>CM053143.1:111008828-116008828 GCA_028571685.1 Heterohyrax brucei | reverse complement strand
ACTAAAATCTCACACAGACAGAAAAAACAACGAAATGCTACTACATGTGACAACATAGGAGAATCTCACATACTTAATGTTAAGTGAAAGAAGCCAGACCCAAAAGAATACATACAGTTGGATTACATTTATAAGAAGTTCAAGAACAGTCACAGAGGTCAGAATACTGATGAGTTTTTGGTAAGGACAAAAGAGCCTGCTGGGAGCTGGAAATATTCTGCCACTTGATGGTGTTTTAGTTCCCTAGTGCTACCTTAACAGAAATACCACAAGAGAATGGTTATAAAAAGAGAAATTTCATTTTGTCACAGTCTAGTAGGTTAAAAGTCCCGGTTCAGGGTATCACCCATCTCCAGGGAAGGCTTTCTTTGGTGGCTGTGGAGGAAGGCTCTGTCGTCAATCCTCCCCTCAACTGGGAGCTTCTGAGGCATAGGAACTCTGTTCCTTTCCAAAGGGTGCACTCAGCTTCTGACACAGCTTCTTGATGATAAGAGGTCCCCAAATCTCTCTGCTAGCTTCTTTCCTTTATAGCTCAAGAGACTGTCTCAAGGCAAGAAACAATCTTACACGGGGAAGCCAGCCCCACCAACACAACTGCTGACCATCCTCCCTCATTAACATCGTGGAGACAGGAATCACGGGCTAGGTAACCTGCTACATGATTTTGGGGGGAACACAATTCAAACCATGACAGATGTTATACATTTGTTGAATTTTATCAAGATGTATGTTTAAGAATTATGTATTTTATTGTCAGAAGTCATGTGTCAACCTGAAAGTTGTGTGAAAAATGCTGCAGTTTAAGGGAAATCAGTAAGTGCATGCTAATTACAATTGTAGTTTTATTTTATCCAGCAAATATTCAAATATTTTATTGTCTGATGGCTCATTGTTGTTGTTAGTGGCCACTGCTATGTATAAATGAAGAAATAATAGAAGGAATTTTTTCCCAGTCCCGCAACACCTGTACGGTTCTTAGTATGTTTGAGTCCGTTACTGTGGCTATTATGTCTATCCATTAAGCCACACTGAGTGCCCTGAATTTTTGCTGACCCTCTGCTTTACCTTGATGGCCTCTTCCAGCTACTGGTCTTTCCTGATGATGTGTCTAAAGCAAGCCAGCTGAAGCCTTGCTATCCTTCGTTTAAGGAGTGCTCTGGCTGTGTTTTTTTCTGAGACTGATCTCTTCATGCTTCCGGAAGCCCATGGCACAGTCAACATCCTTCAGCCAGCATCACAGTTCAAAAGCATCAATCCCTTCTCAATCTTCTTTTTTCATAGTCCAGCTTTCAAACACATATACGGTGACTGAAAACACCACAGCTTGGGTCAGCCACACCTTAGTCTTCAAGGTGACATCTTTGTTCTCTAACATTTTAAAGGGGTCTTTTGAAGCAGATTTGCCGAAAATAATAGTCTGTTTCTTCACTCATTCTTCCACGAGCGTTGACTGTGGATCCAAGTAAAATGAAATACTTGACACGTTCAGTCTTTTCTCCATATGTCATGATGTTGCTTATTGGTCCATTTGTGAGGGGTTTTGTCTTGTTTATGTTAAAGTGTAATCCATACTGAAGTCAGGAGTCTCTGATTGTCATCAGTAAGTGTGCCAAATCATCTTCAATTTCAGAAAGCTTGGTAGTGTCATCTGTGTATTGCAAGTTGTTAACGAGTCTTTCTCCAACACTGGTATCATTGTCTTCATATATTTCAGCTTCTAGGATTATACGTTCAGCATACGGATTGAATATCGTATTTTGCTGAGTGCACACCATCTACAATGGTTTGCCACTCCCTCCTCCGAAAGGTATTCTGTTAAGTGTTGCTATGGCAATTTGTTAAAATAATGAAAAGAAAATTAACATAGCACATTTATAAAAATACCTCATAGGGGAAAGGGTGATTGGTAAACAAATGCAGAAGGTGCAAATATTTTGTGTAAAGATACAGTAAGTAAAAGTATACAACCCTGTTATACATCTTTTCCAATTTAGAATCATTGCAGTGTCTCCTCGTTCAGTTCGAACAACTGTCTGTTGATCCCTGTACAGGTTCTGCATGAGCGCAATTAAGTGTCCCAGAATACCTGTTTGTGATAACGTCATCCACAATTTGCTATGATCTGCAGAGTTGAATATCTTAATGTAGTTGCTATAACACTAGTACTAAGGTTCTACTAAGTAAGATTTCAGTGCAATGTTACCTTCAAACAGTAAACAGGATATTTGTGTATTTTTAGCATGGGGCAATAAGCATTTGCCTTTGCCACCTAGGGAAATTTTTTACCAGAAATCTTTAAACAGCCTTAAATGTCACACAGTTTGCTAGTCGGGGAAACAAAAAAGAACAAATTCTGTCTAAAGAAACAGAGCTAGTGAGACATACTCATATAGAGAGAGATTTCAAGGGATTGGCTCATGCAATTGGAGGGGCTGGGAAGTTCAAAATCTGTAGGTCAGTTGATGACAGAATGGAAAAGTCTGTACACTTATGTCCCAAGAACCATATGCTGGATGATGGGAGTGCAGAGGAGAGAAAGAGAGCACACAGGCGAACTCTGCCAAAATATCTCTTTATAATCTTGAGGCGGACCACACCCTGAAGAAACACCCATTTCAACTAATGGGGTGATTGCAATATAGATCCCATTATGGAAAGAAATTGCATCACATTGCATGAAGGAACAGCAACTAGTCTTGTGTTTGGCCATAGCACTGGATCATAGCCGAGCCAAGGTAACACATAAAACTAACCATTACAGACTACAAAGTCCCACAATTTCAACGTTGGACATTCATGGCAACTGTAAATTAGACAGTAGCAATTCCATGAGTATAGAAGGGATCTCACAAACTGTTTCGATTGAAACTTCATGGCACAGAGGTACAACTCTTTATAGTGGCCTCATGACCTGGCGTCCCACTCTTGTCCCTACCTTTTCCCTCCCTGACTTCATGTCACATCACTTTCTCACTCCACTTCAGACACGCTGACCTCTTGACTGCCTCTCAAGCCAACCAACCAAGCACACCAGGGCCTGCACCCTTGCTGTTATCTCTGTCTGAAATGCTCTTCCTCAGATGCCCACATGACTTCCTCTCTCATTCCCTTCACCACCATCAGCACCATTTGCCAGTGAGTTGATTCCAACTCGTGGTGATTCCACCTGTGCCAGAGAGTAGGACTGTGTTCCATAGGGTTTTCAGTGATTGAGTTTTCAAAACTGCATTCCCAGGGCTTTCTTTTGAGACACTTCCGGATATACTTGAACAGAAATCTTTCAGTTAGCAGCTGAGTGCTAAACCGTTTGTGCCATCCAGGAACATCCAGATTCTTCAAAACATTCATAGAATGCCACCTCTTTGTTCTGTGGCCATCTTACCTAAACCTGCAGGCATAAACGCACTTCTTATCCCTTTCCTGACTTTATTTTTATCCCATGCATGATGAATTGTGGTGTTATCAAAGAATATAGCATGAACTGCCATAAAAACAATCAAATCCGTCTTGGAAGAAATACAGTCACAATGCTCCTTAGAAGCTAAGATAGTGAGATTACATCCCACAGACTTTGTCCATCTCATCAGGAAGCATCAGTCCCTGGCAAAGGACATCATGCTTGGTAAAGCAGAGGGTCGGTTGAAAAGAGGAAGAGCCTCAGATAGATTGACATAGTGGCTTTAACAAGGGGGTGTATAACAACTATTGTGGAGATGATACAGGGCCAGGCAGTGTTTTATTCTGTTGTATACAGGGTTGCTATGAATCATAACCAACTCAACAGCACCTACCAACAACAAGCATGATTAACAGTCAAATATATTCCTAGTTATTTACTATTTGTCTTTTACGCCAGAAAATAAATTCCTTGAAAGCAGCAGAGATTTTTGTCTATTTGTTTACTCCTCTATCCCCAAGACTCAGAATTATGCCTGCACTTAGTATGGACTCAATTAAGGTTTGTTAAATAAATGAATTGGTAAACCACCTAACTGATACTTAAACCCATTTCCTTCCGAATAAATTCACATGTATCAGAATCTCAAGATTTTAAAATCATCTCACCCGCAAAGAAGTAACTTCTGTTAAGAAAGACAAGATAGAGAAGGGAGGGTGGAGAGGAGGAGACAAGTGTTGGTTGAGTGGATACTGTAAGTACAGGGTAGAAAGAAGAAGCGCACTGTCACAGGGTGGGGAGAGCAGAGAGAGTTGCAGAAAGCTGTGTATTTGGGGTTTTACATGGCAAACTGAGCTGGATTGTAAACTTTCACTTAATCACAATGAAATTTTTTAAAAAAGAAAGAAAGGAAGGCAAGATACGCAGATTTCTCCCAGGTAAAATCTCTCATAGTTTAAATAGTTACTGGTCACTGGTTTGTGCTCTTAGTCTCCCTGAGGTGATTTTAAAATGAATATTTCCGTGTTTCGCTGCGGCTACAATCTCCCAACAGTTTGTTAGAGAATAGGTTAGAATGAAAACTGGAGATAAAGAACCCTCCAATGTCATTAATTTTGTGATTTTTTCCAGTCTTTATTAGCAGAATCTATGCGTTGTTGTTTTCATGGTTGTTACTGGTTTATTCTGAGTCTTATAATCCTCTTTGTAAAATCCCTCTTCCAAGGTCAGGTAAAGGCACACAGGACACTTTGAGCTCTCTCTTCAAATTGTTACTTATAAAATATCTGTGTGACAGGTAAGAAGAAATTGATATTGTATCTACAGAGATAATATGCTTTTTGGATTATGTTCCAAATATGAGGTTTATTACATGTACTGCATGTAAACTTTTTAACTTCTTTGGAAATATCTTTCACCTTTTACCTTCACTCAGAGGATTAAGTATCTCTACTCCCTCAGGACTGAAGTATCTTTCATGGAGTTGTTGTAATAAAGTTTTGTTCAAAATGTGTTTTAAAGATCTTCTATTTCTTTATTGACAGAATATTTCTTTTCTGTAGTCCTTTTTCAGTTTTCTTTTGTGGTATTTTAAAAGATGAGCAAGTTGAGAGGCATATTAAGTGGTTAGATTTGAGATAAAAAAGAGGTCACTTATTTCCCCTACACAACAGTATGCCCCATATTTATTCAAAAGTCAGAATTTCAGTATATTGATCACTGACTTAACACACACATTAGCTGACTGATGTCAAAATTGGAAACATGCCTGGGATGGCTGTACCATGCAAACTGCCTACATTGCTTCCCAAACATAATCAATAAACAAAACCAATGCCAATGAGAAGTAACTTCCAAATTTCCATTCACTGAGAAGATAGACTTACATTTGCTATGTAGAAATTACATTTGAAAGTCGAATTTCTGATTAATTCCAAAGATGTTCAGAGTCTTCCTACAGTTCTGCCTTTTCCCATCAGCCTACATTTCATCTTTGTGGCAAAAATTTACTTTCATACTCCTTCAAAAAGAAAATTTTTTTTCTTATTCAAGATATTCAGCAAAGTCCATCATCCGTCCTTGTCACTCCCCATGCTCACATCAGCCTAGCCCTTTTCAAGCCTCGGTCTTGGTGATCCAGGAGTCACCAGCCACCTACTGACTTTCGGGGAGTCTTGGCACAATCATAAGACTGTGGAGAGGACATGTGCTTTTGGACTTCTGCTCCTAATAAGCTTCATAGCCGCCTCCACCCCCAGGACTGGACTACCAGACTGTACATCCATGTCCACTAGGCTGTGCCACTCCCCTGGTAGTACCCTGTGACGTAACGCAGAGGACTACAGTTCTCCCTGGCTGCTGCCCTAAGGTGTAGATGAATTAAGCATTCCTTAACACTAGGCATTTAAAAACGGAAGATGTCCATTTATTGGATGCATAGATGAAAAAGAACAGATTATAGCCCTCAGTGGTAAAATGTGCCCGAGGTTTTAGCAGTTTTCCCCTTAGGACGGACATAGCTTACAGTAGGCAGGGCGTTACTGCCACTGCCTGGACCACAGCGTGGCAGCCCTGGGTAGGCCTGACCAGAGCCAAAGGAGTCATCCTGGTGAAGTGGCCATGAAGTCACTGCAGTAAACCTGTGTTCCGACCTTTCAGTAACTCTCCTGCAAGAAATTCCTGTCTGACAATAAGCACTGACTTTTCCTTCATCCCTCAGTCCTAGGAGGCAGAAATACACATCTCTCAATTATTTCCATCCAAGTCTTAAGCAGAAGAAGGGGACTTGGCCACCTCACTCAACGAGACAACTGTAATTTTTGCATTCTTCTGGCTGAGTTGCATTTCCTAGAACAAAATGATTTTTGATTCACAATATATTTTGAGGTGAACAGTAATATATCGACCTGCTGTTTGCCAACATTTTCAGGGTAGGAAGACCATCAAGAGAAGGAAATTCCCAGTATTCAAGTTCAAATCTACTTTACCTTTCTTTTTTTAGGATCTTTATTACCCCTTGCCACTACTTGTCTTGTTTTTTTTCCATTGTCCATAAGTTCACCTCAAGCATGGGGCTGCCTCGGTGGCAACTAATCGGGAAGAGTGAAGTCAAGTTGTGTTTGGTGACTAGGGCACACTCTCCTCATCCTCTGGAAGTGAAGGAGAAAGAACAAATCTCCAGGAGTCAAACCTCCCCAAGCTTATATTATCTAAACAACAAAGCTGGTTCCATATTTAAGTAACTGTGACCATATATTTAAACAAAAACTCACAGGTCTATCGTTTATTAAGTAACACTGAGTAAACCCCTTAAACCTCATCTTGTTGCCGTGCCTGTAAAACAAGAATAACATTTTTCCCTCATAGGCTTATTATTACTATTGCCACATAAAAATCACTATGGTGGACAGCAGAGGAAACCCTGGTGGCATATTGTTTAAGGGTGACAGTTGCTAACCAAAAAGGTTGGCAGTTTTAGTCCACCAGTTACTCCTTGGAAACTCTATGGAGCAGTTCTACTGTGTCCCTTAAGGTCACCATGACTCAGAACTGACTCAATGGCAAGGAGTTTTAGGCAGCATGGAATAGACACAGATAAATAATTTGTGGCTCCCAATCTTGCGAGATGTTTAAAACTCAATCAGGCAGTGATACCGGGTCTACATATAATCAAAAGCAATGATGATCCAAGGAAGAGGGCCAAAAACAGATTGAGGAGGGAGATAGCCAACTGAAACCCTGTTGTCGAGGGGTAGAGGGGTAGTTTAAAAATTCCATTATAGCAGCAAGGTTAATGGAGAAAGCTGCCCAGGTCTGGAGGCAGTGTGTTAGTTGAATGGAGGGAAACTGACATAAAAACCTGTAGTCTTGCCTGATAGGGGCTCCTACCCTTGTCTAGAGACAAGAAAACATGCTTTATTCAGATGTTGCTTTCATTTCCTTGATTCATTCTTACATTAGTTCATGTTAACAAATACTATGTCTTCTGAAATTACAATGAAACACTCCTCACTTCTATAGGAGACAACCATATTTGTCAAAGTTGAACATGAATAAATAAAGCTACACACTGGGGGAAATTTTCACTCAAAACAAATCAAAACGAATGACCTTTTATGGCTAGGCTTTTTATTTGTTTTAAACTGCTCACTGTATTGTACATTCAACACTATATATCCAAACACATTTATAAACACAAGGTTCTCAAATCACAGGTTACTTGCAAGTGATGACATCAAGATCTGTGGCAGGGTGAGTCTTGGAAGCATTTGTTAAGAGACAGATAAGGTGTATGTTAATTATATTTTCAAGTTATTTCATGTCTGAAGTTTATCTAGAGAAAAAATTAGACTCTTCAGAAAGTACAATGAGAAAGTGATTTTTCATTCACATGGAAGAGTGTTGGAGCCCCCTTTTCTAATATAAAAAACAATACAGAAAAATCTATTTGGTCCAATTCACTAAGACTGGCCTTACAGCCTTATATCAGTGCCCCTGGTATTTCCCATTCCTCTGTCAGGGGATTAACCCAGAGAGGAAGGCCTAGGGATTGAGTCAATCACATTCTTCAGTCTAGTCTGCTCAGAGTTGAGTGCAGATGCAGACTTAAATTGTAGCACAGCTAAAATAAAGCAACCAGTGATGTGGCAGCCACATCAGAGAACACATCTTCTGTGTCCCTATTTCATTGGAAGATGAGATATTCTAACAAGCAAGGGAGTCTCAATCAGGAAAACTAGATTCTAAGCCTGGATGTACCATAGTTTTACCCAGGTTACATTCACAACACATGTTATTTTAAAACCACGCTGCTTGTGTCACCATCAGCTGTAAAAGAAAACTAACTCCCCACCAACTACACATAGCTACTAAGTCAATTCAGACTCACAATGGCCCTATGTGTCAAAGCAGAACTGTAGGTCAGAGCTTTCAGTGGTTGGTTTTGGGGAAGTAGATCACCAGGCCTTTCCTCTAGGCACCCCTAGGTGGACTCAAACACCCACCATGGTGGCCAGCGGCTGAGTGTGTTAACTGCACCATGTCATGGGTTGAATTGTGACCCTCTCCAAATATGCATCAACTTGTCCTTCATTTTGTGACCTGATGTAACTATTCTTCATTTTGTAATGTGTTGTGATCCCTCATTCTATATGTTCATGAGGCAGGGTCAGTGTGGGGTGTAACTTGAGTCACAGCCTTACAGAAGGGTGGAACTCAGGTCACACCCTCACTCAAATCACATTCCTGTGTGCCAGCCATGTGAGTCACACCTTTTATCCTAGAAGAGATAAAAGGAGAAAGAATCAGCAGCGAGGGGAAGGATTTCACTACCAGCAATGAAGAAGAGCCAGGATCAAATTGACTCTTCTGGACCTGGAGTCTCAGCATTGAGAATCTCTTAGACCCAGGGGAAGACTGATGCCAAGACACACAGAGAGCTCCATGAAACACCAGGCCCACAGATGTTGAAAGGAGACAAGGATCTTCCCCCAGAGAAAGTGTTCCCCTAGAGCCAGTGACCAGAATTCAGGCTCCTAGCTTAGTCAACAGTGAGAGAATACACTTCTGTTTGTTAAAGCCGTCCGCTTGTCATATTTCTGTTACAGCAGCAATAGATAGCTAAGACAAACAACGCAGGTGCTCAGTTGCAGGTGCCAGTCCAGCCAGAGGTATCTTGGAACAAAGTCCTAGTGATCTACTTCTGAAAATTCAGTCATTGAAAATGCTATGAAGCACAGTTTTACCCCAACACACATGGTCACCAGGAGTCAGAGTTAACTCCATGGCAACTGATTAGTCAAAACTCTCAAAAGAAAATATTTACAGGTTATTTGAGATTTGATAAATACTAGACAGTGGTATATACATTGCCTGCCAAAGCTTAGTCTTTTAATAAATCCAAATAAAAACCATCTATGAAGCTCAGTAAGATATATTTATTCATTTTAAAACATACATCTACAGAGCAAGCCCACTTTCCACCATAAGTACATACATGTATGTATACCTCCTATTAGCATATGAATAAATTATGTTCTTCTACAACATATACATCTTCTATTAGCATGTGACTAAATCATGTCCTTGCAAAGACAGACTAAATAACCTTTAACTAGGAAAAAAAAAGTTCATTTTGGTTAAGTATTTATAGACTCAGTTTGCAAAATCTTCCTTTCCTAGTAGTACTGCTAAGGTTAGAATCAGGTATGATCCTCAGCCTCAACTTGGATTTATGGCAAATGTAATGCTAAGGTTCATGACATATTTTAACAGGTAAAATATACCCAAATCAAATGTTGGAAATGAGAGGGTAACTGGTCCTGGACTATTAGACACTGAGCTGGTATCTTCACACTGATCAAACTGGTCTCGATCTTAAAAAGGAGATTTAAATAAGCTGGAGTGCCATTTGGCTTTAAGTAGTTTCTGCTTTCTATATGGTAGAGTCTATTGGCAATATTTTTCAAAGTAAAATACAATAACAATAATAGTTTAATGTGAAGTCCACTAACTGCTTATAAACTAATTTTTTTCAGCATCTTAACCATATCAATGCAGTAAAAAACCTGGTCAGCGATTAAAAATAGAGCTTTAAAATCAAGATAAATTTTAGTTTAACCAAATATAGACTTGCATACAATGAATAAGGAACACAGAAGAATTGATATATTTGAAATACGATGTTGGCCAAGAACAGTGGATATACCATGGACTGCCAGAAGAATGAACAGATGTGTCTTGGAAGAAGTACAACGAGAGTTCTCCTTAGAAGCAAAGATGGAGAGACTATGTCTTCTATACTTTAGACATGTTGAAAGGAGTGAATAGTCCCTGGAGAAGGACACTGTGCTTAGTAAACTCGAGGGACAGTGACAAAGAAGGAGACCCTTAATGACATGGATTGACACAGAGACTGTAACAATGGCTTCAGACTCAGCAATGATGGCAAGGACGGCACAGGACTGGGCAGTGTTTTGTTCTACTGTAAATAGCGTCTCTATAAATTAGAACTGACTCAACAACACCTAACAGACTGTACAAGGATCTCTGATGGCACTGTGGTTAAGCTCTTAGCTGCTAACCAAGAGGCTGGTGGTTTGAATACACCCAGTGGCTCCATGGGAGAAAAGATCTCACAATCTGCTCCCCTAAAGATTTCTGTCTAGAAAGCCCTATGGAGCAGCTCTCTTTTGTCCTATAGGGTCACTATTAGTCACAATAGACTTGAGGACAAACGACACCAATAAGATAGACTTATACATTGCCACCAACCCCATAGCATCCCCTCCTGTACATCCTGGTCTTCTGAGGCCCAAGTGCCTACAGTTAGAACTTCAATATGAGTAACAGAGAAAAGTATTAGTTAAATACTTGAGCTTAAGTTCTAGTTAATGACTTTTAGAAAAAACAAGACACAATTAATTGGTTAAGGCAGAAAACCCACACCAAATCTTGTCCCCTTAACAATGATTCCCTAAAATGATAAATGCAGAGCATATCCAGAATCCCAGAAGCTAAGAACCTGGAGCCAAACTGGTTTTTTCCTCCTACTCAATAAATTGTGGATCAGTACATTAGAAAAGATGTGTGAACTGTAGGTAAGCGATTTTGCACCTTGCTGTAAAGCTTTGGGGAAGGCCCTAGTGCCTGAGGAAATTGTGATACAGGAACATCTCAGTTCTAATATCAGCAGACAGTAGTGACACCCACAGAAGTGAACTTTCTGTCCCAATAGCTTCTTCAGTTTGCTAGTTCAACAGCAAATGGCCCAGAGAAGAGTAATTAGTCCTGATTAATAGGTAATCCTGCTTCACACCTTCTAATTTGTGTGTGTGTACCTCTTTTTTCAAGGAGGAAAACAGTATTCAACTCCCAGGTATTGCCACAAAATTTTCCTATTCATATTTGTTCTATTCACACTCCTACACAAAGGAACATTAGCACCACAGCCTTATAATACAGAGGACTATCTGATGCCAGAGCTCACTAGGTCATTAGAAATAAAAGATTTATTTGCTAGAGTTACATTAGTGTAGTTCTTAGAAGAAGATCAGCAAAGGAGCAAGACCCCCATAATAACACTGGTCAAATATCAACAGCAATCACAGAAACCAACAATACACATCTATCCATGTAGAGTAGTTACACATTCTCTTAATGCCTAGAAGCAAACAAGATTTTTAAAGTGTATTTTTATAGCTAACTTAGGGTAAAGAAAACATTTTCTTTTACTGACCCTAGTTTTTGTTACTTGTCTCCATCAAGCATTCCAAAATAAATATAAGTATACACATTTATACAAATAACACACAATGTTCAATGCATTAATAACATGATCTTTTATAATACATTTCTCTCTTTTACTCACTTCAGATCTTGGTTAACTTTAAATACAAAGTCCATTAACAGTAAATACACATTTACGTAACAAGAATCATACCACTATTCTTTCACTGGACAGATCTTGAAATAACATTAGTGGACTTGAAAGGTGATGGGACAACAGTTGAGGAGTACTTGTTCAGTCTTCCTTTAAAACATTGGGAGGGTTTTGTATTTCTTTTCTCTGCAGTCTTTCTCAGAAAAATATAGGAAGTTGAAAAGGAAGCAATCAAAACCATAAACCTCTCCTTCTCTCCTTGTTGCAGGAAGATGTCCTCTGAAGCGGTAGAGCAGCGTCTAGAAACTGAATTCCATATTATTTGCTTAATCACATTGTATAGATTGATGACATTGGTAGATATCATACAGTCTAAGAGAATCTTAGATCATATTTTTAAAAATATGATTTTAAAGATTTTAAAAAGATTTTAAAAATAATCTTATGAAATAACCAATCAAAATGGTCAAATATAGCATGCCAAAATTATTTTATTTAAATAATGACTGATTCTGACAAAACAGATCCAATTTTCATGGGGCCTGCAGTTCATGTGGTTTGCAGGAATTAACTCACATATTGGTAAATTTGTAGGAATCAACCCCATAGCTCACAGCTAAACAATCAAAAGAATATTTTACTTTTGGAAATTTTATAAACATACAGTCATGTGAATGCACTACAGAGACCTCTTCCAAGGCCTCAGAAATAAAGGGTTCGTCTAACCTCAAACATGAGCTTTGTTTACTTCATAATAAATTCACCTTTATATCAAAGATACACAGAATGTTTTATAGAAGTTCACAGACTAAGCCTACAATGCAGTTATGAGAGTGTGAGATTTTATAATCATCCTACCTTCCATAGACTTAATTAGAAATAAAATATGAATGACTTGCCTGAGGTCATATGACAAATCATCACTCAAAAAGAGTCTGAATATTTTAGTAGTAAAAAGTTGTATTTAGAAGGGAAGTAATTATTGTTATAGAACCAATCCCTCTTTATTGAGAAAAAGATTGCTAAGCACTCATGTATTCCATCATGATTCACAAGCCCACAGGGTAAACGACTGATACGGGAAATAAATACGTATCCTTCTGGAACATTTATTAATATAAATTTACATTACTGTATTCAACAAAATGAGGAGATTGGCTTACAATATAAAGATGTAAACCTATGAAGAGATTTCATACCAGAGACGAACGTCACTTTTGGTTTTTAAGTGACATAATTCTTTGTCTATCAGGAGTTCTCATGAAATCAACCATCAGAAAAGGCTTTAGCTAAAGAGTTTAGTGTTCAGCAAACTATAAACTATGTCTCGTGAAAGGTTATATAGCTTTAAGTGTAAAATTTTGGACCTACCCAGTTCAGAATCAAAATTAGCCTCAGCACTGGTGTTCCACTCAAGGGAAGTCAGGCTCCAAAGCATCTGACAACAGAGATCCTGATACCTGTAAGTTAATAACTGAGCATCATAAGTTCTTACCACACAAATAATTCAATTCTGGTGGTTCAAATATCAGATGTTTAGAGTTAACTATTTATAGCTCAAGTCACTTGCTTGGAAAAGGATGAAATAAGGGGACATTATTCATTCACCTATTAGTTTATACATATATTAAAAGATATTTCTGATCTGCTATGGAAATTTATTATATAATCATCATCTTTCCCACTTAATACAAAACAAAAACCCTCTCTCTCCATGAGGGTAAGTTTCTCATTTTGTTTGTTCTTCTTCACTCCAGCAGCTTTGCCCAAGGGACAGACCCCAGTCAAACAGTAAGAAGTACAAGAGGCTAAAACTCTGAAAGAAATTCCATCTTTCCAACAAGAAGAACTAGGAAAGAGAGTTCCTGCAGGCCTAAAAGTGCAAGAGGAATCCTGGAAGACAGAAAAACAACAAAGGAGATCTTTTATGCATAAACCCACAAAAGTCTTAGTTTAACTCCTGAACTACGCATGCCTGGGGCAGATTCAAATCAGTCCAGCAAAGGCTTAGAAAACTAAGATTTGAACCAGCTATGACAGATAGTAAGACAAAATTCAAAGTGTGAAAAAATTTGAGTGACTGTTAAAACAAAAATAACATTCTCCAGAGGATTATAATAGAACCCAGAGTCTACACAACGAAGTATTTAGAATGTCCAGGATATAATTACTACATATAAAAAGTTTCAAGAAAGTATGATCAATTCTCATAAGAAGATAGTCAACAAATATCAATCCCAAGATGGCCCAGATATTAGAACCATCATACAAAGACTTTAAAGCAGTCATTTCAAGTTATATAAAATAAACAAAAACATACTTGAAATGAAGGAAGGAATATAGATTCTTAGCATAGAAACAGAAACTTTAAAAAATGGACATTTTATAACTGAAAATTACAGCATCTAAAATTTAAAAAAAATTAAATTGACTGGATGAGCTTAACAGCAGAATGGAGATGATAAGTAGTTGGAGAGCTTGAAAATACATCTATAAAAATTACCCAGTCCAAAAGCTAGAGAGAAAAAAGTTTGCAAAAAGTGATTAGAGGATTATAGAGCTGCAAGAAAATACTAAAAGATCTAATATACATGTCATCAAATTCTCAGAAAGAGATAAAAAAGAAATTTCAGTGGAAAAAAACATTTGAAAAAATAATGACAAGTTTCTCAAGTTTGGTAAAAGATAGAAATTACAACTCAAGAAGCTGGACAAACTGTAAAGACAAATTCTAAAGAAACTACATCTAGACTTATCACATTCAAGCTAATGAAAACAGAAAGATAAAAGACTAGATCTTGAAAGCAGGTAGGCAAAATGAAACATTACATACAGAGAATAACAATTCAAATGCCTGAGAAGTTCCCATAGAAATCATTAGACATCAGAAGACCAGAGAGACAACATCTTATAGTGCTGGAAAACAAATAAACTGCTTTCCCAAATTCAAAGTCCAGCAAAATAAACCCCATTGAACTCATTGCCATTAAGTTGATTCTGACTCACAGAGATCCTCTAGACAGAGTAGAACTTCCCCACAGGACTTCCAAGGAGCTCCTAGTGAATTCAAATACAACTCTTTGGTAAGATGCTGTGGCACTTCACCACTGTGTTATCAGGGTTTCCAAGCAAAATAAAGTTGTTCTTGAATGAAGGAAAACTAAAAGAATTGAACATCATCAGACCTGCTATGTAAGAAATGCTAAAGGAAGTTTTTAAGACTAAAGAAAAATGATACCAGAGAAAATCTGGATTCTTAGAAAATAAGGAAGAACAACAGAAATGGCAAATAGCTAGGCAAATATAAAAGGTTAGGGTCTTTTTCATAAAATATTTTAGACTTTTTAAAGTGAAAAGTATGACATATGTGGTAGAGTATTCAGTGTATTTAGATGTAGTACATAATGAGAACTCTAACAAAAAGGTCAATTTAGGGGGAAGGGAAATAGGTGTGCAAAATTTCTATGTTTAATGCTAACATTAATTCTAAGTAGACTATGAAAGATTAGAGATATATATTATAATCCATACAGCTATCATTAAAAAAATAGTATAAGGAGGGGGCAGAGTCAAGATGACAGCCTAAACACACGTCTCCCTAAATCCCTCTGGAAACCAAAACCTGAATTGATAATTAATCAGAGAGTTCTGGACAACTAGTGAGCCCTGGGACACAGCATAGGGCTTTTAATTTGGACTTCATACCACTGAACGGAAAACTTCTTCTCTTTCACTGACCTCTTGGCGAGTGCTGGCTTTCATGGACTAAAGGTAACTTGCCATTTTAACTTTCTTTTCTCTGTCTTACCTGGCAGAAAGAGCTGGGACTTGACTAGCAGCTAATCTCAGACACACTGCTTGTGGGATCAGTAGATGAAACCGTCATATTGTGAGAGGCTGGCTTTGGACTCTGTGCATCTCAGTACCTTTGGCCTTTCTGCCTCCACCATTGACTAGCCTGTACTGAGGCAGTCGGGTAGCTTGTGCAAGATGCCATCTTGTTCCACTGGAAGGTGGAAATACTCATACAGAGCCTCAGCAGGACCGATTTCCTAGGCTAGGAGGCAATGTCTGCCCAGAGGAAAGTGCTTTTCTGGCAGTAAAGCAGTATTCTACACAGTGTCACCTACAGCTGGGGCCTGACAGCAGAGGCCAGCAGGGCAGTAGCCTTTCTGTATTTTGAACTAGTTTATAACACCTAGGGTTTGATATACAGGTGCTTACTTTGCCAGCTGGGAAGAGGGACCTGTACACCTAACACCTGACTGACTTTGTAAGTTGTCAGATACCTTTTACCTTTAATTTTAAGATGGCCTAGAGAAACAACTGCTGGCCAATCTCACAGAATCTCTCCCAGCCTCTATTGACTCATATGATGCCCCAAAAGCAACAAACTCTGGATAAAAACATAACCAAGAAATTGCTCATGGCTTCAGAAGGCCCCCCAGAATAAACAACCAAAGAACTTCCCAGATGAAGAAAGCTTTCTGAAACTAACAGGAAGTGAATACAAAAGGATTATATAGAGAGTCCTCCTAGACCTTATACAAAGTGCAGCAGAGCAAACCATTCGATCTGATAGAACACTCGTACTCTGAAATCCAAAAGATCAAGAACAAAATCAAAGAGATAGAAAATTCAGTTCAAAGCCAAGAAAACAGAATGGAACAAATGGAAAATAGACTTTCTGACTTGGAAGACAGCGCTACTGACTCCAGCATCTATGAGGAAAAATCAGAAAAAAGAAACAAGAAAAATGAAGAAGCATTAAGAAGCACATGGGACTCTATTAAGAGGAACAACCTACAATTAACTGGAGTCCCTGAACAGGGCAAGACACCTGAGAACACAGACAGTATTGTTGCTGAGCTGCTGACAGAAAACTTCCCAAAAATCATGAAAGAAGAGAATATAGATATCCAAGATGCTTATCAAATGCCACTCAATAGAGATTTCAAAAGAAAGACTCCAAGACATACTATAATCAAGCTCAACAAAATGAAACCTAAGCAGAAACTCTTAAAGGCAGCAAGACTCATAGATCCTGTAGGCTTTTGTCAGATTTCTCAGCAGAAACCATGCTGGCATGGATACAGTCGCACGACATATTTAAAGCCTTGAAGGAGAAGAACTTCCAACCAAGAATCATATATCCTGCAAAACTATCTTTCAAATAGGAAAATGAAATTAAGACATTCACAGACAAGTAGAAACTCAGAGACTTTGTGAAAACGAAACCAAAGCTACTAGAAATACTGCAAGCATCTCTTGGCTTAGAAGAACAAAACCACTAACTTTATATTTTAGAAGCAAATACAGAACACATCACCCAGAAACCTACTCAAGGAAGGCTCCAAACTCAATCAAATCTATAATGGTGAAAGACATGATCCAATGATCATATCATGAAAACTATGATGTCATCATATTCAAAAGAGGGATGTACTACAATTGTTATAGTCCTTCCAGACAGAGAGGAAGTTAGTAAGACTGGTAATAATTGAAATTGGGTTTATACATAGTTTATTAAGGATCATAGGGGCAGCCATAAAGCACAATAAAGATGCAACATATCAAATTAAGAAGCATAATACAGGAGTCTCAACAACCACAAAACCAACCCTGAAAAAGGTACAAAATCAACTCACAAAGAAGAATGTCCCAGAACAGACTAATAAGAACAACAGAGGAAACATCAACACAAAAATAAACATATCACAATAACAGCACTAAACACATACCTATCGACAATTACATTGAATGTGAATGGACTGAACAGTCCAGTAGAGAGGCATCGAGTGACATCTTGGATCAAAAAACACAACCCATCCATATGTTGCCTACAAGAAACTCACCTTAGACTTAAAGATATGAACAAACTGGAAATTAAAGGATGGAATAATACATATCAAGCTAAAAATGAACAAAGAAGAGTACGTGTGGCAATTATAGTCTTAGATAAAATAATAATAATATAAGGAGCTATCTCCCAATAGCCGATGCTAAAAGTATTCAAATACAAGTGAAGACAGGAAAGGAGAAACAAAGGAACAAACAGTAAACAAAGAATAAAAAGACAGGCACAGTTCCAAGAACATCAATAACCATATTAAATTTTAATGATGTAAACATTCTATAAAAGTCAAAATTCTAAAGGCATCTTCCACAGATTCCCATTCCCAATTATTCAATCAACACTACTCCAAGTACTGCTGTGAAGGGACTTTGCAGGTGAAATTAAGATTACTAATCAGCTGATATTAAAATAGCAAGACTATCCTGAATTAACCTTGGAGGCTCACTGTAATCACATGACCCTTGACAAACAGAAAAACCAGTCAGAAAGATAAGGCAGAACATGAATGCAGAGAAGAGATGAAGTCAGAAAGGGAAGTTAGATTCAAAGTGAGAGAAGGTTTGAATCACTATTGCTTGGCTTTAAAGATGGAAGAAGTGAGCTATGAGCTAAGAAATGTGTGTGGTTTCTGGAAGCTGAAAACAACCCATGGCTGTAAGCCAGCAAGGAGATGAGGAGCTCAGTCCTACAACCACACAGAATTCCATTCAGTTAACAACCTGAGTGTGCCTGGAAATAGATTCTCCCCTAGAGCTTTCACAAAGAAATGCAGCCTTGTCAACACCTTGGCTTCTTCTGCCTGTGAGGCTCTAAACAGTGAATTAGCCGTGTCCCTGCTTCTGACCCACAAGAGCTGTGAAATAATAAATGGAGGTTGTTTTAAGCTTGTAGTACTGTGTTAGCAGCAATAGAAAGCAAACATATACTCCAATTAAAAGACAGAGATTGACAGAATGTACACAAAAGTATGACCCTATCTATATGCTGGCTGCAAAAGAAACACTTTAAATATTTCTTTTTTATAGAAACAGATACATTATAAGGAAATGAAGGTAAAAGGATACACAACACAAACAAATAAGCACCATAAAATAGAAGTGGCTATTTTAATCTCAGACAACACAGACTTCAAAGCACAAGCACTACCAAAGATAAAGAAGGACATCTCATAAAGATAAAAGTGACAATTTATCAGGAAGACAAAACAATCACAAATGTGTATTACACAGTAATAGAGATTTAAAGTATATGAAGCAAACAGATTTAAAATACATGAAGCAAAAATTAACAAGTACAAGGGAATCAAACAATTCCACAATCACAAGCAAAGATTTTTACAATACCCTTTCAGGAACCGATAGAATAAAAAAACAAAGATTATTAAAGAGATAGGAGATCTGGACAACACTATCAACCTTCACCTAATTTTACATTCATAGAACACCACACCTAGCAACCCACACGTCTGTCAGTGTGTCATACTGTGGGAGCTTGCTTGTTGCTGTGATGCTGAAAGTCATGCCACCAGTATTCAAACACCAGCGAAGGGTCACCTGTGGTGGACTGCTTTCAGCTGAGCTTCCAGACTAAGACAGACTAGGAAGAAAGACCTGGTGGTCTACTTCTCAAAAAATTAGCCAATGAAAACTTTATAAATAGCAATAGAACACTATCTGATATAGTGCCAAAAGAGGAGCCCTTCAGGTTGGAAGGCACTCAAAATACAAATGTAGAAAAGCTGCTACTCAAAGTAGACATGGATGGAGTTAACCTTTCAAGACCTTCATTTTCTGTTTTGGCATGACTCAAAGTGAGACGAAACAGCTACAAACATCCCTTAATAATCAGAATGTGGAATGCATGAAGCACAAATCTAGGAATACTGAAAATCATCAAAAATGAAATGGCTTTGTATAAATGGCCCTTATTACATTGAGGAATTTTCCGTCTATGCCTATCTTGCTAAGAGTTTTTAGCATGAATGGGTGCTGGACTTTATCAGATGCCTTTTTCTGCATCAATGGACAAAATCAGGTGATTCTTGTCTTTTGTGTTATTTATGTGGCTAATCACATTAATTGTTTTTCTGATGTTGAACCATTCTTGCATCCCTGGTATGAATCCAACTAAGTTGAGTCTCACTGGCACATAAGAATAAAAAGGGGTGCACCCTGAGATCTCCACTAAAAGAACTCAATTGATGGTCCAGTGGTTTCAGGGTTCCCCTGGGAGCATGGCCCCTGGCCCTGATGCTGCCCTTGCCCATAAATCATAATGAAGGTCCACTCTTTGGACACAAATGGATTGGACTTGGTGATGCAGAGTGACCATATATTGGATGCACTTTATGGTTCTATGCATCTATAGGATATCATCCTGCTGACCTCTGGCTGGAGCAAGGAGAGTGGGTGGAGAGGAGTGGAAAGGAGACTGCTGGGAGGATGAGATATGCACGGAGCAGAGATGAATAGTGTGCTGTCACCGGGCAGGGACAGCAGTGGAAGCTACATATAGGTGGGCATGTAAATTTATACAGGAATGTACATTTTCACTCAGTTACCAAAAAAAAAAAAAAAAAAGAAATGAAATGCATAATCATCAATATCCTAAGCACTAGTGGGCAGAAATGAACTAGAATTGGCCATTTTAAACCAACAATTACATAGTCCACTATGTCAGGAATGACAAGATGAAGAGGAATGGTATCTCATCCCTAGTCAAAAAGAACATTTTCAAGAGCTTTCTTGAAGTAGAACAATGTCAGGGATAGGATAATGTCTATATACCTACAAGGAAGACCAGTTAACACAACCACTATTCAAGTTTACCCATATACCACTACGGCCAAAGGAAGATTTTTACCAACTTTTGCAGTTTAAAATTTATCAAACATGCAATCAGCATGCCTTGATAATTACTAATCAGAATACAAATGTTGGAAACAAAGAAGAATCAGTAGTTCAAAAATATGGCTTTGGTGGTAGAAATGCTGCTGGAAAGCACAGGATAGAATTTTTCAAAATCAACAACTTCTTCATTACAAATACTTTTTTTCCAACAACTTAAACAGCAACTATATACATAAAACTCAATGGATAGAATACACCAGAATCAACTTGACTTCATCTGTGGAAAGAGATAACAGAAAAGACCATTATCAATCATAACAAAGCCAGAAGCCAACTGTAGGACAGACCATCAATCAGTGATATGCAAGTTAAAATTGAAGCTAAAGAAAACTAGAACAAGACCAAAGAGTCAAAGTATGACCTTGAGTATATCTCAAGTGAATTTAGAGAGCATCTCCAGAATAGATTTGTAGCTATTCCAGAGAAAGGTGATTCAACTAAATGCAGAAATAACTGAATAGTATCATTAATACCACATGCAGGTAACATTTTGCTGAAGACCATTCAAAGCAACTGCAGCAGTACATTGACAGAGAACTATCATAAATTCAAGCCAGATTCAAAAGAGGATGGGGAATCAAGAATACTATTGCTCATGTCAGGTGGATACTGGCTGAAGGCCGTAAACACCTGAAAGATTTTTACTAAGGCATTTAATTGTGTGGAATAAAACTGCAAAGAATGGGAGACCCAGAACACTTAATTGTGCTCATGAGAAACCTGTACATAGACCAAGAGGTAGTCATTCAAACAGAGCAAGTGGATATTGCATGGTTCTAAGGCAGGAAAGATGTATGTCAGGTTTGTATCCTTTCACCATACTTATTCAGCCTGTGTGGTGAGCAAGTAATTTAAGAAGCTGGACTAAGTAAAGAAGAACATGGCATCAAGATTGAAGGAAAACTCATTAACGACCTGTGTTAGGCAGATGACACAATCTTGTTTGCTGAAAGTAAAGAGGACTGGAAGCATTTACTGATGAAGATCAAAGACTATAGCCTTCAATATGGATTACCTTTCAACATAAAACAAAAATCCTTACAACTGGACCAGTAAGCAACATCCTGATAAATGAAGAAAAGACTGAATTTGTGAAGGATTTTATTTTACTTGGATCCACAATCAACAATTATGGAAGCAACAGTCAAGAAATCAAAGAACACATTGCACTGGGCAAATTGACTGCAAAAGACTTCTTAAAAGGGTTAAAAAGCAAATATATCATCACTTTAAGGGGCACCTACCCAAGCCATGTTGTTTTCAATTGCTTCATATGTGTGCAAAATCTGGACAACGAATAAGAAAGATTGAAAAAGAATTGACACTTTTGAATGATGATGTTGGTGAAGAGTGTTGAATATACCAGGGACTGTGAAAGAATGAACAAATCTGTCTTGGAAGAAGTGCAGCCAGAATACTCAGTGAGAAGCAGGATGATGAGACTTCATCTCACATACTCTGGACATGCTATTTGGAGGGATCAGTCCCTGGAAAAAGACATCATGCTAGGTACACAGCCAGCGAAAAAGAGAAAGATCCTCAGCGAGATGCACTGCCACAGTGCCTGCAACAACGGGGTCAAGCGTAACAGTCGCTGTGAGAGTGGTGCAGAGCCAGGCAGTGTTTCAGTCTGTTGTACACACAGGGTCGCTGTGAATCAGAACCAGCTCTACAGCACCTTACAACAACACAGGCATTCAGAGAACATTACTTGAACAATTTTATGCCAGAAAATTAAAAAATAAAAATAAAGAAAATGGGCAAATTTACTGAAAAAATACAACCTATAAAAAGGGTCATAGAACTACGTCTATCAAAGAAATTAAATTTGTTATCCAAAACTATCCTCAAGTAAAACACCTGAAACATGACTTCTCTAGAGATTTCTATCAAACATTCAAGAATGTTAATTTGTGTCATTTGGTACACCTACCTTCTCTTAATATATTTTAAATACAAATGGAAAATGAACAAATAAATTGAGCATGAAAATGTAGAACTAGTGTACAAATATATAATGATGAATTTAGAACAGCAAATGAAACAGGGGAGAAGTGTGAAGGCTGCCAAAGCCTTTCTAGCTTCCCTTGCATAGATCTGGATTTGCTCATTTCAACCTGGAAAAGTGTTTAGAATAACACAGCAAGTGAAAATCTCTACACCTTTAAAATCTGTGTTAAATTTAGGTTTGGAGATATAAAAGGAATTTATCGAGACTCTAGTTGCTAAACGTTGAATTTGTGACAGTGATTAATCTTCACATGACAGGAGTTTGTTCAGCTTCTACAAAATACCGCTACAGAAATTGCTGGCAAGAAATAAAGCAAAACAACAGCAGTCAATAAAACCTTTCTTCTGCACTGGCTGCCTCTAGAATTTGTTATCTTCAACAATACTACTCCTCTTGTTTGCAGAACTCTACAGAACTGTGAGACAGCCAGTGGAGAAAAAGCATCCACATGGATGAGAGAGCAACAGATGCTCTCTATGAAATGAAAATGTTATAATAATGAGAACAGAAAGCTAAGTTCTAAAACACAAATTGCTTAGCTTCAAGCAAGGGTACAGAGTCTGTTTGGAAAGTACAGCTAAGTTTGCAGCTAATTATTGAAGGCTCAGGAGTTTTTCCAAACCTACTGATTTTCTTAATGTAAAAATGAGTGATATGGCTGTTGTTGATATAAAAGTAGCAGAAATGTATGTATTCTAAACAGTAAAGAGGGGGCGGAGTCAACATGGTGGACTAAGCGCACATTTCCCTAAATCCCTCTGGAAACCAAGACCTGAAATGATAATTAAACGGAGACTATGGGACACCTAGTGAGCCCTGGGATGTGGCACAAGACTGTTAATTTGGACTTCATACTACTGCACAGAAAACATCCTGACCCCACTCTCGGCAAGCAGAGGCATGCACAGACCAAAGGCAACTCACCATTTTGATTTTTTTCCCCTCTATCTTGGCCAGCGGACAGAGATGGGACTTGACTAGCTGCTGGTCTCGGACACACCGCTGATGGGACCAGCAAGTGTAATTGCCAGGTTCTGACTTTGGACATTATACACCTCAGCTCCTCTGGCCTATCTTTCTGCCTCCACCATGTGGTAGCCATACAGATGCACTTGTGTGGGACACAATCTTGATCCACTGGGAAACAGAGAAGCCCAGGCAGAAACCCTGGCTGGACTTGGTTCCTAGGCTGAGAGGTGGCACCTGCTGGGGAGAGAGTGCTTTTCCAGCAGGGAGGTGGTGTTTTGCACAATGTTGCCTGAGGCTGGGGCCTAGCAGCCGAGGCTGTGGACTCTGGGCAATTCGACACTCATAGCATCTCTTTCCACTGGGAGCCTGGTCCTGGCCAGCTGGTGAGCTTGTGAAGGTCATCATCTTGTTTTGCTGGGAGGTGGACCTAATTCTTGGGCTGAGAGGCAGTGCCTACCCAGAAGAGACCACTTTTCCAGCAGAAAAGCAGATTTCTACACAGTATTGCCCACAGCTGGGGCCTGACAGCAGAGGCCAGCAGGCTAGTAGCCTTTCTGTATTTTGAGCTAGTTTATAACATCTGTGTTTCAATATAGAGGTGCTTACTTTGCCAGCTTGGAAGAGTGACGTATACACCTGAAAACCTGACTGACTTTGGAAGTTGTCAAATACTTTTCACTCCTCATTTTAAGACGGCCTAGAGAAACAACTGTGGTCCATATTCACAGCATCTCTCCCAGCCTCTACTGACCCACACGAAGCCCCAAAGGAACAAATGTTGGAGAAGACGGTAACCCAGAAATCACCCATGGCATCAGAAGGCCCCCAAAAGAAACTACCTCAGAACTTCCCAGATGAAGAAGCTTTTCTAAAACTATCAGAAGGTGAATACAAAAGAATTATATATACAGCCTTCCTAGACCTTAAACAGTAAAGAGAAATCACAGAAAAAGAAGATTACGTGGAGCAACAAACATTTAACATGGATAAAATGGATTGTGTTCAGGAAAAATATCAAACAAACCATACACATCTGAAAAAAAAGAATACACTGAAGATAGGTCACAGCTTTCGGGTTAATGCAGTGAAGGACTACAAGTTGTCACTAAACTCACAACAGTGTAAAGACTTAGCAAGGTCAGACACGCATGCGTGCATACACACACACACAAATTGATTTCAGCAAGTTTGGAAATGTTATAGAAATACGTAGTAAAGATACTAAGTGCAATGGATAATAAAGCAAGTTTGAACAATAAACTACCCAAGCCTTAAGGGCCAACTCTCCCGAGAATAATAGGAAGTTTGAGAGAGACCCAAGTTCTCTGCTGGCCACAAAGAGTATTTCGGTACCTGGTGTAATGCAACACTGGGGCCATGGAGGTCAATAGCCGCCAGAGATGGAATCCGAGATTCTGCAAGAATTTTGCTCTCTTTCCTTAGTAGCCTAGAATTTCGGGCTAGACAAAAAAAACCACAAATGCAGAAAAACAATGAGACATTTTTGTTAGGTTTTCACAGTCTACATCCACTTCTCAGTATGTGCTTGCCCATACATGTGCATGTTTACAGACATAAATAAGTCAAGTCACTGTTAATTTATAATCTTTTGCTAGCTTATTTGGTATAAATTTTAAATAATATAAGGACAGAAAAAAATAAAAGCATCATAAACATACCTATGCCTTCCAAGGCTCTTACTTCAGGGAGAGGATTATAATTTAGTTCAGGCAAACGGACATCTGTCTTGGTCCCTTCTTTTTCCCTTCTTTTCTTATTTGCCTGAAGGAGGCGTCTTTCACTAGCAACCTGATATCATGAGAACAGTTAACACAAATGAATTAGCTTCAAGGTAAGCTAGGCTTTCTTCCTTTTGTAACTATTATATTCACATCCTAAAATTTGTGGAATGGAAGGGCTAGAATGATATGATAATATAATTTTTATACAATAACATAAAAAAGAACATTATAAATATACAAAATGATTCCATGCAATTATTTGAAACCTCTTGCTCATTAAATTTATTAAAATTGCTAACAAGTGGTCACTATGAGTTCCTCCTGCTTCTCTGCCAACCTTCAGTTTATGTCTTAGCAGCAGTAAAACATCAACAGATGAGCATCTGTAGCCTGGTCCTTCAGGCCAGCAAGCTCAGGCCTTATAAGGCTGTCCAGATTTTCAGCATATGGTTAATGTTATTTATGTTAATATTAAACATTTCATCTTGACTTGTATTTCACATCTCCACCTATGTTGTTTTTCCTTTCCCACCATAATTTCATGACTTTTTCTATGCTTGTCCTTGTTTTGCCCCTCAGAGTTATCATGTGATATTCTCTTCCTGGCTGTGAAATTTAGCTCTTTCCCAAAAACCATTCTAGTTTACATCCTTTAATCCCACCCCGACTGCCACCCACAACCCTTCTTTATCTCTCAGAACCATCGTGATCTAGCGGGACTCCCATCTGACTGCTCTGGGCCTGCATGCACAACCAAGACAAAACAAACACAAGGCAGAGGCACAAAGCCTTCTGAATCTCTTCAAACCTTGAATAATTAAAAACTGATCATAATAAAATAATTATGAGCAAGTGAATAGGGTCCCTATTTTCTAGAGATACATACTCTCATTTGTATCTGAAATCAAACGACATCTAGGTTTTGCTTTAAAATATCTGAGTAGGGCAGATGCCTTAGCAAATATGAGTCTAGATGGAACAAAGCTGACCCATAAGTCAATAACTGTTAAAACTAGATGATACAATAGAGGTTCATTATGCTGTCATCTTTACTTGCATATATATTTTATATTTTTTCTATAATAAAAAGGTTTATAAAGAAAAAAGTAGGGAAAATATAAACATGCCTGCCCACAGTAAGAGGTCTCGTATCATGCCACTCTCCCTCCCAGACAGACTTTAGTAGTCCTAGTTGTTTCTTTATTCTCCATCTTTTAGGAGTTTCTGCTTGCTGTTCTAATAGAACAAACACTAAGGCTCTTCGGTGAAAAATAGCAACAAAATGAAATAACTCGTTTTTTTTAAAAAAAGAACTATCTCAAGGTTAAATATTAAGAAGAAAATAATTAAGTCAAACTACCAGCTTTGCGTATGTACCATCAGAGAGTAACAAGTAAAACACAAAAGAAACGTTTATGCAATTGTATTTATCATATCTCAGAGTTAGGGCATAAAGCATAGAAAAAGTATACTGATCTTCAACACAGAAGTTGTAAAAAGTCTAGGCTTTGTATTGCCTGCATTCATTTTCATTAAGGAAAGACTCAAGCAGGTATCCTCCTCATCCACTTTCCTGTTTGCCTCTTCTAAGGAAGGATAAACAGAAATAGGATCTATAATTATCACCTAGCCTTGATTATGCAATGCCTGAAAACAAGTTGACATCATTTCCAGCAAAACAGTTTTCAGCCAGCTACTTTGAAAAGACTGTTAAATAATCTTTCAAAGCAGATCAGGATTATAAAACACAAATATTCACACACACACTGCCTCCCCCCCCCCCCAAAAAAAACACTAGGGACTATTTAAACGGAAAATAGTTTGGGCACAAAAACTGTAGACCAAGAATAACTAAAAAGAAAAACACATGCACCCAGCCACCACCAATAACT
Source organism: Heterohyrax brucei (assembly GCA_028571685.1). NCBI lineage: Eukaryota > Metazoa > Chordata > Mammalia > Hyracoidea > Procaviidae > Heterohyrax > Heterohyrax brucei. The sequence continues at coordinate 115,981,671 of CM053143.1, read as the reverse complement.
GCCCTTACAGGGAACAGCAGAGTCCCAGATGGAGCAGGAGAAAAGTGCAGCACAGGACTCAAATTGACACAAAAAGACCAGACTTAATGGTCTGACAGAGACTAGAGGGACCTCTGAAACTGTGGTCCCCAGACAATCTGTCAACCCAGCACAGAAACTATTCCCAGAGTCCACTCTTTAGACAAAGATTAGACAGGACTATAAAACAAAAGACAGTACAAGTGAGTGTGCTTCTTAGTTCACTTGAAGACATGAAATCAAATGGGTGGCTCCTGTCCAAAGGTTGGATGAGAAGGCAAGGAAGGGACAGGAACTGGTTGAATGGTCACAGGGAACCCAGTGTGGAAAGCAGGAGGGTATTGTTACATTGTGGGTAATGCAAAGAATGGAATAAAACAATATGTATATAAATGAAAAAAAGAAAAACAAATGCAATATCCAAATTATAAGAGAAATGAAAGTGAAGCTACCTTTTTTAGCTTTGAGGAAAATGTGAGAGGTAAAGGGAATTTTGTGAGAAAGAATATTTGTCAGAGAAAACTTCAAGACCTTCCTCTACCCACCAGGAGACTTCATTCATGTGCCCACTTCTTAAGCATCTTATTAATGTGTTACACACTGTTCTGTGTGCAGGGGTAGACAAGTGAAGAAAGCAAACTAAACAGAAGTTCCTTCCTTCAGGAAGCTTTCAGTCTAGTGGGGGGAGACAGACTATAACTAAGTGGAATATAGAAGATGTCATGTATGCAATAGAAAAAAGAAAAGCAAGGAAACAAGATAGAGAGTAATAGGAGATGAGGTTAATTACAATATTAAGCAGATTAGAGAAGGCCTCACAATAAGGTTTCATGTGAGTCAGTGAGTAGAAGAGCCAAATTCTTTGGGTTACATAGAAGAAGAATGTTCTAAGTAGAGAAACAGCAAGTGCAAAAGCCCAAAGGTGGGAACATGCCTGGTCATATTCCAGGAATGACAAGGAAATCAGTGTGTCTGGAACTCACTGAGCAGGACAGAGAAATAATAAGAGATGTGGTGAAGGGATGGAAGGAGCAAGTCATCCAAGGACTTCCTGGCCACTGAAAGGACTACGGCCTTTCCTCTGAGATGAGAAGCCACTGGGGGTTTCTGAGCAGAAGAGTAAGTTTTAAAAAAAAGCATTTTGGGCTTTTTTGAGAATAACAATGTTCCTTACAGTGCTACCTTTCAACCTTGCACCTGCTTCTACTGTTATATCAGATATTATTTTTAATTTGTTGATCACCCTTCTAGACCATGAGAGCTCCTTGAAGTATCAAGTTGACTTATTCATCTCCAGCATCTTACACATAACAGATGAATCAGTAGAATATTTTCACTAAAAATCTGGTTTAAGATAGGAAGATGATTTATTGTCTCATTTACTTTAAAAAAGAAATGTCGATAACCAAGTATTAAAAAACAAAAACAAAAACCAACCATTGCCACAGAGTTGACTCTGAGTGACCCCATAGGACAGAGTATAATCACTTCAGAGGGTTTCTAAGGAATGCCTGGTGGATTTAAACTGCCAACTTTTTGGTTAGCAGCCAGACCCTTAACCACTATACCACCAGGGTTTCCTCACCAAGCATTAGGTTAAGTAAATTTACTATGTTACCAAAAAAAAAAAAAAAAAGAAACAGATATCATCATAATAATATATTTTAACCTTCAAACTTAAAGAATTTTATAAAATATTTAAACCTCCAGACTTTAATATTTAGGACTATGACAAGCTGGTATGATTATAAGCATATTTAAAAGTTCACCTTATGATATGTCTTCAAATAAAATTCTCTGTTTCTAATACTTAATAAAAGTCTAAAACAGACAAACGCTCATTGTCCTACAACTGAGAACAAGTCACTTACTGGTGTGGTCATCTTAATGTTAAAACTGCCTGATGGAGAATGTTTACTTGGTTTAACAAATGGGATATAATACTTCTTGGTTTTCTCATCTACTCTGTAAAAAAAAAAAAATTAAGTTAGAAGCAGTAGCAATTATTTTTACAAGCATAAAATCAAAAGATACATCATTAAGCGGCATAAAGTTTAATTAAAACTTAATTCCTGTTCCCAAACACATCATGCACACAGACTGAGTAAAACATTCTCTCCCTTACTGCTACCCTCATGCCTCCCACATAGCCCCTGACTCTTACCAAATCAACAAGCTACCATCAAGTCAATTCCAGCTGCTGGTCACCCTATGTGTGTCAGAGTAGACTGCACTCCAGAACACTTTTCAATTACTGATTTTTTGGAAGTAGCTCAACAGGGCTTTGTTCTCAGGTGCCTCTGAGTGAACTCAAACTTCTAATCCCTTCATTAGTAGCCAGAAGTGCAACCATTTGCCCAGTCTAGGAACTGTGGCTAAAGTGCTTGGCTGGTAGTTGAAAGGTTGGCAAGGCGAATCCATCAGTTGCTCCACTGGACAAAAACGTGGCAATCCGCTTCTGTAAAGATAATAGCCTTGGAAACCCTAAAGCCCTATGGGGCAGTTCTACTCTCTCCTACAGGGCTGCTGTGAGTTGGAATGGACTCAGTGGCAATGGTTTGGTTTGGAGGTGATCCTCTTTCCAGACAAATGACTTCTATCTCAGCAAACGCTGGTGGTAGAGTAGTTAAGTGCTATAGCTGCTAACCACAAAGGTTGGTGGTTCAAATCTACCAGGTGCTCTGTGGAAACTCTGTGAGGCAGCTCTACTCTGTTCTGTAGGGCTGAGTCTCAATCAACTCAACAGCAATGGGTCTTTTTGTTTTGTTTTTTTATCTCAGCAAAATGCTTAAAAGGGACTTCTTTGTACCACTAAATACCCACAGCCACACTATGCTGTGTAGAACCTTGACAACAATTATTATTATTATTATTATTATGATAACCTACACATTAGACAAAATAGCCATAGATACCCTTACCTTAAACAATACAGCCCTTGTTTCTTGGGAGGCTCAGGGGAAATTTTTTTTTTTCACTCCAATAATTTTTGTAACACAGGCCAGAAAGCCTTTTGAAACTGACAAGAATGAATAGCTTTCAGGAGCCTGAGAGTAAGGTAACACAGGTGAATTGACAAACATTTGCAATTTGCAAATACACTTCAAGCGGGTTTTGTTTATTTGTTTTGATCTTACTTTCTGTAATTCCTACCTGTAACTCTGAGCTCCTGGAATATTTCGCATTCCAGATTGAATACTGGAAGCCACAGCAGAAAGATTGTGAGTAAGTGGGGGAATCACCATGCCTGGATTCCTTGTGTGATCCATACTGCCATTGCTGCTGTCTCTGAGGCTTGCTGAAGGCACTATTTTGATGTGACTTGTCCCATTGTCATGGAGATAGCTGACATTTGAAGCTCGAATGCCTTTTTCAACTTTTTCTCCATCAAATTTTGATCCTTTTATTTTAGATATTTTAGAATCCTTAATTTTGGGATCAGCATTGGTATCCTGGCCATTAATAAAAATGTTAATAAGGATCATGACCCAAGGAAAATGAAAAAATTATGTTTTTTTTTTACAAAGTACTTGTCAACTAGAGCAGAATTCCATAAATAACACTTTTTTGTACCCCTGTTTTCTCGATTTATGTACTGAATTAAAATCAATCCTGGAATTCTTATGCAGACATTTATTGTGAAAATACAAAAGAATGCAATACAATTCATACTAACTCTGATATTTTTTTTCCCCCTCCCAGGGAGAAGAAATGTAAGAGAGTAATCAAGATGCCCACTTTTGAATTCACTAACCGGATAGATAGTAGACAAGAATTATCTGAGAAGGAAAGGACAACACACGGCACAGTAAAAATCAGAACAACTGTACTAAAACAAAAGCTATGAAGTTTCCTGAACACAAGCAAACACTCTGAGGGACAGAGTAGCAGGTGTGCAAGTCTGGAGACCATGGTTTCAGGGTATATCTAGGTCAAATGGCATAATAAAGCTTACGAAGAAAATGTTTCACAACCCACTTTTATGAGTGGCATCTAGGGTCTTAAAAGTTTGCCCAGTGGCCATCTAAGATGCATTAATTGGTCCCAACCCACCTGGAGCCAAAGAGATTGAAGACCACAAAAACACAAGGAAAATATATTAGCCCAACAGACAAAACAGTCACATAAACCAGAGACTTTATCAGCCTGAGACTAGAACTAGATGTTGCCCAGCTACCACCAATGACAGCCCTGACAAAGAACACAGCAGGCACTCCAGGGAGTCCCTGAGGAAACAGGAGAAAAGTGGGGTGCAGAACTCAAACTCTCATGAAAAGACCGGACTTAATGGTTTCACTGAGACTGGACGGTTAACCCAGAACTGAGGGCATTCCCAAAGCCCATTCTTCAGACAGAGATTAGCCTAGACTATAAAATACAAAATAAGACTTGTGAGGAGTTTGTGTCTGAGTTCAACCAGGTACACAAGACTAAATGGGGGGCTTCTATCTGGAGGCAGGATGGGAAGGTAGAAAAGGGGAGGTGCTCAGTGAGCGGAAAAGGGAAACATGGGCTGGAGAGGGGAAGTGTGCTGTCACATTGTGAGGACTGCAACAGGGTCACATAACAACGTGTGCAGAAATCCTTAGGCAAGAAATTAACTTCTGCTCAAACATTCACAAAAAGTACAAAAAAGACAAGAATGCTCACTTTTGTTCTTACATATTTAGTCGGGAAACACAAAAGTTAGAACATTTCTTCCTTCAGTTCATTTAAGAAAATGGGAGGAGGTAATTCCCTTAGCAAGAAGAAATTCTAGAAAACTTAGCAGGAAAAATCTATCAGACACCCAAATCTCAACTTTAAAATGCTCCATATAAAATTCTAATAATGATATTTTTCTCTCATATTATTTAAAGAAAATAATGGTGTGTGTCTATTTGTTTTTTCCCATTCGTCCATGTGTGCAGGCACCTACACATACAGTTATGCTTAGACAAGTGAGATTTCCTGACAAATCCTATTGTACAGAGTCTGCTACATAGTAGACACTCAGTATGTTTTATGTTAAAAATATACACAATTTCTAGCAAAGATACTTTTTAACAACTGAGATCAAGGTTAGCAACTTACTTAGCATGCAGAAAACTTAATTTTTTTTCCTCAAACAACTCAAGGATAATTAGGTGTATTAAAATATAATACTCATTTAATACACAGACATTTACCTGCACCGTAAGTGTTTTTCTTTCTTCATCCAAGGAATCATCTTTTTCCTTTTCTTTCTTCCTGTTTTGGGATTTTTTAGACAAAGAAATATTTCTTGTATCTTTCTGTACTTTTAACTGTAGTTCCTGAGAAAACCTACATAAAAATATATTTGTCAATGACACTCAATTATAGGAGACAGATAAATCTAGAAAACTTTCATTTTCAAGACATTTACTTTTAAAAACTTAATTTGTTGAACTACCTTATATTACTTAAAATAAGAAAAATCATGGCCCAGAGCAGCAGTTCTCAGAGGACTGTCCTTGAGAAGCTTTGGGGGAATTTACAAGGTCAAAGCTATTTTTATCTTCATGTGAAGGCATTATTTGTCTTTTTCACCATGTTAACATTTGCACTGATGGTATGAAAGGAAGGGCAGGTAAAACTGCTGGCACCTTGCTACGAACAAAGCAACAGCATAACTATACTAGCTGTCATGTGTCACAGACACATACTGTCAGTTTAAAAAAAAAAAACCTCAGTTTCATTTAAGAACGTGCCTAATTTTTATGAGTAGTAAAAAAATACTAATTTTATTAAATCTAACTCCTTGAACATATGTTCATTTCACATTCTTGTAACAAATAGGAAATGTGCACAAAGCACTTCACATAGCGAAGTACAATGGTTTCCCTAACAAAAGCACTTATGTAATTAATTGAGACACAAACTGAACTAGTCACTTCTTTCGTGGGGCAATATTTTTACTTGAAAGACTGACAGAAAATCACAGTTAATGAGGCAGGGGATATCTGGCAAATATTTTCTTTAAAAAAGTAAGGTGAGCCTGATACTTCACAGAAAATAACTGACAATGTTTGTGTCAATAATAAAATTTGAACTTTCATACAAAAATAAAAATTCTGTTAAACGTGTATCAGTCACTGTGAGCTTAATAGCTTCCCCATACTTGAAGACTCCCATGGAGCCACTGGGTGTATTCAAACCACCATCCTTTAGGTTAGCAGCTAAAGTGCTTAACCACTGTGCCATCAGAGACCCTGTACAAGTCTGTTGTTAGGTGCCGATGAGTCAGTTCTGACATACAGCAACCCTGTTCACAACAGAGTAAAACAGTGTCCAGTCCTGTGCCATCCTTGCTGTCATTGCTGAGTTAAGGCCATTGTTGCAGCCTTTGTGTCAATCCATGTCATTGAGGGTCTTCCTCTTTTTCATAGTCCCTTTAATGTACCAACTTGTCCAAAGCAAACTCATGTAAGTTTCCCAGACACATCCAAACACCTTGAGGGACTGAGTTACTGGGGCTAGTCTCAGGAGACAGCTATGTCAATAGGCATAACACAGTTCATAAAGAAAATATGCTACATCCTACTTTGCTGAGTAATGTGCAGGGTGCTAAAAGCTTGTGAGTGGCCAAGCTTTTGGTCCTAGCATTATAGAAGCAAAGGAAAATTAAGAAAACCCAAGACACAAGCAAATATTAGTCCAAAGGACCAATGGACCACATGAAACACAGCCTCCACCAACTTAAGCATAGAACTAGATGGTGCCCGTTTACCACTGCCCACTGCTCTGATAGGGAGCACAACAGAGGGTCCTGGACAGAGCAAGAAAAAAATGTAGAACAAAATTCAAATCCACAAAAAAAGACCAGACTTACTAGTCTGACTGTGACTTGAAGGACTCCTGGGACTATAGCTGCTGTACCTCCTGCTACTCAGAACTGAAGCCACTCCTGAAGTTTCAACCAAAGATTAGACAGGCTTATAAAATAATAATACACATGAGAAACACGCTTCTTAGTTCAGTAAGAAAGGTTTGCCCCCAGAGAGATGGCAGGAAGGGACAGGAAAGCTCAATGACAAGCTAGGGTAGAAAGATAAAAAGGGAGAGTGCTGACATGTTACGGGAATTGTAACTAATATAACAAAATAATTTGTGAATAAAATTTTTTAATGAAAAACTAATTTACATTGTAAACTTTCATCTAAACACAACAAAATTAAAAGAAGAAGAAGAAAAAAAAGAACGTCAAGCTACCCAATTCACATTTGACACTGCAATCAATAAAGAAGCACTAAGTGGTTCTGAACAGGAGGAAAACAGAAATTCAAGAAAACAAATCTACCTGATAACTGAGAAACATTAGAGAGAAGAGAGATAGGAGACCAGGTGAATCAAGTACAAAATAAGAAATAAACTAGGGATAACATTTTGGTTATTTTTTTAAGTGGCACACTTTTCTATATAGCCTGATTTCTCTTTTACCCAGTCTAAGTCTTCCAAAATCCATCTGAGGATTTAGGATTATTTAATAATAGTCAGCTGGTGTTTTTGTTTTTGTTAAAAAAAGCAATCTGTTTCTAGTCTCAAAAACTTTGAGAAGTACTAGCCTTACTGTACATGATTATAGTTAAAATCAAGGCAGCCATTAAATTCAAAAAAGAGATCAGTTCAGTGATCTGCCTAGCATATTAGTTGTACTCCATAAACGGTATTAATAATGACTATCAACAGGGTCACCATGAGTTAGATCTGACTCGATGGCACTTGGCTTTGACATCAACAGTAATTGGAATACATTTATTTTATCTAACATAATATCTTTACTAAGCTTATTAAAATAATTCAACTATTCTATCCTTATGAAAAACTTCACGTTTTTGTATCAAAAATTCTTATCTGAAGCCGTTGACAATTATTTACAACAATCGCACAATGTCCTTCAGCATTAATCTAGTTGAGAAGTTTTTGTATTTAGAAATACATTCATTCATACAGCAGACTTCTATTTTAACATTAAGGCACGACTCCAGAGCTTGTTGCCATAATCCTATACTAACTTAAAAAAAAAAAAAACAAACTTCTAAATATGTAACCATCAGCACACAAATATCAGTTGTCTACAATACAATGGAAAAATCTTCTCAGTTACACTGACGAACACTGAAAAAAACTTTCAAAGAAGTCGCAACTGAAAACAGAACATGGTTTTGAAATTAACAGCAAAAGTTTAAGAAACAGGTAACTGTCTATTCCAGTCCTCTGGCAGAGTAACTTATAACTGAGAGATCCCTATATACAACATCTGTAAGTGAATCTATAAGATCCTCATTATTTACCAAGCATTTTTATTTGAGGGGACTTCAGATGAGGCCATTTTTAGGAAACAAAAGAAAATGTCAGTCAATGGAGTATTCTGAATTACTCCTGAAAACCCCTGATTGAGACCAGCTTGGTAAGGAAGAATCAGTAGTTCTTTCAGTATCCAGCAGTAATCCAACTCTTCAGAGGAGTGTTTCCCTCTTTTTTATTTTTGGTAAAATATACACAACATGAAATTTGCCATTTTAGCCATTTTCAGGCATACACTGCATTGACATTAACACACATGTAATGTCGTGCAACCACAATCACTATTTGTTTTCCAGTGCTTTCATCACTCCAAACACAAACCTGTGCCCATTATGCAATAACTCCCTCCTTCCTTCGCCAGCACACAGCAACCACTAAGCTACCTTCTGTCTGTCTCTGTGTATTTGTCTGCTCTAGATATTTCACACTGTATTTTCCCACCGATGCCTGGCTTACTTAGCATAACATTTTCAAAGTTCACCCACGTCACAGGATGTATTAGAATTTCATTTCTTTCATGAAACGTTTCTTGACTAGAGCTAATAAACACAAGTTGTGGGTTGGTTTATTGATGGAAATACTGCACATCTACTATCATCAGACACCTGGTCTTGACAATGTGTTGATAAAAGATAAAACACTGGAAAGAGCTTTATGTCATATGAATGGCTGTCATAGAACTACTACAGCAGGCAGGGCTTTCATATCTATGACTCAGACACGACAAGGTTATTTTCATTCAAATTGTTGACCATCTCTGCCTTTCCACTGCAGAGATGAGCCTTACAAAATTATCTTATTTTTGTGTTTGTGCTTTCATTTTGGTTATGATTTTATCAGTTTTAAAATGTGTCTCATCTTTTATAATAATTTGCAATTGAAATACATTTTCCTTTAAGTCGTGCTTCTTAAGTCCCTCAAGAGGAAGGTAGATGAGAATTTCTTTTACTTTAAAAGGGATCCTTTAGAAGAGTTACTTTCACTTGAGAAACACTGAACTAAAGGGCTAGTGGGTAGAGCCAAAAGCCAATTTTTCCTGAAGAAAAAGAAGCCTCAGGAGCCTTCTGGGAAATAACTCAACCCCCCAAAACAGAGATTCACAGCAAGCAAGTCTGATCTAGAGAAAATATCCTTAAGTGAGAGGGGAGAGGTAGTCTGGATACAACACAATGTCTTTCATATAGTCTGCTCCAGATTCCTCCACTGGTTTTATGCCTAGGTCCCAGGAAACAGGTAGCTATAGGAAAACAGCAAACTAATGAAGCCTTTTGAACGTCCTCAAGATGTTGAAAACTGTCAGATACACTGATGCCAGCAGCTGAAGCAACACAAGAGATCCTGCCAGTAGCTCTGGCACCACGGGTTTGGCACAGCAAGGTGTCCAGCATATCAGCAGTGCCAGCTGTATCTTAGGACTCAACGTGGTATGAGTTTGTCAGCAACAGAAGATAGCATCTTTGCAATAGCATCAGTTCCCGAGATGATGGCACTGCACAGCTGATAGCAACATAAAAATAAATCCATGAATTTCAAAATAAGACCAGACTTACTGGTCTGATAGAGGCTAGAGAAAACCCCTGGATATCCTCTTAATGCAGTACTGATGTCACTCCTGAGGTTCACCCCTCAGCCAAAGATTGGAGAGGACCACAAAATAAAATGAGGCTAAAGGGGCATACCAGCCTGGGGGCAAGAACAAGAAGGCAGGAGGGGACAGGAAAGCTGGTAATGGGGGATTCCAGGTTGAGAAGGGGAGAGGGTTTTCAGGTTGGGAGGGGTTGGTGGCCGTATCAAAAAATAATGTGTATTGTTTAATGAGAAACTAATTTGCTCTGAAAACCTTCATCTAGAGAGCAATTTAAAAAAAAAAAAAAGTGATCCGAGTGGTAGATGTCCCACAGGGAAATGGACAGAAAAGCCTGAAGTGACTGCTTCATGAAAACCAAACCAAGAACATTAATTTAGTGAATGTAAGGAACCATGCTTAGGACTTGCATTATTGCAAAGGGTAAATAGGGGTAGGATGGAAAACATTTCAAATCCTGCAAAGGAAGAGGGGAACAGAAGCAAGAGAAATGCTGTTTCTAACTGTCATGGTGACCTTACTTAGCCATAGTTTGGTGTGGCGTGGAGAACAGGGCTCAGTACCATACCTCTCAGCAAATCCATCCGCATCAAAGAAATCATGGTGCAGGAGCTCGGCGCAGAAGGGCCTTTTGTCTGGGTCAATGTGTAAGCATTTCTGAAAAAAACAAGGAATACATTCAGTTTGTATCAAAGGGAAGTTACCTACAGTTTTTTAGAAGATTCCTCTTTATAGTTAATGCATTTTAAATTTCTATATTCATTTATAAAGAATAAACCAAAAAACCCCACTGCCACTGAGTTAATTTTGACTCATAGAGACCCTGTAGAGTAGAACTGCCCTGTAGAGTCCCCAAGGAGAAACCGGCAGATTTGAACTGCCAACCTTGTGGTTAGCAGATGCAGCACTTACCCACTACACCACCAGAGTTTCCATAAAGAATAAAGCACACACAATAAAGTATTATTTGAAAAAGAAGAAAGCATAGATAGGCAATGACTTTAATGGCTACCAGCATCACACAAAGAGTGACCATCACACATCCGGCACCTCTAGATGGAAGTACATAAACTAGTCTTGCCAAAAATCAAATCTGATTCTTATGAGGCTCCAGCTCAAAGATGAGTTTGTAGGTAAAACAGAACACTGAAGAGCACACTAACCCACATTCTGTGGGAAATTCTGAGGGACAAACAATCTAGTTTCTTCAACAAAGAAATGGCAAGTTTTAATCAAAAAAAAAAGAAGAGGAGATTATAAACCAAAAAGGTCTTAAGAGACATATCAACAAACTGCAATTTTAGACCCCACTTGAATCCCAATTTAAGCTATAAAAAGAAACTGAAATAAAGAAACTTTGGAAACTGGTTAGATGTTTTACGATATTAAAATATTACCATGAAATTTAAAGACCTAAAATCCTTGCCGAACGAAAGAGAAAGGACCTGCTCTGTGATTATCCACAGTGCTAGACGCTTTACATAGATGATGTTATTTTAATGCAGGATCTTGCTCTGATTCACTGGAATGTCTCAGTACCAGTTAAAATATAAAGGACTAAATAAACTGTTTTACATAAATAACAAAACCAAAAAAAAACTTTATGAATAACTGAAGCATTTATAAGTGAAATAAAAAAATAAAATGTCAGGGAGTTGCTTTAAAATGTTCTGCAAAAAGTTGAGAGATGGTTTGTGAACAGATGAAATAAGGCTGGCAAAAGGTTGGTAATTATTGATATGGTAAGTACATAAGGGATCAGTACTACTATTCTTTCTACTTTCTTTTTCATATTTCAAATTTTCAGTAGTAAAATGCATAAAAAGTTGTATGATTCTACTCTAAAGGATACAAGGCAGACAATAATTTTACCATTATTCCCCTTACACGTCTTCACAGACAGATCATAAAGCTTTAATCATAAGAGAAAAATATTTGTATTTGCTTTGAGATTATGTAGAAAAATAGAAATGTATTATTTTAACACTTTGCCCTAAACTTACCATTTTCCTAACTACATGGATGGAATTGTGTCTCCTCAAAAGATGTGTCAACTTGGTTAGGCCGTGATTTTCAGCATTGTATGGTTATCCTCCGTTTTGTGATTGTAATTTTCATACGTATTGTAAATTCAGATCTGCCTGTGGCTAATGAGGCTAGATTATGTTAAAGAAGGCCAGAATGGGATTTAACACCCTTATTAAGATCACATTACTGATCAAATGCAAAAAGAGTTTCTTTGGGGTGTGGCCTGCACCACTTTTTATTTTACAAGACAAAAGAAAAAGAGAGTTGAGCAGCAGGTGGGAGCAGCGTATGTCCTTTGGACTTGAGATTCCTGCACTGAGCTGCTCCTAGACCAAGGGAAGACTGATCCATCACAAGAGTCGACAGAGAGAGAAAGCCTTCCCTCAGAACCAGTACCCTGCATTCAGACTTCTAGGCTACTGGACTGTGACAGAGTGAACTTTTCTTTGTCAAAGCCACCCACTTGTGGTATTTCTGTTATGGAAGCACAGGATAACTAAGACAATATCCTTCATTTTATTTTCTTTCAAACTTCTTTTTCTTCTTTCATTTACACATGGATTGGATTTTAAATCTTAAACATTAAAAATACACAGTTATGAAGATTTTTGTGTGTATGTGCTTAAACCATGCTAAACAATATCGAATGTTTTCTTAATGAGTTTTTAAATGAGTAAAAATTTCAGTTCTTTGTCTGTAAGTTCCCTCCCCTCCCCAAAAATTATTTAAACAGTTTCTTAATGTACAAAAATTAAAATCTTCACACAAAATTGTTGGCCTTAAGGATTAACTAAACAAGAAAAAAGAAGGGAAAACCAGGTTTCCATAATGTAAGTCACCTTCAGGAAGTGAAAAGAAAAGTATGATTACCTTTGTTAAATCTATCACTACTTCAGAGAGTTTGGGGTAACGTCTTTCAAGAGGTTCCGTTTCCTTGATTTCAGGCAACCTTACTCCAGCGAACACAGGATTTTTATAAAATAGCTCCTGATGTCTTGGAATTAAATTACCTGAAAGTGAAAACAGGGCCCAGCTCTGTCATTACACAACATGAGAGAAAACATAAAGAGACAGGTGGTGGGAAAGTGTGGAAATAGTAGACCAGTATGCTTAGGGGGTTTGGGGCTCTTTCAGCTTGTAAAATCAACCAAAGACAGTGCTTTTATTGTGAAGACATGTGGACATAAATTGATTCAAAGAAATTAACTTTCCTATTTCAACATGGAGTCCTGGTGGTTTAATAGTTAAGAGCTTGGCTGCTAACCAAAAAGTCAGCACTTCAAATCCAGCAGCTGCTCCTTGGAAATCCTGCAGGGCAGTTCTACTCTGTCCTATAAGGTCGCTAAGCCAGAACTCAGTGGCAATGGGTTTTTTGGTTATCTCAACATACTCATTTCGAAAATTTCACCAAAGCAAAAAGCCATTGCCATCAAGTCAAATGTGACCCATAGTAACACAACAGGAAAGAACAGAATAGCCACATAGGGTCTCCCAGGCTGTAATCTTTGCAGAAGCAGACTACTGCATTTTTCTCCTGCTGAGCAACTAGTGGATTCAAACCCCCAACTTTTCAGTTAGCAGCTGAGCTTTTAACCACTGTGCCACAAGCGCTCCTGTCATGGACTGAACTGTGTCCCCCCAAAACTGTGTGTAGCCATGTGGCTGGACCATGACTCCCAGTATTTTATGACTGTCCTTCATTTTGTGATTTTCTTATGCTGCATTTTAGAGAATTAGGGTGGGACTGTAAATCGCTTCCTAAGGTTACCTCCCTGCTCCACTGTAAAGTGCAGTATGGCTTGTACCCTCCTTTATCCTTTCATCCTCCAAGAGATAAAAAGAAAAGGAAGCAAGCAGAGAATTGGGAATCTCACACCATCAAGAAGCTAGCACCGGGAGTAGGAGCATGTCCTTCAGACCTGAGGTTCCTGCACCAACATGATCCCCAGACTGATGCCACACAAGGACTTTCCTCCAGAACCGACAGAGGGAAAGGCTTCCCCTGGAGTGGACACCCTGAATTCAGACTTATAGTCTACCAGACTGGGTAAGAATAAACTTTTCTTTGCTAAATCCATCCACTTGCGATATTTCTGTTTGAGCAGTACCAGGTGACTAAACTAGCTCCTTTTGGAAAAGTTCACGTGCCACAATAAGATAGGACTGAAGAAGTGAACGGAACACAGGAAAATGACAGATGTTAAGTACCAGTACTTTATTCCTAACAACAAAACATAAAATGCTGGCCCAAACAATGACAATATTAATAGTCATATGGTCAGAGTTTAAACCAGACAAATCTGTTGCATGTAAAAATTTAATTTTGGTTGACTGACTTTGTACCTCTGTGTAAGGTCAGATTTGAACACTTTATCTTTTATCCCACTTTATTAACAAATTTAGTATAAAATATATACAAAAATTCTACTATAAGAAGTCATTGCATTGCTTATTGAATTTCTAACCTGGAAACTTAAAACCAAGTATTTAACAATACTTACCTAAATTATTCCCAAATGTTTTCAGATTATTTCCATTCTCCAAGATCTAGCTTCCAATGTGAAGCTGATATTTGAGCAAATGTAAAAAAACTTTGATAGTCTAACTTTGAAATTCCGTTTAAAGCTCTAACAACAAAAGTCAAATATTAGGCAAGATTATACTACTTTGGAAGCCTCTGCCTATCCTATGTCTTGAAGGTAAGGGTGACGGCAATAGTCGTATTGCACCAAGCGCTTATTAACTGAAGGATAATAAATGATCATTTACATTATCTACATATGATTTACTCATTATTAAAGTGTGGATATGCATACAATCTCTTTTCTGTTGGGGGTAAGGGGTGAGGTTCAAGCATGATTAAGACCATGCATCAAACCAAAACCAAATGTCAAGCCAAAACCAGACTGAGAAAGTAAATATATATACACATACATATAGATAGATAGATGAGATTTTCCTACTTGCTTTTTGCTACCACCTAGAACATACATAATCTTTAATATAACAACAGTTTCTAAAATACACACACATACAAAACAACAAAAACACAGACAAAAACCTTTAAAATTTAAAATGCAGGTAAAATCTTACCCAAACATATCATAATATGATACAGCTGATCAATATCAGAATCTCCAGGAAACAGGGGTTCTCCCATAAGCATTTCAGGTACCAGACAACCAATGGCCCATACATCAACAGCCCTGAAAGAAAACAACACGGTATAAATTATCTTTAGCATCCTACTATGTTTACTTAATGAATCACTGCAACTACATCTGTTTTATGGGTAATTTAATTAGTGTGTCTCAAATTACACACAAAAATTCACTTCACTATAAACTAAAGGACTAATCCCAATCTTATATAAGCCAAATTTCTAGAAACTTGGCATCAGAAGGAAAAACATCTGTATAGCCAAAATAGTTATCATGTGTGTTTTATTCTAGAAATAATCCTCTTAGATTTTCATTCAAAGTCTATATATTCTTTGTTTACACAGAAGTTGATCAGTCTAGCTGAAAAAAAGCAAAACAGAAAAAGGAAGTGATTCTTGGTAATAAATACAGTAATAAGCAGGAATAGAAAGCCCTGGGGGCATAGTTGTTAAGTGCTACATTTGCTAACCAAAAGGTCAACAGTTCAAATCCACCAAGTGCTCCTTGGAAACTCCATGGGGCAATTGTACTATGACCTATAGTGTCACTATGAGTCATAATTCACTGGACAGCAGTGGATTTACGCATAAATAAAAACTAGTAGGAAGAGTATCTTAAAATCAGTTAAAAGAATTCAAGAATATGCTAGAGTCATTTAGCATAGGGGCAAATACTTTCAATTTTCTTAACGGCATTGCTGAATTATAAAATACTACCAAAAGTACAGCACATGGTAGTAAAATCAGAACCCAGAGTAATCAAGAAGATACTACATAATATTTAGTGTACTCTGAAAACAGAGAAAGCATAGAAAATATTTTTTAAAGATTTCTGTAAGCCTTTCTGAAGAATTCACTTACATAGATTTAATTGTTATTTAAAAAAATTATTCCAGTTACTTAAAACAATTGTTTTAGAAACAACATTTCACTTAATTATGTTTCTATCACCAGTCTCGCCAACTTCAACTTGCCAAAGTTCAACAATGTCAGGCTTCCTGAATCGATGTTTATCTCTCTTTACAAATATATATATATCTCCAACCCACTGAAAAAAGTAGGTCACTTTGATCTTTCCCCTTTTAAAATAAGCATACTCACTCTGATTTGTTTCACAAAAATGCTTAAAGGGGAAGCACCAAAAGGATTACAAATGATAAAAACTCCTTTCAGTATTAGAAGGATAATTAATTATAGTAGAAACATATTCTATTTTATGAAGAAAAGGAAGTTTGCTCCCCCATTGCTGATTTCTCACTGCATGGAACCAGAACAAAAAACACCCTATAATGATCCCTTGGAATGTACCTATCAGAAAAATCTTGACAACTCTTCCTACTTTCTGCCTAAAGTCATTAAGATAAAGATACTGAAAACTTCAGCCAAAAAAACACTCCAAGTAGCTCATGCACATATTCGCTAGTGAATGTCCCCAAGCTGACTTTTTGACTTAAAACAGGTTATTAACATGCTATTACAGTACCCACCGGTGGGACTGTCATACAGCTGCTGACATCAGTAATGGTGGACCTGAGTGGCAACACGTTGTTACCACTTCCATCGGACAATCAGACGAACTGATTAACACAGGGTACATCCCTCTGGAGCAGAGCCCCTATGACCCAGGGGGAGGGGCCATAAAAAATCTGGCTGCCCCTACCAACAAGCAGTCAATAGTCTGTCCAGCAGACTGCCACTGGATGCAGTACTGCTGTCCCAGTCTGTAAGTTTTCCTATGATGAATAAACCCATGTCTCTTGGATTGTCTCTGGTCAGTTTTTTGGTCTCTCGGCAACAGCATACTCAGAAGCATTCACGTTGTTAGGAATAGATCTTAACAACCCCAACAACCCAAACACTTACTTGCCATACTTGACGTCACCAACCAACAGTTCTGGAGCTCTGTACCATCGAGTCGCCACGTAATCTGTGTAAACCTCCCCAGGGGCTGCCAGTGTTCGGGCAAATCCAAAATCACACAACTTGACAACACCAGACTGGGAGACTAATATATTCTCTGGCTTTATATCTCTGTGTATGATCTAAGACAAAAAGCAGAGTCTGACATAAGCTGGCACATAGAAATTAAGCAAAAATAATTATTTTTTGAGTGTCTGCCACACGCAGGGAACTGTTTTTGTTTCTCTAAAGAGTACAAATAGAAAGAAAGCACATACAGTTAGTTATTCCTGGCTTTAAAGAGCATGAGACTTAGCTGGCAATAAAGATCATTTAATCTCAAAATTTTATTGAAACAATTGAAGACACTGGATGAAACACCACATATTATTAAACTACAATTAATCATTCAGTTAATGATTGAAATTAAGGTTAAGGGACAAAACGGGGACTAGAGGTAGTCTAGGAAAAATTTTATAAAGGGAGAAAGCTCTAAGATGAGAACAGTGGGACAACTACGAGGCTTTAAAGACCAAAGGGAGGAGGGGCCTCAGAAGAATAGAAAAGAAGAGATGCAGCCTAGAAACATGACAGATCAAGAAATCAAGAAAATTTAGCAAATAAGCTCAGGCATTTTATTTAAAAGGCCAGACAGCTAAGCACTTGGCTGCCAATACAACAGGACCAGGGTTCAAACTCACCCAGCAGCTTCATGGGGAAAAAACCCAGCAATCAATTTTCCTAATGATTACAGCCAAGGAACCCTATGGGGATGTTTGACTGTCACACGAGGTTACTATGAGTTGGGATTAACTTGATGGCACCTAACAACAACACTTTTATTTAAACCTGAGACTCTGAAAGAATGCTGGTTCCATTATCAAAAATTGAAAAATCTAGAAGAAGTCAGTTTCAATGAAAAAATTAGTTCCGTTTTAGCCATATGGGCCACAGGGTAGATTACACAGCACCTAAGTGGCAGCATTCATCAGGCAGCTAGCCAAGTGCCGTCAAGTCGGAATCAGGCAGCTAGAAGAGCAAAAAGGGTAAAGTAAGGTCTGTGGTTAAGATTTCTAAAAGAGCCAAAGCCCAGCCCACTGCTGTTGAGTCAGTCCAGTCTGACTCATAGTAACCCTAGAGGCCAGATTTGAACTGCCAACCTTTCGGTTAGCAGACATAGCACTTAACCCACTACTCCACCACGGTTTCCTTCTAAAGCAGAAACTATGGAAAAAGAAAATACGCCACAGGGATAGAGATAATATTAAAAATTCTATAGATAGGCAAGGCAAAATATTAGACCTAAATCTCTAGTAGGTGGCACAGCAGTTTGACACCCAGCTGCTAAGTGTAAGAGCCATCATTTAAACCCACCAGCTGCTCTGCAGGAGAAGACATGGCAACATGCTTCCATAAAGATTAACGGCCTTGGAAATCCAAGGGGCAGTTTTACTCTACTGGAATGGACTCAAGGACAGTGGGTTTTTGTTCTCTAACATAAGTAAGGAAATCCTGGTGGCAGAGTGGTTAAGTGCTATAGCTGCTAACCAAAAGGGTGGCAGCTTAAATCCACCAGGTGCTCCTTGGAAACTGTGGGGTAGCTCTACTCTGTACTATATTATTGCTATGAGTCAGAATCACCTCAACAATAGCAGACTTGGTTCAATAGAAGTAAACGGTATTTTGAAAATTTACATACAGTGAGCTCGTAAGACGATATAGAAGTACGATTTAGAGTGGCTGGTAAATTCAAACTACCTACCTTCCGGTTAGCACAATCTCAGAGCACCAGCATGCTAATCTACTCTAGACATCATTAGTGAGAACATAGTTCCCAGATCACCTGTGCTACAACAAAAAGAACTGGACTGGGAGACCCAGGCTCTATTCTTAGGTTTTCAGTATAGCCATAGGCAACTTCACCTTTGTGAGTCTGTCTTCTCATCTCCCAAATGAAGGGTATGAAGCCCAAAGTCTCCCTACTCTAATGCTGCCTGGCTTTAGGTGAACAGCTGTAGAACTTAAGCATAACCAAGTTGATATGAGTAGTATTTTTGTTAAAAGTTATTACTGCATGCAGACTTGAACGCCAGGGAAATTTTTATGAAAGGAGTAGGCTCTGAGATGGGTCTTCATTACTAGGTATGTGGTTAAGATCCACAGCTGCTAACCAAAAGGTCAGCAATTTGAATACACCAGCTGCTCCTTGGAAACCCAGTGGGGTAGTTCCACTCTGTCCTATAGCGTCACTGTGAATTAGAATCAACAGCATTAGGTTTGGTTTTTTTGATTCACAACCTAAATAAATGACTATATTTAGTAATTTCAGTAAAAAAAGTTGTTTACAGATCTAAAATACCTCATAACGCCCTGCACTATTTGGTTCATTCTTAAATTGACAGCAGCCTGAAATATGTCTTCAAATATATTCACTTAGCTTGGTTCACAAAAGCGTTAAAATTCTATTTTTTTTTAAATCACCATCAAATGTCTATATATGTACATTCCACTGCTGTCAAGTAGATTCTGACTTGTAGCGACCCTGTAGGATAGGGAACTGCCCCACAGGGTTTCCAAGGACAACCTGATGGATTCAAGCTGTTGACCTTTTGGTTAGCAGCCATAGCTCTCTACCATGGTTTCCATATGTATATAGATACATACACAACTGAATAATTTATTTTAAAAGAAATATTTTCATTTTCTTAAAGTCAAACATTTCATCTCTGTGTGCATATATATGTGTATTAGGTGCTTGGGTGGCAACAACAGTTTATGCTTGGCTACAAGCCATAAAGCAGTTCAAATCCACCCAGAAGCACTATAGAAGAAAGACCTAGCAATCTGCTTTTGTAAAGATTATAGTCAAGAAGATCCCATGAGCTCAGTTACACTATGTAACACATGGGGAAACCATGAGTCAGCATCAACAAGATGGCCATGGGTTTGGTTTTATTTTTGGTTTATGTGTATATGTATGCATACGTGTATGTGCTTTATTCCCTCCCACATCAAAATCTTCTACTTAAAGAACGTTGCACTTGTTATGTGCCACTGATTAATAGCAACCTCATATGACAGAGTAGAACTGCCCATAGGTTTTCCTAGGCTCTAAGATTTACACAAGTTGATGACCAGCTCTTTTCTCCCATCCAGTGGCTGGTAGGTTCAAACCACTGACCTTTTTGGTTAATAACTGAGCTCCTTAACTATTGTACTACCAGGGCTCCTTATTTTATGAATAACACTAATTACTCAGAAAACAAGACCTTAGGAAATATTTTTAATGATAATGGTAATAATTACTAACATTTAAGTACTTGTTATGTGCCAGGCACTATTGTATGTGTTCCATATGTCTTAACTTATTTTATACTCAATGTGTCCATGAGTTACAAGCTATGATTATATCCATTTACACAGATAACTGAGCCTGATGATTAGAGAAGAGGTATTAGATGTTTGAGGAGAGGGAAAGTATAAAGTCATAATCTGGAAGTGTTTATGAGTAATCAGAATGGAAAGAAATAGTACAACTGACAAGTAACATTAGCTCCCTCAAGGTAAATGGTCATAAATCTGAGAAAGATCAGTTCTCTCCCAATAAAAATTCACATTTTACACAAAAAAGGGTATCACTCAATATCCCCTGCCTTAAAAAGACAGGATAGCACTCATGCCAGTTACACTTGACTCTAAACTGCTTGAACATATTAATAAACCTAAAGACAATGTGTCATTAAATGTGGGTTGATTTATCATGAAAGTATAAAACAATATAGAAGGACATATAGGCAAATGGTATTCTCAGTCACATCCCATTAATGTGAGAACTGGACAACAAACAAAGAAGACAGAAGAAGAATTGATGCCTTTGAATTGTGGTGTTGGAGAAGAATGTTAAACATACCATGGAGCACCAAAAGAACAAACAGATTTGTTTGGGCAGAAGTACAACTGGAGTGCTCCTTGGAAGCAAAGATGGCAAGACTGTGTCTTACATAATTTGGACATGTTGTCAGGAAGGATCAGTCCTTGGAGAAGGACATCATGCTTGGTAGAGTGGAGGGTCAGTGAAAAAGGAAACCCTTGACAAGATGGATTGACACAGTGGTCACCACAATGGGCTTAAGCATAAAAATGATTGTGGACATGGCACAAGACCACACAGTGTTTCGTTCTGTTGTTCACTGGGTCACTAAGAGTCAGAACCAACTTGATAGCACCTAACAACATCATCACAGGCAAATGTAGTCATTCAAACACTCTTCAGAAATGATTTTTATTTGGGGATATTGCTTCTATTGGCAAATCTAGCCTTAGTGGGGAGATCAATGCAGGTGAGTTCACTTACCTAACTTCAGGTATTAGAGACCCATTGGCAAGATATTGTCTTTGTTATGAGACAGAAATAACAGTCCCTCTTACATTGATACCACTAAACATTTGTGTGATGATTAAGATTGCGTGTTAGCTTGGTTGGGCCATAATTCTGTTTTGGCAGTTGTATAATGTTATGATCACTGCATCCCCCACCCCATGATGGGATCTGCTAAATGGTACTGGCAGGGGCAGGGCCTGTGGTAGCTTACTGCCCCCTAAGCCTTCATCTCTCTGCCTTCTGCTGCCTACTTTCTTCCTGCTCACGTTGCCAAGATTTTTGACTATTGTGGATACAGCAGCTGCCTCTCATGTGTTCCAACTTCTGGTTCTTGAGACTTGAGCTAGTAGCTTATCTGTCTCAGGATTCACAGATCTTCACAGCCTGTGAGTAAGAGTCTTGCTCCCCAACCTACTGATTTGGGGTTTACTAGCTCTCAAAGCTACGTGAATCAGGGGAAATCTTGTAGTCTTACCTGTCATCTTGAGATCTACCAACATTTATAGCCTGTAAGTGGGAGCCCTGCTCTTCTGACTTACTGACCTTGGGTTGTCCAGCCTCCATGGCTGTGTGAATTGAGAGAGGCCTCTGTTTTGACCAAGGACCTGGAACACTTAGCCTCTACAATCATTCACATGAGCCGTTTCCTTGATACAAAATCTCTCTGTATATATTTACATATTTTACTGGTTTCCCTGCTATGGAGAATCCAGCCTAAAACCAGGCTGTGTTTTATTCTGTTGTGCATGGTGTTGCTATGTGACAGAACTGCCTTGATGGCATCTAACAACAACATTTCTTGTTGGTCTGATTCCCTGCCCACCTAGCATTACTACTATACCCTCCCATATGCTACAGAGATTGCACGTGTTGATCCATGTGAACTTCCTATATTATAACCTTGTAATAATTATCTCAGTTTCTAACTTACTAAACTGGCATCCAGTATCCTGGGCTTAGTTAATGTCAGCCTTAAGAGGCAAATGTGACCTTAAAATCAGGCTGTCAAAATCAACTCTCTGAGCCTAGATCATTCCAAAGTTGCAGGGAGGTCACCTGAGCATAATACATAATACATATGTAATTTTACATTAAAAAGTGATATTATTATGTAACTGTGTAAAATTACATAACAAAAGGAAAAAAATAAAACAGCAAATAGTAACATAAAAAGCTGAAAATACACCAAATGATAGTAGGCGTGTGGATATTCATTTTATTTTTCATGATTAACTGTGTTATTGTTGTTATTAAATGCTATCAAGTCAGTTCCAAGTCACAATGACCCTATTTGTGTACAACAGAACAAAACACTGTCTGGTCCTGTGCCATCCTCATAATCGTTGAGACCACCGCTGCAACCACTGAGTCAACACACCTCATTAAGGATCTTCCACGTTTTCACTGGCCTTCTTTACTAAGCAAGATGTCCTTCACCAGGGACTGGTCCCTTCTGATAACATATCCAAAGTACATGAAACAAAGTCTCGCCATCCTTGCTTCTAAGAAGCATTCTGACTCTACTTCTTCAAACACGTATTTGTTCGTTCTTCTGGCAGTCCATTGCTGAGGCCCGTCACCCACAAAGGCCTCTGTGAACAAAGTTACAAGCCTATGTGATGGCGGGCGGAGGCATCTCACCCATGACATATTTTTGGCCGTACTGTCCTTGATAATATTTTGCAATCTAATCAAGCCTTCCTCAAAAATACCCTCATCTTCCAGCACAAGGATCAAAGAAGAAATGTTTTACAATTCCCTCGGCTTAATGAATTCTGACACAGTACGCCCAGCCCGGGAATACTGAGGCTGGCCCAGCTCCGCTGGCTTCCCCCAACTGCACTTCCCCCTCCACAAGATTGCAGGAAGGCCTTGGGAAGCTCCCCAGGGATGACCCCGACACAGCCTTTCCACTCCCTACATCAGGAAGATGGATAGGCTCCCAAGTCTATTATATTTGGTATGGCAAATGAGTAAATACTAAAGAAATACCCTTCTTAGAACAGCTTAAGAAAGCCATAGGGTGGGGGATGGTAGGTGTTTACTGTCCCCACAGGAAGAGATAAAATAAAGAGCAAAGAAGGAACAAATAGAGACAGCCAGATTATCCGCCTGCACCTTTTAACCTTGAAGCATAGATAGAGCTCAAGATATAACTTTTGTTTTCACTGTTGATTATAATCACAATATACTTGTCTCAGGCCATTATCCAGTAGGCCCCAATAATTAACATGAAAAAAGGCCACAAGGTATCACTTCCTTGTTAGCCAACAGCTTGTGTGGTCGAGGGGGCAGGGTGGAATCATGTCACTGATCATATAAAAAATAAAAAAAGACAGGCCCTGACAGACGGCCAATCTCCAGATTCCTGGTTGTATGCATCTCATCATTTTCTTCTTCACCAATGCCACCCATCCCTTTGTGAATCCCAGACCCTGCTGAGGCAGTCCATAGTATGTTCAGTATCCTTTTCCAGCACCATAATTCAAAGATATTAATTCTTCAAACTTCCTTATTCATTGTCCAGCTTTCCCATACATATGAGGTGATAAAAGATACCATGGGTGGGTCAGGTACACCTCAGTCCTCAAAGTGACATCTTCGATATTTAACATCTGAAAGAGACCTTTCACAGAAGATGTGCCCAGTGCAATACATCATTTGATTTCTTGACTGCTGCTTTTATAGGCATTACTTGTAGATCTAAGTGAAATGAAATCCTTGACAACTTCAGTCTTTTCTCTATTTATTAAGATGTTGATTCCTGGTCCAGCATAACAATTTCTGTTTTATATTGAGATGCAATCCAGACTGAAATCTTGATCTTCATCAGTAAGTCCTTCAAGTCTTCTTCACTAGCATACAAAGTTCTGTCACCTGCATGCTGCAAGCTGCTAATGAATCTTCTTCCAAACAATGCCGCATTATTCTTCATATAGTCCAGCTTCTTGCATTATTTGCTCAGAATACAGACTGAATAAGCAAGGAGACAGAATACAACCCTGATGTACACCTTTTCTAATTTTAAACCACACAGTACCCCCTTGTTCTATTTGAATGATTGCTTCTTGGTCTATGTACAGATTCTTCATCAGCACAATCAAGTGTTTTGGAATTCTCATTCTTCTCAATGTTATCTGTAATCTGTTATGATTCACACAGTCAAGTGCCTTTGCATAGTCAATAAAACATAAATAAACATCTTTCTGGTATTCTCTCCTTTCAGCCAGGATTCATCTGACGCTGACAATGATCGCCCTTGTTCCATGTCCTGTTCTGAATCTAGCATGAATTTCTGGCACTTTCCTATTGATGTACTGCTGCAACAGTACTACAATATTTTTTAAATTCTCTTCAGCAAATTTTACTTGTCTGTAATGTTGATATTTTTAACTAATTTCTGCATTCTGTTGAATCATTTTTCTTTGGAATAGGCACAAATATGGATCTCTTTGAATTGGCTGCCAGATAGATGTCTTTCCAAATTCATTGCTATAGATGAGCAAGCACTTTCAGCATTTCATCCATCTGTTGAAACCCTTTGTTTGGTGTTTCTGGAGGCTTGTTTTCATCCAATACTCTTAGTACAGCTTGAACTTCTCCCTTCCGTGCCACCGGTTCCTGACTATATGCTACCCGCTGAAATGGCTGAACTCTGACCAATTCTTTTTGGTACAGTGACTGTGTATTTATTTCATCTTCTTTTAATGCTTCTGATATAATTCAATTTTTTATCCACAGAATCCTTCAACATCACAACTCAAGGCTTGAACTGTTTCTTCAGTTCTTTCAGCTTGAGAAATGGCTATTGTGTTTTTCCATTTCAATTTTCTAACTCCAACTATTTGCACATTTCATTATAATATATGAGCTCTAGCAATTAAGTCCAACAACTCAATTCTTCTTTGTGCTAAATGCTTTGTTGCTGAATATCACTATGGGCACCTTCAAAGTACTCCCCTTGGGAAGCTATGCAGTGATGCCAGCACCTAGATCACCCTTCAAAGCAATTTTAGAACTTTTTCTGGAAAGGCCATTATGCACCGTGGCCTACTCACCTGATCTGGCCCCCAGTGAGTTTTTTGTTAACCGAAGATAATGGCAATATTGAAAAGAAGACATTTTTTATGACATTCAGGACATCAAGGATAATACCATGACCACTCTGATGACCTTTCCAGAAGAAGAATTCCAAAATTGCTTTGGAGGGTGGACTAGGCACTGGCATCAGTGCATAGCTTCCCAAGGGGAGTACTTTGAATGTGACAATAGTGATATTCAGCAATGATGTATGTCACACTTTTTCTAGGATGACTTTGTGAACTTAATTTGCAGTCCCCATACCTTACCTTGTTTTCTCAAGCTGTTCTTTACATGATCATTTCTTCTATTTGCTTTAGGAACTCTACATTCAAGAGCAAGTTTCAGAGTCTCTTCTGACATTCATTTTGGCCTTTTCTTTCCTATCTGTCTCTTTATGACCTTTTGTTTTCTTCATGTATGGTGTGACTGATGTCATCTCACAACTTGTCTACTCTTTGGTCATTGGCATTCAGTGTATCAAACCTATTCTTGGGAGGGTCTCTAAATTCAGGTAGGATATACTCACAATCACCCTCTTGTGATTATCTGTAGTTTTCAAATTTTCTCCAATTTGTATATATTACTTTTACAATCACACAAAACATTATTTAAAAAATCTTATAAAACTGGCACAATTGATGTGTTAAGTCATTCATATTATACTTTATAGGTCTCCTTTTTCATCCAAGAGTTTTTAAATGAAATTTAAGAGTTATAAAATTGTCGTTATAGACTATAAGGTAAAGGCAGAGGTTTTCATGCTTTTATACTTCATAACAAGGCAACAGAACCCAAACTAAGAAATACATTAGCTGACGTACATGCCTTTGTCAAAGTGATGAGTTTAGACAAATGCATATACTCTTATGTATATAAATTTGTCACAACTCATTACTTAAAATTTGTGAGTTTCTTGCCCTGAGATAATCTTTAACACTTCAAAAAAATATCTCCTGAACTGTTATTAAAACTAAATAGTTCAGCTTAACTGGTAAATAATGTCCATTGTTGAGCATTGTGCTATTTTAAGATCTATCTAGCTGGGATCAAATTGACAACAGCAACTCAAAAGCTTACATAAAAAACTTAGAGGGCAGTGAATTTATAGTAATGGGGAGAAAGTACAGAAAAGGAGGAGAATGCTACATGACTTGAAGAATGTCATCAACGTCACTGAACTGTACATGTTCCCAACAACAACCAAAAATTCAATTATGAAAAAATGTTACTGTTTTAAAACGTTAACAAGTATTAG
Organism: Heterohyrax brucei; assembly: GCA_028571685.1. NCBI lineage: Eukaryota > Metazoa > Chordata > Mammalia > Hyracoidea > Procaviidae > Heterohyrax > Heterohyrax brucei. Next base: position 115,954,955 of record CM053143.1, on the reverse strand, counting down.
ACTCCAGTTAATGGCATGCATGGCTGAAGGGCTGAAGCACTTAGGGTTAAAGTCCACTGATGTCTGCAACTTACTCTTATATACATAAATATGTAAAACAGGTAAATTGATATATTAACAAAAGAATAGATGAATACATATATGACAAAGCAAATATAGGAAAATGTTAACAAGTATAGAATCTAGGTGACAGGTATATGGGCTCTCATTGCACATACTTTCAACTTTTAGTGTGTCTTAAAATTTTCATTATACAATGTTGAGATAGAGAGGAACACACATAGTTTTACTTTATTGTTCAAGTTTTAGTTTACATAAGTGTCTCACTGAATTAATTCACTAGTATCTGGAGAGTCAGTGATTGGCAAAATAATTATTTACACCAAATACTTACGTTATGACTGTGACAAAATCCAATTCCATTAATAATCTGAAACAAATACTTTCTAACTACGTGGTAGTCTAGGCCATTTGGAAAGAGCTCCAAGTCATCAAGAACTGTGCGGTCAACAAATTCAAAGACTAGATACCATCGTTTTTTTTTCTTACACACTTCTAACAGATTCACCAGATTTTCATGCCTCAGTTGCTGTTATAAAAAAAAGAAAAAGAAAAATTGTTTTTGCAAGATCAAATCATTATCAATTAGTCACAATTTAATATAGATCTTTGTATAAGAAAAACAAGTAGAACACACAACACCATAAATTTTAAAAGCATGTACAGTTTCTAAATTAAAACTGAGAGTGAAAATGTCTATTTTACCCAAAGCAATCTACTTATATAATGCAATCACAATACAAGTTCCAGTGTCATTTTTTAATGAGACGGAGAAACAAATCACCAATTTTGTTTGGAAAGGGAAGAAGCCCCGGATAAGTAAGGTACTACTAAAGGAGAACACACTGGGAGGCCTCTCATTACCTGACCTTAGAACATACTACACTACCACAGTGGTCAAAACAGCCTGGTACTGATACAAGAACAGACAGATCGATCAACGGAACAGAATTGAGATCCCAGAGGTGACACCATCTGTCTATGAACAGCTGATATTCAACAAAGGCCCTAAGACATTAAACTGGGGTATAAAGAATATCTTCAACAAATGGTGCTGGCAAAATTGGATATCCATCTGCAATAAATTGAAACAAAATCCATATCTTACACCTTATAGAAAAACCAACTCCAAATGGATAAAAGACCTAAATTTCAAACTAAAACGATAAAGCTCATCCAAGAAAAGGTAAGAACAACAATGGAAGTTTTAATACACAATGAGGACAGACTCCAAAATCTGTCAAACAAACTACAATCATCAGAAGAGAAAATAAATAAATGGGAACTATTAAGAATCAAACACTTATGCTCATCCAAAGACTTTATTAATAGAATTAAAAGAACACCTACAGAATAGGAAGAAATATTTGGTAACTCTATGTCAGACCAACGCCTGATCTCCATAACTATAAGATACTACAAAATATCAATAAAAAGAAGATAAATCATCCAATTAAGCAATGGGCAAAGGAGATGGACAGACATTTCACTAAAGAGGAGATCCAGGCAGCCAAAAAACACATGCGGACATGTTCACGATCTTTAGTTATTAAAGAAATTCAAATCAAGATGACAATGAGATACCATCTCAGCCCAACAAGATTAGCCATGATCCAAAAAACACAAAACAACAAATGCTGGAGAGGCTGTGGAGAAGGTGGAACCCCCTACACTGTTCATGGGATTGCAAAATGGTCCAGCCTCTTTGGAAAGCAATCTGGCGCATCCTTAAAAAAAACAGATATTGATATAACATTTGACACAGTAATTCCACTACTTGGAATATATCCCACAGAATCAAGGCCTTTCACACCAACGGACACATGCACCAGAATGTTTATCGCAGCACAGTCCATGATAGCAAAAAGATGGAATCAACGCAGATGCCGAACAACAGAAGAATGGATACATAAACTATGGCATATATACTCAATGGAATAACGATGATTCCAGGAAACATCTCATGACCTGGTTTCAACTGGTAGACATTATGTTGAGTGAAAGTACTCAGCGACAAAAGGGCAAATATTGTATGAGAACTTTACTATAAGATCTCAAAAACAGACTTGTGTATAGAAGAAAAGACTCTTTGACAGCTGCAAGGGAGGGGATGGAGAGAGGGCAATGGGGGGAGGGTTTAAATTAGATAGTTGCTAGAAAGCTGGTTGGGTGAAATCAGTGATAGCACACATTAGAAACAAGAACAATATTAAGTGGACTTAAACGTAACATGAGTACTCCTTCCATCTTAACCCAGCAATTGATGATCTGTACTACAGTCAGCAGCTTGTCTTGTTCTGACTGCTGATATGGAGCTTTTCCATCACCTTTTTCCACAGATGTAGTCGATATGGTTCCTGTGTATTCCATCCGGTAGTGTTCCTGTACACAGTCACCATTTGTGTTGGTTAAAAAAGGTACTCGCAATGAAGAAGTCGTCAGTCTTGCAAAATTCTATCTTGCAACTTCCAGCATTATTTCTATCACCAAGGCCGTATTTTCCAACTACTGATCCTTCTTCTTTGTTTCCAGCTTTGGCATTCCAGTCACCAGTAATTATCAATGATTCCTGACTGCACGTTCCATCAATTTTAGACTGCACAAGCTGATAAAATATCTTCAATCTCTTTATCTTCGGCCTTAATAGTTGGTGCATAAATTTGAGTAATAGCCATGTTAACTGGCCTTATAGATGTGTGGATATTATCCTATCACTGACAGCACTGTACTTCAGTGTAGATCTTGAAATGTTCTTTATGATGATCAACACAACACCATTCCTCTTCAAGTTTTCTTTCCCAGCATAGTAGACCGTAACATTGTTGGATTCAAAATGGCCAATACTGGTCCATTTCAGAGCTCATTAATGCCTAGAATATCAATGTTGTTTATGCATTCCATTTGAGTTTTGATGATTTCCAGTTTTCCTAGATTCATACTTTGTATATTCCATGTTCTGATTATTCATAGATGTTTGTAGCTGTTTCTTCTCATTTTGAGTCATGCCACATCAGTGAATGAAGATCCCAAAGGCTTTACTCCATCCAAGTTGTCTTCCAAGTGCCTTCTAACCCGCAAGCTCATTCTCCCACACTATATTTGACAATGTTCTCCTGCTGTTCATAATATTTTCCCCAGCTAATTCTTTTTAAAAGTAGACTGTTGGGTCCTTCTTGCTAGTCTGTCTTAGTCTGGAAGCTCAGCTGAAACCTGTCTACCATGAGTGACCCTGCTGGTACCAGTGGCATAGCTTCCAGTTTCACAGCAACAAGCAAGCATCTACTGACAGACAAGTGGGGGCTCCTCACTCTATCTTCACTCTCCTTACCTGATCCTGTTACTCTCCTTACCTAATGCTGTTATTCCCCCTTACCTGATACTGTTCTCATTATAGTCCAGGTACTATTTTAGGTACAAAAGTCCTGCAAAGTAAGTACAGTATAATCTTATTTTATAGATGATGAAACTAAAGCACATAAGGTTAAGTGACTTGTCCAACATCATACAGCAATAACTGGTAGAGTCGGGATTATAACCCAACAACTGTGGTCTGTGTCTTTTCCTGAAAACATTTCACTTGCAATCAGCAACTCCTATATGTTCAGGATGTCTGCTCTGTAAACATACAGACCCACAGCTGACTTGCATGCAAAAAGTTTAGATAATCACTAAGCTATCTGACTTTGGAGAGAAAAAAAATACAATGAAAAATAAGAACAAATTATGTGTTACATTATAACTACAAATAAATCAAACTTTTCTATGAAAAGAAAATATCTCAGCTCTTAGATAGGATCACAAAAATACATTTAAAATATATTTATGGCTATATGAATTAACATATACAATGAGAGATAATATAATGAGAGAGCTCTATATCACTGATGGGCAATAATCACTGAAATATCTCAAGTGGAAAAAAAGCAAGATGCAAGTGAGGTTGTAGAGTACACTATCATTTGAATACATGCACATATACTATTCCAAACACAGCCATATGTCTATATATGAATGCTGTTATTAGTGCTGTCATGTCATGCCAACTCAGCAGTCCTATGTAAAAAAGAATGAAACACTGCCCAATCCTGCACCATTCTCATAATCCTTGCTGTTTGAACTCATTGTTGCAGCCATGGTGTCAATGCAACTTGTTGAGGGTCTTCCTGTTTTGCACTGGCCCCGTGTTTTACTAAGCATGATGTTCTTCTCCAGGGACTTGTCCCTCCTGATAACATGTCCAAAGTATAAGAGACAAAGTCTCACCATCCTAACTTTTAAGGAGCATTTTGACCGTATTTCTTCCACCTCAGATTTGCTCATTTTTCTGGTAGTCCATAGTATATTCAATATTCTTTACCAATACTATAATTTAGATGCATCAGTTCTTCTTCAATCTTCTTTATTCATTATCTACCTTTTACATGAGGCAAGTGAAAATACCATGGCTTGTGTCAGGCACACCCTAATCCTCAAGGTCACATTTTTGCTTTTTAATACTTGAAAGAGGTCTTTTGCAGCAGATGTCCCAATCTCAAGGCAGTACATTGTTTGACTTTTTGACTGATGCTTCCATTAGCATTGACTGCAGCTCCAAGTAAAATGAAATACTTGATAACTTCAGTGTTTTCTCCATTTCTTATGATGTTGCTTATTGGTCATATGTGAGGCTTTTTGTTTTCCTTATGTTGAGATGTAATCCATGCTGAAAGTGCAGTTCTTTTTTTTTCATCACTAAGTGCTCCAGAATTTCCAGTCATTGCAACCATTTTCGTAATTTGTTATGACCCACACACACTCAATAAAACACAAGTAAACTTCTTTCTGGTATACTCTGCTTTCAGCCAAGAACCATCTGATATTAGCAATGATATCCTTCATTTCACATCCTCGTTTTGAATCTGACTTAAATTTCCTGCAGTTCTCTGTGGATGTACTGTTGCAACCACTTTACAATTATCTTCAGCAAAAAGATAATTTATGTATATGAGTAGAGTTCCCCTCATGGATGCATTTATAGAGTGACTGACTTACACCAGGGTAAGCAGCAGAGACCTTGACCTCCAAAATTCTGCGGTTGCACATTTGAGTTAATCTGGCTATGCCTAAGGATTGGTGGAGACTATGTCATGCTTTCAGCCCTTTTACAGAAACAACACATCCCAGCGGCAATAGCTTGAAGCAGCTAGTATGTCAGGTGTGTGTGTGTGTGTGCTGCCAGGCTGCTGGCTAACAGCAAAGACAACAGAAAAGAAACTTCAGTGACCACACACTAGAATATACACATTGCAAAGACAGATTGTGATTGGAAAAATCACAAAACAAGCAAATAACTGCAGTTTTCACCAAATAACAATAGTTCCTAAAAAGTGGGAAGATCAGATTTCCAGAAGTACCTACCACATTATAATACCCAGATGTACAGTTCTCAACAAAAAATTCAAAACATGCAATGGAATAGGAAATTTTGGTGCTTATACAAGAAAAACAGACAGAAACCACCTCCGAAGAAGCCAAGATAGTGAAATTACCAATCAAAGGCATTAAACCAACTATATTAAATATGCCCAATGAGCTAAATAAAATATGGGAAAATAACTAAATAAAATTAGGGAAATGAATCATAAACAGAATGAGAATATCAACAAAGATTAGAAATTTTAAAAATAAAATAAAAATTCTGGAGGTGGAAAATACAATAACTGAAATGAAAATTTCACTAAAGGGATCCAACACCAGATTTAAGCAGGCAAAAGAAAGGGTAAGTGAATCCCAAAATAAGATTACCAAAATGATCAGCTCTCAGGAGCAGGAAAAAGAAATTGAAGAAAAATGAACAGAGATTGCTGATCACATACATCACAGAAGGAGAAGAGATGAGGAGGAGAAGAGATGAAAGAAATGGAAAAAATAGTTGAAAACTTTCCACACTTCCCGAAAGAAGTTAAACAAACTCCAAGTAAAATAAATACAGAGGAATCCATACCAAAACACACAGTAGCCAAACTGTTGAATAGCAAAGTGAAGCAGAACATATCTTACAAGGGATCCTCAATAAGATTTAGAGCTGATTCTCATCAGAAACTATTAAGTCAATAAGGCAGTGAGATTACTATTTAAAGTGCTGGAAAAAAATACATCACTCAAGCACTCTGTATGTGACGAAGCTCTCCTTCATGAATGAAGGGGAAATTAAGATATTTTCATACAAACGAAATCTAAGGGAGTTCAATGCCAGTATATCTGTCCAACAAGAAACACTAAAGGGAAATCTTCAGGCTAAAATGAAAAGCCTAGTTGCCAGCAAGTCAGTTCTGACTCATGGTAACCCATGTGTGCCAGAGTAGAACTGTGCTCCATAGGGTATTCAGTGGCTATGTTTTCAGAAACAGATCACCAGGTCATTCTTCCAAGGTACCTTTGGGTAGACTCAAGCCTCCAACTTTTGAGATAGCAGCCAAGTATGTTAACCATTTAAACTATTTCAAAATAAAAATACAGTAGACAGCAACTGAAAATCTTAAGAGGAAATAAAGAACGTGGGTGAAGATAACTACATAGGTAAATATAAACCAAGTATTATTGCACTTTTAGTTTGTAACTCCTTTTAGGTATATACCCTAGGCCTGACAATTAAGTTCGTGAACTCATCCTAGAAAAACTGCTACATACCTCACGGCTTAATATCACTACAGTCACCTTCAAAGTATCAATGTGCCTGGTCTGCCCTCCAAAGCAATTTTGGAACTGTTTTTCTGGAATGGCCATCAGAGCTATCATTATATTACCCTTGATGTCCTGAACATCATTGAAATGTCCTGAACATCATTGAAATGTCCTACTTTCACTATTTCCTTTATCTTTGGATAAAGAAAATAGTCACTGGGGGCCAGATCAGGGGAGCAGGTAAGGTGTTCCAATACAGTCATTTGTTTACTGGCTAAAAACTCCTTCACAGACAGTGCTGTGTGAGCTGGAATATGTCATGATGCAAGATTCATGAGTTGTTGGTGAAAAATTCAGGTCATTTTCATCTAACTTTTTTCATGTAGCCTTTTCAGCACTTCCAAATAGTAAACTTGGTTAACTGTTTGTCCAGTTTTGGTACAAATTCATGAGTAATCCCTCTGATATATATTAAAAAAAAAAGGTTAGCAACCTCAATTTGACTCTTGATTTGGACTGATCCAATATTTTTGGTCATGGACTGGCTGACTTCCACTGTGCACTTGGACAGTTTGTGTCAGGGTCATACTGGTACACCCATGTTTCATCATTAGTGATAACACAGTCCCAAACATTGTCTTGCGTCTCCTAAAGGTCTTGGCAAACTTTGACTCTCCTTTGCTTTTGTTCATCAGTGAGCTCCTTCCAGACCATTTTTGAACACACCTTTCTCATGCCAACACTTTCAGTAAGGATTTTTCTGATTCTCTACCATGTTTACTTGGTCTCCTATGCTTCTCATAGTCAGCCAATGATTCTGACGCACAATTTTATGAATTTTTGCAATGTTTTCATCAGTTCTGTTTATTACTGGCTGCCCTGATCTGTCTTCATCAATGATGCTTTCTGTCCTCTCAGAAAAACATTCAGTACATTTATATACTACATTTTCTTCATGGCATCATCACCATATACTTGAACTAACATGTCCCTGATTTCACTTCCATTCTTGCCGCATTTAACAAGAAATTTAAAGTTTGTTTGTTGCTCTAATTCAAGCTCTGACATTCTCGTGATGGCACACAAAAACAAAATAATGAATGCCACTCAGCAAGACACTGCCACATGTCAACACGAACACAACTGTTAGATGCTGGTATACCAAGGTTATGAAATCTTATCGAATTGTTTGTACGGTGCTACCAACATAGGCACATGGTGGCAAGTTTGCAAAGTTAATTGTCACATCTCATAGACAGATAATGGACAGACAGACAGGAAGGTAGGTAGGTAGATAAACAGATAGTTTTAAAATCATGTTTATTTTCAAGATATGTACAAATGTGCACATATTTTTATTTTTCCTTATTGCTGAAAAAGAAATCTATAACTTGTTAGAAAACATAGTAATATTTTTCTAATTCCATGAGTTAATCATGATCAAGAAAATAGTCATAGTGTTTAACTCAGCATATATATTTATTCACCTTTAGTAACTTGATTTCTCTCATAGCAATTTTTTTAACCATTTTGTCATCATCACTTTCCAAGAACTTCTTGATGGCCACAATTCTTCCATTATCTTTATTCCTACATTTCATCACCATTCCATAGCTCCCTTCTCCAACCAATCCTAGGTTCTCATATTTTTCCATTTTAATTTAAAACCAGTAGAGATTTTTCTTACTGTGGAAAATAGAACAGAGTTAACAGTGTTAATTTCATTAATTTTCTCCAACCTCCCAGCGAATTAATTCTTTCTCAGCTGTCTACCATATTTAGAATAATCACTGGGTTGATAACTGTCCTATGGTGACTCACAATTCCTTACCCTCTCTTCATATCTAATTGTTTTTACAATATTCACTTAATAAAAGATGAGGCAAGTGAAACTGAATCAATTAACTTTAAACTTAAGCTGTTAAAGGTTACCTTAATAAAATTCAATGGTTTTAATTCAGATAAAGCAGCACTCTATCAGTACAAAATAATTACAGCTAACTTTAGAAAAGCACAAATATGTCAAATATTGAAAAGCACAATTAAACCGGACTTTAATAAAGACCAAATTTATTTTTTACACTAGGTTTAAGATCAAAGTTGAAAATCTTTATATATTTTCTACTCAGTAAGGAAAAATACATAATTATCACAAAATTAACACTAAGACTCTAAGAATACTTTTACTTTTAATAAAATGCTACTAATTAAATTCTTACACTAAACTTACAAGATAGAAGCAGTGGCATCATAGTATAAAAGTAGATTAAATGCTAGTACTTCTAAGTACAGTAGTCCAAAAATTCTGTTAATGATTACTGATTATATGCATGAACATTTGACTTGTGTTAAAAATTTCTCCACATCTCATTAGATGGCATTTTTTGGATAAAGGCCATCCTAACAGAATCTTTGTTGCTTTACTCATAACAGAAGGCAAAGTAATCACTTCACTGTATGTTTTGATAAGAAAATTATGAGTCCAAATACAGATTTTAATTTTTAAGATTTGATTATCATACTATATTAAAGCTGTTAAACTATAACTTCAAAGTTAATTCTTCAAATCTGATTCTGAAATTGAATCTCAGAAGAATAAAAAAAAATACTGCTATAAATTTCAATACAGTTCTAAAGATTTTGAGGGAAAAAGCCAAAGTCTTTTGATACTACATCATTAAATGGTTGGACTGTAAAAGCACTGATTCACATAACTGGCAAAGAAGATATATTCTGGCATATTAACAATGTACTTATTGCAATCTAAAAATAGTTCACCCGGACTGTGTACAGTGGCAGTGTTTTACTTCTCTTTTTGGCACACTGACGGCAAATACAAAGCAAGTATTTTCTTTGTTGTTGCAAACTGTGAGAATCTAATGTATACAGTACATTTTCAACACTTCACATTTAATAGTTTAGGGGTTTAGTGTATTTTTTATTTGTTAGTGCAGATATATATGGACAACCAGAAGATTCATCTTCCTGGGGGAAAAATGAGAATGATCCCAATCCACACCAATTCAAATTATTTCATATTTTATAGTAGATTCTAACTTGGTTTATTTTAAGAACAGTGTCCTCAAATGCCAATTTTTCATATATTTAACATTTTAACTTGCAGTACTGTATTGTTAATAAAATGTTGCTCTTTGAAAAATCCATCAATGCAATTCTAATCCCCTTTCTCCATTTTTTTCTTCCGTTAATACTAAAGGGGAAAACAAAAAAGCCCAAACCCACTACCCTCATCAATTCCAATGCATAGCAACCTCATAGGACACAGGAGAACTGCCCTATAGGGTTTCCAAGAAGCAGATGGTCGATTAGAACTGCTGACCTTTTGTTAGCAGCTAAGCTCTTAATCACTGCACCACCAGGGATAACAGTATGCTTTAATAAGGACTAGGCTATGAGTCAGAATCAACTTAAAGGTGGTGGATTTTGGCGGGTTTGAGTGCTAAATAGGAGACATCATGGCATAGTGTTTAAAGATATGGCAGTTTTCTTCCCTAGAAATTTACAGTCTTGGAAATCCTATGGGGCAGTTCTACTCTGTCCTATAAAGCTGCTATGAGACTGAATCAATTCCACAGCAGTGGCTTAGGCTCTAAGTTTATCATACCTAGGACAAACAGATGGCCTGGAAAGTAGTGGTTGTTACAGCTGCTAACGAGGTCAGCCGCTGAAGTCTACAAGGAGCTCCCTAGAAACTCTACGGAGGCAGTTCTACTTCATGCTATAGGGTCACTGTGAGTTGGTTTCCACTTAACGGCAACGGGTTTGGTTTGGTACTTTTTTTTTTTTTTGCAGGGGTGTCCTCAGTATTTGAAAATGCTAAATGAACAAAAATAAAAATTACCTTAGGTATGTATATGGTGTTCTGAAGCATATCACTAACATTAGGACAGTGGACTTCTCTAATTTTATTCTCCTATCCAAATGGGAGAATAATGTGGACACACTACATTAAACACACCTGCTTTTTTAAAGAGCACGGTCCACAAATACCTTAAAACTTTCAAAGCACACAAAGTCTCTTGTTTCCTGAAAACAGTTACACAAACTATATAACTTTTCATGCCTTCTACTTCTGAATCTAAGTGAGTAATAGAAACTAAAAGACGCCTGGACAATCAGAAATGTATTTCCGGAAGCTGGCGCTAATTTTTTATTTTCCTAAAGAAGGGTTAAAATCTAAACAGATAAAGAGATGATAGCAGATTTTTCTTTAAAAAAAAAAAATCATACTTACTGTTTCTTTAAAATTCTTCGCGTGGAAAGACCCAGAGGTTTTCAACTCGGAAACACGTTTGAGGTGAAATGCATCCCTCTTGCCTGTGTAAAAGATGCTAACCAGCAAACCAGCTATTCCAGTGCTGTTGTGATTTCTTCTGCGGACACAGTCACCGGTCCGAAATGAAGTCGACAACAAGGCAGAGGGGCCTCAGCCGGCACCAGACTCCTACTTTGAAAGACCGCAGAACGCATGCTGCCGTCGTCAAGGCAACGACCTCACTGTCGGCAACCAGAATCACCGTCTCCACAGAGAGGTGTGACCCAGCTCAGAATGCGTCTACGGCAGGCACCAACACCTGTGAAGGCCAAGGCCTACAGAGAAATTGGCTGGGGTGAGAGGGCACCGCCTTCCTGCTCGGATGGTGCCTAGTCCCGTGATACTGTGAACCAGCTACTCCAACCAGCCCCGGGGCCCAGGCGTTGGCCACCAAGCTGCAAGGAGGCGGGTCTTTGCAAGCCAGGGTCCTCCCCTGGGGTGCCGGGCCTTCTTCGTTCTCATTGGCTGGACACGTTCGTCAGGAGCTATGATTGGCTTAGGGCCAAACACACCTCCCCCTTCACCTGGGTCTTCGCCGAGGTTCTGTTCGCTGAGGCGCTAACGACTGCATTCGCACACCTGTTCTTTAGCAAGTAAGGAAGACTTTGCGGGGAGAGTTCTCGTCCCAGCCGAGGGTAACAAGGGATTGTGGTGCTCATAGGAGGAGTTAAAATGGTGGTTATGTAGGGCTGAGAGAAAAGGGGAGGGGAAGGCGATGCAAAGAGCGTGATGACTGTTCCTCACAGCTTCTCGGGTCGGGCAGAGATCCGCCCCGCCGCCCTCACCCGGGAACGTTCCGGCCTGACCCGGATTCGACGTTTCCTTTCCAGTTTGGGCGGTAAGGAAGGCCGGTGTGGGCCATGTAGGAGATGAGATTGGCAGTCCAGATGATCTGCAAGCGAGGCAGTGTGAAAGAAGGTAGGTGACTACAGGGAAGGACAGCTTTGACACTGAAAGTGAAGGAAGCACTTAAAGAATAAAAAGGGGTGAGACAGCATGAATGAAATGAAAGTGTGAGCTGGAAACTAGAAGGGGAGCACAATACTGGTGTATGGCAACAAAATGCAGTGAAGTTGGGGGTGTGATGTTTAAAGCTTGCCTTATATGTAAATGTGGTTAAGGCACGCACCAGCTGGATCCATGACGAGGTAAGACACGTAAGAAGCATGCATGTACTGAAGTTGACACACGAAACTTGTGTCGAAGGAATCTGGAATTACGTCAAGGAATCTGGAGTGAAGCCTCAAAGCTGCTCAGTTATTTACACTTTAAATCATCATAACTGGAAACGTTTTATGTAGGTCTCAGAGGGTCATCGAAAAAGAGCCAGCCAAACCAAGTGCCAGAGGGAGACCCTTAATGAGACAGAACCACACAATGGCTCCAACAGTTGGTTCAAGCATGAACATATTGTGAGAATGAATGAATGGCACAGGACACGTCAGTGTTTCCTTCTGTTCTGTATGAGGTGGCTATGAGTCAGAATGGGTTCCTCAGCACCTAACAACAAATATTTTATAATCACATTTGGTCTTTAAAATAGTTTGATCTAAGGAAGAGAGTGTCCTCAGTCTCTTTATATCCACAGTCCATTCTCTAAGTGGCAAAAATAGCTAAGCACTGGACTTCTAACCAAAAGGCAGGTAGTTCAAATCCACTCAGATGTGCCTCAGAAGTAGGGTTAGTGGTCTGCTTCTGAAAGGTCATGGCCTTGAAAACCCTGTGGAGCAGTTTTACTCTTCACACGTGGAGTCACCTTGAGTATGAATTAACTCCAAATAGCAACAGCATTGGAAACCCTGGTAGCATAGTGGTTAAGACCTACAGCTGTTAACCAAAAGGTCAGCACTTTGAATACCAGGAGGAGCTCCTTGGAAACTCTAGGGGACAGTTCTACTCTGTCGCATATGGTTGTTAGGAGTCAGAATTGACTCAGTAACGATAGGTTTGGCTTGGGTTTGGTAACAACAAAATATCCACAGTCAATATTAAGGCAGTGATAATTAAAGTATTAATTCCTTCCTAAATATTAAGAAATAAACATTATGATTTATGAGGTTTTTTTGGAATTTGGCTAGTTAGCATGAATTAATCTTCTAATGCTTGATCACCTTGGCCAAACTGTCTAAAATCTAGTTCTTGAATCTGTAATATTGAGAACCACACTTTGGACCTGGGGTATAGAAAGAGGAGAATTCTTTGGCCAATTCAAGATGTAAGTTTTATTGTAGCCTTTAGTTCTATCCTTCACTGTGATCAAATTGGAGGGAGCCATACCCCATTTTGTTACACTTATAGTCTGATAAACTTCCTGTAAAGGAGGGGCAGATCCCCTTATATAAAGTTTTGTTGGACCTGAAGCTGAAGAACAAGAATGCAATATATATACATATATATATGTATATATATATATATTTGCTAACTTTCCAAAAGTAACTCAACATACAAACATTTTAAAGTCCCTCCATGAGAAACGACCTGAAGCTTAGGTAACCTGTTTTTATCCCATGAGAACCAAAGGAATAAAGACTAATATTACTGGATTTTGTGAATAGGCAATGTTTGAGAAAACATTTCAAAAAGAATTCAGTGTGAAAACCACTATAAAGGATGGAGAATTATTAAAATATCACACATCCTGGGCATCCTGGACAATGCCATCTACAGGATTTGTGAAAGGGTAGCATTATGTAGAAGTGGGATTGGGTTATTTTCTTTTTCTTTCTAAATAGTGCAATATTTGTAGGAGAAAGGGCTTTAAAGAGTCAAGAAAAGGAATAATTAACAGAAAGCCAAGAGGAGAGAATGAAGAAGTAAACAACAGGAAAACCAAACACATTGCCATCGAGTATTCCTCGATTCATACTCACATAAACCCTATAGGACACGGTAGAAATGCAGCATACGGTTTCCAACGCTGTAAATCTTTAAGGAAGCAAACTACCACGGTTCAAACCACCGACCCTTTGGTTAGCAGTTGAGCACTTACCACACTACACCATCAGACCTCCTTATAGAGTGAAGGCAATAAAGTATGAGGAGAGTTTAGCCTTGGAGATAACAGGTTTAAAGAAGAAAAACTGAAAGTGTACAGGAGATGTTAGTTGAACTAGATCTTGTCACTCAAATCACCATTTTTGTGGAAATAGGTAATGGTAAGCTTGAGGTTCAAGAATCTGAGAGCAGAAAATCGTTAAAATGGGTAGTTATGACAGAAAGTCATTTTGATATGAAAGGAATTCAAAATAGTAAATCCTTTAGCCTGGACAATGTGGATTTACAGAAAACCCAACTGACCCTGTTTCATGGGACTTGGCAGCCCCAGAAGCAAGAGTGGAGAAAGAACATGGTGTGTAAGCAAGCTACTTTGGTAAAAGATTGGTAGTGGAAGGTTTAAAAAAAAGAGTTTAGGAATCGAGAATGAGAAAGCAAGCACCACTGAAATGCACAGTCATGGGCTCCACCTTGATAGAAAGAAACAAATTGTAACTGAAGATAGCTAATAAAACTGAAAATATAGAGGCACTGAAGGACTAGAAGTCCTCATAGACATGAAGAGTAAGAGTAAGTATAATGTGAATGTTAGTGAAAAGAGGAAAAGTTACTGTCAGAGAATGTAATTTGTGAATTCATGATCTTGGAAATGGCACCAGATGATAAGCAGTTCTCAAATGCTTGGTTGTATCTCTGGGTAGATACAGTTGAGTGAGAAAAGTCATTAAAGTTGGCAAGTTCTAAAAATTTGGAGTCACTGTATGAAAACTCATTAACATGAGCTCCCCCAAGGGACATTATAGGGGAAGAGGTTAAGAGAGAAATTTTAATCACTAAAGAATGTGAGAATGTTCTAGAAATCTAAAGATAACAATGTGAGAGTCGATAACATGAACACTGAGAGAGATGCTTGAGAGATGGCAATGAAACAAAGGTCAAAACTGACTAAAAAGGACCATATGATGAGCAATTCCACTCCTAGGTATAACACAGCCAGCCAAAAGCCAAGCCAAGTGCCGTCAAATAACATAGCCAAGGTAATTGAAAATGTGTGTCCATACAATGGGTTTGCACATGGTTGTTCATTGCAGCATTATTCATGATAGCTGAAAGTGGTAACAACCCAAATGTTCGTCAACTGATGAATGGATATACAAAATGTGATATAGCCACACAATGGAGCATCACTCAACCATGAAAAAGAATGCAGTACTAAAACAGGCTACTACATGAACCTTGAAAACATGTGACTTCACACTATGCATAATATGCATAGTAAATCCATAGAAACAGAAAGATTGTTGGCTGCAAGAAACTGGGAGGAGGAGGCAATGGGGAGTGCTAATGGGTATGGAGTTTGTTGTGGGGGTGATGAAAATGTTTTGGAATTTAATGGTTGCACAGTCTTATGAATATGTTAGAAACCACTGAATCAATAATTCTAAAAAAGTGAATTTTACATATGAATTATGTATTAATTTAAAAAACACGGGTGAATAAGAAGGATTTTTATCATGTTTTAGAGCAGCCTCATTCTAAGCAATCATCTCTGTTAACTCACTCTTGACAATGATCATTCTCTACGTATCTTGGCATCATGTGTTTGGGGCAGTTCATTCCTCCCCCCCCCCCCCCAAAAGAACCTAAGATCCTAATGCAGTATGAATCTTTGGTATTATCTAAACTGAGTCACCAAATGAAGGGAAGGTCCATAAAATCTTCAGAGTCCACAAAGGTTCTTTATTAGTGGTATATTGTAGAGCATGCAACTATAAATACATTTCACCATTCTAATAAGAAAAAATATGGACTCATTTCGAAGTCTAGTTCTGTGATGCAAGGACTTTTACCATAAAAGAATTACCCGTACCCAACATGGTAGTTTATTTAATGACCTCATTACTACATTAAAACACAGTTAAGAAGGTAACTCAATTTGGAAATCTAAAGTACAAGATACTATTTATTTTACAAATCAACATACACCATCTTGATCACATTTGATGGTCATCATCATACCTGCATCAGAAAGGTGTGACTATAGAATCCATTCTTCAAATCTTGAAAATAATGTACATTCTGTTTGTTTATACTGGTAACATGCCTTCTATGAATACCCTTCCTTGACTTCTTTTCTCCCTCAAGCCTCCACCACATTCTTCCACTACAGAAACCATCTGCATTCATTAATTCTATTTCTCACCTCCAGCTCTCTCTTGGGCTTTCACCCTTAATCGTTCAAAAAACAGTACTTGACAAAAGTGACTACCTTACCTAAGCCATCTGTGGCAGAGATTGCCTGCTCCTCACTGTAAACAGGTTCCTCTTTTTCCTGAATATATGGCCTGTTCACTTTTTGCCACTTTCATTGCAGCTGGGACTAACCCAGGTGATGAAACTCAAAAGATAATGGACTATAAGATGTAATGTATACTATTCTCAGTCCTGGCCCATAAAAATCTCCCACTCTAGATCTTCCATGTTTTTCCCCTTTCAGCCAGCTGTAGCACCTCCAGCATGATCATGAATCCACACTAAAATTGGTTGAGCCTCCATATTTGGGTCCCCAAATAAGTAAGTGAAGGAAGGCTGGACTACTGCCTTCTTCACCATTGCCCCGCTAATGCTTTTTTACATGACAGAAGGGAAAATCTATCATGTCTGAACCATTATACCATTTGGAGTTATTTATTATGTTGTTGTTAGGTGCCACTGAGTTGGTTCCGACTCATAGCGACCCTATTCACAACACTACAAAACAATACCCGGTCTTGCATCATGTCCACAATTGTTTTTATGCTGAAGTCCATCGCTACAGCCAGTGTCATGAGGGTCTTCCTCTTTTCCACTGACCCTCCACTCCACCAAGCATGATGTCCTTCTCCAGGGACTGATTCCTCTTGACATGTCCAAAGTATATAAGATAGTCTGTATGTATTATAGATTAAAAACCAAACCGGCTGCCATCAAGTTAATTCCGACTCATAGTGACCCTATAGGACAAAGCATAACTATCCTGTAGTGTTTCTAAGGAGCACCTGGCAGAGTTGAACTGCCAACTTTTTGGTCAGCATCCATAGCCGTTAACCAATATGCCTCCAAGGTTTCCGTTGTAGCGGATACCCAACCCTAAATTGTCATTTTACTTGGTTATCTCTACATTTGTTACAGCTGCCCATTTTTTCCCTCAAGAAACTCTTGCAATTTAGCTTTTCGATCACACCAGTACGTGACAGTTTGTCTCCTCAGTTTTCTTCTGTACCAGAAGTCTACATGTTGGGAGTATCTGACAGCTCAGCTCTCAGTTTCTCTTCCTAGGTGATCTCATCTAACCCGAAAGGTGTAAAGATCTAAACTCACCCTCACATACTGCATTCTCCCCTGAACTCCAAAGTCAAGTTTAGCTTTAACATAGTTGTTTTCTTTCTCTCCACAATCCACGCCTACTCCTTTCCTATCTCAGAGTACCTATTGACTTCCAGTAAAATCCCAGGAGTCACTTTCTTTCCCCTATACTCCACATCTAATACATAGACAAGTCTTGTTTTATCTCCAGAATACTGCAGAACTTTCACTTCTGTCTTCAGTGCTGCAACTCTATCTAAGCCACCTTTACTATCACTGAACATCTGTTCCCAACAGCCTCCTAATTTAGGTATCACTTCCCTGTTTAGTGCTCTACAGTCCCACAACAGGAGTAAAATTCACACTACAAGGCCACCTGTAATCCACCTACCACTGGTCTCACCTGTGCTACCATGTTATGGCCACACTGGCCTTCCTACTGCCCTTGGACAAATCTTCTGAACACAAAGCCTTTGCATTTGTTCTTTCAACTTGCTTTTCCCCAAGATCTTTACAAGATTTCCTTCTCTTCATTTCAGGTTTCAAGCATACTTCCTCAAAGAGGTCTTTCATTAGTACCCTGGGCAGGGCTGCTCCATCTCCAGTAACTATGGCATCCTCTCACTAGTTTAACGCCTTTGCTAGCCACATGATCTTTGGCAAGTGTTTGAGTTAACTTCTGTAAAACAGTACCATTCCTCATTTAAGAATTTAGGATGAAATGAGTTCTGTCATACCCAGCAAATAATTATGACTGTAATCACTACTGAAATCACACTTTTTTCACCAACCCCTCTCCCAGAAAATACATGTTTCCTAACGGCAGGCACTTTAGGTTGTACACTGCTGTACTGCCAGCCAGTAAATAAAGGTTTCTGGTACATATTAGACACTAATATTTATTGACCACGAACTATACGTCCTTCTCATCTATTTCACACATTTGTTACAAGTATTTTTGTCTGCTTTGAAACATTTTACTTGTAGTTAAGTCACGTCACCTTCCACTTGAATCTCATGTTTTTTATTCCAATAGCCATTATTCTCACAATGACAGTGATTCCATCAGATTAGAAGATACTACTTGCTAAAGCCAAGCCCTCAGAAATACTTTCTGTTGTAGATCCACAGTAAAACCGAAAACCAAACCTGCTGCTGTCAGTGAACCTACAGGACAGAATACAACCACCCTTTTCCAAGGAGCACCTGGTAGACTCAAACTGCTAACCTTTTGGTTAACAATGGTAGCTCTTAAGCAGGATTTCTGGTTGCAGATTGATCCTAAATGTAAGAGCAAGTGGATTGGGGGACAGTAATTTTATTATTTTCTAAAACAAAGAAGGAATAAAATAGCATCCAATAACATCCAAAGTTTGAATTTTTGATGTTTAAAAACCCATTTCTAAAATTACTTTGAAAAATTAAATTTAAAGCCTTTTGACCCTTTCCACTGATCCAGTATTTCAAATTGTTTCATACCACTGTTAACTATTCTGAGCCTGTCTCCTTAGCTGTACAACAGATAAAAGTACACTGATCTTACCTGAAAATTCAATGAAATGTAGGGATAGCAGCAGTTTGATTCAGTTTTACAGGACTAATTTGAGAGAAAAATAGGTGTAAATGTGAGTTTTGCTTGACACACTGTTTTAAAATGCTTGATTTCTATCTTTATACTAACTGGCCAGAACTCAGTCATTCTCAATTCCTCCTTTCTGTCACAGTATCTCATTCAGTCTCCAAAAAAGAAATTAAATTCACCTACTTCTTCCCATCAGGTCTCCTGCTTCCATTCTTGTCCTACTATCCATTCACCACACATTGTACTACTCTTTAAACTAGCTACCTACTGTGATGGGAAGACAAAAAATCTATATATGCTCCTTACTCTGGCTTACCTACTCTAGTCCTTACATCTCCAACCTCATGTCTTACCACTTTTCCTCCTTGTCCAGTAGATCACACCCATCCCTGCTCCTCCTTACCTTGCATCTAAGCGTTTCCATGGCTTTGTATTAACTGGTCTTTCAGACTGGAGTGTTCCCATGTACTCATCTTGACACTCTTGACTTTCAGAACATAAATATTAAGTCTATACTGGGCAGTTGGGGAAATATTCCTAAAATTGCCACTCAGTTGCTTTGCATAGTTAACTTCAGCTATCTTTCCTCCACTGTCAGTAAGTTCAAGAAGATCAAGGGCCTTATCCATTCATTGTTGTATCCTCAACATCTAGCACACTGCCTGGCACAGAGGTCCTCAACAAACGCTACTAAATGTTGTTTCACCAATGTCTAGTAGTGTAAGAAAAAACAGCCCAAGAAACACACACACACACACACACACAAATTAGTTCTAGAGGCCATCTATGGCTTGGGTTATGGGAATGCATTCTTTCACATCACGTTTTCTCTATAATGGGCAACCCATCTTGTTTTTGAAATAAAAAGGTAAAGGGGTCCAATTGAGACACAACGTGCAAATGTGGGCACACTTGTGAATAACAATTTTCCCAGGTTTAGCTCACATCAAGATGCCATTGAAGGTTTCCCTCGCCCTCTTACCACACCACCTTAAAAAGCCTACTTCTTTTTCTTCAGTGTTCTTATATCTACAGACATTATCCAATTACGCAAGTGAGAAACTTTGGATTCTTTGCTGCCACCTCGTGATCTTTCAAGTTTATAAAAATCTTTAAACATCTAGTAATACCACTCTAGTGGAAGCTATTGCAACTCAAGTGAAATACTGCAACAACACCCTTTTATGTGGTTGCTTCTCATTCATGACCTCAAATTTGTTTAGCCTGTAGCCAGTGACAATCCAAAATCTCGTCACTACTGCACATCCACTCACTCGTTCTCAAAACCTCCCAGCTGTTTCCATTGTTCTTGGGATGACCAAACTCTGCAAGGTCTCCAAGACCCCTTATAGTCTGCCCCCTACCTACCACTTTCTTAAATATGCACCTATAGGCCTTTAGCTCCTTTTAACCTATTAAGAGCAGGGGAGCTGGTGTAACTCAACATTTACCAACAAGTACCTATGACAGTGCCTGACACTTAAAAAGTTTAACAAATATCAGAGTTGAATAGGCCACTGAAGTTAGTGTAACATGAACAAGACTTGTACCATGGAAAATGGATAGGGGACGAGGGAGACAAAAAGGAAATATTACGCAGCACAGAGGAACTTTCAAACATTTCTAGGGTGACTAAATAGGCCACAGAGATGTTCACTGTAAGAGAATCAAGTAAACATAAGTTATTTGGAAAGAGCAAATACACTGTTCTAAACTGCATTTTTGATTATTCAGGGCTTCCCAAGAGGACATCACATAAAGGTTACCAAGAAAGACAGGTCTGGAAGCAGGGTAAGTGGACAATAAAAATGCAATTCAATCAGTAAGTTAACACTGAGGGCCTACTGTGTAACTGAATCCTCACAATCACCCCACCTCACTTTACAAGTGAAAAGGCAAAGAAATGGCTAAGCATTAAATAATGTAGCTGGCATTTTAGACCAATGCTTTCTGCCTCCAAAATCCTGCCTCTGACCATTATACTATGTGGAAGCCACTGCATGAATACTATACTGAAACTAAGGTAATGTAACCAGCCTAAATGAAATCACCCAGAGAAACCTTGGATTCCAAGAGACTGGGGACAGAATTTGTGGGGACAGAATTTGTGGGACAGGTAAGAGGGAGCAGAGATACCACATGCAGTTAAGAACATTACTAGTCATGTTACAAAACTGAAAGTATTTCAAGGTGGCAGCCAGCTTTTTCAGATTAAGGATGATGAAAAGAGACCAGTTAATTTTGCAATTGACAGAAGGCTGGTAATCCTCTAGTGAATAAATCTGAAGCTGTGTTTACAGTGTTCTGTGTATTTAGAAATGCTAAAAAAACTTAAAATTCTAAAGCATGTTAAACCACATGTACATAGTTTACATAAAATGGTTTCAGAAATTTTCCATCTGTTTCTCAAGTATTCAGAAACTTCATTATTTAAGATTTGATGTTGCAAATGACTTTAAACACATTTACTGTCTTATATTAACCTGCCTACTGGAACCTACCTCAAAAGGGATTATTTTCCATGTCCACTTATCCAATAATTTTAAATAATGTGGAATTCTGCCAACAATATAACCAGTCTGCTGCTAGTCTTATAAATGCAAATTTAAAAAGAAAGGTCATTCATCTGCACTTAAAATATAAACTATTATGACCAAGTATTCCTCATTTAAACTGCCTGGATCAAATGGTAACAACCTCTTTCAAATTTGGGCCTATCTTCAATATCGAGCCAAGGCCAAGTGCCGTCGAGTCGGATCCGACTCGTGGCGACTGCTTAATATACATGGTTGTTCCCTTGTTAAAAATGTTTTCTCATAGCCACAAAATTCAGTAGGTTAATATTACATCATAATTAAATTAGTGATACACTTACAAAAAGTCTTGAAGTATTACTTCCTTAGGATTACTTAAATAATGGTTATTTTTCATTTCTCTCCATTAAAAACTTATGAAGTCTCCAATAAGTAACCTTGTCACTGCTTCACACCCACTCACCCAAACTTTCAAATCCTTCTGGTTGCTCTTGAGATAGACCAAATACTTTAAGGCCTACCACTGCAGGCACTGGGGTGGAGGTGGTCACAGGAAGGATTGTGTGTGGCCAGTAACAGAAATGAAGAAAAATTTATGACAAAACTCAAATTCCTAAAAGAAGTCAGTCCCACTGAACTGATGCAGACTAAAGGAAGCATCCAGGCTACTGCCCAGAGACACCCTTTGAACTTCAAATTGAGGACAGTTTTGCAAGTCACCTTTCAGCCAAAATGGCTTATAAAATAAACATCGCCTGTGAGTGATGTGCACCAAATGGTGAAGTTATACAAAAGTACAGATGAGATGGCAAGGAGGGAAAGGGATGCTAGATCAACACAACAGAATGGAAAATGAAAAGCATGCTGATACACTGTACAATTGTAACCAATGGCATAGAACAGTCTGTATAAACATTGTCACAGCAGAACCTAATTTCTGTGTCAAGTTTCACCGATTTAAGAATGTCACAGTGTTAGGTATCAGAAAGTTCATCTACATTATACTGTCTAGGGAAGGAAGTATCTTAAATTCAGAAATATGCCTCAGAACTCATTTATCTGACGCATGTATTCACAAATATGGCTAAATGTTTATTTCTTCTTTAATACTCCTGCAGACACTGACAAAAGTGTTCCAATTTTTGAACTATCTTCCAAATAAGATGAGCTCTATCTTCCCATCCCTTCCTTTCTCCATTTCTCCTGAGATAAAGCTGCAATCCTTTGGAAAGCCCAAGATTATTTTTAAAGAACTTTTTTGCTTTACACAATTCTCACCTTCTTAATCATTCTGTTCCAACATTCTTGACCTTGTACACCAGCCTTCCAACTGGAAGGTATATATCTCCAGCAATGGTCAACTCTTACTTACATGGTTTACTTTTTTTTTAATACATCCAGATACCTCAAATAAGCAGTTGGTTTTAGAACAATTCCCTCTTTTTAGTTAAGTTGTGTGAAATGCAACTAGAAGAAAATATTTTGCAACACAAACCTACATATTAAATTAGGGACATAGATAAATGCTGCAGACATCAGTAGTTTATTGTATGTTTAGTCCAAACACATTCAAAATGGAAACTCAAAGAATACGTTCCACCTGAAACAATGAAACTATAGATTCTACTAGCATATAATGCTTAACACATTACAGCAATAAAGATGGTAATCCATTGTCTTCTATACCTACTAAAGCCAAGATGGTAAAGCCAATTTGGTTGCAATAGAGTTGTAAGAATAGAGTATTACCATCCAAAAAAAAGAAAGAAAGGAAAAAAAAAACAGCAAATAACAGTAATGGTAGATGAATATTTTTACTCTGTTTAGCTGAAAAGAGGACAAAATGTTAAACGTCCACAGTACTGCAGGTGAACAATCACCATGTAAACTTCTCCATGTGATGTTGTAATGTTTTTCTGTTGATGGTATGTGAAGACTGAAGCTGAATGGCTCTTTGCTCTAATTTACTGTTACACTTAGTATTTATCATTAATTTTAGTGCCAGACCAGTTACATAGTTTTAGGAGTAGCAGGGCAATATCCTGGATTGGAGGGAGAAGGGGAATATATATATATATATGTATGTATATATATAAAATGGAAAGAAAGAAGAGTAAAGGAAAAATACAAACATACATACAAAAGGAAGAACACTGATAATAAACCACTTACTTAAAAGCAGTTTGAATAAAGGCGTCAGAACTCTTAAAAGTAAGTGTCTGGTAAGAACTTCAAGTACTATACCTAACATCTGAAAGTATAAAACTTTCAAACAGGGAAAAAATCCTTAAACCCAAAAAACAGAAACACATATCCCCAGAAAATGGATCCAATAGTGCAAGACTTTTCTTCAAACATGGAAGACCTCATTCAAGAGGGGGAAAAAAGAGACAGAAGACAGATTTAATTTTACTCATATTGCCCAGTACAACAGAAAAACAATGTGTACATCATTTGCTGATTACTAGACAGCAAACAGCTGCATAATTTATAACCAATTTGCTACTATGTCAAGTGCATTTTTTAACTAATACAAATGGAGAAGTCTTCCATGCTTACAAGCAGCTTTAAGTGGTCACACTTATTTATCCCACTCTTAACCTGAAACATCAGAAACGGGTATGTACTGAATGCTTCAAGCATAAAATGGATATCCTTCACCATACTTGCAGTTTACTGGAGCTTGCTATATAAAGACAGACAATAACCCAGCAGCTACAAACTTTGCTCACAGAATTGTTTAAAGATTCATGTAAAAATAAAAGATGTCATCCCAGACTTAAATTCAGAGCCACTCGGGTGCTGACATCAGTTCAAGAATTGTGCAAAATGAATGACAGTTCCCTGCCCCCCAAGTAGAAAATTCAAACACTTCAGAGCAGCTGTTCTTTCCTCCGAAAATTGCAGTATCCTCACTTCAGGTTTACTCGCCATTTATGGAATCTGACTGCTTTTAAAATGTCAGTAAAAATGTACATCAAGTTGATTGACTTTTCAAAGCTCCCCTCAAGTGATACACTTCAATGTAAGAACTCTTGCTAAGAGAAAGTCAACTTGAGAGTTACTCAAAGACCTGACTTCCTCCTTCCCTCTCCCTCCCAAACACACAAGACTCGCTCCCACAGAGAACACAAAGTTGTTAACTAAAGTACAAGGTAAATAATATGCTAGTCAATTTTACTGATTTTAAAGATACTGCAATTTTTTTTATACACTTCAATGATTTTTCAACATTTTGCAGCTGTTTGGCTTTGCAGCACAGCAATTCATACACTATACTGTACAAAATTACCAGCAAGACTGGAATGATGTATTAATAGAAGGCACCATCATGCTTATTACATTACCAGAGAACAAAAATACAGTAAAGACAATTTTCACTGTACACAGCTTAAAGAAACAAAAAGGGGTAGGAGGAGTGTGTTGAGCAGCCAGCCATACCTGTACTGAAGAGGGGCAGGTAGAAAAATCTTAGATATGGAGCTACTAAACCTGGTCTAATACTCAAAGACCACAGTTTTAAAGTTCTGAATTATGTTATTTAGTTCATAACTAAATGATTTCCTTCTGGAATATACTTGTAGTCTTGTTAAGGTTTATGTGTACACACGCTGGTCACAGCAAGCAGATAAAATGCCCTCATCATTTCACAAACTATTCTCTACTGGAAAAGAAGATGAAAAGAATTTTTTTCCCTGTTGCCTCCTGTTGCAGGTGTCAATATTATATGAGTTCAGAGTACCCATTAGTGCATTTTGATGAGTGCATACCAAGTTTCTGTTGGCCTGTATTTTGGGGGACAACCAAGACAAAAAGGCAAGATTCTCCAATTGCACAAATTGCACTACTTGTGTTTCCAACATTAACAGGCAGAAACAGTAACACTTAAACAAAATGTGCAGCAGAAGATTTTTTTTTTGACTCACAGGACCTGTCAGTTGGGAATGTCCTTTTAAGTTCATTTGTTGTAGACAGTTTAAGATATGGTCATTTCTCAGTCCGTAATTCTCCAAGTCTAGATTTATAAATTAACAATGTGAATCCTGTTGTGAAATTGGGGAAATAAATGTCCACCTCAATTTAACTGATAACCAAAAGATGTTTTCACATCAAAGAAATGATCAAAAAGGCTGTGTCACATTCCAAAGCCAAAAAAAATTAACAAGAATGCAAACACGATGAATAATGTACCACTGCCAACACTTTGCCAACAGTGGAGCTTCAGCGACGCTGTCCTGTAAAGCGGCCTTCCATCTGTCCGGTTCCTCTTCCAGAGCCAAGTTTCTGTGCCATGCCACCTCTTGGAGGAGGTCCTCTTCCATCACGGTCACGCATCATTCCACCACCCACTATTCCACGTGGACCACCAGGACCTCGATCATTGCGCCTAATATCCCTGCGATCATCACCACCACCTCTGGTTTCTCGCTCTCTTGCAGCTCTCGTTTTTTTCTCTTCCACATTTAGACGTACTTCCCCTCGAAACATAATTGGCTTTAAAAGGGAGAAAAATATTTACATGGGCACATTAGACAGCAATAGAAATGCATTATTTTACACAGTAAGAAAATCCTAAGAAATGAAAAAAAGTTCCACAATATTCTTAATCTGCAATCCCTTCCAATTTGCATCAGAATAAAGTAATTTAAAATGATCCATAGACTTGAAAACTAACAAATCTTAATTCTCTGCATAAATACCATTTCATAATGAGCTATTTTTAACTTTACCATTAAAAACAGATTTTCTATAGTTTGAAAAAGCACCAACTAATACTATATACAATGAGAGTAATAAAGTCTTGATTACATCCTATTTAAGTCACTTACTTTTGCAATTAAGATTCTCTGAACTGGTTCAGAGTCATCAAAAACCACAAAACCAAAATTTGGAAGCTTTCCCCCAACACCCTTGGTATTGATGCGAAGTTCCACAACGTTTCCAAAACCTGTGAAAACATACATCATACCAAGGGTTAAATATATTAACAGAACACTTTGATGGTTTTTACTGTTCAGGATGATTAAGTTTAACCTCCTTGATATATTTGAAAATAAACATTACCAGCTGCTATACCCACTGACAACTAGGGTACATTCAGTCATGCAGCCCATGCATCTAAGATACTCGCAGCTAATATGGCTGCTTGTTTGGTTACTGTTTTGCATCTGTATTAGTTCTTTTGTCAGTAAAGATACCTCCAGTTCTAGAAAAGCAGTTTCTTTTTCCTATTTCTGATCTGTATTTGCCAAATGAATTCCATCTCAGAATTTAAGACTTCTTCCAGTCGTTCCTCCCTAAACACTACTGAACTAGGCCAAGTTAACACTAGGCACGATCAATGACAAACACATATACAGTCTTTTGATCAATTAAGATGAGACCAGTGGCTGGAAATATACACAGTATAGAAAGAGATAACTGTTTAAAAGAACAAAAAAGAATGTGAAGAAAAGTTCTATTCTCTAGCTAAATTTTAAAATGAAGGGGAAAAAAACTTACTCATGAAGAATTCTTTGAGCTCATTTTCATCAATATCATGTGGCAAGTTACCAACAAAAAGCTGATGACTGTCTGGATAGCGAATTATTCTGCGGTTGTCAGATTCATTCTGTTCAATATCTCCTCTGCCTGAAACAAAAAAGGAGCAGGTTATCAGTTTACAACTTCACAAAAAAAGTAGTTTGAAACAATCATTTAATACTGATATTCCTGCTCTACTTTATAAGAAGCTGAGCTTCTTGAATAAAGGTGAAAATATTATCAGTCTGGTGGTGCAGGAGTTACACGTTGGCTCCTAACTAGAAAGTCAGCAGTTAGAATCCTTAGAAACTATGGGGCAGTTCTACTCTGTCCTATAGCATAACTGTAAACACTAGAAAACAACATACGACATGAAACTGAAAAGTTAGAGTATATGACAACTAGATTGCTACAGTAAGTCCTTTCTTCTAGAGCTAATGCTCTGATTACATGTAAGTATTAGTAAAGGTATTCCTTCTTAAATAAACTGTTGCCATCATCATATATCTAATAGTGAGGCATATTTGTGTTAATCATTTGTTTGGTCCTTTGAAACTCACAAATTAAACAATTGCTGTTTGTGTATTTCAACTGAATCAGTAAATTTTACTAGCAACAATATCTCATTTATGTAGTCTTTTACAAGTTGGGGTTTATACACACACACATATATAATTCCACTAACACAAGGAACACAGCCATGTAAGACACATTTATCACAAGAATATTTGTGGGAATAACTGAATGATTTAAGAGTAGTTCAGAGTTTCATTCAAGATCAAAAATTCAATCAGTGGTAAAGCTGGGACAAACTCCAACTCTCATGAATTCATACTGTTTTAAAGAATAACTACATATTCTAAATATGAGGTATACTATTTCCCATCTCCTCCCCAAAGCAATCTAAATATAGAATTCAAACAGAGGTACTACATACACTGAGCTAACAATGTAAAGTAAAAGATCATGGCAACTTAATACCTAAAATAGTATCAATATCAAAATAACAAGAATCAGGGAGTGCTTAATGTTTGTCTGTGAAGGGATGAGAGTGCCAATGAGAGTAGGTTACTGACACCTTCAATTCTTAGAACTGGCGACAATAACCAAATAAAGTTTGTCTCAACAGCCTATTTACACCTTCCACAAATACATTTCTCCACTGCATGTCAACCAATTCTCTCCTAAAAAGTTGGTTGTTTTGCCACAGACTGTAACTTTAACAGGTAGTCAAACCTTTAAGCAATTTGGTATTAAAGTATCTGTATATAAAGCATAGTTTTTTTTTTAAGTTCAGTGTTCTCTAATTTTTGAAGTGATAAAGGCTATAAAGTGGCTGCCTCACCAGGTCTTGGTCCTCGAGGAGGAAAACCAGGTCGCTCTCTAGGTCGTTGTTCACGCACGCGAGGTGGCTGAGACTGAACTTCTGGCTTAGCTTCAACTCTTGGCTAAAATATAAGAAAAAAATGCATTATAAAGAAACATTCCACAGGATAAAAGTCAATTAAAGCAGCTACCAACAAGTCACTGAGTTATAATGGTAACTTCAGAATGTTTTCAACATAACATCCTACATATGTGAAACAAAATTTTACAAAGATATTCTGTACCAATCTAGGACTGTAGGGTAGGTTTTGTTTTCTCATTCAAGGCTGTATATATAACTACAATAGAACGCTTTGTACAGTCACATTTTCTTCAATAAAGCCACACCCACACTGAGACAGTATAAAAGGTACTGCTACAAATATCACAAAACGGCCAGATGAGCCACTTTATTTAAATACATATGCAAATTTACAAGCCATCTGTATCTTAGAAAGACAAAACCTCGTGACACATAATCACTAAACATCTGGTTTCCTGCCCATCAAATATAACAGTTTTCAGCAATATCTTCTAAGCTCCAGCCCTATAAATAAATGTTAAAATTTCATAGTTGAAGTATTATACACTTTAGCCTACTCTGGTTACCAAAGAATACTACCTTTAATGTTAAATTTAAATGCTTTAAAAAAAAAAAAAAAGGAACTTACAGGAGAGAACATATGTAGTACTCAAATAGTAAAGGAAGTCCTTTAGATATATACACTATTCTCCCTTTTGGAAAGATGTGCATTTAGTTAAGTTATGACCCCAACAACTTTCCTTAATTGCATTTTGGGGAGAAAAAAAGCAATGGGACACCATAAGATACCTTCCGAAAGTTTCTACTAACTGCTAAATTAAATACATATAATTAAAGTAATTATTTAAAAAAATAACATTCTCTGCAATTACCTTTCCTTTAATATAATGGCATTTCTAGTAATTCTCCAACCTCTTTAGGGATATCATTGCCCAAGTGTTTATATTTATGGTCCAGTAAAGAGTCCAAGTATATGAACTTGCAAAACATGCTAAAAATCAAGCAGGACATGGAAAATGTTATGTTTTCAAAATAGAAAGTTGGAAATTTCAGCCCTGCCTTTATGGGTAAATCTTGAGGACCTCAGTCTGCACAGTGACTCGAATTCGTTCATCATTTATGTAACTGGGATATTATAACTTGCCAAGAGCAAACCCTAACCCTGACTTTAAAGAAATAGGTTTATTTCAGCAAGGCCAGTTTATTGTAAATGATTTCACATTTACTGGAACCAAAAATGTACTACCTCCTACCCCAATCCATCTTTAACAAGTTTGTCTATTTCTCCCCAAACTGTTTTCCACCATGTAGATTCCCCATTTCCCTCAGATGAAACTCCTCCTTCATAAACTTTTGTTAAAATCACACAAGGACTTTTAATAGAATTTTACTAAGAAGAAATTTAGCCCTCACCAGTTTTATCAAATATTTATGTATTCCGAAACAGAACATATCTAATTCATGTCTATATCACACAAAGAGCCATACACAATCTCATTAGACATAGATTTTCATTACACTATTGGTTCATTTTCAACTACATTTTTAGTTCTCCAACCCAAAACATGTAGAAGAACGTTCTATGCCTGCCAAGGGACCACTGTTATCAGTATTTAGAGTTTAATACTATGTAACAGCTTAATCCAAAATGTGATGCCTGAAAAAGACAATTATTTACAAATTTGAACTAAGGGAGCCTAAAAAGTACATCTTACCTCAGTATGAAACAGAATTTAAAAAAATAAATGTACCTATACCAGGTTAATGAAGCTAATATATTACTACAAATTCATAAAAATTTAAAATGTACCTTTCAGTTAAAAATTTCAGAAAAACCTCAGACTCATTTAATCTGGAATTTACCAATATAAGAGCTCACTGCTCTAGCTACTAAAACAAAAGTCTAAAAGTAGTGAAATATAAAGTCCTTCCTTATCTTTTAAGGATTAAAAATTAAAGATAGGTAATTTCCAATACTTTACAAATAATCCATACCATTAATTTAGCAAACTGACTCAGCACATATGATGCCAGTGCAAGAAAAGCATGAGATGGAAAAGGTAACAATGCTTTCAATAACTAAGCCGTGCACTAAGATTTTCAGTCTGAATTTCCTAATTAAAACTAGTTACACCAAGCAAATAAAATATCTAACACCACAGACTCTTATTAGGGTCTCAAATTAATGCCATGTAACCAAAATGTATACTCATGTAACAACCACAATGTGTACTCATGTAACAAATCCCAAATACAAAGGTCACAGATTATGAAATAAAAATAGAACTATCAAATCAAGTCAAAAACAGCATAGCCAGAACAGGTCCTTCAATTAAATAGGATCTATTTAAGATGAACTAGTCAATTTCCAGAAAAAAAAACCTTTTTACTAAGAAATTAACTTACCAACTTCTAAATTAATGACTATCAATACCCCCAAATTTGATTTAATCCTTTTACTGATAACCTGTGCTAAAATCGTACTGGATACCACATCAAAACAACATTGATGGGTTTATTAAATCAGGCAGAAATACCATGAACCCTTTCTAAATAAGATGTGAAGAAATTCAAAAGCTCCTTTAAAGTTTCAAATTATTTGATCTTTTAACGAGGTGGAGGTTAGGGAATACAATCTATTCTCATAAATGTAAAAAATAATTTAGAAATATTCAAATCTTAAAACAACAACAAAAGTGGATTACTTTCTTGGAAAAGAGGACCTAACATAATTTAAGGATTGCCTTAAATTTAGTACTTTTCTTTGATGTAAATATAAACTCCCTTCTAGCAAGGGGCTAAAGAAAACATATAGATTTGGCATTAGTCTTATGTGGACTCTGATATTCAACTGTGTGAATTCAAAACCCACTCTTACTACTACTTACGTATCTCTCTGACTTTGAGTGAGTTACTTAACCTCATTCTAGTGGTCAATTTTCCTATCTATAAAGTGGAGATATTAACAGTATCTCTCCACTCATAGGATGATTGTCAAGATTATTTGAGAATGAATATAAAGTGATTTTGACAACCCCTACCATAGATTAAAGCATTAGCTACTTAGCTGTTTTAACTTATAATTACCAGGTTTTAAAAAAAGAAAAAAAGTATGTAGCCAACTCTACTAAACCAAGTAAAAATACAGACCACTCCAAACACAAATCATCAAGGTTCAAAAGAAAAGCCAAAAGTCACTTATCAGGTCTTCATATGGGTTGAAAACCACAAGCAATATTTACTGGGTAAACTAATTTTCTTTATTCTGATCTGTATCTAAAGTAGTCACGCAACATCTCCTGGGTATCTAACTGAAGAAGAAAAAAAACATTATTATGGGGCCCTGTCTACTGTAATGTGGCTGATTACAATGTGTATCAACAAGAGTGAAAGACTTCACCTAGCAGTACTATCTGTTTTTGAAACACAAAGTTTCACTGCTTAGAGCATATAAAACATACGAACTAATACAAGTACTAATCACAGAAAACCACCATATGCACTAACCCTTTCAGATGTGTACTTTCCGGAATGAAGTTTGACTCAAAATGCAGGGAAAGAATTCAACACCCTTTAACTATGCCTAAAAATTAAGACATCTCAGGTAGCCAGTATCTTATTTCTAACATTTTTCTGAAGCTCTGAAACGGGTAAGATGACAGACAAAAAGCAGATTACTGGAATGATTGGTTAAAGTGAACACTACAGTCATAAGTTGGTACAGGCTTCAATTAAATGGTATAAACCACTTATAAACTGAGAGCTTAGGCAGGTATGTTAAAAAAAGATTTTTTTAAAAAAAAAAACAATGATTCTCAATAATGCCATATTAATTTGTGCCTTTCCAATTTCTCCCCATGGGCTGAATTAAAAGCATTAAAAGCTCTAAAATATTTCTTGCTGAATAAAACTGCAAACTTGTTTTAAAGGAACATTTTTGTAATTATTTTAAGAAGCCTTTTAAATGACAATACTACATACTGGGAAAACCAACTTAATCTGTATTTCACACCCAAACCCCAAATACCACCTATGTAGATGATGGAGATTTGGCCTTTAAAGTGGGTGCATTTACATTTAATACAGTTTTTTTTCCTTTTGTCTATTTAATCCATATTTTCTGGTTGACTCGTTTAAAAAAGAATAAAAAAGATAAGCAATTGGCAATGTAACAAGGATACAATCCAATGTGTTCACAGATTGGTTACCTGTGAGACTGGTGCTTTAACATGGGGTGGAATTCCAGAGGAAGAAACAGTACCACTAGGAGGCAGGTTTTTACTGGTCACTGAAGCCCAGGAGAAAGCCTGCAGGAAATGCAACAAACCTAGACTACTAATCATGGAAAACCACCAACATTCCTATAGGGAAACTTCCAAATATATATTTTCTTTTCATTTCTAAACTGTTGCTCTACATTGGAGAACTTCTGTAAGAAAGGCACACACACACATGCCAGTCTATGTGCCAGCTTTCAAAATCTCATTATGCAAAATTTACGACTCAGTATGTTATGTCTGAACTAAGCAAAATCACAAGAAAGTTCCTACATTCTCTAAGTGCATGAGCAACCACTAACAACTACGAACGCTAGAAAATTCTGAAACTAACAGAAGGAATTTCCCTCCCCTTTGAGGGTAACACAGGCTGTGTGATGGTGCTGAGGGGAGAGGGGAAGCATACGAAAGAAGAGAGTACTAGCTGGAAACTTGAACAGACATTCACAGATTGAACAAGGATTCTCTTCTCACTACGCAAATATACTTTAACCTCTACTTTACAGAAAGGTAAGTTTCACATACGCTTAAGTGATACACTATGGGTATAGTTTAACTGGTGTAGTAAAGAAACTGATCCCATTTGAACCACAAATAACAGATATGGCTCTTATTTTAATAACAGACCAACTCATTTAAGTTGGCCTCCTAGTGTTAGGTTTAAATATACATCTATGCTTAGAGGACTTAATTGAGAATGAAAGAGCATTTGAGTCTTACACATGAACCTCAATAATTTTATGTTAATTGTTAAACACTGTATACAGACAAGGTTTAATCTGAAATCCTAAGTTTCAATCACATTTTCAAGTATTTTTTGTGGGGAAGGGGACAATGAAATTTCCTTAGGAGAACAAAAAAATCCCAGCTTCTTTCATATACATAAAAAAACATAATTTACTATATTAAGCTATTTAATATAGTATAACAAAAGTCATGCTTCATTAATAGCACCAAATATAAAAGCATGATATTACAGGTCTAAAGAGTTTCCTTTGATCTAACCTTTGGTGGTTCTTGTGGCAGAGAAACAGGTTCTGCAGGAGGAGGAGAAGTAGATTTCTCCTCTAATTCTTCTAAGTTTTTCTCTTCCACTTGAGGTTTCAGTTCTTCAGTCTTTGTTTCAGACTCTGGCTCAGGTTCAGGCTCATGAGAGGATTCTTCCAAAGGCTCCTCTATTCCATTGCTACAATGAAATATTTTCTTTACTTTTCAGTATAAAATGATGAGTTAAGGTAAAATTCAGTATGTCTCTAATTTAATGGATATAATTAGTCATATCTAATGATTCATTATATATTTATCAGAGGAACTCTAAACAAAAGTCCAGTGAGAACAAGCAGCAATTCTCTAACCTTACAGTTTATTATTGGATTCCTAAAACTGTTTACCTTTGTGTTAACTATAATCTCCACATTTTATAAAAAATAAAAATGCTTATTCTCTGTGCTCTCTTAAAGTCTGCATATTCATTATCTGATCACTGGGGCCAAACTACATGCAATTTTTGCAATTGTTTCCTATTTTTTGCATATATACACACAGTAGGTTCTCAAAAAATTGGCCTGATCAGTAGTTTTATCATAAACCTACTTCCGAGAATAATTCTAGGAACAAACACCACCTTGCAAATACATTATAGTTCAGACCAAGTTTAACCTTGCAAACACTGTTCTTACGTCACAGGGTGAGCTTCATAGTAACCACTATTGGCAGTTTCCTGCACAGGTTCAGGAGTCGGTTGCCTTTCTTCTTGTTCTTCTTCTACTTCATCTTCTGATTCTGACAATATATAATAGATCAACACGTTTTAAGAAGTAAAACACACTTTTTGAGATATATATGCACTTTACATATGTATATATAGTGTGTTTAGGGAAATAAAAGCTGATGGCAAAAAAAAATTATTGGTGGATTTTATACAGGCATTCAACTACAACATTCTGTTATCCACTCTAAAAAATACTGAAGGGCAAACAAGATTAAGCTTAAAATTTACTGTACTCTATTTTTTAAAAAAGTATTTTACACAGTGAAGAACCCTGGTGGCACAATGATTAACTCCTTGGCTGCCACCCCAAAGGCTGGCAGTTCAAATCCATCAGCCACTCGCTCCTTTGAAACTTTATGGGACAGAGTAAGGTTGCTATGAGTTAGAATCAATTCACTGGCGATAGAATTTGGCTTTTTCTTTAAGTTAGTGAGAAAATAGTTAGTGAGAAGTAAATGGTATTAAAGCCATAAGTAGGCTTCCTTCGTCAAATCTATTCAATAGAGAAATGACAGCAACACCAAAACATATACACTGGTATGTATGTAAGTATATATGTGTATACAGACACATGGATATGTATATACATGTATATGACTATATGCACATAAGTTCATATATATAATAAAACACACACAGGGGGCACAGATACATATCCTTCTTACACATAACCACTTTGTGGGACTGGTTTTCCGAGTCTGAAGGATTAAGACCATCGTCACATGGGACATCTTGGTCAACTGGCAAAATATAGCTCTTATAGTTATGTTCTACATTGTAGTTCAATCAGTAGTGTCTAGGGTCTTAAAAGCTTGCAAGCAACCATCTAAAATACAACTACTGGTCTCCACACAACTGGAGACAGAAAGAAAGAAAGAAACCAAAGACTGAAAGAACAAATAGGCTATAAGAACCATACCTTACCTACCCTGAAACCAGAAAACTACTAAGGGGTACCTGGCTACCACTGTCAATTGTTCTAACGAGGGCCACAGTAGATGGAGCCTGACAGAATGGGAGAAAAATGTGGAGCAGAACCTCAAATTCCTAAAAAGAAAAAACAAAAACTCCTGACTTAATCGACTGTTTGAGACTAGTGCCTTCAGATACTCTAAACTTTGAACTGAAACTAACCTAAACCAAATAACCCAGTGCCATCAAGTTGATTCTGACTCATAGTAACTCTACAGATCAGATGTAATGGCCCCACAGTTTCCAAGGAGCACCTAGTGGACTTGAACTGCTGATCTTTTGATTAGCAGACATAGCACTGAACCCAAGGCCACGTTATAGCTAAATAATAACTGACTGGTTTACAAAATAATGAGTATCACCCATAACTACTGTGCTTCTTTAAAAAACCACCAATATGAAATCAAATGGTCAACAATGACTTTAAACAAAGATGAGAACCTCAGAGGGCAGGGCAACTAAAAGAAATGGAATAACCTCAAGGGAAATGAGAATGTTCACATTCTGAGAAAAATGTAACTAATGTCACCAAACAATGTGTGTAGCAACTGTTCAGTGGGAACCTAAACTGCTGTGTAAACCTTCACCAAAAACACAGTAAAACATTATTACAAAAAAGAGAGATGTAATGACAAGGTAAACAACCAATTCATATCAACTGAAGATCAGTTAAATAATTATAGCGACAAAACAGATAGCCCATAAAGACATGTAAAGTGAAAAGAAGCAAGCTTCAAGCCAGCATAATTCCATAAGTTTGTAAGTACAGGATTCAAAATTCTAGGTACAGACACCAATCTCTTGAGTTGAGATTAAGGGGAACGTTCTTTCCTTCTGTGCTACATTATCTCTGTAACATCTGGCTTGTATAATTTCATACAATGAACATCTATTTAATAACAAAGAGGTAAAAAAGTTGCACCCAAACAGACAAATAAGTTTCATAATTCTCATCTCCATAAGCATACAGAGAGCCCTTCTATCAGGAAAGTAACCTCACCTTCATCAAGTTCTGGTTCAGAATCACCGAACACTTCATCTTCATAACGAAACATATCATTGTGAACATAAAATTTGTTTGGGACAGAACCCTGGAGGAAAATAATATCCAAATGTTCATAAATACCTACACAACTTGACAATAACGAAAAGAGAACAAATTACATGATACATAATTTTAATCTTAATGCTAGGAATTAATATAATTTCCCAAAGCTGAACATGCTATGCTAATATAAACTAAAAAGATCATTCAAAGAAGACTGGAACTCAAGAAATAGCTACTCACAAAGTTAAAGACTGGAAGCAAGTGATAAGTGGAACTTTAACACTTTGTTTTCAATATGCAACCTTTTAAATACAAAATACAGTTTATTTCTATAAATTCAATCATCTGTCGACACATTTGTATCAGAATCATTTTTACTTCCAAATTATCAAAGCACACACACACAAAAGTTCAAATCATGCCAAAAGTCTCACCACAAAGTTCTTGGAAATATAACTTTAAACCTATTACAGGAGACTCTTCAACACTTCAACCAACTAGTAACAGCCAAATGAAAACACAGAAATGAAAACTTACTTCAGGAGCCAGAACAAAGGTTTGCATAAACTTCCTCTCTGGCTGTCCACTGTTAGACAGCAAACCCATCACTTGGACAACTACTCCATCACTCAAGGTTGCATGAGCATCCACATGACGAATTTTAGTATGACATTCACTGAAGTTTAAAGATAATACTTTGTGGTGTATGTCCTTTATCGAGGGAAACCAGGAAAAAATACAAACTTGTGATACTGGGTTACCTACTAGAGTCAGTCACTTATTTCCTCACAGTTCTAGAATGGTAATCACTTAAGTCTTCCTGTCTCGTTTAAATACATTCCACCACCCTTCTCCTTCACCCTAGCATCATGCCATACTGATGCTCCAACATTATTTTCAACATGCCACCTCTCTATAACAAGAAATCACAATGGCTCTCTAATATTATGCAGTAACCTGGGCTTTATACAGCTTTCTGCATTTTTGTAATAAGTATTTAATCATAAATTGTTTACTATTACTATGACTACTGTTCAGTTTCCCCATTTGCTAGGCTAAATCCTGTATTCCAAAATCTAGCTAAACCCCACATCTTCTATAATTCTTTCTTTCCCTATAAGTCACATAGAGCATAGGATTCTATACAATGGGTTTTAGCCCACATTTGTACAGACTTAATACAATGTCTCAACTATTCCAAGTATGAATACAAGGATACAAAGGATTTCACATTCTTCTTTGTATCAATTCCACACAAAAATGGAGGCTTAATAAGAACTCAAAGCACAATTACTGAAAAATAATTTCCAGTTACAACTAATGACTGTATTTCCCTGTGAAAATGAGAACTCTATGGTCACAAAAAAGCGATTTTTCAAATCTCTATCTTAACACAATAACATTTCTAAGATAGGTATGAGCCTGATACTTACATTTTGGCCATAAACAGCTTCCTGGGGCTTTCCACTAGCATCTACTCCACCATGAACATAGGAGGAATTCCTGCCATAAAACCTGTGCAATCATCGATAATTAATGATGAACAACTAATTTTCATAAAGCTTAAGACACAGCAGAGTTCTGGTCTCAGAGCTAGGCTCCAGTCCCAGTCATGTCACTAAGTTTTTGTGTAATTGTGGGCAAGTTATTTAAGGTCTTTAAGTTCAGTTTCCTAGGTTACAAAACAAGAACAGTAATTATTCCATAGGGTTGCTGTAAGGATTAAATAAGATCATGCACACAGTATGCTTAGTATCATGCTGGTAGAAGAAGCAGACAATAATTAAATAGTCTCATCTAATTCTTAAATGGGAGAACAAGATACCCCAAGTACATTCTAAACACTAACAACAAATTTTTTTCCCTTCTCTTCAGGTGGAAAATCTGTTTGGAAACTAAATATTCTGTTTAACAGTCTAATCCAGAGTTCCATAGGATTACTAATTCGAAAGGCTTAGATTGAAATAACTGTGATAATTTAGAGATAAAGTAAAAATCTACTTTATTTCACAATCTAATTTCTCATTAATATTTTTATACTGCTCTTCAAGTACAGGATACATTTTAGTGTTTTCCTTGGTAATTTTTAATTAGAATATGTATCTTGAAGGTTATCAAAGATGTCGAGTTAATTTTTTCATAAAGATTTCAGCTTCTATTAATACTTGTGTTTCCTTCATAAAAAGCAATGTTCTCAGTGCATTAAATGCTGTATGTATATCCACCCACTTACCCTAACAACTGCCTGAAATAAGAGCAGCCCAAATGTACCAGCTGCTCCTTACAAACCCTATGGGGCAGTTACACTCTAACCTACAGGGTCACTGTGAGTCAGAACTGACTTGATGGCAACAGGTTGGCTTTTTTATTTTATCCCTATTTTACAAATAAACAGAGGTTTAAAAGAGGTTAACTAATCTAAGGTCTCACATCCAGCAAGTGAAAGAGCTTATGACTTGGACCTAGACAGGTTGGCTCCAGAGTCCATGCTTTTAACCATTACCCCGTATTTGTATTTTACTTTCCCACATGTAATACTGACAGCATGTAAACTGGGATCATTTTTTTTGGAGGACAGTCTGTCAATGTATGTGTGTGTGTGTGTGTGCGTGCGTGCACATATATGTATGAAAAGTCTTAGAAATTATCATACCTTTGATGGAACAATTCCACTTTTAGGAACTTACCCTAACGTAAAAGAACTACAAAGGTACACAAAAGTGCATATTTAAAAATATTCAATACAGTGCTGTTTACAAGTGAACAATTACAAGCCTCCTAAATTTCCAGTAGTATGAAACTGCTTAAATAAGCAGAGTAGAAAAAAATAATTCACATGTAAATTTCACTTTTTTTGTTACTACAAAAATAAATGCTCCCTTTTAAAAAACATTGCTACTATCTGTATTACAAAAAGATGAAAATTAAGATACGGAACCAAACCCGTTGCCACTGAGTTGACTCTGACTCACAGTGACCCTATAGTGTGGAGTAGAACTGCCTCCTGATGTTTCCAAAGGAGCAGCTAATACACTTTTTTGGTTATCAGCAGAGCTCTTAACCACTATACCACCAGGATGCCAAGATAGTGAAAGTCAACCAAACCAAATTCATCATCCTTGAGGTGATTCTAATGCACAGTAACCCTATAGGGCAGTGTAGAACTGTCCCATAGAGTTTTCTAATGAGCAACTGATGGGTTCGAATTGCTGACATTCCAGATAGCAGCCACTCTTAATTACTGTGCCACTAGGGCTCCATGACAGTGAAACCAAAAAAATCTCCAAACCCACTGCCACTAAGTGGACTCTGACTCATAGCAACCTTATCAGATAGAGCATAACTGTCCCACAGAGTTTCCAAGGAGCACTTGGTCAATTTCAACTACGGACATTTCAGTTAGCAAGCAGCAGCCCTAGCTCTTACCTACTAGACTACCAAGGTTTCCAAGATAGTGAAAGGCCCTATTAATTCCATTCTGCCCTAACTCCCTCATATACACTGTCAACAAGAATGCCTTCATTTTATAATTAGGAGAAAAAAAATGTACAGAGATTGCCTTTTCATTCCTGGGGGGAGGGGTGGGGTCCTGCCAGGCATACATCAGTTATATGTACTTTGTATAAATTTATTCCAGAATAATAACATGGCTGGACTCTAAAGTCAGAACTGGATCTGAATACCAGCTATGGCTAACTCATTCACTTACTGAGTGATACTGGATGAAGTATTTAATTACATGCTAAAAAATCTCCATGTGCCTCAACTCTCCTATCTATAAAGTGAAATATCAGAAGTATCCACATTGTACTAGACTGTTAAAAAAGGAATGTAAGTCTTAACAGTCTATCCCAAGTGAAGCAGCAATGATATATATTTATCTCTGACTCACTTGGTTAGTATGTTCTACAACAAATACAGTGAAACTTGTGAAAGGTGAAACCTATATGATGCAGACACCTGTGAGAAATGTAAAACTGGAACAGTCTTCACCAATAACGACAAAAAAGTGCTAAGACTGTACCCTTCTCACCAAAAGTGGAGAAAACCTATGAAGGCAGTCCCATCAAGACCTGGTTCTCACAGGTCTCACTGTACTTACAAAACTTAATCCTTACAAAGAATCTCACCTAACTTCTACTTGTTAAGACACATACTGAAGAACAAAAAACACATTCTACAAAATATAAATCAGTTTCATTTGAATCTCTGGAAAACAGGCTTACAAATGCTGAACTCTTGCCAAATAAACAAGGTTACTGTTACTGTTTTATCAAGTACCAATAATCTACTTTGCAGATCACATAAAAATTTTCAAAAATAAAATCATTTAACTGATTCACTTTTCCAAAAGTTTTAGTGAACTTAACAAATGGTACACTGTAACCCATTAGTTGGTCAAGCCCAGTATTTTTTTAATGAAATACATAAACGTAAATAACATCTCACAAAACTTTTTCAGGTATGTACAGATGTTAATGTGTTGTGTACTGAGACATAAAGTAATTCCTTCTTGCTGAAGTGAAGTTTCAGTCAAAAAACTTGAAAAACACTGGTTTACACTATATAAGGTTAAAACATTAAATATAGTTTCAAGATGTCTGGAAACATTATCAGGACATAAAGCTACAGAAAAGACAAAATATATGTAGTGATATTTAAAAAAAAACAGAAATCCACCTGAAACTCACCTATGTAAATATTCTGGAGCCTTATTCAGCAAAGTGTAATATTGCCTCACAAACTCCCGCCCTACAAGCAGCGGACTGGGCTTCTCCATAACCATTTCTTTGCTGCGCAATGTCAAATGCTGAAAAAGCAAAACACAGAAACAAAGTCATCTTTGCTATTATCATGAAATGGATCTTTCTAGCCATACAAATGGGGATAATGCAATAAATACCATTTCTCAAAAGGCAATTTACAAAAACAATGAATTTCCAACAATTACTGGTACTCTTCAGTATTTGCATCTCCCCACTCTCTCTTTTTATTGATCACCCTGCCCTTCAATATGTGGTTAAGTAGAACTATTGTTTTCTTTTTTTCCCCAGGAGTTTACTGTTAACTCAAACTAAGTAAACCTTAGTCAATTATTTTCATTCATAATGCCCCCTTCCCCTGGTCATCATAATCTTCTATCTTTCTGAATTCCAATTGTTTATTTTGGAAAACTAAGCCAAGTGGAAGGAGCCCTGGTGGTGCAGTGGTTAAGAGCATGGCTGCTAAACAAAAGGCTTGCCATTTGAATTTACCAGCTCCTCCTCGGAAACCCTATGGGACAGCTCTACTCTATGCTACAGGGTTGCTATGGTTTTAGTACGCAGACTGCACAAGTTTCAGAAGTTGGAGGCTGCATGCATCGTGGGAAAGTACTGTCTTTGTATCTTCTCCTTCTGGGGATTGCCTTAAAATGATTATCATTAATAATCAACGATAACCTCTGAGGTATATGCCCTTCCAATCTTTTAATTAATTAAACATTTACTATATGGCAGGTACTGATTATGGTAAACGGGATACCCTGGAGAATGAAACAGTATCTAGCTCTCAATGAGGTTATAATTCTGTCAAGGAATATAAACAAGCAAACAAGAAACTCAAAAGAATGGGTTAGGTGCTATGACAGAGGAAGTACCTCCAAAGATGAAAACCTCAGAGATAAGTAAAGGTCAAGGAAAAAAATAACAGAACCACATTTTCTTATCCTTTATTCTACTCTGACAGCCCTGAGAACAGTAAAAGTGATACTACATTATAACTTAAAAATTTGATATGCTGTTTTTCAAACAAAACAATCAAGGATGCTTTACCATTGTACCTAATAATACTAAAAAGTCAGCAATACTGAAGTGTATCTATTAGGCAAACCAGGACGTAGTTTAAATTCCTGTTTAGCAACTGCACTTCAAAACAGGTTTCTTTTTAACAAAGCCTCACAGCTTAAGATACGTTACCTACAATTAATGTCAGTATCAACTGCAATGGAGTCTACATAGAATATTGTAGAGAGCTACACCATTCGTACTTTTCTTAGCTGTATTTGAGCCATCTCTCAATTCACGGGAACCCCATGCACAAAAGGATAGAACATTGTGATTCATGGGGTTTTCACTGGTTGATTTTGGAAGTGGATTGCCAGGGCTTTCTTCCTAGTCTTGTCTGAAAAGGAGCTACTTTTTGAGTTACTAGTCACAGAAGGTCACTAAACAACTTAGCAGAAGCATAATAAAGAGTCATATATCGAATAAAGTTAGGATAAAAAATAAACAAACAAAAAAAAGATTGCTGTCCAGTCAATTCCAACTAACAGCAACTTAAAAGGACAGAGTAGAACAGCCCCCGGAGGGTTTCCAAAGCTATAAATCTTTATGGAAGGAGAATGCATCATCTTTCTCTTGCAAAGAAGCTGGTGGGTTTGAGCCACTGATCTTTCTGTTAACATCCAAACACCTAACCACCACACCACCAAAATAAAACAAACAAGAAAACACAAAACTGTTGTCACACAATTAATTCCAATTCACAACAATCTTGTAATAGGTGGCTCCAAACCAGGTCTTGGACTCCCACTCTAATACTCACCCCACACCTTCCTTTCTGTGGTAACAAAAACTCTATGTACTCACCTACACCCGGCTAAAATATCACCCCCCTGAAAACCTTTCTTGATACCTCAGCAGAAATGTATTTCTTCTCAAATGTTCAGTGACTTTTGTCTGTTTTTTAATGGCATTTATTAACCATATTTTGTCCTAAATTAACTGTGGATCCAAGTCTTCCTTTCATCTACTCAAACACTATCATCAGAGGTCTCCTCTAATACCTGAATGTAATTCTCTATAAATTCACAATTCTTCTCAACAACCTAATGACTCCTCCTACTCGGTGTTCTACCCACCAGCAACAATTATCCACTATACCTAGCCTCTTTCTAACTCTTCTCAATTTTTATGAAGAGGCATTTTCTTCTTTATCAAAACAGAGAAGCTCTCAAGTTCTGTCTTCTGTTGTTGGTTGCCACTAGTTTTTCTTACTCAAGGCAACCTCATGTTGCTCCAAAGGGGTTTTAAGGGTGTAACCTAGAAGCAAATAACCTGGATTGTTTTTAAGGTGCCTCTAGGTGGCTCTAACTGCCAACCTTCTAGCTAGCAGCTGAGCACTTAAATATCTGCTCCACCCTGGCTTCCACTCTTACCTCTACCTAAACACACGGAGTATATTCCCCCTTATCTGCAGGAGATATGTTCCAAAACCCCTGTGGATGCCTGAAACCACAGGTGATACTGTATTAATGATATTTATATATACACACTATACCTTGTTCTATATATACATACTTAATGATAAAGTTTAACTGATGTATTGGGTACAGTAAGAGATTAACAATAATAAAAGAACAATTATAACAATACACTGTAGTAAAAGTTACATGAATGATGGAGTGGGACAGCATGAGACTTCATCCTTCTGTGTGCTCACTTAACATTTTCCAACCAAAGTTGACCAAGGGTTAACTGAAGCCACAGAAAGGAAGAAATACTGCATCAGTCTCTGTCATAAACTCAAATTCTCCATTTTTAGCCCCTTACAAACTATCCACACATAACCTTAAAGAAAACGCATTCCCCCACACAGCTGCTTCTGTATTTCTGTTAATGGTATTATCATCTTCTCAGTTTAAAAGTTCAGCCATAAGTGCCTTTAGCCCTTTAAGCTTTGACGCTGAAACTGTCAAGTCTGGACACTCAAGTCTTGCAATTTGTCCTCTCATTTCTGCTTTCACTGATTTAATCCACATCTTTATGGCTTACCTGCACTGATGAAATGACTTCCTTCAGTTCTTCCTCAAGTCTTCCAAGCTCCTCTATCATGTACAGTGTACAGTATATTTAGTAAACTCCAAACACAACTGCATTCAGTTTCACATGTAACACTGTGCAGTAAAGTATAGCACAAATCCAATCCTCAAAATGTGGACAATGATTTAGATTCTCATTTCTCCATCCTCAGTAGCCAATGCCCCCTGTGGCTCTCTCTCTGACCCTAGCCACCCAGGGCTACGTCAAAGCTTATGTTTTAAAAGTATACTTTTCTTCAGCTGCCAAATAGGCAGATGCCAGTCACTAGAGTTCACACAACACCCTACAGCCTTCTGAGCTGCAGGTTACTAATTCAGGGCTGGTTTCTCACTAGCCCTTCAGGATGCCTGCTGCAAGCTCAGGAGCTGGCTCCCTCACTTCTGACCTGCCGGCTCCCATTGCCCTTGGGGGTTGATAATTCAGTGAAACAACTAACAGAATTCATGAAGAACACACCATATTTACAACTATAGACTTACTATAGCCCAAAAGGATACAA
Source organism: Heterohyrax brucei (assembly GCA_028571685.1). Taxonomy (NCBI): domain Eukaryota; kingdom Metazoa; phylum Chordata; class Mammalia; order Hyracoidea; family Procaviidae; genus Heterohyrax; species Heterohyrax brucei. The sequence continues at coordinate 115,910,081 of CM053143.1, read as the reverse complement.
AGGAAAAGACACACAGGGCAAGATTTGGGAGGGTTCCCACTGTGGAACTTCCATGTCCCAAGATATGTACTACCCTACCAAGAGCTTCCATTCTTGCCAGCTGGGAAGCCCCTCAAGCCCTAGCATTCAAGGCTTTTACTTGTTAGTCCTGCATGATAAGAAATCAGCAGGAAGGGATGATCACTAAGGTCCATTAATGACATGGGGGAAAGAGAATCCAGAAGACAAGAGAGACCCACGTGAGTGGATGTCTACATCGACTTGTGACTGGAAGACCCAGACGTTGCCCGGCTACCACCAGTGATAGCCATGATGGAGCTCACAAAGTTGAGTCTCAATGGCAACACAAGCATAATTAGGGGTGCACCCTGAGATCTCCACTAAAAGATTGCAAACTGATGGTCCAGGGGCCTCGGAGTTCTCCCGGAAGCGGGGCCCCTGGCCTTGATGCTGCCCCATCCATAAATCATACTGAAGGTCAACTTTTCAGACAGCAATGGGTTGGACTTGGTGGCGCAGAGTGACCATACTGTGTGGGCACTTTATGGTTCTAGGCATCTATAGGAGGTCATCCTGTTGACCTCACACTGGAAGAAGTGGACTGGATGGAGTGGAGAAGATAGGAGACTGTTGGGAAGACAAGACATGTATGGAGCAGAGAGAAAGAGTGTGCTGTCACCGTACAGGGAGAGCAGTGAAAACTGCATGCAGGTCAGCATGCAAATTTATATGGGAATGTACATTTTCATTCAATCATAATAAAAATCCAACTCGACGGCACTTGGCTGGCATAATATATATATACATATATATATATAAATATAAAAAAATAAATTGTGCATTCTGGAACTAGTTGACACTGGCTTCCCAGGTGAGTCAGCCAATCCACAGTTCCTAACAGAATTTTCAGGTGCAGCCTAGAAGCCTCAGACCAAAGCAATCCAATTATTACAATCATTTCTTCACAGCCAAAGATAAAGGCCATCTTACTTAGGGTAAAATTAGGTCTTTTATTCCACAAAGGACCTCCAAAGAAATACAGTCTGACATTCAAAGTCACAATTTTTCAAATTTATTTCCCACTAACTCTGAAACTTGCTCTTGAACTCGAGTAGCTAAAGCAAAAGGAAAAAATGATGCAAAGGAGCAGAACAGGAGATTTCAAAGGGTAGATCAAGAAGACATTTTCCTTGTAGCATCTACCACTAACAATACATAACAGAACTGAAAAGTTTACTGAATGAAATCTCTGACACTGAAAGACTTCCTATGAAGAGATTCAACCTAGTAAAATATAAAGATTTTTTGGTAATTAATGAATAGAGTTGTTACAGAAAGAATGGGAACAGACTGATTGAAGTGGCCAATTTAAAAATGTACTTCAAGACAATGCCAATTTTCTAAACATCTGTACTTATACGTAAATGTATGCATGCTGGTATTTACATATGCACATGTGTACACATTTACTTACATGAGCATGTACTACTGTTGTAGTAAGAAGAATTGAGGCTTCTGAAATTAAAAGTCCAAACAAATCAAGTACACCAGCTATGGCACAAATAATTTGGAGAACTTTTACAAATAATAAAATTCTAAAACTTTAGCACTGCATGAAAACCACACAGATAACATACAGTGTCAATTTATTTTCCAATGTAATTTAGTCTTATCAAAAAGATGATTCTGAGCACCTGGACAGCCACGTTAAAAAAAATAAAATGAAGTTTAACCTATACTTTGCAACAGGTACAAAAATCAAAATGGCCTACTTACCTTAATGAAAAACCTAAGTGTACAACTCTAGGGTTTCAGAAGAAAGCACTGAAAATTATCGTGACCCTGTATGGCTGATGAATTACTTCTGTGTGTGGCCTTTATGGCCATGGATTTCTAACTGTAGCTTACCAAAGGGATTTGTCAGTTTTGACCTGAGAGCCAGTTCCACAGCAAAGAAGAGACGCCACCATCAACAAGGAGAGAACCACAACAAAAACTGGCAGCACAGACCTGCAGGAGACAGGACAGAAGGGTTCCCTGTTCCTGGAGTGAGAAAGCTGTCTTTCAACAGTGACAGAGGGCCAGTCAGATGTTTACACTTGACACACAAATTTGGGGCGTGCCAGCCTCTAAAACCTGCCAGCCATTTCCTTTGTATGGTCCTTGAGTTGTGTGAGATGTTGCAAGAATTAAGAAATGCAAAGACAGGAAATATAAATGGCTACAGCATTCTAGCAGTATACTTTGCCAATTTTAATCAATTAAATTAAAAGCAAATATCTATGAGCAGTAATCCCACTTCTAAGATACATTACAAAGAATACTTGCAAAATAGCATCAAGATGTGCAGTAAAAGCTGTTTACTGCCAAACCAAAAAAACCGAACCACTGCCCACGATTCAGGTCCAACCCAATTAAGAACCCTAGAGGTCAGAGAAGAACTGCCCCATAAAGGTTCACTGCCAAAGAGGGAAAAAAATCAGAAACAACCTACATGTCCACCTAAAGGAAAGTGCAAATGGTTAAGTATTCAGCTATGAACCAAAAAGACAACAGCTCAAACCCATCCACAGGCACCTCAGACACAAGACCTGGCAATCTACTTTCAAAAGGTCACAACCATAAAAAACTTTATGAAACACAGTTCAACTCTGAAACAGATGAGCTCATCTAGTACTACAACAGAGAAATATCAAGCGGATAGCTTTAACAAAGAGAAGTGTCTTTTCTCACAGTTCAGCAGTCTAGAATTTCTAAATTCAGGGGGCTGTTTCCAGGCGAAGACTTTTTCTCTGGGTCAGCTCTGGAGAGAAATTCTTGTGACGCAGCAGTCTTTGCTGGGTCTGGAAGCATCTCAGCATGGGAACCTCAGGTCCACAGCACAGGCTCTACTCCCAGTACTCTTTTCCTGTTGGTATGAGGTCCCCCACTCACTGCTTGGTTCCATTTCCCTTTCATCTCTTGACAGATAAGAGGTGGCACAGGCCATATCTCTGGGAAACTCCTTTTTACACCGGATTAGGGATGTAACTTTTGTAAGCGTGTCCCAGTCTCACCCTAATGCTCTTTAGCATAATTTAATCTTGCCCCATTAATCACAGGCAGAGATTAGGATTTGCAACACATAGAAAAATTAACAATCACAAAATAGAGGACAACCACACAATACTGGGAAATCATGGCTCAGCCAAACCACTATACACATTTTTTAGGGGAAATAATTCAATCCATGATTCTGACAGTCACCAGTGAGAATCAATTTGAGGGCAGCTGGCCTGATTTTACAGATGCTGTTGCTGGATACCTGTGAGTTGGTTCCAACTCACGTCAACTCCATGTACAGCAGAACAAAACACTGCCGTCTTGCAACATTCTCACAGTGGTTGCTACATTTGAGCTTATTGTTGCAGCTGTGTGTCGATCCATCTCGCTGAGGGTCCTCTTCTTTCTTGCTGACCCTTTACCAAGGATGAAGCCCTTCTGCAGAGACTGGTCCCTGCCAACAACATGGTCAAAGCATATGAGATGAACTTTCATTATCCTTGCTTCTAAGGAATATTTTAGCTATATTTCTTCCAAGAAAGATGTATTCATTCTTTTGTCAGTGTATGGTATATTCAATATTCTTCACTGTCCTAGTTATCTAGTGTTGCTGTAACAAATACCACAAATGAACGGCTTTAACAATTTCTTTTCTCACAGTTTAGGAGGTTAGAAGCCCAAATTCAGGGTGCCAGCTCCAGGAGAATGCTTTATTCTGTCAGCTCTGAGGAAGGTCCTTGTCACCAACCTTCCCTAGTCAAGGAGATTTTCAGAGCAGGAACCCATGTTGCAAAGGACTAGTTATTCTCCTGGTTCTGGTTTCTTCGTGGTAAGTGGTAGGAGGTCTCCACTCTCTCTGTTAGCGTCTCTTCTTTCACATGGCAAGAGAGGTTGATTGCTTTCAAACAAACTCTTAATCTTGTAGAGGAAACCCTGGTGGCATTGTAGTGAAGCGCTACAGATGTTAGCAGTTCAAATCCACCAGGCACTCCTTGGCAATTCTATGGGGCAATTCTACTCTGACTTGTAGGGTCACTAGGAGTGGGAACTAACAACAATCTCATAGATTCTCTTGTCTCATTAACATCACAGAGGTAGCATTTAAAACCCAGGAAAATCATATCAAATGACAAAATGGTGGACAATCCCACAATACTGGGAATCATGGCCTAGCCAAAGTGACAGACATTTTTAGAGGACACAATTCAACTTATGACATTCGCCAACACTATAACGCAAAGGCATCAATTACTTGGTTTTCCTTATTCATTGTCCAGTTTTTACATGCATATAAAGCTACTGAAAATAGTATGGCTTTGAATAGGTATACCTTACTTAGTCTTTCAAGTGATGTTTTTGCTTTTAAACACTTTAAAGATCTTTTGCAGATTTGTCCAGTGCAATATGTCTTCTGATTTGACTGCTGGTTCCATAGGTTTTGACTGGATCAATACTAAATGAAATCCTTCAGGATTTTCTCTCCCTATCATGATGCTGCTTATTGGTACAACTGTGAGGACCTTTGTTTCCTTTAGGCTGACGTAAAATCCACATTGAGGACCACGGTCTCTTATCTCCCGTCAGTAAGTACTTCAACTCGTCTCCACTGGGGACAACCAAGGTTGTGCCAACTGCATATGGCGGGCTGTGAGTCTTCCTCCACTCCTGATGCTGTCTTCTTCATGTAGTCCAGCTTCTTGGATTATCTGCTCAGCATATAGACTGAACCAAGTGTGGTGAAAGGATACAGAAAATAAATACTTGGCACTCATTAAAAACAGGACAGAGTTACAAATGTAGACCAAAAAAATCCACAAAAGTAAAAACCAGAAATCTCAGAACAAAGTGTTGCGAACCTATTAAACAAACATACTTGAAAAAAAAAAACAAAAAAGTGTATCATACATATGAATTATATGTCTAGGAGAAAAAAAAAAAAAAGGAAGACTACATACCAAACTCTTAGTATTACCAGTGTGGAAAGGAAGATACTACCATATTGTTTGAGTGTTACAGACAGTTTGTATTAGTAACTTTGTAATTTTAAATTCTGGTTTCTCTTACTACCACTCACATAATCACCTAACAGATACATGTTATTAGTTGCCCTCCAGCTGATTCAAACTCATGAAGACCCTATGTGTGCAAAATACAACTGCACTTAAGGGATTTTCAAGACTGTGATCTTTTAGAAGCAGACAGCCAGGACTATCTTCTGAGGTGCCTCCTGGGCTCTAACTGCCAGTCTTTTGGCTACCAGTCAAGCGCTTAACTACTTGTTCCACTCAGGGACTCAGATACATATTCAAACAAACTAAGCTCACTGCTTCAAGTCAATTCCAACTCACAGTGACCCTACAAACAGAGTAGAACTGCCCCATAGAGCTTCCAAGGATCACCTGGGGGATTTGAACTGCAGACCTTTTGGTTAGCAGTGATAGCACTTAACTATCAGGCCACCAAAGTTTCCAGATAAATGTTACAGGTTACAAAACACAGCCGTAGAATAAAGATCAATGGAGTGGGAAAATTCATTCAGCATCAGTAAAGCTAAACAGTAAACCCTGATAATACGCCTGCATCACTAATTTTTTTTTGATCAAATGTATTATTCAATGGTTAAATTATCAATGTGTTTAAATACGAAGTCCGACAATGACATTTGCAAACTCAATTGTTCTAAGTGCTACATATCTCATTGCTGAAGATCACTATGGCCACCTTCGAAGCACGCCCCCCCCGCCCCACCCCGTAAGCTATACACTGATGCCAGGGCCTAGTACACTCTTCACAGCAATTCTAAAACTCTTTGTGAAATGGCCATAGCACATGGTGACAAGTTCTCAAACTTAATTATATGGTTCTCTATGAGGAAGTTTTAGCCAGTAAACAAATAACTGTATTGGAACAATCTCCCTACTCACCTGGTCTGGCTCCCCATGACTTTTTTCTTTACCTGAAGATGAAGAAAATATTGAAAGGAAGACATTTTGACGACATTCAGAATGTCAAGGTAATACAACAGTTCTGATAGTCATTCCAGAAAAAAGCGTTTCAAAACTGCTTTGAAGGGTGCACCAGGCGCTGGTGTGGGTGCACAGCTTCTCAAGGGGAGCAATTTGAAGGTGACAAGTAGTGCTATTCTAGGATAAGTTTGAGAACTTAATTGTCAGTCCTTGTATTACGAATTAATTGAAAATAGAACTGAAGAGAGTAAAAGGAAACTGAACTGACGAACCCATGCTAGAATTAAAAAACTAGTAGCTAAGTACAGAAAGATAACAGAAAAACTTACTGCCTAGAGCCTAAGGTATATTCCCCTCACTTTGTTTCTGAAAGACAGAAACTTTAAAAAAAAATGAGTAAGCTTACTTGATATGGTGCTATTCTAGTATTAAGTTCATGGTCTTAGAAACAAAAATTAGTAAACTGTGAAAAATCAGTTTGATGGTTCATAGGCAGCCATTATAATATTGCCCAAAACTAAAGCACTACTGAAAAATGTTTATATCACACCAAAAAACACAATTAAAAAAACAGAACTAAAGTATGATTTCAATACTATAAATTAACATATGAACTTGGGCAAGAAATCGATGGAATTAATTTTTAAGTCTACTATAGGTAATAAAATAATTGCCAGAGCAGTTTACAATGGAAAAGATGAGGTACTTCAAGTAAAATCATTATGTATTCCACTAGTTCTCTTGACTTGCAAGGATTTCTGAAATGACACCTTCTCCGCTTTTTTACTAAAAGGACTTCTCTGTTATCCATGGCAATAGTGATAAGATGGCTGGATCTTCGGCTAAACAGAAAATTGAATTTTAACCAGTAACTCCAAATACCTAGTTAAAACCACTACCACTACACACAATACTAGCATCATAATGCACAATGAAAAACTCGCTCATTCCAAACTGGAGTTGTGTGCCATCAAGTTGATTCTGATTCACAGCGACCCTATATTTCAGAACAGAACTGCCCAGGCTGTAATGTAATTATGGAAGCAGACTGCTTTGGCCTTTCTTCCATAGACCTTCCAGCTAGCAGCTGAACACTTAATCACCACAGGTGCTCCATCACTGCAAATTACTGATATGAAATTTCATGCCACTCTTTGGTAACTGATTCAATGGTTGGATAAAATGACCAAAATAAAGACTGTTAAGTGAAGAAATCATGTTGTCTTATTAAAAATATATATATGTGTGTGTGTGTGTGTCAAGAACCAAAAGACAGTATCTTAAAAAAAGAAAACCTAGAGAAACACATTTCCAGCACTGGAAAATTCTATCTTAGTGCCTTGCTTCTTATAAAAAGAATACGGTCACTAGCAACTGCAAGAAGAACCTGACCAGAAACTGAGTTTACAAAGGCTATGTGTCTATGCTAGGACATGGCTTATCTCTGTCAGATATTTAACCCCTTTGCCCTCTACAGCCCCTCACCAACGGCAGGGATTATGGCCAGGCCTAGACCCAAAACCCTTCTCCTTGAGCCATCGATTATACCCATATATCTAGAGGGGCCCTGTGTTCTCAAACTCTGGAACTTTCTGAAACTCCAGATGGTCTTTGTTTAAAGTAATTTTACCAATCAACAGAGCACTGTGAATCATTTTAGAGCAGTGTCCTCAAATTTGTTGTGACAGACCATAAAAGGAAAGCTGCATAAACAAGACCTAAGCACCACACTGGAAGAAATAAAGGATAAAAGGTTAATTATGGATTCAGCCTTCTATTTTCTCAAAACCCAAAGGTACAGAGGCAAATTTCAAAGTTCAGAAGCTATTAAAAGTAATCAAAAGCCAAGCCAAAATCAAGGCCACTCAAAAATTTGTATGGGAACTTAACCTGCCATGTAAACTTTCACCAACTCAATAAAACATTGTTTTAAAAAACTAAAATACATCCCAAGGATAAAGCGTTATTGTCTGTTAAACGACTGCTATTAACGAGAAAAAAAGCTACTACTACTTCATAATTATCTTTTGGTGCATGTATACACACATATAAAATCTCGTGTTTAATAATCACAGTCTGCTGAACATTTCAAACTCAGTAATGACTTAAAATTTGAGCTTTTAAGGATAACATATTTGCACACATGCATAAATGAGAAATGGTGAAAAAAGTGGCCAAATACTAAAAAATGGAAATCTTTATTCCACAAAAATAAAAAGTATGTATTTATACATTACACTTTAAGCTTAATAAGTTTATTTCTTTTGAATTAACAGCATGTTAACTTCATTTACAGAAAAAGAAACTGATGTTTAGAGAGTCTAAGGAAACGAATTCAGGTTCCCTAGCTGTAACAGAAAATTTGAAATCAAGCCTCCTGCCTACAGTGATATTTTCATTACATCAGGTTAAGAACAACCACTCTGAAAAAGCATCCCAATGACATAAAAATATTTTTAAAATTCAACTCTTGCTTATTTGAGAAATGGTTGGGACAAGCTAAAAAGTAGAGGGAACATATGAGGGTGACTAACATTAACAGAAAAACAAGAAAAACTTGTACTGCATCGAAATAGGGTAAAATATCCAAAAATTAAAAGATGAAAAACTAAGCTGAGGTGTAGCTGTGAAGAAATTGATTCTACTGCTTCTGATGTCAGGCCAGGGGTTTTAGAAGAACAATCAATTTGTTCTATCAGTCTTGTACAAATATCTAGCAGTTGAGAGTAACCAGGTCACTGCTGATTACTCTAAATTTAAACTCAAACAACTCGGTTAAAGATTGTGCCTACCAAATGTACCACTGAAAGGGTGATTCACTGTTCTCATATCCACTTAGCACAAGAATGACTTTTTTTTTTACAGCAACTGAGGAAAGGACTTTCAATATTGCTAACCAGTCATTAACAGCAATAATTGTTTACGATAAGAAAGCTGTTAAGAACCCAAAAGCACTATTATTATTTTCAGTAACTCACACCGAAATTCTGATTTTTTGATCTCTCTTAAGTCAAACGTGAACAATAGTTCCTGCTACTAACGCAGACAACACTTTGTTCAAACCAGGAATTTGCTGTCTGCTGGCAATGCGACTGCTCAAAAACCAAGTGCACACAGGACTGCCAAGCTGTCAAAGGACTTGTCCTCTTTGCCTTCTTCCCCATCTCCATCCACCCACAAGCAGTCCCGTTCGCGCCACTCTGATACTTGGTTACCATTACTAACAATCCAACTCTCAGTATTCAACAAACAAGGCTACAACAGCTCCCATAGTAAGCAATCCATTTGAGGCCTTGATCCTCCACCCACAATTCCTTGATACTTCCCAGAATTAAAACACTTTACGAATTATCTAAGCCTACACATGCAACATTCAAGTATTTAAACAAGCTTAAGGCAAAAAGCAAAACAAAACCCAAAGAGGTCGAGTCTATTCCGACTCACAGTGACCCTACAGGACAAAGGAACTGTCCCAAACAATTTCCAAGGAGTTCCTGAGGGATTTGAAACGCCGACCTTTTGGTTAGCCGTAGCACTTAACCACTAAGTCACCAAGGTTTCCGCAAACTTAATGGCAGTACTGCCAAATAAGTAACGGTTCAGTTCTAAGAGGTTCAAACTGATTAGATCCTTTAAAAAGAAAAGAAAAACAAACCTAGGCATCTTGGGCATTTAAAGGACCAACAGACACTTAACAGTGCAAATGTTTACTTGGAAACCTGCTTTAACTGCCAAATTTGGAGGCAGACAAGGAATTACCAGCTTCTTCCCCTTAAGCAGATGGGGCTCCCCAAACTGTAGTTAATGGTTCACAGATTCAGGTATGAGCAATGCTGACGTTTGGAAGATGAGCACAAAATGTGAAGTCTTGAACCTAAAAACCAGTATTTTACCCCAAGTTAATAGCACAACAATCACAGGTGAAGGAGAGGATAACTTTGTTACTACTTCTCCTTCGGTACACATGTTTCTTTAAGAAACAGGGTAAAAGTACACCCCTCAAAACTGTAAGAAACGTGGTGGCCTTTGGGGAAAATTTTTTGATCCACGTGGAAAACTGTAGTTGCATATCTGTATCAGTCCCAAAGCGGCAGAGGGCCATCTTAAGAAACCAGCTTTCACAGACGCACACAAAATTCAATCAGATTCAACAAAATCAATACACTCTAAGGAAGCTTAGGCACTCCTCCCTTTTTCTCCCTCCCCCGCAAAGCGATGGGATAAGGAGAAGCCCATTCCCCAAAACACTCAAACATGTTTTCTATTCCTGGGTCAACAGTGACTGTCTGCATAAAAAGGGCACCAAAGAGGCGGACGTAACGGCCCGGTATCTCTATGCGTCCGGACCAAACCCAGTGAGGGTCAAAGACAACGGAACACTAGGTATTGGGTAAGCAAAGCGGCAGCTGTCTTCAAACCGGATTTTGTTTCCGTCCACAGAAATGGTGCCCGGAGGCCGCTACTTTCGCATCTGCGTCGCTTCTGCCTCTGCCGACACAGCCTCTTTCCCCTCCCCCACGGGCGGGGCGGCGCCGGCCTCCCGGCTCCAATGGAACCGGGAATTGAGAGCCGCAAACGAGTCGGAGGCTACGAGGGTCGGCTTCTCTTCCTAAAACAGCCTCTCCTGAAAGCCGCAATCTCTTTCCCGTGTGAAGCTTGCATCAGGCCTTTGGGCGCTGCCGCGTCCCCTTCCCCACTTCGCTGCCTCATCCCCGACCAACCCCAGTCCCACCTGTGCCCTCAAAGCCCTCTGCCCACCCAACAAGCGCCGTCACCTCCCTTCCCAAGCGCCTTTCCATCATTCACCTGAGAGAAAAAGACTTGGCTTCTCTCACGCACACACCGCAGCGTAGGCAGCCGACAAGAACAATATCTCTGCCGCAAAACCTCCGACACGCGGGCTCACGCACAGGACGGTTGCCTCGAGCCGCGGCGCGCGAAGGGAATGTCCCTTTCCGACCACCGCACCGACCTCCCCTACCGGCCCCCGTACACACCTCCAACCAACAGCGGCGGCGGGTACGTCTCCCGAGGTCAGCAGGACAGTAGCCAAGATGCGGCTGCAGATTTCTTTTTTGCTTGCTGTTCCCTCCCTCCGACAAACCTCAAGCCAGGAAACCCAATTGTCGTGAGCGTGTTTCCCTCACAACCACTTCTTCCCGGGCGCCAAGCACTGCGGCGAACAAGGAGCACGTCCCGCCCCCTTTGAGGCCGCCCCCTCTTATTGTTTTACCCCTGCCGAAAGGGGCAGGGAACCCCCCCAGCACGGCGTCAGCCAATCAGGCATCTCCTTCACCGCCGACCCAAGCTTCTGGCGTCCCTCTGCGGAGCACGCGCAGAACGCCGCCGCGCTCGCGTACACTCGCGTCCGGAAAGCCGCGGCACCGGAACCGGCCTAACGCCGGGGTGAGAGTCCGCTGATTTGACGTCACAAGGAGACTACCTGGATTCATCCTCGCTGTGCTCCTTCGCTATCTCTCCCGAACAAGCTGGTTCGCTGCACCGCTGTACTGACTGCGTTTTGAGACTGATTTTGATTACTAATGTTACAAACGAGGGAATTTTGTCATCTTCTCTCTGAACTAGGTGTCTGCAGATTGCTGCTCTAAAGGAACATAAAATACAGCTACTGGTTTCAGCTGTGTGCACCCTAAATTCACCTACGTTGTTTATTAACCCGGCTTACTAAGTGGAGGCTTTAAACCCGAAAGACAAGGTCATACTCTTTTAACAGTTAAAACCGTACATGGCAAAGGGCCTATTGCAGTTAAACATTTTACATACTAAAAGGCTAAAATTCCTAGAGATAAAAGGATCCCAATCTTGCCCTAGATCTAGGCTCAGGCTTGCCCCTGGGGTATAACTGTTGAAAAACAGACTAGACACTGACTCGGGGGCTTGTATCTGGCCTTGATTCACACAGAAAAAGCCAAATCTTGGGGCCGGCAATGTTTCTCAGTATCAAGAGACAGGAAATTTGAAAGAAAAAGAAAATGCCGAAGGAAATGGAAGGTCAATACAATGAGAAAAGAGAACACTTGCCACGTACCAATCATGATTCACCAACAGTTTTCTTCATAATTTTAAAAGGATACTTTTAAGGTTTTGACACAAGTGAAAACAGATTTACAGAGGCAATGCCAACGTTTGAACCTTCCAAAGTCTATATTGCCTCTACCTCAGGCTGTTTAATCATTCTGTTATATGCAACAAACATGAAATGAACCCTGACTTATTCTTCCTTAAAGTATATTACAAGCAGTCTCTGGACTACAAACGTCTACCTTACATACAAAGACTTCAAGAACCAATTTCCATAAAGCCCACATTAAAAAATTTTAGGTACATACAATGGTTCATAGTAACAAATGGGTCCTAATTTATAATGTGCACCAAAACATTATTACTGTACTACGCTAAAGATGTTTCAGTGTATCTAGAAGTGTTTCATTAACAGTAGCAATAGAAAGGTAAACTATTTGCTGTATACTAAGATAAACGTTTGACTGACATTAGATACAAACCATACCTAACTGTTTCAACTTACATATAAATTCCACTTAAAGACAGAATTAGGGAGGAAACTCGATCGTTACCTGGGGACTACCTGTCTATGCATATTTCCCTTTAATACTTCTGTACCAGTCCCTCTTTTAATATTTAAGCCTACAATAGCCCTGTGGGGGGGGTTAAAAAAAAAAAAACCCAACCTATCACTGTTGAGTAGATTCCAACTCACAGTGACCCCCTAAGACAAGGTAGAACGGTCCCCTGGGGTTTCCAAGGAGCACCTGGTGGATCTGAACTGCTGATCTTTTGGTTAAGCAACTGTAGCACTTAACCACTAAGTCACCAGGGTTTTAGTTACTATTTTTATGCCTGTTTTATAGGTGTGGGATACAGAGGCCAAGTAACTTACCCAAGGCCTGACAGCTAGTATTTGGTGGAACTGAGATTCAAACACAGCAGTCTACTTCTACAGTTCAGACTCTTAACCACAGGTTACAGAATATGCCTATTGTATTAATACGCCACAATTTATCTTCTCTACTGTTCACTGACATTTCAGTTGTCTCCAGTTTGCGGGCACTTTGACACAATGCTGTTATAAACATCGGTGAATGTGTATAGTGGTGCACAGGTGCAGAAGTTTCTCTGGAACAAGGTTCTCAGATCTTAACTCTCACTAAAATGATCAGAACAGCTTCTTGAAACACAGTGCTGGGCCCCGCCCCCAGGGTTTCTGATTTACTAGATCTCTGTCAAGATTTTTTATTTCTAGCAATCTCCCTCCAGGTACTGCTGCTGCTACTCTAAGAACCACACAGTAAGAGCCACTCTTCTAGGAGTTCATGGGTGGCACAAGTGGTTAAGTGCTTGATTACTAGCCAACAGACTGATGGCTGTAACTTCTGACACATGGCTCCACTTGAGGACAAACAACAACAAAAGCTCTAGAGCAGTAAATTTATAGAATACACCATATATTTACTTAGCCACTGTCTCATTAGCTCACATTTCACATTTACAACAATATATGCACCACTAATGCGGGCCTTGATGGTTAAGATTTTGTGTCAACTTGGCTGGACCGTGATTCTCAGTGGTTTGGTATAGTTATGCAATGATGTAAATTGGCACCTGTGTAATGATGTAGTCATTATTTTGTGAACTACTGTGATCATCTTCCACTTTTGCATAGCGCTGATTATGCACAACGACCTGGTCTTTCGAATCTAGCCATGTTAATAAGTGAGGAGAGGGTATATGTTAGGTTTTGCAAACTACAAATGGTCTCTGATGTATATTCTTTTATTTTTGTAATCCTTAAAAATGGCTTAGCTCCAGGGCTATACAAAAATAGGCTTCAGACAATGTCTGTTCTAGGGTATATTCCAAGGAGTGGAATTACTGGGAAGAATTCACATATCTTCAATTTTAGTAAATAACTCTAATAAGGAGTTTATTTGGAAAAAGTCTTAAGTTTTTTCGTAAGCAGTTTTTTACCTGCTAAATGTCCCCTGAGTCTGGCCTTTCTGCATGCCGCTCCACAGTTGTAGTCACTGCCCAAGTTCAGACTCCTTTCATCTTTCCTGAGCATGACTGCAGTCACCACCTACCTGATTTTCCTGACCCTCACATACAGCTTCCATGAACACTCCTACTAGAATATAAATTCCTTGAGGGCAGGGAGACCAGTAAAGATAGTATTCATTCACTGGCTCAGGCCAGAAACCTTCAATGCTTCCAATTCTTCTTCTACTATAATCAGTGTTTTTCCCAGCAGCCAGATCCTTTACAACTATAAATCAGATTTCATGCTCAGAAACTTCCGAAGGCAGCATAATAAAACCCCAAATCCTTACTGTGGCTTACAAAGCTTACCTGATTTGGTCCTTGCTTACCACCTCCACCTCTTTTTTTTTTCCCCAAACTACTTTCTCAGTCTTTCCACCTTAGCTCTTCCTTGAACATTCCAATCACATTTCTATTGCAGGGGTCTCAGATATGAACCTTTATCAAAAGTCTGTGAAAAATCTAAGTAAATTACATTTACAAATGTCATTCCTTATATGCACTGGAATACCTCACTCAGAATTATGAAAGTAACTTGGGTATGATGTTTTCCTTACGTAAAATCAACTAACTTCCATAAAATTTCAATTAACCTGTTTTTGTTGTGTGTAATCAAAATTAACCTAAACCAAAAGCAAAAAACCAAAACCGTTGTCATCAAGTCTACTCTAACTCATAGCAACCCTACAGAACAGACTAGAACTGCCCCATAGTGTTTTGTTTAGCAGCTGTAGCACTTTACCACTACACTACCAGGATTTCTAAAAACTAACCTAATACTGCTTAAATAGTCCACAGCTTAACATAAGCTGTATTCTGTGGTTATTTTGTGTTCTCTCTATAAATTAGGAGTCCGTGGGTGGCACGGAAACACTGGTGGCACAGTGGTTAAGTCCTACATCTGCTAATTAAAACGTCAGCAGTTCAGATCTACCAGGCACTCCTTGAAAACTCTATGGAGCAGTTCTACTCTGACCTATGGGGTTACTATGAGTTAGAATTGACTTGACAGCAGTGGGTGTGGTTTTAGTTTGGGTGGCACAAATGATTCAACAGTCAACTACTAGCTATAAGGTTGGTGGTTTGAGCCTACCCAGAGGAACATCAGAAGACAGGCCTGGTGATCTGCTTCTGAAAAGTCACAGCCCTGAAAGCCCTATGGAGCAGTACAACTCTACCATGAGTTGGAATCAATGGCAATTAACAACAGCAGCAATATATAGTTCCTAAGATCTTCTCTAGAATGATTTTTTTTTTTTTTTTAATAAGTAGAAGTCAAATGGCTATGCATTGTCTGGCAGAGCATCTACTTAATAACAGCTTACAGGATACTTTAAAATTTCTGGACTCATTCATTCAATAACCATTGAATGGCAATATATCAAACACAGTACTCAGCTCAGGATGAAGCAAAAATAAGTGTAACAATGGCTTCCTAGATTTGGGAAGGACAGGGAGAACAGAGGTAGGAGAAGAGAGAAATAGAAAAAGATGAAGAATGACATAGAAAAAGAGGGAGAGTTAAAGAAAGACAGTGAGAGACAATTACTGTGGTAGACTGCCACATGGCTTCATAGAAAAGCATGTGAGAACAGAACTTATTTTAAACTTTCTTCTCACATGATGGCCCTTTATCCCTAAACACTAAAGTGTGTACTTCCTAAAAGACAAGACCATTCTCTTACACAACCACAATACAATGATAAAAATTAAGAAATTAACAATGATACTATAATCTACAGATAATAAAATTTCACCAGTCGTCAATCTACTTTACCACCCATAATGTCAGGTCCAGGGACTAGTCTCACCTAATAACACGTCCAAAGCATTTGAGATGAAGTCTCGCCCTCCTTGCTTCTCGGAACATTTTGACTGTACGTCTTCTAAAACAGATCTACTCATTCTTCAGGCAGTCCATAGTGTATTCAGTATTCTTCACCAATGACATATTCAAAAGTGTCAATTTTTCTTTGGTCTTCCTTATTCATCATTCAAATTTCCAATGCATGAGGCAACTAAAACTACCACAGCTCAGGTCAGGTGCACCTCAGTCCTCAAAATGCCATCTTTGCTTTTTAACACTTTGTCTTTTGCAGCAGATTTGCCCAGTGCAATACTTTTTAAAATGTCCTAACTGCTGCTTCCACAGGCACTGATTATTGATCCAAGTAAAATGAAATCCTTGACACTTCAACTTGTTCTCCATTTACCATGATGTTGTTTACTGGCCCAGTTGTGAGGATTTTTCTCTATGCTGAGGTGCAATCCTTACCGACAGCTGTAGTCTTTGATATTCCATCAGCAAGTGCTTCAAGTCCTCTTCACTTTCAGCAAGCAAGGTTGCATCCTATGC
The DNA here is from genome assembly GCA_028571685.1 of Heterohyrax brucei. Taxonomy (NCBI): domain Eukaryota; kingdom Metazoa; phylum Chordata; class Mammalia; order Hyracoidea; family Procaviidae; genus Heterohyrax; species Heterohyrax brucei. The sequence continues at coordinate 115,893,641 of CM053143.1, read as the reverse complement.
ATCTCCTCTAATCCTGACACTGAGTTCTTCTTCATATAGCCCAGATCTCAGATTATTTGCTCAGTGTACAAACTGAATAGGTATGATGAAAGGTTGCAACTCTGAGGTACACCTTTCCTAACTTGAAACCACACAGTATGCCCTTGTTCTGTTCCAACTACTACCTCTTGATCTAAGTGCAGGATCCCTACGAGCACAATTAAGTGTACTGGAATTTGCATTATTCACAATGTTAACCATAATTTATTGTGATCCACACAGTCAAAAGCCATTGTCCTTTGCATAGCCAGTAAAACACAGGTAAACATCTTTCTGGTATTCTCTGTTTTCAGCAATGATCCATTTTACATCAGCAGTGATACCTCTTGTTCCACATCCTCTTTGGAATCTGGTTTCAACTTCTGCCAATTCCCTGCTGATATACTGCTACAACTATTTTTGAATAATCTTCAGCAAAATTTTACTTCTGTGCACTATTAATGATATTGTTTGGTAATTTCCACTTTCTGTTGGATCACCTTTCTTTGGCATGGAAACAAATACACACCTCTTCCAGTTGGTTTACCAAGAAGCTGTCTTCCAAATTTCTCCAATTAGATGAGTGAGCACTCTCAAGTGTTGCACCTTCTTATTGAAACATCATGAGCTCCCAGAGCTTTGTTTTTCACCATTCCCTTCAGCGCAGCTTAGAGTTCTTCCTTTAGTACCATCACTTCTTGGTCATATGCTAACTCCTGATGTGGTTAACCACCAACCAATTCTTTATGGTACAGTGACTCTGTGTAGGCCTTCTATCTTCTTTTGATTATTCCTGCATTGTTCAGTATTTGTCCATTGAGTCCTTCAGTATTGCAACTCAAGGCTTGAATTTTTTTCTGATTTAGTATTTTTAATAAATCTTACAAAATACTTGTTTAACATTTTAATTTTCAAGGATTTTGCACTACACCTCCTTACTTCACCATTTTCAACCTTACTGAATTGTTTAAAAGACCAGTGAAGATCATGGTCTTCAAAACACTTTCAAACACATTATTTTACTTCAGTTTCACAACCAATTAACATCGTGAAAGGATGGCTTTATGTGAATGCTTAGGGGCCACATACCTCTGTAGAAGTTTTATGTGAGACACAAAAATATGAAGAGTAGGACTGGAAGGGTGTTAATTAAATCCACATTCTTAGAGCATATGCCTCTTTCTTAGAAGATGTCTTTATTTGTCACAGTTTCAATCTTTTGAGACAACCAGTGATAAATCTCTTTTACTTCAGTTATGAAGGACACCCTTCATGCTTCAGTTATGAAGAGTAATGCCAGCCTTGTTTAGGAAGTTTAAGTCACAAGAATCTGGGCTCTGCAGCCAGACTGCCTGCATCTGAACCTCAGCTTCATCTCTTACTAGGTGTATTACCTTGGACAGGTTGCTTAACTTTTCTGTACCTCAGTATTTCTTACCTGTAAAACGGGAGACAACAATCACATTTTACCCTATTATGGTGCTATGAGGACTAAACAACTGGATACACGTAGAGCATTTAGAATAGTGCCTGGCACATAGTAAGTGCTCAACAAACATTACCTCTTTTTTGTTTGGTGCTTGAAAAAGTTTACACATCAATTGTTTTCAACTGACTACTTTTTCACTGGCTGCCACTGCTTTGCTGTGAAATAACTGTCATTTATATAGCATTTCACAGTTTTCAAAACACTTTCAAACCATTATTTCTGTCAGTTAACAAAGTGGGCACACTGCACATGGTTAAAGGATTTAAAAAGAGACCCAGAGTCCTCCTGGCTCATGTCACCACATCATATTCCACTGCTAACTGATTAGCTTCCTTCGTCTTTGAGCAAGCCTTCCTGCTTGAAAACATGTTACGTGAGAATTCTAGGACTCTCTCTTGGTGGAGGAGGCTCCCTGACAAAGCTTTCTGAGGCACAGACAAACATGGTCCCTTGAATAGGGTGCATGTGTTCCCTTTGGAGCCAGAGAAGAGAAAGTCTATTATTGTCTACTGAAAGAATCAAAAAGTTAATTTCTCCCTGGTTCTTTTCAGCTATTATCTCTTGGTGAAGCTTGGACAGCCTACGATCTAAAGTGGTGTTCTTCCTATTCCTTTGATCACTATAAATATGCGAAATATATCACACATACAGAAAAGTGCATAAAACATAACAGGGACTACCTATGTGTTCTTAACTACAAGATGTCACAATACGAATAACTGCTATTGTTGGTGGCTCCAAGTGAGTTAGCACCTGACTCAATGCAAGCCTATACAGAACACAATTAAACTGTTAGGATCCATAGCATTTTCACTAGTTGGTTTTCAGAAGCAGACTGCCAAAGCTTCCTTCTTAGTTTGTCTTTATCTGGAAGCTCCACTTAAACCTGTTCAACAACACAGCAACACACAAATCATCACTGACAAATGAGTGATGGCTATGAGGTGGGAATCGAACCTAGTGTCTCCCACACGGAAGTAATTTGCTTTGAGCTTACCTATGAAATTTTTCAGAAAACCCCGTGGTGTAAAGGCTACGTGCTACAGCTCCTAATAAAATAAAAGGCTGGCAATTCAAATCCTCTAGGTCATCCTTGGAAACTCTATGGGGCAGTTCTACTCTGTCTTATACAGTTTCTATGAGTCGGAAGTGACTTGAAGGAAGTGGGGTTTTTTTTGATGAAAAGCTTTGAGTGGAACATATTCTAAATACTATCCTAGCTGAGAAAACAAGTATTGCAAGCGCTAACAAAGTGACATCTTCAGAATACAGAGACAAAAATCTGATCAACAATCAACAGATAGTTAAGTTATGAGAATGCAGAAGTAATCCACTTGAATAATGATTTGGAAATTCTAACAGATTTTATCCAATGCTATGATGACAGTGCTTGGCTTGGCATGATGACAGTTAAAATCACCTCAGATTCAGTGATCTAAAAGACACAATAATTCTGAAAAGTTGTAACTCTCCAAAGATAATGTAAATAAAGAGTCCTCCAGCTTGAGTTGCTTGGAGTCCAGAGAATGACAACTGCTCAGAGGAAACCTCTGAACAGAGTTTATCTTACATTGTACAGAACAGACCATATTTGGCAGACATGGATATTTTACCCATTACTGGTCACAAGGTTGAGTTTAATTCTTGAAATCCTACATTCTAGAAATGAAAGACTTCAAGATTATCCAGTTCTTTTGGATAATTTAGATTTAAGGCTCACAAAGTACTCTGATACAGATGACGGGACCCTCCGTAGCAGATATTTTACGTATTGGAAAGGTACATCTTCCTTTGTGAAAGGCATTCTGGTGGCTCATGAATCAGTCTTCTATGGATTAAGTTAATGCCAGCCAATGTCCCTGAGTCACATTACTTCACGGGATGGGGGAGGAGGGGTTGTGTAGATTGTACTGACAGCAAAGCCAGAGCTGAGAAGCAAATTCTCCACCTAAATAGAGGAGTCTGAAACACATAAGATCAAATCCCATTTTCTTTACTTACCAGTCTTGTGACATTGACCTAATCAATTAACTTTTACAACCTTTAGTTTCCTCATGGATAAATGGGATATTTTAGGGTTGCTGTAAGAATTATTTCTTAGTTTTCTTAGCTTCTATAATGTATAATTTCTACTTTATAAACTGAAGCAGCCTTCCTAGCATGGTACTCCACAAAGTCATAGACAGCTGGACCAGGTCTCCCCTTTGTCCTTCCCTTTCCACTCCCCTTTTGAGTCAAATAACTGGTTTTGCAGTATGCAGGAAACTATGGCATAAGTATTTGTCCTAGCCAAATTCAGAAAGAGGAGAAAGATATTGTACCTTTGAAGGCAAATTTTTCTCTCTTAGCAAACAGGCTAAAACAAAATAACTCAGGGATTGAAAACAAAACAAACAAACAATAAAAAATACTGTATGCAAAATACATCTGCAGAGATAGGGACAGCATAAAAGACAGTAGTGGTTTAAAACTTCCTTCTGATTGGAAAAAGATCCCTATAGAGAAATTAGGCATCTAATACCAGTTAAGGCTGAGTCCACTTCAGTTCATAGTGGCTCTATAGGACAGAGGTGAACTGCCCTGTTAAGCTTTCCAAAGTGCAGCTGGTCGATTCCAACTGCTGGCCTTCTGATTAGCAGCCTGAGCTCTTAACCACTGCATCAACCAGGACTTCATGCATATAATGAGGTAGTCTGAAATCTGAGTGGTTTTCTTCTAGTTTGACCAGTTTAGAGCACAGTACAGCCAATCTCTCACTCAAAGTGTCAGCATCAGCCCTTACTTTCCACCTAGTATACGTATTTCCTTCTGCAAGTATAACCACTTCCTCTTAGATTCTGGGCTGAGTAAACTGTGGCCTCTGGTTCCATGCCAGCTCTGAGCTTTACCTCAGCAGAAGCATGCAACAGGTTTATGCCTAAGGCAGAAGTCTTCCTCAAAAATCAAGATTTGCCCTTCTACATGTCCATCAGATGATAAACTTGGCTTTTTTTTTTTTTTGGTCTCTATATGCTCCTCCTCAGAGACTGCCTACTCTGACCTATGCCTTGTTGCCTCACATTACCTAGGTGAGTACTCACTCTGGAAATAAACTGCCTGTCTGCTGACAGCTGGGTCAGAACTGTCAGGAACTCCCACTTATGTCCCTGCATCCAACTGGGCTTGGGTGATCCCAGGCCTGGCCCTTAACTTCAGAGGCATGACCTAAAATTACCCACGTTCTCGGTGTTGACCTGAAAAGGGAAAGAGAACAGAAAGTTAATGACGAAAGGCCTTTTGTACACCAGAAGGCAGTCCCAGATAAAGCGAGTTCATTATCGAAATAATGCTGGAAGTGAGTTTTTTGTTTGTTTTTCTCTATACAACCAAAAGTAGTAAAGAATCCAAGGGCTTTGGATCACTTCAAGAGAGGATTAATAAGATGGTTGGAGAGCATTTCTATAAACAGAGTAGGGAAAAGCTTTTCAAAAAATATTAATAAGGATAAGAGAGCTTCCAGGCTTATATAAGTAAAGCTATTTCTTTAAATCTTGCTCTAAATCAGAAGCTTTTAACCTGAGGTTTACGTACACTGGTATATGTGTGCGTATATGTCTTTTTCTGGTGAAAGAAAAGGTCCACAGCACAACTTCTAGAGGGGTCTATGTCCTAAAAAGGACCAATGATCTAACCAAATTCTTTCTTCAATATATGTCATGGTATTAATGAGTTATTTATTGAAATCAAGGCTTTATAGTAAAAGAATGCTATTTTTATTCAAAGGCCACATTTAACTAAAGTTCTGTGCTAATCAATGACCTCAGTTTAGCATGGGTAAAGGATGCTGAACAGTTCAGACCTGTGGTTTTCCATCTGGAGTCAGTATAGTGACGGGTTTAAAGCACAAGCTCTTCTGGAACAGCTTGTTGTACAGACAGCAAAGAAAGGGAAGCTTGCATCTAAAGGACTAATCCTGATCCAAGGTGAAGAGGCTCTTCTTACCAGCCAAAGATAGGACAGTTTAAGTGCAATAAAATTAATGACTGTAAAAAATTAAAAACACTGAATATGCCTAAGTTTATAATGATCCCCAAAATAACATTTTTAGTCACTCTTAGAAGATGCTAGGAAACTAACTCATTACTTTGAAAACTGGCAAATAAAGGGAGATAAGCAAACATTCAGATACCCTGGTGGTGTAATGATTAAGAGCTATGGCTGTTAACCAAAAGTCCAACAGTTCAGATCCACCAAGTGCTCCTTGGAAATCCTAAGGAGCAGTTCTACTCTGTCCTATAGGGTAACTGTGACTCAGAATTGATTCAGTGGCAGTGGGTTTTAAGCAAGCATTCATATTTCCTTTCCCACACAAACTGTATTATCATGTACACAAGTGGACATGAGAAGTTCTGCTTTCTAAAAGTATGCCAGCAAATAAGTGAAGAAGTGATATTAGAATGAGAATATCACCATGATAATTTAGTCAGTCTAAAAACTGATCAATAGCTGCTGAGACTGCAAAAATAAACCCGCTGCCATTGAGTTGATTCCACCTCATAGCAACACTACAGGGTATGGCAGAACTGCCTCCATAGGGTTTCCAAGGCACAGGTGGTAGATATGAATTGTGTGCAGAGCTTTCAGTTAGCAGCTGAGCTCTGCGCCACTGTGCCATCAGGGCTCGTATCACAAAACAGACAACTATCACACAAATAAACAATCATATGTTTTCTGATGGAAGCAACACCATGTATGAAATTGTCTTCTCAGAAAAAAAAACAACCTTGAATCTGTTCAAGAGTCTACAGCTAAGTGCCAATTTCCAGAAAATATAGAAGGCAGAATTATGTATTAAATAACACTCTACAAATGTAATAAATAAAATCTAGATTACGAGAAAATCTATAGGACAGATAAACTGGTTTCTCTAAAGAACTGCAAAAAAAAAAAAAAGAGGGAGGTGTATGTGGAGGGAAGCTAAAAATTAAAAGAAACTTAGAGACACATTAGTCAACTGCAATGTGTGAACCTTATTTGAATGCTGATCCAAACAAATGATAATAAAAAATATGACATCTGAACACAACTGGAAATTTAAACTGTGGATATTTGACGATGTTAAGAAGCTGATGTTAGTGTATTCCTGTGTAATAATAGCATTATAGTTGTTTTTTTTTTTTTTAAGAATCCTCAATTTTAGAGATACACACTGAAATTTCTACAGATAAAATGATACAATCTCTGGGCTATGCTTCAAGACAATACAAGAGAGCAGGGAGTTAGTAGGAGATGAGAGGAAAACAGACTGACCATGAGATGATCACTGCTGAAGTTCAGTAAAGGGGATACTGGTTCATTATTTTATTTTATCTACTTTTACATATATTTGAATGTTTCAATCATAAAATGTTAAAATACATAAATAAAGCAGGAAAAAGAGGTAAAAGGCATATATACTGGAAAGGAAGAAATAAAACTGTCCCTATTTGCAGATGGCCCAAATGTCTACAAAAAAAGTCCCAAAGAACCTAATTTTTAAAAAACAAACAACAAATAAAATATAAAATTCTGGAACTAGTAAGTGAGTTCAGCAAGGTTACAAGATACAAGATTAACCACACAAAAATAAATGTCATTTCCATATACTAACAGGTAGAAACCAACACTAAAAATACAGTATCACTTGCAATTGTTCTTAAAAAAAAATTAAAACTTTGGTATATGTCTTACAAACATATACAGAATCCTTTACTAAAATAGAAAATACTGATGAAAGAAATCAAAGAAGAACTAAATACATGGAGAAATAGACCATGTTCATGGTTTGGAAAACTTAGTATTTTATATAGATGTTTCCAAAGTATTATATAGGCTCAATAAAATTCGTGTCAAAGTTCCAGAAAAATGCATCCTTAGACATAGAGAAGCTTGTTCTAAATTTACATGAGAAAGCAAAAAAAAAAAAAACAACTTAGAAAAACAGACTACTTACAATAATTTTGAAAAAGAAGAATAAAGTGAGAGGAATCACTCGATGTAAAGACTGTATGGCACTAGTGATGGGATACAGACATATACAAAGGAAACAGAATAGAGGATTTCAAAAGAGACTCATAAATATTCACAACAGAATTTTCACAAAGGTGTAAAAACCTTCAATGGAGAAAGGACAGCCTTTTCAACAAATGATGTTCATTCACGTAACTGGATATCCAAAGGGGTAAAAAATGAACTTCAACTTAAACCTCATACTTTATATAAGAATTAACTCAAAATACATCATGGACTTCAATGTAAAATGTAAAACTATAAAATCTTTAGAACTTCGGACTAGGTAAAGAGGTCTTCAACTTGACACTAAAAGCATGATTCATGAAAGGAAAAAACCAGGCCCAATCAAATTTTAATTTAAAACTTTTGCTCTAAGAAAGACTATGTTAAGGGGATGAAAGCACAAGATTCAAACCATAATTGCAAACCAGATATTCAATAAATGACTTGAACATAGAACACATAAGGGACTCTCAAAACTTAGTATTATAAATATAAGCAATCCAGTAAGACAATGGGCCAAAGACTGAAACAGACATTTCACTGAAAAGGAAGTACTGATGGTAAATAAGCCCATCAAAAGATACTCAACATCATTACCTGTTAAAAAACAAACAAGCCAAACCCACGGTAGCAGAGTGGATTCTGACTCACAGTGATTCCATGCATTAAAGCAGAACTGCTCTGTAGAGTTTTCTTAAAGTAATTTTTATTGAAGCAGATCGTCAGGACTTTCTTCCTCAGTGCTGCAGGGAAGCTTCAAACTGCCAACCTTTAGTTTAGCAATTGATCAGAAACAATTTTCACCACCCAACGACCTCAAGAACCATTAGGGAAATGCAAATTAAAACCAAACATGAATTATTAGAATAACTAAATTAAAAAATAGTGACAACACTGAATGCTGGCAGGAGTGCAGAGAAATGATCACTCATGCGTTGTTGGTGGGAGTATAAAATGTTATAGCTACTCAGGAAAATAGTTGGGCAGTTTCTTTTAAAACTAAAAATGAATTTTTCATGTGATCCAGCAATTGCACTCTTTGGCGTTTATACCAGAGAAATCAAAATCTATGTTCCTGAAAAAACTTACACACAAATATTCACAGTAGCTTTATTCACAATCCCCAAACTGGAAGTGACCAAAATGTGCTTCAATGGGTGACTGCACACCATTTAATAGTTTCAGCAGTAAGAAGGAACACTGATAAACACAACTTGGATGGATCTCATTTATGCTGAGTAAAAAAAGCCAGTCTCAAATATTGTATGATGCCATATATATAACACTCTTCAAATAACAAACTTACAGAGACAGAGAACATTATGGTGGTTGCCAGAGGTTAGAGACAGAGGAGTAGAGGTCAGTGTGGCTATGAAGTGCACCATGAGGGAGCCCTGTGGTGACAGAAATCATGTACCTCAACTGTGGTAATTATACAGGCGACACATGGGATAAAATTGCATAAAACCATACACGCCCCACCACACAAACACACAGAAAGGACTGCATGTATAAGCAGGCAAAATCAGAATGTTGTTCTTGTTGTGTGCCATTAAGGCAACTGGACTGTGACAGAGTAGAGCTTCTCCACGGGGTTTTTCTAGGCTGTAATCTCTAGGGAAGCAACCATTTCTTTCTCCTGCAGCGTGGCTGGGTGAATGAGTTCAAACCATCAAACTTTTGATTAGCAGCCAAGGGCTTAACCATTGTGCCACAGGGGTGCCTTAAATTTTTTAAATGGAATAAGCTCTGTGGATTGTACCAATATGCCAGCTTCCTGCATTTGACGTTGTTCTTCAGTCATATAAAATACATTAGGGCAAGCAGGATGAAGGCGTACCTAAAACATATGTGTGTGTGAACGTATTTACCTTTTCTTAAAAGCACACAGGTTCTAACATCTGGTGAACTTGGTTCTTAATCCCAGATCTGCAATGAAAACTTGCATCGTGTTGGCAATTTGTTAAGTTCTCTGAGTCTGTAACTTCCTCTGTAAAAAGGCACAGTAGCAGTTCCCGTTGGACATAAAGCTCAGTCCACAGTGTAGCACATAACAAGCATTGTTTAAGTGCCAAATGTCGTGAAGATTGTTAGGCCATGTGATTGCAGCTCAGATACCACACTTCACTGGGTAACAGGTACATGGCTCTTAGACATGGCTCCTGAGTAGAAATAAACTGTCTCCTTTAGGCTAGTCTTAGGACCCCAAATCTATAAAGTGACATCAAACATTGTAAACAATGAACTGCCCTTTGGAAATGAGAGGAAAGAAATCAGCTTGATAGGAACAATACAGGGTCAATAAAGGAAAAAGAAATGAAAGGGAAAACACACACACACAAGCACAAAAATCAAAAGCAGGAAATGAGTCAAGGTTTAAAAATAGGTACTACAGTCCATTATTTGCTCAGCATCAACAGTATGCTTAAAAGGACCCTGACATTTAGGCTGAATCTTCATCTAAACTGTTTCTGTTTAACAGTAACAAAACAATGATAGTGTGCATTTCACAAAGCTGCATATGTTGCTACTGAGGACTATTTAACTAAACCTAAACTCTGAAAACTGGCATGCCAGCCAGCACATACTACGACTTTAAACAAAATCATAATAATTTTTGGCCATATACCAAAAATCAACCAATTGCCACTGGCTTAGTTTCGATTCATGGCGACCCCACGTGTGTCATAATAGTACTGCGCACCACAGACTTTACAACAGCTGCTGTTCTGTGAACCCTGGGGGCCTAGTAGTTAGTGCTATGGCTAGTAACCAAAAGACTGGCAATCACACTCCACCAGCTGCTCCCTGGAAACTATGTGGAGCAGTTCTACTCTGTCCTACAGGGTCACTATGAGTCAGGATCGACTCCACAGCAGTGGCTTGGTTGTTTTTTGTTTGTTTGATATTTTGGAAGTAGATTACCAGGCCTTTCTTCTCAGGTGCCTTGAATCATCAACCTTTGGGTCAGCAGCCACTATGTTAACTGTATGCACTACTCAGGGGCTCCATTAGATCAAAAAAAAAGAAAAAAAAAGATGGCCATAGCATGATCAATTTTAAAAGATGCTTTCAAGGAGCATATACATTAATGGAAGAGACACATGCAACTGTAACAAATAAGGTCTGAGAAGTCTGCACACCGTGCATTAGGAACACAGAGAAGGGGCAATCATGCCAAACTAGAGGCTCAGATTTCCTGGAGGGGATGATGTTTGAGCTGAGTTTTGAAGTTGGATTAAAAATGAGCCAGCAAAGACAGTGAAAAGTTTGTATAACAGATATCCCAGGCAGAAGGAACAGCAAGAGCAAAGGTATGGCTTTGGTGACATGTGCTGGCAGCTACAAGTGATTTCATATCACTACAACATCCAAGGCAAGGCATGACCCCTAGAGCGTGCTATATCAGAAAAGAGGAACATGTCATCTTAAAGAAAAAAATTATTCAAGCTTCCCCGCTGGTATAAATCCTAGAGAAGATACTTGTGTGAGTAATCACTTTCATCATAAACCTAAATCCACAGCAATCAGGTCGGTTCTGACTCATGGCAACTGTATAGGTCAGAGAATGGCCACAAAAGCGTTTCCAAGGAGTACCTGGAGGATTTGAACTGCGGACCTTTTGGCTAGCAGCCGCAGCAGTTAACCACTACACCACTTTCATCACAAAACACCCATTTCTGTGATGAATAAAAACAAAAGGATGCTAAGTCTTTGAAAGCTGGGCTTAATTTCCATAAATAAACTCTGTATTTCCTCCACACTCTTGTCTGCAAACTGAGAAAATATACACATCTTAAGGCATTTAAGAGCAGTATTTTATTTTTTCTTAGAACTGACAAGGGTCTGATGACGTTTCTTATAAAATGTGGGTCTTAACAGGAATCACAGAGGAAGCTAAAAAATCTTACAGAAATCTGTAGCACTGATGATTGTTTTTTTTGCCTGACTGCTTTGGAATACATTTTTCAGATCATCTCTGTAGAATTCTAGTGTGAGGACTAAACATCACTATTAATTTTATGGGCATAGAGAAACAGTATCTAGCAGAGGAAACAGATTTATTGGTTATTAAGATCACTGTGTGCATTTTAAACATCACAGTGCCTCGGTTTTCAATGCTTCTGCTCTGGCTGGCCTCAAACCTAGTTCTGACTACATACTCCAGACACTGTGCACCTGAGGCTCACTATGGCACAAGGGCTGCTTCTGTCTTTCACAGTCCCACCAAACCACCTAAGCATTCAAACATATCATTGCTATTGTGAGTGGCCACCAAGTTGCCTGACTCATGGTGATCTTATATACAAGAGAACAAAATGATGCCCAGTCCTGCATCACCCTCACAATCACCAGCATATCTGAGCCTACTGTTGTGGCTACTTTGCCAGTGCATCTCATCAGGGGTCTCCCACATCGTCACTGGCCCTCTACTGTATCAAACACGATGTCATCCTCTACAGATTGATCCCTCCTGATAACATATCCAAAGCAAGCAAATCAGGCAACATTCTGTTATAATCCATAACGTTTTTATTGGTTAATTTTCAGAAGTAGATTATCAGGTCTTTCTTTTAAGTGCCCCTTAGTCTGGAGGCAGCACTGATACCTGTCCACCATGGGTGACCCTGCCGGTTATGTGGAAATACTAGCGACATAGCATCCAGCATCATAGCAACAGGTAAGCCACACAGGACAACAAACTAAAAGATGGGTGGTAGTGAAATACACAAATTCACAGACACTCCTTGTGCTATATTCTGGTGGGCAAACCTTACTGGTCCACAAGAAGAAATTCCATAGGTGACAAACTTCTTTGATATGTATTTTGCCGTGTTAAGCAAGCATTCCGTTTATCACGGTGTTGCTTATTATCATGATAAATGGAAAAAAGACTGAAGTTATCAAGGATTTCATTTTACTTGGATCCACAAACAACACCCATGGAAGCAGCGGTCAAGAAATGAAACGATTCAATGCACTCGACAAACCTGCTGCCAAAGACCTCTCTGAAGCCTTAAAAAGCAAAGATGCCACTTTGAAGACTAAGGTGTTTCTGAACCAACCTATGGAGTTTTCAAATGCCTCATGTGTATGCATAAGCTGGTCGACAAATAAGGAAAACGAAAGGATTGATGTGTTTAAATTATGATGCTGACAAAAAATATAAAATATACCATGGACTGCGAGAAGGATGAACCAATTTGTGTTGGAAGAAGTACAGCCAGAATGTTCCTTAGACACCAGGATGGCAAGACCATGTGTCACATACTTTGGACATGTTATCAGGATGGACCAATTCCTGGAGAAGGACAGCATGCTCGGTAAAGTATAAGGTCAGCAAACAGACAATTGTCAACGAGATGGACTGACACAGTGGCTGCAAGAATGGGCTCAGACACAACAGTGATCGTGAGGATGGTGCAGGGCCCGGCAGTGTTTTGCTCTGTTGTGCACAGCGTTGCTAGGAGTCAGGAACGATTCAACAGTACCTAACAACAACAAGCAGGCATTCCACTAGCTTGTGCCAGGGAGAGAAGAAACTGCTAAGGAAAGTACAAGTAAATTATATGGCACTTTCCAATACGTGATGGTGTGTTTAAAAAGCCTGACAATCAATCCTTGACTGTTGATATAAATAATTCAGAAGACACACTCTTACATTTTCATACAGGTGTAAAAACATTACATTTTTAGCTATAAAAAAGTGGTAGGTCTACAGTACTTTCAGTTGGGAAAGAAAAAATCTTAACTGGAGGGAAAAATCACAAGCACTTCAAAGAGATGACAAAATAAAAAGATCATAGTAAGAACCAGCCAGATAAGGAACTCTATCTCTTATATTTGTAAAATTTTTATAACTTATTTATGATTCCTAATAAATCATTATAAATTTAATACTGTCGTTCTCTATGAGAAGTTCAAGCTTAATGACTTGTCCAACTAGCTCTGCAAGACCAAAATCCTCAACAGTGCTGGTCTTAAGAATTTAAATTCCCAATTAAATCCTTCAGGAATGGATTATTTCACATTGACCAAGAGAGGCAGCTTATGAATAAGTCATCTGAGGAGTTTTATGGTCTCAACGAACCCTTCTTTCTGAAACTGGGAGACTTTAACATCAAAAGATTGTCATGGCTACAGAAAACAGCATGGATGAACCTTACAAATATAATGCTTAGTAAAAGAAGCCAGACACAAAAGAATATATTTTATATAGTTCAAAGCTCAAAAGAAGGCAAAACTAATGTACACTTTTAGAAGTCAGAAGAGTGGTTATCCCTGAAGGAATACGGCATGCGGGAAGCTTCTGAAGTGCTGACAAGGTTTGGTTGAGTCTTGATCCAGGTGCTGCCTGACAAGGGTGAGTTCAGTCTGTGAAATCTTATTGACCTGTACACTTGTTAATGCTTTTTTCCGTATATACGTTTAACACTTCAATGAAAAGCAAAAAATAAAGAAGAATAATAAAGATTTTCATGGGTCTTGTATTAATGAAGTATCTGGGTTACTAACTAGTATCTGTAGACTACTCTTTTAAGGGATCCCTGGTGGCGCAGTGGTTAAGAGCTCAGCTGCTAACTATAAAGTCAGCACACGGACTCTATAGCCACTCCCAAGAAATCAACTCTATTCTGTCCTCACCGCATCACTGTGTCAGAACTGGAATTGACTTCACAGAAATGAGTTTGGTTTGGGTTGTATTCTTTTATAATCTTCATTGCTCAGACCCCCTGACTAGTCTCTGTTCTTTATTCCCTGGACTCCAAGACTGGATGCATGACTATTCATGGAGTACACACAGATGAGCATGAAGAAAGAGCTAATGAAAACATCACCTGAGTTCCACTGACCTCCCTGACCTCTACCTCATTATTACTCACTACATAACTCTCTGTGAAACCTTTGTGACACAACGGTTAAATTCTTGGCTGCTAACCAAAAGGTTAGTGGTTTGAACCCATGAACGGCTCTAAGGGAGAAAAGGCCTGGTGATACGTTCCTGTAACAATTATAGCCTAGGAAACCTATAGAGCAGTTCTACCTGTCCAAAACAGTCACTATGAGTCTGAATTAACCCGAAGGCACACAATAACCACCCCACTCTATGAGCACTGCTCAGGCAAGCTCAATATTAAGAGACAGATAGGAGGGGTTCTCCACCTCATCTGAACAATGGAATCACCCAAACCAAAAAAAACAGAGTAGAACTGCCCTACAGTTGTTTCCAAGGAGTGCCACGCAGATTTGAACTGTTAACCTTTTGGTTAGCAGCCATTAGCACTTAACCACTACACCACCAGTGTTTCTGGTAATTATCCAAGGAACTTGAAAGTACTGATGTCTGAAGCCTACCTCTGAAATTGTTTTACTGGCAAGGGGCCTCACCCAAGTATCTGAATTTTTTTAAAGCTCCCCAGGTGACCATGGTCTCAGGGAACATCTAGCTCAACCGGTGTAACACAGTCCAGAAAGAAAATGTTCTACATTCTAGTTTGGTGAGTAGTGTCTCGGGACTTTAAAGCTTAGAGCAGCCATCTAAGATACTCTACTGGTCTCCTCTCAGAAGCAAGGGAGAAAGAAGAAAACCAAAGACACAAGGCAAAGATCAGTCCAACACACCACCAGACTGACTGTGGCCCAACTAAATGCTCTCAGGCTACTACCACTGACTACCCTGACAGGGATCACTAGAGGGCCTGGACAGAGCTAGAGAAAAATGTAGAACAAACTTCTTACCAAAAAAAAAAAAAAAAAGACTTACTGGTCTGATAGAAACTGGAGAAACCCCAAGAGTATACCCCCAGACAAACTTTTAGCTAATAATGAGGTCCCTTCTGAGGTTCAACCTTTGGCCAAAGATTAGACAAGCCCATAAAATTAGACTAAATGGCATACTGGCCTTGGGGCAAGGAAAAGAAGGCAGGAAGGGACAGAAAGCTAGTGATGAAGAACCCCAGGTCAAGAAAGGGAGAGTGCTGACATATAGTGGGGCTGGTAACTGATGTCCCAAAATAATATGTATATTGATTGTTTAATGAAAAACTTGTTTGCTCTGTACACCTTCATCAACAGTACAGATAAAAAAAAATAACCCAGATGCCCATCAACAAATGAATGAATAAACAAACTATGGTACACATGCTCAGTGGAACACTACGCTATGATGATTTTAGAAAACATCTTGTAACATGGTTTCAATTGGAAGATATCATGCTGACTGAAATCAGTCAGCAGCAAAAGGACAAATACTGTATGAGACCCCTGTTATAAGGACTTCAAAATAGTAATTATCTACAGAAGAAAAATCCTTTTGATGGCTACAAGGGTAGGCGGGGTGTAAGGATTTATCACAGATGAGATAGTTGATAGACATTAGAAAGTCTACTCATTTACTGTAATAAATAAATAAATAAACAAAAAACAGAAAGGTCCCAGGTGTCAAACTCTGGACATACTGGTACAATATCTAATACAACACATGGTGTATGTGCATGTGCGCACACATACTCTCTTGGGTGATTCTAATACGCAGGCAATGTTGAGAACCAGTGACACAGTGGTTTCCACAAACACTTGAAAATCAAATTCTCTTCTGCTACTTATTAACTGTGTTAATAAATGGATTTGTTATTTGTTCTCTCAGAGCTTCAGGTGTTACTTTGAGACATTCCTAGAAAATAAGCTGGTTGCTATAGTCAGTTCTGTGTGTCAGAGTAGAAATGTCCAGAGGGTTTTCAATGGCTGATTTTTCAGCACTAGGTCACCAGGCCTCTCTTTCAAGCAGTGTCTGGGTGGACTTGAAACGCCAACCTCTAGGTTAGCAGCTGAGTGTTACCCATTTGCACTGTTTAAGAAATTCATCCACAAAACCCCAAACCCACTGCCCTTTAATAGATTCCAACCCATGGTAACCTCAGAATAAAACTGCTTCATATAGCTTTCTTGAACATAATCTCTATGGAAGCAGACTGCCAGGCACTGCTGGGTGAGTTCGAACCACCAACCTTTAGCAACCTACTACAAAGTGTTTGTGCCCCCTAGGGGCCCCTCCCAGCACAATACTGTTTGGTGTTGTCAAGTTGATCCCAACTTGTTGCAATCCCACATGACGGAGCAGAACTGCCCCACGGGGTTTTCACAGCTGTCATCTTTACAGAAACAAATTGCCAGGTCTTACTCGTGCAGGGCTGCTGGAGCTTGGTTCAAACTGCCAGACTCTGGTTAGCAGCCAAGCACTTAACCACTGTATCACAGGGGCCCCTCCAGCACACAGTAGGTCTTTTTTAAAAAAAATGTTAGTTATCCTTCCCTTTCATTTCCCTTCAAAAAAATGGAAAATTCTTTTCATTAAGAAGGAAAAAAAAAAAAAAAACTGCTTGATTATCAAGTTCCAGTCTATTTTTTTGGTATCCTGAGCTTAACACCAGCTCAGACTCCTTAACCTAAGGTATTGAACCTCTCGCGCTCTGGCTCCTCGTTCTCTATACTTGCAGATTAGGAATCTGATCCCTGCCTTGGCTGACCTCCCAGGATTTGGTATTTAGACCACCTGTCAAGCCATTTCACTCCTCGCTCTGTCTTTATTGCTGCTGAAAAGCTAAGCACGCCATGCAGCAGGCTGTGAGCTGGATTTCAGCATTTGAGCAAATGGAGAATGCGGTTGGGCAGTCCTGGTGATGGTACATGAACAACAAAGGAAGAACCATGAAATCACAAGGTGTCAGGCAACACACAGAGGCTTGGAGAGGGTCCTAGAAAGCAGAGGTTACAGTCAACCTGTAGGTCAGATCCAGCCTTCAATTCTGTTTGGATCTCATAGGGATATAAAAGATTTTTTTGAATTAGCTGCCAATGTTCAAAATGGTAAAATTTCCATCAAAATAGATACCCAGCTTCTTCTGTAAAAGACATGCCTGGAAACGCTGGCGTCATTTTTCCACCTTGTAACAATGAGCTCAGATCAACAGCTAGCACTTCCTTGGGACGGGGCATCCTCTCCACTTTTCTGCAGCCTCTACTACCACGGCCTTCACACTCGCCGACCTTCGCAGGCACCTGAAGTTTCCACCTCTGCTGGGGGGGCAGGTCTTTCTAAGTAGGTATTCAGCAATTATTTAGCCAGTGAAAGAATTGAAAATGGGAGAAGAAACAGGAAGAAAAGAAAAAGACCCTCTATAAATAATAATCATGGGAGTAATTGTGAAAGGCCCCAGTAAGTGCGCAAGGTACCAGAAGGCATTCTCAGATACAATAAAACAATTAAGGTCAATGTTTGAAAATGTTCCAAGATCAACTTTAGCTAGCACATATGCCAAATGAAAACCTGCCTGACTTTATGGGACACTGGCAAAACTAAGTTTTCCACCTTTTCACATGATACACAGTTGGGAATAAATACTTTTAAAAAGGAAAACAATGCTAATCAAATTAAAATTTAACCCTAATGTTCATTGCAGCACTTTTTACAATGGCCAAAGGCAGAAACAACCAAAATCTCCACCAGCAGACGAATGGATAAACAAAATGTGGTATGTATGGAAAACAAGTGCTATTCAGTCATGAAAATAAATGATGTTCTGATGCATGCCGCAACATGGATGAATCTGGAAAATACTGTGCTGAGTGAAATCAAGTTAGTCATAAGAGGGCACTGCATGGTCTCACTTTTATGGAATTAAGCAAACATACAGAAACCAAAGATCATTAGTATTGGGAAGGAAGGGAAGAGGAGTTTCTGCTTAGGAGGCATTAAGCTTATATTAATGGCAGCAGAATGATTTGGCAAAGGATTGTGAGAATGGCTGCACAATTTGAAGAACGTAATCAATACTACTCAACTGCTAGTTTGTAATTGTTGCAATGGCATGCCTTGTTACATGTAATTTCAACACAAAACAAATAATTTTTCAATCAATTATTTAAAAATTATATTTCTGAGGTATGTGTGTCTTTATTAGAAATCCTGGTGGTGCAGGAGACATGGCAGCTAACCAGAAGGTCAGCAATTCAAATCCACCAGGCACTCCTTAGAAATACTCTATGGGGTAGTTGTACTCTGTCCTATAGGGTCCCTGTTTTAGTCATCTAGTGCTGCTCTATGCTGCTCTAATAGAGATACCACAAGTGGATGGCTTTATCGAAAAGTTTCTTCTTACACAGTCTAGTAGGCTACAAGTCTGAATTCAGGGTTTGTACTCCAGGGTAAGGCTTTTCCTCTTTGTCGGCTCTGGAGGAAAGTCCTCGGAGAATCTTGGCACAGGAATCTCAGGTCTGATGGACATGATCTATTCCTGTGCTGTTTTCTTGATTACATGAAGTTCTCACTCTCTGCTTGCCTCCCTTTCCTTTGGTCTCTTGTAGTATAAAAGGATAAAAGGTGATACAAGCCACACTCCAGGGAAATCCTCTCTACAATGAAGCAGGGTGGTGATCTCAGGAAGGGTTTTATAGTCCCACCCTGATCTTCTCTAACATAAGCCATTCAGATTCAGATTTACAGCATGAGAAAAATCACAAAATGGAGGGCCATCACATAATACATGGAATCCCGGCCCAGCCAAATTACTACACATATTTTGGGAGGGACACAATTCACTCCATGACAGTCCTTACGAGTCAAAGCCGACTCTACAGCAACGAGCTTTTTATGTCTTTATACTTCATCAAGTTCCAGAAAGGACTGAAAATGGCACTAAAAGGCAGAATGAGCTCAAGAGTGAGTCACCACATCCAGAAACAAGAGTCAGAGGGTTTTTTGAAGTAGTTTTGTGCACAGAGGGATAGCAGCATGAAGAAAGCTAACAGCAGCAAGACACAAGGTAGACAGCACAGCCAGAAAGGGCAACGGAACCTAATAAATATGCCGGAGGATCCCTTCTATGGCTCAAGGCTCAGCCTCCAGAAGACTGGGCAAGCACAGACTGAGACAGCACCAGTGGAGGGGGTGAGAAGGGTCTGGGAAGAAAGAACGAAACAGGATTTGATTGTCTGGGAAGGGACATAGTAAAACTAGTCAAGATTTCAGGGCCTCAGCTAAAAAGACTTCAGACATAGACAGGGTGAAGTTACTGAGATGAAAAACCTCCCCAGGAGGGAAGGTGTGTGGCTATGTACCCACTCATGTGCCAAGGGTTCAATACAGGCCTGCCTGATTTATGGCAGGCGCACTTCTAGGATCCACTAATCTGTGACCCCTCTTAGTTCCTGCCTTGGTTATCTTATGCACTGTGTACACTGTGTACATCTGAGCCTGGAGGTAAGGTACAGGTGACCAAGGCCTGGAGTCAAGGCAGACATGGGGCTAAGCTTGAGGTGAGAAAAGTCAATCTGAACACCCTCAGATATTATATAGAAACTTGTGTCTGGAGCTCAAGAAAGAGCCTATGGTTTGAAATAGAAATTTAGGAGCAAAAGAGTTCAAGCTGAGAAGAGGGTACTACGAGAGAAGTGTCATAACTGTCAATGCCTAAGGAAGTGTCACATAGGAGGAACAAATGGGAAGGAAGCATCTGAGCACGCAAAAGATACATACAGAAAAACCAGAGTAGAGCAGAATCATTTTTCATCACAGAAACTAAGTAGGCAAGAAATTTGAAGAGGGCAGCAAATCTGTCAAAAGTCACTCACTGAAGAAAAGATACGCAGGGCAAAAACTGCAATAATGCCCCAGTATTGGGCAGGTTACCTTCAAAAGTAGAGTTTTCAGGGAAAGTGCTGGAAACCAGATTGCAAGGGGTTAAGAGCATGGGTGGTGAAGAAATCAGAGCTGTGCCACCCAAATTTGTTGATATTTATGGTAGTAAGGTTGGAGTTGTTTACTTTGGCTGTGGAGTTGCTAGGCTATGATAAGCACACACTGAACTCCTGCCCTGCCACGGGCTTTTCATGTCTTGAACTCTACAAAATCACCTAGACCAGCTTTTCTTACCTAGTCCTAAGTAATAACTGTTATGTTTTATACTTCTTTCCAAAGTGGAAGCTAGTGGCTCTATAATTCCACCTGTGGCTGCCAGTAAGTCCGTTACAGTTAACACAAAGGATGACAAGGACCCTCCCTTCGGGGCTGTGTGAGGTTCACCAAGAGCAGGCTGATTGTGAGAAGGGTGTTATGTTCTTCCCTTCTTGTTGTTTGTTTTTTATGCCACTGCCCAGTGGCCTTGGCACAAAGCATTTAAACGTGTAAATGATGCGGGTATGGCCGACAATTGCCAGCCTTCTAGCAGTTGTTCCCAATCATCATTGTCGTCATGGAAAGAGGACTAAATCAGGAGTGTGGGCACCAATGGGCAACATGCTAATTTTGTAACTGTAATCCTTTTAATACAGTTCCCTGTTCACAAACATGAAAGGGTAACTTGAAGTTAAACTCATAAGCATTTTCCACATGGGAGGTGTTCAGATATACTTGGTTAAGCAATTAGAAAATGGTCAGTCCTAATAAAGAAAAGTTGAAGAAAAATGAAACATCATCTTCCTTAAAAGGTACAGAAAGTTATATTTAGATTTTATTTTCATCTCTTTTAAAAATATAAATGAAATTGGGCTTTGTTGTATCCAGCACCAAGACCTTCGGAAGAAATTACGTATTTTGTTGAAATATTTATGGATAAAATGATATGATGACTGGGATTTGCTTCAAAATAAAAAATAATATGAAGGAAGTGGGCAGGGATATGGATAAATAATATGAAGGAAGTGGGCAGGGATATGGATAAAATACAATCAGCTGTGAGTCAATATGTACTTAAGCTTGGTGAAAAAACACATGGAGTTTGAATACACAAGTAGTGCCCACATTACCAATGAGTTCCTTTCCTAAATTGTCTTTAAGTTGAATTTGTAAATAAATCAGAACAGTTAGGTGTGGTTCCTACCTAGCATCAGAAAAATGTTTGTCTTAGTATACAGTATACCTTTCTGTACATAAAACATATGAAAGAACACTTCCAGATACACCAAAACATCTTTAATGCAACATACAGTGGTAATAGTAGTATTCTGACACATGTTGCAAAGTAGTGCCAGTTTGTTATTACGAACCACTGTATGTACCACAAATTTTTAATATAATCAGCTTTATGGGGGCTGGTTCATAACTACAAGTTGTACATGAATTAAATGCTTGTAAAGCTTCTTTAAAATTAATATATTTGTGCATCTTGAAAACAAAATTGAGGAGCAAGCAATAAGTTGAGGGAAATATAAAACACAGTACTGTTAGTACTTATAGACTTAAGACTTACAGAAGACTTAGAGGGACTAACAGCTAATTTAAAAAATATCATGAATGGACAGTTTACAAAAAAAGACAAAGAAATGCCAGTCATCAGATAAAAAAAACATTCAACTTGAACTGCAGAAGACAGAATGCTGCCCTTGCCCATAAATCATAACGAAGGTCCACTCTTTGGACACAAATGGATTGGACTTGGCGATGCAGAGTGACCATATATTGGATGCACTTTATGGTTCTATGCATCTATAGGATATCATCCTTCTGACCTCTGGCTGGAAGAAGGAGAGTGGGTGGAGAGGAGCGGAAAGGAGACTGTTGGGAGGATGAGACATGTATGGAGCAGAAAGGAATAGTGTGCTGTCACCAGGCAGGGAGAATAGTGGAAGCTGCATATAGGTGGGCATGTAAATTTATACGAGAATGTACACTTTCACTCAGCTATAATAAAAAATAATTTAAAAAATTATTAAAAAAAAAAGACGACAGAAGACTGGACCCCTGAAGATGTCCGTTCTAATCTCCAAAAATGAGAATCATTTCTTTACATCACAAAAACAGACTCTGCAAATACGTTTAAATAAAACATTTGGGGGATGAGATTATCTTGGCATACATGGATGGGCCCAGTGTAATCAGAACTCCATTGCCATTGAGTGGATTTCAACTGTAGCATAGAATTACCAAGCAGAGGTTGATGGATTCAACCTTTTAGTTAGCAGCTGCAGTTCCTAACCACTGTACCACCAGCGCTCCAATGTAATCACAAGGATCATTAAAAGAGGAAAGGAGGAAAGAAGGTATTTTAGAGAGAAGGCGATACGATGAAGGAAGCAGAGTCAGCAAAGGAGATGTAATGACACTGTGCTGCTGGCTTTGAAGATGGAGGAAGGTGCCAGGAGCCAAAAGGAGGAAGGTGCCAAGAGCCAAAAAATGCAGCTCTAGTAGTTGGCAAAGGCAAGGAAACTGATTCTCCCCTTGAGCCTCCAGCAGGAATCAGCCTTGCTGACATCTTACTTTAGCCCAATGCCTGTGCCTGGAGCAAAACTCAACGCTGCCATATGATTGCACTTTTAAATTCTGGCCTACTGACTTCCCGTGGGCCCTTGGGACAGGACCACTACCTCTTCACCCTCCCAGTTATCCTCCTAATGCATTCCCTGTGTTTGCAGGAAGGAGGTGGGACTAGATCATATACCCATAATGGGGTCAAAAACAATCTTAACATGTTCAAACTCACCCATCTCTGCATGTTCTACCATCTGTACCCACCCACTCCTCTCCCACCTGTTACTTTCAATACTCTGTGCTCCTCTCCACAACCAACCGCTTTGCTCTTGCTTACTCGGGAATACATTCCTGTGGTTCTCCAAACCAAACCATTCTGACTCACGGGAATCCTATGTGTTTCAGAGTAGAACTGCACTCCAGAGTGTTTTCATGGCTGTAACCTTTTGGAAAACAGGTTCCCAGGCCTTCTTCCAAGGCACCTCTGAGTAGGTTTGCACTGCTACCTTTCCACACATAAGCTGAGCAGCTAACCACTTGTGCCACGCAGACTTCTTACTCATCAATGCTTCCCTCTCCACTGGAACATTCCCATCTTAAAGAGAACCACCGGGAAACCACCTCACAGTAACCCCCTGTGTATGACGGCAGACCTGTGCTCCATGGAATTTTCCATGAATGATTTTTCTGAAGTAGATTGGCACACATTTTTTTCAAGCCACCTTGGGGTAGACTCAAACTTCTAACCTTTTGGTTAGCA
The DNA here is from genome assembly GCA_028571685.1 of Heterohyrax brucei. NCBI lineage: Eukaryota > Metazoa > Chordata > Mammalia > Hyracoidea > Procaviidae > Heterohyrax > Heterohyrax brucei. The sequence continues at coordinate 115,870,097 of CM053143.1, read as the reverse complement.
GTCCATCATGTTAATCATTTTTCCCTGGGGCTCCAAAAGTAGCAAGTTTTCCCTAAAACAACCCCATTGAGTTACCACTCCATTTTTCTGCTTCTCCTTGGAGTGACACTGCTCAAAAGAGTTGTCTACACTTGCTTTCTCTACTCCTACCCTTATAAAACCCACTCCTGTTGGCTGTTAACCCATCCCCAACTGCACAGTGGGAATCGTTGTTTCCACTGTACAGAAGAGGAAACAGATCTCAGAAAGGCTGGGCAACCTGCTCAAAATCACCCAGTAGTAAGCGGCAGATTCTAAATCCTGTGCCCCTTTTACTTACGGTATGAAAGTGACTCTCCAACTCTATTCAAATTTCACTTGTAAATTGAACTGCCCAGTTAGTCACCTGTAACACTGGCCTTGTTCAAATTTCTTCTAAGACTTGACTCTAATTAGTTTGGGAACCATAACAAAATATGAGATTTTCAAAACAACATATTTTAGGTATTTATCTATTTGTATCATGGCTTACACTCTTAGTTTCTAACATATTACCTTTACAAAGGATTCCATGACTATTTCCCTCAGCTATGAGGCCATACTACTGTATTTTATACTATATAATTTATTTATAAATGTATTATTTTTATTTTAAATAATGTATGCTTAATACGAAAATACAAAAAATGGGAAACAAAAAATCCAGTCACAGTTACACCACTGACCATTACTACAACTGCCACTTTCATTTCCTTCTAAGTTTTTTTATATGTGTTTTTTCCAGTTATAATCATAGCGGAACATGGAAATGGAAAGAACACAGAAAAGTAACCTTGCATTCAGTCCTGGTAGCACAGGGTTACGCACACAACTACTCACTGCAGAGTCTGCAGTTTGAACTCGCCAGCTGTCTTGCTCTGTGTGACAAAAAGGTGGCAGTCAGCTTCCCTCATGATTACAGCCTTGGAGGCCCCATGAGGGCTGTTCTGCTCTGTCCTACAGTGTCACTATGAGGCAGGACACAGTATGTAACAAAAAACAAAATCCAAACCGGTTGCTACCTACTCCATCTCGATAGGGCAACCTCACATGTCTAAGGGCAGAACTGTACTCCTTTATCCGGAAGGTACTGGGGAGCTACTGAGGGATATTAGCCAAGAGAGAAACCAGATAAGATTTTCTTTTCAAAAATACCACACAGGCCACAGCAAGAAGAGAGGAGAGGGTAGAAGGAAACAGATAGAAGGCAAGGAGCTCATTTAACTGTAAAACCTTAGACAGGTGGCATAATAACTTATCTCTCACTCATAATTTCATCTTGTTATGCTATTGATTTGATTCATAACACATTTTCAAGGTCATTCCATTTTTTATTACAAGAGGTCAATTAAAAAATCATTTTAAATCTAAATATAATTTCATTTTTTATGGAGATGTTTCTTGTCTATCTCAGAGTGGACGCTTCTCTTGATAAAATCTGGCTCTTATGCAAAATTCTATAAATTTTTTTTTTTTTAAACCTCTAGTTCTGCTGTCAACTCAGTGCCAAGCCTGGAGAGGAAATGCCCAGAGCGGATGATTCCCAACATATCTGGAGCTCCCAGAATTGCTCTACATTCCCACCTGGAGTTCTCAGAAATGCAAACAGCCCACTTGAAGAAACAGAACACACACAGTTAAGCTTAGGCCCCACCTTTGGGAGCCTTGGTGGCATGATGGTCAAGAGCTAAGGTGGCACAATGGTTGTAAAAGCTGAGCTGCTTACTAAAAGATTTGCTGTTCAAGACCATCAGCCACTCCATGGAAACCCTCTGGCGCAGTTCCCCTCTAGTCCTCTAGGACTACAAGCTGGAACTGACTAGAAGGCAGTGGGGTGGGTTGGTTGGTTTGTTTTATACCTGGGATTACAATCTTATTTGTGAATGGGCTGTCTTTGTTAAATTAATAAGACAAGATTAGTGTAGGGTGCATCTTGAATCAATCTCTTTGGAGATATATGAAATTAAATAAGCAGACAAATGAGTCGGGATGTGGTGAAACAGAAACGATGACACAGGGAGGTCTCCAGGGAATCAGGAAGCAGCAGCTAAAGAGACAAGGACTTTCCTCAAGACAGACACAGAGAGAAAGCCTTCCTCTAGAGCCAGACTTCTGGACTCCTAAACAGAAAATAAGTCTCTGTTTGTTAAAGCCATCCATCTGTGGTATTTCTGTTACAGCAGCACGAGATAACTGAGACGGAATTTGGTACCCCAAAGTGGCGGTTCTACTGCTGTAAAAAACACCCACAGTGTGGAGGCAGCTTTGAAACCGGGTAACGGGTGGAGGCTGGAAGAGTTTTAAAGTGCCTAACAGTGAAAGCCTCGATTGTCTTGAAGACATAGTGGGCAGAATAACGCATGTCAAAGGCAACTCTGACGAGGACTCAGATGGAGGTGAGGATTATAGGGAAGGTCTCACTGCCATGGAGAATGCACATGGCACTAGCAGTAGAATGTTGCTAGAAATGTGGACGTTATACGTGCTTCTGGTGCAGCATTAAAAGAAAATGGTGAGCATGTGATCAGAGAATGGAGGAAAAGGGATGCTCTTCATGAAGCGGCCAAATACTTGTCTGAATCACATTCAAATGTTTGGTGAAATTTCAACTTTGGCTGATGAAATGTCTAAGCAGTATCTTAAAGGGGCTTCATGGTTTCTCCTCGTCACTTACAGTAAAATGGTAGAGGGAAGATATGGACTTAAAAATAAATGTTCAAAATAAGAACAGAACTTAAAAGATTTGGAAAACTGTGTTGCACACGGTAAGGATACATGCCCTAGAATGTTTACCAAGGATGTGTCTATACAATCGTCTGTTAAAGAGATGAAGCCTGTGACTAATGGTTTTAACCAACTACCACAGCAGAAAACCCATCAGCTTAGACCAAAAGGGACAAGGAAAGAATGAGAGCAGACAATGCTGTCTGTCTCCTAGAATTCTACAAGCAGCAAACAGGCCAAAGAAGCTACAGCTGTTGTCCTTCAAGACAAGAAATGGAGCATCCCAGGACCAGGTGGTAGATCAGCAAAACTGCTGGAAGGAGCCAGGAAGAGGAATTTAAAGAGACAAAGACCTTCCTGAAAGGCCGAAAAACAGACGAAGCCTTTCCCTAGAGGCAGCACCCTAAATTTGGACTTTGAGCCACCTCAAGTGTGAGAAAACACGTTGTTCTTTGTTAAGGCCACCCACTGTGGCATTTTTGTTATAGCAGCACTGGATAATGAAGAGATTTATAAAAATAAAAATAAAATATAAAAATAAAAATAAAATATAAAAATAAAAATAAAAGGCTTGTGCTGGCCACCAGCAAGGTTGGGAGAGCCAGTGAGTGCATCCTACTAGGCCCGAGGGAGAGGCCTGGTGGGAAAGACAGCAGATGGCAGGATGGGGACAAAGAAGAATGAAGGCTAAGGAATGGAAAAGTCTCTGGAGAAGTTCCTCCGCAATGCCTATCAGGATCTCTTAAATCAGATGCCTTAAAAAGAGGTTGCTGGGAAACAGACAAATTCTGGAAGAGAGCTCTGACTATACCAGCAGTTCACAAAACTTTGTTGCCTTTACAGCTCATGGATAACAGTAATAATTGCTATCAGTTATTGATCACAGAAAGTGTTTAGAATATTGAACACTAATGTTCATCACAGCACAGTCCACAATAGCAAAAAGATGGAATCAACCCAGATGCCCAACAATAGAAGAATGGATAGGTAAACTGTGGTACATATACTCAATAGAACACTACGCAATGATAAAGAATAACGATGATTCCAGGAAACATCTCCTAACCTGGTTTCAACTGGAAGACATTATGTTGAGTGAAAGTAGTCAGCGACAAAAGGACAAATACTGTATGAGACCTCTACGATAAGATCTCAAAAACAGACTTGTATATAGAAGAAAAAACTCTTTGACAGCTGCAAGGGAGGGGAGGGAGGGAGGGCGAGGGGGAGGGTTTAGTTTAGATAGTTACCAGAAATGTAGTTGGGAGAAAGCAGTGACAGCACACATTAGGAACAAGAGGAACATTAAGTGGACTTCAGCATAACTTGAGTACTCCTTCCATCTTAACTCAATACTGCAAGGATAGAGTAGCTGGGGTGGGGGGCAGGGGACCATGCTCTTAGGGGAATTCCAGGCCAATTGGCACAACTAGCGTTTTGCTAAGAGAGCTCTCTGCACCCCACATTGGTGAGTGGCGTCTGGGGTCTTAAAAGCTGCCCAGCTGCCATCCGAGGACACAGCAAATGGTCCCAACTCAGCAGGAACGGATGCTCACCGAGGGCCAAAATGGCATGCGGTAAAGACAACCGAGAAGACAGAGAGACCCACAAGAGTGGGTGCCTACATCGACCTGGGACCGGAAGAACCGGATGGTGCCCGGCCACCACCAGTGATAGCTACCACGGAGCTCACAGAGAGGAGCCTCACTGGCAACACAAGAATAAAAAGAGGTGCATCATGAGATCTCCACTAAAAGACCTCAATGGATGGTCCAGCGGTTTGGGGGTTCCTCTGAGAGCATGGCCCCCGGCCCTGATGCTGCCCTTTCCCATAAATTATAACAAAGGTCCACTCTTTGGACAGGAATGGATTGGACTTGGCAATGCAGAGTAACCATATATTGGAAGCACGTTATGGTTCTATACATCTATAGGATATCATCTTGCTGACCTCTGGCTGGAGGAAGGGGAGTGGACGGAGAGGAGGGGAAAGGAGACTGTTGGGAGGATGAGACATGTATGGAGCAGAGAGGAATAATGTGCAGTCACCGGACAGGGAGAGCAGTGGAAGCTGCATATAGGGGGGCATGTAAATTTATATGTGAATGTACATTTTCACTCAGTTATGTTAAATAAAAATAAAAATTAAAAAAAAAAGAATATTGAACACTTATTATGAGCAGGATACTGTGTGTATACATTTTTCCTCATTCATTTGTTACAACAATCCTATAAAATCTATCATTATTTCCATTTTACAGATAAAGAAATAGTCACAGAGAGGTTATCAAAACAACTCACAGGTGACGGCTTTGGAAACTATACTAAGATCCTATTTACTCTTTAACTTCATGCATCCTAACATTTCTGACCTCTCAATTCTACTTTACTGGTCAGTGTGTTGAACTCCGGTGGCTCAGTAGTTAAAACTATTTGGCTGCTAACTGAAAGGTCATAGGTTCAAACACTCCAGCTGCTTCATGTGAGAAAGATGTGGCGGTCAGCTTTCATAAAGATTTACAGCTTTGGAAAGCTTATGGGGCAGGTCTACTGTATCATCCAGGGTCATTATGAGTCAGGACTGAATTCATAGGACTGAATCTGGTCTACTTGTCTACAATTACGCCAGTGCCAGGAAATTTTGATTACTGCAGCTATACAGCAAGTTCTAAAACCTGAAGTGTAAGTCCTCTTACTTAGTTCTCCATCAGCACTACTTTAGCTATGCAGGGACTTCTGCCATTCCACATAAAGTTCAGGATTTTTTTTTTCCATTTCTGTAAGGAAGGTTGTTGTAATTTTTATTACGATTACATTGCATCTATAGATCACTTTGAGTAACACTAATAACAACATGAAGTCTTCCAATCCATGAACACAGAACCTCTTTCCATTCTTTTAAGTCTTCTTTAATCTCTTTCAGCACTGTTTTATAATTTTTATTAATATTATAAAACATTGAATTACATATCCTCACATCTCTGGTTAAACTTATTCCTACGTGTTTTAGTCAGTTAGTGCTGCTCTAACAGTTACCACAAGTGGATGACTTTAACAAAGAAAATTTGGCTACAACTCCAAATTCAGGATGTCTACTCCAAGGGAAGGCTTTCCCCCTTGTTGGCTCTGGAGTAAAGTCCTTGTGTTTTTATCAGTCTTTATTTAGGGAACATCCTAGTGCAGGAACCTCAGGTCTGAGGGACATGCTCTTCTCCCGAGTGCAAGCCACACTCCAGGAAAACTCCCTTAATAAGTGTGTTGCAGTCCCATCCTAATCTTCTTTTAACATAATCATCTTACCTATTAGCCACAAGTAAAGATGAGGATTTACAGCATCAGAAAATCATAAAATGGAGGGCAGTCACAGAATACAGGGAACCCTGGCCCAGCCAAGTTGCCAAGCCAATGCCAAGTGTTGTCGAGTCGGATTTGGGCCAAGTTACTACACCTGTTTTTGGGGGGACACAACTCAATCTATGACACTAGGTATTTTATTCTTGTAGTTGCTGTTATAAATAGAATTATTTCCCGTTCAAGTTTCTCATTGCTGGTGTATAGAAACCCAAATGATTTTTGTTTGTTGACCTTGCACTCTGTAACTCTGCTAATTCCTCTACTAGCTCTAGAATTTTTCTTGTAGACTCTTCCAGATTTTCTGCATGTGGGACTATATTGTCTGAAAATAGAGATAATGTTACTACTCCTTTTTTCCAACCTGGATACCTTATATTTCTTTTTCTTGTCTTACTGCTCTGGCTAAGAATTCTAATATAATAGAAGAGGTGAAAGCAAGAATGCTTATCTTATCCCCAGTTCTATGAGAACGCTCTCTTCATTAAGTATAATGCTGACTGCTAGCTTTTCATATATGCCCTGAATACTGAGAAATTTCTCTTCCATTCTAATTTTTTCTAGGTATTCATCAAAAAAGGGTGTTGGGTAAGCCCATAAGATAAACAGTAACACTTGAAAGGAATGTACTTCTTAAAATAATTAATTATAGGAGATCAAAAGCTCAACATCTGCCCGGATGCAAAGATGAAAAGACAGGAAAGGACTAAAGAAAACAAGGAGCAAGGGGGCAAATGTGGAGAATGCTGACACATTGTGGGGGATGACACCAATGTTATGAGTACTGACTATACCATGGACTGTCAGAACAAATAAATCTGTCTTGGAGGAAATACAATCAGAAAGTTCCTCAGAAGCACGGCTGGCAAGACTGCATCTCATATACTTTGGACAAGTCATCATGAGGGGTCTTGAAGATTCTGGGTGACCACTCCTCTTCCTAACTAGACTTGGCTCTGAGACAGGCCCTTGCATGTTTTGTTTTCTTTTGTTCCAGCCCCTGTAACAGATTCCTGGGCAAAAGCAGTTAGAGGTTCAGGGTACAACGAAAGGATCTCCAAGTGAGCCACAATCTGAGAATAAATTCTCCTTACAATTCAGATTGCTCAGATTGGTATCACTCTCACACTCTGTGTTTGCTTCCATGCATTATCCCCTAGCAGCTAGAAACCAGCCTTTCTAAAGCTCAGCTATAGATGGGTTCAGAGGAATGAAATGGTCCATAGTATTACAGGGTGAAGCTGGGCATCTCCAGAGGCCAACATGTTGGTGACAGCACTAATTAGTGAGATTCAAGAAGGCACATCTTAGAGAACAGAATGAGGATATCACAGTCTAGTTGATCCTCTCCCCCTGGATCTTCCCCTTCCCCTTCACGTTTCAAGTCTGAAAGCTTACAGCTTCATTTACATTTTAAAAGTCTGTCTCTGTCTCTGTCTCTGTCTCTACACACACACACACACACACACACACACTGAGAGAGAGAGAGAGAGAGACATGGAGCCCTGGTGGCAAAGTGCTTAAGAACTTAGCTACTAATCAAAGGACTGGCAGTTCAAGCCCAGCATCTGAGCCTTGGAAACTCTATGGGGCAATTTTACTCTGTCCTATAGGATTATTTTGAGTCAAAATTGATGGCTATTAGGTTTGGCTTCTTGGTTTTACACACACACACACACACACACAGTATGTAAATATATATATGTATATGTACGCATACATTTAAATACGTAACTATTTCAAGAGTCACCAACCTGCTAATCACATTTCTTTTTAATTCCATCAACTTATCTCTGATAACTTGAATACCAACAAACCAGTTCTGATGACTGTTGTCTTCAATTATGTAAGATATAACCTAAACTTGGCTAATTCATTTTAATGGGGGAAAATAGTGAACCCTCCATCCTCTATGTGCCAGGTACTATGCACTAAGCTATTAAGTGAATCTTAGCTACAACTTACATAAGTAACAAAGTGTGGGTGTGCTTGAACTGCTTCCTCACTCAATGGATGATTCAGCATGAAAAACCAAGAGGGCAGCCTCTCCTTGTTTCCACACATTTAGTCAAGATCACAGCTTTGTCATAGACTGGGAAACACAGCTTCTAAGTGGCTCACTCATTTGGACATACATAACAACCCACTGGTTAGTGTTGCTCATCTTATTAATTATCTACTTCACCAAAGGGAGACAGCTTAGCTTGGGAAATTAAGTGCTATGACTTAGGTAAAGCCGTGGAGTTGTCAGGAGCAGCCAATAACTTAAGACCACAGGCAGATATGGAAAACCAAGAGTGGACACAAGCTCTGCAAACAGAAATGTCAGACCAAATCTTGTCCTATCACTGCCCTTGGTGATCCATTGTGACTAATTAACTTCTCTGCCTTAAAAGTTTCCTGTTTCTTAAAAAAAGAATGAAAGTAGAAGGGTTGGAACAGTTTATAATAGAGACAATGCATGTAAAGTATTTGTCATGGTCATCTAGTGCTGCTATAACAGGAATACCACAAGTGATGATTTTAACAAACAAATTTATTTTCTCATAGTTTCGGAGGCTAGAAGTCTGAATTTTGGTTGCTGGTTTTAAGGCAAAATTTTCTCTGTCAGCTCTGGAGAAAGGTCCTCAGCTCTTTGATCTTCTGCTCCTGGGCAATCTTCATGTAGCTTAATCTCTTTCATGTATCCAAAAGAGACTGACTCAGGATACACCCTAATCCTGCCTGTTTAACATAACATAACAAACACAAGCCCATTCACGAATGAGATTGTAATCACAGGCAGAGCTTAGGCTTTACAATATACAATAAACTGGAGGACAATTACATCATATCACAAAATGAAGGACAACCACACAATACCGGGAATCATGTCCTAGTCAAGGGTGACTCATATTTTGGGGGGACACAATTCCATCTATAATGGTGTTTAATGCCTTGTACATGCTAAATGAACAGTTAGTGGTAACAGTTGTTGTTGATATAACTACTATGACTACACTCAGGTTAAAGGGACTAATCGGAAAGGCTTATGTGATAGGCTATACCAGATCTTCTGTTCTTTTTTACACTTTGTAAGCCAATAAACGGAGTATACAGGAAATCAAAATGGTATTATGAGTACAGGAGAATCCCTCAGTGATATAAACAGTTAACACACTTGGCTGCTAACCTAACAGATGTTTCAGTTCACTAGGATTCAGGAGAAAGGCTTGGCAATCTACTTTTAAATATCAGTCACTGAAAATCCTACGAAGCACTCTGACACACATAAGGTTATCATGAGTAGAAGCTGACTCAACAGCAACTGATATGAGCACAGGAAACAGTCATGAGGCACAGTAGACGACAGCAGCAATAATTAAGCACAACTCCTGACTGGAGTAGGATGGACACCTGATCAAACCTGAGTCAACCAGATTCCCAGAGTCATGCTGAGAAATCATCAGTGTGGGTTTGAGACTGCAATGCCAAGTACGGGCTGAGGATGGTGCATTTGCAAGCCAATGCCACTTACAAGCTTAGGGCATACACAGCAACGAGTCTATGAGGCAGAAAGCTGGTCTCACAGGGAAGCCAGACAATAGAATAGATTGACCAAAAAAAGCACAAAATGGAACTTTGAAGCTTGACACAGGCACACACATATACAATAGCTGCTTGTTGACTCTCCTCACAAAACCAGGTTGTTTCTTAAACATTTCCTTGATGATTCCCCTATAGTATTAAAATAGACCCTCCTTTAACCTGCTTCCTTTTGCAAGACTTTCTGCACCTTTTAATAAAAAGCCCCAGACTATCATAGAACTTCTTCACTACCTTAAGTGATTCAATTTCAGAGAATGACAGGGATAGAGGCAGTTGAGGAGAAGAGTGAACTGGAGGAAGATGTAGAGATGCAAGTATAAATGACAGCAGAACCCAGGCTCTGACATATTTAAAATCGTGGCTATTTTCCAGAAGCCTGAGAGGTCCCTGACAGAAAGTCAACAGTCATTTAAAACTGTAAGCTGGACGCAAACTACTGAAGAAGCAGCGGACTAAACACTGTACCTCAGTGGGGCTCTGCTATTGCCTTAGTTGTTTTTTATATATTCTGTGTGAGATGATACACTTTAGGATTATTTGCCAATGTGAGGGTCTTGGGAAGGCCACAGACATACCGTTCAGGACTTTAAGGTACTCTTCTAAGATCCTGGCTATGAAGAGAAAGAAGAAGGGTGGCATCTAAATGTGGGAGGGCTTCTGGGTCTTCCTTAATACAAAAGCATATATATTCAGGGTGAAATTGGTTCCCAAAGTCCTACCACTCTACTTTTCGCATTTTTCTTGCACTTCCAAGGTCACCTCTTCCCACAGGATCTTCATACTACCAACTTTGAAATCCACTCAAGGCTACCCTTCCTGGATAGTACCTAATTGTTCTCTTTTTGCAAACATTTATTCTTTTAAAATGTGACTCTTACACAACTCTTGAGGTATATAATAAATTCACACTAAAACACAAAAATCGCTAAGCACATTGGTAACTGTGTTCTAAAATAAGATGTTGACTGACCCCAGAGGTTAAGTCCTTCATGGCATGATTTTCCTCAATATGTCACTGATGCCTCTGAATTACGGTACTGGTAAGGAATACTGACAACATCACGGACTGTCACAAGACTCAACAAATTTGTCCTGGAAGAAATACAGCCAGAATGCTCCTTAGAAGCAAGGATGGCGAGACTTTGTCTCACATACTTATTAGGAAGGACCATACATATTAGGATTTATCATACTTATAAGGAAGGATCAGTCCCTGGAGAAAGACATCATGCTTGGCAGCACAGAAGGTCAATAAAAAACAGAAAGACCTTCAAGGAGATGGACTGACAGAGTGGCTGCAACCATGAGCTCAAGAGTCACAAAGACTGTGAGGGTGGTGAACGACTAGGCAGTGTAAGGTCACTGTGACTCAGGACCAGCTCTATGGCACCTAACAATAACAACCATCTGGCTGGGCAGATATTTTCGGATCAAAGGGTCTTTCCAGGGCCTCTTAAATCACCCTTTTCTCCTGCCAGAACAGAAACTCCACAAAGGCAGGCATTTTTGCCTGTTTTAATCATTGCTGAATCCCTGGTGCTATAGCAGTGCATGGTATAGTAGTGTTTCAATTAATGTTTCCTGAATGAATCAATGAAGAAGCCAGAATTCAAATCCAAGTCTGTTTAGATTCAGAGAGCACTCATTCTTTCCTCCATACCAAACTATCTCAATTCCGTAATTCATCTCAACACCTATCTTACATTAAGAGGAAAAGAGGAAGCAAATTACTCAAGAAAAGAACACATATGCAGGGGAGAGAAGAAAAGACATGATACTAATGTGGATGGGATGACATTTGGGCTCAGGCAACAGGTACAATGTGGAGCCCTTGGAGCTTTTCCCTTAAAGCAAACTAATAGCTTTATCAAGGCTCCAGATGTTTCTCATCTGCCATTGTTTCTATTTAACAAGTTATCTAAAACAATTATTACCTGTGTTTATAAAAACAAAATACAAGCTGCACTGCTCCCCCCCCCCAAATAATTCTGGAAATTGTGAAACAGTTGAAAGAAAATATTATCCAGGGTCCTTCCAACAAAATGTAACCACTTTTAATTAACACCTTGCTACCTTTTCTTTGAGATTTTTTCCTAACCACACATTTTTAGTTAGCTGTGATCATTTAGCATATATAACTTTACGTCCTGATTTATTCCTTTCCTACCACCATTTTAAAATTTCTGATACTATTCCATGAGGCTCAATGTAAAATTTACACTTAAATGAACTGTGATTTTGCGGCTGATTGGTATTAAGTTTTCATGTTGCTTCATACTAATTCTGCAACAAGGGAATTTTAAAATTCCAATTCTTATAATTAGCAGGAGAGGAAAGATTTTTTACAGTTCTCTCTTTCTGTTAAATATTTTAAAAACTGCACAATCAATAAAACTTGTGAGTATGTTTATTTATAGGGCTGAGCAAGTGCCATTACTCTCTGACCATAGTTTCTTTCCAGGTCTTTCCAGATGATGATCATCAGAGGACTGACTAGCCATTGCCCTAAGAGACAACAACTGTTTTGGACTGTACCAAAACACCAAACCCACTGTCATCGAGTCGATGCCAATTCATAGCAACCCTATAGGCCTGAGAATAACTGCTCCATAGAGTTTCCAAAGAGTGCCTGGTGGATTTAACAGCTGAACTTTCGGTTAGCAGCTATAGCACTTACTCACTCTGCCACTAGGTTTTGGACTATAGAGAGGTAAAAATGCTGAAACACAAAGACATCTAAATTTCTACATAATATACACATAATGCTGTTTCCATCTAGTAAATCAGACTATTCCACAAAGAGTTCTGTAGATTAACATGCACAGTACAGAGGTAGCTTTAGTTGTATAAGTAAAATGATGCCAAAATTTTTAAGAGAATGTATAATTTTAAAACCAGTAAAAGGAATCTTTGGTGCAGTGCTTTAACTAGAGTTTGCTGATCAGTTTTGCCATTTACTAGCAGTGACCAAAAGTAATCAAAACAAACAAAACCCTGTTCCCACAGGTAAGGAGAAGGCTGTTTATAAAAATCAATCATGGTATAAGCTCTGTGATAAATTTGTAGAAATATTATTTAATACTCACAATATTACCGGGTTGGCAAGCCGCATGTACCCAGTTTACCATCTCTCTTCTTTACTAACAAATCTCCAGTTTCACTGCAGATAACGCCCATGCCAAAATAAAATAACAGTGCATTTCCCAGCCTTCTTGCACCTAGAGATGGCCATGGTTCTTTACAAAAATAGGCAGAAGTTAACAGCGGGAGCTTTCTAGAAAGCTTTTTGCTTTAGGTAAGCAAACTGGTAACCACCACTGATCAGGCAAGAGTGATCAACAGATGCTAAAACTAGAGGGTAGAAATGTGATGAAAAATAGGATATGTACATAGTGTTGAAGTATCTCCATAAATGATATTTATTGAAAAGGGGAAAATTAATACAATGGAGAAACCTTACAGCCAAGAGCAATGATCTTTAAACAATGATCAAAATTAACATCACTAGTATGGGACAGGAAACCCCGGTGGCATAGTGGATAACTGCTACAGCTGCGAACTAAAAGATCAGCAGTCCAAATCCACCATGCACTCCTTGAAACTGCTCTATGGAGCAGTTCTAGTGTGTTGTATAGGGTCCCTATAAGTTGGAATCTACATGACAAGAGTGTTTTTTGTTTAGTATGGGACTGTAGTCCCTGAGTGGGTGCAAACAATTACTGCACTCAGCTACTAAATGAAACGTTAGAGATTCAAGTCTACCCACAGGCTGAACAAAGACCTGGTGATTTACTTCTGAAAAATCAGCCACCGAAAACCCGATAGAACTCAGCTCTCTTCTGAAACACACTGGGTCACTATAAGTAGGAATCTACTGCACGGAAACTGGTGGTGGTGGTAGGGGACAAAAAGATGTCATGTGCCTCCCGACAGCTGTATTATGAGAAGGTCCCAAGAATGCCTTTGTGGTATTCCTTCCAAAATGCACACCCTAAACTTAACCATGAAGAAAGATTTTTTAAAAAAAACCTACTTGGCAACGCAGAGTGACCACATTTTGTGGGCACTTCATGGTCCTGTGCATCTATAGGATGTCGTCCTGCTGGCCTCATACTGGAGGAAGGGGAGTGGGTGGAGAGGAGGAGACAGGAGACAGTTAGGAGGATAGGACATGTATAGAACAGAAAGGAAGAGTGTGTTGTCACCATGCAGGGACAGCAGTGGAAGCTGCACATAGGTGAGCATGCAAATTTATATGGGAATGTACACTTTCATTCAATCATAATAAAAAACCTAAATTGAGAAGACTTTGCAAAATAACAGCTGCACTGTACTCTTCAAAACATCAAGATCACGAAAGATGTTGGTGTCACCCAGTCAATTCTGACATATGGTGACCCTATATGTTTCTGACTGCCACTGTGTTCTACAAGGTTTTCAAGGCTATGACCTGTATGACCTTTCGGAAGCAGACTGCCAGTCCTGACTTCCAAGGTGCCTCTTGGTGATTTCAAACCATCCATCTATTGGCTAGCAGTCAAGTGCTAACATTTGTAAATGACCACCCAGGAACTCTTGTCCCTCTCTTCTACATGTGTGCGTGCGAGGACACACACACACACGCACACAATGTACAAATATACATATATATATAAGAAGTCCCAGTGATGCAGTGGCTAAGTGTTCAGGTGTTAACCAAAGGTTAGCAGTTGGAATCAACTAGCCACTGGGCAGCAGAAAGATGGGGGAGTCTGCTTCATAAAGATTACAGCCTTGGAAATCCTACAGGGCAGTTCTACTCTGTCTTACAGGGTTGTAACGAGTAAGAATTCACTTGATGGCAATGGGTTTGGGTTTGGTTTTGGTGTGTATACGTACATTTACATCTGTGTATATTTATATACACACATACCAAATGAAAAACCCACCGCCTTTGAGTTGATTCCAATGCATAGCAACCCTACAGGGCAGCACAGAACTGCTCCATAAATTTTCCAAGGATCCCCTGGTGGATTCGAACTGCTGACCTTTCAGTTAGCAGCCATCAGCACTTAACTACACCACCACCAGGGTTTACACACACACACACACACCAGCATGTGTGTGTATGTAGAGAGAGACGAAAGTATAGGAGAGAGATTTACTTTGAAGGAACTGGCTCACGCAATTGCAGGAGCTGACAATTCCAAAATTTGTAGTTCTAGTGACAGGCTGTAAATTATGGCAATCTCGTGTTCCAAAGCTGGTAGGTAAAGCGGTGCGGAGAGCAAGGACTTCTGGCAGAAAGTCTGTCTGTAGTCTAGAGGCTGAATACTCTCAGAAAACCTTCATTTGTTGCTCTTCAGGCCCTTCACTGACTAGATCACATGGGAGGCAAACTGAGGCGGAAGGTATCTTTTGCCCCTCACATTTCCCCTTCTTGTCTCAGTATGAGTGCAACGCTGGAGATGAAGGAGGCAGCTTGTAACCACAAAGATGAAAGCTTCACACTAACAAGGATGATGGAGCAGAAAGATTCCAGCTTGGATCCCAGATGGTGTCCCACAGTCAGTGCATTAGTCCTGCACTGCCTACCTACTGATTCATTTGACAGTCTCTAGATGGGTTGTTTGCTGCTGACAAGGGAATGACAACTGATAAAGCAAGTTAAGCAACTTGCCCAAGGTCACACAGCTCCGAAGCAGCAGGACTAGAATGAAAATCCAATTTCTGTCTATGCCTGGAAAGCTTCCCTCTCTGTGAAACAGGAATAAGCAATTTCTGGCACTCTGCAAGGAGATACACATTGGTGAGTACCTATGACAAGGCCTGGCACAGAAGAGACAGACTCAAATGTTTGCTGAAATCAATAGTTTAAGAAACCAAGCATAACTGCTGTTGGTATTCTGGTGTACGGATCTATTTTTAAGTACTGAAAAAACTGTATTTACGTGGGTGTGATACTCTAACTGCAGATATTAGTCAGCAGTTTCATTCACTTTCTCAGTTGTGACACTCCATCTCTTCTTTGTCTTCTCTCTCCTTTATCAGCAGCCCTTCTAACCAATCACGACTGAGCTGATTACAATCATGGTGACCCCATGGGCATCATAGTAGAAGTGTGCTCCACAGAGTTTTCAAGGGCTGATTTTCTGAAGCAGACCACGAGGCCCCTCTTCCAAGGTACCCCTGTGTAGACATAAGCGTCCAACCTTTTGGACAGCAGCTGAGATATTAAACTTTTGCAACACCCTGAAGCTCCCGGAGCCGTTACTAACCAAACCAGTTACTACAGAGTGCAATTCTGACCCCATGTGCACACAGAACTACACACCCCAGGATTTTAAAGGCTGTGACCTTTTGGAAGCAGATTACCAGGGTTTCTTTTGAGGCACTTTTGGGTAGGTTTGAGCAACGAATCTTTCAGTTAGCACGAATCACTTACACACTGATGACATCAGCGACTCCTGGAATCCTTCTAGCCCCCTTTTTATCCTTCAGTTCCTACAATTCCTCCTCTCCTCAAAAGAGAAAGTGGCTGAGAGCGATGAGGAAAGCTCTCAAAATGAAGTGTCTCACTCCCGGGGGAAGGCAGGATTTAGATCACCAGAAGGACCATTTCCTAGGCTGGCAGAAAAAGAAATCAAAGCTGCTGCACTCAGAAACCGTAGCCTCTGCACAGAGCTGAGCAGCTACCCACAAGCAAAGGTTTTGAAAGCTCTAGACAGCAGAACTAAAATGCCAGAAAGCACTGAACCTTGGCCAGACCAACCCATCAGAGGTGCCTCAAAACACTTGATGTCAAAGGAAGCAGCAGACCTCAAAATCAATAATTTAGGTTAAAATGGAAGAGGTTAAATATGTGCTTTCACTGATTTGTTTTAAATGCTATGAATTCTAAACTTTAAAAAAATAAAAAATTCTGATATTTATTATATCTCAAAATAATAAAATAATAAAACATCTGTCTAGGCATTTGCTCTGACCTAGATAGCAAGCAGTATGCTCATAGGAAGGAGCTTGCTTACTGCAGTGACCCAATGAGACACTGGATTCTGAGCTATTTTGGTGCTTTTTGGAAAGTCTATGGAGCAGTTTTACTGTGACCCATACAGTTGCTATGAGTCAGAATTGACTCAGTGGCAAAGGGTTTTTGGTATTTATCCACTGGAAGCTCTGCTGGAAGCTGTTCTGCATCACAGAAACACACGCCTTTATTTACAGATGGGTGGTGTCTGCCCACGAGGTGCATTATCTGAGAACTGAACCCGGGTTTCCAGCACAGAACATGAGAATCCTCAGAGCTTCCTCACTAAAGTGGACTAGGAAGAAAGTCCTGGCTATCTGCTTCCAGAAATCAGCCAATGAAAACTCTCTGGATCTCAATGGTCCACTGTGCAATTGCTCATGCGAGTGGTACAAGACCAGGCAGTACTTCCGTTGTACACGGTGCCATCATGCTCAAGGTTAGCTAACAACATGCAAACTGTTGACCCTGAGTAGTGCAAACAGTTAACACACACAGCTGCTAACTGAAATGTTGGAGGGTAGAGTCCATCCAGAGACATCATCCAGAAGGCCTGGCAATCTACTTCCCCTCCAAAAATAGGTCTACTGTGATACATACAGGGTCACTATGAGTTAGAGTCTACTGAAGGGTAACCCAGTTTTTAGTGGTTAATGCACACATTTGGGAGGAGGGAACAGCTCTAGGACTTGGGTCTAGGTTACTCTGAGTTTCCTGAAGTCACCGACTTTGTGGCCATGTATATGTACAAAAATTACAGATGGGATGGAAAAAGTGAAGCTCTTTGAAGTCTCATTACTACGTATGACCAGTGTGGTTTTTGTGAGACCCTGGGTAAGGCAGTGTCAGGGAACACAGTGAGGCCAGAGAAGATTTCTCTCCTTCACCTCTCTGTGCTCATGATATCCTCATCTTCCATCCTTTTGCACATGGACTCCTGAGCTGCTGGCAGGGAATTGTGTCCCTGGAAGGTCATACTTGCTCCCTGTTCTTTCCTCAAACCACCTGCTTTGACAGCTCTGCATCCTCCACCTAGCATCTGCAAGTTACCTAGCCCAGGTCAATTACGTGTATGGAGTATTGTCCAAGCACAGGCAACTGCACTATAGGGTCAGTTCAAGAAGAGAGCTGGATATGGCTCCATAGCAGGAGAAAGACCAGAGGGCAGAGCCAGAACTCTACCAAAAGACTACACCTGATGGTGTGTCAGACCGGAGGGCCCCCTGGGGCATGGCCTCCAGACTCTCTAACCTCAAACCACATCCAGTCTTGGGGCGAGCTCTCCTGACAAAGAATGAACTGGACCATACAAAACATGAAGTGCACCCGGCAATGAACAAACCTTTGAACTTAAGTACGTACATGAGGCTGCTCTAGAGGTCCAGTGCCGGAGCCTAGATGATAGCGTGAACAGGGTCAGATCTGGGTCAAAGGGTCAAGGGAAGTTCTGGATGAAAGAGAGAAGTTGGCGGGGGGAGGTAGGGGGCATGGAGCAGTTAGAATAGAATAGTGGTGAAAGTTCCAGGTGTTACATGGTAAATTGACAAAGATGGTAAAATTGTTCTCAAATCACAATAAAATTTATTTTACAACATTTAAAAAAACAAGAGAGCTTGAGTTGTGAGGGAGGGGTCTGACTTACCATTTGGCTGTGGTCAGTTACCATCCTCGTGGCTTAAAAGACTCAGTCTACCTAGACAGTTACACTCTGATCTCACAAGCCAACCTAGAGTCCTCTGCCACCCTCTCCTCAACACACACACACTTTGGCCATCCAAACAAACCTACTGCCGTCATGTCAATTCCAACTCATGGCAAGCCCAAGGGACAGAGCAGAACTGCCCCACAGAGTTAACAAAGAGCACCTGGTGGGTTTGAACTGCTGACCTTTTTGATAAGCAGACCTAGCACTTAGCCAGTATTCCACCATGGTTTATAGATACAGGCAAATTGGATGGATCACCTGCAACTTGCTCTGAGATCAATTTTGGTGAAGATGGCTGGGAATCCATAATAAATCATCTTAAGTTTCCATGGAATCTCAGGATCAGCCAGTAATGTGAATTCTATAGGCTTTGGTCTAGCTGTGAGATGGGCAAGCGAAAACATGAGTCCCTTTTTGACCATTGAGGACCTACCTGTTTACCTACTAGGAAAGGTAGGGCAAAGAGTATGAAGGTGACAGTCAAAGATTCCATGAGGGACACAAACGCCAGGGCCTGGATTTGGTAAGTTAGTCCCTTGATAGTTTTATAGAAATTCTTCTGGAAGTGAAAAGAGAATTTCCTATTTAGATGTTTCATAAGTAAGCAAGCCTCCTTTTTGTCTTTACTTAAAAATGGAAACAGCACCCTGCATTGGTGAGTGGCATCTGGGGCCTTAAAAGCTGCCAGGCTGCCATCCAAGGGCACAGCAAATGGTCCCAACTCAGCAGGAACAGATGCTCACCGAAGACCAAAATGACATGGGGTAAAGACAACCCAGAAAGTAGACGGACCCACATGAGTGGGTGCCTACATTGACTTGGGACCAGAAGAACCGGATGGTGCCCAGCCACCACCAGTGATAGCCGCAATGGAGCTCACTAAGCTGAGTCTCACTGGCAACACAAGAATAAAAAGGGGTGCACCCTGAGATCTCCACTAAAAGACCTCAATTGATAGTCCAGTGGTTTCAGGGTTCCCCTGGGAGCATGGCCTCCGACCCTGATGCTGCCCTTGCCCATAAATCATAACGAAGGTCCACTCTTCGGACATGAATGGATTGGACTTGGCGATGCAGAGTGACCATATATTGGATGCACTTTATAGTTCTATGCATCTATAGGATATCATCCTGCTGACCTCTGGCTGGAGGAAGGAGAGTGGATGGAGAGGAGGGGAAAGGAGACGGTTGGGAAGATGAGACATGTACGGAGCAGAAAGGAATAGTGTGCTGTCACTGGGCAGGGAGAGCAGCGGAAGTTGCATATAGGTGGGCATGTAAATTTACACGGGAATGTACATTTTCACTCAGTCATAATAAAAAAAGAGCATATATACAGCTTTGCTTGCAGAGCTGTAACTATACAGTACAATGCAAAATTACTCTTATTTAATAATCCAACACCGTATTTTGAAACTTTTACAGAGCTAGAGCTGGGGCTGCTAGCAATATGCTAGTGGTGCTTATGGCTGGAAACATATTTTCCAAAAAAATTGTCATGCCATCCAGTCCATTAGGGGACAGAGGGAGCATCTATTTTTGTATTCTACATAAACTGTCACCTGGCACATATTTTAATTTTCCTTGAAGGAACATCCTTACTCCTTTGTTCTTATGCCACATGCACTTTACATTGAGTTGAGTCCTCCCACTCCTTGCTTTAGATGTCAAAGATTAAGCCACATCTGAAGTAACAGATTTTTCAGCTACCTGAGCCAATCAAGTTTTTGCTGAGTTCTGCTACAAGGTGATACCATTACCTGCTCAGCTGTTATGATGCTGAAGCTATACACCAAAGATTTTCTGGGTCTCTTTCAACTAAACTTCATTGAGTACTTCCTGTGTTTCAAGTACTGAATACCAAACATTTAAAAATACTAGCCTCACAACGATCACATGAGGCAGTGCTACTATTGTCTCTTTCTTGTACTTACGGAAACAGATGCATAGAAAGGTTGGGTAACTTGCTCTAAAGCCAACTAACTAGAAAAATACAGAGCAGGAATTTGAGCCTTGGACTCTAGAGTATGTCTTCTTAACTACTCACCTCTTCCAAAGCCTTGCTTTGCCCACATCTCCTATGAGAGCTTCTGAATCTTTATCTTCAAATGAATAGGGAGGATAAACAAATGAAACTGGAAAATGAAGTCGATGGTCCAGACCCCTGTTTCTTATACCCTTCTCTCCCAAGAAATTTCTAGTGACTTTAAAAACGTATTTTGGAGAGTACTTCATGGAACACGGTAAGGAGCAGTAGGAAGCCTTCTATGTATTAACCTGAAACAATTTCTAACATACACAAAGTGGGAAACAGCAAGATACAGAAGGTGTGTACAATGTGCTTCATGTGTGCACTTCTGTTTAAAAAGAAAGAGAGGGAAGAGAGGGACTGGGATCAGATATACACAGCTGTATATCAGCAAGGACCTATATGGATTATTTACACTGATCCCCTGGGTGGCCAAGGATCAGTACAGAGCCTTTTTACCATATATTGTTTTGTCTTAACCATGTGAATGCATTACTTGTTTAGGGAAAAAAAAAGTTTTTCTTTTAAAGAGGAGAAAAGTACTGCATTCATGTAGTACCTCCCAAAGCAAAAAAGTGAGCTGACCGGCTACCACCAGTGATAGATGTGATAGAGCTCAGAAAATTGAGTCTCACTGGCAACACAAGAATTAACAGGGGTGCACCCTGAGATCTCCACTAAAAGACCGCAATTGATGGTCCAGGGGATGCAGTTCCCCCGGGAGCATGGCCTCTGGCCCTGATGCTGCGCCTGTCCATAAATCATAATGAAGGTCAACTCTTTGGACAGCCATGGAGTGAACTTGGTGACACAGAGTGACCATATCTTGTGGGCACTTTATGGTTCTGTGCATCTATAGGATATCATCACCTGGCTGACCTCTTACTGAAGGGGAGTGGGTGGAGAGGAGGGGACAGAACACTGTTGGGAGGTTAGGTCATGTACGGAGCAGAGGAAGAGTGCTGTCATTGGACAGGGAGAGCAGGGGGAGCTGCATATAGCTGAGCATGCAAATTTATATGGGAGTGTACATTTTCATTCAACCACACATACAAAAAAAAAATTCTGTGAGGCAAAAAAAAAAAAGAAAAAAGTGAGCTCAGACTGTTTTCTTCATGGGCTGAGATCTGATTCTAAAAATACACATTTTTTTCTTTCACAGATATTCTACTTTTCTAATTTATTTTTAGTCATAATTAACTAAATTAAATGAATCATTAAGGGCCACAAAAATTTAGCATTCATAGCCATCATTAGTAGTTTAAGAAAGTTTTCTGAGGGCTTTGATTCAGACTGCAATAAGCAAGTCTAAACTCTTGGCTGTCAAGTTGATTCTGATTCATAGCGACCCAACTGGATGGAGTAGAACTGCCCCACATGGTTTCGAAGGAATACCTGGTAGATGTGAAATACCAGCTTTTTGGATAGCAGCTAAGCTCTTAACCACCAGACTACTACGCCTCCTCAATGAAGTCTAGTGCTATGCAATGCTTACCAACATTGCAGACTTTCTACTTCCATGTACACAGGCCAACAGTATGACTTTCTCAGTTTGGGGAATTCATTCATCCAACAGAATTACCAAGGGCTGATTATGTGCCAGATATTGTGCTGAGTACTAGGGATAAAACAGTCTACAAAATGACTAAAATCCTTGCTCTCATGTGGTGTTATGGGTTCAGTTATGTCCCCCTAGAATGAATAAGGAAGACAGAAGAAGAATTGACACCACTGAATTGTGGTGTTGGACAATAACAGTGAATACACCACGGACTGCCAAGAGAAAAGATCTATCTTAGAAGAAGTACAACCAGAGTGCTCCTTAGAAACAAGGATGGCAAGACTATGTGCTACATATTTTGGACATGTTGTCAGGAGACATTAGATCCTGGAGCAGGACAGCATGCTTGGCAAAGGGTCAGCAAAAAAGATGAAGACCCTCGATTAGATGGATGACACAGTGGCTCCAACAACGGGCTCAAACAGAACAACAACTGTGGGCATGACGAAGAACTGGGCAGTGTTCCTTCTGTTGTACACAGGGTTGTTAGGAGTTAGAACTGACCTGATGGCAGCTCACAACAACATACCTGTAGAGAGCACCCCATCTGAGAACAGTCTGCTGTCATGTTAATTAGTTCATACCCACGTGGTCATGTGAGGGGGGAAATCCTAAACATAATCACTTCTGAATTATCAAAAGAGTAAAACAAACAGAGACATACGCAGGGGCAGAAAGACACCAAGGAACACCAAAGAATGTCA
This sequence comes from Heterohyrax brucei, assembly GCA_028571685.1. Classification (NCBI taxonomy): domain Eukaryota; kingdom Metazoa; phylum Chordata; class Mammalia; order Hyracoidea; family Procaviidae; genus Heterohyrax; species Heterohyrax brucei. The sequence goes on along the minus strand of CM053143.1, from coordinate 115,847,412 downwards.
AGGGTGGACAGCAGTAACCAGAAACTAGAAGAGAGGCCCACCGGAAGGATCAACATAGCTGAGACCCTGATGTGGAGTTTCAGCCTCCAGAACTTTGAGGAAACACACTTCTATTCTTCAAAGCCATCTATGTGTCATATTTCTATTGTGGCATCACCAGGTCACTAAAACATGAGGCTTACATTCTGGTGAGAGGAAATAGAAATAAACAAGATAAATATGTAAGACACACATTTCATGAATTCTAAAATGCACATTTCCTACATTTTATGAAGCCTGAAACTAAGACACATCCTTGCTAGATGACGTCTTATATTGGCAGTTCTTCGTTGTTGCTGGTTTTCTTTCCCTATGGTATAAGTAATGGTATCTTAAATGTACTGTCGAGTCAATTCTGACTCACAGTGACCCTATAGGACACTGCAGACTGCCCTACAGAGTTTCTTAGAAGTACCTCACAGATTGAAATTGCTGTTCTTCTGGTTAGCAGACATAGCACTTAACCACTACACCACCAGGGTTTCCTGATGGTGTCTTAGAACTGGTGAAATATGGAAGAACAGTGTATCAAACTAAGGAGTGCTACAGGAAAAAAAGTAAGCAGGGTATAGCTATGTGGAGGCTATAACTTAGAATGGTAAGGGAAGACTTTTATAAATTTGAACAAACTCTTTAAAGAGGGTGGGAGAAGGAGTGAGCCGCTGAGATATGAGTGTAGACTAACAAGTACCCAAACACAGGAAAGACCAAGTGCAAAGGTCATGATGGTGCAACAGGTTTCAGGAACACCAAAGAAGTGGCTGGAGTGAGAGAGACAGTGTACCAGAGGATAAGACCAAGGAAGTAACAGAGGTGCCAGATTATGAAAGGCTTTCTAGGTCAAAGGAAGGACTTTACCCTCCTACCTAACTAGTGTATGATTGTCTTGAGTCCAGAGAAGTAGGATACCACAGTACAAGCACGGGCTCTGGAGCCAGACTACTGAGTTTGAACCCCATCTCGGCCACTTGCCACTGATGTTACTTTGGGCAAGTTACCCTCCATGTGCCCGTTTCCTCTATCTGTAGAGCAGAGCTAGTAACACTACCCACCTCATGGGGTAAATTACTTTATGAGAAACACTTTCATCAGGGCCTAGCACATAAGAAGCATAATCTATGTATCTGGATTCCTGGTAGCACAGTAGTTAAGAGCTACAGCAAGCTATGGCTTCTAACCAAAAGGTTGTCTGTTTGAATACACCAGTCGCTCCTTGGAAACCCTACAGGGCAGTTTATCCTCTGTGCTATAAAGTCGCTAACCTCAATAGCAACAGGACTGGTGATCTATGTACTTGCTATTATTACTGACTGCTTATGAATTTCAACTGCTGCCAGTCTTGCTGTTAATTATAAATGACCTAGTTTTGCTTCATCATTATCCATTTAATTTACAGTGTGTTGTTTTGTTCAAGGGTAGAACAAAGTTTCTGGACATTGATTTTTCTCATAACTAGTCTTTAAAATCTGCAAGATCAAACACAAACATTCCAACCAGCTGTACCCACAACAAAAAAGCAATCTGGTGCAACGATATTTCACTGTTATTGCTGAGTCTTCCACAGAAAGCAGAAAAGGCTGGGGAAAGTCAGCTACTAAAGAAAGCCACTAAATTAAAAGATCTCAAGCAACTGGCAAATAAAAATTTAAAAAAAAAAAGGATTTCAAACCAATGATTTTTTTTTTTACTTGCTCTGTTGCCAGGTTTTGTTCAGGAAAAGAAAAGTCAGTATTTTTATTTACCTAAGTTAAAATTTTGGATTATCTGTGTATTTTCGCGATGCATGATATTTTTTTCTCCATTTGTAAATTTATAAAAGTCAGAAGTATAAAGGTGTGAGTCCTGCAGAGACAATTTTTTCATGTTTTCTCTTTATTCAACAAATTATTCTTAAATATCTACCATGTTAAAAGAATTACTTGAGGTGATTAAAGGATGTAAGCATGAATAAGACATGGTCCCTGACTTTTCTCTCTAAAATAACAAGTGGGAGCAGATTAGTATGTAATGTCCTTTCTCTTCAATACGGAGTCCAATCCATCCCTTACACACTCCTTCTGGGGGACAAATTAACCACTGCACTGTCTCTGCACCCCCTTGATGGTAGACGGCAGATGTAGCAAACAGTTCCACCTTCCCTCCCCCACCCCACCCCACTGTGAGACACTAGAGAAGCAAGACTGAGAGGCCAGGGAACTTGACACCACCTTCATCCCCTCTGCACCCAACTGTCCATTCCCCTGCATATAATCCTTCCTTTCCAGGGGATGTGTTAGAGAAGAAATAGATCAAAAGATGGGAAAACTCACATTAAGTTGTTGTTGGTAGTTACGGTTGAATTGGGTAGTTATGGGTAGTTATGGGTTGAAGATACACTGAAGTTCTAACTCCCATTAACCATGAACATGATCCTATTTGGAAATAAAGTCTTCACAGATGTAACCAGGTTAAGATGAGGTTATTAAGATATTCATATGGCTGGTCTGTTCTTATAAAAGGAGGAAAAGAACCACAGACACAGAGAATACCCTGAGATGATGGAGACAGACTGGGATTACGCACCACCAACAAAGAAACTAACAGAAGGGGCCATCAGAAGCAAGAAGAGACTAGGAAGTATCTTCCCACAGGGCCTCCGAGAGAGAGCATGGCCCTGCTAACCCCCTCAGTTAGGTCTCTTAGCCTCCAGAACTCTGAGGGAATAAACTGCTGTTGTTTAAAGCTACTCAGCCTGTGGTGCATCACAGCAGCCCCAGAAAGCTAGTACAGTGACTGACTGTAGGTACCCAAGTTTAAAACAAAGTGGGATATTTCACAAGGCTGGTGTCTCATGCGCTAACACGTCAAGGCACTGTTATTTATGGCCAAGTAATATGCACAGTAAGCATCTGTGAGCCCTAGTCCATCCTGGACCCTCATCCCTGAAAATAGAGAATGATACTTCCAGATGGGGTGAGGCTCCAGAAGGAGTAGGGCTCAAGGAAGGACAAGGCTTAGGGAATGGGTGAGACTGTCTTGGTACACATTAAAAAATAATAATAATGATAATAATAAATATAAAACCGAAATCCACTGCCATTGAGTCAATTCCGACTCATAGCGACCCAATAGGACCAGGTAGAATTGCCCCATAGTGTTTCCATGGAGTGCCTAGTGAATTTAAACAGCCATCCTTCTGGTTAACAGCTGAACTCTTAACCACTACACCACCAGAATTTCCTTGTACATGTTACTTAATAACCCAAATGCAAAGCATATACTGATTCCCTTTTTCAGGTGACAGCAAAATCACCTTACAAAAAAATGTCTGAAGCAAAATGTCAAGTGTCTGGTTTTAAAGCAGAGGACAGTGTTTAACACAGTGTTTTTGGCAGTATGATCCCAACACTCTCCAAAGGAGACCAGGCTTAAAATCTCACCACAAAGAAAATAACTTACACCACAACTTTTGTCATATGTGTTATCTATAATTCCACTTTACAAATGACAAAAGGATAGTCCTTGTCAGCACAATATTCATATATTCTATCAATGATTTATTTATTAATGCATCATCATCTTCTGTGAAACAGTGCTAGACAACAGAAGTGCAAACATGAATAATACTGTCCCTGTCCTTAACAGTTGGGCTTAACAAGCATTTATTGAAGTCTGCTATATACTAATAACTGCAAACTGCTAGACTATAAATATACATTTGGATTTCAGAGAAAGCTTTCACGAGATGTCAGAGCTGAACAGTGTCATGGACTGAATGTGTTCCCTAAAAAATCTGTAACAATTTAGATGTGCCATAATTCTGGTATTTGGTGACGCTCCTTCACATTGGCATTCCTGCCTCTATGATGTTAATATAAAGGTGGATGGGCAGCTGTTGTGTTGGTAGCTAAGCTAAGCTAAGCTAAGTGAGTCAGATCCGCAATTTCTTTTGTGCTTTGAGGCAGTCTCTTGAGCTATAAAGGAAAAAAATCTAGCAGAGAGATTTGGGAACCTCACACCATTAAGAAAGCAGCACCAGGTGAAGCGTGAGTCCTTCAGACCTGTGAGGTTCTTGCTCCAAGATGCTCCCTGAACAAAGAACTGATGCAACACAATTTTCTTCCAGCCCACACAAGGGGAAAGCCGCCCCCTGGAGCAGACAGCCTGAATTTGGACCTGTGGCCTACTGGACTGTATAAAAATAAACTTTCTTTTGTCAAAGCCATCTACTTTGTAGTATTTCTGTTAGAGCAGCACTAGCTGACTGAAACAAATGTTAAGGAACTAGGAGGTGTCTGGCTGAAGGACAGGAAGGGACTATCTAGGCATAATGACTGACGGAATAGGTGGGAGAGGAAACTCTGGTGGCCTAGTGGTTAAGTGATATGGCTGCTAGCCTGAAGGGCGGCAATTCAAATCCACCAGGCACTCCTTGGAAACTCTATGGGGCACCTCTACCCTACCTACAGGATCTCTGTAAGTCAGAATCGACTCAAAAGCAGTGGATTTGGTTTTGGCTTATGTGAGAGAAGCAGGAGCTGGAAAGGAGGCAGGAGGCACGTTACAGTAGGTCTTGTATGCCAAGCTACGGAGTATTTTATTATGGAGAGAATGGGGAAACACCAGAGGGTTTTACCAACAAGAATGAGAAGAACAGATGTTTTGTTGCTGTTGGGCTTCCTTAACAGTGGACTGGACTCTGGGCTAGAGGGACGCCAGGGCTGAAGGCAGAGGAGTTAGGAAGCTCTTGCCATAATCATGAGAAATGATGAGAATACAAACTATGTCATAGAGACGATGGAGGGCAAAATATCTTATTTTGTGAAACGTTCTACACACAGAAACTACAGGTCTTGCCCATTGGACAACTGGGGTGAAATGTGGAATCAAAGATTCCTTCCAGATTCCTCCTCTGGCTCAGGCAGTCAATTGGATAGCGGCAATATTGATCACTGTAGGGCACATAGTAGAACTACACTGATTTTTTTTTTTTCCTTAAGAAAGGGTAGGGAAGATGACGAGTTCAATTTTAAATGCTAAATTGAGACCTGCAGGGAATCCAAATGGAGAGGTGCATGAGTCAGTTAGCTAACAAGACCCTGTGCCTTTTTGCCTTAAAAAATTTACACTATTCCACAAGGATGTGTACTTGGTAACCTCACTGCGAAAGGAATACTGCAAAGCAATTTCAAGAAACGACTCTTGACCACATTAAAAAAAAATCTGCAAATGCAGGGGTTGAGAGTTAATAATACAACGTTTCGCTACGATGAGTTTCTTCCTTAAAACATTTGAAAATAACCAGTGTACCTGGTGTTTAGATTCAGGAATTTCTTTTAGCAGGCTTGAGAAGCAACAACTGAGAAGTGCGCCCTCCAGTGGCTGAGGAATGAGGGGGCTCTAGCACCCTTTTTACCACCAAACAAAGCCCTGTGAAGAAACACAATTTACGATGACCAGAAGGCCACAACACTCGTATGGCTAGACCTCAAAATCAAACAAACGCTCCCCGGCACCTGGATCCCTTACCTGTCACGTCGGCCAAGTCAAAATTTCACTTTCGACTCAACAAGATACGACCCCAGATTTGACAGCTTGTCCTATCTCCGACTCGGCGACAATTAAAAACCTTGCGAGCCAAAAGCGCAGACTAGCTTGATCACCTCCTATCCACTGGGCCGGGCTTGGACCACGTGGGTGGCTGGACTTCCAGGAGCCGTTTGCTAAAAGAGGAGTGGAGGCGTGGCCCTGCGGCGCAAGGTGGGGCCTGAATACCGGGCGGGGCGTGGGCGGAGCCCTGCTGCGGGCCTCCTCTCGCCTACTCTCCCCCTTCGCCTGCGCCCTTCGAGCTGCCACGTAATGCCACGTCCCCGCGCATGCGCGTGTCGGTCGGTGGTGGCGGCTGTTTCCGGGCTAGGGGCTGGAGCGGCCGCCAAGTAGGAGGCGGTGGTGGTAGAGGCCCCGGACGCTTGGGGGCCAGGCCCCGCGGAGGGCAGAAGTTGTCTTCTTTTCTGTCCCGAAGGGGCTGGTAGAGCCCGTGACTGAGCAGCAAGATGAATTTCCTCCGCGGGGTAATGGGGGGTCAGAGTGCCGGACCCCAGCACACCGAAGCCGAGACGGTGAGAGGAGCGACGGGTCCGGGACTTGGGAAGGGTCAGGGCAGGGACTGGGACGCAGAACTTGGGGGCCTTGAAGGTCGCCTCCCTCTCCCCATCGTGGATTGGGGTCCACACGCTGCCTCCCCCCTTTGCCTTCCTTCCTCTCTTGAAACCCCGGAGTTACCCACTCACACCCCCCTGCACGGCCCCCATCGCGGCAGCTCGGCTGGGCTAATAGCCGCCGCGCCCCTCAGCTCTGCTGGCTGAGTGCAGGAGAGTGGTCCTCGGGTGGTACCGCCGGAAGAGGGACGAATCCTGGGCAGAGGTTGCCTGACCTATCTCCCACGCCCCTCGAGGCCCGAGGCTCCTCCCTCCTACCCTCTACTCGGGTGTCTACAACCCTTGAGAGAGACCAGAAGTCCAGCTGCCTCCCTCGCGGTGTGGTGTCAGGGAGTTGGGAAAGACTGCAGGAGGCTTTAAAACCCAGCTGTTGACCAGAGTATGTGGCTAAGAATAAAACGCTAGCTTGGGGCACGAAGCCACCTGCTCCCATCTATTCAACTGGAAGGAAGTTTTTTTTTTTTTTCCAGGTGATATAAAAGTTCAAACCCCGCTTTTCGGGGTTTGAATATATGCCATTCGTAAATCCGTCGTTTGGATGTCGCGCTCAAACCACTTTGGAGACACTAACTTTCTCTTCCACTTGTCCCATTCAGAACGCACTAGGTCTGAACTCGTGGTAACACGATTTGCAGCGTCATTTAAAAAAAGAAAGAAAGAAAAATTGATAGTCCCTGAAAGTAGTATTTGATCACTGCGTATTTTTCAGGTTTAAATTTAAATTTTAAGTTTGATTAGTGCCTTTTGAAAATGAGTATGCCATTAAAAAAGAAAACTCCTTTTGAATAATTTTATCTTTACATAAAAGTGGCATAGAATGTCACTTGAAAGGTAAACTTCGGGTTGCATTCATGGGCATCACTTTGTTACATGTATCCTGAAAGATAATAATAGTAGCTTTTATTTGTCAAGCTCTTACCTTGAGCTAGGTACAGTGCCAAGCTCTTTATATTATGCATTCTTCTTTAATCTTTAACTATCCTGCAAGATAGGTGACAGTGTCCTCGTTCTATAAATGAAGAAATGAAGGTTAGAGAGGTTAAGTAACAAGTAGAGCTAGGATTCAACCTGAGTTGGCCTTATTTTGAAGCCTCGGGTTCACTCCTGATACCCATATTTTAATACTTAAGTGGAAATTTATATAATACAATTCAAATTAACTGCACAGATCTGAGTTAGAACTGGTTAAAGCAGAAGCTGAAAATCAGATTTCTGTCTCTTTTATATGCACACAGCCAGTATTTAGCTTCTCTAGTTCATTCCCATATGGCTAAAAGACAGCTGAGCTGCATTAGAAGAACATGCTCTCTCCAGATTTCCATAGTTGTGGCTTACCTCTTCAGCTTTTTATTTTTCATTTATTTTACTTGTCTATCATTTGTCTGAGATCCCAGGTCTTAAAGTGTAAGTTGTTAGCACTTGTTTTAGAGTTAGAGCTTTATTTGAATTCTGGTTTTATACCCCCTGATTGGACTGCACAGGCAAGAGGTTGCTAATATCCTGTAGAGGGAGGAAAATACCTACTTTTCAGGGTTATAATGAAGACTAAGTCAAATGAGAAATAGAGTGTAGGGCTTAATAGGTGCTCAGTAAAAGATAGTTTTTAGTACATGTGGGTTAGAGGAAGAATATCTTCTTTCTTTTTTGGTTGCTAGTTGTCAGTGTGGCACTGGCTTCTGTAGAAAAGATAGAGAATTCATAGGTCATAGGAAACCCTTGTGGCATAGTGGTTAAGTGCTAAGGCTGCTAACCAAAAAGTTGGTAGTTCAACTCTATCTGGTACTCTTTGGAAACTGAGGCAGTTCTGCTCTGTCCTGTACTGTTGCCATGTGTTGGAATCAACTTGATGGCAGTGGGTTTTGTTTTGTATTGGAGAATTTAAAGTTGGAAGACCCCTTAGTGATCATTCACGTCTGACCCGCTTATTTTGCAGAATAGGAGTTTGAAGCACTGAGCAGTAAAGTAGATTGCACAGTAATTGAGGGTTGGAATCAGAATACTTTGATCTTACCATAGTGAATGGAGCAACATAATTTTAATGTCATGATTTTAAAATGAAGCTTGAATACCGTTTGTGTATATAATCTAAAAGGAAGATAAGGATGCTAGATGTTTCCTAATTTTAAGCATGTATACGCAAAGTTAGGAAGAGTCTGTTACAGTACAAATAAAATTTGTTTCATTATTTTATTCCTTAAATAGGTATACCAGGTATATGGGGTCATAGGTCACTAATTCAAAGTATACATAGAGCATCAACACAGTGCTGTACAATATTGGTGATTTGATCTAGGCTGAATATTTGAGTTGCCAGAGCTTGAAACTTACCTTCTGTATACCTACTTCTCATTTATTGACATAATTAGATTCCAAAGACCAGGGGTTGTTATCTGAAAATTGGCATCATATGAAAATGGAAGATGACTACATCATTACACAACTACCAAATTACATTGCTAAATAACTGCCAAACTTCTGACAGTTGTGGGCTAGCTAAGTTGACATATAGGCTTAACCATCATAGCCAGAGTTACTGTCACCTCATACTGTGGTGATTTACTGCCAGATGTATGTCATTAATGCACAAAATAGTTGGACGTTCCCACTGCTGTCGAGTTGGCTTCAACTCATAGAGACCCTATAGGTGAGGGTAGAACTGCCCCATAGAGTTTCCAAGGAGTACCTGGCAGATTTGAACTGCCAACTTTTTGGTTAATAGACACAGTACCACTATGCCACCAGAGTTTCCAAGTTGGACATTGTTTTTTTTCAACTATTGTAGATATGAAATGCTGGATAACAAGATAGTCTTTAAGTGAGGAGTAAGGTCTATTTAGTATTTTGAAATTTTTTTCATTTCTGCAAAATTACATTATTTTTGTTATGGCTTTCTATCTTTTTGTCTTTTTCTCATGGAAGTTCTCTTTTCAGACCTTTGTCTGAATTCTGTTTGTGTTTAAAATCTCATCAGCAGTGGCTTCCGTAATTTGTGCTCTTGTTTCCCCCACTAGACTGCAGATTATCTTTCTTCTCTAAGTTTTCTTTGATTTTTAAGTAAGTTGTTAATTTCATATGCTTTCTCTTACTTTTGATGAATTATATGTTTCATCCCTTAAGTTTCTTAAAAACATAACACTCGAGTTTCTTTAGGGCATGATTTATATAGACTTTACTCTTTGTTTTTCTGTAGTAATAGATGCTCCAAAAATATTTGTTAAATGAATTAATTGTAGTTTTGTATGAAGTAAATCACAAATCTGTAATCATAGCATCTGACAGGTTACTAGGTAAAATAAAACTATTTTTTTAAAGACCTTAGAAATCCAAGTTCTGGAGTGATTGAGGTTTATGTCAGACTTTTTATTGAGTCTGCTTTGAATGCTTTCCTGCTTTTTCCTAAATGTCTGTGTGTGTTACTGGCTGTGTAGTAGCTAGTTTTTCTTCCCTTAGCTAGAGTTAAGCTGTGGACTGCTATTAATAGTGATGTTCTTGAGAACCAAAAGTGACAAATGTTTTAAGCCCAGAATTTTTATCCGGGTTGAATCCTCATATTTTAGAGTCAAATACTTTTTAATTTAGTGTTTCTTATTTACTTGAGGTAGAGAAATAACACTAATTTGTGATGATCGTAGCTTCCTTAGCCTTAACGTGGAAACCCTGGTGGCATAGTGGTCAAGTGCTACAGCTGCTAACCAGGAGGTCAGCAGTTCACACCCTCCAGGTAATCCGTGAAAACGCTGTGGAGTAGTTCTCTGTGTAGGGTCATCGCGAGTGAGAATCGACTGGACCACTCAACGGCAGTGGGTTTTAGTTTTGCTGTGACATACTTTGCTGGGTGAAAATAAATACTATCATAGTAAGAATCCTGCTCATGTGTTTAAATGCTCTCATGACTTAAAATTTCCATCTGCCTTCCAGCTAATACCTTGTTAAGAAACTGGTTTCTTGAGGGGGGGGAAAGGTTAACTATTTTTAATGATAAGGCATTTTGTGTTCTCAGGTTGGATCCTGAGGGCATAAAAATTGGTAAAGTCCTGGAAAAGTGCAGAATTCTTGTAGTGCTCTGGTGTATAGGTTTAGATCAGACTTTGATTAGCTGGCTCAGAAAAGAAATGGGCTAACACTGAGACAGCTGTATTCTTAGTAAATATTGTTATTAAAGAATGTGCGCTTAAGTTTAGATACAGCTTTGGTCTGGCCAAGCACATTTTACTGTGTTGCTATAAATATATGGTGTGAAGCTCCTGTTTGGGTTGCTGTTTCATATTCTGCGTTAATAACCAGGTCAGTGTCATCACAGGTGACTTGCAATAATTATGTCAAAGAAAGCTGGAATGGTTTGTGTTTTGATCACTTTTATATCCAACTGTAGACATCCCTCATGGCTTTTCATGTGGATGTTTATGGTAGTTTTTAAAAAAGAGAGAATTATTTAAATTTTATACTCTGTAGTATTAAAGTATGTATACCTTGATGGTGTAGTGGTTAAGTCCTACAGCTGCTGACCAAAAAGTCAGTGTTTCAGATCTACTGGGTGCTCCTTGGAAACTCTATAGAGCAGTTCTACTGTGTGCTGTAGTGTCACAGTGAATTGGAATCATCTAAAGGGCACTGGGTTTGGTTTTTGGTGTAGTACTGAAGTGTGTTCCAAGGAAAGTTAATAGATGTACTTGAAAAAAAGTTTTGTCGCCAAAGAAGTGTGATGTGTGATGCTTAAAAACAAGCCAACAAAAAGCTCTTAATTTTTATATAAGACTTGTTAGGCAGAAACAGTTATGTAGGGAATATTTTCAAAAAGAGGATTTATATAATATGCATTTCTCCTTTCAAGGTCCTCCAGTATCATAAGCCTTTTGGAGTTCACGAAGTGTTGCCCATTTAAATACCTAAATGATAAGTCCCAGAATTTTATGATTTGAGAATTCTCACCGTGCTTGAATCTGATTGTCTTTTAGTAGAGAACATCAATATTTCTTGTATAAATTTGTTGACAACAAATACTGTTTCTCTTTTTATGTATTTACCGTGCATTAAGCTGGCTTTACATTCTGCTTTTGTGGATATTATATAGAAAAAAGGTATTTGCATTTTTATAACTCAGGCAGAAATGCTGTGAACATTGTTCTTATATAAAGTTATTCACCTTTAATTAAGAAACTTTCATGGTGTTAGACTTTGAGATGCTAGCTTGTGGAATGGATTATTTGGTAGACAGGTCTTATTATGACCCTCATTTAGATGTCCTTTTGAAAAGCATAGTTTGTTTCTTAGAGAAAGCATGGGGAGTAAATGAAGCAGTGTATTACCTTGGCTATTTATATATACTTGTAGTGGAAATGTTTTGGACTCACCTACGTAGAAACTAGCCTTGCTGTTGTATCATTCCCATTTTTTCCTTAGATTATAATAATTGAGGTCAGCTGAAGATAGACTGGCTTTTCATTCTTTTTGTAAAAGTTTTCTTATCTATAGAGTTCTGATTTAATACAAGTTAAATCTTTTTTGGTTTATTTAAATATGAGTGAACTAACTTATCTGTTAACACAAATTATTTTAGTCCTACAATAAGCAGTTATGGTTGGGGAGTTCTCTCTAAAGAAAGAAGAACTGTTTTATAAATTTCATTCAATTTACACGACTAAATAAGATGATACTAGATGCTCGATAAATATTTGTTGAAGGCAATTGTTGAATAGTTAGACGACTTTGTAAAAAAGTACCATTGCTATTGCTGTCCTTCATTTTTGTGTCTGTTAGTTACTAAATATGAAAGGAATGATGGATTTCTCCTGGGCCTTGTGAGAAAATACTGCAAACTATGTCCTGATGGTGACTTAAACTGTAAATGTACCTTCGCCATTCTAGTTTCGTGCTTCTCCCCTTTTCCCTTTTTCAGTGGTTTTTTAAATTTGTGTATCTCTCATCCCCGTTTTCTCTTTCTTGGTCACTCGTGTTCCCAAACTGATGGCACTATTGGTTAGCAAAACCAAAAAAGTACTAAATTGACAAGTTGGTTGATTGTAATTCTAATGCCTGGTTTATCAGTTCTTCGTGGGATTACCTGTCCTTGTATTTTGCTTGGTGTTGTGAATCTTGCATGGCATTACTGAAAAAACAGAAGTTTTGATTAATAATCATCTGCTATATGATGTTATATGTACTGCTTGTTAATTAGGCTTTTAATTTTGTTTATTATACAAATAGTATGTGAGTATATTCATGGAGCAGAATGACAAATGGTACTACTAAAGTTTAAATCCTCTTTGACCACTGCAATCTCGGTTCCTTTTTGCCAGAGATAAAAGCTGCTGTTGTCATTGTTAGGTGCCATAAATGTGGTTCAGACTCATAGTGACCATTTAGGACAGAGTAAAACTGTCTCATAGCATTTCCAAGGAGCCGGTGATGAATTTGAACTGCAAACCAGAGGTGTTAACCACTACACTTCCAGGGCTCCTCTGCTGTTAGTTTAGTATAAATCCTTCAAGACTTTTATGCATAACAATACTCATCCAGCTAGTACAGAATTACGTATTTGTAGGAATATATTTTTTTATGTAAATGATGTACTGTTAGGAATGTTCTGCATCTTGCAGATTTTTGCGTGTTGAGCTACTTTATTAGAAATTATTAAAAATACTTATTTTTTCAGTTATTTTTGTTTACTGTTTTCTATTAGAAGACGAAAACTTAATAGGGTCCCTGTTGAATTCATCACTGTGTCTGTCCTGAGTACCTAATATCTAATTAGCATAATACAAGTTGTTGGAGCAATGCTGTCTCTTATGTTTTCCTTATTGTTATCTCTTTCTGGTCCTTCTAAATAAAGATAACTTTGGGTGAAATTTTACCTTTTTTTTTTCTTTTTAGAACTGTCTTTTGTTAATATTTAGCATTGTTTAATGAGAAGGATACAAACTCAGGTTCTTACAGCATCAGTTGGATAACACTGTTGTTGAGGAAGGAAGTCAGGTCCAAGAGCAGGCTAGCATCAGGGATGACGCTGAAGCCTGACTTGAAGATGTTGCCAGCACTCACCTCAAGCCAGTTGCTGTCTTGTAGGCTTAGAGAGTCCCTTTACTGTCGCAGTCAAGGACCGAATTTCTGGGATTTGAATCCCATCTCACCACCAGTAGTTTTGTGGACTTGGAGAAGTTGCTTAACCACTGTGCCTCCATTTTCTCGTCTTTAAAATGTGGATAATAATGGTGGCCATCTACAGGGTTTTTGTGGAGATAAAGAAAAAAAGTACAAGAACAAAGCTAGTATGTACATAGTAAGTGGTATGTGTACTGTACTTTACCAGTTTTGAGATGCATGTTAGCATTTAAGCATCTTTGAAATCAGGGTGCATCTTGTAAAAATAATTGGTGGTGATTTTTCTTGGTGACACATTACAAAATAGTGGGCCTAATAATTGATAGAGAGCAGTTCTGCTCTGGCCTCTGGGGTCACCGTGATTCAGATCCAACTCAGCGGCACTTGGCTTGGCTTTGGCAATAATTGATGGATCCCAGAATGTGTGAAATGTAGCTTATTGGACAGGATGTTCTCCCCCACCCCCGACGAAAGAGACAGAAATCTGCATTTTAATATAAAATCTTTTGAATTTGGAATATTGGCTTAAAATTGTTTTACACACCAAATGATTTTATTTTTAATCTGGAGGTTGTGCTTTAGGATTATGTGTATTTCTCAGATTCTATGTATTTTGTAAGGGTTTTTTTAAATTATGTTTTAGGTAAAAATTCACAGCTCAAGTTAGTTTCTCAAAAATTTATACACATATTGCCTTGAAACATTAGTTGCAGTCTCTATAATGTGACAGCACCCCTTCCCTCTCTTTGCCGGGTTCCCCATGCCCATTTTTCCAATTTTTATGTCCCTTCCTACCATCTCATACTGCTTTTGAGCAGAAGTTAACCGTTTGGTCTGGTAACTACGAAGCATTCCCCTCACGTGTGGTATTGTTTGTGTTATAGATGTGGCTAATCTTTGTCTGAAAAGTAGGCTTCAGGAGTGGTACCCATTCAGGTGGCAGAGTGTTTGGGGACCATAGTCTATAGTGTTCCTCCAGTGTTTCAGAGTATTAAGTCCCGTCCCTTTTCATGAATTTGAATTTGGTTGTACATTTTTGCTGTGCTCTGTGCCGGACTCTGCTGCAGTCTCTGTTGGTGCAGTTGATGGCAGTAGCCAGGCACCATTGGAGTCGTCAGTGCTCAGAGGCTGGTGGTGGCTCAGGTTCATGTGGCCCGTTAGTTCTTTGGGTTCATGTTTTCCGTGTGTCTCTGATCTTCTTTCTTCTCCTTTGCTCCACACCGGATAGGACCAGTAGATGTATCTCGGATGGCCACTCATAATCTTTTAAGACCCCAGATGCTACTCACGAGAGTAGGATGTAGAGCATTCTCTTCATGAACTGTGTTGTGCCACTTCATCTAAATATCCCCTGAGCCTCTGATCCCCAGCTCTCAGCCCCAGCAACTTGGCCCCTCAGCGTGTTGCAATGTGTCGAGGAAACTCGTGTGCCTTTGCCTTGGCCACGTTGTGCTGACATCTGTATTGTGTGTTATCTTTCCTTTCACCGAAGTTGGTGTTGGTCGCTGTCTAGTTAGTAGTTTCCCCTTTTCCTTCCTTCCACGGTTGTAACCATCAAAGCACCTTTTTTTCCCTGTGTATAAAGCTTTCTGGAGTTCTTAAGATAGTGTTCTCATGTGATATTTCTTTTTCTGTGATTGATTTATTTCGCTCAGCGTAATGCCCTCCAGATTCATCAGAGTTGTGAGATATTTCCCAGATTGATATTTGTTCTTTACCATTGCAGAGTACTGTGTGTATATACCGTAATTTGTTTATCCATTTATCTTTGGATGGGCACTTAGATTGTTTTCCTCTTTTTGTGAGCATGCACTTAGTCTATTCATGTGATGTTTCCCACTTTGTTGTTACTCCTCAATAACTTTACTTATTCACGGCCTCTTCCTTTTTGTCTTTTTTACTGTGAAAATAAATACAGCAAAACATATCTCAGTAATTTCTACATGTACAATTCAGTGGCAGCATAGATTTAAAGAACAGTGTAGCAAATATAATACATTTTACCAAGTAAAGATAATATGTGTCTCATACAGGTAAATATGAGTATTTTAAAAATACCGCTTTTACAATGTTGAGTCCCAGTGGCAACACAAGAAAAAAAAGGGGTGCATTAAAAGACTGCAGTTGATGGTCTGAAAGCCTGGAGGTTCCCATGGGAGCATGGCCCCCAGACCTGATGCTGCCCCTAATCATAAAGTCAGCTCTTCAGACAGGAATGGATTGGACTCGGGGACACAGGGCGACCATATTGTGTGTGTACTTTATGATTCTATGCATTTATAGGATGTTGTCCTATTGGTGTCTTACTAGAGGGGAGTGGAGAGGAGGGGACACAAAAGAGGATATGATATGTATACAACAGAAAGGAAGAGTGTGCTGTCACCAGGCAAGGAGAGCAGAAGGAGCTGCCCATAGGCGGGCATGCAAGTTTAAACTGGATTGTATGCTTTGACTCAATCACAATTTAAAAAAAGTAGAGTTTTGAGTATATTCCATGTATACTTCTGATATTCGGTAGTCTTAAGTATTGAGTATTAAATAACTTCATTTTCTAGATGATGCAACTTCCTTAGGTTATAGTTAAGATGTGCAGAAAGTAATAGGCTAGAACATGTCATTTTAAAAAAGCATAGTCTAATACCTTCTGGAAGTTTCTTTAAATTTTTCTCAAGTTATTAAAACAATAGTGAAAATGTTGTTATTATAAATCAAATCAATGTATAGTCTAAAATTAGTGTTCTTTCCCTTCATTATCACTTTCTGTCACTGAAGGTAGTCTCCAAAAAACTTGGATGTATGTCCTTCTGGAGTGTTTTCTTTGTATTTACTAATACATATATTTACACAAATGAGCTTCTTCATAAAAGTGGAATAAAAACATTCTGATACTTGCCTTTTAAAAGTTTACCAGTAAATCTTGGAGATTTTTCTGTTGAGTAACCAACGAACATGACATTTTTCCACTATGTTTTTTAGAAATGCTTATAAATTTCCCTGTTTAAAGGAAAGAGGCTGAAATACCTGTTTCTTGTTACAGTTTTCTGTCCCATGATCTATATATGTAGTGGCATTTACAGGTACTTACAGAAACCCTGGTGGTGGTGTGGTTGAGTTGTACAGCTGCTAACTAAAAGGTTGGCAGTCCGAATCCACCAAGTGCTTTTTGGGAACTTCATGGGGCAGTTCTAACTGTCCTGTAGGTTGCTCTGAGTTGGAGTAGACTTGAGAGCAGTGGATTTGGGATTTTTATTTAGACTATGAAGTGCGAGGATAGTTACTTGTTTGTGTACAGAATGGTTGTCTGAAATGGTAGTATTCTGAGATAGGCTTAGGGGCACACATTTCTGCCTTTTTAATAGACAGGATTATTTTCTTTCATGTTAGAGCTCACTCTTCTGATTAGTAATGACAACGAAAGGTTCATTATTAGGAGCAAGATGACATTAAAATGTGTGAGGGTAAAACCTTTTTCTCCCTTTCCAGTTGGCATATCTCATAGATGAGAGTGTGGAGACCAAGACAAAAGTTTATAACTTCAAGGTTACAAATTAAAAGATCTGGCTTTCGCTTTTCATTACTAATTGGCTTTCTTGGCCGGTTTCTGAGAAAGTGAGATGCTAGCAGCATGGTCTCTTACCTGCATATCCCTTTGGGAATACTGGATGAGTAAGTCCTTTAGAATACCTTCCTGATGGTAATGTATTCATCCACTCTGCTTTCTGCTTTGTCTTTGTAACCCGCTGCTCACACTCCCATCGACATCCATGCAGTTCAGTCCTTAGCTTAAGGGCCTCTGACCAGCTGTGCTGTCTAGTATATCACCTCCTTCCGGTCACTGTCCCATTTCTTTCATAAGTCGCCTTGTAGTATTTTAAGTGTACTTTGGTATTTGTCTCCTTTATTTTTAATTTGTTCTGTTGTCTCCTTGCTATTAGAATATGGCTTCATTAGAGTAGGTACCTTCTCCAAATGGATCGCTGCTGTGTCTCTAGGATAAAACAAAGCTTTGCAGAATGATAGGTACTTTAGTCAGTGTTTCCCAGATTGTGGTGAAGGACTAGTTGTCGTGGTTGTTTTTTTATGCCCAGTGCATGACAGACTCACATTTTTGTAAAAGACAGTAGAAGTGAGTTACTGGAAAAGTGAAATCTCTCTCTCTCTCTTGCACACATGCACATGTGCACACACACACATACCCACACGTACAAAATACAAGACCTGATTTTTTTTTTCCTTCCATTCAGTGGTCATAAAAGTATTTAGTGGCTATAGAAATTTCTAAATCATCCCAATTTCTGAGTTTACCTTGTCACGGAATAGTGCTGTCTGGGTGCGGTGACCATGACACCTGCTTTAAGTAACAGTACTCTAATATTTGTTGAATACGTGAATGCATCACCAGCTTTAGGGTTACAGCACTGAATTCGTTAGACTGTATTGCCCCCATAACTTCTGACTTTGCCAGACCCCAGAAGGTTGATTACTGGTTCATTATAGCAAACCAGCTTGCTTAGTCACTGCTCCTTAAAATTTATTGTTTTCTTTTTTTAAAAATTAATTCTTTTTTTCTTATTCCTTTTTGATTCTCTAATTCAGTAGGGTTTTCTCTTTTTTAAAAAAGCTTACAAAGTTATGTATATGAATATATACTTGTTTAAGGAAAACCTGTAAAAGTGTATAAAATTAAAAGCCCTCGTAAGTGTGCATTTAAGATCCTTCCGTTTCTGTTTTTGTTTCTCCAGTTGTGCTGCATTGATTGCTCTTGTATTTGTGACGACGTGGGATAAATTCCTAGAAGCTAAATTACAAACAGTAACTGTCAGGCTTCTTTAATTGATTAGAACCCTGAACCTCTTATGTTTAGTTTTTTGCATTTTATTCTTTACTCTCTTGTCTATCTTTTCAGCTGTTTACCCATTGCTACCACCCAGAATACTTTTTTGAAAAAAATGCTATTCGTTATCTGTTAAAATAAGCTCAGATATTATATGTATGTATGTGTAGGTATATATATGATATTGGCTTTCTATCTCATTTTTCCTTATTACCTCAGCCAGATTAATTTTTTTTTAGAGTGGATGTGTTAATTCCTGCAGCTTTTCTGAAGCACTCTCATAATGTTAAGTTTTTCTTCAGTAGTTGGCAGATTCTGGTTGTAACTATTCAGAGCAAGTCTCCAACTCCATTAAAACAAGGGACTACCTTGTCTGGGCAGTTAAGTCAAAGGATTACCAGAATCTTTAGTGGGCTGTGAGTAGAAGCTATTCACAGGAACTGCATTACAGTGTCCCCTATTTACCATAGACTGTAGTCCTTATAGTTTACAGTAGACAGTTGGACCTACATGTCTCTGCAAAGGAGCCAGTGTGAGGTAGTAGAAAGAGTGTAGGCTTTGGATTGAGACTTTCATGATGGGGTTAGAATCTGAACTATGCCATTAATTATATTCTTGGGTACCTTGTTTTGTTTTAAGCCTTAGTTTCTTCTAATGTAAAATAAGTATGTAAGTTTGGATTTTAGCTCATTGCTGTAACGGAGGCCACAAAACATAGACCTAACTGAAACAGAGGTTTATTTCTTTATCCATTAAAAGACTGAGCTTAGTATGCATTCCCAAGGGTAGGGTAGTTCCCCTCAAGGTGGTCCAGGGACTCTAGCACATCTTTTTATCTTGTTTTGCCATCCCATAGGATGCTGTCCGTGTTTGAATGATTAAAGTTACCGCAGTACTCCAGGCTAAGGAAAGAAGAAAGAGAAACAAAAAACAGCTCCCTTTTAAGGACATGACCTAAAAGGTACTCAAAACTGATGGACAGAAATCAACTAAAATGAAGAAGTTATACAAATACCCAACAAGTGCATAGGAAGACTGTCAGTGTCACCAGTCATTGTCATTTGTTGTTAGATGCTCTCCAGTCAGTTCCAACTGATGTGACTGATTCTACCCTTATGTTTTCTTCGAGGAATTTTATATGTTTATTTCTTACATTTAGATCTTTGATCTATATTCAGTTAGTTTTTGTGTATGGTATTAGATAGGGGCCCAAGTCTAGCTGACCACCATTTGAATTTTACGGATTCCAACTTGAGCTGTCTACCCACTTTGGAATCCAGGTCAATTTTGTTGATCTTTTTAAAGAAACAATTTTCTGTTTTGTTGGTTTTCTTTTTTCTTTTTCTACCTTCTCTAATCTTAATTTTATTTTCTTATTTCTGTTGACTTTAATTCTACTTTGCTCTTTTTCCCAGTGTCTCAACATTATTGACTTTAAGTCTTCCTTTACAGTTATAAATTTTCTTCTAAGGAAATGTTTTAGCTGCATTCCATAAGTTTCAGTATTTTGTCCTCTGTTTCATGCACCTCAAAGCATTCTCTGATTCTCTTTTTTTCTTTGACCCATTGGTTATTTAGGAATGTGTTGTTTAATTTCCACATGCTCATGAATTTCCTGTATTTCTTTTATTTCATCATGGTCATATAACATACTTGGTATTATTGCAGTCTTTTAAAATCTATTCATGTTTGTTTTGTGGTTTAGTGTATCGTCCATCTTGGAAAATATTCTACATGCACCTGAAGAATCTGTGTTCTACTGATGTGAATTGGAGTGTTCCATAAATGTCTATTAGAGCTGGTTGTTCCGTAGTGTTACTTACATTTGTTATTTCCTTGTTGATCTTCTGCCATGTTGTTCTGTATTGAAAGTGGAGTATTGCAGTCTCCAGCTATTATTATTGTGTTGTTTATTCCTCCTTCCAAGTCTGTCATTTTTGCCTTATGTATTTTGATGCTGTTAGATGCACTTATATATATAATTATTATGTCTCCCTCATGGATTGACCCTTTTATCGTTACAAAATGTCAGTTTTTGTTTTTTAGTAATACGTTTTTGTTTTAAAGCTTATTTTGTCTGATTTTAGCATAACCACTCTAGTTCTGATATTGTTGCTGGTATGTGGTGTATCTTTTCCATCCTTTTACTTCAAATTTATTTGTATCTTTGAATGTAAAATACGTCTCCTGTAGTATAGTTGGATCTTTTTTTAATCTAATTTTATAGTCTCTGCCATTTGATCATATTGTTTAATCAATTCATATTTAATGTTATTGATGCAGTTGGAGTTATGCCTGCCATTTTATTTTTGCTTTCTGTATGTGTTGTGTCATTTTGCTCTTTTCTTCTTTGCTTCTTTCTTTTGCATTACGTAAGTATTTTTTATGTATCATGCTTTACTTTTTTTGTTCTTAGTGGTTGGCACTTGGCTGGCTAGTGGTTGTTACAGGGCTTACAGGTACATCATAATTTATCAGAATCTGTTTCAATTTTATAATAATGTGAGATACAGTGAGATACAGTGAGATACAGAAATGTTGTTCCTGTACAGCTTACTCCATTTCCTCCCTTTTTGGTGGTGTTATTGATGTTCATATCACATTTATATATGAGACAAGCCCAATAATGCATTATTATGATTACCCTATGTAATTTTATGTTCTGTGAAGAGCTGAAAGAAGAAAAGAGAACAAGGATATGTTCATAGCATTTGCTGTATTAATCGTCTTATTTATCATTTCTGGTTTTCTTCGTTTGTTCCTGAGGATTTGACTTACCATCTGGTGTCATTTCCTTCCCTCAGTAAAGCTTTGCTCCCACCCACTTTCTTTGTGCAATTATTGGCAAGTAGATTACTTTTTCATGTAGTATAGGCACAACAATACGATTATATGCCTATTGTTTTATACAGTTTCTTTTTAAATCAGTTAAGAAATAAGCGTTTGTACTGTCTTTCAGAATTCATAATTAACCTTTACTGGTATCCTGTGTGGAAACCTTGCTGATGTAGTAGCTAAGTGCTACAGCTGCTAACCAAAAAAGATCAGCAGTTCAGGTCTGTCAAGCGCTCCTTGGAAGCTGTGTAGGGCAGTTCTCCTCTTTCCTGCAGACTTGCAATGAGTCAGAACTGACCTGATGGGAATGGGTTTTGGTGTCCTCTGTGTGTAAGCTCAGAATAGTGTGTTTACTTGCCTTCAGCCTGAAGAACGTTCTTTAGTATTTTGCATAAGGGAGATCTGCTCAAGCCATTGTTCTATATTTATTCAGGGATGTTTTTATTTTGCCTTCTTTTTTTTTTAAAAGATACTTTTATATAGGGAATTCTTAGTTGATAGTTTTGGGGGTTTTTTTTGTTTGAGCACTTTTTGAGTATGTTACCTCACTGCAGTCTGGTGTCTGTTATTTCTGATAAGACAGCTGTTATGAATTGTGTCCCCCAAAACATGTGTCACTTTGGCTAGGCCATGATTCCCACTACGTAGCTGTCCTTCATTTTGTGATCTGATGTGATCATCCTCTGTGTTGTAAATCCTAATCTCTATGATATTAATAAAGCAAAGCAACAAGCGTTTATGTTAAAGAGGTAGGACTCAATCTACAAGGTTAAATTGTGTCTTAAGTCAGTCTGTTCTGAGATGTGAAAAAGAGATTTGAGTAGAGAGGAGAAGGACTTCCTACCATGAGCGGAGAGTAAAGCACATACTTTGGACGCCATGTCCCTGCACTGAGAAACTCCTAAACCAGGGAAAGATTAAAGACAAGGACCTTCTTCCAAAACTGACAGGGCCAAAAAAGAAAAAAAAAACCCTTTCGAGTCAAATTTCTAGTCTCCTAGACTGTGAGATGTGTAGTAATTAAATGCTAGGGTTGCTGACCCAAAGGTCAGTGGTTCATATCCACCAGGCATTCCTTGGAAACTCTGAGAGACAGGTCTCCTCTGTCCTGTAGGGTTACTATGACTTGGAATTGACAGTGGCATTAGGTTTGGTTTGGTTGAGTTAGACTGTGAGAGAATAAATTCCTCTTTGTTAAAGCCATCTACTTGTGGTGTTTCTGTTTAGTAGCACTAGATGAATAAGACAGAATTTGGTTCCAGGAAAGTGGCTGCTCTAACAGATATGTACAATGTAGAAGTGGTTTTGGAATTGAATAATGGGTAGAAGCTAGCAGAATTTTAAAGTGCCTAATAGTAAAGGTCTAGATTGCCGTGGAGAGACTGTTGGTCAAATTATGAACATCAAAGGCAAATCTGATGAGGACTCAGAAGGAAGTCTAAAATGTAGCAAAACAGGTTACAGTAGTGCTCGAGGCTTGGAAATAATCTTCTGTTCCCTGTGGTCCTGCCATCGAGCCTCAGGGTGTTAGCCATGTCCTCTGGATTCTAGTTAGAAGCCTCTTGACCTGGACTTCAGCTCTGCTTTTCAAAGGCCTGCTGGTATGACTATTTTGCTCCTTTGGCTTTAGGTTGCCCCATTCTGCTAGTCTGTCTGAGTGGTGACCCCACCTCATTGGCCCCGGCAGACTCTGTTCTTGGGCATAGCAGCCCCGCCCCAGTCCCTTTGGGCAGCTGCCCCATCCTCGTAGCACTTATTAGCAGCAGCCCTGCACTTCAGAACTTAGTGAAGATCCAACTCTTTGAAATCTCAGAGGCTGTGACCTGTTAATTTTGAGATCTAGCAGACCATGTCCCCACTCTTTGAAGCCAGAAGCCCCTGCTTCCTGTGCCCCTGTCAAGAGTTCTGCTGATCTCTAAGCTGTTCCAGTGATAACCTTTTCTTAGAGGACAACAGTTGTAGCTCCTTGGAGTGCTTCCTGCTTGTAGAACTCCAAGAGACAGGCTTTCTTTCCTTTCGCTCCTTCTCTGTCTTCTTCAGTCTGAGCTGATGGGTTTTCTCTTGGTGTAGTTGATTAGACTCATCAGTCAGAGGCTTAATCTCCTTAACAGCAGATGGTGAGGCCACATCCTTAGTGAACACTCTAGGCCCCATGTCCTAGAATTTTCCAGATCTTCAAGTTCTGCTTCCACTTTACAAAGTTCATTATTAAGCCCATCTCTCTACTTTCTACATTTTAGTGTAAACAGCAAGGAAATACTATATTGCCCTTTATCATGGATTGAATTGTGTCCACCCAAAAATGTGTACAATAGTTTGGCTAGTTCATGATTTTCAGTACTGTGTAACATTCCTGTATGTTGTGAGTCCTGCCTGTGTGTAGTTAATGAGAAGGGTTGGGCAGCAGTCCTGGTAGCAGAGCATGTTCTTTGAAAAGGACCGGGGGCCCCTCTGCCACAGAAGCTTCAGTCCAGGGAAAGACGGATGACAAGGAGCTTGCTCCAGAGCCAACCGAAGAAGACTTTCCCTGCAGCTCATACCCTGAGTGTGGACTTGTAGCCTACTAGACTGACAGAATAAATTTCTCCTTGATAAAACCAGCCACTTATCATATTTCTGTTAAAGCAGTATCAGATGACTATAATACCCATTAAGATCTTTCTCGGAAATCTCATCAGTCAGATATCCAGGTTCATCCCTTACAAGTTCTACCATCTACCAAGTATTTGAATGTGATTCAGACAAGTTCATTGCCTCTGCATAAAAAACATGGCCCTTCCCCCATTGTCAAGTCAGATGGTCATCATTTTCTCTTAAAGCCTCACCAGAAGCACGTTTAACATCCACATTTCTAGCAACATTCTATTGCTAGAACATACATGTTCTGTAAGACAGTAGAGAATTTCTCTGTAACTTTCATCACTTGTTTGTGAGCCCTCACCAGAATTGCCTTTAATGCTCATAATTCTTCCAACAATCTCTTCAAGGAAATCTAAGCTTTTACTGTTAGATACCTTGACTTTTCCAGATCTGCCTGTTATTGAGTTCCAAAGCCGCTTCCACATTGTAGGTATTTGTTAGAGTAGCACCCCTATTTCTCAGTACTAGACTCTGCCATAGTTATTTCGTTCTGCTGTAACAGAAATACTACAAGTAGGTGGTTTTAAAAAACATCTGTTACAGTTTAAGAGTTCAGGGTCCTTGCTCTAGTGTAAGCCTTTCTTTCTGTCTTGGCACTGAAGGAAGGTCCCTGTCTCCTGAGCTTCTGCTTCAGGTTGATCTTCATAAATATTCCCTCTATTTGGCAATATTTATTACCAGCTTAGCATAGAAAACAATGATATTTCACAAGTCAAAGAGCCCTGGTGGTGCAGGGGTTAAAGCACTTGCCTTCTAGCCAGAAGTCAGCAGTGCAAACCCGAGAGTCACTCCACAGAGAAAAATGTGATAATCTGCTTCTGGTAAGACTTTATTGTAGTTAGGTGCCATCAAGTCAGTTCTGTAGGTACCACAGAACAGATTGCTGCCTGGTCCTGTGCCATCATCCTTGCGGTCAGTGCTGTGTTTGAGCCCATCTTTGAGGCCATTATGTCAGTCCATCTCAGTGAGGGTCTTCCTCTCTTTTGCTGACACTCTACTCAACCAAGCATGATACTGTACAGAAACTAATCTTCCTGGTAACACCCAGAGTACAAGAGATGAACTCTTGCCCTTCTCACGTTTAAAGGAACATTTTGGCTCTATTTCTTCCAAAAGAAGACTTTGGTTTTCTGGCATTCCATGGTACACTCAGTATCCTTCACCACCACTGTAATCTGTAATCCAGAGGCACCAATTCTTCTTTGGTCTTCATTATTCATTGTCCACCTTTCACATGCGTATGATGCTTTTGAAAATAACATAGCACACTTCAGTCCTTAAAATGACGTGCTTACTTTTTAACATTCAAAGGAAATCTTTTGCAGCAGATTTGCCTCATGTTTGATTTCTTGACTGTTGCTTCCAAGGGCATTGATTGTGGATCAAGTAAAACAACATTCTTGGCAACTTCAGTGTTTTCTCTGTTTATTGTGATGTCACATACTGATCCAGTTGTAAGGATTTTTGTTTTCTTTTGTTGATGTATAATCTGTACTGAAAACTGTAGTCTTTGATCTTGATCAATGAGTGTTTCAAGTCTTGTTTACTGTCTGAAAGCAAAATTGTATCATCAGTGTGTATAACAAGTTGTAAATGAGTCTTTAACCCCAGTTACATCCTTGGAAACCATATGGGAAATTTTTTCTGTTCTTAGGGTCACTGTGAGTCAGGATTGACTGTGGCAGTGGGTTTTTTTTTTGGTGACTACCAGTCAAGGATGGCTTCTAAATCTGTGATTGTCACTGAATATTGTGTGAGGTTAATTTTAATGAGGATTTGGACAAGATGTACTCAAAGGTAGTAATTTTCAAAATTATTTTTCAGCAGTGAGAGCGTTTTTCTATACCAATTTCTTACACCTAACTTCAACACACAAAATAGAAAAACGTAGAACTTTTGTGATTGAAGCTTGAATAGTAGTACAGGATTTCCATTTATTGGCTCTTTTTCCTGCTTTGAAGTACCTCAAAGGCATAAGCAACCGCTGGAGCAGCTGAAAACAGTTTTTAAAACCACTTTTCTCAGTTTCCTACTGCTACTGTAACACACATGCCAAAAGTGGTGATTTAAAACAGCAAATTTATTTTTGCGGTTCGGGAGACTAAAGTCCAGATCCCAAGCCTCTGCCATGTTGGCTCCATCCTTGTAGATAGTGTCGATACTCCTTGGTTCCTTGGCTTCACATAGTCGTTACATGGCATCTGTCTTTCCCTGAGGTATGTGTATCTTTGTGTATAGTCTGTTCTCTTTGTGACTCAGAAGTGACTAGATTTAGATCCTACTCTACTGGTGTTGCTCTGGTTAACATAATGTGGAAAACTGTCTTCAAATAGGACTGCATCTGCAGCTTTAGGGGTTAGGCTTCTGACACATTTTGGAGTGACCATAGTTTATGCCACTCCACTTTGGAAGTCTAAATGTCCAGCAACAGATGAATATATGAACATAATATGCTGTGTAAGTGCAGTGGAATATTAGCCACACGAAGAAGTACTAATACTTGCTATAATGTGAGTACACCTCAAAGACATCATGCTAAATGGGAGAAAGCAGACAAAAAAGCCTCACATTGTATAATTCCACATATTGAAATAGCTACAGTGGGTATGTTCATAGACACAGAACACAAGTTGGTTGCCAGGGCCAGGGGATAGGTGGGAGAATGGGGATTGACTACTTAATGGGTACAGGGCTTTCTGTGGGAGTGGTGAAAATGTTTTGGACCTAGGTAGAGGTGCTGGTTGCACAATATAATGAATAATACCACTGAATTGTGCACTTTAAAATGGTTAATATTATGTAATGTGAATATTGTCTCACAGCAAGGACAAAGAAGTACTCAAAGATCTTCTCCATTACTGTTTATTATTGTAAGTTATTTTTCAAACTAGTACTTGCTAAGGTTCTGTAAATGAGATTTCGGCATGCCACATCCATAAACATGTATACATACCTAAATATGTATGCTTGTTTTATATGTATGTGTACATACTGTTTTCATAATTGTGTTCTACAGACCTGTGTTGTCCTACAAAATACTAATAAGTTTTCATTATCCTTCATAAACATAGATGTAAGAATTTTAACACAACCCAACTTCAAGAATTATTATAATTAAGACAGTCCAACATAGGCAGAAAAACATAAAAAGTGAACAACAACAAAAAAAATCTGTTGCTCTCAAGTCAATTCCAACTCATAGGACACAGTAGAACTGCTAGCCCAAGGGGGTTTCTAAGGAGTAGGTGATGAATTCTAATTCCCAACCTTTTGGTTGGCAGCCATAGCTCTTAACCACTGCACCATCAAATAAAACCAGAAAACCAAACCCAGTGCCGTTCAGTTGATTCTGCTGATAGCACACTTACAGGACAGAGTAGAACTGTACCAAGGAGCACCTGGTAGATTCGAACTGCTGACCCTTCGGTCAGTAGCTGTAGCTTTTAACTACTACACCTCCAGGATTTCTACCATCAGATAGACATACAAAGTAATGGAGTAGGAAAGAGTCCAGAAATAAATTTTTTGGCAAGAAGGTGGCTAGCAGTTTGTTGGAGATATAATTCACGTACTGCACAGTTCTTCTACTTACTGTGTACAACTCAATTTTTTTTGTTTTGTTTTCATTTTATTATATTCAGAGAATTGTGCAAATGTCAACACAGTTAATTTTAGAATATCTTCATCAGCCTGAAAAGAAACCCTGTACTCTTTAGCTGTCGCTCCCAGCCCCACCCCTAATGCTCCACAGTCCTGGCAACCACAAATGTACTTTCTGTCTGTGTAGATTTGCCAATTGTAGACATTTCATATAAATAAAATCATACAGTATATGATCTTTTGTTTCTGTGTGTCTTGACTTAACAATGTTTTCAGAGTCCATTCATG
Source organism: Heterohyrax brucei (assembly GCA_028571685.1). NCBI lineage: Eukaryota > Metazoa > Chordata > Mammalia > Hyracoidea > Procaviidae > Heterohyrax > Heterohyrax brucei. Next base: position 115,819,881 of record CM053143.1, on the reverse strand, counting down.
TTGTAGCATGAATTAGTACTTTGTTTTTATTTTTATGGTTGAATAATATTCCCTTATGTGGGTATACCACTTTGTTCTGGCAGAAAACAGGGAGTAATTGCTAATGAGTACTAGGTTTGGAGTTTTTTTTTTAATGATAGAAATGTTCAAAAGTTGATTTGAGTGATACTTGCACAACTTTTGAATATACTAAAAACCATGCAGCCTGAATTAATAATTTAGAATGTGAATTATATCTCAATAAAGTTATATTAAAAAAAGTTGTAGAGCTAAATGGTAGACCTAAATCTGGGAAGAAGGCAGGGGAGGGGACACAAGAAAATCTTTGTGACCTTGGGTTTGGGAAAGATTTTTTTGATGTGGATCAAAAGCACATCCATAAAGGAACAAATTGATGAATTTGACCCAATCAGAATTAGAAAGTAGTGCTCTTCAGTTTAAGACAGTTGTCTCGTTGGGCAACTTGGTTAGTTGATGTAATACAGTTCTTCAAGTTTATGTTCTGTGTCCTAATTTGGTGAGTAGCATCTGGGTATCTTAGAAGCTTACAAGTGGTCATCTAAGATACTGCTATTGGTCTTAGTCTAGAGCGAAAGAGAAGGAAGGAAACCAAAGATTCGAATATGAAACCAGAACTAAGAGTCTACATGAACCACGATCTTGTCTACCCTGAGACCAGAAGAACCAGAGAGTACCTGGTTACTGCTGCTAACCGTTCTCATCAGAGACACAATGGATGAGCTCCCAACCTTTTGGCCGACTCTGCCTTTGGTTGGTTAGCTGTTAACCACTGTATCGTCAGATAAAACCACAAAACCGATTCTTTGATGTGAACCCAAAGCAAACCTACAATGAGGGGAAAAGGTAGAACAAAACTCAAATTTTTAAAAAGTTTAGACCAGTAGCACCTAGCGGAACCCCTGGAACTATCACCCTGAGATACAGTTTAAACTTTGGACTGAAAGGTCAGGTTTTCACTACATAACATATTGGTTCATAAAATAAACAGTGACACTCATGAATGTTGTGCTTCTTTCAAAAAAAGTCATATGAGTCGGGATCGACTTTACAACAGTGGCTGTAGTAGATCATATGGTCGGCATTTACTGTGAAGCGCATGGGAAGGTAATGGGGAGCAGGAACATTAGATTAGTGGGAACAGGACAACCAGAGCAGAAATAACGAGAATGTTGACACACTGTGAAAGACATAACCAGTGTCACTGAACAGTTTTAAGAAATTGTTAATTGGGAGCCTAATTTACTGTGTAGTCTTGTACCAAAAACACAGTTTTTTTAGTAATTTTTTTTTAAGTAATTATTTCAAAAGACACTGTTAAGAGAATGAAAAGACAAGGTACATACTGAGGGGAAATATTTGTAAAGCATCTGATAAGCTCTAACAGTTACTGTTTTATAAATTATTACACAATTTTTAAAAAGACACTAAAGTTCTGTAAGTGAGGCCTTGACATAATCACTTATTCAAACTTTTGCCCAGTGTCTTAGTTATCTAGTGCTACTATGAACATAGGGGCTGACTTGAACGGAAAAAAAATTGTCCTCTCAGTCTGATAAGCTACAAGCCCAAATCCAAGGTGTCAGCTTGATGGGAAGGCTTTCTCTGTTGGCTCTGGAGGAAGATTTTTGTCCTCAGTCTTCCCTTGGCTTGGGAGCATCTCAGTGCAGGAACCTGAGTCCAAAGGGTGTGCTCTGCTTCTGGCACTGCTTTCTTGGTGGTATTAGACCATGTCTCTCTGCTCACTTCTGCGTTTTATATCTCAGAAAGATTGGCGTAAGATTCTGTCTGATTTTATAGATCTCACCGGTACAACTGCTGCTGATCTATTTTATTACATCATAGTGATAGAATTTACAACATACAGAGAAATCTCAGCAAATGGCAAAATGGTGGACCATCACACAGCACTGGGATCATGGCGTAACCAAGTTAACAGATATTTTGGGGGTATACATTTCAATCCATGACACTTCATATATATCTGAATTAATGGTGTTTATATAGGAACCCTGGTGGCTCACTGGTTAAGAGCTCAATTGTTAACCAAAAGGTCTGTGGTTCCAATCTATCAGCCACTGCTTGGAAACCATGTGGGGCAGTTCTGCTTTGTCCTGTAGGGGTCGTAGGAGTTGGAATCTACTTGGTTGTAGCGGGTTTTATGATAAGGTCTTATATATGACGTTTTCCATATTACGGTCTGCAGAATTGTAGCATCCCACAAAATGTTAATAGATTTCTCATGATACTAGAACCAGTGGGAAACACTGAGTTATACAAAATTAATAGCTTTCTGCACTGCAGTATTTCTCTACTAATTTACATTTCCTTACACTGCAGATGAAGTGTGATCTGGCTTTACATTTTTATTTTATTCGTATTAACTGCTCATCTACACATTATTTCTACCTTGAATTGTTTACTTTCATGATAATTATATCAGGTTTCTAAAATGGACATCATTTAATTTTCTCTTTATTAAATAACTGATATTTTTCTTTTTTTCCTACCATAATCTTTTTAAACCATTAGAAAAATTACTGTCAGCTTAAAGAATGTCTGAGGTAAAAAATAATTTTATTTTCCAAATCAGGATTATAATTTCCTCTGTTTGGGTCTTGTACAGTATTGGTTAATTATTTTTTTCTAGGAAGCTTATAGTTGATATTAGAATAGGAAATTTTTTCTAGACATGTTCTTTTTCCTAGCCCTAGATCTCAAGCACTGGCTCTGCACCTGGGTTTTCCATCTCCCTTGGAGCACTCTTAGCCCCTGTCCCCTCCAGGACTTGAACTTCAGCCTCAGCCCCACCTGTGGTTGTTGTGGAGTGACTTGTGTTTTATGCCTGGAACCCCTTTAGTCAGTATTTGTTGAGTGTGAAAATGTGACAGCTGTCTGATAGAATATCATAATCCTAGAGATTAGGAGTAGTTGCTTTGTTTCTACTTTCAGCTTTTTGAGCTGTACATATGTTCATATTTTGAGTTTTGTTATTTTTGAAAAAGCTTTATTGAGAGAGAATTTACATACCACATAGCCAGCCAAGCCAAGTGCCATCGAGTCATACCACATAATTCACCCTTTTAAAGTATACAGCTCAGTGGTTTTTAGTATTTTCACCAGGATATGCAACCATACCACTGTCAATTTTGGAACATTTTTGTCATCTCAAAATAAAACCTTTCCAGTGCTAAACCACCTCTCATCTGCTTTTTGTCTCTGCAGATTTCTTTGTTCTGGACATGTCACATGAATCAGATCTAACAATAAATTGTCTTTTGTAACTAGCTTCTATCACTCAGCATAATGTGATGTTCATCCATGTCATAGCATATGGCCAAGTGCCGTCGAGTAGGATCAGTACTTAATTCTTTTTTTAAGACCAAAGTATATTTCATTGTATGGATAGTGGTTAAAGCACTTGGCTGCTAACTGAAGGGTGGTGGTGTGAATCCACTGACCATTCCACTTCCATAAAGATTTACAGTTGGAATCAACCCAGTGGCAGTGGGTTTGGTTTTAGTTTTTTTATATGTTGCTACATTAGGTTTTACATATTTTGTTATTGCATGTCTTGTTATGCATCTGGATATAAGTCATTTTATCAGATACATGATTTTCAAATAAATTTTCTTAGCTGTTGTTCTCTCTAGGAGCAAATGATATAAAAACCCAGCTGATTAGCTTTCTCTTCTATGGGTGTGCTTTTAGTACATACCTGAGAAATCTGTGCCTAACCAGTGGTCACAAGGATTTTTTCCTATATGCTATCTTCTAGAAGTTTTATAGTAAAGAGGTTTTGGGTCCTTTTATAATGCAATTTTACACATACACACAATTCGGTGCTGTCGTTCAGTGGGCTGTAATTTACAGTTTTACATCTATTATATGTGTGTTATTAGATACAGTATTTTCATGTTGGTACAGTTAATTCTTTTGAATAGCTGCAGAGTATTCCACCAAGTAAGATAATTTATTTTGCTTTTTGTCTTTTAATGGACAACTCAGTTGCTAGCTTTTTCCTGTTGTACATAATACTCTCAAGAGTCATTTTAAATTTTCGTTTGAAATTTAATTCCTGCAGTTTTATTAAGAGCTTTTATAACAAAAGCTTTTTATAATAAAACTTTTGTATTTTGAAGTATGCTTATAACTTTAAATTTTTGATATGCTCTTGTACTTGTAGAAATCCATAACAGAAATGTTAGGATAAAATTGTTACATAAACCATTATTAAAAATTTTAAAATAACTTCCTGTTTTCTGCTGTGTTCTAGCTAATTGAAACAGCACTAATGGAAAGTTTAGAAAGCTTAGGTTATGCTTATGATTTTTCTGAGTTCCTCATTTCATATGACTTATTTTATTTGGCTTCTCTTCCGATGGCACTTGGCTGGCTCTACTTCTTTCCACTTTTCAAGACTGAAAAATTTGTGTGATTTCTCTAAGAAATTATAATTCTGAATAGTTACTTGGATTTATGGAAGAATATTTCTGAGACATCACTTGTGGATTTTTTTTAAAAAATTGGCTTAAATTTGAGGAAAAAACTTGCTGATTTCTCTTTTGTTCTTTTTATTAATGTTATTTCATTTTTCCATTACAGATTCAAAAGCTTTGTGACCGAGTAGCTTCATCTACTTTACTGGATGATCGAAGAAATGCTGTGCGAGCCCTCAAATCACTGTCTAAGGTCTTTAATACTTCATGAATTATTAAGCTTATTAAGTTAGATATTAATTACTTTAATAACATTTGTTTTCCTTTTTATATGCAGAAATACCGGTTGGAAGTAGGTATCCAAGCTATGGAACATCTTATCCATGTTTTACAAACAGATCGGTAAGTCTCTGGGTTTTTTCCCCGATTTTTCTTAATATTCAGATGAATTTTAGTGGTGATGTCACAATTTCAGAAATAATAACACACTAAGGTTATTAAGTTTCTCAAATAAATACTTATTGTGTGTGTACTGCATGTTATTGTACACATGTTATTGTAAGCTGCTAACCATCAGGACAGACATGACCTTAACCCGCAGAGAACTGATAAGCATCTGGCACTACCCGTTATATAAAAATAAGGTGAATTTTGCATAGGGGACATTGAGTTTATGTTAATGATGGTGGAATGATTTTGTACAGTTCAAAGAATGTAATCAGTGTTACTGAATTATACATGTAGACATTTTGAGATGGCATATATTTTGTTATATTTACGTATTTATGTAAACTTTTTTTAAAAAAATGGAATGAAGTGACTGCTAATTCAAGGCTTAACAGTTTATGTTTGAATTAGGCTAATATATGTTTGATATATGGTACATACAGTTTATCAGTCATATGTATGAGCAGATAGGCTATTTTATGCTCTAGTATACATATTATAAAAGAGCCGTGGTCATACAATGGTTAGGGTTTGGCTGCTAACTGAAAGCTAGGCAGTTCAAACCCACCATCCGTTTCATGGAAGAAAGATATGGCAGTCAGCTTCCATGAAGCTTTTTATTTACCATCTTGGAAACCCTATGGGGAAATTCTGCTCCATCTCACAAGGTTGCTATGAGTCAGAATCCACTTCATGGCAGTATGTTTTACATGTTGTTATACCAGTTACCAGACTGACTTTTGACGGGGAAATAAACTGTACTGTTAAGAGTTATGTGTTAAATCTGAGATCACATTAGATCAAACAATCTATTTGTAGATCTTTCAACTTTTCTTTAAGAGATTTTATTTGCATCTTTGGTTTTAATTAATAGCTGTGCATAGATAGCTTTCAAATCTTACATCTAGCTGGGTATGTCTTAACTGTTTCATGAACAAGTTCTTTTCTGCTTTGAATTTTTGTTGATACCATGTGCTTTTGTTAATGGAAGCACGCTGAATCATTGAGTGCATCTGAATATTTGGTAGGTAGTATAGATTTTTTTTCTTCACCCCCTCCCCCACCACAAGCCTATCCTAAGTGTTGAGTGGTACATATGAAATAAACACTGTTTACGCCATGGAGTCTCCACCAGGATTTATTGGTACACATGTGTAACAAATGAACATTTTCAAAATTTGTATTTTTCTACTCAGAATTCATATAATTCATACAATACCATATAAAAATTTGTAGCAGACACCCATTTTTTTTGTTTCAAACTGTGATAAAGGCTGTCTTATAGTAGCTGTTTTAGTCAGCTAGGGCTGCTCTAACAGAAATACCACAGAGTACATGGCTTTAACAAAGAAAGATTTATTCTTACACAGTCTGGTAGGTTGCAAGTCCATATTCAGGGTGTCCGCTCCAGGGAAAGGCTTTCCCCTTGTCGGCTCTGGAGGAAAGTCCGGTATTGCATCAGTCTTTGTCCAGGGAGCGTCCTTACGCAAGAACCTCTGGTCTGAAGGACACGCTCTGCTCCTGGTGCTGCTTGCTTGATGGTAGCGAAGTTCTCAAATTGTCCTTTGTTTCTTTTTCCTTTTATTCCTTGCAAGCTAAAAGCATTAAGGGTGGGGCAAGCCATACTCCAGGGAAACTCCCCCTACAGCAGGAATTCACAGCCCCACCCTAATCCTTTAACATACAGGTTAGCAAAACCACACAGTGGAGGACGGTCCCAAGATACTGGGAACCATATCCCAGCCACGTGGCTGCATACATTTTTGGGGGGACACAATTCCAACCATGACAGTAGCACACACTATGAGTGGTATAGCAGCTTCCCAATAAACCTCAGAGGCACAAGAATTACCCTGGAGGTACCCATGAGCACAGCAGGTTGAAGTTTCGGCTGTGCATTAAACATTTCTACCATACCAGAATCTCTCCCAGTTTTTTCAAGTTGAAAATATTCAAAGTCCTCCTGCTCTTGTCCCACTCCTGCAACTGCCTTTTTCCCTGAGTGTATCCCAGTTGATAACATCTTTCTGTTCAACCCAGAAATTGGATGATTCCAGGGTGAATTCATCTCTGTCTTAACTCATTGTGCCAACTTAGACCAAAAAAAAAGCTAAAATCAATGAGTTTCTCTCTGTTTCTCTTGTTAGTCTTAGCTCTGACTGTCAGTATAATCACAGAGCATTCTCATAGCCTCTGCATTTGTTATCTTTTGCTGTGTAACAAGTTACCTTAGCACTTAGTGGTTCAAAATAGTAAACAGCAGTTGTCACAGTCTCTGTGAGTCAGAAATTTAGGAGTGGCTTGGCTGGGTGGTTCTGGCTTAGGGTTTCGGTTGCGTTTAAGATGCCATTCATGACTGTGGTCATCTGGAGTCTTGACTGGGGCTAGAGAATCGGATTCCAAGATGGTTCACTCACGTAGCTGTGAGGTAAGGCTTGACCATCATCTGGCTTTTCCTGGAGTAACTTACCCTAGGTAGAGAACAAAGAAGGCAAAATGTCTTTTAGACAGAGTCTCAAACATCATATACTGTCAGTTCTACCACAGTATATTCTTAGAAGCAGCTTACTAAGTACAGCCTTGTTGTAATCTTTTAGTGCTGCTATAATAGAGGTATCACAAGTACATGGCTTTAAAAAGAGAAATTTTATTTGTTACAGTCTAGTGAGCTAAAAGTTCAAATTGGTGTCACTTCTAGGGGAAAGCTTTCTCTGCTGGCCCTGGAGGAGGGTCCTTGTCATCAGTTTTTCCCTAGACTGGTAGCTTCTGAGGTGCAAGGCCCCAGTCCTTTCTAGTTCAGCTTCCAGCACAACTTCTTCGTTGTGTGAAGTCCCCAAATCTCTCTGCTAGTTTCTTTCCTAAAATCCCAAAAGACTGCCTCAAGGCACAAAACAGCCTTCTACATTGAGTCCTGCCCCACCAACACATCTGCCACCCATACTCTCTTGTTAACATCATAGCCACAGGGTTTACAGCATTCACAATACCAGAAATCATGGCTCAGCCAAATTTCTACATGTGTTTTTTGGGGAGTGCAATTCAATCTGTGACAAACCTGTACTTAGGAGGAGAATTAGTTTCTACTTTCTGAAACAAGCTGTATCAAAGAATTTTGGGACATAGTTTAAAACATCCTTCACCTCCAGAGTATATTCTTTGTCTCTGATATTTAGACCCTTTATTCAGTTTACGTTGTTGTTAGGTGCTGTCAAGTTGGTTCCCACTCATAGCGACCCTGTATACAACAGAACAAACGCTGCTTAGTCTTGTTATGCTTGAGCCCATTGTTGGAACCACTGTGTCAGTCTGTTTCATTGCGGATCTTCCTCTTTTTTGCTGACTCTTGGCACCACCAGAGGGTAGATGCCCTTCTCCAGGAACTGATCCCTCCTGGTAACCTGTCCATGGTATGTGAGATGAAGTCTTAACATCCTTGCTTCCAGGGATTGTTTTGACTGTACTTCTTCCAGTACAGATTTGTTGATTCTTTTGACAGCTTTGTGGTGTATTAATTATTCATCACCAGCACTGGAATTCGAAGGCATCAATTCTTTGGTTTTCTTTCATTATCTAGCTTTCACATGTGTATAAGGTGATTGAAAATACCGTGGCTGGGTCAGGCACACCTTAGTCCTGAAAGTGACATTCTTGCTTTTCAACACTCGAAGAGGTCTTTTGCAGTGGATTCACCCAAGGCAGTATATCATCTGACTGTTGCTTCCATGCTCATTGATTGTGGACTCAAATAAAGTGAAATGCTTGCCAACTTCAAGAAATCCTGATGGCATAATGGTTAAGTGCTGCAGCTGGTACCTGAAAGGTCAACAGTTTGAATCCACCAGGTACTCCTTGGAAACTCTGTAGCACAGAGTCACTGAGTTGTATGAACTCCTCAGCAGTGGACTTGACAATTTTAGTCTTGTCTTCATTTGTCATGATGTTGCTTACTGGCACTGTTGTGAAGATTTTTGTTTTCTCTGTGTTCTGGTATGGTTCATACTAAAGGCTGTATGTAGTCTTTGATCTTCATCAATAAGTGTTTCGAGTCCTCTTCATTTTTAGCAAGCAAGGTTGTGTTATCTGCATTTTACAGGTTGTTAATGAGTCTTCCTCTGATCCTGATGCCCCGTTCTTCTTATAGTCTAGCTGGGGGCCAGATCAAGTGAGTAGGGAGGGTGGTCCAATACAGTTATTTGTTAACTGGCTAGAAACTCCCTTAGAGCCAGCGATACAGTTAAGTCCACGAACTTGCCACCATGACACCATGCACAATGGCCGTTCCGGAAAGATTTCCAAAATTGCATTAAAGGGTGAACTAGGTGCTGGTCTCTGTACAGAGCTTCCCAAGGGGAGTACTTTGAAGGTAACCATAGCTATATTCACCAGTGAGATATGTAGCACTCAGAAAAATTAAGTGTGTGGACTTGTCAGACCTTGTGAAGTGCTGCATCCATTGGTTGAAATGTCTCAGTTGGTATTCCATCAATTCCTGGAGCTGTGTTATATGCTCTTTCCTTCAGTGCAGCTTGGACTTCTTCTTCAGTACCCTCAGCTGGTGATCATATGCTGTCTCCTGAGATGGTTGAATGTCAGCCAGTTTTGTTGGACAAGTGACTGTGCACTGCTTCCATCTTCTTTTGATGCTTACTGCATTGTTTGGTATTTCTCTGTAGTGTCCCTCAGTATTAACAACTCAAGGCTTGAATTCTTCTTTAGTTTTTTCAGCTTGTGAAATGATGTGCATGTTTTTCTCTTTTGCTTTTCTAGATCTAGTTCTTTGCACATTTCATTATAAAACTTTCTCTTCTCAAGCTGCCCATTGAACTTTTCTGTTCAGCTCTTTTACTTCGCTTCTTCCATTCGCTTTAGCTACTCTATATTCAGGAGCAACTTTCGGAGTCTTCTGACAGCCATTTCAGTTTGTTCTTTCTTTTCCGTCTTTTTAATAACCTTTTATTTACTTCGTCTATGATGTGCTTGATGTTATTCCGCAACTTGTCTGGTCTTTGGTCATTAGTGTTCAGTGCATCAGATCCATTCTAGAGATGGTCCCTAAATTAGGTGGGATCTACTTAAAGTTGTACTTTGGATTTTGTGGACTTGTTGTTAATTTTCTTCAGTTTCAACTTGAACTTGCATGTGAGCAAATAGTGGTCTGTTCTGCAATGGGCCTCTGGCCTTGTTCTGATTAATGATATTGAACGTTTTCATTGTCTCTTTTCACAGATAGAGTCAATTTGATTTCTGTGTATTTTATCTGTAGATGTCCATGTGTGTAGTGGCCATTTATATTGTTAAAAAAAGATATTTTAATGAATATGTTATTGGTCTTACAGAATTATGTCGTGCGCTCTGGCATTACTTCTATCACCAACGTAATGTTTGCCAACTGCCAATCTTTCTGTGTTTCCAACTTTTGTATTGTGCATCTTGATTACAAGTTGGGTGAATTTCAGATTATAGAAGCTGGTAAAATCTTCAGTTTCCTTGTGTTTGGAGTTAGTGGTTGGTGGGTAAACTTGAGTAATAGTCATATTAACTGGCCTCCCTAGTAATCATGTGAATATTGCCCTGTCACTGACAGCTCAAGATAGATCCTGAAATGTTCTTTTTGATGATGAATTCAGTGCCATTCTTCTTTAGTTTGTCATTCCTGCATACTGCACACATGGTTCTGTCTGATTCAAAACAGCCAGATCACTAATGGCTAGGATATCTTCTCTGCATTCCATTTCATTTTTGACAACTTCCAGTTTTCTTGGATTAATTCAATTTATATATTGCAGAAATTACCCTTCTCAAATGCATATCTTCTGGCAGTGACCTGTTTAAATCATTTCACTAGCTTGATGCAATAAAGTCCAAGTTTCTCAAACAAAGTAAAACAGAAAACTTCTTGAAGATCTGGATACTACTTATCCAGTTATCTGTCTAGCTTCATAGCCAGTTTTTCAGTTACATTTGAGTATTACCTAGCTGAGATTATACATCCTATGCCACTAGATAGGACCTTGCTTCTTTTCCTTGAGTTAATGACTTTGACATAGGGGAGTTTATACTAGTTTATACAGGTCAGCTTGTTAAACCACAAGTGACCTTAAAAGTCCTACAAAGAACAGGGAGTCTGAAGAGGAGGTGACATGAAAAGGACTCAGTCCATTGTTGCTGGCTTTGAAAATACAGGATGGAAAGCGTGAATGGAAAAAAAGACATGGTCTCCCTTCAAGAGCTGGAAAAGGCAAGGAACCAGATGCTCCCCAGGAGACTCCAAAAGGAAGACAGCTCTGCTCATGCCTTGGCTTTAGCCCAGTTAAGACCCATCCTGCACTTCTACACTGACTGTACCGTAATGAATTTGTGTTTTAAGCCACTGAATTTGAAGTGATTTGTTAAAACAGCAGTTACTGATGCACTAACTTAAGTTACTGCTTTAAGCAATATTCCAAGTTGAAGAGAGAATGGATCTGATATTTAAGGAAAAAAAAAGAACACTTTAATGTCTTCATTATACATGATTACAGTCTGATTTCTTCTGTGAGTCTTAAATTGTACATGCTTTGGCTCACTGAGTCTTACAAATTAGTAAGGAAATAACATCTCACTATGGAAGATACATGTTACTTCTTATGTGAACTGGTGTTTAGTGTCATGTTTAGTACATAACAGAAAATAAATGTGTAGATTACCCTTATTAAGTTGAGTAATCAACTCTGTCTCGTTGCGACCCTATAGAGCAGGGTAGAACTGCTCCATAGAGTTTCCAAGGAGCACCTGGTGGATTTGAACTGCTGACCTTTTGGTTAGCAGACATAGCACTTAAACAGTATGCCACCAGTGTTTCCAAGTTGAGTAATTGGTTAAAAAAAATCATTGCTCATTTGCTGTGTGCCTACAGCTGTGCTTAGAAGCAAATATACCAGCGACCCTTGGGGGGAAAAAAAACTAAAAAACCAAACCCTCTGCCATGGAGTTGTGTCCAACTCATAGTGACCCTAGAGGTCAGAGTAGAACTACCCTGTAGAGTTTCTAAGGAGCGCCTGGCGAATTTCAACTGCTGACTTTTTGGTCAGCAGATGTAGCACTTAACCTACTATACCACCAGGGTTTCCACCCTTGGGAATGTATAAAGAAATAATGATGTCAGAGGCAGTGGGGTGATTTATTGTGCCTCTTGCACAGTAAAGGCAAACTTGCATGAGACTTGTTTTGCTTCATTCCCTTAGTTAGAGTAAATTGCATTTGCCTCTGTTAATTTATTGTACTTTCTTTCAATGTATTCTCTGAATTGATTTTTTTCTTTTCTTTTTTTTAACTTCTTTGTAGTTATCTACCCTTCTGGTCGCTCTTACCTTCATTAATGCTTAATGCATCTTTTCTTGGTCTGTCCTACTGGTACTCAGAATCCATCCACTGAATTCCCTTCATCCTTGGCTGCATCATAGAGAACTGCCTATTCTTTCTTGGCATGACTGGAAAATCCTCTCTGTTCCTGACTGTGCTTCCCCCATGTCATCTTAAGGAGAGACTGCTCCTGGGCCTGTATGCCATGTTCAGGGTGAAAAAGCTGTTTCTCTGTCATTGATTCCTCACCATTACACATCAGTAGTTTTTGGCTATTGCCTTTTGAGTTGTAATTCACATACCATAACTTTCACCCCTTTAAAGTATACATTTCCCTAGTTTTTAGTACATTCGTAAAGTTTTTCATCCCATTTTTCCATAGCCACTGAGTCAGTTTTGATACATAGATGTTTTATAAGACAGAGTAGAACTTCCCCATAAGATTTCCAAGACTATAATAGTTTTTGTATGTGTGTGCTTGAGGTGAAAGTTTACAGTTCAAATTAATTTCTCATTCAGAAACTTACATTGTTTTATAACATTAGTTACAGTCCCCACAATGTGACAGCACACTTCCCATTTATACCCTAGGTTCCGGGTGTCTTTTCAGCTAGTTCCTGTCCCTTTCTGCCTTTTCATCCTGCTTTTGGACAGGAGCTGTCCATTTCTTCTCATGTATCTGATTCAACTAAGAAACACATTCCCCATATAAACATTATTTTTTGTTTTATAGTCCTGTGTAATCTTTGTGTGAAGAGTAGGCTTTGGGAATCACTTCAGTTGTCAGTTCACAGTGTTTCCAGGCTCCATAGTTTTGAGGATTCTTCTAATCTCTCTCAGACCATGAAGTCTGGTCTTTTTATGTGAATTTGAGTTCTGTTCTACATTTTTCTCCTGTTCTATTCAGGACTGTTTGTTACATTCTCTGTCAGAGCAGTCGTTGGTGGTACCCAGACACCATCTATTTCTTCTGGTCTCAGCCTGGTAGAATCTCTGGTTCATTTGATACTTTATTTCTTTGGGTGGCTATTTCCCTTGTGTTTTGGATTTCTTCTTGCTTGGTATGGGGTAGGACCAACTGATGTATTTTAGATGGTCACTAGCAAGCTTTTAAGACATCAGATGCTTCTTGCCAAAGTGTGATGTACAATGTTTTCTTTATAAATTGTATTATGCCAGTTGACCTAGGTGTCCCCTGAAACTGTGGTTCCCAGACCCCAGTCCTGATTGCTCTGAGTGTTTTGAATATGTCCATGAAACTTACTTTTGCTTTGGTACAGTTTGACTTCCCCTGTATTGTATATTGTCCTTCCCTTCACTAAAGTTGTCTGCTATCTTCTAGGCACTGATTCTCACCCTCATTCTCATGACCATCAAAGAATGTTTTTTTCTGTGTTTAAACTTTTTCTTGAATTTTTATAATGGTGGTCTCATACAATATCTGTTCTTTTGTGACAGATTAATTTCACTCAGCCTGATGCCCTCCACATTATCCATATTGTGAGATATTTGTAGATTGATGATTGTTTTTTATTGTTGCTTAGTATTCCATTGTGTATGTGACCCATAACTTACTAGTACATTTGTGTGTTGGATATTTAGATTCTTTCCATCTTTTTGCTGCAGTGAACATGGGTGCAGTGAACATGTCTATTTGTGTGATGGCTCTCATTTCTCTTGAGTACATTCCTAGAAGGAGGATAGCTGGATTTTATGGTATTTCTATTTCTAGCTTTTTAAGGAAGCTCCATATTGTTTCCAAAGTGGTTGTACAATTTTACATTCACACAAACAGCATAAGAGTTCCAGTGTCTCCACAACCTTTCCAACATTTGTTATTTTAAGTTTTCTGAATTAGTGCTTGAATTGTTGGGGTAAGATAGTATCTCACTATAGTTTTGATTGGAATTTCTCTAATGTCTAATGATTGGGAGCATTTCCTCATGTGTTTGTTCAGCTTCCCGAATATCTTCTTTGGTGAAGTGTCTCTTTATATACTTTACCCTTTTTTTAATTGAATTTGTTGTCATTTTATTTTTGAGGTGTTACAGTCTCTTTTAGGTTTTTAGAGTGATATTCTTATCGGATATGTCATAGTCCCATCTGTAGGTCGTCTTTTTTACTCATTCAATGAAGTCTTTTGATGAGTATAGTGTTTGGATTTTAAGCGCTCCCATTTATCTCTTTTTGTAGTATTTCAGTGTTGTTACTTATAGTTTGTATAGTATTTATGCCATCTATTTAGGACTCCTAACGTTGTCCCTATTTTTTCTTCCATGGTCTTAATCATGTCCAATTTTGTATTTGGGTCTTTAATCCATTTCAAGTTCGTTTTTGTTTATGGTACAAGGTATTAGTCCTGTTTCATTTGTTTACAGATGGATATGCAGTTATGCTAATATCACTTGTTAAACAGGCTGTCTGTTCCCTCATTTAATGGGCTTTGAACCTTTCTCCTATTAGCTGCTCATAGGTGGGTGGGTTTATGTGTGAGTTCTCAGTTCTGTCCCATTGGTCTATAATGTCTGTTGTTGTACAAGTACAAAGCTGTGTTGACTATCATAGTGGTATAATAAGTTCTAAATGCAGGTAGTGTGAAGAAGCCGTACAGTTTCTCCTTCTCATTTGGTAATGCTTTATTTACCTGGGGCCTCTTCCCTTTCTATAAAACATTGGTGATTTGTTTTCATCTTATTAAAAAATACCATTGTGATTTGTATCAGAATTTTGTATCTGTAGATTGTTTTGGGTACAGCTGACATTTTCACAACCTCCTACCTATGAGCATGGTGTGTTTTTCCACTTATCTTGGTTTCTTGCAGTAGTGTTTGGTTTGGTTCACTATACGTCTTTTACATCACTGATTAGATTTATTCGTAAGTACTTTATTTCTTGCAGGTTATTGTAAATGGTATTGATTTGGTGATTTTTGTTTTCAAAGTTCTCTTTATTGGTGTAAAGTAGTGCAACTGACTTTTGCATGTTTATCATATATCCTGATACTTTGCTGAACTCTTCTGTTACTTCCAGTAGTTTTCTTGTAGATTCTTTAGGGTTTTATGTATGTAAGATCGTATCATCTGCAAATAGGGATACTCTTACTTCTTCCTTACTAATTTGGATGCCGTTTATTTCTTTTTCAAGCCTTACTGCTCTGGCTATGACCGCAAATACAATGTTGAATTGCTTTTGTTGTTAGGTGCCATTGAGTCAGTTCTGACTCATAGTGACTGTCTAGGTCAGTGTAGAACTCCCCATAGAGTTTCCAAGGAGTACCTGATAGATTTGAACTGCTGACCTCTTTGTTCACAGCCATAGCACTTCACCACTATTCTATCAGGGTATCTGTAATATTGAATAGGAGTGGTGATATAGGGAGTCTTTCTCTGTTTCCTGTTTTCAAGGGAATGCATTCAGTGTCTTTCCATTTAGAATTATGTTGGCTATTGGTGTTGTATAACCGCCCTTTATTGTGTCAAGAAATTTCCCTTCTATTCCTGTTTTCCTAAGAGTTTGTATCAGGAGTGGATTTTGTCAAATGCCTTTTTCTGCATCAGTTGGTAAGATTCTGTGGTTCTTTTATTTATATGATGGATTATGTTCATTGATTTTCTAGTGTTGAACCATCCCAGCATACCTGAATAGAAAAACAGTTGGTCATGGTAAAATTTTTTTTTTTTTTTTAATGCTGTTGAACTCTATTGGCTAGAATTTTGTTGAGGACTTTTGCATCTGTGCTCATGAGCTGTATTGGCCTGTAACTTTCTTTATTGTTGTTGTTGTTGTTGTTGTTTTTCCTTTATGTCTTTGCTTGGTTTTAGTATCAGGGTTATTATGCTCGCTTCACACAGGGAGTTCAGGAATATTCCTTTCTTTCTGTGCTCTGAAATGTCTCGCGTTAACTCTGAAGTCCTAGTGCTGACTCTTCTCTGAAAGTTTGCTAGAAATCTCCGTGAAGCCTTCCAGGCCAAGATTTTCTACTGCTGTTTGTATACATTTAGATAGGTAATGTGCTTCTAGAGACTTGTCCATTTCCTGTAGGTTTTCATATTTATGGAGTACAATTTTCTTAGTATTCTGTTCATCCGTTTTGAGTTGTGATTTTGCCCATCTCATTTCTTTTTTTTTTATTTTTATTTAACATAACTGAGTGAAAATGTACATTCACATGTAAATTTACATGCCCCCCATATGCAGCTTCCACTGATCTCCCTGTCCGGTGACTGCACACTATTCCTCTCTGCTCCATACATGTCTCATCCTCCCAACAGTCTCCTTTCCCCTCCTCTCCGTCCACTCCCCTTCCTCCAGCCAGAGGTCAGCAAGATGATATGCTATAGATGTATAGAACCATAAATTGCTTCCAGTATATGGTTACTCTGCATTGCCAAGTCCATTCCATTCCTGTCCAAAGAGTGGACCTTTGTTATAATTTATGGGAATGGGCAGCATCAGGGCAGGGGGCCATGCTCTCAGAGGAACCCCAAACTGCTGGACCATCAATTGAGGTCTTTTAGTGGAGATCTCATGATGCACCTCTTTTTATTCTTGTGTTCCCAGTGAGGCTCCTCTCTGTGAGCTCCGTGGTAGCTATCACTGGTGGTGGCCGGGCACCATCCGGTTCTTCCGGTCCCAGGTCGATGTAGGCACCCACTCTTGTGGGTCTCTCTGTCTTCTCGGTTGTCTTTACCGCATGTCATTTTGGCCCTCGGTGATCATCCGTTCCTGCTGAGTTGGGACCATTTGCTGTGTCCTCGGATGGCAGCTTGGCAGCTTTTAAGACCCCAGACGCCACTCACCAATGTGGGGTGCAGAGAGCTCTCTTAGCAAAACGCTAGTTGTGCTAATTGGCCTGGAATTCACCTAAGAGCATGGTCCCCTGCCCCCCACCCCAGCTACTCTATCCTTGCAGTATTGAGTTAAGATGGAAGGAGTACTCAAGTTATGCTGAAGTCCACTTAATGTTGTTCTTGTTCCTAATGTGTGCTGTCACCGCTTTCTCCCAACTAGATTTCTAGTAACTACCTAAGCTAAACCCTCACCCTGCCTCCCTCCCTCCCCTCCCTTGCAGCTGTCAAAGAGTCTTTTCTTCTATACACAATTCTGTTTTTGAGATCTTATCGTAGAGGTCTCATACAGTATTTGTCCTTTTGTCGCTGACTACTCTCACTCAACATAATGTCTTCCAGTTGAAACCAGGTTAGGAGATGTTTCCTGGAATCATCGTTATTCTTTATCGTTGCGTAGTGCTCCATTGAGTATATGTACCACAGTTTACCTATCCATTCTTCTATTGTTGGACATCTGGGTTGATTCCACCTTTTTGCTATTGTGGACTGTGCCGCGATAAACATTCTGGTGCATGTGTCCGTTGGTGTCAAAGGCCTTGATTCTGTAGGATATATTCCAAGTAGTGGAATTACTGGGTCAAATGGTATATCAATATCCTTTTTTTTAAGGAAGCGCCAGATTGCCTTCCAAAGAGGCTGGACCATTTGCAACCCCACCAACAGTGTAGGAGGGTTCCACTTTCTCCACAGCCTCTCCAGCATTTGTTGTTCTGTGATTTCTGGATCACGGCCAATCTTGTTGGGTTGAGATGGTATCTCATTGTCATCTTGATTTGAATTTCTTTAATAACTAAAGATCGTGAACATGTCCGCATGTGTTTCTTGGTTGCCTGGATCTCCTCTTTGGTGAAGTATCTGTCCATCTCCTTTGCCCATCGGTTAATTGGATGGTTTATCTTCTTCTTATTGATATTTTGTAGTGTCTTATAGATTATGGAGATCAGGCGTCGATCTGACATAGAGTTGCCAAATATTTTTTCCCACTCTGTGGGTGTTCTTTTAATTCTATTAATAAAGTCTTTGGATGAGCAAAAGTGTTTGATTCTTAATAGTTCCCATTTATCTACTTTCTCTTCTGTTGATTGAGGTTTCTTCGACAGATTTTGGAGTCTGTCCTCATTGTGTATTAAAACTTCCATTGTTGTTCCTACCTTTTCTTGGATGAGCTTTATCGTTTTAGGTTTGATATTTAGGTCTTTTATCCAGTTGGAGTTGGTTTTTATATAAGGTGTAAGATATGGATCTTGATTCAGTTTATTGCAGATGGATAACCAATTTTGCCAGCACCATTTGTTGAAGATACTGTTTTCACCCCAGTTTAATGTCTTAGGGCCTTTGTCGAATATCAGCTGTTCATAGGCAGATGGTGTCATGTCTGGGGTCTCAATTCTGTTCCATTGATCCATCTGTCTGTTCTTGTACCAGTACCAGGCTGTTTTGACCACTGTGGCAGTGTAGTATGTTCTAAGGTCGGGTAATGAAAGGCCTCCCAGTGTGTTCTTCTTCTTTAGTAGTACCTTACTTATCCAGGGCTTCTTCCCTTTCCAAACAAAATTGGTGATTTGTTTCTCCATCTCATTAAAAAATGATGCTGGAACTTGTATTGGGATTGCATTATATAAATAAATTGCTCTGGGTAAAATAGACATTTTCACAATGTTAAGTCTTCCTATCCATGAGCAGGGTAGGTTTTTCCATTTATCTAAGTCTCTCTTAGTTTCTTGTAGTAAGGGCTTGTAGTTCTCTTTGTAAAGGTCTGTTGTTTCTCTGGTTAGATTAATTCCTAGGTACTTATCTTCTTAGGGGCTATCACAAATGGTATAGATTTGATAATTTCCTCCTTAACAGTCTCGTTGTTGGTATAAAGGAATCCTACTGATTTACTTATGTTTATCTTGTATCCTGAGACTTTGCTGAACTCTTCTATCAGTTTGAGTAACTTACTTATAGATTCCTTGGGGTTCTCTGCATATACAATCATATCATCTGCGAACAGGGAGATTTTAACTTCCTCTTTGCCGATGCAGATGCCCTTATTTCTTCGTCTTGTCTAATTGCTCTGGCTAGAACTTCTAGCACAATGTTTAATAGGAGAGGTGACAGTGGGCATCCTTGTCTAGTTCCTGATCTCAGGGGAAAGTCTTTCAGTCTCTCTCCAGGATGATGTGGGCAATTGGCTTTGTATAAATGGCCCTTATTGTGTTGAGGAATTTGCCGTCTATGCCCATTTTGCTAAGAGTTTTTAGCATGAATGGGTGTTGGACTTTATCAAATGCCTTTTCGGCATCAATGGACAAAATCAGGTGATCTTTGTCTTTTGTGTTATTTATGTGGTTAATCACATTAATTGTTTTCCTGATATTGAGCCAGCCTTGCGTCCCTGGTATGAATCCCACTTGGTCATGATGGATTATTTTCTTGATATGTTGTTGTATTCTGTTGGCAAGAATTTTGTTGAAGATTTTTGCATCTGAGTTCATGAGTGATATCAGTCTGTAGTTCTCTGTCTTTGTTGGATCTTTCCCGGGCTTAGGTATCAGGGTTATGCTGGCTTCATAGAATGAGTTTGGGAGTACTTCATCCCTTTCTATACTGTGAAATAGTTTCAATAGTATTGGGTATAACTCTTCTCTAAATGCTTGGTAGAATTCTGCCGTGAAGCCATCTGGGCCCGGACTTTTTTAGGTTGGCAGTGTTTTGATGACCTTTTCAATCTCTTCCTTTGTGGTGGGTTTATTAAGTTGTTCTGCTTCACGTTGTGATAATTTGGGTAGGTGGTATGAGTCAAGGAATTTGTCCATTTCCCCTAGGTTTTCAAATTTGTTAGAGTACAGCCTTTCATAGTATTCTGTTATGATGTTTTTGATTTCTGTTGCATCTGTGGTGACAACTCCCTTCTCATTTCTAATTTGGGTTATTTGTTTCCTTTCCTTCTTTTCTTTAGTAAGTTTAGCCAGTGGTTTGTCAATTTTGTTGATCTTTTCAAAAAACCAGCTTTTGGTCTTTTCAATTTTTTCAATTGTTTTTCTATTCTCTAATTCATTTAGCTCTGCTCTAATCTTTATGATCTCCTTTCTTCCGGTGCCCGAGGGGTTCCTCTGTTGTTCTCTTTCTACTTGTTCAAGCTGTAGAGTTAGTTCCTTGATTTGGTTTCTTTCATGCTTCCAGATGTGTGCATTTATGGAGATAAACAGACCTCTGAGCACTGCTTTGGCTGTATCCTATAGGTTCTGGTAGGAAGTGTTTTCGTTCTCATTGGAATCCATGAATTTCTTTAATTGATCCCTGATTTCCTCTATAACCCATGTTTTTTTGAGCAAGATGTTGTTCAGTTTCCAAGAGTTCCACTTTCTATCTATGTTTTTTCTGCTATTGATTTCAACTTTGATGGCTTTATGATCTGAGAAGATGCTTTGCAGTAATTCAGTGGTATGGATTTTGTTGAGCATTGCATTATGGCCTATCACGTGGTCAGTTCTGGAGAATGTTCCATGTGCACTGGAGAAGAAGGTGTAGTTGTCTGCTGAGGGGTGGAAAGTTTTGTATATATCAATGAGGTTTAGTTGGTTAATTGTGTCAATGAGTTCTTCTGTATCTTTACTGAGCTTTTTTCTAGATGATCTGTCTAGTAATGAGAGTGGAGTGTTAAAGCCTCCCACTATTATTGCGGAGTCATCTAACTCTCTTTTGAGCATAGTCAGTGTTTCTTTGACATATTTAGGTGCTCTGACATTAGGTGCATAAATGTTTAATATAGTTAAGTCTTGCTTGTGTACTGAACCTTTCAGCAATAAATAGTGTCCATCTTTGTCCACGATGGTGGATTTGACATTAAAGTTGATTTTGTCTGAGATTAGAATTGCCACCCCTGCTCTTCTTTGTTTATTGTTAGCTTGATATATATTCTTCCATCCTTTAATTTTCAGTTTGTTCCTGTCTTTAGGTCTCAAGTGAGTTTCTTGTAGACAAGATATGGATGGGTCGTGTCTTTTGATCCAAGATGACACTCGGTGTCTCTTTACTGGAGCATTCAGTCCATTCACATTCAATGTAATTATTGATAGGTATGTGTTCACTGCTGCCATTGTGATATGTTTATTTTTATGTTGATGTTTTCTCTGTTGTTCTTATTAGTCTGTTCTGAGACACTCTTTTTTGTGAGTTGATTTTTCACCTTTTTCAGAGCTGGTTTTATAGTTGTTGAGACTCGTGTGTTAGATTTCTTGAAATAGTATGATACGTCTTTGTTGTGCTTTACAGCTGCCCCTATGAACCCCCTTAATAAACTATTTATAAACCCCATTTTAATTACTACCAGTCTTGTCATCTTCCTCTCCATCTGGAAGGACTGTAACGACTGTAGTACATCCCTCTTTTATTATGATGACACCATAGTTTTCATGATGATCACTGGATTGCTTCTTTCCAAATCAAAGCTGTGATTTACTTTGGAGCCTTCCCTAAATGAGTATTTAGTAGTGTGTCGTTCTAAAATATAAAGTTAGTGATTTCGTTCTTCTAAGCCAAAGCCAAGAACTTCTTTCAGTATTTCTTGTAGTTTGGGTTTGGTTTCTACAAAGTCTCTGAGTTTCTGTTTATCTGGAAATGTCTTAATTTCATTTTCGTGTTTGAAAGAGAGTTTTGCAGGATATATAATTCTTGATTGGAAGTTCTTCTCCTTCAAGACTTTGAATGTGTCGTGCCACTGTCTCCATGCCAGCATGGTTTCTGCTAAGAAATCTGACGAGAGCCTACAGGGTTTCCCTCTGAATGTTAGCTTTGCCTTGAGTCTTGCTGCCTTTAAGAGTTGCTGCTTATGTTTCATTTTGTTAAGCTTGATTATAATATGTCTTGGAGTCTTTCTTTTGAGATCTATATTGGGTGGCGTACGATATGCATCTGAGATGTCTATATTCTCTTCCTTCATGATTTCTGGGAAGTTTTCTTTCAGCAGCTCAGCAACAATACTCTCTGTGTTCTCAGATGTCTCACCCTGTTCATGGACTCCAATTAATCGTAGGTTGTTCCTCTTAATAGAGTCCCACATGCTTCTGAATGTTTCTTCATTTTTCTTGTTTTTTTTTTTTTTTTGATTTCTGCTCATAGACACTGGCATCAGTAGCTCTGTGTTCCAAGTCAGAAATTCTTTTTTCCATTTGTTCCATTCTGTTTTCTTGGCTTTGCATGGAAGTTTCTATGTCTTTGATTTTCTTCTTGATCTGTTGGATTTCAGAGTACTGGTGTTCCATCAGATCGAACAGCTTGCTTAATTTTTCATTTTTTTCTGCTGCATTTTTTATAAGGTCTAGAAGGGCCCTGTATATAATCAATTTGTATTCACTTCCTGATGCTTTCATAAAAGTTTCTTCATCTGGAAAACTCCTTGGTTGCTTTGTTTGGGAGCCTTCTGAAGCCATGAGTGATTGCTTGTATGCCGCAATTGTCTGTTGCTTTTTGGGTCCCATGTGAGTATGTAGAGGCTGGAAGAGGTACTGTGAGGATGGATTGCAAATTTTTCTCTAGGCTGTCTTCAAATGTAAAGCAAAAGGTGTATGACCAGTTCACAAGTTAGTTAGGTTTTCAGGTGTAGAGGTCCCTCTTTCCATCTGACAAAGTAAGCGCCACTGTATCCAACCCCAGATGATAACAAACTAGTTCAAAATACAGCACTGCTAGTGCCCTGGTGGCCTCTGCTGACAGGGCCTAGCCTTAGCCAACACTGCGTCAAGTACTGGTTTTGTGATAGAAAAGCACTCTCCTGTGGGCAGGCTCTGGCTCCCAAGCTAAGAATTAGGTCCAGCTGCGGCCACCGTAGCCAAGGTGGCGTCCTCCACACAGGCAGCACACAGAGGGGCTAAAGGTGCTGAGAGGTAGTGATTCCTCTGATTCTATTGCAGGGTCCCGAACATAGGCAGCACTGTGCAAAATCACTACTTTTCTGACGGAGAAGCGCTGTCCCGTTTGCAGGCGCTGGCTCCCAGGCTAAGAACAAGGTCCCGCTAAAATCTCGGTACCAACATAGCGTCCCGCACTCTGACCACGGAGTTCCGCACAAACCCCACTGAGGCAGCTACAAAACGAAAGGCTCAAAGTGTCTGGATTAACAGAGTCCCGAGCCTGGCTCTCAGAGTATGGGAATTTCGCCTGCCTATCCCCCCAGCAGCATGTCTGAGTCCAGCCGCCGGGCAAGGCCCAGCGAGACTGCCAGCCGAGACCGAGGAAAAAAAGTCAAAATGGTGCGTTTACCTTCCGTCCGTTAGAGCCGGGGCTATCCAGGAGCGGGAGTCAGCGAAAGAGAGGAGATTTTTCGCTGAGTGGTATAAAGTCCCAATTAACAGCTCTGTGCCGTGTCCTGAGGCTGATTAGGTGCTCAGAAGGCTCTGTTTGATTGTCAGTTCAGGTCTTGGTTTCGAGAGGGATAGAAGGAGACGTGGGCTTAGTCGGCCATCTTGACTCCGCTCCCCGCCCATCTCATTTCTTATTAAAGCTTTTGCTTCTTTTATTTTTCTTTTGTCATTTTAGCTAGTGTTTTCTCAGTTAATTTTTTTTTCAAAGATTCAACTTTTGATTATTTTGACTCAGTTGTTTTTCTGATCTGATGTTTATTTCCTTTCTTCTGGTGCCTGAGGGCTTCTTCTGCTCTCTTTCTGTTTGAATTACAGGGTTAATATTTTTATTTTGGCCCTTCTAGTATTTTTTTTAGCCCTTAATTTTTGGATGCATGCATTTATTGCTATAAATTGACCTGTTAACACATCTTTTGCTGTGTCTCAAAGGTTTTGGTAAGGTTTCATTCAGATTTGATTCTTAGAATTTCTTTATTCTGTCCTTGATTTCTTCTGGAACCCAGTAGTTTTTAAGCAAGATATTGTTTGATTTCCATGTATTTGATTTTTTTTTTCTTGCTGTTATTGACTTCTACTTCTATGACATTCTGATCACAAAATAAGCTGTTTAATATTTTGATGTTTTGGGTTCTGTTAAGGCTTGTTTTGTGGCCTAAAATGTGGTCTGTTCTGGATAATGGTCCATGTGTGCTGGAAAAGAATATATGTTCTTTGCTGCTGTTAGATGAATTGTTCTGTATTTGTCTGTGAGGTCTTGTTGATTGATTGTGGTGTTTGGGTCTTCTTTACCTTTATTGAGTTTCTTTCTGGATGGTCTGTCTTTGGCAGAAAGTGGTATGTTGAAGTCTCCTAACATTTTGAAGTTCAGTTTGTCTTTTCAGCAATGTTTGAGTTTCTTTTATGTGTTTTGGAGCCCTGTCATTGGATGTTCAAGTATATATTATGATTGTATCCCCCAAATGTGTTGACTCCTTAATCATTATATAGTGCTTTTCCTTGTCTTTTGTGGTGGATTTTGCTTCAAA
The DNA here is from genome assembly GCA_028571685.1 of Heterohyrax brucei. NCBI lineage: Eukaryota > Metazoa > Chordata > Mammalia > Hyracoidea > Procaviidae > Heterohyrax > Heterohyrax brucei. The sequence goes on along the minus strand of CM053143.1, from coordinate 115,795,414 downwards.
GTGTCATTTTGTCAGAGGTCAATGTTGCCACTCCTGTTGTTTTTTTTGGTTGCTGTTTATTTTGTATAGAGTTTTTCTATCCTTTTGATTTAGTTTGTGACTTTTCTAAGCTGTGTCTTTTGCAAACAGCAGATAAACAGATGATGGTTTTGTTTGTTTTTTTAATCCACCACAGTCTGACTCTTTACTGGTGCATGTAGGCCACTTGTATTCAGAGTAATTATTTTATGAGTTTACTGATACCATTTTGATGTATTTTTCTGATGTTGACAGTTTCTTCTGCTTAAATTTCTGTGATGTTTTGTTTATGTTTTCATCTTTTTTATTATTGTTGATTTTGTGTTTGCTGAGTCCTTATATTTTTCTTTTTTATTTGATGGCAAGCTTTTTCCTTACTTTGTGGTTACCTTGAAATTTACATTCATTTTTCTAAGTTTAAGCCCATCTTACATTTCTCGATATTGCCTTAATTTACTCTCTCTATGGAAGTTCTGTGACTACATTGTTTACTTCTCTTTGTTTTTGCATTGTTGTTTATGTATTGAGGTCTCTCGTTCCACATTTTCAGTCTTTTAGCTTTTATTTTTTTGTGTTGCCCTCCCTATGTGGGTTAATAACTAGTCAGTATGTCTTGTATTCTAGTCTTGGATTGTTGTCTGATATTGTTGGCTATCTAACCAAAGGATTCATTTTAATATTTATTTTAGTTTTATTTGGTTTTCACAAGTTCTTGTAACTTCTTATTTGGAAGTGACCTAATTTGCTGAATATGTTCTTGGGTGGTGGGTTTTTTTTTCCTTTAGGGCTTTATACATGTTATCTCACTGCCTTCTTATCTGCGTGGTTTCTGTTCAGTAGTCAAAGTTTAGTCTTACTGATTCTCCTTTGCAGATGACTTTTCATTTATCCCTTTGCAGCTCTCAAGATTCTGTCTTTATTTTTGGCTGTGGCAAGTTTGATCATGGTATATCTTGGTAACTTTCTTTTGGTGTCAAACCTGTATAGAGTTCATTGAGCTTCTTAGATAGATGTCTAATTTTCTTGCATGATATCAGAGAAGTTTTCTGCCAGCAAATCTTCAACAGTTCTCTCTGTGTTTGCTGTTATCCTCCTGTATTCTGGTACTCTGATTACTTCTGTTTTTCCTCTTGGTAGTGCCCTACATAATTCCTAGACTTTCTTCATGTCTCCCAAGCAGTAACTCTTTAACTGCCGTACAGGGTTTTTAAGGTACATCTGATGGATTTAAACTGTTAATACTTTGGTTTGCAGATGCAACTCTTAACCATTATACCACCAGAGTTTCCTTTCACCCTTGCCAAGTCTATGCCTGTTGCCATTGAGTGTATTCCAGCTCATAACAACCCTATAGGAAAGAGTAGAACCACCCCACAGAGTTTACAGGGAACTCCTGGGGGATTCAAAACCACTGGTATTTTGGTTAGTAGCTATAGCACTTAACTGCTAGGGTTTCCTTTCACCCTTAGCAACCACTAATAATAGACTTTGGTCTCGATACATTTGCCCATTCTGGATACTTCATACAAGTGAAATGCAATATTTGGCCTTTTTCTCTTTTCCATGCAAGTATAAGTAAAATTGTTTTCTTAATTGCATTTTCTGATTGTTCATTGTAAGTGTACTGAAATGCAATTTGTTTCTTTATCTTGAGCTTGCTGAATTCATTTATTCATCCTAATAGTTTTTAGTGGATTGTCTAGAATTTTCTACTCGTAAGATAATGTCATCTGCCCATAAAAATAGTTTTACTTCTTCCCTTCCAATGTGAATGCTGTCTATTTCCTTTTCTTCCCTGATTGCCCTTGCTAGAACCTCTAGTTCATTGTTGAATAATAGTGGTCAGAAGGGAATTTGCTATCCTGTTCTTGATCTTAGAGGGGAGGGCTTTCAGTCTTTCACTGTTATGTGTTACGTTAACTGTAGAGTTTTTTTGTTTTATAGATGCCCTTTGTCAGCTTCTCAGTAATCTTCTTAAAAGCGTCTTTCAGATTTTCTCTGGAACAAAACCCACTTTCCCTGAGATTTACAACCTCTGACTGTAAACCAGTTTGTTCCTCATCTTTGCTTTCATTCTGCATGCTTAATGACTCCTTGATATTCGGTGAACCTTTGGGACTGTATTGTGCTCTTGACGTCAGCTCTGAATGTTGTCGTTATCTGTCATGACTCAAAAATCTGTCAGTTGCCCTAAAATGTTGTAATTATTTTTTTTATAAATAGTATGTATATACCAAAAGATTTGCACTAAAATATAAAAGAAAGGAAACAAACTGTAGTAGTACAACCAGAGATAACACTTTTAATGTAGGTATATTTCCATCTGTGTGTGTGTGTGTGTGTGTGTGTGTGTGTGTGTGTGTGTGTGTGTGTGTGTGTCTTTAAACCCACTCCTGTTGAGTGAGTTCCAGTCTACAGGGTTTCCAAGGATATAAATCTCTGCAGAAGCAGACTGTCACATCATTCTCTTGGGAAGTTGCTGATGGTTTTGAAGCATCCACCTTTCACTTGACAATCAATCACTTTAACTACTGAGTCTCCACGCTCCTCCTTTGTGTGTCTGTACATACCCATGAAATCTTCTGGGTTGTACTGATTTTGTCAGTGTCACTGTAAGGTTTATTTCACAGTTTTATTTGTAAGATGTATGTGTATATCCGTACATACGTGTATAGGGCACTTCAAGTTATATATTCAGTTTTTCCCAGTTAGCATTGTATCATGAGTTTTTGAATTACCATGTCTTTAAACATACTTTAAATACATATTTCATTTGTGCTTTTTATGTATAGATTTACTGTAATTAAGCAGTTTCTTTATTGAACATTTAGATTGCTCTTAATTTTTCATAGTTATTACTTGCACTTTGTGTATACCTTCTTTGCAGTTTGCTTGCTGGTAATTTTCCTAGGCTAGGTCTTTAGAATTGGAGTAGAGGTTTTTACAGTGTTGTCAAACAGTTGCCTGAAAAAAGTGGTGACAGTTTACTCTTCATCCCGCAGTGTGTAAGTATAATGATTTATTTTTTCTAGCTCGGACTCTGAAATAATTGGTTATGCTTTGGACACACTATATAATATAATAGCTAGTGATGACGAAGAAGAAGTAGGTAAGTTTCCACTTCATCTTCTTACTATGTTATCAGATTTTCTGTATGTAAAATTAACCAGATTATGTGGATTTTGCCAGTGCCTGGTGGTGTAATAGTTAAGTGCTATGGCTTCTAACTAGTATGTTGGCAGTTGAGATCCACCAGAAACTCCTTGGAAACTCTGTGGGGAAGGTCTGCTCTGTCCTATGGGGTCACTGTGAGTCAGACTGTACTGCAGGGAGTTTTTACTGCACAAATTTATTTAAAAGGGTTATTTTGCCCTTTTTTTGTGTACTTTTTTTTTAATTCATAAAGAAAGGCTTATTCCTAAAAAACTACCTTTGAGATGATTGTTTTGTCTGTGATTTTGGAACATTGCAATGAGATAGAATCTTCTTTCCTAGGAAATATTTTTTCCCCTTTTTTGAATTTAATTTTAGTTAAATGGCATGAATATCAGCAGTTTCTGACTTATATAATCATTTTGTCCTATTCATTAAAAGTCAGTCTATTTTATGTATGTTGCTTCCTGGTGGATAGTATGAAGTTGGAGGATTTTTTCCTTCTTTCCCTAATAAACTCTTAAAACTCTTACATAGGTCTTACATTAATTCATAAAAAACAAAAATGTATTACATATACAAAGGATTTTTTTCTTTAAGTCTGTTTGATGTTAAACGATATGAAATAGATTGAAGTCCATACTTTTTTGATAGTTTTTTGTTGATTGCATTAAACTGCTTGCATCTTTAAAGTTAGACAGTCTTTCATTCCCGTATTTTATTGTCAGCATATGAAATGCTTAATTGGAGGTCTGTATGCATTTCCCTCTGTAGACTGCAAGAACACACTCATTGAATAACATTTCGCAGTGCTGTTGAAGAGTGCATGCTTCATATTGGGTTGGCTGATGCAGTAGGACATGGTGGGTCTTCCCTTAGTTTAGTAAGTCAGAAAGATCAGATGTGTTAATGCCTTTTCTAGATCTAATCGAGACTAAAAATTACATGACCTTTAAAATTATAAGTGGACAAATCAAAGAACTATACATGCGTATTGGCCATGAACTGTTTTATAAAAACAAAAGAAGAGCAGAAGTATACCAACCACTGTTAGAGACATTTGAAACTGGGTTATGTAGTCACTATTCCCTATACTTGAACAGTCTTTTTCTTAAAGTTTTATTTCTCTGTGGTGTTTATCATACAGCTCAACTTCAAGAATTTCTCAGGAATGAAAAGTCTTTAGTGAATATGATTTGGTACCATGGAAAAAGATGTATGGCTCACATGGCAACACTTAGATGCAGTACACCCAAGAACACATTTTAAATAAAAAGTTAATTCATTCTAGTTGTTTCTCAGATGAGGGAAAGTTAGATGCTGCATACTTTTTAGGACATGTTAAAAATAAAGGTTTTTCTTTTTCCTTTTTCTTTTTCTTTCTTCCTGATTGATTCCTTAGTTACTCAGATGAGAAATTTAGCCTTTTTTCTAGTTAGCAGGAACTGTCAGTCATAATTTTTCTATTTAATAAAACACATAGCAGCAAAATTTTTATTAAGTGGCTCTTTATAAATTTATCATATAATCAAGGTTAAGTCGTATTTGTTTGTTTCTCTGTTTATATTTAGGCTTTTTATTTTTAATTCAGCATCTCCAAAGAATCTCTGGATAAGATAGGATAAAATAATTTTTGTATAAAGTGTAGGAGAATCACTTGAGAGTTTTAGAGTTTCTTCAAAATGCAGTCATCCTAAAATAGTCAGTGAAAATACAGATATTGAGAAATGTGTCCTTCTATAATTAATACTTTTAATTGCTTCTTGAAAAGATAGTTCTTAACTGACATGTTGAACTCAATTTCAGAATTCTTCTCTTAGGGATAGTTTGTTATAATTCTTTAGTGATGAATCTGTCTCATGGCCCTGAAAATAAAGCATCTGCTATGTATCTTTTAGAGTATGTCTGGTATTTGACTAAAATAGGAAATACTTTTTACCATGAGATTATTTTATTCATTTAATGTTTTTTAAAACTCTTCTTTTACTGTATATATACTACTACGTAAGCAACTGTTTCCTTTATCACCCAGTTTTTATTTATTCATTTTTTTGTCTACCTTTTCAGATGATGTTGAAGGTAAAAGATTGTATTTACATGTGCATGATGCTTTTAGGCATAATTTCTGATAATATAAAAGGACACTGTCAAGTGATGTTTCTTCTGGCTGGTGAAAATCTTCCAAAATTTATTTCACTATAAAAGAATTCCTTACTATAAGAGGAATATTTGGTAATCTTGAATTACCATTTATTATTTCGGTGGTGCTAAATCTGTTTACTGTCCAGAACAGACAAAATATTTTAGTGCATCTTTTAATAAAATTAAAACTTTTGCTGTGGTAGGGTAATCTACCATTACTTTGTAGGTGCTTCCTAGGAAAAAATTTTAAGACAGTTTATTTTAAAATAAAAATGGTATATGAATATGTATACATACGTATGTATACATATTTACCTATATTCAGGAAGAACTGAAAAGTATTCCAGTTTAGAGAATGCTTGTATGTTGATATTGTCCCTTTAAAACAATGCATGCCCAGTAGTGTTCTGGTTACTGACATTTTTGACACTAATTTGTAGAGCTCACCTATATTTTCTTTATTTTCCCTAGTAGTGTGTTTCAAATTTCATTTACTTGTATCATTGCTATTTCTTTTCCTCATTATTAAAGTAACCTATTTTATTTTATTTTAATTTATTTTATTCTACCAACTTCTGAGATGTTTTACTTTTTTAAGATGAGGAAGGAAATACTCTTATCTAAAATAGATTTTTAAGTGGTACCTAACAAAGTTGCTTATACCTAACAAAAAACTAACTAAAGAAACTAACATTAGGTATATAGTGTTACTTTTTGTGATGTTTGAATCCTTTCTTTGAAATGAGAAAATATCAGCACATTATACCTTGACTTTTGTGACTGTAAGCTATTTCCTCATGGGGTAGTACCAGTCAGTTCTTGTTTCTTTTCTTATTTGACCATACTTTTATAGAGCTTTAAAATATAGACTGTTGTGTGTCCATTGTCTTGTATGATTCTCATAGAATCTGTGAGGTAGGTGATGTCATTCTTTCTTCTAAAGAGAAAAAAATAGGCCCAGGAGTCGTCATCCAACAAGTAGAACAGAATTTTTTAAAAGTTCTTTCAGTGTTTCATACATTTCTGATTGATCAAATTATGGATAGTTTTATTTTTATTCTTATCTTTCTTACTAGATTCTGAAAATCATACGATGCACTCAACTGGTTATAGAGTTACAGAATGATTAGAATAAATGTTAAAATATTTAGGTGTACCTGTTTAACTGACTACAGTGTGTAAAAAGATTACTTCATAACCCCTCAGCTTGAGTCGGAACACCTTTTTTACAATATATATTTTTGTAATGTAATTTTTTTTCTTTATAGTATGAATCATGAATTTATTATGGAGACAAGGTCTAAATGAGAAGGTCCAAAGTATTTTGAATTGTAAGCACATTTTATGAATAAATGCATCTCTACCAGTTTAGTTAAAAGCCAGGCGGATAAGAACTTTTTAAAAAATCAGTCTTCCATTTTACATACTGTTTTAGGTTTATTTTCACTGTGGTAGCCTGGAGCCATTTAATTTTTATATTATTTTATTTCTTAATTTATCTTATGGTAAAGGATCATTTACTTTCTTGTTTTGTTTCATTTTTCTCAGGAAATATTTATTGCGTGTTATTAGTGATATTTTATAATAAAATTAAATGTATATACTTCTCACACAGCCGTAAAATGATAAAGCGTTTATCGATTTACGTGCTGAGCCACACTGTTGGTTTTAACAATTCAGCCATCAATCATGATTCTAGACCAGGGCCACCAGTACATGATTTGATATACAGACTCTCTACAATAACTGGAACAAAATCTTCTTCATGTGTGACAGTTGTCTCCTCATCCAACCCTTTTGGGGGCTCAGGTAATTCATTTGTTGAGACTTCCTTTTGCTCCACTTCATCACTGGGAGCTTACTGTTCTGTCCTGTGACAATCAGCCCAGCAGGGTTCAGGTGCCCCGTGCATCAATTTCAAGACATCTGCCGCTGATACCAGACTGTGGTCTCGTTGGGATACATGGCAGCAGCCTGGGAAGACCTCTGTCCTCCAAGGCCATGTACTTTCACAGGTTCAATAAGTATATGATATAAAAAACAAGCTTAAACTCTAGGACTTTTAATAAAGTATGCTGGGTAAGACAGGGTGGTTTTCTTGCCTTGAACCTTTGTTTATATGTAGGCTAGATGTAATTTCACAAAGGCTTAGTTATGGTTTGCAACTTTTAGATATAATTAGTGTCATTATTTATAGTAGTTTTAATTTACTGCTGTAACAAATAGATTTGTGTATCACCTTAATTACTTAGCTAATTTGTGGGGGAAGACTCCATTGAAGTTCAAAAGTGCTGTCTTGTGATTGTAACTTAAAGTAGTGTGTATCACTGTGGTGCTTTGGTGTAACCATCGATCCTTGGACTAGGAATATAGCTCAGTTGAAAACATAGATCTTAATTATTACTGGTAAGCTATAGTGTTTCACACAATGTAATGAAACCAAACCTATTGCCATTCAGTTGGTTCCAACTTCTGGCAACCCTGTGTGTTACAGAGACTGCTCTTTAGGGTTTTCTCATCTTGGTTAAACACGTGACTGCTAGCTCCAAGATTGGTGGTTCAGATCCACCAGCCACTGTGTTAGAGAAAAGGCCTGGTGATCTGTGGGGCCCACTGGATAGTGCATAGCAGCAGTCTTTGTGGAAGCAGATCACCAGGCCTTTCTTCCATGGTGCCACTAGGTAGGCTCCAACTGCCAACCTTAGTAGCCGAGAGCAAACCTTTTTTTCCACCCAGGAACTTTTATACAGTATAGTTACAGAATAAATCAAAGGTATTAACTGAGTTTCTTGCTACATAATTAGCTTGTGCTCAGTACATCCATTTTTCTTGTATTAGACCCTCGTGTTTCACAGGTTAGCATGAATGTCTCCTGTATGAGTGCTCTGTATGAAAAAGAGTTCATAGTTAGACATTACATACAGTATTCCGTCTGAAGCATCACAATTTATGATAGCACAGTAACCACTGAGAGGCCTGCGGTAAAGAAGTCTGTTCAACTTCGTTTAATCCAACTATGTTGGCCTAGAGGCATTTGCTTTCACTGGACACCTGTTAATGTGCCTTTCACCCTGCACTCTGGGGAGACTTACCAGGGCTTAAGTTCAGTGTCACTGAGCTGTTGGCTTTTATCAACATAAATATTCTGTGAAGTCTATATATTTTTCTCCATTCTTCTTTAGTTTGGCTTACACATTTTAGGCTGGCTGGCTACGCATTTGAGTATTCTCTCTGATGTTGATGACTTATTTCAAACTTTTCTGGAGTCACACAAATTTAGCCCTAAGGTGTTTTCTGTCTTGTAAGGAGGAGATTTGTTGGCCATCTTAATATTTTAAATAATTTGAATAAGTTACAAATTGGAATCTTTCACATGAGTGTTTGGATTTTAAGCTTGTCTTTTTTAAATAAATTAATAAATAAGTAAACTCTGAAGATCTGACAGCCCCTGGGCCTGCGTTCCCACATGACAGCAATCACCTGGAGCCAAGTACCTGCTGCATGCTATCCTTGGACAGGCGTCTACTGTCCATCTTCCCTAATGTCTTACACACAACCTGCCTTACTCACTCACATCTTATCCTTAGAGTCAGGTTTACATTCTGTACAGTACTCAACACCATGTAAACAGAAAGCCATACTGTGATAAATTATTTTTAAAACACTATTTTGATAATTACATGCTGAAGTGGTACCTCGTTCAACAAATACACATAGATACAGAGGGACTGTAGCTCTACAGAGTAACCACAATTAGATCAACACACATTGCCGTGATTTCAGTTTCTGCAGAGACAAGTCTAAGAGAGAGAGTGCAAGTTACTGGCCTTTTGAACATAAATTTCTTATCTATTTGGAGAGCTGTTCACTTAATGGATGTGGTCTGCTGCCTCCTTTTTGTATGATTTTCTTCATCTGCTCTTTTATCTATAGAATTTGGCCAGATACTTCCTTCTGATGCCGCCTCCCACCTAGTCATGGTTCATTAGGGTTCTGGGCTAGCTTAGAACGAAATAGGCTTGTTAGCTCACTGTGGAGTCAAAGTACCTATTCATAGATTATTCTGAGGAGGGAGATTTTTCTAAAGATTTTCACCAGCTCTCAAATTGGCTTACCTTTTCTAGTTCCTTCACAGTCTCCCCTGCCATCATCACATCAACATGCAAATAAAATGGAATGTATGGCTTTTGCTATTTACATGGTCCAACTTTTTCAACACCATTGGTACATTTCCCTTTGAGCTTTCAAAAAATCACAATTTACCAAACCAGACTTTACCTTCAGGGCTGTGTGAATAATTAGGACACACAATGTTATCAGCTCCTAAAGGGACAACAAGTAGCATCCAAGCCTCTGCTACCTTAACTTGTTAATACCCTTGACTTAGTAGTGATCATGATGATAGCTTTCAAGTTTAATTGTTGTTTTATTCATCCCTTGTCTACCAATTCTTCCTGAAAGGAAAATGGTGACTATTTCTTGAAACAGTTCTTATGACCAAAACCAAACCTGTTGCTGTTGAATCCATTCCAACTCCTAGTAACCCTATAGGACAGAGTAGAAGTCCTGAAGAATTTCCAAGGGGCAGCTGGTGAATTCAAACTCCCATCTTCTTCATTAGCAGCCTGAGCTCTTAACCACTGAGCCACCAGGGCTCTTATCATGATAATGTTTCAATATGAAAACATGTGACAAATTTACTTTTATATAGAATTCAAATAACCGTAAACTCAGCTTCTTTTTTGGTAGATCTCCTGCAACTTATATGAGAAAGACAGAAATATAGGGTGAAATGTCAATATTAGTACTTGTTTATAGACAAGTTTCTGGAAATGTCGTGGAATATACTTTTTAAAATTTAAAATCGTCTTGCATTTTTTTAAAGAGATTTTTTTATCCATGAAACACAAAATGAACAGGGAAGGGCTGACTCCTCCAAACTAAAACTGTCACCGTGGGTTTTTTTATTTTGTTTTTTGTTTTTCTGGCATTAATGATAAGGAAACTGAGGGCCAGTTTAATAGGGTGACTGAATCTTTGCAAGCCCCTTTTTGATACACATCTGTTAACTGTAAGCCAAGTTTATCTAGTGCAAAAAAATGGAACTTTGTAAGTCACTTTTGTAATAACCTGATACCAGCTGATCACAGTAAGGACAGGAGAGGGCAGGTGTCAATCAGTCACTTAAGTTTCTGTTTGCATCTTAATGTACATCGTTACTGAGAATTTGAAACGCTTTTTGAATCATCAAAGGGAGATTGTTTTGTTTCATTATCATTTGCAAACTTGGTAATACTTATGTAGCTTATGTTAGGACAGTGAGTCTCACCTGGGAGCCCTTTGCCTCCTCACCCTCACCTACAGAACATAAGGCAGTATCTGGAGACATTGGTTGTCACAGTTGAGGGGAAATGAGCAAGTGCTACTGGTATTTAGTGGGCAGAGGCCAGGGATGCTGCTGAAAATGCTGCATGGCACCTGACAGCCTCCCACAAAGAATTATCTGGTCTGAAATATTAATACTGTCAAGATTGAGAAACCGTGGCTTAGGCATAATGAGAATGATGCAGGTGCTATTTATTGAACTCTTGTGTATTACACACTGAAACCCTGGTGCCATAGTGATTAAGTGCTGTGCTGCTAACTAAAAGGTCAGCAGTTCAAAGCCCCCAGGCACTCTTTGGAAACTCTGTGGGGCAGTTGTCCTCTGCCCTGTAGGGTCGCTATGAATCAGAAGTGACTCAGCCGCAGTGGGTTAATGTTTCTGTTACTTTGAATTGAAAATCTGATTATTTTACTTACGTGTTTTCCTCACAGAGAAATCTGTGTGAAAGATATTGTCCCCATTTTACAGATAAGGAGCTGAAGGTGTTCCTAGTTAGGATACTTGCCCAAAGTAACATGACTGCTTAGTAAAGTCTTCTGATAAGGCTGTCCTATCTTTAAAACTGAATAAAACAAGTTGTGTTAATATACTATTTTAATTGTTATATCATTCAGAAATATATTTGATGGCATTATGTGTGGAAAAGAACTTAGGATAAATGGCTGCTGTGGCACCTTCCACATGGGGCCAGAAGTAATCAGTTATCATATCCTGATACCTTTCATCATCCACAGTCACAGCCTCTCCTTGTTCATCTTGGAAAAAGTAACAACAGTGATTCCACCGGACCAAAATCCACACCACACCAAACGGTAACTTTTGGGGGATGAAGTAGACGTTCTTGAGTCTCCATTGGATTCTCATCACTCCAGATGGGACAGTTTTGCTTGTTAACAAAACCATGCATCCAGAAATGAGCCTCATCACTGAAGGAGATTTTTCGGCCAAAAGCAGGGTCAACTTCCAGTTGCTCCAGAGACCAGTCAGCAAATGTACTGTGCAATGTATGTTCGTGATACTTCATCTAGTTCTTGAGTAAAAACAGTTTTGTAAGGGTAAAGCCTCAAGTCCTGATGCAAAATCCACCCAATTGTGGTCAACCAAAGGCCTGTTCTTGTGCTTGCTCAGAAATTGATTGAGGTGGATTCTCGCATACAGTCTGCAGAACGTGGCAATGTTTTCAGTGGAGCGTGTGGTTTGTTGTCACACAGGTATTGTCTGATGAGCAACAGACCTAGTTATCTCAAATTTTTTGATTAAATGTCGAATTTTTCTCTCAGTGGGATGATTATGTACATTGTAAATTTCACATTAACACACAGAATGTCAAGCGGAACACCCATTTTGGTAATAAACTTTAATTTCTGTGCATTGTGGAATTGTGTAACTTTCCATGGCTGTTAAGACTAATCAAAAAAAGTGATAAATATGGCTGCTGTAGCTTCACAAATATCACTGCCGTGAGCTGTCAAAAATAGGACATCCTTACTGGAAGACCTTCTAGTTGAATCTGATTGATCTGAATCTAATGCCTTTGTGAACTTTTTCCATTACATTAAACTGCCTCTCAGGAAAGTATTTGACTGCTCCATACCCTAGTCATTCCATAGTTAAACAAAAATTAGTTCCATTTGTGGTAGTGATGTCATTTCATATATCTTGATCATGTTATTTCACAGGTTACACGTGACCTGTTAGTATTATTTGACAGTTGATCACTCCTTTCTCCTTGTAAACTTTCTTTACTTGGCTCCCAGTCTCCTGTTTGGCTGACAGCTGCCTCTTCATCATCTTTTCTGTCTTCCTCCTTAACTCCCTAACCTGTTAACAGTGAAGTACCATTGGACATAGATTTTTTTTCTTTTCTACTGTCTTCCTGTATTCCCAGACTGTATTGTCATCTAGTCTGGTGATTTTTAAATACTACTTCCATGTTTTTCAAAAAAACTGGTATATTTACACAGTGGAATACTATGCAGTGGTAAAAAACAGTTTTAGGAAACATACCTGGTGTCATCTGGAAGACATTATGCTGAATGAAACCAGTCAGCTGCAAAAGGACAAGTACTGTGTGAGACCACTATTATAAGGGCTTAAAACAAGGTTTATGCACACAAGAAAATACCGTTAGCCAGCTACAAAGGTGGGAAAGGAGGGAGAGGGGTATTCATAGATAGTAGACAGGAATGGGGTGAGACAAAGGGAGTGACAGTATGCAGTAGAAGGGAAGTTAGTACAACTGGCCTACACCCAAAGTTAACAGGTTTCCTAAATACAGCACAGTATTTTAAAGGACACGGGGGTCTGGGGACCATGGTTTCAGGGGACATCTAGGTTAATTGGCATAACTGGTATTGTTGTTTTATGAAAAAATTCTGCACCCTGTATTAGTGAGTGGCGTCTGGGGTCTTAAAGGCCGGCAAGCTGCCGTCTACGGAGTATCAGTTGGTCCCAAGCAGCCTAGAGCAGATGAAAAGGAAGGACATCAAAGACATGAAGAAAATATGAGCCCAGGAGACAGAAGGGGCTGTGTGACTGGGAGACTACATAACCATGACACTGGAAAAACTAGAAGGGGCCCAACCACTACTAATGACTGCCCTGACAGGGAACACAGTGTAGAGTCCCTGATGTAGAGGGAAGAAAAGGGCGCTGCAGATCTGGAACTCTGTTAAAAGACCAGATTTGGTGTTCCAACATCCTGGACGGTCTCATGAAAACATGGCTCCTGTACTTGGCTGCTAGTCCAGAGCTGAAACCAATCCCATAGCCAATTTCTCAGACAAAAATAGAGCTGGACTGTAAGACATTGAGCAGTGCAGGTGTTATATGTCCTTCTTGGCCTAAATATGACTATGAGACTGTCCAACCAGCTCCTCTCTAGAAGAGAGAAGGGAGGGTGGAGAGGAAGGGACAAGTATTGGTTGAGTGGATACTGGAAGTACAGAATGGAAAGGAGGAGTGGGCCATCACAGGGTGCAGAGAGCTGGTAAGAGTTGCATAGAGGCACGTTTTTGGGGTTTTATATGGCAAATTGACTTGGATTGTAGACTTTCACTTAATCATAATAAATATATATATATGTAAATAAATAAAAAGGAAAAACAAATGTTACTTACATGTTTATCAGTCTCAAATGCCTCTGCCCAACCTACACCTCTCCACTGAACGAAATAGGTGCACATCCAAATACTTGATATCTCTGCTTAGATTTCTCCTCCCCAGCAGCTTTATGTGTCTTAATGTTTCATTCCTTTTTCCTGCTGAGTAGTAGTCTCTTTCATTATGATACTTTTATCTTCTTGAATTGCCCTTTGAAAACATCTATTCACTTATTTCATTTCCATTGTTCATTTTACTTGCTTACTTTCAAAAGCAGCTTTCAGAGTGTCTTCTAACATTAATTTTGGTCTTTTATTTTCTGTGTTTAATAAACTTGCTTTCTTCATATATAATGTCTTTGATGTGATTCCACAACTTCTCTGGTCTTTGGTCATTAATGTTCACTGTGTCATATCTGTTCTTGAGATGCCCTATAAATTCAGGTTCACCTTTGGCTGTCATGGACTTCTTTTTTTTTTCCAGCTTCATCTTGCATATAATGGTCTGTTTTACAGTGGGCCCCTCACCTTGTCCTGGTTAACAATAATTGAGCTTCTCCATCACCTCTTTCCACAGTTACAGCGGATTTGATTCCTATATATTCTCTCCAGCAAGATCATCATTTATACACACCATTTATGTTGTAAAAGTATTTGCAAGGAATAGGTCATTGTTCTTGCAAAATTCTGTCATTCAGTTTCCAGCATCGTTTTTATCACTAAGGCCCTATGTGGTAGAAACCAAAAGGAAAGAACATGCTCATTCTTTCTCAATCTGAAGTACCTGAATAAAAAAGTCAAGCCTCAAGTTTTAATGATAAAGGAGTTTATGAGCATAATATTGAATGATACAAGAAGCATTGAAAGAATATGGAAAGAATACACAGAGTCATTGTGTATTCTGAAATAGTTGAACAGTGTTTAGCTATTTCAGGGGTAGCATTTGATTGGGAACAGATGGTACTGAAGGAAGACATCTGGTCTGCACTGAAAGCATTGGCACAAAACAAGGCTCTAATTCAACAGAATACCAATTGAGATGTTTCAACAAACAGATGTGGCACTGAAGGTGCTCACTCGTCAATGCCCAAGATATTTGGAAGATGGCTACCTGCCATCCACCTGACAGAGATCCATATTTCTGCCTATTGCAGAGAAAAGCAATCTAACTGAATGCAGAAATTATGAAACAGCATCATTAATATCATACCACAAGTAAAATTTTGCTGAATATTATTCAGAAGTGGCTGCAGCAGCTCATCCACAAGGAACTGCTAAACATTTATCCCAATTCAGAAGAGGACATAGAATCGGGGATATTGTTACTGGTGTCAGATTGATCTTGGCTGAAAGCAGAGAATACCAGAACATTGTTTACTTGTGTTTTGTTGACCATGCAAAGGCATTCAACTGTGTGGATTGTAACAAATTATGAATAACATTACAAAGGTTAGAAATTCCAGAACACTTAATCATGCTCATGAGAAAACTTTATGTAGATCAAGAGGCAGTCTTTCAAGCAAATCGGGGGTATATTAATGTCACGGAAAGTGTGCATCAGGATTGTAACCTGTCATCATACTTAGTATGCTATGGAAATGATCTGAGAAGCTGGACTATATGAACAGTGCTTCAGGATTGAAGGAATGCTCGTTAACAGACCGTGTTGATGAAGATGACAACAACCTTGCTTGTTGACAGTGAAGACTTTGGAGTACGTAACTGATGGAGATCAGAGACTACAGCCTTCTGCATGGATTTATACCTTAACAAAAAGAAAGCACAAATCCTCACAATAGGACCAGTAAACAACATCGTGGTGCATGGAGAAAAGAGTGATGCTGTCAAGGATTTCATTTTACTTGGATACACAGTCAGTGACTATAGATGCAATGGTCACAAAATCAAGTATATTGCATTGGGCAAATTTGCTGCAAAAGACCTCTTTAAAGTGTTAAGAAAGCAGAAATGTCACCTTGAAGACTAAGATATGTCTGATCCAAGCCACCATGTCTTCATTTGCTTCATATGCATCTAAAAGCTGAATAAAGAATAAGGAAGGCTGAAGAAAAATTGATGCATTTAAATTATCATGGTGGCAAAGAATACTGAATATACCATGAACTGCCTGAGAAATGAACAAATCTATCTTGGAAGAAGTACAACTAGAATTCTTCTTAGAAGTGAAAATGGCAAGACTCTGTCTTAGGCACTTTGGACATTTGATCAGAGGGTTCAGTCCCTAGAGAAGGACATCATGCTTGGTAAAGTAGAGAGTCAGTGAAAAAGAGGAAGACTGTCAACAAGATGGATTGACACAGTGGCTGCACCAGTGGGCTCAAACGCAGCAACAGCTGTGAGGGTGACACAGGTCTGGTCATTGTTTCATTCTTTTGCACGCAGGGTCAACAACAGAATGGCTGAGTGATATACAGGCAGTCCCCAACTCGTGACGGGTTTCTATTCCAAAGACTCCGTTATAAGCTGGTTCTTATGTAAATGGAAAACCTCATTTTTTTTTAAGTTTGCATTCTTAATTGCTTTTTATTATCAGTGTCTTTATAAATCCAATCTGTTCATCTTTGATGTTGGAAACATAGCATATAAACAACATACATTTTAACACTGTGTAGTCAGCATTGCTAATGATAAAATGTACCCATGAAAGTCAAAAGTACCAGTTCATTGTAACTCAGATACTCTGTAAATTGGGAGCTACTTTAATCCACCTGCCTGCTTGATATCTTCATCTGGATAAGGTGTCTGACACTTAACATGCCTAAAACTCAACTTTTGCTTCTCTCTGTATTCCCACCGTGCTTCCTCATAGTGTTTCCTCATCTCAATAAAGTGTCAGTTCCAATTCGTTCCTTTTAGGTTTTTATGCCAGAACGTAGAAATGACATGTTTTTTTTTTTTTTCTCACACCCTTACAGCAAATTCTTTTCCCTCCATTTTCTTAAAAATTGCACCACTATAATCTAAGCAGAAACCCTGGTGGTGTCGTGGTTAAGTGCTACAACTGCTAACCAAGGATCAACAGCTGGAATCCCCCAGGTGCTCCTTGAAAACTCTATGAGATGGTTCTACTCTGTCATAAGGGGTCGCTGTGAGTTGGAACTGAGTCAGCAGCAGCGGGTTGGGTAGTCCGAGCCACCTTCAATTCTTCATTATTGATTGCACCCTAACTTGTCTCCCTATTTTCCATAGCTCTCCAACAATCTGTTCTTCCCAAAATAGCCAGAGGAATCCTTTTAAAAACAAATATTTTTTAGTTTGAAAAACGTAGGTTTAAGGTTTAGAAACAGTAAATGTTTATAGTGATGCAAGAAATAAAAGAAATATTTCATAAGTAAAATTCCTCAAAAGATTTAAACTGAAATTTTTTATTGATTATTTGAGTTTCTGAGGGATAAACCCAGCACATATGGGTATATAATCGATAACTGGAAAACATTTCTAGTTTTGGTCTCCTTTTTTCTTTGTTCCACAGATAATTAGATGGGATTAGGTCACCGTAAGTTGGAATTAACTCACTGGCGACTGGTTATCGGTATCAGTTTTTGAATTGCTTTGTTTTTCTGTCCTGTACTAGGTTTTCTTGTTTTGTTTTGTTTTCCCTGTTTCTACACACTTACTTTGTAAACACCTATTGAAAGAATAATGAGTAGTTTTGATGTTGACTGCCAGCTCAATTTATAGTCACTACATGGAGCATTATGTAGGTCAAGAGTATAACACTTGGCAGATGCTATGATCAGTTAGCTATGTCAACTCAGAGGCAGTTATTTTTTCCCTCCTTTTTGTCTGGGCAACGGAAAAGAAGTAGCATATTTGCTATCACTAAATTACTGTGTATAATATTTAAAAAAAACTTCTGTTGAGTTGGGTCCGACTCATAGCAACCTGAGAGGTCACAGTAGTCCTACATCAGAGAGTTTCTGAGGAACGCCTGGTGAATTTGAACTGCCAGCGTTTTGGTTAGCAGGCATAGCACTTAACCCACAATGCCACCAGGGTTTCTGTGTCTAATACTGGCAAATCTTAAATGATAAACTCTTACTGCAATTGTTGCTTCAATTTTTAATGATCCTTGAAATTTTTCCTTTTTTTGTCAAAGTACATTTAAAGAACAGTTTAAAGATTTCGTATTAAGGACAAATAGAAAGTATTTTAAAGAATAAATAAGAAATGTGAAATTCTGTTTCTAAATGACTGTATGTGTACTATGTTAATTTTAAGGAGATACTGAACACTCTGCAGATGACTGATTTAATTTTAAATTAAATTTTATACAGTATTGCTAACCATCAGCAAGGACTATATGTATAATAATGGTTTGAAGAGGAAGGAGTTTTGAGGTATAATTTCCATATAGTAGAATTTACTTTTTTTGGTTGTATAGTCTTGTGAGTTGGACAGATGTATGCAGCAGCATAGCCATGATTCTGCTCATGTTAGAATATTGGCATCACCCCATAGAGTTTCTTTGTGCCCCAGTTTAACCTGAAAACGAAAATGTGAAAACTTCAATATTTTATTTGAAGATTATATTTAAACATTTGAGAGATAAGTACTATTTAAATGACATTGAAAGTTATTTTAAGGAATTGACTGTCTTCCATTCATTGTGATATTGCTACCAACTCCTTTAACAAGAAGATACTTTAAAATTTTAAACATAGCACCACACTGAAGTACTTTATCTTTGAATATTGCAGAAGAAAATTCAACAAGACAAAGTGATGATTTGGGAAGGCAGTTTACAGAGATTTTCATTAAGCAACCAGAAAATGTCACTCTCCTGCTATCTTTACTGGAGGTAAATAGGGAGTCTTCATATTTTTGTCATCTTAATAAGCGTCTTTTGTTGTTTTATTCTGGTGTTATTAGGAAGCACCTTACACATACCTTTTTTAAGGTGGTGAGTTTATTGTAACATGCTGAGATTTACATGCATACTTTAAGACATATATACTCTGTCAAAACACTGCTTTTTAACTTACTTGGATTTTTACAAAATATTCCTTCATCCAGGCAGTAATGTTGTAATCTTTTTAATCAGTTCCTATCAATTTCTTGTTTGCCTTTTATTGTCTTCTCTTTAGAATCACTTTTTAGAAGTCTGCTAAACTTGCATTGTTTATTTTTCTTGAAAATGTGAATTACAGATGTTAAATACTTCATACATTGCAGGAATTTGATTTCCATGTCCGCTGGCCTGGCGTAAAGCTTCTTACTTCTCTTTTAAAACAACTAGGGCCTCAGGTGCAGCAGATTATTTTAGTCAGCCCTATGGGTAAGTGACTTGCCTGCCTTAGTATCATTTGATTAGAAAAATGAGAAATATTTCCTTGAGAGAGGGACTAAAATGGTTGTTAATAAATTGTTTATAATTTCAGTCATTATTTGCATTTTTATCTTACCAGTATTTTTCACATACTTGTTTTTGCTAGGTGTTTCAAGATTGATGGACTTACTAGCAGATTCCAGGGAAGTTATACGTAATGACGTAAGTTAAATTTGAAAAAAGAGTCCAGTAATAAACCTTTATTTTTCTCTTGGCAGATGAAACCTTTGATTGTTATTATTCAGGTGTATAGGAAATGGTTAGATTTGCAGAGTTGGGGTTAGTGGTGAGTCGTTTACCCTTTTTAAGTTATATACAGGGTCACATTATTTCTTTTTTTTTTTTTTCCCCTTGCCAGTCCAGTGTTTTTGGTTAAGCAAAAGCATTTTGCTGTTCATATGTGTCTCTTCTACAAGTTTAGGATTTCTTCTACCCAGTTCTGGAAAGCTGTATTAACACTGAACTCTTACCTCTAGAATCCTCCTTGCTTCCCAAAGAGTAGAGGAAAGGTCCCCATGCATGGCACTCTGTAACTGTAATGCAGCATAACATTTGGAATCCTCATACTTGGTTGACTGAATGGACTGCCAGTAAGTTCGCAGACTCATCCTCGAGATAGTGCTGCATGCCTCATTGCTGAATATCAGTATGGCCATCTTCAAGTACTCCCCTTGGGAAACTATGCACCAACGCCAGCACCTAGTCCACCCTGCAAAGCAATTTTGGAACTTGTTTTCTGGAAAGGCCAACAGAGCTGTCATTGTGTTACCCTTGATGTCCTGAATGTCATCAAAATGTCTTCCTTTCAATATTTCCTTCATCTTTGGGTAAAGAAAAAAGTCACTGGGGCCAGATCAGGTGAGTAGAGAGGGTATTCCAATACAGTTATTTGTTTACTGATTAAAAACTCCGTCACAGACAACTGTACAGTTACGTTCCTGAACTTGCCACCTTGCCATCGTGCACAATGGTCATTCCAAAAAGAGTTCCAAAACTGCTTTGAAGGGTGGGCTAGGCACTGGCATCAGTGTATAGCTTCCCAAGGGGAGTATTTCAAAGGCAAACGTAGTGATACTCAGCAGTGAAGTATGTAGCGCTTAGAGTGATTAAGTTTGTGATTAAGTTCATGGACTTAACTGTCAGGCCCCCTACTTCAGAGGATTTGTCACAGAGCATCATTTGTTCTGAAATTACTTTCCATTTTGATACAATATTTCACATAAATTTTGAATATTTTGAGCTGATGCCACATTATTTTGTTTCTTGAACATTTTTCTCTGTTATTACCTTACAGCTTGATCAAAACTCTGCAGTATTAAGACAACAATTGGAAAAAGCTATAGCTATGAAGTCATATCCAGCCAATTCAGTTTCCTTATTTATAGGGAAAACCAATGACCCACAGAGATCAAGTAACTCGTTCTTCATTAGCCACACAGATACAACTTTCACAGCTTTTTTTTTTTTTTTTTTAATGTAGATCAGCTCCATTTTATCAGTCATGAAGTTATAGGGTAATATAACTTATGAGGACTGGTTTTCAATTTAATATTTAAATTATATCTTTTAAAGAGTTGTCTTATGTAAATAGATACCCATCTATTAGGAATTTTGAGCACCTGGGACTAAATGTTACTGTTTGTTTTGAACTTAAAGTTTCCATTCTATTCTTTTGATCCTCAGTTTAAATAAGAGGATAGCAGACAAACCATTAGAAACATTAGTGGTATGGTGCTTAAATGCTATATATGACTGCTAACCAAAAGGTGAGCAGTTCGGGTCCACCAGGTGCTCCTTGGAAACTCTGGGACAGTTCTGCTCTGTTCTGTAGGATTGTTACAGGGTCTGTATGAGTCAGAATGGGCTGAACAGCAACAGGTTTGGTTTCTGCCTGATACAAACCATTTACTAAAGAAATTATCTTTCCTTCAGTCTCTGAATATAACTACCATTTGTTTTCATTTTAAGAATTGTTTTTTTTAAGCATCAAGTGCATATCTTGGTTCTTAATCTTACTGTTTCTTTTAACTCTCAGCCTTTGTTCTTTATCTTTTTCCCTTGGTTTTTATCTGAGACCAACAAAACAATTCTATGCTTATTTTTACTAATATTACAGTTTGTTATATTTTTGTATTTTCACTGTAACTGACTGAGATTATTCATTTGTATGTGTCTAACAGCCATATTTTCTTTGGTTTAAATAAACCTGTTGTTTGAATTTGCTTGTGGATGCTTACTGGCCGTTGTGTTATGTAACATGTAATATACACAGTTGACAGCAAGGGTCAGCAGCCAGAGGAAACAAAGTGGGCCCTCTGGTAGTTATTAACCAGGCACTCTGACTTCCTAAAACAGTGTGCTGCTGTTATTCCTCTTTGTCACCTTTACTTCTTTAAAAATTTTCTTAATACTATAAAAAATAATAAAGCATATTCACCAAGAAATTTTGAAGTTCAAGTTTAGAAGATAAGAATGCAGCATTAAGAATGTTAGGGTGTGAAGTTGGAATGTCTGTCTTTGAATCCTATCTTTACCTCTTAATAACTGAGAGACTTTGGGCAGGTCACCTTTCTAAGCTTTAGTTTCTTCACCTATAAAAGGGTGATAATGATAATAATGAGATAGATGTCCATATTTTAAAGTTACCGTGAAAATTAAAGGAGAGAAAACATACGCTAATGTTAGCAGAGTCTGAGACATAGCGAGCAATCTCTAAGGTCTGTTACTACCATCAACCTTATTTTTACGTTACATTCCTTTTAATCACTACTGTTGGAAAAGTGTAAGAGACTCAGAATATCTGGGGCCCTGCAAAAAACTGAACAGTCTCCTGAGCCTGAAACAACCAGTCCTTCAGCATAAGAGAAGGTCTCATATACAACTGCACCACCTAAAGCAGCGTAGTATAAGTTACAAGATATATGGCATTTGAAATTTATTTTAAAATAAAAAAGTATGTAAGTTGGGATTGTTAAGCACCAAAATGTGACAAGGCTTATCCACTTATTTTGTTACTATTTTTTTTAAGGGTTGTTTAATAGAGATTCCAGTTTACTTCCTCTGAAAAATATTCTCATTTTTCTCTCTAACTAGCTACAGCAATTCCCAGAGGTGGATTCTGAACACAAATAAATAAAAAGTGTGGGTCTTAGGGTATGATACTGTATATCCAAATCACAACAACATAATATCCTTTGCATAAAACTGGTTACTTCTTTCCACTAAGCTCTTTCTAAAATTACTTGTACGAAATATCCATTTTTTAAAAAAATAAAATAAGATATCCCCATAAATGAGTGAAGAAAAGATTTTTTTCTTTTCCTTTCTTTTAATCAGCCTCTGACTGTACTTACTGACCATTGTAGACATCGATTAGTCTCTCTTAGAGGATATTGGTAAAGATTCTTAGCCCTAGTTTGTTTTCTATCAGAGACACTGACATAGATCTGAATTTACAGAGTTAGTTGTTCATTTATTGTGGGTACACTAATACTTTCACACTTACCTAAGTTCCTTAGTACATAAAAATCAAGTTACAATAAAACAGTTGAGAAAACACTGGAAAGTAACTACCAGCGTACTTGTTAGTGACTGTACTTCCATTCTTTCATTTAATGTTTTATTGTGAGAAACCAGAGAGAAACACCCAGACTCGCTGGTTAACAAGATTTTGTTCTACTTGCTTCATCTGCCTTCTCCTCCCACCTGTACCCTGCTCCTGTTTATTTTTGACTGGAATGTTTAAAAGCGGTCGAGCATTCTATAAATTTATCTGTATGCATTTCAGGGAAGAAAACCACAGACACATGTAATTACATCTATGTGTATATAACTACAAGACCTTTGTCATTAAATTAATAGATTAGTAATTTCTTGGTCTTTGGTTTAAATAAGATAACCATTCCATATTCAGGCTTCCCGATTGTCTCAAAAATGTCTTTTTACGGTTGGTTTCTTCAAATCAATATCCAGACAAGATCCTTTCATTACATTTGGTTGTTCTGTTAATGCTAAAGGCTTGATTAGGTTCAGTTCAGCTTTTTGCTAGAGTGTTTGCTGAGTGAAGGAGTATTCCTACTTTTCTACCATATCAGGAGACGTGTAACATTTGATTTGTTTCACCTTTTGTGATCAGTAGGTTCATGTGAATTGGTGGTACCCAGATTTTTGCACTGTGAAGCTATCTGTCAACCTTATATCTAATGGTTTCATCCACTAATAAGCATTGCCAGAGTGGTTTTAGGAGTTCCAAAGTGATAATTTCTCTAATTCTGTCATTCTTTCCTTGTTTATTGAACTGTAATCATCTGTAAGGAAGCCTGGTGGTGAAGTGGTTAAGGGTTCAGCTGCTAACCAAAAGCCTGGCAGTTCAAATCCACCAGCTGCTTCTTAGAAACACTATAGGTTAGTTTTAACTCTTTCTTACAGGGTTGTTATGAGTCGGAATCAACTCAATGGTAATGGATTTTGGTCATCTGTAAAGAAGAACTTTTATCAGTTAGTGCTACTTTAGTACCCTGAAATGCAGTTCACACTGAAGTACCAGTTTTCGAAGTAAGGCATCAGTGCCCAGTTATTTTCAGTGAACAACAAGTACACTTTTAGTCTTAAGAAGATTTTAGTGAATATGTTTGATGACAGCAGGAACTTGATTACAGTCACTTAGGAGAATAAGGGTAAAAAAATCAACAGTTGTTGAAAACTTAAAATATGGTTCAGTAGAAGGCATTTTTATATTTCTTTTTCCTCTTTTACTCCTCATAAAATCCCTGTGACATAGATATCATTGTCCTTGTTGTACACTTGCGTATACCAAGATGCAGAATTTTATGTAATTTGCCTAAAGTCACACAGCTAGTAAATAGGGCAACTAGTTTTTAAGCCCATTTTTATCTTATGCAAGGCCCTAGTGTTATTTTCACTATACTCTTCCCTTGGTTAGCAGCTAGACTCAGTGTGACAGCATTAAGTAGGCAAGTTTGACATCTAAAAATAGCCACTTCTCACCTTTCTCTCTTTTCTAGGTGTTGAGACTAGACAGGAAAATTAGTGGAACAGACCCAATAAAACCATAGGCATTTTTCTTATATGAATACCTATCTAACCAGTACTAACAGTCAGCAGCTAATTTGCATCATTAGTATTTTTGCTGTTCCTCATACATTTCTAAGTAGTACCTATTCTTCTTTCATATTTGCTGTCTTTTGACTGTCATGATTATGGTGGGTGCTTAAGGGCTCATGATTATGCTGGGCACAGAGGGCCTCTTTGATGATGAAATAAGAACAGTTGGAAGTGCTGAGTTTTTCTTGAATTTTAAAGAGATTGCAGAGTATATATAAACTAATCTCAGCTTAACAGAAGCTATGAAAAACTAAAAATCAAAAATAAAGTCATGATGGACAGCTATGAACAAGAGGTATGAATTCTCATACGTCTTTTTATGTTGACTTCAAGGTTTGAAAACGGTGGGGGCACGTTTTTCAAGAACAACTTTCTCTGCCTTAATATGATGGTGTCTGTCATTAAATGTTACTGAATCCATAGGTTGTCCATTATGGCTGCGGTAAACCATGTACATTCATTGGGACACAATGAAAGCCATCTAGTGGTTGATTAAATGAAAAAATACTGTACATTTACTTTGCACAGTAGAAAAGGAACTGAATTAGTACTGGTTAGACATGGATTCTATTCTAGACTTTGTGCCTTCAAGATCTTTAACCTCAGGGCAGCAATTGCTTAACTTTTCTATCCTTGTTTTGTCTCACTAACATGAAGCAGTTGGATTTCTGAAATTCCCCTCAGTTCTAAAATTCTATGATTTCTGGATTTGTTTGTTTTTTTAAGGAATTTTGAAATGTGTTATAAAGGTGATAGTCTACTCACATGCTCCTTCTTCTCCACAAGGGCGTCTTACTGCTTCAGGCCCTAACAAGAAGCAATGGAGCAATCCAGAAAATTGTTGCTTTTGAAAATGCATTTGAGAGATTACTAGACATTATTACAGAAGAGGGCAACAGCGATGGAGGTATGGTATGAAGAGATTGGTTTAAAGAGATCCCTTTTGTACTCACTGAATTCTTAACTTCTAGAGAATGTAGTTGGAAGAGAAAATGAAGACAAAACTTTGAACCCTTTCTTTCGTTTACTGTGGTGTGTTGAAGTGTGTAAATTTTTTTTTTAACTGGTTTTGGAGTCTCAGTTGGTGTCTTTCATCAGTTCTGGGATTCTGAGCTGTATCTCCTCTACTGCCGCTTCTGCGGTATTTTTCTACATAATAAAGTAACTCTCCTGTGAGAGGATGTAGTTGGTGATCTTAATGCAGTCATTCTGTCAGAGTAGTCATATCTGAAGAAATAATGTTTAAGTTGGAATTTGAAGACAGAGTATAAATTACTGAGGCAAGCAGGGAGCTACACACAGAAATCAGGAGATCCCTGGGGAACCTCAGAAAAAAACATACTGATAGTGACCTGTGGCCTGTGGAGTTAGAAGTCAGAATAGGCGGTTTGCCCTGACATACCAAAGAGATAGTTAACAGGATGGGAATGTGTCCTTTCTTCAAAAGATTTGTGGTTGGAAGTTTCTTTTAGATTTTATCAGCCTTAACACTTCCCTTTTACATTTTTTCCTCAGGGATAGTAGTGGAAGATTGTTTGATTTTGCTTCAAAACTTGTTGAAAAACAACAATTCCAATCAAAATTTTTTTAAAGAAGGCTCCTATATTCAACGTATGAAACCTTGGTTTGAAGTCGGAGATGAAAATTCTGGCTGGTCGGCACAGAAAGTGACTAATTTGCATCTAATGCTGCAGGTATACTATCCTTAGACAACAGCAGCCTGTTTGAAGAAAAGAAATTGTTCGTGTTTGTTAAATTGAGAATATTAAGTTGGTCTTAAAAAAAACAAACAAAACCTTTGTGATCGAGTTGTTTGTCATTGGTGGACGTAAAAACTTTCTAAGGTGGAACTTTGCAGTCACACACAGAGACAGAGATGCCCTGCGCTGCGTGGCCTCTAGCACTCAGCTTCAGCTGTTACTCATTTCTTCTTTGATTTCCCCTCTCTTGTCCTGCTGATCATTTTAAAGCAAATCCAGACATAAATATATATTGCTCCATGATTGATTCTGCATTAGTAAATAATGGGTTAGATTGTTGATTTGAATTTTTTAAGTCTACCTTCTTTTATTACAGATTTAATGTCATACATTTTCATACTCAAAATATTAAGCTGAACAAATAAGTTCATTGAATAAATATTTGTTGAGAGCCTGGCATGGGTACTAGGAAATGATGCTGTCCCTGCCCCCAAAGATAAATAGGCTGAGTTTTAAGTCCAGTACAAAAGTTACACTGAAGAACAACCTATAGTTTTGCTTAAGCTTTATGTGAAAGCTTCATAATGTAAGTAGTAAAAACAAAGATTAGAGGATCCTGAATAATTTCTGTGTCAGATAAAATTTTGAAACTTATTTTGAAGCTTATTTTTTTATTTATTCTTTTATCCTCTTCCTCCAGCCCCTTAAATTGGTGTCAGACTCCTAAGGTGTTTTTTTAATTTTTACTTATTTAATCCCTTAATGATTCTTGTGGATCTTTGAATATCTTTGACATTGTGCCTGGGAGTCTACAGTTGTAGACCTCTCAAAACTAGGTGGTTAACCCCTCCAGTAATTAGAGTCTGAATTGTTACACCCCCTGGGCAGTTCCCTACATGGGGTTGGTTGATAATTAGGCTGACCTTGTGCCCCAGTTTGCCAGGACAGGATTCATTTTGTGATTGCTAATAGTGTCCCCTTCATTTCACCAGTGTTTTGATTTGGATGCTGAATTACATAGTTTAGAATATTCCTGAAACCTGTTACAAAAAGTATTTTATAGAAGAACATGACCACAGGTTACTGCTTTCTACTTAAACTTTCAACATCATTATTTGTATTTTTACATGTCAGTATTACACATTTCAGTACTTTTTAGTTTCTTATGTTTTAGAAATAGTGTCATCAAGAGGTAAGGTTCATATTTTTGCTCAACACTGTCTTAAAGGAAATTCCTCTATAAAAGTAGTTTTTAGAATGTGGTTAGAGAGACTAAATGGGTCTGATGATGGGCATGTATATTTCCCTTTTTAAAAACTGAATGTTTAAACTGGTAGGAACTTATTTTAAACTTTCATGTGCTATATAGGGAAGTACTTAATGAAAGTTCTAAGTACTAACACAAAAAAATTTTTTAATGGAATACTGCATATAAAGGAGAATGTCTGGTCTTCCAGCTATGGAGTAAGTTAGTTCCTTAAGTATTACTTACTTTTAAAAGGTGAAAAACTAATTGGCTCTGTCTAGCTTAGTAAAACTTTTTTGTCCCTTATGCTAGTCTTCAAATGAACTGAGGTTTTCATTCATTTTCAACTATTTTCCACCTTAAAATGAATAGCTGCTGCATTCATGATTTCACAGGCCGAGATAGGTATAAAGTTATTTTTCAGAATTAACTGCTCTAAATTGTTACTTGAAATGACTGTTCTCAGTTTCTGAAGTCATGTTCAAGTTCAAACTAACCATAGGGTCGTAGACTCGTGGATGATTTAATTAGCATTAAGAGCCCTGGTAGTGCACTTGGTTGGCTGTTTTGATGCTAACAAGAGGTCAGTGGTTCGATCCACCTTCCGCTCCACAGGAGGAAATGTGGCAGTCTGCTTCTGTAAAAATTATAGTTATAGAAACCCTATGGGGCAGTTCTAGTCTGTTCTACAGGGTTACTGTGAGTCACAATTTAAAAAAAAAAAATTCGTTTGCTTAAAAACTAGCTAGGACAGCTGTTTGCATAATGTATGAATTTTCTACCATGTCTCCAGGTTAGTTATACCTGCTCCTGAAGTTATTTCTAGTTTAGAGAGAACGTATCACACTTGAGGGTATTCTCTTTAGGTAATTTTTCTTCACTTTGATAAGGAATCTACCACCCTGTAACATCTTTACTTGTTCATCTGTGGAACATGTGTCAAGTTATAAATAGCACGCTTGTGTGGAATGCAAAGATACCCAAGGCAGTGTCTGCTATCTGGGAGTTCCCAGTTGCCTGGAAGAGCCAGCATCTCAAGCGAGTACCATAATAATAACATCTACCATATGTGAGCTATTGCCATGGAAACACCAAGGAGGGAACATCTAGATCAGGCTAGGCAGTTGAGGGCCTCCACAGTGATTTCTTATTCACAAAGATCACATCTGTCTTAAGCCTTTTCAGATCTTCAAGATTTCTTCCCCCCCCACCCCCCCCCCACTTTCTCTCGAAGCTTGTCCGAGTACTGGTATCTCCCACCAACCCTCCTGGTGCTACGAGTAGCTGTCAGAAGGCCATGTTCCAATGTGGGTTATTACAGCAGCTTTGCGGTATCCTGATGGCTACTGG
Source organism: Heterohyrax brucei (assembly GCA_028571685.1). Classification (NCBI taxonomy): domain Eukaryota; kingdom Metazoa; phylum Chordata; class Mammalia; order Hyracoidea; family Procaviidae; genus Heterohyrax; species Heterohyrax brucei. The sequence continues at coordinate 115,766,844 of CM053143.1, read as the reverse complement.
GGTTCCTGCTGATATCCTGACTGAGGTAAATGAAGGCATCCTCTAAATAACTTTTACTGTTGTTTCTTGTTTTCTCAATTTTAAATATTTACTTTGTGTCTCTGTAGATGAATTCTTCATTCCCCCCCCCCCCCATATCCCTACCACTTGGCTTCCTGTCACCTCTGGATTGTTTTAAAAGAATTCATACATATACTGAAATTCAAGGTTTATATTTTCACAGCCAAGCTAAAGCTATTCCCATCTGTTTAGGTTGTTCATCTTTATTTTGATAAGAAATCCGACACCCTGTAACTTCATTTGCTGTATCTGTTATACTTAACTATGTAGATAGACGTCTGTCTTCCTGCTTCCTGAGTTATAATTTTTTTTCCCATTTGACTGGTTTTCTGCGTATCTCTACCTTACCAGTACTATAATATGTATAACCTATCGTCCCTCTCCCCCAGACTTATTTCCAGAAGCCTTCCATTTTCTTGCTTCAGTCTGAGCTGACTGTTCTAGTTACGCTACTCATCTCTTGTTCTAGGACTTTTCATTTATCATCCTCTTGAGCTTTTCTTTTACCTCTTTCTTGACTTGGATTCTTTGGGTTTGTATCTCCCATATTTACACCTACCACTTTGGTTTATTATCTGACTTCCTAAAAAGGGTTTAAATGGGAATAGAATTTGATTTAACCCTTGCTTGTCTGAAAATGTCATTCGTCTCCCTTTGTAGTTATTTATTGTTGTGACTAGGTGTGCAGTTCAGGGTGGATAATCACGAACACTCAATTTTGAAAACACTGTTCCAGTGTTGTTTTTAAGAAGTCTAAAGACATGTTGAGCCTTAGTTCTTTTTATATGACTTGGTTTTTCTCCTTTGACACTTTCAGGGTCCTCATTTCTGTTTTTCTAAAATTTACTGATAATGTGCCGTATTGTGGAATTCCTTTTTTCCTTACTGGGCTTTTCAGACTAGAAACATAGGTCCTCCAGTTCTGAGAACATTGTTACTGTTCCTTGAGAATTTTCTTGTTTCTGGCCCTTGTTTGTCCTTTTATCCTATTTTCTTGGAGGGGTCAGCTTCATCCTTAAGTAGAATTTTTAATCTTTTGTGTTTAAAATTTAGAATGGCTCTTTCTTCTTTGATTTTAAAGCATCGTTATTTCATAGAAATAAATTCTCCTATTTTTCTGAGAATATTATTAATTGTAGTTTTTTACTTGTATTCCTTACCTTTGCTATTTCCTCTGGGTTTCTGTTATTATTTGACTAGGTCTTCATTTTATTCTCATTAGAAACTTTTCAAGTGTGTCTCATTCTTAATTATATTTCCATGTTTGAGTAGGGCACTAAAGCTGAATGGGTGTAGAAGGGACTTGTTAACTGGTGGTCTTTACAGAATGTTTGTCAGGGGTAGGGTGCTGTTTTCATTCAGGTCTTCCAGATATCCTAGTGTTGGCAGGTGTTTTCTCAAGGGCCAGTTAGTTTTTCCGGAGAAGGTTTCTCTAGTCTCTTGCCTGCCAGTAAATCAGAAATAGAAACTGCAAGTTCCACGGTTTAGACTGTGGATTGTCTCCCTGTTTTCAGCTGCACATCGCACACAAGTTCTCTGCTGTGTCTGGTACAGACCAGTTACGGCGTTTTTGTTGTTCATTTTCTCTAGAGAACAGCCCCTGGTCTCCTGTGGTCTAGGGTGAACTCTGAAATAAAATAGGGTAAGGGTGGTCTGGGAACAGACTTTTCACTAGTTCTTCTGTTTTTGACTCTGCTTGAGCTCCCCCAGCACCACTGCCTCACCTTCTTAATGTTTGGTGCTCTGAGGTTTAAGACTCTCTTGGTTCAGTAGGATATAATGGCTCACTTCCCGTTGATAGTCTCTTCCATTGATACTTAGATTATTATTTTTACCACTGTGACAAATAGTCTGCATTCTTCCTTCTTAATTTGTTAAACTCTCATCTTCCTTTCCCTTCTTCTTTGTGGGATCGTATGAAGTAAGAAAATCCTTTACCGTTACTTTGACAAGTCTTCATAAGGAAAACTGTAAACACATGTGGTCAAGTGTTATTTTAGTTGGAAGCCTACTCTTAATGTTTTAAAATTCTATCTAGAGAAAGTGTAACAAGATTAATCCTGTCACTGATCTTTTTCATGTCTGAATTTTGACATTTTAAACAAAAAATAGGATATAACATTTTCTTCTTTTGAAAAGAGGTTAACTTCTTTCACTTACTTTCTCTAAAAATTATTTTTTTCTTTAACAGACCATTAATACTGTATCAGAAGTTATTCGAGGTTGCCAAGTAAACCAAGACTACTTTGCTTCTGTAAATGCGCCTTCAAACCCACCAAGGTAGGAAAAGAAGTATTGAGATTCGTCAGAGGAAATAAATGACTGGATTCTTAGTATATCTTATATATCCACTTTATCATTTTAAGAAGTTGAACTATGTTTTTAAACTACAGATTATCTGAGAAGATAATGTACGCTGGTATTTTGATGGAGTGTGTGGTCTTTGAAATTTAAGTACTTGGTTTCAGGTATCAGCTCTTTCCACTCCTAGCCATGTGCCTTGAGCAAGCCTGTGACTTTACCCCTCTGAGCTGCCTGTTCCTTTTCTGTGTAATGGATATGAAATAACTTACTGCTATTCTGGTTCTGGTTCTTCAGTCAACAAAAATGAATAGTTTTCGATTTGTTCTCTTGGATTGTAATGTTTCCTTTTATTCTTTTGTTTTTAAACACAACAGGCCAGCAATTGTGGTACTTCTTATGTCCATGGTCAATGAAAGGCAGCCGTTTGTGTTGCGTTGTGCTGTTCTCTATTGTTTCCAGTGCTTCTTATATAAAAACCAAAAAGGACAAGGAGAGATCGTGTCCACACTCCTGCCTTCCACCATTGATGGTAAATAATTCAGTTCTCATTTCTGTTTTAAAAAGTAAATACTCTTAAAGCTTTTCACTGATTTTTTTTTTTTTTTTGGCCAAGTTATGTGGGTATGATGATACTTGTCTGCATGTGAGGATGATATCTCCCTAGGAATATTGTGAGAATTAATGCAGTTACATATGTAAAACACTTACCCTGGTGGCATAGTGGGTCAAGTGCTGTGTCTGCTAACCAAAAGGTCAGCAATTCAAATCTGTCGGGTGCTTCTTGGAAACCCTGTCGGGCCGTTCTGCTTTGACCTCGAGGGTCGCTGTGAGTCATACCCAACTCGATGACAGTGGTGTTTTTTTTTTAACGCCAGTACCTGACGCATAATAAACCCCACTGCTGTCAAGTCGATTCCGACTCCCATAGGACAGAGTAGAATGGCCCCATAGAGTTTCCGAGGAATATCTGGAGGATTTGAACTGCTGACCTTTTGATTACCAGACCTTTTGGTTACCAGACATACTGCTTAACTGCTCTGCCTCCAGGGTTTCACATATAGTAGGTACTCAGAAAATAGAAACTGCTAATAGTAATTACACTATAGTGATAAATCTTATCATTAAATTAACTTTTTAATGTAGTTTTCTAGTATAGGTTGGAGTTGTTGTCTCTTTCATGACTCTTTAAATATCTCATTTTGCCTGAGGTAAATCCTTTAAATATTTACCTTTGTTAATTTTAACCTTAACAGTAATTGAGTTCTGTTGCAAAGATGAGTAGAACTCATTTTAATCATATAAATTGTGGAGGGTTTTTTGGTCACAGTTTCATAACTTAATTATATTTCATCAAAATTCATTTTCAGAGTAAATGAAAATACAAGACCCAGAATGTAGCAGAATAATTTTTAGTGTGATGTTCCCTTGAATTTGCTTTAGAAATGCAGTTTTTAAATCAATATTCTAGAATATTGCCATCATCAATTTAATGCCTAAAGTATCTTCTAATATATCTTTATTCTGTTTTTCCAAATACCTTTATCTGCTTTTTCATTTTGTTTTGAAAAGCACACTTTTATTATTTTGAAAATGTTACCACTGTTAACAAAATGTTATGTAACACTATTATGAATTTTAAATAGTATTTCTTACATTTATGTGTATAGAAAATATTTTTATTTAGTCTACTCACAAAGTAGTCATTTATCCTCATCTTTTTGCCATCTTTGCAGCAACAGGTAATTCAGTCTCAGCTGGTCAGTTACTATGTGGAGGTCTGTTTTCTACTGATTCACTTTCAAACTGGTGTGCTGCTGTGGCTCTTGCCCATGCTTTGCAAGAAAATGCTACCCAGAAAGAACAGTTGCTCAGGGTCCAGCTTGCTACAAGTATCGGCAACCCTCCGGTTTCTTTACTGCAACAGTGCACCAACATCCTTTCACAGGTAAGTAATCTCACTGTATGTTTTGATGTCAGAGATACAGAGATGTAGGAATGTCCTTAGTAGGTGCAGATGAAGAAAGAAAAGAGAGAAGACATATATAGGTACTAGTTTATTATAAGCAGAGGCAGTTTTGTAGGAAAAAAGCAAGAGATGTTTTTGCCAAGTAATTAGAAGGTCTGCCAAACCAAACCTGTTGTTGTAGAGTCAGGTCCAGCTCATAGTGATCCTATAAGACAAAGTAAGACCACCCTGTAGAGTTTCCAAGGAGTAGCTGTAAGGTCTCCATCATGATGGAAACACATGTTCTGGAAAGAAAGGTATTGTTTGGTTTGGTTTGGTTTGGTTTGATGTGATTTGGGGTTTTCTTTTAAAATCATCTACAGTGTTTCTGCGTGTCATTCCTAGGTTGTAACCTCCCTCCTTCTTTTCCCACAGAGCAGGTAATAGTCCAGAAAACAAAGATAAAATACCAGCCCATAGCTTACATAGATTCACTGTATACCCCTTGATGTTTGTGAGATCACAAATCCTCGAATCCCTAAGGTACTTAATTTACCCACTAAGAGGTAGAAAAACATTATCAAAACTTTTCACATTCCTTTAGCCTCTTAAGTAAACAGCAAAGCTTTATTGAAGTACAGGTGTTTGGTGTTTGGAAATGACACTTCTTATTAGAAAATTTGCCTGTTTTTACCACCCTTGCTGCTAGGCAGTTCAGGTTCATTCTTTAACAAAACTGTGAAGTCATCAACATTCAGGAGAGGAAATATTTGGATAACTAAAATTGCTATTGACCTGTCTGATGACATACTGTGTTATCCTTTAGTTTTTAATTTTGACACAGTCACTGAATTGTTCCTTGTTGTGAGCTATTACTAGTATACTTCTTCATGAAATATCAGTGTCACTGTAGGAAATAAAATGAAAGCTTGAAAATTATAGCAAAGAGCAAGTTGGATATTATTTAAGGTTACCTTACTTTGATTGACAAATGATTTCATGTTGATTTATCATTTATTTTTAGTACTAAGAAAACTACCCCAGGATGTTCGTATCTTTACTTAATAGTTGGCATTGCTAGGTTTTCACTGTGCAGCTTGTTTGAAAAAGTTTTCTTAAACCAAACAGTAATTAACTGTCTGATCACCATCACCACAGACTTCATTTTATCGTAATAATTAAAATTTTTGAGTCATGAGAAATTCTCAAGGTGATGGTTGGTATCTTTTCCATTCTGAGTAACTAAATGTTACTAATTAAAAATTACCCTCTGTCCCCTAAAATATGTATTCATTTTTTATAACAAAAGATGAGAACTATCTTATATGCAATTATTGGCTTATGTTTGTAAAAAGATTGCGAAAAAAGTATTTGAGGAATGTTTTTTCTAGATTTAAATTTTTCTGGAGTAGAATATTTATGAATAATTTCTAATATATAATTTGCAGGGTGATAAGATCAACAGACGGGTATGTATCACTTGATAAAGCTTAGGCATTTTTCTCTTTCAAGCAAGGCTTTTTCTTTGTCTTGGGTTTTGCTGATTGGTTTTTTAACTGCTTGTTTGAAGTTACATTCTACTTAACACTTTCATGTGTTAGCAAACTTGTTTCTATCATAAGTGGCTTTCTGATTTTTCTCCATGGGTTGTTGTAGTGGTGTTACTAAGGACTCTGGGAGTAGGAATCTGAAGCTATGCTTTTGCTCACTTCGGGAATGCTCACACTTCTGAAAATCTTTGATTTGGGTTTTTGGTGTGTGTGTTTTGTTTTGTTTTCCCAAACTTGTTTGTTTGTTTCTTCTGAAGCCTTTTAAAAGGAAGTAAGATTTAAATATTTGTCTTGAGTTAATTAATATGTGAAAGAATGTGATGACTTTTTTGCTTAGATTATTTTAAATTAAACTTTATGAATTTTTCTAATAATGACTCATATGCTGCATCTACTATTCAGAATTAGTTTTTGATGTATATATGGGTGACGATATTACTTGTGTTTGCTTTGGAGTTTGTATGTGTGTTTTCTGAGTGTTTTACAAAGAGGCATGTACCTTAATATCCATGTTTGCACATGTGTTTTAACTGTACAGTGTGAATAGAAATAACCAGGGTTGTCTTTGGAATTGCTTTTTTGTGTCAGGGCATGGTTGAACATAGTATTAACTGTAGCTTTAACCTGAGAATTTTTACATTAGAGAAAGTATTTTGTAAGCCTACATATCAGTCATTCCAGAGATAGTTTAGTACATAGATCCTTTTTGTTTAGTGTGATGTGTTTTACTGTGTGAGTATACTTTTGTAACCACCACCCAAAACAGACAAAATGTCTTCATAATCCCAAAAGATTCCATTGTGCCCACTTCCCATTAATTTGCTCTCCCCAGAAACAACCACTCTAGAACCCCATTTTGGTACTTGAATACTAACAATTGAAAATGTTACCTTTTCACATTTTTAATAAGCATTGCAAAAATACTAAAATGGAAATGTACAAAGTAGGAATAAAAGAATTTTTATTTAGAAAATGTGATAGGGAAACATAATAGCTTATTTTAAAAGTAAAATGATTCCGTTTCAATTATTTTGCTTGCAGTTCTTCTCCATCTCCATCTTCTCCATCCTGTAAAATCTTTGGGTTTTGTAGTAACTGAACTTGCAGAATGCTCTGAAAATATCATTTGAGCCTCTGCTTGTTTTTCTAAATCACCTCCAAACTCTGGGGGACTGGGAAGAAGTGTGTACATTTTCATGACTCAAACAACTGAGTGTAGTTTTAGTCAGAATGTGGGGCATGGCTTTCTTGCAAGAATTCATCAGAATGATGGATATAGATAAAGAATGTTTTGATAGCCTCTTTTGCTGAACTTCTGATTTTAGGGATAGATCAGGATTTTGTTGGATTGATCTTTTTCTAAGCATTACAATAGAGAGAAGTGTGTGTGTGCACGTGCATGTGTGTGTGTGTGTGTACCACAAATAGTGTTTCGTTTGTGTTCTTTGAAACCTTTTTATGAATTACCCTTTATACTGGCTAATAATTTTTCTTTTTGTTTTGAAAATTTTGGGAAAATAATAAGAGTATCTCTTTTAAAATCTCTGTCTCTTTTTTCTGTACTCTCTTTATTTACATAGCAGTGACCACACCTGAGATTCCATTTTATATTCTGTATTTTTTCTTAAAAGCAATTTTTATGTTAGTAAACTCTAGATTATCATCAGTTTGTATGATTACATATTTCGCTACATAGGAAATACCATAGATGAGTTAACCATTTTTTCTTTTTGGACATTGGATTATCTCCTTTTTTTTCAATTAGATATCATAGCTTGGTGAACATCAGAAAACTGTAATCTGCACAAAAGTATGTTGTAGACAGGCATCACTTTGCATGGTTCCATTGTACAAGCTTATGTTAGCACAGCACAAATCAAGGACTGCCTGCATTCCACTGAGGCAATGGGCTAAAAACAAAATTATACTGGCAGTTTTATATATATATATATATATACATATATATATGTATTTATGTTTCCTTGCCCAAGTGCAAACTTTATTCTGCCTTCTATTTTAAAATTTGGGGCATTAACTGATTTTAATATGCTACTATGTATAATCATAAAATTGCACAGCTAGAAGGAGTGCTCATAACAGCTAACAAGACTTTTGTGGAGCCACGTAGCAACCCTTTAAGATGTATTTTAACTATTACCCTAATATAAAGATGAAGAAGAGAAGTTGCTTAAGGTTTCACAGCTACTGAGTTATAGAACCAGGATATAAATCCAAGCATTCTGGCTTCAGAGCCTATGCTTTTAACGTGTGTTTGAGCTCGTTTAATCCAACTGTTTCTTACTGAATTGGGAAATTGGGAGCCAGACGGTACACTGAATTTGTACAAGGCAGGACACCAAAGATCTGATGTGACTTCTAACCAAATACTCTTTCCACTGATGCTTTCCTGCCCTTCTTTCATTTTCTTCGTCTTTGCCCTCAGTGGTTAGTGCATAAATTCAGATACTTTGGACATGTTTTTAGGAGAGAGAAAGACATCATTTTTGATAAAGTAGAAGGTCAGTGAAAGAGAGGAAGACTCTCAGTGACATGGACTGACACAGTGGCTGCAATGATAGACTAAGCATAACCACGATTTGGGGCATACTGCAGGACCAGGTAGTGTTTCCTTCTGTTGTACAAAGGGTTGCTAGGAGTTGGAACCAACTCAGTGGCACCTGACAAAAGCAACATGCTGCCCTTCTTAGGATTGAAACCTAAGTTATTTAAAAACATATTTTTTGATTTTATGAATAATATAATTGACATTGTTTAGAAATCTTAATTATGTGAACAGGTATACAACAGTCTCAATTCTATCTCTAAGTTCCCTACCTTCTGTTATTTATTCCTGCTAGTCTTCAAGTGCTTTGAGTGCATACCCATTGTTCTGCACTTGGAGTTTTTCGACATAGTTCCATTTTGCATTTCCACTAGCAGCATGTAAGCTTTGCGTGTACTGGAGTACCAGTGCCCTCCATAGTCTTGTCAACAGATTTTTGCCGATCTGCTGAGGCAAAAAATGGTGTCTCAGTGAATTTTAACTTGTGTTGCTCTTACCAAGTGGTTGAATTGTTTTTTCTATATGTATAGGCCACTTGAAATTTGTCCCTGAACTCTCCTTTCTTGTTTTGCATGTCCTTTACCCATGTGTCTGTTGGGTCATTGTTAATTTCTTGTTTTATAGGAACTCATTTTATATTAGAGTTTAACACTTTGTTTTTCGTATGATTTATAATATAAAACACTTTCTTCCTAGTAAGTCATGTGTCTTTTAACTTTGGTGTTTTATTTGGAGTTGGGGGCTTTTGTGGATTTTTTGTTTTTGAGATTTTTCTTTTGCTACTTGTGGTCTAATTTATCAGACTTCTGTTTTATGGCTTCTGGATTTTAAGCTATGTTTAGAAAGGTCTCCCTCACGTCAGTGTTCTGAGAAATTGTCACATATTTTCATCTCATATTTGCTGGTTCGTGTTCTGCATTAAAATTTTTGTTCCATTTTTTCTCAGTGAACTAAGTATGCTGCCTTTTTTGGATACTGAATTCCTGTTTGTATATGGATTCCTATCTGGACTTTCTGTTCTACCCCACAGTTTCCATGTTACAAGCTAGTTTCCCATCATTACTGTTTTGTTTTTTTTTTTTCTCATACTTTCCCTGGTTATTCTTGCTTGTTGTTTTTTCATAAGAAATTGAGAATCAGGTTGTTTTAGTTTCAGGGGTAAAAAGTCTGTTAATATTCTTAATTGATACACATTAATTTTATAATCTAGCGTAGAATTAACATCTTCATGATATAGAGTCATCTTATGTAAAGGATATGGCTGCTAGCCAAAAGGTCAGCAGTTGACATCTACCAGACGCTCCTTGGAAACTGTATGGCACAATTCTACTCTGTCCTATAGGGTTACTATGAGTCGGAATTGATTTGACAGCAACAGGTATGTAAGAACATGGTGTCTTTTATTTATGTCTTTTCTACCCTTCAAGAGTGTTTTAAAATTTTCTTTATTTAGATTTTGTACCGTCTTGACTAGGTTAATTTCTGAGTACTTTTTATCTTTTTTCTCACTTTTGTAAATGGATTGTTCCATTCTCTCTTAAAGTGGTGTAACTGGTTATATACAACTTTGCTCTTCTTGTCTTTCAGTTAGACCTCAAAGGGGATACTTCTGTAAGACTTAGATTTGAATCTAATTCTCCTTTTGTTTGCACAGTGATAGAATACTCTTGTGTATATAGCGTGGGTGTATCTGGTACCTTCACGTGGTTATTTTGAGTAGTAATAAACACGGATAAAGGGGAAATTAATAAAATAAAACATTTGTGTTTTTAAACTTGGGTGGTTTTAAGTTCCCTAAGGCACATTGAGAATAACTATATTTTTTTCCCTTTTCATTGTACATGGGTAACATGTGATGTACATCTTGAACACAGTAGTGACATGGGCAAAGGAAAAAAATAATTTATCATGTAAAAAGTAAATCTGTGCTTGTTAGTGCTTACTTGACAAAGCATTTGAAGAAGTGTAGTATGAACTTCTTTAATTCAATATTAATAGACTCGAAAATAGATTATAGAGAGGCCAACATACTGACATCAAGGCTCCTGTAATTAGAGAAGTCTGTGTAGTAGACTGTCTTGCCAAACACAGTGATGGATACTTTAAATCCATCCCATGTAGTTCTTTGAATTTCCCTAAAATGATACATTACTGGGCTATTTCCCATTATTTTGTTTCAAACAAAATTAGCTTTTCTTAAAAAAAGTCAATATAGATTATAGTAATGTAAATATAGACAATGGCAGTATTATAAACCAGGAATATTCCTCATAGGAGATCTAAATACATTACATTAAAATTTAGAAAACATGATGTTGGTGAACGTGCTAATTTGCAATGTTGTTTAACTATACTTAGCAGCAATGAGTTAAATGGGGCACTTAGCTAATTTAAATGTTTTTTTCTCCTTTATTATTTTTGTGAATTCTTCTTATTTGACATGTTTGTAACATAGCTTATTTTTTTGGTAGAGGATATATTCCCTCATAGAGTTGAACTAAATTCAGGAAATTGTTTCTTTGTATTCTTTTTTTTTGAAGGAGAAAGAATTCACCTTTTTATCAGGACCTTGTTTTTAAACTTGTTACTGAAACATTACCAAATGTGTCTGGCAAATTTGTTATTATTGCAGAGTCTCTTAGGATTTTTTTAAGCATCAGACCAGGTTTTTCTGATAGTATTTCAGATAACCTGTTACATGTTTATGAAAGGAATCAGTTCTAATTTCTGCTCCCTGTGTTTATTTTTTGTTTGTTTTTGAAGTACAGCCTATGGAAGACACAAGAATGCAGTCTCTTGTTCATTTTTTTTTAAATTGGGATTCCTAACATCTTTCACAAGATATGAAAATATTTTTTATAATAAGGAGAGAACTTAGTGTACCATTCAGTTTGAAATAAGCAAATGAATGGAAAGAGACTTTTGTTAATTTCTTGTTGCAGGGAAGCAAAATACAGACAAGAGTTGGATTGCTGATGCTGCTGTGTACCTGGCTAAGCAACTGTCCCATTGCAGTCACTCATTTTCTTCACAATTCAGCCAATGTCCCATTTGTATCCTTGATGGTTTAGTAAGATACACTGAAGTATTTATCTTTTCCCCTGTTTAATTTTTCCTCCCAACTGGAAGTAGTACTATGCTAAGGATGTCTGAATGCTTCATTTTAACTTGTGCTGCAACTTTTTAAGCTGTTAAACTGTTTCTATAAGCTCTTGTGTGTGTGTGCTTATATATTTTTACTGGATTTAACTATAGATACTAGAATTTTTTGTAGGAACGTGGAATGTATGTCAGGTTCAAATCGCAAAATAAAGGGTTTTAGCCGTATTTTGAATCATTAGCCTCCTTAAGAAAGATGCTAGCTTACAGGACAAATTGCAGAAAATCTTGGAGAGGAAGAGCAGCTGGTCCAAGGCTTGTGCGCCCTTTTGTTGGGTATTTCGATTTACTTCAATGACAACTCCCTGGAGAGCTACATGAAGTAAGTAAGGGGGGAATGACTTGCTCATGATATCGAGAGACACTGAGAACTCTTTTGCATTGAAGTATAATGTAGAAAAACTAAAAACCCAGGTGGTGTAGTAGTTAAGTGTTACGTCTGCTACCCAAAAGGTCAGCAGTTCAAATCTGCTAGGGGCTCCTTGGAAACTCTATGGGGCAGTTCTCCTCTGATCTCTAGGGTGTCTGTGAGTCAGAATTGGCTTGACAGCAGTGAGTTTGATTTGTGTTTGGGTGTAATACAGACTAAGCTTTTATGTTTTCTTACAGCTTTTTTTTTTTTAACATTTCAATATGCTTATCTCTGTAGAGAGAAACTAAAACAACTTATAGAAAAGAGGATTGGCAAAGAGAATTTCATAGAGAAACTAGGATTTATTAGCAAACATGAGTTGTATTCCAGAGCATCTCAGAAACCACAGCCAAACTTTCCCAGTCCTGAGTACATGGTGTTTGATCATGAGTTTACGAAGCTGGTAAAAGAACTTGAAGGTAAGACTGGAAGCTTTGTTCTTAAAAGGACCTATGATTATGTTGTCTGTGTATTTTCTGGACATGTGCAGATTATATTATAAACTTAAAAGTAGGTTGGTTTATTTGTTTTCCATCAAGTCTGTGGCCCACTGAAAGACCTCTGACTTTCAGTAAGATTAGAAAGATCGTTTCTCGTTTGTCAGGTGATTAGACCGTATGTTTTTACTGATTAATTCTTACAATAAAATAGGATTTAAAATATTTAAGACAAATCTTTCAAATAGTACTGTGTTTTCAGTTACAGTGTGCACAGTAAATAAGCTTCCCACTTGACAGTTTTCACAGATTGTTCAGTGACATTAGTTATATTGTTCATAATGCATCAGTGAAAGTATACAATCCAAATTAATTTTGCATCCCAGCCTACCTGCAGCTTCTCTTGCTCTCCTTGCCCAGTGACAGCATACTCATTTTCATTCTAAATATACATCTAACAGCCTCTTAACAAACTCCTGTCGCCTCATCTCCATCCTCTTCTCTCCCATCTAGAAAGAGACCAGTAGGATAGCATCCTATAAATGCATAGAACCCATAAAGTACACACACCATGCTGTCACATTGTGTCCCTGAGTCCAGTCCATTTTTGTCCGAAGAGTTGATCTCAGTAGTGTTTTCTGGTCAGGGGCAGCAGCAGGTCTAGGGGCCATGCTCCCAGGGGAACCCCCAGGCCATCAGCTCATCACTTGTGGTCTTTTGGTAGAGTTCTTGAGCTGCACTCCTGTTTTTCTAATGTTACCAAAAGGAATCAACATTGTGTGCCCCATCATGGCTGTCATTGGTGGTGGCTAGGCACCATCTGGTTCTTTTGGTCATATGTTACGGTCTCCTATTCACGTGGGTCGTTCTGTCTCCTGAGCTCTCCACTTCCTGTACTCTCCTTTCCCTGCCCCCTTCTCATCTTTGCTATGTAGTAACTGGTGACCTTTTGGTCTGATAAAGATGCTTTAGAGCACCATACTTGTGGATAATATCCTTTATTTTGTGTGCCAGTCTGTTTTTTCACTAGAGGTTGCCTCAAGATTGTTTGGGCTCAAGTTTAAGGAGTATCTCAGGGCAGTAGTCTCAGGGAGTCCTCTTACCGTAACTGGTCCAGTGAGACAGGACTGTTTCAGAATTTCTCTACTGCATTTTTCTCCCATTCTGTCAAGGTCCCTCTGTTGTGGCCCCATTCATAATGGTAAATGGTGGTAAGTAGGCACCGTCTAGTTCTTCTGTGCTCACAGTGGGTGAGGTCATGGCTTGTATAGGCTGTTAGCCCTATAGACTAGTTTCTTCTCTGAGACTGGTTTCCTGCTTAAGACAAATTCTGAATAAGCTTTATTTTACAGGTGTTATAACTAAGGCTATTTATAAGTCCAGTGAAGAAGACAAGAAAGAAGAAGAAGTGAAGAAAACGTTAGAACAGCATGACAGTATTGTGACTCACTACAAAAATATGATTCGAGAGCAGGCAAGTCCTAATGAATTGTACAGACGTTCTGATATAGCGAGTCATTTTGCTTTAGTGGAGAATTTTTCATGGCACTTTAAATTAAAGAAGATACAGGAAATAAAACTCTTTTTTTTTTCCTTAAGTGGAAAGCATGTGAGTACTTAGCAAGCTGAGCCCATAATATGTGCTAAACACTGTACAGGATGTTGTGGCTACAGACATGAATCAGACATGTTCTCATACCAAAATCTCATGGGGAGGTGATCCCACAGGTAGATTATTATACCATAATATAAAATTAAGCCTAGTGACAGAGATAATTGAAGGTATTATGGTAGCACTGGAGACACCACATGTAGCTAGACAGGAAAAGTGGCTTGGGGTAGGCAGAGAAGGTGAGTCCTGAAAGGCTGAATCAGGAGTAAGCTGTGCAAAGGAGAGACTGGCTAGAGCAGAAGGAAATGACAAACAGCATGCTTGGTGTCAGTTCCGTGTTGCTTGCATTAGCATTTTCTGGCAGCTGTGCAAAAGAGATTTGAGGGACTAGGCTAGGAGAAAAGGAGCCCAAGAAGGAGATTTTATGCAGTTGTTAAGGGAGAAAGATTACGGCTTGATGGTGTTGTTATGTGCTTTTGAGTCTGTTCTGACTCACAGAGGACCCTCTGAACAACCGAATAAAACTGCCCTGTTGAGCACATCCTCGCCCTCACTGCTGTAGTATTGTCAGGCATCAGGCGGGACGATAATGGTGATGGCGATAGCTGCTGTTAGCATTTATCTTGTTCCAGGTGCTCACTAAGCAAAAGCTATCATTTAACTTGCACAGCATCCCTGCAGAGTAGTTAGTATCTGGTTTAAAATAAGTGAGAAATCTGTGACTTAGAGAACTGAAGCATGCCCAGTGCCAGTTGAAATGGAAGGAACAGGAGTCCAAATACAGGCAGATTACTAGGGAACTAGTTTGATAATCGGCTAAGTGAAGAAGGTAAAACTGCAGGACTTTGTAATGATTGAATGTGGATGAGGGAGCAGAAGAGGTCAGATATGATCCCTAGGTTTCTGTTTTAGATAACTGAGTAGATAATATTGGGTTAAATAAGGAAAATCTGGGGCTTATTTGTTAGAGTTTAGTTGAAACTATATTTCTGAAGTCATCAATTGCCTTTTTTTTATAGGATACGTGTAAACTTCCATTACTTACATTGTGTTGAGCACCTTAAAGCGTGCATTACTTTCATTCACAATGTACTTCGTAGAGTTTTTATTTGTTACCTTTTTTTCATTTAACCTCTCATTAGTGGTGTATGTCTTAGGTGAGTTCCAACAAGTATAGAAATTCTAGATTTATATTATCTGGAAAGTGAAATCACTGATATTGTTAAAATTCCAAGTGTCATAAAAAGCACCCTGGTGGCATTCTCTGTGGGGCAGGTTGTATCCCCTTACCTGTACTGCCTTCTACCCCTACCTGCTGATTAGGTACATCTGTGGCAGGTGGTACAAGGAAGAGCATAAGCCTAATGATGGGACTGTATAAATTGAGAACTAAGTGCGATTTATTTTCCAGGATAAGGATACATTGTTGAGATTACAATTCAAAGAAGAATAAAAATACAGTGGAATGTTTAACATTCAGTCTTAGCTATTCTATTAACAAACATTTAAATAAGGTCAAAATCATCTTTGAATGATCAAACTGAGTCATCAAACTACCCATGATAGGATTTTTTATCTGTATCTTGGTAAAAATATGGTATCATTTCCAGTTGGTGAAAAGTAATACAGTGTTGGAGCGATGGAAAGTAAATGTTTGAAATACAGTGTACATCCTGCACTTTGGGCTGATAAATAAAGTTAATTGGGAAGGGAGGGAAATAATTGACTGAGTTATTATCATGACCTTTTTAGGTGTTAATTGTGACTATTCTCACAATTTAAAGTACTATTTGACAAATTAGGCAACAAGTACTAATAGCCATAAAATACTTAATCCTTTGAATAAGATCTGAGAATCCTTTCTGAAGAAATTCTCCAGAATTTCGAGACAAAACTATATGAACTAAGAGATCTGTTGTGATGTTTATCATTTTGAAAAGTTAAAAGCAATCTTTGGTCAAAAACACTGAATATAACTTATGTTGCATCCAAAATGCAAAACCAAACCTGTTGCTGTAGAGTTGTCTGTTTGATCAGGTATCTAGTAACAATTAAAAATGATGATTATGACAGTTTTGTATCAATAGGGAAAAATTTAGGATATAACAGTGAATTTAATATTACAGAATTGTAGATGTCCTGGTTATGGCAAGCTTAAAGAACATGGACTAAAAGAAGCTCAAGGAAAATATATAAAAAAAAAAAAGGAAACCCTAGTGGCATAGTGGTTCAGTGCTACGAATGCTAACCAGAAGGTTGGCAGTTTGAATCCACCAGATGCTCCTTGGAAATTCTGTGGGGTGGTTTTCTTTTGTCTTACAGGATTGCCATGAGTTGGAATTAACTTCACAGCAGTAGGTTCTTTAGAGGAAAATAAATATATCAAATTCCAACTGTATTTATGATGGTGAAGGTTGTAAGCTTTTTTTTTTTTTGAATCTTCTAAACTAAATGTTTTGTGATTGTCTTTTTTGGTGTTGTAAATATACATGCATATTTATATTGAAATATATAACACATTTCTAACTAACATTTTTCAGATATACAGTTTTAGTGGTAGAAAAAGTAGTATAGATGCACATATGTGCATACATATTCTAAACCAATAAAAAAACCAAACCTGTTGCTACTGAGTCAATTCTGACTCACAGTGATTCTATAGGAGAGAGTAGAACTGCCCAATAGGCTTTCCAAGGACTGGCTGGTGAATTTAAACTGCTGGCCTTTTGATGAGCAGCCAGATGCTTAAGCACTGCACTGCCAGGACCCATGTGCATTTACTAAGTATCTTGAACAGTTTAATGTAAAGTTCTTAAATAGTTTGGTGAGACATAAAATGGAGTCGGTTAATTTTATTTTCCCTGTTAATTGAAGTGAGATTACAGGCTATGCCATAGTACTTACAAATGGGGTCCTAATTGAAATCTTGGCGTTCTGCTGCATGTTAATTGGCCTTGGTGCTATACTGAAGTGTTACTGCTTAATTGTTGAATGATTTTGGAGGTGCTGAGTACTTGAACATCCTGCACCCAAGTAATTTCTAATTTTTAATTTGTTCATCTTCCCGGTGCTAATTAGAATGAATTAAAAACACTTGAATTAATGTTTTGTTACACAGGACCTTCAACTTGAGGAATTAAAGCAGCAGGTTTCTACGTTAAAATGTCAAAACGAACAGCTGCAGACAGCAGTGACACAGCAAGTGTCTCAGATTCAGCAACACAAGGATCAGTATAATCTTCTTAAAGTACAGTTAGGTAAGTGGAGCTAGCCATTAGCCTGCTGATCGATGATGCACGTATGTTCATGTATCTATCTAGTTATTTGATCTAAATTACAGTGTGCCTATCAGCTCAGCAGCACCTGACAACAAAAACAACATACAGTACAGCAAGTTTTGCTTCTTACAATTTAGATAGCTTTTCTCACGTGCACAAAGTTATACAGAAGGGTTTTACAATAAACCTTGATAAAATTAGAAAGGGCTTTAGATTGTAGTTAATCATATTGAAAGAAATACCCTAAGAACGAAACCCATTGGCCAACATTGAGTCAGTTTTGATTCATAGCAACTGTCTAGGACAGAATAGAGCTGCCCTCTGGGGTTCCAAGGCTATACCTGTACAGAAGCAGATCAGCACACCTCTGTTCTAGGGAATGGCTGGTGGGTTCAAGCTGCCTACTTTTCTGTTAGCAGCCAAGCACTTAGCCACTGTGATACCAGGGCTCCTTATGTTTAAATAGGCATTCGTGTAATACCAAGAAAGGAAAATTAGTGTATCTTAAGTCTCTGATCTTACTCTAGAAACTTCAAGTGTGTTTTTGTGCTTCCTCATAAACTATCCCTTAAAGTAGACCCACTTGTCTAGATTTCATTCACTTACCTTACCAAGGTCACCAAACCAGTGTTTTTCCTAATCACTTTGCTTGGAATAACCTTTAGGTATACTTAATAGGGTTTTCACATAGTGTGTTACTTAATTCTGTAACCATTCCTAACTCACAGAAAGGAACTGAGGGAAAGAAACTGATGTCCACAGTAATGCTGCTAACAGGTGTCAGAAAAAGGACTGAATTTTCCTGGCATCCAGTGTGATGGGTACCTAAACCTGAGAGATGCTGTACAGATAGCTGTCTTTCTACTAGTGTGTTTTTTAGAAAGGAAGTTAGATAAATATACACGTACATGGTTCTAAGAACTCACCAAGTTTGTTTAGTTACCCAGTCTTTGCCTTCCTAATAGGTGGCATCTTTCATAAAGGTTGAAGAAGCATTTTTCAGTTCTTGAGTTGTCACCAGAGATGGTGATCTCTGCTTTATAAAGTTTCTCCTTTCCCTAAACCCAAAGCATATTTTTTTAACTAATTTATTTTAACATGGATTTACACATTTATGCATATACTCATGTAGCTCCACCAAGCTGTTGTATAAAACCGATTCTTATGTCCCTGAGCTCTTGTTTTCTAAGCCCCAGCGGTAACTGTTCTTTGTTCATTTAGTTAGTTTTAGTGGCTTGCATATTTCCAAATTCTGACTCATTAGTAACCCTTTAAGACACTCTAAAACTGCCCCATAGAGTTTCCAAGGAGAGCCTGGTGGATTTGAACTGCCAGCGTTTTTATTAGCAGCTGTAGCACTTACCCACTCCACTACCAGGCTTTATAAGTTTGAAAAGATCAGTATATGGTATTTGTATTATTAAAACTGTATAGAAACAGTTGACAACTGAGCCATAGAGAATACAGTGATTACATTTGTCTTCCTATACATCCTTTTGTTTTCCCAGAAGCTAGTAATTGTCTTTTTTGTTTGCTTAGATTTCTTTGTACTTACCATCATTTAAAACTCTTAATTCTCTGCCAGCTGTCTGCCAGCTGTCTAAATCTTACACTTTTAGTAGTTTAGACACATCAGTTTTATCTCACCAGAGACGTCTTTTGGGCTGACATCTGAAATCACTCTAATCTGACCTGGTTGCTATCCAGGACCTATACACAGCTGTCATCCAGGGAGCTCCCTCGACCTTTATACTCGAGCCTCTCTTCCTCTCTCCAGTGTTGAGTTCCTTGTTTTCTGGATCCTAGGTTTGCTTCTTTTTCATTTTACTCTCTTATTTTAGTAGTGCAACTCCTCTACTTGCTTCCTGAGAAGTACTGAGATCTTAAATATCTTTATTGTACTCTAAGAGTTGAATAATAGTTCAGATAGTGGATATGGTGTTTAAAATAATTCTGAAATTATTGCTCCTCTGTCTTCAAGCTTTGACTGTTGCTGTGTGTTGGCGAGTTTGTTGCCATTCTGATTCTTGATCCTCTGTATAAAACTTTTAGTGAAGAGAAATTGGAAATAAATGTGTTTTCAGTTTATCATGTTTTCCCCCAAAGTTTTTTCTTTCTAATAAGAGATGTTTGATCTGCTGATTTTTAAATGTTTTGCTGTTGAATATTTTTTCCCCTCGCAATTCTCTAAACTCATGCATGCCTTAAAGCCATCATTATCAAGGATTCCTGTCAAGTGAAAGAGAAGGGAAAAAGTATATTGGTGTTGTTTGGTGTGGCCAAGTTAGTTCCAATTTGTAGTGACCCCGTGTGTAATCGAACAAAACACTGCTCAGTCTGTACCATTCTCACAGTTTTGTTTTTTGGCTTGCGCTCATTGTTGGAGTCACTGGCTCAGTCCTTCTCATTGTGGGTCTTCATTTGTTTATTAAGACTCTGTTTTACTCAGCATGATATCCTTCTGCAGGGACTGATCCCTCCTGATCATGTCCAAAGGACATGAAACTAAATCTTGCCATCCTCACTTGTAATAAGCATTCTGGCTATACTTCTTCCAAGACAGACTTGTCCGTTCTTCTAGCAGCTCATGGCAGATTCAGTGTTCTTCAACCAACCATAATTCAGAGGCATTCATTCATGCTTTCACATGCATATGAGACAACTGGAAATACCATGACTTGGGTCAGGTGTACCTTAGTCCTTAAAGTGACATCTTTGCTTTTTTAACACTTTAAAGAGGTCTTTTGCAACAGATTTGCCTAATGCAGTACATCAGTTGATTTCTTGACTGCTGCTTCCATGGACATTAACTCTGGATTGGAGTATAATAAAATCTGTGAAAACATCAGTCTTTTCTCCATTTATTGTGATGTTGCTTGTTGATCCAGTTGTGAGGACTTTCGTTCTCTTTGTGTCAAAATGTAATCCATACTGAAGGCTGTAATCTTTCGTCTTCATCAGTTAAGTGCTTCAAGTCTCCTCACTTTGAGTAAGCAAGGTCGTGTCTTCTGCACGTTGCAGCTTGTTGATGAGTCTTTCTCCAGTCATGATGCCAAGTTCTTCATGTAGTCCAGCTTCTCAAATTATTTGCTCAGCATACAGATTAAGTAAGTATGGTGAAAGGATACAAACCTGACATACACCTTTCTTGGTTTTAAATTACATAATATCCCCGTTTTCTGTTCCAACTGCCTCTTGGGCCATGTACAGGTTCCAAATGAGTATAATTAGGTGTTTTGGAATTCCCGTTCTGCATAATGTTATCCATAATTTGTTTTGATCCACACAGTTAAATGCTTTTGCATAGGCAATAAAACACTATAAGAAAACATTTTTCTTATAGTCGCTGTTTTCAACCAGGAAACATCTGACATAAGCAAAAATATCTCTCATTCCAGGTCCTCTTCTGAATTTATCAAAGACTGTTTTAGTTGGGGTTTATTAAAAAAGAGAAGGTCTACCTTACTTGAAATATAAACATTAAAGCCAAGAAATATAAAATTACATTAAATAAACAGCCCACATCATATTTCTGTGTCATATTTGATGATTAAGAGATTATAGGGAAGAAAACAGAAACAGGAAAACCATGATAGTGAAATAGAGTCAGAAGAAGAGACTAGAGTTTGCAAAAAGTCATTGTTGTTTCTGATACCCATTTATTGTCTAGGCTGGATGAAATGTGCTTGCAAAACTGCCATCACTGTAATTGTATTAAGGAAATTACATGTTTATGTTTCTAATTGAATCTTGTAGATAAAAAATGAAAAACTTCCTGACTTTTCAAATTTTATGCCTAATAGGTAAAGAGAGTCAGCATCAAGGTTCTTACAGCGATGGTGCTCAGGTGAATGGCATTCAGCCAGAAGACATCAGTAGGTTACAAGAAGAGATAGAAGAATTAAAGAGTAATCGAGAACTTTTACAAAGTCAACTGGCTGAAAAAGACTCTTTGATTGAAAAGTTGGTAAGAAGTAAATGTTAAAAATATTTTTAGAGAAATCAAGAGGAGTTCTTGTTATCGTGCGTGTCTGTTTGCTCTATCCTTTTTAATTCTTCCTTTCAGCCAGAGTATTATATTCAGATTTTAGACTAGGAGCTTTGGGGTCTGATAGTCTAAGCTGTAGTGTTTACAGGCTAATTGAATTTGAACAGCTTAATTAACCCCTTTAAACTTGTTTCTTGTTCTATATGGTGGTGGTAGTGTCTATTTTCCTGTTGTGAGAATTAACTAAGATACTCTGTGTAAAAGTCTTTTAACACTGGAAACAACAACAACAAAAAAGGGAAACTCATTGTTGGGGCGTCAGTTCCTACTCATAGTGACCCTATAGGACAGCATAGAACTGCCCCATAGAGTTCTAGGGAACACCTGGTGAACTCCAACTGCCAGCCTTTTAGTTAGCAGCCAAACTCTTAATCACTGCACCACCAGAGTTTGCAGTACAGGGACAGTGTTCATTAAATAGCTGCTTTTGTTTAATCTTTTTCCATATGACCTCAGATAAGTGCTTAGGTTTAATAAATCACTTGGTACAAGTATAAATTTATTACAGAAATTTATAGACAGTATGTACTACATTGTAATTTTATCTTAGGTATAAAAATTGGAATGTTGGTGTGAAGTATTTTTGATGAAAATCTGTAAGACATAGCTTGTGTGTGTGAGTTCTAAATTGACACTTCATTTTTGTTTCTTTAGACTGATTTTATTTCATAGTTTATTTCTATGCTATTTGTAGAAATCTTCCCAAACATCACCTGGGACAAATGAACAGTCTTCAACAACAACTTCAGCTAGAGATTCTGAAGAAGTTGCAGAATTAAAAGAGGTAAATTTTTGACTCAACTTATGTTTTTTCTTTTAGTTATAACAACATAACAGCCCTATAGTTACATTAATCCAGAACTGCTTTGTCAGTTGAAAGGAAAAGTTGAAGTCTGACAGTCATTTAAAAATCCAAAAGCTTTGTTTTAATTGTACAGTAATGGCATCTAGCCCTTTATTACATGATTACATTTCAGTGCTGTTCTTTTTAACAGATTTCAGTACCTTACCCAGATTATTTGTAGACTATGAGTAAACCAATAGTTAAGGAAAAATTAAAGTATATTTGTGAACTGCAGCTATGAAGACAAAATATTATGTCTTATTTTCATATGCTACTAACTGTGATAACAGTTTGGCTAAATATATCAAGTGTTTAAACTATTCTTTCCAGAAAAGAAACGTTGATTTTTAGAATTGAAAAATAAGATACAAACTTAGTGTATTTCAGTTAGATCACTTCTGCTGTAAAGCAAAGTAAACTTTTTCCTGCTGTAGTAATTTTTCACATCTAGAAAAGTAAATTACACTTTTACTGCTGGGTTAATTTGGGTATCAGACATAGCGCTTAACCACTATGCCACCACGTTGTAGATGTATCTGTCTAATTAATTAATTAATTCTTCATTGAAAGAACCAGAAAAGAATTATTCGATGTAGAATTAAATAATATAGCAGTTGGAAAAAAAGAATTAGAAAAATAGCAGATTACTTATATTATCCTAAACTGGTGAGATTTTCTTTTTTCTTCTTTTTTTCCTCTTTTCTTCCTTTCTCATCCATCCTTTGTCTTGCCTCCCTTTCTTATTAAAAAAGGAAGTCATGTTTCATGTTTTAAAAAAATTGTTTTTCTAGCAATGTAAAGATGTAAATGTTACAGTAGGTCCTTGTTCACTGGTCAGCAGGTCCTGACCCAGTGACATGGCTCAGCAGAGAGGGGAATGACCTCATACAGAGAAACTATGTAAACTCTTTTGGTTTTTATTTACGTCTGTCTACTCTAACTATGTGGCAGTTGGAAGAGATTTAAGTTAATATATAACCTTCACTTGTAAATCCCCAGGAAAAAGTTTTAAGCTTTAATTTTGTTTTGCTGTGAAACTTTAGCTAGATATTTTTATAGAAGAGAATTACTTTTTTTTCCCCTCATTCTTTTACATATCTTAGGTTGTTAAATATATATATATATTTTTAAATGAGTTTTGTTTTTTTAAATACATAGCAAAGTACTGTATAAAGTGGAAACGTAAAAACCAAGACAACTGACAATCTCACTGCCTACATAACTAATTTTGAAAACTGAAAAAGCAAAGAAAAGCCACATATATACATGGCAGAAATTTTAAAGTAACAAAAGAGTACTTGCCAGCATCTTCCTGCTTACCAATTTAATAATCTTTAACAGAGTTTTTTAATAGAGAAATAAATAACTTTTCCAATTTACTAACATTGGAAGAGATACTTCCATCCTTGTTTTGAAATAAGTGTTTTTTAAGAGAATCTGAAAAGTTCTTACTGACTGTCAAGAATGAAACATACAGGTACTCACGTATTTATGTATATTATATATATATGTCTATATTCTTCAAAATTTGTGGAAACAGAATAAAATCTTAAAAAAAGATTATTTGTAAAATTTTATTTCTGAGTATGAGGTAGAAATTGACCCTTAGACTAGCTTTCCCACTGTGAGCTAGAAACCTAGACAATATATGTTAAATAACAGTTTTAGGTATTACACCACAGTCATTTCTGGACAATACCTGAGAAAGGAAGGTAAAAGGGAAGATGGAAGTTCTGTAATTACCGTGGTACAGCAAGGGGGACTGTCAGCAGAACAGGTGATCCCTCTACACCAAAGAGACAGAGTTAGAGTTCAGGGAGGCTGAGCTTGTGAGACAAAGTCACAGATAGGAGAGAGCATGACCACCCCGCCTCCATGGAAGGACCTCAATGAATACCTGGGGTATTCAGTCGAAATTCCAGATGCATTTCAAGACTTCAGCTTACAGAGCTCAAAATAACTTTTAATAATCTGAGAAGTTCTTATTGGCTACCAGGAATGAAACATAAAAGTACTTATATAGTTATGTATAAATATATAAGTTTCAGTTGAAAAAGTTCAAGTTCACCTGCATCTGAACTACTGCGGAAATGAAAGTGTGAAAACAAAGTCTACACTTTCCCTAGTGTAACATTCTAGCATCCAGTCAAAAATGACTAGACATGTGAAGAAGCAAGAACATACACGTCACAGAAAAAAAGTGCAGGTGGCCAGTAAACACATGAAAAGATAGGTAAACTAAACTAAAAAGACAAAGCTATAGTTTCACTACACACTACAAGTTTTAAAAATAAAAAGACAGTATCAACTATTGATAAGGATTGAGAACAATTAGAACTCTTATACGTTGCTGTTGGAATATAAAATGTAGCCAGGTGAAATGAAAGCATATGTATGAAAAGACTTATAGAATACATAATAACCAAAATATGAAAACAGCTTCAACAAAGAGGACACAGATTTTGTGGTGTATTCCTACAATGGACAGCTCCTCAGCAGCACAGAACTGCTGATGCACGCGACAACGTGAGTGAACCTCAGAAACATTATTCTGACTAAATGAAGCCAGACACAAGAGAGTGACTGTGGTTCAAGCTATATGAAATGCAGGACAGCAAATCAACAGAAAAATAGAACTTCATCAAAACTAAATGTTTTGTACTTAAAGAACACTATCAAGAAAATGAAGAAACAATCTACAGAACAGGAGAAAATTCGTACTTGCAAATCGTACATCTGATAAGACTTATATCCAGAATATATAAATAACTCATGCAAGTCAACAGTGAAACCACAAATAACTTATTTTTTTCATTGGTCAAAGGATTTGAATAGACATTTCTCCAGAGATAACGCCAGTTGTCATAAAGCACATAGAAGGATGTGCGGTTTTGTTGGTAATCAGGAAAATGCTATCAAGATCATGAGCATCACTTCTTAGGCACTAACCGGAACCAGCAAAGATGAAGAAAGAACAGTTGTACTCGTGTGCACGCACATGCTCGCACACACACAGTCCCTCGTGGCACAACAGTTAAGTGTTAGGCTTCTAACCAAAAGGTCAGCAGTTCACATACACTAGCCATTCCTTAGAAACCCTACAGAACAGAGGTAAAGGAGTGCATTTAATTTTCCATCTGAAACCCAGAGTCCCTAGACTAGTTCTTCAGAGTTAAAGTTTGAAAATTGTAATTTTAAGGGAGGGGTCAAGAAAGGACTATTTGTTGTTGTTCCTTTAAGTAGAAATTTCTTTGATTAAAGTAATGTTTTAATGTTGCATCTCAACAATTTTTATGTCTTAGGAACTAGCAGCATTGAAGTCTCAGTTAGACTCACAATCTGTGGAGATTACAAAGCTGCAGACAGAGAAACAGGAACTGATAGAGAAAACAGAAGAATTTGTAAGTCACTTCTTTTTTTGTTTTTTTTTTTTCCTTCTGAAAGGAAGCAAACACAAGGTTGGTACATTATTTTCAGCTGCTGTGAAAAAGAAGCCAATCTGTCATAGGCATTTCTTCTAGTTTTGCATGGGTTTCTTGGCTGTCACAGCCGCCGTACGTGTTCGAATCAGAATCACCGTGTCAGCTACTCAGTTTCTTCAGTGTTTGATTGGGAGACTGACCTCTTCCTAGATCTTTGTATTTAAAATCAGATGCCGAAAAGGAGCCACGCTGAGATTCTTTGACGACTGGCCTGATTCACCAAAAATATTTCAAGGTCACATTTTCATTTCCATACCCCATGAGAGAGAGCCTAGAGTCTAAAAGGAATACTTGATAAAGCACTAGAGTTGATGCATTGCAGTTTTTTAGGGAAACCGTGTTTTCTGCCGTCGTGCACTCCTGCCCATCACCTCCTATGCAGAGGCGTAATTGATGGCCTTTAAAGCAAGAGAAAAAAAATGTCTCCTTAATTTCTGAAATACCAATTTTCTCAAATATTAGTCTGGTTTCTATGGAATTCCCTTCATTGAATATCACTGACTGCCTGTAGTTAATTTTTATGCACTTCCTGAGGAAAATTTTTTTTTCCTTTGATTCATGCATTTATTCATTCAATAAATTTATAACAGTACCTTCTCTGTGCAAGGTACTATTCTAGTGGTATGACTATATAAGAATAAACTAGATAAACAGGGGTAAAGACAGTAAATTGGTAAACAAATGGTGTAATTTCAGATACAGACGATCTTGAAAACAGTAAAATAGGGTAATAGCACGTACTGATTGGTGGAGGTGAGAAACGTTATTTTAGGATGGTCAGGAGATCTCTGTGAGGCACTTGCTATTTGAGAAATAAAAAGAAAGCCAGCTTTCCATTTGGCCAAGTTTTCTGAGTTCTGATCATTATCACACCAGATCAGTGTGGGAGCCATCTTCAAAAAGATTACTCTTTCTGATGGGAAACAAAATATTACAGCTTCCAGTTAAATGTTATACATTATATTATAGCTTTCAGTTGAATTTATTTTTCTCAGCCTTTGTTTCTTTTTGCATGTTTTATAATATACATATTATTGTAATAGTTCGTGTGTATGACTTACAAATAAGTAAAAGCTGTATTGTAAGTTACTTGGTCAATTTTTGATTAAAGCTATGCCATCAGAAAAACTAGGGGACCAGAAAACTATGTAATTGTGGATCACATTAACTGATCTTCATATAGAAATGGCTTCACCAAATTAAAATTATCATAACCTTCTTTCATCTTTCATTTGTGACTATTTAGTAAAGATTTATTCTGTATTTTGAGCAAAACAAATGTTGAAGACATAGTCAATGTCCTCTATGGTAAGCCTCATAGAATAAATCCTTATAAAGTATGCTTACAAATAAATTCTTCTGATTTAGTTAACAGGAAAAAGTAGCTTCCTTAATGAAATGAATTTTGTCTTTTTTTCCAGTAATGAGAATTCTCTGACAGTGACTTTCCCCTTCTTCTGTGTTAGAAGGCTCAGAACCACAGTAAATGCCTAATCAGGGAAATCCTAATTGCAGAACCAGGATATTAACAACATGCGTATTAAGTTGTAATCATCTCAGTGTACCTCACCCCAGCATTTCTTTCTTGCCTTAACTTCTCTTTTTAAAGTTTAATTATCTTGTTGTATCTGTATCTCATTATTAACATTTTCTAATCCATTTTGGAAGTAGAGAATATGAACTTTTTTTTTCTGCTGCTGTGTCTAGAGCCCACATCCAATTCACAGGTATCTGATCCATTAACTCACTCTGCCATTTGTGAAATTGTGGGTGGATTCCTTGCACTGATTTTAAAGTTTAATGTATACACATGGTTCTACCAACTGGATAGCAAAGAGGCAAGGAGATAACAAAAATCTGTGAATTAGAATTATCTCTTTAAGAAAATACTTGTGTTTCACCAGTTAAAGGTATTTGACTCAATTTCCTTACCTTTCCGAGATAATTAAAAATAAAAGAGTAAGCCACTTGTCTTTGAGCCACTTCCGACTCATAATGACCCTACAGGACATGGTAGAACTGCCTCATAGAGTTTCCAAGGAGCATATAGTAGATTCAAACTACCTACCTTTTGGTTAGCAGCCATAAATAGCACTTAACAATGACATCCCAGGGTTTCTGTCTCAGATGATAGTGTGGGTTTAATTTACAGGAATTTTATGAGGAAAAGACTTTGAAAAATATTTAATCCTTGGTAAATGCTATATGAAGGCAAGGTTAGAGCTGCCTGAGTGATTACTGTCCTGGGCTGACAGGTTAGCTAAGCATCTTTGTCCTCTGGTGGGATTTGATGCTGTTTCATCCTGATTAAGCCTCCTGCTCCCCTGTGGGGATGGTGCATCTTTTGGGTCAGGGGAGAGCACTTTGTTACATGTAGATACATAAAGGATTATATTTTCTGTTACTGGGAATGAAATCTCCAAATAGTAAAAAAATTAAATCACTACTTTGAGAGTTCATATTGATAGTTTGGAATTTTTAATTTTTAAAGAAACTTTTTTGCATATGTCAGTTTTTTAATTTCTACTTTCAGGCCAAATCACTTCCTGTATCAGGAGAGAATGAAACAGTGTCAGCTGCAAAAGCTACTGATGTGGAAGGAAGACTGTCAGCATTATTACAGGAGACTAAAGAATTAAAGGTTAGTTTTGAGTGGTGCTTATTTATTGCATCTTTATCAAATGAATTTCAGGAAATATGATGTTGCTGTAATTAATCTTTCAAATCTTTAGGTTAGTGAAGAAAGCTAAACCTTTTGCTTTCAAGTCAATTTCAATTGATAACAGCCCAACAGAACCAAGTAGAACTGCCCCATAGAGTATCCAAGGAATGCTTGGTGAATTTGAACTGCTAACCTCTTGGTTAGCAGATGTAGTGCTTAACCACTGCACCACCAAGTTTCTCAGGAATGCTAATGGGGTATAATTTTACCTCACATCATTCATGTTCCTGTTTTGATGACTAGATGGCACAAATAAATTTTGTAATGTTAATTCAAATGATAGTGTCAAGTATGTAAAAGAAGAATGTATATTAGTGTAATTTGAAAGTAAAATTGTTGAAAATATTTTAAATCGTCCTAAGAACGTAAACATTAATCAAAATAAGGAAATAGGGATGCAGATTTGGCTGATAAAGGAACCACAGGTGGGCTTCCTATCAGGCTCTAAGTAACACAGGCACTTGAAATCCTGCAGGCATGCTGTATGACAGACACATAAGACTAAATCAGATAAAGGAATGAGGTAACCTGAATACAGATAAGAGGCATGAGGGAGAGTGGACAAAGGAGGAGGATGTGTTAATTGTGCTTCTTTTTGTTGTGATCAGATTGTGTTATTTTAAAGTCATCATGGATTTTATTTGAAGTCATTTGTTCTAATTTAATTGTATATATGAAGTTGAGAGAGAAAATTTTCTTAAACCTGGCTTAGAGATCTAATTCTGAGGCTAATCAGCCATCTGCTGTTAAGATGTTTTCTGTCTGTTTAGTCCTGGGATTTTCTGAAATATATTACTGCTTTATCTTTTAGGACTTTTTCAGGAATAGCTAATGAGAACTTTTTTTAATGTTATTTTTCCCAACAGTTTTCTTTAATGGGTAGTTTAACATAAAGGTGCAGTGGTGAAGAGCTCAGCTGCTGACCACAGGGTCAGCAGTTCAGATCCACCAGCCACTCCATGGAAACCCTGTGGGGCAGTTCTGCTCTGTCCTGTAGGGTCAACGTGAGTCATAATTAACTCCAGGCAAAGAGTTTCATTTGATTTTGGGTGTGGGTGTATGTGGATATAGTAACTTGGACCTTTCTTTTCCTAGAATGAAATTAAAGCTCTCTCTGAGGAAAGAACTACTATAAAAGAACAGCTGGATTCATCCAACAGTACTATTGCCATTTTGCAAAATGAGAAAAACAAGCTACAGATGGAAATTACAGATTCTAAAAAAGAACAAGATGATCTCTTGGTGCTGTTGGCCGATCAAGATCAGAAAATATTTTCATTGAAGAATAAACTCAAGGAATTTGGACATCCAGTAAGATTGAAATATTTCCAGTCATGATTTGTATTATTTTCATTATGATGCTTTTTTGTTTGTTTTAATGTAGAATAGAAGACTGTGCCTCCTTGTGGGCATAGACCTGTAGCATGTGAACACCACCATCTACATTGCTTTCACAGTGTTGAGTGAATTGGCGTAAGAGTCAGTTTGGGTTAAATTTACAGCACTTATAGATTGCTCTCCTTTGGCCTTTGAGCTCAGAAAGTGAACTGATTTGATTGGTCCTGTGGTAACAAAACTCTCACCAGACAAGTATGCCATTATCTTATCATTGTGAACACAGACTTGTGTGTAGAGAAGTATGGCTCTCCATCAGTAAAAGTAACCCCTGTATAACATCTCATGTAAAAAGCAGTAGGGAACCTTGAACATTCAGTCAAGGAAATTGGCTGGCTTGTATATCATTATAATTACAGGAATTCAAAATGTATCAATAGGGTATATATTATTATATATGTGAATAAACCTTCAAAAGTTAAATGTGTGTTTTCTCTTTAGATTGAAGAAGAAGATGAACTGGAATCTGTTGCAGACCAAGTTGATGATGACGAAGATGAAGATGATGTAGAAGACCAGGATCATATCTAAAATTTCTGGGAACGATAGCAATTCCAATGTAACTTTAAAGATGGAGTCTTAGGGCAGTGCTTTTGTTCTTGCTCCTCTGAAAATAAAGATTGAGATAGCCAAGTGGGGAGCATTCACTAATAAGATTACTGGTGTATTTTTTTAAATGATGTCACCTGTGTTGAAAACCCTGAAACTGTGTGAAGACACATCTTTTATTTAAATTCATCAGAACTCTCCCAAAATATAATTTGTAAAGAGCTTTAGACACCCCAAATATACCATTTTAAAGCATGTGGTGGCAGTGCTACTTGCCTTAGTTTATTGGTTGTTTACATAAATTCTGTATTTGTCTGTTACTTCCACTTTTCACAATTTGTGACTTTTAAGTACTAACCTATTTGATTTAATGTATATTGAATTGGAATCATTGTTCCTAAATTCAGCAATGGAGTACTTAGCTAGTGATTTTGTTTTAAAGAAACGAGTTTACTTAAAAGCAAAAGAGCATGGGTTGAGGATAATGTCTATGATCCACTTTGATCTGCTGTGACTCCTAAAATAAGTAGGGTAGGACAGTGTAGGACGAGTGCCTTGACACCCCCAGAATGGCTGCATTCTGTACCTCAGCGGAGAAGCAAGGAGACTGACACAGTGATATGGAGGGTGTTTCTGAGAACCCTTCGCAACAGAGTATTAGCATGTGGTTGGTTTTGTTTGGGGCTGAATAGTAGCTCATACAACTCAGATTTAGCGTTATTGTTTATCATAAAACACATTATGGTCTTAGTTTTAAAAAGACTCCCACACTATGATTTATGTAATTTATTGGCATTTCTGCTGAATAGGTTTAAGTCAGATAATAGATTTCTAAAAAAGCAAATGAAGCAATGTGTCAAAATTGAATGTTTTGGTAATAAAAATAGATACTATGTTCACTTAATCCCTGGTCATGGTTCCCTTTATTTAATTTAGATTTTGAATGGGTATGTAATTCCTAATAAAAGGTGAGGTAAGTGGAAGCAGTAAGGGAAGTCTCTGCCCCTAACTGGATATATATTATTGTAGCTTTAATATTTTACAAGCAATCATTTAACATTTTAAAAGCAACCTTATGGTTTATAGCTAATATTTGCAATTTCAGAAGTTTGGAGGGGGTTAATTGGAGCACTGCAGAAGTGAAAGAAGTTGAAGAAGCATTTGAATGTTTCCGAACTCAGCACTGAAATTCTTTGCTAAAGAGTTTCTTTTAAAGAAATGTTGCATACCGTTGTGGATTCTGACTCATAGAAACTCCATAAGACAGAGTAGACCTGCCCCATAGGGCACCCTAAGCTGTAATCTGGTGTGGTAGTGGTTCAGCGCCTGGCTGCTAACCAGTATGTTGGCGGTTAAAACCCTGCAGCCACTCTTGCAGTAGACAGATGTGGCAATCAGCTTCTGTAAGGATTACAGCCTAGGAAAGCCACTTCTGCTCTGTCCTATAGGGCTGCTGTTGGTCAAAACTGACTGCATGGCAGTGGATTTTTTTTGTTTTCATCTTTACAGGAGCAGATCAATCAGTGAGTTCAAACCACATACCTTTCTTTAATATCCAAACATTTAACCATTGTGATACCAGGGCTCTTTTTTTTTTTCTTTTTAAGAAATTTTGAGTGCCATCAAGTTGGTTCCACCTCACGGTTGCCCTGTTTACAACAGAACAAAGTACTACCTAGTCCTTCACAGTTCTGGGAAGGACTGTTGCTAGGCTTGAGCGCATTATAGCAGCCATTGTGTCAGTCCATCTCATTGAGGGCCGTCATCTTTTTCGTTGGTCCTCCAGTTGACCAAGTATGGTGTACTTCTCCTCCTAATAGCATGTCCAAATTGTCTGAGATGTAATCTCACCATCTTTGCTTCTAAGGAGAGCATTCTGGTTGTACTTCTTCAAAGACAGATTTTGTTCATTCTTTTGGCAATCCATGGAATATTCAGTATTCTTCACCAGCGTGACAGTTCTTCGGTCTTGCCTATTCATTATCTTGCTTCCACCTGCATATGAGATGACTTAAGATACCATGGTGTGGATTAGTCTCACCTTAGTCTTCAAAGTGATGTCTTTGCTTTTGCTTTTTAACACTTTAAAGGTCTTATGCAGCAGATTTTCCCAGTGCAGTGCATCTTTTGATTTCTGGACTGCTGCATCTATGGGTACTGATTACAGATCCATGTAACATGAAATCCTTGACAACTTCAGTCTTTTCTGTTTATCATGATGTTGCTTATTGGCCCGTTTGTGAGGATTTTTGTTTTCTTTATATTCAGGTGTAGTTCGTACTGAAGGCTATGAGTCTTTGATCTTCATCAGTAAGTGCCTCAGGTCCTTTTCACTTTCAGCAAGTATGATTGTGTCATCTGCATAATTCAGGTTGTTAATGAGTCTTCCTCCCACCCTGACACTGCATTATTCTTCATATAGTCCAGCTTCTTGCATTATTTGCTCAATGTACAGACTGAATAAGTATAGTGAAGGGATACAGCTCTGACACCTTTCCAGACTTTAAAACACACAGTATCGCATTTTCTGTTAAAATGACTGCCTCTTGATCTGTGTACAGGTTCCTCATGAGCATAATTAAGTGTCCTGGGATTCCCATTCTTTGCCCATGTTATCCATAATATGTTACCCTCCACGCAGTTATAAAAAAACACAAACATCTCTCTGCTATTCTCTGCTTTCAGCCGGGATCCATCCGACATCAGTTATGATACACTGCTGCAGCCACTTTTTTGAAATGACCTTCAGCAAAATTTTACTTGCATGTAACATTGATGATACTGTGTGATAGTTTCTGCAGTCAGTTGGCCAGGTAGTTGTCTTCCAAATGCCTTGGCATAGAAAAGTGAGCACTTGCATACTGCATCGTTTTTTTGAAACATCTCAGTTGGTGTTTATTAATTCCAGGAGTCTTGTGTTTCACCAAAGCCTTCAGAGAAGGTTGGGCTTCCTCCTTCAGCACCATTGGTTCTTGATCATATGCAACTTCCTCAGCTGGTTTAACGTCAACCAGTTATTTTTGGTGCAGTGAGTGACTATGCAGTCCATCTTCTTTGATGCTTCCTAGATCATTTAATACATTCCACATAGAATCAGTATTACAACTCTGGGCTTGAATTTTTTCTTCAGTTCTTTCAGCTTGAGAAATGTCATGTATTCTTCCCTTTTGGTTTTCTGTCTCCAGATCTGTGAACATGTCAGTATAATACTGTCTTCGCAAGTAGCTCTTTGAAATCTCTTCAGCATTTTTCATTATTTCTTCCATTCACCTTAGCTGCTCAACATTCAAGAGCAGGTTTCAAAGTCTTCCTACATCTGTTCTGGTCTTTTCTCTTTCCTGTCTTTTTAGTGACCTCTTCATATATGTTGTCCATGGTGTTTTTCCCCCAGCTCATCTGGTTTTTGCTCATTTGGTGCTCAGCACATCAAATCTTTTCTTGAGGTGTTCTCTAAATTCCGATTGAATATACTCGATCATACTTTGGCTCTCACGGACGTGTTGTAATTTTCTTCAGTTTCAACGTGCTTATGAGCAACTGATGTTCTGTTCCACAGTGCAACCCTGTTGTGGTTGACTGATGATAATTGAGCCTTCCCATCACCCCTTTCACATATATAGTCTATTGAACTCCTATATTCCATCTGGCAAGGTCCCTGTGTATAGCTGCTGTTTATGTTGGTGAAAATATTTGCAATGAACAAGTCACTGGGTTTGCAAAATGCTGTCATATGATTTCCAGTATAGTTTGTCTCCAAGGCCTTATTTTCCAACTGTCAAGTCTGTTTCCAACTTCTACATTCCTGTCACCAGTTAACTTATCAGTACATTTTGATTGCATGTTTGATCAACTTCAGACTGCATGAGCTGTTAAAAATCTTCAATTTCTTCACCTTTATCCTTAGTGGTTGGTACATAAATTTGAATAATAGTCATACTAACTGGTCTTCCTTGTAGGCCTATGGATATTACCCTATTACTGATGGCATTGTACTTGAAGGATCCTGAAGTGTTCGTTTTGAGAGTGAATGCAGTGTCATTCCCCTGCAAGTTGTCATTCCTGGCATGGTAGATGTTATGATTGTCCAATTCAGAATGCCCCAAACCAATCCATTTCAATTCACTCATGCCTGGGATATTGATCTGTATGCATTCCATTTCATCTTTGACAACTTCCAGTTGGCCTGGATTGGTACTTTGCACCGTCAGCTTTCTCATCATTAATGGATGTTTGCAGCTACTACTTTTGAGTTGTGCCATATCAGCAAGTGAAGATCCAAAAAGCCTGCCTTCTCATCGTTAAGGTCAACTCTAGTTTGTGGAGGCAGCTCTTTTCCAGTCGACTTTTGAGTGCGTTCCAACCTGTGGGGCCCATCTGGCTCTAAAGCGGGCAGTGTTCTGCTGCTGTTCATAACGTGTTCACTGGCTCACTCCTTTCAGAAGTAGACCTCTGGGTTCTCCCTAGTCTTGGTCTGGAAGCTCAGCTGAAACTTGTCTGCCCTAGGTGACCCTGATGGCATTTGAATAACGATGGCATAGCTTCTGGCATTGCAGCAACACGTAAGCCCCCACAGTATGACAAAGTGACAGATGCATGGGGATTTAAAGGAAAAAAAATTACTGTGTGTGTGTGTGTATAATATAAAACATAAGGGGCACAAACTTTTGGAAAAGGAGGAACATGCTTCACGTGTCCTGAAAGGACAGTGGCTGTATGTTACAGAACAGCCATGAACACAGCGCCCTGTGCTGCCTCTCACACTGCTACCAC
Organism: Heterohyrax brucei; assembly: GCA_028571685.1. Lineage (NCBI taxonomy): Eukaryota > Metazoa > Chordata > Mammalia > Hyracoidea > Procaviidae > Heterohyrax > Heterohyrax brucei. Next base: position 115,731,714 of record CM053143.1, on the reverse strand, counting down.
GATCACCCTAAGATGACACTTGTCTTCAGAGAACCACGTGACTTACAGGCTCCAGCTCAGTGTGTGAAGTCTTCCTAAAGTTGACACATTCAATGAATAACTGGGTAATGACTGCACTTCAGGCTAATGTTGAAAAGATAATGAGAAACTATCTGGAATGAGAATAGGGCTTTCATTGATAAACACTAAAAGTCTTCAGAAAGAAGCATCTGCGAAGTTGTGCTGGTTTGCCAAAGCTCAGTGCCTAGGGCTGGCCTAGAATGACCCAAGGAAACCTAGTGGCTGCGCGGTGTAGCCTGGTGCCAAAAGAGGCATCTTCCCAATCACGGCTGTCACATTTGCCTGGATTATCTTGGGAACCTCCTAAACTGGTGTCTTGTCTCCATTCTGGCTGTGCCCTCTCCACTCCACCCATCTGCCTTCCTCTGTATTCACCACAGTAAGCTTTCTGAAATGCCAGCAAGAGCAGAAGATCTGGCAGTTGCCTCCTGTTGGGAGCATTACTAAAGTAGGTAAGACTGTTTGTGGTCAGCTGCACTCTAGCCTAATCTGTCAGTTTGCGTATTTCAGAACCACACCGAGACACCAGCTATTACAGACCGTGCCCTGTTTTCTCCTATCACTTCACCTGGCACATGCTGTCCTCTACGTGTTGTTGTCAATTTAGTTACTGGTCTAAAATTATGCTGGTAGAGAAACACTTTCGAAGTTTCATTGCAACCAGGTGAGGGACCTCCTAATGCTCCTCAGAACTAGTCTTTTTCACTGTTACAGCAAAATTCATTAATTCGTTCAACAAATACTTGTTGGGTATATAATGTACTATATACGCCAGAGCTATAGAAGTAAGACAAAAAATATTAAAAAATAAAACTCATTTCCATCAAGACCATTCTGACTTACAGCGACCCTGTAGGAAAAGGTAGAACTAGCCCCATGGAGTTTCCAAGAAGTTTCTACTGGATTTGGACTGCTGGCTTTTTAGTTAGCCATCATAGCAGTTAACCACTATGCCACCAGGGTTTCCTGAGTCAGAGAAGGCCCTGAAAAACAAGTATAAAATCCATTTTCAAATTCTGTGCAATTTCTGGGAAGAAGTTTACATTTTTTTCTGAATTTGGTGGGAAGTCAGAAAAGTAGTTGGATCTGACTTCTATTTTGTAGATTACTGTGTGCCAGGTTACAAATTCTCTGTGGAAAAGAGACTAAGAGAGAAAGCCGGGAGACTAGTTGTGAGGCCATCTCACTGGTACCAAAAGCAGCTGTCTGAAGTAGTAGGATTTGGGTATGTTTTGTAAGAGGACTTGATGAGGTGCACGTGTCTGGGGAGTAAGGGAGCAGAATCAAGAGCTCCTGGTGATTGATGGGGCCATTTAGTGATTGAAGAGGCAGGTTTAGGGTGATGACAGAGTTATGTTTTTAAGTCATGTTAAGTCTAAAATCCAAGCAGATACATTCATAGAAGTTGATACACTCAGGAAACATAGAAATGTGGAGCTCACTGGGACTGGAAAAAATAGTATATATGTGGTATTTAAATCCATACTGCAGGATAAATTAGATAGGGACTATATAGATAAGGCAGCCAAGAACACAACCTGGGAGCACTTCAGTCTTTAGAGACAGTAAGGGATCTTAGGTAATGTGGGTACTGTCAAGTCAATTCAAACTCACAGTGACCTCATGTGACAAAGTAGAAGTGCCCCATTGGGTTTTCTAGGCCCTAATTTTTGCTTTGCTTAATCTTTATGGAAGCAGGTCGTGAGGTCTTTCTACTGTGGAGCAGCTGGGTAAGTTCACACTGACAACCATTCAATTAGTAGCCAAGCGTTTTTAACAGCTGTGTCACCAAAGCTCCTGATCTTAAGTATTAGTAAATGAAGAATGGAATCAGTCATACCCGGAAGCAAGTTTGAGCTTTGTAATTAGAGGAAAACTAAAACATCTGTGATCTTGAGCTGTGATTTAATGTTGCAACTTTGGAAAATGAAAGTAATTCGTTTCAAAATTGCTTTAATGAAACATGATTTTACTGATGCAGAATAGTTCTTTACTGTTGTTGTGTGCCATCAAATTGGTTCTGACTCACAGTGATCATATATGACAGAGTATAACTACCTCCATAAAGTATCCAAGGAACAGCTAGCAGATTTGAGCTGCTGACCTTTTGGTTAGCAGCCTGACCTCTTCACTATGCAAGCAGGCCTCAAGCTCTTTGCTAGTGAACTAACTAAACTTGCTTATTGAGAAATTTGACCTGTTAACCACATGGAAGATGAATATCTGTAAAACTATATATTTTTTGTAATTCTACTACATCTTTTAAAAGACTTAGTTTTTAATTGAAAATTATTTGGTCAAATTTGCCACTTTTTCATGGGTTAATGGCTTGATTCCCTTCTAGCAGCCATAAAAAAAAAAAGTTATTCTTGTAATAACTGTGCCTGTGAGGTGTAGTCAGTTACTTAATACAACCCTTCTAGCCATAGTCTTTGGGATTCTCAAACAATGATTGGGTGGGACTATGCAAATAAAGTGCATATGGCCCACCAGTGGGGTTGGACAGCTTGCTAATAATGCAAGCAATGTACACGGCACCGTTGTGGGGGTGGGAACGTGCAAATACAGTATAGGGAACACTACCTCATGAGGGAATTGGTCAGTTTTGCCGTCTTGCTGGGCTTAAAATGGACTACCCACAAGTTGGAAAAGAGAGACCTTACTAAGAAAGAAGAGCCTAAGAAGTGGAGCACAGCCTTTGAATCTGAAATCCCTGAACTGAGAACTCCTTAGATCCAGGAGACAGCGGTGCAGCAGTAGCAAAAGCAATAGCAGTGCAAGGTGGCAGAAACCAGAAGACTAGTGATGACAAGGCCCCAGTTGGGGTCCAGTGGCAGAGGGTGAGAAGAATCTGCCCTGGTCAAAAAATTTGATTGTGAGCTGTCCCTGTTACTTGCAAGATGATGCTGATCCCGAGTTGTATCCTGCTACTTCCCTAATAAACCCCATAAGTGTGGTTATGATCTATGAGTTCTATGGGACCATTGCAATGATTTATCAAATACAGCCAAGTAGAGAGTGCCATGAGAGGGACAGCAAATGTCAGAAGTGATGAAAACTTTGAAAGGTGGAGGTATGTCTGACCTGATTCATAAGAGTCAGCCTTGGGCTGCTGATACCATTAATGATTCTCCTCCCCACTTGTGGAGTTAGGCAAGGGGATACAACACCTCACACTGCCATTTTTAGTCTTTCAACTCAAGGACTAGGATTTTCTATAACTTTTCAAAATGACAAGTAAACCACAGAGAAAACATTAAGACATTATGATCTATCTTAAAATGTGGTTTCCCTTCCTGGCAGATTAACTCAGTTTGTCTAGACATGAGCTTTGTCCATATCCACTCTAAATCAATTGTGACTAGGTTTAGTTTGAAAAAGCTTTAGACATTAACCTTGCTATAATTATGTATTACTTTTGACTTAGTTGATTCCAAAAAACAGACAACTTTTAATTACATTTTTCCTGTATGAGAATGTAAGCGTTTGGGTTTCTAATTACCTGGTTTATTAGTCTTTTTACCAGCTCTGGCATTTAACTCTAGATTTATTTAAATAAATTTATTACTCTATAAATCTGTTTTACCTTTCCTAAAATAGTGGCAAAACTTGCCATTGTGTGGTTCTTTTCACTAACAATGACACTGTCACATTTGCTACTACTGATATCCCTGTGAAGCAGCTTTTTGCCTTGTATCGCAGAGATGAAATTTAAACTGGTTGCTGTGGTGGGTATAAACTGGATTTCTTGGCTCTTTTTTCACCTGAATACTCTTGACCCAAATAAAGTGTGTTTAAAGAAAAAAAAAGTATACAACTGTTTTAAAGTAACCCGTTACCATCGAGTCAATTGAGGCTCATTGTGGCCCTACAGGACAGAGCAGAACTGCCCCATAGAGTTTCCAAGGTGCACTTGGTGGATTTGAACTGCCAATTTTGGGGTTAGCAGTCGTAGCACTGAATGACTACACCAGCAGGTTTTCTGTGTTTAAAAGTGGAATGAGCTACCTCAGGCAAAGGCTGAACTGATATATAAGACATAGAATGATCCTGGTGAAGAGTGCACTTCTTGGCTTGGGCACATGCAGAAGACTAGCTGGACAGCTCCTGCTGGAGGCAAGAGGGATCATGAGAGGGGTACAGGGGCTGGTCAAACAGACATGAGAAACACAGGCTGGAGGAGAGGAGTGTGCTGTCACAGTGTGGGAAGAGTCACTGGGGTCACATGGTGTAAAGTATATGTAAGTTTTTGTATGAGAAACTGACAGTAATTGTAAATTTTCACCTGAACATATTTTTTTTTAAGTAGAATAAGCAAAATAAAAGCATAAGTGTTACTTGTATTAGTTTTCTCTGCCACATAACAAATTGCCACCAATTTAGTGACTTCAAACAACACATATTTGCTAACTCACAGTTTCTGTGGGTCAGGAATTAGGACACCATCAACTGGATCCTCTGTTAAAGGTCTCGTAAGGCTACAAGTCAAGGTGCGCCTCAGCTGTGTTCTCATCCATAGGCTTGACTGGAGAAGAACTCACTGCCACAGCCTAATCAGGTGGTTGGCACCATTCATTTCCTTGTATGTGTAGATCTGGGGCTTCTAATGGCCACTTCCTTGCCTCCTGATGCTCCTCAAGATACTTCAGTATCTCCACTGGGGATCTCAAATGTACCCCAAACAACATGGAAAAACCATCCATGTCCAGTGTCTCCATTGGGGATCTCAAAGGTACCCCAAACACAACATGTAAAAACCAAGTTCATGTTCCTCCCCTCTCCAAACCTGGTTTTCTTTTACATTTCTCTCAGGTGAGTCGTTACCATCCTCTATCAAACAAGAAATCTCAGACTCATCCTTTGTGTCTACATCTCCCTTTCAGTTTTAATCTCCACAAATACTATCTGTCCATTTTCTTTTATCTTGCTGATGCACTTTCTCTGGCTTTCCTTGCATGCTTGCTCTGAAGGAGAGGGTGTACTAGAAACTCTAGATTCTCCATCCAATAGCCCACAAAGAACTCAGTCCTGCCAACAACCACTGAGAAATCTTGGTAGCTGTACCAGCCCCCATTGAGTCTGTGGATGGCTGCCACCTTGTGAGAGACCCTGAAGCAGAAGACCCAACTTGAGAGACCCTGAAGCAGAAGACCCAACTAAACTGTGTCTGGATTCTGACCCACAGACACTGGAAAACAATAAATGTGTATTATTTTAAGCTACTAAATTTTGAGACAACTCATAATGCAGCAATAGATAACTCATATACATGGTGCAGAACACAGTACTTATTTCTCTTTCCTTTCCAGTTGTACTCAATTCAATTTTATGTGTACAAATTTCTACCTTTAGTATTTAGATGAACTCTGTTTTGGGGTGGCTCTATGCATTAATCATAGTTCAACCGTTCAGAGGCAGTGATGCCAATAGAACAAGGGGACACTGCATGGTTTAAAGTCAGGAAAGGTGTATGTCAGGGGTGCATCATTTCACCATACCTTTTTTATCTGCATGTTGAGCAAATAATCCTAGAAGCCAGATTACCCAAAGAAGAACGGGGCATGAGGATTAGAAGATAACTCATTAACAATCTGCGTTATGCAGACACCACCACCTAACTTGCTGAAAGTGAAGAAGATTTGAGACACTTACTGATGAAGATCAAGGACCATAGCCTTCACCTGAACATCAGGAAAACAAAAATCCTCGTAACTGGCCCAGTAAGCAACATTGTCATAAATGGAGAAAGGATTGAGGTTGCCAAGGGTTTCATTTTACTTGGGTCCACAATCAACACCCATGGAAGCAGCAGTCAAGAAATCAAAAGATGCATTGCATTGGGAAAAATCTGCTGCAAAGGACCTCTTCAAAATATTCAGAAGTAAGGATGTCACCTTGTAGACTAAAGTACACCTGACTCAAGCCATGATATTTTCAATCGCATATGATGCAAAAGCTGGACCATGAGCAAAGAAGACAGAAGAAGAATTGATGCTTTTGAATTGTGATGTTAGAGAAGAATGCTGAATGTATCACCAAAAGAACAAACAGATCAGTTCTGGAAGAAGTCTAACCAGAGTGCTCCTTGAAGCAAAAATGGCAAGACTGTGTCTTACATACTTCAAACATATTGTCAGGAAAAACCATCCCTGGAGAAGGACATCATGCTTGGTAGAGTGGAGGGTCAGCGAAAAAGAGGAAGATCCTCTTTGAGATGGGTTGACACAGTGGTTGCAACAATGGGCTTAGGCATAAAAACAACTGTGGACATGGCGCAAGACTGGGCAGTGTTTTTTGTTGTTGTTGTTCATAGGGTTGCTATGAGTTGGAACCAACTCAGCAGCACCTAACAACAACAACCCTTCAGGGGTCATACAGTTTTATGCAGCAAGCATGTATTCCCTGAGTCTGCACTGCAGGCCAATCGTTCCTACTCCTTCAGGGTGGTTCTTTGAATAATCTCTTTGTCTGTATATATGTTGCCCAAATTGCGTGGGAGAAATAACCACCTGCATATTTTAATTGCTTTTCATTTCTAACAACTGTAGAGTGCTCGGTAAATGTTGCCTGTTAAAATCATGTTTTCAATCAGTCCAAGACTTCAGTAGACACTACAGACTCATTGTCCTGTTGGCTTACATGCTTGCTTATTTCCACAAGTCATACTGTACTTGTGCAGTTGTTCCTTTGGACTCTCAAGGACCAGACATTTCATAGCTGTTTAGATTTCAACTTTAGCTTTTCCTGCATTACTACAGCCTTTCAGAGACTTTTTTGTATCCTGATTTTATCAAACAGACTTCATTTTTCCATTAAAAAAATAAAGCAGTTGCTTTACCTTACTTCATCAGGTTATTTCCACAATTATGTTCATACATGGGAAAATATCATAAAATTTCAAACTTGTTTTGTATTTAAAAGAACTTACAACACCATACAATTGAGATTCATTATAGATAAAAGAAGCTATTACATGTGTCATAAAGATATAAATAATAAATAAAATAGGATTTGAATTGTGTTTTAAAGTACCTCATTTTACACATCCCAGGTATCCAAATAACGTTTAAATTTCCTAGTCTTGTGTAGTAGTGTTTTTCTTGTTGATAAATACTTAAAAACATCTACTGTGAAAAAATGATAAAGTATATACTTGGGTTACAAAAATATTCTTATTTGGCTAATTCATAATCACTCAAAACCCATATTAAGCAAGCAAATTAGTTAGGAACAATTATGTTGGTATTAGATGCAAAGACGTAACTTTGGATTATGAGCATTTCCTTAATCTGTTTGGTTGTTTTAGAAAGATTTCTCAATATACTGCTACTTCAGTGGTAAATTTCTCATATTGAGGCAATCACTCTCAACTTGAGCCATAGCAACTACTCAGTGTTCAATTGAAAGATTTACTGGTTACCAAATTGTAATATTTAAAGTAACTCAGATTGCAAATAACAAAATTCAAAATGAGTGAGACTAGAGGAAGTGGAAGCAACAAGCATAGACAACTCTTGAGATGTTAAGCTGTCATTAGGAGTAGAGAAATGGTCGTTAGCTGAAGGAGGGTGTGGACTCAAGTCAGACACACTTGCTAAAATAGGTAATACTACAGGATGTGTGCTGATAGAAATTACCAACTAGAGAAGAGGTATGCCATTGCTAATGTGAAGTCCTTGAACAGATAAGTGGGGACAGACCATAAAGCACAACTGGAATAGCTGGCCTTAGACTGGAGTATGGATAATGTTTCCATAGCAACAAGAGGAAAGTGAAGGATATGGGTAAAAAAGAAAATCCTTTGGTATGTCGTGGCGGGAATGTGTCGAATTACTTCTTATTCTGTTTTCTCAGCAGGTTATCAGTTGAGAATGAGAAATGGAGAAGATAATTGAGAAAAGAGGAAGTATTGTATAGACGTCTTAACCTAAAGTGTGAGAAGATAAGTGGACCAGGAAAATTGAGTCCTCAGCACTAAATCCAGACACAGAAGTGTCCAGAGCGATGAGACTGTGTATTCTTCTCTGTCTCTTTTTAAGAGCTTGGAAGTCTTTTAGGAGTAAGGGTTAACATCAAGCCTGGACCTGAACAGCGGTAGGCCTACCTGGGAAGGTGACCTTGGCTCTGCCTTCTCACCACACTGTTTTCTTGGCAATTACCAAGTTAAGACAGGTGAGGAATGTTTTGTACTGACAACTTACCTGCCTTGTTTGCTGTCACATCCCTGACCTAGGAAATTACCTAGACTGTGAGCGCTGTGCCTTGGCACCCAAGTCGATTACTGGTAAGAAATCAACAAGACTAACTTACGCTCCTCTGTCTCTTCCTTAGCAGCTAATGCCCCTAGATAGGTGAAGGGGTCCAGAAAGCTGTATACACACTAGCCCTGAGCCCTCAATGGCATGAAGATATTGTGTATATAGTATTCCTGTCTTGTATCTCTCTGTAAAGCTAAAAAATGAAATGTTAAATAAGCTAGATAAATAGAATCTTCTAAAAACTACGAGACTTATGCCCATCAAAAGACAGTACGAAAAGAGTAAAAAGAACATTTACAGACTGGGAAAAAAATTTGGCTATGACATATCTGACAAAAGTCTAATCTCTAAAATTAATAGGAAAACCAAACACTTCTACAATAAAAAGACAAATAATCCAGTTAGAAAATGGGCAAAGGATATGGACAGACACTTGCACAGGGGAAGAGTTAAAATCATGGACTTAAACTGGAGTACCTGGGATCTGATTCCAACCATACTACTCATAAGCTGTGTGACTTGGGCAAATTACTTAACCCCTGAATGTCTCAATTTCGGTAGCTGTAAAAACAGGGTAATAACTTCATAGGAATGTCACAAGAATTAGATGAATAAATAGCTAAAATATGTAAAGGGATCAGAACAATGCCTCGTGCTTATTAGTGCTCAATAACTGCATGGCACTTAGACAAAAAAATAAAACCAGTTGCCACTGAGTCAGTCTGGATTGATAACAACCCTATAGGACAACATAGAACTACCGCATAGTTTCCAAGGATTGACTGACGGATTTGGACTGTCAACCTTTTGGTTAGCATGAGCTCAAGGGCAGTACTTTATAAATTTTAGCTAGTATTAGCTTCTGACAGGGTTGTGAAGACTGGCTTTGTGAAAAAATATAACCCAAAACCAGTCCCACTGAGTCAATTTTGACTCATAGCAACCCTATAGGACAGAGTAGAATTGTCCCAGGAAATTTCCAAGAAGTGCCTGGCAGATTTGAACCGCCAACCCTTTGGCTAACAACTGTAGCACTTAACGACTATGCCACCAGGATTTCCATGAAAAGATATGAAAGTGCTTAATCTAAAGTATTGGTCAAATGTGAAGAATTAGGAACATGCAGGTTGGATTTCTAGCTCTGCATTCTGAGATAAAACAAAAAGACTGGGGTCACCGTAACTGATTCTGGTCTCCAAAATAATATGACCATGCATATTTCCTATAAACCTGACTTCTTAACCAAAATAACTTTAACCATGATTCTTTTTTTTTATTTTTTTGCTATGTTGATGTCTAAAGACATGTCAGAACCTTTGTAAAGGTGTAACTGTCTTAGGCCAGGTTCTCTAGGGAAGCAAAACCAGTAATGCATATCAACATATATAGAAAGAGATCTATATAAAGGAAACAGCTCCCACAATTGCAGAGTCTGAAATGCTCATATTCTTGGACTGGAATACAAGCCTCACACAGCTGCAAAAGCTGGCAAAACTAAGGCCAGCAGGTCAGAGATTAAAGTTCCTGCTCACAGGCTGTAAAGGTCAGCAAATCCCAAGATAGCAGGCAAGACTGCAAGGTTTCTTCTGATTCACAAGCTGCAGAGGCTGGTAAGCCCAGGTTCAGCAGTAAAAGAACAGAACTCTTACTTGCAGACTGTGAAGATGGATGAATCCCAAGACCTGCCAGTTCAAGTGCCAAGAACTAGATGTAAGAAGACAAAAGAGCAGTAGCTGCAGGATCTGCAGCAAGTTGACCCTTTGGCAAGGTGAACAGACAGGAAGTAGGTAGCAGACGGCAGAAAGATGAAGACTGAGGGGTGGGGAGCCACCACAGGTCCTGCCCCTGCCGGTATCACAGCACATTCCATCATAGCAGTGACCACTTTACACACCTGCCAAAAAACTGAGAATCATGACCCAACCAAGTTGACACACAATCTTAACCATCGAAGTCCACCCCTTGTCAACTTGGCATCTGTACACATCTCCCCATATCATCCATAATCTCTGAATAAACAACTACAAAATCATACTTATGCCTAACATGATATAACTACATACAACTGAAAATGCACTAGTCTCATTTATACCTTATACTTTATACTTTATGAGAAAACAAAAAAGCCAATGCACACATACAAAGCAGAAATACTCATAACAATTACAGTTCTCATTTCCGCAACTGGTCACGTGGCTATAACTGGTGTATAAAACTGCCTTCTTCTACAACCCATTCTGTATTCCCTTTACCCTCAGCAAGAGCCTCAGCTAGCCATTGTTCCTTGCCTGGTAGGATGACCCAAACCTCCATTCCTGAAGGGTCTAGGCTATTTATTAATAGTCATATTGGAATTTAGTGGCTGTAGCACTCCGTTGACTTTAATCACACAGCATGGTAGTACTAAGAGACACCCTAAGGGATCACTTCTTTATTGTGTAATATCGATCCAATTTCCTCTTGGTAGTCAGGATCGGTAACAACAGCCAGTATGGTAACTCCCGTCTTTATCTGTTGACCCAGAGGCAAAAGGAGCCCAAAGTGGCCTGGTGGCACTTTTAGCTTCCAGTTTAATGGAATCAGTGACATGTCTCTAGGTAAGAGTACTCCTCCCTTTGAAACTAAGACCTTTAGACCTGCAGAGCATAGATAACGTCATGGGAATGGGACACAATGGGACACAAAAGTCTTGCAAGTGGGTCACTACGGGTAACAGTGAGTGGTGCCACTCCCATTTCCACCCCTTGTTCTTGGACCCATGAATCCTGCTGTTTTAGTCAGCTAGGCTGCTCTAACAGAAATACCACAGAGTGGATGGCTTTAACAAAGAAAGATTTATTCTTACACAGTCCGGTAGGTTGCAAGTCCATATTCAGGGTGTCCTCTCCAGGGAAAGACTTTCCCCTTGTGGGCTCTGGAGGAAAGTCCGGTATTGCATCAGTCTTTGTCCAGGGAGCGTCCTCACGCAAGAACCTCTGGTCTGAAGGACGCGCTCTGCTCCCGGTGCTGCTTGCTTGATGGTAGTGAGGTTCTCAAATTGTCTTTTGTTTCTTTTTCCTTTTATTCCTTGCAAGCTAAAAGCATTAATGGTGGGGCAAGCCATACTCCAGGGAAACTCCCCCCACAGCAGGAATTCACAGCCCCACCCTAATCCTTTAACATACAGGTTAACAAAACCATACAATGGAGGACAGTCCCAAGATACTGGGAACCATATCCCAGCCACGTGGCTGCACACATTTTGGGGGGGACACAATTCCAACCATGACACCTGCCTATAGGAAAAACTGCGCCATACATTGGATGCTGGGTTAGAGCATACATAGCCTCCTGGAGAACATTTCCCCAACCCTGCAAGGTCGTGTAGTTGTGTCTTTGGGAGGCCATTCCATGGTTCTATCAAGCCAGATGCTTCAGGATGATGGGGAACATGGTAAGACCACACTTCATCTCTTGCTTAGCATGCTTAGCAACACTTCATCTGTTGTAAAAAGGGTCCCTTGATCAGAGGCAATGCTGTGTGGGATACCATGATGGTCGATAAGGTACTCTATAGGTCCATGGGTTGTAGTTTTGCCAGAACATGGTGTGCTGGGAAGGCAAATCCATAGCCAGAGTAAGTGTCTATTCCAGTAAAGACAAAATGCTGCCCTATCCATGATGGAAGTGTTCCAATCAATCAACTTGCGACCAGGTTGCTGGCGATCACCTCAAGAAATAGTGCCATATCAAGGACTCAGTGTTGGTCTCTGCTGCTGGCCGACTAGGCATTCAGCAGTGGCAGAAGCCAAGTCAGCCTTGGTGAGTGGAAGTCCGTACTGCTGAGCCCATGCATAACTCCCATCCCTGCCATCATGGCCACTTTGTTCATGAACTCATTGAGCAATGACAGGAGTAACCAGGAAAAGAAGATGACTGGTTCTCATACAACACATCATCCTATCTTGGTTGTTAAACTGGTCCTCTGCTGAGGTTACCCTTTGGTAAGCATTCACATGAGACGCAAATATCTTTACTTGTTTGACCCATTCAGAGAGGTCCATCCACATACTTCTTCCTCATAAATCCTGTCTCCAGTTTTCCAGTCATGTTCCTTCCAAGTCCCTGACTACTCAGCCAAACCACTGGCCACAGCCCCTGAGTCAGCATACAGCTGCACATCTGGCCATTTCTCCTTCCAAGCAAAGTGAACAACTTGAAGTTGTTCACTGCTTGAAGTTCTGCCCATAAGGAGTATTTCCCTTCACCGCTGCCCTTCAGTGAGGAGCCAGCAAAGGACTGTAGTGCTACCAAGCATGAGTTTTGTCATCTTCAGTAGGCTGAGCATAAGGAACTCCCCATGAGGCCATATGTGCAGATTGGAAAAGGAAACGTAATGTCACAGGAGTGGAGACCATGGTCATTTGGGCCACTTCCTCGTGCAACTTAACTTGTGCTTTCAGGTACTGCACCGGCCTGATCTCATATACTCTACATCCATCTCTTTCACTCCTAGGGGCACCATAACTAAGTAGCCAACTCCATAAGTCCATATGAATATGGCTCAGACTATTCTGATTACTGTTTTTGACTCCACTGTCCATTATTGAATCATGCCTACCTTGTCTTTGTTGATTGAGTGCAGCCATTTGCCACTGCTACCAGGAGATCCTATCAGCCCCGTTACAGTTAGGTGTCTTAATTCAGTTAGGGCAATTCTCACCGTCAAATCTGACTTACATAAAAGAGCAATCACAGCAGTCTTCAAGGATGCTGGAGCTCCCTTCACAAATATATTCCTCACACTTGTGGTAAAAAGGGTATCCTCTGGACATTCTATGTGTGAATCTGAGAATCTACCTGATAAATCCACTCTAGCATGCCAGTTTCCCTAAGCCTTTGGATACCTTCTGTTACAGTATACCAAGTCGGATCTTGTACTTCAACTTGTTGTAGTGTGGGCTACCATGTAATCCATGAGTCAGCAACCAAGCCAAACAAGCTATTAGATCCTTTCCTAACTTCTTGAGTTGAAACATTGAATGAAGACTTTGTGCTCAGCGGACCCATATCAACAAATTCAGACCAATCTATGTGCATGTTCCTTGCACCATTATCCCACACCCTTAGCAACAATTCCCATGCATATTCCCCAGGTTTTTGTTAGTATGTATTACAAAGTCCAATAGTTTTTTTGGAGTATAGTATACTTTGTCACAGGTCACGCTTTGTACTTTACCTTTTGGGGCTTGCTGGAACTAAAGTCTAATTTGGGTCCTAGAAGCCAGTATTCATAGTGTGGAATTCTTTTGAGAGCTTTCAACATTGTCTTGTAAAGCATCTTCCTCAGATTGTGCCCCAGGCAGTGACTCAGACAAGGGCTCCTTAGAGGCAGCTGGGCTGGAGCTAATCTCATTAGATGGGAGTTGGAGGGGCTAATGGCTTTTCTAGGCAGGGTTGTTTAGCAGACAAACAAGAAGTAAAACCTTCACATGGATGTGGGTCTGCTGGTAGGAGTCACTTACTGGATGCTACAGGTTCAGTGTCTCCAGCTTCATGATTCTCTCTCTGTACGTCCCCATTCCAAGCTTCAGGGTCCCTTTCTTCCCAATAAATGTCCTAACTTTAACTTCAGTTACCTCTTGAGATCCGCGATTGAGCTGGTGTTGTAACTCAGCCACTTTTATAAGAAGAGTCTTGGTTTGGATTTTGGCAATATCAGCTCTGCTACTACAGAGAACAAGGTTTTCTTTCAAAGTGCCAATGGAAGCTTCCAAGTCTCTCATGCAGCCCTTGAGCTTTGATTCTGAAGTCCTGAGCTCTTTCTTTTACCAGTGTGTCTAGCAAAAGTAAGACAGATAGACAGCTTCCTTATACTTCTCATTTTCTCACAATTGCAAAATGATATCACATATGTGTTCATCCAGGGCCTTGCCTTCCACCAACACCTGACCTGACTGGTCGTAGTATTTTGGGTATGTGTATTGTCACCTTACCCTATGGATTAGCATGACACTCTTCATGGCCAGAAGCAGATTCAGCAACAGCTTTAAGACTAGCCAAACTCAAGAACCACTTTAGAAGATTCATCTCTACAAGTTTGTTTCCCTAGATCCACTCTGGATACCAAACTGTCTTACGCTGGATTCTCTAGGGAAGGAAAGCCAGCAAACCATACAAATATATGTAGAAAGAGATTTATATAAAAGAAACAGCTCACGCACTTGTAAAGGCTGAAACATCTCAGGACCTAGATCAGAATACAAGCCTCACATAGCCACAGAAACAGGCGAACCGAAGGTCGGCAGGTCAGAGACTGGAGTTCCTGCTCACAGGCTGGGAAGTCTGGCAAATCCCCCAAATGGCAGGCGAGCCTGCAAGGTTCCTGCTGATTCACAGAGCTGCAGGGGCTGGTGAACCCAGGGTCAGCAGGTCAGGGAACAGGGCTCTTACTTAAAGGCTGTGAAGACTGGTGAATCCTAGCTGCCAGTTCAAGTCCCCAAAACTGGACATAAGAAGACAAGAGACTGGCAGCTGCTGGGTCTGTGACAAGTCAAAACCTTGTTGAGGTGAGCAGACAGGAAGTAGGTAGTGAAGGCAGAGAGGTGAAGACTGAGGGGCTGCTGAGCCACCACAGGCCCCACCCCTGCTGGTACCACGGCACATTCCATCATGGCAGTGACCACTTTATACAGCTGCCAACACTGAGAATCATGGTCCAGCCAAGTTGATACACAACAGCCACATGGAAAAATCGCAGTTTTCCCACTATAAGCTGACCAGTATAATATTGGCAAATTTGAAAACTCTTTTCCTTTAAATATTATGGTGGTTTTAGTCACTGTCATGCAGGCTCCAACTTACAGCAACAGTATGTATAACACAATGAAACACTGCCCAGTTCTTCACCATTTTCATGAACATGGGTATGTTTGAATGAATCCATTGTTTGGCTATTGCATCAATCCATCTTACCAAGAGTTTCCCTTATTTTCCCTGACCCTCTATTTTGCCAAACATGATGTTCTTTTCCAGCAATTGGTTTTTCCTGATATTTCCAAAGTAAGCAAGCTGAAGTCGCACAATCCTCACTTCTAAAGAGTTTCTGTTTATATTCTCCTAAAAGAGATGTGTTCATTCTTCCTGCAATTCGTGGCATACTCAGTATTCTTCACCAACATCACGATTCAAATGTATTCTTTCAAAATATATGTATATACATATAATCAACAAGCCTGCTCTGAAGTTCCTGGTGGTATAGTGGTTAAGTGCTATGACTGCTAACCAAAAGGTTGGCAGATCAAATCTCCCAGGCATTGCTTGAGAACTCTATGGGGCAGTTATACTCTGTCCTATAGCATAGCTATGAGTCGGAATCAACTTGATGGCAGCAGGTTCTGAAGTCTATCTAGAGCTTCCGTAACAGAAATACCAGAAATGAGTAGCCTAACAGGAATCACCTTTCTTATAGTTTAGAAGGCTAGGAGTCTGGATTCATAGTGCAGGCTTTCTCTCTCTTGGCTCTGCAGAAATGTCCTTCTAAACTTCTGCTCCTGGGCAATCTTCAAGCGGCTTGGCATGCATCTTCCCTCATTTTTCCTTGCTAGCTTGAATTTAATCTCTTTTATATCTCAAAATAGATTGACTCTTTTGTATTTCAAAAGAGGGACCCTACACTAATCCTGCCCAATTAACATAAAAAAGACCTGTTCCCAATTGGAATTACAACCACAGGTGTAGAAGTTAGGGTTTACAGCATATATTTTTAAAGAACACTTCAATTTATACTATCTAAATGTTTCTATTTTGGCTCTGGTTGACTGGACTAGGAGATGTGGCCTTGCCCAAGATGGACCAGTCTACTCCAGAAGATTGTATTTGTGACCAACAGAGTTTTTGTTCAATCTGGTCTGGCTTCTTAAATAAGGATGATGTGAAGTGAAAAGCTATGAAGTGTCCATCTTCAGTAGATATGTGGACAGATAGATGATGACACTTACTGGCAGAGCTGAATGAAGCAGGAACAATTTAGGACTGGTAGAAAGATGTGAGTTGGAAGACACTTCTACCACTCGATATCCCAATAACTTCGAACCTATCAAGCTGTTTTACTGGCTTTGTATTGCTAATAACTCTCTAAAAGTGTTGATTTATGTCTCTACACCCACAAGAATGAATGTAAACACTATGAAGGCAAGAAAAAAATTGTCTTGGTCAACACTGAATTCCCAGGGCCTGCATCAATGCTTTCCATTGGGAAAGCATGTATGGGAGCCAGGTTTGAGTCCCAGTCAATACACCACATGTGCAGCCATTATCCATTTGCTAGTAGGGGTTTGTATGCTGCTGTGATGCTAAACAGGTTTCAGTGGAGTCTCCAGACCAAGACACATTATAAATAAAGGATCACAATGGTTTGACCCACAACTGATCTTCAAGATGAGGCAGAACTTAGTAGCATTTTTTCCTATCATGCATGGGGTATCATGAGTTGGGGGCCAACCCAAAGGCAGCTAACAACAAGATCAGTGCCTGACGTATTCAGAGCACTCCATAAATACTTACTGGAGGAATAAATTCTATTTGCTTATTCATAACTGAACTAGAAATCTGAGAGCTTCTATCCCATTGTTTCAAAGATCTTGTTACCTACTTTGTGTTAACAGGATTAGGGATGTTGACCAAATAATAATTTTTGTGGTTAAGTATGAAGTCTAAGGCTTCGAAAATTATCAGAGCCTGTATCCCATGGAATGGGTTTCATTGCAGCATACCTTCAAGACAGCTGCTGTTGTTATTGTTAAGTGCCATCAAGTAGGTTCCAACTTAAAGTGACACGAAGAGCAAGAGAGTGAAACAGTGCCCAATCCCTTGCCCTCCTCACAATAGTTGTTGTATCTGAGCTCACTGTTACAGCCTTGGTGTCAATCCATCTCACTGAAGGTTTTCCTCTTTTTTGCTGACCCCCTACCAGGCATAGTCTCCTTGGCCAGTAACTGGTACCTCCTGATAACATGACCAAAGTATGTAAGGCCAAGTCTTGCCATCCTTGCTTCTAAGGAATAGTTGGCTGTACAGCTTCCAAAGCAGATTTGCTTGTTCCTCTGGCAGTCCATGGTATATTCATTGTTCTTTGCCAATGTCATAATTTGAAGGCATTGATTCTCTCTCTTCATTATTCATTGTCCATCTCTTGCATACATATGAAGAGACATGAAAATATCATGACTTGGGTCAGGTGCACCTCAGTCCTCAAAGTGACATCGTTAACTCTTCAATACCTATCGTGTTCTTTTATAGCAAATGGCTCCAATTTAATATGTTGTTTGATTTTTTGGACTGCTGCTCTGCTTCCTTGTATGTTGATTGTGGATACAAGTGAAATGGAATCTTTGACAGCTTCAGTCCTTTCTCTGTTTATCATGATGTTGCTTGATCTAGTTGCAAAGATTTTGGTTTTCTTTGTGTTAGAAGATGTTGATGAGATGCTGCAACTGCTTTTGGGTGTGTTTCAGAAAAATCTTACTTGCATTTGAGATTAATAGTAAGATAGCTAATAATGTGGAAGGCCTTGGGGACCATCATGTTGAGTATCTGGGATGATTTCTCCAAGCAGCATCCTCAGTCTACAATGATGAGCTTTTAAGAAAAGTAGAGAGGGTTGCTGTGCCCTGTTTCCATCCTCACTGTGAAATCCAAGGACTTATAATAGCTTGGTTTTATGTGTGATTTAAATGGAACATTAATTATTCAGGAAATGTTTCCTTCAAATTGCCTTTTCCTTCCAAAATGTTCAAAGGAACGCTTCTTATAGCATCTCATTAACATGACCATTTTATTGCAATTTATAATAATGAGCTAAATGTTTGTTGTTTTTTTTTTTTCATACATTATTTGCCAGTGCTCGCTCATGATAAGTCTGTTTTGATCATAATTTGTATTGTTCTCTGGTTAGGTATTTGTGAGTCAGAATCATCTTGACAGCAATGAATTTTTTGTTTGGCTTTTAATGTGGAGATAAAGAGCCCTGTTGGCTTATGGTTAAGCACTTAGCTGCTAATGTCCTCATCTGAAACTTACCAGCTGCCCTGCCTGGGAAAATACCTGGAGACCTACTCCCTTAAAGACTACAGCCTAGGAAACCCTATGGACCAGTTTTACTCTCTGTCATATAGGGTTGCTAACCAAAAAGTCAGCAGTTCAAATCCACCAGGTGCTCCTTGGAAACCCTATGGGACAGTTCTACTCCGTCATATAGGGTGCTGTGGGTTGTAATTGATTCAATGGCAATCACCAACAGTATGACACAGATAATTTTCCGCCTTAGTTAAGGAGTAACATGGATTTTTATGGCTCATTTTGTTACTCTCCTCTTACCTTTGACAGGTCCCTGGTGGCACAGTGTTTAAATGCTCAGCTGCCAACTGGAGAAAAGACCTGGAGATCTGCTCCCATAAGGATTACAGCCGAAAAAACTCTGTGGAGCACTTCTACTCTGTCCTACAGTGTCGCTATGAGTTGGAATCCACTTGACAGCACAGCATCTTTGTTTACCTTCTTCTGAATCAAAAATTCTTCTATTTGCTAATAATGCTGCTTAATAAACCTAACTGAGAAGTCTTGAGTTTCTTTTAAATATTTGTTACGTTTTTCTTGCCTTCAAGGTTTTCTTGTTCTTAAGTTTTAAAATCTCCCCCAGTTCTTTCTGTTAAAGATGCAGATAAATCATGTTGGAGGGTATCATGCTTTTTTAAGCAAAGTTATTTTCAGTGTGACAGGGTCCTGAACAATGTTTTACAAGCCCTTTTGGTCTATTTTTAGCTTTGCAGAGGGTTTATTTATAATGATGAACCCCTATGGCACACAGAGTGGAGACACAGCTTATTCTTGTCTTCAGTAGAAAGCCAAGGATCTTTGATGGAAGCGCTTGACTGTATTTGCATTTATTTGTGCAAGAAATATTTGCTAGCACTTTTATAAATATTCTGTAGACTTATGCTGTCCAGACTCTTTCTTCATCCTGCCTCGCTTGCAGTTGTTTTATGTTGTTGTGATACTGTCTGTACCTACGCGACAATTTCACACCTTTTTGTCTTTAAGATGTTACTTTTATTCAGTTCAATTATAGGAAGTGGTTTAGGGAATCCTGGATGAAAATAGACCAATTGTCAGTTATTATTTTGAGTATTTTATTACTATTACATACAACTGAGTTGTCATGCTGCCAATCTATCTCTTTATCATGTTTTGCATTTTAAAAATGCAAAGGAAGTCTTGGGCTTTGGTCACTATTTTCTACCCTTTGTATTTCATTCACATAACTGAATTTGCCCATATTGATTAAATTATGATATAATCAAGCTATGCATAAATTGTATATCTATGTGAATAAAAATTGACAGAACACCAATTTAAATATTTGAACAAATGGGCTTTACATTGGAAGCCAAGGAATTTGGAAGGTAGCTGTCTGGCCAACTGGCTGGAAGAGATTTCAAAGAAAAGCAATGCAATGGAATGCAGAAATTACTGAACAATATTATTAATATTATATGCAAGTAAAATTTTGCTGAAGGTCATTAAAAAACAACTGCAGCAGTTCATCAACAGGAAACTGCCAGAAACTCAAGCCAGATTCAGACAAGGACATGGAACAAAGTATATCATTGGAGATAACAGATGGATCTTGGCTGAAAGCAGAGAATACCAGTGTCTCAGGAAGAGACAACTTTCAGTGCAGCTAGTGAGACAAAGACATAATGTGCTGACCATGTTATCTAATTTTAATCTGAATTTCTAGACTAACAGCTATGTTTTTTTTTAGAAAAACATGTTTTTCCTCAATAGTCAAAACAAGAATGTGAAACCATATGCCCTAAGGAGTCTTAGCCAAGCGGCCATCTGCACCCTTCAAAATACATGTATTTAGGAAGAGTGCTGTCTGGGTGCTGTTGCCAACAAGATATGTTTGCAA
This sequence comes from Heterohyrax brucei, assembly GCA_028571685.1. Lineage (NCBI taxonomy): Eukaryota > Metazoa > Chordata > Mammalia > Hyracoidea > Procaviidae > Heterohyrax > Heterohyrax brucei. Next base: position 115,711,443 of record CM053143.1, on the reverse strand, counting down.
GATAGACAAAGAAAATACATGTAAGCCTTTTGTGACTATGATCTAAGCATATTGTGAGACTAACTGTAATCACTTACTATACTATTAATAGTCAGTAACCGATCAGAGTGTGATTATTACCATATTCATTGATTTTTCTATAATTGTATTCACTGATGGCATAGTACTTAAGTGCTAGGTCTGCTAACCAAAAGGTGAGCAGTTCAAACCCACTAGGCACTCCTTCAAAACGCTATGGGGCAATTCTACTTTGTCCTATAGGGTCACTATGTGTCAGCTTGACGTCAGTGGGTTTTTTTAATGGTTTGGTCCCTCCTTTTAGCCCATAAGGATATTTGTATAACAAAACTGTCCCAGGACTAGCTAGTTCCATTTTCAATAGGCTACATAGTTACTCAGTTGCAATTGTTCTAAATCCTTAGTAAACTTCTCTCTTTTAACTTGAGACTACATTCATAATTTTCTCTACAACACCAGAAGGATGTTTGCCCGTGTTTTATTAACTGTGTGTATCGTATCAAACTATGGACAACATTGTGAGGACTCGGAATACCAGAACACTCACTTGTCCTCAAGTAGAACCTGTACATTGACCAAAGCAGTCGTTAGTACACAACCGGAGAATAGCGTGTGGTTTAAAATCAGGAAAAGTATTCATCAGGATTGTGTCTTTTCACCTTCCTGAATTTCTTTGCTGAGCAAATAATCTGAAAAGCTGGACTACATGAAGAAGAACTTGGCTTCAGGATTGAAGGAAGTCTCATTAACAGCTTGCATTATGCAGATGACACAACCTTGATTCCTGAAAGTAAAGAAGGCTTGAAGCTCTCACTGACGAAGATGAAAGAGTACAACCTTCAGTACGGATTATACCTCAATATAAATAGAACAAAAATCCTCACAAATGGACCGATAAGAAACATTATGATAAATGGAGAAATGTTTGAAGTTGTCAAGGATTTCATTTTACTTGAATCCACAATCAATACCCATGGAAGAGGCAGTCAAGAAATCAAAGGTGCATTGCATTGAGAAAATCTGCTGCAAAAGAAAAGTGTTAAAAAGCAAAGATGTAACTTTGAGGACTAAGATGCCTGACCCAGACCATGGTATTCTCAATCACCTATATACATGTGAAAGCTAGGCAATTAATAAGAAATGAAAGAATAACAATGTGTTTAAATTATTGTGTTACTGAAAAAATATTAAATAACACTGACTGCCAGAAGAATGAGCAAATCTGTTCTGGAAAAGTACAGCCTAGAATGTTCGTTAGAAGCCAGAACAGTGAGACTTCATCTCAAGTACTTTGGATGTCTTATCAGGGGTGACCAGCCGCCGAGTAAGGACTTCCTACGTGGTCAAGTAGAGTGTCAACAAAGAAGAGAAAGTCCTTCAATGAGATGGACTACAACAGTGGGCTCCAACATAGCAATGATTGTGAGGATGGCATTAAGACTGGACATTGTTTGTTTTATTATACTACATAGAGTCACTATCAGGCAGATCTGACTCAATGGCATCTAAGGACGTGCAATGAATAAAAAAGTCTTACTAATTGTCAAAAAGCTTTTAGAATAGCAAATGACTTTGAAAGAGTGTTGTGTTACAGACACCTGCAAACTGAACTCTATTTCTGGTACTAAGGAATTACAGATGGGGAAGATTTATCTAGTCAGCATTCATTACTGCACCAAAGTCTCACCAACTATCTATTAACTACCTAAATGATGGTAATTTTTCTAAAGGTTTGAAATATAAATGTTTCCCGTTGGCACAAGTGTGGAAGCTGAGCCTATTGTTAATTACCCTTAATGGAGATAAAATAACCATTAGGATCTGTTCCAAGCCCTTGGATATTAAATGAAATTTTTGCAATCACTACAGCAGCAGATCTTGGTTTCGCAGTCCCTGCAGTCATAATCTTGAGTTTAAGCAACCAATTAGTCTCTGCAGTTGTAGATTAGATGGTTTACTGTGTGTTTCTTACAGCAAACATGTAAACCTTTGGTTTTTACATTTTAACAAGTCTTCATTTATTCTACATCTTTTTGATAATTTGCCTTGGCTAGAATTGGCTAGTAGGTTTCAACTTGTATAACCACTTGGTGCACTGGAGTGAGGTCTTGTCAGCACATTTTGCTTAACATCACAAAATGTCCTGCTTGATTGGTGATGTCTGCAGTGGGAGAAAGAATGGATATTGGTGATGGGTGCCTTTACCATCAAGTATGCACTGTAAATCCTTGCGGCACTCCTGAAAACCACTCAGCTGCCTTTAATTCTATCCTGTTTTTCAGAGTAGAAGATTGCAGTATAAGGAAAAAGTGAAATAATTTGCTCCCTATCCTTTCCAGCTTCCCCTCCCCCAATTCCCCAGCAATCCATTCATCTTAAAAGTGTTTCTGCTCTTAAATATATGCACTTGAAAGTCAACAATTCTACAAGAACATGCATATACAAGAGCTTCTGTGATGTCTAAAAGAGAGGTACAAAGAATTATTCTAAACCAGAGAAGAGCCACATTTAGAAACCTCTCTAGTGGCTCCATCTTTGCTCGGTGGAACTTTGTCCCTCCCACACCTCTTTTCCTCCTGTTTCTTCATCCCATTCTAGCACATGCTTTGGTCATGATAGCCTAATATGACTGAATATTTCTTTTTTCTTTCTTCTTGCAAATTTTTTTATAAATACACATTTTTTTCTTTTTTTGACACAAAGCACAGCATGGAAAGTTTTCAGCAGTATTTTACAACTGCAATCATCAGGACTTCTATTACTGCTCTCATTTACAACTTTTCTGTGCGATGTCCAGAGATGCAATAATACACTTATTCTGGTATTTCAAGGCTCCCTTGTATTTGATTCAATTTGTCTTTTGATTTTAAACTTGACGTCTAGTTATACGCAGGAACTGGTTGCTAACTTTTTCAGAATTTTGTGATCTGGATGTTTGTTAAACAAAGCAATTATTAAAAATTAAATTATATAAACTTTAAGTAAATTATATTAAAGATAATGGTAGTAAATACTCAAACCTCATCACTTCTTAACCATTTTAGTATAATCTATGCATTTGAAGCTATTAGCATCTATTATATCTGTATGGAGAAAACACTACATAACACTGGGCTGCTGTCATCTATTCCCAATGACAGATTCACTGATGTCAAGACAAATGCAACAAATCAAGGCTCTATTCTCCCTTGAGAGGCAGTGGTTGGTCTAAAGGTAGAATTCTCGCCTCCTGTGCCTCATACACCAGATTGATTCTCGGCCCATGCACCTTGCGGGTAGCCACCACCTGTCTGTCATTGGGGGCTTGGGAGTTACTACGACCTTGCACAGGCTTCAGCAGAGCTCCCGGACTAAAACATGCCAGGGTGATGTACTTCTGACAATCAGCCAACAGTCCGATCCCTACGCCGTCACGGTGATAGCCCAAGACCCACACGAGTTCAGTTCTGCCTTGCACGGGATTGAAGGGGCGACTTTAAGGGTAGATAAACTTACGTTTCTTAAAGTCAGTGTCCCCTTTTTCTGTCAGCCCTAAGTTCTTAGTTTCATTTGGTGCACACACGACACCGCTAAAATCCTTGAGTTGGTCACTGTCAGCTGTACTCTCATCAAACACAGGGGATGCTAAAGCGGTCCGACAACAGTAGCCAGCGTAACTGGCCGTGGTGTTAGCTTCTAACTAGTTCTTGCTCTTCCGTTATCGTCTCTATCAGCTCACTCTCTGGGACATCTTGTCACTAATGCTATTTCTACTTTAGGAAAAATTTAATTTAACTGAGAAAAAGCTGGTGGATTTTGAATTTTTCCTGTAAAAATAGTCCCCTAGCCTTTTCATGAAGAATTTTCCCATTTAGAATTGTTACATTGATTGCAAACTGGGGATTTTCCTTCTGGAGACCACAGTCAAGCGTTACAAATCCACAGCGTCAACGTAATGTAGTCTGAAGAGCACAGGCGCTCCCTGCGTTACGAACGTCAAACTTACGTACAACCTATAGTTCCACACCAACCCTCCTACAACCCGCTACACTAAAAATTCAAAGTAGGTACAATGGTTCACAATGCCAAACAGGCAGTACTTTGTGACACGCATCAAGACATTATTATGATTATTATTACTTAATTATTGTGTTAAAGATATTTAGTGTTTCTGAAAGTGTTTAACATTTTTTATGCATGGGAAGGTACACTATGTACTACACAAACATTGGACTAACTGCTGTTAGATACAAATTGTACCTAGTTGTTCTGACTTACATACGAATTCAATTTACAGACAAGACTGAGGAACAGAAGTTGTCAGCAATCCTGGGACTGTCCGTAACACAGGAATTACATGTCAAATGACCAACACTGGAATCTTTCCAGATTTGAAACAGACTTGGAGAACAGGAGATTGGAATTTCTAGGGCTAGAGGAAAGTTCAAAAAAGATAAAGACAGGGACATAGATGACAAATTTCTGTGACTCAAATTTTTCCCGAAGTTGACATTTGTTTTTAGTCTTCAAGAGTTCAGAGATCGTTACAAGTTACGCTACTTTATTATAAGTTATGCTACTTGATGATAAATTGCCTCAAGTCATAGGGCCTGGGTTTGCAAAGACAGCTTCATTATAGAGTTCCCCATAATGAAAATAGCTCACAAGAGACAGAGGGTCCTAAATTTTTGGCTAGAGGATGACGAACCATGGTATAAAGCTCAGGGAAGTCTGGAACTACTGAAGCATTGAACATCTCACTGAGAAGTTGCTCTCCACACCCAGACAGCAGCTCAGGCAGCTGTGGGTTTGGATGTCCTCCCAGAGACGGAGATACTGTCTTCAGCTTACATGTCACCTCGGGGTTCCTTGGTTGTGGAGGAGGTAGGAAGGCCGGTGCCGAGAAGTGCTTCCCTTGGGGGAGCATCTAGAGCAGTCAGAATTTGAGGTGTTGGGGAAAACCTGGCCGACATCCTGAAGTAGGTCACCAGGTTCTCAGGTGCAGAGGTCTCGTCATTTCTTTCCTGCGTCTTGGACTGGGTGGCAAGTGCGGTGGCGGGGCTTCTCAGAGCTGTGCTCCCCAGCAAAGGAGGAGCCAGAGTGGGTGGGTTTCGTCGGGGAATTAGAGGCACTGGCTGAGGCCGGCGGCGAGCCACCGGGGTGGCGGTCAGTCTAACCGCGGGTGGTGCTCCCCAAACACGGGAAGCCTGCCTGGCTAGCAAGTCAGCGGCTTTGCCATTCAAAGCATTCACTGGTTTCCCTTGCAGTCTTTGAACTGGCTGTAAGGCAGAAAGGCAGAGACGAAGTTAACAGAAAGTACTTTCTGACTGGAAAATGCAGGCAGTTCCGTTGTGATTGTCGGAGAAGGGTGGGAAGTTGGGGGAGGCAGTGTAGCACAGACGTAGAACTCCAGCAGAAAATTAAATAAAAAGGGGACATTCAACAGACAGGAGGTGGTGACACCCAACAGGTAGATGTGACTCAGGTTGAGGTAGAGTAGGGTGCTTGGTTTGGCTTTTGCCTGATTTGCCTGATTTGCCTGCATTTTGCATCGTGTCTGTCCTGCCCAGATACTAACCCACAGCATGGGTAAAAGAGATCTCGGGGATGGATCTGTACCTATCACTGTCCTTCAGTAGAAAGTGTCCCAAAGTGTTCTTAGGCCCTTGCTGTCTCCTGGTCATTACTAGCCACTGCCTGAGTGGTTTCTATCCTGGGTGCTTTGTTTAATCAAACAGATGATATAAGCAAGATATTTTCTGTTCTTTCTTTTCTACCTCCTCCCATTAATCAACAAAGTGACGTGATATTAGGGCATTTGCAACAAAGAAATCTTTTTGGCATGAGTTTGCTGTTATCACTTATACCTTCAAGATGGGTTAATGTCCCTTTTCTTTGGCTTAGTATTTTTATGGGAGGTGGTCCCTCTTTCCTGCCTGTATTGATCTACTTCTCACCAGCAGTCACCTGTTAGAATGTTTAGGTGCCACGATGCAAATAAGTGTAGGTCAATGTTACCTTAGGTCCAGGTTCTTTGGGCCATGTATTAGGTATGTATCTTGTGAAGGGCACTTACAAGCACTCTAGTCATCGTGCCCTAAATGGCCAATTTAGGAAACAATGTTAGAAATCCAATCGGTTTATTCAGTTGTTGGGTGCTGTGCTATTTCCTATTTAGGATTTCCTTCAGGAAAATATGGGAATTCAAAGGGATAATTTCAACTGAATATCTTTTAACCTTAGCCTAGTCAGAATTTTTCTATTATGACAAAGGTATTTTGTATGCACAAAAAAATCTGTTCTCATTGCCACCATGTTTTTATTTGAACTGAATAAACTAGAGGTTTGAGGAATTCAGACCCTTTAAAATTTTACCAGTCTCTGAAATATTGTCATTGTGTTTACTTCCTATGATTGAAGTACAGACTTTCCGTATTATCTAAAACAAGGGTTGTCAATCAGGGGAAACTTTCCTCCTCAGGGACACGTGACAGTGTCTGGAGACACTTCAGGTGACACATCTTAGGTGGGAGTGGGGAATACTAACTGGCGTCTGAGAGGCCACTAAACATCCTGTGATGAACATACACAGAAGCACTCCCCAGCAAAGAATTATCCAGCCCAAGAAGTCGATACTGCTCGGTTGACAAACCCTGATTCAAAGTAATTCAAAGTAACTTACTTATTTAAGAGGGACAATGTATTATTGACTCACCAGCATCTGCAATACGTAGTAGCTTTGCCTGTCTCCAGAACTGCTGTCACTGCTCTCCACTGACAAGCCAAGCACCCCCTCCTACGAAAACAGGAATGAAGTTGTTTTATATCTCCTTTCTTTTCTGCTGATTCTGCTGTTTCCTTTTGAAATGCCTAGGTATTACTTGAAACATGGAGAAAACCATTCCAAATAATTCCACCAATCTATAGTTCTGAAAAGGTATACAATACTATGGATAAAGTGTGAAACCTGCAAACAAATCCAGGCAAGTCACGTGCTGAAGGCCGTCCCTGTCACCGCCTTCTATTTTCACTTACAGCTGCTGGCCCCACTCTGTCTCCCTGTTACATTTGCGTGCCTCAGTGCTGCAGCCAGGGACAATCTCGGCTGTCTTACTCAAGCTCGCTCTTCTCCTGGGAGCCCACAGGTAGTCATTACAAGGTGGTGCACAGTTCCCTGTGCAGAACAACCACAGATGTCCAGAGCCGGACCCTGAGGAAGCATTACCGTGCTAACGAGAACCCAGTTTTAAGTCTGAATTTCATTGCATCAACCACTACCAAGGCCCCCCTACCGCCACACAGACACAGACACACACACGCACAGCATGCACGCACTCTTACACCTTTTCCTTCAGGGTGTGTACATTGGCTAAAATTTCCCTTTTTTGAACTTTGTGGGATTTCCACTTAGATCTTTAAATTGAAGCTCTCTGTAACATCTTGCAAAGTTCCCAAATACTTTCAACTGCTTGGCTGTGTTTAAGTGACTCAAGACTTCAAAAGACTCTGATGAAAAAGACTTATCTGTAACATACGGCATTGTTTGGAATTGGGTATTTTCAAAATCAGTGGTTAAAACAATGTGCTGTCATTTTTGCTACCAATTTTAAGAGGAAGGTATAGAGGAAGCACAGATACCGTTGGTTCCTGAACTGGGCTCGTTAAGAATGTGTGCTGAGATCGATTAACAATGTCTATCCTAATCAGTGGGTAAGTGCTATGGCAGCTAACCCAAAGGTTGGTGGTTTGAATCTACTACTCCTTGGAAACTCTATGAAACAGTTCTACTCTGCCCTACAGGGTCACTACGAGTCAGAATCAACTCAACGTCAGTGGGTTTGGTTTTGGTTTTCTTATCCTAATCAGGCAAACAAGTGGTAATAGCACACATGCCACATACTTCCCATAAATTCTAGATAAATCCTACCTGTATGTTCAGAAAGAGCAATAATTTCTTCTTTATTATTTACTCTCTGAGTTGGAATTGACTCAACCATGGTGGTTTCGGTTTGGGTGGGTATACTCATGTATATTCAATAAACGTTTGTTGAATAAATCACTTGTACGGTTTCTAAGATTCGTACACAGCCCTGTAGTTTATTAGATTACCCATAGGATGGGTGAGAAACAGAGTACATGGCCGAGCCCAGAGACCTTAGCCAAGAGATCATCTAGACTGACTCCCTAGCTAAGTATTCTGTTCCCGCCAAGCAGCTGTACATCAGCATGGGATGAAAATTTCTACATCATCTAACAAATTACTACATACTGTAGACTTTTAGGGTTGCAAATGTGTAATAAGAGGATAATGCAGGCTGCGAATGATCTATTTCAACCTTTCTCTCCAAAGCACCCCATCAGGAAGAGAATGAATGCTGTTTTTCCAGAGGCCTTGGTTAAAAGCTGTTGTCCAGCTTATAAACATGCTGAAATATCACATCTCATCTGGAAGATCTGTGTGAATTTTGCATTCTATGCCACAGTATAATCATATTTATTTTAATAATGACATGTTTTAAATTGCTAATTAATTTACTTCCCCTCCCCACCCCAAAACAAAAATCTTTCAAAAACCTGACAGTCTGAGATGCATCATGCTTATCTGTGGGTTGGCCTACCCCTGTGTCATGGATTGAATTGTGTCCCCCAAAAGTATGTGTTGAAATTCTAAACCCTTACCTTTAGGTAAGACGTTGTTTGGCAATAGCAGTTGCTTTTTTTTGTTATGATAAAGAGGTCATACTAGAGTAAGGCGGATCCTAAACCTGCTTCCTTCTAAGATGTGTCTTATAAAAAAGACAGAAACACACACACAAGGGAAGACAGATACCATGTAAGGACCAGTCTGCAGAGAACTGCCAGTAGACTAGAAATCAGGAGAGAGGTCCACAGAAGGAAAAGACAAGGTTGAAACCTGGATTTGGACTTCTATTCTCCAGAACTGCAAGAAAGTAAATTCCGATTCCTTAGCCACCTACTTGTATGTTTTGTCACAGGAGTACTAGGTAACTAAGACTGACAGTTAACAGAGCACAATTCAATCCCTTTTTCGGTATTCCTGAAAGGGCAGAGAAGTTCATACAATTGCTATCTTCTAAATGTTGTTAGGTCACGTCAAGGTGGTTCCAACTCATCGTGAGCTCGTGCATGTACAACAGACTACAACACTGCGTGGCCCTGGACCATCTTCACAGCTGTTACTAGGTTTGGGCCCGTTGCTGCAGCCACTGCATCATCCCAGCTCACTGACAGTCTTCCGCTTTCTTGCTGACCCTTAACCTTACTCACCGTGAGTCCTTCCGTGGGGAATGGTCCCTTCTGATAACATGCCCAAAGTGCACAAGAAGTCTTCCGTCATCACTTCCAAGGAGCATTCTCGTTGTCCTTCTTCCAAGACAGACTTGTTTCTTCTGGTACTTCATGGTATATTAAATATTACTTAATATTTAATATTAATATTTATTATTTAATTTTTATTTATTTAATTTATTGATTAATATTCAATATTTAATATAATGATTGATGTTTAAATATTTAATATTTAATATTATTATTTAATTCAAAGGCGTCAGTTCTACTTTGTTCTTATTTCATTCTGAAATTTTTGCATACATAAGAGGCAATTGAAAATATCGTGGCTTGGGTCAGGAACACTAATCATTAAAGTGGCATCTTTGCTTTTCAACACTGTAAAGAGGTCTTTTGCAGCAGCTTTGTCCAGTGCAATGTGTATTTTGATTACTTATCTGCACCTTTTATAGGCACTGATTGTGGACCCAAGTAAAATGAAATGCTTGACAGCCTCAGTCTTTTCTCTATTTGTAATGAAATCATTGATCCACTTATGAAGACTTTTGTTTCCTGTTGAGGTGCAATCTGTACTGAAGGCTGTAGTCTTTGACCTTCATCAGTAAGTGTTCCAAGTCCTCTTCACTGTCTGCAAGCAAGGTGGCATCATCTGCATATTTCAGGCTGTTAATGAGTTTTCTACCAATCCTGACATCACCTTATTCTTTATATACTCCTGTTTCTTGGATAATTTGCTCAGCATACAGATTGTGTCAGTACGGTAAAAGAATACAGTCCTGACAAACATTTTTCCTGATTTTAAAGCCTGTAGTGTTCCCTTGTTCTGTTCAAACAACAGCCTCTTAGTCTATGCATAGGTTCTGTACGTGCACAAACAAGTATCCTGGAATTCCCACTCTTCATAATGTTATCCATAATTTGTTATGACACAAAGTTCAATGCATTTGCTTAGTCAATAAAGCACAGGTAAAAAAATCTTTCTGGTATTTGCTTTCAGCCAAAATACATCAGACATCAGCAATGATATCCTTCATTCTATGACCTCTTCTGAATCCAGCTTGAACTTCTGGCAGTTCCCTGTTGATGTACTACTGCAACTATTATTGAATTATCTTCAGCAAAATTTACTTACTTGTAATACTACTGATCTTGTTTGTTAATATCCACAGTCTTTTGGATCACTGTTCTTTGCAATGAGCACAAACATGGATCTCTTTCAGTCAGCTGACCAGATAGCGGTCTTTCAAATTTCTTGGCATAGATAAGTGAGCACCTCTAGAACTGCATCTGTTTGTGGAAACATTTCCTGGTGGAAACATTTCCTGGTGGAAACATTCCACCAGGTCTTAGAGCTTTGTTTTTCACCAGTGTCGTTAGTGCAGATCAAACTTCTTCTTTCAGTGCTGTAAGTTCTTGACCATACACTACCTCCTGAAACAGCTGACTATCAACCAGTGCTTTTCGGTACAGTGATCAGTGTATTCCTTCCACTTTCTTTTGATATTCCCTGCATCATTTAATACTTTACCTTATACTCCTTCAGTGTTATAACTCAAGACTTGGATTTTTTCTTCAGTTCTTTCAGCTTGAGAAATGTTAAGCCTGGCTTTCCCTTTTGGTTTTCAAACTCCAGTTCTTGTGACATTCTGTTGTACTACTTTACTTTCTCTTCTCAAGCTGCCCTTTGAAATCTTCAGTTCAGTTCTTTTACTTCATCGCGTCTTCCATTTACTTTAGCTACTATAGGGCAAGTTTTTAAGTTCAAGAGCAAGCATCAGTTTCTTCTAACATCCATTTCAGTCTTTTCTTCCCTATCTTTTGAATGAGCCTTTGCTCTCTTCATGTCCAATGCCCTTGATGTCACCCACAGCTCATCTGGTGTTCTATCATTAGTGTTCAGTGAGTCAAATCTATTCTTAAGACTATCTGCAAGTTCCGGTGGAATATACCCAAGTTTGTATTTTGGTTCTCATGGGCTTGTTTTCTATTTTCTTTAGCTTCAACTTCAACTTGCACATGAATAGTTGATGGTCTGATTGGCAGTTAGCCCCCAGCCTTGTTGTGACTCACAATATTGAGCCTTTCCATCATCTCTCTCAACAAACATAGTCAATTTGACTCCTGTGTTTTCCATCCAGTGAGGTTCATGTGTAGCGTATCCATTTACGTTGTGGGAAAAAAAGGTATTTACAAGAAATAAGTCATCCTCTGAGAGAAGGAAATTAAATAAAAAGTGGCTGCAAACATGCTGACATTTCTCAGATCAAAAGACACCTTCTACTAAGAAAATTTGTTTCACTATTGGAGAAAAAACTTTTTTACCCCTCTTGTTACCCTGTTCTTCAAGTAAAAACTCTGAATTAGTGGTATAGCCCTTGGACAGTTTTTTAACCCAAAGCTACACATTGACTGTGTGAATAAAATATAATTTAAGGAATAAATTTTTGTGACACATCAGCCACTTCATAAAGTGCTAGTTTTTACTAACAAAAACCAAAACAAACAAACAAACAAACAAATCCATTGCCATTTAGCCAATTCTGATTTATAGTGACCCTACAGGACAGAGTAGAACTGCCCCATGGAGTTTCCAAGGAGTGCCTGATGGATTTAAACCACTGACCTTTCGGTTAGCAGCCATAGCTCTTAACCACTATGCCAGGAGGCTTTCTGAGTTTGACTAATAACACACTAAAATTGCGTTGTTGAAGCTGAGTACCACTGCAGAACTTGAAGAGCAAGGAGGAGATTAAGTTTACTTAGTTAATAGCTAAACTATAAAGACAGAAGTAGATTAAGAGTCAGTGCGTGATAGTAGGAAAAGATAATCTATTAGAATTTCATAAAGGAAATTAACACCCCATTTTGTTTTCACTAGGCTTTTCTCAAATAACAGTGGCCTAATAACGTAACACTTCTAATAGCCAAAGCCAGCCAAGTGCCATCTAATAATGAAATACAATTAATGTTGAAAAGCAAAACAGTTGTTGCTTATTAAACAGTGGCTGTGAATGAGAACAATGTCACAGCACTTTCGGTGTGCTCGCAGTACAGGATGATGCCTGAGGACCTCTGACTGGGCAAGAGATTTTTAAAGACACAAGTCGGAATTTCCTTAGATTCCAGTTTTAATTTCTAAAAACACACCAAACTGGAGGAAACAGAAATGCATAGAACAACTGTTAGAAGTGTTTCAAAGGATTGCAGGGAGTGGCATGAGCAGGTCTGACCATTAGGTAGAAGTGGGGTAGAGGGGTCAGGAAAGTTATGTGTAAGTTCCACTCTCTGGTATAACTAGCAGTTAAGTGTGGGGGTGTGTTTGTGTGTGTGTGTGTCACAGTGGTTAAGAGTTCAGCTGCTAAACAAAAGGTTGGCAGTTCACATCCACCAGCCGTTCCTTGGAAACTTTATGAGTAAGTTCGACTCTGATCTCTAGGGTCACTATGAGTCAGACTTGACTCAATGGCAGTGGGTTTGTTCCTTTGGTTCTTCTCTGTCCTCTAGTGTCGCTATGAGTTGGAATCAACTCAACAGCAATGAGTTTTGTTTTGCTTTGTTTTTGGTGTGTGTGTGTTGTCAAAATTCTAAATGCATGGAGAAACATTGAAAATTAGTGAAATAATACATTTATTTATTTTGAGGCACTCTCAACCTGAGCACTGAAGATGCTCCTAGAGGGAAGAGTGACGGGGGAGATGCAGGTCATTGTTACATTACTTTATAGTGCTTGGCGTCAAAGCATGGGGCAGGTTACAGAAACGGTTACCAAGAACATGCCATGCATCCTAAAACAGTCTTTAGTCAGATCCTAGAGCTCAAGCTTTACATAGCTGGCTGAAAATCATCAATTTTTCAAAAGAACTCAATGCCTGAGGCACAGCTCTGTGCTAAGCTGGTCACAAAGCTAGTGTTGAACCTGAATGTGACTCCAAGGAACCAGTCCCTTCAAGGTTCCAAAGAGCTTGGCTTGGATGGGTCACCCCAATTCCATGACCTGGAAATCTGGATTCCAGAAGAATCAAAATGGTTGGTGGACGGAAGGGAAAAATATTTCAGGCAAAGAGAGCAACGTGTTGAAGGCTCTGAGTCGGGTCCTCAGACACTATCATTCCCCTTGCCTGTTTCCCTCTCTACTTAGAAGCTGTCCCTGGGCAGCACCGACGGTTAATAAACCCAGCTGCCAACCAAATGTTGGGGGTTTGAGTCCCTCCAGAGGCACTTCTGAATAAGGTCTGGCTGTCTGCTTCTACTCTTACACACAAATGAGATGGACACAGCTGGTGCTGACCTGATGGCAATTTTTTCTCACCTATACCTATGAGCTCTGCAAGGATCCTTGGTGGCACAGTGGGTAAGTGTCAGCTCAGAACTGAAAGGTCAGTGATTCAAGCCCACCAGCCACTCCACTCAAGATACGGTGGGAGTCTGCACCCGTAAAGATTACAGCCTAAGAAACCCTTTGGGGACAGTTCTACTCTATTTTATAGGGTCACTGTGAGTTAGAATGGACTCAATAGCAACTGGTTAGGGTACATGAGCTCTCTTCTCTGTATCTTAAAAGCAGAAACTTAGAGAAAAGTGAGTTTTCCTACATAGAAGATGTTGTGGAGACCTTCTTGAGCAGTAAGGTCTTCCCCTCATCTGCTTTGAACTACCTGCCTCCCCTTCTGAAAAAGAAGTGGAAACAGTAACATAAGCAACATTTCTGAAATTTTGCTGGTTACAGCTCTAAACTGCTTTCAACCACCTTCATTTTAGCATAAATGAATTTAGAACTTCACTTGAAGGGAGAAATTAATATAATACAAAAGTGTATAAAAACTAACATAGTTAATCTTATCTCCAGAGTATCAGAAATCTGCCATGCAGACCTAGCAGTATATGATTGATTTTGTACTCCTACAAGTTAATCTAGAAACCCTAGAAAAAGAGTAAAATGAGAATGGTGGCTACTTACCCTCTGACATGTAAGAAATCCATGGAGAAATGCCAGCAGAAACATCACAAGACTCACACGCTGGACCATGCTGGTTGCTGAAAGCATGAGTGGAGCATTCTTATTCATATAAATAAATGTGCATATGTATGCGAGGTCTGACAATTAAGTCCACACACTTAGTTGCTCTAAGTGCTACATGCTTCATTGCTGAATATCACTACAGTCACCTTTGAAGTACCAGTAAGCTATGAGCCAGTCCATCCTTCAAAGCAATTTTCATACTCTTTCTGGAATGGCCATTATGCACCGTGGCAAGGGGGCAAGTTCGCAAACTTGTCTGCAAGGAAGTTTTTAGCCAGTAAACAAATAACTGTGTTGGAACACCCTCCTTCTCACCTGACCTGGCCCCCAATGATTTTTTTCTTTGCCCAAAGATAAAGGAAACATTGAAAGGGACACATTTTGATGACATTCAGGACATCTAAGGTAATATGACAACAGCTCTGATGGGAGTTCCAGAAAAAGAATTCCAAAATTGCTTTGACAGGTGGACTAGGTGCTGGCGTCTGTGCATAGCTTCCCAAGAGGGGTACTTCAAAGGTGACCACGGTGTACTGAGCAATGAGGTATGAAGCACTTTTTCTAGGATGAGTTCTTGAGCTTGATTGGCCATCCTTGTATCATTCAGTCTTTCCTTTATTCATGTATCTGACAGATATTTAGCACTGACTGGAAACCCTAGTGGTATAGTGGCTCAGTGCTACCACTGCTAATCAAAGGGTTAGCAGTTCAAATCTACCAGGTGCTCCTTAGAAACTCTATGTGGCAGTTCTACTCTGTCCTGTGCAGTCACTGTGAGTCAGAATCAATTCACTGGCAATGGGTTTGGTTTTTGGATTGTGTGCTACAGAAGCAGTAGATACTGTGGTTAGAAGAACAGGCTGGAGTGTCAGACAAAATAGATTTGACTGACACTTTGACACATTCTATCTATGTGACCTGGGGTAAATTATTTAACCTCTATGAACCTCACTTGCCTCATCTATAAAAATATTAAAACTACTTAACAGGATGATGTATGCCTTAGGCTGTGTCCTCTAAAGAAACAAAACCAGTAAAGTGTATATATATGTTGTTGTTGGATTTAGGTGCCATTGAGTTGGTTCCAACTCATAGCAACAGAATGAAACACTGCACAGTCTTGCACCATGTCCACAATTGTTTTTATGCTTAAGCCCACTGTTGAGGCCACTGTGTCAATCCATCTCGTTGAGAGTCTTCCTCTTTTTCACTTACCCTCTACTCCACCAAGCATGATGTCCTTCCCCAGGGACTGATCCCTCCTGACATGTTCAAAGTATGTAAGATACAGTCTTGCCATCTTTGCTTGCAAGGAGCACTCTGGTTGAACTTCTTCCAGAACAGATTTGTTTGTTCTTTTGGCGGTCCATGGTACATTCAACATTCTTCTCCAATACCACAATTCAAGGGCATCAAATCTTCTTCTGTCTTCTTTGTTCATTGTCCAGCTTTCATATGCATATGATGTGAAAATACCATGGCTTGGGTCAGTGCACTTTAGTCTTCAAGGTGACATCTTTACTTTTCAATACTTTAAAGAGATCCTTTGCAGTAGATTTTCCCAGTGCAATGTGTCTTTTGATTTCTTGATTGCTGCTTCCGTGAGCATTGGCTGTGGACCCAAGTAAAACTAAATCCTTGATAACATCAATCCTTTCTCCATTTATGATGATGTTGTTTACTGGTCCAGTTGTGAGGATTTTTGTTTTCTTGATGTTGAGGTGCAATCTATACTGAAGGCTGTGGTCTTTGATCTTAATCAGTGTTTCTAATCTTCTTTACTTCTAGCAAGTAAGGCGGTGTCGTCTGCATAACACAGGTTGTTAATGAGTTGTCCTCCAACCCTGATGCCTCGTTCTCTGTATAATACAGCTTCTTGTATTATTTGCGTGGCATACAGATTGAAAAGGTACGGTGAAAGGATACAATCCTGATGCAGTTTAATCCATGCAGTGTCCCTCCTCTCCAACTACCCACAGTGTTTCTCCCTCACACATTCCCCTGCCCAGGCATGTAGCCTCCCCCTTTAAAAACCTTGAGCCTGCCTAACAAAGGTGGATGGATCTGAGGACAAGAATTCCCACCGGTGCCCCGTGTTGCCAGCACACAGAAATAAACCTGTCTCAGAGACGGGCTTTGCAGCAGGTGGCATGAACCCAGATTTTTGTCTGGCAATGGCTACTGACAGCAGATGCCATCATGAAAATGATCATACGACATCAGATCTCACCACAGAAGTGATCACAACATCATACAGCTACCAAACCACCCCAAATCGTGGCCTAACCAAGCTGACATAGACCCTTAGCCTTCACAGTGTGAAAGAGCATTCTAAAACTGAGGTACTTGACGTACTGAAATGTCTGACACAGGCCTGAATCAGACCCATTTTGTCCTAGACCCTGGCTTCTGCTCTTTAGGGTACATGACCCATGACCACATATTTGACAAAGACAGCTTGTTCTGCAGCACTCTTAGATGGCCCACCAAGAATATTCCAGGGAACAGAAGGAACCAGCTCTGGAAACAGTGGCTTAGGTTGAGTACCCCAGCCACCAGAAATTCTTGATAAATGAGTAGTACAAAGCATGTTGAGTGTCAATCAATCCTATGTACACCCTTACTTTTTCTTTACCCTGTACAAACTTTCTGATCAAAGACTCTCTCTTTGGAATCCATTTTGAACTTTGACATCTTTGAATCTGAATAAAACTCTTATTTTATAGAAAGTCTGTTTGATTTTTGACAGTGGTTATGAAATTTAAATTAGGTGGTGCACATAAAGCATGTAATCAGTGCTCAGAATACTTGTAGGTTTTCTTATAAGTATTATCATGTTCAGAGCTGGGCACCAACAGATGCAGAGATAAATAAAACAAAGTTCTGGTTATAAAGGGATTTAGAATCTAGTTAAGAGGTTAGATAAAAAGAGTAGAATTCTTTTCTTTATTTTGCAAATGTCCAGTGATAATTATCTCTTGAGATTCTCTACTTTTTTATTTTTATTTTTCATTGTAATTTAGATGAAGTTTTACAGAGCAAATTAATTTCTCACTAAACAATTCATGCACATATTGCTTTGGGACACCAGTTGCCAACCCCATGACAAGTCAACACTCTCCCCTTCTGGAGCTTGGATTCCCCTTTAGCAGCTTTCCTGTCCCTTGCTGCCTTCTCACCCTTGCCCCTGGGCCAATTCACCCACTAAGTTTCACTTTGTCTTGTGGGTCTCTCTAATCTTTGACTGAGGGGTGAAGCACTGGAGTAACTTTAGCACTGATTTAAAATGCTATCTGGGTGCCGTACTCTCAGGATTTCTCCAGTCTCTGTCAAGCCAATAAGACTGATTTTTGTGAGTTAGAATTTTGTTGCAGATTTTTCTCTAGCTCTGTCCAGGCCCCTCTGTTGTGATCTCTGTCAGCACATGGTGTTAGCCAGGCACTATCTAGTTGTGCTAGACTCAGTCTGCTGGGGGCTGTGGTGGAGTGGTCTACTAGTCCTTTAGACTAACCTTTCCCTTGTGCCTTTGGTTTTCTTCATATTCTGTTTTGTCCCACACAGGGTAGGACTTAGTAGAGCATCTTAGATGGCCACTCACACACTTTTTAAGATCCCAGATATTACTCACTGAAGTAAGGTGCGGAATATCTTCTCTATAAACTAATGATATGCCAGTTGCACTAGCGGTGTCCCAAGACGTCAGCCCTGTAGTTTGGCTCCTAGGGGAGTTTGGACGTGACTATGAAGCTTCTGTAACCTTGCCTTTGTCAGGTTTGGGCTACTTCCCCAGTATTGTGTACTGTCTTACCCTTCCGTCAAAATTACCACTTATTTATAATCTATTTAGTGTTTTGTGTCTCCCTACCACTCCTTCCTTGATTGCCATCAAATTGTTTCTTTCTGGGTGTAAACCTTTTCAGGAAGTTTTATAATATTGGTCTCACTTTTGTCTTCTTGTGACTGACTTATTTCAGCATAATGAGTAATGGTGTATTATTTCATTATGTTTTTTTTTTTAATCTGTTCATCTGTCAATGGGCCCTTAGGTTGGTTCCATCTTTTTATTATTGTGAATAACGCTGCAGTAAACATGGGTGTGCGTATGTTTGTTCTTGTGACAGCTCTTATTTCTCTAAGCTATATTCTTAGGAGTGTGACTGCTAGATCATATCGTATTTCTATTTCTAACTTTTTAAGGAAGGACCATATCATTTTCTAACTGGTTGCACCATTTCACAGTTCCCTCAGCAGCACACATTCTAGGCTCCCTGCAGTCTCTCCAACATTAGTTATTTTCTGGGTTTTTTGATTCATGCCAGTAATGTTGGGCTGAGATGGTATTTTACTGTAGCTTTAATTTGCATTTCTCTAGTGGCTAATCATCTCAAGCATTTCCTCATGTTTCTGTGACCTGTCTGAATATCTTTCTTGATGAAGGGTCTATTTATATCTTTTATCTATTTTTAATTGGGTTACTTGTCTTTTTGTTGAAAAGATGACAGGTTTTCCCATAGATTTAATAGGTTAGACTTTTGTTAGCCATATACAAAATTTTTTTGAGTCTATAGGTTTTCTTTCTTTCTTTCTTTTATTGAAGTCTTTTGATAAGCATAAGAGTTTTAGAAGATTTCAAATTATATAACTTATCTCCTGGTGTTTGTGTATTGTTAGTTGCAGTTTGTATCCTGTTAATGTACTAGGACCTCTAGTGTTGACCCTGTTTTTCTTTCTATGATCTTTACAGGCTTTCCTTTTATATATAGGTCTTTGATCAATTTTTAGTTAGATTTTTGTGTATGGTACAAGGTGTGGGTCCTGTTGAATCATTCTGATACACCTGGTATGAATCTCACTTGGGTAGTTGTATTACCATTTTGGTATGATGCTGAATTCTATTAGCTAGTATTTTGGTGAGAATTTTTGTATCTCTATTCAAGAGGGATACTGGTCTGTAATTTTCTTTTTTAGTTGTGTCTTTGCCTGGTTTGGGTATCAGAGTTGTGCTGGCTTCGTAGAATGAATTAAAAATTACCACTTTAAAAGTGTACAATTCTATCTTAACTATTTACGGCTTTGTTCTTTTTTCACAGTGATTATCCACTACATATTTGCTGAGAGAACCTACATACCAGACATAACTCAGGATGACTTTGACCTGAACAGCTTCATGTACTGCTGTCTAGGTCTGAAGATGGGACTTTCAAAAGCAAAAACCAATGAAAGCAGAAATAACTAATCATCTGTGGGTCCTAGATATCCAGGCTGTGATGAAACTTTTGACACCTTCAAGATTCTGGCTGCTTCTTAATTCTGTACCAACCTGACCACAGCACAGGTAGTAAACACATTTACTTTGACACCCACAGAGGCCCTGGAGGTATTTTCCAGGGATCTTGACTCATTTCACAGGCCACTTAGCAGGCTCAGCAGGTGGTGGGTGACTCAGCAGCCTCCCCCTCAGTGGTGGCCTGGAGACTAGCCAGAGTTCTGTGTGACTCAGTGAGTGGTGCCAGAAAGAAGAAAACATCACAGTTCTCCAGTGTTCCATTTTCGTGGGCTTGTTTTCTGGTCAAGGAAAGATGCTGCATGTCACTCCTTCGTAATCAGTGAAGGGCCTTGATGGGAATATTAGTTGACTGTCCCCTATGCCTTCCCCAATCCTTTATGGAAAGCTTTCTTTAGCCAGGCCTCCTGTGAGTGCTTTACACACATCATTTCATTTAATCTTCACAGTAACACCATTACCAAAGCACCAAGTCCGTTGCCATTGAGTCAATTTTGACTCATAGCAACTCTACAGGATGGAGTAGAACTGTCCCACAAGGTTGTCAAGGAGTGCCTAGTGGATTTGAACTGCCAACCTTTTGGACAGTAGCCAAAAGGATAGTAGCATTTAGCCACTAGCCACCAGAGTTTCCATAATGCCATTAGATGGATAGAAACCCTGGTGGCCTAATGGTTAAGTGCTATCTCTGCCAACCAGTTCCAATTTGCCAGGTGCTCCTGGGAAACTCTATGGGCTAGTTCTACTCTGCTCTGTAGGGTTGCTATGAGTTGCAATCTACTCAACAGCAATGGGTTTGGTTTGGTTTATTAGGTGGGTATTTTTATATCTATTTTAAGATGAGGAAACCAAGGTTTAGAAAGGTCAGTAACTTCCCCAAGCTCCCCACAAGGTAGGTGGGAGAGCCGGCTTTGACCCATATCTACCTGTCTTGACTCTCTCAGTTGACCTTGCCCGCCTTTATTTTTCAGTTGACTTTTCAAGTTTAGACAAGATAACGGCCATGTGTGAATATTTTGCTATTTACAGGGTGGTCCCCACCTCTTCCAACCCCCAACCCCCAACCCCTAACCACACCCTACCGCCGCCCCCCACCCCCTGCCCCTCGCCCCAACAGCCTAGAGTAGTGGTTCTCAGATAGATCCAGGCAAAATGAACTTTCCCAGGAGTTGTTTACCATTTTGGAACATCACATCAGCAGTGGCCACACTCTGGCCATCGGCATTTGCACTGCTGTATTCATCGTGACGGACCTGCAAGCGCAAGCCCCGGGAAACACTGTGTCTGCCGGCAGCCGTGCCTGAGCATCCACATTTTGAAATACATATTCTCTTATTATAAATCACTCTGTTGAGTTCTCCTTTAGAGCCCTTATGTGACTGCATTTTTTTCTCCTTAACTTTTTTTTGATGGCATGTGTTTCCTATATTGGAATGCATGCTTACTAGCTGAGTGTGTTTAAATTGGGGATTGTTAATATGCATTTTGAGAAACATGATCTGGTATTACAAGTCTTCAGTAAAGCAAATGGTACTCTTGTGCCACCAACCTGTGGCGTGACAATACACCGATGAGAGCTAAATAAATGATTTATGGCAAACACCCTTCTATTAGGTCACATGAGAACTTCTAATTTTCCAAAGATGACACGGTAAAAACAAAATAAACCCATCAAGACTCCCTAACTATCACAAAAGAAAGCCATAATCATGCTTGCAAGGCTTATCTCACAGAAGTAAGGGGGAAAAAGGCGAAAGTTCAGGACGCTAACACATTCAGGAAGTATCACCTAGCAGAATGCTTACCCTACACAACAGTGAGGCTCCAACTTTAGTCTGCTGAGCTTCACCCATTTCATTTCACGCACGCTGGCACCAAGCACATTAGAACCGGAATAACGCCTTGCCTCTCAGGTCCAGAGGGAAAAAAATTGACTGGCATGTTTATACCAGTGGTGATGAAAGGAATAGTACAGTTAGAGCATTATATCAGTTTTCTGAAGCTAATTGTACAGGGAGTTTGCTTTATCTATGCATTTCATTACTAAGGAGCTTTAAAAAATATTTTCACTTAAAATAGTGTGTTGAGTGGAAACCCTGGTGGCATCATGGTTAAGTGCTCTGGCTGTTAACCAAAGGGTTGGCAATTTGAATCTACCAGGTGCTCCTTGGAAACGGTATGGGGCAGTTCTACTTTGACCTATAGGGTCACTATGAGTCCAAATTGACTTGATGGTGGTGGGTTTTTGGCTTGGGGTTAGTGTGTTGAGTTTGATAAGGCCAATGACCAAGGGCCTGGAAGAAAGAAGGGGCACCAAGCTACAAAGAATCTGGGGGCTGAAAAAGGCTGCAGTAGCGGCGAGCTTCCTGCCCTGTAGGCAAGCCTTTCCTCCTACCATTTCCAGTTCCTGTAGCCTCCTTGCTTTGGGGATTAAAAAAGGGGAAGACTCAGTACCAGAAGCTAGTCCTCGTGGGCAATGTGGCGAGGAGGGAAGAGGGACTCTGGCTGTGAAAGAATGGTTGACAAAAACCCTTAAAGATTTTCTCTAGAGAAGTGAGAAAATGAGAGACACTGAGAAAAGGCCCTGGGGAAGAGTGGCAGGGAATGCTGGACAAGCCCAGTGAAGGCCGAGGGAGCCTGATGCTTCAGTTAGGAAGCTGAACGTGGTGGTGGGTACCCCTCAGCACCTGGGACAAACCCAGGCCCTTTGTTGCCAACTCCAGAGGCCTCTGGTACATGTTGGTCTGGGCCAAGCGTAGGAACTCAGCCTGGGTCCCAGTGCAGAGCTCTGCTTCCACCTAAAGTGTCTGCTTGCTGCTACCCCACTCCTTTCCCCTCCTAATAATGGCTAACGACAACTTACACTGTGTCTTGCGCTTACCATACTGCAGACGTTGTTCCAAGTTCTGGAACTATGTTCATTTACTCCTCACAACAGCACTCTGAGTTACAGATGAGAAAACTGAGCAAGGTTAACTGATTTGTCCAGGACCTGGCTGTGAGAAGGATAGCGGGGCCCACCACGCTGCTCCCAGGAGCTGCTCCTCAGGCCTCTTGGTTATTCTATGGTGGAGTTCCAGACACCGGGGCACCTCTGTACCTGTGAGCTGATCTCCTCCTGTGCACTGTACTGCCTACTTTCATTTTCCTGTGAGGTCTAGGGTCTTCCTCTGAGACATCCCTGTCCAATCAACCCGATGTGGGACTGTCTACCACTCATTCTCCTACATTGATGAAGGAGGAGAGACTGACTTCACACAGATAGACTGGTACTGATTGCCTGAGAAACACTGACCCCTCCAAAGATTCCCTCTCCACCCCCATGGCACTGTCTGATATTCCACGTTTAGAACTCATTCCTTCGGCGTAAACTGCCGCCTCTCTTAGTAATTCAATTCAACAACACTTATTGAACACTACGGTAGGTGTCAGGATACAAAGATGACAAATGTGACCTCTTTCTGTGAAACGTCACTGGGGCTGCCAGCTACACTAAGACCTTTCTGCAAGAGAAGCAACTGGACAGTGTAGTCAATTACGAGAAACCCACTCAGTGGGAATGCCCCGTATTGGAGGAAAATTAAGCACTCATATTTGGTCACAGACAGTGGGAAGAGAGCTCACACCTGCTTGGAGAGGAAGAGTGATACTGAATAATCTTCCCAGGGTCCCAAGACTTCCAGGAATCTGGAGAAATATCTCAAAAAAGTTAGGCTAAGTGGGGTTCCATGTTACGATAATAAGCAAAAGCAAGTGTTACAATAATAAAAATAAAATAATGATATAATGAACTTGAGTAAAATGCTCCTTTTATCTACAAATTCTAATGTCTTAAAAAGAAATCTTGGAGGTTAGGGGTTGTTTTGTCATTCTCTTTATCTCTGTTATCAAACTGTACCCTCCACCAAGAGGTCCAGGAAAGGGAAAAATACATATACAATGGCTGCTGTCTTACCATTTCATATCTGAAGTGACCAAGAAATGCGAGAAAAATGATTTTCCAGTCATCTACTTCACTGATACTGTCTCTGTCATTTCTCTTCAGCGAGATCGCTGAAGGAGACCAGGAAGGAGAAAGAAGTGGAAAACATACAGAGCTGATCAACAGGATTATTTCCTTCACAGTCGTCTGCAACTGTGGTTTCCATCAAGTGCTATGCTTGCTAACCAGAAGATTGCCAGTTCAAATCCACCAGGTGCTCCTTGGAAACCCTATAGAACAGTTCTACTTTATCCTCTAGGGTCCCTGTGAGTTGGGACCGACTCGATGGCAATGACTGGGTTTTATCATCAATAAAAAAAATTTTAAGCATCTAGCCCCAAAGCATGTGTACTCTTTAGCTACCAGCTATACACATGTTCTGCTGCATAGACAGTAAATACATTGTGTTGTTGTTACCTGCCATCAAGCCAGCTCTGCTTCATGGTGACCCAAGACACAAAGGAGCCAAATGCCACCCAGCTCTGCCATCCTCATGATCCATCAGTGATCAGATCTTTGTGATCCACAGGCTTTTCATGACTAATTAATAGGAAAATACTTCTAGAGCTGTGGTTTCTATTTGTTTTACTCTACAAACTTCAATAAAATCTTTTTGGGCATGCACCCCAGTATACGTATACTCAGTTATTTATCAGCTATATTCATGTGCTACTGAATAGATGCTATGTACATTATAAAACTCACCAAAAAAAGAAGCATAAAAATACAGGATTTGAGAACATAAAAACTCTTATCTCTTTCTACCCCAGTGGGTCTTGTTGTCTACCCCAGCCAGCACCCACGCCACCCTGGTGACATCTTCACATGGTCATATCTGATAGAAACGGCATCAGCTCCGTCTGATGCCTGAGGGGTTCACTAAGCCCAGAATCATTGACGCTCCAGACTTACCGGCTGCCCCCGGAGTTCTCTAAGACAAGCAGGAAGCGCCATCAGAAAGTGCTGTCAAAAAGGCAATCTCTGCAGCAGCGGTAAAAATTCTGTGGCTTTGCGTGTTTTCTAGACATGTTACACAAACATGATGTCAGATAGGTAGCAACAGTCTGTTTTGGGGGATTTGTTTCTGAGGGAACTTGCTGAACTCTGACTTTGCAGCTTACGGCACCGCTGCTCATCACCTGTAATTAGGCGGGGTAGTGACTCCACCTGCAAGGGCTGGAGGGGAGAGCACCTCAGGGCCGGGCCAGACGCTGTGCGGCACACAGTCACGAACTCCTAAAACACAGAGAACCCCTCAAGTCAACAGAACCAAATCCCATGGACAGCTTACTTTGGAAAATTTTGTGTATGCCGGTTTTGTTTTTTTCAACTGACTGATCTAAACTTACGATTGTCAGAGAAAAATACATGACAGAAGTGCAATTCTAATTAAATGATTAAATGAAATGAATCCAAACTATATCATCTCTTCTTTTGTACAAAAACTTTGTCTCAGCTGTTGCTTCATTACATGGAGATTTAGTGTCTAGATAAAAACCCTTCTACTCCAGGAGCTGACAGTGGTCTCCCTCATTTCTTATACTGCTTACAACTGCCAGGAGCACAAAATTTCAATGTCATGTTTGGTGGGCATGTAGAAGGGTATCTCAAAATGTACACAGATACATGTAACAAGGGAAGCTTATCAAGAGATTTGGGGACAGCATGAGTCAAAATTAACCCGAAGGCAACAGGTATACAGGTAAATTCAAACCAATGTGTTTTCGAATACTTCGACAGGAAAGAAAGCTGGGGAATCCCACCCCTGGCCTTGCAGACTTCCAGGTACATTCTAACACACTCCCAGGCGGCAGCAGGTTACACAGTCAGGGTAAACTTCAATACCTGCCCACGCCCTCCTGCTCCACAGCCGGAAACCTTCTTCACCAGCTGTCGTTGGCAGGGCTGCTTGCTAATCCAGCCTCTGTGGATATCAGAAGCCTGGAGAGTCTGCATTTCTGAAAATCCAAGCAGAGCAACAATTTTCATTCAAATCAGCAGGGCATTTTGAAAATGCTGGTGTTTGGTTCTTTCTGTTGTTAGACATTCCCGTTTAATTGTTCTAGTATTTTTAAAAGGTTCCCAGATGAATTCAGAGTGGAGCCACAGTGGGGAAGCTCTGGATAGGCATTTCCTCCCAGGCCCCTGGTGACCAAGGTGAATATAATTACCGCAAAACCTGTGAGAGCTGGAACTCGATAGGATAGCCTTGCTTTTCCAGGTGTGGCAAGTTTTCCACCTTTCACAAGGTGTCGTCTTACCACTCTTCCATCTCTTGCTTTAGTGGAAAATGTTTGAGTTTTCCTTTTCCAATCAGTTTTCACCTTACACAGGTTCCAGATTTTACTGCAGACGTGTTATTTCCGGGTGCCGTATAGTCAGTTTCTGCTTATGGCACTTCCATGTGCGTCAGAGTAGAACTGGGCTCCACAGGGCTTTTTGTTGTTAAAGGTGCATTTTTCTTTATGCACATTATGCTTTGATACAAAGTTGAACCTATAAAGCTATGGTCATCAAACTAGTCTTGTAAGAAAACTGACACTTAAAATCTTGCTACAAGGAAATGGAAACCGTATTTTCTCCTAATTTCCTCAGGTAATGTTTTGCCTTCCTTATCGGGAAGAAAGAAAGGAAGGCATCTTGGACATTCAAATCTGATGTCCTTCTTTATCCTGTTCTGTCGTTGTGTACCTTCGAGTCAATTTCAACACATAGCAATCCTACACAACAGAGTAGAACAGCTCCATCTCATTTCTGCGGCTGGAATCTTTTCTTTCTCTCTGTTCTAAATTTGGTTGTTGTTGAGAATATTCACAGCAAAACATACACCAACCCAACAATTTTTACATGTTCAGTTTAGTGACGGTAATTACTTTTCTTGACTTGTACAACCATTCTCACCCTGCTTTTGTGAGCTGTTCCTCCCTCATGATCATGAGGTTCCTCTCTAATCTTGCTGTTGTTAGTTTGCTCCCCTAGAAATGGATCTTACAAGAGCATAATGCTTAAGGCAGAACCCCTCCCCCCTTTTTCCCACAACTCAAAACTATTGTTTGGTTCATAGGATTTTCAATAGCTGATTCTTTCAGAAGTAGCTCAGCAGGCCTTTCTTCCGTGGCGCCTCTCAGTGAGAGGATCACAGTTCTACTCTGACACACACGGAGTCACCATGAGTTGGAATTGCCTGTGTGGCAACTGGAAATAACAGATCTGCGGTAAAATCCGGAACCTATGTATGGTGAAAATCTACTGGAATAAGTTTAACCTTTGTTAAATCTCCAACCTTTTGGATAGCAACCTAACACAGTAACCGTTTGCACTGTCCAGGAACTCCATACCCTTTATCAGCTAGGTAAATGTTTGTTTTACTAAGTACTTAATTTGTTCTCAGTGCTTTTGTTGTGAAACATAATTCATAGAACCTAAGGTATCTGGCATACTTTCAAATACATTCCAATATTTTTAACAACACTCTCTCATAATAGCAAATAGGGCTTCAAAACAATGAGAATCCCAGGAGGACAGAGGCCCAGCCTGTGTTGTTCTCTTCTCTTTCCCCAGTGGCTGGAACTGTGGACGTACTTAGTTATTTGTTCAGTGGGCTGATGAATGAAGAGGGAAATCAAAGACTACGTGTTTAACCACTGAACTCAGATCTACTGAATGACAGAATCCAGATCAAAGGATAGTCCTGCGTCCAAGAATATTGAGCTGAATCTAATCAAATCAGCTCTAACAGAGGTAAATACAAAGTCCTGTTCCTTAGGTCCAACGTTCTGAGTAGCACAAACGGTTTCTGTTTGATTACTAACTGAAAGGTTGGAAATCTGAACTCACCCAGCAGAAGAAAGGCGATCTGTTTCTTGGAGATTGTAGCCAAGAAAATCATATGGAGCAGCTCTGTTCTGTCACACATGGGATCACCATGAATCTGTATCTACTCGACAGCTATGGGTTGAGTTTGGTTCCTAAGTCCAAGGCTGTAGCCAGCCAAGTGCCGCCGAGTCGGATCCGACTCATGTAGGCAGAGAAGATATCAAACATTTTATCAAAAACACGTGTAAAGGACTCAGTGGTTACCCAAAAGACAGTTAAAACTCTTGATCATGTTAATGGATGTCCTAAAAAGTACTGTTGAGAGCAAGAACAACACAAAAACTGGAGAATATTTAGAGAACACTCCTAGAATGTTGAGAGAAATAATACCATGTCAGAGAAAATGGCTGGATGACTGGGAGATTTTAGCTTGGGGAAACTCCAGGATTCTAAGAGTTATCAGTGATTATCTAACAGGTTGTCATTGAGAAGACAGATTAGGTTCATTCAATGTGACCCTGAAGAGTTGGGCTAGGATCATATTTCGACTCTACAGCAAAAATAACTTTTCCAAGTCAAAGCAACCCAAGGAAGAATTATGAAATGGTCTATCTTTCTTAGAGTGAGTTCTCTGTCACCAGAGGTACTCAGGCAGATGCCCATGTATTAGTGATGTCATGGAAGAGCATTGGGGATCTTGTTTAAATGAAGATTCTGTTTCAGTAGGTCTGGAGAAGAGCCTGGTATTCTACATTTCTAACAAGCTCCTACATAATATTAATTCAATGGCCTTTGAGGTTCCTTCCAACCCAGAGACTGTAGTTTCTATTAAACCCCTCCTGCATTAACTCCAATGACTTTCACTTCTGTGTGTGACCTGTTGCAACTAATTCTAATGAGGGACCTTTCAGAAACTTCCCAAATGGGGCCAAAGGCTCCCATGAATGCCACATAATGGTCTTTGTCTATAGAGGAAGAAAAGAGAATAACAGATTGTGATCATTATTCTCAATTAAGTTATGCAAGGAATACTATTCTTTTTCCTAAAAGATGGACTATGTAATGTAGAAATGGAGACTGAATTAAATCTGCAGTATTCTTCTTGTTCTGATAGAGCATTTTGCTTATATATCTATACATATAGTCAGATTAGTGGAAACAATTAGAAATTTTGCCTTCCAATTAAACCAAAAGAAAATTTTCATTGCATTTAGCATGGCTTCATCAATTTCTGATCCACTTTAAAGGGTCAGAACACTATTCCTGGAACCTTCACAAGAGGTCTCTTCAAGTGTTGGGATGTAGGATGAAAATAGAGTTTTTCTGTCGCCCAGCCCCTTGCCAAGTGCAGGAGGGACAGCGGGCTGCTCTCCACACTCTCCGCTATATTGATCTCACCTTCTTCCTGTGTTAGAGAACTCATAATTCTTGGTTAGGGAAAAAAGTCTCTATCTCCTCCTAGACTCCTCTGCTTATTTTCCTATTCCTTACTCCTCTTTAAGATGTTGATAACACTGGAAAACAACCTTCCGGTTGAGAATAATGTAATGATACAAACTTTTCTAAGTGAAGCATTATCATTTTATTCATGTTATTGAAAAGGATACTCTGTGGTACAAGAAACAGTAAGATAATCCTTGATCTCCAGCTGTGATATTCAAGGATGCCTGAAGGAAGGAGTTGCTTTTGACTCTGAAGTTCCTGAAGGGATTCACTAATCATGTGTCACCCCGCTGAAGAGGGGTGAAAGTGATTGGTGGATTGGGGGTCAAAAAAGAATCAGTTTCTGTTGTTGGAGGTGCTGGTGGGTCAGGGACTGTAGTAGGTCCTCTGTTCACTGGTGGTCTCCTCTGATAGAGCTAAAATCAAGACAAAAATGCATCCATAAATACATAGCATATAAAAATTACATAGCTACTATTTGTATTATTAAAAAATTAAAGATATAGAGGTAGAGAGGGAATAATTTTCTATCATTCCATATATAATATATACATGTGTTTTATTAACTTATTGCCAACTTTTTCTACTTCTCTGTATACCATATGAGAACTATCAATAAAATTTTTATTCTATCTTGGAGAAGAAAATCAAATATTCTGTTTTCAATCCTGTTCCAGCAAATCTTCCTGGAGAGAACAACTGTAAGAGTTAAGAAGGGGAAAAAAAGGACCTGTAGAAAATATCAGAGTTTTAGACAGTGAGGTTTTGTGGACCTACAATTGCAGTGAGGAAAGAAGCCCAAGGAGTTACTAGGCTCTGCTAGTCTTCTTAAGAGGGACCCTCACAGTGTAATAGTTCAGCCCACTGACAGCACCACAGGAGAAAAGTCCCGGCAATCTGCTCACCTACTAACTACAGCCTAGGAAACCCACGAGGTAGTTCTGTTCTATCACATGGGGTCATGACAAGTAGGAATCAATTCAGTCGCACATCACAGCAACATTCTTCTCAAGAGAACTGGCAAATTCCAAAGTGTGGCTGAAAGGCTGAGAAGTTGGGCAGAGCTTCTGACAAACTCATAGGGCTCGGGGATAAACAGTCAAGTTTAAGGGGCACCAGAAAGAAGGTGGCCTTGGAAGTAACCAGAGTTTGGGGGGAATTCTAAGGACCTCAGCCTAGGAGTAAGATGAAGCGGAAGGGACTTGTTCAAATAATCTCTGTTCTTGTTCTAGTTATCTCGGTCTGTGACCGGAATGAGGTGGTGTGTGAATACTACACCCACAGCCTACAAGCCCAAAAGAAACAGAAGTTACTACTCTCTGGAAGAAAACAGCTTTTTTCAGAACCTCCAATTATCCTTAAAATTTTCATAAACAGTATTTAACAATCAATAAAAAATAATCAGGGAGAAAAAAGGATATATGTCATGAATTGAATTGTATCCCCTTCAAAATGTGCACGGAAACCCTGGTGGCATTAGTGGTTAAGTGCTACGTCTGCTAACCAAAAAGTCAGTGGTTCAAATCTGCCAAGCCCTCCTTGGAAACCACAGGGCAGTTCTACTCTGACCTATAGGATTGTTATGGGTCAACCCGACTAGAGAGCAGTGGGTTTTGTTTTGACTTTATAAATGTATTTAGTCATTTGGGTAGACTATGATTTCTGGTATTGCTTGATGTTCCCATAGGCTGTAAACCCTAAGTCTGCAATGCTAATGAGGGAGGATGGGTGGCCAGTTATATTGGTGGGGCAGGACTCAATGTGTAAGATGGTGTTGTGGCTTGAGGCAATCTCTTGAGATATAAAAGAAAGAAGCTAGCAGAGAGAGTTGGGGACCTCATATCACCAAAAGCAGTGTCAGCAGCACAGCGCATCATTTGGAAAGAACCCAAAGTGCCCGTGCCCAGAAGCTCCCAGTCAGGGCAAAACTGACAACAAGGATCTTCTTCTGAAGGCAACAGAGACAGCTTTCCCCTGGAGCCAACGCCCTCAATTTGGACTTGTGGCCTACTGGACTGTGACAAAATAGAATTTTTCTTTTTAAAGCCATCCACTTGTATTTCTGTTGGAACAGTACCAGAGACTAAGACATTACAAAAAATAAAATAAAATAGATAAGAAGCAATATCTCAGGAGATCCAAAAAGTGGAATTCATCAGACACTGACTTTAAAACACAATGATTAAAATGTTTAAGGAATCAAGTTATAAGACAGAGACTTCAGTAGACAGCTGGAAACTATGAAAGAGAACCTAAGTGACATTTTAGAACTGAAAAATATAACGATGGAAACGAAGAACTCAGTAGATTTATTTAACAACAGATTCAGTACAACTGAAGACAGATTAGTGAACTGGGTGACAGGTCAGGAGAACATATTCAGACTGAAGCAGAAGGAAATAAAGGAACGGAAAAAACAGAAATGTGCATAACCAGCTGTATGGGAACTGGCGTAAAGGTCAAATGTACACGTGGAGTTTAAGAAGATAAGAAAATGAAACACAAGTGATGCTTGATTACTCAATGACTAACAATTTTTCAAAAATAATGAAAGATGCTTAACCAGTACAGTCAGGTAACATTATGGACCCCAACCAACATAAACGCAATGAAAACAACTACATGTAATAGTAAAACTGTTGAAAGTCAGAAATTAAAAGATACATATAGGTAAGATTTAAAAAAAAAAAAAACTATGAAGATTCAAAGGAGTCCTGGTGGCTCAGTGTTTGAAATGAATGTGTTCTTTCTTAAATAACTTCCTTCTGAGACGTGTGCATGTGTGTGTTTGTGTGTGTGTGTGTGAGCACGTGGGCATGCGTGCACATGTTTAAGTAGGAATCATAATGGAAGTCTGGGAGGACTATTTGTTAACAACAGTGTTCAACATTTTCAAGAAATTAAAACTCTTTTGGACAGATTCTCAATTTTTAGTTCTGTTAATTAACGATTATGTTAAAATGGGAAAAATTCTTAATTTATAAATTGTGATTTAGAGCTTTATTAAAAAGAAGATTTAAGCTGAAGAAGAAGTCGGTATGGTGACAAAAAAAACTCTCAAATCCAACTCTACATCGCCTGTGTCTTTCCCTTGATGTCCTTGACCCATTGCTCTTCTTCCAGATCTCACTAGTACTGAGAAAGAACGAAAATGAAAACTTACACAGATACGCAAGTGCTCATATAACCTCAGAAGAAGTCTCTGCAAGGGAGTGAAAAACCAGTTACTGACATTTAATTGTTAGGAAATTTTGTTTCAATTCAAATGTATCTCTAATTGCTCTGGAAAAAATATGCACATAAGAAATTATAAAAACTGTAGTGAGGTCTGTGATGAGTAGAGCTCACTGTGATGTAGATCGGGCTTACCTGGGGAGAAGAAAGGAGGCGGGACTTAGCTGAGATGAGTAACAGCACAGAAAGTTTTCAAGTAAATTTATTAACTCTGGCAGGAAAACCAATCAGGGAACCTAGGAAAATAGTGACTTGTCTCTGCTCTTCTATCTGGTCTGTGAAAGAAAACAGCAGGAGGGGAGCCACCTGGGAAGCAGAGAGGTGCAGGCACTGGCGCTTCGCTCTGGGAGGCCAATATACTGACCGGCTGCTGCAGAGCCCTGCACTTTTCATCCTCAGTAAAATACAAAGCGGCACGCAGCACGCAAAGGCCTCCATCTGCAGGCTAAAATCTATGCTAAAGACAGTCACTGCAGGGATAAAAAAAAAAAAAAAATCATCTTGGAATAGCCCAAGCCCACTGCCATGGAGTCGATTCTGACTCACAGCAACCCTATAGGACAGAGTAGAACTGACCCACAGGATTTCCAAGCAGCACAAACTGCCAACCTTTTGGTTGGCTCTAGCAGTTAACCACTATGTTACCCGGGTTTCCAACTTGAAATAAGCTTAGTCCAAAAAAAAGTATAAAATTTCCGACTGGACAGCACTGGGCTTAGCAAAAAGAATTTAACACTTAAGACTTTATGTGAGGAATTTTGAGTATCATAAGCGATGTACTTAACAAGTTAACAATGTAGTACAGTAATAGTCTACATTCTTTGCCTGACTTCCTGAGAAGACACAATATTAAATTGCAAAAACAAAACACCCTAGTGGTTTCTGACTTTTTGTTAATCGACTTCTGTTTAAATCAGATTTTGCTAAATTTGTAAATGAAATTTTATGACTTGCCTTATCCCTTTATTTGCAAAAGAGAATATCTCATAGATAACTTGTTGTCTGGCTAGGCGTCACTAGAATTCCAGGCTACACAAATCCATACTCCCTGTGCTTTCTACCTTAGATTTTTAGTTTCTTCTTTGCAGAAAACCTTTTACTCACATGTTATATTCCTGAAAACATTACTTTTTAAAATGTCAAATATTTTCTCCCTACATCCTGTGTATTTAGGGGATGGTAACCGTACCCTAACTTAAGTCGGAGGGACAAAAAGAGAGCAATTACCTTCCAGTATTCACGATTATGGCGGCGAATTCCAAAATGAAATTTTTCCAGCTGTGAAAATTAAGAGACAAAGAGTAAACGGACTGAGAAAAACAATAGGAATGGCAATAATGAATTAGGAAATTTAGACTCCGAATTCTTTGAAGGCAGGACTGTAGTTTACTATCTTTGCAATCCTGATACCTAGGTAGTTGTTTATCTCTAACAGATTTGTGAGAAAAGTTTGTTTACAGAGTGAATGAAACTTGCATATGTTAGCGTCGGTCACTAAGGCTTTACATGCCAAGCCAAGTGCCGTCCAGTCGGCTTTACAATAGCAGGACATAAAATGCTCTCAAATCTACTTCTCTTCTTCGATCGCAGTAGCATCTTGAGCTGAACCGCCCCACAGAATTTCCAAGCAGTGCCTGGTAGATCTGAACTGCCCACATCTTGGTTAGCAGCTACACCCCCCAGGGTTTCCTTTTCAACTACAGGCATGCTTAACCTACTACTTCCAGCTATTGGTTATCTTAAAGTCTCTTTCCAGGGCACCTGCAGAATTCCCCCGTCCCCCTCCGAGTGCTGCTCCCTTAGACCAAGTAAAAGCCAAACTCATTGTCATCAGGTGGACTCCAACTCGTAGTGACCCTATAGGACAGAGTAAAACTATTCCATAGTGTGACCAGGGATCCCCTGGTGGATTTGAACTGCCACTCTTTCGGTCAGCAGTGGTCTAACAGCTGATTCTGAAAAGGAAGTTAGAAAATAGACAGCCAAGATTTAATTGCTTTTGTAAAACTGACTTTTTTTAACTTGTCTTTTCTCAAAAATTCCTGTTTTTTTTTTTTTTTTTTACCTAGGCCCTGGCAGAAAGTCACACATTAGCTGAAGGGGCCACAAAAATGTCTTTGCAGTTTTCACAGCTTTTTTAGAAACATCAAAACAGATAAGGAGCCAATGAAAGGTGCCAGGCACCAATCAGGACCTCCTACTCAGATGGCAACCAAAAGCAGGCTGGATCCCTGCTCCTGATGCCTGTCTTCAAGGTCCCCAGAGGCCTCTGAACAGACACTCTTCTTCATCCCTAATCAATCACATTGTTTTCCTGGCACTGGCACTTAGACCTGTATTTGCACTTGCATGTAAACCTCTTCCCTCATATACCCCAACCTCGCTTGAAGATTTTCAAACAGGTTTTTGATGGAATGATTCCTTCCTGTTCCTTGTGCCTGCTAGCACACAATAATAAACTTTTTTGATCTCTCACCCAAACACCTGTCTCAGAGATTGGCTTTTGGGGACAGTTAGCAAGAATCTGGCATTTCATCTGGTAACAGAGGTCGCTGTTCCCCACTAAGCCACCAGTACTGCCACTTCCTTAGACAGTGGCTGTCAATCTTAGCTGCTCATTGAAATAATCACCTGGGGGGGGGTATTTTTTAATTCCTTTGTCTGAGCCATGCTCAATCAGATTTTGTTAGTGTGTGATGCAAACATTTTTTGTATTTTTTTTTAATTCCCCAAGCAATCCCAAAGTGAAGCCAAGGTTGAAAACTACTGCTCTGTTCTGAGGCCAGGCAAACCTCTCCACAGCCCTTGACTAAAATCTCTTCCTTTTCTAATAAACCTGTTAACATAGATTGAAAGAACTGACTTCAGCTCCAAAGTCACCACTGTAAAGTGGTGACTATGACTTTGGCTCCTATGATTTAAAAAAAAAAAAATTATTTTGAGAGTTAAGTATAACTGAAAGCTCAGATTGCACCAACCAAGGCTAATTTGCAGCAATAGACATTAACAGTTTACTTACAGGTGTGCAGTGAGCTGTGACCAGAAAGACAGCCACCAGCAATACCACTTTCATCTTTCCACTCTGTATCTGCAAGTAAAACAAATATATGATTTCTTAACTTAGGTGTACAAACCCCTTCCTGCTCATGTGTCCAACACAGGCTCAGGCACAGTAGTCATGAGGTTAGGTGAAGATTGTACTGTTTGGAATCAAAAGATGTACAGGTAGGGATTCTGGAGGTCATATGTAATGGGAACATAGATTATGACTCAAATGCCCTGTGAATGGTGTTGCAAGTTGATTTGGGATCTAAATCTTACATATTATTTATGTTGTTGTTTTTAGGTGCCATCGAGTCGATTTTGACTCATAGCGACCCTGTGTCACAGAGTAGAACCACCCCACAGGATTTTCTAGGCTGTAATTTTTATGGGAGCAGATAACCATGTCCTTTTTCACAGCATCTCTGGGTGGGTTCAAACTGCCAACCTTTCGCTTAACCATTGGGCCACAGGGCTTCCTCCTGCACAGGCATACAGGCAGACAGCATTGTGTAAAACATCTCATGCTTGTTAGATATATTTTCCCTGTGAGCTTAAAAGAACATTATTGGTCTACTCTAGTCACTGCTTTTGAAAGCACAAGTTTTTCATATTTATTATTTCATTTGATTCTCACAATGACCTTGATAGATAGATATTGTTAGCATAATAGCCACTTGGAAGTATTTGTCCTGTTTACATTATGATGTAGACTCTGTAACTGGTGTATTAGTAAATGTTCACAGGTACAAGGTGTTCTGTTCTTTGCTGCATCATGGGAACTTTTATTTCAGTCAGCTTCATCTTTCATGTAAACAAGGAAACTTCCAAAATGCTAATAAGGCATCTTTAAAATAATATGGAAAATGGCCTTTCTGTTGCTTTGAGAGATGAGAAGGCAGATAAGGCATTCTGAGTATAATTGTTATACTTCTCCATAAGCAGAATACTATAATTTTCATCAAGTATATTGACTGACAGAAACTCTGGTAGCGTAGAAGTTAAGTGCTATGTCTGCTAACCAAAGTTTGGCGGTTCAAATCCACTAGGCACTCCTTGGGAAACTCCATGGGGCAGTTCTACTATGTCCTCCAGAGTGATTATGAGTTGGAATTGACAGCACTAGTTTTGGTTTTTTGGTTTATATTGACTGACTCATTTTCATGAATAAGAGATTTCATTCATGGTAAACATTTATAAAAGTTAATTCTGCCATTTGAGACACTTCTATTAAACAGGGCTATGAATATAGTTTTAAAAGCAGAAATCAAGATGGAAAATAGCAACACATACCCTATTCTCTTAGATCTGCATGATGCCATAGAAAACATAGCCAGAAGCAAAGTCTCACCCATTGATTAAAAACAAAAACTCTTCTTCAAAGTCAA
Source organism: Heterohyrax brucei (assembly GCA_028571685.1). NCBI lineage: Eukaryota > Metazoa > Chordata > Mammalia > Hyracoidea > Procaviidae > Heterohyrax > Heterohyrax brucei. Next base: position 115,674,928 of record CM053143.1, on the reverse strand, counting down.
ACAATATTTCAAATAGGAAGAGAATCTTGAAGAGGATGATGTGAAAACATGTTTATGTAAATATTATTGCTGACTAAGAAAACTCATTGGATTCAAGTTTCCCCCTTAGAAATATTACTTACATTGCTAAAAATATGAAGAAGAAGAAGAAAAACATTTGCAGAACAACTCGAAAAAATCCAATTTATGTAGAATTTTTGTCACAATTCTGTAATTTCTTTTCAGTCATTAACTATTATTAAGCCTTAATATAACGCAGTGGGGAAAAAAAATCTCACAATAAAATACACATAGATGTGAGCATATAAAATAATATTTAAAGAATCAAATAAAAACATCTTCTCTGACTATAAAAGTGAGTTAAAACATATATTGTCAAAGGATTGAGTATAACCTTCACAGTTGTCCATATCTTTGGTAAGATAACATAATTTATAATTAAAGATGTTACCTTATACCAGCAGGAAGAAGGAACTGTGCAGTATCATACAGATCTCCTCTGAAGCCTCCAGATGTGATATGGACAACTGAAAGACATTTATATGTGTTTATACCAATGACATGTAATATCATCACATTGAAAAAATTAGTTCTGATGACCCTCATTTACACATGGACAGAACAGGGTTTTCCCTGGCTGATTAACACCACATTCTTTGAGGGGCTAAGACTCTTGACTTTGATCATCATAAATTTTTATGGTTAATCAGTTACTCATGACACATGAATAAGTCTTTCAGGGACCTAAGGGTTTGCTTATGAAACAATGAAGACAAAGAATTACAACACCTAAAAAAGTACCAGGAAGTATTAGTAGTTTGGTTAGGAGATTCACCTAGAGAATTTCAACCTAACAGGCTTAAAAGAAATCCACAGGCATTTGCATTAATCACAGGAAGTCTTGTTTCTGTATCTCCTCCAGTGGGAAACAAAGGTTCTGGACAGGGTTACGTGTAGAAAGCATCAGCCACCGCTGTGCAGTCCAAACTCAGCTGCTGCCTATATTTGCCTTCACTGAGTAAAGGTCAGATACGCTGGTGACATAGCAAGCGCTACAGCTGCTAACCAAAGGAATGGCAGTTGGAACCCATCAGACATTCCTTGGAAACTCTATGGGGCAGCTGTACTCAGCTCAGTAGTTTCACTATGAGTCGGAATCAACTCAGCTGCAATGGGTTTGGTCTTTGATGGTAAAGCTCAGTTCAGCTCCCCACAAAGAAACTATCCAGTGTTCTGCCTATCTCCAAGTCCAGATCCCAGGTACCTCAAGGACAGAGAAACAAGGAAATTCTGTCCACCTCCAGCAAAAATTCCTTTCTTACTTTTATATGAGTGATGGAATAAATATCCACTTCCACTCAGAGAAGCCCTCTCCACCTTTGCAGCTTCCACTTCTGTGGTCCAGACAGATCAATCAGGTGTCTGCAGCATTTTTACCAGTGTCTGAGTTGGTCACCATTAAATAACAGCACTGGTGGAACATCAGCAGGTCAGTACAGGCAGCCGTGTGCCAAGCCCAATTCAGGTCCTTTCTACGGCATTTTCTTCAGAGGAAGCTCATACCCAGATGTACTTCCCACAGTGGTTCTGTTCTCATACTGTTTTCTGAGCTGATTTCCAGCCGTTCCCCCCTTGTTTTGTTATGAAACACAGAGCAAAATTGAAAAACTTTTACAATGAACATCTTGATACTTACCACTCAGATTATATTAACAGCTTTATCACCCATCTATCTATACATCTTTCTATCAATCTATTTAACACTTGTTTTTAAAATTAAAGTATCTTTTTCTTATCTGTTCTTGTTGAAATTGATCTTTGCATTTGTCTTTTGACTTTGTTTATGGAAGCTAATTGCTTCTAAGCTAGTGTGTAAAGAATTATATTAAAATAAGTAATCGGATGTTTGAGCTAAGAGTGTCGACTAGTCCATGAGCAGAGACTACGACAAATGGGAAGAGTGGCACGAGTGTGTGAAAACACGGCTGGTGCCAGCCCTTAGCGGGGCGATAGCGTGACTGAGCCAGCACGTGGGAACAGGCTTCCTGACTGACTCGGTTAAACCCAGCGGTGAGCGGACATTCTATCCCTTCAGAGAGACCAAACCAAACCCACTGAAGTTGAGTTGATTCCCACTCACAGCGACTTATAGACATGTGGCTTCCCCACATGGCTTCCCGGAGCGCCTGGGGGGGGTGGGCAGAGAGGGGTTGAACTACCAACTTTCTATTAGCAGTTATAGCACTTAACCACTACACTACCAGGGTTTCTTCCCTTCGGAGAGACAAACATGATCTCATTAGTGTAGTCAGAAAGATCTTCAATGACTAGAATTTTTCCTTTTGTACTAGTAACAGTGAGAATATTCATTAAGAGAGGTGCAGAATACTTGGGTCGTTGAAGCATTGGTTTTCCTTAGTGCCTTCTCGGTGGATTGCAGCTGGTATTGTAAAGCACTGGGTGTCCACTTGGCAAGAGAGGAATAAAGACTGGTTTTCCTGGAACTTAGTAGATATGACTAAGACAAGAAACTGGTCTGCACTGTTAATTCACATTGGCTTCAAAATAAAAATAAAGGTGCATTTAAATTTTGAACAAGTACCATTTTCTGTTATATATCCAGCGCATGCCTCTCATAGAAAATTTGGAAAACACAGAGAAGAGCTGTGATCCAGCAGTTTCATTCCCATGTATGTTCAAGAGAACTGAAAACACATGTGAATAGTCATGACAGCATTGTTCACAAGAATTCACTGGCTGATAAACGGAAAGAAAACTGTGGTATACACATACAATGGAATGTTATTCTTTCACAAAAAGGAATAAAATACTAATAGATAAGTGACAGCCATGATGGAGCTCACAAAGTTGAGTCTCACTGGCAACACAAGAATAAAAAGGGGTGCATCCTGAGATCTCCACTAAAAGACCTCAATTGATGGTCCATGCTTCAGGGTTCCCCTGGGAGCATGGCTCCTGGATCTGATGCTGCCCTTGCCCATAAATCATTATGGAGGTCCACTCTTCGGACATGACTGGATTGGACTTGGCGATGCAGAGTGATCATATATTGGATGCACTTTATGGTTCTGTGCATCTATAGGATATCATCCTGCTGACCTCTGGCTGGAGTAAGGGGAGTGGGTGGAGAGGAGGGGAAAGGAGACTGTTGGGAGGATGAGACATGTATGGAGCAGAGAGGAATAGTGTGCTGTCACCGGGCAGGGAGATCAGTGGAAGCAGCATATAGGTGGGCATGTAAATTTATATGGGAATGTACATTTTCACTGTCATAATAAAAAAAAATATTAATAGATGATACAATCTGGATTAATTTCAAAAATATTATGCTAAATGAAAGAAGCCAGGCATAAAAGTCACATATTGTATTGATTTACGTGAAATATTTGGAATAGTTAAATCCATAGAGACGGAACGCAGATTGGTGGTAGCTGGGGGCTGAAGGAAAGGAAGAAATGGAGCAACTGGTTAAGGGGTACAAAGCTACCTTTCCGGGTGATGACAGTGTTTTGGAACTAGATGGAAGTGGTGGTTATAAACCTTGTGAATGCGTTACATGCCATTGTTCACATTTCAAAATGGTTCAGTTGATTTTATGTGAATTTTACCTTACTAAAATTTAATTAACTAGTTAAAAAATAAATAAGAAAAAGATGACTAACAAAACAGAAAAGTAGATGAAGAACATAAACATATAATAATTGATGAAAGATGACATACAAATGGATGGATGGCAATTTGGCCATATTTCAAATGTACATATCCTTTGATGCAGCAATTGCACTTTTAGAAATTTGCCTGGCCTACTTTGTCCCTTACCAAGTAGAGACATAATTTGTTCCCTAAAGGAACAAAGACATAGAGACAAGAATGTTCATTGCATTATTGTTTATAATTGAAAAAAACTAATAAGCAAAATGTCCATCTGTTGAGAACTGTTTAAATAAATTATAGTAAGCCACATATTGGAAACCATTATACACTAGCCATATGAATACCTCGTGTATCTAAGCAGAGTGAAGTAGATTTAAAAGTGAGAATATGAAAAGATCAAGATATTCTGGTAGGTGAAAAAAGGAAGGAGCAAATCATATATTTTCACATGTGCATGCACACACACACACACACACACGGTTTGACACTTAAGTCTGAGAACTTGATTGTTCTAAGCGCTACATTCCTCCTTGCTGCTTTTCACTACAGTCACCTCTGAAGTGCTCCCTTTGGGAAGCTATGCACCAGTGCCAGTGCCTAGCCCATCCTGCAAAGCCGTTTTGGAACTCTTTCTGGAATGCCCATTGTGCACACTGGCACAGTGGCAAGTTTGAGAACGTAATTGCATAGTTTTCTGTAAGGGAGTTTTTAGCCAGTAAACAAATAACTGTACTGGAACACCCTCCCTACTCACTTGATCTGGCCCCAAGGACTTTTTTCTTTACCTGAAAATAAAGCAAATACTGAAAGGAAGACATTTTGATGACATTCAGGACATCAAAGGTAATGTGATGACAGCTCTGATGGCCATTCCAGAAAAAGAGCTCCAAAATTGCTTTGAAGGGTGGACTAGGCACTGGCATTGGTGCATAGCTTCCCAAGGGGAATACTTTGAAGATGACTGTAGTGATATTCAGCCATGAGGAATGTAGCACTTTTTACAGGATGAGTTCACCAGCTTAATTAGCAGTCCTCATATGTCAGTGGTTGCCGGTAAGTTCAGTGGGTTTGAAAAGACTGAGGAAAATATTTATCTTACAAGTGAGAATAATTTGCAGAGTCATATTAAAAGGACTATTTTAGAGTAAAAATCTAGAATATTCTGCTGCTGCAGTTCCAAGAAGGACCTTTGATTAGGAAATACCTCCTCTCTTTTCAGTTCCGAAGGAAGGATGCTGAAAGGATTACATGTTCTGCTCTTCAATTACGTCTCCTTTATTGCTCTATCTAAATCATCTGTCACGTAGTGTCACATGAGTTGGAATCAACTAAGTGGGGCAAACAGTTTGGTTTGGCTTTTTTTCCATTTGAGTTAATAAGAGTCAGTTTATATTTTATTGCATTCTTAGTGAAAGTTTACACAGCAAACTTTAAACAATTTCTATCCCCATTGTTCAAGGACATTAGTTACATTTTCCAAAATGCATCAACATTCTCCATATTTGTGTTCTGGCTGTTCAGCTTCCATTAATCCAACATTCCTACTGACCCTCTCCTACTTCCCCACCCCCTAACCTTCTCATCTCTGCTTTAGGGTAAACAATGACCATTTGTTCTCATACTGATGCCTTTTTTTTTTTTTAAGGAGCATAGTGTTCAGGGGTGATATTGTTTGTTTTATAAGCAATCTGTTATTTAGCTGAAAGGTGACACTGGGAATAGTTTCAGTTCAAAGGATATCTCAGGGTGATATTCATGGGAGTTCCTGTGTTTTCACTGGCCCAGTAAGTCTGGTCTTTTTTTTTTTTTCTCTCGCTCTCTTTTCTTTTTAATAAGAGTTATGGTTCTGTTCTATTGTTTTCTCCCATTCTATTCAGGATCATGTATATATGCATGTTTATAGAACAGCTGGTAGTGGAACCTGGGCACTGTTCTTCTCATCTACGGATGAGATGGGGTTAGTGTAGGCAATTAGTCTTGTAGACGAGATTCTTCTTCAAGTCTTTGGTTTCTTTCTTTCTCTTTGGCTTCAGCTGAGTTGAGATCTGTAGTTGTGTCTTAGATGGCCTCTCACAAGCTTCTAAGATCCCCGACACTACTTACCATACTAGGGAGTAGAACATAAACATAAACTTATAGGCTATGCTGTGTCAACGGACCAAGTTGTCCCATGAGACTGCGGCCCTGGGCCTTCGCAACCAGTCAGCCAATCCTGTGAAATGTTTGGCTATATGTGAGGTGTGACTGTGACTGTGTCTCCTATGTGCTTTATTATATATTATATACACAAACATGTACATATGTATGTCTACAGATACAGCTATATATGCACATGTATATACACACGTATATTCATATATATCTGCGTATATGTGTAACAACTTGGAAACCCTGATGGCATGGTGGTTAATTGCTATGGCTGCTAATTAAAAGGTTGGCAGTTTGAATCCACCAGCCAGTCCTTGGAAATTTGATGGGGCTGTTCTACTCTTCCTATAGGGTTGCTATGAGACAGACTATCCTTGACAGTAATGGATATGTAACCACGTACGTATTTTTACTGCTGTTCTTGCTAATTGTGTATGTTATAGCACTTACCAATAAATTCCCTTAATATTGTGTATTTCTTATTCTCATTATTTACCTTGGTTTAGTTATGCACACTTCACCCATATTTGGTTAAAAAAAGGTATTTTTAAAAATTGATAATTTAATTTACTTAGGTTCTTGGGCATATGGACTACTGATATGTTGTCCAACTGAGATTATAAGGAATATACTATTGTATTAACTAAATAAAAAAAAATAAACCTGTTTCTGGCAACCCAATTCCAATTCATGACAACCTCTTGTGTTTCAGGGTAGACCTATCTTCCACAGGGTTTTCAGCAACTGTGTTTTTCAGGGAGATCATCACGCCTTTCTTCCAAGATACCTTTAGTAGATTTGAACCAATAAGCTTTCTGCTAAAGAGACATTTATTAATTAGTAAAGGCTTATGACCAAATTGTTCAAGTAAAATGAGGGAAGTGAAAAATAGATAAGATATTCAATAATTACCTGTGAAAGAATAAATGAGAACCATCCTGAGGTCTCTGCTGTCCTCTGACAGTGCACACAGAGAGAGTGCTATGAGGATTTCATTGAAAGGAAACCTAGGCAGATACTGAGAAATGTGGTGTGGAAAAAGCTATTGACTTCCAGCAGTGTTTCTCAAAAGATAATCCATGGACAAGGTGCCTCAGATTTATCTGGTGAGCTTTACCCATCTAGAGTGGGCAGAAAAATGATCTCCAAAGATGAACACACCCCAATCCCCAGAATATGTGAATATGACACATATCAAAAGAGACTTTGTAGATATGATTAAATTAAGGCCCATGCTATGGAGAGATTACGTGTGTGGGCTTCATGGACTTCCAAGGGTCCTTAAAAGTGGGAGATGGAAGCAGAATGAGAGGTCAGAATGATGCAATATAAGAAAAACACAATGCTGAGTTTTTGGCTTTGTAGATGGAAGAAGGGTTTCATGAGCCAAAGAACATGGCAGCCTCTAGAAGGCAGAAGAGGCAAGGAAAAGAAATCTCTCTTAAAGCCTCCAGAAAAGAACACAGCTCTGCTAAGACCTTGATTTTAGCCTGGGGAGACTGTTTTAATAATCTCCTTCTTATCCCATTATTGAGGAAGAGTTTCCCACTGTAGGATTATGGGGACGGCAGGACACGTAACAGCCGTAACAGCCGAAGCTGGGCAGATGACATTAACAGCAGTTTAGTAGTCACAAATACTCACAGCCTTGGGGAGGAGGACGTGTCACATCACACAGGTTGTGAACTCTGGGGTTGCACTCTGGAAAAAGGTAAACCAGCTAAAGCTGTGGAAGGCAGGCTTTCTAGTTTCAAGAAGGTACAGTGCTCCCTGGTTCCCACAGGAGGATGTCACTGGCTTGGTTGAGTAACCCCGTGGGCTGACAGGAAGCCAAAACCCACTACTCAGGAATAAGCAGGAACTGCACCTGGTCCATGAGACGTGAAAGGATTTCCTCTGTGAGGGCAGAGCAGGGAGAACTTGCAGTCAGGCCGAACAAGGCACTTCTGATTTTACCAGATGTCAAAACAGCACAAAAAAACGGACTTTAATTTTTGGTCATCCATACAGACTCATGCTGGACTTCTATTGCAATGTAAGAAAATGAATTTACATTGTTTTAAGCCAGTAAATTTGTACTGAGGTGTCCCCAGATTAGAAGACTAGTATATACCACCTACAAAGTCTGGGACTCCATCCTATATAATTCTGATTCCACATTTTTTTTTATGCTGATATCTATTTCAGTTTGGGATTCCTGCTTAGAATACGGGCTCCAAGTCTCAGAACGATGGGATGAAAGAATGTTAGTGTTTTAGGTGGAATTCTTCATCTTTGGCAATCTCATTTTCTAAAGTACGTCCAAACAAATACTCATTGTATGAAGTATGGAGTATGAAGAGGTCGTCAGGAATTCTGGAAATTAAGCTTTAAAAATCCATACTCATTGTAAGTGAATTTAGATACTATTTTATCACTTTGCCAAGGCATATTCTGTTTGCTACCTACTTCATGGAATATTTACCTCCAAACTTATCTCTCAGGTAAAGATTAAATCAGAATGTTCTCCTTTATAGTTAGAACTCTTTTTTTATTTCAAAAACCTATTTGGGTTCCCCTGGGAGCATAGCCCCTAGACCTGATGCTGCCCCTGATCATAAATCATTACTGAGGCCCTCTTCGGACAGGAATGGATTGGACTTGGAGACACAGAGTGACCATAGTGTATGTGGCCCTGAGCTCAATGCTCTTACATGAGAGCAAATTACCCTTGTTTGGGGGATGAACACACAACACACAATTACAATGATTAGAAGCACTACTGAGCTCAGACACTGTGTCCTTTTGGGAGTAAAAACCTGAGTCTTGTGATGCTCTGTGAAGACTGCAGCTTCAGTCTCTGTCTCTAGCTATAATTTTTGTTTTGATTAAGCTAAAAACCTCTAAGGCAGAGGTTTCCAGTGTAGATATATGTTAGACTCACTTTTTAAAATAATTATTGATGTCTGGGTCCTACTCACAGATAATCTACTTTAACTGATCTGGGATGGAGACCAGGAATCAATATTTTTAAAAAACACTTCCCTGCCCAGGTGATTCTGATGTGGAGTCGGGACAGAGAACCACTGTCTAGGAGACACGAACTCTGGCGTGCCTGTCCCACCTTCTATCATCTTTGAGGTTTCAGACCTCTGGAATCCCTGCTGTTGCTGGTTGCTAGGGCATTCTATTGCTGGAGGATCCAAACTATCTCATCACCTTTAACATACCTACAATGCACTCTAAGCAAAAATCTACTTTCTCCTTTCCTGCTAACCAGGAATTATTTTTGGTTTCTATATAATTGTGTATCTCATATAAATGATGTTGTTGTTAGCTGCCGTAGAGTTGGTTCTGACTCACAGCAACCCGATGCACAACAGATCGAAACACAGCTGAGGCCTCACAACTGTTGCTATGTCTGGGCCATTGTTGCAGCCACTGTGTCAGTGCATCTTGTTGGGAGTCTTCTTTTTTTGTCAATGACCAATCATGACGTCCTTCTCTAGGAACTGGTCCCTCCATGTCCAAAGTATGTGAGACAAAGTCTCAATATCCTCGAGTCTAATGAGCATCCTGGCTGTGCGTCTTCCAAGATAGATTTGTTTGTTCTTTCGGCAATCCATGGTACATTTAATGTTCTTTTCACCAACACCATAATTCAAAGGTTTCAATTTTTGAGTCTTCCTTATTCACTGGCCAGCTTTCACATGCATATGAGACAACTGAAAATAGCATGGCTTAGGTCAGGCACTCCTGAGTCCCCAAGACAACGTTTTTGCTTTTTAACACTTGATAAAGGTCTTTTGTATCAGATTTGCCCAACGTAATAAGTCAACTGATTTCCTGGCTGCTGTTTTCATGGACCTTGATGGTGAATCCAAATAAAAGGAAATTGTAGACAACATCAAACATGTGTCTCTTTATCACGATGTATGTTATTGGTCCATTAATGAGGATTTTTTTTTCTTTATGGTGAGGTATAATTTATACTGAAGGCTGCAGTATTTGGTCTTCATTAGTAAGTGCGTAAAGTCTTCTTCACTTTCAGCAAGCAAAGTTGTATCATCTGCTTATTGCAGGTTACTAATGAATCTTCCCTATAACAGCACCCCCCAAAAACCGACTGCCGTCAAGTCGAGCCCAACTCATAGCCTCCCTAGAGGTCAGGGTAGAGTTTCAAAGGAGCACCTGGTGGATTTGAACTGCCAACCTTTTGGTTAACAGATGTAGCACTTACCCTACTATGTCACCAGAGTTTCCTATAATAGTAGCACATGTAAGTGATATTATGCAGTATTTGTCCTTTTGTGTCTGATTTGTTTTGTTCAGCATGGTGTCCTCAGGGTTCACCCCTGTTGTGGCATGCATCAGGACTGCTTTCTTCTTTATGGCTGAGTAATAGTCCATTGTATGCGTATACCACGTTTTGTTTATCCTTTCATCCACTGATGAACATTGTGGTTGTTTCCATCTTTTTGATGCTATGATTAGTGCTGCAATGAAAATTGGTGTACCCAAGTCTGTTTTGTTGCTGTTTTCAGGTCTTTGGGATATACATCTAGGAAGAGAATTGCTGAACCACATGGCAGTTCTATGTTCAAATTTCTTTTTTTTATTTAATATGACTGAGTGAAAATGTACATTCCCGTATAAATTTACATGCTCACCTATATGCAGCTTCCACTGCTCTCCCTGTCCGGTGACAGCACACTATTCCTCTCTGCTCCATACATGTCTCATCCTCCCAACAGCCTTCTTTCCCCTCCTCTCCACCCACTCCCCTTCCTCCAGCCAGAGGTCAGCAGGATGATATCCTATAGATGTATAGAACCATAAAGTGCATCCAATATATGGTCACTCTGCATTGCCAAGTCCAATCCATTCCTGTCCGAAGAGTGGACCTTCATTATGATTTATGGGTAAGGGCAGCATCAGGGCCGGGGGCCATGCTCTCAGGGGAACCCCGAAACTGCTGGACCATCAACTGCAGTCTTTTAGTGGAGATCTCAGGATGCACCCCTTTTTATTTTTGTGTTGCCAGTGAGACTCAACCTAGTGACCTCCGTCGCAGCTATCACTGGTGGTGGCCAGGCACCATCCAGGTCTTCTGGTCCCAAGTCAATGTAGGCACCCACTCCTGTGGGTCTCTCTATCTTCTGGGTTGTCTTTCCCCCATGTCATTTTGGTCCTCGGTGAGCATCTGTTCCTGCTGAGTTGGGACCATTTGCTGTGTCCTCGGATGGCAGCTTGGCAGCTTTTAAGACCCCAGACGCCACTCACTAAGGTGGGGTGCAGAGAGCCCTCCCAGCAAAATGCTAGTTTTGTATGTTCAACTTTTTGAGGAACTGCCAAACTGTTTTCCATAGAGTATCTAGCATTCCCACCAGTGACAGATGTGGGTTTCTGTTTCTCCACAGTCTCACCAACACCTAGTGTTTTCCTTTTTTCAAAATCATTGCCATTCTTAGCAAGATGGTATCTCATAATGGTTTTGAATTGCATTTCCCTAGTGGCTAGTGACTTCGAGCAGTTTTTCATGTGTTTATTGGCCATTTGACTCTCTTCTTTGGTGAAATATCTGTTAATGTTCTTGGCCAACTTTTTGTTTGAGTTGTTTGTCTTTTCTTTCCTGGTTATGCTGTAGTATTTTGTAAATTTTGGATATTAGACTTTTATCAGATACCACTTTGTAGGATATCTTTTTATTCTTTTGACATTCTTTTGATGAGCAGAAATATTTAATGTTTATGAGGTCCTATTTGTCTATTTTATCTTTTGCTGCTTATGCTTTTCTTGACTTATCCAAATGTGTTTTTAACAAGATGTCCACATGATTCATATACATATTAAAGTTTGGAAAGCACTAGTCTAGTAGACTTTTGGCAGTTGATTCCACTGTAAACAGATAATCATAGCTTACTATGTTGTGGACACCATACTAAATATTCTCCATGCCTTATCTCAATTAGTTCTCCCAGGAGGTTTATGAAGTGTGTGCTACCATGAACCCCATGTCACATGTATCTAAGCACTTTGCGCGAGGTTACCCAGCTGGTAAGCAGTGGAGCTGGGATCTTACTCTCAGTCTATTGTTTCAGAATCCTACCCAGGCGTCTTTCATTTGAGAGTGTGCACTGAGGAAGAAAAATTCCTGGATCTGTAGAGGGAAGAAGTAAAATAAGATACCTATTACAAATAGGTCTTTATGTTTGTGGTTTGAAATAACTCAGTAAACATCTAGTAAAGGGATTTGGAGACTGGAATTTTGTTCTCACAGTGTTATTCTGTCTCTCCAGAAACTTTACTCTTCTATCCAAGATTTTCTTTCCTTTCTTCGGCATTACAGACCCTGGTGGTACAGGGGTTAAATACTGTCTGCTAACCAAAAGCTTGGCAATTCAAATCCTCTGGGTGCTCCTTGGAAAGTCTGTGGAGCAGTTCTACTCTGCCCTATGGGGTCGCTGTGAGTTGGAATCGACTCAACAGCAGTATGTTTGGTTTCTTTAATTTCTTTGGCATTCAGAGTGATCATACTGCCCTCTTTTCAGACCCCCCAGAACGAAATGGGGAAGAGCAAACAGGAAACCGTTGCTGGGGAATTCTGTGCTTGGCTGCATTCATGTGGTCAGGCTCATTGCCTCCTACCTCAGACTCCATGGTTTCGGGGTTTAGCATGACTCACAACCACAAATTCCAGTAGATCTGACTTGGACAGTGACTCAGGAATTCTGGTCAGTCTCCTTCGCTCACATCTGAAACTGGGAAGTACACAAAGCTCAAAACCTTTTACAATCAGAAAAGACAAACCCCTTTTAAGGAGGACAGATACAATGGAAAACTCCACTAGAAATATCTGAAACTGCCTGGCTATAGTGTCAGCAACTAACTGGGAGGTCAGAGATAGATAGATAGCTGACCATAAAGGATATACAGAAGGACAAACCTGTCCCTCAGGGAATGAACACTAGGAGGGTACCTCTGATTATGAAAATTAGCTTGAGGGCTACATATGAGGTCTGACAGTTAAATTTGGAGGTCATCCTAAAAAAAGTGCTATATACATCGTTTCTGGATATCACTGTGGTCACTTTTGAAGTGTTCCCCTTGGGAAGCTATGCACCGATGCCAGTACGTAGTCCACCCTTCAAAGCAATTTTGTGACTCTTGTTCTCGAATGGCCATCAGACCTGTCGCCGCACTACCCTTGATGTCCTGAATGTCATCAAAATGTCTTCCTTTCAATATTTCTTTTATCTTCAAGTAAAGAAAAAGTTATTGGTGGCTAGATCAGGTAAGTAGGGATGGTGTTCCAACACAGTTATTTGTTTACTCCCTCACAGACAACTACACAGTTAAGTTTGCATACTTGCCACCATGCCACTGTGCTCACTGGCCATTCCAGAAAGAGTTCCAAAATTGTTTTGAAGGGTGGACTAGGTCCTGGCTTTGGTGAATAGTTTTCCAAGGGGAGTACTTTGAAGGTGACTGTAGTGATGTTCAGCAATGAGGTATGTTGTACTTTAGATAATTAAGTTCGTGGACTTAACTGTTGGAGGCAGGCAGGACCTAGTCTTCCTAGATGGACTAGAAAGAAAGACTTAGTGATTTACTTCTGAAAATCAGCCAGTGAAATCCCAGTGGGCAATGTTTTCCTGTCCATTGTACATGATGGAGTCACCATGAGTTGGTGGCCGACTTGACAGCAGGTCACAGCCATAGTCTTCCTAATGACTGTCTCAGAACTGCTGTTGATTAAAGTTAGATGAATGGTTCTTGATTCTGATTGTGCAATAGAATTATCACAGAAGCTTTTTAAAAATCATGATGCCTAGGCTCCAGCCCCAGAGATTCTAATTTAATTGGTTTGGGGTGATGCCTGGGTATTAGCAATTTTTAATGTGTATTCAGGGTTGAGAAACACTGAACTAAGCAATTAAAGGCTCATGTTCTAAGTGTCTTTGTATTCACAATGCTTAACAGAGCATCTTGGGAAACCCCGGTGATGTAGTGATTAAGTGCTTTGGCTACTAACCAAGAGGCCAGCTGTTCTAATCCACAAACTGCTGTTTAGAAACTCTTATGTGGCAGTTCTACTCTGTCCTATAGGGTCGCTATGGGTTGGACTCGACTTGAGAACAGTGGGATTGGTTTCTTTTTTATACTGTCAAGTCAGTATTAGCGTATCTCTGATATTTTAAAACAGTTTCTCTCAGGAAGAGTGATAGGTTTCTTTAAACCTCTTAATATGTAAATATACCCTTTATCTCTTTTGGTTTGTCTCCTTATCTTTTATTTGTTGAAGAAAGCAGATCTTTTGTTCAGCAGAGTTTCCCACAGTTTGCATTTTGCTGACTGCATCCTTCCTAAGGCTAGAAAGGTTTTTTGTGAAGGGAAACGAATCCAATTGTCAAGGCTGGATGCTTCCTCACACAAATTCATGGTCTGTAACTAGAAATTTATCTGCAGTGACTACGGCCCGGGTGTGCGTAGCTCTGGCTGGGGAGAGATTTCTCTCCCTTCAGCCTTTCTTCGTCTCTGGGCGAGATTCAATCCTGCCAGCCTCAGACATCCCGCCCCCACCTCTCTGCCTTTGGGCCCTCCTTCTTGACCCTACTGCACTGCGGGGGAGCACCTGCAGGCGTTCTCTGGGGAGGCTTCCCCGGAATCAGTATTTCCTTCCGACTGGATGACATCGCCGTTTATGGTAGTAAGTGACAAGGGATTAGCCTTTTCTAGCCACATCTCTTATGGCACAGAACATGTGCTCACAGCGACATCTAGTGGCTTAAAAATTTTTTTTTAGGGTGCGCAAAATATCACGTGGTCATACGAAAAACTTCAAATACTGAGTAATAATAAACCTGGCAATTAGACATGTTTTTTTTCTCTCAAAACTTTCCTGTTGCACAATTTTAATAGAAAGCGAAGGAGTGTACACACAAAACACATATAAACAAGCGAACAAAAAACCCAATCTAACTCACTGCTGTCCAGTAGACTCCGACTCACAGTGACCCTAGAGAACAGAGTGGAACTGCTCCACAGAGTTTCCAAGGAACACCTCGCTGATTCAAACTGCCTATCTTTTGGTTGGCAGCCGTAGTACTTAACCACTGCACCACTAAGGTTTCCACAACACATACACACATCTAAAAAAAAAAAAAAAATGCACAAATTTGTTTCAGATGTATATCCAAAAGGTTGGTAATTCAAATCCACCAGGTACTCCTTGGAAACTCTATGAGGTGGTTCTAGGGTCCTCTAGGGTCGTTATGAGTCTGAATCGACTCGATGGCAATGGGTGGGCATATGTGTGCATACTACATTCATATCAACATGTATTTTTGTACCAATGGGATTACATTGTACTGTCCTGGCATTTTCTTCGAAATCTTCAACATCATTTCTTTTTAAAGGCTGCATAGAATTTCATAGAAAGTGAGTGGGTTTCCATGATTTATCCATCCCACCCTTTGTTTAATGAACCTTGGGGTAGATTCCAGTTCTTTTTCTATTACAATGTTTCCAGGAACATCTCTGTATGTATGTTTTTTTTCACTCTTCAGAATATTTGTGAAGATAATGTTCTAGAAGCAGAATTACTGGATCAAAGAACGAACAATTTTTGCACCAATTTAGACCTCTACCAACAATTTATGAATTTGTCTGTCCCCAAGTACTCACAACCTCAGAATGTTATTATTTAAATAAAAATTTTTGTGTAGCTTGGCTTTTTATCTTACTGTTAAGAAGAAAATTTTTTTAAAAGATTGTTGAGTCCATGATTAGGTTGGGTTCTATGTTTTTTGTTTTTCTGCTGTTAATCTTAGAGACATGCCACAGTGATTATGTAATCTGGTGGTGGACTCCAATTTAGAGAGGACTTTTTTTTTAACCCTAGGGCCATTCTACTCTGGCCTCTAGAGTCGCCATGACTTGGATCCAACTGGACAGCACTTGGCTTTTATTAATATTCATTAACTCAAATAATATTTATGGAGTGCTTACTGTGTGCCCAGTCAGATGACAGAGATACATGAAACCTACAGTGTCTTAATGAAGCTCACGTAGCCAATTACAGCAGTGAGTAGGACTCAGGATCTATTGGCAGCCACACATTAAGGTAGCAAAGAGGTGACAGAACAAAGGAGTGCTTCACAGAAGAGGGCACTTGAACTTAGTCTTGAATGAGACCAGATCTATGAGAAGTGTGGACAATGCAGGGGACTAGGAACCAGAATATGAAGGCTTGGTATATCCTGGGGGCTGTAGAAAACTCTGGAAAGGATTTGGGGAAGCAGCTGAGACAGGAGACTACAGAGATGAGCACAAGCTGGATCACAGTTTTGGAACTTGATCTGCAGGGCCAATGTTTACCAAACTCTGACCACCTGTCTTGTTTTTAATTTAAAAGAAAACATCTCAATGCTATTAATTCTAAAACCAACATAGAAACCACCAAACCTGGCTGCCATCAAGTCAATTCCAACTCATATAGAATTTTCCCTAAATATAAAATAAACAGAAAAAGGATAAAAGGTGAATATATTGAATATATCTTAAATATTTATTTGTAAACAAAATAAAATGACAAACATACTGTGTTTCTAAAAAATGCATGCCTACCTACGTCTTCATTTTTATCATGAAGACTATATTTTGTAACTACCAATCCTTCTTCTTTGTTTCCAGTTTTTGCATTCCAATCACCAGTAAGTAACTGCATGTTCAATCAATTTTGGACAGCAGAAGCTGGTAAAAATCTTTAGTCTCTTCATCTTTGGCCTTAGTGGCTGGTGCATAAATCTGAATAATAGTCGTATTAACTGGCCTTCCTTGCAGGTGTATGGATATCATCCTATCACTGACAGCAGCATTGTAAAATATGACCTTGAATATATCCCATCAGAGTTTAGAGACCATTTCAAGAACAGATTTGATGTGCTGAACACTAGTGAGTGAAGACCAGATGAACCGTGGAATGACATCAAAGACATCATCCATGAAGAAAGCTGTAAGTCATTAAAAAGACAGGAAAGAAAGAAAAGACCAAGTTGGATGTCAGAAAAGACTCTGAAACTTGATCTCGAATGTCAAGCAGCTAAAGCAAAAGGAAGACATGGTGAAGTAAAAGAACTGAACAGAGGATTTCAAGGGCAGCTCAAGAAGACAAAATACAGTTACTATAATGACATGTGCAAAGAGCTAGAAATAGAAAACCAAAAGGGAAGAACACACTCTGCATTTCTCAAGCTGGAAGAACTGAAGAAAAAATTCAAACCTCGAGTTGCAATAGTGAAGGATTCTGTAGGGAAACTATTAAATGACTCAGGAAACATCAAAAGAAGATGGAAAGAATACACAGTCATTATATCAGAAAGAAATGGTCGATGTTTAGCCATTTGAAGAGGCAGCATATGACCAGGAACTGATGGTGCTGAAGGAAGACGTCAAAGCTGCACTGAAGGCACTGGCAAAAAACAAGGTTCCAGGAATTGATGGAATATCAATTCAAATATTTCAACAAACAGATGCAGCACTGGAAGTGCTCACTCATCTACGCCAGGAAATTTGGAGGATAGCTAACTGGCCAACCAACTGGAAGAGATCCATATTTATGCATATTCCCAAGGAAGGAAATCCAACCGAATGCAGAAATTAGTGAACAATGTCTTTAATATCATACATAAACTTTTTTCAAGGTCATTCAAAAGTGACTGTAACAGTATATTGACAAGGAACTGCGAGAAATTAAAACCAGATTCAGAGGAGGACCTGGAACCAGGGATATCATTGCCGATGTCAGATGGATCTTGGCTGAAAGCAGAGGATACCAGAAAGATGTTTATCTGTGTTTCATTGACTAGGCAAATGCATCTGACTGTTTGGATCATAACCAATTATGGCTAACATTGCAGAGAATCGGAATTCCACAATGCTTAATTGTGCTCTTAAGGAATCCATAAGATGAATCAAGAGGCAATTGTGCAAACAGAACAAGAGGACACTGCATGGTTTAAAGCCAGGAAAGGTGTGCACGAAGGTTGCATCTGGACCTTTTCAATCTGAATGCCAAGCAAATAATCTGAGAGGCTGGACTATATGAAGAAGAAGGAGGCACTGGGACTGGAGGTAGGCTCATTAATCTGTGTTATACAGATGACAAAACTTTGCTTGTTGGAAGTGAAGAGGATTTGAAACACTGATGAAGATCGAAGAACACAGCCTTCAGTATGAATTGCACCTCCACATCAAGAAAACAAAAATCCTCACAACTGGAACCTGTAAGCAACATCGTGATAAATGGAGAAAAGATTGAGGTTTTCAAAGGTTTCATTTTACTTGGTTCCACAGTCAACACCCATGGAAGCAGCTGTCAAGAAATCAAAATATACATTGCATTGGGAAAATCTGCTGCAAAGGATCTCTTTAAAGTACTGAAAAGTAAAGCTGTCACCTTGAAGACTAAGGTGCCCCTGACCTGAGCCGTGGTATTTTCAGTGGCATCATATGAAATTTCGCTGGACAATGAACAAGGAAGACAGAAGAAGAATTGACTCCTTTGAATTGTGATGTTGGAGTAGAATACTGAACATATCATGGACTGCTAAAAGAACAAACAGAGCTGTTCTGGAAGTCCAACCAAAGTGCTCCTTGGAAGCAAAGATTGTGAGACTGCCTTACGTAATTCGGACATGTTGTCAGGAGGGATCAGTCCCTGGAAAAAGACATCTTGCTTGGTAGAATGGAGGGTCAAAAAAAAAGAGGAAGACCTTCAATGAGATGGATTGACACAGTGGTTGCAAAGATGGCTTAAGCATAAAAATGATTGTGGACATGGTGCAAAAGGCGGTGGTGTTTCATTCTATTGCACATAGGGCCTCTATGAGTGAGAACCAACTGGATGGCACCTAACAACTACAAAACATCTTCATCTGTGAGGAAATTAAAATTGTTTATAATCGTGAGCAATAAAGAGACATTCAGCTCTATATTACGAGGTCTGACAAGTTCGTGAACTCATCCTAGACTGCTGCGGGCTGCTAGGAAGGTGCTGTCCCGTCTAGGGCTTTCTCGGGTATGGCAGAGCCTCCGGCAATGCCTGACCTTCGCCTCTTTCTCTTTCCTCTTACCTCGTGCCTCGATGATACTTCTGCGTATGGGTCAGCCAATCATGAAATGCCCGGATACCACTGTAACCATTTTGGGCAGAATAGACTGCCCTGCCAACTTCCTGATTGTAGCTCTAAAACGAAAGTTTCTTATAGAAGAACCGTGGCCATTGTCCTCCATCAGAGGCTGTGGTCCCACCCGGCCTCACCTGATAATCTGTATGATGTGTTTCTTCTGTGAGTTTTCCCATCCCCTTTCCTGTCTCCCTCGGACCTGGGCCTTTTCCATTGCTGGTCACTGGAGTGTTGGATGCGACCCTAGACAAAGTGCTACATATTTCATTGCTGAATAACACTACAGTCTCCTTCGAAGCACCTTCCTTGGGAAACTGTGTACTGATGCCAGCGCCTAGTCCACCCTTCAAAGCCATTTTGGATTTTTTTTTGGAATGGCCATCAGAGCTGTTGTCATATGAAGTCTGACAATTAAATTCAGAAACTCATTCTAGGAAAAGTGCTGCATACCTCATTGCTGAATATCACTACAGTCCCCGTCAAAGAACTCCCTTTGGGAAGCTTTGCACCAATGTCCACACCTCGTCCACCCTTCAAAGCACTTTTTCTAGGATGAGTTAATGAAAGTAACTGGCAGACTGCATATGCTGACAGGTCAGATGGACATTCCAAACAAAGAGTTTTAACACTGCTTTGAAAGGTAGACCAGGTGCTGGCACTGGCCCACAGCTTCCCAAGGGGAGTATGTCAAAGATGACTGTAGTCATCAAGGAGGTATCCAGCACTTTTTCTAGAATGCATTCATGAACTTAATTGTCGGGCCTCATATTTAGTTTAAGGCTAAGATAAGGGCTATGCCAAGAAGACAATCCCATATTTTTGCTTTTGTGTTAATCAGCTTTTGAACTGTATGGCACCTGTGTAGGAAATCACTCTAGCTCCTGAAGAGCAGTGTGGCGGGAAGCTCAGTGTGGCCAAGAGAGTACAGATGACCGCCTAATTCACAGCGAGGAATTGAAACTCAAATTATCTGACTCTAGATCTCTATGCCAGGCTGACCTTCATATAAACCCAAACACTCACTGCCATTGAGTCAATAGAGCAGAACTGTCCCAGTGAGTCTCCAAGGAGCTCCTGGTGGATTCAAACTGCCAACCTTTTGGCTAGCAGCCTCAGCATTTAACCATTACACCACCAGGGTTCAATTGAACCCCTTCTTTCTGCTTCACTACCAATATTCTACTCCAAGCTGTAATATTTCTTAACAGCCACTTGACTTCCTCCACTGGCTGTATCGCAGTGGTTCTCAAACATTTTAATCTGAGGGTTCTTTTGTTGTTGTTGTTGTTGTTGTCAGGTTTTGTCCAGTTGACCCCATGTGACAGAATAGAACTGCTCCACAGGGTTTCTGAAACTGTAATTTTTATGGAAGCAGACTGCCAAGTGTTTCTCCCACAGAGCCCCTGGAAGGCTTTTAGCATCAACCTTCGGTGAGCAGCCTAGCACTTAACTGCTGTGCCACCAGGGCTCTTGAGGGCCATTTCAGACTCTCAAAAAATCACTGAAGATCCCAAAGAGCTGTTGCTCATGTGGATTATATCATTGATAGGTATTGTATTAATAATTAAAACTGAGAAATACTTAAAATACTTATTAATCATTTAAAAATAACAAATCCATTGCATGTTAACATAACATATTTTTAAGAATATCTGTATGCCAAAACAAAACAAAGTTTTGTAAGAGGGGTGGCATTGTTTTTAATTTTTGCAAATCTCTTTAATGTCTAGCTTAACAGAAGACAGTTGGATTCTTATATGTTTCTGTGGTCAGTCTGCTATGATACATTGAAATACATATGAAAAAATAACAATGTCACAATGATTATGTAGCAGAAAAATTGTAGAGCATTTTAGATAACTTATTTGGATAGTTGTGGACATGCTTTAATACTACATCAAAACTTGACAAGTGGTTACTTCTTAAAGCTTAGTAGCAATGTAAAATCCGAAGCCCTATCAATAGCTTTTCATACTGTTAATCAATATTGTGCAGCCAAAGACCACCAGGAACACACCCATAAGTGAACAAAATTAGACTTTTGGGGTGTTCCAGACCACATGATCACAACACCAGTTGGTAATACATGAAGCAGAAGAATCACCCCACTGAGCCCAATTAACATACAGATTTGTGACATATAATACATAGACATTGTTATTCTAGGATATTGTTGCATTCAGGGTAGTTTGTTACACAATAATAGATAAAACATTGGAAATCCAAAGATTTAAATTTTATCTGTCTTAATCAAGATAGAAAGAGTATTTCAGAAAACTCATGGTTTCCAGAAACACTGTTCTCTTAAAAGATGCTAAGTCATGAAATTCTTTCTCTGTTTTGGGATTTCGGACATTTCTTCAAGTCATCAGTAAGTTTTTTGTTCTTGTTATTGCTTTATTTACCACTGCAGCTGGACACAGAACTCTCACATAGGTATAATTAGTGTTTCGTAGATCTCTAAGGGTCATCACTTGAAAGTTAAATATTTGTGCAGAACTTATAACTTCTTCATATCTATATTTTAATTATTGAAACAAAGGCATAAAGTTCGGAATCTCTGAGTTAGTAACCTAAAATATTTCCCAGTTCCAGACTCAGAGATTCTCTGGAATTACAGGGATCTTTTGACATTAAGTACAACCTTAAAACCACTACCCTGAATGGTGTCTTCCAAGCTCTGTCAGAATGCTCTCAGGGTCATTGCTCCTAGAGGCAGCCTAGTCCCATGTTTTGGAGATGTGTTTGTGGGCAAAAGGCCCAAACCCAGTACAGTAGGGTGTGGTAGTGTAAAGGGCAGTGAAGAGACAGTAAAGTGGACAGAGGTTGGCTTGCAGAGGGCCTGGTGTTCAACATAAAAGAGTTCAGACTTTATCCTGCTATAGAATTGTGGAGCCACTTAAGAAGCTTAGGCAGAGAAGTAACACAGATGTGTGATTTAGAGAGACCATTTTGGAGTCTTGTGGAGCATGAGGCTGAGGCAACCAAACTGGAAACAGGGGGCTTAAGAAGCGGAGGGCTGTAGCAGGCCAGACTTGGTAAAGGCTTGCACTGGGCAGGCGGAATAGGAATAGAGAAGAGGGAGATATTTAGAAAGTAGAATCTTGAAGACTTAGAAATTGATGACATGTGAGTGACAAGATAAACAGTGGTAGCACCAACCTGAAATTCAGAAATCAGAAAAAGGAGCAGGTTGGGGGAGAAATGGCTGTCACATTTGGACATATCATATTTGAGTTACCCATGGAATACTTAGGTGGAGATGTTGAGTCATATATGATTGCCAACTCGATTGGCAATGGATGTGGTTATTTGCACTGTTATAAGCATAAGAGATCAATTCAGAAACCAAATATTTTTAGATTTAGTTGTATACACAGCTAAATACTCCCAAACAGTACTCACAGACCCAAGGAATCCTGATGCAGATAGATGAAGCACACATACTTCTCCAAGAATTCACTAACTGGGTAGTGAAAATGATTCGCTCTTGACTACTATCCTAAGGAGTCTTGGTGGTCCACTGGTTGAGCATTTGGTTGCTAACTACATCTATTGCCAATCAAGTTGGCAATCATATATGACTCAACATCTCCACCTAAGTATTCCATGGGTAACTTAAATATGACATGTCCAAATGAGACAGTCATTTCTCCCCCAATCAGATGTTGGATATACAGGTCTAAGAACCAAGGGAGAAATAAGATTTGCGTATAGAAATCTACAACAGCTTCACTGGATTCATACACATTAAAAAAAGATACAATTAATGTAAAGCTCCAATCCATTAATATCTCAACCTTTTAAAAAAGATTACATTTCCAGTAAGAAAATTATTAATTCATGGAGATCAAAACAAAGCAAAACCCAAACTCATTTCAGTCAAGTCGATTCCAAATCATGGAGATCCCATGTGCTGCAAAGTAGAACTGCTCCATAGGGTTTTCTTGGCTGTACTCTTTACAGAAACAGATTGTCAGGCCTTTCTTCTGCAGCACCATTGGGTAGGTTAGAATTGCTAACCTTAGGATAGTAAAACCCATTTCTGTTGAATTGATTCCAACTCATAGCGATGCTACAGGGTAGACCAGAACTTCCCCATAGGGTTTACAAGGAGTAGCTAGTAGATTCAAACTGCTGACCTTTTGGTTAGCAATCACTGGACCACCAAGGCTCCTTAGGATAATAGTCAAAAGCAAATCATTTTCAGTACTCAGTTAGCAAATTCTTGGAGAAGTATGTGTGCCTCATCTATCTGCATCAGGCTTCCTTGGATTTGTTAGTATTCTTTGGGAGTATTTAGCTATGTACACAACTAAATTTAAAAGTGTTTGGTTTCTCAAGAACAACATTAAGTGGACTTCAGCATAACTTGAGTACTCCTTCCATCTTAACCCAATATTGCAAGGATAGAGTAGCTGGGGCAGGGGGCAGGGGACCATGCTCTTAGGCAAAATCGAGGCCAATTGGCATAACTAGAGTTTTGCTAAGAGGGCTCTCTGCACCCCACATTGGTGAGTGGTGTCTGGGATCTTAAAAGCTGCCAAGCTGCCATCCGAGGACACAGCAAATGGTCCCAGGAACGGATGCTCACCGAGGACCAAAATGACATGGGGTAAAGACAACCTAGAAGATAGAGACTCACATCAGTGGGTGCCTACATCGACTTGGGACCGGAAGAACTGAATGGTGCCTGGCCACCACCAGTGATAGCAATGATGGAGCTCACAGAGAGGAGTCTCACTGGCAACACAAGAATAAAAAGGGGTGCATCCTGAGATCTCCACAAAAGACCTCAACTGATGGTCCAGCGGTTTCGGAGTTCTCCTGAGAGCATGGCCCCCGGCCGTGATGCTGCCCTTACCCATAAATCATAACGAAGGTCCACTCTTTGGACAGGAATGGATTGGACTTGGCAATGCAGAATGACCATATATTGGATGCACTTTATGGTTCTATACATCTATAGGATATCATCCTGCTGACCTCTGGCTGGAGGAAGGGGAGTGGGTGGAGAGGAGGGGAAAGGAGGCTGTTGGGAGGATGAGACACGTATGGAGCAGAGAGGAATAGTGTGCTGTCACCGGACAGGGAGAGCAGTGGAAACTGCATATAGGTGGGCATGTAAATTTATACAGGAATGTACATTTTCACTCAGTCATATTAAATTAAAAAAATAAAAATAAAATGTTTGGTTTCTGAAATGACCTCTTCTGCTTACATCCACTGCCAATATAGTCAATTCTGACTCATAGTGACCTTATAGGTCAGAGTAGAACTGCCCCATAGTTTCCAAGGAGCACCTGGCAGATTTGAACTGTTTAACCACTATGCCACCAGGGTTTCCAAAATAACCAGAAGGTCTTACCAAATAAGAAGAAGAATTAACAAAATCATTTCCCTAGTCTAGTTCACAAATAAAATGAAGTAAGGGAGACAGTTTTGAATGCTAACCAAAGAAATACGTGTTGAAATACAATGGAAGCACCAACGCTCAGCTTTAGCAAGAGCTAAAAACAATCACACTTAATGCTGGTGAGTTTATGGCAAAACTGATATGCTCAGTCTCAAGAAACATTCTGACAATGTGTGTCAAGCCGTAAAATCATTCACATTGTTCTTGACAAAGGAATCTTATTTTTGAAATTTATCCTAAGGAAATGAATAATTGAAAAGTTTCTTTTAAAAAATCGTATGAACAAAGTCATAAATCACAGATTATTTCTAATAATGAAAAACTGGAAACATGCACACACTTAACAACTGGAGAATGACCAAACAAATTATAGTGCATTCAACTGACGGAAAAGTATGCTGCCATTAAACTGATCACGACAAAGATGATGCAGCAACACAGAAACATGTTTACAATTAGATGTGAAGTTATTAGAAAAGAACATGAAATTATATAAACACTGCAATTGTAACAAGTAAGAAAAAGTAAATAATAGAAACAACTCATATGCTTGGGTCATGGGCTTACATCTTATTTTTTCATAATTTTCCTTTACCAATATCATATATTTAAAACAATAAATAAAAGACATAAAATGAAAACATGTGGCAATTGAACTACAGTGGTTCTTAACTGTGATAGGCTCTAGAATTAAAAAGACTTATACGTGGGGCAGTTCTACTCTGTCCTGTAAGGTCACTATGAGTTGAAATTGACTGGATGGCAATGGGTTTGGTTTTGGTTTTATACTTGTGTGAGAAATAAAATTCAAAATAATAAGGGGAACAAAAGGTAGGGTAAGAAGTTACTAGCTGATCCAGGGCACAAGCAGTTAGGTGATGTCACCACAGAGCCCACGTACCAGGGGAATGCGTGCACAAACAGAATGAATTAGGGGAGGGGGTAATCCTTTTTGGGAAATACAAATGTCACCTTAAAAGGGAAGACTTGGGCCGCATCTGGGAAAGACTGTTTACTCCCATAGTACTCAGCCAGTGAGGAACTGGGGGAGGGACTTGCGAGTTAGGGAACTGCTTGTGCACATGAGCTGGCCTGCCTCCTTTCCTTTGTGGGCTCATGCACCCTATATTGCAAAATTGATTAATAAAGCCTCTCACTAACTGGGTTCTGATTTGATTTCTTGAGTGTTAATTAGGTAGAAAGACCCTGGTAACAACCTATCAGTGACCTCATAAGGAATAGGGTGGTCCACCCCAGACATTGGGGTAAGATCCCAGTGGGGGGCTTATACCAACCCACCAGTTGCCAAGAGGAACTAAGATGGTATCCAGGGTGCTGATAATGCTTCCCACACTTGTGTTCTGCCCACTGAAGATTCTAAGTTAAAGGGTAGGTGTGAGTCAGAATTGACTAGAGACAACGGCTTTGTTTGCGTATATAATACACACACAGAAAGACACACACACACACACACGCACACACGCACACTGACACCTTCTCCCAAAAGTTCACAGGTGATTCTGATGCACAGACTCTCATCAGACAAATCCATGGGGAGTAAGGGTGATCTTCCAACGATAAGCTCAGCACTGCTTATGAGGCACCTTGGGCTACGAAGACCAGGCTATTCTAGCGTGCACCTGGCCTGCTGCAGCCGCCGTCGTCAGTGCTGGTGGTCTGCAGGTGATCTGAGGTGCTGCCCTCTGAACAGGACTGCTCCACCAGGCGGAAGGCCTCCAGGAACTCATTGATGTCGATCTTGCCGTCTTTGTTGAAGTCAATGCTCCGGGCAAGGTTACATATGCAGTCATCTGTGATGTCAGTGTTCATGTGGGAACTGAACAGCTTCCAGGTCTGTCTGAACTCATCCAGCGAGATGAACCCTTGCCAGGGGGAGGAAGTCATTTCAGTGAGTCAGGCGAGGCGTCAATATTCACTTCCCACTGACATTCTTGTAAGGCACCTGTAGCCTACTGTCAACCAGATGAAGACATCCAAGGCCAACAAAAACCTCCACAGAGTCCCTAAGATCTCATCTAAACTCACAAGAGGATGACAAAAAACAGTCACCACCAGTGATCCTCAACTGGGGGTGATTTCCCCACCTCAGGGGACATACGGCAATGTCTGGTGACAATTTTGATTGTCTTGCCTGGGGAAAAGGGTGCTACTGGCATCTAATAGGCAAAACCAGGGATGCTGCTAAACATCCTACAATAGACAGGATGACTCCCAAACAATTATCAGGTTTAAAATGTCAATGGTGCTGCTGCTGAGAATCCTGTGTGAAACTTTCCCCAATATACATTAATATATTAGGTTTGTAAAAAGCCTTTGGACCCATACATCTACGGCCAGTTGATTTTTTTCTTTTTTTAATTTTACAAAAGTACAAAGGTATTCAATGAAGCAAGACTATTCTTTTCAATAAACAGTAGTAGAAAAACTAGGATAGCCACATGCCAAAAATAAAAGTTTGGATCCCTACTTCACATTAAAAAAATTAACTCAAAATGGATCAGAGATCTAAATGTAAGAGCTAAAACTATAAAACTATTAGAAGAGAAAGCATCAATGTAAATCTTTGTAACTTTGGATTGGGCATCACTTCTCTAAGACACCAAAAGCACAAGCAACCAAATAAAAAGTAGATACAGTGGACTTCATTAAACATTTAAAATTTCAAAGAATACTATCCAGAAAGTAAAAAGTCAGCCCACAGAATGGGAGTAAATATTTGCAAGTAATATATTTGATAAGGGTCTGGGAAACTGAACCCATTGCCACTGAGTCAACTCTGACTCATAGCAACCCTACAGGACAGACTAGAACTGTCATAGAGTTTCCAAAGAGCACCTGGTGGATTTGAACTGCTGACGTTTTGGTTAGCAGATGCAACACTTAATCACTACGCCACAAGGGTTTCCAAGGGTCTGGGTTCCAGAGTATATAAATAACATTTCCAACTCAATACTGAAAGGACAGATAACCCAATTTAAAAATGCTCAAAGGAACTGGACAGACATTTCTTCAAAGAAAAAATACAAATGCCCAATACACAAATAGCCAGTAAGCATATGAAAAGATGCTCAACATCATTAGCCATTAGGGAAAAAAAATGAGATATGTCATACCAGAATGCTAATTAGAAAACAAAAACATAGGAAGTAACAAGTGTTAGTAAGAATATAGAGTAACTGGAACCCTTATACATTGCTAGCGGGAGTGTGAAATGGAACAGGTACTGTGGACAACAGTTTGGTAGTTCCTCATCATATTATCCATTCTACTCCTGGGTATGCAGCCCAAGAGACTTGAAAACACCTGTTCACCCATAGCAGCATTACTCATCGCAGTGAAATGTAGAAAGACCCCAATATTCACCAACTGTTATATATATGAGATACAGCCATAAAATGGAATATTATTCAGCCATAAAAAGGAATAAAGCTCTGATTCATGTTACAGCATGGATGAACCTTGACTGCCTTATGCTAAGAGAGAAGATTGACACAAAAGGCCACATATTACATGATTCTAGTTACGTAAAATGTCTCAAGGTGGCAAATTCATACAGACAGATGTCGTTGCCAGGGGTCGAGGTAGAGAGTAAAGAGTAAAGCGACTAATAATGGGTATGAGATTTCTTCTTTGGCTGATGAAAATGTTCTGAAATCAGACAGTGGTGACAGCTACACAGCCTTGTGAATATACTGAAAACTATTAAACTGTATACTTTAAATGAGCGAATGAGATGACATGTGAATTACATATTGATTAAAAAAAGAGTAACAGCACTAAAAAAAAAGTTTTGGGACCATTTAGAGAAACAGGGTGAAGGGTACAAGAGGACCTCCCTGTACATTTTTTGTGTGTGTGTGTGACTTTCTATGAAGCTATAATTATTTCAGAATAAAACTTTAAAAGCTTTTGGGCATGAGACTGAAGAAGCTTTTATGTTCTAGACACTCTTCGTTACTTGCCACTGTCTTTAATCCAGTCATACGGGATACTAGGTATTCTAGTAACTATTTCTGTAAGAGGAGCCCATACACTCTCCTTCAATGTGTCTTCATTCTTGTCCACCCCAGCTGTCTATTAGAGTGGCTGCTTGTACAGCTCAAGAACTTTTCTAGTTACTGCTGTTGATAAGCATGGCAACTACTTAGTTTGTTCCCAAAATGTTTGGGTGGGGAGCTAAGTAAGCAGGAAGGATACTGAAGAGGTGAAGTTAAAATACCAGTTAATGTGTAAGAAGTGATAGGGTAATCATCAGTGCCTTTACCTGAGTGATCACTATCTATGATCCGAAAAATGGTCTCCAGGTTCGATCGGTTTCGATACAGTGTTTCCAGCAAACTTGACTGTATGTTCTGCAAGGAAAACAAAACTCATTTTCCTTCTGTACCTTATGTGTGGTTTTGTCCTAAAAGGATAATTAACTCACAGTCAACTTTGACCACCATATCCTCTTGAAAACAACGCAAAACATTGCCCCCATCACTGCCTTCTTTCTTCAGTTTACCCAAGAATCTAATAGGTTAAGTAGTTCTTCGCCTCAGGCCTTGCATACATTACCCACCTACTGCTGTTGAGTCGATTCTGCCTTGTAGCAAACCTATAGGACTGAGCAGAACTGCCCCCCAGAGTTTCCAAGGAGCACCTGGGGGATTCGAACTACTAAGCTTTCGGTCGGCAGCTGTAGCACTTTAACCACTACATTACACATTCCCTGAAAAACCTTCCACTGTGGAGTCAGTTTCCACTAGTAGCAACCATCTAAAACAGAGTAGACCAGCCCACAAGGTTCATTACACATTCAGTAGGTATTTATTGAATAAATATTTAATTTTTTTTTTTTTTTTTAATGAGGGAAGTAGCATGGTGTGAAGGAAAGAAAACAGGCCTTGGATACGGACTGGGTTTCACTCCGGTTCTACAGCAAGGAAGCTGCGTGCTCTGCGGCAGGCTACCTAACCTCGCCCAGCAGCAACCTTGTGGGTCTGATGGTGCTGATAATACTGCCTCGAGGCGCTTCCAAAGATGAACTGAGGCAGCCTGTGTAAACCACTGAGCACAAAGTCCTACACACACACTCCACAGTTGTTTCCTTTTCTTGCCCATCCTCCCCTTTAGATTCTCAATTGCTTGGTTGCTTCCAACTCCAAGTTCTCGTTTGGTCCCTCCGGGTCCACAATAGGCGCTGACGCACTGTGCTGACACCATTACCTCCCGGCTCAGCTGTGCCTGGGCCAGGTCCCTCAGCCAGGATGTGTACTCCAGCACGTTCTCTGCCGAGCTGCTCACCAGCTGCGGCCTCAGCATCCGCCACGGCAGTCCTAGATGCAGCACAGACTCCACAGCTGTTGCCCAGTTGCTCAGGGTGATTAAACCTACAGAAAATAGTTAATTTGTCGACTTATAATCGATGGGTCTAGTTTCCTGCCCAACAGTGTCTACACTTGGATCCTGACAGCACTGTCAGCATCTGTATGTGACAGATACAATGAGCACTACTATGATTTTTAGGGAGCTCTGGTGCACAGTGGTTAACGTTAATGGAAAGGCTGGCAGATCAAATCCCCCAGCTGCTCTGCAAAGGAGAGATGTGGCAGTCGGCTCCCATAACGATTACAGCCTCGGAAACCCTATGTGGAAATTCTGTTCTAATAGGTTCGTTATGACTTGGAATCAACTCGACAGCAAAGGGTTTTGGTTAGGGTCACTATTTTGTTGGTCAAGGCAGAGCTGGCTGGATACTTGGGATGCTTGATAAAACACGATATGTTCAGTTAAATCTGAATTTCAGATACATAACAAAGAATAAGTATGTCCCAAATATTACATGGGACATACTTATACTAAAAATTATTTGTGGTCTATCTACTCTGACCTCTCAGGTCACTGTGAGTCAGACATGACTCGATGGCAGTGGGTTTATCTGAAATTGCAATCTCTCTATTTTTATTTGCTAAATCTAGCAACTCTACTGGAAATAGAATCATATAACATTATACTCAAATAGCATAGATTGTTTTAAAAAAAAACTAAATCTCCTACATTCTTGAGAATATGTTAACTGAAAACTCCTTGGAAGAGTGAGTGCATATGTGTACAAAAAGATACTGCTGTGAATTTACAAATGTTACTGGTATTTTTGTTAACAGCCTGTCTTTAGTTAATGTCTATTAGCTGAGCAAAGACAAAATTTCTAGCCTGGATACCTGAATAGAATACAGAGTAGATAAGTGTACACTCAACAACAGGCAGGCAAACAATTTGATCTTTTATTTTCTCTGATGTACTGTTACAACATCGTTCAGCTCTTTTGTGCTTTTTTCATAGTTCTTAGCATCGTCTGTCACTCTGCCTTTGGCTCCACTTATTTTCCATCTCTATCTGTATTTGACCAAGTTACTGTTCTGTTAAAACTTTGGAATTTAAAGATTTAGAAAAGCTAGATAGGACTGTCTTTGAGTCAACCCCTGACTTAGGGAACCCATGCACAAACAGATCAAATCATTGTGATCTGTAGGGATTTCCATGGCTGGTTTTTGAAAGTTGATCACCCGGGGCTTTGTTCCTAGTCTTAGCCTGGAAGCCCCACTGAAACTTGTTCAGGAAGTTGAGTAAACTCGGGAAGCAGTCAAAGGGTTCTTTTGGTAATTCTTGTGAATAACAAATTCTTATTTGCTAACTATTGGAAGACAGATTTTGGAATCTTTTATTGCATTAGTCTTACCAGTTTCGTCTGCATCATGCTTCTTAAATTCACCCAGAAGATCTGAAGAATGAGCAAATAACATTTCTCGCAGAGCTCTGAGTGCTGACTCCTCTACTCTGCTAATCCTAGGACAGGAGAGGACGGGAAATACTTTTATTAACAGCGAGTTCCAGAAGAAAGAGCTGTAGGTTTTTACTAAATTTTTTCTTTTAACATCTCCAGAGCTTCGTTTTTGAGAGAAGAACTCCATCTCTTGTTTCCCCGTCTTTTCCCAATTGTGTACAGATAAGATCAGTTTGCAGAGAACAGTTAACCTTTCTAGTAAATAACAGTGGTTAGAGCATAGACTCTGGAGAGAGACCACGCCTGTTATCTAACTGCACTATACCTCAATGTTACCATCTGTAAAAGGGGGATAATATCAGTACCTACCTCACAGGATTGCTGTAAAGATTAAATGAAAAAATTCATGTAAAGCACTAGATGAATGCCTGGTAGGTAGAAAGTACTTAGTAACTGTCATTATTATACTTTCCCGGTAATTTATTACTATGTTAAACAGTCACGAGGTTAGAATTATGACTGACAAAATAATAGTAATTTTGTTTTCTCATTCATGTTGGGTCAATAGAGAAGTGCTGGGTACTGGGCCCAAAATAAGTACTCAATAAATATCTGCAGCTGAACAAACAAAACTATAGAAAGAGATCAAAGGTAACTGTATTTGTCCTGTCTCACTGAGGACCAAACAACTAGACCTTTTCAGGTGCCAAAAGTTAAAAGACATTTAAATTTCGTTTTGATTGATGAAAATCTTCCTTGCATGTTTAAATCATTTACCATAAAGCCCTTAACCTGGCTGCACAGAGCCCTAGATAAGTGTGAACTGCTTGAAAGTCTTCCTGGATTTCATGGTATGTAAATATATGTTTTTCTGGCACTTGGCTTGGCCACCCCAAATGTTTAAGAACCACTGGTTAAGCAAATCATTTAAACTTTCCTCGTAGATTGTAGTCTAGTTTTCATGCAGGGATCTTGTATGCTACAGTCTTCAAGAGCTATCTGGATTACAAGGCTCTATGTCCCTAGGCCAAGCAGCATGCATTAAGCACTGACTTAAATACAGAGCTCTACATGGATCATCTCATTAATCCTCCAACACCAACTGGATAGCTATGATTATTATGTGCATTATGCAGAGAGAGTAGGTAAGTAGCCAAGATCACAAAGCTAATAGGAGGTGTGGCCAGGACCAAACTTTGGCAGCCAGACTGCAGACTGGCTATGCTCTCCTATGAGAAATGGGTGTCACCCAAAAGTAAATTGATTCTGACTGAGAATTCCTCTAAGAAAAGCATGTGGTCTTGAGTATGCAGACACCGAGACATCAATTATAGCTGCTGAGAGATATTTCTTGCCTATTTCTGAGTTCCCCAGTGTACTCAGATAGTTGAAGCTTGTGGGCAACATGCCCATGGCTAGGACCAACGTTATAGCCTGGGTGCCGGCTTGTGAGTCTCTGAACAAATGACTGTAAACAGCTGAAAATGGCTGGAATGCATGACATCAGATCCTTGAAAACAGTGGGTCTGGCCCCCTGAATCTGACTCTTATATCCCACCCAGGCCTACATGCTTTCCTCCTCCAGGGGTAAGGTGACATGGGGAAGTGGCCTCGTTACACCGTTTAGTAAGGAGGCACAAGTTTGCTTTGTGGGGGACTTCCTAAATCCTATTCAAATCAAAGCTTGTTTGCTGCAGGATACATGTTCTGCTCACTACAGAAAAATGAGCTGCACGATGCTAAGCGAGAGCTGGAGTGTCAGAGTCACCAGCTTTCCTCCTCACCACCCGTGTTTCTGTGTGGCATTCTTCATCGACACCAATCACCCATGGGCAATACAGACTTCGCTGACACAACACGTGGTGACCCCGACGTGACTGACGGACCCCTGCAGAACAAGGTGAGTTTTTCTCGGGGAAAGAGGATCTCAGGGCCTTACTTATATAGTTAGGGTTGCCGCAGGGTAGAAATCAGAGGAGCTAACATGGGCCAGGAGCTCACTAAGGAACAGAAGTTATATTTTAAAACATTACAGCAATTATTAAAGGCTATTCAGTGCTTGAACAGCGTGCTCTACAGTAACCTCTGCTTTCAGTTCGGCAGCTTTGCCCGTGGTTTCCAGATGCTAGAACTTTAGATTTGGAAGTATGGGAACGGGTAGGTCAGTGCTTAAAGCACAAGTTTGAATGGGTGAGTTTACTAATACCGCTGTGCTCACCACCTGAAGTTTGATCCATTCTGCTCTGTATCCCTGATACATCACTGACCGTTCTGATCCTGGCCAAGCCTTTTCCCCTGAATTGGGGGATGGTGAGGGGGAGGCCAAAGAGGGGCCGCCCCCACCTATGATGGGTCAGCCTAAGGTGAAAGCTTCCATGTCTCAGGACACCAGCTCCAACGCCTTTACCCATCCTTGTCTTTTGATGAGATGGAGACCTCGAAGGAGGAAGTCGTGGGTTCTTCCCCTCCTCCTCTGCCTAATTATGCCTCCTGTAAAGCGGAGGGCCTTATATACTCTCAGCCTGTGATGGACGATCCTCATCCACCTCCCCAGGCCGCCACGCCTGCCCTACCATCATCCCACTCCCACCGCTGACGCAGGTGGCACGTCTGGTGGGGCTGTTCCCCAAATTATCCAGCATGGAGCACTGCCTGAGGGAGGGGCTTAGAATGGGTGATGCCGAGGCCATCCATATAAAACTATGCAGACACTCAATGCAGACATGGACCAAGTTGCTGACACATTTCTTATACTTCAGAATCAAATTAACTCCCTGACAGCAGTTATTTTACAAAACAGATGAGCATTAGACTTATTACTGGCAGAGAAGGGCGGGACCTGTACGGCGCTAGGCAAAAAAATGTTTTATAAATGCTTCTAACGTTGTCACATCTAATGTCACAAAGCTCAAAAGCTGAACTGAACAGAGACAACGTGAAGTCACCCAGTTTGGATGGGGACTCATGTCAAATTGGGCCACGTGGCTGGCCCCCCTGGGGGGGCCACTGGCCTTCGGAATGACAATCCTGATCTTTGGACCCTGACTTCTACACCACCTACAAGACCGACTAGAACAGAACTTACTCAACAAAACCATCTCCAGAGTCCTGACCCTCCGAACTTATCAACAACTTCCCCAAGCTGACACTGAAGAGTTGTGATACCCACCCTTATCCAAGGGGAGCATCAAAGGGGAGCATCAAAGGGGGGAATAATACGGATAACTGAGACTGAAAAATTTTCCTCCCCCCCTCCTTACTGTTCCTGCACCCGCCTAACACCCCCTTCACAGCAGCTCTCGCCTGAACAAGAACACTCTCCTTTGATAAGCCCAGCGCCCATTTGACAAGATACTCCCCGCTCCTGCCTGAGGGGTCACTCCCATCTCCCCTTCTCAGCCCGGTCCCCCCTTGCCTGGTAGGATATTTCCCTTTGACAAGTCTTACACCCGCCTGATAAGATGCAGATGCTCCCCATCAAAGCCTCCCTCCCACAGAGCAGGATGTGCCCCCCACCCCCAGAACCATTTGTCTCAACCACAACATCCTCAAACGGCACTATATTTACCCTCCCAAAACTGCACTCGGGGCCATTTTTTGGAACCTGAGAAGGTCCTGGTGGCCTGCCGGCATAATAAACAGCTTCTTGCCTCTTCCTGGGTGTCTTTCATTTCCTCATTTTCTATAACAATATGACATTCCGGGCCATGGTCAGAAATGGACAGAAGGAGTGGGATTCACTCCCCTTTTCTGTGATTAAAGAGCTAAGGCACAGTGTAAAGGAACACGGTGCCCAGTCCCCTTTCACAGCAGGAATTTTGGAGGCTCTGGCAGCAACATATCAGATGGCTGCCCACAATTGGAAAACCCTAGTCAAGGTTTTGTTTAATCCGGCTGAGTATACTGTACGGCATATGGAGTTTGAAGACCTCATGCTCCAGTAGTCTGTCAGAAATTTGGAGCACAGGGTTCCTATCACAGTAGAGCAACCACAAGGTAAGGGACAGTTTGCCACCAGCAATGCTCAAGCCCAAATTGCGGCCAAGAGGTATTATGATCAAGTTTCCACTGGGGCCATTATGGCCTCGAGACGGATCCCGGTGTCTGAGTGCCAAGGATTCTTTGCTGCCGTTGGTCAGGGGCCTCAAGAGTCCTATGTCGACTGCACTAATCGCTTGCAGGTCGCTGTTGAGCACCAAATGCCTTAACACAGAAGCTGTCAGGCTTTTAGTTGGTGCAGTTAGCTTATGAGAATGCCAATAAAGACTGTCAAGATGCCTCAAGTCTGTGTGCAGAACCACTCAAGATGTGGGAGCTATATACGCAAGCCTGTCAATTGGTAGGCACCAAAACCCATGTGGCTCAGACCTTTGCTGCTATGATGAACCCAAATGCTAATAACTGTTAAAACTGCCAAGAAACAGGGCATATGGCCCAACAGTGCACCCACAAATGCGGCAACGGCAAGGGCCGTGATGTTCTGGGTAAAGGACTGGCCCTGCCAAATCCTCTCACCCCTGCCCTTACTGTGGGACAGGAAAACATTGAACCAATCAGTGTAAATCTAAATTTGGCAAGGATAGCAATCCATTGTCCCAATCGGGAAACTCCAACAAAACATATGGGTAGCAATGGCGGCACTGGGGGGCTGCACCCACCGCTGCCTCGTTGACCTTTCTGCCGCTGCCTCCGGCATGGAAAAATTAGACCTGCCTATCCTAGAGGCAATCCTTAAGGACCCTGACATCATATATGTCCTCCATACTGGAATTTATGGGACAACTCCTCCAAACACCTTTGGCCTTCTCGGATGGGGATGGAATTCTCAGGAAGTAGAAGTCCTCCCTGGGGTCATTGACTCCAATTATACCAGAGAGGTAAAATTGATGGTTCAGACATCAGGCCTTCACGTCATCCCTGAGGACACGGGATTAGCACGAGTGCTGCTTGTTCCCTACGCAAAAGCGGGGCTCAATAGGCTCCGGCCACACACACAACGAGGCCTATGATAGGGCCCTTTCGGTGTCAGGACACCAACCGGAACTGACAGTGCAAATTCAAGACTGGCCTTTTACCGGTCTGCTTGACACCGGGGCCGACCAAACCAAGTCCCAGTGGCCCCCGGATTGGTCTACAGTTCCTGCCCCAGCAGTGATTCAGGGGCATAAGCATAAGCATAAGCATAAGCCCCTGAGACTAGCGCCCATGTTTTGTCCTGCTTGGGCCCAAACAGTCAACCAGGGCGTGTTAAACCTTTTATTTTACCCATTCCCTTCTGCCTCTGGGGGAGGGACTTGCTCCAGCAGGGGGAGTTCAATTGACAACACCTCCTTTTGGCGGGGAGGGGAGGCGGGGGGAGGCACGGTATCCATTCCTATCCTCCATCTACCATGGAAATGTGTCAGTGGCCCCTCAAACAGGAAAAACTGACCCAGCTACATTTACTAATAGAACATCAGTTAACAGCAGGGCATACCAAAGAGAAGCCCTTGGAACACTCCTGTCTTTGTTATTCAAAAGAAAGGTGGCAAATGGTGGCTCTTACATCATCTATGGGCCATTAATGCTCTAATGCATCCTATGGGATCATTGCAGCCTGGAATGCCTTTCCCTTCAGTGATTCCTTCCCAATGGCCCCTTGTAGTTATCAACATTAAGGATTGTTGTTTAACCATTCCCCTTCATCCAGGAGATCGCTGCTACTAGTGGAAGGTACTGCCTCGGGGTGTGGTGAACAGCCTTACTCTTTGTCGACAATTTGTACACTAGGCTTTAGCTCCTGTCCTTCCCAATTTCCCCAAGCTATTAATTACTGCGTGGACGAGCAGTCCCCTCTGAAAAAGAAGTCAGTGCCTTACTGGCTGCCACTGTTCAACATACCTCCGCTGCTGGGCTCATGGTTGCCCCCAAAAGGTCCATCTGACCCAGCCTTGACATTATTTAGGATACGTATTGGATTCAAAGACTGTTCACCCACAGCCTATAAAATTGGTCGTTCCGCAATCTCTAACCTTAAAGTCTCTACAGAGTCTATTTGGTAAAATTAATAGGATTTGCCCAGTCCTGGGCATCCCTACTGGGACACTAACCCCCCTCTATGACACCTTAAAAGGTCACCTGATTTAAATCCTCCCAGACAACTGTCCCAAGGGCTGATGCTGAATTAGCCATGGTGGAACTTGTGCTACAGCATTGCTTTCTGTATCCTCTACTACCTCATGTACCCATTACTCTTTTTATATTTAAAATGCCTGGCGAACCCACCAGTGTGATAGCTCAGATTACAACCCAGGTGAGATGCCTAAAGTGGCC
The DNA here is from genome assembly GCA_028571685.1 of Heterohyrax brucei. Lineage (NCBI taxonomy): Eukaryota > Metazoa > Chordata > Mammalia > Hyracoidea > Procaviidae > Heterohyrax > Heterohyrax brucei. The sequence goes on along the minus strand of CM053143.1, from coordinate 115,637,421 downwards.
TTTTCTGCCCCATAATAATAAACGTACATTGATGCCTGTCGCTGACTCCTGTGCGGACCTCATTAGCAAGGGCTGTGCTCGAACAGTACAACTTACTGGCTATGATCCTCACAACATTATTGTCCCTTTTATCCAGGCTGACTTACCTGACACCTTTCCACCAAAGCCTTCGCTGGCCGACAGCCCTTACTGATTTTATTGGTACTCTTTCGGTTCATTACCCCTCTGTAACAGTTGTACCCTGTCCGTCCAGCTTGCCCCGTTTCCACAACACCATTTTCTGACACTCCTGCTGTCCTTATAGGTGGTTTGTTCAAGACTCGAAAAGCAGCTATTACTCGGTGTGAACAAGACCAACGGCACTCACATGTCTCCTGTGCTCACCCTACTGCCCAAAGGGCAGAATTGGCTGCTATGGTTCTGGCCTTAAAGGCCTTCCCAGGTAGTCCTTTTAATTTAGGTAGGGACTCCCATTACCCTGTAAACCCCCAGCGCCTGTCTTCTGCTTCTCTTAAGTTACCCACTGACCCACATCTTATACAGCTGTTTCTAAAGCTCCGAGACCTCTTATCCCAAAGAAGACACCCTCTGTTCATTACTCATGTCTGCTCTCAGTCAGGTTTGCCTGGCCCCTCTCCTAGGGCAATGCCCACGCCGATGCCCTTGTTTCCATGGCAGTGGGGCTCACTACTGTGTTTCAATGTGCTTGCTTAAATCATTCATTCCATCACCAAAATGCTCTGCACTCAAGCACTCCTGCCCCATTACCTTAGTGCAGGCTTGTCAGATTCTCCATGTCTGCGCTGTCAACAACATACTCTACCCCACACTCTTTAGGTCTTAGTAGCAACCCTCGAGGACTTTGCACTAACAACTCTAACAGACTGATGTAACTACTCTCCTTTGGGCTGTTCTCGGTACCTACATGTCACAGTTGATACGTACTCTGGTTTCCTCCATTCCACCCCCTTATTGGGGAAATCTGCCCCACACGCAGTACACCATTTAATTGAAACTATATCCATTCTGGAGGCCCCTAAGTCCCCTAAGACTGACTACAACCCTTGTTAGAGTGCTGCCCTATTTCAAGTCACACACCAAAACTGGAATATCCACCACCTGCTTGGCATTCCTTGCAATACCACTGGCCAAGCCATTGTTGAGCACACCCATCATATACTCGAACTACTCTCTCCCATTTCTCAATAAAGAAGGGGGAGAGGATACCCCTAGAACTCATTTGGCTAAATTTTCCCGATGTAGATAAGGAAGGACGAACCACCCACGAGCGTAGACACCAGCCCCCTGAAGCAGTAGGCGCCACCCATCCTCTTCAGTCTTGTTGGTATAAACCTCCCTGCACAGACGCATGGGAAGGCCTTTTCCCTGTCTTACAGTGGTCTAGTGGCTCGGCTTGCATCTGAAAGCAAGGCCAGATGGAATGGGTCCTGACTAAATGCCAAAGTGAGAGAGGAAAGCCTGAAGAATTGTAGCTTTTCCTAAAATACCAGAAGCCTGAGGGGCTTCAAACCTGAAGACTTATAGCCTTGTTAAAAGCACCAGGAGCCTGGAAGCCTGGCACAAGAGAACCCTCCACAAGTGCTTTCTGAGAGCAATTCGACCCCAGAGAAAGGACGGCCCCTCCTCTCAACTTAAGAATTTGTTTATCTGTATCTTTGTAACCGTGTTAAAACCAGTTAGAAGGTAAAATGATAGTTTGCAAAACTGCTATGCCAATGAAATTGCAATATGAAAATTCCTTTGTTTACTTCTTTGAGAAAACATATAAATAGGTATGTCTGATAACAGAATGGTGTGCACGGCAATTTTTCAGACCTGAGCCTGACCACCACACCACTGGTTAATAAATCCTCTTCCTCTTAAAAGACAAAATGGTGTTTAAGATGTTTTCTGCTCTGCAGGCCAAACGTCTTTTTCCTGCAACAAAAGGACATCGTGTCTTGGACCTCTCCGACAAATCCTATTCCCGAGATGAGCCCCCTGGCCCACCACAGCTGACAGGAACCGACCCGGAGCACTCAGCTGGCAGAAATCTCAACTTGGGGACAACTGAAACTTCCGAAGCTAAAAGTGGTATCTCTTCTGACCAGGATAGGGGTCTCTCCTGAAAATAGATTCCTGGCCTTTTTATCCTTGGCGGGCAATACTTTCACTCAGGTTTGGTATGCTTTGCTTATTGTCTTAGCTTTCTTGTGTCCCTCTGTCATTGGTGAACATGTATATCGGGGACACATCTAATCCACCATTATTCCCTCCCTTGACTTGGTGGGAGGTAGACCCACCTCCATTCTCTAATGACACTGCATGGACCGCAAACGCCCCTGGGGCCTCTTCAACCTCATACAGGGTGGCTCCAATATAATGATTCCCTTATGTTTTTAACCTCTGACCCTCCATTTCGAGTCTCCACTAAGGCTTCTGGGCAGTGCTTCCAGGTAATCCCTTGGGAATAACTGTATTATCAGCCAAAAAATCACAAAAGGCCAGCTAACCTAACCTTTATATGAGCCATTTCAACTGCCCTAACCAACTTCTCTGGCAATGGCCCTGTACCACTGTTCCCTATCTGCTGCCCAAAACGAGAATGGCGGTATAGTCACGGGACTGTTCAGTGGACTCCATGTTGTCTGGTTGCTCTGAGACAGGGACACTTATTTAATGGACCCTCTGGGATTGGGGACCACAAGGTTTCCTCGACTCCTCTGGAGGACCACTTCCCTGTGGTAGTCCCTCTAACTCTTCCATCTCCTGGACTGAGTATGGGCTCTTGGTCCAGTCCTACAACTTACCAATCGGGTGCATCTCAACCCTCCACACTCCTCCTTGTGCAGGGTGACCCTTCTCTTTTTCCCTGTGGCATCTCACATGGGAATTATTGTAATAGTACTGGAAATCATTCACTCTCCCTCATTAATAATGTCTCTGATTTGGTTATAATCTGTACCATCCATCCCTATGTTCTCTGATTTGGCACCCCCCCCCCAAGTATTAGCTGGGGGGAGCAATATAATATTACTACCACTTCACCCACTTGCCTTAACACACACCTTACATATGCTAATATTACTCAATTCATCCTCTTCTTCGTGATGATCCTCTGCTGGTGGGCAGCAGACTGGATATCAGTGAACCTCACCTGCCCTTGGCAGGGGGAAGATTCTATGCAGATTATTCACCTGGTCTTATCACATTTTAGGCCAAATAGATTTCTGGTTACCCTATTTGCTGTCCTCATTTTGGCAGTGACTGTCATAGCCATGGCTTCAGTAGCAGTGGTGACATTAACCCAATCTAGTAGTCACAGCGCTGCTGGAGTGAACCAAGTAGTGACCCATGTGACTCGAGAATTACAAGAAGAAACAGAAGTTGATTGAGGTATCATCTCGCTACAAGCACTGACAAAATGAAAAAACCAGGGTGGCCCTGGGAGGACTTCGTGACCCGATGTTACAGATTGTACCAAAACAGATGCACATATTCAGAATAATTTCTGCAGGAAGCCAGTCTGTTTCTCCCATGGTTAGTTGTAGAGGTTTTACAGTACAAGAGACCTCTGCTGTTGTGTCTATTCTAGACCTTTATAAAAACCAAACCCATTGCTGTTGAGTCAATTCTGACTAATAGTGACCCTATAGGACAGAGTAGAAATGCCCCATAGAGTTTTCAAGGAGTGCCTGATGTATTTTAACTGCCAACCTTTTGGTTAGCAGCCATAGCACTGAACTGCTATACCACCAGGGTTTCTAGATCTGTATATTGATGGTGAAATCTGCAATTCTTCCTTGGAATTTGTGTAAATGTAATGGAATATGATACTTCAAAGGTCAAAGACTGCAATTCAGTTTTTCTGAAAATCACTCAGTGTAAAGTCTTGCCTTTGCCTCGTAGTTAGCGTGTGAGTTGCCTTGTTAGCTTGATACTGCACAATATGTGGGGTCAGGGCTGGTCCCAGTTTGACATAGGCTCCTCTGTTACTGCCAACTTCATAGTAGTTGGAGGCTGAAAAGATGGTTAGCACCTAAATGAAAACAGAAGAAACACAGACATTCACTTTAACTGAGGAACTTTTTATTCTCAACTCTGTACTTGGCTGTTAGGTGCCAATGAGTGAATTTCAGCTCATAGTAACTCTGTGTGACAGAGTACAGCTGACACATAGTGTTTTCTAGGCTTGAATCTTGTTAGGAGCAGGTCACCAGATCTTTCTCCTGCAGAGGTGCTGGGTGGGTTCTAACCACTAGCTTTTCATATATGGCCCAACCGAATTTCATAGGCTGCCATTACCCCTTGTACTGTCTTTGGGTCACTTTTTAAAAAGTCATTAAAGAGCTTTAAACTCTTTCAAAACACAGCAAAGGAAGGAATACCCCTAATACTTTCTATGAGGCAAATATAACCTGCATACCAAAACCAGACAAAGACGTAACAAGAAAACTACAGGGGAATATCTCTTATGAATATAGATACAAAAACTCTCCACAAAATACTAGTGAACAGAATCCAAAATCATATTAAAAGAGTCATATACACTATGACTAAGTGGGCTTTATTCCAGGAATGCAGGGGTGATTCAACGTTAGAAAACTAATCAATGGAATACCCTACTCAACAGAACAAAGGGAAAAAAACATCTCTGGATGTAGAAAAGGCATTTGATAAAATTCAATACCTTTTCTTCACGAAAACCCTAAAGAAGATTGGAATAGAAGAGAAATTCCTCAATATGATTCAGGGAATGTACAAAAAGCCAACAGCTAACACTATTATCAATGGAGAAAGACTGAGAGCTTTCCCCTTGAAATTGAGAATAGGACAAGGGGGGCTGCTTCCACCACTTTTCTTCATTATTGTATTAGAAATCCTACCCAGAGCAATAAGAAAATAAAAATAAATAAAAAGTAGCCAGATTGGAAAAGAAGTAAAATTATCTCCAGCTGCAGATTAGATGACCCTATATATATATATAAAATCCCAAACACTTCACAAGAAAAATTTTAAAGCTAAAAGAGGAGTTTAGCAAAGCTGTAGGGTACAAGGCCAACAAATAAAAATCAGTTGGGATTCTCCACACCAGGAATGAGACGTGTGAAAGGGAAATTAGAAAAGTGGTTCAATTGACAACAGAATCTGAGAGAATAAAATACCTATGAACAAGGATATAAAGAATTTATAAAATGAAAATTATGAAACACCACTGAAAGAGACTAAAGAAGACTTACATAAGTGGAAACATGTTCCACGTTCATGGTTTGGAAAACAGTATTGTTAAGATGTCAGTGCTACCCAAGACTATCTGTAGATTCATTGCAATTCTGAGAGAAATTCCAGCAACCTTTTTTCCAGAAATAAAAAACCAATCCTCAGCTTTATATGCAATGCAGGGTCCTCAGATAGCTAAAGCAATGTTGGAAGAGAAGACCAAAGCAGGATTCACACTTCTTTATTTTAAAACATGTTATATAGCTACAGTAATCACAACAATTACCCTGAGATTATCTTTAAAATTTAAACCAAAAATATTCCCTGAAGTCTTCTTAAATCCAAACAGTGGTTTAGCTTAGCTGGTAAAAAATGCCTGCCTTGAGATTTATGCTCTTTAAAAAATTACTCCTAGTGACACTACATACAAGACAAAACATTGCCTAATCCTGTGCGATCCTCAAAATCATTGCTATGCTTGAGCCATTGTGTCGATCCACTCCCTTGAGGGTCATCCTCTTTCTCCTGGCCCTCTCCTGTACCCGGCATGATGTCTCTCTCCAGGGACTAATCCCTCCTGATAACATATCCGAAGTATGTGAGAAGCAGTCTCACCATCCTTACTTCTAAGGAACATTCTGGTTGTACTTCTAAGACCAACCTGCTCCTTCTTTTGGCAGTCTATGTTGTTGTTGTTGTTAGGTGCTGTCGAGTTGGTTCCAACTTGTAGCAACGCTATGAACAACAGAATGAAACACTGCCCAGTCCTGCACCACATCACAATTGTTTTTATGCTTAAGCCCGTTGTTGCAGCCACTGTGTCAATCCATCCCATCAACAGTCTTCCCCTTTTTTGTTCACCTTCTACTCAACCAAGCATGATGTCCTTCTGCAGGGACTGATCTTTCCTGACAACATGTCCAAAGTAAATAAGATGTAGTCTTGCCATCTTTGCTTCAAAGGAGCACTCTGGTTGTACTTCTTCCACAATAGATCCATTTGTTCTTTTGGTGGGCCACAGTACATTCAATGTTCTTTTCCGTCATCCCAGTTCAAAAGCATCAATTCTCTGTCTTCTTTGTTCATTGTCCAGCTTTCACATGCATATGATGCAATTGAAAATACTATGGCTTGGGTCAGGTACACTTTAGTCTTCAAGGTTGACGTCTTTAATTTTGAATACTTTAAAGAGATCTTTTGAGGCAGATTTTCCCAGTGCAGTGTGTCTTTTGATTTCTTGACTGTTGCTTACAGGAGTTGATTGTGGACCCAAGTAAAATGAAATCCGTCACAACCTCAATCCTTTCTCCATTTATGATGATATTGCTTACTGGTCCAGTTGTGAGGATTTTTGTTCTCTTGATGTGGAGTTGCAATCCATACTGAAGGCTGTGGTCCTTGATCTTCATCAGTGTTTCAAATCTTCTTCACTTCCAGCAAGTAAGGTGATGTCATCTTGTGTAATACAGTTTATTATTGAATTGTCCTCCAAACCTGATGCTTTGTTCTTTGTATAATCCATCTTCTCGGATTATTTGTTTGGCATATAGATTGAAAAAGTATGGCGAAAGGATACAACCATGACACACACCTTTCCTGACTTTAAACCATGTAGTGTCCCCTTGTTCTGTTCACACAACTTTCTCTTGATCCATGTACAGATTCCTTAAGAGCACAGTTAAGTGTTCTGAAATTCCCATTCTCTGCAATATTAGCCATAATTTAGTATGATCCACACAGTCAAATGTCTTTGCATAATCAGTGAAACACAGGTACACATCTTCCTGGTATTCTCTGCTTTCAGCCAAGATCCATCTGACATCAGCAATAATATCCCTGGTTCCATTCTCTTCTGAATCCAGCTTGCATTTGTGGCAGTTTCTTGTCAATATACTGTTGCAGTTGCTTTTGAATGATCTTGAGCAAAATTTTATTTGTATGTGATAATGATATTGTTCTGTAATTTCTGCATTTGGTTGGATCACCTTTCTTTGGAATAGGCATAAATATGGATCTTATCCTCCAAATTTCTTGGCATAAACAAGTGAGCACTTCCAGCGCTGCATCTGTTTGTTAGAATATCTCAGTTGATATTCCAACAATTCCTGAAAGCTTGTTTTTTGCCAAAGCCTTCAATCTTTTCTCTATTTGTTATGATGTTGCTTATTGGTTCAGTTGTGAGGATTTTTGTTTTCTTTATGTTGAGGTGTAGTCCATACTGAAGGCTATGGCCTTTGATCTTCAACAGTAAGTGTTTCAAGTTCTCTTTACTTTATTCAAGCAAGCTTGTGTCATCTGTATAATGCAGGTTGTTAATGCTTCTTCCTCCATTCTTGATGCCCCAGTGTTCTTCATAAAGTCAAGCTTCTTGGATTATTTGCTCAGCGTACAGACTAACTATGATGAAAGTATACAACCCTAATACATACCTTCTCTAACTTGAAATCACTCAGTATTCCCTTGTTCTGTTCAAATGACTGCTTGTTAATCTATGTGTAACGAGTATATAAGGTTCCTCATGAGCACAATGAAGTGTTCCAGAATTCCTGTTCTCCCCAGTGGTATCCATAGTTTGTTGTGATCCACATAGTCACATACCTTTCGTAGTCAATAAAGCACAGGTAAACATCTTTCTGGTACTTTCTGCTTTCTTTCAGCCAGGACTCAGCTGACATCAATGTCTTAGTCATCTCATGGTGCTTTAACAGAAATACAAGTCAATGCTTTAAAAAGCGAAAACTTATTTTGTCACAGTCCAGTAAGCTAAAAATCCAAATTCAGTGTGTCAGCTCCAGGCAGAGGCTTTTTCTGCTGGCTCTGGAGGAAGATTCATGTTGTCAATCTTCCCCTGGACTCAGAGCTGCAGAGCTACTGATGCACAGGGACACCAGGGCCTTTCCAAAGGACACACTCAGCTCCTGGCACTGTTTCTTAGTGGAATGAGGTATCCCACTCTCTGCTTGACTCCGTTTTCTTTACATCCCAAGAGGCTATCCCAAGGTACAGTATAGTCTGGCGCAGTGAGTCCTACCCCATCAATACAAATGCTTCACATTTTCCTTCATTAATATATAGAGGCAGTGTTTACAACATGAAGGAACATCACACCATACCGGGAAACACGGCCCAGCCAAATTGCTACACACGGTTTGGGGGTGGACACAGTTCAACCCACGACAATCAGTAGTGACATTCCTCATTCCTCACCTTGTTCTGAATCTGGCTTGAATTCCAGCAGTTCCTGTTGACGTATTACTGTAATCCGCTTTTGAACAATCCTCAGCACAATTTACTTGCTTACGATGTTAACAATGTTGTTCAATAATTTTTGCATTTGGTTAGATCAGCTTTCTTGGGAAAACACATAAATACAGATGTTTTCCAGTCATTTCACCAGGTAACTGTCCTCCAAATTTCTTGGCATAGATGAGTGAGCACTTCCAGTGCTGCATCCGTTTGTTGAAACATCTCAGTTGGTGGTCCGTCAGTTCCTGGAGCCTTGTTTTTGACAACGCTTTCAGCACAGCTTGGACTTCTTCCTTCAGAACCACTGAATTCTGCTCTTATGCTACTCTGAAATGGTTGACCAGTTCTTTTTGGTATAGTGACACCACAAATTCCTTCAATTTTCTTTTTATACTTCCTATGTCATTTAATATTTTCCCAATAGAATCCCTCAGTATTGCAACTCAGGACTTGAATTTTTTCTTCTGCTTTTTCAGCTTGAGAAACACCAAGCATGCTCTTTCCTTTTTGCTTTTTCTATCTCCAGGTCTTTGCACTTCTCATTATAATACTTTGTCTTCCTGAGCTGCCTCTTGAAATCTTCTATTCACGTCTTTTACTTCATTATTTTTTACTTTCACTTTAGCTACTTGACATTCAAGAGCAAGTTTCCGAGATTCTTCTGACATCCATTCTGGTCTTTCTTTTCTGTCTTTTTAATGACCTTTTGCTTTTTTCATACATGTCCTTGATATCATTCCACAGCTCTTTTGGTCTTCAGTTGTTATGTTCAACACATTAAATCTGTTGCTGAGATGGTCTCTAAATTCAGGTATGATCATACTTTGGCTCTCATGGACTTGTTCTAATTTTCTTCTGTTTCATTTTTTTTTAATTTTTATTTTTATTTAACATAACTGAGTGAAAATGTACATTCACATATAAATTTACATGCCCACCTATATGCAGCTTCCACTGCTCTCCCTGTCCGGTGACCGCACACTATTCCTCTCTGCTCCATACATGTCTCATCCTCCCAACAGCCTCCTTTCCCCTCCTCTCCGTCCACTCCCCTTCCTCCAGCAAGAGGTCAGCAAGATGATATCCTATAGATGTATAGAACCATAAAGTGCTTCTAATATATGGTTACTCTGCATTGCCAAGTCCAATCCATTCCTGTCCAAAGAGTGGACCTTCATTATGATTTATGGGAAAGGGCAGCATCAGGGCCGGGGGCCATGCTCTCAGAGGAATCCCAAAACCGCTGGACCATCAATTGAGGTCTTTTAGTGGAGATCTCATGAAGCACCTCTTTTTATTCTTGTGTTGCCAGTGAGGCTCCTCTCTGTGAGCTCCGTCGTGGCTATCACTGGTGGTGGCCGGGCACCATCCGGTTCTTCCGGTCCCAATCTTCTGTTTCATCTTGAACTTACATTTGAGCAAATGATGATCTGTTCCACAGCTGGCCCCTATCTCTGTTCTGACTAATGATACTGACCTTTTTCATTGCATCTTCCCACTGATACAGTTAATTTGATTCCTGTGTATTCTGTCTGGCAAAGTCCACCTGTACAGATGCTGTTCATTTTGTTGAAAAAGAAAAATGTGTTTGCAATGAAGAAGCTATTAGTCTTTCAAAATTCTATTATGTGATCTCTGGCATCTTTTTTATCACCGAAGCCATATATTCTGACTACTCATCCTTCTTCTTTGTCTCAAACTTCCACATACCAATCACCAGTAACTGTCAAGGCCTGCTGATTGCATGTTCAACCAATTTCAGACTAGAAGTTGGTAAAAAATCTTTAGTTTCTTCATCTTTGGCCTTAATGGTTGGTACATAAATTTGAATAATAGTTGTACTAGTTGGTTTTCCTTGCAGGTGTATGGATCTTATCCTATCACTGACAGCACTGTACTTCAGGTTAGATCCAGAAATGTTTTTTTCAACATGATTCCTTTTCAAGTTGTCACTACTGACATGGTAGACCATATAATTGTTCAATTCAAAAGGACTAGTACCAGTCCATTTCAGCTCACTAATGCCTAGGGTATCAATGTTTTTGCATTCCATTTCATTTTTGATGATTTACTGTTTTCCTACATTTATTCTTAGTACCTTCCCTGGTCTAGTTATTAATGCATGCTTGCAGCTTCTTTTTCCCCCTCATTCTGAGTCATGCTGCATCAGCAAATGAATGCCCTGAAAGCTGGACTCCCTTCACATCATTAAGGTCAACTCTACTTTGAGGGAGTGGCTCTTCTCTCAATCATCTTCTGAGTGCCTTCCAACCTGAGGGGCTCATTTTCTGGCACTATATCTGACAGTGTTCTGCTGCTATTCATAAGGTTTTCACTGGCTAATTCTTTTCAGAAGTAGACTGCCAGGTCCTTCTTCCTAGTCCGTCTCAGTTTGGAAACTCAGCTGAAACTTATCCACTGTGGGTGGTATTTGAATATCACCTTGCTGGTATTTCAATACTGGTGGGATACCTTATAGCATCACAGCAATACACATGCCTCCACAGTATGACAAACTGACAGACACATAGAGGAAAAGTTATCTCTAAAGAACCTGTCTCTTTGAGCAAGTAGGTGACAGATACAAGACAGTAGATTGTTAGAAACCAAGAGCCTTACCTCACCCATGCCTAGGAGAGCTCTAAAGACCAGCTTGTGCCGTACAAGCCTGTGGTGTTACAGAGGGGCTACCCACCTTTCGATTGTGGCAGAACTCATAACCTTCGGGTTTGCACTCGTGAGAGCGGATCAGGAATTGCAGATTATATTTCTGTAGCAATTGTTCTGTCACATTAGGCCCAAAATAACAGCCACCTCCTCGGACAGTGTTAGCTTTGCAGCCCTCCTGAGCCATCGGATCACTCCACAGAATATCTACAACCTAGAAATGTCAAGAGATGGTTTTCTTTTCTGAAAGCTTCACAAATATTTACTCAGGATCATTCTTAGGAGGAAAAGAGAAAAAAATCTTCTTCAGATAAAATTAATTGAATATATTTTCATGTAATCAATATTTGACATATCTGTGTATCTTGAATCCTTGAGATTCTAGATCTTTTTATACTTATTATTACTCAGCAAACATATACACAGAGGCCCTGGGTGGTGCAAACAGTTAAATACTTGACTACTTGTCACAATGTTGGCAGTTCAAACCCTCCAGAGGTGACTTACAAGAAAGGCCTAGTGGTCTTCTGCCAAAGGGTCACAGCTTTGCAAATTCTGTGGAGCAGTTTTGTTCTAACACACATGGGGTCACCACAATATACACATTAACTGAAATGTATGGATTAAAATTGACATGTATGTATTCAGTTAATTTCTGTAACAAAGCAAACAGTTTAACACATTACATATGCTAGTGTGCATACACAGATACACATACAGCCCCAGGTATGGACATATGACCCAAGCTGGGCCAGTATCAATGGATTTTAATTGAGCCCTCATGGCACAGTGGTTAAATGCCTGACTATGAGCCAAAAGGTTGGTGGCTCAAATCCACCAGCTGCTGTGCAGAAGAAAGATGCAGCAGTCTGTACAGTCTTGGAAATCCTATGTGGTAGTTCTGCTCTGTCTTTTAGGGTTGTTAAGAGTTGGAATTGATTCAGTGGATTACAGACAGACACAATGATTGGACCATGGGACAGGCACATGACCATGCCCAGCAAATTTCAAGCCCTTTCCTGGGGTTTTTTCAACTGGCACTAGAAAGCAGGATCTTTGTTTTGCCTGTCCAACATCCATTCATACATAAAATTAAGCCACTGCAATACAGTCCATCCTGACTCATAGCAACCCTATAGGTCAGAGAAGTACTGCCCCATAGTTTCCAAAGAGTGCTTAGCACATTCGAACTGCTGATGTTTTGGGTTAGCACTTAACCACTCTGCCACCTGGGTTTACATTCATATGTAAAAGAGGACCTCTATGTTCTTAGAGAAATCTGTCTCTTTGTTATCAATCTACGCCACTCGAAAAAAACCAGCCATTCCCAGAGGTATGTCCATGACCCAGGCCTAGCCAATCAGAGCAACTTATTCCCCTGGCCACAGTAGTTTCAAGATGGGCACCAAGCCAGCCCAGTGACTGTCCATTTCTAGAGTTTTACTGAAATGACCAGAAAACAGGCTTGCCGGGGTTGCTAAGTTGCTAGGCAGTAAGTCTGAAGATGCTAGAAAATCTCTATCTTCAGACAACAGCAGCTCTGAGAAGCAGACAAAGATTGAACCTTTGTGTACCAACCAAGATGCTAAAGTCATGCCTGAAGTTGAGCTTCCGCTAAACTTTCGAGTTGTATAAACGAACAAATCTGTTTTGTTGTTGCTGTTCGCTGCTTTTGTGACTTTCTGCTTGTCACAGTGCTGGGTGCCATTGAGCCAATTTTTGACTCACAGCAATCCCATGTGACAGACTGGAACTGCCCTAGGGGGTTTTCTAGGCTGTAACCTTTCTCTCCCAAAGTCACAGGTGGTTTTGAATGGTCAACTTTTCAGTTAGCAGCCAAACAGCCTCTGGACCAGTGTTCTTTATTTTTTTGCTTAAACCAACTTAGTGAAGGATTCAGTCCCTTAATAAGATCCTCCAAACTTTAAAAGTGGTTAGAAGCAAAGAAAAACAGCATAATCCAATTGCCCTTCCATGTCTACAAGTTCTGCATATCGCTTCTGTTTGAGAATATTTCCACGGTAACACTCAAGCAACTTGACTGGCAATTGTAATTTAAGAGCAGTAGGTAGATGGATGGAGCCCTGAGGGCACAAGGGTTAAGACTTCAGATTGCTAGCCTAAAGGTCAGCTGTACTTCTTGGAAACCCTATGGACAATTCTACTCTGTCCTATAGGGTTACTACACAAATTCCATACCCAGTGCTGTTGAGTCAATTACAACTCATAATGACCCTACAGAACACAGCAGAACTGCCCCATAGAGTTTCCAAGTAGCGCCTGGCAGATTCGAATAGCAGATGTTGCCCTGAACTACTACAGCACCCGGGTTTCCATAGTACTACTAAGAGTCAGAACTGACTTGGTGGCAATGGGCTTGGGTTTTTTACTTATTATTGATCTTAGGCACACAGGTGATGGTCTTCTTTTTTCTACCCAATTCTTCATTTCTCATCCCCACTCTGTTTTCACTTTCCTTTCCCTTTTTTGATAATGAGTAGATATTTTCTTGACGGTAAATCTTATGTGAAAGCTCAGTAAGTAAAGGAGATTTTAAAACAGGAGCTGGTACAGTTGCTCCAGTTGAAGCTTTCATGTTAAACAGTACTTCAGGCTCCTGGACATTTGCCCCAGGGAAGCCAGCAGTCCTGGGGGCTGGCAAGACAGTCCTGGTAAACTACAATCAGACTTTTTATTTCTTAAAGTAAATTGAGCATTTTAAAAATATTTACAGAGGACTGAGCAATTTTATCTAGCAATTTAGATACTACCATATTGTTAAAAATAATAATAATTACTGTTGAGTTGATTTTGATTCATGGCATAGATTCTACTGCTCCATTGATTTTGGAAGCAGATTACCAGGGCTTCTTCTGAGGCTCCTCTGAGTGAGTTCAAACTACCAGTCTTCAGTTAGTATTTAAACGCTTACCCATATGTGCCACCCAGGGACTCCTACTTGACTGTTACTACTGAGGGAAACACCAACTGCCAGTCACCAGCTTCTTACACAACTCAGATGAAATAACTGGATATATTTCAGTTGTTGATACCTAATGCTTTACAATTTTATTTTAAGGGGGGGGGAGAACCAAAAACAAACAAACAAACAAAAACTCTGCATTTTGTTTGTCTAAAGTTGGTATTAGAGCCCAGACTGATAACTCTGAGAGGATGTTACCTAAATTCGCCACCAGTTTCCCTAAATTTTCTGTAATGAATCAGCTGCCACTAACTCCTGTTTCTCAGCACCCTGTCTTATAGGGTTACTAAACAATCAAATTCCAAACCCAGTATTGTTGAGTTGATTCCAACCCATAACAACCCTACAGGACAGAGTAGGGTGATCAGTTGTCAAGTTACACTCTTTTTTAGCTCTTAAATAATCATTTCCTTCTTTCCTCTTCTTTGAACCATATGACTATTGGTTGATTCATCTGAAATTGTTGTTTTTGTAGGTCAAAAGTTGTTGACTAATGGCAAGTTTACATAGCTCACATAAGACCACTGTCATTGTCTCCCATTGGGATTACTACAACAGACTTTTAAGGAGTCTTTCTGCCACAAGCCTTGCCCCAAAAATATCACCTCCACAAGGCTGCCAGATTACCTATTATGTATGATAAGCACTGCTGGTGCCTGACTAATATCAATTCTCCTCTTCCTTGCTTACAGAACTCTCATTCTGGTTGGTGTGGCAATGTACCTAGCTAACTACTTGCTTTCCCCATCTCCCTTGCAGATACGGTTATGGGGAAAATTTTTAGTTGTCCAGAAGCAGGACAGAAGCTCCTGATGCAGCCTTCTAGCCACGAGCAGAAGCAGTCATCTTACTGATTCACAGAAAACTGCAGTAGGAGTACCTAGTAAATTGTGCCTTCCCTTCCTACCCTCTTGATGCTGGGTTGCCAAACCAAGTTTTCACAAGCAACAAAGCCCTTCAGCTCTATCTTCCCATGCTTTATGAAACTTTCAAAGGTAGGAGTCATTCCACCACTATGTCCACCTCCAGTTGCATGGGGTTGATTCAAACTCATGGGGACCCATATGTGTCACAACAGAACCATGTAACATAGAGTTTTCACTGGCTGATTGTTCTAAAGCAGATCACCAGACCTATTTTCAAGGTGTGTGGGTAGGCTCAACCACAAACCATTTGGTTAGCGGCCAAGTGTGTTAATCATTTGTACCATCCAGGGACTCCATGAGTCAGCAGCATATATTGTATCACTCTGGAGGCCCTGGGTGTGCGAACAGTTACAAGCTCAGTGTCTAACCAGAAGGTTTCAATTTTGCATCCACCAGAAGCACCTGGGAAGAAAGGCCTTGTGATCTACTTCAGAAAAACCATCCATTGGAAACTCTATGGGGCACAGGTCTCCTCTTAGACACAAGGTGTTGCCATGAGGTGGAAATGACTCCACAGCAAAATTTTTTTAAATCGTCTGTCATCAACTGAATTGTGTCCTCCCCAAAATGTGTGCATTAATTTGGTTATGCCTTGATTCCCAGCCTTGTATGATATTCCTATATGCTGTAAACCCTACTTATATGATGCTAATGAGGGAGGATGGGCAGCAGTTGTGTTGATGGGGCAGGATTCAAAATGTACGATTGTATTGTGTCTATAGGCAGTCTCTTGGGATATAAAGGGAAAGGAAACAAGCAGACAGTTGGGGACCTCTTACCACCAAGAAAACAGTGCTAAGAACAGAGTACATCCCTTGGAAAGGGCTTGGGATCCTTGCACCTCAGAATCTCCCCATCCAGGGAAACATTGACACCAAGGATCTACCTCTAGAGCTATCAGAGAAAGACTTCTCCTGGAGTTTATGCCCTGAATTTGGACTTGTAGCCTACTAGACTGTGATAGAATAAAATTTCTCTTTTTAGGGCCATCCACTTGTGGTATTTCTGTTAAAACAACACTACATGAAAAAAAAAAAAACATCATTATAAGATGTTCCAACCCCAGAGAGAGAAAGAGGGGCCCTGTCATGGATTGAATTATGTCCCCCCAAAAATGTGTGTATCATGTTTCCAGCATTGTGTGATTTTCCGGCCTACTGTGAATCCTGCCTCTGTGTTTTTAATGAGGACAGATGGGTGGCAGTTCAGTTGGTGAGGCAGGACTCACTCTGTAAGATGGTATTGGGTCTTGAGGCAGTCTCTTGGAAGATAAAAGGAAAGGGAAGCAAGCAGAGAGTTGGAGACATAATACCACCAGGAAAGAAGAACGAGGAGCAGAGTGGGTACTTTGTTCTCAGGGTCCCTGTGCCTCAGAAGATCCTAGCCCAGGGGAAGATTGATGACAATGACCTTCCTCCAGAGCCAACAGAGAAAGTCTTTCCCTGGAGCTGATGCCCTGATTTGGGACTTATAGCCTACTTTTCCGTGAGAAAATAAATTTCTCTTCATGAAAGCCATACACTTGTGGTATCTCTGTTACAATAGCACTAGATGACTAAGACAGGCCCCAAAGCATATCCTGAATTGACATAAAAGAATATTTGATCATTTTTTTAAAAAAATTCTAAGGGGGCAGAGTCAAGATGGCAGACTAGACACATGTCTCCTTAACTCCCTCTGAAAACTAAGACCTGGGTTGATAATTAAATGGAGCCTTCTGGACATTCAGTGACCTCTAGGACATGGCATGGAGCTGTCTATTTGGACTATATGCCAATGAACAGAAAGTGTCTCTTTCGCTGACCTCTGCCCTTGTTGAATGCTGGGTCTTGCAGACTGAAGGTAACTTGTGTTTTTAATTTTTTTTTCCTCTGTCTTAGCCAGCAGGTGGGGCTTGGGCTTAACTGGCAGCAAAGCTCAGCTGTACTGCTGACGGGATCAGCAGGTGAAACAGCCACATTTTGAGAGCCCAGCTCTGGACTCTGTACCTCAGCCCCTCCACTCTGTCTTTCCAAACCTCCACCGTTGATTTGGCTATTTCACAGCAGGCAGGAAAGCGTGTGCAGGATGCCATCTTGCTCAACTGGGAGGCAGAGTTATGACAACAGAGGTCTCAGCAGGGGCTAATTCACAGGCTGGGAGGCAATTCCAGCCTGGGGAGCACTTTCCCAGCAGAAAAGCTGTGTTTAGCACAGTGGAGCTTTACAAGTGGGGCCTGGCAGTGGATGACAGCAGGGCAGTAGCCTTTCTGTACTTTCAACTAGTTTACAGCATGTGGGGTTGGATATAGAGGTGCTTACATTGCCAGCTGGGAAGAGGGACTCATACACCTGACAGCCTGACTGATTTTTGGAACCTATCAGATAGCTTTTACCTTTCATAATAAGACTACCTAGAGAAAAAAACGTGGTGCAGCCTGACAGCATCTCCTCCAGCTGTTACTGACAACATCATAGGGTAAGCTGACAGCCCCCCCCCAGTGACTCCATAAGTAGGGCCGTGTCTATGCTAATCAGGAGGTGGAGCCTGCTACCCCAGAGATTCCACTGGGCCCAGTGACTGGAGTACATAGCGGTAACTGGTGATCACCTTCCTTCTGAGACTATGTTTCAGATTCTGTTAAGGTAACACCAGAGAAACTAAACAACCTCTAGATGCCCAAAAGGGAAAAAACCTTGGCCAGAAACTTAAAGAAAAATTCACCTATGGCTCCACAAAGCCTCCAAAAGAAAGAACCAAAGAACTTCCCAGATGAAGAAGCCTTTCTGAAACTATCAGAGGTAGAGTACAAAAGGGTTATATATAGTGCCCTCCTAGACATTATACAAAATGCAGCAGAGCAAAATGAAAAATTAAGCAAGCTGTTCAATCTGATGGAACACCGGCATTCTGAAATCCAACAGATCAATAACAAAATCAAAGAAATAGAAAATTCAATTCAAAGCTAAGAAGACAGAATTGAACAAATGGAAAATAGACTTTCTGACTTGGAAGACAGAGCTACTGACTCCAGCATCTATGAGGAGAAATCAGAGAAAAGAAACAAGAAAAATGAAGAAGCATTAAGAAGCATGTGACACTGTATCAAGAGGAACAATCTACAATTAATTGGAGTTCCTGAACAGGGAGGAACAACTGAAAACACAGACAGTATTGTTGTTGAGCTGCTGAAAGAAACCTTCCCTAAAATTATGAAAGAAGACAATATAGATATCCAAGATGGATAGCAAATGCCACACAATACAGATCCCAAAAGAAAGACACAAAGACATATTGTAATCAAGCTTAACAAAACGAAACATAAGCAGAAACTCTTAAAGGCAGCAAGGCTCAAAGCAAAGCTAACATTCAGAGAGAAACCCTGTATGCTTTTGTCTGACTTCTCAGCAGAAACAATGCTGGCATAGATACTATGGATGACACATTCAAAGCCTTGAAGGAGAAAAACTTTCAGTCAAGAACTGTATATCCTGCAAAACTGTCTTTCAAATTTGAAAATGAAATTAAGACATTAGCAGGTAAACAGAAACTCAGAGACTTTGTAAAAACCAAACCAAAGCTACAAGAAATACTGAAAGAAGCTCTTGACTTAGAAGAACAAAATCACTAACTCTATATTTTAGGAGGCAAAGCATGACATATCATCCAGAGACACACTCAGTTAGGGAAGGCCAAAAACTCAATCAAAGCTATAATATTAAAAGAAGTGATCCAGTGATAATATCATGAAAACTATGATATCATCACATTAAAAAGAGGGATGTACTACAGTAGTTACAGTTCTTCCAGATGGAGAGGAAGTCAATAAGGTATGTAGAAGTTAAAATTGGGTTTAAATATAGATTATTAAGGGGGATCATAGGGGTAGCCTCAAAGCACAATAAAGATGCAAAATACCAAATGAAGAAACATAATACAGAAGTTTCAACAAACACAAAACCAACATTGAAAAGGGTGAAACATCAATCTATAAAGAATGTCCCAGAACAGAATATTAAGAGCAACAGAGAAAACATCAACATAAAAATAAACACATCAAAATGACAGCACTAGACACATACCTACCAATAGTTACACTGAACGTAAATGGACTGAACACTCCAGTAAAGAGACAATGAGTAACATCTTGTATCAAAAGATGTGACTTGTCTATATGTTGCTCACAAGAAACTCACTTTAGACTTATTAAAGATATGAACAAACTGAAAATTTGCCGAGGTCTGTCACCCACAAAGGCCTCTGTGAAGCAAAGCTATAAGCCTATGTGATGGCAGATGGAGGCATTTCACCCGTGACATATTTCTGGCCATACTTTCCCTGATAATATTTTGCATCCTAATTAAACTTTCCTCAAAAATACCCCCTCATTTCCTGGTCCAAGGAAGATGCCCTCTAAGAAGGGTTTTACAACACCCTTGGCTTAATGAATCCCGACACAGAACGCCCAGCCCGGGAACGCCCAGCCCAGGAATGCCAAGGTCAGCCCAGCCCAGCTGGCTTCCCCCAACTGCACATCCCCCTCCACATGTGAAAAACTAGATTGCAGGAAGGCCCTGGGAAGCTCCCCAGGGAAGACCCCCTGCACAGCTCTTAGATATAGACACCCCATTCCCTGCATCAGGAAGATGGATAGCCTCCCAAGTCTGTTATATTTGGTATGGCAAATGAGTAAATACTAAAGAAATACCCATCTTAGAACAGCTTAAGAAAGGCATAGGGTGGGGGATGGTAGGTGTTTACTGTCCCCACAGGAAGAGATAAAATAAAGAGCAAAGAAGGAACAAATAAAGACAGCCAGATTATCCTCCTGCACCTTTTAACCTTGAAGCATAGATAGAACTGATTAAGCTCCAGACATAACTTTTGTATTCACTGTTGATTATAACCACAATATACTTGCCTTGGGCCACTACCTAGAAGGCCCTAATTATTAACATGTAAAGAGACCACTTGTCTCAGGCCATTATCCTATAGGTCCCAATAATTAACATGAAAAAAGGCCACAAGGTATCACTTCCTTGTTAGCCAACAGCTTGTGTGGTCGAGGGGGGAGGGTGAAATCATGTCGCTGATCATATAAAAAATAAAGACAGGCCCTGACGGGCAGCCAATCTCCAGATTCCTGTTTGTCTCAGTCTCATCATTTCTTCTTTCACCAGCGTCACCCATCCCTTCGTGAATCCCAGACCCTGCCGAGGCTGGCTCCCGGCAAAAATTAAAGGATGGAAGAATATACACCAACCTAACAACATACAAAGAAAATCAGGTGTGGCAATATTAATCTCAGATAAAATAGATTTTAATGTAAACCCCACCATTGTGGACAAGGATGGACACTATTGCTGAAAGGTTCAATACACAAGCAGGACTTAATAAATTAAATATTTATGCACCCAATACTAGAGTATCTAAATACATCAAAGAAACACTGACTATATTCAAAAATGAGATAGCTTACTTCACAGTAACAGTGGGAGACTTCAACACTCCACTCTCAGTATTGGACAGATCTTCCAGAAAAAAGCTCAATAAAGACACAGACGATCTTATTGCCACAATTAACCAACTAGACCTCATCGACACATATAGAACTTCCTATCCATCAGCAGACAATTCCCATGTTCCAGTACATGTGGAACAATTTCCAGAATAGATCATATGTTAGGACATAAAGTAAATCTCAACACAACCGATACCAGTAAATTATTGCAAAGCATCTTCTCAGACCATAAGGCCATAAAAGTCAAAATTAATAGCAGAAAAAACATAGAAATTGGAACTCATGAAAACTGAACAACATCTTGCTCAAAAAGCCATGGGTTACAGAAGAAATCAAGGATGAAATAAAGAAATCTATGGATTCCAATGAGAATGAAAACACTTCCTACAAGAACACATGAGATACAGCCAAAGCACTGCCCAGGAGTAGTTTATCTCTATGAATGCACACATCTGGAAGGAAGAAAGAACCCAAACCAAGGAACTAACTCTACAGCTTGAACAAGCAGAAAGAGAGCAACAAAGGAACCCCTCACACACCAAAAGAAAACAAGTCATAAAGATTACAGCAGAACTAAATGAATTAGACAACAGAAGAACAATTAAAAGAATTGAAAAGACCAAAAGCTCGTTTTTTGAAAAGATCAACAAAACTGACAAACCATTGGCTAAATTTACTAAATAAAAACAAGAAAGCAAACAAATAGCCCAAATAAGAAATGAGAGGGAAGATGTCACAACAGACCCAACAGAAATGAAAAATATCGTAACAGAATATTATGAAAGACTGTACTCTAACAAATTTGAAAACTTAGAGGAAATAGACAAATTCCTAGAATCATATCACCTACCAAAATTATCACAAGGTGAAGCAGAGCAACTTAATAAGCCCATCACAAAGGAAGAGATTGAAAAAGTCATCCAAAAACTACCAACTAAAAAAAGCCTAGGCCCAGATGGCTTCACAGCAGAATTCTACCAAGCTTTTAGAGAACAGTTTATTCCAATACTACTTAAACTACTTCACAGCACAGAAAGGGATGGAATACTCCCAAACTCATTCTAAGAAGCCAGCATAACCCTGATACCAAAGCCAGGGAAAGACTCAAAAAAAAAAAAGCAGAACTATAGACCAATATGACTCGTGAACCTAGATGCAAAAATCTTCAACAAAATACTTGCCAATAGAATTCAACACCATATCAAAAAAAATAATCCATCACTACCAAGTTGGATTCATACCAGGGATGCAAGGCTGGTTCAGCATTAGAAAAATAATTAATATGATCAACCAGATAAATAACACAAAAGATAAGCATCACCTGATTTTGTCAACTGATGCAGAAAAGACATTTGATAAAGTTCAACACCCATTCATGCTAAAAACTCTCAGCAAAAAGGGAATAGACGGCAAATTTCTGAATGCAATAATGGCCATTTATACAAAGCCAACTGCCTGCATCATCTTGAATGGAGAGAGACTGAAACAATTCCACTTGAGACCAGGAACTAGACAAGGATGCCCACTCTCACTTCTCCTGTTCAACATTGTACTAGAAATTCTAGCCAGAGCAAGTAGACAATACTAAGAAATAAAAGGCATCTGCATCAGCAAAGAAGAAGCAAACATCTCCCTATTTGCAGATGATATGACTGTATACACAGAGAATCCTAAAGAATCCATAAGTAAACTGCTCAAATTGATAGAAGAGTTCAGCAAAGTCTCAGGATACAAGATAAACATAAGTAAATCAGTAGGATTCCTTTATACCAACAAAGAGATTATTAAAGAAGAAATCATCAAATCAATACCTTTACTAATAGCCCCCAAGAAGATAAAATACCTAGGAACAAATCTAACTAGAGAAATAACAGGCCTTTACAAAGAGAACTACAAGACCTTGCAATAAGAAACTAAGAAAGACTTACATAAATGGAGAAATCTACCTGCTCATGGATAGGAAGACTTAACATTGTGAAAATGTCTATCTTACCCACAACAATCTACTTATATAATGCAATCCCAATATAAATTACAGTGACACTTTTTTAATGAGATGGAGAAACAAATCACCAACTTTTTTTGGAAAGGGAAGAAGGCCCAAATACATAACGCACTACTGAAGAACAAGACCACACTGGGAGGCCTCTCACTGACCAACTTTAGAACCTATTACACTGCCACAGTAGTCAATATAGCCTGGTACTGGTACATAAAGAGACAATATAGACCAATGCAAGAGAGCTGAGACCCCAGAGATGCCACCATCCTCCTATGAACAGCTGATATTTGACAAAGGTCCTAAGAGTATAAACTGGGGTAAAAAGAGTCTCCTTAACAAATGGTACTAGCAAAATTGGATATCCATCTGCAAAACATTGAAACAAGATCTGTATTTTACACCTTATATAAAAAACAACTCAAACTGGATTAAAAGACCTAAATATCAAATCTAAAATTATAAGCTCATCCAAGAAAAAATAGGATCAACAGTGGAAGTTTTAATACACAATGTAGACAGACTTCAAAATCTGACAAAGCAAGCGTGATCAACAGAAAACTGATAAATGGGAACTGCTGAGAATCAAGCACTTTTCCTCATCTAGAGACTTTATCAAAAGAATTAAAAGACCACCTACAGAATGGGAAGAAATATTTGGTAACTATATGTCAGACAGACATCTGATCACCATAATCTATAAGGTACTACAAAATATCAATAAGATAAGGATACATAATCCAATTAAGTGATGGGCAAAGGAGATGGACAGACACTTCTTTAAAGAGGATATCCACACGGTCAAAAAACACATGTGGTCCTGCTCATGATCATTAGCTATTGAAGAAATTCAAACCAAAACTACAATGAGATACAATCTCACCCCAAGAAGGTTGGCCATAATCCAAAAAATGCAAAATAACAAATGCTGGAGAGGCTGTGGAGAAACTGGAGTTCTTCTACACTGCTGGTGGGATTGTAAAATGGTGCAACTTCTTTGGAAAGCAATCTGGTGCTGCCTTAAAAAGCTGGACCTAGATACACTATTTGACCCAGTAATTCTACTTCTTGGAATATTTCCTACAGAATGAAGGCATTCACACCAACTGATACACACGTGCTAGTGTTTATTGCAGCACAGTCCACAATAGCAAAAAGATGGAATCAACCCAGATGGCCAACAGCAGAGGAATGCATAGGTAAACTATGGAATGTATACTCAGTGGAACACTGTGTAATGATAAAGAACAATGATGATTTTAGGAAACATAACCTGATTTCAATTGGAGGACATGCTGAGTGAAAGCAGTCAGCAACAAAAGGACAAATATTGTATGAGACCCCTATGACAAGAACTTAAAAACAGACTCATACATAGAAGAAAAGACTCTCTGATGGCTACAAATGGGGGGTGAGGGGAGGGTTTATATAGTTGATAGAAATTTGGTTTGGTGAAATCTGTGACAGCACACATCAGAAGGAAGATCAATTTAACTGGACTTCAACATAACCTGAATACTCTTCAATCTTAACCCAATATTGCAAAGACATAGTAGAAAGGGTGGGAGTCCAGGGACCATGCTCTCAGTTGACATTGAGGACAAGTGGCATAACTAGCCTATTGCTAAGAGAGTCTTCTGCACCCCATATTGGTGAGTGGCATCTGGGGTCTTAAAAGAAAGCTAGCAAGCTGCCATGTGAGGTGCACCAAATTGTACCAACTCAGCAGGAACAGATGATCACCAAGAACCAAATTGTCATAGGGGAAAGAAACCCAGAAGAGAGAGAGACCCACATGAATGGCTACATTGACATGTGACCAGAGGAACCAGATAGTGTCTGGCCACCACCAGGGATAGCCTTGATGGGTCTCACAAAGTTGAGTCTCACTGGCAAAATGAGAATAAAAAGGGGTGCACTCTGAGAATTCCACTAAGAGACCACAATTGATTGTCCAGTGGCCTCAGGGTTCCCCTGGGAGCATGGCCCCTCATCCTGATGCTGCCACTGTTCATAAATCATCACTGAGGTTGTCTTCAAGAGACAGGAATGGATCAGACTTGGTGACACAGAGTGACCATATTGTGTGTGCACTTTGTGGTTCTATGCATCTATAGGATGCCATCCTACTGGCCTCTTACTAGAGGGAAGGGAGAAAGTGGAGAAGAGGGGACAGGAGGTTGTTAAGAGGATATGACATGTGTAGAACAGATAGGAGGAGTGTGCTGTTGCTGGGCAATCAGAGCAGTAGGAGCTGCACATAGGCGGACATGCAAATTCAAACTGGATTGTACATTTTCACTCAATCACAATAAATAAAAAAAGAAAAACATTAAAGAAAATTCTAATGGTACCCAAATTCCAGTAAGTGGCATCCAACCACAACCCACCTGCTTCCATTCTTCCTGAGTGGGCTCCAGCAGCTCTCCAGCATCAGAGTCCACTTCTGCTGTAAAGACAAGGGGCTCTTCCTTCTCCTGGATCATGGGGAAGCCTGCCTGCTGCCGGCACCTCTCCAGCTCCAGGTCCACAGAGTGCCGCACCTGCTGGGAGAGCTCTTTCCGCTCCAGAGAAGTGCTGCACGGAACACTGGAAGAGCGTCCAGCTTTCTGGATCTTGTGGGAGCTGTCACGCAGGGGTGAAGAGGGGAGAGAGCGGCTCATGGGGAGAAACCATGGGGAAGGTCTCCCTGGAGAGCTCATCTCATTGGCTTTTCTCTTATCCTCTGCTAGCCTCTCAGTCTTCTTTCTTGTTTTGCACCTCATAGTGGAAACAATCTAAAAAATTTCCAGAAAAGACACAGATGCTGGAATGAAATCGCAGTTTCTTTCTCAGTAACACTTTGGCACCCACTTGGTCAGTGCTACTCTCACTGGGTCAGCAGACAAGTGCTGGTCTGTGAACTGTGTGTACCTGGTCCATACCAAGGTAAGTTTAGAACTTGAGAGTCAGCCTTCAGAAACTCTTAAAGCAATTTGATGGTCCCTGAGTAGTGCAAACAATTTGTGCTCAACTATGGAAACCCTATGGGGCAGTTCTACTCTTACCTCAAGGCTTGCTATGAGTCAGACCCGACTCGACAGCAGAGGGTTTATAGAAACCCTAGTGGTGTAGTGCTTAAGTGCAATGGCTGCTAAACAAAAAGTCAGCAGTTCAAATCCACCAGGTGTTTCTTGGAAACTCTATGGGACAGTTCTGCTCTATCCTGTAGGGTTGCTAAGAGTCAGGATCTACTCAGTAGCAATGGGTTTGGTTTGGTTTACTAACCTAAAAGTCAGCCGTTGAAATCCACCCAGTAGCACTGCAGAAGAAAGGCCTGCTGATTTACTTTCATAAAGGTTATAGTTTTTTTAAAAAGCCACAGAGCAGTTCTACTCTGCAATACATCAGGTCACCATGAGTCAGAACTGACTCAAGACTAAATGGGGGAGGGGAAGATAAGAAAAGTCTACTCTGAATTGACATGGAAGGATATTTTATTTAATTAACTTATTTTTTAATCCTTGATTCTTCCTGGTGGCAGGCAAATTCCAGGAAGTGGCATTTTGAGGGGCATAGCAATCTGACATTTCCATGAGAATTCAGCATAGGATCAATAAGCTTGAATTTCATATGTCTTTACTTCATTGATTCATTTTTCTAATATTTGATAACTATAGCAGTTCTTAAAAGTAATGATCTGTAAAAAGAACAAACAAATCAGTCTTAGAAGAAATACAACCAGAACATTCTTTAGAAGCAACGTTGGTGAGACTTCAGCTTGCTTACTTTGGACACTGCCTCGGAAAAAATCAGCTACTAGAAAAGGACATCATGGTTGGTAAAATAGAGAGCGGTTAAAAAAGAGGGACATCCTTCATGAGATGAACTGACATGGCAGCTGCACAAAGGTCTGAAACATACCAGTGACCGTGATGACAACGTCGGACTGAGGTTATACATAAGGTGGCCATAGGCTTGAGCCCACTCAGTGGCAACTAACAATAACAACATCACTGAGCTATCACAAACTGTAAATTAAAAAATAACTGGTCTTTCAGATATTTCTATTCTCAGACAACTTGAGAACCACTAACCTCTAGAAGGCTGGTGATTTGGGGACACGAATGGGAAAAAGCAAGCTCTCACTGACTTTCCCAGCACAGCTGTTGTTGTTCCACAGATGCTAAAGCAAAGGAGAGGAAATGTAGCTGGTGACTGAAATGTTCAACGGGGAAACCTTCACTCTTGCTATAAGCACTTAACTATGTTTCACAAAAGTACTCTACCTGTTAAGGAAAAGCGGAGCAGGTAAGAGGGAGAAGGTTCCTCTCTTCAGCCTAGACCTAACTAGGAAAATATCTTCTTATCAAAGGAGATTGATTATGGTCCATCCTGCTGACTTACAGTTGTCACAGGACTGAGACTAAGGCAGTGAATGGAGAAGACAAGTGTGAGAAGAATCTTTTTTTCTTTTAAATATTTTATTGTGCTTTAAGTGTAAATTTACAATCTAAATCAATTTGCCACATAAAACCCTGTACACACCGCTTTGCTACTCTAGCTGCTGCCCCCATGCCTGGGAAGAATCTTGATCACAGGAGTCAGAGGGAGGGGTCAGGCCACAGTGCAAAGCATAAAGAGGGTAACAGTGATAAAAATCTGGTTCCTTCTGGGCAATTGGTTAATCAAAGAACGAAAACTTTCTGCAAACAGGTATCAGGACTGTAATATAAACAAGCCACATCCAAGTGCAGAATGGCTTAGGGCAAGAACAAAAAGACCCTCAGAGAGGATCAACATAAACTGAGTGATGTCTGAAGAGGAATCCATACCAGATAAATAGAACAGAGGCTGTTCTCTAATGTTGGACAAGTGCTAGTCACCTCCCAAGCAGTTTCAACCCAAGCACAGAGAGGGTAAAATCAAGAAATGACTCTGAACTGCCTCATAACCACAACTGTCCCTCATTGCCAAACACAGCAGGTCAGCCTACTAGTCCTACCCCTTTCTACCTTCAGGTAATTGTATTTTAGGGACATTATCATTTGCCCTGGAGGCATCCCTAACTTTGATGGTTAAGTAGGATAATAGATCGACTACCCATGAGTCAATTCCAACTCAAAGCAACCCTACAGGACAGAGTAGAACTGCCCCACTGAGTTTCCAAGAAATGCCTGGTGGATTTGAATTCTAACTTTTCCATTAGCAGCTGTAGCACTACATTACCAGGGCTTCCAGGAGAATAATAGTAGTTAGCATTTACTGGGCCTTTTTCATAGGTTGGGTATGACTCTAGGCACTGTACATGAACTGATGTCAATTCCCACCATTCCCATAAGGTGGCATCCTCATATACCACATGGATAAGGAAGTAGAGGCACAGAGTATTGTTGTCTGTCATCAGGTTGACCTCCAACTCATAGCAACCCCATGCACAATGGGATTAGACTGTTGTGTTGCTTTTTCAGAAGTAGATTGCCAGACATTTTTTCCTACCCTCTCTTACTCTAGAAGCTCTACTAAAACCTGTTCAATATCATAGCTCACGCAAGCCTCAACTGACAAAAAGGGTTGGCTGCACTTTGAGGTACATTAGTCAGGAATTGCATCTGGGGCTCCAGCAAGGAAGGTGAGAACTCTACCACCGAGCCACCACTGAACTGCAAGATGGTGCCAGGACTGAATCTAAGGCCCAGAATGCTCAGTATTCCCCTCCCAAGTGGTTCTTAGATTCTGTACAAATTATTATACCACCCCTCCCCAGGGCTCTGCAAACTAAGTATTGGAAGGTTGGCCTTTTGCTAAGCCACAGAAAGTAAGTTGCTTTTCAAAACTCTTCCCAAGTTCCCACTTCTCTCGTATGTTTACATAATTAAATCCAAATCTTTACATAGGGTGTCTGTTCTACTGTGACTTGGTGTCCCTACCTCCAAACACAGACAGCGAATGGATGTCTGAATCAAAAGTTTCTGAGAAATACCAAGGTGCAAAACATATGGAAATAAAAAGAAAAAACAAACAAACAAACAAAAAACAAGTACAGGACAACATACAAAATGGATAAAGGAGAAAGAACTCATTCTGGAACTCTTAAGCCCCACACTCACTTCAACAATATGAAAGGACTGAGAGTATAGAGATAAAGAGAAAGCATTTTGTAAACTAGATGTGGTAAAGAGACACTAATCTGCAGCTCTTCCTTACCCCCAGGGAGTTGTCTTCTTCCTCTTCCAACACCAAGCTTGGTGTGCAGGAACACATAAACTGTGGTTTAGGTACCAGACCATAAGGACCTCAGTTCTATCTGTCAGGTAGACAGACATAGGCATGTAGACATAAATAGTCTAGGTCCCTGGACAACCCGACAGTATAAAACTGTCATACCAACCAAGATGTATAAATTCTAAGGTTAAAATCCAGGTCTCTCTGACTCTAAAACCATGATCTTTCATTTATATTGCATTTAACATAGACTTTTACATCAATTACAGTTTTCTAAAGATGGAGTAGATTGGCTTGTGGGGCAATGAGCCCCCTGCCTTCGGAACTACACAGGTGAGCATTGTCAAGGATGTTGGAGCAGGGATCCCTGCATGGGATGAGCAATTAGAATACAGAAGCTAAGTGGTATCATTCAACCGTGATAATCTATGATTAAAAGAAAACAGAGATCAGACTTACTGGTCTGATACCCAAAAAACCCACTGCTGACTGACAAGTCAATCTTGACTCATAGTAACACTATAGGACAGAGTAGAACTGCTGCACAGAGTTTCCAAGGAGCACCTCACAGATTCAAACTGCTGAACTTCTGGTTAGTAGACGCAGCACTTAATCACTACACCATAGAGAGACTGGTGAAGTCCCCTAAGACTATGGCCCTATGTTACCCTTCAAACTGGGTACTGAACCCATTTCTGGAAATCAGCTTTCAGCCAAACAACAGACAGGCCTATAAAATAAACAATAACACCAGTGAAGAACATGTTCCTCAGGACAAGCAATCACATGAACTCAAAAACAAAATTCAGGAGGCGGGAAAGGGCAGGAAAGCTGGGTGAACAGAAATGAGAAATCTAGGGAGGAAGGGGGTAGAGTCTTGTCACATTGAGGGGACTGCAACTAATGTCACAAAACAAAACATGCAGGAATTGTTGAATAGAAAACTAATTTGTTCTGTAAACTTCCACCCAAACCACAATAAAAAGCTATTTTTAAAAATGAAAGGAAAAAAAAACAAAAAAGATGGCAAGATCTTTGCTTTCCAGGCTTCTGTTCACAAAACGAAATAGAAAACTGACATATTGTTTTCCAGGTGTGATGCAGTCTGTCTCTTACTCCCCAACCTCCCACCTGTAGATCATTAAAAATTTCATGAAGAAGAGATCTAGGCAGCCAAAAAGTAGGTGTGGACATGCTCATGATCATTAGCTATTAAAGAAATTCAAATAAAAACTACAGTGAGATACCATCTCACCCCAACAAGGTTGGCCATGATCCAAAAAATGCAAAACAACAAATGCTGGAGAGGCTGTGGAGAAATTGGAACTCTCCTACACCATTGGTGGGATTGCAAAGTGGTGCAACCTCTTTGGAAAGCAATCTGGCACTTTCTTAAAAAGGTTGATCTAGATATACCATTTGACCCAGTAGTTCCACTGCTTGGAATATATCCTACAGAATCAAGGCCATTCACGTCAACTGATACATGTACACTAATGTTTATTGTAGCACAGTCCACAACAGCAAAAAGATGGAATCAACCCAGATGCCCAACAGCAGAGGAATGGATAGGTAAACTATGGTATGTATACTCGGTGGAACACTATGTAATGATACAGAACAATGATGATTTTAGGAATCATCTTATAACCTGGTTTAAACTGGAGGACATAATGAGTGGAAATAGTCAACAAAAGGATAAATATTGTATGAGACCCTTATGATAAGAACTTAAAAACAGACTCATGCATAGAAGAAAAGACTCTTTGATGGCTGCAAGGGTGAGAGGAAAAGAGGGCAAAGTGGGGAGGGTTTAGATTAGCTAGTTGATAGAAATTTGGTTGGGTGAAATCTGTGACAGCACACATTAGAAAGAAGATCAATATTAATTGGTCTTCAACATAACACGATTACTTCTCCCATCTTAACCCAATATTGAAAGGACAGAGTAGCTGGGGGTGGGGCCGGGGACCACATTCTCAGGGGTAATCAAGGCCAAATTTTCACAACTAGCATTTTGCTAAGAGAACCTTCTGTACCCCACATTGGTGAACAGTGTCTGGGGTCTTAAAAGCTGCCATCTAAGGGTACAGCAAATGGTCCCAACTCAGCAAGAACAGATGATCATCAAGGGCCAAAACGACATGTGGTAAAGAGAACCCAGAAGGCAGAGAGAGCCACGTGAGTGGGTGACTACATTGACTTATGACCAGAAGAACTAGATAGCCACCACCAGTGATAGCCATGATGGAGTTCACAAAGTTGAGTCTCACCAGCAACACAAGAATAAAAAGGGGTACACCCTGAGATCTCCACTAAAAGACCACAACTGATGGTACAGGGGCCTCAGAGTTCCCGTGGGAGCATAGTCCCTGGCCCTGATGCTGCCCCTGTCCATAAAGCATAATGGAGGCCAACTCTTTGGACAGGAATATATTGGACTTGGTGACACAGAGTGACCATATTATGTGTGCACTTTATGGTTCTATGCATCTATAGGATGTAGTCCTGCTGACCTCTCACTGGAGGCAGGGTGGAGAGGAGGGTACAGGAGATTGTTGGGAGGATAAGACATGTATGGAGTGGAGAGGAAGAATGTGGTGTCACCGGCAGGGACAGCAGTAGGAGCTGCATATAGGTGGGCATGCAAATCTATACGGGAATGTACATTTTCACTCAATCATTAAAAAAAAAAAAAAAATTCTTTAGAGTAGGCATCATCAATGGTTCATCTTTGTCCCATTCAGGGCCTTCCTAGAACAAACTGAGCACTAAAGACGTATGTATTGAGTTTAATTAAAAGTAATCTTCTTTGTATCTGCCAATAGCACCTTCCTTGCATACAGTAGACACTCCATACACATTTGTGGAGTTTAGCTGAAGAAGTAGAGCCACTGCCATCAAGTCGATGCTAACTCAGAATGACCTTATAGATCAGAGTAGAACTTTCCCATAGAATTTCCAAGGAGCACTGTAGTGATGTAAAAATTTATTTCTTCACACCATGTTTGTTGGGACCTGTTTAAAGTAGATTTTTAATTTTTTAAAGTAGAATAATTTCCAACAAGGTTGGCCACGATCCACAAAACACAAAACAACAAATGCTGGAGAGGCTGTGGAGAAAGTGGAACCCTCCTACACTGTTGGTGGGGTTGCAAAATGGTCCAGCCTCTTTGGAAAGCAATCTGGCGCTTCCTTAAAAAAATGGATATTGATATACCATTTGACCCAGTAATTCCACTACTTGGAACATATCCTACAGAATCAAGGCCTTTCACACCAATGGACACATGCACCAGAATGTTTATCGCAGCACAGTCCACAATAGCAAAAAGATGGAATCAACCCAGATGCCCAACAACAGAAGAATGGATAGGTAAACTATGGTACATATACTCAATGGAGCAGTACGCAATGATAAAGAACAACGATGACTCCAGGAAACATCTCCTGACCTGGTTTCAACTGGAAGACATTATGTTGAGTGAAAGCAGTCAGCGACAAAAGGACAAATACTGTATGAGACCTCTACGATAAGATCTCAAAAACAGACTTGTGTATAGAAGAAAAGACTCTTTGACAGCTGCAAGGGAGGGGAGGGAGGGAGGGAGGCGGGAGGGTTTAGGTTAGATGGTTGCTAGGTATCTGGTTGGGTGAAATCGGTGATAGCACACATTAGAAACAAGAACAATATTAAGTGGACTTAAACATAACATGAGTACTCCTTCCATCTTAACCCAATATTGCAAGGATAGAGTAGCTGGGGCAGGGGGCGGGGGACCATGCTCTTAAGTGAAAGCGAGGCCAACTGGCACAACTAGCGTTTTGCTAAGAGGGCTCTCTGCACCCCACGTTGGTGAGTGGCGTCTGGGGTCTTAAAAGCTGCCAGGCTGCCATCCGAGGGCACAGCAAATGGTCCCAACTCAGCAGGAACGGATGCTCACTGAGGACCAAAATGACATGGGGGAAAGACAACCCAGAAGACAAAGAGACCCACATCAGTGGGTGCCTATATCGACTTGGGACCGGAAGAAACAGATGGTGCCCGGCCACCACCAGTGATAGCCGCAATGGAGCTCACTAAGTTGAGTCTCACTGGCAACACAAGAATAAAAAGGGGTGCATCCTGAGATCCCCACTAAAAGACCTCAATTGATGGTCCAGTGGTTTCAGGGTTCCTCTGGGAGCATGGCCCCTCGCCCTGATGCCGCCTTGACCATAAATCATAACGAAGGTCCACACTTCCGACAGGAATGGATTGGACTTGGCGATGCAGTGACTATATATTGGATGCACTTTATGGTTCTATACATCTATAGGATGTCATCCTGCTGACCTCTGGCTGGAGGAAGAAGAGTGGGTGGAGAGGAGGGAAAAAAGAGACTGTTGGGAGAATGAGACATGTATGGAGCAGAGAGGAATAGTGTGCTGTCACCGGGCAGGAAGAGCAGTGGAAGCTCCATATAGGTGGGTATGTAAATTTATACAGGAATATACATTTTCACTCAGTTATATTAAATAAAAAATGTTTTTAAAAAGTAGAATAATTTTTTTAATTTTTAAAAATTTTTTTAAAGTAGAATACAGCTGGTGGATTTGAACTGCTGACATTTTGTTAGCAGATGTAATACTTAATCACTTACCCCACTACAGTTTTCAGTTTAACTGAAGGTGACATAAATTATTTGGGAAATGTATGCTCTTCAAGTGACAATAATTGAGAAGCAGTGATTTGTCATGTATTGAATTATGTCCCCCAAAACACATGTTTGGCAATTTGGCAGGGCCATGATTGCCTGTATTTTGTAGTTGTCCTCCATGTGGTGACTGTAATTTTATGTTAAAGAGGATTAAGGGTACCACTGTAACACTCTTACTGAAGTCATATCTTTGATCCAACGTAAAGGGAGTTTCCCTGGGGTGGGGCTGGTCCCACCATTTGTCTCTAGAGAGATAATAGGAAGGGGAAGCAAGCAGAGTTGGGGACCTCACACCACTAGGAGAGAAGCACTGGAAGCACAGTGCACCCTTTGGACTTGGGGTTCCCACGCCTGGTAAGTTTTCCACCCAGGGGAAGATCTACGACACAGACCTTTCTCCAGAGCCAATGGAGAAAGTCTTCCCCTGGAACTGATGCCCTGAATTTGAACTTTTAGCCTGCTTTTCTGTGAGAAAATAAATTTCACTTTGTTATAGCCATCTCCTTGTGGTAGTTCTGTTACAGCAGCACTAGACTATTACAACAGATTAGAATTACCTAGGTCACGGATGGCAAATACTATCATATCCATAGCAGACATTACTAACCAATCACAGCACACTTTTACAGTGAGCCCAGTGTGGATTCTCAACCCTTCTCCACACTCCTAGTGGCTGTTATTAGTCAACTGAAGTCAGCTTGCAAGATGGAATTTATTTTCACGTTGGCCATGAAACTGGACATGACAGTGAAATTCGCATTATGTTATCCCTCAGTCAATACCTTGTGTCTGTCTAGTTTATCCAGAAACTCCAGATCAGTCATGTCTGATACACCACCATGAAGAATCAGAACTTTCTCATCAACCAGAGTGGCCAGTGGAAGCCAACAGAAAACATCTTGCAGTGTTTTTAGTATTTTCTTGCCATGTATCTGGGAAAAAAAAGAAGATATTAACAAGATGTTGAGTTTCAAATAATTCACTTACTTCATGTGAACTAAGGGAAATTTTTGCTTTGAAAAGCAGTGTACCTTGTATTTGTACATCACTTCCTTGGTGAAGCCATATCTAGATTTAGAAGCAAGAATAGATATTAAAGTAAATACAGTGACAACAGTTACGGTATCATCATATTTTTATTAAAAGCATACATTCTTATGTATGTGTACTTAAATATATAGAAAAGAGACTAAAGAATTATCACCAAAATGTTTACAATAGTGACATTATCTCTGAGTACAGAAAATGGGATATTATCTTTTTTTCCCTTTTGCTTACCTATATTTCCTACTTTTTCTATAATAAATGCCTACTTTCTGTATAGTGAAGGGTACAAATATGTGGAAAAGTATTAAAATACAGTTTCATTGGAATAGAAAGATAATGTGCAAAAGAATTTAAATATTTTTCTTTAATGTTGATATGTCCGTATTCTACTTTAAAAAACTAAAAATCTACTTTAAACAGGTCCCAACAAACAAAGTGTGAAAAAATAAATTTTTACATCACTACAGGCAAACATAAAACACCAAGTATGTTTTGGTTTATACCGTAAGTTCACCATGTGGTCCTCATGGTTTCCTCGATTGAGGTGGAATTCTTTGGGGTAAACCAACATGAAGGCAAAGAGAATCATCAAGATCTCTACTGAATCCTTGCCTCGATCCACAAAGTCACCGTTGAACACGTAGGC
Source organism: Heterohyrax brucei (assembly GCA_028571685.1). Lineage (NCBI taxonomy): Eukaryota > Metazoa > Chordata > Mammalia > Hyracoidea > Procaviidae > Heterohyrax > Heterohyrax brucei. The sequence continues at coordinate 115,602,283 of CM053143.1, read as the reverse complement.
CCGCTCTGGCGATGGAAGGCCGTTCTTCCCATCATAGAAATAAGCCAAAGAGAAGCCCATAATTGAACAGGAATTCCGGTTAAAGCCAAGTCACATTCAGTGCTCATATTGGGTCTATAGAGTTGTTATGAGTTGCAGTTAATTCAATGGCAGTGGGTTTGGTTGTTGCTTTGTATTGGGCCAATTCTGTGTTTTCAGGGTTTCCTCCAAAAGTGAAACATTAACAAAAGATGGAAATATTTTCTACTGGTCTTATGTTTCCTTTCCAACCAAGCTGAGGTTATGAGATGCTGTCAAAACAAATGCTTTATATAAAACCAGAATCATGCAATGTGGTGTGGAGAAAAGAACGCTGAACTTGTGATCTGACGGCCAGTGTTAAGTTCTGGCCACACTGACTAGCAAGAAGTCCAAAGTATAGTAGCTGCCACAGAGTCCTCAGGATTAAACTAGATATGCATGCGGAAATGCTTTGGAAAGTGCACTATAGATATAAGGCAATATCCCCATTGTTCTTAAGTCAATTCCAACTCTTAATGACCTTATAGGACAGAGTAGAACTACCCCATGGGGTTTCCAAGACTGTCATCGTTACAGTAGCATACTGCCACATCTTTGTCCTGCAGAGGCTGTAGCTCTCAGGTAGCAGTCAAGTGCTTAATCACTGCACCACAGGGCTCCTTAAAGTGATATGCCCAAGACCAAATCCATTGACACTGAATTGATTTCAATTCATAGTGATCCTCTAGAACAGAATAGAACTGCTCTACCGTGTTTCCAAGGCTGTAAATCATTACAGAAGCAGACGGCCACCTCTTTGTGCTGGGGAGCAGCTGGTGGGGTTCAAACTACTGGCCTTGCTGCTGGTAGCCAAGCACATTAACCACTGTGTCATTAGGGGTCTTAACTTAGCATTATAATAATAAAATAGTATTATTACATTTATATGTTTTGCTATCTGCTGTACAACATTTTACAGCTAAAAGTGGGTAGGAAAATAGCTTTAGGTCACTTAGATAATTTATGTATTTGGGAAAAAGAAAATCAATTGCTAATCAAGGATATCTTTGACTTATTACCTAAGATTTCATATTTGTTAAACATTTTACTAAAATATAATGCAGTGCTGACTTTTATATTGAGTATTTTCTATATAGGTTGTTAATAATATTTTTGAAATCCAAGCAATACTTAAGCATTTATTTAAGGGAGGTATTATTTGAACTTTTAAATTAAGCCTCAGAGCCAAAAAGGAACTAAAGTTGAACATTCATACCTTATAAAATATAAATATTAAGTCATCCAACTGGCCATGTAAGTCTCCTGCAAAGACAAAAATGAACACATCAGTTCTGAATAGCCCTTAGAATTTTTCATATTTACTATTAAAAGGAAATGCAGAGAAAAATCAGACAAGAAACTTACAGATACTTATTTTCCATATGTGAGATTAACTGTAAATTCATTGCTGACAAGTTGATGCTGACTCCTAGAGACCCTACAGGACAGAGCAGAACTGCCTCACAGGACTCCCAAGGAGCAGATAGTAGATTCAAACTGCTGACCTTCTGGGTTGGCAGCTGAGCTTGTAAACACTAGGCCACCAGGGCTTCATACATAAGATTAGGGCAAATACTAATTTCTCTTGCTTCAGTCACAGTCAATTTTGTATAAATCACATTTTTTTTTGTAGAAAATATAATATTTTCTGTGTGATTACCATAAACAGTAAGTGGTCTGTATTCTTCCCGAAGCAAAGACAAGACAGAATAATGCAGGGCTGCAAGCTCTGAGGAGAACTTGAGAGATTCTGCCTCATCTAATGGGGGAAGCTGCTCCCCTCTTGTCAACAAATATTGTCATGAAAGTATTGGGGCCAGTACTGTCAGTTTTCAAGAGAAGTTGGAAGTCTGGATTTTAATATGAATTCCTCTCATTTTCACAAGCTGGAAGTTCACTTTAAAAATATAAGAGCACTAAGGGTCAAATAGAACAGACCTGCAGCTTATATGGAGTTCCTGGGTGGCACAAATAGTTAACTCTTTGACTGCCAACCCAAAAGCTTGGGATTTGAGTCCACCCAGCGGCACCTCAGAAGAAAGGTCTGGTGATCTGCTTCCAAAAACTCAGTCACTGAAAACCCTGTGGAGCACAGTTCTAATCTGACAAACACAGGGGGTCACCATGAGTCAGTCAACTCAACGGCAACTCCTTTTCTATTTTTTTTTAAACACAGCCACTAAAGTACCAGTTTGCAATCCCTGGCATACTGCAGTCTTTCTACCCTGTGAGCAGCCATCTATAATGAATGTTATCATATCACTGAAAACATAAAGAGATGGAGAAAATTATCAGCCGCAGACATTCTTTCCCAAAGAAGACTATGTGTGAATGGGAGAAACAATATGCTGGGCATTGGGCTTTCTCAAACAAGAATAATAAACTGTCTTCTAACAAGTGTTGAAAAGTAAAGATGTCACCTTGAAGATTACGGTGCACCTGACCCGAGCCATGGTATTTTCAATCACATCATATGCATGAGAAAGCTAGACAATGAATAAAAAAGACAGAAGAATTGATGCCTTTGAATTGTGGTGCTGGAGAAGAGTATTGAATGTACCATAAACTGCCAAAAAAAAACCAAATAGATCTGTTCTGGAAAAAGTACAACCAGAATGCTCCTTGGAAGCAAAGATAGCAAGACTGCATCTCACATATTTTAGACATACTGTCAGAAGGGATGAGTCCCTGGAGAAGGACATAATGCATAGCTGAGGATCAGCAAAAAAGGGGAAGACTCTCATCAAGATGTGCTGACACAGGAGCTGCAACAGTGGGCTTAAGCATAAAGATGATTGTGGGCCTGTTGCAGAACAGGTAGTGTTTTGTTCTACTCTGCACAGGATCACAACTGACTCAGTGGCACCCAACAACAACAACGGAACCTCCACCACTTCTAGTTGCTACCGTGTCAATTGCAACTCACAACAGCCCCATGTGTGCAGAGTAGAACAGTGTTCCACAGGGTTTTCAGTGGTTGATTTTTCTGAAGTAGGTCACTAGGACTTTCTTCCAAGGTACTTCTGTGTGGACTAATACTACCCACTGTTTAGTTAGCAGTTGAGCTTAACTGTTCGCACCATCCAGGGACTCCCCACCCAGGATGAGTCTGATTATTTGCAGTGTTTTAGTTCTCCTGAATGGAAAGCAGGAGTTTGGGGTCAAAGCTGATTTCCTTGGAAAAAAAAAAAAAAAAAAAACCAGCTGGGCCCTGCTTCTCAGTTCTCTCTATTGCAGAATCTCTTAAGTAAGTGTGGAACAAATATTTAAATTCTCTGAGAGTTCAGGGGTGAAACTCGCCAGCCCCAGCTGCCACCATCGCTCCCTCCAGCCTGGCTTCTCCTCCCCTGAGCACAGGCAGGCTTTTCTCGTTTGGGTCCTGCCCACGGAACCACTCTGACCAGCCCTTACCACACACTGTGATCTCCTCGCTGTAACAGGTGGACACTCGGTTGATGTTGGGAAGCTGTCTGAGGTGTTTCCTGGCTTCATGCAAGAGATTCAGGACGTAGCGAGCATGGAGCTGCTACTAGGAGAAAGAGCAGGGAGGCAACACAGCAGCAGTGATGTTTGTGAGGGCAGGTGGGCTTCGCCTTTACTGCCGTACGACCCAATCGCCCAGGATCCCCAAAGCAGCCCTATGATGGCTGAACAACGTGATAAGCAGAATTAATGTCACTGAATTGTACACGTAAGAAACGGTAAAATGGCAATGTTTTGTTACCTATATATTTACCGCAGTAAAATAAATAGACAGGTGGGTGGGTAGATGGATGGACGGATAGATGGATGTACAGGTGGCTAGACAGACAGATCAACAGACAGAAGAGACAGATACACAGATAAACCAAAACTCCATTGCCATCGAGTCGATTCAGACTCATGGCAACCCTATAGGATAGAACAGAACTGCCCTGGAGAGTTTCCAAGGATCCCCTGGTGGATGTGAACTGCCGATTTTTTGGTTAGCAGACATAGCATTTAAGCACTACGCCATCGGGGCTTCCAGACACACAGATGGGTAAAATAACACTAAAACTACTTTTAAAAAATTAGTGACCCTAGTAAACTGCTTCTGGAATCCCATTCACCGGTGCTTTCTCTTCCACCATCTTCTGCTCTTGTCTCAGGTTGTCATCTTCCCAGTTGTCCCTCCCGCAAGTACTGAACTAACTTCCTTTTTCCCATCCACAAACCCTGCCTTGTGGTAGTAGCTTGGGAGAAACATGATCGCCTCAGCCAAGTATCAGCAAGTCCATGAATGCTGACGATACTGAGAAATCCTGACATTACTGGGAAGCATCACTGGAGCTCTTTCTGCAGTTAATGATCTTCTTGTGACCAGGTTGGGGCCATGTTTCTGGCACAAAACCAGAATCGGACCACCTCTCACCATATCTGCTTCTGCCACAGGGTTTCAAGTCCCCATTGTCTTTCACCTAGACTACTGCAGTACTCTCCTGGTTGGCCTTCGGGCCCCTACATTCTTAACCAACAGCTAGAATGATTATTTTAAAAAGCAAGCTATGCTGCAGCATTCCCAGGCTCAACCCAACGTCCTCCCGTGTGTTTCAGAAAGACGAGTCCATCGTTCCCCGCCTCTCTGCTTCCATCTACTTCACCCCGGCTCCCTTCTCTTCAGCGACACTGGCCCTCCTGAGGTCCCTGAGCGGGCCAGGTGGCTTCCTGCCTCAGGGTGATTGCTCCCTCTGCTGGCACACTCCTCCCTGAGCGACTCACAGGGCCCATTCCCTCATGGCCTTCAACCTCACCTCAGAAATCATCTTCTCAAGGAGGCCTTCCTGGACCACTCTTTCTAAAGTCACCATCTTATCCACTCAGAATTCAGTTTGTTCTTTTCCACAGCTCTTATTGCCTCCTAATATACTTCATGATTTCTTTATCTGTTTCAGTTTGCTACTTCTTGTCTGTCTTTCCCCTAGAACGGCAGCCCTACAGGGGCAGGGACTGTGTCTGTTGGGCTCACTGCTGTATCCCCAGCACTCAGAACACTGCCTGCAAAACAGCAGTGCTCAGTATCATCTGTGAGTTGAGTGAATAACCACGGACTACACGATCAGTTCTCCACTGATAAAAACTGATTGGCTGTGAAGCCCTGACTGAGTGGGAAGGAAGCAGGATCTCTCTAATGGACACATGACATAAACAGCCTTAATCTGAGGCCATTGCTCTTACTTGTCTCCCTCTGTGTATATGCTGAGTTGGTAGTGACCTAGACTCCCAGGCTGCCCAGATGAGCTTACTTGTTTCAGTCTGAAAGCTTCCACGAGGGCAGTTGCATGGTCTGGCAGCAGTGGGAAGGAGAGATGTGGCCCTGTGTAATTGTCTGGTACCTTGATGGTGTCATAGTCGCTGCATTGTTCCATCTTGAAGTCCTTGGGAAACCTCTCTTCAGTGAACATGCGGTTCAGGAAGTCCCCTAATCAGGACAGAAAAGAGGAGGCAGCTTACGATGCAGACGTGGAGTTCGGTGGCGATAAAGAACAGCCGCTGCCTGGACGGTAGCTGAAGGACCCCATCTGTGCGGTGTTGGCTCCGGCACAGAAAAGGAGACAAGGGGAGAGGGAAGCGATAACAGGTCAGGGCGGGCAGGAGGAAAACGGTACTTTTTAAGGCCAATAAAACATACTAGCTGGTATTTGTCTTTGTTATCTAGTGCTGCTGTAACAGAAATATGACAAGTCATGGCTTTAACAAAGAGAAATTTATTCTCTCAACAGTCTAGGAAGCTAGAAGTCTGAGTTCACGGTGCCAGCTCCAGGGAAAGACTTTCCTTGTTGGTTCTGGGGGAAAGTCTTGCCATCAATATTCTTCAGTCACGGCGCGTGTCGGCACAGGGACTCCAGGTCCAAAGGATGCACTACTCTCCTGATTCTTGTTTCATGGCAGCATGAGGTCTCTATGCCTTTTTGCTCACTTCTCCCTTTTAAATCTCAAAAGACATTGCCTTGAAACACAGTCTAATCTTGAAGATTGCATCCTCTTTAGGGGAACTGCCTGTAATCCTGTCACATTAACACTATAAAGGTAGGACTTACAACACGTAGGATAATCACATCAGATGACATAACGGTGGACATTCACACACGACTGGGAATCATGGCTTAGACAAGTTGACATGTATTTTGGGGATACAATTCAATCCATGACAATATCCATTTGACTTTTATTTTAAAATATCAATATTTGACAGACTTAGAAAGTAGAGAAACTTGCAGACCTAGGTCCATAAATAGGAGGAAGGAGAAAAGCCATGATAGAAACAAACAAACAAGCAAACCAACATGCATTTACACTGCTTACAGTAGATACGGAATCCCTGGTAGCCTAGTGGTTAAGTGTTACAGCTGCCAACCAAAAGGTTGGCAGTTCAACTCCGTCGGGGCTCCTTGGAAACTCTATGGCGCAGGCCTACTCTGTTCTATAGGGTTGCTGTGAGTCAGAATTGACTCAACGGCATGGGTGTAGTTTGGTTGGTTTATAGTAGAGGCCCCTCAGTGCCCTTTAGGCAACTTCTGTCAGCTTCTGCATCTGTAGCCTGAGACTTTTCCCTAGATCCACAGAAGGCCAGTTGTGGCAGGCTAGAAATACTGTGGAATTAACACTCCTGTCCCTATCCCCCGGAGCCCTCACCAAGGATTCTCAAGAGTTAAGATATAAAGACTCCAATTCCCTTGGTCTTCAAGTGGGTTAATGAAGCTCATGATTCCAACTACTTCACAGTTGCACTGAACTGCTGGTTTAGTAGCTGTCATGGATTGTGTCCCCCCACGCTTACTCCCTCACCGCCCTACCCTGCTCCGCCCCCAAAGATATGTTGAAGTCCTAACCTGAGAACATGACCTCGTTTGGAAATACAGTTTTTGAAGATGTTATCATTCAACACGAGGTCCTACTGCTGTAGCTGGTGTTGGTGAATGCTGTGGAGTCAATTTTGACTCATGGCAACCCATGTGGCACAGGAGAACTGCCCCATAGGGTTTCCTAGGCTTAAATTTTTATAAGAGCACATAACCCTGTCTTTCTCCCATAAAGCCACTGGGTTTGAACTGCCAACATTTTTGGTTAGTAGCCAATACTTAACGCTGTGCCACCAGACCTCCTTGTGCTGCAATAGGGTGGGTCCTCATTCAGACTGAGCAGTGTTCTTTTAAAAGAGACACAGACAGGCAAAGGAAGGACAGCCAAGTTAAGAAACAGCTATTTGCCAAGGAATACCTGGGACTACCAGAAGCCGGGAGACTTAAGAAACGATCTTCTCCCAGAGCCTCTGAAAGAGTGCAACCTGACACACACATTAATCTGGACTTCTAGCCCATAGAACTGTGAGACAGACAATACATTTCTGACCTGAGAAGTCACCCAGGCAATGAAATTTGGTTACAGCAGCCCCAAAGCACAAACACGGCCCCAAATCAAAACTTGTGGAGTTGCAAGCAGATGGCTACATCCTTCTCCATCAGTGCGGCTGTGGGTTCAGACAGCAGAGTTTCGAGCTAGCAGCCCAGAGCATTTAACGACTGTTGGGGAATGCCTTTTCTGTATTCTCCCAGGGTGTCTTGCACTTAGCAAGTTTTTAAACTCTTGTCTCCAGGACTGCTTCCAGGAGAACCCAGGGTAAAATTAAACTATACCATTAATATGTCAGCCTCCTAGCTCACTCCCTGGCTGTCTCTGGATTTGAGAGACACAGAGAGCTGACAAGAGACTGGTTGATAAAAACTACCAGGACCTCATGGCCTCATTCCTGTTTCTTAGCACACATCGGTGAATTTATTTGCAATAAGTTCTTGATCTGTTCCTCTTAAGTTGTTCTTTCAAGAAACCAGGTGTCAAGTGTGCACGGTTTTGAACCAAAGCAAACCCCAGCCCCCTGCTGTCGAGTTGATTCCAACTCAAAGGGACTCTATAAGACAGAGTAGAACTGTTCCATAGGTTTCCAGAGAGCACCTGGAAAATTCACGCTCCGATCCTTTGGTTAGCTGACAGTGCACTGGAGCACCGTGCAACCAGGGTTTCCACAGTATGAACCAGAGGAGGTGATTACCTGACCTTCCACCAGGGACGGAAGTGAGCTGAGACTCACGCCAGGGATCTAAGGCCCATACTGGGCACACTCGACAAGGCTAAAGCGACTCCACCTTGTGGGAAATGTGTGCGCACACCTGATGAACATATGTGACTTGAGTATCACAGTCCCACTTACAGAAGCGCCTACTTGAGAGAAGTCAGCCTTTCGGAGAGGCTTGGTCCCCCAGTGACTCCTTTTACTTTGGCAAGTAAAATAACATCTGCCAGAGTGAAAACAAATTCCATCTTCCTCGAGTAGTCTTACTTGGCAAAAGACAAGGATCTTTCCTATTAGAAGTTGCTAACAGATTCACTTCCTTGTTCCCTGTACACTCGTGGTCCATTCCCCATCTATGACCTTGAGACAGAAAGATACCCCATTTGACAGTTTGTACTCACTCTCGTTATGGCTACTGGGGGTGAAGTGGTCCACAAGGTAGCTGAAGAAATCGTGGAGCTGCAGGAGAACCCAAGAAGACTTGGTTTTAGACATACGCAAAAACAGACCCAGAAGCAGCCCTGATCTGCTGTACCTCGGGGCCCCTGGGCCTTGCTGACTAGGGGCTGCAGGGGCCTGAGGCGTCTCCGACCCACATCCCACCGCACCTTGACATGGTCTTGCTGCCCAGCATATTCTATAGACTGGAAGATGGTCCAGGTGCAGCGTCGCCTCATCTCCAGGCGTGCCACGTAGCGCCGGTACCACCTTTGGATCAGGGCCGCTGCCTTGAAGGCTGTGACACAATGGAGAAGCAGGCTTGTGAGCTGAACCACCAAGACCTGGGGGGGAGGGGAGAAGCAGGGGCCAGAGCCCCTCCCACTGTACATTTCAAAGTCAAGTGCGACAAAATGATGGGGAAAGTACTATCCATAGCTGCCAGGAGGAAGTATTGGCGTTGTTGCTTCCCACAGTATTTTTCCTCATCCCTGCCCCACAGTACAACTCCATTTTTACCTTAGGGTTATACAACATCACTGGAGATTTACTGGAATTCCCACTTATTGAAGAACATAGGTATATGTGTACAGATGGAAGAGTTAGAATGCCTGAGTCTGAGGAGATACAAACTGTAGAGATGTGAGATTACAGCATGACTGAAGAATGGGACACTGCAAAGAGGCGGGGGACACTTTGATGAGGTATCAGGAGACCAGGACTGTGGGCCTGGAACTATTCTCACTAGCCATGTGGCCTCAGGTGGGTCACCTTGTTTGGCCTCTATTGTCCTCATTCGGAAAAAGAGCTAGACAAGATGATGACTGGAAAAAAACAAACAATAAATACATAAATAAATCAATAAAAATACAGCAGGTGGTGGTAGGCACCTATTGGGTCCTGTTTTTGTTGTTCCCATGTTCTCTGATATCTCTGTGGGCTTTAAAGCTTCCCTGTCATGCTGTTTGTGGTGCCGTGGTTACAATCTGGGCTGCAAACCAGAAAGCTGGTAATTCAAATCCACCAGCCACTGTCCTATGGGTTCACTGTAAGTTGGAATGGACTCAATAGCAATGAATTTGGGTTTCTCATGTTGTCATGGTGTTAGGTGCCATTGACTCGGCACCTACTCACAGAACAAAAGATTGCTGGGTCCTGAACCATCCTCACAATAGTTGCAATGCTCGAGCCTGTTGTTGCAGCGCCCGCATCACTCCATCTCACTGAAGCTTTCCTGTTCTAGTCCGATGGCAGCCTTTGAGGGCCTCTCTTTGTCAGGACTGTAAGATTGCTATGAGTTGGAATCGGGTTTAGTTTGAGGGTTTTGGTGCTACGTGACAGTTCTGGGTGGCACAAAAGGCTTGTCCTCAACTACTAACCTAAAGGTTGGTGGTTCAAATCCAGCCAGTGATACCAAAAAAAGAAAGGCCTGGCAATCTGCTTCTATTAAGATTATAGGCAGGAAAACCCTATGGAAAAGTTTTACTCTGTAACACATGGAATCACTGTGGGTTGGAATCAACTTGATGGCAACAGGTTTGGTTTGTTTTGGTTTGGTGCTAAATTAAATGTGTGACAGAAGTTAGGGTTAGTGGGGTTTATTTTTCAGATTTAATTCTTTGTAGCAGGTTTAGGACCTGTGGTCAGGTGTTGTTGCCAGTGAAAGAGACAGCTGTCCACATATATAATTAGAGAGTTCTTAAGCTTCAGGGCCTGGATGTACTGCCTGGGTGAATGGAGTATTTGTGGATAAAGCTGGATTACACAGAAAGCCTTGTGGGTTCACTCGGGTCAGCCTCGTGAACAGTAGACAGATTGATTTAATGTGTTTAGCTTGCATTAGAGAGCTAATAGAATTCTTGCTGATTTCACTAAGAGGGAAGACGATCAAGGGTGGGAAAAGACAATGTGGAAGGAATTTAGGCAAAGCAAAATCTGACTTCCTATATGGAAAAGGCTTCATACTATAAGTATTTCTCAAGGGTACCCATTTAAATAAATGATCAGGTTGAAACTCTACTGATTGAATTCTGTAAAACCACATTTAGAATAGTAACTGAAATGTCCAGGTTGAGTGCCATAGATTCTTCAAGAGCTCCTGGTGAACTCATAGGTTTCTGGACTTCAGTCTCGACCTAGAGCATGAGAATCTGTACAGATAGAAGCCATGAATCTACAAGGCTTAACAAGCTCCAGGCATGCTTGTGCAGCAATTTTACGACCCACTCAGGAAGACTGTGGACATCAAGATTCTGTGAAAACACCTTGCCTTAAACATTTTAAAGCAAATGCTACCAACATTAAATATACTTAGGTCCTCAGTCCTGCTTCAGCAGCTTAGAACAGAGGTAGCAAGCAATGCCTTTCTCCCTTTTTTCTTCTCCCCAGGCCCCTGTCTGGGACCTGGGATAGCTTCTGCTGAGATGGGAGCTGCCACAGCAGGACAGCTTAAGGCACTCTACCCTTTTATCTAGGAGCCCTGGTGATAGAACAGCTAAGCACTCAGCAGCTATTCAAAAGACTGGTTGTTCAAACATGCCCAGCAGCTCTGGGACAAATACCTGGCTGCCTGCTTCTGTAAAGGTTACAGCCCTCCTATGGAGCAGTCCTGTTCTGCAGCATGTGAGGTCGCCATGAGTCAGAAACAACTCAACAACATGTAACAACAACATCCCTCAGCCTACCACTAATCTGTGAGTTTGCTGTACTGTGGTAGCTTGTGTGTTGGGTGATACATGGAAAATATGTTACCAGTATTTCAAATACCAGCAGGATCATCCATGCTGGACAGGTTTCAGCAGAGTTTCCAATCTAAGAAGGACTAGGAAGAAAGGCCTGGCAATCTACTTCTGAAAATCAGCCAGTTAAAATTCTAACGATCACAACAGAATACTGTCCAATACGGTGCTAGAAGATGAGTCCCTTAGGTTGGAAGGCACTCAAAATACACAGTGGCCACAAAAATAAACTCAAGCATAGTAAAGATAATGAAGATAGCACAGGACTGGGCAATATTTCATTCTTTGTACCTGGGGTCACCATGAGTTGAAGTGTATTGAATAGCAATTGACAACTCCTTTGTTACGGATTGAATTGTGTCCCCCTCCTCCCCCCGCCAAACTATGTTGTAAACCTTAACCTCTGGCTGTGGTTCTAATCCCATTTGTGAATCTAAAATGTGGCAATAGTAGACTGACAAAAAAACTAAAAATGAGGCTGTGACAAAACAGATGCTGTCACAGACTGAACTGTGTTCCCCCCAAAAGTGTGCATAGCCATGTGGATGGGCCATGATTCCCAATATTTAACGAATGAATTCCATTTTGTGATTTTGCGATGCTGTATGTTAGAGGATTAGGGTGGGACTGTAATCCCTTCATAAGATCACCACCCTGCTCCACTGTAAAGGGAATTTCCCTGGCATATGGGTTGCACCACCCTTTATCCTCTCATGCTACAGGAGATAAAAAGGAAAGGTAAGCAAGTAGAGAATTGGGAACCTCACACTGTCAAGAAAGCAGTGCCAAGTGTAGAGTGCATCCTTCAGATCTCAGGTTCCTGCACCAAGATGCTCCCTGAACAGGGAGGGTCTGGGGACCATGCTCTTGGGGGACATCGAGGTCAACTGGCATAACTAGCCTATTGCTAAGACAGTCTTCTGCACCCCCTATCGGTGAATGGTGTCTCGGCTGCTACCGAAAAGGCCAGTGGATCAAACTCACTAACTGCTCTGACATAAAAAGATGTGACAGTCTGTTTGTATAAAGATTACTGTCTTAGAAACCCTTTAAGGTCAGCATGACTCAGGATCAACTTGACAGCAATGAGTTACAGCTGTGGTTATAATCCCACTCAGAAATGGGTTTTCTTTGCTATATTAATGAGGTGAAAACCTAGTGGCGCGGTGATTAGGTGCTATGGCTGCCAACCAAAAGGCCAGTGGTTCATATCTACCAGGTGCTCCTTGGAAACTCCAAGGGGTAGTTCTTCTCTGTCTTATAGGGTTGTTATGAGTCACTTGACTATAAGTTGGAAAGAATGGCAGTGTTTGTTTTTTTCTTTTTTTTTTAATTAGTATAGCCAAGCCAAGCCAAGTGCCGTCAAGTCGGATCCAACTCATGTATAGGATATATTTTAAAATCAATCTTTCTTGACATATGAAAAAGAAAGCAGATTAAGCAAGCAAACACAAATGGAGGGCCATGTGCACACCAAGGAACCTGGTGACGTAAACTGAAAGAGAATAGGATCCTTCCCCAGGCAGACAAAAGGAGAAAGCCTTCCTCTAGAGCTGGCTCCCTAAATTCAGACATGCCAACTCGATGGCACTTGGCTTTGGCTTGGCAGCCTTCTAAACTGTGAGAAAATAAATTTCTGTTTGTTAAAGCCACTCACTTGTGCTATTTCTGTTTTAGCAGTGCTACGTAACTAGGAGAGAGACCTATAGTCTGCTGTGAAAAGCCCAAGCCACACGGAAAGGCCCTGGAGAAAGAGATACCACGTGCCAAGAAATCCCAAAGTACCAGACTCTGAGGGAACCGTGGAAGTGGAAGCTTCTTCCCTAGCTGCCCTCAGGTTCAGAGACAAACCACCCAGGCCCCTTACAGATCCCTCGCCCACAAAATCATCAGCAGAATAAAGTGCGTGAAGCTACTAAGTTTTGAGGTAGTTTGTTTCACAGCAATAGATAACTAGAACGGGAATTACACAGGTATTTTACCAAATTAAAAAAAATTAAATTAAAAAAATCAATCTCTAAAAATCAGAAGCAAAAATTAAACAAATTAATCTAACCATACAGAAAGAGTTATTTCAAGTGACTTTAAAATTCAATAGTTTGTACACCTCTAGAACTGAAGGACAAAAAGAATCACAAAAAAATCTTAAGAGGTTTCAGTAATCACCCTATTTATAACAGTATTATTGTTTTCTTAAACTATTATTTACATACTGGAGATAAAGTAAAAAGTACTATATTAATATCATTAGGGGAAAACTATTTTCGACAAAGAGAAAGTCCATATAAATACAATATTAAGGTTGTTAGCTAACAAATATGGTAATTCTGCGAAGAAAAACAAAGACGAAAGGAGTTTTTAGTGTAAAGGACTAAAGGACCAAATGAACCACACAGCCTACACAGTCCTAAGACCAGAAGAATTAGATGGTGCCTGGCTACCACTACGTACTGCTCTGACTGGGATCACAAGAGAGGGTCCAAATAGTACAGAACAGTTACAGAACAAACAATGAGATTCACAAAAAAGACCAAACTTACATGTCTGAGAGACTGAAGGAATGAACCCCCAAGACTGTGGCCCTAGGACACCCTTCTGATCCCGAACTGAGGTCACTCCCAGAGACCATAGCAGGCCAAACTGTAGACAGGCCATAAAACAAACACTAACACCTGAGAAAAACACACTCCTTAGAACAATCAAGTACAGGAGATCAACAGGGCACCATTTGCCCAAAACCAAAGATGAGAGGGAGGGAGAGGGTAGCGATTCAGGAGGAAAAAAAAATGGGGAACCTAGCATGGAAATGGGGGAGTGCTGAATGAAACCAACATCATGGATCACTTTATAGACAAACTATCCAACGGGAAACTACTCTGCAAACTTTTACCTAATACATAAAAAATTTACAGAAAGAAAGACATGTCCGCCAGGGGACAGCATTTTACTGAAGACACTCTCCCTTCTCGACTGTCCTCTGCGGTGGAAAGAACACTGAGAAGACAACGGACTAGCTCGGTTCATATTCCCAAGTGGTGAAGAAGACTCTCCACGGGAACCCAGTTTCTTACTCTCAGGAAAGTTTACTCTCTCTCAATCAGATTTCGAGTAGGTCCTCACTGGGTCTCCTTACTTCATAAACAACAGCCTCAACAATGGACTCACACTGAACAACACTGATGAAGACGGTGCGGGACCAGGCGATCATTCATTCTGTGAAGCAACCACGAGCTGAAGTCGACTGAACAACTAACAAACTTCATAAACTACATGTGGGGCCTGGGCCCTGGCAAACAGCCAACGCACGTCGTCTGTTATTGCCAGTGTCTGTTCTCCAAAGGGTGAGAGACCTGAGAAACTCTCCCGGCACCTGCTTTAAAGTCCACGTCCAGTGCTTCTGTTTCTTACCAAGATCACTTATCTGAATGATGTATGCAGATATCAATACCGTGAATGCTAAACAAAACAATTTTTAGTAAACATGTGGTAATCCTAAATATAAATTGGTCATAGTGTCTTTTCCTCTTTAAAGAATGCAGGTGCCCCCTTACTTATCCATGATTTTTGCTTTCCAAGGTTTCAGTTACCCTCGGTCAATCTTGCCATCCTGCTCCATCGTTCACATCATTTTTATTACAGTATTGTTACAATTGTTCTATTTTATTATTAGTTATTATTATTAAGCTCTTACTGTGCCGGATAAATTAAACTTTATCAGAGGTACATATGTACAGAACAAATCATAGTATAGGAGGATTGCCAATTAAGTTCCTAAATTCATCCTAGAAAAAGTGTTACACACCTCACTGCTGAATATCACTCCGGTCACCTTTGAAGTACTCTCCTCGGGAAGCTGGGCACCAGTGCTAGTGCCCAGTCCACACTTCAAAGCAATTTTAGAAATCTTTTTCTGGAACGGCCATCAGAACTGTTGTCAGATTACCCTTGAGGTCCTGAATGTCATCCAAATGTCTTCTTTTTAATATTTCCTGTGTCTTTAGGTAAATGAAAAGTCACTGGGGCCAGATCAGGTGAGTAGGGAGGGTGTTCCATTACAGTTCTTTGTTTACTGGCTAAAAACTCCCTCACAGACAAGTATACAGTTAAGTTCACTTACCTGCCACTGTGCCACTGTGCGCAATGGCCATTCCAGAAAGTGTTCTGAAATTGCTTTGAAGGGTGGACTAGGGGCTGCTGTCAGTGCATGGTTTTCCAAATGGAGTACTTTGAAGCTGACTATAATGATACTCAGCAGTGAGGGATGTAGCACTTGGAATAATTAACTCCTTGAACTTAATTGTTCATAGACTTAATTGTCAGACTTCATATGTAGGGTTTGGAACTATGGCTTCAAGAATCTACATGAGGCCTTGGATCATATCCCTGGAAGATAAGGGAAGACTACAGTACGTATTTCCTGGATCTTTTCACTGAAGGGTCTATAAATCATGACCAACCTGGCAGTACTGAGGGCGTCAGCACCCTGGAGAAGTAGCTGTTACTGGTATGAGGCAGAAAATGTGCAAGAGGAGGCTGAGACATGTGGCTGAAGTAGAAAGTGAGGAAGCTGAGAGCCTGGAGATGCCTAGGTCCATATACACAGTGCAGAGTAACTACCTTAGAGCGTGAGCACAAGGCAAGTGAAAGCAAAACTGCCTCGCTTTTTCTAAAATTTTAAAAGATGGTGCCCTGGGACTGCTTTCCACTGTGCATGGCAGTAAGGTATGAAAGTGCCCCTCTAGAAAGAAGAATAGCAACAACTGATCACCTGTTGAAACTGGGCATTATGTAGATTGTGTAGGTAATTATATACAGTGATATATATTACTCCTTGATAAATGTGTTTTGGAGAAAAAAGTCTTCTTAGTACACATATGTGGTATCTCATATAAATGAATAGTGCATTTAACTTGTCCCTTTTAATTGCACATGCATTTAGAACCAGAGGATTCCCTGGAAAGGACTGCACTCAGATGGATGATATTATTGTCATTAGCAGGTGCCATCAAGTGGGTTCTGACTCACAGGAACCCTGTGTCTGACAGAACGAAATGCTGCCCAGTCTTGCACCATCCTCATGTATGTTTGAGGCCACTGTTGCAGCCATTGTGTGAATCCATCTCATTGAGGGGCTTCCTCTTTTTTGCCAATCCTCTACTAAGCACGATGAAGTCCTTCTCCAAGGACTTGCTTCTTCTGATAACATGCCTGTTTTAGTTAGCTAGTGCTGCTCTAACAGAATTATCGCAAAGTGGATGGCCTTAACAAAGGAAAGTCCCATAGGCTACAAGCCACAATTCAGGATGTCCACTCCAGGGGAAGGCTTTCCCCTTGTCAGCTCTGGTGGAAAGTCCTGTGTTGCTTCAGTCTTTGGTCAGGGAGCGTTTTGGCACAGGAACCTTGGGTCTGCTGCCCATCCACTGTTATTAACGTCATAGAGGCAGGAATTCCAACTTGAGGAACATTACACAGTACCAGGGATTATGGCCCAGCCAAATTGTTACAGATTTTCAGGGAACACATTCAATCCATGACAATGTCTGAAGTAAGTGAAAGAAAGTCCTCACTTCTAAGAAGCATCCTCGCTGTACTTCTTCCAGGACAGATTTGTTCATCTCTCTGCAGCCCATGGTATATTCAATATTTTTCACCAACACCGTAGTTCAAGTGCATCAGAAGGACTAAGATCTATTAAATACATAACTTTAAAAAAATCAGGGTGTTTGCTTTTTTATTTGTTCCAAAGGAATGGCAGCTAATACAAGCAGAAGAAATTATAAAAGCAGAAAATCATCATTGTTCAACCTTTAATGAAATAACAAGGAACCTGAAAACTCTGCTAGTGTAGCGGTTAAGAGCTACAGTTGCCTACCAAAAAGGTCAGCAGTTCAAATCCAGCAAGTGCTCTTTGGAAACTCAATGGGGCAACAACACTGTATCCTATAGGATCCAGTTGCAATTGACTAATGGCAGCAGTTTTGGGGGGTTTTTCTCCCTAGAGGTGCAGTGATTGAGCACTTGGCTGTTAACCAAGTGGTCAGTGGTTCAAACCTACCAGCTGCTCCACAGGCGAATAATGTGGTAGCCTGCTTCCTTAAAGATTTATAGCCTTGACAAACCTGTTGGACAGTTCTACTCTGTCTAATAGGTCTGCTATGAGTTGGAACGGACTTGAAGACAAGAAGTTTCTGGTAATGAAACAATAGGGTAGTGGTGGTTCAGAAGGAAAAGTCTCATCTACCATGTGGGAGACCGGGATTTAAATTCCTGCCAATGTACCTCAAATGTAGCCACAACCCATATGTCGGTGAAAGTTTGTGTGTCACAATGATGCTGAATAGGTTTCAGGAGAGTTTCCAAACTAAGAAAGAATAGGAAAAAAGGCCTGGAGACTTACTTCCAAAATCAGCCACTGAAAATTCTGTGAGTCACAATAGTTAGATCCCATTGTACGTGGGGTTGCCATGGGTCAGGGGTTGGCTCAACTCGACAGCAACTAACAGCAACAGGAAATAACTTATTCAGGAATGATCAACAGTGGAGATGTAAAATATGGTGAAAAGCTGATGAAAACTGGGTGTCTGCATGGTGCCAAGTATCACTCCACAGTGTTTTGGGAAAACGCAGTTTTACAATGAAGGGACTTGGGTGTCATCTCCTTAACCCAGGTCAATCTTAGCACTATTAACAGTGGGATAAACAGATACACGCCTCCTGGTATGATACAAATTGAAGTACACAGTACTACCTCTGAAATAATCTTGCCAAAAATGTTTGAACTGAATCCAATGCAGTCAGATCTAACTTCTAGTTTATACAGCATGGAATATAGAGAAACAAGTTAAATGAGAACACATAATACCCAAACAAATCCAGAAATTGGAACAGCCTCTGGAACAAATGGTCTGGTCTCATCAACAAGTCAGTATCATGAAAACAAATAAATAAAGGGAAGAAGGAATGACTCCAGAGCAAAGCTGATTCACTATGAGTCACAATCGACTTCTTGGCAATGGATTTGGGTTTTTTTGTTTTAAAGAGGCATAACAGCTAAATACAATACATGGTTCTTTACTTAATTCTCTTTTGAACAAACACAATTTGAGTCCAGTTGGGCAAATATGAATGTCTGTTAGATATTGGTGGATACTAAGGAATTATTATTAATTTTGTGATGTGTGATAATGGTATTGCGTTTATGCAGGGAAATGCCCTTTTGGGAAGCATACTGAAATACGAGGGTATAGCGTCACACATAGTGTTGCATGCTTTGATGCTGTATGATCTCAATGTTACAAAGTCTGTAAATACATTAAAATAGGATAAAGCAAATACAGGAAAGTGTCAGCATTAAATTTAGGTGATGTAAATATGGGTTTATTTTACTATTCCTTCTACTCTCTTGTATGCCTGGAAATTTTATAATATGAAGTAAAAAAAAAAAAAAGACAAGGGGACCTTAGAATTGGCTAACAGACATAAAAGGGATTCAAAAGCTGTGCAATGTTAAATAAATAAAAACAGCTAATGTTTACTGGATACTTCCCTCAGTGCTAGGGCCCATTTTAAGGTCTTAGACATGTGAGCTCATATAATCCTCACAATAATCCTATGAGTCAGGGGCTGTCAGCACTTCCCAATCCTAACAGAAGCTCCTTGTCCTACAGTTTCGTGCTGGTCCTTATTCTCTTAGCTGTGTTCTTCTTTGTGTTAGAACCAGTTCCTCTGTGGCTTGGTTTTCTGTCTAAGGACATTCATGCTGTTCCTTGTGCACTGTTCTCCCTGATTCACATTGCCAGGTCAGTTTTTTCTGAAGGTAAATTAATCAGAGGCTAATTTTCTGAAGCACTAATTTTGGGAAACTTAAGTCTTCATCATGTTGAGGCTTGTAGGCCTCTGTATCAAACTTGTTTGTACTACCCAGAAAAAAACAAAGGGCTGGTGTGAAGACCCAGGAGGAATTATGGCGCTGCCCTATAAGGGATTTCATGTGAGACTCACCTATGACAAAGGGATAAGGGTAATGATTACCTGCGTCTGTAAAATCATACAGGTCTACTGAGACAATAGACAAAATAATGCACATAAAAGATTTAACCTATCTCCAGGCATTTGGTCAGCACTTAAAAAACAAACAAAAAAACCAAACCCACTGCCATCTACTCAATTGCAATTCATAGAGACCCTATAGGACAGAGTAGAATGGCCCCATAGAGTTCAAGGGGCAGCTGGTAGATTCGAATTGCCAGCCTTTTGGTGAGCAGCTGTACCACCTAATCACTACACCACCAAGGTTTCCAGTAAGCACTTAGTAAAAGCAAGTTATTGTCTGCATTTTACAGATGGGGACACAGCACCCTTGAAGAGTTGTGTTGTTGCTGTGCTAACACAGTCAGTGAAGAACAGTGCTAGAGACCAGGTCGTATGACTCAAGTACCCACCCTCTTTCCTCTTCCCTCTGTGCTTTGGACCATTGTGTTTACAGTCGAGATCTTTCTCTCAGAGCCTGGCCCGTTAACACTTGGCAACATCTGCAGCTTATACTAGCCATTTGTCTTCCAAAAGGTCAGTATCACTTTAATTTCTTTTTAAGTTTATCTATTTATTTTTGGTTATTCTGTTGGATTTTTAGAACAACTCTCCAAAAGATATAAAAGTTTCCACCCCATTCACCCTTCTTGCCCTCACTTATCCCTCCTTATGTACCCCATTTTTGTAGGATCACCCCAGACTATTTATTAATGATTCCTCTAGCCAATCACTCAGATAATCAATAAACAGGTAACTAGTTTGGAAACCCTGACACAGTGGGTGTGTGTGAGTTTGGAAACCCTGATGGCATATCAGTTAAGAGCTATGGCTGCTAACCAAGAAGTCAACACTCAAATCTATTAGGTACTCCTTGGAAACCCTATGGAGTAGTTCTACTCTGGCCTATAGGGTCTCTATGAGTCAGAATCAACTCGACGGCAATGGGTTTGGTTTTTAATTCTTATTTGGAGCCTTGGTGGCACAAGGGGTTTGCAGCCCGCTGCTGCTAACCTATAGTTTGGTGGTTCAAGCGGACCCAGTGCTCCCTTGAAGAAAGGCCTGGTGAACAACTTAGATAACAATTTCAACCAAGGAAACTCTATGGAGCAGTTCTCCTCTGAAATACATGGGGTCCCCATGATATGGTCAGCTCAACAGCAGCTAACAACAACAGAAGCAATACTTATTCAGGATGCTTAGTATAAACCAGACACTATTCTAAGCACTTTCTATTAATTCCTTCATTTAATACCACAAATGTGACAGTAGGTATTACTGGTTTATCATTCCTGATTTAAAAATAAGGAAACCAAAATACAGTGTGAGGTTAAGAGGACCTCACAGCTGCTGAATGCCAGAGCTAAAATTTGTACAGTTTGGCTCTTAACCACTTGTTGCATGCTGCTGACTTTCTGTTTAGTATGAAGACCTTTCCACCCAAACTTCTTAAGGGTTTCTTCATTTTCTTTACTCCACCCATGCTCTTCAATCCATGCTATAATTCAATTTTTCCCCTATTTTGAAACTAGTTCTACCAATGTAGCCAGTGACATTCATGACACTAAATCTGATACATGGATTTGTCCTTTATTTAATATCTCAGCTGCATTGAAGGTTCACCATATCTTTTAAATACTCTTCTTTCAGTTCCTAAGATCTCTCATCTCAGCCTCCTTTGCAGACTCATTCTCTTCTGCCTGATGCCTGAATGCTGAAGGTCCTCATGGCTCTGTTCTAGGTCCTGGTCTCTGCTCTGTCTTCACTCTCACCTGGGGCTATGTCAGCCATCCCTATGGCTGCCACAGCTACCTAAACTCAGGTGCCTCCCAGACGTATACATCACTAGCCCAGTCTCTCCTCTAAAACCTAGACCTGAACATGCAACTGCCTACTCTACACTTTGGAAATCCTGGTGGCGTAGTTGTTAAGTGCTACATCTGCTAACCAAAAAGTCAGCAGTTGAAATCCGGCAGGCACTCCTTGTTAGCTCCATGGGGCAGTTCTATCCTGGCCTGTAGGGTCGCTGTGAGTTGGAGTCGACTCAACAGCAGTGGCTTTGACTTTGACTTTACACTTTCTTGCATGCCTCACGAGCACTTCAAGCACACCCATCTTCCCCTCACTTGAGTCTGGTTCTCCTAATGGTTAAGTTGCCAGCTGCCAACCAGAATGTTGGTGGTTTTGAAGAAGCCTAGAAGCTCTGTGGGAGAAAGACCTGCCGATCCGCTTCCATGCAGATTACAACCCAGAAAGCCCTGTGGGGCAGTTCTATTCTGTCACATGGGGTTGCTATGAGTAGAAATCAGCTTGATAGCACTTAACAACAGTACCAGTAGAACAAATGGTTAAATGCCTGACTACTAACCAACAAGTCATCTGTTTAAACCCAGCTGGAGGCACTTTGGAAGAATGGTTTGGTGATCTGCTGTCAGAAACGTGCAGTACTACCCTACACACATAGGGTTTCCCTGAGTAGGATATGACCCGACAGCAACAGGTTTGTTTTTGTTTTTTTTATTAAAACAAAAGAGAACCTCCTTTTTAAAGTCACTAATTGGCATCATCATCTGCTCAGTGGTGTGAGTCAAACCAGGAAGTCATTCTCGATTTGTCCTTCTCTCTTACACCATACATCTAATCAGTTGGATCCTGTCAATCCCATCCCCTGAATTTTGCTGTAATTCACCTTCTTCTCTCCAACTCTTGTGCAACTGACTCTGGCTTAAGGCATTACCATCTTTTGCTTAAATGATGTCACTAGCTTCTAAACTGCTCTTCTTCGTCTACAATTAACACTTCTAATCCCTTCTTCAAGAAGCCGACTGTTGATGTTTTCAGATGTCATCCAGTTGATTCTGGCTCACAGAAACCCCACATGACCCCGAAAAACTATCCCATAAGGTTTTCTTGGCTATGATTTTTTTCTAGAGCAGATCACCAGATCTTTTCTTATATTCTCTGGCTGGGTTCAAACTGCCAATATTTTAGTTGGCAACCCATCTCTTAACCATTACTCCATAGGGATCTTTAAATATGTGAACCTCATTACAGAACCTACTATTTTAAATTCTTCAATGCTTCCTCATTGCCTTTACGATAAACTTTAAATCCTACAAGGCCCTTAGTGCCATGGCGTCCATCGACCTCAGCAGCTTCATCTCATGCCACCATGCAGTAGTTCAGGCCAGGCCAACCAAAGTGAACAGTTCTGTAAACAGGCCTCACTTTATCCTACCTCATGACCTTTATACGTACTGGACCCTCTGCCTAGAATGCTCTTTCATCCCCTTTGTCAAACCTTAATTCATTCACTTGTGGGCATATACCAAAACCAAACCAAACCTACTACCATCAAGTTGATTCCAACTCATAGCAACCCTTTAGGACAGAGTAGAACTGCTCCATAGAGTTTCCAAGGAGTGCCTGGTGGATTTGAACTGCCAATCTTTTGGTTAACAGCCACAGCACTTAACCACTATGCTACCAGGGTACTTTGGAGTAAAAGTACCATTTACTTTGGGGTAAACCACAATGGACAAGGCTGATTCTTTGAAATAATTTTAATTGTCAAATATAGTTTACCAAGTCCTAAGATACTCAACTGAGTGTTCTAGTGGTCACCTCACAAGAAGCAGCTCATTTCTTGGCGTTGGCTTGAGGAGAAGCGTAATGGTTTCCTGCTTCTACCTGAGAAGCGCTAGGGACTCATCCTCAGCCCCTCCCTAAACAATGGCAGCCTTGGGACACTCACAGCTGGCAGGCGAAGTGAGAAACACATACCTTTCTCTGCATTCTGGAAAGTAAAGTGATGTTGGGTGGAGGTGCCGCTTCCCATAGCCCAAGTGCAGTGCTTGAACAGTGCTCAGAAGATCCAAGGGAGGCTGAGTTGTTTGTTGACAAAAGGAAATCTGTAATAAGGAAAGTCAGGCAGAGTATCAGTACACATTGACCAAATTATACAGAAATCTTGTCTCCCATGTTATTTTGAAAAAGCAAGACTATCAAATGTCAGCATCCTCCTCACTTTTTCAGTCTCAAGAGTGTGATGTGTTTCTCCTCTCAGGATTCTTGCCATTTGTTGCCCCATAGCTCTCTTGTTTTCAACCTTTACACTGGCTTTTCCTTTCTCTTCTTTTATTCATCCCTAAGGCTCACTTTAGGTACCACCTTCCCCAAAGAAGCCAGTTTGGTATCACCTTTCTGAGCTCCTGTATATCCAGTTTAGATCTCCATCCCTGCAGTATCATATCATATTGCTGTTGTGTTAGGTGCCATTGAGTCGATTCCAACCCATACCGACCATAGGTACAACAGAACAAACCACCACTGCCCAGTGCTGTGCCAGCTCACAACTGTCATTATGCTTGAACTGTTGTTGCAGCTACCATGTCAATCTGTATCTTGGAGGGTGTTCCTCTTTTTCACTGACCCTCTACTCTGCCTTCTCCAGGGATGAGTCCCTCCTGATTACATGTCCAAAGTATATGAGACAAAATCTTGCCATCCTTGCTTCTAATGAGCATCTGGGCTGTACTTCTTTCCATACAGATTTGTTCATTCTTTTAGCAGACTATGGTTTATTCATTATTCTTTGCCAACAGTATAATTCAAAGGCATCGAATCTTCTTTGGTCTTTGTTATTCGTTGTCCACCTTGCCCATGCACACGAGGTGAAAGACAACAGCATACCTTGAGTGAGACTCACTTTAGTCCTTAAAGTGACATCTTTGCTTTTTAATAATTTAAAGAGATCTTTGGCAGCAGACATGCCTAATGCAATGCATTGTTTCACTTCTTCCATGGGCATTGGTTATACTCACAGTCTTTGTGATTAAAAACAAACTCATTGCCACCAAATCAATTCCAATTCATAACAACTCTATACAACTGAGTAGAACTGCCCCTATGGAGTTTCCAAGGAGCAGCTGATGGATTTGAACTGCCAGAGTTTTGGTTAGCAGCCAAACTCTTCGCCACTGTGTTACCAGAGCTTTAGTCTAACAACAGTGAAGCACAAAAGAGAAAATTATGAGCAAATGGTTGTTGGATGCCATTAAGTCAGTTCCAACTCATAGCAGCTCCATGTACAACAGAACAAACACTCCCCAGTCCTGCATCAGGCCCACAATCATTGTTATGCTTGAGATCATTGTTGCAGCCACTGTATCAATTCATCTCCTTGCAAGTCTCCCTCTTTTTCAGTGACCCTCTACTTTACCAAGCGTGAATGTCCTTCTCCAGAGGTTGACTACTCCTGACAACACATCCCAAATATGAAAGATGTAGTCTCATCATCCTTGCTTCTAAGGAGCACTCTAGTTGTACTTCTTCCAAGACAGATCTGTTCACTCTTTCGGTAGTCTATGGTATAGTCAATATTCTTCAACAATATTGCAGTTCAAAGGTGCCAATTCTTCTGTCTTCCTTACGGATTGTCCAGCGTTCACATGCACATGATGTGACTGAAAATACCATGGCTTGGACCAGGTGCACCTTAGTTTTCAAGGTGACATCTTTGCTTTTTCAACTCTCTAAAGAGGACATTTGCAGCTGATTTTCCCAATTCACTGCATCTTTTGATTTCTTGACTGCTGCTTTCATGGATGTTGATTGTGGATCCCAATAAAATGAAATTTTTGACAACCTCAATCTTTTCTGCATTTATCATGATGTAGCTTACTGGCCCAGTTGTGATGATTTTTGTTTTTTGTTGAAGTGTAATCCATACCAAAGTCTGTGGTCTTTGGTCTTCAACAGTAAGTGTTTCAAGTCCTCTTGACTTTCAGCAAGCAAGACTGTGTTATCTGCAAAACGCCAGTTGTTAAACAATCTTCCTCCAATCCTATGCCCCGTTCTTCTTTATAGTCCAATTTTTGTGATTATTTGCTTGGCATATAGGTTGAATAGGTATGGTGAGAGGATATAACCCTGAGGCATACCTTTCCTGACTTTAAACCACACAGTATCCCCTTGTTGTGTCTAAACAATTGTCCCTTGATATACGTACAGGTTCTTCATGAGTACAATTAAGTGTTCTGGAATTTCCATTCTTCACAACGCTGTCCATAATTTGTTACAATCCACATGGTCAAATGCCTTAGCATAGTCATTAAAATACAGATAAGTATCTTTCTAGTGTTCCCTGCTTTAGCCAGAATCTGTCTGACATCATCGATATCCCTTGTTCCACACCCTTTTCTAAATCTGGCTTGAATTTCTGGCAGTTCCTCACTGATACACTACTGCAACTGCTCTTGAATAATCTTCAACAAAATTTTACTTGCATGTAATATTAATGATACTGTTTGATAATTTCCAACATTTGATTGGATCACCTTTCCTGCGAATGGACGTAAATATAGATCTCTTCCAGTCAGTTGGCCAGGAAGGTGTCTTCCAAGTTTCTTGGCATAGATGAGTGAACCTTCTCAGTGTTGCATCCATCAGTTGATAGCCCATCCATTCCTGGAGCCTTGTTTTTCACCAGTGCCTTTGATGCAGTTTCAACTTCTTCCTTCAGTACCATCATTTCCTAATCATATGCTACCTCCTGAAATGGTTGAACATTGATCAATTCTTTCTGGTATAATGACTCTGTGTATGCTTTCCATCTTCTTCTTCTTCTTTTGCTTTCCATCTTCTTTTGATGCTTCCTGCATCATTTAATATTTTCCCTATAGAATCCTTCATTATTGCAACTTAAGGCTTGAATTGTTTCTCCAGTTCTTCCAGCCTGAGAAATGCTGATCATGTTCTTCCCTTTTGGTTTCTATCTCCAGCTCTTCGCACATGTTATTATATTACTTCATGTTGTCTTCTTGAGCTGCTCTTTGAACTTTTCTGTTCAGCACCTACACTTCATCATTTTTTCCATTTGCTTTAGTGACTTAACATTCAAAGGCAAGTGTCAGGGTCTCTTCTGACATCCATTTTGGTCTTTTCTTTCCTGTCTTTTTAACAACCTGTGGCTTTCTTCATATATGAGGTCCTTGATGTCATTCCACACTTATCTGGTGTCCAGTCATTAGTGTTCAAGGCTTCAAATCTTTTGTTGAGATGGTCTCTAAATTCAGATGTGATACACTCAATGTCTTACTTTGGTTCTTGTGGACTTTTTCTAATTTTCTTCAGTTTCAACTTGAAATTGCGTATGAGCAATTGATGGTCTGTGCTGCAGTCAGCACCTGGCCTTGTTCTGACTGATGATACTAAATTTTTCCATCTTCTCTTTCCGCCGGTGTAGTCGATTTGATTCCTGTATTTCATCTGGTGAGGTCCATGTGTATAGCTGCACTTATGCTGGTGAAAAAGGTATTTGCAATGAAGAAGTTGTTGGTCTTACAAAATTCTATCATGTGATCTCCAGCGTTGTTTCTATCACCAAAGCTCTTTATTTTCCAGCTACCAATCCTTCTTCTTTGTTTTCAACTTTTTCATTCCAATAGTGAGTAATGGTCAATGCATCCAGATTGCAAGTTCAATCAATTTTGGACTGCAGAAACCGGTAAAAATCATCAATTTCTTTACCTTTGGCTTTAGTGGTTGGTGAGAGTGAAAACTGCACCATAATTTTGTCTTTTATGTATCACTATCATTAAATTCTGAGTTCCTTGAGAGCAAAATCTGTGTCTGATTTATCATTTTTATTCCCAGGACTCAGCACAGTGCTTGGCACATAGAAGAGGTTCAATACAACTATTCATAGAGCAAACTTTACATATATTAATTTTTACACAACTAAGATGAATTTCTCTTTGGCTCTTCTTCAGAAACCTATGTGAGACATACTGACTTGAAGGTGAGAATGGATTCTTTCATCTTTTTTCCCCTCTTTACTTCTACTTTACCCTCTTCCTCTGTTCCTCAAGATAATTGAATTGAGTTTGTCAAAAAAATTGCTACTACTTTTCCTTGTAAGTTAAATTGGAAGATTCATCTTCCTTATGCTATCTTATTCTGAGCCAATAACCAAAGGTGGAGTGTGGAGAGACCACATTCTCTTTCCATGTGTAAAAAAAGTTTCCTAGCTATAAGAAATGTCAAGAAACCAGACTCTGAGAATGAGGTAGAGCAGAAAGGCATCACAACCAAATCAACCAAACTCCTCCTAGAGATGCACATAGTTTTAGCCATCAGCAGTAATAGAGTCCACCAATGACTTACTTACAATTTCCTTTGATACATCAGCAACCTGCCTTTAGATTTCTGTTGTGTGTTGAAGAGTGTTTGGGTTTTAGAAGTGCAAAGAAATGCAGAGAGCAGTTTCTCTCTTTCTAAGTTGCCTCTTAGAGATTGCTTTTCTCATCTGTGTAACTTCAAGATTTATACATAACATCTTTAAAGTGCTCAGTATATCATATAGCCTAACCATATGTTCATGGACTGACTCTGACACCATGTTTATTTTAAATATCTACAACCAACAGCATGTCCCTGGCTCAGATACAAGAAGCAGTAAGAGACATACTGAAGGAGACTTGATGGTGCAGTGGTTAAGTGCTCAGCTGCTAACCCAAAGGTCAGAGGTTTGAACCCATCAGCTGTTCTGTGAAACTTGTGGCAGTCTGAGTTCATAAAGATTTATAGCCTTAGAAATCCTGTGGGACAATTCGCTGTGTCTTATAGGGTGGCTATATGTCAGAATCTACTCAAGAGCAACAGGTTTTGGGTGAGACATGTTAGCTCAATGCAGCATGAACAAACAATTATTGCTGGGTCAAAGATTGTTATTAAATAACACCCTCTTTGGCCTTCAGGCACCTCATTTCTTATAAGAGTTAATAAATTTAAAAAAATATATGTGATAGAATAAGACTACCTTGTCATTTAGGCAGCTAACAGATACATGAGAAAATACTCATGACCATTAGCCATTAGAGAAATGCAAATCAAAACTACAGTGAAACATTGTCTCACTCCAACAAGGCTAGTATTAATTCAAAAGACACAAAATAATAAATGTTTGAGAGGTTGTGGAGTGACTGGAACACATATCACAACTGGTAGGAATGTATAATGGCACAAGCACTTTGGAAATCAATTTGGTGTTTTCATAAAAAGTTAGAACTAGAAATACTGTATGATCCAGCAATCCCACTCCTTGGAATATATCCCAAAGAAATAAAAGCTGTCACATGCATAGATACAGTCACACCCATGTTCACTGCAGCACGGCTCATAATAGCAAAAAGACAGAAACAACCTATGTGCCCATCAGTGGATGAAGAGATAAATAAATTATGGTGTATTTACACAATGGAATACTGCACAATGATTAAAAAAAACAATGAGGAATTCACAAAACATCTCATAACAAAGATGAATCTACAAGACATTATGCTGAGCAAAATTAGTTGCAAAATGACAAGACAAGGCTTAAACACAGAAAACATTCTTTAATGGTTATGCAGGTAGAAGGCAGGGAGAGGGGTATTTACTAATTAGATAGTAGATAAAATTATCTTAGGTGAAGGGTAGGATAACACACAATACAAGGGAAGTTAGCCCAACTGGACTAAACCAATATCTAAGATGTTTCCTGAATACAACCAAATACTTTGAGGGACACAGTAGCAGGGGCGAGAGTCTGGGGACAATGGTTTCAGGGGACATCCAAGTCAACTGGCATAACCAAGTTTATTAAGAAGGTGTCCTGGACCCCACTTTGGTGAGTGGTGTCTGAGGTCTTAAAAGCTAGTGAGTAGCCCTAAGATGCATTAGTTGGTCACAACTCACCTAGAGCAAACAGAATGAAGAATACCACAGAAACGAGGAAAATATTAGCCCAAGAGACATAAAGGGCCACATAAACCAGAAACTCCATCAGCCTGAGGCCAGAATTAGATGGTGTCCAGCTACCTCAAATGACTACTCTGACAAGGAACACAACCGAGTCCCCAACAGAGGGGAAAAGTGGAGTGCAGAACTCAAAATTCTAGGAAAAAGACCAGACAACACCATCTGACTGAGACTAGAGAGGCCTAGGAAGACATGGACCCTGGGCTCTCTGTCATCCCAGAACTGAAACCATTCCCAAAGCCAACTCTTCAGACAAATATTAGATTGGACTGTAAAATACAAAATGATAATTGTGAAGACAGTGCTTTTTAGAGTCCAAGTAGATACATAGCCTAAATGTGTAGTTCCTGTCCAGATGGGAGACGAGAAGGCAAAAAGGGACAGGGGCTGTTGGAATGGAATGGAAAATCTGAAGTGGAAAGGAAAAGTGTGCTGTCACATTACAGGGAGAGTACCTAGAGTCACATAAGAATGTGTGTATAAATTTTTCAAGAGAAGCTAGCTTGAAATGTAAACTTGCACTTAAAATACAGTTGTAAAACGACTACCTTGTCAGATCACCTGCTCTATAGAAAAGCCACTGGAAGAATTTTGAATGCTCATGGAAGCAAAACTTTCTGGAGCCACTCAGGTTGGCTAAACTCCCCAAACTACTACCATGGGATAGATAATCTTTAATATTTAAACCAAACATATCCCCTGAAGTCTTTTTTAAACCAAACAATGTTGCTGTTGCCATCAAGTCAATGGCAATGTGACCCCTGCGACAGAGTAGAACTACCCTCATAGGGTTTTCTAGGCCATAATCTTTATGAGAGGAGATTGTCACGTCTGTCTCCTGTGGAACTGCTGAGTGGGACTCAATCACCAACCTTTTGGTTACCAACTGAGTGCTTAACCTTTGCACTACCAGTGTTCCTTAAAGCAGACAATAGTCAAGCTTTATTTATGAAGCTTAACTTATTAAAGAATGTCTGCCCTAAGAACTGTGCTCTTTTAAAAAGCAATCTATGTAGAAGCTGAGCCCCGGTTGCACAGTGGTTAAGACCTCCACTGCTAACCAGAAGGTCAGCAGTTCAAACAACCAGCTGCTCCTTGGGAAGCCTATAGGGCAGTTCTACTCTGTCTTATAAGGTTGCTATGAGTCAGAATTAACCTGATAGCAATGGGTTTGATTTGGTTTATGAGAGCAAATTAACAAATACAACTCAAAAAGTAAGATGGTAAGTATAGGAAGTGAGGTTAGCCTACAAGGGGAGGAACAATTTTGGCAAAGGGGGGTGAGGATGGTTGCACAATTCTAAGAATGTAATCAATACCACTAAATTGTACCTGTAGACACTTGAATTGGTGTATGCTCCGCTGTTTTCAACAGGAAAAAACTGTTTTTTAAAAACACATTGGAAATTGAAATACGACACTGCTATCGACAAAGTGATAGTACTATGGACTAATAAACTATTTAAAACAACCTCTAACAGTGAAAGAAATGAGTCTTCAACCTGGCAGTTCATCTAGCTGTAATGAATGGCAATGACGTTCATTACCAATGGGTCACCAGAGACAAAAGGATGAGCTTTCGCATCATGGAGAAGGAGGGGACAGACATGCAGCAACCACTATCACAGCAAAGGTACACACGATCACTACACTGGGCCCAACAACCTCATCTTTTTATAACTGGGGGCCTGTGGATCAGTGGTTAAGAGTTTGGCTGCTAACCAGAAAGTCAGCACTTGAAATCCACCAGCCACTCCTTGGAAACCCTGTGTGGCATTCTCTTCTGTTCTACAGGGTCACGGTGAGTAGGAATCGACTTGACAGCAACAGGTTCGAATTTTTTGTTTTGGTACAGATAATGGTAGAGTTGGTTATGAGGGCAAAAGGGAGTTATATGAGTGCTTTGCAAATGTTTGTCACTGTCATGAACAGTACAGGTGAAGAGCCTTCTTAGAAATCTCTTTAAATTTCTCCCTCCCCCCAGATAAAAAGTAAATTAAATATTTATCAGTACAAGCAGCTCCTGTCCAGAGGCAAGATGAAAGGGTGGAGGGGACAGGAGCTAGTTGAATGGACATGGGTAATACAGGGTGGAAAACAGGGGTGGGCTGTCACAGGGTGGGGAGAGCACAATAAAATTGTTTTTTTTAAGATTTATCAGTTCACGTTGATTAAATACATCATAAACCAAAAAAAAAAAAAAAACTCCACACAACCCACTGCTGTTGAGTCGATTTCAGCTCATAGCAATCCTATAGAACAGAGTAGAGCTGTTCCATAGAGTTTCCAAGGAGCACGTGGTAGATTCAAATTGCACAGATTCAAACTATGCAACCAGGGTTTCCATCATGGTACTTTAAAAATAGTGGTATAGTACTCAGCCGGGAAAAAGAACAAGTCTACACATAACGGTATGAAAATATCCCCCAAGATACATTGTTATATGAAGAAAAGCAAATTGCAGAGCAGTATGCTTAATTTGATCTCATTTAAGTAATAAAAAGAAGTCAGCCATTGTGTAAAAATCAAAGCATGCACACAAAGATGTTAATCCTGATTGCTTCTGGAGCATGGGACTGGAGAGGCGCTTTCATTTTTAATGTTCTATAGCTCTATTATAACTTTCACAGGTAAAAATCAATAAATCATATTTTCCAAAATTTTTTCCATCTATGAAAGAAATGAAAAAGTATCTCTGATTCAATAGTTATTGAAGAGAAGATGAAGTCATCTACAGACCAGAAGAGAAAGTTCCTAAAAGTCACTAAGAAAAAACAAAAAGTAAAATAATCCTCAAGAAAAAAACCCTGAAAAACCTAAAACCTTTGTAGGATTCAATATGGACAATGAGATGCAACGGTCTCAGATGACTGAATCAGCCGTTTCTGAGAGTGAGTGCTGTTCCCACTGGTGTCCAGCCAGCACCAGCTTCTCAGGTAACAAGCACACCTGCATCACACAGGTGAGACTCCTTGTTTTTCTACGGTTTGACTTGTCAGCTGCCAATGAGTCAGCCTTTGCCTCATGGTGATTCCAAGTTCAATAGAATGAGATGGATCCTACAGTTTGGACCCATGGGATTTTATTGGCTGATTTTTGGAAGTGTATCACCAGATCTTTCTTCATGGAACATGTCAGTCTGGAAGCCTGTTCACCATCATAGCAACCACACAAACTTCCAATGACGGATGGATGGTGACTGCACGTGAGGTACACTGGTCAGGATTCAAACTGAGGTCTCTATCATGGAAGTTGAGAATTCTACCACTGAATCACCACTGCCTCCATCAGGATTTGACTTACCCTCATACATACCTGACATCATTTATTAAAAAAAAAACTTATTTATGTGAACCCCAGAAATAAAAGGAAAACTGGTCTTCCAAGACGTGAAGATCCCAAAACACACAGCAAAGCCCTTCTTTCAGTGAGCAGATGAGATAAAAAGGAGGTCTTTCCTCCGACCAGTCCCCCAAACAGTATTTATTTCCCATGAGAAACTTTCATATGTCACCTATTTCTGTTCTTTAGGCTGGAAAGAAAGCTCTTACCTTCTTTGGTGAATTTTATTGAGATACAATGAGGCAGAAACCTCTTATCACAGAGACAAGATCCCCATCCTGTGTTCAGAGTTGGCGTCAGGATCGAGGGCTGATCTGGTTTCCTCCAGGCCTATGGGTCTAATAAGTAAGGTGCAGCCTTAGTCAGGGATACCTTTTCCCTGTGAGACAGTGAGGACTTCCACAGCCCCAAGGAACATTGCAGGATCCCCCTTTACATCACTTCAGTCAGAGCAGGACCAAGAAAAGGACTTGAAGGGGGAGGCTACATAGTGAGGGTGTTTCCCTCACACCCACGCCCAGCGTCTGTAGACAGTTTCTTTCTCTCCCATCCCACCCCCAGTTCTAAGTCTGCTTACTCTCCTGGATTAGGAGGCTGTGTTTCGCAAGTCGAGTCTGAGAAGCCTGAGCTCCTTAGCTAGAAATAGAAGTGCTGACAAGACAGAGGCCCACAGAGGAGACTCGGGAGGGGTCTTCCACTAAAAAGCCACACGGGAGACCCAAGGCATTCATCTGCTGTTGCCGACTTTTCTGTTTGCAAAACCTTATTGAATCCATTATGGATATTTCTTCCTTTGGATAGAACTTAATTAATTGCTACTCCTAGACCTTTTCATTTGATATAAGATGCTTACACGATGAGTGGGTTAAGTAATACATATTCCACGGGGTTTTGCAAACAAATGTCTATTCTGTTTACTCACAAATTTCTAGGTCAAGCCTATTAACTGTGTTATTTAAATCCTCTTTATTCTTATTTGTTCTTTCTGATCTATCCTTGAAAGAATATTTCTATCGTAAGTACAGATAATTTCTCCTTGTATTTCTCAGACTGCATTTTATGTTTTGAAGCTATGTAATTCAGTAGTAGACTACACTTTATAAATTTTCACGGAGAACTATACAACCACAATACACGGAAGTTTATGACTCTTACACTTCCTTGGTAGAAGGTGATTAGCAAAACATCACTCCACCTTTTAAAATCCTTTTTGCCTTAAATTCTCTTTTGTCTAATATTAACATTCTCACATCAACTCACATTTTGCTAGTGGTTGACTAATATTTTTTTTTCACCAAATTGACTAAAAGTTGAAAGACTGATAAAATCTGGTATTATTGGGAATATAAATTGTTGGAAATAACCTAAAAGTTCATAAATTCTGGAACGGTTTATCATAGGTTATTTAACCATCCTAACACACACACAGGAGAACAGTATATAGTCATTTAAAAAATGAGATAGATCACTATCCTGTTGTAGAGGGATGCCTACATTCATTAAGTAAAAAAGGCAAGCTGCTAATACATACATATTAAAAACAAAAATTTAAAAAATCCAACACATAGCAACCACATAGGACAGAGTAAAACTGACTTATAAGGTTTCTAAGGAGAGGCTGGTTAATTCAAATCGCTCACCTTTTGGTTAGCAGCTAAGCTCTTCAACCACTGTGCCACCAGACGTCCAAATATACATACATAATCATATGTCCTTCCAACAAGGGCACCAGAGAGCTACAGTCAGGACTAGAGAACCGAAGCAAGAGAGCAAGGAACTGTGCGGGCACACCACCACATAGTGTTAAGTCCTGCTACAAGTCCCAGAAGTCTTCACTGTGGAAACCATCCTGAAGTCTGAGCACACATCTAATTTCCCTACCTCTGCCACTTCTTGGAAATCTCCCCCTCTAAGATGAGTAAAACATGAGGCTCCTTCTTCCCAAAATACTTTATAAGCCCTGGCATAACGTTCAGGGAGGTAAGGTTAGCATTGCCTAGACCTTCCTGTTTCCACTTGCAAGCCTCTTTAATAAAGCTTTGCTCACATGGAAAGATTCTCTGTGCCCTACCTGTTCATTCTCAATCAGTGAAGGCAAGAACCTCAACAGGCTCCTGGTACCACCAGGCAACAGTTGCAGCAGTATATCAACACAGAACTACCAGTAATTCAAGCTAGATTCAGGTGTGAAACAATGGATATCATGGCTGAAAGCAAGAGAATACCAGAAAGATGTTTACCTGTGTTTTATGAACCATGCTAAGGCATCTGACTATGTGGATCATAACAAATTGTGGGTAGCACTGCAAAAATACGAGAATTCCAGAACACTTAACTGTGCTTGTGAGGAACCTGTACATAGATTGAGAGACAGTTGTTTGAACTGAACAAAGCAATACTTGATGGTTTAAAATCAAGAAAGATGTGTGTCAGGGTTGCATTCTTCTGCATACTTATTCAGTCTGTATACTGAGGAAATAATCTGAGATACTGGACCATATATAAAAGAATGTGGCATCAGGAGTGGTGGGAAAACTTATTAATCACCCTGCTTTCTGAAAGTGAAAAGGACTTGAACCACTTACTGGTGAAGATAAAGACTACAGCTTTCAGCGTTAATTACACCTTAATATAAAGAACACAAAAATCCTCACAACTGGACCAATAAACAACATTAACAATAAACTGAAAAAAGATTGTTATTATCAAGTTATTTATCAAATTATTTTATTTTTGTTGTATTTATTATTGTTTTATTTTGTTGTATTTATTATTGTTATTATCAAATTATTTACTTTACTTGGATCCACAATCAGCACCAGGGAAGCAGCACTCAGGAAATCAAGAGAAGCACTGCACTGGGCAGATCTGCTACAAAAGACCTCTTTAAAGTGTTAAAAAAAAAAAAAAAAGATGTCACTTTGAGAACTAACGTGTACCTAACGCAAGCCATAATGTTCTTCAATTGCTTCATATGCATGCGGAAGCTGGACAAAGAATAAGGGAGGCTGAAGAATGGATACCTTTAAATTTTGGTGTTGGCGAATAATATTAAATAGACCGCAGACTGCAAAAGAAGGAATAAATCTGTCTTGGAAGAAATACACCCAGAGTGCTCCCTGGAAGCCAGGGTGGGGAGAACTCGTCTTCACGTACTTTGGACATGGTATCAGGAGGGATCGAACCCTGGAGAAGGATGTCATGCTTGGTACAGTAAACAGTGAAAAGAGGAAGACCCTCATCAAGATGGACTGACACAGTGGCTGCAACAACGGACTAAGACACAAGGATTTCGAGGATGCCTCAGGTCCACGCAGTATTTTTCTGTTGTACACTCGGTCACCGAGTTGGAACTGACTCAGTGACAGCTAACCATATATTTTGTCAGTATGCTTCACAAGTATCACAATTTAAGTGATAAAATATTTAATGTTTTTAAAAGAGGAAAGTTTGAGTATCAAAATTGAGTCATCAAATATAGTTTATTCTTAGCATAGTTTCCATCTAATTCTTTTAAAGTTCTCCTCCAGCAGTGTCTCCCAGAAAGACGGTTCCCGTTGTCTTTGATTTTCCTTTCTCTTTTGGTCAAATTTCCTTTAAAGGGCTCCTAGTTCTGTTAACTTTCATATGTTAAGAATAGGAGGTACATCAAAATTAGATCTAAGAAAATAACTGGAAATGTTTTAGATTTTAAAAAGTTTTGTATGTTTTATTAACAATATAACAATGTTAAAAAATGTAGAGAAAAAGAAAACCTACATTCCTAGTAACTAAAACCAGCAACTGTTTTCATATGCGTATTTATAAAATTTTACATAACATTATTTTATGTACCTCACAGAATCACTGACACGTAAACTATGACACAATGCTCTCACTAGAATTTTTTAATGTATGTATTTTGAAAGAACTCTTCTAGTCATAGATTTTCTTTCTTTCCAAAATCACACATCCAGTCTTGTATACATACATTTTAAAAAGCAGAATACATTGTTTATGGCATTGCTCAAATTTCTTTGCAAAGCCAGACTCTTATGAATCCCTCTGTAATTCATTATCACAGATGGCTATGTTGTACCAAATTAAGATCACTCTTTGTGCCATCAAGATGCAGCAGTTTTATTTGTTTTTAACTAAAAGGTTGAGGTTACTCTAAGGTGTTAGTTTTCTTGATCTTGGTGCCGGCTAGAGGGATATGTACAGCTCACAATGCTTGTACATTTCTTTAGGTATATTATACATTAGAAAAAAGTTTTAAAATTTTTTACTGTTCCCATTTATCAGCTGGCAATTCTCATTCTGCAAGTTTTTAATTTCTTATTGTACTTTAGATGAAGGCTTACAGAACAAACTAACTTCTCATTAAACAGTACGTGTTTTACTATACTGGCTAACCACGCCATATGCCAACAATCTC
Source organism: Heterohyrax brucei (assembly GCA_028571685.1). NCBI lineage: Eukaryota > Metazoa > Chordata > Mammalia > Hyracoidea > Procaviidae > Heterohyrax > Heterohyrax brucei. Next base: position 115,565,370 of record CM053143.1, on the reverse strand, counting down.
CCTTCTCAACTTCAGGCTCCCCGTTGCCAGCTTTCCTGTCCCCTCCTGCCAACTAGTCCTTCCTCTGGGCTGATGTGTCCCTTCAGCCTCACTTTCTTTTGTGTGCTTGTCCTTTCTTAGCATTCACATCAAGAGAAATCTGGCTCCACTAATGACAAGGCAGGAAAGGAGCCCAAGATCTTAATGGCCATCACTGAACAGCTGTCCATCTCCAGCTTTCTTATGGCAAACTCCAATTTGGTTAGCATATTTCTTGCTGTTGTTGCTGGAATGTTTATTACACCATGATGTATTAATGCATTACAGAATATTCTTTTAATGGGCTGAATTAACAAAAAAAGAATCAATAGGACTTGGAGGGGGCGGAGTCAAGATGGCGGACTAAGCTCACGTCTCCTTCTATCCCTCTGGAAACCAAGACCTGAATTGACAATCAAACAGAGCCTTCTGATCACCTAATCAGCCTCAGGACACGGCACAGAGCTGTTAATTGGGACTTCATACCACTCGGCGAAAAACCTCCTCTCTTTCGCTGACTCCCACTCCTGGCTAGCCCCGGCTCTCACGGACGGAAGGTAAACGCACCATTTTGACTTTTTTTTTCCTCGGTCTCGGCTGGCGGGCGGAGCTGGGCCTTGCCCAGCGGCTGGACTCAGACACGCTGCTGGGGGGATAGGCAGGCGAAATTCCCATGTTCTGAAAGCCAGGCTCGGGACTCTGTTAATCTAGACACTTTGAGCCTTTCGTTTTGTAGCTGCCTCAGTGGGGTTTGTGCGGAACTCCGTGGTCAGGGTGCGGGACGCCATGTTGGTACCGAGATTTTAGCGGGACCTCGTTCTTAGCCTGGGAGCCAGGGCCTGCAAACGGGACAGCGCTTCTCCGTCAGAAAAGTAGTGATTTTGCACAGTGCTGCCCATGTTGGGGGCCCTGCAACAGAAGCAGAGGAATCGCTGCCTCTGGGCATCTTTAGCCCCCCTGTCTGCTGCCTGTGTGGAGGACGCCATCTTGGGTACGGTGGCCGCAGCTGGACCTAATTCTTAGCTTGGGAGCCAGAGCCTGCCCACAAGAGAGCGCTTTTCTATCACAAAACCAGTACTCGACGCAGTGTTGGATAAGGCTAGGCCCTGTCAGCAGAGGCCACCAGGGCACTAGCAGTGCTGTATTCTGAACTAGTTTGTTATCATCTGGGGTTGGATACAGTGGCGCTTACTTTGTCAGATGGGAAGAGGGACCTCTACACCTGAAAACCTAACGGACTTGTGAACTGGTCAGATACTTTTTGCTTTACATTTGAAGACAGCCTAGAGAAACATTTGCAATCCATCCTCACAGTACCTCTTCCAGCCTCTACATACTAACATGGGACCCAAAAAGCAACAGACAATTGTGGCATACAAGCAATCACTCATGGCTTCAGAAGGCTCCCAAACAAAGCAACCAAGGAGTTTTCCAGATGAAGAAACTTTTATGAAAGCATCAGGAAGTGAATACAAATTGATTATATACAGGGCCCTTCTAGACCTTATACAAAATGCAGCAGAAAAAAATGAAAAATTAAGCAAGTTGTTCGATCTGATGGAACACCAGTACACTGAAATCCAACAGATCAAGAAGAAAATCAAAGACATAGAAGCTTCCATGCAAACCCAAGAAAACAGAATGGAACAAATGGAAAAAAGAATTTCTGACCTGCAAGACAGAGCTACTGATGCCAGTGTCTATGAGCAGAAATCAGAAAAAAGAAACAAGAAAAATGAAGAACCATTAAGAAGCATGTGGGACTCTATTAAGAGGAACAACCTTCGATTAATTGGAGTCCCTGAACAGGGTGAGACATCTGAGAACACAGAGAATATTGTTGCTGAGCTGCTGAAAGAAAACTTCCCAGAAATCATGAAGGAAGAGAATATACACATCTCAGATGCATATCGTACGCCACCCAATATAGATCTCAAAAGAAAGACTCCAAGGCATATTATAAGCAAGCTTAACAAAATGAAACATAAGCAGCAACTCTTAAAGGCAGCAAGAATCAAGGCAAAACTAACATTCAGAGGGAAACCCTGTAGGCTCTCATGAGATTTCTCAGCAGAAACCATGCTGGCACGGAGACAGTGGCACGACACATTCAAAGTCTTGAAGGAGAAGAACTTCCAACCAAGAATTATATATCCTGCAAAACTGTCTTTCAAACATGAAAATGAAATTAAGACATTCCCAGATAAACAGAAACTCAGAGACTTTGTAAAAACCAAACCCAAACTACAAGAAATACTGAAAGAAGTTCTTGGCTTTGGCTTAGAAGAACGAAACCACTAACTTTATATTTTAGAACAACACACTACTCAATACTCATTTAGGGAAGGCTCCAAAGTAAATCACAGCTTTGATTTGGAAAGAAGCAATCCAGTGATCATCATGAAAACTATGGTGTCATCATAATAAAAGAAGGATGTACTACAGTCGTTATAGTCCTTCCAGATGGAGAGGAAGATGACCAGACTGGTAGTAATTAAAATTGGGTTTATAAATAGTTTATTAAGGGGGTTCATACGGGCAGCTGTTAAGCACAACAAAGATGTATCATACCATTTCAAGAAATCTAACACACGAGTCTCAACAACTATAAAACCAGCTCTGAAAAAGGTGAAAAATCAACTCACAAAAAAGAGTGTCTCAGAACAGACTAATAAGAACAACAGAGAAAACATCAACATAAAAATAAACATATCACAATGGCAGCAGTGAACACATACCTATCAATAATTACATTGAATGTGAATGGACTGAATGCTCCAGTAAAGAGACACCGAGTGTCATCTTGGATCAAAAGACACGACCCATCCATATCTTGTCTACAAGAAACTCACTTGAGACCTAAAGACAGGAACAAACTGAAAATTAAAGGTTGGAAGAATATATATCAAGCTAACAATGAACAAAGAAGAGCAGTGGTGGTAATTCTAATCTCAGACAAAATCAACTTTAATGTCAAATCCACCATCGTGGACAAAGAAGGACACTATTTACTGTTGAAAGGTTCGGTACACAAGCAAGACTTAACTATATTAAACATTTATGTACCTAATGTCAGAGCACCTAAATATGTCGAAGAAACACTGACTATGCTCAAAAAAGAGTTAGATGACTCCACAATAATAGTGGGAGACTTTAACACTCCACTCTCATTACTAGACAGATCATCTAGAAAAAAGCTCAGTAAAGATACAGAAGACCTCACTGACACAATTAACCAACTAAACCTCATTGATATATACAGAACTTTCCACCCATCAGCAGACAACTACACCTTCTTCTCCAGTGCACATGGAACATTTTCCAGAATTGACCACGTGATAGGCCATAATGCAATGCTCAACAAAATCCATACCACTGAATTATTGCAAAGCATCTTCTCAGATCATAAAGCCATCAAAGTTTAAATCAATAGCAGAAAAAACAGAGATAGAAAGTGGAACTCTTGGAAACTGAACAACATCTTGCTCAAAAAAACATGGGTTATAGAGGAAATCAGGGATCAATTAAAGAAATTCACGGATTCCAATGAGAACGAAAACACTTACTACCAGAACCTATGGGATACAGCCAAAGCAGTGCTCAGAGGTCTGTTTATCTCCATAAATGCACACATCGGGAAGGAAGAAAGAAACCAAATCAAGGAACTAACTCTACAGCTTGAACAAGTAGAAACAGAACAACAGAGGAACCCCTCGGGCACTGGAAGAAAGGAGATCATAAAGATTAGAGCAGAGCTAAACGAATTAGAGAATAGAAAAACAATTGAAAAAACTGAAAAGACCAAAAGCTGGTTTTTTGAAAAGATCAACAAAACTGATAAACCACTGGCTAAACTTACTAAAGACAAGCAGGAAAGGAAACAAATAACCCAAATTAGAAATGAGAAGGGAGTTGTCACCACAGATGCAACAGAAATCAAAAACATCATAACAGAATACTATGAAAGACTGTACTCTAACAAATTGGAAAACCTAGAGGAAATGGACCAATTCCTTGACTCATACCACCTACCCAAATTATCACAACGTGAAGCAGAACAACTTAATAAACCCATCACAAAGGAAGAGATTGAAAAGGTCATCAAAACACTGCCAACCAAAAAAAGTCCAGGCCCAGATGGCTTCACGGCAGAATTCTACCAAGCATTTAGAGAAGAGTTATCCCCAATACTATTGAAACTATTTCACAGTATAGAAAGGGATGAAGTACTCCCAAACTCATTCTATGAAGCCAGCATAACCCTGATACCTAAGCCAGGGAAAGATCCAACAAAGACAGAGAACTACAGACCGATATCACTCATGTACCTAGATGCAAAAATCTTCAACAAAATTCTTGCCAACAGAACACAACAACATATCAAGAAAATAATCCATCATGACCAAGTGGGATTCATACCAGGGATGCAAGGCTGGTTCAACATCAGGAAAACAATTAATGTGATTAACCACATAAATAACACAAAAGACAAAGATCACCTGATTTTGTCCATTGATGCCGAAAAGGCATTTGATAAAGTCCAACACCCATTCATGCTAAAAACTCTTAGCAAAATGGGCATAGACGGCAAATTCCTCAACACAATAAGGGCCATTTATACAAAGCCAATTGCCCACATCATCCTGAATGGAGAGAGACTGAAAGACTTTCCCCTGAGATCAGGAACTAGACAAGGATGCCCACTGTCACCTCTCCTATTCAACATTGTGCTAGAAGTTCTAGCCAGAGCAATTAGACAAGACGAACAAATAAAGGGCATCTGCATCGGCAAAGAGGAAGTTAAAATCTCCCTGTTCACAGAAGATATGATTGTATATGCAGAGAACCCCAAGGAATCTATAAGTAAGTTACTCAAACTGATAGAAGAGTTCAGCAAAGTCTCAGGATACAAGATAAACATAAGTAAATCAGTAGGATTCCTTTATACCAACAACGAGACTGTTAAGGAGGAAATTATCAAATCTATACCATTTGTGATAGCCCCTAAGAAGATAAAGTACCTAGGAATTAATCTAACCAGAGAAACAACAGACCTTTACAAAGAGAACTACAAGCCCTTACTACAAGAAACTAAGAGAGACTTAGATAAATGGAAAAACCTACCCTGCTGACGGATAGGAAGACTTAACATTGTGAAAATGTCTATTTTACCCAAAGCAATTTATTTATATAATGCAATCCCAATACAAGTTCCAGCATCATTTTTTAATGAGATGGAGAAACAAATCACCAATTTTGTTTGGAAAGGGAAGAAGCCCCGGATAAGTAAGGTACTACTAAAGAAGAAGAACACACTGGGAGGCCTCTCATTACCCGACCTTAGAACATACTACACTGTCACAGTGGTCAAAACAGCCTGGTACTGGTACAAGAACAGACAGACTGATCAATGGAACAGAATTGAGACCCCAGAGATGACACCATCTGCCTATGAACAGTTGATATTCGACAAAGGCCCTAAGACATTAAACTGGGGTAAAAACAGCATCTTCAACAAATGGTGCTGGCAAAATTGGTTATCCATCTGCAATAAACTGAATCAAGATCCATATCTTACACCTTATACAAAAACCAACTCCAACTGGATAAAAGACCTAAATATCAAACCTAAAACGATAAAGCTCATCCAAGAAAAGGTAGGAACAACAATGGAAGTTTTAATACACAATGAGGACAGACTCCAAAATCTGTCAAAGAAACCTCAATCAACAGAAGAGAAAGTAGATAAATGGGAACTATTAAGAATCAAACACTTTTGCTCATCCAAAGACTTTATTAATAGAATTAAAAGAACACCCACAGAGTGGGAAAAAATATTTGGCAACTCTATGTCAGATCGACGCCTGATCTCCATAATCTATAAGATACTACAAAATATCAATAAGAAGAAGATAAACCATCCAATTAAGCGATGGGCAAAGGAGATGGACAGATACTTCACTAAAGAGGAGATCCAGGCAGCCAAAAAACACATGCGGACATGTTCACGATCTTTAGTTATTAAAGAAATTCAAATCAAGACAACAATGAGATACCATCTCACCCCAACAAGATTGGCCATGATCCAGAAAACACAAAACAACAAATGCTGGAGAGGCTGTGGAGAAAGTGGAACCCTCCTACACTGTTGGTGGGGTTGCAAAACGGTCCAGCCTCTTTGGAAGGCAATCTGGCGCTTCCTTAAAAAAATGGATATTGACATACCATTTGACCCAGTAATTCCACTACTTGGAATATATCCTACAGATTCAAAGCCTTTGACACCAACGGACACATGCACCAGAATGTTTATCGCGGCACAGTCCACAATAGCAAAAAGGTGGAATCAACCCAGATGCCCAACAATAGAAGAATGGATAGGTAAACTGTGGTACATATACTCAATGGAGCACTACGCAATGATAAAGAATAACGATGATTCCAGGAAACATCTCCTAACCTGGTTTCAACTGGAAGACATTATGTTGAGTGAGAGTAGTCAGCGACAAAAGGACAAATACTGTATGAGACCTCTACGATAAGATCTCAAAAACAGACTTGTGTATAGAAGAAAAGACTCTTTGACAGCTGCAAGGGAGGGGAGGGAGGGAGGGAGGGCAAGTGGGGGAGGGTTTAGTTTAGGTAGTTACTAGAAATCTAGTTGGGAGAAAGCGGTGACAGCACACATTAGGAACAAGAACAACATTAAGTGGACTTCAGCATAACTTGAGTACTCCTTCCATCTTAACTCAATACTGCAAGGATAGAGTAGATGGGGCGGGGGGCGGGGGACCATGCTCTTAGGTGAATTCCAGGCCAATTGGCACAACTAGCGTTTTGCTAAGAGAGCTCTCTGCACCCCACATTGGTGAGTGGCGTCTGGGGTCTTAAAAGCTGCCAAGCTGCCATCCGAGGACACAGCAAACGGTCCCAACTCAGCAGGAACGAATGGTCACCGAGGGCCAAAATGGCATGCGGTAAAGACAACCGAGAAGACAGAGAGACCCACAAGAGTGGTGCCTACATCGACCTGGGACCGGAAGAACAGGATGGTGCCCGGCCACCACCACTGATAGCCATGACGGAGCTCACAGAGAGGAGCCTCACTGGCAACACAAGAATAAAAAGAGGTGCATCATGAGATCTCCACTAAAAGACCTCAATTGATGGTCCAGCGGTTTGGGGGTTCCTCTGAGAGCATGGCCCCCGGCTCTGATGCTGCCCGTTCCCATAACTTATAACAAAGGTCCACTCTTTGGACAGGAATGGAATAGACTTGGCAATGCAGAGTAACCATATGTTGGAAGCACTTTATGGTTCTATACATCTATAGGATATCATCTTGCTGACCTCTGGCTGGAGGAAGGGGAGTGGACGGAGAGGAGGGGAAAGGAGACTGTTGGGAGTATGAGACATGTATGGAGCAGAGAGGAATAGTGTGCAGTCACCGGACAGGGAGAGCAGTGGAAGCTGCATATAGGGGGGCATGTAAATTTTCATGTGAATGTACATTTTCACTCAGTTATGTTAAATTAAAAAAAAAAAAGAATCAATAGTATAAACTCAATTGCATATTAACTTTTGAAGTACAAATCTAACCTATTACCTATTACTTTAATAGGCCAAATTCTCCTGAATATTGTAAATACTCAATCACATCAAATATCTACAAGTGCTAAGTATCAGTATTGTGTATTGGATGTTCTCAAGTATTTCTTAATTGTACTTTAGATGAAGGTTTACAGAACTAGCTTGTCATTAAATAGTATACATCTTGTTTTATGACATTGGTTAACAACCCCATGACATGTCAACACTCTTCCTTCTTGATTTTGGGGTTCCATATTTCCAGCTTTCCTGTCCCCTCCTGCCTTCTAGTCCTTGCCCATGAGCTGGTATGCCCTTTTACTCTCATTCTGTTTTATGAGACCTGAAGGATGAACCTCAAGAGTGATTTCGTTACTAAGCTCAAAGGGCGTCTGAAGGTCATACTCTCAGGGTTTCGCCAGTCTCTGTCAGGCCATTAAGTCTGGCTGTTAAGAATATTTTCAGATGGACAATTTGTTAGTTGCAGCCAACTACAGTGGTGGATTGTTTTGACTGGACTCTCACCAGTGGTTCTGAATCAACAGTTACGATTATAGGCTCTTGGTATATATTACAAATTACTTTCTCAAAGAACTGTTCTAATTTACTACTTCTGCTAATATTTGGTACTGCTGGTTGGAGTCAAAGAGTATCCCAAACTAAGGAGGACTCTAGCCCCCAATCAGTAAGCTGATCTAAGAAAGTAAGAAGGCAAGACTGTTAACTCTTCTCCTGGAGTAGTTTCAAAGTAACTCTTGCCTTGGTTTAAGACGTATTCTTCCTTACATTTTACAGAAAATTCACAAGATTGAGTTTCAAAATATCTTTATTCTCTATTTCAAATGAGGTTATTTTTTTCTTTCACAATGAATTCAGTAAAAACATACACACTGTAGAAGGTTCAGAAAAAAAGAACAAAAAATATACACATGATACCAACACCCATAGAAAACCGTATCTAATATTTTAGTGTATCTCCTCTTAGGATTCTATTATTTCCCATTTTCTTACACGGGTGGTTGAACAACACTATCAATATTTTTGTATTTTGTTCATTTGTAATAAACATTTCCGTTGTAAACATCTTGATAGCTGTACAATATTCTATCACTGGATAAGTCACAGTTTATTCAACTATTACCATATTGAGAATGGACTGAAAAAACAATCAGAGCAGAATCTACAAAAGGAAAATAACTACTCTGTAAGAAATGCCCTATGCACAATGTGTTTGTTATTTAAACAGTACACAATTACCAGAGCTCTCTGCTTCTGCTTGCATTTTTAAATTACTAGGAAAGAAAAGGCTATTTCCAGGGCTTTGAATTTGTAAAAGAAATAAAGTTTCATGTGAGTGCCTTCCCTTCTTATTCATAGTCAACAGAGTTTTAAAATCTTCTAAGGTAAGCTTCAAAACTATGTAAGCAACAGATAATTTTTAGCTTTATTTTCTTACTATAAAAGGGTATCACTTGGTAGGTCAGTATCATCTTTATACATTTAAAAATGTATCTAAGTTATCTGAGTAACAGTACTCCAGCTAATTAATCATTCTGGTTAATATGAAGCTTTCATATAATACTCTACATAGATTATCAAATTTCAAACAATTGGAATACAAAGAAATACAAATAAGATTTATATTAACCCTAACTTAAAGAACAATTCTAAACCATAACCTCTATGATTCAGAACCATTATTGCCTACTGCTGTCTTCTTCATTACAAGTTCAGTCCCCACTACACCAGAGAGGTGGCCTGGGGTGGCTAAGGCAGGTATTTCCAACTCCCACCAACTGAACGGCCCCTTCCTTGCGATGGCCCTACCCTACACTAGTGCCTCCCTGATAGTTCTGTAAACTGCTTTGTGCTATACAGTCATTTTTTGTAAGACTATTTCCTTCGCCAGACTGAAAGTTTCTATATGACATAAACTCTGCATTTGCAACCCACAGAGCATCTAGCTGAGTGGCTGGTTTGAGATAGACGACTTCAACATATGTTTTTATATTTTGAAATTATTTTAAAAAATGGATTTGAGGTGTAAAACACTGTAGCAATTGTAATTGATTAAGGAAAAAAATAAAAGACATATCTAATTTTGATGAGAAACTTACTTAATGCTCACTTTGTGGCACACACTATGCTAAGTGCTTATAAACACTAGTTGTCACGACTCTCCAAATAATCAGTGAGGTACATGGCATTATATTTACGTAAAGACAGAAAACTGACAGTCAGGAACTAAGTCATGTATTCAAACAGTTACCAGGCAGTTAACCAGGCATTGGTACATAGCAGTAAATACATAAAACTCAATGTCTCTAGTGGAGTTTATTTTATAGAAGAACTTGCTTTATATAGAAGCTTGGACAATGTCAGTTCATCCTAAAATCAGTCCATTCTCAAAGGATAAAATTTGAGACTGAAAAGCTGAAGTGCAGACCCTGGTGACTTCTTCAAGGTAAAGGTCACCCAGCAAGGTCTCACCCTTTGCTGGAAACATCCAAGTCTGTGAGAATCTAATCCTCAAGTTCATAGTAACCTAAAATACTCCCAAGAGATTGATAATAAAATGACTCAAACAGAAATAAGATACTCAGAAATTAAATAAATAAAAAGAGTTAAGAATTTACCTTCTTAAACTGGATGGTTATCTTTCATCTCGCATATAAGCTTCAGGCTAGTTAACCAGGGTGCGCCCACAGTAGAACGGAAGTCAGAACACAGAACAGACTTGGGCCTCTGGGTATCTAGGTCCAGGAGGAGGACTACCAAGCACGACCATAATCCACACAGCAAAAGCTATGGACTCTAGCTGCTGTGCTGTTTTCAATTTTAACCACTTACCTATGGATTAAAAACATAAGGTGATACCCATTTTAAACACACAAAAAGAAAAGGCAGCAGTTTTGGGTCTGAAAATAACCACATCTGCACTGGACACTTCCTCTAAAGCACTGAAGGAGGCTGCTAATTCCTTTCACTAAAAGGGAAAGAAAAACCAAACCTGTTTCCAACTTATAGGGACCTTATAGGACAGAGCAGAACTGCCCCATATAGTTTCCAAGGTAGTAATCTTTACATGTGGTGCAGGACAGAGTGATACTTCCTTCTGTCACGCACAGGGTCCCTAGGACTTGGAATGACCTGACAGTATCTAACAACCACAACCACAGTGTTATCTAAGAAATTAGAGCAAAAGGCACCAAACTATTTCCAAATGCAATAGTCTGCATGCAGGGAGAGACTGTAATGGCTCTCATGCCATCCCCTGAAATCCAGTGAAGCCTGAGTACAGAAAGACTACACACCAGTCAGCACACTAAAAAGTACCTATCTAACATCAGAAACTGTTCTACTGAAATAAGATCTGGCTAAAAATATTTTAGGGTAAAAGGAGGCAGAAACCAATCTAGCATTTTTTTTTTTTTTTTAATCTCTAGGAAACAGAGAGCAGCTCACATGATGAAATAAAGACATTTCCAAGATTACTACTCATAGCTAAGGAAATTTACGAAGGGCTTAACCAAAAAGCCTTGACATGAAAAACTAGTTAGATCTTTGAAATTGACTAAAAGAGCTAAAACTGCCTACCCAGAGTCTATACAGCAGGGACCTGTTTTCAGCAGGTAAGCCTATTTACAAGTAAGAACCTCTTACTCTTGTAACATTGTCCATTTTTGTTTTACGAGAATACACAACTCCATCACTTGCAGAGTTGGTCCATAAGGTCTCTGTGGCTCCACAGAAATATGTCCCTACCTCTACTAGAAAACTACTTACACTGTGCTATAAACACATACACGCATCTGTTTCCCTGCTAGGCTGTGAGTGCCTTCTGTAAAGGGGTTTTATGGCTCATTCATTACGTGTCTACAGAGACACCGAGTAGGCACTCAGTAATGTTTTTGCATGAATGCTCAATGGAAATGATTTTACACTACGATTTTACAACATTGCTACTGTTCACATTTCAAACATTCGCACTCTTAGTGATCCTCAAAGTAACAATACCAAACTGCCATCAAGTTTACTGTGGTTTTCAAAATGTAATGCTTCTGAACTTTTTAATATAAACAAACATTCCTAATTTACTAATTTTTGGAGTAACGACACAGCATTCTTCTTCACATTGAAAACTTGCTCAGACGTTACTTCATTCTTTTTCTCTTTTTCAAAAGGGCATCTCGTAACGCCAGCTAGAAGACAAAAATATTTAAACATGATACCTTATAGCTATACCCTATTATATTTTGGTTATACAGAAGTTTATAAAAATGGAACCACTACATTAATAGATAATCCTGAAAAATTATAGTTATACATTCTGTTAACAGATCAAATCCATATCCAGGCTGGGAACTTCCCCACTAGCTGGAAATACACAAAATGCCCTTGAATACTTTTTCCACCTCTTGAGGATACTAGCTCAAAACAACAGCAGCTAAGCAATGCACAGACTGAACATCACCTGTCTCCAGGAGTATCATCTGACACTACTCTGGCTTAGACAACACTTGATATTTGGGGCTGTGGGTGGGACACATTGTCTAATTTAAGCCAAGAGGAAAACAGACTTGTCTTTATAATTAACCTCCCCAAATTACATATATTCCAAATATGCACGCAAATATGGACTGTTTGAAAATGATTTTAATGACATTCAGCATTTGTGCTAACTCTACTACATAATCTAAACAAAGTAAAATGCTTTCTTTATTTGTGGATTTTCAAATGGGTCTGCTTAATACAGTTAACAAATAAAGAAAACCTTACAATAAATAAGTGCTAATACTTATCCTCTAGAATGCCTCAAATATGAAGAAATCAACTTAGATATTATTGTTGCTAAGACAAAAACATTTATTCTAGTTAATATGAACTCTAGTTTGTAACTTGTTCAGTTATTTTGTGTTGACATGTATATGAAAAATGAAATCTAACTGTAATTCAACTAGATCCCCTGTGGTCTTTAATCCCCTGTGGTCTTCAGCATTTTCTAACTACAGGAGCTGAGTTTCCCCAGGTAGAATTAAAAGGTGATGAAAGTCTACAAAAAAGGAAAACTGAGTACCCAATGTTTAGAGTGAACCTATGAAAATCCCATAAAGTTTTATACTTTCCAAAATAAAACAGAGTATCAAATAAAAGTTTATAAAGAATAAGCTCAAAAAAAAAAAAAAAAAAACCAAGGTCAAGGTACCCATCATACATGTGTGATGGATATTAGTCCATTAATCTGCAAATGCTACTCTTTCATTCCTACAAACACTTTGAGATTTCTAGCTTTTGTACTTTAATGAGATGTGTAAAAATAATTTGTTGTTGTTGTTATCATTATAGGTATTTTGGGAGTGAAGGCTGCCTAGTTCATTTACTGTTCTACGTTTCTGGATTTTGTGACTTCAAGTTATTGAGTCTTTGTCTTTAGCTTACACCTACATCTAGGTGTATCTTTGTAATTATGTGGAATAGCTGGGATACTTGAGGCAAGACAAAAACCACTACACTCATTTTAACATAATTTGCATGTCTAAGGAGTTATTTCTCAAATCTGTCTTTTCTCATCTGCAATGTGAGTTTAAAAACAGTATCTACTCACACTGTTGTACACCAATTAAACAAGCTAATCAACAGAAAGCTCTAGAATAGTCAATCTAGATAAAAACTATGTACATTTTAGCTAATACTGTTATGTATGGAGTCCCTGGGAAGCACAAACAGTTATTAACACTGAGCTGGTACCTGGAAGGCTAAAGGTTCCAGTCCACCCCTCAATAACACGTACTGTAAATCCTAACCCCAAACACATCGCTGATTCTGACCCATACAGACTCTAAACTCATACCTGTGGTTATAATCCCAATGGGCTTTATTATGTTACCAAGACAGTACTAGTGTAAGATGTGTCGAGTCGATTTCTTGACATGTAAAAGGAGCAGATTAAATGAGGAAGCAAGGACATGGACATAGGGGAAGACAGATGCCACATCTCAGCAAGTTCACCAGAGAACCAAGCAAAAAATACCCTTCACCAGAGCTGAGAAAGACACAAACCCTAGAGCTGGTGCCTTGATTATCTTAGATTTACAGCTTCCTGAACTGTGACAAAATAAATTTGTTTGTTAAAGCCACCTACTTGAAGTATTTTTGTTACAGCATCAACAGATAACTAATATAAGTATCTTAAAAGAAAGGCCTGGCAATCTACCTCCAAAAAATCAGTCCCTGGAAACTACAGAGCCCGGTTCTTTGCTACACGTGGGGTCAGCCTTACTAGGAATCACTAAATGGTGACGGCTGATTCTGGATCCCCAGGTTGTCCTTTTGCTTGTTTTAATATAAACAAACATTCCTTTATGGCAAAAGGACAAATATTGTATGAGATCAGTACAATAAGGACTTAAAAACAGGCTTACGTACAGAAGAAAAGACTCTTTGAAAGCTACAAGGGTGAGGAGGGAGGGAGAGGACCGGCCATAGACTAGTTGACAGAAATTTGGTTAGTTAAAAGCAGTGACAGCACACAGTGGAAAATAGATCAACTTAACTGGACTTCCTCATAAACTGAAAGCTCTCCTAATCTCAACCCAGTATTGCACGGATGTAGAGTAGCAGGGGCAGAGGTCTGAGACCATGTTCTTGGGGGACACTGAGGCCAACTGACATAACTAGCCTACTGCTAAGAGTCTTCTGTGCCCCATATTGGTGAGTGGCAGCTGGAGTCTTAAAAGCTAGCAAGCTGCCATCTGAAGTACACCAAATGGCCCCAACTCATCTGGAACAGATGATGACCAAGAACAACAGACATGAGGAAAAAGAGCCCAGGAGACAGAAAGACCTGTGTGAATGGGAGACTGTATCAACCAACATATGAAAGAATGAGATGGTGCTCGGCCACCACCAAAGACAGCTATGATGGGGCACACAATGTAAAGTCCTGTGGCAACATGAGAAAAAGAGGTGTGAAGCTCAAGAACTCTACTAAAAGACCACAAATGATGATCTGACAGGCTGGGGCATCTGGAGGCATGGGTAGACCAGCTGCCGTCCCTGACCAGGAAACACTACTGAGGTCAACTCTTCAGACAACAACGGACTGAACTCAGGGACACAATGTGACCATATGGTGTGTGTACTTTATGGTTCTATGCATTTATAAGATGCTGTCCTACTGGTCTCTTTCTAGATGTCAGAGAAGAGGGTAGAAAGGAGGGGACAGGAGCTTGTTAAGAGGCTACTACAAGTACAGAATGAAAAGAAGTGTGCTGTCACCAGGCAAGGAGGGCAGCAGGAGCTGCAGATAAGTGAATATGCAAAACTTATCTGAACTGTATGCTTTCACTTAATCACAATAAAAATAAATAAATAAAAACTATTAGATTTAAAAAATATATATTTTTTGCTCATTTAACTATGTAACAAAGCATAGGCTACTATCACCCCATCACAGTTCCTTTCTTCCTTAAATGCCACAATGTGAACATCATTTCTCCCTTTCCTTTATCTTTGTAAAGGCTTCACTGTAATAAGAACCTTATGTTGTACACTTTCACTCAAGAACTTTTTAAGACAGTAAAGTCCCGACGGCACTTGGCGAAGTCCCACAGAGTAGACACAGTATGAAAGGTTACGGTGCTTTCTCACTCAGTGCATGGGATCATACCTGCCAGGCTGCCTCCAGTGCACAGTTTCAGGGACGCTCTACAGTGCTGCTGTCCAATATGGTAGCTGCTAGCCACATGCAGCTCTGGGCATTTGAAATGTGGCTACCTGAACTGAACTGTAAGTACACGCACACTGGATTTAAAAAAATTAAAAATTGTATTAAAAAATGTAAACTATTTAATATTTTTGTACTGATTGCATGTGGTAAAGCAGAGGGTCAGCAAAAAAGAAGATGACCCTCGATGCAACGGATTGACACAGTGTCTGCAACAATGAGCTTAAGCATAAACACGATTGTGGACATGGCGTAAGACCAGGCAGTGTTTCGTTCTGTTGCTCACACGGTCGCTGTGAGTCAGAACCAACTCAGTAGCACCTAACAACAACAACAACAACACATGTGAAATAAGACTATCTGGTATATAATGGGATAAATAAGACATTATTAAAGTTAACATCACCTGTTTGTTTCTACTTTTTAGAATATGGCTGCTAGACATTTTACCACTACAAACATGGTTTATATTGTATTTCTATTAGTGTTGGTCCAGAGTGAAAGAGAACAGAAAACATCAGTAACCTTGAGTTAAATTTTATGATGCAGAAACCCTGAAGATGATCCAGGGCATGGAAAACATACACAGACATTCTGAGCAACTTCAGATTCTAAATGGCAAGAAAACTAGAAGACAAGGAAAAAGCACTTTTGAACCAAGAAGTGCTTATGTACAACGAACTGTTGATTTACTTGAATTAAAAATTCCTTAATCCTTAAAACAGAGATGTTTCAAGAGTCAAGAGTTGCTGACAAGGAACACAGCAAGGCTTTGTCCAAAAGTTGTTATTCCATTAATTTTTCCATTATACTTCAGATCAGAGGTCAGAGAATTTGAGCATGGGAAGGGAACCTCACGATCCTTTAGCTTAATTTCCTTCCCTTTACGAGATGGCCTTTCCTTTGGTCACACAGTGGACTTCACAGACTGTGATTCCTTCCTCCTCTCCAAGCTCTCCAGTAAATACTCTGCACAGTGCCCAAGACAAGGAGTCCTGGAAGCAGAGTGGTTCAGCATTCAGATGCTAACTGAATGGTCAGTGGCTTGAACCCACCAGCCACTCTGCAGGAGAAAGATAGGGCAGTTGGCTTCCATAAAGATTACAGCCTTGGAACCTCTTATGGGCCAGTTCTACTCTGTCCTATAGGGTGCCTATGAGCTGGAATTGACTCAAAGGCAACAGGGAATCCCAACACACGCTCAATACGAGGTCTTCAGAAGGTCTGACTCCATCTCAAACATAAAGTATTCAGAATTCTAGCCGCTCAAGCTTCAAACTGAACTCACCTGCTTTTCTCTGAAGGAACGTTTATTTTTTGACCGGACATTCTGGCTATAACGCATCATCATAAAGTTCTTCTGTTTTTTCTTCTCTTTATTTGTGGAACTTGAAAATGGATTCATTTTGGTTTTCTTCCTCACAAATTCTTTTCGGTCTGTCTTTCCAGCCTATCAACACGAGAAGACAGAAGACAGATATTTCTTCTTAAGCAGCATAACTCAGAGAGCTGTCTAGTCAACATTCAGTCTATTCTGCGCCAGATACTCTACTGGATGCCAAGGACACAAAGACAGAATGCCATCCTTATTTGTCAGAGATTCAGTATTACACTGGGCAGAAACGACTGTCATGTATTATAACACAGCCAGGGAAAGTCAGTAGAAGAAAAGGTTATAATTCAGTCTGTAAGGCAAGGTCGGATGCACTTCCCAAAGTGGGGAGACAAGCGAGCTGTGTCTTCACAGGGTGAAGGTGTCCAAAGTGGGGGAAACAAGGGGAAAGGTAGAGCACTCCAGGAAACACAGACAGTATATGCAAAGGCATAAAGAAGAAAAAGCAAAGGATTTTACACTTATCTGACTAATCTCTGTACAAATGAAACACAAGGGATATTGTGAGGCCTGCATGAGGTGGTGTCTAAGACAAGACAGAAACTCCAGCTGAGAATGCAGACAGGGTGTGATTATGAACAGCCACAACACCCGTGACAGGCGGATTCCAACCGTCTGCCTAGCTTTTCATTAATGAAGGTAAACATTCTTCTTTTTCTATTAGCTTTGATAAATACTCTTACTCTTCACTTAATGACTATATCTTTATCTGACCGTTCGCATTTACTATGTTAGGAGAAAAAAATCTACTATCCAACCTACACATTAATGACGTATGTCTGTCAGTGGTGATTACATGTGTATAGTTATCAAAACTCATCTGAGTGAATACCTAATATCTGTGCATTATTTGCTATAATCATCTTATAATATTCATAATAAAATTACACTAACATACTAATACAATTACACTTCATTTTTTTGGTAAAATAATGCCATTCTGTGCTGTATAAATTCTGGGTCATTTTTCATCTTATTTGCTTTCTAAAAAACTAGTGATTGACAAGCCTCACTCACCATTGCAGTTGCTAGTCTTGTCTCCCTGTCAGACTTTGGCTTTTTATGAAGGCGTTCAATGTCTCGGAGTGAAAGTAACTCACCTCTGCAGTTGAGGAGAAAAAAATAGTGTGAAACAGCGCTGGAATTTCTTTCCCAAGTATCAAGAGAGCAGAGGGAACGCCTGACGTAGGTGTCACTTACTTGGGTTCCTCATCACTGTCTATTTCAACGTATTTCCTCTTTTCTGCTTTCCCAGGGGCAGCACTGAGCTCTTTCCTCAGTTGGGCCATGCGGATTTTCTGGAAGTCTTCCTGAGTTAAAACCCGACTTGTGCTGACAGCTGCAGCTTTGGCTTTCCGCTCCTCCATGGGCATGCTGTTTAGTTTCTTGGCCTTGGAAGAAGAAAAACAAAGGATTAATAAGTAGCTGCTACCTCAAGGAAAAGCTTAAAATCAAAAAAACACCAGTGCTGCTGAGTCAATGCTGACTCACTGTGATCCTACAGAACAGAGTAGAACTTCCCCATAAAAGTTTCCAAAGAGTATCTGGCAGATTCAGACAGCTGGCCTTTTGGTTAGTAGCTGTAACATTTTACCACTATGCACCAGGGTTTCCAGAGAACTGAGCCATTCAAATTCTACCCCCACAAGGCCCAACAAAAACAAAGGCTTCGTAGAACATCAGAGTGGTGTACTTATAGAAAGAAATGTTCCAACTTACAATTTCTTGCTGTTCTTCATCAGAAGAGTGGTGCACATCAACCCATTCACCATCAGCATCCTCCTCCTCCTCCTCACTGAGACTGGCACTTTCCCATCCATCTGCGTAAAAAAGAGCACCTTGTTATTGTTACCACTTTCTGCTGGGTACTCACAGTAAGCTGAGAAAAACCATGCACAAGAAAAATAAGTTAATGAACCTCAAATAAATCTCTACTGATCAAGAATTAAGCAACATCAATTTAATTAATTTAAGGAATGTGGAATAAGGACTGACCAAGTACCTTCTACGTGCCCAAACCAACTTTACAATCAGTTTCTCCAGCTCTCATGATTCAGCAGAAGAAGAACAGACTCTTAGAACTAAGCGACCTGTCCCAGTTCACACCACTGAGAAATGCAGCCCACATCAAAGTCAGGAAAATCACTTAAGACACCAGAATGTTTGTCCCTTCCAACAAAATCAACACAATTAATTACATCTGTACTTCTACATTTAATGTTCACACAGCAAGTAGTAAGCTCATCTAATCATGTTTATACATTTTCTGAATGAGAAGCCAGTTGGAAATAGTCACTCTAAGACAAAGATTTTTTTGTTATGAAAAAAATTTACAGAACTCTTAATGGAACCACCAAACTAAGTTTTCTAAATCACATACTTAAATCCCTCAGTGATTTTTCCATGATCTGTAAGACAATTGCCAATTATGTACATAACCTCTCATGATAAGGCCTCCAACTCTAGTCTCATACACACCTTGCTATATGCCACCTTGTAATCTATCCTAATAGCTCCGTAAACACATTCTGCCTGGAAAGGCTCCACTGCTCTACCATTCTCTGCCAAACTCCTGCTTCATCATTCAAGATATGTTCAGGGCTCACCATCCCCCAGAAGCTTTTTCTGAACCTGACCTCTCTCCTGAGCTTATGCCAGGAATCCAATCACATATCCCGTTAGCCTTTCTTCACTCAGTTTATGAAAGGCCCTCAAGGGCAGGAATAATATTCATTAATTTTTGTACTGTGTATGACTGGCACACAGCTGATGCTTAAGAAAGTTACCCCGAAATAATGAATGAAAGACCAGGCATAAGACCGGATGCTGATAAATCCTGCTAAACCTAGAAATCAGAATGGTATTCCTTAAGCATTCGTCAACAGAAAGAATTGGCAAGATTGCCCCTTGACTAAGTATCATCAATTTTCAGGCAACAAACACAAAACCATTATCTTTCCCAAGTTCTAAAAAGCACATCTTTGGTTAGATGCGTCAACATTGAAGGACATAAAAGGTATCTTCTACACTCAAAGGCAGGCACCTTAAGAGTAGGGATTATGCCCATTTAATCCCAAATTTACAGTGTTGCTAGGCATGTAGTCATTGTTCAATAAATACCTACTGAGCGAATCATCTTTCAAACAGCATTACAATTTAAAGGTCAATAGAAATACAGGAGTGACTTTGCGCTGACTAACAGCAAAATAAAAACAAACCTTCATCATTTTCAACATTTTCTTCTTCCTTCTCAACTTCCAGAACTTCTGCTCCTGGAATGTAATCTTTAGCATCTAATTCTCCATATTCCTGAACTCTTGCTTCTACTGAGGCTTCTGTAGGCTTACCCTAAAGGAAAGAAAATCTTATTAACAATGTGCTTAGACTGCAAAATATTAGCCAATCAAGAAATGGAATTCTCCAGGATTATGAATTGAGAAAGGAGAATCATGAGAAAATTAAATGACAAAACACTCCACTTATTTCTTATAACAAAGTAAATTCCCGCAGCTATAACTCTGCTCACTGATTTCTAGTTCTCTTCCTAGATCTAGCTCAAGATCAAGAAATTGGCCATAATCAGAAAACAATGGGTCCGTTTCTGTTTGTACATGTGCTTTAGGTAAAAGTTTACAGAACAAATTAGTTTTGCATTCAAAAATTTATACACAAATTGTTCTGCAATATTAGTTACAACCCCTGCAGTGTCTCAGCACTCTCCACCTTTCCACCCCAGTTTCCCTCTGTCCAGTCATCCAGTTTTCCTCTCCCTTTCTGCCTTTGCTTTTGGGCAGGTGGACCTTGGGAGCAGTTTCAGTTCTGAAGTATGAGGTACCAGGGTGTCAAGTGCCATAGTCTGGGGGTTTCTCTAGTTTCTGTAGGACAAGTAACTTTGGTCTTCTTTCTTGGTGCATTTTAATTTTGTTTTACAATGTTCTTCTTGTCTGCGACCCTTTACTGTAATCCCTGTCAGAGGAGTTGGAGTGGGTAGCCAGGCAACAGCTAGTTCTTCTGGGCTCATGCGGGTGGGGGCTGTTGTTCATGTGATCTTTTAGTCCTTTGGACTACCATTTTCTTTGCATTGTTGTTTTGTTTTGTTTTTTTTCCCCATTCTCTTTTGCTTCAGACAGGATAGAATCAAGTGTTTTAAGACCCCAGACGCTACTCACCAAAGTAGGAGGCATAGAATACTTTCTCAATAAACTACATTATGCCAACAGTCCTGGACAACCCTAAGACCACATTTCCCAGCCTTCAGCCCCAAAAACTCAGTCACTCAATGTGTCTGAGTGTCTTAGAAGCATCCACAATGTTGCCTCAGCCAAGCTGTACTGACTTCTCCTACACTGTCATCGAGGTTAACACTCCTACAGTCTACTACCTAGTTATGGATTTCTCCTCATAGCTCTGACTTTTAACTCTCTATCACCATCTCTCTACTGTATGAACACAATGCTGCTTTTTCCCAACTAAACCTATTCAACACTGTATCAGCTACTGACTATTCCAATCTGTTAACAGTGACAAAAGCTTTCAACAGGAAGCCTCAATCATCGTTAAAGGATACCTGCCAACTACATTGGGCACAGTGGTTAAGAGTCTGGCTACTAACCAAAAGATCAGCAGTTCAAATCTACCAGCCACTCCTTGGGGCTCCCTATGGGGAGGCTCTACTCTGTTCTATAGGGTAGCTATGAGTCTAAATGGACTCAACGGCAATAGATTTTGATGGGTTTTGGGGGGGGAACTATAAAACATTTTAGGCAGAGGTGTCATACCAATCAGTTGTCTTCTGAGCTTAAAGAATAAAACTGCATCACTTGCACTTACAGCAGAAGCACCACAAATACTAACATTCAAGTCATCAGAAATCACTCTTACCTCCTGAGACCACAATATGTAGAGCAACATAAGCATACTTTGCTTACCCGGAACTTCCTGTGCAACATCTGAGGATTTAGTGTTCGGAAAAGCTGAATCAAAGTCCTAGCAGACATCATCACATCTGCAAAACAACACCATGAATTAGAAACTCCAGAGCAAAAAAAGACTACACCGAGGCAAACATGTGCCACTCTGTTCTCTTTGGAATACAGAGAGTAACATGCAACTTACTTTTATTTTTGTGTGTTTTATACTGGGCCAGGTCCTGGAGAAGTTCTTCAGTCATAGCCAGGGGACACCGAGCTGATATTTCTTTTATAGCATTGATACTGAAAAAGGAAAATGAATTAAAAAAAAACAAAAAAAATCCAGATTTCATGTGATTCAACTGAAAAAGATTCCTAAAAAGACTAAATCAAAATGAACACGAGTTGGGTTTAATGTGACTTATGTCCCTAAAATCGCAATGTGGGAGAGATTGTGTGTGTGGCGATGAGGGCAGGAGGGGAGGGAAAGCCTTACAGTGCTTTTACTCCTGACAGCACACCATCCTTTAGTGCACAGGACACTAAACTGTGGCAGCATTTACTCTCCATATCTAAGAAAGAAGGGACCAGGTCAAGTAAAGTTTAAAGGTCGTGAGAGCCTCTATGTGAACAGTATTTTTCAAGGGAAGGAAAAAAAAGCAAGTGTTCAGACCAATCTTAAACCAGTGCTCACATTTAATAAGTGGTTCTGAATTAATAAAAAGGACTGCTGAACAACGCTGGTATTAAAGCGATTTAAAAGAAATTAACTGTTCAGTAGAAGACAGGAATTCAGGGTAGCACATAGGAAAAAAATCTAGACTGTCACACAATTATTCATTTGAGAGAGTAAAGCTACTAAAAAGACAAGTATCATTTCTCCAATTACTTCTTCAAAATTCTGACCAATAACACAAAAATAGCAAGCCTTCTAAGACAACGGCTTTAAATTACTGCTTTTCTAAAGGTCACATTGCCAGGTGAAAATCTCACAGCTTGGTAAGCGAGCTCCACTTAAAGCAAACCTAGTACATTAAAAAAAAACAACACACCCATCACTTCCAACCACATCTTACATACCCGACTGTCATAACTTCGCCCGAGTTCTTGTCAGTAACAAAATTGTTGGCCACAGTCATGAGCAATGACTCAATGATCTGAATTGGGGATAAAGGAAGTAAGTGATGTCTGTACCTTTTCAAATATTTGAGAACCTATTTTTTGACAAAATATTTGAATCTGTATTATTTGATAGTACTATAATTCACCAAGGATAAACAGCCCTAACCTTCAGTTTGGGAGTTGGAAAGAACCATAACTGAGAAAGACAGATGAAAAACACTCCCTTAGAAGTCAACCTTCTTCTTGGCTATCCTCAAAGTAAAGTTTTCTCCCGTTTAACATTATTTTTCAATATAAACGGAAAAAGAAAGCTCTGACATAGATAACCGAATACTGTATTAACCAAAAAAACAGAAATCCTGGACTTTGAGAAATTACTACAACTTTATTATTCCTGCCTTCTCCTAGTTATAAAATTTGCTTATTAAACAAAACCAGAACTCTTAAAAAGCTGTCCCAAACAAACTTTATTTTCTATGGGCTACACAACTGAACTTCTATATATTTCTATGGGCTACACAACTGAACTTCTATATATATCTCCTTTAGTTAGTTCGGAAACCGTGGTAGCATAGTGGTTCAGTGCTACAGCTGCTAACCAAAAGGTCTGCAGTTCAAACCCATCAGGCACTCCTTGGAAACCCTATAGGGCAGTTCTACTCTGTCTGTAGGGTTGCTATGACTCAGAATTGACTTGACAGCAGTGGGTTTGTTTTGTTTGGGGTTTAACTTAGTATACTTCTGTTCACTTTTAAACAAAAAGGGAAGAGTGGTGTGTGGGAAAAGTCACCTTGATATACCTAATAGTAGTGGCAATGGTATTCAAGTACTAGACCCAGAAATAAAGTTTAAGGGTACTCACCTCTGGAGGTACTAGGGGATGAGATGCTTGTGCAGCAAACAGAAGAATCTTTGTTACTTCTGAAAATATAAGAGATCAGAAAGGTCCAAGTCAGTTATCGCTCTGCTTCTCTGGACTACAGCAGACATGAAAGCATGTTCCTGCCTCAGAACTACTGCTGCTCACTCCACCTCCAGGATCCAGCCCACAGACATGTGAATGGCACAGCCCTCACTTCCTGCAGGTCTCTACTCAGTTGCTGCCCTACCAGAAAGGTCTTTCCTGATCGTACACTCTTAAAATAGAACCTGCCCCAACGTTCTATATCAGTCCTTATTATACTCCCTTACCTTGACGTCTTTCTCTTCAAAACACTTCTTTCACCTAGACATGTATGTACGTATATTGCTCTCTGTAGTCTTCCTCTAGACTGTAAGCTCTATAAGGGTAGGGAATTTTAGGTTCACTGTGGAACTCCTAGTGTCTAAACCAATGAGCAACACAGAAAACACAACATATGTGTCAAATGAATAAATGCAAACATATGTACATACATACGTACACTCTTCAAAGAGGCAGCATAGTGTATATGAACAATGAGGCCTCTGGCAAAACAAAGAAATGAGGCCTTGCCATTTATTTGTTAAGTAACCTCACAGGATTCACGTGAGGATTAGATGATGCATGTAAAGCACCTAGTACAGTACTTGGCTCATGTTACTCATTAAATATTAGTTTCTTTCCTATCTTGGTTCCAGTTCAAAAGCATACATGAAGACAATGAAAACAGTAAAATACAACACTGGTATCTGTTACTACGTTACAGTAAAAGGTCGAACTTTTTTAGAATTTTTCACCTGTGTATTTATGGTATTACAACAAAAGACTTGATTTGAGAAACCAATTCATTTCATTTTTTCAAACAACTAACCTATGGCAGACATTGGAAAGAACATAACATCTTCTGTTTCTCTGATACAGAACACACCGCATACCTAGCTCTATCTTTAATGATTACAGAAAAGACATGAGATACTTAATTTAACACCTAAACTGCCAAAGGAATGTGGCAAGGGGCAGCTTACCTCTTTGGTGGGGCTGTAGAAACCTTTGAACAAATGGATAGTAATTAAAGAGGAAAAGCTGTGGAGAGAATAATACACTGCTTTTAACATTTATGTTCCTAAAGCTACGGACTATCATTTATCCACAATGTAATTACATCACCAAACTTAACTGGGGATCATTTTGTGTTTTCTCGCCCAGAATGATTCAACATGCTGCATTAACCAAGGAAAGGAATTCTATCTCAAGTGAGGCCATGTTGCTGTACCCATAACAAAAAAGAAATTATAAACAGAATAAACCAGGGGAAAGAGAAGCAACCACAGTGTAATCTTCTCCTACCTCTAAAATAGGTAGAATGGCTGCAGAACTGAATTTTTTTTGTTCAAAGACAAAGGATTATGGACAACAAAAGTGCTGAAATTTAGGCTCATGAGCAAGAGACAAAATAGTAATTCACAGCTAAATAGCATGGGGCAATGCTCATCATCATGAAAAAGCCCACAGACCTGGTTTTATTACTATACGCCAGTCCAACCAAATTAACACAACTACTCCATGCTGTTTAGAGAAAACACCACTGCTCTGGAGTTTACCTAAGTAAAGGTGACAAGGGTCTACCAATCAAGGAACTGGCAATGTTTAACTTCCAGAAGACAAACTTTAAGAGATGGATAACCTTTTTCAAAAGCTGCCATAGGAATAAATTATTCTCTTTTAACCCAGAGCAAAACTGGAAGGACCACTGAGCAGTAGCAACGAAGGCTGTGATTCAATATAAAGATGCTCACTTAGTCAGCTGCGAAACTCCAATATCATTTCCATCAAACTAAGCTTAAACGGCAAACTGCTTCAGCTTTCCTAACAAGCTCAGATTCTGGTCTGAAATGAAATTACTGTACAAGTGAGGTAAAAACTGACCTAGTAATCCTACTTGGGGGCTACAGGTTTTTCTCAAAAAGGGACTATAGGTTTCTTAGATAGGGAATGAGGGCATCCACTCATGCATATTTTCAACCATCAAGCCTGTTTCAGTTTTCTTATTTTGTAAAAACTTAAAGGAGTGTGATGTATTCTATGATGTTCGAAGCAGTACCCCTCTCAAGAGAAGAGTGACAGGAAAGCACCTTCAATCATCACATTTTCATGACCTAAATTTCTGGGTATCTTTGTTCCACAATGACAGTTAATCTAAAAATGTGTGTGATACTCTCTCATGTATATGCATATATACAACGCGCACACTAAGAAGCACTTGTCATCTAGTTAGTATAAAATAAACGACAGAAAGTTCAGCTTTGCAGACACAACAGTTTCCAACTACACAGATCTATAAGTTAGAAAACCCATGAAAGGTTAAACCAACTGTGAAATACTGTTGTGTCACGGAGTCGATTCCAACTCACAGTGACACTATGTGATGTACTAGAACTGTCCCATAGTTTTCTAGGCTTTTGCCAGGTTTTTCTGCAGCACAGCAGCTGGTATGTTCAAGCAGCTCAGGGCATAACCACTGCACTACCAGGATTTCCTTGTGAAATGTTAATAACAGTTAATAAAAATGTGGGTTATGCTGGTTCACGAAAATCTGTATATATCAAACAAAAGTAAATGAAATTTTTTTAAAATTACCTATTAGAAAGAAAATTAAAGTGATAAAAACTTGTTTTATGGTGAAAGACTTTATTTTCCCGCAAGTTATATAGATTTACAATGATGAGGGATAAAAGGAAACCACTGCTCTACCTAATAATTTTCCTGTTGCCAAGAATACTTCTATTTCTATTCTTCATCAAGAGAATATAAAGTAATTCAAACCTTGTGAATTCCCACCAATCTGGAGATAAGGTTCATGAGCATCATCTTCACTTCAAATCTCTCCCTACAGCTCTCTAGCTGCTTTAGTAGTTTCTCTGCAAAATCTGGAAAGGAGAGTATCAGAGAAATGCACTGCGGGCCCATGGTCTGTACACTATTATCCAACATGCGTAGGAAAGATGCTGCCAGGCAGTGACTCCAGTACAGCTGTGCCTGAAATCACCCTGCTGAACCAGAGCAGTAAACACAGCTGTACGACAGAAGACAAAGAGATTCATACACCAGTACATACACCTCCAATGATGTCCAAAGGTAAAGTCTGAAGGTTTCCCAGGATTTTCAACATTATTATCTAGAGGGATTGTTGACAGGTGCTGCACCTCAGCAGTTCTCTAAACCTCAGGAGGGCTGTTAGAAATACCGTATCTCAGGCCCCATCCCAGACTTACATCATCACGATTTATACTTCAGCAAGATTCCAGAGAAAGGGTCAGCAAGCTTTACTACACACATTAGTGCAGAGAAAAAAACAAACCCACTGCCATCACATCAATACTGACCCACAGCAACCCTACAGAACAGAGTGGAACTCCCCTTTTAAGAGTTTCCAAGGAGTACCTGGTGGATTCGAATTGCTGACCTTTGATTAGCAAAAGTACCACTTAACCACCACACCACCTGTGTTTCCTTAATGTACTGAGGGCTTTAAAAAATCCTAATAATCAGCTGTACCTAATACCAACTAAATGAGCACCTTTGGGAATTACAGGTCCCAAACATTAGCATCATTTTATAAACCACTCATTCCACCGTGCAGCCTAGCTTGAGAACTAGTGTTATACAAGTTCCCAGTCTTTTGCTTTACACAGATCAGTTTAAGACAAAAAGGGACCAACAAAAGATTGCCAACTCTTTGTTCTAGTAAAATATTCTATCACTACTATGCTGTTACAAATGTGAACCTCAGATAGAGACGTTTTTCTACATTTTTCTTATGTTGCTCTGGTCTGGGAATCACTGCTTTAGAATCTAATTCTCTAGGCTGCAACCAAGATGAAGGACTGGTCTCTTGCTGTTGGTCCTTCGTCGTTAACAAGAAAGATTTGTTGATTACCTACTATGTGCCAAGAGTGTCACACTCTTTGGCAACACTAAGGCAGGAAACTAAGCAGGCACACGTACGGCCAACAAGGATTTAGAAAGTCACAATATAGTACCTTGCGGATCATGAATCAAGTGGATAGCTGAAAAGTTAAACACCTCTGGTTTCTTCTTCTTCTTTTGCTTCTGTAAGAGAGAGAAAAAAAACAAACTCTAAATTACAATGCTGATTCCCCAACAGATTATCACAGGTGTGCTAAAAGCTGTTCTCAAGTCCACCACACTATTTATAAAGGAAAACAAGTCTTTTTCAGTTGTAAGAACTAATGGTGGGTTTTGTCCTACAAGCTTTAATTTGGAGAATGATCCAGGTATTAGAACCTGTGAGACTTAAACAGATATGAAAATACACAGGGACCAAATTAAGATTTTCTGAATAATCACGATAAAATACCAAATGCACTTCACTTATGAGCTGTTTTGAGAAGACACATCTGGCAAAGATATACTAACACATGTCATCTTGATCAGAGCATGTGAAATGTAAATACAATCAAATCAACTTACTCAAGTCATGGATTTTATTAGAACTGAATAAATTTTCCTAAAAAATTAGTGCTTAAAAATGTATCACACATTTCTAAGCTTTCAAAAGTGTTATTTCATTATTTCCAATTTTTAAAAGCTCTTGCTAAAAGCCACATGCTCTGCATTCAAATCATCCCTACTTCCTTCCCCAGGTCCATGTCTCACCTTGAGCACTTTCATAGCCTTTTCCAGTTTCTTCTTGTGTTTGGCACTTTTCTTCCCTGTGGCATACTGCACTAGAAGGTCTCTTGCCGTTGGCCCTTCATCCTGAAGAAGAAACTACTTTGTAAAATTGTAAACAAAATCCGAAGAGGTAAACATATCATTTCAACCATTTCTTAAAAATGAGTATCACTTTTAAAATCAAACAACAGCCACATGTACAGGTATACCAACAGAGACATAAAGATTTTTACTGCAGCATTGATTTTTGTTTTTGTTTTGCCTTT
The DNA here is from genome assembly GCA_028571685.1 of Heterohyrax brucei. Lineage (NCBI taxonomy): Eukaryota > Metazoa > Chordata > Mammalia > Hyracoidea > Procaviidae > Heterohyrax > Heterohyrax brucei. Next base: position 115,536,752 of record CM053143.1, on the reverse strand, counting down.
TACTAAGATATAATACATGGAAGAAGACAGTCCTGTATTTAATTGAAAAAAGAACCTGGAACCAAAGATTTATCAACATGATAATGTTCATATTATACACACATTCTAAATGTTAAATAAGGTATAGCTATATGTTCAAACATAAAAAGATCTAAATATTCTTGTATCTATACACAAATCCTTAAATCTTTATATAAATTGATGTGAAGAAAGCAAGCTGCATAATACACATATTACATGCATAGTTTTAAAACCTACTACATACAACAGGTCCAAGAAAAATTTTTCTATATTATCTGAAATATTTCACAATGCGAATGTACTGTTCACGTTATTTAATACAATTATTCATAATTACTATTACATAATGCATATGTAGTATACAAATATAATTATGTTATGCAATATAATTATATATTATACTATATATACTCACATATATAAACTATGTATAATAAATATATAATGAAGCTAATTAAAAGATGTTATCACAATATCCAGTATATTATTGCTGATCAAAATGCTAAGGTGGGGAGAAAATTTTTTCCCCAAATTTCTCCCTTTTAATATTCCTAAGGAAGTAATCATAATATTATAAATCTTTTTTTTCCTTTCAGAGTTGTCATGGCATTATTCCCATCCTTTCCCCCACCCTAAATTTCTATAAGACTACCTCAAAAATACGCTGGTAACTTTTATATCTCAGTGAGATATAACATTAGAACTAAGAATAAGACTGATAGTTATCTAATCTTACAGAATAAAAGTGACAAATTCTAAACAGGAAAAATCTCAACTGATAGAACTCAGTAAGGGTAACTGTAACATGTTAAGTTTCTTTCTAACTGAAGCAGTCACAGATTTTACCGTTTGCAATAAAATCTAATAAACTGTGAAGTTCAGAAATAAAAATGGTTAAACTAACCTCAGATTCTGAGTCACTGTCATGTTTTTCCTCTTCATCTTTCCCTAGGAAGAATGTCAAAGCAGCAACTAATATCTAAAGAACAATCAGGAAAAAGTTACTTAACCCAGCTTACAACCAACACTTTATCCACTCTTTTTATATGAATAAGAACTAGGATCCACCAAAAAAAAAAAGGTGGTAAAATTTCAGCTCACTTTTCTTATTTTAAAAAAATATATTTTAAGTGATTTCTTCCATAAAAGTGTAATAAAAAAAGTTTAACTAGATGAAAGCCACCAAGTGCCATCGAGTTGGATCTGACTCATGGCGACATGAAAACAGCCAGCTTTTCCCTAGTTATCCTTCAAAGTACAATGTCAAGAATGCCTACAGCTCTGACAGGAAAAGTGACAGTACAATCCTTATAACAGAAAAGGAAAACTCAGCCCTTAAATTTTTATCTGCTGCATCCTAAAGGGTTTGCTATGAGTCAGATTCAACTCATTAGCATCAGGTTTGATTTTCTGGATGCCTGAGTTTACCTTCCTAAAAGAAGAAAAGTCAAGGATTACAGAGGAATTGATGAGAAACTAATCTGCCCTGCAAACTTTCACCTAAAGCACAATTAAAAAAAAAAAAAATTATAGGGAAAACACAAAATGTAAACATTAAGACTATTATTTCATACACAACATTTTTAAAACTCTTCATGATGATTTTGACTCCTCTAAGCACAAATTAAATCAGGGAAGCAGTCTACATACAATAAAGCATTCCCAAGCACAAACCACATGTCTACACACTACTTCTTCATCACATATCCACCTCCTTCTCCTTCTACTGGTAGAAGACTATATCCCACAGGAGGACTCACACTCTCACAGCACTACACCAGCTCACCTTGGTGACCTGAGAGAAACATGCAGTTGTGATCACATTTACAGTTTTGGCATCATTCCTGAGGAAAGATAATGATTGTTTTTAAACAAATCTCCATTTTACTGTATTTCACAGCATAAGCAATTGGCATAAAATAGACAACACAATAGATAGATATCTTTAACATGTTAGAATTCAGAATTGTAATATTTTTAAAAGACATGGGTTGTTAAACAGACAACTACAGGTTGCTTTATTTAAATTTCAGCCCAGTCTTACATATGTCACAAAACTATGCAGCTATTAAGATACTATTTTAAAAGAATTTTCAATGACACAAGAACTACTAAATAACTGTGGAGGGGATAAAAAATTCTAATACAGTACAGCAAATTTCCAACTGTATTTTCAAATGCACGCTGAAAAAGCTAGGAGGAAATACTATTAAAAAGAAAAAAAAAGCCATAGTGATGCTCTCTATGTAGTGGGACTATCAGTAACTACAAATCAAAACAAACAAATATCATGTCCTAGCTTCCCCAAGTTTTCTGCTACAGTGAATAAACATTATTTTATGGTTAAAAAAATCAGCTAGGAAAAGTAAGACATGAGTTTGTTGTACCATGCTAACAACTGAAAGTTTATAGAACATTATATTTTACATACATAAGACAAATTGGTTTAAAAATCTTCAAAGTGACAGATTAGAAGAGCATAAACTGTGGAGTCAGAGAGATCTGGGTTTGAATTTCAGATCTGCTCTTTACTACCTACTAAACTTAAAATCTATGAACTTCACTTTGTTTCCCATAAATAATTTTGTATCAGCTGCACTAAGCTGCTTTGAGGGTTGAAGGAAGTAATACAAAAGTGCCTGACCTCAGAAAACAGTAGCTGATGCTGTTACTGGTCATCTGAATTACCCCTGTGGTTTTATATCCAACTTAGTCCATGACAGATATTTCAGAGATTGAGATCAAGGACAGTATTTTCCTATGTGTGCTTGTATTAATTACAAATGACTACAATGACCTCTTTCTTAAGAGACAGATACATGTGTTTTACCAGATGTTTCTTCTGTAGAGTTCAATCATCACATCCAAAGACATCTTGGCTGCAGTCGCATTGCTGTCTCTTAACATGGTGTACATAAAATTCTGTAATACCTGAAGAAAAGAGACAGGCTTAATACACTGACGGTACAATGCTACAAACAGGGAAAACAAAAGGATACTTACTATATTCACTTTATTGTTCTTGTGTTTGGCATTTATGTTCTTGATATCAGTCACAATATGAGTGTATAAAGTCTGAGGAAAAGAAAAGCATATACACATTAAGCCTGACCAACATTTTTAACCTTTTTCAATACAGAGAAATATGTAAATCTTTAATTTAATTTTACCTACTTCTCTTACACTACTAAGGGGACCAAAGACCACCCCCCACCCAAAAAGCAGTCAAAAAGCAAAAGGAAAGCTGGCTTCAAGGTTAAATATTAAAGGGCACTGAATTTCTATTAAAGGTAAAAGAAAAATCGTGAAACAGACAGCAGTAATGGTTGTAAAACACGGTGAACATAGTTAATGTCCCTGAGTTATACACATGAAGATGGTTTAGAGGAGGCAAAAGTTTCTATATATATATATATACACACACACATACACACATATGTTCTACAACAAAGAGGTTAACCACAAAGTTACCATACAGCCCAACTATTCCACTCACAGGTATATATCCAAGAAAACCAAAAACATGTTTATCCCAAACTTTGTACGCAAATGTTCACAGCACTATTGTTCCTGACAGCCATAAACTAGAAACAATCCAATTAACTGATCAGTAGAAAAACAAAGTGCAGTATGTTTACACAATGAATTATTCACTTACTGCTGAAGTACCCTACTGATGAAAGCAACAATATGAACCTTGAAAACATGACACTAAGAAAGCCAGTCACAAAAGATGATAGGATCCCATTTACTTGAAATATCCAGAAGAGCCAAATCTATGGATACCAAAAGTAGACCCCAGATTGTGTAAGGCTAGAGGAGATAGGGACAGTGTTGGAAGAGTGACTGCTCATGAATGTGTTTTTTATTTTGGGTGTGGGGGTGAACATGTTCTAAAATTAATTGTTCTGATGGCTATAAAACTCTGTGAATACACTAGAAACCATTATACACTGTAAATGGGTAAACTGTATGTGAATTATCTCTCAATAAAGCTGTTAAGAAAAAAGGAAAATTTTTGCATTTACCAACTGCATGCAAGATGACTGTGAACATTAAGTACCCATGGTGCCCAAATTATGTACCTATGGAGCACTTCATTCCACAAGATACACCATGAAATGAAACTGCTGAAATCAAATGGTCACAGTCCCTCCATACTTGGAAAAAAACATGTAAGCTAATGAATATAAACTTAAGGTTTTTTTCCTTAAAATTTCTTTCATAAACCTTCAGCTCCTGGTCTTACTTGCATAAAGAAATAATAAATAAAAAAATACACAGAACCCACTGCCATAGAGTCAATTCCAACTCACAGCAACCCTGTAAGCTGGAGGAGAACCGCTCCACAGGGTTTTGAAGAAGCAGTAGATTTGAACTGCCAACCTTTCAGTTAGCAGCCATAGCACTTAACCACTACACCACCAGTTTCCTAAAGGAATACAAAACAACAGGGAAATATTCACAAAGAAATTATTTTTTATTTGATGGGGGAGAGGCCAAGCTATGAGTGTCTGTGCTCTCATTTAGCTAGTTAGCACAGTGCAGTGGTAAAGGGCTTTAGTTATAGAGCCACACTGCCTCGCTTTACAGCCCAGTCCTGTGACTTAGATGTTGAAGTTGTGTGACCTTGAGCAAATACACTCTCTCTCTGCCTCAGCCTCTTCATCTGTGAAGTGAGAGTAATCATAGTAATAATACCACCAACTATCGCATAGGGTTCTGTGAGGAATAAATGAGTAAATATTTGAAAGCTCTTAGACTGGTGTTCTGTACAAAGTAAACAATAAATGTTAGCTATTCTTACCATACTGCATGCATGGTATGTTCTTCCTGTTAAAATTATTCTCAACTGCATCCAATAACGTACAGCATCAAGAAATCAGGGGACTTTCAAATTCTGCAAGTTTTAATGTCACTACAATGAGACATAAGAAAAAAAGAACTCTGGCTCTTTACCTTTCGCAGAAGCTTATCATGACAACGTAGAAGTTCAAAGAAGAGCTCTAGCAAACTCGATGGATTGATGAGATTCTTATTTCTCAGCAAGATCAAAGCTTTGCAGAATGTCTCAGGAAGAAAAAACAGAAAACATACTATAAGGTAATGACAAAGTTAAGATGAGAAAAGGGAGTATGTATATGCCAAAAGAGATTTCTATTTGCTAGACACTATTCTAGGCATAGAGCAAAATAGTCTGCACTCACGAAACTTATATTGGGGGTGCAACACAAGAGGGGACAGACAAGTATGTAAATACATAAACAAGATTACTTCAGATAATGATTAAATGTCACAAAGAACATAAAACAGGGTAATATGATCATTAAACAGTGATTTTATACAGGTAAGACACAGACATCTTCCCTGGGAAGTATCAATATAGGACAAAATTCCAGTGAGCATGAATCCAAAAAGAAAGGAGGAGCACCAATCATGTAACACACTAGACTGGAATAACTAACGTGAACTGGGGACCCTAAAAGGCATTTGCAGTACTCTGTGTACTAAGAGTAGCCTAAAAGGAAGTGAAGCACATTTGCTTACCACCAACTCTCATGCACACAACTATTATCCAAAGTGGCATTCTGGCTAATAATATTCTTCATTAAAATTATGTATATAATTATATATAACACATAGGGAACAAGTAATATAAAACACATAATACAATACACATATATTTATATATTACATAAGTAATATAAAATATGTAATTATGAAGAGGTAGTTGCTTGTTAGAAATACAGTCCAACTTGTGTTGATTTAATCAAGTAGGTAAGAGTTAACATGCACTGATATTTTGTTTCTTCCTCTAAGAAATACAATCTGTTTCTAGCTATGCAAGTAAGAAACAAGAAACCAGAACAGGGAATGACTCTAAAAGTGCTGGAAAAAACAGCAACTATCCTAGGTACAAAGAAAGCCCAACAGTAAAGGATTGGTTGTTATGGCAACAGCCAATTATAAAGAGGGTCTATCAGTGTGTTCCAAGTGACTCCGCTAAAGGGCAATGTTAATTACAGCCTCACCCCTCTTCTCCCAGGAAAGAAAATTTTGTACTGTTTTTAACTATTGAAGACCTGGTGATTTAGGGGTTAAGAGCTCAGCCAGCAGCTGCTCCGTGGAAATCCTATGAGGCAGTTCTACTTTGTCCTATAGGTTCACTGTGAGTTGGAACTCACTCAACAGCATATAACAACAAGACCAACCATCCTAAAACCTTCCCCCCCCCTCAAAAAAAAAGACACAGATATATTTACTTGGCCAATTGGGTTAGGTAATACCAGCCATGCAAAACTTAAAAAAAAACAATTTTAAAAATGTGATAGTTCACCTGTATGGCCTAAGGGGACTTGAAGAGTCACATGACATATACAAAAGCCTTCCGGTAAATGGCTCAAGGATGAATCCCCTTGAGTTGTGCACCCTGGTTCCATGTCTCCACTGACTGTCAATCAGCTAACAATCCAGAGCCTGCAACTTTGGCTTGTCTAAGATTGCCATTTCTTTTACTTTGGGATCTAATCATACTAACAAAATCCTAGAAGAGTAAAGTGGTATGACTATCAAAAGACTGGAAAAATGTACGTAGAAGAAACAAAATTGAATCAATTTTATAAGTTTCATTATAAGATACTACAATATTTTGTAATAATGTTTGTATTAAATTCTATCTCCTGTGAAGGTGTTTGAAAAGGAGAAGTATTAAACTTCAAAACGCCTTCAAAACTTAAATTCCCTAGCCTGATTAATGTACCAGTGATCTGCTGGGGTGTGTTCCCAGAAGGGAAGTAGAGGAAGCAGGAGAGAGCAGGAAAAAGGAAAACCAAGCCAGGCTGTATCCTTGGCAAGAGATTAGCTTTAGTGAGATCCCAAGGGGAAGCTGTGGAGCACAAACTGCACCCTAGTCCTGTTGCCAATGGGATGGGTTTTTGTACCTCTCAGCTGGTCAGTCATCGGCTGTCCAGTGTGAGAACCACCTCTCAGGTGGTAGGGCTCTCACTTGGTTGAGGGTAATTCTTCATGGAAGGACAGTGGGCCATTAGCAGCCAACCTTCACAGCAGGTGAGGGAAACGGCCAGGTTAAGGGCTGGAAAGCAGCACTAACAGTACTAGTGCTGCTATAACAGGGTGTACAAGGGCTGGATACAGGGGATCGAGACTAGGACCAAATGTCAACCACACAGGTGATAAATGTTTAAAAGCTCAAACTGACTATTTAATGGGCACTTTTATTAAATTTAGCACTATAAAAACTAGTTAAGTTTTAATTATGCTCTTTATGCAGACAGATTTGAATAACTACAGGAATCATCTGTTCAAGACAGTGACCAGACTCCCTGCAGGGTTACACATGCTGAAGAACAGAAAGATCAGTGAGAGCAGAATGCAGTGGAAAAGGGGGAGATGGAAGGAGATCAACAACACAGGATTGAAACCAGTCACGTAGGGACTTAGAGGCCATGCTAACAAGTTTGAGTTTTATTCTAAGTATGACAAGCCGTGGAAGGTTTTTAAGTTATATTTTGGTTCACATTTTGAAGAGATGTCTGCCTAAGAGGTTATTCTCATTTAAACAGGTATTACACACATGAACAGAGCAGAATTTATTAATCCAAACACTGCTCCTACCATTCGAAGATCAGGATCCAAAACAGTGTGATTGTAGGAGAGCAGATCTTTCAGTTCCTGAGGATAGTTACTCAGATATTCCGGGTAGCAGTGACCAATCTGTAACACAGCACAGGCTCTTCTAAAGTTTCTAAGTTATTCAGATGCACAAATTTAAAATGTTTGGCACAAGGTGAATATATGGCCCCAAATCACTTTTTTCCTCTAGTTTCTCCAGCTCCTCTCATATTTCCTTTAGTCTTAGTAAAGTACTCATGTCATGATTTAGAACCTGCTTTTAAGATGAGTTTCCAGAAAATCAAGAGTTTCAAAGTTTTGCTCTAGCTGGCTCTGTGAAAGACTCTAGAGAAATCCTCGAACTTACCATAGGAAGAAAACACAAGTTGCCCAACAGGAAAGTTAATCATGTATTTATTTTTCAGTTAAGTGCCACTCAAGAGTGGAATGAAGGCGGTACTACCCAAAAAACATTCTGGCAATTGTGTGCAATAAATTAGCCTTTGTTTATCCCGAGTTTCTTCTTACCTGTGCCATAAACATCACCAGCTCCGCCAGTTCTTTGCTGGGTTTATTTGGTTGTAATTTGAAAATCTCCACATTGGATTTGTAGTGATTATACTGCTGTAGAAACTATGGAAAAATAAAATTTAAGTATGTCACTTTCCACTATATGGCTTTCTTAACACCAAATGGAAAATTACTTAGAAGTCTTTGACAACGACATGGAAAAAAATGCAGCAAGACTACAGAACCACCACCTTTTCCTTCTCTGCAATCTTCAATATGAGCTTTGAAAAATCAAAGTACACCCTAGATAAACTAAAGATCCATTCCTCAGAATTATCACTAGATACATAGGTGGTGTGATATAAACAACACTGTGAAACAGTGTTTAGTACACAATACTGTGCAACTATCACCACTAATTCTATAACATTTTTATTATCCCCATTTTCTACCCATGGCACCACCACCCCCAAAAACCCACCATTAGCAGTCACTCCCTAGTCTCCTCTCCCTCCAGCCCTGGCAACCACTGAGTTACTGTCTGTCTCTGTCTTGGTTGTCTAGTGCTGCTATAACAGAAATACAACAAGTAGAAGAGAAATGGATTCTCTTAATCCAATACGCCACAAGTCAAAATTCAGGGCATGAGCTCCAAGGGAAGGCTTTTTCTATCAGCTCCGGAGGAAAGTCCTTGCCGTCAATCTTCCCCGAGACTAGGAGCTTCTCTGTGTAGGAACCCCAGGTCCAAAAGACGCACTCTGTTTCCTGCACTGCTTTCTTGATGGTGTGAGGTCACCACTTTCTGCTTGCTTCCCTTTCATCTCTTGTAAGATAAAAGTTAGTGCAGGCTACACTCCAGGGAAAGTCCCTTTACATTAGATCAGGGATGTGACCTTAATAATCCAGTCTTGTTGAGTCAATTCTGACTCACAGTGACCCTACAGGACAAAGAAGTGCCCCACAGAGCTTCCAAGGAACACCTGATGTAGTCAAACTGCCAACCTTTAGGTTAGCAGCTGTAGCACTTAACCACTACAGCACTCCAGGGTTTAGGGTGTAACAATCCCACTCTAATCATCTGTAACGTAAACATTATGATCATGAAATGGAGGACAAACACACAATACTGAAAATTATAGCCTAAACAAGTTAAGCACATATTTTTGGGGACAGTCTCTATGGACCAGATATTTCACATAAACAGAATCACATCCTGATCCCTTTTAAGCCTACCGTGCACCCATTTCTCTACCTAAACTAACTCACTTGGGATAACCAATAACATTTAATATTGCTACACTGATGGTCAGTTTTCAGTCCTAATATGACTCATCAGCACTTGACACCATTAGTCTCTCTTTCTCCCTGGAAATACCTTACTTGGTCTTTAGGGCACCAACTGGTTTTTCTCCTACTTCACTGGCTGTTTTCTCAGTCTCTTCTGCCAGTTACTCAGAAGCTCCCTGAAGTCTGAAGACTGGGCTTCCCTATTCTTTTCTCTACTTTCCACATGTAGAATCTAACCATTTTCACCACCTCTACTGTTACCAACCTGGTCCGAGCTATCATCATTTCTTGCTTAGACAGCTGTAACAGTCTCCTAACTGGTTTCTCTGCTTCCACCGTTGTCCTCCTACACAGTCTCTCAAAACGGGCATCAAGAGTGATCTTGACCCATATAAGGTGGGTCATATATTCTATTCCTCTGCTTACAACCCTCTAAAGGCTCCCCATTTCATTCAGCAAAACCCAAAAGCTCATAAAAAATAGTCTGGTTCTACAAGACTGGCCCTCGTCTCATGTTCTAGTACCTTTCCCTTTCCTGATCCCCCACTTCCAGCCACAGTGCCTTCTTCAGTGTTCCAGAAACCCACCAAGCACACACCAGTCTATATAACAAAGCACATACCAGAGTCCCAGGGATGCTGCATTCACCATTCCCTTGGCCTAGATTGCTCTTTACCAGATATCTGTACAGCTCTCCTGTACTTTCTTTAGGTTTTTACTCAAAAGCTACCATCTCAAGGTTTCCACTGACTATCCTATTTAAAATTATAAAACACTCCTCCCCTACACACCAGCACTTCCCTACTTTATTTTTTAAGCACTTAACATCAATTGACATACTCTATATTACTTTATGACTACACTTGTGGAGACAGACAATAAAGCAGCTCAATATTATCAGTAAGAACAAGGCCAGAGGTCAACTGCTCAAACATCAGTTCAGTGTGAACGTGAAGAGTTTTAAAAAGTCCATGAAAACCAAAACACAACCTTTGGTATCTCCCATTTGAATGTCAAGACTATCTCAAAAGAACAGATTTGACACAGTGAACACTAACGACTTAAGTCCACACAACTTGTGGGAAGACATCAAGAATATCATACATGAAAGAAAGTAAAAGATCATTAAGAAGAGCAAAACAGATGTCAAAAGAGACTCTGAAATTACTCTTTAACACAACAGTAGTTAAAGCAAAAGAAACAACAAAACAAATGAGCTGAACAGAAGATTTCAAAGGACAGCTCAAAAAAACAAAGTAAAATATTACAGTGAAATGTACAAAGACCTGGAGTTAGAAAGCTAAAAGAGAAGACCACACTCAGCAAAAGAACTAAAAGAAAAGAAGCTAAAAGAACTAAAAAATTCAAGGCTCATGTTGCGATTCTGAAAGATTCTATGGGCCAAATATTGAATAACACACGAAGCATCAACAGGAGATGGAAGGAACACACTCATTGCAAAAAAAGAACTGGTCGATGTTCAGCAACTTCAGAAGTTAGCATATGATCAGGAATCTATGATGGTACTGAAGGAAGAGGTCCAACCTGCACTGAAGGCACTGGCAAAAAGCAAGGCTCCAAGAATTGACAGAAGGCCAACAGAGGTATTCAAATAAATGGATATGTTGCTGGAAGTGCTCACTTTATCTATGCCATGAAATTTGAAAGAGAACTACCTAATCGACTAGAAGACATCCATATTTATGCCTATTGCTAAGAAAGGTGATCCAACCAAATGAAGAGATTATTGAACAATATCAATAATATCACACCAAAATTAAAACGTTCCTAAAGATCATTCAAAAGCAGTTACTACAGTATATCAACAGGAAACTGCCAGAAACTCAAGCCAGATTTAGAAGAGGGTGCAGAATGAGAGACATCATTGCTGAATGTCAGATGATCTTGGCTAAAAGCAGAGAATACCAGAAAGATGTTGACTTGTGTTATACTGACTATGCAAAGCTATTCATTGAGTGAATCACAGCAAATTACGGACAACATTGTGAAGAATGGGAATTCCAGGACACTCATGTACTCATGAGGAACTCGCAACCAGATCAAGACTCAGTCATTCAAATGGAACAAAAAGATACTTTGTGTTTTAAAGTCAGGAAAGGTATGTGTCATGGCTATATCCTCGTACCATACTTCTTTAATCCATATGCTGAGCAAATAATCCAAGAAACTGTACTATACAAAGAACAGCAGGACATCAGAATCAGACGATTAACAACCTCTGTTACACAGATGACATAACTTTCTTGCTGAAAGTGAAGAACACTTGAAGCAGTTACTGATGAAGGTCAAAGACAACAGCCTTCAGTATGAATTACACTGCAACATAAAGAAAACAAAAATCCTAACAAACAGACCAAAAAGCAAGATCATGACAAATGGAAGAAAGAATAAAGCTGTCAAGGACTTCACTTTACTTGGATCCACAATCAACACCCATGGAAGCAATCAAGAAATCAAACAGCACACAGCATTAGACAAAACTGCTGCAAAAGACCTCTTTAAAGTTCTAAAACACAATAACGCCATCTTGAAGACTAAGGTATGCCTGACCCAAGTGACTATGTTTTTGATTGCCTCATATGCATATTAAAACTCAATGATGAATAAAGTAGACTGAAAAAGACTTGATGTCTCTGAGTTATAGTACTGGTGAAGAATACTAAATATACCAGAAATTGCCAAAATAAGGAACAAATCTGTCTTGGAAGAAGCATGGCCAGAACGTGCCTTAAAAGCAAGCACGGAAAGACTACATCTCAACACTTTGGACATGTTATCAGGAGGGACAAATCCCTGGAGGACATCATGCTTGGTAAAATTGAGGGTAAGCAAAAAAAAGGAAGACCTTCAATGAGGTGGACTGACACAGTGACTCCAACAATGGGCTCGTGCATGACAACAATTTTGAGGATGGTACTTGAGTTTCCTTCTGTTTTACATAGGGTCACTATGAGTTGGAACAGATTTAACAGCACATAAAAACTAACAACAAACAGCACTGTTATCTGTACCGATGCTGAAATACAAAGCCTGATTCAGTTTTCACTCCTTTTCCTTTCATCTGCCACTTCACTTCACCAGGAACTCCTAGTTTTACCTCCATGTAGAGCTAGCTCCAATCTATTCACTTCTCTATACTTCTACCAATAATCATAGTAGCACCACCACCTGTTGTCTGGACCATTCTAACAGCCACTATTTAATTACCATGCTTTCTGTCTTGCTCCCCTACAATCCATTCTATATAGAGCCCCAACAGTAAATTTTTAAAAATATAAAGCAGATCATATCACACCTCTATTAACAGCTTTACTGGCTCCCCAGTGCACTACTACTAACCATGGTCTCAAAGGCTTGACCCCCACCTGCATCTTCCACGTCATCTCTACTGCCCTATTCCATGGTCACTAAGTCTCAGTAATACCAGCTGCCTCTCTGTTTCCTTTCCACCATGTGCTTCCTCAGTTCCTCTGCCTAGAATGCTCTTGACCTGTCTGGCTCAGTATTACCATCACAGAGAAATGCTCCTTGTTCACAGATTTAAATCAACAGACTCCCTGTGGGAACCATGGTCTCAAGGTACATCTAGGTCAATTGGCACAATACAGTTTACAAAGAAAACGTTCTATATTCTACTTTGGTGAGTAGCATCTGGGGTCTTGAAAGCCTGTGAGCAGCCATCTAAAATACTCCACTAGTCTCACCCTTCTGGGAGCAGGGACAACAAAGAAAGATAGTCACAAGGGAAAGGCCAGTCCAAAGAATTAACAGACCGTGGCCTCCACCAGACTGAGGCCCATGCGGCTAGATGGTGCCTGGCTATCACCACTGACTGCTCTGAAGGAAATCACAATAGAAGGTCCCAGACAGAGCTGGAGAAAATTTTTTACTCACACACACACACACACAAAAAAAAAAAAAAAACACTTACTGGTCTGACACAGACTAGAGAAATTCTGAGAGTACGGCTCCTAGACACCCTCTTAGCTCAGTAACAAAGTCTCTGAGGTTCACCCTTCAGCACAGATTAGACAGGCCCATAAACCAAGAAGAGAATAAAAGGGCATGCTAGCTCACAGACAAGGACTACAAGGCAGGAGAGGACACAAAAGCTGATGATATGGAACCAACGGGCAAAAGGGAGAAAGCTGACCTGCTGTAGAATTGTTAACCAACGTCACAGAACAATATGTGTACTATTTAATGAGAAACGAGTCTGTTCTATAAGCCTTCATCTTAAAGTACAATTTAAAAAAGAGATAAATCAATAAATATGTAGCCTCCAAATCTTACGTATTCCCATATAGTTTTTATCTATCAGTCCTTAGCACTGGAGTCTACCCTCATTAGAATATCAAGTCCAAAAGAGAATAAGGTTCTCATATATTATTGTTTGTCACTGTATCCCCAGTGCCTAAAGGAGAAGGAAGACATGATGAAGCAAAAGAACTGAAAAGACGATATCAAAGGGTGGCTTGTGAAGACAAAGTATTACAACGACATGTGCAAAGACCTGGAGATAGAAAACCAAAAGGGAAAAACACATTCTGCATTTTTCAAGCTGAAAGAACTGAAAAATACTCAAGAGTTGAGTTTTAATACTGAAGGATTCTACAGGGAAAATACTAAACACAGGAGGAAGTATCAAAAGAAAACAGAAGAATTACACAGTCATTATACCAAAAAGAATTGGTCAATGTTCAACTTTTTCAAGGGAAAACATATGATCAGGAACTGGTGGTATTGAAGGAAGAAGTCAAAGCTGCACTGAAGGCACTGGTGAAAAACAAAGCTCCAGGAATTGATAGACTATCAACTGAGGTGTTTCAACTTCCACAAATGAATGCAGTGCTGGAAGCGTTCACCTGTCTATGCCAAGAAACCTGGCTCACAGCTAGCTACCTGGCCAGCTGACTAGAAAAGATACAAATTTATGGATATTCCAAGAAAGGTGATCTAACCTAACATGGAAACTACCAAACAGTAGTAATATCACAACCGAGTAAAATTTTGCCAAAGATCATTTAAAAGTGGCTGCAGCAGTATACTAACAGGGAACTGTCAGAAATTCAAGGTGGATTCAGAAAAGGATATGGAACCAGGGATATCACTGCTGATGGCTGAAAACAGAGAATACCAGAAAAACATTTATCTGTGTTCTACTGACCACGCAAAGGCATTCAACTGTGTGGATCATAACAAATTATGGATAACACTGCAAAGAATGAGGATTCCAAAACACTTAATTGTACTCATGAGAAATGTGTATACGGATCAAGAGGCAGTCGTTCAAACAGGATTAATGAACAACTGCACAGTTTAAAGTCTAGAACGGTGTGTGTCAAGGCTGTATCCTTTCACCAAACTTTTTCAATCTGTATGCCAAGCAAATAACCCAAGAAGATGGACTAAATGAAGAACAGGACATCAGGACTGGAAAACAACTCATTAACAACCTGCGTTATAGAGATGACTTAACCTTATTTGCTGAAAGTGAATAGGACTTGAAACACCTACTGATGAAGCTCAAAGACCAGACTTCAATACAGATTATACTTCAACATCAAGAAAACAAAACTCCTCACAACTGGACCAATAAGCACAACATAATTAACGGAGAAAAGATTGAAGTTGTCAAAGATTTCATTTGAATTGGTTCCACAATCAATGCCCACGGAAGCAGCAGTCAAGAAATCAAAAGACACATTGCATCAAGAAAGTCTACTGTTAAAAACCTCATTAAAGTGTTGAAAAGTCAAGATGTCACCTTCAGGACTAAGGTGTGCCTTGACTCAAATCACAATTTTCCAATTGTATCTTAGGCATGTGACAATTGGACAACTGCAGTGTTGGAGAAGAATACTAAGTATACCATGGTCTGCCAAAAGAATGAACAGATCTGTCCTGGAAGATGTATACAACCAGAGTGCACCTTAGAAGCAAGAATAGTGAGACTCCATCATACAAACTTTAGACATGTCAGGAGGGATGAATCCCTGGAACAGGACATCATGCTTGGTAAAACAGAGGGTCATCCAAAGAGGAAGACTCCCAACAAGATGTACTCACACGGTGGCTGCACCAATGGGCTTTAGCCCAACAGCAACTGTAGGCACGGCAGGGTTTCCTCCAGTTGCACACAGGGTCACTAGGAGCTGAAACCAAGTCCACAGCACCTAACAACACCTGTCCCTAGAATTATACTGACACACAATGAGTGCTGTATATGTGTATTTCTATATATATTTGTTAAGTGAATGAAAAAGCAACTCTCTGATGTAGGTATTATCTCCTTCTTTTACATATTAAAATAGACACACAAGTGATTAACTACCTAAGTTACACATTTGCTGAATAGAGATCCAGGATCTAGGGTTCTTCTGAAGCCAATGCTCCTAAATATAACCCTATATGGCCTCTCAACTTATTACTCTGTCAATGACTGTATGTTCTACCAATGTCAAAGCCTTGCCTACATTGCTTAATTTCTTACACTGGCTCCTTACTATGTCTACCACCTTAATCCTTAAGGATCTCTCTATTGAGGACCTAAACCACTGCAACCCTATTTGTTGAAAAGCATTCACGGAAAATTTTCTACACGAAAAATGTGGAGGCGAGGGAATGTGAGAAGGCAATCGAAGAATGAATAAGAATTGTCAACCACTGAAGAACTCACCATCTGGTGAGAGAAAAGCACAGGCAAGTCTATACAGCAAGAGCTTAGCAGAGATCTCTCAAGGCTATAAAATGGTGTCTGAAGAAAGCACCTACCAGATTTATCTATCAAAACTATCACTTTTATTTTGTCATTTCTCAGCTCAAACACCTTTAACGACCTTTCACTATGTATACGAGGTCAGTCATGGAAGTCTCCCACAATCTGGGCCTAATCTAATTTTTCGAATTCCTCTTTTCCCCAAACAAATTCTGACATCCAGGCCCTGCCAGTTTGCTGTTAAGTCTGAATCGGGCTTTATTAGATGAGCTAAGCTTCTGAGTTAGACTCTTAACTCTTGAGAACAAGTCTCTCCCCAGCACAGTGAGCACAGAGCAGGCTCTCAGAAACACACATGGAAAGCATCCTAATACGTGCTTTACCAAATATCGGCTAATTGAAGGTAGGGGTTTCTGATACGGACCGGTAGAGACACTTCACAGCAGTTGGAGATTGAGGGCTTGCCATTTATCGCTCTGTACCTCAACCTCTGTCAGGTCCGAAGAAAAGCCCTAAAACTGACGTTTAAGGGAGTTTCGTGGCAGCTTTGGCAGAGACTACAATCACTATAATAGGAGCCCTAGAGGTAGGTTAAGCGCTCGGCTGCTCACCTCAAGACTGGCGGCTGGAAAAATCTAGTGATCTTACTTCCGTAAATCTGTTAATGTTGTGTGGAGTCAATTCGGACTCATCGCGACCTTATACGACAGAGAACTGTCCCACAGGGTTCGCCAGGCTGTAACGTTTCGGGGAACAGATCACCGTGTCTTTTCTCAAGCCAACCTTTCAAACCTTCAATCTTTCCGTTACAGCCTATGAGCAGTTCTACTCTGTCACTCGCAGTCTCTCAGTCGAAATGGACTCGAAAGCACAAGGCAACACAGAAGCTACTCAAGTTTCTGGTATGAAAATCCAAAGACACCGCAGATTTCCAAAGTGGGGGAACGAACCCCTTCTCTCCTCCCGAGTGCCCCTGAACTGAACTGGAGGCGCGAGGGCGATCCAAGACCCAGGCTCCTCTCCACGTTTTCTCCCGCCTTGTGTTTCAACTAGCCGCGCGCGGGGCCCCACTACTCCCACCTCTTCAATGTAGGCCGGTGGGTCCCGCTTGATTAGATTCTGTAATTGAGGGAGGTTGCTGGGCAGCTTGTTATTGTTTCTGCTAGACATTCTGGCTCAAAAAAGTCCTCACAGACGCAAGATCCAAATCCGTCTAAGAACCGGTCTAGAGAGGCGCTTCCGAGCTTCACCGGAAACAGCCCATGGCACAGGCAATCCCTTCTTGATTCTCAAAGCGAAGTTTACTACGGGAGCCTCCGAGTGTCAAATTTACGCTCACTGACGAAACTGCTCTGCTACGGTTCGTGCAAACAAAGATTGTTTGTTTTGTTTTTTACTTTCTCGGTCATCGCTACTACTTTGCAGCGTTCCTGAAACTATCTGAAGGGCAAAGACCTTTTCTTTTCTTTTCTTCTCTTTTTTTCTAACTGCTTTAGATGAAAGCTTACAACTCAAGGTGATCTCTCATACAAAAGTTTATACACATCCTGTTTTGTGGCGTTGATTGTAATCACCACAGTATGACAACACAATCCCCTTTTTCACTGAGAGTTCCCTAAGTCCATTTAGGGTTCCCTAAGTCAGTAAGGGCAAAGATTGTGTTTTCCTGCCCCCTACCACCCCTTTCTCCTCCCACATCCCTCCACGCCTCCCCCCTACCCAGCAGAGTTTCCTCACGTGCATTAGTTTATTTCATTGTTACAACATCCTCAGGAAATAGAAAGGTGTGGTCAAATCAATTCTGAGTCACAGCGACCTTGCAGGACAGGACAGAATAGAACTGCTCCAGAGTTTCCAAGACGCTTCTAGTGGATTTGAACTGCCAACCTTTTGGTTAGCCGGAGTAACACTTAACCACTACACCACTAGGGTCTCCTAAAGGTTAATAGTCTCTTTTAATCACCACAACCCTAAGCTGCAAGCTAAAAAAAATACGTGGGGAATAGCACTATCCCATTTCAGAGATGGGGAAAAAGAGAAGCGACGGGCATAGTTTTAATTATTTGATTTTGTTTTGGGTTGATTCAACATAGTGACTCAAAAAAAAACAACAACAAATCCAGTGCCATCGGGTTGATTCCCACTCATAGCAACCCTACAGGACAGAGTAGAACTAATCCGTGCAGTTTCCAGGGGCCACCTGGCAGATTTGAACTGTCGACCTTTTGGTTAGCAGATGTAGCACTTAACCACTATGCCACCGGAATTTCCATATTGACCTAAAAATGCAAGTTAATATGTACTTAGAGTTTAACTAGTGTTATAATTTTTCATAAGCAATACTCAGTTTTTTTTAATACAAATACTGGGAATTCCAAGATAAGAATAAATTTCTACACTCTGAACACATCGTTAGCTGCTGCTGCTATTGTCGTTAGGTGCTATCAAGTCAGTTCCCACTCACAGAAATCCTATGTATAACAGAATGAAACACTGTTATGTCTTGTGCCATCTTCACAATTGTTAAGCTTCAGCCCATCGTTGCATCCACTGTGTTGTTTCGTTTCATTGAGGGTCTTCTTTTTTGCTGACTCTCTGTCACGTGTGATATCTTCTCCCGGAACTGCTGCCTCTCTAACGACTTTATCTGTGAGTCCGTATCTAAGTATCTGGTGGACGGCCTGGTATGACGGCTGGGCAGGAGGCAGCAGCTGGGAAGGTGAGCTGAATGCAGAGTTGGAAGCTGGACAAGTTAGGATCCACTGGGTACCACTGCCACTATCTGGAAAACATGTCCAAATTGTGTGAGTGGATGTATTGTCATCCTTGCTTCTAAGAAGCATTCTGGCTATACTTCTTCCAAGACAAATTTGATTGTTCTGACAGTCCCTAGGTATGGTCAGTATTTGTCACCAACACCGGAAATGAGAGACAGCAATTCTTCCTTGATCACCACTGTTCATAGTCCTGCTTTCTCTTGGTTCTGAGGCAATTGAAAACACCACAGCTTGTATCAGGTGCATCTTGGTCCTTAAAGTTGTATCTTTGCTTTTTAAACTTTTAGGAGATCTTTTATAGCAGATTCGCCAAATGTGTCAGTTGATTTCTTGACTGCTTGCTTCCATCAGTGTTGATTCTGGATCCAAGTAAACTGAAATCCTTTACAACTGGAATTTTTTCTCCATTTATCATCATGTTGCTTATTGGTCCAGATGTGAGGATTTTTGTTTTATATTGAGGTGTAATCCATCTTGAAAGCTGTGGTATTTGATTTTCATCAACTAGAGCTTCAAGTTCTCTTCACTTTCAGCAAGCAAGGTTATGTCGTCTGCCTAATACAGGATGTTAATGAGTCTTCCTCTAATCCTAATGCCCCATTTCTCTTCATATAAGCCAGTTTCTCAGATTATTTGCTCAGGACACAGACTGAAGAAGTGTAGTGAGAAGATACAAGATTGACACCTTTTCTAACTGCAAACTGAGTACCCTCTTGTTCTATTTGAACAACTACCTCTTGGTCTATGTATAGTTCTGTGTGAATATAGTTAAGTGTTCTAGAATTCCTATTTTTTGAAATGTTACCCATAATTTATTGTGATGTGTCCAGTCGAATGTCTTTGCATAGTCAACATAACACAGGTAAATATCTTTCTGGTATTCTCTGCTTTCAGTCAAGATCCATCTGACATCGACAAGGATAGCCCTCCTTTCATGTCCTTTTCAGAGCCCAATTTGAATTTTTGGCAGTTCCCTATTGATGTACCACTGCAACTGCTTCTGAAGAATCTTCAGCAAAGTTTTATTTGTGTGTCATGTTAATGATATTGTTTGACAATTTCTACATTCAGTTGGATGATCTTTCTTTGGAATGGACACAAATATGGATCTCTTTCAGTAGATTGGCCAATGGGTTTGATTTTGGTTGTTGTTTTTTACCAATGTCTTCAGTGCAGCTTGGACTTCCTTTGCTACCCTTGGGTTTTGGTTAGGTGCTACCTCCAGGAATGGTTGAATGTTGACCAGTTCTTTTTGGTAAAGTTGCGCTGTGTATTCCTTCTGTCTTCTTCTGATGCTTCCTGCATCACTGAATATTTTTCCTGTAGAATACTTCAGTATTGCAACTCAAGGCATGATTTTTTTTTTTTCAGTTCTTTCAACCTGAGAAATGCTGAGCATTTCCCTTTTGGTTTTCCAACTGTAGGTCTTTACATGTTTTATTATAATGCTTTGTCCTCTTGAGGCACCCTTTCAAATCTTCGGCTCAGGTCTCCTACCCCATCATTTCTTCCTTTCACTTTAGCTATCCTTTGTTTAACAGCAAGCTTCAGAGTCTCTTCTGACACCCATTTTGGTTTTCTTTCTTTCCTTTTCAACAACCTTGTTTTCTTAATGTATGATGTCCTTGATGTGATTCCACAAGTCGTCTGGTCTTTGACTGTCAGTGTTCGATGTGCCAACTCTATTCGTGAGATGGTCTCTGACTTCAGGTGGGATATATTCAAAGTCATACATTGGCTCTCATAGACTTGCTCTAGTTTTCTTCTGCAGTTGATGGTCTGTTCCACAGTCAGCCTCTGGCCTTGTTCTTACTGATGATAATAAGCTTTTCTGTCATTCCTTTCCACAAGTGTAGTTGATTTGATTTTTATGTATTCCATCTGACAGGATCCTCGTGTATATTTGCTGTTTATGTTGGTGACAAAAAGATATTTGCAATGAAGAAATCACTAGTCTTGCAAAATTCTAGTATGCAGTCTCCAGCATCGTATGTATCACCAAGACTGTATTTTCCAACCATTGTTCCCTTTTGTTTCCAACTTTTGCATTGCAATCACAAGTAACTATCAATACATCTTGACTGAGTATTTAATCAATTAAAGACTGCAAAAGTTGGTAAAAACAAAGCAAAACAAAACAAAAAATCTTCAGTTTCTTCACCTTTGGCCTTTAGTGGATGGTGCTTAAATTTAGATAGTACTTGTATTAACTGGTCGTTGTTGTTGACACATGGATTTTATCCTATCACTGACAATCTTGTGCTTCAGGATAGATCTTGAAATGTTCTATTTGCAGTGAATTCCTCTTCAATTTGGTATTCCTGATATAGTAGATCATATGATTGCCCAATTTAAAGTGACCGATAACAATCTTTGAATGCTGTTGGTTGCTAATGGATTCTAACACATGGCGAACCCATGCATTACAGAGCAAAATTGCTCCATAGTTTTCCTTGGCTCTAAGAGAAGCTGATCACTAGGGCTGTTCTTCTGTGTTAAGGCTGGGTGGGTCAAACTGTCAACCTTTAGGTTAATTAGCAGCCTAACAGAGACTGCTAATACCACCTGGGGACGTTCTCAGTATGTTAGGCCAATAATCAAACCCACTTCTGTGGACTCAATTCCAATTCATAGCAACCCTGTAAGTTAGAGTAGAATTACCCTATATGTTTTTCAAGACTAAATCTTTTAGGGAAGCAGACTTCCATTTATCTTTCTCCCACAGAGCTTCTGGTGGGTTCGAACCAAGTTCTTTAACCACTGTACCACCAGGGCTCCTCAGTGTGTTAGAGTGTCATTAATACAAATATCTTACTGATCACTAACCCTGTTTCAGGGGCTGTTTTAATGCTTGACTTGAATTTAACTCATTTGATTCTTACAACAACCCTCTAAAATAGGTTCTGTGATGATCTCCCTTTTATAGATGGGAAAGCAACCTTGGGAAGAGGGCCTGCCCAAGTTCACAGCTTACGGGGCAGTTGAGATTCTAATGCAGAAAGTCTTGATTTCAACTATGTGAAAAGGAGAAATGTAACCTGACAGTTGTCAGCTGATAGCTGGTTTGGCAGTAACAGCTGAATGTGTGGACACAAACCGTTTCAAAGAATACAGACATCAGGTGAGCTTATCTGTCTGTGACACTGATAGAATGAGCCCAAAGCACGGCGACTCTACACTCACGTCCCAGCATGAACAAAATAAAAATGCCACGTAAACCGCAATTATTAGCTTTCTCATTGCACTTGCGAACTATTTTATTGATAAATTATTGAATCAGTTTCTTGGGAAGTTAAAAAGTCGGTGTAAGCAATAAATATTTTTCTTTTCAACCCAACATAGATTTAATAAAAAAATAAAATAAAATAAATTTTTTTTTGGTTAGGTTGTATTAGCAAAGGAAAAAAATACTCTCAAAACAAAATACATTGAAGTATTTCATTATACTCCTGTCAAAACCATAAGTTTATGTGCTACAAATATCTACCTTCTGTTACAAAATGTAATTTGTGAATAAAATCTTCATTCAGGCCATGCCACAAGCTTTAATTGAGCACAGTCTAGGTGCTAGTCACTGGGGTGTTGTTGTGGGCCACTGAGTAAATTCCAACTCAGAATGACACTACTGGAAAGAGTAGAACTGACCAATATACCAGCATATTTCACTCCTAAAATGAATGAAAGTATAATGCAGCACTGAAAGCAGTAGCACAGACCTAACCCTATCCTGGTGGCTTAGTGGTTAAGAGCTGGGTTGCAGTCTCCTAGGAAACCCTATGGGGCACTTTTTCTCTGTCCTGTAGGGTCACTAAGAGTTAGAATCGACTAGATGGCAGTGGCTTTGATTGTTTTGGAACCCTATCTTGGGGAATCAGGAAGTCTCACAGTTTGTGGTTCCATTTGATGGAATGCTGAAAGATGAGTTTTTCTGGAGGAAGGAAAAAGCTTCCCCGGATAAAGGAAGTAGTCATTATAGATGCAAAAGGCCTTGGAAAATTCTGGTAAATATAAGAAATGGCCAGAAATTTGGTGTGACTAAAGGTTGGGAGGGGGCATGTAGCAGGAAAGGAACAGGGGAAAATGAGATGGAGGAGGTTATGCCATTCCGATGGTAAAAGGCTTTGCATGCTAATCCAAGGAGATCATACATGGTGAGCTCGGTTTACCCCATATAATCTTGTAGGCAATACATACACATTTTCTTTTGATAGATGCTAAAGCTAAGGCTATGGTTGGCAAACTGGGTATACATTTTTTTAAATGTTAATTAATTAACTGTATTATGTGTAAGGTACATTAGCTTGACCAACACCCAAATCAAAAGAGACTGGGTTATAAAATTTCATTTCTATATTCTTTGAGTGGAAAAAGAAACTTTCCTTCTTTTCCTGATTCCTAATGATGTTCAACCTGAAGTGAATTATTCCAGAGAGAGAAAAAAATCTTCTTTATACTTTTGCAAAAAGATAGCCTATTGTAATTATAAACTGGGTCAGAATACCTTGTGAATGGCAGCCTCAAAATTTCTCTATTGAGGGGGCCTAGACTAGTGGGCTATTTTAAATTTTATTTGCACGAAGAAAACACTTTTTAATTAGGTTGTCAGTTTATTTGGGGTGCTTTTTTAGAGGGAAGTGATAGTTCAAGGTAGCTGTTGGGACACGAGCCATTAAGTCTCTTTCATAATTAGTAGCAAGGAAGGAAGGCAAGAGGATGCACTGCCCAGGTGAATCAGCCCTCCAAGTGTGCAAACAATGTAGCAGTTCTGCATGCTCTCGTTCCTCAGAACTTAGTGAGATGGTCAGTCCTACAAAGTAGACTGAATAATATAAGTATTTTGGCTGGTCACAGTGAAGCCTTGAATAAAGGAGAGGTTATATATATTTGGTGTGACAAGTAAGGAAACATTTCATGAAGGAGGCTGTATTTGAGATAGTCTTGACACAGAAGAAAATTGAAACAGTGGTAATTTCCATAAGAGCTCATTAAAAAAAAAAACCCCATTGACACTGAGTCAATTCTTACTCATAGTGACCCTACAGAAAGAATAAAAGTCCAATAGAGTTTCCAAGGAGTGCCTGGTGCATTTGCTGCCATTAGTATCATTTATTTAAAAGATCTTCATGGTATTCCTTAGGAAATTACTTCCTTCCTTATAAAATGAGGAAACCTTGATGGCGTAGCGGGTTAAGTACTACGTCTGCGAACCAAAAGATGGGCAGTTCAGATCTGCCAGGCACTCCTTGGAAACTCTATGGGGCAGTTCCACTCTGACCTCTAGGGTCGCTATGAGTCCAACCCAACTCAACGGCAGTAGGCTTGGTTGGTTTTGGTTATGAAGTGAGGGTGTTGAATAAGGTCAGTTCTCATGCCAACATCATGATTTGACATACATACTTGGTTTGTAGAACTACTATTCACATGATGATGAACTCTGTATTTCATTTATATTAGTGTTAAATCGTGGAAGGTGGCAGTTCAAGCACACTTGCTGCCTTTTCCTGTGAACCGTGAACAAACTAAGGACTAGAATAAACTTAGGACCAGATGTGTCTGTCTGACTTCTTGGACAAGCTGAGGAGTGTGGCCTGATTGCCTTTCTGAGGCATCTTGACCCAAAACTGTAGCAAATGGCACCCTATTATTGCATCCTTCCCTCTCTCTTCTTCCCTCTAGCACATTGACATTCTCAGTACAGTGTATTCATTGTATGGTACCTGGCCAACTCCCCTTTTTTTATCTGTTCCTGGTGGGAAGTCAGCAGGTTCCTGCAGCACAAGAGTGGTACAGACAGACAATCACCCTACAGCAGCTATGCAACAAGATCCACTCTTCAAGCTGACCTTGCTCTGTCTTTTCTCTAGGTGAGTCAAGTGTTACTCTTTCTAAGAGCAATGTGTGAGTCATGTCTTTCTTGGTAACTCCAATAACTGCTAACTATGGAATGTGTTACTGTCCACCACATGATGAGATTTTTCTCCTGAAGATGGCACCAGATGTCGCTTTCCCAACATAAATTCATTCTCTTTATTCATATTCAGCTTTATCCTATTGATAGGTTTGTTGTGCTAGTCATATTTTTTTGAATAAATACCAAAGTAAGATGAAACATTCCTGAACCTATCTAATGCTAATTCCTCTGCTTCTGCATGAGATGCCATACTTTATTTTTTTATGATAATTTCTTACAATTTCATTGATGTATAGTTGGTATACAAGAAATTGCCTACAAAATGTGTAACCTAATGGATTTTAATATTTTAAGATTTCACCCATGAAACCATCATTACACACATATCCATCCTCCCTAAACATTTCCTTGTGCCCTGCCATCACCAGGAAAATACTACCTGCTTTTAGTCACCATAAATGCATTTGTATAAAAAGCAGTGATTATTAACGATATTCAGAAGAGCCAAGCATTTGTCCATCTTCCTAATTGAAATACCTCACCTTGTTTTTAAAAGTAGAATAGCCACTAGAGGGAGCTCGTGCTTCTCTTGATAACAAGATAATGACATCTTTTGACAAAATGACAACATAAAAACTCAACAGGAAACTGGCATCAGAAAAAATTTTAGTTCTTTTCAAACTTACTTTAATTTTGTGTTGACTTTTTTTTTTTGTTTTTTCCCTTTTTTCCCCACCTTTGTTGTGTTCTGCTCACAAGTGTCACGTTTCTCTTCCTCTTTGTGGACTGTGGGAACTTGGGGAGAAACAAGCTCACAGCACTCTTAGAAGGAGCCTTGGTAGCACAATGGTTAAGTGCTTAGGTGCTAACCCAAAGGGTGGTAGTCCTAGCTTACTAGCCATTCCATGGGAGTCTGCTTCCATTAAGATTTAGAGCCTTGGAAACCCTATGGGGCAGTTCTTCTTTATGTTATAGAGTTACTAAGAGTTGAAATCAAGTTGATGGCAAGAGGTTTGGATTTTGGTTTTTTAAAAAAACTATCAGGTCTGCCTCTGGACAAATCTGTCACCCTGAAGCTTACTAGGGACTAGTTGCATTATCTTTCTTTGATGCTTCGCTTAAATAACCACAGCCAAGTTCTTAAAGTTAAAAAGTTTCTAAAGAACCATCTAATGGTTTTTATTTTCTTTGTCTTTATACTAGTCTTTTAGTTGGCTTTAAAGGGTCTTGGTCATGGAGTTACTTTTGACTCATAGTGACTCTATAGAACAGAGCATAACTGCCCTATGGGGTGTCTAAGGAGCAGTTCTTGGATTTGAACTGTTGACTTCTGGTTAGCTGCCTGGGCTTTTAACCACTACACCGCCAGGGCTCCAGTTTTACGAAAAGGGAGGGATAATTGGTTTCTTTGCTGACAGACCACTGCACCTTAGGCCGTTATTTGGCCTCCGTGGGTAAAAGAGACAGACTTTCCCTTATCCTTTTGCCAGATTTCCTGGGTGTGCCAGGTGAACCTAATGCTGTTCCTTGCTTTAGTCTGTAAGATCTACTGAAACTGTTGGATTTAAACCATGGAAGGACTATTAATATGGTTGATTTTGAATGTTCCTGATTTCCACTGTTAAAGAATCTACTAGGAAGATTCCCACCTTGGGATTCAAGATCTTTTCTTATCTCTACATAAGTTTTTCATCTCATGGGAAATATAATGTACTGTGATTAGTATTTTTGTTTTGTTTTTAAAGTATACAAGAATCTACTGGTCCTTTTTCAGAAGGCAAGTTATATATATAATCAGGTACATATATAATCTATCTACTGTAAGTGGAGAGAACATGTAATGTCTATAAATTACCTATTAAAAGTCTGACTGCTTGTAAATCATGCCCAGTTGTTGGGTTCTTCTTCTTTTTCTTCTCTTCTGTAAAGTATAAGGAAGAAATCTGTTCTTTTGTAACCTAAATGATATAAGAGTTTCGGTGAGATACCCTAAGGGATCCACAGCTTCTTCTTTCAACAAATAAATAAAAATGGTTAGAATACCTCTCTCCCCTGCCCTGAAATGTTCTCCTGGTTTTATCTTCAGGGACTTCGTTACAAAAGGCATAGCACTCCCTCTGTTGGCTGCCCTCAACCTGAGGGTTCCACAGGAATAAGTAGACAATTGGTGAAACCCTCCTTCAGGCAGAGGACTGGACAGTGTAGGACACTGCATTTGATAGAAGATTTGGGAAAAAAAAAAAACCTTTTAGTATTTTTTAATGGCCATCTGGAAACCCTGGTAGTATAGTGATTAAGTGCTACATCTGCTAACCAAAAAGTCGGCAGTTGAATCCTCCAGGTGCTCCTTGGAAACTCTAATGGAGCAGTTATACTCTGACCTATAGGGTTGCTATGAGTCAGAATCAACTCTATGGTGACAAGTTTGGTTTTTGGTTTTAATGACCACCTCGTTGCTATCGAAAGGAGAGGTGCAAGGCCAAGATGGTGGAGTGGTCAGATGCTTCCTGTGGTCACCATAACAACAAAGACCTAAAAGAACAAATGAACCAATTACGTATGACATCTTAGGAGCCCTGAACATCAAAAGGAAAGTTGAAAAATTGGACTGAGCAATGAGGAAAGGAAAGTAGGTCCACAAATACTTAGAACTGGCCAGATCTGACCTTCTGGGAATTGGCTGCAGCCAATTGTAGTGAAAGGCATGGTGGCAGTTGGATGATATTCCCCTCAGCAGCAGACACTTGACTGGGGAATCTACCTGTGCCTCCAGAATCAATGAAAAACAACACCAGATCATCAAAAGCTAAGTGATTTGCTTCTAACCTACTACCTGGCTCTAAATCTTTCCCTTGAGATAAACCTCTCTCCCTTCCCCCAGTGCTCCCACCTTTCTTCTTTGTGCCTGCACCTGGAGTCTGACACCCTTAACTGAGCTAGATGTAAGTCTCCTTAAGCCCACTCTGAGCCATTCTCTGAGACTTTGAGAAGGAGTAATTTAACAAACTGGTGAAAGGGAGAAAAATAAATTTGCCCACTCCCCTGAGCCAGAAATAGTTCTTTCACCTGGATTCAGAAATAAAGGGACACGCTATCCTCACAGACACTCAGAAACTGCTGTTGTCCCCTTGGCTTGTGCACAGCACCTGTAGCTGGATACCTGTGCCTGCACCAATCACCCCTGCCTGTCTAGGACAGTAGGCAAGAGCCTGCATCACACACTTGATGACCAACCACCTGGACACCTGAGCTGAATCCACAGAAGGAAAGTAAACAGACTCTTGGGCTCACATGCCTAGTAACAGCTCTAACCACCTGGTGACAGGACATTAAAACTTCAAAAGTACCAATAACCAAATTATCACATACAACCAGCCTATTTGGATGTTTCAAAACAAAATAAAACAAGTAGCTAGAACACAGTAGACAAACATAAAATAAATAAATACAACAACTTATTGATAGCTTGGAGACAGTAGTTGATATCAAACCACTTACAGAGGCAGACATGATGGCTTCAGAAATATCCCAAAACAAAGGAATAAAGAAAATTTCCAAGTGAAGAGAACTTTCTGGAATTATCAGAAGTAGAATACAAAAGATTAATATTTAGAACTCTTCAAGAGATTGAGAAGCAAGTGAACAAAAAATGAATCAGAGCATAATGACAAACTGAACAAGCTGCAAGAAAGCCTGAGGGGGGAATTAGAAATTCAGAAAATTAGTAGTAAAACTACAGAATTAGACAACTCGGTAGAAAGTTGAAGAAGAAGAATTGAGGCAATGGAAGGCCAAATTAATGAGACTGAACATAAGGCACATAACACCAACATATCTGAGGAAAAAATCAGATAAAAGAATTTTTAAAAAGATCAGGAAGCACTAAGAACTATACAGGACTCTATCAAGAGAATTATCTACAAGTGATTGAAGTACCAGAACAAAGGGGGATAATAGAAAATACAGAGAGAATTGTTGAAGATTTGCTGACAGGAAACTTTCCCGATATCATGACAAATGAGACAATTATCTATCCAAGACCCTCACTGAATTCCACACAACATACATCCCAAAAGAAAGACACCAAAGTGTATTATGATCTAACTTGCCAAAACTAAAGGAGATGATTTTAAAGCTGACTAGGCATAAACAACAAAATAATCTACAAAGGAGAGTTTATAAGACCAAGCTTGAACTACTCAGCAGAAACCATGCAGGCAATGAGATGATGTACGAATTTTACAAAGCCTTGAAGAAAAATAACTGCCAGCCAAGAATTACGTGTTCAGCAAATTGTCTCTCAGAAATGATGGCCAAATCAGGACATTTTCAGATAAACAGAAAGGGAGTTTGCAAAACAGAAACCAAAATTACAAGAAATACTAAAAAGGAGTCCTTTGGTTAGAAAAGTGATAACATCTGACAACTGAAGTCTAGAAGACAGAACAGAGCAACCAAATATCAACTCAAAGAGGGAAATCACTAAAATAAGTCAAAGGTAAAGCACTGAAAATGGGGAAACAGAAATGTAATTATGTAAACATTATAACAAAAAAGAGGGACTTGAAAAAAAATAGTCATTGGTCTTTCATAAGAAGAGGAAGTCAAGGCAATATAAAGAAATCAAAGACTTGTTTAAATTTAGAACTATGAGTCAGAATCAAATTGATGGCAGTGGGGTTTTTTGTTATTGTTGTTGTCATTAAATTTAGGAAACTAGGGTAAATATTAAGGTAACCAGAAAGGAATTTATCAGTCCTGTTACCTGATTTGAGTCCATGCCCTGGAACAGTTGAGCCAATAAAAAACACTCCAAGTCAGAAACAGGAAGAAGAGAATTCTTTCAGTCTTTCACCATTCAGGATGATGAAGGCAGTTGGCTTTGTGTAGATGCTACTGATTGCACAGAGAAATTTCCCCTCTAGTCCTATTTTTCTGAGAGTTTTTAGCATGAATGGGTGCTGAACTTTGTCAAATGCCTTTTCTGCATCAATTGACAAATTGGGTGATTCTTTTGTGTTATTTATGTAGTTGATTATGTTGTTTTTCTGATGTTGAACAAGCCTTGCATCCCTGAATGAAACCAACTTTGTCATGATGAATTATCTTTTTTTATATGCTGTTGAATTCTATTGGCTAGAATTTTGTTGAAGATTTTTGCATCTAGGTTCATAGTGATGCCAAGCCAGCCAAGTGACGTATATTGGTCTGCAATTTTTTAATTTTTTTTTGCAGGATCTTTCCCTGGCTTTGGTATTAGGGTTATGCTGGCTTCATAGAATGAATGTGGGAGTATTCTATCCTTTCTATGGTGTGAAATAGCCTCAATAGTATTGGAATTAACTTTTCTCTAAAAGTCTGGTAGAATTCTCCAGAGAAGCCATATGGGCCAGGAATTTTTTTGGCTAGTAGATTTTTTATTACATTTGATCCTGTAATTCTACTGCTTGGAATTTGTCCTTCAGAAACTAAGGTTGTCACATGAACAGACACATGTACACGAATGTTTGTTGCTGCACAGTCCACAATAACAAAAAGATGGACTCAACCCCAATGCCCATCAACAGATGAATGGATAAACAAACTATGGTACGTATACTGAATGGAACATTGTGTTATGATAAAAAAAACAGTGACAATTTTAGAAAACATCTCATAAGATGGTCTCATTGAGAATAGATCATGCTGAGTGCAATCAGTCGGTGTCAAAAGGACAAATTTTGTATGAGACCCTTGTTATAAGGACTTAAAAAGAGAATTATCCACAGAACAAAATGACTGTATTGGCTACTTGGGTGGGGGGTGGGGCTTAGGGTTTATTATAGATGAGATAATTGATAGATGTTAGAAGTTTTATTCTTTTACTGTAATTAATAAAAAAAATTAAATTAAAAAAAGAAAGAGGAAGAAGGTTTATTAGGAGGTATGATATTACTGGAGACTCTACAGCAACACAGGCTGTTCTCCATGGAGTCTCAAAAGACAGTTTTTACATCAGAGTTTATGTGTCATTTCAACAAGAAATACTTCATGTTTTTAAGCATGTAGCCCACAGATAACTGTATACATCACAAAATAATCACAAGAAACTCTTTATTGAGCTACAGATATGTATGTCAGACACCTGGACTCTAATCTGCATGTTTGTAACAGGCAAAGGCAAAACTTATATAAAAATTCTTCGGCTAGTGAAACAGGCCTACCAGGTTCACAAGGAGTAAGAAAGAAAGTTGAGGGTACACAAAATACCAAACAGCCGTCTTAGCTGCTGTTTTCCAGGCTGAAGGCCATTTCTTATGAGAGCAAGGAAGAGGAGGGAGACCAAGGTCACAGGAGCTGAGGGGCTCTGCACCCCTTTGGAAAGAGGCCAGTGCAGAAGCCAGAGTAGCTGGTGCAGTAAAAAACACTTAACAGATTATTTAGAGTGTCTTTATGGCATTAGTTATATGAAACTCTCAGTTACACATTTTGAAAAGGGGAAAACATGTTGTAAAATATTAGGGTTACAATCCTATACATCAAAATAGAAAACAAGAAAAACATGAGGTGTCAGCAAATACAAAATACTAACAATGAAAAAGATGAGAAGAAAACACAAAGAAAAATGACTCAGGACAGTAAGTTTAGTGGAACAAAGGAATTATCTATAACACACACAAAAAGACATCAAAATGACAGCATTAAACTTATAGCTATTCATAATAATGGAAACCCTGGTGGTGTAGTAGTTAAGTGCTATGTATGCTAACCAAAAGGTTGGCAGTTTGCATCCACCAGACGCTCCTTGGAAACTCTGTAGGGTAGTTCTACTCTGCCCTATAGGGTCACTATGAGTCAGAATCAATTTGATGGCAATGGATTTTTTTTAAATCAATAATTACACTGAATGTAAATGGATTGAATGCACCAGTAAAGAGATGGAGAGTGGCACTTTGGAAAAAAAAAACACATTTCATCCACATGTTATTTAAAAGAGACTCGGTTAAGCTTAAAGTTGCAAACCAAAACTCAAAGGATGGAAAACATATATATCAAGCAAACAACAACCATTTTATCAAAATGAATATAAGACCACAGAGGAAGTTTATTTTAACATATAAACATATCAAAAGGAGTACAGAAAGCATGACTGTAAGAAATGGATGTTAAACAAATAGGCATTCATTGAGCAATAATTACAGTATATTGGATAGAACACGGAAAGAGAGGAAAAGCTTTGTGAGAAACCTTAGATTTCTTAGCCTCTTATTCTTCACTTTGTGAATGAGGAAATTGCTATCCAGAGAGCTATGTGACTTGTCCAACTACTCAGTCTATGGGTGGCAGGACCAGAAACATCTTCCGGTCTCTTGGTTTCCAGATCCATGTTTGAACTTCCACCTCTAAGATTTCTCCCAGTGTTAAAATTCTGTGTTAGTGGCTTCAGGCCAGTTGTTGTTGAGTTGATTCTAACTCATGCCAACTCCATACATCTCAGTGAAGAATTGTGCTTCATAGGATTTTTAATAGTTGTGATTGTCGGAAGTAGACCTCCAGGCCTTTCTTCTGAGATACATCAGGGTAGATTTGAACCACCAACCTTTTGGTTAGCAGCCAAGTGCTTAACTGTTTGCTCCACTCAGGGATTCTGTAGGGGCTATAAAAATTTTTTAAAAAGCACAAAACAAAAAACTAATCACTATGCCACCAGGGTTTCTAAGGAGGCTATAAACCAAAACCAAACCCACTGCCATGGAGTCAATTCTGACTCATAGTGACCCTATAGGGCAAAGTAAAACTACCCTATAGAGTTTCTAAGGAGTGCCTGGTGGATGTGAACTGCCAACTTTTTCTCAGCAGCCATAGCACTTCTACCACTGCACCAGGGTTTCCAGTATAGGAGATGATAATGAAAATAATGGTAGCTAGTATTTATTTCTCAATATAAAATATATATTATAGGTAAACTGTGTCATTAGGATCTTCTCAGAAGTAGATACTGATGGAAGTCATGGAGTGAACCGTGTTCCCCCTAAAATGTGTGTGGCAATAGGTGCAGCAATTTGGCTAGGCCGTGATTCTTGGGATAGTGTGGTGTTCCCATTTGTTGTAAACACTGCCTGTGTGATGGATGATAATAGGGGAGGATAGGTGGCAGTTATGTTGACAGGGGCAGGACTCAATGTGTAAGACTGTACTGTGCCTCGAAGCACTCTTTAGGAATATAAAGGAAAGGGATTCTAGCAGAGAGTTGGGGACCTCACACTCCTAACAAGCAGTGCCAGGAGCAAGCGCTTCCTTTGGAAATGACCTGAGGTCCCTATGCCTGAGAAGCTCCCTGTCCAGAGGAAGATTAACAAGGTATTTTCTCCAGAGTCGACATAGAAAGACTTCCCCTAGAGCTGATGCCCTGTATTTAGACTTGTAGCCTACTAGACCGTGATAGAACAAAATTTCTCTTTTTAAAGCCATGCACTTGTGAAGTTTCTGTTATAGCAGTACTAGATAACTAAGGGAAACCCTGGTCACAGAGTGGTTAAGTGCTATGGCTGCTAACCAAAAGGCTGGCAGTCCAAATCTACCAAGTGTTCTTTGGAAATTCTATGGGACAGTTCTACACTGTCACTATCAGTTGGAACGGACTTGATGGAGTTAGATAACTCAAATAACTAAGACAATCAGGCATGCAAGGGGGGTTTATTGTGGATAACACAAAAATAAACGTAGGAGGAAGCAGGATTGGGTAGAGAGCCTCAAACTGTGATACAGTTTGACAAAGTCAATGGGGAGTTCCTGATCACAGGTTGCCTATCAGAGGAGAGGAGGTCTGCATGGGTCAGAACTGGCCAAGCCCTGCTAGTCCTTCTGTACTTGTTTATCTGCAGAAGGCTGCCCAGTAAGCGCCTGGGTTTAGTTGTAAAGCTGAAGTGAATTCTGAAGGTGCTATCGTGGAGGCTATCAGGTAACTTCTTTCCTCACAGCTAAACAGCAAGTTCTTTGTTGAAGGGTGATTCCAGAAGCAACTTCGTGGCTGCCATATAACCTGTGTTAGTCGTCCAGTGTTGCTTTAACAGAAATACTACAAGTAGATGGCTTTAACAAACAGAAACTCATTTTCTCACACAAAAAGTAGATGCAAGTCCCGATTTAGGGCATCAGCTACAGGGGAAGTCTTTCTTGGTTGGCTGTGAAGGAAGTTCCTTGTTGCTAATCTTCCCCTGGACTGAGAGCTTCCGAGGGGCGGATATCCTGGGTCCTTTGCTCTGCTCCCAGCACTGCTTCTTTCTTTCTCAATGGTATGAATTCTGCAACTCTGGCTTCCTTTTCCTTTGTATTTCAAGACATGTCTCAGGTACAATACACCCTTACAGTTTGAGTCCTGCCTCATAACCACCACCTGTCATCTCTCATTAACATCACAGAGGCAGGATTTACAACCTATGGGAACATCACACAGTGCTGGAAATCATGGCCTAGTCAAAGTGCTACACTTATTTTGAGGGACTTAATTCAATCCCTGATGTAACACATGTTCACTATCATTCTGGAGTTATCTTCAATACCAAATAAAGTAATGTGAATGCCTATTCCACCACTTAGGAGAACTCCTAAACCTTTTGCAGAGAGCTTTACATCTTAAAACTGAATGTGACACAGCACTGTTTTAAAATTGGCGTTCCCACCCCAGGAAATTTCTCACAGTCCTCTTTACCTTGAAGCTCCAGCCTGCTGGCATTGTCATAGGCTTCCTCCTCCTCCCTGTCCCCTATCCATTTAACTGTTCTAGAATCTGTAACCGTGGTAGTGTAGTGGTTAAGTGCTACCACTGCTAACCAAAAGTTTAACAGTTCAAATCCACCAGGTGCTCCTTGGAAACTATGGGTTAATTCTACTCTGTCCTAGAGGATTGCTATGAGTCAGAATTGACTTGATGATGCTGGGTTTGATCTGGTTTAGAATCTCTAACACCCTCTCTAGTTCCTGTTTCCTAATTATTCAGAGAAATTTAGCTCACCTTTGCTTCAATGTCCTTATTATAAAAGCACTTAGCTAGTTTGGCTGTAATCAAAGTTCCCAAACTCAAGAGACACCTACCATGAGGTAAATCTGCTTAATTCAGTATTGTAGATGTGGTTGCTTACGTGTCTTTTTTTTTTTAAGTAACAGTTTTTTTCCCCCACCCTTTTGTATATATTGACCATTCTCTTCTCACCTTACAGGTTTTAGGTTTTAGTTCTTCCTTCTAGAGGCTGTTTGAGTGCAGGTTGTCTCTTCTGATGGCTAAGGGACAGCGACAGCAGACAGCTGAACCTAAGTGATGTCTATGTACTACACAGAAGGCAGGGGATGTGGTGAAATTCCCAGGAGATGGAGATAGCAATTCTTTCTCCTCTTTTTTTCTATAAGATAAAACAAATTATTTAATAAAATATTTGACTTGTCGTGGCATGATTAAATGCTGTGTTTAAGGATGGATTTTTTTTATCCATGCAGCAAATTTAAAATAATCAGTTATGCATTCTTTGAGATGTTTGCTCTGATCTGTTGTCAATTTGCCCCAGTTCATAATCTTATCAAGAGGCATACACTGTTTTTTCTGTAGTTTACTTACTTCTTTAAAATGTGGGACAAACACTCTCCTGGAAACTCTAAATCAACTTATTATCAAAATGCCTCCAATGACTACTTTAAAAAGCCAAAGCCACTGCTGTTAGAGTCAATTCTGACTTAACTTCCTGCTGATACTGAAGGTTACCTGCTTTTCCTTTTCACTCGATTTCATCCTCCGTCTATATCAGACAAAAAATAAATTAATTAAATAAAAGTGACAGTGTTCTAAAACATTTGTGATCACAATATTTGTCCTTATTATCCTTTCCAATAAGAAAAACAAAAAACAAAACCCACCACCATCAATTCGATTCCAACTCAGCACCTTATAGACAGAGTAGAACTGCCCCACAGAGTTTCCAAGGAGCATCTGGTGAATTTGAACTACCAAACCCTGACCAGCATCCATAGCACCTAACCACCATGCCACCAGGGTTCCCCTTCCAATAAGAAAACAACTTTTCCATTTTCCCAGAGAGGATAAAGAAACCGTAGACAAAAACCACAGATAGCTTTAGCTTGGAAATTGAGTTGATCAGTGTTTATGTTCAAAAGTACAGTTTACAGATTACATACATTTTTACTGATTCTTCTATCAATTACTCTAATGTATATGAGAAATGAAAGCCTGAAGAATTGTAGCTTTTCCTAAAATACCAGAAGCCTGAGAGCTTCAAACCTGAAGAGTTACAGCCTTGTTAAAAGCACCAGGAGCCTGGAAGCCTGGCACAAGAGAAACCCCTACACAAGTGCTTCCTGAGAGCAATTTGACCCCAGAGAAAGGGGAGCCCTTCCTCTCAACTTAAGAATTTGCTTATCTTATCTTTGTAACCATGTTAACACCAGCTAGAAGGTAAAATGATAATTTGTGAAACTGCTATGCCAATGAAATTACAATGTGAAAATCTGTAAACCTGTAATTGACAATTGGAAGACTGTCTGAAAATTCCTTTGTTTGCTTCCTTGATAAACCATATAAATAGGTATGTTTGATAACAGAATGGGGTGCGTGGCTGTTTTTTGGACTTGAGTCTGACCGCCGCACCACCAGTAATAAATCCTCTTCGTCTTAAAAGACAAAACAGTGTTTAAGGTGTTTACTGCTCTGCGGGCCAAACTTGTCTTTTTCCTGCAACATGTAAACTTTGTTAAGGTTCAAGCTGCTGTCTGGTATAAGCAAAATGTAACTGCAAGTTTTCATGTGAGCAGTGCTAAATATTTAAATCTTTTATAACAAGTGGTCAGAGGAGTTGGATTTCAGTGTGGCCGGAAACACTGTGGGATGGAGTTACAGAAAAGTGAGACTAGAATCATGTATGGGTGTCCATCGCATAAATGAGGTGGGGCAGAAGGGTAAGAGTATTAGCAAAGCTGAAAGCAGAAATGAGTGTGATAGGTTTAGATGGCTGTGATAAGAGGACTTCAGACTGATTAGAAAAGGGCCTGCTGGAAAAATTAGGTTGTCAGTCAACTGAAATATAGACACTAAGTGTCTTCTGTGTCAAGCACTGCTTTGGACACTGGGGAATGACACAGTGAACAAGGCCACATTTCTGTAGTCAAGAAACTTACATCTCTGTCTGGTTGTAGGGGCAGAAACAAGAATTAATGGCATAAATACAGAAAGAAGACAATTTTAGATCTTGAAGTTTAAAAAAATATGAAACAGGTATAGCCACAAGACTTTTAGCATGGTGACACAGAGAGTCAGAATTGACTTGATGGCAATTAACAACAGCTTCTTAGTCACCTGATGCTGTGATAATGGAAATGCCACAAGTGGATGGCTTTAACAGAAAAAAAATTTATTTCCTCACAGTAAAGTAAGCTAGAAGTCCAAATTCAGGGTATCAGCTCCAGAGAAAGTCTTTTTGTCTCTGTCGGCTCTAGGGGAAGGTCCTTCTCATCAATCTTCCCCCAGACTAGCAACTTCTCCACACAGGAACCCTGGGTCAGAAGGACATGCTGTGTTTAGGACCCTGCTTTCTTGGTAGTATGAGGTCCTAGTGTCTTCCCTGCTTACTTCCCTATTTTGTTCTCAAAAGAGAGTGCCTCAAGGCACAATCCAATTTTGTAGATCAAATCCTGACTCATTAACACCGCTGCTCCCTAGCCCACCTCATTAACATCACAGAGGTGGGAGTCACAACACATAGGGAAATCACATCAAGTGACAGAATGGCGGATGTTCATACCATACAGGGGAATCATGGCGTAGCCAAGTCAATACACAAATTTTGGAGGGCACAATTCAATCTTTGGTAGTATCCTTGTAAAATTGTGTCTCTAGGACACCCTTCTTTAAGTCATATTTTGATATACCCAAGCAAAAGCCCTAGTGGCTTTAGTGGTTAAGTGCCATGGCTGCTAACCAAAAGGGTGGTCCATTGAATCCACCAGGCACTCCTTGGAAACCTGATTGGATGGTTCCACTCTGTCCAATACAGTCACTGTGAGTCAGAATCAACTTGGTGCCAGTGAATTTGGGGTATCAGAAAGCAGTTTGTACCTTAGCAAAGAATAGGCATCTCACGTATCTATCTTTGTTCTTACTGCTAGTTGGTGTTTGTGCTATTAGTTAATCTTCAATATGTATTTCTTAGTGGGAATCTTCAAAAACTGCTTGCCAATCAGCTTAGCACTTACAGTTTATGGTCTTTAAGGTCACCTAACTGTGTACACATAAATGGCAACCCATTGTCGCAGTGTGCAGGAAGGAAGGTGAACCGCTGAGGGTGTGTGTGAACCCTTCTTGGTTGTGCAATTCTCACTTTTCCCTCAGGAAATCAGCAGCCGACACACGCATTGAGTAAAGCTGCCAGTGTCAATCAGGAGTTAAAATTCATAGTAAATCTTCAGGTCATTTTTACTTTTTAGACAAAAAAATATATTTTTAATATTTTCATTTCATTCACCCCATAGGGTACGTACTTCCATCCGCTTTGGGAACCATTGTAATAGAAATGGTTCGGGTAGAGGGTGGCTATTTTACCAAGAGTGATGAGGATAGGAGACTCTGTGGGGTGACATTTAAGCTGAAACTCAAATGAGGAGGGGATAGGCATGCAAAGAAGAGTGCTTCAGGTATACCAGTTGATGAAGCAGAGTCACTGTGAATATGATGGGAATAAAAGATTTATTATAGGAATTAGTCTTACACACAAAGGAGGAAGTGAAATTCCAGGAAGAAGAGTAGGAGGATCTGAGAAATAATCACTAACCAGGCCAGCAGAAGTGCTGGTGCAGCTGGAAAATCCAACAATCAGAACTTGTGAGGAAATTCAAGAAGCCTAGCCTACTCACTTGCCAAATTGGGACTGTGAAGGGGTCTATAGGAGCTTTGGTGGCACAGTGTTTAAGCACTCAACAGAACACTGAAAGATTGGCAGTTGGAATCTACCAGCTGCTCCTGGTGTGGCAGTCTGCTTCTGTGAAGATTTACAGCCTTGGCAACACTGTGGAGCAGTTCTATAGGACAGTTTCTACATGGTCACTAGCGGTTGGAATCAACTCCATGGCAATGAGTTTTAGGAAAAGCATTCCACTGGGGGGAGCTCTGCTGGCACAGTCGTTTAGTGCCAGCTAAAGTCCACTCAGTGACTCCACGGAAGAAAGACCTGAGGATCTGCTTCCACAATGATTACATCTCAGAAAACCGTGTGGGGCAGTTCTACTCTAGTACATGAATTGCTATGAACTGAAATCAGTTCAAGGATACCTTACAATAACAGTAACAACAGAGATCTATGGGGAGCTGCTGTTTTTGTTATGTGCTGTGGAGTCAATTCTGACTCACAGAAACTCCATGTATAACAGAACAAATCATTGCTCCATCCCATGTCATTTCCACTCTAATGGATATGTTCGAGTTCACCGTTGCAGTCACTACTACATCATTCCATCTCATATAAGGTCTTCCTTTTTCTCGTTTACCCTCGATTTTACCAAGTGTGATGGGAAACTGCGACCTCTGTAACTACTTCATCTGTGGGTCCATATCCAAGTATCTGGTGGAAGGCCTGGGATGACTGCTGGACAGGAGGCAGCAGCTGGGAAGGTGAGCTGAATGCAGAGTTGGAAGCTGGACAAGTTAGGATCCTCTGGGTACCACTGCTACTATCTGTCATTATCTACTCAAACATAATTGCCACCCAATGTTTCTCTTCTGTTTTGCAAATCTCACACAAGTTCCCCTTTTAACTAACCACATAGTAAAAGAGATTGTGGATAAATTGTTTAACCAAATTGATACAACAAAACCCGCACAATAGAGAATAGCATATGCAAAGATCCTGAGAAGGAAATGAGCTTGGTGTGCAAAAAGATAGAAGGCAAGGAAGGTTGAAGTTTAGCACATAAGAGGGAAGGTGAAAAGAGATGCAGTTAGAGGGGTAGGCAGAGTTTTGCTCAAGTTAAGGCCTGATGGACCATCATAAATTTTGAGTTAATTCTAATTGTAGGATTTTAAGCAAGGAAGCGGTATGCTGTGAGTTATGCTTTAAAAGAACCATTTTGTCTGTTGCGTAGAGAATGGATAGTAGAGAGCAAGGGAAACCTTGAGAAAGAGCAGCAGCAGGGAAAATAAGAGGCTATTGACATAATCTAAGAAAAGGATGATGGTAGTGAAAGGGAGGCCCTTGGCCAGCTCAACTCCATCTTGCTACAAACAGTCGTTAAGACAACATGTTATAAACATTGAGTCCTGAGAACTTGATTTCCCCCATTCGTAAAAATTTACCTTGTACTGGTCATAAATCACATAGCTATTCTTTCCTCTCAGGCACATTGATTAATTGTTCCATTTATTCCCTTTCAGATATTCTCTAAGACTATTTAACCAAATCACCAGGTAGTTTGGATGATTATCAACCCCTGACTTGTCAGAGCCATGGAGACCCCCACAAAGAATAATGTTGAAACATCGAAAGAATTACTTGCATGGACCGGGAAAAATATTAACCAGTGTCCCGCCCTCCCTCCCCCTACCCTCTTAATCAACCTACAGAACCTCCAGGCTTAGCCTATGCATGCAGGCAAGCTTTGGAGGAACTGGTTCCCCCTTGCCTCTTGTGTATCAGCACTCAATAAATATCCTCATTTAATCACTTCACTCCTGTCTCAGTATTGTCTTTGCAGACAGGCGGCATGGATTTGTGATTGCGGTTACAGTAGCTTGGACTAGAATTACAAACATGTGGATACTGAGAACGGGTCAGGGACGCTTTTGTTCTCATTTCTTCAGAATATTTTTCTTAGCTCTGGAAACATATCTGTGTGTATGAGATGTAGAACACCCTCTGCTATGAGGAAGGTGCAGCCGACGTTAAGTGGTTGGGGAGGGTTGGGTCTGTCATTGAGTACCTCTAGGATCCAAGGTCTATGCTGGGCCAGTTACTCATAAAAATCCTGAATGAGAAAAGTGATGCACAGGGAGATTAAACAATGTGCTTAAGCTAAAGCCATGCAGCTAATAAGGGGTGGGCCTGTAATCCTGATGCAGATATCTCAGAATCCAGAATCTTAGCTCTTTCCATAGTACCCTCCTGCCCCTCAGGTTAAGACCTTGGTGAGCTTTCACGTCCACCATCAGTGGCTGTTACTTGCCCAAACATCACAGTTGCCTGGCCCAAGGTCAGGGGTAGAAAGCTGATATTCTCTGTCCACACCTAATCTCTTAGAGTCTCTATGTGACAAGCAATCTCCAGGGCAAATTTTCTGGACTCTTAAATAACTTAATGTTTAAGTCTCCAGTGTAGCTATTTGAGGCTTTTCATGATATTTAAATACATGATTTTAGGGGACAGGAAAGAGTTAGGGCATTTTTGGCTTCCTGGGTATATATCTGATTTGAGTAGCATGCCTCTTCAGGATTAGAAAATAAAGTACATTACACATAACTTATAAGTCAATGTTCTTAAAAAGCAATGTTGTAGGATTTTTCACAGAAAGGTCTTTCTTGCCCCCAAACAGCTCTTTAGAGGGCTTCTGCATCTTTATTTCAATAAAAATTATATCTCACTTGAAAGGAAAGTGAAAGAGCTGTGAAAATACTGTTAATCATGCAATAGCTAAGGTGAATGTTAAAGGCATTTTAAAAAAAATAGAAAAGCAAACAAACAAAAAAACCAAGATTTGTTTTCTGAGCAATTGTCTATTTATTGATGCCACTGTTTTTTTAAACAAAGAAAATATTTCAAAGTACCAGCTATATCTGTCAATATTGTTCATAATTATTTGCTTAGAAAATATTCATGTATGCATAAATGATGACTGATTATAATGTACGTGCTGTGTGCCATGGAGTTGACTTACAGCAGCCCTGTAGAACAGATCAGGACTGCCCCACAGGGTCACCAAGACTGTAATCTTGGCAGACCACATCTTTCTACCATGAAATGACTGGTAGGTTCAAACTGATCACTTTTGGGTTGGTAGCTGAGTGCTTAACCACTGTGCTACTATGGCTCCTCATTAATGTATGTGTGTGTTTGTTTGTGTGCATCATAGCGTTTTAGGAAAATGTGATCTTTGGTTATTAGTTATCTGCTGCCTACTTGTAAGTTGCCTAGTAATTGAGCCACAGATTCTCAAACAATGTAACACAGATTTTTCAGCGGAGTTACATGGAATTTGTTAGATTGGTTTTAGCTAAGGGACTTGGGTAAGATCATCACTGGGATGTACTCAAAATCATCTGCAGTTTAAGTGAGATGTGATAAAATTTGGTCAAGTAGATACAGGTTTAAATTCTGGACAATAACACCTCTTCTTAAACAATTTACTGAAAACTTTCTTTAAGAGAGTTTCCAAGCTCTGAAGGAGCTCACTGGGCATCAACTGTGCCTCCCACCCTGGCATCTTACTGACCCTGGCTTTATAGAGCTGTTGTGGTGATGGATAATCACAATTCTTTACAAACTTGCCTAAAAAAACAAGTTTTCAAAAGGATCCCGGGGTTTATCTTGTCAAATCCCACAAAACTAAGACTTATCAGGAATGGTACTGGAGGAATTTTTGTATTGGGTAGGAAAAGGTCAGATGCTGAATGATGTCTAAAGTCCCATTCCAGGGTACCAAACTCCAAAACCCAATGCTGTCAAGCTGATTTCAACTCACAGTGACCCTATAACTCAGAGTAGAATGGCTCCATAAAGTTTCCAAGGAGTGCCTGGCAGATTTGAACTGCCAAACTTTTGGTTGGCAGATGTAGTACTTAACTACTACGCCACCAGTTTGGTTTTTTCCATGGTCAGATGCTATGAATTTAGGTGTCCTTGATATTTTAGGAAAATAGGTCAGAATATCCACAGGCATTTTAAACATGTGGTTTTTATCTGCTGGAGAAGCCAAGTGAACATCCTGTCATTATAAGATAAGGATGTTGCATCACTCCCAGTCCCTGGAGTGACACTGGCCTAAAGACATGAGCAAAAGGGGTTACCAGGGGTTAGAGAGAAGAAGTAGCCAGTAAATAACCAGCCGCTGCTCTGAAGACACTGGCTGGTTTGACCTCCTACCTGGAATAACAACAATGAAGAAATTATTCAGCGTCTAGTTCTGCATTATATTTGGCACTGGGTAGATTCAGGGACATATACAGTGTGACCCCTGACCTCAAGAAGTTAACAATTGGGTTGGAAATACAGAATAAATATACAAAAATCAATGAGTTAACAATTAGTGTTCATCGAGTGATACTGAAAACAAACTAAATAGGAATTTTAAGATAATTTAGAAAAGTTTTATTTGAGAGACTAGACTAGAATTGAGCCTTGAAGACTGGACCAAGTGAGGATGAGTGGAGAGAGGAAGGCATTCCAACAGGGGTGAAAGGACGAGAAAGAAAGGAACAGACCCTGGTGCACGAGAGAGCATGGTATGTGTGGTGGAGAGGAGGCAGGCTTTGAACTGTGCTAGGGTGATGGAGAACTGGCTTGACTGAAGCAAAGGGGAACAGTAAAAACAGTCAGCTTG
Source organism: Heterohyrax brucei (assembly GCA_028571685.1). Classification (NCBI taxonomy): domain Eukaryota; kingdom Metazoa; phylum Chordata; class Mammalia; order Hyracoidea; family Procaviidae; genus Heterohyrax; species Heterohyrax brucei. The sequence goes on along the minus strand of CM053143.1, from coordinate 115,493,311 downwards.
GACAGGCAAGACGGAGTCACATTACCAAGGGACTCAAGCCCGATAAAAGGTTCCGGTAGAGAAGTGTCAGTGGTCTCCAGTGAAGGTACCCAGAAACAACAGATCTCTGAGACACCCTTTGTGCGAGGCCTGTAGGCTGACTCACACAGAGCTGCTGATGGCTAGGGCAGTTGGATGAGGTCCAGCTCAATTCCTAACTGCACAGCTCACAGCAGGCTAACAGCCAGGGGCTTGGTGATGCAGGCCTCAGGATACTCTCTAGAGGCCGCAGTTTGTCACTCAGGAAGCCTAGGCTGCTCTCCCAGGCAGCTGCTGTGTGTGGGATGTGATTATGTGGGCATTTGTCCACGTGTGGGTGTTACTAAAAGCGTGGTCATAAGCATGATAAAATTGAGTTGGTGGATGTAAAAGAACAAAAACAAATGACAGCTGCTAACAATTCCTAACATCTGGATTTTAAAAGCCATTTCCTATCTTTGTTTCACAATAATGGTTTCAATAATAATTTCACAATAATGGTTTAAATTCTCTAGTCAATTAACAGGCTTATGCAACAGATGTCTTCCCCTGTTGTTAGGTCATCACAGTTAGAAAGCACTTTTTAATACAAAATACTTGTTGTGTCATCTTATGCAGTCTTCTTTTGATGAGGATGTTGAAATTTTCTGCCTTTTTTAACTTTCTTGAGTTTTTGATGTTTTTCCCTTTTGTTTTGCTTTTTCTTTTGGCTGGCCTGTCAGGAAACCAAAGAAAAAGGTGTAGTGTTTCTTTATCTTAACACTTTTCTTTCCTTATATTATATTTGAACTCTCCTAACTATGTTCTTTCTTTATTGTCAAAGCTGGTTTAGAATTCTCAGAGAGGTTCCTTTAATTGTATTTTGACCACTCTGAGGAAGAGGTAGCAGCCCCCCTTGTCTTGTGTCTGTTCTCCGTATTACTACCCTCCCCCCAACCTTGCTGATTACTTTCTTGCTCCAACTACAACCCTCTGCCATCAGTACTTTTATCATCTATGTTTTATATCTGAGGAGTTTAAGGCTTCAAGAGAGTGACTTTCCCAAAGTTGCACAGCTAGTATGTGTCAGAAACATTAGTCTGTCAGATTCCAGAACCCAAGTTCCTAATGACATACTCCACGACCCTCTCCCTTCGTGACAACTTATTAGAATGTGATACAGGATTTTTCCACTCTAGTCTTGATTTACTTCTCTACTTTGTTGTGGATTGAATTGCTCCCCTTAAAAAGATATGTTGAAGTCGTAACCCCTGGTGTCTGTGACTGAAAGTTTGGAAATAGGGTCTTGAATATGTTATCGTTAGTGTGAGTTCATATGGAGTGAGTCCTAATCTTACCTGACTGGTGTCCTTATTAGGGAAGACACATAGAGACAGAGATACAGAGAGAAGCCTGAGACAGGAAGATGTATTTGTAAGTCAAGGATGTTAAGAAATGCCTGGAGCTACAAGAAACTGGAAGAGACAAGGATGGAAAGTATAACCTTGCTAAGCCTGCAATTTGGACTTGAAGCTCTGGCACTGTAAGACAATACCTTTCTGTTCTTTAAAAAGCCACCTGCTTTGTGGTATTTTGTTATAGCAGCGCTAGGAAACTAGTACATTCCTTTGATTCTTATACCTCTTCCACCCAATTTCAGCCAAATTACTTGAGTTTCTGAACGCAGAACGCTCTTTGAATCTACTCTTTTGTGTATGGTGTCAGTACTGTCCTGGTAAACTATCCTTCAAGACCAAAATCAAATGTCACCTGATTTGAGAAGCCTTCCTTAACACTTTATACTTGTCTCCAAGGCAAAAAACTTCCTCTGCAATCCTCACAATTCTTACGCGTATCTTTAGTTATATTTCACACATTGTGCCACAATTAATTGCTGGCATATTTGCTACAGAGGGAAGGGACCATATCTTTTTATCCTCAGTGTCTAACAATCAGTTTAGTATTTACTGTACTGAATAAGAATAGTAGGTTCCTTACCCTCATGGAACACACATTCTAATGGGGACGATACACAAGTGACAATACGTGCAAGCACGTGGTTACACTACCAGGTGCTGGTATGGTTCCAGGAAAGAAAATAGGAGCACAATAATATGAATGAAAAGTGTATCCTTAAAGGACCTCATGTTAACTGATAATGTCAGGACCCTATTTCCAAATAAAGTTACAGTCATAGGTACCAAAGATGCTTTGTCTTCCAAGTTAATTTCTAGGAGAAAGACATTTTTTTCCCCTTTTTTACCAACCTGTTTCTGCCAGTCCTTCACCAGTTTTTTCACATCTGCTGAATATGGGTTTAGGCACGTTTGAGCTCCATTCTTCAATGTAGCACTGCCAAAGAAATAGCAATGTGGTTTTTTTTTCCTATTAATAATCAAAATGCTTCATATCACCATAAGTTGGATGTGACTCAGTGGCACTGGGTTTTGTTTTTTTTTTTTCCATATCATCCCTAGAACTTAGCTCCCAGTTATAAAGTATCCATATCAACACTGTGACACTTCCAGTCTTTTTCCAGCTTTTTCATTTCTGAAGTAAGTGACAGGGCTTAGATGAATTGTCAGCATAGTACATAACCCTAAGTTTAAAAAATTCAACAGGTATATAGATTGGGAGAGATGTATACTAGGGTAGTATTGGTTCTGTTCTTCTGGGAATAGTTACGTTCAAATGAGGGAGAAAAATAAAAAATTATCAACATTTCTATGTCTTTACAGAAATAATAAATATCAGCATGAATTATGATGAATTTTCCAGTGAAAACACTTAAAATATAATCAAATGTTTTCCTAAGAAAAGTGGAAGATACAGTTGAATTTTAGAAGTTACTTACAGCAGACCTTCTAGAACTAATTTAAACATTAAAGACAAAAATTTTGTACACAATCTGGGAGTAAAAGCAGTCAATCTATATGCCATCCTTGATTTAGGCATCAAAAGACTTAAAATATGCATATCCTTTAACCTAGCAATTCTATTTCTAGACAAGTATTAATAGGAATGAATTAAAGATATTACAGCAATAACAGTTGGTTTCAAGAGGAAAAAAATGGAAATAATCTACATTCCCAACAGTAGTAGATTTACTTGTAGAAATTACAATACAGTCATACAACGGAAAGTAAGCTGGCCACTAATAATGACATTATCAAGAAAAAAATGGCATTATTAGAGAAAACTCACTGACATAAGACAATGTTCATAACAGTGTTAGCAAAAAAATAGATTACAAAATATTATATAGCATGTGATTGTGTGTGTATAATGTATTTCAAACAAGAGAAACTTGAAAGATTATATACCAAAGGGTTAACAGTATTTCCCACAGGATGGTAGGATTCTAAGTGATTTTTATCTTCTTCTTTTTGTTTATCTGCATTAAACATGTTCAACAATCAACATGCATTTCTTTGGTAATACCTGTATATCATCCTTGGTTTCTCATTTCCACCAGAAAAATTCCTTGTTTTTTAAGAGAAGAAAGGGAAGTCACACACTAGGTTTGTTGAGAGGCTCAGCATCTGAATTTTAAGTGTACTTATGGGCAAGTACTGTAAATTTAACGTTCATATCAAATTTAACATTGCTTCCAATGTGGCCCATGCGTGTTGGATAGGTTTTTACTTACATGATTTCAGTTTTCTCACAGGAGGGGCCTGGGGCAAACTGCTGAAGGTCTTTGAAGGATTCTAATTTGATCTGCTCTTGGTTAATTTCAATACAGAAGCAGCGTCCATTCTTCATTACTGGAATTCCTAAGGGAAACAGAAGGATAGCCAATCACCAAAAGGTTAGCAGTTGGAACCTAATCAGCAGCACTGCAGAAGGAAGCCTGGAGATCCAGCTTCTGTAAAGATTACAGCCAAGAAAACCCCACGGAATGGTTGTACTCTGTAACACATGGACCACCATGAGCTGGAATCAACTTAGTAGCAACAGAGTTTTGAAGAAGAGAAATGGCTTAGAGCAGTGTCTCAATTTAGAAGATCCATCAAAATGATGCATTTGATTCAGTAATGATTTACTAATTTGATTTAGTAATGATTAACACTCACTGAGTATCTGTAAATCATGCTCACAAACTTTGGAAGTAAGTATGTTTACTTTGAAAGTTTGTGAACGTGATTCAGGAAAGAAAACAAAGGTTCTGAGAGGGCAAAAAAAGGACAAGATCATATAGCTTTGAGAGTGCAGAGTCTGGCTTTCAGCTTCAGTGTCTCTGAGTCCAAAAGCCTTGCTCTTAACTATCATACTTTAAATCTTAGGAGGAAAAGACATATTTACCTATCACAAGTCAGACACGCAGATAGCTAATGTGCAAATTCATGTGTGCTATGCAGACTGTGGTGTCTTAAACAGTTTCCAAAGCCCACAGTATTCATCTGTCGTCTAAATTCAGTCGCAAGGAGTTGGTACTGTTTGGAGCAGAAATTTCTTTAAACTAACCAATTATTTCCAATGTGCATGGTTCACACTGGAAGGAACATAACTTTAGTGTGAATATTAGAGTGCTTACCTATATTTAAAAAAAAAAAAACCTCCAGACATCGAGTCAGGTCCAACTCATAGCTACCCTAGAGGTCAGAGTAGAACTGTCCCATAGAGTTTCCAAGGAGAGCCTAGTGGATTTGAACTGCTACCTTTTGGTTAGCACACGTAACACTTAAACCACTAAGCCACCAGGGTTTCCACTTACCTGTATATACACTTAAAATTCAGATGCCGAGCTCCTCTATAAATCTAGTCTATACTTCCCTTTTCTTCTGTTAAAAAACAAAGAATTTTTCTGGTTGAAAGAAATCAGGAACCAGGAACCTTCTTTGTCCTTCCGATGTCCTACTGCTTTGTTTTTGTATAGTGCTTTAAACTTTGAAAAACCTTTGAAAATAAATTCCCTTCATCCTTCAATGTATGTTTACTCATGCTTACTATCTGCTGTAGTTTGTATGGTAGGTAGAAAATGTATAACTGCAAAATCTCCATCTTAAAGATGAGAAAAATGAGGCCTAGAAAGATGAAGGAATCTTCCCAAGGTAACTAATCTGTTAGCAAGCAGATTAGGGACTACCTTCCCAGTTACTGGATCCTAAATCAGCTAACATAGACATACCTATCAAGAAGTAGTATCAGGGCAATAACATAAATTTAAGAGGCAGCCTTTCAGCTCATTATTACTCAACCCAAAAAACATTTATCGAACACTTTTGAAATACCAAGAATTTACACCTGGGCTGAGAAGATTTGTGTTTGATTTGCAAGTTTCAAGTCATGAACTTTCAATAGCTGATGACATCATTTTCCAACGTATGCAGAATATTCATCTTTATCGAGAGAACCAACAATAACAATTCACATTCTTGACTTTACTCACCTACCATAACTGAGATCCCTTACCTTGAACTTCAGTCAGAACCAGGAAGACGATTTCCAAGAGGAGAGGAATACCACTTTTCTTCATAGTGGTGGGACAGAGTCTTTCTGGGTCACTCCTGTATTGGACTGCAAACCTCAGAAATTCTTTAGAGAACATGCTTTGGGGAATCATATTTATTAAGGAAATTCATTTCCCTCCTCTAATCTGATTGGCTGATGCTCTTAGCTGAAGTAGCTAAATTGACCCCTAACTTGATTGTGCTGGGGGAAATCCTGCTCTCAGATCCAAGGGAATTTCTGTGTGCTTATTTCTATTTCACATAAATGGATAGTTTATAGTAAGGGATGTGAAACCAATATCTCTAGCTGCCTTTAGCACACTTACAGAGGCTCACTTAGATGAAGAATAGGTTACATAATGAATAAAATAATGCCATAACACGAGAATTGGGAATGTGGTTCTCAGATAAGCAACAGTTAAGGTCCAGGTAAGTAACAGAGCTTTCAAATCCTCTTAATGTGTATAGCATATCCTTCTGTATAATGTATGTCTTCATTTATCCTTTCTTGTATTGTCCATCCAACAATTTAAAGCATCTTAATTTCCTCAGGGGTCAAGTCATTTTCTACTTACTAGTGGTAAGCTCTTTACTTAAAAAACAAAATATGTAATTGCTGCTGCAATTACTGTTTAAATAGTTATTTTAGTTAGTATAAGGATACAGACGCATGTAACAGAGACTCAAATTGTACTGTTCTTGTCAAGTCTCTTCCAGCTCATAGTGGATCACAGAATACAACAAAACGTGGTCTGGTCTTGTACCATCCACACAATTGTCACTATCTTTGAGCCCATTGTTGGAGCCACTGTGTCAGTCCAGCTCATTGAGAGTCTTCCTCTTTTTTGCTGTTCCTCTATTTTACCAAGCATAATATCCTTCTTTAGAGACTGATCCCTCTTACTCAAGGACATAATATTCAATAAACAAGAAACACATGGGTTTGCTTGTATTTATTTACTAATCTGTAGTGCATAATTTGTGGTGCACTGTCTCTTTGATCTGGTGTAAACCAGGTCAAGTAAATTAAGTTAGATTGATAAGTAAACACAATTAAATCCACACATACCTTGTTCATTGGTTAATTTGCCCCTGCTCTTGATAGCATGTCAACCCTACAAGACAAAGTCTCACCACCCTTCTAAGGAAGCATTCTGGATGTACTTCAAAGACAGATTTGTTCACCCCTCTGGCAGTCTGTGGTATATTCAGTATTCTTTGTCAACACCATAATTTAAAGGAAGAAATTCTTTTTAAGTCTTCCTTATTCATTGTCTAGCTTTCACTTGCATATGAGGTGAATGAAAATACTATGGCTTGGATCAAGCATACCTTAATCAGCAAAGCGACATCTTTTGCTCTTTAAGGCTTTTTTAAAGAGGTCTTTCCAGCAGATTTTCTGAATATAATGCAGCTTTTGATTTCTTGACTGCTGTTTCCCTTCGTCATTGACTGTGGATCCAAGTAAAATGAAATCCTTGGCAACCTCAATATTTTCATTGTCATGATGTTGCTCGTTGGTCTGGTGATGATTTTTGTTTTCCTCATCCTGAGGTGTAATCTGTAAGGAAAACCGTAGTCGTTGATCTCTATCAGTAAGTGCTTCAAGTACTCTTTGCTTTGAGTAAGCAAGAATCTGTTTTCTGCATATTACAGGCCGTTAATAAGTCTCCCTTCGATCCTGATACCCAATTCTTCTACATACAGTCCAGCTTCTTTGATTATTTGCTCAGCATACAGACTGAACAGGTATGGAGATAGGATCCAGCCCTGACATACACCTTTCCTAATTTTATTTTTTACTAGTTTTATCTTCTTTTAGTATTTTATTGTGCTTAAAGTGAAAGTTTACAGTCCAAGTTAATATGTCATAGAAAAACTGACACACACATTGCTGTGTAACACTAGCTGTATTCACCACACTGTGACAGCATACTCCTCCTTTACCTTTCCTGATTTTTAACCACATGGAATTCTCTCATTCTATTTGAATGACTGCCTCTTAGTCTGTGCACAGGTCCTACAGGAGCAAAATTAAGTGTTCCAGAATTCCCATTCTTTAAAAATTTATAGTGGATAAATAAAATAAAAGTATATTTGTCCCTGATGGAGGTAGACAGACCAGGCTTATACGGTAGTTCTGTCCCATGAGGCATCCCAGACTGTTTCTAGCTTGGTGTTTTTGTTTTTGTTTTGTTTTTTTTGGCCACCATTATCTATGGCTGTCTTCATGCACACAGTCTTAGTTACCTTTCCATCCTGTCCACATTCCAAACACCGGAAACTTGCATCCATCGTTTTCCATCATCTCCCATTGACCAGAACGTCTTTACATGGTTGTACCCAGCTGCAAGGGGAATTAAGAAATGCAGTTTTTATTCTGTTTCACCAGCCACAAACTGGAGATCCCAGTACTATAGGACAAATGCTTCTCAACATTTTTTAATTATTGCTCCTTTTGGAGAAAAATTTAATCAATCAAATTTTTCCGTAATGACAGTAATTATGTACTAAGATTTTATTTATTTTTAATGTGGGGTTGAATTTTGAAGAATCACTAGCCTGTCTGCCCCCTCCCCAAAACAAAACAGTTTTTATCACCTTGAGTATAGTAGTACCTTTCACTGCTCAGAACACATTCTTGGGCATCATATTTATATGTTATCAGTTTATGCCATCTGAAAAAGAAATGTTGCCATTGAACTGATTCTAACTCATAGTGATCTCACCTTTTAGAGCATAGAACTGTCTTTTAGGGTTTTCTTGGCTATAATCTTTATAGGGTAACTATGGTGGTACAGTGGTTAAGCACTTCATCAGCTAACCAAAGGGTCAGTAGTTCAAATCCGCTAGGTACACTCCTTGGAAACTCTACAAAGCAATTCTACTCTGTTTACAGAGTTACTATGAGTCAGAATTGACTCAACCGCAGTGATTTGGTGGAACTCTTCACAGAAGCAGATCGCCAAGCCATTCTTCTGTGACACTGTTGGGTGGGTTCAAATCACCAAACTTCAGGTTAGTAAACCAAAACCAAACCTGTTGCTGCTGAGATGATTCCAACTCATTGTGATCCTACAGGACAAAGGAGAACTGCCCTATAGGGTTTCCAAGGAGTGGTTGGTGGCTTCGAACCACTGACATTTTGGTTAGCAGCTAAGCTCTTAAACACTATTAGTAGTTAAGTGCAAACCATTTATACCACCCAGGGACCTGTTTCTGCCACCAAGTGCACAGTTTTGGATTGCTTTCTATGTGGATTTACTAAGGCATAAGTAACAAATTATGGAATTCTGTTTGAATAAAACTTGTGGTGACCTTTGATGTAATTTATTCATCTGACTATTCTCAGGAGTGGTAAAGTCTGTGGTTATGCTCGTGGTAGGAATGGGCTCAGGTCATAGCTTTGCTACTTAAGAGCTGACTGTATGCAGAATACTTCCCTGACCCTCAGTTCTTCTGTCTGAGAAAACTACTACAGAAATAACAGGATGTTGTTAAGATAATTGTATGGCAGTAACGCAATGTCAGCGCTGCTGGCTGTTCTTCCTACCAAAGAAAGGAAGATAGAAACCAGCTAGGATAACAACTAAAGCCCACCTTTCCAGCCTCTTCTTGATTAACTCTCTGCCCCTAGCACCCTGTCTTAGTTCCTTAAAGAGACAATGCTCCTTCTCTTTGCGCGGTTCTTGCTCATGCCATTTTTTTTCTGTCGGGAATGCCCGTGTTTGCTCCTCACTTTCATCCTGTTGTCCTATAATCTCATTTATGTAAGATTTCCGCATCAGTATTCTTCTGCAAAGACTTCCCAGATTCCCAGCCTGGTCAGGTTCCTCATTACGTGCTCTCAAGACACTCGGTGACTCTTCTTACTGAGCCTATATCCATGGTAATGTTCTTTTATCCTTCACCCTATTGCTAACATTTCCCTGTCCCCTAAATTACGGAGGCACATGAGGATTTAGGTCTCCGCACTGTGTTGAGCACGGTGCCTTGGTACACAATAACCAAAACAAAAATCACACTGCCCTGGAGTTGATTTAGACTCACAACGACCCTATAGGGCGGAGTAGAACTGTTCCACAGTTTCCACGGAGCGCCAAGCAGATTTGAACTACCAACCTGCAGGGACAGTAGAGGTAGCACTTAATGCCACGCCCCCAGGGTTTTCGGTGAACAGTAAGTGCTCAGTGAATACGCACACATAAGTGAGACAGAGAACAAGTGAATAAAAGCACAGATCCTGTGTTGGCAGGGTTGTCAGTTGGCCCTGCATCCTAAGTGCTGCCTGGCTCCACCTACCACCGACCGTCGCCCTCCCTCGTGGCGAGGCGCGCGCCGCATTGCGCATGCCCAGGCGGCTGGGCTTCCCGAAGATTCGGTGGGTGGGTTGAAGCCATCACTGGGGCCTCGGCTGCATGTACCTGCTGCACTTGCTTATCCGTCTGGTAAGGAGGAGGCGCTCATGGGAGGGGCGGTTGCGTTACAGGGACGTAGTGGTTTGACCCTCAGGAATCTGTGCTTTCTGCCTGTTGATGTCCCGGAACTTACCCGTTGTGGAGGGCCGCACTTCCTCAGGAGAGTCGCGGTTTGGCAGGTTAGGCCCGAGGCTTGGGTTGCAGCGCCACGGAGGCGCGGAATTGAGGCCAGCTGGAAGATGGCCCCAGAAGGCCCCGTGATCGGGGCGAAGGCCGCAAGGGAAGGCCTGGGAGAAACCGTTGGTCGTGGGTTGTGATGAGGGGGACAAAGACTTTTGGACAAGAGAAGGATCTCCTTTGGGGGTCAGTTAGGAGTCGCTCAAGGTCGGATCTTAATGTATTGACCAGAAGCAGCTAATTTTCCCCGATAACAGGTAGACTCCGAGGGTGCCCTGGACCTGCCCCCCCCCCAGGTGACGGATCCCTTTTCCCACCTTAAGGCATCTGTGAGCAGGCTTGGTCTGCAGGTGTTAGGCGAGGGCCATCTCCCTCAGTGGAGGCTTCTTCAGACTTTGGTGTTCCAGGCCTCCTTTTGGTAACTGTCACGCTCAGAGACAGAACACGTTTCTGATAGAGCAGACAAAAGAAACTCCCACCAGTGTCCTGTTTATGGCTAGATAGGGCTTTTAGAAGAAACAGAAACCTAGTGAGAGGACAGTGGAGACATTTCTCACAGTCCTGGGGAAAGGAGCCAAGGATTATGAAGACTGAAATCAACAAATATCATTTTCTCTTTGGACGAGAGTTCTGACCACTTTTGTCTCAGAAAATTCCAGTTTTGTGTCCCGGAGGAGCCTTGTGTTGATGTAACCCTCAAGAGCTGACCTTCTTTCATCTTTTTTTTAGTTATGGAGTCAGTGTGGTCTGTTTATTTACCCAGTATGGCTGTCACAGTGAGAGAGCAAGTTGGTGTCATAGTGAAAGCTCATGTTTGAGTTTCCTAAAATCTGGACTTTCCCTCCTTTTAGAAGCTGTTGCTGGTGTTAAAGAATGTTGAAATAGAAAAAGGGCCTGTTTCTTGAATTTCTGAGAAAGAAGCACCCACTTAAAATCCTGATTTTTCCTTTTTTCACTCATGTGGGGAGACATCTTCCAGAATTACAGTATACACTAAAATCTATGAGAGTTGAAACTCAGTGAGACAGCCTTGTTTTTCCTGGTCAAGTAAAGACAGTTCTCAGCCTTTCGCAGACTGTAGTCCTACCACTTTCTGTCACCCATTTACTTGAATTTGCCTTCTCTGGCAGGTTTCTGCCTTACACAGATTCTGTCTTTTGCAGGTTTTACTGTAGTAAAGTACTTGCAAGTAAGTCATAGTTGTGGGAAGTTTTGTTACTGTATTTCAGATAAGAGGAAGGAACAAGTTCTTCTTTTGCTGATACTAGTGTATGACCTCTTTGTATTTCCCATCTGAAGCTTAAGGACTGGGTTGAATCTATGAAGAAAACTCTCCTAAGGGGAAATGCCAGGATCTCATTTAGAAGACAGCTGTGGCTAGTGTTGGCAATAGCACAACATTTTTGGTCAGTGGCCTTTGGCAAGTCGGCTTACTTGAATGACATATTACCAGTCATTACGAAGCTACTGCAGAACTTAAAGAAAAATTATCCTGAAAAGGGAGAAAAATTAAGTACAGAGTAATTACTGTGTTTAGAATGTGTATATTTATTTAAAATTATTTACTTTAAAATTATCTCAGTGACTTTGCAAGGAAAAAGAAATTCCATGTTTACCAAAAATACCTGTTTACTATTCAGTTCCTTCCTCGAACTTTTAGTATTATTCTAGATTCTGGGGATGCAAATGTGAATAACAAACTCCCCCCTCAAGGAACACACAGTTTGATGGCAGAAACGGTGTAAAATAACGGTTACTATGGGTTTTCAACTGTGTGGGTCATAACAAAGTATGACTAACATTACAGAGAATGGGAATTTCTGAACATGTAATCGCAGTTTTAAGGAATCTGTATGTGGATCAAGAGGCAGTCGTTCGAATAGAACAAAGGAATGATGCATGGCTTAAAATCAGGAAAGATGTGCATCACGGTTGTATCCTTTCATCATAACTTTTCAATCTATATGCTGAGCAAATAATATGAGAAGCTGGACTATATGAAGAGGAATGAAACAGTGGGATTGGAGAAAGACTCAGAACAACCTGGATTATGCAGATGACCCAATTTTGCTTTCTGAAAGTGAAGAGGATTTGAAACATGTGCTGATGAAGATCAAAGACCACAGCCTTCAGTGTGGATTGCAGTGCAACATCAAGGAAACAAAAATCCTCACAACCAGACCAGTAACCAACATCGTGATAAATGAAGAAAGGATTGAGGTTGTTAAGGATTTCATTTTACTTGGTTCACAATCAATGCCCATGGAAGCAGCAGTCAAGAAATCAAAAGACACATTGCACTGGGAAAATCTGCTGCAAAGGACCTCCTTCAAGTATTGAAAAGTAAAGACATCACCTTGAAGACTAAGGTGCGGCTGACCCAGGCCATGGTACTTTCCATCGCATCATATGCATCTGAAAACTGGAGAATGAATAAGGACAGAAGAAGAATTAACGTCATTGAATTGTGGCATTGGAGGAGGATATTGAAGGCACCATGGACTGCCAAAGGAGCAAACAGACCTGTTCTGGAAGAAGTGCAACCAGAGTGCTTCTTGGAAGCAAAGGTATTGAGATTGCGTCTTACATACTTTGTACATGTTGTCGGGAGGGATCAGCCCTGGAGAAGGACATCATGCTTGGTAAAGTGGAGGGTCAGTGAAGAAGAGGAAGACCCTCAATGAGATGGATTGATACAGTGGCTGCAACGATGGACCTAGGCATAAAATGATTGTGGATATGACAAAAGACCAGGCAGTGTTTCATTCTGTTGTACATAGAGTTGCTATGAGTGGGAAGCGACTCAACAGCACCTAACAATAGCAACAAAATAGGAAAAGTGTTATGATAAAGATTTGTACAGTGTTCTTGGAGGCACACAGAGGAACTCACACCTCTGGCTGATTGGCTGTGAGGTAGTGAGGGCTCCCAAGAGGAGTTGTTTGAATTAGGTCTAGAAGGTTTTGGACTGTGTTACTTGAGGAAAGTGGGGGAAAGGCATGCTGAACAGAAAGTATCCCATACTTGGGAAACTGCAGATATTTTGGCCAGGGTAGGGGGTAGGCTGATAATAGGTGAGTGGTGAAAGATGAGACTGGAAGTGTAGTAGGAACCACAGGAGAAAGGGCCTTATAAATTCATATGTGGTGAGGAGACATTGAAGGACCTTCAATGATAGGATGACAAGATTTACATATCTTTTATTGTGTACGTATGATCTGTCATTAAAATTGTGTTTTAACTAAGTTTATATAAGCATTACCTCGTATTTACATAGTTTACATATTTTAAATATAGTTCTAGATATGAGTGGGCTTTTTAACTATTCCGCGAGACCTGGCATTTGTGAGGTTTTTTTTCACTATTTCAGTAATACAACAGTGTTACCATTTTTTAAAAATTCTACTTTCTTAGGTGCCCTGATGGCACAGTGGTTAAGTGTGCTGCTGCTAACCAAAAGGTTAGCAGTTCACACCCACCAGCCACGCCATGGGAAAGGTGTAGCACTCTGCTTCTGTAAAAATGTACAGCTTTGGAAACCCTGTAGGGCAGTTCTGCTCTGACGTGTAGGGTTGCTATAAGTTGGCCGATGGCAGTCGGTCTGGTTTATTTGGGTTTTTACTTGTTGGAATAGTTTTCTTTGCAAATACAGGTACAAAGGTTAAAAACATTTTACTACCTTCTGTAGCATTTAAAAAATATATTTGATTGTGCTTTAAGAGAAAGTTTAGAATCCAAATCAATTTGCCATCTAAAATCCTGCACCCACAGCACTGTGCAGCTCTAGCTGCTCTCCCTACTCTGTGGTAGCACACTCTTCCTTTCCACACTCTTCCCGTAGTCTTTCAGCCAACTCCTGTTCCCCTCCACCCGCTCAACTTACCTCTGGACAAGAGCTGTTCCGACAGCATCTTGTATATATTTAAGCCAAAAAGTGTATTCTTCGTGAGCATCATTCTGTGTCTTATAGTCCAGTCCAATCTTTGTCTGAAGAGTTGGCCTAGGTTTTGGTTTCAGCTCTTGGGTAGCAAAGAGTTCAGGTGCTGTGTCCTCAGGAGACTCTCCAATCTGACAGACTATGAAGTCTGGTGGCTTAGTAGAGTTCTAGTTCCGCACACCTAGTTTTCTCCCATGTAGCATTTTTTTATTGAGGTGAAATTCACATAGCACAAATTTAACCACTTTAAAGCATACAATTCAGTGGTATTTAGTACATTCACAGTGTTGTATAACCCTATTCTGTATCAAGTTCCAAATATCTTCATCACCCCCCAAAACGACCTTGTACCCATTAAACACTTGCTTCCCTTTCCTCCCACCTTCTAGCCTCTCGTAACCATCCATTTTCTGTCTCTATGGAGTTACATATTCTGGATATTTCATATAAATGGATTTGTACAGTATGACTTTTGGTCTGGCTTCTTTCATGTAGCATAATGTTTTCAACTTTCATATATACCATAGCATGTATCAGAACTTCTTTTTCTTTATGGCTGAGTAATATTCTGTTGTATTTATATACCACATTACATTTATCCAGTCATCAACTGATGGACATTTGAGTTTCCACCTTTTGGGTATTGTGGATAGTTCTGTTACGAACATTCTTGTACAAGTATTTGTGTGAGTACCTCTTTCCAGTTCTTTTGGATATATATTTAAGAGTAGAATTGCTGGGGAGTGTGTTAACCACAGGCATCTGCTGTGTAACCACTTGTGGTACCCAGGGACTCCAGAAAGTATGAGGGCACTTCAATACATGAGGATTTATGACTTGGAGTCTTCGCATTTCTGTTGTTTTTCTATTTCAGTCTAAGCTGAATAGTTAGTACCCAAAGTATATTGAGCTATTTAAAGAGACTTGGATATGCGTACTTTATTTTTATGCAAATAATGTGCATGATATACATTTTTTGCCAACTACGTAACCTCCTTGAGCATTGTTTTCTAGGTGTACTATGCACATTATATAATGTGGGCGTATCACTTGTGAAAAACATTTTATGTCCCGGAATGAGTATACGAGGTCTGACAGTTAAGTTTGCAGATTCATCCTAGGAAGAGTGCTACATAACTCGTTGCTGACTATCCATACAGTCACTGTTGAAGTACTCCTCTTGGGAAACTATGCACCAACACCAGCACCTAGTCTACCCTTCAGAGCAGTTTTGGAGTTCTTTCTCTGGAGTGGCCATCAGAGCTATTGTCGTATCGCCTGTTCTGAATGTCATGCAGATATCTTCCTTTCAGTATTTCCTTTATCTTTGGGTAAAGAAAAAAGTCACTGGAGACCATATTAGGTGAGTAGGGAGGATGTTTCAGTACAGTTATTTGATTACTGGTTAAAAACTCCCTCACAAAAAACTATACAGTTAAGTTCATGAACTTGCTACCTTGCCACCATGTGCAATGAGCATTCCAGAAAGAGTTCCAAACTTGTTTTAAGGGGCGAATTAGGCACTGACATCAGTGTGTAGCTTCCCAAGGGGAGAACTTTGAAGGTGACTGTAGCGATACTCAGCAGTGAGGTAGGTAGCGCTTAGAACAGTAGGTTCATGGACGTGTTGGACCTCATATGCTCTGGTTAACATGCTCAAAAGGTTAGAAATTGAAGTCCATCTGGACGCACCGTGGAAGATAGTCCTGGTGATATGCTCCTGAAAAAGCAGCCAGAGTACAGTTCTCTCTGACACACATGGGGTCACCATTAATTGGAATCAGCTAGACAGCAGTTTTGTTTTATTTTTTAAAGATATGAATGGTGTGGGGTTGCAGTGCTTATCTGTGATTTTGCTCTTTTTTGAGGTTGAACCTTTGTTTTTGCATGTTTTTCAGTGTTTTACTTAGAGTTACTTTAGTTAGAACAGATAATTATTTCAAGTTCTACTTCCTTGATCAGATCTTCCCTGATCACATTCACTGCCCCTTTTCTGAATAATTGTTATATTTATTATTCTGAGTAACTCTTACATTATTTTATTACAGCCATTAGCATTTATACTATTGACTGTTATCTTAATCCATTTAGCATTCCTTTAGTATAATGATAGCACCAATAAGAATATGTGAGGCACAAAAAGTCATCAGAACTTCATAAGAATTGAGTACTTTTATTCATCAAAGAACCTTATCAACAAAATGAAAAGACAGCCTATAGATTGAGAGAATATCTTCAGGAACCATCTATCCAATAATTGGCTAACATCCAAAATATATAAGGAACTTCTACAATTTAACAACAGAAAGACAACCCAGTGAAAAAGTGGGCAAAAGACTTGAAAAGACATTTTTTGTGAAGTACTCAAATGGCCAAAAAAGTACATGAAAAGATGTGTAGTGTCGTTAACCATTACTAAAATACCAGTCCTATTAATACTGATCTATTTAGGGCAATCCAAATCAAAAAACTACTATGGGATACCACTTCACCTCCACTCAATTGACAATGTTAAAAGAAAAAGAAAAAAACACAGTCATTGGCAAAGTTGTGGAGAAACCGGAACCCTCATCCATTGCTGATGAGAATGTAAGATAGTAGTTTCTGTGAAAAGCAGTTCAGCAAATCTTTGAAAAGGGAAACAATTACTGTATGATGCAGCAATCCCAATTGTAAGTAATGCTGTATACACAGAGATGAAAACAGAAACATCAACAGAAACTTTTACGCCAATGCTTATTGCAGCACTTTTCACAGTAGCCAAAAGGTGGAAACGATGGAAATATCCGTCATCAGATGAATGGATAAACAAACTATATCTACATAAAATGGGACATTTCACAGCTATAAAGAGAAATGAAATCCTGATATGTGCTACAACAGGAAGACCTGAACTCTGAGTGCAATAAAGCAATCACTAAAAGACAAATACTGTACGATCTCACTTATGTGTAATAAGCAGATATATAAAAGCCAAGATTATTAATGGTTACTAGGAAGGGAAGAGAAAAGGAAGGTTTTTGCATAGCAGAGGATTCAGTTTATGTTAATGGTGGTGGAATAAAAAGATAGTGATAATCGTTGCACAACATGAAGAATGTAATCATCACTGAATTATGTAGAAATTGGTGACTGGTGAATATTGTGTTGTGTATATTTTCACCACACGCAACACATACACAGAGACACGCACACACACGACAGAAATGAAAGAAAAAAAAAGAATAGATGAGGCGGCGTAGATCACATTCATTTCATTTGCGTTGGGCTACTAATCAAAAGGTTGCATTTTTAAAACACTCAGGTATGCCTTGGAAGTAAAGCTTAGCTATCTCCTAAAAAATCTCAGCCATTGAAAATTCTGTTGAGCACAGTCCTGCTCTGCAACACATAGGGTCATCAGTGTGGCAGGAATCAGTTTTGGTACCAGTGATCAAGAGATAACAGTATAGCTGCTTTGCAGGACCTGTATTTACTACCATACATGGTTAGTGTAATTACTAATAACTGTATCTAAGATTCCTTCAAGATCTGTTGGAATCAAAGACAACCAGTGTGGCTATAACATTAGCAATTAAATGCCAAAGTGGCATATGCCATCTTAGCAGAATGAGATGAAATGGGCACGCACAGTTTAAGCAGCTTGTGTATGCGCGCCCTGTGACCCTGGTGAACTTCATTTCTGGCCAGCACATTCTCAGGCAGTTGAGCTGTTACCAGTGTTTTTGTAGAGCCCTACTGTTCTTTCTGCTGTGGCACACACTTTTCTTTTGTCCTGTCTATTTGGCATCAGTGGGTCTTTGCTTTAGGCAGTTGGTGCCCCTGTTTTGCTGATGACCTAAGCACATGCTTACTTTGTTTTTTGATAATCCATCCACTAGGTCTGTCTTAAGTGGTTGCTGGCAAGCTTTTAAGACTCTAGACACTGCTCAGCAAGGCAGGATGTAGAACATCGTGTTGATGGACTGTGCTATACTGATTGATATGTATGTCCCAGAAGTCTATGGTCCTTAGTCTTCGAGACTATTGTCTTTGAACTGGGAGTTGTTTGGTTTTCTGTGAGTAATTTCCGTAACTGTGCCCCTTATACATTCTGTTGTCTGTAGTAGTGTACATGCAACATCTACAGATATGTATGCGGAGATGTCCATGACCTAATGTGTATCTGTAGGTGGGTACACTCCCTTACATCCTCTTACTCTGCTTTAGCATACCTATCTACTCATGTATCCCTTTGTAAATTACTGTTTATTAATACCCTTGTCACAGGATTGTCTATGTTACAGTAATTGCTATAATTGCCTTTTGTTCTGTGTTCCTCTCAGTGTCTTATTTTGCCTTTGTCATGTTGTGCAGACTTTCCCCATGTTATGGGTTGAGTTGTATCCCTCCAAAATTGTGTCAACTTGGCTAGGCCATGATTTCCAGTGTTGTGTGGTTGTCTAGTTTGTCATCTGATGTGATTTTTTTTTTATGTGTTGTAAATCCTGCCTCTATGATGTTAATGGGACCCCTGCTTGTGCAGTGGTTACAGCTCAGCTGCTAACCAAAAGGTAATCAGTTTGAATACTACAGCTGCTCCTTAGAAACCCTGTGGGGCAGTTCTGCTGTGTCTTGTAGGGTTAGTATGAGTCAGGATGAACTTGGGTTTATGATGTTAGTGGTTAGAAGCAGTTACATTGTTGAAGCAGGACCCAATCTACAAGATTAGGTTTTATCTCCAAGGAGTCTCTTTTGAAATATACAAGAGAGAAATGAGCAGAGAGATAGGGTAACCTTTTTCCACCAAGAAAGAAAAACCAAGAGGGGAGTGTGTTCTTTGGACCAGGGGTCCCTGTGCTGGAAAGCTTCTAGACAAGGGAAGATTGATGACAAGGACGTTTCCCAGAGCCAACAAAAGAGGGAGAGCCTTCGCCTGGGTCAGTTTCTCTGAATTTGGACTTCCAGTCTTCTAGAATGTGATAGAATAAATTTCTGTTTGTTAAAACTATCCACTTATGGTATTTCTGTGATAGCAGCACTAGATAACTGAAATATTACTCATGGTGTATTGCCTTTCCTTTCACCAGTGTTACTATTGCCACCTGTCTTCTGTCTATTTAGTAATTTACCCTTTGTACTCCTCCCTTGGAAACCCTGGTGGTATAGTGGTTAAGTGCTATGGCTTCCCAAAAGGTCAGCTGTTCAAATCCAACAGATGTTAGTGACAGTGGATTTGGGTTTTTTTCTGCCCTTTCCTCATCTGTAACTTCAACAAAATTTTTTTTTTTCTGAGTATAAATCTTTTCTTGTGTTTTTGTAGTTGTGGTCTTGGATAATATTTGTTGTTTTGTGATTGACTTATTTGACTCAGCATGATGACCTCAAAACTCATCCAATCATAAGGTGTTACGTGGATTTGTCATTATTCTGTATTACTGTGTAGTATTCCATTGTATAATGTACCACAGTTTGTTTGTCCATTCATCCATTGGTGGATACTTAAGTCGTTTCCATCTTTTGCCATTGCAGATAATGCTGCAGTGAACTTGGATGTACATATGTCTTATTTGTGTCATGACTTATTTCTCTAGCGTATATACGTGGGGGTGGGATTGCTGTCATTGCGTTCTTTAATTTTATTTTATCTCATTTTGTATCTCTATAGCATCTCAGTGATATTCACATAGATCTTTATTATATTGTACTTCTACTAAGTGTAGCTATGATATCTAACTCTTCAAATATAATAGATTTGTTTTTTGATCAGCACTGTCTTAACAAATGCCACTCATCTAGAAATTAGTATGTGCTGCTTTTTATTGTTGGTGACTTTTATTTACATATACAATAGTATTGCACAAGTAACATGTATGTTCTACTTTTGTTTGCTAACATGCTTTTCCCCCTTGAGGTATTTTCATAAGCATACTATGTTGTTTTTTTCAAACATGTTGATGTAAAAAAATTAGCATAGTGCCCTTATGAAAATACCTGGGGTGGGGGAGGTATGTGCGTTATTTCCTCAGCTAGATTATGATAATTTTGAGATTAACCCATTGCTGTGGAATCAAATCTAACTCATAATGAGTCTATAGAACAGAGTGGAACTGCCCCATAGAGTTTCCAAGGAGCATCTGGTGGATTTGAACTGCCGACCTTTTGGTTAGCAACCGCAGCAATTAACCATTATGCCACCAGGCTTTCCAGTGTTGAGTTTAGGTATCATATATTGGTTGTTTAATCCCAATAGATCTTAAACACAGTGGACAGTAAATATTTATTGAGTTGAGTTTGATGAATTGGAATGCTCAAGAAATTGTTTAATTTCCACAATACCGTAATCTGAAAAAAAAGTCTTCAATTTGTAGTGAAGAATCAAGCTTATGACTCCATGAGTCTAGATGTAAAAAAACAAAAAAGACTTTGTTACCGTGATTAATAGTCCAGATAATCTTGTGAGGTCTAGAAATACCCTGGAAATAAGAGCCATTACTGTGTCTTCTAGGGCCCAGATCTTTAAAATCAGTTCTGGTTTATTAAATAAATCTGCAAACTAGCCAAGTTACTTGTGTGTATGGTTACCCAGACATGGGATTGTATGTGTTGATATCCCTGTGGTGTGAAGTGAATGCTCTGCAGCTATGATCTATTCAAGGTCTGTAATAAAATTACACTTGTGATTTTTAACTTCTTTGATGTTATACAGGATTCTGTGAGAATCTGATAAGAAGCTATGGGTAATATGCACAGTATAACAGCGATTATGGGCACGGTGCAGGATGGGGCAGTGTATAGTTCTGTCGCTGTGAGTCAGAACTGACTTGACAGCACCTAGCAACAACAACATGCATGCATCTATACAACACGTTGCATATAATTTTAGGAAAGTCATCGAGCCCCAAGAACCACCCATCCCACCACCCCTAAGTTCAGAGAAGAGCCCGTTGGTGATGCCAGCAGTTAATGTGCTGGGCTGCCGACTGAAAGGTTAGCGGTTCATACTCACCAACTGTTACAAGGGAGAAAACACTAGTAGTCTGCTTCTGTAAAGATTACAACTTAGGAAGCCCTGTAGGGCAGTTCTACTCTGTCATAGAGGGTCTGTATGAGCTTTAATCCAACTGGATGGCACACAGCAGCAGGAAGTTCAGATAGAAGTCTTCTGGAAGTGCCAGTGGTTAATGTACTCTGCTGCTCACAGAAGGGTTGGGGTTCGAGTCTGCTCAGAGCCACCTTGGAAGAAAGTCCTGGTGATCCACTTCCAAAAGGTCGTAGCCTTTGACAACTCTAAGGAGCATCATTCTGCTCTGACATACATGGGATCACAGTGAGTCAGAGTCAACTTGATGGCAACTGATTTTAAGTTCAGATAAATCTCTTCTTTTTTCAGCTTCTTTTCTCCCTCTTGCCCTTTGCAGAGTTAACTAAGGAATTTCCTCTTCATGCTCGTCTGAGCCTAAGAAAATGAATTTGCCATGCTGTTTTGGCTCTCATTAGATTTGAGTGTCCTAGGAGAATGTTTTAAAATACTTAAACAATATGTTTCTCTCTCACACGAGTGAAAATAAGCAGTTGCTTTTTATTTTGAAAGAAATGTCTGTTAGAGGGAAACTCTTGGAGGTTTCGGATTTCCCTTCACTTAACAGTTACTGCTGCTGTTAAAGTATAAAACTTTGTTTTGAAACATTTTTAGTTTTGGAAGTCATATATATTTTGAAAGCCCGTGTTTAAAACCTTAATTCTCTTCTCTCTAGTGCTGTTATGTTCTAGTAAATGATTTGCCATTAGACATACCAGATATTGTAATGGGATAAAGTCTGAAGTCCTGCTGTGCCTCTCTGATGACTCATGAAAGCTAACAAGCCAAAAAGGGATTGCAGTCCAGTCAATTGCAACTTCTAACGATCATTACAGGTCAGAATAGAATTGATCCATCGAGTTTCCGAGGAGTGCCTGGTGGATTTGAACTGCTGACCTTTTCTTAGCAGACATAGCACTTAACAACTGTGCCACCAGGGTTTCCATGAAAGCTGGCAAGCTCTTTTTTATTTCCATTTATTTCTTATTTATTTTTTATTTTTATTTCTTCTAAGATTTAAGAACCAGTTAAGGTCTTTGGAAAGATGGCCTATAGTTGGAGAGAACATGAATTTCTAAAGGATTCTAGTGTGGCAAGGGTCAGTAATTTATTCACTTAATCAGGTATTTATTGTTTGCTTTGTATTATTATAGCTATTGGGGATATAGTAGTGGTAAATAAGACAGCTGTAGTCCCCGCTGCCGTGGAACTTCGACCTTGTCGGTTAGAGAATAAACAAAGAAATAAGCTATAATTACAGGTGATGATAAGAGCTATGAATGAAATTAAAGTGCAGATGAAGAGATCAAGAATGACAGAAGTTGTGCTCCTTTCAGTGGAGTTAGGAGGAGTGCCTTGGGCAAAAAGATGACATTTGAGCAGAGACTTAAATAACATGAGGGCGTATCTTCTGGAAATGATGGGAATATGCTTGTGGTGTTTGAGAAGCAGCAGGAGGCCAGTGTCTGGACGTGGAGAAGGGAGAGTGGAGGGAATGAGGCAGGCGATTCATGCAGAGCTTTACACTCTGTGTTGAACGATTTGTAGATTTCAGTGTGTGATGGTGGGATCCTATGGAAAGGATGAGAGCATGGGAGACCCAGAGTTTGATTCATGTTTCAAAAGCATCCCTCTGATAGTTGCAGACTGTAAAAGTAAAAGGGGAAGTAGGGAGATTGCTAATGACAAACCCACTACTATGTAGGGATCTGGTATATGCAGTAATAGTTAAACGATTTTTAACACAAGTCATTAAGTTTTAGCCTAACAAGGAGAAGTTTTGGTACACATACAACTCTGTTTTCAGTTCAGATCTTTCTCAAAGATGAGTAATTTCAAGAAGGCCACTGGGAACATAAATTCCAGCCATTGAAATGAAGGTTAGCGTCTTTGAAAAATTGTTTCATTTTGCTTAAATGTTCCCCTGTACTAAAAAAGTAACATGTTCTTTGTAGAAAAACAGATGTTTTCTGTTACAGTATGGTCATACTATGAGTCTCTGGTGGAGAGCTTCTTTTTCTGGAAAAATGTGTGGTCCACAGTCATCAAAATGCACATTTTGAGAAAAGTGTAGTCCATGTGTTTTTCCAGAAAAAGTTCTGCATCTGACAGCATGGCTGTACCAGTAGAAATGTGTCCATTTGCTCACCGTGTGCATCAAATTTTATTTATATTGAACATGGTAACACTCTCACCAAAATAGAAATTCTCCACCTCTGATCTATGAGTAATATCCATAAGAAGATTCTGTGTGAACATTGTTCAGGGAGGCTAAAGTATTATTTGAAATATTCTCATTCTGTAAAATTTCTGTTTGTGACAGACAAATACACTTTCCCTACAGTTTCCAATCTTGTTACAATTAGATATGGCAATGTGATGTACTATGGATGATAAAATGTGGACTCTAGACTGGGGCGTTTAAAGCCACCATTATGCTGTTTCCATCCTTGTCTTTTTCCATCATAGTAACTCTGGGTTGAGATAGAGGCAGATTTTGTTTCTCAGTTAACAGATAGAGATGTGGCCCTGTCAACCTATGAAGCTCTTTGTGTGAGCAGTAAATAAACTTTCAGTGTGTTAATTTTGTGATGTTTTAGGAGTTTTTGAGATTGATTCATTTTGGTGTGTATAGTTGTACTTCATTTGTTTTCACTGCTAAATAATATTCCATTGAATAACCATCACCACCAGTTGCTGTTGAGGTGATTCCAACTCATAGTGACTCCGTGTATGTGAAGTATAACTGTGCTGTAGAAGGTTGCCAATGGCTGATTTGTCAAAAGCAGAGGGCCAGGCCTTTCTTCTGAGGTGCTTTTGGATAAACTTGAATCTCCAGCCTTTTGGTTAGCAGCCAGGTGTGTTAACATACCCTAATTTACTTGTGAAGTCCATTTATGGCCGTTTGGATTTTTTCAAGTATGAACAGTGTTGCTCTAACATTCTTATACTGTCCTGTGAAACAATTGCTGTATATATGTACTTAATATACCCTCTGTTCACTTACTGATGTGGTTTGGTTCCAAAGACCAGATTGTTAAGTGAAATTCATGTTACAGAAAAATGGAGGATGATTATATCATTACATAGCTACCAAATTACATCATTACACAGCTGCAAAAATTACATCATTATGTAACGGCCAAATGACTGAGAACCATGGCCCAGCCGAGGTGACTCATAACCTTAACCATCACAGCCAGTGTTACTCTGACCTTGCACCTTGGCATTTGTGACTGCCAGATGTATGCTGTTTATGTGCAGAGTAGTTGGATAGTATTTGTTGTTTGCTATTGTTGTGAATGCCGAATGTCAGATAAAGAGGCAATGAGGAAGATGTTTAGTAGAGAACTGCTAGCACATAAGGTATGCACTTATTCAGCTTTATAAGATAAGCTGAACTGTTCATCAAAATAGTCGTAATGATTTTTTTCTTTCACCAGTAGTGGAGGGGTATTTCTCTTTCCTTTATATCCTTGCTGACACTTGGCATATTTTCCAACTTAAAAATTTTCACCACTTGGATGGGTATGAAATAGTATTCATTAAGATTTGAATGTGCATTTCCTTGCTTACTGAGGAGGCTGAACATAACTATGCTAGGTTGTGCTGCTTTTTCTTCTGTGAAATCCCTCTGTACTTCTATATCCCATTTTCAACTTGTCTTTTCCTTTTTATTCATGATGTTGTCATTGTTAGTTGCTGTCAGGTCAGTGGCAACTCATGATGACCCATGTATGCAGAGTAGAACTGCTCCGTAGAGGTTTTCAAGGCAATCAGAAACACTTTGTTAGGCTTGCTTTCTGAAGTGCTTCGGGGTGGCTTCAAACTGCAGTCTTTTGGCTAGCAGCTGAGAGCTTAACTATTTGTGCCACCCAGGGATTCCTGGGAGGTGATGTCACTAGAAGAGTATGTGGGTGGTGTGGACCCCAACCAGATGACACTGTCGGAAGAGATGCCATCAAATGACTGCCTGCAAAATTTTCGTGCAGTGTTTCAGCAAAAATTTACTATTTGTTATAAAAAAATCCCTGCATTACTTAACAAAAACATTTTTTATAAGCCCACCTTACATGTGTCACCATACCTACAAGGCTAAAATTCTGTGCTAATTTACTTTTTGAGCCTTCTGATGTGCTCTAGTCTGAGTTGTCCTTACTGCTCACTTACTGTGATGCTGTAAATCCATTGTTTCATCCACATGGGCTGTAAGCATGCACTGTTGTTTTTATTGCTGCCGGTGTCTTTACAGTGTCTGATTTTACCGAATTTTCAGGTGTTTTAGCAACAGAACTGTGGTAATTAGTATTTGTAAACCTGTATCAACTTTTTTGAGAATAAAATAGTAATTAAAGGAAAAGGAGAAAACAATCGGTTGCAGATACTGTTGTAGCTAATTAATGTAATTCAACACAGAACGATTTTACAGTTTTGTTAGTGTTCATATTATTTAAGAAATATTGCAAGCAACTTAAAACCATAATTATCACATTCTGTTCTATGGTTGCAATTGATCATACACATTATTAAAGACTTGCTGTGGTCTGGTGCAGGAGGATGTTCATGGGGGAGGGGTGACACCATGAGTTACTGCACTGGATTATGTCAGCCCTAGTGATGCCACTGCTTTTAGGGGTTCTTTATGTATTCTGGATACTAATTATTTGTTAATCAAATGTGTGGAAATATATTCTTAGTGATTAATTGGATGTGAGGGATGAGGTAGGAGGAGGAGTGTAGAATTACTCCCAGGTTCCTGGTCTGGGAAATTGAGGGCCGTTAACTAGGATGTAGAATAGAGTAGGAGAAGTAGATTTTAGGGAGAAGGGAATTAATTTAGAATACCTTGGAGTTTGAGGTTCCTATGCGATATGGAGGTGAAAATGACTCAGTAGGAAGTTGACTGTAGGAGTCTGAAACTCAGGCCATGCTTTGTTAAGCCGTATTGGTTCTGTAAGAATTCTCAATGATTAATCTTTCAGGAGACTACAGTTGAATGGTGTATGGTAATTCCTGAACTCATCGGCCCTCTACCCATCCCAACTATTGCTCTAGGCTGTGAGTCTCCGTTCTAACCTTCTTATGAAATAAATGCCCCAGTCAAATCACCACAAGACACTTCATCTTAGTAACAGTTACTTTATTTTGGTTTGGGTCTCTTAACAGTCAGGTAATCTTTCTTAATATTGTCAAGCTAGCACATCACTTTTATTTTGAAACCATCCAGCACATACTTTTCCCATTATTCATTCATGTGTAGTACTTAATTATACAAGTTAGCCCATAAACTCTGAAAAAATATGAGAAGTATATACATCTAAAATTTCTGCTCCTTTATATAGTCTTTCATTAAACAGTATTTACACGTACATTTCCAGACAATTCTGGCTTCCTGTATATAGTTAGAACAGTGTGTATATAACCAGTGTAACAATGTGAGCTCCTGAGAGGATGGCAGTGAAAGCCCATGGAGTTAAGATTGTTCTTAAAGCAGCAGGTTATATCATTGCTTCAGTTGGGTACCTCTTTGTTATTGGAGATTTTGAGAACTCTGATATGCCAAGAGACTGAAGGATAACCCTTAGAAGACAGGAAAGCTGGGAAGGCTTCAGTAGAAGGGCTACAACTTGAGACCTTCATTAAAGACGTAATGACAGCATAGCTTACAGTATGTTGCAGAGCAGAGTCACTACTGAAACATCTTAGGATGATGAACCACCCGTCCTCCTGCATCAGTATTAGCAGCTTATTTGGTGACTTGGTTGGTCACTTTTTCAGAGACCTGTAAACCAGGAGCAGTTAGAGCTTAACATCTACCCTACATAGAAAATGGATGGCTGATTGCAGAGGTAGCCTCTTGGTCCATCCTTGTTGGCAGTGCAGTTATTATGCTCTGTGGTTCCGAGGAGATCTTTTTGACCTGCAAGAAGAGAAAGGATGTAGATGTGTGATACTGTCAACTCTGGTTTCAGTCTGAGTTCTACTTTGGAATATACTGAATTTATATACAACCCAAAAGATCTCAGGTAAAGAGCATGGCGAGCTTTTCTGGTATTTACACAGTTGTCCCATGGATTCCAGGGACTGTCTTTTTAGGACAGGAAACGCTTGTAGAAAAATGTAGGGACTCTTCCTGGATAGCTATATCTCTGTCTGAAGATTGAAGCGACCTGTTCACACTTTTAGCAGGTAGTCAGGGCAACTTTCAGATAGTTACCACACAAGATAGCACCTCAGTGTAGAAATGAATGGAGGTAGGGGAGGATATGGTGGTAACATTTAAACAAGGATCCCACAGCAAAACCCAGTGAAAATATTTCTAACTTCCCAAGATTGCAGTTGTTTTTCAGGAAACAGCGAGCCTACCTTTCCTTGCTGATGGCTTTTAGTATATTCTTGACATTCTTAGACTCTGGATTGAGACATCTCTTCTCCCCATTTTTTTTCATTGTGACACTATAGAAGTAAATAAGCATGAGAAATATTTGAAATAAGATTGGACCAATAAAACAGAATATACAGTTCTGAAGTCAGAAGCTTGGGCATAGCTTTTCCCTCATGCTACCCAGAAGTCTTTGAATCATCACAAACTCTTTATTCATCTTTTAGATCATCACATATTTAATGATATGGTAATAACCAGAGAGGCAATCATCAGATGGCATTTTACTCACATGATCTCAACACGTGGGCAGTATGAACTTGCAGGAATCATTTCAAGTTTTTCTAAGGACTTTGGATTAACAGCTCGATCACTAATTGTTATGCAGGTACAGCGTGTAGTTCTAGAGAGAGGTACTCCTGTGGGAAAAGAGACAAGTGAGTACAGAGTTTCATTCTAGGTATTTAACCTGGATATAGGTATTTGGAAACCCTGGTGGTGTAGTGGGTTACGTGCTACCTGTGCTAAACAAGAGATCGACAGTTCAAATTGCCAGGCACCACTTGGAAACACTGTGGAACAGTTCTGCTCTGATTTCTAGGGTTGCTATGAGTGGGGCCTGACTCCATGGTAGTGGATAAAGGTATTTAGCAGAACCTGTGTGTCCGTGTCATCACATAGTCAGCTTAATCTGAAAAAGAATGTATCCTATTTTAACACAGCTCTGGATGATTATTTGATTATCTGGGAGAATAGAATTGTAACTTGCTGATTATAAATCATATCCTTGAGCATAATTCATGTGGTTGTTTAAACTGAGTTAACTAAGAAGTGACCTTTGTCATACTCTCTTCTTTCCTTCAAATTTTCTCTCTGTATACTCCTTTTTCCTTTTCTCCTCTTCTTTGCTTCCCTTCTGCCTTCTCTCGTTTATTCTACTTGCTTTTCTAACTTCAGCCATTCATATAAGCTGTGTGGCCAGAGGGAATCTCTACTTATCTGCCTGTCATTTATAGGCAGACTGTGTAACCTGCAAATATACTATTTCTGTTCTTACAGAATTTAAACCCAGTCCTGTATATGACTTTACAAATTGAATACTCCTTGATGTTCCTTACCTTGAGTCCCATTCAGAGTCAGAAAGATGAGGCAGAAAAGAAGAATGGCACGTTGGTCCATGGTGCTGAGGCTGGAGATTCCTCTGTGGTCGACTTAGAATTTGTGTGAGCAGCTGAGGATTGTCTCAGAAAATGTGGGACTAGGTTGCAGCATTTATCTGCATAGGCATTTTCCCTCCCAGACTCTGATTGGATAATATTATAGTTGACTCAGCAAAGCCTTCTGTCCGATCCTTGGGGAAGTCCCGTGTTGCATAGTTTATATTTATTGTGGCTTTTTAGTTATGGAATTTCCCTCCACCTCCTTTTTTTCAATGGGAGTGAGTTAGGTTTCGCTTTCTAGAACATGAACTATTTCTTGAAAAACAGATCTTTATTGTATATAGACATGATTTTTTTAAAAACACAACTTTGATTCTCATCTTTCACCCCCTACAAAATAAAAAGTCAACTTAATCCTCAAGTCTAAGTCCTAAATGCAATTTTTAAATGCATGTGCCTTAGCATTGTGCTTTGCATCTAATTTGCAGCAGTAAGGCATGAATAGGACTGTCTTAAAGGAATATTCTTTGTTTTGTGCAATAACTCATGAATAGAAGGCCATGAGAAGTTTTATACTGTATAGGAAAAGGAAAGTTATATGTATATTAGTTACATTTCTGGGAAATAGCATGCATGTTTAGAAGTGGGCAGGCTGAGACTTGGTGTGGAAATGGGGGTCAGACTCCTTGTTTCCAAATTGGATCTGGCTATATTTTGGTGAGAAACCTGGTGGCATAGTGGTTAAGTGCTACGGCTGCTACTCAAAAGATCAGCAGTTCGTATGCTCCAGGTGCTCCTTGTAAGCCCTGTGGAGCAGTTCTGCTCTGTCCCACAGAGTAGCTATGAGTTGAAATCGACTTGACAGCCCTGGGTTTATCTTTTTATGTTTTGGTGACGTGTGTCTAGCTTTTTTTAGTTGATTGACAGGAGCTTCTTGGTTCCTAGTCAGGACTCATTATGGGATGGAGTCATTTGGTGGTCGTCCAAGCTTGTTGGCATGGTTCTCTACAGCCGACTTGCAAAGTAACTACAAACAGAGAGAAGAGAGGGGAGTGGGATGAGAGTTCCAAGTCTGTTTTCCTTCTGTGTGGTCACAGTGGTTGCATATCAAATGTGTTGATCGTTTTCTGCCATTTATGCTGTTGGCAGTCTGAAAGGACATCAATCATTAATAAAGATTTAGCAAAAAAGAGGAACTAAGCAACAGAGTTATACTTAGAGGCAGGAATAAGTTTAGAAGCAAATAAAATGGCATAGGTTGTGTTATTGTCCTTATACTGCTTTGAGCCTGCTACATTGGGAATCAGGGCCCAGATTGCTTGCACGTTTTTGGGGGAACATAATTCAGTCCATGACAGATGGAGTAGAGCTCCAAGGAGACTGTTAAGGACAAAGCAAAGGGGAAAAAAAGTATCAGCCTTGAGCTAGTAACAAGTGATAGCTGAAATTACCAGTTTAAGCTAAATGACAAATAGGGGCAGAAACTTGGTTTCTTTTCTTAGTCTTCGGTAATACTTGATTGATTATCATAACACATAGCAACAACAGGAAGCGGGTGACAGTCATACAATAGGAAACAAGTTGAGTCTGGCTGTGGGCAAACAGCAGTGTCCAAGGGAGATAGTGGCCTTTGATTGTCTCTTTGCAAGTGGTTTGTAACAGAGGACCCATGATGAAATAGCATTCCAAGTGCAATCACTGTTTTGAGGCTGAAGGAATTCAATCCATGACAAATTCTAATGTCAGCCCCTGATTCTTTCACTTCCTCTTCCACTTAAGTTTCCCACAGCTACCTCCACTGACACACCCACTAGAAGACTATAAACTTCAGAACTGTAAGACGGACCTGGGATTCAGCACTCCAGCAGTGCCTGCCTGTTCAAGCAGCAAGTCATGCCCTGGTCTGATGACAGTGCTCCTGCATTTGAGGTTTCAAGTCTTATGTGTGCAGATAGGGATTTTACATAGGACTCTGAAGCCAAGTTTTGGGCCAGTACCTGCCAAGTACACTAGCCAGATTGTACAATAGTAGTCCTGCCTTTCCTTGAACTATTTCCAGATTGTTGAGGCCTGCATGACTGTGAAAAGATCTCCCAGACATTTCTCTCTGTTCCAAGTATCACCTGCCTCTGACTTTCCATTGCAGTGATGGCACTGCTGCAGTGCTGCATCCCAGGTCCGTCTGCTATGGTCCTGAAGTTTGTAGCCTTCTAGTGGGTGTGTCAGTGGAGGTAGCTGTGGGAAATTGGGAGTGTGAGAGGACATGAAAGCGTCACAGGCTGACTTTAGAATTTGTCATGGATTGAATTCTTTCAGCCTCAAAATAGATGTCAGCTTGGCTAGACCATAATTCCCAGTCTTGTGTGATTCTCCACCATTTTGTCATCAGATATATTGTAAGTCTTATTTCTGTGATTAATGAGGGTGGGATTAGCAGCAGTTATGTTAATATGGCAGGACTCAATCTACAAGATCAAGTTGTCGTAAATCAGTCATTTCTGAGATACAAAAAAAGAGGAGGGAACAGATAGACATGGGGACCTCATGCCACCAAGAGACAGGAGTTGGGAGAATAGCATACCATTTTGGACCCCGGATCCCTGTGCTGAAAAGCTTGTCAGTCAGAGAATATTGTTGACAAAAACCTTCCCTCAAAGCCAACAGAGAAAATCTTCTTCTGGAGATGGCACCCTGAATTTGGATTTACAGCCTCGTAGACTATGAGAGAATAAGTTTCTTTTTTCACAGGCCTTCCATTTGTGGCGTTTCTGTTATAGCAGCAGTGCCAGCCTAGATAACTAAGAATTCAAAAGAATTTCAGCAGAGGCTCTTTGGTCCTGGTAAGGGAAAGACATATGAGAAATGGTGACTTGGAGGGGCCGTGCTGCTTTCCAGAGCTATGTAGCTGCATATCTATTAGTGGAGAGTGAAAATTCTGATGCCATGAATAGAAGGTATTCTGAACACTTCAAAGTTAAGCAACAAAAATACTGTATGATGTTTGTTGAGCTTCTTGGATGTGCAGATTTTTTTTTTCATCAAATTTGGGAGGTTTTTGACCATTACTATTTGAGATATTCTTTCTGTCGTTTATTCTCTCTCCTCTCCTGCTGGGGATCCTGGCATGTGTATGCATGTATGCGTGGCAGTAGCCTCTGTTCAGTTTCCTTTGCACTTTTTTCTTTCTGTTCCTCAGAGTGGATACTCTCAGTTAACCTAGCTTCAAGTTTGCTGATTCTTCTCCAGTTTAAATATGCTTTTAAACTCCTCTAATCAGTTTCTTGGAAACCCTGGTGGTATAGTGGTTGAGTGCTATGGCTGCTAACCAAAAGGTAGGAAATTTTAATCTCCCAGGTGCTCTTTGGGAACTCTAAGAGACACATCTGCTCTGTCATATAGGGTTGCTATGAGTTGGAATCAACGCAGTGGCAGTGGGTTATTAATAAATTTCTAATTTCAGTTATGGTACTTTTCTGTCCCAGAGGTTCTTTTCTTTCTTTCTTATTTTTAGTACAGTTTCTCTCTATTGGAAATGCTGATGGCATAGTGGTTAACTGCTATGGCTGCGAACCAAAAGGTCAGCAGTTTAAATTCAGCAGGCACTCCTTGGAAACTATGGGACAGTTCTGCTCTGTCTTATAGGATCACTATAAGTTAGAATTAACTATGGCAGTGGTTTAGATTTTTTCTTTCTATTGATATTCTGCATTTGTTCAGATGTTGTTATTATACTTTAGCTTTTTAGACATGATTTTTTGTAGTTTTTAAATATATTTATAATAGCTGATTTAAAACAATTGTCAAGTAAGTCCAACAGAAAGTTCCTGAGCTTCTTGAGGGACAGTTTCTGTTAACTGCTTTTTATGTGTATAATCCATATTCACCTGTTTCTTTCCATGCCTTGAATTTTTTTCTTGAGAGCTAGATACTTTATATAATACAGTCTGACAATTCTGGAAATCAAATTTGTTGTATTTTTTTGTTGTTGTTGTTATTTGTTTGCTTAGTTACTTTCCTGAACTAATTCTTTCAAGTCTGTATCCTTTGTTATATGTAGCCAGCCACTGAAGTCTCTGCTTACTTTACATAAAGATTTACTAATTGGTTGCTTAACTAAAGACAGACCCTGAGAATGGAGCTTTCCTTATATGTGTTGAACTCTGCTGAGTCTTCTAGCTTTTAGTGTGGGGTTTGGGTATGCTTTCAGTACTGCAGCAGGCAGTTTACAACTCAGCTTCTCCTTTAGTTTCTATTTATACAGAAACTCAGGGTCATGCAGGTCATCTCAGGTCTTTCTAGGCTATGTCGAAAGCACTGCTCATGTGCATAGTCTTCTACATAGCCAGAAACATGTGAGAGCTTTTCAAAGCCCACTATAGACATCCCATTCTCTGGTTTTTCCTTTTAAATTTTTAGTCAACCTCTTGTTAGACCCCACTGGAAATGCTGGTGGCATAATGGATAAGTGCTGCAGCTGATAACCGAAAAAGTCAGCAGTGCGAGTCTGCTGGGCACCCCTTTGAAACTCTGTGGAGCAGTTCCACTCTGCCCTGTAGGGTCACTGTGAGTCAGAATTGACTCAACAGCAGTGGGCTTGGCTTGCTTTGCTTGTTAGACCCAACTAGTACTGTTGTCTCAGGCAGCTGTACTGTTAAGCAATTGCACCTGACTGTTTTGTGCAAACATTCTGGGACCATGGCTGTTGCACTAAGTGAGCTCAGTCAGGTCGCAGAGACAAGCCCTGAGAATAGAGCTTTTGTAGAAAATACCAGAGAAGTCAAGTAGTGAGGATGGAGCTTATGGGAAGCACCATATCCATTCTCCCCCCGCCACTGGCTCTGAGGCAGCTGCTTTTCAGAGCTGTGTAGCTTGTGAGACTGTTAGTTTTCAAGACTGTGACAAGGCTACAACAAGTTAAAAAGGCCGTAAAGTTATCTGTACTTGCTGAACTTCAGCTGTATTTTTTGGAATTAACATTTCCCAGATTACTGCAAGCTTTTTACTAATTTCCAGCTTTCTGAAAAAATTAGTTTTGATACTTCAGCCAACTGTTCTGTTGCTTTTACCAAGGAGCAGACTTTTGAAGATCATTATTCCATGTTCCAAAGGTGCTTTCCTTACAGTCATTTTTATTTTCAGGTAAAATTTATATAGATCTTACGTATACCTTAGGATGAGTTTTCACAAGTGCATAAACTTGTAACATTCAAACTCCTGTCAAGCTATAGAACGTTGTTACCATTCCACCATGTTCCTTCATGGTTCTTGTCAGTCAGTGCTGACCTTTCCTGTCTTGGTCATCTAGTGCAGCTTTAACAAAAATACTACCAGTGGATGGCTTTAACAAAAGAAGTTTATTCTGTCATAGCCCAGTAGTCTAGAGTCCAAATTCAGGATACTGGCTGCAGAGGAGAGCTTGCTTTCTTTCATCTCAGAGGTCTTGTCATGATTATTCCCTTGGTCTGGAAGCATCTTAGAGCAGGAACGTCAGGTCTAAAGGACTTGCTCCACTTCCTGACACAGCTTTCTCAGTAGTGTGTGGTTCCCCAACTGTCTACTCATTTCCCTTTTAGTTTATCTCTCAGAAGACAAAGGTGATACAGGCCATACCCCAGGGAAACTCTGTTTACATTGGATCAGGGATATAACCTTACAAGGGTGTTACAGTCCCATCCTAACTTTCTTTAACATAATCTAGTCTTGCTTCAGAAACCCTGGTGGTGTAGTGGATTAAGTGCTACCTGTGGTAACCAAAAGGTCTGCAGTTGAAATCCGCCAGGTGCTCCTCAGAAACTCTACAGGGCAATTCTACTCTGACCTCTCACCTCTAGGGTTGCTATGAACTGGACCCGCCTCTACGACAGTGCTTTTGGTTTTTTGGTTTTTAGTCTTACTTCATTAGCTACAGGCAAGATTAGAATTTACAACATATACAAAAATTACAATGAGAACACAGAGTATAACCACACAATACTAGGAATCATGGCCCAGCCAAATTGCTACACACATAATTCAATCCTTAACATTACCTTCTCTGATGTAACCATGGTTCCAGTGTTATATTTGTTTTAAACCATAGACTGGTTTTTCCCTATTCCAGAATTTTTAAAAAATGGAACCATTTCATTATGGACTGTTTTGTTCAATCACTTTCCCTCAGTATGATCTTTTTAGATTCATATAAGTAGTTACATGAATTAATAATTTATTTTTTTCTTGCTATCTAGTGTTATATTTCAAGAACATATTACCGTTTGTTTATCCATTCTCTTGTTGATGGACACATACACTGTTCGATATTTTAGTTTTCATGAGTAAAGCAATGAACATTTTTTTACTAATCTTTTTGTGGGTATGTATTTTCCTTTTGGAGGGAGTACATACTACGTTGCTTCTCTGTTTAAGACTCATAACTCCCGGTTATTCAGAATAAAACCCCAAACTTGAATTAAACTGTTTGTTGTACTAAGTCTCTTACAATCTGACTATGGGTCTGTCTAGCTTCATACCACGTCATCCCCTGTCAACCACTGCATTCCAGTCACAGTGGCTGTTACTCTGTTTCTTCTACCAGGAATGCTTTCCCCTCTGTTCTTTACATAGCTGCTTCCTTCTGGGCGTTTGATTCTACCTAAATAATACTTTCTCATAAGCCATGCAGTCTAAAGCAGCCGCAAAACCAATCCAAACCAAATCGACTGCAGGTGAGTTGATTGCAATTCATGTGACTCTATAGGACAAAGTAGAACTGCCCCATAGACTTTCCAAAGAGCACCTGATGGATGCAAGCTGCCAACCTCTTGATTAGCAGACATAGCACTTACCCACTGTGCCACCAGAGCAGCCACGATCTCTTAATTTAATTTAATTTTAATTCTCTGCCTGGAATTTCTCACTATCTGATACTTTGTTTATATTACTTTCTTTTTTATTTTCATTGTCTGTTTCTCTACACAAGAATGTAAGCCTGAAGACCTTGTCAGTTTATTCACAGCTGTTCCCCACTCCTAGAACATTACTTGGCTTATGTTATATATTCAAAATATATTGGCTAGATGGTTGGATTGATGTATGAATCATTCTAGATTTTAAGAAACAGCCTAAATAATAGTTGGATATTTTCCAAAAGAAGTTCAGTGGCTCATCATATTTCTGTACTAACCAAAACCAAAAACCATACCTGTTGTTACTGAGCCAGTTCTGACTCATAGTGGCCCTGTAGACAGAACTGATCCATAGATTTTCCAAGGAGTGCCTGGTGGATTCGAACTCCTGACCTCTTGGTCATCAGCTGGAGCTCTTAATCACTACACCACCAGGGTTTCTATATTGGAAAATAGTGTAGTGTTATTGCTTTCCTTAGGAACAAGGTTTTAACTTAAGAAAACTATAATTTCCTCAGAACTTAATATGTATCAGGTAGATGAAACCAGCACAGGCATTTTCAGCTGACCATAGGCCAGAAGCTTTATTCCGTTGTACTACAGGGTAATTATATAAAGAGTGGTATCCCTAAAAGCTTCTGCATTATTCTTTGGAGGGTCTCTGTAATTATGTGTTGAATGAATGAAAGAATGCAAATCTCCTCAGTGCGTATTGTGTATACTCGTATGGCCATGCATGGTGTTGAAAGAAGAATGAGGAAAATTGTCTTTGTATTTACTTTTTATAAGGTGCCAAACTAATCTTGGGACACTAGGAAGATTAAGATCCATTGTCTCTCCTTGATAGACTTGCATTCTAATTGTAAAGACCAACAAATATGGAAACAACAAATATCAATAAAAGACTGTGTAATCATTATCAGATGAGTGGTATAGACAATAAACAGTATGGGGGTTCATAGAGAGTTTGCACATTAAGGTCATGACTTATGACTGTCCAGAAGAGTCTTCAGAAAAGAAAGGTTAGCCTAAGGTATGCCTTGAAGTTTGCATTGTACTTAGACAAGTGGCCAAGAGGGAAAAGCATATGAAAATAGAGGAATGTCACAAAAATGATAAAGAGGGAAGCAAGCCAGCCAGTTAGGTTAGTAGAGTCAATGGAGAAGGTAAAATCTTGTTTAGAATTCCATAGGATCTGATCCTTAGTTTACAGGTCCAGAAACTCCGATGTTATCATCCTTAGTGAGCATTCTCAGGGATTTCGTTCTGCTAACCTAACCTATAAGAGACCAAGATACAAATCAAAATGACATTTTACTCTTTTATAGTGAGAATTTTCCGTTGACTGGAACGATTGGATATGATATCCATGTCATCCCTTTCCCAGGATCAGATTACTGGGAAGTCAGATCAAAACCAAAAACTGTTCTCTTCTTGATTTGAATGAGAGTCTGCTCAGGAGAAACCTTACAAATGTGACAAATGCAGAAAAAATACCAGAAAGAAATCAAAACTTTAAGAGATTTTAGCAAGTCTGCTGTTGCTTGTTTGACCCATGGCCAGTCTGCATGGATCATTTGAATAAAAATCCAAATGCTAAATTTTATTGCATTCATATTTCTCTCAATTTTTGCAAGACTTTTGACATTTTCACTTTTTCAGTGATCCAAGTCTAGCTTTGAAAGAAACTGAAAATTAAGGAAGTATCCATGTTTAGTTTCTGTTTCAGGTACTGAGGGTTTATCTTTAAGCTTTTAATTATGGCATCAGGCCAAGAAAACCACCCGAGAGATTTGTAAATACAGATCCAGAGACTAAATTCCTTTCCGAGAAATGGATAATGCTTAGAAGAAATTTCCTAAAAAATAAGCAGGAGGACTTCAGTGGTTTCTGTGTACTGGGGATCCCCTTCAGCTGGCGGAAAGCAAATGTGGAAAAGGAGGACAGAACTGATCTTTTGTGAGGACTTTTGAGTCTTTCATACTAGTTACCTACCTTTATTTTCCTATGTCTCTCATCATTTATAGCCAGCCTGAGTAGAGAGCAGAGGCTGAGACTGAGGTGTAGGTGGTAGACCCTTACAAATCATTGTGTTTGGGAGGGCAGAGAATAGCTTCTGTCTGGATGCATTTTAGACCTTGTAACATTTTGCTTTCCTGATACTTGGTGATGTGATGGGCTAGGCTAGAAATCTCTAGAGATACAACTGGCTCTGTAATCTTGGACAGATTAGGTCTGTCTGTGGTTCAGTTTTCATATCTTCTAATGTAGATTATAATGCATAACCCATTCATATTGAATTCATATTTCTCTCAATTTTTCATATTTTAAAGATGACAGGACTGGAAAATGTATTTTAATAAGCCAAGCCAAGTGCCGGTAAGTCGAATCCGACTCATGGCTACCCTAGGGGCCAGGGTAGAACTGACCCCCAGAGTATTCAAGGAGCACCTGGTGGTGCTATGATCAAGTCTCAAACTTAACTTCTAGTACCATAAATAACATTCACTCTCTGGACTATCCATGAGTCGGATCCGACTCGACGGCACTTGGCACTTGGCTGGCTCTGGACTATACAATTCACCTTGTGGTCAGAGGTACCTGTTGGTCTACAGAATTTGTAAGTATGACTATCTTGGTAGAACTGATGGTTGAAATCATGCAGGACCTATTCATAGGAAAGGGTGTATTAGGTAATCAGGGTTACCTACCCACTGTGAAAATACGTAGTGCATTTACCAAATGAGAAGAGCACCCAATTCACCACTGCTTTTCACTGTGCTGCCAATCCTGTGAACAGTAAAATGAAAAAAGAAATTAAAGCCATAAGGAACTGAAGGAAAGAAGTAAAAATTTACAAACGATAAATAAGTCTGCGTAGGAAACCCAAAAGAACTTACAAAGTTTTAGAAGTAATAGAGTTGGATAAAAGATCGATATACATACTCAGGGAACCCTGGTGGTGTAGTGATTAAGTGCTATGTCTGCTAACAAAAGGGTCTGCAGTTCCGATGCTTTAGGTGCTCCTTGGGAACTCTTTGGGGAAGTTCAACTCTGACTTGTAGGGTTGCTGTGTGTCAGAATCGACTTGATAGCAGTGGCTCTGGCTTTGTCTCTTTTTAAAATTCATACTGAACTACATTTTTTTAATACCAGAAACAAGTTAAAATGTGATTTAAAAACTGATTTATAATAGCAATAGAATCTATAAAATACTTATGAATAAAATTAACAAAAGGCATTTAGGACTTGTTTGCAGAAAATGTATGTGAATCCTTCTAAAATAATGTTGAATAAAATAATGTCAAGATTGCATATAGCACAATTACCCATTTGAAAAAAGTATAGAAAATTCAAAGTTAAATAAATTTTGTTTAGTTATGTGTACCCAAACCACTGCTCTCAAGTCGATTCTGATTAAATAGCAATGCTATAAGATACAGTAGAACAGTTCCATCGAGTTTCCAAGGAGCATTTGGTGGATTTGAACTGTCAGCCTTTTGGTTAGCAGACACAGCACTTAACCACTGTGTCACCAGTTATGTGTAGGTAAATGCGGAAACTTTTTGAAAGGCAAGATAATAAAGACCTCAGAAATTTAGGATAGTGATTGTCTTTAGGTTGGAGGAGACAAGAGAATGGGTTAGGGGAGGAGCACGTAGCTGTATTTAAATTATTGTTAATATTATGGTTCTTAATTTGGCTGGTGAGTTTATGAGTTTTCATTATATTACAAGTAAATAAATATGTGAAAGAGGACCATGCATGGATCAGGGATGTAAGTGTGTGTATTATCTACTGAAATAGTGAATAATCCAAATCTGTGCATATAAGGCTCATTAAAAATTAATTTACTACAAAGCTGTTTCAAGGAAATAGCTTAAGTTTTAGGTGCTTGATTCCTTATAGAGAGGAGCCAAAGAATTGTGTTATAATTATGCCAGTACTTTTCTGAGCCATTTTATATCTCAGGTATTGGCAAGTTTCCAAGAATTTCTGCTCTATTCAAATGTAGCAATATTTTGCTTAATTGAGTGATTGAGGGGTTTGAATCAGAGTATTCTTTAGAAAAAGTCATTGACTTTTTAATTTAGAGATCAAAAGACTTGAAGAGAAAATCTGGCAGAAGGACTATAGTTAGTTATTTAAATTGAATATTTAAGATGTTGGGCGCAAGACAATTGGTCAGTCCTCCCTTATTTTTAAAACATGGCCCCAGTAGGACAAGAAAACTATAAATTCAAGTGCATTGGCAAATCTCAAGCCAGAGTCTTAAGACTGACATGGTTCTCAGTATAAAAAGTCTGAAGATGGTTAATGTGGTTTCCATAGTAACTGTCTGTTACTTTAATAAATATATTAAAATTAATAGTGAATGCTTTCCTTTGTGTTAAGTGTCTTACATAAATTATCTCATTTAATCTTTGTAACTACCCTGTGATGTGTACATATTTTATAATAAGCTAAAATAGATTTTCGTAGCAGGATTAGCATTGAGGCATTCATAGTCCAGAGCCTCCTAACCACGCTGCTATATTACCTTGGTAAGTTACTTTTACCATCAGCCTGTATTGGTTTTGATCACTTATAGAGCCATTCATGATCTTTTAGATTGGTTTGTTGCTTTTGAGACACTAAAAGTATCCAGAATAGAGCCTTCCAGGGTCATTTGGGGGGATACCTATACACCCAGTGGAAACCCTGGTGGATTAAATGTCCTATCTGCTAACCAAAAGTCATCAGTTCAAATCCACCAGGAGCTCCTTGGAAACTCCGTGAGGCAGTTCTGCTCTGACTTCTAGAGTTGCTATGAGTCAGACCCAACTTGACGGCAGTGGGTTTGGTTTTTTATACACCCAGTACAAAATACCAAAAATGTATGACATCAGTCAACAAGGCACTGAGTCATCTTAAAGTCAGGAGTATCTGCTGTGCCATAGGAAGAAGCAGGTTCTTTGTAACCTGCCCTGTAACCATGTGCTGGAGTCTGCCCAGATCAAGGGAATGGGTATTAGACAGTGACCTGGAAGGAAACAGAGGGTATACTCAGACAATATTTTTGAAAAATAATTTGAAGAAGATTCTGCATACAGAGGTGTGGGCAGGATTACAGGAAACAACAAAGAACGTGAAACATCCAGGGGTCTAGCAGCAATGGGAAGCAGTTATCATCTCTTAGTGAGAAAGAGGCAATGCAAGAAAACGGTGATACAGAAGCTCAGGAATAAACTAATTATATGGTAACATAATTTTTTAATGAAAAATAACTATGCCCCTCCAGTATAGTGAAACGAGTCACATAGTTTACATTTTTGCAAACCCTTTGATGTCTGGCTTAATAGAAGACAGTAGTCACTGATTGGTGCAAATGATTAAAACACTGGGCTACTGTCTGTAAGCTTTAATAGTTCAGATCCACCTTAGAGGCAGTTTACTTCCAAATGATCACCCCCACCCCAAAAAAACAACCTGCTGCCATTGAGTCGATTCTGACTCCTAATGCCATTGAAAATCTGTGGAGCATACTGCTCTGAAACACACAGGGTTGCCATGAATCAGAATTGCCTTATGGCAGCTGATGTGGTTTCCGTAGACCACAGCGGGATCCTCATATCTGCTTCTGCATTCAGTCTGTTGCAGTATTACATAGTATGTAGCCTCTTGGAACCCCTGGTGGCTACTAACCAAAAGGTTGACAGTTCAAATTCACCAGGCGCTCCTTGGAAATTCTTATGGGGTGGTTCTACTCTGTCCCATAGGGTTGATATGAGTTGGAATTGATGGCAGTGGGTTTGGTTTTGGGTTTTCTGTAGTCTCCAGGAAATATGACTGCCTTGTGAAAGAATGAGAGAAAAAAAGAAAAAAAAAAACCTTAAAATTATTATGGAAATAGTTTGACTTTATGGACTTCCTGAAAGTGTCTCTGAGACCTTGGACTCTCAGGTGGGCGTCACACTTTGAGAACTGCTGTTCTATGAGATGGCTGTCTGTGCTCATTCACCCATTTCACAGGTGTTACATACTGAACACTTAAGAGTATGACTAGAAAATGTACATATGATAGTGTTTATGTTAGTTAGAATCTTTAATGTAAAACAAAAATAACAGTAATGACAAATTAATGACAACATAAAGGACATGTAAGACTGTCACTGCTTACATTAGAAAGGTACAAGTATGCTAAGAATCTGCATATGCTCTAGCAACATTATTTAAGGTACACATACCAATTGTACAAATATGAAGACCACTTATTATACAACTGGAAGATCTCTGCCTGCTGATACTTTCCAAGACTTGGTTAAAATGCTTTGATTTCTGGTACTCTGGGTCCAGAGAGGAGTGCTGGTGCCACAGTGGTTAAGAATTCAGCTACTAACTAAAAAGTCAGCAGTTCAAACCCACCAGCTCCTCCTTGGAAGCCCTATGGGGGCAGTTCTACTCTGTCCTGTAGGGCTGCTGTGAGTTGGAATCAACTCAGCAGCAGTGGTTAAGGGCTACAGCTGCTGTCTAAAGGGTTGGCAGTTCGAATTCACCAGCCACTCCTTGGAAACTCTGTAGGGCAGTTCTACTCTGTTCTGCAGGATCTGTTTGGGATGGAATCACGTTGACTGCAATGGGTTTGGTTTTTTTATACATATCAGTTGCCATTGCCACATTTTTGATATGCACAATTCGGTGACATTAATTAACATTTACATGTTGTGCAACTCCTGGTCGTTTTTAAAGTGGAAACCCTGGTAGTATAGTGGTTAATGGCTACAGTTACTAACCAAAAGGTGAGCAGATGAAATTCACCAGGAAAAGCACAAAATGGAGGACAGTCACAAAATATTGGGAATCATGACCCAGACACATGGCTACACTTATTTTTGGGGGGACACAATTCTATCCATGACACCTTCCCTATTTATTTTCCATCCATTCTCTGATCTGCTTTATAGTTAGCTCTTTGATA
Source organism: Heterohyrax brucei (assembly GCA_028571685.1). Lineage (NCBI taxonomy): Eukaryota > Metazoa > Chordata > Mammalia > Hyracoidea > Procaviidae > Heterohyrax > Heterohyrax brucei. The sequence goes on along the minus strand of CM053143.1, from coordinate 115,450,885 downwards.
TCACTGGGAAGGATGCACAAAAGATATTTTAAAATTGTTCTTTTGTTTTCAAATAAACAGAAATGCCTGATGACATTTTTGGTAATTCTGTGGTGAATGTTTTCACTTACAAATGTATTGACACTTATCTGAAAAGTGTTCTGTCAGCCAAGGTTTTTGGTTACATGCAGAGAGACCAATTCTGGCATATCTAAGCAAAAAGGATGTTTAATTGGAAACAGATAGTTGAAGAATCCACACGAAGAGTGGATAATTAGGCTTGGAAAATGAATAAGGACCTAAGGAAACAAGGTGGCAGGAATGCCTCGTCAGTGTCGTGCTGCAGGAATAATCACTGGGAAGCCACTGCTGTCGAGCTCGCTGTTTAGCTAGTGCTGCTCTGAACAAGGTTTTACTGATAGTGTCTTGGTGGCGCTAGCTGGAGTTTAGAGCCTATGGTAGCAGCGGTTTGGCTGATTGCTTGTTCTGGTGCTAGGGAAGATCTCCCTTTGGCTTCTCCCTTTTGGCTTCCCAAGACTCCTATACTAGGGAATTTGCCCTGAGTAGGAAGAGGGTTGTTTGGACCTAGAAAGAGCCACTAAACTACTCTTTAAAATATATTTCTGAACAGTACTATGTGATAACAAGTAGCTGTTTAATTCGTGAAATACAGGTGAAATTACTTACGGCATTGTAAATGTTCTGGAAAGCATATATGATTGTTTCTGTTTTAAGAAGGGTTGTGATGGCTTATGAGAGAAAAATGATTTTTACTCTTCATCAAATTGTGTGCCATTGCATTGGTTCTGACATGTAGAGACCCTATATGACAGAATAGAACTGCTCCACAGGGTTTCCTAGGGTGAAATGTTTACTGGGGCAGATTGCTGGGTCTTTTTTTCTGTGAGTTCAAACTGCTGACCTTTTGGTTAGGAGCCCAGTGCTTAACCAGGACTCCTTAAACCAGTCTTAAGAATCTCTAAATTTTACAACATAGCCATGACTAAAAGATGAATTAGATTATATATTTAATAAGAAAAAAAAATCACAAAAGGTAGAAATGATCACCAGATGTGCGTATATGTTTACTTCCCAACGTTTTTCTTTGGTAAACAAAAACATTTCATACTTAAAATGTGTCCACTGTTTTTCTATGTGTCATGTATGAGAATAGATAAAACCAAAATATACAGTATACATCTTTTTTATTGTACTTTAAATGAAAGTTTACAGTTGAGGTTAGTTTCTCATATAAAAATTTTATGCATACATTGTTATGTAATCCTAATTGTTCTCCGTATAATGTGACAGCACCTTCCTTTCCACCTCAGTTTTCATGTGCCCATTCAAACAATTCCTGTCCTTTTCTGCCTTCTTTTCTTACCTCTAGACAAGAGCTGCTGGTTTAGTCTCATGTATCTGTTTAAGCTAAAAAGCATTTTATGTCGTACAGTCCGATCTGATCTTTGAGGAGGTGGCTTTGGGAATGGTTTTTGTTTTAGGCTAACAGAGTATCAGTACCATTCTTCTGGGTCCCTTCAGTCTCAGTCAGACCATAAGACTGGTCTTTTTTACTAGAATTTGAGTTATGCACCCCACTTTTCTCCATTTGTATCAGGAACTCTGTTGTGTTCCTTGTCAGGGCGGTCACTGGTAGAAGCCAGGTGCCATCTAGTTATGGTCTCAGGCTGATGGAGTCTTAGGTTTAGGTGGTCCTTTCTGTCTCTAAGGCTAATATTTTCCTATGTCTTTAGTGTTCTTTCTTCTCCTTTACTCCAGGTGGCTTGGGACCAATTGATGCTCTTTAGAAGGCCACTCACTAGCTTTTAAGACCTCAGATACCACACACCAAAGTGGGATGCAGCACATTTTCTTAATAAGCTTTGTTATGCCACTTGACCTAGATGTTCCCTGAAACCATGGTTCCCAGACTCCCACCCCTGCTCTTCTGTCCCACTGAGTGTTTGGTTATATTTAGGAAACATTTTAGCTTTTGGTTTAGTTGTGCTGACTTCCCCTGTATTCTTTGTTGTCCTTCCCATCACCTAAGATAATTCTTGTTGGTCGTCTAGTTAATGACAGTATACATATCTTAATTGCTTAAAAACATCTCAAATTTTTTTAAAAAAAAAGCTGTAAAAAGTCAAATTAGGACCAGAGCAGTTAATTCAATTGTGAAATATTTGGGCTCTTAACAGTTTCCCATGGCTTACAAGTTTTTGTAGTACTTCTTATAAACTGGGATACTGTGGTGGTGAGCAGATAAGTGCTATAGCTGCTTACCAGAAGGTTGGCAGTTCAAATCTACCAGGCATTCCTTGGAAACTGTGTAGGTCAGTTCTGCTGTCACCTGTAGGTCACTGTGAGTCAGAATTGACATGATGGAAATGCTTTGGTGTTTTTTTTAAATAAATTAAAGTCTTGTTGTGATAACAAGCAAAATTTGTGAATAAAAATATTCTGTGTGTGTGTATACGCACGTGCATGTGTACTACATAATTTTGGGGAAAAGGAATATGGATTTGCATGAAAAATTAATTTGGGAATGTTTTACTGTACATGAATGCTTTTGAGTCATAAAATCTCTGCTCCAGTAATAATGTTAATATCTCCATTGTAACTGCCAGTTGCAACATGAAATATCGATTAAGCAAAAACGAAAACCAAACCCATTGCCGCTGAGCCAGTTCTGACTCATAGCAAGCTTATAAGACAAAGTAAAACTGGGCTCTGGGGTTTCCAAGAAGCAGTTAGCGGATTTGAACTGCCAACTATTTGGTTAGCAGCCAATCTCTTAACCACTCTGTCACTAGGACACCATAGATCAAGTACAGGCAGGTAGTTTCTAGAGACAGAAGCATTTTATAGTCACAGCAAAATAGATAAACAAGTATCAAGTCTCCTAGAAGGTTCTCTAACCTAGAAATGCATGAATGTGTATTGCGACAGACAGGAGAAAGTCAATTTCCTGTTGCAGAATGCATGTATTTTCATTAGTCACAGTAAAACTTGAAATCTTCCAGATTTTCAAATCCTGTTTTCCAGGACTTCATTTGTTTTGACTTCTTAAAGAATACATACTTCGAACTTTCTGTAATGGGAAAAAGAATTTTGTTTACCCAAACTGTTCTTGTTTCTCTCGTGATTTAGAGGGGATATGCAAAAGCATAAAGGAAAGGGAACTGACTATAACCAAGTACCCTTTATCCAGGCATCTCACACAGGCTCATAGCAGAATCTTTATGCCGTGTATCTTCTCCTTTCAAGAGCACTGTCTTGGATAAAACAGGTGTAACATGGCAGTCTGATAACCTACCTTGATTATAAGGTTTCCTTGCTTGGAGCTGGGATTTAGGCATCGTTGTCCTTTATTTGCTTTCAGGGTGATACTGTTAAAGAAAGAATCAAGAGTCTTGAAATTTGGATGAAAAAATATAAACAAAAGATCTGTCCTACTGTCATCGTCAGCATATCTATTACTTACATCACTTCTAGTTTGTCACAGTTGTAACTTGGGTAAATTATGGAGGCTTTCTCAATATCTGCCACTCTCACTGCTTTTACTCCAGGGTCTGTGCAAAGACACCGCCCGCTTTTGAACATAGGGAAGCCTAGAACAGATCATAACATCAGTTATTAATGCATCTGGTTACAATGGTGGCAATGCTTTATAATACTGGTGTTGAGTGTAAGCTGAGTTTCCATTAACAATAACCCACTGCTGCTGAGTTGATTCTGACTGTAGCTGCCCTATCAGACAGGTTGGAACTGCCCCATAGAATTTCCAAGCCTGTATGTAATCTTTACAGGAGCAGACTGCCACATTTCTATTCTGCAGAAGGCTGGTGAGTTTGAACCACCAACCTTTCAAATTAGCAGCCAGCTGCTTTAACTGCACCACCAGGGCTCCTTTCATTAGTGATAAAACCAGTAATTCATCACGTAACACTGGGCACCTTTTTTTCTGGGAAACAAGCTTAAGTACAATGTTGGTGACTTTGTGTTTAAATTTGTAACCCTGGAAGAATAGAGAAATGCATAAAGGAAATTTGTGCATTATTTTCTTAATTTGTTAATGGAGGTGATGCTTATTTGCCTTTCTTGTGGTCCAGAATTTTTCCAGGAAACTGATACTGTTAATCCCATATAACATTTTCTTGACAGACATTTAAAACTGTTACCAAAGGCACTGGAAGATTTTGTAGTCAAATAGAAAATCCTACAAAGTTCATTATCCTTAGCTTAGATAATTATTCCTAATGCCTTAAATATTTCCTGCATTCTGCCAGAACTTTAGCAATGTCTAATGTGCAGAGTTAAAAAAAAAAAAAGACTTTAACATGATTTTTAGGATAAGCATAGAAAAAGGATATGTGAAACACTATAAAATAAAATTTTAAATTGAGAAGTAAAAAGTTGCACATACCTTGAACAACTGTAGCACAGCATAGTACAGCTAAGGCTATAGCCATGCCCTTCACACTCATGGCTGTCTATTGCTGCTGCTGCTGCTGTTTTTAATATTCTCCTAGAAGGAAATAGAAATACTGGATATGAAAGGAGTTCTTAGCTGGTATATATAGGGCGTTTTATTCACCACTAATTTTATGGCAACAGGAATTTCCCTCCCTGAGTCATGCTTCTTTCTTGCTCCCTTGAGTTTCCATTTCATTGTCTTGTAAATGTCACTGTCCCCTCTTGTTTGTTGCAGTATTGAAAGTGATACAGTATGAAAGTGCTTCCTAAACAGTAGAGCGCTATGGAAATATAGACTAGGGTATACTCAAGTGGAAATGAGCCTTCTTAAGGGAGCTTTTTCTAGATACTCATTTAATTGTTGGCTTGTTCTGGTTATTGGAATTCTGAAGGCTGTTCACTCATCTACTCACAGCTATTGTCTTCCTGGCTTCAGTCCTCTTTCACACTATATCCTTCACATAACTATACAAATGAACATTGTATGTAACAATTCCGATTATCTCATTTTTACTTTTCCAGTCTCTTCCTATAAAGTCTGTATTATTCGACATCTGATGTCCCCCTTTTTTAGCTTTATTTATGTTTTTGCCTGCTGTAATTGCCTGTCTAAAGAACTCTCCCTATACTTCTGTACTAATATCTATTTGATTTTACATTTTTAAATAACTTTTATCATGTATATGTGTGTGTATGTATACATGTATGTGATACTTTAACGTGAAGTTGTATGAATTGTGTTGTGGATTATTAGAAAAATGATCATTTCATGTGATATTTTTCCCTCTTGAATTCTAGTTAGATGTAACCTATTTTGTTTTTATTTGTCTTTACCTTTTTCTCTTAGCCCTCTATTTAAGGGTGTCACATCTGGACATTTAAAAACTCATCTCCAAAGAACTTTTCAGTGGGTGGATATATTTACCATATACGTAGTAATCCATAATCTTTTTCTTTTTTCTAAATGCCTCCTTGCTGTTATCTGTCTTTAACTATGCTTTCTTTCTGCCCTTAAATAAGTTTTCCAATTTTTTTTTATGTGTGGTGATTTGAAAGAAATGCTTTTATGTTTTGGTAGTAATTGTCAAAAATCTTTTGTTTTTATTTTTTTAATAAATTAACTTTTTTTTATTATGATTGAGTGAGAATATACAATCCCACATAAATTTGCATACCCGCCAATGAGCGGCTCCCACAGCTCTCCCTGCCTAGTGATAGCATGCTCCTCTTCTCCATTCTGTACATGTCATGTCCTCCTAACAATCTCCTATCCCTTCCTCTCCACCCTCTCCCCCGTGTCCAGTAAGTGGTCAGCTGCATGACGTCGTATAGATGCGTAGAACCATAAAGTGCACATGTGATCTGATTGCTCTGTGTCACCAAGTCCAATCCATTTCTGTCCAAAGAGCTGACCTCCATTATGACTTACGGACAGGGGCAGCATCAGGGCCAGGAGCCAAGCTCCCAGGGGAACCATCAACTGTGGTCTTTTAGTGGAGATCTCATGGTGCACCTCTTTTTATTTTCATGTTGCCTGTGAGACTCAAACTTTGTGAGCCCCATCACAGTTATCACTGGTGGTGGCTGGGCACCATCCAGTTCTTCCGGTCACATGTTGATGTAGTCATCCGCTCACATGTGTCTCTCTGTCTTCTGGGTTCTCTTTCCCCCATGTCATTTTGGTCCTTGGAGATCATCTGTTCCTGCTGAGTTGGGACCGTTTGCTGTATCCTCAGATGGCAGCTTGGTAGCTTTTAAGACCCCAGACACCACTTACAGATTTGGGGTGAAGAAGACTCTCTTAGCAAAATTCTAGTTATGCCAGTTGGCCTCGGTGTCCCCTGACAGCATGGTCCTCAGCCCCCCATCCTAGCTACTCCAGCCTTGCAATACTGGGTTAAGATAGGAGGAGTAATCATGTTATTTTGAAGTCCAGTTAAAATTGATCTTCTTTCTAATGTGTACTGTTACTGATTTCACCCAACCAAATTTCTATGAACTATCTGATCTATACCCCACCCTCTCCCTCCCACCGACTCCCTCCCTCCCTCCCCACCCTTGCAGCCGTCAGAGTCTTTTCTTCTATGCATGAGTCTGTTTTTAAGTTCTTGTTGTATGACAAAATTTGTCAACATAATGTCCTCCAGTTGAAACCAGGTTATAAGATGTTTCCTAAAATCATCACTGTTCTTTACCATTGAGTATATATACCATAGTTTACCTATCCATTCCTCTGTTGTAGGGCATGTGGGTTGGTTCCATCGTTTTGCTATTGTGGACTGTGCTGCAGTAAACATTCGTGTGCATGTATCAGTTGGTGTGAATGGACTTGATTCTGCCGGATATATTCCAAGCAGTCAGTGGAATTACTGGGTCAAATGGTGTATCTATGTCCATTTTTTTAAGGGAGCGCCAGATTGCTTTTCAAAGAGGTTGCACCATTTTGCAACATTTTGCAATCCCACCAGCAGTGTAGGAGAGTTCGAGTCTCCCACAGCCTTTCCAGCATTTGTTGTTTTGCATTTTTTGAATCATGGCCAACTTTGTTGTGGTGACATGGTATCATTGTTGTTTTGATTTGAATTTCTTTACTAGCTAATGATCGTGAACATGTCTGCATGTGTTTTTTGGCTGCCTGGATCTCCTCTTTAGAGAAGTGTCTGTCTATCTCCTTTGCCCATTGCTTAATTGGATGTTTTATCTTTTTCTTATTGATATTTTGTAATACCTTATAGATTATGGAGATCAGGCATCAGTCTGACGTAGAGTTGCCAAATATTTTTCCCATTCAGTAGGTGGCCTTTTAATTCTATTAATAAAGTCTTTGGATGAGCAAAAATGATTGATTCTTAGTAGTTCCCATTTATCTATTTTTTCTTCTGATGAATGTAGTTTGACAGATTTTGAAGTCTGTGTTGTGTATTAAACCTTCCATTGTTGTTCCTACTTTCTCTTGGGTGAGCTTTACCGTTTTAGATTTGATATTTAGGTCTGACTTGATGTTACTTGGCTGGCTGGTATCCAGTTTGAGTTGGTTTTTGTATAAAGTATAAGATATGGGTCTTGTTTTAATTTAATGCAGATGGATATCCAGTTTGCCAACACCATTTGGTGAAGAGATTGTTTTTACCCCAACTTAATGTCCTAGGGCCTTTGTCAAATATTAGCTGTTCACAGGCAGATGGTGTCATTTCTGGGGTCTTGATTCTATTCCACTGGTCTATCTGTCTATTTTTGTACCAGTACCAGGCTGTTTTGACTACTGTGGCAGTGTAATATGTTCTAAGGTTGGGTAATGAGAGGCCTCCCAGTGTGTTCTTCTTCTTTAGTAATGCTTTACTTATTCGGGGCTTCTTCCCTTTCCAGACAAAGTTGGTAATTTGTTCCTCCATCTTATTAAAACATGTCACTGGCAAACATGTATTGGGATTGCATTACATAAGTAGATTGCTTTAGGTAAAATAGACATTTTTCACAATGGTAAGTCTTCCTATCCATGAGCATGGTAGGTTTCTCCATTTATGTAAATCTCTGTTAGTTTCTCGTAGTAAGGGTTTGTAGTTCTCTTTGTAAAGTTCTGTTATTTCTCTGGTTAACTTTATTCCTAGGTACTTTATCTTGTTAGGGGCTATGATAAATGGTATTGACTTGGTGATTTCTTCCTTAAAACTCTCATTGTTAGAAGGACAAATATTGTATGAGACCCCTATGATAAGAACTTAAAAGCAAGACTCATGCATAACAGAAAAGACTCTTTGCCGGCTGCAAGGGTGGGGAGGGCGGAAGGGTGAGCGGGAAGGGTTTAGATTAGATAGGTGTTTGAAATTTGGTTGGGTAAAATTGATGACAGCACACATCAGTAAGAAGATCAGTATTAATGGGACTTCAACACAACTTGTGTACTCCTCCCATTTTAACCCAATATTGCAAAGATAGGGTAGCTGGGGTAGGGGGCCGGGGACTGTGCTCGAAGGGGAAATCAAGGCCAATTGCCACAACTAGTGTTTTGCTAATGAGGACTCTCCAAACCCGACATTGGTGAGTGGCGTGTGGGGTCTTAAAAGCTGCCAAGCTGCTATCTGAGGGTACAGCAAATGGTCCCAACTTAGCAGGAACAGATGACCACCAAGGTCCATAACGACATGGGGGAAAGAGAATCCAGAAGACAGAGAGACCAATGTGAGTAGATGTCTACATCGACTTGTGACCTGAAGAACCAGATAGTGCCCAGCCACCACCAGTGATAGCCACGATGGAGCTCACAAAGTTGAGTCTCACTGGCAACACAAGTATAAATAGGGGTGCACCCTGAGATCTCCACTAAAAGACCACAATTGATGGTCCAGGGACTTCAGAGTTCCTTTGGGAGCATGGCCCCTGGCCCTGATGCTGCTCCTGTCCATAAATCATAATGAAGGTCAACTTTTCAGACAGCAATGGATTGGACTTGGTGACTCAGAATGACCATATTGTGTGGGCACTTTGTGGTTCTAGACATCTATAGGAGGTTGTCTTGTTGACCTCATACTGGAGGAAGGGGAATGGGTGGAGAGGAGAAGATAGGAGACTGTTGGGAAGATTAGAGATGTATGGAGTAGAGAGAAAGAGTGTGCTGTCACTGTGCAGGGAGAGCAGTGGAAGCTGCATATAAGTCAGCATGCAAATTTATATGGGAATGTACATTTTCATTCAATCATAATAAAAAATAAATAACTAAAAAATCTCATTGTTGGTATAAAGGAATCCTGCTGATTTGCTTATGTCTATCTTGTATCCTGATACTTTGCTCAACTATCAATTTGAGTAGTTTACTTACAGATTCTTTAGGATTCTGTGTGTATACAATCATATCATCTGCAAATAGGGAGATTTTTACTTCTTCTTTGGCGATGCAGATGCCCTTTATTTCTTGGTCTGGTCTAATTGCACTGGTTAGAACTTCTAGTACAGTGTTAAACAGGAGAGGTGAGAGTGGGCATCCTTTTCTAGTTCCTGTTCTCAAGGGGAATTGTTTCAGTCTCTCAGGATGATGTAGGCACTTGGCTTTGTATAAATGGCCCAAATTTCACTGAGGAATTTGCTGTGTATTCCTGTTTTGCTGAGAGTTTTTAGCATGAATCATGGGTGTTGGACTTTATCAAATGCCTTTTCTGTATCAATAGACAAAATCAGGTGATTCTTGTCTTTTGCATTATTTGTGTGGTTGATCACCTTAATTGTTTTTCTGATGCTGAACTAGCCTTGTATCCCTGGTATGAATCTAACTTGGTCGTGATGAATTATTTTTTGGATATGTTGTTATATTCTATTGGCAAGAATTTTGTTGCAGATTTTTGCATCTAGATTCATGAGTAATGTTGGTCTGTAGTTCTCCTTTTTGGTTGGGTCTTTCCCTGGCTTTGGTATCAGGGTTATGCTGGCTTCATATAATGAATTTGGGAGTATTGCATCCCTTTCTGTGCTGTGAAATAGTTTCAGTAGTATTGGAGATAACTCTTCTCTAAAAGCTTGGTAGAACTCTGCAGTGAAGCCATCTGGGCCAGGACTTTTTCTGGTTGATAATTTTTGGATGACTTTTTGAATCTTTTCCTTTGTGATGGGCTAATTAAGTTGTTCTGCTTCACCTTGTGATAATTTTGGTAGGTGATATGAATCTAAGAATTTGTCCATTTCCTCTAGGTTTTCAAGTTTGTTAGAGTACAGTCTTTCGTAGCATTCTATTATGATATTTTTTATTTCTGATGGATCTGTTGTGACAGCTGCCCTCTTCATTTCTTATTTGGGTTGTTTGTTTCCTTTCCTCTTTTTCTTTAGTAAGTTTAGCCAGTGATTTGTCAATTTTGTTGATCTTTTCAAAAAACCAGCTTTTCGTCTTTTCAATTTTTTCAGTTGTTCTTTTATTCTCGAATTCTTTTAGTTCTGCTCTAATCTTTATGATCTGCCTTCCTCTGGTGCTGGAGGGGTTCCTCTGTTGCTCTCTCTCTACAGTTCTAGCTGTAAGGTTAGATCCTTGGTTTGGGTTCTTTCTTGCTTCTGGATGTGTGAATTTATGGAGATAAACAGACCTCTGAGCACTGCTTTGGCTGTATCCCATAGGTTCTGGTAGGAAGTGTTTTCATTCTCATTGGAATCCATAAATTTCTTTATTTCATCCTTGATTTCTTCTGTAACCCATGGCTTTTTGAGCAAGATACTGTTAAGTTTCCATGAGTTCCACTTTCTGTGTATTTTTTTTCTGCTATTGATTTCGACTTTAATGGTTTTGTGGTCTGAAAAGATACTTTGCAATAATTCAGTGGTGTGGATTTTGTTGAGACTTGCTGTATGTGCTAACACATGGTCTATTCTGGGAAATGTTCCATGCGCACTGGAGAAGAAGCTGTAGTTATCTGCTGATGGATAGAAAGTTCCATATATGTCAAGGAAATCTATTTCATTAATTGTGGCAATAAGATCTTCTGTATTTTTACTGAGCTTTTTTCTAGATGATCTGTCCAATATTGAGAGTGGAGTGTTGAAGTCCCCCACTATTACGGTGGAGTGATCTGTCTCATTTTTGAGTGCAGTCAGTGTTGCTTTGACGTACTTAGGTGCTCTAGTATTGGGTGCATAAATATTTAATATTGTTAAGTCATGCTTGTGTATTGAACCTTTCAGCAATAAATAGTGTCCATCCTTGTCCACAGTGGTGGATTTTACATTCAAGTCTATTTTCTCTGAGATTACTGTTGCCACACCTGATCTTCTTTATGTATTATTAGCTAGATATGTATTCTGCCATCCTTTCATTTTCAGTTTTTTCATATCTTTAAGTCTAAGATGAGTTTGTTGTAAGAAACATATGGATGGGCCGTATCTTTTGATCCAAGACGCCACTCATTGTCTCTCTTTACTGGAGCATTCAGTCCTTTCACATTCAATGTAATTATTGATAGGTATGTGTTTAGTGCTGTCATTGCAATATGTTTATTTTTGTGTTGATGTTTTCTCTGTTTTTACTATTCTCTTGTCGAACATTCTTCTTTATGAGTTGATTTTTCACCTCTCAGCATTGGTTTTGTGGTTGTTAAGACTCGTGTATTATGTTTCTTGATTTGATACGTTGCATCTTTATTGTGCTTTGTGGCTGCCCTTGTGATACCCCTTAAAAGTTTATGCTTAAACCCAATTTTAACTACTACAAGTCTTATTAACTTCCTCTCCGTCTGGAAGAACTATAATGACTGTAGTACATCCCTCTTTTTTTCATATGATGACATCATAGTTTTCATGCTATGATCACTGGATCACTTCTTTTAATATTACAGCTTTCATCAAGTTTGGAGCCTTTCCTAACTGAGTAGGTTTCTGGATGATGTGTCCTGTATTTCCTCCTAAAATATAAAATTAATAGATTTGTTCTTGTAAGCCAAGAGCTTCTTTCAGTATTTCTTGTAGCCTTGGTGTGGTTTTTACAGTTTCTCTGGGTTTCTGTTTATCTGCAAATGTCTTGATTTCGTTTTCATAGTTGAAAGACAGTTTTTCAGGATATATAATTCTTGGTTGGAAGTCCTTCTCCTTCAAGGCTTTGAATAAGTCATCCCATTGTCTCCATGCCAGCATCGTTTCTGCTGAGAAATCAGACGAAAGCCTACAGGGTTTCCCTCTGAATGTTAGCTTTGCTTTGAGTCTTGCTGCCTTTAAGAGTTTCTGCTTGTGTTTCATTTTGTTAAGCTTGCTTATAATATGTCTTGGAGTCTTTCTTTTGGGATCTACATTGAGTGGCATTCAATATGCATCTTGGATATCTATATTTTCTTCTTTCATAATTTCTGGGAAGTTTTCTGTCAGCAGCTCAGCCACAATACTCTCTATGTTTGCAGGTGTCCCACCCTGTTCAGGAAGTCCCATTAATCATAGATTGTTCCTGTTAATAGAGCCCCACATGCTTCTTAGTGCTTCTTCATTTTCCTTGTTTCTTTTTTCTGATTTGTCCTCATAGATGAGCTAGAGTCAGTAGCTCTGTCCTCCAAGTCAGAAAGTCTGTTTTCCATTTGTTCCATTCTGTTTTACTGGCTTTGAACTGAATTTTCTGTCCCTTTGATTTTGTTATTGATCTGTTGGATTTCAGAGTACTGATGTTCCATCAGATCAAACAGCTTGCTTAGTTTTTCATTTTTCTCTGCTGCACTTGGTATAAGGTCTAGGAGGGCTCTCTATATACTCCTTTTCTACTTGCCCTCTGATAGTTTGAGAAAGGCTTCTTCATCTGGGAAGTTCTTTGAATCTTTCTTTTGTGGGCCTTTTGAAGCCAAAGTTGAATTCTAATGTTCCGGTCCAACATTTGTTGCTTTTTGGGCATCTGGAGATTGTTTTATTTCTCCAGTGTTACTTTAACGGGATCTAAAGCTCAGTCTGAAAAGGAAGTTGATCACCAGACACCTCTATGTACTCCAGTGACTTGGCTCAGTGGAATCTCTAGGCTAGCAGGCTCCACCTCCTGATTGGCAAAGACACAGTCCCACTTACAGAGTCACTGGGGAGCCGTCAGCTGACCCTATAATGTGAGACACTAAAGGCTGGAAGAGGTGATGTCCGGATGCACCACAATTATTTCTCTTTGGAAAGGTAAAAGGTATCTGACAGCTTCCAAAATTAGTCAGGCTTTCAGGTGTGCAAGTCCCTTGTCCTAGCTGGCAAAGTAAGCACCTCTGTATCAAAGACTGTTTTACTGCCAGAGGAGCGCTCTCTGGGCAAGCACTACCTCCCAGCCTGGGAATTAGGTCTGGCTGAGTCCTCTGTGTAGGCAGCTCCACCTCCCAGTGAATCAAGATGCTGTGTTCTGCACAAGCTCTCCTGCCCGCCTGGGAAAAGGCTGTTCAGTGGCAGAGATTCGGAGATGCTGAGAGAGAGAAAGCATTCAGAGGTGCCGAGTTGCACAGATTCCAAGTTCAGGCTCTGAAAATGTGGTGACTCTGCTCACCAAGCTCATCAGCAGTGTGTCTTAGCCTTGCTGCCAGCCACCTCAGCCCCCCCAACAGCTAAGACAGAGGACCTTCAGTCCACGAGAGCCAGGACTCAACAAGGGCAGGGGTCGCTGAAAGAGAAGACGTTTCCTGCTCAGTGATATGTAGACCAAATAGACAGCCATGTGCAGTGTCCTAGGGCTCACTAGGTGTCCAGAAGGCTCTGTTTAATTATCAGTTCAGGCCTTGGTTTCCAGAGGGATATAGGAAGATGTGTTTAGTCTGCCATCTTGACTCTGCCCCCTTCAAAAATCTTAAAAATTTTCTAATCTGAATTTTTCTATTTATGTCAACCATAAAATACTGTCTTCTGATTCCTCCCTTTGTAAGATGAGAAAAATTGCTATAATTTTCTTTCAAACAAACGTTTCCTCCTATTTACTAGTTTTATTGGTATAATCTGAGATTTTACAGCTAGTTTATTATCTTCAGATTATTTTATATTATTCAGTTTCTTTTTTGAGTTATCACTTACATTTCCTCCTGAAATCCCATATTTAGTCCTGCATTTAAATTCTTTTAACAACTGCTACCAGTCTTTATGATCTCTTACTAATCTCTAGTTAGCTGGAACATTTTCCTGTCTTATTTGTTCATTCATTCATCTAGCATGTATAATTCAAGGCAGTCTTCCTATTAGGCATACAGATAAAGTAAAAAGAATATTTTCTACAAGTTCATAAATCCTCATCCATTATTTTTTACTTTAATGTTGCTCTTCATTTTCTCAGCATTAGAAATACAGTAGAATGTGGTTGTGGTCTGGACTTAGACTATTCTGGTGCAAGTTTTATTATTCGTTAGATGATCCTTAATTCAGCATTTTGAGCCTCAGTTTTCGTATCTATAGAATAGGAAAACTAATTTTTCAGAGGCATGTCATAAACTAAGCATTAAAAAAGATAATCTCAACCCCCACAAACCTGTTGCTGTTGAGTGGATTCCAACTTGTAGCAACCCTATAAAAAAACAAAACCTAATGCCATCAAGTCGAGGCCAACTCATAGGGAGCCTAAAGGACAGAGTACTAGTGCCCCATAGAGATTCCAAGGAGCACCTGGAGGATGTGAACTGCTGACCTTTTAATTAGCAAGCATAGCACTTATCCACTATTCCACCAGTTTCCAGCAACCCTATAGGTCAGGGTAAAACTGTCCCCTAGAGTTTGCAAGGAGCACCTGGTGGATTCAAACTGCTGACCTTTTGGTTGGTAGCCATAGTTCTTAATTACTACACCACCGGAGTTTCCAAGAGGTAATGCATGCAAATAATTTAGAAGAGTTACCAGGATATAGTAAGTACTCAGTAATTGTTAAATGCTGTTTTTTGTAATCGCTAATAATTTACAATGCTTTTTCCTAAATAGACACATAACATTTATTTTAGGGTGTTTTTCAGCATTAGCTCAAGCACAATCACTTAATAAAAGACCAAATGACACTGTTACAGAGTATGAAAAATATTTTAAATTATAATAACCATGAATGTTGAAACAACAGACTTATGAAAACCACTTGTAGAAGAAATCCACCATACAAACACAACAGCATGGTTCATAAAATTTAGACAAAGAAAGGTGAATATTTTTGTTTACCAGCTAAAATTGTGCTGTCATGTAGCTTTGCTCTAAATACCACAAATGGATGGCTTTAAAAAGAGAAATTTTGTTTGTAACAGTCTAGTTGGCTGAAAGTCCAAATTCAGGGTGTTAGCTCTAGGGGAATGCTTTCTCTGCCAGATTGGGAGGAAGGGCCTTGTTGCTAGTATTTCCTTGGACTGGAAGCTCCTGAGGCACAGGGACTCTGATCCTTTCCAAAGAACGCCCTCCGCTCCTGGCACTGCTTCTTGGTTTTATGAGATCCCCAAATCTCTCTGCTAGCTTCTTTCCTCTATGGCTGAAGAAACTGCCTCAAGACACAAAACAATCTTAACACATTGAGTCCTGCCCACCCAACACAGCTGCCGCCCATCTACCTTCATAAACATCATAGAGGCAGGATTTACAGCAGATAGGAACATTGCACAATACCAGAAATCATGACCTAGCCAAATTGCTACACACATTTTGAAGGAAACGCAATTCAGTACATAACATCATATCAAACTGTGGTGGAGCCCTAATTCTTCAGTCTGTCAAAGTGTGTTTCTAGATTCTCTAGGAGGAGGGAGAGAGAATACATAAATCCTTCCTCTTCCCCTCTGTCAGTACTACCCAGTAGTCTCTCAAGAGGGTACTATTGCTGCTTGCATGAGACCCTGGCAGAGGGGTATTATACCTAATCATGTGCATGCAGCCTTGCCAGGTTTTCTTCAGAGCTAAATCACATTTCAGGTAATAGGGAAGTTTTAGTTAGCTGTTTACTTTAAGCTTCAGTTAATAGATCCAAAATTATGCAGAGCTGAAAGAAGGGATTCGTTTTGTGCTCTAGCCTTACTTCCTCATTTCCTTGAAGCATGCAAGAAGTAAACCTGGTTATAAACACTGGCAGGTGCTGCATAGATGCTCTCTCTTCTAACTCCTTGATCTCTTTCCCTCTACGCTCCTTCCTTCCAGCGTTCCTGCCTTACAGTTTCCTAGAAAGCACCACCTTTTCTACACAAGTTCATTTACTCATTCATTTATTTACTCAGCAAATACTTATTTTAAGTGCCTATCACTTCTCTAAGGAGCCGTGGTGGTGCGTGGGTAAGCACTTGGCTGCTGACTGAAAGGTAGGCAGTTCAAACTCAGCAGCTGCTGCACTGGAGAAGGATGTGGCAGTCTGCTTCTGTAAAAGATGTACAGCCTTGGAAGCCCTGTGGTACAGTTCTGGTCTGTCCTGTAGGGTCAGTATGAGTCAGAATCGACTTCATGACAGTGGGTTTGGTTTTTTGGTTATAGCTACTTTTAAAAAGTAAAAAAGAAGCAGATAAAATTAATTTTAATGTTTTAATAATATGTTTAATCTAATACATCGGAACATCATTTCAGCATGTAATCAGTATAAAATTGTTAAATTAGGTTTTTTCTGGTATTGTCTTCAAATTGGACTAGTCACGTTTCAGATGCTCAGTAGCCATATGTAGCTATTGGAAACACAGTTATAGTTAGGTATTCATTTGATACTTAGCATTTGCTTTGATGTAATACAATTTTTAACTAAAGCTGAAAATGGAAAAGAAGAGACATATTGTGCCTCAGAAACTTCTCTGCATCTTCTTAGTGCTTTTCTTCTTTTTTTCACAAAGTCATTTACTTTTAAGTGCTTTCTCCTTAATGAAGCAAGAAACAGATTAAACAACATTCTGTCTTCTTAATGGTGTTGGCCTTTTTACCTGCTGCTGGAGTTAAACTGTTTTCTTTTCCCAAGTTTACCTACCTACACAAACAAGTTTACCCTTGAATTTAAAGGAGCACCCCAGCAAAGAAATGAAGTTTCCTCCATAACTAATCACCAAAGTTCTTTCCATCTTACAAAGTCTATAATCCGTGATTCAGCTGAAGTTGAATAATACTCTCCCAAATTATGCAATTAATATAGAGTTTAAAAAGTTTTCAAATCAAAAGAGATTAATGTGCAGCATTTATTGAAAGATAATTCCCAACCTACTAGGCACTAAGTCTCTGAATGGTATATTGCTTGAAAAAAAAAAGATACGAACACACATACACATACGGTAATATCAAGGATATTTTGCGTAGTTAAATAAATGGTAAGTGATTAGAAATGGAAAATAGAATTTCTGCTTATGAGAAGTCAGAGGTTTGTGATTCACTGTTAGGGAAGAGGCTTCAGGAGTAATATAGAAACCTAACTTCTGAGAAGTGTAGAAACTGATACATTTTTGTAAAAAGATTAAGGCATTTAAAGAGCAGCTATTGGATTTTTTTTTAGGCATCCTTAATGGAATGCTAGTTTTGTGATTTCTTTGTAATATTATTAAAATATTCTACCTGGAAAGGAGACACATCCTACAGGCTATAATCAAGGCAGAGCCCCTAGGTGGTATAAATGTTAATATGCTTGGCTGTGAACAGAAGATTTGGAGTTTCAGACCCACTCTAGAGGTGCCTTGAAAGAAAGGCCTGGAAATCTACTTGTAAAAAATCAGCCATTGAAAACTCTGTGGAGCACAGTTCTACTGTAACACACAAGGAGTAACCATGAGTCAGAATTAGACACTGGACAAGGGTATATTCTTTCCCAGAAAGTGCAGGAAAAGTTACATATGTGGACAGGATTTCTTGGAACAGTTGGGGGAAAAAATCATTAAGACGTTAAGGAATTGTTGTTAGAGGAAAGAGCTCTAAAGTAACAATGAATTTAGAATGTTTCTGAGCCTGCATTTGATCTTTCTGGGAGCTGTGATGAAAGGAAATATTTCAAAATGAATTGTAGCCACCGAGTTAGTTTTAAAAGCACTACTCTGCTAGTCCAGTCTGGTATTTGAGAATGAGATGTACCAGAGCTCCCATTTTGTAAGGATGACTTCATCCCTAATGTATGCTGCAGCACACATTGGGGACTCTTGAGAAAGCACAAAAGGGCCAGTTTTTAGTGCCCTCATTATCATACTGCCTTTCCCCTGCTGGAGAGAGCTGCTGCTAGCTGTCTGCCACTCTGGTCCTTGTCAGCATGCCACAAGGAATGAATCAGAACCTTGACATACCTTGTATGAAACATTATGGACTCTATACCAAATTCTGTTATTAAAGGAAAGGCAGATACTTGTCCTCTGAAAGATGAGCACAGAAAGAAGAAACAAGCTTTCACCTTCCAGTGATTGAAGATTTGGAAAATAGTCACCAACAGTTCAGTTGCTTTGCATTTTAATCATGCCTGTTTGTGTAGTGCAGACATGGGCTATCTGTAGCCTGTTCCTGGAGTTGGATGGTTTTCCAGTGACTAATAAGATTAATTGCACAGGAAAGGGCTTCCTGCAACAGCTAAGTTATAGATGATTTATTAAGCTATAGCTCTTTCTTTTTCTTGGAAATAAGTTGATTAAGAGTAAAGGGTACCATTCTTCTGACAAAGAAAACCAAATGTTTTTCCACCTTTTCGTTTGAAGAGCTGCCAAATAACAGACCTTATTTGCTTTTGTTAGTAAAAGTAAGTGTATAAACCTTAACTGTTTCTATCAAGGACCAGTCATGTGCAGGAAGAGGGATTTCAAGTCCACTGCCATGCTGAGTATAATTAACAAGCATGAAAGAGAAGCTACTTGATTTGTTTTCACAGTAATTCAGAAGGAAAAAGGACATGGATTTGAAAGTCAGATATTTTCTCTAGAATTTTAGGCAAAATTTAAAAACTTCATTGTTAAAATTAAGAACACAGGAAACAGTCAACCTCAGTTACCCCACTGACTAGACCAGCCCTCTCTTCCATGTCCTCCATATTTCTCACAGAGGCCGTGCTTCTATTTTCACGTATCTGAGCCAGGAGCAGTGGGTTGTACAAAACATCTTCAACATCACCTTTGTTGTTTTCTTACAACAAAAGCAGCTCTGTGTACAGCCTTCAGTTGGCTGCCTGGTAAGTGACTGTAGTTGACAACTGCCGGGTCAATATGGATGTTCATGCTAATTTTCCAAGTTGGGGAAACAATGTGCCTATTGTTAGGGGAGAGAAGCATGTGAGATATTAGCAGGGAGCAACTTTACAAACAAGTAACTGGAAAGAAGCTTGATTCATTCACTAAGAGGGAAAACTGCAGTGACTTCAATTACCATCAGTTTATTGCTTCAGCTTCTCAGAGAATCTGGAGGGAGGGGAAAATAGACCTGGCTGATATGATTTCAGGCTAGTTGGAAGGAGATTATTACATGAAAGGATCTAGCCTGGAGAGATGAGCGCAGCACGTGAATGTTAAAGGAGCTATGTCTGCAAGGTATGGAGCTACGTTGGATTTACTTGTATCTTTTTTTAAAACAGGGTATAAATAAAATAGCCATTTATAATAAGTGTTTCAGTACCTGAAGCCTTCCATTGTGAACTAAGGATTTACTAAAAGTAATGGTTTAAAAGGAGATAAGGTGAAAAGTGTAAAAAAGAGGACTGGAAGGCAGTAATGATACTGCTTTCTTTATGTACTGCTTTCTCATGCCATCTTGATGAATAAATAAAGGACTTTCTTTTGGACTCAAAACATGAACAGCATCTTTTATGCACTTAGATGACCTGTGTATTCTATTTTGTACATTCTGCTGGATCGTCTTCTTTTTAATAAAGAGCCAAAAACACACTCCTGCCATTTTCCTATTTATCAGACTTTCCTGACTCCCTAATTACTCCTTAGAAGCATCCAAGGCCTAGCGTGCTTGTTTCTTGCTTTGTTACTCTTACTTTTCATGTGTGGGCAGACGAGCAGTTAGAGATGTGGTCTGAGCAGTGTGGCTCACTCCCCAGCTGTGGTTTCCCAAGTCACACTTGCATCATCAGCACCATTTGGTGGCCGGGTATGTGATGGTAACAGAATGAGTGTTTAGGCCATTGTGATAACGTCTGCCATGTGCCAGACAGTGTACTAGTGTCTTGCTAGGCCTCCAAATAGTTGTGCAAAAACAGCACCATCTTCTCTAGAGAAGAAAGGAGGCTTCATGAGATTATGTAACTCCCTCAAAGATCATTGAGTTAGTGACAGAGTTGGGTGACAGCAGCAGTGAAAATGCCCGCTCAGGTTCTCTTCTTTGTTGAAATGGAAGTAAACTGCAACTTCAGCCGTCTGACTCTGTAACTCCCAGACCTAGGGCTTCCAGGAAAACAGAGAATGCAGAAGAAAACTGGAGCAGAAGACTAGTATGGAACAATTTATGATAAACAGAATCTGAGGGTCTGGTAAGGAGGCAGTTACTTGCTTGAGGAAGTCTAGAGCTCCATTCAATTTATATTTCGTTGAATGCCAGGAGAATGGTTATTGAGCAACTTTTTAAAACTAGCCCCTTGTTAGTAATGTTTTCTTGTATTTCTCCATCATGATCAGCAGTAATAACCCTTGGAAAACCAAGGGTTTTAAAGGTTTTAAGAGAACAACTGATGCTTAGTCTAGAGAGGGGAAAAGGAGAGGAAGACAGGGTTCTGTTTCTGCAGTTGGTGGGGGATGAACAGAAACTGGTCGCTGGCAGTAGCAGATGTCAGTGAAATAGGCTCCCGGGGGATCAATTCCTGTCCTTAGGGATTTACCCTAGAAGAAATCCTGTGTCCTTGCAGAGGAAACAGAAAAGGATAGAGAAGGAGGCAGGGAAACTGCTTTAGGACTTTGGTGACAATGCTATTCCATATGCTGTTGCCTCAGTCCCATCTTTCCAGTCCCACTACCTTCTTCTTCCAGTGACTTTGTTTGTACTTTTTAAAGAATGATTATGATGTGGTTTACTGTAGATTCCTCTTTGGGAGTAAATTACTTCAGTCTGGTTAACAGCTAATGTAGAGACTTAGCCTGGACTTCCTTTAAACTGCCAGAGTAGAGGGATCCAGGAGGTACCTATAGCTCTGAAGTAGGGCCCTCTGTCTGAGCCATATAGAAAGTTGACAGAATGCATATATTAACAGCTACTGACTCAGTAAGCTTCCCTATTCTTAGAATCAATCACTACTGATTCATATACTTAGAGAAATTCATTTCTGTCTTCTGTTTTCGTGGGCAAAAAGAGAAAGACCAAAAAAAAAAACCTGATTATTTAAAAGGTGAGAAAATGGACAGGAATTTTTCGTCTTATTTATATACACATACAGACAAAGCAAGCTGGTAGTCTTGGCTGTAGAAGCAACTTGTTTTTCTTTCTGTGGTTGGGCATTTTTTTTCACTGTATTGAATTAAAATTTGAAAAAGGCAGATAACTTGCTTTGGAAGGTCCAAAGCCCAACAAAAGTTTCTTAGTTTTTATACTGTCTTCTCTCTTGCTTCCCCCCTCCAATCTTTATTCACATACCCCATACTTTTCTTCTTCTGCTTCCATTCATTTTATTTGTATTATTTTTAAAAACATTTTTTTATGCTTTGAATGACAGTTTATAATCCATTTGCCATATAAAACCTCCTACCTACACCACTGTGTGACTCTAGCTGCTCTTCTGACCCTGTGATAGCGCACTCCTCCTTTCCAACCTGTACTTCCTGTAACCATTCAACCAACTCCTGTCTCCCTTCCATTCTTTCTTTTTAATTGACTATAATAATGGAATTGCAGTTTTAAAAAATATTTTAAGTTTGTTTTTAGTCTTAAATTTTAAAATTGTGAGTTTGGACTGTCTTATTTCTCTTAACTAAAAAACTGAAAGTGGTTTTGTGCTTACAAGACTCCATAGGTGATGGAAATGGTTAACACACTTGGTTGGTAAACAAAAGGTTGGCAGTCATTTCCACCCAGAGGTGCTTCAGAGGAAATACCTGCTGATCTGCTTCCCCAGAATCAATCATTAAAAACCCTGTGGAGCACAGTTCTACTCTGACACACGTCGAGTTGCTATAAGCACAATCAACTCAATGGTAACTGCTTTTTTTCTCTTATTTACGTTCTCAAATGATTTCTCCCCATGTAGGTACCTCATGGGAAGATTAGCTTTTTTTTTTTTTCAATCTGCCACTCAATTCTCTCATCACATAGTTCAAACCAAACCAAAACTAGTGCTGTCAAGTCAACTCTGACTCATAGCAGCCCTATAGGACAGAGTAGAACTGCCCCATAGAGTTTCCAAGGAGTGTCTCGCAGATTTGAACTGCCGACCTGTTGGTTAGCAGATGTAACATTTAAATCATTATGCCACCAGGATTTCCAGTCCCAAACTGTGTGGACAACTGATTTGTTTGTACCCTTTAAAACTGAAGAATGGTTATAATGTGGTTTACTGTAGATTGGGCCTTTGGAGGTGTGAATGAGTTGCTCGAGCCTTTGTGGACAACTAAATTAAACTAAAAGTGACTTTGACAACTTAGAGATACGAGTCAGTGAGGTTTAGTAGCATTAAAAACAGAGAAACTTAGTTAAGTGAAAAAAACCTAGCAAACTACATACACTGTATTTGAGTTATAGAACTAACAAGTTTGTAAATATTTGATAGAAAGATGAGGGGTACACGGGTAAATTAGATGTATAGCACTAACATACAGTTAGCAAAAGGAGTGGTGGTAGAGTGGTAGTCAAGAAATCTATTTGTGAGTAATAGGAAATAAAAACATACTATATAGAGATTAAAAATGGTGATAGTGATTGTTAAATTTAGGGAGTACTTTTGGGAACCCTGGTACATAGCCGTTAAGCGCTATGGCTGCTGACTATAAGGATGGTGGTTTGAATCCAAGTTCTCCTTGGAAACTCTGCTGCAGTTCTACTGTCCAGTAGGGTCACTGTGAGTCAGAATCAACTCAGTGGCAATAGGTCTTTGGGTTTTCGGCACAGAAACCTTGTTTGATTTATCTTCTATCTCTTCCTGTTGGTATAGCAAAAAGTCTTAATAAATATATTTGTGTAGTTCTTGGCCAGTGACATTTATTTAACTTATAAGATACCTAAATAAAGTTCAAGCCCAACAGTAGTACAGAACTTAACCATTACGTAAGGAGGATTTCTTATTAGGAAGACTAGAAATGGTAAAAATGGCCTTTGAAGACAAGATGGGCAAATATGTAATTATTCGTCATTTCCTCACCAACAACTGGGAATAACATTAGCATTTGTCTGAGTCATTGTAAGGAATTGCTGCAACTTTCTTTCTTCCTTCCTTCTTTCCTTTTTCTGGTCACCAGCCACTGCAGACCTGTTCCTCAGTGTATCCTAGGGCATGGAAGAGTAGATTGTGACACATAGGATGTCAAAAAAAAGCTGACATTTACAATGGGGAAGGAAGGTGAAGCGTGAAGAAACTGGAAACCTCAAAATTCCATGCAGTGCCTCTGGACTGGAAAAGGAAGTCTCAGTGGTTGCTGAACCAGTCTGCTGAGCTGAGATGGTGTTGAAAGCATCTATAATAATCATTTGTGCTAAGTGGTACTTAAGGATTAAAGCATGGAGGAACCCTGAATTAGTCAAATATCTGTTTCCAAATTTTATTAGAATTGTTACAGATACTGAGTCATTTATTGATACATGTGAAGTTTTCATTAATTCTGATCTTGCAGAAGTCTAGGAAGGAAGCCTCTAAAATAAAAGTCTTGATTAAACAACCATCTACCCCTGGAATTAGTGTAGGTGATGTGAAACAATTAGAATATTCATAAACATGAAAAAGTGGTAACTGTGCTAAAACAGTGCATTAATCTGAGAAGTGATGCTATTCATTGGGAGCCTAGAAGGAGAAACAGGGGGTGGAACAGAAACTTTTCCAGCCTGTCTTGAGATAAGTCTTGACAGCAGTTCAGTCACATCTTCAGACTCTACTTCTAATCCTAGTTTCCTAGCCATTTCCGCCGCATCTACAATTACTTCCTCGAGTGAAGCCTTGAACCCTCTCAAAGTTATCTGTGACGGTTGAACTCAACTTTTTCCAAACTCCTGTTAATGTTGCTGTTTTCCCTTCCTCTCATGAATCACAAATGTTCTTAATGGTATGTAGAATGGTAAATCCTTTCTGGGAGGTTTTTAGTTCACTTTACCCAGACCTATCAGACATAGTTCAAACCCAAACCAAACCTAGTGCTGTCGAGTCAATTCTGACTCACAGCAACCCTATAGGACAGAGTGGAACTGCTCATAGAGTTCCCAAGGAGAACCTGGAGGATTTGAACCGCTGACCTTTTGGTTAGCGGATGTAGCCCTTAGGTACTATGCCATCATAGTTTCCAAGAAGTTTGGAGAAGGACTGTCAAAAGGATAAAGGAGGAGAAAAACCAAACCCAGTGTCGTCAAGTTGATTCCAACTCATAGCGACCCTACAGGACAGAATAGAACTGTCCCATAGAGTTTCCAAGGAGTAGAGATGATTTAATTTTAAATAAAAAAAGGCTAGTTCTTTAGGCAAATAAATGTTTGGAGAGAGTATTGGGCTGTGCAGTAGGAACCATCGGTTTACTCTCTACAAGCCAGCTAGAGTAGTTCCTGAATCTTACTTCTGTAATTTGTGAAATAAGGATCACTGGATCAAATTATTTCTCAGGTCCTTTAAATATCTGTTGATAGGATTTGGTACTATTAGTAGTTTCTTCCTTCTTAAAACTCAGTTGCTTTGGCTTTCTTGATACTGTACTCATAGTTTATCTCCTACCTTTCTGTTTCTTCTTTGCAGGCCCATCTTGTCTTATGTGGTCATTAAATGTCAGCTATGTTCAAGGTTCTGTCCTGGGTGGCTTCTTATCACTTTTAGTTGTATCCTAGGCAGTGTAGCCAAAGATCATGCAGTTATGCTTCATTGATTTTATATATATGTATACACACTCTCACGCACAAAAAAAACCCACTACCATCAAGTTGAGTCCAACTCATGGCATCTCTAGAGGTCAGAGTATAACTGCCCCATAAAGTTTCCAAGGAGTACCTGGTGGATTTGAGGTTAGCAGATATAGCACTTAAATCCGCTACACTACCAGGGTTTCCATATATATACACATATATACATGTGTATACATACATATATATGCATATATATGTATATGCATATATGTGTATATACGTATATACACATATATGCATATACATATATATGTATATCAGTCATTCCTAAATTCTATTTCTAATCCAGATTTTACTGTGAGCTCTCTGCCTATATATGCAGCTGCCTGCTTGACATTCTCATCTGCATATTCAATAGGCATGTCAGAATTTTGGGTGTGTCCAGAAATTTAATCTCTTTCTTAAACTCTTCTTTCTCCATCTACCCCTAAATGCCAGTGTTCTCTGAAGCACTGTCCACTGCATCCTGGCTCACCAGGCAAACTGACTAGTAGGTAGGCATAATAATGGCCCCCACCGGTATTCATACCCTAATCCCTGGAACCTGTGAAGATGCTATACTACATGACAAAAGAAACCTTGCAAATGGAGTTAGAGTTGTGGGCTTTAGAACAGGAGATTATCCTGGATTATCTGGGTGGACCCAGTGTGATCACACTGGCGCTTAAAGTAGAAAGGAAGGCAGGTCAGTCAGATGTGACAGAAGAAGAGGTAGGAGATATTTGAGTGTGAGAGGTTCACTTCCTGCCATTGCTGTCTTTGGAGATAGCAGTTGGAGAAGACCTCTAGAGTCAAGGGGTGGCTGTCAGCTGACTGCCAACAAGGAGATGGACCTCAGTGCTACATCCTCAAGGAACCGAATTCTGCCAGCAATGCAGAAGAGTAAGCAAAAGTTTCTAAAAAGGAAGATGGCACTACCAACACCTTGGTTTTAGCCTTGGGAAACCTGTATTGGACCTCTGACCTAGGAGCTGTAAGATAATTTGTGTTGTTTTATATCACTAAGGTTGTAGTAATTTCTTACAGCAACAGGGGAAAACTAATATGGCTAATGACTTTTAAATTTGATTCACTGTCTCATATTCTGTCTGAGTCACAGATTTAACTGCCTATTGGATATCTTTTTTCTCCTCTATCTCTAGTAGAGACCTAAACCTCCTTACTTTGAAACAGAATTCCTCTGTCCTCTAAAATCTGTTACTTTTCCTTATCTTGATTGATGTTGCTCTTATCCATTCAGATGCTTTATCTAGAAATCTGGGAATTGGCTTCAGTTCTTTCCTTTCTCTACCTCATTCTCTAAGTACATCCTTGCCAGGTAGTTTGTTATCAAGTCTTTGTTTTTGGCTATGTCCACTGCTTCAGGCAGGCTTCCATTACTTCTCATTTGGATTTCTCTAATCTTTCATTAACCTTTCCCTGTCTCCAGTTAAAACTTCTTGCTAATTTATCTTTATATTCTATGGAAGTGACTGTTCTAAAACTGGATCATGTTTCTCCCCTACTTAATGGTTTCCCATTGTGATTTCAGTTAAGTTTCAGCTTATAAGCATGGCACACAAGGATTTAATGATTGGCCATGGTTTCTTCCCTAGCATTAGCTCTCTAGTCCTTCACATACCTTGTGCTGTCCAGCTATACTGAAGTTCTTGCATTATCTTGAATATGTGCTATGTTTTTAATGCCATTAGTACCTTTGTACACATTTTACATCAGTCTAGAATGCCATGTCTTCTTTATTTACCCTGACTTCTGTTTCTTCCTGAGTCTCCAGTTGAATTGTCTTTTCCTTTGAGCATTCCTACCATCCCAGACAAGAGACAGGTATACTCCTTTTTGGGACCCATAGCACCCTGTGCATACTTCCAACCTGGCACTTAACTCACAGTACCACAGGTATTACTGTAATAATACAAAGTATTTCAACTGTTTGTTTATAGATAGCGTCTCTCCACAAACTCCTAACTCCTTGAGGACAGGCGACTGTTTTTTCATTTTCAAGTTCCTGGTATCTATTATGGAGTTCTGGGTGGTACAAGTGGTTAAACACTAGGCTACTAACTGAAAGTTTGGTGGTTCAGACTAACCCACAAGCACTTCAAAAGTAAGGCCTAGCAATCTGCTTCCAAAAGGTCACACTCTCGGTAACCCTGTTGAGTGCAGTTCTGTTCTGCACATGTGGATGGGATTACTATGAGTCACGATCAACTTAACAGCAACTAACAACTACGGAGTTCCTGTTAGTGTCCAACACTGAGTAGGGGCTCAGTAACGGGTTTAAAGTGAGGAGAATGCTAAACCATAAGGATTGTGAACCACAGAAGTGGGTTTCCACATAAATTTTTAGAGTTACTATCAGACAGCAGTGTTTTGTGATAGTTTAAGTACTATAAGTTTTAGCTAAATGCTAACAAGAGAGCATTTTAACTTGGTATTTGGTATAAGAGTAGGCAGGAGCCCAGTGACGAGATTCTTTAGAAGAGAAAGCAGTCATGGATAATGAGACACATAAAAAAGATACCAGACCTACTTGTGTAATCATCCACTTCTCTCATCTATTAAAGGGATTACCCCTTTTAGTTTTACTTCACTATTTTTAAAGCTAAAATTTCCTGTTCCAGAAGAGGGTAAGGTTGAATAAAAAACAGTTATGTTCAGTTTTCTTTTAAGTATGAATGATGTTAAAGCAACAGTTACTTCATGGGGGTTTCCAACCTGGGGAAAAGAGTTAATAACTAGACTTTTGATTACAACATTAACTAAGCTCAGAGAGTATACTGTTCTATTCCTCATGCTATTTAAAACACTTTACTTTTTAATGATTTCTCCTTCCGTGCATCTGCAAAGGAAATGCATAATACTAAAAGCAAAAATTATTCTTTTCCCCTCTCACTTAGGAAAGCATAGCTTCCACAAGACCTTTCTAATCGTAAGTGAGATCCTGTCCACTAGTGTTTTATGTCCTCAATTCATAAGGTCCTATGTGATTTCAGACACTTAGGTAACTAGATAAATGGCAACTGCCTATTTTTCACCTCATTTAAAATGTTTCTTTTTTTTCCTAAATCTATGTTACTCAATTAATGTTGTATTATGTGAGAGACGGTGCAGATAAAAAGTATAGCTATTGCATGAATGATAATAATGTTGATTAAATTATCTGTGGTGTGAGAAAACAAATCTAGAGAGCTATTTTCATGTTATTTCAAAAGAAACAGCCTTGGATGGAAAAGGGGTCATGGAAAAGAGGCACATGGAGAATAAATGAACAAATGATAGACTGTGTCTGGCTTGGCACTACTAGAGTCTCTCCCTTTGGGCTGGCATCGTGGAAATGGTTAGCTTGCTTTTTGAAGGCTGTTCAGTACTGCTCACTGAGGAAGTAGTGAGACCTGTCACCTGTTTCTTGCCACCATCCTAACTAGTGGCCTGTTACAGTACATCAGCATGTCAATGGCACAATCCTAGAATCAAATGATTTTCTAGAAATTTCTGACAACAGACATGGTGGTTTCAGGTCTTAATCTAATTCAAGACTGTGCAGTTATAGTTAATTATCATTTAAACATCACAGAAAGATATAAGAGAGCATATGGTGACTTTCATGACATAGACTTTATCTCTCTGGCCTCATCTCTTACTATCCTCTTTCTTCACTTGGCTGTAATCACACTTATCTCCATGCTGTCCTGATTCCCTTAGACACAGTAAAGAGGCTCTGCGGGTTAGCTCAGTGTCAGCCAGATGAAGTGGAACGTGAACCACCTATGTAATCTGAAAATTTCTGATAGCAGTGTATTGGGTTGGGCAAATCAGCAGCAAAAAAGTCTCTTAAAAAGTTTTAAAAAGCAAAGATCTCACTTTGATGACTAATGTGTGTCTGACCCAAGCCATGGTGTTTTCAATTACTTTATATGTGTGTGACAAGTGGACATTGAAGAAGGAGAATTGGTGTGCTCAAACTGCTGTGTTGGTAAAGAATATTGAGTATAACATGGACTGCCAGAAGAACAAACGAATAAGTCTTAGATGAAGTCTAGCTAGAATGTTCCTTAGAAGCAATGATGGCAAGACTTCGTCTACCTACTGTGGACATATTAGCAGGAAGGAAACCATGTGGGTCAATTATCCTTTATTCTAAAGAGTCACTGTGAATTGGAATCAATAGCACCTATTTCTTTTTTTTTTTTAACATAACTATTAGAGCCATTAGGTCATGATAGTGTGGCATATAGTAGACAACTCAGATAATTTTTTTAAATGAGTATTTGAGTGAATAAATAACTTTACTCCTCTTTAGGCTCATGTGATACACAGAATCCAATAAACATCTGGCTCTAGAGTTGCCTATTGTGGTGCAACAATGGCTTTTGTGTGGCCTTTCTAGCCATAGTCTTGTAACTACCACCCAAGTGATTGAGCAGGACTGTGTGGATAGGTCATTGTAGCCCACCAACGGATTGGTCGTTTTGGCTTCCCACTAGGCTTGAAATGAGCAACGTTGAAGACAGAAAAGAGGGGATCTTTCTACGATGCAGGAAAAATAGCTAGGTGCAGAGCGCATGTCTTTCAGACCCAGAACCCCTGAACTGAGAAGCTTCTGGGCCCAAGAGAGTGAGCTGTAACCCCGAAGACAGTGAGAAGCAGTGGCAAGAGACCAGCAGGAGATACCACGCAGTGGACTTCCAGACCAGGGAGTGAGAAAACTGAGTGTCTTTGAATGGAACCTGAGGACCAGGGACAGGCATACTCCAAGCATGGATGAGAAAAGGCTAGCCTGATGGAAGAACTGTATCCTGAGCATTCCTATGCCTGAATTACATGTAATTTGTTAGTGCCTTAATAAACCCCATAATTGTGAGTATTGCCTGTGAGCTCTGTGTGGTCATTGCAATGAATTATCGAGCCCAGAAGAGAAGTAGAGAGTGTTATGGGAGGGACAGTTGATACTAGAACTGGTAAAGATGGCAGAGAGAAGAGGCATGTTTGACCTCCGCCTCATAGAAATCAGCCTTGGCTGTTGATCTTCATTCTCCTTCCCTTTGTGAATTTAAAGGCGGTCAGATAACACTTCCGTGTCATTTTTTTACAACTGTATAGTTGGTCAGTCACTAGAGAATGAGCCCTTTCCTGTCAAAGGGTTCTGATATTATTGATTGGTTAGTGCTCTGGTCTTGGATCTCCTTTTTCTGTGGAGACACTCAGGTGCTTTCTCCTACTTGCTTGATACCTTCTGTCACTTTCAGAAGTACTTTGTGAACACAAAGGAACCTTTTCTACTAATGTCATATTTCGTGGTGTTCTACTTTAATGATCATTATCATTACTCTCTCAGTCAAAAGTTTTATTTACACTGAAGACAAAAGGGGGAATAAAAATGTAGGTACAGAATTTGCAAATTAAGGGGAAGACAAGATGATACCAAGTAATGAAAGAATGGTTCAATAGGGGTAAATTTCAGGGTAACCATGAGTAAAGTTAAACCTGTTCAGCAGAATAAAGAGAAAAACAT
Organism: Heterohyrax brucei; assembly: GCA_028571685.1. Lineage (NCBI taxonomy): Eukaryota > Metazoa > Chordata > Mammalia > Hyracoidea > Procaviidae > Heterohyrax > Heterohyrax brucei. Next base: position 115,420,545 of record CM053143.1, on the reverse strand, counting down.
GAAGTCTTGGTAAACACAAAATCTATAATAAGGAAAGAAAAGAAAAAAATCCACAAACACAAGGAACTTAGCACAGGCAAGTAAGAGGAACAAAGAAAACATCAGCGCCACACACACACACACACACACACACACACACACACACACACACACACAAAGCTAAACAACATTACACCAATAAAGTCATACCTATTGATAATCATACTAAATTTAAATGGTTTAAATGCACATGTAAAGGGACAGAAGAGTGACAGATACATTTAAAAACACATGACACATCAGTATGCTGTCTACAAGAGAAAAACCTTAGACACACAGACATAAATATATTAATAATCAAAGGATGGAAAAATACATGTCAAGCAAACAATAACCAAAAAAGGGCAGGAATGATAACATTGATCTCAGATAAAACAGACTTTAAGGCAAAATTAACCATAAAAGAAAAAGAGGGACATTATATAATGATGAGACAATCCACCAAGAAGACATAACCTTAATAAAAATCTACTCACCCAAGAATAGGGCTCCAAAATACATAAAACAAACTCTAACAGCATTGAAAAGGGAAATAACTCCACCAGCTCCGCAAAAAATAGTAGGAGATTTCAACAAACCACTTAGATAAAGGACAGACAGCTAGAAGGAAATTCAGTAATGATAATGGAAGATCTAAATGTCACAATTGATCATCTTGACCTCATTGACATACACAGAACACTCCATCCAGCAGCAGCCAATTATACTTCTTTTTCCAGTGTATATGAAATATTCTCCAGAAGAGACCACATTTTAGGCCACAAGGCACACCATAACAGAATCCAGAACATCAAATATGACCAAGTATCTTTTATGACAGTAGTGCTATAAAAGTAGCAGTCAGTAATGGAAACAGCAAGGAAAGTAAAATTCATGGAAACTGAACAACACGTTGTTCAACAATGACTGGGTTATATAAGCCCCCAAGAAGATAAAATATCTAGGAGTAAATCTAACCAGACAAGTAAGAGACTTATACGGAGAAAATTAGAAGACCCTACTGCAAGAAACCAGAGACATATTTAAGTGGAGAAATCCACTTGCTTATAGTAGATAAGAAGACTTAACATTGTGAAAATGTCTGTTTTACCCAAAGTGATCTGTATATACAATGCAATCCCAATACAAATTCCAGTGTCATTTTTTAATGTGATGGAGAAGCAAATCACCAACTTTGTTTGGAAAGGGAAGAAACCCCAAATATGTAAAGCACTACTGAAGAAGAGGAACATAGTGGAAGGCCTCACACTACCTGACTTCAGAACCTGTTACAATGCCACGGTAGTCAAAACAGCCTGGTACTGGTACAAAAGGGGACATACAGACGGATGAAACAAAATAGAGGCCCCAGAAGTATCACCATCTTCTTATGAACAGTTCATGTTGTGGTTAGCTAATGTTGCCTTAACAAAGATACCACAAGTGGATGGCTTTAACAAAAGAAAGTTTATTCTTACACAGTCCAGTAGGCTTCAAGTCTGAATTCAGGATGTCTGCTCCAGGGGAAGGCTTTCTTTCTGTCGGCTCTGGAGGAAAGCTCTTGTATCAGTCTTTGGTGGGGGAGCATCTTGGCGCAGGAACCTTAGGTCTGAAGAATGCACTGTACTCTCGGTGCTGCTTTCTTGATGGTGTGAGGGTCCCAATTCTTTGTTTTCTACCCTTTCTGTATATCTCCCATAGGATGGAAGGATAAAAGGTGGTGCAAGCCACTCTCCGGAGAAACTCCCTTAGCAAGGATGTTGCAGTCCCACCCTAATCTTCTCTTAACATAATCATCCTATCTGTTAGCCACAGGCAGAGATTAGGATATATAGCCTAGTAAAATCACAAAATATTGGGAATGATGGTCCAGCCAAATGGCTACACACATTTTTGGGGGGACACAGTTCAGTCCATGACAGCTGATAGCCAACAAAGTCCCAAAAGTTGTAAATTGGGTTAGAAACAGTCTCTCTAACAGATGGTGTTGGGAAAATTGCGTATCTATCTGCAAAAAAAAACTGAAAGAAGATCCGTATCTCACACCTTACAAAAAACTAACTCAAAATGGATCATATATCTAAAACAATAAAGATCAGACAGGAAAAATCGGCATTAAAATGGACTTTGTAATTCACTACAAGCTCTGACAAACAGTGCATGAACCACAGAAGAGAAAATGGATAAACGGGAACTACTAGGAATCACTTATGCTTATCCAAAGACTTTATCAAGAGACTTAAAAGACTATCTACAGGATGGAAAAAAATATTTGGCAACTACATGTAGGATCAACAACTGATTTCAGTAATCTATAAGGCACTGTAGAAGATCAACAAGAAAAAAGTAAAAAAAAAAAAAAAAAAACAAGCAATGGACAAAAGAGATAGACACTTCACCAAAGACGACTTCCAGGCAGCCAAAAGACACATGAGGAAATGCTCATGATCATTAGCTGTTAAGAGAAATCCAAATCAGAACTACAGTGATACCATCTCACTCCAGCAAAGTTGGCAATAATCCAAAGAACACAAAGCAAGAAGTGCTAGAGAGACTGTGGTGAGATTGGAACTACCCACACAGCTAGTGGGAGTGTAAAATGGTACAACCTCTCTGAAAAGCAATTTGACGCTTCCTTAGAAAGCTAGAAATAAAAATACCATATGATCCAGCAATCCCACTGCTTGGAATATATCCTACAGAAGAAAGGTAGTCATACAAATAGATACATGCACATATTTATGGCAGCACTGTCCACAACAGCAAAATGAGGGAATTGACCTAGGGTGCCCATCAACAGATGAATGTGTAAACAAACTGTGGTAAACATACTCAGTGGAACACTATGCAATGAGAAAGAACAGTGATTTTAGGAAACATAACCTGATTTCAGCCAGAAGATATTATGCTGAGTGAGATTAGTCAGCTGCAATAGGACAAGTATTATATGAGACTTCTTCTGTAGGAGCTTAAAAATGGACAGAAGAAAACACTTAACAGCTTTAAGGATGGGGAGGGAGGGAGAGGGATGTTCATGGAGTAGATAGTCTGTAGGAATATGGTTAGGTGAAGAGAGTGACAGCATACAGCAGAGAGCAGATCAGCATTGGACTACACCATAAACTAACGTTTTGTAAACTGAACCCAATATGTCAAAGGATAGAGTAGCAGAGACGGGTCTGGGAACCATGTTTTCAGGAGCATCAAGGTCAGTTGGCATGACTAGTCTTTACCTCATGTAGTCTTCTTCACCCCACATTGGTGAGTGGCATCTGTGATCTTAAAAGCTAGCATGCTGTCATCTGAGGTACACCAAGTAACTCCAACCCATCTGGTACAAATTACAACTGAGAACATCAAAGACACAAGAAAAACTGAGCCCAGGAGGCAGAAGTACCCACATGAATGGGAGACTGCATCAGCATGAGACCTGAAGACCCAGAGGGTTCCCAGCCACCACCAAAGGCAGCTGTGATGGGGGACACAATATAGAGACCCTGAGGCAACATGAGAAAAAGAGGTGTGCAGCTCAAGAACTCTTCTAAAAGACCAGAATTAATGGCCTAACAGCCTAGAGTGTCCCTGGGAACGTGGCGCCTAGACTTGCTGCTGGTTTCCCTGACCTGAAACCACTACTGAGGTCAGCTCTTCAGACAAGAATGGACTGGACTTGGGTATACAGTGTGAACACGGAGTGTGTGTACTTTATGAAAGAACCAGCAAGACCAAAAGTTGGTTTTTTGAAAAAAGATAAAATCTATAAACCATTGTCTAAACTACAAAAGACAAACAGGAGGGGAAGCAAATAACCCAAATAAGAAATAAAATGGGGGACATAGCAACAGACCCAACTGAAATAAAAAGGATTGTAACAGGATACTACATTGTATTCCAGTAAATTTGAGAACCTGGAGACAATGATCAAATTACTATAAATATACTAAACTAACACAAACTGAGTAAAAAATCTGAACAGACCTGTATGACGAGACAAGAGATGAAGAGATACTAGCAAAAAACTCCCAAGAACAACAACAATAACAAAAAAGCCCTGGCTTAGACAGTTTCACTAGAGAAGTCCATGAAACATTCAGAGAAGAGCTCACATCAGTTCTACTCCAACTATTTCAGAACACGGAGAAGGAAGGAATATTTCTGAATTTGTTCAATGAAGCCAGGATAACCCTGATTCAAAAGCCAGACAAAGACACGATAAAAAAGAAAAGAAAATCATAGACTAACATTGTTCATAAATATAGATGTAAAAATCTTCCACAAAATTTTCTAGCCAATGGAATTCAACATCATCAAAAAAATAATATATCACAACCAAGTGGGGTTCATACCAGGTATGCAAGGGTAGTTGCAGCATTAGGACATCAAGGTAAATGTACCACATAAATAGAATAAAAATAATCACACGATCATCTCAGTTGACTTAGGAAAGGCATTTAATAAAGTCCATCACCCCTTCCTTACAAAAACTCTCAATAAAATAAGAATGGAAGAGAAATTCCTTAACATAATGAACATGTATGCAAAACCCAGCAGGCAACATCTTTCACAATGGAGAGAGACTGAAAGCATTCCCCCTGAGAGATGGAACAAGACAGAGATTCTCTTTTTTTGCCACTACTGTTTAACATTGTGGTACAAATCCAAGATAGGGCAGTAAGGCAAGAAAAAGTAACAAAGGGTGTCAAAATTGGAACGAAAAAAGTAAAACTATTTGCAGAGATATGATGCTACACATAGAGAACTCCAAAGATTCCACCATAAAATTACTGGAACTAATAGGAAGAAAGACTTGATTGTCTACCTCTGAAAGTATTTAGCCAGTGAAAACCGTAGAGCAACAGTGGAACACTGTCTGATACAGTGCCAAAAGATGAGCCTCTCAGGTTGGAAGGCACTGAAAAGACACCTGGGGAAAAGCTGTCTCCCCAAAGTAGAGTTGGCATAGATTGAATCAAGCTTCTGGGATCTTCACTGCTGATGTGATGTGACTCAAAATGAGAAGAAATAGCTGCAAACATCCATTAATAATAGGAACATGGAATGTACTAGGTATTAACCTTGGAAAATTGAAAATTGTTAAAAAATGAAAATGGAAAGCATTAACATTGATATCCTAGGCATTCACCTATTGCCCTTCTGTCAGTCCCAACTCTAGCAACCCTATAGTATACAGTAGAACTGCCCCATAGAGTTTCCAGGGAGCACTTAGTGGAGTCAGACTGCAAACCTTTTGTTAGTACCCATAACACTTAACCACTATACTACCAGGATTTCCGTCATAAGTATTAATGAGCTGAAATGGACCAGAACTGAAAATTTTGAATTTTTTTAGTTCCAATTTTTTTAGTTTTAGTTCTAATTTTTTTAGTTCTAATTTTCAGAACACTCACGGTATGCTATACTGGGAATGACAAATTTTAAGACAAGTGATGTTGCATTCATCATCAAAAAGAACATTTCAAGATTGTTCTGAAGTACAATGCTGTTGGTAATATAACTACTATTGAAATTTATGCACCAAACACTAAGGCCAAAGATGAAGAAATGTCAACTTCTGCAGTCTGAAACTTATCAGACGTGCAGTCAAGATGCACTGAACAGAATGTAAAAGTTGGAAACAAAGAAGAAGGAAAAGTACTTGGGAAATAGGACCATGGTGAAAGAAAGAATGCCAGAGAGAGCTTGCATGGTAGAATTTTACAAGATTGATGACCTCGCCATTGTAAATACCTTTTTTCAACACCATAAATGGTGACGATACACATGCACCTTACCAGATGGAATACACAAGAACCAAGTTGACTACATCTGTGGAAAGAGACGATGGAAAAATTCAGCATCTTCAGTCAGAACAAGGCCAGGGATTGACTGTGGAATAGGCCATCAGTTTCTCAAACACAAGTTCAAGTTGAAGCTAAAGAAAATTAGAACAAGTGCACAAGAGCTAAAGTATGAACTTGAATGTAACTTGCCTGAATTTAGAGACCACCTCAAGAATGCATTCGACTCATTGAACACTAGTGACTAAAGACCAAATTAGTTGGGGAATGACATCAAGGATATCATACGTGAAGAAAGCAGGTCATTAAAAGAGAAGAAAGAAAGAAAATAGGAAAATAGATGGCCAGAAGAGACTATGAAATTTGCTCTTGAGTGTAGAGTAGCTAAAGCAAAAGAAAGAGATAATGAAGTAAAAGAGCTGAACACAAGGCACTTCAGAGGGCAGCTCAAGAAGATAAAGTATTATAATGACGTGCAAAGTCCTGCAGATACTTCAAAAAGTATGTCCTTCAAAAAGAAAAACATACTTGGCATTTGTCAAGCTGAAAGAACTGAATGAAAAATTCAGGCCTCAGATTGTTGTAGCAAAGGATTCTATGCACAAAATATTGAATGACACAGGAAACATCAAAAGAAGATGGCAGGAATACTCAGAATCACTGTTCCACAAAGAATTGGTTGATGTTCAGTCATTTCAAGAGGTAGCATATGATTAAGAACCAATCGTATTGAAAGAAGTACAAGCTGCACAGAAAAACAGAGCTTCAGGAACTGACAGTATACCAACTGAGATGCTGTTTCAGCAAATGGCAGTGGGTTCAGCACATGGATAGAGTACTGGAAGTGCTCACTCATCTCTGCCGAGAAATCTGGAAGACAGGTACTTGGCCAACCAACTGGAAAAAATCCATATTTGTGTCTGTTACGAAGAAAGTTTATTGTCTTAGTCATGTAGTGCCACAACAACAGAAATACCACAGATGATGGCTTTAAAAAGAGAAATTTTATGCTGTCACAGTCCAGTGGCTAAAAGTCCAAATTCGGGGCATCAGCTCCAGAGGATGTCTTTCTTTGTTGGCCCTGGAGACATATCGTTGATGTCAGTCTTCCCATAGACAGGGAGCTTCTGAGGTGCAGGGACCAAAGGATGCACACTGCTCCCACCACTACTTGCTTGTGTTATGAGGTCCCCAAATCTGTCTGCTAACTCCTATCTCAAGAGATTGAAATTGCTTCAAGACACAATACAATCTTACTCATTGAGTCCTGTCCCACCAACACAACTGACCCGCATCCTCCCTCATGAACATCACAGAGGTGGGATTTTCAATATACAGGAACATCACACAACACTGGGAATCATTGCCCAGCCAAATTGCTGCACATATGTTTTGGAGGACACAGTTCAATCTGGGACATTGTACCCTTTGTCCCCCCAAAATCACATGCTGACAACATGCAAAATGTATCTACCCATTGCAGCAAAAGTTTTAGATCCAAGTCCAAAATCCAGAAATAATTCTTAAGCTGTGAAATCTGGAACACAGGTTGTCTGCTCCCAAAGACACAGTAGAAGAACAGGCAGGCACAAGCTAGATATTTCCATTACAAATGGGAGAAATTGCAGGAAAAGAAGGCAGAGCATGCAACAAGCAAATTACAACACATTGCATTAGACCTCAAAGCTTTAAAAACAAAATTCCATTCTCTGAGACATTTTACACAATGGCCCTGGCCTCCAGACTCTAGGTATTGGCCACATTATATAGATTTTGAGTGGAGAACCCTTGGTCCTGTGCTGTAGCTTTGCTTCCAGGCCCACTGGGACAGCAGTTCTGCACCCTCGGCTGTAGGCACATCATCTTGCTAGTGCAACTGAGTGGCATCTGCTGTAGCTCTACCTTTTGAAGTTTCTGAGGTCATGGCTGTACCTTTGAGACTGTGGCAGCTCAGCTTCTCGTACACCTCATCTCTTCTGCTTCCTGTGGCCTCATGGCCTGGGCCTTACAACTGCGTCTGCTCTGCTCCAGCAAGTGTTATAAAGCTCTGTAGCTCCACCAATTTAAGTGTCTAGAGGCACCTCACTCCACAAGGAAGACTCCTCATCTAGGCATTCACTTAACTCTGGGGGTTACCTCCAGCACTGTCTCACTCTGGTATCCTGATTCTGTTAGTTCCCTGCTTTTTTCTCACCATCTTGCTGCCTTCTCCAGTGTTAACATTTCTCTTTTTTTTTTTGTGAGTCTTCTATCTGTTTACAGTCTCAAAATCACTTCCGTATTTTAAGTGTCTGCCACAGCAGCACCCCATTCTCAGTACCAAATTATGTCTTAGTCATCTAGTGCTGCAATGACAGAAATACCACAAGTGGATGGCTTTAAAAAGAAAAATTTTATTGTCCCAGTTTACTAGGCTACAAGTCCAAATTCAAAGCATCATCTCCAGAAGAAAGCATTCTCTGATGGCTCTGGTAGAAAGTCTGTGTCAGTCTTACCCTGGATTCGGAGCTTCTGAGACACAGAGACCCCAGGTCCTTTCCGAAGGACATGCTGTGCTTCATGCAGTGCTATCTTGATGGTCTGAGGTCCCCAGATGTCGCTGCTAGCAGTTTTCTTTTGTATCTCAAGAGATTGCCTTAAGGTATAGTACGGTCTTATACATTGAGTCCTGCCCCGTCAACACAACTGCTGCCCATTCTCCTTCATTAACATTGTAGAAGCAGGATTTACAACGTATAGGAATATCACACAATACTGGAAACTATGGCCCAGTCAAATTGCTACACACATTTTTGAGAGGACACAATTCAGTTCATGAGAGTGATCCAACTGAATGTGGAAATTTCTGAACAGTATCACTAATACCACACGCAAATAAACTTCTGCTAAAGATCACTCAAAAGCAACTGCAGCAGTATATCAGCAGGAAACTACTAGAAATTCTAGGTGGATTTAAAAGAGGATGTGGAACAAGGGATACCACTGCTGATGTCAGATGGATCCAGCCTGAAAGCAGAAAATACCAGGAAGATATTTACAAGATCTGACAGTTAAGTTCATGCACTCATCCTGTGAAAAGTACTACACACCTCATTGCTAAATGTCACTATGGTCACCTTCAAAGTACTTCCCTTGGAAAGCTGTGCACCAATGCCAGGACCTAGTCCACCCTTCAAAGCAGTTTTGGAATTCTCTTTCTGGAATGGCCATGTTGTATTGCTGTTGATATCCTGAATGTCATCAAAATGTCTTCCTTTCAGTATTTCTTTTATCTTCTGGTAAAGAAAAGAGTAATTTGGAGCCAGATCAGTTGAATAGGTTTGGTGTTCTACTGTCTTTCATTTACTGGCTAAAAACTCCCTCACAGACAGTGCCATGTGAACTGGTGCGTTGTCATGGTGCAAGAGCCTTGTGTTTTTGTGAAAAGTTCAGGTCATTTTCATCAGACTTTTTCACACAATCGTTTCAGCACTTTGAAATAGTAATCTTGGTTAGCTATTTTCCAGTTGGTACATATTTATAGTGAACAGTCGCTCTGATAACCAAAAAAAGTTAGCAACATCATTTTGGCTCTTCTGATTTGGACTGACAGATTTTTTTTTTGGTTGTGGAAAATTGGCTGACTTTCATTGTGCACTTTGATGCTTTGTTTCAGGGTTGTATTGGTGCACCCATGTTTTATTACCAGTAATAACGTGGCCCAAAACATCACTTTACGTCTCCAAAAGATCTTGGCAAACTTTAACTCTCCTTCGCTTTTGTTCATTCAGGACCATTTTGCATACACCTTTCTCATGCCAAGAGTCTTAGTTAAGATTTTCCTGTTTTTCTACCAACTTTTACTTGGTCTGCTGTGCTTCTCATAGTCAGCCAGTGACACACAATTTGACAAACTTTTGCAATGTTTACGTCAGTTGTGCTTGTTATTGGCCACCCTGACCTCTCTTCATAAGTGATGCTTTCTCTCCCTTCATTTAATCCGCTTGTACACTGCCATTTTCTGCATGGCATTATCCCCATAAACTTGGATTAACATGTCCCTGATTTCATTTTCACTGTTGCCAAGTTTAACAAGTTCATTGCCTTATTTCAGGCTCCAGCATTCTCGTGACAGCACACAAAAACACACAGCAGTCATGAACACCACTCAGCAAGATGACACCACACATTGGCTTACCAAGTACGGCTGTGAGACACTGATATACCAAGCTTATGAAACTTTACTCAGTTGTTTGTACAGTGCTGCCAACATAAGCACATGGTAAGCAAGTTCACAAACGTATCTGTCAGACTTCATACTTTTACTTTATTGACTATACAAAGGCATTCAAGTATATGGATCATAACAGATCTTGGATAACATTGCAAAGACTGGGAATCCTAGAACACTTAATTGTGCTCATGAGGAACCTGTGTTATAGATCAAGAGGCAGTCTTTTGAAAAAAACAAGGGGACACTGCATGGTTTAGTAAAGATGTGCATCAGGATTGTATCTTTTTACTGTACTTACTCAGTCTGCATACTGAACAAATAACCTAAGACCCTACATTATGTGAAAAATGAGGCATCAGAATAACCTTCATTATCCAGATGACACAACTTTCTTGCTGAAAGTGAAGAGGAGTTAAAGCACTTACGATGGTATGGATTACACTGCAGCGCACACGCACACACACACACACACACACAAAATCCTCACAGCTGAACCAGTAAGCAACATTGTGATAAAGAGAAAAGATTTAATTTGTCGAAGATTTCACTTTACTTGGTACAGTGGTTAGGATTGTGTGACAGCATGGCTAGGCCATGAGTTTAAGTGTTTATGTGTGACCACTCCCATGGCTGCATCTGCTATGAGTAGCGAATCAGTTTAAAGGGAATTTAAAGATGTGGCCTGCATCTGTACATAAACAGATGTTCTGGCTTTTTGCCTGCTCTAGATCCTGTGGTTATCTCCAGTTCATCTGACCTCCAGCTTTTGGGACTTGAGCTATCAACTTACCTGCAGATCTTGGGATTCGTGGATGTTCACTGCCTAAGAGTGGGAGCCCTGCTCTCTGGCCTACTGATCATAGATTCACCAGCCTCTGCAGTCATGCAAATTGAGAGAAGACTCCATCCTGATCCACAGACTTCAGATGTTCCATTCTCTACAATCGTGTGAGCTTGATACAGATTTCTCTTTGTATATGTATTTATGTGCTTCACTGGTTTTGCTCTGTAGAGAACTCAGCCTAAGACATTTGGATCCACAGTCAACACCCTTAGAAACAGCAGGCAAAAAATCAAAGGCTGCATAGCTTGGGGTAAATCTGCTGCAAAAGATCTGCTTAAAGTGTTAAAAAGCAAAGGGGTCACTTAAGGGACTAAGATGTGCCTAACCTGAGCCATTGTGTTTTCAGTCACCTGGTATGGATGTGAAACCTGGGCAGTGAATAAGGAAGACCAAAGAACTGATACCTTCAAATTGTGGTACTCTCAAAGAATATTAAATATAACATGGACTCCCAAAGCAATGGACAAATCTGTCTTGGAATAAATACAGCCAGAATGATGTTTAAAAGTGAGGACAGCAAGATTTCATCTCACATACCTTGAACATGTTATAAGGAAGGACTAGTCCCTGGAGAAGGACAGCATGCTTGAGAAAACCTTCAGTGAGCTGGATTGACACAGTAACTACAGCAGTGGGCTGAAGCATAACAGGGATTGTGAGAGTGGCACAGGACGCAGGACCAGCAATTGTTTCCTTCCATTGTACATAGGATTGCTGTGAATTGAAAACAGCTTGGTGGCTCCCAACAACAACAACGATAATAAAAAGATTCAGCACAGTAGCAGGGTACAAGATCAATATATGAAAATCAGTTGGAATCCTATATACCAACAAAGAGAACTTCAAAAGGAAAATAGGAAATCAATACCATTTTCAGTAGCTCCTAAAAAGATCAGATACTTAGGAATAAATCTAATCAGGGACATAAAAGACCTATACAAAGGAGATGACAAAACACATGCAGGAAGCCACAGGAAACCTACATAAATGGCAAACATACAACATAGGGTTGCTGCAGGTTGGAATCAACAGCAGTGGGCTTTAGTTTGCTCATGAATAGGAAGACTCAACTTTGTGAAAATGCCAGTTCTACTGAAAGTGATCAACAGATACAGTGTAATCCCAATCCAAATACCAGCAGTATCCTTTAATGAGATGGAAAAACTAATCATCAGCAACTTTACATGGAAAGAAAAGAGACCCTGGGTAAACAAAGCATTATTGAAGAAAAAGAACAAAGAGGCCTTACATAGTCTGCTCTTAGAACCTACTATACAGCTACAGTAGTCACAACAGCCTGGTACCAGTATATGGATACATAGACCAATGGGATAGAATCAAGAACCCAGACATCCATTGATGGTCAGCAGATCTTTGACAAAGGATCACAGTCCACTAAGTTGGGGATCAAGTCGTTTTAACAAATGGTGCTACCAAACCTGGATGTGCATCTGTAATAAAATGAAGCAGTACTTACACCTCACACCGTGCTCAAAAACTGACTCAAAATGGATCAGAGACCTAAATATAAAACCTAAAATGATAAAGATCATGGGAGAAAAAAGTAGGGACAACACTAGAGGCCCTAAAGTGTGACATAAAGAGGATACAAACCATTACAGATACCAGAAAATAAACTAGATAATTGGAAACTTCTAAAAATTAAATGTGTATGCTCATCAAAAAACTTCACCAACAGTGACAAGTGAACCTACAGACTGGGGAAAAAAATTTTGTCTGTGACATATCCAGCAAAGATCTGATATCTAAAGTCATCTCAACAACAAGAATAAAGTCAATCCAGTTAGAAAACTGGCAAACTGCATCAACAGATGCTTCACCAAAAGTAACATTCAAGAGAATGACAGATAAATGAGCAAAAGCTTTGATCATTAAACATTAAAGAAATGCAGATGAAAGTTACAGTGAGATACCAAGTCACTCTGACATTACTGGCACTAATCAAAAAAAATGTTGAAGAGGTTGTTGGAAATTGAAATTGTTACGCACAGCTTTGTGGGAATGTCAAATGGTACAACCACTGTGGAAAATGTTATGACACCTTCTTCAAAATTGAGAAATGGAAGTATCATAGAATCAGAAATCCCACTCCTAAGAATAGATGGTAAAGAAATAAGAGCCATCAAATAAATAAACACACGTACACACACATTATTGTGTTATGTAATGTTATTGTAAGAGAAATGCCACAAGTGGATTGCTTTAACAAATACAAATTTATTTTGTCACCATCTAGAGAGCTGGAAGTCCAAATTCAGAGTGGCATCTCTAGTGGAAGGCTGTCTTTCTGTGCTCTTTCAAAGGAAGATCCTTGTCATCAACCTTCCCCTGGTCTAGGAGTTTCTCAGTGCAGGGACCCTGAGTCCAAAGGATGCGCTCTCTTCCTGGTTCTTCATTCTTGGTGGTAGGAGACCTCTCTGCTCACTTTTTTCTCTTTCATATCCCAAAGTAGGTTGACTCAAGATGCAACCTAATCTTGTAGATTGAGTCTAGCATCATTAACATCATAGAGGTAAGGTCTACAACATGTAGGAAAATCACATCAGATGACAAAACGGACAGTCACACAATATTGGAAGTCATGGCCTACCCAAGGTGGCACATATTTTGGGAGGACAATTCATTTTATAACACTCATATTCATTAAGGCATTATTCACAATAGCAAAAAGATGGAAACAACCTAAGTGCCCATCAACAGTATGAGTGAATAAATAAATTATGGTACTTAATATACAGTGGAATACTACTCATCATTATAAAAAAATGATGAAACTGAGAAACATCTCACAACATGGATGAATCAGAAGGGCGTTACACAGAATAAGTCAGTCACAAGGAAGAGATGTTGCATGAGACCCATATTATAAAAACTCAAGAAAAAGTTTTTTTTTAAAGAAAAAGACAACCCACTCTCACTGAGTCAATTCTGACTCGTAACAACCCTGTAGGACAGAGTAGAACCACCACATAGAGTTTCCAAGGAGTGCCTAGTGGATTTGAACTGCCAGGCATTCACAGCCATGGCATTTAACCACTATGCCACTAAGGTTTTTCCCACAGAGGTGGTAACTTGGAAGAATATTACACAGAAAAAAGACAAAAACAATAATCTTTGATGATTAAAAATGATGGGAGGGTTGAGGAGGAAAAATCATTACATTGTAGCCACGTGTTAACTTTTCTGAAGGGAAAGACAACATAAATATAAATCAACACAAAGTCGTAGAAGCTTCGTAGACACATCCAGACACCTTTACAGACTGAGTTACTAGGTCTGAGTGCTGGGGACCTTGGGGTTGGGGGACATCTATGTCAAGTGGCATATCATAGTCCATAAAGAAAATGTTTATGTCCTACTTTGGTGAGTAGTGTCTGGGGTCTTAAAAGATTTCAGACAGCCATCTAACATACAGATATTGGTCCCATTCCGTTGGAAGCAAAGTAAAATGAATAAAAACAGACACAATGAAAATGTTAATCCAAGAATCCAGTGTGGAAAGGGAAACGAGGCAAGTGCTGACACATTTCAGAAACTGCAAACAATGTGACAAAACAATTTGCATATAAATGTTTGAACAAGAAACTGATTTGTGTTGTAAACTTTCACCTGACACATGCACACACGCAGAATTGTCGAGCACCTTGTCAAGCACCTTGTCGAGCTCTGGAGGAACCCTGGTAGTACAGTAATTAACAGCTCAGCTGCTAACCAAAAAGACTGGTGGTCAGATCTACCAGCTGCCCCCTGAAAACCCTGTGAGATGGCTCTGCTGTGTCTTATAGGGCAGTTATCAGTTGAAACCGATTGGACAGTAACAGATTTTTGTTTTATAAATTGACAGGTCATTTGCAAGATTTGAGAGCCTGCTTCCTGAAGAATGCAGAGCAAGGGGGAGTTGTCTGGTGCTCTTACCTCTTTGGAGTTTCCTTTCAAACCAGTTGGCGTGGGCTCACTCTGACTCATAGCAAACTCACATGTATTAGAGTAGAACTGTCCCTGTAGGGTTGTCAGTGGCGCATCTTTTGGAACTAGATCACCCAGCTGTTCTTACAAAGTACCTCTGGGTGGACATGAACCTCCAATCTTTTTTTAGCAGCTGAGCACTGTAGCCATTTACGTCACCCACTGACACTTTCCTCAAAGGTAGTTGGTTTATTATCCAGATAAGTGATGAAAAAATAAAAAACCTGTTGCTGTCCAATCAATTCTGACTCATAGTAACCCTATAGGACAGAGTAGAACTGTCCCATAGAATCTTCATGGAGAATCTGGTGGATTCAAACTGATGACTTTTTGGTTAGCGATTACAGCACTTAACCACTGTGCCAACAAGGATTCCTGATCAATTATAATTTATGAGAAACCAAATCTTCAGTGGTTACCATGGGTCATCCGTATTTAGTTGACTGATGTCACTCTGGAACATTTTAGTTGCTCAATAAAATGATTCTCTCGATGGTTTTCTTTGAATTATGGATCACCATGATAAATGATTGTGGAGTAAGCACTGGAGCTTTACCCCATCAAGGAAAAAAAAAAAGGAATTGCTGATTTTATGGTCTTTGTATAGCTTTCTTGACAACCAACTAGATAATATGATTCAGATAATAAAATGAAGGCTGACTAGTTTCAGTGACGTAAAACATTGCTGTAATGTAACCCAGAGCTGCAAAAGAGATTTGTAAGCAACCGTAACACGTTGGATAAGAACAGGAAAAGTGTTGCTTGTATGTGAACTTGTGACTGTGTGTGTGTGTGTGACTGTGTGTGTGTGTGTAACACTGTTCAGTAGTGCAAAGCTACTGGACCCTGGGGGTTTGCAGTTTCAGGTCACAGTTAACCTGAGTGTTCACTAAGGCCAAAAGTTTAAGGCCAAGTGACCAGAAACAGGACACCTACCGCTGCCGTGATCTCACTGGAAAGTCCCTGTGAATAAACCTCCTTCCGCAGGAAGTGGACACACTAAATGTAGTTGTCAAAGCTGGATTATTGCCTTTAGTGACCAAGGATGCTGATGCTTTCCTTAATGTTGATTTTGGAGTTGCTAAGTCTGGAAAGGAGCATTTTGTTCCTCCTCCTCTTCATTCCTCCTTGTCCCTCTTCAGCAGTGCTCATGATGGGACTGACGCATAGTAAGGATTCTGGGAGATGCAAAGATATATATGACATGTGGTGGATGACATATGAGAAGTCTGAGGGAGTTTCCTTGAAATACGATCTCCCCTTTATTCTGATATGTCCTGCCCATACACAAATATGTTTTGAAATAATTAACGATGTCCCTAATAAGAATGTGTGCCCTCACTTGGACTAGAGGAGCATAACAAATCTGAGATCTAATGCCTGGAGATTTAAAATCTATCAACAGAAACATATCTACAAATGTATTAATGTATGTATATTGATATATGAAACCTTAAGTCATTAAATACTGAATGACACAGGGATTATAATCTGTATCATTTTGAAAATAATGGATTTTTTTTATCCCTTCTCAATCTGTGCTATGTACATTCCATTTACCTGAAAGATTAAAAGTCATTAGAGATTCATGGGAAAGGAGTCGATATTGCCAAAACAAAGAGGTTTATTGGATAGAAGAGGAGCAAATAGCTTATGGAAAGTTCTTATGACAGGAATTGAAAGTAGAAGACCTTATGCTAGAACAGAAGGAAAAGGAGAGATTAGACTCATGTGCTCTGGCTCCTCTGGACTGAGACCCTGCACAAGGTTGATTCAGGGAGTTTAGAAACAACATGATAAATTTCATGGACTCCATCAACAGTAGAAATTTTTGTATTTCCTCTCCTTGGGCAAATGGGACAATTTTTAGGCCTCTTAGAGAAAATCTGTTAGAGAAGTACCACGTCTAACATCACACTCAAGCAGGAAGTTGGAAGTGACAAAGTAGTAGTTTCCTTTCCAGTTTTCTACAAAATCGAAGGCACAAACACACTTACCAGCCTAATAAGGAAATACCCAACAAGACCAAAGGAACCTTTTCCAAAGTTTGTGGAAAAATTGTGCTGTGTGGTGACAGGGCAGAGAAACTAACCTCTTTAGAATATCCGATGCCAAGAGGCTCTGATGGGGAAATTTGCCAGCCGAGCACCTAAAATCTGTAAAATACAGCATGTTACTAACTCAGTTCTGTTGCACATAGGACCACTGTGAGTCAAAACTGATATGACAACAGCTAACAATAACAGCACTGAGCCAGCACTTAAATGTCCCCATTGCCAGAGTTCCACCCAGCAGCTAGAAGCAGCAGACAATAGACTAGTTTTCCCTATTAACAGAATGTCGCAAAGGGAATCGTGTACAAAAAAGAAACTACAGTGTATTAAAGATCAACTTAGTTCACTAATGTCTCCTTCCTAAATGCTGTCAAAAGTCTGGCTGCTGGAGGAGGAGTATCTTGTTCCGGAGCTCAGCTCTAGGAGTTACTGACCTCCATTGAGATGTCTGGCCCGGTTTGGTATTTTAAAAAGCTAAACCTATTGCCATCAAGTCGATTCCAACTGATAAGGCTGAGTAGAACTGCCTTATAGAGTTTCCAGGGAGTAGCTGGTGGATTGGAACTACTGACCTTCTGGTTAGCAGCTGTAAGTTCTTAACCACGGCAGCCCCAAGGCTCTGCTTGGTATGCGGGTGATGGTTATTTACCTTCATTGATGTGATGTCCTCCTTTGGTCTCCAGTTCTAAGGCACACATGCTCTGCATTCACCTTATCACAGTCCTAGGATCCTACCTGCTCTCTCCCAGCCTCTTCTGCAAGCCATTGCGACACTGCAGTTGCTCCCCAAGTTGGAGTATGTGCATGTACTTAAGGGTACACAAAGTCATTCTCAGGAGTATATGGGCAAGATACTCATTTTCCCTGTTTTTGTTTTTAAAACTACACTGCACTCAGGTATGATTTGCATAGTAAAAATTCATCAATTTTAAGTGCACAATTCCAGGAGTTTTGGCAAATGTATGTTATCATGTAGCCACCACTACAATCAGGATATAAAAAGTTTCAACACCCAGAAAAAGGACATGGCCTTTATAGTCAATCTCCTGTATCCACCCCAAGGCTCTTAACAGTTACTGATCTTTTTGTGTCACCATAGTTTTGCCTTTTTTAGAATGTCATTTATATATTATGTAGTATACAGTCTCCTATGATTAGCTTCTTAGAATAATATTTCTGAGATTAAACCATGTTGCATTATTTTTAACAACATTGTCTAGATTTAATTTGTGTTCCATGTAATTCACACATTTAAATGTACAGTTCAGTGACTTTTAATGTTTTCATAAAGTTGTGCGGCCATCACTGCAATCAGTTTTAGAACATTTCATCAGAAGGAAACCCATACCATTAGCAGTTAGTCTCCGTTTCTGTCCTGTCAGGGATTGGATTGTGTCCCCCTGAAAATGTATATATTGATTTGACTGTGACAATAAAATCTTCTCCTCATGAAACCTTCCACTCGTGGTATTTATCATTAGAGCAGTACTCGGTGACTAGGACAGAGTTTGGTACCGGGAGTAGGGTACTGCTCTATCAAATACCTAAAATGTGGAAGTTTTTTTTTGAGACTGTGAGTGGATGAAAGAAGGCACTCAAGAGAAGTGCTAGCACCTGAGGGCAGCAGGTGGTGAGGAAAGCAACAGCAGCAGTGAACTGGCAGCAGCCGAACCAGGAGCCTACCCATGGAATGAGAATGCTGTGCGCAGGAGTCTGCTATGGAGTGGGGTGCCTCTGGGCACTTGAATAGGCGGAGCTTAGGCTTGCTGACCCACAGAACAAGAGGGCTGGGTGCTTGTGTGCAGGAGGCTACTTGATGGAGTGGGATGCTTCCAGGCACTTGAATCAGTGGAGCTACAGAGCTAGAGTGTTGGAACACTTGCACTGTAGGGCAGATATGGGGTTGTGGCCCCAGGTTCGTGAGAAACTGAGCTGCCTGAGTCTCAGAAGGTATGGCCATGAAAGGGTGGAGCCAGGGCTTTCTGTGTTTGTGGGAGTGGAATTACCACTCTGTTGGGCTTAGGGTGCACCTAAAGCCACGGGGACAGAGTTCTGTCCAAGTGGGCCTGGAAGGCCAAGATGAAGCCCAGGTACCTCCACTAAGAATCTGGAGAGTGTGGCCAATATCAGGAGTTGGAAGGGAGGGATTATGAAATGTCTCAGAGTATGGAATAATGTTTTTGAAGTCACGACATCTAGTGTAATGTGTTCTGATAATCTGCCTAATGTATGTTATAAGTGAAAATTGTTGATATATAATGGAATGTTGCTATGTTATGGAATGAAAACTGTTGCTATGTTATGAAAACTGTTGCTGTGCTATGAATGACTGTATTTTGTGTGTTCTAATGATATGATTTTTGGGGTGCCAAAGGGTGAGATGTCATGGATTGAATTATGTCCTCCCAAAAATGTGTGTGTTGATTTGACTTGGTTTGGAGTTCCAATATGGTGCCCTTCCTCCCATGTGCTGTGAATCCTGCCTCTGTGATACTGATGATGGAGAATGATTTGCAGTTGTGTTAGTGAGGCTGGACGCGAGCTTGTGAAATATAAGGGAGAGAAGTGAGCAGAGGAAGTGGGGAACCTCATACCACCGAGAGAGAAGCACCAAGAGCAGAGCACGTCCTTTGGACCTGAGGTTCCTGTGCCGAGATGCTCTCGCTGGATGTGGACTCAGCCTACTGGACTGTGATGATTTCTTATACTGAATGGACTTGTAGCTTGGGAATGGATTTGTGGCTTACCAGACTGTGACAATAAAAGCTTCTCCTCATGAAACTTTCCACTTGTGGTATTTTCTGTTAGAGCAGTACCGGGTGACTGAGACACATCTTCTACCTCTAGCCGTAGGCAATGACTAGTCTACATTCCATTTCTGTGAATTTGTCTATTGTGGACATTTCATATACATATAGATGTATAGTCATTCCTTATTATGGCTGAGTCATTTTTCATTATATGAATATACCATGCTTTGCTTATATATTCATCAGCTGATTGACATTTCAGTTGGTTCCACTTTTGGCTATTATGAATAATGCTTCAGGGATCAATCAGGCACAAGTTTTTGTATGGACATGTGGTTTCATTTCTCTTGTATATATACCTTGGAGTGGAGTTGCTAGGTCATGTAATAATTCTGTGTATAACATTTTGAGGAAGTTTGTTCCTTTGTATTGCTGAGTAGTGTTCATTTCTTTATCCACTTAACAGATCATGGACGTTTGGTTTGTTTTAGTTTTTGACTACCATTAATCAAGATGCCGTGCCCATTTGAGTACTAGTCTATGTGTTAGGAATATAGGCTTTAATTTCTTTTGGGTAAACTCGTTGGAGTGGGATTACTGGGCCATGTAGTAAGGATGGAATCCCTGGTGGAGTAGTGGTTAAGAGCGACAACTGCTAACCCAAAAGTTGGCAGTTTGAATCCAGCGGGTGCTGCTTGGAAACCCTACTGGTCAGTTTTACACTGTCCCGTAGAGTCACTATGAGTCAAAATCGACTGACAAAATCTGCTGATGGCAGTGGGTTTGGTTTTGGTTGGTTTCATATTAAGTATGTATTTAACTTAAAACTGCCAAATTGGTTTAAAAAGTATCTGTACCTTTTGGCATTCCTTCCAGCAGTGCATGAAACTTTTGGATGCTTTACGTCCTTGTCACCATTTGATGTTCTCATTCATTTCAGTTGTAGCCATTCTGCTGGTTGTATAGTGCTTTTAAGTGGTGTTTCCCTGATGACTAATGGTGTTGAGCATCTTTCCCCGGTTGTTTGACATTCATATATCCTCCCTGGTGAAATGTGAATTCAAATCTTTTACCTACACTCTGTCATTATAGTCAGTCCTTTCCTTGTTTAGAAAAACTACAGCCTTAGTTGAATCAAATGTTACCCACTCCACATCTACTCATGGAACTGAATGTAGCTGGAGAAAAGCACAACCATTCTGGGTGATATCATCTTAAACTTAAGTGGATCCTTAATGCTGTCTGCAGTCATACTCCTGTTACTCTTCTACTTTTCTAGATGACTGTGAGCTCTCTTTTCCAGTCTCATCAAATCTCTGCCACCC
The DNA here is from genome assembly GCA_028571685.1 of Heterohyrax brucei. Taxonomy (NCBI): domain Eukaryota; kingdom Metazoa; phylum Chordata; class Mammalia; order Hyracoidea; family Procaviidae; genus Heterohyrax; species Heterohyrax brucei. The sequence continues at coordinate 115,399,556 of CM053143.1, read as the reverse complement.
CAACCTTCTGCTTTTCTTACTACTTTTTTGAGAAAATTGAGCAATTAGAAAATAATTCCCGCTATAACATCTACAACTTTCTATCATTTACCAGTATAGTATGCCTTCCTTCCTGTTAATAGTCAATGAATTATGCCTTCCCTTCTGTTAATGAATTATTCTTGCTCTTATCTAAGGCCACGTCATCCACTTGTGTGCTGGTTTCCATCTCTTTGTGTCTACTCAAGGACATTGCTCCACTAATTTTCTTCTGTCTTGTATTATCAGTTGCTCCCTCCCCCACTCCCACTGTTTTTGTTAGGTCCTGTTGAGTCATTTCTAGTTCATGATGTCCCTGTGTTCAACAAAATGAAACACTGCCTAGTCCTGCACCCAGTCTCACAGTTGCTACATTTCAGTCCATTATTAGAGCTACAGTATCTGTCCACCTCATGGAGGGTCTTCCTCTTTTTTGCTGACCCTCTGTGAAGCATGATTTCCTTCGCCAGAGACTGTCCCTCCTGATTAACATACCCAAAGTAAATGAGACAAAGTCTAGCCATCTCCTTCCTTCTTACTTCTAAAGAACATTCAGTATGTATTTCTTCCAAGACAGATTTGTTGTTCTTTGGTTCGTTTGTTCCCCTCTCTACTGGATCATTATACAAGCAAAAGTTGCTTTTCCATCTTAAAAAGAAAAAAAAAAATCTTCTCTTGAATTGTCTGTTTTTCTCTACTCACCATCAAGTTACTGCCTGATTTTTTTAATTCCTGTTACGGAAAAGCTTCTGGAAAAAATTTAGTGTGTTGGCTCTCCTGTTTGTCTTCTGTCCATTCTTAGACCATTCCAACCAGGCTTTCATGCCCACTGCTTCATCAGAGTGCTCTTTTCGAGATCATCGGCATCCTCCCATTGCTGTATCTAATGGCCAGTTCTCCGTCCTCGTCTTACTTGACTTGTCGGAAGCATCTGATGCTCCGTCCTTCCAGTGACTCAGGCTTAAAATGTTGAAAGTATCGTTTACTTCTCTCTGTTTTCACAGCCTACATCCAAATGGTCAGTGCCTCCTGTTGCCTCAGCCTTCAAAGTATATCCTGAATTTAGGTCCAGACATTTTTATTACAGTATAAATTGGTGTCTCTACAGATCATTCTCATTTGCTTCTTTGTGAGTCATTATATTTTTAAAAATGTAATAGTTTTTTAGAACCCCAATTTAATGAACTCTAATAAAGATGGCCTGTTTCTAACAAACATCAACACCCAAGTGTAATTCATAGATACACTGTTCATCACTTTACTGCTGTTGCCCAGGTTCAAGTCGACTGGAATCACTGTCTGGGTTGGGATAAAACCAGTTGCCTTCAAGTCAGTTCTGACTCATGGTAATCCCATGTCTACCAGAGTAGACTTGTGCCCCAAGAGTTTTAAGAGCTGATTGTTTGAGTGGATCTCCAGGCCTTTCTTCTGAGGCACCTCTGAGTAGGCTTGAACCGTGACCTTTCAGATAGCAGCTGAGTGCTGTGAGTGCTGTAACTGTTTGTACCACCCAAGGGTGAGTCTCCCTTTCACCCTACTTACCATTATCAGTATTAACAACCATGATTCTCTTAAAAAGTAAGTCCTATGATGTCGTTCTTCTGCTTAAAACCTTGTGATTTGTTCCCTTTCTCTTACAGTAAAAGCCAACGGAGTTACATGACCTTTCCACCACTCTTAGCGTATGACCATTCCCTCTCCTTCTTTACCCTGTTTCATCCATATTGGCCCCTTGCTTTTCCTCACACAAAACCAGGCTTGCTCTTGCCTGAGGCTTTAGCACTTGCCCTTCCCTCTGCCTGAGTACCTCCTCTTCACCAAATTTCCACAGCTGACCTCCCTCATTTCCTTCAACTCTTTACTCACTAATCCAGACTTTACTCATCTAATTTAAATTGTCAACTCACCACATACTCCCAGTCTCTTTTTTCCACTTAAAAAAAAATTCTACTGTATTCCAATATACTAATACGATGTATTTTAATGTTTATTTGACTGCCTCTTCCCACTAGAATATAAACTTCACAAAGGCAGGATTTTTAATCCATTTTGTCAATGATATACTGGCAGTACCTAAAATAGTGCCCAGCACACTATAAATGCTCAGATATTTGTTAAGTGAATGAACGGAATTAAAGAGCTCAGAACTGGGACAAAACGGGAATAGAGCAAAAGCATACTGGCTATAAACGAGGCCAAGCTTGCCTTGAAGTTCATTTTATGCTAGTCACGTTGTTTTTGGTGGACTCAGTCCTTTGTGTAATAAAGACATGAAATCTAGCAGGCTTTAATTAAGGGACAGGGACAAAAGTACCTCACTGTCTCCTTGCCTGTAGGCTCACATGCCTGGAGCCTAAAAGTAGGTTAGGGTGAGCCTAAGTCAAGGATACCTGTACAAATTTCTTTTTCTGGTCTACATATACTCCATTTTTAATTGGTATTCAAGTGTTTCTGATAGTCTGTTCATTGCATTACATCTTAGTCTAGTTGCTTAGTCCGTTAGAAGTTTCTTTCAGAAGGATTTGAATAATAGGTGGGTTTTGTAAATGTGGGTGTATCTCATGAAAATTTAAAATGTTTTTTTGTAGGGTAAGTACATGCACACACACATTTTAAGAAGCCAGACTATGGTGACTGGTAGATAAATTTAGTTACAGTAGTATGTCTTTTGTTGGAGGCAAGTAGAGTTGTGTAATTCTAAGTATACAGCTTGGTGAATTTTCTGAAACTGAAAATATCAATGTAACCAGCATCCAAGACAAAAAAAAACAGAACCTAACTGTCATTCCGGGTGCTGATTTTATGCTCCTTCCATTCAGTACTCCCATAGGATGACCACTATTCTAACTTCTAATGCCATAGAAGTGTTTGGTCAAATTTTGTACTGTATGTGAATTGAATCATACAGTATACTTCTGACTTTTTTTCCTCAAAAGTGTGTTTTTGCGATTTACCCACATTATTATATATGGCTATACTTTGTTCATTTTCAATGCTATATGAGATTCCATATATACCACAATTTATTCTACTTTTAATGGGCTTTTGAATGGTTTCTAGTTTTTTGGCTTTTATCAATAGTGCTATAGTAATGTAGCACTATTAGTACAGTAATAAACTTTGAAAAAGACCATTTTAAGATTTTTTAATCCATAGTCAGTGAACCCTAAGTGTACTTCAGCACTGGTAACCAATGTATTTACTATGTTGATTTTTTAAAAAAGCATATATTTACTTTTTCAAATAAGATAGATAGTGGCTAGTACTACCAGGTCCTTCCCTCTTTAATGTTCTCACTGGCCTTTCTCTATATTGGGATTATTAGTGTATTGGGGCTAAGTATGCATATCCATGTCATTTATTAGATTATGAGTGCTTTTTAGTACTTTGTTTTACTTGCCTAAGTGTTCCTGTACCTGGCATAGTACCTGAAATACAGTAAGCTTGTGAGTGAATGGTGACAGTTAATACCACTGTCAGTGATTAACAGATCAAGTCTCTGTAGGTATGTGAACCATCTAGCTAGAGTGGAATCCATGCTTTAGCTTGACATTTCAGAGTCAAAGGGTTAGGAAGTGGTTTGTCTTTGAGAGAAGCCCTGACTTGAGGCCCTCTCACTGAACATGCTGTGTAGTTAGAGGGAATTTCTGTGGCTTTACAAGCCTCTTTGAGATTTCATGTGTTAAGAGCCATGATTCCAAGGGATAGTGTGAGGGCCAGATATAAATAGCAGAACACAAGTGGAGGTAATGTGCCAAGCCAAGCCAGTGCTGGGGATGTTTATAAAAAGAAAAGCATTCCCTTCTCAGCTCTCACTGTCAACAACGTCCTATCTGGAAGACACGCTCGCAGCTCAGAGAGTGGAGAATCAGTTTGAGACGTAGCATCATTTAAAACTCCTTCAAAGGCAGAAAAGCCAGGTAAACATTTTGACTTATTTGCACTCAGGCTGTAGAAGTGAAGAATATTCTGGAAAACCCTGATCCAGAGCTTGCTTGGCACACACTCTGTTGTATCAGGTATCTGTCAAGTCCTATATTTCAAATCCTTTCTGGAAAAGAGAATTTTAACACAAAAGTGACATTTTGATACTGTATTTTAGTGACTTTAGTGAAAGAAATTGCCATGAAAAGACAAGCCTCTGGGACCAAACTCATGTATAAAAGAGAAGGCTATTTCCCTTCCCCTGTGTTGCTCTTTCCCATTTTCAGAAGCCAGAGTATGTGGTGCCTGGTAGGATAAAACAGAGATTTTGGTTTAGTTTCAGTAATGTGTGTTTTGTTTGAGGTATGTGGAAAGAACTGTAGCCTTTAATTAAATTGGTTAATTGCTGTGAAGCAGCTTCAGTCCTTGAGGGCCTCTTAGCCTTCTGTTTACCCTCTTCGGTCTCATAATCTTTGAAATAAACATTGGGCGTTTGGCCATTAGAGTTGTATAATCTTGTTATTATTGCTGCCTACCGTGTTCCTTCTTATTCTCATGTTCCCGCCTTCAGCAAGTTACGCGAGACACTTGTTTTACCCCTGGGCTTCTTTAGATGGTGACTATTTTGGGAAAGGAGTTCCCTTAGATAACCTACTGCTTTGTACCCCTACTGGCCACATTATCCCTGCATCCCATCCAAATGGGCATGTCTTGGCTTGCCCCCTCCCCCCCGCCAAAAAGATGTGTACAGACTCTGTAAACTGACCTTGGGATCTGGGATGTAGGGGACCAATCTGAGATGGCAATGCCATCCTTCTGTCCTCTTCTAAACTTTTGTTTAAGCCCACTAAATGGAAATTTCTTTATTTTAATTTAGAATAGAAATATGAAGACAAGACATTTTGAAATGATCACCGTGCTACTGGCGGCTGTTATCCTAATGGACGTCTTCCAGGTAATGTTGAGAATGGAAAGTATGTGGTCACTGGAATGGGAATTCTTGGTAGAACATTGCTTGAGACATCTGTGTGGATGGATGGTAAGAAATGATAGCAAGTAGGGTAGGTCAGAAGGAACCCTGGTGGTGCAGTGGTTAAAGCCCTCAGCTCTTAACCGAAAGGTTAGCAGTTTGAACTCACCAACCGCTAGACAGGAGAAAGGTAAGGCAGTCAGACTCCATTAAAGATTACAGCCTTGGAAACCCCATGGGGCAGTTCTTCCCTGCTGCCATAAGGAGTTGTTATGAGTCAGAACCACCATAGGTCAGTAAATTTTTTGCAAGTAACTTTTTTTTCATTTTACGGATATGACATAGGTAAACTGTAGAAAATTGAAAAATTAAAACTAAGTAAATAGAAAGTAAAAATTATGCATAATCCCTTTACACTGAGGAAAAGACTTACCCTGTGGGCATATAATCCTCTTTGCTTTTTTCTATGTTTGTATGCTTATGCATGTGTTTCATTTACAGAAATAGATTCACATTATACACAATATACTTTCACTTCTAAGTTAATATTGTGTTACAGATGTCTCTGTATATCATTAAATATTCTGAAAGTACCATGTATTTTTTCTCTGAAATAAGGCCATACTGCATTCATTGTTTGCTTGCATGTTTCTTAGTAAATTACATTATGATCATTTTCTCATATTGAATACATTTTTTCCAAAAGAACTTTTATAATTTAATTTTTGCAGTTAATCTTTAAGCATTCTATAATATATTTTTATATCAAGTATGAGGTAGCGAAACTCTGTACGTGTTGGCAGTCTCACTTCACCCTTCCCTCTTGGTAACTGCTAACGTACTTTATATTTCTGTGGCTTTGCCACTCCTGCGACCTTTAATTTGACAGAATCAGAATTGTACAGTCTATGGCCTTTTGTGTCTGGTTTCTTTCACTTAGTGTAGTATTTTCAAGGTTCATCCATGTTACGGCATGTTAGGGTACTTCATTTCTTTTTCTGGCAAAATAATATTCCATTGTATGGATATCCCACATTTTGTTTAAGCATTCAATTGATAGATAGTTTTAAGAATAATGCTGCTATGAATTTTTGTGTACAGCTTTTAGGGACTTGTTTTAATATAATTTTTTTCTAAATTTTATTTTGTTGTGTTGTTGAGGATATATATAACAAAACATATCCCAGTTCAACAGTTTCTACATGTACCATTTAGTGACACTGATTACATTCTTTGAGTTGTGCAATCATTCTCACCTTTCTTTTCTAAGTTGTACCTCTCTCATTAATGTAAGATCAGTGCCACCTAAGGCTCTTATCTATTCTTTTGAGTTGCTGTTGTCATTTGATCCCATAAAGATAGTTCTTAAAAAAGCACAATGCTCAGGGCAGACTTTTTTTACTATTAAGCTAAACTATTGCTGAGTTTTAAGATGCCTTCAGCAGATATTTTTGGTTTAAGGTTCAAGGATGATCTCAGGGTGATAATTTCAGGAATTCATTCTGCCTCTGCCTTAGGCTTGGTTCTCTAGAGAATAAAACCAATTAAAAAAAATTATTGCCCTTGAGTTGATTCTGACTCATAATGACACTTATAAATAAATACAGAGAGATTTGCGTCAAAGAAATAGCTCATGTGGTTGTAGAGGCTAGGGAGCCTCAGAGTCTGTGGGTCCGACTGGAGGCCTCTCCTGGCTCACAAGATGTGGCAACCAGTGAATCCCATAACTGGCAGTTAAGATGGCAGGTAAGCTTCCAGCTCAAGTCCCAAGAACTGGAAGACAGGCAAACAGGAGCCAGATGCAGGTTCCAGAGCAAGCAAAAGCCCATGTGCCTTGCCAGAAAGTCCACCTATACTGGGTGCAGGCCACATCCCCAGGGAAACTCCCTTTCAACTGATTAGCTGTTCACAGCAGAGCCTGTCATGGAGGTTGTTGTTGTTAGGTGCCATCAACTCAGTTCTGACTCGTAGCGACCCTGTGAACAACAAAATGAAACACTACCCCATCTTGTGCCACGTCCACAATCGTTTTTATGCTTAAGCTCATTGTTGCAACCACTGCGTCAATCCATCTCGTCCAGGGTCTTCCTCTTTTTCACGACCCTCCACTCTCCGAAGCATGATGTCCTTCTGCAGGGACTGATCTTTCCTGACAACATCTCCAAAGTATGTAAGATGCAGTCTTGCTATCTTTTGAGGTGGTAATGTCATATTAGATCTCATTGTAAAGGTGATTGCATCATTATGCGACTAACTGTATCGTAACTGCCAAACCACTCAGAAACATGGCACAGCCAAGCTGACACACTTAATGATCACAGCCTACCCTCTACACATCTCCTGAAGCCATGCATAATCTCTGAATAGACAGTTAAAAAGTCATAGCCCTGTTTACATCTTGTAAGTGAAGAATACAAAAATGTCTGTTGTACACATACAAGGAAGAAATACTCATAACAATTATAATCCTCATTTTTGCAGCTGGCCGTGTGGTCATAATTGGTATTTTGAACCACCTTCTTCTACCACTTATTCCATATTACCTTTGCCCTTAGCAGACACTTCACCTGGTGGTGATTCTTTGCTTGGTGGGGTAACACAAACCTTCGTTCCTGAAGGAACTGGGACATTAGTAGCCATGTTGGAATTGAGTCTCTGTAGTTTTCCATTGACTTGAATCACATGGCATGGCAGTATGAAGGAATGCCATAAGGAATCTCCTGTCTTCCAGACATACTCATTTTTGCCTGTATTGTATAATAGCAATCCAACTTCATCTTGGTAATCGCAATCAGTCCCACCAGCCAGTATGAGAACTCCCTTCTTTGCCAGTTGATCCAGACTCATACGGAGCCCAAAGTAGCCAGGTGGCATTCTTAGCTTCCAGTTCAGAGGAACCAGTGATATGTCTCCACGACTAAGTTACCTGTGCCATAAATTCCTGTATGTCAGACTATTCTGATTACAGCTTTGACTCCACTCTTCATTATGGTAACCATGCCCATCTTCTCTTTGTTGTTTGAGTGGTGCAACTTGGCCCCTGTTACTACAGGGTCCAGTCAGCCTCGTTGTAAGTCTTGTCTTTGTTGTTAGGTGCTGTCAAGTTGGTTCTGACTCACAGCAGCCCTGTGAACACCAGAACAAAACACTACCTGGTCTTGTACCATGTCCACAATTGTTTTTATGCTTAAGCCACTGTGTCAGTCCATCTCAATGAGGGTCTTCTTCTTTTTCACTGACCCTCCACTGTATCAAGCATGATGTCCTTCTCCAGGGACTGATCCCTCCTAACATGTCCAAAGAATGTAAGATGTAGTCTTGCCGTCTTTGCTTCCAGGGAGCACTCTGGTTGTACTGCTTCTAGAACAGATGTTTGTTCGATTTTGGTAGTCCCTGGTACATTCAACATCCTTCTCCAACATCACAATTCAAAAGCATCAATTCTTCTTTGTTCATTTTCCAAATTTTTCATGAGTGTGATGCAGTTGAAAATGCCATGGCTTAGGTCAGACATACTTTTGTGCTCAAGGTGATATCTTTACTTTTCAGTACTTTAAAGAGATCCTTTTCAGCAGATTTTCCCAGTGCAATGTGTCTTATGATTTCTTGACTGCTGCTTCCACTGGCATTGATTGTGGACCCAAGTGAATGAAATCCTTGACAACTTCAATCCTTTCTCCATTTATTATTATGTTGCTTACTGGTCCATTCGTGAGGATTTTTGTTTTCTAGATGTTGAGATGCAATCCATACCGAAGGCTGTGGTCCTTGATCTTCATCAGTAGGTGTTTTCAAATCCTTTTCACTTTTAGCAAGTAAGGTGGTATCTTCTTGCATGATGCAGTTAATGAATTGTCCTCCAATCCTGATGCCTCCTTCTTCCTTGTATAATCCTTCTTCTTTGTGTAATCCATTTTCTCAGATTTCTTTGCTCAGCATACAGATTGAAAAGGTATGGTGAAAGAATATAACCCTGACGCACACCTTTCCTGACTTTAAACCATGCAGAGTCCACTTGTTCTGGTTGCACAGCTGCCTCTTGATGCACATACAGGTTCCTTAAGAGCACAGTTAAGTGCTGCTGGAATTCCCATTTTATGCAGTGTTAGCCATAATTCGTTGTGATGCAAACAGTCACATGCTTTTGCATAGTCAGTGAAACACCTGTGAACATCTTTATTCTCTGCATTCAGCCAAGATCAATCTGACATCAGCAGTGATATCCCTGGTTTCATGTCCTCTTCTGAACCCAGCTTGAATTTCTGGCAGGTCCTTGTCAGTATACTGGTGCAGTCGCTTTTGGATGATCTTGAGCAAACTTTTACTTGTGTAATAGTAATGATATTTTTGGTAATTTCTTCGTTCAATTGGATCACCTTTCTTTGGAATGGGCATAAATATGGATCTCTTCCAGTCGGTTGGCCAGGTAGCTGTCCTCCAAATTTCTTGGCATAGACAAGAGAGCACTTACAACACTGCATCTATTTGTTGAAATATCTCAACTGATACTCCACAAATTCCTGGAGACTTGTTTTTTTGCCAATGCCTTCAGTGCAGCTGTGACTTTCTTCCTTAAGTACCTTCAGTTCCTAATTATATGCTACCTCTTCAAATGGCTGAACATCAACCAGTTCTTTCTGGTATAATGGCTGTGTATTCCTTCTGTTTTCTTTTGATGCTTCCTGAGTCATTTAATATTTTCCCTGTAGAATCCTTTACTATTGGAACTCAAGGCTTGAATGTTTTTCTTCAGTTCAGCTTGAAAAATGCAGAATGTGTTTTTCCCTTACAGCTTTCCATTTCCAGCTGTTTGAGTATGTCATATTACTTTATTTTGTCTTCTCGCAATGCCCTTTGAAATCTTCTGTTTTAGGTCTTTTAGTTCACCATTCTTTCCTTTTGCTTTAGCTGCTCAACACTTGAGAGCAAATTTCAGAGTCTCTTCTGATGTTCAAATTGGTCTTTTCTTTCTTTCCTGTCTTTTTAATGACCTCTTGCCCTCTTCATAGATGATGTTTTTGATGTCACTCCTCAGTTCATCTGATCTTTGGTCGTTAGTGATCAGCACATCAGATCTGTTCTTGAGGTGGTCTTCAAACTCAGCAACGATATACTCTAGGTCATACTTTGGCTCTTGTGGACTTGTTTTAATTTTCTTCAGTTTCAATTTGAATTTGCATATGAGCAATTGATGATCTGTGCAGCAGTCAGCACCTGGTCTTATTCTGACTGCTGATATGGAGCTTTCCCATCGTCTTTTTCCACAGACATAGTCCATGTGGTTCCTGTGTATTCCATCTGGTGAGGTCCATGTGTAAAGTCACTGTTTGTATTAGTTAAAAAAGGTATTTGCAGTGAAGAAATAGTTCATCTTGGCCAAATTCTGTCATGCGATCTTTGGCATTACTTGTATCACCAAGGCCGCATTTTCCAACCACTGATCCTCTTCATTTCCAACTTATGCAGTGCAGTCATGAGTAATTATCAATCCATCCAGATTGCAAGTTCAATCAATTTCAAACTGCAGAAGTGGTAAAAATGTTCAATCTTTTCATCTTTGGCCTTAGTGGTTAGTACCTAAATTTGAGTGATAGTAGTATTAACTGGCCTTCCTTATAAGCGTATGAATATTATCCTATCACTGATAGCATTGTACCTCAGGACAGATCTTAGAGTGTTCTTTTTGATGAATGCAACACCGTTCCTCTTCAAGTTTTCTTTCCTGGCATAGTAGGCCACATGATTGTTGGATTCAGAAATGGCCAGTACCAGTCCATTTCAGCTCACTAATGCGTAGAACATCAATGTTTATGCATTCCATTTCATTTTTGATGATTTCCAATTTTACTAGATTCATACTTCGTACATTCCATGTTCAGATTATTAATGGATGTTTGCAGCTGTTTCTTCTCATTTTGAGTCATGCCACATCAGCAAATGAGGATCCCAAAGGCTTTACTCCATCCACAACATTAGGATCACCTCTAACATTTTCACTCAGTTATGTTAAAAAAAAAAAAAAAAAAGATCACCTCTACTTTGAGGAGACAGCTCCTCCACAGTCATCCTCTGAGTGCCTTCCAACCTGGAGGGCTCATTTTCCGGCATTATATCTGACAGTGTTCCACTGCTATACATAAGATTTTCCCTAGCTAATTCTTTTCAGAAGTAGACTGCCTGGTCCTTCTTCCTAGTTTGTCTTAGGCTGAAAGCTCATCTGAATCTTGTCTACCCTGGGTGACCCTGCTTGTATCTAAATACCAATGGCATAGCTTCTAGCATCACAGCAACAAGCAAGCCTCTACTGACAGACAGGTGGGGGCTGCAGCTCCCACTGTAGTTAGGGGCATTAATTCAGTTAGGGCAGTTCCCACTGTCAGATCTGACTTACATGAAACAGCAACTGCAGCAGTGTTCAGTGATGTCGGGGGCTCCCTTCACAAATTTTTTCCTCACTTTTGTGATAAAAGGTGTGTTCTCTAGGCACTCCATGTGTGGGTATTTAGGTCTAACCTGATAAATCCTCTCTACCATGGCAATTTCCCTAAGCCTTTGGATACCTTCTACTGTATAGCAGGACAGGTGTCTTAGGCTAGGTTCTCTAGTGAAGCAAAACCAATAAAGTGTGTAAAATATAGGGAGAGATTATTTATATCAAGAAAATGGCTTCCACAGTTGTAGGCCACCACAACTCCCTTTCAGCTAGTTGGCTGCTCACAGCAGATCTGTCATTGAGGTGATCACATTATATCAAATTCCACCGCAGAAGCAATCACATCATCGTACTATATCATAACTGCGAAATTACTGATAATCATGGACCAGTCGTGTTGACATACAACCTTAATGTTATCACAGCAGATCTGGTACTTCAGGTTGATTTAGTGTAGGCCATCATGTAACCCATGCTTCAGTAACCCAGCCAAATAAACTATCAGATCCTCTCCTAACCTCTCAAGCGGAGACATTGAAGAATCTGTGCTTAACCAAAACCAAATCCCAAAGTTGCCATTCCGTCAGTTCCAGCACTTAAGCAATCCCATAGGACAGTGTAGAACTGCCCCATAAAGTTTTCAAGGAACAGCTGGTGGATTCAGACTGCTCGCCTTTTGCTTAGAAGATGAGTGCCTAACCACAGTGCAGGTAGGTCTCCAAATGTGTGCTTAGTTGGACCTATATCAATAAGCTTAGACTGATCCATCTTTATGTTCCTTGTACCATTGTCCTGCACTCTTAATGGCCATTTGTATACATGTTTGCCAGGTTTCCGTTTGTGTGTATTAGAAAAGTCAAGCAGTTCTTTTGGAGCATATTGTACCTCTTCTGGTCAACTTTGTACTTCACCTTTTGGGGTTCACTGGGACTAAAGTCTGGTTATAGCTCTGGAAGCCAAAATGGTTAGTAGGGATGTGTTTTGAGAGCACAGAACATTGTCTTATAAGGTATCTGCCTCAGGCCATGCCCCAGGCAGTGATTTACTCAAATACGGTTCAGACTGAGCTAGGTTAATCTCATCAGATTGGGGAGGGTGGCATAACAGATAAAGAAGGAGGAATCTCTTGAGATGTGAGAGAGCTAGTTCTTGATTTTGGCAGAAGTGATTCAATGAGATTTAGGGACTCTGTGTCCTTAGCTTCCTGATTATCTGTCCAAATGTCCCTATCCCAAGTTTCAGGGTCCCATTTCTTCCCAATAAATGCTCTTATTTTAACTTACAGGCACCACTCAAGGTTGGGAATTCAGTTGTTGCTGTAATTCAGCCACTCTTACGTTAAAGACTCTGGGTTTTATTTTCAGCAATATCAGCTCTGTTAGTACAAGAAATAAAGCTTTCTTTCAAGGTATAAGTAGAATTTTTAAAGTTGTTATGGGACATTTTAGCTTTGACTCTGATGCCCTGAGCTCATCTCTTTCTTTTACCACTTTGTCTTCTAAAAGTAGAACCAACCAACCGGCTTGCTTATGCTTCTCATTATGACAGAACTGTAGAAAAGTATCAAACATGTGATCACCCAGAGCCTCACCTCTCACCAATACTTGACCTACTGGTGGTGATATTTTGCAATTTTCTGTTGCCATCTCATGCCACGTATTAGCAGTGCCCTCTTTACTACTGGAAGCAGAGTCATCAACATCTTTAAGAGTAAAAAGACTTGAGAAGTGATTTAGAAAACTCACCCTTACAATTTCGTTTCTCTAGAACCACTCTCACTATGAAATAGGCTGGATTCTCCAGAGAAGCAAAACCAATAAAGCATATAAATATATACCCACAAGAGATTCATATCAAGGAAGTGGTTCATACTGTTGTAGAGGCTGGAATGCCCCAAGTCTGTGTAGTGACTTCTGGCTCACAGGTTGTGAGCAAATCCCAAGATTGGCAGGCAAGTTGGCATACAGGAACCAGGTGAGGATCCAGAGCAAGCAAAAGCCCACAGGCCTTGCCAGAAAAGCCACATCCCAAGGAAACCTTTTCACCTGATTGCCTACTTATAGCAGATGTCATCATGAAGGTGATAAAATTGTACAGTTCTCATCATGGAGATGATTACATCATTATACAATTTCTGAACTGTGTCATAGGTTCCAAACCACTGAAAATCAAGGCATAACCAGTTTGATACACAAACTTAATTATCTCCAGAAGGTCTGAGGTCTGTGAGAATTTGAAGTTCTGTTGTGCTGCAGTTTCCTCCTTTTGACCTGGATTCTTCTATGAAGTCTTTTTGATTAAAATGTTCAGTAATGGTAGCCAGGCAGCATCCAGCTGTTCCAGTCTCATGGCAAAGGAGGTAATTGTTCATGGAGACAGCCAGCCATACATTCTGTATCTTCCTGCTATTCCTGAGTCTCTTTTTTCCCTCTGTTGCTCTAGGAGAATAGAGACCAATTATTGTAACTTAAATGGCTACTTGCAAGGTTTTAAGACCCCATGCATTACACAATAAACTGGATGGTAGAACAAAAGCCCTAAACATATTACTAGGCTGATTAACTGGGATGTTCCATGGAATCATGACCCTAAACCTCCAAATTAAGGAACGAAATCCCCATGAGGTATTTGGTTGTACATAAGCAACCTCAGCAACTACTCTTTTGTTGTTATTATTGGTGTTCTAAATATATATTTAGATCTAACACACAACTTTTGCCATTTCATTTTGTACAGATGTACAACTTACTGAAGCAATTAAAATAATCAGCTGTGCAACCAACCCTATCCTTAATCAGTGTGATCTCTTTGTCACTGTTAACCTATCTTTTCCCCTCCCTCTGGTAACTACTAATAACCTTTGGTCTCTATACTTTTGTCTTGTCGTGTCTTTTTATGTAACTAAGGTCATACTGTGTTTGTCCTTTTGTGGTTGCCCTATTTTGTTCAGTATAATGTTTTCAAACTCCATCCTTATTAGCATGTATCAAGAGTACTGTTGGCTGGGTAATACTCCCTTGTGTATATGCACCACATTTTGTTTATCCATTCATCTGTTGATGGACATTTAGGTTGTTTCTACCTTTTAGGTACTGTAAATACAAGGTCTGACAGGTCCACAAACTTAATTCTAACTGCTATATACCTCATTGCTGAATATCACTACAGTCACCTTCAGAGTACTGCCCTTGGGAAGCTATGCACTGACACTAGCACCTAGTCTGCCCCTTCAAAGCAATTTGGGAATTCTTTTTGGAATGGCCATTGTGTATCATGGCATGGTGGCAGGTTCGTGAACTTAAATGTATAGTTGTCTGTGAGGGAATTCTTTGTAGCCAGTAAATGAACAACTGTATTGGAACACCCTCCCTACCTGATCTGGCCCCCAGTGACTTTCTCTTTACCCAAAGATAAAGGTAATAGAAAGGCAGATATTTGGAAGACATTCAGGATCTCAAGGGTAATATGATGACAGCTCTAATGGCCGTTCCAGAAAAAGAGTTCCACAATTGTTTTTGAAGGATGGACTAGGTGCTGGCATTGGTGTACTTCGAAGGTGGCCGTAGTGATATTCAGCAATGAGATATCTAGCACTTTTTCTAGGATGAGTTCATGAACTTAATTGTCAATCTTCATAGTGCTGTATTGCACATCAGTGTGCACATCTCTTTTTGAATCTCTGCTTTTGAGTCTTTTGACTACATAGCTAGTAGTGAAATTGTAGGTTTGCAGTATTATTTTATAGGGCCCTGGTTGCACAGTGATTAAGTGTTTTGCTGCTACTGAAAAAGTCAGCAGTTTGAATCTACCTGCTGCTCCTTGGAAATCCTGTGGAGCAGTTCTCTGTCCCACAGGGTCACTAGGTCAAAATCAACTTGATGTCAACAGGTTTCTTCTTTCATAATGTAATTTTAATGTGTTCTAAGAATGTTTCAGAGAGAAATTTAATTTCTTGATCATTTAGGCCAGTTCCACATTTTTTGTAATAAATTTTTGGTAATTAAATTCCTTCAGTATGGATTTTTGTTTCAGTGTATAAAAAATCAGAGGGAAAAAAAAGTATAATCATCTTGTTTCACCTAGCCTTTTGTATCTCTTTGTTAGTGTCCATTGAGTTGTCACCCTTGAATGGTAGTGGCATTTGTGAACTTGGTCACTGGTCAGGCCACCCACTGTATAGAATACACCGTGGTCTGTGGCCTCTGGCTAGAAAGCTTGATGACTAAAACTGGACATGTAGAGACACGTTAGAGGCACTGGAAAAAGACGAGAACATAATTGGATTGACTATGATATGTGAGGAATGTGGGAGGTAGTTTTAGGATATGATGTCTTACACTGTATTGAAGTCTTAAAGATAAATTAAATATTGGTGTCCAGGCTGCAGTCTGGTACATTGTGTGCTGCAGAGGAAAGAGTATTTCTTGGCGTAGAGTTAGCAGTGATTTGATCTCCTGAAGCTCAAATTCCCATGTCAAAGAACTGACCTACAGACCCAGGAGTGCAGGAGGCTCAGTGACTTCTCTAGCATAATGTTCTGTAGCTGAAAATCAAGATAGTTTCTGATGCTGGCACAGTTTTCTCCTTTGTAAAGTTGTATTAATGATTGTGTGCCCAGTCTTTCATAAGAGTTGCTATGAGGACACAGTTAAGCTCTGTGAAAAGCTAAAAGTGCTACATAAATGTCAGTGATCTTCATCAATGCAGTGTCGTTCTTTAGCAGTAGCAGTACTTTAGTTAGTAGGACAGACTGTAGACCCAGACTGCCTGGGTTAAAATCACAATTCCAGTTAAGTTGTTCAGTCTCTCTTAGTATCCTCATCTATAAAAAGGAGATAACAATAGTTTCTATCTCATAGGAGTTGTCATGAGAATTAGATGAATCAATACATGTAAAGCACTCATTGCCTGGTGTGTGGAAATCATTCTACAGAAGTTTGTTAGGCTTTAGTGGTGAATTGACTCCAGGGGTGGCTGACAAGGCAGGATCTAGGAAAACTTCAAACTCATTGCCACTGAGTTGATTCCAACTCATAGAGACCTTATATGACAAAACTGCCCCATAGAATTTCCAGGGAGCAGCTGGTGGGTTCAAATGGCCAACCTTTTGACTAGCAGCCATATCTCTTAACCACCAGGGCTCCTCACAAATTGATTTTTTTTTAAAAAGCTGCTGCCATCAAGTTGCTTCCAGCTCGTAGTGATCTTATAGGACAGAGTAGAACTGCCCCATAGAGTTTCCAGGGAGCACCTGGTAGATTCAAACTACCACCTTTTGATGAGCAGCTGTTTCAGTTAACCACTGTGCCAGCAGGGTTTTAGTGGGCCTTAAAGAAAGGCCAGGTCCTTGGTGGTGGTGGTTGTAGATGGTAAGATCGTGAGTTTGGTCTTGGACATATACGTTTGGGAGGGTCTTTGAGAAATTCAAGTAGAAGTGTCAAGTAGATAGTTAGTATATAGGTCTGATACCTACAGGAGAAGTCAGAGGCATTTAGGTGGTAATTCAAACTGTGGACATGTATGTAATTGCCCGGCAGTAGAGTTGAAAGAAAATAAGCAGCCTGAAGAATTCCAGCATCAAATGGCTAGCTAGATTATGGTGAGTCTGTAAAGGAGTCAATGAAGAAATGTATCCTTGTCAGCCAAGTGCCGTCGAGTCGGATCCAACTCATGGCACTGTACCCTTAGTGAAAGTGAAACCTGTTTTGGCAGAGGAATCGGGGTAGGAAAGCAGATTGGAGAGGGTTGAAATGGAGTTGGCAAGGGTAGACATCTCTTCTAGCATGTTTGTCTCTGATGGGGAGAAAATAGTGGGAAGAAGACGGCTAGAGTAGGATATAGGATCAAGTTTTTGTTTTGTTCTTTTGCCTTCTGCTTCTGTCTCTCCTACATATACACACACACCTTGAGTCATTCACATAGAAGCTCCAACTTTAACAACTCCTAGCTACTTGTTTCTATAAAGCCTCCAGCTAAAGTCCATAAGTGAATTTTTGCAACTGTGAACCCTACAAGCATGGACTAGTGGGAAGAGAGGATGGAATGGAATAGTGCAAAAGGTAGTAGTAAGTAGCATGAGAACCTGTCTGACTTTAGTGGAGATAATGATGAAGATCAACCCAAGGCTGATTCTCTTGAAGTAGAAGTCAGCCGCACCTCCACTCTCCAACCTTTCTACTAGTTATCACACCAGCTGTACTTCCCACGACACTCTCTGCTTCTCTTCTGGGTTTGCTAATATATTGCAGTGATCACAAAGAATTCACAGAACATACTTACGGTTCTAAGAGTTATTGTGGTAGCAACAGGATTCCACTCAGGATCAGGTCAACAGATTACAACTTGAAAATATTACCAGAAAAAAACAGGTTGCAGACTTGTGCTGGCCTGTCACTACTAAGCCAATCACGCAGAAACAGGGAGTGAATTTTTGAAAGCGCTTTATTCCTGTTGCCAGCAACCTGACAAGGTGATGGGTCAGCAACGTAAAAATCATTTTAACATGTAAATCCAGACTGGCAAGTGTTGTAGAGGGGTTTAGGGAAGAGAAGAGGCATAGGTGTGGGGTGGGAGCATGCAGGTTTTCACAGGAGGTGAGGTTGGTGAAGAAACATGGTTTAAGATGAGTTGTCCTTGACATCTCCAGGCTGGTTACTTTCCCTCAGGAATAGTATTCTTATCTGAATCCATAATCCACTGTCATCGAGAATGGCAAAGTGCAAGTTGGCATTGCTCTGTCCAGTTATCGGTCAAGAATAGCCTGGGAAAACAAACTTAAAGTCTTTGTGAGTACTGGTTAGAGGGGACTGTTAACAGTTTTCATTATGTGTCAGTGTTCCTAAGGGAGAAAAGGGGTTTGGTATTAGAAAGAAGCTAGCTAAGAATTTTTATATAGCTGTTAACCCTGTGGGAATCAGGATCAGGAAGCAGACAGGCTGTTTCCTTTCTGCAGAGCAAGGCAGCTCTGTCAGTTCCTGTTCGCTATGGGGGCAAGGAAGCAGGCCCTCTGTCTGCCCTACATGCCCCATCTCAGACACACAGGCCTCCTCTCGGCCCCCTGACGACAGGCTCCTCTAGGTCCCCTCAGGACAGGCACCTCTTGACCCTGCCATTTGTCACCACTGACTCTGCTGCGGGGCCCCTTCAGGCCTATTGCCACCAGGAGGGACTCTCTCAGGCCTGTCACTTTGTTCAGTGTTTGTAGCCTTTGACCCATATTACAGCTTTTAGGAGGTTCCTTGTCTCTCTTCTTCTGTCTTCCCTTTTCTTCTGCTTCCTGTCTGAAAAGCATCCTCTGTGGGGTTGGCTGCATTTCTGTACAAACTCTCAATTTGAAAGCAAGATCCTCCTGCCAGGGCCATGAACTGACACTTCATTTGTGTACTAGGCCATAGTAATTTACATAGTCTACAGTCACTTAAATTGCATAGTATATTGACCAATTCCTGTAAGGTAAGTACCAATTACAGGATAGGTGGTGGCCCAGACCCCACTGCTGGCTAGTAGACTCAGGTTGCAGCCCAGGACCAGACAAAAAGCACCAAACCAAGTGGTTCACAGCTTACCTGTGAAATGAAGCAAACCCTCTGAGCTAGAAAACTGGGGCAAAGGTAACTCCTCAGGACTTAGGGGAGAATCTTTCAAGCTGTTCTCCCGAAGAACCAAGGCAGAAGGCCTCATAAAGGAACTCATTTCACCCGAGGAGCATGATCCTTTTACTTGCAGAAACCCACAGAGATGTCCTTGTGCAGTGTTGCTTACCATAAGCCAGAGCACACGGTTCTTGATAGCTAATTCACTTAAATGTTTTGCCAGCTGCTATGTAAGTGTTTGGGATTCAAAGATAAATATGATGCAAGTCCTGCCTTTAAGGAACTTACAGTATATAATAAACAGGTATTCCTCTCATGAGTTAATAAAAATAACTAGAACTTGTTGAAGGCTTTATACATACTTGACCATGGGGCTAAAGTTTTGCAGATATTCATTATATAATTTATTTCTCACAAAAACCCTGCAAGGGGGACCATGGTCTTAGGCGAAATCGAGGCCAATTGGCACAACTAGCATTTTACTAAGAGGGCTCTCCGCATCCCACATTGGTGAGTGGCATCTGGGGTCTTAAAAGCTGCCAAGCTGCCATCCGAGGACACAGCAAATGGTCCCAACTCAGCAGGAACAGATACTCACCGAGGACCAAACTGACATGCGGTAAAGACAACCTAGAAGACACAGAGACCCGCAAGAGTAGGTGCCTTCATCGACTTGGGGCCAGAAGAACCGGATGGTGCCCAGCCACCACCAGTGACAGCCACGATGGAGCGCACTAGGCTGAGTCTCACTGGCAACACAAGAATAAAAAGGGTTGCATCCTGAGATCTCCACTAAAAGACTTCAATTGATGGTCCAGTGGTTTCGGGGTTCCCCTGAGAGCATGGCCTCCGGCCCTGATACTGCCCTTACCCTTAAATTATAACAAAGGCCCACTCTTTGGACAGGAATGGATTGGACTTGGCAATGCAGAGTGACCGTATATTGGTTGCACTTTATGGTTCTGTACATCTGTAGGATATCATCCTGCTGACCTCTGGCTGGAGGAAGGAGAGTGGGTGGAGAGGAGCGGAAAGAAGGCTGTTGGGAGGATGAGACATGTATGGAGCAGAGAGGAATAGTGTGCTGTCACCAGACAGGGAGAGCAGTGGAAGCTGCATATAGGTGGGCATGTAAATTTATACGGGAATGTATATTTTCACTCAGTCATGTTAAAGGAAAAAAAAAAAAAAACCCTGCAAGGTAGGTTTTGTCGAGGTCCTGAAACTGATTAGACCCCAAGTGACCTGGTTTGGGTTCCAGAAATCAGGCTAGAAAGTCTGGTCTCCAGATGAGTGACAGATCGGGCTCCCCCTCCTCCAAGGCACGCAACCTTCTTGGCAGCAAGGTTATATGAAGGAAAGTTAAGTGCAAGTGTGCTCCAGAGAGGAAAGAGATCAGTCTCCAAGAGGGGAGAAACAACCCTGTACAGATTTGGGGGTCTCTCTTATACATTGGCAAGGGAGGAGGTGGTGACATTGTTCCTGGTGCATGTGTACATGTGGTCACGTAGCCAGGAAAAGTGTTGTGTTCTTATTGCAACTATCAAGAAGAAATCATCCTATTCAAGATTACCTCTCCCAAGATCATCCTGTGATTTCCAGTTGTCAGGAAGGAGCCATCCTATCTCTGACTACCCTTCCCAAGCACCAAGCTGTGGCAGCCAGGTTCCCACAGTAACCTTATCAGATTTCATTTTGCCCTTATCCTCACTTTTAGATGAGAAAAATTAAAGCTCAGAAAGGACAAGGAACTTTCCCACACCTAACTGCCACCTAAGTAGTAGTGGCCAGGTCTGTCCAACTTCAAGCCAGTGTTAATTACATTCTGTTACCCTGCATCTTACGGTGCGTGTACATTTGTATCATTTCAGTTTATATAACAGAAGCACGGTTCAAACTAGCTTGAGCAAATAGGGAATTTATTGATTCTTAGGACTGTAAACAAAATTCAGGGATAAAACAGGGTCTTCAGGCACAGCTTGATTCAGGCCCTCAGGTAATGTTATTACGGCCTTATCTGCAGCCCTTTCTTTGTTAGCTTTATTTTCATACAGATACTTCATGGGACCGAAAAAATAAATGTTGGCATCCCTAAACTAATACTGTCACTACAGCTTAATGATTTTAGAGGAAGAGAGACTTCTAAGAGTGCTCTGATTACAGGGCCTGGATCACTTGCTTATTTTGAGGCTGGAAATGCAGAATGAATTCTGCCGAAACCCCAAGGAAAAGAGAGGAAGTGTCCCCCAAGGAATAGGAATGATGCTTGCCCGGATGTGTTTATCTATCACAGTATTTGTCACATAACCAAAAACCATCTGGGCCATTCTAACTCACAGTGACCCTATACGACAGAGTAGAACTGCCTCCTAAGATTTCTGAGGAGTGGCCAGTGGATTTGAACTGCCGACTTTTTGGTCAGCAGCCCCCTCTTGACGCCCGCAGTTCTCCCAGCAGTCTGTAAAGGTTGAGGAGCTATAGCTAAAGAGGTTGTTCAGAGCCAGCACTGCCACCTGGTTCATCACTGTTGCACTCACTGCTCTTTCCTCTACACCTCAGTGTTCAAACACGTGAGTTACAGGCACACCTCTACCCATACAGTGTCATCCACTAACATTTACTCTTTCATACAATTATGTACAGTTGAGAAAAGTTATTAGTAACAATGAAGTATACCACGTATGTGAGGAGATATCCAAAGTTATAAATAGAGATTCTTGGCCAGGGATAAAAGGGTAGGGGGAAGTTATATGAGAGAAAATAATACATTCCAAATATCTTATTTCAAGAGTATAAATGTCCTTTCTCTTTGAAGGTGAAGTCGGAAATATTAGACATGGCAGACAATGCATTTGATGATGAATACCTGAAATGCACCGAGAGGATGGAGATCAAGTATGTTCCCCAACTGCTCAAGGAGGAAATAGCAGGCTCTCAGATCTTGGAGACTGTGTGGGAAAAGGCAAAAACCAAATGGGAAGCTCAGAAGACTCAGCTCTTCCTCCCTGTGAATTTTAAGGATAACCATGGAATAGCCTTGATTGCATACATTGCTCACGCTCAAGACCAAACTCCATTTTACCAAATGTTCAATGAAGCTGTACAGATGGCGGGCCAGTCTCGAGAAGATTATATCTATAGTTTCCAGTTCAAAGCTTTTCATTTTTACCTGACAAGAGCCCTGCAGTTGCTGAGAAAACCTTGTGAGGATGCTTACAAAAGTGTGGTGTATAGTACAGGCCAGGGTACTTCATTTTTATTTGGAGGACTGAACCAAGCCAGATTTGGCCGTTTCACTTTGGCGTATCCAGCCGTACCTCAAGCTGTTACTGACCAGCATAGCCTGCTGATGATCAACACCTGCTTTGGAGTTTCTGTGGAAGAGTTTTTGGATAAAGAAAATGAAGGAATTGTTGTAATCCCTCTGAATGAGGTGTTTCATGTATCACAGGAAGGGGCTGGCAACAGCCTCATCCTTCAAAGCACAAACAAGACCTGCAGCCATTACGAGTGTGCCTTTCTAGGTGGTAAGTGTCTCTGTTTCCTCTATGCTCTCTGGGAGGGAAGGAGTGGGATTCTTAGATACAGGGGTGAGGCCCAGTAAGAAGAGCCAGAGATGTTTGAAAGGATGAATGACATGGGTGGTTTCCAGGCTGGCTTCTTTCATAGTGCCAGTTTCTTTTTCAGTAATTAAATGTCATCAAAATATTGCATTTACAGACAAAAAAAATTAAAATAAGTACTATATAAAACTAAAACTAAACCACTTGCAAGCAAGTTGAGTTCAACTCTTGGAGACCCTCCATATGTCAGAATTTTGCTCCACAGGGTTTTAAATGGCTGATTTTTTTTTAATTGTGTTTTAGATGAAGGTTTACCAAGCAAATTAGTTTCTCATTAACCCGTACACATATTGTTTTGTGACATTAGTTGCCATTCCCAAGACATGTCAACATTCCTCTCTGCATTGAGCGCTCCATAATCAGCTTTCCTACTCCCTCCTGCCTTCTCATCCTTGCCCCTGGGTTGATGGGCCCATTTCCTCTTGTCTTACAGGCCTGTCTTGTCTTTGGCTGAAAGGTAAACCTTAGGAGTGACTTCAGTACTAAGTTAAAAAGGTGTTTGGGGGCCATATTCTTGGGGTTCATCCAGTCTGTGTCAGGTCAGTAAGTCCAGTCTTTGTGAGTTAGAATTTTGTTCTCCATCTATCTCCCGCTCTGTCTGGGACCCTCTATTGTGATCCCTGTCAGAGAAGTCAATGGTAGTAGCCAGGTGTCCTGTAGTTGTTGTGGGCTTAGTGTGGTGGAGGCTGTGATCGTTGTGCTACATGATTCCTTTGGACTAATCTTTCCACTGTGTCTTTGGTTTGCTCATTCTGCTTTGCTCCAGCAAAGGATGGGAACAGTAGGTGTATCTTAAATTCCAGCTCGCAGACTTTGAAGACCACCATTGCTGCTCATCACAGCCACGTGTAGGACATCTTCTTTATAAACTGGTATATCCATTGAGCTAGATGTCCCCGAGACCATAGTTCCCAGCCTTCAGCTCAGCAGTTTGTTTGGATACGTCTGTGCAGTTCACCCGACCTTGTGCTGGCTTCTCCAGTATTATGTACTGTCTTAACTTTCACCAGTTATCACTTAACCTATTGTCTGTTTAGTGTTTTTCTCTCCCCACTCCTTTCCCTTGTAACCACCAAAAATTGTTTCCTTTGTGTGTAAACCTTTCCATGAGTTTTTATAGTAGTGGTCTTATACAGTATTTTTTCTTTTGTGATAGACTTATTTCACTCAGTATAATGCCTCCAGATTCAGCCTTGTTGTGAGATGTTTCCCACATTCATCTTTGTTCCTTACTGTTGTATAGTGTCCATTGTATGTGTGTGCCATACTGTGTTTATCCATTCATCTGTTGATGGGTAGTTAGGCTGTTTCCATCTTTTTGTTACTGTAAATAGTGCTACAGTGAACGTGGATGTACATAGGTCTGTTCATGTGACAGCTATTATTTTTGTAGGATATAGTCCTAGAAGTGGAATTGCAGAATCACAGAGCATTTCTATCTCTAGCCTTTTAAGGAAGTGCTATACCATTTTCCAAAATGATTGTACCATTTTGCATTCCTACGAGCAGTGCCTAAGAGTTCCAGTCTCCTCACAGCCTCTGAAACGTTTGTTTTCTATTTTTTTGACTTGTACCTGTAATGTCAGTGTGAGATGGCATCGCATTGTAGTTTTGGTTTACATTTCTCTAATGGATAGTGATCACTAGCATTTCCTTATGTGTCTCTTAGCTGCTTGAATGTCTTCTTTGATGTGTCTGTTCATTTCCTTTGCCCATTTTTTAAAATGGATTATTTGTCTTTTTGTTGTAGAGGTGTGTTGCATTTTCCTCTAGGTTTTAGAGATTAGACCATTGTTGAATTTGTCGTAGCCAAAATTTTTTTCTCAGCCTATAGGTTCTCTTTTTATTCTTTTGATAGTCTTTTGATCAGTATAAGTGTTTACTTTTTAGAAAATCCAGTTAGCTAGCTTATCTTTTGGTGTTTGTGTATTGTTAGTTATGGTTTACATCCTGTTAATGCCATATATTACGGCCTTGAGTATTAGCCACATTTTTTCTTCTATGATCTTTATAGTTTTGGGCTTTACATTCAAGTCTGATCTATTTTGAATTCGTGTTTGTGTACAGTATGGGATATGGTTCCTTTTCCATTTTTTTTTTGCAGATGGACATCAGTTTTGCCAAATCCGCTGCCATCGAGTCAGTTCTGACTCACAGTGACCCTACAGGTCAGAGTAGAACTGCCCCATAGAGTTTCCAAGGAGCACCTGGCAGATTTGAACTGTCAACCTTTTGGTTTGCAGGCATAGCACTTAACCCACTACGCCATCAGGGTTCCCATTTAGACTGACTTTTTCCAATGTCATGAACTTCAGACCTTTGTTGATAATCAGGTGACTGTAGGTGGATATATTTACATCTGGGTCTCAGTTCTGCTCTTTTGATCAATATATCCATTGTTATACCAGGGCCATGCTGTTTTGACCACCGTGGCTTTATAGTAGGTTCTGATGTCACATAGTATGAGACTTCCTACTTTATTCTTCTTCAGTGGTAGTTTATTTATCCAAGGTCTTCTCCCTTACCCTGTGAAGTTTTTCCATATCATTAAAGAATGCCCTTGGATTGGATTGCATTGTATTTATAGATTGCTTGGGAAGGATTGACATGTTCACAATGTTACGCTTACCTACCATGAGCATGGAAATGCTGGTGGTGTAGTGGTTAAGAGCAGGGTAGGGCAAGGTGTGATGATCCATGCCTGTACTGCTCAGGGTGTGCAGTGGTCAACATGTGGTGCAAATAGGCAAGAGATAAGGGGGAGGATGTGATCTGTGGGGCTAAGTGGATGTGGGAAAGAGGAACAGAAGCCTCCGCACCCCCACCCCCATCCCCCCAAAAGGTACTGAGGGAGCCTACTGTTGGAGTGAAGCAGACCTAGGGAACCTGTATGATGGTGGCTTTCTAAACAGTCAGTGTAGCACAGCCTGTAAAGATGGGGCAGTGTCAACACAAGTGGCTGTGTGTTTGAGAGAAACAAAAGAAAGGAAAAGAGAGATAAGAAACTGGAATTAAAGAACAGGCACATGCAGTCAGGTGGCCAGGAGAGAGGAAATGATGAAAGGCAGAGAGAGACATGAAACGAAGAACAACTAAAAATGCCCTGAGTGAGCCCACCAGAAGCCACTTCCCAACTGATTGGTGCTGCACAGCCCATCAAGAAAGAGTGAAGATGTCACATAATGCCAGGTGTTCAGGAAAAAGGAGAGACGGCAGAGAAAGATAAGAAACTGCTAAAAGGAAAAAAGAAAAAGAAAAATACCCTGAAGGAACTCACTGATATGGCGATGTGGACCAGGGAAGGGGCTCCCAAGCTAAGTGGCGCTTCACAGGCCATCTGGAAGGAGTGAAAGTGGCACAGAGTACAAGGTATTCTAGAGAAAGGAAAGGAAGGAAGGTAGAGAGAGCTAAGAAACCAAGAAATGAAGAAAAAAATATGCCTCTAGGGAGCCCACTAGTGTGGTGGGAGACTGGAGAAGGGGCTCTCTGACCAAGCAGTGCTACATAGCTCATCAGGAAGGAGTAGGGATGGCACGCAGCACCAGGTATTTGGGAGAAAGAAAAGGAAGGAGGTGTCAGACAGACAAGAAACCAAACAAGCAACAACAAAAGATTAAAATGGCACTGAAGAAGCCAGCCAGTGGGGACAATGAGTATGCAAGTGACAGGGGGCTGATGTTGCCCCACCTGAAGGACTGCAGCCTGCCAGAAAGCAGTAGTGGCCACATAGAGGAAAGAAGGGTGCAGAGTGGGAAAGCAAGCATCCCTGGTTACCAGGTCCTCTGTCTTCTGCTGGGAGCTCCATGCAGCTGCCTTTCTGTACTCCCTGTCTGCTCTTCTTGGTGGCTGAGGGGTCTGTGAGATGGTGAATCTGTGCTGTATAAGCTTATAGGGGACCTCCACTCTCAACTCACCTCATTCTTTGTTCTCTGTCAGTTTCTTATACTTTGTTGAGTTCTTAACTCCTTAATTGGATGCTTAAAAAACCCACTGCCATTGAGTCAATTCTGACTCATAGTGACCCTTTAGGTCAGAATAGAACTGACCCATAGAGTTTCCAAGGAGCACCTGGCAGATTTGAACTGCCAATCTTTTGGGTGGCAAACTAGCACTTAACTACTAACCACTAGGGTTTCCATTTGATGCATAGGGTTCCGGAATTGGTGTTAGTATCTGTTTTACTAACCTCTGTGTTTTTTTTGTTGTGGACGGACAGCATGGTTGTTTTGTTGTTAGGTGTTATCAGTTCTGACTTACAGCAACCCTGTGTACAACAGAATGAAACACTCCATAGTTGTGCATCATCCTCGCAATTGTTTTGACACGTGAGCCCATTGGTCCAGCCACTGTGTCGGTCCAACTTATTGACGGCCCTTCTCTTTTTCACTGGCCCTCTGCCCTGCGAGACATAATGTACTTCTCCAGGGGCTAATCCCTCTTGATAGCCGAGTAGGGTAGGTAGAACCATATTTATCTAGATTGGGGTACATGGAAAATTTTCAAAGAAGTGACAAGCTGCATGATATGACAGAAACTAGATGGCATTGCTTAGGACAAGAAAGGGTTTGGCTCAGACCCAGGCTATAAGTCCCAGTCACATTAGGAGTTCTAGCTTTGGAATGCTCTTCCTCAGTCCCAGATACCCTGAAATGTGATGATGTGCCTTCATGTGTATGAGTAAAAGATAAGAAACCCCTTTGTCCTTCCTTCTGAGAAAACAGCCTCGTGCTGAATTTCTTCTCTCACTGTATCTTTGTAATAGACAGAAGGTAGCAGTACAGCTGTGCGACACTGCCCAGGATAAACATAACTCCTGCTTGGCAAAGTGCCTCTGAGCTGGGAGGATTATGAATGAACTATAAATACCTGAGGGGAGACCATAGCTTTGAGCTACCCTGAACTGTGGCTTGTTCCCAGGTGTTCTCCTTGTCAAATCTCTGAGGGTATACACATGGACTGGTACAACAGACACCAGTCTATGTATGTAGCAGGTTTTTAAGACAGCTAAGTCATGTGACTAGTGTACTTGTGTAATCTTGTTTCCTTGTTCCTGAGCTGTCATTTGGGGAGCTAAAGAACCGGTGAGAACATATATTGAAAGGACATTTCTAGTACTATCTTGTCACTAAACAGTATTCTAAGCCTTGCATTCTTCTGCAGAAGTGAGTAAAATGCAGAGGGTGGAGCTTTTTGGGTCTTGGGTGTGTGATGTTCTAGCTGAATACAACCCATGGCTGCTGCTCAAGCGGAGTGATTTTTCCAGTAGGGCCCCAGAAATGTGGTAGACTTTCAGACCCTTGACTCCAAGGTGGCCAGGGCACTAATGACGTAAAAAGGATTGGTGGGGGAGTGCTGATGAGACATTGACACTTGGATGGGGACTAATCCACTTAGGGCTTAGTGACAGAAACTGTGCAGCATAGGACTTGGGCTAGGATAAGGCCTCATGAAGACCAGTGACATACCTGTGGTACAAAATTTAAATAAGCTGTCATTCTCAGGATCTTAACTTTTACCATCCTGTTCTTGCATGATCCTGAAAGTGAGTGCTTCCTTAAAATTTGCATTATAGGCATTTTACTTAGGAGTTTTGGTGGTACAGTGGTTAAGTGCTTAGCTGCTAATTAAAAGATTCATGGTTGAGATCCACCTGGTGGCTCTCTAGGAGGAAGGCCTGGCAATCCGCTCCCATAAAAACTGCAACCAAGCAAACCCTATGAGGCAGTTCTAGTCTGTCATATAGGGCCACTGTGAGTCAGAGTCAGTCAGCTGAGTGGCTCACAACAAAAACAGCAGGCACATCTCTTGCCTCCCTGTTGCCCTAGCCATGAGTAGCATGAGCAGCAACAGAACTGACTGTTTTCTTGGAGGGCCAGGAGAGGGCTGGTGTGAGCAACTTTGTGCCAAGGGAAACAAGAGAAAAACTGCCCATTTCCCACAGCAGCTGCACCCTGGAGGTGACCCAAAACCAGATTGGCTGGAGTTGGTTCATACCCACTCAGGGGAGCTAATTGTGGACATACCCGTATCAGTGATGTCACATCACTAGTTAAAATTGGCCATGGTCATCAGCAAACACTTACAAATGAGAGCTTTTTGTTTGATTTTTTTCTAGGGAGTCTGTTAAACTTGAGCAGCGCATCATTCCCGGAAACCCAGTGCAGTTGTGTTGACTAAAATGATACTATTTTGATTCCCCTGTGTTAGCCCAAATGCCATTTGTGGAGGCATTCTGGCATTCTGGCTGCATTGGCTATTGTCGTGGACAGATTAAGTTGCAGTGTTTGCTTGATAGGCACAGGAGCCGCAGACTTCATCCCAGGGGACTGGGACTGCTACAGTGCAGGAGAGGTGGAGCTGTCAGGTTGATTCTAAATGAGCTAGTGCTGCCACCTGGAGCTCGGCTGCGCCCCTGTGAGGAAAGGGTGCAGGGCAATGAGCAAACTGCTGCGGGCCTGCCCACCAGGTCACAGGTATTTAGCAGCTTAATGTCTAAATTAGTCACAGGGACAGGTCTTTGTGGAGGCTCACGGGGTCGTCTGGAGAGCTCTGACAAAAGACTGCACTTGTGTGAAGTTAACCCAAAATTTCTATCTAACCAGTATCCTCTGCTGCCATCTAGAGATGGCTAGTGAGAGTGCAGGGTAAAAAGCTCCCCAAAGTGAAGATTTAGAACGGGAAGAGCAGTACCTCAAATCCTCCAGTTGTTCTTGGGAACCTTTAAGGACAGGTCTGCTCTATCCTACAGGGGGTTGTTGTGAGTCAGAATTGACACAATGGCAATGGGTTTTTTGGTTTTGTTTCTTTGTAACTAACATATATGACTATGCCTCTTAATGAAAAAATATTGCTAAAAGATATGCAAAAATTATGCTGAACAGTATTTAGTGTTCTAAACACTGTCTTGTATTGTTACAGACTTGTGTAGTGAAAGCAGTTCTTTCATGTGGTTTCTTTTTTTTCGGTCTTGGGAGAAACAGCCTGGGACTATTATTTTTCCCCCTAAATCCTGAGGAGTTCCATTTGCCCTGAAAGGGTTTGTTAATTTTGTACCACTTGATTGACACATTCCGGTAAGCTATAAACAACTTGATGCTTTGATACTCTTTGTTTAGTCCTGGGTTGCAATCTGCCCTGTGATTGGTCAGTTTTATGTGTCTTGTAGGCATTGGTTGGTTACTATAAAAATTAGAGTGATTTGTTGTCCACTCAAGAGATTGGTCTGTTTGTGGTCCTACTTGAGGGGCCATGCCTTAAGATTGACAAATGAGTTTGCTATATAAGCAGCAGACTCCATGGAGGTTTTAGCAAGGCAAGAAAAGAGAAGCAACAAGGAGTTTAGGAACCTCCTAAAAGAGCTGTAATGCTGAAGACAGGAAGAAGCTTGGAAGAGACCCTTTGGCAGAGCCAGTGGTCACTGACCCAGAAGGGGCCCTGTGACAGAGTCGGTGATAATAGCAGAAACCTGCTGCTAGGGAGGCAGCTGAGAGCTGAGCAAGCTGCTACATACACTGACTGTGAACTATGTTATTTAGCAATGGAGAGGTTGATGGCAGAGACGTGGGCACAGCTGAGATGGGGCATGAATGGCCAAGAGGAGGCCTGCATGACCAAGATGGGGAATACACGGCCAAAAGGGGGCATTCACGCCCAAGAGGAACTAAGAGAAGTTTCCTGCACTTCAGAAGAAAAGGATGTGCTCTATAATTCCAGGAGCTCTCTCTATACTTTGCCTACGTGCTTCCTAATAGTGATCCTGAGTTGTTGCCTGTTAATCTCCTTAGTAAACCACATAACTGTGATATAGTCTGTAAGTTCTGTGTGGCCACTGCAGTAAACTATCAAACTTATCTGAGAATTAGAGAGTGCTTTGGAGTAGGGTTAGGGGGATGGCCAGTGTCAGAAATGGTGAAGAAGTTGGAGAATGGATGTAGGTCTGATCTCCGTTTTACAGGAACCAGCTTTGTGCCGATCCTGACTCTTATCCCTCAGGAATCTGGATGAGTCCTGATGGCTTAATGCAATTTCCTTGTGATTTTCAAAATAAAGAAAACATGCTGTGAGCCTTACCAAAAAACAGCTTAAAAAAAAAATCAGTTGGTTAAGACGTACCAAGAGTATCAGTGCCTCATTAAATAATACAAGTCTTGGTGGTCATAGATATTAACCTTGGTATCAACCCAAGATTGTAGCAGTGAACTTGTAATGGGAAACAAAACTCTTTTCCCTCCTCATGGGAAAATTACCTCAGGTTAATCTTTTTCATGCAGTTTTCCTTCAACAATTAAAAGTAGACTGTTATCCATATAATCAGGCTACATTCCTTGTGGTAAAAATGATTCCTGATTGGAAAACTGCACCTGGATTGGGAGGATAATATGTGAGTTAAAACTACCTAGTGAGAAGTCCTAACTTTGGTCTTTTTTCCTAAGTGATGTATGACTTGTGTCCAGATGTTCCCCTTGATGAAACCTGGAAGCCATGACTATGGCCTCTTTCAAGAGGTCATCGTTCTTTTCTGGTTCTTACGTAGCCAGAATGTCTGTGTCTCCCACAGCCGCTCTAGCCACTCTCAAACCTCGGCTGGCACTGGAGAGTCTGGATTGCTATGAAACCTCCCACTGAAGAGACGAACCTGAAGCTTCCCAGTTGACATACCGTATCCCCTGACCTTTATCTTTCAGAATTGTTCAGGGCCCTGTTGTCATTGGAGGAGTTTAAAAGACTTAGGACTCTTACTGTGGTGGGGGTAATGGAGCGAGTGTGGTCTGGGTCTTCATCCTTCATTATGCAGGGCACACCGTGATCCCATTTGATCTGAAAATTCTTGCTCCTCAGTTCTGGGAAAGTTTTATGGGTGTCTGTAGTATGTCTTTGATGAGTACTGTCAATCCTGATCCTGAGTTGTACCTTGTTACTTCCTTGATAAACCTCTTAACTGTGAGTATGGTGTATGAGCTTATTTTTTCTTCTTTTTCCTTAATAAACCTCTTAATTGTGAGTATGATGTGTGAGTTTATTTTTTCTTCTTTCTAGACAAGTCAGTTGATGGACTTAATAGCTTCATAAATATCCTCTCCTGTTTTTCTTCTTGCTGTATTTTTTTTTCTCCTGAGATTTCCTTATTTTATTTTCCAACCCATGAGTTGAGTTTTAAAAAACATTTTAGTATTCTTCCCTGCTATCTGAATGTTCCCTTTTCATTCCCTGGTGGCATAGTGGGTTAAGTGCTACATCTGCTAACCGAAAGGTTGGCAGTTCAGATTCGCCAAGCACTCCTTGGAAACTCTGTGGGGAGGCTCTACTTTGACCTCTCTAAGGTCACCGTGAGTCAGAACCCTCTCAGTGGCAGTGGGTATTGTGTGAAAACCCTGGTGGCTTAGTGGGTAAGAGCTACAGCTGTTAAACAGAAGTTCAGGAGTCTGAATCTACCATATACTCCTCGGAAACCTTATTTGGTCCTGTAGGGTTGTTGTGAGTCAAATTTGAGTCCATGGCAGTGAGTTTGGATTTTTTTTTTAATTCTTGTTTGATAGCGACCGTATGTGTGGGTGGGTTCCAAGAGGGTTTTGTTTGTTTTAAATTGTTTTTTTAGTACTTAAATGCTTAACCAGTTGTGCCACCCAGGGGCAGTGAGTTGGAATTGACTCAGTGATGACTAGTTTGGGTTGGGGTTTTTCTTTTTTCTTTTTGGCTTATTCTTATTTCATGTAAAAGGTATTTTATCTCATATGAGTTATGGTTTTGATGTTTGGTATGTGTGTGTGTGCAAAGTTTCTTCTACTTCTTGCATTGTCGGTCTATACTGAATTTCTTATATATGTATTTTTTTAACTTGATTGTACTTTAGGTGAAAGTTACAGCACAAATTAGTTTCTCATTCAAAAACTTAATGCACATATATTGTTTTGTGACATTGGTTGCAGTCCCTATAGTGTGTCAGTCCTCCTCTTTTCCCTTTACACTCCAGGTTACCTGTGTCTATTCATGCAGCTTCCCTGTCCCCTCCTGCCTTCTCGTCTTTGCTTTGGGGCAGGTGTTGCCATTTGGCCTCATGTACTTGATTGAACTAAGAAGCATGTTCCTCACATGTGTTACTGTTTGTTTTATAGGTCTATCTATAATCTTTTAGTGAAAGGTGGATTTGGGGAATAGCTTCAGTTCTGAATTAGCAAAGTTCCAGGGGGCCATAGTCTAGGGAGTTCCTCCAGTCTCTGCCAGACCAGTACGTCTGACCTTTCTTTGTGAATCTGAATTTTGTTCTACACTTTTCTCCTCGTCTGTCCAGGACCCTGCATTGTGATCCCTGTCTAAGGGGTAGGTTATGGTAGCTGGGTGCCGTCTAGTTCTGGGCTCAGGCTGGTGGAGGTGGTGGTTTACGTGGTCCATTAGTTCTCTGGACTAATATTTGAGTCATTGGCGAATTCTCTGTTTGTTTCTGATTTTAAGCTCTGTATTTCCTACTGTATAGGGACTCTCCTCAAATGCCTGATAAGTCTTGGCTATCAGTTCAGATCTAGCTTGATAGGAAACTACAGTAAGGGAAATGGGGGAGAGGAAGTGGGCTTGTTGGCGCCTTGGCTGTGGTGCTTGCTAGTGTTAGTATTTGTGGTCTCTTCCTCGTCAGCCCATTGCACAGAGAATGCTTTTGTTTTTCTTTGGGTTGGAGAGTGTGTGGAGGCAACTGATAAACATGGTGCCTGGTATTCTGGGAGCTTAGAGGAAGAAGGACTTGAGACTTCATGGGACTGTCACTTTCTCCTTGTTTTTCAGCCTGTCCTCCTCCTCTCCTTCAGCATTGAAGGTCCCCGGTCCACAGCTTTCATTGGTTCGTGGCCTCCCAAGAATAAAAGTTATTTTAGTCTTCTGCCAGGGTCAAGGAAACAGAGTTTTAAGATTTTGTTTCTTAAACAGAATTTCAGTTAATCCTTATATTTCTGACCCCAGTCTACCAAATGACTCCAATTCCTGAACCTTTCTTGAATTCTGTGGCTTCCTTATTGTTGATTTCCTCTCTGAAAGGTTCCATTAAGTCAGTTATTCTCTCTTCCATCAGCTCTCATCTTTCAAAATTAATTTGACGTTTTTGTCAGCTTTGGTTGGCTTGCATGTTTCTTTGTCATTCTGAGTTGATGTCATGTTTATTCCTTTGTAATAGTTTAGCGTTATTTCAGGAGGAAGCAGAAATAAAACACAAATATTTGGACTGCTAGAGCAGTGGCTGCTAACTGGAAAACTCGGCAGTTTGAATCCACCAGGAGCTCTTTGGAAATTCTATGGGGCATTCTGTGGTGCCCTATGGGGTCGCTGTGAGTCACAATCAACTCAGTGGCAGCAGGTACAGTCACGAGAGTTCTCTGTTGGTGTTTGTTTTTAAAATATCTGGTGAATCAAACCATTTCTGATTCTTCTGACTTCTAGCCATAATTGTTTCAGGAGCTTCTAAACTCAGATTTTTGAGAATCCAAACCCTTACAACTACTGGTTTTTCGGGTCTGATTTCCTTCACTCATGGATGTTTTTCAGGGATTCAGCTCTTTACGAGCTATGCCTGCTGCTTAGGGAAATCCTGAAGTGCCATACACAAGAGTACTTTTGGCCTGAACCTTTTCAAAGCATTCTGTGTAGGATATAGCCTCAGCTGTGTACTCTAAAAGTACACTTAGGGGCATGAAAATAGTGTGAAGTTTGTGAAAAAAAAAAAAGAAACTCGACAGAGACTGAAGGCCTAGATTGTGTTTTCTTATTGCCTTTCTTTATCAATATGAACTTAAATGGTCACTTACACTTTTTTCTCTAGAATAAAGGAGTTGACCTAGATGATCTTTAGAGTTCGTTCTACCTCTGACATTGTGACTCTGTCTAACTTATTTTTTAGAAGTTTCTATGTAATAATTGATTATAGAAAATGATATAATACATGTACATTTGCAAACATAATAAAATGAGCAGTGATGAACCAACTTTCCAACTTATGAATTAAAAATATTAATAATCCTGTTGTGCATTGTTGTAGTTTAGTCATTTTAGCACTGTATGAGATTCCATTGTTTGAACACAACAAAAGTCCATGGACATTTGGGTTGATTCTAATTTTTTGTTATTATAAACAGTGTTCCTATGCACATTCTTGTACATACCATCTGTGCAGGTGTGAAAGAGTTTCTTTAGCATATCTACTTAGAAATAGAATTGCTCACTGAGTTGCATTGTGGGTGATAAACTGTTATCAGATATTGCAGAATTGTTTTCTGAAGTTGTACCAGTTTATCTTCTTACTAACAGTATGCTGGCATAGTAGTTAAGAGTTCACCTGCTTAACAAAAGGTCAACAGTTTGAATCCCCCAAGCACCCCAAGATGGGGCAGTTCTGCTGTGCCCTGTAGGGTTGCTGTGAGTTGGAATCAACTTGATGGCAATGGATTTGATTTTGGTTTGGAACAGTATAAATGTTTCACATTCTCACCAATACTTGGTACCATCGAACTTCTTTATTTTTGCCATTCCAGTGGACTGTACACTAATATCCTACTTTGAGCTCTTGGACTAACAAAATTGAACTTCTTCCACATGGTTATGAGCCACCTACCTGTGTTTTCTTTGTAGAATTCCTATTCTTGTCCTTTGTCTATTTTAATATTGGATTGGTTCCTTTTTCACTTCTCATATATTACACTTGTGCCTTCTCTCTTTTATTTCTGGATCAATCACCTCTTTACCCAGCAACCTCTTTAAATCAAAACCAACCCAATTATTGTCAAGTCAGTTTTGACTCATAGTGACCCTGTAGGACAGAGGAGAATTTCCGCATAGGGTTTCCAAGGAGCATGTGGTAGATTCAAACTGCCTGCCTTTTGGTTAGCATGTGAACTGTTAGCTGCTATACCACCAGGATAATTCGGTTACTTTCCCGCTTCTCAAAATACTAATAGAAAATTAAATCTGAAGTCAAATAGGAAGAAGAAATGTGGTCTTTGATTAACAAAATAGATCTATGTTAAACATGCAAAGATACTCATCCTTTACTATTTTAAAAAATATTGTACTTTAAGTGAAAGTTTACATTCCGTCAGTGTGTCATACAAAAACTTAGACACATTGCCATGTAACTCTAGCTGCTCTCCCTACATTGTAACAGCACACTCCTCTTTTCCATTCTGTATTTGTTATGTCCATTCATAACTCCTGCCCTCCTCTCTCCTCTCCTCTTGCATCCAGACAAGAGCTGTCCAGTTAGTCTCCCTTGTCTACTTAAGCCAAGTAACACATTCTTCACTAGTATCATATTTTTTTGTTTTTTTTTTTTAATTTTTATTTAACATAACTGAGTGAAAATACACATTCACATATAAATTTACATGCCCACCTATATGCAGCTTCCACTGCTCTCCCTGTCCGGTGACTGCACACTATTCCTCTCTGCTCCATACGTGTCTCATCCTCCCAACAGCCTCCTTTCCCCTCCTCTCCAGCCACTCCCCTTCCTCCAGCCAGAGTCAGCAAGATGATATCCTATAGAGGTATAGAACCATAAAGTGCTTCCAATATATGGTCGCTCTGCATTGCCAAGTCCAATCCATTCCTGTACAAAGAGTGGACCTTTGTTATAATTTATGGGAAAGGGCAGCATCAGGGCTGGGGGCCATGCTCTCACGGGGAACCCCAAAACCGCTGGACCATCAATTGAGGTCTTTTAGTGGAGATCTCAAGATGCACCCCTTTTTGTTCTTGTGTTGCCAGTGAGACTCCTCTCTGTGAGCTCCATCGTGGCTATCGCTGGTGGTGGCCGGGCACCATCCGGTTCTTCCAGTCCCAAGTCGATGTAGGCACCCACTCTTGGGGTCTCTCTGCCTTCTAGGTTGTCTTTACCGCATGCCATTTTGGTCCTCGGTGAGCATCCGTTCCTGCTGAGTTGGGACCATTTGCTGTGTCCTCAGATGGCAGCTTGGCAGCTTTTAAGACCCCAGACGCCACTCACCAATGTGGGGTGCAGAGAGCCCTCTTAGCAAAACGCTAGTTGTGCCAATTGGCCTGGAATTCGCCTAAGAGCATGGTCCCCCGCCCCCCGCCCTAGCTACTCTATCCTTGCAGTAATGAGTTAAGACGGAAGGAGTACTCAAGTTATGCTGAAGTCCACTTAATGTTGTTCTTGTTTCTAATGTGTGCTATCATTGCTTTCTCCAAACTAGATTTCTAGTAACTATCTAAACTAAACCCTCCCTCCCTCACCCTCCCTTCATCCCCTCCCTTGCAGCGGTCAGAGAGTCTTGTCTTCTATATACAAGTCTGTTTTTGAGATCTTATTGTAGAGGTCTCATACAGTATTTGTCCTTTTGTTGCTGACTACTTTCACTAAACATAATGTCTTCCAGTTGAAACCAGGTTAGGAGATGTTTCCTGGAATCATCGTTATTCTTTATCATTGTGTAGTGCTCCATTGAGTATATGTACCATAGTTTACCTATCCATTCTTCTATTGTTGGGCATCTGGGTTGATTCCATCTTTTTGCTATTGTGGACTGTGCTGCGATAAACATTCTGGTGCATGTGTCCGTTGGTGTGAAAGGCCTTGATTCTGTAGGATATGTTCCAAGTAGTGGAATTACTGGGTCAAATGGTATATCGATATCCATTTTTTTAAGGAAGCTCCAGATTGCCTTCCAAAGAGGCTGGACCATTTTGCAAACCCACCAACAGTGTAGGAGGGTTCCACTTTCTCCACAGCCTCTCCAGCATTTGTTGTTTTGTGTTTTCTGGATCATGGCCAATCTTGTTGGGGTGAGATGGTATCTCATTGTTGTCTTGATTTGAATTTCTTTAATAACTAAAGATCGTGAACATGTCCGCATGTGTTTTTTGGCTGCCTGGATCTCCTCTTTGGTGAAGTGTCTGTCCATCTCCTTTGCCCTTCGCTTAATTGGATGGTTTATCTTCTTCTTATTGATATTTTGTAGTATCTCTTATAGATTATGCAGATCAGGCGTCTGTCTGACATAAAGTTGCCAAATACTTTTTTCCATTCTGTGGGTGTTCTTTTAATTCTATTAATAAAGTCTTTGGATGAGCAAAAGTGTTTGATTCTTAACAGTTCCCATTTATCTATTTTCTCTTCTGTTGATTGAGGTTTCCTTGACAGATTTTGGAGTCTGTCCTCATTGTGTATTAAAACTTCCATTGTTGTTCCTACCTTTTCTTGGATGAGCTTTATCGTTTTAGGTTTGATATTTAGGTCTTTTATCCAGTTGGAGTTGGTTTTTGTATAAGGTGTAAGATGTGGATCTTGATTCAGTTTATTGCAGATGGATAACCAATTTTGCCAGCACCATTTGTTGAAGATACTGTTTTTACCCCAGTTTCATGTCTTAGGGCCTTTGTCAAATATCAACTGATCATAGGCAGATGGTGTCATCTCTGGGGTCTCAGTTCTGTTCCATTGATCGATCTCTCTGTTCTTGTACCAAACAGTACCAGGCTGTTTTGACCACTGTGGCAGTGTAGTATGTTCTAAGGTCGGGTAATGAGAGGCCTCCGAGTGTGTTCTTCTTCTTTAGTAGTACCTTACTTATCCGGGGCTTCTTCCCTTTCCAAACAAAATTGGTGATTTGTTTCTCCATCTCATTAAAAAATGATGCTGGAACTTGTATTGGGATTGCATTATATAAATAAATTGCTTTGGGTAAAATAGACATTTTCACAATGTTAAGTCTTCCTATTCATGAGCAGGGTAGGTTTTTCCATTTATCTAAGTCTCTCTTAGTTTCTCGTAGTAAGGGCTTGTAGTTCTCTTTGTAAAGGTCTGTTGTTTCTCTGGTTAGGTTAATTCCTAGGTACTTTATCTTTTTAGGGGCTGTCGTAAGTGGTATTGATTTGACAATTGCCTCCTCAACACTCTCGTTGTTGATATAAAGGAAACCTACTGATTTACTTATGTTTATCTTGTATCCTGAGACTTTGCTGAACTCTTCCATCAGTTTGAGTAGCTTACTTATAGATTCCTTGGGGTTCTCTGCATACACAATCATATCATCTGCGAACAGGGAGATTTTAACTTCCTCTTTGCCGATGCAGATGCCCTTTATTTCTTCATCTTGTCTAATTGCTCTGGCTAGAACTTCTAGCACACTGTTGAATAGGAGCAGTGACAGTGGGCATCCTTGTCTACTTCCTAATCTCAAGGGAAAGTCTTTCAGTCTCTCTCCATTCAGCATGATGTGGGCAATTGGCTTTGTATAAATGGCCCTTATTGTGTTGAGGAATTTGCCGTCTATGCCCATTTTGCTAAGAGTTTTTAGCATGAATGGGTGTTGGACTTTATCAAATGCCTTTTCTGCATCAGTGGACAAAATCAGATGATCCTTGTCTTTGTGTTATTTATGTGGTTAATCACATTAATTGTTTTCCTGATGTTGAACCAGCCGTGCATCCCTGGTATGAATCCCACTTGGTCATAATGGATTATTTTCTTGATATGTTGTTGTATTCTATTGGCAAGAATTTTGTTGAAGATTTTTGCATCTAGGTTCATGAGTGATATCGGTCTGTAGTTCTCTGTTGGATCTTTCCCTGGCTTAGGTATCAGGGTTATGCTGGCTTCATAGAATGATTTGGGGAGTACTCCATCCCTTTCTATACTGTGAAACAGTCTCACTAGTATTGGGGATAACTCTTCTCTAAATGCTTGGTAGAATTCTGCCGTGAACCCATCTGGGCCCGGACTTTTTTTGGTTGGCAGTGTTTTGATGACCTTTTCAATCTTTTCCTTTGTGATGGGTTTATTAAGTTGTTCTGCTTCACGTTGTGATAATTTGGGTAGGTGGTATGAGTCAAGGAATTGGTCCATTTCCCCTAGGTTTTCAAATTTGTTAGAGTACAGTCTTTCATAGTATTCTGTTACGATATTTTTGATTTCTGTTGCATCTGTGGTGACAACTCCCTTCTCATTTCTAATTTGGGTTATTTGTTTCCTTTCCTGCTTTTCTTTAGTAAATTTAGCCAGTGGTTTATCAATTTTGTTGATCTTTTCAAAAAACCAGCTTTTAGTCTTTTCAATTTTTTCAATTGTTGTTCTATTCTCTAATTCATTTAGCTCTGCTCTAATCTTTATGATCTCATTTCTTCTGGCACCTGAGAGGTTCCTCTGTTGTTCTCTTTCTACTTGTTCAAGCTGTAGAGTTATTTAGTTCCTTGATTTGGTTTCTTTCTTCCTTCCAGATGTGTGCATTTATGGAGATAAACAGACCTCTGAGCACTGCTTTGGCTGTATCCCATAGGTTCTGGTAGGAAGTGTTTTCATTCTCATTGGAATCCATGAATTTCTTTAATTCATCCTTGATTTCCTCTATAACCCATGTTTTTTTGAGCAAGATGTTGTTCAGTTTCCAAGAGTTCCACTTTCTATCTCTGTTTTTTCTGCTATTGATTTCAAATTTGATGGCTTTATGATCTGAGAAGATGCTTTGCAGTAATTCAGTGGTATGGATTTTGTTGAGCATTGCATTATGGCCTACCACGTGGTCAATTCTGGAGAATGTTCCATGTGCACTGGAGAAGAAGGTGTAGTTGTCTGCTGATGGGTGGAATGTACTGTATATATCAATGAGGTTTAGTTGGTTAATTGTGTCAGTGAGGTCTTCTGTATCTTTACTGAGCTTTTTTCTAGATGATCTGTCTAGTGATGAGAGTGGAGTGTTAAAGTCTCCCACTATTATTGTGGAGTCATCTAACTCTCGTTTGAGCACAGTCAGTGTTTCTTCGACATATTTAGGTGCTCTGACATTAGGTGCATAAATATTTAATATAGTTAAGTCTTGCTTGTGTACTGAACCTTTCAGCAATAAATAGTGTCCTTCTTTGTCCACGATGGTGGATTTATTGATTTTGTCTGAGATTAGAATTGCCACCCCTGCTCTTCTTTGTTCATTGTTAGCTTGATATATATTCTTCCATCCTTTAATTTTCAGTTTGTTCCTGTCTTTAGGTCTCAAGTGAGTTTCTTGTAGACAGCATGTGGATGGGTCATGTCTTTTGATCCAAGATGACACTCGGTGTCTCTTCACTGGAGCATTCAGTCCATTCACATTCAATGTAATTATTGATAGGTATGTGTTTACTGCTGCCATTGTGATATGTTTATTTTTATGTTGATATTTTCTCTGTTGTTCTTATTAGTCTGTTCTGGGACACCCTTTTTTGTGAGTTGATTTTCCACCTTTTTCAGAGCTGGTTTTATAGTTGTTGAGACTCGTGTGTTAGATTTCTTGAAATGGTATGATACATCTTTGTTGTGCTTTACAGCTGCCCCATGAACCCCTTAATAAACTATTTATAAACCCAATTTTAATTACTACCAGTCTTGCCATCTTCCTCTCCATCTGGAAGGGCTATAACAACCGTAGTACATCCCTCTTTTTATTATGATGACACCATAGTTTTCATGATGATCACTGGATTGCTTCTTTCCATATCAAAGCTGAGTAGAGTATTCAGTAGTATGTTGTTCTAATATATAAAGTTAGTGGTTTTGTTCTTCTAAGCCAAAGTCAAGAACTTCTTTCAGTATTTCTTGTAGTTTGGGTTTGGTTTTTACAAAGTCTCTGAGTTTCTGTTTATCTGGGAATGTCTTAATTTCATTTTCGTATTTGAAAGATAGTTTTGCAAGATATATAATTCTTGGTTGGAAGTTCTTCTCCTTCAAGACTTTGAATGTGTCGTGCCACTGTCTCCGTGCCAGCATGGTTTCTGCTGAGAAATCTGACGAGAGCCTACAGGGTTTCCCTCTGAATGTTAGCTTTGCCTTGAGTCTTGCTGCCTTTAAGAGTTGCTGCTTGTGTTTCATTTTGTTAAGCTTGATTATAATATGTCTTGGAGTCTTTCTTTTGAGATCTGTATTGGGTGGCATACGATATGCATCTGAGATGTCTATATTCTCTTCCTTCATGATTTCTGGGAAGTTTTCTTTCAGCAGCTCAGCAACAATACTCTCTGTGTTCTCAGACGTCTCACCCTGTTCAGGGACTCCAATTAATTCAAGGTTGTTCCTCTTAATAGAGTCCCACATGCTTCTTAATGTTTCCTAATTTTTCTTGTTTCTTTTTTCTGATTTCCGGCATCAGTAGCTCTGTCTTCCAAGTCAGAAATTCGTTTTTCCATTTGTTCCATTCTGTTTTCTTGGCTTTGCATGGAAGTTTCTATGTCTTTGATTTTCTTCTTTATCTGTTGGATTTCAGAGTACTGGTGTTCCATGAGATAGAACAACTTGCTTAATTTTTCATTTTGTTCTGCTGCATTTTGTATAAGGTCTAGAAGGGCTCTGTATATAATCAATTTGTATTCACTTCCTGATGCTTTCATAAAAGTTTCTTCATCTGGAAAACTCCTTGGTTGCTTTGTTTGGGAGCCTTATGAACCCATGAGTGATTGCTTGTATGCCAGAATTGTCTGTTGCTTTTTGGATGCCATGTTAGTATATAGAGGCTGGAAGAGGTACTGTGAGGATGGATTGCAAATGTTTCTCTAGGCTGTCTTCAAGTGTAAAGCAAAAGGTACCTGACCAATTCACAAGTCAGTTAGGTTTTCAGGTGTAGAGGTCCCTCTTCTCATCTGACAAAATAAGCACCACTATATCCAACCCCAGATGACAACAAACTAGTTCAGAATACAGCAATGCTACTGCCCTGGTGGCCTCTGCTGACAGGGCCTAGCCTTGTCCAACACTGTGTCGAGTACTGGTTTTGTGATAGAAAAGCGCTCTCCTGTGGGCAGGCTCTGGCTCCCAAGCTAAGAATTAGGTCCAGCTGCAGCCACCGTATCCAATATGGCATCCTCCACACAGGCAGCAGACAGGGGGACTAAAGGTGCCGAGAGGTAGCGACTCCTCTGCTTCTGTTGCAGGGCCCCCAACGTAGGCAGCACTGTGCAAAATCACTGCTTTTCTGTCAGAGAAGCGCTGTCCCGTTTGCAGGCGCTGGCTCCCAGGCTAAGAACGAGGTCCCGCTAAAATCTCAGTACCAACATGGCATCCCGCACCCTGACCACGAAGCTCTGCACAAACCCCGCTGAGGCAGCTACAAAATGAAAGGCTCAAAGTGGCTACATTAACAGAGTCCTGAGCCTGGCTCTCAGAATATTGGGAATTTCGCCTGCCTATCCCCCCAGCAGTGCATCCGAGTCCAGCCGCCAGGCAAGACACAGCTCCGCTCGCCAGTCAAGACAGAGGAAAAAAAGTCAAACTGCTGTGTTTACCTTCTGTCTGTGAGAGCCGGGGCTAGCCAGGAGCGGGAGTCAGCGAAAGAGAGGAGTTTTTTCACTGAGTGGTATGAAGTCCCAATTAACAGCTCTGTGCCGTGTCCTGAGGCTGATTAGGTGATCAGAAGGCTCTGTTTGATTGTCAGTTCAGGTCTTGGTTTCCAGAGGGATATAAGGAGACGTGTGCTTAGTCCGCCATCTGGACTCTGCCCCTTCACTAGTATCATTTAATGTCTTATAGTCAAGTCCAATTTTTGTCTGAAGAGTTGGCTTAAGGAATGGTTTCACTTCTGGGTTAGCAAAGAGTCCAGTGGCCATATTTTCTGGACACCCTCCAGTCTGTGGGACCATCAAGTCTATCTTTTTAATAGAGTTCAAGTTCTGTACCCCATATTTCCCCTCCTGTCAGGGACTGTTTGTTGTGTTCCCTGTTAAGACAGTTACATCATCTGCTGTTGAAGAGGCTCTAACCCACTGATTCACAGAATTGATGCTTACAAATCACTTTTAATTCTTGTTAAAAATGCAAATTACAAGGTATCCCAAGAAGCCTATGTATAATAGACCTTAATTAGGGTCCTGGAATTCACAGTTTTAACCAGCACTGCAGGTGATTCTAAAGTTTGCTCTAATTTGTGCTACAAGCAGAGGACAAAGACTTGCAAAACCACTCTAGGACATCACGGCCAATTGGCATAACTAGCCTATTGCTGAGAGAGTCTGCATCCCATATTGGTGAGTGCCGTCTGGGGTCTTAAAAGCTAGCAAGCTGCCCTCTGAAATACACCAAATGGTCCCAGCTCAGCTGAAACAGAGGATCACCAAAAAGAACAAAGACATGAGGAAAAAAGAGCCCAGAAGACGAAAGGACCCATGTGAATGGGAGACTGTATCGACATGTGACCAGAAGAACTAGATGTTGCCTCGCCACCACCAAAGACAGCCGTGATGGAGCACACAATGTTGAGTCCCTGTGGCAACACAAGACAAAGAAGGGTTCAGCTCAAGAACTCTACTGAAAGACCACAGTTGA
Source organism: Heterohyrax brucei (assembly GCA_028571685.1). Classification (NCBI taxonomy): domain Eukaryota; kingdom Metazoa; phylum Chordata; class Mammalia; order Hyracoidea; family Procaviidae; genus Heterohyrax; species Heterohyrax brucei. The sequence continues at coordinate 115,355,719 of CM053143.1, read as the reverse complement.
TGGTCTGATGGCCTGGGGGATCCCCTGGGAGCATGACCCCTAGACCTGCTGCTGCCCCTGTCCAGAAAACACTGCTGAGGTCAACTCTTCAGACAAAAATGGACTGGACTCAGGGACACAATGTGACCATTTGGTGGGTGTACTTTATGGTTCTGTGCATTTATAGGATCCTGTCCTACTGGTCTCCTAGATGGGCGAGGAGAGCGTGGCGAGTATGGCATAGGAGATTGTTAAGAGGATACGACAAGTATAGAATGATAAGGAGGAGTCTGCTGTCACCAGGCAAGGAGAGCAGAGGGAGCTACAGATAGGCAGGCATGCAAACTTGATTTGGATTGTGTACTGCCACTTAATCACAGCCCCCAGGCTGACTGTCATTGCTGTATGTATAGCCTTCTAATCCACAGTTCCCCTCTCCTTCATCTTAGCTTCAGCTAGGCCCTCTGCTAGAGATGGCATCTTCTCACCTCCTGCTGGGAAACAGCTGTAGTAGTGTCTAGAACTGTCTTTTTGTGTGTGTGTTTGTCATTTCTATTCTGGCCAAACTAGTTGAGCGTGAGAACACCATCTAGAGTCTAACAAATCTGTACCATTTCCTAGACCAGTAGAAACCGATCAAGCCACAAATGGTTTAAACTCCACAAATGGAGCAGATTTGAGAGCCAACTGTATACGAGTAGACCTCACTACAAACATGCAAACGTTAAGCACTTGGCTGCTAATTGAAAGGTTGGTAGTTTGAGTCCACCCACAGGGGTTTACAAGAAACGCCTGCTGATTGACTTCTAAAGAATCAGCCATTGAAACCCTATAGGGCACAGTTCTGCTGTGACCCATATGGGGTTGACATGGGTCAGAGCAGCTCTACAGCAACTGGTTTGGTTTGTAGAAAAGGATATCTTTCATAGTAGTGCCAGGCCTCTCAGGGACCCCCTCCTCCCCGCCACGTCGGCTGTGAAAAGGCCATAGGAAGTGACCTTCTAGGCAACACTCCAGCACGCAGGTTGGCACCAAATCTGAACGCTCACCATCTTGTCCTGTTGTCAAGTTTCAGGGATAGCACTGCAGCACAGATGACTTCTTGTAGGTGTCCCCAGCCGGAGGGCCTAGGATCTCAGAGAAGTACTATGAGATGCCATGTTTAAACATTCCAAAAATTGTGGATTTCCTTACATCCAGGTGAACATTCCAGGGTAGAACAACTCTGTTTCTTTGAAGACCTACATGATTGTGAAGGATCTTTGTTCACATTTTAAAAGATTTTAAAGATCTGATTGTGATTCTTTTCTTCCCCATAGAATAGGAGTTGTCAAGGCAGAGAGGTAGATTTCATTGTTGACAATGTTTAGTAGCTGAAAATAAGCATTAATTGAGTAGACATTAGGCTAATTTTCTCCTAACTTTGGCAAACTGATTATGAAATAGAATTATGAAGTGTTAGCTTTGAGTGGTCCTTTGCATGTCATTTCAAGTAATCACCTAGAAAAAGATATAAATAAGGAAATTGAATTCCAGGCAAGTTAGATGTTTTGTCAAAGGTCATGATACTGTTTGGTGGCAGACTCCTGTGAATACAAAAATGTGATTGTCCTGCACCTTGCATCTCATTAAGTTGTGTTTAGGTTGTAAACTAGGAGCTGACAGCAGACACAGACTAATTTGAAATCTTATTAATAATGAGTAAGTTGTATCTGACTAATAAAGTGTTATCTTTGTTTTTCAGGACTAAAAACTGAAAATTGTATTGAGAACATTGGTAAGATATTGTCTCTGTAATGAGAATTTTTTTCAGTATTTATTCTCACAGCTGTGGGTCACAACCACCCTACCACACTGCCAGGCTATCTATCATTTTCTCAGGGCCAAATTGTGCTACTGCAACTGCCTTCTCAGGTGGGGAGCCCAGGAGCCTTTGCAGCTGGCTGTCCACCCACTCAGGCCTCTTCCCGCTCCCCCACCTACTCACAGCCCATGACTGTATTCTCAAACACTGCATTGCCCTGGGCAAACAGGGACCATGCTACTCTCAACCTAGCCTGTCCTTACAGGAGCTGAAGGACTCCTAAATACCCCTGTGCCCTCACCCATTTCCCGCATGATTTCTGCAGAGAACTAGACTTTTAAATCTTACCTTTGATGTCTTAGGAGGTAGCATTTGGGAGACTGGTGAAGGACTATATCTCAGTGAGGGAGGATGAGAGTGACAGAATGGTGATGTGATCAGTCTCAGCTTCCTCGGAGAAAAGTAGGAGGGTGTAACAAAACATAATTTTTCTCAGGAGACTACAGGAAGGATTTGGAAAGGTAGACAGGATTCTGAAAGGACTCAGGAAATAGCTTCATCAGATAGGCCCAGCAAAGAACATGTCTTTGGCTGATGCATATTCACAGTGGATGATTTTGAGGTTTCTTTCTTAAAACGTTGGAAGGGTCCATTTCTTTTTCTGCTTTTCTGTGAATTCTTCATGTATTTAACAAATCTTAACCCATTTATCTTTGAGATTGACATCTTAAACTTCCCCCTAATAACCATGTTTTGTATGTATCATAGCTATCAGCCAGCTCAAGTCTTTACTGGTAATGAGCACATAAAAACAGATTGAACGTGATATTCACATCACACTGTAGTACAGTGTAATGAAAATCTCTTTGTATTTCAGTATCTTTTCAGCCTGGTTATGTCGACAGCCCTGGTGAGTATGCTGTAGTTAAAAAAAAAAAAAAATTCCTATTGTAAAAAAAACTTTTTTTTGTTTAGAAAATTCAATTTTAGCTGAAGGAAAACAGTACTTTCCGATATGAGGCAGTGATTTGGCAGATATGAGAGGGGGACAAAGGCCTGTTGCAGGGAAAATGATCTCCCTGCAGTTGCGAGGGTTGGCTCCCCAGAGAGCTAAGCAGACTAGAAACTCTTGGAGAAGAAGGATGGGAGGGAGCAGAAGAGCTAGTCCCTCTTGGCATGCATGTCTGTGAGCCTCTGTAAGTGTAGCTCCCTGTTCAGTCACTGAGATACGCTCTGTGACACCCAACATTCCAGATGAAAACAGAAAACTTTTCTTAATCATTTGCATCTCTTAAATATCCTGATGTCTGGTATCATTTAATCAGGATATCTGGGTAATAAGCTGCTTTTTTTAATCTTCAGTTTCCACTTACAGGATATAACTCAGATCACTTCTTTGCATTTAAAGTGCCTTATTTTGTGTTCAGCTCATGTGGCTATGATTTCTTTTTTCTTTGTTCGAGAAAACCAGTGTGGCTTTTCCTTAAATATGCAGTTTGATACTTGATGTTTAGGGAAATATTCCCTGTCCTGATAGAAGTTCCTGAGAACTTCTTAGCAACCTCTCTTTTTATTGGCCCATTGTGCCTACTTTTCCTGGTTCCTTTGTGAAGGAGACTTTTGCTAACTTTTGAAGATAATTTTCTGGCTCCTTCAGATCCCCAGGAGGCTACATATATGACTATATGACTTTTTTTTTTTTTTTTAATTAAAGAGAACCAAAGGAGTGTATCAGCCTGTTAACTGAGGCAGCATTTAGACCCTGGCTGACACTTGAATTTGGTTTCAGTAGTTTGCTGGATGTACCGAGTGGGTCAGTTATCACCATTTTACATGAAAATGGTTTCACTACATCTGTTGTAACTGCCAGTTCTTTTGCTCCAATGTTAAACTGATACATATGTATATATATTTTAACATAGATGAGAAAAACCAGAAGCTTGAAGACCCAGGTGAGACATTTTCATAAACACTGGAGGCTTATATTTGCAAAATAACTACTTTTAGATGTGGGAATAGGTGGGACTTGTGTCGTAAGGAAAAATGGAAAGAAGCCAAAGCCCACCTTAGCTTAGTAGTTAGAAATATCAGAGATACTCCTGGGTTTCAGAGAGAATTCATTGAAGAATGACAGAGCAGCTCTGCATCCTCTGTCAAACAACCCTGAGGTCATTCCACTTAGAGGAAGTACAAGCACTTGTTCTAGAGAACGTATTTTCCGATTTAAGCTGGCTGTTGCATGGATAGAGAAAGGTGAGACCACTTATCCTACAAACTCGTGTGACCCCAGGTATTGGGAATGACATACAAATAACAATATTTCTTTCTAAATTACTTCTTTTTTTTAATTTAATATGACTGTGTGAAAATGTACATTCCCGTATAAATTCACATGCCCACCTATATGCAGCTTCCACTGCTCTCAATGTCCAGTGACAGCACACTATTCCTCTCTGCTCCGTACATGTCTCATCCTCCCAACAGCTTCCTTTCCCCTCCTCTCCACCCACTCTCCTTCCTCCAGCCAGAGGTCAGCAGGATGATATCCTATAGATGTATAGAACCATAAAGTGCATCCAGTATATGGTCACTCTGCATTGCCAAGTCCAATCCATTCCTGTCCGAAGAGTGGACCTTCATTATGATTTATGGGCAAGGGCAGCATCAGGGCCAGGGGCCACGCTCCCAGGGGAACCCCGAAACCGCTGGACCATCAATTGAGGTCTTTTAGTGGAGATCTCAGGATGCACCCCTTTTTATTCTTGTGTTGCCAGTGAGACTCAACTTAGTGAACTCCATCGCGGCTATCACTGGTGGTGGCCGGGCACCATCTGGCTCTTCTGGTCCCAAGTCGATGTAGGCACCCACTCATGTGGGTCTCTCTATCTTCTGGGTTATCTTTACCTCATGTCATTTTGGTCTTCAGTGAGCATCCGTTCCTGCTGAGTTGGGACCATTTGCTGTGCCCTCAGATGGTAGCTTGGCAGCTTTTAAGACCCCAGATGCCACTCACCAATGTGGGGTGCAGAGAGCCCTCTTAGCAAAACGCTAGTTGCGCTGATTGGCCTCGATTTCTCCTAAGAGCATGGTCCCCTGCCCCCTGCCCCAGCTACTCTATCCTTGCGATCTTGGGTTAAGATGGAAGGAGTACTCAAGTTATGCTGAAGACCACTTAATATTGTTCTTGTTTCTAATGTGTGCTATCACCGATGTCTGAACACAATTATTTGTGTATTTGAAAGAACTACCAGTTAAGTTCATGAACTCCTCCTAGAAAAAGGGCTACATATCTCATTGCTGAATATCACTATGGTCATCTTCAAAGCACTCCTCTTGGGAAGCTATATGCTGATGCCAGCACCTAATCCATCCTTCAAAGCAACTTTGGAACTCTTTTTCTGGGATGGCTGTCAGAGCTGTTGTTGTATTACCCTTGGTGTCCTGAATGTCATCAAAATATCTGCCTTTCAGTATTTCCTTTATCTTTGGGCAAAGAAAAAACTCAGTGGGGGCCAGATCAGGTGAGTAGGGAAGGTGTTCCAATACAGTTACCTGTTTACTGGCTAAAAACTCCTTCACAGACAACTATACAGTGAAGTTCGCAAACTTGCCACCTTGCCACTGTGCATGATGGCTGTTCCAGAAAGAGTTCCAAAAAAGGTAGACTAGGCACTGGCATCAGTGCATAGCTTTCCAAGGGGAGTACTTTGAAGGTGGCCATAGTGATATTCAGCAATGAGGTATGTAGCACTTGCAACAATTAAGTTTGCAGACTTGTCAGACCTCAGATTTCTGCCTCCAGCAGTCTAACAGATGCTGTTAGCTGTATCCATTTGATTATCTAGTGCATTCCAAAATACAACTCCTCCCCAAGGTTTTTTCCTTTTTAATGATATTACTCAGATATCCTCAGGGAAACTAGGACAGAAACACTCTTACAAATTTCTGGTAACATTATAAATGGTTACAACTTTTCTGAAGGACAGTTTGATAGTATTTATTATTAGCTGTAGAAATGTTCATACCTTTTAATAGTTATATCATGTTTAGATATTTGTCCTCAGGAAATTGGAGATGAACACAAGGATTTGTATAACAAAAATGTTACCTCTCACCATAGCAAATATTAAGAAATTACTTTAGTGTTCAAAAGTTGGATATTGTTAAATGAAGTAGATTATATCTATAGTATGACACACTAAACTTAAAAATCATGTTTTTGAAAAATATTTAATGATACGAGAAAGTATTCAGACTATAATGGTACATAAAAATAGGATATAAAACAGTATATCGACTATAATGTTAACTTTGTAGAAATATGCATAGCAAAATGATTGAAAGGAAATATACCAAAAATGTTAAGAATAAGCATGTCTGAGGTAAGGGATTGATTTTTAATAATTTCCTGTGTTTTTCAAAATTATCTGTAATTATATTACTTTTATAATCAGAAATACTATTTTTTTAATGTACCTTTGGACCTTAGTCTTTGGGCTGAATATCAGAAAAAAAGAAAAAATCGAGTTGTTTGTGTAATTTGTAAGAGCTCCCAGGTCACTTTCTGTCTGTAAAGTTATTCAGGCTTCAGTGGGTTCAGTCTTTTCATCTTCTCCTCTTTTTCTGTGCTTCCTGTCATCTTATAAAGCTTTCAATGTGTTCTACTATAAATAGTCAAGTATAAGGTTAAATAAATTTTCAAGCTGATTGTATTTTTGATTAAATACTGCTTATTCTCATTCTCAGGCATGGAAAGCCAGGAGCCTACTCTCTTATATGGTAAGTCATCGTTTTACTTACTGTCTAGACTAGCTACCACCTCTTGTCTGTGTTTAGTAGCACATGGAAGTAAAATTTTGTTAAAGATAATTCAAAAGCCATTATAACAGTACATTAACAGGGAATCACGAGAAATACAAGCTAGATTCTGAAGAGGGTGTTCAACGAGATGTACAAATCTTGACTGAAAGCAGAGAATACCAGAAAGGTGTTCACCAGTGTTATATTGACTGTGTGGATCATAACAAATTATGGCTAATACTGCAAAGAATGGGAATTCCAGAACACTTACTTATGCTGGTGAGAACCTGTACATTGGTCAAGAGGTAGTCATTCAAACAGAACAAGTGGATACTGTGTGGTTTAAAATTAGGAAAGTTGTGTATCAGGGTTGTATCCTTTCACTGTATTTAACCTGTATGCTAAATAAACAAACTGAGAAATTGGACATCCATGAAGAAGAATGTATCAAAAGGAGTATATGAAGAGGACTTAAAACAGTGATGGAAGATCAAGACTGAAGCCTTCAGTATAGATTACACCTCAGCATAAAGAAAACAAAAGTCCTCACAACTGGACCAATAAACATCATCATGATAAATGCAGAAAATATTGAAATTGCCAAGAATTTCATTTTACTTGAATCCACAGTCAACACCCATGGAAGCAGCAGTCAAGAAATGAAATAATGTATTTCACTGGGCAGATGTGCTTCAAAAATTTAAAATGCAATAGGTCACTTTAAGGACAAAGGTCTACGTGACCCAGGCCATGGTATTTTCAGTTGTCTCTTAAGCATATGAAAACTGGACAATGAATAATAAAGAGTGAAGATGAGCTGATGCCTTTGAATTCTGATATTGGTGAAGAATATTAAATACAGCATGGACTGTCAGAAGAAGAAACAAATCTGTCTTGAAAGATGTACAGCCAGAATGTTTATTAGAAGCAAGGATGGTGAGACTTCATCTCACATACTTTGGACATGGAGGACATCATGCTTGGTAAAGTAGAGGTCAGCAAAAAAAAGAGAAAGAGCCTCAGTGATGCAGTGGCTGCAGTGATGGGCTAAAGCACAGCAGTGATTTTGGGGATGGCACAAGACTGGGCAAAGTTTCCTTCTGTTGTACATGGGATCAGTGTGAGTACGAACTGAACTGATGGTACCTAACAATGACAGATTTAAGAGACAAGAGAGAAAGGCCTAGAACCAAGAACATTACTGGGCATGGCAAGTTTATGGAATGAGGTAAGCCAGAACAGGGAGAGTTCATTTAATTGTGGGATCAAACATACAAATGATCAAGATCACAAAGATGCCCAGGATGCGGCAGTGATTTATTCTGTCACACACAAATTTGCCAAGAGTTGGAGATGACACAACGGCAGCTAACAATTACATTTCCGGCAGTGTTGCAGAGCACTTCTGTGTGCTCACCACACTGGCCACACTCACTACAAACTTACATGGTAACTATTTCTTTTGTATAAATACAGAATTGAAGCTCAAAGAGAATTAAGTAGCCAGTTTAAAGGCTTAGCGCTAATACATAAGCAGTCAATTGGAGGCTTAAAGCCTATACTCTGATTAAAAAACCTATGTACTAACCCGCCTGTGGAGATGAGTTTGGAGAGAGAGGGGCTAGATCATGGGAGTTCTTGAATTTGTAGGCTGAGTTTAGACTTTGTCTAATTAGAGAATAAGAGCCAGTGAATGATGTTTTTCTCACTTCATTTTCTTTCCTTTCTTTGAGGATTGGAGATGGGAAGTACAGACAAAGGGGACATTAACAATGCAAGATAACTGATTAACATTTATTTCTGCCTACAGAACTGAAAAACTATGAACCCACTGAAATACCTGGTAAGACATCTTTATGTGTACTCTCTGGGCCCACGCTTGAGGTGAGAAAGATTTCTAAGGGCTTTCAAGGAGGATATCCCTGGTGATGTAGTTGGTTAAGTAATACAGCTGCTAACCCAAAGGTCAGCAGTTCATATCTACCAGAGTCTGCTTGGAAACAGGGTCAGTTCTACTCTGCCCTATAACATTGCTATTAGTTGGAATCAACTGGATGGCAACAGGTTTGGTTTTGGGTTTTGTTTCTGTCATGAGGCTGTTATTTATGCATATATCCCTCACAGCTGCCTAGCAGTAAGTCCACACAAAAATGGGGAAGAAAGTACAGAAAAATGTGTTTCCTCCCTAGCTTCCATGTGTCTCTGGTGCCGTGTCTCTGGAGCAGGGAAATTAGTTCTGCTGAGGACACAATGAGGGCCGGACTGTAGGACCAGGATGTTTGCAGTGTAGCACCTTCTAGGTTTTGTGGATAAATCATCTGCTTGAGAAGTTTCAACTTCTTGAGCAGGCTGTTACTAGCTTTGGCTAAAATCTGTCTAGGACCTCCCACTAACGGAACAGTGTTCTCCTGGTGCAGACACAGACTCACTGAGGTGCCGTGGCGGAACGCCCCTCTGAGCTTGGTCTGGATTTTCACAGTGAGGGTTCTTGCAGACAGAACTCGCCACTACAAATCTGGTGAAAATACAGTGCAGGTGTCATCTTTGGTGCTGGTGTTTCTTGAGCTCATCAGGTTAAGAGTTTGAAAATTGTGCTGACCAGAGCAAACTGCAAGTCACTGAAAACTTGTTTCTCATTTAGGAATGAAAATCCCGGAACCTTTCTCATTACCTGGTAAGCAGTGGCAGGCATAACACAGGGGAAGCTGCCAAATTGGGGGACACAGACATAAATGTCACCACTGGGCATTCAGGAGAGCTAACAGCCCCAAGCCTGAGTATGCTGCACAAGATCACATTAGCATGTAAAGGATCCAGGTGCCGTAACGTAAGACCGAGTGTCTTTTCTTCAGCATTGGTGGTTCTCAGTTGTTTTTGTAGTGTTACCGGGACAGGTTTAACTTACCTTTAAGATAGAGCTTTAAAAATGGATACTGACAAGACTGCAGCTGAGAGGAGGTCATGAGGGGCCTTGAGCTTATACGGAAAAAATGAAAAGACCTCCACATTTAGTTTGTTTTCTGGGACAAGGAGAAATAATATATATAGGGTGTGTGTGTCTGTGTGTAGCTATATCTTGATACCTCTTACTGGAGAGCCCAGAGATGGGAGAATCTAAGGATCCCTGCCCCAGTCTTCTCCAGACATTCTGTGGAGAGCATTGACATTCTGTGCTTGATACTTCTCTGTGTCGTCTTTCAGATGTGGCTAACACTCATCCTGCTATGTCAGAGGATATCTGCAAGGATTATAAAAACACAGAATCTCAGGGTCACAGCCTATGTCCAGTGCTTTAAATCTTTTGCCCTAAGCCAGCCAGCCAAGTGCTGTCGAGTCAGATCTGACTCATGGCGATTTTTTGGCAAGTTTTGTTACTATGGGAATGACTGTCTATTAAAGAAATTAGACTTTGAACATCTCCTACGTTATACCGTGGATGGTGCAGGCGGTTAGAGCTCTTGGGTGCTAACTCAAAGGTTGGAGGTTTGAGTCTACTCAGACCATTCCAAAGTTGCCTTGGAATAAAAGCCTGGTGACGTACGTCTGAAAAATCAGCTACTGAAAACCCAGTGTTACACTGTTAACACTCAGGCACAGATGGGTTGCTGAGTCAAACTTAACACCATGGCAAATTGCACCCATCTACCCAGTGCTGAACTTTAGCTAACACTGTTGTCTATGGAAACTCCATACTGTGTACAGAAGTGAATGACACGTTCACAGTTAGTTACACAGAGCACTGATGCAGGCTGAGAGAGAAGTTCCAGCAGCAGTTCTGTACTGGCCAAGATCGGCACTGTTGAATTGATTTGATCACAAGTTTGAAGTAAACCTCTAGCAACACTGATGACATGTTTGTCTACAGCTCTTTGGCTTGCTGCTCGAGTTTGCACAGTGCTGTCATTAGGGATTTTGTAGGCACAGTGTGGTTGTCTAAAAGGTGGCTGCTGAGCAGGGTGCAGAGATGAGTGTGGGCTGTGTGGTCAGACAGAGCTTATACCTGGTTTCAGGAGGCCTCCTTTCTGCCACTTTCCTCTGGGTGACTTTGTGTAAGTTACTTCATTTTTCTGAGCCTCTGCCTCTACATCTGTAAAATGCAGAAAATTTCTGTTTCATAGCTCTGATTAAAGACTGAATAGAATCTGTGCTGTTGATTCTGATTTATAGCACCCCTACAGACCATAGGGTTTCCAAGGCTGTAATCTTTACAGAAGTAGCCTACCACATCTTTCTCCCACTAAATAGCTAGTGGTTTCCATCTGTGGACCTTTCAGTTAGCCAAGCACATAGTCCCAACACCACCAGGGCACTTCAAGTGAATGGCAAGTATCTTTATTAATAACTGAAAATCTTTTTGTCATTTAGGAATAAAAGTAATACAAATGGATGAAAAGCCTGGTAATAAGTTGTTTTATTATTGGGGGTGGAAGTGTCATGGGGTTCTGAGTTCTTCACCATATCATTTGGTTGGGTCAGCATTGAGAAGTCTAGGGGGAACACCCAGACCACAGCTTCTCACACCCTATTTTGCAAGCCCGAGGGGGAAGTGTTGACTAGTCCTTTCAGTGTAAGCACTAGGCTGCTATCATGGCTCTCAGAGCCAAGCCAAGAAAGAGTTGCTTGACCTGAAACTGGAATATTTGTCTTCTCAGCTGCACCTGTCTGTTCCAGAATGAGGCAGGCGGCTTCCCAGGGTGAGCTAGCTACTGTAAGGGCATCTGGAGTCATAGGAATAGCATCATTAAAGAGTTATGAGAACCATATACCAAAAAACCAAATCCACTGCCATTGAGTCGATTCCAACTCATAGTAACCCTATAGGATGGAGGAAGAACTGCCCCATAGCACTTCCAGTGAGGGCCTGATGGATTCAAACTGCCAACATTTTGTTTAGCAGATGTAGCACTTGACCATTATGCCACTAGAGTTTCTGAGAACCATATAGCTTGCTAAAAGTGAGCCAGCCATTCTGTACATCTTAGTGGACTCTCCACATTCTCCAGCTAATGAGCCACTAGGTTTTCTTGAGTCTGTGTTGTATTAGGAAACCCTCGTGCCATAGTGGTTAAGTGGTATGTCTGCTAATCAAAAGACTGGCAGTTCAGACCCGTCAGGTGGTCCTTGGAAACTCTATGGAGCATTCCTCCTCTGTCCCATAAAGTCGCTATGAATTGGAATCAGTTTTATAGCAGTTTTTTTATTCTGTTTTCTTTGTTAAATGTTGTGTTGTGCCTTCTCCTGGAGGGTGCTGTGTAGTGCAGGCTTTTAAAATATATTTACATAGGATATTATTTAGTCCATTGAGATGAATACTGTTACTTGCCACTTCAGAGATGAGGACATGGAACACAGGAACATTAAATTCATAGATGTTCCAAGATACGGAAAAGGAGAAATTTGTTTTCTCATCAATAAAAGGAAGAAAATAACCTTTTAAGAGGATAGAAAGAGGTAGAGCTAGGACTCAAAATTTCCACATCTTGTGCCTGTCTTCTAACTGGATTTAGTTATAGGAAATACACCTCTAACCTGGACTTTTAAACTTGGCATGAGGCTTCAGAGCTGTCTAAATGTGGTACTGTTGTAGTATTTTCATGCTAGGCACACATGGGGATGTGGGATGTATGATAGCGTTATTAATTAGGAGCACAGGCTTTGTTGAAATCAAGTGTTGCTGCTGCTGATTACCTTTCTGACGTATCACACCTCAAAACATTTCACTGATGCTGTGAAAAGACATCTGTGAAATAGAAATAACTGTACCTACCTAATTAGATTATAAGAAATAAGGGCTACAGTGTACGTAAAGCTTTCACTCACATGATGCCGGACACATAATTCATACACAATAAATGTAAGACTTAATATTGTACCTGGGCATTGGAGTTCAGTAGGAGGAAAAAAATGCTTTTTAGTGAACAAAATCTTAACTTTTATTTTAATGAAACACCTTTAAATAAATAAAAGGAGCAAAATGGGTAAAAATTACATCTCTCCTCCCAACTCCCTGCCCTGTCCCACAGACCCTTGGCCAGCCAGCCCTGCACATTCACCCCCAGGGGTAACCATATTTGCATGATCTCCTTAATTAGGTTATTTTGTTTCTCTTCTGGATGAACATCTGTACAACTGCAATTAACTTAAAATTTGTTTATATTTTAGAAGACAAACATCACGGAAATTCTGACAATTCCAGTAAGAACTTATTTCCTCAGTTGATAAATGTGTTTCTGCGATATAGAAAAAAACTATAAATTTGTTTTCTGTCAATACAAGGAACAAACTTGCAAGAGTTTAAGTCATCATCATAATATAGTCAAATGCGTATACACGTGTGTGTGGTAAAAGCAGTCTGATTTTGTTTCTAAAAATCTTTTTCACCTGTATCTACAGACTACGCTATCTACAGCAGTGTTTTCTTACCCAGTGTTTCCTTTTTACAACTATTTTATAAATTTCTTACTGTTCTAAAATAAGTCATAGATAAGAACTACCTGCATCCTAAAAATCAGTATGTCTGACTGTAACTCATAGTAAAATTACTTATATTTCAGTATGCAAATATTGAGACTAGAAGACTTAAGTAGAGAGATGATTGTGTTTACTTATACAAGTAACTGGATTTGAGAGACTACTGGAAGCTATTCTGTATAAGGAAAAGCAAAGAAATAATAGTGGACCCTAGATAAAATTAGTGTTCAGAATATAGTAAAATTGTCCAGAAATACTGAGTTTGGTTCTGGATTTGATCATTTTAAATAGGTTTTTAATTTACATGTGTGTAGTACTACATTTCAAAGTTGTGTGTGAAGTGGGTCAGTTTTTCATTGTGTAACTTGGTGCTGAACATTAAGGGATGTGCATCCCTCTACTTCCAAACCCCTTTGCTGAAACAGTCAAAGTAGCTGGACAGATTTCTAACCGAGGTCTTACAAGCTAGTCCTGCCCCTCCAGAAACACTCATCTACAGTGCACCTGCCTTTTTCCCCATCTGTGTCCCTGTAACAGCATGTATATAGCCATGGCATTTTATAAAATTATGTAAAATTTACTGAGTATTTTCTATGACTTCACCTATGAAATCCTGGTGATACTATTTGCATACCGTCCTATATATTTATTTAAACAGTAACAGCTGTAAGTCAGTTATGTGAGCTAAAGGCAGCTGTGAAACAACTTTCTGAGATGGATGTACCTCACTGCATCTCTCCATTAGTTCAGATGGGAGGGAAGGCAGTGTGTGGTGGTGAGGGGAGCATGTATATATATATACACACATATATATATATACACATTTATCTGCTTGTAGGACTTGTGTTTGAAAATACAGCTATATCCATCCACTTGCCTCTGGTAGCAGTTGAGATAGGCACAGGGACATGGGTTACACTTTGCATAAACAGGAAATGGAAGTAGAAAATTGTTAAGAAGTCCTGGAGAACTTGCACAACAGCGAAACAGTAACAGTTATCATGGTTATAGAGATGTTAAATAAAAGCATGCTACCTAAGGAACTTGGTTATTCATATGCATTGAGTTTTAAAATACTAGATGAAACCTAGATCACCATGCCCTGAGCCTATGTAAGGCTGTTCAGCCTGAAACCTGTAATGAACTGCATTTGTCTGAAAATTGTTACTGCATGGAAGTATTTCCAGTTAGTCTGTAACTCAGGATATATGGTATAGGTAGATACTGAGTGTTCAAAATGACTTTGTCGGTGATTGTGTGTTCTCGTTACAGCTCCAGGCCCACTTCCATTTCCAGGCCCCAAATCCCACCCCTCTGCATCCTCTGGTGAAATGCTCCTTCCGCCGTTTGGGATGGTCATCATTGTAACCTGTGCTTTTGCTAGAAATCTCTTTGTTGCTCTGTAGTTTGATATATTCTTTATTACTTGAAATACACTACAGGGATCCTAAAAGTCATAAAGAATGATGAATTTTTCACTTGTTGCCCTAAGTCTGTTGATTAAAATGAGCTGTATATCTGTTAGTCATTTTGCAAGTCTGTCAAGTTGGTCCAAATACATTTGTCATAGAATTAACCTTTTGCTTATTTATGTATTAATCTTATGTTTGCAAAAAAAAACTGTAGTCTTCTGTTCAAATTCAATAAAAGGCTTTAAGATTACTTAGATATAATTTCAGTTGAATTACCATATATTAAAATGTCTGCTACTAATGACACAGTTTTAATACCTGAATTAGAATTTTAAAGACAGTCATCTCTTTGAAGGCTCAAACTTCAAATAGGATCATCCTTCAGTCTCATCTTCATCAATGTATATTTCCCTCAATCTTGCATTTCTGTAAACATATCTGTTTATAATATTTCACATGCATAGTCTCTAATTTGGGTACCTCCCCCCATACCCCTGAGGTATCACAGTGGTTCAAGACAAACTGAATAAAGACTTTGTAATTACCACTTACTTGTACATTTTACCAGTATTTCAAGAAGGATTTAAGGTCACTTTCAAAGATAGGAAGGAAGCTAAATAAAAATTAACATTAGATATCAGGGGTTCAGTGTGCTTAAATTCTACTTACCTTTCTTCATGTTCAGAATTCTGAGTAATGGCTATCCAAAAGCACTGTTAGCCAGTTGAGGACTAAATACAGAATGTCTGGTAAATTATGTTGGAGAATATTACTTGGTCCCAAGACAAAAGTGGGTCTTTATACCTTATACCCAAGCTTAGAACTCAGTTATGACTTGATACAATCTGAATCCAGTTAGCCACCCAGCTCCCCGAACAAGAACCACCTGCCCACTTCATGTTTGTATTTACCAGTGACATGGAAACCTAGCTAGGAAGCTGGCCAGGCCGTGTCTCTGGATTAACAGCACTCAGTTGCTAATGAAAAGGTTGGAGGTTTCAGTCCACCCAGAGGCACCTGGAGGAAAGGCCTGGAGACCCACTTTGGAAAATCAGCAGATAAAAACCCTATTGAGCACAGTTCTGCTCACACACACTAGGTCACCATGAGTCAGCAGAGACTCCACAGCAGCAGGTATCCATATGTGGGGCAGGGCTGGGTGCTGTCTATGGGTATTTACTTTGTCTAGCTGGGAAGTGCAAGGCTCCTAACAGCATCAGAACACAAAACTGAACATCTAAAGGAGTGAGCACGGTGTGCATCATTATTAGTGTGATGCCTGCCAGAGCATGTGGTCCACTGAGTAATTTTCATCTGTTAAGATCAGAAGCACATCCTCTCACGTAGGAGGGTGTGGAAGGAAATGGCTCCTTCCATATTCTGCTACACCGGTGAGGAGGAAC
This sequence comes from Heterohyrax brucei, assembly GCA_028571685.1. Classification (NCBI taxonomy): domain Eukaryota; kingdom Metazoa; phylum Chordata; class Mammalia; order Hyracoidea; family Procaviidae; genus Heterohyrax; species Heterohyrax brucei. Next base: position 115,339,850 of record CM053143.1, on the reverse strand, counting down.
GTTCCTATCACCTTAGAAAACAAACACGTACCAGGAGAGAACTCACTCACAATGCTGACGGAATCACAAAAATCGGTAGAAAGTAAGATGAAAGAGGGCAGTGTGTAAGGTTGTACAACAAACTGCAGGCCAAAAACTTGGTAAAAGTGGTTGTAAATTCCTAGCAGCTAATCTGGAGGAAGAAAAAGGAGCTTTCAGATTCTCAGACCTTGTACTGTTGGGGGGAGGGTGGATTCCTTCAGACTTAAACAGATGTCAAAGCATCAAATAGAAGTACAAAGTTAAAGACAACTAGGTCAATGAGCATAACACAGTTCATAAAGATAAACTGTTGTACGTTGTACTTTGGTGAGCAATGTGTGGGGTCTTAGCAAGTGGCCATCTAAAATACAACTATTGGTCTCTGTCTGGTACAAAAGAGAAAGGCGAAAATCAAACACTGAAAGAAGAAACCAGCCTACAGAACTAATTACTCCATGCACCACAACTTCATTTTGCCTGAGACCAGAAGAACTAAACAGTGCCCAGCTACCACTGTGAGAAACTTAATATATCGTCCCAGATAGAATGGGGGAAAACTATGGAACACAATTCAAAGGCTTAAAAAAGGCCACACTTGACTAGATTGGTCAAGACTAGAGGAAGCCCAAAGACTACCACTCAGAGATATGCTTTAAATTTTGTACTAAAATAACACTCAGTGGTCACCTTTGGTTTATAAAATAGTATCATCCATTAACAAGCACTAAGTTAAAGCGGGGACAACATGCACAGTTTATAGTAAAAAAAAATTGTTTAAAATGATGTAGTTGTTAAACAATCACTATTTCATGTAAATAAAAAATGAACAAACCTGTTGCTGTCTGGTCGATTCTGCTCATAGTGACTTGACAGGACAAAGCAGAGCCATCCTGCAGGCTTTTCAGGCAGTGGCTGGTGGACTCAAACTGCTGGCTTTGCTGGTAGCCGAGCTCTAAACTATAAGGTTGTCTAATTTAGATTTTTCTAGTGTTTTCAGGTACTAATGATAGGGAAGTCTTTCTCCTCGATGTCTGAAATTATGTATCAGCATTGACAAAAAGTCCTTGGGAGGAAGAAAGTCGGTTTCAAACAAGGAAAGACTTAATTTCTCAACTGTCATTATGACTTAGCACTTACATAGACACATGGTCATTCCCCAAAAGCCAAATAACGCAAAACACCAAACAGAATTTTACAAAATTACAAGTCAAGAATTTATTTACAAGTTTTCATCATTTTTAGAAATAAAAAGTTTTAAAAAACAAAAGTTGCAGAAACGGTAAGTCTGTTATGTCCTAATGTCTGCAGGAAACACTGGTGGCCTAGTGGTGGAGTGCTACAGTTGCTAACCAGAAGGTCAGCAGTTCAAATTCACCAGGTGCTCCTTGGAAACTGGGGGGGCAGTTCTGCCCTATCTATAGGGTCACTATGAGTTGAAACTGACTCAATGGCAGGGGGTTTGATTTGGCGATTTAATGTCTGTAAAGTGCCAAATAAGTAAAATAATATAAAAATATATTTTCAAATATTTATAGAACAAAAAGAAAACCACACTAATCATGAAAGATTCTTGGATTTTCTTTACTCCTCCCGTAAATGAATTCACAAATATAAAAACTGATGTACATTTACACTCTGAAGTACGAATCTCTAGCAGCCCAGTAATTACAGTTTATTTTGTATGTGCAAAGTAGACATTTTGTATTTACTTGCTATGGAAAGCACAGTACAGGCTCAATGGAGAGTAGTCTGTCAACACTGATTACTTCTAAAATACAGTGCTGTTGTAAACATGTACTAGAGTACATATACTTTTGGTACTTACGTATGTTTTAACATAAACACAGCTTTTAGGTTTAAATCTTTCAAAGGCTAGTTTTGAGAAGCTGTGAGGTGACTTATGTTACTTCAGATTTGATAAGCAATAATCTGTCAGTAACCTTCTCAGAAACCAATCCAGAAAAGGGCTGTTTTCTTTTTCTCCATGTTGTCAGTTTTCAAGGAAGGCCTGGGACAGGCAGAGGATGCATTTCACAGCCTGTAACACAAGGCAGTTAACTGTCAACTGAAGACACCACCTCTGATGTGGATGGTTTCATTCAATCCATGTTCCACCAACTTTATATCTTCTAGATCATCTTTTATGATGCTAATCAGGTGGCTAAGGCCTTCCTGCTGTTGTCTCAAATGCTAGAATGAATTAAAAGGGAAAAAAAAATTAATGCATTAAATTGTAAGCTACCCACAGGAAAGAACTCTTTCACTATTTCAGTAGTAACACAGAATGTAGTAACTGTTCTGTGTATAGTGGATATACACATGTATTTACACATCTATGTCTTCTAGCAATAAAACTTACAGGTGACCTACTGTAAAAGACACACCCTATAAAGAACAAACATATAATGAGCAAAAGTTTCAACAGCAATTTTCCAGAAGATGCACATAATGGTTTTTCAGATAGCCATTCCCTTCTTCATCCTTTGATTAAAAACAATGGTATACTAAAACAACTCAAAAAGGTACTCAAATACAGATGGCTAGTGATACAGTCATTCGTAAACAGAATCTTCACAGTTTGAAGTACGAAGTGTGTAGCGATGGCAATGGTGAAAACTACAGGTTATCAACATTCATACAGTCTTTCCCATGTGTTAGGGTGCTATTTTAACATGTTTTAGAGGTACTGACTCATTAAAATCCTTTTGAGCACCGCTTGGCTATGTTATCATCTCCACTTTACATGTAAGAAAACAGATACAATTAACCTACCACCTAAGGTCAGAAACCAGGAGGGGGTGAACCAGGCATTCATACTACTCCCAAGTTTACTGCCGTTTTCACATGTTACTTATTACAATTTGCTAGCTTCTTTGGTTAATTTTACTGAAAATGTTTAAAATGGCATATAAGCAAACACATGTATACTTTCCAAGAACCCAGAAATGAAATTTCTTTATGATACATTAAACAGCAATATCCATTCTAAAGCACACAATGAAATAGGATTTGTAGATGGCATTTGTAACCAGAAGATCAGCAATTCAAAACAATGGCTCTTCTAAAGGAACAACTGATGGTCTGCTCTTCTGAAGATTACAGCACAGAAAACATTACGGGGCAGCTAAAGGCACCTAACAAAATCCTCAGGGCCATGCCAGTAATCCTACCTAACATGTTCCACAGGGATTACTACAACCTTAATATAGTTTCTTTAGATATGTCAATGATTAGACAGCTTCCACTTAAGTAATATGGATGTAAGCCAACGAATATAACAAGAATCGTGCTCCCCAATCCTTTATGGCTCGCACACAGTTGCCTTAGAGACAAGTGGCTGGAGGTTCTGGCCTGAAAGGATCAAAATCTCAAGTTTGGGAAGGTATAATAGCTGCTTCTCAAGATTGATTTAATATGCACACAAATCCTATCTGATCTTGAGAAATTGCAGACTCTGTAGTCTGAGGTAGGGACTGAAACGTGGCACTGCTGGAGTTCCCAGGTGATGCTGCTGCTGCTTCTGCTACTGCCACAGGCTACACTCTGAGTAGGAGAGGTCTAGAGAAGTTGGGTGCCTGTGTTGCACCCTGGTACAGCATCTACCTGCTTGATTTCTCGTAGCAGATCTGCATCTATGTAGTATCTTTCTTCAGATTTGACTGCTCCAAAATGATTCTGCATCCTGATTTGGGACATCAGTTCATTTAGCCGACCCTAAAAACAAGACTGAGTTACACTACAACTGTGAACAACAGCAACCACTTCTATACATGTTGTTTTAAAAACAGTTACAATATCAAAAACATCCATCTTCCCTTTGTACTTACTGAAAACACACAAGCTGAAGAGACTATGATTAAAAGTCCACTTCAGAAAGGAAATGTTGATGAAAGAGAACAAATACTTAATAAAAACAATTACACAGAATCAATTTTTCTTTTTGAAGGAGGATCCACATGCAACTAATTCTAGCTATATGGTCTTCTTCAATGCTCACCTTGAACTGAGTAGGGGCATTTAGCTCACACTGAATTGTATCGAGCTGAACTCGCAACTGCTCTTCATCTGCTTGGATGGCATAACCGCTCTTCCTCTGAATTTCCTGTTTAATTAGGACCTAGGCCAAGAAAACTCAGCAATATCAATCAAGTATCATCGCTTCGACTTTTTTTTTTTACAATCCACTGATGAAAGAGAACAGAGATCAGCTGAGTATTACATGAACACTCACCGTTCAACATTTAAATTATGCGTGCTAATTTTAATCAGGCAAGTTATAAGTACATTTGATTTACACATCCACTTTTTTAGACTATGGCATTTTTACTGCTTTAAAAAAAGCAACATCATACCAATTCTAGACTTTTACTGACAGCTAGTCAAAATCAAGTGTCCATGTATAAATACGATCTATTAAGTTTCTGAACTTTTGTTTTTCAAATTACAAAGCAATATTTGCTTTTCAGAAACAAGGCAGCATGGCTAAAGACAAAGCAAATCCTCCCACCCTATTGAGACAATGTTAACACACTGCTGTGCACTCTTCAGAACTTTTCTCCTTGCTCAGACAAATATACAGAAGTATATACACACATATATAATCTAAAAATGGCTTTTTTCCTATGCTACTAAAAAATCACAATGCACATTATTATGTTTTTTAAACAATACATCAGGAGAGATCAGCAATGATCACTAAAGACATTCTTGGCTATGCTTCTACTCCCCAACTCCAACTCCAGGAAATCCTTTGTTAAAAAAAATCTAGTGCAAATCCCTGTATACTTTTATCCACAGTCCTGTAACCATGTATTTTTTTGTAAATGTGTTCTCAAACTTAAAAAAGATTTTTTAGTCCCCTAATTTTCAAGAATTGGGCTATTATATACATTTCTCAGTCAACAAACCTTTAAGGAAACCTTAAGATATACAGCTCTAATTTTTTACTTTTAACATGGCTCCACAATTTTTCATGCAGTATTCAATCATTCCTCTATTAACAGGCATATATTTTGTTTCTAATTTTGGCACTAAGAAGAATACTGTAATAAACATTTCTGAATAAACGTAGAGATCTCCAAGGATGAGACTGATATCAAGGCAGCTGATAGATTGCTTTCCCAAGATACCCTAACAATTTACGTTCAGAAGTCACATGAGAGAAGTCCTCTGTCCTAGATTCTTGTCAGCAACAAGGCAGATGCTTTCTAAATGTCTACCAATTTAATGAGTGCAAAGGGGTTTCACATCTTCCTGCTTGTTACCTAAAGGAGCCTCTTTTTATGAAAGTTAAGAACCATCTGACACTTGCTGTTCTGCACACTGCCCATACACACTCTTGGATTAGGTTCTCTTGTCAAATTACAGGTTCTCGAAACACTGATGAACTAAAAACTTGTGCTGTTCTTCCTGAAATGTGTCACTTAGCTGTCATCAAATGGCTTCTCCTACACAGAAGTTTCCGGTTCTTGCACAGCTGATGTCACGTTTTGGTTTCTGGTTTTCTGGCCTAAGGTCCCCCAGCCCATAGACTGTACATGTAGCCATACAGATTTTCTGAAAGTTAAGTCTTTACTCCACTTTTATTCTTAAATATAATATGATACCAGTACCAGCCGTTGCTAAGTCATGGTGACCAACCACATATGTGTCACAGTACCTGTTCATAAGGTTTTCTCAAGGGCTAATTTTCTGGAAGTCGAGTGCCAGGCCTTTCTTTTGAGCTCCCTCTGGGTGGACTCAAACTTTCAAGCACTCAGTGTGTAGGTGAGGGAATTAACCAAACAGTGATCCAGTTTTATTACAGATGCATAGCCAGTTATTCCAGCATTAATTAAACAAACCCACTAAACTGAATCAACACTTCTGTCATATGTTAAACTTTTCTACTTCTGTATTTTCTATTCTACTCCAGGAATTGTCATGTCCAATTCTAGGCCAATACCACACTGACTTGATTACAAGAATCTCAAAATAGGTTCTAAACTCTGATAAATGGTATAAACCTATTACCCAATTTGTTCTGTACTCCAAAAGCCACTCTCAACTATTATCAATTATTTTCTTCAACTAAAAAAGAATTTTATATATACATACATATATGAGGCTGTCCAAGCAGCAACGCTGTACGGGTGAGAGGGCAGGGAATAGGTGTTGACTGAATGAACACTGAAAGTCCAGAGCTGAAAGGAGCGGTGTGCTGTCACAGGGTGAGGAGAGCACACACCGTAGCACAGAGGCATATATGCAGAGTTTTATATGGCGAACTCACTTGGATTAGAAACTTTCACTTAATCACAATAAAAATAAGTATTTTTAACTGCCGGAAAACATTTTTATACTGTCTTTTCATCTGTGAATATGGTTTATGGTTCATCTGTCTCTCCTTTGGTCAAGACCTTATATCACATTCTGTACTTTCCACAAAAGTTTATTCTAAATATTTTAGCTCTGTCGTAACAGTGAATCCAACTGTTTTACTATTTTGATTGATAATATAAAGTTGACTTTTGTAGATCTGTATCAATCCACATTACCTCACTAATTCTATTAGTTTATTCCATTTCCTAGATGCACAATCATGTTATCAGCAAAAAGAGAACACTTAATCTCATTTAAATTTCCTGCTGATAGTCTTCATGAAAACCTCCAAGATTAACCCTAATAATGATAATACTGGGTTCCTGAAGGTAAGTGTCTGAAGGTAATTTTTAGTATTTTGCCTCTTACAATATTTCCTGTTCACTTTTTGTAATAGTTATTACTTATGTTCCACTTAATGTGTGGACATTAATAAATTATGTTGACAAATACCCTGATAACCAATTCTGCATTCCTGAAATAACTCTTACTTGTTCCAATATTCTCCTTTAGAGTTTGATAAATAGCTGGATTCTCTCTGCTAATGGTTCATTTAGAATTTCTACATTTATTTTTATTTTTTGGTTAGATTTACTAAAGTACAATCCACATACAACAAAGTTCACCCTTTTTAGGTATATAGTTCCATGCTCTTGACTAACACATATGGTTGTATCGCCACAACGATAAAAACACAGAACCTTTTTATCACCACAAAAAATTATTTCCCTGCTGTCCCTTGTAGGTAGTCACTCCTTTCTCTTCATTCCCAACCCTTGGCAACTACAGATACTGTCTATATCTATATTTTGACTCTTCAAGAATGTCATATAAATAGAATCATGTCATATGTATGTAGCTTTTTAAATCTAGCTCCTTTCACTTGGCATAACCTGCACCTCTATCACAGAATACCATAAAGATGTTTACCTGTGTTACCTGACTGTGCAATGGCATTCAATGGTATGGATCATAACAAATTATGGTTAACTTTGTGAAGAATGGAAATTCCAGAACACTTAATTATGCTCATGTGTAACCTGTACATAGACCAAGAGGCAGCTGTTCAAACAGAACAAAGGGATACTGCATGGTTTAAAATGAAGAAAGATGTGCAGGGTTGTATTATTCACTCTGTATACTGAGCAAATAAACTGAGTACACGGACTACATAAAGAATGCAGCATCAGGACTGGTGGAAGACTCATTACATAACCTGTACCACGCAGATGATGCAACCCTGCTTACAGAAAGCAGAGAGGATTTGTTGAAAACTTACTGATAAAATCAAAGACTACAGCCTTCAATATAGATTACACCTCAACATAGAGAAAATAAAACTCTTCACTAGACCAATAAGCAACATCATGATAAACTGATAAAAGATTGACGTTGTCAAGAATTACATTTTACTGAGATTCACAATCAATATGCATGGAAGTAGGAGTCAAAAAAATCACCATATTACATTGGGCAAATTCGCTGCAAAAGACCTCTTTAAGCTGTCACCTTGAGGACTATGGTTCACCTGATCCAAGCTATGGTGTTTTCAATTGCCTCATCTGCATGTCAAAACCAGACAATGAAGAAGGAAGACTAAAACAAAACTGATGCCTTTGAATTACAGTTTGGGGAAGAATACTGATTATACTGTGGACTGACAGAAGAACGAACAAACCTGTATTGGTTTATTCCTTACAGGTGAGAAACTTCACCTCACATATTTTGGATACGTCATCAGAAGGAACCAGTCCCCGGAGAAGGACATCATGCTTGGTAAACTAGAGGGTCAGGGTAAAAGAGGAAGAGCCTCAAAAAAACTGATCCAGTGGCTGCAACAGTGGGCTGAAGGACAGCAATGGCTGTGAGGACGGCACAGGGCCGCAGAGAGCTCTCTTTGGTTATACACCAAGTTGCTCTAAGTTAGAACTGCCTCAACAGCCCTAACAACAACAACACATCAACTTGAAACATCTGTCTCTGCTTTTCTTGGCTGGTACTAAAATGGACAAGTAAAGTAGTGCAGCTGTTCTGGAATACACTTTGGCAGTTCCTCAAAAAGTTAAACAGAATTATCTTATAATGCAGTAATTTCACTCCTAGGAATATGTCCACAAGAAATCAACGCATACATCTATGCACAAAGACGTGCACATAGATGTTCATACCTGCAGCATTTTTAATAGTATCCTAAAACTGGAAACAACTAAAATTTCCATTAATTGAATAACAGTGGTATATCCATACAAGGGAACCTTATTTCACAGTAAAATAGAATGAAAGACTGAAACATGGTGCAATACAAAATGAACCTTAAAAACACTGTGCTAAGTGAAAGAAGCCACTCACAAAAGACCGTATATTGCATGATTCCATTTATGTAAAATGTCCAGAATAGGCAAAACCACAGAAACAAACTTGTTGCCTAGGGTTGCAGGGATCTGAGTCAATTGAGTGACTGCTAAGGGATGCAAGGTTTGTTTTTGGAGGAAAACATTCTAAAATTGATTGTGGTGATGCCTGTGATAACTCTGTGACTATACTAAAAACCCATGAATTATATACTTCAAATAAATAAATTGTATGGCATGCAAAAGATAGCTCAGCAAGGCTGTTCAAAGAAAACAAATGGGGAAGTATTCTACATTTTTCCTTTTGTGTGGAATAATTAAAATAACACTGGCTCTTATTGACAGGTTACACAGAATTCAGCAATCGTGGTGCTTGTCTCCATGTTGATTTTTTTATGCTTCTATGGTACATGTCTATTTACATTTTTTCTTCTTTTCAAGATTAGTTTTAAGAATTTTTGTTAGAACATCATCCATTTCCTCTAGGTTCCAAATTTGTTGCTATGAATTGCGTATGAAGTCTGACAATTAAGTCCATCAACTTAACTGCTCTAAGTGCTACATACCTCATTGCTGAATATCACTACAGTCACTTTTGAAGTATTCCCCTTGGGCAGCTATGCACCAATGCCAGCGCCTAGTCCACCCTTCACAGCAATTTTGGAACTCTTTCTGGAATGGCCATTGTGTACGGTGGCATCGTTCACAAACTTAATCTTAAGGATAGTTGTCTGTGAGGAAGTTTTAAGCCAGTAAATACATAACTGTATTGGAACACCCTCCCTACTTACCTGATCTGGCCCCCAATGTATTTTTTCTTTACCTGAAAATAAAGGAAAATCGAAAGGAAGACATTTTGATGACATCAGGATGTTGAGGGTAATATGATGACAGCTCTGATGGCCATTCCAGAAAAAGAGCTCCAAAATTGCTTAGAAGGGTGGACCAGGGGCTGGCGTGGGGGCAGAGCTTCCCAAGGGGAGCACTTCAAAGGTAACTGTAGTGTTATTCAGCAATGAAGTATGTGGCACATTTTCAAGGATGAATTTGCAAACTTAATTGGCAGTCCTCATATAATATTCTTTTATCCTCTTTTAGTACATCTGTGATAATGTTTCCTTTCTCACTAATTTGTAATATTTTGCTTTTCTTTCCTTAATCAGGCTCATTGGGTACTTAGTCATTTTAATGGTACTGTTTTTTTAAAAAAGGGCCTTTACAATTTATTCTTTGAACTACTGCTAATTTCTTTCAGCTTCATTCATTTCATATTTATGTTTATTTCTCCCTTATTAGTTTTTTTTGTTTTACCTTGATAATCTTTTTCTAATTCTTTAGGATCAGTACTAAGTTCCTGTGTTCTGTACGTTTCCATTTTAAGAACGAAGACTTTTAAATAAGGCTGCAGGATTTCCTCTTGCCAAATGCCACTGTGCTTCTTCACGTCTGACTGGTTCTGGGATGTAATGTTCCTGTTTTCACAGACGTCTATGATTTCAGCTTAGCTTGGTATTCAGTCTTTCATTTTCTCTTTTTAAATGGAACATCTATTCATCCATTAATGGTTACCCTCTCTCTTCTGGCCCTCACAATCATCTAAGAGTTTTTTCTATTTTATGGAAACCAGGTATCACCAGTCTCATACATACTCTCCTCACACCAAGATGTTCTAATTCTTTGCTGCTTCCGTCCACCTCCTCAATAAAAACTTCACTTTTATTTCCCCCATTCAAGCCTGTGAGACCTCTTCTATAAGTTTCACTGGGAAAGTACTTTTAGTTTCAGATTACTGTTTTCCTCTAAAAAAGATAATAGATTACTGTATTCTTCTATCTTCTATAACCAAAGTCCGTATTTAACACTTCTATTCCATCTGTAGTCTAATCTTCATCCACTCAGATTTAAACATAGACAGCAAGGTTGCTCACTACTGCTTTTTGTCCTCTTCAACTTGCCCTATCCTGAAGTTTCTGTTGTAACTGATTTCTCCTCTGGCTGAAGTCTTTTATTTTCCTCAGTGAACATGAATGACACAAACTCTGAACTTCTGTATGTTCACAAGTGTCTTTCTTTCACCTTAGCAGATGAATCATGCTCAATTTTGGTATGGAATTCTTGGATTGCAGTACTTATCCTATACATGTATTCTACTATCTTCTTATCTTCCATACTGGGATATCAAAGTTTGATGGCAATCCAATTATTTCTTATACATAAGTTGACTTTTCTTCCTGAAAACTCTATCCTCAGAGTTCAGCAGTTTCTTTCATCAGGGTATAACTTCATGTACCTTTTCTCATTATTTCCACCTGCAACTCAGAGAGCCCTTTCAATAGCAGACTCAGGCTTCCTTCTCTGCCTTGGGGAATCATGCTTAAATACTTATGTTCCATTTTCTCCTTCTGGAACTCCTATTATTCACATATGAGGTCTCCCTGATCTGAACTCTAAGTCTCAGATCTGTTCCATTATTTCTTTGTATTTCTGTGTTTGAAATATTTTTCTGTCACATATTTAAGCTGTAAGAATAACTATCCTCTTCAATTTCTACCAAATTTTGTTTGAAAACCAGTTTTAAGATCTACCAAGTATTTTTCACTGCTGTACAATAGCTCTATTATTCTAACTATTTTTGTTTAAGATATTATCTGACTTTTCTGGCAGGTCCACTTTGTTAGGAGCCTGTTCCAACTGTTCCTCTTTCTGGTCAAGGAGAAGACTCTCACAGATTACATTTATGTTTACAAAGAAGAGATCTGACAATTTTCTTTAGAGTGTTCGAACTTGGGCACTCTTGATAGCAGAATATTCTAAAATTATGTACCAGCTGATGTGATGTAATATAAAATATATATCACACTCATGAAGCATTCCTGCCCAAAATGTTTCATCTAAATCTATCATATCTATCAACATCATTTCCAGTCTGAAGAAAAAGTTTCTCCAGTTATACAGTATGCAGGAAAAAATTTAAGATACCATAAAGAAATAATCTGACAAATACAGAAGGGACACTGCACAAGAAAACTAGCCCAGATGCCTGAAAAAGTGAATGACATTAAAAAAAAAAAAAAAGGTAAGCAGATTTGACTCTTCCAGATCTAAACAAAAATCCCAATGAACCTTGGTTAGACTATCAGAAAAAAACAAGAAAGCTGTAAAAGAATTATGAAACAACTGGGAAAATCTAAATAAGGACTGGCTATAAAGTCTTACAGAATCATGAAACATCAACAATATCTGCAACTTACTTTCCAAAGATAAAAGACATAGAAAACAAAGTCAAATGTGGCATAATCTTAACCATTCTCCAGATCTAAAAATTTTTACAATAACCTTTAAGGGAAAAAAAAATAATTACCTGTAACGTTCTATGAGAAAGATCCATGAGCTTCCTTTTGTACTGGGCAATTTTGGCCATAGTTGTAGTTTGATTCTTCTGTAACTCACCAATATCCTCTGATATGATCTGTTAAAAATTTTTTTTTGAGGTAAATCAAGTTGAGAGATTTTAACTGCCAGAACACCTATATACAAATTATCTACATACAAATAAATCTTTCCTTATTCTGCTGTCAGGTGCTGTCAAGTAGATCCTGACTCACAGTAACCCCATGTGACAGAGTAGAACTGCCCCGTAGCTGTTTCGTGGCTGTAATCTTTACAGAAGCACATCATCCAGCCTTTCTCCTGTGGAGCTGCTGGATGAGTTCTGTCAAATGTACAGAGAAAAATAAAGACATACACTTCAGAAATGATTAAGGAATGTGAAATGATATTACGGAATAGCACACCCAACCAGGCTGTGAATGGAAAAAAATTAAGAACTATAAGATGCCATCCAGGAGGGGCCTGAACAATTACCCTTGAACCTAACTGCTGCCAGAAAGTAAGGTTCAATATTAATTGTTAAGTACTTAGGGAGAATGATCAAAGTGAAGAGGGAAGGGAAGTATTTTAATCATCTAGTGCTGCTTTAACAGAAATATCATAGGTAGATGGCTTTGAAGAGAAATCTTATTTGTCACAGTCCAGTACTCTCAAAGTCCAAATTCAGGGTGTCAGCTCCAGGGAAGGCTTTCTCTGCCAGCGCTGGAGGAGGGTCCTTGTTGTACATCTTCCCCCAGACTGGAAGCTTCTGAGGCACACACATCCCAGTACTTTCCAAAGGACAGGCTCAGTTTCTGGTGGCATGAGGTCCCCAAAATGTCTCTGCCAGATTCTTTCTTTTATATCCCAAGAGATTGCCTCAAGATACCAAATAATCCCACAGATTCAATTCTGCCCCACCAATACAACAGCACCCACCTACCCTCATTAACATCACAGAAGCAGAAATTCCAACATGACAAACATCACACAATACCAGGAATTATGGCCCAGCCAAGCTGCTACCGATTTCTTAAGAACACAATTCAATCCATGATAGAAAGAATATTAATTATACAACCCAATACATTTTTAAGCTTCTGCATCTTTCTGTTCTTGCTTGGCCTGAAATCTCACTTAATCACATCTTAACCTTAAAGGCTCAGTTAAAATCCTACCATTTCATTAAAGCTTCCTGATCAGAATTTATCCTATAGTTGTTCCTGCAATAATTAATCATTCTATGGCATTGGCTTATAGGGGGATGCTGTAAGAAACAGTATAACGACTGTGGAAGACATTTAGCATGTCTCTCTGTCAGATCCCACTTGACGGCACTTGGCTTTGGCTCTGTCCATAGCACCTTTTATGGAAATTTTCTCACTGCAGGTCATCCTGGTGGCCCTGTCTTCCCATACTGGTTCTGAAGATTCTGCAGGTCTTTTAAACTTTTAATCACAGTGTCATTCCATATGAGCAACAATTAAAAATAGAAATGTCATCATTCACAGTATTGAGAAACAATCAGTGGTACACAGCAGAGTGCCTAGAAATAGATGCATATGTGTTTATGGAAGTGTTTTATACAATACAGATGACTTGAAAGTCATTGGGAAAGCAGAAAATTTTTTGAACAATACTGGGAAAACTGACCTTTTATGCTGAGAAGTTCTTTTATCATTTCTTCCTTTTGCTTTAGCTACACAACATTCAAGAGCAAGTTTCAGAGTCTCTTCTGACATCCGATTTGGTCTTTTCTTTCCTATCTTTTCACTAATTTCTTGATTTCTTCATGTATGATGTCCTTGATGTCATTCCACAACTTGTCTGGTCTTCGACAGTTAGTGTTCAATGCGTCAAATCTATTCTTGAGGTGGTCTCTAAACTCAAGCAGGACATATACAAGGTCTTATTTTGGCTCCTGCAGACTTTTTCCAATTTTCTTCAGTTTCACTTTGAACTTGCATATGCAAAACTGATGGCCTGTGCCACAATCAGCCCCTGGCCTTGTTCTGATGGCTGATATTGAACTTCTCCATTGTTTCCACAGATTTAGTTGATCTGATTCCTGTGTATTCCTTCTGGCAAGGTCCATGTGCAGAGTCGCTGTTTATGTTGGTGAAAAAAGGTATTTACAATGAAAAAGTCTTTGGGCTTGCAAAATTCTATCATGCCATCTCCAGTATCATTTCTATCACTATTTTCTAACCATCAATCCTTCTTTGTTTCCAATGTATGCATTCCAATCACGAGTAATTATCAATGCATCCCGACTGCACATTTGATAAATCTCAGACTTCAGAATCTTGTAAGAATCTCTTCATCTTTGGCCTTAGTGGCTGGTGCATAAACTTGAGTAACAGTATTAACTGTAGGCATATGGGTCTTACCCTATCACTGACAACACTGTACTTCAGGACAGATCTTGAAATGCTCTTTTTGACAATGAATGCAACATTTCTCTTCAAGTTGTCACTGCTGGAATAGACAACCATATGTTTGTGTTATTCAAAATGGCCAACATCAGTCCATTTCATCTCACTAGTGCCTAGAATATCAATGTTCACGCATTCTGTTCCATTTCCAATTTTCCTAGATTCATACTTTATACCTTCTATGTTCTGATTGTTAATGGTGTTTGCAGCTGTTTCTTCTCATGTTGAGTCTTTGCCATATCAGCAAATGAAGGGCCCCAAAGCGTAACTCCATCCACGTCATTTAGGCTGACTCTACTTTGAGGAGACAGCTCTTCCTCAGTCGTCTTCCGAGTGCCTTCCAACACAGGAGGCTCATCTTCCGGCACTACATCTGACAGTGTTCCACCGCTATTCATATGGTCTTTATTGGCTAATTCTCTTCAGAAATAGACTGCCAGGTCCTTCTTCCTAGTTTTTCTTAGTATGGAAGCTCAGCTTCAATCTGTTCTCCCCGGGTGACTTTGCTGGTATCTGAAAACTGGTTGCATAGCGTCCGGCACCACAGCAGCACAAAAACCCCCACAGTGTGACAAACTGACATACACACAGAAAGATGTTTTCTTGTGTTTTACTGACTATGCAAAGGCATTCAACTGTGTGGATTATAACAAATTATGGGTAAGACTGCAGAAAACTGGAATTTTAGCACACTTAATTGTGTTCATGAGGAATCTGTTTATGGATCAAGAAAGGAAACAAGGGGACAATGCATAGTTTAAAGCTAGAAAAGGTATCAGGGTTGTATCCTTTTACCACACCTACTTAATGCATATGCTGAGCAAATATACAAGAAGCTGGACTATATGAAGACGAACAGGGCATCGGGATTGGAAGAAGACCAACAGCCTGCATCATGCAGCTAATACAACCTTGCTTGCTAAAAGCTAAGAGGACTTGAAACACTGATGAAGATCAAAGACAACAGCCTTCAGTATGGATTACACTTCAACATAATGAAAACAAAAATCCACACAACTGGACTAGTAAGCAACATTATGATAAATGGAGAAAAGATTGAAATGGCCAAGGATTTCATTTTACTTGAATCCTCAATCAACACCCATGAAAGCAGCAGTCAAGAAATTAAAGGACATACTGCACTGGGAAAATCTTCTGCAAAAGACCTCTTTAAAGTGTTGAAAAGCAAAGACAAAGGTATGCCTGACCCAAGCCATGGTATGGACTGCATCCTTAGCGTGAGAAAGCTAGACAGTAAATAAGGAAGTTCAAGGAAGAATTGACACCTTTGAGTTATGTTATCACAGAATAGTGAATATAGCAGAGACTGCCAAAAGAACAAACAGATCCATCTTGGAAGAAGTACAATCAGAACGCTCCTTAGAAGCAAAGATACACTTTGGACATGTGGTGAGGATGGATGACTCCATGTAGAAGGATGTTAAATCAACAGCAGAAAACAGGAAGAACCTCAATGAGATGGTCAGACACAGCGGCTAAACTATGGGTTGAAGCATAACAGGGACTGTGGGCACAGCACAGGATGAACCAGTGCTTCATTCTGTTGTACACAGTGTCACTATGAGTTGGAACTGACTAAACAGCACTCAACAACAAAAAGAAAAATTAATGTTGGTGTGATACCATATACAACAGACTAAGGTGAATTCTAAGAGAGCAAAAGATCTCAATGTGAAAGGTTGAACTTAAAAACATCAGAAATAAATGTAGGAGACTATCTTTTAAACTTTGAGGGTAAAGAGTGATTTCTTCATAATATTAAATGCACAGCGAGGCATAGAAGGGGAGAGTAAATAAAGACCTCAGCCTCCTAGTAAGAAAACCAACAAGGGATGCCCAAGAACTTAAAAAGTACTGGGGAGACTGCAAAGATGGAGGAGCTCAGGAAAGTGAGCTCATGAAGTTATCTATGAAATCATGGAATCAGAACCCGCTCATGGTTGGATTTGACCCTGTGTACCACAGCACCAACTATGAGCTTTGAGCTAAGAGACAGACCAATACCCAAGTCTCAGACTGGCTACTAGGTGATGCATACGTGGGACACTAAAGGCTTTGATTTGATATTGAAATTACAACCCATAGAAAGTTAGTGGGAACTTGGGGACTGAACAAAAAAATCTCAGCAAAGAAATGTAATTAACATGGAATAATGTCAGTGAAAGAACAGACAGATTAGTGAAACACAACGACGACCATAAACAGACCCACGCAAAAACAGCTAACTGATTTTTCTTTTTACTGTGGTAAATACACATATAACAAAATACATACACTGATTGACAAAAGATTCAAAGGCATTTTAATAAAGAACCTTTTCAATAAATGGCAATGGGACAAATAAAAAAAGTTGACCTAATCTCCATAACAAAGTAAACAAAGTAAATCAAAATGCATTGAAGAACTAAATTTAAATGTACAATTATGGAACTACTAGAAAACAAAAAGATAAAATCTTTTTGACCTCAGGTTAAGCAAAGAATTCTTAGCCATGATAATCATAAAAGGAAAAACTGACAAACTGGACTTCATCAAAACTTAAAACTTTCGTTCTGTGAAACATACTGTTGAGAGTGAAAAGACAAGCCACCAAGTGGGAGGATATATTTGAAAAGTAGGAACCAACAAAGAACCTGTACCCAGGATATATAAAAAGAACTCTGAAAAACTAACACTAAAAAACAAACATATCAATCAAAAAGTGAGCAAAAGACCTGAACAGATACTTCACCAAAGAAAATAAACAGATGACAAAATGTACACATGAAAAGATGTTCAACTTTATTACCCACTAGGGAAATGCAAATTAAAACCAAAGTAAGTCAGTACTAAATAGCTATTAACCGCTGCTGTGAAGTCGATTCCAACTCACAGCAACCCTATAGGCCAGAGCAGAACTGCCCTATACAGTTTCCAAGGAGCACATGGCAGATGTGAACTGCCAACTTTTTGGTTAGCAGCAGCAGCAATTAACCACTATGGCACCAGGGTCTCCAAACAGCTCTCAGACTCGCTTAGATAGCAAACAGTGACAATACCAGAGGGCTGACAAGGGTGCACAGTAACTGGAATTCGCATCCGTTGTCAGTGGGAATTCAAAACAGCACAGCCACTCTAAAAACATTTTGACAGTTTCTTACAGAATTAAATAAGTATTTACCACGTAACCCAGCAATCCTACTTTTAGAAAATTACCTAGATGAACTGTTTTTTAAGTTTATGTTCACACAAAAATCTGTACAAAAATGTCTGTTTGCAGTAGTGCCATTCATAATGCCAAGAACTGAAAATAATCCTACTACCTATCAACGGGTGAACAAATAAACTGGTAAATCTGTTCAATGGAATGCTACTCAGCAATAAAAAGGAACTAATTAAAAGCAGACCCTGAGAATATCTCATCTGCGTTTACAGACCATCTCAAAAACAGATATGACACACTAAACACTAATGACAAAAAAATACGAGTTGTGGAATGACATCATACACGGAAGAGATCATCGAAAAGAACAGGAAAGACGAAAATGGATGTCAGAAGAGACTCTGAAACTTGCTCTTGAATGTTGAGCAGCTAAAGCAAAAGAAAGAAATGATGAGGTAAAAGAGCTGAAGACTTCAAAGAACAGTCCGAAAAGAAAAAGTAAAATATTATAATCACATGTGCCAAGAGTTGGAGATAAAAAACCAAAAGGGAAGAACACACTCTGCATTTCTCAAGTTGACAGAAATGAAGAAAAAATTCAAACCCTGAGGTCAAATAGTGAAAGGATTCTATAGAGAAGATATTACAAGATTTAGGAAGCATAAAAAGAAGATAGAGGAATACACAGTCATTATACCAGAAAGAACTGGCTGATGTTCAGCCATTCTAAGAACTGGTGTATGATCAGAAACTGGTGGTACTAAAAGAGGTTGTTGAAGCTGCAATTGAAGGCAATGACCAAAAAAAGTCTCCAGGAGCTGATGAAATACTGAGATGTTTCAGCAAACAGATGCATTGATGAAGTACTCACTCATCTGTGCCAAGAAATTTGGAGGGCAGCTACCTGGCCGATGACTGGAAGAGATCCCTATTTATGCCCATTCCCAAGACAGGTGATCCAGCTGAACGTGGAAATCACTGAACAATATTAGTATCATAAGCAAGTAAAATTTGGTGGAAGATCACTCAAAAGTAGCTGTAGCAGTACACTGACAAGACAACTGCCAGAAATTCAGGCTGGATTCAGAACAGGACACGGAACCAGGGAAATCATCGCTGATGTCAGACAGATCTTGGCTGAAAGCCGAGAATACCAGAAAGATGTATATCTATATAATTTTATTGACTGTACAAAGGCATGCAAGTGCATGAATTATAACACATTATGGATAACACTGCAGAAAAATGGAATTCCAGAACACTTAATTGCGCTTATGAGGAATCTATACATGGATCAAGAGGCAGCTCTGTGAACACAATAAAGGGGTAATGCATGGTTTAAAGTCAGGAAAGATGTATGTTAGGGCTGCATCCTTTCACCATACCTATCCCATCTGTGTGCTAAACCAACAATCTGAGAAGCTGGATTATATGAAGAATGGACCATCAGGACTGGTGGAAGACTCATTAATAACCCGCGCCATGCAGGTGACAAAATCTTGCTTGCTGAAAGTGAAGAGGACTTGAAAAACTTACTCATGAATACTTCAGTATGGATTATACCTCAATATAAAGAAAACAAAAATCTTCCCAAATGGTTTGGTAAGAGACATCATAATAAACCATAAAATATTTAAGTTATCATGGACTATATTCTACTCAGATCAACAATCAATGCCCATGGAAGCAGCAGAAGTCAAAGAATGCACTGCACTCGACAAATCTATTGTAAACTATAAAGTGTTAAAAAGCAAAGATGTCCCTGACGTAAGCCACAGTATACTGAAGTGCTTGCTTCACACGTCTGTGAAAGCTGGACAATGAAACAGGAAGGCCTTCTGAATTATGGTATGCGTAAAGAATACTGACTGCAACATGGACTGCCTGAAGGAGGAACAGGTCCGTCCTGCAGAAAGTATAGCCTGATGCTCCTTACAATTGAGAACGGCAAGACTACATCTCATATACTTTGAACACGTTATCAGGAGGGTAAGGCAGAGAGTCAGCGAAAAAGGAAGACCCTCGATGAGATGGACCGTCACAGTGGCTGTAACAATGGGCCCAAGACCAGCAACAATTGTGAGGATGGTGCAGGACCAGGCAGTGTTTTGTTCTGCTACATATAAGGTCACTGTGAGTCAGAGCCAACTTGACGACACCTAACAACAGCAAGCCCTGTTACCCAACAATCCCAATCTAAAGTATACACCCTAACAAAACTCCCACAGGGTCACAAGCAGAAACAATTGAGAAAATTCACTGCAAAATTGTTTGTGGAAGGATGTTTAAGAAAATGTAAACGACCTTTACCAGGATAACAAAAGGTGGATGCATTTGATGGACTACCATATAGCCATCAGAAGCAACAAGGATACATCTTTTAAAAACATACTGCTACTGGACCTTGCCTCAGAACTTACAAAGAAGTCTTCCCCTAGAGTTAGCACCCTGAATTTGGACTTCTAGCCTCCTAAACTATTAGAAAGTAAACCTGTTTGTTAAAGCCATCCACTTTGGGGTATTTCTGTTATAGCAGCATTAAATAACACAACAACTTTCTATGAATCTATAATTATTTCAAAATAAAATGATGAAAGTTACAGAAAAACATATTGCTGATTATGAAATCATTGTTTTTATTACACACAGAAAGATTCAGAAGTAGTATAAATGCACACATGTGGACTTTCTAGCTTTGGTTCACTGGGAAGGCCTACAAGCAATGACATCTCAATAGCAAGGAACACACCAAGCACCCATATCTTGTATTCTAAATAGTCTTCCCCAAACAAAAAGGAATCACAGGGTAAAGTCATATTTTAGCAAGCCTAAGAGGCTTTCTGGAAACCCTAGCAGCAGAGCTGTTAAGTGTTAGGGCTACAAACCAAAGGGTTGGCAGTATAAATCCACCAGGTGCTCCTTGGAAACTATGGGGCAGTTCTACTCTATCCTATGGGTACGTTGTCAGTTGGAATCAACTCAATGGCAATGGGTTTGGTTTAAAAGGCTTGACCTGGCATTTGCCTATTTCCCTGACTTTATTTCCTGCTCTATGCCATCACTCCCTTACTCGCAGCTTCCCCAAACCCAGCCCACTCTTTTACATGTCTGCACCTTTGCAACTGCTGCTATTTTCCAAGAATGATGTACATCCTCCCCCATCCCCGACTCCTACCTTCTTATCTGCCAATTTACTGATTTATCCTTCAAGATTCTCATTAAGCATCTTGGCAACGATCTTTCCCAGACACAATCCTTTTTTTTAGGCTTTGTACTTACTTATCTAACATCAATCTTCTGAACCAAAATTAATCTCTTTACACAACTGTTTTTCCTACTAGGTTACTGACTTATGAGTCTGTTTCACTCATCCTTATAACACTCTTAGGAAAATAAACCAAACCTACTGCCATCTAGTTAACTCCAATTCAGCAACCCTACAAGTCTCAGTAGAACTGCCTCCCATTAGGTTTCCAAGGCTATCAATCTTTAGGAAAGCAGACTGTCACACCTTTCTCCAAGGAGTGGCTTGGTGGGTTCAAACCGCCAAACCTGGTTAGCAGTCAAGCACTTGAACCTCAGCACCACCAGAGCTCCTTCCTACACATACTAAAGAAACGTTTTTCAGATGAACGAATAAAGCATTTAACAGTACTGAATGCTTCAGAGAAAACGGGGAAAAAATTAACCAAAGAAAAGGCTACTAAAATTCAATCAGATGAAAAACAAAGAACCAAACCTACTGCCATCTAGTCAATTCCAACTCATAGCGACCCCACAGGACACAGCAGAACTGCCCTCACACAGTTCCCAAGGAGCACTTGGTAGATTTGTATTATACACAAAACTCTATCAAAATGTCAGCAGCCATCACACTTAATTACCTGAAGTCACACAAAGAAACAAGTTAAGCAGCAATCAACAGTGTACTAAGGAAGATAATGAAATACTGCCAAGCCAAGCGCCCTCGAGTCAGATAGCAAAAACAGAAGTACGGTAGCACTACGCAATGATAAAGAATAATGATGATTCCAGGAAACATTTCATAACCTGGTTTCAACTGGAAGACATTGTGTTGAGTGACAGTAGTCAGCAAATATTGTATGAGACCCCTATGATAAGATCTCAAAAACAGACTTATGTATAGAAGAAAAGACTCTCTGACAGCTGCAAGGGAGGGAAGGGTGGAAGGGCGAGGGCGGGAGGGTTTAGATTAGATAGTTGCTAGAAATCTGGTTGGGTGAAACCAATGACAGCACACATTAGAAACAAGAACAACATTAAGTGGACGTCAGCATAACTTGAATACTCCTTCCATCTTAACCCAATATTGCAAGGATAGAGTAGCTGGGGCAGGGGGCAGGGGACCATGCTCTTAGGTGAAACTGAGGCCAATCGGCACAACTAGCATTTTGCTAAGAGAGCTCTCTGCCCCCCACATTGGTGAGTGGCGTCTGGGGTCTTAAAAGCTGCCAAGCTGCCATCTGAGGGCACAGCAAATGGTCCCAACTCAGCAGGAACAGATGCTCACCAAGGACCAAAATGACATGAGGTAAAGACAATCCAGAAAATAGAGAGACCTACATGAGAGGGTGCCTATATCGACCTGGGACCAGAAGAACCGGATGGTGCCCGGCCACCACCACTGATAGCTGCGATGGAGCTCACTAAGTTGAGTCTCACTGGCAACACAAGAATAAAAAGAGGTGCACCCTGAGACCTCCACTAAAAGACCTCAATTGATGGTCCAGCGGTTTTGGGGTTCCCCTGGGAGCATGGCCCCTCGCCCTGATGCTGCCTTGACCATAAATCATAACGAAGGTCCACTCTTCCGACAGGAATGGATTGGACTTGGTGATGCAGCGTGACCATATACTGGATGCACTTTATGGTTCTATACATCTATAGGATATCATCCTGCTGACCTCTGGCTGGAAGAAGGGGAGTGGGTGGAGAGCACGGGAAAGGAGACTGTTGGGAGGATGAGACATGTATGGAGCAGAGAGGAATAGTGTGCTGTCACCGGGCAGGGAGAGTAGTGCATATAGGTGGGCATGTAAATTTATACAGGAATGTACATTTTCACTCAGTCATAATAAAAGTAAAAAAAATAAAAAATTCAAGAATAACTAAGACACAGATAGCGTCTTAGTTATTTGGTGCTGCTATAACAAAACAAATATCACAAGTGGCTTAACAAACAAATTTATTTTCTTACACTTTAGGAGACCAGAAGTCCAAATTCAGGGCACTGGCTCTAGAGCAAAGCTGTCTCTACTAGTTCTGGGGACAGGTTCCTATTCCTTGGCTCCTTAGTATTACGTTGTGTCATTATCTGATCCCCTCTACTTTTTGCTTACTGGTATAATCATTTTTATCTCAAAAAAATTGAGTCAAGATAATGCCCTACACTAATCCTGTCTCCTTAACCTAACAGAAAACTCATTCCAAATGGGATTATAACCACAGACATAAAACCAAAACTCAGTGCCTCCCACTCACAGCAACCCTATGAGGCAGAACAGAAGTGCCCATGAAGTTTCCAAGGAGTGCCTGGTGGATTCAAACTGCTGACCTTCCGGTTAGCAGCTGTAGCCCTTAACAGTATACCAACAGAGTTTCCAACCACAGGCATAGAGATTAGTATGTACAATATACAATTTTAGGGGATGCAATTCAATCCATAACACATACAGATAAAGCAAAGTTCTGTACATGGTTACCAGGGATGGCAGAGAGAGGTAGGGGAACCACTTTCGGTGATGGTAAAGGCAATTCCAAATATGGGTGAATTCAGCACAACCTGACAAAGGTAGACCAAGACACTATGAAGTGTACAAGGAAAAGGAATAATTTGGAAAATGCTATAACATACACAATTCTGAATATAAAAACAATCAAAAAATACCTGTGTGGTTACGTAGGAGACATGGATGCATACATATTCACAGGAAGGCACACATGTATCTATGTCTATCTTTGGGCATATGTATAAATTTTTGTGTGTACTGTGTATCTATAGATTTGCATACATAACAAACTACCTGAGGGACATAGTAATAAAGGCTTCCCAGGTATAGCCAAACAACATGAAAGACTGATTTACTGGGTTAAAAGGCTTAGGATCATAGTCTTGGGAGACAACTTAGTCAACTTAGTTCACACAAAGATAACATCCTAGTTTGGCACATAGTATCTGGGGCCTTAAAAGTTTTGAAGTGGCCATCTAAGACACAACTATTGTCTCTACTCATATGGAGCAAAAGAGAACAAAGCAAATCAAAAGCTCAAGGAAGAAACTATTCCATGGGACTAAAAGCACACACAGAATACAACCTCTTCTGAGACCAGAAGAACTAGATGGTGCCCAGCTACTATCAACAACAGTTCTGACCAGGAACTAAATGGAAGGTCCTACACAGAATGGGAGACAAATGCAGAACAAAACCCAAACACCTAAAAACAACCAGACCACCTGGACTGATAGAGACTACAGGAACCCATAAGACTATCACAACATACCCTTTGAGCTTTTAATTTAAGCTATTTCTGCAGATCACCTTTTTGCCGAACAGACTGGCTTATAAAATAAAACAGTATCACCTGTGAGTTAAACAATTAACTATGTGAGACTTAGGTCAACAGTCACCCAAAAGCAAAGATGAGAAAGCAAGGAAGAGAAGCCAGACCAACAGAAACTGAACAAACAGAATGGAAATAATGAGAATGCTGACATACCGTAAAAATTATAACCAATGGCACAAAACAATCTGTATAAAAATTGTTAAATGGGAATCTAATTTGCTGTCCAAACTTTCACCTAAAACATAAAAACTTATTTTTTGAAAAATGATGCTGGTAATTCAGTATGTCTAGCTTAAGATAAAGAAGGATCTGATAATCATGTCCCATGAGAACTCACACTAGGCATTATTAGAGAAAAGTGATGCTGATAAATTCTGTATGTCCAGCCTAAGATAATGATGGATCTGATAATCATGTCCCATTAGAATTCACACAAGGAATCATTACACAGAAGAATATATTAAAAATAAAGAACAATGATGATATGAAAATATATGTAGGAGTGTCACAGGAAGCACAGTGATTATAATTTAACAGACAAAATGAGTATAAACTGTAGCAAGTCAGATACTGGATCAATGTAAGAAAGATCATTTGTGTCAATTAGAGGTGATCAACAATGAAATGGATTACTCCATAAAATAGCACATTTTTCACTACTCAAAAAGAATCTGAATGAGTATTTCACTTGAAATTGCATATAAGAGAATCTGGAGGTGACCTTTAAGAATCATTAAATGTTTGATAATCAATTTAATGAAATGAACAAAAAATTAAGTAGACATAAGCATTCAATAATTTCAATTTGTTTCATCAATGCCCAGTGAGTGGGAATAATCATGACAAAACAAACGACAACTATAGTCTTCATTTTCATGAAAACTAAAAACCAAACCCACTGCCATCGAACTGATTCTGATTCATGGCAACCCCGTGTGTCACGGAGTCCAGCTTCACCATAGGGCTTTCTCAGCTGTACACTTTATGGGAGCAGTCTGCCAGGTCTTTTTCCTGCAGAGCCACTTCACGTGTTCACAACTCCAACCTCTCGGTTAGCAGCTGGCTGATGACAAATTACTTTCACCACCCAGGCTCGCTTCCATTTTCACAGGTACCATAAATTGAAGCAATTAATGCAGAAAATAATGCATGCACTCCACTGTCGGAAATGGAAATGACAGTCTAACTAATGTGGTATGCCAACAAATTTAAACTCTAAATTCACTATTAAACCCACGGCTATGGAGTCGGGTATGACTCACAGTGACCCTTGAGGTCATAAATTCACTATTAGAATATGTCAAATCAGATTTACATGATTTGAAGGGCTTTACCAAAAAAAAAAAACCCATTGCTGTCAACCAAGTGATGCTGTAAGACAGAGTAGAACTGCCCCAGAGTTTCCAGGGAGTTTTTAGGTTGTTGTTAAGAACAAAACACTGCGTCTTGCGCCATGTCCACAATCGTTTTATGCTTAAGTCCACTGTTGTGGCCACTGTGCCAATCCATCTTGTCAAGGGTCTTCTTCCTTTTCACTGACCCTCCACTCTACCAAGCGTGATGTCCTTCACCAGGGACTGACCCTTCCTGACAACATTACCAAAGTATTTAAGATGCCATCTTGCTATCTTTGCTTCTAGTGAGCACTCTGGTTGTACTTTTTCTAGAACAGATCTGTTGGTTCTTTCAGCACTCCACGGAAAATTCAATATACTTCTCCAAGACCACAATTCAAAGGCATCAATTCTTCTTCCGTTTTCTCTGCTCACAGTCCAGCTTTCACAAGCATGTGCTGCGACTGAAAATACCACGGCTTGTGTCAGGCACATTTTAGTCTTCAAGGTGACATCCTTCCTTTTCAATACTTCAAAGAGGTCCTTTACAGCAGATTTTCTCAGTGCAACACGTCTTTCGATTTCTTGACTGCTGCTTCCATGGGCACTGATTGTGGACCCAAGTAAAATGAAATCCTTGACAACTTTAATCCTTTTTCCATTTATGACAATATTGCTTGCTGGTCCAGTTGTGAGGACTTTTGTTTCTTGATGCAGACATACAATCCACACTGCAGGCTGTGGTCCTTGATCTTCATCAGTAAGGGTTTCAAATCTTCTTTACTTCCAGCAAGTAAGGTGGTGTTGTCTGCGCAATGTAGGTTGTTACTGAGTAGTCCTCCATTCCTGATAGCTCATTCTTCTTTATACAATCCACCATCTCAGATTATTTGCTCAGCATACAGATTAAAAAGGTATGGTGAAAAGACGCAACCCTGATGCACACCTTTCCTGACTTTAAAGCAAGCAGTGTCCCTGATTCTGTTTGCACGACTGTCCCTTAATCCATATACAGATTCCTTAAGAGCACAATTAGGTGTTCTGTAATTCCCATTCTCTACAACGCTAGCCATAATTGGTTATGATCCACACAGTCGAATGCCTTTGCAAAGTCAATGGAACCCAAGTAAACATCTTTCTGGTACTTTCTGCTCTCAGTCAAGATCCATCTGACATCAGAAATGAACATCCCCAGTTCCATACCCTCTTCTGAATCCAGCTTGGATTTCTGGCAGTTCCTTGTCAATATGTTGTTGCAGTTGCTTTTGAAACATCTTGAGCAAAAGTTTACTTGTGTGTCATACTAACAATACTGTTTGGTAATTTCCACATTTGGTTGGATCACCTTTCCACCAAAGAGTACATGGTGGAAATGAACTGCCACCTTCTGGTTAGCAGGTACAGCTGTTCATCACTACACTACCACCACTACACCAACAGAGTTTCCTGTTAAAAATAAGGCAGCTGCATAAAATTATAATTTTTTATTTGCAATGTATGTATATTTTTCCCAATATAACCAAACAAAAACACAGCACACATAGTAAAAAGAGTCAAATGTCTACTTCTTTTACCACTGCCAGGCTCAGAGAATGACAACTTAGATGCTTACATCTAGTCTGGTCTGATGCTGCTTAGTCATCTGATCTTGAACCTTCAGTCTTCGCAAAAGTTCTTTGAAACCCACCATTGGCACAGGAATTAATCTGAAGAAATGCAAATGGTTAATTTTTAGATCTTAAGCCTATTATTACAAAATATAAGAAGCTAAGATTTTCACAAATAATATCTGTGTAATCTTACATTAAACTTATATAATTCTATGGTAGATCTATGACCACAAAATCAGCAATGTTACAAGACAGAGATCTTAGTAAGCTTTTCTATTATACAGATGTACATCCAGCCCAGTTAAAAAATTGCCGTGTTAAATGAAAATGCAGTTAAGGACCTGAAACTCAGATTTTACTCCCAGCAATCTTTTCACCACAGTATGTAGCCTCACCACAGTTGTTATTTTCTAAAAACAAATAAAATGAAAACAAACTCACCTCAAATGTAAGACTAATAATACCTTGCATGTGTTTGCCTTCTTGGTAGCAAACATTACTTTCTCTATCAAATTGCTATAAAATCAAGATATACTTACTTTTCAGAATCAGGGTTATCCACTTTGGCTTGTTCCCATATAATAGGATCAACTCCTAAGACAAAGAAAGAATATGTTTTATAAAAAATTAAGTTCCCATAATTATGAAAAAAGGCATTATAAAGACCAAAAAAAAAAAAAAAACAGGAACCATAACAAAAATGCCTGTCAGATACGAAGACTATAAGAATAAATATTAAGCTATTCTGAAAAAGCTGCATATTGTATGATTCCAACTACATGACATTCTAGCAAAGGTAAAAATAAAAATTTCACAGGACGAGTAAAACCAAACAAAAAAAGTACAGATTGGAAGGAAGTATCTATAACCTACAGAATAACTGATTAACCTCCAGAATACAAAAAGAGCTCTAGGTTGCAGTGGTTAAGAACTATGACTGTTAACCAACAAGTCAGCTGTTTGAACACACCAGCTGGTCCTTGGAAATCCCATGGGGCAGGTTTACTCTGTCCTGCAGGGTCGTTGTGAGTTGGAATCAACTGTATGGCAATGGGTTTGTCTTTTTTATTTTTACAAGTCAATAAGGAAAAAAATAAAAACTATATTAAAAGAATGGGCAAACTGAGATCTCCACTAAAAGTCCTCAATTGATGGTCCAGGGGGTTCGGGGTTCCCCTGAGAGCATGGCCCTCGGCCCTGATGCTGCCCTTGCCAATAAATCATAACGAAGGTTCACTCTTTGAACACGAATGGATTGGACTTGGCAATGTACAGTGACCATATACTGGATGCACTTTATGGTTCCATACATCTATAGGATATCATCCTGCTGACCTCTGGCTGGAGGAAGGGGAATGGGTGGAGAGGAGCAGAAAGGAGACTGTTGGGAGGATGAGACATGTATGGAGCAGACAGGAATAGTGTGCTGTCACCAGACAGGGAGAGCAGTGGAAGCTGCATATAGGTGGGCATGTAAACTTATACGGGAATGTACATTTTCACTCAGTCACATTAAACTAAAAAAATAAAAATAAAAAAAAGAATGGGCAAAGGGTATGGATAGGTAAGTCAATAAAAAAAATGTAAATGTGCCTAATAACAGTAAAAATTTGCTCAACTTTACCAGTAACCAGGAAAATACAAATTACAATGTGTATTAATTTCTTGACCTAAGAGTGGCAAAAATTAAAGACTGATAATCTCCACTTCAAGCAAAAATGCAGACAAATGAGTTGTCACACACATGGCTAATATGAACGTAAACATTATTTTCTAAGGAGAACAATGTGGTAGAATCTAACATACCTGGTGATCAGCAGCTATGAGTTTGGCTGGCAACCAAAAGGTCACGAGTTCAAATCCACCAGCCACTCTCTGGAAGCTCTATGGGGCACTTCTACTCTGTCCTACAGAGTCACTTGTGAGTTGGAATCGACTCGGCAGCAACAGGTTTTGTTTTCAGTTTTATGCTAAAGAAATATATACCCATGTGTTCTAAGATATGTTTATGAAGATGTTAACATCCTAGATTGTAGAACAAGGAAAAGCTGGAAACAACCACTACTACAGTGATGTTACATTTTTTTTAAATAAAACTTTCACATAATGACATGGTAAGCTCTGAGAATTAACATGCAGTGATATGCTCTGTGTACTTTATGGTTCTACACATTTATTGGATGCTGTCCTACTGGTCTCTTTCTGGATGGGAAAGGGGAGAGCGGAGAGGAGGGAACAGGAGCTTGTTGAAAGGATACGACAAGTACAGAATGAAAAGCAGGAGTCTACTATCGTCAGGCAAGGAGAGCAGAGGGAGCCGCAGACAGCTGAGCATGCAAAATTAATCTGGATTGTTACTTTCTTTCATTCAACCACAATAAAAAAATAAATTACTAGTAAGTGAAAACATAAGCTGCAATAAACGTGTACTGCAGAATCCTTTTTTAAAGGACCTACATGTCTGTATAAGGAACACTGGCAGCACAAAGGGTACAGTGCTTGGCTGACAACCAAAAGGTCAATGCTTCAAACACGTCCATCGCTCCTTGGGAGAAAAGACCTGGCAATCTGCTCTCATCAAGTTTACAGCCTAGGGAGTGATATGGGGCAGTTCTTCTCTGTACTGTAAGATCACTAAGAGTTGGAAACAACTTGACAGCACACAACAAGCATACATGTATATATATGTTTGTATTTAAAATCTCACATAAAGGACTAATGGAACACAATAAATCACTGATAGTGTAGGAAAGGAAAAGAGGTAAAGAAGATCTATCAACAGTCAAGCTACTTAAGCCATCTAGAATCTTTCACAATAAGAACGTATTTGAGTGTGTCTTAAATACTCAGTTAAAACGAGATAAACAAGAAAAAATAAAATATTAAGAGCAAACTTCTTCTGGATAGCCAATTTTTTTTAAGTTCACTTTACAAAACTCTTAGTAATCATATTAGTTATATAATAAAACTAAATGTATACAATAAGTACCCCAAATTATGTCCCAAATAAACTGACACTGGCTTTATTAATGCTGATAACTAATCAATACCTTCCAAAATGGGTGGAGATTTGTAAATCTCTTAATCTTCTCAGTTCTGTGACCCTAGAAACCTACCAGCAGGAGGATTCTGTAAAAGCTGTTTGATCTGTGCAGGAGAAAGCTCTGTTCTGGTCATAGAAAGAGTTACACCAAGTTGCTGCAATTGTGGTTTTATATTGGCTTGCTCAAAATGGGCATATAGTGTTGTAGCTGGAACTCTTCTTGAAGTTCCATTTGGAGAACGTTCAACAACATAAATGACAACTTCTGTCCTGAGTGGGAAAAAAATACAAGTTATAAAATATCAAGCATAACTCATAACCACAAATATCAACACAGAATGCAATTTTAGAACTGTGTGAAGGTGAATTTCATAAATAGTTGTTTTGGGTGAATGAAAATTTTCTTCTTAAATTTCGGATAAGAAACATTTGTTTAATGTTACCCTCACAAATCAACTTAAATGATGGAGTTCAGATGAAATAGGCAAATAATATATCTGTAAGAGGGCTTGCTTAACTGTAAGTTCTATTTAAATATTACTTACTGTTAATTTTTTTTCCAAAATCAACACTGTTGCAGCTTATAAACTGCTTCACTGCAATTAAGACCAAGTAAAATCTATTTTCAATTATTATATCTCACTAATAACAATTCTTCTAAAGCTAAGCATCCTAAAATAATGCCTTGCCAGAAAGGACCGAAAATCATACCTGAGCCAAGGCAAGCAAACCAATCCTATTTATCTACAGATGAACAAGAACAGTAATCAATCAATCTGGCTCCTAAAACCTTGCAGTAACTTCTTTGTGTCCTTTTATGTGCACACAATCATGATAAATGTTGCCTTCTGTTTCTGAATAAAAAATGCACGATATTACTGGCATTTAAGAAAGCTAAAATTAAGGAAAGAAGAAAAGCTTTTAAATAAATATATCTGTAAATAATGAATAATCACTAGGTCAGCAGTATAACAGTCTGCTGGGATTTAATTTGTGCTTCATGAACAAAAACACTACTGATTATTCTCAATCAACCACTGTGCACAAAAATAATTTACTGAATATATACTTACTGATCATCTGGCAGTGTTTTAATACCCTCTACATTTATAGTAAGGGTCTGGTTTCCTCCCAAAACTTTATGCAGCGATTCCACCAATTGTTGTTGCTGGCTCCGAATATCTGTTTCTTTCTTGTTAAAAACTAAAACCACTAGCCCATCTTCATCTTTATTATTGGGCATACAACTGTAACCTACTGCCTATGGAATGATCAAAAAAAAAAATACACAGAGAGAAAGACAGGGATTTTTAAATCAGGTATTTAATATTAACAGCTTACTGTCCATTGACACAGGGCAAACACTTAACGTCTGATAATGAAAGGAATAATGATTCTTCCCACAATTCTGTGCCCTACAAGGTCACACAATTATAAACAGAAATGATTCTATCCAAAGATAACATAAATCTATAGAACAAAATTAGTATGTTTTCTCCTCCAGAGAGTAACTAAGAGCTTCCTCACCAAGAAATTGTGATATACCTTGCTGTTGGGTGCTTAACACTGTTGAGACAACTCTGTGTATCATTTTAAGGACTGCAAATGTCATAGACTAAAACGTAATTTATTTCACTATATATCTGACTCACGGTATACTAAGTTTTAAAGAAGCACTTTACAAATGAGTACTTTTAAGGTACAACGTAACATCTTACAAATACAATAGAAATATCTAATGACTATAATTTCATGGAAGAGATGAGCTTATAACATAATATTAAACATGGCCAACTATACCTAAAGAATAACTGTTTTAGATAGAAGCCTTTTATCTCTTATCACTGCTTATAAGCAACTCAAACTTTTTATAATTCACTCTAGATTAGCACACATTATGCATTTTACTGTATGTATGTTACACCTCGGTTTAAAAAAAGTTTCAGTCAACTTGTACCTACTATTTTAAATCTGTCACTAAACACACAAAAAAACATTAAAATTTCAGCTATATACAGTCAAGAGATACACTGTCTATTTTTCTTTGTTTTGTCAGGATGACACTTTTTAACAATGCAGCTGGACACTTTGTCATTTAACCATGTTCAAGGACCTTATCTTCTGCTTTGAAGCTTAGGACAGCATTATGTACACAATGATTAGGTTCAAAAGACTGACATAAGCAAACAAAACTCACAAGAGTTTCAAGTGTAAAACTGCATACTACTTGTTATGAAAAATATACTGCTAAGTTGACTTCAATGAATACTGTCACTGGCTGATGAACACACTCTCTGAGAAGTCAAATTTACGAGAAGCCTGTTTCATAGGGAAGGAATCAGAGCAAACAAAACGGACCTATAGTGTTCTAACGGTTTTGGTACCCAGCTACAACAGCAGCAGTATATTTATACCTGCCCAGCAGAACATACTCCTATCTGCTGGTTAGGGTGTGCTTCCTCGACAACATCAAATGAATACCACTAAATTCCAGTTTCAAATCTTCCCTCAAAGATCATAACCAATTTATTACCTCTCTCAGCATTTCTTTCTCAGTTATAAATCATATTCTAGTCACATCTTCCTGAAGTCATATTCTGGTCACTTTCAATCAAACACACAGAGGAAATAATTTAAATTTTATAATT
Organism: Heterohyrax brucei; assembly: GCA_028571685.1. Classification (NCBI taxonomy): domain Eukaryota; kingdom Metazoa; phylum Chordata; class Mammalia; order Hyracoidea; family Procaviidae; genus Heterohyrax; species Heterohyrax brucei. The sequence continues at coordinate 115,306,931 of CM053143.1, read as the reverse complement.
CTTTTTGTTTTAACCAAAGCATAACTGAAGAACCAGGCATTCATTTTCCTGATGTATTTTAATCGAAATATATTCTCTTTCACCCATCATTTTTCAAAATAAGATCAAAAGCAACATAATACCTTAAATCGGCAAAAAGGGTTTTCTTGGTTGAATTCCACTGGTGCATTGTTACTATTAAAATATCCGTTTCCAGTTCCCCAAAAAGCTTGGAGTTGATTCCATTTTGCCAAAATTGCATCTCTCTCATCTCCTAACAGCGTTGGAGCAGAAAGAGCACTTGCTGTATGTATCAGCTGGTTGGACTGGGCCGGAGCTTGAGTAGGCTGACTGAAGAGACCACCTAATGCTAAAGATGTACCCGAAAATCAGTATTTCAAAAAGCAAGTTAATCAATTCCGATCCTAGGTATGGTGGGCAGAATAATAGTTCTATTCCTAAGAACCTGAGGATACGTCCCCTTACATGGCAGGAGACTCTTCGGTAATGATTAAGGTACTGCTGTGCTACTTGCTACTCCCAGCCAGAAAGGAGCAAGTAAGTACAAAGGGGAACTTGTAAGAAAGAGAGCCACTGTTACTACCTAAACCCACTGATCAACCTCAGCAACAGTGAAAGTGGTGCAGCCCCCTAATGTGACGCAACATGATACACACGGCACCACCTACAGGTATTTTTGTCGATAAATTAATACATGAATAAATAAAATTTAAGAAAAATCAAATCTGAATCTAATCAAGTCCCTAAAGCAAACTTCCACTTAACAAAAATATAAGGAAAAAAGTTCAACAACATCACAAGGAAGCAAACACACAAACACAGAATGGTGACATTTCATGAGACAACTGATTCAGTTTCTGCAATAATTCATAAGGGGGGAAAAAGGAAAGGAGAGAATCCTCTACATTAAAAAGAAATTTAGGAGATAAAACATGCAAACAGAACTCTGAACCATGATTTGAATAAACCAAGTGAAAGAAACATTTTTTACAGATTACAGGGACAGATTGGACATTAAATAATACCAAGGAATCATTGTCAGTTATAGGATACTGTTAATTATAGAATAATGTCCACATTTTAATAAGGAGGCATAGTAAGGTAGGGGTGGCATGACAATGTTCAGGATCTGCTTCAGCAATAAAAAAGAAAAAAACAGGTGAAGGAAAAAGGAGATAAACAAAAACATGTCTTTTGTTGTGCCTTATAAATAGTGGTTCACTTTACTATTCCAATTTTGTGTGTATGTTACAATGTTTCATAATTTAAAAAAAGTTTAAGCGCTTATGGAATTATTATTTTTAACTATCTGGTAAATCATGACAGCAGAAACCAGATTAGTGTGGCCCAAGAGGTAACGGGGGAACAGCAACAGGGAGACTCCCTTCTTTCATAAGTTATTCGACTAGTGTGACTGTAACAGGGAGGTGAGAGAGCAACAGCTTAAGTAAGATAAAACTATAGCAGATTTTTGGCGGGGGGTTACTGTTTGAGATAAAAGAAATTTTAGATTGTGGAAGACAGGCTGAAGATATTACGGGGCAGGGGGGAGCTGCAAGAATAATCAGCAGGGCCCTGAGGTGGCTGGAGAGCTGAGATCAGGGAAGTACAACAAGGTGTGAAATCAGGGTGCGCACACAAACAGACCTGGTGGCGAGCTGAAGGACACTGCAACTAAACATTCTCTACCATACGGGTAAAGCCATCACCTACAAGTGAGAATAGAGGTATCTGAGATTTGAAAACAAGAGTTTAAAACAACTTATACTGAGTGGCAGAGTAAACTGAAAACAGAAACCATCCAGGATTACCTCGCAATGTTGGGGGCCTAACTGAGGTTAGTGATTAAGAACTGACAGAGGTATCACTCATCGCCTATTGAGTCATCTTCTTAAGCAGCATCAGGGCCTGGGTTTAATCCCATCTCTCAGGCAAATGTGATAAAAGAGTAAGTTAGCTTGGCATGTGGGCAAAAGTGCCCGAAATGAAAAGCCATGGAATCTAAGTCAGAAAGAGGAGCGAAGACAGGAGCCGCTGACAGAAAGAGCAGAAAATGCGAGTGGTCTGAAGACCCTGGTGACCTCTAGGGAGCGCTACAGTGGAAGTAGCTGAAAACGCAAGCTAAAGGGTAGCATATTCGGGGATGTTTAGCGAATCTGGAATTCAAATGCTTTTAGATGTTACCGATTCCCAAGGTCAAAACTGGTAGCTAAAGTGAAACAGAGTCTTGGAAAAAAGAGAAGACTGGGTACACAGCCACACAGACGCTGACTCAGACTCATGCAGGAGTTAGACAGAAAAGCCATACTAAGGGCCTCTGTCAGTTTTCAGTGAGTACTGCCTAGAATATCAGCAAGTGAGAAAAGATGTATCAGAGGTAGTGTAGACAGAGAGAAAGTACCTCAAACAAGCACAGCGTTCAGACAGACCATGGCCATGGCTTCACAACTTGACAGGGTCAGGTCCCTACTACCAAAAATACGGTCCTCAGTGATCTGGCACTTGCCTGAGTGGGCTACAGAGAATTACTGAGGAATGACTAGGATTCAGTCAAGGACTATGCAGAGGAGAATGAGAATTTTGGGGAGTCTGCTAATCATGCAACAGGAACACCAGCAGGCAGAATGGAAAGGTCTGGGAGGAGAGTGAAATGGGAGACAGGAGGGGGGTGATAAGTCAGCACCAACCAAGTCTAGAATGTCACAGGAATAACCATACTAGAACACGGATTACACAAGGGGGCTTCCCTTGAGGTCCGTCAGAGGGCTACCCAAAGAGGGACAGATGACTGAAAGCCAAAAATCTTTCACAGGCACTGCCAATTAGGAGTAACTGTGGCTACTGAATTCCAAAGTCACTCAACATCCCCTAATAACTACCATTAGTCTGCCTTTTCAACTACTCCCATTACAGCCTGTTGTTAGGTACCGTCAAATGAATTCTGACGCCGTGTCCTCACATACAACAAAACAAAACACTGTCCAGCCCTGCATCATCCTCAAAATCTTTACTACATCTGGGCCCATTGTTGTAGCCACTGTGCCATCCCACCTCACTGAGGGTTCTCCTCTTTTCCACTGCCGCTCTACTTCAGCAAGCACAGTGTCCTTCTTCAGTAACTGGTCTCTCTTGATAAAATATCCAAAGCACATGACACAAAGTCTCATCATCCTTGCTTCTCAGGAGCACACTGGCTGTACTTCTTCCAAGACAGCTTTATTCGTTCTTCTGCAAGTCCATGGTATAGACAACATTCTCCACCAACACCATAATTCAACGGCATCAATTTTTCTTTGATGTTCCTTACTAAGTTTCACATGCTTATGAGGCAACTGAAAATACCATGGCTCGGGTCAGGTGTGCCTTAGTCTTTAAAGTGCTGTCTTTACTTAACACTTTTAAGAGGTTTTTTTGTAGCAGATTTGCCCAACGCAATCCACTGTTTGATTTCTTAACTGCTGCTTCCAGAGGCTTTGATTGTGGACCCAACTGAAATGAAATCCTTGACAAATTTAGTCTCTTCTCTTGTTTATCATGATGTTGCTTGCTGGTCTACTTGTGAGAATTTTTGTTTTCTTTATGTTGAGGAGGAAACCTGGTGGCATAGTGGTAAGTGCGATGGCTGCTAACCAAAAGGTCAGTAGATCAAACCTGCCAGGCACTCCTTGGAAGCTGTGGGGCAGTGCTACTCTGTCCTATAGGGTCGCTATGAGTCAGAATTGACTCAATGGCCCTGGGTTTGGTTTTTTAGTTATTTTATGTTATGGTATAACCTATACTGAAGGCTTTAAGTCTTTCATTTTCATCAGTAAGTGCTCTTTACATGGGAGAAAATAAAAACGAGGCACACATGTTCCTTCATGAATGCAGGCACGTGATGAGTAAAGACAATTGGCTCTAAGAATGTCACTTAGCATTTTACGGACAACATCCTACTTGGTTTAGAGGGTAGGAAATGGTAGCAAGAGATGAGTTTCTCTTCCTCTATTTACTGAAAAATATTAATGGTTCCATGAGTTCCATTCCCCTCCTCTATTTACTCTAGAATCATTATTCCATCTAAATCTATTGCTTCAAATACTACCTACCTTCTGATGGTTTTTATGTTTCTCCTGAGCTCATACCACATACACATCTACCTAGAAGACATTTCAAACTTATCATCTACCCACGAATCCCTGTTGTTGCTTTGTTTCCTGTACCTTAGTCACAGTGAGGGATTTGTTTAGTCATGCCATCTGGGAGCCGATGATACCTGACTCCTTCTCCTTTATCTAGTCATTCAGTTTTCATTGATTCTACAATTTAAATCTCTCAAATCCATCTCTAATTTCTCTCTCCAATCGTGACTGCCACTACCTTAATTCATGTCTTCACTATTTCTTGCTGAAATTATGGCAACAGTTTTAGAGCCTGTAATCCATCCTTCCAATGCCCTCCAAGACACTTTTACAATTTGATTATTTCTTGGTCTAGCTTAACTCTTACAATGGCTTGGAAATGCTTAAAGGACAAAATTGAAGCTCCTTAGTAAAATATACAAGGCCTCTTACCATCCTGTTTACTTCCATCTCTCCAACTTCAACTCTAAACCTCTCACTTTGAGGTCACTTATGTGTCAAAACTCTGACCTAGTTGCTGCTCCCTCTGTCTAGAATACCTTTTCTGACTTCACTTAACTGGGTAATTCCTTCTCATTCTTTGAAGATTTCACCTCTTCCTCTACATTACACAGCACCTTGTATATGGTTTTATTACGGTGCTTTCACTTTTTAAAATATCTGACTGGATGCTTATCATTCTATCTGTTTTTAGACTATGGGCAGGAATTACGCTTTTTATACATCAAATGCCTACAAATAGTAGACACTCAGTAAAAGGCTGCTACATAACTCAATGAGTTCTTTTCATTTTCAAAATGAATAGTACCAGATAAAACTGCCATGTTTCCTAACAGAAGTAAGCTAAACTACAATTACATACAGTTAAAGAGACTTATTTCAAGAAACAAAGAAAATACCTCACAGTTAACTACCTGCATACTGCATCAAACTTTGTATTTTTGCTGGAGGAAAGTAGAAAAAATGAGCCTGATGAATCACAAAAGATGTAATTCCAAAACTGTTTTCAATAACCTCAGTTCTCTTGCTTAGGGAATTCCTGAAACTAATGTTTGATAAACTACTAATTTTATCCAATCAAGGTACCAAACAAAAATGAAACAAAACAGGTTTTAAAAGGTAGTGATCTGTAGAAAACTGAAAAGAGCATTTCAGAGGGAGTCAAGCAATCTGTGTTCCTGTACTTGTTCTTTGTAGGTACGTGATGGGTCACAATCCCTCAGTTTTCGCTCTTCATTTTTAACATGAGGATAACACAGTACTATTTCAGAAGACTGTTGTGAGAATTATACATTTCATACATACAAGATAACCCTAGAACAACTTCCTATACCAGCTGGTAGGAAAGTTATCAAAGACTAATCTTAGGCTTGTGTCACAGGACTAAAGAGGCTCACAATGGCCAAAACCAGGAAAATTTAAGCATTAGTGAGGACTAAGTGGAACAGATTAAAAATATCAAACAGTTTAGTATCAGAGTTCATAATGACATAATAAAACAAACAAACACAACTGGCCACCTTGGGAGGATGCTAGGGAACCAACTCTTTATCCTGAAAACTAGTAATAAAGGGAAAGAGTCATCAGATAAGTGAGGTGAGATTTTTCTTTAGAGAAGTATTCTAACAAATAAACGGAAAAAGGGAGAGTTGGAAAAGTACCATTTGTAACTCTCAGTAAATTAATAAACCCAGGAAATGATCACCAGTGGCTGCTAACATCACAAAAGAGATAGCCAAGTAAAAGTGCTTCTTAATGAAGGACACTGCCACCTGTCAGTCTGTTGGATTACAGTGGCTTGCTTGTTGCTGTGATGCTGGATGTTATGCCACCAGTATTTCAAATACTAGTGCAGTCTCCTGTGGTGGATGGGTTTCAGTGGAGCTTCCAGACTAAGGCAGAATAAGAAAAAAGCCCAGGCAATCTACTTCCCCAAACTGGCCTATATTAACCCAGTGGATCACTACGGAATACTGTCCAATACTGTGCTGGGAGATGAACCCCCGACACTGAAAGGCACCCACAGGAACCACAATAATGGATTCAAACATACCAACAGTCAGGAAGATGGTGCAAGACCACGCAGATTTCAGTTCACTTATCCATGAGGTTGCTCTGAATCAGAGCCTACTCAACAGTAACAAACAACAAAGAACACAACACAGAACACAGCACTATCTCTACAATAATCATACAAAAAAAAACTTTTTTTTTCTTTAAACAAAACCAAGGGGACAGAGGCAAAATACGTTAAACTATATTACAGGGATACAATCAGCAAAGTCCTGACTGAAAAACTCCATTTCAAGTAATGGAAAAGAAAGAAAGCTGAAAGAAGAATATACTAAGACATAAGACAGGCAAAACTACACTGCTCTTTAGGGACATGTACTTGAGTGATAAAAATATGAGTAAGGAAGTGATCACCATAAAACACACACAGCAATTCCTCTAAAGAGGAAAAAAAAAATCTATGCTTCGGAGGAGAGTATGGTGGGCTTCGGAGGCAGACATTCAGGTGCTGTCACCCAGCACAGGCACTAGTAACAAGAACGCCCCCTTTAACATGTAACTCATTACACTGTACTTCCATTTTATGCACTTTTCCATATTTGTGTTGTTTTTAACAAAAATGTTTTAACTATAACGATACTAAACACAGAAGCTTTATAATCCTACAATCAGTATTCTTGGTTCATATATAAACATGAAGAGTAGCCCTTGGAATCCTTTGGAATGTAATATTGATAATTCTTAAAAAAAAAAAAAAGATGAACCACTATAGCATTTCAAACACTGCTTTATACAAGGAGAGCACTCAAGAATGCTCGTATCACTGTTACAATTTTATATTTGAAGTAAAAATTCTAAAAAATCTTACACTTACTTGTTTGCTGCTGCTGCTGTGTATTAAATCCTCCAAATCCCAGTCCAGTTCCCAAACCAGTACCTAAACCAGTACTAGTTCCTGTGGTTGTGCCAAAACCAGTACCAAATCCAAAACCTTTGTTTTGAGTACCACTGAAGAGCCCTTTCAATGAAAAATCAGAATTGCATAATTAAAAAAAACATTAAAAATCTATTCTCTATTTCATTTATTTCTAAAAATGACTTCAGATGGCCTCTTACCAGTAGTGCCTGTGTTAGCTGGAGCAGAAAAGCTGAATGCAGAACCCGCTGTTGTAGATGTTGTCCCAAATCCTCCAAACCCACCTAATAAAGAAAGCATAAATAAAATAGAAAGGAAGAATATTTGTACACATAGGAGACAACTTCTCTTTCAAGTTATTTTACAAGTAATTGCTACAAATGACGTCCGACAATTACGTCTGCAAACTTAACATATCTCACTGCTGAATATCACTATGCTCACCTCTGAAGTACTCCCCTGGGGAAGCTACCTAATCCACCCTTCAAAGCAGTTTTGGAACTCTTTCTGGATTGACTATCGTGCATGATGGCACGGTGGCAAGTTCACAAACTTTATCATATATTTGTCTGTGAGGGAGTTTTTGGCCACTAAACAAACAACTTTATTAGAACACTCTCCCTACTCATCTGATCCAGCCCCCATGACTTTTTTCTTTATCCAAAAATAAAAGAAATATTGAAAGGAAGACATCTGGATGACATTCAGGGCATCAAGGGTAATATGATGACAGCTCTGATACCCATTCCAGAAATAAGAGTTCGTTCAAGTTCCACCTGAAGGGTGGACTAAGCACTGGCATTGGTGCGTAGCTTCCTAAGGGAGATGCTTTGAAGGTTACCCTAGAGATACTCAGCAATGAGGTATGTAGCATTTTTTCTAGGATGTTTGTGAACTTGACGGGCAGTCCCTGTATAAAGTCAAAGAATATAGATCTAATTTTTCCTTTTTCTCCTTTCCTAACATTGAATTTTTTTAAAACTACTACTTATGAAGAAGCCAGTATATTCTAAGAGACTCAAGTAGAAATACTAGAGTGCTATACATACTTTCAACCAAAGAAGTGGTTAACAGTTACAGCTGGGAAACAGTTATGTCTGTTGTCATAACCTTCACAAACTCTAAAATGAGTCCTTTTTAAGTGAGGGTTACAAATTCCAATGCCTTCAAGACTCAGGCTGACAACATTACTCAATAAAGCAAACAGACTGCATGTTTACTGAGTGATCATGCTATTCAGAGTAAACAGCCTAGGCCTTCTTTTAAAAAATGGCTGTAGTTCTTAAAGTCCAGATTACTGATGCAGGTAGTTTAGTAGTGTCATATATTCCCGTTCTTCCCACAAGAAAGATAGATAATCTGAATTTTCTATGTGAAATTTCCTAATTTTTTAGTCATAGCAACAAATTTAAACGTTTTTAAAATAGTCTGCCAAGTAACAAATAGTAAGTCATTGCTAGTTTGCAAACTCAGTTTTGGAGAATTAATTTATATCTACTAGGTTAGCTTACGAAAACCCTGGTAGTGTAGTGGTTAAGTGCTACAGCTTCTAACCAAAAGGTCAGCTGTTCGAATCCACCAGGTGCTCCTTGGAAACTATGGGACAGCTCTACTCTGAGTTGCAATCAACTGGATGGCTACAGGTTCTAGTTGATACATTTTTTTACTCTCCATCAAAACTCAGCAATTATTCAAAGTAAATACACCAGTATACCGATTACTGTACAAGGAGGTGTTTCTTGAAAAAGAGAACAGAAAAACCACACAACTGGAAAGCAGTCGTAGGGAACACAAGAAAAACTACAGGTGGTCTGCAATGTGCCAACTCTGACAGATGTGCTAATTTCATTTTTAGAGAAATCTAGAGAGAAAATTAACATTAATCGTCTTTCTCTTTCTCTTATATAGATACATTTTCCTCCTTATGGTCGGTTTTTAACCCATTACCAATGCGGTACCCAAAACTCTGAAGACAATGTTTGAACCATTAGTGTTCTCTGAGTTACAGAGCAGGTTTTCTGAGTCTGAGTATTTCATTGGGCCCTGGTCTGCCAACCAAAAAGTCAGCAGTTCAAACCCACCAGTCTGCTCCTTGAAAACCCCCTGGGGCACTTCTGCTCTACCCTATAGAGTTGCGGAGTAGAAACTGACTCCACGACACTGGGTTTGGTTTTTGGTTAACTTGAATCTGACATATTTCTGGTGTGCAGGTCAAAAATGTATCAGTGCAGCAACATACAAGATGTAAGAAGAAAACAAATCCCTGTAACAGGAGTCCACATAATTCTGACTGTGAAACTAATCAAGAGTATGCCGCATGTTTGGAAACCCCCATGGTGCAGTGAGTGTTATGGCTGCTAGCCCAAAGGTCTGCAGTTTGAATCCACCAGAGCACTCCTTGGAAATTCTATGGGGCAGTTCTACTCTGTCCTATAGGGTTGTTATGAGTTGGACTTAACTCAGTGGCAATGGATTTTTTAAATAGTGCATGCTGTATGCTGCCATTACTAGTCGTCATCTAGGCAATTCTGACTCATAATTGTTTCATGTGTGCAGAGCAGAACTGCTCTACAGAAGTTTCAAGGCTGCGATCTTTTGCAAACAGACTACCAGCACTTACTTCTGAGGTGCCTCTGGGCAGGCTTGAACTGCCAACCTTTCTGCTAATAGTCCAATGCTTACATTTGTGCCACCCAGGAACACCTATGTTTCATGTAGACACAACCAACTATTCTGCAATTGCATGCTCTTTGCAGTACTGCAAACTGTAAACATCTTAATGTCACCTAAAGTACTAAAGTACTAGGGTCGCCATGAGTCAGATCTGACTTGACAGCACTTGGCCTTGGCTGGCAAAGTACTAAAAACTGTTCTTAATCTTTTTCATTACTCCTCACTTCCATTGAATAACTACAATATATTCTGAATTGGCTTGACAATACAAAACATTAGTCAGTATCTTTCATATTCCATAATACCAAGAATATTTATTAGCAGTAGTGGCTCTACAAGGGCACAAAATAAAAAAGCAAACAACAATTTCTATCAGCCCTTTTTTGAAGACTTTTAAATGTGTCAAAGTAGTTTAAACACAGTTACATTATCACAACTCAAATTTTAACAGTGATGACATCAAATGAACAATGAAATCAAGCAAATATCAACAGGCGTATTTATTATTACTGGATTATGAGCTGGGTGGCTTTATTTGGAAAGAAAATAATATGTTACCCAGTGCCAATTTTAAGCAAAGAAAAGTAAAAATACCAAAACAGTGATATGTAACTATGTATATATTTTAATGATAATGGATTATTTTATCTTTGGAATTTTCAAATATTCTTCAAATTGTTTTCAATTCACATACCAAGGTGACATTCACAGTGCAGTAATAAGTAAATGTTGAAGATATCAGACTTCCCTAAGTTTTAGAGAATATATAATGTTTATGAGATGCATATAATTGGCATGGGCCTACGTGACATAATGTAAGAGAGTACAGACAACACATTCATATACGAGCAGCCGAAAAACAAGACTTTTCTATAGGGTCATTACATGTACAGTAAACATAGGCCATTTTAAATTTATTTATAAATATCCATTATAGTCTCTATTTTGCAAAGTTTTTAAACAGCTTCTATCTAGATACCAAAATCTTAGTATCTATCTATCAGAATGTAAAGAGGTCTATCCTATGTTTTAGAACTCAGTGCTATCTGACAATACATTAAACTGCTCTCAGGTCTTTTCCCGAAAATCTAATAAGGAATTGGGGATTCATCACATAGTTGTAAATTTTATAGAAATTAGGTATTCTAATCTGCTGAGTTGACCAAAGACACACATTATCATTTTCAGGTTACAGACACAGAAGTTGCTGCTGTTCGTATAAGACTTGTTTCTCTTGGGAAACACGACAGTCAAAGTCTCAATGAAAGATGCAGGGAAAATGAAAAATGATGGCAGGAGTCCAAGAACCCCAAGAAAATGGGACTGACTGTTGAGAGGAGATAGGTAATAATTTGGAAGACAGAGTCTATTCAAAATAAAATTCCATTCCAAACTCTCATCATTTGGAAGCTCTGTTTTGTTCGATTAAATGCAAATCTAACAAGGGAATATTATAATTTGCAAGATTTTCCAGAAACACATCTTCTAAGACAGCCAAAATCAGATACAAATGCTTTTAAAAGTCAACATTAGGAAATGAATTCTTTTCCTTACTGGACAAACCCACTATTCTTTCCCACACTATAGGGTCGCTATAAATCGTAATAGACTAGATGGAAACGAGTTTGTTTTGGGGGGGGTGTTTTCTGTTTCATTGTTTTAGGAGTAACAAAGCATTATTCTTGGACTCCGGCTTCCAACATTCGTTACACGTACGGCCCGCAGTATCTACCTGCACTTGCCAGACTGTTACCAAAATTGAACGGAGCTGTCGAGGTGGTAGAAACACCGAAATTCCCAATATTAAAGTTCACTGCAGGATTAGCAGTTAATCCGAAACCCCCAAAATTAAACCCACTGGCGGTGGAGTTGGCAGTCTCAAGCCCACCAAATCCTGATAGGCGTGGAGGCAAAGAAACAAACAAAAAATTAAATTAAAAAAAAAAGAGGGGAGGAGAGAGAAAAAAAAAAGTAAGATAAGGGTTAGAAGAATCAGCAAGGTTTCAGCTAAATCTTTCTCCAAACAGATTAAGAAAGCAGAGGAGGTAGGATAGGTGAAAAGAGGAGCAGCGTGCCAGGAGCGAGCGCCAAAGGGGCGAGGAAGAAGGGTCCCGCCCCTCGAGGGCTGGAACCGAGGGAGTGCAGGGAGCATGAGTCTCTCCAACCCTAGCCTCGCCGAATCAGGTGAGGAAGCCACCCAAGCATTCCCGGCCAGTTGCCTGGGTTAAGGTGGAAAGGGGAAGGCGGGTCTGGGACAAGGGGGACAACGAGTGTCCCGAGTCGTTTTCCGGCGACGGGAAACGAACCCCACGAGGACACGGCTTGGCGGGACCCACGCGTGGCGTGCGAACCCTGGTTTGAGCCTTCTAGCCCCCAAACCCTCCTCGGAGCCGTCTAGACCTGCTCCCCGGCCGCCCTCTTTGGATGTCTCTAAAGTCTCCGCGTGGACGGGAGATCCCGGGGTCTCATGGCCAGGACCAGCGGACTGACAGGGCACAAGAAGCTCCTGAGGCCGACCCTTCTCCCCGGGAAAAGGTCCAGGAGGATCACTCACCCGTGGGGGCTGCGGGGGCTGCAGCAGTACCTGAGGTGCCGGAGGGAGCCCCAAAGTTGAAAGCCATTTCGCGGGAGCCGTGGACCAAAGCGCGGGACCGGAGACGCTCGGTGCTCTTGACTTTTCAGTCGGCTGGGAATCTGCCTCTTGAATTGCGGAGTTCCGCCTCCTTTTTGACCTAGCCTAGGAGGCCGGAATGCACCACGGAGGAGGATCTGGGTAGAGGAGCAGCAGGAAATGGCCTGGGTCCGGCTTCCTTCCGGGGCGTTTTGTGGCGTCAAGCGGCGCGATTAGTCGTAATAGGGGTAATACGCTGGGAAGCCCGGTAGTGAATGCCACCGGAGATCCCTTAAAACCTTCCTTAAGGAGTTTGCTTGGAAAAGGCCTGCAGGGCGGTACACAGCTTGAGTATGAATCCCTGGATATTATGGTTGAAGATGTAACCTTATTAAAGAGCAGCCCTAGGAGGACCCGGTTAGGATTTGGAATGTTCCCTCCCTCCCCCGCGAGAGATGTAGTTTGACCCTAGTCCTCAAAGGTGAGGGAATGACATGTAGGAAGAAGGAAAGCTAGCAGGAGTGTGAGCAAAGACTTTGTGTTTCCTGTGTGCCGGGGACGTAGACGTAATCGTTTTACATATTTTTAATTTGCTTCTCAACTACCCTGTGAAGTGAATGACTGTTGTCACCCCCATGTCATGGAAGAGAAAAGAGGCGTAGAGGGGCAAGCTGGATCCAGTCTGTGCTCTTAACCACTAAGTTGTACATAGATCATGACCACTAAACACGAGGGGTGTAACCTGACCGTAACAGTGCCAATTTCTGTTAGTCCTTAACTAGCTCAAGCTGGATATGGCCCACTTAACATGCGCAGTAGGGCCTGTTGTGGCTGCTCACTGACCTCAACTGAGGGAAGAGGAGGAACAAATCAGGAGAAAAATCATCACCCAGACTCTGTTCTGAAGCCAGATGCTCAACAGGAACCACATCACCTGCCGTTTCGTGGCTGCCGGCTGAAATATTTCCCTCCCTACTGCGCCTTTGCCACTGCCACCTTGCAGCCTCAATCACATATAAGCCAAACTTCCCTATAGTTTGGGGAGCCAGATCTGAGGAAATTTGTACAGATTGTGCACATTGCAATAAAGTTACTTTCTCAAGGACCAGTGCCCAGATAATTGGTTAAGTCTGAGCCCAACAGACAAGGACTCATCTTTTTGGGTTTGGTAAAACGGAGAGGATGGACCTGAATAAGGGAAATGAGCCTTCTAAATGATTAAATCCGTGCCCCCAAGTTATGTTTGTCATATCACTTAATCTTGCTAATAACCTTGTGAGGAAGGCATGTTGCATAGTGAAAGGTGGATCCAACATAGCTCTATAGACAGAAGCCCCATGCCATCCTTCTGCAGCAAAGACTTGAAAAACTAAGTAAAGCTCTAAGTACAAATGTCTTTCCTGGAGCCGTAAGCACCGGATGAAGGAATTGAGAACTCAAATCAAGCACCAGTTAGAATAAGAAACTGATGGAGCACAAAGAATCAGGAGAGCTATGGAGTAAAAGTCCCATCACAGATGATGTGGCTAGATTCACCGTCTTGGACTACAGACACTAACAAACTCAGACAACTCCACTGAGCTCCTAGCAGCAGACAGAGCACCTGGTAGCTAGGGATATGTGTGCTGCTACCCCGTCTTTCCCTCTGCAGCATCCAGCACTTTACAGCAGGCCACAGTTACTCGGCTGGACAGACATTAGCTCACTGGACTGTGGTCCACTCTGCCCCCACCAGCTGACCCCTCGAGCACTATCATGAATTGAATTGTGTCCCCCCCCCACCAAAATATGTGCAGTAATTTGGTCGGGCCAGGATTCCAAGTATTCTATGATTGTCCTCTGTTTTGTAGTTTTTCTAATGCTGTAAATCCTAATCTCTGCCTGTACTTAACAGAAAGGGTTATGTTAAAGAGAGTTAAGAGACTGTAAATCCCTTTATAACATCACCTCCCTGCTCCACTGTAAAGGGAATTTCCCTGGGGTATGGTTTGCACCACCCTTTATCCTTTCACCCTACAAGAGATAAAAGGAAATGGAAACAAGCAGAGAACTGGGAACCTCACACCACCAAGCAAGCAGTACCAGGAGAAGAGCGCATCCTTCAGACCTGAGGTTCCTGTACGAAGATGCTCCCTGAACAAAAACTGACACAACACAAAGACTTTCCTCCAGAGCAGACAGTGGGAAAAGACTTCCCGTGGAGTAGACACCCTGGATTTGGACTTATAACCTACTGGACTGTGTAAGAATAAACTTTCCTTCATTAAAACCACCTGACTTGTGGTGTCTCTGCTAGAGCAGCACTAGCTGACTAAAACAAGCACCATTTGTTGGTTTGGTTTGGTTTGTATTTTTGTTTACCTGCTTAGTTTACTTTTTCTTTCTTAAGCTTTTTTTTGTTGCTTCTCTCTCTCGCTCTTTCTCTTCCTCCCTTCCATTCTTTTCTCCTGCCCAACCAGCAGCCCATGCCATTCCCTCCCCATCTTGACAGGCTATGATGTTTTGATTGGTTTGTTTGTATTGTTTGTTTATATGCACACACATATATATTTTGCTTTTTTTTTTTCTGCTTCTCTCTCTCATTCTCACATCCTTCTTTTCCTTTCTGCTGCCCAGCTAGCTCTGTGTGTGATTCCCTACCTCTTCTTGACAAGCTGCAATTTTTTGGTTTGCCTGCTTTGTTTTTTTTCTTCTGTTTCTTCTGTCTCTCTCCTTCCTCCCACCCACCCAGCCTTGCACACTGCCCCACACCTTCTGGAGAAACTGCTACATGCTTCAGTTGGAGAGTACATGTGTGTAGCATCACCAACTGGCTCGCTCAGTACCATTTTGTTATTGCTTATTTGTTTGTTTTCTCTCTTTTCTCCCCTGTACCCTGCCCCCTACACCACCCCCAACTTCTTAGGGCTGTGCTGCAATGTTCTGTTGGAGAACCTCTGGCACACAGCCTCCCCCGTCTGTGTTGCCCCACAGGCCATCTCCCTCAGCACCATATTTTGTATTTCTGTTTCCCCTTCTCCTCCTTCTCCCTCTCACTTAAGCTCTGCACTCCTCAACCCCTCCTGACGGGCTGTGGGATGCCACCTGGTGAGAGAGATCTGCTTTCCACCACCCCAATTACTCCCCCACAATAACTGGAGCCCCAGCACCGTATTTTTTGGGTTTTGTTGTTTTTATTATTTTTTACTTACATGTTTGCTTGCTTTTTTTACTCTCTTTTTCCTTTCTCCAGCCCACTTAGACCATGTGCTGTTCATGCCAATTGTTGACAGGCCAAGCCACACTGCTCAGCTAGAGAGCCACCACTACATGAACTTGCTGGGTCAGCCTTGCCCCTACCCACCAGATCCTACTGCACTGCCATTTTATTTTTGCCTTTGTTTTTTGGTCTTTTTTCTCCTTTCTGTTCCTTCACCCATCCATGTGTCTCTACATGTCACATCCTCTCCTTGCCTCCTGCCTGTCTGCACCATGAGCTGAGTGCCATGACAGCAAGCAGTACCAACTCAGTTCCCCAGATCATGCCCACCCCACCCTCCAGTCCTGCCCTGTCACCCACTGTTCATGCCACAAACTACCCATCACCGTCCTCCCAATCCAATTGCACGCACCTTACTACACCATAGCTAAGTGACCGACCCTGCCCACCTAGACGAGAAGGTGAAACATATCATGACCACAGGCAAGCAAGCAACAAAACATATCGAGCCTGCCTGCCCAGACATACATAAAAAATCAGGATGACGAGGGCACAGCAAATGGTCCCAACTCAGCAGGAATGGATGCTCACTGAGGACCAAAATGACATGGGGTAAAGACAACCCAGAAGACAGAGAGACCCACATGAGTGGGTGCCTGGATAGACTTAAGACCAGAAGAACCAGATGGTGCCCAGCCACCACCAGTGATAGCTGCGATGGAGCTCACTAAATTGAGTCTCACTGGCAACACAAGAATAAACAGGCTGCATCCTGAGATCTCCACTAAAAGACCTCCATTGATGGTCCAGTGGCTTCAGGGTTGCCCTGGGAGCATGGGCTCTGGCCCTGATGCTGCTCTTGCCCATAAATCATAATGAAGCTCCATTCTTTGGACGTGAATGGATTGGACTTGGTGATGCAGAGTGACCATATATTGGAAGCACTTGATGGTTCTATGCATCTATAGGATATCATCCTGCTGACCTCTGGCTGGAATAAATGGACTGGGTGGAGAGGAGGGGAAAGGAGACTGTTGGGAAGATGAGACATGTATGGAGCAGAGAGGAATAGTGTGCTGTCACAAGGCAGGGAGAGCAGTGGAAGCTGCATATAGGTGGGCATGTAAATTTATATGGGAATGTACATTTTCACTCAGTTATAATTTAAAAAAGCAGGATGAAACACTCTGTAATCAATCAAGAAAATAATTCCCGAATGTCCTAAAGACAGGAAACAATATCAAATTACATTTTTTAAAAAACTAGGAGAAGATCACTGCAGAAAGAAGCCAAAATAAAACACCAGGTGACCTTCTGCTAGAAGAAAAAGCACTGGGATTACCTGATAGCGAATTCATATCTCCAGTATCAGGGTTCTCCAACAGATGAAAGAAAATGCAGACAAAAATAAAGAAAAATAGACAAACCCACCAGAATTGCAGACAAAAATAATAGAAAAGACAGACAAAACAATGGAAGAAGTCAAAATAATACAGGAACAAAATGTTAAATCAATAACTAGAAATCGTACGAAAACAGCAATTAGAAATCCAAAAGAAACAAGATTTCAGAAAGGAAGAATGCAATAGAAAGTTTCAGGAACAAATCTGAAACAATGGAAGACAGGATTAGTGTCATTGAACACAAACCCTTGTATACCATTTTGAGGAAAAATAAAAGATTAAAGAAAAATGAAAAAAGCCTGAGAACAATGTGGGATGCAATCAACAGCAAAACTTTACGTGTGACCAGAGTTCCAGAATGGGGAGGAAATGGAAAACACAGGAACATTGAAGATTTTCTGACAGAAAACTTCCCTAATGTCATAAAAGATGAAAATCTATCCAAGAAATTCAACAAATCCTATAAAAGATAGATCCCAAAAGAGAAAACACCAAGACACATAATCACACATGCTAAATCAAAAGACGAAAGATCCTGAGAGCAGCTCAACAAAAATCAAAGTCACATACAAAGGGAAAACAGCAAGACTAAGCTGTGATTACGCAGCAGAAACCATGCAAGCCAACTAGGAAACTGCAAAACTGTCACTCAAATATATTGGCAAAATTAGAACAAATTCAGATAAACAGAAATTAAGGAAATATGTGAAAATCAAATCAAACTTAGAATTATTAAAAGTAGCCCTTCGATTAGTGAACCAACAACATCAGGCAGCCACTTGAATCTAGCACATAAGACATCATCACCCAGATACTAACCTATATAATGAAGTCTCAAGGATAGAATAGAGCTAAAAAATTTAGAGAGGTCAATCTGTAAATGACAACAATGTCAGAACAATAAAAGGGTGAATAAGCAGTATAGGTATAAAACTTTTACAAGTGGAAGATCTGGGTTAAACTAGAGAAGACAGGGACAAATTTCAAGGTAACCTAGAAGAAAGTTAACAAACCTGTTCATCAAAATGAAAAAACATAAAGTCTCAGTAAACACAAAATATACAAAATGAAAGAAAAAAAAACAACACAAGGAAAGAATTTAGCATGAAGTGTAAGAGAAATAAAATGTCAGTAACACAAAAAAAAGCACTATAAAATGACAGCAATAACTCAAAACTGTCAGCAATCCTACCGAACATGAATGGTTTAAATGCACCCCTAGAGAGTGACAGAACGATTTTAAAAAAAAAAAAAAGAGGACTCATCAATAGGCTGTGTGTGACACACCTTAGAAACAGACATAAGTTTATTAAAAATCAAAGGATAGAAAAAGTACACCAAATAAGCAGCTACCTAAAAAGAACAGGAGTGGCAATACTAATCTCAAATAGACTTTAAAACAAAATCTACCTTAAAAGATAAAGAAGGGCATTATAAAATGATTAAAGGGCAGTCATGGAAACAAAACCATAATAAATATCTATGCATCCAATGGCAGTGCTCCAAAATACATAAACTCTAAAAGCCCTGAAAAGAGAAATTGAAGTTCCACAATAATAGTAGAAAACATCAACACATCACTCTTTCCAGGGCATCTGGAAAGAAACTCAACAAAGAGTATCTAAAGGCCACAAACAACCTACTTAACCTCATAGATAGCAAAGTACATCTTCTTTTCATTCTGTTGTACATAGAATTGGGTTGCTATGAGTAAGAATCCACTCAGTGGCACCTAACAAACAACAGTCTGTAGGGGTGATCTTTTTTTGAAATAGGGTCTTTGAAGATGTCATCAGTTAACTTGAGATCATAATGAAGTAGGATGGACCTTGATCCAATCTGAGTGGTGTGTCTGTATGAAAAAGGAGACATCAAGAGTGTCATGAATTGGATTATGTCCCCCCAGAAATGTGTATATCAATTTGACTGGGCCATGATTCCCAGTGTTGTGTGATTGTCCACCATTTTGTCATTTGATGGGAATTTCCTATGTGTTGCAGATTCTATCACTATGAGTTCGTGAGATGGATTAGCAGCAGTTGTACTGATAAGGTCTGCAAGATTAGATAGTGTCTTTAGACAATCTCTTTAGAGATATAAAAGAGAAGAGCAAGCAGAGAGACAAGGGGACCTCATGCCACCGAGAAAGCAGTGCTGGGAGCACAGCATGTTCATTGGACTTGAAGTTCCTACCTATGCTGAGATGCTCCCAGACCAAGGGAAAACTGATTTATCACAAGGAGCTTCCTCCAGAGCCAACAGAGAGAGAAGGCATTCCCCTGGAGCTGCCACCTTGAATTTGGACTTGTAGCCTACTGGGCTGCGAGAGAATAAATTTCTCTTTGTTAAAGCCATCCACTTGTGGTGTTTCCGTTATAGGAGCACTAGATGACCAAGATGGAGGGAATCAGAGAGAAAACAGTCATGAGATACACAAGTTAGGCTTCAGCTACAAGTCAAAGGGTGCCTGGGGCTACCAGAGACTGGGAGAGATAACAAAGCATCCTATCTTGTGATTTTACTGGAACACAGCGACATCCTTTTGTTTACTTCTGCTGCATCCAAGGTGTGATACATCTGCTGCACATAAGGCTGACCAGCACCAATGTCACTGATGCCCAGTTCCTGTTCTTGTTGCCACAGGGATGGTATGGCTCGCACTTTAGGAGCTCAGAGGAGGCCTGCAAGGACAGCATCCTGGGAAAACAGCAGTCTGTCCCCAGGGCCTCACCTTGCCTTAGCCCTGCCTTCTTGGCTGGCTGTCACGCCTCCTACCTGGGCCCTGCCTGCTCTTATGTCAACAAAACCGGCCAAATTGGACCAACTTCTAGGCTTTGTAGATACAATTTTATTGGAACAAAACTGCATCCGTTTATGTATTGCCTATGGTCGCCTTTGTGCTGCAGAGTAGAGTTGAGCAGTTGCAACAGAGATTACATGGCTCACAAAGCAAAAATTATTTTTTATCTGGCTATTTCCAGAAGTTTGCCAGCCTGCCTCAGCTTACACTACTGCAATAGTCCCTCTGGTGCATTGAGCAGGACTATTAGTTCGTTCCGTGTTGCGTGGAGAAAGCCAATGGGAAAGGGTTGCACCTAAGCTCAGCTTCCCATGGCATTGATGCCATCCTCCCCCCGGGAGTGGTGAGTAACATTCCACGGACAGCTGGCATACAGTCACACAAGCAAAGCCTTGGCAGCCCAAGTCCAAGCTGCCTGTTGGTTAGCAGCTTCTGTGTTTGCCATTGACAAGACTGCAACTTCACACTTGCCCTACAAAAAGGAGAACTAACATGGAATGAGGAGCCCTGATAGTACAGCGATGGAGAGCTCGGCTGCTAACCCAAAGTTCAGCAGTTCAAATCCACCAGTTGCCCCTAGGAAGCCCTACAGAGCAGTTCTCCCTTGTCCTACAAGGTTGCTGTGAGTCAGAAGCAGTTTGGGTTGGGTTTAATACAGAATAATATTCTCCTTACTCAGCAGGGCTCTGGCCTCCAACTCACCTCTCCTCGGGATGACAGGAGGGTGGCTGTGTGCTGTCACCTTAAATGCTTTGTCCTTTGCTCAGTTAACTTGTTTAAATCTCAGTCAAATGATAATTCCTCAGGGAAGCCTTCTCTGAGCTCCCAGTCCTATTCACAGAGCATTACGAAATCTAGTTGAAATTTCAGATTTATCTGTATGAGTCTTTGGCCACTGTCTGTTTTCTCTGTTAGACCATAGGAGCCACATGTCTCTTTGTGGTTGCCAGGAGACTGGCTTACAATGACTGACATAAGGTAGGTGTTCGATAAAACTGGTTGTATGTATCATTTTAAATTTAATGTAGAAAGATGGCAAGCCTCAAAGACCATATATTGTATGATTCTACTTATATGAAATGTACAGAAAAGGCAAATCTATAGAAACAAAGTAGATTGGTGTTTGCTTGGAACTGCAATTCGATTTAACTATAAACTAGCATGAGAGATCTTACTGGAGTGATGAAAATGTTCCCAAACTGGATTGTGCTGATGGTTGCACATCGTAGTAAATTTACCAAAACCATTCAATTATACACTCAAACAAGCCATTTTTTTGTTGTTGTGGCAGATTTGCCCAATGCAATGTGTCTTTCAATTTCTGTATAATTTTTTTATTGTGCTTTAAGTGAAAGTTTACAATTCAGTTTTGTTGTACAAAAACTTACCCACATATAGTTACATGACCTTAGTTGCACACCCTGTAATGTAACAGCACACTCTTCCTCTCTGCCCTGTATTTCATATGCCCATGCAACCAGCTCCTGTCCCTTTGAGGCTTCTCACCTCACCTCTGCACTGGCGCTGCCCATTTAGTCTCAGACACCTCTGTGAGCCTAGAAGCAAACTCTCTAGCAGTATCATTGTGTATCTTATAGTCCAGTCTAATCTTTGTCTGAAGAGTTGGTTTCAGGAACGAGTTGAGTTCTGGACTAACAGAGAATCCAGGGGCCATGTCTTTCAGGGACCTGCCAGTCTTTCAGATCACCAAGTCTGGTCTTTTTGCTAGAGTTTAAGTTCTGCACCCTACTTTTCTTCCACTCCTTCAGGGACTGTTGTGTTCCCTGTCAGGGAAGTCATTGGTGGTAGCCAGTCACCATCAAATTCATGTCTCTGATTTTTGTGGCCCTTTCGGTCCTCATTTTTTTTGGTGTTCTTTATTCTCCTTTGCTCCAGGTGGGTTGGGACCTATCGATGCTTCTTAAATGACTGTTCGCTAGCTTTTAAGACCCCAGACACCACTCACCAAAGTGGGATGCTGAATACATTCTTAATAAACTTTGCTATGCCAATTTACCTAGATGTCCCCCAAAACCACTGTCCCTGGATCCTACTATTCCATTCCTTGATGTGTTTAGTTGTATTCACGAGACTTCTTAGCTTATAGTTTGGGCCAGTTGTGCTGTCTTCTGTCTACAATCTAGTTAGTGAATACTGCTCTCCCACCCTCATAACCATCAAAAAATGTTTTCTTCTGTGTTTGAACTTGAGTTCTTGTAATGATCTCATACAGTACTCATCCTTTTGCATAATGCCTTCCAGATTCCTCCATGTTGTTTCACAAATTGTTCTTCATTGTTGCATGGTATTTCATTGTGTGACTCTACCATAATTTATCCACTGATTCATTGATGGGCAGCTAGGTTGTTTCCATCTTCTTGCTATTGTGTGCAGTGCTGCAATAAACATGGGCATGCATGTTCATTGTGATAGCTCCTTTCTCTAGTATATAGTCCAAGAAGTGGGACTTCTGAATAGTATGGTGTTTCTGTTTTTAGCTTTTGAAGGAAAGCACCAGATTCCCGAAGTGATTGTGCCACTTTACATTACTACCAGCAGTGTGTAAGTGTCCCAATTTCTCCACAGCCTCTCCAACATTTATGATTTTGTTTTTTGGATTAATGCTAGCCTTGTTGGGGTGAGATGGTATCTCATTGTCACTTTAATTTGCATTTCTCTAATGGCTAATGACCATGGGCATTTCCTCATGTGTCTTTGGTGAAGTGCTTATTTACGTCCTTTGCCTATTTTTTAATTCTGTTGTCGTCTGGTTGTTGAGGTTTTGCAGTGTCTTGGAGATTAGGCAGTGATTGGATTTGTTATATCCTGTTTTTTTTCCCCAGTCTGTAGGTTTTTTTTTTTACTCTTTTGGTAAAGTCTCTGAATAAGCATAAGTTAAAAATGGTGAATTTTAAGGCACAGCAACTGTATCAATAAAGTTTTTTGTTTCATTTTTAGAAACTATATAAACTGATGAAATGTAATTATTACTGGAAATACTACCTTTATCTAATGTTAAACATATATAGATGTCTCTGGACTTTGCGCTCACTACTACTTATCCTGCATCATGCTTTCCCAATTATTGTTCATATACATGTACTTTAGTACCTGGGAGTACATGTCACCCCTCATTTAGTGTTCTTTCCGTATTTTCTACCTTCTTCATACTCCTTAATTTTAAATCATTAGGCTTGGTGTCTTCCAAAATTCCAAGTGTCTCTATATACTTCGGAGCCCCAGTGGCATGATTAGGAACTAGACTGCTAATCGAAAGGCTGGGAGTTACTCCTTGGAAACACTAGAGGGTTCTACTGGCCTATAGGGTCGTTGTGTATTGGAATTGACTTGATGGCAACATGGTCCCCCCCTCCACTCTCTTACATACCTTAGAGTGTTAAACAGAAATACGTACAGGAAATTCTCCTTGTGAGAGATATCAGCTAAAATCAGATTTGGGATTCCCAGGGAGCACAAATGCTAGGGGTCATCAAGTGTCATTATAGATAAGGAACTTTGTAACACATTGAATTAGATATTCTATTACTGATCTGGATTTGCTTGATTTCAGAAATGAGATGCAGTAATTTTAGTCCAAATGTACCTACAAACAAAAGGCCCAGCACTTCTCCAGTAATTCTCTGATCCTACCAAGCCCTTGTAGGGGAATTTGGCTGCAATTTTTTTGGTTTCGTTCACCTGGAGGTGGAACCGGAGTTCAGGACATCAGTGCAGGCAGACGATTTGGGAGGAAGCAGCAGGAAGGCAGAGAGGGAGAATGCGACAGGTAATGAAGTAAAGCTAACACAAGACAGATTACATGGTGGGCATCAGGGCTCACAGACCTCAGTCCAGGCTAAGGAACCCTGCAGAATGAACCTAACAACTGACCCTCGGACGACTGGAGCATCTGCCAGTTGACTGCTGCCTCCTTTGGCTGAGGGTTACCCCAGAGGCACTAACGCCCCTCTGCTCCTGTCAGGGCTAGGGGAGCATCGGGGGCTCTGGCGAAGCCACAGAAACAGAAAAGCAGAGTACGAGACACGCTTCAAGTAAGTCAGCCTGCCTGTGACTGTACCTCACGGCTGAGCTGAAATCAAGGGGTGTGAGTAAGGGTTGCATCTGTCAAGAGGACAGAGCATCTTACAAATGAGACTCCACAGACAATGGGCCATCTGATGGCACTCAAGTTCCAGTGCACTTTCATATAAACTGCAGTTTTTTATTAGTGAAATATTTTATTTGCATCAACAGTAGAAATAACCATGACAACAATCACATGAACCAGTTGTATAAAGTACATGAAGACTATTCTGATCAAGTGTTCTCTTGACTCCAACAGGGTAACAATCAATTTAGTAATTCCCAGTGCACCAAGCATGAGCTTTTTTTTTGCAGAACCCATATCTCATTCAATTAAAACAAACCAGCTTCCCTTAAACAAAAACACCAGTACAGGTTAGTTGTGCAGTATTTTTCCATTTGACTGTTAGTGATTTTTTTCTTAGAACAGGAGGAAATAAAGTCTAATGTGAAAACCCTGGAGCTGAGAGTGGTCAAGCCCATTTCCTGTTCTGTGTTGAACTCCTAGTTTTCCCTGAGAGAAGTGCTTCATCTCTCTGTGTCTTAGTTTCTTCCTTAATTGGAGTACCCTAACCTGGATGCTTGCATTCTGTGACTGTGACAATGTTGGCAATCACAAGGCCTTTGTGGACATTTCCACAATAATGGCTGCAAGAGAAACAGCCTGAGAAATAGTTTGTTATTTTCAACCTAAAGCTAAATAGGTTTATTCTTAACCAATTTATAATTCTCACCGCAATTTACGGGCTTACCACAGGCTTTCTGAAGGAAAATATCGATGTGATTTTGAGCCAACTACAAAACTGGAACTAATCACTGATGCTTTTTGGTTGGTGTAAGGTAAAAAAAGAAAAAAATCCTCAGGTGCTTATCACTACCAACTCATGGGGCCCTCGGTCACCCACCTCCTAACTCACCCACCCAACACTTTCCCCACTTGACTCCTACCCGGTGAAAAAGTAGCCAGAAAACGGACTTATGTTCCTGGAGGAATTACGAACTAACAACGAGCACAAAACCCGATACATACAGTCTTAAAAGAGGACACGAGATGCATTTGAACCAAACAGTAAATGCGGCTACCCTTCACCCCAGATTCCAAACTCTGTTTATTTTTGCTTTGGGTGTGAAATGAATGGAAGAGTAAAATCTAAAATGGTATATATAATATGTATTTTGAGCACACACAGCTTGGTGACTGAAGCATACAGAATAAGGTTAGACCAAGTAGTATTAACAAGTGGTGCAGCGACATGACCACAACAGTGGTCACAAAATCCTGGAGCTACCAGTACCCAATGACAACAAAAAAAAAATTAAAAGTTTATTAAATACTTGCTAGACACATGAAAAACAAAACCATTTTGTCAGGAGTCACATGATTTTATAAAGCATAAGGGCCAATCATGTCAGCCTGTTCTTTAACTTGCAGGATAGAATGTCCTCATCCCTGACCAGCACAGGGTCCTTTTCTTCTTCTTTACAACAGGCAAAAAGCCTGTGAGGACGCTGAGGATTCCTCACGCCGTGGGTCAGGGCAGGGCAGCTCACACAGTTCCTTCGCCAACCCAAGCTCAGATGATGGCTATGTTCGTATGAGGGGCGCTCTCTCATCTGCTGTTCCCTGAAACTCAGAAGAGAAAGAACAAGGAAATTAGCGTTCATTTCAGAAACATCTCCCCTGACATAAAATCTAAGTTGATGACGGAAGGGGGAGGTGGATGGAAGAGAAATTGACAGGAAGGCAGTCTGTCCAACTTACCTCTGTGTTTCTTGGTCTGTCTCTTTTTGTTCTTTTTTTTAAAATGCAGACCTAACCTTCTAAAGAAGGCCTTCCCTGGCCACCTCCAACCCCAGTGCAGAAGCCTACTCTGTGTTTACCCAAGCTCTTCCAGTCACCACACTCACTGAATTTGCCTCCTTGCTGCTTGAAACCTGTTAGGGAGCAGTGCTCAGAGATGGTAGGTGCCCAGTCATTGTTTACTTAACTGAATATCTGAGTAGGGTTAACTGCAATAGCAGCATGACTTTTATGGAGGGTTTCAGCTGTGCTTATGAAAATCTCAGTGACTGCACAAAGTCCAACTGGAAGAACCTGAGGTAGCAATGGTATAGTTTGTCTCACAGTGAATTCCAGCTAATGTGACTGGTATGGGTTAGAAACATGATGGACACATGTGGAAGGCAGGAAAATCTGAAGTAACATTACTCAGATGGTTTCAGTGTATTTCATTTTCTACTTTCCATTCAGTTCACAGTTGAGGTAGCTGGGGAAAAGAAGTCTTGGCTGCCACAAAGGGAAGCTGTTGTGAATTTAAGAGGGACTCTAGAGAAAAGATTCACTGAAGGCCTTTGTTTGGCCTGTTGGTCACACAGGAAGGCCAGCCTAACTGCTTCTCCCATCCATTCATGGTTTTTCCCATTCCTCCAGGAAAATAATGAGTCCCACACTCCAGTCATTTACTACGCAATAAAGATTCAACAGTAGGTACCTTATAAAACATCAGGGATTCTTTCCAAGCAGGTCTCCAAATACCCTGCTGTGGGATCTTGGAGCCATTTTATCATATTTAATAATATTTTATGTTTATTGAACTTTTACTATATGTGAACACTGGGCCAAGTGCTTGATGTATAGTACATCATCTAGTCTGCACAAAAAAAAAACTCCTAAGAGAGGTTCTGTTATTATCCTTCCTCCATTTTACAGGTAAAGAAACTGAGGCACAATTTCTAGGGTCACACAACTAGTAAGTGTCAGAACTAGGATTTGAACCCAGGCAGTCTGACATCAAAGCCGGGTGCTTCACTGGTATATATTTTTCCTCTTCTCTCAGGCTATTATTTTGACAGATGTAACAATTACTCCAACCAATGAACTCACCCTACTGCCATTGAGTCGATTCTAGCTACAGGACAAAGTAGAACTGCTCCACAGTTTCTAAGGAGTGCCTGTTACGTTCATACTGTTGATCTTTTGCTAAAGCAGATGTAGCACTTAAGCACTATGCCACCAGGATTTCCAACAATTACTCCAGAAAAATATATCCAGAGATTCCATTCCCACCAAGAGAGCCCCGAATACTAGATGGGACCATCTAATCACCCCACCTTATTCGATACACGTTCTTTGCTTCCCATTTGGTGCTACAGCTGTATAACCTAGAAATCACTGTGCCTAGCATAAAAGCCTATAATACTTTCTAAACAGCTAACTGTCAGCCCTTCAGTGAGGAATTCTTACAGTAAAATGATTTGGTAGGAGAGACATTCTTTTAGTCACTACTCACCTCATCCATGGATCCCTGTCCTTTACATGCAAGCACCGTAAAGATCAAACCAAAGAACACACCCAGTGCCATGATGATGTATGGTATGTTGGTAATGATCATAGTAGTGTTAATCACAGACTTGAGTCGATCTGCAGTCTCTTTATCAATGAGAACACTCTAAAGAGACAAGAAAATGTTAACCCCTTAAATATCCATGTACAATCTTTTTTCTTGCATCTTTCTTCCAAATCATTAAACACTATTTGGGGCTATATTCCTGTGAGCAAACCAGATATACTGAAAATCTGAAAATCTATTTGTAAAATATTAACAGCTACTCTTTTCTCCCGAAGACATTTGTTTTGCTCTCAAAATATGTCAGGAGAAGTATTCAGAAATATTAAAGTCATGTCCTTTGTTGTTTTCTGTCAGACAACTCCAATTCATCTTTCAAATCCAGCATGATATAACTTCCTTTCAGAAGTTTTCTCTGGCCATCTAGTTAGACCCCTTCTCTGCACTGCCATCCAGCTCTTTAAAATCTTTGTCATTGTCCTCACACTCTGTACTATAACGGGTTGTTTACCTTGGTTCCCCCCTCCCCAAACTGTGAAGTTTCTGAAGGCAAGGTTAAATGATTTTTAACTCAAGAACCTCAACACTGGGTATAGTACCTAGCACACAGTGCTAGGACACAGGTGCTCAATTAATGTCAGCTGAGTGAATGGATGGATGAATGAAACACCCTCAAACTCTAACTCACTGCCATCGAGTCGGTTTCAACTCACAGTGACCCTACAGAACAGAGCCTGGCGGATATGAACTGCCAACCTTCTGGTTAGCAGCTGTAGCACTTAACAACTATGTCAACCAGGGTTACCTGAAATACCCTATTAATGGTAAATCCAAAATATAATTTTCCTATTGGTTCAAAAACCAAAAACCGAAATACCAAACCCATTTCTCAAGCAGATTCCGACTCACAGCAACCCTACAGTGCAGAATAGAACTGCCAGATAGGGTTTCCCAGGAACACCGGTGGATTCTGTTGACGTTTTGGGGTAGTGGTAGTTCTTAAGTAATAGGGTACCAGGGTTTCCCCCAACCGGTTAGATCTAAGAAAACCATGGTGGCGTATTGTTTCAATGCTATGTTTGCTAACCAAAGGTCAACAGTTTGAATACACCAGGCGCTCCTGCTACGGACAGCGGTGGGTTTGGTTTGGTTAGATCTAAAGTGATGGGAACCTGAGATCCCGGGGGAAAAAAAAAAGTATTCAAGGAAGTCCTGAGACTTCCAGAATTCCAGAAAGGTGTCTGTAATCAAGGAAATATACTACATTAATACTTTCTGTACTCCGAGCAGAGTAATTATCACTTCAACCGTTACAGGTGAGGTATCTATACAGCTTAATCTCATAACAATGTTGAACAGCAAATGAGACAGTGAGCTTACTTTAGGTGTCTTCTGAGCAGTTCTTGGGTGGTACAAATGGTTAAGCTCTGGCCTACTAGCCAAACCACGGCTCAGATCCACCCAAAGGTGGGTCACAAATTAGGCCTGGCGATCTGCTTCTGAAAGGTCCCGTGAGTCAGAATCTACTCAGACTGGTACTTCTAATAACTGGCCAAGGCCTCTGAGGCCCAGTTTCCTCCTCCTCTGTAAAATGGGGTAGGGAGGAGGCAGTTTCCAAGGCACCACCAGTTCTAACATTTTATGCTTCTAAAGAAAGACAAGTCATGTTCTTTCCAAAAGATGGCAAAAGCATAAGGTTTCATTACATCATTTTCTAGTCTGTTAAAAAAGGAAAGCAGACTTAGGGATAGAGGAGACTTTGAATATGCCAGTACTGTGAACATACACTGGGAGAACAGGGTCCTCCTACCTCTTCAAAAAGTCCTACTTTCATGCCCCTCCCCAACAGATAATAACAAGATGACCCAAGTGCAACTGTACTTAGGTCCTAGGGATTGGCAAATATTGCCTGAATTTTTCCTGTGAAATAACTAAAGGCCTATCTTTGAGTTATTAATTACAAACCTTAAAAGAAATTATGACTGTAGCTATCACTGTAATAGCAAATAAAAAAAACTACAGTATGATATCAACTATATGATATCACAAGAAAAATACTCAGAAACGACATATGAAGAAGATGTCAACTGCATTTGCTTTTAAGGGATAGGCTTATTAGTAATTTTTAAAAAATTTCTTGGGAATTTTATATGGAACATGTTAATTTTATGGGAAGAAAACATTTTTTAAAGCTTTTATTTATCTTGTTGTTGATAACAAAAAACCAAAAGCCCACTGCCATGGAGGCAATTCTGACTCACAGTGACCCTATAAGACAGACTAAAACTGCCCCATAGAGTTGCCAAGGAGCGCTTGGTAGATTTGAACTGCTGACTTTTTGGTTAGCAAACAGCACTTAACCACTACACCACCAGGGTATACGCTGTTGAGAATACACACAACAAAACACATACTAATTTAACAGCTTCTACATGTAAAATTCAGTGACTCTGATGACATTCTTCAAGTTGTATAACCATTCTCACCCTCCTTGTCTGAGGTCTTCCTCCTCCATATGAAATTCAATTTCATATCAAAATATGAATAAAGATAGTTCTTTAAAGAGCTTAAGGAGCAAGGCAAACCTCTTTTTTTTTTTTCTTTTACTAGCTAAGGTAAACTATTATTTGGTTTCCAGTAAATTATTTTTTAAAAAGTTATTAGTGGAAAAAATTTTACAACATGTTGGTGAGTAAAGGAAAGCAAATTAAAAACAACATCAGCATGGCAGTTTTGTGAAGAGTGCTTCTAATTTCTCCTTTTAGGATAATCTCATTACTAAACTTTCTAAGAAAAACGTTTTTAGGTAAGAGATAAAAATAATGTAACCTAAAACATGCTGATATTAGGGGCAGCGGCCTGGAGACCATGGTTTCAGGGGACATCTAGGTCAACTGGCATAACAAAGCTTATTAAGAAATTGTTCTGCATCCCATTTTGGTGAATAGCATCTGGGGCATTAAAAGGTAGCAAGCAGCCATCTAAGTACCATCAGTTGGTCCCAACCCACTTGCAGCAAAGGAGAATGCAGAATACTGTAAGAGTCCAAGAGTCAGAAACGCACACATAAACAGAAACTGCATCAGCACTGAGATGAGAAGAACTAGATGGTGCCCAGCTACCAACAATGAACGCCCTGACAGGGAACACAACAAAGAGTCCCTGAAAGAGGGGAGGAAGAAAAGTGGAGTACAGAACTTGAACTTTACTAAAAAGACCAGACCTCACGGTCTGCCAGACTGGAGGGTCCCTGGAAGACATGGCCTGTGGATTGTCTGTTAGCCCAGTACTGTAACCATTCCTGAAGCCAACTCTTCAGACAAAGAGTAGACTGGACTATAGGACATAAAATGATACTGGTGAAGAGTGTGCTTCTTGGCTTAAATAGGTATAGGAGACTAACTGGGCAGCTCCTGTTCAGACATAAGATGAAGGAGCAAAGGGGGACTGAAGGTGGTTGACCGGCACAGGGAAATACAGGATAGAGAGGGGTATGCTGTTACAGTGTGGGAAGAGCAGCTAGGGTCACATCACAAAGTGTAAGTTTTTATATAAGAAACTGACTTGAATCGTAAACTTTCAGTTAAAGCCCAATAAAATATATTCTTTATAATGCTGCTATTAATAACAGAAGTCTGCCAACGTGGAATTTATTTAGGGGGAAAAAAAGCCCTGTATTTTCCCCCTTAAAACTGGGTGGAAGAGAGAGGGAGACTGAGGAGATACAGCTACAGTAACTGTGTGATGTGGTTCAGAAAAGACTCTTATCACTGATGTGTTAAAGAGGGGGCGGTTTTGGAGCTTTGAGAATATGTTTTTACTTAAAAAAAAACCAAAACTTTACATTTAACATTTAGGAATAAAATTCATGTCACTGGAATTAATGGACATGTATCATTTTATGTGATCTTTTATTTAACCACCCTCTACAAAATTTTTATGCAATGTTGCCAATTATTTTAATTTTAGCCTTTTTTTCTTCTCCTCAATTAATGACAGTAAATTGATTACATTTTACAAACTGGCACGATTTCAAAGAAGGAAGAGGTGCAGAAAGCTTTACACTGGTTATCTGAGTGTGGGCTATTTATCCGTTTCAGTTACATCTGACAGTGTTTTATTTTATCTTCACATTTTCTTACATTTAAGCAGCTCTGCAAGGGAGTTCCACTCAAATAACAATCTTGAAAAGGGAAACTTTTCATCCCGTCATTTCTGAAAATTCTGCCTCAGACACCAGCAGGTTCATGTAAATATCATACTACAATTTTCTCTGAGGGCCAACAGGTTTGTAGAACCATGTTTTCCCTTTCCTCAGCTCTTCAACTGTACAGATCTGTAACAGTAGACATCATAATAAAAGTTGTCCAAGCCTGAACAGCTAAAAAATACCTGTTCCCTGCTCCCAGGACTTACCTCATTAAGATACATCACTGGGAAAACCAGCGTTCTAATGTTTCTCGTTTCACTATAAAGACAAAGGAGGAGACATTTTACAGACATTATCACGCCTCATTAGTGGCACACTACAGACATGTTTGTACAAGCATCCCAGCACTTACTTCAACATCTTACCCAAATCTTACTGCTGACTTCTCACTTATCTTTGAAAACACATACAAAATCAGAAGTTAAATTGCAATATTCTGTCAGTCTAACAGTTCCAAGTGCCGCACATTTACATGAAGGGCAATCATCAAAACTGTAAGATGCTGAAAGCAAAATCATCAAAATGGTAACTGTTCTTCTAACAGCCACCACCAGGAGGCGACTTGCTGCAGAACAAAGCCGCCATCCCTCTGAGTGGTTTCTAAGTATGGCAGCTAAGTGCTGTCTTGAGAACCACACGCCTACCATATGCTGGCTATACATTTAATCCTCATGACAATGCTCTGCACTATGTATTTTTATTCCAGATATGCAGATGAGGAAATTGTGGCTCGGAGAAGGTATGCAATTTTTCCAGGGTCACTAAGAGTACGCTGTGGAGGCAGGATTAACTGGAACTCCCTTTTGATTCCAAGGCCCAGCTCTTAACTGTATGATTACACTACCTAAGAAATATACACATGGGTGACAAAACTAGTTCTTCCAAACCATGCTTGCTTCTTAAAAAGATCTAGGACATGAGGAAGTAAATCTGGCAAATCCGAGAAGTGACCCAACCAAGTTTTATTTTATATATATCTTTGTATATATATACCTACACATGTATGTATATATAAGTATACACACACATATAAGTATATATATATGTGTATAACCACTAGTGGCACAGTGGTTAAGTGATTTGGCTACAAACCAAAAGGTTTGCACTTCAAATCCACCAGACACTTCTTGGAAACCCTAGGGGGCAGTTCCCTCCTCTCCTTATAGGGTCACTGTGAGTTAAAATTGACTTGTTAGCAATGAGTTTGGTTTTTGTTATGAGTAAGAAATGTTCTGGAGTGTACAATTAAGTTTACCCAAGGAATTCAGCCGTCTTTCTCTTGGGAATTTAGGTTCTTGAGAGAAAACCAAAACCCAGTGCTGTAGATTCCAACTCATGGCAACCCATGGGTTACAGCGTAGAGCTGTTCCATAGGGTTGTCTTGACTGTAATCTTTATGGAAGCTCACTGCCAGGTCTTTCATCCATGTCACTACTGGGTGGGCTTGAACAGCCAACCTCTAGGTACCCAAACCAAACCAAGCCAAATCTCTTGCTGTCAAGTTGGTTCAAACTCACAGCAACCTTGCAGGACACAGTAGAACTGTCCCACAGGGTTTCCAAGGAGCATCTGGTGGATTTAATCTGCCTACCTTTTGCTTAGCAGTTAAATGCTTAGGCTAGCAGTAAAACACAAACCTTTCACACCACCCAGGGACCATAGTTTCTAAGAGATGATTTCGGAAATTTTGTAATTACCCTAGTGACTGAAGTGTCTTGAAGAGATGCACACTACAACTAACCTAACAGGTGATACTTATGCAGAGACTTAGCTGAGGGCTGGCCAGGCCAGAAAAACCCACCATGTTTTATCAGCTGACTGCAGAGAAGGGGGCCATGATTCCATGAATCATGGCTATGTAATGGGGCCCCAGTAAAGGCTCTGACCACCGAAGTTCCACAGGCTTCCCAGTTACTCAGACACTGACACACGTGGGAGGGCACTGCATCTGTTTTGTGGACAAAGAAGCTTGGTGCTGGGAACCCTCCAAGACATCCTACATGTCTCTTTATTTGTATCCTTTTTGCTATAACAAAACTGTAATTGTTAGCACAGTGCTTTCCATGAATTCTGTAGGTCATTCCAGTGGATTCTCAAACTTGAGTGTAACAAGAGCTAGCAGGTCAGAAGACAGGAGGGTCTGTGTCTAGTGGACAGCCTCTGAAGGCCTGGGAAGATCTGACACCATGGAGGAGAAATGTGCCCTTACCTGGTGAGGGTCAGAGGAAGAAGGGCTGCATATCAGCAGGTGTCAGAACAGGAGGGGAATAGAGGGGAACAGAACTGAACCGAACCGATCCTTATAGTTTGGCATCTGAGGAGTGAGAAATGGGATTTGTTTTTTTAGCTTAGGAGAATGCCTGAGCTATGGAAAGTACTCTGTAAGCATCAGGTTAAATACAGTAAGTAAATTTCAAGACCAAGGCCCCCAATGAAAATGCAGATCATGCCCTCAAAGACAGGAGTGAGCACATTAGAAAAGGCAGGCTACACTCCTCCTGACACTGACCCCATCAGAAACTCAATGTAGCAAAATTATCCTCCGCCTCTGTTACAAATAAGCAAAACTTACACAAATTCATCTAATTTCCTGACATAAATGTTGATTTGGAACCTCTTGGCTGCTCTTAGGATAATTCCAGTCAGCTGCAAATCAGAGAAGTAGAAAGAAAACATGAGAATTTATTAAAAATCACAAACAAAATTTTACAACAGAGCATCAATACCATGAGAAAATAAGGACAAAATTCCTGATAAACATGGTGGCTGTTACCATGTTTGTATGCAGAGTGTGACAAGGAAGAAGGGATTCCCCCGAATAGAATGAGAACTGGGATTGCTTTGGGTGCCTGGTAAATCAATGCTTCCAGAAACTCTTACACGAGTCCTGGAGAACCTCGTTAAAATGCAGATTCAGATTCAGCAGGTCCAGGGTGGGGCCTGAGGTTCAACAGGATCGACAAGATCCCAGGATGCTGCAGTCAGCAAGCCACATGTTGAATAACAAAACCCTAGAGGACTCCAACAAGAGGGAGATCCCACAGATAGCCGGTCAGAACTGGATATGGAGGTGTCTGTGCAGCGAGCTTCAAAGAGGATGGCAGCCACACCCGAGAAGAGCCTGAGAACGCTTAGGGCCACCTAAGATCTCTGCAGCTGTTTTTCCCACAAGCCTGCATTTCTGCACCAAGGTCACAGGACCACATTTATCCCTTGGTGACAAGCACCTGCTCACAGTCTGGCTTATGAAACTGACCACATGGTGGCTAAGAGGACATCAATCTTACCCACAAAAGGGTAAGATCATTGGTTTCTCAGATACAAATGCAACGAGTGTAGTTATAACTGTTCATAAGATTCTGTGCAGCAACAACACTCTTGCTTCTTTGTTGTTCCTTGAGGTTTAAAATCCCAAGAATGAAGTATCTGGCCTTTAGTTAGATTCCTACAGTGAAAGGCTCTCACATGATGAAGTGAGAGTCAAGTCTTTTTAGAACGGGTTTAATTTCTCTGTGCCCCATGGGAGAAATGAATACATGCTCAGGTTCAAGGCTGGTGAGAGACGACTGGCCAGGTTACATGGGTCCACTCTCAGTTGTCTCCAAAGGCTGAACCTTCACTGTTGCTTTTTTGTTAAAACAAGTTCCCTGGTATTTTTGTATATGAGATCCACACAGTTGAGCCTTCATACAGGGTTATGAGACTATTCATTACATTTCTCTGAACAGAGTTTTCCCGATGAAGAAGAATAATGTATTTCTTAGGAGCGCTTAGAACTAACCCACCGCAGACTATACAGACAGGATGACACACATGCTCTGCCCCAGGAAGCAGCGCATACTCACAGGATTAATGTCCACAAATGTCTCATGATACTCCTTGTTTGGATGCATGCCTGCTATGGCAGAAGGAAACTTCTTGTCTGCTTGGTAGAAGTGTGGGAAAGACATAATAAGGGGTGCACCTACATTTTAAGGAAAGCAATGAGAAAGTAAGTACAGCATTCCTGATCACAAACCTGGTCCCTAAGGGAGCAAAAATAGCTATAAATCATTAAATCTTGAATATGTCATGGACTGCCAAAAGAACAAACAAGTATGTCTTGGAAGAAGTACAGCCAGAATCCTTCTTAGAAGAAACAAGGATGGTAAGACTCTGTCTCATGTACGTTGGACATGTTCTCAGGAGGGATCCATCCCTGGTGAACGACATCATCCTACGTAAAGCAGATGGTCAGCAAAAAAGAGGAATACCCTCAATATGACAGACACAGTGGCTCCAACCATGGTCTCAAGTGTAACAATGACTTTGAGGATGGTACAAGACCAAGTTGTGTTTTGTTCTTTTGTACATAAGGTCTCTAAGACCTACCTGACTGCACCTAATTACAACATACATAATTAAACATGGGGTTTGGGGATAAAATTCCATTCCATATTTGTTAGTTCAGGATTTGTTCTTCATTTTCTGATGCCTCATTCAGTCCAGAATGTATGTATTGAAGGTCTGCCTAAATTCTTTATTCTGCAACATTTACTGAACCTACAAAGTGTCAAGAGTTGTATATACATTCTTTTAATTAACATTTCCAGCAGCCCCATGATGTTAAGAGTTATTATATTCATTTTACATTTGAAAAAAACCAAGGCTTAGAACAGTTACAGAATTTACCCAGGGGCATCCAGCTACCATGATGGAGGCAGAATTATGATTCAGTGAGGGTTGTCACATTTGTTTTAACTACAATCTTCTAGCAGTCAACAGATGTCTTTTTATTTGTTTCTCTGTCTTAATTTTTTTATTGTTTTACCAAATATAAATGCTGTTCTCCCAAATACATTGATGCAGAAAAATTTTAAGACTTTGTCTTGTCATGATGAGATTCAGGTCTGCCCACATGAAGACTTTGGTTTTCTTTTTTCTTTCTTTTTTTAAGTTAATTTTAGGAGCCAAATAGGGAAACAAGTTATATCCAGGATTTCTACCACCCACCTACCTGTTTGTCACACTGTGGTGGCCTGTATGTTGCTATGCTGCTGGAAGCTGTGCCACTGGTATACCTCCCAGCAGCATGGCTGGACAGGCTCCATACCCAGACAGACTAGGAAGAAGGACTTGGTAATCTATTTCTAAAAAAATAGCCAAGGAAAACCTAGTGGATCACAACAGAGTACTGTCCAACTTTCTTGCTTTCAACATGTCATCAAGAAGGACCCATCACTAGTGGAGGACATCATGTTTGGTGAAAGAGAAGACCAACAAGTACGAAAGACACCCTCAGTGAGGTGGACCGACACAACTGCCACAACGATGGACGTGAACATACTGGAGATCATGACGATGATGAAGGATTGGACAGTGTTTCATTCTGTTGTACATAAAGTCACTATAAGTCAGTGTAAACTTAGTGGCCGCTATCAAGTGAGGAGGAGAGAGGGACTCAATAATTGCTGCCAGGAAAATATGTTTTTGGAGAAATGAGCTAATTGGCAAGTAATTCTAAGATTAAATATATACCCACAAGACCATGGGTCAAGACATTATTATCTTTTGTTCTTTTCTGCTAAACACTTCCACAAAGCCACAAATTTCCTTCTTTGTGATCAACAGTGAACTTTGAAATGTATTCTTTTAAAACCAGTTGAGGACTTAATAATAACCAGACACTGACCTGAGTGTCTTTCATACATTATCTTTAACCCTCACACAACTTCCACTTTATGGAGAACACTCATTTCTAGGATCCCTAGTCAACTCAGCCTGATTGTTAAACAGAATAGGATTCGAACCCAGACCTGCCCAACTCCAGAATACTCACTCATACCTAAAAATTCAGAAAAGTCAATAATCCTGGAAAGTTTACCATTTCAGTCCAAATTTGGGAATACATATGTAAAAGGAAATGGACCGACACAGTGGCTGCAGCAATGGGCATAATAAACACGAAAACAATTGTGGGCATGGCATAGGACAGCGGAGTGTTTCGTTCTGTTGTTCACAGGGTCTCTATGAGTCAGAAATGACTCGAAGGCACCTAACATCAACAGCAGCACATAAAAGAGAAAAGAACTCTAACAAGAGTTTAAGTTTCCAGAACAGAATCTACTAATTCTAATATCAGCTTCTTGAAGCAGCAAAATATTAACAAAAGAGCAAGAAAAACATATCTACATTGGTGCCTTGAATTCATTCTGAGTGCACAGGGATACTTTTAGGACCATTTAACCCATAAAGTTAAAGGAGAAGCTGAGTACAGAATGTGTTCTCATTCACCCCTGGTCTTTATTTCCATCT
Source organism: Heterohyrax brucei (assembly GCA_028571685.1). Lineage (NCBI taxonomy): Eukaryota > Metazoa > Chordata > Mammalia > Hyracoidea > Procaviidae > Heterohyrax > Heterohyrax brucei. Next base: position 115,269,261 of record CM053143.1, on the reverse strand, counting down.
AAATGGTACTGCATTCCTGACACAGAGGTTCCCAAATACCCAGATACCTTCTTTACCTTTGGTCAGTAGTCCAGGGCTTAACCACCTGCGCCACTCAGGGACACCCTCACGTGTATTTAGCAGGGCTAAGTGTGTAAAAGGAAACCTTGGTGGTGTAGTGGTCAAGTGCTATGGCTGCTAACCAGAAGTTTGGCAGTTTGAGTCTACCAGGAGCTTCTTGGAGACTCTATGGGGCAGTTCTATTCTATGGGGCACAGTAGAACTACTCTGCCCTATAGGATTGCTATGAGTCGGGATTGACTCAATGGCAATGGGTTTGGGTTTCTTTTAAGTGTTTAAAAGGAACATTGGTGGCATAATGGTGAAGCACTCTGTTACTAAAAGCAAGGCTGACAGTTTTGCCCACCCAGTGGTCCCACAGCAGAAACACCTGGTGATCTGCTTCCATAAGGGTTACAGCCTAGTATAGGGCAGTTCTACTCTGTCACAGAGTCAGTACAATTCAAAATCAACTCAATGGCACCCAACAGCAAATGGGTAAAGTACTTGGAACAGTGAGTAGCACATGGTAAGTGCTTGGTAAACTAGCTATTATTACTATTAAAACTTTTACACTACTGTCCAGAAGGAAACACAATATGGCATTCCATAAATAAAAAGCATTAGGAAAAAGTCAAGCAGCCATTTTGGATGATTCTACAGCCACACTACAAAATATTATTCTTGAAAGGTCAGAATCTTTCTTTGTAGCTGGGCTGACAACATAGTGCTTGCTTTCCAATCCTTCCACATTCTAGATACCCATGATCCTGTTCCTTAGTCTGAGTTCTTACCATTCTTGCAGATGCTGACATTCACAATTCCTGAGCCCAGGCAGTTTCCTTCAGGTATACAGAAGCCAGCGTTTTCTGAGCTATTAGCGAATACTTCTGCAGGCATCTTATATCGAAAGGCAGGCAGTCCCTGTATGCTCTCGAAGCCACTGAAAGCTAAATATACTGATCTGTTGGGAAGTAAGAAAAAGGGAGTCAGTGTAAAAGTCTAGCCAGCACAGTCTGCCCCAAATCAGGGAGTCAGCAACAGTCCCCAGGTAAGACATGCTAACAGCTGACATGATGAGTGGGAAATGAAGATGCCAAGGGCTGCTAGAAAGAAGCCCAACCCACTCAGAGAGTACAAATAGGTGCTACTGTTGGCCATTTTAAAAGGTTATACAAAGAGCATACCATTTTCTGCATTCAAAATTATATTTTTTGAGATTTATTACATTAATGTACTTAGTTTGGGTTCTTTTATTTAGAATTCTATATGACATTCTAGAAACCCTGGTGGCAAAATGGTTAAGTGCCAAGCAGAAGGTCTGCAGTTCAAATCCACCAGGGGCTCCTTGGAAATTCGATGGAGCAGTTCTACTCTGTCTCAGAGTTGCCATGAGTCAGTATCGACTCAATGGCACTGGGTTTGGTTTTTGGTTTTTATATGATATTCTACTGAAAAACCACATTGTTGTTGTTAGTTGCCGTCAAGTTGGCTGTGATTCACGGTGACCTTATGTATAGCAGAAACAAACACTGCCTGGCCCTGTGCCAGCCTCACAATTATTAGCATGTTTGAGCCCACTGCTGCCCAAGAATATACACAGTTTATTTATCCTACTTATAGGTATTTAGATTTTTTAAAAATTTTTTCATTACTATAAACAATGTTGCAATGACTGGCAATGAATATTTCTGTTATGTCTCCTTGCACACAGATACAACAGTTCTTCAGGCCAAGGAATCCACCTAAGAGACAACTGAAGAATCATGGCAGTTGTTATCTCTTTGGCTTTCCTAGTTACTGCCATATGGCCTTCCAAAGTGACTGGACCAATTTAAACTTTTCCTACTGCTCCCAAACAAGGTCCCCTTGTTTTACTCAACTGTCTTTTCTCATTGGCTTTTGTTTCTTCCTTCAGTCCTCCCAAAAGTATTTCTTGAATAGGGGGGCTAGTTAGGAGGTGGCTTGTGATATTCTATATGAGAGATAAAAAGGATCTAAACCATGGCACAGACAGTCCAGAGGGAAAAATGCGCTAAATTCAAGATTTTCTGTGGAGGAATCAACAGTATTTAGTGACTGGCTAAATGTAAAGAATAATTTACAGCATTACCGATGTTTCTGGCTTGGGTGACTGGGTAGATGATACAGTTTATTTCATGGGATATAAAAGAACTGCAATTTGGAAGAATGACAGTACAAGGAATTGACAATGTCAAAAGCCATGAGACCACTTTGACATTTCACAGAAAGGCAGAGATAATCTGGACCACAAGGAGTCAGCCTTGCCCAAGTGGGCTGAACAGAGACCCAGGCTGAGTGAATCAGCACTCATTCAACCAGTGTGAGGTGAAGGGTGGGAGGAGGAGAACCAGCATGATGGGGAGGCGGAAGCCAAGGCTGTAAGAAGGATGGCCACCTCAGAAAGGGGAAACTTCATGTTTACTTGTAGAGGACCCGGAGGCAGGAGAGGAAAAGAGACTACAGGGCAGACCAAAGAGTTAGCATTTACCCAAAGGCAAAAATGAGAAGGCAAGGAGGAAAGGCAGTTACACTGGTGGGAACAGAGACAGCAGCATGGAAACAATGAGAACAGTGACACTGCAAAAACTGTAGGCAATGCCACAACAATCTGTAACACGCTGTCACATGGGAACCTAATTTGCTATGTAAACTTTCATCTACAACATAATAAAAGTATTAAAGAAGACTAGAGCGAGAGATTACAGGACAAGTGAGAGTTGATTTGATTAAAGTGAAATTTCTATCCAACACATTACCTAGAAACTCTAAAATATGGACAACATGGGAGTGTAACTTATTTTTCTTCTATGAGTAATAAAAATCACCTGTTCACTAGAAGAGGGCCATGTCAAATTTCATTCTTAATCAACGGTATCACAATAAATAACAGTGAAACCCCATTTCTGCTTACTCTGTGAAAGGTCTGTGCTGAGTTTCACGTAATTTATTTGTTTTAATAGTAACTCCGAAGGCAGCTAACTGTTTCTGTTCCTACTTTACAGATGAAAAAGTGAGGTAAAGAGTGGTTAAGTAACTTGATCGAGGTCACACAGCTAAGTGGTATGGTTCAAATCAACGAAGTCAGGCTCCAGAGTCTGTGCAGTGAACTAGGGCACTGCACTGCACCACACTATCCTGCCTTTCCATACGCCATCACCATTTACCTTATTAAGCAAGAGAATTAATGCTTACGAGTAGCTGTATGTATTCCTCACACTTTTTGGTGCCCTTGTGGGGCACTGGTTAAGTTCTCATCTGCTAGCTGAAAGGCTGAGGGTTTCAACCCACCAGTCACTCTGTGGGAGAAAGATGTGACAGTTGCCTTCTGTCAAGTTTTACAGCCTTGGAATTTCATGGCAATGTGGTTCATTTGAGCAGTCAAACAACTTATTTGTAATGTTCTTACCTGCAAAGATCAGATGAAAAGACATAAAGAGTTTCGTCTTTGGTTATTAATGGGTGAAAAGAATCTCCATCCGTTCCGTTAATCATATTACACTTCTCTGTTGCCCACCAATCAAGTGACCTGTAATTTATAAGCACAAGAAAAGATAAAGACAATCAAATTGACTTTTACAATCTTTTAAACAGTCAACACCTTTTGCACCTTAACTGGGAGCTGGCTCCCCACAATCTTATACATACGTAGACACAAAAGCAGTCTTGTTTGCAGACAGACCCACGTGAGTGGGTTTCTACATCGACTTGTGACCAGAAGAACCAAATGGCACCCGGCCACCATCAGTGATAGCCATGATGGAGCTTACAAAGTTGAGTCTCACTGGCAACAAGAGAATAAACAGGGGTACACCCTGATATCTCCAATAAAAGAGTACAATTGATGGTCCAGCGGCTTCGGGGTTCCCCTGGGAGCTGGGCCCTGGCCCTGATGCTGCCCCTGTCCGTAAATCATAATGAAGTTCAACTTTTCAGACAGCAATGGATTGGACTTGGCGATGCACAGTGAACGTACCTTCTGGGAATTTTGTGGTTCTATGCATCTGTAGGGTGTCATCCTGCTGACCTTTGGCTGGAGGAAGGGGAGTGGGTGAAGAGGAGGGGATAGGAGACTGTTGGGAGGATAGGACATGTATGGAGCAGACAGGAGGGGTGTGCTGTTACCAGGCAGGGAGAGCAGTGGGAGCTGCATATAGGTGAGCATGCAAACTTATGTGGGAATGTACATTTTCACTCAATCATTAAAAAAAAAAAAAAAAAAAAGAGTAGTCTTGTTTAAAGTTCCTATCAAAGGGGAGAAAAAATAAGCTCCCAATTCCCAAATCAATTTCAATACAGGCAATAGCCAGAAATTCCTCTTTTCTTCCTCCAAAAAAGTGTAGCCTATACAGAGAGTTAAGAAGTCCTCTTAACAACCAACTGAACCTCCAAGAGACACAACAGAAGACAAGCCTGGGGATCTGCTTCAAAACGTCACAGGCTTGCAAACCTTAATGAGTCATTCTGATTTGTACACGGGGTCACCATGAGTTGGAACTTACTCAACAACTAATAACAACGCTGAGGATTACAAATAGGAACTTATTTAGAGCAGTGACCCCATCTAGCATTAATAATAGCCTTGCTTATGGCAACCCCACAGGCAGATGAACCCTGGATAGGTATGTCTGCTTTTTTAGTATTCATGATACAGTGTTAACACTGCCTCCCCTAGGAATAGCCGTCTGTTCTAAACACACAGGACTTCTTCTGAAACTTTCTTTGAAAGAAAAGTTGCCAGCTAAGAATAATGTATCCTGCAAAACTCTTACTTAAATATGATGGTGAAATTAGGACACTGCCAGATACAGAAATTAAGGGAATATGTAAAAACCACTCCAAAGTTACAAGAGTTATTAAGGGAGTCCTTGGGTCTGAGAAAAGACAACACCAGAAAGCTCAATATTAAATTGATTTGGCATCTAAGCACCATGCAAGCCTCCCCTCACTCCCCTCAGATGGCTGGCAGCTGCACTTGAGATGCACTAGCTGGGGACTGACTTAGGTCTCCTGTGCAGAAGGCGAGAATTCTATCACTGCAATGGTTAATGCAATGTGTCAACTTGGTTAGGCTCTGATTCTGTTTTTCAGCAAATATGATGTAACCATCAATCATAACATGATCTGTTATGATACAGTATGATCCATAATGTGATCTATTGGAAGTGTTCAATCAGCTGAAAGGAGAGCTTCCCTGAGGGTAGGGGCTGCATCCAATATATATGAGTGTTTTGGCAAAGTGTATGCTTTGTCTAGATCCTGCATGCAACTCATCATCCTGTGACCTCTGGGTTCGGGACACGAGCCAGCAGTCTTCTACCTGACCGCAGATCTTGGTACTTCCCAGATGCCGGGAGCCAGCCCCGACAACTTTTTCGGGTCCGCACGGAGGAAGTGAAACGGCGTCGGTGGAGGAAATGAGAAAGGAGACAGAAAAGAGTTTTGGAGAAAAATGGCAGCCCTGTAAAGGTCTGTCTTTCTTTATTTTTATAGTTGAGGTGAGGTAATTTTCACCCTGCCCCCCCCCACAAGCCATTGGCTAATTTGAAACCGAAACATCCTGGTCTTGGTAATTGTCAAGGCTTTCTAGATAATGGCCCGAGGCAGGTGTGTTGTGGTGATAATTGACAGTGAAGACAAAGTTATGCCCTGAGCTCAATCAGCCCTACCAATACCTCAAGGTTAAAAGGTACAGGAGGAGGGGTCTAAAGGTTATAATCTCTATTTGTTCCTACTTTGCTCTTTATTTTATCTCCTCCTGTGGGGACAGTAAACACCTACCGTCCCCCACCTTATGCCTTTGTTAAACTGTTCTAAAAAGGGTAATTCTTTTCACATGGGGGGGATGTGCAGTTGGGGGAAGTCAGCGGGGCTGGGCTGGCCTTGGCATTCCCGGGCTGGGCGTTCCCGGGCTGGGCGTTCCCGGGCTGGGCGTTCCCGGGCTCAGCGTTTGTCCTTGTGCCGGGAGATGAGGAGGTATTTTGGAGGAGAGTTTAATTGGGATGAAAAATATACAGCCAGAAATACGTCAGGGGTGAGATGCATCCATCCACCATCACAGAGGCTTGTGGCTTTGCTCACAGAGGTCTTTGTGGGTGACGGGCTTCGGCACCCAGGTCCTGCAACTCTGTGAGCCAGCAGCCTCCCACCTGACCTACCAATTTTGGGTTCATCAGCCCTTGCAAACATGTGAGTCTAGGGAAGCCTCCAGCCTGATGCCTGAGACTTGTTAGTCTATGCAACTATGAGAGCCATTTCCCTGAAATAAATCTCTCTTTGTATATATTTACATATGTATGCTTCATTGGTTGTGCCTAACACAGCTATTGAAACACCATAGGCCCTCTAAGAGCCACTATACTGACAGATAATCTTCAGCTAGAAGAAAAGTACACCCAGGGGGAGGTGTGGGAAGGTTTCCTTACTGTGAAGTTACTTCCGCTCTCTACCATACCGTATTCTTCATATGTTTATTTACATGTTTATATATTAATATGCCTTTATCCAAATCCTTTTTTTAAGGTAGCATATTCCAACTCAATGGCACTTGTCTATTAGGCACACAGTTTAGGACCCTGCCTTTTCTCCCTTAGTATTTCTGGCCATGATATGTGAGAGAAGTATTTAACAGACAAGTTAATAAAATCATTAATTAAACCTTTAATTTCCCAGGTTGTCAAGATTATATCTTTGCATCTATTTAACAGGTCATCAGAAAGGAACTTTCTACAACGATGTTAATTAAGCTAATTACCACATTTTTCAGAAGATTATAAGTACTAGAAATGATCATATGAAAAATATTTTTATATTATATATAAAAATGCTATGGAAGTTTTTCATTACATCAGTCAGATTCTTTTGTAAAAGATGTACATGATAAATGCCTCCTAGGATGTGAAGCCAGCATAAAGTTTGTTTTCGAAATGCCACTAGCAATGAAACCACACAGCTCACTGTACTTCCCTTGTCTGCCCAGACTGCTGGAAGCTCAGAGGTAAATTTAATATGCAAGAATAGAGCTCTTCCCACCTCAGGCCCTGAAGAATTATTCTTTTTCTCTTCACAGCTTCTAAATTCTCTTGATGGAAAAAAAATCCTTTTGTTTTTACATACAGTTCTACGGCAATGTGCTATATCCCACTTTGGAAGTAGTTTGTTTATAAATTATAAGCAGAAATAATAAACTGATAATTATTTCTGAAATGCCAGAACTGTGAACTCAAATGTATTTAATCCTTTAAGAAAAATACAGTCACTAAAGTTAAGTGAGAATATCCTTCCCCTTACGCACAAAACAAGTAAACCAAGCAAAAAAGGTAGTTTGAAAAATATCTGTGCTGCAGCTACAACCTATTCAGTGATTACTAAGTTGCTGAAGTTAAGACTTTTCAATGGCTAATAATTTATACCTGGTCACTATAATTCTACATACAAAAAATTTAATTTGAAAAGTACATCATCCCAACCTTTGATTTGTCATGTATTTCACCTATCTGTAGAATTTTTCATCTGAAAAATGACACTGCTAATTTTTTTTTTTTTTAAAGAATCCAGATGTGAACATTTGGCTTAAAGGTAATTTGAAAAAATGATTACACTTATCTCTCACAAGACTTACTTTTTTCCATTCCATTCCACAATCTTTGTAAAGTGAAGGTAACTGTCTTCCCCAGTTAGAAAAACATAGTCTCCATCATTAGTTCCATTTTTCTGAAAATAAATGAACATAATAAATTAAAGTAGCTACTGAATTTAATCTTATTCATGAAATTGCCCTAATTGGGCCTAATTGTTACATGCACCAGAACTAGGAAACACAGTAAACATTTTCTCAAATACAATACAAACCTTATTATTAGTTTACAGTTTTAAAAATTCTAAACCCAGCAACCCAATGAAAAACTGGAAAGGGATCTGAACAGACATTTCTCCAAAGAAAATACACAAATAGCTAATAGGTACATGAAAAGATGTTCAACAGTTTTAGGAAAATAAAAATCGAAACCATAATAATGTACCACTTTACATCCATTAAAACCAAAAAGATCAAACTCACTGCTATTGAGTCGATTCTGACTCATAGCAATCCCATAAGGACAGAGCGGCGCTGTCCCATAGAGCTTCCAAGGAGTGCTTGGTGGCTTTGAACTGCCAACCTTTTGTTTAGCAGCTGTAGCACTTAACCACTACCCACCAAGGTTTCCTCACAGCCATTAGGATGGCTATAATAAAAAAGAAAGAATAACAAGTGTTATCAAAGATAGGGAGAAATCAGAACCCTCATACATTAGTTGTGAGAACATAAAAAGTTGCAGCTGCTTTAGAAAAACAGTCCTGGCAGTTCCCTGAAAAAGTGAAGCACAGTTACCATATGACTCAGTGATTCCACTCCTAGGTATACACCCAAGAAAAATGAAAACCTCCACACAAATGTTCACAGCAGCACCGTTCATAAAAACCGAAAAGGAGAAACAAAGCAAATGTCAATCCCAAGGGCCAAAGTTATAACAATTTGAGCCACAAAGAGTTAGACCATAATCCAAAGTATAAAATACCCATGAGTCCATACTGATATAAATAAATTACCAAATAAATGAATCAACAAGGGAGAAGAGACAAACCTCTAGTGCAGAATTCTAAATAATGTAGATTACTTCACCCTAAAGGAGCAGGAATACAACTCCCCACTCCAGTAATGTGGGCTGTGTATAGTAGACTTCTAAACCACACACAATGAAGAGGGGAGGGTCACTTTATAGCGGAAAAACCTGACCAACACTACTATAACCGGTAATCAGCTCTCTTATGCCAGGGAGAAGAGAGGCACCTTAAAAGCAAAGTCACTTTGGTGGCTAAGGTGTGCCTGTGGCTAAGATCATGCCCAAGCCATGATCCTTTCAACTGCCTCACACATATGTGAAAGCTGCACCTTAACAGAGGAAGACAGAACTGATGCATACGAAAGGTGGTGTTGGTGAAGAATACTGAACATACACAGCTGGCCAGAAGAACAAACACACCAAGCAGAGAAAGAATACAACCAGAATGCTTCTCAGAAGCCAAAATGGTGCGATTCTTCCTTGCTTACTCTGGACATGTCATCAGGAAAGGCCAAGCACTAGAAAACAACACCATGAAAGGTCAAGCACAGGGCCAGCATAAATGAGGCAAAGCCTCACTGAGATGGCCTGAACGATAGCCTCAACAACGGACTCACACCAACACACCGAAGATGACGTGGGACGAACTGGGTAGCATTTCTTTCTGTAATACAGGAGGTCACACTGAGTTAGAGCCAGGTCCAGGGCAACTAACAATCGTCAATGGATGCAGATACGATGAGTGGCACTGCCAGAAGACAAGAAGGGCACTTGGTATTGAGCCAGGTCCCTGTGAATAAGGAGCTCTGTGCCAATATTCTGCCTGTCCACTCACATCATCCTATTCATTTCTACATCCTGCCCCTCCTTGTTAAGCATTTGGCTGTTTCATCATCGAAGTGTGACAGAAAAGTGTTCTACAGCGTTAAAACTTTCCTACTTCATCATAAGGTACAGGGGACCAACTGTAACAGAGATACAGGCCCCATGTATCAGTGTCAAGGTTAGCTAGGCAACCTGATCTCTGCCCCATATACTAACATATTTTACTCCAGAATCTAACATTTTCCAGGAATAACAAAGGTGGTGGCGTGCGCCACAGTATTGATAAGGTTACTGAGGGAACCTCATAGGCCACTTATCACCAGCTCTTCCCTGGCAGTTTGTGATGCAAATATAAGCTTTTCCTGACAGCTGTGATGTAAATGTAACAATTCCTCCTGGCAGCTGTGAAGTGGCTACAGTAGCCTTAAATCCTATCAAAAACCAAGTTCCTATCTCTGCCTCCTATCTATGACATTGCTCCCTGCTTTTGCCAATAAAAAGCATCCCCCCCCCCCCCCCCAGTTTATGCTGGGTCTTTTTCCACTCACGGAGAGTGGAACATACTGTTCCTTAATAAACCTTTCCATCATTTTGCTACCAAAAAGGATGCATCCTTGTGTGCTTTGGGGGAGGGGAAACCCAGTTGGCCACCCTTTGGGAGACTGAACTTGCTAGCTTGATCTCTGGAACCTGAATCTGGTCACTCAGTTACGTGACTTAGGCAAGAGGAAAATACAGGCAGAACATTACCTAGGGCAAAAATCAGGGGCTGGGCTTGGGCAGGGTAGACAAAGCAGATGTCAGTGAAGGGGCAGTGAGGGCTGGTGGAATCAGGCCACACCCTGCAACCCTGGAATGAATGACGGCCCAAGTGTGAACCTACATGCCACAGCCTCCAGATGGTTTCAGAGCAGGTGAAAAACCAGACAAAGAAGATACTGTCTTTTATCAACAACTCTTCAGAGAGTCTCTGCACCTCCAAAATAGAAAGTTACACCAGTCACTCATGTTAATTCAGGTTTATTATCTTACCCAGTAGTGGAGAGAACAGATAATAATGGTTCCTTAAACGTATGGCACAATTTATAGTTTGCAAAGTACTTTTATGAATTTCTTCTTAATCTTCACAATAATCTTTGAAATACGGGTATTACTTGCCTCTGAAAAGCCCCATAGTTATTAAGTGGAAAAAGTCAGAAACACACTGAGGTCCTCTGGTTCTAAGTTTCCTGCTCTTTCCTAGAGCAGGGAATCCACTCCAAGTTATTAACTGGCAAAGGAATATTAAAGGAGCTTTCACCAATGGGGTTTATTAAGAGACACAGCGGTACTTGTAAGGAGAGCCAAAGGGTAGGATGCCAAGTGCCATCGAGTCGGATCCGATAGAGAAAGGAAAAATAAATAAAACATTGCCTCCTTTGCAAATCTACCAATCAGCCTGTAAATGTAGACTGTCCTGAGGGCGAGACAAACAGTTCACACCATCAGCCAGCTAAGCGAAAGGTTGAGGGCTCAGGTCCCTCGGCAGTGTCTCAGAGAAAAGGGCCACCAAACCAACTTTCCCCCAAATCACCCATTAAGAATTGCATGGAGCACAGTTCTACTCTGACACACAAGGGGTCACCTTGAGTCTAGTCTGACTCCACGGCAACTGCTATGCGGGGCAAATGCAGGTTGTTTTTAAAAAGGCATATAAAGACATTAGTTATAACTATTTTTGAGTTTGGTGACATAAAAACAGAAAAGTGAGCCATACAATGAGAATTACTGAGCTATTACGGAACAGAAATCTACTTGGCAGATGGATAAACAAAACCAAATGCCAAAAACATTTCCACCGATTTGGACTCACAGTGACCCTGTAGGACAGGGTACAACAGCCTCACAGAGCTCGCAAGCAGCACTTGGTAGACTGCAACTGCCAACCTTTTGTTTACCAGCCGTGACACTTACATACTGTGCCATCACGGTTTCCAGATGGGAGCAATTAGGACCAACCATTTCTAGATGGGAAGTCTAGTCACACTTAAGAAACGAGTCTTTCCTCCAGCCCTGCGGGATGCTCTGTTCCTATGAGGCAGGATGTAGAGAACACCTGTCTGCTCTGCTCACCCAAAGTGAAGGTACAGGGCCTTTCTGCTGGCAGGACTCTACTCACAGGAACCCCACCTCCTGTATTAAAACAATAAAACAAGACTGATGCTGTTGTGTCAACTCCCATTCATAAGCTGCCCCACGTGTTACAGAGCAGAACTCCACAGGGTATTCTTTTGGGTTGTCATCTTTACAGCAGCAGATCACCAGGCCTGTCTTTCACCATACTGCAGGGTGTGAACCACCAACCTTTCAGTTGGCAGTTGAGTGCAAACCGTTTATGACACTCAGGGCTTCCTGCATAAAAAAAAAAAAGCCCAACGCTGTCGAGTCAGGTCCAACTCAGAGCAACCCTAAACGTCAGACTAGAACTGCCCCCTAGAGTTTCCAAGGAGCATCAGGTGGATTTGAACTGCTGGCTTTGTGGTTAATGGATCTAGCACTTAACCCACTACACCACCTGGGTTTCCCTTCCTGCACAGACGATGTTAAAAACTTGTTCACAGTTTTGCTTAAACAACTTTTAAGTTTTGCATATCATAGGAAGCAAAAGAGAAATATTATCACTATTTGGCCATATAAGAAGTGAAATGCAAAGAGATTACGTAATGAAAGTGAAATTCTTGAGTAGCCAAAAAAACCCTGCAGATTTAAAGATGGGCAAATACATCACAATTCCAGATTCCAATCTAAGATTTTTTTCCTGAGTTGTTTGTTTTTATAAACCTCCTAACTATACATTCTACTTGATTTTTTTTCAATCCTTCCTTTCTGCTGAAACACATTCTTATTTTTCATGTATTCTACAAGACAGCCAGACCTTTACGCAATTTTGTTTTTCTCCTGAAAGAGACTCAGAGCTAAGATAAAATCTGCGTTGGCGTGCTCATCTCAGCAGAACAATGCGGCTCTTAAAAGAACAAAATCAACTTACTCCATAGAACAAGCCGAAATACGGAGAGACGTCAGGATGCAAAGCACTGATGAGGGATAACAGCTCATCTTTGTAGCCCCAGAGCAATTCGTGGACAGTGTGGGTCACAAAGAGCTTCTGCTGATAGGCCTTCAGCAAGGCCTCGATGATCTCCCTGAGGAAGTGGTTTTGGGCCCACTCCATGGTGGTCTAAAAAGCAAAGGGAAATTGAGAGAGTAGTGTCCCCTTCCACGTACCACTGTCCCACTCTCTTCTACTCCTGCAGCAGAAGGGATGGAACCTTGAAGTACTGAGATTAATAAACCAGTGAAAAATGAGCTAGCAAACTTCTCTCTGGTCGTGCTGCACGTGGAAGAATAAGACCTTCAGTTGTCTTTTCTCAGTATTACACTTGTAAATGTGATCTTAGTGTTGGTCACTTGCAAGCTCTGTCAGTTACTGGTCATTGTTAGTTACTATTGTGTAGGTTCTGACTCATGGTGACCCCTTATGTGCACAGCAGAACAGCTCCACAGTTTTCAAGCCTGTGACTTTTTGGAAGCCGAGTCAGGCCTGTTCTCCAAGGTGCTTCAGGTAGGTTCAGCTGCTAAACTTTCAGTGAGTGGCTGAGCATCAGTAGTTTCTGCCTTAGTTTGCAGCACCTGTGAACCTTCTATTAACAGTGAAAGGGACAAAACTCTTGTGACCACACTGGCATCTTTGGCCACAAGGTGGCGCCACGTTCCTCCTGAGCAGGGCCACAGCCGGGTCCTCAGGACAAACGCTGTACCTCTACTCAGAGATCTGGGCCCTGTGATCTACACCCTTCAGGTCCTGGGTCCACCATAAGAGTCCAGTTGAGTATGTGGTGGTCACTCAGGAGCTCAGGTGAGGCTCTTCCAGGAGGCTCAAGTGTGTGGCATAGGTATAATTAGTAAATAGATTTGTCATTATAAACAGAGCCCAATTAAATCACAGTAGGCTACAATCAATAGCTCAGTCTCATTGGAAAGGGACAAAGTAAATACACATTCTGAGAATTAAAAGTTCAAGACAGAAATGTAAACCGGAGAGTGGTATGCAAATTATATTGCTGAAGTTTCTAAACCAAACCAAGGCACAAACAAATATTTTAAAAAATTATTGTTGGTATTACCTGCTATCAAGTCAGTTCTGGGTCTTGGCAACCTCACAAGCGTGGGGTGGAAGTGATCCCCATAGGGTTTTCAAGGCTCTGACCTTTCAGAAGGAAACCCTGGTGGTATAGTGGTTAAGTGCTACATCTGCTAACCAAAAGGTTGGCAGTCTGAATTCACCAGGTGCTCCTCAGAAACCCTATGCGGCAGTTCTACTCTGACCTATGGGGTTGCAGTGAGTCAGAATTGACTCGACAGCACTGGGTTTTGTTTGACCTTTCAGAAACAGATTGCCAGGCCTGTCTCCTGAGGTCCCTCTCAGTGGGTGTGGCTAGTGGTCAAGTGCTTGACCATTCATGCCACTCAGGGAAAATCCTAGGCTATGTATCCACCCAAGTGCTGGTCCTTTACAGACTGTAAGAGACTGCGAAGACAAATGTTCAATTTGCATTCTGTCACTTTTTGATAAGATTTTGGTTGATAAACCTTAGGAAAAAAGTCTAAAAAGAGAGCAAGAGAAAAAATGTTTTTATCCTTTGTGTGTGTGTGCGTCAGTGTGTGTGTGTGTGTGTGTGTGTGTATGTATACACACACACATAACAGTTCCTAAGTGTAAAACTACAATAGTCCAAATTTAGTTATTTCCTTTCCTTTAAAATCTACAATTATGATACTTACCACTACTGGAATATTTAATGTTCTAATCAAATCAATTTCAGGGTCTCCGATGGATAGATTTCGTTCAAAAACATAGGCCTTGTTGCTAACAGCGGAGATTGTTGTTCCATTATCCCCAAACTGTATGTTTGCTTTGTCTCTGATCTCCCTAAAAGAAAGGGTGAAAATAAGCATCATTATAAAGGCTTTTCTTTCACCATTAAAGTACCTTTTAACATGATTCCAAATATATCCATCATACAGACCTCTTCTTTCAGCTTAAAAGTTATTTTTAATGTAAAATTTCCAACTTAACAGTTATATAAAGAGACTACAAATACTGATCCCTTAAAAGGAAATTTAAGGTATAACATGGGAAGGAAATAAGGTCTAGGATAGTCTTCTTTAAAAACTCTTCTTTTCCTCCATGATTCTGGAAGTGAGGCAGTCAAATATTACCAGTTATTTAAGTAAGGAATCCAAATTAATATGCTCTTTCCTGGGTTATGTTTGGCCCTGTGATATTTTCATATTTTTCAGTTTAGTTTACAGCATTACTTTGGGTTTCAATTTATCACTCTTTTTTTTTTCCTAACTTGCATTTAGTTAAAAATTCATTTTAAAAATTGAAGATCTAGTAAACTAGTAGAGTTCAAGCCTTATCTTTTTTGAACTGTATGATAAAACATATAAAACAAATTTGCCATTTTAACCATTTTTAAGTGTACAGCTCAGCAGCATTAATTAGTCATAATTCTGTTCATCAATCATCACCATCTGTCTCCAACATATTTTTATCATCCTAAACAGAAATTCTGTACCCATTAAGTATTAACTCCCCATGTGCCCCTCCCACCAGACCTGTAATTACCATTAATATGTTTTCTGTAACTATCTCATTCGCCTATTTTGGCATTTCTAGTGGCTAAGAGGCATGACTGCTAATCAGAAGGTCAACAGTTTAAATCAACCAGTTGTCCTTTATAACTTTATGGTACAGTTCTACTCTTATATATGGGGTAGCTAAGAGTCAGAATCAACTTGAGAGCAATGGGTTTGGTTTTGCTTGGGTAGTGTGAACAGTTAAGCATTCAAATCCCAGCCAAATGATTAGCAATTCGAACCTATCCAGAGGCACCTTGGAACTGCTTCTCAAAGGTCACAGTCTTGAAAACCCTATGAAGCAGTTCCACCCTGCACACACGGGGTCCCCATGAATCAGAACTGACTCAACAGCAACTATAACAACAATATGCCTACTTTAGATATTTCCTGGAAGTGGTTATCATATAGTATTTATGCTTTTGTGTCTGACTTATTTTAACGAGGAAGAAGGACCTGGCTGTCTACGTCTGAAAAGAATTAGGCAGTGAAAACCTGATGAATAGCAGGAGACCACTGTGTGGTACACTGCTGGAAGATGAGCTCCCCCAGGTTGGAATGCACTCAAAGGACGACCAGGAACAGGTGCCTCCTCAAAGCGGAGGCCACCTTAATGATATGGATGGAGTCCAGGTTTGAGGACCTTCATTAGCTGATGTGGCACACTCAAAATGAGAGGAAATAGCTGCAAATACTCATTAACAATCAGAACATGGAATGTACAAAGTATGAATCTAGGAAACTTGGAAATCATCAAAAAAGAAATGGAACTCATTAACATAGGTACCCTAGGCATCAGTGAGCTGAAATTGACTGGTACTGGCCATTCTGAATTGGATAATAATATGGTCTGCCATGCTGGGTGTCATGGATGGAACTGTGTTCCATAAGAAATCTGCAGCAGTTCGGCTGGACAATAATTCCTGGAACCGTATGATGTTCCTCTACATTGGAAATCCTGCCTCTATGATGTTAATGCGGGCGAGTGGGTGGCAGCTGTGTTGCTGGGACAGGATTCAATGCGGGAGTTTGTTTTGTGCCTTACAGCAGTCTTTTGAGATACAAAGAAGAGAAGTTGGCAGAGACATCTGTGGACTTCATACCACCAAAAAGCGGTACTGGGAGCTGAGTGTATCCTTTGTAGAGGGCTGGGATCCCTGCGCCTTCAGGCTTCTGGTCTATGGGAAGATTGATGACAAGGACATTTCTCCAGTGCTGGCAGGGAAAGCCTTCCCTTGGAGACGACACCCTGAATTTGGACTTTCAATATACTGGACTCTGACAAATACATTCTTCTTTTTAAAACCATCCACCTGTGGTATTTCTGTTAGTGCAGTACTAGCTGACTGAAACAGAATCACAGAGCAGCTAGTGCTGCTCTAATGCTGGGAACGACAACTTGAAGAGGAATGGCACTGCATTCAGTATCAAAAAGAACATTTCAAGAAGAATCCTGAAATATGATGCTGTCAGTGACAGGATAATATCCATACGCCTACAAGGAAGGCCAGTTAACACAACTATTATTCAAATATACACACCAACTGCTAAGGCCAAAAATGAAGAAACTGAAGATTCTTACCAACTTCTGCAGTCCAAAATTGATTAAGTATGCAATCAGGAGACATTGATAATTACTGGTGATTGGACTGCAAAAGCTGGAAACAAACAAGAAGGATCAGTAGTCGGAAAATATGGCCTTGGTGATCGAAATGATGCCAGAGATCACATAACACAATTTGGCAGGACCAACGAATTCTTTTTGCAGATACCTTTTTCACCAACATAAACTGTGACTATACACAGGGACCTCACCAGATGAAATACATAGACGTCAAATTGACCACATCTGTGAAAACAGATGATGGAAAAGCTCAGTATCTTCTGTCAGACCAAGGCCTGGTGTCGACTTCAGCACAGATCATCAATTGCTTATCTGCAAGTTCAAACTGAAGCTAAAGAAAATTAAAAGTCTGTGAGAGCCAAAGTATGATCTTGAGTCTGTCCCATTTGAGTTTAGAGACCATCCCAAGAACAGATTTCATGTGTTGAGCACTAATGACTGAAGACCAGATGAGTTGTGATGCGGGACATCAAACATGAAGAAAGCAAGAAATCCTTAAAAAGGCAGGAAAGAAAGAAAAAAATCAAATTGGATGTCAGAGACTCTGAAATTTGCTCTTGACTGTTGAGCAGCTAAAGCAAAAGGAAGACATGATGAAGTAAAAGAGCTGAATGAAAGATTCCAAAGGGCATCCCAAGAAGAGAAAGCAAAATATTATAATGACTTGTACAAAGAGCTGGAGATAGAAAATCAAAAGAGAAAAACATGCTCTGCATTTTTCAAGCTGAAAGAACTAAAGAAAAAAATTCTAGTTTCGATCTGGAATAGTGAAGGATTCTATATGGAAAATATCAGACAATGAAGCAAGCCTCAAAAAATGGAAGGGATATACAGATTCTTTATACCAAAGAGAATTGGTTGACATTCAACCATTTATGATCAGGAACCAATGGTACTGAAGGAAAAAGCTGAAGCTGCACTGAAGGCATCGACAAAAAACAAGGCTCTGGGAATTGATGGAATATCAACTGAGATGTTTCAACAAATGGATACAGCACTGGAAATGCTTACTCATCTATATCAAGAAATTTGGAAGACAGTTACCTGATCAACCAACTGGAAGAGATTTATATTTATGCCTATCACTAAAAAAGGTGATCCAGTCAAATGTGGAAATTATCAAACAATATCATTAATACCACATGCAAGTAAAAGTTTGCTAAAGATCATCTGAAAGCAGCTGCAGCAGTATACTGACAAGGAACTGCCAGAAACTCAAGCTGGATTTGGAAGAGAACGTGGAACAAAGGATACCATTGCTCATGACAGGTAGATCCCGGCTGAAAGTAGAGAATATCAGAAAGATGTTTACTTGTGTTTCATTAACTACACAAAGGCAATCATGTGGATCATAACGAATTATGAACAACATTGTGGAGAACTGGAATTCTAGAACATTTTATTGTGCTCATGAGCAACCTCTACCTAGATCAAGAGACAGTTCTGTGAACAAAACAAGGAAATACTGCATGATTTAAAGTCAGGAAAGGAGTGTGTCAGGGTTGTAGCCTTTTACAATACCTTTTCAATTTGTATGCTGAGCCAATAATCCAAGAAGCTGGACTATGTGAAGAAGAGTGAGGCTTCAGGATTGGAGCATGACTCATTAACAACCTGGGCTATGCAGATAACACAATTTAGCTGGCTGAAAGTGAAAAGGACTTGAAATTACTTGCTGATGAAGATCAAGGCCACAGCCTTCAGCATGGATTACATCTGAACACCAAGAAAACAAAAATCCCCACAACTGTAGCAATAAGTAATATGATAAATGGAGAAAAGATCAAGGTTGTCAAGATTTCATTTTACTTAGATGCATGATCAATGTCCATGGAAGCAGCAGTCGAGAAATGAAAAGATGCACTGCAGTGGGAAAATGTGCTGCAAAAGACCTCTTTAAAGTGGTGAACAGCAAAGATGTCACCTGGATGACTAAGGTGTGCCTGACCCAAGCCATGGTATTTTCAATCACATCACATGTATGTGAAAGCTGGACAGTGAATAAGGAAGACAGAAGCAGCACTGATGCCTTTGTATTGCGGTGTTGGAGAAGAATATTGACTATCCCACTGACTGTCAAAATAAGAAACAGATGTGTCTTAGAAGAGGTACACCAGAGTGTTCCTTAGGAGCAAGGATAGTGAGACTATGTCTTAAACACTTTGGACAAGTTGTCAGGAGGGATCAATCCCTGGAGAAGGACATCATGCTTGGTGTTGTAGTCACCTAGTGCTGCTATAACAGAAATACCGCCTGTGGATGGCTTTAACAAAGAGAAATTCATTTCTTGATAGTAAAGTAGGGTAGGACTCCAAATTCAGGGTTGTGGCTCCAGAGCTTTCTCTGTTGGCTTTGAAGGACGGTCCTTGTCATGACATTTTCCTTAGGCTGGGAGCTTCTGAGGCGCAGGAACTCAGTGTCTGAGGGGTGTGCTTTGCTCCCCAGTACGGCTTTCTTGGTGGCATGAGCTTCCCAAATCAGCTTATTTCCCTTATGTCCTAAGGTACTGCCTCAGGGCACACTACAATCTTACACAGTGAGTCCTGCCCACCAACACAATGGTCACCCATCCTCCCTCATGAACATCACAGACACGATTTACAACATATAGGAATACCCTACAATACTGGTAATCATGCTCCATCCAGCCAATTTGCTTCACACATTTTTTGCTGCATGCAATTGCACTTGTGATGCTTGGTAAAGCAGAAGGTCAGCAAAAAAGATGCAGCCCTTCAAAGAGATGGAGTGACAGAGGCTGCAACAGTGGGCTCAAGCATAACAAAGATTGTGGTCATGGTACAAGACTGGGTGGTGTTTCATTCTGTTGTATACAGGGTCTTTCTGAGTCAGAATAGACTCAAAGGCACCTGACAACGTTTTTAAGGTTCATGCACACTGTTTCCTGTATCAGGATTTCATTCTTTTTATCGCTGAATAGTATTCCACTGTATGAATACACCACATTTGGTTTATCTATTCATCTGTGGATGGACAGTTGGGTTGTTTCTGTCTTCTGGATATTGTGAATAATCCTGCAATGGATATCTGTGTGCAATTATCTACGTAGTTCCTACTTTCAATTCTAGTGAGTATCTACACTCCTGTTTTCAGAACCCAGTTCCTTTTCACTCAAGTCTGTGCCCTCAAAAGAGGTATCAGAGGAAAGCACTTAAAATGTCTGGTAACTATTGCTGGAGATGAGACCTCCAGAATGGAATGAATGAGAATGCTGACACATTATAAAAAACATAACCAATGTCACTGAACAATTTGTGTTGTAATTGCTAAATGGCTACCTAATTTGCTGTGTAAACTTTCATCAAAAACACAATAAAATATTATTTAAAAAAAGAAAGCACCTAGGCTGGGACTAGGGTAAGGTGAGAGAGGACTTACCTCAGGTACTAAATGCAAGGGGTAACAAAACAGTAATTAAGATAAATATTTTAAAGCAAGATTTTAAAAAAATCAGAATTAAAGCTAGCAATTAATGAATAAAATATCAAAATTTTAAATAAATTTAAGATCTGATATTTTACTCATCCCTTGCCTTACTCTAGTCCTTGCCCTGCCTGGTGTATGGCAGACATTCAGTCCATTTCAATGTCTACTTCTTCTTTGCCTTGGCTTCTTTATCTTTTCTTCTTCCCATATCACCTGGGGCAAACACTGCTGGTGCAGAGGTTAAAAGCTACATCTGCTAGCCAAAAGGTCTAGTATAGTTTGGAGATAGAAGGCACTTGCAATGGACTTTTAATTCTTACGCATTCACTCCCTGTCTTCTGGTAAAACATAACAAAAAATCTGTTGCTGTTGAGTTGATTTCAACTCTGGTGACCTTGTGAGTATTACAGAGTAGAACTGCTCCAAGGAGTTTTCTTGCCTGTAATCTTTATGGAATTAGATGCCACGACTTTCTTCCATGAAACTGCTGGGTAGGTTTTCCAGTTATTAGTGGAATAAATGATTTGTACCCCTCAGGAACCCTTCTAGTAACAAACTCTGATTTCCCTTCCTTCAATGAGTGCAGCTGTGAGGCCATCAATCAAGGGATGGTATGGGACCCAAGCTGAACCAATTCCTTTCACTTGGACATCTGAATTCTGAGCAAAATGCCTCAAGACAGAAAAACAAGACAGCAAGTCCAGCTTCCTCCCAGGGGCATGCAAGTGATAAGATGATCAATCAATAAGCCCTGAGATCTGGGTCTTTAAAGCTGGCCTGAATCCTGCCCTTTCTTCCTTTAATTCCAGAGTATACACTGTATCCTTCAAATGGATCTCCATTTTACTCAGATTAGCCAGAAGTAGTTTCTCTTGCTTGCAGCCAAAGATCCCTCATCTGGAAATCATAGCCCAGTGGTTTCTACAGCTGAAAACGTGAGATTCAGATGAAGCCACTAGCCCAGGACTCACTAGGCAGCATCAGAACTAATTTACAATCCTATTCTCCTGAACTGACATTCATAGTTTTCCTTAAGCCTACACAGAAGTTCATTATAAACTGTTATGTTAGAAAGGAAAAAAACAACCTAAATGCCTACCGAGAGGAATGGATGCACAAAATGTGATACATACATACAACGGAATATTCCTCTGTAATAAAGAGAAATTTTTTTTTTATTATGATCGAATGAAAATGTACATTCCCTTATAAATCCACATGTTCACCTACATGCAGCTCCCACTGCTTTCCCTGCCCAGTGACAGCACACCCCTCCTCTCTGCTCCATACATGTCCTATCCTCCCAGCAGTTTCCTAACCTCTCTTCTCCATCCACTCCTCTGTTAGCAGGATGACATCCTATAGATGCATAGAACCATAAAATTCTCACAAGATACAGTCACTCTGCGTCACCAAGTCCAATCCGTTGCTGTCCAAAAAGCTGACCTTCATTATGATTTATGGATAGGCAACATCAGGGCCAGGGGCCATGCACCCAGGAGAACCTCGAAGCTCCCTGACCATCAACTGTGGTCCTTTATTGGAGATCTCAGGGTGCACCCCTATTTATTCTCTTGTTGTCACGGAGACTCAACTTTGTGAGCTCTATCGTGGCTATCACTGGTGGTGGCCGGGCCCCATCTCGTTCTCCTGGTCACAAGTTGATGCACGTGAGTGGGTCTCTCTGTCTTCTGGGTTCTCTTTTCCCCATGTCATTCTTGTCCTCAGTGGTCATGCATTCCTGTTGAGTTGGGACCATTTTGCTGTACCCTCAGATGGCAGCTTGGTAGCTTTTAAGACCCCAGACGCCACTCACTGATGTGGGGTGCAGAGTCCTCATTAGCAAAACACTAGCTGTGCCAACTGGCCTTGATTTCACCGAGAGCACGGTCCCCAGACCCCTGCCCCAGCTACACTGTCTTTGCAATATTGGGTTAAGGTGGGAGGAGTACTCAAATTGTGCTGAAGTCCAGTTACTACTGATCTTCTTTCTACTGTGCGCTGTCACCAATTTCACCCAACCAAATTTCTACTATCTTTCTAATCTAAACCCTCCCTCGCATACTCGCCCTCCCTCCCCACCCTTGCAGCCATCAAAGAGTCTTTTCTTCTACGCATGAGTCTGGTTTTAAGTTCTTCTCGTAGGGGTCTCATACAATATTTGTCCTTTAGTAGCTGACTCCTTTTGAAACCAGGTTAAGAGATGTTTCCTGCTATCATTGTTGTTCTTTATCACTGCACAGTGTTCCATTGAGTGTATATACCATAGTTTACCTATCCATTCCTCTGTTGTTGGGCATCTGGGTTGATTCCACCGTTTTACTATTGTGGACTGTGCTGCAATGAACATTCGTGTGCATGTATCAGTTGGTGTGAAGGCCTTGATTCTGTAGAATATATTCCAAGCAGCGGAATTACTGGGTCAAATAGTATATGTAGATCCAACTTTCTAAGGAAGCACCAGATTACTTTCCAAAGAGGCTGCACCATTTTGCAATCCCACCAACAATGTAGGAGAAGTCCAATCTCCCCATAGTCTCTCCAGCATTTGTTGTTTTGTGTTTTTTGGATCATGGCCAACTTTGTTGGGGTGAGATGGTACCTCACTGTCGTTTTGATTTGAATTTCTTTAACAGCTAATGATCGTGAGCATGTTGCATGTGTTTTTTGGCTGCCTGGATCTCCTCTTTAGAGAAGTGTCTGTCAATCTCCTTTGTCCATCGCTTCATTAGATGATTTATCTTTTTCTTATTGATATTCTATAGTACTTTATAGATTATGGAGATTAGGCGTCAAGAGAAAATTGTGTAACATGGATCAACCAGGAAAACTATGCAGAGTGAAGTAAGTCAATTACAAAAGGACAAATAACTGTATGATTTCATTCACACAAAATATCTAAAACAGGCAAAAGTATAGAGACCAAAGTTTTACTAGTGATTACCAGGGAAGGAGGGAGAAGGGGAAGTCCTTGCTCAGGAAGCAGTGAATTTCTGTTTCAGTGGCAATGATTACTGGTGAGAATTATATGTGATCAATATAATTGATGTCACTAAATTTACATGTGAAAAATGCTGAACTGGAAGATGTTACATAATATATATGTATATATGTATTACATATACATACATATATTTACAACAATAACAAAGTGATTTGTTAGAAGACAGAAGAGTAAGTTTCAAAGACAAATCACTGCCTCAACAAAGGCACACATTCCACTCCTATTCACTTCCCCAAACCTTCCCTGCCCTGGAGAGGAAGAGGAAAGCCACTCCAAAGTTAGCTGTCTGTAACTGGGGCTTAGGACTCCAAGGTGGTCTAGCTGTGCACTAAGGAACTAGAAGCACAAAAAGGATGAACAGCACTTAGTCCTCAAAGATAGAGGCCAGGGAGCCAAGACCTGGGACTCAAAAAGAAGTCCAGCTTGCCAGCAGTCAACTTAGCCAAAAGTTTTCTGACGGCAGAAATCTATTACCTGGCTAAGGCATTGTATTTGTCACTGAGCCCTGAGTCCTGACCTAAACAATTCTATGACCAGGAGTGCTTTATTTATTATGTGTTTATGTTTATTTAGGCTGGAAATGATTTAAAATTTTCTTTATTGTTTATTCTGTAGGAATCTGCTGTTTTAAAGAAAAATTGGCTGCAAAGTCTCGTATCATTTTAAACCCTGTAACTTCACAGGATTTCCCAACAGACTTTAAAAGGTCAAAGCGAAGTTCTCCTCAAGTTGCCACCACAAACCTAAATCTCATGGCTGGCTAATCAGTCATGTACTCACAGCTAATCACACGACTTCCCTCAGCAATTTAGGATCTGCCACTAGTCACCCAAAGCATGACTGACACGTGGTCTTTACAGAGCAGCTCTAAATGAAGGACGTCAGTACCACTGGGCTGTGAGAAGGGGCCTTCCCTCCAAAGGAAGAAATGGCAAAGGGCCTTCCTCTAAGATGACATGACCGTCAAAAACAAAACACAACAAAACCCGTTGCCATCCAGTCAACTCTACATCATGGCAACCCTATAGGGCAGAGGAGAATTACTCCACGGTGTTTCCAAGGAATGGTTGGTAGATTTGAACTTCCAATCCTTTGGTTAGCAGCCTGAGCTCTTAATCACCATGCCACCAGTGATCACATAATAATCAAAGGATAGCCCAAGTCTTAAAAGCTTCTGGGTGGCCATCTATGAGAGTCCACTGGTCTTATCCCTTCAGGAACAAGGAAGAATAAAGAAAAGCAAAGAAATCAGGGAAAGATTAGTCCGAAGGACTAATGGACCACGTCTATGACGGCTCCCAGTAGACCGAGTTCAATGCAACTAGATGGTGTCCCGACTGCCATCATGGACTGCTCTGACGGATATCACAACAGAGGGTCCGGATAGAGCTGGAGAAAAACGCAGAACAAAATTCTAACTCAAAAAGAGAGACCAGACTTGTTGGCCTGACAGAGACTTGGAGAACCCCTGAGAGTATGGCCCCCATACACCCTTTCAGCTCAGTAATGAAGTCACCCTGAGGTTCACCCTTCAGTCAAAGACTGGACAGACCCATAAAACAAAACAAGATTAAAGGGGCACATTAGCCCAGGGGCAAGGACTAGAAGGCAGGAGGGGACAGGAAAGCTGGATAATAGGGAACCTAAGGCTAAGAAAGGGAGTGTTGACTTGTTGTGGGACTGTTAACCAGTCATATAAAAATGCATACTGTTTAATGAGAAACTAGTGATATAAACCTTCATCTAAACCACAAGAAAAATATCTCTCTATATAAAGTTTTAAAAGAGAATATATACCAAATGTTTCTTCTTGTGAGCACTGTTGTCACTCTGACAACCCAAAGGTGTGCACTATACCTAGAGATTAGGCATTAGTAACAGTACCAACAAACTTGGTTACCTAAGTCTCCTTCATAGCCGATCAACAACAACCAGCAAAAAGCAGGAAGTCTCCCAGTCAACAGAGAACTGAGAGCAAAAGTGATCAATCGCTGCCTTAGAGTATCAGAAAAGACTAAAACATTTCTAGAAACAGAAATGAGTTTAAAAAAAAAAAAAAAAAGACTCTCGGGCTACACAATTAGTTAAGGAAACATATTTGAAAGTGCCCGGTGTGATCTAGCTGATGTTGAACACCCCAGGACATCACTGCTTATAGCATAAACCCTTAATGTTTTCTTGACTGTAACCTTCATGGCAGCAGATTATCAGGTCTTTCTTCTGAGATGCCACTGGATGGGTCTGAACTGCCAACCTTTCAGCTAGTAGTCGAGAGTGAACCATCTGTGCCACGCAGAGACTTTGACTGTAATATAACATTTGTTAATCCTAGAGGAGGCCCAAGTCACTAAGAAAAGGCCAAATCATATTCTCTCTGCTATTTAATTAAGCAGAAAAATGGACGATTAATTTGAGGAATATTTCCTTTAAAATTTTTTTTTTTTTAAGTTTCTACTTTTTAAAATATAAACATTTTAAACTCCTGGATATTAAAAAAAAAAAAAAAAAAAAACAACTCAACATCATAGGGGGCAACAAAACTTGAGATAAGTACTGGAAACCAAAAGGCATAATATTAATTAGCTAGAAAGCTGATATTTAGCAATACCAATGGGTACATACAAATGGCCACACACTCTTTATCTTCCAGTCATCTCCAGCCCAAAGCTAAGTGCTCAGCGCTACCTAGAAAGCTGGTAGTTAGAACCTGCCCAATGACTCTCAGGAGGAAAGCCTGGTGATCTACTCTTGTAAAGAATACAGCGTAGAAAAACCATGTGGCAGTTCTACTTTGTTACCTGGGGTCTCTAAGAGTCAAAAATCCAGTGGACGGCATCTAACAACAACAACAAAAGAACAATGACTAATTCACAAAACATCTCATAAGATGCAGGACTCTGGAAGGCATGAGGCCAAGCTCGATTTGTCAGTTGCTAAAAGACAAATATTGTATGAGACCACTAATATCAACACTGACATTATTTTTATAAAGACCAAGACATGGGAAAGTACTTATGATGTAGTATTAACTAAATAAAATACATATTCATATAAGAAGATATCATATGATATACAGCATGATAACCACATAGAACTAAAAACTACCCATGGAAGAATGACTGTAAGGCATCCACTAAAATATTAGCACTATCTTTGAGTGAAAATATGTAAAACCATCCTAGATTTCTCTTTTACTTTACTGTATTTTCAAGTTTTCTTTAGTGATTATACATTATTTTTCTAATGTAAAATCCACTTTACATTTGTAATGGCAGTGTCACATAATGATAGTGTATACATACATGTTGGGTAGGATTTTATACCGTAATGATCCAGAAGGTGCGTCACTGGCCCAGTGGATACGAGTTTGGCTATTAAATCCACCACTTGCTCCTTGGAAACACTATAGAGCAGTTTTACTCTGTCCTATAAAGTTGTCATGAGTCAGAATTGACTTGTCAGCAATGAATTTGCTTACTTGATTAGTGACTAAGAAATAACTAAAGAAAACACTTACAATATATCCCTTATGTCTTTTTTCTTACTACGAAGCAGAAGTATCAGATTAAAAAAAGAAATGAACAATCCAAAGAGGTAAAATAAGAAAACACTGAAAACCAAAAGCCAAACTCACTGCTGTCGAGCTGTGTCCAACTCACAGCAACCCTGGAGGTCAGAGCAGAACTGCACCATAGTTTCCAAGGAACACCTGGCAGATGTGAACTGCCAGCCTTTTGGTTACCAGATGTAGCACTTAATCGACTACGCCACCAGGGTTTTCAAAAAAGGAGATAGCTACCAGGATACGTGAATTCAGTAAATACTTCTTAGAAACATGCCAAGCAGTTGAAAAAGCCCAAGCTACACTTTTTAAAATTCTTGAAATGTTAAATAATAGGCAAAATAGGAAAAGATACCTGACAGAATGAAAAAGAAACCTCAAAAAGGTTTTGAAAGCCATGAATATCATAAATTTGATACAAATTTTATCCAAATGCATCACTAAGGAGAATAATCATGAGATAAATGGGATCTGAATTAACAGAATGTTCCAAGCCTGCTCAATCCACAGCTTTACAAAAACATTAAGCCAAACTGACTGGTTTTTATCAACATGTGGAGTTGCAACCATCTTTTTCCAAAAGTATTAACATTCTGAACTCACCGATTTGTGGGAGCCTGGAGAAATGTCACTATGCTGTTCAGATTATTGTGTGCCAAAGTAATCAGGACCTCCAAAGACTAGCTCAGTCTTTGTTCCCATTTCAGAGATATTCCTACCCACAGACCAATGCACAAACCAAAAAACCCAAAATGAACCCACCACCATCTGGGAGGGAAAGGGCTAAGGTTTGTTTATGGTCAAGATTCTGATGAGGGAAGAATTTTCAATTAAGGAGGGTGGGGAAGACAGGCAGAAAGTTATTGATGGTTATACCAGGTAGGGCCTACCAGTCTGTTTTCCGCTGATGCCAGTTCTGATCATTGGATAAGACGACCTCCCTGAATTTCATGGACAGAGTCCTCTCAATAAGCTCTCTGACTTTCAGGGACAACTGGCAGTGGGTTCATTTTGGGATTTTTGGTTTGTGCACTGGTCTGTGGGTAGGAATATCTCTGAAATGGGGAAGAAGACTGGGCTAGTCTTTGGCGGACCTGATTACTTTTGCATACAATAATCTGAAAATCATAGTGACATCTCTCCAGGCTTCAAATGAACACTTCTTCCTTATTCAGACCATAAATCTCCTAACCAGAATTTACTGCTACCCCTGTTTCCTTATCAAATCATAAACCCCCTCAACCCTACACTACCTCACTGAAACTTTAAAATTATAAAATACCTGCCCTACTGGAAAGAGGTTAGCAGAGCCACTCTTGGCTCAGGCCGCACTCTCTATTTCTTCCAACAAACTTTACTGGACCCTTGGACTGGTGTGTGTCTGCCTCTGTTTCGGGCCACGCTCTCCCCAACAACTCTGAGTCAATTTTGACTCACAGTTACCCTAGTTACCCTATATGGCAGGGTAGAATTGCCCCATAGGGTTTCCAAGGAGTGCCTGGTGAATCTGAACTGCTGCCTTTCTGATTAGCAGCTGTAGCTGTTAACCACTAAGACACCAGACCAACCCAAAGGAACCTGACAAGAAGCCTGCCTGCCCTTCCTCCCTTCCTTTGCCCTGAGGCTGCTTTTCACACAATTAAGTTGCTGACTTCATTAAAAGGAGGAAACCTGTGAAACACTGCAGCAAGTGGAGCAGGAATGCTCTGTTTTTCTTGTGTAACCTAAACAACAGCATAATCAAGTCACAAGACATGGAAATCACATCCATTAATGACGGCAAAGGCAAATACAGAGACCCATGGGCCCAAAAGAGCGGCAAGAAGTCTCCCTAACAGGCTCTGCTTTCCTACAAATCCCATTTCTCACAACCCACTCTACCCAGACTAGGACCTCTAACAGTTTTCACTGTACATACTGTAACTATCCCTAAGCATTCATTTTTCTGGACTCCTGACGGAAAAAGACATCACGTTAAGAAAAGCAGAAGGCCAACAGAAACAAGGCAAATCCACAATAGACTGACACAACAGCCACAACAGCAGACTGAAAAACACCAGCAACCATGAAGAGGGCAACATTTTTTTCTGTTATGGAAGAGGTTACCGTGAGTCAGCGACAAGTGCATAGCAACCAGCAACAACAACATCTCCATCCTCTCCTTCTAGACCTTCTTGGCACCTGCCTTTCCCTGACTGAGTCCTGTGGTTCTGTTATAGAAAAACGAAGCAAACAACACCCAGGAGGAGGCAAGGACAGTTTATTACGTCGACGGGCCAAATGGGACCTCTGCAGGTTCCAACAAAATGGCCCCGAGTCAAGTTTCGAGCAGCTAGTTACAGTGCAGTCATGATTGAGACAAGTGGGGTGAGCGGGCGGGGTTCTGAAGAGGGGGCATCCTGCCAGGTGGGTGGGAGGCTTTGAAACGGGGATCATCTTTACCAGGCAGGTGTGAGATTTATCGAAGGGATGGGAAGAGGGCCGAGCGGAGCGGGTTCGGCGCACGTGTGGCAGGGACGGGAAGTGTCCTGCTGAGCAGCTGCCGGGCTTATCAAAGGAGAGTGTCCTTGTCTGGCGAGAGCTGCTGTGAAATGAAGGGGGGTTAGGCGGGTGTAGGAACAGCAAGGATGGGGGGAAGGAAAATTTTTCAGTCTCTATATTAGTTCCAGCTGAGCTCTTTATGTCTTGAATTTAAACTTTTTCTCCACTGTGTCCTACGGACTTAAACCACAGCTGAGGATGCACCATTTGTTTACTTCACACACATTCATTAGGCAAGGGTGTTCTGAGATGACAGGACTTGGTCCCTGCCTTTCATGCAGCTTCCAGTAGACTGGGAAAAAAGCCATGTAAACCTACTATTAAAATGCATTTAGTCACTGTTGTAAGGAACACAAGTATAAGGAAAAGGGTATGAGAAGCAAGGGAAAGTCGCAGGATGAGGCAGTATTGAGCCAGGTGTGGCATGCAAGTCCAGCGTCATGGTGGAGCGCATTTCACTCTTAACTGAAGGAAGCGCGTGTCTAACGGCAGGATAGTATGCTTGTAAATAATTCGGGTTAGGCTTCTGATGTTCAGTATGGTAGCTGGTCCTTAACCACATGGGGGAGTCCTCCCCCCCCAAAAAAAAAGCCAAACCCACTGCTGTCGAATCTAGGCTGACTCATAGTGATCCTAGGTCAGAGTAGAACTGCCTCATAGAGTTTCCAAGGAGCGCATGGCAGATCTGAACTGCCGACCTTTTGGTTAGCAGCCATAACAATTAACCACTACACCACCAGGGTTTCCCAGGTGGCGTTAAGTGGTTAATGAGCTTACCTGTTAACCAAAAGGTTGGAGGTTCAAGTCCGCCCAGAAAAAAATCCTACCAATCTACTTCTGAAAAATCAGCCACTGAAAACCCTCTCTAGCACAGGTCCACTCTAACACACATGGGTTGCCATGAGTCAGAACTGACAGCCACTGCTTAACTGGTGCTACATGCGGAGTGCGGCTAGCCTGAAATGAGATGTGTTATATGTGTAAGTGAAAACAGAATACAAAATATCCCAGTAATCACTTAATATTGACTACATGTTGAAATGATATCATTTTGGATACTGGGTTAAATAAAATACAGTATTAAAATTAATTTCACCTGTAAGCTTTTTAAAGGTGTCTACTAAAAAATTTTCAATGATCTCTGTGGCTTCTGTTCAGTTTCTGTTGGAAAGTTCTGGGTTAGCATCTGAAGTGCTAGGTTGAGACTGTCAAAATATACAATAAAACAAAGGCGCTTTGAACGCCCAACAAGGAGAGTCATTGGAAATCTGAGCAGGGACAGAAATGGAAACGACAGAAACTCCTGTTGGGAAATTGACTCTGGAAATACAGTGCAAGGGAGGTGAGGGCTGGGACAAAAAGGAGAGGCAGGAAATATGACACGGAGGCTGAAATGAGACACGTCAACGAGCAACCAGCTTGTCCTCCAACCCTGGCATCTGTTCTCAGCGTGTCCTAACGCTATGGGCCATGGGCCCCTTTTGTCAGTCTGGATGGAGCATCTGGACCTTTTCTGAGAGATAAATGACATTTAATACAAAAAATAAAATACCCACAATTAGAAGGAGAACCAGTTATATAGAAATATAGCTATGATTTAAAAAAACTGTGGTATGAAGATACATGTCCTTCGTGGTTGACACCTGAAATAATAAGACGCTGCAGCAGATGTAATAAGGACTGTAATTCTGAGGTCTTGCTGAAGACACATGCTATTTTGAGCAACAGCTAGAATGAGATATGACCACATAAATTAAGTCCTTGTACAAATGAGGAAGCCAGAGGCACTGCGAACGTGACTGTGGTTTGTTGCACAGATTTACACCTGAAGGAAATGCTCTGTTTTAGTGAGGGGTTAGTGAAAAGAAAAACATAATTCTTGCCACGTGTGTCACAGATTCACTTTCAGTTTTACCCAGCAACACCTTGGGGAATCCATGGATTATGAGTCAAGCACTGCTGAAAGGTGCTGCCAGCTTTCCCCAGGAGTGAGTTAAATCAAATACCAAACCCACTACCCTCGAGTCAATGCTGATTCATAGTGACCCTGTAGGTCAGAGGAGAAATGTCACATAGAGTTACCAGGGAGGGGCCAGTTGATCTGAACTGCCAACCTTTTGGTTAGCAGCCATAGCACTCAACCACTGCACCACCAGGAGTGAGTGAGTTAAACCCAAATAGCTGTTGTTGAGCGAATTCCGACTCAGGGCAAACCCATGTGTTTCAGAGTTGAAGTTTA
The DNA here is from genome assembly GCA_028571685.1 of Heterohyrax brucei. Taxonomy (NCBI): domain Eukaryota; kingdom Metazoa; phylum Chordata; class Mammalia; order Hyracoidea; family Procaviidae; genus Heterohyrax; species Heterohyrax brucei. The sequence goes on along the minus strand of CM053143.1, from coordinate 115,237,674 downwards.
AGCCACTGGGTACAATGACCCAAAAGACATTTTAGGAGAAGTATATTGGGTTTTCTTTTTTAGTGATCACAGAAGCCATGTTTTTCTCAGAAGATGGGGATAATGACCACAGGAATAGGTCTGGAAGACCCAGAGGAAAAACTGCTCACTAGGGTTTTTCTTTTGTTCTCAGACAGATCATCTCAGCATGGAGACACAGTCTCCTCTCTAACACCAAGGAATTTAGTTTGAAGATAAACAAAAATGAGCCCTAGTGGGTGGCACAGTGGTTAAAATGCTTGGCTGCTAACCAAAAAAAGGCTGGCAATTCAAACCTACTAGCCACTCAGTAGGACAAAGTGGCATTTGCACACTTGATGGTCCTTCTGAATGGAGGAACCCCTGAAAGCGTGGCCTGTGGACTCTCTGAACTCCAACTGCATCCATCACTGGGGCCAGCTTCCCAGACTGACCTGGACCATAGAAAACATAGAGTGATACTGGAGGAGAACAGACCTTTAAAGATGTACATGGGGTTGTCTGAGGGACACTCTGCTGGAGCCACGTGCATGGGTAAGGAAGGCCAGACCTTTATCAAAAGCTCTTCAGAAGTTCCAAACAAAAGGGGAAGCATGTTGTCACATGGGCAGGGAGTGGAGCAGCTAGAACAGAATAGAGGTGAAAGTTCTGGGTGTTATATGGTATCTTAGTCAGCTAGTTGTGTTCTAACAGAAACACCACAGAGTGCATGGCTTTAAGAAAGAAAGATTTATTCTTACACAGTCTGGTAGGCCCCAAGTCCAAATTCAGGATGTCTGCTCTAAGGGAAGGCTTTCCCCCTTGTCAGCTCTGGAGGAAAGTCCGGTATTGCATCAGTCCTTGTCCACGGAATATCTTGGAGCAGGAACCTCAGGTCTGAAAGGTTCGCTCTTCTCTGGTGCTGCTTTCTTGATGGTGTGAGGCTCTCAATTCTCTGCTTGCTTCTCATTCCTTTTATCTTTTGTAGGACAAAAGAATTAAGGGTGGGGCAAGTCATACTCCTGGGAAACTCCCTTTACAGTGGAGTAGGGAGGTAATCCTACGAAGGGATTTACAGTCCTACCCCAATCCTTTAACATACAGCATAGGAAAATCACATAATGGAGGATAAACACAAAATAATCAGAATCATGGTCCAGCCATATGGCTACATGTATTTTTTGGGGGAAACAATTCAATCCATGACATATGGCAACACATTAATTCACAATAAAAATTAAAATAAAAAGAAGTGGCATTTGGTTTGCCTGCAGGAGATCCAGGTTTGATTCCCAACCAATGCACCTCACATATAGCCGGCCACCACCCATCTGTCAGTGTTGGACCTTCCAGACTCAGACAGAGAGACCAGGAAGAAAGGCCTGGCAGATTACTTCTGAAAATCAGCCAACAAAGACTTCACAGATCACAACAGTCTGATCTGCAACTGGTCACAGGGACGGCACAGGACAGGGCGTGGAAGTCGCCATAAGTCAGAAACTGACTGGTAGTCTACGCACTTTAAAATACTGAGTCCATGAATCCTCATAGTCATCTTATGGTAGAGGTCCTATTTTTATGCCCATTTCATAGATAAGGAAACTGAGACACAGACAACTAGTAACCAACAGAGGCGGGATTCAAACCAGGTGGTCTGACTCCAGAACCAGCCCATGAGCATCTAATGCAGGGACTAGGATTTTTATTTCTAAATTCTCAACACCGAGAAGAGTAATGACTCGTAACCAATGATTCCGTTAGAAAACATTTGTTGAGCAATTGGTTACGACTGAAACGCATGGCCATTTTTTTACCATGTAGCTGGTCTCGAGAAGAAAGATCTTATTGTCTGCTTCCTCCACTAATACCACAAAAATTTTTCTTCAATTTCCCAGGGTTTGGCATTGGTAGTCACTGACAAAGAATCAAGGAGCCTTGGTGGGACAGGCGTTAAGTGCATAGTTGCTAATGAAAAAGTCAGCCGTTCAAACCACTAGCCAATCAGTGGGAGAAAGATGTGGCAATTTGCTTCCACAACCTTGAAAACCTTAAGGGGTAGTTCTACTCTGTTCTTGTCATGGATTGAACCGTGTCTCCCCAAAACATGTGTAGCCATTTGGCTTTGTCATCATCATTCCCAATATTTTGTGATTATCTTATGCTATACATCCTAATCTCTGCCTGTGGCTAATAAACATGATGATTATGTTAAAAGAGAATTAGGGTGGGAGTGCAACACCCTTGCTAAGGGAGTTTCCCTAGAGTGTCGCTTGCACCACCTTTGATCTTTTCATCCTATGGGAGATAAAAGGAGAGGGAAGCGAGCAGACAATTGGGAACCTCACATCATCAAGACAGCGGCACTGGAGTAGGGTGCATCCTTCAGACCTGAGGTTCCTGCTCCAAGATGCTCCCTGACCAAAGACTGATGCAACACAAAGATTTGCCCTCAGAGCCAACAAAGAGCCAAAGCCTTCCCCTGGAGTGGACACCCTGATTACAGATTTGTAACCTACCGGACCATGTAAGAGTGAATTGTTCTTTGCTAAAGCATCCACTTTGTGGTGTTTCTGTTAGAGCAACACTGGCTAACAAAAAGAGTCCTGTCGGGTTGCTATGAGTCAGAAACTGGCTCAGCAGCAATAAGTTTGGACAAGGAGTCTAACTCATCTCGTCACCTGGTTATTTCTCATGGGGGCGGGCATGGGAAAGAAGCAGATAAAAGGAATAAAGGTCCTGCCCAGATCCAGGCCCAGCAGCAACAAGAAACTCTTCACTGACCAACAACTCATTCTGGAAACTGGTTTAAAACTAGACATGCTGGGGATAAAGTGGGGCAAGGCCCTAAAAGTCATCAAAAGAAATCAAAAGCAATCTTAAAAGGGTCACAATCTTAAAAAAGCCACATTCTGGAAGCAATCCAGGTGTCACCAACAGACAAATGGATAAACAAGAGGCGGTGTACACAGTGGAATATTTTTTAGCCACGAAGCAAAATGAAGTTTAAGGGTGCACCCCGAGATCTCCACTAAAACACCACAATTGATGGTCCAGGGTCCTCGGGGTTCCCCCAGGAGCATGGCCCCTGGCCCTGATGCTGCCCCTGTCCATAAAGCATACTGGAGGTCAACTCTTTGGACACGAATGGATTAGACTTAGCAACAGAGTGACCATATCGTGTATGCATGTTTTGGTTTCATGTATCTACAGGATGTCGTCCTGCTGACCTCTTACTGGATGTGGGGGAGAGGGTGGGAAGGAGGGGACACGAGATTGTTATAAGGATATGGCATGTACAGAACAGAGAGGAGGACTGTGCTGTCACCGGGCAGGGAAAGCAGGGGTAGCTGCACATGGGTGGGGCATGCAAATTTATATGGCATTGTACATTTTTACTCAATCATAATAAAAAAATATGAAAAATGAAGTTCTAATCTAATACATGATACCACAAGAACCTTAAAAACTTTATACTAATAAGCCTGATACATGATCATACATATTGCATGATTCCACTTACATGAGATTTCTAGAATAACAAAATGCATAAAGATGAAACTAGATAAGTGATGACCATGGGCCTCGGACACAGGAAGACAAGGAGTCGCTGCTTAATGGGTACTGAACTTCTGTTTGGGGTGATGAAAAAGTTTTACGAATAGTGGTGATGACTGTACAACACTGTTAAGGTAATTAACGTCAATGAACTGTACATTTAAAATGGTTAAAATAACAAATTTTGGGTCACATGTATTTTACCACAATAAATTTAAAAAATAAAAATAACAGAAAAACAACAGAAAGAATCAATAAGACCAAAAGTTACTTCTTTGAACAGATCAGCAAACCACCGGTCAGCCTGACGAAAGAAAAACAGAAGAGTAAGCAAATAAATAAGAAATGAGGTGGAGATGCATTATAACAGACACAACTAAAATAAAAACAGTCATAACAAAATACTAGGAAAAACTGCATTCCAACAAATTTGGGAACCTACAGGAAATGAACAAATTTTTAGAAATACATAATCTACCATAGAAACTTGAACAGAATCATGAAGAGAGAAGAGATTGAAGAGATAAACTATTTTCCCCTCCCTAACTCCCACATCAAAAACAAAAGCCATGGCCTAGACAGCAGAATTCTAACATTCAGGGAACAGATCACGTTAGTACTACTCAAACTATTTCAGAGCACAGAAAAGGAAGGAGTACTCCTAAATTCATTCTATGAAGCCAGCACAACCATAATACCAAATTCAAGTAAAGATACCACAAAGAAAACTACAGAACAACATCTGTCATGAATGCAGATGTAAAAATTCTCAGCAAAATTCTAGCCAAGAGAATTCAATACCAACTTAAAAAAAAAAAATACACCATGACCAAGTGAGATTCATACTAGGTATGCAAAGATGGTTCTACATTAGAAAATCAATCAACTTAATCCACCACACAAACAGAGCAAATGACAAGCACGACATGATCATCTCAACTGATGCAGAAAAGACATTCAATAAAGTCCAACATTCATTCCTGATAAAAACTCTCAATAAAACAGAAACAGAAAAGAAGTTGCTGAACATGATAACGGGCAACTTATATATATATATGAAGCCAACAGCAAACATCATTCTCAACAGAGAGGCAGAAAGCATTTGCCCTGAGAATGAGAAGAAGCCAAGGATGCCCTTTATACCACTCCTGTTTAACACTGTGCTATAAGTCCTAGAGAGAGCCATAAGGCAAGAAAAACAAAGAACACCCAAATCACTGGAAGAAGTAAAACTATCCCTATGTGCAGATGATATATTACACACAGAGAACAAAATCAGGAACTCAGATACAGATCTATCCACATATCATCAGTTATTAAAGGTCAAAAATTGCATTAAATGTGAGTTTTTTTAAACAAATGGTGCTAGCAAAACTAGATGGCTATCTGTAGAAAAATGAAACAGAACCCAAATATACAACTAACACAAAATAGATCCAAGACCTAAATATAAAACCTAAAATGACAAAGCTCATGGAAGAAAAAAATAAAGACAGTACTGGGGGCCCTAATACATGGCACAAATGGAATATATGCCACAATCAACAATGCAGAAACACGAGAAGAGAAACTAGATAGCTGGGAGCTCCTAAAAATTAAACACTTATGCTCATCAAAAGACTTCCAAAAAGACTAAAAACAGAACCTAAAGACTGGGAAAAAATTTTGGTTACAACATACCCAACAAGGGTCTAATCTCTAAAATCTATAAAATACTTTAACAGATTAACAACAACAACAAAAAGACAAACAATCCAACTGAAAAATGAGCAAAGGACAGGAACAGAAATGTCACCCAAGAAGACTCTCAGGCCACTAACAGACATGGTGGGGAAAGCTCACAATCATTAGCCATTAGAGAATGCAAATCAAAACTACAATGAGATACTGTCTCACTTCAATGTTAGCAGCAGGAATTAAAGAAAAAAAAAAAACCCACAAATAACAAATGTTGGAGAGGTTGTCGGAAAATGAATGGAAAATGGAAAATGATACAGTACCTCTTTAGAAATCTAGAAACAGAAAACACTATACGATCAGCAATCTTATTCTTAACTAGTTAGAAACAACAACAACAAAAACAGCCATTGCTGTCAAGTTAATTCCAACTCACAGCAACCCTGTAGGGCAGAGCAGATCTATACCACAGGAATCCGGGGAGGAAGGGGAAAGAGTGCTGACATACTGCAAGGACTGCAACCAATATCCTAATAAATTTTTTGTATATATTTTTGAATGAGAACTAACGGGGGCTGTAAGCTTCTACCTAAAGCACATAAAATTTAAAAATTTAAAAAATGACTATGTTCTGCTGACTCAGGAGGAAGCAGTTCTATTTATAAATACAACAGGATAAGATTGAGCACAGTTCACAAAGTCATATTCTGTTGAGATACTCTGCACATATACAAACCAACCCACAGCAGCAATTCAGATAGAACATAACTAAAATCTGAGCTCCCTACACCACAGTCTCAGCGAGGGACTTGGACTGAGACCCCAGAGGGGTCATTCTAGTATTTCCAGAGTGGCAGGGAGGCAGTGAGACTCACCTGTAGGTATATGGCCCTACTTCTGTCAGATAGGGGATCTCCCCTTCAAGGATCTCCTCTGGATTGGTGACATTGAAGAAATAGAACTGCGTGTACACGGGCAGAGGCGGCTTCTCCCAGGAGTCAAAGGTCTCAGTACCGTTCCGTAACACAATGCTCTAGGGGACAAAAGCAAACGAGGATTTACAAAAACATAAGGCAGTTGGCTTTGGACACAGGAGACAGAGACGTGCACTCCCTAATGTGACTTCCTAAGCCTCCTTGTTTTAATTATTTCACAAGCATGCAACAGCAGTCCCGGAGAGCAGGACCGTATCTTACACTCTTAGACCAGTATAAAGTCCCCAGCCCTGACCTCTCCTCCTGTATCTCTATTGGGCCACAGAAGGTCTTCATTAAATACATTGTAAACACTCCAGAGGCACAGCTCAAGGATGGATACACAGTACTGCCAAAGCCAAGGCCATAAACTGAGTGCCCAAAGGCCATACTAGCTATGTTATTTTTGAAGATTCCACTGATGGTAGTGTATAACCCAAAAAACCAAACCCACTGCTGTCAAGTTGATTCTGACCCATAGTGACCTTACAGACAGAGCAGAACTGCCAGGAAGAGTTTCCAAAGAGCTCCTGATAGATTTGAACTGTTGACCTTCCAGTTAACAGCTGTAGCACTAACAACTATACCAGCAGGGTTTCCAAGGCAGTGTATAGCTGTTACAGGTTAGGCCATTCTGAGCTGCACCCAGCATTCCCAGCTTGCCCAGGTGAAAGAGGAACAGGAGATAAGCCCAAGAAGGCCTGTTTGGGACTTTTCAGTTGAAGAACCACCCGTAGCCCAGACGTTGACCAGAAGCCTGAAGTCCTGCCTAGTCTCACTGTACTGATCATGATCAGCCAAACTGCGGCCACCTTGCTGACTCATGAGTGTGAAGTAAGTGTTAACTGTCATAAGGCACTAAGATTGGGGTTGTGAGTTATTATTCAGCATTGCAATAACCTGATGAATATAATGTCCAGTGTTAACAGGCAGAAAACTAATACTTAGCAGTTCTTATTGCTGTTGTGAAGTGCCATTACGTCATTTTTGATTCACAGCAACTCCCTGTGACAGAGTAGAACTATCCCACGGGTTTTTCCGGGCTATAATCTTTATGAGAGCAAACTGTCAGGTCTTTCTCCCCCTGAACTGTCGGGTGAGTTCAAACTGTCAATCTCCCGGTTGGCAATTGAGCATTTAATCCTTGCACCACTGGGACTCCTTCAGCAGTGCTAACAGCCCTTAATCTGTTAATAGAAAAAAAAAACTTGGCACTTTTGCAATGAAAACTGTTGAAGCACACAAGAAAGATAAAAGCGCAGGCTAAAAATAAAGCAAAATGTGTAGATTCATGAACTCTGAGTGCTGAGAATTCAGATACATTTTATTTTCTCTTTGGTGAGATTTTGTATTTTCCAGTTTAGAAACAATTAACATGGAGAAATTTTTTTTTAAAGAAAATCAAGAGGAAAATGAAGCCTACTGACACAGACAACAGAAGGCCACCAGTGAAGCAGTAAGGACTAGACAGTAAGCAATACAGCCTCCTGATGTCACCTGTCACCTTCCTCGCAGTGAGTCGTGGAGAGACAATAACCAAAGAGACCAGCCTCAGAACACATTAGAAACCACGTGCTGAAAACATGGGACACTGTGATACAGCACACAGCAAGGTATCAAATGCCAGCAGTTCGAAACTCCAATTTAACCAAAGCAACACTGCAAAGAAACTTAACGAAAGAGCTCTATTACTGAAAAGAATTTCCACGGGGGGGGGGGGGCAGTGATTGGCTCTGAAATAAATAGTAGAAAACTGGAAAGTCAAAATAAAGCTAGTCATCTGGAAAATGGGAAGTAAATTCACACCTACTAGTTGGCCACATCTCAAAATAGGAGATTACTTATGGTTTGGCATTAATTCAGAATGTCCATCATCAGATTTTCTATCCACGTGATACATTACTGAAACATTTTTGGTCATCACTACCAGGACTGACTCATGGAGTTGGGATGAGATAAGCAGAACGGAAAATATTATTTTTCTCCCAATCTTATGGATCCAGCTGAAGACTGCTCCTCAGTGATGTCAACTCCTGCTGCTCCCACCCAGGTTGCCATCCACCCCTTCCCACTCCCCACCCCCTCCAACCTCTGTATCCCCACCCCCCCCACCCCCCCTGGCAGCACTTAGCAGCTTAATGAGCCATCTCACAGTTACTTATGAGCTTCCTTGTCTTCTATCTTATTTCCTATACAAGAGTCTAAACTATTTGCTGGGGAGATTCAAGTCTTGCTCAGAGAGTAAGAGAGAAGTGAAAAGGCCTTCAGTTGATGAGATCTAACTCAAATCAAAAAAACCAAACCTATAGCTGTCAAGTGAATTCCAACTCCTAGTAACCCTGTAACACAGAGGAGAACTGCCCTGCAGAGTTTCCAAGGAGCGCCTGATGGATTTGATTTGTCAGTCTTTTGGTTAGCAGCCACAGCACTAAAAGATGGACTCAAGATCATACAGCTACTTAATGTCAGAGCTGGCTGTGGAAATCTCGGTATAAATATTGTCATATAAGGAGTGTCTCTACATCTAGCATCTAAAAACAGCTCTCATACATTTAAGGTTCCTAAAACTAATATAACACCAACTACGAGTGATTTGATGGCCATGGGTTAATGGGTTATGAGAAGGTCTAATAAGAGTACCTGAGTTGTGCAACAGTCAATGCTCCTGTTGCTAACCACAGGGTCAGTGGTTGGAATCCACCCACTTGCCTGGTAATTTACTTCTGAAAAATCAACCACTGAATACCCTATGGCACACAGTTCTATTCTGACATGCACGGAGTCACTGTGAGCTAGAATCAACTTGATGGCAACTGGTTTGTTTTACTGATGTCATGAATTGAATTGTGTTTCCCCCAAAATCTGTGTAACAATTTAGCTAGGCCAAGATTCCTGATATTGTTTATGCTGTAAACCCTGCCCCTCTGATGTTAATAAGGGTGGATGGGCGGCGGTTGTGTTGGCTCAGTAGGACTCAGTGTGTAAGACTGGTTTGTGCCTTGAGGCAGTCTTTTGAGATACAGAGGAAAGAAGCTAGCAGAGAGATCTGGGGACCTCGTACTACTAGGAAACAGTGTCAGATGCTGTATGTGGCAAGTCCAGGATCCCTGTGCCTCAGAAGCTTCCAGTCCCGGGGAAGATTAATGACAAGGATCTCCCTCCAGATCCAGCAAAGAAGCCTTCCCTTGGAGCTGACACCCTGATTTGGACTTTAGGCCTGCTGGACTGTGACAAAATAAAATCTCTCTTTAAAGCCATCCACTTGTGGTATTTCTGTTAAAGCAGCACTAGATGACTAAGACAACTGGTAGGCAACATGTAAATAATTATTATTTTATTTATTTGTCTTCCTGAAAAACAGGATAGCTTCTAGAGGATTCTGAATGCCTACAGGTATTTAAAAAGCTGTCCTGTTCCATTAAAATAAGAAAGTCTTTTCCTTGACAGCACTTGGCTTGGCTGGCTTTCCTTGTCCATAATTTTTGGGGAAAGTACAGAGCAATAATCTCGCCTCCTCTATGAATTCTTTGAATATTCCTTTCAAAGGCAGCAAATCACCAGGTCTTTTCTCCCTTGGAGTTGCTGGTGGGTTTGAACAGGCAATCTCTGGGATAGCAGCTGGAAGCTTAACCACTGTGACACCAGAGGCTCCTTAACAGAAATATTAAACCAAACCCACGGCCACAGAGTTGATTCCAACCACAGGAACCTTACACGACAGGGCAGAACTACCCCATAGGATTTCCAAGGAGCAGCTCGTGGATCCAAACTGCTGACCCTTTGGTAAGCAGCGAAGCTCTTAAGCCTTGTGTCAGTGGGGCTCCATACAGAATTACTAGGATGGTGAAATACACATAACAAAAAAATTGTAAGTTTAGCTATTCTCAAAATCTTGAAGCACCCACAGTGAACTGTTAATAGTACTTATCTGTGTGTGACAGGTCTTTCATTCTGTTTTTTCTGCCTTGTTTAGATTTTTTTTTCACAACAGAAATAACTTTCATAAAGCAGAAAAGGAATCAAAGGGGGACAGAAAAAATGTTATTTGTCTTTTTTTTAAAAAGTGAAAAATCTAAGAAAGAAAGTCAGATTCTATAGAATGATACTGATAGACACTAAGGGAAGGGAGAAAAACTGGATACAAAGAGAACCAATTACATGCTGGCTATTCTTCTGGCTTTGCAAAACAAAGGGGAGCCTGATGCAGCCTCAGCTGTGTCAGCGGCCAGACAAAGGCTCCAAGAGCAGCCATCCCCTAGAGGGTTCCACTGTGCTTCTTCTTACTGTCAGGATAGCTGATGTAGCATTCTAGTCCTCTGTAGGGAACCCTGGTGGTGTAGTGATTAAGGGCTACGGCTGCGAACCAGAAGGTCGGCAGTACAGAGCCATCAGGCCCTCTCTGGAAACTATGGGGCAGTCCTACTGTGTCTATAGCGTTGCAATGAGTTGGAATTAGCTCAGCAGCAGTGGGTTTGGTTTGGTTTAGTCATCTGTACGCAGAAGGTTTGCGGATGGAAAAAGAGACTGCATTTATTTATCAAAGAAAATCACCTTATAATTCCAAATCTCAAGAGTCTCATGTGTGAATGAACAATGGTCAACCACCTGACTTGATCTTGTCTTGTTGGCATCCAGGTTTTACATGTAACTAAAAGCCTATGTTACCAACTGCCAGGCAGAAGAGTTTCCAAACAGGAGGGCATAACTCTTTCCAGGAGAGACGGTAACACCTGCTGCTCTTATACCTGCTCCCGAAATTTCAAGTCAAGGACAGAAATAAATGTCTAGTAGACTCGCCTCACTATGAGTGGGCATCCACTTAAAGGCAACAGGTTTGGTTTACACTTCAGTCCTCAGCTAAACAAAGGAAACAAAAAACCTAACAGCAATGAAAACAACCCTTGATGCTCTGCCCAAGTTACTACAGATAGCAGATTCTATTACAACCTTGGAGCCCCACCCCCTCCTCTTCTTCTGCCCCATCACTATTTTCTCCTTGGCTGCTGGTTACCTGAGTCCAAGACAGTCAGAGTCTGACATCTCTTTTTGTTGTTGTCAGGGGCTATCCAGCTGACTGACTCACAGCTGACTTGGACTCACAACAACTCCGTGTGTGCTCCGCAGAACTGTACACAGGGTTTGCAGGGCTGTGACCTTTCAGAAGGAGATTGTGACAGGCCCATCTTCTGACAACATTTTTTAGCCAACACAGCCAGCAGCTGCTTAGTCACTATCAAGAAGACCTGTTCCTTGCATCCGTTATCTGGCAAGTGGGTAAACGATGGGGTTGTGTGGCTGAATTAGCAGCCGCTCAGTTACTATTAAACAAAACCTGCCTCCTCCCATTCACTGTCCTAAAAGACTCTGAGTGCTGTGTGTGGCTTAGTTTTTGCCTTAAACCAGCTAAACCTAGTTTACTGGCCCCAAAAGTGTCCTCAAGTAACTTAAGGCTCATACAGTCTCCATGAGTTGGAACCTACAGAACCTACTCAACGGCACCTAACAATATCAAGACCTAAGTGAATATTAAAATCTCTACCCAGGGCAGGACTTAGCTACCATTTTCTATACATGCCAAAGGAAAAAATGCTATTTGTATCCCAGCACCTGTGCATCATACTAACCTATGATGTCCCTGATGTTTGTATGTACTTGCCTGTGAGAGATGGTATCACAGGTTCTGTCTCCTTTTGTTTGGGGAGCTTAATTTGAAGCCTACACCTCCTTGCTCCTTGCCTATGCACTTGTAAAGTGGTCTTCCTCCCTCCTTACCTCTGAGAGTCTTTATTGCCAAGAAGCTGCACCAGGCAGGACCTGATTTGGGGTAACACTTTCAGTTAGTGAGTTGGAATCAACTTCACGGCAATGGGTTTGGTTTTGGTTTTTCAGCTAGTAGCTCAGAGCTCTATGTTATTCAAATCTTGCCCTCAAGAGTTTTGGCTTTTTTGGCACCTTTAATGGGTCTCTTTTCTTCCATTCTTCTCCACTCCACATGGCTCTGTGTGCGTGTGTGTGTGTGTGTTTGTGTACACACACACTAAGTAATGAGGGAGACAGGGAGTGAGAGAACACAAGGAAATTCACAAACACAGCTGCCAACATTTTCTTTTCCTGACTTTCAGCTCCACGACCATCATCACCAGTTGCTGTCAAGTTGACTCAGACTCACCAGCTGCTATTTACCGTCAGGCTGCTAGGAGCCAGGTGCTGTGCTAGGAGCCTCATGTACCTTATCTCTGAGTCTTATAGGGACACCACAAGGTAGGAATTCCCACTTCACAAATGAGGAAATGGTGGCCAGTTTCCGCATGTCAAATCAAAGCCGAATAAATCCATTTTCTGTGGCTTGGCAGACAGCACACTTTGTCACTGCAGCAGATTTAGCCAATTTGAATTTCAGATAAACAACAAATTAATTTTTTAGTGTAAGTACGCCCCAAATACTGCATGTTAAAAATGCTTTAAGTCTTAGGAGATGCATGCTGAAGGGTTTAAGGGCAAAGAGTTAGGGTGTCTGTAACTTCCAATCAAATGATTAAAAAAAAACCCAAGTAGGAGAGCCAGCCAAGCCAAGTGCCGTCGAGAGGAGAAATATGAAATAAATGTTGTAGGATATTAATCACAATCGAATTCAATGAAAATACTGCATGGGATACACACCCCAATATTACTTGTTGTTGATCTGGAATTCAAATTTAACTGAGTGTTCTGTGTTCCAACTAGCAACCCTCTCAGACCTTCCTGGAGAGTCAGCCCTTAATCTCTTGAGGGAGCCAAACTAGGGCAGCTATGTGAGGTTATGGTCAGGAACTGACTCCATGGGAACTGAGAAAGAAGAACTGAGCTCTACGGTTTCCACTTGACTAGGCTAGGCTAGTGTTTCCAAAAATAGCACCTCAACCTCAGGCCATGTGACACTCCAGAAAAGGGTTCCAGCTGACTGTCAACTTCTTATTTCTATACCATATATGTGAGGCATTCACCTGGGCACTCCCAAAGCTTGCTCTGTCAAGGACTGAAAACTAACAATGAGAACTCTGACCTCAAGCCCGAGAATGTCTGGTCCAGGAAGTACCTCATTTTGCATAATACACACCAGTTATCCTGGTCACAAAAGCCTGTTGCACAGTCTAAGCATAAAGTCATGCTGGAGAATAACTGATCCTTCTCAGTGAAGACTATGGTGGTGACAGTTACCACATGAACCTTGTCATTGGCTGAGTTTTCTAGTTACATGAGACTAAAAATCAACCTAAGAGCCTAAATCATTTCTAAAGTGCTCACTGATGTCAGCCAAGCAGAACATGATATGGTTTCATCCAGGCACAACACCCAGGTGGCATACTGGTTGAAGGCTACAGCTGCTGACGAAAAGGTCTGCAGTTCACATTCACCAGGTGCTCCCCGGAAACTCTATGGGGCTATTTTACTCTGTCCTATAGGATCACTGTGATTGGAGTCAACTTGATGACAACGGCTTTTAACACTAAAAGCAATATTGGAAAAAAGATTGAACTATATGATGAATCTGCAGGTTCAACAGCCAAATCGATAAGTTGGATTAAAAAATAACTTTTTGGGGAGGCGGAGTCAAGATGGCAGACTAAGCACATGTCTCCCTATATCCCTGAATTGATAATCAAATGGAGCCTTCTGATCACCTAATCAGGGCACAGGGCTGTTAATTTGGACTTCATACCACTGAGCAAAAAACCTCCTCTCTTTCACTGACTCCAGTTCCTGGCTAGCCCTGGCTCTCACAGACTGAAGGTAAACACACCATTTTGACTTTTTTTTTCCCTCTGTCTTGGCCGGCAGGCGGAGCTGGGTCTTGCCTAGCGGCTAGACTCAGACACACTGCTGGGGGGATAGGCAGGCGAAATTCCCATTATTTTGAGAGCCAGGCTTAGGACTCTGTTAATCTAGCCACTTTGGGCCTGTCTTTTTATCTCTGTCACAGCGGGGTTTGTATGGAATTTCACAGTCAGAGTGCGGGAAGCCATGTTGGCTATGGAGATTTTAGCCGGACCTAATCCTTAGCCTGGGAACCAGCGCCTCCAAACAAGACAGTGCTTCTCTGACAGAAAAGCAGTAATTTACACAGTGCAGCCTACATTGGGGGCCCTGCAACAGAAGCAGAGTAATCACTACCTCTTGGCACCGAGCCCCTCTATCTGCTGTCTGTTTGGAGGGTGCCATCTTGGATACAGTCGCCACAGCTGGACCTAATTCTCAGCTTGGGAGCCAGAGCCTGCCCACAGGAGAGCACTTTTCTACCAGAAAAGCAGTACTTTAAACAGTGTCAACTAAGGCTGGGCCCTGTCAGCAGAAGCCAACAGGGCACTAGCATTGCTGTATTCTGAAATAGTTTGTTATCATCAGGGGTTGGATATATAGGTGCTTACTTTGCCAGTTGGGAAGAGGGACCTCTACACCTAAACACCTGACTGACTTGGGAAGTGGTCAGATACCTTTTGCTTTATATTTTAAGACAGCCTAGAGAAACATCTGCAGTCCATCCTAACAGTATCTCTTCCAGCCTCTACCTACTCACATGGGACCCAAAAAGCAACAGACACTTGAGGCATAAAAGAAATCAACCATGGCTTCAGAAGGCTCCCAAACAAAGCAACCAAGGAGTTTTCCAGATGAAGAAACTTTTATGAAAGCATCAGACAGTGAACACAAAATGATTATATACAGAGCCCTTCTAGACCCTATACAAAATGCAGCAGAACAAAAGGAGAAATTAAACAAGCTGTTCGATCTGATACAACACCAGTACTCTGAAATCCAACAGATCAAGAACAAAATCAAAGACATAGAAACTTCCATGCAAAGCCAAGAAAACAGAATGGAACAAATGGAAAAAAGAATTTCTGACCTGGAAGACAGAGCTACTGATGCCAGCATCTATAAGCAGGAATCAGAAAAAACAAACAAAAAAAAGGAAGAAGCATGTGGGACTCTATTAAGAGGAACAACCTTTGATTAACTGGAGTCCATGAACAGGGTGAGACATCTGAGAACACAGATAGTATTGTTGCTGAGCTGCTGACAGAAAACTTCCGAGAAATCATGAAGGAAGAGAATATAGACATCTCAGATGCATATCGTACGCCACCCAATATAGATCTCAAAAGAAGGACTCCAAGACATATTATAATCAAGCTTAACAAAATGAAACACAAGCAGCAACTCTTAAAGGCAGCAAGACTCAAGGCAAAGCTAACATTCAGAGGGAAACCCTGTAGGCTCTTGACAGATTTCTCAGCAGAAACCATGCTGGCACGGAGACAGTGGCATGACACATTTAAAGTCTTCAAGGAGAAGAACTTCCAACCAAGAATTATATATCCTGCAAAACTGTCTTTCAAATACGAAAATGAAATGAAGACATTCCCAGATAAACAGAAACTCAGAGACTTTGTAAAAACCAAACCCAAACTACAAGAAATACTGAAAGAAGTTCTTGGTTTTGGCTTAGCAGAACAAAACCACTAACTTTATATTTTAGAATTACACACTACTCGATACTCTACTCATTTAGGGAAGGCTCCAAAGTAATTCACAGCTTTGATATGGAAAGAAGCAATCCAGTGATCATCATGAAAACTATGGTGTCATCATAATAAAAAGAGGGATGTACTACAGTCGTTATAGTCCTTCCAGATGGAGAGGAAAATGACCAGACTGGTAGTAATTAAAATTCGTTTATAAATAGTTTATTAAGGGGGTTGATAGGGGCAGCTGTAAAGCACAACGAAGATGTATCATAACATTTCAAGAAATCTAACACACGAGTCTCAACAACTATAAAACCAGCTCTGAAAAAGGTGAAAAATCAACTCACAAAAAAGAGTGTCCCAGAACAGACTAATAAGAACAACAGAGAAAACATCAACATAAAAATAAACATATCACAATGGCAGCAGTGAACACATACCTATAAATAATTACATTGAATGTGAATGGACTGAATGCTCCAGTAAAGAGACACCTAGTGTCATCTTGGATCAAAAGACACGAGCTATCCATATGTTGACTACAAGAAACTCACTTCAAACCTAAAGACAGGAACAAACTGAAAATTAAAGGATGGAAGAATATGTATCAAGCTAACAATGAACAAAGAAGAGCAGAGGTGGCAATTCTAATCTCAGACAAAATCAATTTTAATGTCAAATCCACTATCGTGGACAAAGATGGTCACCATTTATTGCTGAAAGGTTCAGTACACAAGCAAGACTTAACTATATTAAATATTTATGCACCTAATGCCAGAGCACCTAAATATGTCGAAGAAACACTGACTACACTCAAAAGAGAGTTAGATGACTCCACAATAATAGTGGGACACTTTAACACTCCACTCTCATTACTACACAGATCATCTAGAAAAAAGCTCAGTAAAGATACAGAAGACTTCATTGACACAATTAACCAACTAAATCTTATTGATATATACAGAACTTTCCACCTATCAGCAGACAACTACACCTTCTTCTCCAGTGCACATGGAACATTCTCCAGAATTGACCACGTGATAGGCCATAACGCAATGCTCAACAAAATCCATACCATTGAATTACTGCAAAGCATCTTCTCACATCATAAAGCCATAAAAGTTGAAATCAATAGCAGAAAAAACAGAGATAGAAAGTGGAACTCTTGGAAACTGAACAACATCTTGCTCAAAAAAACATGGGTTATAGAGGAAATCAAGGATGAATTAAAGAAATTCATGGATTCCAATGAGAACAAAAACACTTCCTACCAGAACCTATGGGATACAGCGAAAGTAGTGCTCAGAGGTCTGTTTATCTCCATAAATGCGCACATCTGGAAGGAAGAAAGAAACCAAATCAAGGAACTAACTCTACAGCTTGAACAAGTAGAAAGACAACAACAGAGGGACCCCTCGGGCACCAGAAGAAAGGAGATCATAAAGATTAGAGCAGAGCTAAATGAATTAGAGAAAGAGAATAGAAAAACAATTGAAAAACCTGAAAAGACCAAAAGCTGGTTTTTTGAACAGATCAACAAAATTGATAAACCACTGGCTAAACTTACTAAAGAAAAGCAGGAAAGGAAACAAATAAACCAAATTAGAAATGAGAGGGGAGTTGTCACCACAGATGCAACAGAAATCAAAAATACCATAACAGAATACTATGAAAGACTGTACTCTAACAAATTTGAAAACCTAGGGGAAATGGGCCAATTCCTTGACTCATACTACCTATCCAAATTATCACAACATGAGGCAGAACAACTTAATAAACCCATCACAAAGGAAGAGATTGAAAAGGTCATCAAAACACTGCCAACCAAAGAAAGTCCGGGCCCAGATGGCTTCACGGCAGAATTCTACCAAGCATTTAGAGAAGAGTTATCCCCAATACTACTGAGACTATTTCACAGTATAGAAAGGGATGGAGTACTCCCCAAATCATTCTATGAAGCCAGCATAACCCTGATACCTAAGCCAGGGAAAGATCCAACAAAGACAGAGAACTACAGACTGATATCACTCATGAACCTAGATGCAAAAATCTTCAACAAAATTCTTGCCAACAGAACACAACAACATATCAAGAAAATAGTTCATCATGACCAAGTGGGATTCATACCAGGGATGCAAGGCTGGTTCAACATCAGGAAAACAATTAATGTGACAAACCACATAAATAACACAAAAGAGAAGGATCACCTGATTTTGTCCATTGATGCAGAAAAGGCATTTGATAAAGTCCAACACCCATTCATGCTAAAAACTCTTAGCAAAATGGGCATAGACGGCAAATTCCTCAACACAATAAGGGCCATTTTTACAAAGCCAGTTGCCCACATCATCCTGAATAGAGAGAGACTGAAAGACTTTTCCTTGAGATCAGGAACTAGACAAGGATGCCCAGTCTCACCTCTCCTATTCAACATTGTGCCAGAAGTTCTAGCCAGAGCAATTAGACAAGACGAAGAAATAAAGGGCATCTGCATTGGCAAACAGGAAGTTAAAATCTCCCTCTTTGCAGATGATATGATTGTGTATGCAGAGAACCCCAAGGAATCTAAGTAAGCTACTCAAACTGATAGAAGAGTTCAGCAAAGTCTCAGGATACAAGATAAACATAATCAGTAGGATTCCTTTATACCAATAATGAGACTGTTAAGGAGGAAATTATCAAATCAATACCACTTACGATAGCCCCTAAGATAAAGTACCTAGGAATTAATCTAACCAGAAAAACAACAGACCTTTACAAAGAGAACTACAAGCCCTTACTACAAGAAACTAAAAGAGACTTAGATAAATGGAAAAACGTACCCTGCTCATGGATAGGAAGACTTAACATTGTGAAAATGTCTATTTTACCCAAAGCAATTTATTTATATAATGCAATCCCTATACAAGTTCCAGCATCATTTTTTAATGAGACGGAGAAACAAATCACGAATTTTGTCTGGAAAGGGAAGAAGCCCCGGATAAGTAACGTACTACTAAAGAAGAAGAACACACTCGGAGGCCTCTCATTACCCGACCTTAGAACATACTACACTGCTACAGTGGTCAAAACAGCCTGGTAGTGGTACAAGAACAGACAGATCGATCAATGGAACAGAATTGAGACCCCAGAGATGACATCATCTGCCTATGAACAGTTGATATTCGACAAAGGCCCTAAGACATTAAACTGGGGTAAAAACAGTATCTTCAACAAATGGTGCTGGCAAAATTGGTTATCCATCTGCAATAAACTGAATCAAGATCCATATCTTAACCTTATACAAAAACCAACTCCAACTGGACAAAAGACCTAAATATCAAACCTAAAACAATAAAGCTCATCCAAGAAAAGGTAGGAACAACAATGGAAGTTTTAATACACAATGTGGACAGACTTCAAAATCTGTCAAAGAAACCTCAATCAACAGAAGAGAAAGTAGATAAATGGGAACTATTAAGAATCAAACACTTTTGCTCATCCAAAGTCTTTATTAATAGAATTAAAAGAACACCCACAGAATGGGAAAAAGTATTTGGCAACTTTATGTCAGACTGACGCCTGATCTCCATAATCTATAAGATACTACAAAACATCAATAAGAAGAAGATAAACCATCCAATTACACGATGGACAAAGGAGATGGACAGACACTTCACTAAACAGGAGATCCAGGCAGCCAAAAAACACATGCAGACATGTTCACGATCTTTAGTTATTAAAGAAATTCAAATCAAGACAACAATGAGATACCATCTCACCCCAACAAGATTGGCCATGATCCAGAAAACACAAAACAACAAATGCTGGAGAGGCTGTGGAGAAAGTGGAACCCTCCTACACTGTTGGTGGGGTTGCAAAATGGTCCAGCCTCTTTGGAAGGCAATCTGGCGCTTCCTTAAAAACATGGATATTGATATACCATTTGACCCAGTAATTCCACTACTTGGAATATATCCTACAGATTCAAGGCCTTTCACACCAATGGACACATGCCCCAGAATGTTTATCGCAGCACAGTCCACGATAGCAAAAAGATGGAATCAACCCAGATGCCCAACAACAGAAGAATGGATAGGTAAACTATGGTACATATACTCAACGGAGCACTACGCAATGATAAAGAATAACGATGATTCCAGAAAACATCTCCTAACCTGGTTTGAACTGGAAGACATTATGTTGAGTGAAAGTAGTCAGCAACAAAGGGACAAATACTGTATGAGACCTCTACGATAAGATCTCAAAAACAGACTTGTGTACAGAAGAAAAGACTCTTTGACAGCTGCAACGGAGGGGAGGGAGGGAGGGTGAGGGGGGAGGGTTTAGTTTAGATAGTTACTAGAAATCTAGTTGGGAGAAAGTGGTGATAGCACACATTAGAAACAAGAACAACATTAAGTGGACTTCAGCATAACTTGAGTACTCCTTCCATCTTGACTCAATACCGCAAGGATAGAATAGCTGGGGCAGGGGGCGGGGGACCATGCTCTTAGGCGAATTCCAGGCCAACTGGCACAATTAGCGTTTTGCTAAGAGAGCTCTCTGCACCTCACATTGGTGAGTGGCGTCTGGGGTCTTAAAAGCTGCCAAGCTGCCATCCGAGAACACAGCAAATGGTCACAACTCAGCAGGAATGGATGCTCACCAAGGACCAAAATGACATGCGGTAAAGACAACCGAGAAGACAGAGAGACCCACAAGAGTGGGTGCCTACATCAACTTGGGACCGGAAGAACCGGATGGTGCCCGGCCACCACCAGTGATAGCCACGATGGAGCTCACAGAGAGGAGCCTCACTGGCAACACAAGAATAAAAAGGAGTGCATCATGAGATCTCCACTAAAAGACCTCAATTGATGGTCCAGCAGTTTTGGGGTTCCTCTGAGAGCATGGCCCCCGGCCCTGATACTGCCTTTTCCCATAAATTATAACAAAGGTCCACTCTTTGTACAGGAATGGAATGGACTTGGCAATGCAGAGTCACCATATATTGGAAGCACTTTGTGGTTCTATACATCTATAGGATATCATCTTGCTGACCTCTTGCTGGAGGAAGGGGAGTGGACGGAGAGGAGGGGAAAGGAGGTTGTTGGGAGGATGAGACATGCATGGAGCAGAGAGGAATAGTGTGCAGTCACCGGACAGGGAGAGCAGTGGAAGCTGCATATAGGTGGGCATGTAAATTTATACGTGAATGTACATTTTCACTCAGTTATGTTAAATAAAAAAGAAAAAAGACAGGAAACACAGACAAGACCAGAATGATGTCACAAAGGACTCTGAAACTTGTTCATGAAAGTAGAGTAGCTAAAGCAAATGAATGAATGACGAAGACGGCTGAACAGAAGACTTCAAAGGGTGACTCAAGAAGACAGTGTATGATAATATGCGCAAAGATGTGAATTTAGAAAACCAAAGGGGAAGAACATACTTAGCATTTATCAAGCTTAAAGAACTGAAGAAAAGAATTCAGGCTTCAAGCTGCAACACTGAAGGATTCTACGGCCAAAAAAATTGAATGACACAGGAAGCATCAAGAGAAGACAAAAGGAATACACAGCCAACCCACCGAAAAGAATCTGTTAATGTTCAATCATTTCTGGAGATAAATATGATCAAGAACTGACAGTACTAAAAGAAATCCAAGCTTCACTGAAGTCACTGACAAAAAACGAAGCTCTAGGAATTAACAGAATACCAACTGAGGTGTGTCTTAGTCATCTGGTACCGTGTGTGTGAGCTAACCTTCTGGCTGTAAATTATATACAGGACTCTACGGTGAAATAAAAACCAGTTGCCATCATCAGGGCAACTTCAATTCATGGCCACCCCAAGTGTATTAAAACAGCACTGTGCTTTACAGGGTTGATAATGGCTGATTTTTCAGAACATGATCACCAAGTTTTCTCTCAAGGCACCTCCGGGTGGACTGAAACCATAAATCTTCTTGTTAGCTAGGAGCAGCTACCAAAAAAGTGGAATCTTCATCCAAGAACCAGGTAGAAACTAGGAAACTATACGTGTTGTCGGGGGAGGGTGGAGAAGCAGTTGAGGGAATGGGTAAGAGGATTTTAAGATGTGGATAAATCAGAGGTTAACATTCTGACACAAATGGGGTCACCATGAATCACAGTTAACTCAATGGTAACTGGTTGAGAAAGACAAGAGAGCAAGCATGAGGACAAATGGTACCTACACTGGCCTCAGGGTCCAGAAACAATCACTAGTGTAACAGCGATGGTGGGGGGCTGGGGAAGCAGATCCCTTCTAATCGGGCAGCTCCTACCCTGCTTTGACTGCTGCCCTGCAGGACTGTGGCAGGTCAGCTCTGCACAGCATCCACATTTTCAAGAGAAGCCACAAATCTAGATCGTTGGGTGAAATTTCACTATTTTTGAGATCGGCAATTCAAGTTTATATAAACCACTTGTGACCACTGGGTATGGAGTGGGGCAACATACAAAGCAAAATACCAGCAACAACAACAACAAGCAAGCAAATCATCCCGAAAGATGTAAGTTTGCACATATTTATCCTTCCATTCATCCAAAAAAATATTTACTGATAACCTATTTTGTATACGGCAGCAAATTTGGCCATATGGAAAGATGATACAATGCTAAATAAGACAGAACGTCTACCTTCAAAGACAGTTTTTAAGCTAGCTTTGAAAATTAAGCTATGTCATACAGATTAATAGTTCTGGCCGGCCTGGTGCTAGAGGGGAATTATTGAGTAATTTGGTAACAGAAGGCTAACGTACTAGCCTAGTTTGATCAGCATACCGGAAAGACAAGAGCTTTTGACACTGGACTCATTGAGAAACTAACAGAAAACAAAAACATGTTGCTGTCATCTCCGACTCACAGCAACCCTATGTGTGTGAGAGGAGAACTGAGCTTCACAGGGTTTTCCATGACTGATTTTTTTGGAAGTAGATTGCCAGGCCTTTCTTTTGGGGCACCATGGGTAGACTCAAACCTCGAACCTTAGCAAGTTAACCGTTTGCACTACCCAGGGACTCTAGGATATTATGCAAACAAACCAACCCAGTGCCACTGAGTCAATTTTGACTCAATTTTGACTCACAGCAACCCCACAGGGCAGAGAGTAGAAATGCTCCAGCGAGTTTCCCAAGGAGTGCCTGACAGATTCAAACTGCTGACCTTCTGGTTAGCAGATGTAGTCCTTAACCACCACACCACCAGGGTTTCTAGGATATTACAAAGACATAGTACATAAATAACATACTGAACAAAATCCTGATGATTTGAAAACATCAGGATAGTTTCCCAACTGACCTTAAAGAAATGTGAAACTATGATATTATATATGTTTTAAAATATTCCAAAGTGTCAATATAATTAATTAATGAGAAAACGAGATCAGCAGTTCTTGAAGTGTGGTCCAAGGACTTTTTGGAGGGTCCACAAGGTCAAAACTACTTTCATAAATGTACTAAGATGTTATTTGTCTTTTTCACTCTCATTCTCTCACAAATGTAAACTGTAGTTTTCCAGACACTTCATAACATGTAATGATACCATGGCTCTGACAGTTAATATGAGCTTTGATGTTTTTGTGTTTTAAAAGTTTTCAGTTTTAATTTCTCAGATAGTGAACATGATAGATACAACCCATAGCAATACAAGTTTTGGGGGGTCCTTATAATTTTTAAGACTGTAAGGGGGGTCTAAAGTCAAAGTTTTTATACAATTATAAAGTCTTCTGCCCTCAGGTCTCTGTAACGGCAAGGACTGACTGTCTTGCTTACTGTTCTATGCATAGCTCCTAGCACCCTGCCTTGCGGATGGTGCATACTCCACAAATATTCGCTAAATAAGCAAATGATTTAAAGCATAAACCTGAAAGTGCTTTCAGATACAGAAAACGAACACTTAAAGTAGCCTTTATTTTTCTTAGTCACTTCTGACTAGCTACCAGGCTTAATCAAATACGTATATATCTTAACTAATAAAGTATATAAACGCTCCTTCACTTGGCCAACAGTCTGTGTTTTCATTAATGATCTTACAATCCCCACCTGCTGCCTCTTCCCTGGGGAACCAGCAAATGTCTGGCAGAACAGATGGTGCATTTGCTGTGGCCTGACAAACTGAAACCTTGTCCTTTATTAAACAAGACAGCAAAGCGCTTCCCACAGGCAAGAGCCTTCCTCTACTTCCACAAAAAATCTTTCCTTTAATGTAAATGTGGAGAATAAAATAATCATTAGCAGTAATAATCTCAAGTGGGATTACTATCCTGAGGAACAAAGAATGTGCGCTGAAACATTCAGGCCAATAGTAGACTTTGTCATTAGCTTTTAAAAACACAGATGCCTGGGCCCCATTCCTAAAGAATCTGATTCAGCACGTCTGGGTTGGAATGGGGTATTTTAAAAAGGCTCCATAAACTACTTCGATGCATCTCCCCCGGGTCTAAAACTGAGAATTACTAGTCTACTTTACTGTTTTACTCATTAATAATGAATGCACTCATGGCCAACACCGATTACGAAATGTATCACAAGATCATGTCTCTATAAGAGGTGAATTATTTTGCTTAGGAGTTCAAGAATCTTCCAAGGATATAAATACTCCTGTGTCTGCTTATACAGCTGATTTTTGCTTGTGCCAAACCAATCACAATAGTCTCTCACGGAAGGGATGGAGCATGTTCATGGGAGGTGCAGGAGCTGGAAGGTCACGCAGAGTTGGGGCAGGGAAGCCTCAGAGGATGAGTCAACAGGGAAGCTGACTGGCGGAAAAAGCAGAGGAAAGAGGGGAAGGTTCAGGCTGCCTCTGCTTTCTGGTGGCTCCTCGGTTTCCACTGTCGTCCCAGGAGACTACACTACTCTGTGGTTTTGTCTGAGATTTCCATGAGCTTTCCCTTCTAGCTTTATAAAAAGGATCTCAACATCACAGGAGAGGAAGATATTTTCCAGCACACCACGGTGCCTGAGCCCGTTTGCAAACCAAATACAAAAGACATAGATACATACTGTCTATACTATCTAAATACATACTGTCCATACTAGGTAGAGACATACTGTCATGGATTTAATTGTGTCCTGCAAAAACATGTATCAACTTGGCTGGGCTGTGATTCCCAGTACTGTGTGATTTTTACCCCCATATGTTGTAAATCCTGCTTCTATGATGTTAGTAAGGGAGAATGGGTGGCAGTGGTGCTAGCGACCTGGACTCCATCTATAAGCTTGGATTGTGTTGAGGCAATCTCTAGGGATATAAAAGTAAAGAAGTGTGCTGAGAGACAGAAGGATCCACACCGTCAGGAAGGAAACACTGGGAGCAGAGTGGATCTGTAGCTACCTCAGGTGGTCCTA
Source organism: Heterohyrax brucei (assembly GCA_028571685.1). NCBI lineage: Eukaryota > Metazoa > Chordata > Mammalia > Hyracoidea > Procaviidae > Heterohyrax > Heterohyrax brucei. The sequence goes on along the minus strand of CM053143.1, from coordinate 115,212,613 downwards.
GCCACACTGCCTCCGAGCATAGCCTTGACCCAATCCCTTCCCCACAGCTAGTGCTGATAGGATAGCATCAGAAAGGCAGCCTGGCCCGCACTAGAAGCTAGAGCAGATTCCCAAGTCGCTGCAACGCTCACAGAGAAGGCCTTGTTAGTGCTCATAATGCCCCCAGGGAGGGAGTAAGGGCAGAGGAGGAAAGAGGTACTGCTATGCCTCTTTTGCAAAAAAAGAAGCAAAACACAAACAAAAACTGAAGCAAAAACAATTACAGGTGTTGGCCAATGTAGGGCAGTCACCAGTGAGGCCCAGAATTGGAAACAAAGGGTCTTCATTCTTTCCACTGTATTCACTGGGCAAAATAAAAATTTCCTGTCGATAATCACTGGTTACTTTCAGGCTGCAGGACAATTATTGCTATAGATAAATTCCTCTGCCAGTAATTATTTTACTATGTTTCCCACAATTAGACAAACCCACTCATTCAAATTTTATCCCTTTCCTTCTTTTTTTGACAAGCAGAACTATGGACAATCTTTGAATGAAACAGCTAAGAACTGGTAGTATCAGTGTAGATTATATTATACTTATATTAAAATCACGTCACGAATGAGTTATGCCCTAACAGTAATACAGAAATAATGATAGCTGCCAGATACTGATACACCTACTCCATGCGCGGTACCATGCTAATGTTTACATGGCTTGCCTCGCTTCATCCCACAGTAACAAACACGCAGAGGCAGAGGCAGCGGCAGCTTTATGAGTCCTGAATTTACACAGTTTGAAGGAGCCCTCTCTTAAGAAAAGTATCACAAAATTCTGGATATAAAATTTAAGTAGAAGGCCTTAGAAGGGCCTGTGTAATAAGCAGTCCAGAAGCCTAAGCTTTGTGAGCTTCGTGGTAAAGGCACCATTGTATCAAGGGCAGTTTGATATGTACTAACAACAAAACCGAAGCTCAGAAAACTTAATTTTCCCAAAGTCACAAAGCTTATAAATGGCAAAAATCTAGATTTAAACATAGTGTGTCTGACTCCAAATCTCAAATACCATACAATCCAATGACCCCACTCTAAGGAGTTTTTCCTGGAGCAATAAGAGCCAATGCACAGACACAAGCACACCTATGCTTACTGCAGAACTATTCACAGCAGGAAAAAGATGGAAACAACCTAAGTGCCCATCAACAAACGCATGATAAATAAATTATGATACATATATACACGGGAATACTATGAACTGATTAGGAAAAATGATGAATCCATGAAACATCTCACGACATGGATGAATCTGAAGGGCATGACCACTGATCGCTCTGATAGGGGTCACAACAGATGGTCCTAAACAGAGCAGGAAAAAAAAGTGCAGAACAAGATTCAAATTCACAAAGACCAGACTTACTGGTCTCACAGAGCCTGGAAAGACCCTGAGACTATAGCCCCCAGGCACACTGCCAACCTAGAAGTGAAACTCCTGAAACCCACTTTCAGACCAAGATCAGACAGAACTATAAAAAAAACAGTAACAGATGTGAGAAAACATGCTTCTTAGTTTAACCAAATATACAGACCCAACAGGCAAATCTTGCCCAAAAGCAAGACAAGAAGGCAGGAAAGGACGGGAAAACCGGACAAGCAGACACAAGGAACCTGGGGTGGAAAGCAGGAGTGTGCTATCACATTGCGGGAATTGCAACCAATGTCACAAAACAGTATGTATACAAATTTTCGAATGAGAAACTAACTTGAGCTGTTAACTTTCACCTAAAGTACAATTATAAAAAAATTAAAAAGGTTAAATATCTAGCCCATGGTTATCCAGCCAGTATGGTGGAGCTAGGATTCATGCCCAACAGTATTTACCTGGGAAATCCTTACTCTTCCCCACTATCCCATGCTAACATTCCACAGGTCATCCAGGAAGGAGTAGACTGTGATATGTGACCGCTAGTAAATTTACAATATTTCCAAATTAGTCCTGAAACTAGTCCTGTCATTTAGTTTTACCTATACACTGCCCTGGCCCCTAGGGTCGCCATGAGTCGGATCCGACTCGACGACACTTGGCTTGGCATACACTGCACAGTGAGCCTTGGCTGGGGCTGACCAATTCTGAAAGTCCACTTCCTCTGGGCTATTACTCATCCTTCAGAATAGAGTTCATTTCTCATCACAAATATCAAAGCAAAGCGAGGACCCAGCCACACTGGCTCACACTGGCTCACACTGGCTCCTGCAGCCAAGAAAATGAGACCTTACGGACAGGGGCCGAAGGAACCCTCACAGTATCTTAAATCAGTTGCCTAACTGATTCCAACTCATGGAGACCTTAAAACCAAAAAGCAATCCCAATGCCTGCATGTCAATTCCAACTCATAGCAACCCTAGAGGACAGAGCAGAACTATCCCATAGGGTTTCCAAGGAGCACCTGGCAGATTCAAACTGCCGATCTTTGGGTTAGCAGCCGTAGCCCTTAACCTCTACACCACCACGGCTTTCATTAAAAAAAAAAAAGGTGCTGTTGAGTCAATTCTGATGCATGGTGACCCTACAGTCAGAGTGCAACAGCACTCGTAGAGTTTCCAAGAAACACCTGGGGGATCCGAACTGCTGACTTTTTGGGTAGCAACCACAGCACTTAACTACAAGGCAACCAGGGTTTCCAAGGAGACCTTAAAACCAAAAAACCCAAATCCACAGCTGTCAAGTCAACCTGGACTCCTAGTGACCCTACAGGACAGAGCAGAACCGCCCCACAGAGTTTCCAAGGAGCTCCTGGTAGATTCAAACTGCTCATCTTTCTGGTCAGCAGATGTCGCATGTAACCACTATACCACCAGGGTTTGCTCCCTCTATCTGAGGTGGAGTCCCTGGGGCGAGGGGGGGGGGCATAAATGATTAATGTGCTTTGCTGCTAAGGAAAGAGCTGGCAGTTCAAGTTCACCCAGAGGCGACCTGGAAGAAAGGCCTGTCAATCTACTTTCGAAAACCATGCAGCATGAGTTCACTCTGACAAACATGGGGTGGCTGTAAGTTGGAGCTGACTCCACAACAACTGGTTTGGTTTTTGAATCCGATGCAGAGATGGCTTATTCCACAGAACTCTCCAAAGCCCCATGAGAAAACTCACATATGGATTACACCTGGATTGTTTAAGTCTAGTCACTCAGTTAAGCTTACATCCTTAAAAGCATCTTGGCATGGACGGGAGACTGATAAGAGTAGAGAAAGTATTTAGTTTATGTTTTCCTTAAACATAGAGTGCTCAAAGATCTTTGAGATGTTCAGGCAGTGAGAGTTACCTTTATCTGTCAATACGAACTTTTTATTTTTTTTATTTTTATTTAACATAACTGAGTGAAAATGTACATTCACATGTAAATTTACATGCCCCCCTATATGCAGCTTCCACTGCTCTCCCTGTCCGGTGACTGCACACTATTCCTCTCTGCTCCATACATGTCTCATCCTCCCAACAGTCTCCTTTCCCCTCCTCTCCGTCCACTCCCCTTCCTCCAGCCAGAGGTCAGCAAGATGATATCCTATAGACGTATAGAACCATAAAGTGCTTCCAATGTGTGGTTACTCTGCATTGCCAAGTCCAATCCATTCCTGTCCAAAGAGTGGACCTTTGTTATAATTTATGGGAAGGGGCAGCATCAGGGCCGGGGGCCATGCTCTCAGAGGAACCCCAAAACCGCCGGACCATCAATTGAGGTCTTTTAGTGGAGATCTCATGATGCACCTCTTTTTACTCTTGTGTTGCCAGTGAGGCTTCCCTCTGTGAGCTCCGTCGTGGCTATCACTGGTGGTGGCCGGGCACCATTCAGTTCTTCCGGTCCCAAGTCGATATAGGCACCCACTCTTGTGGGTCTCTCTGTCTTCTCGGTTGTCTTTACTGCATGCCATTTTGGCCCTCGGTGAGCATCCGTTCCTGCTAAGCTGTGACCATTTGCTGTGTCCTCGGATGGCAGCTTGGCAGCTTTTAAGACCCCAGACGCCACTCACCAATGTGGGGTGCAGAGAGCTCTCTTAGCAAAACGCTAGTTGTGCCAGTTGGCCTGGAATTCGCCTAAGAGCATGGTCCCCCACCCCCTGCCCCAGCTATTCTATCCTTGCAGTATTGAGTTAAGATGGAAGGAGTACTCAAGTTATGCTGAAGTCCACTTAATGTTGTTCTTGTTCCTAATGTGTGCTGTCACCGCTTTCTCCCAACTAGATTTCTAGTAACTATCTAAACTAAACCGTCCCCCCCTCACCTCCCGGCCACCCCTCCCTTGCAGCTGTCAAAGAGTCTTTTCCTCTGTATACAAGTCTGTTTTTGAGGTCTTATCGTAGAGGTCTCATACAGTATTTGTCCTTTTGTCGCTGACTACTCTCACTTAACATAATGTCTTCCAGTTGAAACCAGGTTAGGAGATGTTTCCTGGAATCATCGTTATTCTTTATCATTGCGTAGTGCTCCATTGAGTATATGTACCACAGTTTACCTATCCATTCTTCTATTGTTGGGCATCTGGGTTGATTCCATCTTTTTGCTATTGTGGACTGTGCTGCGATAAACATTCTGGTCAACACGAACTTTTTAAAAATTAAATGATGCTTTGCCATGATTTTTTTTAAGTTGCCAAATTTCACTTAATTGACTTCTTCTGGAAACCTCTATTATAAGAATATGACTCTTGCCACCTGAAAGAAGACACTGCTAAGTGAGGAGTGTAGCAGCCAACCATGAATGCAACCCAATGGGAGCAGTTACACAGGCGTTTATGGGTGCTAAGGAGAAAGGCTGCTCCAGTGGGTTTTGGTTTTTAAGGGAAAAAGTGATCCAGATAACTCTTTCTTGTTCCTCATTCCACGGCTTGGTGGATGTGGATGAAAGGGACTGAAAAATGACCACCCTACTCACTGCCATGCAATCAGTTCTGATTCACAGTGACCCTACAGGACAGAGCAAAACTGCCCTGTAAAGTTTCCAAGACTAGAAGTTTTACGGAAGCAGACAACCACATCTTTCTCCTGAGAAGTGAGTGGTCGCTTCAAACTGCTGACTTTTCAGTTAGTGGCTGTGCTCTTTAACCAGCGTGCTACCAGGGTTTCTTAGGAAATGACGTGTAAAGTCGAGCCGATTCCAACTCATAGTGAGCCTACAGGACAGAGCAGAACTGCTCCACAGAGTTTCCAAGCAGAGCCCGGCAGACGTGAACTGCTCATACTTTGGTTAGCAGCCCTAGCACTTAGCCACCAGGGATTCCAAAGATGGAGAAGTCATCTGAAAGGACTAGTTGTAAGTCTCCTCATCCAGAGAGAACAGATGTATTCTTGTCAGATTCTAAATGCATCTTTGCCTGACATTATAGTGGTTTGAGAAGAGCAAGAACAGTCACAGAGACACAGAAACACAATCTGATACAAGAGATGAAACCAGTAAGTCCAGTGGTAAGCACATGCTGTGATGGATTTCAAGCCTCCCGGCCCACAGGCCTGGCTGCCAACAGCCGGGCCCAGCGGAGGAAGGCCAGGATACAACAGACTACACACCCCCTTTTCATCTCTAGCCCCACACCACTTCAAAGGCCACAGCAAGCAGCCAGCATTACCTGCCTCTTCTGTTCCTTCAGGAAGTGGGAGGGAAGTGAGTTTGGGCCTAACAGAGATTGCAAGTGGTGGGGCCGGGAGCAGAGGTACCTGCACAAAATAAACGAAAGCTTTTTTTTGTAAGTCTGAAGTCAGTATAAAGGAAACAGTCATTTTCTCCTTCCTCTTGTGTCCCTAATTCTCACCTACCAACACCAAGAAGAGAAGAAAGGAAGGCCTTGGTCCCAAGGGTTTCTACAAGTGCAGATTTCCTCTGCCCAACGTACAGCCGTGAAGAGAAGGTTGGGCTGAGAACCCCCGTTACACACACACACACACACAAACACAGTCCGCTTACGCACCCCTCCCCCCCCCGGCACTGCCCCTCCTCACCGTCTCGATCGTCTGGTCCACTGCCTTCTGGAAGACTCGGGCCACCAGCAGAGTGACGCTGGTCACCAGCAGGATCAGGGACAGCGTCCCCATCGTGTAGAAGCAGCATCTGCCCATCCTGCCCGCCGCTCACCGGGACTCCGCCGGCGCGCCACCGATCAGGCAGCAGAGAGGAGCCGCCGCCGCCGGAGCGTTCGGAGGACCAGGCACTCTCCGCGTCCTCACCCTCTCGGCGCTCGGCGACGCCCACCCCTCTGCACCGGTCAGGCCGGGCCTAGTCCGAGGTCCCGGCTTTGGTTTCAGTTTCCCCCGGAGGCCCGGGAAGGGAGGCCGCGGCGTCCCACCTGGCGCTGCTCGGGAGCGAGGAGGGAGCCCGCAGGAACGTGACACTCGCGGCTGTCGCTCTCCTCAGCCCGCGGAGGAGGCCGCCCGCAGCAGCGCCGGGAAGCGGGCGGGGCGAGAGGCTGAGCCCGAGTCACGTGTCCTTCGGCGACGGCCGCGATTCGGTCCGCAAGTGCAGAGACCGGCCCGGGCGGAGCCTCTCCCCGACCAGGGCCAGCCGCACCCAGGTCTCAGGCCCCGCGGTCACCCCAGGAAAATCGCCTTCCTCGGTTCCCTTGTGTACCTACCCGCCACTCAGGTACTGAGGGCATGCCATGTGCCGAGTACTGGGAGTCCTAGGATGAATATGACATTACCCGTGCTGCAGAGGAGGTCACAAGTGAGCAGGGGACCTGGTTATAAACAACTACAGCACAGTGTAACTTGTGCTTTTACAAGGTATATGGAATCTATGTCAACAAGCACTTTCCGTCTGGTTAACCTGTCCATAGCTGCTTTGAGTTGCAACCGTCGACTCACCGTGACCCCGTGAGGTACAGCGTGGAACTACTCCCTAACGTTTTTCTTGGCTGTAGTCTTTCTGGAGCAGATTGCCAGGTTTCTGCCCACCCCCCATCCTCCCCCTCGCAGCCGAGCCTCTGGGGGATTCAAATCCCAGCCTTTAGGTAAGCAGTCAAACTACATGCGTCACCCAGGCTCCTTCTGGGTGACCTAGGGCCCCACAACTGAGCTGGGTCTTGGAGATAAGGTAAGAATTTTTTACATAAAAGGCCTGTGCAGAGATGGGAGGAGATATTTCAAGGAGAACAAAAAGGGGTGCAAAGGCATTGGGGGTGAAAAAGCAAAACTGTAGGAGGAAAGAAGTTCTTTTTGACTGCAGGTTCAGATGTGCAGAAGGTGGAGTTGGAGGTGGCCCAGGGGATCAGGTTTTGAAGAGTTCTTTGTGTCCAGTTTGAGGAGTTTCAGCTTTTTCTCTCTCAGCAGTGAGAATGGGCCAGAAGCGTTAAAGCAGGAAGTGCTCGTGCTGTGCTTGTCTGCTTTGCAGGCCATCGGAGCCAGACAGCGGTCCAAGCCCTGCATACAGCAGGGACTCAATAATATCAGTTGAATAGATGAGTGTCAACTATATACCAGAACTTGGCTGGATGCTTTTCAGTCACCCACTCGTTTAATACCTGTAACATTCATGTGAGTTGTGGTTGTGCTTGTCCCGCTCCTCCAGCGGCAGCTCCAGTGAGAGAAAATGGACAGGGAGCTGGGCCCCATGTGCAGGTGTGACCCTTGTGAAGGGCAGAGGCAAAGTAGGAAGGCTGGATGGAAGGAAACATGCTATACTGCAGTGCAGTTCTAAGCAAGTTCAGCAAGACTGTCAGGGGGTCCTGAAGCTGCCAAACTAGCCTGTTCCAGGAGTCCGAGGTCTCCCCGGAATGGCTCTGCCTTAACATCTCTGCTGAGCTCAGACGTGCACTGGAAGCAGGCCTAGGAAACCACACCAATTTGGGAGTACCTATCAGGGGATAGATTTCAGAGTTCGTCAGCTGGGGGAGGTCCACCGGTCAGTTATGTTCCTTGCAGTGAGTGATCTGAGAAGTCTATTTTCATAGCCACCAGAGTGGTACTGAAGGGGCCCTCGTGGTCCAGTGGTTAAGAGAACTCAGCTGCTAACCCAAAGTTCAGCAGTTTGAGCTCATCAGTCACTGCATGGAATAAAGATGTGGTGGTCTACTTCCGTAAACATTCACAGTTTTGGAAACCCTATGGGTTTTGCTCTTTCTAAAAGGGCCATTATGAGTTGGAATTGACACTATGGCAATGTTTTTGTTGTTGTTATAGTAGTATTCTTCCCGTTTTGTTGTTGTTAGTCGCCATCAAGCAGACGCACAACTCATGGCAATCCCATGCAGAATGAAACTAATGCTTCCTGGTCCTTGGCCATATCCCTGATCAGTTGCAAATTGGACCATTGTGATCATCAACGCTTTAATTGGCTGATTTGGAATGTAGATCATCAGGCCTGTCTCTTTAGTTCATCTGAGTCTGGCAGCTCCACTGAAACCTGTTGAGCATCATAGCAAGCCTCTGTAGTGGATAAAGAATAGCTGTGTATGAGGTACATTGACTGGGGATCATCCAGGTCTCCCACATGAAAGGCAAGCATTCTGCCACTGAATGACCAATTAGCCCGTTTCACCTGTGAGAAATTGCGGGCTTCCAGGGTAAAGTAATCTAGCCAGTTTATCCAGATGCTGAGGGGTGGATCTTATACCGGGAGACAGGCCTTCAAAGCCCTTGCTTTTTCAATATCCTGTGCATTGCTGCCTCCCAGCTGTCACTGATAGGAATGTGGGGACAGAGGGTTGAGCTGGAAGACTGTTGAGGACTTGGCAAAACGGGGTAATGGATTAAAAATGGTAGCAAGTTTTTGACCCTCCTCCCATTGAGAGGTAGGGTCTGTCTATAACTTCTCCGATAAATAGCCAATAAAACACGGTGGAAATGACCATATTCCGAAACTTCTGAAGCTAGGTTAAAATGCCTTGCAACCTCTACATGGGCCTCTGGAAATTCTTGCTCTTGGAGCCCTGACTCATTGAGTCAAGATATCCTGAGACCACCGTGCTGGAGAGAATATGGGAGAGACGTCAGGGAGTGTCCTGAATCTGCAAGATGAGGGATGCCTGCTGGCTCCCAGCTGGCCCCACCCCCCACCCATAGCCACTTGAGGCATGGGACCCTGACATTAGGGAGGGCCCTTGAGTCCTACCCAAAATGCAGATCTGTGACCAAAGTAGACGGTCACGATAGATGAGGGAGCAGATGGTGAGGGCAGGGCTTAGGCCTGGGCACTGGCTGTGACAGTGGCTGTGCATCTGTGGCTACTGAAGGACTTGGAGCAGCTGCCGTAGAGAACCAGGCGCTGGTGCAGATAGTGCCTGCATGGGACCCGGAATGATCCTCCTCTTCCAACTTTGGTGGCCAGTGTGCCTGTGTGAGCTCTGCGTCCTCACAAGCCTACCATAGGCAGCCTTTCCCTACCTCTAATCTGGTGTTGTCACAGTCTCTTCTGCCCCCATCTCTGCTTTGGCTTCTAGTTAGCTTTGTCCTGTGCCCCAGTTTGCTTAAGGGCCTAGCCCACCAAACAGTCACTTGTCCCCCTCTCCAGGCATTGACTGTGGTCCTACTGTCACCTGCATAAGTCCTCCATACCCCTGACTAGAAAAATGATTTGGTAACCGGCCTGTCTGAGTATCTGGCACCCAGAGATTCATGCTCAAGCTGAAATTCCTCCTCCCACCTCCAACTCCACTCCACTTTCCTGGCATCTTCTTGAGAGGAAATTTCATAGTTATCTACCTGCTTCATACCCTTTGCCTTGGCCCATGAGACTAGTAACAGATCAGGGACATGGAGAGGGGGACCCAGATTTAAGAAACGTTTCTGGATGTGGGGAGAATTTCTGAACAAGGGTTCCCAACTCAGTCTGCCTCTGTAGACCTTCCCATTGGGGATCTCTCATGCTGCTGACACCCAACTGTTGTTTCTACCCTGTCTGGCAGTGGTAAGCCACCTCCCCTTTAAAACTCTGATCCAAGCTAGACAAAAACCTCTTTCTTGGTTTGTCTTAGCACAGCTGACTAGACTAGCATTTTAAAAATGCACTAAGCACTAAGAACAAAAAAGACCTAATTACAGGAAATATAAACAATTTAAAGAAAAATCGAGCTCACATCCCCCAAATAGCAGTCTGTGATCTGTGTCTTATCACAAAGGACTGTTTTTCTGTTAAATTCCACCTTCCTCTGCCCCTATAGCAATTGCTTCTTCCCCAGAGCCCCCAAATTAAAAAAAAAAAAAAAAAAATTACTGTGATTAAGTGAACGTTTACTATCTAAGTCAATTTACCATATAAAACCCTGAGGACCTGCCTCTCTGGAACTCTGTTTTCTTGATATTGAGGTGTAATTCATAATGAGCTCTTATACACTGCTGGTGAGAATGTAAAATGGGATAACCACAATGGAAAACAGTATGGTGCTTCCTTAAAAAGCTAGAAATAGAAATCCCATGTGATCCAGCCATTCCACTCCTAGGTATATGTCCTAGAGAAATAATAGCAGTACATGAATAGACATATGCAGCCCTATGTTCATTGCAGCATTATGTACAATAGCAAAAGGATAGAAACAGTGTAAGTGGCTATCAGTGGATGAACGGATAAACAAGATATGGAACATGCATGCAATGGAATACTGCACAATGATAAAAATGATAAGTCAATGAAATGTAGTATGGATGAATCTGGAGAACATCATGGTGAGTGAAATAAGTCAATCACGGAAGGACAAATATTATATCACTTTTATAGAAAATCAAGAATAGGTTTATACACAGAAAGCAATGTTGTCTGATGGTTACCAGGAATGGGAAGGGGAAGGTGAGAGGAAGAATCTAGTACTAAATAGGAGACATGTTAACTCTAGTGAATAGAAAGGCAAAACACAATATAAGGGAAGTCCGCACCATGGTAAATGACACTGAGATGTTTGCAGGAATAAAAGACAATTACAGTAAATGCTATGTCATACACAGATCTGCAACAACAATAAAAACAATGAAAAATTTCTAAGAAGTTACATAGGTAGATGTGTATGCTATAAAGGTATGGGATGGCAAATGGAAGCACATGTTTATGCATATATAGTTGTGGGCATTTGTGTACATGTTTGTGTATGCATATATATATATACATATATATATGTAACCCATTGCCCCCCTCCCCACACACATATCATAGGGCACATAGGGGAAGTTACAGAAACTGCCTAGGAATACCTAAACATCTCATGGGACTAAATTACCGGATTTGAAGGCTCAGCACCATAGTCTTGGGGAATATCTAAGTCAGTTGACATAACATAGTTCAAAAAGATAGTGTTCTACATCCTAGCTTGGTAAGTAGCATCTGGAATCTTAAAAGCTGAGGCCACTTAAGATACAACTATTGGTCTCCTCCCATCTGGAGCAAAGGAGAGTGAAGGAAACCAGTGCCTCAAAGAAGTAATTAGTCCATGGAACTAATGGCCTACATGAACCACAGATTTATCTAGCCTGAATCTAGAAGAACTAGTTAGGTCCCAGCTACCACTACTGATTGCTCTAACCAGGGACACAGTAGAAGGTCCTGTATAGAATGGGATAAAATATAGAATAAAACTCAAATTCCTAAAATAGGCCAGACTTACTGGATGGACAGAGAATGGAGGAACCTCCAAAACTATTGCCCTACCCACCTAGCTAAGTGCCGTCGAGTCGGAGCACCCTTTAAATCTGGAACAAAACCACTGCCAGAGGTCACTTTTCAAATACTAAAGAATAATTTATTATTTAATAATTAATATTAAATGTTATTTGATAAAAAATGTATTTTTCAAATAATATATTAGCCTACAATAACAGCCATGACACATTATCTTTCTTAGAACAACCGACTGTATGAGACCAAATGGGTAGCATTTGCCAAAAGAGAAGATGAGAATGTAAGGAGGGGCAGGGATACTGGATGGATGGAAACGGGGGAGCATGGTGGAAATAGGGAGAATGTTGACACATTGAGGGGATAGCAGCCAATATCATGGAACAATTTGTGTATTAACTGTTGAACAGGAAATAAATTTAGCATGTAAATTTTCACTTAAAACACAATGAATTGTTCAATAAAGAAAACATAGAAGAAAATCTTCATGACTTTGAATTTGGCAGTGGTTTCTTCAGTGTGATACCAAAAGCAAAGGCAATAAGAGAAAAATTAGATCAACTGGACTTCACCTAAAATAAAAACTTACATATATCTAAAGGACATTATCAAGAGACTAAAAAGATAACCCACAGAAAGGAAAAAAAAAATTTGGGAATTGTATGTCTGCTATACAAAGAGCTCTTAAAACTTAACAACAAAAGGACAAACAACCCATGAAAAAATAGGCAAAAGACTTAGCCGTTTCTTCAAAACACATCTACAAATAGCCAACAATCACATGAAAAGATGCTCAACATCATTGCCAAGCCAAGTGCTGTCGAGTCAGATCCGAAAAACCCAAACTCACTGCCACTGAGTCGATTCTGACTCACAGTGACCCTAGATAGAGTACACAGTAGAACTGCCCCGCAGAGTTTCCAAGTAACACCTGTTATGTTCAAACTTAACCACTGTGGGCACAGTTAGTCACTAGGGAAATGCAAATCAAAACCACAGTAAGACGCCACTTCACACTTGTTATTGCCTGTCTTTTTTTAATATATTCACTCTGCTGGAAATGAAACAATACCTCATTTTCAATTTGACTTGTGTTTCCCAAGACTCTGGATACTCATCAGTGTCTGCTTTGTTCTCTCAGGAGGAGGAACAACACCCACACTCAGCTTCCCTCTGGACTGGAGGCTTCCCCATGGAAGACTGTCTATTCCAAAGGCCCCAGTACCCCCAGGTGTAGTGCAGCTCACCTTCCTAATCAACTCCTATAAAGAGCCAGCATTCTCATTTGTGGCTGCTTGTCACCAAGTACCTGCTTTTTCCCTTATGAACTGGGTTGCTTCCTCATGCTTGCCCTACAGGTAGGGAGACTCATGCTGGAGGGAATAGAAGGGATTCTTCTCTGGAAAAGAACTCACACAGAATCCAGGGACACCTTATCCCTGGTTGCACCACACCTGCCTCACTGATCCTGGTCTTTTCTGTTTTCCTTTTCCCTAATAAAGTCTATGCTAGATGGGATGTTATAGAACTTGTCCCAAATCTTGCACAATTGGAGACAACCTTGACATGTTAACATGTACACATGAAACTTAATAAGGAAATTACACATTTAAGAATGAGGGTCTCAGCCAAATACAATGCCATGATTCTACATGGAATTTCTGGGAGGCTGAGCAGGCCCAATCTTCTAACATCAAATACAGCCTTGATATTAGGTGCTACAAAATAATATTTTTTAATCTGAGCCTCCAGCCCTTCCATTGTCCACATTCAGTATTGTCTCACTTACCACCTTCTTAGCCTCTGTGCTCCACTAGCTGTGTTTGGAGGAGCCACTCCCTTCCCTGGAGAAGGTTTACATCCTTAAGAGTCTTTAGGGAACCTACTGAATGAACTCATCCTATGACGGCACTTGGCTGCTTGGCATCCTTGGTGATGTTGTCAGACTCTCAATTCTGTATTTTCTCTGTGTTACCAGAAGTTAAGTATTACATACTGTGTGTTAGGCTCTTTGCCAAGGGCTTTGCGTTAGTGAGTTTTCAAAGGGCTGTGTGGAGGAAGTCTCAGAAATGGGAAGAAAAATAGTGAGGAGAGAAAGAGAGAGGCAATACTTCTTTATAAATTTTGGGAAAGGAGTTGTGCTTTTGAAATCTCCAGTCATTTGCATCAGCTCTTTCTTTAAGCAATGGCTTTTGGTTTTAGCCAACCTTACCTCGTATCTTCTCAGGGCCCTGTCTTCTCGTTGGTAAAAATATCTGAAGTGATCATGAGACAATGGATTCTGAAGTGATTATGAGACAATGGATGAAATGTTTGTGATCCACACTACCAAAAAAAAAATTCTTGGTAACATTTAAGGACTTTCCAAATTGGATTTTAATTTTCTAAGGTATTGGTGACTTTGTCCTTAGTGGGTAAGTTTGTAACACAATGATTAAAGTGATGATGCCCTTTAGGGTGTAGCAAAGGGCAAACCACTCCTTAAGGAGGACCGTCTCACAGAAAAGGCAGGCGGCCTGAAGCTTCGCGTTGTTGCTAGCTCCCATCAAGTTGGTGCCTGGCTTACGGTGATTTCATTCACAATGGAATGCAATGCTGCTTGGTCCTATACCATCCCTGTGATCTAGCTGCAGATCAGACCATTGTATCCCTTGGGTTTTTGTTGGCTGGTTTTCAGAAGTAGAACACCAGGCCCTTCTTCCTAGTCCCTCTTAGTATGGAAGCTCCGCAGAAACCTGCTCAGCAGCATAGGAACATGCCAACCACCCCTGACAGACAGCTGGTGGCTATGTGCGTAGTACGTTGGCTGGGAAATGAGCCCACGCCTCCGACGTGGAAAGGAAAATTCTACCATTGGACCACTGGGAATGTTTTAAGAATTTTTTCCCCCCAAGATAAAACCCACTTTCACTGTTCTCATGTCTCACTTACTGCCTGACCCTATAGAATGGTACTTTGGGCTTGGCTGGAACACAGAAGGGAAGGGGGATTTCTTAACCAACACTGCTTCCTGGGAGTACAGGGCTCAGATCAAGTTTAGCATTGTCAGTGAAGTCCATTTGTGTTTGAATCCTCGTTGCCTCATTTAGGAGCTGTGTGACCTTTGGCAAGCTAGTGAACTTTTATGTGTTACCAAGTCTTTGTTTACAAAATGGGAACAATAAACATTTTCTTTATGGGTCAATTTTAAGATTTCTAAGGATTAAATGAGATGAAGTATATAAAGTGCCTGGTCCTATGTATATGTTCAGTAAATGTTATTAGCACTGGTATGTATTCAGAAAGGAAAGAAATGAGGTTTATTGGGGCAAAACTTGCGGATGCTCTCGTATCAAACTTCATAAAAGGCAAGGAGACTCACTGAGATGAGGGCAGTTGTTTTTATGGCTCCCTAAAAAGTTAACAGAATCCCTGGTGGTGTAGTGGTTAAATGCTACAACTGTTAACTAAAAGGTCACCAGTTCATATCCACCAGGCATTCCTTGGAAACTCTATGGAGTGGTTCTACTCTGTCTTATAGGGGTGCTATGAAGCGTAATCAACTCAAAGGCAGTGGAATTTTTTTCTTTTTCTTTTTTTGGGGGGAAAAAGTTGATGTAAATCCCAGTGGCATAGTCCTTAAGAGCTACAGCTGCTAGCCAAGGGGTCAGCAGTTCAAATCCACCAGATGTTCCTTGGAAACACTATGGTACAGTTCTACCCTGTCCTATAGGGTTGCTATGAGTTGGAATCAAAAGCAATGAGTTTGGTTTGGTTTTGGTGGTTAAAAATTTGATGAAATGCTAGATATGTTCAAAGTGAAAATAATTTAGAAATTTCCTTTTAAAATGCTAATGCCTAGATAACAATTAAAATCTTTACAGGTTTTCATTTATCCATGATGGACCACTGGAATTTACTTAAATGCATAACTTAATATGATGCCCATCATAAGTTCATTTCAAGGAATGTTAGTTTGGGGAATGTTTAAAATTGTTATGTGTTTGATTTAAATATTAAAATTAAGATAAATTTTACTTAGAGGAAAAATTTAAAAGTACAATTTTAAGCAGTCTCTCCTTAATAAAATTAAGGTGAGAGTTAGGCAAAGCGAAGCCTCTGCTCAATGACTGGGACAATGCCAGGGAAGTTCCATATTTTACATCATTTCTCTTCAGAGTAACCCTTGAAGTAGTGATTTTTACCCCCTTTTTACATTGCAAAAAGCTTTGGAAATCTCAGAGAAATTGCATAACTTGCCCAAGATCATGAAGCTAGTAACTAGGGATAGATATGGGATCCCAGTAAAGGGCTCAAGTGAAGGTCAACCTGCCACAGGAAACTAAAGTGGACTTTGTCCTTCCTCCTTGTGTCTTTGTAGTCCCTGGATGGTACAATTGGTGAGGTGGTCAGCTGCTAACTGAAAAACTGGAGACTACCCAGAAGTACCTTGGAAGAAAGCCTGGTGATCGACTTCCTAGAAATCAGCTCTAAGAAGCACAGTTCTCCTCTGACATACATGGGGACACCATGAGTTAGGACTGATTAGATGACAACTAGTTCCCATATATTGCTGTTTGTCAGAGCTGACCTAGGGATTGCTGGGACCACAGATCACTGAAATTCACCTGGTGGTTCTCTATTTCAGAAAGTCTCTTAGTGATAGGCCTAAAATTTAATGGGGGCACTGCTTTGAACATTTTATAACTATTGAATCCTCACAAAATCCAGACAGATAAGTGGTATTATTATCCACTTTTTTACAGATGAAAAGAGTGAGACAAAAAGAAGTTAGATAACTTTCTCAAGGCCAGGTAGCTGGTAACTAGTAGAGCCAGGATTCAAACCTATGTAGTCTGCCCGAAAGGCTCATGATCTATGAGCTCTGAAACCGAAACACAGTGGAACATTTGAGTCTTATGCATATGTGAAGTGATTTTGAGAAATTAAAAGATAAATTTAATGAGTAGTCCCTAGCCAACAGAAACCTGTCAGCTGGCTATTCAGGTTTAGGTCACTTTATATTTTCCAGAAGAATTTTAATGGAAAATAATGAAAACAGATACCAAATGACTCACCATGGTACAAGCAGGACAATCTAGGCTCCTTAGTGTTTCTAGGAGTGGAGATATCTTTCCACCTAAGTCTGACATCTACTCACATTATATTCATTTATGCTATATGACATATAATTATAGTATTTTCATTTCATGTCATGAGATGACCACAGGTGATACATGAGAAACATACGTTAGAGACTACAGCAGGCTGGTAAAAGCCACAGTTAAGTACAAGTTGGCTTACAGTGGTATGAAGATCAGTAAAGCTATGTGTGGCACAGTGCTAATTTTAATACTTTAGGTGTCCATCTCTCCCAGTCGTGTTCCATTTCTCTTTGGGATCGCATAAAACAAGTTCCAAACATTCTAAGGACAAACCCAAAAGTATGGGCCTGTGAGATGAGCTTGGCATTTGTCATCCCTGTCCACAGTTGTTGTTGTTAGGTACCATCGAGTTGACACTGACTCATAGGAACCTTATGTACAACAGAAGGAAACACTGCCTGGTCCTGCTCCATCCTCACAACTGTTGTTCTGCTTGAGCCCATTGTTGCAGCCATTGTGTCAATTTATCTCACTGAGGATTTTCCTTTTTTCACTGACTCCCCTACTTTACCAAGCAAGACGTCCTTCTCCAGGGACTGAGCCCTCCTTACAACATGTCCAAAGTATGTGAGACATAGTCTGGCTATCCTTGCTTCTAAGGAGCATTCTGGTTGTACTTCTTCCAAGACAAGTCCATAGAGACTAACTGTAAATCAGCCTATATCTGTAGAGTTCCTTGAAATCTACTGTGCTAGGAACTATGAGGGACAGTAAACAAGTTCTTGTTCTCCAGTGGTTCAAATGCAATGGCAGAGTCAATCACTTCAAGTATTTTTCATGAATAAAAAAGTATACTAATTATAAGTTATAATGATATATCATTGAGAGCATGAAAGAGGTCTTTCCTTTACCCTCACCATTGAACTTGCACTTTGCCCAGGATGGACCAATCTCAATCCATACATTGATTGGCTTAAACTGGGTTTGGTCCACACCTTAAACAGTCACTGAGAGAATGAGGTTAAAGTGGTTGATTTATGCTAATTGGAGTAGATCCTTAAAGCTGTTGGGTTCTTTTCCCAAGATACGTGACTGCTACACAATGGGCAAGGGACGTGATAATCACTGGAATGGCAATATACAAGGACTGCCAGTGAAGTTCTCCAACTCATCCTAGAAAAAGTGCTACATACCTCATTGCTGAGTATCACTGAGGTCACCTTCAGAGTACTCCCTTTGGGAAGCTATGCACCGATGCCAGCGCCTAGTCCACCCTTCAAAGCAACTTTGGAACTCTTTCGCTGGAATGGTCATCAAAGCTGTTGTCCTATAACCCTTGATGTCCTGAATGTCATCAAAGTATCTTCCTTTCATTATTTCCTTTATTTTATTTCATTGAGGACCAGATCAGGTGAATAAGGAAGGTATCCTAATACTTATTTGTTTACTAGCTAAAAACTCCCCCACAGACACCTATATAATTAAGTTCATGAACTTGCTACCACGCCACTGTGAGCAATGGCCATCCCAG
Organism: Heterohyrax brucei; assembly: GCA_028571685.1. Lineage (NCBI taxonomy): Eukaryota > Metazoa > Chordata > Mammalia > Hyracoidea > Procaviidae > Heterohyrax > Heterohyrax brucei. Next base: position 115,194,438 of record CM053143.1, on the reverse strand, counting down.
AAAGAGTTCCAAAGCTGTTTTGAAGGGCAGACTAGGTGCTGGCATTGGTGCATAGCTTCCCAAAGGGAGTACTTTGAAAGTGACTGTAGTGCTATTCAGCAAGGAGGTACACAGTGCTTAGAACAATAAAATTCACAGACTTAATTGTTGGATCTGGTAAATAAAAGTAATAATGAAGCTGGATACTTAATAGAAGAGAGACTGTGGAGAGAGTTGTAGCTAAAACAGGGAAGGAAAGATTCCTTCTAACTAGGAGTCCCTGGGAACACCTGGGAGGATGTGGAGTTAGAGAAGAGAGACTGTGGAGAGAGTTGTAGCTAAAACAGGGAAGGAAAGATTCTTTCTAACTAGGAGTCCCTGGGAACACCTGGGAGGATGTGGCGTTTGAGTCAGGACTTCAAAGATATTAGTGCTGACCTACTATGAAAGGATTTTTAGGCAAAAGGTATATGTGGTGAAATGAGTTTCTTTATGTGGCCTTTTTCTATGGTTCTTTGGAAAAACAGTCTGAGAAATTTTTCCCATAAACCCTGAGGAATTGCTTTTGCCCTAGTTTTCTACCCTGGATGGCTTGTTACTTTTGTCCAGGTTGGTTGAGCTGTCTTGGATAAGCTGTTAACTTGAGGTTTGATACTTTTTAAAATCAGTACTCTATATTGATATGGCTTCATTAAGATAGAAAAGAAAATCCTATTTTCAAATAGGATTACATCCACCAAGTATAGGGGCAGGATACCAACACACAATTTGGGGGGACAGAATTCAGTCTATAACAGAAAGGAAGAGTAGAAAGTAGAATGATATACTTCCAGAGGAGGTGCAGTGGGAAATAAGAAAAAGTAGGGAAGCAAGTCAGATGTAGGAGTGTGAATACAAGGATGGAAAGTCTGCATTTATTCTATGTCTATGGGCAGCCACGGGAGGTTGTAAGGAAGGTTTTGTTATCGGGTCTGTGCTCACCAATGGTCTAAATAGTCCTCCGTCAGGGTTGACTCAGGTCAGGGCTGAGCATCTCCAGTTTACCTTGTGTGAGGCTGTTGTTTCCAAGACTGGCTCAGCCTTCAGAGCCCAGGGAAAGAGTTTCTTTCCTTGGCCTTTACTTCCCTGCTGGATTTTGGCCTAGCTCAGGGAAAATATTTCTACCATTCTACAAATATGAGTATGGTCCTTCCAAGACGGACAACTGCCAAGGCTTTGGGATGTTTAACACTTTGATTCACAATTAACTGCAGCACAGCCACCGAAGACAAGCAGGTTTGCCAGAGTCCTGACTCAGGCCCCTGATCACGTAGAACTCAGCAAGTAAAGCAACTAAGAGGACAGTAAGGAGCAGACTGAAAAGGGGCAATTTACATGAATGAGTTCCATCTGTAAGTCAGCCTATCAGCTTCCTAGGGAAGTCTAGAAGGTGTGTGATGGAAGGAGAAAAGGAGGGTGCTTACCCAAGTTAGGTTCAAAGTTATTATTTTATAATTTATTTTTTTACTCCAAGTGTACTCCAACGAGTATAAGAGAACATTAAATATTTACCTAGGCAAATTAAATTTTTTTACAGGAACAAAAACCCTGTGAAATCCTCTATGGAAGTGTTAACTCTTCATCCTAGTTCTTCATCTTGAATGCCTCCAGGGCCAACAACCCTCTTCTTTTGTGAGAAAGGAAAAAGAGCCACATTTTATTGCCCAGAGTAAACAGAACAAGAACTGATAGAGGAAGCATGTGATCTGTATGTGATTTTAAGATTGTGTTGCTAACCAATAATTTCTGTGCTTACAAAAATATAGTCAGGAATGCTAACAGCCTATGGATAAACCCATAGAATATTTTTGAATCACTATTTCTAGAGTACTGCCTTTGTGCTAGGCACTTGGTTAAAACACTTTATATTCACGTTGTCCAATATGGTAGCTAGCAGCTATTGAGTACTTGAAATGTGGCTAGCCCAAATTGAGATGTGTTGAAAGTAAAATACACACCAAATTTTAAAAAATTTGTATGAAGATTTATAATATCTCGTTACCAATTTTAGTTGATCACATATTGAAATCATAATATTTTGCATACACTGGTTCAAAAAGTATACATATTAGAATTAGTTCTAAGTGTTTCTCTTTTTAAAACGTGACTAATAAAAGCCAAAAACCAAGCCTGCTGCCTTCCACTGATTCTGAACTGAACCTGTTCCATTGCTGTTGAATCAATTCCAACTCATAGTGACCCTGTACAGCCTGGGAAACCCTATGAGGCAATTCTACTCTGTCCTATAGAGTTGCTGTGAGTCAACTGGATGGCACACAGCAGTGGCAGCGTTGTCTTATTTTAACTTCACTGGTGGGAATTTGGAAACCCTGGTGGTGTAATGGTTAAGAACTATGGCTGCTAACCAAAGAATAGGCAGTTTGAATCCACCCTGTGCTCCTTGGGAACTATGTGGCACCGTTCTACTCTGTCCTATAGGGTCACAATGAGCCATAATCGACCCAGTGGCAACAGGTTTGATTTGGTTTGGTTTGATGGGAAGTTAGATCCTCCCGAAGACACTTTAAGTGTTCCTATGTGAAATACTTTCATTGTGTGTATTGTTCATAACCTGAGCAGGATTTTTGGTATCATTCAGACATGAGACTCTAAATAATAATCTCTATTCACAAGGACATCATCATACATAAAGAAAGCAAAAGGTCATTAAAAAGACAAAAAAAAAAGATCAAAATGGATGTCAGAGGAGACTCTAAAATTGCTCTTGAATGTAGAGTAGCTAAATAGAACAGGAGAAATGAAGTAGAAGAGATGAACACAAGATTTCAAAGGGCAGCTCAGAAGACAAAGTAATAACAAAATGTGCAAAGATATGAAGTTAGAGAACCAAAAGAGAAGAACACATTCAGCATTTCTCAAGCTGAAAGAGCTAAAAAAAAAAAAAAAAAAAATTCAAGCCTGGAGCTCCAATATTCAAGGAGTCTGTTGGTAAAAACAAACAACAGCAACAACAAAAATGATGCAGGGAGCATCAAAAGAAGATAAAAGGAATACAGACTCATTCGTACCAAAAAGAACTGTTCGACATTCTACAATTTCAGGAGTAAAGGATGTTATTGAAGGAAGAAGTCCAAGCTACACTAAGAGGCACTGGTGAAAAACAAGGGTCCAGGAGCTGATGGAATACAAATTGAGATGCTGAGTTAGTTCTAATTCATGGTGACCTTATGTATAACGACCCTGGTGGCTTAGTGGTTAAGCACTATGGTTGCCAACCAAAAAGTTGGCAGTTCAAATCCACCAGGCCACTCCTTGGAAACCCTGTGGAGACAGTTCTACTCTGTCCTATAGAGTTGCTATGAGTTGGAATTGATGTGACAGCAGTGGGGCTTGGTTGTTTTTTTTTTTTTTAAATATTTAATGGAACAAAATGTTGCCCAGTCCTGCTCCATTCACACCATTGTTGGTATGTATGAGCCCAGTGTTGCTGCTGTTGTGTCAGTTCATCTCACTGAGGGTTTCCCTCCTTTTGGCTGACCCGCTTCTTTATAAAACATGATGTTGTCCTCCAGCAACTGGTCTTTTCTGAAGATATGTCCAAAGAAAATAAGACATTTCACCATCCCCACTTTTAAGGAGCATACTGGCAGTACTCCCTCTAAGACTTATTTCTTCATTTTTCTGGCAGTCCGTGGTATATGCATTATTCTTCCCCAATACCACACTTCAAAGGCTTCACTTATCTTCTAGTTTTTCATTTTCCAGCTTTCACATGCACAGGAGGTGGTCCAAAAGGCCATGGCTTGGGTCAGGTGCACCATAGTCATCAAAGTGACATTTTTGCATTTTAAAATGTTGAAGGGGTCTTTTGCAGCAGGTTTGCAGGCAGATACTATTATTTTCCCCATTTTTAGAGCAGGAAATCAGTGAAGCCAAGAGAGCTTAAGTTACTTGTCCAGAAATGCGTAGTTACTACGTGGCAGAGACAGAATGCAACTGAGGCAGACTACAGGGGTCTCCACTTTGCAACAGAAAAGGCAGCTGAATGCACACAAGAAATGTGAAGATACTGAAATTTGCACTGTTAGTGGTCTTTGGATGACACACAGACATTTCTAGATTCTCAAATATGAAGCTCATTTATTTACAGAGGTTGAAACTGTTATTCTAGCTAAGCCACTGCAGATGAACCCACCACCACAGTCCTGGAGCCCTGGTGGCACAGTGCTTAAGTGGCTGCTAATCAAAAGTTAGGCAATTTGAATCTATCTAACCACCCCTTATGGGGTGGTTCCTCTGTGTTCTATAGGGTCACTCTGAGTCAGATTCAACTCATGCCAACAGGTTGGTTTGGTTTTGGTATAGCGGTCACATTTTAACTACTGAAGTAATTTTCGGACAGGAGAACACCATGGTGCTGTCTCCTCTGGAAGCAATGCTTATTTTTAAATCAGAGACATGTAGCAGTAGCGTGAGAATTTTCAAACCCCATCTTCACACTATCCTATTATGTGGGCATCTGCCTCCCTGGATCAGCTGTAAGGTGACCTTGGGGGCAGTGTTGCTATTTTCCCTGCTAAAAGTGCACGAGGCTAAAGAATAAATACAAACAAGAAGGGACGGACTCTGGAGATCTGCTGATAACTAGATACATCCCCTACCCACTCCCCCCTCCCCGACCCCCAGTTTCGATTTACAGAGGCAACTGGACCCAGGGAGTTCCAGGACCTCTAGCAAAACAAATTTGTACTGACTTTACTGCCATTTAGAATTCAGTTTAAGTATTCCTGTCTTTTGCTATTTCGTTCTCCCTCTGCTTTCTTTTCTTTCAAAAACTTTTTTAAGTTAGTGAACAAAAAAGATATGGCTCCTCCTACAGTGAGTTTCAGTGGGAAGAAGTCGAACACCCCTTCACAAAAGATTAAAAGGTAATGAAAGAAGGGTCAGCTTTTATTCTCTCACCCACCGCCCTTCTCACCGTCCGGGAGGGCTAGAGCGAGGTCCGGCTTGCGGCTGCGCAGAGACGCGCAGGGGCTGCCAGCGCCCGGGGGACCTCGGGCTGCGCCTGGCAGTCTCCTGGCGACCGGACTGGCGGGCCAGAAACACAAACCATCCAAGCCAGGGCTGTAGCGCGTGATCCACGGACACCATGGCGGACCATCGGTGGTGGCTCCGGCTGGCGGGACAGGACGCGGTGCCGGTGGGCGTGAGCAGCAGGTCGTGGTAAGGGCCCCGCGGAGGGCCAAGGGCGCGCCCGCGGGGTGCCGCCTGAGGGCGCACGAATCCGTGGGAAGGCACAAGGGACCGCGAAGATTCGGCTGGAGGGCACGCCCGCCTTTTCCCCTGAATGCTCTGTCCACTTACAAAATCGTATGTAATATAAAATAGCAACTCAGGATGCTCTTCAGCTCAGAAGACCTTTCCTGACTCTCCTCACAACACCCCCCATTCCAGATAAGATGCTGATAGAATCAACTGTGGAGACTGGTTAGCTGAGGACTCTGAGCTCTCTTAGCCACGGCACTCCAGTTTTGCTTTGGTTAGCTGAGCCGTTCCACCAGATAGTCTGGGCAGGAGCGGGGGAGGATTACCCTGTAAGCAAGGTAAACACGGCCTACTTGTGTTACTTTGTTTCTAGTGAGCAGTTTTACCTGTGAAAAGTGAGGACAAGTAAGCCCTTCTTAACTTCTGACTGGCCACTCAGTCTCTATCAGGGACTGTAAATTTGAGAAGAGGCTTTGATTCTGTAGGAAGGTGATGTTGGATTGAAAGAGAGACAGATGCCAACCATACCTAGAAGCAGAATCTTCCGTGTGGTGAAAAAATGGGGAAGTGTTCCGTACAGATGATCTGGTAAGCAAGGTAAGAACCATGCTTACCTTATCTAGTTGATAATTTGCCCCTGACTTGGCACTGATCCCTGGATCTGGCTTGAGGGTCTGCTGCAGGAGGAGCCTTTAATCTTCCAGCTGGTCACTTTGGCCAAGCTGAGCACGTGTCTGGGGGAGTGCTTCAGGTACCTGGGAAGTCTATTGCCATTTTTGTGGCACAGCCAAAGGCAAAAGTGCCAGTCTTTTTCCATATGCTGATTCTTTGGGCTATTTGTGAGACCCTCGACCCCCTGATTAGCAGCTAAGCACAGTAACTGTACCACCAAGGAATGTTGAAATATGGAGATAAGATAGAATAGATAAGACAGGAGAGGGGCTTTAGACTGACCAGTGATATGTGCCATGAACTACCACAAAACCAAACCTATTGCCATCAAGTCAATTCCAGCTCATAATGATCCTATAGGACAGGGTAGAACTGCCCTGTGGAGTTTCCAAGGAGCACCTGGTGGATTTGAACTACCGACCTTTTGATTAGAAACCATAGCACTTAACCACTATATCACCAGTATGCTTAACTCACTTAATATAGACTCTGCTTCCCTGACTCCATCCACTCTTCCCCAACCAAAAAGTGGCAGCCAATTTTATACAATTGCCTCCTCCCACCCCAATCCTTTCAGTCCATATGACCAGGCGTGCTGTCTTCCAGGTTCAGAGAGAATCTTCCTTCCAGGTGTTTCGCCAAGCACAGGAACAGACACAAGCACAGGAACTCCCTGAACAGCTGGCAGTGGATATTTGTGAGGAAGGGGCTGGATGACTTCAGGAGAGGCTGTCCCCCTTGCCAAGATCTGATCGTGAAGGACCCTCAAGAGGGTGTTCTTCCTTTGATTTATCACCGAGTTCCCCAACCTGCCCCAAAGATGAGGCAAAACAAACTGCCCAAGGAAGCAGCTGTGTTTCCCAGGCTCTCACCAGCCCAGCGAGCACGGAAGGCATTTATTGAGGATATAGAAACCCTCTTGGCCAGGCATCCCTTGGCTCTCTACCTGAATCCGGAAGAAGATACACCTGTAGAGGTAAAGTCCTATTCTAGGTTGGTGGGAGGGGCTTTATGGGTGCCTTGAAAATAATTCTTTTTAAGGACTGTGGAGTTAACCCTGAGGGGGTAGATAAATATAAGGAGGAGAGGGAATGACTGTCTCTATTCATGGAAGGGGTTTTCAAGGGGGTGGAACAGCCTGCCTTTCTACTAAAAAATATGAATAACAGTTATGTATGAGGTGTGACAATTAAGTTAATGACCTCATCCTAGAAAAAGTGCTGCATACCTCGTTGCTGGATATCACTATGGTCATCTTCGAAATACTTTCTTTGGGAAGCTATGCATCAATGCCAGCACCTAGTCCACCCTTCAAAGCAATTTTGGAACCCTTTTTCTGGAATGGCCATCAGAGCTGTCATTATATTACCCTTGATGTCCTGAATGTCATCCAGATGTCTTCCTTTCAATATTTCCTTTATCTTAGCATAAAGAGAAAAGTCACTGGGGGCCAGATTAGATGAGTAAGGAGGATGTTCCAATACAGTTATTTGTTTACTGGCTAAAAGCTCCCTCACAAAAAAGCATACAATTAAGTTCGTGAACTTGCCACCATGCCACCGTGTGCAATGACCATTCCAGAAAGAGTAGCAAAATTGCTTTGAGGGTAGACTAGGCACTGGCATCAGTGCATAGCTTCTCAAAGGGAGTACTGTGAAGGTGACTGTAGTGATATTCAGCAATGAAGTATGTAGCACTTAGAACGATTAAGTTCTTGGACTTAATTGTCACACCTTGCACATGCTTCTCCCTCTGCTCTCTGTGAAAGCATTCAAATTCTGAGCATACAGTCAACCCAGAAACATTTGCCTTCTTTACTCCTGAGGTTCTACCAGCCTGCTTTGCTTAGGGGAAGAAACGATGGGGAAAGTTGTTCAGTCTTACTTTCCCTACTTTAATGTAGTGTGAGGAGATGCTCTTAAGTAAGTGCTGACTGGTAGCTAGAAGGCATGTGAGAAAATGGGAGGTCACCGGAGAAGCCAGCAGTAGAGGTCTGATTAACTTCTGGACCTTTAATCAAAAGGGTGGGTGGTTCAAACCCACCCAGAGGCATCTAGAAGGAAAAGTCTGGTGACCTGCTTCTGAAAGGTCACAGCTGTGAAAACAGTGCTGCTATCGAGCCGTTCTGCTCACCACACATGGAGTCACCGTGAGTCAGAATCAACTTTATAGCAGTTAGTTTTACTAGCTGGGGGAAACCCACTCAATTGTCAAGTTAGAGTTGGGCAGCTGCTGTGTTATAGCGGCAGTCTGCCAGGCTTCTTCTGACTTTCTATGCCACCATCCTTAGCACATATTTCTTGTCCTGTGATCTCAGGATGGCTTCTGTACCTCCATGCTGGGAGCCAGCCCCGACAACTTTTGCAGACAACTTTCCCTCCCTCCATGAAGGGAGGGAAACAGAGTCGACAGAGAAAGAATTGAGACAGAGACAGGAAAGAGTTTTGGAGAAAAATGGCAGCCCATCAAGGTCTGTCTTTCTTTATTTTTTATAGTTCAGGTGATGTGATTTTCACCCTGCCCCCTGACCACACAAGCTATTGGCTAACTTGAAACCGAAACCTCATGGTCTCGGTTTTTTTTTCTTGTCAATTGTCAGGGTCTTCTAGATAATGGCCCAAGGCAGGTGTGTTGTGGTGATAATTGACAGTGAAAACAGAGTTATACCCCGAGCTCAATCAGCCCTATCTATACGTCAAGGTTAAAAGGTACAGGAGGAGGGGTCTAAAGGTTATAATCTCTATTTGTTCCTACTTTGCTCTTTATTTTATCTCTTCCTGTGGGGACAGTAAACACCTACTGTCCCCCACCCTATGCCTTTTTTAAACTGTTCTAAGAAGGGTAATTCTTTTCACATGGAGGGGGATGTGCAGTTGGGGGAAGTCAGCAGGTCTGGGCCAGCCTTGGCATTCCCAGGCTGGGTGTTCCTGGGCTCAGCATCTGTCCTTGTGTAGGGAGATGAGGGGGTATTTTTGAGGAAAGTTTAATTGGGATGAAAAATATACAGCCAGAAATATGTCAGGGGTGAGATGCATCAGCCCTTCATTACATAGGCTTGTGGCTTTGCTCACAGAGGTCTTTGTGGGTGATGGGCTTTGGCATCTCCAGGCATCAAGTCTGTGTGTCACGTGAGAAGGTAGGGAAGAGGCAAAGGTTAAAGGGTGCATGCTAGCTGACTTTGTCCTTCTGATGAGGTAAATAATAGCTTTCCCAGAAGACTTCTCCTTACATCTCATCCATCTGGCTACTAGGGAGTCCAACAAATTGAATTTCTTAATTGAGCGTTACAGCTTGAACAAAATTCAGGTTCCATTGAATTAAGGAAGAGGGGCAGAATGGATACTGGGCAAGCACATTGCAGTGCCGCCTACCCCACCTTCTGTTTCAGTCTTTTCCCTATCAAGGAGCTCTGTAGTCATTCAGACATATCTTGTCCCTCCCCTGTTCAAAGCCCTCTAGTAGCCCCTTCTTCCCAGAGTAAAGCCAAGGTTTTGTTGCATCTGAAGAGCTGGGCAGGCTCTGCTCTATGCCCTGCTCTTGCTCTAATTTCTGTCCGTATTCACCACCTACTACTGCTACTCTTCCGGCATCACTCACTCTGGAGCAGTCACTCTTACCCCTGGCTTTTCTGAGGACGTTACACTTGTGTTCTGCTTCAGCCTTCTGTGTTTGTTCTTGCATCTGGGAAACTTGCCCAAGATATCTGCTTGGCTTACACATTTCCTTCCTTCAAATCTTGACAAATGTCACCTTACTGGAGAGACCTATATAACTGAGTCCTGGGGTGATGTGGAAATTTTGGTGATGTAGTGGTTAAGAGCTGTGGCTGCTAACCAAAAGGCCAGGGGTTTGAATCCCCCAGGATCTCCTTGGAAATTTTATGGGGCAGTTCCACTCTGTCCTATAGAGTTGCTATGAATCAGAATCAACTCAAAGACAATGTGTTTAGTTTTTTGTTTTTGGTTGATGCAGTTAACATGCTCGCCACTAACTAAAAAGTTGGTGATGTGACTCTACCAAGACATGCCTTGTTAGAAAGACCTGGTAATCTGCATCCAAAAAGTCAACCATGGAAACCTCTGGAGCACAGTTCTCTGACACACACACACACGGGATCGTTATGAGGTGGAGTTCACTTGACAGCAAGTGCATTTTTTTATTTATTGTATTCTGTTTTTTACTGTAATTGAGTGAAAGTTTACAATCCAGTTCAAATTGGCATGCCTGCCTGTCTGCAGCTCCCTCTGCTCTCCTTGCCCGGTGACAGCACACTCTTCCTTTCTGTTCCATACATATCATTATCCTCTTAACAATCTCTTGTCCTCGTCTCTCCACCCTCTCCACTCCATTCTGGTAAGAGGCCAGTAGGACGACATCCTGTACACACGTAGAACCATGAAGTGCACACACCATGTGGTCACTCTGTGTCCCTGAGTCCTTTCCATTCCTATCCAAAGAGTTGACCTAAGTAATGATCTATGATCGGGGCAGCATCTATTCTAGGGACCATGGTCCCAGGGGAACTCTCAGGCTTTTAACCATCAATTGCAGTCTTTTAGTGGAGTTCTTAGGGTGCACCCCTTTTCTTCTCATGTTGCCACTGGGACTTGTTTTTTTTAAAAAAACATAAAATAGCACTTCCTCGCACTCTCATCCTTCATTCCTTACCATGCTCTGTGTTTTCTTCATACCATTTGTCGTTGCCAGGCCCCTTACTAGAATACAAGCTTTAAAAGGGTAGGACTTGAGCATTTTGTTCCACTGTGTACCACCAGTACCTGGTGTATGGTGAACTTGTTACCAGTTTGTCAAGTTGATTTCAACTTATAGCAGCCTCTTGTGTTCCAGAGTAGAACTGCTCCATAGGGAAGCAGATCACTAGATCTGTCTTCCAAGACCCTGATGGGTGGACTCGAACCACCAAACTTTCAGTTACTACCTGCTTGTTTAATTGTTTATGCCACACAGGGACTATTTTAGAATTAAACCACTACGGTCAAATAGATTCTGACTCATAGTGACCATATAAGGCACAGTGCGACTGCTCCACAGAGTTTCCAAGGAGTGCCTGGTGGGTTCAAACTGCCAGCCTTTTGGTTAGCAGATGTAGCACTTGACCACTATGCCACCAGGGTTTCCTTTAGAATTAAGGTACCCCATTTTTCAGTCTGTTTTTCTTCCTGTCACAGCAGTTTTGTATTTGTGACTCTTGTTAAAGGTGCTGGAAGTGCTAGATCCTGACAGGAAGCTGGAGGACGTGTGGGCTTGTTGTCAGGACACCAGGAAAAGAATGAAGGAACCCACAAAGCGTTTAAACAAACATTCTACAGAAGTCTTTCTGAGACTGTAAGTATTATCCTAGTAGTCTCTGGCTAATCCCTGTCATCTGATGAAATAGTCTACTAATTACCTTTCCAAAGTTTTCATTGTTAGAATAATCTACAGAAACCAAAATAATTATGTTTCTGAGGAGAGAAAGGCATCCTGGGTCCAACTGTGAATAATGCTTGTTTCTTAAATGGATGTGAATTATCCACAATGGGACAAACAGGGTTGTGTCTGCATGATTTCAGAAGAAACTGTTTGGTAATTGGAAAACGATAGAAAACTCTTTAATTACCCTAAAAGCATTCTCTGAATTACCTACAGCAGAGGCTGTCTTATTCAGGATGATTTGGACCTGTAGTTGGTTGGGTAACAAAAAAAGAAGGTTAATACCAGGACTTGTGAAACAATGATAAGTACTTTGAAGCATTTTAATGTCTCTCTTTCCAGTTGAAACAAAACTGAAACACAACTTGATAGTCCACATTCACTTGTTAGTCTTTTAACACAAAGTCTTCTTTCTATGTGTGAGTTTGCTGCTGAGAGTTCCTGGTTGTCTTTTTTGTGTAAACCATGCCTGTGTTCCCTGTTTTGTGATTTCTGGTTTCTAGGTCTTTTAAGTGGAAAGACAAGTTAGAGACACTTGAGAAGTGATCTGAGATTTACAAATCTTCTATGCTGATTTTGCCCCTACTTAATATGATGACATTTTTTAGTAAGAAATTTGCTTTCATGGAAATTTTCCGAAGTATTAAGATTAAATTTCATAGAAACAGTTCTCTTTTGTATCACAGTCTTGTTTCCTCAATTCACATAATACTTAAAGATTGTAAGTGTAATAAATATGCTTGACATAAATAGATTCAGCAGAGAACATCTGGCTTTTGAAATCAGATGGCTTCACTGTTGGGAGCTGAGGAGTGTAGGTGATTGAGAGAGTAGCAATAGCATTTACTGAGGTGTGGGCCACAGTCTGTGTGTCTGGGATGGGCGTGGAGAGCTTCATGAGTCCTGTGGGTTACGTATATGGAGGTGAATTAAGGGTAAATCCACTGTGTTGAATTATTTATGTATGTTAGAGGAAGCACACCTTCTTCACATGTGATGTTTCCTCTGAGGTGTGGGGAGCTCCACTGTTGTGACACTTCTGGCCCCTCAGCCCATTAACTCCCCCTGTCCCCTGGTGAATTATGGGAGAACAACTGGGCATATTCATCTCAGCTCTGTCCTTCTTCTCTTTGGGGGAAAGAAGGCCTATAGAAAACATGCATTCTCCTCTGTTCTTTCCTTCCTCTTAGGGGAGTGGTTGAAAGAGTCTGTCTCTTTCTAGGTTTCAGTGGGCAAGTTCTCTTGGATTTAAAAGCCGTGTCCTCTAGCACAGCTGTGGCCAATAATATAAGTGATATTTGGCCTTAGTCTTTTCTCTTTATATTATTTTTAAAGTTGCTTAGAATATGGGAAGAGTATTATATGAAGGGATCCCCTTGGAGATTCCAATAAAATAGATCTGTGTGGTCCTGTGAGCATCTTTGACTTCTTCACCTCATTAAACCATGCACTTGTTCTGTTTGTGCAAAAAAAAATCAACATTATTGAGCATCTCCTATGGGCCATGGAAAAATGTTAGATTATGGGGAGACTGTGATGAAGATAAGTCCCCTGTCCTCATGGTGTTTGCAGGTTGGCATGAAAGACTGCCACTGAATCAACAGAGAGGGCTTGACCCTCATTTTATGATGTCTTACTTTTCTTTTATTTCTGTTTCTATTTGATTCCAAGCCCCCGTCACACTGGACACCAAGACAGTTAATCTTGGCCATTATTTATGATGCAGGAAAGTGGGAATCAGTTCCCAATAATTGTAGGATTGATCTTTGACCTCTTCCTGTCTTTGGGACTCTTCTGTTGGTCCTTAATGTCATTGGCATACAGTATATACCCTGGCTATCCACCCACTGGTCTCTTACCACCCCACCACAGCACTGAACCATGTCAGTGAGTTTGGACTTCTACACAACATAGTGTGCCTTTTATTTTAGGCAGTTTCCTTCATCGGTCTTACAAAACTCTATAAGATAAGAAATTACAAGTGAATCTACTTCAAATAGGAGAAGGTAAAAGTGTAGAATAAGTGAACACAAATTAATGTCTTCCATAAATTGTCCTATCACAAAATGAATGTTTAATTATATAATCAAATTTTTTTTTAACAGCATATGTATTTTCTTTTTGTGGCTGCTGTAACAAATTACCAAAATTTTGGTAAAATTTAAAACAGTATAGTTCAGTCTCTCACTGTTTTGGAGATTGGAAGTCTGAAATCAGTGTTACTGGGCTGAAATCAAGGTGTCAGCAGGACCTTACTCCCTGTGGAGGCTCTAGAGGAGAATCTGTTCCTTGCCTCTTTTAGCTTCTAGTGGCTGCCAGCATTCATTGGCTTGTGGCTGGCTACATAGCTCTAGTTTTCAAGGCCAGCATCTTCGGATCTCTCTGCTCCATGTTTATATCACTTCCCCTTCTTTGTGTGTGTCAAGTCAGCCTCTATTCTTTCTTTTTTTAGATTTAAGGATACTTAGAATGGGGTTGCTATCAGTCAGAATTGTTTGGTGGTGACTAACAGCAACAGTCTGTGATAGCATTAAGGGTCTACTTAGATAATCCAAGATAATCTCATTTCAAGATCCTTCACTTAATCATATCTGCAAAGACTACTTTTCCAAATAAGATAACATTTACAGCTTCCAGGGATTAGAACCTGATTTCTCTGGGGATTATTATCAGCAGATGACTGCAGGTTTGAATTGCCAACCTGAGGTCTTAACCACTGTGCAAACAGCATACATACATGTAGTAATATCTTCCATCATTGAAATGACATCCCTTGATTACATAGTTCCTTCCTTCCTTTGTGCCAGAGAGGCACATATACCTACTTCTGTCTTCCTGTTCTTGAACTCATAGCAACGAGGCTCTTCAGCACTCTGCTTAATCTTCCCTTGGTCAAGGTCACTGACCTCTTGTTGCCAAACATCTCTCAGTAATCTCCATGCTTGATGTATCTGCAGCAGTTGAAACAATTAATGTTAACCTCTTCCTCACAACACTTTCTTCCTTGGCTGCTGGAATGTACCTCTTTTCTCAGTTTTCCACCTACTTTACAGACATATCTTCTGTCTTCTTTTGCTGGTTAGTCCTCATCTTCCTGACCTTTAACCTTGAAGTGATTTAATGTTTCTATTCTGTATGCATACTCACACCCAAGTGACTACATCCAGTCCATCTACATATGGACCGTCAGCATTTGCAGTTGGATGTGTAATTGTTACCTTAGATATGATGACTCCAAACTGAGCTCTTGATTTCTTCCAGACACTTACTTATCCTTCTGTCTTTCCCAGCTCAGTAAATAGCAACTCCATTCTTCCACTTGCTTATACAACAGCAGCTATAACCTTGCAACAAATCCTCATTGTTTTAGCTTTAAAATATGTCCCAAATCTCACCTTCTCTATGATTACCACCATACTGCAAGACACTGTCACCTCTTGCCTGGTTTATTGCAATAGTTTCCCAATTGAACTCATGGCTTTTATGCATGCTCACTTCCTGTAAGTCTGTCTGTTATTTAGTAACCGGAATGATCATTGTTAAAACTTAAGTTAGTATAATTCTTGTGCTCAAAATTCTGTAATTGCATACTAACTTATTCACAGTAGACCCCAAAGTCCTTACAGTTGTCTCTGAGGTGCCGTATGTTGGGCCTTATTACCTCTCAGGCGTCATCATCTACTACTGTACCCCTTATTTGCTCTTCTCCATTCATACAAGTTTTCTTAATTGTCTAGTGCTCTTAAAATAGAAATACCACAAGTGGGTAGCTTTAACAAAGAGAAATTGGTTTTCTCATAATTTGGTAGGATAGAAGTGCCGCATCCAGCACCCCAATGACCAGCACTGGGAAAAACCTGTATCCGACGGAGACAGGAAAGAGGATGACAACTTCACTCACACATGAAACACATCACACAAGATAAAGTTGAGGCCAGGTGGGACCAAGGCCTCTGACGGAGAATAACAGCCACTGTTCCTCAATACGAAACTTTATTTATAGGGTTACAATCAGGAGGAGATTGTCAGGGCAGTCTGTTTTGGCAAAAATGATTACAGTGGTATTGTGGCATCTCGTGATTGGCTGACCCATATGCAGAAGCATCATCGAGGCACAGGTAGGAGAAAGAGGCCAAGGCCAGGCTTTCTCAGAGGCTCTGACATACCCGAGAGAGGCCCAGACCTGTGTGCAGAAGTATCAGGAAGGTCGGAGATGAGAGGAAGGAGGAAGAGACAAAGGCCAGGCTTTCCTGGAGGCTCTGCCATACCCGAGAAAGGCCTAAACCTATGTCAGTAAGACAGTGGGTGGGTCAGCACATTCCTAGCAGCCTGTAGAATAAAAGTTCAAATTCAGGGTGTCAGCTCTGGAGAAAGACCTTCTCTTTCTACTGGGTGCAGTGGGAGATCCTTGTCATTGATCTTCCCTGTGATTAGAAACTTGCTGGAGCAGGAACCATGAGTCTCAAAAGACATGCTATGCTCCCTGGCGCTGCTTTCTTGGTGTTATGAGATCCTTCTGTCTCTCTTCTGGCTTCTCTCTTTTATGTGTCAAAAGAGACTGGCTTAAGACACTATCCAATCTTGTAGATCTCGTTAATATAACTGCTACTAATCCATCTCATTACATCATAGTGATACGATTTACAGCACGTGTATAAATCAAGTCAGATGACAAAATGGTAGAGAATCACACAATACTGGGAATTAAGACCTAACCAAGTTCACAGATATTTTGGGGGAACACAGTTCAATACATGAGACCAGCTTCCTTGCTGTTCCTCACAAAACCACTAAGCGAACTCCCAAAGGGTTTTAAACATGCTATTCTTTTCTGCCTAGAATGCTTTCCCACACATATCTACATGGTTTGATCCCTTTCTCCTTTGGGGTCTTTGCTGAAACATTACTTTATTAGAGAGGCCTTTCCCATGTAACTAAAACACTCCTTGCCATCACTCTCCTTCCCTCTTGTCCCATTTTATTTTTCTGTATATCTCTTATAATCACCTTACATGTGTTTATTTACTTCTTTTCTGTCTCTCCCTACTGGATTGTAAACTGTGTGAGGACAGGGACTTAACTTTTTTTACAGCTGAATCTTAATGCCTAGAACAATACCTGAGACTTAGTTGGTGCCAAGTAGATCTTTGTTGGATGAATGGCTGGATGGATGCTATGAATAACTGCTATAGGGTTCTCAAGGAGTGCATAAAAGCTCCTGTGGATAGCTTCTGTAAGGAAAGGACTTGTACGTTGAGACATGAAGAGTGATAGGGAATGGAGAAGGCATTCCAGTCAGGTGGAACAGCATGGACAGAGGCCCTGTGGCAGGAGGGAGCATGCTGAATTCATGGAGCTGAAAGAAAGCCACTGTAGCTGGAGCTCAGAGTGTGAGAGGGTAGTAGTTTCAGAAGAACCTAGGAAGACAACCAGAAATCAGGTCATAAAGGGCTAGGAGGTTAGGTTTAGGTCTTTTTTGGAGGAGTAACGAAAAGCTGTTGAACACAAAAAATAGAAAGCAAATTGTCATGAGTTGAAGTGCATCTTCCCCAAAAATGTGTGTAGAAATTTGGCTAGGCCATGATTTCCAGTATTGTGTAATGTTCTTCCATGTTGTAAATCCTGCCACTGTGATGTTAATGAGGGAGGATGGTTGGCAGTTGTGTTGGTGGGGCAGGACTTAATGTGTAAGATGGTGTTGTGCCTTGAGGTCAGTGTCTTGAGATATAAGAGAAAGAAGCTAGCAGAGACATTTAGGGACCTCATACCACCAAGAAATGAGCAATGCTGGGAGCAGAGTGTGTCCTTGGAGAGGACCAGGGGTTCCTGCACCTTGAAGCTCCCACTTCAGGGGAATATTGAGGACAAGGACTTTTCTCCACAGCCAGCAGACAAAGCCTTTCCCTGGAGTTGATACCCTGAATTTGGACTTTTGGCCTACTTTTCTGTGAGAAAATAAAATCATCTTTTAAAAGCCATCCACTTGTGGTATTTCTGTTATAGCAGCAGTAGATGACTAAGACACAAATGTTCATGGCAGCATTATTTGCAGTAGTGAAAAAGTAGAAACATCCTTTATTCCATGTAAATTTCCATAAACATATGAATGAATGAATAAATTATAATTCATTCAAACAATGAAATCTTATTTAGGCATAAAAAGGAGAAGGATGTTGTCATGGTTGGAATTGTGTCCCCCCAAAAATGTGTGTAGCCACGTGGCTGGGATATGGTTCCCAGTATCTTGGGACTGTCCTCCATTGTGTGGTTTTGCTAACCTGCATGTTAAAGGATTAGGGTGGGGCTGTGAATTCCTGCTGTGGGGGAAGTTTCCCTGGAGTATGGCTTGCCCCACCCTTAATGCTTTTAGCTTGCAAGGAATAAAAGGAAAAAGAAACCAAGGATAATTTGAGAACCTCGCTACCATCAAGCAAGCAGCACCGGGAGCAGAGTGCGTCCTTCAGACCAGAGGTTCTTGCGTGAGGACACTCCCTGGACAAAGACTGATGCAATACCGGACTTTCCTCCAGAGCCGACAAGGGGAAAGTCTTTCCCTGGAGCGGACACCCTGAATATGGACTTGCAACCTACCGGACTGTGTAAGAATAAATCTTTCTTTGTTAAAGCCATCTACTCTGTGGTATTTCTGTTAGAGCAGCCCTAGCTGACTAAAACAGATGTCATACTTGGTAAAGGATCAGTGTAAAAGAAGAAGACCCTCAATGAGATGGACTGACGCAGTGTCTACAACCATGGGCTCAAGCAGCACAATTATTGTAAAGATAGCGTCGGACTGGGCAGTGTACCAGCTGTGAGTTGGAACCGACTGAATAGCACCTAACAACGGCAACAGAAAAGACTAAAGTACTGACACCTGCAGCAGCATGGGTGAACCTCAAAAATACTATGCAAAATGAAGGAAGCTAGACACACCAAAGACCACGTATTATATGACTTATTTTATGTGAAATGTCCAGAATAGGTAAATCCAAGAGCAACGATTGTCGGGGGCTGGGGTTGGGGAGAACCAGAAGTGACTGCTAACGAGTAACATTTCATTTTGGGGGTGACTAAGACATTCTGGAATGAGATAATAGTGATGACTGCACAACTTGATGAACGACTGTAGACCTTCCAAGGGTGAATTCTGTGGTATGTGAAATATGTCTCAGTTTTTTAAAAAGAAGTTATTGAAGAGGCTTAATCAATTGAGGGTACAGATGTTACCGTGAACCTAAGTGAAGTTAATATCGCCTGCTGCAAACAGACAGACTTTGGGACGGATGAGATGAGAAGCAAGATGTTTATTACGTACTGGTAGGCAAGGAGACAGAGGGAATCATGTCTCCAAAATCTGCTTCCCCCAAATGGAGGCAAGCTGGTAGTTTTATAGAAAAAAAGGAGTAAGTTTTGATGAGTCCTAGGAATTTGTAGAAGGTTAATTCTTTGGGTGGTCGCAGTGGTCTCTCCCAGATGTGTTGATGTCTTAACTGGTGTATGGTCTGGACAACATAAATTCCCAGTCATATGTCAGATTACTTTGTTTTTCCAGTATGATTTTTAGATTATTATCACATGTTTTTCCGCAGTCATACAGAGAGCATAGATTAGTCCTCAATCTTGAGAGAAGCTGAGGGAGACAATGGATTCCTGCTTGGAGACAGAAATAAGAAACAAAATCATGCAGGTTATGCTCAAGATGTGGTCACTTATTTTAATTTGCCTGTTCCATGGGGTGGCTGTGTTGGATACATTCAGATTTATGTGATGAAATGACCGCTTTGGCTGCAGGGTAGGGAATGAACAGGAGGTTAGGGCAGGGGCGCTGGAAGACAAGATCCGGAGATAACAGTGCAGTGATGCAGAGGAAAGAGGGCAAAAATCTACTGGATATGTTAATGGGATGCATTTAAGGGAGGAGGTGTAGAGGTCAAGGATATCTCTCTTGTTGAGACTGTCTGAGTCTTGGAATATGGCTTAACCAGTTTTGATGGACTTTAGTTATTGAGCACAATAATATGAGCGTTTACTTGGCACATGTCTTAATGAATGATACTTACAGTTTGTAAAATCTAGAAAAGAGCATTATATTTGGTAAAGTGGAGGGTTGGCAAATATGAGAACTCTCTAAGAAATGGGATGACACAATAGCTGCAACACTGGGCTCAGACACGGCGATGCTTGTGAGAATGGAGCAGAACAAGGGAGCATTTTGGTAGGTGACACATAAGGTCACTGAGTCGGAGCCAGCTCAGTGGCAACTAACAACAATAAAATGTTTTAAAAATGAACTTATGATGGTAAAATGCTATTTTGTTATAGCTAATAAGGATAGAATTGTCTTTACAATGTTGATAAGGACAGTGTAATCTCTGAAAAATTAAAATGTCATTTGTGTAGGCTTGCAAGAGATTCTTAGACATACGTGCTGTGGCCTCACATTTCCGCACTACACTGTTTCAAATCCACTTGGATTCATTATGCCTCATGTTGTCATTCTTTCATTATTTTTAGTCCTAAGAAGACTCCTGTGTCACGTTCTGGCCAATGGGTTTATGAAGAAAAGAAGCCAAGTGAGATAGATTTGCTCTGTAGTCCTGTTCTTCATGAAAACATACGCAAGGAAGTTGGTGACTTCTGCAGCTGGGCTGCTTCTCTCGTAAGTTAGGGTTAACACTTGGAGCTGCTTTGCAAGCTCAAAGTGGCTTTTATTAAAAAACAGTGTTTGGATAAAATCTAAGTCAAATCATCAAAATTGTAAAAGGAGTCATTCTCTGTCACAATTTATAGATAGAAATGTTTTTGGTAGATGAAATTTCTGGAAAGTTTACCTGCTTGTGGCCAGTTTGAATGGTTCATTTCTTACTTTATTACATTGCTTTATGCTCTTATTTTCAGTGTCAAGACCTTTTCTTCTGTCCTTCACTTCTTCCTCAACACTTTGTTCTCCGTTACCTTTGCTTGTAAATACTAGGGCAGCGTAATTATACTTGACTGTAGACTTTCCAGAAAGTATTTCTAAAATGAAACAACTTTTGACACAGCTATCAAAGTCTCTCCTTGGTTGCTTTCCAAGAATCTATCCAGTTACCTACTCCTGTTCTTCTGTTCTGTGAATGTCTAGATTCCTGATTCTTTTCCTGGATGTATGACCTAGTATTTGTGTCTTTCTGCTCCTCCAATTTTTGATGTATTAGTCAATTTTAATCAGTATGTTTTAGAACACTGTCAGCTAATCAAAATGCAATTCAGGATAGCTTAAAGGAGAAAAGGGAAACAACCAGAAGTGTTAGGTCCTTCAGACATAGCTGGATCCAGGTGTTGAAATGGTTTTAGGTGCTCTCCGTATCTCTTGGGCTGCTGTCCTCTATCTGCTTTTCTCAAGTAGTCTTTCCCAAGGCATGCCAGAAGTTGCTCCTAAAATCCCCAACCTTACATCCTACTAGTGAGCAACCTTTGTGCAAATAGAGCAACCTTTTCTGACTAGCAAAAAGTCCAGGGTTTATTTCAGCTGGACTGATTTGGGTCACATGTCTGTGCTTGAATTAACCACTATGATTAGGGACATGGAATATGATTGTTGATTAGGCCAGGTTAGGGTTCTTATCCTGGATCCAAGGTGGGAGAGGGGACATGGGATTTCAGCTTCAGCTGCAATAGATTGAGAGTAGAGAGGGAGATTACCCAGAGGAAGATTGGAGTAGGGGTGCTGGGCAAGTCAGACGATGCCTGCTGTGCCTGGAGCTGAAATGAAGCCCTGCTTCTCATAATCTGGCAGGTCTGAATTGCTTAATTCCAATCCTTTCCATTTCTCCCATATCTGAGGGTTGAGCTACTTCTCTATCAGACAGGGGTTTGAAGGAACCCTAGGTTGGCTATGAGTCAGATTTGACTTGATGGCAGTGTTGTTTTTTTGTTGTTGTTGGCTGGCTGTTGGTTTAAGCTAGTAATAGGTTTCTGAGTGGCCTAAATGGTTTCTACTTGGCTACTAACGAAAATGGACAGTTCAAACCCACCCAGTGGCACTGTGGCAGGAAAACCTGGTGATCTCCTTCTGTAAAGACTGCAGCCAAGAAGACCCTACAGAGCAGAGTTCTACTCCGTAACTCGTGGGGTCACTGTGAGTCAGATAACTGACTTGACAGCAGCGGCTTTGGTTTTTGGCTTTTGGGAGGCTAGTAGTTTAGCTCCTTCAGTAACTGGCCTTCTTTCCATTCTTTATGGCCAAGGCCTCGTTTTCAGCTCAGCTCTACTACTTGAGGTCCTTGTCACAACTGGCCTGTGTTATTTGCTTCACAGCATTAGCTTGTACTTCCTTTCTATGCTGTTGACTTAGGTATTTTTCACCTTATTGATTCAGCTTATTCTATTTCTCCTCTATTATAATTTCAGCTTAGTTTTGACTCCATTCCTCTATTACAATCCTGATTCTGTTTTCAGACTCCCTATCACACATTTCATGCCAACTTTAGCTGCTGACCACCTCATTCTTTCTCTGCTTCCCAATTTATATTTCCCAAGCTGGAATTCTGTTGAGTCTAGTGTGTCTTTTAGCACTGAACCACAAAGGGCAGTGGTCAGTCTCCAGATTAGCTGCTTGTCACAAGTCTGTCTCTACTCCTGTCAGCTATAGCTGGGGGAAACTGGGGGAGAGGACTGTTGTGTGAATAAAATGTGGCTGCCTCCTTCAGCAGGAGCTGCGAACAGGGCAGTGTCCCTTAGAGGGCAGACACTGACATAAATAATTTAGATGTGTCTGGAAAACACCTCTAAGAATGTCACTGCTGTAATATGTTGGAGAAGTTTACTTTAGCTCAAACAGAGTTTGCCTCAGCCCCGTTGTTTTCCCCAGGAACTCACTGCTTTCTGCAGGTCCTAAGCTCTCTCATGATGCACTGAGAGGGCCCTCCAGACCCCAGATACTTCCTTTCTGCAATGAACATCACCTGAGCACTTTCTGCATCTCTTCCACACTACCACTTCTTTAGCAGGGGTCAGATACTGCCCGTAGCTTGAAGCAGAAAGCAGGGAGCATGGCACCATTTGACCTTGACTCAACAGATATGTTATTATTCCAGGGAAGTTCACCTATTGATGAAGAGTTCATCCTGAAACAGTTTGACATTGACTATGAGAACAGACCATGCTCTGATGTGCTCCACACAATGAGACTGAACCAAGTTTCTCTGGAGCTGAAGTCTAGTGTGGGGCTACATAAACCGCAAGAACTAGATTTTTCCTTCAAGGAACTAGACTTCAAGAAGAAATGCCAGAAACCACAGGTAATTGATGAAGGGGAGAGGGACAAATACCACTGAAAATCTGGTCTTGAGTTCTGGTACTGGCCTTTTAAAATAGAGTTCTTAAATTTTTTACAGGAGTCTCACTGACCACAAACCATTATTCTTGACGGTTTGCTCTTTTTTTCAACCTTATCCTTAACAGATTATTCAGTTTCCTCAGTAATGTACTTCTGTGTAGATGGAAAAACAAAGTAACAGAAAGGAGAAATAGTGTGCTATGTTCCAGTAGTTTTTAACTTTCCTATACATGTGTTGCTACATGTATGTTATGTTGTCATTAGTTGCCATCAAGTCTATTTCAACTCCTGATGATCCCCGGTACAACAGAATGAAAGTTGCACAGTCCTGGGCTATCTTCACAGCCCTTAAAGTGCTCGAGGCCACTAGGGGTCTCATCTTTCGGTGTTATATCGGACAGCATTCTGGTGTGGGCCATAGCATTTTCCAGGGTTCATTTTCAGAAATAGACTGTCAGCGCTTCCTTACTAGTCCATCTTCGTCTGGGAAGTCCTGTCAAAACCTGCGCACCGTGGGTGTGACCCTGCTGGTATTTGAAATACCAGTGGCAGAGTCGCTCCCTGTGTCGTAGCAATACACAAGTGTCTTAGTCATGTAGCACTGCTTTAACAGAGATGCCTCTACTGGATGACTTTAGAAAGAGAAATTCTGTCAGGGTCCAGTGAGCTAAAAGTCCCAATTCAGGGTGTCAGTTCCAAGGGAAGGCTTTCTCTGCTGGCTCTGGAGGAAGGTCCTTGTTGTCAGTCTTCCCCTGGACTGGAAACTCTTAGGCACGGGGACCCGGGTCCTTTCCAAAGGATGTGCTCAGCTCCTGGCACTGTTTTTTTCTCGATGGTGTGAGTTCCTGAGATTTCAGCTTGCCTCGCTTTCTTTTATATCCCAAGCTACAATACAATCCTAGACTTTAAGTCCTGCTCCACTAACTTGACTGCCACCCATCTTTCCTCATTAACATCACAGAGGCAGGGTTTGTAGCATAAACAATATTGGAAATCATGGCCCAGACAAATTTCTACACACATTTTTGGGAAACACAATTCAGTCCATGAAACCAAAGGGAAAAACAACAACAACAAAAACAGCAACAAAAACAACAAACTAGTGTATTGATTCCAACTCATGGTGACTGTAGGATGGAATAGAACTGCCCCACAGAGTTTCCCAGAAGCACCTGGTGAATTTGAAATGCTGCGCTTTTGGTCAGCAGCCACAGGTCCTACCGACTATGCCACTAGTGTTTACACGCACACAGACACAAATAGTACAAGTCAAACAACAGGCTTAAGTGCCAAAACAGGAGAGAGGGAGTCGGTGACAGGTTCTCTGAAAGTTAAAAACAATATATTATCTCTAATTACCTCATGCCTTTACATATAATGTGATAATACATTTCCAATATTTCAAACATATTCATTAAAATTCAATTTATAATTGAATGCAATTGACTGGGCTGTTTTGACTGCTTATGTTTTCCATCTCTGACTCTTTTTCATAAGGTTTATGAAAACTGTGCATTCAATCATGGATATCAGCACTTTAATTTTTTCATTTTCGTCTCGTGTTTCTAAAGAGTAAAATACAAAATGCTGCTGGACAGGCAAATGGTGTTCATCACAGTGAGGCCTGAGCCACTGTTTGTTCTGAGTCTGGACTGAATGAAATTTTTCAATTCTTGGTACTTACAAATAATTGCACAAATGCTGCCTTATAAGCCATGGTGGTTATTGCCAAAATTGAACTTCTAACTAGAAGACAGAGGGTCAGTAAGCAAAAGTTCAAAATATATTTCTACATAGTATAACCTTCTTCCTGCCTGCCTTCCTTTCACATTCTTACTGTGTGACTCTACTGGTGATAAATTCTTTCAGATTTTGAATATCTGAAAGTATCCTTATCCTGTCTTCATGTTGAAAAGATATTTTTGTGGATTCTAGGCTCACTGTTTCTTGTTTTGTAGTATAATTTTAGTACTGCAAAGATATTGCTCCACTTTTTCGCTTGCATTGCTCTTGATGACAAGTCTTATGACAAGTCTCATTCTTTTTCTAACCTAATGTGTTTTGTTGTTGTTGTCACAAGGGGAGGAAGGTAAATCGGGTCCCTCTGCCAGAGTGGAAGTTGTCATCTTTACTTTTTCACTTCACGTGCTCTCAGGATGGCTACACACTGGTCTTTGAGTTCTTGGGACCTCTGCATTTTCCCACTATCTTAGCTTTGCTTGTGCTATTCTCCCTGCTGAAGTGTCCTGCTGTCTTCTGTCCACATGTTTATATTTCATGTGCTGACTGTTCCATGGGGTACTTTTTCCAGGTCCCTTGTTTAGCATGAATTTATTCTGACCTCGGATCTCTCCTAGCATTCCATGCTTCAGTCCCAGTGTATTTCCTCTTACTGTGCGTATTCATTCATCCACGTGTTTATACATCCACTCAACAAATACTTCTGAGTATCTCCTACTATATGTTAAAAAGTGCTGGGAGCTGGGAACACAGAAATGAAGGATATTTTCCTACCCTTAAGAATCATACGGTCTACTGGGGTCTATTACGGTCAACACACAAATTATTTACTATAATGAAATCATATCATGATACATGCAGGACATTGGGAAAAGTAATTGATTGTACCAAAAATAGGGGCAAAGAGGGGCTTCAGTAAAAGCTTCACAGAAGAAATTATGTTTGTACTGGGTCTTGAGAGATCACTAGTTACACAGCAACATAACATATTCCAGAATTCAAGTTCTTCAGAATGGTCATAGTATAGATTCTGTTCTGTTCCCTCCTTCCTCCTCTACTTTTTTCTCCCTTTCTTTTCCTTCTTGCTTTAAGGCAGTGGTCCTCAGCTAGGGATAGTTTTGCCCTCCAGAATATGTTTGGCAATATGTGATTTTTTTGTTATCATAACTAGTGCAGTGGAAATGCTAATGGCATCTGGTGAGCAGAAGCCAGTAATGCTGCTAAATGTCTTACAACGCACAGCACATTCCCCCACAAGAAAGAATTATCCAGTTCAAAATTCAAACAGAGCCCTGGTGGTATAGTAGTTAAAAAACAATGCAAACCAAACCCACTGCCACTGTGTCAATTCCAACTCATGGCTACCCCATGCGTTACAGAGCAGAATTGAGATCCATAGAGTTTTCTTGTCTGTAATGTTTATGGCAGCGTATCACTAGGCCTTCCATGGCACTGCTGAGTAGGTTCAAATTGCTGACCTTTCAGTTAGTTGATGAGCGCAAACTGTTTGCACCACCCAAGGACCTAAGATTAAGAAGCCTAGCTTGAATTCAACAAACGTTTATTGAACACTGAGTATGTTCTAGACACCAGCTGGATATAGTGTGGGGCAAAGCAAATAAAAATCTTTACCTCTTGAAGCTAACATTTTAAAGAGTAATAGGAAAGACACTCAATCAAAAAAATATATAGCATGTCAAACAGTAATGAATGTTGTTTAGAAAAATGAAGCAGGGAAGGAAGATGAGCTGTGTTGTGAGGGGTTTAGTCTAAGTTTGGATGAAAGGAGAAAGGGGCAGAATTTTTGTGTTTTCCTGTTTCTTTGACCCATCCAGGAGTTATTCTCCCTTTTTTGATGAGACAGTGTGTGGGCACTGCACCCACAGAATAAGACTGTGAACCAACAAGCAATTCTCTTTACCTTCTTGCTGTACTACTGTGGAATGGGAGAAAGAAAAGAATGTGTTCTAGTCTTCCTTCTTTTTCTCTCTTCCAATTAAAAGGGTAAGAGGTTGCTGTTGGAATAGTATTTTAATCAGAAATAGTGTCGCATTTACAAGGCTGATCACAATGTTGGGGTCATATTGTGTAGTGATTTATTATTTTGGTTGACTGAGTATTGCTCAACATTGTTGAGCAATCTATATAAAGCATTTTTGTATGATTTCTAGATGCTTTATATACATTCTCTCCTTTAACCTTCGTAACAACTCTGGAATGAATAGTATAATTATCTCCATTTGAAAAATAAAGGATTAAGTAATTTGTCCACAGACTCATCATTAAGCAACAAGTCCATGGACTTCCCAGTAAGTGGGAGAATCTGGATTTGAACACCGATTTTTATGTAAATCCAAAGAGGACACTTGTAGCCACTACATTATTTTCCGAATTATAAGCTTTTAATGTTACCTTTGTAAATAAGCGTGTGTTAAAACTTTGTAAAATACCTTGACAAGGACCAACTGTAAATTCAAGATAATGATAACCACTTTCATAAGCTAAATCTTAGATTTATTGAAAGTATAAACCAAAACAACTGATGACATTGAGAATTATGTTATTTTCTATAGAATCCCTGTAAACCAGAGTGGGTGAAGATAAGGTATGGAGCATGGTATTTGAACACTAAGCTGTGGAAAAAGCTAAGAGCAAATGAGCCTTTGACTGACCCCAAGATCTTACTTAAAGCTGAAGATGAGAATTTAAAAAAGAAGCTGCAGGAGAAGGTACATGTACATGCAGAGATTGGGCCGTCTGAGTTGAAGATTATCACAGTGCAACTGTCGCTCTTGTAGTGAAGCCAGAGTCTCTGGAGTGTTACCAAACCCATTGCCTTTGAGCCAATTTCCACTCATGAGAATCTCATGTGTTACAAACTAGAACAGTGTTTCAGAGAGTTTTCTTGGCTGTAATCTTTATAGAAGCAGGTTGTGTTTTTCTCTCAGTGAGTTCAGACCAGCAGCCTTTAGGTTATTAGTCATGCATAAACTGTTTATACCACCCAAAGACCTTCTGGAGTGTTATAGAGGCTCCCGGAAGTCTTACAGCATGCACACTGAATTCAGCAATGAAAAAGTCCAATCATTATAATAAGCAAGATTTGAAATTACCTGGTTGTGTGATAGACACAGTGTCTCTAAAGATGAGACAATCACTCATTGTAACCTTCTTGGAACATTTGATTCAAATGGCAATGTAGGTTGGTAGGACAACCTCAGTACTCAGAATGGATAATACATTGTGGGTTCTCTTTGGGTAACTAAATGTGAAGAACAGTTTTCTATTGGCAGTGGATGAATGTCAAAGAATTCAAAACAGTAATCAGGAGACTTCTTTAATGCAATTCAGTACTCAGAACTGCACCATCTGAGTGAAAAGTACTGAAGACTATAAGCATGTTTGGCGTCGTAAAGCAACAGAGACATGATTTAATTTTACTGCATATAAACTCTGCCTGTCTACCTCCTATGTACAGGTATTTAATAGAAAGATGGTACTCAACATATTGCTTTCCAAAATAGCTATATCATTTTGTGTTCCTGCCAGCAGTGTGTGAGTTCTGATCTCCTCAGAGCCTGTTCAGCCTTTGTTGTTCCCTGTTCTGGTGATTTGTGCCAGTAATGCTAGGGTGAAATGGTATCTCATTGTGGTTTTGATTTGCATTTTTCTAATGGCTAGTGATCATGAGCATTTCCTCATACATCTGTTGGCTGCTGGAATGTCTTCTTTGGTGAAGTGTCTGTGCATTTCCTTTGCCCAGTTTTTAATTGAATTGTACAGGTGTTGGATTTCCTTGTAGATTTTAGAGATTAGACCTTTGTTCGATTTATAATAGCCTATTTTTTCCCTTAGTCTCTAGGTTCTCATTTTACTCGTTTGGTGAAGTCTTTTGATGAGCAGAATTATTTAATTTTTAGAAGGTCTCAATTATCCAGCTTATCTTCTGAAGTTTGTGTGTTGTTGATTATGGTTTGTATCCTGTTAATGCCTTATATTAGGGCTCCTACTGTTGGTTCTATTTTTTCTTCTATGGACTTTGTACGTTTTGTCTTTACATTTAGTTGTTTGATCTATTTTGAATTAGTTTTTGCATATAGTGTGAGGTAAGAATCCTGTTTCATTTTTTTGCAGGTGGACATCCAGTTTTGCAGGCACCATTTGTTACAAAAACTATCTCTTACACATTTGATGTACTTTGGGGTGTTGCTGAAGATCAGGTGGATGGATTTACATCTGGGTTTTTAATTCTGCTCCATTTGTCAATGTATTTGTTGTTGTCCCAGTACCAGGCTGTTCTGAATACTGTAGCTGTGCAGTAATCCTCAGGTCAGGTAGTGTGAGTCTTCCTGCTTTATTCTTTTTCAGTAGTGCTTTACCTTCCATGTAAAATTAATGATAAGTTTTTTGATCTCTTTAAAGAATGTTGATATTTAGATCAGGATTGCATTTTGTTTGTAAATTGCTTTGGGTAGAATTGTCATTTTTACAATGTTGAGTCCACCTATCCATGAGGATGGTATGTTTTTCCATTTGTGTAGCTCTCTTGTGGTTTCCTGTTGTAGTGTTTTGTAGTTTTCTTTGTATAGGTCTTTTACATCCCTTGTTAGATTTATTACTAAGTTTTTAGTGTTTTTTTTTTTTTTTAGGGGATAGTATAAAAGGAGTTATTTTCATGAGTTCCTCTTCATTATTCTCTTTATTGATGTATAAGTATCCAACTGATTTTTGTATGTTTATGTTGTATCCTACTATTCTGCTAAATCTATTAGTTCTGGTAGTTTTCTCATGGAGTCTTTTGGATTTTCTATGTATAGTATCATAACATCTGCAAGTAGGGACAGTTTAACTTCTTCATTACAAATTTGGATGCTCTTTATTTGTTTTTTCTTGCTTCATTGTTCTAGCTAGGACGTCTAGCACAATGTTAAACAGGAATGGTGATAAAGGTCATCCCTGTCTTGTTCCTGTTCTCAAGAGGAATGTTTTTATCTTTTCTCCATTAAGAATGTTGGCTGTTTGTTTTATGTAGGTGTCCTTTATTATGTTGAGATGCTGACATTCTACACCTATTTTATTAAGAGTTTTTATGAGGAATGGGTGTTGGATTTTGTCAAATGCTTTTTTGTGTGTCAGTTGAAATGATCATGTGATTCGTTCATTTATGTGATAGATTACATTGATTGATTTTCTAGTGGTGAACCATCCTTGCATACCTGGTGTACTACTTTTTTGATATGGTGCTGAATTCTGTTGGCTAAGATTTTGTTGAGAATTTTTGTATCTATATTCATGAAAGATATTGGTCTGTAGTTTTCTTTTTTTGTGGTGTCTTTGCCTAGTATCAGAGTTATGCTGGCTTGATAGAATGAATTCAGAAGTAGCCCTTCCTTTTCTCTTTTCCAAAATAATTTGACTAATGGCGTAAGCTCTTCTCTGAATGGTAGACTTCTGCAGCAAAGCCATTTGGGCCAAGGCTTTTTTGATTGGGAGCATTTTCTGTTACCTTTTTCAATCTCTTCTCTTGTTATGGATCTGTTCAGATTTTCAACATTATTTTGTATTAGTTTGGGTAGGTACTATATTTCTGGAAATTAATCCATTTCCTCTAAGTTTGTTGGAGTATAGTTTTTCATTATATCCTATTATGATCCTTTTTATTTCACTTGAGTCTGTTGTAATGTCCTCCATGTCATTTCTTATTGGGGTTATCTGAGTCCTCTCCCATTTTTCTTTTGTCAGTTGACTAGTGGTTTGTTGATTTTGTTGACTTTTTTAAAGAAATAACTTGATTTTGCTAATCCTTTCTGCTGTTTTTTTTTTTTTTCCTGTTTTGTTTATTTCTGCTGTGATGTTAATTGGTGGTTGAGGGTTCTTTTGCTGTTCTCTTTCTATTCGTTTGAGTTTTGTAGCTAATGGAATATGTAAAAAGAAAACCAAACTTACAAGAATTATTAAAAGGAGTCCATGTAAGAACAAACAACATCAGAGTACAACCTGAATGTAGGGTACAAGATTGTACCAGCCAGACACCAAGCTAGGAAATGAACTCTCAAGGACTACCCCAAAACCAAAAGAATCACAACAGGGAACCAGAGAGGTTAATCTGTAAATGACAACAGCACCAGCGCATCTATTGCTGTAAATTGACCTTTGAGGAGTGCCTTGCTGTGTCTCACAGGTTTTGATATGATGTGTTGTCCTTCTTATTTGATTCTAGGAATTTTTTAAATGCTATCTTTGATTTCTTTTATTACAGTGGTTTATAAACAAGGTGTTGTAAATTTCTACTTTGATGGCACTGTGGTCAAAGAAGATACTTTGTATTATCTCAGTGTTTTGGATTTTGTTGAGGGTTGTTCTGTGCTCTAGGATGTGGTCTTTTCTGGAGAACATTCCACATGCATTGAAAAGGAAAGTGTACTTTGCTGCTGTTGGATGGAGAGTTCTATATATGTTTGAATTCAAGTTGGCTGGCTATTCCCTTATCTCCTCTGTGTCTTTGTTGAGTTTCTTTCTGGATGTTCTAGCCTTTACAGGAGGGATGTGTTAAAATTCCATGCTATTTTTGTGGGACTGTCAATTTCTTCTGTCAGTGTTGTTAGAGTTTATGTACTTTGGAGCCTTATTATTGGGTGTGTAGATGTATATTATGGCTAAGTCTTCATGATGGATTATCCTTTTAATAATTATATAGTGTCCTTCTTTGACTTTTATGCTATGTAATGGATTGAATTGTGCCCCCCCAAGAATGTGTATA
Organism: Heterohyrax brucei; assembly: GCA_028571685.1. Lineage (NCBI taxonomy): Eukaryota > Metazoa > Chordata > Mammalia > Hyracoidea > Procaviidae > Heterohyrax > Heterohyrax brucei. The sequence continues at coordinate 115,163,269 of CM053143.1, read as the reverse complement.
GAAATTTGGCTAAGCCATGATTTGTGGTATTGTGTGATGTTCCTATATGTTGTAAATCCTGCCTCTATGATGTTAATGACAGAAGAAGGTTAGCAGTTATGTTTGTGGTTCAGGACTCAGTGTGTGAGATTGTGGTATGCCTTGAAGCAGTCTCTTGGCGTATATAGGAAAGGAAAGCCAGCAGAGAGTTGGGGACCTCATACAATCAGGAAGGAGGCAGTGCTAGAAGCAAAGACCATGTCTTTTGGAACCAAGGCCCCTGTGTCAAGGACCCTCCTCCAGAGTCAACAGGAAAAGCCTTTCCTTGCAGCTGATGCCCAGAATTTGGACTTTAGCTTACTTTTCTGTGAGAAAATAAATTTCTCTTTGTTAAGGCCATCCACTTGTGTTAGAGCAGCGCTAGATGAATAATACGTGGTAGGTTTTGCTCTAAAGTGTGTTTTATGTGACATTAGTTGCTCTTTTTCGGCAGCTATTTGTTTGATATATTTTTTTCCTTCCTTTGACTTTTAATAAATTTACATCTTTGTTTCTAAGATGTATCTCTTGTAGACAGCATATTGATGGATCCCGTTTTTGTTTTTTTAAAAATGCATTCTGTCACTGTCTCTTTACGGGTAATTGGGGCCACTTATATTCAGTGTAATTAATGGATAGGTGTGAGTTTACTGCTTTTAGTCATTTTATAGTGCTTTTTTTGGTGGAGCTGACTTTTTTTTTGTTCCTTTTACTCTTGTATGCTGAATTCCATTGGTCTGTGGATTTCTTTTCCATTTTTCTTTTTTTTTATTTTTATTGGGACTTCAATGTTTTCCTTCTTCATTTTGATAAGTAGATTTCTTAACTTTCTATGTGGTTACCTTCAACTGTATCCGTATCTCGCTAGGTTCAAACCAGTTTATTATTACTTGCTATTGCCTTGCCTTCTACTCCATTAGAAAGTTCTATACTTACACCATTTATTCTCTCTTTTATTGGTCTGGTGCTGTTGTCATTTACAGATTAACCTCTCTGGTTCCCTGTTGTGATTCTTTTGGTTTTGGGGTAGTCCTTGAGAGTTCATTTCCTAGCTTGGTGTCTGGCTGGTACAATCTTGTATCCTACCTTCAGGTTGTACTCTGATGTTGTTTGTTCTTACATGGACTCCTTTTAATAATTCTTGTAAGTTTGGTTTTCTTTTTACATATTCCATTAATTTCTGTTTATCTGGCAATGTCCTAATTCCACTATTGTATTTGAACTAGAGGTTTGCAGGATATATTATTCTTGGTTGGCAATTTTTTTTCTTTCAAGATTTTTTGTATATCATCTCATTGCCTTCTTATTTTCATGATTTCTGCTGAGTGATCAGAGCTTAGTCTTATTGTTTCTCTTCTGTATATGACTTTTTGTTTTTCTTAATATACTTTCTGCATTTTTTCTTTGTCTTTAGTTTTAGTGAATATGATATGATACGCCTTGGTGATTTTCTTTTAGGTTCTATTGTATATGGGGTTTATAGAGCTTCTTAGATGGTCAGTGTTTCATCTCTCATGATACTAGGCAAGTTTTCTGTCAGCAATTCATCATGATACTCTGTGTTTTCCATTTCCTCCCCCTGTTCTGGAACTCCAATCACTTGCAAATTTTTTCTTTTGATTGTATCCCACGTGATTCTCAGGGTATGTTTGTTCTTTTTTCCAAGTTGTCTTCAAACATAGTTATAGCCAAGTGTTTGTCTTTACTTTCACTTATCTTGCCTTCCATCATTTCAAAAGATCTGCTCCTTATCCCTTCCATGACACTGTCCATTTCTCATGTCTTTTTGTTTATCTTTTGAGTTTCTAGTTGTTGTTTGTATGCTTTCTAGTTGTGAATTTATTTTGGCTTTTTATTTCTGTGTTATTTTTCTGAATTATTCCATGAATTGGTCTATTTTTTTCCTAATTTTTGCTTAAAGTCCTGGATAGCTCTGCATATTAGAGACTTGAATTTCCTGTTGGGTAGTTCTAGTACCTTTTCTTTTGCTGGAAATCTATATGATGTTTTATTTTGGACACCTACTGGGACCATCCTGTCCTGTGGTTTTGTTTTGTTTCATAAACAGTTTTTTTTTTCTTTCTTGAACTTTTTTTTTATTTAACATAGCTGAGTGAAAATGTACATTCATGTATAAATTTACATGCCCACCTATATGCAGCTTCCACTGCCCTTCCTGTCCGGTGACTGTACACTGTTCCTCTCTGCTCCATACATGTCTCATCCTCCCAACAGCCTCTTTTCCCCTCCTCTCCGTCCACTCCCCTTCCTCCAGCCAGAGGTCAGCAAGATGATATCCTATAGATGTAATAAACAGTTTTTGATATTCTCTACTGTCTTTGGGCCATTCAATAGTTATTTTCTTCATTTATTGATTGCAGATTTTGTTTCATCCTGATTTTTTTGGTGAGTTTTGTTTGATCAAAGTAGGCAGGCTGTATGTTCTTTGTTGTTTGCTTATCTGTGGTCACAGTAAGTTTCACCTTCTTGTCCAGTGGGTAGGGCCATTCATGCACTACTGTGTAGCAAGGGCAGCCCAGCTGAAGAGAAGAGGCTGTTATGGGTGTTTATTGCACATACTAGGCCTAACAGGGCAAACCAGGAGTTAGTGCTAGGCAGGTTCCAGTAGGCTGTCTCTGTGTTGCTCCAGGGTATGATGTTCAAGACATGGTGTGGCTAGGCTGGAAGGAGTAGGGAGGTTGTGGTGTGTGGAGCCAAGATGGATATGGGACAGAGAAGAGAGAGGTGAAAGAAACAGGAGCTGAAACAAACAAAAGGAGTGCTAAGATAGCTTGCCCTTGAAGTGGGGAGATGAAAACCAAGAAATGGAGATTTTTTTTTTTTAAGAAGAAGATAAAGAAAGAAAGAAAAACAAGTAGTTAAAAAATTGAGGAAATAAAGGCCTTCTGCAGAGGCCCCATCTGTGCTTTTGCAAAGACTGTGGAAGGATTTATCAGGCTCTGTGGTAGGGTTTGGCTAGAAGGGGTATAGATACCATACAGTGTCAGATATTCAGGAGACAAGTAAGTATAGATTGATGAGAACTGTGAAATAAAGAAAGACAGGAAGCAGAAAGGAAAGAAAAAGGGAAATGTCCCCAGGGATCCCACTGGCACTGGTGGGCATACTGGGGATGTGGGTCCTAAGCCGTGCAGTACAGCCTGGCTAGAAGGGCCTCGTAAGCTGTGAAAGGAAAGAAGAAAACAGACAAAACAAAACACAGCAAAGCAAAAAGAGAAGAAAACAAAGCAAAAACAAAACCATAAACCCCAAGGATTCCACCAGTGGTGTCACATGCAAGGGGAGTGGTTCCCCAGCTAAGGGGGCTTCACAGCACTTCCAAGAAGAGATAAAGACAGCATATAGAGCCAGGTTTTTGAGAGGAAGGAGGGGGAGGTGGTAGGAGGCATGAAAAGAGAAAGAAAAAAGCAACATCGCGTATAGACAGATGGCACTTAAAGAGCTAGCCATGGGGTAGGGATGCACTAATCCAAGTGGCCAGGGCTGAAGGGATTTCTTCCTGGACCAGAGACTGCAACCAGTGAAAAGCAGAGGCAATTGGGGCGGGGAGAGGATTAAGAAAGAATATATTGCTGGTTATTGGGTGATCTGTGTCCTGTTGGGGGCTCATTTTGAGTACTCCGGTGTGGGTGGGGTGAATCCAAGGGGCATGGACCCTGGGCTTCTGGGCTGGCTGAGCCACCACAGCTGTCCAGGAGGCATCAGAGGTGGAGCAGCAGGGAGAGGATGGGGGTGGGAAAGCATGTACTGCTGGTTACCAGTTACTTTGTCTTCTTCTGGGACTTTCATGAATCTGCTTTTCTGTGCTCTCTGCCTGTCCATCTCTGACAGGAGTCCAACATGGCAAATATGTGCTGGGTTAGCTTTAGGGAACTTCCTCTTGTGTCTGTTTTTGTTCTTTGTTCTTTGCCTGTTTCTATTCTGTGTTTGGCTGAGATCTTTGTATCTTCTTCTGAAACTTCAGATGCCAGTACTCATGTTTGTCTCTGTTCTACATAGTTTTTTTGAGTCTTTGCTGTGGAGGATCTATGGCACCATGTTGTCTGGAAGTCTACCATCCAGTTTTTCTGGTCTCATAGCAAAGTTGTTTATGGAGGTAACAAGTCACAATCCATTTCCTTTTCCTGTTCCTGAATCTTTGTCCCTCTGTTGCTCAGGTAAACAGAGACTAATTGTTGTATCTTAGATGGCTACTTGTTAGCTTTTAAGACCCCAGGTACTACACAACAAGCAAGCAGGTAGAACAAAAACACTAAACATGATATTAGGCCAACTAACTGAAAATTCCGTGAAACGATGACCCTAAACCTTTAAGGTAAGGAACCATGTCCCATGAGGTGTTTGGTTATCCATAAGCAGACTCAGCAACTACTCTTTTTCTGTTGCTGCTACATTTGTCACATAATTTTTTGCTGATTCAACTTTTTACAGGTGTACAACTTACTGACAGTAATCACAGTAATGATTTGTGTGAACTTAGTCAGTGTGATTTTTCCATCACTGTAGACCCAAACTCAGTACTCCATAGGCAGTAACTTCACTTTCCCTCTTCACTCCATCTCTGCTAACCACTGATAAACTTTGTACCCTATACATTTGCCTTTTTGTAACTTTTTGTATAAGTTAGGTCATGAAGTATTTGTCTTTTTGTGATTATCTCAGTCAGCATAATGTCTTTAACCTCCATCAGTATTGCAGCATGTATCAAGATTTCAGTTCTTTTACTGGCCAAGTGGTATTCAATTGTATGTATGCACCACATTTTGTTTATTCATTCTTCTGTTGATGAGCATTTAGGTTGTTTCCACCTTTTGGCTATTGCATATAGTGCTGCAATGAACACTAGTGTGTACATTTCTGTTTGAGTGTCTGCTTGTAAGTCTTTTGGATATGCACAAGTACAATTTTTAGGTCATATGGTAGTTCTGCTTTTAGTGTTTTGAAGAAATACAACACTGTTTTCCACAGTGGAGGTACCACTGTACATCCTTGCCAGCAATATAATGATTCCAGTGTCACCATATTCTTGTCAACATTTGTTATTGTTATTATTATTTTTAAATCTTAGCCATCCACCTGGGAGTGAAATGATATCTCATTGTGGTTTTAGTTTGTATCTCTCTGATGGCTAATGATATTAAGTATCTTTTTGTGTATTCGGTGGCCATTTGAATGTCCTCTTTGGTGAAATGTCTATTCAAGTCCTTTGCCTATTGTATGATTGCATTATGTACCTTTTTGTTATTAAGTTGAAGTTGTATATACATTTTGGTTATTGGATTCTTTACAGGCTTATAGTTTCTGAAGGTATTTTCTCAGTTGGTAGCTTATCTTTTCACTTTTTTGTAAATTCTTTCAGTGAACAAATTTTTAAATTTTCGTTTATTCATTTTGTGTTTTGCTGTTTGTGCTTTTGTTATTAGATAATCCACTGTTAAAAGCTAAGCCCTGTATGCTCTTCTAAGAATTTTATGGTTTTAGCTTGCACATCTAGGTCCTTAGTCTGTTTTGAATTTGTTTCTGTTTATGGTATGAACTGTGGATCATGTTTCAGTTTCTGTATGTAGAAACCCAATTTTCTCAACATCATTTATTGAAGAGACTCTTCTTTGCCCATTAAATGGAATTAACATCCTTGTTGAAAACCAGTTGACCATAAATGCATAGGTTTATTTCTGGACTCTCAATTTCTATCCCTTTTGTCTATATGTCTCTTGTTGTACCAGTGCTATGCTGTTTGTATTAATGTAGCTGTATAATGTATTTTAAAATCAGAAAGTGTGAATTCTCCTACTTTGTTCTTTTTCATTATTGCTTCAGCTATACTGGGGGCTTCTTGCTATTTTACATAAAGTTGAGGATAATTTTTTTCCATTTCTGTAAAGCAAGTTGTTGGATATTTGGACTGGGGTTGCATTATATTTGTAGTTTGCTTTGGGAGTGTTTTTATTCTTTTAAATTCTACTATAAATGTAATTTTTTCCCTAATTTCTTTTGTATATTTCATGACTATAGAAACCTAACTGATTTTTTGTTTGTTAACCTTGAACTCTGTAGCTTTGGTAAATTCCCTTATTAACTCTAGAAGTTTTCTTGTGTACCCTGGAATTTTCTGTATGTAGGATTATGTCATCCATGAATAGAGATAATTTTACTTCTTCTTTTCCAGTCTAGATACCCTTTATTTCTTTTTCTTCTCTTACTGCTGTGGCCAAGACTTCTAATAATATTGAACAGAAGTGGTGAAGGTGGTTACCATTGTCTTGTTCCCAATTTCAAGGGAAAAACTTCAACCTTTTCCCATTAAGTATATTGCCAGCTGTTTGCTTTTCATATATGCCCTGAATCATATTGAGAAATTTCCCTTCTAGTCTAATCTTCTTTATGGTTTTTATCAAGAGAGGGTGATGGATTTTATCAAAGCCTTTTTCTGTATCCACAGAGAAGATCATGTCCTTTTTTTCCTTTGTTTTATTGATACAGTGTATTACATTGATTGATTTTCTAACATTGTACCATCCTTGCATTCCTGGAATAAATCCCACTTCATCATGGTGTATAACTCTTTTAATATGCAGTTGGATTCTGTTTGCTAGTATTTTGTTGAGAAGTTTTGCACCTAAATTCATAAGAGATACTTGTCCTGTAGTGTCATTCCCCACTGCCCCCCACCCTGTTGTCTTTGTCTGGCTTGGGTATCAGGGTTACATTTGCTTCATAGAATAGGTTAAGGAGAGTTCCTTTCTTCTTTCTCTTTCAGAAGAGTGTAAACAACGTTGGTGTCAATCCTTCTCTAAATAGTTGGTAGAATTTCCCAGTGAAGCAATCTGAACAAAACTATTTTGCTTTAAGATGTCTAGAAGATCTCTTTATCAAAATATTTTTGTAAAGATTTTTTAAAATTACAAAAAATATTTCATTTTGATGACTAAATCCAGTAAAGATGTTTGCCAAAATGGTTACATTCAGCTAATGAAAAAGAAGTAGCATCCAGCTTTTCTCCTTCTCCTACCTTTTTACTTACCTTTTGTTAAAGATAGACAATAATTTTAAACTGTTAGACATGTATTGACCTAGGATGTGTGGTTTTAAAAGAGATACTTTCTAAAAAAACAAATGTTTTTAATTAGGGCAAGTTTGAAACCAAGTTTCTGAGAGCTGACCTGTTTTTTTGAAATGTGGACACTCTTTTAGGTGGACTTACTTGAAGAGCTTCATGGGATGGTTGCCTTTAAGGATTTCATTCTAAGCAGGGGCTATAGGATGCCAAGCGTGAGTAAAGGGTTGTTGTGGGGTGACCTGATGGAGGGTCTTTGTAACTCACTGTTGTTCATGGCAGGGGTTAGCACCGTGACAAAAATGACAACAATTCTCTTAAAAGCACACACAACTCAAAGAGCTCTGGATTAAAAGGTGTGCTTTCTTCCAAGTAAGGGCCCCCTCTGTGGCATTGAATTGGCCTTTTTAACCTGCTTGTTTGTTTCTGTAATTGCCAAAGGTGCTGTCTCTCTCCCCATGTTTGGTTGACCCACCTTCCTTGGATATGGTTTTCATGGGATTAAAGTGAAGGGGTCTATGTGCATACCTTACAAATCCTGTTACTCAAATACTAAATTCTGGAAGGAGTCTTTCAGTCTCCATTAACTTCATTTCTAAGGACAAAGCTGTGAGTCAGGTCAGGGTGAAATAGAGTTTGGATTTGCAGTTTTGTCATACTATGAGCAGATCATAGTACAAACACAAACAGACTCGGGCAAAAGTTTGCTTCCTGTGGGGCCTGCCAGTATCTTCTCTCTCTCCGTGTTTTTCCCCCCTCTTTCTGGTTTCCCCTCCCTCAGTTTGTGAAGCTGAACCCAGCACACAACAGGGTGGGGTGGAAGATTGTGAGTGGATCTTTTAGCAGTAGGTGCTATAGCCCAGAGTTGTGCACCGGGACCAGCCCTGTGTCCACAGCAGGAAACCAGATAGACATCTAGGGCCTGAGTCATAGCTAATAATAATTTAGGTATTTGCCCCCTGCCCTCTGTGAGCACATCCCTCAGGATCTGTAGGTGTTAGAGCCAAGATAGGCAGCTGGTCAGAAATTCCTGAAACTGCAGATTGGGTTTCCGTTTTCCAACAGTAATAAAACTACCCATTGGCAAAACGAAATATTGAACAAGTTCAAATCTAGACTGGCTTCAAAATTAAACCAGACAATATGCAAGCCAAGTCCAGAGTTTGAGGTACAGACAGGGTTAGAAGGCTTCATTCTAGATCAAGGAGAAGAGATGCTGTATTTTTAAAATATACTTATAATAAATGCGTAATCTGTAAGATTCACACCCCGTTGCCTTTGAGTCCATTCTGACTTGTATGTATACATAATATAAAAATACTGTATACAGTATATTTATAACTTTTATATAAATATGTAAATATACTTAATTATAAATGTAGTTATGTGATATATATGCATGTGTATATGTATGTAAATGTATATATATACGTCCCTTATTTGCTCTTATACACATAATGCAATTATGTGATACACGTATATGTGTTTATGCATACACACACACACATCCCCTATTTGCTCTTGATTGTCATTATGACTCATTTTTATCTTAATATTTTTAGTGGCAGAATAAACTGAAAAAAAATTTGCCTCCTCTTGGTTTTATCCATTCTGTTGATGAACATTTAGTTTGATTTTGGGCAAAAGGAAGCATGTCTGACACATTGGCAATATTCTTTTCATCTGTGTTAACTAAAGAGAGATGATACCTTGGCTGCATCTGAGTCTTCCGAGATTATTTGTAACCCAAGATCCTGGAATATTCTGACCCTTTATTCTTACAACTATGAATCACATACATTCATATTTGTTACATGAGCATAAATACTTATATATTCATTAACTACCTTTATACAGTAACCACTGCTTCATTGCTCTACGACACAAACAGGTCCCAGGCTTTCAACAGTTGGGGTAAGGCAATGGGTTTATACATATAGGGCAATAAGTTTATACATGTAGATATACTTGTGTGAATCTTACATACAGATCAGGCAGTTATTACAAGTGTATTTTAAAAATATAGCATCTCTTCTCCTTGATCTAGAATGAAGTCTTCTAACCCTGTCTGCACCTCAAACTCTAGACTTGCTTGCATATTGTCTGGTTTAATTTTGAAACCAGTCCAAGGCTATATTGAGCTAAGTTAGACCAGGCTGGGATGTGGGCTTAGAAACAGGTGTGTAAATTGTTTCTGGGCATTTCTGATGTTGTTCAGTTGGCTTTCAAAGATTGACATCTGTCATGGACAAATTATCAACATGTGATTTTGTATAGCATATGGTTGTATGTTGAAGTGTGAGACTGTGAATTTGGGTATGGTAATGGTGGTGGTGGAGAGGACTGTGCAGTTTTTGTTTGCTAATCTAATGAAGGTTTTCTCATCCTTTTTTTAGTTCCTTGAGAAGATGTGTGTCAGGAAAGAATATAAATATAAGTGTAATAAGACTACTGTAAAGCAATCAAAAAATTAATTGAAGCATAGAAGAATCTTGGAAAGATGGTTCAACAGTTGTTTTATTTACTGTATACTTGACTACTCTTTCTCATTTTAAACATCAAACGGAATCTTTGGTGAATACCTTACCAAGCTATATATTACTTTGACTTGGCAGCATCAGTAATTTTAACACCTAATGCTTATAAGGAAACCCTGGTGTCATGATAGCGAAGTGCTACATCTGCTAACTGTGAAATTGGCCGTTCAAGTCCACCAGGCACTCCTTGGAAACTCTATGGGGCAGTTCTATTGTGTCCTATAGAGTCACTAAGAGTTGGCATCGACTCGACTGCAGTGGATTTCATTTGGGGTTTTAATGCTTATAGACATTTGTCAATGACTTCCTTTAGTTAACCAAGATTTCATATATTTTATCAACTATGAGATCAGTATTCACATGTGATCCTCTCATTTTTGTAGCATTATGAATGTGATATAGTTTTATCAATTATTTGTGAAAATAAATAGAACTGTAAATAAACCTAGAATTAGTCTATTACCTGTTTCAAAGGAAAGGAAAGCAAGCATAGAGTTGGGAACCTCGCACTATCAGCAAAGAAACAGTACCTGGAGCACAGTGTATCCTTTGGAAAGGGCCGGGGGTTCCTGCACCTTAGAAGCTCCTAGTTCAGGGAAAGGACGACAACAAAGACCTTCTTCCAGAGCCAACAGAGAAAGCTGTTCCCTGGAGCTGATGCCCTGGATTTGGACTTCTAGCCTGATTTTGTGTGAGAAATACATTTCTGTTTGTTAAAGCCATTCACTTGTGATATTTCTGTTACAGCAGCACCAGATGACTAAGAAACTGTATTTTAATCTATTTTGTAAAAGTATTTTCATTTTAGAAATGTTCATATTCATGTTAAGAAAATACAAATTAGAAAAAGAAGAATATTTTTAAAAAATCAGTAATTCCAATGCAGTCAGCAGTAACCGCTCACTGGAATGTATCTTTCCAGATCTTTCTCTGTGTATACACACTGAATCAGTCAGGGACACTGAAACCTGCTATGGAGAATTTAATCAGAATGGAATTTACTAAAAGAATATTGGGTTCCACAGGATATCCTGATGGCCAGGGAACCTGATTCGGAGGCTACAGTATCAGGAAATTTATGCCTCAGAGCTTATCTGGTGAAGATATCATTATTGTTGCCCTAGGCATGGACACTGTGCCAAGCCAAGTGCCATCGAGTCGGATCTGACTCGAGTCGCCGTGAACACTGTAGTCGGCATGAAATCGCCACCAGCACTGATGTGGGATGCCACCACTAGAACCACTACCACTGTTGCCTCTGAAAGTGGATGCCACACCATCGCCACCCCTACCCTTGACTGGTCCCTAGTATAGATTCTGCCTGCTTTGTTGTTTAGAATTTCGGTCAGGGCACTTGACTGGTAGAATCCAAGTCTATGCCAGGTGAGAGGAGAGAAGAGAGGAGAGACAATGAGTATATGACACTTCCAGCCTCTACAATGGGAGGAAGCCCAGCCTTATAGATGAGGGAGCACAGGTGCCTTGTAAGATACGGAGTCCAGGTATGCCTTGGGACAGTAAGTCAAAAGTCTGGTATCAGTAGACACATTTCTTGCTGTACAAGAAACCCTTGAGAAACCAAAACAAACAAAATCTGACAATTCATGCAACCATCACTTCTACAGAAGAAATTATGACCATCTAATCAAAAAGAAAAAAACAAACAAACCCAGGGCTATTGAGTCGATGCCGACTCATAGCAACCCTACAGGATAGAGTGGAACTGCTCCATAGAGTTTCTGAGGAGCGTCTGGCAGATTTGAATTGCTGACCTTTTGGTTAGCAGATGTAGCACTTAACTACCACACTGCCAGGGTTTCCCATCAGGGAGTCAGTCCAGGTTTTTATCAGTTACTGTGTCTGTCTTCAAGATCTCTAGGTAATGCATTTCATGCTCTGAGTCTGTCATGTTCCTGTTTCCATAATCAGTAAGCTAGACTAAATGCACTGCAAATTTGATCAACAGTAACATACCCTTAGTGGGAGAAGAGACCATGAAAGGAGAGAAAACTTAATAGGTAAACTGCTATATGAGTTGCTAGGAGCTAGAATCGACAGCAATAGGTTATTCTATATACGCATATATATAGACACACACAAACACACACACACACACACACACACACACACACACACACACACACACACACACACACACACACACACACACACACACACACACACACACACACACAGATTTCCTGCTTTTAGCCAGTTCCTTATCTAGTAGGAATTACTTAACTCAGTCAAGTGACTGAAACCTTTATTCCGAAAAGGTCTGAACCTTGCTGGTCTTGACTATCCAGGACATTTTTACTATTAGACATACTAATGGAACTTAAATGGAGATTCTTCTGTGTCCAGAATATTCCTCTATGATTCTTGATTTTCACCTGTTAGCAATGATTCATCAATTCACTGACACTACAACTCTCTTTTTGTAATAATTGAAGTGCATGAAGAATCCAAAGTGGCTATGTGGCAGTCTCAGCTTTAAATTCAATAGAACTGTTATTATTTTCTGTTGGCAGAATGTGTAAGAACTTAGTTGGTAACTTAAATGTTGACACTTGGAATCTACCAGGAACTCCTTGGAAACTCTGTGGGGCAGTTCTACTCTTTCCTATAGGGTTGCTATGAGTTGGAATTGACTCAGTGACAACAGGTTTGGGGTTTGGTATTATTATTTTCTACTGGTGTAACCCTTCTGCCTTAGAAACCAAATTTTTAAATTACCAAAGCCCAGGCACAGAGCTAAAAGGCAGCAATTTAGCAAGTGCTCCACCCAACGCCACCGCTTGATTCAAAGTCATGTATTCTAACCATGGGAGAAAGAGTACCACATGTTGGTTGCTGGTGCAGAATAAATGCTTCATCGTGAAGGACAGAGCCTACTCTTGAAAGGTATAATCTCCCAACTGGTACACTAAATGAGTCATTATTTGACCATCTAGGAGATCACTCTGGCATGATGGAGTACAGGAGAAGCAGTGAACTCCATAGTGACAGCATGTTGTTTTATCTTTGCAGTAAAATGAGTTTCTTAGTGAGAACCAACATTAGGTGAAATCCCATGTTTTGTGAATAAGCATTGCTAAGTTTATGAATGTTGGTATGGGCAGAAGTTTGAGAAGCAGAGAAGGCAAATCCAATTGTAAATTGCTATTCCAGTAAGGATAAATTACTGTCTGTCTCTCAGAGATGGAAGAGGTCTGTGACATTCTATAAATTAATTCACTCAATACTCATTCCGAGCCTTTTCTAGCTTGTTTTCCCGTTATAGAGGTTAGGAAACTAAAGCCACATTTTCAAGGCTTTCTTGAGGCTTCAACTCATTGAACAAAACTGGATTAGATTCTTAAATCCAGGAGCACTAAAGGAGAGCTGTTCCTTTAGCAAACCAGTGGAGGAGGTATCCAGCTCTACCAGGACAGCGGGGCAGGATTCTGGCATTCAGGTGCTGAGCAGCAGATACTCTTGGCAGTGGTGGTCTACAGAGAATCCACTTTTGTCCTGATCACATTGTTCCTGGCTTTGTAACTTTGTTACATTCAAGCATAATTCACAGCAGAAGCTCAGGTTTGGGTTCAATTACTGAACAACTAAATAATTCAACAGAAGCAGTAGCCAGATCACCTTTGGTGACAGGAAATCCAAGGTGCTGAAACCAATTATAGCCTGTGTTTCTGACACCATGCCCACTTTGTTCATGAGCCTGCTGGGTAACGATGGAGCACCTGGAGAAAGAAGTGGATTTCCGTGTATTCAAAGGGTGTATCAACCTCTTTGCTGGATGACTGAGAGCTTTGCCTGCAATAGAGGCCTTCTGGTGGACATTCACAAAGGAACACATATTCTCTCACTCTGGATCCATTCTGAGTGAGCCTCTGACTCTCTTCCTAAACATCCTTGTCACCATCCTTGCATTTCTAATCCTTTCAAGTCTTTGGCCAACTGGCTGAAGTATCAGCTACTACTATTAACTGGTGATATTGTCATCCCCGACTATTTGTTCTTCCAGAAAAAATGGTCGACAGCATAAATTGCTTAGAATTCTACCTACTGGGAAATCCCCCTTCTCTACAGAAACCCTGGTGGTGTAGTGGTTAAGTGGTATGTCTGCTAACCAAAAGGTCAGAGGTTCAAATCTGCCAGATGCTCCATAGAAACTCTGTGGGGCAGTTCCTCTCTGTTCTGTAGCATTGCTATGAGTTGGAATTGACTTGATGGCAACTCAGTTAATATGTGTTTGCTTGTATTGCTCTTCAAGGGTGGTGGTTCAGCCTTTGCTAGTGTTGTAGCAGCTGACAGGGCTGATACTAACATAGTGGGCAGGCCATCTGTAAGTTAGGCTTTAGCCATTTGGACCTAGAGAATTTCCCATTGGGTCAGAGGTGTATGTTGAGAAATATAGTATGGTAGGAGTATGTACCTCAAGGCCATTGTAGTGTCTTTAGTTTCTGCTCAGGCCTAATCCAACACAGAAAGTTTCTATTTGATTGTGAGAGATGATATAATTTAGTAATTAAATACATGGATCTTGGAGCCAAAAGACCTGGGCTCAATCCAAGCTCTGCCTGTTATTAGCTATGTGACTGTGGGCAAATTGTTCACCTCCTCTTTGCGACAATTTTTTCGTTGAACTGGGGATCATAGCAATTGTTACAGTATTACCTTCCAGGATTGTGATGAGGATTAAAGGAAATAGACCAGTGAAGTGCTTACAACAGTCTGGCACACCATGCCTGTACACTGAATGTTAGCTATTTTTGTTACTTTATGCCTTGGCGGATCAGATAACCCCCAGTTTATGATGGATATCAGTCACATGGTTACCAGATGTCTCCTGCCCAGGCTGCTGTATTTACTAGTGCTGAGCGGTGCCAATCAGGATCTGCTTCTCAAAAGGAGAAGCCTGTATGCCACAGAGTACATGGCTTGGCTGTGGAGCCCTGGGAGCCTGTGCTCTGATCTCCCTTCCTTTCTGGGGATGCCTGAGCTCCAGCCAGCAGCCCTGATGGCCACAGGTGCTTCCAGCCCACTGGATCCAATGAGTCAGAAGGCAGAGCTTCCCGGACCAGTGAGAAAACCTTCTCTTACTTCAGGCTGCTCTAATAGCTGGCAACGTCTCAGGTGACTAAGGGAATGATCTAAAAAGCATGCCTAAATCTAGCCTCCAAAATCCAAAGAGAAGTGCAAGTAGCACATTATCATACAGTAGTTTCACCACACACAGATAAAGCCCATTACTGTTGAGTGGATCCCAACTCATGTGGCCCTGTAGGACAGTGTAGAACTGCCCACATAGGATTTCTAAGGCTGTAACCTTTATGAAAGCAGAATGGCATGTCTTTCTTCCTTGGAGCAGCTGGTGGGTTCAAACTGCCAGTCTTTTGGTTAGCAGCTGAGTGTGTAACCACTGTACCACCAGGGCTCTTCATACAGATATAAAACCGAGAACCAAACCCAGTGCCATTGAGTCAATTCTGACTCATGGCAAACCTATAGGACAAAGTAGAACTGCTCCATAGAGTTTCCAAGGAGCACTTAGTGGATTTGAACTGCTGATCTTTTAAAGGTTAGTGTATATAACATGTAACCACTACACCATCAGGGTTTCCCATAGATATATAACAAGCATAAGTAGACTTAAGAGCATAGGCAATAATAAAAAGTAGTTTCAGACTGCTGAAAGTTCAAATGTGTGTTTGACTAGGCCATGGTGGGGGTTGTCCACCAACCAAAGCTGGCCATGGGGGAGTCTCTTATCACACAGAATTAACCTGCCTTGGTACTTCTGCCCTATGGAGTCATTGACCTAGAACAGCCTGTAGTAAGCACAGCCTTAGTGAGAGGGCGATGAATCCAGAGGGAGCACCTGGGTCCATTAGCCCACCATGTTCCCTGCTGCACGAGATCTGGGCAGTGTTTTCATAGGGTTGGCAGTATCTACCAGTATGTTCCCATTCAGGGTCTGAGTCTGTCAGTCAAAGTTCTAACTTCATACAAAAGATCTGGCAAAGCCGTGAATTCAAATAATAGTTCAGCAAAGTAAAGGGTCATTTTTTTCACTCCTTTCTCTATTGAACAGCTGAGAGAGATGAGATTCTTTTAGAAAATTCCAAAGAGGCCTTTACTGCATTGTCTCAGCATCTGATTCAAAATATGTGACAGGTGCCCCTGACTGCTGCAGCCTAGGTCATGTGCCAGTATCTTAACTGTAAGGGCAGCCAAGAAATCAAATATCCGGCCATTTAGCTTCTCTGGTGAGAGGCAGGCTCTGCTTCATAAATTGAGAGATCTCTAAGCATTGGAAAAGTGTTCAGATATTGGTCAATCAAATAAACAAGTGACAAATATCCACAGCACTCTAGTGATATTTGTTGTTTTCATGAAAATAAAATCATGCCCACTGTTTTGTTAATGGTTTTCTTCTTAACAGTGTGTCCAACATCTTTGTTTCTAACCAGTTAGGGTTAGGTTTTTCTGAAAGTAGCGGAAAACCTAAAACATCAGTGGGTAAAACAAGATCAAAGTGTATTTATTCTTATGTAAAGGAAATGCGGGAGCAATCAGTCTAGGATTGACTGGGCAACTTCATGAAGTTGTCAGGAACCTAGAATCTTGTAAAGGACTGCTCTGTCTTCCCTAGCATGAGGCTACCACCTCTTGTTCCAAGA
The DNA here is from genome assembly GCA_028571685.1 of Heterohyrax brucei. Taxonomy (NCBI): domain Eukaryota; kingdom Metazoa; phylum Chordata; class Mammalia; order Hyracoidea; family Procaviidae; genus Heterohyrax; species Heterohyrax brucei. The sequence goes on along the minus strand of CM053143.1, from coordinate 115,146,956 downwards.
TGGTTGCTTCAGCTCACTTCGTCACACCTGCATTCCAGTCCGGAGGTGAAGAGTTAGTGTGCCTGAGGTGACTGACTTGAAGAAGCAAAGAGAGTTCAATGTATGGTACCTACCTACCTTTCCCCTTTGTCTGTTAACCGAACCACGGCTCCTGCTTTAGATGCTCCCCTGATACAACCCTGAAGGTTTCCCTATTTCTCCTTTCCTCCCTCGAGTTCTTCCTTTTTAAACTTGTAAAATTTGAGTCAGCCCTTCTCTGCAGTCTCCTTGCTACTGCAAGGGAGGCCCACAGACCAGCACCGTCGATATCTGATTACCATTAAGTTTGAGCATTTCCTCATCTATTTGCTAGTCATTCATTCATTCAACCAAAAATTGTTGTGAGTGTCTATTGTGGGCTGGTCGTTGTTCTAGAGGGAAGAGACTATCCCTTGTCCATATTTATATTGGATTTCATGCCTTTTCTTGTGAATTTCATTATATATCTAGATATTGGTCTCTTGCCAGTTTTAGACAATGCAAAAGTTTGTCTGCCGATTTGGGTCTGCCTGTTAACTTTGTATGTGGTTTTTTTTCATTGACCATACGTCCTCATTTTTGTGACATTAAAAAAATTTTTTTTTTTCCTTTTGGTCTTCTGGTTTATGCAGTATCACAGTGATACCTCCTGGATATTGTTGTATTAGTATATAGTGTATATAGTATATAGTATATAGTATATAGTGTTGCCATTGATATTTATGACTTTATTTCGGCTGGAGTTCATTGTTTTATGTGGCGTAATGTAGTAACATAGCTTTAGTTTTCGCATTATACTGAGGTAGTTTTTGCCACACAGATATTCCTTTTAAAAGATTTCATCATTTAGCATACGTGATCTCAGCCTTGAATCTATTCTGGAACTAAGATGAGTCAGAAGTTTGCAAACAGTTGCAGTTAGGAAATGTCTCTGTGAAATCTGAAGCTGGGCAGCTACCCATGTGACAGCTTTGCAGAAAGGTTTTATTTGGCTAATGTTGAGTGAGGTAGCAGAAGCCAGAGGTTTGACAGTGTTGGACAGGTGCTGCTGGGGGCGATAAGCACATTTCCTGCAGAGGGAAGGGGCTTGTAGTCAGGGGCCTAGAAAGGGTAAGGGGTGCACAGGAGCCACCTCTAGTTCTGCTCCCACCCCTAATTTCCAGATACATAACTGCAGACACACCTTCCCCGCTCTTGTCCGGCTGTCCCAGTCAGGTCCCTCTCATATTTGTGGTGCCTTGGAACGACATTCCAGGCCTCCTCTGGCGCCACTTGGACTTATACCCTGAGGGCAAGTGCCTCCCCTGCCCCTTGAGTCCTACATTTCTGCAGTTGTAGTGAGAGAATTACAAGCCAAGATCAAGTCTGAATCCGCCTAAGTATTGATGTACTACTTGCAGAGTTCTGTGGTGTCATACTTCAGAGTTTGAATATTTGCTTCTAAAACGTGTTCTTTGAAATTGGGATATGGCTTAAGAATCATTAGAATTAGCTTAGCTAAAGGCTCAGAGCTTGGGTCTTGGGACAGAATACTTGGTTTAAATTCCAGTTCTGTCATGTATTATGTACATGACGTTGGGCAAATTGCTCAACTTCTCTCAGGGTCTTAGAAGAAGTAATCTTTATAAAGCACTTGCCTAGTGCTAGATAATAGATTAGGTATCCAAAAAACACAGAAAGCTTAAAAAAAAAAAAAACAGATGACAGGGTTGGCATGACCAGAAATACAAAGAGTGAACAAGTTCTGGCCCTTTGGGATTTTATGACTTCATGTGGGGATAAAATAAATTTGAAAAAAGAGTAAACTTCATCTTTTGTCCAATTGGGGCAAATACAATATGTATTCAGAGTTCTGTGTAAAGAATAATCATATCAATGTAAGACATAGAGGGTGGAGAGCAGGACTTGGAGTGGGGGGAAAGTTTATTGGAAGGAGTGTCTTTCTGGAAAAGTTTTGGTCAGTGAGTAAAGGGTCCTATTTGGCCAAAGTGCAGATAAGTGGTGAGAGAAAGGCCTGCAGAGCTGTTTGAGTTGTGTTACAGGAGATCTTGGAGGCTAAAGCGGGGTTGAATTTAATCTGGTAGAAGAGGAAATGCAATGCTCAGACTGTATTTTAAGAGGATTAAATTAGTAATGGTTGTCGAGTGAACTGGAGCCCAGAGGGCATGGAGGTACAGAAATAATTTAGGAAGCAATTGTAGTTTTCTAGACAGGAGTACGTGGGCTATGAATGAGGTGAGGGTCCTGGAGATGCTAAGGGAGCAAGACTAGAGGCCTGTGACTAAACAGTACAGCTAAGTGAGGGAGAGGTCTTGATGGGTAGCCTCTTCTCTTGGTGGCTATTTCATACCTCCTTTCTTACCAGGTGCTCCTTGGAAATACCACGGGATAGTTCTACTCTGTCCCATAGGGTCACTATGAGTAAATTTGATGGCAACGAGACTCTGGTGGCATAGTGATTAAGAGTTGCATCCTGCTAACCAAAAGGTCAGCAACTCAGGTCCACCAGGTACTCCTTGGAAACTCTGTGGGGGCAGTTCTAATCTGTCCTTCAGGGTTACTGCTGTTGGAATTCACTTGATGGCAACAGGTTGCTTTCCCTTTGCGTCCCTGGGTGGTGCAAAGGACTAACACTTTGAAAGGCTGCAGAGTTGAATCTACCTGAGGGCCTTGGAAGGATATTCTGGTGGTCTGCTTCCCAAAATCAACCATTGGAAACCCTAGGGGGCTCAGTTCTACCTTGTCACACATGAGGTCATCATGAGCTGGAGTTGACCAGTGGGCAAATGATTCGGTTTTTGATAGTAGTTGCTCAAGAGGAGACACCCAATTGGCAGTTGTCTCACCTGCCTCGTGATTATAGGGATTGTGACCAGTACCAGGGGGCACACAGAAACTGAATCCAGCCAGTGCTTGAATCACTTGGTCGGTGTCTGTCTGCTCAGAGCAGTGGACTTGTTTTAATCATTTGTTCTGCCAGAGAGAGCCATTTTGGTAATTATTTCAAGGCCAGTTTGCCAGTTTGGCTTCAAAAGTTGGATACGGGAGTGTGGCACTGAAAGGAAAAGGATCATCAGTGGATGGGTGAAACCACTGGTCAGCGGAGACATGAACTTAGAAAGCAATGCCTACAATTCTTAGCTTATGAGTTTTTAATGAGGATCAAATTAAATATACAAAGCACCTGGTAACTTGCAGTCAGTTTCTGATGAGTTAATTGTGACTCGTGGTGACCTCTGTGCAGGTGAGAATTCCTTCCTAGATTTTCAAGGCTGTCACCATTTGGAACCAGATGGCAAGGTCAGCCCACTGACCTTTCAGCTAATAGTCCACTACTTAATCCTTTGCACCATGGGTGGAATTAACAATGTATTGCTATTTTTATTAACGAACTCATCTGCGAGAACTTATCCAAGGCAGACATCCAAGCAGCAGGACGTGCATTTTGCAGCAACCACACAACCCTGAAAGGAGGCCGTGGTTAAGCTGATTTGCGTTTATAGGTGAAAGCCGGCTGCCAGAGAGTCCATTCTGACTCACAGTTACTCTACACGTCAGAGTAGGACTGCCCAAAGCATTTTCAAGGAGCAGCTGGAAGATTTGAACTTCCGACCTTGTGGTTAGCAGCCAAGGTCTCAGTCACTGTGCCAGTAGGGCTCAAATTTACAGACGGTTGCGTACTATTCCAGCTCTTTCGTTTTATAGAGAGGCTGGGGCTTGGGCTAGGCGGAGGCTTTGGGAAGTTAAGCGGCCGTTAAGCGAATTCTGGGGCGCGCCTCATACACAGTCTCCTGGTCTCCCACCCTGTGTCAATGGTCCTTCTAGCCTACCCTATCCAATCCAGGCGTGCTACGTCTCCTACCCTGCTCCAGACCCCAGCGTCGCCGACACAGATCAGCGTCTCTGGAGTCCAAGTTCCTGGGAGCCATTGGCCTCCAGCTGGTTGTGCTGCCACAGAGTCCTCAGTGGGGAGGAGACAGGGTTGGGCCTCGCGGGCAGCTGACGTGAGATGGAAGGGTCGTGGGACAAAATCAGATTTATGCGCAGTGGCTGTGCGCACTTTGGAGCTTTACGAGAGTGGCACCCACGTGGAACCGGGCCCTGGAGTACTGAAGCAGCGGAGATAGAAGGAACACGGATTACAAAGCGTCAGAATAGGAAGGCGCGCTAGTGTCGGCGGGGGCAGGAGCCCCCGCTGCAGCCCTGGGCGGGGCTGGTAAAGTTGAGTTTTATTAGTGGGGAGGGCTGGACTCTGCGCTGGAGCGCCCGCCGATTGGGACCGTAAAAGGCTGGAGCGGAAAGGGTAGGTGTGGCTCTGTCTGCGTGACCTGAGTCCTCGTCCCAGTCGCTGTAGTCTCCTGCAGCTGCGGCCTCTCAGCCATGGGCGCCGTCTGGTCAGCCCTGCTGGTCGGAGGAGGTCTGGCCGGGGCGCTTTTCGTTTGGTTATTGCGGGGTGACCCTGGGCACACCGGGAATGAGGCGGTCGCGGAGCTGAAGGACGCCCCCCCTGGGGAGACTGCGGCTCCCGAAGGCGATCAGGGTGGCGGCGGGAGACTGAGTTCTGAACCTTCCGGGCAGGATCCAGTCGCCAAACCAGGTATTCTTTCTTCCCGTGTCTTGAGGGCCACTCTGCCAGGAGATTCTGAAGTTCCAGGAGTAAGAGAGGAAGAAGGCGGGCGTGGGGAGGTGAGGGGTCTGGGGGTGGGAGGGAAGCCCATGTTTAGCTTTCTTAGCGTTCTTCCCTGCGTATGAGCATCCCTTGGTTTCGGGAGGCAAGACTCGCTTCTCCACTCCGGTCCCCCGTTTTCTCAGGCTAGTGCGCACGCTCCGGCAGGCTTCTTTCCCCTCAGGGAGGCTGTGGAGATGCCCTGGCTGAGCCCTCAGAGGGCTGCACGCTGCTGAGTCCCTGCCCCCCGGCGCCAGCATCTGCCCGTCTAGCGAGGATGGACTCCTCCGCCTGGCGGTGCTTGTGCATTGCGGATGGCTGCAGCTGTGGCGCCCAGTCCTGGGCCTTCTAGGCCTTGAGGAATTCTACAACTCTTCAACCTCTGCCTGAGCAGGGACATTTTCCTCTTCCCAGTCTCATGGCTTTATGTCCCCCATCACTCATCCCATAGGAAAAGCTGGGTTTGGCAGTATTGGAGCTCTGAGCGTCTCCTGCTGTCTGGACGCCTCTGGCATGAAGGCCAAGTCCAGACTGGACTTCGGCCATGAAGGCCGCGGTTGAATCCCTGGGGCTAGATTGGCCACCATTCCAGAACTACTGGTTCTTCCCAATGCCTCCTCCTGCCACAACTGTCCCCACTCCCAGCCCCCCAAACAGCTCAAGGCAGGAAGTCTAATCCTAGTGGAAGGGAAGCACCCTGTCTATTTTGGTGCTTAATGGAGCCCCATCTCTGGTGACTAGAATTGACAACTAAGTGTAAAATGTTTAACTTTTAGACTATGCTAGGCAAAGTAAGAGAACTGGAAAAAACCATACCTTCCGGTGCCGTCCCTTGATGCCCTGCCCATGCTGTATTCCAGCTTAATGGTGAAAATGACATCTGTGAACTTTATTTTTAGTGGAGTGGCATTTGCATGTGCCTTTGGTGTTGATAGTTTGAGATGAGCACCAAACAAACAAACAAACAATAAAACCCGAAACACAAACAAAAGCAACACAAACCCATTGCTGTTGAGTTTCACGCCTAACAATCTTAGAGGCTGGAGTAGAACTGTTCCATAGGGTTTCCAAGGAGAGGTTGGTGAATTCAAAATGTTGACCTTTTGGTTGGCAGCCTCTTAACCACTGTGCCACCAGGGGTGCCCTACAGAGCTTATTTATCTTCTTTTTTCCGAAGGTCGGCTGCATGCTTTAGGCTGAAAAATTCGGAATTCAGAGTAATATTTGTTCACATCTCACTTCCAACCATACCATTATAAAAAACCAAGATTGCCTACCCCTAAAACACCCTACCTATGCTGATTATATGGTTTTGGTGATTTTGAACTTTCAGGGAACAATTTGGACTATCAAAGAGGTGACTAAGAAGGAAACTGAGTCTTTAAGATCTTTGTATTTTAGAGAACATTAAAGTAATAATAAAAGTGTGTATAAGTGAAAAGGATGAAAAAAAGTCTTACATTTTGTTAGAGAGTTTCCTGATGCTTACAAGATGTCCAAAGAAATGCAGTCCCTCACCCCTCTCCTCCCAACTCTGACGTTTGTCCTGTGCCACACTGCTGTCTTTTGTATCCCCCCTTAATGATCACTGTTGTTGATTTGCCCACATCAGGTGAGAGATGACCTGCATTCATTTTGTGGGAGAATAAGTAAGCTCTTCTAGTCTGTAGGGTGGCCATGTAGCCCTTTGACTCATTGGCTGGACAATAGTTTTGATGATCAAATCCAAGCAAATTGGCTCTGATTGCATGCCAGTAGGGTCTGCACTGCTGGCGCTGAGGACCATGAAAAGGTTATGCTTCTGACTCTGTAATTTGCCACTTCATTTATACTTTTGTGCTAGTAGACTGACACTCCTCAATGTGCCTTTTATTGTTGGATATACATGTGTATTCCTAGAACACAGTGTTCGTGTGCATATTAACTTGACTGGGCCATGATTTTCAGTGGTTTGTTAGTTATGTAACTGTCTCTTATGTAATGATGTACTCATCTTCTGATATTTGATTTGATATGATTAGCCAATCAGCTGTAAGAGGAGTTTACTTAGGAGTGTGGCCTGCGTCCAGTATATGTATGGATGTTCTGGCAAAGCTTTCTTTCTTGCTCTGGATCCTACATCCTGCTTGTTATCATCTGGCCTTCAGTTCTTTGGATTTGAGTCAAGGCCTGCCATGTTGGGATTGCCTGCTGATCTTAGGATTCGTCAGCCTTCACAGCATGTGAGCCAGTAGCCTGCCATCTTAACTGCTGATCATGAGTTCATCAGCCCCTGAAGCTATGTGAATCAGAAGCCACCAGCCTTACACCTGACATACAACTTGGGACTTGCCAGGGTCTACAAGCGTGTGAGCCATTTCCTTGAGATAAATGTGTCTCTGTGTGGTTTTGCTTCTCTAGGAGAACTCAGCCTAAGACATTTGGTATCAAGAGTGATTCTAGAGAAACAAAATTTAAGAGTGAGTTTTCTAAATTGGTTCTTAAGTCTGACTAATGTTAAAGGCACTGCTGATTTTGTCTCTAGTAGTAAAGAGGTCACTGCTAATCCATGGTGTGATGTGACAGTATTAATTCACAAAATATTACCACCAATAGATCAAATATTGGTGAGAAGTGAGGCTCTGGGTGATCAAATGTTTGATACTTTTCTACAGTTTTGTCAGAATGAGCAGTATGAGGAAGCTGGTTTCCTTATACTGATGGATGCTTGGACCTGTTTTCACTTGACACAGTATGATAGAGAAGAGATGAAGGCTTCATAGTCAGAGCTCAAGCACTATATAAGATCTCAGAGTTGCTGCTTCTTCCCTGAAACAGTTATTTCTTACAGTAACAGAGCTGATATTGCCAAAAAGCAAACCCAGAATCATATCACAAGAATGGCTGAATTACAACACCAACTGAATTCCCAACAGTGAATGGTATCTGAAGTTAGAGTAAAGGCATCAATTGGGAAGAAATGGGCATATGGGCAGATAATTAAGGGGCTAAGGACCCTGAACCCCTAAATGCCACTGGCAACAGAACAAGTCCTTTCACCCCCATGTGAAGAGATTACTCTATCATTGTTTGCTAAGCCACCCTCCTCAGTAAAGCCATTATTTTCTCCATTCCCAGCTGATGAGATGAACCCAGCTATGTCTGAAGAGCCGTGTCTGAGTCATCACCTGGGATGGTGTCTGAGTCATTGCCTGGGGCATTGCCTAGGGTAAATGCCTTACAAGACATTGCTGAATGTTTCCAGGATACACTGCAACCACCCATTCTTGCTCTAAGACCTATAACTAAACTAAGCTCCAAACAAAACAGAAAAACCAAACCATTTGCTGTTGAGTAGATTCTGATTCACAGCGACCTTATAGGATGGAGTAGAGCTGCCCCATATGGAGTGGCTTGTGGATTTGAGCTGCTGATCTTTCAGTTAGCAGCCTGGGCTCTTACTGACTTACGCAAGCCACAAAAGGTGAAGTATAAAGTGTGACCTGGAGTCCTAAAGAACTGCTTGACTTTTCTAATCTGTACAACCAGAAACCTGGGCAATATGTTTGGGAATGGCTATTAAGAGTGTGGAATAGTGGTACAAGGAGCAAAAAGTTAGATAAATCTGAATTTATTGGTATGGGCCCACTAAACAGACATTCTTCATTTAGCATTTCAGTTTGAGAGGTTAGCAAAGGATCTAGTAGTTTATTTGGTTGGTTGGCTGAAGCACGGATTATATAATGGCCTACACTCAATCAAGTTGAAGTGCCTTACCATAGTATACCATGGAAGAATGTATCCAAAGGCTTAGAGAAATTGGCATGTTAGAATAGATATATAAGGTTAGACGTACAGACTCACATGTGGAGTGCCCAGGGAACACACTTTTGCCACAATGATGAGGAACAAATTTATGAAGGGAGCCTCAGCATCCTTGAAGACAGTATTTGCTATTTAATGTAAGTCAGATTTGCCTGTGGTAACTGCTATGACTGAATTAAGACACCTAACAACAGTGGGACTGTTTAGACCCTGTGGTGGTAGGAGCCAAGTGGTGGCACTCAACTGACAAAGGCAAGGTGGGCATGGTTAGAGTAGTGAGCCCAGAGTCAAAACAGTAATCATAGCAGTCTAACTTGTATGGGCTTATGACATTGGTACTTAGTTATGGTGTCTCTAGTAGTGAGATAGATGGAAAGTCTATTGATTTATACAAGCAGAAGAGTTCTAGGTCAAATAAACAGAAGTCTAATTCAAATTGCCAGACTACAATCATGACCCCTCAGTCTTGAGACAGTTTACAGACCCGTTGAGTGAAGAGGCCATGTCTCCTTGACGATGCACCTCAAGTTACACTGCCAAAAAATTGTACTATTAATCTTTCTCCCAGGCTTTCCCAAAGGGATCTATGGCCTTTTTAGAAAGTGACTGTGCCCTGGGGATAGTGAAATAATCAGACTTTTGAAGGGTACTGGATACTGGCTCTGAACTGAAACTAATTCCAGGAGACCTAAAATGTCACCATGGCCCACCAGTCAGGGGTGGGGCATATGGAGGTCAGGTTATTAATGGAGTCTTATCTCAGGATTTGTCTCACAGTAGGTCCCCAAACTCATCCAATAGTGGGTTTCTGCCAGTTCCAGAATACATAATTTGAACAGATATACTCAGTGTGATAATTAAGATTGTGCGTCAACTGAGCTAGGCCATGATTCTTAGTGGTTTGGCAACTGTATACTGTTACAACCATTTCCATGATGGGATTTGATATAATGTCATCTTCTCCATGATGGGATCTGTTGAGAGAAGCCAGTCAGTTCAAAGGGAGTTTCTGTGAGTGTGTGGCCTGCATCAAAATATGTAGACATTCTGGCAAGGCTTGTGGCTTTTGTTTGCTCTGGATCCTGCAGCTGTCTCCTGTTTGTCTGACTTCTGGTTCTTGGAAATTGAGCTGGCAGCTTACCTAAAGTCTTGCCTGCCAGTCTTAGAATTCATTGATCTTCACAGCCGATGAGCAACAACCCTGCTGTCTGACCTGCTGATCTTGGGTTTGCCAGGCCCTACAGCTACATGAATCAGGAGAAGCCTCTATCCTGACCCAAAGACTTGGAACTTACTGGTTTTGCTTCTCTAGAGAACCCAGCCTAAGACACTTAGCAACTGGCAGAACCCTCACAGTGGCTCCCTCACAAGTGAAATAATGGCTATTATGTTAGGAAAAGCCAAATGTAAGCCATTTGAGCTGCCCTTGCATAGGGAGATAATAAACCAAAAGCAGTATTGCATTCCTGGAGGAATGCAGAGATTAAAGCCAAAATGCAGAGATGACCACTACCAATTTCCCATTCAACTTGCCTATTTCACCTGTGGAAAAACCAGATGAATCTTGGAAAATGACAGTGGATTGTCATAAACTTAACCAGGTAGTAACTCCAGTTGCAGCTGTGGTTCCAGGTGTGGTTTCATTGCTCGAATAAATTAGAACATCACCTGGTACCTGGTATGCAGCTATTGATCTGGCCAATGCCTTTCTTCTTGATTCTAGTTTCAAAAGAATACCAGAAATAGTTTGCTTTCAGCTGGCAAGGTCAGCAGTACACATTTATTGGCTTCCTCAGAGGTATATCAACTCTGGAGCTGCATTCAATCATCAGAGATCTTGATCACCTTTCCCTTCCACAAGATGTTACACTGGCCTGTTGCACTGATGACATTATGCTGATTGGACCTAGTAAGGGAAAAATCTCAATGACTCCAGACTTACTGGCAAAATATTTGCATGCTAGAGGGTGGGAAATTAATCCCACAGAAATTCAGGCATCTTCTATCTCAGTAAAAGTTCTAGGAGTCCAGTGGTGTGGAACATTTTGAGATATTCCCTCCAAAGTGAAGGATAGGTTGTTGCATCTGGCCCCTCCTACATGTAAATAGGAGTTGCAATACCTTGTTGGCCCTTTAGGATTTTGGCAGCAACTTACGCCTCCTTTGGATATGCTATTGCAGCCTATTTATCAAGTGACTGGAAAAGATTCTAGTTTTGAGTGGGACCCAGACCATGAGAAGGTTCTAGCGGCCATGCAAGCAGCTCTACCTCTTGGACCATATGATCCAGCTGATCCAATGGTGCTTGAAATGTCAGCGGCAGATACAGATGCTGTTTGGAGTATTTGGCAAGCCCCAACTGGTGAATCAGAGCACAGACCCTTAGGATTTGTGGAGCAAGGTGCTGCTATCCTCTGCAAAAAGCTATTCTCTGCAAAAAGCTATTCTCCTTTTGAGAAACAGCTTTTGGCTTGTTACTGGGCCTTAGTACACTAAATACTTAACCATGGACCACAAAACCACTATGTAGCCTGAGTGTCCTATTATGAGCTAGGCATTTGCTGACCCACAGAATCATAAAATTGGATGTGCTCACTAGCATGCCCTCATTAAATAGAAGTGGTATATATGAGATTGAACCCAAGCAGAACCTGAAAGCACAAATAAGTTACATGAGGAAGTGGCTCAAGTGTCTGTGGGCTCCACTCCTGCCCTCTCCCTGTCTGCACTTACGGCTTCATGGAGCGTTAATTATGATTGGTTGAAGAGAAAACTTGTGCCTACTTTACAGATGGTTCTTTATGATATGCAGGTACCACTTGTAAGTGGACAACAGTAGTACTACAGCCCCTTTCTGGGACCTCCCCGAAGGACAGTGGTGAAGAGAAATCTTCCCAATGTACTAAACTTGAACAGTGTACCTGGTGGTTCATTTTTCTTGGAAGGAGAAATTGGGCAGAAGTGCAGTTTTATACTTATTCATGGGATCTGGCCAATGTTGTGTCAGGATGGTCAGGGACTTGGAAGGAACATGATCAGAAAACTAGGGTCTAGGAGGTATGGAGAAGAGGTATATGGTTAGATCTCTCTGAATGGGCCAAAGAAATAATGATATTAGTATTGCATGTGAATGCTCACTATAGAGTGACTTTTGGCTGGCTTAACAGAAAAGGATTTTAACAGTGAAGTGGGTAGGATAATGGGTTCAGCAGAAACCAGTCATCTTCAGTCACTCTTGTCATTGTCCAGTGGGCTGATGAACAAAGTGGCCATGGTGGCAAGGATGAAGTTTATGCATGGGCTCAAGAACATGGACTTTTAGCCACCAGGGCCGACTTAGCCAGAGCTACTGCTGAGTGTCTAGTCTGCCACTAAGAGAGACTAACACTATGGAACCATTCCTGAAGGTGATCAGCCAAAATCTTGATGGTAAGTTGATTATATTGGACCACTTCTGTTACTGTGATTACATTGGGCCAATTCTGTTAGTGTAAACTAAGAAGAGTTTGCGCCACCTGCTGTAAACAACCAGTCTTTGAGACGGGGGTGAGTTTAGAAGCGAGATATTTATTGCAAATTGGTAGGCAAGGAGACAGAGAAGATTATTCCTCCAAAATCTGCCTCCCCAAAATAGAGACTAGCTAGAAGTTTTATACAAAAAGGGAGTAAGGTTTTATGAGTCCCAGGAATTTGTAGCAGTTAGTTCTTCTTTGGGTGGTCACAGTGGTCTCTTCCCAGATGTGTTGATATTTTAATTGGTATTTTGGGCCCAGAGGTGGTCTGGCCATCATATAAGTTCCTAGTCACAAGGCAGATTACTTTTGATTTTATGGTTTTTAGATTATTATTACTTGTTTTTCCACAGTCTTAAAGAGAGCATAGATTAGTTCTCAACCTTGAGAGAAACTGAAAGAGACAATGGACTCCTGCTTGGAGACAGAATTAAGAAACAGAACAATGTAGGTTATGCTCAAGAGTTGTGGTCACTAATTTTACTCTGCCTGTTCCAATCTCCTCTTTTTGGGGGGGGGGGGTTGGTTTCTCAATCTTGGGAAACAGAATGTCATGTCTTTCTGGCTACTTCCTGCTGGATAGGGACAATGTTTTGGAGAGAGAGCCTCAGAAGTGTTGGGCTGTAGGAAAGGCGGAATGAAAATTGACCACGTCTTTATGGGTGACGTAATGAGTATGGAGAAAATACAGGCTGAAAATCAGAAGGAATATAAGGATTACTGTCTATCCTAAGAAAGGAGGAAACCAGGTATAGTGAGTGTTATTTGTTTACCAGTTTTCCAAATGGCACTTGGATCTGAGCCCTGGTTCTACTTATATAGCCACTTAGTTTCATTATAATGTTTGCACATTAATTTTTACTTCACCTGAAGAGTTGAGATGAATGCATTAGGAAGGGTTAGCTACTATACAAACCTCCACTTTGTTTGGCCAATATTCTAGAGAAATGCAGAACAAGAACTAGTAGAAAGGTGTGGGATGGTAAGAAACAGCTACAATTGAAACTCCAAATTAATTAAGAGAATTTTTGATTACCTGGGTAATCTGTCTTGTTTAAGTAGAGCATACAGGCATAAGAAACAGAATACCAGCACCAAGGTCACTCTAACAGTAGTGTTAAAAGTCTCTAGGGGATCTTACCTAGAAGAGGGTGTCAGGAAAACAAATATTTGAAGTTTTTGACTGACTGACTGACAAGTCTAGTTCTCCAAGTTTGGTGAATTTGTCCCTTGGCACCCCTTGGCATCCAGTAGAGAACAGAAGTACTCTGGCTATTACTTTGAGCAGAGAATATGGTTAAGACTAGCAGGGAGGACACAGAAATGCATACAAGCCCTAGAAACCTACAAACAGTACAGCAAATAAGAGTCATACTAACACAACAGCAGTATGCATTCTTAGGGCACACTGGGTCTAGTGCACGGAAAGTATTAGTGCATAAAACCTGGGTCTACTTAGTTGTTAAGAACTTCTTTCTTAATCATTCGTACAGATTTCAGTAATGAAAGCCAAGAGAGTCTTCGTTGGTCCAAATTTTCTATTCAGTTAATGTTAACAGAAAAAGTTAATTGTGAAAAATCTCCCCTGCTCATCCTGAACAGCTCATGTGAAAATATCCCCCCCAAATATCCTTCAAGATATCTTAGCTGTTGTCTTGATACCTCAGGGCTCAGTTGATGTGTCCTTGTGAGTCCAGCTGGGTCACATTCTTTGTGTTCGAGGACAAGAAATAATGACACACCGATGACTAATACCTAGACTTATTCAGATTCCTAGGTAGCGGCCAGTGCAGGCTCTTTAAACTCATGGTGCTGGTATTACACCATCTGGTTCTTCCCCAGGTTATTAAATGAGAGCAAAGTTCATAAACTGCATTGTCTGAGTGAGCAGACTCAGTGTCCATTAACATTTTAACTTGAGGCCATCTTTTGCCTTAGATGTGGATCTAAGCAGCTTGTTTTCAATTTTTATAGCATAGACTATCTTCCTGTACTAATACAAAGGTTAGTACTAATACAAAGACTATTCTGTTGTTTCATGTTAGCTTGGTTTGTATAAGGTCAGAAATTACTGTTGTGTTTTCATCTCACTAGCCACTTGATCTGTTATTTATCCCATAATGATTGATAAATTTCTTAAAGATTTTTCCAATCAAACTATACCATGAATAGGAATGAGAGGTTTTAGAAATGACTAACTCACCCTGAGCATTGGACCAATGATATTTCTTCTGACTCTGATTTTACAATGTGTAACAATTTAACATTACCTTTCCAGTATATACTACCATTATTACTATGAATAGCTAAAGGTAATCTTAAAGTTTTCAAAGTGCATTGCTGGAGACTGGAATGCAAAATTTGAAAACAAAGGATTGGTAGTTGGAAAATACAGCCTTGGTGATAGAAATAATGCCAGGGATTGAGCACATGATAGAATTTTGTAAGACTAATGACTTCTTCATTGCAAATACTTGTTTTAACCACACAAATGGTGACTGGACACAGAGACCTCACCAGATGGAACACAAAGGTACCAAATCAACCACATCTGTGCAAAAAGATGGTAGAAAAGCTCCATATCAGCAGTCTAAACAAGACCAGGTGCTGACTGAAGCACAGATCATCAACTGCTCCTATGCAAACTCAAATTGAAACTGAAGAAAATTAGAAAAAGTCCACAAGAGCCAAAGTATGACCTTGAGTATATTCTTCCTGAGTTTAAAGACCATCTCTGGAACAGATCTGATATGTTGACCACTAATGACTGAAAATCAGACAAATTGTGGAATGACATCAAAAACATCACCCATGAAGAGAACAAGAGGTTATTAAAAAGATAGGAAAGAAAGAAAAGACCAAATTGGATGTCAGAAGAGACTCTGAAGCTTGCTCTTGAACATCGAGCAGCTAAAGCAAAAGGAAGGAATGGCAAAGTAAAAGACTAAAACAGAGGATTTCAAAGGACAGCTTGAGAAGACAAAATAAAGTATTATAATGACAAGTGCCAAGATCTGGAAATGGAAAACCAGAAGGGAAGAGCACTTCTTGCACTTCTCAAGCTGAAAGAACTGAGGAAAAAATTCAAGCCTCGAGTTAGAATAGTGAAGGATCCTACAGGGAGAATATTAAATAACTCAGGGAACATTAAAAGAAGATGGAAGGAATACACAGAGTCATTATACCAGAAAGAACCAGTTGATATTCAGCCATTTGAAGAGGTAGCATATGAACAGGAACTGATGCTCCTGAAGGAGGAAGTCAAAGTTGCATTGAAGGCACTGGCAAAAAACAAGGCTCCAGGAATTGATGGAATATCAATTGAGGTATTTCAACAAACAGATGCAGTGGTGGAAATGCTCATGCATCTATGCCAAGAAATGTGGAGGACAGCTATCTGGCCAATTGACTGGAAGATATCCATATTTATGCCCATTCCAGAGAAAGATGATTCAACCGAATGTGGAAATTACCGAACAATATTATTACTATCACATGCAAATAAAATTTTGCTCAAGATCATTCAAACGTCAC
The DNA here is from genome assembly GCA_028571685.1 of Heterohyrax brucei. Classification (NCBI taxonomy): domain Eukaryota; kingdom Metazoa; phylum Chordata; class Mammalia; order Hyracoidea; family Procaviidae; genus Heterohyrax; species Heterohyrax brucei. Next base: position 115,131,422 of record CM053143.1, on the reverse strand, counting down.
TGCAACAGTGTATTGACAAGGAACTGCCCGAAATTCAAGCTGGATTCAGAAGAGAATGTGGAACCACGGATATCATTGTCGATGTCAGATGGATCAGCATAAAACAGAGAATACCAGAAAGACATTTACCTGTGTTTCCTTGACTATGCAAACTGTGTAGATCGTAACAAATTATGGCTAACATTGCAGAGAATGGGAATTCCAGAATATTTGATTTTGCTCTTAAAGTATCTATAAATGGATCAAGAGGCAGTCATGTGAACAGAACAATGGGACACTGTATGGTTTAAAGTCAGGAAAAGTGTGCATCAGGGTTGTACCCTTTCACCATACATTTTCATGTGCTGAGCAAATGACCTGAGAAGCTGAATTATACATAGAAAAATGAAGCATCTGGATTGGAGGATGACTCGTTAACAACCTGTGTTATGCAGATGATACCACCTTACTTGCTGGAAGTGAGGAAGACTTGAAACCCTTACTGAGGCAGATCAAGGACCATAACCTTCAGATTGCACCTCAACATCAACAAAACAAAAATCCTCCCAACTGGACCAGTATGCAATGTCATCATAAATAGAAAAGGGATTGAGGTTGTGAAGGATTTCCTTTTACTTGCTTTCACAATGAACGCCCATGGAAGCAGCAGTCAGGAAATCAAAAGATGCAATTGTATTAGGAAAATCTGCTGCAAAGTCTCTCTTTAAAGTATTGAAAAATAAAGATGTCATGTGGAAGCCTGAAGTGTGCCTGACCCAAGCCATGGTATTTTCAGTTGCATCATATGTATATGAAACCTGGACAATGAACAAAGAAGACAGAAGAAGCACTGATGGCTTCGAATTGTGGTGAAGAATGTTGAATATGCCATGGACTGCCAAAAGAACCAAGAGATCTGTTCGGGAAGAAGTACAACCAAAGTGCCCTTTGGAAGCAAAGATGGCAAGACGGCATCTTACATACTTTGGACATGTTGTCAGGAAAGATCAGCCCCTGGAGAAGGACATCATGCTTGGTAGAGTGAAGGGTCAGCAAAAAAAGAAGACCCTCGACAAGATGGATTGACACAGTGGCTGCAACAATGAGCTTAAGCGTAAAAATGACTGTGGGCATGGCACAAGACCAGGCAGTGTTTCACTGACGGCACCTAACAACAACAACAACATTGCCCACTCTTTTGCTGGAATCTAAACAAGATATTGTCCATGTAATTTCACTGTGAGCTGAAAGGGATTGTCTAAATTAGTATAGTTGGATCTACCACACAAAATATATATCAGTAAGGAGCTCACAAAGTTTGTCCAGAAAACACAGAAAGTAGAGAAAAGCTTACATGTGACAAGTTTTCATTAGAGAACTAATGATTAGGAAGTTAACATGGGATGGACCTCTTCTGTTGGAGATCTTCAGTTAATTTCTTTGAAACATGTTAACTATTCTTTCCAAGGGCAAGCTGCCCCTCCTTTGTTTACCTGTTAACAGTCATTGATCACTGTCTCAGAAGTGGAAGTAGAACTTAAGACAAAATTGCCCAGAGTAAAACAGTCATACTAGTTTATGTAGGCCATTTTTTGACTTAAAAGTGGCTTTGTGAACCATTATTTTTTCCTTCAAAGCTCTTAATTCCAAAGGGTTACCCAATCTCCATAAAAGTTGAAAATCTAGGTTCTTGAAGAATTACTTTCACAATCCTGGATTGAAAATGCTCAGTAAATGGAAATTAAACTATCTGATTTTTAAGATATCAGGTACCCTATAGTGAAGTAGGAAGCAGAATAGAAAACTAACAATATTTGGCCAATTATCTGAAATAACCAATGAGACAATAACCCTAAGTCTTTGAACAAGGAAACAAATTTCATGAGGTGTTTGTTTATGTACAAGAAGCATCAGTTAAGTGTTTTTCAAGTGCCTCAGCAGCAGTTGCATTCTGTAAAACCTGTTTGTGTGACATTTGTCTATTGAGGTACAAACTTTCTTGGTAGAATAAGAAATCCAGTGTTATTCTAATTGTTAAATCATAGATCAAATTTCAGACACTTCTCTGGTTATGATATTTATAACTTTGCTAAGCTTACCAATAGGAATTTCTAATTAGAGAGTGACAATATATAAACCCATTAGCTAAATGATTTAGGAGAAAGGAAAATAGTTTCATATGTCTGGGATATAGGGCCTTAAAACATCAGCAATATTCCCACATAAAACCCTTAATATTCTGTCATTTACTCAGGATTATGCACTTATTTTCTGTTCCACCTGTTTCTGGATCAGCTGCTGCTGATCAGTTTCTGCATAAGAGTTTTCAGAATCTCAGTTCATTCTTTTCCCCAAGTCTAACAAAATCCATCATTTTTTTGTCAAATATTTTCAGAAAATCAGCAAAGTAAAAACTTATCTGTAGATGACAAATTTAATGTGTATGATTAATTTATAAAAATAAATACTCTTAATAGAGAAAAGACCTAATAGAAGTTAGTTATAAGCAAATGTAATGGTTAAATAAGATGAACTCTGTTAAAAAAACTTTAGACAATAGTTCTAAATATAACAACTATATTTTTAAAGAACTTCAGATATCATACCTGGTAATTTTGAGGCATAATACCTTGTAGCTACATCAAGATTTTATATATATATGTGTGTATATGTATACATAATATATATGTCTAATATGTATATGTATAAATACATGTATACCCTGACTCAATGGCACTGGGTTTGGGTGTATGTATACACATGTATGTATATGGATACATGTATAAACACATATATGCATATATACAGGTACATGTGTGTATATGTAGACATGCATGCATGTGCATACATGTATGTGAATGTATACACACATGCATGAATGTATACACATGCATGTACATACACATACATGTGTATACATATACATGCATGTGTGTATATGTATACATATATGTGTGTATACATATATATGTACCTACACATACCAAGATTATCAAGTATCAAAATACCTGAATGGTACAAAAATAACTTCATAGGTGAATTATTTGAATTCCCCAGTCAAAGCATTGGCTCTGATGATACTAGATTAAAAAGGAAAATACAGTCATAGCCAAGTTAGCAATTAAGAAATAAAATAAAATTATTACTTAATATTATATATTTGTTATATAATATTACATAAAAATATAAGAGGAATAAATAACACAAATTTTACCCTAGTGAGAATCAGGCATTTGATTTTAACCTGTGTCATATATTTTATTAAAACTTTTTAGCACTTTTCCTTTATAAAAAGATATTCTCGGCTTTCCATGAAGTTTCATTTGCCAGCAGTTCACTGCAGGTTAATAAGAAACAGTACTAATGTTATGTAACTAGAGAACTTCAGCTAAAAACCTTAGCCTTTTCTTTTTCTTTTCCAAATCCTGTGGCTTGGTTTTTAATTCAGGAATCTTATTTTAATGGGAGAGCAAACCCTTGCCTTGGAGGGAGATTACACAAAGAATAAATTAACTGTTTACTCAGAACTCAGGGAAAACTTTGTTATTTTAACAGCAAAAAAGCCAATTAAGTTAGTCTTTTTAGCCAAGTGAGTGTGTTTTTCGATCTGCTTGAAATTCTGCTTTCTTATGAATCTCAATTAACTCAGCCAAGACTCTCCGCACCTGGTTCAGAAAAACATTTCTTTTAGGAGGATTTGGGCGTGAAAGACTTCTTTCAACCTGAAGAAACCATTGTTAATCTCAAGGAATTAAACTAGAAATATTCTGAAGTTAGACCAGGTGGCAGGCTCTGGTGAGCTCTGATATAAGTGAACCCTATAGGGTGAGGAACTGACAAGACAGGGAAGTCTGGACAAGACTTACAGGACACTACACAGACACCCAAGAAACACTTAAAATCCCAAGGGAACAGAGTACTCGTGGCCACCTCAGTCTCCCAGATGTTCACGTATGCTTGATGAAGTACTCTTGGCTACCTCAATCTCCCAGATAACCTTAGGCCCAAACCAAGACTCTAGAGTTGCCAGGAGTTCCTCATGACAATTTTACTCATGGAGTTGGTCATCTGAGGTGCCACTTGCCCCAGAAACCAAGGAACAGTAACTCTATCAGTCTTGGCCCTGTGGCACCCAGAGAGAGAATTAGCCACTTCTTTTATGGTATGTTGAAGACTGTGATGCTATGACTAGCCCTGGACCTCCCTGGCAGCTTAATTTGGAGATGAAAAGGTCCCCGGAAGCAGCCATTTGTTATGGGGCTTGTGTGAAGGCCAGGTCTGCCTTGGGTCCTCTGAGTCACAAATGGTGAGGTCCCATGTTGGGCATAGATTTGTTAACGTGAACTTAAGTCGACTTCATGTCACGTGCCACAAACACCCAATCTTTCAGACAGGGTTGAGATGAGAAAATGTTTATTGCATAATAGAAGTCAAGGAGAGAGAGGGGGGATTGATTATTCCTCCAAAATCTGCCTCCCTGAAGTGGAGACTAGCTGGAGGTTTTATAAAAAAAGGGAACAAGGTTTTATGAGTCCTAGGAATTTGTAGAAGTTAATTCTTCTTTGGGTAGTCACAGTGGTCACCCCAGATATGTTGGTATCTTAATTGGTATTTTGGGCCTAGAAGTGGTCTGCTAATCATAACAGTTCCTATACCTTCACTCTGGGTGAGCAGGCTGGATAGATGTTCTCTATAAGGTCTTGCTTCATAAAAGAACACAGCTTCCATGGACAGAACATGCTCCCTCAAGTCCATTTTCATCCTAGTTGGTTTTAGAGAACTTAGTCTAAGACAGTTGAGATACACTAGATAACAAAGTGCTTGATTTTAATAGGAAAGGAGTTTAGGAACTTTAGATAGAAGTCTTCAATAAATAAACCAATTTTCTCAGCGTAAGTTTTTTTTTTTTAATATGTTCTAACACTATTATAATTTTTCTTTTGTTTCTTAGACCATCTTCAGGAAAGCAATGGACGTTTGATTTCAGAGACCAAAGGCCTTGATAACAAAGGTAACCTGCAGGAAACAGCACAGAGACTGCAGAGCCCTTCTGGAGAAGATGGTGACTGTGACAGTTCAAGACAGCATGGTTCTTCTGGACAGTCTCTGGACACAAAACCTCTGGCTACCTCTGAAACTGGTCACTCTCGGGGCTACTCTCAAGTTTCAAGCAACATAAGCCTTGATCCTACAGGAGAATGGAAATTCCGAAAAGAACAAGAGACACCTGCTAAGGCAGCTACATGTTTTGCAGAGAAGGTGCCTTCTAGCAATCTGCTGATGGACAGAACTCAGCAAGTTAATGTCAGGTTCCAGGTCCACTACATCACAAACACTGGTGAGCAATTCATCGCAGTAACTGGAGATCATGAGAGTCTTGGGAGATGGCACACTTACATCCCACTCCAGTACAGCAAAGACGGGTTCTGGTCTCATTCTGTTTCCTTGCCAGCCAATACCGTGGTGCAGTGGAAGTTTGTGGTGGTAGAGAATGGGGAGGTTACCCGCTGGGAAGAATGCAGCAATAGATTCCTAGATACTGGCCATGAGGATAAAGTGGTTCAAGAGCAGTGGGGGAGTCACTGATTTGCATTGCAAGGTATTGGAGAAGCAAGAGGCTAAGGATGTGGAGCACACTGAATAACTGCCAATAAAGCAAGTGTGACTCCAGATTTAGTCATTAGAGTTGTTTTAAATTTGCTAGTGGCTTTTGTTTAAGTGTATAAATAAATATATGTAAACGATGCTTCCAGTGAACATGGACTTTTCTTCCTGTGGCATTGACTGATGGATTTGTGCTGATCCATCATTACTGTAGGGCTTGGTCTTCCTGGTGACAAAACCTGGATAAGCTTCATGGAGCACAGACACTCACCAATCACACAGAGTTCAAGCTTGAGCCTCTGGGTGAGCCTTAAATCAGGGGAGTAAAACATGCCCCATCCAAAGATTATTGTATTTCCTGTTGGTACAACTGGAGAAACACTCTTTACTACAAACATATTTTATATTTAAAAGTAGTTAACTTTGTGTGGGACTGTAATCAGAAAATACCTGGTCCCCAGATGTGAGTAGCAAGGATATGGGGGAATGCTTTAAACCTCCTCAATTTTTTTTCTTTTTTTTAACCAAATTTTACGGTCAGGTATGGTTTTGAAGGCAGCAGGTATATCTTTGTCTTAATGCTGTAAGGCTGGTGTAGACAAAAGTGGGGCCTAATCAGAGTCAGGCATTAGGAGCACTCTATGAGAAAAGATAACATGAATGGAGTTAGAGGTAGGCTGACAAGGTGGAGTGAAGATAGTTCTTAGAGGACTGAGTGGTACAGTTACAAGCCAGACTCCAGGGAGGTACCCTCATCATTGATACACGGGGCCTTTGTAGGGCCATCTCTCCCCACTGCCTGGCCCCCCCCACCATGTCTGGACTGATGATCAGATGAACTGTCCTGTAACAGCGGTTTCCATCCTTCACCTCATCCCTCTCATCTTGTACCAACAGCTGTCTTAGATAACAAATTTATAGAGGGTGGCAATACAGAAGTACATCTTTGCTCTAATAAAGATTCAAACTTTGAGTTATTATAACTGAAAAAATAATAAAATCTGAAGATAAATCTTTATTAAATATCTGAATTATTTGCCTGAATCTCAGTACTGTTACAGTTTGGATGCCAAATAAAATACTAATATTTTTCTCCACTAATAACAGAGACTTAGAGAAAAGCAAGCATCAAGAGGCACAGAATCAAGAGTCTGTTTTTCTCCTCCCACTGGAGAAAAAGTATAGAACATATATTTTTTAAAACTTGCTATTTGCTTGGAGAGAAATTTATCATGCTTGCACTTGAAAATTATTTTTTTAGAATTCTTCTTTAGATGCTTTTCAAATTTTCTCATTAAACAATTAATACATATTTTTTTTGTGATACTGGAGACAGCCAACCCCAAGATGTGTCAACACTGTCCGCTTCCTGACCTTTGTTCCTCGTTACTAGCTTTCCTGTCCCCTCCTGACTTCTCGTCCTTGTCCCTGGGTTAGTATGCCCTCTGAATTCACTTTGTTTTATGGACCTGTCTAATCTTTGTCTAAAACATGAACCTCAGAAGTCATTTCAGTATTGAGTTAAAAGGGTGTCTAGGGCTACAATCTTGGGGTTTCTCTGGTCTCTGCCTTTTTATTTTTATTTTTTTTAAATTATTATTTTTTTTAATTATTATTATGAGTTATAATTTTGTTCTACATTTTTATCCAGCTCTGTCCAGGATCTTCTATTGTGACCCCTGTCAGAGCACTCAGTGATGGGAGCTAGGCACCATCTAATTGTGCTAGACTCAGTCTGATGGAAGCTGTGACAGTTGTGGTCCATTAGTTCTTTGGACTAATCTTTCCCTTGTGTCTTTGGTTTTCTTTGTTTTCTCTGTGTTTTAGTCAGCTAGTGCTGCTGTAACAGAAATACCACAGAGTCTATGGCTTTAACAAATAAAAGTTTTATTCTTACAGAGTACAGTAGGTTACAAGTCCCCATTCATGATATTCACTCCATGGGAAGGCTTTCCCTCTGTTGGCTCTGGAGGAAAGTCCTTGTGTCACATCAGACTTTGTCCAGGGAGCATCTTGGCTCAGGAACCTCAGGTCAGAAGGATGCGCTCTTCTCCTGGTGCTGCCTTCTTGACAGTGTGAGCATCCCAATTCTCTGCTTGCTTGTCTTTCGTCTCTTGTAGGATGAAAGGATAGAGGGCTGTGCAAGCCATATTCCAGGGAAAATCCCTTTACAGTGGAGCAGGGAGGTGATCCTATGAAGGGATTTACAGTCTCACCCTAATCCTCTATCATATAGCATGGGGAAATGACAAAACAGAGGACAATCACAAAATATTGGGAATCATGGCCCAGTCACATGGCTACATACATTTCTGGGGTGGATACAGTTCAGTCTATGACACCTTGCTCCAGATGGGGTGGGAGCAGTGGAGTATCTCAAATGGCTGCTCACAAGATTTGAAGACCCTAGACACTACTCACCAATGTAGGATATAGAGAATTTTCTTTATAAATTATGTCAGTTGAGCTAGATGTCCCCCAAGAGCATGGTCTCCAGTCCTCAGCCCTGTAATTTGGTCCTTCAGAGAGTCTGGATATATCTATGAAGCTTCATGGCTCTGCCTTGGACAAACTGTGCTGGCATCCCCAGTATTGTGTACTATCTTACCGTTCACCAAAGCTGACACTTATCTATGGTCTGTTTAGTATTTTTTCCTCCCTACTCCTCCCCTCCCTTGTAATCATCAAAGATTTGTGTGTGTGTGTGTGTGTAAACTTCTTTATAAATTTTTGTAACAGTGGTCTCATATTTGTCCTTTTGTAATTGACATATTAGACTCGGCATAATGCCCTCCACATTCATCCATATTGTGACATGTTTCACACATTTATCATTGTTCTTTATTGTTGTGTAGTATTCCATTGTGTGTATATACCATCATTTATCAATTTGTCTGTTAGTAAGCACTTCAACTGTTTCCATCTTTTTGCTATTGCGAATAATACTGCAATGAACATGGGTGAAAATTAATTCTTAAATATGAAAAAAAATTGAATTAAGTATAATTTCTATTGGTGAAATGACATTTAATCCTGGTAACAGTCTTGACCCAAAGAGCATAAACTCAACTGAAAATGGTGTTAGTTGCCATGGAGCTGATTCCAACTCACAGCAGTCTGATGTGTGGATAGCAGAACAACTCAATAGAGTTTATAGGACCGTGACCTTTTGGCAGTTGACTGCCTGGTCTGCCTTCTGGTGTGTTTTTGGTGAGTTTTAACTGTCAATCTTTTAGCTAGTAGTAGAGTGCTTAACTGCTTGTGCTACCCACCAAAAAAAAAAAAAAAAAAAAGCCCAAACCCACTGAATCAGGTCTGACTCATAACAAGCCTAGAGGTCAGAGTAGAACTGACCCATAGAGTTTCCAAGGAGCACCTGGTAGATTTGAACTGCCAACTTTTTGGTTAGCAGATGTAGCACTTAACTCACTGCATCACCAGGGTTTCCTAGAGATTCCTGAAAATAGCATTAGAAAGTGCTTAAATAAACTAACAGTTTTAAGCTCATGGCATTTTCATGAAAAATCCTTATATACATCTTACATGCTTCAAAATGAATTTTATACTCACTTATAAGGCATTTGCCAGATGTACAGGATTTTACATACATGTAACCCTTCACATGTCTTAGTGCACAGAATGGCCAGGCATTGCTATTAAGAAAAGATAAAACAATTATCAGTAGACATTTTATTATTACTTGGTCAAATAAAAAACTGCAGTAAAACCAATTATTTCAGATATAAAATTGGATGTTAGAGTCCTACTTTCTTTTGATTTCTTGATTGCTGCCTCAATGGCTACTGATTGTGGAACCAAGGAAAAGCAAACCCTTGACAACCTCAATCTTTTCTCCATTTATCACGATGTCGCTTATTGGTCCAGTTGTGCAGATTTTTGTTTTCTTGATGTTGAGATGCAATCCATACTGAAGGCTGTGCTTCTTGATCTTCCTTAGCTTTTCAAATCCTGTTCACTTCCAGCAAGCAGGGTCATGTCATCTGTGTAACACAGGTTGTTAATGAGACTACCTCCAATCCTCATGCCCCATTCTTCTTCATAGAGTCCAGCTTCTAGGACTATTTGCTCAGCATACAGATTGAAAAGATATGGTGACAGAATACAACTCTGACAAACACCTTTCTTGACTTCAAAACATGCAGTTCTGTTCACACAATTGCCTTGTTCTGTTTGCACAATTGCCTCTTGATCCATATACAGATTCCTTATGAGCACCATTAAGTGTTCTGGAATTCCCATCCTCCACAATGTTACCTATGACTTGTTATGATCCACATAGTCGAATGCCTTTGCATAGCCAATGAAACACGGGTAAACATCTTTCTGGTATCCCTGCTTTTAGCCAAGATCCATCTGACTGCAGCGATGATATCCCTGGTTCCATGTTCTCTTCTGAATCTCGCTTGAATTTCTTCAAGCCGATTTGCAGTCTCTTTTGAATGCTCAACAGATGCACTGGATTGGGAAAATCTGCTGCAATGGACCTTTTTAATGTGCTGAAAAGTAAAGACGTCACCTTGAAGACTAAGGTGTGTGTGAGCCACAGCACTGTATTTTCAATCACCTCATATGCATGTGAAAGCTAGACAATGAATGAGGAACACAAGAAAAAATGATGCCTCTGTATTGTGGTGTTTGAGATGAATGTTGAATGTACCATGGACTGTCAAAAGAACAAACAGATTTGTTCTGGAAGAAGTACAACCAGAATGCTCCTTGGACTGTATGTCAGACTGTATCTTACATACTTTGGACATGTTGTCAGGAGGGATCAAGCCCTGGAGAAGGACCTCATGCCTGGTACTGTGTAGGGTCACTGAAGAAGATGGATTGACACAGTGGCTACAATAGGCTTAAGCATAAAGATGATTGTGGGCATGGCACAGGACAGGGCACTGTTTTGTTCTATTGTGCATAGCATTGCTGAGTTGGAACCAACTGGACGGCACCTAACAACAACAACAACAATGACAACAGAGTGCTAACATCCTCCTGTCATTTATAGCAGAAACATGAAGATTTCCTTGTGAGAGTATGTATGTCCTGCTTAGTTAATTATCTGATTGGTTAGGGCTATTTCTACCTCCTGTAACAGATGCTATACATGTAAAAAGGCTGTAACAACAGAAGCTGATATTTTACTCATGTAACAGTCCGAAGTTGGTATTCCTGGTGGGTATTACTCACAGAAATTTAGTCATCCAGGTTCCTTCTGCCCAAGCACAGGACCTCACTGTCCTGTGCAGCCAGGCCAAACCAAAAAACAAAAGCAAACATTTCTGTTAGTCGATTCCAACTAACAGTAACCCTACAGGCAGAGAAGAACTACCCAGTAGTTTCCAAGGAACACCTAGTGGATTTGAACTACAGCCAGGCCATGGAAGGGCAAATAAACACAACTTCTTATTAAACAACTCTTCTGTCCTGAAGATGCCACCTTTGGAAATGCCACATCCTGTTAGTAGGAAATGGTTAGGCATCCACACCTAGATGTCAGTGGAGCAAGGCTGTGAAACATCCCCTAGGTGGGCAGCTGTTTCTCAGTGATAATTCTGTACATCAATTCCTCACTTATTGACGTGGTTAGGTTCCAAAGACCACGTCATTGTGAGAAAATCGCCATTATGTGAAAATGGAGGAAGACTACATCATTCAGTTTTGCCAAATGTATCACAAAGAATGTGATAGATAACTAGCTGTTAAAAAAAAATAGTGCTTCATTTTCATAATACGCGTACTCCTCACTCACCAACTACCATGTTACGTCAGTACATAACTGCCAAACTCCTGAGAATCACAGCCCGACCAAGCTGACACGTAACTATTACAGCCAGCATTACCCTTGGGTAACATGTCAGCATTCATCACAACCAGACATATGTCATTAATCCGATGGAATGGCTAAGTGCTACGACTACTAACCCAAAGGTCAGCGAGTCAAATCCACCAAGTGTTCCTTGGAAACTCTGTGGAGCAGTTCTACTCTGTCTATAAGGTCGTTATGAGTCAGAATAGACTTGATGGGATTTTTTTTTTTTTTTTTTGGTGCAAAATAGCAGCATAGTATATTTTTCACTGTTGTAGTAAAAGCTAAAAGCCAAATGTTGGATAATGAAGTAGTTGGTGAGTGAGGAGTAGGCGTATTATGAAAATGGAGCACTATTTTTTTTTTAGCAGCTAGTTATCTACAACATTCTTTGTGATACATTTGGCAAAACTGAAACACTTATTTCATCTGTTTTTCTTGTCTCATTCTATTTGGTTCACATGTACACACCCCTAATTTAAACATCCAATAAGCAAATCTATAGAGACAGAAAACAGATTAGTGGTTACCAATAGGTAAGGCAGGAGACGGAAATTGGTTGTGATTACTAAATGGGCGTGGGATGTTTTTCCAGGATGATAAATAAGTTTTGAAATGAGAGAGATGTTGTGGCAGAACAATATTGTGAATAAACTAAACACTAACTGAATTATGTTATAAAATGGTCAACTGTATGTTATGTGAATTTCACCTCAGTTTTTTAGAACTCTACTGAAAGTCTAACTAAAACCAAACCAAACCTTTTGCTGTTGAGTCGATTCCAGCTACAATAATTCTACAGGACAGAGGAGAACTGCCCCGTAGAGTTTCCAAAGAGCATCTGGTAGATTCCAACTGCTAACCCCCGTTCTTAACCACTATGCCGCCAGGGCTTCCAGACCTACTTAAGGCAGACTACACCTATTAACCTGTTGAAATTCCAACTTGCTAAAAATTAAAAAACTTTTTTTCATACAGTTTTTGATATGTGAAGGGAGAAATTCTTCTGAAACTTTTGGTTAGAAGCCTTAATGTTTTGTTATCTGACTACCTTCACTGATGATGACAGAACAAACAGTGAGTTAGGGTCACAAAAGGAGTCCCTGTTAGTATGCTGAAGTTTGTCTTCTGTCTGGGCATTATACTTTATCTTTCCTTTTCATATGAATGAGGGTTCCTGACACCCAAGATTTTTGGGTTTTGCTGAAAAAACAAACAAAAAATCCCAACCAAACAACAACAACAACAACAACAAAACTCCTACAACCTGTATTTTTAGAACCAGTGAAGGTAACAGTAATGTACAATTACTTCAACTCACTGGTCTTAACAGCAGAAATTAATATCTTATATAAATCTATTGCCATCGAGTTGATGCCGATTCATAGTGACCCTATAGGACAGAGCTGAACTGTCCTATAGTTTCCAAGGCCACATAATCTTTATGGAAGTAGACTGTCACATCTTTCTCCCATGGAGTCACAGGTGGGTTCAAATCACTGACCTTTTGGCTAGCACATGAGCATTTTAACCACCGTGCCACCAGAGTTCCTTCTTGTAATATATGGATACTTCCAATTCTAGCTTTTACTGTTTTACATTTTACAGTGAGAACATTCAAGAGCAGTTCACATGTGAACGGATGACTGTGTCAACACGTGATCAGAAGAACCAGAAGACAGCCATGATGGGGCACACAATATTGAGTCCCGGTAGAGAAAAACAGGGGTGCACCTCAAGAACTCTACTACAAGACCACAGTTGAGGGTCCAACAGCCTGGGGGTTCCACTGGGAGCATGGCCCCTAGACCTGCTGCTACCCCTAACCAGAAAACACTGTTGAGGTCAACTCTTTGAACAGGAATGGATTGTACTCAGGGACACAGAGTGACCATGTGGTGTGTGTACTTTATGGTTCTCTGCATTTATAGGGTGCTGTCCTACTGGCTCTCTGTAGATGGGAGAGGAGAGGATGGAGAGGAGAGGACAGGAGACTGTCAACAGGATAAAACATATACAGAATGAAAAGGAGGAGAGTGCTGTCACCAGGCAAGGACAGCAGAAGGAGCTTCAGATAGGCAGGCATGCAAATTTAATTTGGATTGTATTTTCACTTAATCACAACAAAAACAAAATAAAATAAAAATAAATTAAAAAAAAAGAATAGTTCAAAATACAATACACAGGGCAGGTTATCTTTTATTAAACTTTCACATAAAAAGAAAAAAAATAGTACACGGGGCACTAATTACAAGTAACACCACAACTGATTGAGCATCAGTCCTCTGAAGAATAGGCAAGCAATGTATTATTTTAGCAACATTTTTTCCTGGTCTTTCACTTTCTGTATCCTCTTCTCTTGGTTTCTGATCATTGAGGACATTGCTGAAAATGTTGATAAAACAAAGTTAGAATAGCACAATATACCCAGGCTTTACATTCTATTAAGTGTTTCTCAAAATGTGTGTTTGTTACTAGAGAATAGATACATTCAGAGCTCAAGATATTCTTTAAAATGGAAATGTAGTACTATTTTTTTTTTTAAACAGGCTAGTGTTGTGGAGAAAATATTGGTGGCATAGTGAGTGACTGCTACATCTGCTAGCCAAAAAGTCTACAAATCCACCAGCAGCTCCTTGGAAACTCTATGGGGCAGTTCTACTCTGTCCTACGGGTTGCTATGAGGTGGAATCAACTTGATGGCTCTGGGTTTGGGTTTTGTGGACCAGATCTAACAGCAAATCTTTATTCCTTCCATTGTTCTAAATTAGCACAATAATTTTTATTATACAATTACTGTTGTTAGGTGCTGTTGAGTTGATTTCAACTCATAGTGACCCTATATGACAGAGCGGAACTGCTTCTTACGGTTTTCTTGGCTGTAATCATTATGTGAGCAAATTTCCAGGTCTTTCTCTGCAGAAGTCGCTGGTGGTCTCAAACTCCTGACCCTCTGATTAGTAGCTGTCTTTAAGCATTGCACTGCCAGGGTTCCTTATAGAAGAATAATCATAAATAATCATGATAATCATAAATAATATAAACACTTTAGAAGTGTCAGTCTTTCTTTCTGTTCCCTCAACTAGTTGAACGGCCCCAGTGGTTTATTACTAAAAATAATTTGGTTAATATGTGCATGTTGTACACACACATGTACACAGTTTCCTTCTTTATACAAATGGTAATATGTGGTATAAATTGCTGTGGAGCTTGCTTTTACTCTGCCTAACTGTGTACCTTCTTCTAGTTCAGCTCATGTTTTGTTATGATGGCACAGTATTTCATTATATGAATGTGCCAAAAATGTCAGAAATAAAATTTTAAAAGGTTGATTTGTATTTTTCTTAATAAACAGTGCTGTAGTAAATACTTTTACATAGAGTTTTGTGTATTTATACAACCATTTTCTATAGTATAAATAGCTAGATGTAGAATTTCTGGGTCAACAAATGTATGTGCTTCAGATTTTGATAAATCTCCCAAAGTTTTCTCCAAAAACATTTGTTTCAGAATGTGCATGAGATATTTCATTCAGCCATTCCATCCAATAAAACAATTTTTTATTTTTAAAATGAATACACAGCTTCCACTTGGATTGTTATTCAGTGGCATTAATCAAATGAACACAGAACTATAAGTCAGTGTGAAGAAAAACAGGCACAATAAGCTAAGGAACCTTCCTTTAAAACTTACTTTGTTGTAAGTTTAAAATCAAACACTAAAATCAAAATCAAACACTAAAATCACACCAAAATCTCTGGTTACCATAAGGAATTTGGAATTTCCTTTAACAATAGTTTGATATAATCTGAGTGTATTTTTTTTTAAAAAAGTGGGTTTCTGTAGTCAGAAGGTATAAGGATGACTAAGAAATTAGGAACTTCCTGTGCTCCTGTTTTCAGTTTCCTCATCTTCAAATTACAGAATAACAGTACTCACTTTCCAGTGCTGTTGTAAGGATTATATGAAGAGAATGTAAATAAAGCATTGAGCACAGAGCCTGACACAGGCTGATAAGCACTCAGCAGATGCTGGTAGTAAAATTCTTAGTGATAAGGTTAAATTCATTTTTATAAAGATTTGTTATTAGAAAAATGTTTATTTTAATTCATCAAGTGATTTATACTCTTTAGAGACAGAAGGATGAAATAAGAATAACATGAGCTCCAAAATTAACTTTTCTCTGATGAAGCAAGGAAAAGGTAAAATAATTTATTTGGCTTCTGGATTTATACGAATGTTTTTTCTCAGAAAAGTATTAAACACAAAAAGCCCTCCCATAGTCCACCTGCAGATTGTACCAAAATAATTTCTTACTCAAATTGCTTTAGTATATGTAGAAATGGCTTAGCTTTTTATTGCGTGATTCGTCAGGGGGCATAATTTTGTACAGCATTATGCTTACTGAAATCCTGTGTAAGGCTAAAGACTATTATTTTGTTTCTGGCTACTGACTGCAGTCCTACCCTGGCTAACATGCTGGCTTGTCCACAAACCTGATAGGGATGAGGAAGACAGTGTTCAGGCAAGATCCATGTGAAACACCACTTCACACATGTCCTACTGAAGGTTGGTCAGCAGTGTTAACTTTTTGTGTGTATTGGTGTATGCGTTCGGTGAAAGCTTACAAGACAACTTTGTTCCCTATTTAATAGTTTGGACATAAGTGTTTCGCGACCTTGGTTTCAGTCCCTGCTATGTGTCAGCAAGCTCTCGCCATTTCCACCCCGAGTTCCTCATTTTCTTTTGCCTTGGTTTTCTAACCCCTCCTGCTTTTTCATCTTTGTTTTGGGCAACGACCTTCTGAACTCACATAATCGATTGTTCTAAGGAGTACACGCCTCTTGGGTGTTAGTGTTTATCTTATATGCTGGTCTGTTATTCATTGGCTGGGAGGTGGCCTCCAGGGATGGCTTCAGTTCCAGGTCAGAAGGCTATCTCAGGGATTCCTTCAGCCTCTGTCAGAGAGTAAATCTGGACTATTTTGTGAATTCAATTTTTTTCTACAACTTTCGGCCACTCTGTATCCATTAGCTGGGCAAAAATACGTTTAGAACATTAAAAATTGAATTTTCTCCAATAACTGTATTTTTCTCATGTAATTTTGTAGTAGAGAAACCTCATATTATCATCCCTATTAGATGAAAGAATAGGACAGGGCTAAAGAGGCCTAAGGTCACACAATTAATGCAGAGGTGAGTCATGGTAGAGACCCTCATATACAGTGTTTTAAGTGAAAGTTGACAATTCAAGTCAGTTTCTCATACAAAAACTTAGACACACTTCTTCATGTGACCCTAGCTGCTCTCCCCACACTGTGACAGCACATTCCTCCCTTCCACCCTGAATTTCCCATGTGCATTTAACCATCTCCTGTCCCTGTATTTTTTCTCATCCTGCTCCTGCCCAGTTAAGTGTCCTGTATCTACTTAAGCCAAGAAGCACACTCTTCACCTGTTCAACCACTGTCTAAGGAACTGACTCCTGGAATGATTCTAGTTCCGGACTAACAGAGAGTTCAGGGGTCATGTTTCCAGGGACCCTCTAGTCTGTCAAACCATGAAGTTTGATCTTACTACTAGATTTTGAGTTCGTTGAGTTCCCTGTAAGAGGAGTCATTGGTGGTGGCTGGGCACCATCTAGTTCTTCTGGTCTGATGTTGATATAGTCTCTGATTTATGCAGCTCTTTCTCTCTCCTGGGCTCATATTTTCCTTATGTCTTTGATGTTCTTCATTCTCTTTTGCTCCAGGTAGGTTGAGACCAATTGATGCTTCTTAGATGGCTGCTTGTTAGCTTTCAAGACCCCAGACACCACTCATCAATGTGAGATGCAGAACATTTTCTTAATAAACTTGGTTATGCCAATTGATCTACATGTCTCTTGAAACTATGGTTCCCTGGACCCTTGTCCCTGCTTTTCTGTTCCTTGAAGTGTTTGGTTGTATTTAGAAAACTTCTTGTGTGTAGTTCAGCTGTGCTAGCTTCTTTACTGTGTGTTGTCCCCCCTTCTGCCTAAAGTAATTCCTGTCTAGTGTCAAATTAATAAATTCCCCTTTTTCTCCTTACCTTCATAAGCATCAAAGACTGTTTTCTTCATTTCCTGAGGAAGACTCTCACATTTTGACTAAGGTGTTAAAATTGCTAATTCAATATGCTTTTCAGTGGGCAGATAGAAGTGAGGAGGCTTAGTTGAATGAAAAGTGAATGTTTTCATAGGAAAGGAAAATCTGTCCAGAAACGTTCACTATACCTTGGTTTTTCAGCTGTAAATCTTCTACCAGAGTTTGTAAGCTTTCCAGTCTGTTCTGGAGCTTTCTGCATGTTTTTCCTGTTGTTTCTATCGGCTGAGACTGTGAAGCTATTAGAAAATTGCTTAGATGTAATATTAAAAGTTTACTCAAAATTCTTTTTACAAATTTTCTGATTACAGGCTTAACAACCTTTCCTTTAAAATAAAGAAAACTTCAAACTTTTTCTGTTTTAAAATAAAACTGTGCCTTGTTGAAATGCTGTAATTTTAACTTATTTGATTTTTATGACAAATCAATCCTATTTACTTATATTTAACTATAAAGCACTGAAGGAGATAAGTGACACAAACACTTCCAGTTTAGTGAACACTCTGCATCACAGATGGCAGCTCTTCATACCAAATATGAGCGACTCCTAGGGTTTGGGACAGCATGACCTAACACGGACAGTGGCAACACTTTTACATGTGTGTGGGGTGTGCCCACTTCACTTGGTGCAGTCTGAATGAGGGTGATGTTATATGACGGACAAGGACAGTGTGGATGCTGAAACAGCAGCAGGGAGCCTGGAAGAAATGTGGCAACGGTGACCAAGGAGGGGCAAGAAGCATGACAGCTGTTCTCTAAGTGTGCTAAGTTTGTCAACGTCTAAAACACACTTGATTGGCAATATGAAGATTTAATATTTTTATCTTACCCTCTTACTAGTTGTATAATCTTGAGAACATTATTTGGTGGCTCATTTTCCCTATCAAAAAACATTTTTCATTACAGATACTAATATTAAAGGCAATCATCCAGAAATTATTTTAGTACAAGAGGATGAAAAACATTGAGTTTCTTAAAAGACTGATTTAACAATGTGAACATGCAATACATGATGTCTGGCATGAGTCAGATCTGACTCAACGGCAGATAATAGAGGGGAAAAAGGAGGTGCTGTGCCCTGGTGCCATAGTGGTTAAGCACAATAACTGCTAACCAAAAGGTTGGCGTTCAAATCCACCAGGTGTTCCTTGGGAACTCTATGGGGCAGCTCTACTCTGACCTATGGCATCACTATGAGTAGGAATCAACTCGATGACAGTGGTTTTATGGCACTACGGGAGCCCTGCTGGCAATCGGTTAAGAGCTCAGCTGCTAACTGGTTGGCAGTTAGTATCTATGAGCAGCTTCTTAGAAACCCTATGGAGTAGTTCTACTCTGACCTATAGGGTTGCTATGAGTCATAATCAACTCAGTGGCAATGGGTCTGGTTTTTTGGAAGCTAGTGTTCAGCATAAATTAATCATGATAAGTAGCAGTGTTGTAGTCCTGCAACCATTTCTGCTCTAACAGTTAAATAATTTGATACTTTCAATCTTCAAAAATACTAATTAATATTTTAGAAACATAATATATGGAGACAAATGCAGAAAAAAAAATGAGAAAAAAGGAAAACGTATTAAAATCTACCATTAGGTGGTGATTTTGATATTTTTTAGGATCTAGAGACATGGAAGGCAATGCATTTTGAAAGACTAAGAACTGATTTGACAATGAAGCAACAACTTGCCTAGCTTGCTCCTTATCAAGAGGAGTGATACCACAGAGCATTGGGGCTGTCTGAGTCACTGTCACATATCATGACACACATATACTGAACGTCCATCTATGTATCAGGCACTTATTATAAATCACGCAATTTTTCCCATGCGTCTTATCAAATGACAAACAAACTTCAAACTTTTTAAATAAGAAAACTTTGACAAGTTTGCATGATGCATACTTACAGTACTTATAAATGTAGACACTAAAGGAGAGCCATGATTTTAGGGGATGTAAGTAGAAAATAAAAGTCACAGCATTTAAGACTCAAAAGCTTATAATAAAATAGAAAAAAGTTCAATATTCATGTCTGAGAAAAAGATAATATTTACATATAATACCTATTTATGTTTACTAAAGTGTGTATATCTATTCAATAACCACACTACCTAAATAAAACCCACTTAATTAGACAGCATCAATTAGAGCCTGCATATAAGAACAGCATGCAAAATCTTATGAATTTGGAATATGGAAAAGAACTTATAATTCACCAGAGCAGGAAATCAATTTCATGTCATCTCATACTCACTTTTAACAGCATCAGGTGAATGAACAGGTTTGGTGGATCTGTATTGCGATGTGGACCCTATTGAATCTTCAACTGAACTAGTCAGGAGTGAGTGCACTGGAGACTTCTTGGCAGAAGAATGGAATGAACGAGAAATTGGATTTTTCACAGTTGGACTTGCTAAAATTTTCCAAGAACAAAAAGTAAAAGGGTGGAATTAATTAAAAAGACCATATGGCACCTCTTAAAAACTGAACTCTCATGTGAAAATGTTCTCAGGAATGGGAGAGAGCGTGATCTGGTAATACCCCAGGCACTGGGTTGAATAAGATTAAGGGTGAACAGGAAATAGAACAGCTCTGGGTGGCCCTTCGACTTGATGGCACTTGGCTTGGCTGGGAGGTCCTGATATCCAGCCTCAAATTATTGTTAATGCTGATTCAATTAAAGAAATCTAGGATTACTGGTATCCTTGGCATGAATGCTGTCTGGAGGAAGGTAACCTCATTCTAAGCCTCAAATGGTCTGTACAGTTTTTCAAAATCAGGTATATGAGGAGATAAGATGATACAATAAAAAACCAAGATAAAAAGTACAGATAACAGATAAAGATTCAAAGGGTCCAGATAAGTAAATTAGATAGTATATTACAAGGTAATTAGGGGGGGGGGGGAAAAAAGCCAAAAGGAGGGGATTGGGAGTGTGGGAAGGTTGAAATTTTTAATTAAGGTGGTGGGAATAGGTCTCACTGAGAAAGTGCCATCTGAGCAAAGGCTTTAAAGGAGGCGAAAGGCTAGCAATGCAGATGGAACAGTGGATGTAAAGGTCATAATAGGGAAGAGCACCTGGCATATTCAGGGTACAGCAAGGTAGGCAAGGATGATAAAGCACAATTAACGGAGAGGGGACACTAAGAAATGGAGTCAGAGAGTCAGGGGGTGTATTTGGCTACTGCAGAGACTTTGCCTTTTGCTTTCATGGAAATCGGAAGCCACCATAGGGTTTTAAGCAGAACCCATGTCTGTGCTTTTGCTGAAAACTCACGTGGAGATGGGAATGTGAAGCAATTAGACGAGTCCTCCATGTCTCCGGCGTGCAATGTGGTGGGCTCTCTGGAAGGAGATGAGCAGTGAGGTCATCACTTCATAGAGACAGACTGAGAGCTACGAACAGAATCAAGCTAACACACGTAAGAGTGATGGCTTCAAACAGAAATTCAAAGCCATAAGTAATATCACAACCCTAGACTGCAGAGGTCCTAGAATATCCTACTGAGGACGATACAAAATTGCATTATCTTTATGCATTCAGTACACCTGAAAAATGTGCAGAATGCAAATATAATAATAAACAATCTTGGCTGGAGAATTCATTTTGTCTAATAATCACTACAAAGCCCGAATCACTGACTTTCACGTGGATGCCATCTTAATGACTTACTTAAAAATGGAGAATCCAAAGATCAAAATAAAAATAAATCTCTTACCATTAATAGCATCAGTTTATAAACTCTAAGAGCTATCTATCAATAAGCTGGAACTAAACACACAGTCCTGTCTGCTGGGTAGCAGTAGGAGAGTTTCAGGGCAGCAGCTTGAGGTTGTCTGAAGGTTAAGCGATTTTCAGTATAATACTATGATTTGTTCTTTTTCTGTTATTGAGGTTAACATTCACATAATACAAAATTAACATTTTAAAATATACAATTCAGTGGGTTTAGTAACATTCACAATAGTGTGCAATCACCTCTCTAGTTCCAAAATAATGTCATCACACTTAAACTCCATACCATTACACTGTCTCTTTCCTTCTCCTCTCTCTAACCTCCTCTCTCTAACCGCCCCCAAAACCAAACTCTCTGCCTTCAGGTTGATTCCAACTCATAGCAACCAGATAGGACAGAGAAGAACTGCTCCACAGAGCTTCCAAGGAGTACCCGGCAGATCTGAACTGCCAACCTCTTGGTTAGCAGACATGCTACTTATTTGCAAACCACCAGGGTTTGCCCCCCTCCCTAGTCCCTGGCAAACATTAGTCATTTTTTTGTTTCTATAGGTTTACCTACTCTGGATATTTCATATAAATGAATCATTTAACCTACGACATTTTGTGTCTACCTTCTTTGACTTAGCATAACTTTTTTGAAGTTCGTCCATGCTGTAGCATGATCAGTACTTGATTCCTTGCTGTGGTTCAGTGTTATTTGGTTTTTATCTCTCAGTCTCTCACAAGTGTACAGTGGAGTTTTCCAGAAGCTCCCAGATGTATGACATCATAACAGATTAAGTGCAGAAGCAGATATATGAATCTAGTTGTCTTCGATTAAGCCAGGCATTAAAGAGGTGTAAAACAATACCTTTTCGGTGATTTTTTTCCTTTTTTTGAAAACAGATGCTTGCATAATAAAATGTCATTGATGTTATCATGTAATGGGTTTACCTTTGTTATTTTTAAATGAATTTATACATACTTTTAAATGCCTCAGTTTAATTTTCCAACATGAAAAATATTGACAGAAATAACCCAAACAAACAAAAAGCTCTTTGACATCTTCAGTAATCATGAGTGTCAAGGGGTCCTGAGGCCAAAAAGTTTGAGAACAGTTATATTAGAGGAAAAATCCTGGAAAAAAGGTCCTGCTATATTATGGATAATCTTGGCTAACAGGGTAAAGAGTCAGCCCTTGCTACAGGAGGTGATTGGGAATCTTTGAAGGTTTTTGGGCTGGGGGAACAGACAATTGTTTAAGGCGTGCTTTAGGCAGAGTACTTTGAAACTGATGCACAGAAGTGACTGGAACTTGTAAAAAACTGGAGATTAAAACACACGCATGCATATACAACACTGAAGAGGCCACCACAATAGTCCACGGAACAGGAGAAAAAGCCTAAGGCAGTTCTAAGGCATATCTAAAGAAAAAGGTGAATTCAAGAACTATTTTAGAACTAGAATTACTAAGATTTGGTGACCAGTAAAGTAAGACAAACGAGAAAGAAGAATTAAAAACAATGATAAGGTTTAGGTCTAAGTACCTGGGAAAGTGGTGGCACCATGCACAGACTAGGAGAGATGGAACAAAAAGGTTTCATGCAATGATCACCTTTGTTTGGTTTTAGTCATTCAAACCTCAAGTGCTCTTAAAATGTGTTTAAAAAAACTGAGAAAACCAAACTGTCATGGATCAAATTGTGTCCCCCCAAAAATATGTGTAGCCGTGTGGCTGGGCCATGATTCCCAGTATCTTGTGGCTGTCCTCCATTTTGTGGTTTTCTTATGCTGCATGTTGAAGGATTAAGGTGGGGGTGGAGTCCAGATGGCGGACTAAGCACACGACTCCTTATATCCTTCTGGAAACCAAGACCTAAATTGATAATCAAACAGAGCCTTCTGATCACCTAGTGAGCCTGCAGAACACAGCACAGGGCTATTAATTTGGACTTCATATCACTGACTGAAAAACCTCCTCTCTTTCGCTGACTCCCACTCCTGGCTAGCACTGGCTCTCACAGACTGAAGGTAAACGCACCATTTTGAACTTTTTTTCCTCTGTCTTGGCCGGCAGGCAGAGCTGGGTCTTGCCTAGCAGCTAGACTCAGACATACTGCTAGGGGGATAGGCAGGTGAAATTCCCACATTTTTAGAGCCAGGCTTAGGACTCTGTTAATCTAGCTACTAGGGGCCTGTCTTTTTATCACTACCACAGCAGGGTTTGTACAGAACCGCACTGCCAGAGTGCGGGACGCCATGTTGGATATGGAGATTTTAGTGGGACCTAATTCTTAGCCTGGGAGCCAGCACCTGCAAACAGGACAGTGCTTCTCTGACAGAAAAGCAGTAATTTACACAGTGTTGCCTACGGTGGGGGCCCGGCAACTGAGGCAGAGGAATCACTACCTCTTGGCACCTTTAGGCCCTCTATCTGCTGCCTGTGTGGAGGGAGTCATCCTGGACACGGTGGCCGCAGCTGGACCTAATTCTTAGCTTGGGAGCCAGAGCCTACCCACAGGAGAGTGCTTTTCTACCAGAAAAGCAGTACTCTACACAGTGTCACCTAAAGTTGGGCCCTGTCAGCAGAAGCCAACAGGGCAGTAGCATTGCTGTATTCTGAACTAGTTTGTTATCATCAGGGGTTGGATATAGAGGTGCTTACTTTGCCAGTTAGGGAACAGGGACTTTTACACCTGAAAACTTGACTGACTTGGGAAGTGGTCAGATACCTTTTGCTTTACATTTTAAGACAGCCTAGAGAAATATCTGCACTTGGCTAGAGAAATATCTGCAGTCCATCCTCACAGTATCTCTTCCAGCCTCTACATACATGGGACCCAAAAAGCAACAGACACTTGCGGCATACAAGAAATCACACATGGCTTCAGAAGGCTCCCAAACTAAACAACCAAGGAGTTTTCTGGATGAAGATGCTTTTATGAAATCACCAGAAAGTGAACACAAAATGATTATATACAGAGCCCTTCTAGACCTTATACAAAATGCGGCAGAACAAAAGGAAAAATTAAACAAGCTGTTCGATCTGATGGAACACCAGCACTCTGAAATCCAACAGATCAAGAACAAATCAAAGACACAGAAACTTCCATGCAAAGCCAAGAATGGAACAAGTGGAAAAAAGAATTTCTGACTTGGAAGACAGAGCTACTGACACCAGCATCTATGAGTAGAAATCAGAAAAAGAAATAAGAAAAATGAAGAAGCATTAAGAAGCATGTGGGACTCTATCAAGAGGAGCAACCTTCAATTAATTGGAGTCCTTGAACAGGATGAGGCACCTGAGAACACAGAGAGTATTGTTCCTGAGCTGCTGACAGAAAACTTCCCAGAAATCATGAAGGAAGAGAACATAGACATCTCAGATGCATAGTGTATGCCACCCAATATAGATCTCAAAAGAAAGACTCCAAGACATATTATAATCAAGCTTAACAAAATGAAACACAAGCAGCAACTCTTAAAGGCAGTAAGACTCAAAACAAAGCTAACATTCAGAGGGAAACTCTGTAGGCTTTCATCAGATTTCTCAGCAGAAACCATGCTGGCACAGAGACAGTGGCATGACACATTCAAAGCCTTGAAGGAGAAGAACTTCCAGCCAAGAATTATATATCCTGCAAAACTATCTTTCAAACATGAAAACGAAATTAAGATATTCCCAGATAAACAGAAACACAGAGACTTTGTAAAAACCAAACCCAAACTGCAAGAAATACTGAAAGAAGTTATTGGCTCTAGCTTGGAAGAACGAAACGACTAACTTTATATTTTAGAGCAATATACTACTCAAAACTCTACTCAGTTAGGGAAGGCTCCAAAGTCAATCACAGCTTGAATACTGAAAGAAGCAATACAGTGATTATCATGGAAACTATGGTGCCATCAAATTAAAAAGAGGGATGTACTACAGTCATTATGGTCCTTCCAGATGGAGAGGAAGATGACAAGACTGGTAGTAATTAAAATTGGGTTTATATGATTAAGGGGGATCATAGGGGCAGCTGTAAAACACAACAAAGATGTATCATACCATTTCAAGAAATGTAACACAGGAGTCTCAACTACAAAACCAGCTCTGAAAAAGGTGAAAAATCAACTCACAAAAAAGAATGTCCCAGAACAGACTAATAAGAACAACAGAGAAAATATCAACACAAAAATAAACATACCATAAAGGCAGCAGTGAATACATACCTATCTAATAATTAAATTGAATGTGAATGGACTGAATGCTCCAGTAAAGAGACGTCGAGTGGCATCTTGGATCAAAAAGACATGACCCATCCATATGTTGTCTACAAGAAACTCAATTGAGACCTAAAGATAGGAACAAACTGAAAATTAAAGGATGGAAGAATATATATCAAGTTAACAGTGAACAAAGAAGAGCAGGGGTGGCAATTCTAATCTCAGACAAAATCAATTTTAATGTCAAATTCACCACTGTGGACAAAGATGGACACTATTTATTGCTGAAAGGTTTAGTACACAAGCAAGACTTAACTATATTAAATATTTATGCAGCTAATATCAGAGCACCTAAATACATCGAAGAAACACTGACTACACTCAGAAAAGAGTTCGATAACTCCACAATAATGGTGGGAGACTTCAGCACTCCACTCTCAATACTGGGCAGATCATCTAGAAAAAAGCTCAGTAAAGATAGAGAAGATCTCATTGCCACAATTAATGAACTAAATCTCTTCGATATGTACAGAACTTTCCACCCATCAGCAGACAACTACAACTTCTTCTCCAGTGCACATGGAACATTCTCCAAAATTGACAATGTGTTAGGACATAGTGCAATGCTCAACAAAATCCCTACTACTGAATTACTGCAAAGCATCTTCTCAGATCATAAATCCATAAAAGTCGAAATCAATAGCAGAAAAAACACAGACAGAAAGTGGAACTCTTGGAAACTGAACAACATCTTGCTCAAAAAAACATAGGTTCTAGAAGAAATCAAAGATGAAATAAAGATATTCATGGATTCCAATGAAAATGAAAACAATTCCTACCGGAACCTATGGGATCCAGCCAAAGCAGTGCTCAGAGGTTTGTTTATCTCCATAAATGCACACACCTGGAAGGAAGAAAGAAACCAAACCAAGGAACTAACCCTACAGGTTGAACAAGTAGAGAAAGAACAACAGAGGAACCCCTCAGGCACCAGAAGAAACCAGATTATAAAGATTAGGGCAGAGCTAAATGAATTAGAGAATAGAAAAACAATTGAAAAAATTGAAAAGACCAAAAGCTGGTTTTCTGAAAAGATCAACAAAATTGACAAACCACTGGCTAAACTTACTAAAGGAAAGCAGGAAAGGAAACAAATAACCCAAATTAGAAATTAGAGGGGAGTGGTCACAACAGATCCACCAGAAATAAAAAATATCATAACAGAATACTATGAAAAGCTGTACTCTAACAAATTTGAAAACTTAGAGGAAATGGACAAATTTCTTGATTCATAGCAGCTACCCAAATTATCACAATGTGAAGGAGAACAACTTAATAAACCCATGAGAAAGGAATAGATTGAAAAGGTCATCAAAACACTGCCAACCAAAAAAGCCCAGGCCCAGATGGCTTCACTGCAGAATTATACCAAGCTTTTAGAGAAGAGTTATCTCCAATACTACTGAGACTATTTCACAGTATACAAAGGGATGGAGTACTCCCAAACTCATTCTATGAAGCCAGCATAACCCTGATACCAAAGCCAGGGAAGATCCAACCAAAAAGGAGAATTACAGACCGATATCACTCATGAATCTAGATGCAAAAATCTTCAATAAAATTCTTGCCAATAGAATACAACAACACATCAAGAAAATAATCCATCCTAACCAAGTTGTATTCATACCAGGGATGCAAGGCTGGCTCAACATCCGAAAAACATTAATGTGATTAACCACATAAATAACACAAAAGACAAGAGTTACCTGATTTTGTCCATTGATGCAGAAAAGGCATTTGATAAAGTTCAACACCTATTCATGCTAAAAAACCTTCGCAAAACAGGAATAGACAGAAAATTCTTCAACGCAGTAAGGGCCATTTATAGAAAGCCAACTGCCTACATCATCCTGAATGGAGAGAGGCTGAAAGACTTTCCCTTGAGAACAGGAACTAGACAAGGATGCCCACTCTCACCTATCCTATTCAACATTGTACTAGAAGTTCTAACCAGAGCAATTCGAGAAGACCAATAAATAAAGGGCATCTGCATTGGCAAAGAAGAAGTCAAAATCTCCCTGTTTGCAGATGACATGATTGTATATGCAGAGAATCTCAAAGAATCTATAAGTAAACTACTCAAACTGATAGAAGAGTTCAGCAAATTCTCAGGATACAAGATAAACTTAAGCAAATCAGTAGGATTCCTTTATACCAACAACGAGACTGTTAATGAAGAAATCAACAAATCAATACCATTTACTATAGCCCCTAAGAAGATAAAGTACCTAGGAATTCATCTAACCAGAGAAATAAGAGACCTTTACAAAGAGAACTACAAGCCCTTACTACAAGAAACTAAGAGAGACTCAGATAAATGGGAAAACCTACCCTGCTCATGGATAGGAAGACTTAACATTGTGAAAATGTCTATTTTAACCAAAGCAATCTACTTATATAATGCAATCTCAACACAAGTTCCAGCGTCATTTTTTAATGAGATGGAGAAACAAATCACCAATTTTGTTTGGAAAGGGAAGAAGCCCCGGATAAGAAAGATGCTCACCGAGGATGAAAGTGACACGGGGTAAAGACAACCCAGAAGATAGAGAGACGCACATGAGTGGGTGCCTACATCGGGGGACCAGAAAAACCAGATGGTGCCCTGCCAGCACCAGTGATAGCTGCGATGGAGCTCACAAAGTTGAGTCTCACTGGCAACACAAGGATAAAAAGAGGTGCACCCTGAGATCTCCACCAAAAGACCTCAACTGATGGTCCAGTGGTCTTGGGGTTCCCCTGGGAGTATGGCCCCTTGCTCTGATGCTGCCCTTGCCCATAAATCATAATGAAGGTACACTCTTCTGACACAAATGGATTGGGCTTGGCGAAGCAGAGTGACCATATATTGGATGCACTTTATGGTTCTTTGCATCTATAGGATATCATCCTGCTGACCTCTGGCTGGAGGAAGGACAGTGGGTGGAGAGGACGGGAAAGGAGACTGTTGGGAAGATGAGACATGTATGAAGCAGAGAGGAACAGTGTGCTGTCACTGGGCAGGGAGAGCAGTGGAAGTTGCATATAGGTGGGCATGTAAATTTATACGGGAACATAGTACATTTCTACTCAGTCATAATAAAAAAAAAGAAAAAGGATTAAGTTGGGGCTGTAGATCCCTTCATAGGATTACCTCCCTACTCCACTGTAAAGGGAGTTTCCCTGGAGTATGGCTTGACCCACCCTTAATCCTTCCATCCTATGAGAGATAAAAGGACAGAGGAGCAGACAGAGAATTGGGAACCTCGTACCATCAAGCAAGCAGCACCAGGAGAAGAGCGTGTCCCTCAGACCTGAGGTTCCTGCCCCAAGATGCTCCCTGGACAAAGACTGATGTAATACCGGACTTTCCTCCAGAGCCTACAGGGGGAAAGCCTTTTCCTGGAGAGGACACCCTGAATATGGACTTGTAGCCTACAGGACTGTGTAAGAATAAACCTTTCTTTGTTAAGGCCATCCACTCTGTGGTATTTCTGTTAGAGCAGCCCTAGCTGACTAAAACACAAACTCATTGCCATCGAATTGATTACTACACCTAAGTAAACCTTACAAGGGAGGCAGATATTTTGAAGTCTTTATTTGAAACCTTCCTTAGAACATAATGTTATTAAGTTGTAAAAAACAGAACAAGAAAAGTCAGTTATCCACAAAAGAGATATGGCACTCAGAATTAGTACTTGCTTTTATTTTTTATTTTGTTCTGTGCATATGGACTATCATTTTGTGTGTGCGTGCTTTAGGTGAAAATTTACAGACGAAATTAATCTCTCATTAAGCAATTATAGCATTAATTGCCAATCCAATATGTCAATACTCTCCTCTTCTGTACCTCCGGCTCTCCAGTTCCATTCATTCTGTTTCCTGTCCCTTCCTGCCTTTTATCTTTGCTTTGGGGCTGGTGTTAGCCATTTTGTCTCATATACTTGATTGAACTGAGAAGCAAGTTCCTTACTTGTGTTACTTGTTATTTTATAGGTCTGTCTGATCTTTTTTACTGAAGGGTGAACTTCAGGGGTGACTTCAGTACTGAGTTAAAAGGGTCTCGAGCCATATCCTAGATGTTTTTCCAGACTCTGCCTGATTAGTTAAGTTTGGTCTTTAATCTTAAGGTTTGAATTTTGTTCTGTATTTTTCTACAGTTCTGTTTGGGACCCTTTATCAGACTCACTGTCACAGCAGTTGATCATGGTAGCTGGACACTACCTAGTTGTGCTGGACTTACACTGATGGAGGTGGTTGTGGTCCATTATTCCTTTGTACTAATCTTTCCCTTATGTCTTTGGTTTTCTTCATTCTCCTTTGCTTCAGACATGTAGGACTAATAGATATGTCTTAGATACAGGGATCCATCGGACTTTTGTATATTTACCTTGTATCATGCTGCTTTGCTGAATCTATTAGTTACACTAGTTTTCTCGTGGAATCCTTCAGGTTCTCTACACATAAGTACCACATCATCCATGAATACGGATAGTTTAATTTTTCCTAATTTGGATGCCTTTATTTTTCTTGCCTTTTTGTTCTGGCTGGAAATCCTGGTGGCGAACAGGTGAAGTGCTACAGCTGCTAGCTGAGAGGTTGGCCTTTTCTGTGTCAACTGGGATGATCACGTGATTCTTTTCTTTCTTTTTATTTATGTGGTAGTTTACATTGACTGATTTTTCTAATGTTCAACCATCCTTGCATATCTTGTATGAATCCTACTTGGTCCTGTTGTATTATTTTTTAGTTATTATGATGAATTCTATTGGCTAGA
The DNA here is from genome assembly GCA_028571685.1 of Heterohyrax brucei. NCBI lineage: Eukaryota > Metazoa > Chordata > Mammalia > Hyracoidea > Procaviidae > Heterohyrax > Heterohyrax brucei. The sequence goes on along the minus strand of CM053143.1, from coordinate 115,101,148 downwards.
ATTTTGTTGAGCATTTTCAGATCTACATTCATGACAGATGTTAGTATGTCATTTTATTTTTTTGTGGTGTCTTTGCCTGGTTTTGTGTAAGGATTATGCTGACTTCAAAGAATGTATTTGGAAGTATCCCTTACTTTTATATGTTCTAAAATTTTTTAAGTAATACTAGTATGAAGTCTTCTCTGAATGTTTGGTAGAATTTTCCAGTGAAGCCATCTGCACTTGGACTTCTTGTGTGTTGTTTTTTTAAACTTATCTTTTCAATCTCTTTTCCTGTTAAGCATCTATTCAGATTGTCCAGCTCAGTTTGTATTAGCTTGGGTAGGTAGTGTGTTTCTAGAAATGTGTTCATTTCCCCTAGGTTTTCAAATTTGTTGAAATGTAGTTTTTCTTTTGTTTTTTAAAAGTATTTTTGTGCTTTACGTGAAAGTTTAGAGTCCAAATCAATTTGTCAGACAAAAGCTTACATACACATTGCCATATAACTCTACCTGCTCTCCCCACACTGTGACAGTATATTCCTTCTTTCCATCCTGTATTTCTCATGTCCATTCAACTAGCTCCTGTCCCCCTCTGCCCTCTCTTGCTTCTGAACAGAAGCTGCCCAGTCTCATGTATCTACTTAAGCCAAGAAGCACATTCTTCTCCAGTAACATTTTGTGTCTTATAGTCCAGTGCAATCTTTGTCTGAAGAGCTGGCTTAAGAACTAGTTCCAACTCAGGGATGGCAGTGTATCCGGGGACTGTGTTTTTCGGGGGACCCTCCAGTTTGTTAGACCACTAAGTGTGGTCTTAATAGGGTTCGAGTTCTGCAATCCATTTTTCTCCTACCTTGTCAGAGACTCTTTGTTATGTTCCTGGACAGGGCAGTCATTGGTGGCAGCCAGGCATCATTGTTCTTTATCATTGTATAACATTTCCTAGTGTGAATATACATACCATTGTTTATCCATCATCTGTTGATGGGCACCTAGGTTGATCCCATCTTTTGCCATTGTGGATAATGCTGCAATCAACACCGATGTGCATGTACCAAGATATATTCCAAGAAGTGTGATTGCTTGATTGTAGGATATTTCCAGTTCTAGCTTTTTAAGCAAGTGCCAAATCCATTTCCAAAGCGGTTGTACCATTTTACATTCCCACCAGCAGTGTAGATGTGTTCCAGTCTCTGGAGTATAATTTTCCATAGTACTTTGCTATGACCCTTTTTATTTCCACTAGATCTGTTGTAATGGCTGCCATTTCATTTCTTATTTGGGCCATTTGCTTCCTTTACTTTTTGTCCTTTGTCAGTTTGACCAATGATTTGTTGATCTTTTTGATCCTTTCAAGGAACCAACATTGTTTTGCTGATTCTTTCTACTGTTTTTTCTATTCTTTGTTTCTGCTCTGACCTTTATTATTTCCTTTCTTCTAGTGGCTATGTACTTCTTTTGCTGTTCTCTTTATATCTGTTTGAGTTGTAAAGCTAACATTTTGCCTTTATCTCTGTGATGTTTCCATTGATTATTATAAATTGGTCCTTCAATATGGCCTTGGCTGTGTCCCCAAGGTTTTGTTATGATGTGTTTTCTTTCTCATTTCATTCTAGGAATTTTTAAATTTCTGTCTTTGGTTTCTCCTATCCAGTGGTTTTAAGCAAGGTGCTATTCAGTTTTCAAGGCTTTTATTTTTTTTTTTTCTGCTCTGTAATTTCTGTTTTTATGGTATTATGATCAGATAAGATGTCTCAAATTACCTCAGTGTCTTGGATTTTGCTGAGGGTTGCTTTGTGGTCTAGTTAAGATGTGGTCTAGTCTGGAAAATGTTCCACCTGTATAGGAAAAGAATGTATACCTGCCTGCTCTTGGGCAGAGTGTTCTATGTATGTCCATGAGGTCAGGTTGGCTCACTGTAACCTTTGGATCTTCTGTATCTTTGTTGAGCTTCTTTCTAGATGTTCTGTCCTTTACCAAGAGTAGTCTGTTGAAGTCTCCTACTATTACTGCGAAACAGTTTATTTCTCTTTCAGTGCTGTTAAAGTTTGTTTTACATATTTTGGAACATTGTTGTTAGATGCATAGATATTTATTCTGGCTATGTCATCACGGTAGATTTTTCTTTTTAATCATTATATGGTGGATTTTGCTTTAAGGTCTATTTTATCTGAGATTAGTATTATTACTCCTGCCTTTTTTTGCTTGCTGTTGCTTGATTTATTTTTTCTATAATTTGATTTTTAATAAATTTATGTCTTTGTTTTTAAGGCATGTCTCTTACAGACAGTATATTAGCAGGTCATGTTTTTAATCCAATCTGTCACTCTCTTTATGGGTGCATTTACGCCATTTACCTTCAATATGATTACTGACAGTTCTGAGTTTATTGCTGTCATTTGTAGTGGTGCTGACATTTCCTTTGTCCCTCTTATTCTCTTGTGCTAAGTTCCTTGTATTCATGGAGCATCCTTTGTTTTTGTAGATTTTTGTGTTTACTGAGATTTTTTTCTTCTTGATTTTGATGAGTAGTTTTGTTAACACTTCTTTGTGGTTACCTTGGAACTGTATCTTCCCAAGTTTTAATTAGTCTTTTATTACTTGGTATCACTTTGACTTGCTCTCCATTTAAAAGCTCTATGCCTTTACTGTTGATTCCCTCTTTTATTGTTGTGATACTGTTGTCATTCACAGATTGACCTCTTTTGTTCCATGTCATACATCTTTTAGTTCTGTTTTATCTTTGGGAGTTACTTTATCCCTTCATTTAAGGTTCAGGTTTCCAGGATTGGCACCTGTATCCATTTCAATAGGTTTTGGGGGTCTTTGCTGCAGAAGGCTGGCTTAGTCTATCTGACTGGGCACCATCTGTGCACTGCTCTGGACTACAATTATTGATTTAGCTCATGTTGCTGCAAAAGTTTATAGAGCAAGAAACAATAAGATGTTGATTAAAGAGAAGTGCTGCAATTACAGTGAAGTGTTGTGGTTAAAATAACAATTCCAGTAGTCTTTCTCATGTCATTTAAGTCTGAGTATTAAAAATGGCCAGTTTTTCAAAGTACAGAACATTTCCATGCATTTTTTATTTTCTGGTGTGTTTCATACTTTTTTAAGCGCTTCTATTCAATATTAAAATCTCTTTGCCCAGTTTAAGTGCATGAATGGACTGGATCCCATCTTTTCCCCACCACTCTCCCTCTTTATAAAAATGTCACTGCTGAAGGAAGCCTGCCTAAGCACTTGAGAGCGTGCACCTCCAGACCAGACGAACACTGCTATTAACATATCTGCAATCCACCTGATGTCACAATGTCTTTTTCTAGCTGTGGAGAAACTCTTCAGCAGAGCTTTAGTCATCTCAGAGAAGCAGTTCTTCTCTGCCCCATGCCTGGGATTGGGCCCTTTCCCAGGTAATTCAGTGACGGTACATGCTTGTGGTCATGAGCATGAGCTCAGAAGCCAGAGAGCTCTGGATTCAAATCTGACCTCTATGATTTTAAAAGCTGTGTGATCCTGGCAAGTTGCTTAAGCAATCTAAGTCTTCATTTCCTAATCTGCATACAGGAATAATGATCCTTACCTCATAAGTCAGATAAACTAAATAAGCTGAAAACACTTGGAAAATAGTAAAAATAAAAATATGTAGTAATAGCTGCTATTATTGATAGGTAGCCAAAGCCAATTGATAGGTAATATATAGCATTATACACCCAGGTGAGAAGCAAATCAAAGCCTTCTCTTCAATTTTAGGCTAAGGAAAATATTTGTTTATAAAGATTCAAATTTACTCTAGACTGATTCAGTAGAAGAGACAGTCAGAAAATATTTATAATACTGTCTTAATTCACTGACTAAAGGACTTATTTAGTGGTTACTACATGGCAGGCAGTATGCTTGATGAAGATGATACAGCAATGACTCAGCCCCTGCCTACATGGGATTGACACAGCAGAAGTCATTTTCCTTTTCCTTAGGCAATTTTTTATAGCCACTGAAAGTAGAAAAGGAAAAAGTATTTTTTTCCCCCCTGGCAGTCAACAAACAGACGTTGCCATTGTGAGCAACTTGGAGCAAGGGCTCATGTCTGTGTTGTTCACTGTCACAATCCCAGGGCCCAGCACAGCACATTGCATGTCACAGGCAGGAAAAATCCTTCGAATCAGTGAATGAACACCAGTAAGACGGACAGTTTGAAAACCAGGGCTGGTAAGATAATCTCTTACCTGCTAAGAGTTTCACTTGATTTGCTTCCTTCAGTGGAGTTCCTTAATGAGTTGTTGCTTCTGTTGATAGAAGGGTGGGACAAATGAAAGGTAATATAATGGAATTTTCTTACCAGTGTAGTGAAGGATTGTGAGAAAAATAATTTAATCTTATAGGGTGAAGTGGTATCATCTGATAGCTAGCTATCCAGATCGCAAGTATTAATAAAACGGAAGTGTTCCTCTGTACTTGACTTTTGGACAAGCAGATTCAAGGGTGAAGATGGGGCACTGTATCTTCTAGATGGAGAGGCATGAACTTACTTTAGGAATCAGTAGTCTGGTTTGATTAGAACATAATGCAGGAGTAAAAACAGTCTGGTGACAGGTAGATTCTTCAGTGTCACACTGATGGACTATGTAGTTAAAGCAGCAGACAGTGGGAGCCTACTGCAGATTTTCAGGCAGTGGCCTCTGTGTCTTCCATGAATGACAAGCTAATATTAGCCCTTCCACCTCCCACCCAATTTTTTGGCTTCAGTTAGTTCTCAGAACTGTCTCTGCTTAGAGACTTATTTCAGGTTATGGATTTCAATTCTTTAAATATCTCCTTTAAAATGATTTCATTTGAGAATTTAGCTATTACTGATGAAGATAGGACTCTTTCAAGTAGGTTCTTAAAATACTGCATTGAGGTTGCTATAATTTCTGGGCCACTCTTATCTCAGAAGTTATATAAGCTATTGTAAATAAGTATAAATGAAGAAGAAGTTCTTCCACTTTTGATATGCTGTGGTTTCAACAGTACATCAACAGAGAAGTGCCAGAAATTCAAGCCAGAATCAGAAAAATATGTGGAATGCAGGGTATCATTGCTGATGTCAGATGGATTTTGGCTGAAAGCAGAGAATACCATAAAGATGTTTACATGTATTTTAATGATTGTGTAAAGGCATTCAACTGTGTGGACTATGACAAATTACGGCTAACTTTGTAAAGAATAGGAATTACAGAGAACTTAATTATGCTCATATAGACAGTAACAGAACAAGAAGATCCTCTGTGGCTTAAAACTGGGAAAGGTGTAGGATTGTATCCTCTCACCACACTTATTCAATCTGTATGCTGAACAGATAATCCCAGAAGCTAGACTATATGAAGAAGAATGGTGCATCAGGGTTGAAGGAAGACTCATTAACAAGCTGTGATATGCAGACGACACAATCTTGTTTGCTGAAAGTGAGAAACTTACTGATGAAGATTAAACATCCAGCCTTCAGTATGGATTCTACTTTGACATAAAGAAAACAAAAATTTTCACAAGTAGACCATTAAGCAACATCATAATATATGGAGAAAATACTGAAGTGGTCAAAGGATTTCATTTCACTTGTATCTACAGTCAACACCCACGGAAGCAGCAGTCAAGAAATCAAACAAGGCTAGACAACGAACACAGTAGACCAAAGAAGAATGGATGTATTTCCCATTGTAGTTCTGGAGAACAATGTTGAGTACATGACAGATTGTCAGAAGAATGAACAAGTCTGTCTTGGAAGAAGTACAGCCAGAGTGCTCCTTGGAAGTGAGGATAGTGAGACTTCATTTTATGCATTTCCAAAAATACATGTTATCAGGAGGGGCCAGCCTTGAGACGCACATCATGCTTGGTAAATTACAGGGTCAGTGAAAAAGAGGAAGACCCTTGACAAGATGGACTGACACGGTGGCTGCAACAATGGATTCCAACACAGCAGCAATTGTGAGAGGGGTACAGGACTAGGCAGGACTTTGTTCTGTTGCACACATAAGGTTGCTGTGAGTCAGAAACAACTTGATGGCACCTAACACCACTACCACCACCGTCATATATCTCTATATGGGTAAACATAAAAAAATAAAACAAAATAAGCAAAAACTCCCATGATGTTGATTTTCAGAAGGTTTATTTTAGGAAATTGGCTGGTTGTGCAGTGGTGAACTGCTCAAAAGGTTGGTGATTTGAACCCACCAGCTGCTACATGGCAGAATGATGTGGCAGTCTGCTTCCTTAAGGATCACAGCCTTGGAAACCTTATGGGGCAGTTCTACTGTCCTATAGGTCTCTATGAGTCGGAATCAACTGGATGGCAATAGGTTTGGGTTTTTCTGGTTAAATTATTTTAGATTCCATTGACATTCTCTTTAGCTTGAATCAGACAATATAACAGTTTTCCTTCAATGGACTCAATACGCCCATCAATTCTGTAAACCTGTCCAAATAGAATTCCTAAATTACCGGGCCACATATGAAATTCACAGACAATTAATCAGATTCAGAATCTCAGATTCTTCTTACCTATGGCATATCTCCACTCTGAGGCTTGATTCAGTGATGCAATCCCTTACTCTACCATTTCTGTATAGACAAATATGACTCTTAGTTCACTGCATAAAGCACAATTTCCAGATTTCATGTATTTTTAGAATAGTCAATTGCTCATATGTAGTTAAGTCTTCGTTAAGTAGACTTCATGCCTCCAAGCAAATTTTGCAGAAGCCCTTAGAAATGCTACCCTCCATGCTGGTGACAAGCTCTTTGATAGGACTACTGCAAATTAACCTAAGTTTTCTAAAGGTAGGAGACAAATATATTCATGTTCAATACAACTCAAGCCAATAGTTAGTAGTCAAAGTAACAGAAACTGGATCAGGGAAGCCACGATAATCTAGTGTGATGATTAGTGCCAGGAGCTAGGGGCTCTCATGTTTACTTTTGGCTTTGCCTTGTTGACAGGAAAAGATAGGACAGCCTATTCCCAAATTTCCTCATCTGTCAAATGAGCTTAATACCACTACCCTGGCTTAGAAAGCACATTATAGAGTTGTGACAAAAAGAAAAGTTCCTTGCAAATATAATTATCTTTGATGGAGTACTCAGTAAAATACTTTTGAAGTTAAGTGATACAGAGAATAGGATGTTATGCTAGGTAACTGAACTGTTAGCAGTATTTTGCTACTGATATTAATGTTATTAACAACAATTAAACAAATTCAGCTAATATTTTGGCATTTGGAGTTAACACATACTAATTGAACATCTTACAGAACTGGAGACTGTTTATATGGAAACATTATTTCAGAAAGTATTACTAGGTATTTGCCATACAATGAAAAAGTAAGTATTACAACAATCACTATAACACTAAAAAACAATATATACCATATTAAAGTGCTTTAAGATAAGTTAATTTGTATAATACCATAGAGTAAAAGAAAAATATAACTATAAAAATTACAGAAATTTCATTGTTTCCTGCAGCTCTATATAGGGAAGGGCTGGTGAACTGGGTGACTCCTCTTTGGATGTGACCTTTTATTAACTGGCTGTAAATCACTGACATGAGTACCTTGCCTACTGGTTATACCTGGAGGACTTCGTAGTTTCCCAGGGTTCTAGTTTTAGAACTAGGACTGTATAGCAGCAGGCAAATCAATACTTACCTTTTGAAACTTGTTTTTCTTATTTGTAAAATGGGATAAATAAGCCTGCCTTTTCTGTCTTAAAGGGTTGTTATATGGATCAAATAGGATAAATTACCATATACATGTAACTTTGGGCACCATTTTGCACTGACTACTCTCTGAATAAAATGACTATACTATTTTCTTTTGATGTGAAATTGTTTTACTGAACTCTTCCACACTCATATTATTTTTCTTGGTAATATCAAACACTCTTCCAATTTAGTTAAATCTCAACCTCCCTGAAAATAACATGTAGAAACCCTAACTGCAAACCGCTCATGAGAGAAGCTTTCCCATTGTGAAGGACGTGTCAGTCTTACGCAGCCACATACAGGCCTCCCAGGGTTGGTGTTCTTCCATCATCCTCGGACTTGCTCAGAGGCATAGAGGGTTCATCATTGATCACACTTCTCAACTCTTGGAGAAGCTGTTTCAGGTCTCTTGTTGGATCTTCTTTCAGTATGTTAGATTTCACAGAGTGCTGAAATAAAATAATGTACAAAACAAAGACTTTATTTTCCCAGATTCATAAGCTTTTTTCCAATTATAAAATTAATCCAAATAATTACAAATTGTGGAGGAGCAAAAAACAAAAACATAAATCGTCCGTATCTTACTACCCACAGATAATCAATAATAACCAATCAATACAGTACTATATCTAATTTACATATGCATGTATGTATATATATTCATAGACACATATGTGACCAAAGTATACACAACATTTTAAAACTCTTTAAAATTTTTTAAACAATGTAATATGGGCATCCTTACCATGTTGTTAAACATTTTCGACTAAATTCAGATAAAATAATTTTAATATTTTCTTTACAGCTAAACTAGTTTTACAAACCCACAGAATTTTGGAAATAGGGGAATCTTTAGAGATTTTTCATGTTTTACTGATGAGGAAAGAGACATTCAACTTTATAAAACCATATAATTTGGCATTTGAGAAAAATATAAAACTATTTTCAGACTGGTATCAAATGTCCCTCCAATGAATAATTACAGGAAGTACGTTCTCTATAAGTACATTGAGAGAAGCCAACTGATAGTCAGAAGTTGGCTGGTCTGAGCAAGAAGATGTTGCTGGAGGATTTTCATGACTAGAGCCATTAAGCACCACCAAGTTATTCTAGCCTGAGGTGTCCGTGCCCACTGTAGGGTTACATGTGCCACATGGATTAGCAACTCAAGATGAATGCTGGCCAATTTTTGTCCCCAGGGCTTTTCTAGACACCATGCCAAATAAAAGGCTGATGATAAATGATACAGCATTTACTTTCTCCCCACTCTTACATCATCATTGGTAAACCACATACAGTATCTAGCTGAAAATATTCAAGTGGATGATTTGTTATTTGTTGCCCTAGGCCTGGTAGCCATTATAGCCAAAGTGGAATAAAATTTTATAAATTTATAAAATAACTTTGTCCTACTGCAATCTTCAGTTACCAAGTCCTAACCTTGAACCTAGACTCTCATACATTCTGCCCTCTAGAATGACAATGAACAATGACAATTATTTGTTTTGGCAACACTATTAAGTTCTAGATCCTTGACATTTAATATAAGTGATCAGTAGAATCACCTACAAACATACAAATACCTCTTTTTGTTATCATGGTACCCAGGCTCTTTGAGGTGACTGGTAGCTTACAAAACATTTAAAGTTGAAAGCCACTCATTTTTACCCCTTGTTTGGCAATTGCATACAATCGGCCCTCTGATAATCTTTTGTGACCTCACCCTTATATCTTTTTAAACTTTTGAAATGTGTAGTGCTCCTCCAATGAAAATGCACCCTCTATAGAGGCAAGGAATTGGTTTGATCATCATAGTCATTGTATATCATTAGCTTTGTAAGCTGAATTGCAAAAAGCCCATAATCTGTGCATAAAATTACATTCAAAGGTGGATGAATCCTGAACATTGTCTAGCTGTAGTCCAACCACCAGTAAGAAGTGATGAAGAATTCCATTCCCTCTGACAGCTTGTCTGTCCTTGCTAATTCATTATATGGCTTTAATCTTTTGAAATACTTACACAGGCTTACTAAATTGAATCTCTCTCCATATAACTTCCATTCCTTAGGATCACAGGAAACAAGACCAATATGATAATATTTTAGAAATAGATACTTATTTTATCATTCTGATCTTTTCCCACCTGTCCTAGTCATCCAGTGCTGCTTTAATAGAAATAGCCTAAGTTGTTATTGTTCTTTGGTGCTGCTAAGTTGTTTCTGACTCACAGCAACCCTATGCACAACAGAATGAAACATTGCTCGGCCTTGCAGCATGCCCACAACTGTTTTTAGGTATAAGCTCATCGTTGCAGCCACTGCATCAATCCATCATGTTGAGGGTCTTCCTGTTTTTCGCTGACCCTCTACTTTACCAAGCATGATGTCCTTCTCCAGGGACTGATGTTTCCTGACAACATGTCCAAAGTACATAAGATGCAGTATTGCCATCTCTGCTTCCAAGCAGCACTCTGGTTGTACTTCTTTCAGAACAGATCTGTTTGTTCTTTTGGCAGTCAATTATACATTCAATATTCTTCTCCAACACCATAATTCAAAGGCATCAATTTTTTTTCTGTCTTCCTTATTCATTGTCCCAGCTTTTGCATGCATATGATGGGAATGAAAATATCACAGCTTGGGTCAGCCACACCTTAGTCTTCAGGATGAAATCTTTACTTTTCAACATTTTAAAAAGGTCCTTTGCAGCAGATTTTCCCAATCAATGTGCCTTGATTTCTTGACTGCTGCTTCCATGGGTGTTGATTGTGGAACCAAGTAAAAGGAAGTTCTTGACAACCTCAATCCTTTCTCCCATTATCATGATGTTGCTTATTGGTCCAGTTGTGAGGATTTTTGTTTTCTTGATGTTGAGGTACAGTCCATATACTAAAGGCTATGGTCTTTGATCTTCATCAATAAGTGTTTCAAATCCTCTTCACTTTCAGAAAGCAAGGTTGTGCCATCTGTATAACATGGGTTGTTAATGAGTCTTCCTCCAGTCCTAAAGTCTTGTTCTTCACATAGTCCAGCTTCTCAATTTGTTCGGCATACAGACTGAAAAGGTATGGTGAAAGGATACAACCCTGATGCACACCTTTCCTGATTTTAAACCATGTAGTGTCCCCTTTTTCTGTCTGCATGACTACCTCCTGATCCACACACAGATTCCTCATTAAGTGTTCTGGAAGCCCCATTCTACATGTTATCCATAATTTGTTAATATCCACACAGTCGAATACCACAAGTAGATGGCTTTAAAAAGAGAAATTTTATTTTGTCACAGTCCAGTAGGCTAAAAGCCCAAATTTAGGTGTCAGCTCTAGGAGAGAGCTTTCTCTGTTGGCTTTGTAGGAAGGTCCTTGTTGTCAATCTTCCCCTGAACTGGAAGTTTCTGAGGTGTAGGGACTCTGGTCACTTCCAAAGGATGCATGCAGCACCTGGCACTGCTTTTTGATGGTATGAGGTCCCCAACTCTCTCTGCTACCTTCTTTCCTTGATACTTTAAGAGACTGCCCCAAGGCACAGTACAGTGTTACATATTGAGCCCTGCTCTACCACATAATGCTGCCCATCCTCCCTCACATGCAGGGTTTACAGCATACACAATACCAGGAATCATGGCCCAGCCAAATTTCTACACACATTTTTTGGGGAACACAATTCAATCCATGATACTACTACCCCGTCGCCCTACACACAACCCCATGCTGAGGTTTTCCAGTTTACTTTTCCGATGGAATGGGCTCATGTTCCTGCATCACTCTGGTTGTGCTTCTACTAGCAGGTCTGGTTAATCAGTGATTCTCTCAAAATCACTTCAGAATGAAATATAATATTTCAAGATATCCTGACAGAGTAGATAAGGATGTCACACTTATAAACTTTTTTTCACTGTTGCAGAACAGCTGGCTTAGTCAGATGAGACCATCAACTGAGGGTAAATACTTTTTTCAAAATTACACGACTGGACAACAGTAAAACTGGGATAAAAACTGTCATCTATGTGACTTTAAAGCCCACGATCTTTTCCACTGTGGTATATGGAACAATTCTATCATTGACAGAGTAGAACCTTTAGAACCTTAGAAGGAAATATGATCAGTGTGCCAAGAAATGTCCAAATTTAAGGATCACCAAATAGTAAAATTACAGCATATGAGTAGGATTAAGTAATGTGGCTGAGACCCTGACCTCAACATATTTACTGGTTATTTCTGAAGATAGGTCACATATCACGAGACAGCAGTTACTCCAAACTCCTAAGCATTAAACAAGGATTGCTTTATAAGTCAAGTGCCCCTTGGGAATCTTTAAGACTACTACACAGATACTAATACAAATTACAGTGTTACTTCCTAACCTGTTCCTTGAAGTAACAAGAAATGCAGAGACAACGAGGTGCAGTCTGGTTGTGTTCAGGCATCCCAGTAGTATGCTTGTCCAAGGAAGCAGCTTAATTTTTATACAGCCTTAATATTTTTCTTAAATAATAGTTGACTGTGTTTTAGGTGATAGTGTACATGTAAAATAAGGTTTCCCTTTAAAATTTTTTATACTGATTTTTGGGTGCCATTGATTACAAATTTTACAGCGTGTCTGCTTTCTCACTACTTCCAGTCTGCATGTCCTGTTTCCACTGATGCAGCTTCCCCCGACCTTTGTCATCTCATCTATGCATCTGGATACCTGCTGACTGTTTGGTTTTACATACAGTTAATTGTTTAAGAAAACACATTACTCACAGGTGATATTTCTTTTATAAGTCAATCTATTGTTTGGCTGAAAGATGACCTGCAGAAATAGCTCTCATTCTAAGTTCAAAGGGAACCACAGGGCAACAGTGTTGAGGGTTCCCGCAGCCTCTATTGGTCCAGTATGTCTGGGCTTTGCTAGGAATTTGAACTTTGTTGTACATTTTTCTCTCCATCTATCTGGGATTTTCTATTGTGACCCTGGGTGGTAGTGGTAGCTGGGTACTACTTGGTTCTTCTCATCTCAGGTTTGAAGAGTTTGTGGTTTGTGTGGGCTACTGGTCCTGTAGATTAGCTTCTTCTTTGAGCCTTTGATTTCCTTCATTCTCTTTTGTTCCATATTAGTAGAGATGAGTAGCTATATTTCAGATTGCTGTTTCTAAGCTTTTAAGATCCCAGACTACTCACCAAATTCGGATGCAGAATATTATCTTTGTGAACTATGTTATGCCAACTAAGTTTCCGCAAGACTATGGTTCCAAGCCTTGTGACCAGTAAACCAATCTTGCAAGTTATCTGGGTATATCCAGGAAGCCTCCATAACTACCTCCCAATGTGGCTTATTAAATACATGGATGTATATGCAACACACAGAAACATGTGTATACATATGCCTACAGATATTCCTATACATGCACATGCATATACTCGCACATGCCTTCTTGTATACATCCATATCTAACCATATGTATATTTTTGGTTCTTTTTACTATTGTTACAAAGTTGTATGGTACAGCATTTACCAAAATTTTTTCTTTTTCTCAAATACTTGTTAGTGTTTGTGCTGACTTCACCCACACGTGGGATTGACTTTTTCATCACAAGTATAGCCTTAATCTTTTGAAGGAAACATTTCCTAAACTGACTCAGCCTTCTTCACAGTCTAACAAACTTCAACGAATATTTATTATGCGTAGATACCTCTTAGGTATTAGAGTCTAACAACAAAATAACATGGGCCCCCTATAAACACCATAGAGCTTAATATGGGTGACAAATGCATAAAAAGTTAATTTTGTTCTAACGAGGGAGTTTCTTAAGTCTCAGTTCCTTCATTTATAAAAATCAGGAAAATATTTTCTTTGCAAGGATGGTATAAGAAAGCGAAGCCAAGTGCCATTGAGTAGGAAAGAAATGAGAAGCATTTAATATGCACACAAACCAAACCCAACCCGGTGCCACTGAGTCGATTCTGACTCACAGCAAACTTATAAGACAGTGTAGAACTGCCCCACAGAGTTTCCAAAGGAGAGCCAAGTGCCAATGTTTTGGTTAGCAGCTGTAGCACTTAGCCACTATATTACCAGGATTTCAAAGGCTGCTTTCTATCTCCCTCTTCCTTTGGCATAAGAACCCAAAGTATTTTATAAGCTTCATATTTACTGATCTAGGATAACCAAGCTGATGCTCTGAATTGAAATATAATGCCATGTTATATATAGATATAATGCCGTATCTATATAGAGTAGAACTACAAATTAACAGTTATCAAGAGTTAATTCTTCATTCAAGTTACTTATGTGCCTCTTTCTGTTTTTAATCTGCAGGGAAGAAAATATGTGGAATGCATCAGGAATCTATCTACTTTTTGTCTCCAAATAGTAGTTTTTCAAGCAACTTCTTATCAGGGAGAAACATGTTCAACATCTGACCATTGTCTGATAAACTCTGCTACACAAGGAAAGCAATTACCTTCACATTTTTACACTATCTCTTCAACAGTGACATTAAAATAAAGGCAATACACTGGCTCTGCAACTTTACCTACTATGAGCCAGGAAAAAGATAATTTTCTTTTACTAAAAGTTTTTCCAGTAAGATTAGTTCCAGTGGGCCATAAGAAGAAACAACAGGAACAGGATAAGATGGTATGCAGCAAGGGTCAAAGTTTTTTAGAAACCCTATTTAAATCTCAGAAAATTAAATATTTACATAGTGAGCAAAATAAACAGCCAAATGGATAAAGGTAAAAGTACAGAGCCTGAAAACTACGCCTTAGTAAATTTTATAACTACCACTTAAAAGAAAGTATTTCTTTGTTAGAATTCATCTCACCATTTAAAAGGTATACACCTACTCTTCACTCATCGACAAGGTTAGGTTCCAAAGACTAGGACATTAAGAGAAAATCACCACTATGTTCAATTTTTTTTTTTTAGAAAATGTGGTCATAGAACTAATAACAGCTAAGATTTACTGACATGCTCATCAACTGTGAGGAGTCCAGAGAAGGGGGCTTGGAAGAGACAAAACTGGATGAAGTTGGACTGTGGGACTGGAGGGCTCGTGGCTTACCCACTTTAACGCTCTCCTCTGCCGGGTCAGAACTTCCCTCATGACGCTGCCTCCAAGGTTCTGCTCCCACCCCTGTAAACCTTTTGGTCATGGTCCAAGAACCTGCTCTGCCCTGCAGGGTTGGCGAGTCAGTGAAACTCAGGGCTTCCTCAGAGGAAGCTGGGTGCCTGTCCTGTCCCCCGACTCCCACTCACCTGGCCTCACTGAGCTGGGGTTTCAAGCCCAGTTTGCCTCACTTTGGGATGTCTTTCAACTTGTTGGCATTTCTTTCAAATATCCTCTCTGATATCTCTTTGTTTTTTTTCCACCATGCAGTAATTTTGAGCTGCAGGACCTCAAGCTACATGGAACTGGAACCCAGAACCCATTGGCTTGGTGTTTCTGTGAATTGGCCAGGAGGCTGTGATCACGGAGGAGACCAGCTCCACTGCAGCTGGAAGCGATACCGCACAGAGAGAGGGAGCAGCGGGCAGTGGGTAGCACAGCCCACCTTCTTGGAGGCTGCCAGGAGACTCTCCTCAAGGGAGGGAACACTGCACTTGTTGCTGCCATTCCTGCTGCTCCTTAAGCCAAAGGAAATAGACAATAGATTTTTTTTTCTATCATTGTCAACTCAAAATGACAGATACCAAGACAGTCAATAAGTGAGGATTAGGTGTAATTACTTTTGAATGCAAACTACATTATTATTGTTAACCGAAAGGTCTGAACTGCCAACCTCTGGGTTAGCAGACGTAGCACTTAGCCATTATGCCACCAGGGTTTCCGCATTTTACTATATGTATGTGTAATGTACATACACACCATGCATAAATGCAAATGTACAAACACCTGCATGGTTAACAGTGGTTAACTTCCAAGAAGGCAGTGGGACTGAGGATGGGTGAAAGACAGTGTCTAGCTCTTTACTGGTGAAGCTGTGCACTGAACACTTGTTCATACACTGCTGACCAGTTACTGCTGAGGTAACTAAAATTCATGGTGATCCACTGTCTGTCACGGTAGAACTGTTCTCCATACGACTTTCAGTGGCTGATTTTTTAGAAGTAGGCTGTCAAGGGCTTTCTCTGGAAGTGTCACTAGGTAGACCAGAATCTTCAACCTTTCAATTGGCAGCTGAGTGCATTAACCATTTGTACCACCTAGGCCTTCCTTATATATTATGAATATATTCAAACTACAGGACAGTTATTTCTTGTGAGAAGGTAAATGTGTGAGACGGCAAGAAGCACAGAGGTAAGTTACCGTAATAATCTAGCCGTTGGGCTGGGCAGTGGGTTTAGTTGTATTCACTGTTCCTTTACATGATCTTAGTAAAGTTATGGGAAACCCTGGTGTAGTAGTTGAACTATGGCTACTGACCAAAAAGCTGGCAGCTCAAATCCACCTGCCACTCTTTGGAAATCCAATAGGGCAGTTGTATTCTGTCCTATCAGGTCCTTGTGAGTCAGAATCAGCTCAATGACAGTGGGTGACACAATGACAATGTGTCAGAAACCAAGGATCATGACTAAACTAATTCTGTACAAGTTCAGTGTGTGGCCCAAAAGTTTTCTTCCTACTCCATTAAATACAAATACAGACAAAGGACACATTTATGTATCTGGAAACACTTGTAAAACATGGTATAGCATGGGATTAGGATTAAAGAGATGGGGATACTAATTTTGGCTCCTGTGCTTACTAGTTAGTGGCCCTGGACAACTTTACCTCTCTGAGTGCTTGCTCCATCATTTTAAAAAATGGGGACAATACAATCTGTCCTCCTGGATTATTATGAAGGTTAGAAATAATGTACATAAAGCGACCTACTTATTGTTTCTGCTGTCAGATGGGTGTCACTGAGTCAGTTCTGACTCACAACAATCTTACACCCAACAGAATAAAATACTGTTTCATCCTGTGCCCACCTCACAATCACTGCTATGCTTGAGCCCGTTGTTCCAGCCAACTGTGTCAATCCATCTTGTCAAGGGTCTCTCTCATTTTCCCTGACCCTTTGTACTTTACCAAGCATGATATCCTTTTCCATGTACTGATCCCTCCTGATAATGTGTCTTAAGTGTGAGAGATGAAATCTCACCATCCTTGTTTCTAAAGAGCATTCTGATTGTACTTTTTCCAAGACAGATTTGTTCTTCTGGCAGTCCATGGCATATTTAATATTCTTCATCAACACTATAATTCAAAGGCAGTAATTCTTCTTTGGTCTTCCTTATTCGTCATCCAGTTTTCCGATGCACATGAGGCAACTGAAAACATTATCACTTGTGTCAGGTGCACGTTAGTTTTCAAGGTGACATCTTTGCTTCTTAATACTTGGAAGAGGTATTTTGTTGCAGATTTGCCCAATGCAATGTGTCTTGACTGATGTTTCCAAGGATGTTGATCGTGGACTCAGAATGAAATCCTTGACAACCTCAGTTTTTTCTCTGTTTATCAAGATGCTGCTTATAGGGCCAGTTGTGATGATTTTTGCTTTCTTGATGCTGAAATGTAATCCACACTGAAGGCTGTGATCTTTGATGTTCATCAGTAAGTGCTTCAAGTCCTCTTCATTTTCTGCAAGCACGGTTGTGTCATCTGCATAATGCAGGTTAATAAGTTTTTCTCTAATCTTGATGCCCTGTTCTCCTCATGTAGTCTGGTTTCTTGGACTATTTTCTTGGTATAAAGTCATTATTAAATCAATGGTAGTCATTTTTTTTATTAAGATTAATTTTATTTTAATGAAGATGAGCAAATTTTGAATTCTCAACTATGTCAGACAATTTTTATAGAGGCCAAGGCTGCAAGTGAAACTGTACCATGGAAGAGCATATGTCTAAAGGAATTATTGTTTAAAAGATACTAGTTTATAGATAGCAAATTTAATTTTTGAAAGTGATTATGAATATACACCCATTTTGTTCTGGTTACATCCATTTTGTTCTCATTATACTAACATCACATCTCATTTCTAAAAAAATTGAAAATACATGATTACAAAAAAACACACCTGCCATAACACAAATACTGTTAATATTTCGATGTGTTTCCCTTCTTTTTTTTTTGTTAATATATAAATTTACAGAATGAGCTGAGAGGGCTGTTTCAGACTTGGAAGACTTCAGTAAAGTGAGGGAATTAGTTTTGCTTCCCTATTTTGCCTTATTTCTTTTTCATTAATGAACTGCTGCTTTGGGCCCCTCCAGTGCCAGGGACATAATAGAGGAAGAGAGCCAGAGGAGACAGAGGTGCCTCTTGAGTAGTCCCTGGTTGTCTTAGTCATCCAGTGTGCTGCTATAACAGAAGTACCACTAGCAGATAGCACAGTCCAGTACGCTACAAGTCTGAATTAGGGTGCCAGCTGCAGGGGAATATACTCTCTGTCAGCTCTGGAAGAAAGTCTTTGTGTTATATCAGTCTGTCTTCAGTCTGAGAGCATCTGAGTGCAGGAACCTCAAGTCTGAGGGCTTCAGTCTGCTCCCTGCACTGTTTCTTTCCTGATGGTATGAGGTCCCCAGTTCTCTGCTTGCTTCCCTTTCCTTAACATCCTAAGAGACTGCCTCAAGGCACAACACAATCTTACAGATGGCATCCTACCTCACTAACACAACCACTACCCATCCTCCCTCATTAACATCATAGGGGCAGAATTTACAACATATAGGTGCATCACACAGTACTGGAATCATAGCCTAGTCAAACTGCTAGACACATTTTGGGGCGGACATAATTCAATCCATGATACTGTGCAATGTCTAGAGATTTCAAAAGTAGGCAAGCTGAAGGTCCTGAAGCAGCACAAACCATTTCTGCTCAGCTAGTAACCAAAAGGTAGCTTAGTGGCTCAACCTCCTCCTCTTCCTCCCCCGCCCCCCAGCAATGTGGAAAAAACAAGCCTGAGATCTGCTTCTTAAAGCAAGGAAAACTCAAAGGAGCAGTTCTATAGTGCATGATGTCTCCTAATTCACAAATCAACAACAGAAACAAAATCAACAACAAAAGTAGGCAAACTGGCTTCTTGAAGAACGAAAAATCTACATATAGTGCAGATATCAACCTCTATGTGCCAGAAATATTTTTCTAGTTTGTGGCTTCCTTTTTATTTTGCTTATGGTGGTTTTGTGATTCAATAAATTTCATTTAGTTATAAAAGTGCTAATAATTGTAAAATATTGATTAAAAACCGTTGCCTAATCTCTCAGGCTGACTAGAAACTAACCTGGAGACAGATGTTTTTTTTTAGATCCTGCCCAGGGGACTGAGCCAGGTAACATCACCCACCTTGCCCAAGGACCTGAGAAAGCTACAGAGCCCAGGTAACATCACAGTTCTAACAGCCTCCCGTGATTCTGGTTCACCTTGTGACCCAACCCAACGATCCCCAAGCCCTCTGGCTTGAGATGGTTTTTAGGGTGTTAACCCACCATCTTCTCAGCTCACTGGCTATCTGAATAAAGCATAATCACTCCCTGTCTCTATGTCTAGCTTTGCAGTGTGGGCAGCGCGAAGCTGTGACCTGGTTTTCCAGTTACAGTTTTAATAATCTACCTCTCCTTTTCATGTTTGTACATTCTATAATATTTTTATTAATTCATTTTTAATACTTTACTGTTTAATTCACAAGTAAATTATTTTCGTTTGTAGCATAAACAAAATATATTTTAAGTTAGAAAAATAGCTAGGAGAGAAACAATTGTAAAACACTGTTCACAGATGATTCTTGTCAAGGTGGTAAAGAAATCACCCCACATGAGCTCTTCCTGGATCACATTAAAGGCTCTTGCTTCCCTTTACTCCAATTTTTTGACCCCTAGGATACATGTTAACTTTATTTCCAGGGGCATCTACCTTCAGGTTAAGGCTTCTGTAAATTTTGGTTTGGGGAGACGAATATAAGCTTTTATTGTTGTTGTTAAACTTAAGACTTTTTGTGATTTGATTAGTTTCCTATTACATTTTGACTTTGAGGTGCTTTTATGTTAGGTTTGTTACAAAAATTACTTACAAATTACATGTTTCACATAGCTCAATCTTCTCCAAATACTGTTTTCTCTAATGGCTTTGAGTCCATTACAGGTAAACTTATGAGTTACAATGTAAGATACACAATATTTAGGGAGAGTGTGTGAGTCTAGATTGGTCCTATCGCCACACTCCAAAAATACAATACAGAAAGTATAAATAAAATACTTGATATCATTGAGTTTGAATCGGACTATGCTATTTTCAGAATGTCTAACCAAATCCACATATTATATTAGTATTTATTTTAGAAGCTGATAACAAATGGAATATAAATACCAGGAAGAGATAGGAAACCAGACACAGATTATAAAGTATTGCTAAAAATTCTGCTTACATCATGGACATCTCAACGGCAAAGATCAAATACAAATAGTACAAATTACCATGCATATTTAATATAAATTATCCTAGAAAAATATTTTGTTATTATATGCTAAAAGTATTTATCTTAAATATTAACCTAAAATGTCTGATTACTAATTACATGTATGCGTGCATGTTTACACACATGTTGTCGTTGTTAGGGGCTGTTGGGTTGGTTCTGACCCAAAGCTACCTTATGCACAACAGAACAAAACACTGCCCCGTCCTGTGCCATGCCCACAATCTTTGGTTTGCTTGAGTCCACTCTGAAGCCATTGTGTCAGTCCATCTTGTTGAAGGTCTTTCTCTTTTTCACTGACTCTCCACTTTACCAAGCATGATGTCCTTCTCCAGGGACTGGTCATTCCTGATGACATGTCCAAAGTAATATGAGACATAATCTCATATCCTTGCTTCTAAGAAGCATTCTGGTTATGCCTAGCCAAGTGCTGTTGAGTCAGATCCGACAAATGGCAGCTTCTTCCAAAACAGATTTGTTTGTTCTTTGGGCAGTCAGTTGATGGTGTATTCAATATTCTTCTCCAACATCACAATTTTAAGGTATCAATTCTTCTTCTGTCTTCTTTTTTCATTATCCAGCTTTTGCTTGCATAAGATATAAAAACACCACAGCTTACATATATACACACATATACATACATGCATACATTCATAATCTAGGTGCTTGAGCTTGGGCCAAGTCACCCAATGTTACTTTTTGGTTGTCTCATTTTCTCACCTATAACACAAGGGGTATTAGCTGGATAAATTTATATACCTTTGAAACTCTAAAACCACTTGATCCTTATTCACAAAGACTAAATGAAATGTAGTATTAGTTCAGACAGAGTATTTACTGCATTCATTATTTAAACTATGTTTTATATAGCATGTCAGTAGTACAGTGTAGAGGGGCAGTACAGTATGAGGGCTAAGACCACAGGCTCTAGACTCAGAATGTTCAAGTATCTTGGCTCAGTTGCATTTTTGCTGTACAAACTCTTTGTAGGTCACTTAGCTTCTTCAAATCTCAGTTTTCTCATTTGTTAAATAGGTGTAATAACAGCACTTAACTCTTACAGGTGGCTAAGAGGACTAAATGAGATAATCAACAGATTGTACTTTATAGAGTGCCTGGCAGGGAAGTGTGCAGTAAATCTCAGAATCATGGGACATTAGGGAATTGTGAAATTTAGGGACATGAAGGAGCACTGTTGTGGAGAGCCAACTCTGGGGCTTTATAATCCCCTCGGTTTATGAAATTATATTGGGAAAATCTGACCAGGAATTTCTAGGGAAAAGAGCTTGGAGGAATGGATTTCAATACAGCATGCCTGAAAGCACTGGAGGCCTGCCCAGCCTTGCTGACTTCCCCCAACTACATCTCCCCCCTCCCTTTTCTCCACATACACAGGTTTACAAAGAAACCCTTGAAAGGCTTCCAAGGACAATTCTCCACATAGCCCTCAAGGCTACACAAGCATCTCACTCCCTACTGCAGAAAGACAGATAAACTTCCAAGTCCATTACAACTGGTATGGTAAATGAATAGTCACTAAAGAAACATCTTTCTTAGAGCAGCTGGGTTAGGTTGGGGGACGGGTGAACACTTACTATCTGCACAGGAAGAGATAAAATAAAAACTGAGAGAAGCAGAGACAGCTACATAATAAAGCTTTGAGGAGTCTACCCTTCTGTGCCTTTCACCTTGAGGTACGAATAGAACCATTAAGTTCAAAGCATAACTTTGTTTTCACTGTTAACTTTGTTTTCACTGACATTTATCACCACGAACACCTGCCTCAGGCCATTATCCAAAAAGCCTTGACAATTAACTAGAAAAAGAAGACCACGAGGGGTCACTTTCTTGTTAGCCAATAATGTTAGGTTACTTTCTTGTTAGCCAATAGTTTATATGATGAAGAAAATAGGGTGAAAACCAACCACATCACCTCATCTATAAAAATAAAGATGGACAGTCTCTCTTTGTCGGGTCTGCTGTTCCCTAAAACTCTTTCCTGTCTCAGTCTCGTTTCTTCTTCCCGCACCGACGCCTCTCCTCCAAGCCTTTCGTGTTCCTTAACCCCCCCCACTGAGGCTGGCTCCCGGCACACTGTACAACAACAAACAGTAACATTCTACTTGAGACCCTGACACTTGGCATTTGTTTCAGCCCTGAAGCCCGACTACAGTGGCATCAAAGGAGATGATGAAGATAAAGAGGGGGGAACAGACAACAGAAGATGAGCAATGAGAACAAATTTTGGAAGACGGAAAGCAAATGCATCACTTGTAACTGACTTAGCAGAACAAATAAATCTAAAACTTAAGGTACCTGCACAGAAGGTAGCCAACAAGAAGCAAGCTTCTCTGCATCGGAGTATTCCTGAAAGGCTCAGAAATGGTGGCCTCATGTACGTCTAAAGGCTGAGATAAGGGACAGGGCAGCAAAATGGGAGGACTGGCTGAAACTCTACAGGAAAAGCTGTTAGAATTTTAGATCCTCTCCCCCCTAAACAAGGTGAAAATTCATTGCATTCCCCTGGGTGAATTTAGAGACTTAGCTTTAGGTGAAGTTGAGCCCAAAACTATAGACTTCAAAGCTGCATACTGAAGACATTTGAGCATTAAGTGAGACTGCACAGACAGACAGGCAGATCTCTCAGATTCCTCACACCACTCAGCTCTCAAAGTACTGGTAGATGGATTTAGACTTACATACAATTCAAGTCAGGAGTGAAATAATTCCCTTTAGGAGAACTTTGGAAGACCTACAGATAATTTTTAGCTTCCTCAATAAAAAAGCCATCTTCTAGATGGCAAACCCTCTTAACGTGATACAGAACATGTCACCAGTTCTTTAACACCGAAATCTTAAAGTGCTGATGGAAAGTCTGGAACAAGAGAGATACATATCCAAAAAGAAAAAGAAGAAGAAGAAGAAGAAGAAGAAGAAGAAGAAGAAAGACAAAAGTGGAATTTGAAGAGGCATCAACAACTCAGGTGACAGAAAAATCACAAACGAGCAAACTGAAGTAAACATCTTTAAACAGAAATGAGAAGGTATTGTGTTCATGAAAGAACAGAAACAGTCACAGATAGACAAATTAGAAAATATAAAAGAATACTGTTAATTAAAAAAAAATGAGAGCAGGAAAGAATTCAATAGAAGCTTGCTAGCTAAGTTAAGGAAATTTTCAAAAGGTGAGCATAAAAGATGAAGAGATGGAAAATAGGAGTTACCTGTAAAAAAGATTAGAAAACCAACCCATCTGATCTAAAACATGACTCAGAGGGATTCAAGAAAGAGAACTGAGAAAATGCAGGAGGGATAAAAACTATCAGATAGACAATACCCATATTCTGAGAAGTAATGAACACAAAAGCCCACCCTTGGAATGGATGAAGAAACTGTGCTATGTTTATGTAATGGGATACTAAACAGCTTTAACAGGGAACAAACATAGCTGTATACCACAAATGTGGATGAATGTCACAGACATACTGGAAGTACAGACAGCCCTATAGAAGACATGTTGTATAATTCATTAATGTAAACTTCAAAAGCAGCAAAGCTAAACCGTGGGGTTAAAAATGAGGATAACGGCTATCTCTGGGGAAAAAAAAGGAACAGTGACTGGGAGGGGCATGGTGGAAATTCTGGGGTGCTGGCAATGTTCTATTTCATGACCTCGATGGTGGGCACGCTAATATCCTGTGCACTTCACACGAATGCACTGAAACATAAACTAGCAAACAATGAATAATGTGACAGTCTATCAAATAACAGAATAATCACATCGGTATTATTAAAGTTGAACGTGGCTCTCTCTAGAGACTAGAACTGAGAGATGCGCAGGGGAAGAGCACAAGTCTGCTGCTTTTTGTTTCAAGACTTGTATAATCGTTTTACCTTGAAAACTGTGTCCATGCTGTTGTTGGGTGCTGTTGAAAAGATTTCAACTCACAGAGCCCGATGGCCTGTGGTTTAGCGCTCGGCTGCTAACCAAAAGGCTGGCCACTTGCACCCAGCAGCTCCTTAGGAGATCTGGCCATTTGCTCTTGTGAAGATTACAGCCTAGACAACCCTGCGGGGCAGCTCTACTCTGTCACATGGGGTCACTCTGAGTAGATAGATGTGACTTTGGTAAATATTAAAATTGAAACTCACCAAAATATCCTAAACAAACAGACAATAACAAAAAGAATATGTGACTGGGAGTTAGCAGACCCAAGAACTTCTGGTTCCAACATATTTCTAACCAGTTTGTGAGACCTTAGGGAAGTCAAGTTCAATATATTGTGTTTTGGATTTTTCACTTCTAATGAGGGCTCTGGCACATATATCTCTAGGGTCACATAGAAAGATCAAGCTGTGAAATTCCATAATGTTTTATCACCCAAAAGCCAACCTAGTTCATTTTACTAACTGCTTAAAGAGAAAATATATCTGATACAAAGTCTCATTTATCACTGAAAAAGTACTATTATGTCTATTAAATTTTTTATAATTCTAAAAATAAGCTATATTTTCAAAATTGATTGCCAAGCATGCTTTATACAATTAACTTCTCTTAAAACTGTTTATAATATTACACAATAGAAGTAATATATATTTTTCTTTGTTTGCTCACTGACATATTCCAGGTACCTAAAACTGTGCCTGACATACAACAGGTATTAATAAATAATTGTCAAGTGGGTGAATGAATTCATTTTAGAACACGTGAGAAGTATGGAAACACTGAAAAAGGAGGAAGGGTGAATTCATTTATATTCTTGAAGGACCTACTGTTAATATTTTGGAGTATTTCTTTTTAAAACTTCACACGCTTGAGTTATTTGTTCTCAAATGAGATTATGTCTTATATAAAATATAACACTTTATATTCTACTTTTTTTCACTGAACTTTATAATACTATTTTAAAAATCTTTACAGACTGAAGTACTATTTTAAAAATTCAAGAGGGAATATAATAATGCATAGAAACAAAAATACCAGAAATAAAATTCAATATTTAAATACCAAAGAGCACAAAAAATTCCACACAGTAAACACTTCAGCAATAAACAACTTTTGAGTATTTCCAACATGCAACATAGTTTTCTTCTCTATAATGCTGAGAATACAAAGATTAAGAAGATAGGATTTTACCTTAAAAGTTTACATTAGTTTCATGAACATTAAAAATTGTACATATATTCCACTTCAGCTTTCCATTGAACTGGTACGGGGTTAGTAACTACTGAGCTCCTGCCGATCATGCTCTCATACCTAACACTTTTAACTAATGAAACTGATTTTCACGTACAATTTATAGAATACCTCTTATTGCTGTACAGTCAGAGCTTGAGTACTGGCTGAAAATGGGATTAATAGTTCCATAAATATCTATCTCCAAAGGAGAAAAAGCCTGAATTTTACATTACCCATATATTTTTCCTGAAAGGCTAACCTACCAATGTCTGCAGGTGCTGATATTTTAACTAAATGGGATAAAAATTATTCATGGTTACTAAAATTTTTATAATTTCACATAGGTCTTAAAAAACTATATGCAGCAACTTATTTTCACCTTGATAAAAAAACTCTACTACTGTTGACTCAGAGTGACACTACAAGCCAGAAGAAAACTGCCCTCATAATGTTTCCAAGGAGCGCCTGATGGATTCAAACTCCTTACCTTTTGGTTAGCAGATGTAGCATTTAACCACTATGCCACCAGGGCTTCCATTTTTATCTAGACAGAGTATTAAATATACCATCAATTTGCTTTTGGCATTCTAAGTGATACTTAATTTAGACATCTCAGTGTTTGTTTTGTAATCCTGAAATGCTTGTGATGGAAATAAACATAGAATTGAATATAGGGATAATAAATAATTTACTTTAATAACTTACTGCTAATATTACTGCTACTGAACATTTTATGTTTGTTTTTCCCAGAGACAATAACAAGTAACAAATAAAACATTTTTGTTCATCTAAACTTTGTTGGATTTATAGGAAAATGTGTAAATCTAAAATTCAGTAATTGAAAATGTCATAATCACCAATATATTATTTTTTTAATGACATTCTTCCAATTTAAAATTACTTATATGCTATGTATGTGATTACTTACATATTATGTCATTTGCTTCATGGATTATAAAACCAGTGTTAAGAACTTAATTCGTCCCCCTAAAATATATATTCTAAATCCTAACCTCTATGCCTATGATTATAATCCCATTTAGGAATAAGTTGTCTTTGCTATGTTGATGAGGCAGGAATAGTGCAGGGTGTATTTTGAATCAGTCTCTTTTGAGATACAGAAAGAGCTTAAATGCAAGACAGTAATTAGATACGGGGTAAGATTGATGTCAAGACACATGGTAAAAATCAGAAAGCAGAAGCTAAAGAGATAAAGACCTTCCTTGTCTGTCTGGATTTGTACTTCCAGCTTCTTAAACTGTGATTAAAAAAGTCTGTATGTTAAAGCTATCCAAATGTGGTTATTTCTGTTACAGCAACAGTAGACAGCTAAGACAGACTCTGGTACCAGCAGAGCAGTGTGCTGCTCTAACACATACCTAAAATGTAGAAGTGGTTTTGTAATTGTTTAATGGGTAGAGGCTAGAAGAATTTTAAGATGCCTAATAGTGAAAACCTAGAATGCTTTCAAGAGACTGTTGACAGAATTATGGATGTCAAAGGCAATTCTGGTGATGGCTGAGAAGAAAGTGAGAAGAGTTATAGAGAAAGTGTCTGTTGTCTTAGAGAGCACATATGGCACCAGCAACAGAATGTTGCTAGAAATGTGGATGTTAAATATGTTTCTGGTGAGCTTTTAAAAGAAAATGATGAATATATGATTGGACAATAGAAGATGGGTGATGGTTTTTAAGCAGTGCCAAAGAATTTGTCTGAATTATGTTCAAATGTTTGCTAGGAGGTAGAACTTGTAAGTCATAAACTTGGATATCTGGCTGAGATTTCTAAGCAAGATCTGAAAGGGATCTCGTGGTTTCTTCTGGTTGCTAACAGTAAAATACAGAAGAATCAGATGGACTTAAAAATGAACTGTACACAATGAAAACAGAACTTGAAGATTTGGAAAATTCTGTTATGCAAACTAAGGGCATATGTCTTAAAATGTTCACCCAAGACATGGCTACAGAATGTTTTGTTAAAGACAGTAAGCCTGCGAGTAATGGATCTAACCAACCACCACAGCAGAAAACTCATCAGCCATCTCTGTCTGAAGGGAACAGAGAAAGAATGAAAGGAAAGAATGCTGCCTACCTCTTAGAGTTCTACAGGCAGGCAATGGGCCAACAAAGTTATGTCTGTTGGCCTCCAAGAAGACCAAGGACTATTCTGGAGCAGCTTGGAAATCAGCAAAACTATTGGAAAGAGTACAGGAAGGAGGCAGTGCTTTCAAAGAGTGGGGCTGCAGCTTCCTAGGTTTCAGAGTTGGATCTTCCCCAACTTGGTTCTGGAATATGGGGCTGTCGTTGGTGTGCCAGGGAACAGAGCCATTGCTCAAAGCTAACAGGGTAGGGCTGTCATGCCCAAGGGGTAGAGAATGGGGCCTGCCAAGTCTGAGAGGTTGAGGTCACCACTCAGATGAACTAGGAGAATGGATCCACCAAGCTGAGGGAGCGGAGCTGCCACCTCAGGGGTCCTGGAGGGCACAGCAGAAACCCAAGGGTCTGCACACAGAATCCAAATGGCATTACCAATACCCAGAGTCTGGAGGGCAGGGCCATTACTCAAAGGGTCTCAGAGAACAGAAGGCTATTTTCAAGCCTTGAGAGCTGATGTGATTTGTTCCACTAGGTTTTGGACTTGCTTGGTGCCTGTTATTCCTTCTTTCCCTCCAATTTCTCCCATTTGTAAATGGAAATGTCTACCTGTGCATGTTCTACTTTTGTACTTTGAAAGCAGATAACTTTTCATAGGTTCACAAACAAACAGGAATTTTACCCTGTGATGAAATATGTCTAAGGTCTTAACCATATTTGATTCGGATAATTCAAAAGATGAGATTTTGGACTTTTAGTTGATTTAGGACTTCTGGAATGATGTGTTGAAGTAAATGTGTTTTGCATGTGGAATGAATGTAAATTTGGGGGGATCAAATTGTGGAATGTTATGGATTGAACTGTATTCTCCAAAAATGTGTTGTAAATCCTCACTTCTATGCCTGTATAATCCCATTTGGAAATGGGTTGTTTTTGTTACGTTGACAAAGCATCTTAAGTGTAGGGTGTATGTTGAGTCAATCTCTTTTGAGATGTAAAAGAGATTAAACAAGCAAGCAAGGAGAAGCACAGATTGGGAAGACAGATGCTAAAACACATGTAGAAGAAACTGGGAAACAAAAGCTGAAGAGACAAGGACCTTCCAGAGACAGAAATTCTGCTAGAGGTGGTGATCTGAATTTGGACTTCCAGCCTCCTAAACGGTGAGAAAATAAATTTCTATTTGTTAAAGTCATCCACTCCTGGTATTTCTATTACAGCAGCGCTAGATAACTAAGATGTCTAGTTACTTACATGTGACAGAAAGCTGCCTGTCGACTGAGAAGATGGTGCGTTAGAATGAGAACGAGCTGCAGATAATGGCTGTGGAAGGCGTGGTTTCATAGACGAATTTGAAGTGTATCCAGGGCCCTGAAGTTCCTGGAAAACGAATGTAGGTGTGAGGAAAATTGAAGGAACTCTATCCCTGGAATTCAGGGAGGTCACCTTATTCAATGGTCCGACCCTGCCATTTGCTGAAAACAGCCTGGTATGTATGCCTCACAGGCACTTAACTATAAAACCATAAATAACATTGTGCCAGCCACCCCCAACCTCCTTATGAGAGCTTTCCACCATGAAGCCATAAATAACTTTTGCATCACCCCTCACTTCTTCACTGGAATTTTAAAACTATAAAAACCATGCCCACCAGCTGTTGGCTGGGCTGAACCACATCTCGGTCCAGACCCCATTTTCTTCAAATAAACTTCACTGGACTCTCGGACTGGTATATCTCTGCCCCTGTTTATTGTCATTCTATTCCCAACATTTTTTGGTGCCAAAACCCAGGACAGGGGTGAACGAGACTAACAGCTCCAGGGTTCTCCGTCCCCTCAGACCTTGCTACGGCACTCCAAACAACTAATAGCACACTGTCAGAGCTCTAAACTGGTGAGCTGGAGGACAAAGCTTTCCTCATCCAGAAGCCCTGCCATCTCTATTTCTCCTCCAGAAAGCCCAGCGCTTAGTCGAGGCCTTCCTCGGAGTGTGGAACACTGGTTCCTTGCCACTCCCATCTTCGCTCCCTGGGGATATCTGGGCAGTGAGCTGGGCCTACCAGAACCCAGGCCTCAGTGAGACGCAGGGATGTCTGCCTCTCCCTGGTACGACTAATCTCCCCCCACCTGCCTCCCCCAGCTTCTTCTACTTACTCTCTACACTATGGGGACTAGTCAATTTAAGCCCCCTAATGACACCCCATTGGGCTGTCCCTTAAAACATCTAGGCACTCTAGGAACATTCTCTGTGATTTAGACCCCTTCATCACCTGCAACAGCAAGCAGTCCAAGGTCCTTCATAGCCAAACCTTCTTTTTCCTTCATAATTGCCCCTCTCTCTGCCAATCCTGTACTACCTTCCAAATCCTCCCCCTTATCAAAAAACTTCAGCCTTCTAAGCCACCACTTTCTGAACCAGATTTCCACCCTATTGACCATGCCTCTCCAGCTTTGTACTTCCCCTCCTCCTTCAGCTCTGGCAGACTCACCCTCCTCTTCTGAATTTCTGCTTTCTCCTTCTATGCCACCCACCACTCTGGGGTAACAGCAAAGCCCTCCTTGGACCTTAAGTGGAACTAAATCACTTAGAAGGCAGATGAAAATCCTGCTGCCTTCCTCAATAGACTCAAAGAAACTCAAACAAATATACCAATCCAGATCTCACTTCTGAGGTGGGACAACTCTACTTTACTTCCCATTCTGCCTCAGACATGTAAAAAGCTCCAAAAACCTAAAGACAATTCACAGACTCCCCACAGGGATCTTTTAAAATTGACCTCTAGGGTCTTCAATAACCAAGAGGA
Organism: Heterohyrax brucei; assembly: GCA_028571685.1. Classification (NCBI taxonomy): domain Eukaryota; kingdom Metazoa; phylum Chordata; class Mammalia; order Hyracoidea; family Procaviidae; genus Heterohyrax; species Heterohyrax brucei. Next base: position 115,070,908 of record CM053143.1, on the reverse strand, counting down.
AGAGGCTCCCCAGGAAAAAACAGGCAAAATATCCAATGCTGGCCTCAGCTCCCAAGGAAAAAGTGGGGACCACCGGGAAACCTACAAGAAAGCTCCTTATAGTCTCTAGGCCCTTGTTTCAAAGCTGGGAAGAAGGCCACTGGGCCCACTCCTGCCCAAACCCTCAACTTCCACTAAAGCCATGCCTAGCTTGTGGTGTCTAAGGTCACTGGAAGGATGAGTGTCTTTGGACTGCTGGGTCCAGGGCTACCCCTGGAGTGGTGGTTAAGCCAGGGTTCACTCTGCCAGATCTCCTCAGACTGGCTACTGAGGACTGAGGAGACCCAGACTCTAAGGTCCCTGCTGTCAACATCTCACTGATGGAGCTTTGGGTTTCTTTTTAGGTTGCCGGTAACCAAATCTCCTTTCTACTAAACATGGGGGCCATTTATTTGGTATTACCTGAATGTTGGGGCAAGCTTCTCCCCTCCTCCATTTCCATTGTTGGTGTGGATGAGATCCTATCAAACCCTCTTAAAACCCCTCCTTCAGTCTAACAATTAGATCACTTAACTTCTTCTCATACCTTTCTAGTAACCCTTGAAGCCCTACTCCCTTATTAGGCAGAGACCTTCTTAGCAAGCTCCAGACAACCTTCATGCTATAGCCATCCAAACCACACAAACGTATTCAACTCCCAACACTTCTACTTCTATGCCCTTCTAACCATAGAGGGACTCCTAACCCACATCTAACCACTCCTAATCCTCAAGTCTGTGACATCTCTGCTCCCTTCATAGCTACCCAACCCCCAGGAAACGCCTAAAACTTTACTTTCTCTTGTCTGGGACTGGTATGAATACATTCATTATTCATGGCAAGAAATCTCTCAGTGGTTAGAAACAGGTCCCCCAAACTCCTTATAATCACTCGCCTCTTCATAGCCAGCTCCCTCTCTACCAAGGCCTCCACACATATCCCCCCTACGTACTTAGAACTCTTAACCTAACTCATTCTCTCCTGAACCACACTGTTGAATCTCAGAGGTTTGCCCCGAGATCTGTTCGACCCTCCCTCACTTCCAGCCTCTAGGGAGACATGGACCCGGACTACTGTTTCTATCCAACATATACTAAAGACAAAGGGTATGCCTTTCTCGAACGGGGCAGACACTTTCCTAGGAAGTTACCCAACCGCCTTGGCCAGTAGAGCCACATTACTGTTCCAAACCTTCGCTGGATGCATACAATCTCTCCCCTACACCTTCACCCAAATTTCAGAACAAATAGCCCCAGGCTTAACTCTCTTAGCAGGAGCTCCCTTCGGCATTCAGTGAATGGACAAAGGCCTAAACTTAGGACACCTAGATCGCAGATTTTGCAGCAATGCTATCAAAATATCCCCACATCTTGAATACGACCAAAAGTCAAAGGGTGGACTATTCCTCCCCACTCCCCCCCAGCCAATGGTATGTTTCTTCAACTAGTACATTTCTCAGGGCCACCCCAGTTCCGAGGTGCATCTTCTGGAATGGGTGTTGCCCCAGCCAAAGCCTCTTTCTGTGGATTAATACCCTCCACTGTTCCCAACAACTTTCCAAAATAAGCCCCCTTTTAGGGGGAGCATTTTCCAACACCTTTTCAATTTGAAGTAATGAACCATCCACCAGACAGGGGTCACATGATTTCCTCCATGTTTTCTCTCTACATATCAGCATGTGCACTTGGCTTGGCCCAGAAGATGGTCTCCTCTTTTGTGAGAGCCAGGCATATTCCTGCCTACCCACAAATGGGACGGGAACATGCACTCTGACCTAGCTACACCCAAACACTGATATCGCACCCCCTAACCAATCTCTACCTATACCTGTAAAATCCGCAGTCAGGCCAAAAAGAGCCCTCAGCCTTACACTTCCATTGGGTGCCCTAGCGGGTCACAGCAGGTACTGGTACTGGAACAGGAGGGTTAAGCACTTCTCTCTATTATTTCCATCGCCTCTCACAAGACCTACAGGAAACTATGGATGACATATCCAAAGGACCGGTAAGAGGACAAGATCAAATAGATTCTCTAGCTGCTGTCCCCCTACAAAACAGACATGCCCAGATCTGTTGACCACAGAAAAGGTGGACACTTGTCTTTTTTAGATGAAGAATGCTGTTTCTATGTTAATTAATCAGGCCTGATCCAAGATGCAGCTAAAAAACTTTCAGAGAGAGTGACCAATATACAACGACAGTGAGGATGTGACCGGGATACCTGGCTAAATTCACAAAAATGGCTTTCCTGGCTTCCTCTGCTTATAACACCTCTTATTCATTTTAGAACTCTCTTGGTCTGGTCCTATTCAGAGCCATGACACAACTGATTCAGTAGTCAGTCTGCAACCTCACCCACTAACAAGTGAATCAGATTCTGCTTCTCCAAGAGACTTGACAAGATATATACCAAAATCTCCCTAAAAACAACCAATGGACCTCCCTCTTTGCTGATTATCAATACACAAGTACAGAGTGCCGGGAACTCATAGTGCTCCCTGACTTCCCATATGCCCTATGACATATCAACGACCCTTGTCATCAGCAGGAAGCAGCTAGAAAAAGTAACAACACCCCTCTGTCATTTCATCAAAAGTGAAGAGTTGAGGGAACTCTGTCCCTGGAATTCACAGAGGTCAACTTATCCAGTGATCAGACCCCAACATTAGCTGCTAACAGCCTGGTACGTATGCCTCACAGGCATTTAACTATAAAACCATAAATAACTCCATACCAGTCACCCCTCACCTCCTTATTGGAGCTTTCTGCTATAAAACTGTAAGTAACTTCTGCATCAGTCATCCCTCACCTCTTCACTGGCACTTTAAAACTACAAAAACTGTCCCCACCAGCTGTTGGGTGGGCTGAACCACATCTTGGCCCAGATCCCATTCTCTTCTCTCCAAATAAACTCTACTGGATTCTTGGACTGGTGTGTCTCCATCCTGTGTGTCATTCTATTCCCAACAAAAATATGTGCCAAATTGTAAGTGCAAAGAATTGTGATAGGAAAACATTTTTTTCAAGCATAATTTTGGTTTTACATGTTGAACTTACACACAGTTAAGTACTAAGTGTGATGATTCGAGACGTCCGAGTTACTCCGAGGACTAAATAAGTGCTTATGTAGATGCAGTCACACTTCCTGGCTGATTTACATTTCATCCAGAGGTGAAGATACACCTTGGATGCTATTACGCTGGTTTCTAACTTCTAATGAAAGCCTTCATGCTAGCTCTGGCATACTACTAATAAAGATTTTCTACAACTGTGGAGTGCTCTTGTCTGTGAAAGTATCCACTATTGATGCTACAAGATTGTATTGTGCCTTGAGGCAGGCTCTTGAGATACAAAGGAAAAGGAAGCAAGCAGAGAGTCGGGGACCTCATACAACCAGGAAAACAGTGTTAGTAGAGCACTTCTTTCGGAAGGCAAAAGCTCCCAGTCCAGAGAAAGACCAATGACAAGGACGTTCCTCCAGAGGTAACAGAGGAAGCCTTCCCCTAGAGCTGACACCCTGAATTAGGACTTGTAGCCTACTGGACTGTGACAGAATAAAATTTCTCTTTTTTAATCCATGCACTTGTTGTATTTCTGTTCTAGGAGCAATAAATGGCTAAGACAGGAGTGGACTGAGACACAAAAGGTATGAACATCCTTATGGTTCTTGCTACCTATGAGGTTTGACAATTAAGTCCACAAACTTAATTATTCTAAGTGCTATATACCTCATTGCTGAATATCACTACAGTCATCTTTGAAGTACACCCCTTGAGAAGCTATGCAACAATGCCAGCACCTAGTCTACCCCTCAAAGCAATTTTGCAACTCTTTCTGGAATGGCCATTGTGCATGGTGTCATGGTATCAAGTTCACAAACTTAATTGTCTAGTTGTGTGTGAGGGAGTTTTTAGCCAGTAAACAAACAACTGTATTGGAACACCCTCTGTACTCACCTGATCTGGCCACTAATGACTTTTTGCTTTACCCGAAGATAAAGGAAATATTGAAAGGAAGATATTTTGATGACATTCAGGATATCAAGGGTAATACGACGACAGCTCTGATGGCCATTCCGGAAAAAGAGTTCCAAAACTGCTTTGAAGGGTGGACTAGGCGCTGGCATTGTTGCATAGCTTCTGAAGGGGAGTACTGCAAAGGTGACTATAGTGATATTCAGCAATGAGGTATGTAGAACTGCTTCTAGGGTGAGTTTGTGAACTTAATCGGCAGACCTCATACTGCTGAATTTTCTTTCTAGTTCCCAAACTATATGATTTTGGGACAGCCTCACATACTCAAGTGACTGCAGCAAGGACTAGCTAACTAGCTAATGGTATCACCACAGCCCTTGGAAATGGCAAGATAGACACTGCCACAGTTTCTCCTTTCACGGACGATTAAGCAAGGAAGCTTGGTTTACTGCATCCAGTGGTTTGTGACATTACATAAATGACCAGACATTAGTTGAGAAAAACATTATAAACTCAGCATTTGCATTCTTTCTCAGAATTTGAGAGCAGCATTTTGGAATACGGACTCAAAACTCTGTTTTTAGTCTCTTTTTAAAGTATCAAAGAGATGGACTAGGTAACACAATGGACTTTGAAATCTAGAGATACAGTTTCAATTTCTCCCCAGTTGGACCTAAATATGAGTTTTCTGGCTTCTTAGCAATACCTAACATTGATTTCATTCACTCTCAAATTTGACAGCCTGACAAGGTGATCCTATCATCTTCTTTTTCACTGTGCCTTGAGGGCTGGATGCCCATATGAGGCAAAGCAGGTACCAGAACTGAGGAAATGACAGCCACCTACCTCACCATACACACCTCTAGGGATTCTTATTTACTCTTCAATATTTTTCCTTCAGGAGGCACTGAAGTCACACAGTTGTTTAAGAGAAATTAAAACAAAGAAACAAAAATACATTTTTGTCTGTTGTGTACATTACATCACTTTTGCTATTCTCCAAATAAGTCAGACACACTCTTGCTTTCAGTGTTTGCTCAACCCCTCTGTATGGAAGACAGTTCCCTCAGATATCTCCAAGACAGGTATTTTTATGTTTATCACTCTCTTAGTATAAACTGAAGCATACTGTTGCTGTCAGGTACTGGTAAGTCAGTTCTCACTCATAGTGACCCTATGCACAAGACAACAAAACACTGCCAGGTCTTGCATCATGCCCACAATCATTTTTATGCACAGGCCCGCTATTGCAGCCCCTAGGTCAATCCATCTTGTTGAGGGTCTTCCTCTTTTTTGCTGACCTTTTACTTTACCAAGCAACTGAAGCATAGTGCTTCAGTACCAAATAAATAAATAAAAAATTGGTGTGGTATGTAACTGTACACATTTTATAACTGCTAGTATCAGTGTTGAAAGCAGACTTGAATGCATTTAAATGGTACATGAATATAAAAGTATATGAAAGAAAGGCATTGTTTTGCCTTAATTACTACCTATAATCAAAAGCAAACATACAAACTTACTTTTATGTCCAAGGTGTGCTGAAGTTTTAGGCGCATAGATTCTTGTTCCTGGTGCTGTATTATATCCTGACATTCTGCAAACTGCAAAGATGCCTACAATCAAGCAACCACATGTGGTTTATCATTGATTCTTTATTTTTACTTTATTAAGCTATAAATGCAGAGCTGCTGTCTCTTTGAAGAAATTTCTCCCACCCTAGGCCCCCTATATTGCAATGATCTATTTGTTTTATTCAGTAAATTGAGCGTACCTAGAGGCCATGTCTCTCTATCTCCAGCATACACACTTAGCATTTAGTATATGAAGGACACTCAGAAGAATGAATTACGGATGAGATAAGCAAACACATAAAAATACAAAAGTTTGTTAAAAAAAAAAAAAAAACCCTAACATCGAGTCCATTCTGATTTATAGAGACCCTATAGGGCAGGGGAGGACTGCTGCATATGGTTTCCAAGGAGCACCTGATGGATTCAAACTGTCAACTTTGGGTTAGCAGCCGAGTTTTTAACCACTACGGCACCAGGGTTTTCAATAGCAAAATATAAAAGATTATGTCAAAATAAAAATTCATTAAGTGAGTCAATGTATCATGTTTGAAGAAGTAAGGTGGCATAGGTGAGAGCACAGATTGTTTTATCTAAGCAGGAAGGCTCTGATTGCTTAGGAATCACAGGGCCAGATTCTTAGACTTCCAGAATTTTTAAGTGAAAAGAGGACAGATTTATTCCTCTATAAGAAATGGCAATGACAAGTAATACACTGTCACTAAACCTTCACATTCTTTAAGCTGTATTCTCTACCTGTATTTTCTGGACTCTACAAAGTGCCAAACATTAGCATTACTCTGTCATTTTATTAACCTTAGTAGACTGTATTCTACTCAGTGCTCCAGTCATTCCTTGGTGGTAAGTCGGGTACTCGTGGAGGCATATTTACTTATTTAGGCCACTGAGGATATCAGGAACACCTAACATCTCATACCTATTTCTGTGACCTTGTGTAGTGGAATAAACTGTGGTCCTAAAAGGATATGTCCAAGTCCTTCCCTCTACTACTTATGAATGTGCCCTTCTTTGGGGGGAAAAAAAGGGTCTTTGTACCGACGCCTGATCTCCATAATCTATAGGATACTACAAAATATCAAGAAGAAGAAGATAAACCATCCAATTAAGCGATGGGCAAAGGAGATGGACAGACACTTCACTAAACAGGAGATCCAGGCAGCCAAAAAACACATGCGGACATGTTCACGATCTTTAGTTATTAAAGAAATTCAAATCAAGACAACAATGAGATACCATCTCACCCTAACAAGATTGGCCATGATCCAGAAAACACAAAACAACAAATGCTGGAGAGGCTGTGGAGAAAGTGGAACCCTCCTACACTGTTGGTGGGGTTGCAAAATGGTCCAGCCTCTTTGGAAGGCAATCTGGAGCTTTCTTAAAAAAATGGATATTGATATACCATTTGACCCAGTAATTCCACTACTTGGAATATATCCTACAGATTGAAGGCCTTTCACACCAACGGACACATGCACCAGAATGTTTATCGCAGCACAGTCCATGATAGCAAAAAGATGGAATCAACCCAGATGCCCAACAATAGAAGAATGGATAGGTAAACTGTGGTACATATACTCAATGGAGCACTACGCAATGATAAAGAATAACAATGATTCCAGGAAACATCTCCTAACCTGGTTTCAACTGGAAGACATTATGTTGAGTGAAAGTAGTCAGCGACAAAAGGACAAATACTGTATGAGACCTCTATGATAAGATCTCAAAAACAGACTTGTGTATAGAAGAAAAGACTCTTTGACAGCTGCAAGGGAGGGGAGGGAGGAAGGGTGAGGGGGGGAGGGCTTAGTTTAGATAGTTACTAGCAATCTAGTTGGGAGAAAGCGGTGACAGCACACATTAGGAACAAGAACAACATTAAGTGGACTTCAGCATAACTTGAGTACTCCTTCCATCTTAACTCAATATTGCAAGGATAGAGTAGCTGGGGCGGGGGGCGTGGGACCATGCTCTTAGGCGAATTCCAGGCCAATTGGCACAACTAGCGTTTTGCTAAGAGAGCTCTCTGCACCCCACATTGGTGAGTGGCGTCTGGGGTCTTAAAAGCTGCCAAGCTGCCATCCGAGGACACAGCAAATGGTCCCAACTCAGCAGGAACGGATGCTCACCGAGGGCCAAAACGGCATGCGGTAAAGACAACTGAGAAGACAGAGAGACCCACAAGAGTGGGTGCCTACATCGACTTGGGACCGGAAGAACCGGATGGTGCCTGGCCACCACCAGTGATAGCCACGACAGAGCTCACAGAGAGGAGCCTCACTGGCAACACAAGAATAAAAAGAGGTGCATCATGAGCTCTCCACTAAAAGACCTCAATTGACGGTCCAGTGGTTTTGGGGTTACTCTGAGAGCATGGCCCCCTTCCCTGATGCTGCCCTCTCCCATAAATTATAACAAAGGTCCACTCTTTGGACAGGAATGGATTGGACTTGGCAAGGCAGAGTGACGACATATTGGAAGCACTTTATGGTTCTATACATCTATAGGATATCATCTTGCTGACCTCTGGCTGGAGGAAGGGGAGTGGATGGAGAGGAGGGGAAAGGAGACTGTTGGGAGGATGAGACAGGTACGGAGCAGAGAGGAATAGTGTGCTGTCACCGGACAGGGAGAGCAGTGGAAGCTGCATATAGGGGGGCATGTAAATTTACATGTGAATGTACATTTTCACTCAGTTATGTTAAATAAAAATAAAAAAAAAAAGGGTCTTTGTAGACATAATTAAAGATCTTGAGATGATCATCCTAAATTAACTAGATTCAATTATGTGTGTCTTTTTAAGGGAAAAGAGGAGAAGGCAATGTAAAGATAAAGAGAGAGATTAGAATGGTGTGTCTACAAGGCAAGGGGGGTCAAAGACTGCTGGCAGCCATATGAACTAGCAGACAGCCATGGGATGGATTCTCCCTCAGAGCCCTCGGGAGAAATCAATCCCATCAACAACTTCATTTCAGACTTCTAGGAGAGAATAAATTTCTGTTGTTTTTAAGCCATCTAGTTTGCGTTAATTTGTTACAGTAGCCCTAAGAAATTAATACATTCTATTAGACTGAATGATGGCATAGTGGTTAAAAGCTCAGCTGCTAACCAAAAAGTCAGCAGTTCAAATCCACCAGCCACTCCCTGGAAATCCCATGGGGCAGTTTTACTTTTCTACAGGTGGTTAGAGTGGAAATCAACTTCATGGCAATGGGTTTGGCTAGTATTAGGCTGAAAAAGATACTCTTTTTTTAAAAAGAAAATACACATTATGACTATGTTTTTAAGGCTCAGAAGAGCCTTCTCTATCAGAAAAGTCTTTATGCTAAGTCATTAGAATACAAATACAAATTAATAGTCTCAGTCTCTATTGACACAAGACTTATATTGAGAACAATTCCATTTAGTTAATAATATTTAGTCGGCAACTGCTTTATACACTTAGTGACTAGCTACCTTATCAAGAGCAACTTCCATATTAGCAACCTTTTCTCTCAAACGGCGTTCCTGGGATCGGAGGACATCCAGCTCCCCAGCCATCTTGTTCTTCTCTGTTGCAACAGAACTCAATTCCTGGCTTAGTTTATTCTTCTCTTCTTTTAGGAAATGCTTCTCCTTCAATTACAGAGACGACAAGATCAGAAATAATCTGCTGATGTAAATGGCGAGAGGTGGATGAATAAAAGTTTCATTGAAAGAATTCTGAACTAATAAATTTAACCTGAATGCCATTTAAATTGCTTTTGAGTTGGGACTTGAAAACTGCCAGACCTGTGTTACTATGCAATTTCCCTTGTTTTCATCACTACTCACATTATTGCTTCTTTCTAGGCTTAATAAATATTTGACAAAATCCACAAAACATGTAAAAACTGTTTTGTCACAAAAGAGTGCTACTGTGGATTGGGATTGAGTAATCGACTGGAGGGGACTCTGGTGGTGTAGTAGTTAAATGCTACAGCTGCTAAAGAAAATGTCAACAGTCTGCTTCCACCAGGTGCTCCTTGGAAACTCTATGGAGCAGTTCTACAATAGCCTACAGGTTGCTAGGAGTTGGAATTGACTGGACAGCAGTGGGTTTATTGACTACATGGCAATGGGTACGGGCAATCACACACATTTTATTGAAATTTGTTTAAAATGCCAGAAAAGATTTAAAGAGGATGTATTTGTTTAAAGCTTTGGGGGTTTTTTATTTCAAAGTTGAAAATTCATTTCACAAATATCTACTGTAGATCTTGTGACATAAAAATAAGGCACAAAGTTCCTGCTCTCCAGTCACTTATGATACAGCATGAGAAGGAGCTTAAGGATGGTATTACAGTTGAATTAAAATTACTTCATTCAATAAAAAAATCACCACAGAATAGGGAGACAAAAGTAACAGCTGTACAGTAGTCAAGATAAAATATGACCTCAATTATTTCAGTCTCTATTTCTTTAGTTTTTTCATAGAGAAAAATACTTGCTATAAATAAGGAAGAAGGTATTTCCACTACAATACAATTTTAGATCCTATGTTTTGGTTAAGTTGAGTGGAAAAGTCTGCAGAAAGAATAAGAGATTGACTATATTATAGGCATCCTCCTTCCTTTTAGTTTAGAGGGGATGCCATCAAGCTGTGTTGAACACCTTTCTTTAGGTGAGGCAGGCATCTCTAAGCAGCAGTAACCTCTTAATGCCCTAAGTACCATCAAGGAGGATAAGCGCTGCTTTGTGTTCCACATACACAATGGAAGAAGAAAAAGCATAGAATAAATTCAGTGAAAAGGAGGGAACTAAAAACGGGAAAGAACAGAGAAAGAGAAACTAAGTTTATATGGTGGTAAGTACATATAAACACATAAACATATTTGTTTATACTTAGCCTCATTCTAGAAAACCCTGGTGGCACAGTGATTAAGTGCTATTGTAGGAGGAAGAAGATAAGTTGGGCCCACAGAGCAGAAATCACCTCAAACACCACTTTCTTTAAAGAGGAAGGGCTTTAATTAGCCGGTGTTGCAGCAGATGGACTCAAGTCCAAAATGGCCGTACACCATTCTGTTATCAAACATTTTTATATATATGTTTATTCAAGAAAGTAGACAAAGGAATTCTCATATAGTTTTTTAACTGGCATCTATAGGTATACAGATTTTCGTATTTTCTTTCTGTTGGCACAGCACACTTAAAGAAGCAAAAGATAAGCAGTTTGTGTTATGCTACAGGGGAGAAGCACCTCTTGTTTGGCAGCTGGTCTTATCTCAGGAAATTTTGTGAAGGGAAGGAGAAGTGGTCTTGGGCTGGTACTGGAGAGAGGTATCTGGGCTTCTGGAATTTTACGTGGAATTTTCTTAAAAGCTTTTTCTCCTCTCACTATGGCTGCTAACTGGAAGGTCAGCAGTTCAAATCCACCAAGAGCTCCTTGGAAAGCAGTTCTACTCTGTCCTATAGGGTTGCTTGAGTTGGCATTGTCTCAATGGCAGTGTTTTTTTTTTTTTTAAGCCTCATTCTAGAAATGCTTTTCAATAGCTGGTTATGCATAGTAAATAGTAATTATCTGAGTTGCACTTATTATTTCTACTGAAGTCCTTTATATTCTCACATTCATTATAATCAGTTATGCTACAATTCTATTTTTTAAAAAGGAAAATTTATTCCAGTTATTGATATATTGGGGAATGACTTGAGAACACCACAAATTTCATGTTTGCTTATGCATAATTTCAAATGCGACAAATGCCAGAAGAACAGAACACTGACCAACCAAGGAGATGCATACGACTACACAAAAAACATGTGCACACACACCTCAAACCTCTACCAGCTATCTCAGTTTGCTCTGTATAAACTAAGCCTCATTCACCCACAACTGGTGTCACAGAAGACTCTCCTCTACCACTCCACAATGACTCACAACCTTTTCAATACACACCTCCAAAACTCAACTTAACTTGTTTAATATAAAGTGTCATACTTACTGCAGTATTTATGTATCTCTTAACAATTTGTAAAACTGTGCTGCTGTTTATATTAGGCTCCTGGTTTGTTTGTTTTCTTTATGTGTCACTGACAAAATTTCTTCATATGGCACCCCAACCTCATTGCTCCTGTAAGCCTTGTGATTTTTACTATACAAAAATGCATAGTGCAGTGACTTCTAGGAACTTACAGGTCACATTACAGTAGAACTGACTGACTCTATGGCCATTCTGTGCCTCTCACGGGAATGTCCTTTTACCTGTTTCTTGTGCTTAAAATACTCGCTGTCTCAAGATTCTGCTCAACTGTTTCTTCAGGAACTTTCCGCTCTTCCTTTCCATCAGAAACAAGCTCTTCTCTTTTCTGCACTGTACTTTGTATCTCTGCTGTAAGCTGTCCTGACTTCTATGGTATGAGCACTGAAGCGCCCTGACTCTTAGTCTAACGAGTCGGCACAGGGCTTCGTCCCGCACTGAAGCGCCCTGACCAGGGTCTCACCTTATTTGCGTTCGTCATTGCCTCTTCTAAAAACTGTATCTTGCTCTGCAGAGCGTCGATCTGACCTCTTTTGGCTGTAATCTGCTTTTGCATCCCCATTGCCACCTTCATAGCTGGGGGGGAGAGGGGGAAAGGAAAAGAAGATGCAAGCTACTTTGATTTTTAAGATTTGTAAATTTTGCTTTGCAACACTACTACCATTTGATGTTTTAAACTTCATAAGAAAGTAACAAGATTCTCCAAGGCACTTCAACAGTTCCAAGGGAAAGATCATATATATATATATACGAAGTTTTGTGGTTTTTTTGCTGCTGGGTTTCATTTCATTAACCAGAATTAAGTTGCATATTACCAATGATAGCAATGATACTGACTAAAACCATACTTGTACACATGGGAAGTATATGTAAGTCATATAAGAAATAATGTATACATGGTTTTCACTAAAATGACTTTTCCAGAAATCCATATTTGAATTCCAAACAAGAAATCTACTATTAATAATCTCAATATTCCAGTGATATCATAAACCATTCAATTTTCATTCTCATGGTCACTGTCTTATAGATAGAACTTACTGCTGTCTAGGCAGGCAGTCAAGTACCAGCATAAGCATTATGGAATCATTTTTGTAAAACCGGAGATACAGTGAGAGTGTTTTGGACACTCAATAGATACTGACTACTCAAAAGATGACAGGCCATTGAAGAGATATATGAAGCTCATCCTTGCTTGAAAACGCAAGGTCCAAAGACCCTATGTTGTCTCTCACAGTGAGCGGAGGAAAGAGGTTTGAAAATTTAATTGCTTTGAGTCAGGCCAAGCTCTAGCACAACAGTAAAAAGAAAATGAACTACTCTTTAAAAACAAACTATCGGAGAGAATTAAAGCTCTGATTTCTCATTAAAAGATACAGTTCTTATATCTAAACTGTCAGAGTTATGGTTAATACAGGCCCAGTTCATTGAGCTTTTTTAACTGATCAAAAGTCTGGAATTATTTGTTCACCAATTCAAAGAAAATATAATTCTGGTTTGAAGAGTGGATTGTAGTTGACCTTCAAAGGTAATTTTCTTAAGGAAGAGTTTTGACATTAAAAAATATTGAGAAATAGAAAACATACACTTCAATTAGGTAAGCATGAATTCTTATAGTCATACCAACAGTGGTGCGAATAAAATAAAAAAACTGATAACCTTCTTGTCTTGGCATTAGCATGAGGAGCAAAGTAAAGAGTGAACAGGTCTAGGTCGTGAGAGGTGGGCCCTCAACTTAGTTCAGTTTCAGATTCCTTTACATTTTTATCACAAAAGAAGAATCAGAAATTGCCAGTTAGCCACAGAGACAGTTTATGTCCCCTACACGTCTGTCAGTTTGTAGTCCTGTGGGGGAAGCTTGCATGTTGCTGTGATCCTGGAAGCTATGCCTCTGGTATTCAAACACCAGCAAGGTCACCCACAATGGACAGGGTTCAGCTGAGCTCCCAGACTAAGACAGACTAGGAAGAAGGACCCAGCAGTCTAACCCTGAAGACAGTTAGCCAGTGAAAATATTATGCCCAGCAGCAGAACACCATCTGATACAATTCCTGAAGATGAATCCCCCAGGCCAGAAGGCACTAAAAGGATGACTGGGGAAGAGCTGCCTCCTCAAAGCAGAGGTGATCTTAATGAGGTGGATGAAGGCAAGCATTTGGGACCCTGATTTGCTGATGTGGCATGACTCAGAATAAGAAACAGCTGCAAATATCTATTAATAACCAGAACATGGAATGTATGAAATATGAATCTAGGAAAATTGGAAATTGTCAAGAATGAATTGGAACATATAAACATCAATATCCTGGGCACTAGTGAGCTGAAATGGACTGGTACTGGCCATTCTGAAGCAGACAATCATATAGTCTACTACGCCACGAATGACAACTTGAAGAGGAATGGTGCTGCATTCATCATCAAAAAGAACATTTCAAGATCTATCCTGCAGTACAATGCTGTTAATAATAGGATAATATCCATATACCTACAACAACGCCCAGTTAACATTACTATTCAAATATATGTACAAACCACTAAGGCCAAAGATGAAGAAACCGAAGATTTTCACCAGCTTTTGCAGTCTGAAATTGACTGAACACACAATCAGGATGCATTGATAATTACTGGTGGTTGGAATGCAAAAACTGGAAACAAAGAACAATCAGTAGTTAGAAAAATACGGTGTTGGTGATAAAAACAATGCTGGAGATCACATGATAGAATTTTGCAAGAATTGGCTTCTGCATTACATATTATTATTTTTGTTTCACTAACATAAATGGCAAATAGACACACCCTTGCCAGATGGATCAAATCGACTGTCCCTGTGGAAAGAGATGATGGAAAAGTTCAACATCATCAATCAGAACAAGTTCGGGTGCTGACTCTGGGATAGCCCATCGACTGCTCCTACGCAAGGTCAAATTGAAACTGAAGAAAATTAGAACAAATACATAACAGCCAAAGTGCAATCTTAAGCATATTACCTAAGTTTAGAGACCATCTAGAGAAAGAATTTGAATCATTAAATACTAGACACCAGATGAGTTGTAGGACTGACATCAAAGACATCATACTTGAGGAAAGCAAGAGTTCACTAAAAAGAAGACCAAAATAGGTATCAGAAGAGACTGTGAAAGTTGCTCCTGAATGTCAAGTAGCTAAATCAAAAGGAATGAATGACAAAGTGAAAGAACTGAAGATTCTAAAAGGTGGGTCAAGAAGATAAAGTATTATAATGGCATGTACAAAGAGCCGAAAATAGAAAACTAAAAGGGAAGAACACATTCTGCATTTTTCAAGCTGAAAGAACTGAAGAAAAAATTCAAGCCTGCAACAAAAATTAAAAAAATTCGAGTTGCAATAGTGAAGGATTCTACAGGGGAAATACAAGATGACTTAGGGAGCATCAAAAGAAGATGGAAGGAATACATGGAGTCATTATACCTCAAAAAACTGGTTCACATTCAACACTTCAACAGGCAACATACAATCAGGAACTGATGGTACTGAAAAAAGAAGTCCAAGTTGCACCGAAGGCATTGGTGAAAAACACGGCTCCAGGAATTGATGGAGTATCAACTGAGATGTCTCAACAAATGGATGCAGCACTGGAAATGCTCACTTATTTATGTCAAAAAATCTGAATGACAGCTACCTGTCCAAATGACTGGAAGACATCTGAATTTATGTCTATTCCCGGGAGAGGTGATCCAAACAAATGGCAGAAAATATCAAACAGTATTATTAATATCATACACAAGCAATGTTTCGCTGCAGATCACTCAAAAGTGACTGCAGCAGTATACCAATAGGGAACTGCTAGAAATTCAGGCTGGGTTCAGAGCAGGGCATGGAATCAGGGACATCATTGCTGATGTCAGATGGATCTTGACTGAAAGTAGAGAATACCAGAAAAATGTCCACCTGTCTTTTATAGACTGTGCAAAGGCATTTGACTGTGGATCACAACAAATTATGGATAACACTGTGAAGAAGGGGAGTTCCAGAGCACTTAATTGCACTCACAAGGAATGTGTACATTGTTAGAACACAACAAGTGGATTCTAGTGGCTTAAAGTCAGGAAGGTGGGCGTCAGGGCTGTATCCTTTCACCATATCTCTTCAATCTGTATGCTGAACAAATAATTCAAGAAACTAGACTATGTGAAAAAGAACAGGGCAAAAGGATTGGAAGATTCTCTAACAACCTGTGTTATGTAGATACCACAATCTTGCTTGCTAGATGTGGACTTGAAGTACTTGCTAATGAATACCAAAGACCACAGCCTTCAGTATGGATAACACCTCAACATCAAGAAAACAAAAATCCAACAATTGGACCAATAAGCAACGTTATGATAAATGGAGAAAAGATTCAAGTTGTCAAACCTGTCATTTTACTTGGATCTACAGTCATTGCCCATGAAAGTAGCAGTCAAGAAATCAAGTGTTGAAAAGCAAAGATGTCACCTTGAAGACTAAGCTGTGCCTGATCTAAGCCATGGTATTTTCAGTCATATCATATGCATGTGAAAGCTAGACAGTGAGGAAGGAAGATAGAAGAAGAACTGATACTTTGAATCACAGTGTTGAAGAAGAATACTGAATATACCATGAACTGCCAAAAGAACAAACAGATCTGTCTTGGAAGAAGTAGAACCAGAATGCTGCTTAGAAGGAAAGATGGCGAGACTGTGTCTTACACACTTTGGATATGTCAAGAGGAATCAGAGCCTAGAGAAGGACACCATGCTTGGTCAAGTAGAGGATCAGCGAAAAAGAGGAAGACCTATGACAAGATGGACTGACAGTGGCTGCAACCACGATCTTAAGCATAGCAATGACTGTGGACATGGTGCAAGACCAGGCAGTGTTTTGTTCTGTTGTACTATAAGGTCACTATGAGTCAGAACCGAATCGACAGCCCGTAACACCAACAACAGCAGCATACAGTTTATGTAGAGAAGCACACACATGGGGTTGAAAAACAAGGTGTTGAATGAAAATTATCTGTAACTTGCATTTATAAGAATGCTTTCTTAAATTAATTAATTGGCATTTATAGCAACTGAGGTCTATTGGGAATTAACAAAACAGCCACAAGAAAAGAAAGATTTAGATATTATACCCTAGGGATTGCATAAATTAACCACACTGCAGTCTCCTTGAAAAACAGAGTAGAACCACTGCTATGTAACAGCCATCATTAACAACTATTGCTGTGTATTTCTCCCATCATTTAGCACTGTGAACTAGTGGTAGGCAAGCAGGCACAGTTGTGTTTTATTTTAGTAAAGGTAAACCAATGAAATTAAAAACAAAAGAAAAAGGAGGGAAAAAAACTCCCCAAAAACCTCATATAGCATACCATGACCATCAGATCCTTCCATTGATTTTAATGTATTTCTTGTTTGTTCCAGTTCAGACTGTGCAGATTTTAACTGCATTTTTAGCTTATTTGTGGTAGCTTCCATTTCTTCACTTTTGTTACGAAAATTCCTTTTTAAGACTTCATAGTCCTCTGTAAAATACAGTAATCAATATAGATGGTTGCTTTTTTCCATCCCACTGTTACAAAATATAGTTTATTTGTAATTAATGATCACAGAATGTTTAGAGCTAGTTGAGTCCACATTTAGTTAAATCTTCAACTGTTACAGAAATTAGATGCGCATACACATCTCCAAGCATCTGTGTGATCTTCCCTGTTACATGCTTGGGTGGGTTGCATTGTCTATCTACCTACTGTCATTGTTTTTTCCTAGCCGTTGTAAACTGGTTTACATTTATTTAATCTTTAACCTTCTTCTTGGATGACCATGTCCACTGCAACAGATATAACCACCATCTACACATAAAAGAATCTTTATGGCTCTGTAAGTAACTTAAGGTCACCATTGTTCTCTTTGACTTCTTATTTCTAGTATCTAACAAAATACCTGGTGAAACTCATCATTCAGTATGCTAGAACACACACACACTCTTCTTCATGTATCTCTTTATGTATTTATATGTAACAGAGAGATTTATATAGGAAGGTAACAAGCACAGCCAAGGCCTCTTTGCTGACCTTTCCATGTAGATGTCTTAAGCCACACCTGTCTTATATGAATTACATCTCACTCTTAATGCCCTCAAGCCTGTTTTTTCTTCTTGTTTCTCTCTACTGCTTACTGGCGTCATTCTTCTTCCAGTACCACAAACTAAAAACCTGAAACCCACACACAGTGCCTCCAATCACTAAGTCCTACTGATCCCGTCTCCCTAGATATTCTTTCTTTCCTCTTCTCCCATTTCTACTGGCACTGCCTTAGTTTAATTCCTCACCATACTTCCCCAGGATTACTGCAAAGTCTTCCTTAAACTGGCTGGTCTCTGTTCTTCCAGACTTGCCTTTACCCAATTTACGTGTTAACGACAGCCAAGCCAAGTGCTGTCGAGTCGGACGGCCATCCTTCTAGAATTCAAATCTGATCACATCAATTTCCAGTTCAGTATCCATGGTGGGTTCTACATTGTCTGGCTCTATCCATCTATTCCGCCTCATGTTTTACCCCTCATTCCTTTGCACTTCTGCTCCAACTTCTGAGATTATATCATATTATTTCATGCCTTCATGCTTTTGCCCATATGCTCTCTGCCTGGAATGTCCTTTCACCTCTTTCTCACCTTCTGACCCCAGTACTCCCCTAAATGTTTTCTCATTTACAAAATAGGCAATGGAGAACTTGATGTGACGAACGCCATGATGAACCTTGAAGGCTATTTCCCTTCCTCTGCCTGACTTCTTCTTTCACATACCTTTGTTAATAATTTTATTTTGATGTGATACTAACGACTTTGTTTTGTTCTGACAGCCACCTTGGTTTATGACCCCGATCCCCATCCCGTGACATGGAGATTACAGCTTAGATGTCTCGCATGTATTTCTTTAGCCTGAGAAGATGTCAGGCAAATATCTCTTTAGTCTGATAAAGACAGTCTCTTGTAATTACCTTGTAATGAATAACTTATCTGGCCATACCATCTGTGGGCTACAAAGACACTTGTAACCAACCCTTGTAAAAATCATATGTAGGCCCTAATGTAAAACTGCCTTTTGGGACTCCATAAAGACAGTCTTTGTTGTTGCCAGATCCCCCGCTGGTGTCATCTCCTACTTTTTCTCTGACTTGGAATATGTTTCATTGACTCAACTGCTCCAGGGCAAAAACCCCAACTGGGAAATGACCTGCCAAGTTCTTATTCCTCTTTTAAACCCAGAACAAGCATCACCTTCTACAGGAGGTAGAGGTATGACTGCTACAGCCAGGACCTCTACTCAGTACTGTATTTACACACCTTCCACTGTACCTCGCTCACGGTTATTCCAACTCTTTCCTATATGTGTTTGTATCTCCACCCAGACTGCCTCTGTTGTTATATTTACAAGCCCTGTTGCTCTGCTATCATGGCCCTGTCACATGTATGATGTAAATGACATCTGTATCATACCAGTCGTAAAATAGCAGTGTTTCACTTTTTAAGTATTTGGATTTGTTTTCACTCAGGAAATCTGTCTATTTACACATGTTGCCTCATAATTAAATGTCTAATGAAGCTATCTGACTTAAGGAATAGATGGTTTTCATTTACCTCACCCTTCTTTTGGAAAGTCATACAGAATTTCATGGGTCTGAGGCTCAACTAAAGTGAATGGTTACTGAACGTACGACAGTTGTAGGCTCTTCATGAAAAACTACCAGGATTTCAGGCCAGAACAACTCCACTGGGGCAGCATAATTATCCGTCTCTGCAACGTGGAAGGAAAATCCATTCTTTGGCAAATAGTCCTACAGTCAAAATTACACTTCAGTGACAGTATTCCTACTTCTTAGCAGAATTTGAACCAAAGTAACATACCTGTAAGACTGTTTAACTCACTCCTGGTAGTCTTCACCTCATTTAATAACTGGTCTCTCTCCTGCTTGATGTCCTTGACTGCGCGGAGCCGCTCGGAGCCCGCATTCACCAGCTTCACCTTCTCCAGCTCTAGGTCGCTCACTCTGGCCTCAAGCTCCCGTATCTTGGCATCCTTTTTATCTTTTAAAATCTAAATATATGGATAAATACAGTGGGGAAAAAATAAGAAAATATGTGTATGGGTAGCTATAATCTTAGTATCTTCATTATTACCCAGAATATTAAATTTGTATTCTATTTTAAAGCATAGACAGTGAGTGGGGAAAATAAAAAATATTTATTTTATCTTTCTTTTACTTTTAGATATCAATCCTCAGTATCATTTGCTACACCTCTTAACTATTCTCATTCCATATATTTATTTATTAACAAAAATAATCTACTGAGCAACTACTTTGGGCCAAGCACACTTTATACACTGGGAATACAGCAGCAGGGCTGGGATGATGGTGAGACAAGGGAGGCCCCTGGGTAAGGACTTCCTTAAGTTTTGGCTCACCTCTCCCTAGTGTTAGTCTGGTACAAGAGTGAACAAACCAAATAATGCCCTTATTCCCACAGAATTGATATTCTAGTGAGAACAGACAGGCAACAAACATTTAGCATGTCAGTTACTAATAAGTAACAAGAAAAAGAAAAAAGAAAAGTGGGGAACAGACAGTCAGTGTAGCGGAGGGGACACTACTTGAGGTTAAGTTGATGTGCAGAAAACAATTATCAGGCCAGAGATGGTTATCTTTACAAAAGACCTGTTTGGAAGGTTGATCTTTGGCTGGTGTCCGGGAACTTGGATTTTGGGAGGGTTTCAACCACCCTAACCGAAAAGAGTGGCTCAGTGTGCCTAAACTGTGTAAAAAATATGATGAACATCTGCTTTCTTTCTGGGAATGTGGGATATGGATATGTGTCAGGCAGACTGCTTACATGAGCAGCCCCCAGCGAAACCCTGGGCACTGAGACTTTAATGAAGAGGTTCCCTGACTGGCAACATTTCACTTGTGTTATCACACCTCATTGCTGGGGGAATTAAGCAAATTCAATGCGGCTTCAGTGGCATAGTGGTTAAGTGCTAACTTTGCTAACTGAAACGTAGCCAACTGGAATCTGCCAGGTACTTCTTGGAAACTCTATGGAGCAGTTCTACTCTGTTCTATAGGGTCATTGTGAGTCACAATCAACTCAACAGGCATGACTTTTATGTGATTCTACTGAGAGAGGAAGACTAGAAGCATGTTTCTGATTTCCTGTGGACTTCACTTCATGTGCCTTTTCCCTTTGCTGATTTTCCTGTATCCTTCTGCTGAAATAAAGTATCACCCTAAGTGCAACTTACATTCTAAATCCTGAGACTCTTCCTAGTGAGTCACTGAACCTAGAGGTGGTCTTGAGGACCCCAACACAGTTGGTCAGGAAAGACCTCTCTGATGAGGTACCACTTAAGGGAAACCTTGAGGCGGTCAAAGAGCAAGTCATGTGACTAGCTGGGGAAGAACTCTAGGCCAGGTAGTATGTCCAAGTTACAGCCTGGCTGTGAGTGTGGCTGCAGTGAAATGAGCCTGGGGGAAGGCGTAGGAGGTGAAGTCAGAGGGTCAGCCATCGGTAAGACCAAAGTAGCCTGAGAAGTAATGTAAGAACTTGAGATTTCATTCTAAGAGGCTATGGGACAGTTCTCAGTATGGGGTTGATAAAATATGTTCAAGATACAACATTTTTAAATGTGTGAAGAATAAAGAGTGATGGTAGAAGCGGTTAAGAGCAGAAGCAAGGATCAGTAGAAGGCAATTCCAAGAGCCAATGACAGAGGTGGTATGTTAGAGTGGTTAGTGCTGGTTGGATCTGGTCATTTGAATAGACTCCACCCATTGCCATCAAGTTGATTCTGACTCATAGCAACCCTATAGGCAGAGTAGAGCTGGTCCATAGGGTTTCCAAGGAGCACCTGGTGCATTCAAACTGTGGACTTTTTGGTTAGCAGACGTAGCAGATGTATGCCACCAGAGTTTCTTTGAATAGACTACGGAGCACAAATACAGAAACTCTAATTCTGGACTTCCAATTTACCGCCAGAAATTCTTAGGCAGTATACTTCTCCAAGTACTGAACAAACCACTACTACTCCTTCCTCACAGAGGGCTTTTCCTCTTAACTTCTTTCTGATTCTTTTCTTTTAGGGGTGCTACCATTTTCCCAGTCTCACACACTTAAGATTGAAACCATTACATCTGCTTTGTCTTTCCCTCCACCCCTTACAACCAATTGCTCACCATCTCCTTCCCAACCTCTGGGTTTGGATTGTCCTCATTCAGGTTTCTATCTGTGTTGGTGAGCCTTCTCTCATGAGCCCTTCTCTTCCCAGGACTTAGGTCTGTGTTGTCCACATGTGACTACTGATAAGTGTGGCTGGTCTAAATTGAGATGTGGTGCAGTATAAAATACATACTGGACTTTAAGACTTCATATAAAAAAATAATGTTAAATATCAATAACTTTCTATAATGATTGCAATGTAAAAATATAATATTTTGGATATAGAGTTAATTAAAATGTTATTAAAATTAATTTCACTTGCTTCTTTTTGTGTTTTTTAGTGTAGTTACTAGAAAACTAAAAAATATACCCGACTCGCATTATATTTCTAGTGGGCAGAGCTAGATTCTTCCAAGCAAATATCCTTCCAAAAGAAACTTTCTTTGGTCATCAGATTGTCCTCCCAAATTTAGGACTACAATCCTTAAATATGAAACTAGTTAGTGTAACTTGACTGCATAATAGAAGTTTAAATGTAGGCCAGTGCTATGTTTGAGACATAAATACAGAATGAGCTTTTAACTGTTTAAAAAAGAAGCACGTGGCACTCCAGGTTTGTTTCACTGCCCATCTCAGATGAGTCTGGGCAATAAAGGCTGGAAAGTCAGGTGTGATCCCTGGCTGCCTACTTGTGGCAACTATCCACTTGTGGTAATTGCCAAAAATGACTTGAGCTGGACTCCAGGGTCAAGACAAGGGGAGAACTTTCCCCGGGATAGCTGGAACCATCAGAACATGTGATGGGCTTGTGCTACTCCCCTGCTACCTCCTGGGACCAGCTGGTGGACATTCAGTTCCTCATGGCCTCGTGAGAAAGAATCCACAGAGGACCCACCGTTACTAGGAGGAAACTCGGCTCTTTTGCTGTTAGCATGTGCATGTAAGAAACTATGACGTTAACTACTTCCTGTGGCTAGGAGTCCCTTTCTTTCTTCCTCACTGAATTTTGGAGGAAGTAGATGTGGCAATAAAGCTTCAGTTTTCAAGCTATATTCTTTGCATCTCTGTAAAGTTCACGAGTCAGATCCAACTCGATGGCTCTTGGCTTGGCTTGGCAAAGTTCTTCTCACCTACGAAATCTTGCCCTGCAGCTGCTCCAGTTCCTCATCAGGGACTTGAAAATTAGTTCCTGTCCTCTTCAATCCATCAATCCATATGATGTCAGATAATTCTGCACCCAACATTGCTTTTGCTATCTATCTCCTCCTCTCTACCCTAAAATCTTCACTGGCTCCCACACTGTCTCTAGGATAAATTATAAACTGAGCTGCCTCTCCTTGCCTAGAAAGACCCCTTCTTTCTCTTTTCCTAGCTTTTGCCCATTCTTCAATGACCACTTCAAGTTGACATCCCTCAGTGCGGAAGTACCCACACTTCTCTGAGATGCTCTAGTCCTGGGCTTTGACCTGTGTTCTCCGGACCTACGACAGCCTCAGTATCACCTCGTCAGACACACTGTCTCAGGTTTCACGGAATCAGAAACAATGGGATGGGGCCCAGCAATCTGTTTTCTAACAAGCCCGGCAGGTGACTCTGGTGCATGCCAATGTCTGAGAACCACTGCACTGCAATATCTGCCCACATACTGCTAAGGATCAGATCCCAAGGTTGTGCTGCCCTCAGTCAAGTCATTTAATCTCAGTTGAGTCTTAGTTTATCTACCTGTAAAATGGAGTAATATTAGTATGTGCCTCATGAGGTTTTTATGAGGATTAAATTGACTTGATTTTTAGTGTATAAGACACAGGAGGATTCTCCCACTTCTTTGTACCCTTATCAACACTAGAAATCCATATTTTTAGGCAGGAAGATAGATGAATCACCCTTATCCTTCCTTCTGCCCTGCACACAAATCTAATCTAAAGTTTGTTTATCAAGCTGGCCATTGAAAAGCCTTCGTATGTTCTGTTCCTGGTGAGTGTGGCCTCAAAAAAAAAAACTTATGATACAACCAAATAGAAACTTAGGCACCGGAAAATTTCAATTCTATATGCAGCCAACTTGTATATTTCCATAAGATAAGTAATAGTCTATCATGGGCCCTGGTTTTAAAATTAAGAAACAGGCATATAAAGTATGTGATTTGTCTCCTTCCACCATGTCAGACATACAGGTGGCATAAAACTTAGGGAATCAAAACTTAAGAAATGAATTTATTCATTTGTTTTCAAGTTGACATTTATTGAGCACATGTTGGATACAAGGCACGAAGACATTGGGCAGAGGGTACAAACATGCGTGTGTACCCTACTTGAAGAAATATGCAGTCTTACAGGGAAAGGAAACACTGAATTTAAACACACACCCACCCACCCACAATACAGAATGTGAGCCAGGTTATAACAGATACAAATAAAGTATGATAAAGTTCAGAATGGCATGGAATAGGGGGAATGAAGGAAGGGAGTTAGTAATTACTAAACATCATCTACAAGCCAGGAACTAGGCTAAGTGCTTCATATATATTTTCTCATTTAAGCCTCACCACCCAATAAGACTGTAGGTTTTTTTTTGTCTCATTTGCTCTGTTTAGCTTTGTTTTACAGATAAAGAAACCAAGATTCAACAAACAGTTTGATGTTTTACAGCTATTGAGTGGTGAAAGGCCCAATCTGAAGATGGAGAAAATATACCCAGCTGTAGGATCAGGGAAGTCTTCATGAGGAAGCTGGATTTTGCAAAATCTCTCTTCTGGTTGGTTCTGAATCACTCTGGGTCCAAGCATTCCTTTTAGAATCTGATAAAAGCATGAATCCTTTCTCACAAAAATACACTTATGCACATATACACAAATACTCTTAAACAATTTCAGGGGTCCACAAGTCCTGAGAACTGCTTTTCCATAAATTAGGCCACACGCATAAAAAAATATTTCAGAAGCTAAACCACCAAAACCTCTACCGACCTTAAATTCCTGTAGCTCCAGTCTCCTGTCATTAATCTCTTTCTCAAGCTGAGCTTTCTCCACTTGCATGGCACCAGCAGTTCGTCCATGCTGGCCAACCAGCTGCGTCATATTTTCAATCTGTTGTCGTAAAATCTCAATCACCTTATCCTTTTCTGTCATTTGCAGCTTGAGGGCCTCACATTCTGTCTGCACATTTCTGAGGTGATCCCCTTCAGTTTTCAGGTGCTGCAGCTCCTGCAGTTTCAAGTCGACTCGGGAGCGGAGCTTCGTGATCTCTGCATTGGTCGCCTCGATGGCTCTCTCCTTTTCCTGGAGGGAAGCTGTCAGGTCTGACACAGTCCTCTCTGAGCTCTCCAGAGTCATTTTCTTGGCTGTCAACTCTTCTACAACTTTGCGCAGCATCTCTTTGGTGGACTCAAGCTGAGCAGTCAAGGAGGATACTTTTTCTAGGCTTTCATTCTTTCCCTGAATTGCTGCCATCTGATTGTTAAAGAGAATTTCATCAGTTTGGGAGGATAGGTATAGGCAATCTTAGGAAATACAATAAGTTAATTCATAACAGAATTGTGAATTGGATAGTGTCTAGTTAAATTATCACACAGCTGCATGGAACTGCGGATCTCATAACAACACGTGTTAATTAGACCAAGCTGGAGCAGAGCTGATAACCGTGCTCCTCTCCAGTGATATCTGCCATGGGGAGCTTGAGAGGTTTCCTTTGAGGACATTTTCTGTGCTAATTTAACAATGGCAAAACAGGGGAAGGTTGCAAGGTTGAAGATGACTACCATTATTCTCTATTTCTCTCTAATAAGTCTCTTAATTATACCTGTGTAGGTACAGTGGATAATGACTTTTATCCAACACACACTGCCATTCTCTATTCCTCCTCTGAAAAAGGGTAACAGTCTAAATTCCAGTCAGTCTTTTCATCTTTCTTCCTCCCCAAGTTAGGCCAGAGGACAGACAAAAAGCTGTGCCTGGGTCTAAAGCCAAGCACAGCTTTCTTATTTTAGGAAATGCACCCTTCTATATGATGCTTTCTGTCCTGTGGCAGTAACTGGCATTAGAACTGTGTTTTTCCGGTATCGAAGGTACAATGTTGTCAACAAAGCATGCCATGTTTTTCTGCTGGTGCAGCATAACTCAGTGCACCGTCATATGTACACACAAGCATCAGTTCCTTGGTTTGGGGGAAAAAGAAGGGGAAGTCTCGTTTTGGGGAGAAACAAACAGCTATTGGAAATTATGAAATCTGCTATTCTTCATTCTCTCTGTGCTTTGAGACTCACTGCTTTTCTGCAGCAGAAACAAACAACTGTTTCATTACTGATTTCTGGGTGAAAACAAAAAGACAAATGGATGGAAGTTATTCAATAAGATATGAGATAAAAAGCTTAATATTTTTAGTTTAGTGAGTGGTCAAAAATACAGAAATAAACAACAGGTTTTTCAGATTGTTCACAGAATCTACAACTGTAACACAGGCCCATATATGTTAGAAAAACAACTTCATCTGGTAGGACCTAAAACACAGCCTCCTCTGTTGCCCCACCACAAGACCACTCAGAGCATGCAGAGACCTTCCACGTCCCCCGCCCGACCTGCCGCTCCATCTGCCCCTGACACTCGCTCTTCATGGCCTTGAGGAGCGCTTCCAGGCGCTGCACCTCCATGTTCCTGTCATCCAGCTCCCGTCGCAGGTGGTCAATGGTGATGCTGTTGCCTGTGTCGCGATCCCACAGACGTTTATTCTGCTCCTTCTCCAGACTCAGTTCCTTTTCTCTTTTATGTAGATCGGCCTAAGAGAAGCGAGGGATGTTTTTCTTCTTTTCCCTTAGTATTAAATAAGGGAAATCATCATTGAAGGTTTTATGTGGACATGAGAAAGTTTTGATTTTGGACTCTGATTCTTTTTTTTTATGGCCCAGGTAAGTAAGAAAAAGTATTTCTTAGAAAAGTATGACAACACTTTGTTTACTTTTAATTTTTAGCATGACAACTAAATCACAAGATATTTGACTCAAATAACATGGGTTGAATTTTTTAATGAAAACACACTTCTGTGTGTTTGATAGCTTAAGTGGATAAACAATAACAATCAGCTATTCTGTTTCAGAAATGACCGGGCAGTGTCTGGGACTGGAATAGCAGTTGGGCTGTGACCTGACTTACTCATCCTGTAAGGCCTGAAATACTACTGTGAGTGTTTACTGTGAGCAAAAATTCTATAGTCAGAGTAGGAGAAACAAAGATATATGATCCTGAAAAGACTTTCAACACAAAGAGAAATACAAAACACAAATAACTGAAAGTATTTTTCATTAAAAAGATAGAGTATAGCACAGAGAACCTAGCTAATAGGGTCAGAATACTGTAAGGGAAAGGCAGTTGAATTAGACCTTGAATATGGCTTGGAGACACAGAAATTAGGAAGAAATTACCAGAAAAGAGCTACATATAGATCTGTCTGAACACTGGATACACATAAAAAGGAAGGACTGCAAAAGTAATCTGGGGCTGGATCACAAATGGTCTTGAAAAACAAAGAGTATGACTTGTGCAGAAAGTAATTTTTCAGTTGAAGAGTAATACAATCAGAGCTTCTATCAAGATTAAGACGGCAGCACTTTACTGGACACATTGAAGAAGGAGAAACTGGGGTTAGGAGCATTAGTCAGAAAACAACTGCCATGCCCCAAAGAAGAGCTAGTGAGGGGCTTGACTGAGGGTGCGATCATAGTAGCAGTGAAAAGGAGGGGATGGGTTTGAGGATCTTTCATACTTTTAATCTCTAAGATCTTCACATTAGATATGGATAGGTGCACTGGAGAAAACAAAATAGGTTAAGGAAATAACAAAACCAAACCGAAACCAAACCCACTGTCGTTGAGTTGATTCCAACTCACATAAGGTCTGACAATGAAGTCTGAGAACTCAATTGTTCTAAGTGCTACATACCTCATTGCTGAACATCACTGTGGTCATCTTCAAAGTATTCCCCTTGGGAGGCTATGCACCGATGCCAGTGCCTAGTCCACTCTTCAAAGCAATTTTAGAACTCTTTCTGGAATGGCCATTGTGCACAGTGGCAAGGTAGCAAGTTTGCAAACTTAATTGCATAGCTGTCTGTGAGGGAGTTTTCAGCCAATAAACGACTGTACTGGAACACCCTCCCTACTCACCTCATCTGGCCCCCAATAACCTTTTCTCTTCACCCAGAGATAAAGGAAATATTGAAAGGAAGACATGTGGATGACATTCAGAACATCAAGGGTAATACCACGACATCTCTGATGGCCATTCCAGAAAAAGAATTCCAAAATCTCTTTGAAGGGTGGACTAGGCACTGGCATCGGTACATAGCTTCCTAAGAGGAGTACTTGGAAGGTGATCATACTGATATTCAGCAGCGAGGTATGTAGCACTTTTTCTGGGACGAGTTCGTAAACTTAACTTGCAGCACCCTATAGACAGAGTATAACTGCTACCATAGAGTTTCCAAGGAGGAGCTGGAGAATTTGAACTGCCAACCTTTTAGTTAGAAGCATAGCACTTAACTACTATGCCAACAGGGTTTCTAGGTTAAGGAAAGCAGTGAAAAATTATCCTGAGGTTTAGAGCTTCATATATGCACACAGCCATCAGTGCCAGCCTTACTCGATGGCAGGAGCAGGTGTGGTTTGGTTTGGGTTAGCACCTCCAACAGAAGACCTAGGCAGCAGTTCACTAGCATCAGAATCCTATTTTCTTTTCTTTTTAAAGTTTTCACCTAAACTTTCCTTCAAAATTTCTATGTATATAATTTGTATGTGTTTAGAATGTTGTTTGGCTTTAAAATAAATACTTAAAACCCTACTTCAATTTAGAATACATTATCTAACTGAAAGACTGAAAGACTATGGGTATTTAAAGATTGTCATTACCCTACTTTTGAGATTTAACTGTTCTGCTTAAAAAAAACCAAAATGTAAAGTATACAGATTACATTGTTATATTAAAAGCTTGAATACTGTCTAGAATATTCTACTGTGTACATGTGTGTATGTGCAATTAATTTGTAATTTTATAAATGAAACTGGTTTTATGAAATATTATAGTGAAAACTTTCTAGAATTGATCTCATTCACATATTAGAATATCATCCTACCAACAGCTTTTGAAGCTGATCATCCAGATTTCCAGATTCCTGACTGATCTGGTCCCGTTCCGTCCGCGCTTCGGTTAGCTCTGAGTTGGCCAGGACTAACTGTTTCTCCAGCTCTTCTATCTAAATGACAACAACAAAAAGCACAAATCAAACAGTATCTGACTACGTCACTGGGTATGTCAAACAAGCACAGTGTTTGGAAAATGCATGGTATTATTTTGGGGTCAAAATTAAAAGTTTATTGTGTAGTTTTTTTTTCATCCAATTTAGTACCAATGTAGTAACAAAATGAAATTATGTTTTTGAGTGAATAAGCAATCCACTCACAAGCCTTCCCTTTAAGTAGCCAAATGTCTCAAGAGTGCACACCAAATACCAGTCTTTGAGTTTTGTAAGCAGATCCTACTGAATCAAAATTTATGCTGCATAAGTATTTCAGTACTGGACAATCAGACGTTAGCCAGTACTAACGAGACAGGCTCTGCTAGCCAAAGTCCCAGTACAGGAGGCTCTACAGAAATGACTTTGAGAAATAACTGATACATAAACAGCTTTCTCTGATGGTTCTAAGCCTAGAGTCTCTCAACTAATATTGAGAAAACAGCACTGGACTTACTGCATTAAACTGGTGAACACTTTGCCAAAGCTCCTAATTATTGGAAGCATCTCTGATCTTCTACATTTTAAACCTCAGACCTATCTAGAATTTAGCTAGGGAATGACTATTGACATTACATAAATTATTATGTGTAATATAAGTTATGTACATAGTCACTATATTTTGAAACAATGAGTGAATATAATACACACAAATGTGTGTGTTAAATATGTATGTGTATATATACATATATATAATTTGAAAATTTATATAATTTTCCAATCCTCAGTTTTTCCAACTATAAAATCAGAGAAGAATACCAACTTTAAAGGATTCATAATAGCTGCTGAGTCTATTTGAGTATACATTTCTATGGCATATGTCATAAAGCTCATAGCTGTTAATAGTATTCTCACAGCTCTTAACCTCTAGGCGCAGTGTAGGCTAAGCAGTTATGATGTTAGACTCAGAAGCCTTTGGATTTGGGTTTTCGCTGGGCCACATGAGATCACAATTTAGGTAACAAGATATTAAAATGAGAACATGTTCACACTCTGTGTTGTATAACGATCTAGCCTGGAGTCCTGGTGGTTAGGTCACTGCTGCTGACCAAATGGCAGTCTGCTTTCATGAAGACTTACAGCCTTGGAAATGCTGTGAAGCAGTTCTACTTTGTCCTAAATGGTCGCTATGAGTTGGAATCAACTTGACGGCAGTGGGATTTTGTTTTTTGTTTTTTTAATCTTTAACTGTGAGGTCTACAACACTATTTTATCATCAACTTTTCAGCAGTAAGAAATCTCCTGTATCTGCATAAAAGTTACATATTCCTTCTTACTTCTAAGTCATCTATTCAACAGGCTTCCAAATTTAGCATGTCAGGAATAAAAGTTATGGGTTGTTTTAGATGGTTCAAACTTTTTAGAGAATATATAAGCAAGAGCAACCTTTTCTTAATGATTTTCTAATTTATTTTTATAGACTAGGTTTAAGACTCTCATTCAACATATGCTATATATATGCTTGTGTGTGTGGGTATATGTGTATGTCTGTATATGTATGTCTAAATTTACATGCAATTATCTCTGATAAACAATAAGCATGAGGATACACAGAAGTTATATACATATATGTATATCTTTATACACGCATAAATGACTTAAAGTACTACATCTTCCTACAGAGTAGTAGCACAGTTTATAAGGACCATGATATTTTATTATTTACATTAGACATATTTTTTAATTGACTTCATATTTAAGTGAATGTTATATATTAAAAAAAAGTATTTCACAGGAACTCTAAAACAAAATACAAACCCTGCTGTATGAGTCACAGGAACAAGATACACATAAAACATTAAATTGCAGATGAAAAAGCTCTAATAATATAGGCTCTAATAATCCTAAAGTATCATAATCCTTTTGAGGCATATATAGAAAGGAAAAAAAATCAATTTCTGTAGCACTTTCAAAGAAAAATAAATGAATATGAATTGATAAAATATCCTCAGCTCTTTGACTATCAGGAAGGACTAAGTCAGTACATGTTTACTAAACACATTAGGAGTACTTATGGGGACAAAGCTCTTACTGTCACAAAGTCATCAATTTGACTAGCAAGGGATGGAAAGACGTAAGCTCAGAGAGGCGATATCATCACGCTAAGAGTCAGACACCTCTTGGTTCAGGACTCAGTTCTGTCACATACCTCTCTGAGTCTAATTTTTTCATCTATAACTTGAAAACTATATTCCAGATGATCTCTTAAGTTACTGTCAATTTTGCTTTTAATACCTATTTACCCAAGAATAGTATTAGAAAAGCTGAGATTCTTTATTTACCACTTCTTTTTTGGAAACAAAATATCATCAAAGAAACAGACTATCTTTTAAGGTAAAAATTTAACAATACACATTCAGCTTGAAAAGTTCCTTACATGACTAAAGCAAATACGGTCTGCTCTTAGGCTGACATAAATTATTCCTATCCTTAATCATAGTGTTAGTACATCTGCTTTAGGCCCCTGATTGCCTCAGTTTGCACCTGGCTACTAACCAAAAGGTCAGCCATTCGAATCCATCCAGCAGGACCATGGAAGAGTCTGGTGATCTACTTCTGTAAGGCTGCAGCCATTGAAAACCCTATGGGGCTGCTGTTCTACTCTGACAAACATGGGATCACCGTAAGTCAGAATTGACTCAATCGCCCAGGTTTTAATTTAAGTTGAAATTCTAGGCGACCATTTCATAGCATTAAACTCGATGGTCAAATCTACAAGACAAAAGAAGAAGAAGAAAGAAAAAAGCCACATCTTCATCTTTCCATTTATGTTTACGAAGCATCAGAAGTTCCTCCAGACCCCTGCAGGAACATTTGTTTTGTAGTTGTCAGTATTGACTCCAGTGCTATAGCTCTGCTTTTACCTTTCACTTTTCAGAGTAAAAATATTTTTAACAGTTAATCAATCAAAAAGATAAATGGAGAGTGAAAGGGAAAACCACTGAAGTAGCAGCTGAGCTAATACAAACAGCTGTAAGAAATACTGTAAAGAAAAGCCTTTCAAAATGTCCAGAATAAATACTGACATCTGAGATGTATCACAATTTTTTTTTCTTTTTCTCCTTTTTTAAGTAGCAGCACTGGTTTTCCCTTTCACTGTCTATGAATCTGTATTTTGGTTTGAATCACTAGACAAATGTGTGAAGGGATCTCATTCTAATCTTACAGTGATTTTAGAGATGTGACCAATTATACCAAATTGTGTGGTTCTCTCTTGTTGTCTGTGTTCAAAAAGAATAGACGTGGATTAACAAAATAACAAAGGATTCTGTGGGACAGCAAGGGGGTGCATTGGCAGATCAGTGCAAGGGGGGCTGCGCCAAATCTTCCTGCACAGCACGTAGCTCCAGCCAGTGCTATTGAATCTTTTTTTATTTTTTAATATCAGATCAGCCCCAATCACTTTCAAAGTATGAAAAATAAACTTAGAATCAAGATCATGAGACTCTGTTGTCAAAAAGCAAAAGAGTAAAGCCAGATCTACTGAGCCAATAGGGACAGCTTCTACCGGTGCAGATTCATAAAGGGGAATGCTGGAGGTTCTCCTGAAACGGAAAGAGAAGAATAGGAAAAAAAAGCATTACAGTAAAACATTTTTGTAAGTTACAAAAGCTACACTTAAAATTTTCTTGAAAACAGAGTTCTATTTTCACCAGTACAAAAATACTTTATTTGATGAAAACACTGCCTGGCTAAAAGAGTGTTCTCTTAGTTTAAGCATGCCACTGGAAATGGACCTGCCAAGTCATCTATTTAAAATAAGAAACAATTTTTTCCTTAAGGAATTTGATTTTGGGACAAAATACCAAATTTGCTCCTAATCAAATACACTGCTGTGCAGTATCGAGAAACCCTTATAACTTTTTTACACAAATGTCATTTTTAATCCCAGCTTTTAAGAAATATTTTCTTTGGTATTTTTTTCTCTTACTTTTACCTGGACAGTATATATTAAAATATGCACTGAAGCAAAGGAAAAGAAGATCGTGTTTAAGATTTTAAGAGGCTTTAGCAATATAAACTCAAGGTATATGAAAACAAAAGAAATTATGCAGAAGAATTTATTTTATAGATGCAATTTGTTTCATATCAATAGAATATTTCATGACCTCAGAATGAAATGGTTTTGTTAACTCGGTTGATCTTTGTACATGTATCGCCAGAGGGTACCCGATTCTACAGATTAACAGGGCAAGATTATCATCTTTCAGTGTACTCTGACTAAACTATACCAAAAACCCACTGCCACAGAGTTGATTCCAACTCATAGTGACCTTATAGGACAGAGTAGAATTGCTCCACAGAGTTTTCAAGAAGCATCTGGCAGATTCAAACTGCTGACCTTTTGGTCAGCAGACACAGCACTTAACCACCGCCCCACCTGGTATTCTGACTAAGCTATAGGGAGTCACTATTACAAAAGCCTAGTTAACCAGCAAGCAGGTACTATCTCTATTAAGTTCATACCTAATATTCAAATGAGATCTGTATTTATTAATGGTAAAGTTGATATTTCCTTTTATTTCTATGTAAATATTTACTATTTAGTTATAGTAGATAATATTTACTATTTTATCTGTCAAAATTCTTGACGATCCATTGCTTACACTAAAGCAAAATAAGATAATGATTCTAATATGTGTGTATCTATCTAATCGAAAAACATTCACATAAAAGTGTGCAGTCATTCACCTAGATTTCATCGAGATACTTAAGCTTCTACAATGCCTAACAGATTAATTTTTATGAGAACTCCAAACTATTTTTGTAGTTTTGGGATAGATATTTCAGTACTTTTGTTCAAACTGTCCACAATGTTCCCACTTAGAGTTGATTATTGTGATACGGTATTATCAGTCTATACACAAAATAATAAAGGATGAGTTGCAAATACCAGAAATAATTTTTCCAGACATTACAACAGTAAATGATAGAAATTTAAAATTATTTAAGAAAACACAAGTGAGTTTCAGCTTATTTTAGTACTCTGTATGTTTTTTAAACATTTGTCAATAGACAAGAGATAGCTAAACTTCTGTAAATGATTTGAGTAGTTATTTATAAATATCGGTTACTGTGTTGGAGTATATAGAACAACTCTCCTCTTGCAGTCAGTTCTCCCTTTCTTTTAACGATTAAGTAAAGTTTACAGAGCAAATTAGATTCCCATTTGATAGCGTGTACATCAAGTGTTTCATGGCCTTGTTTTCATTCTCCACAATGTGTCAGTCTCTTCCCATTGCTGCCCTGAGTTCTCCAGCCCTCATTTTCTACCCCTTCCTGTCTTACTATCTTTGCTTTTGAACAAATACTGCCCTTTTGCTCTCGTACAATTGGTTGTTCTAAGGAGCATGCTCCTCTCCGGTGTTACTGTTTATTTTATAAGCTCGTCTGTTGTTTGGCTGAAAGGTGGTCTCTGGGAATGGCTTCAGTTCCAGGTCAGAACAGTATTTTGGGGGGCCACAGTCTTAAGGGTCTCTCCAGTCTCTGTCAGATCAATAAGTCTGGTCTTTTTTTGTGAATTTGATTTTTTGGTTCATTTTCTGTTCCACTCTGTCTGGGACCTTCTGTTGTGATCCCAGTCAGAGTGGTTAGCAGCAGTAGCCAGGAACCATCTAGTTCTTCTGGTCTCAGGCTGCGGTTCATGTGGTCAATTAATCCTTTGAACTAACTGCTTCCTTAAGTCTTTGTTTTTTCTTACTCTCCTTTGCTCTGAACAAGAAGAGACCAATAGCTGTATCTTAGATGGCCGTTCACAAAGTTAACACCCCAGATACTACTTACCAAAGAAGGAAGCAGAACATTTTTATTTTTACATGCTATGTTGTGGCAATTGACACAAGTATTCCCCAAATCTATGGTCCTTTGCCTTCAAGCCTAAGAACTTCGGCCACAAGGGTTTAGTTATGTCTAAGAGGTTTTCTTGTGTCCCTTTTGTGCTCTATTGTCTGTATTAATATATGAGGAGCACCTATATTCATGTAATCAGCTTTTACATTTGCCAATGTCCCTACTTACACTACATTTGAGGAATAAAACATATTTCCAGCCCATACTGTATTGAAATCATGACCACCCTACTGCTGTCGATAGGGTGAGGTTATGACCTTTTGGATGGGCTTGGTCTACACAAAATGGGGTGGACACCCCCGCTATCAATCATCGGGACAAATGAGTCCCAAGAAAAGAAATCGGAGCGTAGAAAGCAGACCTCAGAGAGGCAGAAAACAGCAAATATTTTTCTCTGGGACTTGCTTTCTTGCATATATCCTTTAAGAAGTTTAAGGCTCCTTTATCTGTGCAGAGGGTGTAGGGCTTGAGATGACCTTGCCAGTAAGAGCTAAGCAAGGAATTCTTGTAGGGCAGTGGTATTCCAACTACAGCTCACCAGTGAATCATGAAATCAATTTAGGGAGCTGCAAATCAACATGTGGAGAGAACTGAAAGTAGCCATCATCATATGTAACAGGAGCAAATATGTTGTGAAACCTGCCTCAGTTGTGTGTGCCCGGGATCATAAGGAAAACTGTAATCCTTACCATGAGTAGTCAAAATGTTTGAGAAGTACTGCTATTTGAAAACAAGACAAACTTTTCCACTGCTATCCAGTTGATTCCAACTCACGGTGACCCTACAGAGCCGAGTAGAACTGTCCTATAGGATGGCCAAGGCTATAAATTTTTATGGAAGTAGACTGCCACAGCTTCCTCCTTTAGGGCAGCTTGTGGGTTCAAACCACTGACCTTTCAGTTGGCAACTAAGTGCTTTAACCACTGCTTAGCCAGGGTGAGGGCCTAAATTGTATCACTGTGCTTACATAGTTCCGTGTTACCTCTTATTGCTTGGACTTCAGTAAAGCCGTATCTAAATTTCCCAGACTGTCTCAGCTGTGCCACAGGGAATTTACAGCCAGGCTGAAATTACCGAACTGAGGAGAAACAGCCCCCTCCTCTGGCCACACAGGAGTGACATGGTTATTAAGAGGGTTGCCCAGAGGGGAGACACCTGGAGGAATTGTTACCAGCTCCCGTGGAGGAGACGCCTGATTCAAGTTGACCAGTCCTGCAATATACAACTGCCTCTTCCCATATGGAACATTGTTCTTATAATGTTAGCCTGGAGAATCTGGGTTATTTTATAAAGGAAATGTAGCAGCTTCCATATGTTTTATTTCTTCTAACCTGCTGCTCCGAATCAGTGCTAACATGTGAGAATTAGTTAAAAGTGGCAATTATAATTGTACCTAAATTGTTTGTTTTTTCTTACTCTCCTTTGCTCTGAACAAGAAGAGACCAATAGCTGTATCTTAGGTGGCCATTCACAAAGTTAACACCCCAGATACTACTTACCAAAGAAGGAAGCAGAACATTTTTATTTTTACATGCTATGTTGTGGCAATTGACACAAGTATTCCCCAAATCTATGGTCCTTTGCCTTCAAGCCTAAGAACTTCGGCCACAAGGGTTTAGTTATGTCTAAGAGGTTTTCTTGTGTCCCTTTTGTGCTCTATTGTCTGTATTAATATATGAGGAGCACCTATATTCATGTAATCAGCTTTTACATTTGCCAATGTCCCTACTTACACTACACTAAGGGTCTCACATAGGTACCTTATAGGAGTTGTGGTCACCAACCAGCACAAGCCGCAGTCAAATCAATTCTGGCTTATGGCAACACCATGTATGTCAGACATAGAGTAGAAATGTGCTCCACAGGGTTTCTAATGGCTGAGTTTTTCAGCAGTAGAGCACTAGGCCTTGCTCCAGGATGCCTGAGTGCACTTGAACCTCTAACATTTTGGTTAGTAGCCAAGTATGTTAACCACTTGTACCTTTTTACAGGTATGGTAACGATACATAAAATTTATCTTCCAAACTAGGCACATTTGAGTCTGAAAGGTGGTGGCATTCATAAAACAATACACTAGGATAACAGGTAAAAACTGAGACCATTCCAGGCAAATGACAATGTTTGGTCACTCTACTCACAGAAAATAAAAAACACAAGCTGCTCTGGATAGCAGGACTTTGCTTGCTTTTTTTACGGTTTCTACCATTTTACAAATGGTTGAAATTAACCAAAGCCTAAGCTCTTGATAAATGGTTAACAATGATAGCTTCTCTGCAGCTATGGACAATAAGAGAACAGAAACAAAAGAATATCAAATATTAATTAAAATATGGTTTTAAGAGGAATTTTGTGATGAAATGAAAGCTAATCCCCCTGATTTTTTTTATTTAAAATCATTTCCGTTTATAAAGGTTACCTAAAAAAAAAAAAAGATTCCATTCGCCAAACACATAATGACTAATAATTAGGAGTTAAAGCAAGAGAGCAATGAAGCCCCGGAAGTATTGAGTGGGAAGAGAAATCAGCTGGTACTCAATTGTTTGCTCCAGCTAAGTCTTGTCAACAAAATTAACATGCTTCTACTTTTGAAAATATTTTTTAGAAACTTATTTTAGGCATGTAAAAAGAATAAGAATAAATTGAGGATACAATTTAAATAAAAACTGTTTCTCTGTAATTGAACACAGATAATCAGGTAAAATACATCTTCCTACTCCAGCTTATAAATGACTTTTAATTTGAAAGTATTACTGTGATTACTTATTTGCAAATAAATTATTAAAATATGTAAATTACATAAGTGTATAACAGTCCTGGATGTAAAACAGCAAAATCTAAACTTACCTTGTCTTCGTATGTCCTTTTGGATTCTCTTAATTCAGAACGTAGCTGAGAAACAGTAGACTCTAGGTCACTGACCTGACGCATATACATTGAATTTTGGTTTCTTGCTTGTTCTCTAAGAAGAGTTTTGAGGGGAAATAAAAATATATGGGAAACTAAGGATTAAGTGTGATATCTAAGGGAACTTTAGACTGTAGCCACTACTACTACTTATTTTATACGGCATTATTAGACCAATAGCCCTTTATTTTCTAAAATTGCTTCTTAAAAGCTTCAGTTCAGAAATGATTGAGGATTGGTGATGGGTACATCAGAGTTCATTATACTACTTTTACTTTTGTGTGTGATTGAAAATATCCATATAAATAGTTTGAAAACATCAACTCTAATAAAAAAGTATTCATATGCATACATATATTCATATGTGTATATCTATATATTTGTATATATGTATTGTATGTGTTTTATAAGATGAAATATGAGTAGTACTTTAAGATGCTCAATCCCAAGAGGCCAAAAATACTTTTGATATGGTCAGGTAATATTCTTTCTATGTTAATATATTTTCTGTTCATTCAAATGTTAGAAAAATTTTAATTTATTATGGAATCAATTATTTAGCCATTTTTAAAAGCTCTTAGAATAGAAAATTAATGAAAATAATATTTTTAAAATTAAGATTTAAAAGGTTATCCAGTTCATACTACTAGGGCACCTACTGAATGATTTCCAGTTGACTTTGGATACTATTGGCTTGGCTTCGTGCACTGCTAGCTTTCTCAGTAAGTCCTG
The DNA here is from genome assembly GCA_028571685.1 of Heterohyrax brucei. Classification (NCBI taxonomy): domain Eukaryota; kingdom Metazoa; phylum Chordata; class Mammalia; order Hyracoidea; family Procaviidae; genus Heterohyrax; species Heterohyrax brucei. The sequence goes on along the minus strand of CM053143.1, from coordinate 115,032,351 downwards.
TTATTTCAACTTCGTGCTCATTCATTAACTGCTCAATCCTGTTAAAAAAAAAATGTGGTGACTGTCAGAAGATTTTGCCTGATTACAAGTTATTCCAAAAATAGTAATTTTCAACACATTTAAATTTAGTATTTGGATTTGGCTTTGAGTATGCTACCATTTTATGAAAAATATCTAAGATCTAGAATCCGTTATACAAATCCTTTGAGGGTCAGTGAAGTTTGGAATTCAAAACTTTTTGGATTTTACAATGCTAATAAATTGCAAATAGCATACATGGCACTCTCAGTGAACAATAGGGAAATATCTGCTAAATCAAAAATATCAATAATGCAATAGTAAGTATAAAAAGTCACATTAAATCATAAAGATTATAGAAAGCCTTGTATTAGCTCAGGTTTTGCCAACAAGTAAATTTATTATAAATCTATTAAATAAAATTTGTATGTTTCATAATCACAAACAAACCAACCCAGTACTGAAGCCTACACTTCACACAAAGATTGGACTGGATTAAGGGACACAGAGTGACGCAAGCAGTATGTGTACTTTATTGTCTAATATATGTTTATTAATTTATATTACATATGATTTACTAATTTATATAATATATATGCTTACTGTTATATATTGTTTAACATATATATATGAAGCTGTCCAAGTGGTTTCTTTATAGAGGAGAGAGTGGAGAAGAGGGGACAAGTGCTGGTTGAGTGGATACTGGAAGTAAAGAGTGGAAAGGAAGAGGGTGCTGTCACAGGGGGTGGAGAGCAGACAGTGTTGTGTAGAGGCAGGTGCTCGAGGTTTTATATGTCAAATTAACTTGGATTGTGAACTTTCACTTAATCACAGTAAAAGAAAAAAAACCCTGTGTTTCAGAGCTTTTTAGATTTCAGAATTGTAAATGAGAGACTATAAGTAAGCCTGTAGTTTGTTTTCCTGTAATTTTCTGCACCTCAGTCAGAAACCTACCGATCTTGATGTTGCTGAAGAAGTAGTTCTATTTTGTTCTGTGATTCAGATTTTAATGCTTCAAGTTGATCCTCTACCTGGTTTTCAAAAAAGAGACATTCCTTTAGGGACTGGTAAACCTAAAGCTTGAGAATTCAGAGATTTTGCAATTAAAGAAATACTTAAGAAAGATGTAAATACAGGTTATACTAAAAGCAGGTAACACTGTAACTTGAGCTTTACTCTGCTGAAACTGGAACAGGCAAGTAAAAGAAAGGAGCACATTTTGAGCATAAGCTGAACCATTTTGTTTCTTAATTTGTCTCCAAGCAGGAGTCTATTGTCTCCTTCAGTTTCTTTCAAGGCTGAAAACTAATCTATGCTCTCTTTAGGACTGTGCAAAAACAAGTGATAATAATTTAAAAATCACAGAATTAAAACAAAACAATCTGCTTCACAACCAGGAACTTATATGATGGCCAGACCACCTCTGGGCCTAAAATACCAACTAAGATATCATCAACATATCTGGGAGGAGACCACCATGACCATCCAAAGAAGAATTAACTTCTACAGATTCCTAGCACCATGAAACCTTGTTCCCTTCTTCTTATAAAACCTCCAGCTAGTCTCCATTTAGGAGAGTCAGATTTTAGAGGAATAATCCCCTCTGTCTCCTTGCTTACCAATATGTAATAGATGCGTTGCTTCTCATCTCACCCATCTCAAACACCGGCTATTTGTGGCAGGCAGCATAAACTCTGCTTAGGTTCAAGGTAACAAATTCGGCACCAAGCATGGGGCCTTGGCATTGGTGACTTGGGGCCCTGAGGCAAACCAGGCCCTCACATTAGCTCCATAGTAGACAGCCACTGCTAGAGAACTTTTTGTTTCCAAATTGAGCTGCCAGGAAGGTACAGGGCCAGCTATGGCACCACCAATGTGCCATAAAAGATGTAAATACTTGAGAAGATTTGGATGGGATCCCCAAGTCCATAATCCTCTCCCTGGGCACCAAAGGGCTGTGGCGGATAGGGTTACAGTTCCTTGGTTTCTGGGGCATGCAGCACCTCCAATGACCAACTCCATGAGTAGAATTGTCATGAGGGACTCCTGATGACTCTAGAGTCTTGGTTTGGGCCTAAGGGTATCTGGGAGATTTAGGCAGCCAAAAATACTCCATCAAGCTCATCTGATTGTCTGGGAGATTGATGTAGCCAGGAACACCTCCAGCAAACTAAAGTGATTGTTTGGGAGACTGAGGCAACCAAGAGTACCCCATCAAGCTTTTGAGATTGTCTGGGAGATTAAGGCAGCCAAGAGTACTGCACTCTTTTGGGATTTTCAGTGTTTCTTCTGTGTCTGTGTAGTGTCTTGTATGTCCTGTCCTGACTTCCCTGTTTTGTAAAGTCCTTGCAATGTAGGTTTTATGTGTATCAGAGCCCCCTCCCCACCTGTTCAATTTCTAGTTCAAATTCTTTGAGACTGACAACTGGTTCCACAGGTTGAAAGAAACCTTTCATACCCAAATCTTCCTAAAAAAATGTTTTCTGGACCACGGTGAGAAGAGTCTTGGTTGACCTAATGAAAGCAGAATTTCAAAGAGATTGGGAAATAAACTGTCACTGGGCTGAAAACATTAATTTATAGCCCTTATTTGAAGGTCCTATGCAAGAAAAAAGACAGTTTTAAGTAAAAGTAGCAGTTTCAGAACAGAACAAGGAAAGAAATTAGTTACCTTTTGCTTTTAGAAATGCCTAGGTGAACTTAAAAATATGTAAATGATTTGGAATGACCTAATCTTGTCTTCTACCTTGAGCTAAAAAATAGGGAGGGAGGGGCAGGATCAGGTCTTCCAGCTCCCCAGTATCAAATGTCATATAGTTCCAATGAAGCTTCTCAAAAACCTTTTCCAGCTTGGGGGAGACAGTTTTGTGACAGAAAGAAGAGAGAATTACTCTCTCACTTTAATTATCAGAAACTAGGTAAATTCAAATTGTAAAAGAACTGTAAACAAATTTCTCTCTGTTGCAGGGGAACTTTGTAACAGGAATATGAAACAGCCTGAAAAAATGTTTCAACCCTAGCAAGACACTTGGTCAACTGTGTAGAGACTCTGTGATTTCTAAAGCCAGCTGACAGAACTCTTAAGAGTTAAAATTAGACTGGGAAAAATATGAGACATAGTAAAAGTTAAATGAAAACTGAGAATGCTGAAACAAACTATTTCAATTACAGGCTTAAAATAATTTCCAGAACCTTTTAGGTAACTTACTGATATTGAAGTAATAGATATCTGTCATAATTTAATATACCTTTGCTTTGCATGTCACAAGAGAAAGTATTTCTGTAAGTCTGTGAGTTCACTTTTGCTATATAAAGAGATGCACTATAACATTTACAGAAGAAATTTTATTTGATACAGTCAAAAGTTTGTTTGTCTGACAAAAGTTTACTGGTTAAATTCATGAAGTTTTTAAGAGCATTAATGGTAGAATACGAAACAAAGAATTGGGGTTTTTGCTGTTAAAATAATAAATTTCTCTGATTTCTGAATAAACAGTTAATTTACCCTTTGTGTAACCTCTCTTGAAGGGAAGGTGTGGCCTGCCATTAGAATAAGATACCTGATTCAAAACACCAACAATGAAAAAGGTTTTTACTTTAAGATTTTTAGTTAAATAACTTTTGTATTGTTTCTTGTTAACCTGAAATGAACTGAGAATTCGAAAACTTCATGAAAGTCACAAATATCTTTATTTATTTATTTATTAATTATGAATGAGTGAAAATGTACATTCCCGTATAAGTTTACATGCCCACCTATATGCCACTCCCACTGCTCTGCCTTCCCGGTGACAGCACATTATTTCTCTGCTCCATACATGTCTCATCTTCCCAACAGTTTCCTTTCCCCTCTTCTCCACCCACACTCCTTACTCCAGCCAGAGGTCCGTAGGATGATACCCTGTAGATGCATAGAACCATAAAGAGCATCCAATATGTGGTCTCTCTGCATCACCAAGTCCAATCCATTCGTGTCAGAAGAGTGGACCTTCATAATGATTTATGGGCAAGGGCAGCATCAGGGCCAGGGGCCATGCTCCCAGGGGAACCCCGAAACGGCTGGAGCATCAGTTGAGGTCTTTTAGTGGAGATCTCAGGATGCACCCCTTTTCATTCTTGTGTTGCCAGTGAGATTCAACTTTGTGAGCTCCATTGCAGCTGTCACAGGTGGTGGCCGGGCACCATCCGGTTCTTCCGGTCCCAAGTCGATGTAGGCACCCACACATGTGGGTCTCTCTGTCTTCTGGGTTGTCTTTCCCCCACGTCATTTTGGTTCTCAGAGAGCATCTGTTCCTGCTCTCTAGGATCCGTTCCTGGGACCATTTGCTGTGCCCTCGGATGGCAGCTAGGCAGCTTTTAAGACCCCAGATGCCACCCACCAATGTGGGGTGCAGAGAGCCTTCTTAGCAATACACTAGTTGTGCCAATTGGCCTCGATTTTGCCTAAGAGCATGGTCTCCTGTCCCCTGCCCCAGCTACTCTGTCCTTGCAATACTGGGTTAAGATGGAAGGAATACTCAAGTTATGTTGAGGTCCACTTAATATTGTTCTTGTTTCTAATGTATGCTATCACCAATTTCACCCAACCAGATTTCTTCCAACTATCTAATCTAAACCCTCGCCCAGCCTCCCCTCCCTTGCAGCCATCAAAGAGTTTTTTCTTCTACGCGTAAGTCTGTTTTAGAGTTTTTATCATAGTGGTGTCATACAATATTTGTCCTTTTGTCGCTGACTACTTTCACTCAACATAATGTCTTCCAGTTGAAACCAGGTTAGGAGATGTTTCCTGGAATCATCATTGTTCTTTATCATTGCATAGTGCTCCATTGAGTATATATACCATAGTTTACCTATCCATTCCTCTGTTGTTGGGCATCTGGGTTGATTCCATCTTTTCACTATTGAGGACTGTGCTGCGATAAACATTCCTGTGCATGTATTTGTTGGTGTGAATGGCCTTGATTCTGTGGGATATATTCCAAGTAGTAGAATTACTGGGTCAAATGGTATATCTATATCCATTTTTTTAAGGAAGCGCCAGATTGCTTTCCAAAGAGGCTGGACCATTTTACAGCCCCACCAACAGTGTAGGAGAGTTCTACTTTCTCCACAGCCTCTCCAGCATTTGTTGTTTTGTGTTTTTTGGATCATGGCCAACCTTGTTGGGGTGAGATGGTATCTCACTGTAGTTTTGATTTGAATTTCTTTAATAACTAAAGATCGTGAACATGTCCTCATGTGGTTTTTTGGCTGTCTGGATCTCCTCTTTAGAGAAATGTCTGTCCATCTCCTTTGCCCATTGCTTAATTGGATGATTTATCTTCTTCTTATTGATATTTTGTAGTACCTTGTAGATTATGGGGATCAGACGTTGGTCTGATATAGAGTTGCCAAATATTTTTTCCCACTTTGTAGGTGGCCTTTTAACTCTTGTGATAAAGTTTTTGGATGAGCAAAAGTGTCTGATTCTTAGTAGTTCCCATTTATCTATTTTCTCTTCTGTTGATTGTGGTTTGTTTGACAGATTTTGAAGTCTGTCTACATCGTGTACTAAAACTTCCAGTGTTGTTCCTACCTTTTCTTGGATGAGCTTTATCATTTTAGATTTGATATTTAGGTCTTTTATCCAGTTGGAGTTGGGTTTTGTATAAGGTGTTAAGATATGGATCTTGTTTCAATTTACTGCAGATGGATATCCAATTTTGCCAGCAACATCTGTTGAAGAGATTATTTTTGCCCCCGTTTAATGTCTTAGGGCCTTTGTCGAATATCAACTGTTCATAGGCAGATAGTGCCATCTCTGGGTCTTGATTTTGTTCTGTTGATCGATCTGTCTGTCCTTGTACCAGTACCAGGCTGTTTTGACCACTGTGGGAGTTCTGAAGCTGGATAATGAGAGGCCACCCAGTGTTCTTCTTCTTTAGTAGTACTTTACTTATCAGGGGGTTTCTTCCCTTTCCAGACTAAATTGGTAATTTGTTTCTCCATCTCATTAAAAAATGATACTGAAACTTGTATTGGGATTGCATTATATAAGGAGATTGCTTTGGGTAAAATAAACATGTTCACAATGTTAAGTCTTCCTATCCATGAGCAGGGTAGGTTTCTCCATTTATCTAAGTCTCTCTTAGTTTCTTGTAGTAAGGGCTTGTAGTTCTCTTACAAATACCTTTTTAACAAAGGAAAACAAAGGAAAAGTGCTACAAAGTTTTATTTAGTAAACATGGCATGGGTTGAAATCAATAGGAGTGCCTCATTCTCTGTGGGTTAAAATTTTTGTCAGTTATTGTCTCTCATTTTTTTGCCTAATGTTATATAACAAATGCATAATATTATGTCATAATTTTACTCTTCCTTAATTTCTCACTTGGTTATAACTTCATTTTTTAATCTAGCATCATCAAAACCAATGCTCTTACTGGACAATTCAAATTATTGACCTATAAGGTTATTTTTATACTATTCAGGAATTTAGACACTTGAAAACCTCAGTATATATAATCTTGGTATACCTTGACTACATGGTATTACAACTAAAGATTATTACACATGATGTCCAGAGTTCTTTAAGAACATAATTTATGGTTATATTTAGAAATGTTATTGTCTAAAATAATTCTAAAAAATGATTTTTCACAGATTTGATCTTACTTGGCCTTTACATTTTTCATGTAATTAATTTCTGTCAGGTCTTTTCACTATCAAGAGTATTTACTTTTTAAATTAAACATGGTCATATTAAGCTTCATCATCTACAGATGTTTTTAGTACGCTGATTTTTCTGAAACTGTTTGACCAACCACAAGATGGATTATATTAGACTTAGTGAAAGGACCATGAATTGAGATTTCAAAAACTCTCAGGCAGGAACTGACAGGCTTGTAGACTGCAGATGATCTAGAATCAGTGGGACAGAAAATACCTGAGACTGAGTAAATAAAAAGATATCAAAGGTTTTAGGTGGGAATACTGATGCTATTTTAAGATTCTACTTTCTACATATAAGAAACCATTTTCCTTTCTCCTGTGTTATTTAACTAATGGGTTTAGATATCGTGACTTTCAAGTTAGAAATTCCTATTGGTAAACTTAGCAAATAAGTATTATAACAAGACAAGTATCTGAAATTTGAGCTATGGTTTTACAAATTGGAAAAACATTCTGTCAAAAAACAGTCTGTGGCTTAATAACTGTTGCTGTACACACAAACTGACATTTTGTAGAATGTAGCTGCTGCTGAGGCACATGAAAAACAGCTGGTGTTCCTGCTTATGCATAAACAAACACCTCAGGAAATATGCTTCCTCAAAGACCTCAGAGTCCTTGTTACATTGGTTACTTCAGACAATTGGTCTACTACTAGTGTTTCCTACTTCACTGTGGGGTACCTGATATCTTAAAAACTAGATGGTGTTCAATTACCATTTATTGAGCATGTTTGATCAAAGATTTTATAGTAAGATCATGATCCAAAAGAGGAAACTGTTTTTAGAGTTGTATGTAATTCTTCTGAAATCTCACGATCTGTTTCTGCTTTCCTTGAGGTTGGGGTAACCTACACAGGTCCTTTGGATATCCTCTGGAACTTGGAGCTTTGAGGGGAAAAAAAAATGGTTCCTGAAGGTACTTTAAGTCAAACAATGATCCATATAAACTAGTAAGACTGTTTTGCTCTGGGTACCTTTTTGAAGAATTCAATCTGTTATGTGAAACTCACTCCAAACACCAGATTGAGAGATATGTTTAAGGTAAGTTACTAAATAGTTTTATCAGTCTTCAGTCAGTAAGTTTTAGAGAGATTAACTAAAGATCTCCAACAGGAGGCATCTATCTTGTGTTATCTTAATCATTAGTACTCTAATGAAAACTTGTCACTTGTATGCTTTTCTATACTTTCTGTTTTCTCTAGACAAAAACTTCGTATGCTGCTTACTGACATATATTTCTGTGTGGCAGATCACACTATACTAATTTTGATGTTTCTTTTTAACTGATGGTGAATTTATGTGGACAATCTTGTTTAGATTCCTAGCAAATACATGCAAACTTTAAGATTGCCTTTAGCTATTCATAGTAATGATGCTAGTAAATACTAGAAAAGTAATGATAAATTATTACATATTGTAAAATGAGAGTCTGAAGAAATCTCACAGGTCCAGCACTTAGGGTGGGGTTAGTCATTTCCGAGGGCTTTACTTCCTACTTACGGTATAGTTAGGAAACCCGGGTGGTATAGTAAGTCAGTGCTATGTCTGCTAACGCAAAAGTTAGCAGTTGGAATCCACCATTGCTCCTTGGAAACTCTATGGAGCAGTTCTACTCTGTCCTGTAGAGTCACTATGAGTTGGAATGAACTCAATTGCAGTGGGTTTGGTATTTTGAAGTATGGTATATAGTTAAACAATGGAGAAATCTTTTAAGAAATTTATCAATCACTATGGTACAAATAACAGATTAAGTCACCAATGCGATGGAAACACAAATAGTAATTCCTGACCTCATACACCAAGCTGACCTGAGATAACAGAATAACCTTTTCATTAGTCCAAGAAGACAGCATGTGCTACAAAATTAGACAATAAGCTACCTAGTTACACACCTAAGGCAAAAGAAGGCCTGAGGCTAAAAATGCTGAGGTACATTGAGACACTGAGTCTGCTCTCTCAGACAATGCAATTGGTGAGAACATTGCTCCTGCCTAATAACCTGGTGAAGAATCAGATGGTAGCTGATGGAAAATCAGCACCCCAAGTTTAGAGTGCCTGCAATGGGTGCCACCTAGGAACCTGACTAAGTCCAGGTGTTAATCACTGATGTGTCATTATTTCTTGTCCTTGAATACAGACAGTGTGATCCAGCTGGAGCTGCACTCTCAAGGACACACCAACTGAGCCCTGAGGTATAAAGATAATAACTAAGATAATCTAGAAACAGATCTTTTGGGGAAGCTTTTACAGGAGTCATTCAGGCGGAGCAGAGGAGGCGACATTCTCAACTTTTTCCATAACAGTAAATGAATACAAATTTGGACCAGAAGACCCTCCTGACTGTCATTACTGAAACTTGTACCAAAAATTAAGAAAGAAGTTCCTAATAGCTAAGTAGCCCCAGGTTTTATTCACTGACATTTTCTGTGCACTAGACCCAGTGTGCCCTAGGGATACACATGGTTACTGTCTTAGTGTGACTCTATTTACTAGACAGTTGGACAGTTTCTGGCTTGTGTGCATTTTGGTGTCCCCCCTGCTGGCCTTAATCACATTCTCTGCTCCAGATGAGAGGCTGAGCACTTCGGTCCTCTGCTGGGTGCCAAAAGGAAATTCACAGAACTGGGAGAACTGGACTGGTAGGCCACCTGAAAGTCGGAATACATGTTCTCCTGACACCCTTCAACATGGGTAAGAGCCCCTAAAGGCCCCTAACACTATTGTGAGAGTGACCTTGATGCTGGTATTCTGTGTCTTAGGCCTACATGCTCCACTTAAACAAGATTGATTACCCAGGTAATCAATAATTTTCATAATTAATTTGGGGTTTCAATGTAGCCCTTTCTTACAGTCTGATACCTTTCTACTAGTTTTTGTTCTGCATTGCCCTAGAACATCTACTGGCTGAACAAAGGGGAAGTTTGTGTAGTAGCTAGTTCTTCCTACTGCACTCATGTCAACCTTTTAGGTAAGGCAGAAATTAGTGTGCAAAAATTATAATAAAACTAAGTGGCTACATAATTTCACTCAGGGTCGAGATCCAGCTGCCATGTGAAACACTGTTAAATAAATGATGTCCCCTATAGCCTGGTTTCTACCTTTCTTAGGATCACTAATAACCCTTATACTCCTCCTGAATTTCAGACTGTGTTTTCTCCATGTTCACAACCTCATCAATAAAGAAGTGGTACATTTTCCCTCTGCCTTTCCTATAGTCAAACACTCCTGCGGGTCTCTCTGTAAAAGAACATCACTACTCAGCAGGTAATAGCCAGAAAGACATGGTGCCTGTTCCCTAAGATTAACAACAAGAAGGAAAGACTGGAACAGGAAGAGTAAAATAAGTGACCACATCTTTTTTTCAGAAAAACTTTTTGTGCTTTAAGTGACGGTTTACAATCCAAGTCAATTTGCCATATAAAACCCCACACCCACACAACTATGCAATTGTAGCTGTTCTTCCTACCCTGTGACAGCACACTACTACTTTCCACCGTGTACTTCCCATAACCATTTGACCAACTCCCATCCCCCTCTACCTTTTCATCTTGCCTCTAGACAACAGCTGCCAGGACAGCCTCATATATATACATGTAAGTCAAGAAGCACAAGTGACCATATCTTGAGCATAACCTGCCCCATTTTGTTTCTTAATTCTGTCTCGAAGCAGGAGTCTACTGCCTCCTTCAGCTTCTCTCAAGGTTGAGGACTAATCTATGTTCTCTTTATGAGTGTGGAAAAACAAGTGATAATAATCTAAAAACCATAAAGGAAAAACAAAGAAATCTGCCTTGTGACTGGGAACTTAGGAGATGGTCAGACCATCTCTGAGCCCAAAATACCAATAATCAACACATCTGGGAAACCACTGTGATCACCTAGTTAACTTCTACAAATCCCTTTTTCTATAAAACCTCCAGCTGGTCTCCATTTTGGGGAGGCAGATTTTGGATGAACAATTTCCTCTGTTTTCTTGCCTCCTGGCAAGCAATACGTATCTTGCTTCTCATCTCACCCCCATCTGAAAGACTGGCTGCTTGTGGCAGGCTGCACAAACTCCGCTCAGGTTTGCGGTAACAAAACTATACAGGTAAATCTAGTTAGTTCTTGTTATTAAGAGAAATCATTGTGAAAGCAACAAGAGAGAAAAACGACAACTTGGCTTACTTTTAAGAATTAAAAAAAATTATATGCCTAATACTATTCTCTTAAGGAATTTTAATAGAAAATTAGTGTTCTCACCACTTACTGGAAATATCCTCCCTTTAAGATAAGAAATCTCTGTGTCTAATTCTCTTAGGACTTTACCAATAGCTGAGCCCAAATTGCGGAAATGGAGAGTAGACATGCTTTCATGATCATACACTTTCTTGCCTGAGGCTTCTTCAAAGTCCGCAAGGATGGATCTGATTTCCTGAAGCACTCCCTCATGACTGAGCATCATTTTTTTCAGCTGCTCTATCTGTAAGTTGCTGTCCTTCAGCATGCTGTCCTTGAGGCATTTGGCAGCTTCAAGTTCATGAACCGTATTTTGGAGCTGATTTCTTAGATCATCCTGGGACTGACTCTCCCTTCGTCTACGAGTAATTGAAAAAAAAAAAAAAATTGATAAACTTGATATTCACACAAGTCCTTTTACATTACCAAGAATAAAACTTGAACATCATTTCAGGTAACCAATACCTACCTGATGTCCACCATGGCATCTCTCTCCATCTGCATCTCCTGAAGTTTTGTTTGTAAATCAATGACTGACTGCCTTAAGTAAAACTTTTGCTTCTCATGCAAGTCATTGCTCTGAAAAATATTTAAAAAGCTATCCAAATTAGTCTCAACCAGAGGAGTACACTTCCTTACAGCTAATATTTTTCAAAAGATTATATATTTTTAATTTATTTTCATAAGAACTTCTTTTACCTGCCACTGCCATAGTTAGGGCCTAATGAATAATTTTTACCTAGATGACAGGAATACCCCTTAACTAGCCTCCTTGTCCCAGGGCTTGGCTCCTTTTAATTCATTCTCTACTTTACAAGCAGAAAATTCTCTCTAAAATAAACCTGATTTCTGGCTCAGGATGTTAGGCAAACGTAAGCTTTATTCCCGAAAACAGAAGAACTGATGAAATTTATTATATGGAGAACTCAGCTCTCACCGAGTCTCACAAGATTCAGAGAAGGTAACACCTCACCCCAAAATCAAAGTGCTCACTACAAAAGAAATAAAAAAACCTATCTAAATCAGACACTGAAGGATCTGCCAGCTTAAGCACTGATGCTCCTAAACCATCTTACAGGAAAGCTATCAAGTTCTGTCCATCAATAGTGCACTTGCTTTAGCTTGTTACTGACTCATCCTTGAGTATGTACAGAACACCAAAGATCACCACACACTTGAAGAAGACTCTAGAATGAAAAACAGAGAGATCAGGATTAAACAAAGAAGCAAACACCTAGAAAAAGTGCTTCAGAGGAAAAAAGACAGTGCAAGGAACAGAAGAACATTTTCAAAATCTTGTATTTGCAGTGAAATTCATGATGACATTACAGCCTTAAAGCAAGAACAGGATGTTATGCCAAAGAGGTAATCAGAGAACAAGAAAAACTTTTTAGAAATTAAAAGCACAGTTTTGGAACTGTGGACAAAGATCTTGAAACAATAGTTAAGAGATATAAAGGTTCAACCTAGGAATTAATAGCTGACTAATAATAGACTCAGAAAGAAAGAACTGAGAAAACAAAAAGAAAAACCGTTGATGGAAAAAAAGCTTGAATTTCACAGTGTTGGAAGGGCACAGATCTCTCGACAAAAATGTTCACTTTGTTCCTAGTATAGTGAATTAAAAAAAAAAAAGTAAATCCACAATTAAGCAAATTATTGTGGAATTTAATTCAGAGTTAAAGAGAAGACCCTAACGTTTTCAGAGATTAATATCAATTAAATAAAAGCAGGTGATGAACAAAGGAACAAGAATCACGCAGACATTTACTTCTCAATAGCAATACCAAACGCTAAAAGATAAAGGCATAGAATATCTTCAAAGTCATTGAGGAAATGACTTTTGACATTCCCCAGCCAAATTATTAGTCAAGTATGAATACAAAATAAAGTTGATCCAGATACGGAAGGCCTCATAAAACATATCTCCCATAAATTCTTTCTTACGAAGTTACGCAAAGATGCTTTGACAAAATGAGAAAGTAAATGAAGCACGTGAGGACAGAAAACAGGGACGGCTGAACACAGCGGATCCAACCAGGGAGGCAGTGGCAGCAGTCTCAGGAGGAGAATGGTACAGAGGACTGAGGAGACGTGAGAGTGGACTCAAGGACAAAATGATTCTCGGGTCAAAGGGGAATTTGACAGGAAACATACATGACATTTTCTTCCTTTAAATTTGTTTGGATTTTAGGTTAAAGTTTACAGTGCAAATCAGTTTCTCATTCAGAAATTTATACACAAATTGTTTTATAACATTGGTTGCAACCCCTGCAATATGTCAGCACTCTCCCCCTCTTCCTTTCCACTCTGGGATCTCTGTGTCCATTTGTCCAATTCTCCTGTCCCTTCCTGCCTTATCGTCTTTGTCCCTTTGGGGCAGGTTTTGCCCATTTGGTCTTGTATACTTGATTGAGCTAAGAAACACATTTCTCAAGTGTGTTATGTGTGTTTTACCAGCTGTCTAATCATTGGCTGAAATGTGGACTTCAGCAGTAGCTTCAGTTCTGATTCAGCAGGGTGTCTGGGGCCATAGTACAGGGAGTTCCTCCAGTCTCTGTCAAGTCAGCAAGTCTAGTCTTTTCTTGTGAATCTGAATTTTGGTCTACATTTCTGTCTGGGACTTTCTATGGCAATCTCTGCCAGAGTTGTACATGACAGTAGCAGCGCACTGTCTGTAGTTCTTCTGGGCTCAGGCTGGTGAAGGCTGTGGTCCATCAGGCCTCAGTATCAATATTTTCCTTGTGTCTTGGGTTTTCTTCATTCTCCTTTGCTCCAAACATGATGGGGTCAATAGATGTATTCTAGACAGCCTCTCACAAGCTCTTGAGACCCCAGATGCCGCTCACGAAAGCACAATACAGAACATTTTCTTTATGACTTTGCTATGCCAATTGATCTAGACGTCCTCTGAGATGGTGGGCTCCAGCTCTCTGTCCCAGTAACTCTGGTCCCTTCAGGTTTTTGGATGTGTCTAGGAGGCTTTTATGGCTTTGCATTGGGGAAGCTGTGCTGACTTTCCCTATATTGTGTGTTGTTTTTCCCTTTACCAAAGTTAATGATTTTCCATTGCTACCTCTCTCTCTCTCTTTTTAATTGAGAGTAGTTTGAAAAAAAGGAAAAGCAGTGGAATCACAGGAAAAACAAAAGGCTACACAATAAAAAGAATGTACCAAGATATTCTGCAGCTGACAATGTTTACAGAATCATTTTAAGGTAAGTTCCTTCAGCTTTCTTCCTACAAACTAGTGAATGACTATAATGCTCTGAATTTAAGATATTAACAGTTGGAAGTGGAAACAAATTTGAGAAATTCATGAGGCACTATTAGGTGGACCTAGTGATAAAACAGATGTCAAGGATGAAGGAGAGGCAAGAATGAGTCAAACAACTCCCTGTGCAACTGTCAAGGTGGCATTACATATAGCTAAGAATATGTTTAGGGAAAAAGACTATCTACACAGTTGGAAATGTTGAATTAATGGAGCCTGAGAAACATTTCCAGTAGAAATGTCAAATAGGTAGTTGGGTATAATAACTGGTGTGGAGCTCAGATAAGAGGCTGCACTAGAAATACATATGGAGCATGCATTGTTGTGTAAGTGGCAACAGAAGGCTTGGGAATCACTTATAATTGTCTATGGAGGGCTTCAATGGAAAAAGGCTGAAAAAAGTAAGCTCAAGGAAAATTAGAAGGACGTGTTTCCATGAGACCTAGGACAAACGAGTCCTTCAAGAAAAAAAAAAACAGTAACGTGTCAAAGGCTGCTGAAGTCAAATAAAGAATATAAAACATTAACTGGATTTAGCATCGTAACTTACCACTTCTGCAGCACAGATCACACTTTTACTACCCTTTCCTGTTTTCAATATCTCATTCATGAGACTGTAAATGCGTAGATGGAAGGGACCAGGTCACACCTATCTTTACATAACCAGTACCTAGCACAATGTCTGTTACATATAATAATGTCTGCTATAATTAAATTATAAGTACCCAAATAGGCCTGTTATTCATTTACTGATTTAACACATACTTACTGGTGGTCAACGAAGTGTCACATGCCATCAGGGGATAGACCTAGAAAACGAGTTCAGACCCTGTTTCTTGCCCTTGTTGTCACCTCCATCTACCTTCATTCATGCACTTATCTTAAGGTGTTGTCTTTATCTGTTCACATGACCAGCTCTCCTTTCAGACTATGAACTCCTTCTTTGTATTCCTTGTACCTAATTCAGCACTGCATACTTCTCAGCACTTAATAAAGTTATGATTTTTCTCCTAAAAGTGTTTGTACCGTCTGATGATGTGTTAACAAGCATAATAAGATGTGCTAAATACTACAATAGACAAGTGCACAAAGCGCGGTAAGTGTACAGAGTAGAATACACCTACCACTGTCTAGAAAAAAGCACTCAGAGAAGGACATGCTTAGCTGAGTGTCACAGGATAATAGCAGTGTTCCTGGCAGTCAAGGCAGAGAAGAGAGAACGGCCTGAGTAACGGCATAGAAGCCTATCATAAAGCATCTAGGGAAAAGCAAGTAGCTTGATTCTGGAGGAATTCGGAGTCAATACGGGTGACAGGCTGCAGATGACACTAAAACATACAGGGAGAGATTAGATCATGAAAAACTATACCAAATGATAAGAAATTTTACGTTCATGCTGTAGATTGCTGGTATCCAACATTCCATTATAAAGGCTGCTTAGTGTCAGCTTGATTCTAAACAAGGGCTATTGAAATTATTATCAAATAACATCTATTCACTATTGAGCTAGCCTGTATACCTCCGACTACTTCATAAAGAGAAACCAGGTATCTTGATAGCAAGGCAGCAGGCTGGAGCCACCTGTTAATCATGATTGCAGATGAATGTTATTAACTGTAATATTTTCAGTTATTTAAGTTTTACGAAAATTTCACCATGCAACCAAGGATAACCATGTAGACTTTTCATCAACTCAATTTTTAATACTGAAATAGGAGATAAAGGTCAAATGTAATAAGTATAACTAATCAATTCATTAATTTTTCTTCCAGGAAATTTAGTTTACTATTCTCAGGCAGCATGCCTCACCATCACCCTCAAACTGGCATAGTCAGCTGGAAGAGAAAAATGCAACTTACTTCACTTAGTTTCCTCTGCAAATCTTTGACTTGATGTGAATATTCTTCCAAAACACGTTCAACGTGTTCCTTTCCAGGGTATGAGATGACTTTTCTATGAGAATCAAATTCCACTTCATATTTAGGGAAAAAAGGAATTTGTGTCAAAGTCCCAGTGGAAGATGTGTTTTCAATTATTGTGCCACGAATAGATGACATAAAAAGCGGACCTGAACCTAAACATCACAGAATTCATTAATTCATTAACTTCCTCACAAAAGCATTTTTGTAGCAGGCATTATGTTAGGTGATTCCTACACTAAGTCCTCACAGGACTCAGGGCCTCATGGGGAAAACGGACAAGTGGAAGGATGTTACAAGTTCTGAGAGAGGTGAGCATGGTGCAGGAGGCTACAAGGAGGTGAAGGGAGTTTTAGCAGAAGTCCTACATGAGCTGAAGGAGCCTTCAAGTATTCATGAGTAAGAATTAACCAGTCTAGAGGAGGGGAGAAAGCACTCTGCCTCCGGTGGGCTTCTGGCAGTAGGAGGGTCTCCTCCGTGGCTCCAGCTCCCTCATCAGCCCCCGGTGATACCCTAGCTTTCGCTTCTCTGTTTTTATCACAGCTCCTCTTCTCACTGTCCTTCTGGCTCAGGAGGTGGTAGCAGACCCCTGCAGCTGCTAATCTCTGGATTGTGTCAGGCTTCTCAGCTCTTTCAGCACCCATGTAACCAACTCCCTATATTAAATTCCACCTACTTACCAAATGTACAGTAGTTTCTGTTCCTGCCACCTTCTGAAATAATTCAGGTCAGAGGTAATGGGGGCCTCAAGTAGAACAGTAATAATGAGAATGTAGAGAAAAAAATTGATTCAGGATATATTTCTGATGGTAGAAGGCTATGTACCTGACTGGATGTAGGGTTGGGAGGGGAAAAAAGTTAAAATGACAGATTTGTGGCTTAGGTGACTGAGTGGACAAAGAAATACAGGAAGAAATGAAGGCATCAGTCTGAACCGTCTCATAATTGAAACAATTTTTAAACTGAAAAGGATAAACATATGCTAAAAAATGACTACATTATTTTTAAAAAGAGTAAGGCTAGACCATGTTCTAATAGTATACTGCACAATTAAAAACAAGTTATACTCAAAAGTAGCAGCTTGACTGAACATTATGGAGTCAGCTTAATTCTAATTTATTTCCCCATTTTGTTTTATAAAGGGCACATACCTTCATTGGATGTGCCACCGCTACTTGAAAAAAGATCTTCATTATGTGTTTCGCAAGCTTTTTGTTCCATATTAAATATTGCTACCTCTTCTTAGAGATCTTGAAAATATTAGTGCTTCCCTGTTTGGTTCTTTTACTTCTTGACTATGAAAGACAAGGATTTAACTGTTAGTAATAATTAATAAATTTTTAACATTTAAAAATTCATAGATGGGGAAATGACTTTACCAACATTTGAAATTTACTAATAAGTTCTTGACAAAGAAAATATTTACTAGTAAGCTTTTGACAAGGAAAATATTTACACAGAAATAGTATATGAAATTAAAACACTAATAGAGTCTTATCATTAGAATTTCTGTTTTTAATGGCCAAGGGACTTATTAAGGATAAAGTGAAGATCAAAAACTACTACTTTCATTATTATGGCGATTAATGCTCTGATTTGGGGCAGAGTTTTTTCTCTCCTTAGTCCTCATAAGATTCCATTTCCAAATAATGGAAGAAAATATCTCCTTAGCAAAAATCATGAATCATGAAATTAGAAATCATTAAGTTGAGAACTTTCCTTGGATCAAATAGCACTCACAATCTTATACTAGGCCTGAGGGGACTTCTGAGTTTGACGAACAGTGGTGGTAGCTTGATTCCCAACTTCCTGAAACAACCGTAAAAGCATCAAGGAGAACAAACAAAACCACACAGTCACCATACCTTGAGCATTACCAGAAGACAGAGAACAGCACAACCTTCAACTTAGTTGGAAGTAGAGGGAAAATTCTTTTCCAGGAGAGGTGCCACAGGCTACCCACTATGACTCAAGCCTGTGGGTGTGCAGAACAGGAGTGAAGAAGCTGAAGAAGAGAGGTGAGCAGGGAACTAAGAGGAAGCACACACAAGTTCACCCCAGAAAGGGAAAGGGAAACAATAAAAGTCATAATACTAAGCACAGGTTAGAGTTTGCTAGTCTACGGTCTGGCTATGGGGTAAGGGCTGAAAACTGCATAGGACAAGAGTGGCATCCTTGGAGAAGCAGTGCTTCTGGGGGAGAATCAGATATAGAGACAAAAGGTGGGACCTAACTGGAGTCATGGCAAAAAAGGGGGGAAAAAAGGGAATGAACCAAAAGAAACAACCAAAAAAGATAATATCACCACCCTCACACTCCAGCAATAACATAAATAATTGCACAGAAAACGCACAGAACTACACATGAAAAGCACTAACTACAAAATGAATAGGAACAGCTAAAAGTAGATCACATCCGTTACAAACTTCCAAAAATGCCAGAAATTGTGGATACAACCCTTTGTGTTTCATAACACAGCAATCCAAACTGAATTAAATTTTCAAATGAGTATTTGCGGATTTGGAAAAACACCACAAATATAAAACAAAGGAACAAAAATTGACAAAAGACAAGCAAAGCAAAGCAAACAAAGAAATAAAATGAGCGTTGATTAAACTCAGGAAAGAAAGGGAAGAAAACCCACATTTTAGCAGGAGGGAAGACTAACTTAGAAAATACACAAGAATCGATTGGAATGTTTCAGTGTTTTGGTTTTAAATTCTTTCACAGTAAAATCTGGAAAAAAGGTAGAAAATAAACTTTTTTTTAAAAAAAAAAAAGGTTTATCTGGGAAAACTGCAAAAAGACTGACAGTGAACATCTAAATATTCAATTTTAAAGTCAAGATTAAAACACAAGAGCAGGGTAATGGCACTGAAGAGTAACATGAAGACTGCCAATTAAGTCTGTGAACTCATTCCAGAAAAAGTGCTCCACACACCCTTGCTGAATATCACTGTAGTCACCTTCAAAGCGGTCCTCCTGGGAAGCCATGGACTCACCCACCTTGCCTGCCCTTCAAAAGCGATTTTAGAACTCTTTTTCTACTAGAGCTGTTGTCACACTGCCCTGGAGGTACTGAATGTCATCCAAATATCTTCCTTTCAATATTTCCTTTATCTCTGGGCAAAGAAAAAAGTCAATGGGGCCAGATCAGGTGAGCAAGGAGGATGTTCTAACACAGTTATTTAGGGGCTAAAAACTCCCTCACAGACAACTATACAATTAAGTTTGCGAACTTGCCACACTGCCATGGTGTAGAATGGCCATTCCAGAGAGCTCCAAAATTGCTTTGAAGGGTGAACTAGGTGCTGGTGTCAGTGCACAGCTTCCCAACGGGAGTACTTCAAAGGTGACCATAGTGTTATTCAGCAAAGAGATACTCAGCACTTAGAACAATTAAGTTCATGGGCTTGTCAGACCTCGTATATACAAATATCACATTTTGTGACATAGTAGAAAGAGTGTAACTAAAAATGGGAAGACAGCAAAAGGCAAAAGTAGACAAGTACTTGTTAGAAAGGTAATAAGCAGTAGCCAAAAGACAACATTAAAACTTGACAAAAAAGAAGACATACCAATACTCCTCACCCCTCTAACACTACCATTGTTTATAAAAGAAATTGCACAGAAAAGGTCCCTTTCAAACCAGGAACTCTAGGGACAAAAAGTAAGGGAATAAAAGGATTTATAGGTACCCTATGTGAAGTATTAATACAAAAATAACCACTAGACTAAAAATTTAAACCTCCCTAAATGCTGAAGGAAACTCTTGGTGGCGTAGTGGTTAAGTGCTATGTCTGCTAACCAAAAGGTCGGCAGTTCAAATCCACCAGCTGCCTGGAAACTGTATGGAGCACTTCTACTCTGTCCATAGGGTTTCTAGGGTCACTATGAGTTGGACCCGACTCGATGGCAGTGGGTTTTTGGCTTTAAAGGCTCAAAGAATTTTAAAAAGAATAAAGTAAAGACAACATACCAAATAAACACAATATATACAATGCATAGATATTACAAGATGATATAATAGAACTGAGATCAAACAGAACAGTCATGTGGTAAACATGAATGGACTTAATACTATATATCAGAATCCTGCCTATTAAAATGAAAAGATCTTCAAATAAATCCATTAAACAAAACTCAACTCTCTGCTGTCTACAAAACGCACATTTAAAATGCAGTGATTGAAAAAAAGTTAAAAATAAATGGAGGGACAAAGACTTACCAGGCAAATGAAAACAGATGAAATCATGATATCAGATAAAACAGACTTCAAGCCAAAATGCATTAAACAAGACAAAAGGCACTGTAAGTTAAAAAGCCGCATTTCATAATTCTAAGATATAACAGTTCCGACTATGTTCCAAATAACACTGACTACTTAACAAAAACAAAATTACAGGAGATGCAAACAGAACTAGAAGCATGGTTATCCAGAAAAGCCAAACTTGTTGCTATCAAGTCCATTCCAACTCATAGCAACTCCATGTGTTTCACAGGAGGACTGCTCCACAGAGTTTTCTGGAGCCTTGGTGGCACAGTGGCTAAGAGCTCAGCGAACAACTGAAACACTGGCAGTCTGAATCCACTAACCGCTCCTTAGAAATCCCATGAGGCCACTCTACTCTGTCCTACAGGGTTGCTGTGGGTCAGAATCAACTCAACAGCAATGGGTTTTATAGGATTTTCTTGGCTGCAATTTTTATGGAAGCATATTGCCAGGGCCTTCTTCTGCAGAGCCACTGGGTGCATTCAAACCACCATTATCTCAGTTAGTAAGCAAGTGTAAACCATCTGCACTACCCAGGGACCTTAATGTGGTAATAAAAGGAAATGTAACAGGCCACTTTCAGTATGTGCCAGCACGCAAATATTAGGGTAGCTTGCATGTTGCTGTCAGGAGTCTTGATGGCTCCATGGTTAAGGCTCAGCTGCTAACTGAAAGGCTTGCAATTCAAACCCACTAGGTGTTTGGCAGGAGAAAGATACGGTGGTCTGCTTCTGTAAAGATTTACAGCCTCGGAAACCCTGTGAGACACTTCTACTCTGTCCTATACGGTCACTATTAGTGGGAATCAACCTGATGGCAACAGCTTTCTTTTCACAAGTGTTGCTGTGATGCTGGAACCTATGTCACAGGCACTTTAAGTGTCAGCAAAGTCGCCCACGGTGCACAGGTTCTAGGAGGGCTTCCAGACTAAGATGGACTGAAAAAAAAGGTTTGGCAATTTGTTTCTAAAAGTCAGCCAGTGAAAATTTTTATAGCTTATAAAACATTGCCTCACTCCTTTGCTGTGGACACATCATCAGGTGAGTTCTGTGACAAGAGAAGGACATCATATGGGTATATGGTATAGAGAGCCAGCAAGGGCAAGGGAAACCACACCTTAGACAGATTGGCCCAATTCCAACGTAAAAGATAGGGGCAGAAATAGAAACCAAAAGAAAGCACACCAAAGAAAGTAATAAAGACAAAAGTAGAAACAGAAAACAGGCAATTAATAAATTAAAATCCTCTTTCTTAAAAAAAAAAGTAGATGTAGGTGAGGACCACCAAAACAATGGAATAAAGAGAATCACATAGCATAACCCACTTTTTACCATTTTTACATTAACACATGATTGTAAGCATGTTCACTTTTTAAAATCTGTTAGCTAAACTAAATTTTTATTGCATAGAATTCATTTTTATTTCACTCACAGTTTTTCTCCTTTTGATTACTAAGGCGCCATCTGTCAAAACTACAATCAAATAAAATCTACCATACTGCGTGTGCAGTTATCCTTGGCAGGAAATAAGTCGTAGGTAGGGAAACATTCCATAAAGAATTCTAACAAATGGAATGTTAGTCAAGATTGCTAGGCAATTTAAATGTTCCTCGCCCCTCCCAAAAAGATGGCTATTTGAAAGAGAAAAAAACAAACTCTTCTCACACAAATTTCATCATGGATGTTGTATAAACTGACTTACAGACAAAAAAGATTCAACTTTGGGATTCTTCAGGAGGATGAAAGACACCAAGGAAAGTCAAATCACTGAGTAATGTTATTATCATAAATTACAGACAGATCAAAAGCATGAAGCCGTGAACAGGACAAGCAGAATCACAGCCTGGTTTGGGGAGATCCTACAGTTATATATTCTGCTTGATTCCCCAAAATGTCAGTATCAAGCAGGAGATGTAAGCTAAGAGGAAGGCAGGCAAAACTGGAATGAGGTATTACAGAAGAGAAAGAAGAAGGGGAAAGTTTGACTTTTGAATACTCTGATATGAAAACCACATTTACTTTGATATAGGATGATGAATGCAATAAACTCATTAATTCATTGTCCAATGACTGGTAACAGCCAAAGGGAAAGAGGCAGTCTTTCAGAAGAAAATTTTTTTCCATAGAAAATTAGTAGTTTAAAGAAGACAGCATAGGTTTTTTACTTACATAAGAATTTTAAAACAACCATTTATTTATAAAGATGCTTAAATACTTCTCTTTACCAATGGTTCTAATTATCTTATGTATTTCGAAGTGATAATTATGTATTTTTTAAAATGCAGTATTTGTAATTCAGACTTCGACTGGTTTTTAGTGACACTCTGGTTAAGATCTGCGGCTGCTAACCAAAATGTCAGCAGTTTGAATCCACCAGCCACTCTCTGGAAACCCTGTGCGGCAGTTCTGTATTATCCTATAAAGTTGCTATGAATCAGAATCAACTCGACGGCAACTGATTTTGTTTTGACTATATCCCTAACTTGGTCAACTCATTCAGCTTCTCTCTACCTCTGTGACACTGTAAGATTAAAATATTTGTATTTTCAGGCATAAAGCTTACTACTAAAGATTTATTGGAAAAGTGTTTTAAAAACTTTATTTATATACCTATTTGCCTCAATACATCATAAAATTGTTATCTGGCAAATGACACATGAATTCACATGTGTTTGTTTCAAAACTGTGAAAGAAGTACAGAGATGAGTTTTTGGTCTCTTCTGGTACGCACAAGGTTTATCATGAACGGATTCTGCTTGATTTAAAAATTATGACATGGTTCCTACTGAAAGGACCCTGAAACTTCTTACAAGTATTTAGTAGCTAGGTAAATATTTCTATGCTTGTTGTTTGATTAGAATGTTCCACAAAATGTCCTAGAAACCTAAGACTATATAAAAAGAAGACTTTTGGAGGAAAATATGTTATAGACTTTGATGTTGTTAACTGCTGTTGAGTCTACTCCAGATCAGGTGAACTCAGGTGGGTGGAGAATTCAAAGCTATGACCTTTTGGAAGCAGATTACCAAGCTGGTCTTCTGCGGTACCTCTGGGTGGGTTTGAACTGCCAACCTGTTGGCTAGTATTCAAGTATTTAACTACATGTGCCACTCAGGGAACTTTCGTTATCTGTTGTCATTGTTAGGTGCCATTAAGTAGGTTCCAACTCATAGTGACCCTATGTGCAACAGAACTAGATACTGCCCGTTCCTGCTCCATCTTTATCATCGTTGTTACGCTTAAGATCATTGTTGCATCCACTTTGTCGTCTTCTTTTTTGCTGGTGCTTTACCTTACCAAGTATGATGCCATTCTCCAGGGAACAGCCCCTCCTGATAACATGCCCAGAGCATGTGAGACTTTTGTCTCATCATCTTTGCTTCTGAGGAGCATTTTGGTTGTGCTTCTTCCAAGACCGATTTGTTCATTCTTCTAGCAGTCCATAGTAAACTCAATATTCTTCACCAACACCACAATTCAAGGGTGTCAATTGTTCTTCAGTCTTCATTATTCATTGTCCAGTTTTCAAATGCATATGAAGTGACTGAAAACACCATGGTTTGGGTCAGGCACACCTTAGTCCAGAAAGTGCCATCTTTTTTTTTTTTTTTTTAAACACTTTTAAGAGGTCTTTTGCAGCAGATTTGCCCAATGTGGTGAATCTTTTGGCTGCTATTGGCATGGGTGTTGATTGTGGATACAAATAAAATGAAATCCTCAACAACTTCTCTCTTTTCTCCATTTATCATGATGCTGCTTATGGATTCAACTGTGAGGCTTTTTTTTTTTTTTTAATGTTGAGGTACAATCCATACCGAAGGCTGCATTCTTTGATTTCATCACTAAGTGCTTCAAGTCGTCTTCACTTTGGCAAGCAAGATTGTGTCATCTGCATATAGTTTGTTGTATAGATAAGCTAAACCCAAAGTAAACCCACTGCTACAGAGTTAATCCCGACTCATGGTGTCCTCGTGTGTTCATAGGATTTTCTTGGCTGTAATCTATACAAAAGCAGTTCATAGGTCCTTTCCTCCATAGTTAAGCTAAAGGGCCTTACAAATATCTCCAGGGTTCTTATCCCATCTCCTTCATTCTCAAAGGCTGTGGCAGATATGTGCCTGTACTTTCCCTAAATAGTCCCACTATGATTTTTTTCCTTATTTTCACTTAAGGTGGACATCTGCTGTGACTGTAACAGAATGAATGATTGAGATTCTCTTCCTAAATAATAAGTTGATTTAGAATCTATGTCCTACTGCGTTTGGGTACAGACTACTTATACCAAAAAAAACCAAACCCATTGCCATTAAGTCAATTCTAACCCTTATAGTAACCACATAGGATACAGTAGAGCTACCCCGATAGGGTTTCCAAGGAGCAGCTGGTGGATTTCAATTGCTGACTTTTCAGTTAGCAGCCAAGTGCTTAATTATCATGCCACCAGGGGTCCAGATTACTTAAAATGCATGTTATGTTTTGACTCCTGTTATCATTAATTAATAACTCAAGCCATTAGGATGCTGAATCATTCTGTCTTCCACAGAAACCTGAAACTGGGGTTTCTACAGGATCAATTTATACTCTTCTATACATGGGAACCCTGGTGGCATAGTGGTTAAGCACTAGGGCTGCTAACCAAAACACTGGCAGTCCAAATTCACCAGGTTATCCTTGGAAACTCTATGGGGCAGTTCTACTCTGACTTACAGGGTAACTATTAGTCAGAATCGACTTGACAGCAGTAGGTTTGAGTTTTGATTTTATACTCTATATGACAGTTCTACTTTGTCCTATGAGTCTCTATAAGTTGGAATTGACTCAATGGCAAAGGGTATGCCTGTTCCCAGACATAAACTCCCCTCTGAGTATAAATCAATCCTATAAAAACTTTAGTCTCATGTTTCTGTGGAAGGTAGGATGCTTCAGCATCCTAATGCCTTGAGTCATTCAACTGATAAAACCACCAATCTGGAACCCTGGTAGCACAGCAGTTAACAGCTCAGCTGCTAAACAAAAGGTTTGCAGTTTGAATTCACCATTATCTCTTTGGAAACTCTACGGTGCAGCTCTACTCTGTCCTATAGGGTAGCTATGGGTCTGAATCAACTCAATGGCAACAAAGTTTTATGACCAGTCTGCTAGAATACTTTCCTTGGAGACTCCTGAATATCTGCATTAATCCAATATAACATATTTGGGCTGGCACAGTTTTAGTAACATAATGAGAATAGTTAATGTTGAAGAACACTTTACTACCTGAGTTTCTGTTAATTGTTTATTAACTTATATCACTCCTAGAGTCTGCTTTCTCAGTCACATTCTTTCTCTCTAGATGCTGACATTGGCTACGAAAGTTCAGGTCCTAGCTCTGTGATTTACTAGCTAGGTGACTCTGGGAATAGCATTTAACCTCTGTAAACCTATAACATGGAGATAAAGAGTCTGTAAAATGGAGATAAAGAGAACCTTCAGCAGAGTAAGTGTTAACTAAGATAACACATGTGCAGGCCTTAGCATACAGCACCCATCTCAATCTATATGTACAATAGTACTACATAACACTATCAATAACAGCAATAGTCTTCATAATTTAAGCAGTGTGTTCTAACTCACTTTCCCATCATAAATGCCTATATCTACTTATTTATCTAGAAAAAAGAAAAGCACCTATGAATTTTACATAAGCCTACTAAAGAAAAGGTGGATTTAATGTGCACTAAGTAAAACAACCTATGTTACCCAGACAACAGAACCCTAATTGCTATGATGAAGATCAAAGACTTCAGTATGGACTGCACAACATCAAGGAAGCAAAAATCCTCACCACTGGACCAGTAAGCAACATCATGATAAATGGAGAAAGGACTGAGGTTGTGAAGAATTTCATTTTACTTGGATCCACAATCAATGCCCATGGAAGCAGCAGTCAAGAAATCTAAAGACACATTGCACTGGGAAAATCTGCTGCAAAAGACCTCTTTAAAGTACCGAAAGTAAAGACGTCACCGTAAAGACTAAGATGAGCCTGATCCAAGCCATGGTATTTTCAATCGCATCATATGCATGTGAAAGCTGGACAACGATTAAGGAAGACAGAAGAAATGCTGGCTTTGAATTGCAGTGCTGGACATAGACCGCCAAAAGGACAAACAGTACAACCAGAGTGGCTCCTTGGAAGCAAACATGGCGAAACTGCATCTTACATATTTTGGACATGTTGTCAGGAGGGACATCATGTCTGATAGAGTACAGGGTCAGTGAAAAAGAGGAAGATCCTTCACAAGATGAACTGACACAGTGGCTACAATGATGGGTTTAAGCATAAAAATAATTGTGGCAAGGTACAGAACCAGGCAGTGTTTTGTCCAGTTGTGCACAGGGTCACTAAGAATTGGAACCGACTTGAGGGCACCTAATAACAATAACAAGCAAACATCAACCAAAAAACCAAACGTACTGCCGATGAGTTGATTCTGATGCATAATGACACTATAGGATAGAACAGAACTGCTCCATAGAGTTTCCAAGGAGTGCATAGCAGATTCGAACTGCCAACCTTTTGGTTAGCAGATATAGCACTTAATCACTATATCACCAGGGCTTCCAAGGACTATTTATAATGTAATATAAAATTAAACTATTTAAGATCATACCTCATCAATATATAACATAGTCTAATAGGAAGGCAGTAGGAGAAAAGCACAGAACTTAGACTCAGGCAATTTAATTCTATCGTCAGTTAACTGTGAGACAATGGAAAACTTCTCATCTCTGAGTATCAATTTCCTCCTTTATTACATGAGACTGCAGTTGTGTTTTTCAAAGTCTTTTTTAAGCTGTGAAAGTCTTTCTTTAAATCTTCTCTGCCTTGACACACCCTCCACAGAACACAGAAAGCTTCACTGAGCATAGCTTGAAAGCCATGGAGATAAAGCCCATGAAATGTTTACATTGTAGATACACCAGCCTAGGCACACATCAAGTTTGAGGCTTTCAGTTTTCTGAAATAAATTAGTGCCCCAATATATCAATTCTATATGTTCACATTCTTAAATAAAACTTAAAAAAAAAACACGGAATACATTAATTTCTGAATATTCTTAGTTTCATTTATTCTATTAATGCTTCAGGGAAGGAGAACAAAATATTGGAAAACTCCTTGTAAATATGTATTTCATTATCTGAAGTTTGTTATTTTCAAAAAAAAGTTTGTTCTTTTCTATTCACAAGTTCACTCATTCTGACTACACTAAAACACACATATAACAAAGGTTTTACAAATTCTTTATCTTCCTTTTGGGCTTATCTTTCATTAAAGCATACTTTAAGATAAGGCTAACGGCACTTATCTTACCTCTGTACAACAAAATGCTCGGTTATATGCTCCCCTCTAGTCTCATGCTAATTTTGTTGGTACAGACCTTGTTGGCATTATTAACTAAGCAAGTAAACCTATAGGCATGTGACCCCCATGTCTACATTCCCAGACCCAAAGTCTTAGCATGCTCAGACCAAATTGACTTACTTAGACCAGCTCAACATCTTCTAACAATACAAATGGCTTTTCCTTGCGTGGAAAGACATTTGGCCACGTAGCAGCTTTTTAGAGGAATTTTTACCTGGTGAGACAGACTGGTCTATAAATTTTAAGCAAGGGGTTGGGATGATTAATCAAGAATTTTTTAGTATTTTAATGGAATCTAAATAACGAATTACCACATTGAAGAAAGAATGAATATGTTCTATAAAATGTACATAAATAGGCCTGATGAACAAAAGCAATAGGAGGTAGATCTTATCGCAGGGCAGAAATGAACTAACAACTACACTGCGTTGGAAAAATAGCTGTATCTATCCCCATATATATCTATCTGGGCTTCTATATACTTATGTGTGCTACTTGGCGAGGCACTCAAGATTAGGATGAAAGAACATTTTTTGAGATGGCAGGAGCTGTCGGTGGTCCTCCTGGGCAAGGTGTTAGATGAGACAATCTCTAATAATTTCTCCAACTCATTCTATGGTTTCCTGATAAAAACATTCAGCATAAAGAAGACAAAAAATAGGACTTCTTAAAGGCGATCTCAGTCAACAGTAGGACCAGATAGGAACCATTCCACTGCATCTAGCAAGCCCCACACTACTTTGTTTTGGGACTACACTATGAAAACATGACTTCAGCCTTTGGATAACAAACAATTTAGACCCTTACCCAAAGTTTCAGTAAGGAAAGGATCTCCAAACCATTATGGCAGGGCTACTACTGTCACTCTTAATTGCCTAAAAATAAAGTTTTTTCACGTTCTTGAGGTATTTTTTGTGGCCATCACAGAGGAATCAATGAGTACAGCACTGGGAAATATTTATTTAAATGCTTACTTAAAACATTAGTATAATGCCCATAACATATCAACAAGATATGTTTAAAAATGGACAAGGAGAAAAAAAAAATCAATGAAAAACATTGTATCTCTAAAGACAAGTGAGAGATATACAGATTAAAACAATTAACATTATTAAGATGTCAGTTCTCCCCAATTTGATATACAGATTCAATGCAAGTCCCCAGCAAGCTTTTTCTGTAGACATGGATGAGCTAATTCTCAAACTTACCTGGGAAGGCAGAGGAACTAGACAGACAAAACAATTCTGAGAAGAACAAAAATCAGAAAACTCACCTTATCTGATTTCAAGACTTATCATATAGCTATATACCATATATCTATCATATTTTATATATATCATATAAAGACAGTGTGGTATTGAAATGGAACCAATGTAATTATTAGAGTAGAACAGAGGGTTCACAGACAGACTCACAGAAACATATAGTAACCTGATTTTTTATAAAGATACAAAGGCAATTCAGTGGAGACAGAGAATCTTTTCAACAAATGGTGCTGGAACAATCAGGTGCCCACATACAGAAAATTAACTACAACACAAACTTTATGTAACTTATCAAAAACTAATTCAAATGGATTCTAGACCTAATACTGTGTGACTGTGGGCTTGACAATGAGTTTTTAGATATGGCATCAAAAGTACAATCCAAAAAATATTTTGTAATAAATCAGAATTTATCAAAACTAGAAATTTTGGCCTGAAAAGATACTTTTAAGAGAATGAAAAGACATGTTGGGAGAAAATATTTGCAAAGCACACATTCAATAAGGGCTTGCATATGGAATATAGAAAGATAAGCAAGATGGCAGATATCTTAGGCTAGATTCTCTAGAGAAGCAAGACCAGTAAAGCATATAAATATACAGAGAGATTTATATCAAGGACATGGTTTATGCAGTTGCAGAGGCTGGAATGTCCCAAGTCTGTAGGACAACATGGTGGTTTCTCTTCACTGATGTAGCTACAGGGCTGGCAAACCCAAGATCAGCAAAGCACTTGCTCACAGACTGTAAAGATCACTGAATCCCAAGATCAGCATATAAGACCACAGGTAAGCTTCTAGTTCAAGTTCCAAGAACTGGAGGTCAGAAAAGCAGGAGCCAGCTGCAGGATCTAGAGTGAGGAAAACCCATGAGCCTTGCCACAGAAAGTACAACAATCAAGTCCTATTTAATGCAGGCCACACCCTCAAGGACACTCCCTTTCTGCTCAAAGGACACTCCCTGGCTGCTCAAATGAAATCCCATCATGTAAGTGATCACATTATGTCATGCAAGTGATCACAACATCATATAACAGCCAAACCACTGAAAATCAGGGCTCAGACAAGCTGACGCATGATCTTAACCATCGAGGAACACCACATACTACAAAAATTTAAGTAGCTATTTTTTCAGTCTTAAAAAAAAATACATAAAGACTATTTTAACAGCACAATAACAGTGAATGGCAATTTCCCTTAAGAACTAACACCTGCTAGAGCAGAGCAGTTTAGTCAAAGCCAGTAATAAATCTTAGCATAAAACGAATTTCTGTTTCCCAAATACGGAGAGAAACTAACGAGTGCATACATAGTATGCATTTAAAAAAACTGATAAACACGTACAGTTAGTGACCCTAACACTCTACCAGTCTAACACAGCAACTGTTAGTAAAAGCACCAAAGACTGAAACATTTAACAGCAGAATTAACAGATACAGCAAGAACTAACAGTTAACCAATGACTAATGCTCTCTAGCAGATAAATAAATGTAAAATTTATATAGATAAAATATATAAATCCCTTCAGTCTCCTGTCTTTATTCCTCCCTCCACGTATAGGAAACCCTGGTGGTATGAAGACTGCCAATCAAATTCACAAACTCATGCTAGAAAAAGTGCTACATATCTCATTACTGAGTATCTCTATGGTCACCTTTTAAGTACTCCCCTTTGGGAAGCTACACACTGATGTCAGCGCCTAGTCTACTCTTCAAAGCAATTTTGGAACTCTTTCTGGAATGTTCATCAGAGCTGTCGTCATATTACCCTTAATGCCCCGAATGTCATCAAAATGTCTTCCCTTAAATATTTCCTTTATCTTCAGGTTAAGAAAAAAATCTTTGTGGGCCACATCAGGTGAGTAGGCAGGGTGTTCCAATACAGTTAATTGTTTACTGGCTAAAAAGTCCCTCACATACAACTATACAATTAAGTTCACGAACTTGCCACCATGCTGCTGTGTGCAATGGCTCAAAAAATTGAACTCCAAAATAGCTTTGAAGCATGGACTAGGTGCTGGCATCAGTGTATAGCTTCTCAAGAGGAGTACTTTGAAGGTGAACGTAGTGATATTCAACAATGAGGTATGTAACACTTGGAACAATTAAGTCTGGGGACTTAATTATCAGACCTTGTACAGTGGTTAAAAGTTGCATTTCTTAACCAAAAGGTTGGAAGTGACTTGATGCCAATGGGTTTGGTTTCTGGGTTCACTGCTCAGAGTGACCCAGGAGCCATGATGTTTGTAGTGGTTATCAGTTGGGCTCCTAACCAGAAGGTTGGCAGTTTGAGTCCACCAGTTGTTCCTTGAGAAATCTACGGGGCAGTTCTACTTCGTCCTATAACGTTGCTGTGAGTCAGAACTGACTCAACAGCAATGGGTGGTAAGTGACCCTACCCTAAAGGCGTAATCTGGAGAGTGGTTAAGCACAGTGATGAAATAACTCTGGGTACTGGTATTCAGAAACTGAGTTGAGGTTACTTTAGTCACAGTGGGTCAGGAAAGGCCTTTCTGAGGAGGTAACAGTTAAGGAGCTGAGTGATAAAAGAGAGCTAGCCCTGCAAAAGACTGGGGAAGGGTTCCAAGAGAAGACACCATATGCAAAGGCCCCAGGATGAGTTCAGTGTTTGCTAACAGGAAGGCCAGTGAGGCTGGAGTGCAATTAGCCAGAGGCAAGAGGTCTGTTTAGGGAGAGTGTTTGGGCAGTGGAAACTGTCAACACACTCAGGTATTAAAAGAAAAGTGGGAGGACTGAGTCTACCCAAAGGCACTGCAAAAGAAAGGTCCAATGAACGACTCCCAAAAAATCACCCATTAAGGACTGTAAAATGGTACAAGCACTCTGGAAATCGATTTGGTGTTTTCTTAAAAAGCTAGAAATAGAAATACCACACTATCCAGCAATCTCTGTTTTTGGAATACATTCTAGAGAAATAGGAGCTGCCACACAAATAGATACATGCACACCATGTTCATCACGGAACTGCTCACAACAGCAAAAAGATGCAATCAACCTAGGTGCCCATCAGTGGAAAAAGAGATAAACAAACGATGGTATTTTCACACAATGGAGTACAATGCAATGATAAAGAACAGTGATGAATTTGGGAAACATCTCATAACAGAAGAATCTTAAGCCATTTAGGTAAGTGAAATTAATCAATTGCAAAAGGATAAACATTACATGAGACCACTGTTATAAGGACTCAAGAGTTGGTTTAATCACAGACGAAAACATTATTTGATGGTTATGGGGGGGGAGGTGGGAGAGGGGTATTCACTAATTAGATAACTGACAAGAACTATTTTAGGTGAAAGAAGAGACAACACACAGCCAAAGAAAAGTCAGCACAAATGGACTAAACCTCAAGCTTAGAAGTATTCTAAATAAAACCAATAAGCAAGGTCAGGGGTCTGGAGACCATGATTTCAGAAGACATGTAGGTCAACTGGCATAACAAACATTTCAAATAATGCTCTGCACTGCACTTTGGTGAGTGCTGTCTGGGGCCTTAAAAACTAGCAAGCAGCCATCTAAGACTGGCCTCAACATATCTGGATCAAATAAGAACATCAAAGACACAAGGAAAGTGAGAGCCCAAAAGACAGGAAAGGCCATATATACCTGGCACTACATGTATATGAGACCGGAAAAACTAGACTGTACTCAGCAACCACCCCAAACTGCCCTTAAAGGGAATTCAACAAAGAGTGCCTGATGAAGCCAGACAAATGTGGGGTGCAAAACTCAAACTCTAATAAAAAGACCTTATTGGATACCCAGACAGACTGGAGAATCCCCAGAAGACACGGCCCCTGGACTCTCTGTTAGCCCAGACCTGAAACCATTCTTGAAGCCAACTCCTCAGACAAAGATTAAACTGGTCTATAAGATGTAAATGTTATTGGTGAAGAGTATACTTCTTGGCTTGAGAAGATATAGGAGACTACCTGGGTAGCTCTTGTACAGAAGTGAGAGAAGATGACAGAGGGGGACAGAAGCTGGTTAAGTAGACACGGGAAATTAGAGGTAGAGGAGAGGGGTGTGCTGTGTGAGTGGAGGAGTGTGGGGAATATAGCTAGGTTTACACAGCAAAATCTAAGTTTTTGTATGAGACAGTGACTGGAATTGTAAATTTGCACTTAAAACCCAAGGGTGAAAATTTAATAGCAAACAAATAAAATGCACTGAAGATGCTACGGGATATAGTTCTACTCTGACACACATGGGAGTGAAACTGGTTAAATGTTATGTGTGCCATGCCCAGAATAGTAGTGTGCATATTAGCTTCTTTCCTGACTTTTTTAGCAAAGATGTTGGTAGATGGGCAGGAGGTAGAGCTTATTGGGTCTTGAAAAGGCCATATGAGGACTTTGTGACTCACTCTCATTATAATGTAAAGTCACTGGAGGATTTTAAGCAGGGGTATGTGACCCCAGCATCTGGGCAGGAAATAACATATTGAGTGGAAGCAGAGCCTGTTACAAGGCCAGTGAGATAGCCCAGGAGAGGAACTAAAACCTAACTCTAAAGTAGGCCGGTGATGGAACATGGATTGGTGCTAGTGAATGAATGCAAATGGCTTGAGAAAGCTCTTACGGATGATGAAAATGTTCTAAAGTTAAACTGGACCAATGATTGCACAACACTGTAAATTCACTCAAAATCGTTGGATTGTACACTTAAAATTGTTAAAGCTTTATGCCATGTAAATTATACTTAAAGATGTTTAAAGAGAAAACAGATTGGTTTCTCTATGTACATTTTCATGATGAAGGGTGGAAACGTAGAGAACACAAATTAACTGCCTGGGTTTCAAAATGTGAATCAATTAAATTCCCTGAAAATTTCCAAGAGTCTTCATCCCAAGAAGGCTAAACCAGCTGCCGTTGAGTCGATTTTGACTCACAGCAACACTGTGTTTCAGAGCTGCACTCCATAGTGTTTACAATAGCTGTTTTTTTTGGCAAGAGTTTCTTCTGAGGGGCCTCTGGGCAGATATGAACCATCAACCTTTCAACTGTAGTTGAAAACCATTTGCACCACTCAGGGACTCCATCAAGTTGACTAAACGTTGCTTTTAGCCAGCTTTTAACACTTGACATGGCTTTTGGGTTCACAGAGAAACACTTCCTTCTTTCATCCGGATCTGGACTCCAACTCCCAGGTGTGTACAACTCTCACTTCATATACACGTGATGGACACCCCAAAACTACTTAGCTAAGGGCCACATCTAAGCCACTTTGTACCTTTATTCTCTTTAGTGAGAACAAAGGCAATGAAATATTAATACGAATATAGTTAAGACATGGGCTACCTCTTTACTATGCACCTAATTTCTCTTCTCTTTTTGCCAAATTCCCTGTTCTAACACTTGCCTTAGGATTCTCAGGATTAAGTAAAACACATCGTGGTTTCCACGACTACAGCTACCACTGCCCCAGGTGATCACAACAGGATTTTACATAGGACAGTGAACGCCGAATCTGCGGCCACTTACTTCGGCGACACGTGGTTCACAAGAGGCCCTATTTAATAAAAGGTTAGGTTTCTAACATAACCTTACCTATTAGACACTAAGTCTACACTAGAAAAGCACAACAGTAGGAGCTTTGCCCACATAGCAAATTGGTTGTCAACTTCTGCCCTTGATGTATTTTCGGATAATATCTCTATGGTATGAAGGGCAACACAAATAAGCACATAACTACACACAATTAAAACACTGTGATAAAGTGGGAGGACCAGCTCCTCCCTTTACACCTCTGACTTTAGAGGGAAATGGATCTACCCAGCTGGTTTCTGGGATACACGGGGGCGGGGAGGGACTGGGGCTTGGAGCAGAGTTTTGTGGAAAAGTATGGCGACTTCTGAGGACTCATTACTTCTGTCCGGCGCTGATAATGGTACAAAGCTCAGACTCCTCATGTCACCTGTAGGGAAGATTCTAGCTGAAAGGGCCCTTGCAGAGCCCCTCTGGATGACAGGTTGGTGACATTTCCAGGGCTAGACAATCCTCTTCATCTCCACAATTTCTTTCACTGCCTGGCCGGGAAGTGGGGTAAGAACAGGAGGTAGCGACAATATTGGGGGCAGAATCCAGGTCTATCGCCCTCAAATCAAATCGTTGGCACTGACCCCTACGGTCTCCGAGGCCTCAGTTTTATAGCCACAGTCCCAGCAGCTTTGTCAGCCCCCAAAGTGGCCCCTGAGAACAATGGCGGACCCTTCAGGTAAAGAAACAATTCACTGGATCTTTATATGCAAATGAACACACAAAAAAAACGCCAAGACGCATCCAGAAACGAACCCAAGCTGTTCAGGTTCCTCTGGGAGCGAGCCCCCTTCACACTGGCCCCCAGTCCGCGCCCCACCTGGTACCTGTGATCAACCACCTCATCCTAAGACACCAGCCGCATCCCCGCGGGGGCGCCGGCGGGCGCGGCGGCCGCACCTGCGTCGACGGGCGGCAGGGGACGGGGGAGGCGCCCACTCTCCGCCCCTACCCCCGAACCCCAGTCCACGCGGCGCTGGGGCTCGGGCCGCCGCCCGCTCCGTGCGAACTGGGTGGGCGACAGTTGGGCCGCGGGCGACGCGCGGTGAATGGGGGAGGGGCTGCTCGGCCGCCAGCCGGCAAAGCGCCACTCCCGCGTCCGCGACTCCGCCCACTGGGCGCCGTCGCCCGGGCAACCATCTTGAATCTTCCCTCTCCCCACCTACTACCCTGGAGCTTGGACTAAGGGGACTGTTAGCACCCCGTCAGGCACCAAATCCTGATGCCATCTCCCTATTCCAGCCTCCAGTTGTCCTAGTCTGTGCCGTTCACTACCTCTCACTTTCTGTGTAGCTTCCTGGCTGTTACCCCTGCCCTACCATTGCTCCCATCTGAAAAATGATATTTTCAAATACTTGCTCAGCCTCACAAATCCTCTCTGGTACCTGCTCTCCAAGAGTTAAGACCCCTTTTGGTCTTCACTCTGTCTCACTTTGTGACACTCCTTCTACCCCGCTTTCACACCCAGATTACTCCTTTGATCATTTCCAATTAACGATTCACAATTTTCAAAGTTCTGCCCTTGCTTATAATATTTCTTGTGGAATGTTCTTCAAGACTGAAATGTGTTCTCTGGATAGTTGACCCGCTGGCCTCCGGAGTTTACTTACTTCCTCACAGCCCCCAACTGGGGGATAACACGTTTCAGTTGTTCTAGTTGCAAAGTGGTTAAGTGCTAACCGAAAGGTCAGCAGTTCAAATCCACCAGGTACTGCTTGGAAACTATGAGCAGTTCTTCTCTGTCCTATAAATAGGGTCACTATGAGTTGGAATCGACTCAATCGCAGTGGGTTTGTTTGCTTAATATGACATCAGATTACAATTACACACTCATTGGTTCAGTGCTGCTTAAACTGGTGCTCAGATGGAGGGAATGGAGAAAGGCATTAGTGTGACATAGAAGCTGTGGTGTTAACTCTCTAAGTCCCAACACACAACTTACACGTCTGATGGGAAGGCTTTCTTTTATGTAAAATGGATTGGAAATATTGAATTCTAAAATTATATAATGTAGTGACAACTATTAACGAAAACTACATTAAAGTTTTTTTTTTTAAATTAAACTGATAAATAATTTCATTTATCGGCTTAGAGAGATCTAAGATTACCTAGAGAATTAAGCGTTTTAACAGGGAATGAAGCCATCAGTATTAAATGCAAAGATAAATGGTTTAAGTGGCTAGACAAAGCAATTTCTGTTTCTTTTGGTTCAATTTTTCCTATGAGGGTGGCTGTGAGTCAGAATCGACTTCACGGCAGTGGATTTGGTTTGTTTTTCTTAGAAAATTGTAAGTGTATGGTAAAAAAATAGTTACCTAATATATCATTTCCATTGATATTTCATCTTTGTATTTGCATTCTGACTACGAGATTATGAAATTTTCTTTTTGGAGTCTTTAGTTAAAACAATATATATTGTTTAGAATAGCTAAAAACCGTTTAAGTCTACATGTGTACGATGTTTGACAACTATGTCTGCAAACTTAATTGTTCTAAGTGCTGCAGTCGTCGTTGCTGAGTATCACTACAGTCGCCTTCGAAGTATTCCCGTTGGAAGCTATGCGTTGACGCCATTGCCTAGTCCACCCTTCAAAGCAATTTTGGAACACTTTTTGGAATGGCAATTGGGCACTGTGGCAAGTTCGCAAACTTAATTGTACAGTTGTCTGTGGGAGAGTTTTTAGCCAGTAAATAAATAACTGTGTAGGGACAACATCTCCACTCACTTGTCTGGTTTCCAGTGACTTTTTTTCTTTACCTGAATGTAAAGGAAATATTGAAATAAGACATTTTGATGACATTCAGGACATCAAGGGTAATATGATGACAACTCTGATGGCCATTCCAGAAAGAGTTCCAAAATTGCTTTGAAGGGTGGGCTAGACACTGGCATTGGTGCGTAGCTTCCCAAGGGGAGTACTTCGAAGGTGACCATGGTGATACTCAGCAGTGAGGTATGTAGCACTTTTTCCAGGATGAGTTCATGAACTTACTGGCAGTCCTCATATTATGTGCACTTGACTTTATTATGAAATTACTTATATTTTACAGTGTCTTGCATGTTTACTTCACAGCATTTTTTTTTAAAGGACGGCTTGTGTTGCTGTCAGAGTTCACCACCCCGCTGCCCAGTTGTTATTGTTGTTGTTGTTAGGTGCCATTGAGTCAGTTCCAACTCATCGTGACCCTATGCGCAACAGAACAAAACACTGCCTAGTGTTGTGCCATGTCCACAGTTGTTTTTATGCTTAAGCCCACTGTTGGCGGCCACTGTATCAATCCATCTTATCAAAGGTCTTCCTTTTTTTTGCTGACTCCTCCACTCTACTAAGCATGATGTCCTTCCCCTGGGACTGATCCCTCCTGACCACATGTCTGAAGTATGTAAGATGCAATCTTGTCATCTTTGCTTCCAAGGAGCACTCTGGTTGTACTTCTTCCAGAACAGATCTGTTTGCTCTTTTGGCAGCCCATGGTACATTCAACATTCTTCTCCAAGACCACAATTCAAAGGCATCAATTCTTCTGTCTTCTTTGTTCTTTGTCCAGCTTTTGCATGCATATGATGCAACTGAAAATACCATGGTTTGGTCCAGGCGCACCTTTGTCTTCAAGGTGACATCTTTACTTTGCAAGACTTTAAAGAGGTTCTTTGCAGCAGATTTTCCAAATGCAATGCATCCTTTGATTTCTTGACTGCTGCTTCCATGGGCGTTGATTGTGGAACCAAGTAAAATGAAAGCCTTGACAACCTCAATCCTTTCTCCTCTTATCATGATGTTGTTTACTTCTCCAGTTGTAGCATTTTTTGTTTTCTTGATGTTGAGGCACAATTCGTACTGAAGGCTGTGGTCCTCAATCTTCATCAGTAAGCATTTTAAATCTTTATCACTTCCAGCAAGTAAGGTGGTGTCGTCTGTGTAATGCACGTTGTTAAGGAGTTGTCCTCCAATCCTGATGTTTTGTTCTTCTTTGTATAATCCAGCATCTTTGATTATTTGCTTGGCGTATAGATTGAAAAGATATGATGAAAGGATACAACGCTGATGCACGCCTTCCCTGACTTTAAACCATGCGGCGGTGTCCCCTGGTTCTGTTCCCATGATTACTTCTTGATCCATATACAGATTCCTTAAGAGCACAATTAAGTGCTCTGGAATTCCCGTTTTCCACGATCT
The DNA here is from genome assembly GCA_028571685.1 of Heterohyrax brucei. Classification (NCBI taxonomy): domain Eukaryota; kingdom Metazoa; phylum Chordata; class Mammalia; order Hyracoidea; family Procaviidae; genus Heterohyrax; species Heterohyrax brucei. The sequence goes on along the minus strand of CM053143.1, from coordinate 114,993,542 downwards.
TAGCCCATTGGTGTTACCTAACAAAACTTTCTCTTTCTCACTTAAAGTACATTTTGTTGGTTTGACTGCGTCAGGACACAGACCCCAAATGGGTAACCCTAGCTGTATGACTTGGTTAAACAGTTTAAACTTTATGGGCATTAGTATTTCATCTGTAAAATTTTAAGTGCAGAGATTACTTAAAGAAGTGTTTCTAACTGAAAAAAAGAAAACCTATGATTCTATAAAGTCTTAGTACACAAGAAGAAAAATGTATTTGATTAGAAAATCTGAATTCATTCAACAAATATTTATTAAGCAGGAACATCCATGAACTAACCAAACCAAAACTCTGTCCTTTGAAATTTAGATTCTAATGGAGGGAGACATATCATAAATAAATACATAATTAATAAGTTAGAAGGTGGTAAGTACTGTAGAAACAAATGGAGCAGTTAAGGAATAGAAGAAGTGTGAGATGTGTAAGTATTTAAATAGAGCAGTCAGGGAACGGAAGCCTGGTGGTGTAGTGGTTAAGAGTTTGGCTGTTAACCAAAAGGGCAGTTTGAATCCACCAGGTACTCCTACCCTGTAGGGCAGTTCTGTGTTGTCTTATAGGGTCACTATGAGTCGAAATCGACTCAACAGCAATGAGTACCTAGTCAGGGAAGGACTCACAGAGATCATGACATATGAGCAAAACCTTGAAAAAGACTAGAAAGTAGCATTGGGATCTCTGAGGGAAGAGCACACCTAGCAGTAATTATTATTAGATTTCTAGGATCCTTTTCTGGCAGGAGAGAATAAGATCTCCAGAGCTTTCTTCCCATGTGCCTTTGAATAAACGTAAACCGCCAATCTTCTGGTTAGCATTCTAGCGTGTTAACCTTTTGTACTACCTAGGGATTCCCCTTTGTAATAGAACCCTGGGTTTTGTTGAAAAGGAGTCCTGGGGGCTCAGTGGTTAAGCTTTCAGTCACTAACCAAAAGGTCATTTGTTCGAATCCACCAACCATTCCTTGGAAACCTTACGAGGCAGTTCCACTCTGTGTCATAGGGTCACTATGAGTTGGAATTGACTCAGTGGCAATAGGATTTTGGTTTTTAGTTGAGTATTCAACACTCTTCTACACAGCTGTAACCAGGGGAAACTCCAGCAGGTGGGTCCTGATTAGTTTAAACTGGTCTTTGTATTTTCTTGTCTCTCCCAAGTGACTATTTTTAGCAGAGGCATTTAATCCACTTCTCAGGACTTAAAGGTGAGGGAAAGTTGGCTAAGAAAGTTTTCTTTTTTTAAGGAAATATGCAAAGAGACGATGCTTTTGGCCTCTGAAAGGTTTTCTGGAGAGATTGTGTAAACTTTAAAATAAGGTAGATTTTTGTCTGTTTAGGGTGGTTCTGAGGAGTTCTTTCTAAGGTCTAAATAACCTTTCAAACATAAAGCTTAACAATTTCTGTCTGCTACCACCACCACCAATTGCTGCCCAATTGATCTTGACTCCTAGTGACCGCAGGTAGACTCCATAGGAATTTCAATGACTGAATTTTTTGGTCGTAGAATCCTGGGCTTTCTTCCGAGGCATCTTTCAGTTAGCTGGCAAATACCTTAACTGTTTGTACCACCTACTTGTTTTCTTCTGCCTCACCAGGGCTCCTTTTTATTTTGTTAATTACTGATCCAGAGGAACCACTAGATGTCACTCTGACTTTATTTTCAGAGACGATCTGGTAATGTTTTCAGTCTTTGAAATAATGAATTCAGAAACATTTTTAAAATCTAATATATTAAAAATCACATTTAAAATGTGAGCAAAGATAAATAGATAAACATTACACTTTACTATGAAAAATAAAACCAAGAAATAAAAATTTGCAAAGAACAAATTAATTTTTCCTCAAGGGATGATGTAAAGTAGGTGATATATGATTCTAAGAAGTCACAACAGTGTTTAGACAAATGACATTTTAAAAAAATGCTTTGGTACAGGAATGCCTAGACAAATGGCAAGGTCATAATGTTTGAGATGTTTTTCTGTCCTGGGGTCATATTCATGGTAAAAAGCAATTGAACTAAATTATTAATAGTGGACGTTTTTCATACAGAGACAGAAAGTGAAGTTGTGAGCTGCACTGTATCTATTTCTCATGAAGGGAAATATCTGATTAAGAGGAGTAATTCTAATCTAGATGCAGAAGGAAGGATGGCAGCAGTACAGAGAGAGAAAGAAAGCACAGCATCTGTGAGACCACACTGTTGTTAGGTGTCATGGGATGGACTCCAACTCATGAGTGACCTTATGTGTACAGGTAGAACTGCTGGATAGGGTTTTCAAGACTATGAGCTTTCAGAAGCCTATCACAGGTCTGTGTTCTCAGGCTCATCTGCACGGCTTTGAACCACCACCTTTTGGTAAACATCAGAGCACTTACCATTTGTACCATTCCTAAGGGACTGACACCATTGAGACTGCACTAGGCTTCTCCTAAATCAGGAAGAGCTCTGAAGGGTTACATTGTCTGATGCTTAGAACTTAGTTGTAAGTAGCAGAAACCCAACTATGGCTGGTTTAAATTAAAACAAACAAACAAACAAACAGACAAACAAGTAAGATGGTCCGAGATGGTGCAGCACTTGGATGCTTCTTGATATCCCTGTTATAACAAAGACCTGAGAAAACAAGTGCTTTGAATATAGGTGACAACTTTGCAGCTTCAAAGACAAGGCTGAAGAATCAGGCCGAGTGTCAAGTTGAAGGAAAGACAGTACAAAAATGATGGACATGGAGAATTAAAGATAGCCGGTGCGGCACTTGGCTTGGCGGTGCTATGCTGGCTGAGCCTACACAGTACAACTGTACTGAGACAAAGTAAGCAGCATTCCCAGCTGAAGCCCACATCACTTGGTATAGCCAAGCAGGAGCTGCTCTGGACTCATGTCTAGAACCAGGCAGGAGTGCTTCCTGCCTTATGAAAGAGAAGTGCACACAACTTATCTCTGTGGCCCACCCAGTCCTCCATGTCAGAGACACATGGGACTGTGAGGACCCCTCCGTCATCGCTCACCACCCTGCCTGCACTTGAATGCAGCACAGCAGCATGCACCACCATCCGGCCCTGTAAACTGGGAGACTGCATTCTGGAGGTACCCACTCCTTTGCTCAGCCACTTGCTCCAGGAGCCCATGGATCGGTAGCATCTCCTATTCCCTCCAGCCATTCTTGCCAGTGGCCTGATGATTGGCAGTGCCTCCCACTCCCTTCGACCACCCAAATAGAGGCCTGAGGGACAGTGGAGGCTCCCATTCCCCCTGGGGCCTGAAAGTTAGTGCCACCTCTTACGCACTTCAGCTGCCTGTGTTGTGTGGCTGAAGGCTGATAGCACCTCCTGTACCATATAGCCATCTGTACCAGGGGCCCAAGAACCAGCTAGAAAACCTTCTCTGAGACAGTAATAAGAAATCTAAAAGTTTAACAACAAAATTTCAGAAACAGACAACTCAATACAAGGCTATAGCAGCAGAAATGAAAGAAAGGCCGAATCAGTGAATTGGAAGGCAAATCCCTTGACAGCAATTTGAAGAAAAATCAAAAAAGAATAAATGAAGAAAGCCTAAGAATTATATGGAATGCTATCAAGAGGAAGCATTTACATGTGATTAGCATTCCAGAATAGAAAGAGGCAATGGAAACATAGAGAAATTGTCAAAGATTTGGCAGCAGAAAACTTTTCTAATATCATGAGAGATGAGAAGATATCCGTCCAAGAAGCATAAAGAATTCCATATAGAATAGACCCAAAAATAAAGTCACCAAGATAAAAGAAAATCAAACTTGCCAAAACCAAAGAAAAAGAATCCCAAGTGTAGTTGGGGGTAGAAATGAAAAGTTACCTGTCTCAGACTGGGTTCTCTAGAGGCACTAAACCAGTGAAGCATCTCTTTCTCTCTCTCTCCAGTGACAAGACTCCAAAATACATAAAACAAACTTTAATAGCACTGAAAAAAGAAATAGACAGTTCCATAAAAGTAGTAGGAGACTTCTATTATGTGAGTACACTACATAGTATAGAGAGAGAGACAGAAAGAGAGATTTCTATCAAGGACATGGCTTGATACAAATAGGCTGTAGGTGATATAGGGTGCAGAGTCCCAAGTCTGTGGGTCAAGCTAGAGGATTCTTCTGACTCACACAGCTGCAAGGACTAGTGAACCCAAGACTGGTAGATCAAACAAGAGGCCATTGACTCACAAATGGAGGAGGTTGACAAATCCCATGATCAGCAGGTAAGTTAGAAGACTGCTGGCCTGCAGACTGGGGAGGTTGATGAATCCCAAGATTGGCAAGTAAGCTGCTGGCTCCAGTCTCAGGAACAAGAGCCTGCTGCAGGGTCCAGAATGAGTAAAAGCCCATGAGTCTTGCCAGAAAGTCTCCCTATATTGGATGTAAACAACACCTTCAACTGATTGGCTACTCACAGCAGATCCCATCATGGAGGTGATCACATTATTCTGTGACTGCCAAACTCCATTGTAACAGCAGGACCACTGAGAATCATGGCCTACCCAAGTAATGATCATGTCACCTGAAGAGAGAACCAGTAATACTAAGCTCTGATTACGTAGCCAAAGGCAAGAAGGCAATGGGATGACATATATAAAACCTTGAAAGAAAAAAATGGCCAACCAAACATTCTACAACCAGGAAAATCATCTCTGAAATACAATAGAGAAATTACGATACTTCCAGATAAACAGAAATTAAAGGAATTTTCAAAACTAAAGCAAATTTAAAAGAAATAATAAAGGGAGTCTTTTGAATAGAGAATCAACATCAGACAACAACCTCGTATTCAGACATAGGGCAGCATTAATCACATACCAACCAAGATAAAGAATTCTTGAAAATGAAGCTAAAACGCTGAAAACAGGATGAATAGTGTCAAAACAAAAAGAGAGAATAAAAGATATAGAACTTTCATATGGAGAGGAAGTCAAAGTGATATTAAGAAATAAAAAACTGGTTTATACTTAGGAAGATAAATGTACATTTCAAGGTAGCCACAAAATAAAATAAAATCATCAAAATAAAAAAAGAAAAACAAAGACTCTATAAACACAAAATCAACAATGAAAGAAATGAAAATTCACAAACCAAAAAAACAGCACAAAAACGTAAGTGGAACAATGAGACCACGAACACCACAAAGTACACCAAAGTGACTGCAGTAAATCCTTATCTATTGATAATCAAACTGATTATAAATGGCTTAAATGCACCAGTTAAAAGCCAGACAGTGGCAAGGTAGATTTAAAATACAACCCATTATCATGCTGTCAACAAGGACACATCTTACACACAAAAACAAACTAAAACCCAAAGAACGGAAAAAATATATCAAGGAAACAACCATAAAAGTACACAAATGGTAATACTGATGTCTGATAAAATAGACATTAAGGCAAGGTTCACAATAGGAGTTAAGGAAGAAGGACATTATATAATGATTAAAGAATTAGTCCAGCAGGAGAACATAACCAGGATAAATAAAGGGTCTCCAATAAGTGTTTCCTATCTTTGAACTTGAATAAAACAAGTTGTGTAAATGATACCGTTTTAATTGTTTTCTTATTTTTAAGTATATTTGGTGGCATTATGTGTGGAAAAGAGCTTCAGGTAAATGGCCACAGCACCTTCCTAATGGGGACAAAAATAGTCAATTGTCATAATCTGATTTTTTTGCCATTGACAGTCACAGCCCCTTGTCATTCCTTTTGAAAAAATAAATGTCAATGATTTTACCAGACCAAAATCCACACCAAACAGTAACTTTTGGGTGATGGAGTGGACATTCTTGAACACTGTACTCTCATTGCTCCAAATGGGACAGTTTTGTTTCTTAACAAAACCATTCATCCAAAGTGGGCTTTGTCACTGAAGATGACTTTTTGGCCAAAAGGAGGGTCAACTTTCTACTGCTCCAGAGCCCACTCAGCAAGTGTACTGCACAATCTATGTTCAGTGGACGTCAGTTCTTGAGTTAAAACAATTTTGTAAAGGTAAAGCTTCAAGTCAAGGTGCAAAATCCACCAAATTGTGGTCAAGGAAAGCCCTAGATCTTGTGCTTGAGAAGAAATTGGTTGGGATGGATTCCTGTGTACAGTCTGATGAACAGTGGTGGTTTTCATTGGAACATGCAGTTCATTGCTGCATTGTCTGATTGGTAACCGACCCGGTTGTCTCAAATTTTTTGATTAAACATCAAATTTTTTACTTGGTGGGACAATTATACATGTAAGTTTCACATAATGCACAGAATGTTTGGTGAATGGAAACACCCATTTTGATAATAAACTTTAATAATTTCTACACATTGTGGAATCATGTAACTTTTCATGACTATTTGTCAAGACCAATCAAAAAAACATGATAAATACAGCTGGTATAACTGCACAGACATGGTTGCCATGTGCTATCAAAAATAAGGTATCCTTGCTGGAAGACACTTTATATGCACACCCAACGATAGGGCTCCAAGATACATAAAACAAAACTTTTTTTTCTTTTTTTTCTTTTTATTTAACATAACTGAGTGAAAATGTACATTTACGTATAAATTCACATACCCACCTATATGCAGCTTCCACTGCTATCCCTGTCCGGTGACTGCACACTATTCCTCTCTGCTCCATACATGTCTTATCCTCCCAACAACCCCCTTTCCCTTCCTCTCCATCCACTCCCCTTCCTCCAGCCAGAGGTCAGCAAGATGATATCCTGTAGATTTTTAGAACCACAAATTGCTTACAATATGTGGTCACTCTGCATTGCCAAGTCCAATCCATTCCTGTCCAAAGGGTGGACCTTTGTTATAATTTATGGGAAAGGGCAGCATCAGGGCCGGGGGCCATGCTCTCAGAGGAACCCCAAAACCGCTGGACCATCAATTGAGGTCTTATAGTGGAGCTCTCATGATGCACCCCTTTTTATTCTTGTGTTGCCCGTGAGACTCCTCTCTGTGAGCTCCATCGCGGCTATCACTGGTGGTGGCTGGGCACCATCCGGTTCTTTCGGTCCCAAGTCGATGTAGGCACCCACTCTTGTGGGTCTCTCTGTCTTCTTGGTTGTCTTTACCGCACATCGTTTTGGTCCTCGGTGAGCATCCGTTCCTGCTGAGTTGGGACCATTTGCTGTGTCCTCGGATGGCAGCTTGGCAGCTTTTAAGACCCCAGACACCACTCACCAATGTGGGGTGCAGAGAGCCCTCTTAGCAAAACGCTAGTTGTGCCAATTGGCCTGGAATTCGCCTAAGAGCATGGTCCCCCGCCCCCTGCCCCGGCTACTCTATCCTTGCAGTATTCAGTCAAGATGGAAAGAGTACTCAAGTTATGCTGAAGTCCACTTAATGTTGTTCTTGTTTCTAATGTGTGCTATCACCGCTTTCTCCCAACTAGATTTCTAGTAACTATCTAAACTAAACCCTCCCCCCTCCCCCTCCCTCCCGCCTCTCTCTTGCAGCTGTCAAAGAGTCTTTTCTTCTGTACACAAGTCTGTTTTTGAGATCTTATCGTAGAGGTCTCATACAGTATTTGTCCCTTTGTCGCTGACTACTTTCACTCAACATAATGTCTTCCAGTTGAAACCAGGTTAGGAGATGTTTCCCGGAATCATCGTTATTCTTTATCATTGCGTAGTGCTCCATTGAGTACATGTACCACAGTTTACCTATCCATTCTTCTATTGTTGGGCATCTGGGTTGATTCTATCTTTTTGCTATCGTGGACTGTGCTGCGATAAACATTCTGGTGCATGTGTCCATTGGTGTGAAAGGCCTTGAATGTGAAGGATATATTTCAAGTAGTGGAATTACTGGGTCAAATGGTATATCAATATCCATTTTTTTAAGGAAGCACCAGATTGCCTTCCAAAGAGGCTGGACCATTTTGCAACCCCACCAACAGTGTAGGAGGGTTCCACTTTCTCCACAGCCTCTCCAGCATTTGTTGTTTTGTGTTTTCTGGATCATGGCCAATCTTGTTGGGGTGAGATGGGATCTCATTGTTGTCTTGATTTGAATTTCTTTAATAACTAAAGATCGTGAACATGTCCGCATGTGTTTTTTGGCTGCCTGGATCTCCTCTTTAGTGAAGTTTCTGTCCATCTCCTTTGCCCATCGCTTAATTGGATAGTTTATCTTCTTCTTATTGATATTTTGTAATATCTTATAGATTATGGAGATCAGGCGTCGGTCTGACATAGAGTTGCCAAATATTTTTTCCCACTCTGTGGGTGTTCTTTTAATTCTATTAATAAAGTCTTTGGATGAGCAAAAGTGTTTGATTCTTAATAGTTCCCATTTATCTACTTTCTCTTCTGTTGACTGAGGTTTCTTTGACAGATTTTGGAGTCTGTCCTCATTGTGTATTAAAACTTCCATTGTTGTTCCTACCTTTTCTTGGATGAACTTTATTGTTTTAGGTTTGATATTTAGGTCTTTTATCCAGTTGGAGTTGGTTTTTGTATAAGGTGTAAGATATGGATCTTGATTCAGTTTATTGCAGATGGATAAACAATTTTGCCAGCACCATTTGTTGAAGATACTGTTTTTACCCCAGTTTAATGTCTTAGGGCCTTTGTTGAATATCAACTGTTCATAGGCAGATGGTGTCATCTCTGGGGTCTCAACTCTGTTCCATTGACCCATCTGTCTGTTCTTGTACCAGTACCAGGCTGTTTTGACCACTGTGGCAGTGTATGTTTTAAGGTCAGGTAATGAGAGGCCTCCCAGTGTATTCTTCTTCTTTAGTAGTACCTTACTTATCCGGGGCTTCTTCCCTTTCCAAACAAAATTGGCGATTTGTTTCTCCATCTCATTAAAAAATGATACTGGAACTTGTATTGGGATTGCATTATATAAATAAATTGCTTTGGATAAAATAGACATTTTCACAATGTTAAAGTCTTCCTATCCATGAGCAGGGTAGGTTTTTCCATTTATCTAAGTCTCTCTTAGTTTCTTGTAGTAAGGGCTTGTATTTCACTTTGTAAAGTTCTGTTGTTTCTCTGGTTAGATTAATTCCTAGGTACTTTATCTTAGGGGCTATGGTAAATGGTATTGATTTGATAATTTCCTCCTTAACAGTCTCATTATTGGTATAAAGGAATCCTACTGATTTACTTATGTTTATCTTGTATCCTGAGACTTTGCTGAACTCTTCTATCAGTTTGAGTAGCTTACTTATAGATTCCTTGGGGTTCTCTGCATATACAATCATATCGTCTGTGAACAGGGAGATTTTAACTTCCTCTTTGCCGATGCAGGTGCCCTTTATTTCTTCGCCTTGTCTAATTGATCTGGCTAGAACTTCTAGCACAATGTTGAATAGGAGAGGTGACAGTGGGCATCCTTTTCTAGTTCCTGATCTCAAGGGAAAGTCTTTCAGTCTGTCTCCATTCCGGATGATGTGGGCAATTGGCTTTGCATAAGTGGCTCTTATTGTGTTGAGGAATTTGCCATCTATGCCCATTTTGCTAAGAGTTTTTAGCATGAATGGGTGCTGGACTTTATCAAATACCTTTTCTGCATCAATGGACAAAATCAGGTGATCCTTGTCTTTTGTTTTATTTATGTGGTTAATCACATTAATTGTTTTCCTGATGTTGAACCAGCCTTGCATCCCCGGTATGAATCCCACTTGGTCATGATGAATTATTTTCTTGATATGTTGTTGTATTCTGTTGGCAAGAATTTTGTTGAAGATTTTTGCATCTAGGTTCATGAGTGATATCGGTCTGTAGTTCTCTCTGTCTTTGTGGGATCTTTCCCTGGCTTTGGTATCAGGGTTATGCTGGCTTCATAGAATGAGTTTGGGAGTACTCCATCCCTTTCTATACTGTGAAATAGTCTCAGTAGTATTGGGGATAACTCTTCTCTAAATGCTTGGTAGAATTCTGCTGTGAAGCCATCTGGGCCCGGACTTTTTTTGGTTGGCAGTATTTTGGTGACTTTTTCAATGTCTTCCTTTGTGATGGGTTTATTAAGTTGTTCTGCCTCACGTTGTGATAATTTGGGTAGGTGGTATGAGTCAAGGAATTTGTTCATTTCCCCTAGGTTTTCAAATTTGTTAGAGTACAGTCTTTCATAGTATTCTGTTATGATATTTTTGATTTTTGTTGCATCTGTTGTGACAACTCCCCTCTCATTTCTAATTTGGGTTATTTGTTTCCTTTCCTGCTTTTCTTTAGTAAGTTTAGCCAGTGGCTTATCAATTTTGTTGATCTGTTCAAAAAACCAGCTTTTGTTTTTTTTCAATTTTTTCGTTTGTTTTTCTATTCTCTAATTCATTTAGCTCTGCTCTAATCTTTATGATCTCATTTCTTCTATTGCCCGAGGGGTTCCTCTGTTGTTCTCTTTCTACTTGTTCAAGCTGTAGAGTTAGTTCCTTGATTTGGTTTCTTTCTTCCTTCCAAATGTGTGCATTTATGGAGATAAACAGACCTCTGAGCACTGCTTTGGCTGTATCCCATAGGTTCTGGTAGGAAGTGTTTTCATTCTCATTGGAATCCATGAATTTCTTTAATTCATCCTTGATTTCCTCTATAACCCATGTTTTTTTGAGCAATATGTTGTTCAGTTTCCAAGAGTTCCACTTTCTATCTCTGTTTTTCCTGCTATTGATTTCAGCTTTGATGGCTTTATGATCTGAGAAGATGCTTTGCAGTAATTCAATGGTATGGATTTTGTTGAGCATTGCATTATGGCTTATCACGTGGTCAATTCTGGAGAATGTTCCATGTGCACTGGAGAAGAAGGTGTAGTTGTCTGCTGATGAGTGGAAAGTTCTGTATATATCAATGAGGTTTAGCTGGTTAATTGTGTCAGTGAGGTCTTCTGTATCTTTACTGAGCTTTTTTCTAGATGATCTGTCTAGTAATGAGAGTGGAGTGTTAAAGTGTCCCACTATTGTTGTGGAGTCATCTAACTCTCTTTTGAGTGTATTCAGTGTTTCTTCTACACGTTTAGGTGCTCTGGCATTAGGTGCATAAATATTTAATATAGTTAAGTCTTGCTTGTGTACTGAACCTTTCAGCAATAAATAGTGTCCATCTTTGTACACGATGGTGGATTTGACATTAAAATTGATTTTGTCTGAGATTAGAATTGCCACCCCTGCTCTTCTTTGTTCATTGTTAGCTTGATATATATTCTTCCATCCTTTAATTTTCAGTTTGTTCCTATCTTTAGGTCTCAAATGAGTTTCTTGTAGACAACATATGGATGAGTCGTGTCTTTTGATCCAAGATGACACATGATGTCTCTTTAATGGAGCATTCAGTCCATTCACATTCAATGTAATTATTGATAGGTATGTGTTCAATGCTGCCATTGTGATATGTTTATTTTTATGTTGATGTTTTCTCTGTTGTTCTTATTAGTCTGTTCTGGGACACTGTATTTTGTGAGTTGATTTTTCACCTTTTTCAGAGCTGGTTTTATAGTTGTTGAGACTCGTGTGTTAGATTTCTTGAAACGGTATGATACATCTTTGTTGTGCTTTACAGCTGCCCCTATCAACCCCCTTAATAAACTATTTATAAACCCAATTTTAATTACTACCAGTCTTGTCATCTTCCTCTCCATCTGGAAGGACTATCACAGCTGTAGTACATCCCTCTTTTTATTATGATGACACCATAGTTTTCATGATGATCACTTTATTGCTTCTTTCCATATCAAAGCTGTAATTTACTTTGGAGCCTTCCCTAAATGAGCAGAGTATTGAGTAGTGTGTCGTTCTAAAATATAAAATTAGTGGTTTCGTTCTTCTAAGCCAAAGCCAAGAACTTCTTTCATTATTTCTTGTAGTTTGGGATTGGTTTTTACAAAGTCTCTGAGTTTCTGTTTATCTGGGAATGTCTTAATTTCATTTTTGTATTTGAAAGATAGTTTTGCAGGATATATAATTCTTGGTTGGAAGTTCTTCTCCTTCAAGACTTTGAATGTGTCATGCCACTGTCTCCGTGCCAGCATGGTTTCTGTTGAGAAATCTGATGAGAGCCTACAGAGTTTCCCTCTGAATGTTAGTTTTGCCTTGAGTCTTGCTGCCTTTAAGAGTTGCTGCTTGTGTTTCATTTTGTTAAGCTTGATTATAATATATCTTGGAGTCTTTCTTTTGAGATCTATATTGGGTGGAGTATAATATGCATCTGAGATGTCTATATTCTCTTCCTTCATGATTTCTGGGAAGTTTTCTTTCAGCAGCTCAGGAACAATACTCTCTGTGTTCTGAGATGTCTCACCCTGTTCAGGGACTCCAATTAATCGAAGATTGTTCCTCTTAATAGGGTCCCACATGCTTCTTAATGTTTCTTCATTTTTCTTGTTTCTTTTTTCTGATTTCTGCTCATAGACACTGGCATCAGTAGCTCTGTCTTCCAAGTCAGAAATTCTTTTTTCCATTTGTTCCATTCTGTTTTCTTGGCTTTGCATGGAAGTTTCTATGTCTTTGATTTTGTTCTTGATCTGTTGGATTTCAGAGTACTGGTGTTCCATCAGATCGAACAACTTGCTTAATTTTTCATTTTGTTCTGCTGCATTTTGTATAAGGTCTAGAAGGGCTCTGTTTATTCACTTCCTGATGCTTTCATAAAAGTTTCTTCATCTGGAAAACCCCTTGGTTGCTTTGTTTGGGAGCCTTCTGAAGCCATGAGTGATTGTTTGTATGCCACAATTGTCTGTTGCTTTTCGGGTCCCATGTGAGTATATAGAGGCTGGAAGAGGTACTGTGAGGATGGATTGCAAATGTTTCTTTAGGCTGTCTTCAAATGTAAAGCAAAAGGTATCTGACCAGTTCACAAGTCAGTTAGGTTTTCAGGTGTAGAGGTCCCTCTTCTCATCTGACAAAGTAAGCGCCACTATATCCAACCCTAGATGGTAACAAACTAGTTCAGAATACAGCAATGCTACTTCCCTGTTGGCCTCTGCTGACAGGGCCTAGACTTAGCCAACACTGCATCGAGTACTGGTTTTGTGATAGGAAAGCGGTCTCCTGTGGGCAGGCTCTGGCTCCCAAGCTAAGAATTAGGTCCAGCTGTGGCCACCGTATCCAAGATGGCGTCCTCCACACAGGCAGCAGACAGAGGGGCTAAAGGTGCCGAGAGGTAGTGACTCCTCTGATTCTGTTGCAGGACCCCCAAAGCAGGTGGCACTAGGTTAATTACTTCTTTTCTGTCGGAGAAGCGCTGTCCTGTTTGCAGGCGCTGGTTCCCAGGCTAAGACTGAGGTCCCGCTAAAATCTCCGTATCCAACATGGCGTCCCGCACACTGACTGTGAAACTCCGTACAAACGCCGCTGAGGCAGATATAAAACGACAAGTTCAAAATGGCTAGATTAACAGAGTCCCAAGCCTGGCTCTCAGAATATGGGAATTTCACCTTCCTCTCCCCCCCTGCAGCGCGTCTGAGTCCAGCCGCCAGGCTAGACCCATCTCCGCCCGCCGGCCGAGACAGAGGAAAAAAAATGTCAAAATCGTGTGTTTACCTTCCTTCCGTGAGAGCCGAGGCTAGCCAGGAGCGGGAGTCAGGGAAAGAGAGGAGGTTTTTGCTGAGTGGTACGAAGTCCCAATTAACAGCTCTGTGCCGTGTCCTGAGGCTGATTAGGTGCTCAGAAGGCTCTGTTTGATTGTCAATTCAGGTCTTGGTTTCCAGAGGGATGTAAAGAGATGTGTGCTTAGTCCACCATCTTGACTCCGCCCCCCCCAAAGACCACTGTTGATGGTCTGACGGCCTAGGGCCCCTAGACCTGCTACTGCCCCAGACCAGAAAATGTTATTGAGGTCAACTCTTCAGACAGAAATGGACTTGGGCACACAATGTGACCATATGATGCATGCACTTTATGGTTCTATGCATTTATAGGATGCTGTCCTACTGGCCTCTTACTAGAAGGGGGGGGCGGACCGGAGGGGACAGAAGATTGTTAATAGGATATGACGTCCTAGGAGGAGTGTGCTATCATGGGGCAAGGAGAGCAGAAGGAGCTGCAGATTGGTGGGTGTGCAAATTTGGATTGTACACTTTCGCTCAATCACAATAAAACCAGAAAGAAAGGAAGGAAGAACGAAAGAAACAGGACCCATATCTCATATCATATACAAAAGCTAATTCAAAATGAATCGAATACCTAAATATAAAACCAAAAATTTTAAAGTTTGTAGAAGAAAACATAGGATCAAGGCAAGAAGCGCTAATACATGGCATTAACAGGATACAACCCATAACTAATAACACATAAACCCCAGAAGTTAGATAATTAGGATCTTCTAAAAACTGAACAGACTCATCAAAAGATTTCACCAAAAGAGTAGAAAGAGAACCTACAGATGGGAAAAGCTGTTTGGCTATTATAAATCAAACAAAGGCCTGATTGCTGTGATGTACAAGAAAATCCATCACCTCTACGACAAAAAGACAAACAATCCAATTTAAAAAAAAGAGCAAAGGAAATGAACAGACGTTTCTCCAAAGAAGATGTTTTATGAGCTAACAAACTTTAACCTACAGTAGGAAAAGAAAAAGCCTTCTCCATAGATGTTAAAAGAGCATCTCACAACATGAATGAATTTGGAGGATATTATACTGAGTGAAGTAAGTCAGTCACAAAGGACAAATATAAGACCATTATAAGGAAACAAGAAGAGATTTCACACAGAAGAAAAAAATTTTTTTGATGATTTCCAGGGGTGTGAGGGGGAAGGAGGGAAAATTACCAAATAGAAGCTAATACTTGTGAAGGGAAAGGCAGTGAGCTCTATGGAAGAAGTCAGCAAAACATGACCAAGGCAAGAGAGAACACTAAGAGGGATGCAAGAATGAAGTGCAGCAATAGTGATTATTATAGCATAAACAATTTTGAAACAATAGTATTAACAAACAGTAATGGACGAATGGATACAGAGGTAGATAGGAATGCCAAGAGGTATGGGAAGGTCTAAGGGATTACAGCCATCAGCAGATGTAGGTTTGATGGTGGTTATTTCCACACAACTAACTGCTGCTTATATATTACAGACACTAGAGCACACAAAGGCCACAGTCATGGAAACTACTTGGACATTACCAGATACCTTGAGGGAACAAATTACTTGGGCTGAGGGCCAGGGACCTTGGCCTCTGGGGATATCTGGGTCAACTGACAGACTGTAGTGTAGTTCATAATGATACTGTTTTACATACTGCTCTGATGAGTAGCATCTGGGATCTTGAAAGCTTTCAAACAGCCATCTGAAATGCAACTATTGATCTTCTCCTGTCTGGAACAGAGAGTGAAGGAAACCAAAGACTCAAAGAAACAATTAGTACACAGGACCTATGGCTCACTAGAGCCACAGCCTTCTCTAGCCTGAGTCCAGAAGAATCAGATAGGGCCTGGCTACTGCTACTGATAGCTCTTATCAGGGACGCAATAGAAAGTCTTGTATAGAATGGGATAAAAACTGGAATAAAACTGAAATTCATAAAAAAAGTCCGGACTGGTCTGACAGAGAGACTGGAGGAACCCCCAAAACTGTGACTGTAAGACACCTTTCAGTACGGGAACTGAAGGCATTTCTAGAGATTGCCTTTCAGCCAAACTGTATGCAGGCCAGTAAAATAAACAATTACCTCAGAGAGGAATGTGCTTCTTAGAACAATCGATTATAGGAGAGCAAAAGGGCAACATGTGCCCAAAAGCAAAGATAAGAAGACAGGAAAGGATAGAAGATCAAGAGGAATGGAAATGGGGGATCCTAGGGCAGAAATAGAGAGAGTGCTGACACATTGTGGGCAGTGGAACCAATGTCATGGAACACTTTATGTACAAAGTGTCAAATGGGAAACTAATTTGCCTATATAAAAACCGATCACCCTCGAGTCAATTCTGACTCGGAGGGACCCTATAGGATAGAGTAGAAGAGCTCCACTGTTTCCAAGGAGTGCCTGGAGGATTCAAACTGCCAACTTTTGGGGTAGTAGACATAGCACTCAACTACTACACCACTATACTTTCGTCTGATGTACTCTTAAAAAAAACCAACAACGGGTATTTATGGGCTCACAAAACTGGTAATTGTAGCAGTGAAATGGCCACAGACATGTTTGTGACTGCTTCAGGATTCTTGAAGTAGTCTGAAGCCTTCTTGGGATACTTGAGACCATCTTGGGTCCTCGATATAGGAACTGTTTTCATTATGATACTAATGTATTATTTGCTTTTTCTTCCTTTGTCAAGTGTACAGGAGTTTTCTAGCAAGAACTTCATATGTGGCATCACAAGAAACTCAATGCAGAAGCAGCTAGTAGAAACTAGTTGTCTTCTATTAAAGCCAAGTGCCGTCGAGTCGGATCCGACTCATAAGAAACCCAAAATCCAAACCCATTGCTGCTTAGTCAATTCTGACTCACAGTGACCTGTGGGAGAGGGTAGACCTGCCCCATAGGGCTTCCAAGGACTGCCTGGTGGATTTGTACTGCTTACCTTTTGTTTAGCAGACATAGCACTTAACTACTATGCCATCAAGTTTTCCGTCTTCCATTAGGGTGTTCATTAAAGAAACTTCCACATATATTAAACAATGCCATCTCCTCAGCAATTTTTTTGTAAAAATAGTTATTTTCTATAAAGACATATTACTTAAC
The DNA here is from genome assembly GCA_028571685.1 of Heterohyrax brucei. Classification (NCBI taxonomy): domain Eukaryota; kingdom Metazoa; phylum Chordata; class Mammalia; order Hyracoidea; family Procaviidae; genus Heterohyrax; species Heterohyrax brucei. The sequence goes on along the minus strand of CM053143.1, from coordinate 114,976,889 downwards.
ATGCAATGAATTTATGATCTTAAGTGATTTAAAAATTAATATTTATTAGTAAATATTTGAAGTATTCTTTTCTATTTTAATCTTCTAATATAAATATATATAGATAAAAGATACATAAATAGAAGTTCTTTGGTGTCCTGAATAATCTTTAATAGTATAAAGGGGTAGCTTTGGTTGTTCACTGGTTAAGCACTTGCTTACTAATGAAAAGGTTGATGGTTTAAACCCACTCAATAGTTCTGCTGGAGAAAGACTTGGCAATCTGTTCTTGTAAAGATTGGCACTGCTGTTTGGTGCCTTTGAGTTGATTCTGACTCATATCAACCGTGAGTGTAACAGAACAAAACACAATAGTAAGTATGTTTGAGCCCCTTGCTGCAGCCAGTGTCAACCTTGTTGAGGACTTTCCTCTTTGTCACTCACCCTCTACTTTAAAGCATAATATCCCGCTTCAGAGACTGGTCCCTACTGATAACACGTGCAGAGTATGTGAGATGCCATCTTGCCATCTTTGCTTTCAAGGAAATTTCTGGTTGTATTTCTTTTAAAACAGACTCGTTCGTTCTTCTGGCAGTCTCCTATATATGTGATGCGTAACACTATAATTCAAAGGCATCGATTCTTCTTTGGTCTTCTTTATTCATTGTATAGTTTTGGCATTCTGTTGTAGTGGAAAAACATGAGTCTGTTTAAGTTTAAAACAAGACAGTCATATTACAGTTTAAAGCATTTTGCAAAATGGGGAACTGTACCAGAAAAATCTGAATAAAGTGATTCAGGAAGCTGCAGTCACACAGAAGCTTATGAAGGGAAAAAAATGCACATAAGGGGGTTTTATCTGGGACATTTCTGATTGGTTAACATTTGGAAAGTTGCAGAATCTCTTTTGAGCTCTGTGCAGGAGTTGGCCTCTTTGTAAGAGTGGATCCAAGTGACAGGATCTAACTGAATGTGAGTTTCTTGTTAAGGATTTTTTTTTTAAATATCTATTTTCTAGCTTTTTTAAAATTAGAAATTTAGTTTGTTTAACTCTTGCTTTGAAGTAGACATCACAAAGAAAAAAATCAACCCTTCACCCTAATATTTAAAGTTTTTTTTTTTTTAATAGCAGGACACTTAATTCTTTGTCATTTGGTGTTAAAGCTCATAATAGTTTCATAACAGATTTTAAACCAATAAAAACTAACTACATCAAACAAATTCCATGTTAATAGCTACATATTATTAACATAGTCTCTGTGGTACAGGCTTTGGAGGAACAAAAATGAGCATTTTCATTATCATACTCAAATATATATGTCATGGATTGAATTGTGTCCCCCCACAATAGATGTCATGGTTGATCATGATTGATCATGGTTGATCCATGATTCCTAGTATTGCATGGTTGTCACCTATTTTATGATTGTAATTTTATATTAAAGAGGATTATTAGTGTGAGATTGTGGCACCCTTATTAAGGTCACATCCCTGATTCAGTGTAAAGGGAGTTTTTCTGGAGTGTGGGCTATGCTACCTTTTATCTTGTAAGAGATAAAAAGAAAGGGAAGCGAGCAGGGGGGCAACTTTATACCACCATGAAACCAGCACTGAGCAGATCATAACCTTTAGATCTGGAGTCCCTGTGGGGAGAAGCTCGTGGTCCAGAGGAAGATTGTTGAAAGAACACTCTTCCAGAACCAACAGAGAGACAGAGCCTTCCCCTGGAGCCGATGCACTGAATTTGGACTTCTAGCCTACTAACTGGGGGAAAAAAAATTGTCATTGTTAAAGCTATCTACTATGGTATTTCTTTGTAACATCGCTAGATAACCAAGATAGAATCTGGTACTGAGACAGTGGGGTGCTGTTCCAACAGACACCTAAAATGTGGAATAGCAAAGGAAACTTGACTTAGATGCTGAAGCCACATGTTAAAATTTTGTCTAACATCTGTTAGTATTGTTAGGTGCCCTCAAGTTGGTTCTGACTCACATGGCAGCAGAAGGAAACACCTCCTTGTCCTGCACCATCCTCACTGCCATTGTGCTTGAGCCCATTGTTGGAGCCACTGTGTCATGCATCTCATTGAGGGTTTTCCTCTCTTTTGATGATCCCCTACTTCACCAAGCACAATGTCCTCCTCCAGGGACTGATCCCTTCTAATAACATATCCAAAGTGTATGAAATGTAGTCTCACCATCCTTGTTTCTAAGAAGCATCTGGCTGTACTTATTCTAAGACAGATTTGTTTGTTCTTTTGGCAGTCCATGGTACATTCAATTTTGTTCTCCAATGCCATAATTCAAAGGCATTGGTTCTTCTTTGGTTTTCCTTATTCATTGTCTAGCTTTTACATACATATGGAGGCAACTGAAAACACCCTGGCTTGAGTTAGAAACACCTTAGTCTTCAAGATAAAGAACTTTTGCTTTTCAATACCATTAAGAGCTCTTTTGCAGTAGATTGTCCTAATGCAATAGTCTTTTGATTTCTTGAGTCTTTTGATTTCTTGACTGCTGCTCCCGTGGGTGTTGATTGTGGATGCAAGTAAAAGGAAATCCTTGACAACTTTAGTCTCATCTCCATTGATCATGATGTTGCCTATTGGTCTAGTTGTGAGGATTTGTGCTTTCTTCATGTTGATGTGTAATCTATACTCAATGCTGTAGTCTTTGATCTTCACTTTCAGAGAGCAATGTTGTGTCATCTACATAACACAGGTTGTTTTATGGGTCTTCCTCTAATCCTGGTGCATCAGTTTTTTTCACATAGTCCATCTTCTCAGATTATTTGCTCAGCATATGAATTAAAAATGAAGTCTAGCAATTAAGTCTGTAAACTTCATTATTATAAGTGCAACATACCTCATTGATGTATATCACTATGGTCACTTTCGAAGTACTCCCCTTGGGAAACTATGCACCAGTGTCAGTGCCTAGTCCACCCTTGAGAGCAATTTTGGGACTGTTCCTGGAATGGCCACTGCACACAGTGGCAAGGTGGCAAGTTTGTTAACTTAATTGTATAGTTGTCTGTGAGGGAGTTTTTAGCCAGTAAACAAATAACTGTATAGGAACACCCTCCCTATACTCTTGATCTGGCCCCTAATGACTTTTTGCTGTACCCAAAGATAAAGGAAGTATTGAAAAGAAGATATTTGGATAACATTCGGTACATCAAGGGTAATGCAGTGACAGCTCTGATGGCCATTCCAATAACGAGTTCCAAAATTGCTTTGAAGGGTGGACTAGGTGCTGGCATTGGTGCATGGCTTCCCAAGGGGAGTACTTTGAAGGCAATCATAAGTGATATTCAGCAGTGAGGTATGCAGCACTTTTTCTAGGATGAATTCTTGAACTTAATCTGCAGTCCTCATAGGTATGGTGAAAGGATACAATCCTGACAAACACCTTTCCTGACTTTAAACCATGCCGTATCCCTTTGTTCTGTTCAAAGGACTGCCTCTCGACCTATGTACAGGTTCCTCATGAGCACAATTAAGCGTTCTGGAATTCCCATTCTTCTCAGTGTGGTCAAATACTTTTGCATCATCAGTAAAACACAGGTAAACGTCTTTCTGGTATTTTCTGTTTTTAACCAGGACACATGTGACATCAGCAGTAATATTCCTGGTTGCAAATACTCTTCTGAACCCAGCTTGAATTTTTGGCAGTTCCATGTTGCATCCTCTTTTGAATGATCTTTAACAAAATTTTACTAGCATGTGACATTATGATTTTGTTCAATAATTTCTGCATTTGGTAGGATCACCTTAACCACTGCACAGGCCTAAATCATCTTGTTTAACATTGGCCTTTTCTAACTACAAGTTCTTCCTTTAACAGTGCAAGGTAGGCAAGACTGCCTTTTTTTTTTTTTTTACCTTAAAGAAGTTGCCTATATCAAGTTGGGGTGCAGTGAAAATGTTTAGAGAAATGATATGCCTTATTTAGAAACCTCAAATGGAGTCACTTAAGACAAGGAAGGGTTTGGCCTAGACCTTAGCCAAATGTTTTAGTTATGTCAAGAAGCTTCAGTTTTGAAAGGCTCTTTGTCAATGCATATGAAGCAACTGAAAATACTATGACTTGGTCAGGTGCCGCTTAGTCTTCAAAGTAACATGTTTGCTTTTTAACACTTCAAAGAAATCTTTTGCAGCAGATTTGTCCAATACAATATGCCATTTGATTTCATGACTGCTGCTTTCATGGTTGTTGATTGTTGATCCAAGTAAAATGAAATCCTTGAAAACCTCAATATTTTCTTCACTTATCATAATGTGGTTTATTCATCCAGTTATGATTACAACCTTGATTATAGCATAGAAAACCCTATGGAGCAGGAGCAGTTCTGCCCCGTTACGTCGGTAGCTGTGAGTCGAAATCGACTTGACAGCACCCAACAAGAACAACAAGGGGGGTCTTGAGACAAACCAACCAAAAAAAGAAAAAGAAAAATTGGCTTAAATAAGGTATAAATGGACCAGGGGTTTGAATGATGCTACCAGACTGCTATCTCATTTCTTTGACTGTGGTCATCAGTCCTTGGGGTTGGCTTTCTTCTTAGGCATGTGTTGGCAAGATGGCCTCCAAGTCCTCCAGGGTTTTATATACTAATGTAGCAACTACGTAAGGAACAATGCCCCAACCTGATAGCTCCAATAAATGTTCCATTTATAATTCTCCTGGGCCAAACCTGATCATGTGCTGTTTCAGTCAGCTAGTGCTGCTTTAAGAGAAATACCACAAGTGAATGGCTTTAAAAAGAGAACGTTTATTTTGTCACAGTCCAGCAGGTTAAAAGTCCAAATTAAGGGTGTCAGATCCAAGGGGAAGGGCTTTCTCTGCTGGGCTCTGGAGGATGGTTTTTGTCATCAGTCTTCCCCTGCACTAGAAGCTTCTAAGGTAGAGGGGCCCTAGTCCTTTCCAAAGGATGCACTCAGCTCCAAGCACTACTTTTCTTGGTGTTATAAGGTCCCCAAATCTCTCTGCTACCTTCTTTCCTTTTTATATCAAAAGACTGCTTCTAGGCACAAATCAATCTTACACATTAATTTCTGCCCTACCAACACAACTGCTGTCCATCCATCCTCATTAACATCATAGAGGCAGGATTTACAGCATGGAGGAATATCACACAACACCAGGAATCATGGCCTAGCCAAACCATCACATACATTTTTTGAGGAACACAATCCATGACATTTCACACTTTGTCCTCTAAAAACATCGCATCTTTGCAGCATGTAAAAACATATCCCATCGTAGCAGAATCTTAAAGTCCAAGTTCAAAATCTAGAATTCCTCTTCAACTGTGTAATCTAGAACATAGGCTTATCTGCTTCCAAAGTACAGTGGCAGATCAGGCAGGTATAAGTTAGACATTTCCAATACAAATGGGAGAAAGAAGGCAAGACAGGCAGCTGATAAGTCAGCAGAATACATTACATTAGCCCTCAAAGCTCTGAAAATAATGTTCCATTTTCTAAGACATCCTACACGATGGCCCTGCCCTCCAGACTCTAGGCATTGGCCACACTCTCCAATTCTGAGTGCATACCCCTTGGCCTCTGCTACGACTCTACCTTATAGGCCCACATAATCAATCCATGACACATGCCCACCCATATACCAATTTTGGGAGCCACTTGGATCACACATTCACCCTGAGGGCAGAGTCTGTCCTCCAGTACCACAAGGATAGGTGAAGATGGAGTGGAATTTGACTCTTACGTTCAGGGTTTAAAAAGACAATAATTCTGCTCTCAGTTGGAAGTGTGACCTTTTTACTATTGGCATCTTCAGACAACAGAAACTTTCTCTCCTTGGGAAGCAGAGAGCATCTGCTTCCATTCTTCAGTTAGTCTGAGCCCAAATCACGTGACGCAACAGAAATTCTCCTTATAGATGAACACCGCTGGCCCAATAGGTAGTTTTCGTCTTGCCATAAGCTGTGCAAATGATCTGCCAGCCTTAAGTTGAGATCCCATTCCTGAATATCTAAAGATTTTAATTTCATGCCTATTTATGTAGCTTGCAAGAAGAACTTGGTCTAATCATTCAACTCTTTCACGCCTCTATGTTCTTATCTCTAACAATAATGTAGAGAAGGGGGTAACTAGTCTCTGAAAGCTCTCATATTGTTTGAATGTGAGCAATGAAAGATAGGGAAAAAAGTTATTCCTACCTTGGACTATCAGTTACTACACTGACTATCTAAAAAACAAAGCTTTATGTAATTATTTTCAAATTACATACAAATTTCTATTAAATGTTTACATTTTGTCAATATTTTTGTGACAATGTGAAAGTTTCATCAATTTACAAACACCAAGTTCTATTGTTTACCACTAAGCTTTTTCTTATTTCCTTTGCTTATTGTTTTGTTTCATTACTTTTAATATTAAGTGTTGATTCTGTAAAATCTCATTTTTTTTTTAACTTAGCATAGTAGGAGCAAGACCTTACAAGCCACACACACACAAACAAACAAAAAAACAAAAAACTTTTCCAGATAAATCTATTAATTTACTTAGGAATTTTATTTTTAGGAAATATGTTCTTTGAATAATGGGGTAAAAGTAAAATCACTCTCCTTTTATTCTTAATTTTTAAATTAAACTTTCAATGGAAGCCTCAGTAAAAATTAGCTAAATTGTCCTTGAGAATCAGCCAGTTTCACCACATGTTTTCATTTTGTATACCTTATGTTTCCACTAAAATCCTAATATTATGTAGGATAAGATTTTACTTTATTTTTTGTCTTTGAACTCTTCAGAAGTTACTACTAAAAATCAAATAACACATGCTGTGTCTCGCCTTAAATATTACCTAGTCTTGTTTTCATATTTTGTCTACTTCTTTGTTAAATTAACTTTTCATTAATTACAGATATGAACACAAAATTAAATTGCTACCAAAACAATTTTAAATTCAATATCCAACACAACTCACATGATCATGTACTTTTAAATGGAAAAGGTCTTAGCAAACACATTCCTTGAAAAGAATTGTAATTTGTTCCAGTAACTGAATCAGTAGGGGTTTCTGGGTAAAAGATCAAGTTATCTTGTGTTGTTTGAATTTTTAATAAAAAGTTGTTGTCGTTTACTGTCAAGTTGATTTGGACTCATGGCATATTCAATTTTTGTATAAAATTATTACAAAATTACTTTGATAACCTGAAATAAGAACAAGATCCAGCCTTGAGTGTCCATTATTTGTCTGGCTTTATGTATTTCTTTTCCTTTAAAGATTGTATAACAAACAGACTTGGAGCAGACAACAAGCGATTAAAACACGGAAGAAAGGGTGTTTGTGCTTATATTGAGTCAAACAAACAGAAATTTGTCTGGAGAGTCCTATTTCAAGATGTATGGTTGGCTGTGTATTATACTTGATATTTTCTTTAAATAAAAAAATAAAGCTTTTGTGCCACCACCTTGACATTGAATGTTTATAAAAACCACTTAAGTCACTGCTTTTCAAACTTGGCTGCACAGTAGGTTTTCCCAGAGAGTTTTAAAAAATTCCAATGCCAGTGTCTCACCCCTGGAGATTCTGCTTTAATTGGTATGAGATGGGGGTAGTTCTCGCAACTGTTTTCTACCCCTTGGTAACTAGCTATCTGTATGATATTTTTAACTGAAACACATTTCATCAACCGTAAGACTGTCTGGATTTGTCATTTTTTTTATGGTGAACTGAATTCTGCACATTGGTGCTTACTGTGCAGAAAGGCGGCAATGCCTCTTTTTGCCTTCCTCTGTTTTCCTCTCACTTCCTTACTCTTTCTCTCAGAGGAAGCGAGAGACAGCAGCAGCAGCCGCCACAGCAGCAGGAGCAATGACTGATGATCAGTGAGAAGGACCGGAGAAAGAAGCGAGCTGCCTCCTTGGCATTTTTCACACTGAAGGTTCATTTACCATGGATATATTTTTAATGTTCTCTACATCCTGCCAAAACTTTTAGCTTGTTAGTATCTTTTTTTTCTTGCAAAAAAACAAATCACAAACTTTTTGCTAAGAAAAATAAGTAAAAAGTTTTAGCACAGCTTCTCTGTCTCTTTGGGACAAGACAGAAGATTCCGGAGCAAACAGTCTCCTAGTAAGTGTTCTCTTTCTCTCTTTCTTTTAAAAGCTACTTTGGGGAGGGAGGAGGGCATTGTAGTGGTAAATTTCACTCAGCGAGGAAGAAAAGGCTAGTCAATCAAAAACGAGGCATTCATTTGAGTTTTTACCTTTTATAAAATGTTTTTAATTTCGTCTATCAAGTATGCAGAATTTTCTTTTTTTCATTTTTATTTTTTGTGTATCTGTGTGTGAAATCCAAATAATCTTCACAGTGACATGAAGTTTGTTTGGAAAGGAGTGGAGAGATCCATACCACTTGGAAGCTTCCACGAGACCTGGAGTTCCTGGAGGAGGGTTTACATTGAGAAATGTTAAAGTGAAAAATCTTTCATTCTGCATCCTGAAGTTTAGCTTGAAGAACACTTTACATCTGGAATAGCTCCTTTCTGGAAACTCTTTCAGCTGGCATGTATCCTGAAGGATGGGGTAGCTTGTGCTGTGGAAGCACTGCGTTCCTGAATCTGCTCCAGGCGTTTTAAGTTTTACTCGAAGGACCATGTTTCTGGCATGATGAGGGCCACAGAGACACCGGATGAGACCAGTGCCACATTAAACCCTAAGAGGACCCCCAAGGGAAGGTACATTTATCTGGAAGCATTCCTGCAGGGAGGGGCTCCCTGGGGTTTTACTTTGAGAGGTGGTCTGGAGCGTGGAGAACCATTAATCATCTCTAAGGTATGTTTGTTTTTTTCCCATATTATCTTTGTTCAAGCGCTTTCTTCAGGTTTCAAACTTTTGACAGATTTAGCAAAAATGCAAAATGATGCTGTAGATTGCCTGAAGATTACTTAATCTGATGTTTCATACCTTTGTGATTATCTGGAAATAATTGGCATAGCTTGGTGATTGAAAGGAAAAAAAATGTGTCTAGCTCATTTACTGTATGAAATCCTGGGAAAAATGTGCTTGTTCCATGGATAAACTTCAGTTTTTGTGAATGAAATAGTGTAAAACCCATTGCCACATGATCTTTTCAGTTATAAATCAGATTAAAGATTAAGATATGGCTAACAGGGTTGCATGGTATGTGCCGGTGTATGCATGCATTTATTTAGTTGTGGCTAGAGAAATAGCTGCTGTTTCTTCCTCAACTGAAAGTTTATAGCATTTAAGAATTTTTAGAATTTATTAATAATTCTGGATAATGGATGGCATAAATATTACTTTTTTTTACATCAGCAGAATAAAATCCACTTTCCATATAGTTCAAGAGCAAAGCACCATTCCTGCCTCTACTATCTGTCTGTGCATTTTCAAATCGATTTTTAAAGTCAGTCATCCGCAGCTTGCCTCAACTCTTCATTTATCTTTTGGCATAAATAAGTGTAACTATTGACCAAATCCTTCTTTTGTGTTAGGGTTAGTGTTTTTTTTTTTTTTTTAAGGTTTCTCTTAAACTACACAGATTAACATAAGTTGTTATAATATTTGTTATTGAAGTTTCGTGACATTATCCAGTTAACACAACAGTGTCACTACCTTTCATATGTTATTTTTTTCAAGAAACAGATAGTTGAAGGAAAAACTTTTTTTTTTTAATTTGAGAGTGGGAAAAGAATAATACGCATCTCATTTGAGCTTTCTTTATGTGTTTAAGACTACTTCTCATATCCCTAAAAGTGTACCTTTGATCAAAGAGCTTCTCACTGTGGAGGAGTCAGTGGGAATCGATTTCCACAGCAAATCAGTCAAGTGTGTGCAAGACATCACTGCTGTTTGACTTTTCCCAAGGAAAACAAAAGATAATATGTATGCTTACGAATGTCAGGTAGGGAGACTTTCAGCCATAGATAACTAAAAACCTGCTTTATAGTGGTCTACGTAAATTGGGATTTGTTTTTCCTGTATTGTAAGAAGTCTGGAGGTCGGCTGTCCAGGCAAAAAGTTACAGCTCAAAAACATCATCAAGGACTCATCTCTCCACTCTGCCATCCTCATGATGCTGGCTGATTTCTTCATGGCTGCATGATGGATGCTGCATCTCAGACATCACATCTTCATTGAGGGCAGACTTTTGTCTGGTTTTGGAAGGGGATTCCCTTCCTACAAGGCATTTGTTTACATCTCATCAACCAGAAATGTGCCACATCCCTGTCCGTAGACAATCACTGGCCAAAGGAAATGAGATTACTGTGGTTAGTTTAGATCAATGGAATTTATCTCCTGGGTTCTGTAGTAAGGACCTAGGAATCTCTGCCCACTATTTGAAAAAAAAAAAAACTGAGGTTCTATTTGTAGAAAGAAGGAGGAGAATGCTGCTGGGTAGACAGCTGAGAGTATCTGCCACAAACATAAATATCATCTCTGCATTTTAAAAGTCTGGTTGTGCACTCCGTTTGCCTGGCCTTTAGTGAAAAAGTATTATTTAACTATGTATTTGAATACAGTTTGCTGTCAGAAAGACCTAATCTTGCCACTCACAAGCCACCCTCTAAGCCTCCACTTTATCTGCAAAATAGAGGTAAATACTATCTATTATGGCACTCTGCTGGTACGCTGGTTAAGAGCTCAGCTGCTAACCAAAAGGTAGGCAGTTCAAATCCACCAGCCATTTCTTGGAAACCCTAAGAGTCACTTATACTCTGTCCTATAGGGTTCCTATGAGTCAGAATGGACTCAATGCCAGTGGGTTTGGTTTCTTTGGGTTTACTATCTGAGAGTGGACTGTATAAAGATTAAATGAGATCGTATAGTTTGAGCATTTAGCACAGTGCCTGGTACATAGAAAGAGCTTGATACATTTTTTTTCTTCTTTTCTTTGAAGTCACTGCCTTATTTATTTTTAATTTTTATATTATTTGTCATGAAAATATGGATTAAAAAAGATAAGCCATTTCAAAGATTCTATACGTACATACCTTGTTTACATTCTTTAAGTTGTGTGACCATTCTTGTTATTCTTATTCAAATTATCCCACCACCATTAACATAAAAGTCAGTGCCCACTAAGCTTACCTCACCTTTCATGATGCTGTTGTTAATTTGTCTCTATAGAGTTTAATCTTTGAGAGAGCATAAGGCTCAAGGCAGACACAATTTACTAATTAGGCTGAATTGTTTGGTTCAAAGCCGATTTCCCGGAAAAGTTTTGATCTGAGGTTTAAGGTTTAAAGATTATCCTGCAGCAATAGTTGTGGGTGTTCAGCTAGCTTCAGTGGGCCCGGAAGGTCTGGATTCCATTGAGAGCCCAATAAATCTGGACGAAGATTAAAGTTGCTTGTATTGTTCTAGAAGACATCTGTATTAGAATATCGGTTTGATTGCTGCATAAAAATTGAAAATAATGCAACTTTAAACGTTGTTAGTTGTTGATAAGTCACTTATGGTGACCCCATATGTTACAGAGTAGAACTGCTCCATGGAATTTTCTTGGGAAGAATTCTGTGAATGGAAGAAAGACTTAAGTGCTGGGCTACTAACTGAAAAGGTGATGGTTTAAACTCACCCAGAGGCAACTCAGAAGTCAGGCTTGTTGGTGGTCTGTTTCCAAAAGGTCATGACCTTGAAAACCCTGAGGAGTGCAGTTCTATTCTGCATACTTGGGGTTTCCAGGAGCTAGAATCAACTCAATAGCAACTGACACCAGCAACCATCTTAACAGAAGCAGACTGCCAGGACTTTTCTTCTGCAGTACTGAACTGCCAAGATTTAGGTGAACAGTCAAGTACAAACCTATGGACCTGAATTTAAACAATACAGGAGTTTAGACATCTCTCTTGTAGCAGTCTCAGTACACACCAAACTGAAAGTTGGCTCTTGGGGGTCAGGGATTCAGGTTTCTTCTATCTTATTGCTCCCACCCATAGAGTGATGCCCTGTCTGCATAGTGCAGGGTGATGTGCCACCATATGTCCTTTCTGGTCAGGGAGAGGTGGCACTATTTAAAACTACTGTGTTCCATATGGTAGCCACCAGTCACATGGAGCTTTTCCCTTTTAAATTAAAATCAATTAACATAAAATGAAATAAAATAAAAATTAAGTAACATAAAAAATTCAGTTACTGGGGGGGGCGGAGTCAAGATGGCGGACTAAGCACACGTCTCCTTATATCCCTCTGGAAACCAAGACCTGAATTGATAATCAAATGGAGCATTCTGGTCACCTAATCAGCCCCAGGACACGACACAGGGCTGTTACTTTGGACTTTATACCACTGAGCGGAAAAACCTCCTCTCTTACGCTGACTCCCGCGCCTGGCTAGCCCTGGCTCTAGCGGACTAAAGGTAAACACACCATTTTGACTTTTTTTTTCTCTGTCTTGGCCTGCGTACAGAGCAGGGTCTTGCCTAGTGGCTAGACTCAGACACGCTATTGGGGGGACAGGCAGGCGAAATTCCCATATTTTGAGAGCCAGGCTTGGGACTCTGTTAATCTAGCCACTTTGAACTTGTCGTTTTATATCTGCCTCAGTGGCGTTTGTACGGAGTTTCGCAGTCAGTGTGCGGGACGCCATGTTGGATACGGAGATTCTAGCGGGACCTCAGTCTTAGCCTGGGAACCAGCGCCTGCAAACAGGACAGCGCTTCTCCAACAGAAAAGCAGTAATTAACCTAGTGCCACCTGCTTTGGGGGTCCTGTAACAGAATCAGAGGAATCAGTACCTCTCGGCACCTTTAGCCCCTCTGTCTGCTGCCTGTGTGGAGGGCGCCATCTTGGATACGGTGGCCACAGCTGGACCTAATTCTTAGCTTGGGAGCCAAAGCCTGCCCACAGGAGAGCGCTTTTCTATCAGAAAAGCAGTGCTCTATGCAGTGTCGTCTAAGGCTAGGCCCAGTCAGCAGAGGCCAACAGGGCAGTAGCATTGCTGTATTCTGAACTAGTTTGTTATCATCTGGGGCTGGATATATTGGCGTTTACTTTGCCAGTTGAGAAGAGGGACCTCTACACCTGAAAACCTAACTGACTTGTGAAGTGGTCAGATATCTTTTGCTTTCCATTTTAAGACAGCCTAGAGAAACATCTGCAGTCCATCCTCACAGTACCTCTTCCAGCCTCTACATACTCACTTGGGTCCCAAAAAGCAACAGACACTTGTGGCATACAAGAAATCAGCCATAGCTTCAGAAGGCTCCCAAACAAAGCAACCAAGGGGTTTTCCAGATGAAGAAACTTTTATGAAAGCATCAGAAAGTTAACACAAAATGATTATATACAGAGCCCTTCTAGACCTTATACAAAACGCAGGAGAACAAAATGAAAAATTAAGCAAGATGTTCGATCTGATAGAACATCAGTACTCTGAAATCCAAAACATTCAGTTACTCATGAGTGATACCATTTCTCGTATGCCATGTTGCTCCAAAGCCCATCTTATCTGTTGGGCAGACTTTTGCTCATGCAAACTCCATTTCTTCCTCTTGGGCAGTATTACTGATTTCACAAGCTGACTTAAGCAGTCCCTCTTCTGAACTCCTTACATTGAACCATGTTTTTTTATTTATGTTGATTGACTTCTTAGAAGCCTGTGAGCCTCTTTATGGCAGAGATAATTTTTTTTCTTCTCCACTGTATCTCATCCAGAACCTAGATAGCAATGGAAGAAAATGTGTTGAGTATATGAAAAAATATACTTTGCATTTCCATGATCTAGCACAATGCATGGCACAGAGTAAGTGCTCCTGAACTTATATTTCATTAACAAACAAAATACAGAGCAGTGGGCAGTTTAAACAGGGAGGCTAAATCCCATGAGATCTGGCTGCTAGGTAGATCACCAGAGATGGGGCATGTATTAGATTTCTCCTGCTGCTGTAACAAGTTACCACAAAACTTAATGACTTACAATAACACAAATTTATATTCTTACAGTTCTGTTGATTAAAAGTCTGACAAAAGTCTCAGTGGGTTAAAAAAGGATGTCAGCAGGGCTGCATTCCCTTCTTGAGACTCTAGGGGAGAATCCATTTCCTTGCTCTTTGCACATTCTCTGGCTCATGGTTCCCTTCCACCGTCTTACAGCCAGCAACAGCAGGTTGAGTCACAGTGACCCTTAACTTCCACCTCCCTCTTCCATTTTTAGGGACTCTTGTGATTCCACTGGGCTCACCAAGGTAGTCTCTTTAGTTTTAAGTCAGCTATAGCAGCCTTAGTTCCATATATAACTTTAATTCCCTTTTGTCATGTAAGATATCATACTCACAGGTTCTAGGAAGTAGGACATGGACATCTTTGAGGGTAGCACTATTCTCCTTACCACAGGGCATTTGAGCAACTATGAAAGTCCGTATAATTAAGGTAGTATGAGGGATGAGACTGGTGAAATTTAGTAGTTGATTGTGTGTATCTCAGATCTTTCTAGAATAATGGAAAAGCTGCATGTTAGCTTTATATTCTTAACCAAATGCCCACTATTCTTCCAAGCTAGGTGACCCCTACTGTAGCAGAAAGGAAAGGATACAATACTGGGGCCATGCATATGAGACTCATGTATGTGTTATACAAAGCAATTATAAGGTCCAGGTTCTGGATGACAATATACCAGTAATGAATGCAGTATCATTTTTCTTTAGGTACAAATGAGGTTGGAGAATGAAAGGAGAAAAAAGAATGACAATAGGGTGGCAATAAAAGAAATTACTTTGAAATTACTTTCTTTGAGATTCAATGTCCTTGACAAGGAAAGGCAGGGTTTAGGAGAAAGGACTTCAAAAAGAAAGGGTGACGTTATTTTAAAAAGTGACTATAAGTAGAAGCTCAGGTAACTCAGTAGTTCAGGAAGTTGGCAGCATAATTTGATTATGACTCACTGTGTATTGTGGCTGGAAAAGCAGTTCCACCTGCACCTCTAGTGCTCAGTGGGGAGACACCTTCCACCAGGTTCGTAAACGGCAAGCAGCAACAACCAGGGCTTACCACCTGCAGGTTCTATTCTAAAATTTCCACAAATATTAACTTATTTAATTTTCACAGTTTGCACAGTTATGGTCCCAATTTCATACATGAGACACAGAATTTGAGTAGCCGTTGGAGCTCTCATAGCTAGTCTGTGATAGAGCCGACATTTGAGCCTCAGCATTCTGGTTCTAGAGTCCATGCCCTTAACTCACTGTACCATTTGGTCTTCATTGCCTTCCTGATACTGGGCTGTGTTCGGATTCTAGAACTGTGGATGAAATATAAGGTTGATCTTCATATGTGTGTATATATGTTAATGAGGAGCCCTGATAGTACAGTGTTTAAGCGTTTGGCTGCTAATCCGAAGGCTGGTGGTTCAGACCTATCAGTTGCTCCACAAGAGAAAGATGTGGCGGTTTGCTTCCATAAAGATTTATAGCCTGGGAAACCATATGGGGCAGTTCTACTATGCCCTATAGGGTCACTGTGAGTTGGAATTGACTTGATGGTTGTGGATATTTATGTAGCTACTCCTTGGAAATCTTATGGGGCAATTCTACTGTTCCGTATACAACTTCAGTTCTCTTTTGTTGTGTAAGATACCATACTCACAGGTTCTAGGAAGTAGGACACGGACATCTTTGAGGGTAGCACTGTTCTCCTTACCACAGGGTAAGGAGTGCTACTACAAGTCAGAATCAGTGTGACAGCAACGAGTAGGAGCCTTGGTGGTGTAGTGGTTAAGAGCTCAGGCTGCTAAATGAAAGGTCAGCAATTCACATCTACCAACAGCTCCTTGAAAACTCTGTGGAGCAATTCTACTCTGTCCTGTAGAGTTGCTATGAGTCAGAATTGACTCAGTGGCAATGGGTTTGGGGTTTCTTTGGGATGTATATAAAGCTCGTATGCCAAGTGCCGTCGAGTCGGATCCGACTCAGAATATGTATTTATTTATAGATGTAAAGATTAATGGAAGCCCTGGTGGTATACTGGGTTAAGTGCTACTCTGCTAACCAAAAGATCTGCAGGTTCAAATTCACCAGGCATTCCTTGGAAACTCTATGGGGCAGTTCTACTCTGACCTCTAGAGTCACTATGAGTTGGACCTGACTTGACAGCAGTGGGTTATAAAGATTAATATACATGAACACATAGAATTATGTAAGTAAACATATAGTTATATTATACAGATTTATATACGTAAGTATACAGATTTATACATGTAGCCTTCATATATCGATGTCCACATAGATTTACCCCCACTTGTCTGTCAGTTTCTTATACCATAGGAGCTTGTGTGTTTGTGTGATGCTTGAAGTTAATGCCACTGGTATTCACATACCACTGGGGTCACACACACATACCACTGGGGTAGGTTTCAGCTGAGCTTCCAGACTAAGAAGACAGACTAGGAAGAAGGACCTAGCAGTTTACATCTGAAAAGAATTAGCCAGTGAAAACCATATGAATAGCGGTGCAACATTGTCTGACATCATGCCAGAAGTTGAGCCCCATAGGTTGGAAGGCACTAGAAAGATGACTGGGGAAGACCTGCCTCCTCAAAGTTAAGTTGACTTTGATGACATGGATGGAGTTAAGCTTTTGGGACCTTCATTTGCTGATGTGGCACACCTGAAAATGAAGAAACAGCTGTACACATCCATTAATAATGAGAACATGGAAAGTAAGAAGAATGAAGGCAAGAAAATTGGAAATCATCATCATCATAAATGAAATGGAACACATAAACATCAATATCCTGGGCATTAGTGGGCTGAAATGGACTGGTATTGGCCATTTTGAATTAAATAATCATATGGTCTGCTATGCGAGGAATGACATCTTGAAGAGGAATCATGTTGTATTCATTGTCGAAAAGAACATTTCAAGATCTATCCTGAAATATAATGCTGTCAATAACATGATAATATCCGTATGCCTACAAGGAAAGTCAGTTAATACAACTGTTATTCAAATTTATGCACCAACACTAAGGCCAAAGATGATGAAAGTGAAGATTTTTTACTAGGTTCTGCAGGCAAAAATTGATCAAACATGCAATCAGGATGAACTGATAATTACTGGCAACTAGAATGCAAAAGTTGGAAACCACGAAGAATCAGTAGTTGGAAAACATGGGCTTGGTGATAGAAATGATGCTGGAGATCACGTGATAGAATCTTGCAAGACCAATGACTTCTTCATTGCAAATACCTTTTTTCACCAACAAAAACAGTAACTGTACACATGAACTTTGCCAAATGAAATACACAGGAATCAAACTGACTACATCTGTGAAAAGAGATAATGGACAAGGTAATATCATCAGTCAGAACAAAGTCAAGTGCGAACTACAGCATAGACCATCAACTGCTCATCTGCAAGCTCAAATTGAAACTGGAGAAAGTTAGAACAAGTCCACAAGAGTCAAAGTAGAACATTCAGTATATCCCATCTGAGTTTAGAGGCCATCTCAGTAACGGGTTTGAAGTGATGAATTCTAGCAACTGAAGACCAGACAAGTTATATAATGACAGCAAAGACATCATCTGTGAAGAAGGCAAGAGGTCATTAAAAAGACAGTTAGGAATGGAAAGACTGAATTGTATATCAGGAGAGACTCTGAAAGTTGTTCTTGAATGTCGATTAGCTAACGCAAAAGGAAGAAATGATGAAGTCAAAGACCTGAATAGAAGATTTCAAAGTGTGGATTGAGAAGACAAAGTAAAGTATTATAATCACATGTGCAAAAAGCTGGAGATAGAAAACCAAAAAGGAAGAACACACTCTGCGTTTCTCAGCCTGATAGAACTGAAGAAAAAATTTAAGCCTAGAGTTGTGATAGTGAAGGATTCCACAGGGAAAATGTTAAAACGATGCAGGGTGCATCAAAAAAAGGATAGAAGGAATACACAGTCATCATATCAAAAACAATTCATAGTGTTCAACCATTTCAAGAGGTAGCACATGATCAGGAATCGATACCGAAAGAAGTTGAAGCTGCATTAAAGACACTGATGAAAAACAAGGTTCCAGGAATTCATGGAATATCAATTAATATGTTTCAACAAACAGAATATGTGCTAGAAGTGCTTACTTGTCTATGCCAAGAAATTTAGAAGACAGCCACTTGGCCAACCAACTGGAAGAGATCCACAGTTATGCCTATTCCCAAGAAAGGTGATCCAGCCAAATGAGGAAATTATCAAATAATATCACACAAAAGTAAAATTTTGCTGAAGATCTTTCAAAAGCAGTTGTAGAAGTTTATCAACAGGGAACTGCCGGAAATTCAAGTTGAATTCAGGAAAGTACATGGAACTGGGGATATCATTGCTGATGTTAGATGGATCTTGGCTGAAAGCAGAGAGTACCAGAAAGATGTTTATCTGTGTTTCATTGAGGATGCAAAGGCATTCAACTGTGTGGATCCTAACAAATTATGGGTAACCTTGCAGAGAATGGGAAGTCCCGAACGCTTAAATGTGCTTGTGAGGAATCTTTATATGGATCAAGAGGCAGTTGTGCAAACAGAACAAGGGGACACTGTATAGTTTAAAGTCAGGAAAGGTGAGAATCAGGGTTGTATCCATTAACCATACCTGTTCAATCTGTACGCTGAACAAATACTCTGAAAAGTTGGACTATACAAAGAAGAAAGAGGCATTAAGATTGGAAGAAGATTCATTAACTGCCTAGATTATGCAGATGACACAACCTTGCTTGCTGAAAGTGAGCAACTTTGCTTGTTGAAACATTAACTGATGAAGATCAAAAACCATAGCCTTCAGTGTGTTTTGTGCCTCAACATCATGAAAACAAAAATCTTCACAACTGGACAGGTAAGCAACATAGTGATAAATGGAAAAAAGATTGATGTTGTCAAGGATTTCATTTTACCTGGATCCACTAACAACGCCCATGGAAACAGCAGTCAAGAAATCAAAAGAACCACTGCACTGGGAAAATGTGTTGCACATAACATATTTAAAGCATTAAAAGGTAAGACTAAGGTGTGCCTGACCCAGACCAAGTTATTTTCAATCTCATCATATGCATGTGAAAGCTGGACAATAAATAAGGAAGACAGAAGAATTACTCACTTTGAATTGTGGTGTTAAAGAAGAATATTGAATGTACCATGGACTGCCAAAAGCACAAACAGATCTTTCCTGGAAGAAGTATAAGCAGAGTCTCCTTAGAAGCAAGCATGGCAAGACTACAAATCAAATACTTTGGACATGTTGTCAGAGGGATCAGTCCCTAAGAAGTATGTCATGCTTGGTAAAGCAGAGAGTCAATGAGAAAGAGGAAGACCTTCAACCAAATGGATTGACACAATGTCTGTAACAATGGGCCTAAGCATAAAAACGATTGTGGGCATTGTGCAGGACTGGGCAGTGTTTTGTTCTGTTGTTCACAGTGTTGCTAAGAGTTAGAACCAATTCAATGGCACCCAACAACAACAACATACAGATTTAAGAAATTCTGCCCTTGCAAGCAGTTAAGTGCTCAGCATAGGAAAGGTTGACAGTTCGAGCCCCTCTAGTGGCTCTGTGGGAAGAATATCTAGAGATCTGGTTCTATAAAGATTATGTCCTAGAAAACTCTATGGGGCAGTTGTATATCACCACCGTCTTCTTCCTGTCAATCTAAATCACAACCTTTATCTAGACTTTGCCCTCCATGGATCCTCTCGGTAACCCTATCTCATTACCATTCCTCATCTATGTGGGAATATGTGTGTGATGTGAAGTCACAGGCACCCCAAACAGATATCCTCAGGCTTCCTGTTGGCTGCACACTCTGCTTTTAAAACAAAACCCTTTACTGAGTTCTAGCCTTACAGTCTTTTTTATGATCTCTGCTCTAGAGAGGGAAACCCTGATGGAGTAGTGGTTAAGAGCTATGGCTGCTAACCAAGAAATTGTCAGGTGAGTCTACCAGGTGCTTCTTAGAAACCCAATGGGGCAGTTCTATCCTGTCCCTTAGGGTTGCTAAGAGTCAGAACTGACTCGATAGCATGGGTTTCCACTGGAGAGAATCATCCTAAGCAACCTAGTCGACCTGCCATTTTGAAGTGGAGTCCCTGTGTAACTGCACTGTGAGAAACCTTAGGAATGCAAATAAATTTACTACATACCTTAAAAAATCACTCATCAGCAACATAATTAACTTGTCTGGATGACTATGTTGAGATTTCCTTGTTTCTGGATGTTCTGTGTCCATTGAGCACTTTACAACCTGGCTACTTTAGTGCTCCTCAGTGCAAACATGCTAGCACCAGCCAGGTCATCTCTCTGGGCTCATTTGTTCTGCAGGAAACAAGTGCTATTTTATCAGTTCTTGAGCCACAGTCCCTGAGTTAAATTTTAAATGGATTTTTAGGCAGTTCCCCCAAGATGCTTGTCTGGATGACTTGGTTTACTTCAAAATCATCATACTTGGCTCTTTCTAAGAATCAAGCTGAGTTAAACTTGTTAATTTGGGCATTTGAAATACTCACACTCAATCCCATTGAGGTTCTTTTTTGCCCTTTCTTGTTTTTTCCCTTTAACATTTTTACCCTTCACACCAGGTCCCTGGGTGGCGCAAATGGTTTGAGCTCAACTACTCTCCTAAAGGAAACCCTGGTGGTGCACTGGTTAAATGTCACATTTGCTAAGCGAAAGGTCAGCAGTTTGAATCTGCCGGGTGCTCCCTGGAAACTCTGTGGAGCAGTTCTACTCTCTATAGGGTCGCTATGAGTTAAAATCGACTTGATGGCAGTGGGTTTCCTCACCCGAAAGTTGACATTTTGAATCCACTCAGCTGCATCACAAAAGAAAGTTCTAGCAGGATTCTTCGGTAAAGATGGCAGACAAGAAACCTCTATGGAGCACAGTTCTTCTGTGTAACACATGTGCTTGTCATGAGTTGAAATCAACTCAGTAGCAGTGGGTTTGGTTCTTTGTCTTTTGCCCTTCATACCAGGGTATCCTCATCTCTGCACTGCCCTGAAACTAAACTGTTTGTTTCTCATTGTTCATCCCACCTGTATTTGTATTAATTCCTCGTTCTTCTTATTTCCCAGCACTTTTATTCATGCTGTCTTTAAAACAGGCAGCTATTTGCGTATTGGCACACTGCCAAATGCACTGTAGTATTTTTAAGGTCAGGGAATGGACTTACTCATGCTGTGTCTCCTGCTTCTTGCAGTAAAATATTTTTTCATTCCACATACAGCACATCCTCAATAAATGTTAAGTGACTCATAACATTTAGAAGCTATAAGGAATCTCAGCAATCATCTAATTCCATTTCCACATTACACAGAGATAAAACTGAAGCACAAAAATCCACTTATTTGCCAAGATAGTTTCTTCCTTAGCAAACACACAGACTGTGTGTTTACATGTAAAGCACAACTACCAGTTGCAGTGTGGAGCTGACTCCTACTTGTCGCGACCTCATGTGTATCAGAAGAGAACTGTGCTCCACAGGGTTTTCAATAGCTGATTTTTGAATGTAGTTTGCTAGGCCCTTCTTATGAGGTACCTCTGTGTGGACTTGAACTTCCAGCCTTTCAATTAGCAGCCAAACACCTTAACTGTTTGCACCACCCAGGGACTCTGAAAACACAGCTGACTAATAAGAGATTCATTACTTTCTAGTTGTACCATTCACGCTTTCACACAAATCCTAGCTCTACAGTTAGGCTAACCTCTAGAAGCTAAGGACTTTTTTTGTTCTCCTTCCCTTCCTTTCTTCTTCCCTTTTTGTTACCTACAATACTTAAGCAGTGCATAACAATGAAGAAGAACATAAGTGAATGTTATGGAGGACCTTCTTGAAAATCTTTGTTAGACAGATGTTTAGGGCAGTGTGCAAACATGATACAGAAAAACCTATTAAAACTTTTTATTTTCAAGATGAGTAAATTGAGTTTAACTCATGATTTAGTGATTCCGAGACATACTTAATGCTTGATAATGTCTTTCGAATTGAATTACATTGGGGAAGAAAGGAAAAAATTTTATGTTTTTATTTAACCTTTGAAAAATTACCTAAACTTTGGTTACAGTGTTATGTGTTCTTAGATACAAACTAAGCTTGTTATTCTACCAGTGGTGTTGGAAGTAACCTTTATTTAAGCAGTTTACTTACTGAGGTGGTGTGACATATGAGTTTTGCCATCAGTAAAAACTTTGCTTTCTTTTGAGCTAATAGATTTACAAGCCATTAACTCCTGCACAGGAAACAAAATTTAATTTAAGAAATATTTGTCAGTCTCATTTTAGTGAGCCCACAGTGTGACTGGAGACAAGTAATGAGGGACTTTCAATCAATCTTTGGAAGAACAAAACTTCAAAGGACTTTCTGGATCCTAACAAGCCCGTAGATAGATGTTTCTATGTCGCCGTCTTTGATCTAGTTCTAAACAGCAGAAATCTTGATCTAAAGGGCTGCAGAATCAGCATCCTCACATTTGGTCCATTCCCAGAGTCCATCTGTCTCTCCCCACCTGACATTTCAGGCACTTCCAAATGAGGCAAAGTTTCTCTGCTGAATCCAAGCACTGTTTTTCCTGTCTTCTAATGGCCTTTCCCACAAAAGATAAATTGATAAGCTGTTTGTGTGTCTCAGTGTGTAGAGCAGAAGGGACAATTCTTTCCTGCCTTCAGAGGAAGCTTTCCTAAGCTGGCAGATGGATGTGTAGGGCACTTCTTTCTGGGCAGTTGAGCCTGAGTTTGCTCTTACGTCAACTGTGCTTTTTCATTCCTCAGCTCTTCATGTAGCTATTCATTATATTCTTCTTCACCTTGAACTGCATTTCTGTCTTGAAAACTTAAGAAATTTTTTTTTATCTGAAGCAGTTTTTAAATGTTATAAAGAAAAAAACATAAGATAGAGAGTTTTTTAAAATTGGATTTTGGAATGTTTGTGTTAATTTAAATAAATAATCCCTACATTTTATATACATACATACATATGTATATATATATATTTTCCTTCATTTTAGGCAGGACAGTCCAGTGCAGCAAGGTATAAATGCAGACAACTTGGAGTGGAAATAAACAAATTAATTTCTACCATCATGTCTTAGTCATCTAGTCCTGCTATAACAGAAATACCTCAAGTGGATGGCTTTAACAAAGAAATTCAGGACATCAGCTCCAGGGGAAGTCTTTCTGTATTGGCTCTGGACGAAGGTCTTTGTCATCTATCTTCCCTTGGACTGGGAGCTTTTGAGACTCAGGGACCCTGGGTCTAAAGGATGAGCTCACCTCCTGGCACTGGTTCTTTACTGATGGTTTGAGGTACCCAACTCTCTGCTTGCTTCCCTTTCCTTTATATCCCAAGAGATGCAATCCTCAAGTCACAATACAATCTTACACACTGAGTCCTGCCTTGCCAATACAACTACTGCCCATTCTTCCTCTTTAACATCATATAGGCAGGATTTCCAACATATAGGAACATCATACAAAACCAGGGATCATGGACTAGACAAATTGCTACATATGTTTTGGGGAGAACACAGTTCAAACCATGAAACATAATTTTGGCTGTCTATATGACCATGGCCAAGTAACTTATCCTTCCTGAACCTCAGTTTCTTCATCATTAAAAATGAAACTACTCTCTACTAGTAGTGGAGGGTAGGAGGGAGGAGTGGGCTGTCACAGGGTGGGGAGAGCAGATAGAGTTATAGAGAGGCAGGTATGCAAAATGGACTTGGGTTGTATACTTTCACTTAATCGTAATAAAAAAAGAAAGTGAAACCATTCACCTAGTTGGGTTGTCATAAGAATTCAGTGGGTTAAGCTATACAGTGGTGCTTTGAAATGAGAAAATGTAATCCAGATTGTATGATATGATGATATTGACTGGTAGTCAAATAGGAGAAACCAATAAAACCAATAAAAAGTTAGCAACTCATATAACAAAGATGACAATTGGCTGATTTTCTGTATCATGGTTGGTAGCCTTCATAGAAGAGCTTATTTTCCGGTAAAGAGATTGGCAATAAATATATTTGTACATGATAATTTCAGAGTATAGTATGATAAGCATTACAAAAAGAAAAACAACGGCAATAAAAAGATGGATTCCAAAGTAATAATGGAAGTTGGGCTGACGCATGGGAACAGGATTTACTTGAAGTTGGCTCTGACTCATGGTGACCTTGTGTCTAGCAGAATGAAATGTTGCCCAGTCCTGCACCACCTTCACAGTCACTGGTACCTTTGAGTTCATAACTGTGACTATTGTGTCCACCCTTCACAATGAGGGTTTCCCTTGTTTACGTTTACCTGATACTAAACATGATGTCCTTTTCTAGCAGTTGGTCTTTCCTGATGTCATGTCCAAAGCAAGTGAGCTAAAGTCTCACATCCTTCAAAGGAGCATTCTGATGGTAGAAGAAATATATCAAAGCTCATCCAGGAGAAGGGTTTCCTGAGGCTCTGACATCTGAGCTAAGACATGACAGATAAGTGATAAAAAATCAGACATACAAAGACATTTTGAAGTTGGACCGAGACATGAAGGTTTTGGAATGTTCCAGAAATAAACAAACAAAAAGATATCAGTTATTAGAGCAAGCAAATGACAAGATGGCATGAGATTGGGATAGAAAGGTAGGCAGAGCAGTAGTCACATAGGACCTTGTAGGTTATAGAAAGGACCTTGGATTGTATTAAATGCAGCATACGAGGGAGTATCACAGTGAGCATTTCCCTACTCATAGTGAGACTGATCAATTTCATATACTTAAACTCTAACCCATTTCTGTCAAGTAAATTCTGACTCATAGCAACCCTATAGGACAGAGTAGATCTGCCCTGTAGGGTTTCCAAGGGGCCCCTGGTGGACTTGAACAAAGTCGGATTTCATTAACAGCTGTAGCCCTTAACTACTTTTTATTCTGGCTTTTAAAGTCATCTTCTCTTCTGCACCTTATATGTACTTCCAAGGCACTTCCTGAGTCTACAACAGGGCCAGCCAAACCAAATCCCCTGCTGTCAAATTGATTCTGACTCATATTGACCCTATAGGACAGAGCAGAATTGCCCCCATAGGGTATCTAAGGCTATAAATCTTCATGGAAACAGACTGCCACTTCTTTCTTTCTTGAAGCAACTGGTGAGTTCAAGCTGCCGACCTTTTACTTAGCAGCCAAACACTTAACCACTGTCCCACCAGGGCTTCTCTACTACAGGACAAGACCAAATCAAACCCAGTGCCATTGAGTTGATTCTGACTCATAGCAACCCTAAAGGGAAGAGTAGAACTGCCCCATAGAGTTTCCAAGGAGTGCCTGGCAGATTCAAACTGCGGAACTTTTGGTTAGCAGACATAGCACTTAACCATTATGCTACCAGGACTATAGGACAGGCCCTTCCAAAAGACAGCTGTCAAAATTCATTGTAACTTATGGAATTATGCACAAATAAACAGCAAGTATTAGTTGAGAGCAGATTGTCCCCCACCCTGTATCTGTTGATCTTTTGAGTTTTTTTTCAGCTCCAAGTCAGCAAGAGTTGCTTGGAGTTGCTTTTGTATAGTAATATCACTAACTTTACCAAGCTTCACAAAAGTCTGTGAAGTGTAGTTTATGTGATTATTTCCTTTTTGTAGAAGAAGAAACTAGACGCTTGCTTAAGGCTGTATAACTAGTTATAGGCAGGTTTGAGACCTTTTAAACTTTAAATCTGAAAAATACTTTTTAAAGTAAAAACTGCATTGCTATTTTGTAGTCCCAAAGAACTTTTTGATTTACTTTACCTTACATCATGTTAAGCTAGTAGAAGAACTGGAATTCATGAAGTGTGTGACAAAGTTAGTTAACTCAGTAGTCATCTTTGCATTTGTTTCTCTTCCCTTGCCTCCTCAACAGACTCAAATTTTGTTGTTCTTAGTTGACTTCAAGTCATCTCCAACTTGTGGAAACCTTATGTAAAGTACGATGAGACACTGGCCAGTCTTGAGCCATCTTCATGATTGTTGGTATATGTTATGTTTTAAATTGTGTCCTTCCCCCAAAATGTGTATCAGCCTGACTGGTCTATGATTCCCAGTTTATGGTGATTGTCTATTATTTTGTCACCTGATATAATTTTCCTATGTGTTGCAAACACTGTCTCTACGATGTTAATGAGGTGGGAAGAGTGGCAGTTATGTTAATAAAACAAGATTCAATCTATAGGATTAGGTTGTATTGTAAGCCAATCTCTTTTGAGATATAAAAAAAAAGAAGTAAGCAGAGAGACATGGGGACCTCGTACCACTAAGACAGCAGTGACAGGAGCAGTCTACTTCCTTTGGACCTGGAGTTCCTGTGCTGAGAAACCTGGTCCAAGGGAAGACTGATGATAAAGACTTCCCTCCAGAGTTGGCAGAGAGAGAAAGTCTTCCTCTGGAGCCGATGCCCCTATTTTGAACTTCTAGCCTAGCAGACTATGAGAGAATAAACTTCTATTTGTTGAAGCCATCCATGTTTGGTATTTCTGTCATAGCAGCACTACATAACTGAGACAGTCTGTTTACATCCATAGTTGTGGGTATTGAATCAATCCATCTCACTGAGGGTTTCCTTCATCTTTGCTAATCATCTACTCTACTGAACAAACTCAGCTTGAGACTAAACTTTGGGCTAGATACAGTCTGTTATGGATTGAATTATGTCCCCACAAAAACAGGTATAGCCATGTGACCATGATTCCCTATATTCTATGATTGTCCTCCATTTTGTGACTTTACTGTGCTGTATGTTAAAGGTTAGGGTGGGATTGTAAAGCTCTTCAGAAGATCATCTCCCTGCTCCACTGTAAAGGGAGTTTCCCTGGAGTATGGCTTGCCCCACCCTTAATCGTTGCATCCTACTAGAGATAAAAGGAAAGGGAAGCTAGCAGAGAATTGGGAACCTCACACCATCAAGAAAGCAGCACCAGAAGAAGAGAGCATCCTTCAGACCAGAGGTTCTTGCACCAAGATGCTTCTTGGACAAAGACTGATGCAATACTGGAAATTCTTCTAGAGCTGACAAGCAGGGAAACCCTCCCCTGGAGTGGACACCCTGAATATGGACTTGTAGCCTACCGGACTGTGTAAGAATAAACCTTCCTTTGTTAAAGCCATCCACTCTGGTATTTCTGTTAGAGTAGCACTAGCTGACTAAAACAGAATCATCTACTTTAACAAACAAACTCAGCTTGAGACTAAACCTTGGGCTAGATACATGGATAGGCATGATAGAACCTCACCACAGAAATCAATCCTGGTTACTTAAAGGAGAAACACTAAGCAAATATTAAAAAGTCAGTTTAAAGCAAAAAAGAGACTGAATTAATATAGGGAATCAGACTTGAACTACAAATTGACAGAGCATTGATCTGCTGGAGTACTTCAAGTTCATGCCTTCCAGCTTGATGAAGAGACCTGGTTATGAGTGTTCAATTGATCATCTTTTATGGAGGAGTGTCCATGGTACCAAACTTTATCTCATTTTGTGTGTTGCTTTCTATCTCTTGCTCAGTTGATAATACAGTGCATCTACTCTGCTTTTTCAGCCTGATTACTGCTCAATTGATTATCTTCCCGCTCAATCTGTTTGTAAGCTTCCCTGCATCTCATTTGCATGTGCCTTCTCTGGAAGGCATTCTTTCTGGTTCTCATGAAAGCACAGTCTCTCAGCAAAATCCTTATAATTTACACAGCCAGTGCTGCTCTGACTCTTTACCCATTCTTGGCCCTGGAAATTTAGTTCAAACAGATGTTAGCCTTCTAAAGATCTCAAAATTGAAAAATAGCTATAACATGAATTTGGAATCAAAACTTGTGCACTTTAAGTGGAAACACACATTCTTCAGATTAGTGTGTGCCTAGAATTTTGTGTATTATATCTTGAGCTAAGAAGATGGGAAGAAAGGTTGGCCTCGTAGAACAAATTGTCTTACTCTTTCCCTCTGAAAAGTTAAAATTTCTAATTGAGGAAGTTGTATTGGCTTAGTTTAAGGTTTTTTGTTTTCTGTGTGTTGCCTGGAAAGTTCACACTTTTTAGACCTTGTCTCATGGAAACTGGGAACTGAGTTGTTGGAATTCAGACTAAGGATCTGGCTGAATTCCAAACATAAATGCACATGTTTGATAGAACTTTAAAAGAATAGGAGAGTGGGTAAACTTCAGTGAAAGGAAAAGCAGAAAATAGCTGACATTTTCTCTTCTCTTTTCATTTCTGTTTGTCTTTTATATTTTCCGTTTCAAATATTTGTTTATGAGGACCAGGTCAAAAACAAGGGAGTCATTGATCTAAGTATAAGGCAGCAGCAGGAAGTTTAAAAGAATTAGTCTTGTCCTTCAGGATTGCATTCATACTTGCATAGTGGTGCTTTTGGCTCAAAGTCTACAAGTAAATAAGTTGCTGGCACTCTCTTGAAAGAATTACTATCACAATTTCCCCTACATCTGTAAGTCAATTAATTTGACCTTTAAGAAGAAACAGTTGGTGTGAGCCCCTTTCAATGGACCAAGATGCAAATTTCTGCACTCAGGCATTGTACAGTACTACAGTCACCTTGCCTTTTTAACAGATAAGACAAAATAAGGAAGGTCTATATAGTAAGAAGAAAGAAATAGATACCCTCATAACAGTATTTATATTTATTTACTCTGATACGCGGAGTTGGAATCGACTTCATGGCAACTGGTAATGTTTTTTCCTAAGTCACAGCCAGAACCTAAAGACTAATGTAGAGCTGACAGTTTCCAAAGCCTATGATTGTTCCAACATGCTATGGAGTTCAAGCAGCAGGAATCCCATAGTAACTTAGAATTAATCTTTTCTTGGAGAAATCTATCCCTAGATACAATGCTTTGCAATTCTCTCTTTCATTTTCTAGCCTCTCACAGGATGGGCCTGCCTCTCTCTTCTTCTCCCCTGAATAGGTTGATGAGCCACACTGTGCTTTTATCATCACTTCATTGTATCTGAAGCACCAAGAGATTTTCTCCTTCCCTCTGAAAACAGGATCCAATTTCTCTTCCATGACCCTCTTTTGTTCTGCAGGTTTGTGGCTAAGGAAAATGTGGCTCTCAGAAACTTGTAACCTCTTCTTTGGGGGATAGTGTCCTTTTCTAGAAATATATTTGCTTCTCTCTTTTTTTTTTTTTTTCTTTTTCTCACTGTGTAGTATAAGAATAGCACAAGAAGAAAAGTGGACAACACACCACTTTTTAGTCTAGAGTATTTGGCAGTATAACATGGCAGTGCCATATAGTAATCAACTATAACATTATTTCCAGCCTACCCAAAATACAACAGAACAACTTTTCAACACTAAAATGCCACTTATATAACTTGTACTGTTTCCAGATTCATTACAAGCAGTTTCTTCTCTCTTAAGGCTGTTTTCCCACAATATAAGTATTCTGTAACTCACTATGCTGTCTATTCCCAATTTCCTCATTTTTTGCTTGAGTTCACTGAAGACTGACAGATGGTAGCTTCATGTGACAGCCACTAGGCTGTGTTAAATCTCAACTTGATCTTGAATGGATAGAATAAGAATAGATTTTGTATACTATAATTCATGTTGTCAGTTATATAAAATTTGAAATTGGCAAGTCAAGAGAGACTAAACATACTTTTGATCCTCTTTTTCTGAATTCATCTTTCAGCTCAAGTGCATTTTAACAGTCTGAATTCTGAATAATAGAGCAATAAATATGCTATATTAAAAAATAGGTGAGAGAGGTTTTTGTTCCCTTGTATTGATGGAAATTAACAAGGGTTTTTTAAAACATTGTGAGGTTTTTTGTGTGTGTGTAAGGACACAGAGGAGTGTTTTCCCATAATGAGGGAGATCTTGGCGGATCCATGTTGGCTTTAACATCATGGTGATTGCTGAGCACATCCACAGCTCCCTCTGGTTCCAAGAAAGCTGTAGAATAGGAAATACCATGTTCAGAAAGTAGTGTAGAAGAAAATCATCTGTGATCCTTCCATCTTTCAATCAAGTAGTAGAAAACTGCATTCTTTTCAGTCAGTTTCCTGGTTTGCTCTAGTTATGCTGTCAATTGATGGAGATTAAAAACAGACATTTCCATACATTATTGATAGAAATGAAGGGGAGAGCAGAGCCACCATGGCAGACTAGACTCATGTCTCCATAATTCCCTCTGAAAACTAAGGCCTGGATTGATAACTGAACAGAACTTTCTGGGCACCCAGTGGGCCCTAGGACATCACATAGGGCTGTCAGATTGGACTACATGGCACTAAATGGGAAACTTCCTCTCTCTCACTGAGTCCCGCTCCAGCTGACTTGCATCTTGAGTAAACTCAAGGTATTAGTGCTTTTAATTTCTTTTTCTTTCTGTTGGCCAGTAGATGGGGCATGGCATGATCTGGCGGATACACTGAGCTACAGTGCTAAAGTGAACAGTGTTTGCTGCAGCAGAGAGACAGCATGTGGGATAGCTTTGTTTTGGGAGCCCGTTGGTAGACTGAGGGCCCCACAGCCCCTCTACCCTCTCTTTTCTGAGCTATGCTGTAGATTCTGCTGTTTTTGTGGAGGGAGGGGAAGCTTGACCAGGATGCTATCTTGGTTGGCTAGGAGGTGGAGTCACCCAATTGTAGGCCTCAGCAAGGGCTAATTCCCAGGCTGGGAGGCACTGCCAGTCTGGGGAGTGCTTTTCAAGCAGAGAGATTGTGTTTAGCACAGTGTTGCCTTATGGCAGAGGATGGAAACAAGGCCATAGCCCCTCCATACTTTGAACTACATCGTAGCATCTGGGGACTGCCAAAGAGGTGCTTCTGTTGTCAGCCGGAAGGTGGAGCCTGCCACACCTGATTGCCTGTCTGATTTTGGAAGCTGTCAGATAGCTTTTAGCTTTTTAAAATAAGACTGCTTGGAGAAATAACTACTGTGCAGCCTGACAGCATCTTTTCCATCCTTTACTACCCACAACATAGGGTCAGTTGATGGCATAGCCCCCGAGTGATTCCATCACTAGGGTGGTGTCTTTGTCAGCCAGGAGGCAGAGCCTGCCATCCCAGAGAGAACACTGGGGCCAGTCACTAGAGTACACAGAGGTGGCTGCTGACAAATTTCCTTCTTAGGACTATGCCTCAGCTCCTGTTGAGGCAACACCAGAGAAAGTAAACAGCCTCTAGATGGCCCATAGGTAACAGACCATCACTAAGAATTTAAAGAAACAGCCCACTATGCCTCCAGAAAACTCCCCAAATAAAGAAACAAAAAACTTTACAGATGGAAATACCTTTCTGAACCTATCAGAGTTTGAGTACAAAAGAATTACATATAGGGCCCTCTTAGAGATTAAACAAAATGCAGCAGAACAAAATGAAAAATCAAGCAAGCTATTTGAACTGATGGAACATCAACGTTCTGAAATCCAACAGATCAATAACAAAAGTACAGAATTAGACAATTCAATTCAAAGTCAAAAGATCAGAAATGAGGAACTGGAAGTCAGACTTAATGACCTTGAGGATAGAGCAACTGACACCAGCATTTATGAGGAGAAATCAGAGACAAGAAATAAGAAAATGAAGACGCATTAAGAAACATGTGGACTCTATCAAGAGGAATAATCTGTGATTAATTGGAGTTCCTGAACAGGGAGGGTTAGCTGAAAACACAGAGAGTATTGGGGTCGAGTTGCTAACAGAAAACTTCCCTGAAGTTATGAAAGAAGAGAATATAGATATCCAAGAAATGTATCAAATTCCACAAAAACTAGACCCCAAAAGAAAGACATATCATAATCTAGCATAATAAAATGAAACATAAGCAGAAACTCTTAAAGGCAGTGAGACTCAGAGCAAAGCTAACATTCAGAGGGAAGCCCTGTAGGCTTTTGTCTGACCTGTCAGCAGCAACAATGTCAGCAAGGAGGCAGTGGGATGCCACATTCAAAGCCTTGAAGGAGAAAAACTTCCAAGCAAGAATTATATATCCTACAAAACTGTCTTTCAAATATGAAGATGAAATTAAGACATTTGTAGATAAACAGAAGCTTAGATACTTTGTAAAAACCAAATCAAAACTGAAAGAAGTTCTTTGCTTAGAAAAAGAAAACCATTAACTCTATATTTAAGGAGGCAATGCAGGACACAACATCCAGAAATCTACTCAGGTAGGAAAGGCACACAACTCAATTGAAGCTATAATATTAAAAGAAAGGAACCAGTGATCATATCATGAAAACTATGACACCATCACATTAAAAAGAGTGATTATACTACAGTAGTTATAGTCCTTTCAAATGGAGAGGAAGTTAAAAACATATGTAGGAGTTAAAATTGGGTTTAAACTTAGAATATTAAGGGGGATTATAAGGGTAGCCACAAAGCACAATAACAATGCAACATATCAAAATAAGAAATGTAATACAGGAGTCTCAACAAACACAAAACCAACATTCAAAAGGATGAAAAATCAACCCATAAAGAAGAATGACCTAGAACAGAATATCAAGACAACATAGAAAATACCAACACAAAAATAAATTCATCAAAATGACAACACTAAACACATACCTACCAATAATTACATTGAATGTAAATGGACTGAACGCTCCAATAAAGAAACAATGAATGACATGTTAGATCAAAAGACGTGACCCATCTATACGTTACTTACAAGAAACACATCTTAGACTTAAAGACGGGAACAGAATGAAAATTAAAGGATGGAATAATATATACTGAGCTAATAATATACAAAGAAGAGCTCCCAGATAAAATCAATTGTAATATAAAATCCACCATTGTGGACAAGGATGGTCACTATTTATACAAACAGGACTTAACAATATTAAATACTTATGCATCCAATACTATAGCATCTAAATACATCTAACAAACATTGACTACATTGAAAAATGAGATAGATCATTTCACAGTAATAATGGGAGACTTCAACAGTCCACTTTCAGTAATGGACAGATCATCTAGAAAAAAGCTCAGTAAAGACACAGAAGATCTTATTGTGGCAAATTACCAATTCAATTCAGGACTTCTTATCTATCAGCACACAAGTACACCTCCAATGTCCATGGAACATTTTCCAGAATATACTGGGTGTTAGGACATAAAGCAAATCTTGAAAAAACCTAAACCACTGAATTATTGCAAAGCATTCTCTCAGACTGTAAAGCCATAAAAGTTGAAATCAATAGCAGGAAAACATACATAGAAATTGGAACTCATAGAAAATGAACAACAATTTGCTCAAAAAGCCATGGGTTGTAAAGAAATCAAGGATGAAATAAAGAAGTCTATGGATTCAAATGAGAATGAAAACACATCCTACCAGAACTTATGGGGTACAGTCAAAGCAGTGCTCAGAGGTCAATTTATCTCTATAAATGCATACAACGAGTAGGAAGAAAGGATCCAAACCAAAGAATTAACCCTACAGCTTGAACAAGTAGAAAGAGAGCAACGGAGGAACCCCTCAAGCACCAGAAGAAAACAGATAATAAAGATTAGAGCAGAACTAAATAAATTAGAGAATAGAAGAACAACTGAAAAAATTGACAAAACCAAAAACTGTTTTTTTTTAAAGATCAACAAAATTGACAAACCCTTGGCTAAACTTACAAAAGAAAAACGGGAGAGGAAACAAATATAACCTGAATAAGAAATGAGATAGGAGATGTCACAATAGACCCAACTGAAATCAAAACTGTCATAACAGAATACTTCATACATTATTGGTAGGAATGGAAAGTGCTGTAGCTTCTTTGGAAGACAGTCCAGCTGATCCTTAAGACATTGAACACAGAGTTACCATAAACAAAAAACCAAACCCACTGCTGTAATGTTGATTCTGACTCATAGGGATTCTGTAGAACAGAGCAGAACTGCTCCATAGAGTTTCCAAGGAGTGCCTAGCAGATTTGTACTGCTGACTTTTAGTAAGTAGCTGTAGCATTTAACCATTATGCAATTAGGGTTTTCAGAGTTACTGTATGGTCCAGGTAAACATCTAGAAGTGAAAATGCATCTCCACACAAAGACTTGTATTCAAGCTCTTATAGCTTTGTTAGTCACAATAGTCAAAGAGTGGAAATAACCCAATTGTCTATCAGCTGGTGAATACATTAAGAAATGTGGTTTAGCCGTGCTATGAAATACTGTCTGGCAATAAAAAAAGATTTAGATACTGATAAACAGAATATAGATAAAACATTGTGGTCAGTGAAAGACACCAGACACATGATACATACCATCTAATTCCATTTTTGTGAGATGTCCACAAAAGCCAAATACAGAGAAACATAAAGTAGTCTAGTGGTCGCCTAGGGCTAGGAAACCCTGGTGGCATAATGATTAAGAACTACAGCTGCTAACCGGAAGGCTGGCAGTTCTAATCCACTGGATGGATTAGGAAACCATATGGGGCAGTTGTACTCTGTCCTAGAGGGTCACTATGAGTTGGATTCAACTTGACAACAGTGGGTTTTTTGGTTTCAGGACTAGGAATGGGAAATAGAAAGCAACTATAAGTGAGCACAGGACTTCTTCTTGAAGTGATGGAAATGTTCTAAATTTAGAATACGGTGATGTTTGCACAACTTTGTAAATACACTAAAAATCATTGAGTTGTTTTTTTTAAAAAGCAAACAACTTTTATCCTGTTAATAACAATTAGATGAAACAAAAGTGTAATGAAAGAGCTAAACCACAAAGTGGACTGTTAATCACAATGTTAAACATTCAACATTTATTTAAGTAATTGGAATTTGAAGTATGAGAGGATGATGAACCGAAAAGAAGCTCTAAAATCATTGTAGATTATTTAAGGAATCTGTGTGATCCCAAAAGTTGTTTATCAGGCAGCTTGGGAATGAGGCAGAAAATGCCTCTGTTAGAGCAACAAGGCAGTGGATTCTAGGCTGTTTTCTGAATGGATACAAGAACCTTAAATCTATGTTCAATTTTGCTTCCGTATGTCTTTGGAGAAATTAAATGTAGTCTCCTAAGAAAGCAAAAATAATGTAAATTACAGGTTTTCTCTTGCTAAATCATTAGGGATAGTGTTTCATTCTTCAGTAGCCCATTTAATATTTTAATAGAGAAAAAATGGCAAAGCTGCAGAAGGATAAGTGTGTTAGCAACCCAAGTTTAAGAAATTTTCAGTCATTGAGACTATGGCAATTCAACAGAGTTTTATCATTTTATGGGTTATAAAAGTAAATAACCTGCAAAACCGGTTAGATTATAAGGAAGACAAAGGCAAAGAAGTATTTTCAGAGTGAGGGGTGAGGGAGGAATCGTTTTCTCAGGATGATCCCGCACTTGGTGGAGGCATGTTGGGGGCATGTGATATGTGAGAGTAGTAGCCTCTTGACCAGTGATGATCTCCCTGTTGTGTGTTAACTGTCCTGGCTGACTTACTTCTAATTAAAAAACAAAACAAAAAACTAAACCACTGTCATAAAGTCAATTTTGACTTGTAGTGACCCTAAAGGACAAGTAGAACTGCCCAATGGGGTTTCCAAGGCTATACATCTTCATAGAAGACCATTTCCACATCTTTTCCCATGAACCCACTGACCTTTTGATTAGTAGCTGAACTCTTTAACCACTGCACCACTAAGTCTTCCCTGACTTCTAATGGGCATGCTTACTGTATGAGTGATGGTGTACATGGGGGGAAGAGGCAAAAGTGTGGGCACGAAGAGGAAGAGTCTCCTACATGTCTAGAACTTCCATGCTATCCTCCATCCTAGCACCTGAGAATCAAAAACCTCCTCAAATCCAAGAGATCAATAAGAATAGTGTTAACATGTATGGTTGCATGTATGTAGTAGATGCTCCTTAGAGGAAAGAGATAGTGAATCATTAACTGGTCAATAACAATTTTATTTCTTTTTTTCTGTTATAGTTTCCAGGCCTCATGCACTCTAGACTAAACTAAAAATGGGTTCTCAAATAGTATAAATCACATTTTCCTGGCTATACTTGAGATTTTTCTAAAGTTTTTTGATGGATACAAAACAAAGGAGGTGTTACTTGCAGTTGCTGGCGAGGCAGGTTGCCCATGGGAAGGGAGTGTGACAAGGAAAACCAGACTAGAAAGGAATATGGGTAAGGATTTAAGTTAGAAAAGTTCAACTTCTGTGATACTTTCTTTTAGAAAAAAATATCCTCGACATAATAAATGTTGAAAACAGTTTGTAGCAGAATAGCTGGGAAAATCTTTCAATAAGGTGATGATGCAAAATTTGAAAAAAATTTAGATGCTTCTGTTTAGAAAAGAATAATAGTAAGAAAAAATAATGGGAAAAAGATCTACTTTTCAGTAGTAACAAAAACTAAGATATAGGAATTAACTTAGGTAGAAGTGTAAAGTTCTTTTTGACAAAAGCAAAAAAACATTATTGAGGGACATAAAAGAAGACTTGACCAAATAGAGAAGCAACATGTTTTACAATGGAAAGACTAAAGATTATGAAGATTTCATATCTTCCTGAATTAATCCCTCACAATTTTTTTTTGAGAAAATATGAGTAATAAATGAAGAATTTTCCTACTGGTGCAGTGCTTAAGAGTTCAACTGCTAACTGTAAGGTTGGCAGTTCAAATCCACTGGCTACTGTAAATGTAATTTGTAAACACTGTAGGGTAGTTCTGTTCTATCCCTTGGGGTCGCGCTGAGTCAGAAACGACTTGACAGCAATGGGTTTTACACACACATGCATACATATATGTGTTATGTATATACACACACACATTCTGTACAGCAAGCACTCATATTAAAAAATCTGTAAAAGTACTAAATAAAATATAGATAAGTATTTATATAATTTTGGTAAAGAGGAGCATGATAACTAAAAGCAGAAATTATAAGGAAAAGAAAGAAGTGATACATGTATATAGAGTAATAAAAAAGTATGATTGTCCAAGAAAAATAGAAGCATATTCAGCAAAAAGACTTATGCAGGAATATTTGTAGCAGCTTTGTTCATAATAGCCCCAAACTAGAAACAGCTCCTCAAATGTCTAACAACCAAACCAAAAACCAAGCCCATTTTCATGAAGTCCATTCTGATTTATGATGACCCAATGTACTATAGAACAGAACTGCTCCATAGGGTTTTCTTGGCTGTAATCTTTATGGAAGCAAATTACCAGGCCTTTCCTCTGACCTGTCTCTGGGTGTGTCTAACCATATGAGAATGGATAAGCAAATCGTGCACTATCCATGCATTGACTATTTACTCAATCATGAGAAAAAACTACAAATACATGGATCAACATGGACATACTCCAAAAACATGGTGGTGAGTGAAAGAAGGCAGACAAAAGAGGATACATATCGAATGATTCCATTTATATTATTTTCTAGAATAGGCATTGCATTGGGAAAATCTGAAAAGAATTAGCCAACGCAAACCTTATGAATAACACCAGAGCATTGTTAGATATAGTGCCGGAAAAGGAGCTCCCCAGGTTGGAAGGCACAC
Organism: Heterohyrax brucei; assembly: GCA_028571685.1. Lineage (NCBI taxonomy): Eukaryota > Metazoa > Chordata > Mammalia > Hyracoidea > Procaviidae > Heterohyrax > Heterohyrax brucei. The sequence continues at coordinate 114,939,455 of CM053143.1, read as the reverse complement.
GGAAGATGACTGGAGAAGAGCTGCCTCCTCAGAGTAGCGTTCGAAGTGCTCACTCATCTATGCCAAGAAATTTGGAAGACAGCCAGCTCACCAACCGACTGCAGGCCTGTTCCAAAGAAGGGTGATCCAAACAAATGTGGAAATTATGAAACAATATCAAACAAAAGTAAAATTTTGCTAATGATCTTGATGTTTTTGGAGTATGTCCATGTTGATTCATGTATTTGTAGTTTTTTCTCATGATTGAGTAAATAGTCAATGCATGGATATTGCACAATTTGCTTATCCATTCTCATATGGTTAGACACACCCAGAGACAGGTCAGAGGAAAGGCCTGGTAATTTGCTTCCATAAAGATTACAGCCAAGAAAACCCTATGGAGCAGTTCTGTTCTATAGTGGCAGTAGTGGCAGTAGTAATCAACAGGGAACTACCAGAAATTCAAGCTGAATTCAGAAAAGTACGTGGAATTGGGGATGTCACTGCTGATGTTAAATGGATCTTGTCTGAAAGCAGAGAATCCCAGAAAGATGTCTACCAGTGTTTCACTGGCAATGCAAAGACATTCAACTGTGTGGATCCTAACAAATTATGGGTAACCTGTGGAGAATGGAAATTCCAGAACATTTAATTGTGCCTTTGAGGGATCTGTACATGGATCTGTCATGGGAACAGAACAAGGGGACCCTGCATAGTTTAAAGTCAGGAAAGGTGTGTGTCAGGGTTGTATCCTTTCACCATGTCTTTTCAGTCTGTATGCTGAACAACTAATTCGACTATAGCTCGACTATATGAAGTAGAATGAGGCATCAGGATTGGAGGAAGACTCATTAACAGCCTGCATTGTGCAGATGGCACCACCCTGCTTGCTGGAAGTGAAGAGGATTTGAAATACTGATGAAGATCAAAACCCACAGCCTTCAATATGCATTACACCTCAACATTAAGAAAACAAAAATTCTCACAACTGGACCAGTGAACAACATCTTGATAAATGGAGAAAGGATTGAGGTTGTCAAGGGTTTCATTTTACTTGGATCCACAATCAATGCCCATGGAAGTAGCAATCAGGAAATCAAAAGATGCACTACATTGGGAAAATCTGCTGCAAAGGACCTCTCTGAAGTGTTAAAAAGTAGAGATGCCACCTTGAAGACTAAGGTGTGCCTGACCCAAGCCATGGTATTTTCAGTCACATCATATGCATGCAAAAGCTGGACGATGAATAAGGAATACAGAAGAAAAACTGATGCCTTTGAACTGTGGTCCTGGAGAAATACATTGAATATAATGTGGACTGCCAAAAGGCCAAACAGATCTGTTCTGGAAGAAATACAACTGGGGTGTTCCTTGGAAGCAAAGGAGGCATGACTGCATCTTACATACTTTGGACATGTTGTCAGGAGGGATCAGTCCCTGGAGAAGGACATCATGCTTGGTAGAACGGAGAGTCAGCAAAATAGAGGAACACCCTTGATGAGATGGATTGACACAGTGGCTGCAATGATGGTCTTAAGCAAAATAATGGTTGTAGGCATGGTGGAAGTTCTGGCAGTGTTTTGTTTTGTTGTGCATAGAGTCGCTGTGTGTTGGAACCAACACAACAACACCTAACAACAACATATGATAGTAAAGGAGTCCTGGCGGTGCAGTGGTTAAGTGCTTGGCTCTTAACCAACAGTTCTGTGGTTTGAACCAACAGCTGCTGTGCAGGAGAAAGGATCTGGCCATCTGGTCCCATAAAGATTGCAACTTAGAATATCTATGGGGCAATTCTGTTCTGTCATATAGGGCCACTATGAGTTGGAATCAACTCAACCACACACAATAGCATACAGTAAGAATTTAATATGTGATGAGAGAAATTTTTGATTGGTAAGGAAAGAAATGATTATTTAGAATAGTACTGGAACTAGGAAAGATAAAAATTAGATCCACTTCATTCAAAGTAAGGCCAAATTAATTAAAGATTTAGATGTAAAAAGTGATGTATATTTTTGTACCATTTAATTCTTTATAGCAAGTGTCTATACTAAGAAAATCTGTAAAAGTACTAAATAAAATATAGATCATATTTATATAATTTTGGGAAAGGGGACCATGATGACTAAAAGCACAAATTACAGGGATAAGAAGAGAGTGCTAGATTGGACAAGGTAAAAAATTTAAAATATCCACATGGATAAACTTACATAAAGTAAAATAATGTGATAAATAGGGACAATGTCCTTAATATAAAAGACACTGTTACATTTAAGTAAGAAAAATAAACTTCATAAACAAAAGTAAAATGGACAAAAGATGTGAACATTCAATTCACAGGAATAATAGAAGTTCAAGAAACATATGGTAGAAGTGTTTACTCTCCTTGGTGACTGAGGCAATAAAAATTGAAATTAGATAAACTGCATTTTACCTGTAAGACTGCTAAGGATGAGACAGAATGATAACACACACTTGTTGGCAGCAATCTCATGTAAATTTTTTGTGGCAATGCAAAGGAATTCAGTCTCTTCTGGAAATCACCTCATATTAGCTTTCTTCAAAATATGAATACCTAGCAACTATATACCTGAGTTTATCATAAGGGGATAATCATGCAAGATTTGTGCACTGTTATATTACCTATAAAAGAGCAAACATTTGGAAAAATCTGAATATCCAACGGCTGTGGGGTTACTAAAAATAACTCTGCATATTTCAGCATGGAAAGATTTTATATGTATTTATTATTTTGGGGTGAGAGAACCAGATTACTAAATAATATGCTTAGTAAATTCCAGTTTTACATACATAAGCCTTTAAATATATGTTTCTGACAAAATCTGGTAGGATATATACAGCTGAAAGTATTATATGTGAATATGTCTGGTTAATGGTATTCTAGGTGATTCATATTTTTCTTTTTTTATACATTGTTTTAAAGTTTCTATAATGACCATGTAAACTTGTCATATAGTACTTGTTTTTGTGAATTACAAAATGGTTTGTGATGAGTTTTTAAAATCTGGAAAATGTTATGTTCCATCATATTTATCCATCCTTTCACCTCCCTAACTATTCTCACATTTAACATTCTTTTAGAAAAACGTTATTGAGATAGAATTTACATGGCATACAGTTCATTCACCAAATACACATTTTTCTAGTGCTGCAGCCCTCTTTATCTTTCTTCTTCTTTTTTTAATTGGAAACATTTTAATCACACATAAAGTGCAATGTTTTGATTATTGGAGGATTTATAGAGGAATAATTATAAGTGAATTTTACTTTCTTGTGTTTGGGAAGGAGCTCTGGATACTTTTAAAAACTGTTGTAAACTGAGAGCGACTTTGGTTTCAGGTTCAGCTCTGAATGAAAGCTGAGCTGAGCTCAAGAGCAAGAATCTCTTAATAGGTCAACAGCAGGAGACGAAGGGGGAGGGGAGGATCAGTTCATTTCAGAGTTGAAACTGGCTTTTCTTTTATTCTCCTATTCCTGCTACCTCCATAGACTCTATGAAGAATAGGAATGTTTTTCTCCTACGTATTTGATTATAAGAGGTCAAGGTCTCTTTGAACATAACCAGTGAAGAAAAGAAGCATCCGTGGCCATCGAACTGGGTAAAATAGTAACATAATCTTAGGTGCATTGTTTGAATCCTATTACTTATAATTGTATAGAATTGTACAGTGAGAATGGTTTGGGAATTTTTTAAGCTAGACTTTTCAAAGGCTGCATTCCTCATTAGACCTTCCCCATTAACGCATGCTTGAATGATGCTACATAGCCGAATAGTTGGGATTTTTTTCCACTCTAGTCATAGTCTGAAGACAAAGGATTCTTCCGCTTGCCGAAGTTCCAGAGAGCCTAGGTTGAGCCGCTGTGACAGCGTTTCAGCAGGGAGCTTTTCATTCGGTCTTCGACTTGCCGTCAGCCCTCATTCACTGAATAGGATCAACTTGGAGCAGTACATGGAGGGAAAAATTCAATGGAGGAAAATCCCACACGTCCAGAAATGGTGCCGTGGATCTATTTTTTCCTTTCCCCAACGCTGAGTCATGATCTAAGGCACAGAAAACTGTAAAATCCTGGTCTAATCTCCTTCTGTACCTCAGTACTCTCGGTGTTTTTGCTGGGGTACCTGGTAACCTTGTATCCCTTGAGCAAAAATGTGTATTAGTAGTGTAGCTTACTTCTTTGAGAATCAAACCAAAGAAAACGCATACCCACTGCCATTGAGTTGATTCTGACTCAGTAACCTACAGGACAGAGTAGAACTGCCCCCGCAGTTTCCTACAAGTGCCTGGTGGATTTCAGCTGCCAACTTTCTGGTTAGCAGATGTGGCACTTAACCACTGCACCACCAGGGTTTAACCAAAAACCAAACCAGTTGTCATTGATTCATGGTGACCTCATGTGTTTCAGAGTAGACCAGCCTCATAGGGTTTTCAATGGGTGTGATCTCTCAGTAGTACATTGCCTGGCCTTTCTTTGGAGATGCCTCTGGGTGATTGAAGTCCTTAATCTTTTAGTTAGTAGCTGAGTGCTTAACCACTTCCATCACCCAGGAGCATCCAGCGAGGTGTGAAAAAACACAGATGCTGCAATTGATACCAAACGTACCCCTTTACAATCTCGCTACTTGTCAATGTCTCTCAGCCTCAGTTTCTTCATTTGTCAAGTGTGACTAATGTGCCTATTCTTTCTAGTTCATGAGGTTCTTGTGTGGATCAGAAAGGGTTAATTTGTATGAAAATGTTACAGTATCAAAGCATAATTCTTATTCGAACTTTTATATGTGAGTTTAGAAGTTGTATATGTGTGATCATTTCTGGATTATATGTGCTTGGACTGCAGCCATTACCAAAAGAGATGACATCTTAATGTCACTTACCGGAGTGAAAGAATCTGATGAGGGCTATATAAGTCTAAAAGTGACTTTAACTTCAGTATAAAATATAAAATGCACTGTCTTATTTGCTTACAATTTAGTGAAAGTAACGTATGGATACATATATATGTATATGGAAACGCTAGGGGTGTAGTGGTTAAGAGTTGTACTGCTAACCAAAAGGTAGGCAGTTCAAATCCACCAACCACTGCTTGAAAACCGTGTGGGGCAGTTTTGCCCTGTCCTGTAGGATCGCTGTGAATTGAAATTGACAGTAATGAGCTATTTGGGGTGTGTGTGTGTGTGTATGTGTGTGTGTGTGTCCATAGCCACCTACCCTTTTGTGTAAAATCTAGCATAGCACAACGATTAAGGGAACAAGCTCTAGAACAACAATGTCTGAGCTCAAATTCCAGCTCTGTCACTTGCTAACCCTCTGTCTCTCTGTCTTCCTGTTTGAAAAACTGGGCTAAAAAACTTTAATTACCTCATAAGTTTGTTGTGCAGTTTAAATGAGAATGGAAGTCAAGCTTTTAGAGCAGCAGTTAGCACATAGTATCATAACTGTCACGTAGTTCATTGACAGAGAACTTTGAGGAGGAAAGGAGAAAGCAGATGAAATGAAAAAAATGGCTAGAAGTCATCAAGAGAGAAGGAATGGGAAAGACAGACACACAGACAGAGATGCAGATGTACAAACACGTTGAAACAGACATAAAGAGACATTTTCATCCTTGTCTTGTGATGTTTATATGTTACTATTAAAGTGTTTTAAAAGCCGTGTTACATGTCTATACCCTAGGCTGTTGTCAATGCTTTTTCTTCTACAGGCAAATTAACCAGAGAGCTGAAATCAACTCTAGTATCCTATAAAGGAGTCAAAGGCAGTTGTATTTTGGTAAAATTTGTTTGAATATCTCATTGAGTACTTATGTCAATTATGTGAAAGATGTCTTGTGGAAAAACACAGACTTTCGTGAAAAAAATCATTGACATTCAGCAATAATTTCAAACTGCTGACCTTTCAGTTCACAGCTGAGAGCTTTAACCACTGTTGAACAAGGACTCCTTATACCAACACACCAAATCAAAGATGCTGCCATTGAGTCAGTTCTGACTCATGGTGACCCTACAGGGCAGAGTAGAACTGCCTCATCATAGGGTTTCCAAGGAGCACCTGGTAGATTCAGACTGTCCACTCTGGGTAGTAGCTGCGCTGTTAACCACCACACCACTAGGGCTCCAGGACTCCTTATAATGTAATTTCAGATTGTGTTAGGTGGGAGAACAGAATCCACACTAGTTATTTCAACAGAGGAAAATGAATATAGGGAATAAACATAACACATTCACTATTAATTTGCTCATCAGGTGACATTAGCATATCATCAATGAGGTAGACACTTGTGATGTTCCGTAGGATGTCATGGTGACCAAGATCTCCGTGGACAGAACATGACAGAGAGTGGGAGAGCTGACATAGTTCTAAGAAGAGAGAATGACAGTATACTCTTGTACCTGTTAAGTAAAAGCAAACATTTTATGGTGATCTTTGAGAATTGTCTGAAGGAAAAAAACCTCAAATCAATAGCTGTGTGTTAGATATCAGGTAGCTGTGTTGACTTGCTCAAGTCAAGCTATCACATTTAGAATAGCAGCAACTATTAGCATTGCCTGATAAAGTTTACAGTAATCTGTAATTTCTCTCTAGGATGAATATGTTTTCTGCATAGGTCCAACAGTCAAGTTAAATGTGAATGTTAGGAACCACCAGACTTGCATCATTTAGGCCTTTGGTGGTGGAATTAATATTGGCAGTTCTCACAGGCATGTGGTATTACTTTTAATTTACCATCCAGGATGGGTGAGGGAGAGTACCAAGAGATTCCACTTGGCCTCCTACAATCATCTCCATATTCCATTGTAGAAATGATGCCAACCTCCAAGAATGTCTACATCAATTACACATTCAAGAACTAGGAAAATAACCATCAGGTGGATCCCTGAATTGAGCCCAAGCTCCATTTATCCCGCAAGCACCAGAAGCCCCTTCTTTGACTACTGATGTCCAGTGGTGTTTTAGATCCCCAGGAATCAGCATCCATTCTGAACCAGTGTCTAAAATTCTTCAGAGGTCTACAGAATCTTTCAAATCCTTCAATATAAAGGCCAAGACTTCCCTTGAATCTTGTTAGGAAAGTTCATTCATGTCACTTGTTTACCTGTAGTACCCTACAGGTGTGTGTGTGTGTTTGTATGTATATACCATCTTATTCTAGAATAATTTAAAGTGATTACTAACCTAAAAAGTTGCTGTATCCAAGGAGACATGCTGCTCAGATCTTCCTTCAGCTGAGTCTGCTGCCAGGAGAGTAATTGGCAAACAATCTCCAGCTTGTTTATGCTGTTCATGCCAAGACCATGTTCACCCTGGGCTGCAACTAGCCAATGGCTGAGCCTGGTAGGGATGCCAAAGGCAGGCTATTTCTGTCTGGCACTTACTGTGATAAGCAGTCTTTGCTGTGGAGGTTCCTCTCATCTTGACCAAGACTTTCCCTGAACTGCAGTGCAGTCTGATATCTTATCGCTCAGTCCTTTCCTCTCTCCTTTTGCAGGCGTCATACCTACGCTGTGGTCAGAGGGTCTTCTTCCAGATCTCTCTTGACATTATCCTTCACAGAGATTTCCCCAGATACATCTCTTACATGTCTGACCCCACCTTCGCATGTGCTTCTCAGAGAACCTAAAGTGAAGCAGCAATCAGCTAATCATGCCAAAAAAAAAAAAAAAAAAAAAAAAAAAGACCAAGTCTTTTGAATTAGACTGGTGTCAAATATGAGATTACTGGTCAGTTGGGGAAGGAGTCTCTGAGTGGTGTAATTTGTTAAGCATTCAGAAGCATTCAGGTACTAACCAAATGTTTGCTGATTTGAATCTACCTAGAGGTGCCTTAGAAGAAAGTCCTGGCAATCTGCTTCCACAAAATCACAGCCATTGGAAACCTTGTAGAAGCAGTTCTGCTCTGACACATATGGTGTCTCCACATTGTTGTTGTTGTTGTTAGGTGCTGTTGAGTCAGTTCTGACTCACAGCAACCTTATGTACAGCAAAACAAAACAGTGCCTGGTCCTGAGCCATGCCCACAATCACTGTTATGCTTAAACCCGGTGTTGCAGCCACTGTGTCAACCCATCTTGTTGAGGGTCTTCCTCTTTTTCACTAACTCTCTGCTAACCATGATGTTCTTCTCCAGGGATCGATCCCTACCGACAACATGTCCCAAATATATAACACATAATCTTGCTGTGCTTGCTTCTAAGGAGTACTCTGGTTGTGCTTTTTCCAGGACAGATCCATTTGTCCTGTTGGCAGTCCATAGTATACTGATGGTATGTCACATGAGTCAGAATCAATTCATAGCAGTTTGGGGTGTTTTTGGAGCCTGTAGGGAGCATAATTTTATTCTTTCCTGTTAACTTAAAATGTATTTTGAAAAGCTAAATATAAAAAAGAAAAACCAAACTCATTGCCAATGAGTTGATTCTGACTCAAGTGACCGTACAGGACAGAAGTAGAGCTGTCGCTTAGAATTTCCAAAGAATGGCTGGTAGAGTTGAACTCCTGATGTTTTGGTTAGCGGCTGAACTGCTAACCATGGTTCTGTCAGGGCTTCTAGTTAAATATGACGATATAAAGAAGAAGAGGAAGAAGAAGAAATCTTGCAAGCATAAAAAGCCTGATAGAGTTGCTGCATTTTTTTCTTTTTTTAGCTAGAAAAATGTCTGTGTCTTGACAAATAGGAAGATGTCACTCTCAGAAATAAAGTTTTCAAGCAGGTCCAAGGTAGAAGTTAAGGTCCTGAGATTGCAAGCAGAAACTAAAAATGTAGTGTGGGAGGTCTTTATGTGCTTGTCAGTCTTTACTGTCTTTGTCTGACTCTCTTCATTTTGCTTTCTACTTTGTATCTTCAAGTGTTAACATAAAATCTAAACCTGTCAAAAATGAAAAATGTGGGGTTTGTGTGGTACTCCCAGGCTCCTTGAGGAATATTTTTTTTCCCTTCTTTCAAGGATCAGCTAAAATTGAATTTGGCATTGTTTGTCCTTTGTCACTAAGGCATTCAGGTCAGCCTCGCATCTGACCTATGCTCAGCAGTGATGGACAGTTCTGTAGAGGGCATTATCACAGCCTAATCAGATAAACCGAAAGCAAAGTTGGTTTTCTCTTCTCCTGCGGCATCTGCTACTCCTTTTTCCTCCTCTCTTATTTTCTCTTCGTACTTTCTTTGTGAATTTTTAAGACATAGTACAATTTGTTGTTATTAGTGAGATAGGAATTTGACTACAAGAGCTGCTGTGTGAATTGAGTATCTTCTGCCTTGTAGATCAGCTTCTTCATGAACCAAGAGTGGTGTCTGTAAGTATGGAGCACTGACTCACTGACAGCTCTGTAATATTTGTTATCTGCTACAGAAATACAGGCCCTGCTGATCCCTGGTTTCTTTCAGTCAATAATAATAATAATAATAATAATGTATTTAATCACGCAAGAGTCTGAAGCATTCACCTTATAATAACTACCAATAAGTCTAAACCCTAAATAAGCAGAAGACTTGCAGAAAATACTCAAACTAAGTAAAACTAACAGCAGCAAAAACCAGATCCTAAGGATAATAAAAGCATCTATTTTGTTTAATTTTATGTTTTATTGGTGCTAAGAGATAAAAAAGGAGCAGACACGGAGAAGGGGCTGTTGAAGATGTGATGGGAAGGTATGATTTGTTGCTGTTAGTTGTAAAGTTGGCTATTGCTTGTGACAACCTGGTGTGTTACAGACTGAAATGTTCCTGAGTCTTGTGCCATCTTAATGATTGTTAGTATGGGTGAGTTCATTTTTTTGTCTGTTGTGTCAGTCCATCTTATGGAGAGTTTCCGTTGTTTTCTCTGGCCCTCTCCTTTACCGAGGGAGCCCTGATGATGTAGTGGTTAAGTGTTCCCCTGCTAACCAAAAGGTTGACTGAATCTATCAGCCACTCTGTGGGAGAAAGATGTGGCAGATGGCTTCCATGAAGATGGTAGCTTTGGCCTAGGACTATATCCTAGAGAAATAACAGTCTCGTACAAATAAACATAAGCATAACCATGTTCATTGCAGCACTGTTCACAACAAAGATGTGGAAAAAACCTGGGTGCCCATCAGTGGATGAATGGACAAACATACGATGGAACATACGCATAATGGAATACTATAAACCAATAAAGAATAATGGTGACTGTGCAAAGGATCCACAGTATGGATGAATCTGGAGGGCATTCTGCTGAGTGAAATAAGTTAATCATAAATGGGTATATGTTGTATGAGACATAAAAACTTATGAAAATGTTTACACAGAAAGAAACAATCTTTGATGGTTACAGGGGAGGGAAGAGGTGGAGAGGGAAAAACCCTAACTGTACAATAAGTAAGTGGTACCTTTGGTGAAGGATAGGGGGGTGCACAATACTAGGGAAGCCAGCACAGCTTGTCCAAGGCAAGATCCTGGCAGCTCCATAGACATATCCAACTCCCTGTGGGACCAAATTACCGGGCTGAGGGCTGTGGGAAACATTGTCTCGGAAAAAATCTAGTTCAATTGACATAACATAGTTTATAAAGAAAGTGTTCTATGTTCTACTTTGTTAGTAGCATCTAGGGTCTTAAAAGGCCATCTAAGATACTTCACTGGTCTCACCGCATCTGCAGCACGGGAGAATGAAGAAAACCAGTCACAAGGGAAAGATTAGTCCAAATGACTAAAGGACCGCAGTCACCACAGCCTTCACCAGACTGAGTCCAGCACATCTGGATGGTGCCTGGCTACCACCACCAACTGATCAGACAGGGATCACAATAGAGGGTCCTGGACAGAGCTGGAGAAAAACGTAAAACAGTAGCTACAACAACAAAACAGACCTGCTAGTCTGATGGAGACTGGAGAAACCCCTGAGAACATGGCTGTCAGTGAAGTCACTCCTGAGGTTCACCCTTCAGCTAAAGATTAGGCTAGCCCAGAAAACAAAACAAAACTAAAGTCAGTGGGCACACCAGCTCAGGGGCAAGAATGAGAAGCAGAAGGGGACAGGACAGCGGGTAATGGGGAGCCCAAGGTCAAGAAGGGGAGATTGTTGACATGTGGGATTGGCAGCCAATGTTGCAAAACAATATGTGTATTGATTTTTAATGAGAAACTAGGTGGTCTGTAAAGCTTCATCTAAAGTACAAGAAAAATAAATAAAAATAAAAGATCATGGCTTTGGAAACCCTATGACAAGGTTCCGCTTTGTTCTATGGGGTCAATGTGAGTTGGAATTGACAGCAACAGGTTTTTGCCTGTTTTGGCAAAAGCAGACTTTCTATGACTGGTCTACCCTGATGATGTGTCTGAAGTAAACGAGCTGAAGTCTCACCATCTTCACTTGTCAGGAGTGTTCCGGTTGTGTCTATTCTATGACTTGTCTGTTTCCTCTTCTGTTGTGTTAGGTGCTGTCGAGTCAGTTCTGACTCATAGTGGCCCTATGAACAACAGAGCGAAACACTGCCCAGTCTTGTGCCATGTCCACAATCGTTTCTATGCTGAAACCCATTGTTGTGGCCATCGTGTCAGTCCATCTCATCAAGGGTCTCCCTCTTTTTCACTGACTGTCCACTCTACCAAGCATGATGTCCTTCTCCAGGGACTGATCCTTCCTGAAAACATGTCTGAAGTATGGAAGATGCAGTCTTGCCATCTTTGCTTCCAAAGAGCGCTCTGGTTGTACTTCTTCCAGAACGGATCTGTTGATTCTTTCGGCAGTGCCTGGTACATTCAACAGTCTTCTCTGATGCCACAATTCAAAGGCATCGGTTCTTCTGTCTTTTTTGTTCATTGTCCAGCTTTTGCATGCATATGATGTGAATGAAAATACCATGGCTTGGGTCTCACGTGCATTTTAGACTTCAAGGTGACATTTTTACTTTTAAATATTTCAAAGAGGTCTTTTTTGCAGCAGATTTTCCCAATGCAATGCGTTTTTTGATTTCTTGACTGCTGTTTCCATGGCCATTGATTGTGGACCTAAGTGAAATGAAATCCTTGACAACCTCAGTCTTTTCTCTATTTAAGACAGTATTGCTTACTTGTCCAGTTGTGAGGATTTTTGTTTTCCTGATGTTGAGGTGCAATCCATACTGAGGGCTGTGGTCCTTGATCTTCATCAGTAAGTGTCTAAAATCTTCCTCACTTCCAGCAACTATTGTGGTGTCATCTGCATAACTCAGCTTGTTAATGAGTCAGCCTCCAATCCTTGTGCCTCATTCTTCTTCATAGAACCCAGCTTCTCAGATTGTTTGCTCAGCATACAGGTTAAAAAGGTATGGTAAAAGGATACATTCCTGACATACACCTTTCCTGGCTTTCAACCATGCAGTGTCCCCTTGTTCTATTTGCACAACTGCCTCTTGATCCATATACAGATTCCTTAAGAGCACAATAAGATGTTCTGGAATGCCCATTCTCGGCACCGTTAGCCATAATTTGGTATGATCCACACAGCTGAATGCTTTTGCATAGTCAGTAAAGCACAAGTAAACATCTTTCCGGTATTCTTTGCTTTTAGCCAGGATCCATCTGACATCAGCAGTGATATCCCTGGTTTCATGTTGTCTTCTGAATCCAGCTTGAATTTCTGGCAGTTCCTTGTCAATATACTGTTGCAGTAGCTTTTGAGTGATCTTGAGCAAGATTTTACTTGCATGTGGTATCAACGATACTGTTTGGTAACGTCCACATTCAGTTGGATCACCTTTCTTTGGAATGGGCGTAAGTATGGATCCTTTCCAGTCAATCGGCCAGATAGCTATCCTCCAAATTTCTTGGCATAGATGAGTGAGCACTTCCAATGCTCCACCTGTTTGTTGAAATATCTCAATTGATATTTCTGGAGCCTTGTTTTTTGCCAGTGCCTTCAGTGCAGCTTCAACTTCCTTCTTCAGTAGCACTGGTTCCTGACCATATGCTACCTCTTCAGATGGCTGAATATCCACTAGTTCTTTCTCATTTAATGACTCTGTACATTCCTTCATTCTTTTTTTGATGCTCCCTGAGTCATTTAATAGTGTCCCTGTAGAATCCTTCACTATTGCAACTTGAAGCTTGAATTTTTAGTCCAGTTCTTTCAGCTTGAGAAAGGTATAATGTGTTCTTCCCTTCTGGTTTTCCATTCCCAACTTTTAGCACACTCAGACTGCTCTTTGAAATCTTCTGTTTAGGTCTTTTACTTCACCATTCCTTCCTTTTGCTTTAGCTGCTCAACATTCGAGAGCAAGTTTCAGGTAGTCAAGTTTCTTCTGTAGTCTATAGTATATTCAGTATTCTTCACCAATGCCACAGTTCTGTCTTCCTATTTCATTGTCCAGCTTTCATGTGCATATGAAGTGATTGACAAGATCATGCCTTGGGTCAGGTGCAGCTCAGTCATCAGTGACCTCTTTGCTTTTTAAAATGTAAAAGAGCTGTTTTGTAGCAGATTTGCCTGCTGCAATACATTATTTGACTTCTTGACTGCTGTTTCCATGGATGTTGATCTTTGATCCAAGTAGAATGAAATCATTACCACCTTCAGTTTTTTCTTCATTTTATTATGATGTGAGAATTTTCATTTTCTTCATATTCTGCTATAATCCACACTAAAGGCTGTAATCTTTGGATTTCTTCGATAAATGCTTCTAGTTGTCTTCATTTTCAGTAAGTGAGACAGTATCATCTGTGTGCTACAGATTGTTACAAGCCTTCTTCCAATTCTGATGTCCCATTTTTCTTCACATAATCCAACTTCATGAATTATTTGGTCAGCATTCAGGTTGAATCGGTATGGTGAAAAGATACAACACTTCCACACACTTTTTCCAATGTTTAACCATAAAGTATCCCCTTGTTCTGCTTGAATGACTACCTCTTAATCTGTGTATAGGTTCCACATGAGCACAATTAAGTGTTCTGAAATTCCCATTGATGTTGTCCATAATTTGTTATGAGTCACACAGTTGAATGCCTTTGTATAATCAATGAAACATAGGTAAACATCTTTCTGTTATTCTCTGCTTTCAGGCAAGATCTACCTGACATCAGCAAACATACTCCTTGTTCCACATCCTCTTCTGATTCTGGCTTGAACTTCTGGCAAGTCAATGTGTGTTGATATGCTCCCATTTTTTAATTATGTTCAGCAAAATTTTGCTAGCCTAGAGTGTAACTGTTGGCATTAGTAAGAGACTGCATGTACATATATGCATAAACCTGTTGCTTTTGACATGATTCTATTCAATGCAACCTTATAAGACAGAGTAGAACTGCTCCATAGAGTTTCCAAGGTTGTAATTTTTATGAAAGCAAACTGTCTCATCTTTTCCCCTATGGAGTGGTTGGTGGGTTCCAACTCTTGACCTTTCAGTTAGCAGCTGAGGATTTAACCAATGTACCACCAAGGCACACTCTCTCTTCATATATATATGTGTGTGTGTGTATACATGTATGTATATATAGATGAGTGTGTATGTATATACATGTATGTATGTATATGTATTCATACCTTAGGTTAAACACAACTATGTTAAAGATAAATCCAATTTAGAGGGGCAAATCATTTTGTTATGGTGATTCAGTGTAGGAATATTGCAATAAGAAGCATTTTAGTATTTAATAAAGGGAATTTTTTGGTTGTGACTATAGTTCCTGATAACTCCTTCCAGGACTGACAGGGCCAATTTTGGTTGAGTTAGGTAGGTGTCAGGAGGTGTGGAACAAGTGGGGCTGATGCACAATAAGATGTAGGGGCAGGACACCCAGGTCCACCAGTGAAAGTCTCGGTTGTCTCCTTTCTGTCCGTTTTCTTTGCCCTTAGCATTTTAACTTAGTACTCTAAGTGGATGAGAAGATTGTAGCCTAGTATTCCAGTAAGGAGTTCAGTAAGTCACAGCCTAGAGTTGGGTTGTAATGGGAAAAGACCAGACAATAGAGAACTGGAGAAATGGAGTTTTACAGGAAAGACGATTGAGATTTGAGATGAAAGTCTTCCAGAATGGGTCAGTTAAGTTCTATCCTGTGAAATTCTGAAAATATCTCCAATTTATAGTTTCACTCTTCAAAATTGACAGCTTTTTTTAAAAAAAAAATTAAAGTTATGGCTAATTTTAGTTAGTATTTAATATGTGCCCCCAAATAAGTGCTTTATATACATTAACTCATTTTTTCCTTACACCATCTCTATGAAGCAGGCGCTGTTATGATCATCCCATTTTATAGCTGGGGAAAGAGATTTAAAGGCTAAATAACCTGACTGCAGACTTAGCGTTACTTGTAGTCACATAGCTTTTCTGTATGAAAGTGCTTTGAAAAGCACTACACACTTGAAAGCCAGTTCTGAAGAAATAGAAAATGTTATTCATTCTACTCTGTGCAACAGTCCTTTCAGGGCAGTACTTGAAAAGCAAACTACTGTAGAAGCTAAAATAAAATTAACCTGCAGTTAGGGGGATTACTTTTGCATGACAAAACAAGTATTAAGAAAAAATATAAGAAGAAAAATGATGTACAATCAATATACAAGATTTAGTGGTTTGTAGAAAAAATTGACGCTTTTCTCAAGGGATGAGAGTTTTTCTCCGAGTTGAAAGTTTTGCCTGCATTCCTTCATGTTGAAAGCCGGCTTTGGAGCAGTGTTGACTTGGCTCTAAAAGTACAATTACAAGGCCTAATAGATTATTCCCACCTTCAACTGCTAATGAAGTCTTTGGAAAATGTATCCCCAGTTAACGAATGGGCCTGAAAATGCCAAAAAGCTTTGCCAGGGATGTGTTCCCTAAGCTGAGGAGAATTCATTAGTTTGTTAGAGTGTTGCCAACAAGCCGACCATGGGCAATTTAGCATGCCACATTCCAGGCAGAATTTAATTCATCTAATACATTTCCTTGTGCCATAAAGGACACAAATAGCCCCTGATCAGGAGATAGCCTGTCAGTAATGCCATAAATGGAAAGTATTAACCTTGAGGGCAAGTTCTTTAGTCATGTCTTAGTCATACTTCCCTTAAAAGTCAGTCCAAAAAATTAGCCAAGTATGTCAAGTTCCTATCTTGTGCAATGTCTGTGTCTTAATTATGGAAAGAGGTAAAAGGGGTGTGTTTTTGTATCTGTATGTTGGCGAGGAGAGGCAAGTACACATAGCCTAATGGTTTTACAATAGCACACTCCACTTCTGTTGTGAAACGTCACTTATTATTTTCCTATCTAAAAAGAACAGGTAAATTTCTTAATGGAAGGAAACACCTTTGAATGAGCCTTAATCTGCTCTAAGTATCTTTTTATGGAATCACTCAACTCTCAGGTTATGTGAAGGTGGCTACCTTATAGTGCTGGTCCCTTCTTTCTTAAAGGCCACATGCTTTTCTTTATGTAGGAAAATAGAAAAACAGGGACAGTTGGAATGCTACCCAAAGTGGTAGGAACTTGACTCAGTTCTGAGGCCCATGGGGCCACCATCTCATGCTGAAAATCACACATAATCTATCAAGAATGGGACCAATATTCATAATAAGAGATATGTGCTATAATAAACACCATTTACCAACGACTTGCAATTTCCAGGTTCTGTATACCTGAAGGAACATCTGAGAGAGATACTAGGGATCTGATGAAATTTTTTTTCCTACTGCAGGTTAACGGGCAGCTCTCAGCTTGGTGGTTAACTGCTAACCAGAAGGTTGGCAATTCAAATCCACCAGGAGCTTTTTGGAAACTATGGGGCAGTTCGTCTCATCTTATAGGGCACTATGAGTCAGAATTGGCCTGAGGGCAATAGATTTGTTTGCTTTGGTTCAGTTAGCTTAGGAGTCCCTGAATGCTCGTAATAGTTAAGTGCTTAGCTACTAATAAAAAGGTTGGCAGTTTGAAGCCAGCTGGAGACACCTAATTCTTTTCAGAAGTAGATTGTTAGGTCTTTCCTTGTCTGTCCAAAAGCTCCAGCTGAAACCTGTCTGCCAAGCCTGATGGCATCTGAATACTAGTGGCCTAACTTCCAGCATCACAGCAACACACAAGCTCTCATAGTATGACAAACTGACAGACTTCGTTAATATTGCATGCAAGCAGAGTTTTGCTGAAGATCCTTCAAAAGTGTCTGCAGGAATGTATTGATAAGGAACTGCCAGCACTTCATGCTGGATTCAGATGAGGATGTGGGACCTTGGGTATCACTGCTCATGTTAGATGAATCTTGGCTGAAAGCAGGGAATCCCAGAAGGATGTTTACCTATGTTTTTTGACTATGCAAAGGCATTTGACTGTGTGGATCATGACTAATATGGATAACATTACAGAGAATTGGGAAATCCAGAACAGTTAATTGTGCTCATGAGGAACTTATATGTGGATCAAGAGGCAGACAGTCAAACAGAACAAGGGGACACTGTGTGGTTTTAAGTCATGAAAGGTGTATGTCAGGGTTGTATCCTTTCACCATGCCTATTCAGTTATATGGAATCCTTGGTGGCATAGTGAGTTAAGTGCTACATCTGCTAACCAAAAGATCGGCAGTTCAAATTCACCAGGCGCTTCTTGGAAACTCTATGGGGCAATTCTACTCCGATCTCCAAGGTCGCTATGAGTCAGACCTGACTTGACAGCAATGGTTTTTTGTTTTTTTTTTTAATTCAATTATATGCCAAGCAAATAATCCAAGAAGCTAGACTACATAAAGAAGAATGAGGCATCAGCTTTGGAGGAAGACTCGTTAACAACCTGAATTGTACAGCTAGTACAACCTTTCTTGTGAAAGTGGATTTGAAACACTTACTGATGAAGATCAAAGACTACAGCCTTCAGTATGGATTGCACCTGAACATTAAGAAAATAAAAATCCTTACAAGTGGACCAGGAAGCAACACCATGATAAATGGAGAAAGGATTGAGGTTATCAAGAATTTCATTTGACTTGGATCCACAATCAACACCCTTGGAAGCAGCAGTAAAGAAATCTGAAAATGCATTGCGCTGGGAAAATCTGCTACAGAGAACCTCTTTAAAGTGAAAGGCATGACTGGTTTTCATAAGGAAACTCTGGTGGCATAGTGGTGTAAGTGCTATGTCTGCTAACTAAAAGGTCAACAGTTCAAAGCCACGAGGCACTCCTTAAAAACTCTATGGGGCAGTTCTGCTCTGTCATATAGGCTCAGTATGAGTTGGCATCAACTCAACAGCAGTGAGTTTGCCTAATTTTGGGATCTTTCTAGGAAAGAAGTGATAGATAAAATTAGAAGATGAAAGATAAGTTTGATGAGGTTTGCAGTATACATTGCTGATATGGAGAACAGGAGAGGAAAAAATAGTCTGTTAATTCAGGTCTCAAATGGATACTTACATTACGATAGTTCTACAAGGGTTGGCAAGAACCATGAAGAATACAAAATTTTACTTTACTTGCAAGCTAACACTTAAGCACACCAGAATTTAATGGATTTTGGCAGAAGATTCCTGGGTCAGAGATGAAAGGATTTATTACTCTGTGTTATACTATAGTCAATTTTTACTTTCATTAGTAGAAGAGTTAACTATTTACAGAATTTTTAGAAATGTGGTTAAATTTGTATTTGGAAGGTCTAAAAAATTGTAGTATGAAATATTAAATGGAAAAGATGTATAAAATTTGTTTCCTGTATTGCCCTTTGAATGTAGGTTTGCCAAACATTTTGAAAGCTTGGACAGCAAACACTGGCTTTTTGGACTGGAAACCACAAGCTGAAAAAGAACATTAATGAATCCAGTGCAAACCACTTGGACTTATACACAGTATTCAACTTTTCCAACTCATTTCTACAGAAGGACAGATTGAGTAAAATATGTTAACTGTAAATCCATTGTTCATGCCAGCTTTCTTTAACTGATATAACTTTCCATGATGGAGGAAGGAAAAAAATGTATAGTGTTGCATATGGTTTGTTTAATCTTCACGAAGTAGTACTCTTTTTTAAAAAATTTCCTCTTTCTGGATATCACTTGAAATAATGCTGCCTGTAATTATTGTTGTGCTTTGTTTTATTTGTACCTGATGAATCTATATGGTCACACAACACAGTATTAGGGCAACTGTGCTGGCAGAATAGTTCTACCAGTAGGGCAGTCTGTTGCTTATGAGTATAGGGGGTGAAATGAGACTTTAGTTAGGTCTCAGCAATTTGTAAAAGTAATTTGGAAACTCTACTTCATGAGAATCAGTTTGCTAATTAGCTTAGAGAAGCATGTATGTTTTACACACAAGGTGAGATGATCTCTTTACTCTTAGATTTCCCGAGTCATTTCCTTCAGCCATACACCCTCCACTAAAGTTTTTCAAGGTCTGGCCTTGGATATATTTTCTGTAGTTTCCTGAATGCTATTCCATCCATTGTTAAACAGACTTGGCCTCTGAGCATCAGATTACTGCATTTCTTGTAAACCAGTTTAGCAGCAACAAAATCCCATTCATCTCTAAATGCTGGGTTTTTTAGCTGAGCTCTTTTGTTTTTCTGTTTCTTGATTAAAGAAGAAACCACAAATAAGCCAGTGAACTTACTTGGTTATTGATTTTTACTTTCAAAAGATCTCATCTTTGGTCCTTTCTTAGATATTTGCTCTGTGTGTGTATCTTTGCCACTGAAATGTCTTACTTTTTCTTAAGCAGAAATAGCAGATTAGAAGTTAGAATATGGAGCCACTCCTTTCATCTCTTAATCTGCCACATAGAACTAATTGCGTTAAGATCATGCTTCTGAGAATGTCTTATGAGTTTCTATGACCTTTGCAACTGCTGGTGAACTTGGATGTGCTCACCTAAAATTTTCTATGTGTCTGTCATCTTTGGACAAATGAAAAACCCACGGCCATAGACTCGGGTCCAACTCATAGTGACCCTAGAGGTCGGAGTAGAAATGCCCCATAGGATTTCCAAGGAGTGTCTGGCAGATTTGAACTGCTGACCTTTTGATTAGTAGATGTAGCTCTTAACCTACTATGTCACCAGGATTTCCTGTTGGACAAATAAGTAGAATCAAAGACAGAAAGGAATGCTGATGAATACCTGGACTGCCAATAAAGTTTGTGAACTTGTTCTGGAAAGAGTGATGCATACCTCGCTGCTGAATATCACTACGGTCACATTTGAAATACTCCCCTTGGAAGCTATGCACCAACGCTAGCACCTAGTCCACCCTTCAGAGCAATTTTGGAACTCTTTTTCTGGAATGGCCATCAGAGCTGTTGTTTTATTACCGTTGTTGTCCTGAATGTCATCCAAATGTCTTCCTTTCAATATTTCCTTTCTCTTTGGGTGAAGAAAAAAGTCATTGGGGCCAGATCAGATGAGTAGGGTGGTGTTCCAATACAGTTATTTGTTCACTGGCTAAAAACTCCCTCACAGACAACTATGAAATTAAGTGTGGGAACTTGTCACTGTGCCACCGTATGTAATGGGCATTCCAGAAAGAGTTCCAAAATTGCTTTGAAGGGTGGACTCAGTGCTGGCATTGGTGCATAGCTTCCCAAGGGAAGTACTTCGGAGGTGACTGTAGTGATATTCAGCAATGAGGTATGTAACACTTAGAACAATTAAGTTCGTGGACTTAATTGTTGGACCTTGTATATCTTAACTAATTCATACAGCTGAAATAAGATGGTACTGCAAACAACATTTCCTAACACCAAATGGGATTTATTTTAAACTTGTGTGTGCTAAGAGGAAAGGACAGGCAGCCCTCAGAGAAACTCAGATCATCGCCCTTTGCTTCAAGATGACATGAGATTACATACAACTTGTCTTTTCTCTGTTTTGCCTGAATTGACAGTATGCTCAAAGCTATCCCTGATGTTCAGTAATGATGGCTGCATTAGTTTTGAAATTACTGTCATTGTATTTTCTTCATACTTTGTCATATGTATATATGTTTGTATATGTATATATGTAGGTTTAGATACATCTGTCAGTTTGTCCTATAGTGGTGGCTTGCATGTTGTTATGATTTTAAGAATTATGCCACTGGTATTTCAAATTCCATCAGGGTTACCATGCTGGACAGGTTTTAGAAATTTCTGGACTAAGATAGACTAAGAAGAAAGGTCTTGAAACCTATTTCCAAAAACAAGCCAATGAAAACTTTATGAATAACAAAAGAATATTGTCTGCTACAGTGTTGGGAGATAAGCCCCTGTCATAGGCTGAGTTCTCTAGAGAAGTAAAACCAGTCTCTATATAGAGATAGACAGATTACCATCAAGAAGATGGCTCACACTTGGCTGTCTAACATCCCAAGTTGATGGGTCAGGACAGAGACTTCTCCTGATTCATATAGCTGTAGGGATGGTGAACTACAGGTTGGCAGGTTGGAGAGGAGGGCTGTTGCTCACAGGCTGTGAAGATCCCAAAACTTCCAAGATTGCCGAGTGAGGCTGCAAGTAAGCTACTAACACAAGCCTCAGAAATCAGAGGTCAGATGAACATGAGCCAGCTTAGGGGTCCAGAATGAGCAGAAACCCTGAAGCCTGCCAGAACATCTCCCCACAAGCAATGCAGGCTGCAGGCCCAGGGAAACTCTCCTTTACCCAATTGTCACTCATAGCAGATTCCATCATGGGAGTGATCACAGTATCGCACTACTTCAAAAACACCGAGAATCATAGCCCAGCCAGGTTGACACACATGCTTAGCTATCACAACCCTCTAGGTTGGAGGGCACTACACAATAGCCGCAACAATATATGAAAACATACCAACCATCACGAAGATGGTATAGGACTGAGCAAGATTTTCTTCTGTTATATATGAGTTCACCATGGGCCAGAGTCAACTCCATGGCAACCAACAACAATATAAATAGATAAATAAATATATACTTTCTTGTGAAGCCACCTATAATTTGTTTTGGAAAGAAATGAAATAGAAATACCTGATAAAGTACAGATGAAATGTGCAGGATTTTTTTTTTAATGCCCGTAGACTTCATCTAGCATTTCCTTTATATCAGGGGGACGCTAATGGTCTTACAAACAGAGAATATAGAAAGATGACAGAAAACAAAAAGCAAGTTAAATAATAGGTTTTGAGAGTACTTAACTATATTTCAGCAGGAGAAGCCTTTTGACTTTTCCTTCTTTCTAAAACCAGGGATTTTATACAGATTGCAAAAATGCTGGTGTGATTTACTAACTCAGAGACTCAACATCTGTTAGCCAGAAGTAGGAAGTGTGTGGTTACCAGTGCAGGGTTGAGAGCCTGGCAGCTGGACCTGACCTGTGAGAACACGGCAGGGCCAGACCCAGGCAAACCAGGAAGCTTTTTCTGCTTGTGTTGCCTCTCTGTCCTCCTCTGCTTTCTCCCTACATACTCTCTTCCTCCCCTGGGACCCAAGTCCTTGTGCTGCTCAGCCATGCCTGTCTATTCAAAATAGCTCCTAAGCCCTAGAGTGTTTCTTCTCTACTCTGCTCATCGGATAGAACTGCTGTGTGTCCTGCTTTCTCAGATCTCTGTCAAGGAATAGAGTCTAGTGTGCTAAACTAATTCACAATCAGTGTCAGAAGACAGAATAAAATACTTCTCAACAACATTTAAGAAATGCATTGCAGTAGCTTTCATATTGTCTGAATGTTCTGAGTGTTCTCTGGCTATAAGATTGCAGTGTAGAGCTGGGGTCAGCCATCTCTCACTCACCCTGCCTTGGCCCCTGCTCTGTCATCACCATTCTGCCTTGCTCTTATCCCTACTGTGTGCAGATAACCTGGGCTTGGGTCGCTTTTTCCATTACAAAAGGAGAATTTAGAGCTCTCTGCTTAGTTGCTGAGAAGGGTTGAGAACTCTTAAACTCCTAAATATAAGTAGAAAAATGGATGGCATATTGAGAGAGGAGAGATATATATTTACATGTCTGAAATATATCATAATAATTAAATGTTTTTCTAAAAGAATGAAACAGACTCATCTGAGTTCTTAAACTATGTGCATGTGTTACATTAATAAAAGTAAACCTAAACGAAAGAACATTTGGAGGAATTAGTCCTGTATAGTATAGTCATATGATTCATTTGCATAGAAACTAATTTGGTCACAGTTTAAGCATTTCCACTTTTGTCTGCTTTCCTGTCTGTCAAACACATATAGAATTTTACACAGTGATTACCTACCTCCTACCCCCAACCCCTGGCCTTTTCAAGCCTGGGTGGGACTGGTTGCTTTTACCCTCTCTGAGACATAGAAGAAAATACGTGTTTGCTGATATTTGAGTAAATATCAGAAACTTCCATCTCTGAGTCTGGGAGTGGAAGTGAATACAAAAGTGTGTATTCAATTCAATGGATTGAATTATGTCCCCCCCCAAAATGTATGTCAACAGGACTAGTCCATGATTCCCAGTGTCGTATGATTATTTACATGTTCTCATCTCCTGTGATTTTCCTATGTGTTATGAATTCTACCTCTGTGATATTAATGAGGTGGGATTAGTGGCAGTTACGTCAATGACACAGGATTTAAGTCAATCTCTTTTGAGATTTAAAAGAGAAAGTGAGCAGAGAAACAGAGGGACCTCGTATCACCAAGAAACAAGAGCCAGGAGAATAGTGTGTCCTTTGGACCAGGGTCTCTGTGCTGAGAAACTCCTTGACCAGAGAAAATTTAAGGACATAGACCTTCCCCAACAGCTGCAGAGACAGAAAGGCTTCCCTTGGAGCTGGCACCCTGAATTTGTATGTCTAGCCTCCTAAACTGTGTGGGAATAAATTTCTCTGTGTTAAAGCTGTCCACTTGTGATATTTGTGTTATAGCAGAACTTAGACAGTAGTCACAGTTATGGTGTTTATTACGGAAGTAACAGTTTATAATTCTGGATCAGGAACAACCTGGCATCTAGTTCTTTAGTCATAATTGCTTCTTGACCATGCACACAGGTGGGCCTGCCCCCACACCTCCCTTGGCCCCTCAGTCCTTTGGTCCTTTGGCCTGGCCTCTGCCCTGCTTGGGCAAGTGTTACAAAGTTCTTTATTTTTGCCAACAAGTGTTTGAACTCAGGAGCAAGGGCGAGAAGGCAGGAGGGGACAAGAAAAGTAGTAATTCACTATACTGCAGCTAGGTTCTGGGAACCTAAAGTCAAGAAGGGGAGAGTATTGACATGTTGTGTGGTTGGCACCCAGTGTCACAAAACAATATGTGTGTTAATTGTTTAATGAGAAATTAATTTTCTCTGTTAGCCTTCATCTGCAGTACAAAAAAAAAAAAAAAGAGAGAGAAACAGACAATAAAATAAAAAGAATTAAAGAAAGAAAGAAAATAGTGCCCAGTGTCACCCGACCCTACCAAGAAGACTTGGCCCAAAGCCATTCAGCTCTCTTGCTCCGTGGGTCAGGATAACCTCTATAACTGCCTTGCTCTGTGAGCTGGGAAGCCTACCACACTGGTCTATTGGTTCTACTGCAGTTTGTTTCTCCACAGTTTCTTATTATCTCTGGTGTTACAGCTCTCTGTGTCTCTTGATCAAAGAGGTTCTAGTACAGGGACCCTAGGTCCAAAGGACATGCTGCACTCCTGTGCTTCATCTTGATAATAGTGAGATCCCCTCTCCACTTCTGGAATGAGCTAATTTTAAGCCTAGTGGGGTGGCAAAAACTGACCAATCCCCTTATATTAGGGTTCCATACTCCTTGTTTGCATAGTCCTATTTCTACAAGTTGTTCCATGCAACTTATTTGCATTATTAGCAATCTGTTCAATCCTGTTGGTGAGTCACAAGCACCTTATTTACATAGTCCCACTCAATCTTCTTGTGGAAATCATAAGACCATTACTAGAAGGTCCATGTTAAAGTACCCTACACCACAACCCTGGCCATTCTGTTGCTTGAGGTGGGTCCTCACATAGTATCTGTCTTCCCCTGTGTGTGTGTGTCTCTGTGTCTGTTCTGCTCCTTTTATAAGACACCACTCAGGACCTACTCTATTCTAGTATGACCTCGTTAACATAAAAAATAAAACCCCTGTTTCCGAAGAGAGCCATCTATATACAAGGCAGGACAATTAAGTTCGTGAACTCATCCTAGAGAAAGTACTACATACCTCATTGCTGAATATCACCATGGTCACCTTGGAAGTACTCCACTTGAAAAGTGGTGCACTGATGCCAGCACCTAGTCTACCTTTCAAAGCAATTTTGGAATTCTTTTTCTGGAATGGCCATCAGAACTGTTGTTGAATTATCCCTGATGTTCTGAATGTCATCAAAATATCTTCCTTTCAACGTTTCCTTATTTTTATCAAGAAAAAAGTCACTGGAGTCCAGATAAGGTGAGTAGGGAGGGTGTTCCAATGCAGTTATTTGTATGCTGGCTGAAAACAGCCTCATAGACAGTGCTGTGTGAGCTGGCGCATTGTTGTGACGCACAAGCCATGAGTTATTGGCGAAAAGTTTAGGTCGTTTTCATCTAACTTTTTCATGTATGCTGTTCAGTACTTCTGTTTCTCTAGTTTGTACAAATTCATGATGAGTAATCCTTCTGATATCAAACAAGTTTAGCAACATCATTTTAACTCTTAATTTGGACTGACAGAACTTTTTTGGTCATGGAGAATAGGCTGAATTCCACTGTGAATTTCAACGCTTTGTTTCAGGGTCGTATTGGTACATGTATGTTTCAGCACCAGGGATGACACAGCCCAAACCATCATCTTGCCTCTCCAAAAGGTCTTCACAAACTTTGACTCTCCTTTCGTTTTGTTCATTGGTGAGCACCTCTGAGGCCATTTTTGCACACACCTTTCTCATGCCAAGATTTTCAGTTAGGGTTTTTCTAACTATTTCTCTATCAATGTTTATTTGGTCTGCTATGCTTCTCACAGTCAGCTGATGATTTTGACACACAATTTGATGAATTTTTGCAGTGTTTTAGTCAATTCTGCTCATTACTGGCCACCCCGATCTCTCTTTATCAGTGACACTCTCTCCCCTCAGAAAAACATTTAAGCCATTTGTACACTGCCATTTTCTTTATGACATTATCCCCATGAACTTGGACTAACATGTACCTGATTTCACATCCACTCTTTGTCAACTACTTTAACAAGTAGTTGAATATTCATTGCTCTAATTCAAGCTCTAACATTCTCATGACAGCATGTAAAAACACACAACAAACACTGCCACACATTGACATGAACACACCTGTGAGACACTGCTATACCAAGGTTATGAAACACTGCTGAGTTGTTTGTACAGTGCTGCCAACATAAGCACACAGTAGCAAGTTTGCAAACTTAATTTTCAGACCTCGAATATCTTGGAGTAGAATGGCTGGGAAGAAAAGCAACTTTTAATTTAGAAATCTGAGAAGTTTACCCTTATTTTTAACTATTACGTTAAAAATCATCTTATTAATGGTATGTGGTGCACCTTGGAAGAAAGATTTGGTGATGTGTTTCCAAAAAGCTGGTCATTGAAAACCATATGGAGCATCATGCTGTGGTGACACGGGGGTCACCTTGAGTTGAAGCCCACTTGACAACAACTGGTTTTTGGTCTGACTTGGCTGGGCTTCTTGCTCTTACATCAGCTTGCCATCCCCTGCCTTAACTCTATTGTGAACCAGTAGGTTAACCACAGAAAATTGAATTGTACTAAATGTTTGGTCTCTTCAAACAGGGTCATACTTACATTGAATGTGCCCTGATTTATTATTTTGCTACTGCATTTGAAACACAGACAGTATTCATCAAGAATTGGAACTATAGACTAGAAACAGAGTTTCCCTGTTTTATTAGTCAACTCTCAAAGGGCAGATGGAGCCAATGCCAGATTGTCTAGGGCCCTTGCTCTTTTAATTCTTGCCTTCCTTCTTTCTTTTTGCTTTCATTAGTGCCAATTACTGAGCTAAGAGACCTGAAACAGATAATTCAGCTAAAGTATTTTTATAGTCTTTTGGTAAAAAGGACTTTTAATGTGTGTGTCCTCTTGTTTTATGTGCCTTATAAGTTGTGTTGTTTATCCTGAAACTAGGGAGAAGGGGTGACATGCTCCTTTCAACCTCTTCTTAGCTACTGGTATTAATGCTACTAGAGTTACTACTAAAAATGAAACAAAGAGCTTACATATTGAAAGCAAGTTGTTGAAGTTTATAAATTTTTCTTTTTGCTTTGAAAAAAATCCAGTAAGTCATAATAATGACCACCAGGAAGGCTTTTTAAACATAGACCATATTTTCATAATAGTAACTTTATACATTCTGCTGTGGTTATGACTTTGCCAGTTAACATTACCTGAGAGTTGACATCCTGAGATTGATGGATTTATCAAATTCTGATTTTTTAATGAGCCAAGGCTATTTAAACTGCACGTGTTAACAATTTTCTTAGTGTATATATTTGAGTAGTAGCATACAGAGAGTAGATGGCAAGAGGAATGGTATTTGCCTATAAAGGGGAGCATTGTTTTGTCAAAGAGGAATAAAATATGGACTCCTCTTCAAGCAAAGCAGTTTACATTTCTGTTGGCCAGATTTCTTAAGAACCTGATAAAGCGTTAGCCCCACTGTATCCATCATCCTCCATTTAACTTTTCTTGGACTCTTTTCCACAGAGTGAAATTGGTTGATTCATAGGCTGTCCTGAGGTTTATGAATAGAACTTTGGAGGAATGTTTAGGAAGTGTTCCAGCTAGCCATCAGAGCTGTTGACAAGTGGCCAAGCCAAGGCAAGGAGTAGTGGTAATAACAGCTCACACTTACATGGCTCTTAGTCATATGCCAGAAACTGTGCTAAACATGTGATGTATATTAATATACATGATTCTCAGAGCAATCCTATTAGGCCAGTTTATCTCCAGTTTAGATCGGGGAAGTGAAGTGTAAATAAGTGGGCTAACTTCCCCAAGGTCCCACAGATATAACTGGGCTTGTTTCAAAGTCAATGTCCCTAACCACAAAGCATCACTGGACAGACTGGAAACATGGAGGAATTCTGATACCTGTCTCTGTTGCCTGGTCACTGTTCTGGAGAAAGGTGCAAGGTAGGGCTGAGATCCCATCCAGTACATTGCCAAAACAAATAGGTGGACTGAGGTATTGTCCTGGCCTTTCAATGCTTAGAAATTTTAAAGAGGGTGAAAGAAACCTTGTTGTTGTTAGCAGCCACTGAGTGGGCCCCTAGCTGATTTTGGAGAGTAGATCACCAGGCCTTTTTTCCTAGTTTGTCCTGATTTGGAATTCTTGGTCTAGAAGTGTGCTGAAACCTCTTCCACACTACCAGCAACACACAGGTCTCCCCTGACTGATGAATGGTGGTTGTGCCTGAGGTGAACTGGCTGAAAATCAAACCAGGGTCTCCCACATGGAAGGCCAGAATTCCACCACTGAACCACCAATGCCCCCAAAGATTTAGTTAACCATTTGCACCACTCAGAGACTCCAAAATAACACAGGTTCCTGTTATTATGATTAAGTAGCACTACCAAATGAATGATCGATGGTTGGAACTTACTCCAGGGGAGAAAGACCTGGTGATCTACTACCATCAAGATTACAGCCTGGAAAAGCCCTTGGGTCAGCTCTTCTCTGTCACATGGCGTTAATGTGAGTTGAAATCGATTTGATGGCACCTACAATAACATCGTTACCATTAGTACTAAGGGAAGAATGCACTCTGGACGCAACTGCTAGAAAATGAGCGCTTTTTAACAGAAGTCTCTAGAGGTCAGAACTTGGCCCAGTTTGCTGCCAGGAGTGAGGGCCCTGTTACTCCAATTAAGCTTCTCAAAGGACAGAGGGCTCATAAGTAAAGTGAAGCGTTTCCATAGCCCTTAAATATGAACTAGGGGAAGGAAGCATTTTCTTCTTCAGACCTATTGCTCTTTTCATTTGCTTCCACCCACCTTCCTTCCCTGTGCTGATGTCAGCTGACAGTCACGGTGATGGATGTGCCCTGCCTAGAATTAGCTTGCTTTGTGGGGTTTTTGAATTGGAGCTACTCGGATGGTCTGAATGACTAGTTGACTGAGAAGTAACTGATTGCAGAATTTCAAAATGAAATCTAAAGAGTATATTATGGATTAGATCGCACAAAAGCCGATATTTTCCTATTTATCACTCTCCTGTTTTCATTCATTTCATACTTGGAAAATTTACACAGTTATTTTAGAATTTAGTGTCAATTTTACTATCTGGATACTGAAGACTTTTGAAGTGAACAAGTTACCCTTGTTTATTTTTCTCATTCTGGTGGTGAAGTGGTTAAGTCTTATGGCTCCTAACCAAAAGATTGGCAGTTCGAATCTTTCAGAAGCTCCTCAGAAACCCTATGGGAAAGGGAAGTTCTACTCTGCCGGATAGGGTCAATATGACTCGAAATTGACTAGGTGGCAATGGACCTCCCCCCTCTTTTTTTTTTTTTTGGTTTTTTTAGGTACCCAGTGGCAGTAGGTTGGTTGGTTGGTAGGAGCCCTGGTGGCATAGTGCTTATGCACTCAGCTGTTAACCAAAAGGTCCGTGGTTTGAACCCACTACGTGCTTCAAGGGAGAAAGATACGGCAACTTGCACTGTGAAGATCTACAACCTAGGGAACCCAACAGCCACCATTCTACAGTGTGCTCTAGGGTCACTACCAGTGGGAATTGACTGGATGGCAACAAGAACAGTTATCCTGTATTTTGTTCTAGGAACTCTAATTCCGGGAGGAGAAATTAATGGGAAGGACATTAGCCTAAGTAAAAGGGTAAGAGAGCAGCTGCTGGAGGGTTCAGTGGGTTTGACAGGTCTGGTGTCCTGGCAGGGTGCTGAGTGGATTCAGCTCATGGTGAATGGATTAGGAAGACTGAGGTTTACAATAATAAGAAAGAAATCGTAGCATAAACTTTAAAATAATTTCATTTGCAAGTTTTTAAACAAGAAAAAGAAAAAGAGCCTCAGGTAAGAAGAGAGTCCTCCTTCTCCTTTCCTGGTCTCCTCAATCCTTGGCTACCTCTGCCAAACCCACCTCCTTTATACTCTTAACTGGCTTTAATGTAAGATAACATTAAAATCAACATAAAAGCCCTAAATTTTTATTGTAGGTTATAGTTGTGGCATCTTTTTAATGGTCTTTAAGTGTCCAAGTTGCCCTTGTTTATTTTTCTCATTCTCCCTGCCATTCCCCCCTCCCTAATTAAATTGATTTCTGCTGGTATGTGCCCAAAATTGATTTTTCCCCTGTGGCCTAGCGCTTTCTCAATAGAAAAATGATTGCCAGATTTCTCAAGTTGTTTTCTAAATTTCTAAGCCTTTCAGATTCTCTTTAGGTTCAGTGTTCAATTTCTCATATAATCTTCACCCACATCCCCTCATCCCTGCCACTGAGTTGATTCCTGCTTACAGTGACCCTACAGGACAGAGTACAACTGTCCCATGGGGTTTCCAAGGCTGTAACCTTTATGGAAGCAGACTGCCACATCTTTCTTTAGTGGAGCGGCAGGTGTGTTTGAACTGCTGCCCTCTTGGTTAGCAGATAATCTGCTTAACCTCCGTGCCATCAGGGCTCTTCTTCACCCACATAGCAAGTCTTTAAGGATGTAAAAATTTCTTCTAAAATATGTATCTTTACACAAATATAAGGAGAAAATTGCAGTGAATTTTCATCCTGATTTGTAGCTGTTTGTGGCACTTGAGAGGCAGAATCAACATTGTGTGCTGTGAAGTTTGTTCCTGTTGGTTAAACAAGATCATTCAGTGCCTCTGGGTTGTGTAACTGCTTTCCCATGACATGAGAGGACTGCTAAGCTTGGCAAATGGAGGAGGTCCCTTCCAGAAGGTAGGCATTTCAAGACATGAGGTAAAAGTCGCAAGAGAATGACCGGAAAAAGGATGGAACAGGCTGATACTTACACACATGTGGCACAATCAGCTGTTGAGGTAAGTGTCTAATGATAAGGGAATGACCATCACAATGCAATTCTAGAGCAGCCACGTGCCCTGGCTTTTTAGTTTTTTACCTCAGGAACTCAATGCACATGTCGCCCTCTGTGCAGTGCTGTCAGTGATCCCTGTTTTGTAGCCTTTGATGCTCAACATGTGAGATACAGAATTTGCCAAATGATGGCCATTGGTAAAGGGCAGTTCCAAAGAGTATTTTTTTGAGTTTGTCATCTTTGCAAGCCCTTTCGAAGACTGAAAGGCTCTTCTGTAAAAAAAACAAAAACAAAAAAACTCTCTTTCCTACTTAAAATTTCTGCTATGAGAATTACTCAACAACTCAACTCACTGCCATTGAGTAGATTTTAACTCATAAAAACCCTACAGGATGAAGTAGAATTTTTCCATAGAGTTTCCAAGGAGTGCCTGGTGGATTTCAACTGCTGATCTTTTGGTTAGCAGACCTAAGCACTTAACTACTATGTCATAAGAGTTTCCGCTAATGGGTATAAAACATTCAGAACAGCTTTCCTTTGTTGCCAGGTCCTGGGGCTACTGAGAGTAAAATAATGGCTGTACTTCCAGGGTACTTACAAAATTAACAGATAGTTAAAATACAGTATAATGAGCACTGCAGCGATAGTTCATACTGGATTAGAAGCATGTAGGAGAGATAGGCAATATTGAGTTCAGCCAAGAAATGAAGAAGACTATAGGTGGAGACGGTGGGTGGTAAAAATGATTAATATGCTTAGCTACTAACTGAAAGAGTAGAGGTTCAAGTCTACCCAGAGGCACCTTGGAAGGAAATCTTGGCAACCTACATCTGAGAAACCAGCCACTGAAAACTCTGTGGAGTACAGCTCTGCTCTGACACACGTGGGATTGTCGTGAATCAGAATCAACTGAATGGCAACTGGTTTTTATAGGTGTAGGTGAGCTGGTGGGCTTGAATGCTACAAGAGTTGCTGTTGGTGCCTTACCCAAGTTTCCTTTATGAAAACCTAACCCAAGTTGCTATCTTGGTTGCCGAGCTTCACAACTCTTCTAAAGAGGGCTGTCCCACGAGAAGATGCTTGAAAATTACACACCCTTCCTCAGGGTTGGCCAATAATCAATGAGTGGTTTGTAAGGAAGAGCCTTTTGCCTCAAGGTGGACATCTCTGGAGGTATTTATGCTCCAGAGATGCTGTGACATCAGACTGAGAATGGACTTCAACTTAAACCGTATCTTAACTTCTCTTGTGCCGTTTTACTTCCTCACTTGCCTACAGACGTTGCCTGAGAACATCCTGCAGTAAATCACTTGCGCAAGAACTGCTGTCTCTGACTCTACTGCTAGGAAACCACGTCTGATGGCAGAGGAGTAGGAAGTTGATATGATTTGGGTGGTGAGAGCTTTTTTTTCTCTGAGGAGTGCATGATGTGAGAAGTCACAGACAAGTAGTTTGAGGAGAGTGGTGAATACCTAATTTTGGAAATGTGAGGAGTGTTGGTTGTCAACTTCAGTGAGATGACTGAATTTTTGTGGCATCAATCTGTTTTTGCAGCATCTCAGAAGCCTGGGTATGGGAACAGAGAGGTAAATGACTCAAGGGGAGTTCTGACAGGTGGCTGCCTTAGGAAGGTGAGACTGGGCATGGTAAGAAAGAATGTGACTGTAGGAAGGAACTAATAGTTTGGGATAAAATGGAGGTGGCAATGGACCAAAGATATTAATAAGACTGAAGAATATGTGTAAGGAGCGTGACACAGAAAAAGCATGACAAGGTTAGGAGGCTAGGAGAGTGAGTTTAGATTTTAGAATGTAAGAATTTAAGATTTGTGAGTTATGGCATTTATGCCTAATGGTAGGTCTAGGATATGTCTGTGAGCAAAGGTGTTGGAATCAAGTGAAGAGGAAGTCAAAGTATTGTTTGCACGGAGCAGTGGCAGTGCCTGGAGAATTTCACATGGAACATGCAGTTCTTACCCGCTGGAAGCCCCAGAGCTCATGTATCTGTATGACTTCCTGTGTCTGAGCCTTTGTGCAGGTGTTCCTAAGGAAGGCAGTGGACAAATTATTGGAGCTAGAGGATTTCCTAGTGAGCCCTTTTTCTTGATGGTATATAGCGCAAACCATTTATTAACAGTTTAAATTTCTCCAATCTTTTAGTTTACATACTGTCGCAGGTCTTCTTGAACCTTGTCAAGTCTCCCAGTCAGGAGAATTGCATCCTTGTTTTATCTTTCCGTCTCTCTTTTTTTCCCCCCATGGCATTTCCACTTGCCATTCTTATCTTCTAATCATATTGCTGACCCAGGCTTTGAAGAATAAGGGGCACCATGATGTTATGTGGAAAGCAGAGTAATGTAGAGGGAAGGA
Organism: Heterohyrax brucei; assembly: GCA_028571685.1. Classification (NCBI taxonomy): domain Eukaryota; kingdom Metazoa; phylum Chordata; class Mammalia; order Hyracoidea; family Procaviidae; genus Heterohyrax; species Heterohyrax brucei. The sequence continues at coordinate 114,906,264 of CM053143.1, read as the reverse complement.
TACAGGCTCTTTCTTCTCCCTCGAATGTTTGCCATTCCCTTCTTCATTCAGTTAATTTTTACTCATCCTTTGGGTTTACCTTTAGTGTCTCTTTCTGTCCTCTCCATACTGTTTCAATTCATACCTCTATTGTATGCTCTCCAAGCACTCTAATCCCCTTTATGATTCTTATCATAGTTCTAATTAAATAAAAATAAAGTAATAGTTGCTTGAGTCCTGTCTCACCTGTTGGAATGTAACCTCTGTGAAGATAACAGTTGTCTCTGTATCTTGGTTCCTGGCATAGTGCCTTACATAAAGAATGTGCTCAACAAATATTTGTAGAACAAATAAATGAATGTGTATTGAACTGGGAGTTAAGTTCACTCCAATTCTAGTTCTTGACATGTTCCTACTTTACTGTATAATCTTGATCAACTCAATTCAACTCTGAGCGAAATGAGTCTTAACATTGTATGATTTCTGGACCATCACAGTGGGTCCTATGACCATTAAAAGGATAATAAAGGAATATTATGAATAAATCTATGTTCACAGATTTGATACCTCAGATGAAATGGATCAATTCTTTGAAAGATGCAGTCTGTCATTCACAAAAGGAGAAAGAGATAACTTGAATAGGCCTGTGTCTGTTAAAGACATTGAATCAACAATTGGTAACTTTCTAAAAATAGCACCAGGCCCAGATCACTTCACTAGTGAATTCTACTAAATAGTTAGAAGAGAATTAACACCAATCCTTCTCAAATCCTTCCACAGAACAAAAGAGGAGAGAATACTTCCTAACTCATTGTGTAAAGCCAACATTATCCTAATACCAAGACCAAAGACCAAAGATATTATTATTAAAAAAAAAAAAGACCCTTAATGTTGATTTCAGATTTCAGGGCACATCAGCTGAACAAAGGCTCTTAACCCCAACTGTTGGGCTAATGAAAACTATCCTTCTGGAACTTCTTAAAGTATCTTATCCCCTGAGAAAATTTTCATTTGTAGTCTATTTTTGAGTAACAAACCACTTGCACATTCCGTGGCTTAAAACAACTGTTTATTATCTCAAAGTAAGCAAAATAAAAGTAATAAAGATTTGAATGGAAATCAGTGAAAGCAAAATCAGAAAACAAGGAGGTGAGGGAGTGGACCATGTGGATGTTGGAAAAAAAGAATATTCCGGTCAAAGTACTGCCAGTCCCAGGGTCCTACAGTGGGACATGCCGGATACATTAAAAAGTCAGCAAGAGGCCCTGAGTTGCTGGAGCAGAGCAAGCAAGGAGGAGAATAGTAAAGATCAGAGGCAGTGAGTAGCCAGATCATGTTGGACCCTGCTGGCCACTTAAGGACTTTAACTTTTCCTGTAAGTAAAGCAGTCAAGCACTGAAGGTTTTTGAGCCAAGACATAGCATTTTAAAGTCTTCAGTGTTCTCCTCCTGTATGAATTTGAGTTTGTTCTACTGTCTCTAGTCATGCAAGTGTATATTTTCCTGGACCATAACATTGGGGACTGATTACCCAATAAATGAAGTGAGCATGTGCTTAGAGCATCAGCAAAACAGGGCCACCAGTTGTCCAAGGCTAGTTGTTGTAGAATATGTGGAATAGTCCTTTTATAGAAAATGTATATAGTAAAATCCTTTGTACCTGACATCCACTAAAAATTTGATAGTCTAGTTCATCTTGTTCCATGAAAATGGCAAATGCCACTTTTGAAATTAAATCTACCTAATAATATAGTCACATTTAAAAAGAAGTTGTATTGTAGATAGCTAAGAAATACATGTACACACTCACACACACACATCACATATCCTATTTGAATGTGTGAGTAGGCCTAGTGATCTGCTTCTGTAACTATTACAGCCAAGGAAACCCCAGGGAGCAGTTCTACACTGTCACATTGGGTCACCATCAGTTGAAATTGACATGAGAGCAATGGGTTTTATTTGCTTATTTCATTTTCCTTTCCCTGGTGCTGCAATAGCTGAATGCTTGGCTGCTAATTAGAAGGTTGACGATTTGAACCCACAAGCTGACGATTGACAGAAGAAAGATAGGTAGTCTGCTTCCATAAAGAATTACAGCATTAGATACCCTATGGGACAATTCTTTTCTGTCCTGCAGGGTTGCTATGAGTCAGAATCGACTCGACAGCAATAGGAATACCTTTCTTGAGCTGGGCTGCAGCACAAGTAGGTAGACAGCTCAAGGAGGAGGATAGATGATGGCTAGATGGAAGGAAGGAGAAGAAAAGGGAGAGGTCTTCCTCTTTCAGGCAGTGTCGCAGGACATTTTCTTTCTAAGAATCACAAATATACAGTTCAGAAGTTACATGATTTAAATAATGCTGTAAATTCTATCCCATTTAATCATCAAATATTTTCTAATGTAGCAAATTAATAGTTGGGTTTCTGTTTACCTTCTAAGGCAGTGGAAAAGTTAGAGAGATTTGGTGTTGGGATAGTGCCAGTGGGTGAGAGAAACAGTTGATTGCCACATATTGAGAGTGGCTAACAAAACTAAACTTTGCCCTTGCTGTGAGACACCACATCTTCTTTCCTGAATGCTCAATAATGCCTGAATCTTTTTCTTTGTATTCTGGTTTTATGCAAACACAAATTACACTCTTGTTGACTTCACTATAACCCAACAAACCGAAGAAGGGAAATCTGAGTCCCACTGAAGGAGGTTTCACCAGACCTACCACTTGCATCTGTGTGATGGAAACCAAGAACCCAAGTATTTTCCCACCTGATATTATGAAGAAATAAGTGTCACCAGCAGAAATCAGCACAGGCAAATAAGAACAGACAAACTCCTTCAAAACCACACACTTTTTGAACTAGAAGCAACTAAAGGATTATCTAATTCTCCTTCAATCCGCTTTCTTTGTACAAACGAAGAAAGTAGGTAAAGATCATAAGTGCCTGTTCATACGTGACTTCAATATATACTAATCATGGGAAATCATGTGGCATTATAGACATAACAGACTTTATGGAGGTTTGTATGGGAATTGCAGCACTGCTACTTGCTGGTTGCTGTGGCCTTGGGCACAATGTTAGCTCTTTGAGCTTTACTTTTCCCATCTGTTCTACACCGTGAATTGGTTGTGATAATTCCATGACATGCTATCCAAAGCAAGGTAAAAAATGAAGGGGGGCAAACAGAGGAGGTCAAGCTCACTGTCTAATGTCAAAACTGGAGCCAAAAAAGAAAGAAAAACACCCAAACCCACCGCTGTTTAAGTCAGTTCTGACTTATAGTGACCCCACGTGTCACAAAAGTAGAACTATTCCATAGGGTTTTCCTTGGCTGTAATTGTTATAGAAGCAGATTGCCAAAACTTTGTTCCATGGTGTTGCTGGATGGACTTGAACCGCTAACCTTTAGGTTAGTAGTTGAATACAAACCATTTACTTATGCCACCCAGGGGTGTTGGCATAGAGCAGATGCTCATAGATTGTAGCTATGAGTAGCATCCTTTTACTGCCAGTGATGATACGGAATAAAAACCATCTCAACAAATAGTATAACTACAAAATTTTGAAATGCTAGCTACTGATAAACTTGTTTTGAGCAATATTCAATGCACTAAAATTCCAAGATAATTCAGTATAAAACAAACAAGCAAACAGACTGGTTGCTGCAGAGTCTATTTATAATTTAGACTCCTGGCACTCCCATGCGTGTCAGGGTACAAGTGAGCTCTGTAAGGTTTTCAGTGGCTGATTTTTTGGAAGTAGATCACTAGGACTTTCTTCATAAGTACCTTTGGTGGACTTGAACCTCTAACCTTTTGGTTAGCAGCTGAATGGGTTAGTTAGTGTCTTAAGACTACTGTAACCAAGTATGTAAACAGGGTGCGTAAAACAACAGAAATTTATTCCCTCATATTTATGGAGGCTAAAAGTTTAAATCAAGGTATTATTAGGGTCACACTCCCTATGAAGGCCACAGAGAAGAATCTTCCCTTGCCTCTTCCAGCTTCTTGTGGCTCCTGGCATTCCATGCAGTATAACTCCAATCTCTGCCTCGGTCTTCATATGACCTTGGCTGTGATTGTCTGTATGTCTTTCTGTATTATCCTTCATTTGTCTTAATAGGTCACTAGTTTTGGATTTAAGGCCCACTATAAACCCGGGATGATTTAAAGATTCCTAAGTAATTTCATATTCAAACACTCAGCTTCTAACTAAAGTCACATTCTAAAGTTCAGTGGACATGAATTCTGTGAGGTAACACAGTTCAACTCACTACGGGCACTATAATTCCTTTCCCAAAAAATCAAACCCACTGAGTCTATTCCCACTAATAGTGATCTGTAGTATAGAGTAGAACTGCCCTATAGTGTTTCCAAGGCTCCAGTCTTTACGAGGGAAACGTTGGTGGTATAGTGGTTAAGTGCTATGGCTGCTAACACAAAAGGCCAACAGTTTGAATCTACCAGTTGCTCTTTGGAAACTCTACGGGGACATTTGTACTCTGTCTTACAGGGTTGTTATGAATCAGAATCGACTTTGCATCAACGGGTTTGGGGCTTTTAGAACCTTGACTGGAGCAGACTGCCACATCTTTCTCCCGAAGAATGGCTGACCTTTTGATTGGCAGCCAGCCACTTAACCACTGTACCACCAGGCCTCCTACAGGCACTATATAGTTAATTCAAAAATAAGAACAAGATGTAGTTGATATTTTTAGGGAAATGAGAAAAGATCTTTACACAGTCTACAGTATTTCAGTTAGGACTGTGGTCATTTCCACTACAGATGTGAACACAGGTCCCTGGGTGCATAAAAGAGGTTGCTTCTGTGCAAGAGGCCCGGAGAAGTCTTTGTGGAGAAAGTGGTATTTGAAGGAGGGAGAGGCTTATAAAGAAATTAGAGGTCATTAACTCTTTTACTTCATCATTTCTTCCTTTTGCATTAGCTACTTGACATTCAAGAGCAAGTTTCAGAGTCTCTTCTGATACCCATTTTGGTCTTTTCTTTCTTTCCTGTCTTTTTAATGATCCCTTGCTTTTTTCAAGTTTGATGTTATTCTACAACTCATTTGGTCTTCAATCATTAGTGTTCCATGAGTCAAAGCTATTCTTGAGAGGGTTTCTAAATTCACGTGGGATATACTCAGGGTCGTACTTTGGCTCTTGTGAACTTGCTTTAATTTTGTTCAGTTTCAATCTGAACTTGCATATGAGCAACTGATGGTCTGTTCTGCAGTTGACCTATGGTCATGTTCAGACTGATGATACCGAGCTTTTCCGTCATCTCTTTCCACAGATATAGTCGATTTGATTCCTGTGTTTTCTGTCTGGTGAGGTCCATGTGTATGGTCACTGTTGATGTTGGTGAAAAAAGGTATGTACAGTGTGGTCATTTGTCAGGCAGAATTCTATCATGTGATCTCCAGCATCAATTCTATCAGGCTTTATTTTCCAACTACCAATCCTTCTTCTCTATGACCAAGTTTTTCATTTTAACCATCAGTAATTATCAGTGTATCCTGACTGCATGTTCAATCAATTTCAGACTTCAGATGCTGATAGAAATCTTCAATTTCTTCATCCTTGGCTTCAGTGGTTTGTACGTAAATTGAATAATAGTCATATTAATTGGTCTCACTTGTAAACATATGGATATTATCCTATCACTGATAACATTGTACATCAGGATTGGTCTTGAAATGTTCTTTATGATGATGAATGCAATACCATTCCTTTTCAACTTGTAGTTCCTGGCATACTAGACTATATATGATTGTCTGATACAAAATGGCCAATAATAGACCATTTCAGCTCACTAATACCTAGGATACTGATGTTTATGCATGCCATTTCATGTTTGATTATTTCCAGTTTTCCTAGATTCATACTTCATGCGTTCCACTTTATGATTATTAATGGATATTTGCAGCTGTTTCTTCTCATTTTTGAATTGTGCCACATCAGCGAAGAAGGCCCTGAAATCTTGACTCCATCCATGTTGTTAAGGTCAACTCTACTTTGTGGAAGCAGCTCTTTCCCAGTTGTTTTTTGAGTGCCTTCCAACCTGAGGGACTCATTTTCTGTTACTATACCAGACAGTGCTCTGCTGCTATTCATAAGGCTTTCACTGGCTAATTCTTTTCAGAAGTAGATTGCTGATTCCTTCTTCCTAGTCTGCCTTACTCTGGAAGCTCAGCTGAAACCAGTCTGTCATGTGTGACACTGTTGGTATCTGAGAACTGGTAGCATAGTTTTCAGCATCACAGCAACATGCCAGCCCCCACAGTACAACCAACTGACAGACACATCGGAGTCCTTAGAGATTACAGGCTTGGAAATTCTATGGGGGCAATTCTGCTGTGTCCTATAGGGTCACTATGCATCTGTACTGACGTGATAGCAATGGGTTTGGCTTCAGTCAGTGTACTGTACAATTGCTTCTTTTCAACATTGGACTTGAATTTAAATGAACCCTCTAGTGCCCTCTTGTGACCATGAGAGTGTACAAAAATATAGCTTGGAATTTTCTTTTCATTCTCTGGATTACTTTATGTAACTGTGTCCCATTAATCAAAGGCCAATAGGTAGAAAGATTTCAAGTCTTGGAGCTAACTTGTCACTTCCAAACCCTGTGAACTTCAGATTTCTTATCTGATAAATGGCAATAAGAGTAGCACCTACATTACTCATGTTCCTGAGAAGATTAAAGAGTTAATGTATGTATAATTCTTAGCCTGGAGTGTAATAGTTTCTCAATATTGGTATCTGTAAATATTATCAATAATTTTAACAGTGAACCAGAAAGCAGGGAAGGATACATAGACTACAGTATTCTGAAACAAACAGGCTACAGGTAGTAGTACCTTTCCTCTGCCAAACCCATCCTACCTCCGGATCCCCTAAAGCAACCACAAAATTCTTCACTTTGTTGGTTTTTTTTGAGACTTACTAGTATATTTTTAATAGCATGCACATATGACTTTTTCAAATGAAGGAATCATCTATTGGCTTTCTACTATGGGAGATGAAAATTTAGCTTAGTAACAAAGTATTTCCTCTGTCATCCCAAAATATAGTTACATCTTGTTGGATCCTATTCAATGACACTTGGCTTTTGGCTTAATTTTAAATCTTACATACATTTTATTTGCAGCTAAAGGAAGCGATATACTACGATTATTTGTTTTGTTCAATTTTTTTATAACAGCCACACCAAACTCTTTGTAAGGCTCTTCACAATACGTAATTTTAAAAAAGTAGATGTTATGTCTATTTTATTTTCTTTGCCACATCTCTACTAGAACCTCCTCTACTCCAGCTCTTATCTGACCTGGTTGTTTTCTAGGACAATTAACTGCAGAGTTCACTTTCTGAGATCGTGATAGGTATTTGCTTTGCCTCTCTGTAATATAATTTTTGTTTTTCGGTTTAGTCTCTTGTTTTCGTGGAGTACATCCTCCAGTGACTTAACGAGAAAAAGTACATAGATCAGTTTTTTGAGACATTATATATTTACGTGTTATCTTCACATTTGATTGTAAATTTGACAGGCATAATATTCTTTTTTTCTTTTAATTATGATTGAATGAAAATGTACATTCCCATATAAATTTGCATGCCCACCTATATGCAGCTTCCACTGCTCTCCCTGCCCGGTGACAGCACACTCTTTCTCTCTGCTCCATACATGTCCCATCCTCCCAACAGTCTCCTTTCCCTTCCTCTCCACCCACACCCCTACCTCCAGTCAGAGGTCAGCAGGATGATATCAGAGGTCAGCAGATGCATAGAACCATAAAGTGCACCCAAGATATGGTCACTCTGCGTCTGACAGGCATAGTATTCTAAGTTTCATATTATTTTTCCTGAGTTTAAAGACAGTGCTCCATTATCTTCTATCTTTGAGTGTCACTGCTGAGAATTACAATGCCACTGTGCTATCTTATACATATATTGTACTTATCTTTTTTTAAATCTGTGAATATTTATATTATCTTTCCTCTATAATATTCTGAAATTTCACAAAATGTGCCTTGTTCTGAGTCTTTTCTTCATTCACTAGTTTGGGGACACAGTGGGCCACTTAATCTGGAAATGTATGCTTTTGAATTCACAATTTTTTCTCTTTTTTGAGTATTTTCTACTTTTTCTATTTCTGTATTGAACTTCCTGTACTGATGGTATAATTTTCTTGAATAGTTTTAAGAGATGATGAATTTTAACTTTCTTATTTTCCATTTCTTTATGTTTTACTGTCTAATAGATGTCTTCAACTTTACTTTTCATACTTTCTGTTTAGTTTTTAGTTTTATTTTTACATTTCTTTGAGTTATTTGCTTTCCAAACATTTAAAAATAGCATTCTGCTCGTAGTTTATGGATATAATATCTACTGCTATTTCTCTGGAAATACTAATGAGTTTCATTTAAACTTTTCTTATTTTTGTGGTTTCTGTTATCTTTAATTTGGTTTTTCTCTTTGTTTTATCTTCTGTCTTTCTTAGAGGATTTCCTCAAACGTCTAGTGATGCTTTACTGTCTGCTCATGTTTAGGAGTGAATCTTGGTGTCCGTAACCAAGGGTTGTCAGCTGGTGGGTTTCACTGTCAGTTGATCTGCGTGAACTCTTTTGTTGAGGTACTCAAAATGTCCAGATCTTGAGACCTTTCTTTGTGGGCTTTCTCAAAGAGGAATTTCCCAATCACTTGCCTAGAGCTAGTATTGTGGAAGGGACAGGTAGATTTCACCCTTTAGTATCTAGACTTCCTCTTAATTCTTTTTCACAATGTGGTTTCCCCTTTCTTCTACCCGGAGGTATGCCTGGTATTCCACCCACCCCACTCCACCCCCAGAATCCCTCTGGTTCTTTCTTTGCGTAGAAAGCTATCTGCCTTCTGTCAGCAGGTGTCTTATTAGTTATCTAGTTCTGCTGTAACAGGAATACACAAGTGGGTGGCTTTAACAAAGAGAAATTTATTCTCTTACAGTCTAAGAGACTACAAGTCCAAATTCAAGTGAGAAGCTTCTCAGGCACAGGAACCTCAGGCCCAAAGGACATGTTCTGCTCCCAGTGCTTCTTTCTCTGTGGTGTGAGGTCCCCACTCTCTGCACGCTTACCTCTCCCTTTATCTCTTGTAAGATAAAACATGGTGCAGGACACACCCCAGGGAAACTCCTGTTGTATTAGATCAGGTATGTGACCTGAGCAAGGGGTTACATCCCACCCTAATCAGTATTTTGTTTGTTTTTTGGAAATGTAGGGAAGTTAGAGGTGGGCTTTCTCAGTAATTGGGTTAAAGGATACACAAACTGACAGATGGGTCAGCAGAACAATGACAGGACAATGTCAGGTTAAAGTCTAGTCTCGTAGTCAGATAGCAAACAGATTTTTCTAGTGTCATGTTTTGAATTGTGTCCCTAAAAAATATGTGCATCATTTTGTCTAGACCATGATTTCCAGTATTGTGTGATTGTCCACCATTTTGTCATCTGATGTAGTTTTCTTATGTGTTATAAATCCTATGATGTTAATGAGGTATGGTAGGTAGTAGTTATGTTAATGTGGTGGGATTCCGTCTACAAGATTGGCCTGTGTCTTGAGCCAGTTTCTTTTGAGATTTAAAGGGAGAAGTGAGCAGAGAGACATGACGAACTTATACCACCAGGAGGGCAGCACTGGGAGCAGAACACATCCTTTGGACTCATGGTTCCTTTACAGAGAAGCTCTTGGCCCAGGGGAAGGTTGATAACAAGGACCTTTCTGCAGACCCAATAGAGAAAGCCTTCCCCTAGAGCTGATATCCTGAATTGGGACTTCTAGCTTACTAGATTGTGAGAGAATAGACTTCTGTTTGTTAAAACCATCCATGTGTGGTATTTCTGTTACAGCAGCACTGAACGATCAAGACAACTAGGTATTGATTGCCTATTTTAAGATATAGGTTTTCAGAGACGGCATAGCACAAGCATTTCACAATGGATGAGGCTGTTAAACGAAGCAGAGACTTCACAACAATTGGATGCAAGTGTGTGGGGGCAAATACAGGAGTTGGTTACAGGAGTTCATCACAGTAGTTTGTACCGACAAAAAGATTTACAAATTTAGTTACAAAATGCATACTATATACTTTTTTTGAGTAGGTCATAAAAGTGCCTGGTTTGGTGTAAAACAGTCCTGGGGCCTGTCATATCTGATGTAAAACACTTTGTAAGGATTGTCTGATGCTAGGGTTTTGCAATAAGCTTGGTGTCCAGAAGTCCTTCTTGGATACATTTCTTTCACCTTTTATCTTGACTAGAGAGTGAATATTCTTCCTGGTAATCTACAGTTGCTAAGCAGGTAAGAGGCCTGAAAGTTAGGTGTTTCTAACTTCCGCCTTTAAAGCTTCTGAATGTAGCTGAAACATAGATTTCCAGTTTATATGTTTTACTCTTGTCAAAAAAATTTACTAGAAAACTCTCTTACAATTCCCCCCTCTTGATCAAGCATTTCATTGAATGTCTTCTGATCAGCTTAAGAATCAGCTTCTTCTGCGTGAACTTGACTTCTTAGTGACTCCTTGTACCGACATACATTTAAGATCTTAGTGTATGGAAGTGGCCAGGCACCACAAAATATTTTCACCTCGATATAAGGAAGTTCTCATTTTTAGGACAAGCTATTCTCGTGTTTGGCAAGATGTTTCTGGCCATTGGGTACCAGTTTTTTTCACCATACTATGATAGTTATTTCTGAGGATGAAAGGAAGGATAACTTGGCTTTTGAACGCTGGTAGCCACTTTTAAGACAAAAATGAAGTGCTAGTTTTTTTTAGTTTGTGAGGAATGCTTATAGTTTCTAAGTATATTAGCCTACTCATGGGTATTAGGTTGTTCTTCAGGACCAGGGCATTAGTGGTAACTTCTGTATGTTTAACAGTGCCGATTGTAATGACTGTTAACATGAACACATGTCTGCCAGTTCATTGTACTGTGGGGATTTGTATGCTGCTGGAAGCTATACTGCAGTATTCCGATACCAGTGAGGTCGACCATGACACTTTTCAGCTGAGCTGCCAGACCAAGGCACACTAGGAAGAAGGACTCAGCAATCTACTTCTGAAAAGAATTAGCTGGTAAAAACCTTATGGATAGCAGCAGTCTGATACAGTGCTAGAAGATGAGTCCCCCAAGTTGGAAGCACTCAAAAGACAACTGGGGAAGCATTACCTCCTCAAAACAGAGTCAGCCTTAATGATAGGGGTGGAGTCAAGCTTTCAGGACCTTCATTTGCTGATGTGGCATGACTCAAAATGAGAAGAAACAACTCTAAACATCCATTAAGCATTAGAATGTGGAATGTATGAAGTTCTAGGAAAATGGGAAATCATAACAAATGAAATGGAATGCAAAAACATTGATATTCTAGGCATCAGTGAGCTGAAATGGCCTGGTGTTAGCCAATCTGAATAGAACAGTCCTGTGATTTATTATACCAGCAATGACAGCTTGAGGAGGAATGGCACTGCATTCATCATTGAAAAGAACAGTTCAAGATCCATCCTGAAATACAATGCTGTCAGTGACAGGATAATGTCTTTACACATATAAGAAAGACCAATTAATATGACTGTTACTCAAATTTATACAGTAACCATTAAGGCCAAAGATGAAGAAATTGAGGATTTTTTTTTTACCAACTTATACAGTATGAAATTAAACATGGAACCTGGATGCGTTAATAATTACTGGTGATTGGAATGTGAAAGTTGGAAACAAAGAAGGATTGGTAGTCAGAAACTATAGCCTTGGTGATAGAAATAATGCCAGAAATCATACGATGGAAATTTTAGGACCAATGACTTCTTCATTGCAAATACCTTTTTTCGTCAACATAAACAATGACTATATACATGGACTGTGCAAGGTGGAACACACAAGAGTCAAATTGACTATATTCGTGGAAAGAGACAATGGAAAAGCTCAGTATTATCTATCAGAACATGGCTGGGGCCAGGTACAGGAACAGACTATCAGTTGCTCATATGAAATTTCAAATTGTAACTGAAAAAATATTACAACAAGTACATAGAAGTCAAAGTAAAACCTTGAGTATGTCCCACCCGAGTTTAGAGTCATCTCAAGAATAGACGGACACGATGAACACTAATGACTGAAGACCAGAATAGTTGTGGCATAACCTCAAGGACATCATACATGAAGACAGCAAGAGGCCATTAAAAAGATAGGAAATAAAGAAAAGACCAAAATGGATGTTATAAGAGACTCTGAAGCTTACCCTAGAACATCAAGTAGCTCAAGCAAATGGAAAAAATGATAAAGTAAGAGAGTTGAAAGGATGATTTCAAAGGGTGGCTCAAGAAGACAAAGTAAATATGATAATGTCATGTGCAAAGAGTTGGAGGTAGAAAACCACAAGGGAAGAACATATTTGGCATTTTTCAGGCTGAAAAAAATCAAACTTCAAGTTGCAATAGTTAAAGATTCTATGGATAAAGTATTAAATGATACAAGCAGCATCAAAAGAAGATGGAAAGAACACAGCCATTATACCATAAATAATTGGTCAATGTTCAATCATTTCAAGAGATAACATGTGATCAGAAACCAATGGTACTGAAGGAATAAGTGCAAGCTACACTGAAGGCATTAGTAAAAAACATGGCTCCAGGAATTGATAGAATATCAATTGAGATGTTGAAACAAACAGATTTAGCACTAGAAGTTGTCAATCATCAGTGCCCAGAAATTTGGAAGCCAGTTACCCAACCAGCACTGGAAGAGACCCATATTTGTGCCTATTCCCAAGAAAGGTAATCCCACCAACTGTGGAAATTATTGAATAATATCATTAATATCACACACAAGTAAAATTTTACTGAAGATCATTCAAAAATGGTTGCAGCAGGATATTGAAAGGAAACGACCAGAAATACAGGCTGGATTAAGAAAGGGGGCATGGAATCAGGGATGTCATTGCTGATGTCAGATGGATCTTGGCTGAAAGCAGAGAATACTAGAAAGATGTTTACCAGTGTTTTATTGGCTATGTAATGGCATTCAACTGTGTGGATCATAACAAATTATGGATAACATTGCAGAGGATAGGATTTCCCGAATGCTTAATTGTGGTCCCAAAGAATCTGTACATGGATCAAGAGGCAGTCGTTTGATGAGAACAAGGGGATTTACATGATTTAAAGTTAGAAAAGATGTGCTTCAAGGTTGTATCCTTTTCCCGTATCTATACAATCTGTATGCTGAACAAATAATCTGAGAAACTGGACTGTGCGAAGAACAGAGCATCAGAACTGGAGGAAGACTCTTAACCTGTGTTATACAGATGACACAACTTTGCTTGCTGAAAGTGAAGAGGACTTAAAACAATGATGAAGATCAAAGAGCACAGCCTTCAGTATGGATTACATCTCAACATAAAGAAAACAAAAGTCTTCACAACTAGACCAATAAGCAACATTGTGATAAATGGAGAAAAGATTGAGGTTGTCAACGATTTCATTTTACTTGGATGCACAGTCAGCACCCATGGAAGCAACAGTGAAGAGATCAAAAGATGCATTGCACTGGGCAAATCTGCTACAAGAGACCTCAATAAGGTATTTAAAAACAAAGATGACACATTGAAGACCAAGGAGCACCTGGCCCAACCCCTGATATTTTCAATCATAGCAAATGCATGTGAAAGGTGGACAATGAATAAGGAAGTTAGGAGAATTAACACCTTTGAACTGTGGTGTTGGAGTAGAATATTGAATATACAATGGACTGCCAAAAGAACAAACAGATCTGTTCTGGAAGAAGTGCAACCAGTATGTTCCTTGGAAGCAAGGATGGTGCAACTGTGTTTTACATACTTTAGACATGATGTCAGATGGGACCAGTCCTTGGAGAAGGACTGCTTGGTAATGTAGAGGGTCAGCAAAAAAGAGGGAGAGCCTTAACAAGATGAGTGGACACAGTAGCTACAACCATGGGCTTAAGTGGAAAAACAGTTATGGGCATTGCACAAGACCGGGCAGTGTTTCATTCTGTTGTGTGTAGGGTCACTCTAAGTCAGACCTGACTTGAAGACACCTAACAACAACATTACAGCATTCATTTCTTGAAGTTCACAGGTGGAATTCTTTAACCTTAACTTATAACTTTTGATTTGTAGTATATTCTGTAAACAACATAATGTTACTAGTTATTGAAATAACTAATTTTTATCTTAAAAGATGGAAAGGAAAAATAAAATTTATTTTTTATATTTACACATTAGAACACTGAAAATCAGTAATACTCTTCAGAAACTTTACATCATTATTATTTTTTGTTGGTGTTCACTCACTCTCATGTAGCTAATCTTGGTGCCAGGTTATTCTGGATTAGTGAACAACTTAAAAATCTTTTCAGTTTCTACACAAGAATACTAAAAATCCCAATCTAGTCAATTAGCATTTGTGCCTGAAATATAGTCTTTTCAATAAGTTGATATAGTCTGTTTTCTGTTGAAATATTATGTTAAAGTGTTCTCAACAAGTCAGCAAAGTAAAACATACCATGACCATGATTAATTTACAATAATAATACTTCTTAAAGTGAAGATCTTGATGAAAATTACAAAAGTAATGCAAAACTAAATAATCAGTTGAAATAAAAATACATTTAAAAACTTATTTTCAAAAAGCTTAAGACAAAACACATAATGATCTCAAGACATAAAGCCATTTAGCCAGAATATATCAAGAATACTGTAAGACTGTACATGTCCCATCATTTGAAATGATGTGAATTTCCCCAATTAAACCATTGACTTGATGGTGCTAGATTTAAAAGAAATTAAGTTGTAGCCAAATTAGCAACTGAAATAAAATTATGATATAGTATCATGTGCTTTTATTGTTAGTATCATGCAAGTATTACTGACATAAATTCTAACTCAAGGAAGATTTAGCACTTTTTCTGATTTGACAACGTGTTTTATTTAACTTAGATCAACTATTTTTGTATTATTATTTTATAAAACAGCAACAAATCCTTTCCATGAAGTCTTAAGGTTGTCAGTTTGCTATAGATCACTGAGGAACAATGCTCGTTTAAATAAAAAATTAAAGATAAATGCTTTAGCTTTCAAAGCAATGTAGTTTGGTTTTAACTTAGGAATTTTATTAAGAAATCAAACCCTTGTTTTCAAGGCAGGTTACACAAAAGATAAATGAACTCTTTAACCTAGTAATTAAAGAAAACTGTTATTTTAACAGCAGGAAACCTAATTCTTTGTTTATATATTATATAATATTCAGGTTTTTCAAAATCCTTATGATTTAACTCATCAAACCTTTAGTTATATGAATAAGGACGCCAGTCATATTAAACAAAATGTCTTTAACAAACTTCTCAAATTCTTTTGTTATTTTTAATAGCAAAATTCTTAAGCAGTAAATACATTCATTACTAGACTTATATATGTACACACCTTTTCTCTGTAGCATTAGTTTTTTTTTTTTTTTAAGTCTCTAACTTTTTATTTAAATTTCCTCTTTCTATATACCCATTTAAAGTATTTTTCTTTTCTTTATCTTGGAACAGTCAGTCCCCTCCCTTCTTTTGGAAAAAGTTATTTTCCTTTGAGAAAACATATTCTGTATATTTAATTCAGCTTAGGCTACCCAAAAAGGTCTTGGAAACTGTTGTAAATTCACAGATTATGAAACACCGAAGATTTACTAAAATGAATTTATTCTATTAAGTTCTGGGAATATTTGCATTCACCATTGCTGTTAAGTTGCTACTGGATCACAGTGACCCTATAAGACAGAGTAGAACTGCCCCATAGAGTTTCCAAGGAGTGCCTAGTGGATCTGAACTACTGACCTTTAGGTTAGCAGCCATAGCACTTAACCACTACTCCACCAGGATTACCCTGAAAATATTAGTACTATTTAGTTTATTTTATAAAACCAAAAAACCAAAAAAAAAGACAACAAAGATAAACACAATGCTATCTAGTCAATTCTGACTCATAGGGACCCTATAGGCTGAGTAGAACGGCCCTGTAGAGTTTCCAAGGAGCACCTAGTGGATATAAACTACTGATCTTTTGGTTAGCAGACATAGGACTTACGCCACCAAGGTTTCCTAATTTATCTAAGCATGTATTCATTATCAGTACAATTAGTACAGGCTCTCTGAAAAAATATAATTTAATTAAATAATGCACAACCCTGATGTCACAGTAGTTAAAAGCTGAGTTGCTAATCAAAAAGACCAGCAATGCAAATCCACCAGCTACTTCTTGGAAGCCCTTCTCTGTTCTGTAGGTTTGCTATGTGTTGGAGTTGACTCAGTGGCACTTAACAACACAACAATTAAATAAAACTACCTAGAGGTAGGAGGTTATTATACTTTTCATAATTTTATCTTTGATATACTTTATAGATTCTTTTTAGCACACCTTTTCAATATACCCAGTTATATAAAAGTTTTCAAACTATTTAGAAGCTTAGACATACTAAGCAGTTTCTCAAAGACTTAAAGTTTCTCTAAGTCTTAAAAGAGTACCTTTTGAGGAAAAAAACTAACAACTGCTAGTCATAGCTTCTGAGACAAGACACACAAAAATTTAAACATGAAACGAAACAATACATAAATTTACTATTCTGTAAAGCTAGCCCAAATAGCATAAGACAATACATGGGGTATTCCTTCTGAACCTAATTTATTTTGACTGCTAGAGGCCTACTCTCTTGTTTTAAATATACTGATCTCTTTGTTTAGAAAGTATTTATAAGTGACCAAAACATTTGAGGAAACAAACTGGAGATAAAAATTTTGCACCACACTTTAGCAAAAAAATAAACTTAAGAGGTTTTCTTACACAATTCTTATGCCAGGAGATGGCGATCTTAACTTAAAAATCAGAAACTTACCAATTTGTTCAGAAGAGAAAAAAATGATGGACTTTCTTTTAGCCAATTCTCATGTCCCTACTGTTGATCTAAATTTGAATTACAACAAGAAATCATTCAAACTAATTTAAATAACATAGTTTAGAGGCTCTTAGATTCTAATTAACTGCAAGGAAGACACTAAATTCCTCTTAATGAGTACATACCAGTAGTTAATTGATATTAGCCATACTCGTTAAGACTGCAATTGCAGCCACACTTGTGAAAACTAATTAACCTTTGCTCCAGGGTCTTTTCACCAAAAAAATGTACCTGAAGCAACCTTAATGGGCATTTAGAGAAACATGGTAGGGTTCACACAGTTAAACCGAACCACAATTCAGTAGGGTCAAACCTGCCAGACATTTTTGACAGAAAACCAAAAATAAAGAGAAAGACCATTAACAAACCTTAGAGAAGACTTCATGAGAACAAGGTGGAGGTCCTTGGCCTGGGAGTGTTTGCCTAGTATTGATTGCTCGACAGCCAGGGAACTGATTAAGCACAAAAGGCCTGTATAGGTGCCAATTTCTATGGGTCCATGGTCTCCAGGGGTTACAGCTGGCAAGTTGCTCCAGACCCATGTTGGGTGCCATTTATGTCATACAGAAAATTTAGACAATGGTTTAGAGAGGTTAAGTAATAGCTTAAAGACTGATCTGAAGCAGAAACTGTGTGACCCATCTAAATGAAACGATGGAGTTTGAGGTACAGTAATTACACAAACATTTCGTATGGTTCTTACAAAGAACAGGGCTTACAATGTTTTGATTGGTCTTTGGGCAACTGGAAGTTAGAAGCAGTCTTTCTCAATGATTACATTAAGGAATGCACAAACAGACAATTGGGTCAGCAGACCAATGTCAGGACAGAACTTGTTCTCCTAGTCAGATAACTAATAGGCGTAACTCGGTATTGATTAACTATCTTAACACAAGTTTCCTGAGATTTCAGAGTGCAAGTGATTTCACAAAGGAGAGGGGGTTGTTAAATGAAGTGGGAAATTTGCTACAATTGGGTGCAAGTGTATGGAGATAGGGTGAATACAGGAGTTAGTTACAGGAGTTGTCACAGGCACAAAAACTTAGAAAACTAATGACAAGATGCTTACTATACATATTCCCCAAATAGGTTGTAAAACTGTCTCGTTTGATGTGAAACACTCCTGGGGCTGTCATATTTGATGTAAAACACTTCCTAAGGATTGTCTGATGCTGAGGCATTGAGATAAGTTTGGTGACCAGACTTCCTCCTTAGACACATTCCTTCCACTTTTCATCTTGGCTACAGAGGGAACATTTACCCTGGTAACTTGCAGCTACTAGGCAAATAAGAGATCCGAAATTCAGACACTGCTAACTTCAAGTTTTAATGCTGCTGAATGTGCATGAAACATGGGTTTTTAGTTTACATATTTTACTCTGGTCAAAAACATTTACCAGGAAATTTTTCTGTTATGCTAGTCTAAATGGTTTAAGGTTACCACTTGCTCTTAGTGTTCTCTAAGAGGCCACAGTTTAATGGAACTACAGTTGTATTTGGCTTGGGTCAGGTACAGCTTAGTTCTTAAAGTGACACCTTTGCTTTTTAAGAATTTAAAGGGTAGAGAGCTGGGGGTAGGAGATTGTTAGCAGGATATGACAAGTATAGAATGGAAAGGAAGAGTGTGCTGTCACCAGGCAAGGAGACCAGAGGGAACTGCAAACAGGTGGGCATGCAAATTTAACTTGGACTGTATACTACTTTCATGCAATCACAATAAAAAAAGGAGGGGAGGGGATAAAAAGAATTTAAAGATGTCTTTTGCCGCAAATTTCCCCGGTGGAATACATTGTTTTCTTGACTCTTTCTTCCATGCTTACATCACTATAATCAAGAATTTGCTCCTCTTTTTCTATGTCTGCTGAAGATATAGAGCCACCACTCAACACCCTCCCCCTTCAAGGATCTTTTCATCACTGCTGCTTTGTATCACCAAATACCTGTCAAATTTTAACCTATGATAAGCTGGAGACTGGGTGGCACAGTGACAGCAATGTATTTTACACTATGATAAAAACAATAAATCTTTTCTTCCAGAATCTGGGAAGATATAAAGTTTGGGGAGTTGGTAATACTCACCTAGGTAAATAAATTTCAAATAAAACACCTGTGTGTTGCTATTCTATTCAAATATATTCCAGTTACAACCAGTGGTAGGAGATGAGGATTTAGAAGTTGGAAGACAGTGATCCTTGACTGGGGTAAGTGACTTCTGGCCAAGTGGGCTGGAAAGGAGAAGGTGGGAGATAAACTAAGAAACACATGGGAAACATGGTTGCAGAAATACAGTAAGGGGCTTGTCCTCAAAACTGGAGAAAGTGATTTTGAACATTTCCAGGATCATAAGGGAAGTTCATGTGACCATTAAAAAAAAAAACCAAAGCCTCTGCCATGAAGTCAATTCTGACTCACAGAAACCATATAGACCGAGTAGAACTGCCCCATAGTTTCCAAGGTGTGCCTGCCAGATTTGAACTGCTGACCTTCATGGTTAGCAGCTGTGGCACTTAACCACTGTCATGTCACCACTAGACTCCTCAAAATCCACTGCCATGTGGTTGATTCCAACTCACAGTAACCCTGAAGGGTAGAGTAGAACTGCCCCATAAGGTTTCAAAGGCTATAAATCTTTGCAGAAGGAAGTTGCCATGTTTTCTCCCATAGAGTGCCTGGTGAGTTCAAACCACCGATGTTTTGGTTAGCAGCTGGGTGCTTAACTATAGCACTACCAAGAATCCTTGAGGTGACCATTAAAACAAACAAAAAAAAAACCCAGACCCACTGCCATTGAGTCAATTCCAAATCATAGCAATCCTATAGGACAGAGCAGAACTGCCCCTTAGAATTTCCAAGGAGTGCCTATTGGATTTGTACTGCCTACCGCATTGGTTAGCAGATGTAGCTCTTTAACACTGCGCCACCAGTGTTTCCATAGGTGTCCATCAGAGAAGAAGTTCAGCCTGATACCAAAATAAGGGAATTAGAGACCTAAATAGACAGCTTTTCTCCAGGGACTTTGGGGACTAGTAGACAGTAGTTGGCCTGCATATGCAGGTGAAAGTAGAATGCAAGCACTAAAAAGAGAGGGTCAAGTTAAAGGACTGACATGCAAACTAGAAGAAAATTAACTCATAAATCCCAGGAAGAATTCATTTGATGGTTTAAACATATGCCTCATGACCCAACTGCATTCAATTCATTTCCTGAGATTCACTCCTGTCGTGGTAAAGAATGATTAGCTGTGAGCTTACACAGATTCTTTGGGTATACAGATCCTACTAGGGAGGAGATCTCCACAGGAAAGCAAGGCAGGTCATGAACCAAGCTTTGATTTTCAGAGAAATAACTCTCTTCGTTCTTTCTTTCTCTTTCTCTTTCTGCTACCTGGTTAGAGCCATTGGAAATCCTATGGGCAGTTCTACTCTTTTGCATACTATCATTATGAGTTGGAATTGACCTTGATGGCTATGAGTTTGGTTTGGCTTTTGGTTAAGTGGTTAGAGGACAAAATAGTCAAGAAAAGCAGTAGCAGGAAGCTGGTAGATTTGGAATGTGGGCCCTCTACTCACAATTCCTTTATTTTCCCAGGATTCCACCTCCAGGTGCCTGGTTTGGGGCCATACCCTTTGCACAGTGCTTAGAGATCAAGGGACAAAGATAGTGCTTAATCTTGGAGTTCAGTGACCTTTTGGTAGCCACTCCTGGAACTACCTCCAATACAGGTGGAAGTGGGAAAGGGAAAGAAAAAGCCTCACCTGGCCCTAAGGAACTCGGTGGTGGGAGATGGGGTGGGGGAGCGAGGAGAGCACTGCAATGAATATGGAATCACACTTCTCTTGTAGCTTGATGAGACTTTCTCATGGAGGGATTAATAGTTATCAGAAAATTAAGCAAAGGCCTTATCACAAAGCTGAGGTAGAAAATGGTTAATGTTTTGCTAAAGTATAAGGATGAAAGAAGATGGATTAGATCATAATTGGTCATGCCATGAAAGTACCAAAGATATGGAATGTACCCATATCTGCGTGAGCAAGTCCTGTAAAATATTTTCATGCTTTGTAGCATACCTCCCATCTCAGGCCCAATAAAACCAAAACCAAACAAAAACAACAGCCCACTGCCATGGAGTTGATCCTGATTCATAGCAACTCTGTAGGTATGCCTGGTGGACTTGAACTTCTGACCTTTTGGTTAAGCACTTAACCACTATATCACCAGAATTTCTGGGTTTTCCAGACAGGGCTTATAAATTCCATTAGAGGTGCTAGGCTCCCAGCTTCCATCTGGGGAGTGGAGTCAGCTATTGGCTTTGCATCAAAGACTCGTCCTGGATTCCGTTTGACTTCAAAGGACCCCACATGGAACGGTTCCATTGTTGGATTTCTAAGGATTCCCTAACAGAAGGTTGTACACATATAATTTAGACTTTGAAACAGAGAACACCAGGTACACACAAGAAAAAGTTGCTCAGGCCAATAGTGGAAAAAGGGGAATCTAGTTGTTGTCTCTAATTCTAATGTTTAGGGGGCAAAAATCATACTTCTGTCTCACTGATCACGTTTATAGGTCATGTGCTGCAAGTAGGATTCCCTGGGTGGTGCAGATGGTTAACATACCCAGCTGCTAGCAGCAAGGCTGGAGATTCGAGTCCATTCAGAAAGACTTTAGAAGGTTTGGTGATCTACTTTCAATAAATCAACTATTGAGAACTCACTGACACATTTGGGGCTGCCATGAGTTGGGGTCCACTTGGCAATAACTGGTTTCTGGTACTTCAAAGGAAAACTGAGCTGAGAAATTGCTAAAGCCTTTGAAAGAAAATGACACCATTGTCATTTGCGAGCACCACAGGCCTGCTGCAATCCCTGTCCTTATCTGGTAGGCACTGAGAAAATGATGAAGAGTTGGGACTTTGATTTTTCTTACCTGGGCCAGATATTGACTTTTAAAAAATGATACATTACCATGTAGTCATTAACTGATCATTTTAAATGATTTACTCTTACAGTTCCTGGAGTCTGCTTAGAAACTTTGAGCTTATTGAGGCCCAGTGATCCACATAAAAAAAATCAGTAAACGGCTAAAGGGAAGAAAGAAGCAATGCAGTTGACTTTTTAAACGAATTAATTGAAAGCCACTGTAGAAAATAGTCTGGAATTTGTCATAAACATTGAGTTACCATATGACTCAAGAATTCCATTCTTAGGTTATATCTCAAAGAGAAGTGAAAACGTGGGTCCATACAAATGGTCACACAAATGTTCATAGCAGCATTATTCATAATGACCAAAAATGACAACCACCTAAATGTGTGTTACCCAATACAATGGAATAGATTAAAAAACTAATGAAGTAATGATGCAGTAATGATACATGATGTAATATGAAGGAATCTATTATGCAGAATCAAAGAAGCTGGTCAAAAAGGTACATGTACAATTCTACTCACATGGGATATTCATAGAAACAAAAAGTAAATAGAGGCTTTCAGGGGCTGGAGGGGAGGGGAGAAAGGAGGGTACCTCCTAACAGGCATGGGAATTCTTTCTGTGATGATAAAAATATTCTGATATTAGATTATGGTGATATAGTCGGACAACTGTATAAGTATATTAAAAACTACTAAAAGGGAGATTTTATGGTGCTTGAATTGAATCTTATGGTATGTGAATTACACTTCAATAAAACATATGAAGCGAAAGCTTTATTCAAGAATTATATTAAATGTTTAAAATTTAGCCCAATTGCAATTAAAAGTCAAGTAAGGGGGAAAAGAAAAATGCAAGGGAGGGAAATGGAAGTGAGAAGAGTTGGTACAAGGAAAAAATGAAAACAAAAGAGAGGATGATTTTACAATATTTGACTTAAGAGAAAAATTGTTGCTGAGGTTCACTTGGGCTGTGAGCTTCAGATTATTATTACCTGTCATTATTGGCTCTTTAACTTCTAATCAACAAGTTAACAGTTATTTCCAGCTCTTCTAATTGCCCTTTGTCCTTTAGCAGTGGCTTTATTTTTACTTCACCAGAATTAATGCATTAGGTAAATAAAATTTTTCTTGGTTAATGAGCAGAAGCATATATGGATATTACTTCTGAAATCATATAAACTCAAGCCAAGACTTGTGTATATACAGGTTTCTCTTTGCCAACTTTAACTGCATAAATTACAATAATACTGAGAAGCCCACTAGGTAGTCTTCTTCTGACCTAGGTTAGACCTATCATCACTGTCACTCAATTGGCACAATTTTTTAGGCAAATAATTAATTAGAGATCCTGGACATGAACTGGTCTTAATCTGTTTTCAAACTCCAGATGGATAAAAAGCCCAACTTGTTGATGTAGAGCTGACATGGATTATGATTTCATGATAAACCACTCCTGATATTTAAAAATGATACTTTCTAGTGAAACAGTGAAATCAAGAGAAATTAGAAAAGGATCAAGTTCATTGAAAATTGTGGAAACAAGATGCTCGTCGAGTCTAGCAGTAGTCTAATAGGAAGCACGGGTTCCTGTCCCCTCTTAGAATTTACCACAGAATTGTCCCTCTCTTTCACCCTCTGTGGGGGTCCATCAATCACTAAGGCTACTAAATTAACCTTTTACTGTTCCTCAAATGTGTACCCTTTGCCCCATCTTTCTCCCACTTGGACTCTCTTCCTCTTTCACCTATTCAAATACAATGCCTTTGCAACAAGTTTTCTGGTCTGGCCTCTAGTCTTGGCCCCTAAAATCCACCCTCCACACTACTGTCAGGGTGGCAGTTCTAGAATCCTGTTCATACCATGTACCTGCCCATTAGTTCCTGTCTGAGACCAGCTGAAAGTGCAGGCACAGGTGCTCATGGTGTAAAGGACCAGGATCCCTGGAAGGCCATCAGACTGTCACTTACATTACAGCCCCTGCCCAGGAACTTGGTGAAATGCCTGCATTAAATGGCCTGAGTAAGCCAACATTCTCTGAGAGAAGCATTCTGGTCACTCTATGTGGACAAAGAAGTATGCGGAAAAACAAACAAACAAAAAACCCCACCAGCTAGCAGATGTTATGCAACAAAGCAGATCACAGTCTGCACACCCAGTGTCAGTCCCTGAGGGAAGCCCACTTCAGACAGGATGCTGTTAAAACATCTTTGCTTATGGGTTGGTGTTCCAGTGAAGTCCACAGCTCTGTCCCCTGCAGCCGGATCGGTCTGCTTATCTGTTCCAGCAGCATCATTGGCAGTGACCTCAATAAGCACACTCCAGTCAAGTCTGCAGTCCTGGTTTTCTAACTTTCTGGTCCCAAGTCCTTTCATGATCTGCAGTTGCTGCCTCCAGTTCCAGCCCCAAGGCCCATGAAGGGAAAGCTGTGATGGGCGTCAGACAGGGACATTTGGAACCTCTCTCTGAGCTAGCTAAGTTGGAGAGTGTTGCTTGCAGCCACGCTTTCAGCTTACCGGGGATTCACCGGTGAGTTATTTGTGTTCAGGTTTGAGGAAAACCCTCCTATCCTTTGAGATTTCTGTTCATCTCATTAACATTTTAAAGCAAGCAAGCAAACAAAACAGTTTCTGTTGGTTCTGGCCTCATGATGACCCCATGAGCGTAGGGGTGGAACAGTATTCCATAGTGTTTTCAATAGAAATTGCTTTTAAATAGTCTCTGTGGTACTAAATAACCGATGAGGTGACTGTCTCCGCCTCAGTCCTACAATAGAATTAAGTACTTTGTAAATTCCCAGGACCAGTCCAGCAGGTATACCAGTTTCAGTTGAGATGATTCCAACTTATGGCAACTCCATATATATCAGAGTAGAACTTTGCTTCATAGAATTTTCAATCACTGATTTTCCAGATTTTTCTTTAGACATGCCTCTTGATAGATTTGAACCTGCAGACTTTCATTTAGCAATCAAGAATATTAACTCTTTGTACCACCCAGGAACATAACAATGATAGCAAAAACGTGTCTTTTGATGTGACCACTGCCTGTTTTGTTCTGTTATAAAAAGCATCTGAGCTTCAACCAGGTAACAATGACTGCCATGGGCACAGGTGGAGAAGTGTCTGTGTATTTGTCCATCCTGGACCACACCCTCATTGTCCAGGAACTGACAAGTCATGCCACTTTCCTTGCAGTGGACACCAAATGGGTGTAGGCAGATCACCTGGGACTCATAGAGTGGCCAGAGAAGCCTATTCCCTTCCCTCCCTGTCCAGGCATAAATCTGCATCTCAGGAACAGGACATTCCAGGTCCTGCATGCTCTATGGACTGTTCTTGATCCTGCTTATGGAATCCTGACTGTGTGACTTTTGGAGTCATTGGGTGGAACAAATGATGAACATTCTTGGATGCTAACTGAAATTTGGAGGTTTGAGTCTACCCATTGGTACCTCAGAGGAAATGCCTGTCAATTTCCATCTGAAGAATTAGTCACTGAAAACCCTATGGAATATGGTTCTGCTCTGACGTGTATGAGGTCACTGTGAATTAAAGTCAAAGGCAATTGGTTGGTTTAGGTAGCTTTTCAGAATTCCTGCTGAGCTAAGATGTAATTCTTTTTTGTATGATGTGTTAGAGAGATAAGACTTAGTCAGTATTCTTGTCCATGCAAACACAATGCAAAGAATTTCTCTTGGTTGAGTTGCTGACTTAATAGAGAATCTTTTGGGTGGTGTTTTGGACACTAAGGCATCAGTCAATAGTTGCTTATTGTTTTGGAAATTTCTTGAACTTCATGAGGTCTATTGTGCTAATTTCCAGATCAATGAATATCTGTGTGCTAGCAGAGAGAGGAAAAGACTAGATGATTGTTAATTAGGACGCTGGTCTAAACTTATCACTGTGTGACTTTGGACCACTCATTTAACCAAGGCTTCCAAGCCTCATTCCATGTAAAAGGAGATAGAATGAGTGACCTGTTAACTGCCCCACTGTGTCATTGGCTACCACAGGACATTGTGTAAGAATGGGATACAGTGTCTTTTTCCTTCCAAAGCAAATACTATGATTTGGCTGCGATAAATTTCCTTAACTTGGATTAAAAAAAAAAATTTAGAAAGATGACTTTTAAAATGAGAGATTTATTTGTTACAAAGATATGTCTTCTCAAGTAACTCTTAGAAATTACAAAACCATTATGTTGGTATTAAGTGTATATCTATATTTCTAGTGAACAGAATCAAAGCTAGATTCTCAAGAATCTTCCCAAGTATTAAACTTCCTCTAAGTAGAGGGGAAATAAATGAACTTGTTAGTGGTATCCTTGGGATGTTCAAACCTCAAGAATTCTTTAGGTGATTAGCCCCTGAGGGTAGAGACTACATTTTGTTCATTTGTGGTTAAGTGGTAGAATCCTTGCCTTGCATGAGGGAGATCAGGCTTTGATTCCTGGCCAGTGGCACCACATGCATGACCACCACCTGTCTGTCCTTGGAGGCTTATATGTTGCTATGATGCTAGGTTTCAGTGGTCCTTCTAGACTAAGATGGACTAGGAAGAAAGTCCTGACAGTCTACTTCCCCAAATCAGCTTCCCTCCCTCCAGAAACCACTATGGATCCCAAAGATCTATTCTTCAACTAATTATGGGAATGGTGCTGAACTGGGCAACATTTAGATCCATTTTGAGCTGGTAGACTGTTCGGCAGCTAATAATATTGATAGTCTCCTCCATACCTGTATCAGCTGTGGCAGTGCAATAAATGTTTCTTGTGATCGACAAAAAGAAACAGTCTTGGATGGTTATGAAGGAGAGGATTAGGGGGGAGGAAAATACTAACTAGACAATAGGTAAATAGTAACTTTGGTGATGGGTAAGACAGTACACAATGCGGGGGAAGCCAGCACAGCTTGTCCAAGGCAAGCTCATGGAAGCTACATAGACATATCCAACTCCCTGTGGGACCAAATTACTAGGCTGAGGGCTGTGGGGACCATGGTCTTAGGGAACATCTAGCTTAATGAGTGTAACATAGTTTATATAGAAAATGTTCTATGTTGTACTTTGGTGAGTAGTGTCTGGGTCTTAAAAACTTGTCAGCAGTCATCTAACATACTTCACTGGTCTCACACACCATCTGGAGCAAGGGAGAAAGAAGAAAACCAAAGACACAAGGGAGATAGTCCAAATGACTAATGGACCACAAATACTCCAGCCTTTACCATACTGAGTCCAACAATACTAGATGGTGCCCAGGTATCGCCAGTGAGTGCTCTGACAGGGATCACAATAGAGGGTCTTGAACAGAGCTCGAAAAAAGTAAGAACAAAATTTTGACACACCTGCACACAGAGGAAACAAAAAAACAGATTTAATGGTCTGACAGAGACAGGCACCCCAAGAGTATGGCCCTGGGATGCCCTTTTAGCTCAGTAATGAAGTCACTCCTAAGGTTCACTCTTCAGCCAAAGGTTAGACAGACCCATGAAACAAAATGAGATTAAATTAGCACACACCCCCGAGACAAAGAAAAGAAGGCAAGGGAGAACAGGAAAGCTAGTAGTGGAAAACCCAAGTTGAGAAGGGGAGAGTGCTGACACTTCGTGGGGTTGGCAACCAGTGTCACAAGACAACATGTGTATTGTTTAACAAGAAACTAGCATATTTTGTAAATGTTCATCTAAAGTACAGTGAAAGAAGTAAAAAAAAACAAACTTTCTTGTGACTGAGTGAGAGTTTCATTCTGATTAAAGATAGGAAAAAAGCAGAGTGAGTTCTTACTAAAATAAAAGCTTTGTTTTTCTTTTGTCCACACCTCTCTCCCATTCTTCCTTTCTCTCTCATGTATTATATAATCTGAATAATTTGAAAGAATCAGAAATAATCTTCACATTTGGTAGGGCTCTGTGGAACCTGCCCCCAAGTGAACATGTTTCTAAACATGTGCTGTAACAAGATTGAGACCAGGCATGCAAGCCTTGCAGAAAATCTTGAGGGTTGTATTAAATTGCCTTTTATTGCAAGTTACATAAACTCTATGAAGCCA
The DNA here is from genome assembly GCA_028571685.1 of Heterohyrax brucei. Taxonomy (NCBI): domain Eukaryota; kingdom Metazoa; phylum Chordata; class Mammalia; order Hyracoidea; family Procaviidae; genus Heterohyrax; species Heterohyrax brucei. The sequence goes on along the minus strand of CM053143.1, from coordinate 114,878,323 downwards.
AAAGAAGGTATTTGTTGGGTCATCAAGGAAGGGCAGGCGCATGTTGGACTCCAGAAATTCACGGAACTGGGAAAGTGTTCTGAACCAGTAACTGTCTCTGCATTTCTCAGCACTACCTCTCTCTGCTTGTTGTCTTCATTCAACCCAAGTACCTGGGGGCAAAGCTGGTGGCTGCTGGGGATGCAGCACAGTATTGCCCTGTGTGGAGAGTGAGAACTCCTCTGGCTTCAGGGACAGAAATCCCAGAGTCTACTAATTGGCCCTCCTTGGTGTACACACTCACCCACATGACCAAGTAAGAGTGGCAGTTTGTTCCTACATGTTCAAAAGTATGCATCTAGCTTCAGTGGCTTCAATGCTGTGCACATGCATAAATAGGAAAAAGAAAAGAAACAGACAAAATAGAAAACTAGCAGTATCAATTCAGCCTGATAGGCTACACATTTACTGTATGTCCTAGAGCGAGAGTGACTGAATGGCATGAACCTCAGTTGGTCTTTTGTCCTCAGAGAACAAGCATCTCTTCTGCTGAATGAGTGTATGCTTGAAAATACGCATTTTTCATAGAACTTGGTGCTTACACAAAAGCCAACTCCTTTATGTAGCATTTAACCAAAAAAGCAGAGATCAGTTTCAGAAACTGGAGAGAAACTGACTTTGCCAGGCTTGCAAAGAGGCAGTTGCCAAAGTGATGCGTTCCTGGATTTTTCAGGACAATTTTGACTTCTGTGATTTTTACCTATGCACTTGATCCTACAATGTAATCCCTGGGTGAGATGAGGTGCTCTCTGTATACGGATCTGAGAGTATTATTTAGATGAAACCTCTTTACTCCCTATCTTTACTGTTTATATGGACGTTGTGCAGAAATGGGAAGAATGACTCATGAGTAGACTTGTTAGGTGTGGTTGTGTTAGTGTTGCAACACAGAAGTGTACTATTTATGTTGAACTTTTTATATTTTAACTATTCTTTACAATTTGGCTTGATGCTTTAGTAGGTGTACTTAATCACACATTTGCAAGGCTAAATCTTCTGAGTGATCTAATCCAATCACACCGCTAATTCCCCAATCTAAAAGATCATCCAGGGTGGAATTGAATACCCTAGTAACCTGGAATACCGCTCATTCAAAGCAAGCCTTTCATCTTCAGACAACTCTGAACATTAAAATGATGTTCTCTCTATACTGAGCCTATATCTGACTTCCTGTAATTTATACCCTTTGTTATTATATCTGCTACCCCAGGCCACACAGAGCTTGTCTAATCCCTCTTCCTCTTGGCAGCATTTCAAGTCTTTGAACAGATCAGTCATGTCCCACAAATCTCCTTTTCATTTTCTCCTGCTTTATTTTCACCAACTGTTCCTGATAGTGTTGATACCATTAGTTATAATAGCCAGTATTTATTGGGTGCGTATTATGTGCCAGGTATTGGTCTAAGGAATGTATATGTATATTCACATATACTTATGATGCTGAATTCTATTGACTAGGATTTTGTTGAGAATTTTTGAAACTATATTTATGAGAGATATTGGTCTGCAGTTTTCTTTCTTTGTGCTGTCTCTGCCTGGCTTTGGTATCAGGGTTGTGACGATTTCATAGAATGAATTCAGGACTAGTACTGGTGTGAGATCTTCTATGAATGTTTGCTAAAATTCTCCAATGAAGCCACCTTGGCCAGGACTTTTTGTGGTTGTTGGGAGTTTTTCTTTGTCTGTTTGTTTACTACTCCTTCAATTATTCTCTTATTATGAGTCTGTTAACTTTTCTACCTTAGTTTGTGTTAGTTTAGGTACATAGTGTATTTCTAGAAATTTGTCTACTTCCTCTAGGTTGTCAAATTTGTTGGTCTATAATTTTACAAACTATTCTGTTATGATTCCTTTTTATTTCATTTAGATCTGCTTCAATGCCCTCCCATGTCATTTCTTATTTGAGTTATTTGCTTCTTCTTCTGTTTCCATTTTGTAGTTTGGCCAGTGGTTTGTCTATTTTGTTCAGCTTTTCAAAGAACCAGTTTGTGGTTTCGTTGATTCTTTCCATTGTTTTTCTTTTCTCCATTTCATTTGTTTTGACTGTAGTCTTTATTATTTTCTTTCTTCTGGTGCCTGTGGACTTCTTTTGCCACTCTCTTTCTACTGCTTTGAGTTGTAGGGCTAATATACTGATTCTGACCTGTTCTTTCTTTCTTTTATGTTTTTTGATGTGTACATTTGTTGCTATAAATTGACCTGTAGTTGCATTTGTTGTGTCCCAAAAGTTTTCCTGTGAAGTGTTTCATTCTCACTTGACTCTAGGGATTTTTTGATTCTCCTTTTGATTTCTTCTATTACCTAATTATTTTAAAGCAAGGTGTTATTCAGTTTGCATGTATTTGAATTTGTTACTTGATTTTCCTGTTGTTGATTTCTACTTTTATGTGATCAGAGAGAATGTTTTGTATTATTTTGAGGTTTGGGATTTTATCGAGAGTTATTTTGTGGCCTAAAACATGGTTTGTTCTGAAGAATGTTCCATGCGCATTGGAAAAGAATGTATGCTTTGCTAATTCTGGGTGGTGGTTGTTGCTGTTAGGTTCTGCTGTGTGCTGAGTTGACTCCAACTCACAGGGGCCCTATGTACAACAGAACTAAAAGCTGCCCAGTCTTGTGCCATCTTCAAAGTACTTTTGAGTCCATTTTTGCAGCCACTGTGTCAGTCTGTCTTGTTGAAGGTATTCCTCTTTTCCCCTGACTCTCTGCTTTACCAAGCATGATGTTTTTCTCCAGGGACTGGTCTCTCCTGGTAACATGTCTTAAGTACCTGAGACATAGTCTCACCATCCTTATTTCCAAGGATGACTCTAGCTGTATTTCTTCTAAGATAGACTGGTTTGTTCTTTGGGCAGTCTATGCTATATTTCATGCTCTTTGCCAACATCATAATTCAAAGGCATCAATTCTTCAATCTTCCTTATTTATTGTCCAGCTTTCGCATGCATACGAGGTATCTGAAAGTAGCTGTGGCTTGAATCAAGTGCACCTTAGTCCTTAAAGTGACATGTTTGATTTTTAACACTTTAAAGGAGTATTTTGCAGCAGATTTTCCCAACAAAATGCATGGTTTGATTTCTTGACTGCTACTTCCACGGGCATTGGTTGTGGCTCCAATCAATCTTTTCTCTGTTTATTGTGATGTTTTTGTTGGTCCAGTTGTGAAGATTTTTATTTTCTTTATGTTGAGGGGTAACCACCACTGAAGGGAAGTGGTTTATGAGGTTAGGTGGAAGGGATAAAGAAAAGGAAGAACAAAAGGGGAAAAAGCTACATGATGGGAGGGAGTGTGGTATGCCTGGGGATAGGAGGACTTCCATTGTGGACCTCAGTGATGGGGACTGTGAGGTCAGGGAGGTTCTTGCTTATGCTAACATAAGAGTGAGGGTTGGGAGAGTGTGTTTCTCCTTTTGCTGGATACTCTGTCTCCTGGGAGGCCCTGGTGGCACAGTGGTTTAAGGGTTTGGCTGCTAATGCAGATTGCCAGTTTGAATGCACCAGCTGCTCATTAGAAACTCTACGGGCAGTTCTACACTGTTTTGTAGGGTCGCTATGAGTCAGAGTTAACTAGACCGCAGTGGGCTTCGGTTCTGGTCTGTATCCTGTTGGGAGTTTTGTGGAGATTCCTTCTTGTACTCTCTGGCCAGGGTTGTTGCAGCCTGTGTTTCAGGGTGGCAATGCTGTGCTGTGTTAGTTGGCTGGGGACACCCATTCCATATCTCTCCTCATTTGGTGTATTGCAGTTTCTTCTTCCAGTCAGTGTTCGATTCATCGCTTCATTTGATGCTCAGAGTTCCAGGACTAACTACTGTACCTGTTTTACTTAGTTTTTCAGATCTTTGTTGTCGGGGAATGGCATGGTGCATCTATCCAGGGTGACATGTTGGCGTTACCTCCTCTATGATTTCTTTATTCTGTGAGAATACACTGCCTGTTTTACATTTTATCATTTGTTCACATTGACATTTTTTAGAGTACAGTCCAGTTGTTTTGAATATTGCCCTACCATTTCGGTTTCTCTGATTATTTTCCCATGATTAAATTCAGGTTAAATGCATTTCATAAGGAACTACAAGGGTGAGGTGACATCTAGTAATGCTATCAGGAGAGAAGGCTCAAGAACCAAACTGCTCGGTCTTAAAGATAGGATCTGCAAACTACTAGCCATGAAATCATTAGCACATTATTTAACCTCAGTGTGCCTCAGTTTCTCACCTGTAAATGGGGTAATAGTAGTTATAGGCTTGTTTGGAGAACTATGTGAAGACACACACATATACACACACGCGCACATACACACGCACACACATGCACAGATACACATATGGCTTAGAACAATAACTGGCACATAATATGCACTCAATAAATATTGGTTTTTATTACTAGTGTTATCATTATCATCACTGTCAGGAAGAGTTGGTGAAAATAAAACAGGAGAAGGTGAAAAGGAGACTTGTGGATTTTGTGGGATATTACTGGCCTGTTCAAAGGCTTGAAATGCTGCCAAAAGAAAGAGATTAGATGAGTTCTGTGTGGCCTTGGAGAGCAGATATCACATCAAAGGTATAAATTACAGGAAGTCAAACTTAGGCTTAGTATATTGAGGTGCCTCTGCCCAAATAAAATTGTGCTGAAGATAACTAAAAACCTATTGCAACAATGTATCTTATAGGAGCTGCCAAAAATGCAGCCAAGATACAGAAGAGGACATGGAATCAGGGATATCTTTGCTGGTGTCAGATGTATCCTGCCTGAAAACAGAGAATACCAGGAAAATGTTTACCGTGTTTTAACAACTATACAAAGAGATTTTAACTGTGTGGATCATAATAAACTATGGATAACATTGTGAAGAATGGGAATTCCAGAATACTTAAGTGTACTCATGCTGAACCTGTACGTAGAGAAAGAAACAGTTATTGGACCAAACAAGGAAATACTGCGTGGTTTAAAGTCAGGAAAGGTGTGTGTCAGCGTTGTATCATTTCACCATGATCATTCAATCTGCGTGCTGAGCAAGTAATCTAAGAAGCTGAGCTACATGAAGAGGAATGCAGCATCAGGATTACAGGAAGACAATGAGTCTTCATCGACAATGAGTGATGTGCAGATGACCCAGCTTGAGCTTGCTGCAAGTGAAGAGGACATGAAACACTTACTGATGAAGGTCGAAGACTACAGACCTCACTATGGATTACATCTGAACAGCAAGAAAGCAAAAATCCTCACAGCTGGACCAATAAGCAACATCACTGGAAGTGGAAAAAATATGAAGTTGTGAAGGGTTTAATTTTACTTAGATGCACAATCAGTACCCATATAAGCAGAAGTCAACAAATCAAGCAACACATTGCATTGGGCAAAACTGCTGTAAAAGACACTGTCAAAGTGTTAAAAGTGAAGATTGTTGCCTTGAGGAATAAAGTATGTCTGACCCAAACCACAGTATTTTCAGTCACCATGGACATGTGAGGGCTGAACAAGGAATAAGGAAGACCAAAAAAGAATTAATGCCTTTGCATTATGGTGTTGTGAAGAATATTGACTATACCATGGATAGCCAGAAGAAGGAACAAATCTGTCTGGAAAGAGGTACAGCCAGCATGCTTCCTAGAAACAAGGATGGCAAGACCACATTTTATGTGTTTTGGACATGTTATCAGTCTCTGGGAAATGACCTCATGCTTGGCAAAGCAGAGGGTGAACAAAGAAGGTGCTCCACAAGAAGAACTGACGCAGTGGCTGCTGTAATAGGCTCGAGCACAGCAGGGGTTGTGAGGAGGGTGCAGGACCCGGCAGTGTTTCCTTCTGTTGGACACAGGGTTGCTAGGAGCTAGAACTGACATGATGGCACTTAGTAACAAACAATAATAATAAGATATAAATTACAAGAAGTCATATTTAGACTCAGCTTACAGAGAACATCACTTCAATCACTAGGGTTACCTGAAAGTGAAAGATTTGTGTTAAATGGCAGGTGTCTCAGGTTACTAGAGTATTCATTTCCACCTGGAAGATCCTGTGGGATTTATGAGTTAGCAAATGATTAAATTAGATGACCCCAAACACCTAGCCTTGTGAATCTTTGCCTGACTTTCAAAAAGCTCAGTTAAAAAATACTTTATGTGACTATCTTATCTTAATATCTATGTTCTATCTACACTAAATGGCACAAACAGTTAAGCACTCAATTACAGGCTGAAAAGTGACAGTCTCACGAACCCTATAGAGTAGTTCTACTCTTCACACATACTGTCCATGTGAGTCAAAATCAACTGAACAGTAACGAGCAACAACAGCATCAATATGTAAGATTATTGTATCGATTTTCTAGGGCTTCCATAACAAACTGCTATGAACTAGGTGATTTAGAACAACAGAAATTTATTGTCTCCAAATCTGGAGGTCAGAAGTTTAAAATCAGCAGGACTAAACTCCCTCTGAAGACTGTAAGACAGAACCCTTCCCTGCCTTTGCCAGTTTCTGGTAGTTGCTGGCTATACTTGGCGTTCTTTAACTTGCAACTGCATCAGTCCACTCTCTGCCTTCCTTTTCACATGGTATTCTCTCAGTTCAAAACTCCTTCTTTTAACAGAGACACCAGTCACTGAATTTGAGCTCCACCCTAGTGTTGTATGGCCACATCTTAACTTGATTACAGCTGCAAAGACTCTTTTTCCAAATAAAGTTATATGCACACATACAGAATAGACATGAATTTTGGGGGAACACTACTCAAATCAACACTGCACATACAGATTTTATATGTAGAGAGAGGAAGGTGAGGGGAGGTGGAGAGGAACTGCACAGTACGGCAAAGTGTTTGATAAGTCGTGAATATTGGTGAAAGCGATGTGAGTATTCATTGTTCCCTTCTTTCCAATTTTTTAATGGTTTGAAATAGTTCCAAATAAAATTTTTGGGAAAAATGCTGTACTTCAAAGGAGAAGTATTGCCCTTAAGGTTAACTCAGTGTTGTGGAGGACACAGGGGAGGGACATGCACTGTAATGAAGTAAATGCAAAGCACAACAAGAACAGAGAAGAGAGGCAGTGCTAACTCAGCTGGCGAGGGAGTGAAGTTCTCCTGGACGAGCTGACCCTCAGGCACCTGTGGAAGAGCAAGGCAGACGCACTTACTAAGGTGATCAGAGGCCCAGAAGGTGGGCTGAACTGGGCCCCTCATGCACATGTTGGTGAGAAGAGAAGTTATAGATTTTGAGGAGATTGCCCAGGGAGAATGCAGAGAGGAGGTGCTGTAGAGACTAACAGAAGGCTGGCCATGGAACCCTGAGGAGCAGGGTGAAAGGAGAGGCCAGCAAAGGAAACCAAGTAGAAGTGGACAGAGAGGTGGGGAGAAAGCCAAGAGTACAGGGTCGGCGAAGTCAGAGAGAGAGTGTTTTCCCAACAGAAGGGTGAACAGCAGTGTCAGACAGCGTGGAGAGGTCAAGTGGTACAACAAGCCTGAGATGGATCCTTTACATTTTGTAACTGGGATGTGTCAGACAGCAGCTTCTTCAGGGGCTGGAGACAGAGGGTGGAAGGGGATTTTATTAAATACCAAGTAGGTGTTTAATAAAACATAGGAAGCACAGAAACAACCAAGGCAGAAAGATCTTTCTAGAAACTAGAAGAGTGGAGAGGTAGGGCAATAGTTAGCAGGAGGCAAAGAGTTGAGGGCAGATTTTTGTTTTCATCAGACGAAAGAAATGTCAAACCAAACAAAACCCACTCCTGTCAAGTTGATTCCGACTCACAGGGATCCTAGAGGACAGAGTAGAACTAACCCATAGAGTTTCCAAGGAGTGCCTGGTAGATTCAAACTGCTGACCTTCTGGTTAGCAGCCCTAGCACTTAACCACTATACTACTCAAGCATGTGAACATGCTGAAGAGAAAGCCAGTAGAAAGGGCAAGGCTGAAGATACTAGAAAGAAGAGTGATTGGTGAACCAAGCCCTAAGGATTCAGAACCCAGAACACAGGCAGCAAGAAGCCTGTTTTTGCTGAGATTGTGAGGCAAGGAGCTATAGAGAATAGGGAAGATGTGGACCTTGGACCTCTCGCAGGGCATGGAGAAAAGGACAAGTGTACTGGTGGGATCAGAGTCTTAGGAGGTTGTGACTGGGACCAATATGACAAAACCGAATGAAATAGCCAAAAGAAGGGTAAAACAAGGTTACACATGAGAGATTTGGAAGCAAAATGATCAGAATTGGATGGATTGTGGAGTTGGAGGGAGAGATGATAAATTTTATCAACTCTGGGGATCAGTATCTTTCCTTAATTAAGGAAGCAAGACTTCTCCCTGCACTATCCTTCAGGTACATCCTTCAGGTACACCTGGAAAGATAGCTGTTAGGTTTCACCATCAGCTCTTCCAAGGATTGCTTCCATAGACCTGCAGTCAGGCTTTCAGAGAACAGGTTTCCATTAACACCACTGATAGAAGAACTTGGGTTAATGGGCAACCTCTGATGAGAGCTTTTCTGTTTGTTTGTTTGTTTAGTGAAAGAGGAAAATGTTTTCGCTCCCTATATTGAATTTTCTAGCATTAAAAGAAACTCATTGTCTTCAAGTTGATTTTGATCCACAGTGACCCTATCGGACAGAGTAGAACTGCTCCATAATTTCCAAGGACTGCCTAGTGGATTCAAACTGCCAACCTTTTGGTTAGCAGCCATAGCACTCAAACACTTTACCACTGGGGTTTCCTTTCTTACATTTAGCTGTTCAATATCCAGGTGTTATGGTAACCCACCTGGGGTCACCTGGAGCAGGTCTGCCTGCTTTGGATTTTGAGACAACTGTTGCCTGTAATCTGTGAACACATACTAGTTAAGTGTATCAGTTTGAGTTTATTGCTATGTTTATGGGACTGTCCTTTAACAGGACCTTGGGGGCCAATTGTCATACCATTCTGACGTGCAACTGTGGAGTATAGCTTTTCTTTCAACGAAACAGTAAGAGTCGAAGATATAATTTACTAGCCCACAATATAAAAAATTCTCTCCATGAGCACTGTTTCCTCCCACAGAGGAGTAGTTTTGCTTTTACTGTCACAAGGAGCTGTAAAAATAGTACAGAGAAGTTTCATGTACTCTCTATCCACTTTCCCCCAATGGTTACATCATATATAATGATGGTATAATATCAAAGCCAGGGATTTGATATCAGTACAATGTATGTGTCTATTTCCCTGTCATTTTATCATACATACAGATTTGTGTAACCACCAGTGCAGTCAAGACGTAGGACTCTTCCAGCACCCTGGAGAGCACCCTCATGCTACCCCATTGTAGTCATAGCGATACTCCCCCTACCGTCAGGAAGCCCCGGTGACCACTAAGCTCTTTTCTGTTTCTATAATTTTGTTATTTTGAGACTATCATATGAATGGAATCATACAGTGCAGAATCATTTGTGAATGGCTGTACCCAGCATAAATATCTCATTCCTTTTTATTGCCGAATAGTGTTCCATGGTATGGATGTACCACAGTTTGTTCAACCACTGACCTATTGAAGAACATTTTGGTTGCTTCCAGTTTTGAGCTATTACAAATAAAGCTGTTATGAACAATATATATACATGTTTATGTAGACATATGACTTCATTTCTCTGGGCTCCTTGCCCAGGGGTGCAGTTGCTGGTCATATAATAATTGCATGTTTAGTGCTATAAGAAACTACCTATTTTCCAGAGGGACTATGTTAGTCACTGTCATGGACTGAATTGTGTTGCCCCTGAAGTGTGTGTAGCCATTTGATTAGGTGATGATTTCTGGTACTGTGTGATGTTCCTATATGTTACAAACCTTGCCTCTATGATGCTAATGAGGAAGAATGGGCTGTGGTCATGTTAGTGAGGCAGGACTCAATCTGTAACATTGTTTTGTGCCTTGAGGCAATCTCTTGGGATGGAAAGGGCTGGAAAGCAAGCAGAGAGCTGGGGACCTCATGCCACTGAGAAGCAATGCCAGGAGCAGAGCAGGACCTGTTTCTCAGAAGGTCCCAGTCCAGGAGAAGATTGACAACAAGGTCTTCTCTCCAGAGCCAACAGAGAAAGCCTTCCCCTGGAACTGATGCCCTGAATTTGGACTGTTAGCTTGCTTTCATTAGAAAATAAATTTCTCTTTTTAAAACCATCTGCTGTGCTATTTCTGTTATGGCAACGATAAGACGGTCACCTATTGCTGTCACAACAAAAATACTGTAGTGGATGGCTTAAACAAAGAGACACTTTTCCCAGAGTCTGGGAGGCTAGAAGTCCTAATTCAGAGTGCCAGCTTCTGGGGAAGATTTTCTCTCTCTGTTGACTCTAGTGGAAGGTCCTCGCCATCAGTCTTCCCCTTGACTAGGAACTTCTCAATACAACACGATACGGGGCATCTATGGCCCGGCCAAGTTGATAACCATTTTGAGGGATACAATTTAATTCATAGCGGTGATTGTAACATTTTACATTGTACTATCAGTGTATGAGAGATCTGGTTTCTCCACATCTTTATTAGCTTTTGGTATTTTTACCATTTAATTTTTTTTTTTTTGTCTTAGCTATTCTGAGAGATGTATAGTGGTATTTCATCATGATCTTAATTTGCCTTTCTCTAATAGCTAGTGATGTTGAACATCTTTCCATGTGCTTGCTGACCATTGTTTATCTCCTTTGGGTGAATGTCTCTTCATGTATTTTGCCCACATTCTAACTGGAATGTTTGTTTTTTAGGTTGATATTTAAGAGACCTTTCAGTAGAGTGGAAACTCTGGTGGCATAATGGTTAAGTGCTATGACTGCTAGCCAAAAGATTGGCAGTTCAAATCTGCTCCATCAAAACTCTATGAGGCAGATCTACTCTGTCTGCAGGGTCGCCGTGAGCCAGAATCAGCTCAGTAGCAGTGGATTTGGGGTTTGGGGTTCAGTAACATTTAAAAAAATCGTTCTAGATTCAGAAGCTATCCTAATTTAACTCTACCTAGCAGGATTTCCCATGAGCCATCTGTCAGTTTGTCATACTGCAGTGGCTTGCATGTTGCTGTGACACTGAAAGTTGTACCACCAGTATTTCAAATACCAACAGGATTATCCATGGTGGATAGGTTTTGGTGGAGCTTCCAGATTGAGACAGACCAGGCAAAAAAGACTGGTGATCTACTTTCAAAAATTAGCCAATGAAAACTATTTGAATCACAATAGAATGCTGTCTGACAGAGTATTGGAAGATGAGCCTTATAGGTTGGAAAACACAACAACAGCCATGACAATGGACTGAAACATATCAGTGAAATAAAGACACTGTAGGACTGGGCAGCATTTCGTTGTGCTGTACATAAGGTGCCATGAGTTGAGGTCGACTCAGTGCAACTAACAACATCAGGATATTGCACCAAAACCTCCTTTCTTATTCAACATGAGTGTTTGCCCTCATGTATCACATTTGAAAATATTCTGCTGTAGTCTACCCTCTTCCCCTGCCATTCCCTGAACTTTGGCCTTGTAGTCAAGTCTCTGAGGTGAGCAGCCTGAAGATTGGCATCTGGAATTCCTCCTGATCTCAGAGAGAGCTTTGTGAGTTAATACCAAGCCTTGGGAGTTATACCCCTTTTCTTGGATCTACACGTCTGTAGCTGCAAAAATTGATGAGTTCCTTTGCAGTGCCCACTGCACATTAGCCAGTCCACTACTACAAAAGGTAACGAATAATAAACACAGACTCCTAAATCAGTGGCCCTGTTGAACATCACCCAGGTGCAGCCACAGGAAGGAAACAGAAGAATGTGGATGAACAGGCCTCCAGGAGGAAGTGTTGGGTACACTGTACACTAAGCTGCACAATAGCCTTCCCTGACGCACTTGGAGTATCTGGCAGGTTATTTTTAACTGCCACATTGTAAAGTAAATGTTTGCACTTTGATAAATGTTCTGTCTGCTGGCTTATTCTCAACTCTGGTCTGGAAGGCTACCCCAAGAGTCTCGGAGTGGTATGTGAGAGAGAAACTGGGTGAATGAAATATAATAATCCTTTAGGTGCCGGTCTTGATATCCAAGACGAATCAGTCCATTTGCATTGTGTTCCACTGCTTACATCACCTGGTCATGAGCCATGGCTGGAATTTGTGGAATGGATTGTTCTCTTGGAGTCACTCAATATCCCTGAGCAATGGGAGTACACATTCTTAGTTTTATATAAGAGCTAATAAGGAATGTTCCATCCACCTGACCAGAAGCAGGGTGTTGTTGCTGATGCCTCGTTGCTGGCCAACCTTTCTCCCTTCTGTTTCTCTTCTGCTTCTCCTCTTTATTGTCCTCCTTTCCTCTCTTTAAGGAAGAATGGAAGGAGAAGGGGAGCAAAGGAAAAGAAAACAGATCCATTGTGTAGAGATCACTAGGAGAATTGCGGCCCTGCCGGTTAGAGAAGGATAAATATGATACATGAAAAAGGATACACTGGGATTTTTAATATAGTATAAAATTTGGTTTTTTTGTTTTGTTCTTTTTTCTCAGTGACGCCCCTTCTAGGGAGAGGCATTGAAATATGAGATAGGTATTGTGAGTCAGTAAGGAGTTGCTTTGGAGTCGACTCTGACCCATGGCATTCTATGTGTGTCAGAGTAGAGCAGTGCTGTGCAGGATTTTCAGTGGCGGGCTGTTTGGACGGAGATCACCAAGTCTTTCTTCCATGGCACTCTGGGTGGATTCAAGTCTCCAACATTTAGGTTATCAGCTGAGAGCATTAACTGCTTACTCCAGCTGAAAATTCCAAACTATTGTGAGGGTCTACCTTTTTCACATGTAGAGGTTTGAAGCTGAAATATTCTCTTTCTCTACCAGTAACATTTCAGGGTTTTTTGAGTGTAACAGAAAACCCAACTCAAACTACGTTAAACAATAAAAGGGATTTATTAGCTCAGACTGGCAAGTCCAGAAGTAGTGGTTTCAGCATTGGTTTGATTTAGTAACTTGCCGGACATTTTTCTCCTGCTTCTCAATACAATCTAAGACTCCATGTTTCCATGTTCACATGCAGAAAGAAATCAGTTCCTTCCCACAAGTTCTGAAGAGGAGCCCTGTCCCAGATGCTGCCTGGATCACCCGTAATCAATTGCTCTGGCCAAGAAAAGACGCCTGCTGATTGTCACACAGGGCTTTAAACCAGTTCAAACAGGTTTGGCCATGCCAATGAAGCAGAACTGGAACAGAGTCGAGTTTTTACAGCTTAGGTGATCCAGAATGATAACAGGAGAAATGATAGTTGGAAGCTTTGGAAAGGAGACTTGGAAGAGGTGTAGTGAGCCCTTTCACGAGCCTGACGCATCAGGCTTTGTGTCACCCACTACTTTAATTGATGTTATTACCTCCCCCATGAACCTTCTTCTCCTGTACCAAACCATACAGAATAACATTTTTGAACTGTTATTCATAAACCATAATTTCTGTATACTACTTTTTCCTTTATTTACTAGTTCATTTGACAAATCTGCAACTATAAAAACACCAGCAGCAATGGGAGGTTTACTGATACATGTAAGCTGGGCTTATGAAAAATGTTTTTGTTGTTGTAACTACAGGGATATTTTTATTAAACAAATAATAAATTTATACCAAAACACTGCACAAAAATTTTGTCAACCATCGTTTTGTCATCATTTCCTCTGACAGTGTCACTCTGCCCCTCCTGTGCCCTCTAGTGATGCCAGTGGTGTCAGACTGAATTATTGACAGGACTGTGGAGGAGTGCTTGATGGCTGTGGGTTTGGTTTGGTTATGAAAGAGTGCTATAGGGTCATTATGAGTTGGAATCAACTCAACAGCAGTGGGTTGGGTTTGGTGAAGACTGATGCACAATCAAAGTGACATAGTCGGCCAACATTTTTAAGCAGGGAACTACTATTTCTGCTCAAAATTTGATAGGCAAGGGACTTCATTCCTATACAACACATACGCTGCCCTTGTTTTCTGAGAGGGAGATAAGGTTTCTGGCAGGGCTGTAATTTTTCCCATTCTGGTTCACTCAAATTAAAAAAATTCAGCCTGTTTCAGTTTCAGTTCCTTGGCCATGACTGAATTGGGAAGAACTTGTTTGAAACCTTGTTGCCACATGCTTATTGACTGAGGCTTGGCTTTCCTAAACCGGTCGCCGCTGCAGTGATGGCGAGATTTCTCTGACGACTTAGGTACAGTGGCTGACTCTCAATGAAGGAAAATGAAATGGCCATTAGGGTGATAAGTACGATGCCCACTACTACATCTCCTGAAGAAATGTTCCTAGTCCTGTACTGCTGACTAAAACTCTTTTAGGAGGGCATCAAGCTTCTAATTCTAAAATTTGAGATAAAAAATTAAAAATTATTGTGAATTGTGCTCACTTCAGTAGCACATATACTAAAATTGAAATAACACAGCAATTGCCATGGTCCTTGCACAAGCATGACGTGCAAATGTGTGACATGTTCCATAATTTTGAGCGGTGTCTGGGGTCTTAAAAGCTTGTGAGTGGCCACTTGAGATGTGTCCATTTGTCCTAACTCACTTGCAGCAAAGGAAAATGAAGAAGACCGAAGACACAGGAAAAACATTAGCCCAAGAGACAAGAGGGCCACATAAACATGGAGATTCCATCAGTGTGAGGAAAGAACTAAATGGTGCCCCACTACCACTAGTGACCCACCCTGACAGAAAACACAACAGAGAGTCCCTGAGAAAGCTAAAGAAAAATGTGGAGCAGAACTCATATTTACGTAAAAAGTCCATACTTGAGGCTCGAGGAACCCTGAAATCGTGACCCCTGGATGTTCTGTTAACCCAGAACTTAAAACCATTCCCAAAGCTCACACTTCAGACAAAGATTAGACTGGACTGCAAAACATAAAGTAATACTTGGGAAGAGTATGTTTCTTAGTTCTAGCAGATACATGAGACCAAATGGGTGGCTGCTGTCTTGAGGCAGGATGAGAAGGCAAGAAGGGACAAGAGCTGGTTGGATGGACATGGGAAATCCAAGGGAGAAAGCAGGAGTGTGCTGTCGCAGTATAAGGGTCGCAACTACTGTCATATAACAGAATGTGTATAAATTTTTGTATGAGAACTTAAGGTATAAACTTTTCCCTAAACCACAATTTTAGAAAAATTACAATTAATTTATACAAAAATGAGGTGAGGAATAAATTTTTACAATTGCAAGAGTCAGAGGAGCTAAACCATTTTGTTTCTCTATAACTGAACTGAATTAACTTACGATCCCATAAAAAACTTAAACCTTACATATTCAAGATAAATGAAATTATTTTTAATTTAAAGCCCAGTCTCCCCCCTGCCCAAGTACATTCTCAGTCAATTTAAGATTCTTCTGCTACCCTCATCCTTTTATTGATTTATTTTTTACCCCTTTTCTGTGGGGAAGTTATCTTTGTTCCTGGATTCATGTAGGGTCCTGATTTAAAGGGTGGGCAACTGTGAAGTCCTCCTTGAGTAGACCTCTTGTGAGCTGGTTTCTCACATCTGCCCTCACTGCCATGCAGTGATGAGGTCCACACTCTGTACCCGCCTTTGGGCTTTGAGGTCTGCAAAATCACAAGGGGTTTCTCAGCCCACTGGCTTTCTGAACCAAACTCTGTGGACTCACTCATCAGGGGAAGTGTGTGAGAGCAGCCATGGGGAAACATCATCTGCTCTTCTGTGCTGTTCTGATGCCGCAGGAAATGTGGAAGTAGTGGTGGGTACATCTCAGACGGGCTCTGCCTAGATCTGCCCTGTGACTATTTCTCTTCTACTGAATCTACTCATGTTGGCAAAGATCTCTCTGTAAGGTTATTTCCTCACAGGATTCTTGATGGGACATGGAGCTACAAGTTCTTTTGCTCTGGAATCCCTAAGCCCATCTAAATATTTCCATTACCTCTTTATACAGGAAAACCTGGTCGTGTAGTGATTAAGTGCTACCACAGCTAACCAAAAGGTCATCAGTTTGAATCCACCAGCTCCTTGGAAACTCTATGGGGCAACTCTACTCTACTGATCCTATAGGGTTGATATGAGTTGTAATTGATTCGACAGCAGTGGGTTTGTTTTTTGTTTTGGTTTTTATCCAGGGTTTAGACTTTTCCATCAGGGATGCTGACCAATGACTTACTGTTTTGCTATTTTTTCTAATTCTCTTGCTTTTCCTCCAGTCCTGAAAACACATTTCTTTAATCTCCTCTCTGTCTTAGTCTGCGTGGGGTTGGGGGGGTGCGTTTTAGTCATCTGGTACTGCTCTAATGGAAATATCACAAAGTGGATGGCTTAACAAGGAGAAGTTTGCTCTTACACATTCCAGTAGGCTACAAGTCCAAATTCAGGGTGTCTGCTCCAAGGGAAGGCTTTTTTTCTTTGTTGGTTCTGGAGGAAGGTCTTTGTGCTGCCTGAGTCAGGAAGCATTCTGGTGCAGGAACCTCAGGTGTGAAGGATGCACACTCTATTCCTCGTGCTGCTTTCTTGATGTATGAGGTTCCCAACTCTGATTGCTTCCCTTTCCTTTTATCTCTTGTAGGATGAAAGGCGGTACAAGCCACAGTCCAGGGAATTGCCCTCAGGAAGGGTGTAACAGTCCTGCTCTAATCCCCCTTTAACATAACCCCATCTATTAATAGCCACAGGCAGAGATTAGGATTTATAGCATGGCAAAGTCACAAAACAGAAGGCAGTCACACAATACTGGGAATCACTGGCCTAGCCAAATTACTACACACATTTTTGGGGGCACACAATTTGTTCCAAGACAGGAGGCTTATACAACAATTTTGTGTTCTTTTGAATTTGTTGGTTATAATGTAAACTCTGCTACTTAGTAATTTTGCTCTAGGTCTTTGCTTTGACTCCAGTTGTATGATTTGAAACTATTTCCTCCACATTATCAATACCATGAGATGTTCCCACAAATTGAACAGAATAGAATACTCAATGTTTATTTCTTCTAAATTTTGTTCTTGGAAACACATTTGGCACAATTTGCCCTTTGCCAGGACTTCTTGTCCAATTCTCTTGAAGTGGGTATTAATATATACAGATCTCATGCTGTCTTTTCCATCTGAGGTTTTCATTTTTTTATGTTGAAAAAGTTGATTTTGTCTGAATAAGTGGTTGCTTGAGGGCAGATGGGAAGCCATTTAGGGGTGACTGAAAACTATTTCTGTGGTTTCCACAACAGGCTAGTTTCATAAGGCAGATGAACAAATTATTGGGTAAAGCCTGTTTGTTTACTTTTAGGGCATGCTTTTGTGACTTAATGTCCATTTTGCTTTTTCTGTGGGGAATCTGCCATAGGAAGAAGTTTCTACTAGTTCAGAGATCCTAGAACAGCTGTTGTGATGGCTAACTCACAGCCACAGCATGACTTCTTACTTTCCAGTTTCTCATGAATAGATTCAAATCCCTTAGTTCTCTCAGTACTTTAAACCTGTTGCTGTCAAGTTGATTCTGATGCATAGTGACCCTATATGACAGAGTAGAACTGCCCCGTGGGGTTTTTAAGGAGCAGCTAGTGTATTACAACTGCCAACTTTCTAATTAGCAGCTGAGTTCTTAACTGCTGTGCCCTGAGGGCTCCTTTAATGCGTTACTGTGGGTAAATTCCATGGAAATGGTGGGAGTTTCCTTGGTATTAAAACATATATTGCTGTGCTATCTTTAGGTATATCTAGTTCCTTTTTCCTCTTTTCTCAGTAGACGTTGAGTCTAATGTTATAGTGCTGCTATCACAGTCACAATTTGGAAAATATAGCCCGGAGGAGGAAAACTCGAAGTTTTTTCTCTGGGTAGAGGGACTGGTCACATGAATTCTTTAACTCTCACACCCTTATAAGCACCCAATAGACTGAACATGCAACAGATGACATGTTGAAATGACAAATCCTACTCACTTTCTGCCTCTCTGTCCTGTGAACAAGCACTATAACACAGTGGGACATTGGATACTGATTAGCAGGTGTTTGAAGAAATATACTCTTAACCAGCTTCTCAGTGGACTTGCTTTCCATAAAGTTTTCTATAAAAATAATAAAAATCCTCCCAACTGAATCAATAAACATCATTACAAATGGCAAAGAAACCAAAATTGTCAAGGATTTTATTCTACTTCAATCAACAGTCAGTGCCCATGAAAGCAGCAGTCAAGAAATCAAATGATGTATTGGGTAAATCTGCTGCAGGAAATGACCGAAACTAAAAAACAAAGATATCCCTTTGATGGCTAAGCGGTGCCTTACCCAGCCATTTGAATCACCTGATAGGAGTGTGAAAATTTCAACAGTAAAAAACGAAAGTGGAAGGAGAGTTGATGTCTTTGTATTGCAGTGTTAGCAAAGAATATACAATATATCATGGACTACTGGAAGAAGGAACAAATCTGTCTTAGAAGAAGTGCAGCCAGAATGCTCCTTAGAAGCAAGAATGGTGAAACCTCAGCTTGATTACTTTGGACTGGTCATCAGGAAGGACCAATTATGAGGACAGGACATCATGCTTGGTAAAGGAGGGGAGCAACAAAAGTGAAAGAACTCTTCCATGAGATAAGTTGATACAATAGCAACAACAAACTCACATAACCAGCAGTTGTGAAGATGGCACAGGACTCAACAATAGTTTGTTCTATTATATATAGGGTGACTATGAGTCAGGCCCAACTCCACAGCAACTAACAACAGTGGACTTGGGTATATAAAAAAATAAAAATTGCCAAGGAATGTACTTACTTTCTCAGATTGCCTGTAATGTATTTAGTCATCTTGAAACAGTGACTCCCTACATTTCTAGTGTAATAATAGCTGTGTTGGGGCCCTGGTGGCACAGTGATTAAGCACTTACTGCTGACTAAAAGGTCAGCAGCATGAATCCACCAGCAGCACCTCAGAAACCCTATGAGGAAGTTCTACTCTGTCCTATAGAGCTGGACTCAATGTCAACAGAATTTGAATAGTTATATTTACTTGGCTCTGCAATTTCTGCCTTCAGCAACCTTCCACCCAGAGTGTGCCTGTAGCATAATCTTTTTACAATGTACCCAATGGGATTATAGGATTTTCCTTGGAAATTACCCAAATGATTGCCCCAAAGCAATGAACACTGAAGAACAATCCACACAATGTGAGGCTTAGTCTTGTATCTTAATACCACTATCATAAAGAAACTCAGCTATACTCACTTTTCAAACCAGTAAAGCTAGTCCTTTGGAAATATTTGTGAGAATTTTGCAACACTACACAAATAATTTTATGGTGTCCTGTAGTGTAAAGAACTGGTAAAAGGGACAGTCTTTATAGTCACAGTTTTACGTTTAAATCTCAGCATGGGCACTTATTTAACCCTAGGCAAGTTAGTTTATCCTACCTAAACCCGAGTTTGAGTGGTTCAAGGTGTCTTAGTTACCTAGTGTTGCTATAACAGAAATACAAGTAGACAGCTTCAACAAAAACAAACTTATTCTCTCACAGTCTAGAGGCTATTAGTCCAAATTCAGGGTGCCAGCTCCACGGGAAGGCTTTCTGTCTGTTGGCTCTTCCCCTGGTTGAGGAGTATCTGAGGCACAGGGGCCCCAGATCCAAAGGAAACACCCTGCTTCTAGTGCTGCTTTCTTGGTAATATGAGGTCCTGTGTCTCTCTGCTTGCTTTTGTAAAACAAATTGGCTTAAAACATAACCTAGTCTTATAGATTAACATTAACATTAACAATCATTAACATAATTGCCTCTAACACCATCTTATTAGCATCATAGAGGTAAGATTTATAACATATAGGAAAATCACATCAGATGAAAAAATGATAGGCAGTGTACAATACCAGGAATCATGGCCTAGCCAAATTGATACACTTATGTTTGGGAGACTGGATTCAATCCATGACAGCAGGTATGCCCAGAGAGCACTCTTCTTCACACTGGAAGCAGAACTGTGATGTGAAAAATACTGGAAGCATAGTCACCCTCTCAGTTTCCTCAAATTACAACTGTGGTTTCTTGGTGGGGTTGCTGTAAGGATTAAATGCAGATCCCTGCAAAGTGCTCAGCACAGCACTTGTCAGTTTCCACTGAGATGATCCCAAATCATAGTAACGCCATGTTTGTCAGAACAGGACTGTGCTCATAGAGCTTTCTGTGGTTGATTTTCTGGAAGTAGATTGCAAGGCCCCTCCTCCAACACATGTGTGGGTGAAGGTGAACCACTAGCCTTTCAGCTAGCAGCTGAATGTGTTAAGCTTTTATACCTACCACCCAGGGATTCCAGCACAGCCTTTCCACAGTTACGGTGATTACCAAATGACAGCGTGCCCTGTTCATACAGCCCTTGGCCAGTCATCCAGTTTAGCTAGCATTTGGAAAATGTCTAAAAGATAATTACCTCCCACTCCACTTCACAAAGAGAATCCTAAAAGCCATGGGAAAGACCATCAAACAAATAAATTCTTTTTTAAGAAAGCCAAGCCATCCTGGATCCCAAATGATCTTGACCACTGAAACCAACTCACGTTCTGTCTGACCAGCTTGCTCTTGAAGGCTTCTTTCTTTTGCTCTAAGTGGTTGGAAAAGCATAAATCCTTCCACTCTCTTCTGAGAATAAAATATAAATTTCTTCAAATATGAGAGCCTGCTGAAGCTCATTTCCAATGTACAGAAAGAATCAGAGCTGAGATGATTTGTTTTTCCTCTTATAGCTATTGTAGTTTGGTTTTTGTTTCACTTCCAGACACCGTTACAATAGTTTTACTCCATTATTTTGTGCTTATTGTGGAGACAGACACTTTAGAGTTACAGAGGTGGAAGATCTTCTGTATAAGGCAGAACACTGATTAATACACGAACCAAACCCCAGACCAAACCCACGGCCACGGAGTAGAGTCCAACTTGTAGAGACCGTGTAGTGCAGAATAGAACTGCCCCATCGCGTTTCCAAGGCTATAATCTTTATGGAAGCAGGTGGCTACACCTTTCCCCCACAGAGGAAATGGGGACTTGGAATCACCGACCTTTTGGTTAGCAGCCAGAGCTTTCAACACTGCACTACCAGGGCTCACTTAATAAATTGAAACAAGTGCTTACGACACTTGAGAGGTTTATTGATTTCCCTGGGAAACTCAGCGGCAGATGTTGCTGGATCCAAGATTAGAGCAATGGTTCTAATCCGCCCAAAGCCTGTTTCCAGCCTGCTACCTGTTGTTGCCAAGGAGTCACCACTCTGGAAGCTCAGCGGCTTGGTGGCTGTGCATGGAGATGACCAGTCTCTGGGTGCTCAGGAGGCTTCACCTTAAGAGAACACTGCTGTGGGCCAGCTAAAAATGAGCTCACAACTGATGCAAAGTATTTAAAAGCAACACTTCGTGCTGAATTTTTTTTCACTATCAAAAAAGAAGTAATAAGTGTATAAAACCACTATCCTCTCTTCTAAACCAAATGAGTGGTTTGAATACAAAAAATAATCAAATATTGTTGTTGGGTGCTGCTTAATCAATTCTGACTCCTAGCAACTCAATGTGACAGAGTAGAACTGCCCCATAGGATTTTTGGGCAGTAGTTTCTACAGAAAGAGGTCCAGGTCTTTCTCTGGCACTACAGCTGGGTGGGTTACAACTACCAGCCTTTCGGTTAGAAGCTGAGTGCTTAACCGTTGCACCACCAAGGGCTTCTTAACCAAATATTACATGTGTTTAATTGTTTTTAGTAGTTTGCCCACAATCTAGGACTGTCAACTAAATGGAAAGTTAAAGGAATCTTACTTTGGTCAAGGTATGGGGGTCTTTCTGTTCCTTTTTCTATTCATTTCCAACTTGAGAATAAACTCTAGAGGCTGAGGTTTCTCAAGGCACAACAGGGAATCTAGATGCAAGGTTTCCAATCCCTGCTCTGAAATTTCTTAGCTCTGTGACTCTGGGCAAGGCAAATAAAATATTGGCACATTGTCGTCTCCCTGTAAAATTCATATTTGTAAGGTTTGAGTGCTTCAACAGATTTTAACAGACTTTGGAGTAAAATTAAGAGGCCCGGGGTTCCAGTAAAGGAGATACTTCAAGGAAAGACGTGGTCTGGGGCCAACATGCAGTATGCACTCCGTGACGTTCACGACCATCCTTTTCCATGCCTTCTGGTATGTGGCAACACACGTCTAGGATTTTAGAGCTGGGTAGAGCCTTATGGATTATTCTATCTCTTTCATTTGTCCTTGCATGTTTTTCTGCACATCTTCCTCTGGCCCATTGTACATTGACTTCACAGATTAAACTCATCAAACAATCTTATCTCCCATATTTCTGAATTATTGGGGTGAGGGAGATCCTTGTTGGAGCCCCCAAGTTCAAATTTATGCTTACCATGGTCACAGTACTTACCACTAGGCTGATAAATGTCTGTTTAGTTGTTTCTCTGAGACTACTGAGAATTCTTTGACATATACGGATTCTCACTTTTTGATCTCTGCATCCCTAGGACCAAAGGGGCCCTGGTGACTCAATGGTTAAATGCTCAGCTGCTAACTGGAAGGTTGACAGTTTGAACCCACCAGCATCTGAGAGGGGGAAAAGACCTGGTGATCTGCTTCCACAAACATTACAGCCTAGGAAGCCCTGTGGGATATGGAATTGACCTGACAGCACACCTACATTGCCAAGCCATAGCACAGTGTCTGATGCCAAACAGGTGCTCAATAAATGATTTTTATAGCCATTGACAATTAAAGAAACATGTAGCCTAATCCATCTTTGAATTTTGACTTGTAGAGAGAAATGAAGTTAGCAGAACAGTAGTATCTCTGTAGGCTAAGAAATGATGGGCACCAAAGGGCAAGCACTCATCATTGTTTTCCAGCTATTGAAGGTGGTCAACATCATGACCCCACAGTTTCTCATGGTGCCCCACCATGTCCTACCTCTGCCTCCAGGGGCCTTCAGGTTTAAGGCAACTCTCAGGAGCTTGCTGTGGGGAACTCCTAACTCTACCTTGGAAGGGTGGGTGCTAGAGCTAAGAGTGTTAGCAGAAGTCCTGGGCCTGGACCTCCCACCTCTGATTCAGCATCAAGTCAGCATCATGAATCTGCAGGTTTCCATGGTGGTCACAGGAGCAGCATGGTTTCTGCCCTTATATTTGTTCCTCTCCCTTCCCCAGGAGCTAATTCCTGCTGGTGGCACTTCTCAGGGTCTCTTTTCAGCTAGCTTCTGGGAGGTTTTGACCAATGGAAGGCACTGAGGGTCAATGGAGGCACTGGTGGATAATCAGAGGGTGGGAGGAAGGCAGAATTCAGGACTTTTCTCTGTGTCCCTCTCTGTCTCAGGCAGTACCCGTGGCAGTGGTTTTGTCTCCCCATGGCACTAGCTCTTGCCTGCCACAGGCTCACCAAGTAGGCTCTCAACCCTGGGGGGTGGCAATGGCATCCTGTCATAGTTATGCTGGGTCCTCTATCTGCCTTGGTGGGTCATCCATTAGCTATTTACCCAACTCCTTCTGTTTTAAGTGTTGTTGTTGTTAGCTGATGTCAAGTTGGTCCATGACTCATAATGATCCCTGACTCATGGCAGCCCCATGCACAACAGAACAGAATGCTACCTGGTTGTGAGCCATCTCCATGATCTGTGTAGATCAGGCCATCCTCATCCATAGGGTTTTCACTGGCAAATTTATGGAAGTAAATCTCCAGGCCTTTCTTCCTAATCTGTCTCAGTATGAAAGCTGTGCTGAAACATGTGGAGCATCATAAGACACACAAGTGTCTGGTGACAGACGAGTGGTGGCAGCACATGAAGTATGTTGGCCAGGAACCTAACCTAAGTCTCCTGCATGGAAGGTGAGAATTCTGCCACTGAATCACTACTGCCCACCCTGTTTTAAATAGTTAGAAGAAATTACTGTTGGCCTAGTTGGAATTTGGACTGATATATGTACCATTCTTCCTTTACTACAACTTGTAAGAAATTAAGTTGACAATATTTATTGGGCACTTATTCCATGCTGCGAACTATGTGAGGTACTAAGAATATAAAAATGAATGATATTGTCCCTGCTCTGGAGGGGATTACAGTTTGATTGAGGAGACAATCATGTAAGCAAAGAATTATGAGGCAGTTTAGCAAATACTAATAAAAATAAGTTCACAATGACCTGTGAGCCCAGAGGGAGAAGAGATTAACTGGGGGTGAATTAGGTAGGAGTAGGAAGTGTGTTATGGATTGAATTGTGTTTTCCCAAAAAAAGATATGTTGACATGGTCCCTGTCGGCATGAGCTTGTTTGGAAACAGGGTCTTTTAAGATGGGTGGGCAGGTCTTATAAAAGAGGAGACAGACACAATGACAGAGGAGGAACAGCCAGATGATGACAGGTAGCAGACACCACAATAAGATGCATCTATAAGCTAAGGCACACCAAGAATTGCCGGGAATGACCGGTAGCTAGGATAGTGAAACAGGTCAGGTCAGGTCCTCTCTCGAGCCCTCAGGAAGAGTCAGCATGGCCAATACCCTCCCTAATTTGAACTTCCAGCCTCCAAAACTGTGAGACAATGCATTTTGTCTTTTAAAATCACTCACTTTGTGATATTTTGTTATGGCGGGCCTAGGAAACTGAGACAGTCAGGGAGGAAAAGTTTTAAAAAAGAGGTTGTAGTATACAGGCTATAGGAATACAGGCTCCGGAAACTGCTTGGTTGAGATCTTACCTCCAACATTTATTTGTTGTGTGACTGGCAGCAAGTTTTCTTTTAACTTTATTATGTCTCAGTTTTCTTATTTGTCAAGTGTGGATAGTAATTATAATACCTCATAAAACCAAGGTTAGGGCAGTATTAGACCCTACCACACTACCTGGCACACAGTAGGGGCTCGGCAGATATTGGTTGACTTAATGAATGAAGAAGGATCGGTAGCTGGAAAATATGGTCTTGGTAATAGAAATAATGCTGGAGATCGCAGGATAGAATTTTGCAAGACTAATGACTTTTTCATTGCAAATACCTTTTTTAACCAACATAAATGGTGACCGTACACATGGACTTCACCATATGGAATACACGTGAGCTAAATTGACTACATTTGTGGAAAAAGATGATGGAAAAGCTCCATATCAGCAGTCAGAACAAGACCGGGTGCTGACTATAGCACAGATCATCGATTGCTCATATGCAAATTCAAATTGAAACTGAAGAAAATTAGAATAAGTTGTGAGAGCAGAAGTATGACCTTGAGTATATCCTTCCTGAGTTTGAAGACTACCTTAAGAACTGATTTGATGTGCTGATCACCAGTGACCGAAGACCAGATGAATTGTGGAATGACATCAAAGACATCATCCATGAAGAGAACAAGAGGTCATTAAAAAGACAGGAAAGAAAGCAAGGACCAAATTGGATGTCAGAAGAGACTCTAAAACTTGCTCTCAAGTATTGAACAGCAAAAGCAAAAGGAAGAAATGGCAAAGTAAAAGACCTAAACAGAAGATTTCAAGAGCAGCTTGAGAAGACAAAAGAAAGTATATATGTGCAAAGAGCTGGGAATGGAAAACCAGAGGGAAAGAACACATTCTACATTTCTCAAGCTGAAAGAATTGAAGAAAAAAATTCAAGCCTCAAGTTGCAATAGTGAAGGATTCTACAGGGAAAATATTAAATGTCTCAGGGAGCATCAAAAGAAGATGGAAGGAATACACAGAGTCACGCTACCAGAAAGAACTGGTTGGTGTTCAGCCACTTGAAGAGATAGCATATGATCAGGAACCAGTGGTACTGGAAGAAGAAATCAAAGCTGCTTTGAAGGCACTGGTGAAAAATAAGGCTCCAGGTATTGAAGGAATATCAATTGAGATATTTCCACAAACAGATGCAGTGCTGGAAGTGCTCACTCGTCTATGCCAAGAAATTTGGAGGACAGCTACCTGGCCAACTGACTGGAAGAAATTTGTATTTATGCTCATTACAAAGAAAGGTGATCCAACTGAATGTGGAAATGATTGAACAATATCATTAATATCACAAGCAAGTAAAATTCTGCTCAAGATCATTCACAAGCAACTACAACAGTATATTGACAAGGAACTGGAAGACATTCAAGCTGGATTCAGAAAAGGATGTAGAACCAGGGATGTCATCTCTGATGTCAGATGGATCTTGGCTGAAAGCAAAGAATACCAGAAAGATGTTTACTTGTATTTCATTGACTATGCAAAAGCATTTAATTGTGTAGATCATACTAAATTATGGCTAATGTTGCAGAGAATGGGAATTCCAGAACACCTAATTGTGCTGTTAAGGAATCTGTATATGGATCAAGAGGCAGTCGTGCAAACAGAACAAGAGGACACTGCGTGGTTTAAAGTAAGGAAAGGTGTGTGTCAGGGTTGTATCCTTTCACCATACTTTTTAAAATCTGTATGCCAAGCAAATAATCTGAGAAGCTGGATTATAATAATGAAGAAGGAGGCATCAGGCTTGGAGGATGACTCAGTAACAAGCTGTATTCTGCAGATGACACCACCAAGTAACTTGCTGGAAATGAGGAAGATTTGAGACACTTACTAATGAGGGTCAAGGACCACAGCCTTCGGTATGTGTTGCACCTCAACATCAGGAAAACAAAAATCCTCACAACTAGATCAGTAAGCAACATTGTCATAAATGGAGAAAAGATTGAAGTTGTCAAGGATTTCATTTTACTTGGGTCCACAGTCAATGCCCATGGAAGCAGCAGTCAAGAAATTAAAAGGCGCATTGCATTGTGAAAATCTGCTGCAAAGGATCTCTTCAAAGTATTCAAAAGTAAAGATGTCACCTTGAAGACTAAGATGCGCCTGATCCAAGCCGTGGTATTTTCAGTGACATCGTATGCATGTGAAAGCTAGACAATGAACAATGAAGATGGAAGAAGAATTGATGCCTTTGACTTGTAGTGTTGAGAATGTTCAATGTATCATGGACCGCCAAAAGAACAAAGAGATCTATTCTGGAAGAAGTACAACCAGAGTGCTCCTTGGAAGCAAAGATGGCAAGACTGCCTTTTACATACTTTGGACATGCTGTTAGAAAGGATTGTTCCCTGGAGAAGGATATCGTGCTTAGTAGAGTGGAGGGTCAGTGAAAAAGAGGAAGATCCTTGATGATATGGACTGATGCAGTGTCTGCAACAATGAGCTTAAGCATAAAAATTATTGTGGACATGGCACAAGACTGAGCAGTGTTTTGTTCTGTTGTTCATAGGATTGCTGTGAGTCGGAACCGATTAGACAACACCTAACATCAATGAATGAATGGCCTGAATAAGTTAATGAGTTTACCAAGCAAATGATGAGAGTTGAGAGGTAAAAAAGGCATTCCGGACACTAAGCAAAAAGCATGATGTTTTGGAACATCATAAATTTGATTTGTTTGGATATATGCATCAGTCTCATATGAGTTTTCCTCCTTGAACTCACCTGTGGCTTCACTGATCAAAGCAAGTTTCTGGCCTGGAAAGCTGAACTCTCTCCTTCTACTTCTAATGCTTCTTTTCAAATTCAATAAAAAGGTGTCAAGGAAAGAAGTTCTAGATGGGATGTTGTGATGAGAGCAAGGTTGTTAAACTTACCAAATAAAAATACAGGATGTCCAGTTAAATTTAAATTTCAGATAAATAACAAATAATGTTTTGGTATAAGTATATCCCAAATGCTGCTTGAGATTTTCTTAATACTAAACATTATTTACTGTCTATCTGAAATTCAAATTTAACTAGGTGTCTTGTATTTTATCTGACAACCCTAGTTGAGATACTCAGGGCAGGGGATGGGACTGGGGGTGTATGAGGGACATAGAACTACAGGAGGAGCAATAGCAGACAAAAAGAGAGGAGGGTACAGATAATAAATCACCCCCACCTCAAATGGCCCCTGGTGTGTTTGGGACCAGCCTTGTTATAGGTAAGGGTGATTAGGCTGCTTTGCTTCTCCACTCTGGCTACAGAATACCGTAGAGTTGCCTGGGAAGCTTAAAAAAATGCTTTGCTCAAGCTCTACCCCAAATCAACTAGATGTATTCCTGCCATCTTTGCTTCTGAGGAGCACTCTCGTTGTTCTTTTGGCAGTCCATGGTACATTCAGCATTCTTCTCTAACACCACAATTCCAAGGCATCTGTTCTTCTTCTGTCTTCTTTGTTCATTGTCCAGCTTTTGCATGCATATGATGCAACTGAGAATATTATGGCTTGGGTCAGGCACACTTTAGTCAGAATTTATAGGGATGGGGCCCAGGTATTAGGATTTATTAAACCTTACCCCCAGAGTAGAAAACCACTGCAGTTAGAGAAATGAAATAGAAGTGGTGCTCAGAAAGCCAATTGCTGTCCAGTGGAGAGCCATTGCTTTATTGATACGGTTTACAGATCCAGAAAGTTGGGCACCCAGAATTACCAGGTTCAAGAGAACTGATTCATATTAATCAGCTTCCTAAAGTACTGATGACTAAATGTACATGTCAAAATGTTAATGTATATTGATAAATATAACTGTTAGGAAGACAGGGCACTTGAATCAACTGCCCAGCATTTTTATATTTCTATATGTGAATCAGTTGAATCCCTAGTGCAAAAGTAATCAGAGTAAGGAGAGTTAAAGGAACTTATGGAAAAGGCAACCAGCTCTTCCATAGTGAAACACATAATTCTTCTATGGAATTCCAGCTAGAGAAGTTAGTTTCTTCAGGTCTGCCTGGGATAGTCCCATGCAGACTGTGGGTAGGGCCCAGTGATACACTCTCTCTCACTGGATACTTCTTTTGTAACCTCCATATTGACCACCCTGCCAGTTACTTCGTTGTTGTTGTTGTTAGGTGCTGTCGAGTCAGTCCTGATTCATGGCGACCCTATGCACCACAGAACGAAACACTGCCTGGCCTTGTACCACGTCCACAATCGCTTTTATGCTTAAGCCCATTGTTGCAGCCACTGTGTCAATCTGTCTTGTCGAGGGTCTCCCTCTTTTTTGTTGACACTCCACTCTACCAAGCATGATGCCCTTCTTTAGGGACTGATCCTTCCTGAAATGTATGTAACAGGCAGTTTTGCCATCTTTGCTTCCAAGGAGTGCTCTGGTTGGTTGTTCTTTTGGCAGTCCATGGTACATTCAGCATTCTTCTCTAGCACCGCAATTCAAAGGCATCAATTCTTCTTCTGTCTTCTTTGTTCACTGTCCAGCTTTTGCATGCATATGATGCAATTGAGAATATTATGGCTTGGGTTAGGCACGCTTTAGTCAGTTACTTATTCACCCATCATACCGTAGGTGGTTAAGTCAAAACATTAGTTGTACAAATATAATCACATGCTCCTGGGATTCCACCTTGGTCACTCTGATTAGAACTTAAATATTACAGAAAGTTCTCAGCCATTCATGTACTATTTTACAGGATGGGTAATTTTGTCAAATGGTTGAGTTCATTCATCAAATAACAAATTTACTTCATTTCAGTTTCAGAGACAGTTTTCAAAATTAAGAGAGTGTGGAGTCAGGATTATGTCAACTTGGCTACTCCATACTTGGCTGCTGTATTAAGTGGCAGGGCGGGGTTTGTGGTGGCTCCCTACCCCTCGGCTCTCATCTCCTGACCTTCACTAGGCTGCTGGTCTGCTCACGTAGCCAGGAGCTCCTGCTCTCTTCTTCCGGCGTCTGGTTCCGGGACTTGAACTAGCAGCTGTTGGACTCATCAGTCCTTACAGTTGGCACTTGAGAGTCCTGCTCCCTGACCTGCCGATCCTGGGGTTGCCAGCCTCCACTGCTTCGTCTCACCACCAGTTGGGATCCACTGACCTACACAACTGGTAATCTAGAACTCTGGTCTCTGACCTGCTGACTTTGGGTTCCTCAGCTTCTGTGGCTACGTGAGGCTTGTGCCAGAACTTGGGGCATTCAGCTTCTGTGATTACGTGAGCTGTTTCCTGTATCTGTATCTATCTATCTATATTATAAATCTTTCCTTGTACCTACACGTGTTACTGGTTTTGTTTCCCTAGAAAACCCAGCCTAAGACAGAGTATCTTCCTGAAGCTCCCATGTTCCCCCAAGTACCCCTAGTATTTGAAAAAACAATTATGTATGCAATGTCAGTGATGTATAGGCCTCATGAGTGTTTTGTACCAACTCATTCCCATGCTGATGTAAAGTTCAAGTCATATTCTAAACATCTGGTAGACTGTATGAATGTGGATGGCTGAGGAAAACTATTTTGCAAAACTAACTTCAAAAGTCCAATCTTGAGAACCGTTTTCGATGGCTTCACTGTGGGTTTGAGTCTAGGTTTAGCACCTGTCCTGCTAAGATGAGAGAATGCCCCCTCTCAGGAGCTGGTTGTGAGCCTTTGCAGGGGGATTTTGTTCTCCCAGTGCTCCGATGCTGTCCAGAGCTTTTGGGGCATTGTTTGGCTTTTCTCCCCTTGATACTTCTTCTTCATGTGAATATCCAGTTGTGCCACTCATAGCAACCCATAGGGTCAGAGTAGAGCTGCCCCATCGAGTTCCCAAGAGCGCCTGGCCAATTTGGAGTGCTGATCTTTTGGTTAGCAGCCATAGCCCCTAACTGTTACACCACGAGGGTTTCCATTAGTTGCTCAGCACCGTTGTGTGAAAAGATGATCTTCCTCCAATGAACTGCCTTTGCTCCTCTGTCAAAGATCAGTTTCTATATTTCTGTGAGTCTATTTCCATTGCTCTAGTCATGTATATACCACACTGTTTTGATCACTGAAGCTTTATATTAAGCCTTGAAGTTGACTGGTATCAGTCCTTCAACTCTTTTCTTCTTCAACATCATGTTGGCTATTTTGGGTCTTTTGTTGTCTTGGGCGCAGTTCACTAGAGAAACAAAACTGGTGGAGTGTATAATCATGAATATATAGAGAGATTTACATCAGGACATGGCTTATGTGATTGTAGAGGCTGGAAAGTGCCAAGTCTGTTCTGTTTAATTGCTTTCCAGTTTTTCTGTATAAGTACTCTAGTTTCCTTGCTACCTTACCATCTTTAGAGTCATTGTTGACCTTTTGATCTCATGTAGACTTTTTCCCCCAACATTAACGTTTTTTTTTAATTATTATTTTTTCATTGTTCTTTAGACAAGGTTTATGGAACAAACTAGGTTCTCATTAAACAGTTAATACACATTTTATGACATTGATTTCCAGACTGATGATGTGTCAACACTCTCCCTTCTTGACCTTCAGCTCCCTACTAGCATCTTTCCTGTTCCCTCCTGCCTTCTAGTCCTTGCTTGTAGACTGGTGTGACCCTATAGTCTCATTTTGTCTTATGAACCTGTCTTTGGCTAAGGGGTGTACCTCAGGAATAACTTCATTACTAAGCTAAAATTATGTCTGGGAGCAATACTCAGTTTCTTCAGTCTGTCAGGCAAGTAAGTCTGGTCTTTTTTTGTTTAATTGTGATTAAGTGAAAGTGTACAATCCAAACCAATTTTGCATGCCCACCTATCAGCAACTCCATCTGCTGTCACCTTGTGACAGCACACTCCTCCTTTTCACTGCTCTAGTATCCTTTCAACAAACACCTGTCCCCTCCTCTGTCATCTAGAAAGAAACCAGTAGAACAGCCTCCTATAAATGTATAACACCATAAAGTACATATGCCACATGTTCACACTGTGTCGCTGAGTCTAATCCATTCTTATCTGAAGAGTTGACCTCAATACTGTTTCCAGGTCTGGGGCAGCAGCAAGTCTAGGGGCGATGTTCTCAGGAGACGCTCCAGGCTGTCAGACCATCAGTTCTGGTCTTTTAGCAGAAAATTCTTGAGCTGCATACGACTCCTGTTTTTCTCATGCCACATCAGGGACTCTACATTGTGTCCCCCATCTCTGCCACCTTTGGTGATAGCCAGTCACCATCTGGTTCTTCTGGTCTCCTGGGTTCATTTTTCCTAATGTCTTTTACTTTCTTGGTCGTCATGTGTTTCAAATGGTTTGGGACTATTTAGTGTTTCTGAGATGGCAGTTTGCTGGCTTTCAAGGCCCCACACTCCACTCACTAATATGGGCTGTAGGAGACTCTCTTAGCAAGAGACTAGTTATGTCAGTTGACCTCTATGTCCTCTGAAAACATGACCTCCAGACTTCTGTCCTGCTACTCTGTCCTTTAAAATGTAGGGTTGAGTTTAGGAAAACTTTCAGTTTATGATGTAGTCCAGTTATGCTGATTTGCCCTCTACTGCGTACTGTCCCTCCGTTTGCCTAACCAAATTCCTACCAACTAGCTAATCTATGAACATCGCTGTCACTCCCTCCCCACCCTTGTAGCCATCAAAAAGTCTTTTGTTCTGCACATAAGTCAATTTCTAAGTCTTTGTAGCAGAGGTCTGATAGAAAATTTCTTTTGCTACTGACTGATTTCACTCAACATAATGTCTTCTAGTTGAAACCCAATGATGAGATGCTTCCTAAAATCATCACTGTTCTTTATTGTTGCATTGTACATATGTATCATAGTTGGTTTATCCATTCATCTGTTGACAGGCACCTAGATTGATTCCATCTTTTTGCTGTTGTGGACAGTGCTGAAGCAAACTTTTGTGTGCATGTGTGTGTTCATGTGACCACTTATATTTCTGTAGGATATATTCTGAGCAGTGGGATTGCTGAATCCTATGGTATTTCTATTTCTAGGTTTTTAAGAAAGGGCCAAATTGCTTTCCAAAGAGGTTGTAACATTTTGCATTCCCACCAGCAGTGTAGAAGAGTTACAATCTCTCCACGCCTCTCCAGCATTTGTTGTTTTGTGTTCCTAGAGTTATTGCCAACCTCTTTGGGGTGAGATGCTATCTCATTGTAGTTTTGATTTGGATTTCTCTAATAGCTAATGACTGTGAGCATTTCCTCATGGGTCTTCTTTGGTGAAGTGCCTGTTCATCTCCTTTACCCATTGTTTAATTGGGTTACTCACTTTTATCTTGTTGCAATTTTGCAGTACCTTCATAGATTATGGAAATCAGAGGTTGATCTGATATGTAGTTGCCAAATATTTTTTCCCATTCTGTAGGTAGTCTTTTAAGAAAGTCTTTGGATGAGTACAGGTGTTTAATTTTTAGTAGTTGCTATTTATTTTCTCTTCTATTGTTTGTACATTGTTGGTGAGATTTTGTAGTCTGTCTAAGCTGTGTATTAGAGCTTCCTTTGTTGGCCCTATTTTTTCTTGTATGATCTTTATCTTTTTTGATGTTTAGGTCTTTGATCCATTTTGAGTGAGATATGGGTCTTGTTTCAGGTTTTTGGCAGATGGATATCCAATCTTACCAATACTATTTGTTAAAGAGGCTGTTTTTACCCCAGTTTATGACCTTTGGGCCTTTGTTGAATATCAACTGTTCATAGGAGGAGGATAATATTTCTGAATTCTCTATTCTGTACCGTTGGTCTACATGTCTGTTTTTGTACTGTTTGACTACTATGGCAGAGTAAGAGGTTCTAAGTTCAGGTAGTATGAGGCCTCCCACTGTGTTCCTCCCCTTCAGTAGTGCTTTACTCATTTGGGGTTTCTTCCTTTTCCAAACAAAGTTTGTGATTTTTTTCTCCATCTCTTTAAAAAAAAAAAAAAAATGACACTGGAATTTGTACTGGGATTGTATTGTATGTGTAGATTGCTTTGGGTAATGTAGACATTTTCACTATGTTAAGTCTTCCTATCCATGAGTAAGGTTGATTTCTCCATTTATATAAATCTCTTTGGTTTCTTGCAGTAGGATCTTTTAATTTTCCCTGTATAGGTGTCTTACTTCTCTGATGAAGTTTATTCCTAGGGATTATATCTGCTTGGGAGCTATAGTAAATTGTATTGATTTGGTGAATTCCTCTTTGATGATCTCTTTGTTATGGTAAAAGAGTCCTACTGATTAACTTATGTTTATCTTATATCCTGGTCTTTTTTTATGAGTTAGAATTCTGTTCTACATTTTCTCCTGTTCTGTCTGGGATCCTCTGTCGTAATCCCTGTCAGAGCAGTCTGTGGTGGGAACAGGCACCTTTTAGTTGTAGTGGACTCAGTCTGGCGGAAGCTGTGGTAGTTGTGGCCCATTAGACCTTTGGACTTCTCTTTCCCCTTTGTCTTTAGTTATCTTCGTTCTTCCTTTGTCCCAGAGGGGTTAGACCTGTACAGTATCTTAGATGGCCGCTCACAAGTGTTTAAGCCCCCAGATATTACTCATCAAGGGAAGATGTAGAACATTTTCTTTATAAAATGCAGTACACTACCTGAGCCAGATGTTTCCCGAGATGCTGGTTCATACAGACATTGTTTCAGTGGTGCATCATACTCACAGGTAGTGTCCTTTGTTTTATGTGCAAGTCTGTTATTTCACTAAAAGGTGACCTAGGGATAGTTTCATTTCAAAGTTTAAAGAGTATCTCAGGGCAGTAATCTCAGGGAGTCCTCAAGTCTCAACTGATCCAGTAAGTCTGGACTTTTAAAAAAATCTGAGTTCTGTTTTGTGTTTTTCTCCAATTCTATCAGGGTCCTCCTAATGTGTCCCTGATCAGTATGGTTGGTAGTGGTAGCCAGACACCATTTAGCTGTTCGAGTCTCAGAGTCGATGAGGCTGTGGCTAGTGTAGCCCTGTAAACCAGTTTCTTTTCTGAGACTTTGGGTTCCTTCTTCTCTTTTGCTCCTGCCAAGAAGAGACCAATAGTTGTATCTTAGATGGCTGCTCACAAGCCTTGAAGGTCCAGATGCTATACTGGCTTCACTAGGATGCAGAACATGAACTTGATGAACTATGTTATATGACTTAACTGAGTTGTCTCATGAGACAAAGGCCTTATATAGATAATTCTTTGTAAGAGTGCCGTGCTCAAGGGAAACTTTTTACATTATTACTTTAGCTAAACTATTAATTTGTTTAATGATGACTTCATGGGATGGTTTTGGTTCAAAATTCAAAAATTATTCCCAGGCATTAGTTTCAGGAGTTTCTCCAGTCTCAATGGATCCAGTAAGCGTACTTTTCGTATCAGTTTGCAGTTGTGTTCTGTACTTTTACTCCTTTTGGTCAGAATCCTTCTGCTGAGTCCTTGATCAAAACGTTTAGTAATGGTAGCTGGATACCGTGTATTCATTCTGGTTTCTTTGTAATGGAGGTGGTAGTTTATGGGGATAATTAAAGCCATATTTTATTTCCCTCTCTGATTCCTGGGTCTCCTACTTCTGCTGTTCTAGGCAAATAGAGACTAGCTGTATGTTGAGTTTCCCTTTATTCTTTATCTGTTCAGCTAGCCCAGTACCACGGAGCTAAACAGATCTTGTTAATTTGCCAGAAGACATGGCTTCTGACTTTACTTGTCTCAGGCTTACTTTCTTTATCACCTAATTTCAGGCAAATTCAGGGCTAGAACCTAAACCAATTTAAATCAAAATTATCTGTAGAAGTGACTCAAAATTTATTTTGTTTTTATTGTTGTTGCCAGTAAAACCGTTTTCTTTGGCCAAAATTTTTGAACACAGACTCTATGTATATGAAAGAGACAAAAAAAAGAAAAAAAAAATCCACTGCTGTTGAGTCGGGTCCAACTCAGCGACCCTAGAGGTCAGAGTAGAACTGCCGCATGGAGTTTCCAAGGAGCACCTGGCAGATTTGAACTGCTGATCTTTTGGTTAGCAGACATAGCACTTAACCCACCGTACCACCAGGGTTTCCTACAAAAGACAAGCGTGGGACAAACCTAGATTTTCTGTGTTGTTGTTAGGTGACATTGAGTTGGTTCTGATTCATAGTGAGACTATGTACAACAGATGGAAACTCTGCTCTGCCCTGCACCATCCTCACAACCATTGTTATGGTTAAGCCTGTTGTTGTAACCATTGTGTCAATCTATCTTATTGAGGGTCTTCTCCTTTTTGCTGATCCTCTACTGTACCAAGTGAGATATCCTTCTCCAGGGACTGTTCCCTGTGACAACATGTCCAAAGTATGTGAGACATAATTTCAACACCCTCACTTCTTGGGAGCATTCTGGTTGTACTTTTTACATGACAGATTTATTCTTTCTTTGGACAGTTCATGACATTTTCAGTATTCTCTAACACCACAGTCAAAAAGTATTAGTTCTTTTTTGGTCTTCCTTATTAATGGTTCAGTTTTCACATGCATAGGTACTGGCACACCTTAGTCCTGAAAGTGACATCTTTGCTTTTTAACAAAAGAGTTCTTTTGCTGTGGATTTGCTCAGTGTGGTGCATTGTTTTATTTTTTGACTGCTGCTTCTATGGGTGCTGATTGTGGATCCAAGTAAAATGAAATTCTTGACAACTTCAGTCTTTTCCCCATTTATCATGATGTTGCTTATTGGTTCTTATTGTCAAGATTTTGTTTTCTTTACTGTGAGGTGTAATCCACACTGGAGGCTGTGGTCTTTCATCATCATCAGTAAGTACTTCAAGTTCTCTTCACTTTTAGCAAGGAAGGTTGTGTCATCTGCATAACACAGGTTGTTAATAAGTCTTCCTTCAGTCCTGATGCTCAGGTCTTCTTTATAAAGTCCAGCTTCTCTAATTATTTGCTCAGCATACAGACTGAATAAGTATGGGAAAGGATACAACCCTGACACATACCCTTCCTGACTTTAAACCATGCAGTATTCCCTTGTTTTGTTCAAATAACTGCCTCTTCATCAATATACAGGTTCCTTCTCAGTACAATTAAGTCTTCAGGAATTCTCATTCTCTGAAATGTTATCTCTAATTTGTTATTAGCCACACAGTTGAATGTCTTTGTGTTGCAAGTAAAGCACAGGTAAACATCTTTGGTGTTCTCTGCTTCCAGCCAGGGTCTGTCTGACATTACTAGTGATATCCCTGGTTCTGCATCCTCTTCTGAATCCAGCCTGAATTTTTGGCAGTTACCCATCAATATACTGTTGCAGTTGCTTTTGAATGATCTTCAGCAAAATTTTACTGGAATGTGATATTAATGATGCTCAGTAATTTCTGCATTTGGTTGGATTGCCTTTCTTGGACATAAGCATGAATATGGA
The DNA here is from genome assembly GCA_028571685.1 of Heterohyrax brucei. Taxonomy (NCBI): domain Eukaryota; kingdom Metazoa; phylum Chordata; class Mammalia; order Hyracoidea; family Procaviidae; genus Heterohyrax; species Heterohyrax brucei. The sequence goes on along the minus strand of CM053143.1, from coordinate 114,841,292 downwards.
TGTCTTTCAGTCAGTTGCCCAGGTAGTTGTCTTTCAAATTTCTTGACATAGATGGGTGAGTACCTCCAGTGCAGGTTGGGTTTATTGAAGCATCTGAATTGGCAGTCTATCAATTCCTGGAACCTTGTTTATCACCAATGAGTTCACTGCAGCTTCAACTTCTTCCTTCATTACCATTGGTTCCTCTTCATATGGTACTTTCTGAAATGGATGCCCACCCACCAATTATTTTTGGTATAGTCAGTCTGTATTACTCCCATCTTCTTTTGATGCTCCTGAGTCATTTAATATTTTCACCATAGAAACCTTCATTATCCCAACTCAAGGCCTGGGTTTTTTTCTTCAGTTCTTTCAGCTTCAGAAATGTGAGCCCCTTTTTCCTTTTGGTTTTTCATCTCCCAGTCTTTTGTACATGTCATTAATATACTTTGTCTTTTCAAGCTGCCTTTTAAAATCTTCAGTTCAACTCTTTTGTCTTAAACCTTTCTTCCTTTTGCTTTAGCTATTTGATGTCTAAGAGTTGATTTCAGAGTCTCTTCTTACATCCATTTTGGTCTTTTGTTTCTTTCCTGTCTTTTTAATGACCTCTTGCATTCTTCACGTATGATATCATTCCATAACTTGTCTGGTCTTCAGTCATTAGTGTTCAGTGCATCAAATCGATTCTTGAGATGGTCTCTAAATTAAGGCAGGATATAGGATATACCCAAGGCCATACTTTGGCTCTGGTTGTCTCATTCTAATTTCCTTCAGCTTCAACTTGAGCTTGTATATGAGTGATTGATGGTCTGTTCTACAGTCAGCAACCAGCTTTGTCCTAACTGATGATACTGAGCATTTCCATCTTCTCTTTCCACAAATGTAGTTGATTTGATTCCTGTGTTGATTTGATTCCTCTGCTGGCTCTGTTCAACCCTTTTGCTTGATCATTTTGTTCCTTTTGCTTTAGCTATTTGATGTTTAAGAGCAAATTTCAAAGTCTCTTCTTACATCCAGAGCTTGCAGAGAAAGCCTTCCTCTGGAAAAGACACCCTGAATTTGGACTTTTAGTCTATTGGACTGTGACAAAATAAATTTCTCTTTGTTAAAGCCATTCACATGTGATTATTTCTGTTACAGCAGCACTAGCTCACTAAGACAGGGGGCCATGAAAAAGATTTAATATCTGGATCAATTTTTATATGATAATTAAAGAGTCCTTGTAACAAATGGCCTACACACTTTCCTGGTTCAGCTCAGTTCCTCCTCCCTCTGGAAGGAATGGATGGCCACTTCCTGGTCCTAACACCCACAAGTCTTGGAGTTTCTCCTTTGTATTTGAGATTTGCGATGTACTACCTATCAATGCTATTTGCCTTTCTTTTGCACATGCCATTTATTTTCTACTTGATTATGAGGAAACAAAGAAACTTTGTTTCTTATCTTCAAGGCCCAGCACACAGTAGGTTTTCAGTACTTTTTTTTTAAATAATAGTATTGATAAGGACAAAATTAACATGGCCACTGAATGTTGTCAGTCATTGAGAGGCTTTGAAGTTCAATTGAATCTGAATTCTGATTCCTCCCTCATATTTGATATTGGACATTGGACATATAACTTATCTTCTGTGCACTTCGTGTTCCTCCTTTGTAAAATGAGAACAATAATAGCTGACCCCTCAGTATTACTACTAGGATTAAATGCAATTGATTTAAACTGATGAGCAGAGGAGCCCTGGTTGCTCAGCAGTTTGAACTCAGCAGTTGCTCTTCAGGAGATGGATGTGGCAGTCTGCTTCTGTAAAGATTTAAAGCCTTGGAAACCCTATTGGGGTAGTTCTGCTCTGCCCTATAGGGTTGCTGTGAGTTAGAATTGACTCAGTGGCAAGGGGTTTGTGTTTGCTTAATTAAACTGATTACTGCTTAGGAAACTGGCAACTGGAAGTTACACTCATCAGGATTAATAAAACTTGGGAATGCTCTGTAGTAGTATCCTGGTCAACATTTCATCTTAAAACTTCAAAAATGGGAAGTAGAAACTAAATCTTGAAAGGCATTTAAAATTTGTTGTTTTATTGAGCTGTTTTAATGTTTGTAGCAATTCTGCCACAAGAAACCAGCCTCTTACTGATGGTTCATGGTCATTTAAAAAATAACCCCTTCATCATAAAAAAGGATGGGATAGCTAGGAGTTATGCTGTGAATGATTCTGCATGAGTAACTTTATTGTCATTGGTCCCCTGTGGCTATCTCTCTCCTTACACCCCAGAGTTTTTAGGAGATTGAAGTTAGTTTGGGTAAGGATTCCAGACAGAGAAAAGCAAATATGAATGTCAGGAGGTCAGGAGAGAAGAATGGGCCAAAGGGGGAGGAAGAAATGCCAAGCTGATAATCGAAAAATAATGGTGGGAGCTGAGTTGCAACAGCATAACTGGGGGGAGGGCAGTATCGGACTCCCTGAGTTTCTCCAGCATCTGAACTCAGCATAGTGTTGCACTCATTTTAAAAGAAGGTCTATTGAGCATTTTTGGAAATGGCACTAGTGAGTAAAGCCATTAACAAAAGGCTTTCATTTTCTTCACTGGCAGGACCTTCTGTTTATGTCTCTTTAATAGCAACTGGAAGGAGCAAATCTGTGACAAGAGTTTCAGTGTGCAGTGGGTCATTTGATGGCATTTTTATTGTAGGAAAAATGATTCCAGATGATTCATTGAAAGATAGTCAGGAATCTCTGGAATCTAATTAACTTTTCAGTTAAGCATACAGAAACTCATTGTAGGGCAGAGTCAAGATGAGGAACCTATAAAAAGTAAGTCTTGTTGATTTCTTTACTTCAGCAAATATTTAAATATTATATTAGGCATACATTCTTACCTTGCTCTCAAACTAAATAGGAGGCTAGAAATCTGTGACGTAATGGACCAAGAGTAGATGTCTGAATTAGATTATTGATTCAGTACCTAGGTGTACCATTTACTGGAGTTATTAGAGATTATTCTGCAATCCCCCTGTAACTCTGTTATGTACAATCTTATTTGCAAAATGGATATAATCATCCTTATCTTGCAGGTTGTGAGAATTAAACCAGGTAATTTAGTAAAGCAACTACTCTGGCTTTAGGAGACCTTTGAACTTTAAGTGTTCTTATTCTTTTTCCTACTTTTCTCTTATTCCAACTCTCCAAAACTACCCTTCCCCAACAATTTTCTGTGACTATTCTGTATATCCTGTTAGGAACAGGCTTTGGAAAGAGTCTTTGCTAAACTTACAAATAACACAGGAGATCTGAAAGAGAAGAGGGAATAAGTCATATGTTTACCTGGGGGAAGATCTTACAAACATAGGAATCAGCAAGTACATATGCCACGCATTGGAAGTGTACTAGGACAATTTAGGGAGTATGGGGAATCCACGGTGGCTAGGACCCCTGGTGATACAGTGGTTAAACTGCTGCACTGCTAAATGAAGTGTCAGTGGCTCAAACACACCAGGGCCCCATGAGAGAAAGATGTAGCAGTCTGCTTCTGTAGAGATTTGCAACCTTGTGGGGTGGTTTTGAGTAAGAATGCGCTCGATGGCAATGAGTTTTTAAAGGAGAGTAACTGCAAGGGAAAGTGGAAGGAGAAGAGGTATGGAAGGGCAGATCGTGTAGGGCCTTGAAAGCCGTTAAAAGGACTTGAGCTTTTACTCTAAATGGATTAAGAAGTGGTTAGAAAGTTCTAAGCTGAGGAGCGATATGTTTTAACTTAGTCTTAAAAGGATCACTCTGGGTAGGTGCAAAGTTGAAAATAACATTACCGGGCAGGCATAATAAGTAAGTGGGAGAAGAAACACGTGGCAGAAGCAGGGATATCAGTTAGAATCGCACTAAATAATCCAGGCAAGGGACAGTGGTAAGTTAGAAAAGCAGGTCAGTAGCAGTGAATGTGGTGAGAAGTAGGAGATTTTGAACACATTTTGAAGACAGAGCAATTTAGGCTTCACTAATTGAGTTAACAATAAAATGAGACACATCTTCAGTGTTTTCAATTTGAGAACTTAGAAGGAAAGCTATGCAATCTGTCATAAAGTAGCAGTTTTCAGGGAGGCTACAGCAGGAGTTTGATTTTACCTTTGTAAAACTTAGGATTCCAAATAGACATCCAACAGAAGACAGCTGAACATGTGCATCTGGAGTCAGATGAAAGGTACAGGCCATAATCGTGCACTTGGGAGTCATCGGCATCTAGATCATATTAGATCCTTCAGGCGGTAAGTGGGGTCCCTGAGGGGTGAAAATGGCTAATGTGATTGACTGCTAACCTAATGGTTGGTGGTTTGAACCAGCCCAGTGGCACCTCAGAAGAAACACTTGTCAGTCTACTTCCAGAAAATCATCCATTGAAAACCTTATGGGGTACACACATGGAGCTGTCATGTGTTCAGTCAACTCCGTGGTAACTGGTTTGGGGGTGTTTTGAATTAAATTGTATCCTTCCAAAATACATATTATAAATCATATTACACCTGTGGTTATCATCCCATTTGGGAATAGTCTTCTTTGTTGTGTTAATGAGGCAGTATAGTGTAGGATACATCTTAAATCAATCTATTTTGAGATATAAAAGGGCAGACTAAGCAAAGAGCAAGCAGCAAGCAAGCAGAGATGGGGAAAGATGGTGCCACACCACGTGAAATCTCCAAGGAACCAAGAAAAGGGACAAGGACCTTTCTTAAGAGGCAATAGAGAGAAATTCTTCTCTTAAAGCCAATGCCCTGAATTTGGAGTTTTATTCTCCTAAATCCTCACATTGAGACTAATAAGCAAAACTCTGATAATTGGAAAAAAATACTGACATTGTCAAGAATTCATTTTACTTGAATCAATAATCAAAGTCCATGGAAGCAGCAGTCGGGAAATCAAATGACATATTGCATTGGGCAAATCTGCAAAAGATCTCTCTAAAGTATTAAAAAGCAAAGACCTCATTTTGATTACTAAAGTGTGCATGCCTGCCCCAAGCCACAGTATTTATGATTGCTTCATATGCATGTGAAAACTGGACAATGAATAAGAAGACTGCAGTGGATGGATTGCTTTTACATGTGGCCTTTCTCTCGGTGATTTTGTAGCTTCTACCAAATGATTGGTTAGGAACAGGCAAATAAGACAAATAAAGCCCTAATGAGGGCATTGGTCAGTTTTGACATCCTGCCATCTTTACAAAGACTGAAGAAGAACAGATGCCTATGAATTATGGTGTTGGCAAAGAATATTGAACATGCCACTGTCTTAGTCTTCTGGTGCTGCTTTAACACACATACCATGAGAGAATTGCTTTAAAAAACAGAAATTTTATTTTGTTGTAGCCTAGGGTTATATTGAGCAATCTCAGAATGGGAAGGAAAGATCTCACCACCGTCAAGAAAGAAGAGCCAGGAGTAGAGTGTGTTCTTCGGACCTGAGATCTCTGTACTGAGAAGCGCCTAGAACCAGGACACCAAGAAAGTTATAGTACCAAAGATGCCTAGAAATGGAACCAGAGAAACAGCAATAGCAGAGGCAGGACACCAGTGTGAGAACAGACGGAATTGGCATGATGGGCTTCCCAGCTGGTGGAGTGAGAAAGCTAAGTGCTTTCAGGCAGGAAGCTTGCTGGCAGAGTAGGGTGTCTCTGCGTACTTTGTGGGACTAGGTTTGTTCACCCACAAGGCTAGAGCTGAGTGCCTTTGGGCTGATTTTTACTGGAGGAGTAGAGTGTCCCTGGGCACTTACTGATGGAGCTAAGAGAGCTTTGTAACACTTTACTTGAGCAGGACAGAGGTCAGGCTGACAGGCCCCAGGATCAGGGAGGGATCTGCCTGTGGACAGAGCTGACAAGAGGCTGTTTTGATCAAAGTACTGTATTCTGAGCATTCCTGAACCTGAGTTGTACCCTGTTACATCCCTAATAAACCCCATAGTTGTATTGCCTGTGAATTCTGTGAGGCCATTACAGTGAATATCAAACTCAGCAGGAAAGTAGTATATGCCATGAGGGGTGGGGAGGGGCACAGATGGTATCAGAATTGGTCAAAATGGCTGGTGAGGGGAGTTATGTCTGACACCTGTGTAACAGGAATCATCCTTGGGCTGTTGATCTAGATTCTCATTTTCCCTTGTGAAGTTAGATAAGGAGGTCGAGTGCCTTCATCATGCCATCTTTACAAAGACTGAAGAAGAACAGATGCCTATGAATTATGGTGTTGGCAAAGAATATTGAACACGCCACTGTCTTAGTCTTCTGGTGCTGCTTTAACACACATACCATGAGAGAATTGCTTTAAAAAACAGAAATTTTATTTTGCCATAGCCTAGTAGCCTAAAAGTCCAAAGTCAGTGCATCAGCTCCAGGGGAGGGCTTCCTCTGCTGACTCTGGAGTAATATCTTTGTACTCAGTCTTCCCCTGGACTGGGAGTTCCTCATGCACAGGGCCCTGGGTCCTTTCCAGAGGACCAGCTCTGCTCCCAGCACTGCTTCTTGGTGGTATGAGGTCGTCAGTCTCTGCTTGCTTTCTTTTCCTTTATATTCCAAGAGATTGCCTCACAACATAGAACAATCTTGCACACTGAGTCTGACCCACCAACACAACTGCTGCCCATCCTCCCTCACTAACATCAAAGAGGCAGGATTTACAACATATTGAAATATCACACAATATTGGAAATCATGACCTGGCCAAATTGCTACACATACTGTTTGGAGCATAACATTCAATGCATGACATTCCATCCTTTGTCACCCAAAAATCACACTCTTGCGACATGCAAAACATATTCATATGAGACAATTAAGTCCATTAACTTAATTGTTCTAAGTGCTACATACCTCATTGCTGAATATCACTACGGTCATTTCTGAATTATACCCTTTGGAAAGCTATGCAGTGATGCCAACATCTAGTCCCTCTTCAGAGCAATTTTAGAACTCTTTCTGGAATGGCCATTGCACATGGTGGTGCAGTGGCAAGTTTGCAAACTTAATAGTATAGTGGTCTGTGAGTGAGTTTTTGGCCAGTAAACCAATAACTGTATTGGAATACCCTCCGTACTCACCTGATCTGGTGCTCAATGATTTGTTTCTTTACCCAAAGATAAAGGAAATATTGAAAGGAAGACATTTTGATGACATTCAAGACATCAAGAGTAATACAATGACAGCTCTGATGGCCATTCCAGAAAAAGAGTTCAAAAATTGCTTTGAGGGACTAGGTGCTGGTGTCAGTGCATAGCTTCCCAAGGAGAGTACTTTGAAGGTGACTGTACTGATTTTCAGCAATGAGATATGTAGCCCTTTTTCTACAGTGAGTTCATGAACTTAACTGTTAGTTCTTGTATCATAGTAAAGTCATAAGTCCAAGCCCCAAATCCAGAAATTCATTTTCATCTGTGAAATCTAGAATACAAGTTATCTGCTTCCAAAATGCAATGGCAAAACAGGCACAAGCTAGACATTTCCATTATGAGTAGGAGAAATTGCAGGCATAGAAAGTGTAACAGGCACCAAGAAAACTGACAGAACACATTACACTGGACCTCAAGGCTTTGAAAGTAGTACTCCCTTCTCTGAGACATTTTACACAGTGGCCCTGCCCTCCAGACTCTAGGTATTGCCCACCCTCTGTGGATTCTCACTGGAAATTCTTTGACCCTGTACTGTAGCTCTGCCTTCAGGCCCAATGGGACAGCAACTCTGGTTCCTTGGCTTTAGATGCACTGCTTTTCCTAGACCAACTGAGCAGCAACTCCACCCTTAGAAACACCAGAGACCATGGCTCCACTCTCAGAGACCCCTGAAATCATGACCATACCTTTTGAGACTGAAGCAGTTAGTCAATCTGCTCATGCTCTGTGTCTCTTCAGCTTGTTTCTTATGGCCTCATGGCCAAGGCCTCACACTTGCATCTGCCCTGCTAAGGCAACTGTTCTAAAGCTCTGCAGCATCGTTAACATAAGTGTCTGAAGCACTCCACTCCTTGAGGGTTGTTTTCCTTTTTGCTGACCCTCTAGCAAGTATGATGTCCTACCCCAGGGACCAGTCCCTTCTGACAAAATGTCCAAAGTACTGAGATGAAGTCCTGCCACCTTGCTTCGAAGGAGCATCCTGGCTGTACTTCTTCTGGTAGTCCATGCAGGATATATTCAATATTCTTCACCAGTCACGGAATTCAAAGGCATTAGTTCTTTTCTGGTTTTCCTTATTCACTGTCCAGCTTTTGCATGCATACGAAGCAACTGAAAATACCATGGCTTGGATCAGGTGTACCTTAATCCCTGTCATGAATCTAACTGTTCCCCTAGAAAAGTGTGTGGCCGTTTGGCTGGGCCATGATTCCCAAAATCATAAAATGGAGGACAATGACTCTGAGTGGCGTGGACTTTTCCTAAGGAAGCCGCACATCTGGTATGAGATTGAACCATTAGACATTCATGAAATATATCTCAAAACAATAAAATGATCTAGTCTTTCATGTTGTGTCTTCTTTACTAAGTGCTGTAGTTCTGATGTTGCTGTTGGTAGATGCCACTGAGTTGTCTCTCATTCAGTGTGATCCCAAATATGTTGACTCCATGCACAACAGAATGACATGCTGCATAATCCTGCACCATCACCATGACTGACTGTGGATTGGTCCTTTTTGAGCCACAGGGTTTTCATTGGCTGATTTTCAGAAGTAGAGTTTTAGGCCTTCTTTCTATTCTGTCTTGTTGTGGAAGGTCTGCTGGAACCTGTTTAGCGTTATAGCAACCCTCAAGACTTCATTGACAGACAACTGGTGACTGTGCTTGAGGTGCATTGGCTGAGGCTCTAATCCAGATCTCCTTCAGGAGATGAAATTCTACCACTCAGCCACATGGCTGAGACATTGACTAAGGGTAAATGACCAAATATTCAAAATATCTACAGATACATCTTTGTTTTCCTGTTGCCACTGATTTTTTATTTTTTTACAATACTTTATTGTGTTTTGATTTCCATTTGACAGTTTCTACACAGATTGTACAGCGACATTAGTTGTATTTTTCACACTGTGTCAATATTCTCTTCAATTGCATTCTGGTTGTTCTGTTTGCAGTACTCTATTTCCCCTGCCCCCTTATCTTCTCATCTTTGCTCTAGCATCATTGTTGAACTTTTGGTCTCATATAGACAGTTTTTTAATGATGCACCATACTTATGGATAATATCCTATATCTTGTGTGCCAATCTGTTATTTTGCTAGGTGGCCTCAGAGAAGTTTTGGGTTGATTTTAGTTCTACAACACTAGAATTTCTCTTAGACTAGTAGGAAAGAGATAATGAAACTAAAATTTGGCTATTTTAACATGTCAGTAACTAATTAAAGAAGAATTGAGAATTGTTATTTAAAATGAGCTAGGGCTTGAAAGAAAGTTCTGGTGGCCTACTTTTTAAAGACCACAGCCATTGAAAACTCTATGGAGCACAGTTATACTGACACTTGTGGGATTGCTGTGAGTCAGAGTCAACTCAGCATCAGCTGGTTTGGTTTGGTTTTTGGTTTTGAATGAGTCTGACTTAATCAGGTAAGCCTTTTTAGAAGGACTCTTTTTAGAGACAGAAATTTGACGTATGAGAAGAGCTGGTACTGAAGATCATGGGGCCATATGGAAGGAATGTGGATGGCCTCCAGTAACTGAGAGTGGCCCCCAACTGACAACTAACAAGGAAACAGGGTTCTAAGTCCTACAGCCTCAAGGAAATGAATTAGACTAACAGCCGGAATAAGCATAGAAGCAGAGTCTTCATCATAGCCTCCAGAAAGCACACAATCTTGATTTTAGGCATTTGAGATCTTGAAAAGAGAATTGAGTCACCTTGTTCCTGAACTTCTAACCTAATATTTAAGTCAGCTAATAAATGAGTATGTTGTTTTAAAAATTAAATAAGTAGAAGGTGGTGGACTAAACACACATCTCCCTAAATCCCTCTGGAAACCAAGACCTGAATTGATAACTAAATGGAGCCTCTGGACACCTAGTGAGTCCTAGGACACAGCATAAGGCTATTAATTTGGACTTCATACCACCGAAAGGAAAACTTCCTCTCTTTCACTGACCCCCATTCTTAGTAAGTGCTGGCTTTCACGGATCAAAGATAACTCACTATTTTAACTTTTTTCCTCTGTCTTGGCTGGTGGGTGGAGCTGGAAGTTGACTGGCAGCTGGTCCTGTGCACACTACTAGTGAGATCCGTGGGCAAAATTGCTGCACTTTGAGGGCTTGTCTTTGGACTCTGTGCATCTTGGCACCTTTGGCCTCTCTTTCTGCCTCCACCATTGCCTGGCCTGTGTCCTGGCAGGTGGGGAGCTTGTGTGGAATGCCATCTTGTTCCACTGGGAGGCAGATATAACCATACGGAGGCCTCAGCTGTACCTAATGCCTATGCTGAGAGGCAGTGCTTGCCTGGAGGAGAGCGCTTTTTCAGCACAAAAGCAGTATTCTATACAGTGTCGCCTATGGCTGGGGCCCGGCACCAGAGGCCAGCAGGGCAGTAGCCTTTCTGTATTTTGAACTAGTTTATAACAAATGGGGTTGGATATAGAGGTGCTTACTTTGACAGCTGGGAAGAGGAACCTGTACACCTGAAAACTTGACTGACTTTGGTGTTGTCAGATACCTTTTACTGTTCATTTAAAACAGCCTAGAGAAACAACTGTGGTCCATCCTCACAGCATCTCTCCCAGCCTTTATGGACTCACATAGTGCCCCAAAGGCAAAAAACTGTGGATAAAATCATAATTAAGAAATCACCCATGGCTTCAGAAAGCCTCCAAAAGAATGAACCAAAGAACTTCCCAGATGTAGAAACCTTTCTGAAACGATTGAGAGGTGAATACAAAAGGATTATACATGGAGACTTCCTAGACCATGTACAAAATGCAGCAGAGCAAAATTAAAAATTTAGCAAGCTGTTGTATCTGATGGAACACCGTGCTCTGAAATCCAACAAATCAAGAACAAAATCAAAGACGTAGAAACTTCAATTCAAAGCCAAGAAAACAGAATGCATCAAATGGCAAAGAGACTTTCTGACTTGGAAGACAGAGCTACTGACTCCAGCAGCTAGGAGGAGAAATCAGAAAAAAGAAACAAGGAAAGTGAAGAAGCATTAAGAAGCACATGGGACTGTATTAAGAGGAACAACCTACAATTAATTGGAGTCCCTAAACAGGGTGAGACACCTGAGAACACAGAAAGTATTGTTGCTGAGCTGCTGACAGAAAACTTCTCAGAAATTATGAAAGAAAAGGATATAGATATCCAAGATGCATATTGAATGCCACTCAATGTAGATCTCAAAAGAAAGACTCCAAGACATATTATAATCAAGCTTAACAAAATGAAGCCTAAGCAGAAACTCTTAAAGGCAGCAAGACTCAAATTCAGAGGGAAACCCTGTAGGCTTTCATCACATTTCTCATCAAAAACAATACTGGCATGGAGACAGTGGCATGACACATTCAAAGCCTTGAAGGAGAAGAAATTACAACCGAGAATTATATATCCTGCAAAACTATCTTTCAAATATGAAAATGAAATTAAGACATTTGCATATAAACAGAAACTCAGAGACTTTGTAAAAACCAAACCAAAGCTATAACAAATACTGAAAAAAATCTCTTGGCTTAGAAGAACAAAACCATTAACTTTATATTTTAGAAGCAAATACAGGACATACCACCCATACCACTCAGGACATACCACTCAGTTAGGGAAGGCTCCAAACTCAATCAAAGCTGTGAAAGAAACAATCCAGTGACCATATCATGAAAACTATGATGGCATCATATTAAAAAGAGGATGTACTACAGTTGCTATAATCCTTCCAGATGAAGAGGAAGTTAATAAGACTGGTAGTAATTAAAATCTAGTTTACACAAAGCTTTGAAGGAGAAGAACTTCCAACCAAGAATTATTAAGAGAGATCATAGGGACAGCTGTAAAGCACAATAAAGATGCAACATATCAAATGAAGAAACGTAATACAGGAGTCTCAACAACCACAAAACCAACCCTGAAAAGGGTGAAAAATCAACTCACAAAGAAGCATGTCCCAGAACACATTAGTAAGAACAACAGAGAAAACGTAAACACAAAAATGAACATATCATAATGACAGCACTAAACACATACCTGTCAATAATTACATTGAATGTGAAAGGACTGAATGCCCCAGTAAAGAGACACTGAGTGACATCTTGGATCAAAAGACATGACCCATCCATATGTCCCTATAAGAAACTCACCTCAGACTTAAAGATATGAACAAACTGAAAATTAAAGGATGAGAGACTACATATCAAGCTAACAATACACAAAGAAGAGTAGGTGTGGCAATTTTAATCTCAGATAAAATAGATTTTAATGTAAAATCTACTGTCATGGACAAGGATGGACATTATTGCTGAAAGGTTCAATACACAAGCAGGACTTAACAATATTAAATATTTATGCACCTAATATTAGAGCACCTAAATACATCAAAGAAACACTGACTATACTCAAAACCAGACAGATTACTCCACAATAATAGTGGGCGACTTCAACACTCCACTCTCAATATTGGACAGATCATCGGGAAAAAAGCTCAATAAAGACACAGAAAACCTTATTGCCACAATTAACTAACTAGACCTCATCGACATATACAGAACTTTCTATCCATCAGCGGACAACTACATTTTCTTCTCCAATGATGATTTTAGGAAACATCTCATAACCTTGTTTCAATTGGAGGACATTATGCTGAGCGACAATAGGACAAATATTGTATGAGACCCCTATGATAAGAACTTCAAAACAGATACATGCATAGAAAAAAAGGCTCTTTGATGGCTGCAAGGGTGGGGAGGGAGGAGGGCAGGGTTTAGATTAGATACTTCATAGAAATTTGGTTGAGTGAAATCCGTGACAACGTATATTAGAGAGAAGATCAATATTAACTGGACTTCAACATAACATGATTACTCCTTCCATCTTAACTCAATATTGAAAGGACAGAGTAGCTGGGCCTGGAGGCTGGGGACCATGCTTTCAGGGGAAATCGAGGCCAAATGACCCAACTAGCATTTTGCTAAGAGAACTTTCTGCACCCGACATTGGTGAGTGGCATCTGGGGTCTTAAAAGCTGCCAAGCTGCAATTTGAGGGTACAGCAAATGGTCCCAACTCAACAGGAATAGATAATCACCAAGGACCAAAACGACATGGGGAAAAGAGAACCCAGAAGACAGAGAGACCCACATGAGTGGGTGTTTACATTGATTTGTGACCAGAAGAACAGGGTGGTGCACAGCCACCACCAGTGATAGCTGTGATGGAGCTCGCAAGGTTGAGTCTTACTGGCAACACAAGAATAGAAATGGGTGCACCCTGAGATCTCCACTAAAAGACCACAATTGATGGTCCGGGGGCCTCAGGATTCTCCTGGGAGCATGGCCTGTGGCCCTGATGCTGCTCCTGTCCATAAGTCATAATGCAGGTCAACTTTTCAGACAGGAATGGATTGGACCTGGCAACACAGACTGACTATATCATGTGTACATTTTATGGTTCTATGTGTCTATAGGATGTCATCCTGCTGACCTCTTATTGGAGGCGACGGAGGAGGTGGAGAGAAAGGAATAGGAGATTGTTAGGAAAATAAGACATGTATGGAGTGGAGAGAAAGAGTGTGCTGTCACCGGGCAGGGAGAGCAGTGGGAGCTGCATACACGTAGGCATGCAAATTTATATGGGAATGTACATTTTCACTCAATCATAATAAAAAAAAGATTAAAAAAATTAAGTAAAATGAGATTGGGTACATTGTGTGTGTGTGAGAGAGAGAGAGAAAGAGAGAGAGAGAGAGAGAAACCCTGGTAGCATAACAGTTAAGTCCTACAACTGCTAACTGAAAGGCTGGCGGTTTGAATCCACCAGGCTGTCCTTGGAAACCCTATGGAACAGTTCTCCTCTGTCCTGTTGGGTCGCTATGAATCAGAGTTGACTCAACATCAGTGGGTTTGGTTTGGTTCGGGTGTGTGTGTGTATACGTAACTTACTGTTCTGTGAATCCTATTTCTATTTGATTGGTAATCAAAGTGGACTTAACTTTATATACTTATAGGAACTATATAAGTTCTGAAAATTAAGTTCATGAACTCATCCTAGAAAAAGTGTTAGATACCTGATTGCTGAATATCACTATGGTCACCTTCAAAGTACTCCCCTTGGGAAGCTATGTACTGATGCCAGTGCCTAATTCACCCTTCAAAGCAATTTTGGAACTCTTCTTGGAATGGCCATCAGAGCTGTCGTTGTATTACCCTTGATGTCCTGAATGTCATCAAAATGTCTTTCTTTCAATATTTCCTTTCTCTTTGGCTAAAGAAAAAAATCACTGGGGGCCAGATCAGGTGAGTAGGGAGAGTGCTCCAATACAGTTATTTGTTTACTTCCCCAAAACTTCCTCACAGACAACTATACAATTAAGTTCACAAACTTTTCACCATCCGGCCATGCACAATAGCCATTCCTCAAAGAGTTCCAAAATTGCTTTGAAGGGTTGACTAGATGCTGACGTCAGTGCACAATTTCCCAAAGGGAGTGATATTCAGCAATCAGGTATGTAGCACTTAAAACAATTAAGTTCTCAGATTTAATTATCAGACCTCATATATACAATTTGTAGAATTTATTTAGTTTCCAAAGGCTGAAGCTCTTCATCTGCATGGTTAACGGAAATAAGTTCTCTTATGTGTAAAATGTTTTATATATGCAGTTAATAGGTGTTCCACACATATATTTTATTCCTGCAAAATATAGTACAAATTTCTAAACCCTCTGTTGTAAAGTCACTTCCAACTCATAGCAACTCTGTTGAACAGAGTAAAACTGCTCCACAGAATTTCCAAGGCTGTAAATCTTGATAGAATCAGACTGCCACATCTTTCTCTGGAGGAGCAGCAGGTGGTTTCAGACCACCAGCCTTTTGGTTAGCCATCAGGCTCTTTAACCACTGTACCACCAGGGCTTCCTTTAACATACTATATCTCCATAAACAAGCAGAATCAGTCTAAGAAATGAAAACATTATGACTTAAATGTAAAGGAATGAGGCAGTTCAAAGGGTCTTTCTTAGGAGCATTGAACAAGCATCCTAATTAAGATGCCTGCAATTATTTGAAGAATGGAGTTAAATATAGACAAATACCTTTAAAGAAAATGTTTGCCCAAGTCATTGATCTGAATGGGGCAGAAAGAGGACAGTGAGGCATAACTGGCTCCAGCCAGCCTTGGCCTCTTGCTGTGTGACAGGGACTGGCCCTTTCTTCCTTTGGAGCTCAGTAGCATTCACTGAGGTGATGCACACAGTGACTGCGGAGGCTCAGGGAAGTCACCAAGAGGTAAAAACAGTGCCATTGCACTTCATGAGGAGGGAATGATTCTCATGTGTGGGCAGACACAGACATACAAATACACTCAAACCAGTAACTGGAAACATGTTTGCCCTTGTCACAGGCTAGGGGGTCCCACAGCTCCTCCACATATTCAAGGGACTTAGAAAACTGGAATGGGGCTGCAAGTACTTCACAGGCTGTTTCTAAAATGTGTGAAAGCCTACTGCCCAACTTCATGAAGAGTTCAAACATCAAAAGTTCAACGCACTCCACTTGGAGTGCAGTGGTCCCTTATCTTTGAGTCATGTTGGCTCAGCTGACTTCTCCTTCATCATCCTGAAATGTGGGTAGGGCAGAGAAGAACTGGGAACTGGGGTTAAGGGTAGGGCAAGAGGCATAGTCATCAAATGGAAAGTATGATCCTTATCTTTGAGAAATGACTGGATTTTAGAATTTGAAGGAAATCTTGGAGATCATCTAACAAAAAATCAGCTACTGGATTATAGCTCAATGTCTATTTTTCAGACGAGGAAAAGGAAGTAGGTTACATGAAATGCCCAAATCACAGATAACTAGTAACAGGCAGAATTGGGTTTGAATCCTTTTTTCATTGCAATCTAGTCATAGGCTCCACTTAATTCTTCAATCTGAATTACACATGCCATACACAAACAAATAAAAAGCGTGGTATCATTGAAAAGCAAAATGTGAATAAGGATAATTTATTAAGTAATATTTTTTCACCATAAAACTAATCTATGAACTCCTTGTAGAAAATAGAAGAAAGTATAATGTAGAAAATAAAAACTACCTGTAGCCCCACCACACAGATATAATCATTGTTAATAATTTGTTGCATTTCCTTTCAATTAATAAATATGAATCAAAGTCACAAGGTAGAAACCAAGTTCTAGGGCAGGTGTTCTGACACAGAGTAAGGAAAGACACGGTTGTATTACCTAGTGAGTTAAGTGTACCTGGCTTACTTGTGTTTACTTACTCATCTGTAGTGCACAATTTCATCTGTTCTTGTCGTGAAAAATGAGAAATTATGCCCAAGTAAGGAAGTAAGTGGAAACTCTGGTGGTATAGTTGTTAAGTGCTATGGCTGCTAACCAAAAACTCAGCAGTTCAAATCTACCAGGCACTCCTTGGAAACTCTATGGGGCAGTTCTTCTCCCTCCTAAAGGGTTGTTATGAGTCAGAATCAACTTGACATCAATGAGTTTTGCATTGAAGTAAGTGGCTAAGTCCACGTGTACTTTGCTTGTTGAGTGACCCACCCCGGAGAAGACTTTCTCTCTGAGGGGCCACAGCACGTGTGCTGCAGTCAGACTTTCTTGCAGGCTTCTTTCCACCTCGCTGAGGGTCAGTGGGGCTCAGCCTCAGGGAGATTAGAGGAGCTTGCAGCTCAGGAATCTTGTACTGTTTTCTTGTTGGTCTATCCAATGGGAAACTTTTTACTGCAAGACAGCACCTCCCTAAGTATGGCTAAAATAATAAAGACATTGAATTATTTCACATGACAAGAAGCCCAGAGACAGACTATTTGGGGATTGCTTCTGCAGCTCTGTGATGTCATCAATGCTGCAGACTGTTTCCTCTCCTGTCTGCTGACTTCATTGTGACAGTAATGTCTCTTCCACAACAATAAGCTGATTGTATTAGCTCCTGGTGTTACATTTTCATATAACAGTAACCTAGAAGAGGAGGAAATGGATTTCTTTTAGTGGGTATCTTTCTTTTTATCACAGAGGAAAATCTGCTGGCAGACTTTCTGGTTCCATTTAGAAACCCTGGACCACATGATTGTGCCCTAGATACAAGGGATGCTTGGCCTCCAAGAGAGATGGCTCTGTGGGCAGGAGGAAGGGTAGGAAGAGGACCACTGGATAGGAGAACAACAGTGTCTGTGACAGATGGTAAAATAATCAGTCATGAACCAACTAGGAGACCTAACAAGTGAGTCACAAAAAATTTACTGCAGACATTTTAGAAACGCAAGTCATTCCTAGACAGAATGATTACTATATGCCTATGTGAAAAGTGCCGTGTAATCAGTGAAAATCACCATGGATTTTAAAATGAGACATGTTTCCTTTTTGCTTTTGCCATCAAGAAGCTTAAATCCAAATTTCCTTCCAGTGGCCCTTATTACCTACAAATAATTGATGTCATAAAAAGTCTGCCTTAGGGCAAGAAGTTACCTGGTGACGTCTGGTAAATCCACTTTAAAACAGGGACCAAAATATGATTATAGATCATATATATTTGAAAAAAAAAGCAGAATTATGAAAATAAGCTCATTCTACCTTTCTTTTAAAATATGTATAGAAGTTATCATTGCAACATGAGCTCATTCTCAGAAAAAAAATTGTGTTGATTTTTTGGTTCTAGTTTTCTGGAATTTTTTTTTTTTAAAGATAGGTCAATGTTTTATCCTTTATAATCTACCTCTTATGCATAATATTCAAGCTAACTGCACAAGTACTTTGCATTTTACTCGTTTATTTGCATTGGTTGTTCATAAATTCCACACCCAAATAGGCTGACGAAGATGTCAATATGACAGGAGGAGAGAAGAGGCAGTGCTAAGCGGCAGGGGCATTGGAGTGGGGCCTTGTTCCCCGCTGGTCTCTAAACTGGTGAATACTTTTGAAGCTTGAAGACCTTGCCTTGCTATGATACGCTTTCACTATGGACACCTGGATGATGAATCTTCAAATAATGAGAATCCATGTATGTGAATCTTATCCTTGGTTTTTGTTTCATTAGTTTTCTTTTTTTTTTTTTCCCTCATATTCCCTCAACCATTTATATTCTTTTTGATTTCTAAGGAGCTACCTGAAATCTCTTATGGCCAAGCCAAGTCAGCCAAGTGCCATTGAGTTGGGAAATCTCTTATGAGAAGAGGCAAAA
The DNA here is from genome assembly GCA_028571685.1 of Heterohyrax brucei. Classification (NCBI taxonomy): domain Eukaryota; kingdom Metazoa; phylum Chordata; class Mammalia; order Hyracoidea; family Procaviidae; genus Heterohyrax; species Heterohyrax brucei. Next base: position 114,822,973 of record CM053143.1, on the reverse strand, counting down.
TTTATTCCTTCTCTAGGGTCGCTATGAATCGGACCCTGCTCGACAGCAGTGGGCAGTGGATGTAAAAGGAAATAAATACTGGTTACTGAGCTTGTTAATTACCTCCGAACTTGTTTTTTCAGAATCTGCTGCCTTGGGGAGGATGAGGTCAGTGAGCTTTTATAAAGTAGTGAGGAATCTGGGGTGGCTGTGGTTGCTTCCGTGAAGCTTGACTGTTACCCTAACTTTATGGGTGGTTCCTTTCTTCCAGTGAGCAGTAAATCTAGCACTGCATACAGGTCTTGGTTTTCTGGGGCTGCAGCTCATTTAGATGGTCAATAGGGTGTCATCATGTAACTTCCTGCCCTAGGACCTTCCTCTGAAATAAAATCGCCTGTCTGGTGGAGACACTGTCTCCTATTTCACCTGTAAATCAAGTTAACCCCTATTTTTTGACTTGAAGAAAGTAAGTTCTTTCCTCCTCTCAGCAAGTTTCTTCCCTTTGGTCTCTGCAGGTGCTAGTACATACATACTTGTAGTGAAAACGCTGAAACGTATTTAGTTTATTTTAAAAAAGCCACACACCCCTGCAATTCATAAATACGCCCTGGCAATGTGAGGGCACTGTTGCTGTTGTTACTGGAGCGTTTGTGGCAACCCCCTTGGTAACACAACGTTGCCTGGTCCTGTACCGTCTTGACAACCATGGGCATGCGCAAGCCCGTTGTTGTAGCCACTGTGTATTTTGAATGCCTCCTAATCACAGGGCTCATCTTCCAGCATGATGTTGGACATTGTTCAGTTGTGATCCACAGTGTAAATTCGTGTAATCCTCACCCTAACTCTGTGTGGTTACTCTTATTATTCCCATTTTTAAGCTGAGGAAATGGATGCTCAGAGAAGATGCATGGTTTGCTCGAGGTTACCTAGTAGTTGAAGTGAGATTCAAATCACAGTGGTCTGACTCTGTAGCTGCTGATCATTGTATGCAGCACTGTCTCCACCTATGTTCTTAAGCCTCTCATTCAAGTTATGAAACCTGGAGAAGAATAATACACATGCTACTTAGAAAATAAGAAAATGCAAGTGACATACAATTTTTAATAGTATGTGGTACACATGTATTCCAATTTAACGTAAAACCATGGTCTTTTTCTTTCTTTCTTTTTTTAAATTGTATTTTATGTAAAGATTTTCAGAGCAAATTAGCTTCTCATTAAACAATTAGTGCAGTTTTTGCAGGGGGGGGGACTTTGGCTACCAAGCCCACAACATGTCAACACTCTCCCCTTCTTGACTTTCGCTAGCTTTTACTCCCCTGTTACTGGTTTTCCTATCCCCTTCTTCCTTCTCATCCTTGCCCTTGGGCTGGTGTACCCTTTTAGTCTCATTTTGTTTTACAGGCTTGTCTAATCTTTGGCTGAAGGGTCAGCCTCATGAGTAACTTCATCACTAAGCTAACGGGTGTCCACAGACCATGCTCTTATGGTTGCTCTGGTCTCTGTCAGACCAGTAAGTCTGATCTTTTTTGTATTTCTATTTTTTTATGAGTTAGAATTTTGTTCTACATTTTTCTCCAGCTCTGTCCAGGACCCTCTATTGTGATTTGTGTCAGAACAGTCAGTAGTGGTAGCCGAGCACCATCTAATTCTGCCGTGCTCAGTCTGGCGGAGGCTGTGGTGGTTGTGGTCCATTAGTCTTTTGGACTAATTTTTCCCTTGTGTCTTAGGTTTTCTTCATTCTCCCTTGCTCCAGATGGAGTGAGACCAGTAGAGCATCTTAGATGGCTGCTCACAGCTTTTTAAGACCGCAGATGTTACTCACCAAAGTAGAATGTAGAACTTTTTCTTTATAAACTGTGTTCTACCAGTTGAGCTAAATGCTCCCTGAGACCATAGTTCCCACAGTCCTCAGCCCAGTAATACTGTCCTTCAAAGACTTTTGATGTGTTTACGGAGCTTCTGTGACTTTGCCTTGAATAGGTCGGGCTGGCTTCCCCAGTATGGTATACTGTCTTACCACTCACTAAAGTTAACCACTCACCTATTGTCTGTGTGGTATTTTTCTACTCCCACCTCTCCCTTCCCTTGTAACCATCAAAGATTGTTTCTTTTCTGTATAAACATTTTCATGAGTTTTTATAGAGGTGGTCTCATGTAATGTTTGTCCTTTCATGACTGACTTAGTCAGAATAATGCTGTCCTCTGTGGCATTTTTCTTGTTGAACCTTAAATGCGGGAAACATAACGTCACCTTATTAATCTCCTAGGACTGCTGTAACAAATTCTACGCATGTGGTGCCTTATAAACACAAATTTATTCTCCAGCAATTCTAGATGCTAGAAGTTTGAATTCAGAGTGTTGGCAGGGCTATGCTCCCTCTGAAGGCTCTAAGAAAGATTCTTCCTTGCCTGTTTTTAGCTTCTGAGGGGCTGCTGGCAATCCTCGGTATTCCTTGGTTTGTAGTTGCATTGCTCTAATTTCTGCCTATATCTTTCCACGGCTATCTCCCCTCTGTGTATGTCCCTGTCTCTAAATCTCCCTCTTCTTATAATGACACTAATCAGTTGGAGTCCATGGTCAGTGAAAATGGTAAGTGCTGCTTACTTTTAGGTGCCGTCAAGTCAGTTCTGACTCCCAGCAACCCCGTGTACAATGGAATAAATAGGCCTGGTTCTGAGCCATACTCAGACATTGCTGTGTTTGAGCCCATTATTGCAGCCGGTGTGTCAATCCCATTCATTGAGGGTCTTCCTCTTTTTCACTGACCCTCTGCTTTACCCAGCATGAAATCCTTCTTTAGGGATTGGTCCCTCCTGGCAACATGTCCACAGTATGTGCTTATAAGCCTTCTGGCTGTATGTCTTCCAAGACAGTTCGTTCATTCTTCTGGCAGTCCATGGCATATTTTACATTCTTCAACAATATCACGATTCAAAGGAATCAATTCTTCGGTCTTCCTTATTCATTGTCCAGCTTTTGTATGCATATGAGATGAATGAAACTACCATGGCTTGGGTCAGGCATGCCATAATCCTCAAAGTGACATCTTTGCTTCTTAATAATTCAAAGAGGTCTTTTGCAGCGGGTTTTCCCAGTGCAATTCATCTTTTGATTTCTTGGCTGCTGCTTCCATGGGTATGAATTGTGGCTCCAAGTAAAACATAATCTTTGACGATGTCAGTGTTCCCTCTGTTTACTATAATGTTGCTGTTGGTTCAGTTGCGACAATTTTTGTTTTCTGTATGTTGAAATGTAATCCATACAGAAAGCTCCTCAAGTCTTTAATCTTCGTCAGTCAATACTTCAAGTCTGCTTTTAGCAAGCAAGGTGTGTCTTCTGCATAACATGTCGTTAATGAGTTCCTTCCATTGTTGCTGCCATGTTCCATCTTCTCAGATTATTTATGCAGCATACAGATTGAAAAAAATCAACCATTTTAAGTGGTAGTTTGTGATCAAGAGACCTGCTAGTGTAGTGGTTAAGAGCTCAACTACTAAAACCAAAAGGTCAAAAGTTCAAATCCACCACCAGCCATTCCGTAGAAACCATATGGAGCAGTTCTGTTCTGACCTATAGGGTTGCTATGAGCTGGAATTGCCCTGATGGCAATGAGTTTGATTTGAGTATAGGATCAAGAACCAATAATATTGAAGCAAGAAATCCAAGCTGTAGTCCAGGTGGTGCAGTGGTCAAGTATTCATCTGTTAATCAGAAGTTTGAATCTACTGGCCATTCCTTGGAAGCACCAAATGACAGTTCCGCTCTGTCCCGTAGGGTTGTTGTGAGTTGAAATCGACTCAACAGCGACAGAGTTGGTTTTGGAATCTTAATGGAAATAGACCATCTCATCTTAATGGAAACAGACTGGGGCTTCTCTTGGGTTAGGCTAGAAGGGTTAAAAAAGAGAGAGCGAGAGAGAGAGAGAGGGAAGAGATGGGTCTAGCTCCTGCCCTTGCAGACTTCACACCATGAACACACACAGCATCACAGCCAGAGCTCCCTTTATTATTTACTGTTAACTGGCCTCAGCCCCACTACATTGCAGACCCTTCCCAGGCCCAAGCTTACTTCCTGGTAACCTTTCACTTTAATAATATCAGCACCAAAAATAGTTAACGTGTATGGGATACATTCTAAAGGCCAGATAAACTTCCAAGAGTGTAGACCCTGTGAAAACACTTCAGGCCAGATCTTATCGTATTGAAGATCTCTTCATTTGCTAAAGTAGAATTCCTATAGTGAAACCGTGCAGAATGTGACAAGCCGAATATCTGCTTTTCTTTTCCCCCACTCAAGGGAATTTGATCATCTTAGGAGATCCAGGGTAAGCTACAGAAGTCAGAACTAAGAAAGGAGATGCAGGAGTGGAACTCCCACATTTCATCAAATCTAAGCAACCATTTTACCATGCTGCTAATAACAGTGACATGTCTTAACAATATTCCTGAATAACACATGAATCAGTCGTATAAATCTCTGCTTACTATGCAGTTTTTTTTTCCCATGCATTCCAAGAGATTTCCCCATTCCTTTTTCCTTCAGTAACATTGCTTGGTATGTGACAGTCCGTTTTCCGTGCATCCCAGTAGCAAAATGTAACATAGTTTCGTCCTCTTGTGAGTATCTTTTTCCTCTTGGAAATCCTGGTGGTGTAGCAGTTAAGTGTTATAGCTGCTAACCAAAAAGGCCAGCAGTTCAGATTCACCAGATGCTCCTTGGAAACTCTGTGGGGTAGTTCTATACTGTCTCTAGTGTCACTATGAGTCAGAATTGACTCTATGGCAGCGGGTTTGGTTTAGTTTGTTTTTTTTTCCCTTGTAGGTTTCAGAAAGCATCTGGTTATTGCCTTGCAAGAAAACATGCCATGTGGTCATTCCTTTAACGATATTTGTTTGACTAACATTAAATTTATGCTCTGTTTCTATGCCTGATCAATAGTTTCTATGTCAATGCTGAATTATAGTGGACTCTTTTTCATGATATTTTAAATGATATTTAAGCTCAATATTTGAGATATCAGCATAACTCAATTTAAATGATGATAGCTCTATCCAAGTTTATGTAAGTGAAGTATGCTGGCAGATGATAAACAACTGCCACATCTTTCACCCATGGAGTAGCTGTGGGTTTGGACTGCTGACCTTTCAGTTAGCAGCCCATTGCTTAGCTACCGCATCAGCAGGGCCCCCAAGCCGCCATCAACTGTGAGATTTCAGAGCCATTAAAATGTGGCCAGTATATATATATATATACATATATGTGTGTGTATACATATATATGTGGACTGACAATTAAGTTTGTGAACTCTTTCTAGAAAAAACGCTACATATCTCATTGCTGAATATCACTATGGTTACTTTCCAAGTGTTCCACTTGGGAAGCTATGCACCGATACCAGTTTTGGAACTCTGTTTCTGGAGTGGCCATCAGAGTTACTGTCGTATTACCCTTGATGTCCTGAATGTTATCAAAATGTCTTCCTTTCAATATTTCCTTCATCTTTGGGTAAAGAAAAAAGTAACTAGGGGCCAGAACAGGTGAGTAGGGAAGGTGTTCCAATGCAGTTATTTGTTTACTGGCTAAAAACTCCCTCACAGACAACTATACAATCAAGTTTGCAAACTTGCCATGTGCAATGGTCATTCCAAAGAGAGTTCCAAAATTGCTTTGAAGGGTGGACTAGGTGGTGGGGTAAGTGCATAGCTTCCCAAGTGGAGTACTTCAAAGGTGACCAGAGTGATATTCAGCAATGACGTACGTGGCACTTTGAACAATTAAGTTCATGGACTTAATAGTTAAACTCTGTGTGTGTGTGTGTGTGTGTGTGTGTGTGTGTGTGTGTGTGTGTATCCTAGAAGCAGTGAAGTAGAGATGAGCTCATATGCAGAAGATTTGTGGCAGAATAAGCCAAAGACTGCTGTTGGTCATGGGAACCATCTATGAGAGTGAGACGATGGGGAGATCAATTAGCCTTTTCCCATGCTGAGGTTCAAGGCCACTCTGGGGTTACATGGCTGAAACTGTGAGGCAGGTAAAGGAAAGAAGGTAACCTTACTAGCTGGTACTGAGAAAGATTAGAAATGCCATGCATTTACTCTTTTACTACATTTTCTAACACATAAGGGATCATAACAGCCGGAAATGGAAAACCAGAAGGGAAAAACACATTCTGCATTTCTCAGGCTGAGAGAACTGAAGAAAAACTTCAAGCCTCTAGTTGTAATAGCGAAGGATTCTACAGGGAAACTATTAAACAACCCAGGGAGCATCAAAAGAAGATTGAAGGAATACACAGAGTCATTATACCAGAAAGAACTGGTCGATGTTTAGCCATTTGAAGAGGTAGCATATGATCAGGAACCAAAGGTACTGAAGGAAGAGATTGAAGCTGCATTGAAGGCACTGGCAAAAAACAAAGCTCCAGGAATTGATGGAATATCAATTGCGATATTTCAACAAATAGATGCACTGCTGGAAGTGCTCCCTCATCTATGCCAAGAAATTTGGAGGACAGCTACATGGCCAACTAACTGGAAGAGATCCATATTTATGCCCATTCCAAACAAAGGTGATTCAACCGAATGAGGAAATTACTGAACAATATCGTTAATATCACATGAGAGTAAAATTTTGCTCAAGATCATTCAAAAGTGACTGCAGCAATATATTGACAAGAAATTGCCAGAAATTCAAGCTGGATTCAGAAGAGAATGTGGAACCAGGGGTATCACTGCTGATGTCAGATAGATCATGGCTGAAAGCAGAGAATATTAGAACGGTGTTACCTGTGTTTCGTTGACTATGCAAAGGCTTTCAACTGCATGAATTGTAACATATTTATGGCTAACATTGCAGAGAATGGGAATTCCAGAACACCTAATTGTGCTCTTAAGGAATCTGTATATGGATCAAGAGGCAGCTGTGCAAACAGAACAAGGGGACACTGCATGGTCTAAAGTCAGGAAAGGTGTGCATCAGGGTTGTATCCTTTCACCATATCTTTTCAATCTGCATGCTGAGCAAATACTCCAACAAACTAGATTATGCCAAGAAGAACGAGGCATCAGGATTGGAGGACGACTGATTAACAACCTGTGTTATATGGATGATACCACCTTACTTGCTGGAAGAAGATTTGAAACACTGACAAAGATCAAGAACCACAGCCTTCAGTATGGATTGCATGTCAATGTCAAGGAAACAAAAATTTTCACAATTGGAGCAGTAAGCAACATCATCATAAATGGAGAAAGAATTGAGGTTTTCAAGAATTTCATTTTACTTGGTTCCACAATCAACACCCAGGGAAGCAGCAGTCAAGAAATCAAAAGATGTATTGCACTGGGCAAATCTTCTGCAAGGGATCTCTTTGAAGTATTGGAAAGTTAAGGTGTCACCTTGAAGACTAAAGTGTGCCTGACTCAAGCCATGATATTCTTAATTGCATCATATGTAAGTGAAAGCTAGACACTGAATAAGGAAGACAGAGGGAGAACTGATGCCTTTTAATTGTGGTGTTGGAGATGAATGTTGACCATACCTTGGACTGCCAAAAGAACAGATCTGTACTGGAAGAGTGCTCTTTGGAAGAAAATATGGCAAGACTGCCTCTTACATACTTTGGACATATTATTGGGAAGGATCAGTCCCTGGAGGACATCAAGCTTAGTAGAGTGAATGGTCAGTGTAAAAGAGGAAGACACTCAACAAGATGTATTGACACATTGGCCACAACAATAGGCTTAATCATAAAAATGATTGTGGACATGGCACAAGATCAGGCAGTGTTTCTTTCTGTTGTGCATGAGGTCGCTATGAGTTGGAACTGACTTGACAGCACTTAACAATAACAACAATGGTAGGTATCTTTTACAAGTTGGTATTTCATATTGCTAACTTGTAGGTACACATAGACAAATGTACAGTGAATGAATGTAAGTCACACATAAGAAATATATTTTAAGCACCTACTCTGTGCAAGATAAAGGAACCACGCTGGCTGTAGTAGTTAAGCACTTGGCTGCTAACTGAAAGGTTGGTGATTGGAATACACCAGCTACACTATGGGAGAAAGATGTAGCAGGATGCTCCCAGAAAGATTACAGGCTTGGAAATGCTGCCAGAGAGTTCTGTTCAATCCTACAATGTCACTATGAGTTGGACTTGACAGGGCAGGTTTGGGTTTTTTTGATGTGCTAAACACTGTGGATGCAGTTATGAACATAGTTAGAAATATAAATTTCTAAAGGAATCTAAAGTCCAGTGTTAAGGTAGCAAAGTCCATTCCCAGGCAATTCTGTGTGGTAAGTGCCGTGATAGAGAAAAGCACAGGGTTTTATGGGAGCTCAAAGGGAGATCCTTCACAAAGTGTAAATAGATATTTGAACTGAGTCTTGAAATGAAGCAAAAGGGGAGGGAAGTGAGTAGAGGTGGGCACTTTCCATGCAAAGGAACAGAACTGCCCAAGGTGGGTAACAAGAGGACCATAGTCAAACCACTTCCTTCTTGTCTTCCACACATTCTACTTCCTTTATTTTTCCTCTTAGGGCAACTTAATGTGGAAGGCGTGGAAAAAGGAACAAAGGGATACAACGTTCTGGCATATAGCATGATTCAAACAATGTCACACCATCAAGAAAGTGAAATATGGACTACTGAGTTTCAGTTATGGTCATGTAAAAATCCCATTGATTAAGTGTAGGGTTCCACAACTGCTTATATTAAGTGCTGTCAATAAATTGTAAACCTCTAAAAAGTTGAACTGGCAAAAGTTGTGTGACAGATATTGTTTTATGCTGAGTTGTCTAGAGAAGCAAAACCGGTGAAATGTGAAATATATATGTATATATGTATGTATATATTTAGAGAGTGTGAGAGAGATTTATATTAAGGAGGTGGCTCACATGGTTGTAAAAGCTGAAACATCCCAAGTGTATGGGTCAGGATAGAGGCTTCTCCTGATTCACATAGCTGCAGTAGTTTGTGAACCCAAGATCAGTAGGCAGAATGGCACGTCAGCTGCTAGCTGAAGACCTAAGAGTGGAAAGTCAGATAAGTTGAAGTCAGCTTCAGGATCCAGATTAAGGAAAAGCCCATGGGCCTTACCCAAAATCCGCCTTTATTGAATGCAGGCCACATTGCCAATGAAATTCCCTTTCAGTTGATTGGTACTCAGAGCAGATACCATCATGGAGGTGATTATATTTATATCAGATCTTACTATGAGAGTAACCACATCATCATCGACTGCCAAACTACAGCGTAACTGCCAAACCACTAAGAGTCATGTCCTAGCTAGGTTGACATGTAACTGTAATGATCACAGATATATTTATGGAGAAAAAAAAAGGTCGATGATCTCCATCTCATGTATGAAAAGGGAAGAAACCTCAGATAGATAAAACACTACTGAAGAAGAACACACTGGGAGGCCTGTCACTAACTGACTTTAGAACCTATTACACTGCCACAGTAGTCAAAACAGCCTGATATTGGTACAAAAAGAGACATATAGACCAATGGTGCAGAGTTGAGACCCCAGAGATGCTACCATCCTCCCATGAACAGTTGATATTTGACAAAGGCCCCGAGATTGTAAAATGGTGCTGGCAAAATTGGATATCCATCTGCAATAAATTGAAACAAGACCCATATCTCACACCTTGCACAAAAACCAACTCAAACTGGATAAAAGGCCTAAGTATCAAATCTAAAAAGATAAAGCTCATCCAAGATAAAATAGGATCAACAATGCAAGTTTTAATACACAATGTAGACAGACTTCAAAATCTGACAAACAAAGCACCATCAACAGAAGAGAAAATCAATAAATGGGAACTACTAAGAATCAAACACTTTTGCTCATCCAAAGACTTCATCAAAAGAATTAAAAGGCCACCTACAGAATGGGAAAAAATATTGGCAACTATATGTCAGACTGACACCTGATCTCCATAATCTATAAGGTATTACAAAATATCAACAAGAAAAGGATAAATAATCCAATTAAGCAAAGGACGAAGGAGATACAGACATTTCTCTAAAGAGGATATCCAGGCAGCCAAAAGACACTTACAGAATTGCTCATGATCATTATTTATTAAAGAAATTCAAATCAAAACTACAATGAGATACCATCTCACTTCAACGAGGTTGACCATGATCCAAAAAACACAAAACAACAAATGCTGGAGAGGGTGTGGAGAAATTGGAACTCTCCTACACTGCTGGTGGGATTGCAGAGTGGTACAACCTCTTTTGAAAACAATCTGGCGCTTCCTTAAAAAGCTGGAATCCTGTAATTCCACTGCTAGGAATTTATCCTTCAGAAACAAAGGTTGTCATATGAACAGACACATGTGCACAAATGTTTGATGCAGCACAGTCCACAATAGCAAAAAGTTGGAATCAACCCTGATGCCCATCAACAGACGAATAGATAAGCAAACTATGGTACATATACTCAACGGAACATTTTGCTATGATAAAAACAACGGCAATTTTAGAAAGCCTCTCATAACATGGTCTAATTGGGAAGAGATCAGACTGAGTGAAATCAATCGGTGTCAAAATGACAAATTTTGTGTGAGACCCCTGTTGTAAGGACTTAACAAGAGAATTATCCACAGAAGAAAATGACTGTGTTGGCTACATGGGTAGGTGGGGGGCTGAGGGTTTATCACAGATGAGATAATTGATAGATGTTAGAAATGTTATTCTTTTACTGTAATTAATAAAAAGTAAAATTTAATTGCATTAAAAAAGAGTAGCTGCTGAGGCTGTTTATGTACAACAAACACCTGTTGGGATTTGATTTCTTGGTTTGGAGGTTTAAGGTTACAGTTTCATGGGGTATCCCAGTTTAATGGGACTAATAACATGTTTAGTGCTTCTGTGCTGTTTTCTAGTTTGTTGCATGGTTCCTTGGGGTCATAAAAGCTTACAAGCAATCATCCAAGGCACAATAATTGGTCTTGATTTGCCTGGAGCAACATAAGAAGAATGGGAATCAGAAATAGGAAGAACAAATAGAATACATGGCTAATTGCTTCCGTAAACAACTGCCTCCTTTGCCAGGAGACCAAAAGAATGAGATGGTGACCAGCTATCATTACTGAGCATTTTGATCAAAAATTCTACAGAAGAATCCTGATCAAAAGGTGGAAAATATAGAACAGAATTTCAAACCCTTGTGGACTGTAGGCTTTCTGGAACCACAGAGGCTTCATGAACCCCTGAAACTATTGCCCTAAAAAGAAAAAAGTGAAAATACAACCTACAGAATGGAAGGAAGTATTTTCAAGTCATGTGTCTGATAAGGAACTCATATCTAGACTATATAAGAACTTCTTACAACTCAAATAAAAAGACAAATAACCTAAGTAAGAAAATACAAAGGTTAGAACAATCAATTAATATGAGATAAAAAGGACAAGCTTTGCAGAAAAGCAAAGATGAGAAGGCAGAAAGGGCTGGAAAAGCCAGAACAGGGAATCTAGGACAGAAATGGGTATATTGGTAAAATATTGTGGGGAATTAAGCAAATGTCATGGACTTTTTAATGTATAAACAGTTGAATGGGAAACCATTTTCTCTGTAAGCTTTTCCCTAATGCACAATTAGATGAATTTAAGTGAATTTGAATATTAAACAATTCACTTAAACAATTTAAGTGAATTTAAATAGATATTTCTCCAAGGAAAATACATAAATGGCCAATAAGCACATGGAAAGGTGCTCAACATCATTAGCCACCAGAGAAATGAAAATCAAAACCACAATGAGACATGACTTAACACCCACTAAAACCAAACTTGTTGCTTTTAAGTTGATTCCTCCTCATAGTGACCCTACAGGATAGAGTGGGACCTACCACAGAGTTTCTAAGAAGTGTCTGTCTGATCCAAACTGCTGATCTTTTGGTTAGCAGCTGTAGCACCTAACCACTATGCCACTAGAGTTTCTTCATATCCCCTAGAATGGCTATAACAAAAAAGACAGATAACAATAACAAATGTTGGGAGTAGTTGGGTCCCTGGAATCCTTGTTGTCTACCTGGTGAGGACTTCCTCATTTTGTCTTTCAATCCTTGCTCTCGTCTTTTTGAGAAATCTTCCTGGACCATTCCAAATGCAATTCCCTTCTTTGTGTCTGTATTTTGAATGTACTTCTATCATGGCATGTATCACCCTGTATTGCGTTTATTTCTTTAAAATTTGTTTTCCTATTATTTATTCCACAAGAGTTTATTCAGCACTATGTTAGGTGCTAAGTATTACAGCAATGTAAAGGAGTATAAACCATTCAAAATGCAATCCCTTTCACGTCAGAAATAGAACAATGGATCATTAAAGCAAAATAAATTTAAACCTGTAAGTATAGATACATTTAGGATTTTAGAAGAGAAATAGCTTGCTTAGGTTTCAGGCTTCAAAATATATACGTATATAGCCTTCTCTTTTAGTTTGTTAGCTTAGGAATTTCTACCCAGTTGTAAACAGTGTCTTATCTGAAGTCATTGGACCTACTGGCAATCACATTCTTGGAATAAGTAAATTCTCTGCAGGTGAAATTAAACAAACAATGCCAGTGACCTCTAGCTGCTCAAGTGTTGGTCCAAAGGTTTTAAAGAATAAGCTTCATTTTTTTGCGGCATCTTGTTGACAGACACTATCAGCACAGCTTGGGGTTAGAAGGACTATAATCCTCTTTGATGAATAGTTCCAGAAAATTGTTGTTTAACTGTCATGGATTGAATTGTGTCTCTCCACACCACCACCCCCCAACACACACCACAAAATGTGTGTAGTAACTTGGCTGTGCCACGATTTCCAGGGCTGTGTGGCTGTCCTCCATTTGGGAATTTTCCTGTGATTTAAATCCTAATCCCTACCTGTGGTTAATAGGCAGAACCGGATTATGTTAAAGAAGATCAGGGTGGGACGGCAGCACCCTTACTAAGGGAGTTTACCAGGATTATGGCTTGCACCATCCTCTATACTACAAGAGATAAAATGAAAGGGAAGCAAGTGGAGAGCTGGGTACCTCAGACCATCAAGAAAGCAGCGCTGGGAGCAGAGTGTGTCCTTTGGACCTGAGATATTCCTGTGCCAACGTCCTTCCAGACAGAAGATAGACTGTTGCAACATAAGGATCTTCTTCCAGAGCTGAGAGAAACAGGGAGAGAGAGAGAGGGAGTGAATGAATGCTTTCCTCTGGAGCTGGCAGTCTGAATTCAGACTTGTAGCCTGCTAGATTGTGACAGAATCAATTTCTTTTTGTTAAAACCATCTACCTGTGGTATTAGTGCAGCACTAAATGACTGAGACATAAAACTTACACAAATGTAAGTTCATTTTATTTTTTAAAAAGAGCCAAGCCAAGCCAAGTGCCGTCGAGTGTCATCATAATGAATTTTGGATAAACTGAATAATCAACATGTAATTTAAGATTTCTGTACTTAATTAGGCTTCTACATTGCAATGAATTATGTTGTAAAGAGAATATTAGCAAAAATACCCTAACCTCTCATTTAATGGTTCATGATAATAAGTGGAGACAATGATGTAAATTAATTCATAGACTTGTTTTTCCCATACCTTCAACTTTCTTGGCAACCAATTTTATTGTTTGAGTGGCCAGCAAACACAATATCCATTGATACTGATGGTATAAAATAGAAAAAGGGCAAAAGCACCACCAGCAACAAAGCAGGAGGACTAGGCAGTGGGGTCCTAAGTAGTCCACAAAGGGGTCCACTAGGCCTTAACCTGGTTAGCTGAAATGAGTTAGGTCAGAGAATTAAATTTACGGCCTAGCTGGGTCTATCACAACACTCCTCCTTTGGGAGTAGAACCTCTGGGTGAATCCCAGCACCAAGAACCCTCTCAGAGCTCCTCTGATTCATCAGAAATTAACTGACTTTCATGAAGTCTTTTATATTGAAGAACTTAATTTTATGTGAATGAATCTAAGCACCCTTAAGAACAGAAAGAATCCAGCTTTGATTTTATCCTTTTAGGCTGTTCTGCCTCAGTGAATATGCTTTTTTTAAAAAAAAATAAAAAGATGTGAAATATGTTAAATATGCTACAATGTAAACTTTAGGAAAGGCAAACATAAAGTTCTGACCTTGAGTAGTTTAAAACCTAGAGGGGAGACAGGGCATGAACAGAAATACCAATGGTAAAGATAGTGATTGAAGCTTGCCTCAACGCAAGAAGAATGGGAAAAGATTCTGTCTGGGTTGATGAGAATAAGTATCCTGACAAATGAGCAATATTTAAGAAGAGAGAAGGAAGACGATAAAAAGAATTGAAAATATAGCACAAGGGCTTATGCAAAGATTGGTGTCTGAGAAAAGGACTCTGAAAGTCATCTGTGGTAATAATTAAAATCCCAAGGCAGCATGAATCACTGAGAGACAGTATGGCAACCTTCGAAGGCCAAAATATATAGTAGGCACCCAGTGTTTGACAGATAAAAGCTATTGCTAAAACTCCTTACAGCCCCTACTGTTTTATAAATGATTGTATTAATTAAACTTTTTACAAATAAGCATTTTTAGCCTAAATGTTCTATGCAAAAGGAAGAGATTGTGAGATACTCTTTAAATGCGTAGGGTTATAAAAACAGTTTATGAGAAGCATGAATGATAGTGGGATTCTTTATGCTATTCTCCCTCATGTTTGCTTTCACACTGAATCAGGCAGTAGGGGGATGTGATATGAGCTAGAGAAATAAGCTTTCTTGACTTCCTTTTTTAAATACAAGATGTGGGTCATTTCTTAGGTCTAATCCCATTAAAAATATTGGCTAGTGTTATGCAGCGGATTCACTTCTACAAACTCGAACAGGACTGCCTCTGTGATGCTCGTCATTGTAACCTCAGCTTATGTTTGGTACACAGAAGATGCTCAATAAATGCTTATTAAATGAATGAATCAGTATTTTCCGAGGAGGTCCTATGTGTAAAGTTCTGAGTGAGATGACGTATTTCCTATCTTCAAAGGTTCACTGTCCAAGCTGGGAGCAGAGTCAGGGCAGGGCACAATCCTAAATAGCTCTGCCACTCACAATGGATGATAATTGCAAGATGTGTATTAAGGGAGTATACAGAGAATAAACTATTTAGATACCACTTTACAGTTTATCTTTTATTTCATTCATATGAGTTTCTGAAAATTAGAGAAAGACAGAGGGCAGACTGGTGAGAGGCCTGGAAAGCCTTGGAAAAGATAGGATTTGAACCTGGCTTTTTAGTGTGGGAAAACCTGGTGGCATAGTAGTGAGAGCTACAGTTGCTAACCAAAAAAAGTTGGCAGTTCAAATCCACCATGTGTTCCTTGGATACTCTACGGGGACAGTTCTGCTTTGTCCTATAAGGTTGCTATAGGGTCACTATGAGTCACAGTCGACACAATGGCAGCGGGGTCGGTTTGACTTTTTAGGCAGGATCACAACCATAGGCAATGCTTTACTGAATAGGGACTACGTGCCAGGCACTGTTTTAAGTCCTTTGCTTGTATAAGCTCATTTAGTCCTCCCAATAGTCTTATGTGATCAGGTGCTATCATTTTACAGAAGAGGAAATGTAGGCACAGTAAGTTTAATTAACCGACCCAAAGTCACGTAGCTAGTAAAAGATAAAGTCATGTTGTTGTTCCTGAGTGCCTGTTCTTGACCTTTGTGGTAGGTTGCAGTTCTTACAGGTGACTCACGGGTGCAGCAAAGGGCGGGGAGCAGTCCGGAAAGAAAGAAAACGGTTGCTGGTATAAAGAGCTCGAGGTTAGAGTGTGCCCAATGTGCTTGGAAACGGTGAATTTCCAGAAGGTTCGTAGGGAAGTATAGTCAGATGAAAAGGCAAAAGAAAAGAACTGTCAATAGAAGGTGATTAAATATGCCATGTTACATTCACAGCATGCTCATTATGTAGCAAATAACCAAGATTTATAGACTGTTTGATAAATGAAAATATCCTTCTGCTATATAATGTATGAAAACATTTGCTATCACTGTTTTGAGATCATACTATATTCCAAGTTCTGTGTCAGTTTATGTGGATTATCTCATTAACCATCATGGTAGTTCTGTGAGGTAGGTAATATTATCATGCCCATTCTATACACACACACACACACACACACGGACTCTGATGCTCGAAAGAATAAGCAACTGCCTACTGCTTAGTTTATTTGTTTGATTCCTTGTGGTGTGATAGATCACTTTTGTGTGTGGGCTTTTTTAGCCATAGTCTTATAACTCTCACCTAAGTGATTGGGCAGAACTGTGGGACAGGATAACTGAGGCTTGCCAAAGGTATCTGTCAGTTTTGCCATTCCATCGGCCTTGAAATGACCGTCCCTGAGGTAGGAAAGGACAACAGCCCACGACCACCAGGGAAGAACATCCGGAAACCAGCACATCTTTTGGATCTTGGATGCCTGTGCAGAGAAGTTCCTGGAAACGTGAAATGGAGAGTGCCAGGGAGCTGTAACCCGAAAGTCAATAAGAAACAGTAGCAGAAGAGACCGGCAACAGAGACCCAGCAGCAGGAGATGGCACAGTAGGCTTCTTGATCCACAGAAAGAGTGCCTGCAGGCAGAGGTCAAGGAATAGGGAGAGGTGTGCCCATAAGCCCAGATGAGAAGCATCATGACGGAAGAACTATGTCCTGAGTGTTCCTGAACCTGTACCTGTTACCTCTATAATAAAGCCCATAATTGTTAAGTATTGTCTATGAATTCTCTGTGGCCATTGCAGTGAACTGTTGAACACAGGAGAGAGTGCTGTGGGAGGGATGGTTGGTGTCAGAGTTAGTAAAGATGACGGAGGTAGAAAGCATGTCTGACTCTACCTCACAGGAATCATACTTGGGCTATTGATCTTAATTCTCCTCCCCACCTGTGAATTTAGAGGAACTCAGACCCCAGCTGCACACCATTTATACACTCCTCAAACTCTTAACCACCTGACTTGAATGCCTCTCTGCTAAGTGTGAAAAGCAGGTTGAAGATGTGTGCATATAGTATCATATTAATACCAGTTCATACAGCTATTATTCAAGTTAACACATCAATCACTAATGCCAAAGATGAGAAAATGGAAGATTTTTACCAACTTCTGCAGTCTGAAATTGATTAAACATTCAATCAAGATGCATTGATAACTAGTGGTGATTGGAATGCACAAGTTGGAAACAAAAAAGGAACAGTAGTTGGAAGATAATGGCCTTGGTGATGGGAACAATGCTGGAGATGGCATGATAACATTTTGCAAGACCAACAACTTCATCATTGCAGATACATTTGTTTACCAACACAAATGGTGAGTATACTCATGGACTTTGCCAGATGGAATACACAGGAATCAAATTAACTACATCTGTGGAAAGAGATGATGGAAAAACTCCCTATTGTCATTCAAAACTAGGCCAGGTGCAGACTGTGGCCATCAGTTGCTCATATGCAAGTTCAAGCTGAAAATAAAAAAGTTAGAACAAGTCCACAAGAATCAAAGTATGAACCTGAGTATATCCCACCTGAGTTTAGGGACCAACTCAAGAACAGAGGTGATGTGTTGAATACTAACGACATGACATCAAAGACATCATATGTGGAGAAAGCAAGAGTTCATTAAAAAAGAAAGCACAGAGAAAGACTAAAATGGATGTCAGAAGAGACTCTGAAACTTGCTACTGAAAGTGAAGTAGCTAAAGGGAAAGGAAGAAATGATGAAGTAAAAGAGCTGAACAGAAGATTTCAAAGGATGGCTCAAGACGTCAAAAGTGTTATAATGAAATGTGCAAAGTTGTGGAGTTAGAAAACCAAAAAGGAAGAATAGAACATACTTGGCATTTCTCAAGCTGAAAGATCTGAAAATTCTGGCCTTACGTTGGAATGTTGAAGGACTCTACAAGAAAAATAATAGGCAATGCAGGAAGCATCGAAAGAAAATGGAAGGAATTCACAGTCATTGTAACAAAAAGAATTGATTGACATTCAGCCATTGCAGGAGGTAGCATATGATCAAGAACCAAACTACTGAAGAAAGAAATCGAAGCTGCAGTGAGGACATTGGCTCCAGGAATCGACAGGACGTCAACTGAGATGTCTCAACAAACAGATGCAACACTGGATGTGTTCACTCACCTATCCAAGAAATACGGAAGATAGTTACCTGGCCAACACTGGAAGAGATCAGTATCTGTGCCCACTCTAACAAAATACAGAAATTATTGAACAATATCATTAAAATCACACACAGGTAAAAATTTGTTGAAGATCACTCGGAAGCAGTTGCAGCAGTACATTGACAAGGAACTGTCAGAAATTCAAGTCAAATTCAAAACAGGACATGGAACCAAGAACGTTATTGCTGATGTCAGAGAGATCCTGGCTGAAAGCAGAGGAACCAGAAAAATATTTACTTCTATTTTATTGACTATGCAAAGGCATTCGACTGTGTGGATCATAACAAATTTAGTAAATGCAAAATATTGTAGCTACCACCACCTCTGTCTAATTCCAAAACATTTTTATCATTCCAAAATAGAGCTCTGTATCCGTTAAACAGTTATTCCCTACTCCTTCCCCAAACCTCTAGCACCTGGAAACACCTAACCTGTTTTCCATTTCTGGATTTACCTATTCCAGATATTTCATATAAATGACATCATGCAACATATGAAAAGGTGTGAACTTAATTTCACTTAATATAATGATTTTGAGATTCGCCCACATTGTAGCTTGTATCAGTAGTTCATTCCTTTTTATGACTGAATAATACTGAATTTTATGTGTAAACCACAATTTGTTTATTCATCTGCCGGTGGACATTTGGGTTGTTTCCACCTTTTGACTGTTGTGAATAGTGCTGCTATGAACATTTGTTTGTGTATGAAGAATGATTTGTGTACTTTTAAAAATTCTTTTGGGTATATACTATAGTGGAATTGCTGAGTCATATGGTAGTTGTGTGTCTGACATTTTGAGGAACTATTAAGGTGTTTTCCACAGGGACTGAGCCATTTTACAGTCCCCACAACAACGGCTCCAATTTCTGAACGTCCTTGCCAACGCTTGTGATTTTCCACGAGTTTCATTATAGCTATTCTTGTTGTTGTGAAGTGGTATCTCATAGTCTTTTTGATTTGTGTGTCCCTGATGACTAATGATTCTGAATATATTTTTATATGCTTGTTAGCCATGTGAATATCTTCTTTGAAAAATTCTATTGAATTTCTTTGCCATTTTTAATTGGATTATTGGTCTTTTTGTTGTTCATTTCTAAGAGTTCTTTAAATATTTTGGATAGTAGACCCTTGTTGTTCTTGTTAGGTGCCATTGAGTAGGTTCCAACTCATAGCGACCCTATGAACAACAGAACGAAACACTGCCTGGTCTTGCACCATGTCCACAATTGTTTTTATGCTTAAGCTCACTGTTGTGGCCACTGTGTCAATCCATCTCGTCAAGGGTCTTCCTCTTTTTCACTGACCCTCCACTGTACCGAGCATGATGTCCCTCTCCAGGGACTGATCTTTCATGACAACATGTCCAAAGTATGTAAGAGGCAGTCTTGCCATCTTTGCTTCCAAGGAGCACTCTGGTTTTATTTCTTCCAGAACAAATCTATTTGTTCTTTTGGTGGTCCATCATACATTCAACATTTGTCTCCAAGACCACAATTCAAAGGCATCAATTCTTTTTCTGTCTTCTTTGTTCATGGTCCAGCTTTCACATGCGTATGATGTGACTGAAAATATCATCGCTTGAGTCAGGCACATTTTAGTCTTCAAGGTGACATCCTTACTTTTGAATACTTTGAAGAGATCCTTTGTAGCAGATTTTCACAATGCAATGTGTCTTTTGATTTCTTGACTGCTGCTTCCAAGATAAATTAGACTTCATCAAAATCAAAAACTTTTGTGCATCAAACAGCATTATCAAGAAAGTGAAAAGACAACTCATAGAAAGGGAGAAAATAGAAATTATGTAACTGATAAGGGTCTAGTGTTTAATTAAAATAAATAAATATTTAAAAAAATAAAAAATGAATAGAATAAAATAAATACAAGACCCTTCTCAGGTATATAATTCTATTTTCTCCCTTCCTATGAGTTGTCTTTTCACTTTCTTGATCACGCTCTTTGATGCACAAAAGTTTTTGATTTTGATGAAGTCTAATTTATCTTTTTTCTTTTGTGGCTCATGTTTTTGCTATCATATCCAAGAATTCATTGCCAAATCCATAGTCATGAAGATTTAGCCCTATGAGTTGCCCTAAGAGCTTTATTGTTTTAATTCTTATAGTAGGTAATTGCTTCATTTCATGTTAGTTTTTCCATGTGGTATGAAATAGGGCCAACATCATTCTTTTGCATATGAATGTTGAGTTGCCCTAGCACCACTTTTTCTTCTTCTTTTTTTTTTAAATGTATGTACCATTAAACTGTGTCCCATTATGGATAAGCATCTAGGTTATTTTCAGATGGTCATCATCACGTACAAAACCACAGTGAATATCTGCATACATGTACCTGAGAACACTACTTCTTGAAGAGACTGTTCTTTCTCCATTGAATGGTTTTGCTATCTTTGTAGATAATCATCTAACCAAAGATGTAAGGGTATATTTCATATTCTCAATACTATTCTGTTTTTTTATATGTCTGTCCTTCAGCATTTATTAATTTTTACTATACACTGTTATAATAATAAAAAAGCTAGGAAAGGGCCAAATTTACAGATTCATTCTAAGAATTTGATCTATTAAGAGCTATTGAAAGTTTTTGAACATGTGAACAACACTTTGTTATTGAAAAAGAAAAAATATGGATCAAGTTTTGTGTACTTATTTTTTTCTTTTCTTCTCTTTCATCATTAGTGACATCCCATAAGTATCCATTGACAAACAGCACTCGATTAATCATTATTTTGCTTTTTTGCTTCCACAGCACATAATCACCTCCTAACATACTACATCATTTCCTTGTTTATTAAGTGTATTGCTTTCCCTCCTCCACCCCCCAACGTGACAACCATAGAAAAAGGCTTTTGTCTGTTTTCTCCACGGATGTAGTCCAAGCACCTGGAACAATTTCTGACACAAACCAGATCTTGGGTAATGTTGTTGAGTAAATTACGTTCTAGTCCAAAAGCGAGGTAAGAAGTACTCAACTTCAAAGGAATAAAACAGTTGCTTTGAACGGCCTTTGGGAGTTGAAGATGTATCCCCAACAGTAGTCGGTGGCATGGGGCGTGGCCTCTGCATGGAAACTGAGTGTCGTCTTCCCTTCAACTAATTGTTATAAGCCTGTCTCTCGGCTAGTGGGGCTCTGGGTTACCGTGGGTGTGGAAAACAAGGCGCAGCCCCTGCCTTCTTGCTGCTTACTGTCTGATTGGGTGTTAGTGGGGCGTGGTCTTAGCCGGTCCGTCTGGCTTTTCTGGAGCCCAGGAACACTCCAGGCAGTCACAAGGTCCCACAGCCCCTGCGGGAGCTTATTCATGGCCCTCTGTCCCCTCCAAGCAGATTGAAGAAGGAGGCAAAGCCGACTCGGTGGGCTCCCAACTGCGGGCGGGCGACGAGGTTGTGCACATCAATGAGGTCGCGCTGAGCAGCTCCAGAAGGGAGGCCGTTTCCCTGGTGAAAGGATCCTACAAGACCCTCAGGCTGGTGGTGCGAAGGTAAGATGGGCTGGCACCCCCATCGGCCCCCCAAATGCTTCACCTCCACACTCTCCTTGCCTTGTTCCACTTCCGGAAAAAAGGGTCTGGTGGCAGCTTTCTTTTAAAAGCTTTTGTGGGTGGATCATTAAGCCTTCCCTCCTCCTTTTTCTTTCCCAGCCTATGGGATGTGAGGAGGGTGCGAGGTGACAAAGAATGTTCCATTTCAGATTATTGCTGGTGTTTTGAGACACTGACTTTCCCAGCAGCTCTGTGCTTGGCCCGATTGGGCTTCCTAAATTTCCCGGCTGAATGAAAAGTGAGACACTGATCTCAGATGTGACCAGAGCTGTATGAAGCTTTGTCTCATTGGGGAACTGGAGAAAGCAGTTCGCTTGGAACTTTAGAAATCAACAACCAGGAGGCGCTGTACTCACCCACACCAGGCTTTCCCCCAACAGGGAGAGTCCCTCTTTTGTTTTATTGTTTCCTCTTAGCAATAGTGGTGGTTCCTTTGTTGAAAAGGTTTGAGTTGTAAATAATACTGTACAGGTGGATATATAGGTAGAGGGGTGTGCTAAAGAGCAGTGAACGCGTACAAGGGAGCACACCCACGTGTGGACAGAAGTTTGACTGTGATATTGCTATATATACATTTGTAGATGTGGGATGTATATTAATATAGACAATAAAACACACAAGGGACGTATTCATGGGAACTTCCTAGACATAACCTAACACCTCCCTGGGTGAAATTACTAGGCTTAAAACTGGGCGCCATAGACTTGGGGACATCTACATCAATTAGCATAATGTAGTTCCTGAAGACAGTATTCTACATCCTGTTTCACTGAGTGCTGTGTGGGATCTTAAAAGCTTTCAAGTTGCCGCCTGAAATGCTGCTGTTGGTTTCCTCCCACTCGGAGCAAAGGAGAGGGAAGAAAACTGAAGATTCAATGGGAGCAATTAGTTTCAAGGACTAATGGACCACAGGAACCACAGCGTGCCTGATCCTGAGCCCACAAATACTAGATGGTACCCAGCTGTGGTGAGGGACTCAGTGGAGCTGAGCATTTGTGAAAAGTAAAAACAAGCTCCTTCTCAAACTCTGAGACTTCAACTGTAAAACTCAAACCATAATAGATAAGACATAGTCTAAAGGCATCTTAGGGGCTCCAGTGTGTGCTGGCGTCTGCTCTGATGACCAGATGGCCTGTCTTTCTGCTAGGGATACCTCTGTCAAGCGGCCCAGAAACTCTTGTTGCTTGATGAGTGAGGGCGCCTCCCCACGTGGACCTTAGGGAATTGCTCTGCTAAAGTGCTTCTCTCATTTCTCATCTTCTCTCTGTATATCCGCACCAAATCCTCATTCTGAGTGACACATTCTTTCTTTAGATATGCTAATGAAATCAATAAAGTTACTAAGGAGTCCTTATATTCTTTGTTTCTGGTGTGGGAAGCACTTTGTCCCTAAGATGCCTTTTGACTATGTCTTATCTATTATGGTTTGAGTTTTATAGTTGAAGTCTCAGAGTTTGAGGAGAAGGAGCTTGTTTTTACTTTTCACAAATGCTTAGAAATGAGGATTATGACCATGCCTCGGTAGACATGTATGGACATTCTTCCCCTATCTTTCACAGATCTGAGAGGCCTTTTGGCTCTGGCTTAATCTGGTTTTGCATTTAATGGAGCTATTGCTTTGAATTGGAATTGCTTCAACGGTAAAGGTTTTGAGTTTGGTCACTCTCCTGAGAAGTCTTACCTTGATACCTTAGCACACGTCATCATCCTAAGGTTTCAACTGCCTTCATTTATTGGTGACAAAATGACCTCTGGTGATATTTATTAGTTTTCCTTTTTATTAACTGATCTCTAGACTTGAAACAAATATTGAGATGGCTTTCTGGAAGCACCAATTGTGGGTCTGTTTTCTGGATAAGTTACTTGCATAATTAAAATTTATTTATCAGAAGCTCTGGCTATACCTGTGTTGGTTTCTTTTTCTCTTAAAGTCAGTTTTTGGGAGGAAGGCAACATTTAATGCCAGGCTTCTCCACTGTCATGAAAATGCCAAGAATGCAGAGATGGTAACAGTATTTATCTAAGTGTTGGGGTATCTTACTCAGTGACCGAAAACAATTAAAAATAAAAACACCTTCTTAAAGGCTATAGTGACAAGAGAAATGCAAAGTCTCAAGTGAGCTGTGGGTCAGAGACCTTAAAGATCTGTTGACCCATGAAGAAGTCAGGGGTTAGCCCTCTTTGGGCGGAGGGTGTGAAAAGGACAGTGTGGAGCTGCAAGAACAGAGGTGTCTGCTGCTGAGTACACAAAGAATGGAAGTCTGCAGCTAGTGCTAAGTAACAGGAAAGAAATGGTAAAATAAGAGGTGGGCCAGCGCCTTGCAGAAGGAAAACAAACATCTCCCGGTGGTAGGGAAACTGAGGAAGGAAACCCTTTGTGGAATGCAAGGACAGCACCAAATCAAACACAACCCACTGCAGCTGAGTCAGTTCTCACACATAGTGACCTTATAGGACAGAGCAGAACTGCCTCATGGGCTTTCCTGGTGGATTTGAACTGCCAAACTTTTATTTAGCACTTGTATCTCTTAACCACTATGTCACCAGGGTTTCTGTAAGGACAGCATACAGGATGTTAATTAAAGAAAGCAGACATTTATACAAGTCCGTCAGCACTCTGTATCCTCTATGAAACCAATGGAGGCTTTATGAGGCGACTATGGTAAAATACATGACTTAAAATCAGGCAGCATGTAGAATGGGAACTAATAGATGAAGGAAGGGGTCTTTCCAAGTTTCATTTTACGTTACTGTCAGTGGTGTAGTTCCCGGGTGACGCACAGGGTGAACATGTTCACCGCTTACCCAAAGGTCAGCAGTTTGAGTCTGCCCAGAGGTGCCTTAGAAGAAAGGCCTGGCAATCCATTTACAAAAAATCAGCCACTGAAAGCCCTGTGGGGCACAGCTCTACCCGACACATGAGCTCACGATGATGTCACATGGACTCCCTGGCAGTGGACTGGTTGGTGATGTGAGGTGACTTTAGTACAGGGATTATCCACTGCTGTTTACAGATTCTCTAAGATTTACAATTTAAAAATAAGAGGCAACATTTCTCCTTTAAAACAGACTGCTGGGTTTGATTGCTGTGTATTCCACTCAATAGAAACCCTGGTAGCATAATGGTTAAGTGCTGCATCTGCTAACCAAAAGGTTGGCAGTTTGAATCCACCTGGTACGCCTTGGAACCTCTATGGAGCACTTCTATTCTGTGCTGTAGGGCTGCTTTGAGTCAGAACTGACTCGATGGCAGTGGGTGTGACTTTGGTGGTTTCTTCCACTAAACTCATTTTTATGTTGAGTTCAGTCTCATATTCCTATACTGAATCAAATAATCAGATGGCGTTGTAACCAATGCATCCTTAATATCAATGCTGATTTTTTTTTTCTTCCATTTCCTTGGTAAATTGAAACCCCTACCCTCTTCATCAAGGTGCTATTTTTGCCAAATACTAAGCAACTGCTAACTTTGGTATCAGTGGGCTTTAGTTGCTGTCACTGAAAAGCTTTTTGGTCTATTTCATGGTAAATCTTCTGTAGTTTTGGAAGGTTCACGAAAGCTATGAGAAGTTCAGATTTACTGTTTACAGGAAATGCATGAGGTGATAGTAAAGTTTAAGACTACTGGGTTTTAGTGCCTGATGGCATTAGGTCTCATGTCTGTGACCTTGGGCAAATCATTTAATCCATCTAATTCTTGCTTTACTGCTAACCAGAAGACTGGTGGTTCAAGACCATGAGGCGCTTCATGTGAGAAAGATATGGAAGTCTCTTCCGTTAGTTAGTCTTGGAAACCTGTGGGGTAACTATGAGTTGGAATTGACTCAGTGACAGTGGTTTTTTTGTTGTTGTTTGTTTATTTAATTTTTGCCTTGAGAAGTAACTGAGAAACATGTACATGCGATGTGGCATGAATGCTGGTTAAAGCATGAACCCTCCTGAATATAAACTGCCTATTTATTAAGCAAATTATCTCTTACAAGAAGTCCATTTTAATCTCTAGAACACGGCAGACAAATGAGGCTCCCAGTTACTGGGAGGACTGTAACCTGGAAGTGACCTTTCTGGGCCCAGGAGACAGCATGCCTGACCCAGCACAGTGAGCAGAGGGGGGAGAAAGGTGAGTCCCTTTTTAATTTGCCATCTTATTCTAAGACCTTCCCACCATCTTTGCAAATCGGATATAGAGTTCCCTTGCCATTCATTTATTCTTTGTTAAGTGTATTGACATGGGGTAGAAGGAAATAATATAGCCTCCTTCTATTTTATTTGAATGAATATACGTATAGTAGTAGTTCAAATGGTTAACAGTTGGCTGCTGACCGAAAAGTTAGCGGTTCACATCTCCTCAGAAGCACCTCTGAAGAAAGATCTGTTGATCTACTTCTGAGAAGGCAGCCATTGGAAACCCCGTGGAGCACAGCTCTGCTCTCATGGACATGGGCTTGCGGTGGGGCAAAACTGACTTGAGCAACTGGCTAGTAGCAATGGCAGCACTATATCACATCTTAGGGGGAGAAAAGAAGATCAAACAAGGAAAAACAAAACAAAACCAGGAATCATCTGCTTGAAATATGCAGCCTCCTAGGCTGTGTGACTTGTCATGTGTCATGCAGCCAGAGTGAGATTCTGGGTCTTGTGACTGTCAGCCATGACCTGGAGGTAGAAATGAGGGAACTGCCTGCAGTGGCTTGCCCAAAGCCAAATGGAAATTGGGGTCCCTGAGAATGGAGGTCTTGGGCCTCTTGACTCTTCAAGCAGTGAACCTCTGCTTTCTATCTCATTGCCTCCGAGCTTTTAGAAATATTTGTAATGTGCTGGCAAGCAAATAAAACAAGAAAAACTAAATAAACAGGTTTTTCATTCATCCAGGAAAACATTTTTTTAAAGAGGAGATATGCCACTGACCTTTAACTTCCTGTGTACGTTCCTGGGAAGTGCACTCTCCTGGTTTGTACGCCCAGCTTGAGTTTTCCTGTCCGCCTCTGGAAATCGAACTACTTGTTGCTTTAGCAGCTGTTTCCTCCCTCCCAACAAAAATGGTGATGAAATTGAGTTTGCTAGAACCTGGCCTCCACACTCCCTTGAATTAACTATCCTGCATTTCTGAGGTTTAGCAGAAGAGTTTCTTTTTACAGATGGGTAAGATCTGTTGTTGGAATGGAATGGGATGGCTGGCTCAAACACTTGCTACCTCTGAGTTTGATTTCTGCGACCTTTGTGTATCCAGACTGGATTGAGAGATGTAAGTTACCCAGGATTTGCAAATCGGTGATCTTGGAAGAAGTGTCTCATAGTGAAAGGGTATTTTTAAAGATCTCTTAGACAATGCAAAATTAATCCTGTTAACTGTTAATAAAAAGAGCTCAGCAATCAATTCCTTCCCTAGCTCATGTTGACAGTTTATGAGAAAACAATTTCTTTAAATATTCCCCCTCTTCTCCCTGCATCCTTCATACCCTTTTGCCGCCCTTACCACCTGCCTGACTCAGTTTCCCCATAAAACATCTGTAGTCTTAAAACAATTTAGTCTGATGTCTCTTTTCACTATTTTGAAGCAGGTTTTTTAAAAAGTGATTCATTTGGAGCTTTTTGAAATAAACAAGACTCCATGTTTTTTAAAGCAACAGAATTTGAAGGGTGAGTTGAGACTTTACTGGAACATGAAAAGTATCTGCTTTTTTTCCCTATAAATTGGCAACCTGAAACACAGATCATGCATCACCAAGCCTCCAGTTCTCTGAACTTGCACAAGAGAGCACATTATCTAGATTCCCGTCTCAGCTGTGCTGCGCTCTGGCCGTGAGTGGTACTGTGGGCAGAACATAACCTCTCTAGGCTGGGTTTCATAATGTCTTCCATACTGAGTTGCCATAAGGAAGAAAATAAGATAATGTGTATGAAAGTGCTTCATTGTAATAGATATTAACTCTATTCTATGAGGCATTTCTGTTAAAATCTCAGCTTGTGGAAGTTTACCTGACAGTAAGTGTTCTCTTAGGACTGTTCTGTGTGATGGCATCGACTTGACACCCTGGTGTGGATGAAAACAGAGTTTTTTAAGCTTCTGGTTATGACATGCAGTTTTAAAGGATGTTGAGAAGAAGATTGTATTTTCTGGAGAACTTAAGTTTAAAGAGATGTGATGTTGAAACAAGTTGAAGCTCATAGATGGGCAGCTGAGCTACAGTTAAGGACCCTCTGACTTCAGGGAGGGAGCTCTCTAGGCAAGAGGCAGTATCCTCTGGTGCCTCTTTGTCTCAAGGACTCATCAGGTTGAATGGACTTGTCAGGCATTATGGGCACTTTTGATACAGGCTGAGCCATTTGAAACTTACTGTTCTTTAAACAGCACAGTATGTGAGCTTGGGAAGATGGTGATGTCACAAAATAACCATCAAGTGGGCAAACAGTAGGAGTGGAGGACCAACAGAAAAGGTCCAGTCATCTCTTTATAGGTAATTGCAAAACTGTTCTTGAAAATCTAGGAATGGTACAAGTATGGTTTCCTCTTCACCCGGACACAATCCAAATAAGAAGTATTTATGCCCCACATAAGTTTCAAGAACTGCCTCTCTACAGGGTCATGGAATCTCCATAGATAATCCAGATTTCCTGAGGGTCCACATTACTAGGCTGAGGACTATGGGGATCATGGTCTCAGGGAACATCTAGCTCAGTTGGTGTAAGATAATTTGTAAAGAAAATGGTCTACATTCTATTTTGATGAGTAGCTGCTGGAGTCTTAAAGTCTTGTGAGTGGCCATCTAACATACTTCATGGGACTCACACTGTCTGAAGCAAGGAAGAATGAAAAAAATCGAAAGACATACGGGAAAGATTAGTCCAAAGGACTAATGGACCACAACTACCACAACCTCCATCAGACTGAGTCCAGCACAACTTGATGATGCCTGGCTACCACCATCCACTGCTCTGATAAGGGAGCAGCACAGAGGGTTCTGAACAGAGCTGGAGAAAGATACAGAACAGAATTCTAACTCATGGGAAAAACACAGTCTAGACTGACTGGCCCCACAGAGACTGGAGAAGCTCTGAGAGTATAGCCCCCAGACACCCATATAGCTTAGTACTGAAGTCACTCCAGAGATTCACCCTTCAGCCAGTGATCAAACAGGCCCATAAAACAAAATGAGACAAAAATGTGCACCCCAGCCCAGCGGCAAGGACAAGAAGGTAGGAGGGCTCAAGAAAGCTGGTAATGGGGAACCCAGAGTCAAAACGTGAGAGTGATGACTTGTGGAATTGGTAAGCAATGTCACTAGTTTTCTTAATGAGAAGTTAGTCGCTCTGTAAACATTCATCTGATAAATACAATAAAAATAAACAGAACTGCCTCTACAAATAAACGAAGGCCCCATGCTGTCCCCAGTGGTAGAGTTCTTCACAAAGGAGGGACAGGGGTGTGTCAATGTCTAGGCCCTCTAGGAGAGCTCTGGAGCTGCAGAGGCGGCTGGGACGGTGGGCTACGCAACTGTAGTAGCGTCTGTGTGGGGAGCCTTTTATGTCTTGTATGATCCCTCGTACTTGCACATGCCATCCTGTCTACTCCGAACACCTGTGATGACTCTCCCTCTCCCTAACCTCCTCCCCATTACATCACTAGTTTTTTTTGCTCTCCTACACTTTAGAATTCTTAATTTGAACAACCCCCCCCAAAACAAACCAGTTGCATCCTTAGAATCACAGTCTTCATGGAAACAACACAGCAACTTTCTTACATAACAGGGAACTCACTAACCAAGCCACCATCCCCCAAAGAATAATTTTACACATCCCACCTACTAAGCAAACACACTGTCAGCCTGGAGTTTGACCGCAGAATAAGGGGAGTAGTGGAGAAATTGCTTTTTTCAAAGGCACTGGACAGTGTTCGAAACAATGTGGCATCTCGTTGAGAGAGTAACACAGGTCTCAGGACTAAGCGAAGCAGTTGAATAAATATTTAGTGGCAAAGACAGATTCACAAAGAGACTGGTCATGAGGTATAACTCGATCAAGCAGTAGCAGTGCTGCTGAATTGATTCTGACTAGCGATGACCTTATGTGTGTGCAGTAGTACAACCATGCTACGTAGGATTTTCATTGACTGTGACATTCTGGAACTCGATCACCTGGCCTATCTTCCAAGGTGCCTCTGAGTGGGTGGGTTCAAATTGCCAGCCTTTCAGTTAGTAGCCCAATGTTTAACTCTGAATTTGAACAAGGGCTGGTGGGTACCTAAATGTGTGAAAAAAATCCCAGACTGCACTACAGCATGAACCTCGTTTTAGGACCCAGGATTAGACTTACCCAGAGCGGAAATCAGTAAAACTGAGAACTGTAGTAACTTACCCTTTAAAAATTTTTTTACACTTGAGCAAGTGGTTGTGAGGAAGAGGAGGAGGCAGCTGCAGTGGCCTTAGACCCTCAGAAACTTTTCCAAGAGGCTTGGCATCATGGGAATTTGCTCAGCGTGCTTTGAGGAGGTATTTCAATCCTACTGGGACCATACTCAGAGCAGTTTTCGGCATCCCGAGTTCTAAGCATGAATGTCGTATATAGCTTGAGTGTCTGCTATATAGAGGGACAGTATTTTATTTCCTAGCCAGTTGTTCCTTCCCATGGAAAATTCATGTAACACATTATTAGGTTTCCTGAAAGGTATGCCATAAGATGCCCTTCCTTACTGTAATGAGAAAAGGGACATTTTTTTCCTGTAGCACATAATGATAACTGCTATTTTTATTCAGTGGGTTACAAATGTTCCCCAGCTATGTTCTGAACACTAGCCACATACAAAGGAATGCCCCCTTATTTCCCAATGAAGGAGGTTTGATGATAAAAGTCTGGGTTTCATTCCTGGGATAGCATGGCTTTACTTCAGACAAATGTATTTCAAACAGGAGTCACTACTCCACTCCCAGTCATCATTAAAGAATGGCACTCAAATGTCTATCTGACCCTCTAAGATGGGAGATCTGAGTGCTGAGGTCATGCAAAAGTTATGGTGGAGTCTTTTCCCAAGTTCCAAATGTGGGAGCATCGGCTAAAACAGATAAGTTTGGATAATTCTGATTGGGCTTATGAACCAAACA
Organism: Heterohyrax brucei; assembly: GCA_028571685.1. Lineage (NCBI taxonomy): Eukaryota > Metazoa > Chordata > Mammalia > Hyracoidea > Procaviidae > Heterohyrax > Heterohyrax brucei. Next base: position 114,792,147 of record CM053143.1, on the reverse strand, counting down.
TTTAGGATTCTATGTGGTTAGACCAAAATGGGTCAAACTACTCTTCTCAAATGTGGCTGTACTTTGGAGTCACCTAGCAAGTTAAAAACAAAAATGAAAAATGATGTTTAGGTCTCACCTTCAGAGATTTCTAATTAAATTGATACAGGGTACAGCCCATCACTAGAAGTTTCAAAAGGTTCTGAGTGATTCAAATGCATATATCAAAGTTGCAGAACCAGTGTTTTAAGTGGTAAGTTGAAGTGATTAAGAGAAAGAAAGAATGGATTGAATAGGTTGGTAGAAACTAAGAGACAGAAGAAACACATACAGAGTAGGAGACATGAAGAAAAGAAAAAGCCCAAACCCATTACTGTCAACTTGATCTGAACTCGTAGCAACACTGTAGCAAGAGGAAAATTCAGGAAGCATGCTAAAGAAAGAGGGCATAAAGCAGAGCCTTGCTTATGGGGGGAACAAACACGGAAATCTGTAGACGCTTACTGTTGAGGTTCCAAGACCTGTTGGGAAGGTGCACTGTGTTTCTCATCAGTGCTCTACGGAGGTAGGATATTTTTAAAGCTCGGAGATGATGTCATTTCTGATAAATGTGTGTGGACGGGGGAGGAGGTTATCAATGGATAGCACTTGTTTTGGCCCTCCCTCATAAATATTTGTGACCTGAGCCATTGCTCCATGAGTTCATTTGTACCAGCAGGTGTTGGTACCGTCCAACAGTTTGGAATGGGTGAAAACATACCGAGCATACTGCAGTTGCTGTGTTCTTTCTGCTTGTTACAGTGTGACTTCTGGGTAGTGTCCACACAAAACAAGGCATGAAAGACTGATGGCTTGCTATTGCTGAACTTGTTCAGCCTAACAGGACATCAGCATAACAAAATTTTTAAGGGGTATTCAAGTACAATAAGTGCATAAACATCTATCTGTCCTTAAGAAATAGCCATTTACTTCATCATTCCCTGATTTTTTTTAACATTAAGCTTTGTATAGCCTTAACATAAGCCATGTTATTCTTTGGAAGTGATGGATAGAAAAATGATTTCAGGAAAGGATTGCAACCTGCTGTTACAAGCCCTTAATGGGAAATCAGACTTTTGAAGGTCCTTAAAGTGTTTGTCCTGTTTTGGACAAGTCTACTTTTTACTGTCCCTCTCCCTTCTGAATTATACGTATTTTTATGTCTTCGTTATAATTGCTCCAAGATCACAGCTGATCTATTAAGATCCTTCAGAAAAAGTTTTACAGTACAGGGTTGAGTGCACTGATGAACCCTGAGCAGGCTGTGAACTTCATAATGCATAATAGAAATTCTGAGTTCCATCTGACCTTTGTTTATTGAAGTGGCTACCTCAAATGTATTTGTTGCCACCCTTCTTGGGTATGTTGCTTTGGGTGTCTTAGAGTGTGGCAATTTTGAAGAGCCTAGCTAGTCTTTAGAAGTCCCTTGGTGGTGCAAGTGGTTAAGTACTTGACTACTAAATGAAAGGTGGGTGGTTCAAACCCACCAAGAGGTACCTTCGGAGGTAGGGCTGGTGATCTGCTTCCAAAAGGTGAGAGTCTTGAAAACCATATGTAGCAGTTCTTCTCTGCACATAGGAGGTTGCCTGAGTCAGAATCAACTCAGTGTAAACAAACAACTATGATTAGTCTGTAGGAAATCTTGAATGAGGGAAATGCAGGAGTGGATTATCCAATAGGCAAGGTAAGCATGGTGCATACCTTGCTTACCAGATCATTTGTAGTGAAATTGTCCCCTGCAGATTAGTAAGCACAAATAAACCCATGTTTACCTTGTATTCTGGGTTATCCACCCCTGTCAGGAATTGTAAACATGAAAAGAGACTTTGATTCTGTAGGAACGTGCTGTGGGGTTGGGAGAGAGTCAGATACCAGCATACCTAGAAGCAGAATCTTTGATAAGATTAAGAAAAAGAGTAAAATTGTTGACTACAGACGATTTGGTAAGAAAGGTAAGTACCATACTTACTTTGCTTATTGGATAATCTACTCCCAGGCAGACCTCTTTAAAGTATTGAAAAGTAAACATGTCACCTTGAAGACTAAGGTCCGCCTGACTGAAGCTGTGGTGTCGTCAGTCACATCATATGATGAGAAAGCTGGACCATAAACAAAGAAGGCAGGAGAAGAATTAATGCCTTTGAATTATGGTGTTGGAAAAGAATGTTGAATGTATCATGGACCATCAAAAGAACAAACAGATCCATCCTGGAAGAAGTACAACCAGAGTGCTTGCTCCTTGGAAGCAAAGATGGCAAGACACGTCTTATATGTTTTGGACATGTTGTCAGGAAGGATCAGTCCCTGGAAAAGGACATCATGCTCTGTAGAGTGGAGGGTCAGTGAAAAAGAGGAAGACCCTCAACGAGGTAGATTGACACAGTGGCCACAACAGTGGGCTTAAGCATAAAAACGACTGTGGACATGGTGCAAGACTAGGCAGTGTTTTGTTCTGTTATGCACAGGGTCGCTGTGAGTTGGAACCGACCCGATGGTACCTACAGCAACAACTATTCAAAAGATTGGTGGTTCAAAACTACCTGGAGCTACCTGAGAAGGTCTTGGCGGTCTGCTTTGGCAAGGTCATAGCCTGAGAACTGTATGTACCTTCTGCTCTGCACTCATGAAGTCACCGTGAATTAGAATTAATTTGCCAGCTGCTACTAATGGTAGATAGATCTGGATCAAATTATGCCTCAAGACTAGCCTCTTTGTGCCTTTGTCTTTGCCACTAAAATGTTCATTCAACTGCCTCGCTTAATCTTAAGGCTCACATCACTCTCAACCAGCTGCCAGATTCCTTTGAAAAAAATGCAGTTTCTTCACTCATCTCCTAATTCTGCTGTCAAACTCCAGTCTGATACTGTGTTTGCTTAGTGGGTGGGATGTGTAAAATTATCCTTTGGGGGAAGGGTACTTGCTTAGAGTGTTTGTTGTTATGTAGGAAGATTGCTGTGTGGTTTTCATGAAGACTGTGATTCTAAGGAGTATTTTAAAAGGATTCTTTGGAATGTTTCTTTAGAAGCATCTTAGGAATCAACCGTTTTTATTTATTGTTTGTAAATAAGTTAGGGGCCCATGAGCCCTGGACACTAAAAGCAACCTTTCATGGAATTGCCACAAGGAGCTAGGCATTTTCATAACCTTTTGTCCTTCACCCTCATAAAGCCGTGAGTGATGAAAGACAGTCATTGTGAGATTTTTTAAAAAATAAAATTAAACTTTTTATCAATTATACCCTTTTAACAGGTTCCTTCACTAACAGGTTCCTTCACTTTCTCTAATGTCAGCCTTTCCTGCACAGGCAATTTAAAATCACAGCCCCTTTCATACATAACCTCCAGCAATCCTTATTCATTATTTTTCTTCACAAACTCACTCAAAAAGTTACACATTCCATCACCTCTTGTTAGTTTACAAGCTCATTGATGACAAAGCTTTTGTTCAGTGTGGTATTGGCAGTACCTAGAATGGTTCCTGGCAGACAGTATGTGTTCACTGAATATTTGTGAAATAAAAACAAAAATGTATCAAGTTGAAGCTGAGTAGTGTCACAGGCAAGAGCTTGGACTCTGAGCCAAGATGCCCATCTCTGAAGCCCAGCTTTACCACTTACTGGCTGAGGGCCCTTGGCCAAGTTTGTTAATCTTTGCCATAGTTTGCCATAGTTTGTCATAGTTTGTCATAGTTTCATCACCATAGAGTAGTGGGAGCTGCTATGTAAGCGCTGGCTGCTATTATCAATCATGTTATTAAACAATGTTGGATGTTTTGCTGTAATAAGACTGTCATGATGGCTGGGCTCATCTCTGCTTATTTTCTTCTGGTCAATAATCTCATCACCAAACTGACCACACTTCTCGCTTGTATCCTACACCTAAGAAGGATCACATTTGAAGACATTTTTGCTTGAAATGAGGTTGAACTAATTCCCTCTCATCCCTATTCTCTGTGGCTCTCACAGAGCTTCAAACTGATTCATTGGGGTTCTGATTCAACCCCCTGCGGAGAACTCATCTGTCCATCCCAGGTGTGCTGAACCAGAATTTACATTTTAACAGGATCCTCAGGTGATTCTTAGGTGTAATAAATTTTGAGAACTGCTGCTGTGCTAGTGGTTCCAGAATTCATCCCTGACCAGCACTGTTTGCCTGGGAATTTTTTAAAAGTGCAAATTGTCAGCAGGAGTTTGAACCAGAATGAACTGGTTGGAAGTTCTGGTCTCCCTTTAGTAGGGTAGCCGATGGCACAAATTTGGGAGTGAGGTCTTGGGTGCCTGTCTTTAGGGATGGTCCTCATGTCATGGCCCACCCTTCTCTGTGCCCCTGGCTTCTGCAAGCCTCACTGGAATAAGTAGCCTTTGATGTCACTTTGAAGATTCTCTGTGTAACACAAATGATTTGCCCTCGTCTGCTAACCTAAAAGCTGAGCACCTGAACTCACCCAGCAGTGCCATGGATGAAAGGCTTGGGGATCTGCTTCTGTGAAGATTCCAGCCAAGAAAACTCCATGAACAGTTCTACTTTGTAACACACGGTATTGCTGTAAGACAAAATCAACTCAACAACATTTGGTTTGGGCTGTTCTGTTTTTAGGTCACCTTATTACTTGGAGGTTTAGATTCAGTTTCTGATCTTCTCGGCCCAGTTCCTCAGAGGGCAATGCTGTGCAGTGGTTAGGAGCACTGGCCTTGATAACAGAAGCTGGTTTGAATCCCACCCTGCCCCTTACTGTGAGAACACAGCCAGTTCGCGCTCCGCTTTCTGATCTGAGAAATGAAGACAATCATTCCTGCTAAGTGTGGAGGTGGTAATGAGTCAAGATGAAGAGTTTAAAGCTCTTGGCCCTGGATTTGGTGCATTTTAATTCAGTCAGTCAATGGTTATGGAGCAGGTGCTGCTACCGAGACTTGCTGGGTGGATACATCTTCATCCTTTTTTAAGAGAAGTGGGTGCTTCTTTACTCTTAGCCCAATTTTACTGCCACTGAACTCAAAAGATGTCGATAGAAAGCAAGATTCAAAGTGGATTTGGGCTTATATTTCTTGTCAAAATTAAGTAAAATCTGAACAGAAATCAGATTTTTCAGAAAAAGCAACGGCAAAAGGTAAGTTACTAATGACTGTAGCTGTGAAGTGGAGTCCTGATGGTTTAGTGGTTAAGAGCGTGACAGCTAATCAAAAAGTCACCAGTTTGAATCTACCAGCCATTCCTTGGAAACCCCATGGGGCAGTTCTGCTCTGCTGTATATGGTTGCTATGAGTTGGAAGTGATGGAAGCAATATGTTTGAGCCTTTGATTTGATAGATGTAAATGAAGAGCCCTGGTGGTGCAGTGGTTAAAGCACTCAACAGCTAACCAAAACTACTCCTTGGGAGAAATACAAACGCTGGTCATGTAGTGGTTAAGTGCGATGGCTGTTAACCTAAAGGTCAGCAGTTCAAATTCACCAGGCGCTCCCTGGAAACTCTATGGGGTAGTCCTATTCTTGTCCAGTGGGTGGCTGTGAGTTGGAACTGACTTGATGGCAGTGGGTTTGGGTTTGGTTTTAGGAAAGTGTAGCAGACTCCTCTGTAAAGATTATAGCCTTGGAACCCTTTGGAGGCAGTTCTACTCTGTCCTGTAGGGTTGCTGTGAGTCAGAATCACCTCATCAGCAGTGGGTTTGGTTGGTTGTTGAAGATGTAAGAGTTTTAGTATGGGGGTAGGAGGCATTGGTAAAGTACCCTCCCCCCAACCCCTGAAGGGATCATTCTGGAAAACCTGCTACCAGCTTTGTGGAAATTGAAGTGCCCAGAAATTAAGGGGGTTAGCTCTGAGTTACAGGACTAATAAACGTCAGAGTTAGGAAGAGAAGTCAGATTTTCTAGCACCAAATTGGTCAATTCAGGTATATATAAGCACTTAGGATTCTAAGGTGAGAGCTCTATTTTGCATAATTGTTACTGCTTTTCCTTTCCTACTGATGGTAGGAAACTAATAATTTGGAGGGTTTACATATTATTTCTACCACCCGTCTGTCAGTTTATCATACTTTAGTGGCTTGCATGTTGCTGTGGTGCTGGAACCTGTGCTACTGGATTTGAAATACCAGCAGGTCCTATGATGGACAGTTTTGAGAGGAGCTTCCAGACTCGGAAGAAAGGCCTGGTGATCCTCTTCCCAAAATTAGCTAAGGAAAACCTTACAGGATCAAACAGAGCAGTGTGCAGCTTGCTTTGGTCACACATCAGGAGTCAGTCACTAGAAGAGGACACCATGTCTGGTGCAGCAGAACTCCAGTTAGGGCAAAGGAGACCTCAGTGACACAGATTGGCATGACAGCCACAGGGATGGGTTCAAACATGGAGGTGATGGTAAAGATGACACAGGACCTGGTCATATGTGGGTGACATCTTTTTCTGTTGTATACATGGTCACCATGAGTTGACTTCTCATAGGTATTGCATCTGTCTGTCAATGCCATAAGTCGTAATCAATTTGACAGCAGTGCGTTTGGTTTTTGTTTACTTAAGAATTCTCTCGTACTTCAGCATCTTACATGTTTTCTTATCTTCTTCCTATAACAGCTGTTTTTTTTTTTTCACTATATGATTCTGTAATTCTACTTCTAGGTATACATGAAGACTGACAGTTAAGTTCATGAACTCATCATAGGAAAAGTGCTACATACCTCATTGCTGAAAATCACAATGGTCACCTTCAAAGTTCACCCCTTGGGAAACTGTGCATTGACACTAGTGCCTAGTCCACCCTTCAAAGCAATTCTGGAACTGTTTTTCAGGAATGGCCATCAGAGCTGTCATCATATTACCCTTGATGTCCTGAATGGCCTCAAAATATCTTCCCTTCAATATTTACTTTCTCATCAGGTAAAGAAAAAAGTTGTTGGGGGCCAGATCAGATGAATAGGGAGGGTGTTCCAATATGGTTATTTATTTACTGACTAGAAACTCCCTCACATTCAACTATACAGTTAAGTTTGCGAACATGCCACCGTACCACTGTGCACAATGGCAGTTCCAGGAACAGTTCCAACATTGCTTTGAAGGGTAGACTGTGCAATGGTGTCAGTGCATAGCTTCCCAGGGGAACACTTCGAAGGTGACCATAGGAATATTAAGCAATGAAGTAAGTAGTACATAAAACAGTAAAGATCACAGACTTGTCAGACCCATATTTCAAAAGAATTGGAAGCAGAGACTTCAAGGGATACTCGTACAACTCCTGTTCATTGCTGCATTGTTCTTCACAACAGCCAGGGGTGGAAACAACCCAAATACCCATCAACAGAAGAAAGGATAAACGAAATGTGGCAAATATTGTATGATTCCATAGGCAAATTTGTGGAGATAGGAAGCAGATTAGCAACGACCAGATGTAGGCAGGAGGAACACATGGGACGTGTCATGGTTTGAATTGTGTCCCCCCAAAAATGTGTGCAACCATGTGGCTGGGATATGGTTCCCAGTATCTTGGAAATGTCCTCCATTGTGTGGTTTTACTAACCTGTATGTTAAAGGATTAGGGTGGGGCTGTGAATTCCTGCTATGGGGGAAGTTTCCCTGGAGTATGGCTTGCCCCACCCTTAATGCTTTTAGCTTGCAAGGAATAAAAGGAAAAAGAACCAAGGACAATTTGAGAACCTCGCTACCATCAAGCAAGCAGCACCGGGAGCAGAGCGCGTCGTTCAGACCAGAGGTTCTTGCGTTAGGACACTCCCTGGACAATGACTGATGCAATACCGGACTTTCCTCCAGAGCCGTCAAGGGGAAAGTCTTTCCCTGGAGCAGACACCCTGAATATGGACTTGCAACCTACCGGACTGTGTAAGAATAAATCTTTCTTTGTTAAAGCCATCCACTCTGTGGTATTTCTGTTAGAGCAGCCCTAGCTAACTAAAACAGGACGCTATTGCTAAATGGATGAAATTTCTGTTTGTAGGCGTGAAAAAACCACAACGAACTGGCAACAGTGGTGAAAATTGCACACTGTTGTGAATGCAGTGAAAACCCAGACTTGCTTGCTGTTGAGTCTACTCGGTAGCCAGGCTTTTGGTTAGTGGCCCAGTGCTTAACCACTGCACCACCAAGGCTCCTAGTGAGTGTAGTTCATGCCACTTAGTGGAATACCTAAAGATGGTTAAAAAGGCAAACTTTATATTATATGTATTTTAACACTATATATCTACATTTTTTTTTTACTGTGGGCTTTAGGTAACTTGCACATTCCTTGTATTCTCTAAATCAGACCCCCTTGGGGAAGGAACCCAGCAGCCCATTTTTTAACAGACCTATCAATTGGTTCTAAGTTTCACTGAAGCCTGCAAGCTACAGTACTAGTGGGCGTCCCCTCGCCTTCCTCGGGCTGGGTGTGGTCATTCCCACAGGCCTTTCCTTCTCTCATGGGTCACCTTGAGACACAAAAGGATGAAATCAGTGTCAATTTGAACAACTCCGTGATTAAAGTTGGTGACATAGGGGTTAAGTGCTAAGGCTGCTAACCGAAAGGCTGGCAGTTTGAATTTGCCAGGCGCTCCTTGGAAACTCTGTGGGGCTGTTCTACTCTGCCCTGTAGGGTTGTTGTGAGTCGGAATTGACTCAACGGCAGTGGGGGGCGCGGTGTTCAGTTATTCCTGGAAATGAGTCTCAGGCTTCATGCTGGAGTCCCTGAGTAATGCAGACAGTTAAGTAAGTGCTGGACTGCTAACCCGAAGTTGGTGGTCAACACACCCAGGTGCACTTCAAAAGAAAGACCAGACAGCAAAGATCACAGCCGTGCAACCCCATGGAGCCCAGTTCTAATCTGCAACATGTGGGGTACCATGAATTGGAATCAACTTGGTGTCAACTGTATTTTTTTCAGGTTCATACTAGAAAATGACTCCTGTTTTCTTGGCCTTGTTATGTAAGTGAGTTTGGAAAGCCAAAGTTCTAGCCTCAGTTAGAGTTTGGGGATGGGTCTTATTTTCTCTAAACTACTTCTTAAACATTTTAAAATGTGGTCCAAATGCACAGAAGTGTTCAAAATATCAACAAGAACAGGGCAGCCTGCAGCAGTTTCTAAAAATAGATCTTTCTGATACAGGTCACTAAGCAGGCATGGCCTCTGTGTCACTCTGCTTACAGAGTTTCCCGTCTGGCACCATCACAGCAGCAGTGCTGACCTCAGGCTTGAAGACCTGCAGTCTGTGGGAATTCTTGGAACAGTGCGACCTGGGCTGCAGCCTGGTGACGTTCAGCACATCTTTACTGAGACAAGCCATGTTTGGATTAAGGGCCCTTTCAACCTCTGCTTCGTGATCTTGTGTCCCTTTTCCATCACTGTGTCAAAGTCAGGGCCAGAGGTCAAAGTTCCAGGTCGCTCCAGAGATAACTACACGAATAGAAAAATGAACTCACACACAGGAATTTAAGATTGGTCCTGTTTTGTTTTGCAGCTAGCATTTTTTCTGTTTGCAAACGTGGGTTTACAAGGCATCATGTAGTTGCAAGCTTAGTTTGGAGCCTTTAAAGAACACATTCAGAAAAGACTTATTTGCTTTGATATTTTCAAAAGAGTTCTGCAGTAGTGAGAGGAATTTTCTTTTTATGTCATAATTTGTATACAACCCTGCCTTGTCCCCCAAATGCACAGACAACGTGGGTGGCATTAGATTTGCAGTTTCTTAGGATTAACATTCTCAGATGAAGGAAATGGGATGAAAGAATGGGGGTACTTCACACTGAATATACATGAGGTGATCTAACTGGACCACCGGGTGCTCACATTGAGAAGATTCGTGGTAGGTGCTGAGGAAAGTGCATTAAACTGGATCACGTTTAGAATACCGCTTATAAGAATCAGTTTTATGTACTAGCCTGCCACATTGTGTATCTGTGTGTGGTAAAATATATGTTGCACAAAATTGGCTATTTTAGCTACTTTAAAGTGTACTATTCAGTAACATTAATTACATTCACAATGTGTGCAGCCATCACCAGTATCTTTTTCCAAAACTTCCTCATCTTCCCAAACAGAAACTTGTTACCCTTTAAACGGTAACTCCTTGTTCCCTCCTCTCCCCACCTACTAATCTTCTTTGGTATTTATGCATCTTTCTATTCTAGATAAGTACAGTCATACAGCATTGGTCTGTGTGTGTCTGACTTCTTTCACTCAGCACAGCGTTTTCAAGGTTCCTGCCCATTGTGGTCTGACATTTTTAAATAATTCCAGTAAGCACTCAGCATGTTAGTTTCGGCTGTTGTAAGCATTTTCATCCTTATCTTCTCTTTAAGTCTCACAACTACTCCATGAATTAGGAATTGTTATTTTTACTGTTGTTGTTAGGAGCTATCCAGTCAGTCTTTGCTCCTACAACCCCTTGTGGCAGAGTAAAGCTGCCCTGCAGGGTTTTCTAGGCTGTGTAATCTTACTGGGAGCCCACTGCCAGGCCTTCCCTCTGTGGTGCTGCTCAGTGAGTTCAAACCACCAACCTTTCTGCCAGCCAGCCGAGCACTTCACTGCTGTGCCACCGGGGCTCCTTATTATCGTTATGATAACTCTGTCCTACAGGTGAATTTCGAGAAGTCAGCTGACCCGGGGGAATTCCATTCTATCTGACACAAATGCCTCAGTTTTTAAGCCGGTGTGTTTCATATGAGCAGGTTTTCTGGGTCTGCCCAAACGCCAGAACTGGCAGTGGATGCTTCAGCCTCTGACCGACCTAGAGGCTAGGCTCCTCCAACGCTTTTGTTTGTTTTGCTTTTAAACACCATACACACTGGTGCCTTTTGTTTCCTCAGCAGTGTTGATACATTCTCTAAAAGAAGTGAACCATCCTGTCTTGTCTAACTGCTCTGATACAAACACATCCACCTTGCCAAGAAAAGTAGAAATGAGGAAATAGCACAGGAAGAAGGAAGGAGGGAGGGCTGGCGACTTACCGGAATACCAGGACAGCCTCATGAGTTGGATCTGACTCGACGGCTGGCTTGGCTGGCGTTAGTTTTTATTCCTCTTTTTGGCTTGGCTTCTTACTTCCTCACTCTCCCTCCTCCCAAAAAAGGGTAAAAAGTCTCATGCTTGATTCCAATACAGTTTGTTCTGTAATTTTATAAGTGGTTGAAGTGCCTGATTAGTATTGAAAAGTTGGAATATTCATTGTTTTGTAGGAGGACAGTTGTTCTCATGAGATGGTATCCTTTTGTATTGTAGATGCTTGAAAAGTGTTGTTGAGTTTAAGTCCTGGACGTGCTAGTACTTAACTACAGCATCAGAAGTCCCTCTGTCCATCGCAAGATGGGCTCTACTCAGGTCTAAACAACTTGTCAAGGAGTTGAAGTGTGTCTTTATGCTCTGTTCTTGCCAGTCCCCTAATGAAGCCTCCTGGCTTCACCGCGTTTTGGTATCCAGTACTCTCTGTCCTCTCCTCTTTGAGTCTCACTGAAGTCCGTTCTCCCTAGGCAGTGTTTCTCCACGCTTATCTCTTTCCCAGTGGTTCCTCATCCAGACTCGCCCTTCTGCTTCTTGCTCCCTCGGAGCCTTGCTAGGTGATGACTGGCCGAACTCCAGAGACATGGCTCAGAAGAGTAAAAATCCTTTGAAACTACAAAATATTACACTGATGTAAAATGGGTGTAATGAAGCTATTGTTCTGTTTTAAAAGGCTGTTTTAGGAAGACTCTCAGCGAGAGGAATGGACACAGTGGCAGCAACAAGGGGCTCAAACACAGCAATGATTGCAAGGGTGGTGCAGGGCTGGGCAGTGTTTTTTGTTCTGTTGTATGTAGAGTTGCTATGACTTAGCACTAACTGGGTGTCACCTAACAACAGTTTCACAGGTTATGAATATGTTAAGACAAAGGAGTATGTTTCCAGTGGTGTCATCTCAGCTGGGAAACCCTAGTGCTGTAGTGGTTCAGCGCTACGGCTGCTAACCAAAACGTCAGCAGTTTGAATCTTCCAAGTGCTCCTTGGAAACACTATGGGGCAGTTATAGTCTGTCTGTAAGGTTGCTGTGAGTTGGAATTGACTCAACCGCAGTGATTTTTTGTTTTGTCTTGTTATTATTGGTGTTAATCTCAGGTGGCAAATTGTTTTGCACTCTCAGCGGATCGCTTTCAAGTTATGGATAGAGGGTGTGCTTAGCTTCACAAAGCTGACCTTGACCAAGTCAGTCTCTGGGTTGAGAAGCGTCAGAGCGCTGTCTGTGAAGCTGGTACTGCTTCCTCATGGACTGTGGCAGCGCAGAGCCCGAATCCTTAGTGGATGGTGATGATGATGGTGGGCGTTGGAGGTGAAGTTAGAGGATACCTCACACACCCTGACACTGTAGGTAAAATGCTCATTTTGTAGTTTTGGATCCACTGTACAAGGACTTTGTGAGAACTCAAATTTGATGATGTTAGTTACCTAGTGTTGCCATAACAGAAGTACCACAAGTGAGTGTCTTGAAAGAAATTTATTTTCTTACAGTTCACGAGGGTAGAAGTCTGAATGCAGGGCGTAGCTATAGGAAGAAGTCCTTCCTTTTCTATTTCAGCTTCTAGTAGAAGAATATTGAATGTACCACAGACTGCCAAAAGAACAAACAGATTTGTTCTAGAAGAAGTACAACCAGAGTACACTTTGGGAGCAAACATGGCAAGACTGCATCTTCCATACTTTGGACATGTTGTCAGGAGAGATAAATCCCTGGAGAAGGACATCATGCTTAGTAAAGTAGAGGGTCAGTGAGAAAGTGCAAGACCCTTAACAAGACGGATTGGCACAGTGCCTGCAACAATAGGCTTAAGCATAGAAACAGTTGAGGGCATGGCACAGGATTGGGCGGTGGTTGGCTCTGCTGCACACAGGGTTGCTGGGAGTCAGATCCAAGCTGAGGGCACCTGGCAACAACAACAAGTAGCTGACAGCAGCCCTTGACCTTCCTGGGTTTATGGATGCATCTATCTCTGACATGTGTTTTCCTCTTGCCCTTGTGTCTCTGTGTCTCTTCGGTTCTTTTTATAAATCAGAAGTGATTCAGTTTAGAACCCACCCTACTCTGGTATCTACTCATTAACATAATAAAACTCTTTTATTTCCCCAAAAGATCATATTTACAGATAACAGGGTTAGATTTCCAACATGTATTTTTTGGGGGGAGGATACAGTTTAATCCATAACATGTGAACATTGACATCATGAAGACATTGAAGAGTGACCACTAGTACATTGTTGTCTGTAGGGAGTTTTCCAAGTCTCTTTATTTTTTGAACCCTGCACTCTTTTGGCATCAGGTAGATGATTCCCTCCTCCCTAGAGGCAGTACCAAGGAGGGGAGCTATTGGTAGATGGTGATGGCTTTGGATGCCTCTTCCCACCCACCCCTAACATATACTTTAGTTGGCCACCCAATTAGAAATAATGTTCTTTAATACAAACAGTTCATGTTTTCTCAATCTCACTGCTGTTGTTAGTCAGCTCTGACTCCTAGAGAGCTCGTGTATAACAGAATGACACATTGCCCAGTTGGACGTCATCTTCATGGTCATTGATGTGCTTGAGGGTTCCCCATGTCTTCACTGACCTCTACTTTTCCAAGCATGACGTCCTTTTTCCCAGTGGTTGCTCTTTCCTAATGATGTATCTAACATAAGTGAGCCAAAGAATCAGCATACTCACTTGTAAGGAGCATTCTGGTTGTGTTTCCTCTAAGACTGGTTTGTATATTCCTCTGGCAGGCCCCGTATATTCGATCTTCTTTGCCAGCACCACAGTTCCAATGTGTCCGTTCTTTCTCTGCCTTCTTTTTTCATTGTCCAGCTTTCACATGCATATGAGGTGATTGAAAAGATCATGGCTTGGGTCAGGCACACCGTAGTCATCAGAGTGACAGTTTTGTTTTTAAAACTTGAAAGAGATCTTTTGCAGCAGATTCACCAGTGCGACACATTGTTTGATTTCTTGACTGCTGCTTTCATGGATGCTGATTGTGGATCCAAGTGGAATGAAATCATTAACAATTGCAGTTTCTTCTTCATCAGTCTTATTAGAGGATGAATAAAAGCACCTTTAGGCAATTGCACTAATCTAAATAAAAACAGAAGCTTACTCTGCTGAGCACTGTTTCAAAACAATTTCCCTGCAACTCCTTTTACAACGAAATTACCACCTGTAAGCACCTCTTATGTGAGATTTTAGCCACCACTTTTCTAATCCCATTTCCTTCCTGTGCAAATTTCCTGAAAGTCAAAAAAATCTTTAAACATCTCCAGTCCTGTCTCAGAGCTATATTCACAGAAGATGAGGTTCTCATTTGTTGTTGGATGCTGCTGAGGCGACTCTTGACTCCTGTTGACCCTGTGACAGCAGAATGGAACACTGCGTGGTCCTCATCCTCACAGTCATCTTTGTGCTTATTGCTGTGCACCCACTTTGCCAATCCATCTCATTGTGGACCTTCCTGTTTTTCCACTGACCCTCTGCCTTACCAAGCATGATATCCTTCCGGGATTGATCTCTCCCAGCAACATGTCCAGAGTATATGAGATGTAGTCTCACCATCCAAGATTTGAAGGAGCATTCTGCTTGTGCTTCTTCCAACACAGATTTATTCATTTTTATAAGCCCCAGGAAATTAGTTTAGGTCAATAAAGGTAGGTAGGACCTATGCCAATAAAAGATAATTATATCTTTTTGTTTTATTGTGTTCATTAAGTTGCTTTAAAAATAAAAACAAAACCTCAGCAATGAATAATAGCTTGAACACTCCTCCATGATAATAATTCTTTTAAGGTAAAGCATAGACTCCTAGCATCTTAGTCTCCTACCACAAGTGAATGGCTTTAACAAACACACATTTATTTTCTCATGGTTTAGGAGGCTAGAAGTCAGAATTCAGGGCACAGGCTCTAGGGAAAGGCTTTCTTTGTCAGCTCTGGTGGAAGGTTCTTGTCTCTTTGACCTTGTGCTCCTAGGCGATCTTACATGGCTTGGTATCTCCTCCCATCTCTACTTGCTACCGTTCTTTTAATTTCTTGGAAGAGATGGACTCCAAATACACCCTATGTTAGGTCTGCCTCGTTAACATAGCAAACACAGCCCATTCCCATAGGAGATTATAACCACCTGCAAAGAAGTTAGGATTTACAATGCATATTTTGGGGGGACATAATTCAATCTGTAATACTTAGTCAGATCCTAAACTGAATAAGACTCATTATACTCCTGTTAAGAACTGAAGCTCATCACATTCTTGTGGAAGAGTTTAAAAAAACACATCTTGCACTGGGGGAGCCTTTCACATTTTTAGGGGCATGCTGTATAATACAGTGGAAAAGCATCTGGGCTTTGGAATAGCCTTACCTTTGAATCCAGACTCCACCCTTTGAGATAAACTGGAAATACTTTATTGTTTTAAAGAAGGAATTTGTTGGGGTTAGGGTTCAGATCTCAGTTTTGAAGACTTCTGTCACTTAATTGGGTTGAAATCAACCCATTGCAACAGGTTTGGTTTTTGGCTGTGTACCTCTAGCTCTATAATTTATGACAGACTCAGTTTTGCTACCTGTACAGTTGGGATAATTTTTTTCTAAATTTGTCTCAAGGATTTTGTGATGTTTAAATGAGATACTCTATTCAGAGGACAAATATTTACTTGGCAAATGGCAACTGCAAAGGAATTGGTAGTTCTTGGAAATAACAATGAAAAAGTAACAAGTCTCAGAACTTAAAGGAAGCATTTAGCTAAGTTTTTGTTCTTGGATTTGCCATGACTCTTTTTCGTTGTACTTTGATTTCTTTCAACAGTTCTGTTTCTTTCAGACCTGGAATAAGTAAGTCTGCTGTCAGTCAGTTTCTTCTGATTAAGGTTTGAACTAAGCAAGATCCAATCCCAGCTGCCATCTAACTGGGTCCAACTCATGGCAGCTCATGTGTGTTGGAGGAGAACTGTGCTCTACAGAATTTTCAATGGCAGATTTTTCAGAAGAAGATCACTAGGTTTTTCTTCTGCCTGCCTCTGGGTAGATTTGATTTCTGTTAGCATCTGAGCTAGCTAACTATTTACACCACCCAGGAACTCCAAGCAAGAACAGGCAAAACTAACTGATGACAATAGAAGTCAAAAATGGTGGTGAAGAGTCAGGAATAGTCTGGAAGAGTTTTGAAGGAACCGAAGGAGAGTGCTGGAAATGTTCTGTGTCACTGAGCTGCGCAGATGAGATTAGTGTATTCTACACACTCTTGTGTGTTTTAACCTGAATGAGAATTTTAAAATGATTTGAACTTGGTGTGCATACAAGGTCTGACAATTAAGTCCATGAACTTAATTGTTCTAAGTGTTTCATACCTCATTGCTGAATATCACCACAGTCACCTTCGAAGCATTTCCCTTGGGAAGCTGTGCACTGATGCCAGTGCCTAGTCCACCTTTGAAAGCAATTTTGGAACTCCTTCTGGAATGGCCATTGCACATGATGGCAAGGCGACAAGTTTGCAAATTTAATTGTATAGTTGTCTGTGAGGGAGTACTGGAACACCCTCCCTACTCACCTGGTCTGGCCCCCAATGACTCTTTTCCTTTACCTGAAGATAAAGGAAATATTGAAAGGAAGACATCGGGATGACATTCAGGACATCAAGGGTAACACGACAGACACTTTGATGGACATTGCAGGAAAAGAGTTTGAAAATTGCCTTGAAATGTGGACTAGGTGCTGGCATTGGTGCATAGCTTCCCAAGGGGAGTACTTTGAAGGTGACCATAGTGATATTCAGCAGTGAGGTACATAGTACTTTTTCTAGGATGAATTCATGAACTGAATTGGCAGTCCTCATAAGGCTCAGAAGGTCTGCATATATCCAATCTACTTTTAAAGTTAGTCAGTTTCATTTTTAAAAGCTTAGTGGGTGATTTTAACGAAGTTCCTTGATTGGCAGAATTTGCAAACTACATCTTACAGAATTACTTGCTGGCTGACGTTTATGTGATTACATTTTTGTTGTTGTTAGCTGCTGCTGCATAAGCCCCTGACGCTTGGTGACCTCATGTACAGCAGCACTGTGATCTGTAAGGTTTTCATGGGTCAGTTTTTCAGAAGCAGATTGCGAAGTCTTTCTTCCTACTCTTAGACTAGAATCTCCACTGAAACCTTAAACAGGTTTCATAGCGTCATAGCAACACACTTGTGTCCACTGACAGATCTGGAGGTGGCTTAGCCAGGAATTGAACCCCAGTCTCCCACATGGAAGGTGAGAGTTCCACCACTGAATCACCACTGACTCCTTTGAGACACATTAAAGATCTGGAAATTTGACATAATAATCTGGATTTGGGGCTTCTCTGGAAAAGTTAGACCATCTGGTGCTGTGGATACCCATGTTAGGGGAGGCATACCCCCTCCAATTTGCCTTGGGGCTCTACTACTGCCTGTGATCTCACACTGATCACATTGTCTATTTTCTCTGCCTGACCCAGTAGTGCCCAAACAGTTGATTGGCTGGGTATTTTTTTTTCCTCCTCAGCCAGTTGTCCAGGTTGAGTCTTGGCAGGTAGAAGGCTGGCTGACAATGTTTAATACTGAACTGGGGCAGAAGGTCACTGGCTATATCCTAGTCTCTCTCATGTTGCCAGTGCTCACCCTAACAAGCCTTCATGAACTATCTGTTGAGTGAGTAAAAGCCTCACATGTATACTGCCTGCCTGCCTGTGCCTCTCTTCTGTCAAATTTCTTGTCAGTGCAGTGGGTATGCTAGCCCCACTGTAATTCAAGCTGCCTTTGTCTACTATGATGCAAGACAGAGGGTTTGGAAAGTGAAAGGAAAAATATCCTCCACATTTTCAGTTTACATTATGATTTGAAAAGCAATTTTATTATATTCAATTATTATCAAGCTAATTGCTTAACAGCCTCCCTGATTACTGCTGGCTGGCACCATTCAGTTGATCTGGTGATTTTCTGCTGGGTAAGGTGTGACATATTCTCACTAAGAAATCTGTTAGCTGGAGAAATAAATATCCAGAGCTCCTGAGTATCACACATGGCATATATAGCTCAATTGCTAAGTTACAGAAAATCTAACATGTACAGTAGCATTTGAGAGCATACACTTTGGAATCAGATAGCTGGGTTTCAAACTCTATTACCATCCTGTTTACTGGCTGTGTGACCTTGGGCAGGAAACCCTAGTGGTGTATTGGCGAAGTGCTATATCTGCTAACCAAAAGGTTGGTTGAAATCCTCCAGGTGGTCCTTGGAAACTCTGGAATGGTTCTACTCTGTCCCATAGGGTCATTGTAAGTCAGAATTAACTTGATAGCACTGGGTTTGGTTTTTTTTTTCCCTTAAACTTTGGGCAAGTATTTAATCTCTATACCTTAGAGTCTTCAGCTGTAAAGTGAGTGTAATGATAGTGCCTTGCTGTCGGAAGAGTTACAATAAGGTGGGTAAGGTACCTGGTACCCTTACAGATACATAGTAAGCACCACACCAGGTAAGGAGTGTACAGGGCTAAGTAAATACGTAAGTGGCACCTCTTTGCAGTTAGGGGCCTGGATGCTGCAAGCATCTTGCTTTTGGCTGCTTTTAACTTAAAAGGTGGCAATTGCAATCTCCCAGCAGCTCCCCAGAAGAAAGGCCTGGTATCTGAGAAAACTGAATAGAGCCGTTCTACTCTGTAGCACGTGGGGTTACCAGTTGTCAGAACTGACTTGATGATAACAGATTTGGTTTCTTTGTTAGTGTTGTTGTGGTGCTGGTGGTGGTCGGGGCTGTCTGCTCAGTTCCAACGGATAGTGAACCCATGTACAATAGAACCAAATGCTGCCCAGTTCCGTGCCATCCTCATCACCGTTGCTATGTTTGAGCTTGCTGTTGCCACCATGGGGTCCATCTCCCTTGCTGAGGATTTTCCTCACTGTTACACCGTATTTAATTTTTACATCAGCTGTGCAGTTTTCCTAGAGACCAAAATGGGTCACTAATAAAGCTGTAATTGGGTTCTGCAATGTGTTGTCTCCATAGTTTGTTTTTCATTCGTAAGAGTAGAATTTGAACACAAATTTAATTTCTCTACCTGTTATTGTTAGTAATTTGAAAATGAAATGACTGCCTGGGTTTGGCAACTTGGGTTTCCCCATTTGGGATGCTGGAGCTTAGAAGGGATGACACTGAGTGCAATTCCTTTATTTGCAACCTTGTTGGTGTCACCATCCTCACTGACTTTATCATCTAGTGCTACCCTAACAGAAATACCACAGGTGGATGGCTTTAACAAAGGGAAATTTATTCTCTCACAGTTTAGGACACTGGAACTCTAAATTCAAGGTGCTGGCTCCAGGAGAAGGCTTTTTCTTTCTGTTGGCTCTGGGGAAAGGTCCATGCCATCAGTCTTTCACTAGGGACTTCTTGATGTAGGGTCCCTGGGTCAAATGCTACGGAGTCTTGTTCCTCTGCCCTCTTCTCTCTTTTGTATCTCAGGAGAGGTTGACTCAGGATACAGCCTAATCCTGTAGACTGGGTCATCTTTATTAACATAACTGCCTCTAATCCAGCCTTATTAACATTATATCAGATCATAGAATGGTGGGCCACCACACAGTGCCGAGAATCATGGTCTAACCAAGGTGACTCACATTTGGGCGGATATATTGCAGTCTATAACGCTTCTCTTTGTGATCAATTTTGTAATACCTTTTCTAAAGAGACACCACTCTTTCTAAAAGTGAGACATGCCAAGTGCCAGTCCCACTTGAATCTTTCACATGGTTCTATAAGATTTAATTCATTCACTGAGCATCTAATATTCTTCTCTGATTACAAACATCTGTCTCCTCACAGAGCTGCTGTTCTAGTGCACAGAGACAATGAATAAAAACCCTAATACATAAGTATATTATACAATATGTTAGAAGCTGGTGAGTGTTCTAGGAGAAGAAAGCAGACCAGGGGCTGAGAGTGGCTTCTGATTCCTCTGTTCATGACTTAACTTCATCCTGGACAAACTTGGAATTTTTAAAAACGTTTCTCCGTGAAAGTTCTCCAGGTTTCTGGAGTACACCATGAAAACACAAGATCTAACAAGTAAGTACTCTAAACTGGTGGCCATCTATTTGATTCCAGGTCCTGGCGACACCGTGTGTTTCAGAATAGAACTGTGCTCCATAGGGTTTCCATCGCTTGGACCTTTATGAAGGTGATCGGCAGGTGTATCTTCCAAGGCTCCTCCAGGTGGTTCTGATTCTGACTCATAGTGACACTGTAGGATGGGGTAGAATTGCCAAATAGGGTCTCTAGTGTTTCTGTAATCTTTACAGAAGCCAGCTGCCATGTCTTTCTCCCACAGAGTCATTGGTGGGTTCAAACTGCGTACCTTTTGTTTAGCAGCTGGGCACTTAACCACCGTGCCATCAGGGCTCCTGTTGGTGTCACAGGGACCCACATTTAAATTATGGGGTGGGTTACTCTACCTTACAGTTAGCAGAGAAGAGTGTAACTGTTATGGACAGATGGAGAAACAAAAGAATTAAAAATGACTATGCAGACTATGTTTTTTTCATTACTTTGTGCCACTTTCCTTCCAGACACTCTGATCTTTAACCCTAAACAAGCACCCTTCAAGGACATGTGCAAATCATTAAGGAAAAATGCCAGTAGAAATCTGGGGATCTGCAAGCAAGGCTATCCATCTTGGTCTGCAGTTTATCAACATAGTAACACAGAACTCTCCTGCTTGTGGGTTTGTTCTTTAAAGGGTCATCAGAAGGAAACAGGATGTGCTTGAGAAGACGAGCTATTTGCTTTATTGTTAGAGAATAGGAAAAACGAAAGCACCATCTGTCTCCACAAACTTGTCTGTTGCATTCCTTTTTTCCTTTTCACCACAAATATTGGGATTGGAAAATAAACTTAGTGATGTTCAGGACCAGAGTCCTTGCCCAGGAGTTGAGGAATAGAACCTGGAGGTGTTAAGTGACTTGTTCAAGGTCACTTAGCTAATTATTGACAACCAGGAAGGAAACCCCTGACTCCTGATCCAGTGTGCAGCATGACACAGTACTGCTTCTAGCTCAGATCAACACTGTTTCTTCAAATGTAGGCTGCCTAGTCCTTTATGGACAATCAATGAGAAGTTGAAGATGTTGGTGAAAGCATTTCAAATTCCCAATAGAAATGCAAGGTGGAGGAAGTAGGAAATAGAAGATGAAGCCAAGGGCAAGGTTCTACCTGTGTGGAAGCCACGTGGTGCAGATGGTCTCTTTTCTAGATGAGAGGAACAGTGAGGATTCCTGGGTGAAGACTGTCCTCTGTACCACAGCAGCAGGTACTGTGAAGGTTATTGCTTCCAGAACTGAGGACCTCAGGCTTCACTGTCCCTGAAGTGGCTGCCTGACCATCTGAGGGTGTTTCAGACACTGTATGGTCTCACTTTAGGTCAGGGCAAAGGTAGGGAGAACTATCTGTCTGCCAAGACTACTACTATTAGGTAGCATTGGAACTCTTCCACGGCCCGGCTCCATGCTGAATGTTTTACTTGTAACATTGCATTCAGCCTTTCCATCAGATGGGTGCTTCTTCCTATGGGTCCCATTCTGGTTCGCTGGTGACACAAATGGGTAAGTGTTCAACTAGCCAAAAAGTTGGCAGCGTGAACCTAACCAGACACTCCTCTGGAGACAGGCCATGAAAACCCTTTGGAGGAGTTCTGTTCTACACACATGAGGTCACCATGAGTTGGAATCAACTGGACAAAAACTAACAACATCCGTCAGTGCCATTTTAGAGGAGAGAAAGCTGAGGCTTGGAGCAGCTAAGCAGTTTGCTCAGGGTTACAAACGTGGTCAATGTGAAAGCCAAAATTCAAAGCCGCCTTTATAGAGTGTAAGCTGGAGTGCGGGCCTTGGAATTGGACTGTCCGTGTGTGAATCCCCGCACTGTTGCTTGCTAGCTGTGTAATGTTCAATGATGTACTTAAACCTCTCCAAGCATCAGTTTCCTCATCTGTAAGGCTGTTGTTGTTGGGTGCTGTTGAGTTGGTTCCCACTCATGGTGACCCTATGAGCAACAGAATGAAACACTGCCCAGTCTTGTGCCATGTCCACAGTCATTTTTATGCTTAAGCCCATTGTTGCAGCCATGGTGTCAATCCATTTTGTCTAGGGTCCCCCTCTTTTTCGCTGACCCTCCACTCTACCAAGCATGATGTCCTTCTCCAGGGACTGATCCTTCCTGACAACATGATGTCCAAAGTATGTAAGAGGCAGTCTTAACATCTTTGCTTCCAGGGAGCACTCTGGTTTTACTGCTTCCAGAACAAATCTGTTTGTTCTTTTGGCAGCCCATGGTACATTCAACGTTCTTCTCCAAGACCACTATTTAAAGGCATCAGTTCTTCTTCTGTCTTCTTTGTTCATTGTCCAGCTTTTGCATGCATATTATGTAATTGAAAATACCATGGCTTGGGTTAGGCGCACTGTAATCTTCAAGGTGTCGTCTTTACTTTTCAATACTATAAGGAGATCCTTTGCAGCAGATTTTCCCCATTCAATGAATCTTTTGATTTCTTGACTGCTGCCTCCATGGGTGTTGATTGTGGACCCAAGTAAAATGAAATCCTTGACAATCCTTTCTCCATTTACAGTGACGTTGCTTACAGGTCCAGTTGTGAGGATTTTTTTTTTTTAATTGATGTTGCAGTGCAATCCATACTGAAGGCTATGGTCCTTGATCTTCTGTAAAGCTGTAACAGTAATAATATCTAATAATAATATTTATCTTGTATGCTTGTCTGTCTGCATTGCACAGAGGACCCATTTTGCTCCAGACCCTTCTTTATGATACTGAGGTCCCCCAAACCTTTGTGAGATTGGCCCTTATGTAAGGGTAAATGGAAAAGTATTACTGCTAGGGTTTCTGTTCATATATACATGGGTTTATTTCAACAAAACATGGTGAAACATATCTGTGTGGTCAGTGGTCTGCTGTAGACAATTTCTCTAGGTAATAAACTTGTCTTAGTCTGGTGAGGATGCCTTCAAAAAAGGGATACTTTTTGTGCCATGGGATAAAAACATTTTGAGGTCAGGGCTAACATGAAATTTTTAACAAAACTCAAGTGGACATCTTTCCACATCACTAAAGCTTTGCAACAAGTTTCTGGGTATGCCTCCCCACATACAACAACAGTTATTAGGTGGATCAGGCATTTTCAGGAAGCTCAGGAAGACCTCAAGGATGAGCCAAGAGAGGGAAGATAGCCTAGAAAGTTATGGTGACTGTTTTGGGGGATCCCAAAGGGGTTATATTGATAGATTTTCTCAGATGACACAGGATGATTATGAAGAAGTTTTAAGAAGGTTGAAAACTGCATTGGTGAGAAAAAGGCCAGGAAAGTTGTGCTGAGGAGTCTTTTTCCCATCACAACAATCCACGTGTTTATTGTTTGAGGGTAGCATGGGCCGTCCTATGAGAAGTTCATTGGGAAACCTTACCCCATCCACCCTACAGTCCTGATCTTGCCCTTTCTGACTTATTTTTTATTCTCCGAATTCAAAGAACATTTAAAAGGAACATGACGTGTGTCCCTCTGGAGGATGCTGAAACTGCCATTTCGATGTGGTACGGGCTTGCCAGTTTTGGAGAACTCATCCTAGAAACAGTGCTACATAACCTCATTGCTGACTATCACTATGGTCATCTTCGAAGTACTCTCCTTGGGAAGCTATGCACTGATGCCAGCACCTAATCCACGCTTCAAAGCAATTTTGGAATTATTTTTCTGGAGTAGCCATCAAAGCTGTCATCGTATTACATTTGATATCCTGAGTGTCGTCAACGTGTCTTCCTTTCAGTATTTCTTTTATTTTTGGGTAAAGAGAAAAGTCATTGGGGGCCAGATCAGGTGAGTAGGGAGGGTGTTATGATATAGTTATTTGTTTACTGGCGAAAAACCCCCATGCACAATTAAGTTCAATTAAGTACAGTTACTGGCTAAAGACTCCTAATGCATAATTAAGTTCGTGAACTTGCCACTGTGTGCAATGACTATTCCAGAAAGAGTTCCAAAATTGCTCTGAAGGGTGGACCAGGTGCTGGCATTAGTGCATAACTTCCCAAGGGGAGTACTTCAAAGGTGACTATTGTGATAAGTCAACAATGAGGTATGTAGCACCTAGAACAATTAAGTTTGGAGACTTAATTGTCAGACCTTCCTTGTAAGCTGAAGAACACAGAATTCTTTGGGCAAAGACGGAAACATCACTTTGAGAAGTGTGTAGACAAGAATAAAAAGGGTTGCATCCTGAGATCTCCACTAAAAGACCTCCATTGATGGTCCAGCGGTTTGGGGGTTCCCCTCAGAGCATGGCCTCTGGCCCTGATGCTGCCCCTACCCATAAATTATAACAAAGGTCCACTCTTTGGACAGGAATGGTTTGGACTTGGCAATGCAGAGTGACTATATATTGGATGCACTTTATGGTTCTATACATCTATAGGATATCATCCTGCTGACCTCTGGCTGGAGGAAGGGGAGTGGGTGGAAAGGAGTGGAAAGGAGACTGTTGGGAGGATGAGACATGTATGGAGCAGAGAGGAACAGTGTGCTGTCACCGGGCAGGGAGAGCAGTGGAAGCTGCATATAGGTGGGCATGTAAATTTATACGGGAATGTACATTTTCACTCAGTCATGTTAAATTAAAAAAAAAAAAGTGTGTAGATCAAGAATATGTAAAGAAACATTAGCTTCACATTTTGATATTTTTGTTTAATAAAGGTTTGCATGATTTTGTAGCAACAGTTTCTTGCTTACTTTCACATAACCCTGGTGGCATAGTGGTGAAGAGCTATGTCTGCTAACCACAAATTTGGCAGTTTGAATCCACCAGGTGCTCCTTGACAACTCTGTTGGCTAGTTCTACTCAGTCCTATAGTGTCACTGTGAGTCAGAATTCACCAGACAGCAGTGGGTCTGGTTTAAAGGGTTTTCATACAAGCCTAGCAGGATGGTAAAACCAACCAGTCCCCTAGCTGGACCACAGAGGGCTCAATCCTACTGGTGACTTTTAAGCCACTCTTTGCATAGTAAATCAACCAACCTCATGCAAGACTTGGCCCGACTAATTATTTTGTGGGAGTTACAAAACCAAGGCTAGGAAAGCCATGAAAAAATGATTCATTGCACAGCATACCTTACAAAATTGTGCCGATGATGATTAGAGAATACATCTAAAGAAATACTGCCTGACACCTAGTGACTACCATTCTGGTGGTAGGTAACTGTTTTAGTCATCTAGGGCTGCTGTAACAGAAATAACACAGAGTGGATGGTTTTATCAAAGGAAGGTTTATTCTTAAACAGTCCGATAGGCTACAAGTCCATTTTGAAGGTGTCCGCTCCAGGGGAAGGCTTTCTCTCTTGTTGGCTCAGGAGGCAAGTCCTGGGAGCATCTTGGCGCAGGAACCTCAGGTCTGATGGACCGTTCTTCTCCTGGTGCTGCTTTCTTGATGGTATAAGGTTCCCAATTCTCTGCCTGCTTCTCTTTAATTTTATCTCTTGCAGGATGAAAGGATTAAGGGTGGGGCAAGCCATGCTCCAGGGAAACTCCCTTTACAGTGGAGCAGGGAGGTGGTCCTATGAAGGAATTTACAGCCCCACCCTAATCTTTAACATACAGCTCAGGAAAACCACAAAATGGAGGAGAGTCACAAGATACTGAGAATCATGACTACACGTATTTTTTGGGGGACACAATTCAATCCATGACAGTAACTCTTGGGTTCAACCATATGAAATTGCTATTGTAGTATGCCCCAAATTGTTCAATATCAGTAATTTCTTATGGGTTGAGCTGACACTACATAGGCAATCATTCATAGTGATTTCCATTCATAGTGATTTCCCTTGTTCATCTAATTATAATCTGAAAGGATTAGTGATGTAATTGCTTCCAAAAACACCATTTTTTTTTTTTTTAAATCTTCCACCTTATTTTAGCTTCCCAAAATTTTAGCCAATGTCTAATAGTGGTTGAGTGCCACAGCTGCTAACCAGAAGGTTGGTGGTTCAAATCCAGCAGGCACTCCTTGGAAACTCTGTGGTACAGTTCTAATCTGTTGGGTCACCATGAGTTGGAATTGATGGCAGTGTTGTTTTTTTTTTTTAAATAACCACATAAGGATTTCATCTATTCTAACACAGTCACCAGAAGGACAGATACAATATACACAGTTCCCAGAGTAGTCAACCTGTGAAGGATCTTCTCAGAAGCTGTCTTGAAGAGGAGGCGATTCAGAGTGAGCTGAGACTGGATAGAGTTGGACCCTAAGGAATTACTGGTGAAATGAAGGGGGCATATTTTAGACTCCTGACTCCCCAGAGCATTGTGAATGCTTTGTTTGCTATGCTGAGAGAATGACGTTCCCACGCTAGTCCGCTTGTTGGGATAAACAGATGTCTAACATAGCCATCTGTCAGTCCACAGATAAAATCCTGGCTAGGTGCAGGAGGTTGTTCAGTTTGATACATTCAGAATGAATGGAACTCTGACTTGTTGGGAGTTGCCTACCTGAGAGAAGGAAATGCAACTTAGTAGCTGGAGAGTTTGCAGGGTGAGAAGAGTATAATATTAAACTGCAATAAGACGCTTGCCTTCTTAAAAGGAGAGGAGGCTACTTTTGAAAGAATGCACCTAAAATCTCTTAGGAAAGATGATTCTCTGCCCCTCCCAAACCACTGCTCACATTTGCCTTGACTGTCTTTCTTTAGATTTCACATTATGAGAGTATAAATAGCTCTGGAATGCAAATGGGACATTCTGAAGTGAGCTTTTCTAGTTGATACAGGAACTGTCTTTAAAGAAAATTCATCTCACCTTGGAATGCGATGACATCTCTGAGGATATTTTAGACTCTCTTAATGTCTAGAATGAAGATTACTACTGTATTTAGAATTCTGCCCAATGTCTGTCTGTCCATGAGTGTATGTGTATGTTCATGTGTCTTATCTGATAGCACGTTCTCTTTCCCTCTTATATCTGATTCAGAATCGACTTGACAGCAAGAAAAAAAGTCAGAAAGAAAATCTGTGAGCCTTTGAAAGATTCTTTTGCAAGAGCCAAGCCAAATGCCGTCGAGTCGGGCCCGACTCATGGCGACCCTAGAGGCCAGAGTAGAACTGCCCTCTAGAGTATTCAAGGAGTGCCCAGTGGATTTGAACTGCTGACCTTGTGGTTAGCAAGTGTACAAATTAGCTTGGATCCTATGATTTGTTTCTAACCGCCATAAAAACAAATCCAAACCCAACCCTCTGCCAACAAGCCAGTTCCAAATGATAGCAACCATATAGGACAGAGTAAAACTACTCCATGAGTTTCTAAGAGAGCCTGGCCAGTAAATTGCTCACCTTTTCGTTAGCAGACATAGCACTTAACCACTAGGCCACCAGGGTTTCCTCTTCCTATCACAGCAGCTGTAAACTAATCAAAAGTACTTACAGACTCACAAACTTAGATCCTCTTTGCATCCCATTTTTTTTTCTGTGTGTGCTATTCCTTTCCTCTCTGTCTTTGTGTCTGTGGTTACTGTTAAGCGGACCCCTGTAGTCTGGGGCAAATGCCAAAACCTGAATCACGCATTGCTTATCCATACATACGCAAAGAATTACAGTTTCAGGAGCTGTGATGATAACCTTCAGTGAAATCCCTTTAATTGATTGCAGTTTAGGAGACACGCGATTACACTCACAGAGGTGGCCTGCCTTGTGCTGTCTTGTGCTGAATTTTAAAATTCAGGTGTATTTTTTTTTCGAATCACCGTCTTTATAAAATTTATTTCTGAGGTGAATTTTAATATGTTGAATTTCATTGCTGGGAACGATAACTGGGAAAGATTTTTCTTTTTATTTCATTCTGGCTCCTAGTTTCTCCAAGAAAGGATTGCTTGCAAGAACCATAGCTAATGAAAAAGTTAAATATATACAGCAGCAAAGAGGCCTAAGTGGAAACTAGCACGGGGAAGGGAGTAAGTAGCAGAGAGAGAAGCACTTAATGGTTAAAGCGCCCACTTTATTCTTCCTTACCCGTCACTTTGTTAGTGCACATTGTACTGTTTGCAGAGTTCAACGACTCAGGAGCGGGCGGGGCAAGGTGAGCTTACCCGATACCACAGCTTGACTGACAACAGACTGACCAACGACTTTTCCCAAGTTCAGGGCTGGAATGCACACGCAGGAACCCGGCGCGCCAGCAGCCGCCGTAGGAACCGGTTCTCAGGTTCTCGGGGTGTGCTCCCCCGCCTCAGGCTTCCTGCCCCTGTCAGGCAGGCCGGCCGGTGATTGGTCCGGAGGAGGGCAGTAATTTGAACTGCCTTTTGTACTTGGCTAATCAGGGCAGCCGTTGGGCTGCAGGTTCCGAGCAGAGGTGTCCCGGTGGTGTCCGACACCTGTGTCTGAGCTTGCGCCTCCGTGGGGCTGGCTCCTGAGGAATTTTCCCGGGCAGAAAGCTTCCTTCTCTGTCACCTCCCCAAGCCCACTGAGACCCCTCGATGGCACCAGCTTGCCAAGTGTCACTCTGAACAGAGATGTCCAACAGCTAATTGAGGACAATCGAAACGCCTGGGCTTAGACGTCCATAAGGTAAGTTCATTTTTAACCAGCTATTTCTCAGTGACTTTTTCTACATTTATTTTGACAAAAACACCAGCATTGGGAAGGTAAACTAAAGAGAGGCAGGGAAGTTGTTCTGTTTAGGGTTTGCTGATGAAATCACTAAGTCATTCTGTCAGATGTGCTGATGAAATTATGCCAAGAAATAAAGATGTCAGTGGGGAAGGGGAAACCCGACCAGTGACTGTAACCCACACGGTGGCCTCCTGTTTGATGAGAGCAAACCCTGGTTGCCTAGTGGTTACGTGCTATGAAAGATCAGCCTTTCAAATCCACCACGTGCTCCTTGGAAACCCCATGGGGCAGTTCTACTCTGTCCCGTAGGGTCACTATGAGTCAGAATTGACTCAATGGCAATGGACTTTTTGTTTTTCTTTTTTATTTGATAAGAGGCTGAAATGGTAATCAGAGAAACAAACAACAGCAACAAAAAAACTTCCCACTTGCAATTAAGGCCAATAACCCTGCTAACTCATACAGTAATATAATGTCAGGCTGAGAATTGTGGCTGCCACCAGTCAAGAAGCCCCATTATAGCTGAATTTTAATTACCACTTATTTTTAACTTTTTCTCTTGTGATATGAAAGTGGCTTTTTAAAAAAGGCTTGTTCCATATGAGTGAATTAAGGAATTTCACTTCACTGAGGAGTGTGATTGTATTTGTTCAGTTTGCTTTGCTCATCCTGATGTTTGAAGAAGGTCAAGTTCTAAACACAAGCACCTGAATTTGAGCAACAGTTGAGATACAGAGGAATATTAAGCCTCACTTCTGATTAAGCTTAAGCTCAACTCTGATTTCATTTTTCTTGTAAATTGATTGACAAATACTTAAAGGACCACCCTGTCTTCCCTCCTGGGATGCTGTCAACATACTTGTAATTTGAGGATTTAGTAATAATTGAAGCTTAGTATATAAAAAGTCTAGTGGTTTGGAGCTAATGCTTGCACCCCTGTCATTTTGTGGTGAGAAAACCCATTTTCATCCAGTTGATACTAACTCACAGCGACCCTATAGAACAGAGTAGAACTGCCCCATAGTGTTTCCAAGGAGTGTCTGGCATGTTCTGAACCGCTGACCTTTGGGTTAGCAGTTAGGACTCTTAACCACTACGTCACCAGGGTTTACATTGTCATGATAGGGAGGAAGTAATTTGCCCTTGCATTATTGCGTGCGTGTGTTTTGTTTTTATGAAAACTTTCTGTAATTGATGAAGATTCCTTTATAAATCTAGAGGTGTCTGAGATGGTATTCATTTCAAGGATATGAAACAGCTTCATAAAATAGAGGTATTTAACATGTGCAAATGATTCCATTCAAGTAGTAAACAGGAATTGGGAAAACAAGGAGGAGTGGTGAAAAGGAGGTGATAAGCATTCAGAAACCATTTTCTGGCAATCTATGCTAATCATCCTAAAATGTCTTTTTCTCCTATTACTCACCATCTTTAGAATTTTCTGTCTTTTAGCTGTTAGCTAAAGAGTCTTTATAAAAAACATTTTCCTATGATCAGATCAGGTTATTAGTGATAAACAAAAAGCTAGTCCATTGCCATCGAGTTGATTCTGATGCCTAGCAACCCTGTGGCACAGAGCAGAACTGCCCTATAGGGTTTCCAAGGCTGTAAATCTCTAGGGAAGTGACTGTCCCATCTTTCTCCCACAAAGCAGTTGATAGGTTTTAAACCAATGGTTACCTTTTGCTTAGCAGCTAAGCACTTAACCACTGTACAACCACGGCTCCTTATATTACAAATAATAAATATAAATACTAAAAGTTCTGCTTTGGTGAATAAAAGCACCAGCAATACCTTTCTTTACCTATCAGGTGAAATATGGCCATACAGAAATTTATAGCAATGATTTTAAATGTAATGCATGTGCAAATAGTATAGGTGAATAGTGATGATTTGGATAATTTAGACATTTAGGTAGGTAGGTAGGTACAAAATGAGTTTTTTTTAAAAAAATGTTTAAAGCAGTTTAAAAAGAGAATTTGAGAAGCTAAATAAATATCAGATATTTAGCATTGATGTAAATTACACAATTTTCCTTTCACTTACAATCACAGCCTGGAGAGTTTATAAATCAAAGGTAATAAGGCATGTTATTTTTATATGAGAGGGATAAATACGACTTTAGCCTTCATTTCTATCCAAAAAGTAATGTTATGACTATGATTAAAACCTCAGTGACCTAAAAAAGGTACAGGAGGGAAGAGGGAGCTGGGTAAACTCACAAAACCCCCTACATTTTGTGCTGTGTATAGAAAGTCCTTGTATATATCTGCAGGGTGCCATGGGGTCTCCAAATATGTGACTTCACACAGTTGTTAATAACTAGGCAGTATGTGTGTGTATATGTTCCATTCCAAGAATATATTATCATTAGAAAATTAGATTCAGGAGGATTAAGTGTCTTCAACTTCAATTTCTCCCTAGTGGCCATTTTTAAGTGTTGTTTCTGGGCTGGCATTTCTGCAGGCTCCCTTGCTGCTTTGTGGTAAGGGTCCCTTCTGGTGGTGCCAAAGATAGGGTACATGATAGGGTGCCCTCAACTTCCTGCCCTAGACATGCACTATGTCCCATCAGCTCAGTCTGAAAGGTTCAGCTGTGCAAATGAAGGCTGCACACATCAGACACCAATCTCTCTCTCTCGCACACACAGACACACAGAAACACACATAAGAGCATCAGGTTTCAGCTTTTGCCCCTGACTTTTCTGAGTAGGAGAGGTCTGTGCGTTCAGCAGCTGGATAACTGGGTGAATGTGCTGTGGCCCTAGGAACTTACCTGGCAAGCTGGGCTTTGATAGCCCTAACAGATGCAGTTGAGTCGCTTCCCACTAATGGTGACCCCATGTGCATCGGAGGAGAACTGTGCTCACTAATGTTTTCAGTGGCAAATTTTCTCGGAACTAGATCAGCAATATTTTCCCACAAGGTGCCTCTGAGTGAACTCGAACCTCCGACCTTACTGCTAGAAGCCAAGTGCGTTAACTCTTTACACTGCACAGGGACTCTTTAGTGGCCCTAGATGGACGGAAAAAAGGAGAGGCATTCCCACTTTCACCTTGCTATGAGTGGCTTTATTAAAATATTGGCACTCCTTGTTAGTCCAAACCTCTAAAAGGCATTAAAAAATAGAAGCAAAACCATCTACTCATCCTAATTCACTTCTTGAAGGCAAGGAGGAAGCTGTATCTCGGAACAAATGGATAAATTTGGGAAGGGAGGAAACTAAGCAGTCTCAATTTATTTTGATTGTTAATTGGAGAGGGAATTTAATTCAGAAATGAAAGTCAAATGATGGTATTTGTGGCATATCATTTGATCCCATTGAAAACAGAGCTCTTAAGGAACTTGTGTGAGCTGAAACCTGCTGATTTACTCTGATGTCCTCTCAAGTGAGCATTGGCGTCACTTAAATAGGATTTTGCTTGCTCACTGGTGGCCTTGTTTTAATTTGAAAACTGCGGATGGAATTTAAATGAGCCTCACCTTGAAAAGCCAGAGCTGTTTAGAATCATTTGTTTTTTTCCAGCCCAAATCCTTTGTTGTCACTAGTGCTGTCCAGATGCAGGGCAGTCCTGTGTGTGCCTGAGTAGGTCAAACTGCTCCATAACGTTTGGAGGGAGAAGACCTTTCAGAAACAGACCGCCAGGCTTCTGGGTGGCCTCTGGGTGGGCTGAAATATCAGGTAGTGTAGTTTGAGCACCCTTAACACTTTGTACCCAGGGACCCAAGTCCTTAGCCACCAGTAAAGCTACCAGTCTATCCTGGCCCCAAACTGAGGTCAGCATCCTGGGGCAGCCCTCCAGCGGCAGTGGTCCAAGCAATTCGATGCCGATGTGTCTCTGAGTTCTTTCCTTATCTTTGCGCTCTGTGACAGTGGAGGTCTGGCCTTACTGACTTGCTATCTGTGCGATGATTTCTTAGTTGTTTGTTAGTAATGCTCATTAACATCTCCATCCCGTGTCACGTGGGTCGGTACCTCATTATCCCAGTTTTGAAGAGTGAGAAAAGTGATGAAGTGCCACGGTTTGTCCAGTAGCACCAGGAAATTCATGAAAAATTAGGAACTCAAATGCCATGCAGTTTTCCTTCCCCTTTATGACCCTCTGTCAAAAATAAAAAAATGGATCAAGGTAAATAAATTCGGTAATCCATAAATGTATCCCTCAGCAATTCTGACTGAGTACTGAAAAATGGTTTGAGTCCAAAAAATGTGCTTGCTGCCTGTTCTGGATCCCTCTGACTGGAAGGAGGTTGAGACTTAAAATGTTTAGTACAGTTGGGTGCAGAGTGTGTGTGCGCATGTGTGTGCATGCATGTGTATGTGTGCATGTGTGTGTGTCTGTGTGTGCAAGTGCACGTGCACACGTGTAGGGTGTATATACTCGCGCACTGATCTCAACAACTCACAACCCCCCTAATTTGGGGGAAAGTTTGTCTACAACCTAAATTATGAAAGGCAGCAACTCGTGTTCTGTGGCCTTTTCCTAGAGAGGCCTGCCATTTATAACCAGTTTCATTGGAGGCCAAGCAGAGCCTTTTGACAAGGGAGCTCGGAGGAGGAGGAGGCTGCCTGTGTGGGTCTGAAGGTATTTCAGGAATGTTAATGGTATGCCTGAGTGGAGGGCTTCAGAGCCCAGAGCTCTGGGCTGAGAACTGTTCTTGTGGCCATCTGTTGTGGCCCAGGAAGTTTCATAGCAACAGCTTCCCAAGAATTTTTTTTTTTTTTTAATTAAAATTAACTAACATAAAACCAAACACTGCTCCGCTGCTCAGGAAGAATCAGGACAAAGTTCAGATTCTTTCTACGGAGTGATGAGCTTTTAAGGAAGAAAAGCCCCCATACCCTTCACTCCTGTTCTTTAAATGAGCAATTTGTACGTGGGTTTGAGGTCTTCATTCCCCCCCCCCCCCACTCCCCAGGGTGCAGTTCTTTTTTGGAAAAAGTGGAGGTGAAAACAAGGTTTCCAAAGCTGTTGAGAAAATAATTGGCAAAAATGTAGTTCAGAAAAAAAGTGGCTCAAGTTTGTGATTTTGCTGGTATTTGTTGCTGTTAGCCATCCCGTTAGTGAGCTTACGTTTTTTTTTCTTCTGTAATAATGCGAGCTTTATAAGCCTGGCTGTTTAGTTAACGAAATGAACTTCAGACAAAGACACTGCTTTTACTGGGATGATGTATATGCTCCAATATGAATTGCTTGAACCTGTGCCACAGCAGATCTCAGGAAAGAGGGAAAGGAAGTGATATTTATACTTAAAAAAAAACTTTTTAATTGATGTGTTATTAAGTTAGCTATTTAGAAAAAGTGAATGGTTTTTCTTCAGGGTAGAAGACACTGGAAAATGATAAACCCCGGAAGCTGGCCTATCAGCTGTGTGTACGGTGGCAGGCACCCTGGAGAGGAGAAAAAGAATTCTATTCCATCCCATGTTCTGCCTCTTGCTGTGCTGTTTTAGGAAGATATCCAACCTCTCTGAGCAACCAAGTTATTCTTCTGCAAATTGGATTTTTGCATTGTTATTAAGGTTTACTATAATCACATAAAAAGAATTCAGAAAATGATTCTTAAAGCTGAAGGGCAGCTATAAAGGAGTATTATATGCTGCCATTCTTGGCATTATACAGCCCTGGGAAAGTATTTTCACAGGAATACACACACACACACACACACATGCATGCACGCGTGTGCGCCCCCTTTGGTTTTTAGTTTGACATGTTTCCCTATAGTCTTGGGAAACAGAACTTGCTGGTAGAGTTACAAAATATTCTTGACAAGTGATTTTGCCTAAGCATATATGATTCGTGAATATAGTGCACACTTGGAATACTCTTGTTATATCTTTGACTTGCTAATGTGCATTACTACTCAGAAATGTATCAGTCAAAGCTTATTAATGTGTTGGCCTTGCTGGCTGCTGGTTAGAGGTAATGCCACTAACTCCCAGGAAAAGGATTTGCACTCCAAGCTTGGTTTCTGGACTGTGAGTTTCTATTACACTCCTTCTTTCTGTAATAGGCACAACCGCTTACTGTCTCTCTCTTTACATAACTGCCTCTTGTATAAAATTTAACCCCCAAATATTTATTGAGTGCCTGTAATATGCCAGGGTGTGTTTATGCCTGGATTTAGGGCTGTGAACAAAAATACACAAAAACTCATGCAAACATTCTTGTCAAGGGAGGCAAATAACAAGGTATATAAATCAGTTGTGTGGTAGGTTGGAAACTCTGGTGATACGGTGATTAGGAGTTCTAGCTGCTCATCAAAAGGTCAGCATTTCAAATCCGCCAAGTGCTCCTTGGAAACCCTGTGGAGCCACTGTACTCTGTCCTATAGGGTCGCTATGAGTTGGAATCCACCTGATGGCAACAGGTTTCCTATGGTTTTGTGGTTGGTTAGAAAACAGAAAATAATTCTGTGTTTTGCAGTTTTATAGAGTGGTTAGAGCAGGCCTTGTGAGTCCCTCGGTGGCACAAATGGCTAAGTGTGTGACTATGGGATGGGTGGTACAAACCCACCCCGAGGACTCTTGGAAGAAAGGCCTGGTGATCTGCTTCTGGAGGGTCACAACAAGGAAAACCTGTGGAGCAGTTCTACTCTGCACAAATAGGGTTGACATGAGTTGGAACTGGTCTCATGAAGGAGGTGATATTTGAATGAAGACTTGAAGAGGGTAAGGGAAGGAGTCTTGGGGTTATCTGGGAATGAGCTCTCCAGGAACAGGAACAGCAAGTGGAAAGGCCTAGAGGGAAAAGTGTCAAGGACTCACCTGAGTAAGAGTAGGGAGCCCGGGGTGGCCAGCGTGGTGGAGCAGAGGTCAGAGCCTACAAAATTATGTGGGACCTGCAGAAGGTCATGTGGGACCTTCTGGCCACTGGGAGGAATTTAGCCTTTGCTCTGAATGAACACTAATAAGAACTTGCCTCATAGGGCTGTTATCAGGTTTAAATGAAATGATTGTGTAAAGCTTTTAGCGCAGTGCTTAGCACATAGAAAATCGCCCGTAATTGTTAGCTGTTGTCTGTGCTTATTAGTACAGGATATAAAGATAGAACAATGTTAGGACACAGAAGAGAGTTTTGTACTGAACAAAGTTTATTGTTTCTTAGCAGAATGAAGTCCCAACTTTGGGACTTAATCAGCTAAAAAGGACTCAACTCTACATCTTCACACACAAGAAAAAACTTTTAAAAAACTGACCTTGTTTAACTAATTCATTGTTTCTGCTTTGAAAGTTCCAAGTCCATACTCTGTAGGCATAGGTGCATTTTTATTTAAAGAAATCTGTCCTTCAGATGAAGGTTTACAGAACAAACTAGTTCCTCATTAAACAGTTAGTACACATACTATTTTATGATACCAGTTAACAACCCCACAACATGTCAACACTCTCCCTTTTCTATTTTGGGTTCCCTATTACCAGCTTTCCTGCCCCTTCTAGTCCTTGTATTTTGAAACATTTTGATTCACATTTCAACTTCAGAAGTTCTGTTGAATTCCAGTGAACTCACATGATATCACTGTGGATTCATGTTTGTTTTGATGTGGATTTCCTTCTCTAGGCATCAGGATTTGAGGTGGGGAGGAGGCTGGTACAGATAATGTTGAAAATAAAGAATCAATGTGTTTTCATTCTCCCCAGAGTCAGCGGGACTGGATTTCCGGGGCACTATAAGAAGTCTCTTAAAACAATGTTCCTGGACATCCCTCTGGATGTCCAGATTCTCTGTATCTGCCTCTGTGAACTTGAAGGATTTGGGTCATAACTGGTATCAAGTGATGACTAGCTCAAGAAATGAGAGATATATCTAGCCTGGGGTAGGTCTTTGGGTGGCACAAATGGTTTGCGCTTGACTACTAACCTAAAGGTGGTGGTTTGAATCTACCCAGTGGCTCCCTGAAAGCCAGGCCTGGAGATCTGCTTCCATAAATACTATAACCAAGACAACCCTTCGGAGCAGTTCTGCTCTGTAGCACTTGGCGGGAGGCAGGAGTTGATGAATTCTACAGTCACAGGTTTGACTTTGGGTTTGTTTAGCCTGGAGTGGAGAGGGAATCATTCTCTCCAAGCATTTGAAGACTAGTGTTTAGCATTGGGGTTATACTTGTTCTGGAACCAGGATGGGAAGTTTGAGAATAATCAAGGAAACCCAAAATACCCAAACCCACTAGTCAATTCCAACTCATAGTGACCCTACAGGACAGAGTCAAACTGTCCTATAGAGTTTCCAAGCAGTGCCTGGTAGATTTGAACTGCTGACACTTTGGGTAGCAGCTGTAGCAGCACTTAAGAACTATGCCACAAGTGTTTCCTAATAAAAGGACATACTTGATAATTAAAACCCCCCAAACCAAGCCCATTGTCATGGAGTTGATTCCAACTCATAGCGGCACTATAGGATAGAGTAGAACTGCTTCATAGGGTTTCCAAGAAATTTTTGGTAAATCTGAACGGCTGACCTTTTGATTAACAGCTCAACTGTTAACCACTACACCACCAGTGCGCCTATCAGAGATGCTGAATAAAGAAAAAGCTGTCAAAAACTGTGCACCCTCTTCATTGGAAATGTTTCAGGAGAGGCTGGTGACCAATGGTCACAAGAGTTATCAAGCAGTTGGATGACAGCTTGACTTCTAAGACCACTTCCAAATCTGTTGCTCTGCTTTTTTCCAATATCTGTTTATAGAAATCCAAGTTTTCTAGGAAGTCACCTTTAATTCTCTTTAACCATTACTGGAGTTCAGGGATTCTGACAGCAAGAAACAGCTGATTGTGGAGGCTAAATTTTATTTAGGCGTGGTGGCCAGGAGAGTCATCTTCCTGCAGTGGTGGCCCTGATCTGGGTCCCTGGGGTACCACCAATCCCCAGGTGCTGACACTGCTGTACATGTGTTTGCAGATTCCAAGGTCAGTATGTTGTCATATCATTGGTGCTTGCTGCAAAGCTGTTTGGTTATGATCAGTGGGTGAACTGAGTATGTTTTTTCATTTAAACAAATACATGCATAGTACTTATATTCTAAATGATTTACAAAACACTTAACAACCTTGTGGCATAGCTACAGATGTTATCCTCATTTAACAGACTGATCAGCAAAGATATAGCTTAAGTAATTTACCCAAGGTGACACAGTGACAGAGCTGGGATTTGAACTGCAGGCCCTCTGCCTGCAGGGGCTATGCTGCTAACTGCTGTACTGGATTTGCCTATAAAGTGCTTTGTCTAGTCGTAGATACTCTTATCATGTGTCATTGCTGTCCTGTTGCTTTATGAGAATAAAAGGGGGCCCAGTTGTGTGATATGGCAATCATTACACTTTATTACCCTCAGTGAGGGCAGGGAACATAATCTGCTTGTCACCATTGATGCCCAGTACCTAGTGTAGTGCCTGGTGCATCCCAGATACTCAAATATTTGTTGAATGAGTTGAAGGAGTAAGGGCGTGACGTGAATAAACAGTGGTGAGGCTGTAGAAATGCCTCCCTAGTCTCGCAGAGCCACATGGACATATGTGATTACAGGGAGCCTCTTACCTAAACACTTTAACTTTGAAAAGTCAAAAATACAGATAAGATTAGAAGTGAGGATATAATGGGATGATTGCTTGAACCGGTGTCAACAATTCATCCTTGGTAGATGCTCATTGATATTTTAATTAAGAAATCACGTTACACTGGAAATAGAAAGAAAAAAACAAACAGACCAGTTACCAGGGAGTCGATTTCGATTCATGAAGATTTCCTATGTGCAGAGTAGAACTGTGCTCTGTAGGGGTTTCAAGGCTGCAACCTCTCAGAAGTATGTTGCCAGGACTTTCTTTCCAGGTGCCTCTGGGTGGGTTTGAACCACCAACTTTTCAGGTCATAGTTGAGTGCTTTACTGTTTGTGCCACCCAGAGACTCCCTACACTGGAAATGGTGCCCTCAAAAGATCCCGATCCTAAACTAACAGCTGCTGTGTGAGGACAGGGGAAGGAAGAAAACAAGGAACAGCTGGCACACTGTGAATCCCACGAAATCAGGGTTTTAATGTGTAGTTTAGACTGAGTACACTTAATGTACTTTGAGACTCACAGATTTGTTGTGGTGTAGAGAAGAAGAACTGAGGTCCGGTCAATGGCATTTTATTAGGGACCATTACTATAAAGACATGCAGACCAGCTCAAATCAAAAGAAGTTTCTATGAAAAGATATGGGGTTGTAGAATCCAACCACAGATAGCCAGGAAAAACTCAAAAGTTTGACCAAATGTTCGAGAGTTCTGGAGTTGGAAGGCCTGACTAGGAGTTCCAGTTTTGCATTGTTGAGTTTGTTTCCTTTAGTTAAGTACTTAAATTCTCTGGGCATTGATTACCCATCTGAAAAATGAGAAATAATGAAAGTACCTACTACAGTAGGTTATTGTGTAGATTAAATGAGGTAATTCATGTAAAACACTTGCAGTGCTACCTGATACACATAAATTTGCCTTTATTACTGTTTAGGAAGTAGACAGCTATTTACTTTCTCTTCACACTACATAGTCTGTCATCTCAGTTCACTAAACGTAGGTTCTGTTACCCTCCCTGAAGACTGACTTCCTCTCTCTGAAGACATAGTTCCCGGGTTAGTTAACTCATAATGATGTCATCAAGGCTGTGTTACCTTTCTACCAGCCTGACCAAGATGATTTTCATCCTCTGGTTTGCCTGTCATGATTACAAGATGACTGTGGCACCTCCAGGCATCATGTCCTCAGGCAACTTTGTCCGAAGACTGGAAGAAGCCCCTGTTTTGTGTATTTTCTTAAAAATGAGGAAAGCTCTTTCAGAAACCATCCAGAAAACTTTCTCTTGGGTCAGATCTGATTAGCTAAGGTTATGTCCTGTACCCACTGCCATCAAGTTGATTCCGAATCATAGCAACCTTATAGAACAGAGTGGAACTGCCACATAGATTTTCCAAGGAGCACCTGGTGGACTTTTTGGTTAGTAGCTGTAGCACTTAACCACTATAAGTAGTAAATGGCAGGGGAGTGGGATTACCATGATTGGTGTAGATCAAGCCTGATTTACTTCCTGGGGCAATGGCATGAGCCTCCTTGTTGAGCACCAGTTGGGATCAGGGAGATAGTAGCTGCTATCTGTGATCAAGTGTGTGTATGCTATCTGCCCAGCCATATTTAAGTTGGCTTTCAGTAATAGGCTACCCAATTGAAAGTGTATTTTAATAAGCAAAAATGACTAGATTTCAGATAGTCAGGTGCCTCCAACAGTTAAAATCTGGTGACTTTATAGTCTTGGATTAGCTAGCTCCAACTCATGATGACACCTTGGAGGAAGCACTGTCTGTTTCTGCAAATCTTCATGATCGTTGGTGTGTCCAAGTCCATCGTTACAGCCACTCTATATTTTGAGTGCTTTTCAACCTAGGGGCCAATCTAGCATGGTATCTGACAGTTTTCTGTTGTGGTCCATCAACTTCTCATGGGCTACTAGTGGAAAGTAAATTGCTAGGCCTTTCTTCCTAGTCTGCCTTGGTCTACAGGCTTTGCTGACAAGGGTCCACCATGGGTAACCCTACTGCCATTTGAAATACCAGGGGCATAGTTTCCAGCAACACATATGAGGACGGACACTTAAGTTCACGAACTCATCCTAGAAAAAGTGCTATGTACCTCATTGCTGAATATCATCATGGTCATCTTCAAAGTACTCCCCTTGGCCAACTGTGCACTGATGCCAGCACCTAGTCCATCCTTCAAAGCAGCTTTGGAACTCTTTTTCTGGAATAGCCATCAGAGCTGTCAGTGGATGAGGTCTGACAATTAAGGTTGTGAACTTATTCTAGAAAAAGTGCTTTGAAGGGTACCCTAGGTGTTGCGGCATTGATGCATAGCTTCCCATGGGGAGTACTATGAAGGTGACCGTAGTGATATTCAGCAATGAGGTATGTAACACTTTTTCTAGGATGAGTTCACAGACTTAATTTTCCAGCCTCCTAAGCCACCACAATATGGCAGACCAATGGATGGGCAATAGAGACGTACGTTAAAAAACGAAAACAAATCAGTTGCTGTTGAGTTGATTCGAACTCATAGTGACCCTGTAGGACAAATTAGAACTGTCTCACAATCCATTTCCAAGGAGCACCTGCTGGGTTCGAACTGCCGCTTTTTGGGTTAGCAGCCACAACACATAACCACTATGCCAACAGGGTTTCTGGAGGCTTAAATAGAAGAGAATTCTGGATTTGTATCACTAGGGAATTAGTGAAGGATCTGAGGATGGGTTGTCTCTAGGAGAGTGGAATAAAGTCCTTGAGAGAGCCAACTAAGACTAATGAGAAAAATCTGATGGAAGTTGAATATATAAGAAGCTGAATCTGTGGTTCGTGATGTTTGGATAACTCTTCATTCTTTAAATATTTATTTTTACTTTAGGTGATGAAAATGGTCAAACATTCATGAAAGTAGAGAGCAGCAGAGATTCCCATGCACCCACCTTCTGGCTGAATGACACCTGTGAAGTAGGATATGACAGGAAGGGGGAGAAGATGAAAGAAGGGAGCAGTGAAGGGCAAAATGTCCAATGACAGATGTTATTAGTGAACTTGTCAGGACGGGGCAGGAAGTCGAAATCCAAGATCTTTGTACTTCTTAATCATAGGTTAATGAAATAATTGCCAAATGAGACCTGGCTTCTAGCTCTTTGAGTAGGGATTATGTAATTTGAGGAAGCAGACTCCATGGCCTAATCTCCAGATTGCTTTGGAGGGTTGAGGAGAGGTGGAAAGACCCATGTCTTACACAGTGACGAGGCTAAGAAAGCAAGAGGCAGCCCTTGTTTGACATCCAGCGAGTAGTTAGTCACTGTCTCTGAGGCGCTGGGCTAGGCTTTGCAAGCACATAGGTCTAAAAGATAAAAACAAAACCCAACCCAACCCTGTTGCCACTGAGTCAGTCCCTATTCATGGTGATCCCGTATGTTACACAGTAGTACTGCCTCATGGGTTTTCTTGGCTGTAACCTTTACAGAAGCTGCAGATTGCCAGGCCTTTCTTCTGAGGTGCCACTGGGTATGTCTGAACCACCCACCTTTAGATTAATGGTCAAGTGGAAACTGTGTGTGCCATAAGGCCCTTGCTCTCAGAGAATGCAGTGTCTAGTGGGGGAAATAGACAAGAAAATCTCTAGTAACAAATATGTTGTAATAACATTTCTTAGGTAACATAGAAACTGTAAAAGCTGCTTGTATGACGATGATGGTTTTGATTTTTGGAGGAACGTGTAGGAGTTTAGCCAGAAACAAAACTTGCTGCCTTCAAGTTGATTCTGACTACAAAACAGAGTAGAACTACCCCACAGATTATCTAGAGAGAAGCTAGAGGGTTTGAACTGTCTACCCTTTGGTTAGCAGCTGAGCTCTTAACCACTGTATCACCAAGGCTCTGCCTAGGAGTTAGGTAGATAGATTTGTGAGTAAAGGCATTTAGATAAAGAAAACAGTTGGTGCAGAGGCAGAGATGTGCTTGAAGAGAAGCTTAAGTCAGGGCTGCAGGTTGGGTTGTACACTGTGACCCACCAAGAGGCAGGGCAGAGGTAAGAGGGCTGGCCAGAAAGTGAGGAGCAGAGGCTGAAATCCCATCCTGGCAGGCCGTCACATCACGTTCCTTGATGCAGCTGCACTCACCTGGAGGAAGCCAATGCATTTTGTAATTTGCACAAGATGCCATGTGGGCTGGGAGTAGCCCCTGTCTAGGGTATTTGGTATTATTTGAGTAAAGAGTGTGTGTGAGGATGGTGATGAGTTTGAATAGGATCCTGAAGGTAATGAAGAGCTAATGAAGAATTTGAAAAGCAGAACAGTGATCTGTGTTCAAGAAAATCATTCTAGCTGCAGTTTGGAAGGTGGCTTTGAAAATGGCTAGACTAGAGAAAGAGTAACTAGTGAGAGAGGACTGGTCATGGTCCAGTAGAGAAATAATGGGGGTCAGGGCCAAGAATGGAAACCCTGGTTGAATAGTGGTTAAGTGCTATGGCTGCTAAACAAAAGGTTGGCAGTTCGAATCTGCCAGGCCCTCCTTGGAAACTCTATGGAGCAGTTCTACTCTGTCCTATAGAGTTTCTATGAGTCAGAGTCAACTTGACAGCAGTGGGTTGGTTTGGTTTGGACTAAGAACTGAAACTTTGGTGGTATAGTGGTTAAATGCTATGGCCACTAGTCAAAAGGTTGGCAGTTCAAATCCACCAGGGTTTCCTTGGAAACCAGGGAGCAGTTCTACTCTGTCCTGTAGGGTTGCTGTGAGTCATAGTTGACTTAACAGCAATCGGTTGGTTTGGTTTGGACTAAGAACTGAAACTTCAGTGGTGTAGTGGTTAAGCACTATGGCCAACTAACCAAAAGGTTGGTGGTTCAAATCTGCCAGGTACTCCTTGGAAACTCTATGGGGTAAGTTCAGCTCTGTCTATATGGTCACTATGAATCAGAATTGACTCAACAGCAGTGGGTTTTGGTTTTTGGACTAAGAACACAGCAGGGGGTGGTAAAGAAGTGGTGAGCTTGAGTTGATGTATAGAGGTAGAACAGGTAGACTTGGTGACAGGCTGATTGGAGAGGGAGAGGACGGTTAGGGTGACTCCGCGTTTTAGCTTCAGCAGCTCAGTGGACGGTTATTACATCTCAGCAAAAACTAGGAGAGCCAAGAATTTATAGGGGTAGGGTGTTAACTGTTCAATAATAAAAAAGAGCTCTTTTATATAAGCTTTGTGGTTAAAGATTAATAGGCAGGAAAGCTTCGGTAGTTGTTTTTCAGACAGACTGAAAACACTAGATCTTCAGTTGTGCCCCTTTAGAGAACAAACAACTAAAATGAAAGGAAATTGTAGCTGTCTTTTGTATTACTACCCCTTATAAGTAAGTGCAGTGGTGGTTCAGTGGAAGAACTGTTGCCTCCTGCACTGCATGTGCAGAAACCACTCACCGTCAGTGGAGGCTGGCATACTCCTGTGATACTGAACAGGTTTCCACTGAGCTTCCAGACCAAGACAGACTAGGAAGCAAGACCTGGTGGTCTGTGCCCAAAAATCAGCCAGTGAAAACCCTGTGGATGAAAACCTGTCTGATCTTGTGTGGCCGTCAGTTGGGCAGACTCCTGGCAGCTAGCAAGAACAAGAAGCTCTTTCAAGTGCAGCACAACCTCCTGTGGTGATAAACCAGTCTTTTCAAGACAGGACAGAAAGGGCCCGGAAGAGTTAGCTCTTTGTCAGTATTCTTTCTTTAAAGAGTATAATGTTAGAAACCTAGAGGATCCCAAACTCCTTTTCCCATTCTTTTGGAGAAAGGAGTTTTTCTGTTTTGTTTGTCTGGGTTTGGACAGTGGACCTACCAGCAGCCTTCTTACTGCTCTCGTTGTGTCTGGTATTGTGGTTTACTAGCACACACTTTGACATTGAAGGGTCCTAGTTTTAAACGCCAGGTCCGTCACCTTCTGTCACGTGGGAGAGAATACTTGTCTGTGGACCTCCTCTGTGAAATGGAGAAAACATCACCTTCCTCACAGAGCTGTTGAAAAGCTAAGAGATAGTGAAAGGGAAGTGCTTGGTCAAGGGCCTGGCACACGGCACGCTGATAACAGGTCACGGTGGTAGAACTGGTCTTTGTTGTTGCTGATGTCAGGGCTGTGAATGACAAACATTAAGAAGGGGAAAAGAAAAAAAAAACCAAAACAACAGTTACTGTTCAGTCTATTCCAACTCGTGGCGACCCCATGTCTGGCAGGCGGAGTTGAGCTGTGCTCCGTACAGTTTTTAGTGGCTGATTTTCTTAAGTAGATCACTGGGCCTTTCTTCTAGAAAGTCTCCAGGTAAACTTGAAACACCAACATTTCTGTTAGCAGCTAAGAATATTAACTGTTTGCACTACCCTGGGATTCCTAAGAAAGAGTACAATTTGCTTTTG
The DNA here is from genome assembly GCA_028571685.1 of Heterohyrax brucei. NCBI lineage: Eukaryota > Metazoa > Chordata > Mammalia > Hyracoidea > Procaviidae > Heterohyrax > Heterohyrax brucei. Next base: position 114,747,550 of record CM053143.1, on the reverse strand, counting down.
CAGCCTTTAATTATTCCTTGGTCCTGAGTCTATTAGATGGTGACTGTACATCATGTTGCTGCCTTCAAGGACTGGCCCTCAGAGAAAGTGCTCTGTCCCCTGGGACCCAGGTTATGGACACACCTGTGAGCCAGGGCAGGTTATGGACACACCTGGTCCTTCTGGATGTGCCTTGATATGTTGAGCTCATTACACTCTCAACAGAAAAGCTTACCATTAGGCTGTAGAAATCACTGGAAAGAAGGCAGAGAACTATGATACTCCTGGTTTTCCCTGTGACCAAAGATGTTTTCCTACAATAGGAGGGGCCATCAGAACTACACTTGGTGTGACATTTAATAACTCAGCAAAGAATATTTGTTGTCAACAACTGGCATGCGTTTCAGCAGCCAATAGCACCCACAGAAAATATACTTCAACTTTCTTATCACGAAGTGGTTCTGATAAGACACTTGGTGATTGTAACATTGGTCATTGCTCTGGAATGCCCCTGAGGTTTCTGCCAGTTTTCATTGCCCCACAGGCATGATATGGAAATTTTTGTAACTGCCCCATTATGCTTTCATAAGTGAGAAATAAAACATACCAGTTTGTTTCTATCTTACCTGTCAAAAAAGGGGTGGTGAAAGTCCAGGGGTTAATATTCGTGAAGGGCCAAGGATAAAATGTAGATATTTAAACATAAAATACCGTTCATGTTGGTTGCCACTGACTCCTTGTGAAGCAACTGTGAGAATCAAATGGAATCAGACACAGGAAAAGTAGAAGTCTTTTTTTTTAGTTTATTGTTGTTAGTTGACATGAAGTCGGTTCTGACTCTGGGCAACCCCATGTGTGCAGAGCAGACCTACAAGGCTGTGGCCTTTCAAAAACAGATTGCCAAGCCTGGCTTCTGAAGTGCTGCTGGGTGGGTTCAAACCACCAGCCTTGCTAGGTAGTAGCTGAGCACTTAACCATTTGTACCACCCAGGCACTCCTCTGTTGTCTTGTTTTAGTACCATGGTAAAATTTGTTGTGCTTTTGAGAAAGAAAAAAGAAACTTTTGGAGTGCTTAAAATTAGTCACTTAATGATGTACTGTTTGCTGTCAAGAGAAAGAAGACAATTTGGTGACAGGTGATAATTTAAATTTGTGGTTCTCAATTGGAGGTGATTTTTACCCCCCTTCCCCAGGGGGAACACTTGGCGGTGTCTGGAGACAGTTGTGGTTGTCATAACTGGGGGTACAGTGCTGCCACTATCTAGTATATAGAGGTCAAGGATGCTGCTGTACATCCACCAGTGCACAAGAGTGCTCCTACCAAGAATTACCCAGCCCACAATGTCATTGGTGCTGAGACTGAGAAATCCAGAGTTAAATAATTGCTGTTGGGGGCAGCAGGTGTTTATTGTTCAGTTCTGCACTGTCTTAGCAAGAAATTAGCCTTCCTTCTTCCCATTGCTTTCTGAAAATTCAAATTATTTTTGTGAGTCTATGTAAGGAAAAAAACTGCTGTACCTTGTTATAGTTTCGTTTTGGCTTTCTTCTTTCTAGATAACTCCCAGATTATCAGACAGTTCAGTCCAAAAGTCATAAAGCTGGTTGCTTGGGAGATTGTGGGTAGGAAAAGAAAACAGATTTTCTAAATTGTTCACTTTTCATTTGGTTGTTTTAACACTCGGTGGACACACAGCCTTTTTGTGGTGATAAAGGGAATAGGAGAGAGGCTGAGGGGGGAAGTGCTGTCACGTTTAAGTGAACAGAGATGCTTAATCAAACTGGTCTCCTGAAAGTCTGAATTTCATTATTAAAATGAGAACACTTGATCTAACAAATGCCTTGAAAATATTAAAAATCACTCTCAAGCACTAATGTTAAAATAATTAGTGTCTGAAACCCTTGAAATCATAACTACTAAAGCTGTAGGAGGATGGAGAAGAAAAGGAATATAGAAAAACTAAGTTGTAAATTTTATAAGATAAAAATGATATTGTCTCCAAGATAAGAGATCCTGGGAATTATATTCGATTTAGCCTAGATTAGAAGCCCTGGCGATGCAGTGGTTAAAGTATTCAAATCCTAACCAAAAAGCTGGTGCTTCAGATCCACCAGGAGCTCTGTAAATACTGATGTGGCAGTCTGCTTTCCAAAGATCAGAGCCTTGGAAACCCTTTGGGGCAGTTCTACTATGTCCTATAGGGTTGCTAGGAGTTGGAATCAACTCAGTGGCAATGGATTTAGTCTAGATTAAATTTCCAATAAAAAATAATAAAACAAACAGGAAAAGTCTAATACAGGAATATATAAGGCTAATGATATACTCATCTATACATCCAAAAACGTGGACTTAGTTGATCTCTAAGTTAACATTTCTTTTCTACAGTGTCCAAATCCATTTCATGTGTTTTCTGGATTGCGCTCTCCAAGGGGCAAAGTAGAGGCACATTTAAATCAGTACTTAACAAAGCCTTACTAGTAAATAGTAAATTGATAGGACTCAAATGCTGTTTTACACAATTCAAATGTAAGCTCTAATAGCCATAGTACCATAGTGATAGAAACCTCAGTGTGAGTGTACGTGTGGACAGATATTTTGTAGGAAGACTAGCTGGCTTTATTTCACGGTGATTTCAGTGATGTATGGGAGCAGCAGTGAAGTTAATGCCTGATGACACCGTCGGAGTTTGAAGTTTAATTAAAAACAAAAGTGGAAAAGTCAAGACCCCAAGTTTCCCAGGGAAACAGCTAAAATGACATTCAGCCCAGAAAAGATGTCTGGAAGCACTGTTTTATTGCATATTAATGGGAGAGAATAGCTCCCATGATAGACATTCTGCAACAAAAAAATAACGAATATCGTAAGTTAGACGTGTATCTGTGTTGTAGTCTCACAAACACCTGTTCTGTGTTCCTTTAAATTCTCAGTGGAGACTATCCATCTGACTTGGCTCAGGAGAAATTCTAAAAATCCTAGTTAAAAATAGCAAAAGAGGAAACAATAAAGTCCAATAGAATTTTCTAAGTCTTGAAGAAAACAGTGAAACTTAGTTAAGTAAAAACATTGGGAGAACTCTAAAAGAGTTGCTGCAGAGTGGGGCAGTGTATTTTCAGGGGCATAAATTTCAGAGCAAAGAAAAAGATATAGGCTTTTTCAATAGATAGAAAGATCTTTGCTTTTCTGAAGTGTACCTGTAAAGACATTTCATGGAAATTCTAATACCTTTAGCTAATTTTTTTTTCCAGTAATAGAATTTTGATATGGAATCATCCTTTATAATTTCAGATTTCCAAAACTTTGTTAGTGGCCCATTACTGTATGTTTTAAGCAAGTGTCTTTAAGTCTCATGCTTACTGCTCACTTTTCCACTTATAAGACATTAAACTATTTAACTGCTCTGAATCTCAGTTTTCTTACCTATAAAATGGGAGTAAAAATCTCTGCCCTGCAGAGCTATTGGGAGTATTAATTACATACCTCTATGTATCTGTATACAGATACATCGTATTATACTGGGTAGCTAAACAAACAAGAAAACCCACTGCTATCTAGTTGATTCCAACTCATAGCCAACCTATAGAACATTGTAGAGCTGTTCTATAGAGTTTCTAAGGAGTACCTGGCAGATTCAAATTGCCACCCTTTTGGTCAGCAGATGTAGCACTTAACTACTACACCACCAGGGTGTCCACTGGGCAGCTAACAGGTGTCTAAGAAGTGGTGTAGGGGTATGCAGGTAGTAGTCTATGTATATGAGATTCTGTCCTCAGTAGGAAATCTGTCATATACATAGATATAAATACATGTATATGAATGAGAAATATTTGAGATTTTCAATGAGTTCATAGACATAAAACATCTTGGGGTTAAAAAAGATGCCCCTCAAATACAAATAATCATTGATTTCCCCCAGTTTTGTTGAATAAAAGCATCATTTGCAACATCTCATTATAATCTTGTCCATTTCTATTTTATGGACTCCGGTGTATGTTTTGTGGTCTTTCTGAGTCTAGGAGAACAAGCCAAACTAGAAATAAACGGAAGTCTTAAGCAAGAGGGTAGAGATCTATTCACTCCCACTCTGGGAGGAATTTATGACCAGTAAGTTGTTCTCTAATGAGCACAGAATGAGAGCATTGCATCTTCTCTTAATTAGTTTGACAGATACTCATTTAAATTTGAAAAGAGTCCCAGGCTTGAGATAGCAAAGGAAGGTCTTGAATTCGTTTTGCATCTTAATTCTGTTTTTGTTGTCGTGGCTATGGGGAATGTCAACATATCAAAGCAAATAAAGCCCATGTCTACATCCAGGGACCTCCACATTCTATTTATAACTGCTACAAGCCACCAATATGCTTTTGGTGTGCAGCTATGAAGTCCAGCACAAAGCACCAGGTTCGCAGAAGTCGCTATTGAGCCTAATTTCTATGAGGGTTGGAATTTTTTCTCATTCCTTATAAAGGATAGAATTTCAAGGCATGCCTTCAATAACCGGGTCTACATCAGGCTGTGCCCATGATTTGGGAGTGTCAATGACCCGAGGTATAAACCCCAATTGATAAATTCACTAAGCTACAAATTGTTTTTACCCTCAATATTTAAAGGTATCTTGGATATCAGATTAGTACCAGTCTCGGTTATCCGTGGAAACAAGTGATCAGGGTACTGAGTCGCTCTACTCCCAAACTCTTTTAACCAATAGTAACAGTATTTTTCTCCTTGCACTTGTTTCTAGGCAGCAGTTCCCATCTGGGAAACCCTGGTGTATAATGGTTGAGGGCTACGGCTGCTAACCAAAGCCAGCCACTGCCATCAAGTAGATTCTGACTCATAGCAACCCTACAGAGCAGAGTAGAACTGCCCCACAGAGTTTCCAAGGAGCACCTGGTGGATTCGAACTTCCAACCATTTGGTTAGCAGACATAGCACTTAACCACTACACCACCAGGGTTTCCGCTGACCGAAAGGTAGGCAGTTCAGATCCACCAGATACTCCTTGGAAACTCTATGTAGCAGTTCTCCTATGTCCTATTGCGTCACTATGAGTTAGAATTGACTCAACAGCAACAGATTTGGGTTTTTTCTTCTTTTTTGGTCTTCCCACCAGGCACCATTTTGCTTTATTTTTTATTTATCTTTTGGAGGGCAAAGAGTGATAAGCTTTGAAGACTCCCTCCCCCAGGCCAGGCAAGAAAAAGCATTTTCTGTGAGGAAAATTGATTACACCTTGTTTTCCTTTACCAAGGGCAATGAGGGTATAGCCTGAATGCTATACCTGACCATCGTGTGTTAATTACGTACACCAAAGCAAAGAAGCTGGTGCCTTTCTGCTGCATTATACAACCAGGACAGAAGATGACAACTGGGTGGTGGTCATCTAGCCAAAGAAAACCACCCTCATTTCAGAAAATGTTTCCTTTTTTACTCACAAGTGATGTGCCACTAAGGCATTAGTTATATTGTGCCGTTTTGTGGAAAGTTTGAATTTAACAAAACCACAGCTATTTTTTTTTTGCCCTTTTTTCTTTTTTGAAAAGGTGACTATAGATTCTGCCTGTGACTTTAAGTAATCTTCTGAGAACAGTTGGTCTGATTTGAACATGAGGAAATCGAAGCACAAAAACATGATAGAATCTTTAGTGTTTTGTTGGGTGTATTAATGTAAAACTTAGAGAGTAAACCTTCTCTTTTGCAGAAATAACTGCCTCTCCTGTCTTAGGCCATTCACTTTTGTGTGTTTCTCAATAGCCACAGATATTGGAAAATGCTGGTAATGGTTCTTGTTATGTTTTCTGTAGATTCTTTTCCACTGAGCTGCACTTTTTCCATGTTGTCTTCTATAATGCGAGATTTTATAGTTGGCCGTTGAAATCCATCTAGTGGCTGCATGGGAGAAAGAGCTGGCAGTCTGCTCCTGTAACTATTATTATGGTTAGGTGCTGTTGAGTTGGTTCTGACTCCTAGCGACTGTGTGTACAATAGATGAAACATGGCCTGGTCCTGCGCCCTCTTCGCAGGTGTTGCTGTTGCTATGTTTGAGCCTGTTGTAGTAGCCACTGGGTCAGTCCATCTCCTTGAGAGTGGTCTTCTTTTTCGCTGACCCTCTACTTTACCAACCAAGATTCTGGCCATTGGTGAGATGAAGTACTAGTACTATCCAAGCCCAGTAGCTGTCTTAGTCAACTAATGCTGCTGTAACAGAAATACCACAGTTGGATGGCTTGAAAAAGAGAAATGTTATTTTGTCAGGCCAGTAGGCTAAAAGTCTAAATTCAAGGTGTCGGCTCCAGGGGAAGGCTTTCTCTGCTGGTTCTAGAGGAAAGTCCTTGTCATCAAACTCCCCTGGATTGGGAGCTATTGATTTGTAGGAACCCTGAAGCCTTTCCAGAGGACATGCTCAGCTCCTGGCACTGCTTCTCGGTGGTATGAGGTCCCCAGCTCTCTGCTTCCTTCCCTTTCCTTTTTATATCCCAAGAGACTGCCTCAAAGTACAATACAATTTTATACTTTGAGTCCTGCCCCACCAACACAACGCCCTTATTAGCATCATAGAAGCAAAGTTTACAGCATGTAGGAACATCACACAGTACAAGGAATCTTGGCCTAACCCAATGGCTGCACACATTTTAGGGGGAACACAATTCAATCCATGATGGTAATGCTTGTTCAAATGAGACACTTGAGAGATTTCACCATCTCAACCTGTTTGTCCTTCACTGTTGGTGGTGGGGGTGGGTGGTAAGGGACCTGCTTGGAAAGTGTAGGTGATTTTCTTTTAAGGTCACTTCTTGCCTGGCTTGCCTTAGCTCCCAAATTCCAGTTCATACTGTGTGTTCTGTTTCTGACTTTCTTTTTCTCTCTTTGTGTGTTCTGATTCTTTAACGTGAGGAGTGGGAAGGATTTTTTTTCTTTTGTTTTTTTTAAACTGCATGATGAATTGATTTCAGTGGAATTCTTATGGTCTTGTTTTGTTTTTTTTTCTTATCAAGAATGCTAGCTTTTTTCTACAAGTGATGGCAGATGTGAAAGGGCAAAAGGGGGACGCCTCTTTGGGGAGTCAATTTACGTAAAGAGAGGAGATGCTAAGGGGATATTAAATCATTCTTGGAAATAGCTTCTGGGCGCTAGAGGGGTAGATTGCTGCCACTTTGAAAGAACTGACACACCTTGTTTTTACCTAATAAACCTGGCTGTACTTTAGGGCAGCCTGCTCTGTGTTTTTATATTTGCTCTCCATTGATAAGAACTCTTTAAGGTCGTAGTGCCCTTGGCTTCCCACTAAGCTGCGTGGAGGGAAGATCTTTAATATTTCCTGAGTGTGTACTGCATACTAGGAATTGTATGAGAGCTCTGTGGAAGCTGCCCAGCCCTTACCGTGGCCTGACAGGGAGAGATTTCCACACAAGTAGACTGTCTCCTGGCTCTAACGTTTCCAGAGATACCTTTTGGGAAGAGATGATGGCTTTCTTCACCTGGTGTCTAAATGAGAAACATCTTAGCACTTTTTGCTGGCATCTTCTTCCTTTGCTTTGATGCAGAGCCCTCAGGTGGTCTTAGGAAAATAGTACAACCAGATAGATGGGTATGGAATTTGCAAAAGTCAGAAAGTACTTTGATGGAAGTCTCCCATTGAAACCTGAACATCATGTCCAATTCCATTTGGTTCCTCTTGTTACAGTATTGATGGTAAGGGAGACAGGGCTATACCTAGATCTGTGTGACGGGCTTCTCTGAGTGGAAGACTGGGGGAAGAGCAGGTCACTCAGTCATGGCTGTTATTGGTCATGCTCTGTCCCCATCCTCACGTCTGAGCAAACAGCATCAAGATCACCACAATACCATTTTTGCTCAGCCAGCCACTAGACTGTATATAATTAGGGGACTGAAAGACTGATAGCAGAACAGATTAATGGTTGTTGAATGTCTACCAGGCTTGCAGGCAACCTTACTAAAAAAGAAACACAAATGATGTAGACCAGGTACAAAATATAAAGGGCTTCATTTGCAAGCATAGAGTGCAGAGTGGTGGGGAGTAGGGCAAATCGGGAGCTCATGCTCTAGGGAAAGGGGGCACTGTCTTCTCAATGCCAGTGGACTATCATGAAGGAATACAGATCTTTATGTCAGAGATCCCAAATGATTAAATGTTCAAACTGAAGACCACTGTGTGGAATGACACAATGCAGGCCACCTGAAACAAGCCTGTGAACCAAATCCCACTTGCAGATGCTTCTCTGGATTAAAGAAGCTCCCTGCTCGTGAAAGGGCATTCATGAATGAGACTACAAGAAGGGAGCATGCTGACACATCATGGGGTTAACTGGTGTCGTAAAATATGTGCACAAACTGTTTAATGAAAAGCTACTTTGTTCAGTCAGTCTTCATCTACAGTACCATTTGAAAAAAGACAGAGAGGAAGGAAAAAAAGAGAGACTGTAAATGGTTCCAGATGGTTCTCTGCAATTGACCTTTGCCAATCTCCTCTCTCTTGGCCAGAAAAAATTCAGTTAAGCCCTGTGCCACTCCTAGTTGCCCTCTCGTAATCAGCTGACCTTATCAGACTGTAAAGGAGGAAGCTAGTAGAAAATAGGTGTATGGGAGCAAATACAGAAAAAAGCAAGGAAAGAACATGGAATACCATAGGATTCCATAGGATACCATAGAAGAGTCAAACACATTTGAAAATATGGCTAAAGCTTTTTATTCTATTTTATTCACTTTGTTGTTGTTGAGAATATGCGCTACAAAATATATACAGTTTAACAGTCTCTGCATGTTCCATTTGGTGGTAACGGTTATGTTCTTTGAGTTGTGTAACCATTTGTACCCTCCTTTTCTGAGTTGTTCCTTTCCTGTTAACACAAATCTCCCCCTCCCCAAGGTGCCTGTCTAATTTTTTGAGTTACTGCTGTTACTTCAGTCCCATTAGATAGCCCCTAAAAGACGTTAATGCTCAAGACAGGCCTGAAGTTTGGATGTTAGGCACGTTCTGAGTTTTTCTCTTTCCTAAAAAGCCCCTTTCCTTAGTACATAGGCAGTTGCCACCTTTGATTAAAAATGTGGTTAATGAACTTGAAATCAACACTCTGAAGTCTTGTGCAACACGGTGACTGATTAGTTGCCTATAATTTCACCTCAAACATACGCTCTTCAGGGGATCAGATGGGAAGGGTATGTGAAAGGGACACTGGGGAAGTTTATTCTTCATTTGAAACCAATGATTTGTGTCCACTGATGCTGAAATTCAGTCTGTTTGTGTTTAAGAGAAGCTGCTAGAGGAATGCAGTTTTTGTGGCTTTCCCCATTTATCATGGTGTTTACAAATCCTGTTTGAAGTTGAAAGTAAATCATCATTCCTCCACTTAGTGATTGTTTTACGACTGAGGATTTTAGAGGTGAATTAGAAGGAGCCCTTCCTGGGAGAGTTATGTTAGGGAGCAAAGAAGGGGCCAGTGGTAAAGTATCCCCTTTGGTGAGTATATGATATTTCATCTAAGGACACCGGTGGTTCCATGGTAGAATTCTTGCTTTTCATATGGGAGACCTGGGTTTGATTCCCAGCCCGTACACCTCCTGTACACCTACCACCCATCTATCAGTGGAGAATTGTGTGTTGCTGTGATGCTGAACAGGTTTCAGTGCGGCTTTCAGATTAAGACCAACCAGGAAGCCAGGCCTGGTAATCCATATCTGATAATCAGCCAGTGAAAACCCTGTGGATCAGAAGGACCCAGTCCATTTTGCCTCCTTGTGCCTGGGATTGCTACAAGTCGGAGGGCCAACTCAACAGCAGCTAACAACAACAACAATGCTTCACTTGGGGAAAGGTGCTAACAGCCACTGATAACTAAAGAAGAGAACATTTCTCCTCCAGAGCATCCTTGTTCCACTTAAATGGTGTTGCTGTGTAAAACGTGCAGGCATTTCAGAATGAGCCAGGAGTTTTGATCAGGTGATAGAAGCAAGAAATGGTCTGATCACTCAGCTTCAGATAAGTTTTAAAAATTTAAGTGGGCTTCAAGTGAACAAGACAAAGCCTTTGCTTCATGGAACCTCGTTCTGATCTAGCTTGTTGGTCCTCCCATCTGGGGGAATTTATCTTACATTAGGTAACACATAGGGTAATTATGTCTACCTTTGAAAGTCTTAAAAGGCCATTATCTGAAAACCACATTGTACTCCAGAAGGCAGAATGAGGACTAGTGCGGGGGAAGCTAATGCAAGGCACAAATCCAGGTTGACAGAAGGAAGAATTTTCTAGCAATTGTTACCTAAAAATACAAGAGACCTTTGATCAGGATTGTACAACTGCTTGTTAGTAGATGTTCTCAATGAAATTCAGGTGTTGTCTGGGGGGGCTAAGGAAGTTTAAGACTCTATTAGCAAATATTGAGACTCTGTGATCCTCATGTTCTGATTTGGAATCTTGAAAGGACCAAATCTGGCATTCCTGCTTCCTGGATCATGAACATTTTAAAAATAATAATTTCGCTTCTTTTTCTGCTGATTGAGTTTCCTCATTTTGAAATTAAAATACAACAGAGGGTGAAGTTAAACAAAAAATGTGATACATAAAGTGAGGAAATTTTAAAAATCAAAGTACAGTGAGTGTTTATGAAAAAAATCAACTTCACATTTTGTCTTAGTCATCTGGTGCTGCTGTAGTGGGAAACACCACAAGTGGGTAGCTTTAACAAAAAGTTTATTTCCTCACAGTAAACACACACCATACCCACTGCTGTTGAGTCAGTTCAGACTCATAGCGACCCTATAGGACAGAGAAAAACTGCCCCATAGAGTTTCCAAGGAGCAGCTGGTAGATTTGAACTGCCAGCCTTTTGGTTAGCAGCGGTGCGCTACACCACCAGGTTTTCTCCTCATAGTAAAGTAGGCTTCAAGTCCAAGTTCAGGGCATCAGGCCCAGGGGAAGGCTTTCTCTGCTGGCCTTCTGATCAGCCTTCCCTCAGATGAGGAGCTTCTCTGTGCAGGGACCCTGGTTCTAAAAGGATGCACTGTGCTCCTGGCACTGCTTTCTTGGCACTATGAGGTCCCCCTGTCTGTCTGGTCATGCCATTCTTTTCTATCCCAAGTGATTGCCTCAAGATACATTCCATTCTTATAGACTGAGGCCTACCTCACTTACACAGCTGCTGCCCATCCTTTCTCAGTAGCATTACAGAGGCAGGATTTACAACATAGGGGAAAATCACACAATACCGAGAAATCATTGTCAGGGGGACATATGTAATCCACAACACATTTGAAAGTTCATGTAAAGTGTTTTGTATTCTGTCTAGCATTACCCTTGGGAGCAGTGGAGGGTCAGTGGTTCAGGCTTTCCGACAGAAGACCCAAGTTTGATTCTTGACCAGTGGCACCTCACCCATGGCCGTGACCGACCATCAGTGGAGACCTGAGAGTTGCCATGAAGCTGGACGGGGTTCAAGGGAGCCTCCAGACTATGATGGACTAGAAACAAAGACCTGGCCACCTGTTTCTGGGATAAATCAGCTAAGGAAAACCCTGTGGATCACAGCAGTCTGATCCACAACCCATCAAGAAGTCTCCAGAAGTCAGGTTGACTTCAAGGCAGTTAACAGTAACAGTGCTACTGTGTTGGTCAAGACTGCAGGCTCTGGAGCCAGATAGTCTGAGTTTGAGTTCTGGCTCTATTTTAGACTAGACCTTGGACACATTATTTAACCTATCAGTGCCTCACTTTCATTGTCTGTAAAATGGAGTTGATGATAGTTACCTCACAGAATCAATGAGAAGAGCAGGAGAGTTCTGTGTGTATAAAACATTTGTAACTGAGTGTGCCATATACTACTAGATAAATAATACAAGCTATTGTTGGTACGCAAACCCTGGTGGCACTGTAGTTAAGTGCTACAGCTGCTAACCAAAAGGTTGGCAGTACACATCTTCCAGGCAGTCTTTGGAAACTCTATGGGGCAGTTCTGCTCTGTCTGTAGGGTCACAGTGAATTGTGATCAGCTTGATGGCAGTGGGGTTTTTTTTCAAGTGTTGTTACTGAAAACCCTGGTGGCATAGTGGTTAAGTGCTACATCTGCAGTTTGAATCTGGCAGTCACTCCCTGGAAACTCTATGGGCCAGTTTCACCCTGTTTTATAGGGTTGCTATGAGTCAGAATCAACTTGATGACAATGAGTGACTTTTTTTTTGGTTTACCGTTATTTATTATTAGGATAGAGCAGAATGATAAGACTGGGTTTACAGAGCTGATCTGATGGACTAAATTTTACTTTTTCACCTAAAGAATTTATTTAGTTCAAATAATATCCTGTGTTGGTATTTGAAAAGTATGTAAATATGTTAATTGGATTCTTTCCTTTGTGAGTAGTGACTTTATGAAGACCTTTGTATTAATGATGATATGTATGATAAAAGGGAATTTTAGTGATGTAAGGAAATTTGTCTTTCACCATAGTCAGGTGTTTTTACACTTCAACCTTATAGATTTTATACATATGACTACTTCATAGTGAATTGTGAATTGTGTGAATGCTATGGCAACCTTATGTGCAACTGTAAATGCAAAATGTTGCTTGGCCCTGCAGACATCTTCACAGTGACTAGTATGTTCAAGTCCGTCGTTGTGGGTCCTGTGCCAGTCTGCTGAGAGCCTCCTGCGCCTGCGTTGGCCCTGTACTGTACCCAACACGATGGACTCCTCCAGCTATTGATCCCTCTTGATAACGTGTCCAAAACAAACAAATCAGACAATCTTCTGTTGGGATCCGTAATGTTCTCACTGGCTGATTTTCAGAAGTTGCTTGCTTCCTGGTCTGTCCACCACAGGTGACCCTGCAGGCATTTGAAATACCAGTGACATAGCTTCTGGTGTCATAGTAACACACAAACTACCACATCACGACAAACTGACTTCATAGCATTACAGAAATGTAGTTTAGTCACTAAAAAGTTTTTGTTTGTTAATTTTGAGATTTTAACTATCAAAGGTGCCATTTCAATCTAATGGTATATTCTCAGTTATAGAATTGGCTCACATTTATTTTTTAACCAAAAGTTAACACATGGAATCTTATTTCATTTTATTTATTTTTATTTAACATAACTGAGTGAAAATGTACATTCACATATAAATTTACATGCCCCCCTATATGCAGCTTCCACTGCTCTCCCTGTCCGGTGACTGCACACTATTCCTCTCTGCTCCATACATGTCTCATCCTCCCAACAGTCTCCTTTCCCCTCCTCTCCGTCCACTCCCCTTCCTCCAGCCAGAGGTCAGCAAGATGATATCCTATAGATGTATAGAACCATAAAGTGCTTCCAATATATGGTTACTTTGCATTGCCAAGTCCAATCCATTCCTGTCCAAAGAGTGGATCTTTGTTATAATTTATGGGAACGGGCAGCATCAGGGCCGGGGGCCATGCTCTCAGAGGAACCCCCAAACCGCTGGACCATCAATTGAGGTCTTTTAGTGGAGATCTCATGATGCACCTCTTTTTTTTTTTTTTTTTTAATTTAACATAACTGAATGAAAATGTACATTCACATGAAAATTTACATGCCCCCCCTATATGCAGCTTCCACTGCTCTCCCTGTCCGGTGACTGCACACTATTCCTCTCTGTTCCATACATGTCTCATCCTCCCAACAGTCTCCTTTCCCCTCCTCTCCATCCACTCCCCTTCCTCCAGCCAGAGGTCAGCAAGATGATATCCTATAGATGTATAGAACCATAAAGTGATGCACCTCTTTTTATTCTTGTGTTGCCAGTGAGGCTCCTCTCTGTGAGCTCCGTCATGGCTATCACTGGTGGTGGCCGGGCACCATCCGGTTCTTCTGGTCCCAGGTCGATGTAGGCACCCACTCTTGTGGGTCTCTCTGTCTTCTCGGTTGTCTTTACCGCATGCCATTTTGGCCCTCGGTGAGCATCCGTTCCTGCTGAGTTGGGACCATTTGTTGTGTCCTCGGATGGCAGCTTGGCAGCTTTTAAGACCCCAGATGCCACTCACCAATGTGGGGTGAACACATGGAATCTTAATTAAGATATAGAAGCTAAATTTGAAGTATACCCTCTTGATGCTCTGTCTGCTCACCAAAGGACAGCAGTTTGAATCTGCCACGTGCTCCTTGAAAACTCAAGGGAGCAGTTCTACTCTATCTGATAGAGTTGCTGTAAGTCGGAATCAACTCACAGCAGTCGATTTGCTTGTTTGGTTTTGGGTAGTCCTGGAGAAAGGTGATTTGTATAGCTGTAAAGTATGAACTGTTAGAATGACAGTTTGGAACTTATGAACATTATATATTCTATGTATACATAATCTTCAGAGTTATCTCCATATTTGTATAGTCTGAACTGAGCTTGAGAACAAGATGTTAGAAAGCATAAAAGGTTGAATATCATGAATATAAACACAACATAAGTTAGTAACTACTAAACTAAGGAAAACTTATGCAATGGACGTCTATTCTTCACCTATTTTCTGAATCTTTATAATGTGCAGGGCTACTCACTGGATCAATACTATAGATATGGGAACTTAATTTTTAAAGTTTTTAAAACTTTTTATTTGGAAATAATTTCACAGTTGTAACAGTAACTTTGTAGAGAACACTCTGTGTCCTTGACCCCTGATGCTCACCTATGGGTTATATTTGATCCTATTTGCTTTATCTTCTGTGCTCTTTATAATATTTTTAAAAATGATTTGAGGGTAAGTTATAGCATGACTCTTTCACTTCTAAATATTTCAGTGTGTATTCCCTAAGAACAGAGATTAGCTAGGTCTGTAGGGTCATTGGAAACCCTGGTGGCATAGTGGTTTCGTGCTATGGCTGGTAACCAAAAAGCAGTTCATATCTACCAGACACTCCTTGGAAACTCTATGGGGCAGTTGTACTCTGTGCTATAGGGTAGGTATGATTCAGACTTGACTCGATGGCAGCAGGTTTGCTTTTTTTGGCTTGTGTTTTAGTCAGCTAAGGCTGCTCTAAAAGATCACATCCACAGAGTGGATGGCTTTAACAAAGGAAGGTTTATTCTTAAACAGTCCAGTAGGCTACAAGTCCAAATTCAGGGTATCTGCTCCAGGAGAAGGCTTTCCCCCTTGTTGGTTGTGAAGGAAAGTCTGGTATTGCATCAGCCTTTGTTCAGGGGGTGTCGTGGCACAGGAACCTCAGATCTGAAGCATGTGCTCTTCTTCTCATGCTGCTTTCTTGATGGTGTGAGGTCCCCAATTCTCTGCTTCCTTCTCTTTCCTTTGTCTCTTGCAGGAGGAAAGGATTAAGGGTGGGACAAGCCATATTCCAGGGAAACTCTCTTTACAGTGGAGCAGGGAGGTGATCCTATGGAGGGATTTACAGTCCCACCCTAATCCTTTAACATACAGCACAGGAAAATCACAAAATGGAGAGCAGTTATAAAATACTGGATATCATGGCCCAGCCACAGGGCTACACATATTCTTGGGGGACACAATCAATCCATGACAGCTTGGTATAGGATTGCTATGAGTTTGAACTGACTTGACAGCAGTGGGTTTAGTTTAGGTTTTATAGGGTCAGCAGTAACATACAAGGGACATGCTTCATAGCTCAATCATTTATATGAGACTAATGGGAACACCAGCCCAAAAGCAAAGACAAGAAGGCAGGAAGGGACAGGAGAAGTGGACAAAGGAGAACCAGAAAACTGAGGTAGAATAGGGGAGAGTGTTAACACATTGTAGGGTTGGCAACCAATGTCACAAGCAATTTGTATGTTAACTATTTAATGAAAAGTTAATTTGCTTGTAAACTTGCACCTAAATCAGAATTGAAAAAAGAAACAAAAAATGTATCATGCTAGAATTTTTAAATTATGTGAAATGGTCTCAGGTGATCTTGCTTCAAATGTTCATTTCAGTTCAGAAAATACACATCAAATACATAATTCAAACTTTGCCCTAAAAGGATAAATGAGTTTGTTGTCGTTATTAAAAACAGCAGCAGCAACAACAAAAACCTATAAGGATGCCATCAGGTCTGTTCCTACTTAGAGTAACTCTGTGTGAAATAGAATGAGACACTGCCTGGTCCTGCACATCTTCACAACTGTAGCGCCATCCAGCCTGAGGGGTTCACCTTCCAGCGCTGTATCCGGTAGTGGTCCACTGCTCTTCAGGAAGTTTTCACTGGCCATTTTTATTTTATTTTTCTTAGTAGAGTTTCAGGTCACTGCTACTTTGTCTTAGTCTGGAAGCTCCTCCGAAGCGTGTCCACCACGGGTGCCCTGGTTGGTATTTGAGATACTAGCGGCATAGCTTCTAGCATCACAGCAACCCGGTGCCACCACAGATGACACACTGACAGGTGAGTGGTGGCAAATGGGTCTACAAGCATGTGAGCTGGAAATGCAGAAACAAATCTGGATGAACATCTGGTTTAACATATAGACTAAATTGTCATTACAGAAAATAAGTAGAGATTTAGAAATTATTTATGTAGAAGTGATCGTTAAAGACAAGAGAATGAATGAGATCAAAGAGAGGAGGGACTTATACCTTGGTACTTCAAAGAAAGAAAAAATATAACAAAAATGACACATAGCTAAATAGTAACATGCTATTCTGGACGGTGAGGGAAGAAAGAGCTTCAGGGGGAGGGAATGGTTCACAACGCTGACGCTGAAGAGAAGGCCTTGATGGTGCACCCTGAGCCCGGACAGCCAGACCCTGCCATTGACGGGGAGCAGGCTGGATGCTTATGAACCTCCCCTGCTTCAGGGCTTAATCAATACAAGTGGAAGGCAAGGAGGCTGCAGCAGAGCAGGCACAGGGCTCTTTGAAGGTGTCCGGCTCTGGGAGCAGTGAGAGGGCTGGGGGTACAGGGTCACCAGGCCAAGGGACCCCACAGCTCTCTTCCTGGATAACTGAGTCTTTCATCTCAGCCTGAAGGCGTTTTCCTGTTCCTTAATGAATCTTTCAATCATTCACCAGTCACTTCTATCCCAGAAACAGATGAAAGAATGAAGGGGCTCTTTTCTCTTGGTCAGTCCTGTGGCCTCATGTCTGAGGTTCTGTCCAAGGAAAGCACCTTATCAGCCCCATTATGTGAGCTGAAGGAGTTAGGTGGACACAAATTAACAATCCTCAAGGATGCAGTCCCTAAGAGGAGGTATGACAACTCAAAGCAGCGCCTTCATAGTGACAGAGTCTAGCAAAGTGGGACTGACTGCAGTGGGATTTCTGTGGTTTTCTCTTGTTTTTCTGTTTTCATCTCCAAGATTCACTTATTACCCAACATATATACATGTATACATTTATCTCTCTTATTACATTATACATATACATATACATGTACATATACAGATACATATATAAGAAAAGCTCCCTACCAATTGTTTTGGTTTCTTAAAGCTGCTATGAAAGACATACCACAAATGAGTGGCCTGAATGAACATAAATTGATTTTTTCAGAGAAAAACAACAACAACAAACAAAACTGTTGTCTCTGGGTCAACCCTGACTCATAGGCACTCTGTAGGGAAGAGAAGAAATGCCCCGTAGAGTTCCCGAGGAGTGGCTGGTGAGTGTGAACTGTCTACCTTTTGATGGGCAGTCACCCTCTTCACCACTGTGCCTTCACAGTTACCAAAAAGAGAGAGAAAGAAACCGTCGCCATCAATTTTGATTCTTCGCAGCCCTATAAAACAGAGTAGAACTGCCCCATAGGGCTTCCAAGGAGTGCCTGGTGGATTCTTTCAGTTAAGAGACTAAAAGTTCTAATTCTGGGCACTGGCTCTAAGGGAAGGCTTTCTCTGTCACTTGTTAGGGAGAGGTCCTTGTCTCTTTAGAGCTTTGGTTCCTTCGTGACCTTCATGTGGCATGTGTCTTTCCTTCTGTGCTTGCTTCTGTGTGCCTAATCTGCTGTTTATACAGCACCCAGTATATTGATTTACGCATCACACGCTCTTCAATGATACGACCTCGTTAACATTACAAAGTTGCACTCCCAAATGAGAGCCCTCGTGGTGCAATGGTTAAGCATTTGACAGTTCACCAAAAGGTCAGTAGTTTGAATCTACCAGCCACTCCTCAGAAACAACATGGGGTAGTTATACTCTGTCCTATAGGGTCACTATGAGTTGGAATCAATAGCAATGGTTTTTTTTATTATTAATGTTCGTAAATAGAAGTACACCCACAAGTATGGGGATTTAGGATTTACAATATATATTTTGGGGGGCACAATTCAATCCATAGTACCAATTAAGGCAGAATATCAGCAGAACAGAGAGCCTCATACTCGACTCCAGTTGTCACCAAGTCACCAGACCTCAGGTGCCTGCCCAGGTGCGGTGACCATTACAGAAACTCTGGTACCTGCAAAGCTGCCTGAGGCCATTCGGCTCACTCTCCCACAGGGTCACGTCAGAGAAGTTTAACTGATTTACACTGGATTAGGAGAATGCACAAAGAGAACAAAGAAGGATTTCTAGTAAGGATTATTTTACAGACTTTTCCTAATTCTCAAATCACAATTTTTGTAGCAAAGTAAACACTGGATCATTGGTCTTGGGGGGTTATTTATGTATTTTTTGCAGTGGTTTGAGATGAAGCTTTATTTTCTTTCCCCATTCCTTGTTTTTCCTTCCATCTTAGGTGGATTGCGGGTCCAAGTTGCCTAAAGAATCTAGTTCCAGTGTTTTCCTTAGGTCCGATATCATTTGAATTGTCTTCTATCTTTAACATTGTAGACTTAATGTCAAAATTATGCTTTTTTCCCCTTCTAGATATTACTCTTTGTGAATGCGTGGTTTCCAGGATAGCCACACCAGAGTACTCCATCCAGTACCTTACCGGTTTGCGGTTGCTCTCGTCATCCCTACCCTCTTTTCCTGGAGCCAAATCTTTTATTCACGTGTCAGTAAAATGGCAAGGCTTGGCAAGAGGACATTCTTGATTCTTACCAAGCCAGGCACTTGTAAATTTGTTTTCAAATGAACTAGTTCTTGTGTTGTAAATATTTAATCATTCGCTGTAGTATTATTACCAAAGTTTCCATTAGATTTTCAGTTAGTACCATTCCTCACAGGCAGATAAAGAGTCCTCTGACTTTCTAGAACCCTATTTCAGCAAATAAAGATTATATTCAGCAGTGCTTGGTTTGAGAAAGCAAAAAGCCTACATTTCCTTTGGTTGAGGTGCGGAACTGGGAAGAACTGAGTCCATCAGCAAAAGATGATGGAGGTAATGGCAGATTTTACTGATACCAGGGATATTTAAGTAACTGTCTAAATTGCTCGTGGCTAGATAGAAGCAAAGAGATTTTTTTCTTCCCGGTTGGTGTTTTAGATAGTCATATGGAAGGACTTAAGCTGTTAAAGCTGCTACCAAGAGTCAGATGATCTTATCTCTTTAATGAAAACAGCTCCATTCAGCTTTCCTTGAACTTTTTTGTGGTCTGCGCTCCCAAACTTGCATTTCTTATTGATGTCTGCTCTTAGGAGGAAACTAAGCTTTCATTAGCAGAAGATTTTGATCTACAATTCATCTCTGTTTTGTCTAATAATGATATATTTATTTTAGGGAAATCCCCTGCCCCCTATCAAAACCCCAAACAAACTCATTGCTCATCTAGTTGATTCTGACTCATGGGGACTCTATAATGCTCCTTGTGTGACACATGTTATGCTTTTGACTTCTCCAATGATTCCTCTTGTAAATTTGGGATATTTTTCTCCAGAAAATGTGTTTTGACCCTTTTCTTCCCTCCTCCCTCCCTTCCTATAATGAGTATCTTCTGCTGTCTCAAATCCGTGAACAGCAAGGCCAGAGGTCAAGGGAAGTCTGAATGTCTGAGATGATCACTTAGTATGCCACCTTTACAAATACCTGATGGCACTTGAACCACAAATGACATTTAAGGTCAAAGACTGTAAGCATTAGTCAAATTGGAACCATTACCTTGCAGAGCCTGTCTGTCTGGCTGGTCACTTAGCAGTTTGTAAAACTCCTTCCTAGGAAGTTAATTGCCAGAAAACCCAAGGCAGAAAGCACGATGCCACCCTTGGGAACCTTTCACTGACTATGTCACCTGAATGATGACTGGAGCTTGTCCAGGAGTTAGCAAGAACAGTCGGTATTTTCCTTGATCTAACCTGCACATGTTTTTCTTCTTGAAATATATTTTATTGTGATTTAAGTGTGACTTTACAATCTTTATCATGCCATGTAACACCTGGAACTTTCACCATTGTTCTACCCTAACTGCTCCCCTCATCCCTGTGCACCCCCTACCCCGTGACAGCACACTCCCACCCTACTCCCTGCTTTCCTCTGGAACTTCCTATGTTCATTTGACCAAGATTGTCCCCCCCCCCCCGACGCTATACAGCTTGCCTCCAGCCACAGCCTTCTATACATATTTAAGTTCAAAAGTTGTTTGTTGCTTGCCTCACTCCAAGTTTTGCACAGTGCAGTTCAGTCTTTGTCTGGAGAGCTGGCTTCAGTGCCGGATGCGGTTTAGGGTGAGAGTGCAGAGGCCATGCTCCCAGGGGAGCCTCTAGACTGACAGAGCATGAAGTGTGGTCTTTTGGTCGAGTTCTGGTTCTGCCCTCTAATCCTCCTGCAGTGTTACGGGCTGCGCAGTATGTACCCCATCCAGGCAGTCACTGGTGGTGGCCAGGCATCATCTAGTTCTTCTGGGCCCATGTTGAAGCAGACTGTGGCTCATACGACCCATTCCGTCTGATGGGCTCATCTTCCTGTACAAGTTTAAGTACAAGTTTACAATCTGTATCAGTTTGCCCTATAACACCTGGAATTTTCACCATTATTCTACTCTAACTGCTCACTCCTGCCTGCCCCCAAGACAGTACACTGGCCCCTTTCATTTGGAACTTCCTGTGTCCATTTGACAAAGATCTGTCCCCTCTCACCCTATTCATCTTGCCTCCAGTGAGGATCTTCATGGACAGCCTTGTGTACATGTTTTCCTCCTGTCCTTGATGTCCTCTGTTTACCTCCGGTGCAGGTGGATTGTGGCCATTTGGTGCTACTTAGATGGCAGCTTGCTAGCTTTGAAGACCCCAGATGTCACTCACCCAAGTGGTATGCAAAACATTTTCTTTACAGAAAAAAAGAAAAGCTTCGTTGTGCCAGTTAATGTGGATGTCCCCTGAAAGCCTGGTCCCCCAACCCTGTTACTCTATCCTTCAAAATTGTTGAGCAGCATTTAGGGGACAGTTTAATTGTGATGTAGTGCAGTTGTGGGTACCTCTTCTCTAGTGTGTGCTGTCACAGCTATGTTTCTTTTAAGAAGCACCTTTTTATGGTTGTAAATGTATATAACACAACACTTGCCAATTCACCATTTTCAGAGGTACAACTGAGTGATATTAACTACATTTAGAGAAAGATGATATTTTAAAAATGATTATATATTTGAATATTTCTTAAAGTAATTTAAAAAATAACTCATAAACACAATTCAGGATGATTTTCTTTCAAGTTGATTGTACCTCAAAATCTTTCTCTACCTCTTTCATGTTTAGCTTTGAATTTGCATGAAACGCCAAAGTGTTTTTCAATAGCATGGACTGAGAGTGTGGCATTGAAAAACAGTCTTGGAATTTGAAATAAGAGGTTTTTTGAGGGTGTTGGAGGGAGCAAACCATAGTCCCTGAGGGCTCAGCTGAAGCACAGCTGAGAACCCTGCATCTTCTTTGAAAGTGTCAGTGGAGACTTCAGGCCCAGCTCTGACAGAAGCTTCTAGTTTTGTTTTGCTTTTAACCCCCAGCATGTTACTGTCTGTAACTCATTTATATGGGTTCTAAATCTAGGTTACTTATATTTTTTTAACCAAGTATTATTCAACTGTACATTTATGGTGCAGAGAAATGGCCGTTCTAAAAGAATTAGCCAGTATTTTTTAACATGGATAAAGTGATCATAAACCCTTCTCTTTTCCTCTTTATTTCTCATTAAAATGCCAGTGAAAAGTGGTAACAGGCGTGCTCTGCACTCAGACGTGTCAACGTCCTGCACTGCTCTCCTTCTCTTGTCTGGGGCTACCTGACTGTAATCGCTGCATTGTGCTGGCTGATAAAGATTTTCTTTTGGATGCGATGCCTGCCCTTGGTCTTGTGGCTTTGACACTGAAGCACTTTTGTCTGCAAAGACAGTACATTGTAGCCCCCAGGTTCACTCTGCTGCTGCTTTGCACCCCTAACCTCATTCTTGGGAAGTTTCTGGGTTTCCCAGGAGATGAAGCATTTGCGCCGGCCAGAGTTATTTCTGAAGGCCGTGAGTCCTGTTTTGTTATGCAGGATTCCAAGGTTGGGTATGGGGCATGAGAATTCCCAGCGGGGGCAATTACTGCTACATATCAAAAGTTGATGCGGGGCGCCTCTCTTCTGTCAGATTTTTATAAAGAGTGGGTTTTGGTGATGCTTTTAAAGTTGGACCATGCTTGCAGAGGCTGGACAGAAAGTAGGAAGAAATCTTTGAACTGAATCAGTGTGTGAAGAGTAGATCTCAGCTAATCTGGCATAGGTGTGTATGCCGGAAATTTCAGAGCTGCCTCATTCCTTTTTGGATTTAATAATAATATTGAACATTAGAAAGATTGGTTGAATTAAAGCCAGACGAGATCGGCACATGTGTGAATTTTTTTGGAGCACTCTGCTAATGGATTTTAATTGAATTAATCATAATTTTGAACCATCAACCTTTTGGTTAGCAACTCAGCGCTGTGCCACCAAGTCTGCGAAATTCTGATAGGTGCTACCAAACATTCGGGCTGAAATTTCCGATGAAAAATTCCAGACCTTTTATTTTTGTTTTCAGAACTTTTAGCTAACACCAAATAGATGAAATGCAAGCGAGTTCTCCTTTTGCAGGCTATAAGACAAATCTTTCCATTTTCGATGATGATAATTTTCCTCAGTCGCTGTATCCCCTCTTTCTTGAAGTTCTCCTGTATTGAAACCTTAATGGTTCCCCATTGTCTCAGGTTAAAAAAAAAAGAAAGCAAACCCAATGTTGTCTAGTCTATTCCTACCCATAGTGACCCTACAGGACAGAGTAGAACTGCCCTCACAGAGCTTCCAAGGAGCATGTCATGGATTTGAATTGCTAATGGAGTACTCAATTGCTTTTGGTTAGCAGATGTAGCACTTAATTGATACACCACCGAGTTTTCATCTCAAGATAAAGCCAGGATTTACGCGCAGCCTGCGAGGCTTTTTCTGCAGCCTCCGAGCTGACCTTGGCCTCCTTTCCTCTGCGCACTGCAGTCCGTCTGAACCACTCTCAGGTCCTGCGCCTCCCAGTCTTTCTCTCTGCTCCTGCAGCCCTTGCACCTGTTCCTCTCCTCTCTAAAGGCTAGTGAAAATTCTCGTAATGTTGTGTCTTTGTCTACTCACATAACCAACCGTGTCCTGTTGTATTACCTCATCTCTTTTCTCCTTTGGACTCTAAGCAACATGTGAGCAAGAACCGTGTCCATTTTGTTCACCAGAAGCCACAACAACACAGAGCCTGGCACAGAGTAGGTGTTCAGTAAATTTTGTTGAAGGCTTGATTGATCTTAGTTACCACTCAGTTTACTTTACATGCCGAGAAATCCCCTTGACTTTTGAGGGTTTTTTTTATGACTGAATGAAAATGTACATCCTCATATAAATTTGCATGCCCACCTATATGCAGCTCACACCGCTCTCCCTGCCCAGTGACAGCACACCCTTCCTCTGCTTCATATATGTCCTATCCTCCCAACAGTCTCTTATCCCCTCCTCTCCACCTACTCCCCTTCCTCCAAGAAGAGGTCACCAGGATGATATCCTATAGATGCATAGAACCATAAAGTGCTCACAAGATATGGTCACTCTGCATCAACAAGTCCAGTCCATTGCTGTCTGAAGAGCTGAACTTCATTATGATTTATGGACAGGGCAGCATCAGGGCCAGGGGCCATGTTCCCATGAGAACCCCGAAGCCCCTGGACCATCAATTGTGGTCTTTTAGTGGAGACCTCAGGGTGCACCCCTATTTATTCTTGTGTTGCCAGTGAGACTCAATTTTGTGAGTTCCATCACCGCTATCACTGGTGGTAGCTAGGCACCATGCAGTTCTGGTTACCAGTCGATGTAGCCACCCTCTCCCGTGAGTCTCTCTCTGTCTTCTGGGTTCTCTTTCCCCCATGTCATTTTGATCCTTGGTGATCATCCATTCCTGCTGATTTGGAACCATTTGCTGTACCCTCAGATGGGAGCTTGGCAGCTTTTAAGACCCTAGATGCCACTCATCAGTGTAGGGTGCAGAGAGCCCTCATTAGCAAAATGCTGGTTGTGCCAACTGGCTTTGATTTTGCCAACTTTTCAGTTTATTAATCAAAGTGGTGGAATGTACCGGGGTATTTCACAGCTCTGCAGGGGTCTGCTTTTTGTGCTTTCAGGGTAGAGATCCATTCCTCGATGTTGCTGAGCTGGTTCTGATTCATGGTGACCCCGTGTGTTTCAGGTTAGAACTGTGCTTCACAGGATTTTCAGTTGCTGATCTTTCAGAAGTAGATTGCCAGGCCTTTCTTCCAAAGTCCCTCTTGCTGGACTTGAACTGCTATCCTTTCAGTTAGCGGCTGAGTAGCCCAGTGGTGCATTAGCCGCACCACAGAGGGACTTGGTTAACGCTGTCGTTGTTACCACCTGCTGTAAAGTTGGCCCCTGATGACTCAGGGTGGCCACATGCACAACAGAAGCAACATTTCCTGGTCCTGCAGTTGCAGATCGTAGCGCTGTGATCCATTGGGTTTTCACTGGCTGATTTTTGGAAGTAGACCACTCGGTCTTTCTTCCCAGTCCATCTGGGTCTGGAGGCTCTGTAGAAATCTGTTCAGCATCACAGCAACCTGCAGCTCCGCACTGACAGACGTGTGGGGGCAGCTCAAGAGATGCTACGTCCAGAAATAGAACCCTGCTCTCCTTGCCTGGAAGGAAGGAATCCTGCCACTGAAAGGCTACTGCCTCACCAGGGACCAGAGATGCTGTAATGTAGATTTAAAAAGGAATCACTGAAGGGTGATGAGGAAGCACAGTGGGCAGTTTTATCAGGTTAGACTTAAACTATGCTAGAAAATCACAAGAAAGAAAAACCACTCATTCCAAGTGATATAGTCAAGTGGTCAAAATGATTGTGGGGTTTTCCATCTCAGGAGACTGTTTTAAAATTTGTCTCTTATCTTGAGTGAGGAAACCTTGGTTTTGGCATGGTTAAGAGCTACAGCTGCTAAACAAAAGGCTGGCAGTTCTAATGTACCAGGCACTCCTTGGGAACTCTGTAGAAGAGTTCTGCTCTGTTCTGTAGGGTCATGGTGTTGAAATCAACTCAGTGACAAACGGTTTTAATGAGTTATCTTTAGTGAGATTAACAGATGACTGCCTGCTATGTTAAAAGTAATCCTACTTTGTCTGGGGTCTTAAAAGCTTGTGCCATCTAAGATACTCTGCTGGTTGGAATTACCCCTTAGGGAGCAAGGAAGAATGAAAAAATATAAAGAAACAAGGGAAAGATTAGTCCAGAGGACTAATGCACCACATCTACAACAGCTTCTAATAGACCAAATCCAGTAAAATTAGATGGCACCTGGCTACCACCATTGGCTGCTGTGATGGAGATCACCACAGAGGGTCCAAGACGGAGCTGGAGGAAAATGTAGAATAAAATTCAAACTCAAAAAGAAAGACCAGAATTGCTGGCCTGATGGAAACTAGAGAAACCCTGAGAGTACGGCCCTGGACACTCAGCACAGTAATGAAGTCACTCTTGAAGTTCACCCTTCAGCTAGAGATTGGACAAGCCCATAAAACAAAACAAAACTAAAGGGGCATGCTAACCCAGCGGCAAGGACTAGAAGGCAAGAGGGCAGTTTTACTCTGACCTCTAGGGTCGCTGTCAGTTGGACCTGACTAGATGGCAACCTTTTTTTTTTTTTTTTTTAAAACATAACCAGTAATTCCTACATTTTAAATGATGCTTACCATTTGTCTCAAGTTGCATTCACAGTGACATTTTCAGATAACAGTGTTTGCAGTACAGAATGTTATGCTGCCTTTTTATAAAGGCATTTTTCATCCTAAAAAAAAAATCATTTCAAAAAGACAGCTAAAAGCCAGCCTAGTTATATATAAAACTTCCACACATATCTATATACCGTGTGTGTGTGTGTGTGCCCAGGTCCTCAGCTGTGTAGGCCAACCCACTGCCTAATTTTAATATCAAACTAATGCTTGGTTGTTTATTCATTTAACAAATATTTACAGTGTTTATGTTCATGTAAATAATGTTTATGTTCATAGTGCTGTGTTGTGCACACCTAGCGTTGTACTATTTAAAGCCACCTCTTCAGTTTGAGAGCTACCTACTCACACTGGTTCTTTTTTCCATTGCTGGATTTAAAAAATTCAATCGATTCTTGTTATTCATGGTTCAACAAAGTTGCTGTGAACACCAAATTAACGAATACTGAAAAAACATTGCTTCTAAGGAAATACAGGCTAGGTTTCTGTGGCTTCTGGTCCCAACATTGTCATCAACTGATCAATGTGTAACTTTATCTGTTTCTCTTTAAAGACCCCATAGACCAAAAAGGTCAGCAATTTAAATCCACCAGCCACTTCTTGGAAAGCTCAAAAGATGGTCTGTCCTCTAGGGTCTCTGTAAGTTGGACTCAACTTTATGCCAACAGGTTTTTGCTTTCAATTTATTTAATATATACTATTGATCCAGTCACATTGAACTCATAGCCAACAGCACTGTAACTTCATAGCTGAATGACAGTTATTGTCATGGATTGTATTGTGTCCCCCCAAAAATGTGTGTGTTGACTTGACGTAGTTATGAGTCTCAGTATAGTGCCATTCCTCCCATGTGCTGTGAATCCTGCCTCTGGGATATTGATGATGGAGAATGCACAGCAGTTGTGCTGGTGAGGCAGGACTCAAGTCACCGGATGTGGGATATAAGGGAGCGAAGTGAGCAGAGGAAATTGGGAACCTATACCACCAAGAAGGCACACCGAGAACAGAGCACGTCCTTTGGACCTGAGGTTCCTGTGCCGAGATGTTCTCCTTGAATTTGGACTCAGCCTACTAGACTGTCGCCATGAGTCAGATCCGACTCGATGGCACTTGGCTGGCTTGGCTACTAGACTGTGATAATTTCTGTTATTCAAGGGACCTATAACTTGTAAATGGATCTGTGGCTTGCTGGACTATGACAACAAAGATTCTTGTCATGAAACCATCCACTCGTGGTATTTTCTGTTAGAGCAGTACCAGGTGACTAAAACAGTTATCTAACACCTGTACTTTCTCTGGTAAGGCACATCAGAGCCTTCTTAGTCTTAGGAATGCTAGACAGAATTTCAGCACTGTGGTTGGAAGTCATTTTAAACTATGAAATCACTTCCACCACCACCAACAAAAAAGGTACAAAAATGCAAAACTGGACATTTGTTTACAGAATAAGAACTGAATCAGGAATGTAGAACATAGCTTTGTTTCACCTGAGTTGCCAACGTGCAAACTGGGCAACTCATATTTTTCACCACTTGTCCTGGATTTAATTATGTCCCCCTAGAATATGTGTCAGCTTGGTTGGTCCTTGATTCCCAATAATATGTGATTGTCCTTCATTTTGTGATTTTCCTCTATGTTGCAAATCAAAATCCCTGCCTCTGGTTGAAGAGGATTAGAAAGGGAGTTTTCGTGGGATGTGGCCCGCACCATCTTTTATCTTACAAGAGATAAAAGCAAAAGGAAGGAAGCAAAGAGTTGGGGATCTCTTACCACCAAGAAATCAGTGCCAGTAGCAGAGTGCATGCTTTGGTCCCAGGATTCTCGTTCCCAGAAGCTCCTAGTCCAGGAGATGATGGATGACAGGGACCCTCCTCTAGAGCCTGCAGAGAAAGAAGGCCTTCCCCTGGAGCTGATGTTCTGAATTTGGACTTCTAGCTTACTAGACTGTGAGAAAATAGATTTCTCTTTGTTAAAGCCATCCGCTTTGTTATTTCTGTTGTAGCAGCACTAGACAACTAAGATACCACTCTGTGTTTGTCTACAAATGACTGCAAAAATGCCACAAGCATTGATTTTGGAGTTAAAAATAAGTCTTAATGACTAGGTGAATTCACAAGTACAGAATCTATGAATGATGAGGATAGACTATATGTTGTTAGCCAGCCTAAGTGGAATTACCCAGAGTAGCTGCTAGCATTTATTCAGTCTATGCTCAGCATTTTTTTCCACATCACAACTTTTGTTGTTGTTATTGTTATTATTGAGAACATGCACAGCAAAAGTACACCAATTCAACAGTTTCTACATTTACAATTCAGAGACATCAGTTATGTTCTTTGAGTTGTGCAACCACTCTCCCTCTCCTTTTCTGAGTTGTTCTTACTCCATTAACATAAACTCATTACCCCCTAAAATTTCTAGCTAATCTTCAAGTTGCCATTGTCACTTTGGTCTCATATAGATAGCTCTTAAAAAGAGCATAGTGCTCAGGGCAGACATCTTTTACTGCTTACACCAAACTATAGTTGGGGGTTAAGAACACCTGGGGGTTTATTTTTAGTTTAAGGTTTCAAGGCAACAGTTTTAAAGGTACATCCAGCCTCTGTGGCTCTAGAAATTATGGAGTCCTGTAGAGTTTCAAATTCTGTTCTGTGTTTTCCCCCTTTCAATCAAGATTCTTCTCTGTAATCTTTGATCAAAATGTTTAGCAATGGAAGCTAGGCATCATCCGGTTCTTCTGATCTCATGGCAAAGGAAGCAGTTGTTTATGAAGGCAACTAGCCACGCATTCTGTGTCCTTTTCCTGTTTTCTGACTATCTTTCCTCTGTTTCTCCAGGTGATTGGGGACCAATTTTTTTGCGTTGGATGGGCACTTGCAAGTTTTTAAAACCCCAGGCACTATGCAACAAACTAGGAGGTAGAACAGAAGCACTGACCATGTTATTAGGCCAATTAACTGGACTGTCCCATGAAACCATAACCCTAAACCTCTAAACCGAGGAATTAAATCCCATGAAGTGTTTTGTTGTGCATAAACAGACTTGGCAGAAACTCTTGTTGTAAATGTGTCTGTCTTGATCATTTTGTGCTGCTACCACTAGTGGAATGTTCTCTCACAGCCCACTAGCCTAGAGGTCTGAATTCAGGGCACCAATTCCAGGGAAGGTTTTCTTTCTCTGTTGACTGGGCAGGAAGGTTCTTGTCGTCAGCCTTCCCTTGGTCTGGAAGCATCTCAGCATAAGACACTCAAGTACAAATGATGTCCTCTGTTCCAAGTGCTTCCTTCTTGGTAGTGTGAGGTCCCCAACTCTCTGCTTGTTTCCAGTTCCTTTTAGCCCTTGTAGGACAAAAGGTGGTGCAAGCTATACCCCAGGAAAACTCCCTTTGTATTGGGCTAGGGTGGTGCCTGTGCAAGGGTGTCATAGTCCTACCCAAATCATCTTGCTCTGTTAACCACAGGCAAAGATTAGGATTTACGACATGGGAAAATGTTGTACACAATTCCAGGAATCATGGCCCAGCCAAATTGATACACACAGGTTTTTAGGGGGCACAGTTCAACTCATGATAATATCTATCACACAACTTTTGCCAACTTAGCTTTTTATGGGGATACAACTTATTGACAGTGATTACTCTGATGAGTTGTGCAACCCTTAGACAATGTGATTTTTAAGCCAGGCATTTTATATACATCAGCTCTGATCATCTCAGCAACACTGATAGGTAGTTAGTATTGCTGGCATTTGCAGATGAGGGAATCGAGCCTCTGAGAGGTGAAACACCTTGACCAGCGTCACATAGTAAGGGGCAGATCTGAGATTTGAGACCTCGTGTCTCTGATCCATAGCCTGTTCTATATAGTGTTTATTTTCCTCTTTAAAACACATCATTGTTTTCTTGGCTACTGGATATCTCAACATATCATTGTAGAACACTATTTTGTATGTCCTCATGATGATAGAAGTGGCCACGGGGCCACCAACAACAGTGCTGCCACATCATCCTTGAATTTGTGGTCACTGACAGTGTTGTGGAACTTTGAGACTTCAAGTTGTTGGAAATCTGCCCCAGAACTCAAATGATAGGTAATTGCTGATTAGTCTATGCTTGTGTTTCTTAGCGTTCTGTAGCCGTGTCGCGGTATATAACACATGCTCAGCCACGCTGTATTCTGGAGAGCAGCTTGCCAGGAGAGAGCTGGAGATTCACTGCAATCTTAAGAAACAGTATAAAACTTAGGGTCTGAGTCTAGCCCTCCAGAAATGTGGTTTTATTTCTCTGAATAAGATTAAACATATGATCATGTCTTTAGTAGGGCCTTGTGACTGAATTAGTTCTAAAGTTGTAAGAAACCATATTTCAAGCCTGGCAGTTATGTGAGTGAAATGTTGTGTTCTCTATTCTTTGTATTCTGTGCAAAACGACAGAGGTCACAGAGATTTACGGAGAATGCCTATTTTAAGCTGTTTGAAAGTTGACTGGTGAGAAAATCTGTAATCTTTCCAAGGTTATCCGCAGAACCTGTGATTATCATGGATTTATGGGCACATACATTCCTTTGTTTTGCAAACAAAGGTATTTGGAAAGATGGGATATTAAGTCCAACTTATAGAAGCTTTTTAAATATTACAATGTACTGAATTACTGTAATTGGACACTGACAACTTCCCCTTTAATAGAAATCTCTTTTCAGATGATTCCACATCCTTTCTGTATATTGGATTACCATACAGGCCTTTTGAAAATAGAAATCCTGCTTTGTGAGAGTTGGGCAGACTAAAAAACCTATATGAAAAGACATTGAAAATACAAGGGTGAGTATCCCAAAGAAATTTGGAATTGGCTTTTAAAAAGTTTTAAAGTTGAACTCTAAAAGAATTTTAGAACTAAAGCAGATTTTTTGGAAGGTAGTTTAAGAAGGGACCCTAGATATTGTATCAGAATGATATTTGGCTATTTCTTTCACTCTGAGCATATTAATTAATTGTGAATCATTGGATTTGTTTTTTCACTATATCTGAAATCTGTGATCTAAAAGGAGAAATAGCCTTAAAATCAAAGAAAGCAAAGTTCGTAATTAAGCACTGTTGTGTTTCGGTTAGCAGGTTGGATCTCACATGAGATTCAACCAGAGGGAATTTGGACAAGGCTCAGTGAGTCTTACACTGTTAATGCTTTTCCCGGAACTAGTGGGGAAAATGAGGAAAGACATTCAGATACTCTCAACTCATAAGGATACTAGTTTTTTTTATTTCATTCAACAGATATTTATTGAGTGTCTATTTGTGCTGGGTACAAAACAGACAAAAATCCCTCCCTTTGTTGAAGTTATATTTGGATGGGGAAGATGACAGATAATGAACATTAAACATAATACATATGGCTACTTCATAAAGAATATTAAGAGATGGGGAAAAATGAAGCCAGGATCAGGAGTTACAGTGTGGGTAAGGAGGAAAGGTTATGATTTTAAATCGGGAAATCAGGATAAGCAAAAAAACGAGTCAAACCTGTTACTTCCAAGTCATTTTCAGCTCATAGCCACCTGTAGGACAGAGCAGAACCGCCTCCATTGGATTTACAAGAAGCAGCTGGTGAATTTGAACTGTTAGCCTTTGGTGAGCAGCTGAGCTCTTAATCATTGTGCCAGTTTTAAATAGTGAAGTCAGGAGAGACCTCAAGGAGAAGATGATGTTTGAGGGAGATAAAGGCATTAGCCATGGGAATTGTCTGTGCATAGATGCTAAAGCAGGAGTATGCTTGGTATATTTAAAAAATAGCAAGAAAATGACTGTTGTGGCTGGAGTAGAGTGAGGGGGGTTGCAGAATAGTAGCAGATGAGATAAAAAATGTAATAAAAGGTGGAAGGTATGGGCTATACAGGGACTTGCAGACCATTGCAAGACTTCGGTTTTTACTCTGGATGAAATGAGGAAACGTTACAGGGGTTTGAGCAGAAGAATGGTATGACTGGGCTTAATGTTTTAAAAGAACACTTTGGCTGCTGTATTGTGAAAAGACTGGAGGTCAGAGGTATGAATGAAAGCAGAGGATCTGGTTAGAAAGCTATGTCAGTAATCCAGATGAGACATTATAGTGGCTTGGAACAGGATGGTAGCAGTGGAAATGGTGAGAAGTTGTTGGATTCTGGGTTTATTTTGAAGGTTGAAGCAGTAGGATCTACTGGAAGATAAGACGTAGAGGTGAGAGAAAGAGAGGCATCAAGTTTTAGGTTTGAGGACCAGAAGGATGGAATTAGCATCAGCTGAGATAGAGAAAATGACAAGTGGAGCAGGCATTGGGGGACAGAGTTAGGCATTTTAAATTGGATATAACTATTAACATCAGCTGACGATGTTGAACAGGAAGTTCAGTACATGAGTCTGTTGGTCAGGAGTGGGAGTTGAGCTGATGATAGGCATTTTGGAGCCTTCAACACTTCAATACTTAGCTGGAGACTAAAACTGTGAAAATATATACAACACCATGAACTATATACCAAGGGAAGTATATAAAAACCATTGAAACATCCCATGAGAAATACCCCTGGAAATTCTGTGTCTGGAAGCTGTACCTCAAGACTCAGTCCAACCTTCTGGGTCAAATTAACCCTGCCTTCTATTTGTCTTTTCACTACAATAGGACAGCTCCAGTCATAACCAGCTGTCCCAATTATACAGTAATGCCAACCCCATTTGTAAAAGAGGATGTCTTTTCCCCAGTTAATAGACTGGCTGTTTGTGAAGTCTCAGCAGCTCATAAGTAGATGACTTTAAGTCTGGATTCTCAATTCTGTTCCATTGGTCTATGCATCTGTTTTTATACCAGTACCAGGCTGTTTTGACTACTGTGACAAAGTAACAGGCTCTAAAGTCAGGTAGTGTGAGGCCTGCCACTTTGTTCTTCTTCTCCAGTAATGCTTTACTTATCTGGGGCTTTGTCCTTTTCCATAAGAGGTTGGGAATTTGTTTCCCCATCTCATTAAAAAATGCCACTGAAAGTTGGATCCGGATTGTATTAAATCTATACATTGCTTTGGACAGAATAGACATTTTTAGAGTGTTGAGTCTTCCTATCCTTGAGCAAGGTAGATTTCTCCACTCAGGTAGGTCTCTCTTGGTTTGTTGCATTAGTGTCTTTTAGCTTTCTTTGTATAGTCTTTTACATTGCTGATTAGATTTATTCCTAGGTATTTTATCTTCTTGGGAGCTATTGTAAATGATACTGATTTGGTGATTTCCTCTTTGTTGGTGTAGAGGGATCCAGCTGAGTTTTGTATGTTTATCTTGTATCTTGAAACTTTGCTGAACTCTTCTATTTGTTCCAGTAGTTTTTTCTTTGTGCATGTGGATTCTTTAGGGTTTTCTGTGTATAAGACTTTAACATTGACAAATAGAGATGTTTTACTTCTTCGTTACCAGTTTGGATGCCCTTTATTTCTTTTTCTAGGCTCTTTACTCTGGTTAGAGCCTCCAGCACAATGTTGATTAAAGGTGGTGACAAAGGGCATCCTTGTCTGGTTCCCATTTTCAAGAGGAATGTTTTCATACTCTGTCCACTGAGGATGATGTCGGCTGTTGACTTTGTATAAATGCTCTCTTTGTGGTGAGGGACTTGTTTTCTATTCATGTTTTGCTGAGAGTTTATCATGAATGAGTGTTGGACCTTGTCAAATGCCTTTTTTGCATCAATTGATAAAGTGATGAGGTTTTTGTCACGTTTTATTTATGTGTTTGATTACATCATTTGTTTTTCTAATGTTGAAGCCTGCCTGCATTCCTGATATGAATCTCACCTGGTCATGGTAAATTATTTTTTTTGATATATTGTTGAACTCTATTCACTGGAATCTTGCTGAAGATTTTTGCATCAACATTTATGAGAGATGTCGGTCTGTAATTTTCATTTTTTGTGGTGTCTTTACCTGGTTTGGGTATCAGAGTTATGTTGGTTTCACAGAATGAGTTTAAGAGGATTCCATCCTTTCCTATGCTTTGAAACATCTTTAGTAATGGTATGTAAACTCTTCTCTGAAAGTTTAGTAGAATTCTCCACTGAAACCTAAATAATATAAGGAAGGCAGAAATGTGGACATGCAGAGTAGAGCATTTCAGGCAGAAATAAAAATCAAGAGCAAAGGCCGTGAAGTTGGAATGGTCTTGGGGGATTTAAGGAAATCAAAGAAAACCAGTATGCCTGAAGCATGGAGAATAAGGTAGGCTTGGCCATATCATGTAGGGTCTCATAGGCCATAATAAGATATTGAATTGTATTCTAAGTGTTGCATTGAACTGTTTAGGGGTTTTAAAAAAGAAAAACAGTATTATCAAGTTTACTTTTTTGAAATATCATTTTGTTTATTATTATTATTTTTTTATCTTTTAAGTATTATCTGTTATTTTTATTTCCAGGATGAGGAGAAATTCCCCTTCCTCTAATATATTTGATAGTCCCATGTCCAGCCTGGATTGTCACTGTGATTTTGGGGGTGAGGTGGGGAGAAATAGACTATATAAGGACAAGAGTGAAAGCAGTGAGATCAACAGAAAGCAGTTATACTAAGGGGATGATGGTATTTGCTCTAGGATGTTAACAGAGGAGATGGCTGGAGGGATAAGATCTAGGGCATATTTCTAAGATAGAGTCAACTGACTTGCTAATGGATGAATAAAAGAATTAAGGGAAAGAATAAAAAAGGATGATGTTGAGTATTGGCCTGTACATTTGAGATTACAATGGTCCCTTCAGTTAAGACAGGATAACTGAAGAACTGCAAGCTTGGAGTATAGGGGTGGGTGGGAGGTGGCAGCAGTGGTAAGATAGTATTGAAGAACAACAGGATCAAAAGTTCTAACTTTGACATATTATCTTTGATACGGAAGCACTAGTAGCATAGTGGGTAAGAGCTGTGGCTGCTAATTGAAAGGTCAGCAGTTTGAATCTACGTGGCACTCCTTGTAAACTGTATTAGGATGGTTCTTTGGAATCAACTCAATGGCAACCAGTTTTTTTGTTGGGTTGGTTTTTGGTATGTTTGAGATACTAATCAGATACCTGTGTATGTAGTTATGTATGAGCTTGGAATTCAAAGGAGAGATAAGGGGAGATAAGGCTGAGAGTCAGCAGCATGTAAACAGTGTTTGTGGTCATAAGACTGGATTCACTCACCTGAGGAGAGAGTTAAGAAGAGATATGAAGACCAAGCCCTAGGGTGCCTCAACTTGAGGAGGAAGTAGAACCAGTGAAAGCTCCTGAGAAGGAGCTGTTTGTGAAATGGCGTGGGGGGAGGGGGAGTTCCACTGCCGTCAAGTTGATTCTGACTCACAGTGACCCTATAAGAGGGGACAAAATCTAGGAGGATGTGGTATTTGTGGAGGTTAAAGAAAGAAACTGTTTTACCACGGAGGGATAAGTCAGTTGGGATGAACGCTGCTGCTGAGGGGTTCAGTGAAGTAAACACGTTGTCTACAAAGTAAAGAAGGATGGTGACTGTCACCAGAACAGTCACAGAGGAATGATGAGGATTTATGTGGACTGCAGGAGACAGAATGTGAGATGACAAAGTGATAGCAGCAAATCAAGACAATTTATTCATGCTCATGGTTTCTGTCACGATTTTGGGAAACCCTAGTGACATAGTAGTTAAGTGTTACGTCTACTAACCGAAAGATCAGCAGTTTGAATCCTCCAGGCGCTCTTTGGAAACTCTGTAGAGCAGTTCTGCTCTGTCCTGTAGGGTCACTATGAGTCAGAATTGACTCAGTGTCAGTGTTTTTTTTTTTAATCGCAATTTTGGTGCCCTGGTGGTGCAGTGATTAAATGGCTGCTAACCGAAAGATCAGCAATTCAAATCCACAAGCCACTCCTTAGAATTCTGTGAGGTGCTCTGCCCTGTAAGGTGCCTAGAGTTGTGGTTGACTCAATAGCAATGGGTTAGGTTTGGATTTTGTGAGTTGGAGTGGACTTGACAGGAGTAGGTTTGGTGTTTTGGGAGGTATCACCATTTTGGAATTCTTGGTTGGTAAAAATGGTTAACAGTGCTAATGATTAATGACACCAGGATGCTAACCAAAAGGATGGAGAATTGAGTCTACTGAGAGACATCATGGCATCTGGCCAGTGAAGAAATGTGCTGTTTGTATTCTGACACAGATGGGATTGCTGTGAGTTGGAAAGTGCTTTACCACCATGTTAGCTAGGGATTTGGTTTTGATATAGGATTACAGCCAGTATTGCTACAAAGACTCCTAAGTCTTAGGCTTTAAAATATTGAATTAAAATGATCACATGCCTAGGAAATTTGATCTGCTGTGTCTGCTTGGGAGGATTAAGTTTTCATGGAGCTACCCGGATGTTTATTCATGTTGCTCCTAGGCATTTGTTCCTGGGGTCTACTCCTCTAGTAGACTAAATGGCAATAATAATAAAGGCTAATGTTTATAGAGAATTTAGTGCACTGTTTAGAGGCATATTAGCTCATTTCATATTCACAATACCTTATGAGGTACCAGTTACCACTGAGTTGATTCTGACTCAGGGTGATGCCATGCATGTCAGAGTTTTCGGTGGCTGTTTTTTTTTTTTTTTTTAAAAAAAAGACATTACCAGGCCTTTCTCCTTTCTTCTGAGATGCCCTTCGGTGGGCTTGAACTACAGAACTTTCAGTTAGCAACTGAGTGTGTTAACCATTTGCACAACCCAGTGACTCCCCTCAGGAGACTGTTATTGCAGTATTGTTATGATAAGGTCAGGCAGCATCCTGTAAATTCCAAGTGATGGATTTATAATTGTAATCTTGCAACAGACTTTGTAGTTGAGGACTACCTATATGTCATTAAAATTATTTACATTACCTCTCGGTTTCTTCTCACCCACATACCAAATACCATGCTTAAATAGCAGTGTCAGAATTAGAACCTAGGCAGTATGAGAGTTTCAGAATGCTGCTCTCACCCAACATTCTCTTTCACCTGCAGGCAAGTGTAAGGGACATTCCAGAAAGGAAATGCAGAGGACACGTGATAAAACCAGTACTGACACAAAATTTCGTAAGAACTGTAATGCATGGAGCTGGAACCGAAAATTTTATTTGGAGTCCATTTCTTAGTAATTAAAAAATATATATATGCATAGTAATAGAGCCTGCACTGATACAGTGATTACTCAGCATTCCCTCTCTTTACTCATTTTCACTCTGCTAGTGAATAAAGTATTATGTATTCACAATTTGTTTTTAGAAAGCTCTTTGGTGTTTTTCCACCTGACAGTAAAACAGATGATTGGTTGATTGATTGCCTTTATTATCTTTTAAGACTGGCTCTTGTTTTGAGGCATGGTCAAGGTGAAAATAAGGAACATTTCCTAAGGATAAATAAATACATAGGAACCCTCTTCTTTAAGTTAGAAAGGTCACTGGTACCCAGGAAGGGCCCTAGACTGGACTTGTTTATGGTTGTTCTAATCTGAAAATGACAATATAAATACAACCAACAGCATCCAGCATTTTATTATAGGTGACACAGCTTTAATTGGTAGGTAGAAGGCATGCCTGTGGAATTAGTCCTTGGTGTATTGGCCAATCAGATCACTTTCAACATTTCTCAATGTTTAGTTTCATCTTATAATTAAGTTACAACAATCATTTCCTGGCAGCTAATGACTGGCTGGAGGAGGTGGAAGCTTCATTAAGTTTATAATTGATCAAATTCTAAGCTGTTCATTTGCAGTGTGGCAAAAAGAGAAAGCATCCTCAAATTCCAAAACTACAAATCATATTTCATGTGTGTGAATGTTAACTTGTTTTTCAAAGGCTGGCTTTGTTATTTTCCAGGTTTTTTGGTAATAACTATGTATTATTATAGGGGGAGGAGGAGCCAAACCTGTTGCCATCAAGTCAGTTCTGACTCACAGGGACCCTATGAGACAAAGTGAAACTGCCTCAGAGGGTTTCCAAGGAGCCTGATGGGTTTCAGCTAGTAATCTTTTCATTAGCAGATGTAACTCTTAGCCACTGTGCCACTTGGGTGGCAGAAAAAAATGGTTATGTGGCTTTGAGAGAGAGATATATTGAACTAGGTTAAAACATATCTGCACTCTGAAAAGTAGCGTTGATACATGCTTCCTTTAAAAATGTTTTTGTGAGAATTCAGCACCCATTCCTGATTAGCAGATTTGACTTCCCATTAATTTCAGCAATAACATCTCAGTAGTTACTTCAGTTATACCTGCTGAGCACTTACTGCATGTCAGTCAACGTTCTAAATGCTGGAAACAGTGTGCAGGTAAAAATAACAAAAAAAAAAAAAAATACAAAAAAACCCTGAAGCAGATATTCCAAACCTAAATTTTCCATCTATAAAATTACTCTGGAACACAACAAATTGTTGTTGTTGTTAGCTTCCGTCGTGGAATTTTCTTTCGTGATCTTTATACACGCATGTCACCAGGCCTTTCTTCCTTGGAGCAACAGAATGGGTTCCAACTACCAGCCTTTTGGTTAGCAGCCAGTGGTAAAACATTTGTACCACCCTACCCAAACCCCATTGCTATCAAGTCAATTCTGAGTCATAGTGACTCTACAGAACAGAGTAGAACTGCCCTGTAGAGTTTCCAAGGAATGTCTGGTGGATTTGAACTGCCAACCTTTTGGTTAGCAGATATAGCCTTTAACCACAACACCACCAGGGTTTCCTTACACTATCCAGGTTCCTGCAAATTGAATGCATTGAAAATGGTCATGCTCAAGGTAGAAAAATCCTCCCTGTGTCATCTTGGCCACTCTACTTCTGAATGTTGTCTCCTTAATATGGTCAGTACATAATAGCTGCAGGTTCTGCTATTTCAGGATCACTGACTGATCAACCATATTTTTGAGATTACAGTCTTCCTTTCAGCAAAAGAAATAGAATCTACTGCTTTTTTCTTCATTTTCATGATCTGAAGTGGCAAAAAGGAAACAGTGGCTTCTAATTCCTTGATTTAGATGTTTGTTTTTACAACTTTATATAGTCAGTCAGACCCATTATCCAGGCTCTAAAGTTCTAGAAGTGTCGAGACTTAGGGAACTATGACTGTTCTAAAGGACTTCTGTCTAGAGCAGGTCTGAAGGACTTCCGGAGAACAGGAAATCACCTTCTAAGGGCCCTACCGGTAGGCTTTCATCAAAGTCACTTCTAGGAATCCCTCAAAGATTTTCTTCCCTTTATATTGTCATGATTCCCTTGAAGTAGAGTGTATCTTCGGTGCTCAGAGAAATTCCAGGGCTCCCCCAGGATAAAAGCATCTTAAAATATGAGGTCCTCTGGCTCTTTAGAGTTGGAAAAAATGCAAAGCAGAACCCTTGCAGGCTTCTAGTATTTGGTTTGTGCTACCAAGGTGTCACGTTCAGGACTAAGATATGCCTAACCCGAGCCATGGTATGTTCCGTTGCCTTATATTCCTAAGAGAGCTGGGCAATGAATAAGGAAGACTGAAGAAAAATTAATGCATTACAATTGTAGTGTTGATTAAGAATACTGAATACACTATGGACTACCAGAAGACCAAACAAGTCTGTCTTAGAAGTACAGCCAGAAAGCTCCTTAGAAGCTCTCCTAGATAGACAGACTTCATTTCATGGACTTTGGACAAGTCATCAGGAAGAACCATCCCCTGGAGAAAGACACTGCTAGGTAAAGCATAGGTCAGTGAAAGAAGAAGACCCTCAAGGAGGGGGATGGACACAGTGGCTGTAGCAGTAGGCTCAAGCATAGCAACAGCTGTGAGGATGACACAGGACTGGGCAGTGTTTATTTCTAAGATACCTAGGGTCACTGTGAGTCAGAATTGATTTGATGGCACCCAACAGCAACAATAGCCAAGCCAGTCCTGGAATTTAAGCATCAAAAATACCAACACTGTCATACAAAGAATCTGTGAGCACTGACCCTGGTGTGTAACATGAAAGTTATCTTTCTGGTATCCCAACAAATTCTCTTGGTTGTAGACTGTTCACAGCCAAGAATTGGGACTACCTAATTCTCATGCTACCAAATCCAATTCACTAGGTTGATTCCTGGGAACTCTTCATAATATCTGAGAGCTTGAGCTGAGCCAAGGTGCTTGGGTGGTGCCAACAGTTTGCATTCAGCTATTAACCTAAAGGTTGGCAGTTCAGACTCACCCAGAGGTGCCATGGATGGAAGGCCTGGTGACCTGTTTCAATATAGACTACTGCCAAGATAACCCTGTGCAGCAGTTCTGTGTAATACATAGGGGCTTCGTGAATCAGAATTAGCTGGATGGCAACAGTTTTGTGTTGTTTTTTGCCCTAAGCCTGCTTGATAACCTGGCAGAAGCTTGTTTTCTTCTACAGAAATTTTGAAATTTCAAGGTGTTTTTCATTACCATCTTTTAAAACAGATATTTCTCATATGGTATTTTTTTTTTACCAATCTGTCAAGTGAAGTTTGGAGTTCTTCCTTCAAGACAGTGTGATGAATATTTGTTTTTCTTCTTTTTTATTCCAATCATGTGATAAATATTTGAAGGAACACCAACGATTTTGGAATCATTTGGCAGACTTCACAGCACAAAAACATACACGTATGCCTACCTCCTTAGTGAATACCCCAGCCATTGAGAGAACAACTTGGTAATTACTTAATGGACATTCTGCCTCACCACTTGGAGGTAAAATATAGCTAGAAACTCAGTAGCAGGCTTTTACTTCATCCCTGAAATTCCCAGTATCAGTGATTGAAAAATCACTTCTCATGCTATGACTAGCAATTGTATTTACCAATAATCGCCCAAGAATTATGGTCTTCTACTTCATTCCTGGATGGGAGAAAGGAGTCTTCTGTAACGTGTTGTTTTTGTTGGGTGCTGCTGAGTTGGTTCTAACTTGTAGTGACCCCATGTACAACAGAAGGAACCACTGCTTGATTCTGTAGTAGGCTCACAACTGGTATGTTTGAGCCCATTGTTGCAGCCGCTGCACCAGTCTATGCCATTGAGTCTTCCTGGTTTTCGCTGACTCTCTACCATATATTGAATTTTTCCGCCATCTTTTTACACAGATGTATTTGATTTGATTCCTGTGTTTTATATTCAGTGAGGTCCATGTGTGTAGTCACCATTTATGTTGTTGGAGAAAGGTGTTTGGGTGAAGAAGTCATTAGCCTTGCAAAATTCTGTTGTGGGAACACTTGACATTATTTCTATCACCAACGCCATATTTTCCAATTACCAATCCTTCATTTCTAACTTTGGCATTCCAATCACCAATCTTGACTGCATGTTTGATTAGTTTCAGGTTCACTTTCTTTGTCTTTGGCATTAGTGGTTGGTTCATAAATATGAGTAATAGTTATTTTAACTGGTCTTCCTTGTATGCATCTGGATGTTATCGCTGACAACATTGTACTTCAGGATAGATCTTGAAATACTCTTTTTGATGATGAATGTGATACTGTTCCTCTTCAAGTTATCATTCCTGGCACAGTAGATCATTTTTGTTGGATTCATCATGGCCAATACTGGTCCATTTCAGCTCACTGATGCCTAGGATATCAACATTTATATGTTCCATTCCATTTTTTGCAATTTCCAATTTTCCTCGATTCATACTTAGTACATTCACCTTCTGATTATTATTGGATGTTTCCAGCTGTTTCTTCTCATCTTGAGTCATGCCACGTTGGCAATGAAGCTCAACTCTGTTTTGAGGTTGCAGCTCTTTCCCAGTTGTGTTTTGAATGCCTTCCCACCTGAGGGGCACATCTTCTGGCGTGATCAGACAGTATTCCACTGCTGTTCATAAAGTTGTCACTGGCCAGTTGTTTTAGAAGTAGACTGCCATGTCCTCTTTCCTAGCCTGTCTTAGTCTGGAAGCTCCACTGAAGCCTGTCCACCAAGGATAACCCTGATAGTATTTGAAATACTGGTGGCAAAGCTTCCAGTATCACAGTAACATACCAGCTACTGCAGTATGACAAACGAACAGATCAAGTCTTTTGGTATCGTGACTCCGTGTATTCCATCTTCCATCTATAACATACTTTAAAAAATGACAACAAAGAGTTTTCAAGAAAAAAAGCAATATTCTGTGTCTGGATGACATGGAAAGATGGGCTTTGAACCAAAATATTTGTTTATGCAATAGGAAAAGCCTCTTTATTTCTCCCTACTCCTCCTGCCTCAAGTAGGTCTGAGGTTGCCATGAGTCAAAATGACGCAGTAACAATGAGTTTGGTTGTTTTTTTTTTTTTCCCAGGTAGGTCTAATGAAAACATTAAGAGTTGAAGATTCAACCTTACCCTAGTCATATAATCAGGAATGGACTCATGGCAGTGAAAATTGAGGGCAATAAAAACTTCATGCTTAGGGAAAAGAAAGGCCTAGAAAAACAGATTACTGTCAGTAATTTAGGCTCCATTTTTCTTTTTCTTGTGTGAAATGAATGTTTCCTCCAGAATGCTCCTTTTATCTTATACAAATCATGCTGCTAGCCTGAGAAGGAGGATGGGCTCAGGTTCTGTCAAAGCTGTTGGCAGCCTCGCTGGTTCTGCTCAACAATGAAAAACCTGCTAAAGGAGAAAAAAACCGTGAAGATAGAAGATACCACCTGGAGTGACCCATCTGTGTGCTGTAAGGATAAATCCAAGCTAGAGTAGCTATGGGACTGTCTTCAGTCGGGAGGCAGACAAAACTTTTTCAGTTGCCTTTGTTGAGGGAACACCTTTTTCACTAGGCCTGTGAATTATGAGTCAAAGCTGAAAGCTGCAGGCAGGCACGGATCCTGTTGGTGACTTGTAAAGGAATAAACAAGAAACTGGTCTCAGTGCCTGTTCTAAAAGGCCTTTCCCCTCCCAGGTCAGGAGGTCAGATTTGGTAGGATTTACTAACTCTGAATGTCTGCAATGAAAGGCCTCTGGACAGCCCAGGGGAGACAGGCATACTACTCAGCTAGCCTGGGATTGGAGCCTTGAACCTTGGGTGGAGTGAAGGTGTGAACTAGACACCTAGGAGGTTGTCTTCTCAGGGAGGCCACAGAAAGCTTTTGCCAAGTGTGCTAGGTGAGTCAACAGTAGACTTCTGTCACTACTTTTCTCTATCCTAGTTTTTTTGTAACACTAAGTATATAAGAAATTCAGAAAAGAATTTTCTGGTATCATGTATTTATATTTACCGCTTAAAAGTAAGGCTGGTTGGTTGGAATATTTTCAGTCAAACACTTTTGAAAGCTTCTAATGAAGTGTTTATTTTCTGGCACACAGTTAGGGAGCAAGGCAAGCAGGGGAAAACTTTTAATGATGTGATTCATCCATGAAGATCTTTCCTGTTCATTTTCTTTAGTCTTCATTTGTAAAGCTCTAAAAGACCTTCAAAAAGAAGGTAAAGTAGGCAATTTTGTTTTTTAAAACAAAAAGCAAGACAGAAATGGAAAGATCTTTTTTTTTGTTTTAATCTATACTTCCCCTACAGTCTGATCCTAGGGAAGTGGGTCCTCTGGGGATGAAGTCAACAGAGATGGTTTCTCTTGCCAACCCTAAAAGTTACCTAACTTTTTGGAGAGGGAGAGACATTACGTCAGGAATGACATAGACCAGCCCCAAACTCCTGTGTACCTATAAGCCCTTCCCTGCTTAGAAACTAAACTGAGCTTTGAAAGAATTGTCATCCTGCCCTCACATTTGTAAGGCAGTATCCTTGAAGCAGAGTCCCTGGGTAGTGTGAGCTATTAAAAGCTTGCTAGCTGAAGTGTTGGGGATTTGAGTCCACCTAGAGGCACCCTGGAAGTAAGGGCTGGCAATCTACTTCCCAAAGATTAAAGCAACTGAAAACCCTGCGGAGCACAGGTCTATCGTGAAACAGTGGGTTCACCATCAGCTAGAATCAACTCAATGGCATTTTTTTAATCTTTAAAACAGCCAGCAGCCTGATATTTGGGGGTATGGGCCTCACAGACTATCTTAACTTGAGCCCCAAAGCACTACTGACACCTTTGGCTGGTACCCCTCAGCGGCAGCTTATGCGAGATACCAGTGACGCTCTAAACAACCGAAAAAGAACAATCCACAGCCGATCACAGAGTACCTATCAGATTCAAGTCCAAGAGCATGGTTCATGCTCCGGATGGATATGCATTCC
The DNA here is from genome assembly GCA_028571685.1 of Heterohyrax brucei. Lineage (NCBI taxonomy): Eukaryota > Metazoa > Chordata > Mammalia > Hyracoidea > Procaviidae > Heterohyrax > Heterohyrax brucei. The sequence goes on along the minus strand of CM053143.1, from coordinate 114,703,384 downwards.
TGTTGAGGAGGGCCTGGTTTCACAAAGCCCCTCCTGAAATGGAAGTTCCTCCAAAGAGGCAGAGTCTCATGTTTGGTCTCTGCTTGTTGGCTGTTTCCCATGTCCAGTTCCCTTTCTTTTCATGCCCACAGCAGTCTATTACTGCAAATTGGCCATGAGGCACAGTGGCTGGGAGGTACTCCTACGAGCACAGGGAGTTCTGTTGTTTTTACAGCCCAGGCCAGCTCTGAGTGGAGCGTGAGTAAGAGCCTCTTCCTCTTGCCTTTGGGCTCTCAGCTGTCATCTCTCCAGTGCCAGCCTTCTTGTTGGCCTGTTTCAAAGATGGTGCTGAGCAAGAGTGGCTGCCTGGCTCTAATGCTTCCCAGACTTGGGACCCAAAACACAAGAAGACGTCGAGATCTGTAAGTGGGGGCAACATTGGCTTGTGAATTATTAGGCAGTGTTTCAGCCTGTGGGGTACGGGGAAGAAGTGGTAAAAGTGTTTGGGATTTTCTGTGTATATGATCATGTCATCTGTGAATAAGGATAGTTTTACTTCCTCCTTATCAGTTTGGATAGTGTCTAGTTCCCTTTGTTGCTTTATTACTCTAGCAAGGACTACCGGTACAATGTTGCAGTTAAGAGGGATGATAAAGGCCGTCATTGTCTCATTCACATTTTCAAGGGGAATGCTTTCAGTCTTTTTCCATTGAAAATAATGTTGGCTGTTGTTTTTGCATACATGCTCTTCATTATACTGACTAATTTCCCTTCTATTCCTGTTTTGCTCAGAGTTTTTTTCAGTAAAGCCGCTGGATTTTATCAGATGCCGTCTCTGTGTAGATTGAAATGACTATGTGATTTTCTTCATTAGTTTTACTTGTGTGGTGAATTGTATTGATTGTTTTTCTAGTGTTGAACCTTCCGTTTACCGTGGTAGGAATCCCATTTGATCATGATATATTATTTTTTTAGTATGCTCTTCAATTCCATTGGCTAGAATTTTGCTGAGAATTTTTGTGTCTATATTCACAAGGGATATTGGCCTGTAAGTTTCTTTTTAGGGCTGTCTTTCACTGGCTTTACAGCCCTGGTAGCAAAGTGGTTAACAGCTCAGCTGCAAACCAAAAAAGTTGGCAGTTCAAATTCACCAGCCACTCATTGGAAACCCTACGTGGCATTTCTACTCTGTCCTGTAGCTTCGCTGTAAGTAGGAATTGACTTGATGGCAGAGATTTTTTAACGAGCTGTAGTAACAGGATTATGCTGCCTTCATAGAATGTGATTTAGGGATATTCCTTCCTTTTCTGTGTTCTGGAATAGTCCGAATAGAATTGATGTCCACTGTTTTCTAAATGTTTGATAGAATTCTCCAGTGAAGCCATCGAGGCCAGGACTTTTTTTGTCGGGAGTCTTTTTTTTTTTTTTTTTTATCAGATCTGCAATTTCTTCTTTTGTTGTAGGTCTGTTCAAATTTTCTACCTCTATTGTGTTAGTTTAGGTAGATAGAATGTTTCTAGAAGTTTGTCGATTTCTTCTAGCTGGAGTTCAGTTTTCCATAATGTTTATGATACAAGTGGTAAATATGGAGGCAGCAGCACAGCATTCAGGACTCCATTTACCAGGAAGTAAATTGAAAGTGCTTACAGTTCACCTCTGATCCTCTGATCACTGCACAGAAGGGCAGAAAAGGACACTGAGCACATCCTACAGCCACTTGGGGGCCAATTTTTGGTTGTTGTTACAGTTGTTAGGTGCCGTTAACTCATAGTGACCCTATGTGCAGCAGAGTGATACCGTACCTCGTCTTACACCATCCTCACAATTGTAGCCACTGTGTCAATCCATCTCATTGAGGGTCTTCCTCTTTCCCACTGACCCTAGGCTTTACTGAACATGATGATCTTCTACAGGGATAGGTCCCTCCTGATAACGTGTCCAAAGTGAGACAAAGTCTCATCATCCTTGTGTTTAAGGAGCTTTCTAGCTGTACTTCTTCCAAGAGAGATTTATTCACTTTTCTGATAGTCTATGATATATCCAGTATTATTTATCAACACCGTAATTTAAATGTATCCATTCTTTTGCGTGCATATGAGGTGATTAAAAATATCATGCTTGGGTCAGGTGCACTTTAGTCATCAAAGTGACATCTTTGCTTTTTAACAGTTTAAAGAGGTCTTTTGTAGCAGATTTGCCTAGTGCAATGTGTCATCTGATTTCAAAAATGAAATCCTTGACAAGTTAGTCTTTTCTCAGTTTATCATGATGTTGCTCGTTTTTGTGAGGATTTTTGTTTTCTTTGTAGTAAGATGTAATTCCTACTGAAGACTGTCAGCTTTGATCTTCGTCAGTAAGTGCCGTAAGTCCTCTTTACTTTGAGCAAGCAAAGTTGTGTCATCTGCATATCACAAGCTGTTAATGAGTCTTCCTCCACTCCTGATGCCATGTTCTCCTTCATATAGTCCGTATAGTTCTCAGATTATTTGGTCACCATACAGATTGAGGAAACCCTAGTGATGTAGTGGTTAAGTACTATGGCTGCAAACCAAAATATCAGCAGTTCAAATCTACCAGTTGCTCTTTGGAAATTCTATGGGGCAGCTCTGTCCAGTCCTGTTGGGTTGCTGTGAGTCAGAATTGACTCCATGGCTGTGATTTTGGTTTGGTTTTATACAGATTGAATAAGTAGGAAGAAAGGATACAACCTTGATGCACACTTTTCCTGATTTTAAACCATGCAAGCATCTCCTTGTTCTGTTTAAGTGACTGCCTCTTGATCTATGTACAAGTTTCACATGAGCACCATTAAGTGTTCTGGAATTCTTATTCTTTGCGATGTTATTTATAATTCGTTTGATCCACGGTGTTGAGTACTTTTGCATAGTTAGTAAAACACAAGTGAACATCTTTCTGGTATTCTCTGCTTTCAGCCAAGATCAATCTGACATCAAAAATGATATTTCCATGTTTCACCTCTTCTTCTGAATCTGGCTTGAATTTCTGGTGGTTCTCTGTTGCTATACTGTAGCAGCTGTTTTTTAATTATCTTCAGCTGAAGGATACTTGCATGTGATATTAATGACACTGTTCAATAGTTTCTTCATACCATTGTACCACCTTTATAGAGTTGCTATGTGTTGTAATTGACTCAGTGTCAACGCATTTGGTTTGGTTTGGTTTTCTTTGAAACAGGCACAAATATGAATTTCTTCTAGTCGATTGGTCTGGTAGCTGCCTTCCAGACTTCTTGGCATAGATGAGTGAGTACTTCCAGCACTGTATCTGTTGAAACATCTCAGTTGTTTTTCTGTCAATTCCTGAAGCCTTGCTCTTACCATGGCTTTCAGAACAGCTCAGACTTCTTCCTTCCCCGTCATCGGTTCTTGATCGTATACTGTCTCCTTGAAACCAATGAATGCCTACAAATTCTTTTTAGTACAGTAACTGTGTATTCCTTCCATCTGTTTGCAATGGTTCCTGTGGCATTTGTTACTTTGCCTGTAGAGTCCTTTAATGTTACAACTCAAGACTTGACTTTTTCTTTCAATTCTTTCACCTTGAGAAATGCCAAGCATGTTTTTTTCTGTTCTGGTTTTCTGCCTCTAGGTCTTCGCACACTGCATAATAATTCTTTACTTTGTGTCTTCTTGAGCTACTCTTTGAAATCTTCTGTTCAGCTCATTATTCTTTCCTTTTGCTGTGCCTACTCTGTGTTCAAGAGCAAGTTTCAGAGCCTCTTCTGACATCCATTTTGGTCTTTTCTTTCTTTCCTGCCTTTTTAGTGACCTTTTGCTTTATTTATGTGTGATGTCTGTTATGTCATCTTGTAGCTCCTCTGGTATTCAGTCATGAGTGTTCAACGCGTCAAATCTGTTCCTGCGATGGTCTCTAAGTTCAGGTGGGATACACTCAGTCTAGTACTTTGGTTCACATGGGCTTGTTGTAATTTTCTTCAACTCTTGAACTTGCAGATGAGGCAACTAATGATCTCCTCTGGCTGTGTTCTGACCTATAGTGTTGGATTTCTCAATCATTCCGCAGATGTAATCAATCTGATTCCCATGTTTTCCATCTGGCAAGGTCTATGTATGTAGTTGCTGTTGGTGTTGCTGGTAAAAGCTATTTCCAGGGTTGTTGGTCTTGCAAAATTCTGTCATGGTTTCTCCCACATCCCTTCTATTACCAAAGCTGTGTTTTTCAACTGCCAGTCCTTTCTTCCCAACTTTCACATTTCAATCCTCTGTAATTATCAATGCATCTTCATTGCATGTTTGATGAATTTCAGAGTGCAAGAGTTGGTACAAATTTTCCATTTCTTCATCTTTGGCATTAGTGGTTGGTGTGTAAATTTGAATAACAATTGTATTAACTGATTTCCTTGTAAGCATATAAATATTATCATGTCACTGATTGTGTTGCATTTCAGCATAGATCTTGAAATGTTCTTTTTGATGACAAATGCACTGCTATTCCTCTTCAGGTGGCAATTCCCAGCATAGTAGACCATATGATTATCTGGTTTAAAATAGCCAATACCAGTCCATTTCAGCTCATTAATGCATAGGATATTGATCCTCAAGCATTCTGTTATATTACAGAGAACCTCCACTTTTCCCAGATTTATACTTCATACGTTCCATGTGCAGTTATTAATGGATGTTTGCAACTGTTTTCAGTCATGCCCCATCAGCAAATGAAGGTCCCCAAAACTCGATTCCATTCGTATCATTAAAGTTGACTCTATTTTGAGGAGATAGCTCTTCCCAGGTCATATTTTGAATGCCTTCCAAACTGAGGGGCTTGTCTTCTGGCACTACACAAGACATATATGTAGTGGTTTTCTCTAAAGGAACATAGTTTCTTTTCTTTTTTCTTTCTTTTAACAAGATAACTCTACGTGTTCATTCTTGTTTTTGAAAATTACAACATAAGAGCAGTAACAGTTACCTGTACTTGCTGGACTTTGTTACTACCATTACCCATTCTGCTTATGAGGGTAGTGTTAGTTTTGGATTTTAGTTGTTCTGTTATGTACCGTGTTAATGATTTTGTCCACTGATAAAAGCAGATATAGAAGTAAGTTTTCTTCTAGGGAGGCATCTACAGTTCATACTCAGAATCTGTTTCACAAATCCTGTAACATGGCGGAGGGGGAGTTTCTCAGTGTTTTTTATTTGTATCCATAATCGCTGACAATTTTTGCATCCTTATGCTTAAAAATTGATTAAAAATTTTAGTTTAATTGAATCCAAATTTGAGTGACATTTTAAAAAATGCTATTCTGCATAAGAAACTCTTCTCTATCAACCAAGTTATCTTCATAGTCACCTGCTGGCAGTGTTTGATTAGCAAGCAGCCAGCTGCAACAGGGTGTTCTTTGCATCAAATCCACTCTAAACATGGGAGTCTGTGCTTAAGAGGCAAGCTGTGCTAATTATTCAGACCTCCTCCTTAGAAGTAATATGCCAAAATCACGGAAGCAGGAAAGCCAGAAACAGCATGAGGCTTAGTATTGAGGGACCATAAAATCAGAATTTCACCTCCTAATATCGCTTTGTTTGGGGTGCATCAACCTTTCCAGCTATGAGCTCACTCTTAGTCTATCTCTGGACCAGTTGACATCATTGCCAACTGGTGAGCGCAGAATGGGTGATGCTGCTAGCAGGCCAAGTTGCTTCAAAGCCCAGTGTCCTAGCTAGAGCTGGGAGCCAACTGACCTGACTTCTCTCCAGCCCCTTGCTGCCGAGACATCAGGGCTAGGAAAAGGTGAGCTAGAAGCTAAATCAGACTGCTCAGTGTTGCCCCGAAGCAATCTGTGTTTGGATTACCATTCAGAGGCCAGGAAAAAAACAAACAGTGGATCAAAGCGGGGGTGGGGGTGGGGGTGGGGAGTGGGGGGGTGGGGGTGTGGATGAGTACAGTAATGAAGATTGAAAGAAGACAGCAGGTAAGAATTAAAAAATGAGGAAATCAAGTGTTGAAGTCCAAGAATACTGGGTATATTCTGAAGATCCTTTTATGCAGGCCATCGTAGATCTTATAATCTTGGGCTGAAATATACTAGATGTTATACAGAGAGCATAAAATGTCCTTCAGTAGAAAATAGCAATCAAAGTAAAGCTAAGTCATTATTTCAATAAATTTTATAGTGCTCATCATTGTATCCTCACTGCCTCTCACACGGCAGGTAAATCGGATAGGTGGGTGGATAGGTAGATGGGTGAATGGACATATGTTCACCATGAGATTTTTTTAAGGACTTCCTATCTTCTCTCTTAGGACAGCCCATGCAATCCAACAGAGACGCCTATCTTATCACTCCCAGAACCACCTACTCACAGAAAGGAGAATTTTCCTTAATGAAGCCAAGTAAATGTGATCTAGTGTGCCCACGGGAAGGAAGCCTTTATGTACTTTTACCCAGACTGAGTCAGGGAAAACTATGTAGGAAGGAAGGTCACACCTTAACCGACTCACAGGAGTAATATTTGCATATCACAGGCTTCCTGGCAACAGGACAACCTACAGGTGTCCAAATCTTTGGTCAGGCTATCAGAGCAAGTTTGTCTCTGTGGCCTCCAGAGTTCCCCTACCCTTTATCCACTGTATCTTGAGCTAGCCACCTAAGATCCAAGCTTCAACTCAGAAATAAGCAACCAGAATCTAGGAAAGGCACACCAAGCACCATTATTTATTGAATGCCCTCAATGCATTGGCCTCGAACCAAATGCAGAATTAGATTACCATACCTGACCAGTTGGTTCACATTTTAAACAAATAAATAAGCACATAGAAGTGAACTAAGTAGTAGGGAAGGTGGAAGTATTCTCTAGGGAGAGGTCAGTGCCAGGGAGGAGAAACCGGTTGGCGCCTGTCATTTTGAGAGCTTAAAGAGAACAAGACTTAAAAACTTTCAGATCTGCCTTTGTATGTTGGATCTGCCAGAGGAAGAGCAAATATTCCTGGAAGTCAGAGAGGAGCCACACACTTCTTGCCCTTGATGTTGATTCAGTCCTTTGGGATTACTTCTGTCTTCAGATCACCAGTGTATCTTGTATGTGCCTCCAATGGTATATAACCAGGCACTTATTAGCTTACTTTCTATATAGTGAACGAATAGACTGTGAGTTCCATGAGAGCAGGGGCATTTTCTTTTTCATCTCTGAATCCCAAAGCCTGATCAATAGATGCTTGTTGAATTAATACATGAGCCTCCCCTGATGAAACTACGTAACAGGGTAAGGATTACTGTAAGTGAATCTCAAACAAAAGTATGGGCCAGGATGTCAGATGCTATGTCATTATTAAATGCCGTCTAGTTGATTTTGACTCAGTGATCTCTTGTGATAGGATAGAAATACCCTGTAGCATTTTCTATAATATTTATGGGAGCAGATCACCAGGTCTTTTTTCCTGTGGGTCTTTGGGGTGAATTTGGACTACCAATCTTTTGATTAGTAGCCAAGCACTTAACTGTTGTGCCACAGGGCTTCAAAGTAAAGGTAGCTGTGGATTCGGGTATGCCCCTTTTGTTGGTGATGCAGGCAATTAGCACACTCAGTTGCTAAACAAAAGGTTGGCTGTCAAGTCTACCCAAAAGCACTCTGGAAGAAAGTCCTAATGATCTCCTTCTGAAAAATCAGCCATTGGAAATGCTGTGGAGCACTACTCTACCCTGACGTACGTATGTGGAGTTGCCTGAGTTGGAACCAACTCAAGTGCAACTAGGTTGTAGATTTCTTTTTCTTTTTTAATTTATTGGGCTTTAAGTGCAAGTGTAAAATCCAAGTCAATTTGTCACACACACTGCTATGTAGCTGTAGCTGTTCTTCCCACCCTGTGACAGCACATTGCTCCTATCCACCTGTATTTTCCATGTCCATTCAATCAGCTCCTGTCCCCCTCTGCCCTCTCCTGTTACCTCTGGACAGATACCGCTTAGTTAGTCGCATGTATATACTTAAGCCAAGAAGTATGCTCTTCACCAGTATCATTTTATTTCTTATAGTCTAGTCCAGTCTTTGTCTGAAGAGTTGGCTTTGAAATGGTTTTAGCTCTGGGCTAACAGGAAATCAGAGTTCTTGTCTCAGGGAACTTGCAGTCTGTTGGACCATCAGGTCTGGTCTTTTTAATAGAGTTTGAGTTCTGCATACCTGTTTTTCTTCTGCTACACCAGGGACTCTATGTTCTATCCCCTGTCAGGGCAGTCACTGGGGTAGCTGAGCACCATCTAATTCTTCTGGTCTCAGGCTGATATAATCTTTGAATTACATGGCCCTTTCAGTCTGTCGGGTTCATATTTTCCTTATGTCTTTGAGGCCTTTCATTCTCTTCTGCTCCAGGTGTGTTGAGACCAATTGATATTACTTAGATGGCTGCTTGGGGTTTGAGCTTTCCTGAAGACAATAAACTTGACTGAGATTTTGAGGAGACAAGATTAAGGGGTAGGAGTGGCCTTAGAATTAGAAATGCTCTTATGTCTCCTGGGGACAGTGAATAGACCAGTATGACTGAAGAGGTTTGCATTTGAGAATGCGTCACATGTAAGAAAGATAGTATATAGCCAGTATGTGAAGGAACCCATGAAAATGTTTGAAATTTAAACTTTGGGCAACAGGAAACCACTGGAGACATTTAAGCCAAGCTGTAAAATAGTAAAAGGAAGAGTCGAGAGAGCAGAATCCCACAGTTCCAGGCAAGATAAGTTGGAGCGTGAGGTTCTAGAGGTAAGGAGCCTGAGTAGGAGTGCAAACTCATAATCTGTGAATCATGGGGTAAGCTTCTGGTCTAGCCTAGTGACCGTGGGAACAAATTTTAAGCCTGGATTTTGTTTCTTGAGATAAATTAAAAATTTGTGCCCAGTTTTCCCTTTAAATGAAGATAAAAAGAACATAGCTAAACATTTTGAGAGCTTACTAAATGCCAGCCACGGTTCTAAGTGTTTTTGGATACAGTTTCTCAGCTCTTCTGTGGAAACACTCTACAGTACTGTTATTAGTCCCATTTGACAGAAAAGTCAGCTGAGGCACAAATTGGCTAAGTAACTTGCCCAAGGTCATAAAGTGAGTAAGATGTGGAGTTGGGCTTCAAACTAGTGTATAAGGACCTCACAGCTTAATGCCCACTTCTACTGGTTGATGGAGGATTTGTGTTATGAAACCAGTCTGGCAAAGAAGATTTCAGAAGTGGTATGTGTTGCCATTCTTTGAAAAGAGACTAGAGAAACATTTCCTGTATCAGCTTATCTGTTAAAATTTATTGCCTATTCCATTTTAAGGAGACCAACCTAAACCAAACTTGTTGCTTTTCAATCGGTTCAGAATCCCAAGGAGATGGGTATATAGTACAATTTAAAATCTGTGATAGAATAATATGCTTTTTTGTCATTTAAACATGGATTTACCTAATTTAAAAATTACTAATATTATAAAAATCAAGTATTACAGAAATAACAGATATAGAGAGTTAATGTCCTAGATAATCTTAATCATCTCCCAAATTATTATCCATTGTTGGATAGAAATTCTTCCAGGCCTTTTCTTCTGTATATGCTGACACAGTATCGTTGTTTATGTTAATAATAATCCTTTTTCATGGTGGTGGTTGATCATATAGCTTAGTAACATGCTTTCTCATTTAATGTATGTCAGATTCCTTTCTATGGTAAGATACATAGCTTTATTTCATTTTCATTATAAGCTGCATAGTATTCAGATTCACTTTCACTTTCAGCATGACCCAGTCTGGATTCATGTTCCTTTCCAATCAGAAGAGCAATGGGTCCGATGTGACCTAGATTCTACCCTCAATGCCACTTTTAGGCCTTCTGTGTCTTGGATAGGACTTGAGGAGATGCAAACTCACATAGCACTCAGTTTTCTGTTTCTGTGAAAATAATAGAAGCTAACATTTATCTAGGATTTACTGTGAGCCAGCCACTATTTCTAGTCCCATTTTACAGATGAGGAAACTGAGGCCTAGAGAGGCCAAGTAACCTAGCTCCTCAAGGTCATGCAGTTAGAAATTGGAAGATTAAAACTTGATCCCAGGCTGACTCCAAATTCTTTATAGTTAGCACCATGCTGTCTCTTTATCTTTTTTAGCAATCTTTTACCTAAACTGATTAAGATGAAGTGATTTCTATAGCTTCACGTGGAGATCAACTACAGTACAAATGAGCCTATAAAGATGAACTTTGTTAGCTGAAAGGAAGAGTTGTCTAAAAGAACACCTTTCTGCTGCTTTTGTCTACCAGGGCCCTAGCTAGCCTGGCTTGGAATTTGACTTGCTGTCCCTCCACCTCCCCAAAGGGTGCCTCCTAGGACTTTGCCCTTGTTTAGTATCTCTCTTGCTATGGAGGCCGTGAGTGGACAGTTATTGATGGTTCCTTAGGTGAAGTGGTATTCTCCACATCTTAACTGGGCAACATGATAACTGCAGAAGGACTATTTGAATCTGTTCAGCGCATCCCAAACAGAAATTTCAGAATTGCTCATTTAACTACATGAACGTAGATCAATAATCCTCATGGGACAGCCTTTAAAGGATTTTTTTTTTCTATTTGTGTATATGAACTGGTTTAACACACACCTGTTTTAATGGAATAAAGTCACACTTTAGCTGTACAAGGAAGGATGTATAAGATAGACTCTAAACTCTAAGATCTTATAAATGATTAATATGTTAATTATTTGGTTCTACCAAATTCTGTTGCATCTAATTATTTCTCCTCATAGTAGGACTTTTTGTAGAACTCCTGAGCTAGAAGAGAACAGAAAGTTCAACCAGCTCACTTTTCCATCAGACCCTTTCTGTAGCAGACCCCTAAAGTGGTCAGCTAACCTCCTTTTGAACACCATGGGTGACCCTCGTCCATAAGCAGACTACTTCACTTCTAGAACATTTATAATTTCTATAGTATCCTTCTGTATATTAATTCAGTCATCTGCTGTCCCTTAACTTCAATCCTTTCTACTTTCTTTTGCCACACAGAGAACATCAAACAGTTTTTCCACTTTGCTGGCTTCCATCCTTTGGAGGATGGTTGTCGTTTTCCTGCCAGGTCTTGTTTTATCCAGGGTAATGTCCTTAGTTCTTTCACTTTATTCATATGGTGTCATCATGATTCCAAGGCCATTAAGATCGCTCTTCCTTGGCTGTGTTCTTCCGTGTCCCCTACAGACTGTAACATAGAAAGCAGTGCTCCAGGGAGGACTAGATGAGGACAATCATCATAAACTAGAATTTTTACCTAATTCTTCAGAAGAAAGAGAAAGCAAGAAATTGTATTCCGGAAAGTTTGTCAAGAAATCAGCTAGATAGTTAATTTTTTCTCCAGGCAACAATACAGGAAAAAAAAAAAAACCAAAAACCCCTTACATCTAGATTTTTCATTTGTGCATTGTAGCATGTCTCTGATACCCTATCTTTTCTAATAGTATTTATCTGTGGTACCACTTACGATTCGGATTATGTAAAGATAACACTGCTTCCCTTTCATAAGGATCTTGGAGGCATCAAAGATCAGAGTTTCTTAGAAGTATCTTAAAAGGAAAAAAAGAGAAAAGAAATAATGTAGCATGTACCTTTATAGTAGCAGTGATTCTTTGAAATGGATGGCTAGCTTTTTAAAGATTGGAGGTTTTTTTTTTTTTTGAAGCAGCTTCTCTTGCCCCTTCTTACAGTGCCCCTGCCATGATGGGGTTGTGTTTCTGTGAATTTATTCAGATTACCTTGAAAGGGCTCCATAGTTTACTCCCCCACCTCAGGATTTAGCTACTCACTTCAGATCCAGATTACTCTTTGTAACATTAGAGGGAAGTAAAGTAACAGAGTAGGTTTACCTCAAAAAGCTTTCTCTGATTAGAAACAATGACTGTGTACATGTAAGATTTGATTACATCATTAGACTTCTCCAGAGAATTTAATGCTAAAATATACAAGGCATGGTGTTTGTGTGTGTGTGTGTGTTTGGGGGGAGGTACAGAAGGATGACAGAATATATTCAGTGTCCACATATCATTTTCTAAAAAACATATGATGGGTATAGGAAGGAGAGTACCACAGAAAATTAAGGAAACCACTGGCACAATTAACAGTGCCTTTCAACCATTGGCTATATCAAAAAGAGAAGACAAAATCTTAGAAAAGTGAATTTAAAATAAAGGCCTACTAATCATATATATCACACGATGACACTTGGCTTGGCAATCACATATGTATTATTGGATAAGAGTGGGTATGTATAATTATGTAGTAATTATGTTGAAAATGTAATTACATAGCACCAGCCAGCTACCTAAACATTTCATTTGGGATGAAACCACTCCCCACAATCGTCCCCTTCTGATATCAAAGACCTACATTGACTTTGTGAAATGGGGACTGTGGTTTCCTCCTCTCAGAAGGGTGACCTTTTCCAGGCCAATTAAAAGGTGCTGCTTTGAGGATATTGGAACCCATGTGCAAAGGGATAAAAAGAAATGGGAACCTCTATTAAAAGGAGCTAATGATGCCTGGAGCAGTTGGGATTAAAAAAGAACAAAGTCAGTTTTAAAAAGATCCTCCAAATCAAAGAGCAGCTTCTCTCATCAAATACCAAGAGAATGCAGAATGAAGTCTTCTATCATTCTTTCATAAAAAATGGAGCAATGGAATTAGAATTAGCCTTTTGCCTAGCTTATGGGATTCCATTTCAAACCAGTGCAAAATTTTGAGCAAAATCCTTTGAAGTCCTTGGGAGAAATGTGCTACATAAATTTGAGATTAGTGTCATGAAAATTTAAACTAGTTTTTCTCCCAAATTAGATAAAGTGATCCAGCAAAATATTGCAAGGATAATATAAACCAGTACACGTAAGATTGATTTATAATTGATTTCTCATTTGACATAAAATAATGCCTGGGTTGAAATCTAGCACGTGCGTGACTTATATATAGGGGTAGTCATTAGGCGATTGTAGTTATTATAACTTTGGTAGGTTGTTCATTTCCTTATGGTATGTATTATAACAATCCAACAATCAGAAGGAGGTCAGGGAACTCCTAAGTTTGAAAAAGGGCTAGGCTTCCTGCCATACTTGCATAACAGTGGGTAATGTCTTTGGTACTTAGAGAGTGGGTGGCACTTGGTTGGTTGGTTGGCACTTGGGTGGTTGGCTGGCAAGCAGTCATGAAACTTAGGAGCAGACTGAATTTTCTGTTTGTTTAAATTATAAATGAGCTAATTTGCTCAAGCCAAAAAACACCTCACCCTTGGCACAAGCGGCAGATGCCACTTCGTTACAAATTTGCTTGAACTCCCTCAAGATATGTTTAATGACAGTGTGGCTAATGGGAAATTCACTATTGCAAGCCATCACTTTTGGGCATTGGTTATCTGTCCTACAAATGAGGGGATTGACAAAGTAAACTTTATGGTATCCAACCTCACTGCCTCTGAGCTTGAATCTGTGGTTCTAATGGTGGCTAAAACCATTATTATACAACTGTATAAAGATTTCCTAGTGTAATAAAGCAATTCACTCTTACTTTTATTGGGATGTGAAGCCACCTAAGAATGCCTCTTCCTAGCCTAGAAATTCCAGGATGAATTAAAGTGTTAAATTCTTACATTTTTCCTTTATTTTACTTTTTAAAAAAATAAATAATAATAAAAAGAGGACTACACAGCCACTTCTGTGCAAGTGTGTATTAAGCAGATGCAGACTTAACTGGTGATTGCAGTTGGTCTCAGCAGTTTAATAATTTGAACTAGAAAGAAAGGAGGGCTGCTGTGATAAGAAAGATGGCTTGTCTTAAAAGCAAAAGACATCTGGGGTGATAAGGCAACTGAAAGAGGAGCTGAAGACAATCAAGAGAAACTGATCATAAATTTGCTTCGGGGTTCAGATAGAGGGTCATGCAGCTGAATGATAAGCAGAGGTCATGGTGGTAGCTTTAGAACTTATGTCCTGATTTTGATACCTCTAGGATCCTATTTCACCATACACTTAGTCTCTAAACATTATTGGTGACTGAGAATATACATAGATGAAATGCTCAGTTTAAACATGTGTTACAGGTTATGCATAGCTGATGGGCCTGTGAGGTCCCTGAGAAGTAGGTCAACCTGTGTCCCATAGCACAGGCTCCTGCCTAACCTGTGTGCTTCCAAATGGCCAAGAAAACTGACCTGAACAGATTAGAAGTTTTAATCTTTACATTTTCTTTATGATCCCAGGGGCCGACACCTTCCTGGAGAGGGAGTTCCAGACCTTGAACTGATAAAAGGTCAGAAATGCATTTGAGTCTATGTATGTACATGGGGAGGGCCCCGGCACCCACACTCAGTGGCCAGAGGAAGAGATTCCCCCTCCACCCTCCCAGTGACCAGCAGTGAGAGCCTCCTCTACCCTTGCCACCTTGCCTGCCTGGGAACAACAGTGTAACCCACATTTCTCCCTACTCTTGCCCAGTTATGAGCATCTGTCTCACCTGCCACTCCTGGCTACCCTGCCTACGGGGAGAGCAGCAGTGCACACTCTCACACTAGCAGACCAGCAACTGGTAGTGAGTGACGTGCACTCATCCCGCTTAGTACCCCACCACCCGCCACCCTGTGCTCCTGGTGAGCGGCAGCACAGCTGGCAGTGGTACCAACTCATCTCACTTATCATGTCTACCACTGTGCCCACATTATGAGCAGCAGCAGCAAATGCTCCTGTACCACCTGCCACCTGCACACACCCTCTTACCAACAGAGAGATTACTGGTGACAGGGAGTGCCCACCTGGCTCAGCCAACCTCCCTGCCATTTCACCCACCCAGTAAGCAGCATCATGCAACCCTATACCTCTACACTGACTACAAATAGTGTACACAACTGACCCATCACTGCCCCTCCCTCCATCACTCTGCCCCCGCAGCAAGTGTCAGGATAATCTCCTGTACCACTAAGCCAATGACTGGAGGTAGCACACACTTGCTGTCCTACCTCAGCAATAGGGGGTGAGTGTCCCTGTGCCACCAGACCAGTGGTCAGCAGACTATGCCTGCCCCATTTGCCATATGTCAAAGCAAAACAAAAACCTCAGAACAAAATAAACAATATGCAATAAATAAATAATAATAAATAACACCTAATACCTCAGAGACAACAGACAATAACAAATCATATGAAGAAACAGCGTAAGATGACTCATCCAAGTGAGCACAGTAGAGGGACAGAAAACCTTCCTGAGGAAGAAATGATCATGGAAATACCTGAGAAGGAATTCAAAAGAATTTATATTTAGGATCCTCAAACAGATTAGGGAAAACATAGGGAAAAAACACTCTAGAACTCAGGAAAACAATGCAAGAACAAACTGACAATCTCAATGGACAATTAGAAACCGTATACAAACAACAATTCAGAAGATTAACAACAAAATGTGAGAAATAGATAACACATTGGACGGACATAGTAGAACTGAATCAATGGAAGAAAAAAATCAGGAAAATAGAGGGCAAATTTCTTGGTAGTAATTTGTTTGAGGAATAGTGAGAAAAAAGACTGGAAAAAGCCTCAGAGTTATGTAGGATGTTATCAAAAGGAATAATTTATGTGTAATATGAATTCTAGGAAAGAAGGAGAAAGGGAAAAATAAGATTTTTTTAAATTGTGATTGAGTGAAAATGTACAATCCAATATAAATTTGCGTGCCCACCTATGTGAAGCTCCCACTGCTCTCCCTGCCTGGTGACAGCACACTCCTCCTGTCCTTTCTATACATGTCATATCCTCCTCACAATCTCCTGTTCCCTCCTCTACCCCCACAACTCCAGTAAGAGGCCAGCAGGACAGCATCCTATAGATGCATAGAACCATAAAGTGCATACATGCTATGGTCACTGACAGAGGATTTTTATTTTTATTTTTATATTATGATTGAGTGAAAATATATATTCCCATATAAATTTACATGCTCACCTATATGCACCGCTCTCCCTGCCCAGTGACAGCACACTATCCTGTCTGCTCCATACATGTCTCATTCTCCCAACAGTCTTCTTTCCCGTCCTCTCCTCTCACTCCTTCCTCCAGCCAGAGGTCAGCAGGATGATATCCTATAGATGCATAGAACCATACAGTGCATCCAATATACGGTCGCTCTGCATTGCCAAGTCCAATCCATTCCTGTCCGAAGAGTGGACCTTCGTTATGATTGATGGGCAAGGGCAGCATCAGGGCCAGGAGCCATGCTCCCAGGGGAATCCCGAAGCCACTGGACCATCAATTGAGGTCTTTTAGTGGAGATCTCAGGGTGCACCCCTTTTTATTCTTGTGTTGCCAGTGAGACTCAACTTAGTGAGCTCCATCACAGCTATCACTGGTGGTGGCTGGGCACCATCCAGTTCTTCTGGTCCCAAGTCTATGTAGGCATCCACTCATGTGGGCCTCTCTATCTTCTGGGTTGTCTTTACCCCATGTTGTTTTGGTCCTCAGTGAGCATCCGTTCCTGCTGAGTTGGGACCATTTGCTGTGCCCTCAGATGGCAGCTTGGCAGCTTTTAAGACCCCAGCTGCCACTCACCAGTTTGGGGTGCAGAGAGCCCTCTTAGCAAAATGCTAGTTGTGCCAATTGGCCTTGATTTCACCTAAGAGCATGGTCCCCTGCCCCCTGCCCCAGCTACTCTGTCCTTGCAATATTCGGTTAAGACGGCAGGAGTATTCAAGTTATGTTGAAGTCCACTTAATATTGTTCTTGTTTCTAATATGTGCTGTCACCGATTTCACCGAACCAAATTTCTACCAACTATCTAATCTAATCCCACCTCTCCACCCTCCCTCCCTCTCCTCCCTTGCAGCCATCAAAGACTCTTTTCTTCCATACATAAGTCTGTTTTTGAGTTATCATAGCGATCTCATGCAATATTTGTCCTTTTGTCACTGACTACTTTCACTCACCATAATGTCTTCTAGTTGAAACCAGGTTATGAGATGTTTCCTGGAATCATCATTATTCTTTAGCATTGCATAGTGCTCCATTGAGTATATATACCATAGTTTACCTATCCATTCCTCTGTTGTTGGGCATCTGGGTTGATTCCATCTTTTTGCTGTCATGGACTGTGCTGCAATAAACATTCTAGTGCCTGTGTCCGTTGGTGTGAAAGGCCTTGATTCTGTAGGATATATTCCAAGTAGTGGAATTACTCGGTAAAATGGTATATCTATATCCATTTTTTGAGGAAGCGCCAGATTGCTTTCCAAAGAGGAAGGACCATTTTGCAACCCCACCAACAGTGTAGGAGAGTTCCACTTTCTCCACAGCCTCTCCAGCATTTGTTGTTTTGTGTTTTTTGGATCATGGCCAACCTTGTTGTGGTGAGATGGTATCTCATTGTAGTTTTCATTTGAATTTCTGTAATAACTAGAGATCGTGAACATGTCCGCATGTGTTTTTTGGCTGCCTGGATCTCATCTTTAGAGAAATATCTGTCCATCTCCTTTGCCCATCACTTAATTGGATGATTTATCTTCTTCTCGTTGATATTTTTTAGTACCTTATAGATTATGGAGATCAGACATCAGTCTGACATATAGTTACCAAATATTTTTTTCTCACTCTGTAGGTGGCCTTTTAATTCTATTAATAAAATCATTGGATGAGCAAAAGTGTTTGATTCTTTGTAGTTCCCATTTATCTATTTTCTCTTCTGTTGATTGTAGTTTGTTTGACATATTTTGAAGTCTGTCTACATTGTGTATTAAAACTTCCATTGTTGTTCCTATGGATTTTTGAAGATATATTGGCATAAAGCTTTCCCCAAATCATGAAAACAAAAGGTTTCCATCCAAGAAACCCAACCAACACTATACAGGATATACTTCAGGAGAAATTCTCCAAGACATGTCATAATCGAACTTTCAAGACCAAAGACAAAGAAAGAATCTTGAAAGCAGCTCATGAAAAATGAAATATTACTTACAAAGGGCCACTGAGAAGACTCAACAACAATTTCTCATCAGAAACTATGCAGGCAAGAAGGCAATGGGATGACATCCATAAAATCTTGAAAGAAAAGTACTGCCAACCAAAAAATCACATATCCAGCAAAATTGTCTTTCAAAGGAATGATAAAATGAAGTCATTCCCAAATAGGCAGGAATTAAGGGAATTTGTACAAAACAGATCAGCCTTAAGAAAAATATTAAAGAGAATCTTTTGGATAGAGAATCAACAACACGCACCAACTACCTGAGATAATGACACATGATGACATCACACAGATACCAATCCAGCAAATGATGCAAATTCTATAGACTAGAGGAACCTCTGAGACCATTCCCCTAAGATACCCTTTTAACCTGGAACTAAAGCAACTCCTGGAGGTCACCTTTCAGCCCAATATAGAATGACTTATCAAAACAAACAACATCACCTGTGAGTAATGTGTTCCTTTAAGCAATCAAGTATATGAGACCAAATGGTCAACATTTACAGAAAAACCAAGACAAGAAGTCAAGGAGGGGTGGGGAAACTGGAAGGATGGAAAGGAGGAAGGCAGGGTGGAAATGGTAAGAGTGTTGACACATTATAGGGATTCTAACCAATGTCGTAACAGTATGTGTATGAATTATTGACTAGAAATCTAATTTGCTATATAATCTTTTACCTAAAACAGAATTAAAAAAAAAAAAGCCATTAAGCTGATTCTGACTTACAGCAACCCTGTAAGATAAAGTAGAACTCTCCAACTGTCCCATAGAGTTTCCAAAGAGTGACTGGTAGACTTGACCCTTGAAGTTTGGGTTAGCAATCAATCTCTTCACTACTCTGTCACCGGAGCTCCAAAACACAATTGAAAAAAAAAGAACTGAATTCACTTAGGTATACTGCTGTGAAATGAATCAATACACAGAATTATTCTTGAAACATAAAACTGTATGTTATATAGTTATATAATTTCTTCTGATTATGATGATCATTTCTGCTACTAGTAGCACTAGGTTGCCAGGATTAGAAATTGTATACTGAGGTCTTTCATGCTAGGATTTCTCAGCCTCAGCACTATTGGCATTTTAGGCTGATTCATTCTGTGTTGTAGGGAACAGCCCTGCGTACCACAGAATGTTGAGTAACAACTCCAGTCTGTGCCCACTGGGTACTAGTATAACCCCTACGCCAGTTGTGACTGTCCCATATATCTCCATACACTGCCTAATGACCCCTGGAGGGTGTGGATCACACCTGGCTGAGAACCTCTATTCTAGACAAATGATATGGTTGAGATGCGATGTGGGGTGTGCAAAGAACACCCATCATGGAGACATATCTCTTTCTTCATTATTTATTTATTGAGCTCTTGCTGTGTGCCAGAAACTATTTTAGGAGATGGAGTATGAGGATAAATAGAACATGGATTTTGTCTTAAGGAGAAGGGTCTTGTAAGGGGGGAATACAAACCTTGTAAGTAAATTACCAATTAGTGTGGTAGAGGCAATGAACTAGACATGCACAGGATTTGGGAGCACGTGATCACAGTGGGAGTGAGAGCTCCTGACCCAGCCTGGGTGGAGAAGAAGCTGGAGGCATCAAGGAAGCCTTCTTGAGTTGCTTAGTCTGAGTTGAATCCTAACATAAGTAGACCCAGTAGAATGGCTATTGTATCTTTTAAAAAAGGAAAGTAAAAGTGTTGGCAAGCATGTGGAGAAATTAGAGCCCTCACGCGTTGCCAATGAGGATGTGAAATATCACAGCCACTGTCGAAGACAATTTAGCTGTTCCTCAGAAAGTAAAAAATTAAATTTATTACTGAGCAATTCCACTCTTCGGTATATACTCAAAAGAATCGAAAGCGAGGGCTCAAGTACATAGTCTTACACTAATGTTCATTGCAGTATTACTTACATAACCAAAAGGTGGAGACAAGTGCACATCAACAGATGAATAGATAAAGTGTTTTATATTCACACCAAAGAATATTACTCAACCATTAAGGGAATGAAGTTCTGATACATGTTGCCACATGGATGAACCTTCAAAACATTATGCTAAATAAGCCAGAAACAGAAGGACAAGTTTTGTATACTTCCATTCACAGGAAATATCTAGATTAGGCAAATTCATACAGAAAAATACAGATGAGAGATTACAGGTCGTAACAAATCATTGCTTAATGGTACAGAGTTTCTGTTTGGGGAGATGAGAAGTTTTGAGAAACAGCTAATTGTGATGATTGTACAATGCTTTGAATGTTATTATACACTTACAAATGGTTAAAATGGCAATTTTCATGCCATATATACTACCACAATACAGTATCTTCAAATAGAGTTCAGTCAAAATAGCCCCCTCCTATGAAAAGATAAGTTGATGTTAACCAAGGGAAGGAGGTAAGCTGAGAACATTGAAGGAGCGTTGTAAGAGAAGACACAGAGGTGAAGACAAGCCGAGAGCGTGTACTGAGTGTTCTGCAGGGAGTGTTAAAAGTCCAGAGAGGTAGACAGGATGACCTTGTCTGTGCACTAAGAGCTTGTACTTTATGCCAGGATAGTGGACTCACTGGAGGGTTTTAAGTGAGGGAGACACACACTTTTGTTGGTAAGAGACGGAGGCTGGATTTAAGAGGTGGAAGAGGGAAAGCAGGAAGACCACTCAGGAGGCCAAGAGATAATGATGGTTTGAGTTAAGACAATGGAAGTAGGAGAGAGATTTGAGAAACGTCTCAAGGTAAATTGTCATGACCTGGTGACTGTTCGGGTGTGGGAAATGAGGTAAAGGGAGGATTGAAGGATGACTGCCTGGCGCAGTTGCTATAAATGTGCCTCTCAGTATCGAGTGCCTAAAAAATTCTCAGTGGATAAAAAACAAATCAACAACAACAACAACAAAAAACACTACCATCAAGTCAGGTCCGACTCATAGTGACCCTATAGGTCAGAGTAGAACTGCCCCATAGAGTTTCCAAGGAGCACCGGGTGGATTTGAACTGCTGACCTTTGGTTTGGCAGATGTAGCACTTAACCCGTTACGCCACCACAGTTCCCTCTCAGTGAATGGTAACCATTATATTCTGCTATCGTGTAAACATCTTGTTATCCCCATTGTACAGATGAGGAAATGTAAGGTCAGAGAAGAAAAATGATTTGCCCAAAGTCAAACAGGCGGTTTGAACTCTCTCGAACAGTCCCAACTCCTTCCCTGTCTGTCTTTAGCTTATGCTAAGTGTGGATTGAATAAATGAAGATGAATTCATTCAGAAAGAAGTGGACCCTTGTTACCCTTGGCTCTTATGTTTAGTAGGTGCTCTGTATTTATTGAATAGAGGAATGATTTTTTTTTTTCCCTTCCTAATCCAAAGTGCTGGAGTTCATATGCTATGTTCTGGAATTCATCTTTTTCTTTTCTTTTTAAATTTTTTATTGTGATTAAGTGAAAGTTTACAATCCAAGTTGAATTTTACATAAAACCTTGAGCACCTGTCTCTCTATAATTCCATCTGCTCTGCTCACCCTGTGACAGCACACACTTCTTTTTCAATTTTTATCTCCAGTATCCACTTAACCCATACTTGTCCCCTCCTTGCTACCATCTCCTCTCTGCTCTAGAAATCACTAAGACAGGCTAATACATACATTAAACCATAGGATGGAAGAATGATTTTAATGTAAATTATACCTATATAGACATATAACGGAAACTCTGGTGGTGTAGTGGTTAAGAGGTATGGTTAAGGGCTAACCAGAAGCTTGGCAGTTTAAACCCATTATGGGCTCCTTGGAAACCACGTGGGGCAGTTCTATTCTCTTTTATAGTGTCACTGTGAGTTGGAATCAACTTGACAGCAATGTTTTTTTTTTGTTTTAGACATAATAATTTTCATACATTATAAATTGTTGAGGGGAAAAGAAACTGCTTACCAAATATTATATTGCAAATGTCACCCACCTGACCTGTAGCTGTAGTCTCTTCTCTGGTTCCTGGTCTTATAAGTGAGATCTTCAGACTGTGAAGTCCATTGTTCTTCCTCTTTGTTTAAACTTCACTAAAAAACTCATTGCCATCGGGTCAATTATGACTCATAGCAACCCTATAGGACAGAGTGGAACTGCCCCGTAGAGTTTCCAAGGAGTATCTAGTGGATTTGAACTTCCAGTCTTTTGTTTAGCAGCTGTTGTATTCAACCACTATGCCACAGGGTTTCCTTAAACTTCACTATGTCTCTTCAAACCCAGAGCCAGGGATATAGATACTTGTTAAATGATTTGGTCATTTGTGTTAATTTTTAGCATAGCCATTAAATTCTGAGCCTTCAGTTCTGTTCTTACTTCTGTCCAAAGACATGTGTGACCAAGACTAAGAATGAATGTTGCGTAGGAAAAAGGGAAGAAAGTCAGAGGATTAAACACTGAATGTTATGGATCTGACTAAGGTAAACAAAAAGAAATTCCTATCTTACTTCTCTCTGGGAATGCTCCAAATCTAGACTTCAAAGCCCCTCAAAAACCAAGATACAAAAGTGTAGGATTAGTGGTGCAGTCTCTTTCTATTTTAAGAAGGTGTCCAGAAAGGCCAGTTAAGCCTATCTGACAGCGGTGACAGCCCTCAATGTCAGAAAATTCAGGAATGATTGTAGCCTGTACAGCTCTCAAGGCCTGCAAGGATTGCCAGAGAATGTCACTGGCATTAGTCCCTTAGGATCATCTTCCTTCTCTCTGCCAGTAGAAGAAAATTCTGGATCTGGATGGGAGAAGATTCATAGCACTCCACATAGCCTGTAGTTATGCAGAGTTGTTATGTGGGCATGACAGTTTCTATACCAGAGCCAAGAATAGAGAGACAATAGGAATTTTGTACTCATTAAATTATAAAATGGGCACCAGCTTATACTGGGTGTAGGCAGTGACTACCTTCTTACCCTGTAGATTGAGGGGTTTCCTTAATCTGAAGTCAAGGCCTCACACAGAGTGAGTGTACCAGGAGAGCTGGCCAGGAGTTCCTTCTTCCCGCTTGAGTTCCAGCTACAGTGCAGCCTCTGTAAGTATTTCTTGTACATTTTTGCTAGCACAGACCTCTGCATCGTTCCCAGTTCAAGGTTTACCTGTCTACTCCAAGCAGCATCTTGAACTCTGAATCATTTTAGTAACTATTACTTAACAATTAAAAAAAAGAAAAAGACAAAAACACCACTGCCATTGAGTCAAAGCGAACTCATAGAGACCTTGTAGGACAGATTAGAACTGCCCCATAGTTTCTAAGGAGCAAATGGCAGATTTGAACTGCCGACCTCTTGGTTAGCAGACATAGCATTTAACCACTGTGCCACCAGGGTTTCCATTACTTCACAATAGGTTACTAATATTATTGTTTCCTGAAAAACAAAAAATATTTTCTAAATTTAAATTACCATAGTATCTCTTAAGCCTACACCACTTGTCACTGAGTTGGCTCTGGCTCAGGGGGATCCCATCTGTGTCAGAATGAGACAGTGCTCTATAGAGTGTGCAGTGACAGCTTTTTCAGAAGGAGGTCACCAGGCCTTTCTTCTGAAGCACCCTGGGTGGACTCAACACCTACTATTTTTTTTTTAATTGTGACTAAGTGAAGGTATACGATCCAAATTGGTTTTGCATTCCCACGTACCTGCAGCTCCTTCTTTTCTCCCCACCTGGTGACAGCATACCCCTCCTTTCCATTCCTTACTACTAGTGTCCCCTCAACAATCATCTGTCCCCTCCTCTCCATCCTCTTCTCTACCATCTAGAAAGAGACCAGTAGGACCAGCTCCTATAAATGCAAAAAACCATAAAGTACACACACCAAGTGGTCACACTGTGTCCTTGAGTCCAGTCCATTCTTGTCTGAAGAGTTGACCCTGTTACTGGTTGCCAGTCAGGGACAACAGCAGGTCTGGAGGCCATGTTCCCAGGGGAGTGTCCAGGCAGTTGGACCATCAGTTCAGGTCTTTTAGAAGAGTTCCTGCGCAGCACCTCCCCTTTTCCTTGTGTGAGCTCAGGGACTCTACATTGTGTCCCCTGTCGTAGCTGTATTTGGTGGTGGCTGGGCACTATCTTGTTCTTCTGGTCTCCTGTTGATACAGTCTCCTGTTTACATGAGTCCTTCTGTTTCTTGGGCTCTTTTTTCTTTGTGTCTTTGTTGTTCTTGGTCATTATCTTTTCCAGATGAGTTTGGGACCATTTGGTGTACCTCAGATGGTAGCTTCCTAGCTTTTAAGACCCCAGACACCACTCACCTATGCAGGATGCAGAAGGCTTAGAGATAGACTAGTTATGCCATTTGGCCTCAATGTCCCCTGAATGCATGGTCCCCAGACTCCTGTCTCTGCTACTTTATCCTTTGAAAGAGTAGATTGAGCTTAGAAGATCTTTCAACTTACAGTGAAGTCCAGTTAAGTTGTTCTGCTCTCTACTGTCAACACGTACGTTTTGGTTAGCAGCTGAGCATGCTCCATCCTTCACCATTTACACCACTTGCGGACTCCCTGTAAGGCTGTTGTGTGCTGTTGAGTCAACTCCGACTCACAGCAGCCACATATGACAGAGTAAAAATGCCTCACCTGGCAGGCCATAATTTTCCCGGGTGCAGACCTCAGGTCTTTTCCCCGGCAGAGCACTTGATGGGTCCCAGCTCGACTTTTCACTTAAATTAGCAGCTGAGCGCTTAAGTGTTGTGCTATCGGGGCTTCTTTCTTTAAGCCTAAAATCGTTGCTGTTGTTTCTGACTTATAGGACCATGTATGACACAGCAGAATTGCTCTATGAGGCTTCCAAGGCCATAAATCTATATGGAAGTCGTCTGCCCTGTCTGTCTCCAGTGGAGCAGCCAGTGTGGTCAAACTGCAGACCTTTGGTTTAGCAGCACTTGCTCAACCGCTGGGTCACCAGGGCTACCTTCCTTTAAGCCTAGGCAGTGGCTGTTCCTCCAGGTAAAATGCTCTTGACAGATAACCTCCTTTGTCTGCATTTTTGTACACTTTCTTCAGTTCTCAATTTAGAGATTACGTCCCCCGCTCTGGAAACCCTGGTAAAATAGTGGGTTAAGTGCTATATCTGCTAACCAAAAGGTCAGCAGTTCAAATCCTCCTGGTGCTCCTTGGAAACTCAATGGGGCAGTTCTGCTCTGACCTCTAGGGCCACTAGGAGTCGACGTGACTGAACGGCAGTGGTTTTGGTTCGGTTTGGTCCTGTGCTTTTCCTGACCTGTCTGGTCATTCCACAGTCCCTAGCCATACCCTTGACTCTGTATTGTCATGTAATTACTTGTTAAAGACTCTATAGAGTTTCTTTGGGAACTGAGACTGCTGTTTATTTATTGCAATGTCTCCAGTGATGGATACACAAAAAAACAAAAGCAATGCCCTAGAGTTTCGATTCCAATCATAGCACCCCTACCAGACAGAGTAGAACTGCCCCATAGAGTTTCCAAGGAGTGCCTGGCAGATTTGTACTGCTAATATTTGATAAGCAGCTGTAGCACTTAACCAGTATGTAACACACCAAAAAAAAAAAAAAAAAAAAAAACCCCGCTGCACCAAACCCAGTGCCATCGAATCAATTCCAACTCATAGCAACCCTATAGACAGAGTAAAACTGCTCCATGGAGTTTCCAAGGAGTGCTTGGTAGATTCAAACTGCCAACCTTTTCGATGGGAATTGTAGCATTTAACCACTACGCCACCAGGTTTTCCTATGCAACACATGGTAGGCTATAAATGAATGCTTGACCTGAATTGGGGCACTTTGGGAAGCCCAGGGACTTTACAGGCAATTTGAGGGGGACTGGAGTTCATGTTCTGCTACTTGCCAGCTGCGTAACTGGAAACATTACTTACTCCCACTGAGCCTCAGTTTACTCCACATGAAAAATGAAAATGATAATAATTACTTGCCTTAAAATGTGGAAAGTCTAACACAGCTCCTGGCACGTAACAACTGGTTGCTGTTTGAGTCTATTTCATCTCATGGAGATGCTGTGTGTTTTGCATTAGAAGTCCTCCATAGGGTCCTCATGGCTGTGACTTTTCGAAAGCAAATCTCTTGGTTTTTCTTCCTAGGAGCTTCCAAGTGGGTTTGAACTGTCAGTCTTTCAGTTGGTAGCTGAGTGCTTAACTGTTTGCGCCACCCAGGAGCTCTTCGTGGAACATAAACCAAAAACCCATTCCTGTGGAGTTGATTCTCACTCGTGGGTAGCCCATGTGTTACACAGAACTGAGCTCTATAGGGTTTTTTTTTTACAGTATAATCTTTATGGAAACAGATCACCAGGCCTTTCTTTTGCGGTACTGCTGAGTGGGTTCAAACCACCAACCTTTAGGCTAGCAGCCAAACTGTTTGTGACACTTGGTGCCTAATAACTGTATTTATTCCTTTGATCATTATCCTAGCATGAGGATGAGAAGGGCCTTTCCAGTGGTTTCTGCTGGGCCACTGATATGGTTGGAAGTCTCACCCTTAAGTATCTACGTGTATATTTTTATAATTTTGCCTGGTTTTTGATTATGAGAAATGGCTTTACAGAGTGGACAAAACACAATACTTGAGGTCACTGACCAGGTTTGAGATGTTTGCAATCATTTCTGCTAACATAGGATATACACATTCATTTGTAACTACCCACTCAGTTCAAAGCCTTGTACCTAAATTGTCTCTAAATGTACCTGCTCATTACTGACTCTGAAAATTTTTAATAGCATCTCAATGACCATCCCACTCAGAACAGTTTCCTTATGGTTCAAGGTGTGCTCAGCTCTGTTCAAGTAATCAAATTGTTTGTGTGCTGCCTGTTCGAAGTCCCATGGTGATTTAGATTCTGTTTCTATGGTGCAACAGTGACATCCATTGGCCTGTCATGCTAATTATAGAAAAAGCCAGCTTCTCAGCAGTACATCTATTTGAATTCTTGGTGTACTGACATAAAAAAGAGAAAAGTTGTCTCCTAGCCCGACAAGTAAGTCACACTATTGCGCAGTGCCTGGTGCTCTGCACACAGGGCTGGTTTTAGGATCCTTCCCAGGGATCTATATTCTAAGATTAGTGACACCAAAATTTTCCTTTATGACCATGAGTTGAGTAGATTTGAGTAGTTGTGTGCTGTCAAGTCAGTTTCAATTCAAAGACACCCTGTAGGACAGAGTAAATCTGTCCCAGATGGTCTCCAAGGTTCTAATCTCTATGGAAGTAGATTTCCAGGTCTTTTCTCCTGTGGAATGGTTAGGTGGGTTGAAACCCTGACTTTTTGGTTAGCAACCAAATGCTTAACCATCGCATCACCAGGGATTCTGGATAAAGACCAAAAACAAACCCACTACCACTGAGATGATTCCAACTCATAGCGACCCTATAGGTCAAAGTAGAACTCCCCAATAGAGTTTACAAAGAGTGCCTGGTAGAGATGAAGTGCCCACTTCTGGTTTGCTGTCCTAGCACTTAACCACTATGCCACCAGGGTTTCCAGATAGTGACCAGAACCAGTGAATTGTAATAGGGTGACAAGTGTTATATCACACATCCTTGTAGGATGCTACAGGAGCAGCCTTCCAACCCCCAACCCCAAGGTGTGTGAGTCTGTGGAAGGGCGGTGGGGGAGGAGGGACCCATTTCAATTTGCCTCAGTACCAAAATATCAAACACTTCCTCAGTATCAAAGCTAAAAAAAACATGCAAATCAAACGTGTTGCTATCAAGTCAATTAGGACTCATAGTGACCCTATGGGGCAAAGTAGAACTGCCCCAAAGAGTTTCCAAGGACCACTTGGTGGATTCAAATTGCCTACCTCTTGGTTTGCAGACATAGATAGTGCTTAACCACTGCACCACCAGGGTTTCCAGCAAAGCCGAGGAGACTGCAAAATGAACAGTCAGATTCATAACATTTGTGTATTAATAATAATAATAATAAAACATGGATTCAATTGCATTTTATATTATTTCCTAGTAAATCTTTTTTCGGAAACAGGGAATTTATGACTAATTTGTGGTGTATGTAGCCATAACTATTATTGACTCATCATTAAAGCTTTCTGAAATCATTATTATTAATAATTAGAAAACAACAGCAACAAAAAAAGACTCATTTACAGAAAGAATCTTACTCAGAATCCATTATTCCGTCTCGGCTGGCCGCCTAACAGGAAAACTTGGTTATTAAATCATCTCATTTTAATTCTCATTATAAACACTTAGCAGAGCTTCGCGTTGTGAACTCACTGACCCTTCCTCTCCAGAGAGGGTTGGGTATATCTGTCCCCATTTACAAGTGTCACTTCCTGAGGACAGAGGCCAACATCAGACACAAGACGTCTTGCCAAACTGGCAGGTCTTATGACTATCCGTTCTTCAGTCCTGCTGTTTGATCATCAGGGCTTGTATGGAAGATGTGGAACCCATGTTTTAAAATACCACTTCTCCTGTTTGTCATTTGGTTTAGAACTATATGCTGGACAAACTGAGAAGATTTTAACTTACAATTGTTGGCTGTGTTTCACCCCAAGCTGTAAATGTGAAGTATTCACTGTAGTTGCTGTGGCTTTTGAGAGGTCTCTTTGGCAGTGTAAGAGATGATGAATTCCTTTAACTGAAGTGACTCGTGTATTTTCCCTAGTGTGTTCGTGCTAAAGAAACCAAGAACAAAGTTGCACAGGAAAATCCCCAGAGGCTGTCAGAGCTGAGTCTGATGACCTTGTTGGGTGTGTGTCTTAGCCATCAGCCCTGAGAGTACCCCCTCCCTCTCCTCTACCGCACACAGGTGTCTTACACACTGCCCCTTGGCTCTGTGCATCCCAGTCCCCTTCCAGAGCTCTTCTTGCATGGGTAACTTCTGCACTGTCAGCATCTTTGCCATCTTTTGGCATTTTGGACTTGGATGTCAAATAAGCCCAAGGTACTCCTTTGCAGGGCCACCCAGTAAGTGTGTTGGGTGACCAGAGGGTTTGTAGATAGGTGTCAAGTTTCAAAAAAATCTGTCATGCATCTGCTTAGGCTAGGCCCAATACCTCTGTTGCCTCTGTTAGGGACTGGCCCTTTGGGGTATCTCCTGTCTTCTTTGCTTTTAAGTGGATGCCTCTAGGAGAGAGCCATTAACACCTTAGTGATAACTAGTCTGCCACAAAGTTGAATTCTTTCTAAAAATTTCCATGTTAATGTATTGAGAGATCATTTATGAACTAAAATGTACAGATCTTAATGTATAACGCAGTTCCATGAGTCCTAACAAAGTCTTACACCTGTTTAAGCCACACTGCTAAGATACAGACCATTTCCATCATTCTGGAAGCTGCCCTGTGTCCCTTCTCAGCCCTACTGCCCCCCCCAAGTATCCACTGTTCTGATTTATTTCACCATAAGTTAGTTTTGTCTGTTTTAGAACTTCTTATAAATGGAATCACACAGTATGTACTCTTTGGGGTTGATACTCTTTCAGTCAGTATAATCTTTTTTAATCTCATCCAAGTTGTTGCTTGTATCAGTAGTTCATTATCTATTTTCTGGTTGATGGACATTTGGATTGTGTCTAGTTTATGGCTTATTATGAATAAAGTTGTTATGGATACTAGTGTTGTCTTTGTATACATATTTTTTTATCTCAAATCTTGGGTAAATACAAAGGAATGAAATGATGGATCATAAAACCAAAACCAAACCCACTGCTGTTGAGTTGATTCCAACTCATAGTGACCCTTTAGGACAGAGTAGACCTGCTTCATAGAGTTTCCAAGGAGTGTCTGGCAGATTCAACCTGCCAGCCTTCTGGTTAGCAGAAGTAGCACTTAACCACTGTGCTGCTGGTCTTCCCTGCTGGATCATAGGGTGGATATATGTTTGACTTTTTAAAAACTTCCATACTATTTTCAAAAGTGGTTGTTACCATTTTACAATCCAGTTCCACTTGGTCTACAGCTTCCCCAACATTTAGCACTGGCCGTTGTTCATTCCCTATTGCTTCATCACGAATTACCAAAGTATAGCCGTTTACAGCATCAACTAGATGGCAGCCAACAACAAGCAGCAGCTGAAAGTAGCTCAACTGCATTAGCCCACGGCCAGAAGTCCTGCCTAGCTTAGTTAGGTTCTCTGTGCCTTCGCAAGCGTCTCACGGGGCAGGAGGACTGGGCTTTTATCCGGAGACTCTGTGGAAGAATCCACTCCAAGCTTATTCCGGTTGTTGGTTGAATTCGGTTCCTTGTGACTGTAGGATGATGTCCCTGTTGCTGTCAGCTCTCTGCTTCTGAAGGCAGCATGTCTTCCTTCTCGCATGGCCCTCGTGTTGAATTTCTCTGGTGCTTTGAATCTGACTTTCTCATCTCTGCCAGCCAATATATAGTCTATTTTTGAAAAGACTCACCTGGTTGGGTCAGGCCTACCTAGATAAACTCTGAATCCCAAGATCACTTGACTTGACACCTTAATTGCATCCTCAGACATCTTTTACCCACCGTCACCACGACCACCAATTACCATCATGTCAATTCCAATTCATCGCAACCCCGTGTGTGCTGGAGCAGAACTGTGCTCCATGGGGTTTTACAGTGGATATTTTATGCATTTCTGGGTAGAGTCAAAACTCTAACCTTTCAGTTAGCAGCCAAGCATGTTAACCATTTGTACTACCGAGGACTCCACCTCTCTTCATTAAAACCAAACCAAACCCACTGCTGTTGAGTTAATTCCAACTCATATCAACCCTGTAGACAGAATAGAACTGTCCAGTAGAGTTTCCAAGGAGCGCCTGATAGACTTGACCTGCCTGCCTTCTGGTTAGCAGCTGCAGCACTTAACCACTGCACCACCGGGGTTTCCACTATCTTTGCAGCACTACCTAAATTTACGCTTGAATAACCAAGCAACAGGGATCTTGGACCATGTTTAGAATTCTTTATATCATAGCAGTCCGTGGTGAAGTGGTAAAGTCAGCTTCCCTTTTTATTATCCAGTTGCTTTCAGAACTTGAAATTCAAGTATACTTCCCTTCTAAAGAATTGTCCCCACGATAGTTTTAATAACTATCCATCAGTATTTGTGGTCTGCACATTTCTATAACTTGCCACATTTAGGACACCCAAATGTGTCACCAGTGTTGAATTTTGACTGTCCCAACATGATCAGGCCAATTAACTAGCAATATTAAGTCTAGGAAACTTGTTGTTGTGTGCCATTGAGTCAATTCCAGCTTGTGATGACCTCGTAAGACGGAAGAGAACTGCATTTCCAAGGAGCAGCTGGTGAACTCGAATGGCCAACATTTGTTAGCAGCTTGAGCTCATAACCACCTCGCCATCAGAAAATTTAGACATGGGTTAAAGTGATTTGACAGAGTTGATTTTTGTTTTTTCCTGGTTCTTCTTGTAACTGGTTCTAGAGTTCAAAGTCAGTATGTGTGTGTGTGTGTGTGTGTGTGTGTGTGCGCGTGTGTGAGAGAGAGAGAGAGAGATAAAACCCCCAAACCCACTGCTGTCAAATCAATTCCTACTCAGAGCAACCCTGTAGGACAGAGTACAACTGCCCCATAGAATTTCTAAGGAGTGCCTTGTGGGTTTGAATTGCCAACCTTTTGGTTAACAGCTGTAACATATAACCACTATTCCAACAGGGTTTCCTTTTGTATGTGAGACCTCATCTTTTAGAGCAATTTTAGGTTTTTGTAAAAAAGAATTGTACATTAAGTAGATTCTTATTTACTGCCTCCCATTTGCACATTATTTTTCCTGTTAAAGCCTTACGTTCCTGTGGTACATTTTTTACATTGATGAACCAATAGTAATATGTTATTAAGTGAAGTCTATGGTTTACATGGAAACCCTGGTGACATAGTGGTTAAGTGCTATGTCTGCTAACCAAAAGGTCATCAGTTCGAATCTGCCAGCTGCTCCTTGGACGCTCTATAGGGTCACCGTGAATCACAGTTGACTTGATGGCACTGGATTTAGATTTATGGTTTTAGATTTATGGTTTACATGGAAACAGCGGTGCCACAATGGCAAAGTGCTGTGGCTGTTAACCAAAGAGTTGGTGGCTCACATCCTATAAGCCCTCCTTGGAAACAGCGTGGGACTGTTCTACCCTGTCCTATGGTGTCACTAGGAGTGGGAATTGACTCAACAGCAACAGGTTTACTTTTTGGTTTTTGGTAGTTTTATAGTTTATATGGGAGAGGAGCACTGATGGCATAGTGAGTGGTTAAGTGCTGAGCTGCTCACCAGAAAGTGTGGTCCTAACTCATCAGCCACCCTGAGGGAGAAAGATGTGGCAATCTGCTTCTGTAAAGTTTTATAGCCTTACAGACCTGATGGGGCAGTTCTACACAGTCCTGAAGGGTTGCTGTGAGTCAAAATCGACAGAGGGCAGTGAGGATAGTTAAGCATTTATCTTTATGTTGTACAGTCATATGGATTTTGACAAATGTTAACTTCATGTAGCCATAATTATAGTATCATATAGAATAGAAAGCGAGTATCTTAATTTTGTAACTAGAATAATAGAACTTAGCACTGAAAACTTGCAACATCTTTATAGTTCAAATGAGGGTCAGAGAAATTAATTCAGAGTTGGTTAAAGTCAGAGATGAGGGTAGAGCCCATTATCTCTGGGTTCCTGGGCCACGGCTCTGTCCACTGCATTCAGATCCCTACTTGCTTCTATAGAAATGTCAGGTCCTGCAAGGGAAAGACTCTTTGTAATTTGCTGCTTGAAGTTACCATATAAATCTCTAATGATCGAGAAAATATTTATTTAAAATCATGCTTAGACTATAGTGTTTTCCTTAGTTCCAAGTGGCAATTTTTAAATTAGGTAAATCCCTAACAGTTGATCTTTTGTTAGCTCAAAACTAGCTAGAAGAGGGAGGGAGACAAAGAGGTCTGACGTGTTTATGTTTAGGTGCTAAGATCGTAGAAGTCTTTGATTCTGTGTTTTGTGATAGCAAGTGCCCTGCATACAACTTCACTGAACTTGAGGACTTGTGCATTTCCCCTTTACAGACAATAAAATAATGATGTATCTGACCTTTATAAAACTCTTGCAAAACCCCATATTTTCAGGATGTATTCTAGAGAAACTAGTTGTGAAGTCATACAACTTGCAAAAGTCAAGAGTGGAACCCAGGTCTCCCTGCACAGAATGTTGGCGGTGTGGATGGTGTCGGTGGTTTGGGCGGTGCTGGTAATGTGGGTGGTGTTGGTGGTGTAAGTGGTGGTAGTGGTAGTATGAGTGGTATTGGTAGTGGTAGTGGTGTGGGTTGTGTTAGTGGTTTGGGGCATTTTTCCCCTTTATAGAGAGTAAAATGATGGTATATCTGATCTTCACAAAGTTCTTCAAAGCTCCCTATTTTCAAGATGAATTTCAGGGTAGTTAGTTGCAAAGTCATACAACATGTAGATTTAAGACGAGAATCAAAGTTTCCTTGTTGGTTTACTCCAGAGGCAATAACTGGTAGCATACCAGCCCAAACTCCAGAAGCTGTTTTTTTTTAATTATTATTATTTTATTATTTATTTATTATTTTTAGTATTGTGCTTTAGAAGGTTTGCAGAACAAACTAGCTTCTCATTAAACCATTAGTACACATAGCGTTTTATGACATCAATTACCAACCCATGACATGCCAGCACTCTCCCTTGTTCACCCTGAGTTCCTTGTTACTATCTTTCCTGTCTCTCCTGCCGCCTAGTCCTTGTTGCTGGGCTGGTGTGCTCCCTTTGTCTCATTTTGTTTCATGGGCCTGTCTAGCCTTTGACTGAAGGGTGAACCTCAGAAGTGATGTCATTACTGAGTTAAAAGGGTGGGCAGGGGCCGTATTCTGAGAGTTTCCCCAGTCTCTGTGAGGCTATTAAGTCTGGTTTTTTTTTTTTTTTTTGGTGGGTTAGAATTTTGTCCTACGTTTTTCTGCAGCTGTGTCTAGGATTCCCTGCTGTGATCCCTGTCATAGCAGTCAGTGGTGGTAGCTGGGTACATCTATTTATATTGGACTCAGTCTGGTGGAGGCTGTGGAAGAAGGTCTGTTAGTCCTCTGGATTGGTCTTTCCCTTGCGTCTTTTGTTTTCTGCATGCTCCCTTGCTCCAGATGGGCTGAGACCAGTAGAGTATCTTAGATGGCTGTCTAGAAGATGTGTTTTGCTTGGTCCACACAGTGTTTGTTATTGCTGTTTTTGTGTTTGTTTCCAACATTTAAACATTAGAAGTTTTTGCATAAAAATTCAAATTTCCAGCTTTCTCTGAGAAGTTGGGGGCTCTGGTAACAGTGACCCACTCTTCCCAAGGCAGTGGTGTGGTTGGAATGGCCCTTTACAGAGCCCACCTTGCTCACTTCATCCATTTTCCTTCCCAAGCTCTGTAGGGATT
This sequence comes from Heterohyrax brucei, assembly GCA_028571685.1. Lineage (NCBI taxonomy): Eukaryota > Metazoa > Chordata > Mammalia > Hyracoidea > Procaviidae > Heterohyrax > Heterohyrax brucei. The sequence goes on along the minus strand of CM053143.1, from coordinate 114,669,082 downwards.
TGAGTCCTGACACCTGTCTCATCTTGAGCTCCGGTTTTGAGACACCTTGCCTGACTGTTCAAACAACTTTGTATCTGGGCTATGCATACCAGGTATGTTTGGCTGTCGCTTCGTAACAGTTGAAGATAATGAGCCAGATTTTCCAAATGGGTGAGTCACTTCCTGGGATTAGGTAAGCCATGTTGGAAGAGGCACTTTCTCGGTAGATCCATAGTTACTGGCTCCCAGCATTCATTTAATTCTAAAACACACACTTTTTCTCACAGACCAGCTTACTCCTTCTGGAAATTTTTACTTTAAGTAAATAAAACATTTGCCTTTGTGAAGTCAAAAAGTTAATTTAGAAAAGCACTTTTTTGCCTAAAACCAGTGGCTATTGACTCCAATTTATGGTGAGCCCGTGTGTGTCACCGTTGAGCTGTGTTCCACACTGTTTTCAATGGCTGAGTTTTCCAAAGGACCTCACCAGGCCTTTCCTCAGAGGTGTCTCTGTATGGACTCAAACCTTGAACTTTTCAGCAGCAGCCGAGCACATTAACTGCCTGCACCACTCGGGGATTCCATTTTGCAGGAAGAGCTTGCCACGCCTTAATTTCTCTGGAGGAACCTCTGTGTAACTTGAAAAGTCTACCACAAAATTGTTCATTGATAATAGTTCTTAAGTTTTGACAGAATTCCTTGTTGACTGATAGCTGTCCACCTTTGCTGTACATAATAATCACCTAACCAAAACCAAACCCAGTGCTGTTGAGTTGATGCCGACTCACAGAAACCCTGTAGGACAGAGTAGAACTGCCCCGTGAGGTCTCCAAGAGTACCTGGGGAATCTGAACTGCCAACCTTTTCGTTAGCAGCCGTAGCCCTGAACCACTACACCACCAGATTTTCCGTAGAATCACCTAAGGAGCTTTGAAAACGAAATGATGCTGGGGATCCAGCCCCAGAAATTCTGTTTCAGGCTTAGGTTGATCCTGGGCCTCTAGGTTTAAAGCCTTTCCAGGTGATTCTGATGTGCGGCCAAGGTTCAGCACCATTGGCTTAGTGGGAAGGACTCCTTATTCCTACAAAGGGTGCCAAGGGTTTTATAGGTCTCTCCAGGGTTTTCATAGCTGCCAATACCATACAGAAATAGATGGGATGGGTTTAGTACCTGCATAACAGTATCAGGACCTCTGACAGCCTTGAGACCAAGTTAGCCTCTGCCTCTGGGCCTCAGACGGTGAAGCCACCTGAAGCCTGTGCTTGGCTGCAGCTCTGTCTGTGAGGCACTTACTCATGCAGGGTGGCCTGGCTGGGATCCATGAGTTTTTTTGATCTCCTATCACCCTGCCTGTGATAGGAGACGATATCCTGTGTTTAATTTTTTGTCCCACCCTCAATACCAGTTAAGGGTGGAGCCATTGGGGAGGGTGTACCAGGAAGCTATGGCATTCCCTGGACCTAGGACTTAGAGCCTGATAGGAGTACCAGCCTACCTGGATCAACTCCACATCAATAATATTCAGTTGAGTACTCACTATGGAGTAAAACTGTGCCATAGTATTCTCAAGACTGTGACCTTTGAGCAGGTTGCCAGTCCTTTCATTGAAAGTACCTCTGGCTGAGCACTTAACCGTTTGTGGTACACAGAATGCCCCTGTCCTGAGGAGGGAGAGTACTATATCAGACCAAGATCCATATATATGGTTTTCTGCATGTCTTGAGTGCTGGACTCTCCTATGGATTTGATTGCTTTTTGTCACATCTCTTAGAATAACCAAGATGGTGTTTTCTGATGTTTATGCTATGTGACTTTCTGATTTTATTAACTTATTTCCTGGAATTTCTCATCAGTCTCTCATGAGCCTGACAGAATAAAAACATTGCCCTGTTCAGGTATTTTTTACGAGACGCCTACCCTGCCCTTGTGTGGAGAGCAGGAGAATTTCTGAGAGACAGATCCAACTTAACAGCACTAGGAAGATGTTTGTGTCTTTGTTAGTGCCCTTAGTGGCTGCTACTGTGAGTCAGAATCGACTCTAAGTGGATGGGTTGTTTTTACTGTGTTGAATCCAGCCTCCTGTTTTACTTTGTTGCCAGTTTCGAAACCTCTCCCTGCAGTTGCTGGTTGCTGGTATGTGTCTAATCTTTCTTTCTGCCATGAGGTGTGACATCCTGACCCCGTGTCATAACTTCATTCCCTGATAAGTGCTACCCTGGTAAATTCTACTCTATTAGTGCTGACCTGCCTGACCTGGCATACTGGAGAAATTTCTAAGTGTGTTAGGAAATACCAACTGAATGCTTTTATCACAAAACCAAACAGAACTGGGTCACTTTCGGAACTCTCCAGATAACTGAGAAAAAAGATTTTATGAGGGACCCTTCGGGCTGATGTATTGGTTGATTTAAGGTAGTATCATCAAAGTATTTTCAAAAAAGAAAGAAAGAAAGAAATTTGCTGCGTTGTTGATCTAGAGTTTAAGAAAAGTCCAGTAATAGCCAGTGTGGCTCTTAACACTCCATAAAGCTAGAGGTTTGCAGTGACCATCTTGGTCTGATCACATTGTTCAGGTGCATCATGTGTCACAGCTTGCTTGAGCTGAAATCCCGGAAAGATCTTTCAACTCTTAATGTTTTGATTTCTGGAATAAAATGTGGAGCAAATAGAAAGCATTATTAGAATTGCCATGCGAACTGAAGCAAGTATTTGATATGATGCTATGTGAACTCTTCACTGGTTGGGTTTTTTATAGAGAAGAGAATATGTCACTGAGAATTGCTCGTATTATACCTGAGAAAAAAATCTTAAACATGAAATATGCTGCTGAAGAATGGGGCCTAGCATTATGAGACATTTTGAGGAAGCACAGCTAAGGCTCTGTGGGGGCAATGGGGGCTCAGTGGCAGGCTTCTCACCTCCTCTGTGGGAGACCCAGGTTCCATTCCCAGGCAGTACACTACACGTGCAGCCACCACCTGTCTGAACACAGGTTTCAGTGGAGCTTCCAGACTAATACAGAATAAGAAGAAAGGCCTGGTGATCTACTGCTGTAAGTTGATCAGTGGAAACTCGATGGCTCACAAGGATCGGCTCCTCCGTCCACCGTGGTCATGGCAAAGGCAGTGTGCTTCATTCCATTGTGCTCGGGGTCACCATAAGGTAGGGGCCGACTCAAGACAGCTAATAATAATAATCACCACCAAAGGCTTCCAGCCCACATGTCTACCTGCCTGTGAGGTCTTCTCACTTCATGTCTCTCAGGCAGTCATCTAAAAACTGAAATCAACCTCCCTGCCAAAGGTGTTCTTCTGTGTTCCCTGTTTCAATGACTGGTACCATCATCCATCTGGTTGTTGGAATCTGAAATCTGGGCATATTCCTTGACCCCTCCATCTTTCTCACCACTCCCCACATCTAATCAAAATGCACAAGGCCTCTGTTGACTCAAAGATATGTTCAGAAGTGTTCAGAATAACTGCTATGAACCAAATGTCCATCAAGTGATAACTGCATAGACAAAATATGGTATGTCTATATGATGGAATGCCATTTAGCAAAGACATTTTGCTAAGTGAAAGAAGCAAAAGGCAGCATATTGTATGAACCCATTTATTTGAAATATCAAGAAAAGGAAAATGTATGGAGACAAAAAGAGGATTAATGGCTGTCTGAGTCTGGCAATGGGAAGTCAAATTGGGCATGGGGAAACTTTTGGGAGTGATAGAAATGTTTAAGGAATCTGTGGTGATAAAACTTACCCCAAATCATTGAATTGTACATGTAAAAATAAAAAAGTTAATACTTAATTTGGAAAATAACTTAGATTTCTTATATTAAAACAAACAAAAAAATCCAGACAGAGATTTAGCTGGCATTCATTTTCATGATTTACAGGATATCATGGCTTCTACCTGTACAGAAAAGTGTTTTTTCCAAAATCCTGATTTAGGAAACAAGACCTTTATATACTATATCCATTAGGAACATAAAAAGTCAAGATAGTTTTCCCTTATGAAGAAAATGAACATAATAAGATTTTCTGGTCTAATTCTCTAAGCCGGACAAATAATCCAATCCAGGCCAATTGGCATCAAGTCACTTCCAACTCAGGGCACCTTATGTGTTTCAGAGTAGGACTGTGCTCCACAGTTTTCATGGCAGTGACTTTTCAGGAGCAGACTGCCAGGACTTTGTTCCAAAGCACCTCTGGAGGGCTTGAACCAAACATTTAACTGTTTGAGCCACCCACAGACTCCTGGGAGTAATGTTAAAACCCACTGCCGATGAGTCGGGTCTCACTCATAGCGACCCTAGAGGGGGAGTAATGTTAGTGAAGTAATATTCATACAAACCATGGAGCTCATTTGGCTAAAAGAAGTATTTTCAGGGAGAAATAAAGGGAAACAGGAAAAAAAATATGTCCTAGTTAGGCATATGTCTTAATTATTTCGATCAAATTCTCCTTACTGTAATCATTTTGTTAATTCAAGTTAGGGACAAGCAATAAAATAAGAGAAAAAAATCTTGTTCCTTCCAACCAGTATATACTGGTTGGGACAGTAAGTTCAAACAATGTGAGAAGTTGCCTGCTTTAAAATGTATTTACTCCCTCAAAGAAAAGTCATTTTCATTCCTTTAAGCACATATGGATTTTAGTTTGGTGAGAAAATACCCTTGCCATTATGAGGATTCTGCCTCATTACCTCTTATAAAAAAGCTCCCCTCCACCACCACCAAACTTGCAGAACCAAAGGAACCATAAATTAAAACAACATTGCTGTTTATTGCTTTGATTAACAAACAACCATCTCCTAAAAGGGGCGGGGGGGGGGGACTCCAAACTAGAACAGATTCAAAAGAAGCCCTTCCTCAAAATTAGTCAATATAAACAGTTCACCCTCCCAACTAGATGAGAGAAAAAGTAGCATGGGGTAAGGAGTAGGTAGAAGAATTAAGAAAGAAATTGAGTTGGGTTTCTTAAACTTTTTATTTTACCTCTTGGCATGACTGTCCTTGACTGTTAGTTCTGTGAATCTCTATTAGACTTTTGGGTTGGAATCAAGTAGTGAGGACTTGATATAATCTGTTATTTTGGACTGCAAAAGCTACTTTTATTATTATCCATTACCTACATAGTTTTAAGAATATCCTACTAGCCAGTGGTTCAGAAAGAGACATTGCTCCAAAGAGAAAGACCCATAGTTCCCTGCTTTAGCAAACTCTTCTCTATCTTTGTCCTTCCTTTTTGTTCCCATAAAGAGAAAGGATAGTTATGTGTAACTGCATTTCCTAGGCAATGTATTCAGAGAAAAATAGGGGTAGGGGTGAGGGAGATGAAATAGCCGCCAAAGAAGCAATTCATTTGTCTTTTCAGAATGCATTTTGCTAATTTCACCTTTTTCTTACTTGTTTTTTATTGTTGTTTTTAAATTTTGAATTAAAAAGATGGACCATTCTGATTCTGACTAGTGTCCTTGTCACCTCTTTTGTCAGGAAGTCAGAATTTTCAGTGTTTTTTATGTAGGTGAATGATACCCATTTTCTATGGGCAGTGACCACTTGTTTACATTTCTTCCAGGTTATTTATCTCTCCTTCTGTCCTGCAAATTCTAGATAGGGAAGGGAGGAATCAGTTGCTAACCTTGAACCTGTTAGGGGCTTCTCCAACTCTCCTGATAACATGGAAATCCAGGGGAGTTGCCATGAGCTCTCTAATCACATAAAACCATCCTCCTGACTCACGTCAAGTTTCCAGAAGCCATTTCTTCCTTCTCCCACTTCTTCCACTCCTCACCCCTACCCCCTCCGCATCCAGGACACACCAGTCTCTGGTCTCACGTTTCACTCCAGCTGCCTGGTCCCCATTTGGATTGGCTCCAGTTTTCTGAAGTCTGGCAGTTAGTTAATAAGAAAACCAGGGATGTAAATCACGAGCTCAGACAGTTACCTCTGGGGAAGCTTTTACATTCCCATCAGATCTTTTCATTCGAGAAGGAGACCAGTGCTCCCTTCAGACACCAGTAAGAATCTGGACCTGGCGTACACAGGGGTGGTGAGGGCGGGGGATTAGAAGATGCTGAAAATCAAGATACTTAGCATAAAATTTTATGCTTTTGATTAAAATGCATTCATTTTATGAAGAGCAAGGATCTCATGCTGGATTTAAAACAACAACAAAATGCTTAATCTGGCAACTCCCATACTTAACACTGATGGGAAACTATTCTCACTTGATAATTAAAAACAGAGAATTATCACTGTTATTTGTAAAAACAGGTCTTACACAATGTCATACATAACATACAATGGAGCATTACTGTGCCATAAAGAGAAATGAAGGTCTGATAGTTGGGACAGCATAAATGAACCTTGGAAACATTATGCTGAATGAAGTAAGTCAGTCACAAAAGAACAGATAGTACATGATCTCAAGTGTCTGAACTGTGAGGATGGCACAGAACTGAACAACATTATGTTCTCTTATTTGTTAGGTTACTGTGGGTCAGAACTGGCTTCATGGCACCTGACAGCAACAACAGAGACTAAAGTTTATTGGTGGTTATGGGGGCAGTAGGTAGGAGGAAGAGGAAGCCATGATTTGAGGGGCAATGAACTTCTATTAAGGGTGATAGAAAAATTTGGAAATGGATTGAGGCAATGGTTGTATAATATGATGAATGTAAAGTCACCGAAGAGTGCATGTAAAAATGTTGAAATGGCCAGTGTCTTGTTTTACATAAGTACAGTGAAAAACGGGTTTTAAAACATTCTCTCTGTCTTTTAACTTAGTAGTTTCAAACTCCAGGGGAGCATTTATTAGGTATCTGTCCTCTACTGGAAACTCTGGTGGTATCGTGATTATGTACTCTATCTGCTAACCAGAAGGTTGGCAGTTTGAATCTACCAGGTGCTCCTTGGAAATTATGGAGCAGTTCTACTCTGTCCTGTAGGGTTGATGTGACTTGGAATCAGCTCAGAGGCAGTGGGTTTGGTGTTTGGTTTTGTTATTCTCTACTATGCACTGTGTGAGACTCTGTAGGTGTTTGTGTTGAGTAAGAATGATAGGGCTCTTGCCCTCTTACCATAAAATTGTCAAAAACCTAGAGTATATTAGAGAAGGCTTAGGGCTGATATAAGCTAAGTAGTAAGTCCAGGGGACCCAAGAAGCACTCAGCAGAGTACCTGAGAGGTAGTTGTTGTTAGCTGCTGTTGAGTCCATTCCAACTCATGGTAACTAACCTTTGTGTGTGATAGAACTAAACATTGCCCAGCCATGCTCCATTTTCACGGTTGCTGATATGTTCGAGTCCACTGTTGCAACGGCTGTGTCAGTCCACCTCATTAATGGTTTCCTTCATTCTGGCTGACCCCCCCGCTTAACCAAACACCATGTCCTTTTCTAATGATTGGTCTTCCCGGATGACGTGTCCAAAGTAAGCGAGCAGAAGTCTCGCCATCTTTATTTCCCAGAAGCATTCTGATTAGTTAGCTAGAGCCATAGTTAGTGTTCAGTAAGTGAAAGTTGTTGTTAACAACAAGAATAATATCATTATCTAGACAGATATTTGTCCCAGGAGTAGTTCTGATTGGGAAGACAGGACATATACATAATAAAATAGATGATGCACCAAAAAATTGTGGTCAATCAGTACAGGGAAAAGAGGACTAGACTAATTGAGGATGGTTTTGAAAGAATGGGACTTAGATAAGCAAAGAAGGACAAAGAACATGACTTGGACCCATGACAATGGATGATGGGCATGTGCATGATAGGTCTGGGGACATCTATACAACGAACACCTCGTGTGTACTGTGAACCAACTGTGAACCATGCTCAGGCGGCTGGGTCAGAGATGACCGAGGTATGCTCCGTGAGCCTAAGGTACTTTCAGTCTATAAGGGGAGATTCTTGTTTTAATGGCACCAGTAGATGATTTTAAGGTAAAATCTAATAATAAAAGCCATACTTGATGATTAAACAAAAATTTTGAACATTCAGAAGAGGGAAGAATTGCTATGGTACAAGAGAATCAGTTTGCAGGTCTTGGGAGGTTGGCTAGAATGTCCAGAGTAGAGACTGGGGTTGAGGAAGGGTTTGCAACCCAAAGGTAGGTGTTAGTTAAGAATGTAGGTGAGAAGCCAAGAAATGCTTGCAAAATGGTAATTCTTAGACTCATTAAAGGTAGTTAGAAAATGCTTCTTCTTTTGAGCTGAGCCAATAAGACTGGAATCAGGCAGAGTTTTTAAAGGAAAAAGCCATAATAACTTTTCATGAACTAAAGCAGGGAGGTGGAAGCAGATTCTGCAGAAACCTGGGGCTATGCTTATTCTCCATCACATACAAAAGGCAAGAAGGACTTTTTAATCGCTTTCTTTTTCTTGGTGCCTCGAATGGCTAGAAAGGAAAGTCTTTGCCTGCAGAGAATGGATATGTGGATGTTCCTTGGACTTCTAGAAGGCAGAACCTTGTTCTCTTATTAGTTTAACCTGTATTACCTCCACCATCCAGGGCAGTATATGAAAAAAGCTTGGACTTTGGAGTCAGATAAACCTCAGTTTGTTTCCTCATTCTGCCCTTCCTTTACTCTTGGACCTTGGAAAGTTACTTCACCTCTGAGTTTCATTTTTCCCTCCAGTAAAGCAGGACTTATGTAATTCCTGTTGTGGAATAGTACTATAAAAACTAGAAATATGTAAGCCCAAGGCATGATTCATTCCCAACACTGGGCACAGAATAAATGGTTGCTGCTACTGTTACCAATAGGCTGTGGCTCCACTCTTTCTGTGCAGGTATGTCTTTGTGTAGCCATGACTTTGGGGCCACTACCAAGAGGTGACAGGTGCCATGGTGGCCCAATGGTTAAATGCTCAGCCACTAACCAAAAGTTCCATGGGAGAAAAGCCCTGTAATCTGCTCCCGTAAAGATTACAGCCTAGGAAACCCTATGGACCAGTTCTGCTCAGTCGTGCAGGACCACTATGCGTCAGAATTGACTCAATGGCTTCCAACACCGCCACCAAGAAGTAGTAGCCAAGAGGCTACTAAAGTCAGTTCAGGACCCTGTTATCTTTCTGCCTCTGAACAGTGCACACACACTTTAAAAAAAAAAAAAAATTGAACTTCAGAGAAAAGTTTGCAGAACAAGCTAGTTTCTCATTAAACAATTAGTGTACATACGGTGTTGTGATATTGGTTAACAACACCACGACATGCCAATACTCTCACTTCTCCATTTGGAGTTCCCTATGAGCCAGCTTTCCTGTCCCCTCTTGCCTTCTAGTCCTTGCCCCCTGGGCTGGTGTGCCCCTTTAGTCTCATTTTGTGTGACTGGCCTGTCCAGTCTTTGTGTGAAGGGTGAACCTCTGCAGTGAGTTCATTACCGAGCCACATTTCCAGCAGTCATACTCAGGGTTTCCCGGTCTCTGTCAGGCCAGGAAGTCTGATCTCTTCTTTGTGAGTTAGAATTTTGTTCTGCACTTCTGTCCCAGACTCTCTATTTGATCCATGTCAGAGCACTCAGCTGTGGCGGCCAGGCACCGTCTAGCTGTATTGAAGTCAGTCTGGTGGAAGCTGTGCTGGTTGTGGTCCGTTAGTTCTTTGAACTAACCTTTCCCTTGTGTCTTTACTTCATTGTCTCTTGCTTCCAAAGTGGTGAGACCAGGGGAGTCTCTTAGATGGTTGCTCACAGGCTTTAAGTCCCTGGACACTACTCACCCAAGCAGAATGTAGATGTTTTTATAAACTATGTTATGCCAGTTGAGCTAGATGTTCCCTGAGACCATGGTCCCTAGAGCCCGCAGCCCAGCGATTTAGTCCCTCTAGGTTGTTTCCACCTTTCTGCTATTGTGCACAGCACTGCAGTGAACATGGGTGTGCATGTGTCTATTCATATAACAACACTTATTTCTCTAGGATATATTAGCAGTAGAATTTTGGGGTCATGTGGTATTTCTATTTCTAGCTTTCTAGAGAAGCATCATATCATTTCCCAAAATAGTTATATCATTTTGCATTCCTACCAGCATGTATATGTATTGCAATCTCCTTGTAGCCTCTCCAACATTTGTTATTTTCTGTTTTTTGATTTATGCCAGTAGTGCCAGGGTGCAATGGTATCTCACTGGCACACATACTTTGGATACTTCCCAAATGTGCTGATTAGAAGAACTTTAAAAATAGACATTTCTCTCCCATCTTATCTTCCAGGAGCTTTGGTGGCACAGTAGTGGTTAAGGCACTTGGCTGCTAGCTGAAAAGCTAGTGGTCCGAACTCATCAGCTGTTTGGTTGGGGGAAGGATGTGGTAGTCTGCTTCTGTATAGATTTACATCCTTGGGAACCCTATGAGACAGTTCTACTTTGTCCTCTAGGGTCTCGATGAATCAGCATTGACTTGACGGCAGTGAATTTTGGTTTGGTATCTTATCTTCCTAGGCAAGAACACCAACGTATGTGGAATGACATTGACATCTGGCTTGGAGTAAAACACAGTTCTGAACATTTACTGGGAGAAAGCTATGCTTAAAAACAAACTAGAAAGGTTTTTGTTTTTTTTTTTTTAAATTTCATCCTGCTTGAGTCTACATATGAAAGTATAGGATAAACGGTACATAGCTTGAGGCATATGAACCAGCCAGCCAGAGATTCTAAACAGTAAGCTACTCTGGAAGGTGTTTTTCATGGTGCTTGATGGCTGGAATACCTTTTTAAAAAAGCAGGTTGTTTATAGATTTTTAAAAAATAAGGTAAGTTAGCACCTTTAAGTCAATAGCTGAAGTGAGACTGCCAAAAACAAAACAAGAGCTACATGTAATTTCTTTATTTTCTTTTTGCAAACTAGAGAGGCTAGTACTTTTGACTGATGGAACTGCCAAGCAGCTTGTGGAAATTTTTTTATTTTCAAGTATAAATATTGATGTTTACAAATGAAGATAAAGTGATTTTTTAAAACCTAAAATACCAAATGAAGGTCTAACCTCTTCAAAATCTGTAGACATTCCATTATATTGTCTGAATCTAGAAGCTGTAAATCATCAAAGTTTCTACATTCCAAATATGCCAATTGGTTTGCCCCAAAATGTAAAAAAAAAAAACAAAAAACCAGTGCCATCGAGTTCATTCTGACTCATAGCGATCCCAGAGGTTACAGCAGAACTGCCCCATCCAGACCTTTAGGGTAACAGACATAGCACTTGGCCACTATGCCACCAGGGTTTCCTGGTTTGCCCCAGTAACTTTAAATTTTTTTTTTTTAAATCTCTTTTTAAGTTACACTTCTGTAGCACCTTGGGTTGTTCTTAAGCCTATGTATGGAAATATTGATATTAAAACATTTAAAATTGTTACATGAAGTCAAGACTTCATACATAGAAATATTAAAGGGAGAAAACTGCTCAGTAGAGTAGGAGTCTTAATACTGTGAATAAAGGCAATAACATGGCCTTTTTGAAAGGCCTAAAATTCCACTGTGAAGGTATGAAGTGTCAACGTCAATACACAGTAGGGGAAAAAAAAAGATTAAAAGAAAAGAAAAAAAGGTTGCTTTGTATTATGACGACAAAATCATTGTTGACATCGTTGCTGAATACCCTCAGTCAGGGAAGCAGCTGTTTACAGCAAGTTACAAGATAGGTTCTTAAGCAGAGGAATAACTTGACACTTTTAGCCATTAAAACAGATTTCTGTAAAGCATGTATGTTGTTTGCATGTCAATTTATAACTATGTCATCTGCCTCCGTCTCCAGTTCTGCTATGTATCTCCTTTGTATCACATAAGATTAGATTCAGATACCTCAAAACCTAAAACCAAACCAACTGCTGATGAGAAAGTTCTAATTTAGGACAACCCTGTGTGTTATAGAGTAGGACTGGAGTGCCATAGGATTTTCTTGTCAGTGATCTCTAGCCGGTGATCTTAATGGAAGCAAATTGCCAGATTTTTCTTTTCTTCCTTCCATTTGCATCAGTTTCTTTCTCTCACTATGCTAGTGTTTTCCAGTGCCAGGAGGGTCTACTCTTTGCCCAGTCTTTCTCTCTTTATCTTTCTCTTATCTCCTTCACTGTCTCACAACTCAGTCACCCTGCACATTTTTGGACAGAGACATAGTATTAAATATATATATATGTGTATATATATATATATATATACATATACACACACAGTGCAAGTCAGTAATGTGAATTACACTGAATTTCTTCTCTAAATTGGTTAGCTCTTCCTCCTTGATAGCACCCCCAAATACTTATGTATGTTCATGATCCTTAGAAACATATGAATCTTTTACTGTTTAAAGATAAGAAAGGTTTAAAGTTTCCTTCAAAGCATATTGGGTTATGTTCCAGGAAAGAGTTCAGTCTTCAGTTTGCATGCCTCTTGGACTTTGTCTTATAAAACATTTTCTACTCCGGGACAGGTGAGGTTGAGAATGCTGTCTGGCTCAGCCCTGAGCACTGACCACACTACATCTGCATTTTTCCTGTGCACATTCTCCCCAGTGACAAGGACATACCAATATTTGAATGCACTTTCATTGAACCCTTGCTGTTAAGGACCTGTCACTTGTGGAGTTTTACCTTTCAGGATACTGGGCTGACAGTACTCATTGTCACCTAGATCAGATGTCTTTTTTGAAGAGCCCCGTGTCCTTCATATACGGAGTGTACTTCACCTACTTCCAGTAGTTTGCTGCCTGTAATGTAAGGTGACAGCTGTTTGTGGCTCACTTTAACCCTGTTCAGAGCTTTAAGGTTGAAAAGGAAAAACACTTTCTCCAGCACAAACAAGCAGAGTTAGTTTTAAGCCAGCAGGCTTCAGTTGTTTGAATTGTGGTTTGACCTATGTCTTTTATAATAAATGAACTCTTTCCTCTGAAATTTTGCTTGGTAACAACTTTACATTAGTATCATGGTTTGAAGACTTTACTATAATTCTCCTGCATAATCATCATTCTTGCTAATACAAGATTATGACTTCAAGTGCAGCTTATGTAATAAGAGCTAATATTTAATATGCATTATGCAAGGCGGTGTTCTAAGTACTTTCTATAAAGTATGCTGTCTTTATAGGATTCAGGTTTGATTGAGGCTCCACCTGTTAGCTCCCATTTTACTGATGAGGAAAACTGCTTCATGGAGCAGTAAGTGACCAGCCCAAAGGCACGGAGTAAATGCTGGAGCCTTTGTTCATTCTTAACTACAGTGTAATGATGGCCCCACCTGAGTACGATTACACCTGCGTGGCAAGTCACTGAGGTGTAAAACTCAACAAGGGAGCACAGTACCTGCACTCAGTCCTCCCTACATACTTGAATCTTTGGGGTGACTTCTTGATGTACAGATCTGATCATGATCCTGGTGCACAAGGTTTAGTGATTTTTCATTGCTTGCAAGATAGAGTGGAAATCATGATGATGGCCTTAAATGTTTTGCTTTTGTCACCTGTGTCTCTGTCCACAACTTTGTCACCCGCCCATGCCCAGTGGGTCGTACTTGCTGCTCCCCAAACAGTCCATGCTGTTTGACTTGGTTTCACAGCCTTCATATTTTCTACTTCCATGTTTTTCTCTCAAGTCTTCAGCAGTCCATTGGGTAAGTCTGAGCACATCCTTCAGGACATCTCTCCAACTTGTTCTTCTGTGAACCCTTCCCTGACTGTGGACTCTTCCCCGCTCTGTGACCTTTTGCTACCAGAACATAGAACTATTATTTGAAATAACAATAGCTACCATGTTTGAGCTCACATGTGCTAGGCATCAGCGTGAGTGCTTTACATGTTTGGTGGGTATGAAATTCAAACCACAAACCAGATACAGAAGACATGTAACTATTTCCTTTTTCAAACCCACCTTCATTTCTATACTGAAACTTTTTTTCACTGAGAGGCAGAAACTTAATAATAGCCAATTCAGTGCCTCCTCGGGCTCCTGGGTTGTAGCCGAGTTGGGAGAAGCCGAATGAAGTAGAGTCCAGGTACGTGCATGTGCATGTCTGTGTGTGTGTTTACTGTAGGGAGTGTTACCTGACAAAGCTTCCACATTCTCCTTACCTGCCCCCAAAAGTGAATCTCTGAGACAGGTATTTGGGTGAGTGATCAAAACCTTTATTTCTGTACCTCCAGCAGCACAGGGAACAGACAACATGTTTGTTCTCCCAGCATGTCCACATTGATCAGGCAGGACCGGGGGTCTTAAAGGGGAAGCTACATGCTGCCCTAGCACAGGCGGGCAGGGTCCAGGGAACAATGGGAGCAGTTGGGAGGGGCCCCTGTCCAAGAACAGGCCTCAGGAGTTGGAGTAGGCCTCAGAGGTCATATATACACATTAAAAGCTGGTGTCCAGAGGTTCCTAGCTGTCTCTGATGCCTGAGCTTGCTGGTACCTTTATTCAGCAGTCTCCACTTGGTTTGATGTACCTTAAAAAGCTGTAAAAACTGCAGAGATCAATATCTCAGTGGCTCTTGTCAATTAATGTGTGACTTCTTGGACCCAAGTTTCAGTGGAAGAAGCAGGAACTTTTAAGACAGGAGAAAAGATGATTCAGAAGTCAATTTTACAACAAGAACTAAATTTTGGCTGCCTATTTTAATTTTCCTTTTAAAATCAGGGGGCCTAAGTGTTTCAGGAGACCAGATTTGGTCTGCACTCACCGTCTCCCCATGCCCGTGGTTGCTGGGATGATTGTGACTGCAGTTTCCTTAGATCCATTAGTGTTTATGTCGTGTTGGCTTTACCAGAAATGATCTGGCTCTCTGAACCACTCTGGGTCAGGAGGAGGTGGAAAGTGCAAGGTTATCTCCCACCCGGGCATACGAGGGCCAACAATTAAGTCCTCGGAATTAATTGTTCTGAGTCCTACATACCTCGTTGCTCAATATCACTGTGGTCATCTTTGAAGTACTCCGCTTGGGAAGCTATATACCAATGCCAATACCTAATCCACCCTTCAAAGCAATTTTGGAACTCTTTCTTGAATGGCCAATGTGGCACTGTGGCACAGCAGCATGGTGGCAAATTTGCAAAGTTAATTATATAGTTGTCTGTGAGGGATTTTTAAGCCAGTAAACAAATGTTTTGGAACACGCTCCCTACTCACCGGATCTGGCCCCCTATGACTTTTTTCTTTACCGGAAGAGAAAGGAAATGTTCAAAGGAAGACATTTCGATGCCATTCAGGGCATCAAGGGTAATACGATGACAGTTCTGATGGCTATTCCAGCAAATGAGTTCCAAAATTGCTCTGAAAGGTGGACTAGGTGCTGGCACAGGTGCATAGCTTCCCAAGGGGAGTACTTTGAAGGTGGCCATAGTAATAGTCAGCAGTGAGGTATGTAGCACTTTTTCTAGGGTGAGTTCATGAACTTAATTGTCAGATGTGTACTATACAGGCATTTCACTTAATGTCAAGAGCCCAGCAACTCTGGGATGGACCCAGTTCTCCAGACTGTTTCCTGGCATTAGGGCCCAGACACTTTCTCCTCTCAAATCTGTAAGCTTATCTTAAATTTCTGTCTTGCCCCACCTAGGACCCAGAGTCGAGTTGTTTCAGCTTCTAAATGCCTTCACTTCCCTTCTTCTGTAATCGCAGAAAGCTTGAATGCCCTTGGAGCAGAAAAACTGGCTCTCACTAACTGAGTAATCTTCCAGATCTTAAATCTCATGTCTGGATTCTTTATTTGTGAGTTCTGCTGAGTCATCCCTTCCCCTTGTCAATGAATGGCATTGACAGGCAGGAAAGACTAGAGCTACAAGGAAATTCTACAGGGTTTATAACGACAGTTAATATCTTACTATTACCCCACCCCCCAAATACACACACTTAATGATTATCTCGTGTATCAGCACAAAAAATCTTCTGCAGAAGGTGTAATTATTCTTATTTTACAGAAGGAAAACTTACTGAGCTTAGTAAGATCCAGTAACCTTGCATGAAGCTCGTGAGCCCCACAATGGGGTCTTGAACTCAGTCTTCACTACCACACTCTACGATCATTATCACAGGTACTATTCCTGAGTTTCAAACTGTGAGATCCTTGGAGTCAGAGCTCAGACCTCATCCACCTTGGAATCTCAGTGCCTCATACATGGCCAGTGCTCTATAAATGGTATTTGAATTAAATGGATCAAGGAGAGAGAAAGGAAAATAAGGAGAAAAAAATATGAACAGGAAAATTTCCTTTTATTAAGATGTTATGGAATTTCCTGAATGATATTTTGTCAACTGAAAAATCAGTGGAATTGAAAGTTTGATGGTATTATCTAAATCGTGTCCAGACTGAACTCTCCTTATGTTACACTACCAGATTATTCTAGGTACAGAAATCAGTTCCTATGCCCAGACAAAGAAAGATGACAATATAGGTGCAATCTCCTTAGTGACATAACAGTAGCCAAAGGGAATCATGTCCTATGAACAATATCCAGAACTGTTGACAATTGTTACCAACTAGTGCTGTCCTCCTTATGTTTTATTTCCTAGAGATTATCACCTGAGATATGAGTGGTATATAAATCTGTTAACCTCTACAATTTCACATCGTTCTGTTAATTTTATTTTCCTGAAAGTCCTTATTACACCATATTACATAAATACTTCCAGTTAACAGAGATCGTATTTATTAGACTGTGCATCTAGGTAAAGGGTAAAGGCTTTATGCTGTGACATGCCTAGATTAAAATCAAAGGTTGCTAAATAAATTTCTTTGTAATCATCCGTCTACCTGTGTTGTCCTTTATTTTTACAATTTTCTTCATTTGATGTTGAAACAAATGTTTTGTCACAAGAAAAATAAAATTATATAAAATTACTATCCCTACCTACCTCTCCTAGGTAACTTGTGTTAACCTCTGGTGTTCTTTCTTGTTCATTTAATAAATGTGTTCAGTCACATATTCATATTTCTCAGAATTTACAATTTGTTTTGTTTTTATAGTCTCTGTACCTCCTCTTCCTTGTCTTTAGCTAATACCTCCCATGCTTTTTTCCCTGTCCTTGATTCCTCCTTCATCTCTCTTTTTTCTCCATGTTTCTCTTTTCCCTCTCTATTATTCATTTTTCTCCTTTTCTATTTCTTTGCATGATAGCTGGGGAGTACCCAGGATCTCAGGAAACTGAATTTACCCACAAGCTGTGACAACTCAGTCTAAGTTTTGAGTATGAACTTTACTGGTACTTTCTGATTACCTGGCTCTCTCACAAAGCCTCATGAGAAAGAGGAAGGGTGCGCACAAAATTAACTTACTTGGCTGAAATATTTCAAAACCCAGGATGCTTTTTAATTAGCAAATATTTCGCCATGAGTCGGATCCGACTCGACGGCACTTGGCTGGCTTATACATTTTATTCAGAAAAGTAAATCATACTTTTTTTTTAATCTTCAAAGTGTATAGGAGTAGTTAAAGTAAAAAGTAAACTTTCATTTATCCTTCCTAATTCTTCTCCCTGAAATCCCAGTCAACAGGAGGAGATTAGTATTTCCTACCAGATGTTTTTCTGGGCATGTATAAAGCATTATAATAACTACTATATGGGTATATATGAGGTGTTGGTGGTGAAGTGATAGAATTCTCACTTGCCGTGTTGGAGACCTGGGTTCAGTCTCCAGCCACTCAATGCATCTTACGTGCAGCAACCACCTGTCTGTCAGTGGGGGTTTGCATGTTCCTATGACGCTGAACAGGCTTCAGCAGAGCTTCCAGATGAATATGGACTAGGAGAAAAGTGTTGACCATCTACTTTTTGAAAATCAGCCAGTGAAAACCCAACACATTATAACGGTCCAGTCTCCAACTAATCAAGGACCAAGCAGCATTTCATTCTGTTGTGCATGGGTTTACCATGAGTTGGGGGAAGCTAGTAACAACCACAGCAACAGCAGTGTGTGTATGTACAGAACAAATGGGGAGCTTTTTTATTTAACATAATGTGGACATTTCTATACATCAGTTCATACAGGTCTACCTCATTCTTTTTATTGTTGTCTTTTTAACAACTTATTTTATTGTTTTGGTGAAAACATATACTAATTCCATGATTTTTACATGTACAATTGATTATGTTCTTCAAGTTGTGCAGTCATTCTCACTGTCCCTCTCCAAAATTATTCCTCCATCATTAACATAAACTTATTGCCTCCTAAACTTTTTAACTAAACTCCTGTTGCTATTGTCAGTTTGAGCCTACATGCATAATGCTCGCGGCACGCATTCTTTGCTAATTGAACTGAACTACTATTTGATTTAAAAGCAACATCAAGGGATATTTTTGGTTTAAAGTGTAAAGATGATCTCAGGGTATTAGTGTCAGGAGTTCATCCAGCCTCCATAGCTCCAGAAACACTGGATTTCATGAGGAGAGGAAAATATGTTCTGCATTTTCCCCCCTTTTGATTAAGATTCGTCTATAGCATCTTGGATCAGAACATTCGGTAGTGGGGGCTGAACACAATCCAGTTCTGGTTTCAAGGCAAAAGGGGCAATTAGCCACGTATTTCTTTTCCTCCTCCCTCCTATTCTTGACTCTAGTTCTTCCTCTGTTGCTGCAGACTAATAGAGACCAACTGTGGCAGCTTAGATGTCTGCTTGAAAGCTTTATCACCTCAGACTCTTCAAAATGAAGGACGAAGTTAAAAAAGCAGCACTAAAGAAAATATCAGGCCTATTAACTGGCATGTCCCATGAAGCCATAAACCTAAATCTCCAAACAAGAAACCAAATCCCATGAGATGTTTGGTGGTTATTGTGTTGGTAAAAATATATATCCTACAATATTTGTCAATTCCACTTTTTACAGGTGTCAGCTTACTGATGTCAACTAGGTCAATCGGTTGTGCAACCATTAGTCTTAATGTGAATTTTCTATCACTGTAAACAAAATCTCAACGCTCCATAAGCACTTCATTCTTTTTAAATGCTGCGTAATACGCTTCACAATTAATTGACTCATTTTTCTACATGGACATGTAGATTGCTTCCAATTTCTGGATGCATTTCTGATCTTTCAATCAAGACTTCCCCAAAAGAATCTTGTCAGTGTTTGTCCTCCTTCATGACTTGAGACTGCTGTCTTGAATGACTGTTTCTAAATCAGTGACCCTACAACACTGACAACATCCTTTGTCTCCCACATTTCCATAAGGACACACTTGCTGACTGTAACCCTCTGAAGCTATCCCTTGAAGTCTTACTCTGCTAGTTTTTTGTACCTGTCCCGTTGTCCTGTACTATTTTCTTCCCTAGGCTTTTGCTTCAGAATTTACTTTGAATTTTGTAAACTTTTCTTAAATTTATGCAGGTTTGATGTAGAATCCCAAATCTGATCTACTAAGCCAAACACATGGCAGCTGGCTACTGTACTGATGTACATTCATAGCTGAGTGAAGAATAAATGAACAGCCCTCTACCTAGTCCTCCCCTCTGGTTTCCTTGGGTTAGACATCTGTAAGATTCTAAGTAGCTTTCTGCACAATAATCAACAAACAAAGGCCTTTACTTGGTACTGTAGCCCTGGGGCTACAAAGAAAGAAAGAAAACACTAAGGTGCTTTTATCATTGTGAATCAGCTCCTAGCAGCAGTAACCAAAAAACCCAAGCCCCGTGCCATCGAGTCATTTCCAACTCATAGTGACCCTATAGGACAGAGTGGAACTGCTCCACAGTTTCCAAGGAGCACCTGGTAGATGTGAACTGCCGACTTTTGGGTTAGCAGATGTAGTACTTAACCACTATGCCACCTAGCAGCAGAAGATACCTTAAATAAGATGAGAGGGCAAGGAAGGTGTCAAGTCCTAGCATTTCAGGAACTCCCTGGTTATTTTACAGAAAAGACTGTGATAAAGATGTTAAAAGACAGAGTTGAAAAGACAACTCTGACGGAGCTGACAGAAATTATAGGGGTCCCTCTCACCCATGTTAAAGTCATCACTTTGTGGAAATAAATTGTTTACTGGAGTTTAAAGTGGTGTTTCTTAAATGTATTTCTTTACTTTAAATTTCCATTTTAACATTTTATTCACTAAGATGGCCCTTCACTTGTTTTTTACACACTGAAGCAAGTGGTTCAAATGTTTGTTAAAGTGAATATTATTTCACAGAAACTATATAATAGTCACTTCACCCAAAACACTCTTAAGAGGGAAGCAATACATATGTTCTTGATAATATTTTCTCTTTGGAGTAAACAGTCTATGTTCATGTGTGTTCTTTGGGGGTTTTGTGTCATTTTGTATCGACTATGAAACAGTCCCTAAAACTTTTTTCAGTATTCAACAGACAGTGGCACTGTTTTTCTAAGACACCAGTATCAGAAAGAATATAATGATGAACCAGAGAATTTATTGTATGGTTCTGTTCCAAAGGAAGTTATTATTATTTTAATTTTTAAGATGTGTGTGTTTCAAATAACTGTATCTTTCACACCAGCATTTCACTAATTTGGAGTAATGGACAGAATGCCAAACTCAGCTGATAAGAAGTAATGGTATGACTGTTTCTAAGTGAAATTTACTTCATTTTAATTTTAATTTTAAAGTATAATACATACTATAAAACTGTAACCAAACCAAACTCCTTGTTATCAAGTCAATTCTGACTCATAGCAACCCTATAGAACAGAGTAGAACTGCCCCCATAGAGTCTCCAAGGCTGTAAACCTTTAGGGACGCAGATTGGCACGTCTTTCTCCCATGGAGAGGCCAGTGGGTTCAAACCACTGACTTTTTGATTGGCAGCTGGGCACTTAACCACTGTGCCACCAGGGCTGCTTTATGAAATTATACTCCTATATATAATATAAACCCAAAACCAAACTCACTGCTGTCAAGTCGTGTCATATATAATATATACTTATATAATATAAAAGAAGCTAAATCCATGAAAAAGGTCAATTTGCAGCCCATTAATTATAAATATGATTTCTATAAGAATTATCTTTAAACATATAATTATCAGTATATTACACAAATGTATATAATTCAAAGAATACTGAATTTAGAATTTAGAGAGGCATAGAAGTAATCCTAGATTTCTTGAGCTTTTTATTTAACAAGGTACTTATTCCCACAGGTTTCTCCTTCCCTGTTAGACTTGGCAGTTAGAGCGCAGAAACACAATTCTAAACCTTTATCTATGAGAGGAATCAGATCATCTGATTACACTGGGTCCCCAATCAGAATATTTGAATTTGATTTGACTCCAATTGTTTGGTTATTTATTTTCAACAGGATACTATCTTTATCTTAAACTGAAATTGTGATTTACATGATGAGATATTTAAGAACGTTGGGAGGAAAACACTGTGGTCCATGAATGTATAGAATGACTGTCCCAGCTTCTGAGATTGCCTGTCCTGTTACCACTCCTGCTTTTGTCTTGTGACCAGTCTGCTACCTGCACCTAGGCTGACTTTCCACATCTCACTTGTGTTGTTTGTGGACACTGCCAGAAACTTAGTCCATTTTCTCTTGTCTGCCTTCTACCACCCACTCCATCATCAGAGAAGGCATCTGCAATATGAAAATGTGCCTTTTCCAGAGTGTGAATTTTCAATCAGAAAAAGACAAATAATAGGCAAATGTATAGCAAAAGTTTATTAGTGATTATCAGGGTCAGAAAGGAAAGGGAAAAGGAGAATCACTGCTTAGGAAGAAATGAGTTTCTGTTTAGGGTGATGGGGAATTTAGCAACGATTATGGGTGATGGCTGTATGACATGATTACTGTCATTGATGTCACTAAATCATATACCTGAAGAAAAAGTATATATTTTGTGGTATGTGAATTATAACTCAGTAAAGGTATGAAAAGCCCATCATGACCTGAAACAAAAGAAAAAGCATGGGAATAGCAGGGCTCCAAATGGCCACACATGCGAGAGTTTATCTTTAAGAACATGCTGTGCACTTTTTTCCTAATTGTTACTGCCTCACAAAATATTTCTACTTAAAAAAAAAACCAATCTTTTGATCAACTTATTCATTTTCATTTTTACAAAACCACAGTGAATCGTAATGGCATGCACTGTTTTAGAGAGCTGTCTTAACACAGGGACTAAAGAGCACTGTGACTTGACAGAGATTATCTTTAATAAGTGCCTTGGAATTTAATACATACACACATTTGGTTATCTGTAATGGTTTCAGGGTGGTTTTAATAGTTATGCTGTGTGAAGTGAAGGATCATTTTGCAGGAGAACTAAGGTGCCAGGTGAAAACTCAGAAAGAAAGCCATTAGCATAATTTCATATTGCTGCTGAGATTTCATCATTGCTTGGTGCATTGCTGATCTCATGAGACAGGCTGTTTTTCTTTCATTTACAAATATCTGACTGTGCCTCTAAATTCTGGATAAAAATGAAAAACCACTGCTGTTGAGTCCATCCTGACTTGGCGGTGACTCTATAGACAAAGTAGAACTGCCCCCTAGAGTTTCCAAGGAGTACCTGGCAGATTTGAACTGCTGACCTTTTGGTTAGCAGCTGTAGCAGTTAACCAAATTTTGGATACAATTTTAAAAGTATATAGAAGTAATTTATCCAGAATCTGTGGTACAACAGAAGCTGGAGAAGCTCCCATGATAGTGATGAAGCTCACTGGTATAAAGTAGGCTGTGGGGCTGGTAAGACTGGGTACCCACATCACCAATTCCAAGTGATATTTTGCACAGGAATTAGAGAAATCTGTCCCACTCTTATGAGATTTCATCTAACCCTGAGGACTTAAAAAACAAGATAAAGAAGCGTTGGGAGAGGAAGGAACCTTATCTGTGTCACCTACAGAGCTCCTGGCTGTGGTTTCCAGCTAATACTTATTTCCTCAACAGTGTGTCTGTAGCAGTGTGCTTTAGGAGTTGCGAGGGCTGACAGCTCCTTCAAGAAAGCTTCAATTCTGGGCATCCCCTAATCTCCCACAGGACAGATTACTTGCTAATACTGTTTACCTGCTTCCAATACCTACCAACTGTGGGTAATCAGCTGACTTTGTGACAAGTGGCTATGTGTTAGTACATCCTTGTGATAGCAGTTTTAAAACAGAATTATAATTTCGAGGATATTACCTTGGGCAGAAGGAAGTCTGTCCATGAAGACTGCAGTAAAAGTTCAGTAGTTCTGTGGGCCTTAATGCTCCTACATCCAGTCCTGGTGTAATAAAGAGCACAGTCACATAAAGACATATAGTGTCAACTGTATGGTCACTGGGAAACCCTGGTGGAGTAATGACTAAGTGCTATGTCTGCTAACCAAAAGGTTGGCAGTTCATATCTGTGAGGTACTCCTTGGAAACTCTATCCGGCAGTTCTACCCTGTCCTATATGGTCACTGTGAGCCGACTGAGTTTTTTAAATATGATCACTGAGGCTTCTAGGTTGTATTTCCTACATATGAGTACACACATAAAACCAAACACCAAATCCACTGCTGTCGAGTACAGTCTGACTTGTAGTGACCCTACAGACACAACAGAACTACCCCATATAGTTTCCAAGGGGTGCTTGGCAGATTTAAACTGCCTACCTTTTGGTTAGCAGCTGTAGCACCTAACTGCTATGCCACCAGGGTTTCCATGTACACATATATGTACACATACAGGTATATGTGTATATGCATGTATGTATATGTATAAAATATACATAATATACTATATATCATAAATACATATTTTGATAATTTAACAACAGGGATTCTGCATGAGAATAAACCCAACTTCAAGCCTTACTGTTAATCTCTGGAGGCAACATGTGAAAGCAATTAGGAAAGATACTCTCTGAGGGAAAATTTGCCTCCCTCAAAAAGAGGCTGATAGAGCCTACTGAACACAGTTGAAATTGTAAATAATACCTTACCCTTCTTAGGAAAATTAACTGGGCGCCTGTGTCAGAAATGAAAAACAAATTCAAACATTTGCAAGGTTGAATGGAAAATCTCCAGAAAGATCAAGCGTAACTACTGAAAAATAATCACCTAAACCCCCCACCCCGCCCATTCTGGGGAGGCTCTAGGAAACCAAAAGGGAGCCGGGAGGGGGATTCTGGGCCGTCGCAGATGGGCCAACAGTCCGAATTACTCAGTTTTGACTTAGCCTGAAAAAAGATGGTTATTTTCCTTGTAACGTGAGCTTTTTTTTTTTTTTAAGCTGTGAACTTTTTACCTTGCTTTATTCATGCTTCATTTGATCAATTACTAACTGTACAGCTTTTGAAAAGTTAGCGTGGGCTTTTTAAAATTGCTATTTTGATTTGGATTCGTCTTCATTTCAAAATGGGAAGGAAAAACAAGCCAGCCAGCCAAGTGCCAGTGACACCTTTCTCGCTAGAAACGTGAGGCTGTGGTGGGGGGGGGGGCTGTGTGGCTGTGTGGCTGTGTGTCTCTGTGTGTGTAGGTCCCCCTATTACCCGTTATTACCAGGAAGACCAAAGGATGTTGATTACGGAGGAACGAGAGGAGCCCCAACCCTCCATCCCAGAATCCGTTTGCGAACCTTAGGGAGTCCTCTTTGCCATTGAAATGCAAATCCCGTCCTGAGCGTCTGAGCCAATCCCAGAGGCTTCCTGTGGGATTACCTGGTGGCGAGCGCCGGGAGAGCGCGCTGCAAACTGGAAGTCTTCGGCGCCGCAGGCTGCACGGCGCAGGGGTGCGCGGCCCCCGCGGCCAGGGAGGCGTGGTTGTCGGCAGCCCCCACGGCCTCCGCGCCCCCCGGCAGCCTCGCGCAGCTCCCCGAGCCGCGCGCCCCGGGTCCGCCGCGCCGCAGCCGCTGTAGCCGGGGCGCGGCGGCGCAGGGCGCGGTGGAGCCTCCCATTGTTGAGCGCGGCGAGCCCCGCCGGCGATGCCCCGCGCCGCCTTCTCCTTGGAGCGGCCGCGAGGCTTGAACTTGGCGTCGGCGCTGGTCTGGCGCCCCTCGAGGCCCGGGGGTGGTGGCGGCCCGGCGAGCTGCGGTGGTGAGTGCGGGGCGCAGGGCCGCGAGGCTGACTTCTGCCTTTGAGGGAGGGAAGGCGGGTACACGGCGGACGGCTTCCTAAAGGGTGTCTGAGTGGCTCTCAGAGGAGGGAGTTCCAGGTCTGGGCTTTCTGCGCCGGCAGCCGGTCTGGTGGGGCTTAGGTGGTGTGCTCCCAGGGAGCTCCGAGGCCTTTATTTTCTTTTGGGGGAAGTCGAAGCTGCTGCTCCAGCAGGAAGAGCAGTGTTAATTATTGGCAGAATGAAAACTTTTGAGACGAAATGATCTGTGAAATATTTTAATTTTGATAAATTGCTTTCCAAGAGGACCCCTACCGAGTCAAAAACTCCTTGCCTTTCTTAGTTTTACTGGATTGGTTTGTATAGTTAAAAGACCTCAGATGTGCTTGTCACAGGCACGCCTCCCCCTCCCGATTCTCCAGTTGCTCCAAATCTTAAGACATGTATTTTAAATGTATGGCAGTGTCGTGCAGCAAAAATTAAATCGTGCTAGTGAAATTTCACCGGACGCGTGCTTTATTGTGAGTTGCTTTGTGGGGAAGGAGTGTATAAAACTGCGACACAGGTAGTATCCTTTGGACGTGGAGATGGGATATATTCTTCCCTGTGCTGTATTTGGTATTGCAGCTTTATTTTTCAAGCATAGTGTTGTGGAGGACTGTGCACGGAGTCTTTTGGACTGGGTTTGAATGGGTGCCCTGGACTGGGTTTGAATGGCTACCCCCATGCATGTGACCTGTAAGGAGAGATTTCTGTGAGATACCAGGAAAGCTTCTCACAGAGCCGTGGACAGATGCTGTGTCTGATTAGTTAACATTAAAGATGGTCCGTTTCCAGTTAAAAATACCTTGGTTAGATAAACCGCCAAATCTTCCCTCCAAATAGTCTCTAGAAATTGGTTTAAGTTTTCATTTATTTTGGTGGTTCTTTTTGTCTTTTAAAATATCTTTTCTGATTATAAAAATATTACATGATCACTGCAGTAAAGGTACAATATAGTG
Source organism: Heterohyrax brucei (assembly GCA_028571685.1). Lineage (NCBI taxonomy): Eukaryota > Metazoa > Chordata > Mammalia > Hyracoidea > Procaviidae > Heterohyrax > Heterohyrax brucei. The sequence continues at coordinate 114,643,161 of CM053143.1, read as the reverse complement.
AGGATGAAAAGAAGTGACTGGTTTTATCACGTTAATACTTAACGTTACCTTTGCAAAGGCCTCGTTCTTCGTAGAAGCCTAGTCATGTGAAAACTGCCAGTATGGACATTTTCCTTGCTAAGAAACCTGATTTAGGACCTAAAACTAAGAATTGACAAGGAAATAAGTTTGTACTTAAAAAGTTGTAATCAACAGTAACCTGTTCACATATTTCATGGGTTGCAACAGAACTGATTGTGGCTATTTCTCTTAATCAGCTTCCCACATCTGCTCCTGGCAAATGGTTTCTGTTTGCGTAGCTTGTTTTGTCAATACATCTCCTTGCCATTAAGGCAAAGTGCCCAAACACATACCTCTTTCCAGTGCTTGTATCTAGGCTCATAGAGTTAATTTTTTTTATTGGTTTCTAGATCAGAACTTCCTCATTGTACGCTTGGTAAAACCCTGGAGAAGGTTACCAAGGGATGTTATAGAGAATTTACTTCCCTGGAGATTTTAAAAATAGGATAAACATCCATCTGTCTAGGATGGTTCCCGTGCAGTACCACCAGGGTGAAGGAAGACTAGGTCACCTCTCAGAACCTAAACTGAGGAATTCTAAACAAAGTCCTCCCCTCAGTAACCTAGGGCCAAAGGAAATAAAGATTCTAAAAAAGGTACCCAAGCCCAGTGTGACCATTTGGTCAACATATGACGTGAAGGCTTTTTTTTTTTTTTTTTTTAAATGTATGTAAAACAAAGGTCATTGCTTTGCTAAGAAAGGTTTTAAATTGTCCTTTGGCACTGTCAGTCCTTTTCTGGTAAGGACAGAAAATCCACAATGAGTGAATTACTTTCTAGGAGGCTATAGGTTGAGTTGGAAACCCTAGTGGTATAGTGATTAAAAGCTATGACTTAACCAAAAAGTTGGTAGTTTGAATCCAACAGGTGCTTCTTGTGGAAACCACATGGGGTGGTTCTCTGTCCTATAGGATCGTTGTTTTAGTTGAATCCACTCGATGGCAGTGGGTTTGATTTGGTTTGGTTTGATGGGTTGAATAGAGTGTAGATTCTGTGATTTAAAATAAATGAATGATATAATTGATGGGAATTAAACATTCTGCCCCAAAGGCAGGAGGGACGAGGTGTGTGTGTAATAAACCTCTAAACTAAGGAATGCAGCATGCCTGAGTACTTTCTGCTGGTAACTCTACACTCTTCTGTATCCTATCTTATGTATTAAAACTGGTTACATATTTATACCAGCATTTTACCTTCTCTTCTGGTGTCATGTTTATTGAAACTAAGTAATCCTGTGACTTCCATTAGAGTTTAGTGCCCTGGGGTCCAGCTGTAGCACAGTTTTGCTAGTTACTTTTATAAAGTCAGTCTTTCATGGGTTTCTGCTTCCTCTGTTTTCCTGTTTGACAGAAGTATCCTGTAATTCTAACTACTGTGTGACCTCAATTGCAGTGACACTTTCCTTCCTCTCTGTAGTGTCACTTGAACTAAAGCCACCAGCCGCATTTCTCCTTGCAGAATCTGGGGTTTATTTTCTAGGAGAGGTCATGTCAGAAAAAGAATTGGGGAGCCAGAGCGTCTTGGCTGGTCAGTGTTCTACCTTGCTGGAATGAGCAGTGCCTCCACACACCTAGACCTCTCAGCTTGGCATATTCTCTATGCATGTCTAACGTTAGTTTTCTTAAGCTGTAGTAACAGCTGAAGAAGAAATAGAAATATGAACAGTCTTCATTTATACACCGAACATTTGATATGTGGGATGCATTCAAGGAACTAGAGATGGATTCTTTGCCCTCGGGGAACTCTTTGTGTAAGAAGAAAAATAAATACATGATAATAAGCTAGTCCTGTTCTGAGGGAGTAGAGTGCATGTGTTAAGAACTTAAATTTGTTGTAAAGTTAAACATAGACCCACCCTGTGACCTGACATTTCCACAGCTAGGTATTTGCCCAAGATAGATGAAAACAAATATCCACAAATAGATTTGTAGAGAATGCTTACAGCAACCTTCTTCATGACTGCCAACATCTAGAAACAATTCTACGCCCATCGAGAGGAATACTGATAAGCAAACTTATTCATTCATTGAGTGGAATACTACTCAGCCATCAAAAGGAGTGGACTTATGATACAATAACCTGGAATGAATGTCAAAAACATTGTGTGTTAACTGAGAGAAGCCAAATGCGAAAGAATAGATAACAATTTTATTTATGAAGTACCAGAGTAGGCAAAACTGGTCAATGACAGTGGAAGTCAGAGTGCTCATCTGTGAGTAGGGGCAGGGTTGACTGGAAAGTGGTACAAAGGATTTTCTGGAGTGATAGGAATGTTCTGTGTCTTGCTTGGAGTGACAATTATGTAGGTAAATGCTGCTGTCAAGCTACACCCACCATATCCAGTCATCAACCCCCATCCAGCTGAACACTGAAAATGTATGCATTTTATTGTGTTATGTATTACTACAAATAGAAGAAAAAGTTCTCAATTTAGACCAGAGTACCCGTACCATCTTTGGCTCTAGATATATTGGGCAAGTTATTAAAAGCTTTTAAGCCTCAAAACCTGAAACCCTGGTACCATAGTGGTTAACGGTTATGTCTGCTAACCAGAAGGTTGACAGTTTGAATCGACTAGGCACTCCCTAGAAACGCTGTTGGGCACTTCTCCTCTTTCCTGTAGGGCTACTATAAGTTGAAATTGACTCAGCACCAGTAGGGTTTGGGTTTTTTTTTTTTTAAGCCTCAAAATGTTGGATAATGAAGGAACATTTCCTTCATAGGATTGTTGGGAGAATCAGATTAAATAATGATCTTCAGTATCTTAGGAAGAACTCAATAAATGAGGACTGTTATAAACACATTATGTGGTTTTGGTGTTCACAATAAAAGTATTTCCATCTACTTTTGTGAACTTTCATTTATATGAAATTAATGAAGATCTTGTGTCATAGTAATTGACATCCTTAGCATTATATACATCTTTATATTAATGTTTTGTCTTACTTTTTTGAGGTCATAGAGGATTTAAACTTGAAGTTCTTACAATCTGATCAGAATACCACTGGCGCTCTTTTTTTGTCAGCAGAGATAAACGCCAAAGAGATGAAATACCCACTAGGCAAACCCCTTGTTTCTTTTAGCGCTAATTTGATGATACCATTTGAAGTTAAACTCCTAGGTGAAGCTCACAGCTCCCTCTGGGAACCCAGATGAGCGGTATACACGTTACATCCTTTTTCCATTTTTGAAATAGACTCTGCAGCAACAATTTTTTCCCAAAGACATGGGGGGGGGGGAAGAAATCTCTTATTTTCAGTATCAAGTTAATATTGTTCTGGGTTTTTGTTTGTTTGTTTGTTTTTAAGGAAGAAATTATGCTTTTTTTGAGAAGGGAACAAGTGATATAACTTAAATTTTTAGTAAAATACTTAGGACACAATTATTTAATCCATTAAGCTCTAATTATTTTATCAAATATAACAAAGTATTTGGGAAAGGCATTGTAAATCTTGCAGCTCTGTAAGTGGCGTTCTGTTATTGGAGTGGCTTAATTATTCTGCAAACATTTATCACACACGTACTGAAAATTTAGTAGATTCTGGGAACTCAGGGATGAGTGAGACATTGTACAGTCAAGGGTGCTTAGACAGTCTGAGTGTGAATATGTATACAATTGTGCTGGGTTTCTCCCCCCCCCCCCCCCCCCCCCCCCCCAGCCGAAGGGCTCTGTCTCAGACTAGTGTTTTCATTGGCTGGTCGAATTTTTTTTTTTCCACTTAAGGCTCCTACTTAAGGTGGAGGTTTATAATCTGAATCTTTTTCACTGATGCTCTTTTAAATTTCAGAATTTCTTGCTACCGTTTTCTCTTGGATCCCTTATTTGAAACAATAACAAGATGGTCTTATATAAAAGCAGTGCAGTGTAGTGGAAAAGTAGCCACAGACCAAGGAGATAGACAGACCTAGGTTCGCATCTGGGCTCTGCTACTGCCAGCTCTGTAATGTGGGACAAGTCCTTAGATCGGGAAGCCTCAGTTTCCTCATCAGCAAATGGTGATAATGCTGACTCTGTCTTAAAACTTCCATAAGGATTAAATAGCCAACTATGCGTAAAAATACCTAGCCTAGAACCTGGGTGGTAGTCCATATTAATTCTAATACTTATCAAGTAGTTGCTAAGAGTTAGCACTTCCTAAAAGTCTTCTTATATTGACTGATTTAATCTTCCTCACATGCCCACAAGGTTACTGTGTACCTTCCAGTCAATTCTGATTCAGAGATATCCTCTGACAGGTTACAACTGCCTTGTAGGGTTTCCTGGACTGTAGTCTCTAGGAGAACGAATTACCGGGTCTTTCCTCGTGCAGAGCCGTTCAGTTAGCAGTGGAACACTTAGCCATGAGATCATCAGGGCTCCTTGGCACTATTATTACCCCCTTTTAATAGGGCATGAAGGAGCCAGAGTTGGAACCCAGCACTCTCCTGCCAGTCAGCTGATGAGATTCGTAGTATGTGTTATTACCTTTCCTTTTTAGATGAAATTATTTTTAGAACTTAATTATTACAGGGGGTGGGGAGTTAGCAGAGTCTGTCAGGAGTAAAGTAACCCCTTGTTTGGTACCCCTGAGGGCTGTAGAGCAAGTAACACCAGTAAGTGATGTTACTGCCGCTATAAGATGCTGCTTGCAAAGCGATTCTGGGAATGGTGGAATTGATTGATTCACTGGTACATTCTTAAATAGTTAATGGGTCACCTGTCAGAGACTTGCAGGAAAGTTGTGTTTCCTAATCGTGTGATATTATATGTGACTGTAGGGTCTTTGGATGTCAGACACAGCATAGTGATATTTGGATAGACTAAAACCAGAACTCTGATTCTTTTGACTCTAAATAAGAGAAAGCTGCCAGACAGGATCACAGGGAATTACACATGGGATCAGGGTCACAGCAAGCTGGAATGGTAGAAGGCAGGCCGGGTAGGGTTCGTTAAGTGTGCGAGCTTCCTGTGGATTGGGTTTTTGAATACTCATAGACCCAAAGAAAAAGGGGTAGTAATCTCTGGGTGTCAGGTATCTGGGGTATGTGTATTGTGACTCAGGAGTCTCAGAGCCTGATAACAGAAGGAGTCTGGCTGTGGCCTAAGCTGTTTGGGCAGGGAAAATGAATTTTTAGTCATGAACTCCAAACGGGGTTAAGACACTTGTGAAATAACAATAAGAAGCTAATAAAACTGTCTCAAAACATCTCAGAACTCCAGCCTGTCAGTGGCCCCTTCTGACATTATCCTTTACCCACCTCCCATCCCCAGTAACTCGTTCACTCATGTTGATTAGTCTGTGAACAGGAAATGTAGACCACTAAGCCTACCTATTAAGATTTGACTGAGACTTTGTGAAAGCTGCCCTGTGGACTGACATACCCGTAAGAACCAAATCCATTGCCATCAAGTTGATTCCAACTCATAGAAACCCTATAGGACAGAGTAAAATTGCCCCATAGGGTTTCCAAGGAGCACTTGGAACTGATGACTTTTTGGTTAGCAGCTGTAACAGTTAACTACTATGCCACTAGGATTTCCAGGGATTGACATAAAGCAGATATTCTCTTGATCTCCAACAGGAAGGCAAGGTGAGAAATGTGCAGTAGAAGTAAACCCCTGACACAAAATATTTTGTATTTCCTATTTCCACTGACATTTCCTGAAATTCCAGATTCTGGAGAACCCTGAGCCAGTACATTAAAATAGAATAAATCCCAAACAGAAGGTTGAAAGCCATATAGGTTTAATGAAAACTTGAAAATGTAATATTGGCTAATTTTAAAAAACAATGTGTAGATGCCTGAGGAAACTATAGCCACATTAATATGTGGATATTAATATCTATTTGTGGAGTCCTGCTGCAAAGGATCTCTTTAAAGTACTGAAAAATAAAGATGTTACTGTGCAGACTTGAGCCTATCTAGGCCATGTTGTTTTCCGTTGTATCATGTGTGTGCGAAAGCTGGGCAATGAACAAAGACAGAAGAAGTGATGTCTTTTGAGTTGTGATGTTGGAGAAGAATGTTGAATGTACCATGGATCACCAAAGGAACAAAGAGATCTGTTCTGGAAGAAATGCAACCAGAGTGATGGCATCTTACGTACTTTGGACATGTTATCAGGAGGGATCAGCCCCTGTAGAAGGACATCGTGCTTGGCAGAGGAGAGGGTCAGCTAGAGAGAGGAAAACCTGTGATGAGATGGATGAACACGATGGCTGCGACAATGGGCTTAAGCACAAGAACGATCGTGGATGTGGCACAAGACTGGACAGTGTCTCGGTCTGTTGTTTGTAGCGTTTCTATGAGTTGGAACTGACTTGGTGGCACCTGACAACAATAACAGCATGGAGTCCCCGGGTGGGGGAAACAGTTAAGGCCTTGATTACTATCTGAAAGGTTGGTAGTTTGAACCTACCCAGAGGCACTGAGAAGACAGGCTTGGTGATCTGCTTCCCAAAGGTCACAGCCTTGAAAACGTCAGGGAGCAGCTCTGCTCTGCACGCATGGAATTGCAGAGAGTGACGGTTCAGTGGTAAAGTTCTTTCTCCCATGCAGAAGACTCAGGTTCCGTTTCTGGCCAGTGTAACTCATGCTCAGCCATCACCCGTCTGTCGTTGAAGGCTTGCCTGTTGCTATGATGCAGAACAGGTGTTGGTGGAGTTGCCAGACTCAGGTGGACTAAGAAGAAAAGCTTGGCAGTCTGCTTCCTAAAATCAACCAATGAAAACCCTATGAATCACAACAAAACACTATTCCGTTCTGTGCTGTCCCCATGATCAGACACGGGGCAGTGATTTGTATACCATTGTGCAGGGAGTGGTCCTGAGCTGTTGACCAACTTCATGGCAGCAGAAGCTGTTATTACACTTAAAATCTTCCACCCCGTCCTGGTTGTTGGACAAGCTGCTCTAGATCAGCAGCCCGGACAGCCAAGCATCTCCTTTGCAGTGCAGTGTTGGCTTGACCGCTGGAAGGTCAGGACATTTCTTCAACCACTCAGGTGGCATCAGGTCTGTTTGCTGAGAAGCCCAACTCAGCACACACAGCAGCTATCTCTGGAGACAGGTGGGGTGAAGGGGCGAGGGGAGCCTTGGCCAACTGTTGCTTGCTGTCCTGTATTTGAAGGAATGGCACTGTACCAGTTCTCTTCCTCCAGGTGAGTCATATTGTCAAAGTGACTGACAGATGAAACACTGTTTTTGTTTTTGGTTAGCTGCCATTAGGTCAGCCCCTGAGTCTTGGTAACCTCATCACAGCAGAACAAAATGCCACTCACTCCTGCCCCATACTTGTAATCAGTTGTGGATCAGAATGTTGTGATCCATAGGTTTTTATTGATTGAATTTTGGAAGGTGATCACCAGGCCTTTCTTCCTAGTCTGCCTCTTTCTGGAAGCACCACTGAAACCTGTTCAGCATCATAGTAACATGCAAGCTTTCTAAGGACTCTGCATTCTGAAGGGGAGGCAAGAAATCTGGAAGAGAAACCCGCAAGGATCTTAGCAAGCTGGCTCTCCCTGACTCTCTTGAGGCCTTGTACCAGGCTGCTGTGCTGTGCTGTGTGCAAGCTCTGCTTGTCTTTTAGTTTCCCTCACAATAGGCGTGCTTGGCTAAAGTTGAGAATTGCAGGACTGTCACTTGAAGTCCTTCTCTGCCTCTTTAGCATCGCCTCCAGCGTCTTTCCCTCTAACATTAAGCCCTTTGTGTAGGTTCCCATGGTGACCTCTTCACCACTAGCAGCTGGAATGTGATAGTGAGAGGAGGCAGCATCCCCCACTGAGCCAGGTCTGGCTGGGGCGGAGGCCATTGATCCACAGCTGGATTTGTGAAATGGGGTCACACTTCAGTGCCTTCTCTTTGTTGTGGATTCTGTACCTTTCCCAGGCTTGACATGTTTGGTTGTAGTGGGAGAGGAGACTTGGGGTATTGTACAGCCACAGGATATTTCCTGCCCAAGACTCTCCTGGCCTGGCTGTCCCTAGTCCTGCCAAACTCTTGCCGGATGCCATCTGCTTCTGTGTGTTAGCACCAAGCAAAGGTAGAAGGACCTGCTTGGGCCAGTCAGATGAAAAGGAACTCTCACTTCCCTAGTTGCCTTCCCTTTGGCTTTTGTTCCCAAAGCCATCTGTTAATGAATTGTCATTGTTGTTAGCTGCTGTTGTGTTTTCTCCGTACTCAGGGACATCAGAACTGAAGGCTTCTTGGTCCTACACCATCCCATTGATGGGTTGGAGATCCAGTCACTGTGATTCATAGGATTTTCATTGGTTGATTTAGGGAAAATAGATCACCAGGCCTTTCTTTCTTCTTTATCTTAGTTTGGATGCTCCACTGAAACCTGTTTGTTATCACAGCAACACACAAATCTCAATTGACCGATAGGTAGTGTATGGTACACATTGGTTGAGAATCAAAACTTGATCGCCTGCTTGGGAAGTGAAAATTCTACCACCGAACTACCAGTGTCCTCTTTTGTAAATTAGTGAGCATTAAAAGGTGAGGCTCTGGGCTTGGGAGGTTTTCAAGGCAGGGTCTTTGTCCAGCTCAGAAGAAGAGGCAGGAACTGGAAACTGGGGAAATAGCATGGTGACTCAATGAAATGAGCAAGTCACAGCCCGTTCCCGAACATCAGGTTCAAGGTGAGAGCAAAACCCAGCTAAGATTTGTCTTGAAACAATCTTCTGAGGTACTCTGTGGAAGATTTTGTGTTTTTAATATGATAATTTATTATTGTTGAAAGTAGACACAGCAGAACATACACCAATTCCGTGTGGTTGAGGTTTTCAAAAATCTTTCTCATTTGGTGTCATATTGGAATCCCTGGTGTGATAATAGATAGTTAACACACTTGGCTGCTAACCAAAAGTTGGAGGTTCACGTCCACCCAGCAGTGTGCACCAACAAGGGCCTGGCTAGCTTCTTCTGAAAAATCCACCATTGAAAACCTTACGGTGCCCAGTTGTGTCCTCTTGATATAACGTGAAATCAGAGTCGACTCAACAGCAGTTAGTGTTTTGATGTAGGAACTAAAGGAAAGGCGACATGATGGGAGTAAGTAGAAACTCAGCCCGTGGACTCAGAGTTACAGACACCTGGCAAAGGTATACTGTAAACATTGGACTTCTTTTTTCCATCAGTTGGCTGCATTTTGGTATCTTATGTGTCATACAAACTGTGTTTCCCAAAAATATAAAGCAACAGCTGCAGAACAAGTTAGGAGACAGAGTCCCCACTTAGGATGATAGCAAAGGCTGGAAATGTTTAGATTTGAGATTTGGAGGCATTTAAATTGCATGGAATGTCTATTGTCCACCCCAAAAACCAGAACGAATCTTGGAAATTATGGACACAAATGCAATTGGCACAAGCTTAAAAAAAAAAAAAAAGTGCATGTGAGCTTTTTCTAAGTCCCAATAATCCTCTTGGGCAAAGTAAGGATTAGGGCTCCCTGACAAACAAGGGAGTGAGTTCAGTTTTCCTAAGGTTCCTCAGCTGATGCCAAATTTTGTAAGAGACCTATTTTCCCCAAATGAATGCCAATCTCCATTCACATTTTTAATGTCCACTCCACTTCTCTAGGCAGGTCTAGGACAGGAGCAACTTATTTGCATGTGGATGGGAATGAGAAGCCCTGGCTGCCACTGAGGGCATTGGAACCCCCAGGGTCTTTCCAGAAGCCCTCCACATCCTCCCTTCTGCAGAACTAGAAGGGTCTCCCACCCCAGTTTGGTGTGAGAAGGACTCAGACTCAAAAAATGACCCGTATTTCTTAGTCTTACATGGCTGACAAGTAACCACTGTGGAGTTAAATAGATCTCTCCTGAAATTCTTTGGATTTTTGTGGTTTCTCCTTTTAAGAAATTAAAGAACCATCATTTTACCCATGGCAACTCCTTGGGAATTTCCCGCGTTCGTCTCGCTCATATTCACCGAGGGTGAATGGTATTAGCTTCTGTATTGTGGTGGTTATCACACACCAGGCTGATTGAGTCCTTGCAACAGCACTAACCAAAACCAAAGCCATGGCCGTGAGTCAGTTTCGACTCATAGCAACCCCACAGGAGAGGGTAGAACTGTTTCATGGAGTTTCTGAGGAGCACCTGATGGTTTGGAACTGCTGACCTTCTGATTAGCAACCCACGGCCTTTAACCACTAGGCTACCGTAGTGCCACCCCTTTAAACATTGAAGCAACTTACCTGTTGCTATACAGAGAGGGCCTGCTATGGGTCAGTCCCCTGGCTGCTGGTCCGTTACTAATTCTGTTCTAAAATATTACGTGTGTATTTGGTTATTTTGGATATATTTAACTGTGAGTCAGAATCGACTCAACGGCAATGGGTTAGCCATCTAAACTCCTTTTTCCTAATGAGTTTTGTGGAACTAAGGGAGGAAGTTTCATTACATCGGTTTTCTTGTCTTACTTTTACCATTTTGTTGCGTCTGTTTCTCTTCTTCATCTTACCACAGTAGCCTTTTCCAGAATGCTTTCCTAGGGGTCATTAAAGGAGCCCATGTGGCACAATGATTAAGCTCTCAGATGCGTACTAGAAAGGTGCCAGTTTGAGTCCATCCAGTGGATCCATAGGAGAAAGACCTGGAAGTCTGCTTCCTTAATGATTACAGCCCCCAAAACTCTGTAAGCAGCTCTGCTGTGTCACGTGGAGTCACTGTAAGTCAGAATCAAGTCAATGACACCCAGTAACAACAGAGATCATTAATGATAGTACACTATGCAGCATTGTCTAGGAGAGGTATGTCAGCGGAATGGGGTGAGACATGTCGTATTTGGCCAAAGAATCCCATGATGCAGGATGTCAGGAATGTTTCACGTGCCCTCTGTGGTCTCAGTCGAGGATATGAGCATTAGTTGAATTGCGTTTTGTGTGCCTCTCCCCACCTTCCTCTGTACCCATGCTGGTCTGGTCCAGGCAAAGCATTAACATCAGAACTTCACTCTGGGATATGACAGTCCCCATCTAGACAAGTTGGACAGCAGCAGGTAGCCACGGGGGAAGCTGGCCAGTGTCCACTCAGTATATTTTTATTGAATAAATATTTCTTGGACACCACTTGTAGAAAGAGTACCATACCGGGCCCAAGGAAGGAAAGAGAAACCTAAATAAAGTTAAAACTATTCCATTATGTTTAAGAACACCGACTTTGTTGTTGCCAGTTCTTAGATCAAATCCTTGTTCCACTAGAGCTGAGGCAACTTCTTGGCATGTCTGAGTCTTTGTTTTCTCACCTGTTAAGTAGGGATAATAATAGCATAAAATTACCTGTCTTAGAGATTGGCTGTGAAGATCACTGTAAACAATGCAGGTATTAATTTAGGCCCGGGTTAGAGCACTCCATATCGGTGATTAGCTCTTCTGCGACGGCTGCCTTGTAAGCTGCCCTCAGCAAGGAATGTGGCTGGAAGAAGTCAGTCACATATACAGATAATATAAGAGGATGAATGAAAAAGGAGACCAAGAAGTGCTGAGTGTGGACTGCTCTCCATGGTCATGTGTACTTACCTTCCTAACACTATAGTTTGTAATTACATGTTTCTACAGTTAGTTTATTTTGTTTCCTCACTGATCTGTAAATTCCAGAGGGAGGGATTCTATCTACCATGACACCATTGCAAGCCCAGTGCCTAACCCAGTGTGTAATTTGTGATTGGCCTTCATTAATTGATGAGTGCATGAATGAGTGTTTAAATGGATGAATGAAAAGGCTTGGTACAGAAGTGGCCAGGCTCTGGATCTCAGGATAAAACATCACTCTTACTATGTCCTACATCATTTCAGCGTGTGACTAGTGTTAGGAAGTTCTTCTGAGTCAAGGGTAGAAATTTGGTCTGGAGGGGCAGGACACAGAGGTCGTGGTGGGTGCTTCAAAGTCTGACAGTGTCATTTCTCTAGGTCAAGGACTTGGGAAAAGAAGTCCTACCTCAATTTCAATAACCTGCTTTCCTCTGAGTTGTGTTTTTTTTTTTTTTTAGTCGAGAATCTTGGTATTAAATGTTTCTCACTTATATCAGTAGACTTTTATATTGTCTTTTATGTTACTTTATATTGTCCAAGAAGACAATACAAAAGAAGAGTACTGGGGTTTAAATTTAGGAACCATGGCTTCATGTGCCAGTTGTGAAGTTTACAAGTCATGACCTTGAGCAAGCCACTGTTAGTATGAGTTTGTTTCTGCATCTGTAAACTGGAGATAAATAGTACCTGCTCTGTTTCCCATTTAGGATTATTATGAGAGTCTGATGGAATAATATATGGAAAATGCTATATAAACTCTTATGATATTAAGGGAAGGAATTATTATGGTTCACTGCAGAGATTTGCATTGTTCTTGGGGAGTGCTAGCCTTTTGGGAGACAAATTTGCTCAGGAGGAAGCAGTTGCCTGACATTGGTTATACATAAATCCTGCTCCCTCCTCCAGGGAATGCTTTCAGTGGGAGCTGGAGCTTCCATGAGCAAATACTGTCTCCTGTGTGAAGTCTTTCTACTGCCCAGATTTGATTCTAGGATAAATACATCTACTTCCATTTGCTAATGAAGATTTTCCTTAAAAAAAAAAAAAAATGAGGAAATCAGATGTGTTAGGAAAAAAACCCACTCCTGGCACCAAATTGTCTTAGGCTAGGTTTTCTAGGGAAGTAAAACAGTAACACGTGTAGGTACAAGGAAAGATTTATAACATAGATAGATAGATAGATATAGGAAACAGCTCACGCAATCACAGAAGCTGAATGTCCCAAGTTCTGGCACAAGCCTCACGTGGCCATGGAAGCTGAGGAACCCAAAATCAGCAGGTCAGAGACAAGAGTTCTAGACTACCAGTTGTGTAGGTAGGTGGATCCCAAAATGGTGGTGAGACAGAGCAGTAGTGAGGCTAATTTTATTTTTTATGGTAATTAAGATAATAAGTGCTTACAGTAAACCATGTTCAAGGTATAGAAAAACAGAAAGAAAAATCATCTATAATCCTACCACCCATTTTGCACTATTTTCTGATCTTTAATTTTCATTTATCTTTGTCTCATGTAAATGACAAAAGGATGGTGAGGAAGAAATAGCAGGCATTTGTTTGTTATGTGGCTGATGTCTAAGAAAAAATTTACAACTCAGCGATCTACTGATGTTTATTGCAGCAGCAGTCCACAACAGCAAAAAGATGGACTCAACCTACGTGCCCATCAGCAGGTGAATGGATAAACTATGGTGTGTGTACACAGTGGAACATTATGCAGTGATAAAGAACAACAGTGATCTTGGGAAACATAACGTGGAGGAATCTGGAAGACAAGTTGAGTGAAAATTAGTTGCAGAAGGACAAATGCTAGATGAGACCACTATTTGAAGGACTCGAGGAAAGGTTTAAACACAGAAGAAAACAGTCTTTGATGGTTAGAGGGGTGGAGAGGGAGGAAGAGCAGTATTCATAGATTAGAGAGTAGATGGGGATTGGGTTAGGTGAAGGGAGGGACAGTATGTAGTAGAAGGGAGACCAGCACAACTGGACTAAATCAAAAGCTAGGAGGTTTCCTAAGTATAACCTAACACTTTGAAGGTCAGACTAATGGGCAGGGGTCTGGGGACTGTGGTTTCAGGGAACATCAAGGTCAGTTGGTATAACAAAGTTTTTTAAGAAAATGTTCTTTATCCTACTTTGGTGAGTGGTGTCTGGGGCCTTAAACGCTAGAAAGCTTCTATCTGAGGAGCATCAGTGGTCCCAGGCCCCCTAGAGCAGAGGAGAATGAAAGACACCAAAGACATAAGGAAAACATGAGTCCAAGAGACAGAAAGAGCCACATAATCCAGAGACTAGATCAGCATGAGACCACAAGAACTAGACGGTGCCTGGGCACCAGCAATGATTGCCCTGACGGGGAACACATCACAGAGTACCTGACATAGCAGGAGACACATGGGTGTGCAGAGCTAGAACTCTTAGTAGGAAGATCAGACTTGATGGTTTGACATACTGGAGGGTCCTTAGAAGGCATGGCCCCTGGACTCAGGTTAGGTTAGGTCAGAGCTGAAACCATCCCCAAAGCCACCTCTTTAGACAAAGATTGGACTAGACTATAAGACATAAAATGATACCGGCGAACAGTATGTTTCTTGGCTTAAGTAAATAGATGAGGCTAACAGGGCAGCTGCTGTCCAGAGGTGAGATGACAGGGTGGAGGGGACAGGAGTCAGTTGAATGGACATGGAAAGTACAGGGTAGAAAGGAGGACTGTGCAGTCACAGGGTGGGGAGAGCAGCTAGAGTTACATCGCAGTACTAGAGTTACATTGCAGTATGAATGCTAGTTTTTGTATGACAAATTGACTTGTATTGTAAACTTTCACTTAAAGTACAATAAAATACCTTAAAAAAAGGAGAAGAAGCAGCAGCAGCTCAGTGATCCTAAGAGGAGTTTACTGAGTGGTCAAGTAGGGAGGGTATGGCCTTTGGCTACACCTCTATCTACTTTTTTTTAAATTTTTCTTTCCTTGTCTGTAAAATGAAGATCATCATTGCCTCAAATGATACATTAACCGTGTTTCTATTTTTAAAGCAATGCCTGATACATAGTATGTACCCAGTAAATGATAAGTTTCTGCTCAGTGAATAAGAATTGCATTAATTGTTGGGCACCGTGCTAAGTGCTTTACATATGCTAATTCAGTCTTTGAGGTAGATACTATTATTACCTACTTGGTAAAGAAAAGGAAATTGAGGCACAAGAGATTAACTGACCTGCTTGAGGTCAAACCTAGTAGGTGACGTAGCCAGAACAGGAAGAAATCCAAGAAGCTGGCCCCAGAACCCACACACTGTGTATACATTATACAAGCCCTGGTTTATCACTTCGTTTTAAGAGCTGGCCTCTGAGTGTTTGCAGCTACAAACGTACTGCTCCAATGGTGAGAAAATCATGAGTTAAGTATAAATCCTTGCATGAGAGCACTTGGTTTTCTTATCCACTTGTGCTGGGCCAGCTGTGTCTTAGGGTTTGTTAGGTTGAAGGATTGATTTCAAAACAAACAAACCTGCTGCCATCAAGTCAGTTCCTACTCAGCAGCCCTGTAAGGCTGTGTACCACTGCTCTGTAGAGTTTCCAAGGAGCACCTGGCAGATTCAAACTGCTGACATTTTGGTTAGCAGACATAGCACTTAACCAATTAGGCCACTAGGGAGGACAGTCAAAAGCAAATCTGAAGCCAAGTAATATTTGTTAAGTAAGTTAACAGATTGGTCTAGTCTATGGCTTTTTCCCCAACCCACCGTCTTCCAGTCTTTATGCAGGGTCCTTGACCAAAATCTGGAGATAGTTAAACTAGAATCTAGAAACATGTTGAATACCAGTGGTATGAACTGTACATGTGGGTCTGTTTGGGAGGTTTCAGGAAAAATCTGGTGAGGAAAAGCAGCATCAAGAGCAGAAGGTGCAAGTGACACAGGTCTAAGTCTTACAAAGCCACATTTACCTGTGGCTGAAGAGTTACATATGGTCTTCTGTAATAGACCAAGGCGGGTGAATAGAATGAAGTCTTTAAGGGCACAGATGTGACAAGGACCCCTGGTAGCATAGTGGTTAAGCAGTTGGCTGCTAATCAGAAGGTTAGTGGATTGAACCCACCAACTACCTGGAGTGAAAAAGATGTGGCAATCAGCTTGGATAAAGATTTATAGCCTTGGAAACCCAGTGGGACAGTTCTGCTCTGCCCAGTAGGTCGCTGTGAGTTGCATTGACTTAACAGCAATGTGTTTGGTTTGGTTTTTCTAAGGTGGAATGCTTGTGATGGAAAGCCCTAGATAAGCCACAGGCCTGAAGGAATGAAGAGTGAACTTCCTAGATGGAAAATAATGACAAAGGAAGGTGGAAAAAACAAGGGTGATGAGGGAACACCAACCTAGAAGGTTAAGTCTCAAATACACAGGTACCAAAAAGTCAGCAAAGCGGAAGAAGGAGGCCTTTAAAGAAAGGGCAGTTCCTTGAGAATGTCTGAAATCTTGGTAGATGGTCCATCATCAGAAAATGAAGAGCAGCTATGTTGGGTTAAGATCAGAAGCCTGTGCCCTAGGGCATCAGTTCTTAAAATCCTCCTTCAGAGACCCAGGCAGCTTAAGATGCAGGAGTTCTCAGCAGCCAGAAGGCTGACGGAGAAGAGCTGGAAAGCTACGGCAATGCCACTAGGGACGTTGCTAACCCGGGGGAAAGGGCTGGCAGGATTGAGAGGTGGTAATAATGCCAGCTGCGTGTGGGAAGGACATAGAGCCAAATACAAAGAAATAAGCACAGAAAACCAAGAACACAGCTTTTAATAAGGCAAATTGTCATGAAAACGAGTATACACATGTACCTGGCTTATATCCAAAGAATTCCACCGGAGGGCTCCGAGAGCAGATTGTACTGTTGTGGGTTGTCGTGGAGTTGGCTCTGGCTCATGGCCTTATGTGTAACAGAAGGCGTGACAGAAAGAATATTGTCTGGTCTTGGGCGATCTTCACGATCATTGGTCTGATTCCATTGTTGCAGCTTTTCTGTTGCTCTCTCACTGAGGATTCCCTTGTTTTTGGTGATTCCCTACCAACCATGGTGTCCTGTTCTGGTGATTGGTCCTCCTGGTGATGTGTCCCATGGAAGCTAGTTGAAGTCTTGCCGTTTTTGTTACTAAGGAAGTAGATGATTAGAACTTTCTTCCTAATCTGTCTTTTTTGGAAACTTGGCTGAAACTTGTCCACTCTGAGGGACCCTGCTAGTATTTGATATGCTGGTGGGGTAGCTCCCACCCAACTCATAGCGCCATAAGCCACCTCAGTATGACAAACTGACAGGCAGGTGGTGGAGGAGAGACTTAGCCCTGTGTAAGTGTTCTTCTGTCTGCTTAATCACAAAAAGCATCTGGCTGCATCAAACCATAGGCTGCAAAACTGGGCTGAGCTCTGCCAGCCATGTGTGGAAGGGCTGAGCCACAGTTCCCTGACACAGGTCCTCTCCACCCTGCAAAAACGGGCCACAAGAGAGACGGACCGAAAGTGGGGGCTGGATTCTATTTTTACAAAGAAATTGCCTCACAAATTTCTGTAGAAATTAACTAGGAAAAAACATAGAGCCCATATTCCTCGAAACATGTGTTATAAGCAATTTAATGTCTTTGAGAGCTCAATGGCGTAGGTTGGCTGCATTACACAATTATTCCCTTGACAGTCGCTTAGGATTCATTTGGAAACCCTGGTGGTATAGTTATTAAATGCTACTGGTTCAGTGTTACGGCTGCTAACTGAAAGGTTTGCAATTCAGATTCCCCAGGCACTCCTTGGAAACTCTGGGGCAGTTCTGCTCTGACCTATAAGGTCTCGTTAAGTTGACATCAGCTGGACGGCAATGGGTTGAGTTTGGCTTTTTGTTTAGGATTCATGCAGCAAATATGTATTGTGTGCCTACTGTCATGGATTGAATTAGATCTCCCAAAATATGTGTATAGCCACACAATCGTGATACCCTGTTGGGTTCCTGTGTGCTGTAAACCCTGCCTTTGTGATACTAATGGAAGAGGAAGGGCTGCAGTTGGGTTGATGGGGAAGGACTCCGTGTGAGATTGCTCTGTGCCTGAGACAGCCTCCTGGGTTATAAATGAAAGAGAAGCAAGCAGAGAATTAGGGACCTCACACCATCAGAAAAGATGCAGAGCCTGGAGCAGAGCACTTCCTTTGAAAAGAACCCGGTGTCCCTGTGCCTCAGAAGCTCCCAGTCCACGGACAGATTGATGACAAGGACCTTCCTCCAGAGCCAACAGAGAAAAACTTCCCCAGTAGCTGGTGCACTGAATTTGACTTGTAGCCTCCTGGACTGAGGCAGAATAAAGTTTGTCTCTTTTTTGAAGTGATCCACTGTGGTCTCTTTGTTAGGGTGCCACTAGATGACTAAGACACCCACTACAAGCCAGTTACCATGCTAGGCCCTGGAGGCACAGTGATTTAAAAAAACAAAATCCAGGAAAAACCAGACATTGATGACTGTCTAGTAGAGGAGGAGACAGGATACAAGTGAGGAGTTACATGTGGTGATAAGTTCAGTGAAGGAAAAGCTCAGGTGTCAGAAGAGAACATTTGACTAGACAGGGCTATCTCTGAGGTGGGGATATTTCACCTGGGGCCAGAAGGCTGAGGCTGCCAGCCAGGTGAAGAAAGGGGAGGAAACCTGGTCCTGGTGGGGGAAACAGCATGTGTGAAGACGGAGATCTTGATGGTCTGGGGAGCTTAAGGGAGACCGGTGAGGTTAGAGCGTGGTGTGGGGTGACTGCAGGGGTTAAGCACTCAGCCAAGATTAATAATTTGAATCTACCCAAAGGTGCCTCGGAAGCAAAGCTCAACAATAGATCACAGCTGTTGAAAACTCCCAGGAACCCAGTTCTACTCCATATGGGTTCACCATGAGTCAGGCAGAGTGGACTTGATGGCACCTGGTAGGTCGGGGGTATGCAGGAGCCCAGCCAAATCAGGGCACTTGCCAGCGTTGGCAACCGAAGAGCTTATCAGAGAATGATGTGATCTGTTTACGTTGTTAACAGCTTGTACTGTTGCTGGGTAGACACTGAATAGAGAGGTCAGGAGTCCCAAGTGGAGAGACCAGGGAGTGAGCTGGTTTCTAGTGAGCAAACCACAGCAGAAAGGAAGGAATTGCTGATTCTGAAAGATAAGAGCAAGCACTTCCCTAAGTGGTCACAGTCCATGCCAAAGAGGCATGACTTCCTCTTCCCACTTTTAGGGATGAAACAAAAAAATTCAAACCCCATAGGAACCAGAAACTGTGACCAGGCCATTTTAATAGGCTCAGCTCCTTATATTTTTCACTTGTGCTTCCCAGCCCTTCCCCTGTTTTCTAGTGTCCTAAGCAGTTGAAGTACAGAGTGATCTGGTACTTTTTTTCTTGTATTGGTTGAAACTCGGTCAGAAATCGTTTGATGACTCTATTACAATGCCACATAGAAAAGCCATAAGTGTATGTTCAGTCAGGGTCGCTGGGTGGTACAGATGGTGCGCGTTGTTCCACTCTTAACTCCACGTTTCGCGATGCAAACTTACCCATCAGTGCTGTGGAAGAAAAGGCTTGGCGACCTGTTTCCATAAAGATTACAACCAGGAAAACCCTTTGGAGGGCTTTTCCACTCTGTAACGCATAGGGTCACCATGAGTCAGAGTTGACTCAACATCAGTGGATGCACATTTTTAGCAGTTATATATGTATATGGGGTGGAGGGGGACAGGGAGGAAATATGAACGCCCTCACCACAGGAAGTAGAAGTATGTAGGTGGTTGATGTGGATTTCTTACCTACCTGGAGAAGAGTGATACTGGAGTGGGGTTCACAGTAATTCTCTTAGCCCTTGCTAAAGCTTTTCAGATCAGCTTTGATTCCTGCTTGATCACGCATAGCAAATTGTGACGTATACTGGAGAGGAGCAAAAACAAGATAAAACAGCCTTAAAGAATGTCTCATGAGTTTTGTCAGCAAGTTAACTGGTACACTGAAAGGAGGTAGGCGGGAAGAGATGTCACAGGTCTGTTGAACATTTAGCGATACTTCACTCATTCAGCAGATCTTCATTAAACAAGTTTTCTGTACCAGGCACTAGTCTGGTACTTCCCGCCTTCACAGAGCTCAGGTGGAGAGGCAGACAATTCGCAGACAGTGTGAACTGCGCTTCCATATGCAAGGCTGTCGCCTCCACACCAGGACAGAGGGGCCACTGTTGTTAGCACAGGTTACCCCAGGGAAGTGATGTCTGCACTAAAACCAAGACAATGTGGTAACGTTAGGGAACTGGATGTAGCCTAGCAGGGGTGGAGAGCCGTATGATTTATTCTAGTATTTTCCCTAGAAGCTGTTTCATTGACTCTTAGGCTTCTACAGTGTAACTTGAAGCAAAGCAAGGTACCTCTGGGTATCTTTTAAGTCAAAATAAGCTGATTTGGTAACATGTTTTATTAATGGCCAGGTCATCACCATTCTCTTGGTGGCAGAATGGAAAAAGCACAGGGCCAAAGTGTACATCCTCTCTATATTTCGTTTTACCCATCTGAAACTCAAAGAAGGACTTTATTCTCTCCTTCATGGAGAAATTATGAGTGAGAATAATTCCTAGTATACAGGAAAGCATGTGTATGCTTTTATAGGGAAGGCTTAGAGTAATCTGCCTTCATCACTTGGTACTCCCTCCTGCCCCGAGGAAATCAGAGCATGTTGCAGCTTTACCAATTCTCGTCCATTGGGAGGCAGGTGGCATAATGACATGAGGTGAGGGAAAGATATGCTTTCTGGAGGCAGCACTTATTCAGTGGATGAATGAGACAGCCAATGGGGAGAGAAGGTCAAAGGCACTAATCCTGATAGAGGAATCTAGGTTGCTTAGTCTCCCAGTACTTACTGCATGGCTGTTCAGCAAACAACGTATGCTTGATTACTAACCTGAAGGTTGATGGCCTGAACTGACCCAGCAGAAGGACGGAAGCCTTCCTGTCTGCTTCTGAAGGATTATAGCCAGTAAACCTGGTGGCGCACAGCTATGTTCTGTAACACACATGGTTACCTTGAGTCAGAATAGAAACCCTGTCAACAGTGTGGGTTTTTGTTTTTGTTTGGTTAGTGTTTTATGCTTAGGTTTACTATGGAATTTCTTTTTGTTAGAATATCTGAATTTTGAAATATTTATCTGCTGTCCAGACCATTCCAGAAAGAGATTAAAGCAGAAGGGTGCGCCCCGGGTGCCAGTAATTCTTCTGGCAGGCCTTCCATCCTTTTCCTGCTTTGTGTCATGCAGCCAGACAGTCTACTCACTCAGGTGCCAGGACCTCTATCTGCCCTCCCAAACCAGCCAGGCAGGATGGGGAGCAGGTGAAGGTTAGCAGGGATCCTGCTGCCTTGTGAGGAGTTGCAGTCAACAGAGGGCTCAAGAACCCTTGCCCTCAGTGCTGCTAACCTCAGCTGGCCTTCTAGACAAGACACATGGCAGAGCAGCACATGATCACAGAACGCAGTGCCGGGGTGCTGCCTCTGTTTTCCTAGGGCTGAAAGGAATTACACACTGGAAATACTTAAAAAGATAAGAAGCCTTCATGTTCCTTATACTTTCATCTCTTTCCTGCTTGCCTTCTCTTCCAGCCAGCCGAGACATCCTGCCCGCCCTGGTCCTTCCCTCTCTTGGTGTGTCCCAGGAAAAGGAATCAGAAAGGAAAGAGAAAAGAGCCAGCCTCCAGAGCCTAAGCCATTGTGCAGAAGGGACAGAGTCAACAGTTGTGGTTTAAGCAAAAATGAGGAAGTTAGTAAAGGCCAGAGGTTTTGTGACATTTGGGGGCCAGTCTTTCTTTTGCCCCTCTAGCAGGCAGCATTAGGGTCTTGAGTTTGTTCCTTAGTATTCATTTGGAAAGGGAAAGTCCCTCCTTTCACTATTAGATTTGAGTGGTCTGGAGGTGTGCTGTGTGAGCTTTACACTCAAATATCTGATGTGAGATGTCTTTAGAGCTGCTTTGCATCTCAGCTTAAGCCAGATGGCCGCTGGGGTTGGTGCCTCCAAAGGTTATATGAGAAATACCAGTTGGGGGTTACATGAATTCTACAGAAGACTTATTCATCATGACTGTCTGGTTAAGGCTCTTCTTCCTATATTCTTCCCAACTTGAGTTATGTCATTTTAGCTGCATCTATTTAGGGTAACATTTTAGCTGAAAGGAGCTGTAGAATGAAGTTAATAAAGCAATAATGAAAATAATGAGCTTATTAAGCACCTACTGCATGTCGACATTGTAGGAGGCATTGGTGTTTCAGGGCTAGACCCAGTTTCATTTCCTGACCGGTTGCACCTCCAGTGCAGACACCACTTACCTGTCAGTGAAGGCTGAATGTTGCTGTGGTGCTGGACAGGTTTCGGTGGAGCTGCCAGACCAAGACAGACTAGGAAGAAAAGCATGTCAATCTACTTCCAAAAATGAGCCAATGAAAACCCTCTGGAATCTGCACAGCCTAAACTCTACCTGACTGTGGGAATGGTGCAGGCATCATTTCCTTCTGTTGTATCTGGATTGCTATGAGTCAGGAGCCAGCTCTTGGCAGCTAACAAGAGTAGGCAGTTAATAGACATTATCTAGAAACTTTGTAACAAATCTGCAAAATAAGTATCATTATAATAGCTCAGTTATTGAGTTGCCAGGCTGTATTCTAAGTGTTCACCCTGAATTAATTTATTTGAATTTATCAGTGACCTTATGAAAGAGGTTATTTTTTGTACCCATTTCACAGATGAGATGACCAAGGCACAAAGAGGACAGGGTTAACAGAGCCGGTCAGTGGGTAGAGCCAGGAACCAAACTTCGAGGCTAACTGTGGAGCCAGGCCCCAGCTGTGCTTCGTATTTTCTTCATACGGGCAAGGAGCCCAGGCTCAAACTCTACTTGCCTAGAGTCATTTTAATTCATAAAAAGCAAAACTTCATCCCAAGTCTTCAGACTTCAAATCTAGAATTACATCGAATGTGTTCAATCCCTGGAAGCCTAAATGTGATGTAACATACAGAGGAGGTGGGAATGCTCAAAGTATAACTACGTAACAATGGAAACTTTGCTTAGAAATGGAAACTGCCTGTAGACTCCCCAGTCATCTTCTCTCTACCTCCCAACATA
Organism: Heterohyrax brucei; assembly: GCA_028571685.1. Taxonomy (NCBI): domain Eukaryota; kingdom Metazoa; phylum Chordata; class Mammalia; order Hyracoidea; family Procaviidae; genus Heterohyrax; species Heterohyrax brucei. Next base: position 114,620,446 of record CM053143.1, on the reverse strand, counting down.
CAAGCACTTGTTTTATTTTTTCTCAGGACTTAAGAAAGCTGTTCTGCTTCCAGGGAATAAAGGCCAGATGGACAAGGGCATACTCTTAACAACTATTCAGTACTCCTTTCCCCTCCTCCCCCAGCAAGGCCTCTGTGGAGGCAGAACTGAATTTATTTGTACCTGTTCCGGATTCGTATTTATATGAGATGTGTGGGGCCACCCGTTACCAGTTCTCAGAGGCTTAGAAAGATCCTCCAAGCGAGAAACCACAAACATGCCACTGGTACCTAGCAAAATGGAATTATGAAAGAACCCACTTCAGAGCCCCAAGCAGAGAACTGTCTGGAAGAGTCAAAGGTGCAGTCATGGAGTTTCAGGACCCGAGACTTCCTAAGGAGAAGGAATATTCCTGTTCCCATGGCAGAACACATTGGTGCTGTGGGGCTTAAATTTTTTCTCTGACTCCCTAGGAGTATGGAAAAGAAGAGTTATGGGAAGGGTGTTAGAGGCTGGGGTGGGGATGAGGGTGGATTTAAATGGACACACAAAAGCCTGGCCTCCCAGTGCAGTGGAATCTAAACAATCTGAAATAGCTCAGGCTCACAAGCTGGCATCTGCTTCAGAGCTGCCACCCACTGCCCAGGGCAAGGGCTGGTGTCACTTGGAGATCACACTCCTTAAAGTGGAATTAGGGCAGGGAGGGGCTGTTGGGAAGCGAGGCAGCAGTGACTTGATTTCAAAGTGACCATCTTGCTAGATAGTTCGCGTAAGTTTTCACTTACTGACAGATACTGACTTACTGGCGAGTTTGCTTTCATAGAAGGCCCTGGGTGGGCCAAATGCGATTGGCTTTTACAAGAAGATTGGTGGTTGTCTTAGTCATCTAGTGCTGCTCTAACAGAAATACCACAAGTAGATGTGGTCGAGAGAAAAATGTATTCTTGCCTGGTTCTTGTTTCTTGGTGGTATCAGGTCCCCATGTCTTCCTGCTTGCATCTTTCTTATATATCTGAAGAAAAGATTGACCTAAGACACAACCTACCTAATCTTGTAGGTTGAGACCTACCTCATTAACATAACTGCCTGTAAGGCGGCCTCATTAACATCACAGTGTCGGGATTCACAGCAGATAAGAAAATCACATCAGTTGGTGAAATGGTAGACAGTCACACAACACTGGAAATCATGCCTAGCCAAGTTGATACATAGTTTTGGGGGACACAATTCAATACATGACAAGGTTGGGTCTACCCAGAGGCACCTCAAAACAGAAACCTGGTGATCAACTTCTGAAAAATCAGCTGTTAAAAACCCTGTGCAACACATCTGTGGGCACCCAGAGTCAGAACTGACTTGATGGTAACAGGTTGTTTCTTCTTAACTTTCCTAACAGTCCATGTCTCTTCATCATAATATGCATTGATGCACATGAACATCATCATACTCAACCTTTGTGTTTTCTCACTTTTGTCAGAGACACGTGTGCAGACCAGGGCCATGCAGGTACTGCCGCCTCTAACTCCTTCAGCCCTGAGCACCTCACCTCTGAGCCCCAGCAGAGGAAACCAGCGTGGTCGGGAGCAGTTAAACTTCGGCTAAAGCACAGGTAAGAGGCACAGAGGTCAGTACTGAGTGTGTAGAGAAAGGGCATTTGCCCCTTTCAGCAGTTTGAATCCACCAGGCACTCCTTGGAAACTCTGGAGTAGTTCTACTCTGCCCAACTCACAGCATCACTAGGAGTTGGAATCTATTTGACAGCAGTGGGTTTGGTTTTGGTTTTGGGTGGGTACTGCCTGGTTGGTCTCGTAGATTTGATTGAATGAAGAAGCACGCTCCTGTGTGGTGGTGTTTGTTTTATAAGAAAAAAAACCCAACTTTTGCCATCCAGTCAGTTCCGACTTGTAGCAAGCTATCTATCTTTGTCTGAAAAGTGGGCTTCAGGAGTGGGTTCAGTTCTAGGTTAACCAAGTGTCTGGGAACCATAGTTTGAAGATTTCTTCCACTTTCTGTCAGACCAGTGAATCTGGTCTTTTTTCCTGAATTTGAATTCCATTCTGCATTTTTGTCCTACTCTGTTCAGGACTTGTGTTGTGATCCTTGTCATGAGGTTGTTGGTAGTAGCCAGGCATCGTCCAGTTCTTCTGGTCTCAAACTGGTGTGATCTCTCGCACATGTGGTTCTTTAGTTCTCGGGCTAGTGTTTTCCTTGTATCTTTAGTTTTCTTTATAACCCTTTGCTCTGGGGGGACGAAACCAATAGCTGTATCTTAGATGGCCATTCACAAGCTTTTAAAACTTTAGATGCTACTCACCAAAATGAAGTGTAGAACATTTTATTTATGAACTATGTTACACCAATGGACCTTGGTATTTGCCAAGACATGGTCCTCAGGCCTCCAGGCTTCCCTACTCAATCTTTGAAAGTGCTTGGATGTGCCTAGTAAACTTGTGTGGTTTTGCTTTGATCCAGTTGCATGGACTTCCATCATATTGTGTGTTGGGAAAGACAAGAGTCTTTTTTTCTGAAATATTTTATTGTACTTTAAGTGAAAGTTTATAGTCCAAGTCGGTGTGTTATACAAAAACCCATACACATGCTGCTGTGCGACTCTAGCTGCAGTCCCTACCCTGTGACAGCACACTTCTGTTTTCTGCCTTCCGTTTCTTGTCCTGTCACTGTGGCCCTGACTCATGGTGACCCTGGATACAAGGGAGCTAAATGTTTCTCAGTCCTGTGCCATCTCCACAATCACTTACGGACGGGACCATTGTGATTTATGGGATGCTCACTGGCTGATTTGGGGGAGTGGATTACCAGGTCTTTCCTCCTAGTCCATCTTAATTCTGGAAGCTCCGCTGAAACCTATTCAGCGTCATAGAAACACACAAGCTGCCACTGGACAGACAGGTGGAAGCTGCACATGAGATGCGTTGGCCTGGCATTGAACCTGGGCTTCCCGTCTGGAAGGCAAGAAGTCTGTCACTGAACCAGCAGTGTACAGCGTATCTGTGTGAGATTATAAGAGCAAGTGTAACATGAAAGTTGCTTTCATGCTAGGTGGTGTGCTAGGGTGTTGCATATGCTAGCTTGTTTAATTCGCACAGAACTGTTACAAAGGAACACACTGTTATAAAGGAAACTACTGAAGAGAAGTCACCTAGCAGGTAGTAGATTCAAAGTGAGGCATTTTGACTTCGGAGACAGAGCTCATAGCCACTGCATTTTGTTGCTGCAGTCAGCCTAGTAGAACCAACTTTGTAGGACAACTGTGGGAAGTCAGTGAGATGAAGTATTCAGAGCACCTAGTGCAGAGCCCACATGTAGAAAGAAACATCAGGAGATGGTACAGCAATGTCACTTTCATTATGTAAGTTATTATAGAGTGTGGTTATTGTCATTGTTTCATGACATCAGTTTCTGTGCCTGCACAAAAGGTGGTGTAATAGAGTGACTATACTACTGTGGCATCATGCTAAGTGAGAAACCAGTTGCCTACAAGTGGATTCCAACTTGTGGTGACTCCATGTGTGTCAGAGCTGACCTTGCTTGGCAGAGTTCCCAGTGGCTGATTTTGGAGAAGTTGATCACCAGGCCTTTCTTTGGAGGCACCGGTGAGTGGATCTGAACTGGCAGCCTTTTGGTTAGCAGCTGAGCATGTTAACTCTTTGCACCACCCAGGGACTCTTAGTCTGCTAGAATCTTCAAACTGTAGAGAATCAGAGACTCCTATTTAACAGGCGTCCACTGGGCTATGGAAATTAATCTAATTTCAGTGCCTGGATGGTCAGTGTCAGAAAACAGGGACTCGGAAGGTACTGCTCTAGCCCGGGAGAAAAAAGATCATGACCTGAAAGAAACAGTGGCGATGACACAGGACAAGAGAAATGAGACAGATTAGAGATGAATTTAGGAGGCAGAATCAGTAACAGACGAAGGTGAGGTAAGGGAGAAGAAAAGTATGAGAGAGTCTTACTACGTTTCTGCTGCGGGTGCTGGGGTGCATTCACGGGGCTGTTAGTCAGGACAGGAAAGCCTGGAGGAGCAGAGCCTGAAGAAGAGTAGAAGTTGGGAGTATGAACAGTGAAATCACAGGGAGGTGGGGTTGACCTGAAACAGTCCCTAAAATTTGAATGAAACAAATGAACACAGCTGTCTATACAGCTGGATCCATAGCCATACAGAAACTATCTTTAAAAACAAGCTAGGCTTGTGCTCACCTTGTGGTCAGAGCTGGCCAACAGCAGTGTCTGTATGAAGGGACAAAATGAGAAACCACAGGGACAAACAATTTCCTTTTTCAAAGTCCTAACTTGGATATCATGTAAGCCATTCCTGCTCATATCCTATTGGCTGCAAGTTTATTTATACTGTCATACTTGGAGAATTTTATGTGTATGCGTTTTGCCTCCACAACCATGTTGTGAGAGTCCACCTTCTAGCTCTTTCCTCTCAACCAGAGGTCTCTCTGCAACTAGAGAGTTACTGATATGGGAATGAACTTGGAAATCTGAGTAGTTCTCATGTCAGTTATATGAAGATTGCAAATCCTGTTTGTTTTTTTTCTTTTCAGTTTGAAGTAATTGTAGACTCATAGGAAAGTTGCAAAAATAGGATGGCAGTTTCCTATATGCAATTTACCCGGCCGTCCCTAATGCTCACATTGTATAACCCTAGCACAAATAGTAGAATTGAGAAATTAGTATTGCTGTAAGGCTACTAACTAGACTTTCAGACTAGAGACTATAAACAAGACTTGTTCGGATTTCACCTGTTCTCTTTTTCTGTTGCAGGATCTAATCTAGGATCTTACACTGTGTGTAATTCTCATGTCTCATTAGTGTTCTCTAATCTATGATAGTTTCTTAATCTTTCCACGCTTTTTATGACTTTGATGCTTATGAAGAATACGGGATGATTTTGTAGAATGCTGTTCAATCTGGGGTTTCCTGATGTTTTTATGATTCGAGTGAGGTTATGTATTTTTGGCAAGAACACACAGAAGTGATGTGCCCTTCCAGGTGTGTCACGTCAGGGGTCACATATGTTGGTATATGTTATTCCTGGTGGTGTTAACTTTGATTTACTTGGCTAAGGTGAAGTCTGCCAGGCTTCTCCACTGCAATGTTACTATTTGCTGAATAAATATGTTAGGGGAGATAACTGAGGCTTTGCAAATGTTCTGTTTTTTCTTCAAACTTTCTCCTACTAATTTTAGCATCGACTGGTGGATATTGGCTGCAAGAATTATTATTGTCATGTTCTAAAGATTAGTTGGTATTATTCCTTCTGCACTTATTAACTGAAGTTTTTCTGTAAGAGCTATCCTATTGCCCCCATTTATTTACTTATTGTTTATATCAATAGGAACTCCTTGGAATTTGTGTTATTTTATAGGCTCTAATCAGGAAATCCTGGTGTCATCATGGTTAAGTACTATGGCTGCTAACCAGAGGTTGGCAGTTCAAATCCACCAGGCACTCTTTGGAAATTATGGGACAGTTCTGCTGTGTCCTATAGTGTCACTATGAGTTGGAATCAACTGAACCGCAGTGGGTTTGGTTTGGATTGGGTTTACAAAATAGCCAGGAAAAATTTTTCTCAGTTATTTGTAAGAAAACAAAACAGAGAATAAAAGGTATACACCTTTCCCCGGGTGTACATGGATAACAAGAATCCCTGTTGGCACAGTGGTTAAGCTTTTGACTCACTAACCACCTAGCGTGTAGGAGAAAGACCATAAAGATTACAGCCACGAAAATGCACGCAAAGCAGTTCTGCTGTGTCCCGCATGGGTTGCTGTGAGTCACAACTGACTAAACACCCAACAATGATATATAGGGACCAACCAAATAACCATGTTAGAGAGGGAAGCTTTTCGTGGCCCACGGGTTAATCTTGTTGCAAGGTCCAATCTTGCTTTTCGTTTCCTGCTTAGAGTCCTGAAATCCCTCTTATCTAACTTGTCAGTAGGAATTTTTACAATCTAACTTATCTTGGCAGAAACTTCCCCCTAGAACTTATCAAGCCTTGGGCTAGGGTAGTTCAGTGAGTTGGTAAAGGAGACAAAATGTTCTAGCTTCAAACTCAAGATTTTCCAGACCAGTGCTTTCTTACATAAACTCCTTACCCCTTCCTCATCCTCTGCCACCAGTCACCACCTTTATTATAATAACTGATCCGACTCGACGGCACTTGGCTCGGCTTGGCTTGATTATTAAGCATTCACCCAAACGTAGCTATGTTGTGATAAGTTATCTTAACTTGCACATGTGATGTATTGTTATCACTTACATGGAAAGACATATAAGTCTAAATTAATGGATAGCAGAAGCTCGTAATTTGGCTCCTAATTCCTCCTCACCCAAGCAGCAAGATTAGTTCGTATGGCACTGAGTCCTGTGCCTGTGATGCTGAATTGTTTTCAGGACACTGTGCCTCAAGAAACCGTTTGCATCCTTATCAGACATAGAACTAAAACTGCTGCTGCAGTAGGTCATCAGATCCTATTTAGCTGAAACAAAAATCCTCACCCCGCACTAATAGGGCAACCAGGTACAACCAGTTGATTGTTTTATTCCCTGACTTGGGGTTAAACCCAGGTGATGTAGTGGTTAAGAGCTACAGTTGCTAACCAGAAGGTTGGCAGTTCAGGTAATGATTCTTTTCGGGTACTTCTTGGAAACTCTCTGGGGCAGTTCTACTCTGTTCTGTAGGGTTGCAGTGAGTCAGAATTAACTCGATGGCAGTGTATTTGGTGGTTTGGGGTTTATGTGTCTCCCATACTGTGAGAAGCTTATAACAATGCACACATTTTTTAATTTTTCTGTTTCATTTTGTCTACTGCTTCTTTTATGTATTCATTTTTATTATAGTAAAAATATACATAACAAAACATTTACCAATTAAAGTTTTTACAGGTGGAATTCAGTGATGTTGACTGCAGTTTTCGTGTTGAGGAACCGTTTTCACTGGACTTTCTAACTTATTCTGCGACTGTTCACATAAACTCAGACCTACTCTTTTGCAGATGGTGACATTTTTACATGTGGAGGAGAGCGCCTATTTGGCAGAGATCATTTAAGGGAGCTTCCTGATTTCAGCTGGATGTGTTTTATCAGCAGATGCTTTTCCTCAATGCCTTCCTCCTCCTGCCCACAAAATAGAAGTCTGGAATTTCAAAGATGCTGGCTCTTCTAAGGCAGAGTCCCTAAGGGTTCCCCTTCTCTTCTTCACTCTTCTAGAGCAGGGATTGAATTTTAATTGGCCAAATTGCAAGGACGACCGAGAATGGGAGTCCCTCCCACTTGCCTGGAGTTGAGTGAGTTCAGGGCTGTTGATACTGTCTAGTTGGTGGTTCATGGAATTGTTCTGGAGGCTTTACCACCCTGGGAAGAGCAGAAAAAGCAGAAGTGAGTGAAATGGCTTTTTATCCTACTCCTCCTGAATATGACATAGGACTGGCCAGGGGGCTGCTGTCTAGGATGTTACTGTTTGCCACAAGGTAAGTCCAATACTAGGTGAATGAGGTTCAGGCTCTTTGATTGTGGAATTCTCACCTGACAGGCTTTCAGCAGGTGTCTTTTTAATGTCGTGCTATACTTATTTATACTAAATAACAAATAATTGCCTGTTAAGGTTAAGCCTGTTTCTCTAACTTGTGACAATTCTCTTTATTTGAACATCTCGGGTGATTCAGTGCACCACTCACTAATATTTCTATTTGGGAATTTTCAGTGATTTTCTCTACTATGTATATATGAATACAGTCACTGTATTTCTTATGATGTGTGTGCATAACTAGGTAGAATGGCTTTTTTTCCTATTTGCATTAACGAGTGCTCTGTGTTGTATACATCATGGTTTTGTATCTTCCTTATCCTGGGAAATTTCAGGGTAACTGGGGTTTCCACAGGGACTGGCTATGTACCTGATGTGTTAGTAGCCACATTCCTCTCTGTTTGCATTCTTGACTTTCGTATCGAGAACCTGCAAGTACATTCTGAATTTTAAAGGTACCGTACTCTCATTCAGCTTTGACATTGTAGTCATATGTGAAGAGAAATGTTGATTGATGAGATTGCCGACTGTATCTTATTTAACTCTGTCACAACGGAGAGTTTAAATACATCATTATCTTTTCCCCTACTTACGTAGTTTGAATATAACTTTTATCCTTCTTTGATATAATTTTAATTATAAATTTTCATTCAGAACCAAAAAAACCAAACCCATTGCTATAGAGTCCATTCTGGGTCTTAGTGACCTTATAGGACAGAGTAGAACTGCCTTATGGAGTTTCCAAGGAGCACCTGGTGGATTCAAACTGCCGACCCTCTGGTTAGCAGCCATACCTCTTAACCAGTACACTAGCAGGGTTTCGTTTTCATGCTTAATGCCTGTGTCTGCTGGTGGGGATGCTTTTACTGAAAGGAAAATGTGAGGTAGAAAAGGCATACTAGGTGTAACAGTAGTGATAATGTTCTCAACCTTGAGTTGACTCGTGTTATTACTGGCATGTGTGTTTTTATTTTCGCACCTTGTAAAAGGTAAAAAAAGAAAATAGGAACTGCGAATTTATATTATAAAATGCACTCATATGTAAAGAGAAGGACACAGGGCTGGTTTTTCAAGTTTCAGTTGGCATGCTTTCCTCTGAAAGTGAATAAGAGTGCATTCTTAGTCTTCCTGTGTTTTCCCTACCAGCGTTAGATAGTGGATGGTGGTGGTGGTTAAACTCCTCCCAGTTGTAAAATTCATTATGGAAATATGGATAGGCAGTCACCCAGGAGCTGGAGCAAGAGCTCATCAAATTTGGTACACTTTCAGCTGCTCTGTTTTAAAACTGGAAAATTTATTTTAATGAATGATTCTTTTCCAGTATGATTATTTTTAAAATGTGGGTTCTTCTTTTGACTAGGATGTGAGGTTTCTAACTGAATTTTGTGCTTTCTTTGTTTTCTTGCTGCCGTTAGTTTCTAGATGAAAAGAAAGACAGTGAAACAGAGGAAAACACAGCCCAGTGCATCGGACTTACTTCAAAAACTGTGTCTTTAGTGGTGGAGTTTTGGAATGTGTTTGTTTTTGTTTAATGGAGTGATGTTTAGAGAAATCATTCCAAAAGGCAAGCCTTCTGCTTTACCAAAAAAAATTTTGTCCTTGTGTTTTGATAAATGCAGTTTATTCTTAGACATTTTATAAAAAAATAACTAGCTTGATTTGGAATTATCTCATCTGATATTAGATTCTTTAAAACCTCCAAGGACAATTTTCTGCGAGTTTTATATTCTAACAGAAAGTGTCTCCAGCTTTAATGGTTAAGTAACCTTTCTCTCCCACTTCTCAGCCCAGCAGTTCCCTGGGGTGCAAGGGAAAGATGTCACATACTTTGTACTGTTCAGCTATTGTTCCTGCCAACAGGGAGAGCCTTTAGGCGTCTTCTCCAAAAAAAGAAGGAGAGGAATGGACAGCAGTAATTCTGGGACAGGTCCCTGAGTGGTGCAAATCGTTAACTTGGCTCAGCTGCTAACCAGAAAGTTGGTGATTTAAGTCTGCCCAGAGGTACCTTAGAACAAAGGCCTGGCAGTCTACATCTGAAAAATCAGCTGTTGAAAACCCTGTGGAGCACACTACTTCTCTGGCTCACATGGGGTCACCAGGAGTCAGAATCTACCCAGGAGCAAGTGTTTTAAATTAAAGGGTACATATGACAGCTCTAGGTCTCTGCAACTGTCTGAGCCTTTCTGAGATCCATGGAAGTTTATTTGTGGGTAGGCCATCTACATGTGACTGTGTGTATCAGTGTGTGGAAGTAAAAAAAGCAAGAAAGTGAGTTGAGAAGCAGAGATTTATTTATGGATAAATAGAGTTAATGCTGTTTTATTTATACCGTGCTGTTCTGCTTAAAATGAGCCCTCGTGGTACAGTGGTAAAAGCCCTTGGGTGCTACCTGAAAGGTTGGCATTTCATACCCACCGGCCTATTTGTGGGAGAAAGACAGGACAGTGTGCTTCCATATTTACAGCCTTGGAAACCCTGTAGCAGCTGTAGTGTATCTGCTAGGGCCTCCATGAGTTAGAATTTATTCTATGGCCATGGGTTTGGGTGCTTGGGTTTTATTCTATTTAAAAGAGTCCTTATGGAGCAGTGGTTACGTGCTTGGCTGTTAACTAAAAGATGTGTGGTTCAAACCTGCCAGTTACACTATGGGAGAAGGATGTGGCAGACTGCCTTCATGAAAGTTACAGCCTTGAAAATCTTACGGGGCGTTCTACCTCTGTCCTGTTGGGTAACTGTGACTCAGAATTGACTTGATGGCAATGGGTTTTTATTTTTATTTTTTTATTATTCTATTGCAGTTGTGTTTGAAAGTCAATAAAAAGCATGAAGGCTATTATAGAGCATAGATGCTTAAGTGTGTCAGATTCTGCCATGATTGATATGCAGGCATGAAGTATGGGAAAGATTGTTGAGTATTCTGATTCGTCCGTATGTGTCAGAGTTAGAGGAAGGGTGGAAAGAGGGGAGTATTCACCTGTGGATGACTAAATGGGGAGCCCTGATGATGTAATGGTTAAGAGTTCTCTGTCCTGTAGGGTCACTATGAGTTATAATCAACTCAGTAGCAACAGATTTGGTTTTGATGATTAAGTGAAAAACACTCACTCCATTGTAGTCTCTCCTTTGTAGTAATGTATTTATGTGGCCTTTGATTAAAAAATAATAATTTTGAAATAGAGAGTAAGAAGGAAATGAAACTTCTAGTTAGGGGTGTATTGGGATATGTGTGGGGTAATGAGACAAAGTGTCTTACAAGAAATGGATTTTTTTAAATCTTCTATGCAGATTTTAAGTGTTGGAGTCTTATGTCTGTATGTTAGCCAACCTTACTCTTACTTACAATTCAGCTATCGAAGCCAGAACTCCCCAGGGCTTATTATCAGGATGTGACATTTAGAAAGAACTTCTCTTTTCAGAAAGGACTGTGTGTTACCGTGGGATTATATTACCAAGTACATACCTTTCTACCCACTGAAACACTTTTTAAAGACATAGAATATTATTGAAGTAATTTTAAAAGCCTTGGGAACATTTGCTTTTTAGATTTTTTTGTTTTTTTTTTCTTTGTGAACCCTCCCCCAAAACAGGTTGTCAGTGTGTATCTTTCAAGTCCTGATGCCCTGTTCTTCATAAAGTCCAGCTTTTCAGACTATTTGCTCAACATGCAAATTGAACAAGGATGGTAAATGATACAACCCTGACACATACCTTTCCTGACTTGAAAACACACAATGTCCACTTGTTCTGTTCCAACGACTGCCTCTTCATCAGGAGGACAATCAAGTGTTTTGAAATTCCTGTTCTTCCCATTGTTATCCATAGTTTGTTATAATCTACACAGTCAAATGCCTTTGTGTAGTCAATAAAACACAGGTAAACCTCTTTCTGGTATTCTCTGCTTTCAGTCATGATCCATCTGACATCAGCAGTGATGTCAGCCACGACCTCTTTTGAATCTAGATTTAATTTCTGGCAGTTCCTAATCCATATGCAGCTACCTCTTTTGAGTGGTCTTCAGCAAAATTTTACTTGTGCGTGGTATTACTGATATTGTTCTAGAATTGCTGTATTCAGTTGGATCACTTTTCTTTGGTTCACCAGGTAACTGTCTTCTAAATTTCTTGACATAGACAAGTGAGCACTTTGAGAGCTGCATCCATTTGTTGAAACATCTCAGCTGGTATTGTACCAGTTTCCTGGAACCTTATTTTTCTCCAGTGTCTTCAGTGCAGCTTGGACTTCTTATTTCAGTCCCATTGGTTCTTGATCATTTGCTACTGCCTGAAATGGTTGGTTGTCAGCCAGTTCTTGTTGGTACAGTGACCCTGTGTGTTCCTTCTGTCTCCTTTTGATGCTTCCTGTGTGATTTAAATTTTCCCCCACAGAATCCTTCAGTATAGCCATTTGAGGCTTGAATTTTTTTCTGTAGTTCTTTCAGTTTGAAAAAAGGTGAAATGTGGTCTTCCCTTCTGATTTTCTATTTCTGGGTCTTTGTAAATATCATAGTTGTCTTCTTGAGCTGCCCTACTTTCAAGAGCAACTTTTAGAGTCTCTTCTGGGATCTCTTTTGGTCTTTTCTTTCTTTCCTGTCTTTTTAGTGACCTCTTGTTTTCTTTGTGTAATGACATCCGTGATGTCAGTCCACAACTTGTCTGGTCTTCCATCATATAGTGTTCATTGCATCAGATCTGTTCAGTGCATCAAATCATTTACATGGTCTCTAAATTCAGGTGGGGATATAGTCAAGGTCATAATTTGGCTCTTGGCGGACATACTCTAATTTTCTTCAGCTTTAACTTGAACTTCCATGTCAAGAATTGATAGTCTCTTCCACAGTCAGCCTCTGGCCTTGTTCTGACTGATGATACTGAGCTTTTCTGTTGTCTCTTTGATTCTTGTGTATTCTATCTGGTGAGGGCAATGAGTGTAGTCATCATTTATGTTGTTGAAAAAAGTATTTGCAAAGAAGAAGTCATTGGGCTTGCAAAATTTCTCATGTGATCTTCAGTCTTATTTCTGTCACCACAGGCCATGTTTTCCAGTTACTGTCCCTTCTTTGTTTCCAACATTCACATTTAATCATCAGTAATTATCAGTGCTTCTTAATTGCATATTTGATCAATTACAGAGTGCAGAAGTTAGGAAAAAAAAACCTGTTTTCCTCATCTCGAGCATTAGTGCTTGGTGTGTAAATTTGAATGGCAATTGTATAACTTGTCTTTCTTGTAAGAATGTGGATGTTAGCACTGACAGTGTTGTATTTCAGAATAGATTCTAAGTTTTTTGTTTGCTTGTTTTTTGACAGTGAACGCAATGCCACTCAAAAGAATACTTGAAAGTAAATATGTGGAGAGTAGTAAGATTTGATAAATGTTGATAAGCACATGAATGTTCTTTTAGTATAGTCTGAAACATACATTTTTCAATAATTGTATAATTTCAAAAATATGAGAGAAAAATTCTAATACATACTACATACAGCATGAATGAGCCTTGAAAACATGCTAAGTGAAATAAGTCAGAAGTTAAAGAACAAATTGTGTTATCCCACTAATATAAAATATCCAGAATAAGCAGCTGCATGCCTACTGGAGCTAGGGAGAAGGGGAAGTGCGGAGTTATGCTTCAAGAGTACAAAGTTTCTTTGTGGGGTGACAAAAAAATTGGGGTAAAAAAATAGTGATGATTGTAAAAAAAAAAGGAAAAATAGAGAAAAAAATAGCAATGATACACAAAAGCTTGAGAAGCAGTGCTTTTAGAGCTTGTTGTGCACATAATGTTTAATAAACATATCATGAAGACCCTCAACTCATTTCCTTGCGCTGTTCATTCAGACAGGCCTGATTTGCAGAGTGCACTTGTACATGGTTGTTCTCATTTTTTACTTCATAACAGTGAAAGTTAGGTCAAACTGCCATCAGTTCTGTTCAGACTCACGCTACCCCCTTGCTTCCGTTTCCGTCCTGTACTCCAAGGCACAGGGAGCATCACTCCCACAAACACCTCCTTTGGGGCTTCTGTTGGCACATGTATCCATGCATGAGCCTGCCTCTGGGCTACTCCGGGCCCACCTCCACCCACAGTCTTGTGCAGAAATTGAGTAAGCTGATGTCTCTGAGCCCTTGTCCCCAAAGGGCTGGCCAAGGGCTGCCCACCATCCTGGTTCCATCAACCCTGTGTGACCAAATGATACTTGGCAGGCTCTGCAGCCTACCCAGACCCTCTGCTACCTGCTGTCCTACCAGCTGGTGAGGGGTGGACCCTTTTGTGTGAACCGACTACATGTGTAAATGTAATACATTAGTGTGAAATGCATGTTTAGCAAGTGTTAGGTACTATTTGAACCAATAAATGTTAATCGTCCCTCAAAAAAGATAATAATAATAATACTAAACTAAGGAGTAGGGAAGCAGCAGCCAGGAAATCAAGACACAGTGCATTAGGCAAATCTGCTGCAAAAGACCTCTTTAAAGTGTTAAAAAGCAAAGCTGTCACTCTGAAGACTAAGTGCTCCTGCCAAAGCCGTGGTGTTTCCAACTGCCTCATGTGCATGCGAAAGCTGGATGATATGAATGAGGAAGACTGAAGAAAAACTGACGTGTTAACACAGTGGAATCATTGGCAAAGTATGTTAAATATACCATGGACTGCCAGAAGAACGAACCAGTCTGTCTTAGAAGAAGTACAGCCAGAATCATGCTTCATAAAACAGGGGGTGAGTGAAAAAGAAGAAGACTGTCAAGGAATGACTGACACAGTGGCTACCAGAGTGGGCCTCCGTATGATGAGGATTGTGAGGATGGCTCTGGACTAGGCAGTGCTTCATTGTCTTATGCAGAGGCCCCCTGTGAGGTGGGAACAACTGGAGATCACATAACAACAAGGAAATGCATTAGTTTACAAAACTTGCATTAACTTTTATTTAACCTAGACATTGAGCTTTGGGATATGAGCAATTTAAAGAAGACATTTTGTTCATTACTAAGCCCAAGCCCAGAGCCATTGGCTTACAGGTCAATTCTGACTCATAGCAACCTTCTAAGACAGAGTAGAACTGCCCTATAAAGTTTCCAAGGAGCAATTGGTGGGTTTGACCTGCTGACCTTTAGGTTAGCAGCCTGATGCTTAACCACTGTGCCACCAGGGTTCCATTTTCAATACTACTCAACACAACTCCACTTACTTTTTTTTTAATGATAATATATAGATAATAAATCATCTGTCATTTAAATAATCTTCACATATACAGTTCAGTGACATTAAATATATCCATCATGTTACATTCTACTTACACTTGATAAATCGTATTCAGTGGTATTCACAGTCTGAGAATTCTATTCTCATATATTTGAGTCCTGGCTAATTGAAAACTGACATGATTTTATAATGTTAATATACCCAGAAAAGCCCATGCAAAAGTCTTAGTCATAACAGCTCACCAAAGAACAGCATCATCAGCCTCAAAATTTACTCTTGTTCGTAGATGTTTTCATTTTCGAAATTATGGTTGTTCCCTCCTCCGTCTACCCAAAGCCTACCAATCCTTCAAGAGTATCTA
The DNA here is from genome assembly GCA_028571685.1 of Heterohyrax brucei. NCBI lineage: Eukaryota > Metazoa > Chordata > Mammalia > Hyracoidea > Procaviidae > Heterohyrax > Heterohyrax brucei. The sequence continues at coordinate 114,605,349 of CM053143.1, read as the reverse complement.
GTGTCCTCACTTTGCCACCAAAACTTTTGGTACATGAGCTTTTGGTGCCTGTGAAATCCAGATCCATCCAAAGCCCAGGAGGCCCAGTATGATCTGACAACTGCTCCTACCAGGTGCTCTTCATGCATTACCTTCTGCTCTGCAAAAACCTCAGATTCATCCCTTCTTGAAGGCCCTTCTTTACTGTTCCTTCTTCCAGCTCTCTAAATGGTTGGTTCTGTTTCATCATTCAGGTCTCAGTTTACAAGGCATCTTGTCGGAGGCTTTGCTGACCACTCTGCCTAAAACAAGGCTCGTAACCACACTCTCACATTACCCTGTTTTATCTTCTTCAGGGCCCATGTGATCCTACGGAGATTATCTTGTTTGCTCATTGCTTACTTGTTTAATGTCTGTCTCCCTACTCTGCCTATCCCACCCTCATTGTAACCCTCTCATAGCTTAGAAATTAAGAGCACAGGCACTGGAGACAGATGTCTGACTTCAGATATATCATGTCTGCCAGTCTGCTGGTTTTGTGACTGTGGGTCAGTTGCCTTGTTTCATTTCCCTCATGGATCACATTAGGTGACAGAAATGGTTTGCACTCAACTGCTAACCTAAAAGTGGCAGTTTGAACCTACCTACTGGTATCATAGAATCCCTGGTGGTATAGTGGTTAATAGCTAACTGAAAGGTAACCAGAAGCTCAGCAGTTCAAACCCACTGAGCACTCCTTGGAAACTCTGTGGCGCAGTTCTGCTCTGTCCGATAGCATCACTGAGTTGGAATCAACTTGATGGCAGTGGTTTTTTGGTTAGGGTCAGTATCATAGAATAAGAGGCTTGGCAATCTGCTTCCATTAAGATTGTGGGCAGTGAATGAACCCTCCAAACTATTGCCCTGTTTAATAAACTGTAAGGTTCAAAAGTATAATCTTTATACTTTAAGCCAAAAATGTTCCCTGAACTCATTTTAAAACCACATCAAAGTTTAGCTTAACTAGTATAGTCTGCCTAGAGCATTATGCTCTTTTAAGATATATCTATATGGGATCACGTTGACAACAGCAGCTTGAAACATGAGATAGGAAACTTAGTGGGCAGCAAACTTATGTTATTAGGGATGAATCTGGAAAAAGTGGATGAGAATGGTCTTACAACCCAAAGAATGTAATCAGTCTTACTGAATTGTATGTGCAGAAACTGTTGAAGCTGTGTGTGTTCTCCTGTGTATGTTCTCCACAACAACAAAACAAAATAACTTATTTAACATATATATATATATATAGCCAAGAAAACCCTATGGAGCAGTTCTGTTCTATAACACGTGGGGTTACTGAGTCAGAATCAACTCAACAGCAACTAACAACATCGTAAAGATAGTATAAAGATTAATGAGAAAATACATGACAAGTGCCTAGAAAACATAGTTTTTTTTAAGAAATGAATAATATTCTGTTTATTATATCGCTTGCATGCAAGTCTTCCTAATAAGTTTATAAACTCTAGTCTGCCTGTTATCTCCCATAGCTCTAATGATATGTATAGTTCAGTGACATTGACAGCACGTACTGGATGATAGGCAAATATTTAAACTGCTTATTGTAGATTTCCTTGGAATCAGGCTTGGCATTCCTAAATCTGTCTTAGGGCAAGTCATCTCAGAAGGACATTGTGTCACTTGCTAGTTCCAGTTCCATCAGGCCACCCATCCCACACAGTTAAGCTTCCTTGTTTGTGGTTAAGAATGCAACAAAAGGACTTTGTTTGAATTACACCCACACACAAAACTTAGTTTGCTCAATTTTTAAATTGCCTTCTGACTCATTGATATGCTCATGATGTAATTCACTTTAAGAAAATATTCCTTTATCTTCTTGGAGATCAAAGTGATCCCAAGACACAAAAAAACATGATGTGCTCTTCAGGAATGCTTCTTAAATTATTTGCATCATTGAAAAGGTCAATTAACAGCTGTTTGACTTTGGTTATTTTAAGAGCAGTGAGCTATATTTTCAAACTGAGAAGCTATTTTAAAAAGAGGTAAAAATACATGTATACAGCACAAAATTCAGGAGTTACAAAAGGAATTTATAGTGAAAAATAAGTTCTCTGCCTCAGAGGTGATCCCCATTTCTAGCTTCCCTGAAATATTCTTAATGTTAATAAATATATGTGATTATATGCTCCCCCCATGGCCGCATACTGTTATTATACAGAGTTATACATCCTATAATGTTGCTAGGAGTCAGAATGGACCCAGTGGCACTGGGTTTTTTGTTTGTGTTTTAATGCCTCCTGTTAGTGTGTTAATGATATGTGAAGACTGGCAGTTAAGTTCATGAACTCATCCTAGAAAAAGTGTTACATACTCCATTGCTAAAATATCACTGTGGCTACCCTCGAAGTACTCCCCTTGGTAAGCTGTGCACCAATGCCGGCACCTAGTCCACCCTTCAAAGCAGTTTTGGAACTCTTTTTGTGGAATGGCCATCAGAGCTGTCATTGTGTTACCCTTGAGGTCCTGAATATCATCAAAATGTCTTCCTTTCAATATCTCCTTTATCTTCAGGTAAAGAAAAAAGTCATTGGGGGCCAGATCAGGTGAGTAGGGAGGGTGTTCCAGTACAGTTATTTGTTTCCTGGCTAAAAACTCCCTCACAGACAAGTATACAATTAAGTTCGCCAAGTTGCCACCTTGCCCCCGTGTACAGTGGTGGTTCCACAAAGAGTTCCAAAATTGCTTTGAAGGGTGGATTAGGCACTGGTGTGGGTACATAGCCTTCCAAAGGGAGTACTTTGAAGGTGACCATGGTGCTGTTCACTAATGAAGCATGTAGCACTTGAAACAATTAAGTTTGCAGAGTTGTCAGACCTTGTTATTTTGAAGATATTTCTGTATCAGTATGTAGAAAGCTGCCTGTTATTAATACCCACACATTTTTGTAGTTAGGTGCCATCAAGTTGATTTTGACTCGTAGCAACCCTGTGTGACAGAGAAGGACTGAGCCATAAGATTTTCTTGGCTGTAGTCTTTGAGGAAGCATATTGCCAGGTTTTCTATTGGAAAACCACTGGGTGGGTTTGAACTGCCAACCTTATGGTTGGCAACCTAGCTGTTAATCATTGCACCACCAAATCATTTCCTACGAATTAATTCTAACTCATAACAACTCTGGGACAGAGTAAAACTGCCCTGCAGGGTTTCCAAGGAGTGCCTAGTGTATTCAAACTGCAAACCTTTTCGTTAGCAGCCAAACAGTTAGCCACTGTACCACCAGGGCCCGAGTGTGCACTACAGCTCCTTATTATCCCCCCAAAACCCATTGCCGTTTAGTAAATTTTGACTCATAGCAACCTTATAGGACAGTACAGAACTGCACCATAGAGTTGCAAAGGAACAGCTGATGGATTTGAACTGCTGACCTTTTTGGTTAGCTGCTGTAGATCTTAATCACTGTGCCACCCAGACTTCTTGGGCTTCTTAACCACATTAAAAAGGAAAATAAGAAGCCACACCTGTTGCTGTGTAGTCCACAGGGCAAAGTGGAACTGCTCTGTAGAATTTGCATGGAGGGGCTGGTGGGTTTGAACTGCCAAGCTTTTGGTTAGCAGCCAAACTCTTAATCAGTGTGCCACCAAGGCTCCTCAGTACCCCAAACAAACCAAACTCACTGCTGTTGAGTAGATTCCAACTCACGGTGACCCCGTAGGACAGAGTAGAACTGTTCCATAGTGTTTCCAGGGAGCACCTGGTGGATTTGAACTGGTGACCTCACAGTTAACAGATGTAGCACTTAACCACCATGCCACCAGGGTTCCCAGGGCTCCACAAGAGCCACATTTGAAAAGAAAAGCCAAACCCATTGCCGTTGAGTTAATTCTGACTCCTGGTGACCCTCTAGAATTAAGTAGAACTGCCCTGTAGAGTTTCCAGGGAGAGCCTGGTGGATTTAAACTGTCACCCTTCTGGTTAGCAGCTGTAGCACTCAACCACTATACCACCAGGGTTTCCAGTAGCCACGTAGCGTTCCTTTATCTGGATGCACTACGGCTGACTTAGCTAGTCTGCTACTGACGGGCGTTTAGATTGTTTTTCAGTCTTTTGATAGATTTGTTGTTATTTTTCCCTTTGCTTGCCAACCTGCTCTTCATTCACCGCTTGTGGATTTGCACTCCCAGCAAGGTGTGAGAATTAGCGGGCTGTTTCCAGTAGTCTTTGTGTCACCTCATCCCTGTGTGTGCAGTGTGGAAGAATCTTGTAAAGACAGAGATGAGTCTCGGAAGGCTTCTCCCAAAGTATGCTCTGTGCCCCAAGAAAATTGCTCTTTTTTTTTAACCAGTCCTTTGATTTGTTGTTTGTTTCAAAATCTCTCTGTTCTTGTTAAGCTAATAGATCTATAATGACACCTGATATGCTAAATAGTGCAAGTGACTGGTAGTCTCTCCGTTCCCCAACATGAAAGCTTCGCGAGTTGGGTGTCCTGTACTGGTACTGCAGGTCTTGGGCTCACTTTCAAACACTTATTTTTCGTGTTGTAACCCCAGAATGTAAGTTTCTTGAGGGCAGGGGCCATACCCCGGTCAATTAATTCTCTTAGCCACGGTACCACACTTAAGCCACTGTACCTCCAGGACTCCGATGTACACCACGACTCCTTATTAGTGGGATTCTTGCCTTCCGTGTGGGAGACCCTGGTTGGTGAGAGTGGCCCAGGACCGGGCAGTCGCTTTGCATCTGAAGCCACCCAACAGCACCTAACAACATGAAGTTAAGGTGTGTCATCCTCTTCTCTCTGCTGTGTCTTCAGCTGTGTGTGCACAGAACCTTACTGTCTCCATGTAAACTTGCTCAAACTATTCCTTGTTTAAAACATTTTTACTCCTTAGTTCCCTCTAGTCGGCTAGCTGCTGCCTACTACCCTCTTTCTCACTGTTGAGTCAAGCTTTTGAAAGAACTATGTGCCCTTGATGTCCCCGTTTTCTCTCATTCACCTCTTATTCCCCCATAGGCAGATACTACCCCCTCATTCCATTGTACAGACTTACTAGTTGCCAAATCTATTCTTCGTGAGAATAACCTATCTGTTGGAATGTGTCATGATTGAACTGTATCCCCCCCAAAATGTGTGTAGCCATTTGGCTGGGCCGTGATTCACAGTATTTTATGATTGTCCTCCGTTTTGTGTTTTTCCTGTGCTGTTTAGAGAAGATTAGGGTGGGACTATAAATCCCTTCCTAAGGTCGCTGCCCTGCTCGATTGCAAAGGGAGTTTCCTGGAGTGTGGCTTGTACCACTGTTTATCCTTTCATCCTACAAGAGATGAAAGGAGAGAGAAGCAAGCAGACAGTGGGGACCTTAGGCCATCGAGGAAGCACCCCAGGGAGCAGAGCGCACCCTTCAGACCTGAGATTCCTGTGTCAGAGCGCTCCTTCTACAAACACTGATGCAGCCTCGGGACTTTCTGCCAGAGCTGATAGAAGAAAGCCCTTCCCTGGAGTGGACACCCTGAATTCAGACTTGTAGCCTACCAGACTGTGTAAGAATAAACGTCTTTTGTTAAAACCATCCACTTGTAATTCTGTTAGAGCAGCACTAGCTGACCAAAACAGAGTGGTTGGCAGTTTCTTCCTCCTTGTTCACCTCCTTAGGATTCTGTGAAACTGTCATACTCTCTGAGTTTTCGTCCTCCTTCTATGAAATCTTTTTGAGCTTTTTCCCAGAGTCCTCCTCTCTTATATTGGGATAGTTCTCAGAGACCCTTCCTTGAACTACTTTCTTTGTCTCCCTGTGCATTGTCCCAGAACAACTGATCTTCTCTCAAAGGTCGTGTGTTTTGTGGCTCCCAAATTTCTATTTGTCATCCATCCTTCAGTCCTCCAGACCCTCTTGCTCACCACAGACTTCTTCTGAACGTCCCATAGGCACCTCACATGTGACGTGGCCCGGAGTGAGCCATTAATTCCCTACTCTTAACTCTCCCCCACCCCCCTAGCCTTAATCCCTCCAATGTGATAGTTCTCAGTACAGGTGGTAAAGACTTCTGTTCTAGTTCAAGCTGGAAACATAAAGACCACCCCCCCCCCCGATTCCTCTCTTCTCTGCCAGCTACATCTAAGTGGTCACTAAGTCTGGGGATTCTGCTGCCTCAGTGGCTCTAAGATCTGTCTTCTATCTCTTCAGCCTCCCTGCTACAGTCCCTTGGTGCCAGGCCTTCTTGATGTCTTACACTGGCCAGTAGAAGAGCCTCCAGTCTTGTCTCAAACCAGTTTCTTGGCTGCTGTTGGCAGTATCTTCCTGACACTCAGGAACATAGCACTCCCTGGCTAAGGCTCTTTGGCGGCTTCCGGTTTCACAGAATACTATCCAAACTCTAGGGTAAACAAACCATGAGACCTCTGAGATGTGGCCCCTGCCACCTCTTCACTGTTATCTGACTGCTTTTCTCTGTACTCATCGTCCCCCAAAACTTGGAGTTTACTGCGCTGTGTTCTTGCTCACTACTTTGTCATGTTCTTCCTCTCTGCTTGTCTTCCCCTTCCGTCTGGAGGAATTGATCATGATTTAGTTGAAAGTGACCTCTTGCTGACCGTGATGTTAGCGACTCCCTCCTCTGTGTTCCCCTTATATGGATAACTGCTGTGGAACCCACCACATGTGTTACAGCAGCTTGCTTGGCTGTCTCTTCTGCTGTGCGGTGAATTAGCTGAGGCTAGTGATCATATCGTACTCCTCTTTGTATCTTCAGTGCTAAAGTAGTGGGCGGCATGTCAAAGTCTTTGTAAATGTCCTTGAATAAATAGGAAGGAAACCAAAGAGAAGTCTGGATAAGCTTACATTTAAAATGAAGTCCTGCTGTTGTTTTCAGAGTACAAAGAGAAATTTTCTTTACTTAACTTGGATGAAACAACCCAATTTGCCTTCAATTCATTGTTCTTCCACAACCTGCTTTTATACTTCAAAGTCTGATTCAGAATTTTTAGGAATGTGTCTGATCATTCATGAGAAAGGATATTATACTTCAGGGCACCTCCTGTCTCCTTTGGGACTTGACTAGAGGACTTCTCTAGAGCCCCTGAAGTTATTATTAAATATTACTTCACACCTTGTATCTGGGACAGAAAGAGAAACTTCTTTCTGTAGAGCCCATGAAATTTACCAAGGCCTGTCCACTTTCTGGAAACCCTGGTGGCGCATTGATTAAGTGCTAGGTCTGCTAACTGTCAAGGTAGGCAGTTCAAATCTACCAGGCTGTCCTTGGAAACTCTGGGGCATTTCTACCCTGACCTGTAGGGTCGCTATCGGCTTAACAGCAGGGTTTTTTTTTTTTTTGGTCTTGGTCCACTTCCTAGTCTGTGGGTGGCACACCCAGTTAAATGTTTGGCTGCTAACCAAAAGGTGAGTGGTTTGAATCCACCCAGAGGTGCCTCATAAGAAAGATCTGGGAATCTGCTTCTAAAAGGTCACAGCCATGCAAACTCTGTGTATGACAGTTGTTCTTTGCAACATTTAAGTTCTCCATCAGTTAGAATTGATTCAAAGGCAACTGGTTTCCTTTAGTCTGTTTCCCTCTGGTGGGATAAGCTTCCCAGCAGCACAGCCCTTTTATCTAGGTGTGGATGAATCCCAGTGGGGAGTGAAGCTCCTAAAGAGCCATCCTCAGCTGCCCAGTGCAGGGGGGTGGGGGCAGGGGGCAGACTCACTTTCCATTGGCTTTTTTCAGCTCCTCACAGCCAATGCTTGGGCTCAGAGCTGGCATCCTAGTACTAAAAAAGGTTCACACCGGATCCTCTGTCTCATTAGCCAAATGTTGGGGGGTGGAGGAGGAGGCAGAAAGGTAGATAACTCTTTCTTTTTAAGTATTTTGGACCTAAACCAAACCAAACGAAGCTCACTGCCATGGAATCGATTCCGACCCGACTCGTAGTGACCCTATAGGTCAGAGTAGAACTGCCCCGTAGAGTTTCCAAGGAGCATTTGGTGGATTTGTACTGCCAACCTTTTGGTTAGCAGACATAGCACTTAACCACTACACCACCAGAGTTTCCATTTGGGGCCCACTGGGTCCGAAACAATATATAAATAAAATGTCTCCAGGTGCTTCTTTGCAAAAGAGACTTCCTTTTTCCATTAAGGTCTGGATTTTTGGTATTTCATGAACCAGTAACATTTATTAAGTACTTGAAGTCATAGGTAACTAAATTTGAACTCTGACTCCAGGACTTAGCAGCTCTGAGATTTGGGGCTTTGGATCCTAGGACAGGTTTTTTTTCCTTTTTCTCAAAACATGTACCAATTCAACAATTTCTACACTTACAGTTCAGTAACATTGGTTACATTCTTCATATTGTATCACCATTCTTGCTTCGCTTCCAAAATTATTTTACCATTATTGACTTAGACCCACTGCTCCCTAAACTTTTCATTTGTGGTTTAGACTAACCATTGTCAGTTTGATCTCATATACATAGGTCTTTGAAATACTGCAGTGGTTAAGGCAAACATTGTTTATTCATTGAACTAAACTGTTGTCTGGTTTAAAGATGACTTCAGGGGATAGTTTTGACTCAAGGTTTAACGATTCTTCAGGACAGTAGATTTAGGGATTCCTCCCATGTCAGTGTGTCTAGGAGGACTGGATTTTATGAGATTTTGAAATTCTTTTCCACATTTTTACCCCTTTTGATCAGGATTCATCTGTTAAATACTTGATCAAAAGGTTTAGGAACAAGTAGCTAGGTAGCATCCAATTCTTCTGGTCTCATGCCAAAGGAGGGAGCAGTATATGGGGGCAATTAGACCTACAGTCCAGTTCCTTCTGTGATTCCTAGGAAAGACTTCTAATTAGTGGATGGAACTGGGTGATAAAGCAGGAGTGTAAGTCAGGGAAGAACTGAGGCTCAAAGGTCACTGTGAGTCAGAATTTCAGCTAGTTTTGTATTTGGTTTTAATATCTTAAACGAGCAGACGAAGGCTTCAGGAGGAGAAATGGCATACATAGGGTCTCATGTTAAGCTAATAACAAAGTCAGGGAAGGAACTCTAGACTCCTACCACCTGGTCTAGTATTAAGTCTGCTACACCAATACTCTTGGAAACCCTAGTGGCATAGTAGGCTGAGTGATGTGTCTGCTAACCAAAAGGCTGGCAGTTCAAATCTGCCAGGTGCTGGCCGGAAACTCTATGGGGCAGTTCTACTCTGACCTCTAGGGTTGCTATGAGTTGGACCCAACTCAATGGCAGTAAATTTGTTTTTTTTGGTTTTAACTAACACTCTGGGAATTTCATTGGCATTCTGAACCCAACCCTGTTCCTGTGGATTCTGATTCACAGTGACCCTATAGGGCATAGTAGAACTGCCCACAAGGTTTCTGAGGAGCAGCTGGTGGATTCAGTTTGCCAGCCAATTCCCAGCATGATTGAAACTGTTAGCCTTTTTATTCAACCATTAGCCCTTGCAGTACAGTTAACAGCCAACATTACTGTAGGACACGTACTTACTCACCTAATCGGAAGTGCTGTATTAGCCCTAGTGTCTGTTAGCCACACAGCAGCCACAGTTTCATTCATTACATCCTTTAGTGTTGTGTATTGTCATTAGTTGTTTTATGATCAGGGTGATTAGTCATTGTTGAGTGGAAGTAAGGCAGTTATTGACTAGTCGATTTGGGGTTGGTAAAGGATTGTTGGAAATATAATAATTAAAATTGCTACAGGAAGATGTATTATCAAAGGGATAGCCTTTTTCTTCTTTTTTAAGGTGAGAGAAGTAGATTGAAGCCAGTTGTTTAGGGTATTTAGCTGTTAACTAAAATTTCATTTGTGGGATGACAGCCCACCAGTCTAGGAGGATTTAGCTTAAGTAAAGTGTCTGATTTGCATTCAGTTGATGTGAGATAGGGTCTTAAGTGTGGCTTCACTTACTTAGGGCTTTGAAGGCTCTCGGTCTATAGTTAACCTACACTCCTATTCTAGTATATAGACTGTTGGGGTGAGTGGTAGGATGAGGGTTGATAAAATGATTAGGGTTGGGGTGGCAGTAAGGTGCTTGGGGTTTGTGTGTTGTCATTTTATTTTTATGTTGTTTGTGAATGGAAAAATGGTTAGTGAGGAGATGTAAATTAGTCATATGTAAAAGTGTAAGTTCATTGCCTCGTATGTACGTAGGAGTATAAGTTCATTAAGCATTGCCCCACCAGGGCTCCTTATTAACATTAGTGAAAAAAACCAAACTTGGTGCCCTCAAGTTGATTCCAACTCGTAACGGACTATAGGACGGAGTAGAACTGCCCCACAGGGCTTGCAGGGAGCAGTTGTTTGAGTCAAACTGTCAGCCTGTTGGTTAGCAGCCTCACATGGAACAACTGGGCCACCAGGACTCCTTATTAACATTAGGGTCTTGGTTTTTCATTTATAGTACAGAAAGTAATTTATTTCTTCATAGAACAGGGATAGGTGTATGTTTAGCTACAGAGCTGAGTACAGTTAAGTTGGAATAACTTAACAGCTTTTACCCTCACCATACCAGTGTGGTTTCCTGGGTCCCATAAAAATGCTTCCAAACTACAGAAAAATTCACTGTAGTCTTAACAGTTCAAGAATGCCTAGCATGAAATAAGTGCCTGGTGGGTCACTCACACTTTTGCCAAAAATAAAGCCCCGCCACTGTCCCCTAACTCAGACCTTCTACAGTGGTGTGATCCTTCCTAGCGGATTCATTCTTCTGTATTGCAGACTGCAGTCACATCACTCCTGCTCAGTTCTTGGTGTTACAAGGGCAGGATGTTTAGAAGTCATGACTTGCAAAATGAGAAACACTTTGGGGAGAGTATTTTGTTGTGTAGACAGTGTAGCTCAGAGCAATGTTAATACGGAGGTAGCTGCTGATTTTTCTCCATTTCTTACCAAGAAATTAAAATACTATCTTTTATTCACCATGGGGGTATAAACCACCCAAAACCTGCTGCTGGCCAGTGGATTCTGACCTATAGTGACCTTATAGGACAGAGTAAAACTGCTCCATAGAGTTTTCAAGGAACACCTGGTGGATGCTAACTCCTGACCGTTTGGTTAACAGAGGTAGCACTTCACCACAGCACCACCAGAACTTCCTTGGAGTTATAACATAGGCTCTCAGAATTCCCTGGAAGCTTTTACCATATAGCTAAGCAAAGTCTTTTGGGAGGTAGAAGGAGATTATTGTTCCTGTTTTTATATATGGATAAACAGGCCAAGAAAGATCTAGGTAACTTCTTGTGCTTTAATGTATCAAGTGTTGACCTTGAGGAAATCAGGGGAAGGTCAGACCTTGGTGGCCTAGTGGTTAAGAGCTCAGCTGCTAGCCAAAAGGTCAGCAGGGTGAATCCACCAGGTGCTCCTTGGAAAACCTGTTGGGCATTTCTACTCTGTAGGATTGCTGTGAAACAGAATTGACTCAATAGCAACAGGGGTTTTTTTTCAGGTAAAGGTTATATAGGGATTCTTTATAGTAATTTTGCAAACTTTTTTATGTAAGCTTGAAATTATTTCAAGATGAGGTAAAATAAAATTATTAATAGAGGAAAACAATGGTAAGTAAAACAAATTGCCAATAAAATCTACTTTCTCGTGTTTACTTGATTGCTTTGCAGTCTCTGAGCATACACCAGTCTCTGCATCCAAATCCGTAGATCTCACTATGGAAGAGACTAAGCTGTGAATACTGCTAATGTCCAGGGGTTTCCTCTCTTGTGTTCCTCCAGGCGCAGTGAACCTGCAGGCCGACCTCACTCTTGGCATTCAACCAAATTTGGGGAAAATCAGCTCGATGCCAGCATGATGCAAATATCCCAGGGCACGATTGGCACTCCTTGGCCCCAAAGTTACCATTCCAGGTAAGTGGTGCCAGCTGTGACTGAGAAGTTTGTTTCTTTCAGTGTTGTGTCCCCCCTAAAAATCACCTTCTCTATTTTGAGAATGGTTTTTTTTGTAATAGTTTCTTAAATGATTTCTTAAACTTCTCTCTGCCGCCTTCTTCCTATACCCTCAAAGCTCCTAAGGTGTACAAGTCATCTTCATATCCTGCATGGAAAAAGGCCAGAATTATTTCAAGCCCAAGTTAGTTATTGAAGATGTCTGTGGAGTCCATCAATTCTTAAAAAAAGCCTCACTGGATTGTATATTTTTAAGTGGTGAATTTTAATGGTATTGAAACACATCTCCATTTAAAAAAAAAAAAAAAAAGCTCCAGGGAAGGGGCAGGATATGACCAAAGCAGTACAAGGAGCCAGATAGTACGTTAGCCTTTATGAGTGACAGCTTTCTGCTATTTTAGCACATGCTATTGTATTTCGTACTACTGTAGCACAAAAACAGGCATAGAAGATTCATAGCCAAATGAGCGTGCTTGTCGTCGTGAAAACTTTATTTACAAAAAAAAGATAGGTCAGATTTTATTCCTTAGGCTGTAGTTTACTCTGCTTTAATCTTTTCTTCTGGCAGCCCCACTGAACTCCATTGGAGAAAATGGATCAAAATGAGATTGAAAAATAATAATCATTATTTTTTCATTGTAGTCCGTATAAAGAGACCAAACTAAACCCATTGCCGTCTAGTAGATTCTGACTCCTAGCGACCTTATAGGACAGAATAGAACTACCCCATAGAGTTTCCCAGGAGTGCCTGGTGGATTTGGACTGCCAACCTTTCCGGTCAGCAGCCACAGCACTTATCCACTATGCCGCCAGGTTTCCATAGCATGCATATATGTAGCAGTTTTGAGATTCCAGCAGTCTTCCCATGTACAATTCAGTGACAGTAATTATGTTCATCGTTTTGCTGAACCACCACCCTTATCCATTCCCACATTTGTCATTACCCTGCATAGACACATGGTGTTCCTTAAGCAGTGACTCCTCCTCTTCCCCTCCTTCCTTCCTGGCCCTGGTGTCCACTCGTAAACTGTGGTCTCTCCACACTTGCCTCTCCTAAATACTTCCTGTAAGTGGGATCATACAGTATTTACCCTTTTGTGACAGATTTATTCCACTGAGTGTAATGTTTGGAAGGTTCATCATGTAGCATGTATCAGGAATGACCACACTGTTGTTATCATGTAGACAGGGGCTCTGCCCTTTTCTACCAGAGGCTACACTGCTGGGAAACATGATTTTCCAGCTGAGTCAAGAACTTGGCAGGCAAGGCTCAATGACACAGAGCAACTCATTGGCCCAGTCTCGAGTTCTCTTGATGCTGAGGTGCCAGCTGCTTCCCAGAAAATTGTACTCTCTGGCAGTCCACTTCTCTAGCAAGACACAGTGCTGGAATGCTTATGATAAAGAGCATAAATTCACATGAGGGGAAGGTGTCTTAGTCATCTAGTGTTGCTTTAATAGAAATACCACAAGTGGATGGTTTCAACAAAGAGAAATTTATTTTCTTACAGTGAAGTGGGCTGAAAGTCCACATTCAGGGTGTCAGCACCGGGGGAAGGGTTTCTCTGTTGACTCTGGAGGAATGTCCTTGTCAGTCTTTCCATAGACTGAGAGCTTCTGAGGCACAGGGTCTACCAGGTCCAAAGGACATGCTCTTCTCCTGGCACTGCTTCTTTCCGGGTGATATGAGGCTCCCAACTTGATGCTTGCTTCCCTTTCCTATATATATCCCAAGAGACTGCCTCAAGACGCAATCCAAGAGTGTAGATTGAGTCCCACCTCACTAACACCACTGCAGCCCTTCTCCCTCATTAACATCATAGAGGAAGAGTTTATAACACATGGGAAAAGAATCACACAATACCTGGAATCATGGTCTAGTGAAATTGATACCCCATTTTTTGTGAACACAATTCAGCCCATTGTAGGAGGGCACAGACGTGGGACCAGACACAGGACAGGTTTCAGGCTAAGGAACAGCCACATTCGTTACCACTGCCACGTCCTTCACAGCAACCACCTCCCAAGAATAAATATGCGAACAAGGCTTGAGCAGCGGGAAGGCCTAGCTCTTAAGAGACCAGAATGGCTGTTACCAACCTGAAGTCTTTAATTACTCCCTGACAGCCCTTGGCTAGAGAGTACATCAGGGGATTTCTGAAGACCAAAAGTCGTTTTCTTAGTGGGAGAGTGTGTGGTTCAAGCACGAATTTAGTTGGTAAGCTACTCTGAACCCCATTACACCCAAATAGCACCTTTTAAATAAAAATCCATTTTCTAAGCCCGAGAACGCCAAACCTGACCTCCCACCCTCCACCAGACATAGTAAAGAGATGGCCAAGCCGGGACTCCCGTAGCATGACTTTAGACTTGGAACTCATACAGATTGGAATCCGTTCTTCATCCCAGGGAGCCTGATTCCACTGCCTGTCACTTTTTGGGAGTGCCTGGATAAGGGTAATGGCAAGAAGGTTGGGGAGGGGGATGTCAGAATAATGCAGGTTGCTTCAGACCACCACATACAAAAGAAAATGCAAGTGCTGATATGCACAGAGGGGGCTTCTGAAAGACTTACTTAACTAACACGTGGTAACAATGCATCTAACAAGGCCAGAAGTCATTCAATCCTAGACCCCTCACTGATTAGCAATGATTCATATATAATTGAAGAGAATGAAGCTCTTCCTAGCACGTTAGGGTAGGCTTCAGACTACAGAAGGGGTGATTTCGCTGTTACCCTCCTTCCTACAAACACTCCAGTCCCCTGCCCGTACCCCTCCCAGTAACCCTGGAAGAACTGCCTCTCACATCCAACCATCTGTTCTCAGAGGGCAGGTGACTGAGCTGTGCCCCGCAGGAGAATGTGGGTAGGAGAAGGGCAGGCAGGAAGAGAGCAGGAGAAAGAAGTGCAAAACCGCTGAAGGTGTGTGATTTAAATTGTGAACTGGGTTAGATTTGGAATTCCACTGAAATTTTGTTTGAGCTGCTTTCCATTAGACCCTAATCACTGTCCTTTTGCCTCCTACAGTGATCTCCAACAATGGTCTTAACTATTAAGATATTTATGAAGAGAACTTAAATGTCATGTGGTCCAGCCCTCTGACAAAAGTTCTGAATAGCAGTATGAAAATACTAAAGTAAAGCCCCCACCTTGGCCCATGGTTTCAGGGGACACCTAGGTCAGTTGGCCTAACAAAGTTTACTAAGAAAATATTCTGCATTCCACTCTGGTGACTGGCGTCTGGGGTCTTAAAAGATAGCAGGCAGCTGTCTAACAAGCATGAGTTGGTCTCAAGTCACCTGGAGCCGAGGAGAATGAAAGACATCAAAGACATGAGGAAAATATGAGTCCAAGAGTCAGAAAGGGCCATATAAGCTAGAGACTAAATCAGCCTGAGACCAGAGAACTAGATGGTGCCTAGCTACCGCCAGTGACCACTCTGACAGTGAGCATAACAAAGTCTCTGATGTATTGGGAGAAAAGTGGGATGCAGAATTTGAACTCTAGTAAGAAGTCTGCACATGATGGTCTGACAGACTGGAGGGTCCCCAGAAGATGGAACCTCTGGACTTTCTGTTAGCCCAGAATAGAAACTAACTCCAGAAGCCAACTCCTCAGACAATTGAACTGGTCTGTAAGATATAAAATGATACTGGTGAAGAATGTACTTCTTGGGTTAAGTAGATACAGGAGACTAACTGGGCAGCTCCTGTCTGTAGGCAAGATAGGATGACAGCAGGGGACAGAAGCTGGTTGAATGGACATCTGAAATACGGGGTGGAGAAGAGGAGTATGCTGTCGTAGTGTAGGGAGAGCAGCTAGGGTCACATAATAAAGTGTGTAAGTTTTTGTATCAAAAACTGACTCGAATTATAAACTTTGATTTAAAACACAATTTAAAAAAAAAAGCCCTACTCTGTAACACTTAAGTGTTTCCCAGAGTGTGTTCCATGGAATAATAATAATCTATTAGACGATCCTTGAAAAAAAGTTTCTCGGTCAAATAAGTTTAGAAAACACTAGTTATTGTTTCCCTTTTAGAATATCACATGAACAATAATTTATTAAATATAAAAGTATTATAATAAATATTAAGCAATATTTATTCAGAAGTCTGTAGTAAATAAAACTGTTTAATGTATTTAGCCTAGCATTTTCCAAACGTTTGATCATTGAAGGAATTAATGTTCTGGAGCACACTCGAGAAATATTTTATTAAACCTGTTTTGTGTTCTCTACTGTTTTAAGTATTTAAAAAATACTTTTAAACACAAAAGAATAGAGTAATATTATAAGTATACATGTATCTATCACAGAATTAACATTTTGTTATATTTGCTTCAGATCTTGTTTATATTTTATTAATAAACATTAAAAATAGAATTGAAGTCTCTTCCCTGTAACCAGAGGGATATGATGTTATATCAAACAGTGGTAAGCGCTATGAAAAAAATGAAGCAGAGAAAGAGATCAGTAGGGATGAGGTGCTACATAGATACTGAGTTCTGGACAGCCCTCTCTGAAGCAGAGACTTGAATAAAGGACTGGAACGAGCTAAGTGAAGAGCATCCCAGGTGGTACAAAGGCCCTGAGACTCTGTGATGGGAATCTGTCATGTGTTTGAGTGACAGTAAGGAGGCCATTGTGCTCCAGGACAGTGATCCAGAGTAAGTGTGATATAGAACAGGAGGTTGGAGAAGTAGCCAGAACTTGATAAGAACTTGAGCACTTCCATTATGCATTCATCTTAACAGTAAGGTGTCCCCGTGGGGTTGAGAATGAAGACCTCCATTCCAGGTTCTGTGAACCCACCATTAAAAGTGTGCTACCTTGGAAGCAAGAATGTAAAGGTCATCCAAATGATTATTTCCAGAAAGTGGCAGAACTTGTTTCTAGGGGATGATGTTAGGGCCTCTTATTCCCCAGCCAGCTTGGCAATGTAAATTCTAAAGGGATGGACCCCTGCCTTCATAAGAGGGACAGTCCCTAAGTCTTCCTAAATGTAGCAGGAAGTTATGCATAGGTGACAGAGTCTAGCACCCAAGAGCTTCTTGTGATGACGCCTTCTTAGAAAGCTTTCTTCTCTCCCTCTTGCTGTTCCTTGTCAGTCTTTTCTGCCTTTGTGTGATTTCTTTCTCTGTGCTTCTCTCCTTCAGCTTTGTGTTTAACTTTCTCACTGCAAACAAACTGTCTCTAATACAGTTGAGATTCCAGGAGGATTGCCAGGGTGTAGCCTCCAATTCCATAAAAAGGAAAGATATTAACTAAAAACATATACATATGCGCACAATGTCCTTCACCCCCTCCCATGCTTATTCTTAATAAGCTTTTGCCATTCTTCCCTCCAACAGCCCCAGCAAAGACAAAATACTGTCTCGATCATGGCTTTCTTCTTTCCTTGCCCACCTCCCTCATCTCTTGGCACACACATAATGTCATTTCCAGTGCATAAAGATCACATCAGTGCACTGCTGTGTGGCTTCCACTGTGTTCCCTTTTCCTGTCCTTGTAAGCTCATATGATTAATTAGAGGCACGAAGGTTACAGTGTTGGGCACTTACTCCTGGTGATGATACACAGAGTGGCTGAGCAACGTCCAAATATGGCCCTTTTTACTCACCCTTCAAAAAACTAAACATCTTGCTTAAGAGTACATTTATAAGCTGGGTTTTGTGTCTATAAGCCTAGTAAGTGATAACTGCTCAGTGGCGCTGACTGCTTTCTCTCACTTTCTCCCAGCTCCTCTACCAGTGACCTCTCCAACTATGACCATACTTCTCTGAGGCGGAGCCCTGACCAGTGCAGCTCCCAGGGGAGCATGGAGAGCCTGGAGCCCAGTACGGGATACTCATCCTGCCACCTTCTTTCCCCTGCCAAGTCAACCAGCAGCATTGACCAGCTCAGCCACCTCCATAACAAGAGAGACTCTGCGTACAGCTCCTTCTCCACCAGTTCTAGCATCCTAGAGTATCCGCCTCCTGGCATCTCTGGTCGGGAACGTTCCGGCTCCATGGATACCACTTTTGCTCCAGGTAGCCTCCTGGAAGGGATGAAGCAGGCAGACATTCGCTATGTGAAGACAGTCTATGATGCTCGGAGGGGTGTCTCTAAAGAGTATGAGGTCAACTCTTCAGCCCTGCTTCAAGGTAGGGAGGGCCGAGCAACAGCAGAAGGTCAGAGCTATGACAAATGGCATAATGTTCCTCGGGCCAAGGGAACACCATTCCCATGCTGGAACCAGCAGTGCCCCAGTTCCTTGGAGAATGCCACTGACAGCCTGCCTCCTAAGGTAGGTGCCCCTCTTCCTCCAGCTCGGAGTGACAGTTATGCAGCCATCCGACATCGTGAACGGCCCAGTTCCTGGTCTAGCCTTGATCAGAAACGGTTCTGCCGGCTTCAGGCAAATTCATCAGGTTCCCTGAAGTCTCCATTCATAGAGGAACAGCTACATACTGTACTGGAGAAGAGTCCAGAGAGCAGCCCCCCCATGAAGCCCAAGCATAATTATACCCAGAAGGCACAACCAGGCCAGCCTCTGCTCCCAACTGGCATCTACCCTGTACCATCCGTGGAGCCGCACTTTGCCCAGGTGCCCCAGCCTCTCAGGAACAGTAATGGTATGCTCTACCCAGCACTGGCCAAGGAGAGTGGATATACAGCCCCTCGGGCTGCTTGTGACAAGATAGCTAGCTTTGATGAGAATGGAAACCAAAATGGGTCTTGCAGGCCTGGGTTCGCCTTCTACCAGCCCCTAGAACAAGACTCAGTATTCCCAGTGGAGAGGAAACCAGAAACTGCAGCCAAGTTGGTGACCTACAAAGTCCATTTCCCATCAGTGTCTGCAAATGAGGAAGATACCTCCCTGAGAAGACATTTTACCTCTCCCCAAGGCAACAGCAGCCCACATTCCAATGAGAGAAACAGCACCCACAGCAACAAACCACATTCTAATCACCACAGCCTCAAACACTCTCAGGCTCTGGCCTGGCAAGTGGACGACAAGTCTTCCAGGCCCTTAGAGCCCTGGGAGGTAGATACCCGGGAAGACCAAAATGCCAACCTCCAGAGGAGGCAGGAGAGAGAAGGCCTAGGCCAGAGTCTGTCAAAAAACTTGGGCAAGACCAAGTCAGCCTTCTCATCTCTCCAGAACATTCCAGAAAGCTTAAGAAGGCAAAGCAGCCTGGAGGTAGGAGGGGGATTTCAGGAAGGCTACGCAGATGGTAAACTAGGCACTATAGTCAACACCAAGGTTGAGGACCCTGGAAAGAAAGTTAATCCTGAATACAGGAGCCATCTAGACAGGCCAGTTTCCTATCCAAGACCCGAGGGGAAAACTAATGTTTCGGCCTCTTTCCACAGTTTAGACCCAAGGTATGAAGAACCCTCTTCCCCACCGCACCAGCAGTCATCCAGTCTGGGCTGGAGGAGACTCAGCTCAGGCATGATCTCAGCTCTGCAGGGCTTTCAGTATGGGAAACCTCACAGCTCTGTGCTAGAAAAGGTTTCCAAAATTGAGCAACGAGAGCAAGGGAGCCAGAGATCCTCAAGTGTAGGGCATAGCTATAGGACCAACAGGACAGTCTCCACTTCTAGTATGTCTGGGAATGAATTTGAGGAGACAAAAGCTAGTATCTCTATTTCTGAGCCCATTGAGGCTGTAGGCAGTGGGGAGCAGCACTTCAGAAATGGCGAGATGAAGTCTGAAGAGGTTTCCTGGCAGCCATGCGGGCAACAGCCGAAGAGGGGTGCTGATGGCAGCCGGGGCCCACCACTCCGAGGAGGTGAGGCCCCTAGGCGGGATGCTCGCCTCCTTCGCAGCCAGAGCACCTTTCAGCTCTTCAGCGAGGCTGAGAAGGCAGCTGGGTGGCCAGATGAGAGGCCTGACCCTCCGGAATCACCCCCAAGTTTAGATGCTCCTTTCAGCCGCGCCTACCGGAACAGCATCAAGGATGCACAGTCCCGTGTCCTGGGCGCCACCTCCTTCCGTCGGAAGGACCTTGAACTGGGGGCGCCCGGGGCCTCCAGGCCGTGGAGGCCCCGGCCCGCCTCGGCCCACGTGGGGCTGCGGAGTCCCGAGGCGCCCGCGGTAGCCTTGCAGTCCCCCCACACACCGCGTGAGCGGCACAGCGTGACCCCGGTGGAGGGCGAGCCTGCCCAGCAGGCGCCCCCTACTGCTCGGAGAGGGGCACGCCGGCGCCTGACCCCCGAGCAGAAGAAGCGTTCCTACTCCGAGCCCGAGAAAATGAATGAGGTGGGCGTCTCGGAGGAGATGGTCGAGCCAACGCCCCTGGGTCTCCAGAGAAAGGAGCTGCGTTTTCCGGAGACCACGGTGGCCGACCGCCGCCGGATCTTCGAGCGCGATGGGAAGGCCTGCTCGACACTCAGCCTGTCGGGCCCTGAGCTGAAGCAGTTCCAGCAGAGTGCCCTGGCGGACTACATTCAGCGCAAGACCGGCAAGCGGCCCTCGGCCTCCGCGGGCAGCGGCCTCCAGGAGCCCGGATCTCTGCGGGAGCGCGCCCAGAGCGCCTATCTCCAGCCCGGCCCTGTGGTACCGGAAGGCCCCGGCCTGGCTGCGGCCTCCAGCTTGAGCTCACTGCGGGAGTCAGGCCTGCAGCCCCGCAGAGAGGCCTCCATCCTGCTAGCTGCAGGGCCGGTGGCTGGAGGGGAGCCCCAGCGCGTCCCCCGGGACCGCAGCAGCTCTTTTGCCGGCGGCCGCTTCTTCTGGGAACGGCAGCATGGGGACCACCAGGCTTTAAGGGAGCCAACCAGGGCTGAGCTGCTCGGCGGAGCCAACTGCGGGCCTCGGGGTCCCCAGCGGGTGGACAGGACCTCTGGGGAGCCATCTTCCTGGGGAGTCACAGCTGGGAGGACCGCGAAGTCCAAGTCAGCCGAGGACCTTCTGGAGCGCTCAGACATTCTGGCGGTCCCTGTCCATGTGCGGTCCAGGTCATCCCCCATTGCAGACAAAAAGCGCCAGGTATGTGCGGTCACCCCCTGGGTTCTGGCACCTACTACCGCTTAGGCCCTGGAAGCTTTATTGCCTTGCCTCTTTCCCTCTTCCTGCACAGCCTTCCTCCCTCAGTTTGCTTTTTAGCTGCAGAAAAATAGCTTTCTGTTTTCATCAGGTGATTTCTTTGTCGGTGCCCCTACTAGGTATCATTACAGATATTTGCTGTTTTCTTTCCTTTTATTTAAGGCTCATGTTATGAAGTCATCTACTTCCCAATGCAAGAATGCATGATTAGGTAAATGTAGGGATTATCTCTTTTTTTGTTTCTTTTTTTTTTTCTAGCTTTTCATGTGCTAGAGACCACATCTCAGTACTTGAAAGATTTTAAGCTTTTCACCCTCTGTGTATCTGTTGGGTTTTACATTCACACGATAGCTGGCATGATTAATGTTGATAGTTATTGATTACTGACAGTTCCTCCTGTGTGCCAGGTCCTCAGCTGAGGAAGCTTTACATTTATTTACCTCGTTTAATCCTCATGATAACCAAACCAAACCCACTGCTGAGCCTATAGAACTACTCCATAGGGTTTCCAAGGAGCAACTGGTAGATTTGAACTGCTAACCAATTGGTTAGTGGCTATAGCTCTTAACCATTATGCCACCAGAGTTTCCTAATCCTTACGATAGAGGAGGACATCCTGTATAGTGGACTGCTATCCAGTCTAAACCCATTTCTCTCTGACTCCCACCTGAGTACTTTATGCTCATTGTCTTGGTAAGATACAAAAATCAGACATCCACATTCTCATCTATTTGTCTAAAAAAGATTCCAAACTGTACAAAGATTATAAAGTGCTTTACCTTGAAAATTTTAGGCAGAGGTAGGAATAGAACCTGAACATCCTGACTTGCAAGAGTGTATTAATTTCTACACTCAAATCTTAACTCCTTCCTCAAACTCTGTTTCTGCAGATCAGTGGCTTTCCTGATGGTTCCCTTCCCACATAAAATAACAGAACTTCAAGTATGTGTTCGCACAGGGGAGGGCACTCCTGCATTGCCCCTTTTCTGACTCTGCTACTTGCCTAACAAAATTCAGTCATTCTGCATGCATTTATAGATCAGAGGGTGTATAAAAGGCAGTATTAACAAGTTGAAAGAAACACAAAGGAAGAAAGTAAAGCTCATGTCTTTCCAGGGTTCACAACTGAGCAAAGAATATGAATTTATATATAAATATGGAGATAAATAGTATGCTGTTTAAAAAAAGCCATTGCCATCAAGTCACTTCTGACTCAGCATCACTATAGGACAGAGTAGAAGTGGCCCATGTGATTTCCAAGGCTGTTATTTTTAAGGAAGCAGACTGCCATTTCTTTCTCTCAAGGAGCAGCTGGTGGATTTAAACCACCAACCTTTCAGTTAGCACCCAAGTGCTTAACCAGTACACTACCAGGGCTTCTTTAACATGCTATAAGAGGAGACGTGATTAATTCTGAGGGAATCTGAGAGGGCTTCTCTTGAAGGAGATGGGATTTGAACCAAGCTATAAAAGATGGGCAGGATCTTGATCAGGGGTTTGATTAGGGGATGCAGAAGGCGAGTTGTTAATCAGAGAAAAAGTTTAG
This sequence comes from Heterohyrax brucei, assembly GCA_028571685.1. Classification (NCBI taxonomy): domain Eukaryota; kingdom Metazoa; phylum Chordata; class Mammalia; order Hyracoidea; family Procaviidae; genus Heterohyrax; species Heterohyrax brucei. Next base: position 114,582,876 of record CM053143.1, on the reverse strand, counting down.
TATCGAGCAGAATCATCAGTCACTAGTTGTGTGCATCTGAAACAATACAACTCCCACCCAGACGTTTTTCTGGTCATTGTTGTCCAAAAATATTTTTTCTGCAGGATAAACCCACAAAAATCTGTAAGGCAGTCTTCCCTAAACTTTCAGTAATCGTATCTCCTCCACACAGAAGAACAGATCTAATTTCCCTTGCCTTATCCTACCACTGGAAACCTTGCTGGCATAGTATTTAAGTGCTACATCTGCTAACAAATAGGTTGGCAGTTGGAATCCACCAGGCACCCTGAAAACTCTGTGGAGCAGTTCTTTTGTGTTATATAGGGCAGCCGTGAGTCAGAATCAACTTGACAGCAGTGGGTTTGGTTTGAGGTGTGGTATCCCACCACTAAAACACTTTTAAAATCCACATATATTACATATAATTTCAGTTAATTTGATAGACTTCATTGGCGTATTGCCTAGTTAACCATTTTCTGCACTTCTTTCTTTGTGATCCAAAGGAAATAGAAATAGTTGCATGAAAATCAAATCATCTTTTACTGTTTATTCCCCACTAGATGTCATTACTTCCTTTTTGGGGAATTAGCTAGATAGCCATGCATATTATTTTGCTAGCCAACAAAAATAATCCTCAAGCCTAATAGGAAACCCTGGTGGCATAGTGAGTTGAGTGCTACTTCTGCTAACCAAAAGGTTGGCAGTTCAGGTCTGCCAGGTGCTCCTTGGAAACTCTATGGGGCAGTTCTTCTTTGTAATATGAGTCAGAATCAACTCTACTGCAGTGAGAGTGAGTGAATACTCTTTATAACTATAAAATTAATCCTTGTATCTGTGCAAAGAAGTAAACCAGTGTATATCATATTAGAAGTGCTACTACTGCTAACCAGAAGTTAGCAGTTCAACTCTGCCAGCTGCTCCTTGGCAAACCCTTTGGGACAGCTCTACTCTGTCCCTCTAGAGTCACTGTGAGCCAGAATCTATCAGTGGCAGCGGGTTTCATTTTTAATTTTTTATTACAGAAGAGAGACTCAGACACAGAGAGGGTGAGAAATATGCCCAGGGTACTAAGTTAAGCAGTTTTGACCCCATGATGTTTGACTCCAGAGTTTTTTAAATTATTGTACTTTGCTAGAGCCCTAGTAACACAGTGGTTAAGAGTGTGGTGGCTACTAACTGAAAGGTCAGCTGTTCAAATCCACCCACTGCTCTTGGGATACCTTTTAGGGCAGTTGTGCTCTGTCTGTATTAGTACTTCTGCCACTGACTGGGCCAAAAATGAGAGTGAGAAGCATAAAGCAGGCTAGCCTTTGGGCAGGGTACATAAGGAAATAAAACACTGAGATTGAGGATTATATATGAATTTAGTTTTTCTGCTTTCTACCTCTGTCCTGTTAGATAATTGAAAGTTGAAGATTATCATTAACAGCAACATCACTGTCTTCATTAGGGACCTAATCATATGGGCCAGATTTTACATTATCAGAGACTGACGTTTGACCCTTTTAAGACAGTATGTATCCTTATAAATAGGAACTGTCCCTGAAAAATTCCCAAAGTTATTGATAGCATACTTGGTACAATAATATTCCCAGAGAGAATTTATTTCACCCTAATTACAAGGGTCCACCTAGCTCATTCAGTAAAGCATGGGATCCTGAATCCCTCAGTCATGAGTTTGAGCCTCATGTTGGACATAAGCTTTGGAGCTCCAGTAGCACAATGGTTAAGAGCTTGGCTGCTAACCAAGAAGTCAGTTGGAATCCACCGGCCACTCCTTGGAATCCCCATGAGGCAGTTCTGTTCTGTCCTGTGAGATCGCTGTGAGTCGGAATGGGTGCAACAGATAGTTACACTCGTATTTTTATATTTTCACTGTATTTGAGAACATTTGAGATGTTCGCAAAATTCAGCATACTCTCCAGTATTTCCCAATGGCCATTTCAAAAGTTTGGCCTTCTGATTTCATTTTCGTCGTCGTATTTCAAGTATAGTGTTTGTTTTGAACTCTAGAGGCAATTGTTACTTGACAGTTCTTAGGAAACCTTGCCCAGGGAGACATCTGGTGAAGCAGACCAAGGTTCAGGTCTTGACTTGGCCGTTTCCTGTACACTGAGGTTAACAGTACTTCCTGGGCTTTAAGGATTAAATAAGAAGGTATAAGAGAGCACTGCCGTGGTGCCTGGCAGCATTAGGTGCTCACTCAGTGTTCATCCTTTCTGCCTCTCTCTCCTTGGTAAATTTAAATGCTGTTTGCTGGTGGTGGAGCCTGGTGGCACAGTGCTTACAGTGCCAAAAGGTCACTGGCAGCCTCTCTGTGGGAGAAAAATGGGACAGCCCGCTTCATAAGGATTTACAGCGTAGAAAACCCTGTTGATCAGTTCTACTCTGTCCTGTATTGTCCCTGTGGGTTGAGATCAATTTGACAGCAATGGGTTTGGGTTTGGTTTGTTAGTAGTAATGATGTCCCTTTCTTGTTTTTCAAGGATATGCTTTTAGGGGACAACAGTAGCTTTGGTCTTCTTGTGAAGGATCCGTGCTCTGCAGCTGGCCCTGAATCTAGGTATGTGTATGTATTTTTGGAGCTCTCTGCTTTATGAACCCTGCTAGAATTGGACTGTTTCTGTTCCTCTCGACATGAAATGCAGTATTGTAATGTTGGATAGTGTTTTGTGCTGCCTTTTACGTGTGCCCTAGGGAACGTTTTATTTCTTATTTTTAAACAGCTCTCTCTAAAATGGCACTTGTTCAGAATAGGTTTTGAATGTGTGCTACTTGAGGAAATGGGTGAACTTCTAAAGAGTGCTGACGTCTTAATAATTCATGAAAATGCTCTGCTCAAGCATATCTCTGCCTCTCACACAAGTTGCCTCTCTGGTGTGGCTAATCTGTTCCAATTCTGTGGCCAAGGGATTGAAGCGGTTAAAGTGCTGGAAAAAGAAGGAGCATTTCATAAACAGCTTTGCAGAGAAAGACAGACTCACAGGACACACCTGAAGTAAAAAAATGAAGTTACAAAGCATAATTTTTAGACATTTAAATATACAAAGTAGCAGGAAAGTCATTTAAAAACAGAATTTCCATCAGAATTGTTTAGAGTAGATATAAAATTGTGATGGACCACTTTCTAGAATTTGAAATTTTGAACTGTTCACATGGAGCTTAATAAGTAGAAATTTCCGAAGTTTGACCAAAACCACATGCCTAGAGCTTAATATTATATATACATATGATCGTATTACACCCCAATTATACTAGTATTATACTACTGTAATACTGTAATCTCTTGTTATTAATAATGATAGTACATGCTTTTTCTTATATTTACTCCATTTATTGTTTTTCTGTATATATTCAGCTTTTCAGTAATTCAGGCTATCACTGTCACTTAAATCTGTCCATGTGGCCGAAAATCAGCATTAGGTTACCTACTTGACTGCCAGGAGCAGCCTTCATGGTTATTCGTGATGCCTCAACCATGATTAATTTCATGCTGCTGTAGCAGCTGTACCTAGTGTGAAGGAAGTATTCAAGGTGAGACTCAGGACTTGGGTTAGCTGGAGTGCATTAACTAAAAGCTAGAGACAACAGGGCTTTGAACCAGATCCTTCAGGTTTGAACCCCTGCTGAGAATTTACATTTCTAACAAGTTCCCAACCAAAAAAAAAAACCAAGCCTGTTTCTGAGGGGTCAGTTCCAACTCATAGGGACGCTGTTATGGGACAGAGTAGAACTGTTTCTAGAGTTTCCAAGGAACACCTGGTAGGTTTGAAGTGCTGACTGTTTAGTTAGCAGCCATAGTTCTTAACCACTACACCAGCAGGGCTTCCAGCAAGTTCCCAGGCGATGTTAATACTGCTGGGTAGGGACTATTTCTGAGAATCAGTAGTAGTGCAGTGGTTCTCAAAATTTATTATATACAACAAACACCTGGGGATCTTGTTAATGTGGAAATGCTAATTCTCAGCTGGGGTTTGAACCAGAGGAACCAGTTCAAAGCCCTGAGAGAGAAAAAAAAAACAGTAACATGAACACTGTTGAAGGAGAGCTGGTGTGAGGTGAAAGGTTTCAATAATCACTCTCTAGACTCCAGTTCTTGAATATTCGAGTGGGATACATGTCCACGGACTTCGTGCGAGCCTCTCTCGCACGTGATAAAATGAACTAGAACGAAATCTTTTTTATCCTAGTCTTTGTTCCTGGAACAACACAAAACAATCACTGTAGAGACACATTCTCAACCAAAGTAAGCATTTCATTGGTATTTGAGAAGAAAAAAATGCAGTTTTAGTATGGTTCCTGTAAACTGAGGAACTAAACTAAAAATAATGAGTAAAAACTAAAAACATGTACTTATCTCTAGTGCTCCCATAACAGCAATACCCACAAGCAGATGATTTTAATAAACACATTTGTTTTCTCACAGTTAGGAGGTCTGAATCCAAATTGGGGGCACCAGCTCTCAGAGAAGCCCTTTCTCTTTCTGTTAGCTCTGGGAAAATGTCCTTGGCTCTTTGGTGGTCTTCATATAGCCGAGCTGTGCTGTCTTCCTTAATCTGCACCTTTTCTATCTGACCATTATACTGATAGATATATTACTGGGAACACAATTCAGTCCATAATGCATCTCATAAAAATGTAGTAGGCTAGATATTTAAAGGATAACACACCGCCATCAAGTTAATTCTGACTCATAGCAACCCTATAGGACAGAGCAGAACTGCCTTATAGAGTTTCCAAGGAGCACCTGGCAGATTCGAACTGCCAGGCTTTTGGTGAGCAGACATAGCACTTAACCACTGTGCCTCCAGAGTTTCTCTATAAAGGATAAGTGTTTATTATTTTATTGCGTGTTGTAGTGACATCTGTTCTTTTTTTTAAAATCTCAGGATGTATGTGTAATAAATAAATATACCTGAATTAATCATTAAAATGTCAGATTCCAGTTTATTCCGTGACCCCTAAGCAGCCGAGTGCTAAACTGTTTGCGCTCGAGGCACATCCTATAAAAGGATGCTAACTTTAAAGATCATAGCCTGCAGCCTTAAGAGCAGGAGGGCAGAAGAGGCATTGTTCATTCATGTTTAGTAAGAGGGCACTCTGTGCCCGGCACTGGGGACACCAGAGGGAACGAGACTGAGACGTGGAAGTAAAGACTCTCCTGCCACTAGCCTCTGATTTGGGAAGCCACCAAGAAGAGCATTGAGAGAGTCTTGGTAAAGAAACCATCCTTTCATGGAAAGCATCATAGATGGGAGAGGAGGGTCTGCATCTGAGAGTAATGGCCTTTTATTCAACCATCTGTGTTTATTATAAATGACAAATGAAGATCTGAGAGGAGCTCCTTTGGTTTTTTGCAGTCTTCTTGTTGCCGGGTGCTCTGAGGCCTGTGACTGGCTCTGTGCGATTTGCTGTGACTCAGGACGGAGTCACAGCTCCCTCAGAGGAGCCTGGTCTGTGAAATGCAAGGTGCCGCCTGTTCTCCAGGTTGGCTTGCACAGCCAGAGAGGGAACTACAAATACAGAATTTACAAAGGACGTTGGATCTGCTGGAGGTTTTTGTCCTCAGATTACCGCTCACACAGCAGACAGGCAGTGCTGCGGTCTTATTTTCTTTGCCTTGTCCTCTTTTTTTTTGCTTTTGGAATACAATAACAAATATTGAAAATTTGTGGCTTTTGCCTTGGATCCTAAAGCGCAGTTTAAATCACTGTGGACCTGCATTCGCTCAGTATTGTCAGTCTCTTTCTCCAGAGGTAACTGTTGATTAGCTCCTTAGGCAGGACCTTTGCTTTCCTTTTTACTTTTCCTTTTAAGAAACAAAAACACTAAGAGGCTATAAATAAAACCTTTAAATTCTGTAGTTTATTAAATGCTTTCTAATCAGATCTCCCCTGGGGAACATACTGGGAGAGGAAGAATGAAGCAGTATTCTTTTTACTTAGAGTAAGTTAGCCAGGAGCTCTTTGTCAAGTCCTGAAAGATGTGTCTGCTTGTTTCCTTTTGTACTCTGAAGGCTGTCCTAAAAGAAGATCCCTGGGTAGTGTGAACAGTTTGCCAGGAACTACTAACCTAAAAGTTGGTGGTTCTGACCGATCCGGTGGCATCCTGTTAGAACGGCCTAATGATCTGCTCCCATAAAGATTACAGCCGACAAAAACCCTATGGAGCAGTTCTGCTGTGTGATGTGTAGGCTCACTGTGAGTTGTTGTGGACTCTCTGGGCCTGGTCTGGTCTTCAGAAGCTACCTTAGCAGGGTGGTATGGAGGAGAGTATCGTGGATTGAATTATGTCTGCCCCAAAATGTGTATAGTCATTTGGGTAGGCCATGATTCCTAGTATTGTGTGATGTTCCAGTATTTTGTAAATCCTGTCTCTATGATAACGAGGGAGGATGAGCCGCAGTTGTGTTGGTAGGGCAGGACCCGGTGTGTAAGACTGTATTGTGCCTTGAGGCAGTTTCTTAAGATGTAAAGAAAAGGGAAGCAAGCTGAGAGTTGGGGACATAAACCACCAAGAAAGCAGTGCCGGGACAGAGTGTAATATTTGTGCCCCAGAACCTCCTAGTCCAGGGGAAGACTGACCACAAGGACCTTCCTTCAGAACCAACAGAGAGAGCCTTCCCCTGGAGCTAAGGCTGTGAATTTGGACTTTTAGCCTACTTCTCTGTGAGAAAATAAATTTCTCTTTGTTAAAGTTGTCCACTTATATTTCTGTTAGAGCTGCACTAGATGGCTGAGATGAGGAGGTCGGAGCAGTGAGAGAGGGTGAGTGAAGGAAGATGCTTTGTCGAACCCCGGTTTTCCATGGGGCCCTTCGTTATAGGAGCTTATACTGTCGAGCACAGTTGTGTGTCACTTCGCATTCCCAATACAGTCTTTGAAATAGGACGTTATATGACATGGACATTGTGCAGAAGAATCCCCTACATCCATCCTTTAGGTTGAATTGATACATAGAACAGCTAGGTAAGATTTATATCTAACATCAGTTAAACACTTGTCTTAGTACCCAGTGTATGTTATACCTTTCTATGCATAAAAAAAGTTAAACACTTTCAGGTGTACTAAAACATCTTTAACAATGCAGTAATAATAATGTTTTGATGTGAGTGGCAAGTAACACAGCCATTGTGTGTGCCTAGAACTTGTAATAGGCTTTATGGGGGTTGGTACCATAGACATATATGTGGTCGAGTGTTGCCCAAGTGTTGCCCAAAGAGACATTATACGGCATGTGACTGTGTTTTGTTGAAACTCGAAAGAAGGGCGATCATCCTTCTTTCCGTTAAATGCATTTTTCATCCGTGTAACTGCCCTTGGGGTCAGTGTTTGCCTCTTTTCGTCACAGCCCTAGCTCTCACATCTGTGTCGTGTTCCAGGTCACTCAGCTGTTCAGAAAGAAGCAGTGAAGAGGTACCACTGCGCATACACCATCCGAGCCCTCGTTGGGTCGGTGCAGGCTGCAGACCAGCTGGTAGCCCCTCAGTTCCGGGTGAATGCCCTGGAAACCTGGACCCTCAGAGACAAGCCAGCAGGACACCGTGCCCCCGGCCACTGCCAGCAGGAATGCAGGGCCATCTCACAGACACCAGGATGGGACGACTGACCCCGGTCAGCTCTGCCATGTCTTCCAACGTACCTTCCACCCACTGCTTACAGGCTACCACTGACCAGCAGGCTGGGCAGGGCTCTCAGGCAGAGCCACAGCTTATTTCGCCCTGCCCCCTTGCAGTAACCTCCAGGAGCAATGGGCCCAGCCTGACCCAGCCTCCGAGTCCCAGAGGCCCTGAACCCACCAGCCTCGAGGACGGGGTAGAGGAAGGGGTAAAGAAGAAGTTCTCACTGCCTCAGAGGCCTCCTCCCTCTCGAGTGAAATGGGCCTGCACAGTGCAAGAGAACAGTCTTCCTGAGGAATCCTTTTCACAGGAGTTTGTAAGCCTGAAGCACTATAAAAAACAGCAGAGCCTACCAAGCAGCACTTCTGACCCTGACCCACCTGTCGGGGCCCCATGCAGTCCAGGGAAGATCTCCCTCCGAATATCCGAGTCCGTCCTGCAGGCCTCCCCGCCACCTCAGGAGGATTATGATGATGAGGTATTTGTAAAGGACTCCCAGCCCGTTGCCACTTCCAGCCCGACCTTTGAAGCTCTTCCACCCCCACCGCCCCCTCCTCTGCTGAGCCTGGATACCCCAGTAAATAGCTTGGATGACTTTCCTCCCCCGCCTCCCCAGGCTATGTCTGAGGCACAGCTGGACTGTGAAGCTCCCGACGAGCCCCGAACCAGGTGAGTGAGCAGGTGCTGCAGGGTGCTACCTCTGCCTGCGAAGGAGAAGGGGTTCCCTCACTAGTCAGATACATTTTCCAGCTCCAGGCTTCCCAGATCCTTCTTTTAACCCCAGCAGAGCCTGTGCAAGCCCAGCTCATGAAACTGGCCAGAATATTTCACTTTTCTTCTATTGGGTGATGGTTATTCTAGAAGTCTTTGAGTGCTAAAGACTGAGAGTCGTGAAAATGAAAGCCAGACTCCAAAGAGGCACGTTTTATTTCTTATGGAGGTCAGAGGCTTAAGGAGTCCAAATAAAGAGCATCTCTCTTCCCCACCCAAGTTCTGACTCAGTTAAGAAAAAAAAGGAAGGCGTTTAGAAGACACAAATATGCCTCTTTTACTGATAGAGCTGATACCGGACAGTGTGGTGTATATCCTTGTGTAAATGGGCTTCCTGATAGAGAACCTCAACATGAGATGGGTTTACCTCCTTAGTCACAGGACATGCTGCCCCTGGGAAGTCCAGAGCCTGGAGGCAGCCTTACTCTCTTAAGTAGGAAAGAGGCTGAGCTACAGATGGTCAGCTTGTCTTTCCAGAGTCACTCAGTGTCCATAAGAAGGAATGAAGACTGGGCTGAAAGGTCAGTAATGTTTAGGGAAAGGCTGTTCTTGGAAGCCAAGAGAATGGGGAAGAAGCATTTCCCGACACATGCTCCCTTGGACAAGTGATTTGTCACAACACCAAAAAGAAAAGCAAACATTGCCTGATACCACCTTTGTGTTTGCTCCTATAAGCACAAGTGACCAACTGCCACTGTCCTCTGTTCACTTAGACGTTGCAGAAAGCTGCAGAATTTGACAGCAACATCCATCAAAACTGAGTTCCTGCTGAATCCCGCCCCCACATGAAACCACACAGCCTCTCTGTGACTGCCATCCAGGCTTAGGAGAAGACCCCGAAGACCTCATGGTTCTTTGAGGACTAATGATCACCTCAGAGATACCTTGTACCTCACATAGGAAGCTTCTCCCTCAGTCTTCCACCTGTTCATCGTCACCCTTCTGTTAACTCCTGCTTTTCTTTTTTTTAATGTCCCCAGCACCTCAAGCAAAGTTTCCAAGGTGTTGACTACAAGAGAAAAACCAGTGCCCGTTGCAGCCCATTTGGTGAGTAGTCAGATACTGGCTTCTAGACCTCAAGCTCCTGTCAAGGCTTCAGAAGCTGATGAGGCCAACCCACCCTCCATAATGGGTGACCCCCTCCAGCTGACTGGGTCTCTCGGCAAACAGCCAAGCCCGGGGCAGCCACCTCCTATCTGGATTCAAAGCCCCGTCCACGATCCAGGCAGTGGAACCCAGGGTTCAGAAAAGCAAGTCAGCGCTGGTCCTCAGAAGACCTCGGAAGACATCAGAACAGAGGCTCTAGCCAAGGAAATTGTCCACCAAGACAAATCTCTGGCAGACATTTTGGATCCAGACTCTAGAATGAAGACAACGATGGACTTGATGGAAGGGCTGTTTCCCCGAGACATTAACTTGATGAAGGAAAACGACAGCAAGAGGAAAGCAGTGGAGAGAGCTGTCGGCTGCCAAGGGTGTGAAGACAAGAGGTAAGTCTTGGTAACATCTAGACTCCGGGTAATGTCCCCAAGGAGACTGCTGAGCTCCTTCTATGGGGACAATGTAGACGTAAGAGTGCTTCTCCAATGTTTTCCCCCTCCATAGACCCTAATCCAGGAGTGACATTACTTCAGTCTGGGAGGTACGGTGTGGAACAGCCTGACTCTCTGAGTTACCAGGCACTTGATAAACAACAAAAGTAATAGTAGTAATAAAAATAATTACCGTTAATACCTGGTCACATTCTGTGTAACAAGCATTGTATTAATTTTTTTATACAAACACTGTCTCGTTTAACCTGTAAGAACCTTCTGGGGTAAGTGGCAATATTATCCCCATTTTAAAAGTGAGGAAGCCAAAGCAGAGAAATGAAGACCCATGCCCAGTCAAGGTCCCGTAACGTACCTGGTGTGAACTCAGCCTCAGTAATAATGACACAGTGCCGCTGCCACTGACTCCTCTGGCTCAGCAGACATGGCATTGTCTACTCTGTTGAAGAGTGACCCCTGCGGAGAGCCTTTTGGGATGCTGAGAAAGGAGCAAGTGCTGAGCATGTCCGGCTTCCCCAGGACTGGGAGGAACATGGGCTTTGTAGAGAAGCTGAGAGCCCAGAGAAATAGATGTGCTGACTACACTGGCATTCACATTTGGGGTGTTCGGGTGGGTACTCAAATCCTGTGAGTCAGAAGTGGCTTTGTCAGCCCGTGAGGCCTTGCTGCAGAGCTTCCTGAGCAGTGGGTGTTCGCCGTCCCAGAGCGCACATCCCCACACCCAGCCACAGGCCGGTGAAAAAGCCGCGAGCAGTCTTTGTTTTCCATGCCTTTAATTTCTCCTGGGTTATTGCAGTGTTCTCCTGATGTTTGGTTTCCTTAAAGGACTGCTGTGGAGAAGACTCAGAGTGGTTTAATTTCTTTTTAATTTTCAGTGAAAACTGTATGGGTTCACAGACTGCGTCTCAGTGGTTAGTGACTCCCAGACTAAATAAGAAGCAGACCATTTCATCCAAATTAAGGCTTACACTTTACAGACATTTCCAACTGATCCTAGCTAAATTACTGACAGGAACACCATGCTATGTTTTGTTTTGGGGTGCTGTTGGGGGGGCTATAAAGTATTTGTAAGCTACTTGGCATGTTACATCAGTGAGGCTCTCATTGCAGTACAGGCCCTAAGAGTCACCTTGTCCATCTCTTCTTTTTCCAATGAAGAAACAGAGGCCAATTAAGGTGCAGTGACGTATCTGTGGTCGCATGTGTGTCGAACAGGTACTGAGCCACTAGTGTTGCAGGGCAACTCACTGAGTGCCACAGAGTGTGCCTGTCAGTGCTCCATGGGTGGTGGTAGTATGGCCAGATTTAGGGGGTTCTGTTCACTCCGTTCTGCTCTCTGACCACTAGCTAGAGAAAGACTGAAGTCATGTACAAATGAATCCTTAGAAAAACATCCCATAGTGTTCCTGAGAGCATTTAGATTAGAAAGGGTCTTGTAGCTTTGGCGGAGCAGGGAGCTTTCCTGAGAAATTCCCAAAAGGATGGTGTGCGCCATCTTCTGGTGAGTATCGGGAATGTCCTGTGGTGCACCAGTGTCGGTGAATAACTTTGTAGGATTTAGTTAAGCCCAGCACCTGAGAAGGCCATTTTCAATGTTGTGAATATATCTGAAAGGAAGAAAATTATATACATATTATTATACACAGTCAAATGCACACACATACCAGAAAATCTTTTTTTTTCCAATTTGGTCAAAAGAAAATCCCTCTGAGCCTCTGTTAAAGGTGATGGAAAACTTGAGAAATGGATAGTGGTGTTAGTTGTACAGCATAGTGGACATTTAATGTCACTAAGTTATACATGTCAAAACTGTTGAAATGGCACATTTTATTCTATACAAACTGTTGTGTGCTGCTGAGTTGAGTCCATTCTGACTCATAGTGACCTTGTAGAGTGGATTAGAACTGCCCCATAGAGTGTCCTAGGCTGAAATCTTGATGGAACCAGTCATCAGGTCTTCTGCCCCACAGAGAGCACTCTGTGGATGGGTTCAAACTGCTGATCTGTGGATTAGCAGCTGAACCCCTTAACCACTGATTGCATTACTGGGGCTGTTTATATATAAACTAGCCTCAAGAAAAATAAATCTATGTTTGCTTCCTCCTTAATAGTTCCTGTTGAGGAGAAAAATAGTGAAGATTACTTTTTTGTAGCTCTTTATATCAAAGAGCTCTGGTGGCAAAGTGCTTAAGAGCTTGACTGCTGACCAAACGGTCAACAGTCCAAGTCTACCAGCTGCTCCTTGAAAATTCTGTGGTCTGGTTCTGTTCTGTCTTGTAAGGTCACTGTGGGTCAGAATCAACCTGATGGCAGTGAGCTTGTGTTTTTTTGTTTTGTTTTGTTTTTTATACCATAGTAAAATGATGAGCTAGATGTTAAATAATATCATGATACAGAATAATTGGGCTATCTCTCCAAGAGTACCTAACATACAGCCACAGAATCATTTATTCAGTGGGTAGGGTCTGTACTATGATATGAAAGGCAGCCTGATGGCAGTAAGATAACACTAGATGGCAGATGTCTGAATTCCTAGTTGGTTCTCCAGCTTTGAAATCTCTTTACTGTATGATCAGGGAGTAGAATTTTCATCTTGCGTCAGTTCAGGTTGGCCAGTGAGCTCCAACTTTCCCAAGCCTGTGGAATATCCGGCTTATTTGAAAAGGAAGATTGGTAAGTGAACCAGCAGCAATACAATCAATCCCAGAAAGATCACGGAACCATGGAAGAGGGTGAAATGAAACCTGAGATTTGTGTAGCACCTTGAAAATACTTTCCCTTTGGTTAAGTCATGGCTCCCCATTGCCTTTCTGTGAAAGAGGGTCAAGTTCATTCTTGTGTTTATCATGAAAGGAGCAACATGCAGAGGCAACTGGGCACATCCACAGTCCTGACCCCTGTCCAGGCTTTACACTGCCTTTGGTGATTTTCATCCCAAGTTTGCCTGGCTTCAGGGGCCCTACTCATGGTAGTCATGCATTGGTAAGTATTTGTTAGATCATTCTAACTCTGGGAAAGAAATTTAATGGCATTTTTAATACAGTTTTGAATGGACAGACACCTGCAGTATAATAAAGTTCCTGGTATCTCCTTTGTGTGACTGTACTTTTTGTTCTTTATGGTCCAGGAGTGAAGAAAAGGAGATGGTGGGTGTGCTGATCAACTGTCCTGCTTACTACAGTGTGTCTGCTGCCAAGGCGGAGCTTCTGAACAAAATCAAAGATATGCCAGAAGAGATGAATGAGGAGGAGGAGCAGGCAGATGTCAATGAAAAGAAGGTAAGTGAAGAGCAGGGAGTCTCTGTTCTGTTCTTTCCAGAAATATAGTCCAGACTCCAGTAATTAGTAGAGTTTACTGGCTCGTTAAGGCAGGAGAGGAAGGGTCTGCTGCATCCCCAACCCACAACGAAAACGAACCCCACTGCTGTCAAGTCAGTTCCATCTGATAATAACTCTACAGGACAGCCTAGACCTGCCCCACAGGATTCCCCAGGAGAGCTTGGACCCTTTGGTTAGCAGCCAAACTCTTAACCATTACACCACCAGGTGAATCACCTGACCTAGCCAAAACCATCAGTAAGTATATTTTGGACCTGTGTGGTACCTTGAGCAATTGCCTCACAGTTCTGCTGTGTGTCTGCGTGGAAGGTAAGCTACTATCATTTTCATTTATAATGATGAAAATAAAGCTTGGAGAGATTAAGTTACCTCCTAAAAGTCTCACAGTTGGGACTAGAACCCAGGCCCACCACGCTCTGGGACCCTGACACTGTTCTCTGTAGCTGGCCAACCAGTGCCAAGGATCTGCTTGATTCTCAGTTTAGGTTCATGGTCAAAAGGAAAACCAGAATATTAAGAAAGTTGGTTTAGGGAAAGAGCCATTATCCAAAGGCACTCCTGAGTGGAAGTGCATGCTTTTTAGTCTTGCCAGCTCCCTTGGAAGTGTACTTACTTTTTAGTCTTGCCAGCTCCCTTTTGCAGTCCCCTGTTGAATAGCTTTAAAGTGCAGTAATGGCATTTAGTTTTTTTTCCCCTTGCTACTTCACAGAAATTGTAAATGTTCAACCATTAGAAAACGACCATGACGCTGCTACTGCAAACTCCCGCGTGCCGTCGAGATCTCAGCCTGGCTGTGTCTGCAGGGGAGAAAGTTCTTGCCATGCTCTCTTCTGTACAGGGCTGCCTTCGCCGTGCTTGTAGCTCTGCACAAACAGGGGTGCATGCTGAACAAGGGCTCTTGGGTAAAACGGACCTCTTGCTGAGCCTGGAACATAAGTGCCTTCTTAGGTGGTGCTGATTCCAGGTGAAAGTTCTGTGTGTGATTCTCTTTCGTTTATTCTGCAGTATAGCTTCTAAGTCCTCTTGCTTATCTTTTGGGGTGAGACTGCAGGATACAGAAACTAAAAGCAAGGTGTAAGGGGGCAGGAGAGACTTGAGGGTCCTTAGGATCCCTTGTCTGAGTGGTGCTCTTTTCCCCCTGCTCCTCCTGCTCTGTGTGCTCACAGGCGTGGCTGACATCTGATGCAGCTGCCGTAGTGACACACTGGCTCCTGGCCCAGAGTTCCCACACAGACACACCTGCTTCACAGCTCGCCTCCTGACGTAATCCCCACCCCAGCAGTGCTGGGTGCCCACCTCGAATGAGTCCTTTGATTAGAAACAAGAGCATCTTTTTCCTTAGGGTTTTCAGTAGCTGATTTTTCAGAAGTAAATGTCCAGGTCTTTCTTCTGAGGTACCTGTGGTAAACTTGAAACTGCAGCCTTTCAGCTAGTAGCCAGAGGCCTTTACGCTTTACGTTTTCCAGGGGCCCCCAACCTGAAGAGAGGGCTGTATAGACACCATCACAGTTTGTAAGTATAAGATATTAGGAAAACAGGTCTGGCATAAAGCTGCAGTGATAGGTTAGCTGGAAGAATATTAGCATATGAAGGGGAAAGCTCTTCTAAGAAATAGGTGAATCAGTCAAACTAGTTTATTTCAATAATCATGATAAGGAATTAAGCAAAGAATTAGCTCACAGAGCACTTGTTGAGAACATGTCTACTCAGTTCCAAACACTGTGCTAGGCCCTGGGAGTACAGACTGAGTAAGGCCATCTCTGCCCTCCTGGAGCTTATAGACCGGTGAGGTGAGATGGGTTATTTTAGTACACCACTGTAAATCTTCTGATAAGTGCATGAACTGTGCTAGGACAGCACAGAGGGTGGAATCAGAAAAGGCTTCTTGGAGAAGGTAAAACCTGAGCTCAACATCGTCTCAGTGTATCAGGAAAAGAAAAGTCATTCAAGAGGAAGGGAACGGAAGGGGAGAGACCTAGCAATACGAAGAAAAAGCTGGAGAGAGTGCATGTATGTTGAAGAAAGACACCAAGTGATTTGATATTTTGGAATGTACCATGAAAGCCTCATGCACAATTAAATAAAAGATTACCAGTTTTTAAAAATAAACAAAGGAAGGTTACAAGGGTTGAAAGATAAGTCTGAAGGGCCCAGCAGTCCATGGAAATCACACAGGGCTTTGTGTGAAGCACTGAGAACTTAAGAGTTTTATCATGTAGCACCGCAGAACCCTTGGAGTTTCCTTTTTGTTGTTAATGAACAAGGTTTATGCAGGAGTCCCTGGGAGACGTAAACGGCTGAGCACTGGGCCCCGCAGTTCCACGCTTTCACACAGATAACAAGCAGCTTCTGAGTTTGTCTGCTAACCTCGTGTGCCCCGGAGACATATTTAGTAAGCCACTGGGCCAATTTTTTTTAACACATTGCTGTAAAAAAAAATCAGCATAATGTACTTACAGAAATGCTTTGGGTGGTTGCAACGGACAAGTAAACACAAAAGTGTATACAGCACCTGGAGGCTGAAACCCACCCAGACATGCATTCTAAGACAGGCCTGGTGATCAGCTTCTGAAAGATCACAGCCTTGAAAAACCAATGGTGCACTCCTGTTCTGCACATGTGGGGTCACTATGAGTCAGAATCAACTGGATGGCGCCTAACAACAGCAACACAGGTTTGTGAGTGTGTAACAAAGTTTTCACTGATGTCACTCTCAGACATTTACGTAACTGATTCAGAAACACAAAATTGAACCATGAGCTTTAAAGGATGGTATCACTGAAAGTATTTGTTAATATGTATAGCATGCAATTGGAAGTGAAATTCTCTTCTTGTTATATAATGTTTTCTGAAAGACTGTTGCTCAGTATTCATTTCCCAAGATTGCTCTTAGTGTAGCCTGGCACCAGTTTTACAAGACGATGATTTGTTTACCTGATTTCTAAAGTTATTAATAATCTAAGATGCATTTCTAGGCATGAAGCTCACAGTCGATGGAAACTAGAGTCCTGATTCATTAATAACTATTTAAAAGCTAAAAATAGCATTTAAAATCCATTCTGCTTTACATATTTCCTGTTTATACTTCATGGATAATGGACAATAATAGTCCAAGTAAACAGCATTATTACTTAAGAAAATGTGAAATACCTTAATTGCCCAAACTTCTGACATACATAACAACTTAAGATAGTTTAATACTTACAGCTTTCAGTTTGTACCATACCAATTAGGCAAAAATCTGCTTAAACAAATCATATAATCCCCCTATTCTGAAGACCAAAAGGCTTTGGCTTTGGGGATGTAGAAGAATGTTTCAGAAGGTAGTATGAAGCTCTTGTTCTTGGAATTAATTAGCTTTCCCCAGGACACCATTAGCAACCAGCCGGTTCTCAGCTGCCTATGTCTGTACCTCTTCCTTCATTTAGAGTGGGTCTGCAGGTGACAAATTCTCTTAGTTTTCCTTCATCTGAAACTGTCTTTACTCTGCTCTCATTTCTGGAGGATAAGGTCAGTGGCTATGGATTTCTAGGCTGACTGTTTCTTTCTAAAGGTGTTCCACTGTCTTCTTGCCTCCATGAGAAATGCAAGAGCACGTAAATATTTGTCCACCTATATGCGATGTATAGTTTCTTGCAGCTGCTTTCAAGATTTTTTTTACTTTTTATTTTCAGCACTTTTATTATGATGCAGTTTTCTTTAAGTTTAACTTGTTTGGGTTTTGCTGAGCTTGATTGTGCAGATTCATGTCTTTCATTAGATTTGAGAAGTTTTCAACCATTATGTCTTCAAATATTGTTTCTGCATCAGTCTCTTCCTTTTTTCCTTTTGGGACACCAGTAACATGAATGTTAGACCTTTTGATGTTGCTCCACAAGTTCCTAAGGCTCTGCTGTTGTGTTTTTGTTTTGTGTTTGTTCTTTTATTTATTGTGATTGAGTGAAAGTGTACAATCCAGTTTAAATTTGCGTGCCCACCTATGTGCTGCTCCTACTGCTCTCCTTGCCTGGTGACAGCGCACTTCTCCTTTCAATTCTGTACATGTCATATCCTCTTGATCTCCTGTGAGATTACCCTCTCCACTCCCCTCTAGTAAGAGGCCAGTAACACAACATCCCCTAGATGCATAGAACCATTAAGTGCGCACATAATACGGCCACTGTGTCACTGAGTCCAGTCTGTTCCTGTCCGAGGAGTTGACCTCAGTATCTCTTTTCTTTCCCTTCTTTGGATTGGACCATTTCTGCTGGGCTGTCTTTAAGTTCACTGACTTCTTTTACCTCCATTCTGCCAGTAATTTTTTTTCTTTGTTTAATTTCAAGTATTGTGGATTTTTTTTACCAGGGGTCTTTGAAGACCCTCAAGAGTTCTTGTCTGACTCACAAGAAAGAATTACTTGGGGAGACTTGGCTGGCCCACACCAGAAATCTTTACTGGAGAATGAAAGCACTTCAAAGTGGCGCAGCAGGGGGGTATATAGCAGTCCCTACAGGCTGGGTCACCAAGTAAGTTCAGGGGTGGGTTCTTATACACCGTCTGCACCCATGGTATAGCTGGGGCAATGAACCAGCGATGGAGATCTGAAGAACTTACGTTTTGGGGTGGTGGGCAGCTGCTTGTCTCTTGGCAGCATGCATATGCAGACAGTAAGACGCTCCCTGCCATGGGAAATTTTGGGACTGGTAGCAGGACTTAATATGGGTTGTCGTGCTCCTTTGTTCACTTCCCCAGTCCTCTTGTCGCTCTCTGGTGTCCCAATTGGAAGGACATACAGTGGTCACCTCTGTCCCAATGATGCATGCCTCTGAATTGAGTCTGAAAAACAACTTTAGGGGTAATTTAAGAAGCTCTCTACAGGCATGGGTGGTAAAATCAGTTGCATATCCCTCTAGAATGTTCCAAGGTGTGGGTAGGCTGGCCCTTCAGGTCCCTGTCTCAGTTTTCAGTTCCAAAACACCCATTTTGTTCAAATTTTTTATAGTTTCCTGATAAGAACTTGTCTCTCTCCAGTCATCCTCTGAGATGTTTACTTTCGTCTCATGAATCATGGTGGTAATAATTGCTTTAAGGGATTTCATAATCCCAAGATCTGGGTTATCTCAGGGCTGTCATCTGCTGATTGTCTTTTCCCTTGAGAATTAGTCACATTTGTCCAGCTGGAATGTTGAGTGGTTTTGGATTATATACCAAGCATTTTGAATGTTATACTGTGAGAGTCTGTCCTGTTAAAAATCCCTTGAGAATAACGATTTTGGCTTTGGAGGCAGTGAGCCTGGTTAGGTTCAGACAGCAGCTCTGTCTCGTGTCTGGGTGGTGGTTCAGATGTCATCAGTTCAGTCTGCAGAGCCTTTCCTATGTTACTTGCAGGTCTTTTACATGCACGTCAGCTTGAAGGGGAGTCCAAGGCTTAAGTGAATTCCTGTGCAGATGGACGGGATCTTGTTTTCCGGCTCTCCTCTCTCCAGCATTTCCCCACACCCTCTGGCTCCCTGGTGCCCATTTTTCTTGTCCTCTGACTACAAATAAGGAGTCTCTTGGTATCTTAGCATCCTCTGTGCTGTGCAGTTCTGTGTGACTGGGACCACCCTCAGGGAAAAAGAGAGAAAAATAACACATGCTCCCCTGACCCTCTTTGGACCACAAAATATCCTTTCCCAGTTCCTTTGGCTGGAAGGAAGGACTCTTACCTTGGAGTTTTAGGTGCCGTGCCACCACTGTACCTCTACAACTGGAGACTCCATTAGAGCAGAGGTGGGGGTGGAGGGAGAAAAAAAGAGGGAAGTGGGGTAGGAAACAGGATTTCCCTGATACTTTGCAGCTCACAGAGACCTTTTTCTAGTTCTGTGTTCTTACAGATGGGGATTTCTCTCAGTCTTTTGTTGCTGTGCCCTCTGTAGAATTCTGCACTGCCCTGTCCTCAGATCAAAGCTAGAAGAGTAAAATTTTTGGAAAAAATAAACAGGAAATGTTCCTGTATTACAGGTCACACTTCAAGTTTGGGCTCCCCTGTGTGGTCCCCCTGCTATTATTACTCTCTCAGGGTCTTTGAATGGTTGCTTTTTATATTTTGTCCAGCAATCTTAGTTGTCAATAGAAGAGGCCATCTGTAGTGGGCCTCTGTCATCTTGGTCAACACCAGAAGTCCTCATTAATGACAGGTCAGAGAGACATGCCACACCTGCATTTTAGAAGTCTTTCTAGCAGCCTGTGTGTGGAGTAAGAGAGAAGGAAGGGAGAGCATTCTGGAGAATTTGAAGCCATTCAGGAAAGGGATGACGTGGGTCTGAGGGCAGTATAAAAGGAGCGGTGAGAGACAGATGGATTAGAACAAGGAGAAGAAAGTAGACAGGGCCTGGTGACAGATTAGATGTCAAGGATAGAGGAGAAATAGTTGAGAATGGGTCTCATGTCCCTGGCCTAGGTGATTGTTGTTATAACTGAAGTAGAAACAAGCAGAGATCATGTTTTGGAGGGAACGTGTATTAAAATACTTCATATTGTTTCTAGCATGTTGTCAGAAATTCCTGATAGCCACAACTGAGAGACTACTCTGTAGATATGACACCTTTCTGGTCACAAGCCTTCCCAGGAGAAAATGATAAAGAACTGTTTTCAACACAGAATTTAGTAGAGAATATTTGAAATGGCAGTCAAATCCCCAAGATCTTTCTGCTTTGATCAGACCACACAACACGGAATGGAAGTTTGATCCAGTTGCTGTCATGGGCACAGAACTGTCCCTGACATCTCCTAGCTTTTACTAACAAAAGCTTGAATTCCACTTGGTTCCAAAAGCCTAGCCATTTGGTGAGTAGTCCTGACACTTACTCTTGCTTGAGATGTAAGACGGTTGGTCAACAGGGGCCAGCTCAGTGTTGGGTGACATCGCTGGCAATACTGTGGGCACAAGTTATCCGAGCAGAAGGTAAAGCAGTGTTGTCTTGTGGGAGGGGGAGACGGTATTTCCCTAGAGGCGTCTGCCTAAAATGGGGCGGTGTGTGTTGTACAGTGTATTGCCTGATCTTGATAATAACACGAAAACATAACTTAAGTGTGTATGATACTGTTCTGTTTTCCAGCGTGTTTACATAAGCTTTGCACATCGGACTTCATAGCGTCCCAATGAGCTGTTCTAATGTCGTAGTTAGAAGTCTGAACTCAGGAGCCAGACAACCTGGGTTTAAGCCCAACTCTGCTACTTTGTAGCTCTCTTTGAGTGTGGGAAAGTTGATTAACTTCCATCTACTTCATTTTTTCATCTTCCATCGACTTCATTTTATCATCTGTAAAATGGAGATAATGATAGTAACCATCTCATAGGGTAGTTCAGAGTAGTCACTGAACAGTAAAACACTTAGAATAGTGCCTGGCGCTTAGTAATTAGCCATTGTTGTTAATTTTAGGTAGATGTTATTATCGCCTTGGTATGGGTGAGAAAACCGAGACACAAAAGATGAAGGGACTTGCCTAGTGGTAGATTTTATATCAGAGCCTGGTCTCCTGATTCCACATCCAGTGCTCACCATGGAGCAATAAGGAAGAGGGAAGCAGCCCAGCAGATGGTGAGGTGGGAGAGAGGTTCTTTTAAACTATATTTGGAAAAAGAACCTTTATAAATAGCATCTCTCCTTGGGTGAGTTAACAGTTTATGCCAGATGAGAAGCTGAGTGTAAAAATGTCAATGATTTTAAATTAAGGAGCTCCTAAGAGACTAGTGTGTTATTGAAACAACCAAAAAACCTCTTTTCCAAAATAAGTCAGTCACAAAAGGACATCACTGTATAGTCTCACATACATGAAATATCAATTATATAGAAGCCAAAGATGATTCGTTTTTACTGTGGATGGAAAAGGGTTTGGGGGAGGAGTTCCGACCTAGGGGGTACATTGAGTTCTTGTTGATGGTGGTAGACAAATTTGAAAAAGGATAACAATAATTGCACAGCATGAAGAATGTGATCAATGTTGCTGAACTGTACATGTGGAAATTGTCAGATTGGTAGAAGTTGTGTTAAGTATATATATTTTTTAAATTCTCTCACAGTGAATTAATTCTACGGGTGGAATTTGGTGGTTTTGAATAGATCTGCCTGGCAAAGAAATGGCTATTTAGTAAAGCCAACTTTCATTGCCTTCAGTTACTCAAATCCCCTTATAACTGCATTTTTAAATCCAAATTTCCATATTATAAGGGCTTGGTGGAGTTTTAAAAATTAAAATGCCATCCAAATATGCAAAATTTGGGCCAGGAGTGACTGGTGTGACCACTCAATAGTAGCTTACATTAGCTTATGTGGCCAAGCCGTGATATATCACTTTACAGCCCAGCAAATAGCTTTTAGAAATCAAAATGCCACAAGATTTGTATTGGCTCTCCCCACAGAAGCTTCCTTCCCAGTCTATTCTTCCTTAAACCTTGAAGCCTCAAGGACAAGTCAGGCTCTGCTAATGGGTGTGCTTAAGGTTCTGCCCAGTACTGATGTCTCTGGAAATCAAAACAGGATCTGGAGGAGAAAGGCTGCATAGAATAGACTGTTGACCTCATCCCTGGTTGGTGTTGAATGCTGGCAGATTCTTTTGACCTGTCACAGCCCATTGAACCAGGCTTATTTCATGGCTCTCCTTTCAGCACTGCTGACCTGCTCAGAAGCCTGCAGGTGTGGGTGAGTCCAGTTTCAGAGTGAAACTCAGCAAGACAAGTTCTCCTTCACCTACATGTGAGAGCAGACAAACTGCTTATCCTTTGTGCTTCCTTATTTGAGAATTCAGAATTATCACCCCTGTCGGTTACAACACTAGCCTCTGAGACCCTTAGTGAGGATTTTTAAAGGACACCAACTAAATTATTAATAAAGTACTTTGACTTGACTCCAGCAGTGACTGCCGGCAGTATGAGTTTATAGGAATAATGAAAAACTTGAAGCTTTTGCCTTTCTGCTTCATATTTTTTTATTGTTCTTTGAGTGAAAGTTTCCAGTTCAAGTCAGTTTGTCATACAAAAACTTACACATTGTTACGTGACTCCAGTTGCTCTCCTCACCCAGTGACAGCACGCTCCTCCTCTTCAGCCTGTATTTCCCGTGTCTACTCAAACAACTTCTGTCCCCCTCGGCCTTCCTAGCTTACCTCTGGACAAGAGCTGTGTCTGTTTGAGTCAGGAAGCATACTCTTCACCAGTATCATTTGATGTCTTATAGACCATCTACTACTTCATTTTTAAAAAAATGTTGCCTAGAAATTATACTCCTTAAAATGTGAGGTCCCATTTTAGAAATACAAAAATTTTAAATGCAAGACTTCGGGATATATCTGAATACGTTCTAAACTTTTTCCAGAAGTTGGAGTGATAAGGATGTAATTACTCAGTTAACTGCCTCCGTAGATTTTGTACGTCTTGGTTTTCTATAAGAAAGCGTTGTACCTCTACTGTTTCAAGTAGCAAGCCTAGGAGGTACATCTCATAAGAGTGAAAACTCCTGTGCAGACTTCACGCAGATACTAGTCTCTCGTTATCTTCCTAAAAAACAGAGATGATGACATTTGACTTACCTTAGTCCTATCCAGTAGGAATGTTGGGAAATGTAATAGGAGGCAGTGTTCATTTTTCCTGTTGCTTTCCATTTCTGTGTCCTGGCTCATCTTTAACATGGCCTGTTATCACATTAAAGCATCCCTGTACCCTGCTGGCATTTTCCTGGAGGTACCTAGTATGTTGCAGCCCTGGTGATGCAATGGTTAAGAGCTTGGCTGCTATCCAAGTGGCATTTTGAACCTACCAGCCACTCCTGGAAACCCTCTGAGGCAGTTCTAGTCTGACCTGTGGAGTTGCTGTGAGTCAGAATCAGGTCAGTGGCAACGTGCTTGTTTTTTTGTTGTTTTGAAGGGGAACCTAGTAAGTTAGCTTGGAGCCCTGATGGCATAGCGGTTAAGAGCTTGGCTACAGACTCAAAGTTTGACAGTTCAAATCCACCAGCCATTCTTTGGAAACCCTGTGGGGCAGTTCTTGTCTGTCCTGTAGGGTCATTATGAGTTGGAATTGACCCAACAGTAATGGCAGTGTTACCTTTACAGGCAAATAGAGCTGTCAACCAGAATTGCTTTCTGGAAAGTGATGGTATTTTTCAAGAAGAGGAGGAAAAATTAAAACATTAGACAGTATTCTCTCCCACCTGCATATTTCTGGGCTCAGATTCTTCAATTGAAGAGTAATATGTTTATACATTATACCATTTTCTCACCACGAAAATTGTCCCTGGTGTTGTCTTTGTCTCACCTCAAGGAAAATCAGTGATGATCACTTGCACTGATGGGGGCAGCAGGTGTAAATTTTTTGAATCCTCCTTTAGCCACTGTCACAAGGTGGGTGAGAAGATGACACAATGTCTCTGTTAAAGCAGAACATGGACATTTCAGGAACATTTTGAATCTCACTACCATTGAAGTACTCTCATGGTCCAGTTCTGAGAGGGGCAGATCATGAGAAAAGAAATCTTTCCCTATGGTTATTTGATTTTTAATGGGCTCTTTGATACTGATAAAAAAAATACAGCAAGTCTTCGGCGTCCTTCAGTTCTGTTTGTCTGAAATAGTCACGCTTTTTCCCTTGTGTGTGCCTTCCTGTGAAATGATAGATTCCAGCCCAGATGCTGCAGCCTTTCTTTGGCCAAGTTTCTGGGTGAAACCACAAAGCTTGACCTTAGAGGTACATTTGGTTTGTGCGGGAGCCTGTTTTGGTGGTAAAGATACAGGTTTTAACGAAAAAAGATGACGGTGCTTTTTCCATCTGGATACCTTAAGCTAGGAGATAAAAGAAAGGGTATTTACAAAAACCACGGGGTTTAATTTCTCTTGCAGCAAGGAAGTAGCACACACTGAATATAAATGAACAGTCAGACTGGAAGCCACAAAGGCCTTTACCACATTCTTTCAGTTAAACGTAATGGATAGTCGTATAATCCTGTTGTACAGTGTAGAAATTTGTGATCTAACTGACAGATTGCACAGCAGGTAGGTAAAGAAATATTCCTTAGGAGTCAGGTAAGTGAAGCCAGTTGGGGTGCCGTAGAAGGACAGAGGGCTGACTTTCCCACAAAAGGTTTTTTTGTCTGGATTTTATCATGATCATACAACGGTGTCCTTTCAAGGCAGGCTGACCTGAGTTCACCTCAACCCCACCACTGATGTACATGCATCTGAGGCCAATGCTTCACCTGGAGAAGTTTCAGTTTCCTTACCTATTGTATGAGAATAAAATAGTACTGCAAAGTTGTTACAAAGATTAAATGAGATAATTCATTTAAGAAATTTCTGCGTGGAGTCTGGCTTGTAGCAATTGTTCTCTAAACACTAGTCATGATTAATACTCAAATCAGCTGTCTGGGCAAGTCCCTAGTTCTTCTAAGACCTTGCCCTATTTATAAAACAGTAACATTTATCCTACCTACCTACTTACCTTCTGGTATTGTGAGGATCAAATAAATGCGTATCTTAGAAGGACTTAAAATAATGACTGGTTAACAAACCTACTGGGAAGGCGAAGATGTACACAGCATAACACAGTTAGAAAACACTTCAAGGCAAATGTGTCATCAAGGGTCAGGCTCTGTTTTGTAGGTTCAAAGAAAAGCATTATGGATTCAGGGAAAGAAAAGAACATTGTGATCTAACACTGGGGGAAGGAGCCCTGGTAGCACAGTGGTTCATGTGTCTGACTGCTAACTAGAAGATCAGTAGTTCAAATCTAGCAGCCATTCCGAGGGAGAGAAGTAAGGCAGTCTGCTTCCATAAAGACTTACAGCCTTGGAAACCCTATGGGGAGCAGTTCTGCTCTGACCTGTAGGGTTGCCATGAGTCAGAATCGACTGGACAGCAGTAATAGGTTACTGTTAGGGGCAGGCCCTGTGGAACAGGGGGACCTTCAGCCATACCTTGAGAAAAAGAAAGGATGTCGTTGGGAGAAGTGGATCTTTGTGCTGACAGCTCTAGCTGGCTAATGCTTGCTGTGTGTCCTTCTGTTGTTCCAGGCGGAGCTCATTGGAAGCCTCACCCACAAGCTTGAGACCCTCCAGGAAGCGAAAGGGAGTCTTTTGATGGACATCAAGCTCAATAATGCCTTGGGAGAAGAGGTGGAGGCTTTGATCCGCGAGCTGTGCAAGCCCAATGAGTTTGACAAGTACAAGATGTTCATAGGGGACTTGGACAAAGTAGTAAACCTGCTGCTGTCCCTCTCAGGGCGCCTGGCCCGTGTTGAGAACGTCCTCAGTGGCCTTGGGGAAGATGCCAGTAATGAAGAGCGGGTAGGTGGCCGGCTGATTCAGTTCAAGTGTGAACTCATGTACAGAAAGAGGTACCGTTAGACATGACCCCTCCTCTCAGATTATCAGTCCCTTTGGGTTAGGGAGAGAAGACAGTGAGCATGTAGATAACCAGGAAACAGCGAAGTCATCTTCCATGCCAAGAGGTAATACCAACACTTCAGACTCAGGAAAAAGGAAAAAAACAGGTGCCAGAGTTTCTTTCCTCCCGGTCCCCTTCCTCTTGTTCCATTCCAGAAGCACGTACGAGTCAGCTGGGAGGCTTGTTAAAATGCAGATTGTGTGGCCCAGCCTCCAGAGTTTTGATCCCGTTGGTGGGGTAGGGCCTGGGAACTTATATTCCTAACAAGTTCCTGGGTAGTGCTGCTGCTGTTGCTGCTGCTACTGCTGGTCTAGGGACCACACTTAAGATATGGCCCAACTCAAAAAAGGGCAGTGATCACGGCTGCACTGCCAGGAGAAATGTAATCAGTGTCACTGACTTGTACATGTAGAAATTGTTGACTTGTCAGTGTCACATTATGTGTATTTTCACAATAAACTTTTTTTTAGAAAAAGAGTAAGTATACCACCAACACCAAACCCACTGCCGTCAAGTTGATTCTGACCCATAGTGACCGTATAGGACAGAGTAGAACTGCCCCCTTGTTTCCAAGAAGCACCTGGTGGATTTGAACAGCCAACCTTTTGTTTAGCAGACATGGCAGTTAACCACTAAGCCACCAGGGTTTCTGTAAGTGTACCGAGGAGAAAAAAAGGAATAATGAACTGATTTTCAAAGGAGTCCATGAGTGTCACAAGCAGCTCAGCACTTGACTCCTAGCCAAAAGGTTCTCTGGTCCAGCCCACCCGGAGGCACCCCCGGAAAGATCTGGTGATCTGCTTCCAAGTGTCACACTCTAGAAACAGTTTTACTTTGCATGCATGGGGTTGCTGTGAGTCTGAATCCACTCAGCAGCAGCTAACACCACCACCATTACCACGTTAGAGGGATGCTTCAGCAGCAGCTTAGAGCTTGTGCAGTCCTGCAGAAAATTTCTTGGCAGGCAGTGTGGCCCATTGCTCCCTTCTTGTTGCCCTTCGCTGATGTGCTCATGTTGTCCCACAGAGCTCTCTGAACGAGAAGAGGAGGGTCCTGGCCGGGCAGCACGAGGATGCCCGGGAGCTCAAGGAGAACCTCGACCGCCGCGAGCGCGTGGTGCTGGACATCCTGGCCAATTACCTGTCAGAGGAGCAGCTCCAGGACTACCAGCATTTTGTGAAAATGAAGTCGACGCTCCTCATTGAGCAGCGCAAGTTGGATGACAAGATCAAACTGGGCCAGGAGCAGGTCAAGTGTCTGCGGGAGAGCCTTCCCTCTGATTTCGTCCCCAAGGCAGGGACCCTGGCATGGCCCCCGAACCTTGCAAGTGAAGAAGCTCCGGCTGGGGGATGTACTTTCAGTAGTATTTATCCAGCATTAACCTCTCCACTTTAACCTCTTCCAAACACCCAACCAAAAGAGCCTTTTCTCTGAGCACTATTTAATCTGAAAAACGTCTGGTACAAACCACCATTGCAACTCTATGGGTTGTGGGGTTTTTCTGGATAAAAAGAGACAAGTTCTGTCCAGGAAACTGCCTGTGTTTTCCGTCTCTCCCTCTGTGATTGACCCTCTGAGAGCTTCAGTGCTGCTGGGAACTTACCCTTTCTGTTATTACTTTGGAGTAGAAGGAAAATTAATGAAGCTGTGAGAACTGGTGGGAGGGTGTTCGATTGATCATTTAATTTTCCGTAGGCTAAGGCGGCATAGATCAGTGTGGGCCACCCTCAGGAATGTATCCACAATGGCCTTCCTCTCTTCGGGGCCACGTATCCTGATGGCAGGATACAAGTCCCTATTGATGAAGGGCCTGCAACACAAAGCCTTAAAAAGACAAACACATACGAACCCTGAGAGAAGGAATTGTGAAACCTTGAACCTTGTTATTATTTATATTTTTAAAGTTGAAAAAAGATCATTTGTTTGTGTGCTAACCACTTGTTTGATTCTTCTTTGTGGTGGATGTAGGCAATTATGTTTGAGCTTCGTATTTTGTGAAAACCTTAATGAAAATGAAGAATTCCAAAGATAATCGTGGCTGGAGACTTGTTTTTTCTGCTACATTTGAGAGTTGTGTGTTTTGTTGTTCTCTTTTAACATACAGCCCACACATCCGTGTGTTCAGCCGGGCACATAGGAATCCCATGTTCCTTACCCCTCTACCCTGGGGTCGTACGGGAACACGTACACCTGTCCCAAGGAGAAGCGCTGTGCCACACAGTTCTCCCTCCTCGCACATTGTGTTCTTACTGTTGTAGCTGTGCTCAGCTTGTTAACAAAAGCAGCAACCTTCTCAAACCCATACGACAAGGGGAGGGCCAGTTCAGAACTGCATTCAAGCTGTCCTCCTCCGTGGGAAACAACCCATTAGTGAGAGAAGTTATCAAGCTATTGTGATGAGTCTTAAAAAAAAGTTGTCCTCAGATGTAAAGCGTGTCAACCACACTTACTAACATCTCCCTCAGCATCTGAAAATCTTGCTTATCCAATACCATACTTCAACAATAATATCTCGGCGGGTGTTCCATACCAAAATTATAAGACTGTAAAACTGAAGGAAACCCTGGTGACGTTAT
The DNA here is from genome assembly GCA_028571685.1 of Heterohyrax brucei. Taxonomy (NCBI): domain Eukaryota; kingdom Metazoa; phylum Chordata; class Mammalia; order Hyracoidea; family Procaviidae; genus Heterohyrax; species Heterohyrax brucei. Next base: position 114,554,627 of record CM053143.1, on the reverse strand, counting down.
GGTCACGCACTATGGCCACTAACCAAAAGATCAGCAGTTCAAACCCACCAGACACTCCTTGGAAACTACAGGGCAGTGCTATTCTGTCCTAAAAGGTGACTATGAGTCAGAATTGACTAAATGGCAGTGGGTTTATTAAACTGGAAACATAAGAAGGGGGCAGTGGTCAGTGGCCAGACTCCACTTACTGGCACTAGTGATGGCAATAGCCTCGTACTGTGAGCAGGTGAGGCATCCCAACTGTGCTTGATACAAGGCAGGTGGCCACCCCTGTTGATTTGGCAAGTAGTCTAGCGGCCAGTGGAAACCCTGGTCGCATGGTGGTTAAGTACTACATCTGCTAACCGAAAGGTCAGCAGTTTGAATCCACCAGTTGCTCCTTGGAATCACTGTGTCCTACAGGGTCACTGTGAGTTGGAATCAGCTTGACAGCACTATGAGAAGCCAATCATAGGGGCTGAAGTCTGTATGAAAAGACAAGGGTACCAAAGGCCCTTTTTGCCTCGGCGCATTTTAATTAGTGAAAACTTCATGTTGTTCTTCAAACCAGTTGCTCCCGAGTCACCTCTGACTCATGGCCACCTAGTGTGTGTCAGAGGAAGGCTCCATGGGATTTTCAGTGGCTGCTTTTTCAGAATTAGGTCACCAAGTCTTTCTTCCAGGTTGCTTCTGTCTAGACTCAAACCTTTAACCGTTTATTTAGCTGCTAAGCGTATTAACCATTTTTACTACCCAGGGACTCCTGTGTGCTTGTTAAAAACTTCAAAATTGTGGTTTTGGCTCACAATACAGATGTCTTTTGATTAACTTAGAACCAACAGGCCACCCAGAAGTTTCTTGTGAGCAGTCAGCCAAAGCTATTGCTTTGTTCTGCATGAGTCCACTGATAAAAATAAATAAAAAGCCCCGTGGTTTTCCAGAAAGGTTCTCGGGAGCTTGTAACACATGTCCCAGGGAGTTAGTGGAGTCAGTGACAATGTGCAGCAGCCACACCACATCATTTTTTTTGGACTTAGACCAAACACAGGAGCCTGAAATCAATTCTGCTTGGTAGTTAACTGTGTGTCCTGCCGATATTGAGATGGTCTTTGTGGTCAGACCAGGATGAAGCCAGCCAACAAATGCTTATAGCTGCTCTTAGTGACGTTCCTCAGAGGGACTCTGGGGCGCCTGGTTTCCAACATTTTTCAAAATTATTCTTTTTAAAGGTCTGACTGGGGACACTTTGCATGTCCATTCATTTCCAGTGGGACACTTTGCACGTTTGTTCATTTCCAGTGATTCTTGAGGTTTATATGTGTAGAAGTGTGACTTTCTCAATAGAGTAATTGGTGATGCTGCTAGGAATGCCTCAAAGCACCTGAAGGCTTTTCACACTCCGAAGATTATAGCCACTCCTTTGTGACATTGAAATGTTCTGTTAGGTTAAGTGAGACATTAAATCTCATTCTTAGGCAGATATCATATTTATTTGAATAGGCCTTGACCTCTGGATCTTGAAGACAAGAATTGAAACTAATTTTCAGAGTTTACGTTTAAATGCTTTTTTCTAGAAAAGAAGCCTGTGTATTTGTCCCCATTCCATTCTGCCTTCTGCTGTATTAAAAAATCATCTGCAGTAGAAGCTACCCATCTTCCTCCCGACAGTATCTTCAGCTGAGATCTTGAGAACAGCAGTGGTGATGGTGATAAACACTGTGTCGGTCAGGATGTCAGGACCCATACGACATCACTGAGACTGTGGAGTCACAGTTGATAGTTGCACCTCTGACTACGCTCATTTCAGATACACAAGCCATCAGCAGTCAGGTAGGACAGCCCAGCGATTCTCCAAGTGCTGATCCGTACCATATCTGAGGTGTTCCAGGAAGGAACAATTTCCTGTGACAGAATAGGAAGTCCTCTACTTCTGGGCCACTTGAAATTTTCCTGGGCATGTTGTGACTTGTTGGTTGACTCAGACTTTTCTCATGGTGTTTTGTTTCTTGCAGGGACTGCATAACCCCGAAGAATGTGGGGAGGATCCCTTAGTGAAAATAACTGAGTTTCTGTGAGAGACTATCGAAACCAAACCTTTTTTTCGTTTGCTCCCGGGGAACATTTTAGGTTTTGTTTCACACAAATCAGTTTCCAAACTTAAGGGTTAGCCGGTTTGGGGTCCACCTCTAAACATCAGTGGCTGTCTGTTAAAGGTGAGGAGTGAGGACTTAAATGGAATTCTTGGGGTATCATAAAGGAGAAACCCGCCTAGCTTTCCTATCACTCCATTGTTAATATCTGTTACAAAATAACTTGAATTTAAAAGGTAGATCATAGTTATTCCTTTGAACTCTACCTATAAGCTTGCATTTTATTCAGGCTCCTTTTATAAAGATAATGGTCTTTTTTTTCTCTACATACCAAGAAAAATGTTGGCTTTTTATTCCTACATGGTGCCACATTTATTTCTCTTTAATTTTCCGTGATACCGCTGGCTTTATTCTGTTGAGTTGGACTTTTTTTTTTTTCTTTTTTTAGAGCGGACATGACTTGATCCCCAGTGAGATATAAAGTGGCAGGGCAACAGGGCCATTCTATGGAGAAAGAGCTGATTATGGACAGACTGTCATTGCTCCCAGAATCCATGATGCAATATGGATTAAAATGTTAAATGACCATTTTAATGTCAGAATATATGTGATCTGAAATAAAGGCACCCCTCAGTGCTATACTGTGTACATAGAACTATTCCTGGCCATTATCAAATTGCCAGGGAGATGAAGCCTCACCCTTCTTAGGGAGCTCTTTCAGACAACAGCCAAATCCTGGCTTCTCAAAGTTTGGGCCGAGAAACCTGCTTTAGAGTCACTTAGTGTGCTTGTTTAAAATGCCACTTGCTGGACTTCAACCAGGTAAGGCCAGGAATCAACATTTTAACACATACTTAAACATTTGAGAACCCCTAACACAACTCATTTGTACAGTTTGTGTTACTACACTCACAACAATAAGACCTTCCTGAATCCATATAACAATCCCAGAAGCCCAAAGGCCCATGAAATTTACTCTCATGAGCTGTGTTACAAGTTAATACTGTCCCCACTGATTTTATGTCATTCCTAGGGTTGTGACATGGAGTCTTCTCCTTGCTCACTCTCCACTAGATGTGTTTTAAGTTTAAACCAGCGAAGCATTCATTCTGGATCAATTGCAGTAATGTTTCCTCAAAGAAATCAGCTTATCATACAATATCATGAATTAGAAGTTCTACTGTGATCTTTGCACTGTCCTGGAATTAATCACAGCTGACTTAGATTTCTGTTGCTTCGTCGCAATCACATGCTATGTTAAGTCTGGAATCTTACAGACCAGCTAAGGAAACAAGAGGGCTGATTTCCTTTGAGAAGTGAAAGGAGCTATCACTCACTTTCAAAGCCCTAAAATCAAAATTAGGCAAGGAAAAGAGTTGCAAATGAAGACACTGGCTTATTTATCCTAACAACATTCTATAAGGAGCAGGCAGCTGCATTTCTTGCTAAAACGTCAGGATTGATTTGCATTTCACAGCGTCAGATTCAGTCTCACCAGAAAAAAAAAGCCTAGCTCTTAGAGCTACCAACATTAGGATTTCTCACCTTTCGGAGAAGCTCACTACATTTGTTTTTGGAGAGATGATCTCCCAGAAAAGAAAGAGCTGGAACAGGAGTTAATGGCTGTCCCTACTCGTTAACATTTTGACCCATGAGTTTTTTAAAGGAAATCTTAAGGGGGCCCTGGGGGCCCCAGTTACATCCCCATTCTGCTTCTGGTGAATCTGGCTACAGAAAAAGACTGGGGCCATTGAAATTCCTGGTTAGCGGGCATCCTGTAACGCCTTGTGATGGGACCTGAAGTCTTGGTTTGTGTGGGAAGTCTCCCATGCATCTCTGTACCTCTGCTCTCGGAAACATAATGATTGCAAAGGTATAGCCTCAACCGCTCCTTAAATTTGGGATATTAAAGGGAAGTATAGGGACTGAATTTCCATTGTCACTTTTCATTTCTGGAATGAGAGCACAAGCCCCAAATGAAAACCACCCCTGCTCTTCCAAAGCAGCACTGTTGTCCCTGAACTGCCTGCCTTTGATTTCAGATTGCTTTACTGAAAGCAAAAACACAGGCCATGCCCTTAGACTTAGACTGGTGTTAAAACTGCAACTCTTCATCCCATCATGTGACCCAGGAAAGTCATTATTCCCTTCAAGTTTTGGCTGCTTTGTCTCTGTAAAATGAAACTCAATAGCTGCATCATAATATTGTTGTGGTTAAAAGTGGTAAAACATAGAGGATGTTCAGCATTGGGTATCTGCTCAGCCGTGTTTGTTTTCTTCCCTGTTATTTGTTTGTCACACATTATTTCATTTTGCGTTAACTGTTCCCCCCCCCGGACAGCTCTCCGCCATGTGATAGTCACACACCATCTCCAGCAGGTGATATCAGTACTGGTTTTAGGGAAATGAGATGGCATTCACCACCCAGCCTGCGAGATTCCTCCCAGCCGACTCTTCAAGTTGATTCTCATGTAAACATTCATTTATTTGTATTATATCTCTGTGGTTACTGACACAGAGTTTTGAAGGAAAACATATTCTTGCTTACTGCATAAGCTCCAGAGTAGATTTTTCTATAAACTATACGCAGATAACAGTATGAATGAGGTCCTTATGACCATTCTCCTTGTGCATGGCTTTGGGGCACCTGTCTGCCTGTATGTAGGAGTTCCTTAGAAACAAAACTTCTTTTAAAATGGAAAATACCTTAGAGCTCAAAGTCAAGCCCAGTTCTCATATTTTGCAGATGAGGAAACTGAAACCCAGAGAGATAAAGAGACAACCAAGTTTACACAGTTGTGGAACCAGAACTAGAATCCAGTTCCTGCCTCCTTTCTCAACTCCACTACACAGCCCATTCTAGTAAATGTAAGAGGTGCCTTGGTGAGTGCAGAGAGGCTCCAGGATAAGCGATGCAGTGCTCACAACATGCGACCTTCACCCCCCGTGTTCTAGTCATCAGGTACTGCTCTGACAGAAATACCACAAAGTGGATGACTTTTCACAAAGGCAAGTTTATTCTTACCCAGTCTGGTAGGCTACAAGTCTGAATTCAGGGTGTCTGCTCCAGGGGAAGGCTTTCCCTCCGTCGGCTCTGGAGGAAAGTCCTTTGTTCAGGGGGCATCTTGGCACAGGAACCTCAGGTCTGAAGGACACACTCTACTCCCTGCGCTGCTTTCTTGATGGTGTGAAGTTCCCAACTCTCTGCCTGCTTCCCTTTCCTTTTACCTCTTATAGGGTGAAAGGATAAATAGTGCTGCAAGCCACACTCCAGGGAAACTCCCTTTACAGTGGAGTAGGAAGGTGACCTTAGGAAGGGATTTATAGTCCCACCCTAATCCTCTAACATACAGCATAGGAAAGTCACCAGATGGAGGACAATCACAGAGTATTGGGAATGATGGCCCAGCCAAATGGCTACACGTATTTCTTGGGGGAAAGCAGTTCAATCCATGACATGGAGGAAAGTTGGTACTAGCCCTTTAGACAAGCTGCTATACTTAATACATTTTGATTCTCAAAATCCCATAAGAAAAAAATACTTCATATTCTTACATCATATTTGATCTTAACAAAGTGTTGTTTGCAAACTATGGAAAGGCAAAGCATAAGTGTGTTCTAGATTTTCTCATGGACTCTGTAATGACTTTTTGCTTACCTTGCAAATTTTGCTCCTTTGTGATCAGACATAGAGGGCAGATATTTTCTCTCTTGAACTGTGTAGTTACTTTATGGTGCATCTCACTGAAGATAACCTGTTAAATTCTCATCATTTTAAACAATCTTTTAATTGCAATTTAAGCCTTTAAACTGCTGCTCATGAGTGTCTGAGAGTGTACCAAACCAAACCCAGTACTGATGAGTTGGGTCCCACTCATAGTGACCCTATAAGACACAGTAGAACTGCCCCATAGAATTTCCAAGGAGCACCTGGTGGGTTCGAACCACCAGTCTTTTGGTTAGCAGACGTAGCATTTAACTAATATGCCACCAGCGTTTGTCTGAGAATATAGCCCCTTGAAATCTTTGCTTTCGCCTCTTACCTTGTTTGCCAGAATTTCTTTTCAGTTTTCTTCTGTTAGTTCTAATTCAAAGAGGAAATGCCAAGCCAAGAGGAAATGGAAACCACAAAACAAGTAAAACAGGGAAAGTTTAATATAAGTAATTACTAAATTCTCATAAATGAGCGTAAGATATCAGGAGACCCTGGATGGTACAGTTAACGTGCTTGGCTCTAACCAAAAGGTTGGAGGTTGGAGGTTGGAAGTAGGAGTTCACCCAGAGGCACCACAGAAGAAAATCCTACTGATTTCCTTCCAAAAGATCAGTCATTGAAAATCCTTTGGAGCACAGTTCTACAGTGTCACATGTGGGGTCACCATGAGTCAATTGACTTGATGGCAACTGGTTTATTTGTAAGTGACCAGGATATTCTCTGTGGTATACTAGAACTAAGAGAGAATACCTAAGGAAGAACAAGTTTGGATAGGGGTCCTCTTCCTGAGGCTGAGATTCAGACCTGCTTGGAGAAGATGCAGTTCAACCCATGGCAAAAGAGAGGTTTGCTGGTTTGTCCAGGCTGGACTCGTCTGCACTGCCTGGACAAGCAGGAAGCAGCCTGGCTACTGTGCAGAGGCAGCACAGGCTATCATCCACTAATGATGTGGCTGTGTGCAGGTCACGGGAGCCCGCAGAGGTTGTGGTGGATTAGGGAGAACCCTCTGGGCTGCAGGTTAGCTGTGCAGGCCCTGCAAAGAGAGTTGGGGAGCCAGTGTTGGAAAGGAGTCTGTAAGGCCTCCCATGTGAGCAGGAGTCCTCCAGAGCACCAGTTTCCACATTGAGAAAGCTATTGCCAAGTTGAAGCTGCGAGGTCGCTGAGGCACTGACTTCTGGGCATGTAGTTGGGGCAGACACCATCAGGCATCCTGCCACCCACACCACTGAGATCCACCAGGCGGCAGCCAAAACAGTGGGAGGCCTTTCCTCCTGCCCCTCCAGCGCCCTCTACTGAGGAAACCTAACAACTTGCTCACTGTGAAGGAGAAACACTTGAGATGCTGTCCATTATTGCAGAGCATGTATTGAAAGATGGATTTGGAGCTGAGAGACAATAAATTAGTAAATGTCACAGGTATATTCTTCTAGATTTCTGCCCTAGAATTATCTTCTAGTATTGTATTAGTTTCCTAAAATCCCCAAGAGCCCAATGATGTCAAGTCAATTCTGTAGTGACCCTACTGAACAGAGCAGAACTGCCCCCACAGGGTTTCCAAAACATGCCCGGTGGATTCGAAATGCCAACATTTTGGTTAGCAACTGTAGCTCTTAACCACTGCACCACCAGGGTGTCCCTTAGATATCTAGAGCTGCTATAACAGAAATCTCGCAAGTGAGTGACTTTGCCAAACAAATTCCTCACCAATAGAAGGCTAGAAGCAAATTCAGTCTCTAAGGGAAGATTTTCTGTCAGCTCTTTAAGAAGGTCCTAGTCTCTTTTGAACTTCTGTTCCTCAACGATCCTCATGTGGCTTGGCATCCATCTTCCGCTGTCTCGGCTGGCTTGCCGGCTGGATTAATTTGGTCTGTTATCTCATAAAAAAGATTAAGACTGTACACTAATAACACTTCATTAACTTAACAAAAAATCCATTCCCAAATGGGATTATTTCCACATATTTTGAGGGGACACAAATGAATACATAATTAGAATTCTATAGTTGATTCTTTAAGAATGATTTCTCTGACAATAAAATGGGGGAAAGTGCATGTCAAGTGGACAACTTACATCTCTTGAAGGAAAAGGTGTCAAGAGAAGCAGTTTCTCATTTATGTTTTTTTTCTTTAAATGTGTCACATATTTGCATATTCCCCAAAGTTCGTAAAACAGTAGATTTGACTGAAGCCGATTTGAGAAGATAGATACATTTTGTATCTGTCAGTCTTGGTCTGTCTCTTCCTCTCTGTCTCTATCTGCCTCTGTCTTTGTATTTATGTCTCTGTTGGTGTGTCTTTATGTGTATACTTCTCTGTTTCCATCTTAACCTCTACAGTTTTTACCTTCCTGTCCTTTCATTCCCAACATGATTTCAATTGTATAATATATATCCGTGTGTATGTGTGAGTGTGTGTGTGTGTGTGTGTGAGAGAGAGAGAGAGAGAGAGAGAGAGAGAGAGAGAGAGAGACTTATAAAGTGGAAAATGGGAATGAATAAAAAACTGGAAAATGGGACCTGTGGATAAAGGCAAGCCTTTTTTTTAATATGGAAAAAATATATATAAACTTCACCTCATTTAAGCTAAAAAAAAGAAGAGAGATAAATCTCATGGAAGACTTTGTAATATTGTTAAAATATATATAAGACTAAATGAAAGCTATCGCTCTCCCCAAATTATATCAGGATATAGGAATTATCTTGGTTTTGTGTTGATAGGAATTGAGTTGCCAAAGAGGAGCAAGCCAGCAAAGAAGGTTCCAGACTTGAAATAATCAAATAAACAACAACAACAAAAAACCTAAACCCATTGCCAAGAGTAGATTCCGACTCACAATGACTCTATAGAACAGAGTAGAACTGCGCCATAGAGTTTCCAAGGAGCACCTGGCTAATTTGAACTGCCGACCTTTGGGTTCACAGACATAGCACTTAACCACTATGCCACCAGGATTTTCTACGCTTAGAAAAAGAATCTAAAAAGATTCTTCCTTCTCATAAGTTAAAAGAAAGAAAAAAAGCAGAGGTTACATATTCACATAGTACAGAAGCAAACCTATTAAAACACAAAAAGAGATTAAAATCCCTTCCAGAAACATATACGTTTAAAATCCTGAAGAGACATATATTCTCACATGACAATGCATATCCTTTTCTTCTTCCAGTTTCTTTTTTTTTTGGCTTCAGTTTGAAATTCCTCTCCTGTACTTTTCTCCAAAGCTTACTGACACCTTCTTGATTTTACATAACAAATTTTGAAGAGGCTGTAACTGGGGGTTTAAAAGCAAATTGTATAACCCTTCCTCAAATGTCATTACAAACCAGCTAAGGAATAATGTGCCGAGGAAATCAATTCAAGTTGTGGTTAAACAATGTGCTTCCCCACGAGAGATGAGAGAGTAGCATCTATACGAAGGTACAACAGGAAATGTGCATGTCTATCATTACTCCGAATAATCAAACACGTTCATTGACAGGGCTAACTGAAAAGGTAGGAGATATGCCTGCTAACAAAAGCAGAGGTAGAGCGCTTCAGCACCAATTGAACAGAACAGGAGACACCTAACAAATGACTTCTATCCATAATGCATAGAAACAAATGTATGTATATATTGTCTTTAAGTAGAAATCAGCAACAAAAAGACAAACTAATTTAAAGCTGGCAAAAATTATTAAACAGTTCACAAGGGAAGATATGTGAATGGCCAATTATCACTTGAAAAGATGATCAATGCCATTAAGTTATCAGGGAAATACAAACTTAAGCCACGAGGAGATTCCATTACATACCCATTAAATGGCTAAAATCAACCCTACCCACTGCCATCAGATCAGGTCCAACTCATGGCAACCATAGAGGTCGGAGTAGAACTGCCCCCTAGAGTCTCAGGTGGTCACCTGAAGGATTTGAACTGCTGACTTTTTGGTTAGCAGACATAGCCCTTAACCCACTATGCCACCAGGATTTCCAAAATCAACCCTATGATCTAGCAGTTCCACGTTTAGTAATGTCTTAGTTATCTAGTGCGCCTATAACAGAAATACTACCAGTGGACGGTTTTTACTAACAAATTCATTTTTTCACAGTTTAGGAGGCTAAAAGTCCAGACTCAGGGTGCCAGCTCTAAGGGCAGATTTTGTCTCTCCTGCCTTGGGGGCTGGTCCTTCTTTCTCCATCTTCTGTTTCCTGGACTCTCTGCTTACTTAATGGGCTTGTTCTGATATCTTATAAAAGACACACCCTACACTAATCCTGCTTCGTTAACATGACAAAGACAACTCATTCCCAAATGAGATTATCACCACTGATACATAGGTTAGGATCTATAACATGTATTTTGAGGATGTACAATTCAATCTATAACAGTTACTGTAGAGAAATGAAAATACATATCTACAAAAAGACTTGTATAGGAATATCGTCTTGAATTACAATAGCCAAAAAAAAAACTGAAAACAACACAAATGCCCGTCAATCAGTAGATAAATGAAATTGTGGCCTGTTAAAACAATGGAATATTACTCATCAATTAAAAAAAAGAAAATTCTTAATACAGGCAGCAAAATATATGAATTTAATATATATATATATTACGTTAAGGAAAAAAGTGTCACACAAACTCTTACACAGGTGTGATTCCATTTATATGAAGCTCTAGAATAGGCACAACTGATACAAAATGATAGGGATCAAAAGCGGCTGCTGGGGTCTGGAGGGAAGGCGAGGGAGTGAAACAGGTAAAAAGAAACTTCCCAGACTAATGGAAGCCTTCTGTGTCTTGAGCAGTGTATGGACTTGTCACAATTTAGCAGGCTGAACATTTAAAACCTGTGTGTTACATTGAGTGCTAATTTTATCTCAATTTGAAGAAAGCAGTGGAGGGGAAAGCGACACTGGGGCAAACTGGTGGTATTTGGCAGTGACAAACTGGTTTTTATCCTTCATCCAATTATTAGGGACCCTGAAAATAGAAACCCGCAGACAACTTTTATTATACGTTATCTTAACTCGCTGTAACAAGTGTATTTTTAAGAGGCAGTGACTGGAACAGGACAGGAATTTGAATGTCCCTTCAGTCAGCAGGTTAACACTTTAACACCTGCTCACTGAAACAACGGAATTTCAAGTCCACCCAGACAGGCCTCAGAAGAAAGACCTGGTGATCTACTTCTGAAAAATCGGTCGTTAAAAATCCCACGGATCACAGTTCTACTCTGACGCACAAAGGGTCACCAGAAGTCAGAATCAGCTCAGTGTCAGCTGGTAAAATCAAGAGGTAAGTGGACATTCTAGAGTGGGTAGGTGATTCTGTTTCATGAGACTGTCTGGGTTACCTGGTTCCTTCTTATCATTCCAAAATCCCCCCCTAAGGCTTTCCCTTCATCTATATGGTCAAAGACAACAAATGGAGAAAAACATAAAACAGAAGGCAAGCAAGGCTTGCTTAAGGCTGCGCCCCCAAATTCTGTGCCCCCACCCCAACATCATTTCTTCTTACATGAATTTTATTGGCAAAAATTTAGGCATATTGGCATCTTGGAAAATATCATCTGTGGATTAAAGTTAAATTCAGCTAAAATTCATTAGAATGTTCCATTTGAAATATAAGAAAGTAGTATCCTAACAGACTAATATTCTTGCACTTATCAAGTGTAAACCAGACAAAAATACAAAAACTGTCTACTCAAAGGCCCTGGAGAATGCAGAAAAGTAGGCCCAGTCTGGAAGGTCGTAGACATTTGGAGGAAGGGACCCAGCACAAGGTGTTTCTATCTTTGTAGCTCATATCCTGAGGACAGGCCATAGATGGCATCCTTCTGGGCAGTTGAAAATATGATGGAAAACCCACTGTCTTTCTGCCCTGAAGATGCAGAACAGGGTTAGAGAAACCACAGGAGCCACCGGTCCATGAGATGAGTAGAAATGGGGCAAGTCCTGAAATGCAGGTTTGGATTGAATCTGGACATACTTCTTTTATTGCCTCTAAGGCACAAAGATGCCAAAAAGAGCTGTTCTGTCTCCAACAAGACAGAAGCTGCAGATGGCTGTGGGGTAGATTACCCAGAGAAGGCCCTGCTCACAGCTAGCAAGTTGGACTGATGCCGGCCAGCCTGGGAAACCGCCAGTGGGTCCTGACAGGAATAGACACTTCCTCTAGACCGTGCCTTCCTTACCCAGCGGAAGAAGCAAATGTACAGAGTGCTGCAGAAGGACGGAATAGAAACTCTAGCATCAGCTTGGAAGGCTGAGTCGTATTTCCTCACATCAGGGAATATACTTTTATCCTAGGAGCAGTGATTTGATAGACAATTGAAATGGGCAATCAAAGAGTTTATTGTCTGAAACAAGGGCGGGGGAGGGGGGGAAGGACGGCACAGGGAGAATAAGATAGGAAGGGCTGGCTTCCAGAGCTTCCCAAGCATGTGCCCACACTCAACATAAGAAGAACCAAGGGAAACACCCCACTGGATAGATCCCCTCCAGTTATCTAGTGGATCTGGTAAAGGGGGTGATGGAGAAAGCCGGTATGACTATAGGATTCTCACTCATATCACTTCAACGTTTTTTTTAGTAGGTTGTGCTATGAGGAAAATTAAAAATTGCATTAACACCTAGAAAGAGGGTCAGAAAAAACAAGATGGTATTATCTCTTGGCTTAGTTACGTTAGATATCTGGAAGTGCGAAGCCACATATTGCTGAGGCTACTCCTGTTTCAGAACCTGACAAGATACGCTGAAAGCTGCAGCAAACTTGAGTGACCCTACCCCGGAAGATGTTATGTTCATAGAGGATGATGATGAATTGAACTGATTGCTGATAACCAACGAGGAATCTGGTAATATGCCAGTACCTTTCCACCCTTATTTTGGGGTTATGGCATGACATTGGCATTGTCGATAAGACTACAGTACTGATATTAGTGGCCAAATGTATCAGGAAATTGAATTACAGCCTCCAAAGGATATAATATGACTGGCCTGGGAGAAAACAAAATCTAGAGAACCATACAAATAGTGGTGAATTAAGGGGAGGAACAGAGTAATTGTCCAAATGTTAGTCATGGAAAAGGAACTATGGCCAAAGACCAGTGGATGACCTATGCCAAGCCAAGTGCTGTAGAGTTGGATCCGACTCATGGCAACCTATAGGGTTTGCAATTAAGTTTGCTCAGAGAATTTGGTCTTTGCTGTTGGCTCCTGAGAGATAGACTCTAAAACCACAGAATTTCCCCAGTAACTGAAGCATCTTTGATGAGGCTTCCAGATCACATCTAACCAAACAGGTTATGCTAATGAGGTGAGTCAGATAGGGGGCTGGCCAAGCCAAGAAGATACCCTGTGATATCAGCTGACCTCAGGGTTGAGGGGGATAATTCAGTTAAGCAAGCCTAGGTATTAAGGATCCAATAAAGGCTCTGGACATGTGCTTGCTGGTTAGCCAAAGATACCAGTGTTTGTGCCAGGGTAGCAACTCCCTTGGGGTACTGAAGCTCCATGCTGGGAATGCTCCCAGACTTTGCCCTCTATGTCTCTTCATTTGTAACTTTTTGCTGTAATAAAACTGTACAGTAAGTATAGCACTTTCCTAATTCTCAATCCTTCTAGTAAATCACTGAACCCTAAGAAACAGTGGCAGCAGCCCCTCAGAATTGGGGAAGAGAAGTTTACAGCTACCATTCTGAGATGGTAGTGAGTACTCCAAATTTGTAGCCAGTGGGTCAGAACTGAGGTGTCATAGGTACCCCTGGCATGGATTGAATTGTGTCCCCCCAAAAATGTGTGTCACCATTTGGCTAGGCCATGATTGCTGGTATGGTGTGATGCTCCTATTTGCTGTAAACCCTGCCTCTCTGACGTTTATGAGGGAGGATTGGCAGCAGTTGTGCTGGTGGGGTGGGACTCAGTGTGTAAGATAATACTGTTCTTTATGGCAATCTCAGAAATATAAAAGGGAAGCAAGCAGAGAGTTGGGGACCGCATACCACTAAGAAGCAGTGGAGGTAAGAAGTCACAGCACATCTCATGGAGGTGCTCACAGAACATCGAATCTCATAATGGAAGTGATTACACCATCATGTTGTTTTGTTGTTAGGTGCCATAGAGTCAGTTCTGACTCATAGCAACCCTGTGAACAACAGAATGAAACACTACCTGGTCTTGCGCCATGTCTACAATCGTTTTTATGCCTAAGCCCATTGTTGTGCCACTGTGCTAATCCATCTTATCAAGGGTCTTCTTCCTTTTCACTGACCCTCCACTCTACCAAGCACGATGTCCTTCTCCAGGGACTGATCCTTCCTGACAACACGTCCAAAGTATTTAAGATGCAGTCTTGCCATCTTTGCTGACAAGGAGCACTTTGGTTGTACTTCTTCCAGAACAGATCTATTTGTTCTTTTGATGGTCCATGGTACATTCAACACTCTTCTCCAACACCACAGTTCAAAGGCATCAATTCTTCTTTTGTCTTCTTTGTTCGTTGTCCAGCTTTCACATGCATATGATGCAATTGAAGATACCACGACTTGGGTCAGGCACCTTTTAGTCTTCAAAGCAACATCCTTACTTTTGAATACTTTAAACAGGTCCTTTGCAATAGATTTTCCCAATGCAATGTGTCTTTTGATTTCTTGACTGCTGCGTCCAAGGGCATTGACTGCGGACCCAAATAAAATGAAATCTTTGACAACCTCAATCCTTTCTCCATTTATGATAATGTTGTTTACTGGTCTAGTTGTGAGGACTTTTGTTTTCCTGATGTTGAGGTGCAATCCATACTGAAGGCTGTGGTCATTGATCTTCATCAGTGTCTCAGATCTTCTTCATTTCCAGCAAGTAAGGTGCTGTTGTCTGCATAAAGCAGGTTGTTAATGAGTTGTCCTCCAATCCTGATGCCTCGTTCTTCACAAAACCCAGCTTCTCAGATTATTTGCTTGGCATACAGAGTAAAAAGGTATGGTAAAAGGATACAATCCTGACATACACCTCTTCTGACTTTCAACCATGCAGTGTCCCCTTGTTCTGTTTGCACAACTGCCTCTTGATCCATATACAGATTCCTTAAGACCACAATAAGGTGTTCTGGAATGCCCATTCTCTGCACCATTAGCTATAATTTGGTATGATCCACACAGCTGAATGCTTTTGCATAGTCAATGAAATACAAGTATACATCTTTCTGGTATTCTTTGCTTTTAGCCAAGATCCATCTGACATCAGCAGTGATATCCCTGGTTCCGTGTCGTCTTCTGAATCCAGCTTGAATTTCTGGCAGTTCCTTGTTAGTCACTTTGGATGATCTTGAGCAAAATTTTACTTGCGTGTGGTATCAGTGATATTGTTGGGTAATGTCCACGTTCAGTTGGATCCCCTTTCTTTGGAATGGGCATAAATATGGATCTCTTCTAGTCAGTTGGCCAGGTAACCATCCTCCAAATTTCTTGGCATAGCTGAGTGGGGACTTCCAAAGCTGCATCTGTTTGTTGAAATATCTCAATTGATATTCCATCAATTCCTGTAGCCTTTGTTTTTTTCCAGTGCCTTCAATGCAGCTTCAACTTCTTCCTTCAGTACCATTGGTTCCTGATCGTATGCTACCTTCCTTACCTGACGCTGTTACCCTCCTTGCCTGATGGGGAATAGATGCATAATATTCATTTTATCTTGATATTTTCCAGCATCAACATTGAGCATCGACTTCCCTGCCCCAGCATCAAAACTGACTTTGTGCCAGTGTCACAGGGGACTTCAGCAATGTGAACACCTGGGGGAGAATGGGCCACACAAATTACCAGTCCACTGTCACCCAGGTTACCACTAGGACATCCATATGCCTTGTTTACATGGCCGTTTCAGGCCTGGTGGCTTCATACTTCTGCACCTTGATTAAGGTTATTAGAATCTTTCCTGAGGCTGCCTCTGTTTCCTTCTGCTGTACATCCTAAGTTTGCCTGGGATGATCCTACCTTATGTTTATTACCCCAGTATAATAACCAATAACAACCTCCCTTTTACTGTCAAATGTGCCCAGGTTTCCTCAGTACACTGTGTGGCCACTGTAGCCTAAACCACACACAGCCAAGCCAGCCAAGTGCCGTTGAGTCAGATCCAACTCAGCCATGTCTCGTCTGAGTGCCCACTGCCTCTTGACACAGCCTGCAGGCCAGTGGAGCCCACCTGAGTCCAGTCTATCTTCATAATCTAGGGGGTCAGGAAGCACTGTTCTTGTCTGCACTTCTTCCAGGAATTGTTAGTACTAGGGGATTTCCTTTTCCTAGGGGTTTTGACTTTTCGATAAAAAAGCCAACACGCCTGCAGCTTCGACTTCCAGTTTCCTCATTCCTAAGGCAATGAGCTGCTGGCCACCCACTTAGATACGGGGAAAGAAAAAAACACAGAGAGGGTAAAGACCTCACGTTATGTTCTCAACATTCATTCCAGATTTAATCCAAACTGGAAGCCTTTAAGTCAGTTCTAACTCTTACATGTGTCAGAGTAGAACTTTAAAGTTGTTTACCGGGTAATTTTCAAAAGCAGATAGCCAGGCTTTTTTCCAAGGTGCCACTGGGTGGGCTTGAACCCTCAACCTTTCAGTTAGCAGCTGAGTACATTAATGGTTTATACCACCCAAGGATTCCATTCTGGGTTTAGAATCCAGTTATTTATATATCTGCTTTATTTCCTCTATTAAAAGGAAGTCTGGATGGCATAGTGGTTAAGAGCTACCGCTGCTGAACAAAAGGTCAGCAGTTCAAAGCCACCAAGTCCTCCTTGGAAGCTCTGTGGGAGCAGTTCTACTGTGTCCTATAGGGTCACTATGAGTTGAAGTTGACTCAACAGCAATGAGTTATATCTAAAAATTATTTAAGGCCAAAGATTTGTCTTATGCCTTTTAGTTGTTGTTAAATCTATTCTTCTCCTCCACATGAATTAAGCCCTTCAGGGCTGACTCTTTACATGCTTGTTGAAGATACAAATACTATTAGCCATTTACACTTTAGTATGAATAAGATGCAGGTTATTTTCCAAGTGCAGATCTGGATGAGAGGAAGAAAGCAGCTACCCACCTAAGAGTGGGAAGACCTAGCTGGCAAAATGTAGACAACTTGTCAAGGTGGCCAAAATAACCAGTCATTTCACATTTGCCCAACTCTGAAAAGTGCCTATGACATTTACTCCAGAATTCAGTCAGTCAGCAACCGGCCCAATGCCTACTGAACTGTGGGTAATACAAAAAGTGGGCAGGCCTTTAAGGATTCCCTCTCTCAACTGCCTTAAAAACATAAACATGTAAATAAAAGCACAGATCTCACCTTTTCCCCCAGAGCACCCTCTGGGGCGCCTAATCAGTCTTCAAGTCCTGAGTCAAATGCTTCCCAATCTCTGAAGACTTCAGATTACTTCTAGTAAATCAATTTCTGCCTCATTTCAAAATACATTACTTACAGGAAATTTAAGAAAAAAACAAAAAATGTTACTGGTAAGTGAGCTAACCCCACATGTTACAGAGTAGAACTGCCTAATAGGGTTTTCTGTGGTGTCGCTGGGTGGGTTCCAACTGCCAACTTTTAGGTTAGTAGCTGAGAGCAAGCTGTGACACCCAGGGAACTATTTACATTACTGTGGTTGAAAACACAGGTCCTGTAGCCAGAGTGCTTGTGCTCAAAACCTGCTTCACTTGCATCATAGATTGAATTGTGTCCCCTAAAAAATATGTGTAGTGGTTTGGCCAGGCCTTGATTCCCAGTATTGTGTGATGTTCCTTAAGTCCTGCCTTTATGATGTTAATGAGGGAAGATGGGCCATGGTTGTGTTAGTGAGGCAGGATTCAATCTATAAGATTGTGTAGTTCCTTGAGGCAACCCACTGGAATATAGAACAAAGAAAAACAAGCAGAGAGTTGGGGACCTCACACCAGCAGGAAAGAAACACTGCCAGAAGCAGAGCGTGTCCTTTGGACATGGGGTCCCTGTGCCGCAGAAACTCCCAGTCTGGAAGAAGACTGACAACAAGGACCTTCCTCCAGAGCCAGCAGAGAAAGCCTTTCCCTGGAGCTGACAACAGGAACTTGGATTCTTAGCCTACTTTACTGTAGGACATAAATTTCTCTTCATTAAAGCCATCTGCTCGTGGTATTTCTCTTAGAGTAGTACCAGATGATTAAGACAACTTACTATGTGATTTTGTACAAGTGGCTCGATTGTCTCATGCCTTAGTTTGAACTTCTGTAAAAGGGGGCTGATTATTTCATAGAGTTATGCTGAAGATCAGATATATATGTCACTCAGACAATGAGAGCTCTTGTTATTATCTGCCAGAGATTATTCTAGGAAGGAGCTTTGGTGGTACCGCCATCAAGCAGCTGGCTGCTAAACGAAAAGCTGGTGGTTGAAACTCAATCAGCACCACCGAGGGAAAAAGTCCTGGTGACCTGTTCCTATAAAGGAGACAGCCTTGAAAGCACTGTGGCGTGATTCTATACTGACATACAGGGTTCTTAACAAAACCAAGCTCATTGCTCTCAAGTTGATTCTGACTCATTAGCAACCCTAAAGGACAGAGTAGGACTGCCCCATAGAGTGCCTGGAGCATTCAAACTGTCAACCTTTCAGTTAGCAGCCATAGCATTGAACTACCATTCCACCACATTGTTACAAGCTGAAAATCAGCAGCACAGTACCCAACAACAAAACAACATGCCAGGTGGGAGTGATAGGTCAGTGAACGAAACAGCTTGGCCTTGTCCTCCACGTGCTTACAACATTCCAAAAATAAAAGAACATTAAATAAATCACTGTAATATCATTAACATGAACTCCCCTGTGCTTTGGCTGCTCTTTCTAAGTCTAGAATATGTCTGATGAGCACTCACCTCACTGCTGTCTGATTCTGTTCCCAATGCCTATCTCCTCACTGTGAGCCCCTGGGGACAGAGACCAGCTGTGTGTCCCTTATCCTGTATTCCTAGCCGGGAGCCCCAGCCCCTCACCCAGTGCTTGGCAGGCCCTGAGCAACTGTTGCTGCTGACTCCAAGGAGGAAGGCTGAGTTGGCAGTGCTGACAAGTGACAGATTGGGAATGGTGTCATCTACGTGCTAAGTCAGATGTGTCTGTCACCTCCAGTAGACCTCCCCTCCAGGTGGTCCCATCACTTACAGGTAACCTGTCTGCTCTCACCCTGACCCCTACCCTCTCCTCTTGCTTTACCCTCAGGAATCCAAGAGTTGAAAGAGAAAGCAGCTAACCAAGGTCCGGAACCTTGTTTTTCTCTTTAATTTGCCCTCACTTCCTCCTCACTGGCAGCATTTACATAAAATTCCAGGCCCCTGGTCGTGGTGGCTGCTAAGGCTGCCTTCCTGAAAACACCCCAGCTGTGATACCCCCACAAGGCTGGCAACTCCCCAGGGTGTTTGCATTCTCTCAAAGGGGAAACATTCGTTTTTAATTACGGCTCCTCTTAAAAATAAGTGTCTGCCAGGCAGCACTTCTTTGAGAAGCAGTGAGAAGACTCAGGAAACCCACCCCTGCTGGGTGCTGGGCACTGTCAGCCCTGAGCTTGGCTGGCCACGCAGAGACAAAGAAAGTTCCAGACCACGGGGGCAGCCCTTTGGGGGCAGCTGGAGCCGCCAGCCTGACTGAACCCACACATTTGACTGAGACCTGGGGAGACAGCCAAGAAAATGGGAGTGGAGTGGGGCGGGGGACATGGCAGGGAGGGTGGAAGGGGAAAAGAGGGGTTTTCCTAGAGATCAAGGGTATCCCTATAAGAGATTCTGCCCTCTTGTCTGTGGCTTCTTTCCAGAGAGACCACTTCACACTGAGACCATCTCTCCCGTAATTCATCAAGGATTGTTGTTAGGTGCTGTCGAGTTGGTTTGATTCTTAGTGACCCCAGGTGACAAGGAAGAACCACCGTATAGGGTTTTCAAGGCTGTAATAGTTACAGAGACACATTTCTAGGATTTTCTGTCATGGAACAGTGGTGTGGGTTAAATGGCCACCCTTTGGGTTAGCAGCCCAGCTGTTAACCACACACCACCAGAAGCTCTGTAAATGAAGCGCTCTCCTTGGTTTGTATGAGTTCACAGCAGTATTCTCAGCATTTAAGTCTTCTCGGAAGGTTAAAGAGACCTGAACACATCGTTTTTAAGCTCTGAATGAATAAACCCAAACCCAACCACTGCCATCAAGTCAATTCTGACTCACAGCCACCCTGCAGGACAGAGTAGAACTGACCCATAGAGTTTCCAAGGAGCGCCCAGTGGATTTGAACTGCTGACCTTTTGGTTGGCATCCACAGCACTTAACCACTACACCACCATACATTTTTAAAGTGAAGACGTGCCCAAATCATTTCAAAAACTTAACTGTGATGTATTTCAAAGCTCTACTCTTAAGAAGTCAATGGTCTCAGCAAGCACACACCATTGTAATTACTGTGTGTATGAGCTCATTTGGATATTATGCTAACAGGATGTATGTGAGGTCCTTGATGACAGGGAAACAAAAACTAAATGATCTTCTACTCTAGTCCCACCCCTGCCATAGGCTCTCTGTCTACAAATGCCCATCTACAAATGCTCATGGCTGGGAGAGGAAATGGCCTTGAAGGGAGAGGGGAGAAGAATTAAGCCTGCAGTAAAAGGAGAGTTGTTGTTAGCTGAGGTCTTGAGGATCCCATGCACAATGGGTTCAAACAGGATTTTCACTGGCTGGTTTTCAGAATTAGATCACCAGCCCTTTCTTCCTAGTTTGGATTTGCCACTGAAACCTATTCAACACCATAACAATACAAACCCTCTCACTCCCACACCACACCGACAGATGAGTGGTGGCTGTGCTTGAGGTGTGCTGGTGGGAACTGAATGTAGGTCTCCCACAGGGAAAGCAGGTGTCTGTCACCAGACTGCTACTCCCCTCTATCAGATGTAGTGAAGCCTAACAGAGGACCGAGCTCAAACTGGATCAAACCTTAGATACCTTACTTTCTCCATGCTTTATCATTCATTTGTAAGCTACAGGATGTTGAAAGAGTCTATAGGAGAATAAAGATAAAAATACAACTGTAAGAAAGAAAGATGCAGAAGGAAGCAGGAATGCATTATTAAAGGGTCCATAAAGATGCTTTCTTCTTTTTTTCCTGTTTGCTTTCTTCCTTTCTTTTCATGCCTCCTTTCCTCCCTCTCTCTCTCCTTCCCTTTCTTCCTTCCTTCTTTCCCTTCCTCCACTCCCTCTTTACTTCCTACCTTTCCAATTGGAATCAAAACACTTTAAGAGGAATTGGCAACAAACATTGCTCATTCAATTAAGTTGCTTTAATTTTTCCTATTTTGGGTGTTTACTAAAATATTGGGATTCCATGCCTCATCCATGTTTCCGTGTGTCTTCCCCTTATGTGCAAAACATCAAAAAGGATATTGCTGACTGCGTAAATGTGTTGGACTACAAAGACCCCGGCTTCTGTGTTCTGCCTGTGCTGGGGGAAAACGGCCCAGAGCATGCGCGCATGCATTACAGAGAGCCTTGTGAGATTTAAAAATCACATCAGTTAGGCAATGCGAGTCAAAAGTAGTTTTGAAACGTTATTAACAATTACATCTGTGACCAAACCACTTTATTCATAGATTTCTGAGAAACATATTCCTGGTTCATTGTAATTGTTCACGTTCTCTCCATACTTGCTACTAGAAAAGAAAAGAAGGCGTTCTCTCTCTTTGGCTCTCCCCATGTCCAACACACCCTCCACAGTGAATCCTGCAGAGGAAGTCATCATGATCAGGAGTATTATTCATCCCTCTAACCTTCAGCTGTGTGAACTCTGCTCCTTGGGCAATGTAGTTGCCTGTCATTTAACCTGCCTGGATGGATGAGCTCATTAATGAGTCATCCCAGAGGCTTTCTCTGTTGGCTGTTCTCCCAGGTATGTTCCTTCCTCCACCCGACCTCCATCGCTGGCGATGGTTAATAGGTCTCCTCTGTCTAGTGAGCTGGTCCACACACCCCTCGCACCGTGCATTCCTTCCTCTTCCTGGAGGAGAACAGAGAAACAGCAATCAGGAGCAGACATTCCAAGCATCTGGCTGAACCTGAACTTTTGACAAAGGCCGCTCTTTTTCCCAAACACCACCAACCGTCCCTCTACTGGGAGAAAAAGAGCAATGCCCTCCTCGCAGTGTTTCTGGAAGGGAGGGTGAACCTAGTAGGCCGTTCTTAAGCCTTGCCAGGTGGCTGTTTCCCCTTTGTGGGTTGGTGTATTCTCAGGTGAAGTCCTGAATTCCTCTCCCAGGTTTTCTGCTTATCAAGAAGCAGAGAAGTTCTGGGTGATGGGAACCATTCCCTGGGATCTAGGTAGAGATTTTTGTTAAAACTGACTACAGAAGTTTATGGGCACCTCAGGGTTTTTGTTTTTTCTTTAACTTAACCGGATGCCGTGGAGTCAGTTCTGACCCGTGGCAGTCACACTTGTGCAGGGGCAGATGACCCCAAAAGTGAGGTAAGCGCCTGCCTGGGGCATCAGCAAAATGGAGCACAGTTGTCCACCGCAAAGACCCCTAGATGCCAAGCAGTCGAGGCACAAGAAAAAGGGGCCTTACTGGAGAAGAGCATTGGCACGCCACTAAATGCAGCCGACACCAGCTCCAGCGCGTGAGAACAGGCCTGCTGGAAATCACGTTCACGCAGGGTCGCCGGTGCGCTCAGCGCAAGGCTGTTACGGCTCCTGCCACGTCAGCTCTTTTCTCGAGGCCTGTCTCCTATGGTCTCCGCCTGTGTAATTGAACCATCTTATCTGTGATACAGCACTTAATGTTACTCTACATACGTCAATTGATGAAGTATTAGGCACATTGAGAGGAGGCAAAATTCAATCTTTACTTATGCAAAATATGCTACTAAATATTCAGCAATGTGTTTCTAAATTCATCTTCCGAGAAAGCCTGGATATACCTAATGAAGTATGCAGGAAGGCATCCAAGAGATTAATACAGGCTTATCCCGACGACTTAAATACAAACCTCTGTAGAGAAGTGTGACAATTTCATTCTTATGTGAGAACTAAATTTACAGATTTAGGAAAAACAAATTTTACTCATGTAGGCATGTATGATTCTGTAAGGAAAGATAAAATACAATGTGTATTCCTCAATGTTGTAGTTGTTTTATGCATATTCCTAACTTTAATGATCACAAATTGCACAATGTAACACTCATTTTTGTCCCTAAAGAGGTTTAAAAACCTTCAGCATGCAAGGATCCGAGAAAGACTTGATTCATTATCCTTACTAGTATGTAAGTAGGTATGGCTCTGCACTTTAACTGTGATGAAATCACTGAATGATTTGTAAGAGTAAAAATTAGAAAGACATGTTGTAATTATAACATGTTAGAGAAGAAAGATCTAGTTAAAAATAAAATATAGTAATTTGTTGTAATATTTGTTTTCTGATAATTCAATTTTCTTTTATGATTTTTTTAATTGGCTCATTTATTATTATAATACCTACTAAAAAACAGGCATCGAAATTGAAGTGTCAGCTGTTTAAAGCAAAACTGGTAGAAGTCAATTTTTTGTTGCGAGAGAGCAACAGAATTTTACATTGATTTTTGCACCTACTGTCTCGTTGTCTTTGTTGTAGAAGGTGTGGGATTTGTGTTTTTGTATGTGTATATGTGTGTAAAATGTGGTATGCAGTACCCTCATCCACTAAAAATTTTATAATCTAGTTCATCTCATTCTGCTAAAATAGCACACATATTTACATTCAGTCACTGATATTATAGCCACATTTAAAAAGAGATTACATCATGGATAGCTGAGATGAACACTAACACACACACACACACACGCACACATGCATATGTAAATGTATACACATAACTTAGGAAATGCTGGTAGAGTAGTGGTGAAGTGCTACAGCTGCTAAACAAAAGCTTAGCAGTTCGAATCCACCAGGCGCTCCTTGGAAACCATGGGGCGGTTCTACTCTGTCCTATAGGGTTGCTGTTAGTCAGAATCAACTCAGTAGTAACAGGTGTATATCATTCACATACTCTGTTTAGACACATGGGTAAACAGAGGGCCCTCCCACCCCAATCTGACCCTTCAGGAGTCAGAACAGAACTATGTTCTACAGGGTTTTCAGCGGCTGGTTTTCAGAAGTTGAGTTCTAGGACTTTTTTCCGAGGTGCCTCTGGGTAGGCATGAACCACCAAACTTTCAGTTAGCAGCCAAGGGCATTAACTATTTACATCATGCAAGGAATACTTGATTTTCCTTTGATAGACTATTCAAGTTTTATCTAGTCCATATGTCCTGTGAGAAATATGTGTCTCTGAATCTCTAGCACAGGTGTCTTGGGCTTTGCTTTGTACTTTGGGTTTTCTTTGTTTTTAATGTAATTTAATTATCAAGATCTTGGCTTTTTGTGCCTCATCCTCCTTTCTAAAAAACAGAAGGCAGTTGAATTAACATCTAAATCTAGATTTCCTTTTCAAGCCCCAAGAAAATGGTGCTTCTCCCCTTTCTCACATGTCTGTTCTCTATGTAGCCACATTAATTCTGTTACTGCTTTCTTCTTTCTTCTCGTACTGTCTCAGCAACTAAATGTCTGCTACCATTGAACGTGATGACTTCTCTGTCGATTTTGCCACTCTTGAACCCAATTCTAACCTTGGCACTATTTCCGTTAGTCTCAGACAGAAGCCGTAAGTAGAGAAAACCTTTGGCAAACCTGAAGAAGCCAAGCCAAGCCAAGTGCCTGAAGAAAGCAACTGAAAAAAAAAACCCTAACCTCTACCAGAGTCTTTCAGAGGTGGACAGTATCACAGGCCAGTTGCATTGGCTGAGTTCCCAGAATACTTAAAAGTAATAGTAATAATAATTACTGCCAAAAAATGTCACAAAGATTGTGGAACTTTATAAATATTCACATTAAACATTAAATAATTTACATTAATCCTTAACATGCTTACAAGTAATGTAATTGGGCTATTCAGGAGACACACCATCTGAAATCTAAATATGAGGTTCTTCATGAATTTGGAACCCCAGTCCAAGGCTCTGATGTCCATTTCTCCTTAAAGAACCTCCTGACCTACATGTTGAGCTGCTTCTTATCTTACTTTCAATCAGTTACCAAAGAATCTGGGCAGAGAAGCCAAAGAGTGTATGATTTCTCCTGCTGACAGTCCCCATCCTGTGCCTGGGCAATCCGAGACTCCCTCTTAACAAGGCACTGTAAGTTAGAAGCCTTTGGGTGTTCATTACTGATTAGGTGGTAGCTGTTAATGTCCTTCTCAGTGAACCGTGACTAGTTTTTCAACAGCACAAGGGTGTTTTAGAATTTACTTAATTGCTTTCTAGTTCTCTGTTTTTGAATTAACAAAGATGTCTTCAAATTTGCATCATTTTGGAGACTAGGAGAACATTAATAATTATTAGAACTGTAGGATGGGTACTCCAGGACTCAGAGTCTTAGTATTTCTACTCTTGTGTACACTAGAATCTCCCACTAGCATTTCTACTCTTGTGTACACTAGAATCTGTATTTACTCTAAATATCATCATTAAAAGTAAAATATCTTGAATTTCTCTTTGTAAGTTGAGAAAATTCTGAAAGAAGAAGTCCAAGCTGCACTAAAGGCATTGACAAAAAACAAGCCCCCAGAAGCTGACAGAATGCCAGCTGAGATGTGTCGGCAAGCGGATGTGCGGCCACAGGTGCTCACTTGTCTATGCCAAGAAGTTGGGAAGGCCAACTGGAAGATATCTGTATTTATGCCAATTCCAAAGAAATGTGATTCAACCAAATGTCGAAATCATTGAACATGGTCATTAATATCACATGCAAGTAAAATTTTGATTTAGATCATTCAAAAGAATCTGCAACAGTATATTTACAGGAAACTGCCAGAAATTCAAGCCCAATTCAGAAAAGCGTGTCGAATCAGGGATGTCATAACTCATGCCAGATGAATCCCAGCTTAGAGAGAGAATACCAGAAACATGTTTACCTGTGTTCTATTGATTATACAAAGGAACTCGACTGTGTGGATCATAACAAATTATAGATAAGATTGCAAAGAATATGAATACCAGAACACTTAACTGTGCTCGTTCAGAACCTGTATGTGGATCTAAAGATAGCCTTTCAGACATAGCAAGATGATACTGCATAGTTTAATGTAAGAAAAGATGTACATCAGGGTTCTATCCTTTCACTACACTTGTTCAATCTGTATGTTGAACAAATAATCCAAGAAGCTAGGCTGTATGAAGAAGAGTGGGCATCAGGTTTGAAAGAAGACTCATTAACAACCAATGAACCTTACTTGCTGCAAGTGTAGAGGTGTTAAGCAAATTACTGATGAAATCAAAGACCGTAGCTTTCAATATGGATTGCACTACAACACAATGAAAACAAAACATCCTCACAACTGGACCAATAAGCAGCATTGTGATAGATGGATAAAAGACTGAAGTTGTCAAGGATGTCATTTTACTTGGATACACAATTAATGCCCATGGAAGCAAAAGTCAAAAATTCAAAAGACACATTACATTGGGAAAATATGCTGCAAAAAAAAACCTCTTTAAAGTGTTAAAAGGCAACAATGTCACCTTGAAGGCTAAGATTCACCTGATCCAAGCCATTTGGGGTTCAGTTGCCTCATATGCATGAGAATGTAGGGTGATAAATAAGAAAGACCAAAGAAGAATTGATAGTTTTGAATTTGGTGTTGTTGACGAATACTGAATATACCAGGGACTGCCAAAAGAATGAACAGATCTGTCTCAGAAGAAGTACAATCAGAGTGCTCCTTAGAAGCAAGGAGGGTGAGATTAAATCTGACATACTTTAGGTATGTTATCAGGTGGGACCAATCTGGGGAGAAGGACATTATATACTTGGTGAAGGGTCAGCTAGAAAGAGGAAGACCTACAACAAGATGGGGTGACACAATAGCTGAAACAATGGGTTCACCCTTGTGGCAATTGTGAGGATGGCACAGGACTGGGCAGGGTTTCATTCTCTTGTACCTAGGGTGGCTACAAGTCAGAGATGATTCAGTGGCACCTGACAACAATATTTCCTGTTTTCCAAAAATTTCTGTACATGTGCGTGTGTTTGAGATTTATTTTTTTAGTATAATCTGAGATGTAAGACCCAGTTTATGTTTTTTACATCGAAAAATATTGTTTTGAAGCATTTGACTTTATTGAAAAGAATTTAGCAAGACCTACTAAATGACCTATTGTGCTCATAGTGAGTAAGATGTTAAAATACTAATTATAGACATATTGATTGGTGTTATGGATTGGATGATGGCCCCCCACCAAAAAAAATAAAATAATGTGTGTCAACTTGGCTAGTCTATGATTGCTAGTACTGTGTAATTGTCCACAATTTTGTCATCTGATATGATTTTCCTATGTGCTGTAAATCCTATCCTATGTTAATGAGGTGGAATTAGTGGCAGTTACATTAATGAGGCAAGATTAGTGAATCTCTTTAGAGACATAAAGGAGAGAAGTGAGCAGAGATACATGGGTGCCTCATACCATCCAGGAAGCAATGCTGGGACCACTGCATGTCCTGTGTACCCAAGGTTCCTGTGCTGAGAAGCTCCTAGACCAGGGAAAGATTGAGGAGAAAGACCTTTCCCAGGGCCAACAGAGACACAAAACCTTTCTGTAGAGGTACTTTGAATTCAGACATCTAGCTTCTTAGACTGTGAGGAAATAAATCGTTTTCTCTTTGTTAAAGACATTCATTTGTATTTCCACTATAGCAGCACTAGATAACTAAGACAGTTGGTAAGTTTGGAGTCCAAAAGAAACCTCCAGTGGGGCAAAGGGCAATAGGAAAGATTTTTCAAAGAAACTGGCTTTTAAACTGATTCTTGAAGGATAAAACAAATTTCACCAGATAGGGCCAGTGGAACAGGTGGAGTTATTCGAAGAAGGAATTGTGTAAGATAAGGGTCCCACATAGCCAAAATATGTTGAGTACTTCAGTGTACCTGCAGTATGTCCATTATTGGGTTTGGTGGATGGGAGCAGTGCTAAGGGAAGAAGTAGCCTAAGAAAGCTGTGGGCCAACTTATGAGGAACTGTATGCACCATGCTAAGAAACTGACCGTTTACCTCTGGAGCCAGTAAGTTTGTGGTGGGGCCTAGGAATCTGTGTTTTTTTAAGTATTGTAAGTGACCTTGATGCAATTAAGGAGCCCTCATGGCATAGCACGTGCTCAGCTGCTAACCAAAAGATCAGCAATTACAACTCACCGATTGCTCCACGAGAGAAAGACGTGCCAGTCTGCTTCTGTAAAGATTACAGCCTTGGGAACCCTGCTGTGCAGATGGACTCAGCTCAGTGCCTGTCTCCGTCATCTGGTACTGCTCTAACAGAAATGCCTCAAGTGGATGACTTTAACAAAGAGAAGTTTATTCTTGTGTAGTCCAGTAGGCCAAAAGTCCGTATTCAAGGTGCCAGCTCCAGGGGAATGCTCTGTCTGTCCATTGCCTCTGTGTTCTATCACCGTCTCTCGATTGCCTTGTGTTATAGCACTCTTTGGTCAGAGAGCACCTTGGTGCAAGAACCTCAGGTCCAGAGGATGCGCTCTGCTCTTGGTGGTGCTTTTTGGTGGTGTGAGGCTCCCAGCTCTCTTCTTGCTTCCCTTTCCTTTTATCTCTCGTAGGATAAAAGGTGGTGCAAGCCACACTCCCGGGAAATTTCCTTTACATTGGAGTAGGGAGGTGACCTTACCAAGAGTGTTGCAGTCCCACCCTAATCCTCTTAACATAATCCAGTCTATTAACCGTGGGCAGATTAGAATTTACAGCACAGTGAAGGTGGAGGGCAACCACACAACACTGGGTTCACAGCCCAGACAAATTGTTACAGACATTTGACCAGGGGAATGCTACTGAATCGATGACAATGGCAACAAGTATTTTATTTTGGGGGGGTACAAGTGGTTCAGAGATGTTCCTGTAAGAAACATGGCTCAGAAGATGCTTGAAACGTATATTGGAATCAAATAGGTGGGTTCCAGTCTCAGCTCTGCCTTGAGATTTGGGTCATGTTATATAGTTTCAGTTTCTTCAGTATAGTAAATATACTTGTCTCTTAAGGTTGTTTTGAAAACTTAGTGAAATACTTAGCACAGTGCCTGGAACATTAAAAACATTGCTATTATTATTCTGTTTAGAAAGTTAACTCTAAAAGCTCTGCGGGAGGCAAACAGAACTTGTGAGATAGGAAGTAAGTATTTATAAAGTGATAGACATGGTTTTAGGTGGAGTGTGGAGCAACAAAGACATATAAAACTTGACCCTGATCCTCAACACAAAATCAAAGTGGTCTGATGAGACTCATTAGCACCACCAGATGTGGTCATGCAGGTTGTATACTGCTGAAGGATGCCATGAACCTTTCACTTTTTAAACATTATAAATTTGGGCACTTATTACAATAAATCTTTTGGCAGCTGACAGTCAACTGTCTCATTCTAACAGGACTGATACACGGCAAATTTCCCACAGATGGAAATAAAGTATTTTGAGGAAGGAAGTAGCAGATTATTATATAATGTTTCCAATAAGTTACATTTCCTGGCAGTCATACCTTTGCATAGCTCTGCCACATTGACTCTGAGCTTGGCTTCAGCCAGTGGAACATCATCAAATGCCATACAAGCAGAGTTTGCAGAATTCCCAGTTACCAGTGCCACGGACTGTGGACTTCTACTCATCATCAAGAGAAGGCTGTTACAGACCCAGAACAGCTAAAGGCACTCACTCTAAGTAGGAAGAGAGAGAGAGGTATAGATGATGCTAATCAGAGTTTCTTTTATTAGAAGAGCAAAATTTTTCCCCTCTGGCTTCCGTTTATACCTCACTGGCTGTATCTGTCACTTGTTACCACCAGCTGTAAGGGAGACTGGAAAATGGATGTTTAGCATTTCTGACCTCTGTAATAAAACATGGCAAAAGAGAAGGAGTTTGGGAAGGGCTGTTGGTTTCAATCTTGGATCCCACATGCCACCACTCTCCTGTTAACACCGCAAAGGCTGACAACGTGGAGGTTGCAGTTAATAACCAATTTACAAGCCTTACCTTCTGATTCAGACACCCTGGCAGCGTAGTGATTAAATGCTTCATGTGCTAACCAAAAGGTCAGCAGTTCAAATCTGCCAGGCACTGCTTGGAAACTCTGTGGGGCAGTTCTACTCTGACCTATAGGGTTGCTATGAGTTGGAATCAACTTGATGGTACTGGGTATAGGTTATCCCAAAGAAATTAATTTATCCAACAAATTTTATTGATTGAGGGCTTTGCATGAGTTAGGTACTTAGCTGGGCCCCAGGATATCCTCCTAAGAGGCAGGAAAACACCTACTGCACTAGAAGGTCAGGGATCTAGCCTCTCTGTAGGCCTAGAGAGAGACTGGATGAAGATTGCCAACGATCTCCCATGTCATTTTAACGTTTACTTTCAACTAATTCTTCTTCTATCCCCATTCTCTTCCCTGTGTTGCATAACTACCTCAAAATTTAGTGACTTAAAACAGCAACTATGTAGAATTGCTTCCAGCTCTGTAAGTCAAATGACTGGTTCTTCTGATCCAGGCCAGGTCTAACTGGTCTCAGTTGGGCTTGCTCATGGGTCTGCAGTCAGCTGGTACGTCAGCCAGGCCTGGTTGGTCCAGTATGGCCTCGCTCACCCCTCTGGCCATTGCTATCGGCTGTCAGCTGGGACAGTCAGGTAACTAGTTCATGTGTCACTTTTTATCCTGCAGTCTGTTATTGTTGTTAGGTGCCATCAAGTCGGTTCTCACTCACAGTGACCCTATGAACCACAGAACGAAATACTGCCCTGTCTTGTGCCATGTCCACAATAGTTTTTAAGCTTAGTCTGTTGTTGTGGCAACTGTGTCAATCCATCTCATTGATGGTCTTCCTCTTTCTTGCTGATCCTCCACTCTACCAAGCACATTGTCCTTTTCCAGGGACTGATTTCTCCTGACAACATGCCCAAAGTATGTAAGATACAGTCTTTCCATCTTTGCTTCCAAGGAGCATTCTGATTGTACTTCTTCTAGAACAGATTTGTTTCTTCTTTTGGCAGTCTATGATACATTCAACATTCTTCAACACCACAATTCAAAAGCATCAGTTCTTCCTCTGTCTTCTTCGTTCATTGTCCAGGTTTTGCATGTAGATGATGTGATTGAAGACACCATGGCTTGGGTCAGAGCACTTTAGTCTTCAAGATGACATCTTTACTGCGGTCTAGATCAGGCTTATTCACAAAGTTTCTAGGTAGTTACAGGGTTCCCAAGAGCAGCAAGAGAGGAAAAACCCCAGTGTGCAAAACAATGTTTGCTTGTTCCATTGGTCAAAATCAATTTGAAAAATTTTCCACTGGTCAGGACAAGTCAGAAGCCAATTCAAATTCAAGAGATGGAGAGCCTGCCTCATGATGGGAAAAGCTGAAAAGTTACACTGCAAGGGTAAGGAAGCACAGAAGGAAAGTATTTGTGGTCAGTTTTGCAAACTACCATACTCCTTTTCTTTCCTTACATGGTATATCAAAAATTTTAAAACTAATGATACTGAAGGTCAGTTTCAACTCACTTGCACTAAAGATTTGTAATGGTACTGCTATAAGGAAATCACAAAGTTCTTGTAAATCAAAAGTATCTCCTCATTAAGAAAATAAAACTTGAATTATCTATCCCCAACTCCTTAGCCAGTAGCTGTGAAAGGCTACAGACAAAGACCCTGTGATGGTTAAGGCTATGTCAACTTGGCTGTCAGCTTCTCAATGGTTTGGTAGTTATGATGTAGTTAGCAGTTATACAGTGTTGTGATCTCTTTCATAATGAAATTTTATATGATGTGATCACCTCCATGATAAGTTCTGTTATGAGTA
The DNA here is from genome assembly GCA_028571685.1 of Heterohyrax brucei. NCBI lineage: Eukaryota > Metazoa > Chordata > Mammalia > Hyracoidea > Procaviidae > Heterohyrax > Heterohyrax brucei. The sequence goes on along the minus strand of CM053143.1, from coordinate 114,522,909 downwards.
GCCAGTCATTTGAAATGGATTTTCCTCAGGCATGCAGCCTACATCAAATATAAGTAGACATTCTGAAATGGCTTGGGGGCTTTTTGCTCACTTAAGTCCTGCATCTGGCTGGTCGTCAGTTTGTCTGACTGCTGGGTTTTGGGACTTGAACTAGCAACTTACCTGTGGTCTTACCTACCAATCTTGGGATTTTTTGATCTTTGTAGCCTGAAAGAAAGAGCCCTGCTCTCTGACCTGCCAATCTTGGGTTCACCGGCAGGGTTCCCAAGAGCAGCAAGCAGCTATGTATATCAGGAGAAGCCTCAGTGCTGACCCACAGACTTGCGACATGCTAGCCTCTACAACTTTGTGAACCATTGCCTTAAAATAAATCTCTCTGTCTCTCTATATTTACACACTTTATTGGTTTTCTTTTTCTAAAGAACCCAGCCTGAGGCAGACCATTTAGTAAGAAATTTATTTTATGTCATAATCCAGAATATGTACACATGCCTATATTCATATAATAGTACCTATCCTTCCTAAATATGATACATTCCAATATCCTCTGATTATTTAAATTCTTTTTTTTTAAAAAAAAAAAATCTGGTCATGACACACCTTAATTTTACCACACGCTAAGTCATAATTTACAACTTGAAAATTGCTATACTAAACTGAAACCAAGAAGACCAATTTTCTGGGTAAGGGGGAAGAGCAGGTACCAAAGCACTCCCTGACTTTGGGCCTCAAGGAATCCAAAGAAGGGCAGCATGATTGGTGTCTATTGGGTGGGAGATAAGGTGGGAAACACAGACTGGTATCTGTCACGGGGACCGGCAGGCTGCAGTAGAGTTCGGGTTTTATTATTTTTCTGTTGGAAGCTCCCAGTGATTTTAAGCAGAGCAATGACATGAGAGGATCTATTTTCTAAAATAGTTTCTCCTGACCTCATGCACAGCCCAAAGCTGATTCCAGAATGACCTAATTTTCTTTAACTTTAACACGAGGTTAGAATGACATTAAGACACTTTATAGAGGATTTTTTCTCTCTTCCATATTTATTCAATCAAACTCACTTCTTGGTTCCCTACCCTATGCGTGGACTCCTAGCCTCTGCTGAGCTTCTTCTGGAGACCAGAATTCTACAGAAATATTAAAATATTTTAATTATCCATCTATCATTAGGCCCAGCACTTTTATTATCTGTCTGTCACTAAGTATGCACAAATTTACTGACTGCTGCTCTCTAGTTCTCCCTCATGGGCTGGACTCACACATATCCAGTAAACTTTTCCCCTTGATTTGCAACGTCGACATTTGGAAGGACATCTCTAAGTTTTGGCAGCTGGTTTCCTGCAGATTGGAAGCATGGCTCCTCTCCCAGTGGGGCCCCCATGTTAGCTGAGACATCTGCTGTACTTGCTGTTGAGAGCTGCCAAGCTGCCGCAGTGGTCTAAATCCTTGGACAGCAGGGGTGGAAAAGGAAGCTGGGAGAGGGGGGTTCACACACGAGGTAAGCAGATTTCCCAGGGCCTGGGCCTGCTTCTTGGTCTGTCCCCAGGAGATGAGTTCCAGCTGCTTTTCTTCTCTTAGCCCTCCTCTCCCCCCACTCCCTACCTTTTCCGGTTGGGATTCCTCTCCTCTCTCTCCCTCCCTGCTCCTGCCAACCCCCGAGTCAGACAAGATTTCCCGTGGAAGCCATTACTGTCCAAAAAGCAAGCTCCAGAGAGTGGAGCTGAAAGACAGAGCTGGGTGTGTCTCCTCTTCAGATGACTGTCTCTACGGATCTGTCACCTTTTGGCAGCAGAAAGATGACGGGATACAGCAAACAAGGTCCAACCTGTTTTCCTTAGGTCAGTTGACCAGCTGCCCCCCTCACACTCCTCACCCCGACCCTGCTCTAATGACTTGTCCCAACAAGCCTTTGGAGTGCATCCAACCAGATTTCTTTTATTGACTCTGTAGCTTCCAAGGAAGACCTTTTCAAGGCCTGTAGATAAGGATAACCTTTAGAAAAGACATAGGGGAGGGACAGGAGGAAGAGGGAAGAACGAAGTTGCCTTATCGAGTACAGAAGTGGTGGAGGATAAGGAAAGACTCCAGATTCAGACTAAACCTCACTGGTTGCTAATCCTGTCTCTGCCATGAATTGACTGTGTGAATGAATGTTGGTATTTTAACCTCTCTGAAGCTCTATTTCATTTCATATGCAAAACGGTCATATTTGCTTAGGCTTCTCAAGTTTGAGAACTAAATAGGATTCTGCATACAATTTGCTGTAGTTGTTGTTAGTTGCCATGGCATCCGCCCTACTCTTGATGACCTTGTGTATGTCAGAGTAGAACCATGGTCCACATGATTTTTAAAGCTGTTACCTCTTAGAAGCAGTTCACCAGTCCTATCCTCCGAGGCACTTCTGGGGGGTTTGAACCTCCAACAGTTTGGCTAATAGTCAAATACATCATTCAGGGATTCCTTGATAGCTTTGTTGTTGTCAATATCATTATGTAAAAATAACATAGAAATAAGACCTGGCAGATGCTTTTGAAGGGAAACAAACCAGAGAGTAGTTGTTCAGAGGTTTAAAAACACAAATTGGGGGGGCGGAGTCAAGATGGCGGACTAAGGACACGTCTCTTTCTATCCCTCTGGAAACCAAGACCTGAATTGACAATCAAACAGAGCCTTCTGAGCACCTAATCAGCCTCAGGACACAGCACAGAGCTGTTAATTGGGACTTCATACCACTCAGTGAAAAATCTCCTCTCTTTTGCTGACTCCCGCTCCTGGCTAGCCTCGGCTCTCATGCACCATTTTGACTTTTTTTTCCTCGGTCTCGGCTGGCAGGCGGAGCTGGGCCTTCCCCGGTGGCTGGACTCAGACACGCTGCTGGGGGGATAGGCAGGCGAAATTCCCATGTTCTGAGAGCCAGGCTCGGGCCTCTGTTAATCTAGACACTTTGAGCCTTTCGTTTTGTAGCTGCCTCAGCGGGGTTTGTGCAGAACTCCGCGGTCAGGGTGCGGGACGCCATGTTGGTACCAAGATTTTAGCGGGACCTTATTCTTAGCCTGGGAGCCAGCGCCTGCAAACGGGACAGCGCTTCTCCATCAGAAAAGTAGTGATTTTGCACAGTGCTGCCTACATTGGGGGCCCTGCAACAGAAGCAGAGGAATCGCTGCCTCTGGGCACCTTTAGCCCCCCTGTCTGCTGCCTGTGTGGAGGACGCCATCTTGGGTACGGTGGCCGCAGCTGGACCTAATTCTTAGCTTGGGAGCCAGACCCTACACACAAGAGAGCGCTTTTCTATCACAAAACCAGCACTCGACGCAGTGTTGGATAAGGCTAGGCCCTGTCAGCAGAGGCCACCAGGGCACTAGCAGTGCTGTATTCTAAACTAGATTGTTATCATCTGGGGTTGGATACAGTGGCGCTTACTTTGTCAGATGGGAAGAGGGACCTCTACACCTGAAAACCTAACTGACTTGTGAACTGGTCAGATACCTTTTGCTTTACATTTGAAGACAGCCTAGAGAAACATTTGCAATCCATCCTCACAGTACCTCTTCCAGCCTCTATATACTCACATGGGACCCAAAAAGCAACAGACAATTGTGGCATACAAGCAATCACTCATGGCTTCAGAAGGCTCCCAAACAAAGCAACCAAGGGGTTTTCCAGATGAAGAAACTTTTATGAAAGCATCAGGAAGTGAATACAAATTGATTATATACAGGGCCCTTCTAGACCTTATACAAAATGCAGCAGAAAAAAAAGAAAAATTAAGCAAGTTGTTCGATCTGATGGAACACCAGTACTCTGAAATCCAAAAGATCAAGAAGAAAATCAAAGACATAGAAGCTTCCACGCAAACCCAAGAAAACAGAATGGAACAAATGGAAAAAAGAATTTCTGACTTGGAAGACAGAGCTACTGATGCCAGTGTCTATGAGCAGAAATCAGAAAAAAGAAACAAGAAAAATGAAGAAACATTAAGAAGCATGTGGGACTCTATTAAGAGGAACAACCTTCAATTAATTGGAGTCCCTGAACAGGGTGAGACATCTGAGAACACAGAGAATATTGTTGCTGAGCTGCTGAAAGAAAACTTCCCAGAAATCATGAAGGAAGAGAATATAGACATCTCAGATGCATATCGTACGCCACCCAATATAGATCTCAAAAGAAAGACTCCAAGGCATATTATAATCAAGCTTAACAAAATGAAACATAAGCAGCAACTCTTAAGGGCAGCAAGTCTCAAGGCAAAGCTAACATTCAGAGGGAAACCCTGTAGGCTCTCGTCAGATTTCTCAGTAGAAACCATGCTGGCACGGAGACAGTGGCACGACACATTCAAAGTCTTGAAGGAGAAGAACTTCCAACCAAGAATTATATATCCTGCAAAACTGTCTTTCAAACATGAAAATGAAATTAAGACATTTCCAGATAAACAGAAACTCAGAGACTTTGTAAAAACCAAACGCAAACTACAAGAAATACTGAAAGAAGTTCTTGGCTTTGGCTTAGAAGAACAAAACCACTAACTGTATATTTTAGAACGACACACTACTCAATACTCATTTAGGGAAGGCTCCAAAGTAAATCACAGCTTTGATTTGGAAAGAAGCAATCCAGTGATCATCATGAAAACTATGGTGTCATCATAATAAAAGAGGGATGTACTACAGTCGTTATAGTCCTTCCAGATGGAGAGGAAGATAACCAGACTGGTAGTAATTAAAATTGGGTTTATAAATAGTTTATTAAGGGGGATTATAGGGGCAGCTGTAAAGCACAACAAAGATGTATCATACCATTTCAAGAAATCTAACACACGAGTCTCAACAACTATAAAATCAGCTCTGAAAAAGGTGAAAAATCAACTCACAAAAAAGAGTGTCTCAGAACAGACTAATAAGAACAACAGAGAAAACATCAACATAAAAATAAACATATCACAATGGCAGCAGTGAACACATACCTATCAATAATTACATTGAATGTGAATGGACTAAATGCTCCAGTAAAGAGACACCAAGTGTCATCTTGGATCAAAAGACACGACCCATCCATATGTTGTCTACAAGAAACTCACTTGAGACCTAAAGACAGGAACAAACTGAAAATTAAAGGTAGGAAGAATATATATCAAGCTAACAATGAACAAAGAAGAGCAGGGGTGGCAATTCTAATCTCAGACAAAATCAACTTTAATGTCAAATCCACCATCGTGGACAAAGATGGACACTATTTACTGCTGAAAGGTTCAGTACACAAGCAAGACTTAACTATATTAAACATTTATGCACCTAATGTCAGAGCACCTAAATATGTCGAAGAAACACTGACTATGCTCAAAAGAGAGTTAGATGACTCCACAATAATAGTGGGAGACTTTAACACTCCACTCTCATTACTAGACAGATCATCTAGAAAAAAGCTCAGTAAAGATACAGAAGACCTCATTGACACAATTAACCAACTAAACCTCATTGATATATACAGAACTTTCCACCCCTCAGCAGACAACTACACCTTCTTCTCCAGTGCACATGGAACATTCTCCAGAATTGACCACGTGATAGGCCATAACGCAATGCTCAACAAAATCCATACCATTGAATTATTGCAAAGCATCTTCTCAGATCATAAAGCCATCAAAGTTGAAATCAATAGCAGAAAAAACAGAGATAGAAAGTGGAACTCTTGGAAACTGAACAACATCTTGCTCAAAAAAACATGGGTTATAGAGGAAATCAGGGATCAATTAAAGAAATTCATGGATTCCAATGAGAACGAAAACAGTTCCTACCAGAACCTATGGGATACAGCCAAAGCAGTGCTCAGAGGTCTGTTTATCTCCATAAACACACACATCTGGAAGGAAGAAAGAAACCAAATCAAGGAACTAACTCTACAGCTTGAACAAGTAGAAAGAGAACAACAGAGGAACCCCTCGGGCACTGGAAGAAAGGAGATCATAAAGATTAGAGCAGATTAAATGAATTAGAGAATGGAAAAACAATTGAAAAAATCGAAAAGACCAAAAGCTGGTTTTTTGAAAAGATCAACAAAATTGATAAACCACTGGCTAAACTTACTAAAGAAAAGCAGGAAAGGAAACAAATAACCCAAATTAGAAAAGAGAAGGGAGTTGTCACCACAGATGCAACAGAAATCAAAAACATCATAACAGAATACTATGAAAGACTGTACTCTAACAAATTTGAAAACCTAGGGGAAATGGACCAATTCCTTGACTCATACCACCTACCCAAATTATCACAACGTGAAGCAGAACAACTTAATAAACCCATCACAAAGGAAGAGATTGAAAAGGTCATCAAAACACTGCCAACCCAAAAAAGTCCGGGCCCAGATGGCTTCACTGCAGAATTCTACCAAGCATTTAGAGAAGAGTTATCCCCAATACTATTGAAACTATTTCACAGTATAGAAAGGGATGAAGTACTCCCAAACTCATTCTATGAAGCCAGCATAACCCTCATACCTAAGCCCGGGAAAGATCCAACAAAGACAGAGAACTACAGACCGATATCACTCATGAACTTAGATGCAAAAATCTTCAACAAAATTCTTGCCAACAGAATACAACAACATATCAAGAAAATAATCCATCATGACCAAGTGGGATTCATACCAGGGATGCAAGGCTGGTTCAACATCAGGAAAACAATTAATGTGATTAACCACATAAATAACACAAAAGACAAAGATCACCTGATTTTGTCCATAGATGCCGAAAAGGCATTTGATAAAGTCCAACACCCATTCATGCTAAAAACTCTTAGCAAAATGGGCATAGACGGCAAATTCCTCAACACAATAAGGGCCATTTATACAAAGCCAATTGCCCACATCATCCTGAATGGAGAGAGACTGAAAGACTTTCCCCTGAGATCAGGAACTAGACAAGGATGCCCACTGTCACCTCTCCTATTCAACATTGTGCTAGAAGTTCTAGCCAGAGCAATTAGACAAGACAAACAAATAAAGGGCATATGCATCGGCAAAGAGTAAGTTAAAATCTCCCTGTTTGCAGATGATATGATTGTATATGCAGAGAACCCCAAGGAATCTATAAGTAAGTTACTCAAACTGATAGAAGAGTTCAGCAAAGTCTCAGGATACAAGATAAACATAAGTAAATTAGTAGGATTCCTTTATACCAACAACGAGACTGTTAAGGAGGAAATTATCAAATCTATACCATTTGTGATAGCCCCTAAGAAGATAAAGTACCTAGGAATTAATCTAACCAGAGAAATAACAGACCTTTACAAAGAGAACTATAAGCCCTTACTACAAGAAACTAAGACTTAGATAAATGGAAAAACCTACCCTGCTCATGGATAGGAAGACTTAACATTGTGAAAATGTCTATTTTACCCAAAGCAATTTATTTATATAATGCAATCCCAATACAAGTTCCAGCATCATTTTTTAATGAGATGGAGAAACAAATCACCAATTTTGTTCGGAAAGGGAAGAAGCCCCGGATAAGTAAGGTACTACTAAAGAAGAAGAACACACTGGGAGGCCTCTCATTACCCGACCTTAGAACATATTACACTGCCACAGTGGTCAAAACAGCCTGGTACTGGTACAAGAACAGACAGACTGATCAATGGAACAGAATTGAGACCCTAGAGATGACACCATCTGCCTATGAACAGTTGATATTCGACAAAGGCCCTAAGACATTAAACTGGGGTAAAAACAGCATCTTCAACAGATGGTGCTGCCAAAATTGGTTATCCATCTGCAATAAACTGAATCAAGATCCATATCTTACACCTTATACAAAAACCAACTCCAACTGTATAAAAGACCTAAATATCAAACCTAAAACGATAAAGCTCATCCAAGAAAAGGTAGGAACAACAATGGAAGTTTTAATACACAATGAGGACAGACTCCAAAATCTGTCCAAGAAACCTCAATCAACAGAAGAGAAAGTAGATAAATGGGAACTATTAAGAATCAAACACTTTTGCTCATCCAAAGACTTTATTAATAGAATTAAAAGAACACCCACAGAGTGGGAAAAAATATTTGGCAACTCTATGTCAGATCGACGCCTGATCTCCATAATCTATAAGATACTACAAAATATCAATAAGAAGAAGATAAACCATCCAATTAAGCGATGGGCAAAGGAGATGGACAGATACTTCACTAAAGAGGAGATCCAGGCAGCCAAAAAACACATGCAGACATGTTCACGATCTTTAGCTATTAAAGAAATTCAAATCAAGACAACAATGAGATACCATCTCACCCCAACAAGATTGGCCATGATCCAGAAAGCACAAAACAACAAATGCTGGAGAGGCTGTGGAGAAAGTGGAACCCTCCTACACTGTTGGTGGGGTTGCAAAATGGTCCAGCCTCTTTGGAAGGAAATCTGGCACTTCCTTAAAAAAATGGATATTGATATACCATTTGACCCAGTAATTCCACTACTTGGAATATATCCTACAGATTCAAGGCCTTTCACACCAACAGACACATGCACCAGAATGTTTATCGCGGCACAGTCCACAATAGCAAAAAGGTGGAATCAACCCAGATGCCCAACAATAGAAGAATGGATAGGTAAACTGTGGTACATATACTCAGTGGAGCACTACGCAATGATAAAGAATAACGATGATTCCAGGAAACATCTCCTAACCTGGTTTCAACTGGAAGACATTATGTTGAGTGAGTATAGTCAGCGACAAAAGGACAAATACTGTATGAGACCTCTACGATAAGATCTCAAAAACAGACTTGTGTATAGAAGAAAAGACTCTTTGACAGCTGCAAGGGAGGGGACGGAGGGAGGAAGGGCAAGGGGGGGAGGGTTTAGTTTAGGTAGTTACTAGAAATCTAGTTGGGAGAAAGCGGTGACAGTACACATTAGGAACAAGAACAACATTAAGTGGACTTCAGCATAACTTGAGTACTCCTTCCATCTTAACTCAATACTGCAAGGATAGAGTAGCTGGGGCGGGGGGGGCGGGGGACCATGCTCTTAGGCGAATTCCAGGCCAATTGGCACAACTAGCGTTTTGCTAAGAGAGCTCTATGCACCCCACATTGGTGAGTGGCGTCTGGGTTCTTAAAAGCTGCCAAACTGCCATCCGAGGACACAGCAAATGGTCCCAACTCAGCAGGAACAGATGCTCACCGAGGGCCAAAATGGCATGCGGTAAAGACAACCGAGAAGACAGAGAGACCCACAAGAGTGGGTGCCTACATCGACCTGGGACCAGAAGAACCGGATGGTGCCCGGCCACCACCAGTGATAGCCACGATGGAGCTCACAGAGAGGAGTCTCACTGGCAACACAAGAATAAAAAGGGGTGCATCATGAGATCTCCACTAAAAGACCTCAATTGATGGTCCAGCAGTTTTGGGGTTCCTCTGAGAGCATGGCCCCCAGCCCTGATGCTGCCCGTTCCCATAAATTATAACAAAGGTCCACTCTTTGGACAGGAATGGAATGGTCTTGGCAACGCTGAGTAACCATATGTTGGAAGCACTTTATGGTTCTATACATCTATAGGATATCATCTTGCTGACCTCTGGCTGGAGGAAGGGGAGTGGACGGAGAGGAGGGGAAAGGAGACTGTTGGGAGGATGAGACATGTATGGAGCAGAGAGGAATACTGTGCTGTCACTGGGCAGGGAGAGCAGTGGAAGCTGCATATAGGGGGCATGTAAATTTTCATGTGAACGTACATTTTCACTCAGTTATGTTAAATAAAAAAAAAACACAAATTGTAAGTTTCATACTATACATATACTTTTGGTTTTAGTAAAACACATCTATCACAACATCTGCCAAGTCAACATTTTCTCACATGTGCCGATCATTGGCATTAATTACGTTCATCATGCTGTGCTACCACCAGTATTGTATATTTTTTTTAAAAAATCAGTTTAGATAACTTCCCAAGGGCTGTCACACCTCTCATCAGTCATAATCTTTATAAGTGTGTGAATTATGAAAGTTGTTTATCCCCATTTTACAGATGAGAAAAATGGAACTTTGGAGATAGCAATATGATAACGAATGTAAAGTGTTTGATACATTGCAACACAGTGCTGAAAAACAAAATTGTTCATGACTTACTGCCACACAAGCTGGCCAACAGTGGGCCTAGGCCAAGAGCCTCGTTGTCATATCTCTTTCTTCAGTGTTCACACCCATGATCCTTGTAATGAATTGTGTCTGGGAGGGTGTGGGAAGGAAGGAACAGATTAGACAGCCTGAAGCCAATTCAGTGTCCCCAAAAGTAAGGCCTGAAGATTGCAGTCAGAGTAATAGTACATTTAAAATGGGAGGTAAGCATACCCAATCTAAAGAAGAAGCATATTAAATAATGGAAATATGCCTCTCTCACTCCGTGAAAATCCTTTTAAAGGTGAGTTAAGCTTAGAGACAAAGATACCATTCCTAACAGCATAAAGTTAGGGATTGCATTTTATAATCTCGAGTTAAGGGGTCTTATTCCTTTCTTTCAAGCACTGACAATAATGACTTGGATTTCAACCAGGAAGGCTGCATGTCTGGATTTGGATCTCAATCAGTGATTTTGCTAATAAGAATGAAGACAAGCAAGCTAAGTGGGTGTTATTTGCCAAAAATAAACATAAATCAGAAATCAGGCTTGCATAGGAAGATACCAGAACTCTGTAAGCTGCACATCTGGTTTTCTATTCTCTTTGGAAGCTTTCTGAGCAGCACTTTTTTCAACTCGATCTGCTTTTTCTAGTAGGTCTTTCTGGGTCTGCTTTGTATAAAAATAAAACTGGTATTCCCCTTAGGATAGCTGGCTGCTAAGCCACACTGTTAGCATGTAAATCCAGCATGTCCAAAACGTAACTTATTTTCTCTAACAAACATGTTCTCTAGCCTGTGTTCCCTACCTCAGGAAAAGTATCCCCATCTAACCAGCAGCCCAGATGAGAAACCTGAATGTTAACCATTTCCTCCTTCTTGCCTCAGATAGTTCACTAAGATAGGTCACTAAGTTCTATCAAGCCTGTATCCTGAACACTCCTCAAATCTCTACTAACCAGTTGCTGGGAAGTTGATCCCATCACACAGAGACTCTGTGTACGTCCGAGCAGAACCGTGCTGTATCTGGTTTTCAGTGGCTAGTTTTTCTGATCTCCAGGCCTTTCTTTCAGTGTGCCTCTCTGTAGAGTTGAACCTCCAACCTTTGGATTAGCAGACAAGCGCATTAACATTCTGACCTCGGAAGAACTCCCAAATCTCTACACTTCTTATCTTTTCTTGTCCCCACCTACTTCAGACCAACATCCTTGTTCACCTGGATTGTTAATGACAGCCGTAACCAAATCAAACCTATTGCTGTTGATACGACTCATAGTGATCCTATAGGACAGAGTAGAACTGCCCCATAGTGTTTCCAAGGAGTGCTTCGCACGTTTGAATTGCTGGCCTTTCGGTGAACAGCTTAGCTCCTGAGCACTTCACCACCAGACCTCAAATTCCAGCCAAAAAGCCCTAGACTGTCCAAGTTTTGTCCCAATCCAAGCCCCAGTGACTCTTTCTTTTCCAGACGGGTTAGAAAAATCTCTAGGATTTCTAACAGCTTCAGCAGCAACAACTCCTAACTGCCCACACAGACCATCACTGAGGGCCAGGAGAACGGAGTCCTGAGGAGATGGGCAAAGGTTGTGTCTGCAGCCCAGCAGATGAATAGGCCAGCTCTGTAGCCTCCGGACGTTTTATCTCGCTGGTCTGCCATTGTCTCCTAACTTCGCATCCCTCCAGCCAGGCTGCAAACCCTTGAAGAGACAAACACTGTGTCTTGACACAAATATTTGAATCGCTGATTAGTGCCCTCAGTCCAATGAGTTGGGATCCACTCCACAGCACGGGGTTTGGTTTCCTTTGGCTTCCTCAATTTAAAGGATTTTCTAAGAGACTCAGAGTTAAGCAGATAAAGGATAGGGAGTGTAGGAGGGGATTTGGGTTTTCAGACATTTTAGATCTTGGCTAAATTTTCAGAGCTCTGATTAAGATCTTAAACTGATTAGAGGGCAGATGGAAGGCTCCAGAAGGAGACATTATGGCTCAATGGTTAAGACTCTGGAGCTGCATTTGCCTGGACTCACAGCCTAGCTCTGTGTCTTCTTTATGATGCTTCCTGGGGTACATCATTTCAATTCTGTCTGTAAAATGGGGATAGTAATATGACCTAGCTTATAGAGTTACTGTGTGGTTTAAATGAGTTAATACTTGTAAAATATTTAGAATAGTACCTGGCACATAGTATACATTCAAGAAAGGCTTCCATTATTAACAAAATCAAACTTGGATAAAGATAAGACTCAGAATGTGGGTTGATTTTGGAATATCTGAAGGAAGAATGGTGCTGAGGGTCCACTCTCACAAATCCCATTTGGGAGAGAATGAATGATAACATTTTTAGGTACCTACTTTGTGCCAAGCCTGATTATTATTGTTATTATTAATTATTATGTATCATTATAGATTTTTCACATCTCAAAGGTGTGAAAACTGAGGCGCAGAGATGTCCAAGTGTTTAACCAGTGGCTGAACCTAGCTTCAAACCCAGAAAAATGACAAGGAATGAGTAAGGATAGTAAAATATCCCGTTGGCATCTGAAGATCCTTAGGTGGAGGTTCAAGGTTTTACAAGAAGAGGGAGCAGGGGAGGGGAAGGGGAGCTGCTAACTCTCAGGACAACACATTCACTGGGTCTGGTGTCTGATAGCTTTCTTCCCTCATCCACACTCACCAAACCCTCAGAGGCAAGGACTGGGGTTATATTCCTTTAAGACAGAGACTGTTAGCTGTCTCCACCATATTCATTCTCCCCTTTCTCCTTGGTGACATAGTGGCTAAATGCTGTATCTGTCAACCAAAAGATCAGCACTGCAAATCCACCAGGTGCTCCTTGGAAACCATGCACCACTTCTACTCTGTCCTATAGGGTCACTATAAGTCAGAATCAACTTGATGGCAGTGGTTTCTTCTTCTTTTTCTCCTTGGTATTGTACCGTAGTTTTTATCTGGATGAGAGCAGTGGTAGCTCAGTGATAGAATTCTCCACTTCTATGCCAGAGACCTGAGTTCAGTTCCCAGCCAGTGCAACTCATGGGAAACCACCACCCAGCTGTCAGCAAAGGCTGCTGTGGTGCTAAACAGGTTTCGTAGAAACTTCCAGGCTATGATGGACTAGGAAGAAAGGCTTGCTAAAGATCTACCTCTTAAAATCTGCCCATGAAACTTGTAGATGACAACAATCTGATTCCATTGTGCATGCATGCCCACCAGTTGGAGGCCTACTCAACGGCAGCTTTGAATGACATTTTATCTGGCCACACGGCCACCTAGGATAAAGATTTCATTTCCCAGCCTCCTTTGCAGCTAGCTGCCTCCATGATTATGTTCTGGTTAAAAGATCCTAGTGAAAGGATTGTGTTGCAGCTTCCTAGAAACTTTATTAAAAGGAAAATTGTGTGAGATTTTGCCCCCTTCACATGCAGATATGTGGTATAGTTCCAGAGGCCATCTTGGAAACAAGAAGACTACAATTAGGAACATTAGAGCAGAGCTGAAAAGAGACTATGCTATGGAGCTATTCCTGTCCTGGATTATCTGCCTCCAGCATTCTTTTATGTTGGAGAAAAATAAGCTTTTATCTTGTTTAAGCTACTATTAATTTAGAGTTTTCTGTCCCATGCAGATAAGCCAAATCATAAACTGACTAAACTCTTGTCCCTCTACTAATAGAATCTCACTTCTGGCGTGTGCACACTGGAGCCTTCATACGTTCTTCCCCAGCTGGAGAGACCAATGACCTGAAAATGAGGCAAGTCTCTTGCTCTGGCATCTAGAGTGCAGGACACAGACTGTTTCCAAAGATGTTTCTTAGCTCTATGTGCTGCTTAGCATATTCCTTTGGATAAAGATTGACAGCCATGGGACCAACAACACATCTACTTAGTACAAACAAAAGTCTTTCCTAGCACCGTGCATATTAAATAACATGCAGCTTATATAAACCTAGTCATTATTGTTCAATTATCTAAATAATAATATGAATGAAATGTCATTTTTCACATTGAACTGAAAAAAATGCTAATAAATGAGCACAATTCTTTGAGCTTTGATCTGTATCTGACTTTTGGCTTGAAAGACAAATGTAGCTTTTGTTTAGAGGGTCTGACGGTTATAGCCAGTCTTGTAATCATTCTCTTTCATTTATTTATTCTTTCATTCTAAAGTACTACGTTAAAGAAAAAAGTTAAACAAAACAACCACTATTTAAACAGAACTTGTTTATATAATATCACACTAGGCACCTGTCATGGATTGAACTGTGTCCCCCAAAAATGCATGTACCAAGTTGGCTAGCCTGTGATTTCCAGTACTGTGTGATTGTCTGTCATTTTGTCATCCGATGTGGTTTTCCTATGTGTTGTGAATTCTATCTCCATGATAGGACAGTCTACAAGATCGGATTGTGTCTTGAGCCAATCTCTTTCAAGATGTAAAAGAGAGAGGCACGTGGAAAGACAGTGCAACTTCATGCTACCAAGGAAGCAGCAGCAGGAGTGAAGTGTATTCTTTGGATCCAAGATTCTTGTGTGGAGAAGCTCTACCTAGTCTAGGGTAAAATTGATAAGAAGGATCTTCCTCCAGAGCCAACAAAGTGAGAAAGGCTTCCTCTAGAGCTGATGCCCTGAATTTGGACTTCTAACCTACTAGACTGTGAGACTGCTATGGTTAACTGCTATGGCAGCTAACCAAAGTGTTGACAGTTGGAATCCACCAGGGTTTCTCGAAAACTCTGTTGGGGCACTTCTCTTCTGTCCTGTACAGCTGTTGTGAGTCAGCATCAATGTGATGGTAATGAGCAGAGTGTGAGAAAACAGATTTCTCTTTGTTAAGGCATCCACTTGTGGTATTTCTTTTATAGCAGCACTAGACGACTAAGACAGCACCCAAGGGATAAAATTCAGAAGCCTCAGGCCTGACAGTCCAGGGAACTGAGAGATTTGCTGAGAAGAGAAATATGATACCTATGAGGGAACTAGAGCTTATAATCAAACTGAGGCTGAGATTTTTCTGCTAAAGGCTTTTCAAACATGGGACATATTTTGCATATATAAATACGAAGCCTTCATTAAAATAAGCAATAGCTGCCCACTGGGAGGGAAAAGGGAAGGTCAATGAGTTGGAGTGGAGAAACGGCTTCTCAAACTCGCCTCCAAAGTGCTCATCTCAGTTGCTGAAAATTCTCAGCCATTTGGGGAGCCTTCCTCAGATGCCTCCCCTGCAGGAAGTCTGCTCCTGTCTTTCTCAGCCAGCATGTGAGCTACTTAACACTTTGGACCTTTACGTGTGAAATGAGATGGGAGGGAGGGGAGAGTGTTGCCTAAATAATTTTTGAACTCCCCAAAGCTTTAATGACCTAAAATTCACAAAATATCTATTATTTATCGAGTTCTTGCAAATATGCCAGATGTTTTACATTTATTGTCCCATTTAATTCCTACAACTGCAAGAAATTATGACTCCTATTGTGTCAGTTTTATATACAAGGAAACTCAAATTTGGAAAGATCAATAATCTGCCTAAATTCATAAGGAGGCAAGTGGTAGAACCCAGGGCTGCCTGACTATAAAGCCTTGTATTCATTTTCCCTTTTCTTAATGAATTTATTTTATTTTTTTGTTGTGCTTAAGTGAAAGTTTACAATGATAGTTTGTCATACAAGCACTTACATTCTGCTGTGTCACCCTGGCTATTTTTCTGACACTGTGATAACACACTCCTTTCCTCCAATCCATATTCCCATGTCCATTTGACCAGCTCTTGTACCCTTCTCGCTTCCACCTCACCTCCAAGCAGGAGCTGTTCATTTAGCCTCCTGTTCGTGTCCTAGCCAAGATGCGCACTCTTCACCAGTTTCATTTTCTGTCTTGCATATCAGTTCAGCTTTTGTCTGAAGTGTTGGCTGCCAGAATAGTTTCAGTTCTGGTAACAGGGAGTTCAGGGGTCATATCGTCTGGGGACCTTCCAGTCCTGCAGACAGACCATCAAGTGGGGTCTTTGGTCTTTTTCACTAGACACGGAGTTCTGTATCCTGCTTTCTCCTGCTCAGTCAGGCACTCTTTGTTCCTATAAGAGCAGTCTTCCGTAGTTGCCAGGCACCGTCTAGTTCTTTGGTCTCATGTTGATGCTGTCTTTGTTGTCTGTTGCCTTTCTCCCTCTTAGGCCCTAATTCTCCTCTTGTTGATGCTCTTCTTTTTCCTTTGCTCCAGGTGGGTAAAGCCTCTGTTCTTAACGACAGTGTGTTAAGTATGTGTGATATCCTCTAAGTAATTTCTACCACTTCTTTCTCCCATAACATTGGTAGTCCCTACATCAAAGTTATCCATCCTCCTTACTACATAACCATTTATATAAACATCTTTGTGAAACATGAGTTCCTTGAGGAGAGGGGCTGTATTTTAGACATTTTTATAATATCCTTTGCTTAAACCAAGGACCTGGCATACAACAGATGCTCAATAAATGATTAGTTAGTTAACTACAGTAATCATCAGTTATTAAATGATTGTAAACACACTGCACACTCACTAAGTATGCAACAGGGCCTGAAGATTTTGTGTCTTTCCTCTGCTCTATTGTTTTATTATTGGAGACTATGTCCTTGAGTGTAAGAGTAGCTGCTGCTTTGTGTTTACTGAGCTCCTCTGACCAGCCAAGTACTGTCAGGTTCTTTGAAGGTACAAAGATGATTCCAACATGGTTCCCAGTCTTCTGGAGACTATACTGTAAAGAGACAATAGAAACAACAACAAATAACTTGACTATAAAGCTGATTGTAATCAGGTAATTTGGAGACATAGAGCATTTCATTGAATTTGATGCCACCAATAGAAGAAGCATGAACTTAAACCTATTTTAAGTTTTATTAAGAAAGAAAAATTGCCGCTAATCAAGCTATATTTGTAGTATGCATCTTTATTTGATCTGAAGATACAAATCAAGTCTTTACTGATTTGAAGATGCATCTTTATTTCAGAGATGCATTAACACTTTTAGAATGTGACTCTTAAATGAAGTGCCAGCGCATGCTACAGCATGGATGAACCACTAAAACATTACACAGAGTAAAAGAAGCCAAACATGAAAGACCACATAGTGTATTTGTATTTAGGAATAGGCAAATTCATAGAAACAGGGAATAGACTAGTGGTGGCCTAGCCCTGGCAGCATGGTAGTTAAGAGCTCAGCTGTTAACAGACAGGTCAGTAGTTCAAATCCACCCTGCTCCTAGGAATTCCTATAGGGCAGTTACCTTGTCCTGTAGGGTCATTATGAGTCGCTACTGACTTGACAGGAAAGGGTTTGGTTTTGGGTAGGGCTGGGTAAGATGGGGGTGATGTGCGGTGGGGTGGGGAGTGGGGGGTAGGGGGGTGGGAAAGGTGGAGGTCGGGGTGTAGGGAGTGATAAAAATATTGTAAACTTGACTGTGATGATGACAGCACAGTTATGTAAACGTCTCCAAGACCCTTGAATTGTAAACTTGAAGTGGATGAATTCTATGGTATGTAAATTATATCTCAATAAAGCTATTACAAAAAAAAATGTGCCTCTTAAAATTGAGAAAATACAATTAAAGTACAGTGAGAGTAGAGGCTGGAGGAGAGGCTAAGTCTGGTTGGGGGAATCTAGGGAATCTCCCTGGAGGTAGCATTGATTGACACTTAGAAAATGGGCGGGACTTCTGCCACACAGACACAGGAAAGGGTGTGGCAAAAGGTGAACTAGGTGGAGGGAAGGAGTCTACGAGGCACGTGTACTGGACGCAGTGCAATTAGAAACTGGAGAAAAGGAGATGTAGTGGGAGGAAGTGTTTGAAAAGCAGTCTGGCCCACATAGTGAAGGGCTTTGAGTGCCAGACAAAGCAGGTTGGTGTCTTTCTGCATGAAAAGCATTGTCAGTCTTTCAAATTTTAGCAACTCTAAAACCAAAGAGAAATTATTATTAACGCTTCTATCTATCAATGACAGGGCACTGTCATTGATGCAACAGGCAGTAAAGTCCCCTTTGAAATTTGGAGCCAGATGACAAAATGTTAGAGGGGCAAAGGGCACTGCCACCGGAAGCACCATGTTTAAACAGATACTGGGAAGAACTGAGGTTTCTGGCCGTGAGCCAAGAAATTCCAAGGGTCACATCAGCAGAAGCAGGAAGTTGAAATGAAAAAGTCATCACTGTGCTAGAAGTCACGCAGGAGGAATTACCCTCACATTTCTACTCCAAAGAAACTGAATCTTGAGAAACCAATTGAAAGGAGGAAGGTTCAAAGTATCACAAGGAAAACAATTGACATCCCAGATTAAAGGAAACCAGCTCAAGTGAAGAGGTCACTCATAAGCTCAAAGTACTGCATTGTGCAAACTAAATCCTGAACTTATCTGCCCCAAGCTCAGGGGCATCAGCCTGTGACCAGGAAGAACACCTGGTACAAAGGAGGAACAGACATAGTTTTGAAGACAGGTTGGCTGGCTGATTCCTTGAGCACTGTGGGCTGAAGTTGCAGCCTGAGGCCCCTTGCCCATCTGCAGGCTCTTCCTACCTGCCTTCTTAGAAACGCCCTGCAGGCGGTTCTGCTCATTCAGCTCAGCTGCAAACGGAAGTGTGCCACTTGGCTGCTTCTAGCTGGGGAAATGTAAAGAGGTGGAAGGATTGCAAAATGGCAGCAGCAGGAGTTCCCAACTTGGTGTACCCAATCTCCAGGCAAAAGGCATCCACACTAACAACAACAACAACAAAAAGCCTGATTCAGTTCCTGGGTCCCTAGGTGATAGAAATGGTTTACCCTTGGCTACTAATCTGAAATGTTTGGCATTTTAAATTACCCAGGAAGAAAGACGTGGCGGTCTGCTTCTGTAAAGATCACAGCCAAGAAAACCGTATGGAGCAGCTCTAACCTTATAACACATGGGGTCGCCATGAGTAAGAATCAACCACACAGCAACAGGTTTGGTTGTTTTGTTTTGTCTGGGTCTGTCTGCCTTTTAGCTTATCTCATCAGTTTCTCGTAGAGCTCTGTGTAAGTTTTAAATGAGTTGATTACTTCCTTTCCAAAAAATGCTAACACAGCTCCTGAAGCATACACAGTACTGTGAATTCAGAGAAGTTACTGTGGAGGACTGCACAGATGCTCAGGCCTTCTTCCTCAGAGGAAATGTTCGTTAATTTAGAATAATAGTGTTCAGGCTATTCAACCCAGAGCACAGTGGTGGACAAAAAATGTAAGCTACTTGCAGTATGTGCTAAATGGAACTAAAAGTATTTATTTACTGGGAATGTAAACCCAAGCCCACTATACAGGGTTGGAGGCCACAGAATTGCAGCTTAGGCTTGTCGGTAGTCACCACCCCTTGGAGATTAAGTGCTGACAGATGTCCTGCAGTCTGGGCTTTTCCAAACAAAATCTGAAAGCCTCTCTTGATTTGTACCCGCTGTTGCTGGTGATAGGCGCCATCCAGTTGGTTCTGAGTCAGACTGACCTCATATGTACAACATTGCCTGGTACTATGCCGTCCTCACAATCTTTGCTATGTCTGAGCCCATTGTAGCAGCCACTGTGTTAGTTCATCTTATTGAGGGGGCGTCTTCTTTTTTGCTGGACCTCTCCTTTACCAAGAATAATGTCCTTGTCAAGGGACTGATCCTTCCTAACAGCAAGTTCAAAGTATATGAGATGAAGTGTTGCCACCCTCCCTTCTAAGGAACACTGTGGATGTACTCATTCAAAGACAGATTGTTCATTCTTCTGGCAGTCTGTGGTGTATTCAATAATCTTCACCCACAGTATAATTCAAAGGCATCGATTCTTTTTCGGTCTTCCTTATTCATTGTTCAATTTTCATAGGCATTTCAGGTTTAGAATTATTATGCTTTGGGTCAAGTGCACCTTAGTCCTCAATGTGACATCTTTGTTTTCTTTAATACTTTAAAGAGGTGTTTTGAAGCAGACTTGCCCAATGCAATACATCACTTGATTTCTTGACTACTGCTTCCGTGGCTGTTGATTGTGGATCCAAGTAAAGGCATCTTAAATATTTTCTCTGTTTATCATGAATCAGAATAGATTTGGTGGCAGTAGGTTTATCACAATGTTACTTATTGGTCTAATTGGGAGGATTTTTCTTTTTTCTTTATGTAAAGTTGTAATCCATACTGAAAGCTGTGGTTGTTGATCTTCAAAAATAAGTACTTCAAGTCCTCTTCACCTTCAGCAGGCAAGGTTGTATCGTCTGCATAGCACAGATGTTTAACGAGACTTTCTCCAATCCTGATAATGCTATCTTCTTTATATAGCCCAGTAGCAAACAGATTGAATACATATGGTCAAAGGATACAACTTTGATGCACAATTTCCTGATTTTAAATCACGGTCCTGTCGTTCCGTTCAAACAACTGCTTCTTGGTCTAAGTAGAAGTTCTACATGAGCACAATCAAGTGTTCTGGAATCTCAGTTCTTCAAAATGTTATCCATAATTTGTTATGATCCACACAACTGAAAGCCTTTGCATAATCAATAAAACACAGGTTAACATTTCCATCTGACACCAGTGATAATATCTTGTTCCACATACTCTTCTGAATTCAGCTTGAATTTCTGGCAGCTTCCTGTCAAGGTACTGCTGCACCCACTTTTGAATTATCTTTAGCGTAATTTTATTTGCATATGATGTTAATGATATTGCATGTGATATTAATGATAATGATGTCTTTATCCTGCTAGATTACTTTTCTTCAGAATAGGCATGTATCTGGAAGAGATCTGTATTTATACTTACTCCCCAAAAAGTTGATCCAAGCTAACTGGATGTTACTCAACATTATTAGTAAGGTGACACACAAGTAAAATTTTGCTAAAGATGATTCAAAAATGGCTGCAGCAGTATATTGACCAGCAACTACCAAAAATTCAGGCTGGATCCAGACAAGGACATGAAACAAGGGATATCATTGCTGATGTCAGAAGAATTTGGGCTAAAAGCAGAGAATGCTAGGAAGGTATTTACCTGTGTTTCATTAACTGTGCAAAGCATTTGAATTTGTAGATTATGAGGAATCTGCACATGGATCAAGTGACAGAGAGACCCAGTACCATCATGTAAGGATCGAGAGAGTCATTCAAATAGAACAAGGGGACATTGCATGGTTTAAAGCCAGGGAAGATGTGTGTCAGGGTTGTATGCTTTCACCATACGTATTGAATCTGTATGCCAAGCTAATATTTAAAGATGTTGGACTTGATGATGAAGAATGGGGCATCAGAACTGGCGGAAGGCTCATGAACAACCTGTGTTATGCGGGTGACACGACCTTGCTTGCTGAAAGTGAGGAGGACTTGAAACACTTACTAATGAAGATCAGAGAGCACAGCCTTCAGTATGGGTTGCACCTCAGCACCAGGAAAACAAAAGTCCTTACAACTAGACTAGTAAGCAACACCATGATAACGTAAAAGAGACTGAGGTGGTCAAGGATTTCATTTTGCTCGGATCTACACTTGGAAACAGCAGTCAAGACCAAAAGACACATTGTATTGGGCAAATCTGCTGTAAAAGGCTTCTTAAAAGTGGTAAGCAAAGATGCCACCTTGAAGACTAAGGTGCACCTGACTTAAGCCATGATATTTTCAATTGTATCACACATGTGTGAAAGCTGGGCAATGACTAAAAAACACAGAAGATGAAGTGACTCCTTTGAATTGTAATACTGGAGAAGAATATTATATATGCCATGGACTGTCCAAAGAACAAACAGATCTGTCTTGGATGAAGTACAGCCACAATGCTCCTTAGAAGCAAGAATGGGAAATGTCATCTAATGCACATTGGACACATTGTCAGGAGGGACCAGTTCCTGGAGAAGACAGCATACACCGTAAAGATGAGGATTAGTGAAAAAGAGAAGGACCCTCAATTAGGTGGAGTGACACAGTGGCTACAACAGTGGCCTCAAGCATAGCAGCAATTGTGGACATGGTGCAGAATGGGGCAGTGTTTTGTTTTTTGTACATGGGATCATTGTGAGTTAGAACTGACTTGATGGCATCTAACAAAAACAATAACTACTTTGAGGAGGCAGCTGTCCCCTAATTACATTTTGAGTGCT
The DNA here is from genome assembly GCA_028571685.1 of Heterohyrax brucei. Taxonomy (NCBI): domain Eukaryota; kingdom Metazoa; phylum Chordata; class Mammalia; order Hyracoidea; family Procaviidae; genus Heterohyrax; species Heterohyrax brucei. The sequence goes on along the minus strand of CM053143.1, from coordinate 114,500,698 downwards.
TCCTAATCAGAGGGGCCCATTTTCAGGCATTGTATTATATGTTCTACTGCTATCCATAAGGTTTTTGCTGGCCAGTTTTTTCCAGAAGTATATTACCAGCTCCTTCTTCCTAGTCTGTCTTAGTTAGGAAGCCCTGCTGAAACCTTTCCAAGATGGGTCACAGCAATATGCAGGCTGCTGTAGTAAGACAAACTGACAGATGAGTGGTGGGATTTGTGCCACTCGTAAAGTATAACAAGTAGAATGGCTTGGCTGACCCTGTAGAGCTGGCAAGGCCCCAGTTGTCTTCCTTAAGGTCAAAGGAGGCCTGTACCCCTTCTCCTCCGTCTTGATCTGTATTCAGCCCTGCTCTCAGTGGAGAGGCTGTGATGCCTGGTCTCTGCTTCTAATCAAAGCAGAGGTAGGGGAGGAGAGGAAAGAGCAAAAGAGTCTTAGTCTGGAAGGACTATGGGCTTTTTAAGTTAATGTCACTGTCTTAGTTATCTAGTGCAACTATGACAGAAATATCACAACTGAATGGCTTTAACAAAGAGAAATTTATTTTCTCACAGAATGTTAGGCTAGAAGTCCAAATTTAGGGCCTCAGAAGACTTTTTCTCTCTGTTGGTTCTGGAGGAAGATTCTTCTCATCAGTCTTCCCCCGGACTAGGAGTTTCTCTGTACAGGAACCCTGGGTCCAAAGGACATGCTCTGCTCCTGGCACTGCATGCCTGGTAGTAAGAGCCCCCCCTGTCTCCCTGCTTGATTTTCTTATATTTCAAAGAAATTGGCTCAGGACACAATCCAGTCTTGTAAATTGAGTCCTGCCTCTTTAACATAACTACAATTTATTCCCTCTCGTTATAGAGGAAGGATTTACAACACATAGGAAAATCACATCAGATGACAAAATGGGAGACAATCACAATAACGGGAATCATGGCCTAACCAAATAGAAACATATTTGGGGGGATGCCATTCAATCCATGACAGTAACTTTGAGTGTTCCTTGCCAAAATGGTCAACACGACTAAATGTGGGCTTCGGGGGATGTCTTTGAAATTTACTTGGGATAAACTCCAGAAACAGAGCATAAGAATCCCCCAGGACCAACCATGTTTTCAGGGGACATCAAGGCCAATTGGCATAACTAGTCTTTTTCTAAGAGCATTTTCTGCACCCCGTATTGGTGAGTAGCATTTGGGATTTTAAAAGCCATCAAGCTGCCATATGGGAAACATCTATTTGTCCCAACCCACCTGTCACAGATAACAACCAAGAATATCAAAGATATGAAGTAAAATAAGCCCAGGAGACAGAAGAACTCATGTGACTGGGAGACTACATTAGCATGAGACCAGAACTAGATGGTGCCTGGTTACCATCAAAGACAGCCCTGATAGAGGACACAACGTAGAGTTCCTGATGTAGCAAGAGAGAAAGAGTGTGCAGATCAAGAACTCTATTAAAATACCAGAATTGATGATCTGACAACCTGCAGGGTCCCCTAAGAACATGACCCCAAGACTTGCTGCTAGTCTAGAGCTGAAACCAGTACTGCAGCCAGTATTTCAGACAAAGAATGGACTGGACTTAAAGATAAAGAGTTATATATATGGTATGTGTACTTTATGGTTTAACATATGTATATGAGGCTGTCCTATTGTTTTCTTTTCAGAGTGGAGGGAGCAGGGAGGATGGAGAGAAGGGGACAAGTGTTGGTTGAGTGGGTACTGGAAGTCAAGAGTGAAAAAGACGAGAGTGCTGTCACAGGTGAGGAGACCAGATAGAGTTGCAGAGAGGTGAGTATCTGGGGTTTTATATGGCAAACTGACTTAGATTTTAAACTTTCACTTAATCACAGTAAAAAAAAAAAAAAATTTAAAAAGGATCCTTCAGGACCTATTCCCTCATAGATTCTGATTCTGGAAGGTTGAAAATGGAATACAAAAAAAATGTACTTAAAAAAAAAATCCCGCACCATGCTTTTAGAAACAATGATAAACTGCTATACTCCACTGTTGTGGATTGAATTGTGTCTCCCAGAAACATGTTAGAATTCTAACATTTATACCTGTTTGAATGTGTTGTTGCTGTTAGGTGCCACCGAGTCAGTTCTGACTTGTGGCGATGCTACATACTACATACAGATCGATACACTGTCTGGTCCTGTGCCATGCCACAGCTATTGGTTTGCTTAAGCCCATTGTTACAGCGACAGTGTCAGTCCGTCTGGTCGAAGGTCTTCCTTTATTTATTTATTTTTTTTGCTGACCCTCCACACTACCGAACATGATGTCCTTCTCCGGGGATTGATCCCTCCTGACAACATGTCCAAAGTATGTAGGACAGAGTCTTGTCTTTCTTATTTCTAAGGAACACTCTGGTTGTATGTTCTTCCAAGACATACCTTTTTTTTTTTTTTTTTTTTTGGCAGTTCACAGTATGTTCCATAATGGAAACCCTGGTGGCATAGTGGTTAAGTGCTATGTCCGCTAACCAAAAGACTGGCAGTTCAAATCTGCCAGGTGCTCCTTGGAAACTCTATGGGACAGTCCTGCTCTGACATATAGGGTCACACTCAATGGCAGTGGCTTTTACTTTTGGCTTGGTTTATTCAGTGTTGTTCTCCAACACCACAACTGAAAGGCATCAATTCTTCTGTCTTCTTTATTCACTGTCCAGCTTTCCCATGTTACGATGTGACTGAAAATACTATGGCTTGAGTTAGGTGTACCTTAGTCTTCAAGGTGGCATCTTCACTTTTCATCACTTTAAAGAGGTATTTTGCAGCAGATTTTCGCAACGCTATGTGTCTTTTGATTTCTTGGCTGTTGCTTCCATGAGCGTTGATTGTGGATCCAAGTAAAATGAAATCCTTGACACCCTCAATCTTTTCTCCTGGGAATATAATCTAGTTTAATCTTATGTAAATGTAATCAATCCATCAGTTGAAATCACACCAGTGTTCATATCTCACTTCTGAGATATGTAAAGGCAGCACAAACGTGGAGACAAGTATGCACAACATCTTGCACTTGCAAACAGGGGGAAGACAGATGGTATGTGACCCCACCAGAGAGACAAATGCAGCTACAAGTCCAGGAATGCCAAGGATTGCTTGGTACAAAAAGCTGAATTAGATAAAGAAGGACCTTCGCCTAGAGCCACAACCTGAGCTCAAGTTTCTAGCCTTCTGAGGGGTGAGAAGACAAATTCTTGTTCTTTAAAGCCATCCACCTGTGGGATTTCTGCACTAGGGAACTAAGACACCAGCTTTCAAGAGTTATTCTACCCCTGTCCAAGGTCTCTGAGGAGTTTAAAATGCCTGCCTACTTCTCTCCTTTCCTAGCAAAGTCGAAGTTTCCCAGGAAGAGCAGCAATTCACAGATTCCACCAGCACACCTATGTGTGTGACCTTTATTGTCACGTGCCCTCAAGTGGACTCCAGCTCATAGGACAGAGTAGAGCTGCCCATAGGATTTCCTGGTCTTTAATCTTTATGGTGTTGGAGTGCCAGATTTTTTCTCTCTTGGAGCCTCTGGTGTGTTCAAACCATCTACCTTTCACTTAGCTGTCAAGTGCTTAATCACTGAGCCACCAGGGCTACTGCATAACCTTTAAATGTGGACAATTTGGGGGATCCCTTATACCTCAAGGCACAAAGAGAAGGACTATTGCCCTCTTAGGTAAGACCTGCCTCCTTACAGCATACCTTATTTAGGTTTTTTTTTTCCTTGTTTTCCTTTCTGGGAACTGATATGGAAAGCAAACAATACCATGCTTTCTGAAGGGCATTACATGGGAAGCAGATGTTCAAATTCAGCTTGGGTTCATGCTCTTTTGTGGTGGACGATTTCTTGGCTCACTTCCCTGACTGAGCTGTTGCAACTTGGTTGATACTTGGTTGGGAACTGAGTGCCAATAAAGCGGCAAAGCGCCAGGAGCCTTCTGAACAGGGTGTTGTGAGGAAACAACCTCCAGCTGCACCAGGCAGCTGGCAGGGGCTTTCAGGAGAAGACAGCCTTGGGATGGTGTGATTGGCCACCAGTCTTTGCTGGCTGGGTCCCAAGCCTCATGCCAGGGTTTTCAGCATGATGGATGGCGGCGGCTAGACAGCTCACTCGTAGCAGTGGCCTGAGAGAGTGTAAGGCATGGCTCAGCCTCTGGGGGCCAATAGGAAGAAGGAAATTGGATGGGCAAGAAACTTCCAGTGTTTCAGAACCAGGACGAGAAACTTGGTGTTCCTGATGGATCGGAAATCATAGAAGATAAGCTACATCCTCTCCAGCTGCCGGTTGACCTGGGTAACCTCCAGTTTCCAGCAATTACTTTCAGTTGCACTTTGAGTCCTGAACACAAATAACTTACTGGACATACTGTGAGGTCAGTCCTTTAGCTCTCTTTCAGGACTGAGTGGGAAAATGAAAAATGTCAGGGCTAGAAGGGTCGTGGCAAAGGGGAGTACGTTTCATCAAAGCTTTTTCCTTTTCTAGTTTGATTTATTTCCTGTGTTGAATTTAAACACATTAGCCATAGCCTTCTAAACTATATATATGCATTTTATAGCTGTATCCATTAATAATGCATCTCATTGACCAATAAAATCTAGCATTAACCCCAAATCACCAACTCTGTTTCAGTTGAGCCATCAGAACCAACAGTAAGTCTCAATACAGAAAATATAAAAAATTTAAGAAGTAACAAATCATAGCACTTAACATAAGGCCAGACATAGAGCTTTGCAAAATAGCTCATTTAATTGTCACTAAAAGCCAAGTATCTTGATTTTACAGAAGCAGGAACTGAAGCTTTCCTGAAGTTAGGGATTTTGTCTGAATTCACACAGCTAATAATAAGTGGAAGAACTCACACTCAAATCCTAGCAGCCTAGTCCCAGAATACAGGCTGTGACATGTTACCCTCCATTCTTCTCTGTTTCAGTTGATTGTATCTTCAAGGAGTTTTTCAGTTTCATCTAAACTTGTCCAATGTGTGGTCATACATGCTTGGTCTATAGCAGTATCCTTTGTTTCATATCTAATATTGGTAACTTTTGTGCTCTCCCTCTCTTTTTATTTTTTTCTCTTTTCGGTCCAACTAGAGGTTTATTTATTTTATTGGTCCTTTAGAAAAACCAATTTTTGATTGTCTCTATTTTGCTCATTTTTGTTTCATTAATTTATGTTCATTTATTATTTCCTTCTTTCTACTTGCTTTGAGATTATTTTGCTCTTTTTATGCTTCATAAAGTGGAATCTTAAGGTGTTGATTTTAGAACTTTCTTTGTTCTAATACAAACATTTAAAGCTACAAATTTCCCTCTAAGCACTGCTTTAGCTGAATTCCACAGATGGTGATTTTTTAGATTTTTGTTATTATCCAGCTTGACATATTTCCTAATTTCCTTTGTAATTTCTTGTCTAACCATTGATTACTTAGACATATGTTGTTTAATTTCAAAATATTTGGGTGTTTTACAGTTTTGTTTTGTTGTTTCATTTAAATACATTATCACAGGAAACATTTTGCATAATTTTGATCCTTTTATACTTATTGAGATTTATTTTATCCTACTGTATGTTCCTTTTTGGTGAATGTTTCATGTGTACTTGAAAAGAATATCTATTATACCAGTTTTGAACTACGCCAATTAAGCTATTTTCACTGATAGTGTTGTTTATATCTGATTAACCTGAATTATTTTATTTCATCAATTATTGAGAGATGATTATTAAAATTTCTAACTATAACTGTAGTTTTCTATATATCTATTTTCAGTTCTGTCAGTTTTTACTTCACGAATTTTGGCGCTGTTAATAGGTATATACACATTTTGGATTGTTATGTCTTCATAATGGATTAACCCTTTTTAACACTGTGAAATGTCCCTTTATCTTTGGTAAACATTCTTTCTTTGAATTCTTAAATATAGCTGTCTTTTGACTAATACTCATAAGATATATCTTACTTCATTCCTTTGCTTTTAAACTCTGTGTTAAATACTGTGAGATCAATCTTTTAGCTCTCTTTCAGGACTGAGTGGGAAAATGAAACATGTCAGGGCTAGAAGAGTCGTGGCAAAGGGGAGTATGTTTCATCAAAGCTTTTTCCTTTTTTAGTTTATTTCCTGTGTTGAATTTAAACACATTACCCATAGCCTTCGAAACTGTGTATGTGCATTTTATAGCTGTATCCATCAATAATGCATCTCATTGGCCAATAAAATCTAGCATTAACCCCAAATCATCAACTCTGTTTCAGTTGAGCCATCAGAACCAACAGTAAGTCTCAATACAGAAAATATAAAAAATTTCTTTTTTATGTATAGTTTTATTTATTTTGTTGTTACTGAGAATATACACAGCAAAATACATAACAAATCAACAGTTTCTACATGTACCGTGTAGTGACACTGATTATATTATTCAAATTGTATATCCACTATCATCCACCTTTTCTGAGCTATTCCTGCCACATTAACATAGATTTGCTATCCCTGAGGTTTTTATTTAATCTTTCAAGTTACTGCTGCCAATTTGGTCACATATAGTTAGGTTTTAAAAAAGCCTAATGCTCGAGACAGACTTTTTTTTTTACTAGATAAGCTAAACTACTGTTTGGTTTTAAGATGACTTCAGGGATATTTTTGGTTTAAGGTCTAAAGATTATGTCAGGGCAACAGTTTCAGAGGTTCATGCAATCTTCATAGCTCTAGAAGTCTGAAGCCCATGATAATTTAAAATTTTGTTCTTCATTTTTCTGCTGTTGATCAAGAGTCTTCTATGAAATCTTTGATAAAAACATTCAGTAACTAGACACCATCCAGTTCTTCTGACAAAGGAAACAGTTGTTCATAGAGGCAATTATTCACACATTCTATACCCTCCTATTACTAATCCAGGGAGTGTTGCTCTTAAACAGCATGGGTGAGTCTTGTCATTTTCCAATCTGAAAATTTCTTGTTTTAACTAACATGTTTAGTCCATTTATGCTTAATGCAATAGTTGATATTTTGGGGTTTAAATCAATAATTCTGGTGCTTCTTTTTGGTTTTTTCCATCTTTTCTGTGTTGATTTTTTGCCTTTTCTGTCTTCTTTTAGACTGAGTATTTTTACTATTTCAATTGATTTTTTCTATTTTCTATTCATGGTTTATATGGAAACCATGGTGTAGTGGTTAAGTGCTATCTATGGCTGCTGACCAAAGGGATGACAGTTTGAGTCCACCAGGCACTCCTTAGAAACACGATAAAGCAGTTCTACTCTGCCCTATAGGGTTGCCATGAGTCAGAATTGACTTGATGGCAATGGTTGTTGTTTATATCACAGTTGGAGCCCTGGTGGTATGGTAGTTAAGAGCTAAAGTTGCCAACCAAAATGTTAGCTGTTTGAAAGCACAAGACACTGTTTGGAAGCCTTATGAGGCAACTCTATGCTGTCCTATACCAAAAAAACCCCAAACCCACTGCCATCAAGTCAGGTGTGACTCATAGTGACCATAGATGTCAGAGTAGAACTGCCCCATAGAGTTTCTAAGGAGCACCTGGTGGATTTGAACTGCCGACCTTTTGGTTGCCGATGTAGCGCTTAACCCACCATGCCACCGAGGTTTTCACTCTGTCCTATGGAGCTGCTAAAATCATTCTCATCTATTTTTTAGTTAGTATGTGCCCCTCTTCCTCCCTCTCGGCATCATAATCACGAAAGAATGTTTTCCTCTGTGCTTTAACCTTTTCTTGAGTTCTTATAATAGTGATCTCATACCGTATTTGTCCTTTTGTGACTGACTACTTTTACTCAGCATAATGCCTTCCAGATGCCTCTATGTTATAAGCTTTTTCACGGATTCATCATTGTTCTTTTTTATTGTGTAGTATTCCATTGTGCAAATAAACCATAGTTTGCTTATCAGTTTATCTGTTGATGGGCATCTAGGTTGTTTCCATCTTCTTGCTGTCATGAACAGTGTTTCAGTGAGCACGCGTGTGGATGCATCTATTTGTGTGTCAGCTCTTATTTGTCTAGGATACAGGAACGGGATCGCTGGATCATACAGTATTTCTTTTTGTCTATTTCCAAAGTAATTGTACCATTTTACATTCACACCAGCAGTGTATCAGCTTTCCATTCTCTCTACAACTTCTCCAGCATTTTTTATTCTGTGCTTTGAGGATTAATGCTAGCCTTGTTGGAGTAAGATGGTGTCTCATTGTAGTTTTGATTTGCATTTCTCTAATGGCTAATCATCATGAGCATTTCCTCATTTCCTTACTGAATTCTTGATCAATATGTATTTTTAAAATCACGCCTGAAATTTCAGGCATTATTTCTTCATATACTTTTTTCTGTACTTCCTTATGGGACTTCAATTACATGCATGTAATTAGCCCTGGCGGTACAACAGTAAGCGCTGTGTTGGTAACCAAAATGTTGGTGGTTCAAGTGCACCCAGTGGCCTGTTGATCTGTTCCTATAAAGTTTACAGCCTAAAAAATCCTACGGGGCAGTTCTGTTCAGTCTCTTGAGGTTGCTATGAGTTGAAAACTGACTCAGCGGTGCCTAATAATGACAGCAGATTGCTTGACATTGTCTCATAGGCCACTGGTTTCTCTTCTTTTTTTCCTTTCAGTTGTTTTTCTCTGCAGACTTCAATTTGGACAATTTCTTTTTATTATGATTGAATGAAAATGTACACTCCCATGTAAATTTGCATGCCCATCTATATGCAGCTCCCACTGCTCTCCCTGCCTGGTGATAGCACACTCTTCCTCTCTGCTCCATACATGTCTTTATCCTCCCAACAAACTCTCATCCCCTCCTCTCCACCCACTCCCCTTCCTCCAGTAAGAGATCAGCAGGACAACATCCTATAGAAGCATAGAACCATAAAGTGCACACATGATATGGTCACCCTGTGTTGACAAGTCCAATCCATTCCTGTCAGAGAGTTGACCTCCATTATGATTTATGGACAGGGGCAGCATCAGGGCCAGGGGCCGTGCTCCCATGGGAACTCTGAGGCCTGTGGACCATCAACTGTGGTCTTTTAATAGAGATCTCAAGGTGTACCCCTTTTTATTCTTGTGTTTCCAGTGAGACTGAACTTTGTGAGATCCATCACAGCTATCACTGGTGGCGGCTGGGCACCATCTGGTTCTTCCAGTCCCAAGGCGAAGTAGTCACCCACATACGTGGATCTCTCTGTCTTCTGGGTTCTCTTTGCCCTACATTGTTTTGGTCCTTGGTGATTGTCTGTTCCTGCTGACTTGAGACTATTTGCTGTACCCTCGGATGGCAGCTTGGCAGCTTTTAAGACCCTGGACGCCACTCACCAATATGCAGTGCAGAAGGCTCTCTTAGCAAAATGCTAGTTGTACCAATTGGCCTCGGTTTCCCCTGAAAGCCTGAGAGCTTGGCCTCCGGACCCCTGCCCCAACTACTCTATTCTTGTAATATTGGATTAAGATGGAAGGAGTAATCATGTTATGTTGTAGTCCAGTTAATATTGATTTTCTTTCTAATGTGTGCTGTCACTGATTTCACCCAACCAAATTTCTATCAACTCTCTAATCTAAACCCTCCCCACTTCACCCTCCCTCCCTCCCTCCCCACTCTTGCAGCCATCAAAGAGTCTTTTCTTAGTTTGGACAATTTTTATTGCTGTATCTTCAAGCCCACAGATCTTTTTTATTATATAATCTGCTAGGGCTACCAAGTGATATTGTGCATTTCAGCCTTCATATTTTCCAGGTCTAGGTGTTACATTTTGTTGTTTAATTGGAGTTTATATTTTTTGCTCATTGTATTCATTTACTTTTTTTTTAACCAAATGTTTAGATATTTTCACAATAGGTTTTCTAAAGTCCTTGTCTGTTAATCTCATCACTTCTGGTATTTCTGGGTCTGTTTTCTAGTGACTGGTTTCTCCTGGTTAAGAGCACATTTTCATGATTTCCCACATGTCCAGTAATTTTTTATTAAATTCTAGGCTTTGTAGATGTTACACTGTTGAAGGTTTGGATTTTTGTTGTTGGACTTCTGACAGAAGTGCCACACCTTCCTTCCGTATGAAAGACCTGAAAAACTAAGTAAACCAGAGACAAATGTCGATCCTGGAACCCAAAGTGTCAAATGAAGAGATGAAGATATCAGCCAAGCACCAAATGGAATAAGAAACTGACAGAGACAGTGAGAAGAGGTGTAAGTGGAAGTCCCCTGTCAGCTAACCCAGCACAGATTTGCTGTCTTGGCCTCCTGTTGGAGATGAGCAGACAGGGACCACAAGAAAGCAGCTTTTGAAATCTCAGCAGAAGACAAAGCACCTGGTAATCAGTGATATATGCTTTCCCACCCCTCCCCACCCTCATCCTCTCCCCACTGCTGTACCTCTAACACTTCCTGGCTAGCTTAGGTGCTCAACCGACTAGAAAGTGCAGCAATGGGAGATCAGCAGGTGAGGAGTGCACAAAAGCAGCCTCAGAAACTCCCAGCATGACACAGATCACCCAGTAACCACGGATACAAGGTTTCCTAACTTCATCCTTCCTCCTCCCCACCCCTTCCCCACCTTCAGCTTTCTCTCCCTGGTTTTATCTACTTCTGGCTGGCCAGTTTCTTGGACAGGAGGAAACTCCTTCAGCCCCAGGCACTTAGGTTTGCCCCACATACTTTGGCCAAGTCCCTGAGTATCATTTGTCTGCAGCTAGTGGTTTTTTTTTTCAGTTTCTTTTGGGTTTCTTCCGTGCCTCCCACCACCTCCTCACCTTTCTCTTGCACACTTGGCTTTGCGTGCCATCTTTGACTCTTCTTGAAAGGCTATCAAGTGCTGCTCAGCCGGGGAACCACTTCCCAAGCCCATGACACCATGCTGGCGGGATCCTGGGTGCTTTATTAATATTTTTTGTTTTGTTGTATTGTGTTTTGTCTGTTTGTTTTCTTTTTGTTTTTGTGGTTTGGGAGTCCCTTCTAGTGAGGTTATATTGCACAGCTTAGAACTCACATCCCCAGCCTGTGCATTTGCATCATTGGGATTCCTGGGGACATTTCTGTCTTTTTTCTCTTCCACCCCAGTTTTCTTCATCTCCCAGTTCCTGTCCTTATATATTTACCTTCTTTTCTTGTGTCTCAAATACCTGACACTGTGTAACATCACTTCACCTTCTAGCCAAACTATCCCTCACAGCCTAGGAGACACCTCCTCAGTCTTTGCAGCAGCACTGGTAGGACGCCTTTGTAACAAAGATGTAAATCTATTAAAAATCAAAAGATGGAAAAACATATGTCAAACAACTAGCTACTAAAAAAGAGCAAGAGTGGCGATACTGATTTCAGGTAAAATAGACTTTAAAATACAATCCAGCATAAAAGACAAAGAAAGGCACTATCTAATGATTAAAGGGATGATCTACCATGAAAACTTAACTGTACTAAACATCTACACACCCAATGATAAAGCTCCAAAGCACTGGAAGTTTTTGTTGTTTCTTTTAAAGAATGTTGGCTCCTTTGTTTTTTTCCAGGTCGACAATTACTTTAGTTGGGAATCAGCTTTAGATTTAGACTTTGTTCAGAGAAGTTTAAAGTAGTCCTTACTTTAGATCTTGTTTAAGCTTATTGCTATATTGTGGCCCATCTGAATGTCCTGGGTGTTTGTTAAGTTCTCTGCACTCTGTGCACTCTGGCTGGTTGGAAATACATCTCCCAAAACAAACATACAAACAAACACTGCCATCAAGTTATTCTGACTCACAGTGACATTATAGGACAGAGTAGAACTGCTCCACAGAGTTTCCAAGGAGCACCTGGAGGATTTGAACTCCCAACCTTTTGGTTAGCGGACGTAGCACTTAACCACTCTACCACAAATTCTCTTAGCCCTCTTCAAAGTCCAGTTATTGTTCAGTTTGCATTTCCTGGTAGTTTTCTTTCCCCCGTAATGGTTTTGTTTGTTTGTTTGTTTCCCGATCTATGGAGTCTCACCTTATAACATGTACCGCCTAGTATTTGGCCAAAGACTCAAGCAATGCCTATAAATATTTCTGCACCCCTTTTTCTGCATAGCTTCTTTCTCTTTAGTATCATGCCCCACAAATTTCAGCTGTCTCAAAGACCCCAACCTCTAATCTGCTCGTTTCAGTGAGGCTGCTACCTCTGCTAGCAACTCCACCCTTTTATGACAGCCCAGAACCTAAGGAAATTGGAGGGCTCCATGAATTTGTTTCCCTTTTCTCAGAAATCTCAGTTCTGCATGATTGTTGTCAATGTTGGAAGACAGTTGTTTCACATGTTTTTGCCCAGTTTTCTAGTTGTTCGTGGCAGGAAGTTAGTCAACTTCTAGTTGCACTACCATGACCACAGCAGAAGTCAGATTTATGGTTTTTACACTTACTGAATATTTACTTTCTATTAGAAACCAGGAAACTCTGGTGACGTTAGTGGTTATGTGTGTGCTAGTCTGCTAACCAAAAGGTCGGCAGTTCAAATCTATCATGCACTGCTTGAAAACTCTATGGGGCAGTTCTACTCTGTTCTATAGGGTTGCCGTGAGTTGAAATCAACTCTGTGGCACTGGGTTTTGGGGTTTCTATTAGAAACCATGCTAAAAGCTTTCTCTACATTGTTTTATTTAATCTGTATGCCCACTTCATAACATAGGCAATTTTTCATTCTTATTATAGACACAGAAGTATGGTTTACAGATATGAGAAGATTCGTTCTAGGTCACACAGTAGAACTCACATCTATCTTATTCTCTTCTTCCCCTCCCCCTTAAAAAAAAGGGGGCTCTCCTCTCTTAAAACTGAATCATTACTTTTACTTATTATAAAAGCAACACTTGCTTTTAAATCAGTCTTTGAAGATAAGAAGTATAAAAACAGAAACCAAAAGTACTTGCATTAGTACCACCTAGGGATAGCGACTGGTAGTGTTATATTCTTCTGTTCAATGTGTACATGTATTTACATGCATACGTTTCCTGGGTGGCACAAATGGTTAAGCACTTGGCTACTAACTGAAAAGATGGCAGTTCAAATCCACCCAGAGGGACCTCGGAAGAAAAGCCTGGTGATCTACTGTGGAAAGATTACAATCATTAAAAACCTACAGAGCACAGGTCTGCTCTGAAACAGGTGGAATCTATGAGTTGGAATTGATTCTACATCAACTGGTTTGGTTTGCTTGTGTGTGTATATATTTATATATTTTAATACCTATATATATAGATGTACATGTGTATGTATACGCAAACTCCTATATACTTTTGTTCTTAAGTGCTGTCCAGCTGGTTCTGACTCATGGCAACCCTGTATACAATAAAACAAAACACTGAGTGGCCCTGTGTCATCCTCACAATCACTAGGCTTGAGCCCATTTTTGTACCCACTGTGTCAGTCCATCTCACCGAGGGTCTTGCTCTCTTTCACTGATCTTCTACCAAGCATGACACCCTTTCCCAGGGACTGATCCCTCTTTAACACGTCCAAAGTATGTGAGATACACTCTCGCCACCTGAGGTGCATTCTGGCTGTACTTCTAAGACAGATTTGTTCATTCTTTCAGCAGTCCATGGTATGTTCAGTATCATTCACCGACACCACATTTCAAGGGCATTAATTTCAGATTCTTTCTTATTAACTGTCCAGCTTTCACATACATATGAGGCAACTGAAAACACCATGGCTTAGGCCAGGTGTACCTTAGTCTACAAGTGACACTTTTGCTTTTCAACGCATTAAGTGTATGTTAAATATATGTATATGTATATACACACATATACACATACATAAAAATCCATTGTTGAATCAATTCCAACAGACTATAGGACAGAGTAGAATTGCCCCACAGAATTTCCAAAGAGCACTTGGTGGATTCAAATTGCCAACCTTTTGGTTAGTAAGCAAAGGCTTAACCACTGTACTACTGGGGACTGTTTGATAATCTGCCTTTTTATGTCATGGATTGAATTGTGTCCCCCCAAAAACATATGTAGCCACGTGGCTGGGCCATGATTCCCAGTATCTTCTGACTGTGCTCCATTTTGTGGTTTTCCTATGCTGTATGTTAAAGGATTAGGGTGGGACTGTAAATCCCTTTATAAGATCACCTCCCTGTTCCACTGTAAAGGGAGTTTCCCTGGAGTATGGCTTGCCTCACCCTTAATCCTTTCATCCTTCGAGAGATAAAAGGAAAGGGAAGCAAGATAAGAATTGGGAACCTCACACCGTCAAAAAAGCAGCACTGGGAAAAGAGTGCGTCCTTCAGACCCGAGGCGAGCAGAGATGCTTCCTGCACAAAGACTGATGTAATACCGTGTGATACTTGCCTCCAGAGCTGACAAAGGGGAAAGCCTTCCCCTGGAGCAGACATCCTGAATATGGACTTGTAGCCTACGGGACTGTGTAAGAATAAACCTCCCTTTGTTAAAGCCATCCACTCTGTGGCATTTCTGTTAGAGCAGCCCTAGCTGACTAAAACATGTTATGAGCATTTTCCATTAGATGTAAACACTCCTTTTGAGCAAGAGTTTTTTACTTTTTATTATGGAAATTTTCACATATTTTCATACCCCAAAATATAAGGAATGCCATAAGGCCCACTCATGCACTCATCACTCAGGTTGAAATTTACTAGCACTTTCCGATCTTTGAACATAGTTTTAATGGCTACTTATAGTCTAATGTATAGCAGTGTAGTTGTTTTCAGGAGCCATCGAATTGGTGCAGTGCACAGTGATCCTGTGTACCCACCAGGTGACACTGCCTGGTCCTGTGCCCCTCTCACAATCTCAGTTACCCTTGAGCCCATGTTTACAGAAATAACACTGTTATTTCAACCAAGTTTGTATTGTTCAATAGTCAGGTTGGACTTAGTATTGTAAATAGCATTGCAAAGAAGATTTTTCTGAATAAGTCTCTGTGTAAATACAAGATTATTTCCTCCTTATAAATTCTTGGAAATAGACCTAGTTGGTTAAAGAGAATAAACAATTTAAGACTTTTGATATGTGTTGCCAAAACACTCACTAGAAAGTTTGTATCAGTTTACCCTGCCTCCTCCCAATGAAACACTCACTAGAAAGTTTGTATCAGTTTACCCTACCTCCTCCCAATGGCAGTTTCTAAGAGTGCAATTTTACCACTCTCAACCAATCAAGTCAGATTCTTTAAAAATGAATTTGTCTGTTAGGCAGGTTGATTGACACATTGGTATTCTTCCTCCATCACCACCCACCCTCATTCCTCAAATTAGCCTCAAGCAGATAGAGTGGCTTTTGCATCAATAAGACTTCCTCATGGGCGAAAATAAAAATGAGGCCAGAGAACACCATTGTTAGTTCTGCACACTTTCTCCCTATCACACCACACACGCTACTTATCCCACACGTGTAGTCCTGGTGCCTGGCATTTTTACCTACTTAGACAAACAAGAATCCTTTATTTTGGCAGCAAGGGAGAACAACTGATGAGCTACAAATCCTGGCAAAAGTGGCACCCAGCCACCTGCCTGGGACTAGACCAAAGCACTGAGTCCTAGCTAATGTTGTGCCCAGATTTGCATGTGCTTTCCTATTTTCTCGGCCTGCATCCAGACTTACAAATACAGTCAGTCTCCAGAAGCTGGCTCCAATACAGCTTACAAATATGTTTAAATGGGCAGAGGGAAGTTCAGGACACAGATGGCTTGCCAGAGGGAAACATACTAAGAGAACTGAGATGCCCCTTTAATAACTGTCCTCTTTTGGCCTTCCCAGATAAGAAAAAGATGTATGAAGATGCCAAGAAAATTCCCAGCACTGGTAACAAGGTTATGGATAATTAAGGGACAGAGCTTAAAATTGCAGGAAACTTGTATAACTTACATTCTCACTAGCAAGTGCGTTTTACAAGGACCGGATTCTTGTCTTTTATACTTATGGATTTATCCTAAAGATACAAAAGACACCTGACGTGTCGTGGTTGTTGTTAGGTGCTGCTGAGTTGATTCTGACTGACAGCAATACTAAATACATCAGAACTAAACACCACCAAGACCTCTGCCATCCTCGCCATTGTTGCTCTGTTTGAGCCCACTGCTGCAGCCACTAGGTCAATCTTGATAAGGGTCTTCCTCTTTTCTGATGACCCTCTACCAAGCATGAAGTCCTTCTCCAGGAACTGATCTCTCCCGACAACATGTTCAAATTACACGAGAAAAAGTCTCATCATCTTTGTTTGTAAAGAGCATTCTGGCTGTTCTTCCAAGATAGATTTGATCCTTCTTCTGGTAGTTCATAGTATAGTCAATATTCTTTGCCAATACTAAGATTCAAACTCACCAATTCACCTTTGGTCTTCCTTCGTCATTGTCCAGCTTTTGCATACATAGGAAGCGATTGAAAATACCAGAGCTGAAGACAGGGTATCTTAGTCCTCAAGGTAACGCCTTTGCTTTTTAACACTTTAAAGAGGCTTTCTGCAGCAGATTTCCCCTATGCCATACATTGTTTGATTTCTGGACTGTTGCTTCCATGGGCATTAGTTGTGGATCCAAGTAAAATGAAATCCTTGACAACTTCAGAATTTTCTCCATTTATCATGATGATGCTTGTTGGTCCAGCTGTGAGGATTTTTATTTTCTTTATGTTGAAGTGTAACACATACCAAAGGCTGTAGTCTTTGACTTTCATTCCTAAGGGCTTGAAGTCTTCTCTTTTAGCAAACAAGCTATGTCATCTGCATATTCCAGGTTGTTAGTGAGTCCTTCTCCAATCCTGATTCTGTGTTATTCATTATATAGTGCAGCTTCTTAGATTATTTGTTCAGCATACAAAATACACAGGAACAAACTAACTACATCTGTGGAAAGAGACAATGTAGAAGCTCAATATCATCAGTCTAAACAAAGTCAGGGGCCAACTGCAGAACAGACCATCAATTTTTTTATGTGCAAGTTCAGGTTGAAGCTAAAGAAAATTAAAACAAGTCCACAAGAGCCAAAGGAAAACCTTGAGTATATCCCTCCGGAATTCAGGGACCATCTTAAAAACATATTTGATACATCGAAAACTAACCACTGAAGACCAGACGAGTTGTGGAAGGACATCAAGGACATCATACATGAAGAAAGCAAAAGGTCATTAAAAAGATAGAAAAGACCAAAATA
Source organism: Heterohyrax brucei (assembly GCA_028571685.1). Classification (NCBI taxonomy): domain Eukaryota; kingdom Metazoa; phylum Chordata; class Mammalia; order Hyracoidea; family Procaviidae; genus Heterohyrax; species Heterohyrax brucei. The sequence continues at coordinate 114,483,574 of CM053143.1, read as the reverse complement.
GATGATAGAGAAGACTCTGAAACTTGCTCTTGAACACTGAGTAGCTAAAGCAAAAAGAAGAAATGACGAAGTTAAAAAGCTAAAGACAAGATTTCAAAGGGTAGCTTGGGAGGACAAAGTAAAGTACTATAATGAACTGTGCAAAGACCTGGAGTTAGAAAACCAAAAAGAACACGTTCAAGCTGTAGGAACTGAAGAAAACATTCAAACCTCAAGTTATGGTATAGAAGGATTCTACGGACAAAATACTGAATGATGCAGGAAGCATCAAAAGCAGACGGAAGGAGTACAGAGTCATTCAGCTATCTCGTGAGGTAGCATATGGTCGAGAGTCAATGGTACTGAACAGACCCAAGCTGCACTGTATTTTCAGTTGCATCATATGCATGCAAAAGCTGGACCATGAACAAAGAAGACAGAAAAAGAACTGATGCCTTTGAATTGTAGTGTTCGAGGAGAATGTTGAATGTACCATGGACTGTCAAAAGAACAAATAGATCTGTTTTGGAAGAAGTACAACTAGAGTGCTCCTTGGAAGCAAAGATGGCAAGACTGTGTCTTACATACTTTGGACATGTTGTCAGGAAAGATCAGTCCCTGGAGAAGGACATCATGCTTGGTACAGTGGAGGGTCAGCAAAAAAGAAGAAGACCCTCAATGAGATGCATCAACACAGTGGATGCAACAATAGGCTTAAGCATAAAAACAATTGTGGAAATGGCACAAGACCGGGCAGTGTTTCGTTCTGTCATTCATAGGGTCGCTGTGAGTCAGAACTGACTCGACAGTACCTAACAACAACAACAAAGCTGCACTGAAGGCACTGGAGAAAAACAAGTCTCCAGGAATTGTGAGAATACTAGTTGAGATGCTTTTAAAAAAGGATGCAGCATTGGATGTACTTGCTTGTCTCTACCAAGAAATTTAGAAGACAGCTATCTGGCCAACAGACTGAAAGAGATCCATATTTATGCCTCTTTCAGAGAACAGTGATCCAGCTGAATGCAGAAATTATCCAACAATACAATTAATATCACACACTAGTAAAATTTTGCTGAAGATTATTCAAAAATGATTTCAGCAGTATGTAGACAGGGAACTGCCAGAAATCCAAGCCAGATTCAGAAGAAAACATGGAACAAGGAATATTATTACTGATGTTAGGTGGATCCTGGCAGAAACAAAGACTATCAGAAAGATGTTTATGTGTATTTTATTGACTATGCAAAGGCAATCATCTGTACGGGTCATAAGGAATTATGGAGAACATTACAAAGAATGGGAATTTCAGAACACTTAATTGTGCTCATGGGGAACCTGTACACAGAAGAGGTGGTTGCTTGAACAGAATAAAGGAATAACTGGATGGTTTAAATCAGGAAATATGTGCATCAGGATTATATCTTTTTACCACATCTATTCAGTCTGTATGCTGACACATCACAAGCACTCACTAAACATTTGTTGAATGGATTCATTAAGTATGAAAAAAGAATTGTGACTACTGTACCCTCAGCAATTGTGTATTAAAACCTTAATATGTGTACTGTTGGGTTTTAAAAACAATCCTTCCCTCTAGCTCCAGTCTGCTGGAGAAGCTGACATACACAGAAAAACTAGACAATAAAAATATGTTCTCAGCAACAGGTGCAGACAGCAAGAACTCTTGGCATTCAGGAAACACCTCTACCTTAGGTGATGAGGAAAGGCCATACAAAGGAGGTGAAGGGTAGCCAAGTCTTAAAGATGGATAGAATAACAGCAACAGCAGCTATGAATGTATTTATTTTAGGTCAGGATTCCCCAGAACCAATGTGCAGCCAAAGCCTTTTGAAGCCAAACTACAGAACACCCATGATGAACACTAATCAAAACCAGTTACCATCAGTTGATTCCAACTCATGGTGGTCCCACGAATATCAGAGTAGAACCGCGCACTATAGGGTTTTCAGTGGCTGATTTTCCAGAAGCAAATTGCCAGGGCTATCTTCCAAAGCACCTCTGGGTGGACTCAAAGCTCCAATCTTTCATCAGCAGCTGAACATACTAACTTTTTGCACACCCAGAATTCTGATGGACACAGAGGAAAATGGAAAACTTCAGTATGATTCCCAAACATGCATGTAACTTTCTGATTGAATTTCCAAAAATGGAAAACAATTTAAAACGTATGTGGAATTCATAGTATTAGATATTTTTCTTCAAAAAATTATATTTGAGTGTGAAACAGGCTACTCACTGTTGAGAAAGATCAAGTAACAAAAATCATGAATTGTACGTGGTCCTGCATTGTACTCCTAGTTGTGCTACTTACTAGCTCTGTAACCTTAGGCATGGTACTGCCCTCTCTGTGTCTCATTTTCCTCGTCAGTAAACTGCCTGCCTCCTAGGGTTGGCATGAAGATTAAAGGAGATAGCACATGTAAAATCCTCGGTGGCACGCAGCTCAATGAATTTTAGGTATTATTATTTTAAGACATTGGCAGTCATCAAGGATGAATCTGATGAAGGGTTATGAAACTGGAGACTAAGAATATTATAAAACAGTGATTACATTTAAGAAGGAAGAATGATTTGTTTTCCAAGGTCTTGTCTATTTTCCCAGTTAACTGTGTTGTCTACCTCCAATGGTGGTTCTGAAAGCATTGTTTGGGAATACCTGGGCATCCACATAATCTTCTGAGGCAATCTGTGAATATGCTGTGGAATATTCTAGATGCCAGGTGGTATGTGATGTTGCACCCGATTAAATGCAGACAGATACATGAATCCAGCTGCCTTTCATTAAGCCAGAAATGAAATATATTTGCAAAATTGTAAAATACTGACACTCCTTTTACTAACTTCTTTTGGAAAAATACTCATGTCACCATACGTTTATTGTTATCTTAAGTGCATCAATAAATAAAAATTGGAATATTTCTTAGTTTTAATTTATAATACAAAGAATGTCAGTAGATGCAATGTATGTAGAAATCTTGATGGTGTAGTGGTTAAGTGCTATGGCTGCCAAAAGGTTGGCAGCTGGAATCCACCAAGCACTTCTTAGAAACTCTATGGGGCAGTTCTACTTTGTCCTTTTGGGTCGCAACGAGTTGGAATTGACTGGGTGGCAGTGGGTTTGGTTTTGTGGTTTATAATCTACATGGTGGTGTAGTGGTTAGGTGTTACATCTGCTAGCCAAAAGGTTAGCAGTTCAAATCTCCCAGCCACTCCTTGGAAACTCTAAGGGGGCGGTTCTACTCTGTTCTGTAGGGTCATTATGGGTCAGAATTGATATGATGACACTGGGTTTGATTTTTAATGAACATAAGCAAAAGCTCTTTGGGTTCCTCAATAATTTGAATAATTTTGAATAAAGGGTTTTAAAAACTAAAAGTTGGAGAACCTCTGGACTAGAACAAAGCACAGGGGACTGAACACCAGGCAGTCACTGATAGAAGCAGGCTCTGTCTTTATATCCAGAGGTTATCTTCTGTCAGAACTGTATTTAGGAAGCTTATTGGGAAAGCAGCATGGAGTTAAAGCTGTTCTAATATACCATTTCCTTTGCTTTTCAGCAGTTGTTCCCATAAGGGCTGAGCTCCCTTAGCTGCAAAGATCAGAGGTCACTCAAATTATCTCAAGTAAATGGGTAACTCAAAGCCTGCCACTAGAACTCAGACTTTGACATGCATTTGTTTTCAGCTTATAGTCCTTTTATTTGACATCCTTTCCCCCATCAATCATGTTAGAATTGTCCATTTCATCTGTGATAAATTGAAAGCCACTCAAATCTTTACTCTGAAGTTAGATCAAACCTTTGTTTCTTGCATAGTTGTTATAGCTCCAGAACTGCTGATGCTCCTCGCCATAGTGTAAATAGTTATATTTTATATCATATGACCCCATCCGAACTGGCCACAGCCAGATGGACCTGGAACTAGATACTTCTTCAAAGGTTATTAATCTATGGGCTGTGTTCCCTGCTTGTCTGGTGGTGACTTCGCTCTCTGTCCTATTTTTAAAATCTCCCTGATCGGTAGGCTTCCAGAGCAGTGCGCACAGACTTCCCTGATGCAAAGAAACACACATGGAGATCATCAAAAAGACAGCTGATCAGTCTCTGTCTTCAAGATTCTGATTCAAGCGTTGAGGGCAGAGCGTGGAATCAATTTGTTTAACAAGGCTCCAGGTGGATCTTGTCATGAACAAGTCTGGAACACAACAAAAACTAAAAAAACCAAACCTACTGCTGCACAGTCGCTTCTGATTAACTCATACAGACCCCGTACGACACAGTAGAACTGCTCCATAAGGTTTCCAAATCTGTAAATCTTTACAAAAGCTGGCACAGTGGTGGGTTTAAATGACTGTGCCACCTGGCTTCCTTTGGGATATCAGGACAGCCTCTTTTTTTTTTTTTTTTTTAAATTGTGGTTAAGTGAAAGTATACAATCCAGATTAATTTTGTGTGCCTGCCCATCTGCAGCTCCTTCTGCTCTCCTTGCCCAGTGACAGCACACTCCTCCTTTTCATTCTATTCTTGTCATATCCTCTTAACAAGCTCTTGTCCCTTCCTCTCCACCTTCTTCTCTCTCATCTGGAAAGAGACCAGTAGGACAGCATCGTATAAATGCATAGAACCATAAAGTACACCCACTACATAGTCACATTGTGTCCCCAAGTGCAGTCCATTTTTGTCAGAAGAGTTGAGCTCAACAGTGTTTTCCAGACAGGGCAGCAGCAGGTCTAGGGGCCATGCCCAGGGGATTGATCCCCAGGCCGTGGGACCATCAGTTGTGGTCTTTTAGAAGAGTTCTTGAGCTGGACCCTTCTTTTTCTCTTGTTGCCACAGGGACTCTACATTGTGTGCCCTGTCACAGGAGAACCTCTTTTTAAAAGGTGTTGGATCACAGCCTCCGCCAGACTGAGTCTAGCACAACTGGATGGTACCAGGCTACCGCCGCCGACTGCTCTGACCAGGAGCACAGCAGAGGATTCGGGACAGAGCTGGAAAAAGTACAGAGCAAATTCTAACTGACAAAAAAGTTATGACAAAACAGACTTACTTGTCTGACAGAAACTGGAGACCCCACAGGAAGCCTCCAGAAACCTTTTTAACTCTGTGCTGCAGTCACTCCTGAGGTTCATCCTTCAGGCAAAGATCAGGCAGGCAGAAAACAAGGCTAAACGGCACAGCAGCTCACGGGCAAGAATGAAAATGCAGGAGGGGACAGGAAAGCTGGTAATTGGGAACCCAAGGTCAAGAAGAGGAGAAGGTTCACATGACAAGGCAACCAATGTCACAAAACATGTGTATTAATTGTTTAATGAGAAACTAATTTGCTCTGTACACCTCCACTTAATTTTTTTTTAAAAGGTATTGGGAATATCTGGGTGTGACAAAGAGCAATGATTTTCAAACTTCAGTGAACTTACCAGTAACCTAGAGTCAATATTTTCTGATGAAGCAGACCTGGCTTGGGGCCCAGGAATTACCATTTTACTCCCCTCGATGTCTGGTATCTGTGCTCAGCTTTGACAACAGCAAGAATAAGATGTTTAACCCGGTTGTTTTGCTCCTGATATTCACTACACGAAAGAAAGGGATTTTTTTTTTTTTTAAATGAAAGACAAGCAGACGACCGCAGTAGAACAAGATAAATGGAGTTCTTTGTGTGACGTGAATTCTTCGCTCTCAACCTGAAGGTTGGTAGTGCAAATCCATCAAGCAATGCTGAGGAACAAGTCTTGTCAAGATGTCAGCTGAGCACACCCTAGGGACAGTTCGGCTCTGTGGCGCGTGAATCTCCGTGAATTGGAGTCCATTCCACGGCGATGGGAGTGGTCGCTGTTTTTGAGGCTGGGCCAAGAGAGAGGTGGGAGAAGCACAGACAGGGCAGCACCCATTCCTTCCCTCCTCAGAGGCAGCACCTCATCAGCTTTCGAGGCCAGTTCAAACACCAAATGCTACTGAGTACGTAGCTGGGTGACTGAAACTCGGAGCCCTCTCAGCCACGCCAAGCCAACGGCCGTCGAGTCGGATCCGACTCATGTCGCAAGGCATTGTAAATGATGTAATAAACTGGGGCTGGGACTCAGTCTTGCTAAAGATGACAAATTACACACTGGAGATTCCCGGTCTCCAGAATGTCACCTCAGCCCACAGGCAACCCAGCCTCCAGCCCGGATGCCATTCCTCATCACACTACCTGCCTCTGCTATCAGAAGATCACACCACTTATTTTCCAAGAAGGTCCAATTAACCAAATAACCTAATTAACACGTGTCAGTTTGATTTGGTGAAAGAGATATTTGTTTCTCCTACTAGAAAAGCTTCCTTGAGTCAGCTCTCGTAATTCACAGAGCATCTCTGCCTCGAGATTTCTCTTGTCCCCAGCCACTGCCTCTTGCTCCGTAAGACAAGCTTTATTTTCCTCCGCAGCAATCTATGACCGTCTATCAGACGATGGGCTGGGGCTGCTGGTAGCCGTCAAGTCAGTGCCAACTCACGGCTCCTCCGCGCGTGCAGAGAACCGCACTCTCTCAGGTTTTCAAGAGTGTGACCTTCAGAAAGTGGAATGTCTGGCCTGTCTTCTGAGTGACCTCTGGGTAAGTTCTGCACCCTGCTGGTTTTCCTTTGGAAAATTAGGGTGTTAAAAGCTAGTTTTTGTTTTTTCAATTTACATTGAGAAATGACAGGTTATTATCGACATTCAAGAAGTTAACATGAAAATTTCTATGTGGTAACTAAGAAAACATAAGATAGGGTTATTAGAAGCGCAAAGGAAACCCTGGTAGTATGGTGGCTAAGTGCTACGTCTGCAGACCAAAAGGTCGGCGGCTAAAATCCACAAGGTGCTCCTTGGAATCTCTATGGAGAAGTTCTCCTCTGCTCTATAGAGCCACTATGAGTCTGAGTCGACTAGACGGTGCTGGGTTTGGGTTTTTTCTGGAAGTGCTAAAAGTAACAAAGTACCGTTTCCCCTCCTGTTGGTTATACCCTAAAACCTAACAAACTGATAACTATTGTGAGGACTAGTTTGAATCCCAGAATATTTCTTTTTAATGTATGTTTTACATTTTATTTTGAAATACTTACAGACTTTCAGAAAAATTGCAAAAACCTTTTGGGTGTACCCTGTGTCCTAAATGTTAACATTGTATACATGTTTGCTTTATCCTTCTCCCTCTGTATACACACATCACAACACATACATGATTTTTTCCTGAACCATTTGGGGGTAAGTTGCAGACATACTGCCCCCATTCCCCTAAACATTGCTGTGTGTATTTCTTAGAAACACAGCTACTGTCTTGGCTAAGCACCGCACACTTATCCAAACATTGACTTATTACCTATCGTCTAATCTACAGATTTCATTCAAATTTTGCCCATTGTCCCACTATGGCCTCTAGCAGTAATGGGCCTGTATGACAAGCCCTATGTGTTCAGTCATTTGTTAGGATCAGCCAGGCCACCCAGAGCTGTCAGTCACCTTTGCTCCTAGTACAGTGCAGCCAAGAGATGCACTGTTGTGTTAGCCAGCCTACCAGTGACCAAGAGACAGGCCAAGATAGTCCCATAGCCCCAGTCTGAGCAGCAGCTGCTTTCCTCTAGACTTCTTGCTAGGACTCTAGTCCTGTTCCTGTTCCTTTAAGCCACTGTAAATCAGAACATTTTTACCTTATACAATCTCCTAAAAGTGGAAACACTAGATTTTTATACCTATGTATATATACTTATGTATATGTTTATATGTACATACATACTTGTATGTAAATGTATATATACATAATATAGAACTGCTTCATAGAGTTTTCAAGGTAGGTTTGGTTCAATGGGCACACATAATATACATATACAAATTCAAACTGCTCTTAAAAAAAATTAATGTATGCAGTGTGAGTGTGCTAGATTCAGCACATCCAGTATACTTCTATTACTTCAATTTGTTCCTATATCTTTAGTAGGCATAACACCTTCCTTTAACAGCTAATTTCACAGAATCACAAAACTTTATACTTGGAAGAAACCCAAGTGATTATCTCATTTGAACTCCTTCACAGTACATATAACCTGTAAGAAATATCTTTACAGGCAACAGAGGTAATCCTGAAAGAGGAAAGCAGTGATAATAGAAGTAGTGGAACCTAGGAAAGAAGGTACCTCAGTTATCTCAAACCAAATAATCTGTCTGTATTCATTTAACATGTTTCCACAATATTCGTTTTAGTCTGACTTAGCAAACTCCCCTTTTATAGACAATGCAATAATAAAACTCTTAGGAAATTTACACTGATACAATTTTTCTACATTCTTAAGTCAGTCCAGTGTGGCTGGCAGGGGTGGATTAGCCAACAAACAAGGTAAGCACAGTGTTACTTGTGTTTACTAAGCTGTAGTAAGCAGTTGTACATAGGTTTCACCAGACCACATCAAAGTGAAACTTAGCTGAACATATTCACTACAGATTAATAGGTAAGCCCTAGTAAGGATGTGCATAGCTTGGTTACTGAGTGGCCCACCTGTCAGGGATTCTAAATTTGAAAAGGCTTTGATTCTGTAGGAAGGTGCTATAGGGTTTGGAAAGAGACAAATGCCAGCCATACCTAGAAGCAGAGCTGTGATGTGGGGGAAAAACTGTGAAACTGTTCACTGCAGATTAGTAAGTAAGCACAAATAAACCCCTGCTTAGCTTGCTAATTAGATAAACTGTGGGACCCCAAACCAAACCTACTCCCATTGAGTAGATTCCAACCCTTAGCAACCCTATAGGACAGGGTAGAACTGCCACATAGGGTTTCCAAGGAGTGCCTGGTGGATTCAAACTGCCAACCTTTTGATTAGCAACTATAGCACTTAACTACTATACCACCAGGGTTGCCAGCCAGCCAAGTGCCGTCGAGTCAGATCCAACTCCCACCAGGTTTGGGAGAAGCAAATTCTCTGACATCAGCCCCTATAAGTTTTAGTGTAGCCTTCGCTACTTGCTAGGAGTGTAAAACCAGAAACTATACCCATTGCCATCAAAGCGATTCCAACCCAGAGTGACCCGGTAGGACAAAGTAGAACTGTCCCATAGGGTTTCCAAGTCTGTAATCTTTATGGAAGTAGACTGTCATGTCTTCTTCCTCCAAAGCAGCTGGTGCACTCAAACCTCTGACCAAGTGCTTAACCAATGGAGCTATCCAGGCTCCCAGTAGGAGTATAACCCTGGACAAACAATTTATTCTTACTTTGCGTGGGTCTCTTCACCTCTAAAATGGGATGATAATAATAGTCACTACCTCTTAAATTTGCTGTGAGAATTAAATGAAGTCACAAGTGTAAACACTTAAGTGACCTGTTGCTATTACAGTGTGGTATGCTGAGTTGTGAGCACTGGTTGTGTCATAGAAATGGGTATGGGTTGTTGTCCTGTATGGGTTAATGGATTTTGGATTCTGTCTTCTACTGTGACTGACAGGGGCCCCAACCTCCACACCTCTTCCTGGCTTGCAGGCAGCTGAGCCTCAGATCTTTGTACTTCGAAGACCTTTGAAACTGAAATTGCAACAAAGAGAGGACAGTTTATTCAGGGAGGCTTTGCTTACGTTGCCATAGAGATTGGTCCTTTTTCCAACCTTTTGTTCCCATCCCCCAGTGTGTAGTTACCACTCCTTGGTAGAATTTTTTTTTCTTCTAATTTTGATGAAAATACACACAGCAGAACACACACGTTCCATTGGTTACATTCTTCACATTGGGTCACAATATGGGTCACCCATATTGTTCCATCACGATTGCCTGAGGCTCAGTTCCCCTAAACTTCTTATCTGTGCTTTAGAGTTATTATTAACAATTTGATCTCATACAGATATTTGTTTAAAATGCTTGTGACAAACATACATTAATAATTTAATTAAGCAATTGGTTAGTTTAAAGATGACTTTGGGGAGTAATTTTAAATTTTCTAAGAGTGATAGTGCTACCCGATTTGGGTCCATGCCCTGGAGCAGTCAAGCCAATACAACATACTGCAAGCTAGAAAGAGGAAGAAGGTTTATTAGGAGGTATGATACCACCAGAGACTTAACAGGAACACAGGCTGTTCTCCATGGGCTCTCAAAGGCAATTTTTACATCAGAGTTTATGTATCATTTCAACAAGAAATGTTTCATGTTTTTAAGCACATAGCTCACAGATAAATAGTCACAAGTAACTCTTTATTAAACTACAGATGCGTGTGTCAGACACCTGGACTCTCACCTGCATGGTTGTAACAGACAAAGACAAAACATACAAAATACCTCAGCTAGAGAAACCTGCCTTCCAGGTCCCCTCTGAGATAAGGAGCAAGAAAGAAAGTTGGTGATATACAAAATGCCAGGCAGCCTTTCTAGCTGCTGTTTTTCAGGCTGAAGGCTGTTTCTCAGGAGAGCAAAGAAGAGGAGGGAGATCAAGGTCACAGGAGCTGAGGGGGCTCTGTGCCCCTTTGGAAAGGGGCCAGTGAAGAGGCCAGAGTAGCTGGTGAAGTAAAAAACACTTACAGATTATTTAGAGTATCATTACGGCGTTGATTACATGAAGCTCTCAATTACATGTTTTGAAAAGGAGAAAACGTGTTGCAAGGTATTAGAGTTACAATAGATTTGAGGATTCCTCCAATCTCAATAGTTTCAATAAGTCCAGATTCTGTAAGAAGAAGAAATTCTATTCCACATATTTCTCCTTTCACTTAGGATTCATCCTTGATCAAAACATTCAGTAATCATAGCCAGGCACCATCCAGTTCTGATCTCATGGCTAAAATCAAGAACCAACCAAACCTACTGCTGTTGAGTTGATGCCAACTCATTGTGGCCCTATAGACACAGCAGAAATGGCCCATAGAGTTTCCAAGAAGTGCCTGGTAGATTTGAGCTGCCGAAATTTTGGTTAGCAGCTGTAGCACTTAACCAGCATGCCAACTAGGGTTTCTGCACAGGCCACAAGAAGGACTATACAGAAAGCCTCAAACCTGACTTACGTGTTTTAGATGCTTCTAAGAGCATCCACTGGTATCTTTTAAACATCTACCAAGGAAGAAAGAGACTCAGGATTTGAAGGAGCTCAATTATAGTGCTAATTGCCTCCAAGAACTATTTATGGAAACCCTGGTGGCATGGTGGTTAAGTGCTATGGCTGCTGACCATAAGGTTGGTGGTTCAAACCTGCCAGGTGCTCCTTGGAAACTCTATGGGACAGTTCTACTTTGTCTACAGGGTCACTGTGAGTCAGAATCGACTCCAGGGCAGTTTGGTTTTGGTTTTGTTAGTCTATACAGATCTTACTAGCACACAGTGGGACTCCAACTGTACCTTTAAGGGGAAAATAATTGTAATTCAAGTGTCTCTGCCCAGCTGGGAGTCCCTGGGTGGTACAATTGGTTAATATGCTCAAGTGGTTCAAGTTCACATGGAGGTGCCTGGCAAGAAAGGGTTGGTGATCTACATTAGAAAACTCAGCCACTGAAGCACTTGTGGAGCACTGATCTACTCTGATGTGCGTGGGGCCACCATGAGTCAGGCCAATGGAAAGGCAACTGGCGTATTCCTGGCTGAGTCATTGGTCGTGTGTGAAGGCAATAGAAACACATTCTTGGTCATTAAGAGTGCAGAAAATCCACCACTTTGATACCATTTGCTGGAAAAATTAGGCCAAACTGAGAAATAAAGTAAACTTAATAATGTAAAATCATGGCATGAAAAGCACTAATATAATCATTAAGATGAGTGAATTATGGCCACATAAGTGTCACTCTGGCTTAAAAGGCAACTGGACATTTATTATCTGGGCTATTGACATGATGACTTGTACTTTACAGGTTGAAAAGAAGCAAGTAATAGTGATCCTTGGAGATGTACTTTAGTAGTCGCAGACTTGTGGGAAATTTTCCTGGTCCACTTTGTAAAGTTGGCTCAATCCTGTGTGCAACCTACTGTAAACTACTTAAACAAGATGCTCTTTGAAAGTCAAATAACCTCATTGTTTACATTTACTAAGCACGGGCTACAGTGCTACAGTTAGGAATGACACGTCATTTTTATCTTATGACTTTTGGGCCGTATTACCCATTTTTCTCCACCTTCTCTAAAAAAGTTACATATGAAGGATCACAACAGAGAGTTCCAGACAAAGCTGAAGAAAAATGTAAATCAAAATTATAATTTAAAAAGGAAGACAGACTTTGTTGGCCCGATAGAGACTGAAGAAACTCTAAGAGTACAGCCAGCCCCTAGAAATGTTTTCGGCTCCAAAATGAAGTCACTCCTAAGGTTTATCCTTTAGCTAAAGACTGGACAGGCCCATAAAACAAAATGAGATTAAGATGCACGCCAGCTCAAGGGCAAGGACTAGAAGGTAGGAGAAGACAGGGGAGCTGTTAATAGGGAACCTGGTGGTGATAAGGGTGAATGGTGACCTACTGTGGGGCTGTTAGCCAACGTCATAAAACAATGCTTACTCTGTGTTCTGAACTTTCATCTAAAGTACCGTTAAAAAAAGGTGAAACAGAAATAAATAAAAATATTACATATGATTAAAAGCAAGTTTGTACCCAAAAGTTTCTGTTATTCCCATTCCCTGGCCTTCGAGGAGACGAAGTGACCTAATAGAGGTAACAAGGGTAGTCAGGCTGGGGATCAATCAAAAGTCACCGTTTATTAGCTGTGTATTCTCATAGGGTTGCTAATAGTTGGAATTCATTCCATAGCAGCAGGACCTTGGACAAGTGACCTCACTGTGCTGAGACTCAAATTTTTGACCTAGCCTTCATTTTGTGGAAAGGACAGATAAAGGAATTTCCCCAATTCTCTCTAGCCTGGACTCTAGTGTGAAAGGGAGGATTCTCAGCAATTAACACTAAAGCCTTGAGCAGCTGAAAATAATGAGGTGGATTTTCTTACCAGGAAAAGTTAAAGAACTAGAATCAACATTGATTGAGTGCAGGGATTTTGTGTTGTTATGTACCACGGAGTTGACTCTGACTTACAGAGACCCCCTAGGACAGAGCAGATCAGCGCAAAGGGTGTCCTAGGCAGTCAACCTTGGTGTTGAATTTTGGACTGCAGAAGCTGATAAAAATCTTCAATTTCTTCTTCATCTTTGGCCTTAATGGTTGCTACATAAACTTGAATAATGGTTGTATTACCTGGCTGTCCTTGTGGGTGTATGGATATTATCCTACTACTGACAGCATTGTACTTTAAAACAGATCTTGAAATGTTCTGTTTCATGATGAATGCAGCACAATTCCTCTTCAAGTTTTCATTCCTGGCATAGTAGACCATATGGCTGTCCAATTCAAATGGCCATTACCAGTCCCCTTCAGCTCAGTAATGCTTAGAATATTGATGTTTACATGTTCCACATCATTTCTGCTGATTTCCAATTTTCCTAGATTCTTAGTTCCTAGATTCATACTTTATGCATTACACATTCCAATTACTAATGGATGTTTGCAGCTGTTTCTTCCCGTTTTGAGTCATGCCACATCAGCAAGTGAAGGTCCCCAAAGCTTTAGTCCATCCACATCATTAAGGTCAACTCTTATTGAGGAGGCAGCTCTTCCCCTGTCGTCTTTTGAGTGCCTTGTAATCTAGGGAGCTCATTTTCCAGCACTATACCTGTCAATGTTCTGCTGCTATTCACTGGCTAATTCTGTTCAGGAGACTACTGTGTCCTTTTGCCTACTCTGGAAGCTTAGCTGAAACCTGTCTGCCCTGAGTGACCCTGCTAGTTTCTGAATACTGGTGGCATAGCTTCCAGCATCACAGCAACATGCAAACACCCACAGTATGACAAAGTGACAGACAAGCTGGGGATCACATTGCAAAGTGCACTTAACCCACTCTACAGTGTTTTCAGTCACATAATGTGCATGTAAAAACTGGACAATGAACAAGGAAGACAGAAGAATTCATGCCTTTGGACTGTGGTGTTGGAAAAGAATATTGAATGTACCGTGGACTGACAAAAGAACCAACAGATTTGCTGTGGGAGAAGTACAACCAGAATGCTCCTTGGAAGTAGAGATGGTGAAACTGTGCCTTAGATACTTTGGACATGTTGTCAAGAAGAATAAATCCCCGGAGAAGGACATCATTCTCAGTCAAGTAGGTTGTCAGCGAAATAGAGGAAGACTCTCAATGAGATGGACTGACACAGTGGCTGCAACAATGGGCTTAGCTTAAAAATGATTGTGAGCATGGTGCAGGACTGGGCAGTGTTTCATTCTGTCGTGCTTAGGGTCTCTATGAGGTTGGCCGTTCAAATCCACCAGATGCTCCTTGGAAACCCTTTAGGGTATTTCTACTCTGTCTTATAAGGTTGCTATGACCTGGAATCAACTTGACCACAGTGGGTTTGGTTTTTGGTTTTTGCCCACTAGGCAGGGGCAGTTGCTCAGCTGTGAAGCAGCAGGGCAGGTCCATTGGGTGATCTGTCCTGCTGGGAGCCCCTGAAAGTGCTTTCCTGTACCCCTAGTCTGCCTATCTCTGATGTGGGTGTGGCCAACCCAAGTGGCACAGACACTGTACTTAGCAGATGGCTGAGCCACCACTGCAGGTAGCCAGGAACCGTCAGAGGTAGACCACTGGGGAGAAGATGTGGGGGGCCGGTGAGAAAGCCTGCTTTGTTTGTTACCAAGTGCTTTGTCCACTGCTGAGATTTCCGTGAATCTGCTCTCCGGTCCTCACTGTCTGCCAGTGTCTGACAGTCATCCGAGATGGGGAATCACGCTGGGTTAGCTGATAGGGGGCTTTCTCTCCTATTTTTTTTCACTTTTTGTCTTTTGTCAGTTTCTTATTCCCTTCCATTTTGGGTTGAAATACTTATCTCTTCATTTGGCACTTTGAATTCCAGGATTGACATTTGCCCCTGACTTACTTTTTGGGGTCTTTACTGTGCTGGGACAGCTGGCGCTTCTTTCTATGACGTCATGTTGGCCAGAAGCCCCTTTGTATAACTTTTTATAGTTTCTTTCATAGATCTGTTTCTCTTTCTCTGTTCACACACGCACACACACACACACACACACTCATGCACATGCACACATGTGCACATGCTCATATTTAATACACTTAAATATTTAATCTAAATATACTTAAATTGCTTAATTTCCCTGAGCTTCTATTTTCCCATTTGGAAAAGATAAAGTGCTAATTCTTTCCTCAGGAAATTATAAAATCAAATACAAGAATAATCTTTAAAATTTCCTGAGGAATGAATTTTTTTTCAAGTTAGGAAACAGAAGCTCAGAGAGATTAAATGATTTGCTTAAAAAATCAATGGCAAGATGGAGCTGGGAAGGCAGGGACACTACCAGGAAAGGCAGAGTAAGGACCACTGAAATTCTTCTCCTCCATAAGAGCAGCTGAGGACACTGGCAAACATGGTCAAAGTCACCTTTTCAGAATGCTGGAAATTAACCAAAGGCTTTCCATTTATTTATAGAAAAGATTGACTCTCAGTAAGCACAGTGATATGAATTAACCCATGCCACCCCCTAAATATCTGTTGAAATCTTAATCCTTGTGTTTGTATATATAAAACCCTGTTTGTAAATAACAGTTTCTTTATGTCACGTTAAGGAGGTCATACCAGAATAGGATGGATCTGTTTACTATAAAAAGAGCAGAACAGGCGCAGAGACACACAGGGGGAAGGATAACCATATGAAGACAGACATACATGGCAGATGATTCCCAAGCCCAAGAACTCCAGAGACTACCAGCTATTAGAAGCTGAAATAGGCAAAGAAGGACCTTTTCTTAGAACTATCTCTAAGTTTGTACTTCTAGCCTCCTGAAGGAAACCCTGATGGGATTATCGGTTAAGCGCTATGTCTCCTAACCAGAAGGTCAGCAGTTGGAATCTGCCAGGCACTCCTTGGAAACTCTATGGAGCAGTTCTACTCTGTCCTCTAGGGTTGCTATGAGTTGGAATTGACTCGACGGCATTGGGTTTGGATTTTCTTTTTCCGTCTTTGGTTAGCCTCCCAAACTGTAAGAAAATAAATCTCTGTTCTTAAATCACCCACTTGTGATATCTCTGTTGCAGTAGCTCTAGGTAACTAAGACACAGAGGGTTTGTGGTATTTTATTTTGCCCTGTGCCAATCTCCATCTCCCAAGGGCAAGGCTATCCTTGGAAACAAAAATTGCACAGCCAAAATGAACATTAGCCACCTATCAGTCACTGGAGAAAAGGTTTGTAGCTTCCCTAAAACCTCAGTCTCAGAGATTTGTCATTATATTGCATGTCTGATGATTTCCTGCAAAATCTTCTTCTAAAGCCTTGTCTGTATTTGACTTGACTCAGAAAAGCCTTTCTCTCAGGGGCATTTGCAAAATAATAATAATAAAACAAAAACATTCAATAGCTAACAGGTGGGACAAACAAGAAGATGATGGAAAACTTAAAAAGAAAAACCAAATAATGTGATGTTAATAAGGGGCTCTGAAAAGTTCCAACATATTCCTGGAATCTAGAAGACCACACAAGTGGTAGGGCTGTGTGCATACCCTGGAAACAATAAATGGAAAGATATCTTGTGTTCATGGATTGAGGATTAATATTGTTAAGATGGCAATACACTCAAATTGATCAACAAATTTCATGCAATCCCTGAGAAAATACTGGCTGCCTTTTGTTAAAGAAATTGACAAGCTCATCCTAAAAATCAAAAGGCCCCAGAATAAACAAAACATTCTTGAAAAAGAAGAGCAAAGCTGGAGAGTACATTTCCCAATTTCAAAACTTATTCCAAAGCTATGGTAATGAAAGCAATATGGTGCCAGCTTAAGGACAGATAAATAAGTCAGTGGAATAGAGCTGAAAGTCCAGAAGCCAAGTCTTACATTCACAATTAATTGAAACTGAAGAGACAGGTATTGGTCTCAAGACATAGGATCATAACCTCTGGAATTTCAAAGGGTGGAGCCACAGCTTGCTGGGTCTCAAGGGCTGAGGCTACAATCTTCTAGGTTTCAAAGAGTCAGATTTTCATAAACTTGCTTCTAGAGCGTAGGGCTGCTATTTATAAGTGCTGGGGTCTGGGGCTGGATCCACTTCCCAAAGCTAAGGGGGTACGGCTGCCATACTGAACAGTCAGAAGAATGGCGGTCAGCTGGGGCCAAGAGAATTAGCTCGTGACTCAGATAGACGAGGAGAACGGGGCTGCCCTGAGCTGAGGGGACACGGTTACCACTGCAGCAGGCCTGGAAGGCAGATGGCAAGCCCAAGGCCAAAGGACCTTCATCCAGAATCCAGACAGCATAGCTGACACCCAGAGTCTGGAGGGCGTGGAAACTACCTCGAAGGTCTCAGAGAACAGTGGATTATTTTCAAGGCTTGAGAGTTCTTACAAATGGTTCTGCTGGTTTTTGACTTGCTTACGCCTGTCATCCCTGCTGTCCCTCCAGTTTCGTCCGTTTGTAATGGAAATGTCCACCTTATGTCTGTTGTTCCAAGTTATCTAGAAGCAGGTAATTTGTATTCCAGAGTTCACAGGTGAAGAGAAATTTTTCCCCAGGATGGAATTTGAACTTGAAGTTGATTTAAGACTTTTAGTTTAGGATAATCTGATGGGTGAATGTGTTTTATGTGTGGCAAGGATGTGAATTTTGGGGCCAAACAGTGGAATCTCGCAGATTGAGTACTGTCTCCCCAAAATATGCATCAACTTGGCTAAGTCGTGATTCCCAGCAATTTGTAATCTCACTTAATTTTCTAACCTGTTGTAAACCCTAATCTCTGCCTGTGATTAGTGGGGCAAGGATTTAATAAAACAGAAAACCCAAAGCCAAACCCACTGCTGTTGAGTCAATTCTGACTCACAGTGACCCTATAGGACAGAGTAGAACCACCTCACAGAGTTTCCAAATAGTGCTTGGTGGATTCAAACTGCTGAACTTTTGATTAGCAGCTGTAGCACTTAAACCACTGCATGTCCAGAGTTTCCAACTGGGCAAGGTTAGGTTATGTTAAAGAAGGTTAGCTCACAGCCCTGATCTCACAAAAGTGGAGTTTCCCTGAGACGTGGTCCACATCACCTTTTATCTTACAAAAGCTAAAAGGAGAGTGAAGCAGGCAGAAAGATAGGGATTTCATTACCACCTACCAGCAAGAACAGCCACAAGTAGGGCATATCCTTTGGAACCAGAGCCCCTGAGCTGAGAAGCTGCTAGACCAAGGGAAGATTGATGACAAGGACCTTCCCCAGAGCCAACAGAGAGAGAAACCTTCCCTTGGAGATGGCACCCTGGGTTTGAATTTCTAGGTTCCCAAACTATGAGAGAATAAATTTATCTGTGTTATAGCCATCTGCTTGTGGTATTTCTGTTACAGCAGCAGTAGGCAAGTAAAACAGCCAAATATTATGTGATTCTATTTATATTAAACGTCTAGAACAGTCAAATCCAGAGAGACAGTAAGTAGATTAGTGGTGGCCAGGTCTGGGAGGAGGGAAAATTGGGGACTGACTGCTAATGCACATGGAGATTCTTTTCGGGGTGACAAAAAGGTTCTGAGAACATTTTTGAGAGTTGTCTTATTCTCTGAACATAGTTAAAACCCAACAAGTTATATACTTTGAGTGTATTTTATGACAAATGAATTATATTTCAATTTTTTAATTACAAAAACTGAAAGTGTTGCAGCCAACAAGTACGTATTCCAGTTGTGAAATTCCCAATCACTGCATCACAACAAATGAAACAGTCTGTGCATCATAAACTACTGTTAAATGAAGATACACCAAATGAAAGGCGATGGCTTCTTTCCCTGGGTGACAAGCATGGGGAGTTTGGGACAGTTATTAATAGCTCTTGGGTGGTATTCTTACATTCTCATAGCTCCTCTGGGACCCACACATGGTAAGTTCTTAATATATGTCTGCTCATTGTGTCAACTAACTAGATTTTTAGTTCTATAAGAGGAAGGTCTGGCTGGAAAGAGATGTTTAACAAACTCTTTTGTGGGTAATTGTGATCCCTTGTTCCCTAGGAGTGCTTGGGTGAAAATAAGAAAAGCAATAAGGAGTTAGACTCTGTTGGTGGTTCCTATGTTGGAAATAAATTGGATAGAAAATCTTCCCACATATGTAGCTTGTCTGGTTTATTCTAAATTAGTCTTTGAGAAAAAAACCTTCTTTTTCATTTGCATGCAATGACACACTAACTGACGTCATCAAGTTTCACAAAAGAAACTCTTAACCTAAGTTTTGTCTAAGAAACTATTCTACCCATTATCAAATTTCAAAATTAAGGACCCATCTGAAAACCAGAAAACCAAACCCAGTGCTGCTGAGTGGCTTCTGACTCACAGTGATCCTGTAGGACAGAATAGAACTGCTGCATAGAGTTTCCAAGCATTCTAACTGCTTGTGAACACAGGCTGCTAACAAAAAGGTCAGCAGTTCAAATCCAGCAGTGGCTCCTTAGAAACCCTGTGGGGCACTTCTGCTTAGGAATGTGTTTATAAATTCAAAGACCTGTTTGAGGCGTGATAGAGAGGTAGGCAGGCAAGCAGATGTTTTAGGTGGATGCTGCTGAGTTGGCTCTGATTTGTAGCAACATTGTATACAACAGAATGCGACATTGTTTGATTTTGCATCATCCTTATGGCCAGCATATTTAAGTCCATGATAGCCGTATGAGATATACATAAATATGATAAAAACACATAGACTCCAGCTTCAAGGGATTTATGCACTTCTCAGTGAGACCAAGGTATGTCTGATCCAAGCCAGGGTATTTTCAGTCACCTCATATACAAGTGAAAGCTGGACAAAGGAGAAAGAAAACTAAAGAAGAATTGGTATCTTTGAATTACAGTGCTGGGAAAGAATATTTAATATAGCATGGACTGCCAGAAGAACAAACAAATGTGTCTTGGAAGAACGGCAGCCAGAGAGCTCCCTGGAAGCTAGGATGGCAAGACTTCATCTCATGTACTTTGGACATGCCATCAGGAGGGACTAACCCTGGAGAAGGACATCATGCTTGGTAAAGTAGAAGGTAACTGAAAAACAGAAAGTCCCTCACCAAGATGGAGTGACATAAAAGCTACAACAGTGGGCTTAAACACAGGAAAGATTCTGAGGATGGTGTGGGATCAGCGTTTCCTTCTGTAGTACACAGGGTCATTTTAAATCGGAATTCACTCAGTGGTACCTGTCTTAGACTGGATTGTGTCTCCCCAGAAATATCTGTCAACTTAGCTGGGTTGTGAGTCCCAGCACTGTAAGATGGCCCATCATTTTAAGTGATTTCCCTACATATTGTAAGTCCTATGACTATAATGAAATGAGATGTGTTAGTGGCAGTTACATTGATGAGATATAAGAGAATAGACAGTGACTTAAGCCAATTTTTTTGAGATTTTAGGGAGAGAAATGAGCAGAGAGACATAGGGAATCTCACATCACCAAGAAAGCAGACCAGAAACAGAGCGTATCCTTTAGACCTGAGGTTCCTGGTCTGAGACGCTCCTAGATCGAAAGAAGACTGATACATTTCAAGGACTTTCCTTCAGGGCCAGCACAGAGAGAAAACCTTCCCATGGGGCTGGCGCCCTGATTTTGAACTTGTAATCTACTAGACCATGAGAGAATAAATCTCCTTGTTAAAGCCATCTACTTGTGGTTTTTATGTTTACAGCAATGCTAGATAACCTAACAACAATAAAAGTAGTGAGACCTTCCTGACAATCCCACCGAAAAATCTAACCTCCTCACTGCACTGGCAGCCT
Organism: Heterohyrax brucei; assembly: GCA_028571685.1. Taxonomy (NCBI): domain Eukaryota; kingdom Metazoa; phylum Chordata; class Mammalia; order Hyracoidea; family Procaviidae; genus Heterohyrax; species Heterohyrax brucei. The sequence goes on along the minus strand of CM053143.1, from coordinate 114,462,817 downwards.
CTACTCTCTTCTATAACTTATTTTTACATGTACTATTCATGTTACTTGTTTATCTTGTTTACTATATTTATCTTTGCATCAGACTGTAAGTTTCATGAGGACAGGCATTTTTTTGAAATCATAGCCTAACCAAGTTGACACAGGTTTTAGGGGAACAGCTCAGTCCATGATACTGTTTTACAAATCACCAACTACTCCTCCAAAGAATAATAGAAAGTCCAGTATTTTCCAAGAACATTTACATGTGTATCTGCATTCTGCTATATTTTATTTATGAAAAGTTCTGAGAACATAAAAATTGTAGTACCATAGTTGGGAGTAAATTTTATTGCTAAGATTTATAACACAACAAACAATAATAATAATATTTGTTTTTCTTGTTGCTGAGTGACACTGTGTTGATTCTGATTCATAGCGACCGTATGTGACAGCATAGAACTGTCCCATGGTGTTTTCTTGGCTGTAATCTTTATGAAAGAAGAGCATCAGTTCCTTCCCCATTTGGAGACACCATAAAGAATTAAAATCATAGTGATTGTGCTGAGAATATTTTATTATGGTATCAACTGTAAGAATAAATTTTAAATTGCAAGAATGATATTAGCTGGAAAGATATCATCAATTTCTCCTAAAAACTATGTGTGCTTATGGTTTAAAATAGTGTATATCATAGTTGTCTAAGATGTAACCATTGGAGGGGATTGGGTAAACAGCATGTGGGGCTGCCCTGTGCTATTTCCAGGGACTGGACACTCCTGATAATTTGTCCAGCATACAGGAGACAAGGTTTCACCACCTTCGTTTCATGGAGAATTCTGGCTGTACTTCTTCCAAGACAAATTATTTCATTCATCTGATGGTCAATGGTATATCCAATATTCTTCACCAGCACCACAATTCAAAAGTATCAGTTTTCCTTTGGTCTTCTTTACTCACTGTCCAGCTTTCGCTTGCACATGAGGCAACTGAAAATACTACGGCTTGGGTCAAGCACGCCTGTATCCTCAAAGTGACATCTTTTCGACACTTTAAAAGAGGTCTTTTGCAGCAGATTTGCCCAATGTAATGTGTCTTTTGATTTCTTGACTGTTGCTTCCATGGGTGTTAATTATGGATCCAAGTAAAATGAAATCCTTGACAATGTCAGTCTTTTCTCCATTTATCATGAAGTTGTTTATCGGTCCAGTTGTGAGGTTCTTTGTTTTCTTTATGCTGAGGTGTAATTCCAAGTGAAAGCTACAGTTTGGGATATTCATCAGTAAATGCTTTAACTCCTCTTCACTTCCAGCAATAAAGGTTGTGTCATCCACATATTGCAGGTTGTTAATGAGTCTTTCTGCACTCCTGATGCCCTGTTACTCCTCATACAGTTTACTTTCCCAGATTATATGCTCAGCACACAGACTGAATAAATATGGTTAAATGATACAGCCCTGATGAACACCTTTCCTGATTTTAAATCACACAGTATCCTCTTGTTTTGTTCAAATGATTGCCTCTCATTCTATGTACAGGTTCTACATGAGCATAGTTAAGTGTTCTAGAATTCTTAAATACTGACCAAAATATCAAGTGACAGAGGAAGCATTAAAAGATGATGAAAGGAATACACACAGTCACTCTACCAAAAGAAAAAGCCTTTGTTCAACCATTTCAGAAAGCAGCATGTGGTCAAGAACTGATGGTACTGAAGGAAAAAGTCCAAGCTGGATTGAAGTTATTAGCAAAAAACAAGGCCTCAGAAACTGACAGAATACCATTTGAAATATTTCAACAAACAGGTGCAGTGCTAGAGCTGCTTATTTATCCATACCAAGAAATGTGGATGACAGCTGCCTGACAATTGACTAGAAGGGATCCATATTTGTGCCTATTCCAAAGAAAAATGATGCAATACAATAGAGAAATTATGGAATAATATTATTAATATCACACTCAAGTAAAATTTTGCTGAAGATGATTCAAAAAATGGTTTCAGCAGTACATCAACAGAGTATTGCCAGAAATTCAAGTCAGACCTGTAAGAGGACATGGAGCAACGGATGTCATTGCTCATGTTAGATGTATCTTGGCTGAAAGGAGCAAATACAAGAAAGTTGTTTATCTGTGCTTTATTGGCCATTCAAAGGCATTCCAGTGTGTGGATCGTAATAAATCGTGAATTTTGCCCGTAGAATCCTTAATCATTGCAACTTGATACTTCAATTGTTTTCTTCAGTTCCTTCAGTTTCAGAAAGGCTAAATGTTTTGGTTTTCTTACTCCACATCTTTACACTTTTCATTATACTACTTTGTCTTCTCAAGCCATCCTTTGAAATCTGTTCATCTCTTTTACTTCATTGTGTCTTCCTTTTGCTTTAGCAAAAGGATATTCTTGATATTCAAGAGAAAGTTTCAAAGCCTCTTCCGATCTTTTTTTCTTTCCTGTCTTTTTAATGATCTTTTGTTTTCTTCATGTATGGTATTATTGATGTCATCCCACAACTCATCAGATCTTCAGTCATTACTGTTCTATCAGTCAAATCTATTCTTGAGGTGGTCTCTAAATTCAGGTAGGATATACTCAGGGTCATACTTTGGCTTCTGTGGACTTGTTTTAATTTAGCTTCAACTTGAACTTATGAAGAAACATTGATGGTCTGTTCCACAGTCAGTCTCTGGCCCTGTTATGAATGATGATATTAAGCTTCTCATCATCTGTTTCCACAGATGTGGTCAGCTTGGTTCCTGTGTTCCATCTGGTGAGTTCCATGTGTATAGCTGCTATTTACCTTTTTGAAAATTCTGTATATATCAATGAGGTTTAATTGGTTAATTGTGGCAATAAAGTCTTCTATATCTTTACTGAGCTTTTTTCTAGATGATCTGTCAAGTATTGAGAGTGGAGTGTTGAAGTCTCTCACTATTACTGTGGAGTCATCTAACTCTTTTTTGAGTGCAGTCAGTGTGTCTTTGACGTATTTAGGTGCTTTAATATTAGGTGCATAAATATTTAATATAGTTAAGTCTTGCTTGTGTACTGAACCTTTCAGCAATAAATAGTGTCCATCTTTGTCCACAATGGTGAATTTTACATTAAAATTGATTTTGTCTGAGATTAGAATTGCCATACCTGCTCTTCTTTGTTCATTGTTAGCTTCGTATATATTCTTTCATCCTTTAATTTTCAGTTTGTTCCTATCTTTAGGTCTCAAGTGAGTTTCTTGTAGACAACATGTGGATGGGTCATGTCTTTTGATCCAAGATGTCACTCGATGTCTTTTTACTGGAGCATTCAGTTCATTCACATTCAATGTAATTATTGATAGGTGTGTGTTCACTGTTGCTATTGTGATATGTTTATTTTTGTGTTGATGTTTTCTCTGTTGTTCTTATTAGTCTGTTCTGGGACATTCTTTTTTGTGAGTTGATTTTTAACCTTTTTCAGAGCTGATTTTGTAGTTGTTGACACTCCGGTGTTACATTTCTTGATAAGGTATGTTACATCATTGTTGTGCTTTACAGCTGCCCGTATGATCCCCCTTAATAAACTATATATAAACTCAATCTTAATTACTACCAGTCTTGTCATCTTCCTCTCCATCTGGAAGGACTTATTAAAGCTGTGATTGAATTTGGAGCCTTCCCTAACTGCGTAGAGTTCTGAATAATGTGTCATTCTAAAATATAAAGTTAGTGGTTTTGTTCTTCTACCAAAACCAAGAACTTCTTTCAGTATTTCTTGTAGTTTTGGTTTGGTTTTTACAAAGTCTCTGAGTTTCTGTTTATCTGGGAATGTCTTAATTTCATTTTCATATTTGAAAGATAGTTTTGCAGGATATATAATTCTTGGTTGGAAGTTCTTCTCCTTCAAGGCTTTGAATGTGTCATGACACTGTCTCCTTGCCAGCATGGTTTCTGCTGAGAAATCTAACGAAAGCCTATAAGGTTTCCCTCTGAATGTTAGCTTTGCTTCGAGTCTTGCTTCCCTCAAGAGTTGCTGCTTATGTTTCCTTTTGCTAAGTTTGATTAGGATATGTCTTGGAGTCTTTCTTTTGAGATCTATATTGGGTGGCATACAATATGCATCTGAGATGTCTATATTCTCTTCCTTCATGATTTCTGGGAAGTTTTCTATCAGCAGCTCAGCAGCAATACTCTCTGTGTTCTCAGGTGTCTCGTCCTGTTCAGGGACTCCAATTAATCAAAGGTTGTTCCTCTTAATACAGTCCTGCATGCTTCTTAATGCTTCTTCATTTTTCTTGTTTCTGATGTCAGTAGCTCTGTCTTCCAAGTCAGAAATTCTTTTTTTCATTTGTTGTATCCTCTTTTCTTGGCTTTGAGTGGAAGTTTCTGTCTTTGATTTTGTTCTTGGTCTATTGGATTTCAGAGTACTGGTGTTCCATCAGATTGAACAGCTTGCTTAATTTTTCATTTTGTTCTCCTGCATTTTGTATAAGGTCTAGAAGGGCTCTGTATATAATCATTTTGTATTCACCTTCTGATGATTTCATGAAAGTTTCTTCATCTGGAAAACTCCTTGGTTGCTTTGTTTGGGAGCCTTCTGAAGCCATGGGTGATTTCTTGTATGCCACAAGTGTCTGTTGCTTTTTGGGTTTCATGTGAGTAAGTAAAGGCTGGAAGAAATACTGTGAGGAGGGACTGCAGATGTTTCTCTGCCAAGCCAAGCCAAGTGCCATAGGCTGTCTTAAAATGTAAAACAAAGGGTATCTGACCACTTCCCAAGTCAGTCAAGTTTTCAGGTGTAGACCTTTTTCCCAACTGGCAAAGTGAGCACCTCTATATCCAACCCCAGATGATACAAACTAGTTCAAAATACAACAATGCTACTGCCCTGTTGGCCTCTGCTGACAGGGCCCAGCCTTATGTGACACTGTGTAGAGTACTGCTTTTCTGGTAGAAAAGCGCTTTCCTGTGGATAGGCTCTGGCTCCCAAGCTAAGAAATAGGTCCAGCTGCAGCCACCATGTCTAAGATGGCCCCCTCCACACAGTCAGTAGATAGAGGGGCTATAGGTGCCGAGAGGTAGTGAGTCCTCCGCCTCTGTTGCCGGGCCCCCATCATAGGCGACACAGTGTAAACTACTGCTTTCCTATTGGAGAAGTGCTGTCCTGTTTGTAGGCATTGGCTCCCAGCCTAAGAATTAGGTTCTGCAAAAATCTCCGTATCCAACATGGCGTCCTGCACACAGACACTGTGGTTCCATACAAACCATGCTGTGGCAGTGATTAAAAGGAAGGCCCAAAGTGGCTAGATGAACAGAGTCCTAAGCCTGGCTCTCAAAATATGACAATTTTGCCTGTCTATCCCACCAGCAGTGCATCTGAGTCTAGCCACTAAGCAAGATCCAGATCTGCCCACCGGCCAAGACAGAGAAAAAAAAGTCAAAATGGCGCATTTATCTTCAGTCTGAGAGAGCCACAGCTAGCCAGGAGCGGGAGTCAGCGAAAGAGAGGTGGTTTTTCGTTCAGTGACATGAAGTCCAATTTAACAGCCCTGTGCCATGTCCTGGGGGCTCACTAGGTGACCAGAAAGCTCCATTTGATTATCAGTTCAGGTCATGGTTTCCAAAGGGATACAAGGAGATGTGTGCTTAGTCCGCCATCTTGACTTCGTCCTTACATTTTTGAAAAAGTTGTGTACAATGACTAAGTCATTGTTCTTGCAAAATTCTATCATGTCTTCTTCAGTGTTGTTTCTTTTGTCAAGGCTGATCCTTGACAACTGCTGATCCTTCTTCTTTGTTTCCAACTTATACATTCGAATCACCAGTAATTATCAGCGCATCTTGGTTGTATGTTTGAACAATTTCAGACTACAGAAATTAGTCAAAATCTTTGATTTCCTCATCTTTGGCATTAGTGGTTGGTGCATAGACTTGAATAGCAGTCATGTTGACTGGTCTTCCTTCTAGACTATTCTTAAGGTTTTCACTGGTCAATTTTTTTCAAAAGTAGACTCTTAGGTCCTTCTTGCTTGTCTGTCTTATTTTAGAAGTTCCACTGAAATGTGTCCACTACAGATGACTCTGCTGGTGTTTAAAATAGTGTTTCTTTGTTTCCCAGCATCACAGCAGCAGGAAAGCCACCACAGGACAACAAACTAACAGACAGCTAGTGTTATTAGTCATTAGGGAAATGCAAATCAAAACCACAATGAAATATCACTTCATATCCACTGGAGTTGCTGCTTTAACATACACACACACACACACACACACACACAAAACTAGAAAATTACAAACACTGGTGAGAATGTGAAGGAATTGGAACATTATCATACATGGCTAATGAGAAAGTAAAGTCATGCAGCCGTTGTGGAAAACTATTTTGTGGTTCCTAAAAAATTTTAAGCACAGAGTTATCATATGACTCAGCAATTCTGCTTCTAGCTATGTATCTAAATTCAAACACATACTCATACACCAATATTGCTAGTGGTGTCATTAACAAAGCCGGTGAAAAAAAGAACTGTTAAGAAGGCATATGTCTGTCTTATCCTTTAGCATCTGGGAAACATATAGTGAGAAAATGCTGAACAGTTATAACATGTATGAGGACTGCCATTTCATGCACTCATCCTAGAAAAAGTGCTACATACCTCACTGCTGAATATCACTACAGTCACCTTCAAAGTACTCACCTTGGGAAGCTATGTATCAACACCAACCTCTAGTCCATCCTTCAAGGCAATTTTGGAACTCTTTTTCCTGAATGAACATCTGAGGTGTTGTCATATTACCCTTGATGTCCTGAATATTTCCTTTTTCTTCAGGTAAAGAAAAAGGTTACTGGGGCCCAGATCAGGTGAATAGGGAGGGTTCTCCAATACAGCTATTTGTACTAGCTAAAAACTCCATCCCAGACAACTATACAACTATACAACAACTTCACCAACTTACCACCCTGCCAATGTATGCAATGGCCATTCCAGAAAGAGGTCCAAAATTGTTTTGAACTGTAAGCTAGACACCAGCACTGGAGCATAGCTTCCCAAGGGGAGTAATTCAAAGGTGGGCATAGTGATATTTTCAGCAATGAGATATGTAGCACTTAGAACAACTAAGCTCTCAGACTTAATTGTCAGATCTCATATTCTATTTAAAGGAACAAAAGCCTCTTTCAATAAAAATTGGTATAAATTGATTTATGAAGTTGTTACTGAAAAATAATAGATTGACTAGAAACTGTGATCCTACATTTTGAATTGTCTTTCTTAGCAATCATTGGCACAGGTTTCAGTAATGACAGCCAGGAGAATCTTCATTCATTCAACAAATTTTCTATTCATTAAATACTAGAGAAAAAGATAAGAATGAAGAGTCTATTGTGTCATGTTTCAAAGGCTTATGTGAAAGCTTCTGTAAAAGATACTTCCCAAGATTATGTTAGCTACTGTCTTTGTACCACAGGGCCCAGTTGATGTGTCCTTGTGAGTCTAGCTCCAGCTGAGTCACATTCTTTATGCTCAAGGACAGGGAATAGTTATTCCAATATTATGTCCTAAATTATTCCCTCCTTTTGAGCAGGAATTAGAGATACCACATTAATGATCAATACCTGAACTTAGTCAAACTCCTAAAGGGCAGCCATTGGAGGCTCTTTAAACTCATAGTGCTGGTTGTTCACCAGCTTCCATTTGGTTCTTCACCAGGATATCGAGTAGGAGCAATGTTCTCATCAACTGCATTACCAGGGTGAGTGGACTCAACATACATTGATGATTTAGCCCAAGGCCTTCTGTACCCTTTTGTCTTAGTCAGCTAGTGCTGCTATAACAGAAATACCACAAGTGGATGGCTTTAAAAAGAGAAGTTTTTATTTGTCACAGTTCAGTAAACTAGAAGTCTAAATTCAGGGTGTAAGCTCCAGGGGAAGGCTTTCTCTGCTGGCTCTGGAGGAAGGTCCTTGACAATATGCTCCTGGAGTGGAAACTTCTGGGGTGCAGGAACTCCAGTCCTTTCCATAGGACATGCTCAGCTCCTAGCATTGCTTTATTGGTGGTATAAGGTCCTCAACTCTCCACCTGCCTCCCCTTCCTGCATACCATGAGGCTATCCCAAGACAGAGTACAATCCCACACATTGAGTCTTCCCCACCAAGTGAACCATTACCCATTCTCCCTTGTTAACATTACAGTGGCAGAGTTTAGAACATAAACGAACATCATGCAATACTGGGAATCACAGCCTAGCCAAATTTCTACACACACTTTTTTAGAACACAGTTCAATGCATGACACCCTTTTAAGGGTGTAAAATAACAGAAGGTGTTTTCTTATGCCTGATACTATTAAGATGTAGACTAAGAATATTAATATTCCTCTCATGTACTTCTTCCTGATTTTAACCAACCACAGAAATCTGGTATTTGTAAGAGTGTTACAGTGGATAACCATGCAGCTTGCTGTATAATCCTATGTGTTTCTTGTCTACAGCCCAGACTGCACTTTCTTGGGCTAATAAAAAGTCTTGAGGCCATTTTTTTCTCATGTCAGCTTGGATTATGAGGTCAGAGATTGCTGTTGTGTTTCCATTCCACTGTCAACTCAACTTCATCTGCTATTTTTCCCATAAAATCCCCAAAACCTAAACACATTGCCATGAAGTCAATTTGGACTCACAGCAACCCCATAGAACAGAGTAGAACTGTCCCATAGAGTTTGCAAGATTGCCTGGTTGATTTAAACTGTCAATCCTTTGGTTAGCTACTATAGCACTTAACCACTATGCCACTGGGGTTTCCCATCTGTTCCACAGTGATTAACAAATTCCTTAAAGATTTCTCCAATTCAACTATACCATAAACAGGAATTAACAATACCATGAGTGTTCAATCAATAGGATTTCTTCTGACTTTCATTTTGCAGTGTGTAACAATTTAACATTACTTTTCCTATATTTACTAGCATCATTATTATTAATATCTAAAGGTAATCTTAAAGTTCCCAAAGTATATTGCACACACAATGGCCAGGAATCTAAACAAGATTTTTCCTCATAAATTCACTATCAGTTAGAAATGGATCATCTAACTAGTCTAGTTGGATTCACTGTACAAAAACATGCAACTATAAGAAGCACACAAAGTTTCTGTAGAGAAAACAGAAAAATTTACATGTGACAAGTTTTCATTAAAGAATACATGATTAGCAAGATAACATACAATGGACTTCTCCTACTGGAGGTGTTCAGTTAGTCTCTTTAAAATATACTAAGTGTTCCTCCCGGGTGCAGGCTGCCGCTCCTTGGTTTATCTAGTTACAGTCATGGGTCACATTCTCAGAAGCAGAAGTGGAACCTAAGACAAAGTGGAGGCTGAGCTACAAGGTTAATGTCTTCTGAGAACCTGATTTCTTTAAGATACAGAATTTTCTGGATGGCAAGAAAGGTAGAAGTTTGATTATAAACATTAGACAGGTATGTCATACAACATTGTCTTGAAAACTGATTAAACTATTCACTGTTTCACTTTACACATAGGTCTCAGTCTGATCTTTGGAGTCTGTTACACAAAACAGTCTAAATTCTTTTTTTTTAAAAAAAAAAGCACTCAGAGCAAAACAGTCTTACTGGTTTATCTGAACCGTTGTTTGACTCAGAGCAGCTTCAGGAACCAGTTTTCTATTTATTTATTTACTTTGGTTCTCAAATTTCAAATGGATACTCAAAGGCAGTAGTTTGTGTGGGTTACCTCAACCTCCAGAAAAGCCAGAAATCTGGATTCCAGAAGAATTACAACCGTTCTATGGTTCCCTCCTTTGGATTATGGTCTTGCTGTGGAATCATTGACAAAAAATTCTCACTAAATGGCAATTGGGTTTCATGTGCTTTTTAAGATCCTGGGCATCACCCAGCAAACTAGGAGGTAGAATAGAAACACTAACAATATTAAGCCAATTGTCCAAGTTAACCAATGAAATCACAACCCTGAGGTCTTTGAATGAAGGAAATGTATCTCATAGGTGTTTGTCTATACATATGTGGCATCAGTAGCTGCTTTTCATGTGCCTCATTGGCAGCTACACTGAGCTAGTCATCAGATTGTATTTTAATATAAATAGCCAAGCCAAGTGCCGTCGAGTCAGATCAAATAGAGCAACATTTATCCATCTATTAAGGTACAAACTATTTCTTGATAGCAGTAATAGAAAATCTAATGCTGTCCTGTTATGTTAAGCTAAATCATAGCTTAAATTTAAGATACATTTCTGGCCATGATATTGCTAACTTTGCTAAGTTTATGAGCAGGAATTTCTAATTAGGGAGTTACAATGTCTAAACTCATTCATTAAATAATTTAGGAAAAGGAAAATAATTCCTTATATCCAGAAAGTAAGACCTTAAAACATCAGCAATATCTTCACATAAAAGCCTGTGGTATCCTTTTGTTTACTCATCCTTATCACTGATCTTTTTTCCATGTGATTCTGGATCAACCACAATCTGAGAACCCATCAGCTTCTGCATAAGCATTTTGGCAAGCTAAATTCAGTCAAACCATAGTCCTATTTGTAAATCCAATACAGACCATCTTTTTTGTTGAGATATTCTTGTCAAACGTTCTCAGCAAATCAGCAAAGTAAAAACTTACTTGCAGATGACCAAATTTAATATGGTCATGATTAATTTTAAGAATAAATACTCTTCACAGTGAAAGACTTAATAGAAATTAATTATAAGATTAATGTAAAGGCCAAACAAAATCAGTTAAAAAGTTTTAGATAAAGATACTTGTAAATGTAACCATTAACCGTATTTTTAAAGAACTTTAGATGAAATACATAATGACCTTGAGACAAAATGCTATGTGGTCAGGATGTACTACGAATACTACATTATCATCAAATCTCTAAATATCTGAATAATTTAAAAGTACTTTATAGATAAATGATGTGAATTCCCCATCAAACCATTGACTTTGATGATGCTAGAATCAAAAAAATTAAGTTGTGATCAAGCTAATAATAAAGAAACAATAATAAAGTTATGACACAATATTATGTATTTGTAGTCTAACACTAGGCAAAAATTTGCAAGGAAATTCTAATGCATAAATTTTCACCCAAAGAGAATCAGGTGTTTGTCTTGATTTTAATGCATTCCATGGCATTTATTAAGTAAAACTTTTTCGTGCTTTTCCATTATAAAAAATAGTTGTGACTTTTCATGAAATTTCAGAGTTGTCAAGAGTTTATTACAGGTTATTAAGAAAAAATACTTAAGTTACCTTACCAAAGATATTACAGGTAAAAATGTAAGGCTTTTTTTTTTTTCCTAAAGCTTTCAGCTTGGTTTTTGACTCAGGAATCTTTATCTAGAGGCTAAACATTTGCCCTCAAGGCAGATTACAAAAAGAATAAATTAACCCTTTAGCTCAGAAATCAATGAAAATTTTCTTATTTTAACAGCAAAAACCAGTTTCTTTGTTTTATATGCTATGTAACATTAAAGCTCCTAAAAATCTCATACATTAAACCATTAAACTTCAGTCAAATAAAACTTTTGACTATATTAAATAATTTTCTTTTGCAATAAACCTCTTAAATGTTTTCTATGTTGCATACATCTTACATTGCATTCCACTGAATGGCAAAAAGGAATACACTCATTAGCAGACTTACATATATGTATTCTTTCTCTTGTGGCATAAAAGGCACAAATACATAAACTTAAATCATGACAAATATCTATTAACTCAATTTAACATCACTAAGTTACCTAAAAGATCTTGGAAATTATTTTAAGCCTGTATACTGTAAAACATAACTGAAATTTGAATAACATTTGCCTAAACATTAGAAGTTTTCATTCAGCTTTTATTATTTCTTGTATGTTTTCAAACTATCACCAAGTCTCTTCTCAGTTGACCAGTTCATTACAATGAACATACCCTTAAATCTCTGGCCACTGCTGGAAACGTTTTTCTGGCATATTTTAGGCCTGTCTCTTTGTCCTGTCTGTCTTTGGGCTTCTTAAAATTCCCTTATAATAGAGAGAACTTGTTTATAGTTCTTTTATGATTGGGATCCACCCAACTATAGCAAAGTAGCAATTCTTTCTTCTTTTTCTCTTAAATGGGTCTCTACCTAGATGGAAAGGGTCTTTCAAAAGCTTCTCTGAACTATATGACCTTGGAGACTGGGGACCTGGGAAGCCTAATCTACCCCACCCTCACACTCTTGATTCATGTAAGACATTTATAGATGTTAAAGTTGACCTAGGAATTTTGAAGGGCATAAATAACTAAATTATTTCCTGTTTACTCTTCTGCAACTTCTAGTTTTACAAAACTATTCTTTTTCTTTAAATAAAACACATTTCATACATCCAGCTTGTTACTTAGAAAAGTTTTGGCGTCTAAGATTTACACACAGAATGTAAAGATCTTAGTGTGCTTTTTGAATAGACCAATTTATATCAAAGTTTCTCCAATTGTTGCCACAAAATTAAGCAGAGTTCCTGTCACCTGCTGCAAACAACCAATCTTTGAGAGAGGGGTGAGACTGTGAAGCAAGATGTTTATTACACACTGGTAGGCAAGGAGACAGAGGGGTTAGTTTCCTCCAAAATATGCCTCCCTGAAATGGATACTAGCTGAACCTGAAGTTTTATAGAAGAAGGGGATAAGGATTTGAGTCCTAGGTAGGATGTTAGTTTTCTTTAGGGTCACAGTGGTCACATCTCAGATGTGTTGACATCTTAATTGAAGTTTGGGGCCGAGTGGTAGTCTGGCTATCATATAATCTCTCAGTTTGCATAGTCTTTAAGATTATTTTCACTCGTTTCTACCCAGCACTTAAGAGAGCATGGATTAGTCCTTAACCTTGAGAGAAACTAAGGAAAACAATGAACTGATACTTGGAGACAGAATGAAGAAACAAAATGGCGCAGGTCATGCTCAAGATGCGGTGACTTGTTTGCTCTGCCAGCTCTGTTATTAATGTCTTTGGAGAAGGACATTATGCTTATGCTTGGTCATCAAAAAAGAAGAAGACCCTGAAGAAGATGGATTAACACAGTGGCTGAAACAATGGGCTCAGATACAGCAGTGACTGGAGGAGAGCACAGGGCAGGGCAGTGTTTTGTTCTGTCGTGCATACGACTGCTGTGAGTTAGAACCAGTTCAACAGCATCTAACAACACAGTGCAGCTGACCCCAGCTACCTTGCATTAATAGTTGTTGAGTCCTTGGGTGATGCAAATCTTTCAGGGGCTTGCTAGAGGATAAAGGTCACCTAGACTGCTGAACCAGATCAGGGGACTTGCATTCCTTTCCTTATTTCCAGGGTAGTGAATTGGTTCTTTCAAAAACTACAGGGAGGTAATAATGATTTGGGATAATTTACATTTTTCAATTAAGATGTAATGGAATCTTGTGACTCTTTCTCATGCAAACCCCTTTTGTAACCTGGCTGTAAGTGTTGCTGGAATTGTAACCCAAGTGGGACAGTCTTGGAGAAGCTATTCTCTTTGTTCCCAGGCCTGTCAATAAAGCATATTTTGAACCTTTTCCTGTGTCTCATCCGACTCAATGGCACTTAGCTTGGCTGCCTTCTGTGTCTCTGAATCTGACTGCAGTGATAGTAGGAACAAATTTGTTTTGGGTTCGGCAACAGGTTCAGCTGTTGGCCAAAAGACTAGAGGATCAGGCCTACCCAAAGACTCCTCATAAGAAAGACTAGGTGATCTACTTCTGAAAAATCAGTCCTGGAAAATCTATGGAGCACAATTCTACTATGACACACGTTGGGTCTCCATGAGTCAGCTGAATTCACAGCAACTGGGTTTTAGAAGACAAAAAGAAACACCTGTGTTTTACACTGGAAAGAATGTCTTGCAAGTCTCTTGTCACCAAGTTAATAACACAAGAGGTCAGCAGTCACTTTTACCATTTCTAAACTGGTATCTTTGATAGGTCTGTCAACCTAAAACACAACTAAATAATTATTTTAAACTTTCTTTCCTAACTCCAAGTAGTGTTGCTATTGAGTCATGGTTTGCACATGGACTTTGAGTAAGAAATGATAACTTCACATCCACATTTCAGACTAATTTTATCATCTTAAAACTCAAAGATGGCAGTGTTTCTGGCAGTGATTACTTTCACAGATCTCACCTTGAAGGTGAGAAACAGATCTCACCTTCAACGTGAGAAAGTGGGATACCCATGCATTCCATGTCCAAAATCCTAGCATTTGCCGAATACCTATCCAATCCCTTGTGGAATTTTTTAAAGAAACTCTATGCTAGTGTTGCTCATTGTCCTAGACTGAATGATGTTATCCCAAAAGATGTGTACCATTTGTTTAGGCTGTGATTCCTGGTGTTGTGTGATGTTTCTATATGCTGTTAACCCTGCCTCTCTGATACTAATGAGGATGGATGGGCAGCAATTGTGTTGGTCCTGGGGAGGGACTCAGTGTGTGAGATTCTATTGTGCCTTGAGGCTATATCTCGGGATGTAAAGGAAAGTGAGGGAAGCAGAGAGTTGGGGGCCTCATACCACTGAAGAAGCAGTGTCGGGAGCAGAGTGCATTCTTTGGAAAGGACGTGGGTTCCCTGCACCTCAGAAGTTCCTGGTCCGAGGGAACATTGACACCAAAGACCTTCTTCCAGATACAACAGAGAAAGCCTTCCCCTGGAAATGATGCCCTGTATTTGGGCTTGTAGCCTACTGGACTGTCACAGAATAAAATTTAAAGCCACCCACTTGTGGTATCTCAGGTACTGCAGCACTAAATGACTAAGACCCTCATGTAATTCTAAAAGGAGTTTCTTTCCATGTGTAGCCAGCACTGAGTTCTCCTTCTCAAGATGACCTGTAATTTAAGACACAACAAACCTGCCCTGAACTGCTATGCTTTTGTTATTGCTGTTATACTGTTATATATGCATAACTTTTTTTTTAACTGCGGGTTAAAAAGTTAATACTAGTGTGTATAATCACTCCTTCCCCACCCAGAGAATACAAATCATTTCTGACACCCAGGGAACTTGCTCAAAGGGCACCTCTGTGAAAATGGTGCAGAGGGAGAACGGGTAGGGCAAGTGGCCTTGTGTGACAGATTCTTGGAGCTGTGCCAACAGAGGGAATAGGACCTCAAGCAAGCTTTTTAAAACTACTGGAATATACCTCTTGGATGGCAAACAAATAAACCTGTTGAGCTGATTCTGATTCCTGGCAAACCCATGTGTTAGGGAATAAAACTGTACTCCAGAGGGCTTTCTTGGTCATAATCTTTACAGAAGAAGATCACCAGATACAAACGGCACAGCATCAGAATTCCTCTAGCTTCACAATTGGGAAGCACTGTCATTATCACCACCAACTCAAAACTGATTCCTACAAAGTGGAGGTCAGAAACACCTCTACTCTCCAACTTTTTTACCAGTTATGACACCATCTGTTGCTCCTGCAGGACTCTCCACTTCTTGCTCAGTTTAATAATTCATTGCAGTGGCTACACACAACTCTCAGACCATACTCACAGCTATAGGGTTTATTATGGAAGTATAGGTTGTAATTCAGGATTAGGATAGTTCCTGAAAGTAACAGGAACTACTCAGGACAGAGGATACAGCTCTTTTATCACACAAACTTCTCTGCTGTGACTAAAAGCAGGCCTGGTTTCTGGTCCTTGGGGCAGACTCTTCTCTGCTCAGACAAGTGTCACAAAGCTCTGTAGCTCCACTAGTAAATGCCTGGAGGCAGCCCATTCTGCCAGAAAGTCTCCAGCCCAGTGGCACTCAGTTCTCTCACTCTGTAAATCAGCAAGCTTAGCTTGCCAGTCCTGTGCCTCTGTTGTTGGATGGAATCTTCAGTGTTACAGCTCTCTCTGACTCCTGAGTCTAGGAAGTTCTCAGCACAAGAAATCTGGATCCAAGGGATGTAGTCTTCTCCTGGATTTTTTTGGGGGGGGGTGGTGGTTGTGAGATCCCCTTTCATCCTCTGAGATTGAGTTCCTTTAAACCTAGCATTATGACAAAACTAACCAATCCCCTACAAGGGTTCCAAGTACCCTATCTGTTAAATCTCATTTGTGGGCCATAAGTATCTTATTTGCATAGCTACACCCAATCGTTTTGGGGAAATAACAAACACACTGCTTTTACTGTTTTTGTTAGATGCCATCAACTTGATTCCAACTCATAGTAATCCTGTGTACAACAGAAGGAAACACTGCCCAGTCTTGTACCATGCTCACAATCATTTTTATGCCTTAAGCTCATTGTTGCAGCCACTGTGTCAATTCGTCTTGTCAAGGGTCTTTCTCTTGTTCTTTGACCTCTACTATACTAAGCGTGATGCTCTTCTCCAGGGATTGATCCCTCCTGACAACATGTCCAAGTATGTAAGACATAGTCTTGCCATCCTTGCTTCTAAAAGAGCACTCTGTTTGCACTTCTTCAGGGACAGATCTGTTTGTTCTTTTGTCAGTCAATGGTGTATTCAATATTCTTCCTGTTTTAATACCTGGTCCTGCTCTAACAGAAAATACCACAAGTGGATGGCTTTAAAAAGAGTATTTATTCTTATACAATCCAGTAGGCTATAAGTCCAAATTCAGGATGCTCACTCCAGGGGAAGGCTTTCCCCCTTGTTGGCTCTGGAGGAAAGTCCAGTATTGAATCAGTCTTTGTCCAGGGAGCATCTTGGCACAGGAACCTGAGGTCTGAAGGACATACCCTTCTCCTGGTGCTGCTTTCTTGATGATGTGAAGTTCCACTGCTGAGTACCCAATCTGCCAGCAGCAGAGACCAACACCGAGTCCTTGATGTAGCACTGGTTCTCCAGGTGATCAGGTGGTAACCTGGTGGCAAGTTGATAACGTTGGACCACTTCCATCATGGAAAGCAAAGTGTTTTGTCCTTACTGGAATAGACACTTACTGTGGATATGGATTTACCTTGCTGGCATGGCATGCTTCTGCCAAAATTACCATCTGTGGACTTACAGAATGCCTTATCCACCGTCATGGTATCCCGTACAACATTGACTCTGATCAAAGGACTCACTTCACAGCAAATGAAGCATGGCAGTGGACCCATGCTCATGGAATTCACTGGTCTTACCATGTTCCCCATCATCCTGAAGCAGCTGGCTTGATAGAATGATGGAATGGCCTCTTCAAGACACAATTATTCCACCAGCTAGATGGCAATACCTTTCAGGGTTGGGGAAATGTTCTCCAAGAGGCTGTATGTGCTCTAAACCAGCATCCAATATATGGTGCTGTTTCTCCCATAGCCGGGATTCATAGGTCCAAGAATCAAGAGGTGGAAATGAGAGGGACCCCACTCACTGTTACCCCTAGTGACCCACTTGCAAGATTTTGCAAGATTTTTGCTTCCTGTCCCCACAACCTTATGCTCTGCATGTCTTAATGTCTTAGTTCCAAAGGGAGGAATGCTGCCACCTGGAGACACATCAACAATTCCACCAAACTGGAAGCTAAAATTGCCACCAGGCCATTTTGGGCTCCTTGTGCCTCTGGATCAACAAACAAAGAAGGGAGTTACAGTACTGGCTGGTGCAATTGATTCTGACTATAAAGATGAAATTGCATTGACATTACATAAAGGAGGTAAAGAAGAATATGTTTGGAATGCAGGAGGTCCTTTAGGATGCCTCCTAGTACTACCGTGTCCTGTGACTAAGGTCAATGGAAAACTACAGCAACCCAGTTGCAAAATGACTGCTAATAGCCCAGACCCTTCAGGAATGAAGGGTCACCTCACCAGGCAAGGAAACATGACTAGCTGAGGCAGTTGCTAAGGGGAAAGGAAATACAGAATGGGTTGTAGAAGAAGGTAGTTCAAAATACCAGTTATGGCCACATGACTAGTTGCAGAAATGAGGACTGTAATTGTTATGAGTATTTCTGCTTTGTATGTGTGTATCAGATATTTTTGCTTACTTATGAAACAAAAGATGTAAATGGGCTAGTACATTTTCAGTTGTACATGTGTTAGTTATGTCATGTTAGACATAAGTATAACTTTGTAATTGTATTCCATCAGAGACTATGAATGGTAAGGAGAGATGCATGCAGATGCCAAGTTGACAAGGGGTGGATTGTGGCAGTCAGAACAGTGTCAACTTGGCTACCCCATGTTTGGCTGCTGTATCAAGTGTCAGGGCAGAGCCTGTGGTGGCTTCTCACCCCTCAGCTCTCATCTCTTCACCTTCCATTACCTACTTCCTGTCTGCTCACGTAGCCATCAGCTCTGGCTCTCTCCTGCCGTCTGATTCCTGGACCTGAATTAACGGCTGCTGGATTCATCAATGCTTAAAGCCAGCTTTTGAGAGTCCTGTTCCCTGACCTGCCTATCCTGGGTTTGCAGCCTCTGCAGCTCCATCTCACCGCCAGCTTGGGATCTGCCCACCTACACAACCAGTGATCTAAAACTCTGGTCTCTGACCTACTGACCTCGGGTTCACCAGCTCCCATGGCCACTTGAGGCTTGTGCCAGGACTTGGGATGTTCAGCTTCTGCAATTGTGTGAGCTGTTTCCTTTATACACAGATTTTTCCTTGTGCTTTGTATATAAATCTTTCCTTGTACATACACATGTTACTGGTTTTGCTTCCCTAGAAAACCCAGCTTAAGACATTTCCCTAACACCCAATTCAAAGGTGTTAATTTTTCTGTCTTCCTTATTCATTGTCCAGCTTTCACATGCATACAACATGATTGGAAATACCATGACTTGTTCAGGCACACATTAGTCTTCAAGATGACATCTTTACTTTTCAGTACTTTAAAGAGGTCATTTGGCTTTTGGCAAAGAGGTCATTTGAGTAGATTTTCCTGATGCAATAAATCTTTTGGTTTCTTGACTACTCCTTCCATGGGTGTTGGTTGTGGAACTAAGGAAAAAGAAATCCTTCACCACTTCAATCTTTTCTCCATTTATCATGATGTTGCTTATTGGTCCAATTGTGAGGATTTTTGTTTTCTTGATGTTGAGGTTTATCATGGGTTGAATTGTGTCCCCCACAAAATGTATGTGTTCATTTTACTCAGCTAGGAGTCCCAGTGTGGTGCCCTTCCTCCCATGTGTTGTGAATCCTGCCTCTGTGATATTGATGATGGAGAATGGGCTGCAGCTGTGTTAGACAGGACCCAAGTCACAAGCCTGTGGGATGTAAGGGAGAGAAGTAAGCAGAGGAAGTTGGGAACCTCGTACTACCGAGAAAGCATGACCGAGAACAGAGCATGTCCTGTAGACCTGAGGTTCCTGTCTGAGACACTCTGCTTGAATTTGGACTTAGCCCACTGGACTGTGATAATTTCTCTTATTGAGTGGACTTGTAACTTCTAAATGAATTTGTGGCTTACCAGACTGTGACAATAACAATTTTGCTTCATGAGCCTTCCACTCGTGGTATTTTCCGTTAGAACAGTACCAGGTGACTAAGACAAAGTGTCACCCATACTTAGGGCTGTGGTCTCTGATCTTCATTGGTAAGTGTTTAGAATCCTCTTCACATTTAGCAAGCAAGGTTGTATTATCCGCATCATGCAGATTCTGAAAGAGTCTTCCTCCAGTCATGATGCTGTTTTCTTCTTCATAGAATCTAGTTTCTCGTAATATTTGCTTAGCATGCAGATTGCAAAGGTGTGGTGAAAAGATATAACCCTGCTGCACGCCTTTCCTGACCTTAAGCCCCTCAGTGTCCCCTTGTTCTGTTTGCATGACTGCTTCTTGATCCATGTACAAATTCCTTATGAGCACGGTTAAGTGTTCTGCATTCCTACTTCTCTGCAATGTCCGTAATATGTTATTATCCACACAGTCGAATGCCTTATAAAAGAATTCACTGACTCAGAAAAAGAGAATGAGAATGGTTGTGCTACTTAAAGAATATAATCAATGTCACCAAATTGCACATGTAGAAACTGTGGAATTGATGAATGCTGCTCTGTATATTCTCAACAACAAAAAGTGTACAAACACAAAAGTTTTCACTGCAACATACCACAAATTTCTTTTGCGGTGCTGCTGGGTGGGTTTGAAATTCCCACCTTTAGTAGTTGGACACAAACTGTTAGTGCCACCAAGGGATGGCACTTGTACTTTTGTTTTCCTGGCTGAGAAACAGCCAGCCTGTGGCTCCTGTTGGCCAGTCCTCTCCCACTTTATGCTGAAGCCTGGCTTCTGCCTATTGACATGTTACTTACAGCTTTAATTGACTGGAACTAACTCTAGCTAATAATAATGATAGTACCCCTTATGGCCTGAAAGAATTAGCTACTGGTGTGCATTTAGATTACATGTAATTCAAGAAAGGGATAATCAATTACTTTTTTTAACTTCCAAATAAGAGAACAGTTGTCAGAACTGTACAAAGAACTGTTTTTTCTTCTATTCCTCAAATGTTAACATTTTAACAACTTTGTGTTCTGTTTTTTTTTTTTTTTAGTCCATTAATTAAAAAAAAAGTTGGACTTGAAAAAGAAAACAGTTACAGATTTAGGAAAAACTGAGCAGATAGTAGGTAGTAAACGAAAAACTCAAACACACTGCTATTGGGTCAGTTCTGACTCACAGCAGCCTCTGGGGGTTTCCAAGAGTGTAGATCTCTACAGAAGCTGATTCCCACATCTTTCTCCCACAGAGCCTCTGGTGGTTTCCTGTAGCTGATTTTTCAGTTAGCAGTCAATTGCTTTAACCCCTGCACCACCAGGGCTCCTAGGTAAGTTGTATTACCCCCTCGCCCTATACATAGTTTCCCTGATCATTAACATCAAGGCTGTGTCTTCCTTACTTTGCACACATGCTTAGGAAATATAAACCCCTAGAAAAGAACATCATGTTTGGTAGAGGGTCAGCAAAAACAAGGGAAACCTACAAGATGGACTGGCCCAATAGCTGCAACAATGGGTTCAACCTACCAAAGATCAAAAGGGTAGGATGGGAGCTGGAGACATTTTTCAGTGTTATGCATTAGGCCTCTCTATATGCGTTGGAGATGGCTCTGGGGCAACTGACAACAACATACCTTAGTGTGGTACATGTGTTATAATCATAAAGAAGATTTTGGGCAAATTCCAATAGAGCGGCACCCTACAATACTACTGACCATTGTTGCCTAAAAGTGAAGGACATCAGGAACGAGAAAAGTCTAAGAAGCTACCACAAACAAGAGGAGCCATGAAACTAACTATGATGTGGCATCCTGGATAAGGTCCTGGGACAGAAAAAGGACATGAAGTAAAATTAAGAAAACCTAAATAGATTTTATGTAATAACAATGTATCAATGTTTTCCTCATGATTAGTGTAGGTTTTCGTAGGAAGACCACAGAGGAAAATTACCATTCTTACCACAGTATGTCAAGGGTACATACTATTACCATGACATCACTACGGAAGTTGACCTTGATTATCTGGCTGATGCAGTATTTGTAAAGGTTTGTTTTGTTTGGTTTTACTTTAAAGTTCATCTTTTTTCATGTCAGTACTGTTTGTAGTAGTGAGAATGGACTCATAGCAAACAGCAGGAGACTAGCTAAACACGCTATTACACATTAATGCATCTGGGTATTAAACCTGTATATTAGAAGCATTGCTTTCATACATAGATCACACTGTTAATGTAAATAGAAAGTAAGATAATATACACATGCTGATTATAATTATGCCACCTAAAGTTAAAAGGAAATTTATGGAATTGGAACTGATTGGAACATATTATTCATTTGATCATAGCTTCTGTGAGGATGTTTGAGTTATTTTTTTTAAATAACAAAAAATAAGACTAGCAGCAATCTTTATCTTGAGGTAATTCAGGATCAGAAAAAATGTTTCCAATAACTGTAGTCCCTTCACCATTCTTACGTTGAATATAAAATAATTCTAAATGTTCTCCATAGCTGTCAAGAAAAATGGAAAGTAGAACAATGATACTGACAGATACTGCCCATTTTAAGTTGCAATCAGCATAGCAACTGTTCAACAATCATATCTGGCCTACACTTGTCTCTGTGTCTCCTGTAAGAAGGCAGACAAACTACAGATGAAAGATGGACAGTTATAGCTGGGAGTTTCCTTCTAGGCTTCCTGCTGGGGCTGAGAGCAGGCATCCCATTTCCTGGAGGAGGAACTCCTCCCTGTAAAGCCATGCAAAACAGTTGAAAACAAAAGAAATTGTTGCTTCATGTGCAGAGATGGATTTTTCTAAGGTGAGGTAAGCACAGTGCTTACCTTGCTTATCAGATCATCTGTAGTAAACAATTTCAGTTTTTTTTTTACCACATGAATGATCCTGTTTATGTCTCTCTCCCAGTCTCTTCCTACAGAAACAAAGGCTTATTTCAAATTTCCAGTTTCTGACAGGGACAGATTACTCAGTAAGCACAAGTAAGCATGTGCTTACTAATGTATAGTGAACAGTTTCACATAGGTTCTAGTAAGCAAGGTAAGCACAGGCTTACTTATTTTTACTTACTAGTGTGTACTGAACAACTGCAGGCACGGGTTTCAAACCACACCATAGCAAAGTGAAACCCATGGGTAATTGTTCTCCACAGACAAGTAAGCATAAGAAAGTCCATGCTTACCTTGCCTACTAGATAATCTGCCCATGTTCAGGTCAATAAGACACAAAAACTATGTATTCCAAAAATAATTTTAAAAAAAGAAAGAACAATTTAACACATTTAGAAGACAGTTACTAGACAGCAGAGAAGGGAAGTGGCAAGGCTGTCTGAACACCTGAACTTTTCTTTACCTTAGTCAAAAGCCAAGTGCTGTCGAGTTGGATCCGACTCAATGCTTAGTTCAAGTGGGAAAACATCGATGCTATATTAAGCAGTAAAATACATCAGAAATTACTGTGTGCAGTATAGTTTTGTTATATGGACTGGATGGATATACACCAAAATACTATCAATGCTTAGCTTAAAGTAGAAAAATTAAGAGGCAGTTTTGTTTTCCTGGAGCTCTGGTCATCCAGTCTTTAAGAACTCAGGCTGCTAAACAAGAGTCAGCAGTTTGACTCTACCAGCTGCATCTTGGAAACCCAACGGGGCAATTCTACTCTTTCACTACGAGTCAGAATTGGCTCGATAACAAAGGATTTCATTTCCCTGTTTTTCTTTATTTGTGTTATCTATTTTTCCCAATAAATGCATATCATTCCTAAATCTTTACAAGTAAAAAATACATAAAATTTATAAGACATCCTCTTATGAACTGCTAGTTTCATGTATCTAAATTGTAATGATAACTGGTAGTCATAATAAGCACAAAGCAGAAATCTTGTATTGTTTTAGTGCTGAATATATTTAATTGTAGTTTCATTTTCTTGAAAGTGTTAATTAGGTAAAGTATATACGAGAAATCACTGTAAACTAGAATAAACTAGAAATCCATTTCTTATAATGGCAATATTTATTGTGATACCTTCTTGTTATGAAGTACTGATTTCCTTCTCTCTGTATAAACTTTTACTGTCCTTCTAAGGACACCAACAGCCCATTAGTTCAAAGCCATTATTTCAATGTTGTGGCTTTAAATTTATAAGAGACATGCATTTTCTTTTCCTAACTCGGAAAATAAATAAAGATGCAAAGAATTTCGAACCTGAGAATATACCACACAAAGGCCTTCACAAATGAATTTGAGTCAAATGTGTACCACACTAACAGAGAAAACATAATCAAGGCAGAACAATAGACTTTCCTGTGCCCACAATGCTGGGATGGTCAGGTGATACTACTCCACCTGTTCCACACTTTTCCAGGTGCCTCTGAAGCGTTTAGCAGGAAAACACCTGGACCCAAGAGACCACAAAAAGGTGTAAGATGATGCACATATTAGAGAGACAGGACTATGGTCAGGCAGCACCTAATACAACTTCTGCCTGCAGATGTTTGTTTTAGCCCTGTGTCAGGAGAATTCATTCTTTTTCCGTTTCAAAGAACCCAAACTGCTCACAGGATTGGGGATTTTAGTGGTTACAGGATCAGTCACCTCACATAGATGCCTTTCTTTTCCTAAGGACCTGGCAAACATTTTAAATCAGTACAATGAGATGTAATACAGTGGAGACAGGTAGAATATCAATGACACGGATAACTGAAAACCATGCATAATCTCAAAATTCTAACAAGTAACTAGTAGACTTGGGCTTCAACTTCTCTGTCCATTCCTAACTGAGCTCTAGTTTGCCTAGTAAGAAAAAAGATCAGAAAAGGAAATGCCTAGGAAAGATCATCCACACTGAGCTTTTACTGCTCCTCAGAAAACTGTGTATACCCTAAATTTGGCAAGTTATTCTAGGACTCAAGTTTCTGCAAAGCTTTAACACAGAAATCAGAGATTTTGCCCAAATCCTCCAGGGCAACATTTTGTGATCTTTCTACAATGCATAGCAAGATGTCTCTGCAGCTAGGTCAGTTACGAGTTTCTGTGAAACCATACTCAGTACATACAAGTATGTTGTTTACCGGTCCAGAGCTAAAATCTCTTTCATGAGAGGATTTAGCCTCAGGATAAAGCAAAACTGGCTTTCTGTTCTTTTTTTCTTCCCCTTGGTTTGATGCTGCTAGTCAGTAATTACTGTATATTTTGGTACTGCCCACTCCAAGGAGCCAAGGCACAACGGAGGCTGCTGGTATGGTTTTCTCTGTCTTTTCCTTGGCTATCCTCAACAAATCAAGACCTACAGAGATTTCACATTTGGCTTGTAACCAGTTAGGGCAGAAATTCTCAAAATGGGTGGAGAATTAAGGTCTACATACCTAGTTAATACCTGAACATGTAAAGACACAGCTGTTCTTGTGAGGGTGGAAAGAAAAATCAGATCTGAGCTGAGACTTGTGTATCAGTGTTCACTGCGGCACTATTCACAATAGCCAAAAGGTAGAAACAACGTAATTCTGTATCAAAGGATGAATGGATAAACAAAGTGTAACACATACCTAGGGCAGAATACTACGCAGCCAGCGGAAGAAATGCTTGATGCCGGCTAGAATATGGATGGAGCGTGAAGACGTTATGCCGAATGAAACAAGTCAATCACAAAAGTACACATACTGTATGACCTCACCTATGTAAAAACATAAATAAGGAAAAGGCAAACATATACAGACCAAAGTCTGTTAGTGGTTGCTGAGGGTGGAGAAAAAGGGAGTCAACAGTGATAGAAACAATCATATTGATTAAGAAGGGTAGGGTTACGTGGCCGATTATTTTAAGTACTGTTAAGAAGCTGTACATCTGTAAAAAGATGAATTGGCAGAAGTTATGTGCAAAACATAAATAGTATAATGACAAAAAACAAGAAAGGAGGAGCTGCTGAGACTGCTAAGTACAATCAAACATCTCAGGGGATTTTTTCCTTCGTTTGACAGTTTCGACTTGTAGCTTCATGGAACATCCTAGTTAATTGTCCTATTAATGTGTGTGTCTCTTCAGTCCTGCCTCCTGATTTGTTGTGTAGTGCTTGCGGTCTTAAAAGCTTGCAAGCAGCCATGCAAGGCACAATCCCGAAGCAACAGAGGAAGGAGAGGCAGGAATAGGAGGAGGAGATGGAATGTGTGGCTAGTTGCCTCCTTGAAAACTTGCCTACTTTGCCACGATACCAGAAGAACTGGATAGCGCCGAGCTCCCTGTGCCTAACTCATCTGTAGAAGTGCTGTTCAGTTGCTTTATGTATTTTGGAGTCCTGTCATCAGGTGTGTAGATAATTTGTTATGGTTATGCCTTCGTGATAGGGCATCCCTGTAATCATTGTATGATGCCCTTTGTCTTTTATGGTGGATTTTGTTTTGAAGTCTATTTTATCTGAGATCAGTATGGCCACTCCTGTTCTTTTTTGGTAGCTATTTGTACTTTTTCCATTCTTTGATTTTTAATAAACCCACATCTTTATTTCTAAGGTGTGTCTTGTAGAGAGCATATTGATGGATCTCATTTTGTTTGTTTGTTTGTTTATCTGTTCTGTCACTCTCTGTCTCTTAAGGGATGCATTTAGACCATTTACATTCAGTGTAGTTATTGATAGGTATGAGTTTATTGCTGTCATTTTGTATTTTCTGTGTGTCTGAGTGTGGTATTAAAGTTTTCTTTGTTCCTCTTACTCTCCTGAACTGAATTTCTTTTGTTGGCGGATTTTCTTTTCTTTTGTTTTTACTGATACTTTTTGTTTTTCTTTATTTTGATGAGTAGGTTTCTTAACTTTCTTTGTGGTTACCTTGAAATTGACCCTTACATCCCTAGGTCTGAGCCATTCTATTATTATTTAGTATCACCTTGTCTTCCACTCAATTAGAAAGTTCAATATCCACATCACTTATTCCCTCTTTTATTGTTCTGACCTTGTAATTTATAAACTAAACTCTCTGGTTCCCTGTTATAAAACTCCTTGTTACGAATATTCCTTGAGAGTTCACTTCCTAGTCTGGTATCTGGTTGGTGCAATGTTGTTTTCTAGATTCAGGCTGTCATCTGGTATTGTTTGTTCTCTTCCAGCTGGTTGGCCTAGGAGCTGTCTTCCAAATATCTTGGTATAGATAAGCGATCACTTCCAAGACTGCATCCATGTGTTGAAATATCTCGAGTGATGCTCTGTGAATTCCTGGAGCCTTGTTTTTCAACAATGCCTTGGGTGCAACTTGGACCACTTCCTTCAGTACCACTGATTCCTGCTAGTATGCTACCTTGTAAAAGGATTGAATACTGACCAATTCTTCTTGGCGTAGTGACTCTTCATATTTCTTCCATTTTCTTTTGCTGCTTCGTGCATCATTAATATTTGTATTTTTCTTCAGGTATTTCAGCTTGAAAAATGCCTAGTGTATTCTTCCCTTTTGTTGTTCTAACTCCAACTGTTTGTAGGTGTCATTATAATATTTTATTTCATCCTCTTGAACAACACTTTGAAATCTTCTGTTCAGTTCTTTTACTTCATCATTTCTTCCTTCTTCTTTAGCTACTTGATATTCAAAAGTAAGTTTCAGAGTCTCTTCTGACACCCATTTTGGTCTCTTCTTTCTTTCCTGTCTTTTTAATGACCTCCA
The DNA here is from genome assembly GCA_028571685.1 of Heterohyrax brucei. Lineage (NCBI taxonomy): Eukaryota > Metazoa > Chordata > Mammalia > Hyracoidea > Procaviidae > Heterohyrax > Heterohyrax brucei. The sequence goes on along the minus strand of CM053143.1, from coordinate 114,435,786 downwards.
GCTTTCTTCAGGGATGATGTCCTTGCACAGCTTATCTGGTCTTTGGTCATTAGTCTCTCAGTTCAAGGGGAGCACACTCAAAGTCATACCTCGCTCTTGTGGACTTGTTCTAATTTTCTTCAGCTTCAACTTGAATTTGGGTAATTGACGTTCTGTTCAGATGTCAGCCCTGGCCTTGCTCAGACTGATGATATACTGAACTTTTCCATCGCCTTTTTCCACAGATGTAGTCAGTTTGATTCCAGTGTATTCATCTAGTGAGGTCCACATGTACAGTCACTGTTTACATTGGTGAAAATAGATATTTGAAGTGAAGAAGTTTTTCTTGCAAAATTCTATTATGTGATCTCTGACATCGTTTTCATCCCCAAGGCTATATTTTCCAGCTACTGATCCCCCTTTGTTTCCAACATTGGAATTCAGGTAATTATCAGTGCATCCTGATTGCATAGCCAGTCAATTTTAGACTGCAGAAATTGTAAAAAAATCTTCAATTTCTTCATCTTTAGCTTTAGTGGTTGGCTTGTAAATTTGAATAATAGTCATATTAAGAGATCTTTCTTGTAGGCATATGCATATCATCACTGATGGTGTTGTAGTTCAGGATAGATCCTGAAATATTCTTTTCAAGGTTCAATGCAATGCAATTCCTCTTCAAACTGTCATTCCCAACATAGTAGGCCTTATGATTATCTGATTCAAAATGGCTCTGCTAATCCATTTTAGCTTCCCAGTGCCTGGGTTATTGATGTTCCATTTCATTTTTGACAACATCTAATTTTCCTGGATTCATAATTTGTATCTTCTAGGTTCTAATCATTAATGGGCGGTTATAGCTGTTTGTTCTCATTTTGGGTCATGCCACATCAGCAAGTGAAGGTCTTAAAAGCTTGACTGCTTTGTGTTACTATAGTAGTGGCAATTCTCCCTAGTTTTCTTTTGAGAGTACCTCATGACCTGAGGAGTTTGTTTTCCAACACTGCGTCAGACAATACTATTCATAACGTTTTCCCTAGCTAATTCTTTTCAGAGGGAGACTGCCAGGTCCTTCTTCCTAGTCTGTCTAAGTCTGGAAGCTCCAATGAAACTTGTTTGCCATGGATGAACCTGCTGGTATTTGAATACCAGTAGCATAGCTTTCAGTATCACAGCAACGTACAAGCCCCCATGTTAAAGAGTCTTCCAATAAGGGTGTCCTTTCTTTGAACTTGAATTTGAATAAAGCAAGTTATGTAAATGATACAGTTTTTAATTCTTTATGATTTTGAAATACATTTGATGGCACTGTGTGTGGAAAAGAACTTCGGGTAAATCGCAGCCATGGCACCACCCAAGTGGGGCCAGAATAATGAGTTATCGTAGCTGGCTATCTTTCAACATTGGCAGTCACAGACTCTTCTCGTTTGTCTTGGAAAAAATAAGGGCCAATGATTCCACTGGACCAAAATCCACCCTGTTCCAACAATTTTGTAAGGGAAAAGCTTCAAGTCCAGATGCAAAATCTGCCAAACTGTGGTCGACAAAAGGCTCAGTTCTTGTGCTTGGGGAGAAATTGATTGGGATGGGTTCTCACTTACACCCTGAAGAACACTAGTGAGGTTTTCATTGGAACATGCGGTTTGTTGTAGTATGGGTGTTGTGTGATTGGCAACAGACCTGCTTGTCTCAATTTTTTTGATTCAGTGTGGAGTTGTTCTCTCAGTAGGACTATTATGCGCATCATAGACTTCATATAACGCACAGAATATTTGGTGAATGAAACACTCATTTTGATAACAAACTTCAATAATTTCTATACATTGTGGAATAATGTAACTTTTCATGGCTATTTGTCAAGACTAATTTTTTAAAAAGTGATAAATATGGCCACTGTATCTTCACAAATATCACCACTGTGAGCTACCAAAAGTAGGACATCCCCAACTCTTCAACTAAGAATGGAATGAACTTGGGGACACAGAGTGACCATATCATGGTGCAACTGATGGTTCTATGCATCTATAGGATGTCATCCTACTGACATCTTACTAGAAGGGAGCGAAGAAGGTAGAGAGGAGGAGACAGAAGATTGTTAAGAGGATATGACATGTATAGAATGGAAAGGAAGAGTGTGGTGTCACTAGGCAAGGAGAACAGAGGGAGCTGCAGATAGGCGGGCATGCAAATTCGAATTGTAAACTTTCATTCAATCACAATAGAAAAAAACAAAAAGGACATCCTCATTAGAAGACCCTTTATGACAGACTGACAGATAATATGGGAGACAGAGTAATTAGATCCTCTGAAAACAAGAGTCCTGGCTTTGGCCCCAGCTGGCAATAGAAAGCAATCTCTTTAATGTGGTTCATTATTTTCTTTTGTAACTGAGGAATAATTTATATATTGTAATGCTTCTTTTGTTTTTCTTAACACAAGTCTTGAAATTAGAAAAGAGGGATGAAGTTTGGTAGCTAGGAATTAGAGAAAGTTGAATGCCACCATGCCATTTTTACATGATTGTACTATCTTAGTGTCATATTTGAAATATTAGGAATGTTACTAAACTAGCTGGATAAGACAGATAAGATTGGGTGTCTACACTGAGGAGAGAAAGTTTTATTTTTGGTGGGGTTGATTTTGAAGATAAGGGCTAGGTAAGATCCAAAATGATTACTCCATTTCCTTCCAGCACCAAAATGCCCTGGTTCAGAGATTAGATCACTTCATTACCATAATGTCCATCTAGGTTCACAGTGGTACTGAATCTAAGTGTGTAAATTCAGTCTCTCTATGAGCTATTTCGTATAGCAGTGCTAGTGTGTGTGCTCGTGTTTGGTCAGTGAAAGCTGAGATCAAAACAAATGATTTCAAATGTGTAATGGAAGGTGGAAGAGTGTAGTGTTAAAGTTCATGGGACAGTGAAGCAAGGCTGTCTGGGTTCCAGTTCTGACTTGAAAAAGTCTTTTTAATGTCTCAGTTTTCACACTTGTAAGATGGTTGTAATAATAATAATAATACCAGTATAATTTATTGAAAAGATTAAATGAATGAATACAAAATTTAGAATACATCTGGTACACAGTAAACCAACCAGTTGCTGTAGAGGCAGAATAGTTCTATAGATCAGTTAACTCAGTGAGACTTTGTATTGGCCAAATTAGTGGAATTTTGACTAGCTTGCTGCATGGGTGACTTCAGATATTCGAAATTTCATGAGTGGTAATGACTTTACATGCATCCCTCCCCATAAGCCTTACCATTGCAGAGCTCTGCCTGATTTTCAGTTCCAGGCCACATCAGAGCTACTAATTTGACAGTGTTAGTTTCTGTGCCTTCTATTAGATATAATTGTGTTTAATGACATATAATAGCTAAAGAGTGTTACAAAAAAGAGATAGTTGAATAACCTTTTTCATCTGAATTGTGAAACCCAAGCACATTGTTTTGTAGAAGCATAAGAGGAAACATTTGGTTTTATTAATAAGCTTTTTCTGATAGTAGCTTTTGAATCAACCAGAGAATTTCTTTTTATTCAGTATGGATGTTTTAAAATAAACTATATATTTCAAATAGTGTTTAAAAAATAATTTTTAAAAAGTCACCATGTAGTCAGTTATGAATACCAAGAAGCAAACCCACTGCCATTGAATCAATTCTGTCTCATAGCAGCCCTACAGCACAGAGTAGAACTGACACACAGAGTTTCCAAGGAGTGCCTGGTGAATTTGAACTGCTGACCTTGTGGTTAGCAGCATGTAGCTCCTAACCACTGTATCACCAGGGTTTCCCAGTTCTGAATAAACCAGAAAACCAAACCGTTGTCACTGAGTCAGTTCTAACTCACAGCAACACTATAGGACTGAGTAGATGCTCCATAGAGTTTCCAAGGAATGCTTGGTGGATTTGAATGACAGACTTTTTTTGGTTGACAGAAGTAGCCCTTACCCTCTATGCAGCCACGGGTTCCCAGTTCTGAATAGCTAAGATTTATTGACAATTTATTGTGTACCAGTCCCTTGGTGGTACAATGGTTAAAACACTTGGCTGCTCGATGAAAATTGAAAGTTCAAGTCTACTCAGAGGTGCCTTGGAAAAAAGACCTGTTTATTTACTTCTGAAATGTTGGCTGTTAAAAACCCTGCAGAGCACAGTTCTACTGCCTGACATGTGATTGCCATAAGTCAGAATCAGCTCCACGGTAACTGGTGGGTTTACTATATACCAGACGTATTCTAAAAACTTGGTATTAATTCCTTTAATCCTTGCAAACATTTTAAATTGGTATTACTATTATTATAACCACCTTACAAGTAAGAAAACGGAGACATTTAAAAGACTTCTTCAAGTCAGAACTGGAACCCAGACAGCCTTACTTCACTGTCCGTGAGCTTAAACACTATACTCTCCCACCTTCTATTACACATTTGAAATCATTTGTTTTGATCTTGGCTTTCATTGACAAACATGAGCATACACACTAGCACTGCTATGCTAAACAGCTTGTAGAGAGATTGATTTATACTCTCAGATTCAGAAACACTGTGAACCTAGGTGGTCATTACAGTGATGAAGTGATCTAATCTCTCATCTGGGGCGTTTTGGAGCTGAAAGGAAATGGAGTAATTACTTTGCATCTTACCTAACTCTTATCATCGAAATCAACCCCTCCAAAACTAAAATTTTCTCTTCTCGGTGTAGACACCCAATATTATCTACCTTATCCAGCTAATTTAGCAGCAATCCTAATATTTCAAATATGACACTAAGATGCTACAATAGTATAAAAGCCTCATGGTGACATCATACTTCCTCTGACTTCACAAGGATGAGCAGAGACCATCAGGATCACCAGCCCCAGGTTGACCCCTATAAGGTAGAGGTCAAAGACCCCTCCACCCTATATTTTTTTTTGCCAGTTCTGACACCAGCCTTCCCTCCCATAGTTTTCTACTTCTCTCCTGAGTTTGAAACTTTGTGGCAATGGTCACACAGAATTCACAGACAGTTATGAGGTCTATTAGAGAAGAGGTTACAATTCAGGATCAGCAATGACCCAGGATCCAGTTGTTCAGTCAAGACAGCTTCTCAGCCGGCTGCACCCTCAGCTCCTCTGCCCCTTGACCCTCAGTCCTCTGCCTTGCTCAGGCAGTGTCACAAAGCTCTTTAACTCTGCTGATAAATGCCCAGATGCATCTCACTACTCAGGAATCCTCAGCCCAGTCCTCAGCTCACTTGTTGCCCTGGCCAGTGCCTGGAGACGGGTAAGGCCCACAAAGGATCCAAACTAGAAAATTCCCAGTTCTCTCTCCATAGGTCAGTGTGACCCTATAGCTTCCTGGCTCTGTGGACTGGGAAACCCATTGTGCCATCCCATGTCAATCTCCTAGTACTGCTGTTGTCGTTTCTCTGCCATTGTTACTTGCTGTCTCATGAAGTCTGAGGTGCTACAGCTTTTGCACGCTGCCCCTTGGGTCCAGGAGGTTCTCACTGCAGGGAACCCAGGTCCAAAAAGCGCACTCTACTCCTGGCTCTTCTTTGTTGGATGGTTGTGAAGTCCCTCCTCTGCACTTGTAGGATAGCTCATTTTAAGCCTAGTGAGATAGCAAAACTGATGAATCACCTCATTAGGACTGCATACACCTTATTTTGCATGTCAGCACCCCAACATGGGTACCATGCATCTTATCTGCATTATTAAAAAGCTGTCCAATCTTCTTGGTAGATCACAAGTACTTTATTGCATATTCCCACCCAATCATTCTGTAGAAGTTACAAGAACCTTGATAAGAAAGCTATCATTTCACTGCAAATAGCTTAATTAATGTCTTCTTCCAATTTATTCTCCACACTTTTCTAATAGGAATCTTTGTATCATACAAGCCTATGCATGTCACTGCCCTGAATTAAACTACTGATGGTTCTCACCTGCCTAGGTGAGTGCCTCTCAAATTTATGCAGTCATTGACTGTAGTAATTCACAACTCTGTGAACCTACTAAAAGCAATTGAATTTGTGCTTTAAAGATGTGTCTTAATATGGGTTCTCAAGAGGCACAAAACCAGTGACGTGTATATAGATAGGTATATGTAGAGAGAGAGAAAAATTTACTTAAAGAAAATGGTTTGTGGAATTATGGGGTCCAGCAAGTCCCAAATCTGTGGGTCAGGTGACAGGCTGAAGACCTTTGCTGGTTCCCATGCTTGCAGGGGCTGAGGAACTCAGAACCTGCAGATCAGGCAACAGGCTGGAGGCCTCTGCTGACTCACAGGGTTGGGGAGGTTAACAAGTCCAAAATTGGCAGGTCATGTGACAGGCTAGAGTCTTTAACTGGCTTATATTCCAAGAACCAGAAATCAGATATTAAGAGAATTGCAGGGTTGACCCACTATTTCAAAGGATAGACTAGCAGGGAGAGTGGTCTGGGGACCATATTTTCACAGGACATCAAGGTTAATTGGCATAACTAGTCTTTTGCTAAGAGAGTCTTCTGCACTCCATATTGGTGAGTGGTGTCTGAGGTCTTAAAAGCAAGCAAGCTGCCATCTGAGGTACACCAAATGGTCCCAACCCATCTGGAACAGATGATGATCGAGAACACAGACACGAGACAAAAAGAGCCCAGGAGAGAGAAGGGACCCCTATGAGTGGGAGACTGTATCAGCATGAGACCAGAACAACCAAATGGTGCCCACCCACCACTAAGGGCCGCTGTGATAAGGGACACAAGATATAGTCCCTAAGACAACACAGAAAAAGAGGTGTGCAGGTCAAAAACCTTACTAAAAGTCCAGAATTGGTGGTCCAACAGCCTGGAGGGCTCCGTGGGAACATAGCCCCTAGACATGCCACTGACCCTGACTGGAAACCAGTACTGAGGTCAACTCTTCACACAAGAATGGACTGGACTTGGGGACACAGTGTGACTATACGGTGTATGTATTTTATGGCTTTATACATTTGTGGGAGGCTGTCCTACTGGTTTCTTTCTAGATGGGAGAGAAGTGGGTAGAAAGGAGGGGACAGGTGCCCATTAAGAGAACACTACAAGTAAAGAGTGAAAAGAAAGACTGTGCTCCCACTGGGTGAGGAGAGCAGATGGAGCTGCAGACAGGCAGGCATGAAGAATTGACTCAGATTGTATACTTTCACTTAATGACAATAAAAAGGAAGGGGGAGAGAGAGAGATACTTGCAGGGTTGAGTGAAGACAGCAAGCTTTGCCAGAACATCCGTTCATACACTGGACTCAGGCCACACCTTCAAGGAAACTCTCCTTTCAACCGATTGGCTGCTCACATCAGATCACAAAACTGGAGGTGAATACATGTCTTCACAGCCTAGCCAAGTTGACACATACATTAACAACCACAACAGGTAAATTTGAATTATATCCCATGAAGATATTAACAATTTATTATTATTAGAGTCTGGAATTCATGGAATGCTGTCTTTAACACCCTGAAATGTTGACATTTATTAGCAGAAAATAAGATTGCTATGTATCATTTATATATTTACATTAAAATTCATTACTTAACAACTATGTCTATAAAAAAGCAAGGAACAGCTAAGCTTAACAACAGCTTCTGTTTGCCTTTGATATTAATTTGCTCTTTAATTACTTTGTTGCCTACCACCATTTGCTAGCAACCAAGCACTAATACCACCAAAGACTTTTAAAAAATTCAAAAGGAAAAATTTCAAATTGAGCACATTCTATTTAACACTTTTTATTCCCTGATATACTTTTTTGGCTTCAAATTAGGACTGTAGGGAAATATCTGGATTTGGAATAACACTGAGATTTTCTTTAAATAGATTTGAAAATCCCTGGATTTCTAGAAAATGCCTGCATTTCTTGACATATCATAAAAGACCCTTCTTTCAACTTGGCCCTAAATTATCTTTCTAGCATCTCTTTTCCTGCGTCTTCACAGCAACTGCACCAAGCGGCTGCTATTTCCCCAATACACCCTAAACCCTGAGGCTTTGTTCCTCACTCTCCTTCCTGAATATCTTCCCTTCAAGACCCATCTTGCTTCTCTTTTATCTTCCCAGACTTCCCTACCACCTGCTGGGTTGTCAGTCTGTGGTGGCATGTGTGTGGCGGTAATGCTGGAAGCTACGCCACAAGAATTCTTTTAAATACCAGAAGTTTCATCCATGGGGGAGAGGTTTCAGGGTAGATTAGATACTAAGGAGAAAGGCTTGTCATGTACTTCTGAAAATTAACCAGTGAAAACTTTACAGCTCACAACAGAACATCGTCTGATTTGCTGGCGTTGCACACATCCTTTATCTTCAAGTAAAGACAAGAGTCACTGGTAGCCAGGTCGGGGAACAGGGAGAGTGTTCCAGTACTCCTGTTTGTATACTGGTTAAAAACTCCCTCACAGTCAGTACCGTGGAAGCTGGTAGTACATTGTCGTGGTGCGAGAACCATGGGTTGCTGGCAGGAAGTTCAGGCCGTTTTCATCTAACTTTTCCACACAGCCTTTTTAGCACTTCCAAACAATAAACTTGGTTAACTGTATAGCTGGTATAAATTTTTGGAGTGCTTTTGTCAGTTCTGCCCATTGCTCACCTCCCTGACCTCTCTTTGTTAGTGATGCTTTCTCTCCCCTCAGAAAAACATTTAATCCATTTGTATACTGCCCTTTTCTTCATGGCACTATCCCTATAAACTTGGACTAACATGTCCTTGATTTATCTTCCACTTTTGTCAAGTTTAACAAGAAATTTCATATTTGTTTGTTGCACTGATTTAAGCTCCAGTATTCTCAGGATAGCAAACAAAAACATGCAACAATAACGAATGCCACTCAGCAAGACGCCACCACATGATGACACGAACACAGCTGTGAGACACTGATACACCAGGGTTATGAAACCTTATCGAGTTGTTTATACAGTGCTGCCAAGATTAGCACACAATGGCAAGTTCACAAACTTAATTGTCAGTCTTTATACTTCTCTACACTTACTTTGTTGTGCCGGAATTATTTATTTCCAGTAACTTGAGCCTCACATTACCCTCCCCCATGTGTTCTTAAAGGCAGAGGGGTGATATCTTCTTTATCACATAATCCCACTGCTGTTGAATTGATTCCAACTCAGAGCAACCCTATATGACAGAGTAGAACTTCCCCATAGAGTTTCCATGGAGTGTCTCGTAGATTCAACTGTCAATCTTTTGGTTACCAGCCATAGCGCTTAACCACTACGCCACCAGGGTTTCCTTATCAGATAACAAATGCTCAATAGTATATACTAAATTTAAGTGAATTGAATACGCATTTTGTAATCTCTAGATGCTCAATATTACAAGGAAAATTAAATCTCGCAAACAATTTAATAAACAACTAGGCGGAAAACCTGTAAGCATGGTGTATACACAGTATTAGGAGAATTCTAATTAGGGAGCTATACATTCTACTTGCAGGCATTCAATTCTGCAGATCTTCATCTAGCCCATGGCATTTGAGCTGTCCCTCAAAGAATAAGGATAAATTCACCAGGAAAGCAAGTAAAAGGGGTTCTAAACTGCAGGAATTCAGCACCAAGATGGAAACTGAGAGGGAGAGCCATTAGCATCCCCAATGGGTTTGACATAGCTCTAGTGTAGACTACATGAAAAGAAGCAGCTGGCAGAAAGCTGGAAAAATAAGCTGTACCTAGCAGCCCTCCTAGTATGGACCTTAAAACATGATCAAAGGAAGAGGGTTAGAGAGCCAGATCTGTTTTTTTCGCTCTGCTCTCATTACCCCCTTCCGCCACCCCAGCCTAGCCTGTTGACTGTGTAGGAGTTGTCCAGAGTCACAGGAATGATTAGGCCAGAGGGACATGACAAATCCACATAAGAACCAACTCACAACCCAATACAGTGTCCTAGCCAGTGAGCAGTCAGCCAACACGAATGGCTATGTAAATAACACTGAAACCGAAGCCAAGAATGTGGTAGAACTAACAAAGCTGGTTTTTTAGAAACCACCATCACTCACTTGAAGATTCCTAACCTCCCTGAAGCCCTTCCTGAGTTTCCAGCCAAAAGGGATCTCTCTCTTTCAAAATCCTCCAGGGCACTATTTTTGTACTTAGGACACTTTGAAATACTTTTACTGCATTGCAGTTGTTTGTCTTCATTCCTGACATCTCTCTCTCTCCCCCTCCTCCACTTTGTTTTTATAAATATATCATGTAGAATGTAACTTTAAAAGATCTGCTGGAAGGGTGAGTGAGGCCAAGATGGCAGAGCAGTCAGCTGTTTTCTGTGATCTTTCTGACAACAAAGAACCAAAAGAACAAATCAATCAACTACATTCTAGGAGCCCTAATTATCAAAAGGAAAGTTGAGAAATGAGATTGAGTGACAGAGAAGGGAGAGTAGGTCCAGAAGTACCTAGGACTGGCCAGACCTGATCTACTGGGAATCAGCTGCAGCCAGCATGGTGAGTAGAGCAGTGGCATTTGGAGAGTACCCTCCTCATTGGAAGACTGAGCAGCAGAGAGTCCATTCCCACCCCCAGAAGCAGTGAAAACTGGCACTCAATCAGCAAAAGCTAAGTGGCTTCCATCTAACCTTTTGTGCACTCAAATCTAAAACTTTCCTCTGTGATAAACTTCTCTCCCTTTTCCCAATTCTTCCCCTCCCTTCTCTGCACTGCACCAAGCTCCATAGGCTGACCAATTCCTGGCCAAAAGTAGGACTCCATACTCGTGCCCTGAACCATTCTCCCAGAACCACAGAGGGAACAATTTAACAAGCAGGGAAGAAAAAAATCTGCCAACTCCCCTGAGCCAGGAATTCACAGCAAAAATGCTTCCTTCACCTTGGCTCAGGCATAAGGGGACATGCCCTCCTCACAGACACTCAGGGACAGCTGTCAGCCCCCTGTTGTTCTCGGTACATGCAGCTGGATGGCTGTGTCTACCACAATCACCCCTGCCCATCTAGGACTGTAGGGAGATAGCCTGCATTACACACTTGGTGAGCGAGTACCGGGACACCTGAGCTGAATCCACATAAGTAAAGGAACTCTTGGGCTCACGTGCCTAGTGACAGCTCGAACCCCCTGGTGACAGGACATTAGAATCTCTCAGGCACCAATACCAAACTCACACAACCAGCCTATTTGGACATTTCAAAAGAAAGCACAACGAGAAGCTAAAACACAATAAGCAAACATAAATACAACAACTTATTACTGATGGCTTGGAGACAACAGTCATTATCAAATCACTTAAAGCGGTAGACCATGATGGCTTCAGAAAGCTTTCAAAAGAAACAATCAAGAAATTTTCCAGAAGAAGAAAACTTCCTGGAATTATTGGAGACAGAATAAAGCCAAGCCAAGTGCCGTCACAAAATACTAATATTTAGAACATGTCAAGAGACCAGGAAGGAGATCCGGCAAAACACAGCAAAGCTTAACAACAAACTGAACGGGTTTCAAAAATTATTGAGATAGCAATCAAATTCAGCAGATTAATAATAAAATTATAGAATTAGGCAACTCAGTGGAAAGTCAAAGGAACAGAACTGAGGCAATGGAAGATCTAATTAGTGAGAGTGAAGATAAGACAGGACTCCACGATACTTGAGGAAAACTCAGATAAAAGAATTTTTAAAAAATGAAGAAACACTAAGAATTATTTGGGACTTTGTCAAGAGGCATAATTCTACAACTGATTACAGGTGAGGGGAGGAGGGGGTATTACAGAAAATACACAGACAATTGTTCAAGACATGTTGACAAAAAACTTCCCTGATATCATGAAAGATGAGAAAATATCTATCTAAGACACTCATTAGGAAATGATCACAATCATTAGCTAAGAGAGAAATGCAGATCAAAACTACAAGTAGATACCATGTTACTTCAACAAGGCTGGTATTAATACAAACCACAAAATAATAAATGTTGGAGAGGTTTTGGAAAGACAGGAACACTTATACACTGCTGGTGGGATTGTAAAATGGTACAACCACTTAGGAAATTGATTTGGTACTTTCCTAGAAAGCTAGAAATAGAAATAGCATACAATCCAGCAACCCAATTTCTTGGAATATATCCTAGAGGACTAAGAGCTGTAACCTGAATAGACACATGCACACTCATGTTCATTGCAACACTGTTCACAACAGCAAAAAGATGGAATCAACCTAGGTGCCCATCAACAGATGAATGGATAAAGAAACTATGGTATATTCACACAACAGAATACCATGTGATGATACAGAACAATGATAAATTTAGGAAACATTTAATAACATGGAAAAATCTGGAAGGCATTACACTGAGGGAAAATAGTTGTGAAAGGACAAACATTGTATGAAACCACTATTATAAGGACTCAAGAAACAGTTTAAACATGAAGAAAACAATTTTTGAAAATATAACCAACCACTTTGAAGGACAGGATAGCAGGGGCAGACCTCTGGGGACCATGCTTTAAGGGGATGTTTAGGTCAATTGACATAACGAAATCTTCTAAGAAAATGTTCTGTATTGATGAGTAGCATCTGTGTCTTAAAAGCTAGCAAGCAGCCATCTAAGAAGCATCCTTTGGTCCCCAGTCACGTGGAGCAAAGGAGAATGAAGAACACCAAAGACATAATGAAAATATGAGCCTGTGAGACAGAAAGAGCCACATAAACCAGAGACTATATCAACATGAGACCAGGAGAACTAGATGGTGCCCAGGCACCACCAATGAGTGCCCTGACAGGGAGCATAACCAACAGATCCTGACTTAGCAAGAAAAAAAATGGAGTGCAGAACTCAAACTCTATTAAAAAGACCAGACTTGGTGGTCCAACAGACTGGAGGGTCTCTAAGAAGACAGGGCTCCTGGACTCTCTATTAGCCCAGAATTGAAAACATTGTGAAGTTAATTCTTCAGCCCAAACTGGGCTAGATGATAAGACATAAAATGATACTGGCCAAGAGTGTGTTTCTTGGCTTAACTAGATAAGTGAAACTAACTGGGCAGCTCCTATCTGGACGCAACATGAGAGGGCAGAGGGGGACAAGAGCTGGTTGAATGGACATGGGAAATACAGGGTAAAAAAGAGTGTGCTGTCATAATATGGGAAGAACAGTTAGAGTTACATGGCAATGTATGTGTAAGGTTTTTTTTGGACAAATTGACTTGGATTTTAAACTTTTACTTAAAGCACAGTAAAATATTTTTTAAAATAAAAATAAAAGACCAGTTGAGAGCAAAATAGAGTATAAATCAATTAAGCAACAAATATTGTTATATCTTAAGTGTCAAGAAGACTGAGACCATGGTCCACTCACCTTTGTGAATCCACAGCACTAAGCAAAATTATTCTGGAAAACTTAATGCAGTGAGAACAATATGCTAAAGAAAAAAAACATTCTTTGGCTTTTGAAAGAAGCTGATGTTTTAGTAATCTTTTCCTTGAAAAAACTCACCTATTTACTAGAGTATTTATATAGATGTCTACCTTGCATACTCTTAAATTTTCATCTCTTCTAGTCATGTACACTGTCTGTGGTTGTCTCTGTCCTTTCTTCCTGATTTCATTTGCCCAAGCTATATCCCTTTTATAGGTCTGTTTGGAAAAAGATTTATTTTTTATCATATCTACTTTTTTGTTTTCTGGTACAATACATATTTATTTCAGCAAAATACAAAGAAAATGTTTGATACTGAGAGACAATTTCTGAAAGAAACAAGTTAATAGTAATCAGTATATGTGCCATAAATCATAAAGATCTGTTGATATTTTAACAAGTGAAACACATACTTTTAAAATACAGCATCATTACCAAAATACACAAAAACATTTCCACAAAATAATTAGCATTTTCAGCCCTCTTGGAAGCTGCATTCTGAAATCCTAATGTTCTACCACTGATATACAATAGTGTCATTTCTCTCATTTCACTGACTTACAATGACCAGTCCCTTCATAACCAATTAAAAGGAGCTTTTCCTGTCAGATATACAGTACTTCAAGACTAACATTTGATCTTAACTGGCAACAAGATTAGTGCAAATAAAATTATATTTAATAGCTTAGAAAATTCATGGTGGAAAGTCATTCTCCTCTTAATCCTTGCTGCTTCTCCAGACTGAAATAATTTCTCTCTATTAAGAGTATGAGTGTTGGCTATTCAAACCTATTGAAAATCACTAATGATAATTCTGTTGTTTTTACACGGGTTTTCTATACTATTAAAAATGGCTTCAGACACTATGCTAATGAGCCACATTTTTTTTAGTTTTGAAAATTCCCCATAGGGTTTATACAAAGAAGCATGGCCTAACTATCAGTCATTGCTCTAGGGCGTGGGGTCAAAGTGGTAACCCAGTTGTTTCTGTGACTAATGGTAAAGAGAGCCCAGAAAGGTGCTGACCATCTCAGACTTTAACTATCATGGGTTATACCTACAGAAAGACTCAAGGACAGGGCACCGGAATCTTCTAAACCAAACCCTACTCTGGAGGAACAATTTTTATTTTACTGATTTGAATTCCCTTAAAAAAAAAAGAAGAAGAGCCATCTGATTTCAAACCTGGTGCTTTCCACTCTCAGCCAAGATTTATCCTCCAAATGAACAGAAGCCAGAGAGCTACCAGCCAACGAGGTTTTTTGTTTTGAGCTTCATCATTTCCTCCAATTACCAGTCTCTTGTTAGATTTCTGTTCCACCTCTAGTGGAGGCCAAGGATAGCTGCTTTACGAAACATTGTAGCTTACTGTGCCCAGATCAGTGGTGGTAGGAAAGAAGAATACCTCCTGGGTTTTGAGTACCTGATTCTAACTCTTGCTGGGATTTGACTAACCCAAAGACTGGAGCCTTCCAGCTTGAATGACCCTCGAGGTCTGAATGTGCTTATATAAAGTCCAGGGAGGTAACACTAGACAATCTCACTTGACCTCTCTCTTTATCAACTTCTTGGCAAGTTTTCTATTCCCCCCAAATTCTCTTATTGGGGGTGTGGTCATTCCACATTGGAGGAAAGGGCCCACATCAGTCACTATACTCTTCTCTCTCCCTTAGAGTGTGGAATTTCTCGTACTGATTGGCCAGTTTCCTTTTGCTGTGTTGACCTTTGAGTAATGCAGCAAAGGAAGTCTTCCGGGTGATGGTTCTAGATAATTCCCGGCTCTTGGCCTTCCTGGTGGGGGAAGAACTGTGGACTAAAGGATAGACAGGGAAAATGGGTTTGCCCCGAGGGGCTCCCAGTAGTTGCCATATTTCCCCAGAGGTATTACTTGTCAGATACTGCCATGGTTTCTTCCCACTGCTGTCCCGGATATTCACCTGAGAAGACAACCTTTGCACTAGCAGTTTGATGACTCCCTGGTGCCCATGAATGGCTGCAAGGTGCAGTGGGGTATACCCACAACTGGACCTCACGTTTACATCAAGAGCAATCCCTGCCTTCTGTGCTCCTGAGACCAAGTCCTGAAGGGCCCTGATACTGCCATGCTTGGCCATCCAGTGCAGAGCAGTGTACCCCGTCAAGAAGTCTCTGTGCAATGCCAACTGGGGTTCCTCCCAGAACAAGGACAGCACCCGAATCCAGGAGCCACTTGCAAGCTTCACAATCCATTCGTGCTCCCTGGCATCTAGGGGCACCAGGGATGACTTGTGCTCGGGTCTGTGCCCACTCAAGGCTGCAGATCCATCCCTACAGGGGGTCCAGGAGCTGTGTGGCTGACCCTGCTCAGCAACAGCCTTAATGCCCAAACGTTTTGTTGTCAACGAGGCATCCACCCTTGGACTGGGCACTGCCCCTGCCTTGGAGGGTTTCCTAGAGCGAAGTGGGCGCCGACCCCTTTGTAGCAAGTCTTCACCAAGCAACTCATCATCAGAGGAGGACAACTTGGGTCTCCCTGCTCGGGAGCTCCTCCTGAGGGAACGTCTTGACTTGAGAGCTGAGGAGGGCAAAGATTCCTGGTAGTGGCCTGCTATGCCATTAGCCTCTCCTATGGCATGCCTACAGTTGTGGCCATCCTCTCTGTTCCTGAGGCCCTGAGGACTCCTGCTGGTGTAGGCCTTGTTTGGAGATACAGAAACGCCCTGAGCTGGACTCCTGAGATTTTCCCAAACTGGAGAGCGAACGGCAACTTGCAGGCCGTCTTCAGAAGCCCCGGGGGAATCTTTGGGTCCACTACTGCTCTCCTCACTCCCGTGGCTCTCCTCATCCACGAAGTCATCCAGATCTTGGAGAGACAGCTGACAACGGATGCTGCGAAAGACTGTCAACGGAGGGTCCCGGGACGAGGATTCGGAGAACTCATTAGGAATGACAGGAAAGACAGAGTGAGAGGGAAGCGGGGGTCCTGGTGGCGCTGGGTTCGTCTGTGGAACACAGAAATCCGGTTCCAAGGAGAGCTGGTGGAAGTCTTCTGGCAACACCGACCAGGTCCGTATGGGGCCCTGGTCCTCGGGCATTAAAGGGTGTCGGGCCACCCACTCTACAGTGCGCTGCTGCTGCTGTTGCTGTTGCTGCAAGATTGAAATGTGCGAGGATCCCAGGGCCAACAGCTCAAGCCGGTCTCCCGGGGAAGAAGGGCCGGACCGTAGGGCTGGCGGGGAAACTTTGCTTCTGGCTGCCTCGGCTGTCGCGGAAGGCAAGGGAGATGCAGCAGGTTCCCGGGTGGGCTCAGGGTGCACGCCTTCCAGCAGCTCTGCCGGCGACTCACGGTCATCCTGGGCAGGCTGAGTCCGCGCCGGCTTCTCCCGGGTGTTGGCGGGGTCCGGGAGCTTGCCCTGGTGCGACCCGCCCGGGCGCTCGCTTAAGCTGTTCTGTTGGCATTCCCAGCAGACGCGGCCCTGGGTCTCCGCAGCCGCACACCGCACTCCCGCCTGGGCAGCCTCCTGTCCCGGAGACCTCTGGCCGAAGCTGACCAGCTGCCAGTCGCCTCCTGGGACCGCCTCCCGAGCGCCGCTGGCGGGTAGTCCATTGCAACGCGCGTTCGTGACCGGCGCTGCAGCACCTGCTGGCTCCTCCTCTCTCTCCTTGTCGCGCCGCCGCCTGGGCTGCGGCTTTGGCTTGCCTGTGCGCGCGCCTCCTGGGAAGCCTGGCGCAGCTCCCCCTGCAGGGGCGGCGGCTGCGGGCAGGTCGCAGGGTCTTTGCAGTCCTTCTTCCCCCAAAAGGTCCCTGTACCTTCTCTTAAGCACCACGTACTTGGTGCCGTCGGGGTCCTGGCGCACTGCGGCGACCGAGTTGACGAAGCCCTTGAAGAGCTCGCGGTGGTGCTGGTGCTGGCTGGGGGGCGCCTTGGGGTCTCGGAGGAAGCGCTTGAAATGATTTAGCAAAGCGGCATTGGTCACTCGTCCCCCAGCTTGGCACAGAAAGTCCAGCAGTGCCTCCTGGCTCAGCTCCTGGGCCATCGCTGTCTTGTCCCTTGCCCTGGGGTGTCTGCGTCTTGCCCTCTAGGTGCTCTCCTTCCACCTGCAGAAACTCTGGCCCGTGTGAGTCACCTGTGCCCTGGGCGGTACCACCTGTCTCCATCCGAGGCCGACGATGCCCGCAACCCCGAGCCGGTCAGGCAGGCCACGGAGAGGGCTCCCAGCTCTGTCCCCGCGCTCAACCCGGGTGGGAGAGGGCGGCTCCCAGGCTGACCCAGCGCAACGCGGACCTCTCGCAGCGAGTCCCTGCAGCGAAAGTTCCTGGGATAGGTCGGAGTTGTTTTCACCTGCACTCTGACTACGCCTCCTTTCTGGCTCGGGGAGAAGGGCTGGCCCGCCTCCTCAGGTCCCTCCGCCCTGTGAGGTCTCCCCTACCCTCAGCCACCCATCCTAGATGAGTCAGACGGGTCAGAGCCGGAGGCACTGCCCGTAGGTAAGATCTGGAGGAAGCGGGAGCCAGCAGCGAACCATTCTGCCGGAGGCGCAGCCGCTCCCGCCCGGAAAGTGGAAGGCAGGTAGGCGACTGGACGCTCTGCTGGGTCTCGGCCAAGTAGGAAACGAAAGCAATCGAAGATCCATTCCTGACTTTCCCAAGTATGGCTGAAGTCGGTGATTGCTGAAGGTAAAAATTAACCGGCGCACTGCAGTCTCTCCACAAGGTGCCTTCCTTTATTGATGATGCGAATGTCACTCAACATGGAGCTGGAATTACTCTGGCACTGGTTCTCTCTCCCTAAGAACCAAGCCCCAGGAAGGACCCTGGGAAAGAGAAGGTACACCGCTCCTCTCGTGGAGGTGTCTCAAGCTGTGGTGGCCTGGAAGTCCCGCGGGGGGAGGGATTCATGGCAGCGAGCTCCGGACAAAGGGAGAAAGTTTCTGTTGGCCACGGTAGGTAACTGGTCTCCTGGTGATAAATCCTCTGTGAAAGTCTCAGGGGCTTGGGTTCTCATAGACTCCCTCCAAGAACATGTGACTAAGTCCTGTGAGGCTGGATGTGAGATTCCCCGTTGCAAATGGGTACCCAGAGAAGCAAGGTTCTGTCCAAGAGTCCACTAAGTCTCATTCTTTCTAATTAAGCGTATTTTGGAGGGACTCTCCTAACTAAGAGACATCTTAAAAATCTGTGTAATCAACTGTGGCCTCTACCAACTGCCTGTCGGTGTCAGATGGCCTATGCATGGTGTCAGAAATAACCACAGAGTGGATGACTTTAACAAAGCAAAGTTTATTCTGACACAGTCCGGTCGGCTACAAGTCCAAATTCAGGATGTCTGCTCCAGGGGAAGGCTTTCCCCGTTGTCGGGTCTGGAGGAAAGTCCGGTATTGCATCAGTCTTTGTGCAGGGAGCATCTCTCTTCGGGAACCTCGGGTCTGAAAGAGGCGCTCTTTTCCCAGTGCTGCTTCCTTGATGGTGTGAGGTTCCCCGTTTTCTGCTTGCTTCCCTTTCCTTTTATCTCTTGCAGGATGAAAGGATTAAGGGTGGGGCAAGCCATACTTCAGGGAAACTCCCTTTACAGTGGAGCAGGGAGGTAATTCTATGAAGGGATTAACAGTTCCACCCTAATTCTTTAACATACTGCACAGGAAAATCACAAAATGGAGGGAGGACAATTGCAGAATACAGGGAATCATGGCCCAGCAACACGACTACACATATTTTTGGGGGGGACACAATTCAATCCATGACATCTGGCTTCTAGGATTTTGCTACTATTTTGCAGCTTGATCTGTTTTGTACTCAAACTAACAAATGGGATGAAAAGCTGTATGTGGAATGTTTTATGACAGTATGGCATGAGATAAATGATAGTCTATTTTAGCTCCTTCTGATAACTGGTACATCTGCTAGCCAAAGAAGTCAGCAGTTCAAATCCATCAGGCACTCCACTGAAATTTTAAGGAGCAGTTCTACCCTGTCCTAGGGTCTCTATGAGTTGGAAATGACTTGATGGCAGTAGGTTTGGGGTTTTGATGCAGATTAAAGATTAAAATAAAGAAAGCGATGAAGAAAACTCTCATTCTTCCACCTCAGAAACAGCCCTCTTAGATGGTATGAGAGGATGAGACCAGGAAGGCAGAAAAGGGATCAGAAGAGGCAGGGCAAATTTGGTCTCTCTGCCTCACACTAGAAGTGGGGCTTAACTGCTCCCTCAGGAGAGTTTTACCCACTCTGTGCCAGTCCCCACAGCTGAAGGGCCACCTCAGATAACGGGGATCCATAATCCATGCCCAGCTGCTGATGTATATAATTGGAAACAAAACTTCCTGACTATGGGTTGGACTGGCATGTGATGACTGAGCACTTTTCCACATTTTGGGGACTCACTCTCCTACATGGGCTGATTGTCAGACTTTATTAGGTGTATGCCTCACAGCCCAAGAAAGATGGATGGCCTTAGCAAAAGCAAAACAAAAGGCAGAATCAAAATACAATGAGAGAGGAGCTATTGGTGGAACACCAGCAGATGAAGTGGTACTGGCTGAGGAGACAATCATTGTGTTGACCCCCCAGTATAGCTGAAGGCAGTTGGAGTCTCATTGCTTACTGAGGACTCCTTCAGTGTGGGCTAAAGCATGGGGGCACCCAGACAAATTTAGATAAGATCAAGGAGATCATTCAGCAGCTACAACCCATCACCCTGCCTAGAACATCTTATGACAGGACTCCAAGTATATAAACATCAACCCTAAAATGCCCCAGAATGGTCCTCTGATCAGTAGGGCTTTTATTGGGCAAGTGTTCCTGAATTTAAAGAAAATTACAGAAGTAGAGGGAGGACTAGGGACCCTGCCTTTAACCAACCTAGTTGAAATTGCACTGGAAGGCTTTACCATCAGAGATCAAGTCAAAGAAGCCAAGAAAAAGAGAGAGAGACCAGGACCTGAGGGAACAGGCCAATGTCCCAGCTGCTGCACTGGGATCATCTGGAGGAAGATGACCAGGCTTAGGCAAGGATGGGCCTCAGCCAAAGAAAAACTAATGATGTCAATACTGTGAAGAGGAAGGACACTGGAAAATGTGTGCCCCAAAAGAAAGATTGGAAAGGGCCAGGCAAGATTGAAAGGGGAGAAGTCTTTTCAAGGAGGAGGACTCAATAACAGAAACCAGGAGAGACAACTTTTGGCTTCTCTTTTACCAATCCCGCGGCGAAAGTTATGGTGGGAAGACAGCCAGTAGACTTTTGGACTGATTCCTGAGTACCCCTGTCTGTACTTACCCAGAAGCTTAAACAGACTACCTCAACTAGCGGTACTCAAGTTGTCGGGGTAACTGGAAAGAGGGTGACCAGATCTTTCTCGCACTCAGCGGGCTGTGAAATACGCAAGGCTAAGCTGTAGCACCAGTTTCTACACATGCCCAGTAGCCCCGTCCTGGTTTTAGGGCAGAATTTCCTGAGTACATGCTGAAATCTCCTTTTTATCATTGTTGAGGTGATTCCGAATCATGGCAGCCCCATGTGTGACAGAGCAGAACTGTGCTCCACAAGGTTTTCTCTGGTATTTAATTTTTTTTTTCATGTATTTTAAGTAAAAGTTTACAATTCCAGATTCTCATACAAAAATTTAGCACATACCTTGCTGCGTGACTCTAGCTGTCCTCCCCACCCTGTGACATAACACTCCTCTCCCCCGTGTGTCTCATGTCCCCTTAACTGGCTTCTGTCCCCCTCTGTTTTCTCATCTCACCTTTGGACAGCAGCTTCCCAGTTAGTCTCCAAGATGCACACTCTTCACCAGTAACGTTTTGTGTCTTACAGACCCTTTCAGTCTCTGCCTGAGGAGTTGGCTTCTGGAATGGTTTCAGTTCTAGGTTATAGGGAGTCTGGGAACCATGTACTTTGGGGATCCTCCAGTCTATCAGCCCATCAAGACTGGTCTTTTTCCTATAGTTCTCATTCTGCACCCTGTGTTTCTCCTGCTCTATCACTGACTCTACTGTGTTAGCTGGACACCATTTAGTTCTTCCATTCTCATCTTGAGATAGTCTTTGGTTTATGAGATCCTTTCTGTCTCTGGGTCTCATAGTTTCTTTGCAGCTTTGATGCTCTTTTCAATTAGCTCCTGGTGGGTTGAGACAAATCAGTACTTCTTAGATAGCCACTTGTTAGCTTTTGAAGACCTCAGAGACTACTCATCAAAGTGGGATGCAGAACATTGTGTTAATAAACTTTGTTTTGCCAAATGACTTAGATATCCCCTGAAACCATGAACCCCAAATCCCTGATCCTGCTACTCTGTCCCTCAGCATATTTGGTGTTATTTAGATTACCTCTAAGTTTTGAGTTAGAAACCCTGGTGGCATGGTTGTTAAGTGCTATGGCTGCTAACCCCCAGGCACTCCTTGGGCATTCCAGGCACTCCCATAGAGTTCTATGGAGCAGTTCTACTCTGTCCCATAGGGTCACTGTTAGTTGAAATCAACTCGATGACAGTGCATTTGTTTATTTTTTTGGTTTAAGCTTTGAGTTTAGTCCATTTGTGCTGACTTCTCTACAGTCGTGTGTCTCTTCCTTAACCTGAAATAATTCTGGTCTATTGTTTAGTTAATAAATACCCCTCTTTTTCCCACTCCACCATAAACACCAAAGAATGTTTTCTACTATGTTTAAACCTATTTTTGAGTCCTTGTAATAGCAACCTTATACAATATTTGTCCTTTTGCCATTGACTGATTCACTTAGCATAATGCCTTCCAGAGTCTTCCATGTCTCAAGATGTTTCCCAAATTCATTATTGTTCCTTATTATTGTACAATCAATATCCAATTGTGTGAACATACCATAGTTTGTTTATTCATTCTTCTGCTGGAGGGCAGCTAGGTTGATTCCATCTTTTGCTATTGTGAACAGTGCTGCAATGAGTGTTGCTGTGCAGCTGTTATTTCTCTAGGATATATTCCAAGAGGTGGGATCTCTGGATCATATGGTATTTCTATTTCTAGCTTTTTAAGAAAGGGCCAAATTGATTTCCAAAGTCATTGTACCATTTTACAATCCCACAGCAGTGCATAAGTGTTTCAGTCTCTCCACATCCTCTCCAACGTTCATTATTCTGTGTTTTTTTGGGTCAGTGCCAGTCTTGTTGGGGTGAGATAATGTCTTACTGTAGTTTTGATTAGATTTCTCTAATGGCTATTGATCATGATCATTTTCTCATGTATCTGTTAGCCACATGACTGTCTTCTTTGGTGAAGTCCCTATTCATATCCTTTGCCTATTTTTTAACTGGATTATTTGTCTTTTTGTTGTTGAAGGTTTGCAATATTTTGTAGATTTTAGAGCCAAGCCGATTTTAGAGATTAGACCCTAATCAGATTTGTCATAGCCAAAACATTTTTCTCAATCTGTAGGTTGTCTTTGGGACTCTTTTGGTGAAGTCTCTGGATGAGCATAAATAAGCAGTTGGTGTCTAGGAGTTCCCAGTTATCTGTTTCCTTTTCTGGTGTTTGTGCATTGTTAGTAATGTTTCGTATTCTGTTTATGCCTTGTATTAGGGCTTCCAGCTTTGTGTCACTTTTTCTTCCATGATCTTTATTTTTTCTAGATTTTATATTGAGGGTTTTGATCCATTTTGAGTTCGTTTTTGAGCATGGTGAGAGATATGAGTCTTGTTTCATTTTTTTTGAAGATAGACATCCACTTATGCCAACACGAATTATTACAGAAACTGTCTATTCCACAACTTGTGGACTTTGGGCTTTTGTCAAATATTAGCTGCTCTTATTGTTGTTAGGTGCCATTGAGTCAGTTCCAACTCATAGCAACACTATAAACAATAGAACAAGACAATTCCTGGTCTTGTGCTATGTCCACAATCATTGTTAGGCTTCAGTCCATTGTTGCGGCCACTGTGTCAATCTGTCTCATTGAGGGTCTTCCTCTTTACAGTGACCCTCCACTCTACCAAGCATGATATACTTCTCCAGGGACTGATCCCTCCTGACAACATGTCCAAGGTATGTAAGATGCAGTCTTGCCATCTTTATTTCCAAGGAACGCTCTGGATGTACTTCTTCTAGAACAGATCTGTTTTTAATTTGGCAGTCCTTGGTACATTCAACATTCTTGTCCAACACCACACTTCAAAGGCATCAGTTCTCTGTCTTCAGAAACTGTTCATAGGTAGGTGATTTTGTGTCTGGATTCTCAGTTCTATTCCATTGGTCTACATGTCTGTTGTCATACTGGCACCAGACGTTTTAGACTACCACGTAGTGTAAAATGTTCTAAAATCAGGCAGTATGAGGCCTCCCACTTTGTTCTTCAGCAACACTTTACTGATCTGAGGCATTGTCCCTTTCCATATGAAGATTGTAATTTCCTTCTCCATTTCATTAAAAAAATGCTTTTGTAATTTGGACCCAGATTGCACTGTGTCTATAGATAGCTTTGGGTAGATTAGACATTTTCACAGTGTTGAGTTCACTTACGTAGGACTCTGTTGGTTTGTTTCAGTAGTGTCTTATAGTTTTCTTTGTATAGGTCATTTACATCTGTGGTTAGATTTATTCCTAAATATTTTATCTTCCTGGGGGCTATTATGAATGGTATCAAATCAGTGATTTCCTCTTTGATGGTCTTCTTGTTAATGTAAAGGAATCCAACTGATTTTCTGTGCTTATCTTGTATATTGATGCTTTGCTGAACTCTTCTATAATTTCCAGTAGTTTTTTATCATGTCTTCTCAAACTAGAGATACTTTTACTGCTTCATTACCAGTTTGGATGCCCTTTTATTTTTTTTCTTTTTCTAGGCTGATTGCTCTGGCTAGAACCTCCAGCACAATACTGACTAAATGTGGTAACAAAAGGCATCCTTTTCTGGTACCTGTTCTCAAGAGGAACATTTTCAGACTCTGTCCACTTAGGATGATGTTGGCTGTTGACTTTGTATAAATGTCCTTTATTGTGTTGAGCAATGTCCTTTCTATTCCTATTTTGCTGAGAATTTTTATCATGAATGGGTGTTGGACTCTGTCAAAGCATTTTCTGCATCAACTGACAAAGTCATGAGGTTCTTATCATATGTTTTATTTATGTGGTTGATTGCTTTGATGGTTTTTCTAATGTTGAACCAGCCCTGGATCCCTGGTATCATGGAGGAATTGTGTCATCCAGAAAAGTGTGTAGCAATTTGGTTAGGCCA
The DNA here is from genome assembly GCA_028571685.1 of Heterohyrax brucei. NCBI lineage: Eukaryota > Metazoa > Chordata > Mammalia > Hyracoidea > Procaviidae > Heterohyrax > Heterohyrax brucei. The sequence goes on along the minus strand of CM053143.1, from coordinate 114,411,265 downwards.
TAATTCCTGGTATTATGTGATGTTCCTATATGTTTTAAATCCTGCCTCTATGATATTAATGAGGGAGGATGGGCAGCATTTGTGTTGGTGGGACAGGACTCAGTATGTAGGGCTGTAGTGCTACATCTGCTAACCAAAAGGTAGATAGTTCAAATGTAGCAGGCACTGCTTGGAAAATCTATGGGGCAGTTCTACTCTTACCTCTAGGGTTGCTACGAGTCAGACCCAACTAGACAGCAGTGGGTTTGGTTTGGGTTTTATTGTGCGTTGAGGTAGTCTTTTGGGATATAAGGAAAAGGGAGGCAAGAAGAGAATAGGAGACCTTAGACCATCAGGAAATAAGCTGTGTTGAGAGTAGGGCATGTCTTTTGAACTCAGGGTCCCTGTGCCTCAGAAACTCCCAGTCCAGGGGATGATTGGCAAGAAGGACCTTCCTCTAGAGCCAACAGAGAAAGACTTCTCCTAGAGCTGATGACCTAAATTTGGACTTGTAGCCTACGGTACTATGACAGAATAACATTTCTCTTTGTTAAAGCCATCCACTTGTGGTATTTCTGTTATAGCCGCGCTAGATGACTAAGACATCTGGTATGAATCCAACTTGGGCGTGGTAGATTATTTTTTTTTAAATATATTGTTGAGTTCTATGAGCTAGAATTTTTGCATTAGTTTGTGAGAGATATTGGTCTGTAATTTCCTTTTTCTTTCTTTTTTTTGGTGTCTTGGTTTTGGTGTCAAGGTTATGCTGACTTCATAGAATGAATTTGGCAGTATTCTATCCTTGTCTGTGTTCTGCAATACCTTTAATAATAATGATGTTAACTCTTCTCTGAAAGTTTGGTAGAATTCTCCAGTAAAGGTATTATTTGCTTTCTTCTGGTGCCTGAGGGCTTCTTTGGTTGCTCTCTGCCTACTTGTTCAAGTTGTTGCATTAATGCTTTGATCTGAGTCTTCTTTTCGAATGTGTGTATTTATTGAAATGACGTCTGAGAACTACTTTTGCTGTGTCTCAAATGTTCTGGTAGGATGTGCTTTCATTCTTAAGTTTTTGTATGAATGTCTTCATTCTGTCTTTGATTTCTTCTGTAACCCAGTAGTTTTTGAGCAAGGTGTAGTTCTGTTTCCATGTGTTTGATTTTTTCCCCTTGCTTTTTGTCTTGTTGACTTCTACTTTCATGACTGTATGGTATGAAAAGATGTTTTGCAATATTTTAATGCTTTAATTTTTGTAAGGCTTGCCTTATGGCCTTATACATGGTTTATTCTGGAGAATGTCCCATGTGTGTTGGAGAAGAAAGAATACTTGGCTGCTATTGGGTGGAGTGTTCTATACATGTCTATACAGACATATGTGGCATTTAGTTCTTCCATGTCTTTATTGAGCTTCTTTCTGGATGTTCTTTCCTTCCCTGAAAGTGGTGTGTTGACATCTTCACTGTTATTGTGGAGCTATCTATTTCTCTTTTCATTGCGTTAGAGTTTGTTTGATATACTTAAGAACCCTATCATTGGGTGTGTGAATATTTAATATAGTCATAACCTTCTGATATATTGACCATTTAATCATTATATAGTATCCTTTCTTGTCTACTGTGGTGGATTTTACTTTAAAGTTTTATTTTATCAGAAATTGATACTTCTGCTCTTTGTTGAATGTTGTTTGCTTCATATATTTTTTTTCTATCTTTTGAGTTCCAGTTTGTGTCTTTAAGTCTAAAATGTGTGTCTTTAAGTCTAAAGTGTATCTCTCATAGACAGCATGTAGATTGTGTCTTTTAATCCATTTTCCCACTTTCTGTCTCTTTATTGGTGCATTTAATCTGTTTGCATTCAACGTAATTATTCATAGGTATGAGTTTAGTGATGTCATTTTAACACTTTTTATGTGTATAGCTGACAGTTTCTTTGTTTCCTTTAATTTTCTGTGCTGAGTTATTTTCCTTTACATGTTTTCTTTTCATCTTTTTCATTGTGGTTGATTTAGTATTTGCTGAGACTTCATATTTTTCTTGTATTTTATTTTGATATGTTGGATTGTTAATTTCTTCTGTGGTTACCTAAATATTTCCCTAATTTTTCCAAATTTATGTTGAGCTTTTATTTCTTTGTATTGCCTTTACTTCCTCTCCATAGGACAAATCTATGACTGCATTTTTTTAGTCCTTCCTTTTTGTGATAGTGTTGTCATCTTTCACATATCAACATCTGTTTTCCTATTTTCACTGTTTTAACTTTAATTTATTTTTGTAATTTCCCTCTCGGGGTTGATAACTGCTTGCTCTGTCCTGTATTGTAGTCTTGGGTTATTATCTAATATTATTGATTTTCTAACTAAAGGACTCTTGTAATTTTTGTTTGGTTTTTGCAGATTCCCCAAATTTCTGCTTATCCAGAAATGTCCTGATTCTGTAATCATGTTTGAGAGACTCATTTGCTAGCTGGACATATAATTCTTGGCTGGCAAGTTTTTTCTCAGAGCTTTCTATATGTTATCCCATTGCTTTCTTCTCTGCATGGTTTCGTTGAGTAGTCTGAGTGTAAGTCTTAGTGACTCTCCTTTGTAGATGGTATTTCATTTATCCACAGCTGCTTTAAAAATTCTCTCCTTATCTTTAGTTCTGGTAAGTTTGATTATGTTTTGGTGTCTTCCTTTTGGGATCTAACTTGTGGGGCATTCAATAAGCATCTTGTATTGGTATCTTCTCATTTTTCATGATATCTGGAATATTTTCCATCAATAAATCTTTAACAATTCTCTTTGTATTTTCTGTTATCCCCCACCCTCCATCCTGTTCTGGTACTTCAATTGCCTGTACATTATTTCTTCTGATGGAGTACACATAACTCTTAGTGTTTCTTTACTTTTTAAAATTCTTTTATCTGATTTTTCCTCAAATATGTTAGTGTCAAGTGCTTTATCTTCAGTCTCACTAATTCTGCATTCAATTGCCTCAATACTGTTCCTTTGACTTTCTAATGAATTGTCTAATTCTATCATTTGATTATTAATCTGCTGAATTTCTGATCGCTGTCACTCAAGGATTTTGCAGACTGTTCAATTTGTCATGTTCTGCAGTGTTTTGTTTGATCTCTTGAAGTGTTCTAAATGTTACTCTTTTGTTTTCGACCTCCAGTAATTCTAGGATGTTCTCTTCACCTGGGAAAAGTCTTTGTTCTTTGTTCTTTGTTTTGGGAGCTTTCTGAAGTCATAGTGGTCTGCCTCTTTAAGTGATTTGATATTGACTGTTGTCTCTGAGTATCAGTAAGTTGTTGTATATGTTTATTTTATGTTTGCTTACTGTGATTCAGCTTCTTGTTTTCCTTCAAAATGCTCAGATATGCTGGTCATGTGACCTAGTTTGATTATTGGTGTCTTAGAGGTTCTAATGTCCTATAACCAGATAGTTAGAGCTGTTATTCAGTATTTCAGCCCAGGCATCCATTTACTTTTCTTGTATGTATTCAGCTCAGGTGTGCAGGTAGTCAGTCACCAAGTGTGTGATGCAGGCTCTCCCCTACGGTCCTAGATAGGAAGGAGTGATTGTTGTAGGCACAATTATCTGGCCACATACGCTGAGAAAGTAGGGGACTGACAACTATCCATGAGTGCTTGTGAGGAAGGCTTGTCCGTATTCCTTAATGTGAGTAGATAGATACATTTTGCTGCAGGACAATAGGTATAGTGGATGCTATATGTAGTGCTGAAAGGTTTTCAAATTCCATGGATCTCCTATGCCTGCGCCTAGGCAAAAGAGCTGTTTCTGCCCTGAGTTTCTGGCTGGAGGGGGGGACTTTTTTTCTCCCCAGTTGTTAAATTGTAACTTTTCCAAGTCTGGGATAATGGCTCATTGCATGCATAAGAGGTCCTACTTCTGGCCTAAGTAGTGCATCAGTCTATGGAATGTGGCACAGTGAAAGGGATAGAGGTTGAGCTCAAGTAAAAGTTTTAGATCTGCATGCACTAGGTTAGATGCAAGCCACTTTACTTTTGACAATGAAATGCTGCTTTTCACTGATTCTGGAGGTATGAGTGGGCTCGTCATTGTTTCTGCTGATGAAGATGCTTTCCTAGTTCCACTGCTCCACTTGCTATGATAGTTGCTGCTGATTCTTCTGGGGGATGTCAATTCCTGCTGGGTTAGGTCTGGCCAATCCTAGATGATTCTGGCCCTACTCACCCTTTCCCCTTGTTTAGTTGGCTTTTCTCAACTTTCTCTTTGATGTTCAGGGCTCCTAGAATGTCATATATAATTGACCCATTTGGGTTTTTGAAGTTTATCATTAGATGGATTACAGAAAGTATCTAACTACTCCACCATTGTAGCCCCACCTTCTGAAATCTCTTCTGATGAAAAAGGCTTATTTCTGACTGTACTGCTTACAAGTACCTAGAAAGTACAAGCAACTCACTTAGCTCACACAGCTGATGCTATCCCTAGCAGCTATCTCATCCATGGCTCAAGGCTAGTTGATGCTGCAACCTTATGGATCTGGGCCAGTGGCTGGCCAGGATGATCTTTTACTCTTTCCCTTGTGGTTATGGAGCTATTACCCAATGTCATGCCTCCTCAGATTAAATAGTATGCACTGAGACTTGAGGTTCGTTTAGGGTTGCAAGGGCTTATCACTTGATACCTCCAGTAGGGACCCTTGCAAGAATGTCAGTTTCCATTTAACACTCCTGTTCTTCCAGCAAAGATGGGATCAATCAGTGAGTACAGTTTTGTTCAAGATCTGTGGGCTGTTAGCAAGGTTATGCAGGTGCTATGCCTGGTAATCCTAAACCTGTATAACTGACTAGTAGCCCTCCCATTATTCTGTGTTCATTTTATTATTTTGCACTTAAAAGATGCTTTCTTTTGCATTCTCTTGGTCACTGAAAGCCAACTGATCTTTGCTTTCAAATGGGAAGGGGACAAAATAAAGACACAGCTCTCTTGGACTATGCTACTTTTTTTGGAACGCCCCCACTATTTTTAGAACAGCACTAGCCCAAGATCTTGAGGAGTTACTTTCCCTCAGCCCAGGAATATTTCTGCAGTATGTAGATGACATCCTGATAGGAAGTGAGGCAGAGGAAGATTCTATTAGAAATACTGTGACTGTCTTGAATTTCTTGGCTGAAGCTGGATACTGGGTGTCCCTGGGAAAGTTATAAGCTAACCTCACTGAGTTAAAGTACCTAGTTTTCCTCATCTTTAAAGGGCAAAAGCACTTACTGCCTAGAAGAATAGACATCATCTGCTGTCTATCACCTCCTAAGACATGTAAATAACTCAGAAGATTCTTGGGAATGACAGGTTTTTGTTGACTCTTTTAGGGCCTTAGTGCAGCCACTCTATCACGGTATCGTGGGAGAGAGAGATTCTTTTGAATGAACTGCTTTAGTGGTTTAAAGTCCTGTTGATGAAGCCCCAGCACCGGGGCTGCCCAGTGATGGAAAAATCCTTTGAATTATATAGGATGAAAGAAGAGGAGTGGCCATTGGTGTGTTAATACGACTATTGGAACTATGGAGACACCTTGTTACCTGTTCCTCTAAAAATCTGGATACTGTCTCAAAAAGCTGGCTGGACTGTTTCCAAGCAGTTGCCACAGCTAGCATTATAGTGAAAGAGGCTAATAAATTTATTTCGGGACATAATACTGTTACATTTGTCTCTTACACTGTGACTATAGTATTGGAACAAAAAGGACATTTGTGGCTCACCTCCAGTTAGTTAGCACTATATTAAATCCAGCTTTTGAGCAAACAGGTCCACTCACAGCTAAACTCAGCCTCCTTTTTGCTACCTGACCCCAAGAAGAAAACAATCATGCCTGTCTTCAGATTCTTGACTCTGTGTATTCAAGCCAGCCTGATCTGCAAGATGAAACTCTGCTTAATCCAGAGAATACCTAGTTCATGACAGTAGTAGTTTCAAGCAAAAGGGAGTCAGGTATACAGGATATGCCACTGTCTCTGTATCAGGTGCTATTGAAAGCAAACCCTTACTGGCAGTCATGTTGGCTCCGAAGGCCAGACTGACAGCTATAATAATAATAAAACATTGTCATTGAGTTGATTCCAACTCATACTGACCCTACAGGACAGAGTCGAACTGCACTATAGAGTTTCCAAGGAGAGCCTGGTGAATTTGACCTGCTGACCTTTTGGTTAGCAGATGTAGCACTGAACCACTACACAACCAGGTTTTCCATGGCTAGGTTAAGAGCCTTGAAATTGGCAGAAAGTAAGAGAACTACAATATTGAGATATTCCAATATTATTTTTAAAGTGCTGCATGCACATGAAGCCTCATGGAAAGAAAAGGATCTCTTGAATGCAGGAAATGAAATTATTAAGTATGGGGCTGACCTGTTACAAATTTTGGATGCTGTCCTAAAACCTCAGCAAGTGGCAGCAGTGCATTGCTGAGCTTACCATAAAGGAAATGATACAATACTGTAAGGAAACAACATCACCAACAGAGAAGCAAAACTAATAGCTATCAGAATTTGATCAGTTGTGCTCTTCTTCCAACTATCTCCATGTCAGATGAACATCCCCAGCATACTCAAGAAGATCTACACAGAGCCCAAGACTTGGGGCACCATCCAGGACAGTTGGAGTTGGAAGCATATCCCTCATGGTAAGATTTTCATCCTTGCCAATCAAGTTGCTTATTTAATTTTTCATTTACATCAAGCTTAATATTTTGGAAAATAAACCATGTTTAACTGGGTAATGAAACATGTCTTGAGAGAAAAGCACATTACAGCCATTTGCCATGTGGTTGACACTTGTGCACTTTGCACTGCCAGCAATCCAAAGACTTATGGCCCCAAGATTTCCAGCCCTCAAGGAATAGGAACCTTTCCAGGTGACATATGGCAAATTGACTTTTGTAAAGTGTTCAAAAGTAAACATCAGATGACATACAAGTTCTGACACTTTAGTTTGCAAACTCATCGTTGAAAAAGTGCTGCATACCTCACTGCTGAATATCACTATGATCACCTTCAAAGTATGTCCCTTAGGAATCTATGCACTGACACCAGCACCTAGTCTTATCCACCCTTCAAAGCAATTTTGGAAACTTTTTCTGGAATGGCCATCAGAGCTATTGTTGTATTATCTTGATGTCCTGAATGTCATCAAAATATCTTCCTTTTAATATTTCCTTTCTCTTCAGGTAAAGAAAAAAGTCATTGTGGGCCAGATCTGGTGAGTAGGGAAATTGTTCTAACACAGTTATTTGTTTACTGGCTAAAAACTCCCTCCCAGACAACTATACAGTTAAGTCAGTGAACTTGTCACCATGCCACCATGTGCAATGACCATTCCAGAAAGAGTTCCAAAATTCTTTGAAGAGTAGAATAGGGACCGGGATCAATGTATAGCTTCCCAAGGGACATTTTTTGAAGGTGACGGTAGCGTTATTCAGCAAAGAGGTATGTAGCACTTTGAATAATTAAGTTCACAGCCTTAATTGTCTGACTTGTTATTTACTCTTGTGTGTAGATTCTTTTTCAGGATGGTTATAGTTTTCCTTGCCTGACTGCAGTGGTTAGAGAGCTAACTAAGGCACTTTAGAAAGAAGCATCCCCCCATTTTGGGCTTCAGAGAGTTCTTATTAGTGACAATGGCACCCATTTGTATCTTCAGTGGTACAACAGGTTTTGGCTGCCTCAGGAGTAAGGTGGAAACACCATATGGCATGGGAACCTCAGTCTAGTGGAAAGGCTGAATGAATGAATCAGACCACAAAACATCAACTTAGTAAATGGAACCCAGAGACTTGCTACCCTGGATGGATGTTCTGTCACTCAATCTCTCTGAGTCCATATTGTACCCCAGGGAAAAACTTAAAATTAATCCTTTTGAAACACTTTATGGGAGGCCATATTGTCTCAACCAACTCTCCCCACAGTTCTCCACCCAACCCCCTAATGTAATGATGTCTAAATGTTTGCTTTCTTTAACTACAACTCTCTCCTGGTTGCACTGAACAGTGTGGACTCCACAGAGGTTCTAACTTCAGACAGCTGCACACTCATCCCAGCCTGGCAATCAGATACTTCTCCAGATGTGGAAGGACCACCCTTTACAGCCCAAGTGGACTGGAGCATTCATATACTACTGAGCATTCACACAGCCATGAAACTTGGAGGAGTTAAACCATTGATCTATCATTCCTGAGTTAAGCCCAGCCCAGTCTACAGCGACAAAGAGTAGAAAGCCCAACCCACTGAACTTGAAGTTAAGAATCTGCAGAGTTCGAACGAAAAAATGTTTGTGATATTGGCTTGGGTGTGATTGTTATTGGGTGCCAGAGGGACTTCCACCTAAAGAATCTCTGTCCCTGAAATAAACTCTCCCTCAGTCACCTGTCAAGGGATGAAAATTTTTGGATTTGTATCACTAGAGAACTGTTAAACATTACTGATTTGTCTGGATGGTGCGTTGCATGTCAGCTGTTCCCTCCATTTCTGTCTCTCTGGGCTTTGCCCTCCTTTAGGGGCTTTGAGAAATTTTACCATTTTTAAGCACATAGAGTTACGATATTCTGTATTTATAGTTGGGGGCCTATTGCAAAATTCAAAGACTGAGAGATGTATATACTCTTCACATTTCCTTGGTAGTAATGCTTCTGACTGTGTAATGTTCTCAAAATGTGAAACAAGCTTTGATGATTTTGCAAGAAATAACCAAGTGAATTGTGGTTTCATTGACAGAGTGACTTATGCAATCAATCATGTTACACTATCTTTTTTTTTTTAATGTTAAGGTTTCTTCAGGGAGGTTCCTGCTCTCCAGAACTATGGCTTATTCTTGAATCTCTGCTAATGTTACCAATGGACTCTCTTCAACAGGGTATTAGGCTGTGAACTAGCCTCAAGAAAGATACCTGTGCCATAGGGTCATTATAGAACTTGTTCTAGGTACAACCTGTTATGATAATCTACACTAGGACAGGTCAAAGAGGCCATCCAAGAAAACAGGGCCACTACAGACTACCTGCTTCTATGACTCAACCACAGGTGTCAATAGTTCAAAGGAATACCTTGTTTAAGCCTCACTAATAACTCTAAGGAAACCCTGGTGGCATAGTGGGTTAAGTGCTACATTTGCTAATCAAAAGGCTGGCAGTTCAAATCCACCAAGCATTCCTTGAAAACTCTATAGAGCAGTTCTCCTCTGACATCTAGGATCACTGTGAGTTGGACACAACTTGACGGCAGTGGGTTTTAATAACTCTGAACTCACAAACGAAAGTGAATTATATAAGAGATGAGCTACATAAAAATCATGTAATGGGAGTCTGTATCAACATGGGTCCAGAAAAACCAGATGGTGCCTGGCCACCACCAAAGACAGCCGTGATGAGACACACAATGTTGAGTCCCTGTGGCAACATAAGGAAAAGAGGAGTGCTACTCAAGAACTCTTCTAAAAGACCACAGCTCATGGTCTCACAGCAGGGGGATCACCTGGGAGCATGGCCTTTGACCTGTTGCTGCCCCTACCTGTAAAACAGTACTGAGGGCATCTCTTTGGACAAAAGTGGACTAGACTTGGGTACACAATGTGACCATATGGTGGGTGTACTTTATGGTTCTATGCATTTATAGAAGGCCATCCTACTGATCTATTTCTAGATGGGAGAGAAAATGGTGGAGAGGAGGGGACAGGAGCTTGTTAAGAGGATATGGCAAGTATAAAATGAAAGGGAGAAGTGTGTTGTCATGGGGTTAGGAGAACAGAAGAGCTGTAGATAGGCAGGTGAGCAAAACTGACTGGAATTGTACACTTTCACTCAATCACAACAAAAGAAAACAAATTCATAAAGGGTTTAATTTTTCTTAGCTACCCAATCTTACCTGGCAAAAAAATCTTGTCAGTAGGATCAGGTTAACCTGTTGCTGTCTCCCAATCAAGTCACCCAGTGGATGGCTCAAACCTGTCGCAGATGGTAGCCCCATCCTTCTGTGCTTGAGACAGCTTGATCTAAGGGACTAGGTTTAAGCTCAGGATATGTGTATGTGACCTTAGCTTCAAAAGTAGAGAATATGTGATCCAAATATCCTGCAATGTGTTTTCTCCTTCTTAAAATGGTGATTGAGAGCTTGACATAGCTAATGTCATAAGTAATCTATAAGCATTTTTTTGGTACCAGCTGTACTGGCCTCTTTCCAAGGGGATGCAGAGTCTTTGCCTCCTGTTGTCTTGGTCTCTCTCCTATTCTTTGTTCCCTTGAGAAATGGCCTTTAACCTGTTCGGCAGCAGCTAGGAAGGCTGTCTGGTACTTTTAATCTACAGCTTTCTTTCTTGCTCCCTATCTCAGTCAGAGTGGACTTGGCAGGACAGTTCCACTAGCTGAGAGATTTTTTGTTTTAAGTTTTTTTTCCCCAGACTGTTACAAATATACAGATTAGAGCCCAGATGTCTGACATGCATATCTCTAGTTTAATAAGGGATTTCTGGTAGTTGTGAGTTTTATGGCCATCTGTGGACTACATGCTTAAAAATATTAGGTAATCCTTGTGAAAATGATGCATAAGCTCTGATGTAAAAATCAATTTTGCAGGTCTACATAAAGGACAATCTGCATTGCTGTCTGAGCCTTCTTGCCATCTTCCCTTTGGTATCTACACCTAAATAAAACTTTCTCTTTTTAATCTGGAGTATGTTTTGTTATTTCTGGAAACCCTGGTGGCATAATGGTTAAGTGCTACATCTGCTAACCACAAGGTCGGCAGTTCAAATCCACCAGGCACCCCTTGGAAACTCTATGGGGCAGTTCTACCCTGACCTCTAAGATCACTAAGAGTTGGAATCAACTCGATGGCAGTAATCCCCCCACCCCCCCTCTCCCCACCCCTGTATTACTGCTTTAGGGCACCAGGCTAATCAGACAACAAGAAGGAGACATTTGGGATACCTGAGGCAGGACTGAGGTCGGGGTGGGAGGGAAATCACTTTGTATCCAAACCCAGTCTCTTCTTACCTGAGGATGTTGTCTGGGCCGCTCCTTAGGCACCAGTTCCAAGGAATCAGAATACTCCAACTCTGTACTGATAACAGAAATCACTCTGAAGGATATTAGCCAGTGTCAGTTTCTGCCTTGCTTTTTGCTTCATGATCATCTCCTGTTATGTTGTTGTTAGGTGGCACCAAGCAGGTTGGGACTCAGCATAACAGGATGAAACACTACCCAGTCCTGTGTTATGCCCACAAACATTTTTACGATTAAGCCCATGGTTGCAGCCACTGTGTCAGTCCAAGTCCATCTTGCTGACAGTCTTCTCTTTTGTACTGATCCTCCACTCTGCCAAGCAAGACGTCTTTCTCCAGGGATTGATCCTTCCTGACAATATGTCCAAAGTACGGGAGATGCTTTCAGGGAGCACTCTGGTTGTACTTCTTCCAGAACAGATCTGTTGATTCTTTTGTTCTCGTGTTATGGTGAGACGGAAAAAGAAAATCTGTTATAAGTTGATTGCCCTGGCAGCTAAAATAAACAAGAAGGGTTAGGTCTCAACAGTTATTTGATGCCAATGCTACTTGGTTTTGATTTACTCTAACATTTGTGTACAGAAGAGATTTGTACATTCTTTTTGTGTTTGTTTCAGTGGTGAAGACATCTTTTCTCTAGGAATATAAGGATTCCTCCACATGTTCAAGACATTAAGCATATTACAGACTAGCCTAATTTGACTCTACAGCAGCTCTGAACATTGTAACGAACACTTGGGGAGCTGTGGATTTCCTCCATTTGGAGTGCATTTATGAGCTAGCACTGTATTTCTCATTCTCTCTTTAAGCCTGGCTTTACTGTTGTTAGTCTCACAACATTTTTTTCTGACAGCTGCTTTCCTCTCTTCTTCCTTTTAGCTTTCTGCACACTGATGCTACTTTCACTTAATCATCCTCTGGTCTTGGAGTTGAGGTCCTGTGTGTGCCTCTCCCTGTTTAGTATCAGTGCTCTTTAAACACCTTGGATACTTCTATTGTTTTATCTATTGATCTCCTGTGGCTGGAAGCCCTCTTCCATTCCTCTTTTTGGTTAGCCTTCTTTGCTTCTTTCAGTTACAATTTGCTTACTGTCCTTGACCTAAACTCTGACAGTTCTTCTTTCTCTTTTCTTTTCTTTTCTTATTGAAAACCTCTCCTATCTGTTATTTTTCCAATTATGTCAAGTTTGTTTTCTTCTTCACTGTCATCCATCACACTTCTTTCCTGTACTCCCCTCGACTTTCTACTATTTCGTCTTTTGCTCTACTATTTCTGATTATTTCAGAAATCCTTGTCTTTTTTTTTTTTTTTTTTTTGCCAAGGATGAATCTTGGAAGTATGTTGCCACCGCAACAGTCTGACAAATTTTAGCATGGACCAAATTTGGGCAACAGCCACATATAAAGCACATCAGCTGGGCTTTAAGTCCCGGGAATACCCAGTTACTTTTCCATTGTTTTATGAGGGGGGCGGGGAATCACAAAGTTTAATAAAGCAAAAAGAAAACTTTTCAAAAGGACAAAAGCAGGAAAGCAGACAAGCATGCTGCTAGAGCCACTTCTGCCCAAGTCTGAGGAAATACTACAGAATAAGCAAGAATGAGAAAACAGACAAGCATGCCCCCACAACCATGTCTGCCCAGTCCATGAAATGTTCCAGAACCACCAGTATATGTTAGCATTACAACTGGGCAAAACCATTGCAAGCTTCAGCTTCTCACAGATTGGCTAGAAACTATGGTCCTACATTTTGAACTATCTTTTTTAGCAATCATTGGTACAGTCGCCATGAGTCAGATCTGACTTGGTGGCACTTGGCTGGCTTGGCTTGGCTTCAGTAACAATCCTTGGTCCAACAAATTTTCTATTCACTAAATAGAAATAAATATAAAAAGTTAAAAGCAGAAAGTTTTGTCTTTTGTGTTTGTTTGCCTAATGTGTAACATCCCCTGAAAGATGTTTTCCAAGATTGTCCCATCTTTATACCTCAGGACCCAGTTGATGAGTCCTTGTGAGCCCAGCTGGGTCACATTCTCTGTACTCAAAGACAAGAAATAATGTTTCCAATATTATTTCCTAAAAAACCACGAATGAACTTGAATCACTGGTTTTAAACCACCTAGGTGGAAAAGAAGAACTGGGAAGCATTTTTGTCAATTTCTGACATTTTCTAAAATACAGATAAAATAACTGAGCTGAGGACAGTGGTTTTATACAGACATTCCAAACCAAAGAATCAAACCCACCAACATAAAGTTGAGTCCAACTCATAACAACCCTACAGAATAGAGTAGAACTGCTCCAATAGAGTTTCCAAGGAGCGCCTGGTGGATTCAAACTGCTGACCTTTTGGTTAGCACCTGTAGCATTTAACCACTACACTCCCAGGGTCTCCGTAGAGGCATTAGAGTCTATATAATATGAAGCCTTTAGGTTAACTGTTAAACTATAAGTTTGTACTAAACTTCTGCTAAAAAAAGTGCAGCCAGAATGGTCCTTAGAAGCAAGGGTGGTGAGATTGCATCTCACATCCTTTGGACATTTTATCTGAAGGGACCGGACCCTGGATAAGGACGTCATGCTTGGTAAAGTAGTGAGTCAGCAAAAAAGAGGACAACTCTCAAAAAGATAACTAGAAGGTGCCTAGCGACAGCGAAACTTCAACTTCCTTTTCTGCTTATGTCCTAGCATTAGTCTTGGTGAGACTGAGAGATGTGTCTGTGTGCAAGGCAGTAGGGCAACAGGTGGAAAATTCAGGCATGCATTTTGGAGCACTAAGTGGAAAGAATCCTTCTGGTACTTTTGAAACCTCTGGTGACAAATAGAGGACTTGTCACAAGAGGCTGATGAGATACAGATGTGGACTTGAAGTACTTAGAAGGACTGAAGAGAAAGGAAGGAGAGGTTGTCAAGGCTGTGGTTTTTGAAATCAGATAATCTTTAACTAGGGGTGGAATTAGTGGGTATGTAGAAGTAGAAAGTAGGGAAAGAGAAGGAAAAAATTCCAACCACCTTAGACTTCTGGGTACCCAGAGTGCTATGGAAACCCTAGTGGTATAATGGTTAAGTACTACAGCTACTAACCAGAAGGTCAGTAATTCAAATCCACCAGGTGCTCCTTGGAAATTTTACAGGGCAACTTTCTATCTGTAGGGTTGCTATGAGTTGGAATTGGCTCAACAGTAGTTGGTTTGGTTTTAGAGTGCTTTAGTATCCAGATCTTGTCTCCTTCTTTTTCTCCCTCTCATCCTCAGGTTAAGGGGATAGTGAATTAAAATGCTCTTTGCCTCATCCCAGGAAGCACTTTCCTGCCTCCCTCAATATGCAGTTACATTATTTTGAAAAGTATTTCTGGAGCATCTACCTCGCTCTAGGAGTCCCTGGACAGAAAAAATAGGCGCTCAACTACTAACCAAAAGGTTGGTGGTTCGTACCCATCCAGCAGTGTCTCAAAAGAAAAGCCTGGCAATCTCATTCTGAAAGGTCACAAACAAACCCTATGAAACACAGTTCCACTGGGAAATACACAAGGCCACCATAACTTGGAATCGATTTGACAGCAGCTGGTTTTATGTTACCCTGGCTTTGGCTGGCATTGCTGGAAATGTACACAAGCCAGAAAGAGTGCTCAAGGAACTCACTGTTTATTAGAAGCAACAGGCAAGAGAAATTACGTGAGCCTGTGTATTGTTTTAGAAATGCTGGTGGTGTAGTGGTTGAGTGCCAAGGCTGCTAACAAAAAGGTCATCAGTTCGAATCCACCAGGTGCTCCTTGGAAACTCGATGGTGACATTCTACTCTGCCCTATGGGATTACTATGAGTTGGAATCAACTCAATGGCAGTAAGTTTTGTTGGTTTGGGGGTGTATTGTTTTAACAGAGATATGCACTCCATGCTGAGGACATTGAGGGGGATGCATAAATGAAGAGCTCAGCTTTGGAAATCAGAGAGAGTTTCCTATAAGAGGCAACTTCGAATAGACAAGGCAGGCAAGAGCCTCTAAGGCAAAGGAAACATCATTGCAGGTACAGATCTGGCTCAGATCTTGGGAACTAACTATGATAGATTTGTTTGGCTTTAAGGAACAAGATGTGTGATTGTGCTAGAGACTCAGAAAATGAAGGGCCTTGTGAATAGGGTGTAGTTGGGGTGACCAGTGGCCAAGGCCCTTCTCTGTGTTGCTCTCCTTGCTCTCCAGTTTCTAGATGAATAGACAATGAAACCTTTTTGTTAATGTTTTGGGGCATTAAAAATACCTATATTTATATTTTTCTTAAAACATATAATAAATGATTATTTACAAAAATATTCAACAAGAAGTAATGCCCAACTGGAAACCCTGGTGGCATAGTTGCTAAGTGCTACGGTTGCTAACTAAAAGATCAGCAGTTTGAATCCACGAGGCGCTTCTTCAAAACTCTCTGGGGCAGATCTACTCTGTTCTATAGGATTGCTGTGAGTTGGAATCAATCCACCGCAACAAATTTGGTTTTTTTGCCTTTTCTTTTTTATTTTAGTGCCTGACTGTTGGTTTGTTGGTCACTGTTCTGCTGCAAAATGTCTTTTTATTTATTTATTTATGATTGAGTGAAAATACAGTCCTATATAAATTTGCATACCTGCCAATGAGCAGCTTCCACTGCTCTCCCTGCCTGGTAACAGCACACTCCTCCTGTCCATTCTGTACATGTCATATCCTCCTTATAATCTCCTATCCCCTCCTCTCCACCCTCTCCCCTGTGTCCAGTAAGAGGTCAGCTGGATGACATCCTCTAGATGCATAGAACCATAAAGTGCACACATGCTATGGTCACTCTGTGTCACCAAGATCAATCCATCTCTGTCTGAAGAGTTGGCCTTCATTATGATTTATGGACAGGAGCAGCATCAGGGCCAGAGGCCATGTTCCCAGGGGAACCCCAAGGCCCTGGACCATCAGTTGCAGTGTTTTAGTGGTGATCTCAGGGTGCACTCCTTTTAATTTTCGTGTTGCCAATGAGAATCAACTTTGTGAGCCCCATCACAGCTATTGCCGGTGATGGTCAGGCACCATCCTGTTCTTCCAGTCACAAGTTGATACAGTCATCCACTCACATGGGTTTCTCTGTCTTCTGGGTCCTCTTTGCCCCATGTTGCTCTGGTGCTTGGAGCTTATCCATTCCTGCTGAGTTGGGACCATTTAGTGTACCTCAGATGGCAGCTTGGCAGCTTGTAAAAAATCTTTAATGTATTTCTTTTTTTCATATTGTACTTTAGAAGAAGTCTTACAGAACAGATTAGTTTCTCATTAAATACTTACTGCACATGTTCTTTTATGACATTGGTTAACTACCACACAACATGTCACCAATTTCCCTTCTTGAACTTCGGTTCCATTTTACCAGCTTTCCTGTCCCCTCCTGCCTCTAATCCTTGCACCTGTGTTAGTGTGCCCCTTTAGTCTCATTTTGTTTTAGGGGCCTGTCTAGTCTTTGGCTGAAGGGTAAACCTCAAAAATGAGTTCGTTACCAAGCTAAAAAGGGTACCCAGGGGCCATACTACTTGAATTTCTCCAGTCTCTTCTCAGGCCAGTAAATCTGCTCCTTTTTGTGAGTTAAAATTTTGTTCTACATTTTTCTCTAGCTCAGTCCAGGACCCTCCATTGTGATTCTTGTTAGAGCAGTCACTGGTGGTAGCTGGACACGGTCTAGTTGTACTGGACTCAGTCTGGTGGAGGTTGTGGTAGTCATGGTCTGTTAGTCCTTTGGACCAATCTTCCCCTTGTGTCTGCAGTGCCTTCATTCTCCCTTGCTCCTGAAGATTAAATATATTTATTTGGGGGGTTTTCTACATTATAGTAGATTACCCTGCCTTACTCTAAATATATTTATAAAATAATTTGATTACTTGATTACTTGGAAACTTGTTGAAGCAGGAAACAAGACGGAGATCTGCATTGACACATTTCCTTGCATGTTATGTTTTTAGACAGCGAGAAGTGTGAACTCACCAATGTGAAGACTATTACGCCCTTATGACTCACATGTAAGGGACAGAGGCAAACAGCAGCAGAAATGCCTTCCCGCCTCTTGCCCATCTGCCTCAGTCAGGAGACTTTTATGCTTGTGGTGCCTTAAAATATCATTCTGCCCCTCATCAGGACACGTGTGTCTGGTGCCCCCTTGGACTGGTACCCCCTTGCTCCATTTCTGCTTATGGAAAATCTTTGAAGAATTTTAAAGAGGTAAGTGACCTGACCATATTTGTCCCTTAGAAAGATAGAAGCTCGGCAATTTGAACCCACCAGCACTCCTTAGAAACTCTGTGGGGAAGTTCTCCTCTGTCTGACGGGTCACTGTGAGTAGGAATCGATGACAAGAGGGCTGGTTTTTTGGTTTATTGAATGTATAGTGTACTCTGATTTCAGAGACGTTAAAATGTGTGTAGGGGGTGCCTCTTCAAATAGGTGAAACACAGGATGTTTAATTAAAAAAAAAACCCAAACCTATACCAGTCCTGTCAGTTCCTACTGATAGCAACTCTGTAAGAGAGAATAGGACTGCTCTATTGGATTTCCAAGGAGTGCCTGGTAGATTTGACTGCTGGCCTTTTGCTTAGCAGTTGTAGCTCTTAACCACTATGCCACCAGGTTTTTCTGTATGTTTGACATGATCCTATCTTTAGGGGGAAAAAAGTGTTTGTATGTATATTTGGAGATGTGATTTGAGGACTAGATAAGGGTGACTAACTTTTTTTGTTACAGGTTTATGAACTATTTGACTATTTTTACAATGAGAATATAGTCTGTAGTTTGAAAAAGACCAGAAAGGAAAAAGAAACAAATGGATAACAACAACAACAAAAAATCAACACTGACTCTTTAGAAATGAGGAGGAAAACAAGGCTGCTGGTGGGGAGACTAGACCAGACCAGAAATTGCTGAGATGATCCAAGAAAGGGATACAAAAGGTCTGATTTTAGCCCTGTTAGAGGGAGGGAGATAAGCAGATGGATTCAAGAAATATTTAGCAGGTGAATTCAACAGGATTTGGAACCTAAGATGTGTCGGGGGTGAGGAACAAGTTTGGCTTGCCCTCATGCACCCAGCCTGAGTAGCTGGATCAGTGATGGGTGGGTTACTATCTACCTGGATTAAAAAAAAACATATGTAAGGAAAAGGTTTGGGAAATGACAAAGATGATAAATTCACTTTTGGACATAATAAGTTTGAAATGCCCATAAGGTGATATGAATAGATATATCTAGAAAGTTTGAGGCCTCAAGCACGTGTGACATTACCATATGTAAATTGTCATTGAACCCACAGTTATGGATGAAATTCCTTAGAGATATGCAGAAGATAGGAAGAGTGGTATATGATGGGTATCTTTGTCTCTTGGTGCTGCATTAACAGGAAAATCAGCAATGGAGGCCTTTAAAAGAATGAAAATTGATTTCTTACAGCTCCGGAGGCTGAAAGTTCAAATCAGGGTCAACTGTGCCGGTTCCTTCCTGTGGCTCCTCCTGGGCATTCCTCCGCTTGTAGGTGATCCTAACATGCAACTGTCATCCACGAGTGTGCACATCTTTGTGTCAAAACTGCTCTTTGTCTAGCTAGGAAGTGACTAGCTTAGAACCTGCCCTACTTGGATATGATCTAATTAACGTAAAGAGGAAACCCTGTTTCCAGACAGGATCACATCCACAGGTACTGGGGTTAGGTTTACAACACACACTTGGTGGGGTCACAGTTTGACCCATAACAGGGGTAAACTCACATTCACCAAATAGAAAGAGGGGAAAATAAAAAATCTGTCAAGGAGACTTAGGAGTGGCTGAAGGGGAAGAGGAACACCACTGAGCATGGTATCCCAGAAGCAGAAGGAGGAACAGCTTTCTAGAGATGATGCCAAGTGAGACAGGAAGTGAAATATGGCCATGGTCTGTTAGGTTGCAAGGTCCTGAAATGGAACAGTTTCAAAAGACTGGTAAGGACAGAAGCCAGGTCAAGGGAGTGGGAGTGAGTGGGCTGAGAGAGTTGAGACAACAAAAGAAAACAACAACTTGACCATGAAAGGGAGGAGAAACTAGGCTGGTAGATAAGGAAAATATCAGATCACATAACTAAGATTACTACTATTATTCATAGTTGTTAGATACAATCATGTCTACGTGATGAGGGAAAAAATCCAGAAAGGTATAAATTGAAGGCTTAGAGAAAAGTAAATAATTGATGGAACAGGGCTTTGGGTTGGGCTCGATTCCCACATAGAGGGTGTCATGGGTTGAATTGTGTCCCCCCAAAAATATGTGCAGCTGCGTGGCTGGGACATGATTCCCAGTATCTTGGGACTGTCCTCCATTCTGTGGTTCACTAAACTGTATGCTAAAGGAGCTGTAAATTCCTGCATAGGATTACTTCCTTGCTCTGCTGTGGGGAGTTTCCCTGGAGTATGGCTTGCCCCACTCTTAATGCTTTTAGCTTGCAAGGAATAAAAGGAAAAAGAAACAAGGACAATTTGAGAACCTCGCTACCATCAAGCAAGCAGCACCGGGAGCAGAGCGCGTCATTCAGACCAGAGGTTCTTGCGTTAGGACACTCCCTGGACAAAGACTGATGCAATATCGGACTTTCCTCCAGAGCCGACAAGGGGAAAGTCTTTCCCTGGAGCGGACACCCTGAATATAGACTTGCAACATACCGGACTGTGTAAGAATAAATCTTTCTTTGTTAAAGCCATCCACTCTGTGGTATTTCTGTTAGAGCAGCCTAGCTGACTAAAACAGAGGGACTCCCAGGGACAGGACAGGAGAGTGCCGCTATTCTCATTGAGGACAGAAAGAAGAAAGGCTATTGCATGAGCTGTTGTTACTACTAGTTGCTGTTGAGTTGATTCTGATTCATATCAACCTAAGAGAAAAAAAACTGTTGTTTGGTCTTGTGCCATCTTTGCACTTATTGGTGTGTTTGAGTCCGTTATTTCATCTATTTTGTATTAACGAGTGTCAGAGGCTCCTCACAAGATAGGTCTGCTGATCTGTTCCTGAAAGCTCACAGCCTCAAAAACCTTATGGAACAGTTTTACTCTGCACCCACGGGGATGCCATGAGTAGGAATTAACTTGACAACAACTAACAACAACAATAACAACAGCAGAGGGTAAGCTAAACTGCTGCAACAAGTCGACCCAAACTTGTAATGCCTCAAATGCAATAAAAGTTTATTTTTCCATTATGTGAAATTCTAGGATAGTGCTTCCAGATAGGTAGCATGTTAGTTATCTAGTGCTGCTCTAACAGAAACGCTAGAAGTGGGTGCTTTATCAAGCAGAAATTTATTTTCTCACTTTTAGATGGCTAGATGCCACATGCAGGATGCCAGTTCTATGGGAAGTCTTTCTTCTCTCTGCTCGCTCTGGGGAAAGCTCTTTGTCTCTTCAGCTGCTCTTCACTGGCTCCTTGATGATCTACATGTAGCATGGTGTGTATCGCTCCTCATTTCTGCTTTCGGATTTGCTACTTTAATGTCTTCTGTACTTCAAAAGGGAAACCCTGCTGGTGTAGTGGGTTAAGTGCTATGTCTGCTGACCAAAAGGTTGGGAATTCAAATCCACCAGGCTCTCCTTGGAAACTCTATGGGGCAGTTCTACTCTGACCTCTAGGGTCACTATGAGTTCCACCCTACTTGATAGCAGTGGGTTTGTTTTTTCACACTTTTATAGCTCAAAAGATACTGATTTAAACCAGGGTCTCAGGGAGACATCTAGCTCAGCTGGCATAACATAGTCCTACTATGTCATATATCCTACTATGGTTAAATAGAATGGGGTCTTAAAGGCTTTCGAGCAACCATCTAAGATACATCTACTGGTCCCATCTGGACCAGAGCAAAGGAGAATGAAGAAGACCAAAGACAAAGGGAAAGATTAGTCCAAAGGACTGATGAACCACCACAACCACAACCTCCACCAGACTGAGCCCAGAGCAACCAGATGGCACCTGGCTACCACCACCACTGCTCTGATAATAGAAGGTCCCAGACAGAGACAGAGAAAAATGTAAAACAAAATTCACCTTTGCCTCCCCCCAAAAGACCAGGCTTGTTGATCTGTCAGAGACTGGAAAAACTTCAAGATTACGGCACCTGAACACTGTTTTAACTCAATACTGAAGTTACTACCGAGGTTCACCCTTCAGCCAAAGACTGGACAAGTCTGCATGTGAGGAATGTGTTTCATTGTTTAATCGGGTACATGAAACTAATAGACACACTAGCCCAAAAGCAAAGATGAGAAGACAGAAAGGTACAGGAAAACTAAATGAATGGAAACAGGGAATCTGAGATGAAGAGGAGAGTATTGACACACCACAGAGTTGACAACCAATGTCACAAAAAAACTTGTATATTAACTGTTTAATGAGAGAAAGAGACAGAGACTGATTTAAGACACAGCCTATACTAGTACTGTCTTATTAACGTGAAGGAAATCCCAAGAAGGGTTATAACCGCTGTCATAAACCCCACTGCTGTGGAGCTGATTCTGACTCCTAGAGACCCTCTAGGACACAGTAGAATTGCCTCATAGAGTTTCCAGGGAGCACCAGACAGATTTGACTGCCAACCTTTTAGGTTGACCAACACAGCATAGAACCACTATGCCACCAGGGTTTCCAACTACAGGTATTACAGTCCCTGCAGCCACAGAGATTAGGACTTACAACATCTATTTCTGGAGGACACAGTTCAAACCATAACAGAAAAGAAGCTGTTTCCCTTGCAATTATTCGAGGATTCAGGCTGATGGTAGATCTTCCATCGTTAATACATGATTTCCATATAATCATCCAGTTGGTGGAAGAGGAGGCAGAATGGTGATGTGCATGTGGCCCATTTTTGTGGACCACTGGCCCCTAGGGTCACCATGAGTCCGATCCGACTCGACGGCACTTGGCACTTGGCTGGCATGGAAGGTGTATACAACATGAATACTCAGATTCCATTGGTAAAACCTAGTCATGTGACAATGCCTAACTATAAGGAGGCTGGAAATTGTGGTCAGGACTAGGATTGAGGGTTGGTTGGTGGGGGCCTGGAAATTAAACAGTATGAAAGCAGCTAGTGGTGTGGATGAAAAGGAAGTGAGGACATAAGAGGGCTAAGAGACTGACAAAATGTTTGTGGATGTCTTGGTGGGGTTGAAGAGCAGGTGTAACGGAGTAAGTGAAAATGACCACTACAAGGCAGGGATATTGTAAACAGAACATCAGTTTTGTTTTTTCATTGTGATTAAGTGAAAGCTTACAATCCAACTCAATTTGGCATATAAAACTCTGAGTACCAACATCTCCATAACTCGACCTATTCTCCTCACCTTGTGACAACACACTCTTCTTTTTCACTTGTACTTTCAGTATCCACTCAACCAACACTTGTCCCCTCCTCTCCATTCCCCACTCTCTGCTCTTTCCTTTACAAAGACACCAGTAGGACAGTCTCATGTATATTAAACCATAAAGTACACACACCACATGCGTCACTCTGTGTCTGCAAGTCCAGTCCATTCTTTGTCTGACGTGTTGGCTTCAATACTGCCTTTAGCTCTGGGCTACAAGAAAGTCTAGGGGCCATATTCCCAAGGGATTCTGCAGGTTGTCAGACCACTGAGTCTGGTATTTTAATGGAGTTCTTGATCTGTACGTCCCTTTTTCTCATGCTATGTCAGGGGCTCTATATTGTGTTCCCTGTGTGGGCTGTCTTTGTTGGTGGCAAGCACCATCTAGTTTTTCTGTTCTGCTGATGGATTCTCCCAGTCATATGGGTCCTTCTGTCTCGTGGGCTTATTTTTCCTCATGTCTTTGATGTTCTTGGTTGTGATCTGTTCCAGGTGGGTTGGGACCAATTGATAGAACATAAAATATTTTTAAATTCTTGAGACATAAATTTTCATGAGCAGAGTAGTTTGGGGGTAATGACAAGCTTCAGAGTGTAGCCAGTAAATAAATGCACCAGAGTGAAAGTGTGAGGCATCACAGGCAATAAGACCAAGGAGCTATGAGCAAGGGTGTTAGGTGAGTCTTACACAGGCAAAGTGAACTCATCTAAGATGGAGAAGATACATAGAGCCACCTGTGAAAGCCTGTAATATTAGGACAAGAGTAACACAGATGGCATTTTTTTTTCAGGAGTACTGGCTCATCAAATACACCGAGCAAACAGTGTAATATTAGAGTGACTTACATGTATGCCACATTCCAGACCACTCTTTATTTCACTGATTCTCAAAACAAGCATGAAAAGAGTGAGCCAAAGGTCCTTACCATGCAGACAGTAGCTCTGCGTGCTATTAACATGCCTGTATTTCTTGCGGATTGTATTCAATATGCTTAGTCTCTGCCTTTGGGCAAACCTCTACTGTGGATACAAAGTGTATCTTCAACCCAAGAAAACAAAACTGCCCAATGGCAGTAATACAAGTAGGATGAAACACCCCAAGTAGTTCAAACCACACTATCTCTTGTCTTGCCCTCTGCTGTAGCCTTCTAGATGGTTTTTCTCCTTCGCCTTAACACCTCCTACAATCTATTTTGGAAACCTGGTGGTGTAATGGTTAAGTGCTAGTCTGCCAACTGAAGGGTCAGCAGTTCAAATTCACCAAGCACTCTTTGGACACTCTGTGGAACAGTGCTACTGTCCTATAGGGTCACTTTGAGGTAGAATGTACTCTACAGCAGAGCTAAAGTGGCATTTAGAGAGGTAGAAGAGGAAATGACTGCGCTCTTGTTTCCTCTCTGTCTCTCTTAGAGCACTCTGATACAAGGTGAGAATTGACCTCAGCCACATGGAATTAGGTCATTAGGCAGGGAGCTATTTCCATGGAAGGCTACAAACTGAAGGTAAGGGGCTGCAATTTACCAGCCAGATAACCTAATTCTGGAAGGCTCCTTGAGTTTATTTCCCTGCTCTTCCCTTTCCTCAGCCTTCATTCCTTTATTTATTCATCAAATATTTATTGAGGGCTGGGAATGAAGTGGTAAACCAAACATTTCTGGTCTCAGGAAACTTATATATGAGTAGAAAGAGATAGTAAACATAAACAAGAAACTATCAGTAGTGAGAAGTGCTGGGATAGAGAATGGCTAAAGAGATACTGCAGCAAGGATGGACAGAGAAGACCTCTCTTAAAAAGTAGTGATAAACAGAGACCTCGGTGATAAGGAGTCAGCCATGCAAAGATGGGGAAGAAGGGAGCAAGGTAGTGAGCTTTCCAGATAGAGCAAACAGTTACTTTAAGTCAAAAATGAGATTAATGTGCTTGATACAGGCAAGTGAGCAAGAAAAGTGTGAAGTAAGAAGTCAGAATAGTGGGCAGGGTCTAGATCTTGTTAAGATCTAATGGGATCTGGATTTTAGTCTAACGTGATGGGAAATCATTGGAGGTTTTTAATCAAGAGAGTGAAATGGTAAGATTTTTGTATGAAAAAGATCATTGGGCTGCAATACATTGTTAAAACACACACACACTGCCATCGAGTCCATTCCAGCTCTGAGCGACCCTATAGGATGGAGTAGATTTTCCAAGGAGTACCTGGTGGATTTGAACTGCTGACCTTTCAGTTAGCAGACTAGCACTTAACCACTATGCCACCAGGGTTTCCAAAATAAATTGTAGGATGTGTTAAGGGGAAGCAGCAAAGTCAACTAGGAGGTTACAGCAGAGGGCCAGGCAAGAGATAGGGTGGTTTGAACTAGCAAACTGTCAATGGAGATACAGAGGAAGAATTAGGATTGTAACATGTCCTGAGGGTAGAGCCTACAGAATTTGCTGGTAGATCATGCATAAATTTACTGAGATAGAGAAGACTGAGGTAGGAGCTGGTTTAGGGGCAGGGTGTCAGGAGTTCCATTCTGGAAAAGTTAAGATTGAGATGACCATTAAACAATTAAGTAGAAATCTAGAGAAGGCAATTGAATGTACAAGTCTTGCCCTCAGGGGTGAGGTCAGAGTTGAAGATAGAAACTGGAGAGTCCTGGGAATTGAGGTAGTATTTCAAAGCCATGGGATTTGAAAATATCTGTGAGAAAAATCTAGAAAGACAAGAAGAGTCCCATGATTAAACCCAAAATTAGAGCTATAACTTTTAGTAGTTTTGCTTAAATACTCTACCCTGATCTTAGGCATAGAATGAGAATGAGAAGAGTTGTTAAAATCCATATTTTGATCCCTGTGGTCATTCAGGTGGTGATGGCTGCAGCAGTATGAGCAATGACCTAAAGAAAACAGAAGTAAACAAAAAGCATTACCACTGGGACAATTTAGTTCATAGCAACCCTATAGGACAGAGTGGAACTGCCCCATAGATTATCTTGTAAATCTTTATGGAAGCCAACTGTCACATCTTTCTCCCACAGAGTTCTGGTAGATTCAAAGTACCAACTTCTCAGACATTTTATATCCTGGGTGCACAAGCCAGCACTGAATTGGGCTCCTGGATAAAGTTAATTTTAGAGTCCACAGTAGGGTTCAGCCGCCCCTCTCCAAGTGCAGAGTCTCCCTCCATGGCCTGCTTTGGAAGGTATAGATTTAAAATGTTTAAAGGAGCCAACAAGTTCTTTCCATTTTTGTGCTGATTTTACATATAAGAAAACCAAGTCTCCAAGTTTAGTGTCTTTCAAAACTGATATTTGAGTCAAGTTGATTTCAAAGTTGTTATTTTGCACTAGTGTCATAACCCCCTCTCACCTCTCAGGAGTTTTTGATCCCCTTGACCATTTTCTTTCTGTCTCAGCTTCTACAATGACTATGCTTTCCTGGTTCCTCTCCTACCTGTTTGGCCCCATTCCAAACTTCTTTTGTTAGTTCTTCATTCCACCTAACCACCCCCACCCACCTGCCTGCACACACACGTTTTCTAGGAATTCTCTGGATTTGACCCGAGCAGCTGTCTGTTTCCACAGATTCGGTAGCACCTACAGCCTTATGATTCCCAAGCCTACATGTGTAATCCACCTAGAAAAAGCACAAGCCATTCCAAGCAAGTGCTCTTGTCTTGGTTCTGCCCCTAAAGATACTTACTTTTTAAACCTGGCCAGTTAATAATATCTTTAGATCTTAGTTTCTCCACTAGTACAAGGAGGAAATTGGGCTGGAGGATCTGAAATTTCTTCCATTGCTCATATTCTGATTCTAAACTTGATTCTGCTTCAATCATAAGTATAGAAATAATGACATTTATTACGTACACTGTATCAGACACTGAGCCAAGCACTTTTGTCTTAGGTTGTTTTCTCTAGAAAAACAAAATCAGTAACGAGTATGAATATATGTGGTCTGACAATTAAGTCCACAAACTTAACTGTTCTAAGTGCTACATACCTCATTGCCAACTGTCATTAAGTTATCTTTGAAGTAGTTCCCTTGGGAAGCTATGCACTGATGCCAGCCCTAGTCCACCCTTCAAGGCAATTTTGGAACTCTCTCTGGAATAGCCACTGCATACGGTAGCATGGTGACAAGTTTCCAAACTTAATTGTATAGTTGTCTGTGAGGGAATTTTTAGCAAGTATACAAATAATTATATTGGAACACCCTCCCTGCTCACACGACCTAGCCCCCCGTGACTTTTTTCTTTACCTGAAGATAAAGGAAATATTGAACAGGAGACACTTAGATGACATTCAGGACATCAAGGGTAATAATGACAACAGCTCTGATGGCCATTCCAGAAAAAGAGTTCCAAAATTGCTTTGAAGGATGAACTAGGCACTGTTGTTGGTTCATAGCTTCCCAAGGGGTGTACTTGAAAGGTAACCACAATGATATTCAACAATGAGGTATGTAGGTCTTTTTCTAGGATGACTTCATGAACTTAATTGGCAATACACATATATACAGAGAGAAATTTATACCAAGAAAGCAGGGCACTGAATTGTAGAGGTTGAAATGTTTCAAGTCCTGGATCAGGATATAGGCCTCACACAGCCACAGAAGCTGGTGACCCCAAAGCCAGCAGTTCAGAGAGCAGGGTTCCTGCTCACAGGCTGTGAAGGTCAAGGAATCCCAAGACAGCAGACAAGACTGCAAGTTTTCTCTTGATTCACGTAGCCACAGGGGCTAGCAAACCCAAGATTGACAGGTCAGGGAACAAGACTCTCATTCTCAGTCTGTTGAGATTGAGGAGTCCCGAGATCAACAGGCACACTGCTAGCTCAGGTCCCCAGAACCAGATGTCAGAAGACAAGAGGGAGGTAGTTCCTGGATCCACCACAAGCCAAAAACCGTGAGATGGAGAACAGGAAGGAAGAAGATGCTGGAAGGAAAAGAGATGAAGGCCTAGAGGGTAGTGAGCCACCACAGGCCCCACCCCTGTCAGTAGGTTCCATCATGGGTAATCGCAACTTTATACAACTGCCAGAACACTGAAAATCATGGCCTGGCCAAGCTAACACATAAGCTTAACCATCACAGCTTTACATATACTAATGTATTTAATTCATCTGTGAGGTAAGAGCTGCTATTGTCCTTATTTCACAGATGAGAAAATCAAGAGCCAGGGAGATGATGTAATGTCCTACTATTTTATAATCAGGAAGTTGCAGAGCTAAGATTCATCCCTAAACCATTTTAAACTAGAATTAGGATCATTAAGCCCCTACTCTGTTCCCCTATTCTGTTGTTATATGTTGGTTCTTACTCATAGCAACCCTATGTACAGCAGAAATCAAAACTGCCTGGTCCTCACAATTGTTGATACGTTTGAGCCCACTGTTGCAACCATTGTGTCAATCTATCTCATTCAAAGTCTTCTTTGTTGATGATCACCTACTTGTGCAAGAGTGAAGTCTTTCTCCAGGGACTAGTCTCTCCTGATAGCATGTCAAAGTGTGTGAGATGAAGTCTCAATATCCTTGCTTCTAAGAAGCATTCTATCTGTACTTCTTCCATGACAGATTTGTTCATTCTTCTGCCAATCCATGCTGTATATTCAATATTCTTCTCCAGCATTATAATTCAAATACACTGATGCTGCTTCTGTCTTCTTTTTCATTGTCCAGCTATTGCTTGGATATGAGGCCACTGAAAATACCATGGCGTAGGTCAGACTCATCTTAGTCAAGGTGACGTCTTTGCTTTTTAACACGTTTAAGAAGGCCTTTGCAGCAGATTTATCCAATACAATGCCATTTGATTTCTTGACTGTTACTTCAATGGGCACTGACTGTGGATTCAAGTAATATGAAATTCTGGACAACTTCAGTATTTTCTCACGATGTTGTTTGTTGGTTCAGTTGTGAAGATTTTTGTTTTCCTTATGTTAAGGTGTAATCCATACTGAAGTATGTAGTCTGACCTTCATCAGTGTTTCAAGTCCTCTTCGTTTTCAATAAGCAATATTGTGTCATTTGCTTATTGATGATTGTTATTGAGTCTTCCATTCTCCAATCACATTCTTCTTCATATAGCCTCTTAACTTATTTGCTCAGTGTAGAGTTAGAGTAAGTGTGGTGAAAAGATAAATCTTGATGCCCAATTTCCTGTTATTAAACCATGTGGCATATTCTCTTATTCTCTTGGTCTATGTGTAGGTTCTTGGTCCATATACAAGCTCTTCATGAACACAATCAGATGTTGATCTGTATACTGGTTTTTGGTTTACATACTGGTTCTTCATGAGCATAATGAAGTGTTCTGGAATTTCTGTTCTTTACAATGGTATTCATAATTTGTTATGAACCACACAATCAAATGCCTTTGCAGAATCAATAAAATATAGGTAAACATTTGACCATCAATTGTTCATATACAAACTCAAGTTGAAGCTGAAATAAATTAGAACAAGTCCACAAGAGCCAGAGTATGACCTTGAGTGTGTATCGCCTGAGTATAGAGATCATCTCAAAAATAGATTTGACCCACTAAACACTAATGGCTGAAGACCAAATGATTTGTGGAATGGCATCAAGGACATCATACATGAAAAAAATAAGAGGTTATCAAAAAGACAGAAAAGAAAGAAAGAATCAAAATGGGTATTAGAAGATATTTTGAGACTTTGTATTGAGTGTAAAATAGCTAAAGCAAAAGAAAGAATTTATGACGTGGAAGAGCTGAACAGAAAATTTCAAAGGATGGCTTGAAAAGACAAAGCAAAGTGTTATTTGAAATGTGCAAAGACATAGAAGACCAAAAAGAAAGAACACACTCAGCATTTCTCAGGCTGAAAGAACTGAAGAGAAAATTCTAGCCTGAAGTTGCAATTGTGAAGGATTCTACAGAGAAACTATTAAATGACTCAGAAAACATCAAAAGAAGATAGAAATAATACACAGAGTCCTTGTAATAGAAAGAATTGCTTGATGATTAACCATTTCAGGAAGCAGCGTATCATCAAAAACTGAGGGTACTGAAGGAAGAAGTCCACGCTGCACTGAAGGCATTGGTGAAAACCCAAGGCTCCAGGGACTGATGGAATATCAACTGAGATGTTTCAGCAAACAGATGCAGTGTTAAAAGTGCCCACTCACCTATGCCAAGAAATTTGGAAGACAGCTTCCTGGCCAACTGAGAGGAAGAGATCCATATCTGTGCCCATTCCAAAAAAAAGGTGAACCAAAGAATGCAGAAATTGTCAAACAATATCTTTAATATCAGGCACAAGTGAAAAATTTTTTGCAGATCATTCAAAAAGAGTTGCAGCAACACATCAACAGAGAATGGCCAGAAATTCAGGTGGGTTTCAGAAGAGGATATCACTGCTGATGTCAGATGGATCCTATCTGAAAGTAGAGAATACCAGAAAAATGTTTACCTGTGTTTGAGCATACAAAGACATTTAACTATGTGGATAATAACGAATTATGGATAACATTGTGAAGAATGGGAATTCCAGAACATTGTGTTCATGAGGAGCTTGTACATAGATCAAGAGGCAGTTTTTTGAGGAGAACAAGGGGATACTGCATAGTTTAAAGTCAGGAAGGGTGTGCATCAGGATTGTATCTTTTCACTATACCTATTCAATCTGTATGCTGAGCAGATAATCCAAGAAGCTGGACTATATGAAGAAGAATGTGGCATCAGAATTGGTAGAAGATTCATTAACCACCTGTGATACTCAGATGATACAACCTTGCTCACTAAAAGCAAAGAGGATTCGAAGCACTTAGTGATGATGGTCCAAGATTACAACCTTCAGTATGGATTACACGTACACATAAGGAAAACAAAAATCCTCAAGTGGAAGCAATATGATAAATGGAAAAAATATTTTGGTTGTCAGGATTTGATTTTAACTAGGCCCACAATCAACACACATGGAAGCAACAGTCAAGATATTAAGTGACACACTGCATTGGGTAAATCTGCTGCAAAAAACATCTTTAAAGTGTTCAAAGGCAAAGATATCACTTTAAGGACTAAGGTGTGTCTGGCCCAAGCCATGGTATTTTCAATTGCCTCATATGCATGCAAATAAAGAAAACTGAAGAACTGATACTTTTGAATAACAGTGTTGGAGAAGAGTATTGACTATACAATGGATTACCAGAAGAACAAACAAATCTGTCTTGGAAGAAATACAGCCAGAATGCTACTTAGAAATGATGATGTCGAGGCATTACGAGTTAGAACCGACTCAACGGCACCCAACAACAACAACAAATATTTTTCTGGTATTCTCTACTTTCAGTCAAGATTTGTCTGATATCAGTAGTGATATCCCTCATTCCATATTTTCTTCTGAATCTTGCCTATGTTTCTGGCAGATTCCTGTTAATATTCTGCTGCAACAGTTTTTAAATTACCCTCAGCATAATTTTACTTGCGTGTGATATTAATGCTATTGTTTGATATTTTCTGCATTCCATTGTATCATCTTTATCTGGAATGCACACAACGTGGATCTCTTCCAGTGAGTAGGCCAGGTGTTCTGAATTTCTTGCCATAACACAAGTGAGTACTTTAGGCATTGCATCCATTTGTTGAAACATCTCATTTGATATTCTGTCATGTTCTGCAGTCTTGTTTTTCACCGATGCCTTTAGCAAAGCTTTGACTTCTTCCTTCAGTACCTTAGTTTTTGATCATATGCTACCTCTTAAAATGATAGAACATCAACCAATTATTTTTGTTACATTGGCTCTGTGTATTCCTTCCATTTTATTTAGGTGCTTCCTGTGTTTGATTTTTTATCTATAGAATTTTTCAGTACTAGAACTTGTGGCTTGAATTTTCTCCCCAGTTCTTCCCGCCTGAGAAATGCCAAGAGTATTCTTCCCGTTTCATTTTCTACAAGCACAGGCAGTCCCTACTCTGCTTTCCCTCAAAGGCCCTGAACCTTGTTTGGCCCTGTCACTTCAGCATCATTTTGCTTCTGCCTGCTTGGAGCCCTTCCTTTTCCTGTTACCCCTCTTACTCTCTTCACCTTCACTGGCTCCTTTTCCTGTAACGCGAAACAAAATAAAAGCAGAATACAAGTACCTCCTTTTGACTCTGTGTCTTCTTCAAGCACCGCCTTAGCTCATTTGTGTCACTCAGTGCAGGTGTCACCTCCTTCCAGAGACTTTTCCTGACCGTGATGTCTAACAGTGGTTTCCACCTCCAGGCACCTTCAGATGCTTCCAGTGGGGGAAGCTAAGTTTGAGACACCCATGACATGTTTCAGCAGAGGTGTCGAGTGGGCAAACGGATGTATAATCTTGGAATTTAACTTTCACTATTAGAGATAACCTGTGTATTTGTTTATTTTGTAGTACCTCTTTAGTCATAACATGAGATCCAGGAGGGCCAGGACTTTGACCTATTCATGGCTGGCAAAGAAAGAGTCCTAGAGAGGAACTGGAATAATAAGGTGTATTAGTTTCCTGAAATCCCTGGAGGCATGGTGGTTAAGCAGTACAGCTGCTAACCAAAAGGTTGACAGTTCAGATCCACCAGGCACTGCTTGGAACTTTATGGGACAGTTCTCCTGTGTCCTACAGGGTCACTATGAGTCAGAACTGACTTGACAGCAATGGTTTTTTGTTTGTTTGTTTACTTGTTTGCTTTTTAATTAGTTTCCTGGAACTGCTATAACAAGTTGCCACAAACTGTATGGCCTGAAGTGACAACTTTATTCCTGCACAGTTTTGGAGGCCAGATGTTTGAACTCAAGGTATCAGCAGGGCCAAATTTCCTCTGAAGGCTGGAGGGAAAAATCCATTCTTGCCTCTTCCAGTTTTTGGTTGATGTTGATATTCCTGGGCATCCTTGGCTGTGGTCACATCATTGCAGTCTCTGTCTTCACATGATCTTCTCTTCTTATCATCTCTTCAGTCTCTGATAAGGATGCTTGTCATTGGATGGTCATTGAGCATGATCTCAAGATTCTTAATTAATCACATCCACAAAGACTCTTTTTCCAAAGAAGTTAGTATTCACAGATATGACATGTTTGGATATGAACATATGTATTTGGGACTACTGTAAAAGGGAAGAAAAACCTGGTAATAAGTAGTAAGTGCTATAGTTCTAACCAAAAAGCTGACAGTTCAAATCTGCCAGGTGCTCCTTAGAAACACTATGGGGAAGAAGTTCCACTTTGTCCTATAGGGTCACTATGAGTTGGAATTGACTCATTGGCAATGGGCTTCAGTTGGTTTGGATACAAGGAAACAAAAAGAAATTCAGGAATGCTTTTCTCAATGCCTCCCCTTCCATCTTTATTCTGAGTAACTCTTAAATTTCCTTCAAGATTCAGCTCAACTGTCCACAAAAGCAAAAAGATGGAATCAAGCTAGGTGCCCATCAATGGATGGCACAAATGAGTGGACAAACATACAATGGTGTGTTTGCACAATAGAATGCAATCCAATGATAAATAATAACGATGACCTTGGGAAGTGTCTGATAACACAGTCATCTGAAGACATTATGATTGAAATTAGTCAATCACAAAAGGACAGATATTGTATGAGACCATTATTATAAGAACTCAAGAAAAGATTTAAGCACAGGAGAAAAAAATCTGTGATAATTACAAGAGGAGGGAGGGACATAGGAATCATAGATTAGGTAGTAGATAGGAATTGGGTTAAGTGAAGAAGTGACAACACACAGTAGAAGGGAGAATAACACTGCTGGACTACACCAAAGCTAAGAGGTTTCCTAAACGTAACTCAACATTTTGAAGGTCAGAGTAGCAATGGCAGGGATTGGAGGACAATGGTTTCAGGGGACATCTAGGTCGCTTGCCATAACTATTTTTTTTTTTTTTAAAGAAAGTGTTTTACATTCTGTTCTGATGACTGGCATCTAGGATTTTAGAAGTTAAAGCAGTCCCCATCCACCTGCAGCAGAGGAATACAAAGGACATCAAGACATGAGGAAAACATGAGCCCAGGAGACAGAACGGGCCATGTGATAAGGACACTACATCAGCATGAGGCCAGAAGAACTAGATGATTCCTGGCCACCACCAATGACTTCCCTGACAGGAGATACAATGTACAGTCCCTGACACAGTGTGAGAAACAGAGGGTCACCGATCTAGAACTCTGTTAACAAGAGCAGACTTGATGATTTGACATCCTGGAGGGCCCTGAGGACATGACCCCTGGACTCCCTGCCAGCCTAGAGACAAAACCAGTAGCAAAGTCAACTCTCCAGACCAACGCTGGACTGGACTATGAGACATGCAATGATGCTGGTGAAGTGTGTGCTTCTTGTCTTAAACATATACATAAGCCTGTTGGAGCAGCTCCTCTCTAGAAGCAAGATGGAAGGGTGGAGAGGAGGAGACAGGAGTTGGTTGAATGAATACAGGAAGTACAGCGTGCAAAGGAGGAGTATACTGCCACAAGTTTGGGTCAGCAGCTAGAGCTGCATAGAAGTATACGTGCAGGGTTTTATATGGCAAATTGATTTGGGTAGTAAACTTTCATTTAAAGCACAATAAAATATTTAAAAAAATAAAATGTCTTTAGAAAGATTTAAAAAAATTCAGCTCAGGCTGTCATCCAATCAATCAAGGGAGCTTTTCTTGACACACACCATTGTCCCAGTACATATAATTATATACCACAGTGATTTGATGACATATAATAATAATTACCATGTATAGAGCACTGTTTTACATGCTTTATGGGAACCCACTTAATTCTTACTATCCCCCTATGAGACAGGTCTTTTTATTTTCCTTATTTTATGGAATTCTAAACTGTTGCCTCTTCTCTACTACTCCCAAGGGCAGCAATCAAGTCTTATTCATCCCTCTGTCACAAGTGCACACCATGGTACCTGGCACATCCAGGCTGCTCATAAAGGCTGTTGGGTGGAATCAGTGGCTGAACAAGAGAAAGGTTAACAATAGATGGGGGAGGTTTTTTTTTTCTTAAAAAAAAAATAGTTATTGTACTGAGGTTTTGGTGAAAGTTTTCACAGTAGATTAGGTTTCCATTTGATGGTTTCCACACAAATTGTTCAGTGATACCGGTTACATTTGTCACAATACGTCAACCTCAGCTGTTTTCAGCAGCTTCTACATGTGCAGTTTTGTGACACTGGTATTTTTTTAAGTTGTACAACCATCCTCACCTTCCTTTCTTGAGTAGTTCCTCTCTCATTACCATGAACTCGCTGTCCCTGAGGTTCCTATCTACGCTTTCACATTGCTGTTGTCAATTTTATCCCACATAGATAGTTCTTAAAGAGTATAATGCTCCAGGTAGACATTTAAATTTATTTGTTTATTTTTACTAGTTAAGCTAAACTATTGTTAGGTTTTAAAAAGCCTTCACGGGATGGCAGGGGAAGGTTTGGATTATCAAATTAAGAAATTTGGATTTTATCTTTTACATCCCACATGTAGAAAAGTGATAGGATGGACTCCTCTTTCAAATGTATTCTTTCCTGGTGAGAAATCTCAAGTATTATTATAACCATCACATCCAAATACGTAGTTCCATTCTGAACTTTCTCTTGAGCTCAGGATCTCACATTTCAGTCTCATTACTGGTCTTTCTAGGCCCAAATTTTGCTCATACAATTCAACTGTTTTAGTCTGTAACGCTGCTATAACAGAAATACCACAGTGGATGTCTTTTAAAGGACAAATTTATTCTGTCACAGTCTGGTAGGTTGTGAGTCCCAATTCAGAGCATCAGCTCCAGGAAAAGGCTTTCTGTGCTGGCTCTGGAAGAAAGTCCTTGTTGTCAATCTTCCACTGGTCTGGGAGCTTCTGAGGCGTGAGGACCCCAAGTCCTTTCCAAAGGGCATACACTACTCCCAGCACTGCTTTCTTGGTGGTATGAGGTTTCCAAATCTCTCTGCTAGTTTCTCTCATTTACATCTCGAGAGAAGGCCTCAAGACACAATACAATCTTATACATTGAGTCCCCTCCCACCAACACAACTGCTGCTCCCTCCTCACATCATGGATTTACAGCATGGAGGAACATCACACAATACTAGGAACCATGGCCTATCCAAATGGCTGCACACGTTTTTCAGGGGGACACAATTCAGTCTCTGCCACCAACCCTCTTCATCTTTCTGTCTTTGTCATCTAATGTTACTATAACAGAAATAACACAAGTGGATGGCTTTAACAAAGAGAAATTTATGTTCTCACAGTCTTAGCAGGCAAGTCCAAATTCAGAGGATCAGCTCCAGGGAAAGGTTTTCTCTCTCTGTGGGCTGTGACTGGACTAGGAGCTTCTCCAAGAAGGAAGCCTGGCTTCCAGTGCTTCTTTTTTGGTAGAGTGGGTTCCCCAACTCTCTGCTAGCTTCCTTTTCCTTTTGTCTCTAACAAGATAAAAGGTAGGGCAGGCCAGCTCCAGGGAAATTCCTTGTACACTGAATCAGTGACGTGACTTTAGTAAGGGTGTTACAGTCCCACCCTAACCCTCTTTAATGTAAAATTACAGTCACAAAATGGAGAACAACCACACAATACTGGGAACTGTGGTCCAGCCAAGTTGATATCCATATTTACAGGATATGATTCAATCCGTGACACCTGTTCCCCCCAAATCACTCCTATGTTATTGAACTCACTGTCTTTCAAGCTAGACAACTTGAATTCATCCCACACACCTTTCTCACTCCATTGCCAATTAGTCACCAAGTGCTGTCACCTCCATCTCCTGAGCTCTTTTAAATCTAACCCCTTGGAGGCTGTCATGTTTCAGGGTCTCACTCACTTACCTGGACTCTGTTGCACTAGCTTCATGATAGGTCTCCCTGGCTCCAGTCTTCTCTCTTCATCCTCCACCCCACTGTCTCTCTTATGTGGCTGAAAACCAGGCTTAATCATGTCACGCTTTTATTAAAAACACAAACAAACAACTCAGCAATAATTCATCATTGCTACAAGATCAAGATCTGTAGGATCTAGCTCCAATCTGCCTTTCTATTTTACCTCCTTGTTCATTCACTCAGTGAATGCATATTGAGTAGTGGCATACAATAGGTGTTCATTGAATTTAACCATCTCAGAATATTCAGTATCCTAATGTTCAAACTGATGTGATACACATATAGCAAAATAAAAACATACCCAGTACTGTGCTCATTTCGTTTATACATTAATTAGTGAGAGAGCTGCCTCATGCCTGTGTGGACTGACATGCGTGCTTTCACATGGAGGCCCTCATGTTGTAGGCAATAGGGGAGGTACCTCAAGGAACGATACAGCTGTTGGAAGGGGCTGAGAGCAGCACCCTCGTCTGCTTGCTTTGAGTATATAATGTAACCATATGGCTCTTTGTATGCCTGCTAAGTGAATTTATATATAATATTATCCAGAGTTAACTACATTAATTCTCACCAAACAGACAAGTGATTTATAGTAATTCTTGCAGAGAAATCATTGATTTAACATAGTATTAATACGACAAGCCCTAGACAACAATGACGATGAAACCGTGTGGGTACTTCTACCTAGCGTGAGCCCTCAGCGACATTACACTGAAAACAATAACCTTCTAACCACATTAGATGGTTATTATTCTTGGAGACAAGAATTGGCCTGTAAATTCAAAATTATGGAAAAGAGCATTTAAAACAGAGATTTATATTTTCGGTCTTTAATGACAAGCCTCTCAATTGCATATTGGGACTTGAGGTACTAACTGATGAAAGCATAAAAAGCAGTCATGATTAGCAAGATCTTTACAATGATTTATTTTATCCTTACATCTATAAATGATATTTCTGTTTGTTTTTATAATGAACATAACATTAGTATAATCATACACCCATATAATTTTAGGTAAATAAATTGTCCTGGACTATTTGGCATACCCTAAGATTGTTACTCTTTTTCTACAACTTTATGGTTTCGTTGCTGTTTTTTTTTTTTTTTTGGCTCAGTCTGGTTTCTGTCTTCTCCATTTGGCAGAATCCTAGAAATTCTTCAGGACTGAAAACTTCTCTGCTTTACAAAAACTTTCCAGTGTCCAGAGGCACAAAACATTGATCATTCATCCGTCTTCCTTTAGAATATATGTCTATTGTGGTATGTCTTAGAAATTCTGGTGGTGTTGTGGTTAAGTGCTACCACTGTTAACCAAAAGGTCTGCAGTTCAAATCTACCAAGCACTCCTTGGAAACTCTATGGGGCAGTTCTACTCTGCTCTATAGGGTTGCTTTTTTTTTTGAGAGGAATATGGTATATCTCACCTTAGGTTATAAATTACTTGGTAGTTTCTTCCATAGTGGATTGTGGGTTACCAGAAGGCAGGGGTCAATTTTTGCTTCTAAAGCTATGCAGTATTGAGTAGAGGTACAATAAATGTTAATTGAATTTAATCATCTCAGAACACTCATCATCCTACTCCTCAATATGATATATATATGTATACCTATAGACCATATATATACATGTGTATGTATAGATATATCTATCTATACATATATATTGTATCTATACATATGTACAGATATGGTCTATGTGTATACATATAGCATAATAAAAAGGCAGAAAAGACTATAGATTTACAGCAACAACATTAATTCTACTTGCATTTTGTAGAAATGATTCTCAAAATATGATCTGTAAGACTTACTGACAGAGTTAAAATAATTTTAAAGAAGGTCATCCTTTAGCCACTACTTGTGAAACATGTATAATTCCACAGGCTTTCATTTTTACATGTAGCTAAGGGCTACTTATTAGGAATCCACTAAATGAGTTATTTGAAGTCTGGTAGCCACAAAAATGCCTGCAAATGCACAGGTGCAGACAGCTGGATTCTCTCCAGATTCTGGAGGGCCAACTTCTTGCCAGACATCATCACTCATACGTTGACACAGCTGAGGATCCAATTACAATTTCTCTTGCTTATTAGTTATAATTACTGTCAGTTTAATTTTAACATCATCATTTGATTCTGGACCTGGTTTATTTAGTGGCATCTCAGCAGGGTAGTTATGCCCACAGGTTCTTGAGTCAGAGAGTCTTCCATGTACAATTTGTGTCAAGTTGGCCAAGTTGTTTAATTTTTCTAAGTCTTGGTATTTCCATTTCAGAATGGCAGAAGGGGTAAGAATACTTATCTCATTGGTTTGACATGAGGAATTATTGAGCTAATGTATGTGAAGTGTTTTCACGTGATGATATTTGGCACATAGTGAGGGCTCAAGGTTTTTCTTTTGACACGTAAACATGGACAGCCTGACAGCTTGCCAGCAGCATACAGCCAGGCTCCTCCCGCCTGTTTCTCAAAATCAGATTCCCATTCATAGCTGGAATGGCTGCTTCAGCACCAGCCGTTATGTCTGCATTCCAGCCAGCAAGTAGGAGGAACGGTGAAGAGTAGAGCATATCTCCTCTTTCCAAGGACAAGTCGTACACAACATTTCTCAGAAGTTGTATGCATAAACTATGGTATATATACTCAATGGAGCACTATGCAATGATAAAGAATAATGATGATTCCAGGAAACATCTCATAACCTGATTTCGACTGGAAGACATTATGTTGAATGAAAGTAGTCAGCCACAAAAGGACAAATATTGTATGAGACCCCTACGATAAGATCTCAAAAACAGACTTATGGATCCGACTCGACGGCACTTGGCTGGTATAGAAGAAAAGACTCTTTGACGGCTGCAAGGGAGGGGAGGGAGTGAAGATGAGAGGGGGAGAGAGCTTAGATTAGATAGTTGGTAGAAATTTGGTTGGGTGAAATTGGTGACGGCACACATTAGAAACAACAATATTAAGTGGACTTCAGGATAACTTGAATACTCCTTCCATCTTAACCCAATATTGCAAAGACAGAGTAGCTGGGGCAGGGGGCAGGAGACCATGCTCTTAGGCAGAATTGAGGCCAATTGGCACAACTAGCACTTTGCTAAGAGGGCTCTCTGCACCCCACATTGGTGAGTGGTGTCTGAGGTCTTAAAAGCTGCCAAGCTGCCATCCGAGGGCACAGCAAATAGTCCCAACTCAGCAGGAACGGATGCTCACCGAGGACCAAAATGACATGGGGTAAAGAGAGACCCACATGACCAGAAGAACCAGATGGTGCCCAGCCACCACTAGTGATAGCCGTGATGGAGCTCACTAAGTTGAGTCTCACTGGTAACACAAGAATAAAAAGGGGTGCACCCTGAGATGTCCACTAAAAGACCGCAATTGATGGTCCAGTGGCTTCAGGATTCCCCGGGAGCATGACCCCTGGCCCTGATGCTGCCCTTGCCCATAAATAATAATGAAGGTCCACTCTTCAGACACGAATGGATTGCACTTGGTGACGCAAAGTGACCATATATTGGATGCACTTTATGGTTCTATGCATCTATAGGATATCATCCTGCTAACCTCTGGCTGGAGGAAGGAGAGTGAGTGGAGAAGAGGGGAAGGGAGACTGTCGGGAGGATGAGACATGCATGGAGCAGAGAGGAATAGTGTGCTGTCACCAGGCAGGGAGAGCAGTGGAAGCTGCATATACGTGGGCATGTAAATTTATATGGGAATGTACATTTTCACTGAATTATAATTTAAAAAAAAGAAGTTGTATGCAACACTTCTGCTTGTATTCCATTGCCCAGAACTTGATCACAACATATAGCTGCAAAGGGAGACCAGAAAATAAAATTTTTATTCTGAATAGAATAAATAATAAACTGGGAGTTTGTTATTCTGTGTTTATAAGCGGGAACCCTGTTGGGCTTTGACATAAGCCAAATTTGTAATGAATGGCACAATCTTCCATATTTCAAGACGGCTACATTCCTAGGCCCAGATCCTACCCAAATGCCAGTACCGTACTGTCAGTCATTGCATTAACCCCAAATTCTGTCATACATTTAAAATTACCCTCAGGAGTGGTACTAACCCTTGTGGGACTACTGTAGACGAAGAGGAAAATGGGTTATTTGAGAAAAATTAGCACTGTTACCAAACCACAGAACCAAACCCATTGCTGTTGAGTTGATTGCAACTCATAGCAACCCTACAGGACGGTGTAAAGCTGCCTCATAGGGTTTCCAAGGAATGCCTGGTGGATTTGAACTGCCAACTTTTAGTTAGCAGCTGTAGCTCTTAACCACTATGTCACCACAGTTTCACTCTGTTACAGTGCTCACAGAATTTTAGGTTTCCATGGTAGGTATCTATTATTTTGACTGCTCAACACAATAGCATATACACCTCCAGGAAAACACTTCTTCCTATAACCATGGGGTGGTTGGCTGTCTTCTTATGTGACCATTGTTCTCTAGAGATCAGATAATAGGTTAGTGAAGCCAACTAAAATCTTTTTCCAGAGTTTTTTGAATTGAACATAGGAGAAGACTTTTAGTTCCTCTGTTGGTATAGATATAAGATTCAATGTTCCTCAAACACTGCTGGTAAGAATATAAGGTGATACAGCTACTTCAGAAAGCAGTTTGGCAATTCCTCAAAAAGTTAAACATAGTTACCATATTACCCAGAAATTCTACTCCTAGGTATATACCCAAGAGAACTGAAAACATACACCCATACAAAACCTTGTTCAGGGTTCTTCATATCAGCATTGTTCCTAATAGCCAAAAGTGGAAACCACTGAAATGTCTATTAGCTGATGAATGGATAAACTGGATTATAGCCATATGTGGTGGTCAGGATTATGTCAACTTGGCTACTCTGTATGTGGCTGGGCGGGGTTTGTGGTGGCTCTCATCTCCCGAACTTCACTAAGGCTGCTAGTCTGCTCACGTAGCCAGGAGCTCCTGCTCTCTTCTTCCGGAGTCTGGTTCCGGGACTTGAACTAGCAGCTGTTGTACTCATCAGTCCTTACAGTTGGCACTTGGGAGTCCTGCTCCCTGACCTGCCGATCCTGGGTTCACCAGCCTCTGCCACTCCTGCTCCCTGACCTGCTGATCCTGGGTTTGCCAGCCTCTGTCACTTAGTCTCACCACCAGCTTGGGATCCACTGACCTATACAACCGGTGATCTAGAACTCTGGTCTCTGACCTGCTGACTTTGGGTTCCTCAGCTTCTATGGCCACGTGAGGCTTGTGCCAGAACTCGGGACATTCAGCTTCTGTGATTACATGAGCTGTTTCCTATATCCGTCTGTCCGTCTGTCCATCTATCTATCATCTATCCATCTATCTATCTATCTATCTATCTATCATCTATCTATCTATATTATAAATCTTTCCTTGTACCTATGCGTGTCTCTTGTTTTGCTTCCCTAGAAAACCCAGCCTAAGACACCATACAATGACAAATTATTTGACAGTAAAAATAAAGTACTGATAAGTGCTCAGCATAGATAAAAACATTATGCTAACTGAAAGAAAAAAAGGCTACATATTATATGACTCCATTTATATAAAATATCCAGAGTAGGCAAATCCGTAGTAGTGTCTGCCTAGGACTTTGGAGGCTGTGGGATGCAGGGAGGGAATGAGGAGTGACTGTTATTGGGTTTGGGGCTTGTTTTGAGGTGAAGAAAATATTTTAAAATTGATTGTGGTGATGGTTGCACAACTCTGTAAATATACTAAAACCACTGAATTGTGCACTTCAAAGAGGTGATGTTGTTTTGGTTATCATGTGCTGTCAAGCTGGTTCCCATTCACAACGACCCTACGCATAACAGAGTGAAACACTGTCTGGTCCTGCTCCATGCCCATAGTCATTTCTAAGCTTAAGCCCATTGCTGCAGCCATTGTGTCCAGTGATCTCCTTAATGGTTTTCCTCTTTTTTGCTGGTCTTCCACTCTACCAAGCTTGATGTCCTTCTCCAGGGACTGATCCCTCCTGACAACATGTCCAAAGCATGTAAGATGCATTCTTACCATCTCTGATTTCGAGGTGCACTCCAGTTGTACTTCTTCCAGAACAGATCTTTTTGCTCTTTTGACAATCCATGGTACATTCAACATTGTTCTCCAACACCACATTTCAAAGCTATCAATTCTTCTTCTGTATTTCTTGTTCATTGTCCAGCTTTCACATGCAGATGATGTGACTGAAAATACCATGGCTTGGATAAGATGCATTTTCATCATCAAGGTGACATCCTTACTCTTCAATACTTAAAAGAGGTCCTTTGCAACAAATTTTCCCAATGCAATGCATCTTTTGATTTCTTGACTGCTGCTTCCACAGACACTGATTGCAGATCCAAGTAAAATGAAATCCTTGACAACTTTAGTCATTTCTACATTTATCATTATGTTGCTTACTGGTCCAGTTGTGAGGATTTTTGTTTTTTTGATGTTGAGGTGCAATCCATACTGAAGGCTGTGGTCTTTGATCTTCTTCAGTAAGTATTTCAAATCATCTTCACTTCCAGCAAGTAAGGTGCTTACAGCAGGTTGCTAATGAGTTGTCCTCCAATACTGATGCATCATTTCTCTTCATATAATCCATCTTCCCAGATTATCTGCTCAGCATGTTATGGTGAAAGAATACAACCTTCCTGACTTTAAACCATGCAGTGTCCCCTTGTTCTGTTCACATGACTACCTCTTGATCGGTATACAGATTCCTTAAGAGCACAATTAAGTGTTCTGGAATCCCCATTCTGTGCAACACTAGCCACTATTTGTTGCCATCTGCACAATCTAATGCCTTCACATAGTCAATGAAAGACAGAAAAGTATCTTTCTGGTATTCTCTGCTTTCAGCCAAG
Source organism: Heterohyrax brucei (assembly GCA_028571685.1). Lineage (NCBI taxonomy): Eukaryota > Metazoa > Chordata > Mammalia > Hyracoidea > Procaviidae > Heterohyrax > Heterohyrax brucei. The sequence goes on along the minus strand of CM053143.1, from coordinate 114,368,173 downwards.
ATCCATCTGACATCAGCAGTGATATCCCTGGTTCCATGGCCTCTTCTGAATCCAGCTTGAATTTCTAGCAGCTCCTTGTTAATATACTGTTGCAGTTGCTTTTGAATGATCTTGAGCGAATTCTTACATGTGTGTGACATTAATGATACTGTTCAGTGATTTCTACATTTGGCTGGATCACCTTTTTTTGGAAAGGGCATAAATATGGATCTCTTCCCGTCATCTGGCCCAGTAGCTGTCCTCCAAGTTTCTTGGCCTAGACAAGTAAGTACTTCCAGTGCTGCATCTGTTTGTTGAAATATCTCAGTTGATACTCCATCAAATCCTGGAGCCTTGTTTTTTTGCCAGTGTGTTTAGTGCAGCTTTGACTTCTTCCTTCAGTACCATCAGTTCCTGGTCATATGCTACCTCTGCAAATGGCTGAACATAGACTAGTTCTTTCTGGCATAATGACTCTCTGTATTCCCTCCATCTCCTTTTGATGCTCCCTAAGTCGTTTAAAATTTTCCCTGTAGAATCCTTCTCTATTGCAACTTGAGGCTTGCATTTTTCTTCAGTTCTTTCAGCTTGAGAAGTGCAGAATGTGTTCTTCCCCTCTGGTTTTCCCTTTCCAGCTATTTGCACATGTCATTATAATGTTTTCTTTTGTCTTCTTGAGCTGCCCTTTGAAATCTTCTGTTTAGGTCTTTTACTTTGTGATTCCTTCCTTTTGCTTTAGCTGCTCGATGTTCAAGAGCAAGTTTCAGAGCCACTTCTGACATCCACTTTGGTCTTTTCTTTCTTTCCTATCTTTCTAATGACCTCTTGCTCTCTGAAAAGCTGATGTCTTTGATGTCATTCCACAGTTTATCTGGTCTTTGGTCATTAGTGGTCAACACAGCAAATCTGCTCTTGAGATAATCTTTAAACTCAAGAAGGATATGCTCAAGGTCATACATTGGCTCTTGTGGACTTGTTCTAATTTTCTTCAGTTTCAATTCGAAAGTGAAGATGAGCAACTGATGATCTGTGCCACAGACAGCACCTGAACTGTTCTGACTGCTGATATGGCACATTTCCATCATCTTTTTCTATGGATGTAGTCAATTTGCTTCCTGTGTATTCCATCTAGTGAGGTCAACATGTACAGTCACAGTTTGTATTCGTGAAAAAAGATATTTGGGATGAAGAAGTCATTAGTCTTACAAAATTCTATCATGCAATCTCCAACATTATTTCTAACACCAAGGCTGTATTTTCCAACTACTGATCCTTCTTCTTTGTTTCCAACTTTTGCATTCCAGTCACCAGTATTAATGCTTCCTGATTGCATGTTTGATCAATTTCAGACTGCAGAAGCTGGTAAAAATCTATTTGACCTTAGTGTTTGGTGCATAAACTTGAATAATAGTCATATTAACTGGCCTTCCTTATAGGCATATGGATATTATCCTATCACTGACAGTGTTCTATTTCAGGACAGATCTTGAAGTATTCTTTTTGGTAATGAACACAACACCATTCCTCTTGAAGTTTTTGTTCCCAACATAGTAGACCATGTGATTGTGAGATTCAAAATGGCCAATATAGGTCCATTTCAGCTTACTAATGCCTAGGATATTGATGTTTATGCATTCCAATTCATTTTTGACAATTTCCAGTTTTCCTAGATTCATACTTCATACGTTTCATGTTCTGATTATTAATGGATGTTTGCAGCTGTTTCTTCTAATTTTGAGTCTGGCCACATCAGTGAATGAAGATCCTGAAGGCTTTACTCCATCCACGTCATTAAGGTTGACTGTACTTTGAGGGAGCAGCTCTTCCCCAGTCATCTTTTGAGTTCCTTCCAATCTGGGGGGCTCATTTTCCAGCACTGTATCTGACAACATTCCTGCTATTCATATGGTTTTCCCTGTTAACTCTTTTCAGAAGTAGACTGTTGGATCCTTCTTTTTATCTGTCTTAGTCTGGAAGCTCAGCTGAAAGCTGTCTACCATAGTTGACTCTGCTGGTACCTAAATACCAGTGGCATAGCTTCCAGCATCACAGCAACAAGCAAGCCTCCACTGACAGATAACAGATAAGTTATCACTGAGGTGTTTCTCCCTACCCCACAGATAAGGATGGATTAAGAAGGTGGCCTTTGCTAAGTAAGCAATTACCTTAAAATTCTGAGAGCTAATACAAGCTGGTACTTAGTAGGAAGGCACCAAACCTTGAGTATAGATAGAAGTTAGCAACTGTATTATTTTGAGGCACTTCTTAAAGTGAAAGATAAAATTATTTGCATATTTACAGTTGAGTTGTACTTGACAATACAAAAGTTTACTAATGGTGCTTTTCAAAAGAAATTTTTCTTCTTATGAGCTTTTTCAAAGCCTCTTTATCCAAAATTATTTACAAGTTGATCTGTCTGAAAGTGAAAGGATGACATTAAAAACTCTCTTTAAGCCCCATAGTTTATATACAGTTACTGTTGAGTTGACCCTGAATCATGGCGACTCATGCATGTTAAAGTAGAACTGTGCTCCACAGGGTTTTCAGAGACTGATTTTGCAAAGGTGGATCACCAGGTTTTTCTTCCAAACCACCTCCAGGTGACCTCAAACTGCCAACCTTTCAGTTAGTAACCAGCATGTTAAAGTTTGTACCATCCAGGGATTAACTCTGTATGTGTGTGTGTATACACACATATATATATATGCATAAATATACACACACATATACACACATACATTGGTATATTTATGGAAACCATGATGGAGTAGTGGTTAAGTGCTACAGCAACTAACCAAAATGTTGGTAGTTCAAATCCATCAAGAGCTCCTTGGAAACTCTGTGGTACAGTTCTACCCTGCCCTATAGGGTCACTATGAGTCATAATCAACTTGACAGCTTATATACAAGTATATATATAAGATTGTACAGTGGTTAAGCATTCAGCTGCTTACCAAAAGGTCAGCAATTCAAATCTAGCAGCCACCCTATGGGATAGTTCTACTCTACATATGTATGTATTTTGAAGCCCTGATGGCCACAGTGATTAAGGGCTTGGCTGCTAACCAAGACTGGCAGTTCCAATCCACTAGCCACTCCTTGAAAACCCTATAGGGCAGCTCTACTCTGTCTGACAGTGGTTACTGAGAGTTGGAATCAACTTGAGGCAATGGGTTTGGTTTATATATACATATAAATAGATGTGTATATTCTACCATGGAAAACATCTCAATGGATCTTAAAATGTCTGCCACCATACAAGTTAGAATGAATACAACACATTTCTTTCAATAGATATTTTTATGACATTAGTCCTTTAGGAAGAGTTGACTTTTTGTACTTGCTCTGCACCCTTCTCTCCTCTTAGCTGGCCTGTGATTCTGTGTTTGTGAGAGTGTGTCAGCTTGGTTGCACCAATGTTTTGGCAGCTGTATAAAGCTGCAGGGGTGGGGTCCTACAGTGACTCACTGCCTACCCTCAGTCTTCATCTCCCTGCCTACCACTGCCTACTACCATCTGCTCATGTTGCCAGCCACTCCCACTCTCTTGTGTTTTTACATCTGGTTCTGAGGACTTCAACTAGCAGCTCTTGGGACTCATCGACCCTACAAGTAAGAGTTCTGCTCCTTGACCTACTGACCCAGGGTTCACCAGCCCCTGCAGCTGTGTGAATGCAGTCTCACCTTCCATCTTAGGATTTGCTGACTCACACAGTCTGTGAGCTGGAACTCTAATCTCTAGCTTGTCAATCATGGATTCACCAGCTTCCATGGCTATGCGAGGCTTGAACTCCAATCTGGGACTTGCAGAATTTCAGCTTCTACAATTGCTTAAACTGTTTCCTTCATACAAATCTTTTCCTGTACATATTATACTGGTTTTGCTTCTCTAGAGAACCTAGCCTAAAATAATTTAGTACCAGGAGTTGGGCACCTCTGGTCACTGGAATTAGTAGAGCTAGGCTCACTGACCCACAGAGCAAGAGAACTGAGAGCCTGTGTGCAGGAAGCTTCCTGGCAGAGTCAGGTGACTGCAGGTACTTGAATAAATGGAGCACAGAGCTTTGGAACACCTTCCCCTGTGGGGCACATGCAGCCTGAGGCACAGGCCATGAGGCCACAAGAAGCAGAAGATAAAGAGACCAGGAGCAGTAGAAGCTGAGCTACATCAGTCTCAAAAGGTAAGGCCATGATCTCCAGGGTTTGAAAGGGTGGAGCCATAACTTCCTATGTTTCTAAGAGTAACACTGCCACCCAGTTGGGCTTAGGGTGCACCTAAAGCTGAGGGGCCAGAGTTGCTCTTCCAGTGTTCCTGGAAAGTGGAGCTGTAGCACATGGCCAAAGGGCTTCCACTCAGAATCTGTATAGTGTGGCCAATACCTACAGTCTGAAGGACAGGGCCATTATATAGAGTGTCTCAGAAAATGGAAGATTATTTTCAAAGCTTTGAGAGCTAAAGTACTGTGTTCCGCTGAGTTGCAAGTTACCTCTTTTGCCTTCTTTCTCCATATGTGGTGGAAATGTCTAGCTTGTGCATGCCTGTTCTGCCACTGTACTTGGGAAACAGACAATTTGTATTCTTGATTTCAGAGATATAGAGGAATTTCAGTATTTTGAAACTGGAACTGATTTAAGACTTTGCTATCATATACGATGAGCATACTTTTGCTATGACTTTTGCTATGATTTTTGCTATGATGGGATGAATGTGATACATGTTTCAAAGATGTGATGAGGGGGAAAAGGATGAAATACCATGGATTGAGTTACATCCCCCAAAAATGTGTGTAGTAATTTGGTTAGGCCAGTGATTCCCAGTGTTGTATGATTACCCTTCATTTTGTGATTTGTCTGATGCTGTAAATCCTAATCTCTACATGTGGTCTGTTAAAGAGGATTAGGGTGGGACTGCAAAACTCTTCCTAAGATCGCCTCCCTGCTCCAGTGTAGAGAATTTCTCTGGAGTGTGGCTTGCACTTTATCCTTTATCCTTTCATCCTACAACAGATAAAAGAAAAGGAAGAAAGCAGAGAATTGGAGACCTAATACCATCAGGAAACCAGCACCGAATATAGAATATGTCCTTCCGACCTGAGGTTTCTATGCCAAGATGCTTCCTGACCAAAGACTGATGCAACACAAGTTCCTTCCTCCAGAGCCAGCAAAGAGGTAAAGCCTTTCCCCTGGAGCAGTCATCCTGAGTAGCCTACTTGTAGCCTACTGGACTGCATAAGAATAAACTTTTCTTTGCTAAAGTCATCCACTCATGGAACATCTGTTAGAGCAGTAGCAGATGACTAAAACAGTGTTAACATGTGATCATTCCCATGATTGCATATGTTGTTAGTAGCCAGTCAGTTTAAAGGGAGTTTCCTTGGAGCTGTGGACTGCATCCATATACAAGAGCTTCTGGCTTTTTGCTTGCTCAGGATCCTGCTACTGTCTCTTGTTTGTCTGACCTCCAGCTTTGGGGACTTGAACTATCAGCTATATCTGAACATCTTGGAGTCTGTCAGTTTTCATAGCCTGAGAGTGGAAGCCTTGCTCTGTGACCTGCCAATCTTGGGTTCATCAACCCCTGAGGTGATATGAATCAAGAGAGGCTTCCATCCTGATTCACAAACTCAGGATGTTCTAGCCTCTGCATTCACGTGAGCTGTTTCCTTGATATAAATCTCTCTATATATATATTTATATGTTTTACTGGTTTTACTGTTTAGGGAACTCAGCCTAAGACACATCTCATCTTCTAATAGGAAGAAGGACATTCTTAGAATTTTACTGACAATGGCAGAAATACTCAAGACTTTAAAGGGATGTGAAACAATCATGAAAAATAATATATCAACACAAGAATATGGAAGTAAAGAATAGTACTTCTGATCTTTAGGACAACAGTGAAAAGAGAAAGAACCAATACTTTTAGATTTGAACAAGAGAAAGGCTTCAAAGAAATTCATATGGCATAATCTAATGATTTATTAAAAAGAAAACTTCATTAATAAAGAAAAACTAGTCAGTGTGTGTGGATGTAGAGTCTTTGCTGTCAGGGATATCACATGTGTGACTTTGAGCTTACTTGATCAGAATCCCTACATGTTGCATTAATTCATCAGTTAAAATTTTGATGAATGACTTGCTTTCCAGTCAGTTCTGATTCATAGTGACCCTATAGACAGAGGAGAACCGCCCTATAGAGTTTCCAAGTAGAGCCTGGCAGATTGAAACTGCCAACCTTTAGGTTAGCAGCTGTAGCTCTTAACCGCTATACCACCAGGGTTTCTATTTGGCCCTTAGGTACAAACAATAACGTTAGTGTCATTGGTTCCAATGAGAACATTTAGAGTATTTAGAGTACTTCATTGAATTAACTCATCAAGTCACTTTATGAAATAGTATAATGACTTTTTTTCTCATTTTAAAAGATTGCTAATCCATTCTCATGAGTCGTCTTTGTGCCTTGCTTTTTGCATTAGAGAAAACATCTATTGCTCTCCTTGTATTTTAAAAATTCAGGAGTCTCTGTTCATAGCACCTTGAGGAAATTGTGAGCATGAATAAAATCATGCAGACACTTTTTAATTTGCTACATGAATTACACTTTAGTTCCTTCAAGGTGGTTCCTAGAGACTATAACAAGCAGTTCACTTATTTTTTCTAACTAATTTAATTTCAGCTACAATACTTTCGTGTAGGAAATGATTTAGGCATAGGAGAAAGTATTAGGCAGCAAAAAGAAAATAATCAAATATGTAATCATCTGTCAGATTCCATCAGGCACAGGGCTCTGGATACTCCTTAGAAAAAAGTGAAATGAAGTCTTTCTGTAACTAACTTTCAAATGTGTCTTTTTGTTTTTTCAGTGAGTTAGATACATTGCTGTGAGAGGCTGTGCATTATAATGAAAGGAGCCTTGTATGGGAGTCCAAGATGTCAGCTCTATGTCTTCTGAAACCATTGAGTTCTATGATATCAGACTTGTAAATTAATGTAACATTCCTGAATTTCAATTTATTTATCTTAGGAAACGAACTTAAGAATCCCTAAGTTACTTCCTAACCAAAAAAAAAAACCCAAACCCCCTGCCACTGAGTCTATTCTGACTCAGCAACCCTATGGGACAGAGTAGAACTGCCCCACAGAGTTTCCAAGGAGTACCTGGTGGATTTGAACTGCCGACCTTCTTGGTTAGCAGCTGTAGCACTTAACCACTATTCCATCACAGTCTCCAAGGTGCTTTCTAGCTCTCATTAATACCATAATCTTCAAAGTGTGCCTAAAACGTTAACATATTTTGGTTGTAGAAACAAGCAAAGGATTTGGAGTCACACAAAATGACTTGAAATGTGGCCTTGGGATGGTAAATTTTCTAAAAAACTGAAACAAAAACATCTAAACCCACTGCCATCAAGTTGATTCTAATTCCTAGAAACCCTATAGGACAAAGTAGAACTGCCCGACAGGGTTTCCAAGAAGCACCTGGCACATTTGAACTGCTGACCTTTTGGTTAGCAGCCATAGAACTTAAGCAACTGAAAAAGAGTTAAGAATGCTGTAGCAGAGCTGCTGATGCCCTGCTCTACTGCCAGGCCCACTGCAGCATCGAGGGATCATGCCCAAGTTCTTTGACAATGCCCACTCTTGGGCCTGTCTCTGTCTCTTCCTCTTTCTCTGAGCCTTTCCTGCTACCACAGGAGCTCCCAGAGCCCAGAAGTGTCAGAAATTTACTGCCCCCGAGACCTGACCTCCACTAGAGGGAGGCATGCATCTCTCTGATCCTCTGGGGATGTGGACAGGGCACAGTTCAGAAGAGCAGTTCACACAGGTCTTCAGTGGATCCCCAGCTGGACAGAGCCCTAGATGCCCACAAATTGAGCCCCTGTCTCAATTTTCCGATTCTTTCATTTGTGTTTCCTGGGTCATCTCTCACATAAACTACATGCACACAATTTCACACCTCTGGGTTTGCTTTCAGGAAACCTTAGAGAGAATAAAACTCAGTTCATACAGGGTATGTTGATTAATTATGAACATATGTGTAAAGCATCTAATTGATTCTAGAGTAAGACCACAATGAATAGTAATTATTGTTGCACCTGATGACCATGGTTCTAGGCAGTGTCTGGAAACCCTGGTGGCACAGTGGTTAAGTGCTATAGCTGCTAGCCAGAAGGTCAGAAGTTCAAACACACCAGGTGCTCCTTGGAAACTTCATTGGCCACTTCTATTGTGACCTATAGGGTTGCTATTAGTTGGAATTGACTCAAAGACAGTGAGTTTGGTTTTTTGGTTTAGGCAGTGTTCAAGGAGCCCTGGTGGCATGATAGTTAAGCACTCAGTTACTAACTGAGGATCAGTGATTGGAGCCCAAGAATGGTTCCACTGGAGAAAAGACCTGGCTATCTGCTCCTATGACTTTACAGCCTTGGAAACCCTATAGGGTAATTCCTTCCACCATGAGCTGGAGTCAACTCAGCAACATACAAGAACAATAGAGTATGGTCAGGTTTGTTTATGCAGTTAAGTGGTATTTATATCCTGCTAAAAGCATATTTAAGGCCCCTAAGTGGTGCAGTTTGTTCTTATCTATGAAACTAAAGGTTGGTGGTTCAGACCAGCCTGGCAGCTTTGCAGAAGAAAGGCTTGCCAGTCTGCGTCCACAGGAATAGTTGCCATGATTTTTACTTTCTCATTTCACCTGTTCATTGTTTCTCTTCTGAAGTCATGATTCTTTCTCTATATGAAGTATCATAAATTAAGTACTATGTCCTTGAAGAAATAACACCACCTGTGTATAAAAATATATTTTTTTACAACTGCTGAATGATTACCTAATCATTGAATAATAAAAAGGTCATTTGACTTTACCTAACATGTATAGAGGAATGTTAGACACTTTGTATTTCCTTCAATCCTGGGACTGAATTATTTATTTCTTAGCCTCTCCATTTTTTTTTTTTTTTTAGGCAGGTATATACAAGTATGTTTGTTTAGTTTCAAATAATGTATACTCATGAAATTTAAAATACATTCTTGGCTTTTAAAAAATTCCATGAACAATCACATGGTTTATTTGATTTTCTTTCTGGAAAGTAACTTGGTTCTATATGTCAAAGGTTTCAGTGCAGTAATTTGTACCAGGAACTCTTTTTAAGGAAATAAATAGAAATCCACACACACTGTGTACAAAGATATTTGTTGCATAATTTATAACAGTAAGAGGGAAGAATGAAAGGAAAGGAAGGAATGAGAGAGGAGTGAAAAGAGAAGGGAAGTACATAATTATGAATAACATAATGTTGAATAACTAGGAAATGATTAAATATCCATGAGCTAATATTGACTATTTTTAACTATAAAGATAATTTTCTTCATATATGACAGTAGTTAATCTCTTTAATGCATAAAAACATCTATAGATCAAGAAAAAAGTTGGACACTCCTTATGGAAATAGTACATGAATGATAAAAACAAGAAGTTCACAAAGTAAGAAAGAAATGAGCAGTAAATATTATTTTTAAATTAAATTACTAATAGTAAATAAATTTAAATTTTAAAAAGTATAGCCAAAGGCAAGTGACAACCTGTCATTTTTTACAACTAAAATAACAACTTTTTAAATGATGGCCAGTGCTAACAAGAGGGCAGAGGGTTAGTGGTGAGTATGTTAATGTTTGCAATGGCAGAAATCCTAAAAAGCCTAAAAATGTGCATAACTTTTTACCCACTGTATTAGTTTTAAAAAAATACTCAAAGCCTAGTTTTAATTCCTGTTTCTACCCAAAGTTAGTTAGATGCTAGATGGAAGGTAGAAAGAAGTGTGGTGTACAAATGAAAGAGCCAATCTGAAAAGATCTTCCATAGGAGATCTGAGAATTAATTTCACAAACTTAATTGCTCTAAGTGCTACACACCTCATTGCTAAATATCACTATCATCACCTTCGAAGTACTCCCCCTTGGGAAGCTATGCACTGACACACCTAGTCCACCCTTCAAAGCAATTTTGGAATTCTTTCTGGAATGGCCATCGTGCGTGGTGGCGAGGTGGCAAGTCTGTGAAGTTAATTGTACAAGTGTCTGTGAGGAAGTTTTTAGCCAGTAAACAGAAAACTGTGTTGGAACACACTCCCTACTCACCTGATCTGACCCACAATGACCTTTTTCTTTACCTAAAGATAAAGGAAATATTGCAAGGAGGACATTTTGACAACATTCAGGACATCAAGGATAATACAACAACAGTTCTGATGGCCATTCCAGAAAGAGTTCCCAAATTGCTTTGAAGTGTGGAATAGGTGCTGGTGTCAATGATTAGCTTTCCCAGGAGGAGTACTTTGAAGGAAACTGTAGTGATATTCAGCCAAGAGGATGTAGTGCTTTTTGTAGGACGAGTTCTCGAACTTAATTGGCAGTCCTCATATGATTCCATTTGAATGAAATTCTAGAAAAAGGAAAACTATAGTTAGTTAACAGATTAGTGGTTGCAGGGTTTCAGAAAGGGAGGAGTACTTAACAGGTGATATACAGGGATTTTTTTTTTTTATGGCAGTGAAACTATTCTGTACAATGGAGAGCATACAAGTAATGGACACGTGACAACACGGATTTGTCAAAACCCATAAGATTTTACATCAAAGAGAGTGAACCTTTATGTAAGCAAATTTAAGAAATATTTAAAAGTTTGAGGAGTCAGGATGAAATGCTGAGTGTGACAAAAGAATCAAACTGTATTGCAAATTTGTAAAATAACCTCACTGAAGAAGATGGGAGGAAAAGTGTTGACATAAATAACTTTGGAAATGAGTCTTTAAGTATGTAAGATTAAAAGTGAAAGGAACTGTCCGTAATGTAGAACGCATGACCACTGTGCTCCACTGATAGTTATTTCAGATAGGGTCTACAGTAACCATTCTGCAACTACTATATATGTACACCGGACCTGAACAGTTAAGTAAATGGATGGCAGATGGTGAAGTAGGAAGTTACAAAGATGGGGAGAGAGCCAAAAGTATTCACGCAGTGATGGAGTGGAGTTGGAGATATCAGTATGAACTCTCGTTTATCTTAACATAGGTACAGATGGATGTATAAATATTTACATATACGTGTGTGTGTGGTATTATACACACACACTTCCTTGCTCTGTCAACTGAGAGGGCTCCAAAGAACCATACCTCAACACTATTCTCCAACAAAAAATCTGGATTTTTTTTAAGAGAAATGGCTTATTCTAGGATTGGGCCTTGTTTAGTTCCAGGAAATAGACAAGATGACTTCAGAGCATGTGTTGTAGTGCAAGGAGTTAGGGAAGTGCTCATCAAACAAACAAAACATAACCTCATAGTCTTAAAAATTGTTAAAGGGATACGCAGCTATGAGAAACAACTTCTGAGTACCACAGTTGGAATCATTTTAGCAACAAATAAAGTAATATTAGATTATAACTCAAAGTATGCATGTCCACAAGCCCTTGCTGATACAAATAAATAGAGAATATACAAATCCCCCATGCAAAAGAACTCTAAGTAATTTTTTTAGTTATTTCCCCTTCAAGAACTCAAAACAAAACAAAACAAAAATCCCGCCACCACTGAGTCAATTCTGATTCATAGCAACACTATAGGACAGAGTAGAACTGCTCTATAGAGTTTCCAAGGAGCTTCTGGTAGATTAACCACCAACCTTCTGGTTAGCAGACGTAGTATTTAACTGCTATGTCACCAGGTAGAGTATAATTCCTCACTCCTTAAGTGTAGACTGGAAACCTCATGGTTTAGTGGTTAAGAACTGACTGTTAACCAGAATGTTAGCGGTTCAAATTCATCAGGCCCTCCTTGGAATCCCTCTGGGGCAGTTCTATCTTGTCCCATAGAATTGCTGTTAGACTTGAACTTGATGGGTTTGGGTGTTTTGGTTTTCTTTTTTCTTTTCAGTGTATACTGTGCACAGTTACTTCTTTCCAGAGACTACAGTATGTAAACGGAAAAAAAGAGTAACTTTACAATGGGAAAACTTGAGAGACATTACCTCAACCAAGTAATCGAGGTTTACACAACAGTGATAACCGATATTGATAGTATGTAACCTTGATGTGACGTGATACAAATGGCCATTTACCTCTATAGTTCTCCTCCCCAAATCAGTAAGCACAGTTTAGTCATGAGAAAAAATATCAGACAAGTCTCAGCTGAGATGCATTCCACGAATACCTGACCAGTACTTCTCAAAATTGTCAAGGTCATCCAAAAATCCACTGCCATCGAGTGAATTCCAACTCATAATGACCCTATAGACAAACTAGAACTGCCCCATAGAGTTTCCAAGGAGTACTTGGTGGATTTCAATTGCCGACTATAAGGTTGGCAGATACAGCACTTAACCACTGGGCCACCAGGTCAAGGTCATCAACCACAAAGAAATTCTGAGAAGCAACAACAGCCAACGGGGACTTAATGAGACATGAAAATTAAATGTAATGCAATATCCTGAATGAGATCCCAGAACAGGAAAATTATACTAGGTGGAAACCAATGGCAAAACCTATCATTTATTTGTCATTAAAAAAAAAAAACTCAGCCAACTAGGAACAGAGAATTTTCTCAGCTTGATAAGGACTACCTACAAAAGTGTACATAATTATGAGAAACTAGATACTTACCCCTCAAAACCAGGAAGACAATGATGTCCGTTTTCACCATTCCTATTCAACATTGTACTGAAAGTCCTAGCACTTAGATAGGAAACAGAAATAAAGTACATTGACTGAGAAGGAAAAAAACAGTCTTTGCTTGCAGATGATATGATTGTCTATGTAGAAAATTCCAAAGAATAGACCAAAAAAAAAAAAAAAAAAAATACTGCTCCTAGAACTAATGAGCGATGTAGCATAGCGGTTAAGTGCTACATGTGCTAGCCAAAGGGTTGGCAGTTCAAATCCACCAGACACTCCTTGGAACCTCTATGGGGCAGTTCTACTCTGACCTCTGGGTCGCTATGAGTCAGAATTGACTCCACAGCAGACGGTTACTATGAGTCAGAATCAACTCGATGGCAGTGGGTTTTGAGGAACGTTGGTGGCAAAGTGGTTAAGCATTACAAATGCTAACCAAAGAAAGGGTTGACATTTTGAATCTGCCAGGTGCTCCTTGGAAATTCTATGGGGTAGTTCTACTCTGTACTATAGACTCTCAATGAATCAGAATCAACTCGACAGCAGTGGGATTGGTTTATTTGGGGGGATACAGCAAGGTAGTAGGATAAAATGTTAATATACAAAAGTTGAATTACTTTCCTGAATATTACCAAATTCATTGCCATTAAGTTGATTCCAACTCACAGCAGACTTATGAGATGGAGTAGAGCTGCCCATCAGGCTTCTAAAGAGCAGCTGGTGGAGTACAGCTGCCTAACTTTTTGTTAGCAGCTGAGCTTTTTAACTGCTGTGCCCCCAGGGCATCTCTTAAATATTAACAACAAACAATTAGAATTAAAAATTAAAAACATAACACCATCCACATATACCACTAAAAATAAAATACATATAAATCTAACAAAACATGCAGACAATCTTTAGGGGGAAAACTACAAACTCTGATGAAAGAAATCAAGAATATCTACATAAATGGAGAAGTAGCCCATGTTTGTGGGCAGGAATACAATATTATTAAACTGTCAGTTCTTCTCAACTTGATTTATAGATTCAGTGTAATCTCAATCAAATTCCCAGGAAACTGTTTCATGGGCATTGACAAGCTGATTCTAAAATTCATATAGAAAGAGGCCAAAGACCCAAGATAGACAACAAAATACTGAAGAAGGACAGTTAGGGGACCGACAGTAGCCGACTTCAAGACTTAACCGTAGAGCTACAGTGATGAAGACAGTGTGGTGTTGATAAAAGAACAGACAAATAAACCAGTGGAACTAAACAGACAGCCTAGGGATAGATTCACAAAAAATGTAGAAATCTTACCCTCAAAGGAGAAAATTCAATTCAGTGGAGAAAACATTATCACTTCAATAAACAATGCTAGAACAACTGGACCTCACATGAAAAAAAATAAGAAGAAGATGAAGAATCCAGGTACAGAACTTACATCTTTCACAAAAATAAACTCACAATGAGTCATGGAACCTGAATGCAAGACACAAAATTTTATAATTTCTGGAAGGTAATGCAGGAAAGAAAATCTAGGTCACCTTGAGTTTGATGATAACTTTTTAAATACATTAAAAGCATGATCCATTTATTTAAAATAAAAATCGCTGAGCTTTGTTGAAATACCAGCTTTGTGAAAATCACCATTAAGAGAATAAAAACAGAGCCAAAGACTGGAAGAAAATATTTGCAAAAAAAAAAAAAATCTGATAAAAGATTGGTATCCAAGATACATAAAGAGCTCTTAAAACCTAAGAATAAGAAAACCAGCAAGACAATTACAAAATGGGCAAAAGATCTGAACAGAAACTTCACAGAATAATATATAAGGATGATAGCTAATTATATGAAAAACAGACGAACCTTGTACTATTAGGGAATTGCCTATTAAAACAACAGTGGACTACTAATATAATACTATTAAAACAAAAACACTGTTGTCCAGTCAATTCTGACTCATAGCTACTCTATAGGACAGAGTAGAAACTCCCCATAGGGCTTTCAAGAGGCATCTGGTGGATTCAAACTGCCAACCTTTTGGTTAATAGTCTTAACTTTTAACCACTATACCACCAGAGTTTCCAGAGTGGCTAAAATCCATAACACTAATAATGCCAAATACCAACAAGAATATGGAGCAACAGGGATGCTCATTCATTGCTTGTGGAAATGTAAAACGGAATAGCCACTTGGAAGACCGATGGGCAGTTTCTTACAAAACTAATCATAGACTTGCTGTATGATGTAGCAATAAAAGCCCACTGCCATGGAGTCAATTCCATCTCATAGGGATACTAGATGTAGCAATAGTAGTAGACTCTACTCAATTGAGATGGAAATGTATATTCACATAATAGATAAATGTTTATAGTAGCTTTATCTAAAAGTCAAAAAGTGGAAGCAAGCAAGATGTCCTTCAACAAGTTAATGGAATTAAAAAAAAAAAATCTGTGGTGCTTCCATTATTATTCAGTGATAAAAAGAAAGCCACTATCAAGCTGTGAAAACACATGGAGGACACTTGACTGCATGCTGCTGAGTGAAAAAATCAGTCTGGAAAAGCTACATATTTGGTAAAGGCAGAACTACAGAGACAATATAAAGATTTGTTGTTGCTGGGGATTCAGGGTAAGGGTGGAGCAATGAATGCAAGGACTGACAATTAAGTTTGCAAACTCATCCTAGAAAAAAGTGCTACACACCTCATTGCTGAATATCACTACAGTCACCTTTTGCTGCCCTTAGGAAGCTATGCACTGATGCCAGTGCCTAATCCACCCTTCAAAGCAATTTTGGAACTCTTTTGCTGGAATGGCCACGACAGCTGTCTTCCTATTACCCTTGTTACCCTGAGTGTCATCAAAATGTTTTTCTTTCAATATTTCCTTTATCTTTGATAAAGAAAAAAGTCACTGGGGACCAAATCAGGTGAGTCCGGTGGGGATTTCAGTTCAGTTTTTTGTGTAGTAGGTAAAAACTCTCTCACAGCAAACTGTACAATTAAATTCGTCAACTTGCCACCTTGCCATTGCGCACAATGGCCATTCCAGGAAGAGTTCCAAAATTTCTTTGAAGGGCAACTAGGCACTGGTATCAGCACATAGCTTCCCAAAGGGGATACTTCAAAGGTGATCCTAGTGATACTCAGCAATGAGGTATACAGCACTTAGAACAATTAAGATTGCAGACTTAATTGTCAAACTTCATAGATGAAACACAGGGCATTCTTAGGGAAGTGGAAACTCTGTATGATAATGGATGCATGACATTAAATGTTTGTGAAAATCCGTAAGAACTGTACAACAGGAAGAGTGAACTCTAAACTATAAGTTTGAGTTAGTAATAACGAGTTGATATTGGTTCTTTAGCTGGATAATAGTTCTTTAGCTGTAATA
This sequence comes from Heterohyrax brucei, assembly GCA_028571685.1. Classification (NCBI taxonomy): domain Eukaryota; kingdom Metazoa; phylum Chordata; class Mammalia; order Hyracoidea; family Procaviidae; genus Heterohyrax; species Heterohyrax brucei. Next base: position 114,352,139 of record CM053143.1, on the reverse strand, counting down.
AATGTAACAGGAATGCAACTGATACTAGAGAAATAATGCATGGGGCGGGGGGAATGTAATAATGTAGCTATAATAATGTATTGGTGTAAGTTCATTAATTATGAAAAATGTGCCATGCTAATGTAAGATGTTAATAATAAAGGTAACTGCTGTTGTTGTTAGGTGCCACTGAGTCCGTTCCAACACATAGCAACCTTATGCGCAACAGAACGAAACACTGCCCTGTCCTGCATCACGCCCACAATCATTCTGATGCTTAAGCCCATTGCTGTAGCCACCTTGCCCATCTATCTTGCCGAGGGTCTTCTTTTTCACTGACCGTCTACTCTACCCATCAAAGGTAACTGAGTGTAGATTAACCAGGAAGTGTCTGGACTAATCTTAAACCATTTTAAAATAAAACCTTTATTAAAAACTGTTTGTTGTTCGTTGCTATCAAGTCAGCCTCCAGTCCATGGTAACCCTATGTGTGACTGAATGAAATGTTACCTGGAGCTGCACCATCTTCATGACTTTTCACAGGTTCAAGTCCATGGTTGCAGCTATCATGTCAGTCCATTTCATAGAGGATTTCCTTCATTTTGCTGACCCACTACTTGCCCAACCACAATTTCCTTTTCTAGTGGTTAATGTTTCCTGATGATGTGTCCAAAGTCAGTGAGCCAAAGTTTCACCACCCTTTCTTCTAAGGAGCATTCTGATTATGTTTCTTCTAAGACTAATTTGTTCCTTCCTCTAGCAGTGCACAGTGTATCCAATATTCTTTGCCGACACCACTATTAGAATGCAGCGATCCTTCTTTTGTCTTCTTGTTTTCTCTGCCCAGCTTTCATGTGGATAGCTGGTGACTGAAAAGACCTCAGGTTGGTTAAAGGGCACTGCATTCATCAAAGTGACATATCTGCTGTTTACAACTTTAAAGAGTTCTTTCGCAGTAGATTTACCCCAATGCAATGTATTCTTTGATTTCTTGACTGCTGTTTCCATGGACATCGATTGTTGTCATCATTGACAATTTAATTTCTTCTTTATCATGACATTGTTTATCAGTCCAGTTGTGAGGGTTTTTATTTTCTCCACAGTGAAGTACATTTCTACCTCCATCAGTAAGTGCTTCAGGTTCTCTTCAGTGATAACCCAAACACATACTCACTGCCACTGAGTTGATTCCAACTCATAGCAACACTATAAGACAGAGTAGAACTGCCCCCATAGGCTTTCCAAGAAGCACCTGGTAGATTCAAACTGCCAACCTTTTGGTTAGCAGCTGTAGCTGTTCACCGCTATAGCACTAAGTTTTCCTCTTCAGTGATAGTCATTAAAAATTAGCTTTGAAAAATAAATAAATGAAAAAGAACTGTGACTTGAGATAGAAAGACACAGCACATATTCCCCCTTCGAAGAAAGACTAGCTGGTGCGGTGAGCAACAAGCCTCAGCCACCAGCAACTTCAGGGTCTACCTCAGTTGCAGAGAGCTGCCCCTCATGAGGACACTCCCTTCCTGGGGCAGTCCACATCCCATGACTGTATGAGGTAGGGTATAAATGCCTGGCCATTTCTGCCCCAAATGAAACACTGTAGGTCAATGTGCACTCCAGAATTGACTCCTGGGTTGGCTAAGGCTTTGTTGGACCTGCATCACGTGGAGTTTCCCTTCTCCCTCTGCCTAGTCCTGCTTCATCCCCCTTTCTTTCATAAGTGTTGATCCTGAGCAAACACCTTGCATCCCAAACTCCACTTTAACTTGTTTCCAGGGAACACAATCTGTAACATGACTCTTCAAGTAAGTGTCTTGTCCTACTCCTTAGATCCTAAAACAGAAAAGATGGAGGGGTCGACAGAGAAGAAGAATACTGGGTGCTGAATGGTGATGTGAAAAAGAGTCCTTAAGTGCCAGGACAATCAAGGCAGGTGGAAGTCATTGTAGATAAATGGATGGCAGGGATACTGTTTTAGTTATGCTCTAACAGAAATACCACAAAGTGAATGGCTTTAGCAAAAAAAAAAAAAGAAAAAGAAAAGAAAAAGTTTATTCTTACACAGTCTGCTAGACTACAAGTCCAAATTCAGGATGTCTGCTCCAGGTAAAGGTTGTCCCTGCTGTTTGCTTTCGTGGAAAGTTCTTGTATTGTATCAGTCTTTGTTCAGGGAGCATCTTGGCACAGAAACCTCGGGTCTGAAGGATGTGCTCTTCTCTCGGTGCTCCTTTCTTGATGGTGTGAGGTCCCCACTTCTCTGTTTACTTTCTTTTTATCTCTTGTAGGATGAAAGGATAAAGCGTGGTGCTAGCTATACTCCAGGGAAATTCCCTTTACAGTGGAGTAGAGATTTACAGTCCCACCCTAATCCTCCAACACACAGTACAGGAAAATCACAAAAGGGAGGACAATCATAAAGTATTGGGAATCATGGCCCAGCCACGTGGTGACACACATTTTTGGGGGGACACAATTCAACCCATGACAGATACCCTGTGGAGTGCTATGGTGGAGAATTCCCTAGAGGTAACATCTTGGACTGCTTGCTTAAGGTTTTGACCTAGTTGGATGAAGATAGCCTTAATACAAAACTTTGGCAGCCCTAAGTCTGGAATATCTGTGCCAGTTACTGGCATTCCCTTCACGTAGGGGTCCTGTGCTTCCCTCCTACTCCACGGGTCCACTATTCTGGACCCTTTGTTTTAGCAGAAAAATTTCATTTAGTGTCTTGGTCATCTGGTAATTCCCTAACAGAAAATACCAGGAGTGGATAGCTTTAACAAAGAAACACTTTTTCTTACACAGTCTAGTAGGATACAAATCCAGTTTCAGCTCCAGGGGAAGAAGGCTTTCCCTCTTTGTCACCTTTGGAGGAATGTCTCGTGTTGTATCAGTCTTTCTTCGGTCTGAGAGCATATTGACACAGAAACCTCAGATCTGAAGGAGACACTGTGCGTGATCCTGTTTTCTTTGTAGTATGAGATCCCCAACTCTCTGCTTGCTTCCCTAACCTTTTCCCTCTTGTAGGATAAAAGGTGGTGCAAGGCACACTTCAGGGAAACTCCCTTTACATTGGAGCAGGGAGGTGACCTTAGAAAGGAGATTGGAGTCCTACCCTAATACTCTGTAACATAACGCAGTCTGTTAACCACAGGCAGAGATTAGGATTTACAGCATATGAAAACCACAAAATGGAAGCCAACCACAGAATACAAGGAATCATGGCCCTGCCAAATTGTTACACACATTGTTTTGGAGGGACACAATTCAATCCATGACATTTAGTGCTGAAGATAATTTGTCTACAAGCTCTACTTGGACTCCCAATTTATTTTTCAATGGTTTTAGCTGCCTTCTCTATTTCATTCAAAGAAACTCACAGATATGAACTTACAGCCTTATTTCATACACACTATTCTAGTACAAATAACAGCTTAGTGGTGCTCACTTTCCTATTACTCTGCTCAGAAGTTTTCACCCCTTCTTTTGAAAAGAGTGCTTCAGTTTTCCTTTTAGAGAGGTAAATGTGTCCATGCCTTGGGATCTCAGTGGGATCAGTCAAGATGTATGTGCACACACACATTGACCAAAGAATAGGCCCATGATCCAAGCAGGCCAACCAGACTCTCTCCTCTTAAGCAGAGAAATAGAAAGTTGGAAACTGAAGCTGAGTCCTCCCGTTGCTTATGCCTATGAGGGAGCGGCTCCTGTCCTATCTGAGGTCTGATGGCCCCACTCTTCCTGTGCGAACTTCCCCGACCTTTATAATGAACACCTGTTCTGTTAAATTTAGCCACTGTCTATCTCTATTGGTTGAACCAAAACCAAAACCACAGACAGCCTCCTTGATATGCCTCGCTGATATATTTAAACCTTATAACTACACCTAGCAACGCATACAAATAAAGGATCTCTACAGCCCCCCAAGAAGCGTAGAGAATGTTACTACAAAACAACGGCAGGTAAATGGAGGTACAGAGGGAATGAGGATTTTCCCAAAGTTCCTACAGCTGCCACCAATTCTACTTTCAGGAATTCATTCTAAGGACATGTGCTAGGCTACTGTTATGGACCAAATCCTGTCCCACAAAGTATGTGTTGAACTCTTAACTCCTGTAAGTGTGCCCCCATTTGAAAGTAGGTTTTTCTTTTATATGTTAATGGGGCCATATCAGAGCAAGGTGGACACTAAATCTAATCACTTCTAAGTAGTGTCTTACAAAAAGAACAAGAAAGATACACACACAGAGGGAGATGTCATGTTACAGCCAAGGCAGATGAATCTATGAGCTCGGAACCAGACACTGAAATAGGTAAGAAGGGCCTCTCCCCTGGGGCACCACCCTGAATTTGCACTTCTAGCCTCCAGAGCTCTGAGACAATAAATTTCAGTTCTTTAAAACCTCCCACTTGTGGTATTTTGTTATTATTGTTGTTATGACAGCACTAGGTTCCTAAGACAGTTGTTAGCCACAGAGTTACTTATAACAACGAAATAGCAAAACAGCACAGCTGTCACTAGGTAAGTGTATTTTAATATGTAATAGTTTATGTATTAATATGGAAAAAGTACTTTTGTTTCAATTTTTTGTTGTACTTTTAAGGTTTACAGAACAAACTAGTTTTCACTAAACTATACACATATTGTTTTGTAGGTTCCCAAACCTACAACACATCACCTTCCCTTTGTTGACCTTGGATTCTCCATCACTTGCTTTCTTGTCCCCTGCTACAGTCTGTCTTTGTCCCTGGGCTGGTATGGCAATTTAGTCTCACTTTACTTTATGGGCCTGTCCAATCTTTGGCTGAAGGGTGAACCTCTGGAGTAACTTTATCACTGAGCTGAAAGAGTGTCCAAGGGCCACACTCTCAGGCTTTTTCTAGTTGCTCAAACCAGTAAGTCCGGTTTCCTGTGTGTGGTGTGTCTGTGTGCTGATATTTTGTTCTACATTTTTGTCCAGCTCTGTGTGGGACCCCCTGTTGTGATCCTTGTCACAATAGTCAGGTGTGGTAACTGGGTACCATTTAGTTAGTCTGGACTCAGTCTGGTGCAAGCTGTGGTAGGTGTGGTCCATTAGTCATTTGGACTAATGTTTCCCTTGTGTCTTTGGTCTTCCTCATCCTCCCTTGCTCTGATATACTTTTAAGGAAAAAAGGTGGCTGCAGAACAATGTAGCACTTTCGCATTTACAAATATATCCATAGATGTATAGCAAAATCTACAAGGGAATATATAAAATACTGACAATAATTATCTCAATGGTGAGATTATGGCTAACCTTGGTTTTTCTCTTTATGTTTTCAGAATTTTTCAAATTCTTTGCAAAGAGATCATGTCTTGTGTTTTTTAGGTTCTGTCAAGGTAATTCCGACTCATTGCAACCACGTGTGACAGAGTAAAACTGCTCAGTGTTTTCCAGACTGTAATCTTTAAGGTGGAAACTGACTAAGTGCTAAGGCTGCTAACCAAAAAGTCAGCTGTTCAGATCTACCAGGCACTCCTTGGAAACTCCATGGGGCAGGTGTACAGGGTTTGAGAATTAAGTTCACAAACTTCATTTTTCTAAGTGCTACATACCTCATTGCTAAGCATCGCTACAGTCACCACTGAAATGCTCCCCTTGGGAAGCCATGCACACAGACCAGTGCCTACTTCACGCCTCAAAGCAATTTGGGACCTCTTTCTGGAATGGCCATTGTGCATGGTGGCACTGTGGAGAGTTTGAGAGCTTAATTGTATAGTTGTCTGTGAGGGAGTTTTTAGCCAGTGAACAAATAACTGTGCTGGAACACCCTCTCTACTCACCTGATCTGGCCCCCGATGTCTTTTTTCTTTACCTGAAGATAAAGGAAATATGGAAAGGAAGACACTTGGATGATGTTCAGGACATCAAGTGTAATATGATGACAGTTCTGATGGCCATTCCAGAAAGAGTTCCCAAATTGCTTTGAAGGGTGGACTAGGCACTGGGGTTGGTGCACTGCTTTCCAAGTGGAGGACTTTGAGATATTCAGTACTGAGCTATGTAGTACTTTTTCTAGGATGAGTTTGTGAACTCAATTTGCAGTCCTCATATTAATACATTAATGTACTTTTCTCTGGCAGGTTAGATTATTAAAGATTTCAGTTTTCTCTTAATTTTTTTAATGTTCTGCAAATTATCTATGAACTACATATATGCATATACACACATATGTACATATATGCAAATATGTGCTTATGTTCATATGTATGTACATACATACACTTTTTAATCCATATGCTGAGCAAATAATCCGAGAAGCTGGATCATACAAAGATGAACGAGGCATCAGGATTGGAGAACAACTCGTTAACAACCTGTGTTACGCAGACACCACCTGACCTGCTGGAAGTGAAGATTTGAGGCACCGAGGAAGATCAAGGACCACAGCCTGCAGTATGGATTGCATCTCAGCATCAGGAAAACAAAAATCCTCACAACTGGACCAGTAAGCAACATTATCATCAATGGAGAAAGGATTAAGGTTGTCATGGATTTCATTTTACTTGGGTCCACAGTCAATATCCTTGGAAGCAGCAGTCAAGAAATCAAAAGATGCATTTTATTGGGAAAATCTGCTGCAAAGGACTTCTTTAAAGTATTCAAAAGTAAGGATGTTACCTTGGAGACTAAAATGCACCTGCCCCAAACCATGGTGTTTTCAATTGCATTACATGCATGTGAAAGCTGGACTATGAACAAAGAAGACAGAAGAATTGACGCCTTTGAATTGTGGTGTTGAAGAAGAATGCTGAATGTACCATGAACTGCCAAAAGAACAAACAGATCTGTTCTGAAAGAAGTACAACCAGAGTACTGCTTGGAAGCAAAGATGGCAAGACTGTGTCTTACATACTTTGGACATGTTGTCAGGAAAGCTCAGTCCCTGGAGAAGGAGGTCATGCTTGGTAGAGCAGAGGGTCAGCAAAAAAGAGAAAAACCTTCGATGAGATGAATTGACACAGTGGCTGCAACAATGGGTTTAAGCATAAAAATGATTGTGGACATGGCGCAAGACCAGGCAGTGTTTCCTTCTGTTGTTCATAGGGTTGACATGAGTCGGAACCAACTCCACGGTGCCTAACAACAACAACAACATACAGAGACATGTAACTTATAGAAACATAAACAAATAAAAGATAAATTTTAAATCTAGACACTAACATAGACCCTTTCATTGCATGTTACTGATGTTCAACAAAACAAACATGCTGCTGTGGAGTCAGTTCTGACTCGTGGCAACCCTGTACGACAGAGTGGAACCACCCCACAGGATTTCCAAGGAATGACTGGTATGTTAGAACCGCCAATCTTTTGGTTACAGCTGTAGTTCTTAACCGCTTTACCACCAGAGTTTCCTGTTAGTTGCTATCAATTCTGACTTTTGTTGTATAAACAAAACCAAACCCACTGTGGTCCAGTCGATTCCAACTCACAGCGACCCTACGAGACAGAGTAAAACTGCCCTGTAGTGTCCCAAGGACCACCTGGCTGGTGACGACTGCCGACCTTTTTGGTTAGCAGCTGTAGTACTGAGCTAGTATGCCACTAGTGTTTCCGCTTTTATTGTATAGGGCCAGAGAAATAGTTGATTATAAATTTAAATAAAAATCCTTTCTATTTTGGAGATTCTTATCATGGGGAAGATGAACATCAGAAGGATCAGAGAGAGACAGAGATCTAATTTGGGGTTAACGCTAAAAAGGGTTGATGGACTTGGCTCGTTTTCTCTTCCCAGCCGATTTGATTCCTGTCCAAACACTTTCAGGTCACTAAATCATATCGTTTGCTAATATTTGCTTCCACTGGAACTAGAATATCAATTGATCATGCATGGCAGCAACGGTGAAACCTTTGTAAGGATGTTAGCCCTTCTGCTTTTTTAAGTTGAGTTATTGGATAAATGAACACACACATCCTTACTGAATTTCTACCATGTGAACAGTCTGGTAGAAAAATGAAATAAAGGATTAGTCCATGCTCACAAAGCACTTGTAGTGTATTTTGGAAAATAATACACATGAAAATTAAACAGTACTTAACAGAGCAATATAAATTCAAAGTAACAGCCTAAAAGTTATTCTAGGACTATATACTACCACATCAGAAGCAAGGTGGTGTAGTACCAAGTCCATGGGCTTAGAACTAAACTTTCACCAGCCTCTATCACTTTTTATTAAATGTGATTTTGATATATCTCATAGACTCCATGAAGATCAATTGTCTCATCTGTAAAATGAAGAAAATAATACCTATATGTGGTAGCTAGTCTCCAAGAGGGCTGCCAGTAATTATTGCCTCCTGTGTAGTCGCTGTCTAGGTTGAATAGAACTGATCTGCATAGCAACAGAATATTAAAGAAACAGTACAGTGTGATTTTCTAAGGGTAGGTTGTGAGAGACTTAGGCTTCCACTTTGCTTTTTGCTGTCTCTTAGACCACTTGCATGATAAGATTGTGTGCCAACTTGGCTGGGCCATGATTCTCAGTGGTTTGGCAGTTATGATGCAGTTCGGCACTCATATGATGGTGTAATCATGTCCACGATGGAGATTTGATATAATATGGTCACCTCAACAATGGAATCTTTTGTGAGTACCCAATCGATTGAAAAGGGAGTTTCCTTGCGGGTGTGGCCTGAGTCAAATCATGGAGTTTCTGGCAAGGTTTGTGGGCTTTTGCTCACTCTGGATCCTCCAGCTGGCTCCTGTTGGCCTTATCTCCGAGTCTCGGCACTTGAGCTTGACAGCTTACCTGCTGCCTTGCCTGACAATCTTTGGATTTGTCAAACTTCTCAGCTCTGCTGTCTGACCAGACAGTCCTGGGTTTGTCACTCTCTGTGGCTACGTAAATCAGGAAAGGCTTCTATCCTGACCCATGGACTTGGGACATTCTAGCCTCTACAGCTGCATGAGTCATTTCCTTGATGCAAATCTTTCTCTACGTGTATATTTACATGCTTTATTGGTACCGCTTCTTTAGCAAACCCAGCTTAAGACAACTTCTTTTGGGGAAAGTCAACAGCCATGCTGTGAGGACACGTCAGCAGTCCGTGGTGAAGACTATGCAGTAAAGAACTGAGTCCTTTCACCGCCAACAAGCACTAGTGCGCTAGGCACGTGAGTGTGTTCCCTGGGAAGTGGATCCTTCAGCCTCTGCCAAGTCGTCTTTAAATGACTGCAGCCTCAGAAAAGTTTGCCAGAACCCCCTAGGCAAACTGCTTTGATTTCCTGACTCTCAGAAACTGAGATAATTACTGTTTATTGTGTTCAACCACAGACTTTTGGGGTAATTTCTTAGGTAGCAACGATAACTAATACTTTATGTCGTGAGTATAGGCACTCAATAAATAATGTCCTTTGGTCTTTATCGGTTACTTCCAACGTCAGACATTTGAGGGGGAGGGCCCTAGGGGAAACCTTTGCAAAGAAGAAGGGCTCTCCAGACAGAGGCATTGAGTTGTACAGGAGGGAGAAGAAGGGTGCTCCCATAAATAGGAAGTGTGGATAGCTGCTAGCAGAAATGGCAGGCAATAGAAAACCAACAACCAAAAGAGTTTGATAGCACCAATATTTAGTGAACGATCTGGGAGGCTCTTGTCTTTCTGTGCTGTCCTCTGTGACCTAGGGATAGAAATGATGACACTAACCAGCAATTTGAGAAAGCCCAAGAGAAAAGTTCATCAGTGCCCAGGACATTCAGGGCATTGGTAGTGAGGACTGGAACACTGTGCTAGCGTGTGAACACTTTGGTTAGTAATTGATATTGTGAAGTTGCCAATGCTTGGCCATTTTGACCAACAAAAAGGTAACAATATAAATTTACTGCCATCGAGTCAATGGCAACTCACAGAGACCCTACAGGACAGAGCAGAACTGCCTTATAAAATTTCCAAGGAGCACCTGATGGCCTTGAACTGCCAACCTTTCAGTTTACAGCCACTAACACTTAACCATGATGCCACCAGGGTTTCCAATTTAATATAGTTCAACCTGTATTAAGTCCATAAAGGGTAAGCCTACATTCTCCCTATAGAGAGGTTAGAATGCTCAGCTCACTGATGAGGTAATTGCTGGAGAAGAGAAAACTCTTGAAAGGAGGAACATCTTGAGAAAAAAGTCTTCAGGACTAAAAGGAATTTCCCTTGGAGAATCCTTTCTTTTCCCGGTGCCTGGCACACAGTAAATTCTTAAACTCTTTAAGTAGGTTTACGTGCATATGACTTAAAAAGAAAAATACAAATGGTGTATTAAAAAAAGATGTTTCCATCTGCGTCAGTTGTTTTCAGCTGCAAGTAATGGAAACCTGACACTTGACTAAAACAGGCTTAAATGATAAGGAAACGTGTTCATTTTTCAGGCAGGTGGGAGAACAGACATGAGAGTGAGTTGATTGAACATTTCCATGCTATCATCAAGTACCCAGATTCTTCTGCTTTTCCACTGTGATTTCTACTGCACAGACTTCAGCTAGGGTTGATTTCTTTCATCCTTACAAAACGGAAACAGTTGGGCTTCATGCCTCCTTAGTTCCCAGAAGAAAAGAAAAAAAAAAATGACTTCTATGCACCTCTGCTAGGAGCAGGAAGCACAATTCCAGAATTTTAGCAAACCTCTCCTCTCTTCTCCTTTTACTGGACAGAACTGGGTCACATATGCATTCTCAAGCTAGTCACTGTCAAAGGGAATTGAACCAGCTGACACCAATAAGACACACCACTGGTGATATTTTTCCAAAAGTGTTTAGATAAAAATGCATATTGTGGCCTCACCCACAATGTTACCTGGAGCTACATCTGCGCCATATACCATTTCCTGTACATTCACTTGAAGAGTCTACATATGTTGATTTATGTATAAGCCTTTTTCTTTCTCTCACAACACAAATGGCAGCATGTTGTTGTTTTAAGTACTGTCTAGCCAGTTCCGACTCATAGAGACTCTATGGACAACAGAACAAACACTGCCCAGTCCCGTGCTGGCCTCACAATTGTTGCTGTTTGTGCTGTAGCAGCTATGTCTGTCCATCTCATTGAGCCAGGCCAAGCCAAGTGCCATTGAGGGTCTTCCTTTTTTTGCTGATCCTCTGCTTTACCAAACATGGTATCTTTTTCCAGGAACTGGTCTCTCTTGCTAACATGTCCACAGTAGGTGAGACAATGTCTCAACATTCTGTTTGTACTTCTTCCAATACAGATTTGCTCTTTATTTTTTATAGTCTGTGGTTTATTCAAGATTCTTTGCCAATACTATCATTCAAAGGCATCAGTTCTCCTTTGGCCTTCTTTATTCATTGACCAGCTTTCATATACGTACAAGGTGATTGAAAATAAATGGCTTGAGTCAGGCACACCTTAGACTTTAAAGTGACATCTTTGCTTTTTAATACTGGGAATTCCAGAACACTTAATTGTTCCCATTTATAACCCGTATATAGACCAAGAGGCAGTTATTCAAATCGAATGAAGAGATACTTTGTGGTTTACAATCAGGAAAGGTGTGCTTCAAGGTTGTATCATTTCATCATAGTTATACAGTCTTTATGGCTAGCAAATAATCCAAGAAACTGGGCTATACAAAGAACACAGTGTCAAGATTGGGAGGACTTGTTAACATCCTGCGATATGCAGATTATAGAACCCTGCTTGCTGAAAGCCAAGAGGACTTGAAGCACTTGCTGATGAAGACTAAAGACCATATAGCCTTCAATATCAGTTACACCTTCAGGACCAATAAGCAACATCATGATAGCCAAGTCAAGTGCCACATCATGACAAACAGTGAAAATATTTAAAGTTGAGGATTTCATTTTATTTGGATGCACAATCAGTGCTCATCAAAGCAGCAGTAAAGTAATAAAATGACATACTGAATTGGGAAAGTCTGCTAGAAAACAGTTTTTAAGTGCTAAAAAAGCAAAGATGTCTGAGGACTAAGGTGTGCCTAACTTAATCCATGGTGTTTTGAATGGCCTTGTATGCCAGAGATAGCTGACGAACGAATCAGGGAGACTGAAGTAGAATTGATGCATTTGAATTATGCTTTTTGGAAATAATATTGAATACACTATGGACTGCCAGAAGAATGAACAGATTTTTCTTGGAAGAAGTATAGTCAGAATGTCCCTGAGAGGCGAGGATGGCTAGACTTAGTCTCATACACTTTGGCTATATTATCAGTAGAGATCAGTCACTGGAATAGGACACCATTCATGGGAAGTAGGAAGTCAGTGAGAAAGAAGACGACTCTTAATGAGATAGACTGACAGAGTGGCTGCAAAAAATGGGCTAAAGCATAGTCATGTTTGCGGGATGGCACAGGACCAGGCAGCATTTCTTCTTTTAGAGTTGCTATGAGTTGACCTTGATTGGATGGCACTTAACAACAACAATGTACTAGGCTGTACTAAACATATACTCAGTAAGAATAGAGTTAGGTCAGCTCCCTCAGCAGCCTCTTCACAACTGGACATTCTCCATCAAATGCTAACCTTTATGTTTCTTAGTGCTTTAATAACAGTTGTGATTCTCCCAGACTTGATGAGGGCAACTCCATAGAACTGCATTAAGACAGACATGAGTTTTAAGGAGGTAACATGGTCATGAGGGGAGTGGGTGATGGAGTCTAACAGACCTGGGGTTGACTCCTGGCTCTGCCACTAATTAGTGCTGTGACCTTGGACAATTTTCTTAGTCTGCATGCTTCAGTACTCTCATCTTCAAAATACAGAGTAATCAGAAGGTTGCTGTGATGATTAAATGAGATATGCACATAAACTCTCTTGGATGGTGCTAGATACAGCAGTAACATTCAGGAAATCTAAACAAAAATTCAATAGTATTTCTAAAGGAAAGACCTAATCATAATTTTTGATAAAGCAACAGCTACACTGGTACAGAATTTTTTTCTTTTTAATTGTGGTGAAAATAAGCATAACAAAACATATACCAACTCAACAATTTCTACAATCACAATGTCACAACACTGGTTATATTCTTGAAGTTGTACAGTTCCTACTATTATTTTCTAAATTATTTTTACCACAGTTAACATAAACTCAGTGCTTCTAAGCAAAAGGTAGAGTAATTTTTAAAATAAATTTTACTCGGGTGCAATCTACATTATGAAGATTAAATAGGTGAAAAAAACAAAAACCCAAAACCAACACCACTGAGTCAATAGCAACACTATAGATCAGACCAGAACTGCACCATGGGGTTTCCAAAGAGCCCCTGGTGGATTTGAACTGCTGACCTTTTGGGTAGCAGGCAGTAGCACTTAACCACTATACCACCAGGGTTTCTACAACATTTCTGAGGAGTACCTGTTAGATTCAAACTGTTGACCTTTTGGTTAGCAGCCAAGGCTCTTAACCACTGTGCCATAGAGGCTGGATGTGAAGATTGAATAAACAGGGTGAAAGGATACAACCCTGACATACAGCTTTCCTGAACTTTTGACCACTCAGTATCTACTAATTCTGTCTGAACAACTACCTACCTCTTGATCTATCTACAGATTCCTTATGAGCACAGTTAAGTGTTCTGGAATTCCCATTCTTTGCAATGTTATCCACAATTTGTTATGATCCACACAGTCAAATGCCTTTGCATAGCCAATGAGACACAGGTAAACATCCTTCTGGTATTTTCTGCTTTCAGACAGGGTTCATATGACATCAGTGATGATATACTTGGTTTCACATTCTGTTCTGAATCTAGCCTGAATTTCTGGCAGTTTCCTGTTACTGTATTGCTGTAGTTGCTTTTGAATGATCTTCAGAGAAATTTTAACTGTGTATGATATTAATGATATTATTTGATAATTTATGCATTTGATTGGATCACCTATAGTCATAAATATGGATCTCTTCTGGTTAGTCGTCCAGGTAGCTGTCTTCTAAATTTCTTGGCATAGATGAGTGGGCACTTTCAGTGCTGTATCTGTTTGTTAAAACATCTCAGTTGATGGTCCCTCCATTATTGGAGCCTTGTTTTTTGCCACTGCCTTCAGAACAGCTTGGAGTTCTTCCTTTAGTACCATCAGCTCCGGATCCCATGCTGCCTCTTGAAATGGTTGAATGTAGTTGGAGTGTTTGGGGTATAGTGACTGTGTATTCCTTCCATCTTCTTTTGCTGCTTCCCACATCATTTAATACATTCCACACAGAATCATTCACTATTGCAACTTGATGCTCCTTTTTTTTTCAGTTCTTTCAACTTGAGAAATGCAGGACACATTCTTTCTTTTTGGTTTTCTATCTCCAGCTCTTTGCACATGTCATTAATGTTATTATAATACTTTGTCTTCTCAGGCCACCTTTTAAATTCCTCTGTTCAACTCTTTTACTTCATCAATTTTTCCTTTTGCTTTAGCTGCTTGACATTGAAGAGAAAGTTTCAGAGTCTCTTTTGATGGCCATTTTGGTCTTTCTTTCTTGTCTTTTTAGTGACCTCTTGCTTTCTTCTGACTTCATGGCACTTGGCTGGCTTGCTTTCTTCATGTATGATGTCCTTGATGTCATTTCACAACTTGTCTGGTCCTTGGTCATTATGGTCCAGTAAGTCAAATCTTACACTTGAGACAGTCTCTAAACTCAGGTGGGTTATATTCCATGTCATACCTTGGATCTTGTGGACTTGTTCTAATTTTTTTCAGTTTCAACTTGAACTTTCCTATGAGAAATTGATGGTCTATTCCACAGCTGGCTCTGGCCTTGCTCTTACTGCTGATTTTGAGCTTTTCTATTGTCTCTTTCTACAGATGTAGTTGGATTTGATTCCTGTGTTTTCCATCTGCCAAGGTCCATGTGTGAAGTTGCCGTTTATTTTTGTGGAAAAAAGTACTTGCAATGAAGAAGTCATTGGTCTTGAAAAATTCCATCATGCAATCTCTGGAAAATAATCCAAGAAGCTGAACTATATGAAGAAGAACAGGACATCGGGATTGAAGGAAGACTCATTAACAACTTACATTATGTAGATAACACAACTTGCTTGCTGAAAGTGAAGAGTACTTGAAGCACTTACTGATAGAGATCAAAGATCACAGCCTTCAGCACAGGTTACACTTTGACATGAAGAAAGGAAAAATCCTCACAACTGTACTGTTAAGCAACATCATGATAAGGGAGGAAAGATTGAGGTTATCAAGAATTTCATTTTACTCAGATCCACAATCAACACCCACGGAAACAACAGCCAAGAAATCAAAAGATGCTTTCCACTGGACAAATCTGCTGCGGTAGATGTCTTTAAAATGCTGAAAAGTAAAGGAATCACTTTGAAGACCAAAGTGTGCCTGAACCAAGCCATGGTGTTTTCAATCACATCACATGCGTAAGAAAGCTGAACAACAAGTAAGGAAGAATGAAGAAGAACTGACGCCTGTGATTGTAGTGTTGGCAAAGAGTACCGAATATGTGGTAGAGTGCCTAAAGAACCAACAAATCAGTCCTGGAAAAGGTTCAGTTAGCATGCTCCTTAGAAGCAAAAATGGCAAGACTACATCTTAAATACTTTGGACATGTTGTAAGGAGGGATCAGTTCCTGGAGAAGGACATTATGCTTGTTAAGTACAGGGTCAATGGAAAAGAGGAAGACCTTTAAGGAGATGGATTGACACAGTGGCTGCAACAGCGGGCTCAGGCATAACAACGATTGTGAGAATGGCAGAGGGCTGGGCAGTGTTTTGTTCTGCGGTACAGAGGATCACTATGAGTTGAAAGCAACTCAACAGCACCTAATAACAACAATGACAATATGATTTACATACAATAAATATACCCAGTGTAAGTGTACAGATCAATGAGTTCTCACAAATTCACCCATGTAATTACCACCACAAGCATGATATAGAACATTTTTGTTACTCCAAAAATTGCTGCTATGCCCTTTTCAAGTGAATCCTTCCTACCAGAGACCTCAAACCACCACCTTTTTGTTTTCTGTAAATACAGATTAGCCTTGTATACTCTGCAATGTCATATAAGTGGAATAACACTATATTTTTTGTGTGCATCTGGTATCTTTAACTCAGTGTACTGTCTTTGAAATTCATCCATGTTTTGTGTGTATTCATAGTTTATTTATATTGCTGAATAATGTTCAATTGTATGGATATACCACAATCAGTTCATCTATTAACCTGTTGATAGATTCTTAGTTTGCTTGCAGGTTGGGACTATTACGAATAAAGTTACTAGGAACATTCTTTTTTGGGACAAGTTTTTATTTCTGTTACATAAATACTTCCGAATGGAGTTTTTTAGTTACATGTTAGATGTATGTTTAACTTTGTAAGAAACTGCCAGGATGCTTTCCACTATGCTAGTATGTAATATAGTCTCATCAACAATGCATAAGAGTTTCAGTTACTCTGCAGCCTCCTAACATTTGTCAGTATCCTTAAGCAATTAATTTTTACTATTCTAGTGGGTGGTACGTAATTGTGCTTTCATTTTTCCTTGGGCTGATATTCTTCATTTGGACTTGTATTTTATTGGACTGTGACAGAAAAAAATTTCTCTTTTTAAACCCATCTACTTGTGGTATTTCTGTTACACCTGCTCTAGACAACTAAAACACTGCTGATGGTTTTTTCAAACTGTATTTTTGGTGCAAGTTTATACAGCAAATGAGATTCCCATTAAACAATTTCTACACATACTGTTCTATACATACTGGTTACATTTTTTCAGAATGTGTCAGCATTCTCATTATTTCCTTTCTCCTTGTTCTGTTTCCATTAACCTAGTTTCTCTGTCCCTCCTACCTTCTCATCTCTACTTTAGGGTAAATATTGACTGTTTGGTCTCATATAGATGATTATTTAAAGCAGCGTAGTATTTACAGATGAGACTGTATTTTATGAGCCACTCTATTATTTGACTGAAAGGGAACCTCTGGGAGTGGGTTAAGTTCAAAGTTTAAACGATATCTCAAGGTGACAGTCTTGGGGGATCTTCCACTCTATAGTGGTCCCGTAAGTCCAGCTTTTTTTTTTTTTTTTTAGGACTGTGAGGTTTGTTCTGTATTTTTGTCCCATTCTATCCAGGAAAATCAATTGTGTCCCTAGTCAGAGTGGTTGTGAGTGGTAGTCAGGTACCATCTAGTTCTTCTAGTCTTAGGCTAGATGATGCTGTGGTTTGTGTGAGTTATTAGTCTTATAGGCTAGTTTCTTATTTGAGTCTTTTGTTTCCTTGTTTCTTTTTTGTTCCAAAAGGAGAGGCTAACAGCTGTATCTTACATGACAGCTTGCAAGCTTTGGACCTCAGATGCTACTCACCAAATTAGGATGCCAGCATTGATTACTGTAGCTTTATTTTGTTAGGTGCCATCCAGTCTGTTCTGACTCATAGTGATCCTATGAACAGTAGAAAGAAACCTGCTCGGTTCTGCACCACGGCCACCAGTTTTTTATTCTTAAGCCCACTGTTGTAGCCACTGTTTCAATCCACCTCCTTGAGGGTCTTCTCCCTTTTCTGCTGACCCTCTACCAAGTATGATGGAAAATAAGCTCTCAAATTTTATTCTCTTTCTAAATGGCGTTTCGGTTATTCTAGCTCTTTTGGTTTTTCAGATAAATTTTACAACTAGTTTACAAAATTCTAACCAACAAATCATGCTAGGATCTTGACATTTAAATTGAGATGGTGCTCAATCTGTATATCAACTAGAAAGAATTGATATCTTAACAATATTGAATTCTCCAATCCATGAACATATTGCCCTATTTATTTCCATTTTTTCTTCTTCATTGTTAAGCAGATTTCAGGATACTCATCTTCTACATTAAAATTTTTAGCAGCTTTATTGAGATGTAGTTCACATACCATACTATTTACTCATTTGAAGTATACAGTTCAACAGTTTTTAGTCTGTTCACGGAAGTGTGCAAATATCACCATTTTAAAATTTTAGAAATGTTTTTGTCACCTCAAAAAGCAACTCAGTATCTTTAGTTTTCATTCCCATTTATCTCCTTACCTGTCAGCTCTATGTAACCATTAATCTACTTTCTGTCTCTGTCTCTGTATACGCTAAACATTTTGTGTAAACAGAATTACATGAAAAAATGTGCAAGGAGGTCCAGTGTATTCTTCTTTTAGATTAATTAAAATGTTTCCTTGTGTTTTTGCTAAAGTTTACATTGGAAATTAGATTCTTATCAAACAATTTCTATTCATATTTCTCAGTGACATTGGTTACATTCTTCCGGTGTATCAGGATTCTTGTTATTTCCATTTCAATTGTCCAGTTTCCATTAATCTGGCTTTCCTTTCCCCTTCAGCCTTCTCACCTTTGGTCCAGGTTAAGTGTTAACTCTTTGGTTTCATCCAGATAATTATTTCGAGGAGCACAGTAATCAAGTGATATTATTTATTTTATAAGTCAATCTGTCATTTGACTGAAAGGTGACTTCCGGGAGTGGTTCGAGTTCTGAGTTAGAAGAGTATCTCAGGGCAATAGTCTCATGGGTTCATCTAGTCTCCACTGGTTCACCTTTTCTTAAGAACTTCAGTTCTGTTCTACATTTTTCTCCCATTTTATCTAAAGCCCTTTGTTGAGTCGCTGGTCAGGACAGTCAGTAGTGGTAGCCAGGTACCATCTAGTTCTTCTGGTCTCAAAATAGATGATGCTATTGTTCATGTAAACTGTTGGTTCTGTAGACTAGTTCTTCCATGAGTCTTTCCTTCTTTCTCTGTAGGTCTGAAGGAATAGAGACAGTTATATTTCATATGGCTATTTGCAAGTTTTTAAGACCTCAGACACCAGTCACCAAACTAGGAAGCAGCACATTGTCTTCATGTGCTATTTTATGCCAGTTGACTGAGCTGCCCCACAAGACTGGTGCTAAACTCTCACGCTCAGTAGGTCTGCTCTACTCTTAATTCAGTTCCCCACAATGGTAAAAATGTTAACTATTTTACAACATCAAAACCAGAAAGTGGCACTGTTACAACACATATAGCTTACTCAGTCTTCACCAGTTTTTTTTTTTTTATTATTATGACTGAGTGAAAATGTACATTGCCGTATAAATTTACATGCCCACCTATATACAACTTCCACTGCTCTCCCTGACCGGTGACAGCACACTATTCCTCTCTGCTCCATGCATGTCTCATCGTCCCAACAGTCTCCTTTCCCCTCCTCTCCATCCACTCTCCTTCCTCCAGCCAGAGGTCCGCAGGATGATATCTTATAGATGCATAGAACCATAAAGTGCATCCAGTATATGGTCACTGCATCGCCAAGTCCAATCCATTCGTGTCTGAAGAGTAGTCTTCACCAGTTTTACATGCACTCACGTTTGTGTGTGTGTGAGCTTGTATACGTGTGTAGTTCTATGCAATTTTATTGTGTGTAGATTCATGTAAGCACCACCACAATAAACTTGTAGGACTGTTCATCACTGCAAGGATCCCCCAAGCTATCCTTTTATAATCACACTTAGCCCTCCCCTCCTGTCTAACTGCTGTAATCTTTAACCTCTTTTCCATCTTTGTAACTGCTTTTGAAGAATGTTACAATGAAATAACATATAAACTTTTAAGATTACTCTTTTTCATTCAGCTAATTCCCTTGACATTCATCCAAGTTGTTTTGTGTATCAATAGTTTATTCTTTTTATTGTTGAAAAGTAGTTCAGGATATGGACTTACTGCAATTCGCATAAGCATTCATTGACCAAACTATGTTTGCACCCCCTACCCCCCACCTACACCCCTCACCCAGGTCTTGGCTATTAAAATAAAGCTGTTATAAATATTTGCATACTAGTTTTTGCATGACAAGTTTCTATTTCTCTGGGATAAATCTCCAGTGCAGTTGCTAGATCATGCAGTAAATGCATGTTTTATTTTATAAAAAAAACCTGCTGAACTATTTTCTTGCATGGCTTTACTATTTTACATTCCCACCAGTAATGAACGTATCATGTATTCTCTGAGACTTTGGCACCATTTGGGGCTAGCACCATTGTCTGTTTTAACCATTCTAATAGGTATGTAATGATGATATATCATTGTGGTTTAATTTGCATTTCTGCAGTGGCTTATATATGAATATTTTCATGTAGTTATTTGTCATATGTATATTTTCTTTAGTATGTATGTACATGTCTTTTAACTCCTTTCGAATTCAATTATTTATTTATTTATATGAAATAAAAAAAGAAAGTGTACATACTCCGTGCTTACAATATTGGGTTAAGAGACGAGGAGTACACAAGTTATGTCGAAGTCTCATTAATATTGATCTTCTTACTAATGTGAATTGTCACCAATTTCACCCTACCAAATTTCTAACAATTAATTAATCTAAACCCTATCCCCTTGCCTTCCCACCCTTCCACCTTTGTAGCCGTCAAAGAGTTTTCTATTATGTATGAGTATGTTTTTAAGTTTTTATCTTAAGGGTCTCATATAATAATTGTTCTTCTGTCACTGACTAGTTTCACTCAATATAATGTCCTCCAGTTGAGACCAAACTGAGAGATGTTTCCTGCTATCATCATTGTTCTTTACCAGTGTATAGTACTCCATGGAGTATATATACCAAAGTTTACCTATCCACTCTTCTGTTGTTGAGCATCTGGGTTGATTCTAACTTTTTGCTATCATGGACTGTGCTGCAATGAATATTCGTGTGCATGTAGCGGTCGGTGCAAATGGCCTTGATTTTGTAGGATATATTCTGAGCAGAGGAATAACTGGGTCAAATGGTATATCTATATTCATTATTTTAAGGTAACACCAAATTGCTTTCCAAAGAGGTTGCACCATTCTGCAATCCCACCAACAGTGAAGGAGAGTTCCAACCTCTCCACAGCCCCTCCAACATTTATTGTTTTGTGTTTTTTGGATCATGGCCAATCTCATTGGGGTGAGGTGGTATCTCATTGTTGTTTTGATTTGAATTTCTTTAATAATTAATGATCGTGAACATGTCTGTATGTGTTTTTTGGCTGCCTGGATCTCCTCTTTAGAGAAGTGTCTGTCCACCTCCTTTGCCCATCGCTTAATTGGATGGTTTGTCTCTTTCTTATTGCTATTTTGTAGAACGTTATAGATTATGGAGATCAGGTGTCGGTCTGACATAGAGTTGCCAAATATTTTCTCCCATTCTGTGGGTGGTCTTTTAATTCTTTTGAGGAAGTCTTTGGATGAGCAGAAATGTTTGATTCTTGCTAATTCCCATTTATCTATTTTTTCTTCTGATGAATGTGTTTTGTTTGTCAGATTTTGAAGTCTGTCTATATTGCATATTAAAACATCCATTGTTGACCCTATCTTATCTTGGATGAGCTTTATCGTTTTAGCTTTTATATTCAGGTCTTTTATCCAATTTGAGTTGATTTTTGTATAAGGTGTGAGATATGGGTCTTGTTTCAATTTTTTGCAGATGGAAATCCAATTATGCCAGCACCATTTGTTAAAGAGACTGTTCTTACCCCAGTTCAAAATCTTAGGACCTTTGTCAAATATCATTTGTTCATAAGAGGATGGTGGCATCTCTGGGGTCTCTACTTTGTTCCATTGATCTATATGTCTCTTTTTGTACCAATACCAGGCTGTTTTGACTACTGTGGCAGTGTAATAGGTTTTAAAGTCAAGTAGTGAGAGGCCTCCCAGCATGTTCTTCTTTTTCAGTAGTGTTTTACTTATTTGGGGTTTCTTCCCTTTCCAAATAAAGCTGATAATTTGTTTCTCCATCTCATTAAAAAATGTCATTGGAATTTGTATTGGGATTGCATTATATAAGTAGAGTGCTCTGGGCAAAATAGGCATTTTCACAATATTGAGTCTTCCTATCCATGAGCAGGGCAGATTACTCCACTTATGTAAGTCCCTCCTAGTCTCTTGTAGCAATGTCTTGTAATTTTCTCTGTGACGATCTCTTATTTCTCTAGTTAGATTTATTCCTAGGTATTTTATCTTCTTGGGGGCTATAGTAAATGGAATTGATTTGGTGACTTCTTCATTAATAATTTCATTGTTGGTATAAAGGAATCCCACTGACTTAGTTATGTTTATCTTGTATCCCCATACTTTGCTGAATTCTTCCATTAGCTCTAATAGTTTACTTATGGATTTCTTTGGATTCTCTGTATAAACAATCATATCATCTGCAAAGAGGGAAATCTTTACTTCTTCAGTGCCAATATGGATGCCTTTTATTTCTTTGTCTTGTCTAATTGCTCTGGTTAGAACTTCTAGGACAATGTTGAATAGAAGTGGTGAGAATGGACATCCTTGTCTAGCTCCCATTCTCAAAGGGAATTCATTCAGTCTTTCACCATTCAGGTGAAAGCCAACTGCTTTGCATAGATGCTATTGATTAAATTGAGGAATTTCCCTTTTATTCCTATTTTTCTGAGAGTTTTAAGCATGAATGCATGTTGAACTTTGTCAAATGCCTTTTCTGCATCAATTGACAAAATCAGGTGATCTTTATCTTTTGTGTTATTAATATGGTTGATTACATTGTTTTTCTGATGCTGAACCAGCCTTGCATCTCTGGAATGAAACCAACTTGATCATGATTAATGATTGTTTTTATATGTTGTTGAATTCTATTGGTTAGAATTTTGTTGAAGATTTTTGCACCTAGATTCATCAGTGATATTGGTCTGTAATTTTTTTTTGTGGGATCTTTCCCTGGTTTTGGTATCAGGGTTATGCTGGCTTCATAGAAGGAATTTGGAAGTATATCATCTCTTTCTATAGTGTGAAATAGCCTCATTAGTATTGGAGTTAATTCTTCTCTAAAAGTTTGGTAGAATTCTCCAGTGAAGCCGTCTGGACCAGGACATTTTTTGGTTGGTAGATTTTTGATGACTTCCTCAATCTCTTCCTTTGTGATAGACTTATTAAGTTGATCTGTTTCTCCTTGTGATAGTCTTGGTGAGTCATATGAATCTAGAAATTTGTCCATTTCTCCCAGGTTTTCAAAACTGTCAGAGTATAGCTTTTCATAGTATTCTGTTATGATATATTTTATTTCAGATGGGTCTGTTGTAATATCTCCCAACTCATTTCTTAATTGGGTTATTTGTATCTTCTGTTGTTTTTCTTTTGTAAGTTTAGCCAACGGTTTATCAATTTTGTTGATCTTTTCGAAGAATGAACTTTTGGTTTTGTTAATTTTTTCAATTGTTTTTCTAGTCTCTAATTCATTTAGTTCTGCTCTAATCCTTATAATCTGTTTTCTTCTGGTGCCTGAGGGGTTTCTTTGTTGCTCTCTTTCTACTTGTTCAAGCTGTGATGTTAATTCTTTAATTTGTGTTCTTTCTTCTTTCTGGAAGTGTGCATTTATAGAGATAAACTGACCTCTCAGCACTGCTTTTGCTGTATCCCATAAATTCTGGTAGGATGTGTTCTTGTTCTCATTTGAATCCATAAATTTCTTTAATGTGTCTTTGATTTCTTTTATAACCCAAGGCTTTATGAGTAAAGTGTAAAGGATTTTTTTTTTTTTAATGTTGAGTTTTGAGAGTTCTTAACATATTCTGGATACAAGTACTTTGTCAGATACAAGTATTTCTCCTGGTCTGTAACTTGTCTTCTTACCTTCTGTAGAGGGTGTTTTGAAGAACAAAAGTATTTAATTTATAATTATACAATGTGTCCATTTCTACTTTTACATATCATGCATTTGGTATCAAATCTAAGAAATCTTTAGCTAGTCCTAGTTCTGAAAGATCGTCTCTTATGTATTCTTCTAAGAGTATGCATTTCACATTTTATATTCATGTCATTGATCTATTTTTAGTTGATTTTTGTATAATATGGGGGTTTTAGGTAGAGGTTTTTTTTTTTTGGCCTATGGATGTCTAGTTGCTCCAGCATTACTAGTTGAAAGACTATCTTTCTTCTATTGATTTGTTTCTGTATCTTTGTAAAAAAAAACAGTTGGGCATATTCGTGTGGGTTAACTTGGGGGTTCTCTGTTCTAGTCCATTGATTGATATGTCAATCCCTGTCCAATACAACAGTGTGTTCACTACTATAGCTATGTAGGTCTTAACATTGAATAGAATGATTCCTTCCACTTTACCCTTTTTTTTTCCAAAATTGTTTTAGCTATTCTAGGTCTTTTGCTTTTCCTAAAACTTCTGAAATTTGTATGTCTATACCTATAAAAAAAAAACTTGCTGGGATTTTGACTGGAATTCCATTAAGCATACAGGTCAATTTGGGAAAAACTGATATCTTACCTTCCTGAGCCTTCAAATTCATGACTACAGAATGAGTTTATTATTTTTTAAAGCTGTCCAGTCATGTATTATGACATCTTGTTCCTTGTATTTTGTAATTCTCTTTTTACTTGTATTTAAAAAGTATAAAAGTGAACTTGTATGTACAATAATTACAAGCCAAATATTCATGCAACTGCTATATCCACAGCCCTGTTCCAATTATAACTTTAAGAATTTATTTTTGAGGCACAATTTCCATGCACTAAAATACCAAAATTTTAATGTGCATCTTAATCTTTTCACATGATAATCACCCTCCATTTCAAGACCTAGAACATTTCAATCATATCAGAAAGTTCCCTTGGTCCCTTGCTTGTCAACACTTCTCACCCAGAACAAACTATTTTGAATATTCTCACCACAAATGTTTTTTGTCTGTTTTGGATTTCATATAAACTGAGTCATACCAGATGCATGCCTTCTTTGGACAACATAATGTTTCTGAGGCAATACATGTGTTGGTGTATAAGTAATTTTTTTTTTTTTAAATTGTCACATCATGTGGCATTCTATGAATGTAGAATAACTGGGCTATCCACTCTGTTGGAAGATTTGGGAATTGGTTCCTATTTTTGGCAATTGTGAATTTAAATCTGCTGTAAATATTCTTGGATACGTGTGTGTGTGTGTGTGTGTGTGTGTGTGTGTGTGTGTGTCTAGACATATGCAACTAGTTTCTCTTGAGTATATAACTGAGAGGGAATTTGGGGGCCATAGAATAGTCATACATGAGCTATAACAGAAGCTGCCAGGTTTCCATAGTGATTGCACCATCTTATACTCCTACCAGCTGATCCACAATTTCATCAATGCTTAGTATTTTGGGTCTTTTTTCATATAGCCATGTTGCTGGGAGTGTACTGTATATCACTGTGGTTTAAATTTGCATTTTCCTAGTTAGAAATAATGTTTAGCACCTCTTCATATATTCATGGGCCATCTGGATCTTTTTTTGTGTGTGTGTGAAGTTGCCATTATTTATGTCTTTTGCCTAATTTTTAAATTAGCCTTTTTAATACCTATTAGTAAGATATATATACACATCTTGGATATGAGTCCTTTGTCAAATATTGGTATTTTGAGTATCTTCTCCCAATTTGTGGCTTGTCATTATACATTCTCAGTAATGTTTTCTGATGACCAAAAGTATATTCATTTTTTGCTAAATCCAGGTATTTCTTTTATGGTTAGTGCTTTTTGTGTTCTGTTGAAAAGAGCTGTAGTGTTTTCCACCAAAAATCAAACCAAACCCACTGCTGTCAAGTCAGCTCCAACTCACAGTGACCCTAGAGGTCAGAGTAGAACTGCCCTATACAGTTTCCAAGGAGTGCCTGGTGGATTTGAACTGCCCACCTTTTGGTTAGCAGATGCAGCACTTAACCCACTACCACTAGTGTTTCCAAAGCCTTTTCCAAGGTCATGGGAGGAAAAAAATGGCCTGTTTTCTTTTATAAGGTTTATGGTTTTAGCTTTCAGTTAAATCTATGATTCATTTCAAATTAATTTCTTTGTAACACTATGGAATAGCAGTCAATGCTTTTTTTTTTTTTAACATGGTTATCCAGTTGGTCTGACATCAGTCATAATCTTATTTTTTATTATAATAAACAAACCATACCCTATGTTTGATAATTCTAACATTAGAAGGGGTTTTGTAGCAATGTTTAGATAGCAGGAATAAGGATGTATTAATCTACAGAGGATTTGCGGGGTATGCCAGATAGCTTAGCACACTGTGCACACATTAATTTACCAATGTTAGCTTGCAGTTTTTAGGAGCATAGGAACAGTATAGAATCAGAAAATGTATGTGAATATCAGAACTGACCCACCAATTTGTTGTCTAATCTTTACCAGCAAGTAAGAGCAGTCTTTGCTGACCGCCTCTATGGTATTGTCCTCAATCCTTCCCAATTCCTCCTTTCCCTGAAGGCACATTTCCAGGGGTCCCAGCTTATGCCATATAATATTTGATTATCTCTGTACCTGTGATGATCTAAGGCTTTGTCCCCAAATACCCCTTTCCCATCCTCACATCCTGCCTAGCATGCTTACCTCCTAAGCATCAAAACCAAAACCCAAACACGTTGCCACTGAGTCAATTCTGACTTACAGCAACCCTACAGGACAGAGTAGAATTGCCCCACAGAGCTTCCAAGGAGCGGTTGGTGGATTTGAACAGCTGACCTTTGGTTAATGGCCTGAGATTTTAACCACTGCACCATCAGGCCTCGTTCTAAGCATCAGGATCCATATATGTCCATAGGAAACTTGGCAGCTAAGTGTTCCTTAACCCCCCTGGTGCTGTCTATTTGCCTTGCTCTTGACCATAATCCTTCCTTTCTTAAAAGCTTGTCTGTCATCTAAAAGAGGATTTTAAAATATTGTATTGCACATTTTTTTCAATGTTATGTTGCTGGAGGGGTCCGGAATTATTTGTCAGTTATGTCACCTGAAATGAAACCTGCAATAACTTGTAACTTATTATCTGTTTCTCATTGTATCTCTCTACAGTCAGTCAATCATTTTTACTACAGGCAGAGCCATTTTAGGTAGGACTGTTTGACTGCAGGACACAAAAACAAACTCTAGATAACTTAGAAAATGCATAAATGGTAACAATTCATACTGCCTTTCTATCACTATGCTCAAGATTCAAACTTCACAGTGTTTGACCAAGTTTAGCTTATATGCTCTCTCGTGTGCACTGTGGTGGTCAGAGGAAGGATTTGGGGGTAATGTACCTCAAGGAACATTTTTTGTAGAGGCATTTACTGGCTACCAAGGCAGAACATTCATTGGAAAATCTTTCTCAATAAACTGTGGTTCCATTGAAAAGGAAGTAGATTCTGCATTACTGCCATGGATTGAATTGTGCTTCCCCCAAAACATGTGTAGCAATTTGGCAAGGCCGTGATTTCTAGTGTTGTGTGATGTTCTGACAGGTGTAAAACCTGCCTCTGGGATGAGAGAATGAGTGGTGGTCGCTAGGAACTAAGGACTCAACTGACAGTATTCTATTGTGCCTTCAGGCAATCTCTTGGGCTAGGAAGGAAAGGGAAGCAAGCAGAGTTGGGGACCTCATGCTGTTAAGATACTGTAATTAACTAGACTCTTGAGTGACGTGGTTCAAGTTCTGGAGATTGGGCTAGCAAGTCCAGTCTCCTGATGGTCTCTTAAACGAGCTCCCCCTCTCCAAGGCACACAACCTTCTTGGCAGTAAGGTTTTATTAAGTGAAAATGCATTCCAGAGGGAGCGTCCAGTCTCCCTGAGCGGAGAAAAGACCCTGTACGGATTTGTGGGGGCCACTGCATGATGGGTCCCCCTCCCAGAGAGTATGAAAATAATATGGAGATAGGATGGAAACAAGGGCTAGGTCACTTCTAGGTCTTTCTTCTGTAGGTGTAGCCATGTCCCAATAGCCAAGAGAACTGTTGTGTCTGTATTACAACTGTCAGGAAGGAACTATGTTATCTGTGATTACCGCTCCCAAGCAGGAAAGCAGCAGTGCTCGAAGCAGAGTGCATCCTTTGGACCTGGGGTCCCTGTGCTTCAGAAGCCACCAGTCCAGGGAAAGACTGATAAGAAGGACCTTCCTCCAGGGCCAACAGAGAAGACCTTCCCTTGGAGCTGATGCCCTGAATTTGGACTTTCAGCCTCCTTTCTGGGAGAAAATAAATTTCTCTTTGTTAAAGCCAGTATTTCTGGTTGTATTTCTGTTGTACCAGCACTAGATGACCAAGATACTAGCAATGTCAAATATTTCCTAGAAATCTTTTCAAAAAAGGAAATTTGATTATGTCATGTCTTCATATGTTTAAAGACTTTCACTTCTTTTGCTCTTCACTGTCCACAGCATCAAGTTCTAAATACTCAGCATGGCGATCAACCTGCTCCATAACCTATCCTCTAGCTTTATCCCACCTTCTCAGTGAAGCTCAATAACAACATTCATTGCTGGAATCAGATGCTGGACTAGAAGGAGAAAGACAAATAAATAAATACTCCTACCTTCAGAAATTCAGTCTAATGAGAGTAACGTGCATCACTATGACCATCTCTCAATTGCCTAATATGACTAAAGTATTTGCAATAATAGCTAAATCAAGCCCAAGTGAAACCCCTTACTATCAATTCTACTCAATAGCTAAGGTAACCAGAAGTCTTAGTTTTTGTTTATTGTCCTAGAATAGTGACTAACAGCACCAATCTCCCTTTTCAACTTCAAAAGTTTCTAGGTTTGGGCAGCTAGGTTTGATTCATAGCAACCCGATAGAACAGAGTAGAACTGTCCCATAGAATTTCCAAGGAGCATCTGGTGGATTTGAACTGCTAGCCTTTGGGTTAGCAACCAGAGCTCTTAACCACGACATCATCAGGGTTACCAGTAAGTTCACAGGCTACTTCAGTAATAGCATATCCATGATATCTTAGTTAACTCTCAAAGCAATTTTGTCAAGGATTGCATCTGTTAAGGTTCCAGCAAAAATTAGATGGTAAATCCCTAATGGGTAATTCAAGTAGAGTTTAATATGACTATTTGTAAAGACATTTGCAAAGTATGAGGCTCCTGCGGGCACACTGGTTAAGTGCTTGGCTGTGGATCAGATAGTCAGCAGTTCAAACTCACAAGCTGCTCCAAGGGAAAAGGATGCGGCAGTCTGCTTCCATAAAGAGTACAGCCTGGGAAACCCGACGGAGCAGCTCTACACTGTCCTATAGGGTCATTTAGGAGCAAGAATTGACTCAAGGGCAAGGGATTTAATTTTGTGGTTTTGGTCAAAGCACACTGAAACCACAAGGGGTTTATCCTGGGCTGTTTGAGGGGAGTACTGTAACCGTTGATTAAGGGATGCAGCCAGCCTGCCACAATGCCACAGCAGGAGAGCCTGGGGGAATAAATACCACATTCCTTCCTCTCTCCCTCCACTCTACTGCTGTTCCTCCTCACTGCCTGTCCATACAGTTCATTCTAAATCCATCCCTTGGGGCAGAGAATAAAAATGATAGTAAGCCTGGGAAACAGAAGATGGCTTCCACCAGGTCTCCCTGTTACTTCCTTACTTTACAATAGAAAACAAACAAACAAAAAAATGAGATGAAGAAACCCTAACCTGCCTGATGTCGCACAGCTGTGATTACCTAGAGCTGAAATGCCACCTTCTGCCCACTCCATCACTCGCCCTCTCAAACTCCTACCATCCCGGAGTGGCTCTCTTTCCCACAGTATCTGCACACTGGGAACTGACTGGCCATTGCCCATCCTGTACCCTTGCCTGGAATGCCCACCTTGCTTCTCCTTCTGTCCCATCTCCTTGGTGGAGCCTTCCCTGTTCTGACAGGCAGAGTTACTAGCTCCTTCTACTGTACTTTCTAATGCTTTTATTCACATATTTTTTTCCTAGGATTTGACTTATTTATCAGTCATTTAGCTGACTGGGCACTAGTTAATAGTAAGACAGGCATTCTCCTTTTATTTTGTCTCGATAGTACAGTGCTGGGCAAATACAAACCCAACCCACTGCCATCTAGTCAATTCTGATTCATAATGACCCAGAAAGACAGAGTAGAACTGCTCCATAGAGTCTCCAAGGAATGCCTGGCGGTTTTGAACTGCTGACCTTATGGTTAGCAGACACAGCGCTTAACCACAGTGCTGGGCACATCTTCAAAAAAATAAATTTTTAAAAAGACCAATTGCCATTGAGCAGATTCTGACTCATAGTGGCCCTGTGGGATTTAGTGGAACCATCCCATAGAGTTTACGAGGAGAACCTGGTGGATTCGAACTGCCCATCTTTTGCTAACACCTGTAACACTTTTAACCACTACACCACCAGGGTTTCCAAAATGGTAATCTAATTCTTTAACAATCATATTACCAAAAACCAGTTGCTGTGACTCATAGTGACCCCACATGTGTCAGAGTAGAACTGTGCTTGAGAGGGTTTTCAATTGCTGAGTTTCTGGAAGTGGATGGCCAGGCCTTTCTTCCGGGGTGCCTCTGGGTGGACTGGAACCTCCAACCTTCTAAAATCTGAAATCTTCAGCAGCTGAAATCTGTAAACCATGGGCACAGCCCAGGGACTCCTTAACAACCCTATTAGGAAGGGACTGTTGCCAAGCGGATTTTAAAGGTGAAGAAATGAAAACACTGTGCCTAAGGCTGCACAGCTAGGAAGTGGTGAAGCCGGGAACTGAAACCTAAGTGTTCACTCTGGTGGCCCCTGGTGCCCAGACACACCTCACTAAGAAAGGTCTGGTAATCCACTTTAGAAAAGTTAGCTCCTGAAAACCATGGAGCAAGTCTACTCTGCACACAAGGGTCACCATGACTTGGAAATGACTCCATGGCAACTGGCAGTCTGGCCGCAGAATGAGTCTTCAAACTACTTCATGATGAGAGTTGCCATACTGAAACAGTATCTCATGGCCCAAAGTAACTGAATTGTATTTTTACGAAGTATACTTATACTTACCTGCCCAAAAAAAGGGCGGGGGGGAATGGAGAATTTAAGGCAGTGCTCAGAATAAATGAAAAGATTCATGCAAAGCCTGGGTAAACGATCAGCGATTTTGTCCTAAAATCGGTTCCTCAAAAAACTGAGACGTTGGAATAAGTGCCTGTAAAGTCTTGTGACCAGAATAAACTAACCTACCCACAGAGGTAGGGAGTCCATATCCTTATAATCATCTGAGTTTCAATACAAACATTTACAAGCAAGTAGCAAATAAATACATATATACATAAAAAATCCGGCAGTTTGCTTTGACGGGAAGTGAGGAGCCTGTTTGCAATGGGCCCCACCATCTAGCTGGTGGAGGGGGTAAACAGCAGCTTCGTAATGTGCAAAGGAGACTTCTTGTTCACCTTCACCGGCAATATTGCTACTTGTCTGATGTTTCCTACACAGTGGAACAAACGGTCCACATACACAAGGATGCAGATGAAAATAGTTTTCGTTTCCCCTTCGTCTGCGTATACCACTGCTAATCACAAGGTCAGCAGTTCAGATCCACCAGGCGCTCCTTGAATACTCTGGGGGTGAGTTCTACCCTGGCCCCTAGGGTCGCCAGGAGTCGGATCTGACTCAACGGCACTTGGCTTGGCTCATCTGCGTAACATCCATCCACGTGGTAATCTTAATTCAACACGTTGGCAAAAAATGGTGGCCCCTGCACTCGATTTGAAGGAGAGGGGAGGACTGGTCAAAATTAAGAGATCAGTACTTTGCAAGCCTGGGTCTGCCCACAGACTAAACAGGCTGCCGCACCAAGTCAGTCTCTCACCTTTCTGTTGCCGCTGCACTCTCAGCCCTCCACGTTCTGCGCTGTCCTGCTGGCGAATTCAGCTTGGATGGCTTCAAGACCTTTGCCCACCCTCCTCCAGCCACCGAGAGTCTAGACCTGTGCCCCGAGGCTACTCAGCTTTAGCCAAAGGCATCAAGGCCTGTTTGAATTCTGTGGCCCGTCGGAGGCCGAGACCGGAGGAGAGAAAGACACAAAAGCGGGAGAGACTGGGCATTTAAGTGTCAGGTCAGACGCTGAGGCTCCCGAGTCCGAAGAGGCCGTTTGCCTTTAACCTGATTGAATAGGTCTCGGCTATTCCTGCGGGCGCAATCGCGTGGGCCGGTTAGGGTCAGACGCCTCTTCGCACTTGGCGTGTGCTTCAATCCTATTCCGTGACTCTGGCGGTCTGCATCCTTTATCACCTTGTCACCGCGGTCTCTCCTCTCCGGTCCTACGAGGGACCTTGGGAATCTACAACACGTCGGAGTCTCCTAGCCACCCAGCCTCTGCCCAGGCACCTCGTCATTCCGCACGCACCCGGACCCGCTTTCCCCCTGGCCACGCAGACACGCAGTAACACCCTACCATCTGCTGGAGAAATTCTAACCCATGACAGAAGAGTTTTCCAGTCTCACAGACACCGTAGTCACCTGCCTGGCGCCGTCGCCGCTTTCCCTAGTCTCTGCGCCCCTCCCCCGTTGCGGACATCTCGGGGTGTTCGGATGTCTCCAGCGATCAAAACCTGTGCTGGGGAGCCACGTACGACCACCGAGCTCACCACTTACACCAGGGGGAGGCTTCAGTACCAACGATCTAGAGCAGTCAACAGCTGCCATCCTTCTCCAGCGGGGGCAGTTTTTTTTTCCTCCCAAATTAGACAGGGAGAGGCTAGGTCACCTGCAGCAGCAGAAACTGCTATGGCCTCTTCCTCGCTCATGCGGTCCCCGACCCGGCAGCACTCTGCAGTGACAGCTTCCAGCAGTCTTTTAGTTTCTCCCTTATGAAGGAAGGCTTATGGAGGGCAACCCTTGGGTCGTGTGGCCCTGCCTACCCACCACTTTGGCCACTCTCCCTGGTGGCTCTCAGCCCCTTCCTTCCAAAGCCGGGTTCCTCAGAGTAGGGCATGCTTTCCCCGTGCTAACTTTTCGTGAGATGTACTCCCAGAGAACCTGTTTTTCTCCAGCCTTCCCTTCTCTCCGCAGCCACTGCCACTGCCGCTGCCGGCTCCGCAAACGCGTGGCGAGTCAGGGGGCTGGGACCTCGGCGCCCAGGCTTTTACTCGGACTCCAGCACGTGGTGGACCTGGGGGTTGCGGCCAGTGCACAGGCTGTGGTCGTCTCAGTGGCACCGGAGAGGGTCCCTTCGACACTGGCGGCGACATTAGGAGAGGACAAGCCTTGCGGCCGAGGCCGGCCAGCCGGGGCTTGGAGCCGCCCACCGCGAGCCCTCCCACCGCCTTCGTCCGCGGCGCAGACTCACACCCCTTTCTGGGGAAGCAAATGGTCCCTTCCGGGCGGGTGGCCATGTTGCTCTAATAAAGCGGGAGGGGCGGCGGGGTGGGGGAGCAGATGCCTCTGGCTGGGAGCGGGAGCCGGGCGCGAGCAGAGCGCAGCCGCGGGTGAGGCGCGGGGGAGGCCAGCGGTGCCCGAGTCGGGGCTGCAGCGGCGAGTGTCGGCGGAGAGCACCCGGGCGCAGCCGGAGCCGGAACCGCGATGGCCGTGGCCGTGGGCAGACCGTCTGTGAGTAGGGCCTCCCTTCTTCGCCCTCGGCACCTCACGCGCCGGGTGGTCCCAGCTTTGGGGCGGGGGATGTAGGGAACCCGAGCGGGGCTCGGGATCGCGGCTGCTGTATCTGTGGGTGTGTGCATGAATTTGGGCGCGTGTCTGGGGCGGAGGGGAAGGTGAGGAACCCAGAGGCTCCGCGACTAGGTGATGCAACAGTGTTTGCCTCGTTGCGCCCCTTTTGCCGGTATATGGAAGGAAGAGGACCCCTTCTCTTATTTTCCCCCTAAGAGGATTATTTTAGCCAGGGTGTTTTGGGGCTCCTTTTCACCGCGCACACCTTTTCCTTCGTGACAGTCGGGAAAGGCACCGCTTGCGGGAGGTTCGTCCAGGGTTCCCCCGCCGAGGGCGCAATCAGGGCATGGGAATCGTTACCCGAAACGCTGTGAATCAGACCGGTGTAGAAGCTGGTCAAAAATAAAAGGGTGGGTTTTCCGTGGTGGCTTCCCCAGTGCATTGTGAGATCCCAGACACCCTCAGGCACCCACCCGGGTGACCGGCCCTGCCCAGGGTGTGGACAAAAGCCCTAAATACACACACAAAGTTTTCAAAAGGCTCCCTTGTCCGGGTGGGTGGAAGTCTGGAAATGCTCGGCGGCTGTATGGCCGGGGGCGGTGGGCCGAGGAGGCGGGGACGTGAGGAAGAGGAAGGGAGGGCGGGTGCGTGGAGAACCGGGTGCCCCATGCCCGGGAGGGATGGAACGGAGGAGGGGGAGGCTCAGGCCCCGAATTGGGGGACTAGAGGGCCGGGCAGGGGGCGCTTCTCCTGGGCGTGCCTGCAGGTCTCGGTCTCCCACTCGGGACACAGCTGGGGGGCTAGCCGGACTTCGAGGGTGCGGTTCCGGCGGCGCTGCGCATCCCTCGGTGAAAGGCGGGGTGGAAGGGGCAGAGGCAGTGGCAGTCTTTCCTTTTTATTGAAGGGAGCTGCGCGCAGTGGGAAAGGCGGAGCCCCTTTCTTTCCCTGTGTTCTTTGTTGATATTCAAAGTCCACTTTCGCAGGATCGGCTTTGGGGGCGCCTCCGGCAATGATGGTCGTACCCCCCCCCGCCCCCCGTCCCCTTCATCTCCCTCTTCCTTTTCTTTCCCTTCCCAGCACTCTGCAGCTGCAGGTGGTGGCTGGAGAGATTTGGTAGTTGTAGATGAAGATCTTACGGGAAAAATCTCTTTCGGAGAAGCTCTGAAACCTCACACTCAGGGCTGTGCTCCTGAGATTCCCAGCTCTTCCCTCGGTCTTCCAACTCATCCCCAGACACACACGCCTTTTCCCGTCTCAAAGTAGAAAGTCCACGGGGTCGCTCTGCCTGTATTTAGGTCGGTTTGGTGGTTGGGCTTGGCGCTGTCCATTCAAAGATGCCCTCCACAGTCTGAAAATGTGATCATACTGAAGTGTAACTGTAGGTCTTTGAGGCATTTAAAACTCTTTAATTATTTAGTAACAAACTCTTAAGAATTCAGGTGCCCGTCGTCACACAGATTGAATTCTTGTTAACTAGGAATCATGAATTACTGTTACTGTGAGCATCGATATAGTCTCAGGGATAACCCCTTTATTTTGTGGAAAGGTTCAGAGAGATGAAGTTTACGTGATAACAGTCCCTTTCCCCAGTACTTATTTCCGGGGCACAGATTCGTATAACTAAAATGGCAATACCTGCTTCGGATACATTAGAAATCATCTAAGAATGGAAAGTCGTTTTTTTCTTTTGGACAGGGTGTAGTGTCTTTTTCACTAACACCTACTACTGGTGGTGCATTCTTGAGCGTGGGGGACCTGGAAGAAATAATTTGCTGCACATTTTGTATAAATTAGTGAGGTTCATATTCGTCAGTTAAATAGGAACAGCATGTGGATTTAAAGTTCAGTTGTGTGGCCGTCATCGTATCCAACACCGAGGTCTGCCAACCAGATGTGAGCTTAATCCCAAAGAATTCTTGTGTAAGACCTCTCTTACTCCTTCAGGTAATAGAGGATATCTTTAAAAGTGTCTGTGTATAAAGGAAGGGATTGATTGCTCTGCACATTTTCTGTTGTCAGTAAAGATTAAATTACCTTGAGTTACTTAGAACTTTCTCAAGAAAAAGATGGGGTGAACTTCTTTTATAAAGATTACAGCCAAGAAACCCTGTGGAACAATTCTGCTCTGTATCATAGATGGTCACCATGAATTGGGGTGGCCTTCACTGGCAGCTAACAATAATTTGTAGTTTAAAAACAGAAACCTTTTTGACCGTGCTGTGTTGTAGGTGGAAACCCTGGTGGCATAGTGGATTAAGTGCTACATCTGCTAACCAGAAGGTTGGCAGTTCAAATCCACCACTCTCCCCTTGGAAACTCTAGGGGGCAATTCTGCTTTGACCTCTGGGGCTTCTTGGGTCACTATGAGTTGGACCCAATTTGACAGCAGTGGGTATGGTTTTTTTTTGTTGTCATTGTTCTTGTGGTATAAGTGATCAAGGACTGACTACAATGTTCGCGTACTCTTAACACACCACAGAAGATTCGTGATAGTCTTTCTCTCTCATTGTTGAACTGTCTCACTTTGTTTACTAGGTGGCTGTTTTAAGCATGGCTGCTGCATTTGTCTTAGCCCATACGTCTTTTGAAACAATACCAGTAAATTCAGAAGATTGCCTCAGTTCAGCTCAAAGGGTTCCACGCTGCATCTCTAATGTTTCGTTGTCTATTCTGTGATTTGAACAGAAGAAAGGAGGGGTGTGCTAAGGGAAAAGAATTACTCTAAAATTGCTTTATGTATGAAAGGACTTTTTCTGTCTCCTGATTGGAGTTAATTAAGGTTTTTTTTTTTTAAATTTGAAAAACATGAGGATATTTTGTTTCCGTATCAACTACTTCCCCATCCAATTTTAGACATTCTTGAATTAAATCTCTTCGTGTAATATCTCAGATAGATGTGACATTTTCCTATGCAAAAATCCTTTTACATCAAGTGCAGTATCATCTGTCTTGTAAAGTGGTTGTATTCAGTTATAATCATTTAAATCTTGAAACTCAGTTCAGTTCATGTTTCTTAAGTGGATTCCTTAGCTGGAAAATAAAAGCTTCCGTTTAGTGATACTGTTCATTTCAGTTTTCTTCTTATCCTCTCCCTGCTCCATTTTGCACTGACAGCTTCAGGACTTGGCCTCAAGGAGACCCTAAAGCCATCCCATCTGCTGTTTCCAGAGAGCAGTTGATGATTAGTAAAAGCATTTTCCCCCAGGGATGTGTCCATGTTTGGGATGAATCAGTATTTTTGTATCCAAGTCCCAGGACAGTTACTATCTTGCTTTTTAAACAGAGCGTAGTAGTAATTTACTCTTACTTGTGAATCAGGACTTATGTGGCTGTGGTTGATAACTCTTGTTTTTAGGTGAGGTGTGTATCAAAATATACCCCAAATCCACTGCTGTCATGTAGGGTCCGACTCATAGCAACCCTAGAAGTCAGAGTAGAAACTGCCCCCTATAGTTTCCAAGGAGCACCTGGCAGATTTGAACTGCTGATGATTTGGTTAGCAGACGTAGCAATTAACCCACTATGCAACCAGGGTTTGTATCCAGGAATAGAGTCTAGGAATTGAAAGGACTTTAGAGGTCATTTAGTTTGGTCTCCTCAGTGCAGAACTGTTTCATTTTTTTCTGCTAATAGAAGGTTTGTTGTGTTTAAACTTTTCCAGTGGCAGAGAATCCCCTATGATACCTTTAAAAAAACATATTTAGTTGTTCCTTTATCTGTTAAGACAAAAGAAAAAGAAAAGCCAAATTATTTCACTCACTCTTTTAGTACATATATTGAGCCCGCATCTGGAAACCTGGTAACACAGTGGTTAAGTGCTACATCTGCTACACAAAAGGCCTGTGGTTCAGATCCACCAGATGCTCCTTGGAAACTATGGAGCAGTTCTACTCTGATCTGTCAGGTTGCTATGATTTAGAATCATCTTGACAGCACTGGGCTTGGTTTTGATTATTGACCCCTGTGGGCCAAACAGCAGCAGACAAGGGAGAAGTTCTCCCTTGTACGAAGTAAGAGTAAAAAGAAGGGAGTAAAAAAATTCTTTTCTGAGAGATGTGGTATGCATGTACCCTTAAAGTGACAACTTCAGTAGAGTATGTAAACCGCTTAGGGAAAAAAAGGCATTCTGTGCCTAATCTGAGTCATCAGTGGTGATTCAGATCTCAGTCTGTCGGAGGGTCCTTCTAGGAAACTCCTGCATCTATAGCCTGGTCTTCAATGTGGGAGATACTGGCAGTGGAGCGTTCTTTTCCCTTGTTATAATATTGCCATTTCTGTGACTGAAAGATGTCCTGGCTGTTGTCCTTGGAGAAAGATTGATGGAGCTGAAAAAGGTCCGGGAGGGTGACCTAAATGATAAATGGGCTGTCATCTAGGGGGAGTTTTCTTAAAAATTAGGCTGTCATCTAGGGGGAGGTTTCTTAAAAGTTAGAACTTTAGTCAATAACAGTAAATTATACACATTGAGGCACTATAAGCAATTATTAAGGAATTCAAGAAATGTTTAAGGTGCAATATTCTCTCCTTTTTGTCTTTTGAAAACTGTAGGTAGACTTTTTATCCTCTACAGTATCTTATTTAAAAATAAGATACGTATGTACATAATAATGAAAACATAGATCCAAAGAATTGGAGAACAAAATTATCTGTTTCCCACCATCTTGAGATAACATCTCTTAAGATGTTAGTGTCTTTTCATCAGCTTCTTGAGGTTTATAGGAAGCATAACCCATCTCGTATAAATTGCTACTTACAGACCAAACTGCCTTCATGAGCTGTATCTGACCATTTAGACACTTTTAAAAGGGAGGAAATGAATGCTTAGTGTTTGGCAGGGTCCACCCCATGTCTGTATCCAGACAAAGGAACAAATAAAGGTGACACTATTTTGGATGGCCTACTTGATTGATTGCCAGAAGACCCAGTGTTTATAGCCACTGATGATGCTGTAGCTGTTAATGATCTTTGAGTTTAGATTTTCTGTGGAGCAGGGTACAGTCAGTTTTCTGTGCCTGTGTCTTTTTAGAGGATCTTAAGCTTGGTCAGAAATAAGGAGGAAACACAGAATGGAAAGGAAACGTGTGCTGTCAGGGTGTGGGGAGAATAGCTCGAGTTACATAGCAATATGTGTTTTGTAAGTTTTTGTATGACAAATTGACTTAGATTGTAAACTTTCACTTAAAGCACAACAAAATTTTTTGAAAAGAAAAAGAACTGAGGAGGAAGGAGATGTTCCCAAATTTTAATCATTTTAGTGACTGACTTTAGCTAGACCTGTCACAACTGGGGTCAGTAAAGCTGAACCATTATCTAAACAAAGACCCAGCAGATCTAAAGCATTTATCTTTTTCCCAAAAAAGACCTGCTTTACTATATAATGGATTACTCTCACCCGCCTCCTCCTTTTTCCTAATCCAGATAGAGAAATCCCTTCAAACTAAACAGTACTTTCCTGACCCACTCAAGCCCTGCTAGCAATCTGTCAATGTAGCTACTGTTGAATAAAAAACAATTCTTGATCTAAAGTGATACAGACAAGCTTCTAAGAAGAATTGGTTGGGTGATCTGAAATAAAATTTACGTCACCTTGAAATAACACTCACATCATCTCTGGCCTGGCCTGAAGTAGAAATCAGTAAGTAGTCCATCCCTTGCTGTAACTGAAATTCCAGCACTCAAACCAAACCCAGTCAATGGTAAAGTTGATTCTGACTCAAGGTGATGCCAGAGTAAACCTGCACCATGGGGTTTTCTTGGCTGTAATCTTTTTTTTTTGATTGTACTCTAAGTGAAAACTTACATTCCAAGTCAATTTGTCATACTAAAAGTTATATACACAGTTATATGATCCTAGTTGCTCTCCCTACAATGTGACAGCACACTCTTCCTTGATACCTTGTATTTTCCATGTCCCTTCAACGAACTCCTATCCCCCTCTGCCTTCTCATCTCTCCTCTGGACAGAAGCTGTCTGTTTAGTCTCATGTTTCTACTTGAACCAAGGAGCACACACTTCACCAGTATCATTTTATGTCTTATAGTCCATCTAATCTTTGTCTGAAGAGTTGATGTCGTGGATTGAATTGTTTCCCCTCAAAAATGTGTATTGATTTGACTCAGCCCAGTATGGTGTGATTCCTCCCATGTGTTGTGAATCCTGCTGCCACGATGTGGTGTTGATGAGGGAGAATGGGCAACAGTTGTGTTGGTGAGGCAGGACTCAAGCTACCAGCTTGTGGGATATAAGGGGGAGAGATGTGAGCAAAGTTGGCACCTCATGCCACCAGGAGAGCAGCACCGAGAGCAGAACATGTCCTTTGGACCTGAGGTTCCTGTGCTGAGATGCTCTTGTTGAATTTGGACTCTTGGCATACCAGACTGTGATGATTTCTCATACCGAATGGATTTGTAAAATGGGTTTATG
Organism: Heterohyrax brucei; assembly: GCA_028571685.1. Classification (NCBI taxonomy): domain Eukaryota; kingdom Metazoa; phylum Chordata; class Mammalia; order Hyracoidea; family Procaviidae; genus Heterohyrax; species Heterohyrax brucei. Next base: position 114,312,365 of record CM053143.1, on the reverse strand, counting down.
GCTTACTAGCCTGTGACTATAAAAATTTCTCTCTATGAAGCCTTCCACTCATGGTGTTTTCAGGTGGAGCAGTACCAGGTGACTAAAACAGCTGGCTTCGGGAATGGCTTTAGTTTGGGTTTATTTATTTTATTTTTTGTATTGTAATTAGGTGACAGTTTACAATGCAAGTCAATTTTGCATAACTGCCTCTTTTCATTCTATCTGCTCTCCTCACCATGTGATGGTACACTCTTCTTTTTCATTCATTACTTCAGTATCCACTCAGCCAACACTTGTCCCCTCCTCTCCTCCCTCTGCTCTTCCCTCTAGAAAGAAATCAGTAGGACAGCCATACATACATACATACATACATATATGTAAAACCCTAAAGTACACACACCACATGCGTCACTGTGTGTCCTTGTGTCCAGCCCATTTTTTGTCTGAAGTGTTGGTTTCAGGTCTGGGCTAGCAGCAAGTCCAGGGGCCATGCTTTCAGGGTACCCTCCAGGCTGTCAGACCATCAGTTCTGGTCTTTTAATATGGAAGTGGTTTTAGTGCTTTGCTGACAGAGAGTCTGAAAGTGTCTTAGTCAGCTAGTGCTGCTTTAACAGAAATACCACTAGTGGATTGCTTGAAAAAGAAAATTTATTTTGTCACTGTCTAGTAAGCTAAAAGTTCAAATTCAAGGCATCACCTCCAGGTCAAGGCTTTCTGTGTTGGATCTAGAGGGAGGCTCTTATTGTCAGTCTTCCCCTGGACTGGAAGTTTCTGAGATGCAGGGAACCCAGCCCTTCCTAAAGAGCGTGCTCAGCTCCCAGCACTGCTTTCTTTCTTCATTGTATGAGGTCCCCAAATCTCTCTGCTAGCTTTTTTCTTTTATATCTCAGGAGACTGGCTCAAGGCACAAAACAATCTTACACACTGAGTCCTGCCTCACTAAAACAACTGCCAGCCCATCCACCGTCATTAACATCATAGAGGCAGGATTCGCAAAAAACAGAGGAATGGAACACAGTAATCCTGGCCTAGATACTGCTACACAGATTTTCTGGGGTGCACAGCTGAATCCATGACAGGGAGCCATGTCTTCCAGGAACTCCAGTCTTTCAGACAATCAGTCTAGAGTTTGAGTTGTGCACCCCCGTTTTGTCCCACACTAATTTGTTGTGTTTTCTGTTGGGGCAGTCATTGGTGGCTGCCAGGCACGATCTGGTTCTTCTGGTCTCATGCTAAAGTGCCTCTGGGTTATATGGCACTTTCTGTCTCTTGGGCTCATACCTGCCTTAAGTTTTTGGTTTTCTTCATTGTCCTTTGCTCCAGGTTGGCTGGGACCAAGTGATGCTTCTTCAATGGCTGCTTGCTAGCTTTTAAGACCCCAGATATCACTCAGCAAAAACGGATGCAGAACATTTTCTTAATAAAATTTATTATTTAGCTCTGTTTTTTATGGTATCGGATGGGCAGGGCTTTCTGGCATGGTGCAGCTGGGTGGGTTCAAATAGCTAACCTAGAGCTACCATTTTTAAGACCAATGCCAGTGAGTGTGATCCTGCCTGGAGTGCATTGCACAAATCAAAGGGTGCAGGGCATCAGATTGTGGGGACATACTGTGTCTGCTTGCTGAGCTGTGACAATCCACAGTGTGTGAAGTATTGAGAGAGGCAGGTACAGGACTACCCAATAAGCCAGGCAGGCACAGGTTGACTTGCATTTACTTACTAATCTGTAGTGAATAATTTCACATTTTTTCACCTCAGCAAAGATTCTGCTTCTAGGTATGGCTGGCATCTGTCTCTTTCCCAAGTGTACAATACCATCCTACAAAGTCGTCTTCAAATTTGCAATCCCTTATAGAGGTGTATTACCCAATAACCAAAGAAAGCACAACATTACTTGTACTTACTGATCTGTAATGAACAACTTCACGTGGATTTCACCACTCCTAGACTGGAGATTAGTAAGTATGCACCAGTGTGGCCCTGCTTGCATTGCTTACTGGGTAATCTGTCCCTGGTAGGAGGGGACAGGTAGAGGTGGAGACAAAGAGAGACTTCATGCTCCAAAAAGAACATCCTTGGTACTTGAAGAAGGGAAGCTTGTTACTGCCTTCCACTCCCCGTGCATTTGTGGTCAAGATCCAGGTAACAAACCAGTTGCCATTCTTGTCATTCTAACCAAACCAATTGCTGCTGAGTCGACTCTGACTCATAGTGATGCTAGAGGTCAGAATAGAACTGCCCCATAGAGTTTCCAGGGAGCACCTGGTGGATTTGAACTGCTGACCTTTTGGTTAGCCAGTGTAGCACTTAACCACTATGCTACCAGGGTTTCCCTTGTCAAGAGTTCTGGACATGTCCAAGAATGATGTGTCCAATCATTTTCAACCATTGCCAGTTTCTGTTTCCGCATTTCCTCATCCCCCTTAGCAGAAGCTCAGCATCCTCTAAGCAGTGAGTCCGCTTTCCCTCCCCTCTCTCCTCCTGGGAACCACTCATAAACTTTGGTCTACATACACTTGCTGGTCACAGTTAGTTCATGTAAGTTCTTCCTGCTTGTTTTCGATAGATTCTTCTAATAATTATAAACCTAATTCTTTCTCATTTTTTTTCTTATAGAAGTAGAATCACAATGTTGTAGAAAGGTTAGAAACTGAAGATCTGAATATCCTCAACACCATAACACATCCATAATCATGATTGGCTTTCTAATCCATCTGTTTTATCAGATATTGGGTATTTTCTGTGTGCAGGTGCTGAGGTTATAATGGTCAGTACTGTGGAAAGATGCACCAAGCGAAGGAATAAGATGCACAGAACTCTGAAAGGAAGGGAGAGCCATGTTAAGGAAAAACGGGGTAGCTGGGACATTAGCATTCGTGGTGGGATAGAAAGAGTGGACAGCTGTGGGGCTGGACGGGGGTAGGTAACAAGGTCATACAGTGGATTCTTCAGGAATCGTTGCTGTGTAGCTCTTTATATATTTTATGTGCCACCTATTGATGGTTTGGTGGTAGAATCGTCCCCTTCCATGTGGGACATGCAGGTCCAGTTCCCGGCCAGTGAACCTGACGCACAGCCACCACCCATCTGTCATTGGAGGTGCATAATCCTGCGCAGGTTTTAATGGGGCTTCCAGAGTAACACAGACTAGGAAGAAAGGCCTGGCAATCGACTTCTGAAAAGCAGCCAGTGAAATCCCTATGGATCACAACTGTCCTGTCTATAACCCCAAAGCTGGGGATAGTGCAGGATTGTGCAATAATTCCTTTTGTTGTACTTGGGTTTGCCCTGAGTCAGGGACTACCAAAAACAACACAGCAATAGCCCCTGAACCCTAGTTTATGACATTGCAGATTCTTTATTAGTGTGTTTACCTGGAAATTGCTTGATGGAAAGGGCAGAAAATCCACAGGGTTATAGTTCTTCATGATTCAGTAGAGTACAAAGAGGATGAGAAAGGAATTGGGGGAGCCAATTTTTTTTCAAGCCCAAATTTAGTTCTCAAAGAGCAGAGGAAGTGAGGACTGAGGAAGGATGAGTGTGACTAATTGACAACATCACCAGCTTAAGTCTTCCTCTGTGTAGCCTTATGCACTGAACCCTTTCTCGAGACAAAAAGAAAAATAAAAAGAATTCCAAACCCGTTGCCATAGAGGCAATTCCAACTCATAGTGACCCTATAGGATTCAGTAAAACTGCCTCATAGGATTTTCAAGGAGCAGCGGTTGTTAGCGTTAGGTGCTGTCGAGTTGGTTCCAACCGTGTGCACGACAGAATGAAACACTGCCTGGTCCCACATATGCCCACAGTCATTTTTATGCTTAAGCCCGCTCTTGCAGCCACTGTGTCAGTCCATCTTGTTAAAGGTCTTCGTCTTTTTTGTGCCCTTCTACTTTACCAACTATGATGTCTTTCTCCAGGACTGATCCCTCCTGAAATGTCCAAAGTATGTAAGATGCAGTCTGTCCATCCTTGCTTCTAAGGAGCATTCTGGCTGCACTTTTTTCCAGAATGTATCTGTTTGTTCTTTTGGCAGTCCATGGTATATTCGGTAGCCTTCTCCAACACCACAATTCAAAGGCGTCAGTTCTTCCTCCATCTTCCTTATTCATTGTCTAGCTTTCGCATGCATATGATGTGATTGAAAATACCGTGGCTTGGGTCGGGCACACCTCAGTCTTCAAGGTGGCATCTTTGCTTTTCAACACTTGAAAGAGGTCTTTTGCAGCGTACTTTCCCGCTGCTTCATCGGGCATTGGTTGTGGAAACAAGTGAAATGAAATCCGTGACAACCACCATCCTTTCTCCATGTATCACAATACTGCTTCCTGGTCTGGTGTTGAGGATTTTTGTTTACTTGATGAGTCGGATCCAACTGACGGCACTTGGCTTGGCTGATGTTGAGGTGCAATCCATATGGAAGACTGCGGTCTTTGATCTTCGTCAGTGTTTCAGGTCCACTCTCAGCAAACAGGGTTGTGTCATCTGCATAACACAGGTTGTTACTGCGTCTTCTTCCAATCCTGATGCGTCAGTCTTCCTCATATAGTCCAACTTCTCAGATTATTTACTGGATATACAGATTGGGAAGGTATGGTGAAAGGATAGCACCCTGATGCACAGCTTTCCTGACTTGAAACCATGCGGTGTGCCCTGGTTCTGTTAGAACAACTGCCTCTTGGTCTCTGTACAGATCCCTCATGAACACAATTAAGTGTTCTGGAATTCCAGGGAGCAGCTAGTGGATTCAGACTGCTGACATTTTCATTAAGAGACTTGCTCCTAACCACTAAGCCGGAAGGGCTCCTTTCTCAAGGCTAAGAACTAGAAATTCTTCCTTTTTGGACATTGAAGCAGCTGATTCTGGGTGAGCAGCAGCAACGGGAGGACCACCTCTCCCTTTGGATTTCAGGTGGCTGCCAGTACTGTCCAAAAGAAAAGTAAAAATTGCTTCCTATAAAAATAGGAGAAAAATCCATTAAAAGCCCAAGTAGACCCCCTGCTTTCAAGACTTAATGTGTTCGTTTTATCCCTTCATGAAGTATTTGCATGCTGATATGAATGTTGTAAATCTTATTAAGGGTGTCCATTAATTTTACTCATACCTGCTGTAGGAAGCAAAAAAGGTAGGCCAGAGACCTCCATGCTGAGGAAGCCTGTTCAGAATCTTGAATTTTCAAACTACTGCTAAGACAGTTGACTGTATCCTCACAAGGTTCCTGAGAGATAATACAGACAGGGAAGCAGAGGCCCAAAGAAGGTGTTACCTAATCTGGTACAGCTGTTTGTTGGGAGAGCTAGCTCCCAGAAAAACACATACCCAGACATACCATCCTTGTCTGTCAAGCTTAATTATGGTGAGGTCGCCAATCACCCCTACATTTTGGTGACTGAACACAAGTGTATTTCTCAGGGTACTTGTCTGTTGCATCCTCTGAGGTCGGCTCATGCCATGCTGACACTAAGACCCAGGCTAAAGGAGTGTGTTCCTCCTGGGCATGGCCAGTCCAGTGGTAGCAGAAGTAAAAAGAGACACACTGAAGCCAGAGCTGACCTCTTAAGCTCTTAAGTGGGTTGCTTCCACATGACGTTGGTTGACCAAACTAGGTGGCCACTCTGAAATGCAATAGAATGAGAATAGGTAATCCTGCCAAGGGTAGCACCTCGAGTCCCTCTGGCTGAGCTTGAAGGCCATGTGATGGGAACGTAAAATCCTCTGCTAGGGATGGGTGAGTATTTGAAATAATAACACAGTTTATGCCATCCTAATCAGGGCTTCTACTATAAAGCTAAGACATTTTTTCCCCCTTAAAACAAAAACTGTCTGCTAATCTATAATGATATTTCTTGTTCTGTTCATTCTGCTCTGATTCTTAGACTGCTTTTTAAAAACGGACAACAGCCAGAATGAATTGAAGGCACAGAGCGTGATTAGTCTGCTGCTCACTCATGATGAGCTTGCAGTGGCATCCTCCTCGAGTGACCTTCTGAGAGACCTTCTGTGCTTTTCTAGTGGCCTCAGCTGTGGGACTGTACCCTCCCGGAAATGGTTTGGAGGCCATCAGGACTGCTGGCTACTCCACAGAATCATTTCCCTTGGGATGTTCAAATCAGACCTTTCCCAGCCTGTCTGTTCCCAAGTGCAGATGCATCAGAAGACGGCCTTCTTTCTTCCTTGCTTTGTTTTCTCTGCTGAGAGGCAGTAGCATGTGGCCTTTTGGTCAAGAATGTGGGCTGTGGAGCCAGGCTGCTCATGTTCTGGGATGTCAGCTCTGCCAGTTAACAAGCTTTGTGACCTTCGGCAAGTTACTTCCATTATATACCTCCTGTTTCTGAATGGTACAGTACCTTCCTCAAGGAACTGTAGGATTAAACGAGTTAGTCTACACAAAATGCTTCCAGCGATGTCTGGAACATAGCATCCTCAATAAAGTTTCTTATTTTGAGCAAAGTAATACAGTAATAATAGTGGCTTTTTCTGAAGACTAGGCTCAAATGAGAACCGTCCACATAGCAAGTGCAAAACTGGAAAGGAGGAAGAGCATCTTCAAGAAATTCAGTGTAGCTGGAACATTAGTATGCAGGATGGGATGGAGAGACTGGACAAATGTGAGCGTGGAGAGGTGGGAAGTAATCAGATCATGCAATGCATTCTTCAGGACATATATAATTACTACACAGTGCTTATGTCCTGGGAAGCAGGCATTTGCCCCTTCTCGTGCACACCTGAGGTATTCAGTCTTCCCTTTTTCCAGGCAGATGCACTGAGGGCCTTTGATGCACAGATCAAATGCACTCTTCTCTGGGAAGCCTCCACTTGTAATCCAGGTTGGTAATTTCTTTCTTTAAGTTACTGTAGTGAATGCCAGCAGACCTCATGTGTCACCTACATACTGGTCTGGGATCACCTCTCCTCTTTTTTTTTTTTTAATAAAGAATTGTCAGATATAGTTGTAAACATTAAAAAAAATCTCATTATTACATAGCAATGTGTTCTGCTAGTCCTTAACTGTAAGGATGCATTCTTAGTCTATATTGGAGCACTTGGGGGGAGGGGCTACATGTTGCGTCCATCCAGTTGCTATTGAATCCATTTTCACTCAGGGTGACCCCACATGCTGCATTAGGGTTTTCAGTTGCTAATATTTTGGAAGTAGATTGCAGGTCTTTCCTCCCAGGCTCTTCTGCATGGGTTTGAACCACCAACTCTTTGGTTTAGTAGTGACATGTGTTATTGGTTTGCACCACGCAGGGATTCTATAGGTGGTGTGCCTCACCACTGATCAACATTTGACTGAATGAGGGAAAACTGATCCTTTGGACCAATTCAGTAAGACTTATGCTGTGTAAGCCCCGTGTTGGGCGTGTAGCCTTTTGCTCTGTCCTTGTATTCTTGCGGTTACCGTGTGAGAACTAGACAGGAGTAAATGTCATATTTAGAGCCCCATGTTTCTGTGCTGTAGCCACCCGAGTGCTGCTTCGTTGTTCTGATCCCTGTGCAAATCTGAATGTCCTAAGGAGTTACTACCCCATGGGGCAGCCCTTGACTGAGAGGGAATGGGAGCTGTGGATAAATGTTTCTGTCATTCGTAACCAAGTCAGACAGTTCTGAGGTTCAGTCTACATGGCTTTTCAGAGGGTTGGGTGTGGGCCGCAGCCACAGCCTGCAGAGTAGATTAGCTCCAGTACTTTTTGAATTGCTTTTCTTTCTTCTTTCTTTCACTTGTGCCAGTCTTCTATTTCTCCTCCCCTGGACAATGTCCCAAAATAAATTGTGTGCATGCAAGCCCTTGTCTCAGGTTGTTGCATTTTTGGGAAACTGATGTAAAGACATCTTCTTTTCTAATTTCCTAATTTGGGACTCTTCTTTTACATACCAAGCTACGCAAAACATTAAAAAAAAAAAAAAAAATGCCAAAAGCAAACTGATTTTTTACCCAAATTTTGTTAAGTGTTTACTCGGGGTAGCTTCTCATGTGCAAAACCTAGATTTAAGAGAAGAAAAACAAGCAGACAAAATCTTGTATGCATCCCTTACAACTTTCTCTGTAGTTTTCATTTCTAGCTCCTTGGAACTATCATCCTCTCTTCAGGTTTCCTGTCACAATGGAAGCGCTTGTTTCTGGTGTGTCGTTTCTAGTTTGCTCTGTATTTTATTTAACTCATTCACTTCAAGTCAGTTACCTATTTTATGTTCTAGGAACTAGATGTACAGTGTATGGGAAAAATAGATTTGTACATTGAAAATGTGTTTCTGATACCTAAGGTATGAGCTTAAGCCAAAGCTCTTGGGGGGAAAAAAAATCAGAGAAATTCTTAGGCTTCTAGTATCTGCTGAGGCTGGAAAAATGAGGTAATAATTCTTGAAACAAGTTTTAATCAGCTAATACTGAGCTTTTCAAAAAGTTGTACTTTAGATAAATGTTTACAGAACAGACTAGTTTCTAATTAAGCAATTAATGCACGTATTGTTTAGGGACACTGATTACCAACCTCACAGCAAGTCAACAGTCTCCCCGTCTTTACCTTGGATTCCCCATTACCAGCTCTCCTGTCCTGTCCTGCCTTCTTGTTGTTTCTGATGAGCTGGTGTGCTCATTTCTTCTCATTTTGTTTTATGGGCCTGTCAAGTCTTTGGCTGAAGGGTGAACTTCAGCAGTGACTTCCTCATTGAGCTATAAGGGTGTCTGGAGGCTGTGCTCTCTGGGTTTTTCCAGTGTCTTTAAAACCAGTAATTCTGGTCTTTTTTTTTTTTTTTTTGGTAAGTTAGGATTTTGTTCTATGTTTTCCTCCAGCTTTGTCCTATACCTTCTGTCAGAGCAGTTGGCAATGTTAGCTGGACACTATCTAATTGTACTATGGTAGTTGTGGTCCATCAGTCTTTTGGACTAATCTTTGCATTGTGTCTTTGGCTTTCTTCGTTCTCCTTTGTTCCAGGCAGGGTGAGACCAGTGCAGTATCTTAAATGATTGCTCACGAGCTTTTAATGTCACAGGTATTGAATTATTTTAAGGAACTGAGTTAACTTAAGTGTCTTGCTAAGGATTCTTAGAGTAATTCTTCAAATTATCAGTTTACTGTGTCTGAGACTAGCCCAGTAATCTCACCAGCCAGTCCTCTGGGGAAAAATGCGCTGTTTGGGGTTCTGTAAAGATTATAGTCTTGGAAACTGTATGGCACAGTTCTGCTGCATCCTGTAGGGTTGATATGATGGCACATGACAACAGCCCAGTGACAAGGAGCCCTGGTAGTGCAAATGGTTAAGTGCTCAGCTGCTAACCGAGAAGTTGGTGGTTTGAACCCACCTGCTTGTTCTGTGGGTGAAAGACTTAATGATCTGCTTTCATAAAGATTACAGCCAAGAAAACCCTATGGAGTGGTTCTGCTGTGTCACGTGGAGTCACAGTGAGTCAAAAATAGAATCACCCATACCCAATGACAGTAACAGCCCCAAAACAGTTTCTGAGAATGTAGTAGGGATTGTTGGATGCTACACCAAAAAAACTGATTCATTGTCCAGTTCTCCTCAAATTTATCACCTTTGCTCTCTTCTTTGAAGTTTGATTTGACTTCTTGTGTGGGTGGTACTAGTACATTGCCTGAATGATTTCCTTTCTTATCTTTTACATATTTCTTTATTTTTAAAGCCTTTAGCATCCTTAGTCAACCTCTCAATCAGTTCACCTAGAGAATCGTCTGTAGTTGAAGTTTTATCTCTTTGCCCTCTAAAAAAAGTCTTTCAGTTGTGTAATCAAGTTTTTACCACTCAGAAAATAAAATTCTTGGGGATTTTATGACTTTAGGTAGAAAATGAAGATAAAGTTTCCGCTATTGAAATTACTGATAATTAATATGCTGTCCATTAATTGATGTTCCAAAACTGGTCTTTAATCCTTGGGGGGAAAAGTCTGAGTTAAATTGAGTTTAGTAACCAAATCAAAGCTTGTGGTGGTGAGAATTCTCTGTGTCTTTATGTAATGGAGATTTATATAGGCATATGGGGGCGAGAGAGGTGGTGTTATTGCCAGATATTGCTAAACCTTTTCTCTCTTGAGGAGCTTGTCTTCTTATTCCTCAGTGGCTTCTCCTATTTCCTGTTCATTAATTCAGTAAATATTTATTGAACTTTTGCCAATACCAAGCATAGTGAAGATGTCAAAACTGTATTCTTTTCCACTTTCCCACCAAACCAAACCAGAAGCAAATTAATCTTTGCTAAATGGATCTTTCATTCACTCAGCGTTCAAAATCTCGGAATAAGACTTGGATTCAGGATGAGTGACTATCTTAGTCCCCTAAAACTCCACTGTGATAGGTAAGATTGTGTGTCAGCTTAGCTGGGCCATGACTCTCACTGTTTGGGCAGTTATATAATATTGTAGTCATTTCCTCATTGAGATTAGATGGGTGATTACCTTCATAGTGGGATCTGCTGTGTGTAGCCATTTAGTTGTAATGGAGTTTCCTTGGGCATGTAGCTTGCATCAAACATAAGGAGACATTCTGGCAAGACTCAGGAACTTTTTACTTGCTCCAGATCTTACAGCTGGCCTCTGTCTGTCTGACCTGTCAGTGGGCCTGGAAGATGGAGCTGAAGCCCAGAGTCTAGGGGCCTCCACTTTGAATCCCAAGAATGTGGCCTATACCTAGATTCTGGAGGGCAGAGCCATTGTGTAAATGGTCTAGAGAACATAAAATTATTTTTAAGCCTTGAGGGCTAACATAATATGTTCTGTTAACTTGCTTTCGTACCTGTTATCCCGTGTTTCTCTCCAGTTTCTCTCATCTGTAATGGAAATGTCTAGGCTGTGGCTGTTCCACCATTGTACTTTGGAAGCAGGTAACTTGTATTCTTGATTTCACAGATGAAGAGAAATTTTTGGATTTTGGGCTTGGAGTTGGTTGAAGAGTTTTCCTGTGGTGTGATGGGGTGAATGTGTTTTACATGTCACAAGGACATGAATTTGTGATGGCCAAAGGGTAGAATGTTCTAGATTAAATCATGTCACTCCAAAATGTATGTCAATTTAACTGGGCCATGGTTTCCAGCGTTGTACGATTGCCCACCGTTTTGTCATCTGATGTAGTTTCCTGTGTGTCGTAAATCCTGCCTCTGTGATGTCAGTGAGACGGAGTTGTCAGCAGTTGTGTTAAGGAAGCAGGACTCAATCTTCAAGATTAGACTGTGCCTTAAGTCAATTTCTTTTGAGATAAAGAAGAGAAAAGTCAGCAGAGACATATGGGTACCTTATACTACCAAGAAACAAGAGCCAGGAGAGTAGCACGTCCTTTGGACTTGGGCTCTCTGTGCTAGAAACGTCTAGACCAGGAGATTGGTGACATGGACCTTCTATCGGAACTGACAGAGAAGGAGAGGCTTCCCCTCAAACTGGCACCCTAAATTGGACTTCTAGCCTCGTAGACTGTGCAAGAATCAATGTCTCTTTATTAAAGCCGTCTAGTTATGGTTGTGCTGTTAGAGCAGCACTAGGTAACCAAGACAGCCCAAAAGTGGGTAGCTTTAAAGAATAAAAATCTATTTTCTCACAGTTCTGGAGGAGAGAAGTCCAAATCAGGGTTTCAACAATGTTGACTTAGGAACTTTGGGGAACTTGTCTGTGCCTCTTTTCTAGTTTCAGGTGTCTTGGCAGTCCTTAGCTTTCTTTCACTGCTTGTAGATGCATTTGCCTGCAATAGCATATGTCTTCCCCTGTGTGTATCTGGTTTTATAAAACACCTCTCAGAAGCAGTTAGAATTAGGACCCACCCTACTTTATGACTTCTTTTAACCTTACTGATAACTAAGAAAACTCTTATTTCTAAACCAGGATATGTTTACAGGTACATGGCTTAGGAGTTCAGCATAATCTTTTTTTTTTTTTTCTAATTACTCTTTTGTTGGTATCAAGAATATATGTAGCAAAAACATATACCGTTTCAAATTTCCACATGTACAATTCAATGACATGTACAATTTAGTGATAGTAGTTACATTCTTTGAGTTGTGCAACCATTCTCATCCTTCTTTGCTAGGTTGTTCCTCCCTGCCCCAACTCCCGCCCCCTTTTAGGATCAACACGTTAGGAATGCACAAGTATGAGATCTAGGTCTGCTGTCAAGAAGTTTATAATCTAGTTGGGGAGAAAAAGCTTAAGACTCAGAGATAATGTTCAGCCTCCATGTTTGAGAATTATTTTGTCCAGATTCGTCTAAATGCTCTTCAGCTGGCCCTGTTCTTAGATTGTAAACACTGCTACCATTAGAAATTCTTTTGGTTTAAGGCAATATGAAAAGGATACACCAAAGGTAATTGGGAAGACTGAGAACAAAAAGTTATATCAGAATCCAGAGGGGATGCGTTCAAAAGCTACTAGGTTAGGATTATGCTGTCTGTTCCCTCTACAACATTGATGGATGCCCACAACATACCAAAGGCTTTTGACTAGTAGACTAATAACTGTGTTCTATTCAGGAGCATTTTGATACCTACCAGCAGAGTTGTATACTTGCTGGTTCAGTTGCTGGTTTCCAGACTGCCTTATGCCAGTTGAATTATTGCAACCATGGGATTTAATTTAACATTCTGTAAGTCTATGAAATATAAGTATGTAAATAGAGTTGCTTCTCAATTAAATGTTTCAGAAAGATTTAGTAGAGGGAGAGGTTTGCAGAATTAAAACTTTCATGAATTTAATGAGGGCAAGACAGATGAAAAAAGCTAAAAAAAAATTTTAAGGCTCTACCAAGAGTCTGCACTTGGATCGCATTACAAATGCTTTCAAATTATAGCTCACTTCAAAGAAACAAACTGAAAGTCACAGATGTTGACTTCTGGCTTATGATGAAAAGATGCTGTTATGATGAAAGAGCCTGGACTCTGTCAAAAGATCGGTGAATGAATGTATGTGAATGAAAAAAAATATTTAGATTATAACTATTTCTAAAAACCTCATTTTATAAATGCTTTTTTAAGATAAATTATCTAATCCCTGGTCTTAATAGGCTTAGACAAAGGAACTTCAGCTATGCAAGACAACCATCCCTCCTAAACCCAGTGTCCTATATCTAACACATGTACTCTCTGGTTGAGCATCATGTGTGTATGAAATTATCCCCACATTGTTCCCCACAGATGGAGTTAAAAAGGGATTGAGAATTCCTAGTTCATCCTGAGATGACATGCAAACATCTCCGGGAAAGTTACTCACTTAGTGTTTTTTGACTTCTTTTATAGCCTGATAGAGTTAACAGTCTTTTTCTGATACCACATTTCAAAGAGATAAAAGGACACCCCAAAGCATTACCTATTTCTTTAGGTTCTCTTAGGTTGGTCTAGAATAAATGGAAACATGATTCGGGATGCAAAATAATGCTCCTTTAGAAAGGTAAGGTTATTTTCGTGATCTATTAAATTCTTTTTTTGAGGTGTACACATGTATGCAAAGTTATTGAAAGATGCACTCAGTTTTTGAGAGGGAGAAACAGTCTCTTTATATGTAGATGAAGGCTTAAACCTCAGTCTATCTGATAGTCAGGCTTCTGGGTTTGCATTCACACAAGTGCTTTGCCATTTTGGCCCAAGTGGTACATTCCAGCTATCCTTGGATAATCTTTCATCAGCAGTTTGATGTAATTTTTAATCCTAACCATGAGAAAATTAAGTGTTAACCAAGCAAATAGAAAGTTGTCTTTCTATTCCAAATTAAAGGGAGTAGGAGGAGAACACAAATTGAAGTAGAAATGTGTGATTTCTCCATTTCTCGAAGTAAAACTGCAGTTGTTTCCAGATTTTTTTTTAAATTGTATTTGTCTTTAAATATGCTTTTTGGATTTCTTTCTTCCTTCCAGATGTGTGCGTTTATGGAGATAAACAGACCTCTGAGCACTGCTTTGGCTGTATCCCATAGGTTCTGGTAGGAAGTGTTTTCGTTCTCATTGGAATCCATGTATTTCTTTATTTTATCCTTGATTTCTTTTATAACCCATGTTGTTTTGAGCAAGATGTTGTTGAGTTTCCAAGAGTTTCACTTTCTATGTTTTTTCTGCTATTGATTTCAACTTTTATGGCTTTATGATCTGAGAAGATGCTTTGTGGTAATTCAGTGGTATGGATTTTGTTGAGAATTGCATTATGTCATAACACATGGTCAATTCTGGAGAATGTTCCATGTCCACTGGAGAAGAAGCTGTAGTTGTCTGCTGATGGGTGGAAAGTTCTGTATATATCAATGAGGTTTAGTTGGTTAATTGTGGCAATGAGGTCTTTTGTATCTTTACTGAGCTTTTTTCTAGGTGATCTGTCCAGTATTGAGAGTGGAGTGTTGAAGTCTCCCACTATTATTGTGGAGTCATTTAACTCTCTTTTGAGTGTAGTCAGTGTTTCTTCGATGTACTTAGGTGCTCTGATAATTGCCAGCGCTCTGATAATTAGGTGCATAAATGTTTAATATGGTTAAGTCTTGCTTGTGTACTGAACCTTTCAGCAATAGTGTCCTTCTTTGTCCACGATGGTGGATTTTACATTAAAATTGATTTTGTCTGAGATTAGAATTGCCACCCCTGCTCTTCTTTGTTCATTGTTAGCTTGATATACACTCTTCCATCCTTTAATTCTCAATTTGTTCCTATCTTTAGGTCTCAAGTGAATTTCTTGTAGACAACCTGTGGATGGGTCATGTCTTTTGATCCAAGATGTCACTCGATGGCTCTTTACTGGAGCATTCAGTCCATTCACATTCAATGTAATTATTGATAGGTATGTGTTCAGTGCTGCCATTATGATGTGTTTATTTTTGTGTTGATGTTCTCTCTGTTGTTCTTATTAGTCTGTTCTGGGACATTCTTTTTTTGTGAGTTGGTTTTTCACCTTTTTCAGAGCTGATTTTGTAGTTGTTGAGACTCCTGTATTACATTTCTTGAAATGGTATGATACATCGTTGTTGTGCTTTACAGCTGCTCCTATAATCCCCCTTAATAAACTATATATAAACCCAATTTTAATTACTACCAGTCTTGTCATCTTCCTCTCCATCTGGAAGGACTATAACGACTGTAGTACATCTCTCTTTTTAATATATGATGGCACCACAGTTTTCATGATGATCACTGGATTGCTTCTTTCCATATTAAAGCTGTGGTTGACTTTGGCACCTTCCCTAACTGAGAAGAGTTTTGAGTAGTGTGTCGTTCTAAGATATAAAGTTAGTGGTTTCATTCTTCTAAGCCTGCGCCAAGAACTTCTTTCAGTATTTCTTGTAGTTTTGGTTTGGTTTTTACAAAGTCTCAGAGTTTCTGTGTATCTGGGAATGTCTTAATTTCATTTTTGTATTTGAAAGATAGTTTTGCAGGATATATAATTCTTGGTTGGAAGTTCTTCTCCTTCAAGGCTTTGAATGTGTCATGCCACTGTCTCCATGCCAGCATGGTTTCTGCTGAGAAATCTGACAAAAGCCTACAGGGTTTCCCTCTGAAGGTTAGCTTTGCTTTGAGTCTTGTTGCCTTTAAGAGTTGCTGCTTATGTTTTATTTTGTTAAGCTTGATTATAACATGTCTTGGAGACTTTCTTTTGAGATCTATATTGAGTGGTGTATGATATGCATCTGCCAAGCCAAGTGCCGTCGAGTCGGATCCGACTCATGGCGACCCTAGGGGCCAGGATAGAACTGACCCCCAGAGTATTCAAGGAGCGCCTGGCATCTGAGATGTCTATATTCTCTTCCTTCATGATTTCTGGGAACTTTTCTGTCAGCAGCTCAGCAATGATACTCTCTGTGTTCTCAGATGTCTCACCCTGTTCAGGGGCTCCAGTTAATCAAAGGTTGTTCCTCTTAATAGAGTCCCACATGCTTGTTAATGCGTCTTCATGTTTCTTTTTTCTGGTTTCTGCTCATAGATGCTGGCATCAGTAGCTCTGTCTTCCAAGTCAGAAATCCTTTTTTCCATTTGTTTGATTTCTGTTTTCTTAGCTTTGCATTGAAGTTTCTATGTCTTTGATTTTCTTCTTGATCTGTTGGATTTCAGAATACTGGTGTTCCATCAGATCGAACAGCTTGTTTAACTTCTCCTTTTGTCCTGCTGCATTTTGTATAAGGTCTAGAAGGGCTCTGTATATAATCAATTTGTATTCACTTTCTGATGCTTTCATAAAGGTTTCTTCATCTGGAAAACTCCTTGGTTGCTTTGTTTGGGAGCCTCCTGAAGCCATGGGTGATTTCTTGTATGCCACAAGTGTCTGTTGCTTTTTGGGTCTCATGTGAGTAAGTAGAGACTGGAAGAGATACTGTGAGGATGAACTGCAGATGTTTCTCTAGGCTGTCTTAAAATGTAAAG
Organism: Heterohyrax brucei; assembly: GCA_028571685.1. Taxonomy (NCBI): domain Eukaryota; kingdom Metazoa; phylum Chordata; class Mammalia; order Hyracoidea; family Procaviidae; genus Heterohyrax; species Heterohyrax brucei. Next base: position 114,296,052 of record CM053143.1, on the reverse strand, counting down.
CAAAAGGTATCTGACCACTTCCCAAGTCAGTCAGATTTTCAGGTGTAGAGGTCCCTCTTCCCAACTGGCAAAGTAAGCACCTCTATATCCAACCCCAGATGGTACAAACTAGTTCAGAATACAGCAATGCTACTGCCCTGTTGGCTTCTGCTGACAGGGCCCAGCCTTAGGTGACACTGTGTAGAGTACTGTTCTGGTAGAAAGGCGCTCTCCTGTGGGCAGGCTCTGGCTCCGAAGCTAAGAATTAGGTCCAGCTGCGGCCACTGTATCCAAGATGGCACCCTCCACATAGGCAGCAGACAGAGGGGCTAGAGGTGCCGAGAGGTAGTGATTCCTCTGCTTCTGTTGCAGGGCCCCAAATGTAGGCGGCACTGTGCAAATTACTGCTTTTCTGTCCGAGAAGTACTGTCCTGTTTGCAGGCACTGGCTCCCAGGCTGAGAATTAGGTCCCGTTAAAATCTCCATACCCAACATGGCGTCCCGCATGCTGACAGTGAAATTCTGTACAAACCCTGCTGTGGCAGAGATAAAAAGACAGGTCCAAAGTGGCTAGATTAACAGAGTCCTAAGCCTGACTTTCAAAATATGGGAATTTCGCCTGCCTATTCCCCCAGCAACGTGTCCGAGTCTAGCCACTAGGCAAGACCCAGCTCCGCCCGCCAGGCAAGACCCAGCTCCGCCCGCTAGCCAAGACAGAGGAAAAAAAAGTCAAGCCAAGTGACATTGAGTCGGATCAAAATGGTGCGTTTATCTTCAGTCCGTGAGAGCCAGCACTAGCCAGGAGCAGGAGTCAGCGAAAGAGAGGAGGTTTTTTGCTCAGTGGTATGAAGTCCAAATTAACAACCCTGTGCCATGTCCTGGGGCTGATTAGGTGATCAGAAGGCTCCATTTGATTATCAGTTCAGGTCTTGGTTTCCAGAGGGATATAGGGAGACATGCACTTAGTCTGCCATCTTGACTCCGCCCCTCTAAATATGCTTTTTGGAATGTTATTGCTAACTTGGCATATTGACCTTGTCACTAAACTCATTCCAGACGCCGCAGGGATGTCCTAATAGACATTGTGCAATTCCATGTATTTTTCCTATGATTGGGTTTCAATGGGTAAAATTTGGTCTTCATAAAAACTTTGTGTAGTGGGTTCATTAGATTCTTGACCCAACGCCTTCACCCTACTTGACAGATCAGGGTTTGGGTCCAGAAAGTTAAAGTCACATGCCCAAAGTAAACAATGATGATCATGAGGTGAGGTCTTCTGACTCCTGAGTATATTCTCTTCTTAAGCCAAAATAAACCAAACTCATTGTTGTTCAGTCAGTTCTCACTCAGGATGACCCTATATGTTATACAGCAAAAGTGCTCTATAGGATTTCTAATGGTTGTAATCTTGACAGAAGCAGATTGCCTATGCGGTGGGTTGCTGAGAATTAGAAATCAGCTTGACAGCCACCACCACCAACAGCAGCTGAATGTAGCTGTTGAGCACTTGGAATATGGTTGGTATAACCAAGAAACTGAATTTTAAATTTTGTTTAATTTTAGCTAACTTATAGCCACATGTAGCTATAGCTAGTGGCTTCCATACTGGCTACCATAACTTTAGGAGTATAGAAGTATTTGTAGTCTTATCTCTTTTTTTATTTATAGTTTTTTTTTTTTTAAGGAAGAGAAACTGATTAAGGAAAATTTCAAACGTAAAAATAAGGAGAATGGTATAATGACCTTCCATCCCAGCAGCAAGGCCAATTATCAATTCATATCCCGTGTATGTCATCTATTTTTCTCTTTTCTGTATACTCTTTATTCCCCAAATTCCTCTGAAGTGAATCCTAGGCACAATCTGGGCTCTGTTTAAGTGCTATGCTAACAGCCTCTAGGGAGAAGGAGGGCAATGACATTAGGGAGAGGTACTCTGGGGTCTTCACCTGTACCTGATTAGCTTTAAAAAATGTAGGGATGGTTAAAGTTATGGCTTGACAAAGATAGGTAATGAGAATGTAGATGAGTGATGCTCTGTATGTTTAAAATATTTCATCACCATCATCATAATTTTAAAAAGCCAAGTTTGTACACATAGAAGGGGAGATGGGGAGTCACTGTGCAAGACCTTGGATTATGTGTGCTTATATTGAGTTAAGGAGCCGCTGGTGGCACATCGTTATGTGCTCAGCTGCTAACCTAAATGTTGGAGGCTCAAGCCTACCTAGCTGCTTCCTGGGAGAAAGATCCTGGTGAGCTGCTTTGTAAAGATTACCTCCAAGAAAATGCTAGGCAGTTCTGCTCTGTTATGTGGAGTCACTGTAAGTCAGAATCAACTTGATGGCATCCAACAACGCCATATTGAACTTTGAGTTTATGAGTAATTTAAAACCCTTAAACATTATTTGTATGCAATATTTATCAATTAACTTTGTTGAGCAGCATTGTATTCACAGAATGTTAAAAGATGGAAAGAAAATTGAAGGTCATTTTTAGTGCAATCTCCTGACAGTACTTAGTGGATTTGAGCTCATATCATCTAGTCCATTGCTTTCTTTTATACTACACTTGTCCAGTCAGTTGGATCTCTGAGTTAAAATTTGCAATCACTACGACCTAGTTTTGAGATCCCTAGGTGGTAAGGAAATGCTGGTGGTGTTAGTGCTGTGGCTGCTAACCAAAAGATTGCCAGTTCAAATCTGCCAGGTGCTCCTTAGAAACTGTGGAGCAGTTTGACTCTGTCCTATGGGGTCGCTATAAGTTGGAGTTAACTCAGTGGTAGTGGGTTTGTTTTTTTGGGTTTTGAGTGGTATGGATAGATGCCTTATGCTACTGACTGGAAGGTTGGTGGTTGCAGTCTGTCTGGTGGCACTGTGGAAAAAAAGTCTGGTGATCTGCTTCCATAAGATGATTCATTGTCATAGTTTAGCTGCCAACTGACAATGACCTCATGGGTTACAGAGTAGTGCTGTTTTGTGTGGTTTTCTTGGCTATGGAGCTGAATGCCAGCGCTGTCTTCAGTAGTAGTACTGGATATTTTCGAACCACCAGAATTCAGGTTGATCTTTGGCTTGGCTGGCTTGTTGTTAGTTGTTGTTGAGTCAATTTTGACTCATTGTGACCCTATGTGACACAGTAGAACTGCCCTATAGGGTTTTCTGGAAACCCTGGTGGTATCATGTTAAAGAGCTATGGCTGCTAATCAAAAGGTTGACAGTTCACATCCAACAGGTGCTCCTTTAAACTCCATAGGAAGTTCTCCTCTGTCTTGTAGGATTTCTGTGAGTCAAAATCAGCTTAATGGCTGTGCTTCTTTTTTTTAAGAAATAGGCTTTTCTAGGCTGTCTGGGAGAGATTGCTAGGTCTTTCTCCCATGGAGCTGCTGGGTGGGTTTGAGCTGTCAACTTTTTGATTAGCGGCTGAACAGTTAACCGCTGGTTTCCGGCAGTCCCTCTTTAGCTTAGTAGTCTAGTGCAAACACTTTTGCAGCACTCAGGAAACTTTCACCATTGAAAATGTGTGGAGCACAGTTCTTTTCTGAAACACAAGAAGGCACCATGAATTGGAATCAGTTTGACCAGCAGTAGGTTTGGTTTTTGGTTACCTAGCTTTTAAAACGGCAAGGCTTATCACTTAGAGCAGAAATATGGTTGAATCTTAAGACTACTTGTGGTATTATAGGTGTTCTCATTGGAGAGAAATGTTTTTGTAATTAACAGAATAAAGGAGTTACTTGTTTGGACTTTGGGGCTGAGAACTTAAGTCCGTTACTGGTATAACTTATTATAGGAAATGCCTGTTTGTTGTATTTCTGTTTATAAAGGACGTGCTTATAGTAAGCACATTTTGGTCATGAGGAGACACTTAAGGAGCACATTTTTCCTTTATAGTGTAAAGCAAGAGTTGTTGCTGTGCTTTTGTAGTTGAATTTAGGAGCTAATAATGATTTTTTTCCCTTATGAGAGAGTGCAGAATGTTTATTCTAAATTTGGAACCCTATACTTAGAACCTCAGGATTTAAGAGGAATGAATTTATGGTGGTAAAAGGATTGTATATCACCAGAAGTGCTCCCAGGCTTTGGCTCAGCTGCCGTATTGATGGAAAAGGATAATATGCTTTAGAAGAAGAGCTACATTAAAATTTCAGCAACATCTGGACAACTGCAAGCCTCTAGCTGCAACAGGACAGCGTTTCTTTTACATGGCTAAGTCTCCAGCAGAGTCTGTCTGTCTTTGTTTTTCCTGGTCTTTTGTTAACCATGTATCTGGGAGAGAGGGAAAGCTTATATCTATTCTGTTGCAGTTTAGTTCAATTGGTTTTTGTTCCATAATTGTTAGAGATAATGAATAGTTGGGCTCACACTATATATTAATGTTATCACACCAAGATTAATGCCATTTTTAGAAATGGTGCTGACATGAAATGAGCTTTCTTGTTTCTACTTGACTATACACTTGCACTCATGACAGGGCTGAACACAAAACTTGTTAGCACCTGCTCATGGTGCCCTCATGTACAGCAGAAGGAAACACTCTCTTGTCCAGTCCCACACCGTCCTGAAGATCTGTTGCCGGTAAGACCATTGTGTTTCACAGAGTTTTCTCATTGGTTTATTTTCAGAAACAGATCTCTAAGCGGCCTTCCTTCTTAGTCAGTTTGAGTCAAGAAGCTCCACGGATATTCAGCATCATAGCAACGTGCAGCATGCCGCTGACGGGTGGTGGCTGCACATCAGCTGCACTGGCCAGGAGCTGAAGCTGGGTCACCTGTGTGGCCATTCAGAATTCTACCACTGAGCCATCAGTGCCTCACAAAATGCAAAACTTAGGATGACGTTTGTGAAATCAGCTACACTGTCTTTTTCCTTAAGGTAGAGACAAGAAACAATTAAGGCTTTTAAAATGATTATGACCTGATTAGGAAACTCCAGCAACTATTTTCAGCAAGGAGGGCACAACAAGGTTAGTATGAGTAGCCGATTCTTTTTAATGTATAGCCAAGTGCCATTGAGTCGAATGCAATACTTTTATAATAGATCAGATTTAATTTTACCAGTGTTACATCCTGAAAAAAATTTGTGTAACCTAGAACTCAATTAATACTTACAATTTATTATGGTTAGAAAAATACTTGATGTAGTCAAAACACATAAAGAAGAAATAGAAGTTTGCCTATGTATCCCCTTTAAAATAGTGATCAAGGGTTTTCTTAAACAACTTTGGTAGATCACAATTTTTAAAAAATAGTATTTTATTGTGTTTCTGGTGAAAGTTTATGCAGAAAATTACATTTTTGCTTTGCCTTAGACTGGATTTCCTAGAGAAGCCAAATACATGTAGGTGTATGTACTAAAGTAAACCAAAAACCCATTACCATCGAGTCCATAGCAACTCATAGTGAACCCATAAGATAAAGTAGAACTGCCCCATAGTGTTTTACTAGAAATGGCTGGTGGATATGAACTGCTGAACAGCAGCTGGACTTTCAACTACTGTGCCTTCTGGGCTCCGTATATATAGAAAGAGAGAGGTTTACCTCAAGGCAGTGGCTTATGTGACTGTAGAGGCTGGCAAGTCCCAAGTTGTGGATTGGCTTCAGGTTGGAGGCTTCTGCTGATTCATGTAGCTGCAGGACCTGAGAAATCCCAATGTTGGCAGGCAGTATAGTAGGATGCTGGCTCAAGTCCCAAGAACTGGAGGTCACATGGTGGCAAGACAGATGGCAATTCCAGAGCAAAAGCCAGAGAGTTTTGCCGGAATGTGCACATGTAGGCAGTATGTCTGAGAAAACTCCCTTTACAACTGAATGACTGATCACATCACATTATAGAGGTGATTGTGTCAGATCACAGAATGCATGTTGACTACATTATAAATAAGTGGCAAATTACATCACTGCACAACTGCCAAACTACATCATAACTGGCAAACCACTGAGAATCATGGCCTAACCAAGTTGGCATTCACCCATCACAGTCTACTTCAAGTCAACACAACTCCTTAAACCGTATATAATCTAAGTCGTAACATGATACAACTAACATGCATACAACTGAAAACATACTGGCACCATTTACATCTATAAGTGAAGAAAACAAAAATATTTGATGCATATGTAGAAGGACGATACATTCCTAACAGTTACACTGCTCATTTCTGCAGCTGGTCAGTTGGTTGTAGCCGGTATTTAGAATTACCTTCTTCTACCACCTATTTCATATTCCTTTTGTCCTCAGCAAGCACTTCAACTAGATGTGGTTCTTTGCCTGGTAGGGTGACCCAAACTTTCATTCCTGAAGGTTCTGTGCCATTAGTAGCTATGTCAGAATTGGGTTGCTGTACTTTCCCATTGATTTTAATCACAAGGTATGGAAGTACTAAGAGATACCCTAAGGGATCGCTTGTATTCCAGATATACTCTTCTTCACCTCCGTTATGTACTATCAATTTTATTTTTCCGTGGTAGTCAAGATCAATCACTCCAGCCAGTATAATAGCTTCGTCCTTTGCCTGTTGGTCCAGAGGCATGAGGAACCCAAAGTGGCTGGGTGACGTTCTTAACTTCCAGTTTAGGGAAAAAAATGGTGTTGTATCTCCAGATGGGAGCATTCCCACCTCTGGGGCTAAAATCTCTAGACCTACAGGGCATATGGTTGCAGGGACAGGAGGAAAAAATTCTGTAAGTCACTTCTGGTAACAGTGAGTGATGTCCCTCCCATTTCCACTCCTTTATTGCCGACCCAGTGAATTCCAGTTATGGGAGAAACAGCTACATACATTGGATGCTGGTTTTGAGCATATACAGTCTCCCGGGGAATAATGCCCCAGCCCTGAAAGGTATTGCCACCTAGCTGGAACTGTAATTATGCCTCTAGAAGCCCATTCCGTCTCTATCAAGACAGCTACTTCAGTAGGCTGGGGAACTCGGGAAGAGCAGTGAATTCCATGAGCATGTGTCCATTGCCCTGTTTCATTTGCTGTGAGTTGAGCCCCTTGATCCAAGGCAGGGCTGTGTGGGATACCATGATCGATGATAAGGCGTTCTGTGAGTTCATGGATGATAGGTTTGGCAGAAGCACTGCGTGCAGGGAAGGCACATCTGTATTCAGAGAGAAGATCTATCCAAAAAGGAGACGTTACCCTTTCTGTGATAGAAGCTGTCCAGTGTAATCATCCTGCACCAAATTACTGACAGATTGCTGTGAGGAATGGTATCACACCAGGGACTCAGCATTGGTTTAAGCTGCTCACAGATTGGGCATTCCTCCTTCTAGGTCGTACTTTCTACTCACCCAAAAGGGGGCTCACTAAAACTTAAATCTAGTTATAGGTCTAGAAGCAAAAATGGATGGTTGGGCTGGGTCCTGGGAACATTCAGCAATGTCTTGCAAGGCATCTGCCTCAGATAATGCACCAGGCAAGTTCTTAGAGCTTAAGCCAGCATCCTGCTTCAATCTCTGTCCATTTTTTTCCTCAGAAAACTGAAAAATTTGTCCAAGTGTATTGGTTGTTGGAGGGCAAGATATTACATGCAAGCCATACCCACGAGGAAACGCCTCCTGCAACTGATTGGCTGATCGCATCAGATCACTTACATGGAGGGTAACCACATTGTTAAGTAAATGGCAGATTACATCACTGCGTAACTGCCAAACCACTGAGAATCATGGTTTGGCTAAATTGATACACAAGCTTAACCATGACACCATACAAATTAATCAGTGACATTAGTTATGTTTTTCACATTGTGTCAGCACTCTTTAAATGTGTTGTTCCATTTTGTAGGTCTCAGTTAGATTCTAGATTGAGTTATTTAAGGCATGCTGAGGTATAGTAAGGCCAACAAATATATAAACCATCTTTGACCAGGGTTGCTCAGTGGTTAAGTACTAATTTTTAAAGTTAAGCTCAAATGTGTGTTATTTTTATCTATTTTTGTAATTTTCAAGGATTCCTGGTGGCCCATTGGTTAAACACTCTGCTGCTAACTGAAAGGTTAGTAGTTCAAACTCAGCAGCCACTCTACGGGAAAAAGATGTGGCAGTCTGCTTCTGTAAAGATTACAGTCCTGTCAGCTTCTGCTTGGAGGCAAGATGACAAGGCAGACAGGGACAGAAGCTGGTTGAATGGACACAGGAAATACAGAGTGGAGAGGAGGAATGTGCTATCACAGTGTGGAGAGAACAGCTAGGATTATGAAACAATGTTTGTGTAAGTTTTTGTTTGACAAACAGACTGGAATTGTAGATTTTGACTTAAAGTGCACACACACACACATACACACACACACAAATTACAGACTTGGAAACCACACGGGAGAGTTTTGCTTTGTCCTATAAAGTCGCTATGAGTCGAATATCAGCTTGACGGCAATGGATTGGTTTTGACTAGGGTAGACTTTATTGTCTGGGCCATGTATTTTAAGGGGAAAAGCTAACAAAAGTGATAGCTGTCAGATTCTTCAGTAAAGCTGCTGCAAATTGATGAGTATATGCTGCCTCTTAACACTGGCTGAGAAAATGAGGGTCTGCTAGAGCTGTATTGTTCAGTTTTCTGAAGAAAAAAATGGACAATTAGCATTCGAAGCAAAGTTTCCCTGTGTCAGAATGTTGAAAACTAAACCAAATATTTTTAAATACTGTAGGGCCACATAAACATGTTCACAGGCTGAGTCTGCCAGTTTGCAATCTGATTTCCATTTGAAAAAAAAAAAATCCATTTATTTTTCTTGTATTAGAAGAAAGAAACTACTAAAGTTTTTCTTGGTATGTCTTTCAGAGTACTTGAACATTTGGAAGATTAAATCACTTTTTGTGGAAAATGTGCCTTTTGAAAAGGAGAATTAAAGCAGTTCCGTGAACCCTGATGTGCAAGTGTATTGGTTATTTGAGGGCAGCATCAAAGCGTGTACACTTTGATTCCTTACCAGGACACCTCTGGACACATTTGAGCCCTAGGAGATCACACTGTCAGCAGAGCCAAAGCTGATGTTGTGTGGAATGAGGAGGACACAAGAGGAGCAGCAGGGCTTTTTAAATGTGTGATATGCAGTGCAAATACGCTGCTGCAGAAATCTGCCATATGTAGTGAGTGGGGTTGATTTCTTTTCTACTTGGTTGAGATCTGATGACAGCTAATGGCTATTCCTACAGGCTATGAAATTATTTGTGAATTTAGCAGTAGGGGAATGTAAAGTATAAGGGGCTATAGGTAGACTAAGGTCTGTTACTGAATTCCAATAAATCATTAGGGTTGAAAGGGACTTTAGAGATTATGTACTGTGATCCCTCTTTCAAGATAAGAAAACTAGGACAGGGGAATTGGGAGGCTGAAATTTCTCATTAACCTAGTGGCACAGTGGTTGTTTGGCTGTTAACCAGAAAAATTAGTGGTTTGAATCCACCAGCTCCTTCTTGGAAACCCTCTGGGGCAGTTCTCTTCTGTCCAGTAGAGTAGCCATGAGTCAGAATTGACTCAACGGCAACACATTTTTTTGGTTTTTGGATATCTAGCAGGAAGGGACATTAGTGGTTCGGTGGTAGAATTCTTGGTTCCCACCTGGGTGACCTGGTTTGACTTCTGGCCAGTGCAGCTCATGTGCAGCTACCACCCATCGGCCAATGGAGGTTTGAATGCTGCCATGAAGCTGAGCTTCTGGACTAAGAAGACCAGGAAGGAAGAACCCAGTGGATCACAGTAGTCTTAGCTAATCATGGGACTAGATCTTGGAGATGAGGTAGGAGCAGGCAGTGCTTTGGTCCCTTGTACTTGGGGTTGCCATGAGCTGGGCTGACTGGAGGTGGCTAACAACAACAGCACCCAAAACATTGAGCAGGAGCCCAGGGCTCTGGCTGTTTTTCCTCCCTTCCTGTTCCTGCCTATAGAAAATATATCTTCCAGGAGCTGCCAGTTACAGTGTTAGTCTTGGAAAAACAAAAGCACGTATTTTATAAATAGAATATTTGGAAAACATTTTCCTAGGAGGTTGATTTAGCATGTTTTTCTAATTCTTAGAATATTTTCATTGATAACTGTCATGGATTGAATTATGTATCCCCCAAAACTTGTATATTAATTTGGCTGGGACTTGAGTGCCAGTGTTGTGTGACTGTCTACCATTTGATAAAGATTTTCATATGTTCTGTAAATTCTATCACTGATTTAATAAGACGGGCAAGTGGTCATTATATTGATGAGGTCTACAAGATTAGATAATGTCCTAAGCCAGTCTCTTTTGAGATATAAAAGAAAGAAGCCAGGAGAGAGATATGGAGACCTCATACCACCAAGAAAGTAGAGCCAGGAGCAGAACTGTCCTTTGGACCTGGGGTGCCTGTGCTGAGATGTTCCTAGACCAGAGGAAGACTGATGTAACACAGGGGCCTTCTTCTACAGTTGACAAAGAGAAGGAGCCTTCCTGTGGAGCTGATACCTTGAACTTGGAATTGTAGCCTTCCGGACAGTGAGAGACTACATTTCTCTTTGTTATAGCCATCTACTTGTCTTTCTGTTAAAGCAGCAATAGATGGCTAAGAAAATAACTTTTCTGTTGTTTTTGTGTGAGTTTGGATACTTTGCTTTCCAAAATTCTATTCTTCCATACTTTTTTGTAAAAAGTAAATACTGGTTACTTAATCAACTGCAGGCAGATGTGACACAGTTACCCTTAATTTTGCAGAATTTTGTAGTACGGAGCCGAACCACATGAAATAGTTGATATCCAGTGATTTCTGAACTACAGAAATGGTAGTGTCTTGTGACTCAGGATAGTCGCATGAGCAACAGAATGATAAGGAATATCGAGATATCTTTTCCTTTCTTTTGAAGACATCTTTGGCATTTTGCATGGTCCTTGACCACTCAACTGCTCTTAATCTAGTAGTCCTGTGTTATACTGGAGTATCGTCCCTGTAAAATGTGAAACTGAATGTTAAGAGGCTCCATGGGCACTCAGTAGGCACTATATGAGGGAGTCCCCAAGACAATTGTCCTGAGATATTCTTTAAACTTGGAACTGAAACCATTTCCAGAGGTCGCCTTTCACCCGAGTGACAGACTTATTAAAATAAATACTGTTGTTTATCAGTACCATGCTCCTGAAAATAATCATGTGGTGAAATTGCCCTTAGCCACAGATGAGAAGGCAAGGTTGGGTGGTGGGAAGAGGGGGAAGGCAAGGAAGCTAGAATAATGGAAACTAAACAGCCAAAATAGAAATACTGAGAATGCTGATATATTGTGAAGAAGATAACCAAGTTACTGAACAATATATAGAGAAATTGTTAAATAAAAACTCAATTTTCTATGTATACTTCACCAAAAACAGTATTTTTTTTTAAAGGAAGGATATTCAAATTGTATAGGTAACAAATGTGAACTGGCAAATGTATTATTACTTGTGTTCTTTACAACACTAAAAATTTCAAACAAAGATTTTTTTAAAAAAGACTCCATGTGCACACGTGGAACAGTCTTTTCCACATGTTGTGTTTGACTTACAAAGTACGCATCGTCCTTGAGTAAAGACTCTCCAGCTAAATCCAGATGCTGGATTTCTTTCTGATTTTTCAGGCCAACGGGAGCAAGTTGGAAATGGAAGTTGTTTTCATGCTTGGTCTTGGTCAAGAGCTCAATAATTTTTTATGTAGCTATTAATATTACAACTTGTATTAAGGATCTGGGACTCTTGAAAACTTGCCCTCTTACTGTAACGGTGTCTTTCTTTGATTGGTGGTGACTGTGGTGGATCTAAATGCACTGATCAAGCCTCAGAAAGCAGGTTGGAAGCTTTAGTTAGACTTCTGCTAGTCTTCTAAAACTAAGCCACCTAATACTGCTGTGGTCAAACCAACTTGTATAAAAGAATTTATTCAGAAACGTTTTGGAGATTATAAAACCCAACCAAATAACCCAAACCACTGCTATCGAGTGGATTCTGACTTAGAGTGTCTCTATAGAACAGAGGAGAAGTGTCCCATAGGGTTTTTCAGAGCTGTAATTTTTATAGATGCAGGCTGCCCCACATCTTTCTCCTGCAGAGTGACTGGTGGGTTCCAATTGCCTGTCTTTGGTTTGCAGTTGAGTGCTTAACCACTGTACCACCAGGGCTCCTTGGAGGTTCTAAAAATAAATATAAAATATTTCAGTTTAATATTGAAAGTTAGGAAAAAAAAATAGGGAGATGTTGTGACCTCTGAGTCATGTTTCAGGCTCCTAACCAAATAAAATAAGTCTTTGGACTCAAGACATCAAACACATTAATAATAAAATGTATGCATGCTCATTTTTCTTAAGAAATGGGAAAAAGGAATCCACCTCAAATCCAATCAATAGTGGAAAGCCAAGCTGTACCAGCTTCATGGCCCATAAATGTAAAAATGTAACACAGCTGAATAAATAAAACTAAAGTGCCATCGCAAATAGCAACTTAGAAATGGGATTTTTTTTCTTGTACTCTTGAACCAGCGTGTTAGAAATTCATATCTGATATTTCCAGGTCCCCTCTGACTGTCAGTTAACAGTTTGGATGCTTTACTCCAATGCTTAAAAAACATAATACTTTCATGCAAGGTGAATTAAAAGGCCTTTTGGATGGGATAACACGTTTCTGAAAAGGAAAAGAAGTTATTGGAGAGGCTGCATCTACTTTTTTTTTTTAACCTTTTAATTTATTACTGGAAAAATTCCTTTCCATGGTCTTCTATTCACTTCAGAAAAAGGCTAAACTCCTCAGCATGGTGTGCAGGCCTTTAGCACTTTACTTTGCAAAATCTCATCTAGCTACCTACAGGGCCCTATGCACATCCTGTTCTCGCAAACCTCTGAATCTGTACAGCACATGATGCCTTTCTCCTGGTCTTGTCTTCTCACCCTCTACACCTACTCATCCTTCACAACTGTCTAGGCCATTCACCTTCTCCCTTGTCCAGCCAGAGTAGGAGGGCTGTATTTTTCTGAGTTCCCATTTATCTTTGTTGTTAGGTGCTGTTGAGTTGGTCTTGACTCATGTTAATCCAGTGTACAACAGACAAAACACTGCCTGGTCATGGACCGTCCTGAGCATCACTATGTTTGAGCCTGTTGTTGCAGTTACTGCACGAATCCATCTCGTGGAGGGTCTTCCTCATTTTTACTGACCCTCTGCTGTAATGAGCATGATGCCCTTCTCTAGGGACTGGTCTCTCTAGAGAACTTGTCCAGAGTGTGTGAGTTGATGTCTCGCAATGTTTGTTTCTAAGTTGCCGTCTCACTCTACTTCTTCCGAGACAGATTTGTTTGTTCTTCAGGCCATTCAGTATTTTTCATTGACGCTATAATTCAAAGGCATCCATATTTCTGTGCTCTTCTTTCTTCATCGTTCAGCTTTGGCATGCATACGAGGTGTGTGAAAATACCATGGCTTCGATCAGCCGCACCTTATTCCTCAGGGAGGCATCTTTCCTTTTAACACTTTAAAGAGGCCTTTTGCAGCAGATTTGCCCAATGCAGTGCATTCTTTGTTTTCTTGACTGCTGCTTCCATGGGTGTTCATTATGGCTCCAAGTAAAATGAACCCCTGACAACCTCATTCTTTCCTCTGTTTATCATGATATTGCTTACTCGTCCAGTTGTGAGGATTTCTGTATTCTTTATGTTGAGGTGCAGTCCATATTGAAGGCTGTAGTTTTTGATCTTCTTAAGTAACTGCTTCAAGTCATCTTTGTTTTCAGCCAAGCACAGTTGTTTCATCCTCATATTTCAGGTTGTTAATGAGTCTTCCTTCAATCCAGATGCTGTATTCTCCTACATACTGTCCAACTTTTCACATTATTTGCTCAGCATATGGATTGAATAAATACGGTGAAAGGATGCAACTCTGACTTACAGTTTTCCTAATTTTAAAACAGGAATATCCCATTTTGTATAAATGACTGCTTCTTTGACTATGTACATGTTCTTTGTGAGCAAAAGGTGATCCATAATTTATTATGGTCCATACAGTCACATGCCTTTGCATAGTCAACAAAACACAGGTAAACATCTTACTGATACTGTCTTCAGCCAAGATCCATCTGACGTGAGCGATGATAACCCTTGTTTTACGTCCTCTTCTGAGTACAGCTTGAATTTCTGGCAGTTCTCTGTTCATGTACTGCTGCAAGCACTTCTGAATGATCTTCAGCAAAATATTTATCTTAGGCTCCTGTAATAGTAAGCAGGCATCTTGTACCATAATAGTTTTCATGCCTTACTCATGTTTTTGTATTCTAAACACAGTGTAGAGTAGTGCCTGGCACAAAGGACTACCCAGTAAATGCCTCAAAAATAACTGCAGTAATAGTTCCAGGTTTCCATCGATTCACAAGGACTTAATCAGTAAAAGAGAAAACCTGGTGGTCTAGTGGTTACGTGCTGCAGCTGCTAACCAAAAGGATGGCAGTTTAAATCTACCAGGCACTCCTTGGAAACTTCATAGGGCAGCGGTGCTGTGTCCTCTAGGGTCACTATGAGTTGGACTGTAGTCGATGTCTCTGGGTTTGGGTTTGTGTTAGTCAGGAAAAGGAAACCCTGATGGTGTGGTGGTTAAGAGCTGTATGTCCTGACCAAAAGATGGGGAGTTTGAATCCACCAGGTACTCCTTGGAAACTCTGTGGGTCAGTTCTGCTCTTTTCTGTAGGGTCACTATGAGTAGGAATCGACTCAATGGTAATGGGGTTTTTGGTGTGGAATCGGTAAAAATTACTGTTAGAAAGAGATGACAGAATAAACAGCTTGACATTTATCTGCAACATTTTCTCCAAGAATTGTCACAGTTGTTGGTATTTAATGGTTGAGCATCTGACAGCAGGGAGCTTTGGCGGCCTGAGAAATGAACACAATGCAGTGGTGTAAGATTTTGATTTTGATTTTGCCTGTTTCTTGTCTCAGCCAAACTTCTCTCAGACTATACTAATTGGAGCTGACAGAGAGTCATTTCATTAACTCCTGTCTGTCGGAAGACGGTGCAGCTAGAGTGGAGAAGCAGCCTCAGTAAATGATGTAGGTTGTTCTCTTTGATGCTGTGTCAGGCCTCTCCCTTAGGCTGGTTTGTCCTAATAACTGAAATTATATGTATAGCATTGACCCCTACAGCTGTTACGTATGGAAATTAGAGGGCTGCTTTCAATACTTTGGTTTTCATTGATGCCTTTGTCTTGTGGAAGTGGGATACAAGATTGATGGATATTTATATTTTCAAAAGTTCGTGTATGTTACCTATATGTATGTCTTATATAAACGTAATTAAATCACTAACAGAATAGATGTTGAATTGGTAGTGAAGAATATTTTAAATGTAGTCCATTACTGTCCTGGGGATGGTGCAAGACCGGGCAGTGTTTGGTTCTATTGTACATAAGGTCACTATGAGTTGGAACAAACTTGACCAGCACCTTACAACAACAGCATTATGGAAATGGTTAGTGTGGGCAAGACTGCCATCAAGTCAATTCCGACTCCTAGTGACCCTATGGCACCTAGTAGAACTGCTCTATAAGATTTCCAAGGAGTGGCTATGGATTCAAACTATAGACCTTTAGGTTAACCACCATGGCTCTGGGCAAGATTATATTAGGTGCTTTATATTATCTCAGTTGAAGCTATAACAAACATCTGATGTGGATTCTACCCCAGGTCTGCAAGTAGAGAAAAAAGGCTTAGAAGTAATTTGCCCCCAAGTCATTTAGCTGAAAGTGGCAAAGCTGGAATTTTTACTTCTGACCAGTGTTTATAACACTTTTCCCTGTTGCTTTGGTTTTTTATATTAATTACAGAGTGTTTTTTCCCAAGTCTATGATACAGTAAGATATGAATATAAAATTTAGGAATGGTACACACATATACTCATGTGTATACATGTCTTAGAAAGTGGGAAAAAGAAAACCATCTTAAAAAGCAGACACAACTTTGGGATGGTACAGTGACATCATTCATCATAAAAGAAGATTTGAATGAGCCAGCGAGGCTCTGGGCATGAAATGCCAAAGGGTTGTCAAGTTGCCTCTGCTCCGTCCAATTCCGCACAGTCTTAAAAAATAGGCCTATTTAAAACAAGAGAACATAATGCGTGTCTTTCTAAAGTAATTCTAGAAGATGGTAAATACTGTGGTGCTTATCAATACCAATTCCCTGTAAAGTTGCTTGTTTTATGTTGCCTTTCCATAGTTGAGGTTGACATCTTTTAATGCAGTTATCATCCATGCATATTTATTTCCTGTCCTTGCCTTTTCTTTTCTCCCCTGTTGGGCTATTCATCTTTTTGTTACTGATCTCCAGCCTTTATTTTATGTGTAAATATCTTCTTTCAGTCTCCCATGCATCTTCACTTTTGGTTTGGATGTCTAGTTTATACAAACTTTAAATCAGAGTCATTTCCCTTTTGGTTTGTAGTTTTGGTCTCGTAGAGAGCTAGCTCACTCTTCATTGAAGTTCATTAAATAAAGCTGAACAACTCTTTTGCCTTTTGCTCAGAGGTTTTGAGAGGACAGGAATGTAGCAGATGTTAAGAAACAGTCCATTCGTGGAGTGGGGGATGTCCAGTAGTAAATTAGAACGAATTCAAAAAACACACAGAAAGGGAAGAGCTTGGAACTGAGGATGTGAAAAGGAAGGGAACTCAAGAATTCAGCACTTTTAGAGAGGACGGGCATTTAATAGTCAGTGATTTGAAGGAATTATAAGATAATTAACACCTCACTTGTAATTAGCTTTTCAGTACATGCTGAGCTAGATAGAAGAGAAGCAAAGGAACCCTTAAGTTAATAATGAGGTCTTCAACTGAGTTGAAAGTTTCTTGTTTTGGGGACGGGAAAATCTCCCTTAACAATCCTTGCAATTATTTGGTTATTTCCTAGCTTGGAGATCAAAGTTAAAGCTTCCTTATCCCCGGTGCTAATAATAAGAAACAATATAGAGCTCTTATGTGGCAGGCACTGTGCCCAGTACTATATATGCACTATGTCATTTAGTCAATAGAGTCGTATATACAGATGCCATTACTATACCGCTTTCGGATGATAAAACAGCTTCACAAAGGTTAAATAACTTGCCCAAAGTCACACAGTTGGTAAGTAAATAATACAGTCAGAATTTAAACCCAATGCTTTCTGACTTCAGTCACTTAGATTTGACCACTAGACATTTTAAAGAAAATGAAAAGCATTTGAGAAGAGAGTGAATGATGAATCTTTGAAGTCAGTTGTTGTGCCTGCTTTGGTTGAAAATTAGACTGTCAGTCACCTGCGGTATGTCCTGTACAAGGTCATCGCTCTTAGTGGAAATGAGGAGTTTCGCAGGAGTTTAACAAGTGGGTCAGTTTTTCTACCAGAGCTCTGGCTTTGCTCTCCAGCAGTAGCCCTTACGCTTGCTCCGTACAGGCCTTCACTTGGTTAGGTCGCAGGTAGATTTGTATTACTGTAGCACAAGAGGACTGAATGTACCTTGTCAGGGTGTGTGAACATGACACACACGTATACATTCCCACTAGCCAGCTGTATGGATTCTCTGGGTGCTGCAAACAATTAAGCACTTGTCTGGTAGCTAAAAGGTTGGCACTGTGAACCCACCCAGAGGTGCCTTGGAAGACAGGCCTGGCGATTTGTTCTTGAAAACGTCATATCCTTGAAGCTCCTGCAAAGCAGTTCTGCTGTGCACACGTGTCCAGCTCCACTGCAGCTAGCAAGAAACACGACAGCCACCTTCACCTGGAGCAGTGTGCACAAGGCATGCAGAGGGGATGTGTCTTGGTGGCTGCTGCTCAGAGCTTGACCGTTGCTATGGCTCCTCCATTAATAGTTCAGTTCTCCGAACCTGTTAGTGTGTATCTTGCTCGACCACCCCAAACACAGTGGACATTTGTCTGCCTTGTTTTGTGTGACTCTTGTTATCAAAGCAAACAGCACAGAAACTAAAATGTGTTTGTGTAGAAGAAATTTTGAAGTGAATTGCTGGTATCATTTCATAATATTGAGCTGAAGTAAGGTCCAGGTTTTGTGACTTACTTGCTCTGAGACCTTGGGCAAGTTTTTTTTCATCTCCTTGCCTTTGTATCTGTATCTATAAGCTGAAGATAATAATATCTACCTCAGAGTTGTGAGTATAGAAACTTTAATGCACAGGAAGCATTTTATAGCAGTGCCTGGCATATAAGTAGTAGCTTATGAATATTACCTAGCTTTTTAGATGTAAAGTGCTAAACTGTATTTCCAGAGCAGTGGTCCTGGTACTCTTTCAGTCCTTCTCTCTGATGGTTTTGGTAGGTTGTTATGGTGCTTACCTGTGCTTGTAGATAAAGGCATTTCTACTCTCAATAGGACAAGAGTTTATTCATGTTTGAATACGGGGTAGATAGCTTCTCCGTTTGAGTTTCTCCTTTTTTGTCGTGGTCTCTTTTCCTTGTCCCCTTATTTAAGACTAAAGAATTGGATTTTCTCCTTTCTAGCACTGACACTGTCATAAATTCTTCTCTAGTAGCTCAAATCTAGAGTAAAGCATCCTGCATTTCCCGTGTTGATTCTCTCCACTTCCTCTTCTTCCGGTTGCCCTTTTCCTTCTCAAGATTACCCCTTAGCTGTGGCACTTCAGCAAAACAAAACAAGCAGTGGCCGTCTAGTGGACTCTGACTCACAGTGACCCTGTGTGCATTCGACTAGTATTGTATTCCACAGAGTTTTTGGAAGCAGATCACCAGGCCTTTCTTTCTAGGTGCCTCTGGATGGACTTGAACTTCCAGAAACCTTAACAGCTGTGTATGTTAACTGTTTGTACTTCCCAGGGACTCTAGTAATGTAGTAGCTGTTTAAAGCTCAGTAAACTCGTACGCATTGTTCCTCTTTCAGACTCTGTCCTAGATACTATGGAGGCAAAGGGAATACCAGTTCTGTTTTTTGTTGCTTGGGGTTTTGTAGCATGTTGTATCAACTTGAAAACCAAACCCACTGCCATCAGGTTGATTCCAGCTCAGAGCGAGTGCATCGGGTTTCCAGGGCTGTAAATCTGTACAGGAGCAGACTGCCACATCTGTCTTCCGCAGAACTGGTGGTGGCTTCAAACTGCTGGCCTTTCAGTTAGCAATTGGTCACTTGAACTAGTGTGCCGCTAGGGCTCCTTGTGTTAGATCGGAAAGGACTTTAAAGAAATCACCTCATCCAGCTCCTTTATTTTGTAGAGAAAGAAACCGAGACCCAGGAGACTAAGTGACCTGCTTACGGCCCAGATTCCCTGACTTCTGTTTGTACTCCAAATCCAAGGACAGCAGAACTGAGGCGTTCTAGATAGATGGTTTGTAGGCAAATTCTTCAGCGGTTCCCCACTGCACAGGGGAGAACACCCAAACTCGCCTACCCGTTTGCCAGTTGCTAATCTCATTTTGAGGATCTTGGTCACTGGAGAGTTTATGGTGAAGAAAACCATAAAGTTTTGGAACAGGCTGCAGGTGGAATCAATGGAGTTTAACTTAGATACTCAGTGCAATATTTATGGTGAGCCACTCTTTATAAAAAAAGGTGAGCCCTTGTAAAGGGGTTATGTAGATACCGGTTGGAGTTGGTACCAGACACCAGATACCAGTTACTGTTAGTGCCATTTAGATCAGTACTTCCAGCCTATGGACTCAAAAGAATAACTACAGTCATGATTTACAGATGGCACAGAACATCGTTTGAAAACTCTCATGACCAGCTGAAAGTGTACTGTGACGGTGTCTATCTGGGACATTTTGGTCCGTGGTTATATCCCTTATACCAAAACAAAACTCTCCCCCCCATATCATTCCCATGAATTTTTATTGCAACTTCAATCCACTTCTGTTATTTTGAATTTAGGTCTTTAGGTGACTGTATGCTGATAGCAGTATATAAGCTTAAAGAGTGAAATATCAAGACTAACGAAAATTTAGGAGAGTATTTAGCTTTGGTGGAGGCTATGGGAAGAAACCTATTCCACCATACGTGGTACTGTGGGGGGCTTCAGAGACTTTGGTAACATTCTGTTTCTTGGATCGAGTGCTGAGTATGTGGGTGGGTGTTCGCCTTTGTTTTCATGGTAAGGTTATATTGTTGTTGTTGTTGGGTGCTGTTGAGTCAGTTCCGACTCATAACAACTGCATGTGGTACAGAACCAAACCCTGCCCAGTCCTGCACCGTGCTCACAACGGTTGTGCCTGAGCCTGTTGTCGCAGCCGTTATGCCAGTCTCTGCCATTGATGGTCGTCGTCTTTTCCACCGGCTCTGTGTGTTACCAAGCCTGATGTGCGTCTCCAGGGATTGAACCCTCCAGATAGCATGTGCAAAGCATTTAAGGAGTGCTCTCACCATCCTTGCGTCTAAGGAGCATTCTGGTGGTACTTGTTCCAAAATAGATTTCTTTGTTCTTTTGCAGTCCGTGGTGTATTCAGTATTCCTCATCAATACTACAAAGTTATCAGTTGTTTGGCTGTGTTAGAGATATTCATGTATTTAAAGAGAACTCTGGTTTCTAGTACTAGAAAAATACCATGAATTTGCTTTTTTCCTGTCATTTTTTTTTTTTTGCTTTTTTGAGTTTGGATTTCTCGACTCTTTCTGGGCCTGATTTAAGAGACTCTTGTTTTGAAACATGAGTTATGACTGTACCAGTCACACTGATTTTTTTTTTCTTTCTCGTGGTAGAGTAAGGTTTAAGGCTTATGATTTTGCACTGTGGTGTGAACAAAGAAAAACTGAGAGTCTCAAGCTCAAATATGGGGGTAGAGGCTTGGGATCTTGGAGTGGAAATGGTCGGGTGACATGGCTTCCCACTATCTGTGTCATAGTGATCCTGGCCCTTAAGAGCTGGTCAGTTGTTTTGCTTTCTACTAAGTAATTGGCTGGTCTTATGTTTTCAAACCAATACTAAAGTAGTGCTTCTCATCCAAGATAAGCCCTTATTGGACTGGCATTTGAATCTGTTCCCCCTTGGTATGTTCTATCTTCTTGTTTGACTTTCATATTTTATATTTTTGTTTGGGAGATTGAATTTTTGTTTTTTAGCAAGGTTTTATTTGAAGCGTGATTGATGTCGACTCTAATGTAGGGCCTGGCAATCTGTCCTCCCCTACCCCTTGTGAATAATAACGTTAAAAAGAAAAGGAGAAACTAGTTACCATCAAGTTGATTCTAACTCCTGGTGACCGTATGTGTGTCAGAGTGGAACTGTGTACTATAGAGTCCTCAGTGACTGACTTTTTTTTTTGTTTTGGTTGCCAGGTCTTTCATTAGAGGCATCCCTGGGTAGACTTGAGCCACCTTTTGATTAGTAGCTGAGTGCTAGCACCCAGGACTCTTGTGTAAATAATAGAATTCCATAATTAAAGGAGATTGTTTATGTATCCTTCCTGAAGAAACCCTCTTTCCCCACCTTGTCTTCACACCTCTGTTTTATAGAGGATGAAAACAGAACCGAGAGAAGTAGTGTTTCAGGTCAACTGAAGCAGACCCTTGCTGGAATAGCAGTTTCCTGGAGGAGTTTTAGCTATGGAGTGAAATGATTAAAGTAGCTTTGGAGCTATCGCTGTACGTGCTTATTTGTTTTCATGCAGATAAGTCTGTCCACACAATATACTGTGATATGAAGTGGAGAAAGAAATGTAGTGTTCTAGAAAAAGCTATTAGGAGGCAGAGAAATTTAGAACAGTGGAGAAGACTTAAGAGGAAGCAGTCACCAGTTTTTGTTGAAGGAAAAGGTATCAAATGATATGTATCATTAGATTAATTAAAACTTGATTTTTTTAGGCTGCCATGCCATTTGTTGGACATACAGAAATATTCTTGCCTAAGTAGATGACATGTGAATATGATTTCCATGGACCTGAGTTATATTTTTTTCATGGATTGTTAGGAAATCAGCAAAACAGGTATTTCGTGTTGAGGCCACAGTGGTTGGTGGTTTGAACATTTGTTCCAAATTTCAAACTGCAGAAAAGTACACACGAAGGAATGTGAGTGCCATTAAAACGCCTTCAGAGACAAGAGTCTAAGTAAATACTAAGTTTATTAAGTGAAACAACCTAAGTGAAATTGCCAATTAATTCCTAGCTCAGGGTAAGGTCTACAAAAACAGGAATGTTGTTTTCTCTGAGGGTAAACACATTACTAATTTTAAGAGGTTTTTTTTTTAATATAAACTCAGAAATCAGCTAATGGTGTTCCATCAGTAGATCAGTAGGTTTACTTAGTCGTCTTAAATACCTGAGTGGTAAATCTTTTTGTTGCTGTTTTTAGTATAATTAAGTTGTTAAAGTGGCTTGCTGGTTCCCTACCCGTCATATGTAGAGATACAGGAAGTATTTCTTTTTCTCCAGTCTTGAATACTGAAAGTTGTTTTTGGAGTACAACCATATGCATGTCTGTTTCTCAGTGGTCTGTGAGAAGCGGAGGAGGAAGTTACAGGACTTTTGCTGTGTTAGCCATGTGGTTTTAATCAGTCAGGCTTGCAAACTGTATCCTGTCTTTGTATCTCTGGTGCATTTTCCGTGCCTCTTCTGTGTAAGGTTTGGTTGGTTTTTCTCTGCACTGGCTTTTGTAGCTTTGCTAGAGGAGAGTAAGGAAGGAGATGTGATAATCTTTGCTGTCTAGATGAGTGAGAGGGATATGAGAGATTACCATAGGCTGCTCAACTTTAAGACATAGTGTTTAAGTTAGACTTCCTTTTAATAGAAACCCTGGTGGTGTAGAGGTTACATTTGACATCTGCTAACCAAAAGGCTGGCAGTTCAGATCTACCAGGTAGTCCTTGGAAACTCTATTGAGCAGTTCTGCTCTGTCTTACAGTGTTGCTATGAGTCAGAATTGACTCCACAGCAGTGGGTTTGGTTTTTTGTTTTTTCCTTTTTCCTTTTAAAGTTTGAGAAATAAAAGAACTCTATGCCAGCAGTTTGCACTAGAAGTTCATCTCTTCTCAGATTCTTCCTCTTCTTGTTCTTCCTGTCCCCACTACTCCTAACTTCCAATTAACTTACTTTATATGCTTTCCTAAAGTGGCGTAGGACTTGTGTGCCATGATGAGGCTGTTGTTGTTGGGTGCCAGTGAGCTGATTCTGACTAATAGCAGCCTCATCTGGCAGAGCAGAACTGCCCGGTAGAGTCCTTTTTAGGATACAATCTTTGTAGAAGCAGATTGCCAAGTCTTTGTCCCATAGAAATGCCAAGTGTTTGGTTGGCTGGTGAGTGCTTAACTGTTGCAGCACCAGGGCTGCTTGTGTTGTTGGGTGGTAGTAAGGTGGTTCTGCCTCAGAGTAAGCTACGGTGACAGAGTAAAACTGCCATGTCGGGTTTTCTGGGCTGTAATCTATACAGAGCAGCTCTGGTGGTACAGTGATTAAGAACTCAGCTGCTAGCCCAAAGATCAGCTGTTCAGCTCTATCCACAGCTCCTTGGAAACCCTATGGGGGCAGTTCTACTCTATCTTACAGGGTTGCTATATGTTGGAATCTACATGATGGCTGTGAATTTGGCTTTGTATCTTTACGAAAGTGGATCACCATGTCTTTGTCCAGCCGAACTGCTGTTAGTTTCAAACTGCAGGCCTTTTGGTTAGTGGCCAAGTATTTAATCAATGCATCACCAGGGCACCTTACAATAGGGCCACACTCCTATTATATCTGACCTTGGAAGATGGTAACTTCTATAGTGACACAAACTTGTGTGGGGCTCTGTCCCATGATGGGAAACATATATGTATCACTCTGACTTGTAAAAGATTGTCCCACCCAGCATTACTGACACAGATCAACAAAATAGGAAATAACAAATGTTAGAGGCGTCGAGGAGATGGGAACTCTTATGCACTGCTGGTGGGAATGAAAAATGAGTCACCACTTTGGAAAACAGTATAGCACTTCCTTAAAAAGCTAGACACAGAAATACCATATGATCGAGCAATCCCACTCTTAGGAACATATCCAAGAGAAATAAGTCATTGCACAAATAGACATACACACTCCCATGTTCACTGCAGCACTGTTCGCAATAGCAAGAACCTAGAAACAGCCTAGATGCCCATGCACAGATGAATGGATAAACAAACTGTGGTTCACACACACGATGGAATATGATGTGACAATAAAGAACAGGCATAGGTCTGGAGGATACTGAAGACAGTATGAGTGAAATGAGTCAATCACAAAAGGACAACTATTGTATGAGACTGTACTGTAAAAATTCATGAAAAGATTTACTTGAAAAAAGAAATAATCTTTGATGGTTACCTGGTAGGGGAGAGGTGGGATGGAAAAATGCTAAATAGATGATAGATAAGTGGTAACTTTGGTGAAGGGTAAGATAACACACAATACTAGGCAAGCCAACACAACTTGTACAAGACAAGGTCATGGAACCTCCGTAGACATATTCAACCTCCCTGAGGGACCAGATTGCAGGACTGAGGGCTGCAGGACCATGGTCTCTGAGAACATCTAACTGAATTGACATAACACAGTTTATAAAGAAAATGTTCTACGTTTTACTTTACTAGCAGCTGGGGTCTTAAAAGCCCATGAGTGGCCGTCTAGAATATTCCACTAGTCTTATCCCCCTGGGAGCAAGAAAGAATGAAATAAACAAGGGAAAAATGAGTCCTAAGGATAATGAGCCACATCTACAAAGGCTTTCACCAGGATGAATCCAGTGCAAGTAGATGGTGTCTGGCAACTACCACTGACTGCTGTGGCAAGGATCGCAACAGAGGTTCCCAGACAGAACTGTAGAAAAATACAGAAAAGAATTCTAACTCAGAAAGATCAGACTTACTGGCCTAACAGAGACTGCAGAACCCTTGGGAGTATGGCTCACAGACACCCATTCAGCTCAGTAATTAAAGTCACTTTTGAGATTCACCCTTCAGCAAAAGATTGGACAGGCCCATAAAACAAAACACAGCTAAAGGGCATGCCAGCCCAGGGGCAAGGACTGGAAAACAGAAGGGGACAGGAAAGCTGGAGTAGGGAACCCAAAGATGAGAAGGGAAACTGTTGACCTGTTGTGAGGTTGTTAGCCAGTGTTATATAAAACAACATGTCCTAACTGTTTAATGAGAAACAACTTTGTTCTGGAAACCTTCATCTCAAGTAAAAGAGAAGATTGACCCACATAGCTTTTCTGGGTTCCCAGGCTCACTGATGTAGTGGCAAGGGCCCCGGAGGCAGCCCGCATGACCCTGAGCAACTTAGTCTCTTAGCTTCAATGTTGTACTCTGTACAATGAGGATAATAAATAATACGTACCTTAGACTGTGATTGTGAGGCATAAATGAGATCCAAGTACCAAGGATGATGGCTGCCATATGTATAACAAGAGGTTTGTAATTATTAACTTTAGAGACACTGGTGGTTTGATGGTAGAGTCTGTCCTTTCTGTGGGGGAGACCCAGGTTTAATTCTGGTGCAGTATGCCTCCTGCATATTGCTGTGATGTTGAACATGTTCAGTGGAGCTTCCAGACTAAGATTAGGAAGAAAGGCCTGTGTCCTGCTTCTGAAAATTAGCGAATAAATACCCTGTAAGTCACAACATTCTGATCCACAGCTGGTCGTGGAGATGATGCAGACTGGGCTGTATTGTGCTCAGTGGAATTGGTAGCCAAGTCAACGGCAACTAACAGCCACAACAGATAGTTACTTTTATCAGAATATTTCTTTACAGGAAGCTCCCCTACAGTGTTTGACCTGCAGCTATGATGTCCTCCCCTCACCACCCTATAGCTGGCTGTCCCTTGGTGCTGGGAAGGAACATGTGGCTAGAATATTAGTTGCATTGATTTCTCAGTATTCAAGGGCCTCCTCAAAGCTCATTCCTTCCCCAAACACACCCTAAGCACCCCAACCCACAGTCGAGTGCTCCTCCTGTGAGATTAAGGAAGGCAGGTCATGCATAGACTGTTAACTTGGAGAACTGAGTTCTATGTGTTCATTCATCCTGAGCATCTGGCATTGACTATATGTGACACCGTGCTAGGTAAAGGTCGAAATTGAGTAAGCAAGTCCTGTCCTAAAGACACTTGCATTTTTCTGGTGGTCCAACAAGTGGGTAACTACTGCTCAGTGCAGAATGTGACAAGTGGTCCAACTATGGGAGAAATTTGTGAAATAGAAAAAAAAAATTCTCAAGACAATACTCAACTTTGACTCATTTCTAAGTCATGACAACCCTGTGTACTGCTGAGCAGAACTGTACTCCATCAAGTTTTCGAGGTTGTGACCTTTCAGAAACAAACTTACAGCCCCCCCTTTTTGGAGGTGCCTTTGGGTGAATTCAAATTGCTGACTTTTCAATTATTAATAGAGCATTTAAGTGTTTATACCACTCCGACACTCCAAAATAGAAAGCTGTCATGGATTGAATTGTGTCCCTCCAAGAAATGTGTGTGATATTTTGCCTGGGTCATGATTCCCAGTGTTTTGTGTTTACCCTCCATTTTGTGACTTTTTATGCTGTAAATGCTAGTTTCTGTCTGTGATTACTAGATATGATTATGTTAAAAGAGGATGGGACTCCAGTCTCCCTGAAGTGTGGCTTGCACCAACTTTTATCCTAGAAGAAAGAAAAGGAAAGGGAAGCAAGCAGAGAGTGGGGACCTAGTATCACCGATAGAGCAACACAGAGAGCAGAACATGTCCTTCAGACTTGATGTTCCTGTGCCACGATAGTTTCAGACCAAAGAAAGATGTGCAACACAAGGACCTTTCTCCAGAGCCCACAGACAGAGTGTGTGTGTTTCCTGGAGCTGGCACCCTGCATTAAGACTTCTAGCCTTCTGGACTGTCTGAGAATAGACTTTTCTTTATTAAAGCCATCCACTCATGGTAATTCTGTTAGAGCAGTACCAGATGACCAAAACAAGAGTCAAATTAAAAAAAACAAACCTGTTGCCACTTAGTCGACAATGACTCATAGTGACCATGTGTACAGCGTAGAACTGCCCCATAGAGTTTCCAGGGAGCGCCTGGTAGATTTGAATGGCCAGCCTTTTGGTTAGCAGCCATGGAACTCAACCATTATGGCACCAGGATTTAGTGTCTAATTCAAGGAACTAGGAAAAGCATACTGAAGAAGATGACATTTTGCCTGAAATCTTGAGGTTGAGTGGGATTTGGAAGGTAGAATTGACAGCAGAGGCTTTTTCCTGGCAAAGGTGGGTGTGCTTTGAAGGATCAATTGTCCAGTTTAAGGCATGGGTGGTGGTAGAAAGAGTATGGACTTGGAATCTGGCAAAACTGGTTTGAGCACTAGCTTTGGCATTTAATTGAGCTTTGGTTTCCTGTCTGTGAAATGCGGCTAGTAATAATATACTTCCAAAGTTACTGTTGGTTGTCGCTGAGTTGATTCTGACTCACGACAACCCCATGTGTGCAGAGTAGAACTATTCCTTAGGGTTTTCAAGGTGGTCACCTTTCAGAAGCAGGTCTCTAGGTCTTTCATGCGAAGTGCCTCTGGTGAGTTTGAATCTCCACCCTTTGGGCTAGTAGTTGAGTACTTAACCATTTATGTTACCCAGCCCCATACTTCACAGAGTTATAAGGATTAAATGGGGAGATTTTGTAAAGGGCCAGGTATGGTGCTTGGCCCAAAAACAGAAACAAAAAACTGTTGCCCTAGAGTTGACTCCAACTCATAGGGACCCTATCGGGTAGAGTAGAACTGCCCCATAGGGTTCTCAAGAAGCTCCTGGTGGATTCAAATTGCTGACCTTTTGGTTAGGAGCTGTAGCTCTTAATTGCTAAATTGTCAAGGTTTTTCCAAAGTACTCAGTAAACTGTTAATGTTTTGGTACGGTTGTGGTAGAAGGAGAAAACTATTGAGATGCATAAAGAGGAGACTAAGATCTAAGCATAGTGTTGGAAAATCTTTATTTTTGCTAAATGGAGCTAACTTAGCACTGTGATCTTTGCATGTATGTTCAGTAATTGCTTTTTTGGTTGATTGATCAAGGGAAACCAACAGTTGCCGTTGAGTTGATTCTGACGTGGTGACTCCATGTTTGTCAGACTAGACCTGTGCTCTGTGGCATTTTCAGTGGCTGATTTTCCAGTTGATGAGCAGGCCTTTCAGCCAAGGTGCCTCTGGGTGTGAAGAACTCAAATGTCCAACCTTGTACATAGCAGCCGAACACCTAACCATTTGCACCACTCAAGGACTCCTAAGGCAAAGTTAAATTTCTTTTTAGACTTTTGTGTGTAAAAAAGTGATAGAGTGTTCTTCTTTTCCCTTCTCAGTCGGTGTACTTTAACCTTCATTATACAGGCACTGTAGGTAAATTTCAACTGATGCTTTTAAAAGATGCCTGTCTCCTCTTCCACCCTGTTCTCAGAATGTGAGATAGAATTTGGGGTACCTTGGCTGTTGCAGGGATTCTTGTCTGCTTCTACTGTCCCTGGAGACTGAAGCCTCACTGGTTTCTCTACCTTATTCAAGTACATCTGGTTTTATAGTCATGGTTCCCTGTATATTTGCACATGTGAGCAGCTGGATGACATGTGACTGTCACACTGTTCCCTGAATTACTCATATGTGGTCTATAAAGAGTGGGTAGGATGGACTGAGGAAGAATCCTGGGGGCTAGCCGCCGAGCCGTATTTCCTTACGTTGGTGGTTGCAGCTGCCACATTATGTTAAACCTCCTCCTGGTAATAACTAACCTAGTGTGTACATTTGGTACATTTGTGGCAAAATGGGTTGAACTCTGTAGCGAAGATTTACAGGGGAATATATGGTCTGACACTGTCTGTGGGGAGGGCTTTGAGGTGTAGAGTTTTCTCAATTCCAAGTGGCCAAAGTAGCTCCTTGTTTTTGCCAGTGTAATTATCACTTGTTTTCGCTTGCTTGCCTTTCATTTTCACCATGTGAATAATAATTATTCTAATGAACTATTAGGCTTTGGAAGAGTTTAATGGCAGCTGCTTGTATCAGTGCCTAAGCCTCTTGCTAATTCTAGTCTTTCTTTCACTCTTGGTCTTATTTAACTTCCTTAGTTCCTCTTCCTACAGATTATATGAATTACAGAAAGGATCTCCCACCAAGCTATAATTCTTTCAAGTTTTGATTTCAGTTCCATGCTTCCCTGTAATCATGCTATCAAAGACTGTCAGAAACACACTGCCGTTCTCTTGCCCCCTAGCTCTGGCTCTCGGAGCAGTGAGGGGGAGCCAGGACCCGTCCACCGAGACCTCTGGGCTGCAAACCCAGCCCTTTTAGTTTGTGTTGTGACAACACCTGTGAAAATGCCAACTCTGCTGTTGCACATATTTTATCATCAATTTTTGAGAGCTGATGGGATTTTATCAACTGTTATTGTATAGAGTTTTCCCAGTGTTCTCCTTGGGCCCTGCTTGGTTATTCAGAAATGTCAACATGGTAATAATGATAATGAAAGTGTGTCTTTGAGTCATTTTCAGTGGACAGTGGAGGGGGTTGAGGGTACTGTGGGAACATTTTTTTGTGCCTGCAGCTTGTGAAAAGAAGATTTGTTTTGCATTAGCTGATCAAGTCAAGAAAGGCAACCATGTAAACTCATCCATCAGCAGAAAAATTTGGAAGAGGAAAATTGTAATATAGCCTCTTGGGTCTGCTTTCCTAAGTGCACCGATATGTGTGAGAAAACCTTTAAACCGACTTTCTCATTCAGCTAGATGGATGCTTCCATGGTGTGCCTTACAGAGGCAGAAAGTTTTCTGTTTTGCTAGTAGGGGTATTTATTTTTTTAAGAGTGTAATTGACTCATTTTTTGAGAACAGTAGGGGAGAAGGAAGAAAGCTCTAGCTTGATTAGCATGGCTTAAATTGTAGCCGTAATGGATGGAGTCAGTCTGTTATCTGCAAGATATGCATTTTTTTTAATGCTCTAAAGGAAATTTACATCAAATGTTTACCATTTGGATGGTTGCCCAGGCTAGTAATTTGGGTTAAAATCTTGGCTAGATGGCAATTCTGTACTGAAGATCCCTTGGTCCCCTGATCTGGTGGGAAGACACATTCAAAAGTGCACAGAAAATCCTTTCATGAGTGGCGAGTGACCATTCTTAGACTCTTCGAGCACCAGTGTCAGATCCTGGGCATGTGAGTGTTTCATTATGTATTGCTTACACTGGGGTGGAACACTGGCAGTGTAGTACTTAAGTGCTACAGCTACTAACATAAAGGTCTGCAGTTTGACTCTACCACGTGCTCCTTGCAAACTCTATGAGGCAGTTCTGCTCTGTTCTATAGGGTTGCTATGAGCCAGAGTTAACTTGATTGATGGCTATGGGTTTTGTTTTGTGGGAAGGGGAAGCCAGTAACTTTTTATAGCACTTCATTTTAAGGAACATTTCCAGTAAACAGATTTGAACCACTTAGGAAGTCTTAAAAATCCTCTGCTCTTAATTATTCTTTAGTTTTCCAGTTCATTGATTTCCATACCCTTTGGGCCTCTTTCTT
This sequence comes from Heterohyrax brucei, assembly GCA_028571685.1. Taxonomy (NCBI): domain Eukaryota; kingdom Metazoa; phylum Chordata; class Mammalia; order Hyracoidea; family Procaviidae; genus Heterohyrax; species Heterohyrax brucei. The sequence continues at coordinate 114,265,635 of CM053143.1, read as the reverse complement.
TTTCTGCTTACTCTTTGACAGATGATTCTTCTTTCCCTGGTCCATCTCTGTTTCCTTCTTTGTAATGATGCAATCTTGTTTTACCTTCTCAGGACCTCGATCAGATTTGACCTCCTCTGAGAGTGCTGCACTTTTTTGCCCTGGTCGGTGTTACGCTGCATTGTCTAACCTCTGATCAGCCGTTGCAGCATATTTTGTCATCAAACATTGTTCTGTTTCATCTGGATGACATTTCTCCCTAATAAGACTTAATTTCCTTAAGAAGCCTTGGCATTTTCTAGAATTCTTACTGTATTGTTATTGTGTGCCGCTGAGTCAGTTCTGACTCAAAGTGATCTGTAGGACAGAGTAGAACTGTTCCACAGGGTTTCATAGACTGTAATCTTTATGAAGGAGCAGATTCCCAGGTCTTGTCTCCTGTAGCATGGCTCATGGGCTCAGGCTGCTGACCTTTTGATTAGCTGCTGGGTGCTTAACCATTGTGCACCAGGGCTCTTGTTACACAGTAAAACCTGTTGCCATCCAGTAGATCCTCACTCCCTGGTTTATATACTCTGTATAACCCCCAGGGTTTGTGAATATGGCCATTACTCCCGTGATTAACTCCCTCCACCCTCCAAAAATGCTGCAGTGAAGTTGATTCTGACTTACAGCAACCCTACAGGACAGAGTAGAACGGCCAATAGCATTTCCAAGGGTCAGCTGGTGGATGTAAACTGCTGACCTTTTGGTTAGCAGCCACAGCCTTAACCAGTCTACCACCAGGACTCCCTTCTAGTGATTAGGTTATGTTTTATGGCACAGTTAACTTTCAGGAAAGGGGGATTGTCCTAAGTGGACTTGACCTAATCCGGTGGTCTTTTAGAAGGAACTGGACTCTTCCTGAAAAGTGAGTGGAATTTGACATGAGAGAGATGGCCTGCTGCTGACATTGGAGATGCATACAGCCCTGTGACTTAAGAAGCTGAGAGCAGCCTCTCACTGACCACCAGCAAGGAGAGGAGGACCTTTTTGTGACAACTGCTAGAAAACAAATGTTGCCATCTACCTGGATGAGGGAAACCTTGATGGCATAGTGGGTTAAGTGCTGTTTGCTAACCAAAAGATCAACAGTTCAAATCCGCCAGACGCTCCTTGGAAGCTCTGTAGGGCATTTCTACTCTGACCTGGGTTGCTCTGAGTTGGATGGCAATGGGTGAGTTTACCTGAATGGGTTTGGAAGTGGAAAATTTCCCCTGGTACTTTCTGACAGGAATTCCACCTTGGCTATCACCTGGATTTGAGCCTTTTGACACACTAAGCAGAGAACTTGGCAACATTATGCTTAGATTTCTGACCTATGGAACTGAGTGCTAATAAATGGGCATTTTTTTTGGCAGTTACATTTGTGATAACTTGTCATGTGGCCGTAGGAGGCTAACACACACATAGGGGTTTTCTGTAAGCGGCCTGTTTCATCCTGATAATCTCGAGGGCTGCGATTCAGATGTAGATGGGATTTGAGATTTGGGGCAAGGACTGTTAGTCATAGTTGCAGAGCGTTGTTTGTTAATGTGTATGTTTATTTTCTAAGAGTGATTTTACCGTGGCTTTGGTCCTTTTTATGACTGTTCCTCAAATTTTAAGTGCTTGAAATGTTTTGCCAGAGTCACAGATGCTATAGGTCATCTAAGGAGCTGGAGAAGCCTTGGGGGGGAAAGCGGCCAGGCTGTGACTGAGCAGACGTCCTGGTGGTTTCTTTCTATGATTTCCTGAGAGCTGATTTGGGTTTCCTTCTTTTCCTGATTTTGCAGTGGCTGCGGTTACACAGCCGTTACCGTAACTGGAAATCCCTTGCCTTTTCAGAAAGGGACAGAAACAAATGATGTCTTTAAAAAGGAAGTGGCTAATTTATATCCGGTGATAGAATTGGTGGCACAGGGAAGGAAGTGTCTCATCCATATTTCATTATTTGCTGATTAATACATTTGCTAAATAGACATACAAACTGTGCCACAGTATTTGTCAAAGAGGAAGCATTGAGGGATTGATGTGTGAATATGAGAACTGGAACCATGCATAAAAAGTTGAAAAAAATAAACTTCCAGCTGATTTGTGCCTCTTTTAATTCTTTTTACCCTCCTATTTTGGAAAATAATTTTGGAAAATAATTCAAAACCAAACCCACTGCTATTCAGTTGATTCTGACTCATAGTGACCCTATACAACAGAATAGAACTCTCCTATAGAGCCCCTAGGGTCGCCACGAGTCGGATCCGACTCGATGGCACTTGGCTTGGCTTTATAGAGTTTCCAAGGAGCACCTGGTGGATTCGAACTATCCACTTTTTGGTTAGCAGCTGTGGCAGGTAACCACTATGCCACAAGGGTTTCCTGTTTTGAAAAAACTTGTGTCACATGTTAAAGAAAGGGCTCCAAGTCCATTCCAACTCATGGCAACCCCAAGTGTAGCAGAGTAGAGCTGCTCTGTAGGATTTTCTTGGCTGTCTTGTTTATTAAAGCAGATCTAAAGGTGTGGGTTCAAACTGTCAATCTTTAGATTAGCAGTCAAGTGCAATCTATCTGTGTCTCTCGGGGACCGTAAAGGCAGAGCAAAAGGGACAAAAATGACCCAAATGAGCAACTGTGACACAATTGAGTGGCTTTCTCCTTTGCAAGAGAGGTGATACGTCTTCTGTGAAATCAGAATATTTGGAATCCTACTGGAAAGCCATAGGGGTTTGAAATAGTTAGTAACACTTTCCTGTGTCCCATATTGTTCTCATTAGCTTTCCTAGGTGGGGGCATTGTGAAGGGCTTCTCATCATCTCTGTGATGTGCGGTGGTACAGAGAACAGCTGGAACATCTGTTTCTGATTGGACCGAGCCTTTATAAATATTTTTTGCCTATTTGTCACATTGCTTACCTCCCACCCCCGTTTTCCTCTGAGTACTGCAGCGTTGGTATGCATCCCTGGAATGCACATGTGGACCTTGTCATTCCAGACATTTGACTTTCTGCTGATCAGCAGTTTGCGGCATGAGGCTGTTAGTCATTAGTCACTTTGACTCAAATACAAAGACTATGGTCTTTGGAAACTTACAAAAATGTCTTTTTCCATTGTTGTTAATTTTTAGCATCTTAGTTAGATTGAATCAGAGTTTACATTGACTTTTAGAAAAACATTGTCTAAGAAAAAGTATTGCCACTTTTTATCATTTCTGGATTATTATTTTTCCTGAAAGTTTGTTCTGCTAAGTTTGTAGTGCAACAGCTGGGGCCTTTCTTCACCTCAGATGGAGACTGCTTTTAAATAGTGTTTTTTCCTAATTGTTATACAATAAATCTAATTTCCGATGTGACAAGGGTGAGATCCCGGTCTGAGATGAACATGCCAGATCTGAGGCCTGTTGGGAAGTGTGGGCAGTTATGTTATCTAAAGGTAGGAAGAAGAGAGAACAGAAAGGACCAGGAGGCAGGGCTGGAAAACTGGAAACAGCACTACTGTGCTTTCAGGCCTTTTGTTTCCTGCTTCACTCAGGAGCCTATTTGAACCATTATCTGTGAAGAGGGTCTGAGTGTAAAGGAGGGATGGGTGAAGCAGGCAGCAAGATGTGTTGTTCTCAGTATGGTTCTGTCTCTTCCCACTTTGACCTTTGCATGGGGAAAACCAGTCACTTGGCACCAGGTTGTTGTCAGCTGCCATCGAGTCGGGTCTGACTCCTGGTGACCCTGCATACAACGGAATGACACCACCTTGACCCGTGACAGCTTCATGATTGCTGGCATTGTTATTGTCTATCCTAGGGGCTCATCTTCCAGCACCATTGTGGACTTACATCACTAGACCTTTCTTCCAGTCTGTCTTAGTCTGGGAGCTCCACTAAAACCTGTCTACTCTGAGTGATCCTGCTGGTATTTAAAAATACCGGTGGCATAGCTTCCAGCAATGGACAAAGTACTATATTCTACTCTACCTGTTTTCCTTGTATGAAATCGGGGGTTGGAGAATATGACTTTTGAGAAGCACCGTCCTGGATACATGTTTTGGCAAGGTCCAGAGGGGATGATGTCAGAAAAAGAGCTTAAGGATCTTAGTCATGGATTTCAAGGCTCAGAAACAGAAACCAGCCATTAGACTGACTGTGGTTATGCCAGTTAAGAAGGCTAAATGGGAAAAAGTCAGCCAGAAAGATATGGTGGGTACTTAAATGTTTGAGTTATTCCATCTGGGTGCAGAGGAGAAAAGCTGGCTTAGAATTAGAATGTGGAGAAGTCAGGGGAAGGCATGAGATGATTACAGAGAGGACTTTTACTTCTGCAAGTGGATGCAGATTTCATCAGGATTAACAACATGTGGTTGAGCACTTTGACTGCTAACCCAAAGGTCAGCAGTTTGAATTCACCAGCCTCTCTAAGGAAATCCTATGGGGCAGTTCTGCTCCTTTCTCAAAGTGTGTTATAAGTCAGAATTGATTCAAAAACAACGAGTTTTAGCAACGTATATGCTAATAGGTATTATTCTAGAGCCTCTCTGACACCTTGAACTAGATGTTGTTGCCATTTGGCGTAAGAAAATGAGAGGAAGGACAAGTTTGAATTGAGAGTGGGGGATGGAAATTGAGTTCCATTTCAGAGTTGGTGGCTTCGAAGTGCCTGGGCCATGGATATACAGGTGGGGAGCATAAGAAAGGACTGGCTGTGGACAATGGCTAGAGAGTTATTGTCCTATGGTTGGCCAAGAATGAGCTTACCCAAGCCAAGTATGTGAAATGAGCTAAAGACAGAGCATTGTGCAATGAATTCTTGTGGCAGCCCTGTGAGGTATGATTTATTTTCAAGTTGAGAAAACCAGGGTGGAGAAGGTAAATGACTTGCCCCAGGTCACAGAGCAGGGCAGTGGCAGTGTTTATACTTGCCCTATGCTTCTCCTCACTCTGATCACTTTCAGTGTAACTTGGTTCTGCAGTTAAAAAAAATAAGTACTTGTATATTTTATCCCATCACCTGTGTATTGGCTGCAATAAAAATTGTAGAATTATCTCCTTGAAAAAACTTTTCATCCATATAGTACTGAATTATTATTGTTACTAGTTTAAAAAACCTTTTATTATTTTTTCAACTATAAAAGTACATGAGTTTTTTTGTAGTAATTCAGTATTACAGAATTTTTCAATTGTTACATTGCAGAAATGGAACAATTTAGATAATAAAAAAATCAATAATCCTAGCACCTACAAAGAAAACTCCTACAGTATTATTTTTGCAGAATTTTTTCCTCTTTTGGAAAAAGTTACTTCCAGATAGCACTTGGAACTGGGGCAGTTACTCAATGCCAGTCAAGTGTTTTTTTTGTTCATTTGGTGGTGGTTTCCAAGGTAGTCCTGGTGGTGCAGTAGTTAAGCACTCTGCTGCTGACCAAAAGATCAGCAGCTCTGCAAGAGAAAGATGTGGCATAGATTTATAGCCTTGGAAAGCCTGTGAAAAGTGGTTCTACTTAGTCCTGTAGTGTTGCTGTGAGTTGGGATTGACTTGGACAGCAGCAGATTTAGTTTTCTGGTTTTCCCTGGGCATAGCAGGTAGAGCGGACCTGGCTATCTGACTGAGCTCCTGGCCCATACGTTCTGTTTCTTTACAGTCCTAGCCTCCAGCTGGGCTGCACTCAGGTTCTTTCTTCCTCATCGTATTGTTTTCCACCTGTTCCCTCCTCACCCTGGCGTTCTCTGTTCTGCGGCTTCTATGAGACTTATTCTTGGGGGTTTTCTTGCCTCTGACCTTAGGATTTCATGGCATAGATGAGAAGCAGTGTTGCAAATGTTGTTCATGTCGTCCTTGAAGAATGTGATCCTTGTTGGTGATGAGATGCTTCAGATATTTTATGTTATGAAAGTTCTAGGCACTTGAATCAGTAGAGCTAGGCTTGCTGACCCACAGAGCAGGAGAGCTGAGTGCCTGTAGGCAGGAGGCTACGTGGTGGAGTGGAATGCCTCTGGGCACACAAATCGGTGCTGCTACGGAGCTTTGGAACACTTGCCCCAGCAGAGCAGATACAGACTGAGGCCTAGGCCATGAAGCCATAGGAAGCAGAAGCTGAAAAGACAAAGAGCATGAGAAGCCGAGCAGCCTCAGTCTCGAAAGTATGGCCATGAACTCAAGGGTTTAAAAGGGTGGAGCCATGGCTTCCTGTGCTCGTAAGCGTGGAATTGCCACTCAGTTGGGCTTAGGGTGCACCTAAAGCCAATGGGGCAGAGCTCCTGTCCAAGTGGACCTAGAAGGCTGAGTTGTAGCACAGGGCCAAGGGTCTCCACTCGGAAGAGAGTATGGACAATACTTAGAGTCTGGAGGGCAATGCTGATGTGTAAATTGTCTCAGAAAGCAGAGGATTATATTCAGAGGTTTGAAGGCTAATGTAATGTGTGTTTTCTGACTTGTTTGGCTTTCCTTCTCCATTTGTAATGAGGTGTCTAACTTGTGTCTGTTCTGCCATTATACCTTTGAAAGCAGGTAGCTTGTATTCTAGGTTTCACAGATGTAGAAGGGTTTTTATATTTTGGACTTGGAGCTGATTTAAGACTTGTATCATATGGGACAGACATGTTTTTGCTAAGACTTTTGCTATGATGGGATGATTGTGTTACGAGTCTCAAAAATGTGATTTTTTGGAGCTCCAAAGGGTGGAGTGTAATAGCTTGAACTGTGTCCCCCCAAAATGTGAGTAGCCGTGTGGGCTGGGCTATGCTTCCCAATATTTTAGGGTTGTCCTCCATTTTGTGATTTTCCTATGCCATATGTTAGAGGCTTAGGATGGGACTGTAAACTCCTTTATAAGATCACCTCCCTGCCCCACTGTAAAGGGAGTTTCCCTGTAGTATGGCTTGTGCCACTCTTTATCCTTTCATCCTATAAGAGATAAAAAGAAATGGAAGCAAGCAGAGAATTGGGAACTTCACACCATCAAGCAAGCAGCACCAAGAAAAGAATGCGTACTCCAGGCCTGAGGTTCCTGCACCAAGATGCCCCCTGACCAAAGCCTGATGTCACACAAGGACTTTACTTCAGAGCCCACAGAGGGAAAGCCTTCCCCTGGAGCAGACACCTTGAATTCAGACTTGTAATCTCCTGGACTGTGTAAAAACAAACTTGGTTAAAGCTGTCCACTTCTGCTATCTCTGTTAGAGCAGTATCAGATAACTGAAACAGAATTTGGTACTGGGACTTGACTTTCACTGTTCTCTCTTTTGCATGGGAACAGTGTTTCCTATCTTCCCACTAAGCTTCCTTGAACCTAGTCAACACTCTCTAGAATGTACTTGTTAAGAGCATATATTTTCAAAAATGGCTTGTCAGGGCACTTGGGTAAAACTTTTCAGACATTCATAGAGGCCAGAATTTTTTTCAGATACTGGAAAGCAGTCATGGATTTCATGTGAGAAAGAGCAAATTTTGTATTTTTTAAAATTTCTCCTTGTCTTGATAGCATCTGCACTATGGAAACAGGACTTGAAAAAAGCCATAATCTAAGATGAGGGAGGAGGGATATGTGCCCATTCCATTTTACAAGTGGATGTCTTATGGGGCAAAGACAGAGCAAAGGGATTATGCCATATCCTTCCTCTTTGCCCCATCTCAACTCCATCTAAACTTGGGCATCCATTAAGACTTGAGTCATAATCCTTTCTACCTCCTTCTATCAGGCCATGCTTGTCAGAAAGACTTTGTTTTCATCTGAGTATGTAAAAACTGCACATCAGCTGTTGATAGGATCTGCCTACTAGTTTAACACACAAGAATACATGGTTCTATATACTGCAGATGGGTGTTTTTGCTGAAAGAATGAGTAGTGATGGTAGTTATGAGGTTGCATGGCATCCCACACTTTGGATACCTTATGGGTATCCATTTGTGACTATTTGATTAACAGCTGTGAGCACCATAGACAGTAAGCTCTGTGAGTTAGGGATGCTTTGTTTTCTCACTTCATGTCCTTAGCATTTAGCACAGTGATTGGTATTCAGTGAATACTTGTTGAATGAATGAAAGCATGCATAAACATTTACTTTCTTCTTGAGGACAGATAACTAACTTATCAGAGGAGTTACAGTATTTGAAAAACAAATGTTACGTTGTTGATGGCATGTACTATGTAGCTGGGCCATGATTCCTGTGTTTGTACTGAACACTACGCTACAGACTTTTTTCTTGTCTTTATTCCCTAAATGATATGCCAAGGCCATAGTGTAACAACTATTTATATAGCATTTACTTTGTATTATTGTAAGTAAGTAGAGGTTATTTAAAGTATGCTGGAGGCTGTGCATAGGTTACATGCATTCACTATGCCATTTTATATAAGGGACTTGAATATCTTTGGATTTTGGTATCCCTGGTGGTCCTAGAACCAATCATTCTCGAATACCAAAGGATGGCTGTACTTCCTAGATTTAGCTTTGGGGGTATAATATCTACTTTAGTTGTGGAACACTGCAGATACAAACCAAAAAAACCAAACCCAATGCTGTTAAGTTGATGCTGACTCATAGCGACCGTAGAGCTAAGGGAATTTCTTTCTCTCTCTTTTGCCTTCCCCTCTTCCTTCGCTTCCTTTCTTTCTCTCTTTCTTTCTTCCTTTGTCTCTCTTTTTCCCTCTCTCTCTCTCTCTTTTTGTCTTTCTCTCACGTTTCCAAAGGTGGGCACATACCCTTTTTTTTGTTTTTAAATTAAGTCATAATTTAGCATTATTCTAATTAAAAAAAATAAAACATGATAAGTTCTAGTAGAAAACACAGAAGGTGTGCATTACAAATTTTCATTAGGTTGGAGTTTTCTGGGGTACTGGTGGGAACTTCTTGTGTGGAAAGCTTTACCCTGTGTTGCCTTTCTGCAAGCAAAGTGACAGAATTAAATTTATGCCTCTCTAATTTCTAGATTCAAGAAATCTTGGAATTAGTATTAAAACCAGAGACTTTGCTTAGAGATCATTTGGTTAAATCTCCTCTTTTCACAGATGAAGAAACATAAGCCCAAGGGTTAAGTGACTTTGAGCCATATGTTTTATACCCATACACTGAAACTTTGAAAGTAATGGAATCACCACTTCCTACAAGTAGAAATCTCTAGCTCTCTAAAAAAGAATGCATAAAGGAAGTTTCCTCTTAAATTAAAAAAATAAATTTTAAAGGGAGGAATTACTCAAAACTTAAATTGTATTACCTATTTGCAAAAATGAAAATTAAATTCTGCTTATTTTCAAATTAAAACAGGTCACCTTGGTATCTTGCTGTCTTGCTTTCTGTTAGCTGATAAGGATCACAGACTATAGACTACCCAAAACCACATCTGCTGAGGGACTTTTGGTCTGAAAGTAAAGAGATACGGCTTCACTTTGAGTTTGGTGAATAGAATCCATTTAGGAATACTCAGTTTATTAATCTCAGAGACTCTGGGCTGGATTAAAATAAAACAAAATTTGATTTAATTTAAAATTGAAAGTAAAGATTAACATGAGGAATCCAGAATGTTTTCCAGCTGTGGGAGATGTTGATGTTATTGGCCTGGCTTGTTCCTGTAAATAGTAATGTGATTCTGTGGCTTTTGCCCCAGCTTAGAAAATGAGTTTCCTATTTAGGGTGGAGTTTCTTCATGCTGGACTCCTCATTAACTCCCCTCCCCGCCCTTTTATTTATGTATTTTTTACGTTAGTGATCACTTTCCCGCTTCCTAAATCTAAGGGCTTTTCTGAACATCAGGCTCTCCTAGGATACTGAAATTAGAAGCATAGCAGCAATTAAAGTAGCTTCTAATTCATTTCAAATTTAAAAGTTTTGTCTGTCTACCTGATTTAAAGAAAAAAAAAAAAACCATGTTTTTACCTGTTAAATGTTGTTATTGTTAGGTGCCCTCAAGTTGATATTGGAATCTGTGTGCAAGAGTAGAATTGCCCCCTAGGGTTTCCTAGGCTGTAGGCTTTACAGAAGCAGATCACCAGGTCTTCCTCCTGCAGAACTGCTGGGTGGGTGCCAGCCTTTGGTTAGCAGCCAAGCACTTGACCTTTGTGCCATCAGGGGCCCTTTATTAAGTACTGGGCACTCACATACATCGCTTCCGTATATCCTCCCAACAACACTGCCAAGTACCTCGTTTTTCCTAATAGAAGAATAGAGACTAAGTTAGAAGGCAAAGCTGGTTTTCGAACCTGGTGATCTCTTTGTGAGTCCAAGCCTTTTATTTTACTGTCCTGCTTCTCTTGAAGCAAAATTTGGAATTGTGGAGCATAAGTTACTCTGTGCATGTTTTAAAACAGCACTCAGAACATAGGTGTTGGTATACATGCTTATATAATTTGTTTTATGATTATAGTAATAATAATTTGAAAGTAATGGGATCACCACTTCCTACAAGTAGAATTCTCCAGCTCTCTATAAAAGAATGCATGAAGGAAGTTACCTCTTAAATTAAAAAATAATTCAGATCTTGAAGGGGGAATTATAATATCTGTTTGCAAAAATGAAAATTAAATCCTACTTATTTTCAAATTAAAACCCGTATCACCTTACAATAACTACATACGATTATTGTAATAATTATAAACAAATTATATAAGTCTGCTAGACATCTGAAAGACTTGTTGATTATTAACTTGAGAGTATACAGTCATAATCAGATGATGCTTTGGGCATAGGTAGCATTTATCTAGGTATTTAGCCTTCACAAGCTAAATATCTGTGTGTCTGTTTTATTTTTCCTGATAGATTTGGAAAGCTCTCATTTTTCCTAGGAAACTCAGGAGGCATAGTGGTTAAGAGTTAACAGCTGCTAACCCCAGAGGTCAGCAGTTCAGATCCACCAGGTTCTCCTTGAAAATTCTGCAGGGCAATTCTGCTCTGTCATGTAGCATCGCTATGAGTCAGAATCAACTTGAGGCAGCAGGTTTGGTTTTTGGTAACCCTTCCTAAAAGATGTCTCCTGAATTTCCTCAGCCCAAAGCCTCTCTTCTCTCTTAATAGCCAAAACCCACTTTTCCTATCTAAAGCTTACTGTAGTCAGTGCCATAGCATTTATCACTTCTACCCTTAGTACTGTTACACTGGTACGGAGCCTGTCTCTCCTGATACGTTATAAACCTGTTAAGGGCAGGAGTTGTGTTTGTCTTTGAATGACGAAAATAACATATTTTAGCCCCTTTAGTGCTTTCAGCCATGATGTTTTTGAATGAACAACAACAAAAATACTGTGTCTACTTGGCAGTGATGTTTTAAAGGGCAAAACGTAAGACAATAAAACAGTTAAAGACTAGTTATTTTATATCATAACATTATAATGTATTTCACGATGGAATGGGCTGTAGAACAGACCCTTACTAAGTGGATTAGCAGATTGAGGACTAAATCAGTTAAGGTTTTATAGTTACCTACTTAGTGGATCTGTGTTGGCACTTTTGTTGTTTCAAAAATGGCCCGAACTAAGCCGTATATTATGGGCTTCATGTGCCATAGTCTTGCAAAAAGTCTGTGTCTGGCCTTGGTGTTGCCAAGACCAGTGAAAATATACTTGATGCTGTTTTGCCAGTGCTAATCTTCAATTTCCAGCTCTATGATTGTCAATGAATTACAGTTTGAGAGAATTTTTTTCTTTCTATTTTAACATTGGGGTTTTTTTCCTGTAAATAGACTTACTTTTTTGATTGGTTCTAGCTTACAAAAAAATAGAGCAGAAAGTACAGAGACTCCTCATATAGTTCCTCTCCCTTTGCCCACAGTTTCTCTTGTTCTCTATACTTTGCATTGAGGTGGTGCATTTGTTACCACTGATGAACCAGTACTGATAGATGACTATTAAATAGAGCCCAAGCCTCGTACTGTTGTACAGTCTCACAGATTTTGACGAATGCGTAATATCATGTGTCCATCATTGCAGTATCATACAGTATATGTACAGTTTTACTGCACTTAGAAATGCCTTGTGCTCTACCTATTCATCCTTTTTCCCCTCTTCCCGAACCTCTGGCCACCGGTGACCTTTTCACTGTCTTTATAGGTTTGCCAGTAAACCCTGGTGGTGTAGTGGTTAAGTGCTACATCTGCTGACCAAAAAGTGAGCAGTTGGAATCCACCAGGTGCTCCTTGGAAATGCTGTAGAGCAGTTCTACTCTGTCCTGTAGGGTCTCTGTGAGTTGGAATTGATGCTAAGGCAGTAGGTATAGCTTTGCTAAGGAGCTCTAATGCACAATGGTTAAGCCCTTGGCTGCTAACTGAAAAGTTGAGGAGTTTGAAGCCACCAGCTACTCTGGGACAAAAGACCTGGCAGCCTGGTCCTGTGAAGATTGTAGCCTAGGAACCCTACAGGGCAGTTATGCTCCATGAGTCAAAATTGACTCCGTGGTGCATAACGACATAGTTTTGCCTTTCCCAAAATGTCATGTAATTGGAATCATACAGTATGTTGCCATTCAGATTCACAGTGGGCTTTTATTTTATGGCAATATAAATTATTGTATTGACTGGGAACTGATTAGATTACTGAGTGAGAGCAGTAAAGTAATGACTAAATACGTGGACTCTAGACCCTGGAGCCTGACTTGCTGGCTTCATAGTTTAGCTTCTCAGCTTATGAGCTGTTTGACCTGGGGCAAGTCATTAAACTATGTTTCCGTTTTCTTGTCTGTAAACTGAAGGTGACAGTGATTGTGAGTACCTCATAGGGCTGTTAGCAGAAATGAACTAGTTCATTACTGTTGAGGGCTTTTCTGGGAGTGGCCTGTGAAGGATAGCTGTTTTGATGGTGCTCGTGAAATACTAAATAGCTTGAGCCATCTTCATCCAATCAGAATCTTCCTTTTATTGGCGCAGAAAATAGTTACTGAAATTCTCTCTGAGACATCATACTAAAGACCATGGTGGGGAGGTCAAATCCGAATGGGCTCTGGAAGGCTTGGCTATCAGATGTGGGATATAAGGTTCTTTCAGATAGAGGAAATAGTGTGAAGGAGCCATGAGGTAGGGGTGGGGCAGGCAGCAGAGATTTGTCCCAGGAACATGAAATAGTTCAGCTTAACAGGAGGTAGGTAAGGTGTTCCATGGGGACTCGTGGTGATTCAGTGGGAATGGAGATTTGGGCCCAGCCCATGGATGGCCTGAGATGACAAGCCAAGGCATTTGGATTGAGGGCTTTTGAGTATTGAGAACCCTTGACCCACAAGGTAGAGAGAAAGGATTAGAGAACCATGGGACCAAGGCAGGGAGGATAGCTGGGGAGCTGTTGAGTTAGTAGGAATAGAGATGAGGAGGATAAAGCATTGCTAAAATTTAGGAATTGATGGGAAGAGGGATGGTCCCAAGCATAATTAAGTGCCATGAACAGAAATAGGGGGCTCTGGGGAAAGAGTGGGTTTGAAATAGAGGGATATGATTTTAGTTTTGTGTACATAAATTTGAGGTACAAACAGGGCAACCTAAGAGAGCTGCCCATGCGATAGAAATTTAGAACTGGAACCCAGGAAGAAAAGTCCAGGCTGAAGATAAATTTCAGGGAGTCATTTCCAGATGTATGATAGTGTTAATGACATAGGAACATAGGCAGTTCTCAGATAGGGCCTATAGATTCAGAAAGCGCCCAGATTGCTTGAATAGTGATGGCTTAGGCTAGATGCAATCTACGTGCACAATGGAATGCTGGAGTGCAGGGATTCAGTTCAGCTGCTCTGTGTGAGTCACGAGGTTAGTTGCTTAGAGCTGTTCTTTGCATTTACTACAGAGCTTTCCAGTTTTTAAAGCCTTTTCATGATCCAAAGACAGAACTTCCTGTTTCCCTCTTTCCTGTCACATACTGATAGGCAGTGACTCTCAGGATGCCTTTAATATTGGTCAGAGAATTACACTTAAAAAACAAAACAAAACAAGACAAAATTGTGTTATAAAATTTGTGTGTTTGGTATGACAAAATCAGAAGACAAAGACTCTAAAGGCATAACAGTAAATTCCCCAAATGTCAGGATCAGACTCCATAACCTTTCATTCTGAATGTGGTTTTCAATGGGTATAAAAATACTCAGTGGGTGTGTGGGTGGCTTGTGTTTTGGAAATGGTGAGAATATGAGCCGCTGAGCACTGAGTTCTGGGATGAGAGCTATAATTACTAACTCTGATTCTTTCCCAGGATTGGTTCATGGGAGGATATCTGATATCTAAAATCCAAACAATCCAGAATCTAGAGCACTACACCCCTCTTCCCCCTCCCCGGGATGTGAAAAGAGACCTTGTGGCAGAGAAGGGAGGGAACGTGGATGACACTTCCTCCTGGGCCTGTCTCCTAACACTTGCTTCCCCTACCATTCCCGTCAGGGACGCGTCAGAAGCCAGGGCGGGTGCGATGGCTTCTCCTGCTTGGTGCACAGCAGCCATCATGCAGCTGTGATGGAAAGAGTTCTAAATATAACCCGGGACTCATTTCAGATCCTCCTCCCCCAGGTCCTGGCAGATGTGGTGAACACCCTAAAAATACCTGCTCTCTGAGTCTTTGAGGTATCTGAAGAGGAAGGGGCAGGGACTAGCACTGAGGCCCTAAGAAATGGAGGCTTGTTGGGAGGCTTGGCCGGCTGCCAGACTTGTGTCCACTGGAACTTGCTCTGAAAGCCATTTAGTGAGCTGTCTACCATGCCATCCTGTGCTCAAGGATAAGTGCCTACTTTTGAGTCTCATATTCACTGTTGGCAGGTTTCAAGGAAACTATTCATAGATGAGGCATCTGTTCTCTACCCTGTTGACCTCAAACCTGCAGCTGCCACTATGATATTCAAATAGTATGGTGGTTTTTAGTCTTATTTCACAGAATCAGAATTCTAAAGATGGTGAAGAATAACATCGTTCATAAAACGTTCCATTGAAATCACTGCATTTATGGAGTCCTGTTTCTCTGCATATAGAGGGACCATAGAGATTTGGGAACAGTATTATTTTCTCCAAATGCAAGCTATACCACAATATTGTAAGTTGAAGTGTCCTAACAGACCAGGGACTGAAAGCTTCACAGGTTGTCGCCAACGCCGATGGGATATGTTCACAGTTGAGGAGGCCTTTAGCTCCAGTTTATTGAGCAGCATAAATTGCCTGGCTTTTTTAATGTACTGGAGTCTCCATCAGTAAACTCTGAGAGGGCCCAGTGCGTGTAGAAACTCTGCTAAGGGCTGTATGGGGGGAGCATGTATTATGGTGCTTATAATGTGTCTCTAGTTGTACTGAGCATGTGTCTTCCAAAGCTTCTTTATGAATCTGGAACAGTGTAGCTGTATTGTTATTATGTGTTGAAAGTTTTTCTTAAGTGATTGAAGGTGTCACGTGGGTGGATTTTCAGGTCCCTTAAGTGCCCCATCTCTATGCATCGCTCTGTGTGTAGCCACTTCAAAATCCATAAAACAGACCAGTTGCTGTTGGCATTGGTTCTAACTCAGTGAGCCTATAGGACAAAGTAGAACTGCCCCAGAAGGTTTCCGAGGAGTGCCTGGTAGATTCAAGCTGAGAACTTTTGATTAGCAGCGAAGTTCTTAACCACTACACCACCGGGGTTCTAAGCCACTAAAAGAAGTTAAAATTTACCTGGACCATTACACTTGTTGATGAGGAATGAACTACCCTGGGATATAGTCTGTCTGAGGAAATAGTTTGTGATTTTGTGAGAGCCATGGATGTGGAGCAGTTGGTGCTTTCTGTATGTCAGAACTCAAGGAGGGTGTAGGTGCAGAGGAAATCTTTTTTTCCAATGGAGGGAAAAAGGAGAAGAAGGGAAAAGGTGATAATGTCTGTAATGTGTGATACTTACGTAGCATGATTCCTGGATTTTCAACAATTCTACTCCGAAATTCTAGAATGAAGAGCTTCGAAACTTGTCCCTTTCTGGCCATGTTGGATTTGACAGCCTCCCTGACCAGTTGGTAAACAAGTCTACTTCTCAAGGATTCTGTTTCAACATCCTGTGTGTTGGTAAGTGATCCATCACCTGCTGAGCAAGGGGGTGGGCTGGTGATTGTCAGAGGGGCACATTCCAGGGAAATAATGGGAGTGATAGTTCTGCTTACCTTGTTTCCTCGGTAAAGCAGTTAGACAAGTTGATAGTTACAGTTGGGTAGATGCTTTGCAAGCTTTATGATGTTGCTCAAATTACTGATTTTTGCTATATAGTCCATGAGCCAGTCAGTTTAATATTGTTTAGACTTGCCCACCCCACTTTTTTTGTATGTGTGGGAAGAGTAAAAGAAGCCTTCTTGGCCTTGGACCGTAACTGAACACTAGAAAGTTAAAAGATGAGACTGAGAGATACGTGATGAGATAGTTCAAAACCCTTTTAAGAATTTGCTCCTAGGTTCGCTGGCTAGTGCAATAGCAAGCAACATTAAAATATTTTAAAAGATATGCTACCTCTAAAGTAGATAAAACCCAGAACCACATTAACTACTTTAGTAAACCTATAATGTTTAAAACTTGCTTTTAGGACAAAAGACAACTTAAAATTCTATTTTATATTCAAAGTAAATTATCTACCCGAATTATTGAATTAACCTTCTGTCCTTAAATTGGGACCTAAAATTGACCTTAGTTTATTCCTAGTAGATAAGTGGAAAAAAAACACAGAGGCTTGACTTCCTTACATCTGTAGTATGAATTATTCATATCGTTGAAACATTATACTTTAGCCCAGACCTCTAGCCTTGGTGTTTTCCTTTCTCTTTTCTCTAGGCATGTCCTTGTGATACGGACGAAGGTAGAAAAGGGGGGGAGGGGGAGGGAAAACATAACTGTAACTCTGCTGTTCGTTTGAAGCAGAAATGTCCCTAGACGAAAAATTGGCCTTTTTCTTCACCATCTCTCTCACTCTTGACAAGCAACTAAACAGCAATAAAGTAGTTTGCCAGTATTGTTGCCCTTGTCCCTTTGGCCATCTGCATCTGAGATACCACTTTGAGACAAACCACATGGAATTCTGTCTATTGCTAAGCCGTCTATCCTCCCCCGAGCCTGGTACAATGTACTGAACTTCTCATGGCCAAGTCAAGTGCATTCAGTTTAGAAGACGCATATATTCAGTATAAGAACCACTATTGCTTATTTATTAGTTATGGGAGAAGGGGATGTTTGGGAAAAGCAGATATGCTCCTTTTTTAAAAAACATTTTGAGAAATGTATTTAAAGTGGCCTTTGAGCTGGACATTGAGGTGGCTTTGCACACGAGACCTGCTTGCTCTCTGGTATGTTGTAGGCAGTGGGTGAGAGAATGACTGGAGAGAAATAAGACCAAGGCGCCAGCTCACATGCTTTCTCCTTTTCCCCACATGAAGCCTTTTAAAATTCAGCAGGGGACCTCCTGAGTGGCAGCTAGCTCTACAGACTGGCATAAATGAGTTGTCTTTTTTTCTTACGGTAAATGCTCAATGCAGAGTAGGGCATTTCTTCATTAGCATAGCAATTTGTTGGCAATTTGTTGGTTTTCTATTGAAAAGTTTGCTGAACTGTAATCCGAGGCCAATTATTATTCTGGCTTCCCTTCCCTTCCTCCCTCAGCCCTGTCTCCAAAACCAGTTTGGAGAATACATCTGATAGTTATGTCCTGGCCCCTGCACAGTGGGGAAAATGCTGCCAGTGGAATTGGACTTACTGGAAAGGCCTGGTCTGACAGAATGTGTGGCACGGCGAGAGGATGTGTTGGCTCAGTGGCTGACCACTTGTGTTAAATAGCAGCATTCTGACACTAGTTGGGATTCCTCACAAGGCACATCGAGGCTGCCCTGTTCTTCTGTAAAGCAGTTACTCTTCAGACTCTCTTTGGTAGATGGCATCACTTCTGATTCTGAGATTCTTTTCATCTGGTTTCGTTCTTAAATGTGTTTAAAATTATTTTTCAAACTAATACAAATAGCATGTGTTTGCTTATTCGTAAAAATACATAAAAATCCCTCTTTCTCTCCACACAACTGCTTCCTAATCATAGAGATAATACTGTGGAATCCTTCTAGAAAGTAGAAACTTTCTACATCTTTCTGTACTGGAAGATTATTTTTGATGACTTAAATCAGTGTGAGTTTTTATTTTATAGTCCTGTAGATTAGAGGCCAAACATGGATCTCATTCAGTTACAGTCAGGGTGTTGGTTTCCTGGAAGAACTGCATTTGTTTCTGAAGGTTCTATGGGAGAATCGGCTTCCTTGCCTTTTCCAACTTCTATGCCACTACCTTCCAAAAAAATCCCACTGCCGTCGAGTTGAGTCCAACTCATAGGGACCCAATAGGTCAGAGCAGAATTGTCCCACAGAGTTTGCAAGGAGTGCCTGCTAGATTTGAACTGCAGACCTTTTGGTTAGCAGATGTAGCACTTAACCCACTATGCCACCAGAGTTTCTACCTTCAAGCCAGTTGCAACTTAGATTGACCCTATAGGTCAGTGTAGAGTTGCCCCATTGAGTTTCCAAGGAGCACCTAATAGATTTGAACTGCTAACCTTTTTGATTAGAAGATGTAGCACTAAACCATTGTGCCACCAGGCTTTCCCTAACTTTCATGGGTTGCCTCATTCTTGGACTCTTGAGCCCTTTGCTTGATCTTCAAACCCAGAAATGTTGCACTTAATGACTAAGTATTATGTAATTTTCCACTAAACATTGCAGAAATCCAGTTTAAGCTCAATTAAGCATCTTCCTTCCCCATCCCAGACACATACCAAAAAGGTAATGTATTGGATAGTGCAACTGAGAACAGTAGGCTCCAGGGTTTCAGCCTGTTTTCAGGGCTCAGGACTGTATCTGTGGCTCTTGGTCCGGCTTGCTTCTGCTTGGCCTTGTGTTCAGGTTTTTTCGTCATGGCAGCAGTGTGGCCACCAGCGGTGTTATTGGCTCAGCAACTCCAGGGCAAGAATAAGCCATTTCTGACCACTGTGGCTTGATTGTCAGTCACAGGGAGTTCTTTGATTGTCCAGGACTCATGGCCACCATGAGCAAGAGAGGAGGACAACGCAGCTCACTGCAGCACATGAGAGGTTCCTTACAGGAAAAAAGAATTTTTTAGCAGAATAAGGATTAGCTGTGGGAGAGACAGAGCTCTGGTGGTACATAGTGGTTAAGAGCTTGGCTACTAACCAGAAGGTCAGCAGTTGAAATCCACCAACTGCTCCTTGAACCCTCTTTGGGCCAGTTCTGCTGTGTCCTGTAGGGTCCCTATGAGTCCTAATTTACTGGATGGCAATGAGCTTTTTTGTAGAAGAGACACACGCTAGGGAGATAAAACAGCTCTGTCATAATTACATATGCATCTTTCTGTTTGGGTTTACACAGATGAGATTGCATTATTCATGTTATTCTACATTTTCTTTTTATTCCACAGCAACTCGTCAACACCTCTCCATGCCAGTCTATCTAGCTCCCCTGCTCTTCTCTGTAGGCCCTTGGAACGTCTTGGTTAGCGCCATTGTTAGCTCTTTGAGAGACAGAGGTGTGAGCATTAAATATGAAGCATACTAGTCCTCAGAGAATAAACCAAGAAATGAAACTCAGGTCACTTCTGATTCAGAAGGACCATATAGGATAGAGTAGAACTGCCTCATACGGTCTCTAAGGCCGTAATAGTCACAGAAGTAGACTGCCACATGTTGTTCCCGTGGAACGGCTGATGGATTTAAACCTCTGTGCTTCCTGTTAGCAACCAAGCACTCAACCACTGTGCCACCAGGACTCCTTCTCAAAGGACAGACACATGTCTTAGGCTGAGCCCTCTGGAGGACCAAAGTCAGTGGACTGTATGCGCATAAATACATGTAAAGAGATTTAAGCTCAAGGAAATGGCTCACCTAGTTACGGAAACTGGCGAGTCCCAAGTCAGTGGGTTGGGTGTCAGGCTGGAGGCGTCTCCTGCTCAGGTGGTTGTAGGTGCTGGTGAATGCCCAAATCTGCAGTTCAGACTGCAGACTGCTGACTCATATACAAAGAACTGGAGGTCAGAGGATGGGGAGTCAGATGCAGGATCCAGAGAAATCATTGCCAGAACATTTGTACATATTGAGTGACGGCCATACCCCCAAAAGAATTGATTGGCCTTTCAATTGACTGGTTTTTCAGCTGATTGGCTACCCTGGTCAGATCACAAAAAGGAGGACGATTACATAAAACCACTGAGAATTATGACCTAGCCTAGTTGACTTACGACCTTAATGATCACAACATCAAATCTCTTCTCCATGAATATTCTACAGCAAAACAACTGTCTTAGAAGAAACTCTTGCTGTCGATCAATAGTCCATCTGTTTTCAAATTAAGAGTCTATACAAAAAGTATTCTAGTCATATCAAAATATTTGGACAGCCAGACAGAGTATGTGTCATACTTAAGTTAAGAGTATCAATGATAATTTCCTTGTTACCCTACTACCCACTGGCATTTTTATACAGTAAGTACATGTGTGGAGTTTGTAACATCATCACTTTATTTTCATGTGGTAAGTTTGGAAAGGAATTAAGGATAAAAAAAATGGGTTTTGATTCCAGTGAGGAAACTGATGATTCTATCTAAAATGTCTTAAGAGTCATAATTTGATTTTGTGGCAAGACCTGTAGGTTGGAAGCAAAGGAAATAAATGAGAGAGACCAGCTGATCCTGGCATGAGCTTACTCTAGTTCCAGAGA
The DNA here is from genome assembly GCA_028571685.1 of Heterohyrax brucei. Classification (NCBI taxonomy): domain Eukaryota; kingdom Metazoa; phylum Chordata; class Mammalia; order Hyracoidea; family Procaviidae; genus Heterohyrax; species Heterohyrax brucei. Next base: position 114,245,003 of record CM053143.1, on the reverse strand, counting down.
CACTGAACTAAGTGTCTGCCATTGGAAAATATTATCTCTGTTAAGTCCTGGGAAGAAATGAAAAGACAAGAGGGTAGTTTTTACTTAATCAGGAAGAAAATTCTGTCTGATGCTAAACCAGATAGCAGAACACCCAGCAGTTGATAATTCTCCCACTGTCCGTCCTGCTTGCATTATGCTACATCACCCCAAAACCTATACTTCAGTTTAAAAAAAGCCTTTTCTGTTATCCATGCTGTATTTCTCTAGAGAACTCTAGATTACTCAGCCTTTTTTCACAACTTTAAATAGATACGTCTTTCTCACCCATTTTCCAAAATTACATTAACTTTATGTTAAGCTTCATCAACATTGATTGACCCCGCTTTTATTATTTGACAGTTCTTTGTGAAGATACAAAGATGAATAAAATACTGTAACTTCTCTGCTTTTGCAGAGGGCGCAGTTTGATAGTAGAGTGAAAGTAGATTAATAATTCATTTTGAAAATAGAAAAATGCCTTCAGGAGATGAGAGAAGATGAATAGGATGCACGAGTTTAAGATAATTTTAGCCGAGGCTACAGAGCCAGAAAACCAAACCTCTTGCCTTAGAGTCAATTCTGACTCACAGCAACACTATGGGACCGAGTGGGACTGTCCCATAGAGTTTCCAAGGAGCACCTGGTAGATTAGAACTGCCAGCCTTTCAGTTAGTGCTGCAGGCTGGAAGCTGTTGTGTCCTAGCCCCCTTGCCCCCTCCTCTGTCTCCCCAAGTTTTGTACCTCTCTGCTTGGTGCCTTGAAACTATTTACAGAATAATAGGAACTATTCCTTGAAGCTATTAGCCCAAGCTAAGCTATCTGTAATATAATAGGCCCAAAGTTAGAGCTACATCCTTGAAACTGTAATAGCTCAGGTTAAAACTATTTGCATGTTCCTGTCCTTTGTTCAGTAACAAAGATCATGACCATTTTGGGGTTTGTACCACCCTATAAAGCCTATAAATAGGGCTTGTGTTAGCAGATCAGTGTCCATGGTTCTCCATCAGAGACCATGGTCCCACCTGGCCTCAGCTGTATCATGTGTGATTTGTTTATTTGTTCTTGTGTGAGTGACATGTGTTCATGCATGGGTGACATGTTTTCATGTGTGAGAGAGATTTCTCATCCTTTCGCCTGTCCACATTCGGCCTTCGGATTTTATCGAGCGCTGTCCGCTGGAATGTCAGACGCAACAAGTTAGCATCTATAGCTTGTAAGCACTACATCACCAGGGTTTCCCAAGATGATAGAATGAACTTCAGTTATAAAACTTACAATAAAGTTTTAAACAGCTTAACCCTTCGTATTTTTCCAGGAAAATGGCTTATAGGGCAAAATGAATGAGTAAATAGAATTAAGATAAAATTGATCTAAGAAAATAATGTGAAATCTGGAATAGAGTTGGAACCTAAAGTCTAAAATTAGGCATACTTTTAACAGTTAATTGCATGAGGCAACACATTTGTCTCTAGGCTCAGTGGTTGGAGCATGGAAAGAACTCATTCATTCATCCAACAGATACTTACTGAGCATGTATTATGTGTGAAAACACAAGTTGAAAGTTTAACCTAAGACAGATTTTCAGCATCTACAAAGCAAAAACAGAATAATTGCTCAAGATGGGTAGTTTTATCTGGAATCACTGCTCCCTGGGACTTTCAGAAATGGGACAAAATGGGGCATAGGAGTCTAGGCTGTCTCTGGCATCCCCTAAGTAAGATCAGTCAGTTGATGCAATGTCACATGGCTGTTCTTTCACATCCCTGGTGCAGGCTAGTGACACTGCACCAATGCAAAGGTCATTGAAGGTGACTCTGTGAGAAATTACAGCAGCACAGCTTAGGTGTAGAGTTCCTAGCTGTCATGCCACATCCAGAAACAAAATCTAGAGTATTTGAAGGAGGAAGGCAGACCCACATGTTTAACCACTTGGAAAATTATCCAAGTAGCCAGTCTTGCAAACAAAATAAAAGATGCTATCTGTTTAGCTGAATCATAGATCGATTATTGGATCAATCTACAGTTACTGTTTTAATGAATAATACAAGCTTTTTTTAAAAAAAATAATTCATCTTAAAACTTGCAGGTTAAATGGGCCTGAGAACAAAAGGGATTAGGGAAAGCTTGCCACTGTGATGTGGGTGGCATGTTCACCAGCAGTGGCAGGAGCAGCAAAAACAAGCCACAGATAGCACTTCAAGGGTGAATTTGTAATCACTCTCACAACTGAGTGTTTAGGCAGACACCTTTGGACTAGAATAGACAAGAAATTCTGAAAAATCTACCAAACAGCCAGTTATTCGTATAAACTGCTGTTATGCTGTTAGGTGCTGTCAGGTCGATTGTGACTCACCGTGACTCTGTGCACACCAAAACGAGACACTGCCCAGCCTGACACCCTGTCAACAGCGGTTTCTGTGCTAAGCCCACTTTTGTGGTCTCTCTGTCAATCCATCTCGTTGTGGGTCTTCTTCTTTTTTCTCTGACCCTACCCACCCCCCAGCTCTACCAAGAATGATGTCCTTCTCCAGGGACTAATCTTTCCTGACAACATGTCCAAAGTTTGCCATCTTTGTTTCCGAGGAGCTCTCTGGTTGTACTTCTTCCAGAACAGATCTGTTTGTTCTTTTGGAGGTCCATCATACATTCAACATTCTTCTCCAACACCGCAGTTCAAAGTCATCAATTTTTCTTTTGTCTCCTTTGTTCATTGTCCAGCTTTCACATGCGTATGATGTGATTGAAAATACCATGGCTTGGGGGAGGAGCCCTTTAGTCTTCAAGGTGACATCTTAAACTATCACCATGATGATTTTTATTTTCAAGTAACTTTTAATAAATGTCTCCTGTGTGTGAGGTACTCTCCTAGGGGGTTTTGAAATGGCTTCAGAGTTAGTCATTAATTTTGTTGAAACAATGTTATGATTTGGGGGTTGAATTGGAAACTGTATCTCGTCGCCATGAGTTACTCAAGTAGAAAGAAGCATGTTTCTGTTTATGGTTCCTCAAAATTATAGAAAAAGGCCCAGTTTCCTGAGGCTTTTTAAAGAGATACTCAAAAGCTAATGCATTAAAAAACCTCTAGCCTTTGGGATAGCAGCTCAGCACTGTACTCACTGTACTCACCATCTGCACGGTATTGACTGTACTCACCAGTTGTGCTACCTAGGGCAACCTAGTCTGGCTGAACTAACCTTAACCGGTATAATAGCCAAAATTTATACCCAGGATGCGTGGCTTGACACATTAACTCTGAGCAAAACCAAGGTACTATGGTTATGGATACAGAAATAAAACAAGGTTTCCACTCCTGGGACACTTAGAATCGGGCAGGCAATTCAGTAACGAAATGTACTCCAAGTCCTTTAAGTACAGGCTACATGTGTAACTTTCTCAAGTGTAGCAAACTTCTTTCCAGGATTTAGCTATTTTCAGAAAACGGATGAAGAGACAAGAGCACGGCTACCTTATAACGGTCTAGTCTGTCATAAGTTCTGTGGGTAGAAAATGAACCACTTCAATTTTACATCTTTCTCTGAGGACAGCCCTGAAGACGTCAGTCTCTGTGAGGAGGATTCTAGGCTACCTAGAAAGGGCTGAGATTAGTCTGCTTGTTGTACCAGGCTGAGAACTACTTAACAAAAAGAAACTGAAACTCACTGCTGTAGAGTCGATTCTGCCCCATTGATTGTGTAGGACAGAGTAGAGCTGCCCCGTAGGGTTTCCAGGGAGTACCTGCTGGATCAGAACTGCTGACTTTTTGGTTAGCAGTTGTCACACTTAACCACTACACCACTGCGGTTTCCAGTTAGTCAGTTGTCTGTCTTTATTCATTGTTTTACTCCAGCACCTATGCTTGTCACGTAGTAAATACTCAACTGAACATACGAATTTCTGGTACCAAGTCTCTGTCTCAACCTGCTGTCTTTTTCCTACTTTCCTGCCTAACAGTTCCATCTGCTTCGTACGTGTTTGCCATGGTTTCTCCTGACTTACACCCTTTGCCTCATGGTTACTGCATATTCACTTCTCTGTCTCTTGTTTTCAGTGCCATTGTGTCATACGCAGATTGTGTATCTCTCATTCAAACTGGTTAGATAGACTGGTTGCTCTCCAGCCTGGCTCACCATCTCGTAGTCTAACAGTCAGGCTTCTATGGCTGCCTCTGGGTCAGAGCCTTGTCCCTGGACATTATTTGTAGTGGCCTAGCCAGGTCATGGACTATAAAGTATGATCTTGGTCTTACTCCAAGGGGAGTGTGGATATGGCAGATGCTTAGAATATCTGTCCTAGAATAATAGATCAGAAGCTGCATGGAATTTAGTCACATTCCAGGCCAGATTCTAACTACTTGGCTAGTTAAATGCCGTATCCACAGTATTTGGTACAGTGCTTGTTACATAGTAGGTGCTGGAAAAGTACTGGCTAAATGAAGGCTGATGGAGGAGGGAATTTTTTGTTTTCAGATGTATCAGAGGACACAGTTCAGAAGATGAAAGAGTAAGGCAAATGTGCCTAAACAACTATAAATGAATCAACTGCAGTTGGTAGCAAACCACATGAGACTTCTAATTAGGGAAATCACCAATCCAGAAAGACTTGATCCTGCTTCACTGTTACATTATGTTGAAAAGCAATGAGTAATTCAGAATTTCTAATTTATTAGTACGTGGATTTTGCCATTGCAGTGGGAAAACTTGTCCTAAGGCCGCATATACATCCAAGAGCTTTTCTTTTTACCATGGAATTTGTCACCATCCTGGAAGTAACTGTTGCAGTCCTTTGAAGGGGAAATGTTCGTAGTAATATGATTGGGGTTAGTTGTCATATTGGCATGTTTGAATTAAGCTGAAAATCAAATTGGGAAAATTTCCAGATTTGAAATTTAAAAAAGGCATATGTAGGCCCAGTGCCTCTGCTTCCCAGTCTTCACCCCCCACCCCCGTATAAACACTGAATCACAGCCACCAAAGGGTGGGTTTTCTTGTTTGTTTTGTCATTGCTCACTGTCTTTGACTCGATAGTAAGAATCAAGAGAAATTTTTGCTTTGTCTTATTTTCAAGGTCAACCTCAAGTTCTTTGTAGCTTCATATCTGGGTTTCAAACTAGATAGACTCCACTTTTCATGTGTTAGGACTTCAGCAAATAGTTATTGACTTAAGTTGTCTGAGTTAGTAAGGCCATTGCTTCAGGTCGTTTGATGTCATTCAGTTTTACTGTCCCAGACTTCATCACCCTGAAGTTGGGAGCACAGTCTAACAAATGCTGCCATCTTGACTCCAGCTAAATAAGGAAAGAAAAAAACAAAAACGTCTTGCTATCCAGTTGATTCCAACTTGTGATAGCTCCATGTATGTCCTAGTAGAACTGTTCCCTTGGGTTTTCAGTTGCTGTGATTTTTATGGAAGCAAACCACCAGTCCTTTCTCCCACTTTGCCGCTGGGTGAATTGAAATGCCAACCTTGGGAGACTTCAGGGAAAGATGATTTGGAGATAGTATAGAGATGTTGACATAGACTCCTAACCATCACTGAAAAAATATTTAGCAGTCAGTTTTCTCCATAATAGTAAAGTCAGGATACATCACTGGTTAAATTTGAGTGTTGAAAGCATAAAATTAGAGTCAGAACTCTGGTCTTGCTACTTAACAATATGACTTTGGGCAAGTTACTAAACCACTATCTAAACCTTAGTGTGCCACCTATAAAGTGGAGGAAACAGTAGTACCTGTTTTGTGGGGTAGTAGTAGGGTTTAAGTAAGATAATGCATTGGAAGCTCTTGCCACAGGACATAGCACAAAGAAAATACTTAGTTATATGTTGATATTATTGTGGAAACTAGCAGCATGGTGGTTAAGTACTGTGCCTTCTAAGCAAAAGGTTGGCAGTTCATATCCACCAGACATTCCTTGGAAACTTAACAGGGCAGTTCCACACTGACCTATAGAGTTTGTATGAGTCAGAATTGACTCAACAGTGGTGGGTTAGATACTGTCATTGCTGACATCAAGAGTGTTGTTTTGAAAAATGTACTTTTGGATAACACTGGATGGTATTAGATATTATAAATAGAATCATTTTTTTAATGTAGCAGGAAATTCAGTAATACAGTTTTACACATTGACATTAGGAAGCAAAGAAATACAGTTCATGTTTTTGTAATTTGCAAACTGACCACAAGCAAACTTATAGGTACAGTTTGTCCATCTAGAGCTAAAGAAAAGCATCTTGATCTATAAATTTAAAATATTTTCTGTTCAGTAGTTTCTGGAACCCATTAAGACATTTCTAGGGAAATAATTGAGTAGCCCTTGGTGTAGGATTTCTGATAATACTGAATTTTTTTATCTTTACTTTGCAAACATGATTATGAAAAATACTGATGAGTTGAACTGTATCTGAGAGACTTGACACATTCTCTTATTTTTCCTTCATGTTCATATAGGCGAGACAGGCATTGGCAAGTCCACGTTAATGGACACTTTATTCAACACCAAATTTGAAAGTGATCCAGCTACTCACAATGAACCAGGTGTCCGGTTAAAAGCCAGGAGTTATGAGCTTCAGGAAAGCAATGTACGGCTGAAGTTAACCATCGTTGACACCGTGGGATTTGGAGACCAGATAAATAAAGATGACAGGTACCTTTTGAGATTCTGTGGGGCTATACATGGGTAAGGAGGTAGCCAAATCCATCCTGGGTAAATTCAAAGGATAAATAATTTTGGGATTCAGTAGTTATTGGACTTGTTCCTCTATAGGCTAAAGAATATGACATTATTTTCCTGAGAAATTAGAGTGTTCTTTCTTGAGGTTAGAATTAGACAACACAATTTATTTCAGTTAGTTTAAATAGATAAGGAATTGTGAAAAACTGTGTTAGCTTGAGGCACTTTTCATGGAACCTGGCTTGGGGCTTTCTCTACAAGAAAAGAAGTCCAGAGAAATATCAAACCACCCCACAAGATGTTCTCACAGAAACCCCTGTTGTCATTCTCTTCATACCTGCTTGGTGACAGTCTTGTAAAGGCTGTAAAACTGCCACCAGATCTATTCCAGAGAACCAAATGCCTTCACCACTACTTCCTGGAACCCTCTCTACCCTTCTGCCTTGTATTGGTCACTCTCTGCTTCCAGGTATTGTGTGGCCGCATCTGCTTGCAGAAACTAGTCCATATCTAGAAACTTAGCTGCAAGAGAGTCTGACAAACATGGCTTTCCATTTTCTCACTATGAAAAAAGTAGGAAAAGTTTTGAAATGAGAGTGCACCTCACTCAGTCCCTGAGGCAGTTTGGGATATTTGATTTAATTCCCACATTCTTATAGACTTGCATGAAAACTCCAAGTGTGGTTTTATACAGGAATTAGAAGACCCAATTTGTAGTCTGGGTTCTGCCAGTGACAAGCTGGGGGACTATTGTGGTTTATTTAACTTCTTAGAAAGCGCACTAGCTGTTCTGTAAGGTCTGTCTCAGTGGGGTACTTTGAACAGACCTACTCATATGTGGAGACCTAGGGAAAGATATTGTGTAAAGTTTAGGCCTGCAAGCAGAGTGGGTTTGCCACAGAAAATTATCCTGTATTTGGGTGGCTTTTCTCAAAAGTGATATTAGCCCCTGAAGTCTCAAAGTAAAGGAAAGCATTTTTATGAAAGAGCTATTGAAACAATCGCTTAATTTCTGGGTAGCTTAGAATCTGAATATTGATGATGGTGCCATGGCATGAGGCACTGTGAGTCCTTTGTCAAGTGTCTGGGCTCTTCCTGTAGTCAGCTGTCAAAGTCAGGCAGCATGCTGGGTACAGAATCGACACCTCAAGTGTGAATAATGAGTGTGGTCTCTGTCAAGCTTAATCAGGAATTCAGGTTGATTTGTATGCAAGTTCCTCTTTGTAGAAAAGGTTTGTTTTGATGATGTATACAATTAAATTATTTGTATGTATGCAAAAAGGGGTACATTGCTGTAGTTTTTAAGTAGATATTAATTTATTTGCTAGGTACAAATTAATCTTATGTCTTCATTCATTGAAGATACAAAACCCCCTGGCCATTGGGTTGATTCCAATTCCTAGTAACTGTGCGGGACAGAATAGAAGTTGTCCTTAGGTGTCCAAGACTGCGTGTCTTTATGGGAGCAAACTGCAATGTCTTTCTGCCGTGGAGAAGCTAGTGGGTTTGAACCACTGACGTTTTGGTTAGCACCTGCATGCTTGATAGCACTGCCCCACCAAGGCTCCTCTGAAATAATATAATGAGGGTTTATTTTTTATCAAATACAGAGGGACATAATGTATAAGACCAAGTCAGTGTGACTCTTCACTGGGAGTTACTCTATGCCCTTTTATGAGATAAGCTGCTATTCCTTAAAACTTGCTGGTTTACAACCCATATGTTAATCTCAGTTCTAAGATCTCCTTAAGTTTACCCACCCATTCATCAACCTCAACTTCAACAATGCCATGTGGCTACTTTAGATATTAATCTCATGCTCAAAAGTAGTGAAAGAAAGTTAAAATAATACTGTCTGAGGCCCAAAAGACAATTCCAAAAGAGAACATCCACAGATATTTTTGAGCAGTGACAGATTATAAGAGTAAGTGCCTAGCCCCTTAGAGTGACCAATTAGTGGTAATAAACACCAAATCAATAATCTGTGATATGTTTGCTTAGGACTTGGAAATCTATTAGTATACTAGAGTGTGTTGATTTTTTTATTAGTAGTAAAGGTATGTATGTATATGTACCTCAAAAACCAAACCCTTTGCTGTCACACTGTGGAGAAGTTTTGTGGCTCACAGCAACCCTAAAGGATAGAGCAGATCTGCCCCATAGGAATTCCAAGGAGTTCCTGGTGGATTTAAACTGTCAGCCTTTTAATTAGCAGCTGTAGCTCATAACCATTATGCCACCAGGGTTTCCAAAGGCGGTGTGTGTGTGTGTATGTATATGTATGTGTGTGAGTGTGTGTACATACGTATGTGTGTAAGTATATATGTATAAACATTGTGTGTATGTATATATGTATAAACATTTGCCAATCCAACAAGTCTAAGATGTGCAGTTCAGTGACAGTGATTAAATCATCATGTTGTATATATGTATGTATTTTGTAGAGAGGAACTTCAGTGGTTTTTATATAGGAATGTCTATTGCTTAGCTCTAGTTTACTACAGCTACTGTCCCTGATATAAATGTCAGTACTACAGTAATGACAGGTAAATATTTCATTAATTGTCTAGCTGAGCATAAAGCTCTTTATTTCGTCTACAGAGCGTCGGAAATGCTCTTCAGAACTCCTTGCCCAGTGATAACAGGAGCAAACATTGGTTATAGTGAGAAAGATTTTATTTTGTATCTGGCCAACATGCACTATCTGTATATTGTGTTGGAGCAGAGCGCAGCTAAGCTCTGATCCGGCAGTTAAGCAGCAATTATTCTTAATTTGTGACCTCCATGAAAAGGAATTACGGAGATGTCTCTGCCTGAAGGCTGCTTGAAATGCCAAGTGGAATAACTGAAGAAAAAGCCCTGGAGAAAAGCAAGAGGGCATAGGTGCATTGTGGGAGCTAGAAAGAAGCACCAGGGGCTCCCAGTCATTGCACAGTCACGTAATACACTCATACCCAGGCCTCTTCTTCATCTCTTAAACCATAAAGATTTCTCCTGGTTGGGGTTGGTGAGATAATATGCTTGCATGCTGTCTGATTGGAAAGTGACTGGGATCTCTCAGGATCCCTTCCTGAAGAAATGAGAACTGCCCTCCAGCATCTGGCTGCAGAGGTTGCACGTGTTGCTCGAGCTCAAAGTCGTGGCCTCGGTGCCGACCCTTCATTTTTGGCCTGCCTCTAAACTGAGGCTCTCCTTTAGTTGGGTGGGTTGGCACACATCACCACTGGACTGCAAATGGCTGGTGTGATGTGGCTCCTCGTGTTCGCAGCTGGAGGTCTCTTTAAGAAATTATGTGACTCATTTGGGTCAAATAATAGTTTCCAAGGAGATTTAGAAGAGAGGAAGTATGATGTTAACCTAGCCTAGATACCAAATATTTTTTTCCCCTGAAATTTCTTGACAGCTGTTGCATAACCTCTTTTAATGGCATTTTAAAATTCTGTTACTCTGTGCCTCAGAAGACACTGTTGGCTGTGGACTGGAAACCCAAATGACTATTGCTTAAAAATGGTCATTCAGACAGTTTGTACTCTCATTAAAAAAATTGGAAGTGGGCTATGCATTTTTGCATCAGTATGTAACCATATGGGGTAGAATGTGCTGTTCCCCTAAACCCATGTTTACTTTTACCTACTTTGGGGATTAGGCAAGCTTTTCTGCCATGGATGCCAGACTTCAAGAATGTCCTGGTTTGTTTATGCAGGCTGGGGACGTGTCAGCGTTCCTGCATCCTTATCTGCCTCTGACCAGGCTAGCTAGAAGGAGGCAGGAAGGGAGATCGGGTAAGGCTTCCTGTTATGTTTAAAAGCATAGTTAACTCTTTGTTGTTTAAGGGCTTCTTTATTTGGGCTATCTAAACTTGCTGGTCAAGAAGGAAACGGATTTGGAAAAGAAGAGAAACCAAGCTTTGCTGTCCAATTGGAAACAGAAATAAAATCATCTTTAGTTTGCCTCATAGCTGGAGATAGATTCTCAAGGGCATCTATAATGGTATGTAATAATCACTAGCTCTGAAAAGCGTGGATAAAACTGGAATCCACTGAGAAAATTCTCAAACCCATCAAATGTTTATCAAGTTGTAAAATAGTAAGTGAATGGTTTAGACTTTAAATTTTTATTATACTTTCTGGTGAAAGTTAAGCAGATTGACTTCTACTGACAGTAAACAACAAACTTTTGATAGATACTATTGTTAAATTCCTGGAAGTCAGACTCCAGTTCATAGTTGTTATAGAGTAGAACTGCTCCATAGGGTTTTATTGGATGTAATCTTTATAGAAGGAGCTTGCCAGCCCTTTTCTTCTGTAGTGCTGCGTGGTGGTATTGCTAGGTGGAAACTACAGGTTCTGCTTGATGTGATTCATCTCAGCCGGTAAATTAGAGACCAATGTAGAAGAGTAGAAAGGTACCTTTATTTCATTGTGCAAGGAAAGAAACAGTCAGGGCTGCTTGTCCCAAGACTGCTCAGTAAGGGCAAGGGGGAAAGATTGCTTTTGAGGGATTTACAAGTAGGAACTTCATACAAATTACATCAGCAGCATTCTTAATTGTACTACATAGGTGCATTGGGGTTTACACATAACTTCATGCATTACATGTTGAGAAATGGTGATTAAACTCCACCCAGAGGTGGGGAAGTTACTATGTATGAAGTACTTAATGAATTAAAAGATTATCCTGAATGTCACTGTGGCATCTAAACTGGTTTCCACCAAGATCCTGTAGTTTTGGGTGGTAGTTAAGGAAAGGGGAACCAGCATCTTAATGTGAAGCTATAGGATGTGCCAAGAAAGCTGCTTGAGGCAGTAGAATTTTCTGCAGCCTGGGGGCCTCTATCTTGTGAGGTGTAACCACCAAATTTTTGGTCAGCAGCCAACTGCAAACCTAGAAAACTAGTCAGATGTAAAATGGAGAATCACTCACTGAATATTGGCACTGGTTATTTTGCAAGAATGCTTAGTGAGTAGGTTGGGTGGATAGATAATATTATATAAAGTATTTTCACTTCTAATTTTAACTTTCCCTGGAGTATTTTCCATCAGTTTTGGAGTCAACCTCTGTCATTTTGTTGCTGATTTTTCTCACTCACATTAAAAAAAAAAAAGAAAAAGATGCATAGCTGGATGAAAAGGAACATTTTCCTGCCTTAAAAGGGAAATCTGTGAAAGTTTAAAAGCTAGATTTGATTTGTCCTCCCTCACTGCATGGTATCATTACAATCCAGAGAATTTTAAATTGGACAGACTGAATATAAATAAGATATCCTTTCCATAGGATGGAAACTAGCAGAGGCAAAGTTAGGATTCAGCTTTCTTATCTTTGTGACTGTGACCACAGGTAAAACAAAGTAGACGGGAGTTATTAGAGAAACAGGGCAGAGACTGTATTTTACAAAAATTATTGAAGGGGCATAGAAAACCCATTCACTGGCTTGTTATTCATCCACATAATTAAATCTTTGATATGGGGTATGGTGATTTTTATAAATGGCTCTCCAGGAATACATCTATTTGTTTGTAATGCTATAGAAGATAAAATAGTTGGGATTTTGTGCTTGGTTGTATGTGGGAGGTAAGAGAAGGAGGCCCCCCCCAGGTTGAGTCCCAGGCCTCTGACTTGGCCGGTGGGGTGGACGGAAGGACTGTACATTCATCTTGCAGAGGCATGTAGGGGAAGTATGCGTTTGGGAAAAAGATGAGTTCAATTTTCTACTCTGTCTTTAACAGGAATAAGTAGAAATACCGAGCAAGTAGTTGGATAATGGGTCTGAAACTGAGATGAAAGCTCTAGCCTGGGGGTAGAGCAGTGTGAATTGTCATCACGTAGATGGTAATTGAAACATGGAAGTAAGTACAGTTTTGCAGGGAGCTCACAGAGAGTGAAATGAAGGGCGATTGAAAAATAGCCAGGGCCCCCTAAAAGGAATAGGGGAAAGAAAGCTCAAGATAGAAGAGAAGAACTGAAGACTTCTTTGAATATGTGGAGTTCAGGGCAGAAAGTATTCCTTGCTGGAAAAGGAGATAATGTTACACTTCCCATATTTTGGAGAGGATCAGTCAAAACCAGGGACAAGGAGGGAAATTAATAGTTTTAAAAAGAAACCATTTTATCAGCATAATTAAATCTTTGATATAGAGAATAGTGACTTTTATAAATTATTCCTTCAGAATACATGTAAATTCCAGGAAAGAGACTTGGACTAATGCTGAGAGGAGTTACTGAGAAGCTAAATACCAGAAACTGGGGAGGCAGGAAGGAGCTGGTGCCTGTGAGCTCTGCCTTTTTTCCCAGTTGGAGCAAAGAGGGTATTTGGGACTCTTTGTGCTATAAAGGCGCATCCACCTTTCTCCTGCTATGTCAAGGACTAAAAGATCAGCCCCTGTACAAAAGGGCATGGGTGGACCTCATGGGAGTGACCTAGTCCACTGCTGTACAGGGCATGAGCTCAGTAGCAGAAGAGTTAGCACACAACTGGTGGGTGTGAAGTTTCTTTTTTTCCCTAGGCTTGCTTTTCTTTTGTGTCTCATACTTGTTGTTTGTTATGCTATTATTATGTGCCAGTCCTTTTGTATGTAATGGCTCATTTATTTGTCACATAGTGCCCTGATGTAGTAGGTACTATCTTTGTCCCTGTTTTACCTATAAGGAAATTGAGAGACAGGCTTAGTAACTTACCAAGGTCATTCTAACTAGTAAGTTGTGGCACTGGGTTTTGGTCCTAGGAAGTCTATCTTGAGTTCATGCTTCTAATCATCATCCTATAGAACTGTTCCATAATAATAATAATATAATGCTCGCTTCTATTTTCAAACTGGAAATTTTAAAATCTTACTGCTCACTCTTTTAGAATTTTGCTGTTATGATACAGAACTTTATTTTACTGCAAAGGAACATTTTATTTTCCTTTTGAACCTCTAGGGCCAAGTGAACTAAGCAGTTGTGATAAATTATCGAAGTAAGTATCATCAAAAGGCTTTTTTTTAATGGATTTTCATTTGGGTCCTTGATTTCTGTTTTTGTTTTTCCCTTTTCTCATAGGATGTCTGCTGTTAGAAAAGATTTCTACTCCCTTTCAAAGATTTGGTTTAATTTATGGGTCTAGGATTTGGATGATGAATGGTTTTTATTATTTTTTTGCTAAAGCCTAAAATCATTCCTCAGCAAGGTAGTAAGTTTGGGGAGAAGAATTAACTCTCATACTCCTAATAGACCAAGCTCATTGCTACAGAAAGTAACTTCTCCTGAATACCTACTTGGTATCCTGAAAGTGTTAATGGGTTTTGATAGTGACCTAATTTATTACGTACTCCCTGGAGAACTCCCTGGAGTTCATATTCCCCAAATGCTGTTAATGATTGTGTTTATGGTCACTGAATAGAATCATCCATAGTTATCCAAAACTGATTTGAATTAGGATTTCATAAAGAGAAGATAGCATTTACCATTAAATTGTAAAATTTTAGAGTTGAAGGAATCCTGATGATTGTAACAATCCAAACACCTCACTTTATAGGCAAGTTACAGAATGTGTACAGAACTTTATGGTAGCACAGTGGACCTCACATCCCACTAATGGGGGTTGGGGACAAGTACTATAGGGAAAGGCTCTTGGTTGGAAATGATGCCTTATTCCAGTTTCATTTTGTGCACCCATTATTAGTTAGTTGATAGAGGCTGTCAGAATCTCTTTATTGAGAAGGACTTTGAAGCTCAGTTTTACCCAGCAGGAAAGAATACCTGGTTGCATGCCCATAGGGGAGGTAGCATCATATAATATTTATAATTTCTGTTTTAAGTGATGAATATTAGCCAGGAAAATAATAGGAAGAAGGATTTTGTATTAGATAGAGGGCCTGGCATGAGCAAAGGCATAGAGGCAAATGGAAGCTGGGGTGTGTGGGTACTATAGTGTGTGCATTGCTTAGCAACGGAGGGAGTGGGACAGTTGAGTCTGCAGAGGTATCCAGAACACAGATAATAGAAGGCCTTGGGTGCCAAAGTAAGAAACTTGGACTTCATCTTTTATGGAAGAGGGAGCCAGTGAAGACATTTAATGGAGGACCTCCCTACAGTGAACAACAAAAGAGGTTTGAGACTATAAACATGCTGATTTGAAAATGTAGTTTCAAAATGTTCTTCTTCAACCCAGCTATAAGCCAATAGTGGAATACATCGACGCCCAATTTGAGGCCTACTTGCAAGAGGAACTGAAGATCAAACGCTCTCTCTTCAATTACCACGACACAAGGATCCATGCCTGCCTGTACTTCATTGCCCCAACTGGACACTCACTAAAGTCGCTGGACCTGGTCACGATGAAAAAGCTGGACAGTAAGGTATCGCTGCTGGCCTCTTATCATCCACACACTTTAGATCACTTCATCCAAAGCCCCACGTGTCTTCTCTGCTTTCTGTGAAATTTCTTTTTTCTGCTTTCAGAGATCATAGGGTTTAGCAACATGGGAAAACGGTTTCAAAACTTCTGAGTGTTAGGTAATAACACAGCAAACAAAAACTCATGGCTTGTTACACAATATTGTCTTTCTTGTATCAGTACTGGTTTTCTCTTCATCTGATAAGGGTGAGGGAATTATGTACAGAAGCTACCTAAGTAGCTCCAGGAGGGGTTAAGTTTATATAGATTGAAATACAGATTCAAGGTTGGTTTGTTGTTGTTTGTTTTTAACTTTCTCAAAATCTCTCTCTAAAAGATTTTTAAAGGTTTGGCTTTTTTTTTTTTTAATTTTTTATTTAATGTAACTGAGTGAAAATGTACATTCCCGTATAAATTTACATACCCACCTATATGCAGCTTCCACTGCTCTCTCTGCCCGGTGACAGCACACTATTCCTCTCTGTTCCATACATGTCTCGTTCTCCCAACAGTCTCTTTTTTCCCTCCTCTCCACCCACTCTCCCTTCTCCAGCCAGAGGTCAGCAGGATGACATCCTATAGATGTATAGAACCATAAAGTGCATCCAATGTATGGTCACTGCATCGCCAAGTCCAATCCATTCCTGTCCGAAGCGTAGACCTTCATTATGATTTATGGTCAAGGGCAGCATCAGGGCGAGGGGCCATGCTCCCAGGGGAACCCCAAAACCACTGGACCATCAATTGAGATCTTTTAGTGGGGATCTCAGGGTGCACCCCTTTTTATTCTTCTGTTGCCAGTGAGACTCAACTTAGTGAGCTCCATCTTGGCTATCACTGGTGGTGGCCGGGCACCATCTGGTTCTTCCGGTCCCAGGTCGATGTAGGCACCCACTGGTGTGGGTCTCTTTGTCTTTGGGTTGTCTTTCCCCCATGTCATTTTGGTCCTCGGTGAGCATCTTTTCCTGCTGAGTTGGGACCATTTCCTGTGCCCTTGGATGGCAGCTTGGCAGCTTCTAAGACCCCAGACGCCACTCACCAACGTGGGGTGCAGAGACCCCTCTTAGCAAAACACTAGTTGTGCCAATTGGCCTCGCTTTCGCCTAAGAGCATGGTCCCCCGCCCCCTGCCCCAGCTATTCTATCCTTGCAATACTGGGTTAAGATGGAAGAAGTACTCATGTTATGTTTAAGTCCACTTAATATTGTTCTTGTTTCTAATGTGTGCTATGACTGATTTCACCCAACCAGATTTCCAGCAACTATCTAATCTAAACCCTCCCCACTTCCCTCCCTCCCTCCCTCCCTCCCTCCCTCCCTCCCTCCCTCCCTCCCTCCCTCCTTCCCTCCCTCCTTCCCTCCCCTCCCTTGCAGCTGTCAAAGGGTCTTTTCTTCTATACACAAGTCTGTTTTTGAGATCTTATCATAGAGGTCTCCTACAATATTTGTCCTTTTGTCGCTGACTACTTTCACTCAACATAATGTCTTCCAGTTGAAACCAGGTCATGAGATGTTTCCTGAAGTCATCGTTGTTCTTTATCATTGCGTAGTGCTCCATTGAGTATATATACCATAGTTTACCTATCCATTCTTCTGTTGTTGGGCATCTGGGTTGATTCCATCTTCTTGCTATCGTGGACTGTGCTGCGATAAACGTTCTGGTGCTTGTGTCCATTGGTGTGAAAGGCCTTGATTCTGTAGGATATATTCCAAGTAGTGTAATTACTGGGTCAAATGGTATATCGATATGCATTTTTTTAAGGAAGCACCAGATTGCTTTCCAAAGAGGCTGGACCATTTTGCAACCCCACCAACAGTGTAGGAGGGTTCCACTTTCTCCACAGCCTCTCCAGCATTTGTTGTTTTGTGTTTTTTGGATCATGGCCAACTTTGTTGGGGTGAGATGGTATCTCATTGTCGTCTTGATTTGAATTTATTTAATAACTAAAGATCGTGAACATGTCCACATGTGTTTTTTGGCACCTGGATCTCTTCTTTAGTGAAATGTCTGTCCATCTCTTTTACCCATCGCTTAATTGGATGGTATATCTTCTTCTTGTTGATATTTTGTAGTATCTTATAGATTATGGAAATCAGGTGTCGGTCTGACATAGAGCTGCCAAATATTTTTTCCCATTCTGTAGGTGTTCTTTTAATTCTATTAATAAAGTCTTCAGATGAGCAAAAGTGTTTGATTCTTAATAGATCCCATTTATCTATTTTCTGATGATTGTGGTTTCTTTGACAGAGTTTGGAGTCTGTCCATACTGTGTATTAAAACTTCCATTGTTGTTCCTACCTTTTCCTGGATGAGCTTTATCGTTTTAGGTTTGATATTTAGGTCTTTTTTCCAGTTGGAGTTGGTTTTTGTATAAGTTGTAAGATACGGATCTTGTTTCAGTTTCTTGCAGATGGATATCCAATTTTGCCAGCACCGTTTGTTGAAGATACTGTTTTCACCCAGTTTAATGTCTTAGGGCCTTTGTCAAATATCAGTTTGTTCATAGGCAGATGGTGTCATCTCTGGGGTCTCAGTTCTGTTCCACTGATCGATCTGTCTGTTCTTATACCAGTCCCAGGCTGTTTTGACCACTGTAGCAGTGTAATATGTTCTAAAGTCAGGTAATGAGAGGCCTCCCAGTGTGTTCTTTTTCTTTAGTAGTACCTTGCTTAACCGGGGCTTCTTCCCTTTGCAAACAAAATTGGTGATTTGTTTCTCTATCTCATTAAAAAATGTCACTGGAACTTGTATTGGGATTGCATTCTAGAAATAGATTGCTTTGGGTAAAATAGACATTTTCACAATGTTAAGTCTTCCTATCCATGAGCAGGGTAGGTTTTTCCATTTATCTAAGTCTCTCTTAGTTTCTTGTAGTAAGGGCTTGTAGTTCTCTTTGTAAAGGTCTGTTGTTTCTCTGGTTAGATGAATTCCTAGGTACTTTATCATCTTAGGGGCTATCATAAATGGTATTGATTCGATAATTTCTTCCTTAACAGTCTCGTTATTGGTATAAAGGAATCCTACTGATTTACTTATGTTTATCTTGTATCCTGAGACTTTGCTGAACTCTTCTATCAGTTTGAGTAGCTTACTTATAGATTCCTTGGGGTTCTCTGCATATACAATCATACCATCTGCGAACAGGGAGATTTTAACTTCCTCTTTGCCAATGCAGATGCCCTTTATTTCTTGGTCTTGTCTAATTACTCTGGCTAAAACTTCTAGCACAATGTTGAATAGAAGGGGTGAGAGTGGGCATCCTTGTCTAGTTCCTGATCTCATGGGAAAGTCTTTCAGTCTGTCTCCATTCAGGATGACGTGGGCAATTGGCTTTGTAAAAATGGCCCTTATTGTGTTGAGGAATTTGCCGTCTATGCCCATTTTGCTAAGAGTTTTTAGCATAAATGGGTGTTGGACTTTATCAAATGCCTTTTCGGCATCAATGGACAAAATCAGGTGATCCTTGTCTTTTGTGTTATTTATGTGGTTAATCACATTAATTGTTTTCCTGATGTTGAACCAGCCTTGCATCCCTGGTATGAATCCCACTTGGTCATGATGGATTATTTTCTTGATATGTTGTTGTATTCTGTTGGCAAGAATTTTGTTGAAGATTTTTGCGTCTAGATTGATGAGTGATATCGGTCTGTAGTTCTCTTTCTTTGTTGGGTCTTTCCCTGGCTTAGGTATCAGGGTTATGCTGGCTTCATAGAATGAGTTTGGGAGTACTCCATCCCTTCCTATACTGTGAAATAGTTTCAGTAATATTGGAGATAACTCTTCTCTAAATGCTTGGTAGAATTCTGCCGTGAAGCCATCTAGACCCGGACATTTTTGGTTGGTGGTGTATTGATGACCTTTTCAATCTCTTCCTTTGTAATGGATTTATTAAGTTATTCTGCTTCATGTTGTGATAATTTGGGTAGGTGGTATGAGTCAAGGAAGTGGTCCATTTCCCTAGGTTTTCAAATTTGTTAGAGTACAGTCTTTCATAGTATTGTTATGATATTTTTTATTTCTGTTGCATCTGTGGTGAGAACCCCCCTCTCATTTCTAATTTGGGTTATTTGTTTCCTTTCCTGCTTTTCTTTGGTAAGTTTAGCCAGTGGTTTGTCAGTTTTGTTGATCTTCTCAAAAAACCAGCTTTTGGTCTTTTCAATTTTTTCAATTGTTTTTCTATTCTCTAATTCATTTAGCTCTGCTCTAATCTTTATGATCTCATTTCTTCTGGTGCCCAAGGGCTTCCTCTGTTGTTCTCTTTCTACTTGTTCAAGCTGTAAGGTTAGTTCCTGATTTGGTTTCTTTCTTCTTTCCAGATGTGTGTATTTATGGAGATAAACAGACCTCTGAGCACTGCTTTGGCTGTATCCCATAGGTTCTGGTAGGAAGTGTTTTCGTTCTCATTGGAATCCATGAATTTCTTTATTTCATCCTTGATTTCCTCTATAACCCATGTTTCTTTGAGCAAGATGTTGTTCAGTTTCCAAGAGTTCCATTTTCTATCTATGTTTCTTCTGCTATTGATTTCAACTTTTATGGCTTTATGATCTGAGAAGATGCTTTGCAGTAATTTGGTGGTGTGGATTTTGTTGAGCATTGCATTATGGCCTATCACATGGTCAATTTTGGAGAATGTTCCATGTGCACTGGAAAAGAAGGTTTAGTTGTCTGCTGATGGGTGGAAAGTTCTGTATCTATCAATGAAGTTTAGTTGGTTAATTGTAGCAATGAGGTCTTCTGTATCTTTACTGAGTTTATTTCTAGATGATCTGTCTAGTATTGAGAGTGGAGTGTTGAAATCTCCCACTATTATGGTGGAGTCATCTAACTCTCTTTTGAGTGTAGTCAGTGTTTCTTCAATGTATTTAGGTGCTCTGATATTAGGTGCATAAATATTTAATATAGTTAAGTCTTGCTTGTATACTGAACCTTTCAGCAATAAATAGTGTCCATCTTTGTCCACAATGGTGGATTTGACATTAAAATTAATTTTGTCTGAGATTAGAATTGACACCCCTGCTCTTCTTTGTTCATTGTTAGCTTGATATGTATTCTTCCATCCTTTAATTTTCAGTTTGTTCCTATCTTTAGGTCTCAAGTGAGTTTCTTGTAGACAACATATGGCTGGGTCATGTCTTTTGATCCAAGATGTCGCTCGATGTCTCTGTACTGGAGCATTCAGTCCATTCACATTCAATGTAATTATTGATAGGTATGTGTTCACTGCTGCCGTTGTGATGTGTTTATTTTTGTGTTGATGTTTTCTCTGTTGTTCTTATTAGTCTGTTCTGGGACGTTCTTTTTTTGTTAGTTGATTTTTCACCTTTTTCAAAGCTGGTTTTGTGGTCGTTGAGACTCCTGTGTTACATTTCTTGAAATGATATGATACATCTTTGTTGTGCTTTACAGCTGCCCTTATGATCCCCCTTAATAAACTATATATAAATCCAATTTTAATTACTACCCATCTTGTCATCTTCCTCTCCATCTGTAAGGACTATAACAACTGTAGTACATCCCTCTTTTTAATATGATGACAGCATAGTTTTCATGATGATCACTGGATTGCTTCTTTCCTTATCAAAGCTGTGATTGGCTTTGCCGCCTTCCCTAACTGAGTAGAGTTTTGAGTAGTAAAGTCGTTTTGAAATATAAAGTTAGTGGTTTTGTTCTTCTAAGCCAGAGCCAAGAACTTCTTTCAATATTTTTTGTAGTTTGGGTTTGGTTTTTACAAAGTCTCTGAGTTTCTGTTTATCTGGGAATGTCTTAATTTTATTTTTGTGTTTGAAAGATAGTTTTGCAGGATATATAATTCTTGGTTGGAAGTTCTTCTCCTTCAAGGCTTTGAATGTGTCATGCCACTGTCTCTGTGCCAGCATGGTTTCTGCTGAGAAATCTGATGAAAGCCTACAGGGTTTCCCTCTGAATGTTAGCTTTGCTTTGCATCTTACTGCCTTTAAGAGTTGCTGCTTATGTTTCATTTTGTTTAGCTTGATTATAATATGTCTTGGAGTCTTTCTTTTGAGACCTATATTGGGTGGTGTACGATATGCATCTGAGATGTCTATATTCTCTTCCTTCATGATTTCTGGGAAGTTTTCTGTCAGCAGCTCAGCAGTGATACTGTGTGTTCTCAGATGTCTCACCCTGTTCAGAGACTCCAATTAATTGAAGGTTGTTCCTCTTAATAGAGTCCCACATGCTTCTTAATGTTTCTTGTTTCTTTTTTCTGATTTCTGCTCATAGATGCTGGCCTCAGTAGCTCTGTCTTTCAAGTCAGAAATCCTTTTTTTCTGTTTGTTCCATTCTGTTTTCTTGGCTTTGCATTGTAGTTTCTATGTCTTTTATTTTCTTCTTGATCTGTTGGATTTCAGAATACTGGTGTTCCATCAGATTGAACATCTTTAATTTTTCATTTTGTTCTCCTGCATTTTGTATAAGGTCTAGAAGGGCTCTGTATATAATCATTTTGTATTCACTTTCTGATGCTTTCCTAAAAGTTTCTTCATCTGGAAAACTCCTTGGTTGCTTTGTTTGGGAGCCTTCTGAAGCCATGGCTGATTTCTTGTGTGCCACAAGTGGCTGTTGCTTTTTGGGACCCATGTGAGTATGTAGACCCTGGAAGATGTACTGTGAGGATGGCCTGCAGATGTTTCTCTAGGCTGTCTTCAAATGTAAAGCAAAAGATATCTGACCACTTCACAGGTCAATTCCGTTTTTAGTTGTAGAGGTCCCTCTTCTCAATGGTCAAAGTAAGCGCCACTATATCCAACCCTAGATGATACAAATGAATTCTGAATACAGCAATGTTACTGCCCTGTTGGCCTCTGGTGACAGGGCCTAGCCTTAGACGACACTGCTTTTCTGATAGAAAAGCGCTCTCCTGTGGTCTGGCTCTGGCTCCCAAGCTAAGAATTAGGTCCAGCTGTGGCCACCGTATCCAAGATGGCGCCCTCCACACAGGCAGCAGACAGAGGGGCTAAAGGTGCCGAGAGGTACTGATTCCTCTGATTCTGTTGCAGGACCCCCAAAGCAGGTGGTACTAGGTTAATTACTGCTTTTCTGTCGGAGAGGCACTGTCCTGTTTGCAGGCGCTGGCTCCCAGGCTAAGAATGAGGTCCCACTAGAATCTCCATATCCAACATGGTGTCCCACACACTGACTGCGAAACTCCGTACAAATGCCGCTGAGGCAGATATAAAACGACACGCACAAAGTGGCTAGATTAACAGAGTCCCAAGCCTGGCTCTCAAAATATGGGAATTTCGCCTGCCTGTCCCGACTCGACGGCACTTGGCTTGGTGTCTCCCCAGCAGCGTGTCTGAGTCTAGCCGCTAGGCAAGACCCTGCTCTACCTGCCAGCCAAGACAGAGGAAAAAAAAGGTCAAAATGGGGCATTTACCTTCAGTCCGTGAGAGCCAGGGCTAGCCAGGCGCGGGAGTCAGCGTAAGAGAGGTTTTTCACTCAGTAGTATGAAGTCCAAAGTAACAGCCCTGTGCCGTGTCCTGGGGCTGATTAGGTGACCAGAAGGCTCTGTTTGATTATCAGTTCAGGTCTTGGTTTCCAGAGACATATGAGGAGACGTGGGCTTAGTTCGCCATCTTGACTCCGCCTCCTAAAGGTTTGGCTTTAACTCAAAGTTTAGATTGAATGTTTTTCCTACTTGGTAGGGATGGTTGAGCTTCTTGGATTTTAAACTTGAAGAGCACACATTTGTTTAAAGAGAATTGAAGTGTTAGTTTCAGCTTGATCCCTGAACTTTCTGCATTTATTTAACCTCTGTTTCACAACATTTGAAAGAAAGGACTGATAAATTTGATGCCCTGGTTCACAGTTCATTTGATTTTGTGTTTTGAAATCAGCAAAAGACAGCCTATTCTAAAATAAAAAGCAAATGGTAACAAGAACAACCACAAAATTAACTTTTAGTATTTTCTCAAAGGAACGTATTATCTTCAAAGGGCTTTTTTTGATGTTCTGTTTGATCCAGAGGGACAGAATGGTGAGAGGAAGTTCAGCCTTTCCCAAAGGCCTCTGTCTGAACTGGCCACAAAGGGCCCTTGAGTGGCTGAGGCAGGGCCAGGTTCTTAGAGCTACCACCAAGCACAGAACCACTGGTCTGCAGAGACATATTCTAATGACCTAAGAGGACTGAAGCAGCTAGAGTAGTCTTGGGAGAATAGATAAGAACCCTTCTTCTCCCATTTTTGACTCAGCTGCCATTCAGACCTGGCAGCTGCACTGTTAGCCATCAGTAGGGAAGGAATTGCCAGCAGGGAGCCTGTTCCTTGTGCTGTCATGGCCTTGAAAGCAGGGGCACTTTTTTTGTTGTTTTTCCTTTCGTTTTTCACTTGTCTCCCTCTCCTGGAATGTCTAGTTTTCCACAAGTGTTCTGTTTTCTTTTTGCTTTTTGCTTGTGTCCAGGTGTGACAACTGATTATTTTGATTTTGAGATTATAGGATTGTTTAGAATGTTTGATGGAAGAAGCTCTTTAAAATAGAAGCTTTATAAGGGCAGATAAAATTTGCCTAGAAAACCAAAACAGGTGCATACTAGTTACCATCAAGTCGATTCTGACTCATGGGTCAAGCCAGGGTAATAGTACAGGCTGACTTGAGCTTTGTATTTTATGTACTTCTGTATCACCTGAATGTTTTACAAGATGCATAATTACTATATGATAGGAAAATATATTTCTATTAGATAAAAAAGTGTTTGCTTTTTAACTTTTAAAAGGGTATTTGCAAGCTTGTCATAAACATGTCATAAACACCTTCAAGTATTCTGAAGAGAAGTGAGTGGCTTCTTCACTGGCTGCCGAGTATGCTGACCAATCCAACAATGTGATTACATTTAGTAGGTTTGATACAAAAAGGAAAAGTAAATACAGCGTTAAAAAAAAGAAAAAAAACAGGTTAAACTTGGAATCACTGATACTTTTGTAGAGTCAGAGAACAAAATGGTATCTGAACTGTTGTCAAGTTTTGTTTATACAGGTAAAAGTGAGTTAAGGCAAATAGCTAATAATTTCAGAGAAAGACTTCAAGCTCCTGCTGCTGAGGAAAAATGGATTTTAGATCTAAATTTCTTGGTTTATCTGTCTACTCTGATCCACTGAGCCAAGAAAATGGGAACCTCTGCCATTTTGTCTGTTGACGTTAATTGACTACTAAATGTGTACAAAAGTCGGCCAACACAAATAGTGGATGTTGTTAGTCCCTCAGGTCTTGATTCAAACGTTTTCTCCATCTGTGATGTATTTTTTAGTCTGCAGCTGGCTGGAGGAAGCCCAAGCATGATGAGATTAAGCGTAGGTTGAAGAATAGACTTTTCAATCACTCTGGTATATCAGGGCTTCATAATCTGGCCCAAGGATAAATAGAGATGCACTGGAATGCAGACATGACCTGGTAAACCTCTCGGAAGAGCGTGACCCCTCTCTGTGTTCCGACTGCTTTCCCACCCTGAGTGCCATTCCATTTTCACCTGAGCTGGGTGAAGAGTGTGGACTCCAGTATCAGATGTTAGTAGCATCTTACTGATCTTCCCTACTGGGGAGTAGAAGAGAAGTAATCTTAGAAGGAGGTGGAGCTTGGGGCATTATGGAAAAAATGTCCTACTTTGGAGTTGGGCACTTAAACTGCTCTATGGTGTCACTGGCTTTCATTCTAGGCTTTCTCAGATTACTGTCAGATTCTGGGTTTTCTCTATTCTTTGTAACCTGTGCTCTGAAAAGGAGCCCTTTTGGCACTAGGTCTCACTCTGACCCAGAGGGGTAATTTGATAGAAGCTAGTTTTCTGAAGAATTAATTGGTGTTTTTTTAATGCCTAGATTCTTCTTTCCCAGCAGTTTTGGAGTCATCAGAAGAAAGGATTCTACCCTCATAAAAACCAAAACCAAATCTGTCGGCCATCAAGCCACAGAGTAGACTTTCCTAGGAGAGCTTGGTGAATGTGAATCACTGACCTTTTTGGTTAAAAGCTGTAGCCCTTAATCACTACTCCCCCAGGGTTTCCTTACCCTGCATAGAGTGCTGAGTATTTCACAGCTATAACGAACAATAACTTGGCTGTCACTCGGTAGAGAACAAGCACAAACCAAGCACCTAAAATACTAAGAGAGGTCTAAAAGGAGTGGCTGGCTATTCAAAGAAGAGGTTTCTTTGTTGTAACTATTTGTCAGAGGCTATTAACATTTCCTTTTTTATTTACTCTGTAAAGAGTGAAGTGAGGCAGGGCAGGAGAGGAAATGACAAGTGTTCTTTCAGTGTAGGCTGAGAGGAAGTAGAAGTGTTGGGAAGTGGAACTAAGAGGTTATCCCGTATCTTCTCATTACTGGGTCTCAGTGGAAAAATCTGAGTTTCAATATCTCTTTTTTACAGTGAGGTTTTACAATGTTTATTTCTTTGTTGACTGTATCTCAGTCATTTGTGTAATTTCTCTTTCTTTTAATGTTGAAACTGTGGACAATGGACTTGTTTTTCTTACAGGTGAACATCATCCCAATAATTGCCAAAGCTGACACCATTGCCAAGAACGAATTGCACAAATTCAAGAGTAAGATCATGAGTGAACTAGTCAGCAATGGTGTCCAGATATACCAGTTTCCAACAGATGAAGAAACAGTGGCAGAGATTAATGCAACAATGAGTGTAAGTCCTCAAGTAAGAAGGACCCAACGGCTGTTTTCCTGCTTTTATTAGTAGCATCATAGAGTGGGTAGAACACTGACTGGACTAGAAATCTGATGTCTTTGATTACAGTCCAGCACTGCCACTAATGTAAGCTGTTTAACCACTTGGCTCCTCAGTTTCCCCAGCTGTCAAATGAAATAGATAGGCAAGATGATCCCAAATTTCCTTTCAGCCCTAACACTTATGATTTCAAGACAAATCATTATTAGCCCAGCACCCATCTGCCAGGTGATATGTCCACCTGCTTCACTTTGCTTTTCTGGCTGGCTTCTACTTCTCCTTCCTTTCTATTTTCTCTACCTTTCCCTGAACATTAGGTAGACTGACAATTGAGTATAGTCCCCACATCACAGAGAACTGGATAGGAGATGAATGATTAAAACTACAACAGTTTTTGAAAGTATGGCTGTGCTTGTTATCTCTTCTGGTGAGCCACTGTCCCGCCAGTTGAGACCCGAGGCTTTTCCCACTGCTCCTTTTTGTACCTTGTACACACAGCTCAGCCATGGGCTACAGTGAGTATACATATCATGTATATATATGTTTTTAAATTTGGGAAGACATAGCTTATTTAAAAACAGGCACAGTAGATGGCCGGTGATGGTTATTACAGTTCTTAGAATTAGAAGTTAGTTTCAGTGAAGGGTTGTTAAAAGCCCCTAAAACCTTTTGTCCTCAAATTAATTCTGACTCACAGTGACTCTATAGGACAGATTAGAACTGCCTCATAGGATTTCCAAGGAGTGGCTGGCAGATTTGAACTGCCAACCTTTTGATTAGCAGCCCAGCTCTTGACCACTGTGCAACCAGGCCTCCTGGCATTCCCTAAATACATTCTAAATAATGATTAAAAAGCGTGCTGTGGCAGAGGAAGCAGTATAGATTTTTAAATTTGTGGTATGTTGTAGTATACTCTACTTTCCTTAGAGGATGCAGTCATGAACAGTTGTATCTAATCAAATCATCATTAAATGTACTAAGGATGCTTAGTTTTGATCTTTTTTAATAGCAACTTTGTAAGATAAAACTGACATACAGTTCACCAATTTAAAGCAACCATTCAGTGGTCTTCAGTGTATTCACAAAGCTGCACAGCCATTGCTACAATTAATTTTAGAAATTTTCATCACCCAGAAAAGAAACACTATACCTTTTAGAAGTCAACCCCTTTTCACCCCTCATTCCTCCCCACCCTAGCCCTTGGCAACCACTAATCTGCTCTCTATCTCTGTAGATTTGCCTATCGCAGACATTTCATATAAAGGGATTTGTATTGAGGCTTACCTAGAGAATGAAATCACTTGCCCAAAGCCATGTGGAAAGTAACAGCCCTGAGATTTCAGCCCAGCCCCTGTGGTCCCCAGACCTGTGTTGTTTCCTAAGGTAATTCGGGGGATTAGAGTTATTCCACAGAATTACTGCTTGTTTTTTCAGGTCAACATATGGATTTATTATAAGGCTGTATCACTTCAAGTGGAATTTCTTCCTTAAGTTGTTTCCAGTATGACTTTGAAAACAAGAGTAAATTTGTCCTCTTCTTTGGGATTGTCACTATGTGAACTTAAAATTTAGAGTTGCATTAATGCAGAGATAGTTCAGCCCTAACTCTGACCATCATGCTCTTGTGTCTGGGACAGTAAAATATCTGGAACCCTTGGCACACAAGGGATATCTGGAAGAAACCAGAGCACAAGCCTCTCCTGGGAAATAGAAGGAATGAGAGGCTGTGAAAAGGAGATATTTTCAAGAGACCAAACTGAGACTAAGGGGTAAAAGAGCAGGAGGCATTTGGGTCGAGTATCGGTGGAATGTTTCACTGCTGGAGCCATTATACTGGAGGAGACACGTTGTTGAAGTTGTGAGCTCACGTTATAAGTGCTTGGTGGACAGCCAATTCCCTTCCAGCTCTCTTAAAGAGATACTGTAGAAAGGGTTTGTACAAAGGATTGAGCTGTATGTTAGATCTCTTCTACTTCTTAAAATTCTCTGCTTATGAGTAGAGCTGAACTTCAAAATAACAGTAGTATCTCGCATTATGGAGCATTTATTCTGTATCAGATGGTATTCAGAGGCTTTACATTTAATCCTCACAACAATCCTGTGGGTAGGTACTATTTTTCCTACCTTCCACATGAGGAATTCAGCTTCGTGCCCAAGATCAGTCAGCTACAAGTAGTGGAGGTATAGGATTTGAGCCCAGCTAGTTTGGCTGTAAAAGCCCATACTGTCAGTCTTTACACTAAGGGCCACCAAAGGAGAACAGTGTGTTTGTTTTATAGGGTGGCCAAAAGCTTAGGCTGAGATCCCTTTTCTTCTTGTTGCAGTGTCAGTACCGAGTCCAGGGAATAGCCTGGATAAATACCATCTAATAATCTTCTCCTTGTCTCCTTTTTCATTCTTTTTAACCATTTTTATGAGTAGGGACATGAAATTACTTTTGTGTTAAACCTCTTAGAAAGAAAATATTTGTGAGTCTTTGTTGTCTTTATCTGTTTAACAGAGTTGAAGATCTGTGAAAGTCCCATATTAATCTTGCTCTTTATCAAGACATCTTCTTTGGGGCTCTTTATTGCAGACAATTACTGCTGATGGAATGCCATATGATAAGTGGAAATATGAGGAAAGGTGGATTTTGTTCCGGTTGTCTTGTCCTTGTGTTTGAGTGGAGAATCAAGTTCCCTTGGTCAGTACACAAATAGGCTGGCAGGAGGATCCTGCCGTCATCAGCGTCAGGAAGGACCTTTCAGTTTTAAACTTGGAATTTAAGAAAGAGAACTCACTGTCTTTTCTTCTGCAGTGTGTGAGATGAACTCAACATTTTAAATAACTTGAGCATCAAACAAAATGCCACTTGGGTGACTTGGGTTAAGGAGGATGCCAAACTTCCCGTGGGCAGGAATTGACTCTACAACGTTTCTTCCTTCTAAACTTAAATGTCATAGAACAACACCAGACCAAGGAACCCCAAATAGTAATTCTCAGAAAAGCCATTGCAAATCTTCTTATTCTTATAGTACACAAAAAGATGAAATTAGTGTATTTTTCACCTAGCATATAGTCCTAGCTACTAAATAAATCAATGGGAGAGAATCAGTTGTCTTGAATGTTGTCTCCGCTTGAGATCAATCTGGATGCAAGGCTTGAGCCAATAATCCAGACTAAGGTTTTTTTTGTTTGTTTGTTTGTTTTTTTTACCAGATTTTGTACAATGACTGGCTGTCCAAAGCAACACTATTGCATAGAAATACAGGGCAAGCTACATAAGTTATTTTAGTTTTCTAGTAGCCACATTAGAATTGTGAAAAGAAACAGATAAAATTAATAATTTATTTTTATTTAACTCACTGCATCCAAAATACCATCATTTCAGCAAATAATCAATATGAGAAATGTACGAGCTATTTTACATTCTTTTTTTATAGTAAATCTTTGAAATTCAGTATCTGTTGTACCCTTAAGACATCACAGTTAGGCTGCTAAGTTGCCATCGGTAATACTTGATCTGTATTTGCATTTACATGTAATAAGATTTATAGCTGAAAAAGTAGATTCAGATAGCCAGTTTGCCCTAAATATAGTTAAAACTTTTCCAGTAGGGGTGAAAAGAATCATTTTCCTATATTTTTTACATTCACATTAACAGTTGTTTTTCAAAGATTTTGTTTGACTTTGAAGCAAAGTGTAACACTGTTTTACCAAAACTATGGAATTGTACTTAAGAGGAAAATGTTTTACAGTGTTTCTGTTTCTAACTTTCAATATAAAGTAGTTAAAATTAACTAAAACTAAGAAGTCAGCTCATCGATCCCAGTAGTTTCATTGTAAGTGCTCCATAACCATAGAGAGTTAAAACCCAAAACCCCAAGTTGGTTCCACATCACAGCGACTCAACAGGACAGAGTGAAACTACCCAATAGTGTTTCCAAGGAGTCCCTGGTGGATTCAAACTGCGAAACGTTTGGCTAGCAGCCATAGCACTTAAACCACTCTACTGTCAGAGTTTCCATGTATGGTTAGTGGCTGGCATATAGAGTAGCTTAGGTCTTAGGTCTCAACTTTTTTGCAAAGCCTTGTATGGTTTCCCATTGAATCTAGCTCATAACAAATATTTGATATTTGGTTGTGGGACAGTGGGATTCATATAGTACACTTCTGCTAAACTACAGAGCTTCCTTCTTATTCTACCCATTTTTCTCTTGTTGCTAAATAGGGGCCTGCAGAAGGAGGGAAGATAGAGTCTGCTGGAGAACATACCTTTGACGGAGCTGTGGAAGATAACTACTCTCTGTGCTTCTGTTGGTTGACAGGTCCACCTCCCGTTTGCAGTGGTTGGCAGCACTGAAGAGGTGAAGATTGGCAACAAGATGGCCAAGGCCAGGCAGTATCCTTGGGGCGTAGTACAGGGTACGTGCACATCACAGGGAAGGGATATTTCCTATTAATCTGTGTGGTGAGTGTCCATGTTTCTTTCCTCCCCCATCTTGTTTGGAGCGGTCCTCATCAGAGAGCAGGCAGAGGGAGTTATGGGTTTCACCCCTGCCGATGGCATCCAGTGGAGGTGAGGAAGGAAGAAAGGGTGACCAGGAAGTAGGAAAGGGAGAAAAGTGGCTTCAAAGCTTTAGTGCCGGTGATACTGCCATTCAAGAATGTGTTGTTTGGGAAATTCAGTACACGATCTGGGTGAAAAGAATTCTTCTTTAGCATCTCTGACCTGTTCCATAAGTAAACTGTGAGACAGCTGCTAACAGGGTCTTGACAAACAGGATGGTACTTGTTTGTGCCTTGTCTCTGGAAATACCTTCCAATTAAATGTTATCTCAGTAAATATCTGAGCATTATGAGAATGTCTGACCTATACTGGGCAAAATGTGCCATAGCCACAGTCTCTAACCTAAAGATACTTCTGGTATGTCACTTGCAAGGGCAAAGATGCTATGACCTACTCTCGTATGTTTTGAAGGAGGATATCTCTGCTGTAGGTTATGTAGGATAACTATAGGAAGTGTCCTCTTCATTTACAATGTATCAGTCTACCTTTCTCTTTGTTCCCAATGAATCTGTGAGAAGATAAAGCACCTTGAAAATCTCTGAGAAGATTGGCGTAAGTTTTCTGAATCTTACCAGTTTTTCTACAATAAGGAAACTCTTCTTCACAATGTAGCTGATAAAGTTAAATGAGGTAGAATTAACAAAAACCACTATGTACAAGGAAGGGGAGTGGACGGAGAGGAGGGAAAAGGAGACTGTTGGGAGGATGAGACATGTATGGAGCAGAGAGGAATAGTGTGCTGTCACCGGACAGGGAGAGCAGTGGAAGCTGCATATAGGGGGGCATGTAAATTTATACGTGAATGTACATTTTCACTCAGTTATGTTAAATAAAAATAAAAATTAAACAAACAAACAAACAAAAAAACCACCATGTACAATTTCAGACAGCATGCTGTGTGAAAATAGGCGTAGATTTGGAGCCAGATTGTAACTGTGCTTGCATCTAGACTCTGCTCACTGGGAGGCCTGCTTGCCATGCTTCTGCATCTACCAAGCAAGAATCACAGTGTCTGCTTTGGGATCCGACTTGACGGCACTTGGCTTAAAGACTATATTTGTAAAGCTCGAACCTTAGTTCTCTGCACTGAGTAGGTACTCACAGTCACTGTGGTCACCATTAGCATTGTGGTCATTGTTGTCATCATTAGAAATGTACGGTGATTGCAGTAAAGGATCTTCAGGTGATTCTGAGACTGCAGAGATTTCAGGAGAGATGGTGACAACGTCTTGGAAGTATCATTTCAGATTTTCTTGATGTTGTTGCCAGTAGTTCACTTACATCTTTCTTTTCATCTCTTGCAGTTGAGAATGAAAATCATTGTGATTTTGTGAAACTTCGGGAGATGCTGATCCGTGTGAACATGGAAGACTTGCGGGAACAGACACACACCCGCCACTATGAACTATATCGTCGCTGTAAGCTCGAGGAGATGGGGTTCAAGGATACTGATCCTGACAGCAAGCCCTTCAGGTATAAGGGACCCAACAATCAGGTGTCTCCCAGTCAGTGGTGAGAGTGATGCCTTGGTGCCTTGTTAGATTGTCAGTAGTGAAGGGACCTAGGGGGGTCATTAATGGGATTAATGGGGAGGACATTAATAGCTGGTATTGCCAGGCATTACGATAATGACTTTGTTTTCATCTTCTTAGCTAATCATCATCATAGATTATCACTGTGTTTTACAGGCACTGAGAGAGTAAATGACCTTCCAAAGGTCTTACAAGTAGTCATTGACAGGAGTGGGATTTAAACCCTAGCAATCTGGTTCCTGAGCCCATGCTGTTAACTGTTATACTTCCAGAGATACAGCACAAGATCAGTGCACTTAAAGGTGCAGTTGGTTATCACAGTTTCACTCATTTTTGTCAAGCTTTAGCCAAGTAGGTTTAGCTTCTCAGGGTT
Source organism: Heterohyrax brucei (assembly GCA_028571685.1). Lineage (NCBI taxonomy): Eukaryota > Metazoa > Chordata > Mammalia > Hyracoidea > Procaviidae > Heterohyrax > Heterohyrax brucei. The sequence goes on along the minus strand of CM053143.1, from coordinate 114,212,790 downwards.
CTTACTTTTTGAAGTTCTCTTAATAGCTTTTATTAGTTGAGTATGTTTCCAGTGGATAGTGGGTGCCTAAGTCGTCTGATACTGCTCTAACAGAAATACCACAAGAGGATGGCTTTAAAGAGAGAAATTTTATTCTGTTACAGTCCAGTAGGCTACAGGTCCAAATTCAGGGTATCAGCTCCAGGGGAAGGCTTTCTTTCTTTGTTGGCTGTGGAAGAAAGTCTTTGTCATGTTCCAGCCTCCCAAAAAATCATATCCTTGCAACATGCATGACATATTCATCCCATCATAGCAAAAATCTTAATTCCAAGTAGAAAATGCAGAAATTCCTCTTCAGCTGTGAAATCTAGAACACAAGTTACCTGCTTCCAAAGTACGGTGGCTAAACAGGCAGACACAAGCTAGATATTTCCATTACAGTTAGGGTAACTTGCTGGGTAAGAAGGGGTAACAGGGAACAAAGCAAGTCAGTAGAACACATTACATTAACCTTCAATGCTTAGAAAGTAATCTTCCATTCTCTGAGATGTTTTACACAATGACCCTGCTCTCTAGACCCTAAGTATTAGCCACACTCTGCAGATTCTGAGTGGAGGCCCTTTGGCCCTGGCCTACAGATCTGCCTTCCAGGCCCACTAGGACAGCAACTCTGCTGCCTCAGCTTTAGGCATACCATTTTCCTAGTCCATCACTCCACCCTTAGAGACTCCTGAAATCATGATCAAACCTTTAGGGAGTAAGACAGCTCAGCTCCTTTTGCTCCTTGTTTCTTGAGCTTCTGCTTCTGTGGCCTTAGGCTCACATTTTCCCTGCTAGGGCAAGAGTTCCAAAGCTCTGTAGCTCCACTAATTTAAGTACCCAGAGGCATCCTACTCTTCTGGGAAGTGTCCTATGCTTAGATACTCAGTTCTCTTGCTCTTTAGGTCAGCCCCAGTGTTGTATCACACTGGTCTGGTTCTGCTGCTGCCTGTCCACTGCTGCTTCTCACCATCTGTGCCTTCTTCAGTGTTAACAGTTCTCTTCATTCCTCCTGAGTCTTCTTTCCATTCACAGTCTTAAAACCTCTTCCACATTTTAGTAGCTGTTACAGCAGCACCCTCTTCTCTCAGTATCAAATCTGTCTTAGTCATCTAGTACTGCTGTAACAAATACCACAAGTAGATAGCTTTAAAAAGAGAAATTTTATTCTGTCACAGTTCAGTAGGCTACAAATCCTAAATTCAGGGAATCAGCTCCAGGGAAAGGCTTTCTGTGTTGGCTCTGAAGGAAGGTCTTTATCATCAGTCTTCCCCTGGCCTGGAAGCTTCTTCTTGAGGCAAAGGGACCCCGAGTCCTTTCCAAAGGACACACTCTGCTTCCAGTTACTGCTGTTTGATGCTATGAGTTCTCCAGTGCTCTGTTTGCTTCTCTTTCATTTATGTCCCAAGAGATTGCCTCAAGGTACAATACAGTCCTACATACTGAGTCCTGCCCCACCAACACTACCTCTGGCCATCTTTCCTCATTCATAGCATATAGAAACATCACACAATACCAGGAATCATGGCCTAGCCATATTGCTACACACATTTTTGGAGGACTCAGTTTAATCATGACAGTGGGAAAAGGATAATTAAAAACAAAAAGCCTCCAGTATGTATTTTCCCATATAATTGATAGATGTAGAGGAAGAGACCAGGTGTGAATGGAAAGAATCTGGGAATTAAGGTAGAATTGGTGCCTCCCGATGATAGCACGGTCCCCACCAGGACCCAGTGGTCAGGGCAGTTGTTCCTACAGGCAAGCTTGGTGAATGGAAGGACTCCCCTGGGTCCTGGTGAAGGTTGGGGCTGTCAGGCCAAGTTCATTGCTTCCCGATACAAGAGAGGGTCTCTTTGTTGGAAGTGAACCCACACAGTTTCTTCCTAGAAACTTAGATTGAGACCTGTTTCTGAGCTTAGTGCCTTAGGGCTTAGTGACTGGGGGCCACAGTTCTCTGGAGGAGATTGTTTTCTTCCTTTTTTGTAGCTCATATGTGATGTCTAGAAACCAACTGATTGTAGAACAGAACACCTGGGCACACTGTGGGCTGATTCGTCCCCCTGGGCCTGAGCTGTCCTAGGGTGTGGGCAGGGGGCAGAAGGGATTTATATCCTTAGAAGTTCCTTAGAGGTAGTTCGGTAATATCTGGGCTTGTGTCATACCATGGTGGTCTCGTGGACTGCTGTGGGCATCTGAGTATTTGGTGAGAACAAGTAGAGTCCTCAGACAAAGGACTAGAACTTCTGGCTAATTCTAGTCAGCCTCTTTAAATCCTGCACTGGGGCTTATATAACAGACATCTCTAACCACATGAAGTGCTACATTCTGGGGCACAATGTAGGATTCCATTTTGTGCACACAGATTTGTAATGCATTCACCAGAAAAATCCCAGCCACTGACTGCTGCTGAGTCCATTCCAACTCTTAACTGTTGTATAGTACAGTAGAACTGCTGCCTAGCATTTCCATTTCCATGGCTATAAGTCTTTATAGAAGTAGATTGCCACATCTTTCTCCCACTGGAGCAGCTGGTGGGTTTGAACTGCAGACTTTTTCATTAGCAGCCAAGTGCTTTAACCACTGTGCCATGAATCAAGCCAGCTCTATGGTTTTTAAATTCGATAAAAATAGTTTTTGCCAGGGAAAAGTATCTGTACTTTTTGTCAGTTATTTGTACTCTTACAAAGCGGTGAGAAAAAAGGAACTTCCATAAAATTGAAATTATTTTGCTTCTGTCCCTCTTCAAACCAAGACAGTAGTGAAGAGCACTGGACTAAGAGTCTGGGGTCTGAGTTCTAGGTTTGGCCCTGCTACTCATCAAGTCCTTAACCACCTGGGCCTCAGTTTCTTCACCTGTGAAATGAGGTAGATTAGGGAGTGGGTCAACAAAAGTAAAAAGATTTTTTCTACAAAGAGCCGGATAGTAAGTATTTTAGGCTCTGCAGTACATTTGCTCTCTCCCACAAGGACTCAGTTCTGCCCTTCTGCCTTTACTTTTTCCCCTATTTAAGAAAATAAGAAGTAAAGAAAAGTAGAACTTCTAAAAATAAATATCTTCTACAATCCCAGTAGTTGGGAACAGGTTTTTCATTTAAACAGGAACCCTTGTGAGGCCCCGGATGGTACACATGGTTAAGGATTGGGCTACTACCTAAAAAGCTGACAGTCTGAATTTACCCAGAGGTATCTCAAAAGAAAGGCCTGCAGTCTGCTTCTGGAAAGTCACTGCCATTGAAACCCTATCAACAACAGTTCAGCTCTGAAATATATGGGTTGCCGGGTGTCAGAATTGACTCCATGACAACTGGTTTGATTTAGTTGGCTTTAGTGTCATTCTAGCAGTCATAGGAAATCTTGGTGGCTTAGTGTTAAAGCTGCTACCCAAAAGGTCTGCAGGCGCTCCTTGGGAACTCTCTGGGTCTATTTCAGTCTGTTCTATAGGGTAGCTATGCTTGGCTATAGAATGGCTGTGTGTCAGAATTGACTCAGCAGCATTCCGTTGGGTTTCTTTGATTTAGCAGCTATTGACCACATGTAAAAGAATGCATGCGGCCATGTTCCAATAAAATTTATTTACAGACCCACATGGCGGGCCACATTTAGGCCTCAGGTGGTATAGTTTGCCAACTACTAGACTAGATCATAACTTGTAACCTCTGAACTGCTTGCAGAAGTTTGAATGCCTGCTACTCTTAAGTTTGTTAGAGGTCTTCTACCCCCCAGAATGTTAAGAACCGTCAGCATAAGTATGTTCATTTCAACTCTGAATCTGTGTTGCAATCCCCTTAGCCTCCTTCCTGGTGGATCACCAATAGAAAGTTCCAGGTGGCCCAAGTCTGCCTCCTGAGGCAAGGCTGATGACACCTTAACTTAACTGGCCTCCCTCAGTTCTCTGGGAATAAGCGAATGGATTTCCTGTTAACTCCCATGTCTTGGTGTTAGCACTTTTATTAGACACCTCCTGCAGTCCCAGAGTAACTGCCCACCAGGAGAGAGGTGGAGGGCTTCTGCAGAGCCTGGAACGGCTGCTGACCCAGCTCTTCTGACCTCTGTGTTTTAAGGGTGGATCCAGACCAGTGAGAGATGGCCGGGAAGCTCTGGACTTCTGGAGAACGTGCTTTATTCATGTACATCTCCCCCACTACCTTGGCTCCCTTTCTGTCAGCCAGATGTGTCCTTTGAGAATACATGTGCACACACATGCGTACATATGTAGACATGCACAAGGAGCTTTGGTGGCCCAGTGGTGAAGCCTTGGCTGTTCACCAGGAGGCTTGGGATGCGAATCCTCTCTATGGTTCCATGGAAGGAAGATCCAGTGACCACTCTCATAAAAATGACAGCCTGGCAAACCCTGGGGGACAGTCCTGCTCTGTCACATGGGGTCTCTGAGTCCAAACCGACCTAACAACAGCGTATACATTCATAAATATAATTTGTTCCCAATGCCTTTACTTCTTTCCCTATTTAAGACAATAAGAAGGAAAGAAAAGGAGAACTTCTAAAAATGAATACCTTCTATTATCCTAATAATTGGGAACAGGTTCTCATTTAGACAGGAAGCCCTTTCTCCCCTAGGAAAACCACTTATATAAACCCTGGTGTCTACACTGGTGCAGGAAAGATCATTTAGAACACTAATGGTCAGCTTTGAATCACGTTATCTTGGCTGCGAAATGAATTAGATTTTCTTTTTCTTGGAAACCAGGACTTTAAAAGGGCTCAGCCATCCCTTTGAGAAAGTTCAGGATCCCCATTACATCTTGTGGACCCGAGACTCCACTAGGGGAGTTGGCTGCGTCAGGTGACCCTGGGAGAAGATAGAATGAGGAAAAGCAAAAGCCACAGTTAATGATTTCACAGACTTTCATCTGTGAATTCACCAGTCTTGGATGTTCTTACAAATTATCATTATTTTCGCTTGAATTTAGAGTTAGCCTGGAGGAGCATAAATGAAAGGCTTCATGAAAGTTTTCTGTATCCTCAAAGTAGTGGATTCCCATGTGGGCACACAATACAGTTCCCCCTTCTGTCTCAGTCATCTGGCACTGCTGTAACCCAACTGCCATAAGTGGGTGGCTATAACAAACAGAAGTTTACTCTCACACAGTCCAGTAGGCTAGAAGTCTGAATTCAGGGTGCTGGCTCCAGGGGAATGCTCTGTCTCTGTCAGCTCTGGAGGAGGGTCCTGGAGTTGCATCAGTATTTCTTTGTTCTGGGAGCATCTTGGCACAGGAACCTCAGGGCCAAAGGACGTGCTCTGCTCTCGGTGCTGCTTTCTTGATGGCGTGAGGTCCCAGCTCTCTGCTTGCTTCCCTTTCGTTTTATCTGTTGTTGGGTATAAGAATGAAAGGCAATGCAAGCCATGCTCCAAGGAAACTCCCTTTGTAAGGGTGTTGCAGTCCCACCCTAATCCTCTTTTAATGTAATCCTATCTGTTAATCACAAGCAGAGATTATGATTTAGGAAAAGCACATAATGGAGGGCAGTCACAAAAAACTGGGACTCACAGCCCAACCAAATTGCTCTACACCTTTTCTTGGGAACACAATTAATCTAAGACACCTTCCCTCAGAGAACCTTGTGTCCACCGTTTGTCCTCTAGGCCTCACTTGTGTTTATACCGTGTGCTTATAGAGCAGAAAGTGACCTAAGATGCAGTCATGTAAATGCGGCGATCACCTCTGTATATTATTACACAGTGTGAAGCAGAATGAGGTATGAGGCGGGCAGGTCACAGCCTGCCTAATACTGGGCTGTAGTTAAGTCTTAATAAATAAAGCTGGGGACCTGGTACCTCTGATTTACAACTCAGTTGGTGGAGGTACTTAGGGGGTGTGACTCTGATGTTGCCATTGTTCTAAGTGACTTGTAGGTAACATTTAGTATTTTTCTTCAGTTGCTGATGGTCATTTCTAGTGGTAGAGGTAATTAACTGGTACCTAACATAGGATACAGTGACGGAATAAGAAGGAGCATTTGTTGAGCCCGTTTTCGTGCTCCAGCCTAGGACATCAAAACTGTGTCCAGACTCAGGACTGAGGGCAATGGCAGAGTTGCTTATTAAGATTTCTTTAGGACAGGGATTTTCCAATGTTAGAGGGCATCTTTCCATATAAAGTACATTTTATATCATAACCCAGCATACACATTGCACAAAATAATACCTGTTCTAATTGTTTACACTGTACTCTGGTATTTTCTATCTTAGTCTCTTAACTTTTTCCTTTTTCTTTTAATATCCTAGTTAATTAAGACCCATGATTGGGTTGTGATGCATAGATTGAGAATATGTCTCCAGAAACTGGAGCCTGAGGTAGGCTGTGGTTGAGACTGGAGAAGGCAGTGTGTTTTGAAAGTTATCTGTCTTTTGGGTAGTGTTATGCAACATATATTCCATGTGTGGGTTACTTAAATTTCTGTGATCACACTAGTCTGAGGAACTCTTAAGTTAGTGAAGGAGCGCTGGTGGCAAAGTGGTTAAAAGCTCAGGCTCAGAACCAAAAGGTTTACAGTTTGAATCCACTGGCCACTCCTTGGAAACCACATGGGGCAGTTCTGCTGCATCCTGCAGGGTTGCCAGGAGTCAACGTTGACTCAGTGGCACAAAATATGCACAAATTAAAGTTATAAAGGTTGTTTTGTTTTTTGTTTTTAATACTGAAGGCCTTTTCAGAGCGTTTAAAATAAGTAGGACTTAGTAGGAAACCTTGGTGGCTAGTGTTTAAGTTTGCAGTTCAAGATCAGCACATCTGAACTATACCATAAACCAAAAGGTTTTCTAAATACAGTCCAACATTTTTAAGGACCGAGTAGCAGGGACAGGGTTCTGGGGACAATGGCTTCAGGGGACATTAAGGTCAGTTGGCATAACTAGTGTTTTTCTAAGAGATTGTTCTATATCCCATATTGGTGAGAGGTACCTGGGGTCTTGAAAGCCAGCAAGCTGCCTTCTAAGGAACATCTATTGATCCCAACCCACCTGGAGGAGATGAAAACCAAGAACATCAAAGACATGAGGAAAATATGAGACTAGGAGGCAGAAGGGGAGGGACCGTATGATTGGGAAGCTATATCAGCATGAGACCAGCAAAACTAGATGATCCCTATTCCACCACCAAAGACAGCCCTGACAGGGAACACAGCACAGCATCTGTAACACAGCGTGAGAAAAAGGAGAGTGCAGATCTAGAACTCTATTAAAAGACCAGACCTGACAATCCAGCAACCTGGAGGGTCCCCTCAGAACGTGGTCCCTGGACTTGCTGCTGGTCTAGAGGTGAAACCGGTACTGAAGCCAACACTTCAGACAAAGATTGGACTGGATGAAGGGACACAGAGTGATGTATGTGATATGTGTACTTTATCTAAACAACAAACAACCCACTGCCATTGAGTTGATTCCAGCTCATAGCGACCCTATAGGGCACGGTAGAACTGCCCCACAGGTTTTCCCAGGAGTCAGTGGAGCTCCTTGAACTGCCATCTTTTTGGTTAGCAGCCGTAGCACTTAATCACTGCTGCCGGTGCTGCTATAATAGATATGCCACAAGCGGATGGCTTCAATAAGCAAATTTGTTTTCTTGCAGTATAGGTTAGAAGTCTGAATTCAAGGCACCAGCTCCAGAGGAAGGCTTTCTCTTTGTCAGCTTTGAGGGGGAGGTCCATGTCATCAGTCTTTCTCTGGTCTAGGATCTTCTCAGTGCAGGGTCCCCAGGCCCAAAGGATGCACTCTCTCCTGGCTATCGTTTCTTGGTGGTAGAAGTCCCCTTGTCTCTCTGCTCCCTTTTGTCTTTGTATCCCAAAAGACAATGACTCAAGAAACAATCTAATCTTGTACATTAAGTTCTGCCTCCTTAACATACCTCCTCATTAAAACCGTAGAGGTAGGATTTACAACACATAGGAAAATCAAGTCAGATAACAAAATCACACAGGACCAGGCATTGTAGCCTAGCCCGGTTGGTACCTTTCAATCTGTAACAACTCTATCTACAGTTGTTAGCATAGCTTTTCCCAGTGGTTTGTCCGCTGAGTCTGTTTACCAACTTGGAGACTGAGAACAATAAAAGTATTACTTAGCAAGTACTGACTGTAGGTCAAATGATTTACTCACTTTCCCTCCACTTAATTCTGATTACAGTATCCTTAGAAGATGCATGTTATTGTACCTGTGTTTTATATGTGATCAAATTGAGGCTTTGAGGGGTTGTGCATCTCTCAAGATCAGTTAGTAAGTTGGTATGGCCAGAATTCAAACGCTGATCTGTCTGACTCCAGTGCGCAGTCATTTGCCCCCTACACCAAGCCACCTCCGTCTTCTAAATTCCAGATCTCCTTTCACCATCTGCCTTGTATACTGATCTGAAGGGTACTAGTTTGCCTGGCCCAGGTCTTCTCTACATTGCGACGTGTAAGCTAAAACTCGGCCACTAATAAACATGCATTTGGTTGTTGACTCAACCCTGGTTTTAATATAATTTTCTTAGCTATTGCTGAATAACCAAAAAGAAAGTTACGCAGTTTTTGTTGTTGTTATTGTTGTTTGCTTTTGTAATGCAATAAGGTAAGCAGTTGCCTCATCTTTTGGGGAATTAGATGTGGTAGAAATATGTCTTGTTATGCAACTTCATGACATGCTGCTTGGTTTTTGGGATTTTGAATAGTCTTCAGGAGACATATGAAGCAAAAAGGAATGAATTCCTTGGAGAACTTCAGAAGAAAGAAGAAGAAATGAGACAAATGTTTGTTATGAGAGTGAAGGAGAAAGAAGCTGAGCTTAAAGAAGCAGAGAAAGAGGTAAGCTTTCTTTCCTTCTTCAAGGGGAAGAAACGTAAGGGAGATGTGGTATTAATACTTCACATATTGTACTGCGGCATCCTTTCATTCAGCAGCTATGCACAGTGTATCACATGTGTGATGCCATCATGTAGTATAATGTACGTAACTGTTGAATAATAAACCATTGGCAAGAAAAGTGGGTCAGATATTTTTGTTCTCATTTTACTGACAATAAAAATGAGAATCATAAATGTTAACCAATTTATGTAGTAACTTACCTAGTATTGGAAGCCAGGGCTAAAACTAAAACTTAGATCTGTAGATCTAGTCAGAGGTTTATGTTAGAAGGAATAAGTAATCTTCCTTGTAATTCTGTATTTTCTGAATTTATAAGCCTCAAAATGTGAACTTTAGGACTCTGGGACTATTTTCAGTCTATCAGCCAACTAAGTGAGCTAAAATGAGCTAAGATGAGAAGGGCATGTCAGCATTATCTGGTGTGTGATAGCTGCATAACACTCCTCTAGTTGTGTTTGTGCCTTTGTGTGAGATATGTCTGCTTCTCCTGGTAGGTGATGAGTATCCCCAGTACTTGACACATAGCTCAGTATATTGCCAAGTGCAATAAAATCATCATTCCATTTTAATTTATCTGTGTAAAGACTACTGAAACTTAGAGAATGTTTCAATGGCTAGGCACTGAAGGTGGTTTGGCTGCAGAGAAAGGAAAGCTAAGCCTTGCTTTTTGCTGTTGTTTTTAAGAACCAAGCTGATGCTGGCTGAATACTATAATTACCTCTTAAGACCTTCCTTCCCTCCTCCTTCCTGCTCCCGTTGCCTCCCTCTTTTCCTTAGATTCTTTTGTATTTGTGTATCGTGATTTTTAAAAATTCTATTTGTCTAGGGACAGAAACTTTCTTAACACATCTTATTGTTAAATGGCTTATTATTCACCATTCATCTGTCAGTTTCTCATACATTGGTGCCTTGTGTGTTTGTGTGATGTCGGAAGCCATACCACTAGTATTTCAAATACTATCAGGGTCACTCACGGTGGACAGAGTTCAGCAGAGTTAAGAGGCTGGAAAGAAAGGCCTAGTGATTTGCTTCTGAAAATTAGCCAGTGAAAGTTCTGAGTCACCAGAGGTAAGTGATGTCACTGAAAGGTACACAAGAAAAAAGAATCGGGTAATAATTACCCTGGAAACAACAAAACACATAAATATGTGTATTTGCATATATATATAGAGGCATATGTGTGAATAGGTATGTATATGTGAGTATATATATTTGTATAGATAGGTATTTTCACGTGTATGTGCAGTTATGTGACTGTATGCACATATACTTTAATACATAATAAAGCACATAGGTGCACATTTACACATACTTCTTAGACATAACAAAATACCTCAAAGAAATGATTTTCTAGGTTTGAAGGATTAGGGCTATGTTCTACATTGTAGTGTGTTTAGTAGTGTCTGGGATTGTAAAAGCTTATGAGCAGCCCTCTAAGATACAACTGTTGATCTCTACTCATCAGAGCAGACAAGAAAGAAGGAAACCAAAGACTCAAAGAAGAAAATCATCTACTACTTATCTGCAGAGCAAGTAGTCTACACAAACCCCAGCTTCATCTACCCTTTGTCTGGTCTACCCTAAGACCAGAAGAACTAGATGGTACCCAGATACCACTACCATCCATTCTAAACAGGGCCACAACAGATGAATGCTGATAGAATGAGAGAACAGTGTAGAACAGAACTTCAAATTCAAAACAAAACTGAAACAGACTTAGCAGATGGGTTGAGACTAGTGGAATCCCTAGTACACTTTCCCTAAGTTACTTTTCAAGCCTTGAACCAAAACCAATACCTGAGATCACCATGTAGCTAAGTAACAGATTGTCTCACACAACAATGAATATCACTCATAAGTACTGTGTTCCTTTGAAGAATCACCTATGAGTCCAAACCATCAGCAATTAATTCAAAACAAAGATGAGAATTATAAGAGGCAGGGAAGCTAGACTGATGGAAACAGAGGAACCAGAATGGAAATATTGAAGGTGTTCACACACTGTGAAGCATGTAACCAGTGTCACTGAACAATTTGTGTAGAAATTGCTGAATGGGATCCTAAACTCTTAAGTGAACCTTCACGCAAAACACATTAAAATATTGTTTGGAAAAAATCCCCTGAATCACAAAGAAAATTTTTTAAGACAGTGCTAAAAGATGGGCTCCCCAGGAGGAAAGCATTCAAAATACACAGTAGCTGCAACAGTGGACTGAAGCCTACTGACAACTGTGAAAATGGTACAGGACTGGCAACGTTCAGTTTCCTTGTGCATGGGGTTGCCTTTGCCATGAGTCTGAGCTCGCTCAGTGGCAGCTAACAACAACATGAGTTTATGTTGCTAAGTAAATGTGTATCAGTGCCTTTCAAAAGAGGACCCAAAGAGTTGCTGTTACCACTTAGGTGACTTTCTTGGTAGGATTAAGGATAATTTTTATTTTCTTATTTATACTTTTAACAATTAATATGTACTTCATTATTAGAAAATGTATGCCAGGAATGTCTCAGACCCAAAGACCCCAGACCTCAAAGGAGTCCAGATGTTCTGCAGTATCTTAGCCTAGCTCCTCCAGTGAGTCACCAGAACAGCACTTCGCTCCTGTAATCCAGGCCAGCACAACAGTGTGGTGCATGTATATAAACCAAACCTACTGCCTTGAGTCGATTGTGACTTACAGCGACCCTACAGACGAAGTAGAACTGCCTCATAGAGTTTCCAAGGAGCACCTGGTGGATTTCAACTGCTAACCTCTTGGTTAGAAACGTAGCACTTACCAACTACACCATCAGGGTTTCCTATATATATCAACAGACCCCAGTACTATTGCATTAATAAAATCCTCATTCCCTTCACCAAGCTTTTCTTGCTCTTTTTCTGTGCAGCTTCATGAGAAGTTTGACCTCCTGAAGCGGACACACCAAGAAGAGAAGAAGAAAGTGGAAGACAAGAAGAAGGAGCTGGAGGAGGAGGTGAACAACTTCCAGAAGAAGAAGGCAGCAGCTCAGTTACTGCAGTCCCAGGCCCAGCAGTCTGGGGCCCAGCAAACCAAGAAAGACAAGGATAAGAAAAAGTAAGCAGGTGTCATCCCCATGTACTGGGGACCCTAACAGTTTCTTCCTCCTGCATGTCTCATCTACTTTTTCTGTTTATGGACTGAAAACTGGTTTATTACCGGAAAGATAAAAGCCAAGTATTTTCTCTACAGTGCAGGGAAGATGATAAATATTTTTAAAAATATTTTTAAAGGGTACACAAACATTAATTTATGAAACATGACCACATTGCTCAAGCAATCAGGACTGGAGTAACTGTCCTCTGCAATGGCACTTTCTGCATCAACACTAGGATTCTCTGGGGGGAAAAAAACCAGATTTCTCTTTAGTTCCCTCTAATGACAGGCTTATGCCTCTCTTGATAAAGTCCTATAATTGTGATTGTTAAAATTCTTTTCCTATTCTATGTTATAAGGCTTAATAAGTCAGTCATTCAAAGCCTTGTTCCCAAAGTGAAGTATTTGGAAGAGCTGCTAGTTGTCACTGACTTTCCTCCTGAATTCAGCAAAATGCCAGGTGGATTTATTTTATTGTCAAAGTGGAATCAAAATGCCTATCCAGTTAAGACTACCCCCACCAAACCTTCAGTGACACATTCATACACAAACCATTTTTCAGTGTGGCCTTGATTTAATGTGCCTAAAACTGGTGGCATAGTGGTTAAGACCTATAGCTGCTAATCAAAAGGTCAGCAGTTTGACTCCACCAGGCACTCCTTGGAAACGCTATGGGACAGTTTTACTCTGTCTTGTAGTGTTGCTCTGAGTCAGAACTGACTCGATGGCAGGAGGTTTGATTTGGGGTTTTGGTAAGGGACAGTTTCTGCTCTTGAATATCATACTCCATTAGCAGCTGCCCAGATGCAATGGAAGATTTGGGCCTTCCTTGAAATTCTCCTGTGATCTGCAGCTCTGAATCACATCATCTTAAAGACTCAACAGTGCAGTTTTATGACTGTGATCAATAGGGTACAGCTGAGAAGAACCTTTCTAGTGGCCTGAGGGCAAAGCCACCTAGGCTGCCCCACCTATCTGCTTATACTGCGGTGTTTCTTGGACTGTGATAAAGGAATTACAACTTGTTTCCAGATCCTTGTCTATCACCCTTTGATGCGAAAGCTTTAGAGAAACAGCTAAATAAGCAGCAAAAAGGATGGTACTCAAGCAGGCAAAGAGTTACATTCTTAAAAAATGTAATAGATAGGATTGAGTCTCTATACAACCATCGAGACCTTTCATAGAGGAAGAGTGCCGCTCACTTAGTCTTGATTTCCATGGAGGGAGTAGGCTTATCCCTAAGGAATCGTATTAAGTTGCAGGTGGTGAAAATCAAAATGCACCTTCTACAGTGACATGCTAAGAGAACTTTCACTCATACTTTGCAAACTTGGACTTTCCAAGCTCTGAGACAGCAGAAAGTGTGTCAGGAGACCTAAGGAACAGAGAGAGTTTCTAGTGACCAGAGGAGTCCGATGGTCCAAACTGTAATTCTGCTGGATTAGTTCTGAGATTAACAATTAGCTGAACTGTCATCCAGTTCAGGAAAGCTCTTGGTAGCTACACATGTTCAGAGGCTGTTGGACACTAATGGTGTCGTTCTGTAAGCCGGAATTCAGAGATTACTGTGAGGCCAAAGCAAATGCCCATTTCTAAAAAGTGCCATTTAGCACGGCACTGTTGTTGATCCAAATTAACCCCCCAAATGGGTGTGTGCAAGTGTTTGGCGGGGGGGGGGGGGCGTGTATGAGTGAAACAGAAAAAGCAGCTGACTCACAGCGTAGGAAACCCAAGGTTGAGTTTTTCTAACCCTGAAGCACTCAAGTGTGTAAAGGCACACATTTTAAGATTTACAGTGTTTTTAAAAGTCTAACAATGTTAAGAGACTATTTCATGTTTACTAGATGGTGCCTTTAAGCAATAAAAATTCTGAGAGCTGATCATTGTGCCTCCATTAGGGTAAAAAGAAAAGTATCTAGAAACAAACCTTCCAGTGTTGGAATGTTTCTCCTTGCCCTTTTAAACGTTTTAGATTATTTTTCTCCCATCCTTGGTCCTTCCTTCACTTTCAAAGTTTACATTACATGTGTGTGAATTCTATTTTAGCCTTATTTATGTATTCTCATTTATAATTAATGTAATTAAATTTAATTTGGTTCAAAACAGGTGGCAGGCTTTGCTCCTGACAATATGTATTTTTTTCTTTTAAGGTAATTGGTTGTAGGTTTTTAGTTCTTCCCACAGTTTTCCATTTGTGCAGTGAAAGCAACTGCCACTTCGAGGCCTGAGGTATAAAAGTAAAATAAAACCACAGCTCTTCCTGCCAGGGCCAGTTGGAGAGTTTTAGTTAGGGAGGACCACAGAAAGACTGTTACCAGGGCAACTAAACAGGAAGACAGTCCTTGCAGCCGAGCTGGAGGAAATGCTGGCGTTACCACCTGTGCTCCTGAGGAAGTGGTTTTGTTCTAGGTAGGAAGGGAAAAAAGAAGGAAAAAAAAAAAGAGAGAGAGAGAGATTTGCTTATTTTTATTTACCTGCTATGCTTCCACCTCAGAGCTTAACTTAGTTGTTCTAATAGTTTGAAATTCTGTTTATTCTGTTCTAATGAAATGCTCCCTTTTTAACGTAGGTAAGGCTTTATCCTTCTCCTTGACCTGTAGTGGCATGACAGCATATAACATTTCCTAAGATTACAGACAAAATAGAACTAATCCTGGCACTGCCATTAGCTGGACCCCCACCTCCTGCCATCTCTGGCCACCAACTCACTTGCCTTGTTTGCGGCTAAACCACAGTGGTGGGACCGCCCGAGGGTAAGTTGTTCAGCAGATAGTCTTCATTTTTCCCGAAAATTGTCCACGCAATTGCCGGCAGGCATTTTCTGGTTAAGATGCATCTCTGCCAGCAGAAAGTTTTAAAATGCATCATTTTAAAACTCAACCTGACATCCAATAACAGCAGTTAACACCACCATTCACTCATCTTTCTTTAAAAAATCATTCTGGTTCTTGCTAAGGAATGAAGTTGCATGGTTTGCACTGGCCTACGTGGGAGCCCGCCACACTGTGGGCCTTGGGTTTGGCACTGCTCCGTGCCAGAACGAGGGGAAAAGCTCCTGGCATTGCTGTAACTGTAACCACGTGATGATCATCTCTTTTTTCCCTTCCTTAGTAGATTAAATCGCATGTTCTCCATCCACTGTATTCCACCCTCCAAGCAAGCTACTTTAGACCTTTCCTCCAAGTTAATTGTACAAAGATATTTGTTGTACAGTGAAACCTGTGACAGCCAGAACTCGGAGCAACTGCCTTGTTTCTTAGGATCTCCCGAGTTTTCTGCCTTTGGCAAGGTGCCCTCTGTGAATGGAATGTATTTGAGCTTTCCTTCTCTGACAGGGTGCCGCTGTGCACAGGTTCCAGCGTGCACAGGTTTGACTGTACATTTATTCTCTGACTCCTTCAGCAGCTCAGAAGTGGAAGATGAAGGCCCTGTGAAGTAATAATGCTAGCCAGACCTCATCAATGTGGGTTTCTGTAGTATTTGAAAAAATGAAAACCATTCCGTCAGGACATGCAGTGGTTTCAAGAAGTCACTATGTGCAAATGAAGACTAACCGTGTGGCCTTGAGTTCAGTGTTAAAATTTGGCTTCCGCTTGTCATGTAGAATAGCCTCCTGGAAGTGCCTAGTTTTAATTTCTGTCAGTTCCATAATCATTGCATGAGCACTCACCATCACCGAATGCTGGTGCTGGCGCTCCGAAGTTTCCTTTCTTTTTTAATTTATTATTATTTCTAACTTTTGTTTTGTTTTTTAACTTGCAGTGCAAGCTTCACATAAAGCCTGGCAAGCCAAGGATGTTCCCGCATTCACCTGCTTTTGCAGTAATACTGTGTCTCTGCCATCTGTGTCCTTTTATTTTACTATCAGTGTTGTTTGTTTTTTTCTTTATATCCTTCCCCAAATGCCAATAACGATTAACTCCTTGTGCTGAGTGTTGTTGGGTGGCGGAAAATGATAGAACAAGAGAAGGACAGCAAAGGCTGTGCGCAGCTGGACTTGGTTTCTGGAAAGTAAATGATGTGTCTTTTACGCTTGTTCAGAATGGCAGCAGTGGGCATGCCTGTCACTTGTACGTTGCTTTGATTGGACTGAGGAAAAGAGGGTCAAATGCTACTTGTACGTCTGACATGAAAACTTCTGACCACCACAGTCACTAAACTAAATACCTCAATACCCATGACAACAATGTACATTTTTTCAATTATTCATCTCCGTGATTGCAGAATCCTCAAGCTTACACTATCACTTCTCCACACCTGTCCCAAAGTAAGGTCAGTGTGCTTGTAGGCAGAAGAGGGGACAAGCCTAATGGGACATTTACACTTTCGTGAATCATTTTCACTTTAATCAACAGCCTGATTTGGCCTGGGCTTGCAAGTCTTTTCTGACTCTTCTTAGGGTTTGAACTGCATCTGAACCCCTCTCACCAGTCCTGGCCAAGTTGGAGAAGACTAGCCTCAAAAAAAATCATGATTATGTTCACTTTAAGTGGTACCACCTTGATCCTCTCACATAAAGTTGTCATATAACATTGCTTAACACAAGAACCTCACATTGAGAAGGATGGGCTTTCCAGAACCTACTTAACTACTTAAGACAAAGAATCTTTCATCAACAAACCTGAATTTGGTGTCAGTGGGTTGAAAGGAAGGGACCCTTGTATCGTAATTGCTAGTAAAATTTCCCTTAAGCACAAGGAAAAACTTGCCAGAAATTCTTCACCCTCAATTCAATTCCAGCACACCCTCAATAGGACTTTGTCATTTAGGGTAAAATGGGAAGGAGTATGACACACCTATGATGAGATGAGACAGTAGAAATTCAGCTTCATATCCAACTTCCTTGCTAAGTCGCCTTTCAATATCTGACAGTAAAAGGAAGAAGAAATAGAAAGCTAAGTTTTTCAAACCCAGTCGCTCCAAGGTAATTTTCTTCACTTTTCCCTTTACCGCCGCTGGCTCCACCCATTCTTCATGTCCCAGGCTGATTGAGGCGAGTCATCAGGCTGATTGGAACCCACCCTTACACCGTGATGTATGCTCCATGCCTAATTTGTATGGAAAAGGGCACATTTATCGAATCCTTTTCTGATCCGTGTCCTTTCCTCTCCTTGGTTTTCTTTCTCTGCTAGCAAGATCCTCCTAGCTTTCTAGCTCCACTGTCTCCTGTTCCTTGGAAGGATAACACTTCGCCTGAGCCTGCATTTTCCTTCTCGCCTTCACTAGTCCTACATCAAATAAATAAGATAGAATTCACCTGTTCCCACACATAATCACATCCACCAGGCTCACAGTTTTTTTTTTTTAAGGAATAATTTTCTAGTGAATTCCAACAAAGATTCTTTTATATTTTTTAAAATTTTTCTTCATTCCAGCCTTACTGATATAAACAGATTTAGGCTTAATTAAGCAAAGTAAGAAAGTAGTTTCATTGAAGCCCAAACTAAACTGGGATGGAAGCTTTCAAAAGCAGATTTGAGAGCTAATGGGCTACTTTTGTTTGTCTGTTTGATGATTCTTGTCTGAAGCTGGCTGTGGTGAGGCCACGCATTAGACAGCATGCTGAGTCTAACCCAGGGCTGCACTGGGTCTTATGCTGTGCACCAGGCCAAAAGCTTTAATGCTTGGCATTGTATGTTTGTTCCAGCCACTGTTTGTGTGAGCATTTTTGTGCCTTGCAATAGAAAATACAGCTTTCAGTCCTGCTTCTTGCATCACTAATGCCTTTTTAAAATACCCCTAGTAGTGAAGGGCATCCAACTGACTTTTTGATTCCAAGATGATTGATTGATTCGATTGGATTTTTTTCTTTCTTGCATTAAAATTTTTATGACAAAGTAAAGCATAGGGAGAGTCAGGGAATAAAAAGCCAAAAGAGAGCTATAGAAGCTTTTTCTTTTTTAATGTATTGCTTCTAAACTTTCTACCACTCAGCCCCCGCCCTGTTGAGTTTGTTACTGCTGCTCTTTCTTTCTGTATCTGTGCCTTTTTTCACAGTAGTCCTTGGCTCTGCACGGAATAAATGGTACCCTCCAATCTAATTGGATGTGCTTTCGCCTCTGCATGTAAGTACGGCAGTAAGAGACCTTTGAGATTTCTCTGGCTTTTTAAAATTAGGACAGCCATGGGATGGATGGATTTTTTACTTTTTCCTTTTGCAGGGGTTTAGGGAGGCCATGGTTTGGGGTAGCCTTTATTTTTTTATTTTTATTTTTTTAAAAAGCAACTAAATATCTCTAAAATGGCTATACTCATATCATTTTCACAAGACCCAGTTAATTCATCCTTCTCTTGATATCAGTGTGGGAGTCAGAAGTTACTAATGCCTGCCCGAATTCTGCACAGTATCACGGGCAGCATTAGATATTACAGAGGAGCCATCTTGGTACTGTCCATGGTTTTGACACTGTAAATAAAGCAGGAATGAAAATTACTGTTTTCTACTGGAGAAAATCAAGAGGAAAAAAATTTTTTTTTTTTTAATGCAAGGCTGCTGTTTTGACTAATTTTTTTGGTGATCTGGATTTAAAGGTCTTCCCCCAGTGCTAACTACCACCAGTGATCACCTCTTTTGTTTAGTTTTTGCCAGCCAACTCCAGCTGTCTTCTTCCCACATCCTTTGTTTAACCACAATGACCATCCTTTTGCTTCATCTGGTCTTAGCTACCCATAACAGTTGTATGCATGTATGCACTATAGGGTGTGATGGAAAAGCATTTATGAGAATTTACTGGCAGTTCTGAAGGTATGTTTTCTCAGCCTGGGATCTGTATTAGTTGGCTAAGTTTCCACCCAGGAAGGGCATTGCAACCAGGGGAGTCATTTACTGTAACACTGGGCATGGCTGGCTTATTATCTTCTTCCTTTGCTTTGTAATCTCACCAGCAGGAACACTTACTGTGCATACCTTGTGCACCTGGAACAAGTAAACTTGGTTTCCTCACTTTCTTGTTGCCATGTTCATAAGTGTTTCGAATACAAACTGTTCGATCCGACTTTTCAGCCATTACCAACCCACCTTGTACTGTCTCTGTGTGGTCCAACCAGAACTGTTCATTCAGATCCCTTTGCTTTGCCATGTGCAAGTGTCTGAAATCCAGTCTCAGTGTCCAGAAGTCCTGGTTCCATTGACAGAACACTTTGTGATGACTCTTTAGTGAAAATGATCACCTACAAAGTCTAGATTGTATGTAGGTATGAAGGGAACTTTTTAAAATAAATTGAACATTAAGCTGTGAACAGCGTTAGAACTTTTGTCCATTTCTTAACTTTCAAACATGCTAATATGCCTTAAACTGTAGTTGTAGATCACTGTCATTTTGCTGTTTGGAAATAACCAATGTGTTTTCTAGAACTGTTGTGTAATCTACTTTCAGTGTTAATGCAGAATTGTCATATATGTAAGCTGCATGTTAGGCACTTGTCTTTTTTTAAAAAAAAGCTGTATGGATATGAAGCATACCATTTTTTCAAGTATGAAAGTAACCACTTAGCAAATGAACTTGGTAATTTGGTGTCTGTTAAGGTAGGAGAGTGATGAACAGGTCATCTATGCATATATCAATAGTGCCAAGACATAAAGTGGGGGAAAATATATTTTTACCCAAACATTGCTTTGTGTGCCCTTTTGTGAGTTATTTCTCAGTCATTGTTTAATATGCACATGTATACATGCTCATATGTTGGATAGAAGAAACAGGAATGAAAGCATCTCGTGCTGCCCTGCCTTGTCTGAAGGACTTCTAATGCTGCTCTCTGGGCAGCATCTGGGCAGCACCAGCTTGTCCAGAAGACTCGCTGTTGTGGTGTTCTGTCCTTTCCATACCATTTTCTGCCGCCCTTTCTTCCCCTTCCCATTCCCTTCTGCCCCTCTGACTAGCCTCCCCTGGTGTCCCACCACCCCGGCTCAGCTGAGGCTTCCTCTTCCCTGGCCCCTGGGGCCAATGCTGCTGCTGCTGCCCTCTCCAGCCCGCTAGGTGAGGTCGCCCCTATAACTGACACGCTGCTGCTCCTTCACAGCTTCCTGTAGAGAAGCCTCCTTTTTTTTTTCCTTAAGTCTTTTAAGAGTCAAATTTGAATCTGAACCTTTCTTTTTTCTCTTCTGTAGCTTCTTCTTTATGTAACCATCCTGTTGACAAGCCCTACTCTCTCCTAATGGACATAAAGCATTAGACGAGCAGGAGCTGTCTGTGCACACGTGTTGGGGAAGAGTTACCTCATTTCCACCATCGCCTCCTATTCTTAAGTCTGGGTCAAATGCTGCACTGCTGTTTGTATTTGTCGGTGTCTGTTTACATACCACTGCCCACAGTGGATACTGAAGAGACTTACCACTACCCATGCTAGTAATATTTAATACTATTAATGAAAAGCAAAAAGGAAATTGAGTGAAGCAGGGAACTTGGGCCGAAGACCCAAGGTAGCCATGTGCTGAAATCTTTTGAGTAGCTGTTATGGTTTTGAAGCTGCTGATCCAAGAACTCATGGACCGAAGACAGCCATGTACCCTAACCTGAGGTGGTCACCCCCTCCAGGGCCTATAAACTTGATCTAATGCTAACTCCAGACCTCTCTGCCCCATGAGCAACTTTCTGAACAGCCTGATCAGGATCCTCAACCAACAGGTCATAAGATCTGGGCAACATTTTCCTTTTGTTGTTTTTTGGGGGTTTTATTTATTTTTGTAAACATTTAATACTGCATGAACAGAGATGACTGCATTTTTTTTTTTTTTAATTTGGAGTGTTCTATTGATACCATGTTTTTATTTTTCAGCTGACCATCTGCCTCTTGAGAGAGAGAGAGAGAAGTGGGCATCCTTCCTTTAAATTCAGGAACCATTGTTGTTTTATTTGACTTGTTTTTTTCTGTTACCTGCATCCTTATATAAGTTGTTTTGGGTCTGGGATTCTGTTTTGACAAAAAAAAAAAAAAAAAAAAATCCAGTTAGACAGTTCTTGTTTTGTTTTGGTTATTCAAACTTAGTTTCAGTGTTAAAATTCTACCAGTTTTAAGCTCACTTCAAGAGGAGATTTAAATGAACACTAAGTGATGGAATTCTATTTAAGATGCTCTCCTCATCTCAGACACAAAAAGTCCCTTTGTTGTCACTGGGGTTTGACCCACAAGTCTTAATCATGTTTAAACTGTGCCAAGTGTCAGCAGATGACTTTTTTGCCTCTGGAGCTCAATTTATATTTAAAGATACCTTAAAGTAACTTTCTGCCCCATGCCCTGCCTTTGTATTGATTGTGAATCTCTCCTTTAGTTTGTGTTACTTTTTACACAGGATCTGTGTACACTGGACTATAGGAAATGAACCCTGAACAAGTACATACTCCCTGAGACAACAGCATTATTAATTGTTTCTGGCCCACACTGCCTTCTCAGAATTAGCCAGGCTGCTTCTTTCAAGATTTCTGCAAAATAAAAGTCCTGCTGGAAATTATACTATGGGCCACTTAAAATACACACCTGTAACAGTCATACAGCCCTGTGAGTTAAGTGAGTCTGTGACTTCTAATGTACACCTAATTTGTGATGGGTCAAATTTGGAGCTAGATTACTTTCTTAGCAGTCACCTTTCAGAGGCAGTGTGCAGTCACAGGCCAATTTTCAAGTTCCTATTTATAGCATGCATGTGCACTTTGTTACCTTTTATTACTTGACTATAATTTTTGCTGATTTCCATTTTCATTTTCCTGCTCTATAGTAAACCAAAACCAGTGCCATGGAATTGATTCTGACTCATAATGAACCTATAGGGCAGAGTAGAACTGCCCCATAGAGTTCCAAGGAGCTCCTGGTGGATTTGAACTGTCAACCTATTGGTCAGCAGTTGCAGCACTTAACCTCTACGCCACCAGGGTTTCCTACAGTAAGTAGATCATGAAAATACTATTGGTGGCATGAGCTGCATTTGGTCAAGATCCTTGGGAGTGTTTCCCTCTGGATAAGGGTGCTAACATGATTCCATTGGAATGTGAAATAATGAAGAAACAGTCCCTGCCTCTTAAATCACTTGATTCCTGGGAAGAGGTTGGGCAGAGGAACTGGATGAGTGTCCTGGGAAGCAGCTTTCTTTATTTAGAACCTAATGTTAAATGTAAGTAAGGTCAGATTCATCTGAGCCATTAAATGATCAAAACATAAGGGCCAAGAGCCATCCCTTTCATACTGTGGTGTAATCCTTAAGAATAGAAAGTGGCTAGTGATGTGACCAGTGGGACAGAGGAGAGACCAACTCAAGTGAAGCCAAAGCAGGACATGTAGCAGTTCTGTACCTTGGACAAGCAGATCCTGTTGTGTGTGAAACTGTTGTCACCAACAGGTGTGACAACTGGCTTTACTCTTCAACTCCTTGTTTTTCATAGTTGAATATCAGCATCAACCACCTATCATACATTTGGAAAACAAAAAAATTCCACATCAGATTGTAAAGATATTTCTGAGGACTATTCAAAAATCAAATTAGGCAATGGTAAACATTTCTAAAGTAGAGAAATGTGTCTTTGGTTGCTACTACGTCTTTTTTTTTTTTTTTTTTTTTAAGGTTAAAGTACATTTAATGTAGTCATCTTGTTGGGGGGGGATGGGACAAGTTGTTGGGAACAGGCTGTTCTCTGTTCAGTCACCCAGGTAAAAGAAGCTGGTCATCAGAATCACTGACCAAGGGCATTGCCATCTCAGAGTGTTACTGATTTGGCATTTCACCTGAGGCAGTTTCTTTCTCAATGCTGATAAAGTTGGTGGGCTCGAAGTTCTGGCTGACCAACCATCCCAAGGGTAATTATCATCAATAATTAAAATTATTTGCTTATCCCACAGATTGTGGAAAACAAAAGAATAGAGTCATCTGAACAGATTCCAGTGGTAACATGTTTTGGGTGGGGTAGGGTGGGGGGCTTCTTTGGGGGGAAAAAAATACTATTTCTGTGCAGATTCATCCTTCTTGATACTAGTCTAGTTGGTCTAGTGGAGACTGGCACAGCATAACATAAAGGAGAGATGTGATCTGAATCAGTCAGCACTGAACTGGGGCAGATGAAGACTTTGTCTTCCCAGATGTTTGACCAAACTTTTTTTTGCCATCAAGTGTATCTATCAAATGAAATTTCATTCTCCCTGATCTTGAATATAGCTTCTGCATATCATTCATCCAGATTATGCATCAGCAGTTCTTACAGATCAGAAAAAGCACACAATTTCACTATATTTAGTTGATGTTTTACACAAAACGTTTTGGTTCAAAGGTGGCTATCATCTTTCCACCCTCAAGGCTGACAGTAATGGCATTATGGCTCATTTTCTGTAATCTTGTGCTTGAATTCTTAAGACCATAGGATCTGGTCCTTATGACGGACAGTGTGACTTTCAGCTTAATTTCTAGCAAGCAAATGACATACTCAAGGCTGGTGAAGGGATGAAGTGTTAAGTCTGGAAACCCCTCACCTCCCTTTCCAACCTCCCTCTTTCTGACTAGTATAAAAATTTAAATCTTTGGACTGTCAGTCTACTGTGGAGCCTTTCTTTCAGAAGCATAGCACTTAGATCAGGGGGCACAGGCTATTGTAACGAGGTTGTCCTCTGTCCCACCAGAAGACCAAACAAAGTGTGGGATGGATATTCTAAAAAGCCGGGCTGAGCCAGGCATTCTCTAAACATGCTTCCTAAACTGAAAAGCTGCAGTCGCAGCTCTCCTTGCCCTTCATTCACACGTGTACACCTCCCTGCACCCCGTGCCCCTTCTCCTTCCAAGTGCTATCAGTACTCCACAGCAGACCTGTTAGCTGCTTGGGATGTAGCCTGGTGCTGTGGATCATACTTGTCCCTCTGTACAGCTCCTAAGTGCAGCAAATTTTTGGAGTAAGGGTAAAAGTCCTTTCTGTGCTAATTTACCTGCTAAAGGTAGTCACATTCTGAAAAGCAACTATGTCCCCTCCCCTCACCAGTTGCCTTGAAGCAATCACCTGCCTAAGGGTACCCTCCTTTCTGGAGTGTACCCTTGCCTAACAAAGCTGTTTCTCCGGGGGGGGGGGGGGGGGAAGCTTAACTGTACCAAGGCTATTCAAAATGCATTTCTACCTGCCCCATTGTTCTCTAACAATCTGGCATTCAATCTGCTATGAAGGTGATATTTAAGAGTCTGGAAAGAGAGGTTCCCCACATTTCATCCTTAATGCTGAAAATTCTAGGAGCTGAAGAGCCTGAGTTGTGAGCTTCTAAACTGTTATACCTGAAAATGCAAAGTGAAATATTCTTGGTTACCTCTTGTTACACTTTCACAAGTAATCAAGACACAACTCAAAGGGACACACACACACCTATCCATCCATCGCCATCGAGTCCATTTCCGATTTCTGACTCATAGTGACCCTACAGGATAGGGTAGAACTGTCCTATGGAGTTTCCAAGGAGTCCCTGGTGGATTTGAACTGCTGACCTTTGGTTGGTAGCCATAGCACTTAACCACTTTGCCACTAAGGTTTCCGTCATACTCCTGGGTCTTGTATCTTACATCATAAAATCATTTAAACTGATAAATGTGAAGGTAAGCTTCTGTTCTGACTTCTTAACCTGTGTTACTAAGTGTGCATCTTTTCTGCTCTTAGGGGTCAAATCAAACTTGAAAGCAGGATGGTTTGGGGACTTAGCTCATAGGTAGACTTTAGGACTGGTACAGCTTACATTATATATAAAAATTGGGGTATTTAATTTGTAAAACTGCTTGTTTTTGTGTCTGAGACTTGATAACCAGCAACTGTCCTAAGCCATGGAGCCTCACTTGCAGAGAGGCCTCCTTGTGCCTGCCGAGGGTAAGCACTTTTCATTGTAAAGATGGGGATTTTGGCTTAGCAACAAGACGTGAATGGTCAATTGCTTATTTCTGTACAGTTAGCCCCAAAACTCAATTTCTCTCAGAATTAAGTTTATTTTTTTCATAAAAGCACCATCTAGTGGCCAAAGCTCAAGAATGTTACTTAACATCCCCAGCATAAGAGACATCATCACAGTATAAAGGCTAACTTCAAGGATTTTTTTGAGGTGTTGAGTAACATTCGGACACAACCTCATGATAGCTTCTAACAGCCACCAGGTAGGAGGAGTAAGATTGAAGTGAGTTGCACGTTCAATGCTGAACCATTCTTAGCTATGTGCTAGACAACTCTCTAACCTTTAATTTGCTAATGGAAACTGGAACTGCTATTTCCCAGGATGGTTCTGAGAACATCCGGCAGTGTATCTTCCTCTTCCAGGTGAAAATACACAAACTGCTTGAGGCTAAGCATGTGCTCCCTCTGTCTTCACTTCTTGCCCATGTCAATGTGGGCCGATTGGCAGTGACTTCACCACATCACCTTCAGCCAGAGGCCACTGTACTGCTTTGGGCAGTGATGCTCAAGCACAGTTTACCTTTTTGCCTAAGGAACTCAATGAATTAGAATGCTTAAAAAACTCAGGTATATAAAGAAAGCACACAGGACACATGAAGTAGTTGGTTCTAACAAGAGAAGACAAGACAGAGTACTTCCTGCAGACGGCCCTAATTCCCTTCAACAGGGGGAATATAGGCTCAGCTACTCAGCGCCCTGGCTGAATCAAGAGCCCCCTTCCTCCCCAGCTTGAGAGCCAGAGAAGCATGCCATCAGAACATCTGACAAAACAGTTCTATCTGAACTTTTTATTTCACACATACCATTACCTGTAGAGAAAAACATTTAGTTTCCAAATAACCAAACTTACACCAATCAGCAGAGAAAAAAATAATTCATACCTATGAAGTTGAATCCCTTGCCTTTTGGGAAGCTTCATATCCACAGGAGGTACTGGACAACTATGCCTCATTAAGCCCAAATTTCCAAATCTATGAAAAGACTGGTTGATGTGATGCTGAGATTTAACACAAGTAACTTGGGATAAATGAGGATAGTTTCAAAATCAAATTTAACAGCAGGAACACTTAATGAAAAGTACCACGGTTCAAATATTACGCATTTTCTATCTTCCTAAGGTCGAGCTTCCTAGAACAACAAAACCAAATTCATTGCCATCAAGTTGATTCTGACATAGAACCCTATGGGGCAGGGCAGTACTGCCTCAGGTTTCCAAGAAGCATCTGGTGGACTCAAACTGACCACCTTTTGGTTTGTGACCATATGTCTTAAACACTGTGCTATCAGTTCCCCAAATAGTCCCATAGCAGTCACATTGTAAGAGGTCTCTGGGACCTTCACTGGGTCCTGAGACGGTACACAAGCAGCTCAGGTCTCCAGAACAGTCATGTATTGAACTATGGGTTAACCTAGCTTTTGAACCATAAAAGCTGACAACCCAACCATTCCACTGAACTGTTTCCCTCAAAAACAATATACTATTCCAAACTGATTTACCATCAGTTTTTGCTAAGACTAGAAAACCTGAAGGTGAAGATTCAATCCTGTTGTTCTCTAACTACTGTTCAATCTGTAGCTACTGACTGCAAATGGAAATATTCTGATCCTAGAGTCCATTCTATTACTGGCTTTCTGCATAACAAAACCCCACATCCTCATCTGTTAAGTGTGTGAGGGAACAAGTACCACTGAATGTACAGATATTAACATAGATGTAAGTTTCTTAGACCTCCCACAAATGAGAATCAGAAAACAGCATCAGATGAAAATCCTGAGTACAATTATTTTTGCGTGTATCTTTTTTTGTTATGTACACACCAAAACATACACCTATTCCATAGTTTCTACATTATCACTTAGTGACAGTGATTACTCTGGGTTGTGCCTTCTTATCCTCCTCTTCTGAGCTGTTCCTCTATTATCAAATTCATTGCCCTCTAAGACTACTACTATTTAAACTGAGTTACTCTCTTCAGTGTGATTACTTATAGATAGCACAAGGCTCAAGAGATGGTCTTCACTGGCTAAACAATTGGTTTTAAGACGACTTAGGGGTATTTTTGGCTTAAGGTTTATAAAATTGTCCCTGGGCAATAGTTTTAGGGGTTCATCCAGCCTCTAGCTCCAGCAAGTTTGGAAACCATGAAAATCTAATACTCTGTATTTTCCCCCTTTTGATCAAGATTCTTCTTTAGAATCTTTTACCAAACTTTTCAGGAATGGTAGTTGGGCATCATCTGGTTCTTCTCGTCTCATGGCACAGGCGAAAGTTATCTGTGGAGGCAGTAAGCCACACATCCCATATCCTCCCCCTATTTGTGACTCCTTCCCAGTCTCATGACAGGTAAACAGAAACTAGCTGTTGTGCCTTGAATGGCAATATGTGTATATATAAAACCCACTGCTGTTGATTCCAATTCATAGTGACTTAAGTATATTTGAAGTCAACTCCTTGCTATCTTCACCAAAACAGTTCCTTCATAAATCTTCCCTCCCACTCTCTCGTACTTACACAGAGTAAATGCTTCTCCTAAAGACATGACTGTGAGGCCATAAGGCAGCTAATCCTACCACCAAAATTTCAAACAATGACCTGAGAAGAATACTCTTGCTCTGAAAATTTTGAATAAAATTATGCAGGCTAACAAGGACCTTATCTCCATATGGATCTGTTTCTGTCCTTACAGAGTTCCATTACAACGAAAAGTTAACTATTTGGGAGGCCCACAGTCCACTATCAAAAAGTATCAAAAAGGAAAACTTATGTCCCAAACCTATGTATCCTTCAGTCGTATTCAAATCCTCTTTTATGTTTTTAGGATTTTTATAGTTTTCTTTCACTGAGAGCAGTACCTGGCACAGTGGTTAAGGGCTACAGCTGATAAGAAAAAGGGCAACAGTTCACATCCACCAGCTGCTCCACGGAAGCCCATCCTAAGGAGCAGTTCAACTCTGTCCTATAGGGTTGCTATAAGTTGGAACTGACTCAACAGCAACTCGTTTTTCAGTTTTTAATTAGCAGTCAAGATCCTGCAGCCATCAAGATCCCCCCATCTTTTCATAAGCAAAAAAAGCTACAGATACAAAATGTTAAGGACAACTTTTTATTGCTACCAGAGGTTTTTACAGTCAGTCAGTACACGGTTTGTGACTGGAATACCTTCTTGAGACTGCACAGAAAGCTCAGGATCCAGAAGTCATTAAGAGAAATACAGGTAGATTGAGGAGGCAGGGGGAGTAACTTTTATCAAGAAAATCCTAGTGACATAAAACCTGGGTGCTGAATTCATTTATTACATGTTACAGACTCAAACCACAGAACTGCCCCAACAGCTAGACAGTCTTTCTCCTATTCATTACAAATGAGTGAAAATTTTCATCAGTTACGAAATTTAATTTTAGTTGTTTACATTATTTCTTTGGTGAGCATCTGGACATTTATCACAAATTATTTTATATAAATGTCAAAAATGCTTTCAACAAATCTGAGTGTCCTAATTACAATAAAAGCAGCAGTTGTGGTCTTAAGACTCTAGCAGTTGAAATGAGACAAACACTGAAAATCAACATGATTTTGTGAGTTTTTTCTAATACCACCTCTGACCAACGCAGGGCGATTCTGCAGTAGTTTTTCAGACCAATTTGAGTTGTGGGTTAAAAGTTAAGTATCATTTGTTCACTAAACTGCTAAAAAAAAAAAAAATTGGGGGTGTTGCCTATTTAGTGGAGGCCAGGGTATCGATTAACATGCATGAAATTCATTATGTATTCAATGACAATACAAGCAAAAGAAGAGAAAAATTAACAGGATGCCAGGGACAGGTTTGGTAGTTAAGAATTCTGGGACTTTTTTAAACATTCTATGTGAATTTTTAACATGAGGCAAATTACACTACATTTTAGCTGGGAAAACAGTGGAACTGACAAACACTACAAAGACTTTTTTTGCTTTTTTCCCCCTTTAATTTTGGATCTTTGATACAGTAAACAAGGTTTTTTTTTTTTCTGGCTCACTTCAATTTGGCCTGATAAGGCATATATCCCTTATATATCCTTTCCTGATTTGACATGTTCTCATTCCCAGAATAGTCTACCTTAGTTTTGCACCTGAAGGCAACACCTGCTGAAACTACATGACAGAAACAGTCTGTAAGGGTGGACAAGGGGAAGCATGTCCCTCTTGCCTTGATAAATCAGTGCCACACACAGAACCCACATTTTCTGAAGCACTGTCTTCATTATAGAGCCGTTTGATTCCATCATAGAAGTCATCCACTTCCATTTCCTCTACTTTGCGTTTAGCAGAGGTATGCTTGCACCCACTGGCAGCTGGGAGATGATGGTAGAAGGTTGCTGTACCTCTGACTGGCACTTCTGGTTTGCTGTTGTCCTTGGAGAAATCTGGGCCTGGGACAGAGGAGGAATGTAATCTGAACACTCCTTTGTCACAGGTCACCAGGGTGTGCTTGAGGGGCCGGTAGACATAAACGGAATTTAGAGGCAGGGAAGACTGCAGAGTAGAAAGGTGATGTGCCACAAGCTCCCGACAGTGGATCAGCTGGGAGCTCTCCATCTGGGCCACAGAGGGGAAGAAGCAAGCACAAAGTGAGTCATTAACGTAGTTTTCTCTTGTCATCTCTGCTACCCACGTTTTATGTGTGCCCTCTAAAACTCTAGTCCCTCACCTTCCTTTTCTTCAGAACTTGAACTCTATTTGGAAATGTATGCTGGACATCCCTGTGAAAAGCAGAAATCATGCATTCTCTTTGGTTCACTGCTTTAGAGCCAATGTCTGCCTTTGTCCAGTCTGTTGCCCATCTAGAAGGCCCTTCATCCCTTACCCTGCTTTGCCTCTTCTAATCTCTTTCACGGAGATTACGGTACAGATAAACATTAACAATTTAGCACTTTTTTAAAAAAAATGTTTGACAAGCTCTATTTTTTAGAAAATAGTATGCCTGACAACATTAGGAACAAACAGTTTTGCTGAATGTTTTAATTTGGGGATCTCTAATATTACACCCTCAGGATTCAGTTAAGGCATCAATCCTTTCTGGAGTCATCTTTGACTACTGCTCTCCCCCTCTCCCCACACCAAATTCTAGCGTAATTTGTTTCCCTATCAACTTGTCATTGTATTTACCACATTATATTAGAACAGTGTATTAAACCAGTGACTCTTTCCATGACAGAACAGGGTAGGAATTAGATCCTATGCACCCTTTTATCTGTTTAAGTTTCTAGCACAATGACTACACATGGAGAGTCTTCAAAAGCTGATTTACAACAGTCTAATTAATCTCTCTGAGCTACTTTCCCTATAATTACAGCACTAGTCAAATCATCTTCCTGCAACAACATATATTAGAAATGCTGGTGGCACGGCGGTTAAGAACTACAGCTGCCAACCCCAATCTACGAGGTGCTCCTTGGAAACTTCATGGGGCACATTTACCCTGTCCTATAAGGTTGCTAAGGGTTGGAATTCATTTGACAGCAATGGGCTTGGTTTTTTGTTGCTGCTGTTGTATTTCCTACTCAGATTTTTTCAGTGGCCTGTAATCCCTACCAAAAAGAAGCTAAGCTACTTAGCTTAGTACTAAGACCCCCCACAATCTGACCCCAACCTACTTTTCCAGGCTCATTTCCTATTATACCCCAATTTGAACTTTATGTTCTTGTTCTCTATTCTGCACAAGTCTTGCCTTTTCTTACTTCACCCTTGCTCATCCTCTGTCTACCTTTTGAAATTTTATTATCCATTCATTTTGGGCCAGGCTAAATGCCATCACCTAAGGAAGACTACCTTGATCACCTGTCAGGGATCACTTCTTTCCAGTCTTGGGGCACTCCTCTACTTATTCATCCTGTGTAACCTGCAGTACCCAGCATGGCTGTGTGCAATACCACTGAAAAAATAATACACTTAACAATATGTTTGGTCATGAGATTATTTTTACCTCGAAATATATTATTAAACCCAGTGGGAAGATGAAAGGCTAGTATAAATCATCAATGAAGCACAAATGTAAAAATACCTGAAGCTGTTAAATACATTAAAAATGGCAGATTTTAGTATCTACTATCTTGTTCACAGATTTTTTTCCCCCTAGTTTGAAAGGCAGTAGGATAAAACCCAGGAGTCCTGGTGGTACAGTGATTAAGAGCTATAGCCATTAATGAAGGCTGGCAGTTGAAATCCACCAGCCACTCCTTGGAAACTCTATGGGGGGCAGTTCTACTCTGTTATCTACAGTCACTCTGAGTGGGAATTGAACCAATGGGTTCAGATTAGTAAGACTATGAGTAAGATACTATTAACTAGTATTAAGATCTTTTTTATCTTCCTTTAAAAAAGAAATGACACAATATTTGAGATTTTCTCTGACTACCGAGTTTACTTCTTTAGGCTAAGCCCTATCGTCTACCTCAGGGATGCAGAACGAGCTGAGCCAAACTAAAAATAGTGGGGTGAAAAGGACAGAGAAGAGGGGATGTGGGCCTGAAAGTTCTTTATGACAGCTGAACCAATACTGAAAGAAACTGCAAAGTGGAAAGAAGGTTACAGCGGTGAAATTATTTCTAAGCATTTTCTAGCAAATGAGTAACACTTAGTAACTTAGAAAAGTAAAAGTATTAAACCTACATATAAAGATGACCTGCAGAATCCTGAAAAAATGACATGTATATAAGTGAAAGAAAACAATTTGTTACTTTATTTTGATGTGTGAAAGAAGTAAACAGGAAATTGTGTTCTAGAGGTGAGGACTGGCAGAAAATGTCAGTTAGAACAAACAACAGCGATCACTCAAGCCAGGATCATCTGCGTGAGCCTCACTTCTGCCTAGTCCTAAGAACTTCATTACACAGCTGTGTTCCAGACAACATAGTAGAACAAATCTCTTCTAGTCTAGGCCAACATGAATTTCTTCCAATAAAATAAAACAGCTGGACTCATGGTGAGATCCACTGGAAGGTACAAAACAAGTACCAATTCTGGTATCACCACAAGTGCAGACACCAGAGAAGTTCTATAGTAGATCTCTGTTAAAATGATTTATAGTAAACCTATTCGAATTGCAGGGAGTCAAAAGAACATTTATTCCTTACTGTCTATCTCTCTGTTTGGATATGGTAATTATTTCTGTGTATTACTTGCTAGAAAAATCAACTAAGAAAACTTCACTTTCCAGCACTCTAGACAGGCAAAGTAAGTTTTCTGTGTCACACTATTCATTTGTAGGGTGGTTCATAATACTGTCTAAATTTTTCACTAAATCCACCGATCTCTAAGAAATTATTCATTTCCATTACAGTATTTATTTCAAGGAATGTATTTCAGTTTCTTAACACTTCTCTAAAGTACTTTAATCTAAGTTATGCTATTAAAAGAAAATTATCTCCCTGTGTTACACTACATAAGCAAGGCTCTCACTCTCAGCCCTTCTCTACTGTCAAACTAGGACCTGAAATTCTGAGACGCTGAGCAGTAGCAGTGACATACTTCTTAAACATGTTAACTTTCACAGTTCACACATATAACATCACCAGTTATAATTATCTCACAAAACAAAAAATTCAAGTATTCTTTTACAAGTTCTATTCAATAACTACAGTTCTTTTTATATTGCAAAATGTTTTTAAATTCAGCATTTAACAGTCTTTAAAATCCAATAAAACATATCACAATAACTAAATAGCTAAATGAGAACACACACAGCAACACAAAGGAAAACTTCCTGAGTCTTCTCGACTCAGCGCCAGAGGAGGAGGATGTACAGCAGGCCTCACTTAGATCAGTTAGTTTTATTTGGTGACAGGAACAGAACCACTAAGGATTCTCCCAAAGTAGTGCTGAGTACCACTACCCATTTCCCATCTGAGTCAAAAAATCTTCTTTCAGAGAGATAGCTTCCACCTGCCTAAGTGTGGTACAAGTACTTCATTTTCTAGCCAACAATAAATTACTTGCTTTTTGAACAAGCAATTTCTTGTAATTTACTAAGTGTCTGACTTATCTTCTATAAAATGAATGAAGTATAGAAGTACTATAAAGAAACTTACAGATGTAGCTAGGAAGTTTCTTTATAACAAGATTAAAAGAAAGTGTATTATTGAGAATCTTTCAAAATTCAAAAATCAAGAAAATACTACATAAGCCTTAGAAAACATCCAGTGCATGAACTTATCTCCCCTTAAGAATGATTTGTCATTACAAGAGCCTGGAAATTATTCCACTTTAGTTTTTATAACCATCTGGTAATCCTATGTCTTACAATAAAGGACAAACTTACAATGAACATTATTTAATTGAACTGAGGCCTACCTGTGCTTTCTGAAGCAGTTCAATTGTGAGAGGAAGCCAATCAGGAATGAGTTTCTCCATTTCCAAACTAACCATGGCCAAAGCAAGCATAGATCCTTTGAATTGCAAGAGCTGGTTGCAGGCCATACAATGGAGAAGTTGCTTGGTAAGGACTGCCAAATGTTGAGACGGGCTCAGTTTGGGCAAACTGAAGAGTAACTGAGGCCTGGTAGACACTGCAATGGCATGGAACTGAAAACCACAGGAACATCATTTTAGTTGTACTTAAATGTCTATGTAAATTATGTACAGACACTGATCTGTCTAGGTATCACTCAATTTTAAGTCTGCAATTCAATGATTTGACAGACAACCCAAATTCTAATTTTTCCTTGGCTATGTCAAAACTGACTCAATTATCTACAACAATTTCACTAATTTTTCTTTTCCTAAATAACAGGACAAAACAAACAAACAGGTAGTCTACTTTTCAAGTTACTGAAAGATGACTATACTCAAATCAGAAATTTAAAAGACTTCAGTGGTATTTACAATGTGGAGAAAATCCAAAGGTGTGGCTGTGTGAAGATCCCAATTCAATTTATCCAGAATAATTCTTTCCATTCTCAGAATTTCAGATGAAGAGCATCCACAGAAACTGTCTCTTGCCAGTACCTTCAGTGCTGGAATTCTCTACTCAACGGGAGGGCAAGAGGGAGAGGACAGAAAGGAAACCCGTTTTCAGTTTTTGTGTTGAAAAACAGAAGGCCAAGTTAATAAATTCAAAGAAATTTTCAAAATAAGCAACATAATTAGTCTTTAAAAAAAATATTACCTCATCCTCCTCAACAGTCTTGGCAGCTAAGAAAAAACAGCTGATTGCAATGCAACTCAAGTATTTTGGGTGAGCCTAAAAATTTTGAAAAGGAAAAAAGTAACTTTAGTAAGTCTTCCAAATGATGAGTTTGTAAAATTACAGATACTGAGATGAGACAAGTATGTGTACAATTCTATGGAATGTGATTAATCTGATTCCCATCACTGCTTTCTAGGTCAGAGCTAACTTGTAACATCACAGCCCTAGTCCTATGATATTCTACGGGAATACGCTCATTGCATTGCTGGAGGTTCAACTAAAATCAATTAGCCAAAGCATAAGTCAGTGGTACCTACGGTCTCTGCATTTTTCAGCCTCTGGGGTTACTGGTATGCTGCTGTAGCACTAACAGCATATGCTGCCACAAGGCAGAGATCTGGAAACCCAAGAAGTAGATGTGTGCCCCAAATTACTGTTTTTCAGGGCAATGTATAAGGTGTCTCAATTTTTAAAAATTTCTCACTTGTTACACATATGCACCGACAGACCCTGGTGGGGACTCTGGGGTATAATTAGTGTTACTGAACACTAAACTGAACACTTAAGTTAGGCTTGCGGAAGGAGGCATGAAATAAAAAATTCATACTATCTACCAAAAATTCAGACACTACTCCATGATTCAGAATGCTTGCATTAATGAAAACACAGTATTCATAAGAAATTTGAAGCAGCAAATGATCAGGTTACCAAAAGGTTAATTTCTATCCAACAGAGTAGTTTTTTATTTAATAAATAATATTCACTAAATTACAAAACATACATTTACATATATACACATGTGTGTGTATGGTTTTTTAAGCTACTTTTATTCTTTTACCTGTTGGTATCAATAACATGCTAGGTGCTAGGGAATTAAAGAGAATGTTAAAGCTATTAGCATATTTCAAATGTTTAAACATCAGAGGGTGCCAGTAAATAACAATCTAATGATTAAATGTCCATGAAAGAATTCTGTATCTAAGTTCCATAGTAAGAATGAAGACTTCTTACTTCACACAGAATGAATTCACTAAGAAAATCTTTCTGGGACTTCATACATACATGAGGGCTAGAATGTTGTACGTATTTTTCTTCTCTAGAATAATTTACAGTAGGCTCACTTGCAGTGCATTTGCCAATGCAACATCAGAATCTAGTTTTAAATAGGTTACAACCAGTTAGTCCACTTATACTGAACGACACAGAGGTAAACAAATGCACAGAAAATAGTAAAAGCTGGTTAGACATTTATAGTTAATATTGTATTTGTGTGAAACTGTGAAACTTTCCAGAGATCAGAGTAC
This sequence comes from Heterohyrax brucei, assembly GCA_028571685.1. Classification (NCBI taxonomy): domain Eukaryota; kingdom Metazoa; phylum Chordata; class Mammalia; order Hyracoidea; family Procaviidae; genus Heterohyrax; species Heterohyrax brucei. The sequence goes on along the minus strand of CM053143.1, from coordinate 114,177,442 downwards.
AGACTTGATTAATCAACATTTAAATTAATATGTCAACAACCACTGCCTACGTACAAATGGCACAAAGTCTAGGAATCTTCCAATCTGCCTACGTGAGAAGTAAAATCTAGTGAAATACCATTAGTTTTTCTTTTTCTTTCTTTTTTGAGCATTATGGTTTAGAAAAGCACTTTCATAAATATTATCATGTTTATTATGTAAGAAATCCGTCTCAGAGAGGCCAAGCGACACCATACAATTGATCTAAGACATGAAGTCAGGTCTTGCTAAAATAGTTTTCCAGGCTCTCATTTCTCCCTCTTAATCTGAAACCTTCATCCCTGAAGTCATCTTAATTCATTAAAAGCAAGAGCCCAACAGGTAACTTGTGTTGTTGTTGTTAGGTGCTGTTGACAACTTTAGGTAGGCAAAACCATCCCTAACCTCCACCACTAAATCAACAGTACCAATAATAAATTTAATAAGAATGCACAGTTCTGAATCCCAGTTGTGTCTCAAAATCATGTGTGTAGTTTCTACTACTTTAAACAGAGACAACTAGCTTGTAGCTCCTCGAGACTCACAGAAGGTCTGGGATAGGGCCCAGGTTCTGTAATTTTAAAGATCTGTATACGTTTTCTTTTATACAGCAAGGATTGAGACTCCATTCCCTGATACAGACACTTAAGAGCTTTTGTTTAAGCTGCAAATACATTTTAAGTTAGTTATTTTGGTTTAAACACACCATCCCTATGCAGAGTATTTTTCATCTCTAAGTAAGGATACTGGATGCTGATAAATATGCCACAGTCTGACTAACATGAAAAAATAAGATTTGGAGAAGTTCTTTAATTGTTCCCATAAGCTTCCCCCAAATTTGTTTAAAACAAAAAACTGGGTGTAAGTCTTTTTTATCATAGAAGCTATAAATGTATAAATTAATAATTTTTGGAATATACTACCCATGAAAAGACACTAACCTTAAACAACTTTCTCTGAAATTACTGTGCCAAGTAGGTTAGCTGAGATAGGCATCACGGAGGAAGAAACAGGAACTTAATCCTGAGATAAAAGTAGACATCTCAGATAACCTAGATTTCAGGCATGGGCACAGCCTGTCTCTTAGAAGCAGGGTGGTACAGTGACTGGTCAAGAGTTTGCCAGCTAACCAAAAGGTCAGCAGTTCAAAGCTACCAGCCACTCTGCAGAAGAAAGATGTGGCATTCCGCTTCTGTAAAGATTTACAGCCTCAGAAACTCTATAGATCAGTTCTACCCTGTCTTTCAGCGTTACTATGAATCAGAACTGACTGGCTATCTCAATTCTTCCACTCCATAAATTCTGGCTTCTGTTTTTTTTCTAAATTTATTAACAAATAATATACTATCCTCAACACTGTATCTAAAGTTTCCCCAATTTATGTATTTCTACATATACAAATGACTGAAACTGATTACCTTTTCTATTCTTTCATACCTTGCCACTAAATGTTAACTTTCTGCTTTAAATCTGTCGAAGTCCCACTGTAACCAATTTCACATAACATGACCAATGATATACCAAAAGGGACAATAAAAAACTTAAGAATGTATTTACATACTACCATTCAACAAAAATACATCCAAGCTGTTCAGTTCTTCTTGTTCTATTCCCTATATATACACGTAAGTATTTATGTATTGTTCAGAAAAATCACACATTATGGATCCAATAAATTAGTGATGGAAAAAATATGCAATATAATTTTTCTATTCCGATTTATTGTCTACATTTAGTATACTAATCTGTTAAAAAAAACAACTAAATGATACATGGTTTCTATTAAAACCAAGATATTACAAATTGCACCATTTAAATATGCTACCAAAACTTAGTATAAAATATGAATATTTATGGCAAAAGAAACTTACAGAGTATAACTAGAAATACTCCAGAAAACTCTCAGCAATGGGGAAAGACACTAGGTCTTAGTATGGTACAGGCACCATCTCCAGGAAGATTTCTCACTTCTTTGTACTTTATGAAATGTCTACTAATACACCCTGACTTAGCCTATAAACCTTCACACAAGACACAGCAATACTTGCCTTCACAGTAGCTAAAAACCTGTCCAAAAGGCTGCTGGCCAAAGCAAACGTCTCTGGGTAAAGGTTGAACTGGTACTTGAGTTTGACCAGCCACTGAACCACTTCATCTCTCTGGGATGGAGAAACATTCTATAAGGGAAAGAGAAATTAACAATAAAAGATAAAACAGAACAAGCTACATTTCCAATTATCACCGAGAATGTGTTCACTAGAATTCTCTCATAAAAGGCAAGCAAATGCTATGGAATATGTGCATATATGTTGAAAAAATGCTTATAAGGCTATTCAAAAATCTAACAACTTGAAGTAAATGAAGATAAATGTTTATGCACTGGATGTGGCATCTAGCATCTACATCCCAATTCTCTTTTACCAATAAAATCTTCACTATGTCATCTTGTAAAACATCTATACCCTTTTAACTAAACTGTGGTGGTTCTGGGAATATAACATTTTAAAAATAAGTAACACTATTATCCAATATAGTAATTTTGGAATTAAGCTTTCCCATCTGTGGAGAACAAGAGTATAGTGTATTTCTTTCTAAGACAGCCAATAACCATTAATTTAACCTAGGAAATGCAAATGTAGCATGAGAAGAAAATAGTTGCCCCTTAAACACAAGACTAACATCAGTAGGAATATATAAAAGCCATCAGGGATAAGAGATGAATTATACAATTAAATACGATGAAAAAATACTGAAGAAGAGGTTAATCTGAATTAAATTACTATTTGGAAAGATGATTTCACAAACACAAAAGATACAATTCTTGTTTTAATCTCCCTACATATTAACTGTTGGGCAGAGGCTCAATTTTCAGAAGGTATACACTTTAAAGCAATAACAATGTTTATCTGGCAGAAACAAAAAAAATATATTTCATTTAGTGTTACTAAATATTACTAGTTATTTTTAATACAATTTATTTTTGTTTTGACTGCACTTGGCAGAGCATACACAAATTCATCAATTTCTTTATGTACAATTCAGTGCCACTGATTACATTCTTCTAGTTAAAACAACGACTCTCACACTCTTTTTCTGAGTTGCTACTCCTCCTCTAACATAAACTCACCACTCCTCGGTTTCTTACTAATCTTCTGACTCGCTGTTGTCAATCTGATCCCATCTACATAGATCTCAAAAGAGCACATGCTAACGGCAGACATTCTTAACTTGTTAAGTTAAACTACTGTCTGGTTTTAAGAGACTCCAGGGAACAGTTGCAGGTTAAGGTTTAATGATTATCTCAGGGCAACAGTTTGAGAGGTTCATCCAACTTCCACAGCTTGAGAAATGCTAGATTCCACAAGAATTTGATAATTCTGTTCTACATTTCCACTGTTCTAATCAGGATTCTTCTATAGAATCTCTGCTCATGGTAGCTGGGCACCATCCAGTTCTTCTGCATTCATGGAGGCAATCAGCCACACATTCCGTTTCCTTTTCCTATTCCTGACTCTCCATCAACTGCTACTTCAGATGAATAAGAGAATAACTGTTGTGCCTTGGATGGCTACTTGCTAGCTTTTAAGATCCCTGGCAAATGCTGCCCCTGTCCATAAATCATAATGAAGGTCAACTCTTTGGACATGATTGGACTTGGTGACACAGAGTGACCATATCATGTGTGCACTTTATGGTTCTATGCATCTACAAGATGTTGTCCTGCTGACCTCTTACTGAAGGAAGGGCCGTGGGTGGAGAGTTGGGGATAGGAGATTGTTGGGAGGATAAGACACGTACGGAGCAGAGGGGAAGAGTGTGCTCTCACTGGGCGGGGAGAGCAGTGGGAGCTGCACAGAGGTGGGCATGCAAATTTATATGGGAATGCACCTTTTCATTCAATCATTAAAAAAAAAAAGATTTCTGGCAAAAAACTAGCAAGTAAAACAGAAGCAATATACTGGTTTTTTATGGTGACTACAAAACTCAAAAATAAAAAAACAAAAGTCAATTTTCAGTTGCGGTGATCCCACAGGACAGAACAGTAATGCCCCATAGAGTTTCCAAGGTTGTAAATCTTTATGGGAACAGACTGCCACATCTTTCTTCCACTGAGCAGCTGATGGGTTCCAACCACTGACCTTTCAATTAGTAATCAAGCACTTTAACCATCCTGTGGCACAAGAGTTCACTGGACTCTCACTATGTTCTGTTTAATGAGCTGCTATGGACCATTTCAGCAATCTCTATAAATAATGGTATTAACTACCTTTAAATAAAACATCTCTACAGTTACTGGAAGGGAATTGTAAAATTTTATGCTTTTAAGGAAGGTCCACCTAACCTTAACCTTACACAAAGCAATGAAGTATATACAAAAGAAAAATTAGAAAGTCACACCTATGCTCAAAAACAAGGCAAACAATTCCACAAATCACAAACGGAATAGAAACACAAAGCAGTTCATGCGACTGAAGCTGTGGGGTGGACAGGCTCTGGATGCAGACAGGAGCAGGTGATTTATGTCATGAAGAGCCTTTATCCAACATGACAGAAGAGACTGGAGTCAAACCTGGAGGTGGATTCCCTTCCCACAATGAGTCTGAAAAAGGTGGCAAAATACCACAGCCTAGGACTATGGTTTCCATGGGAAGGTGAGAAGCAGCAGACCTGGGTCAAACAGCTCTTATCACACTCACTGGTTCTACAGTATCCCATATTTTCATGGAACCCTGAGGTGCTATTTTTAAGACCTACTTCTAGGTAAGTGGACCCAAAAGACTCCTGGGGCCAAGTGAAGGCAGCCACTAAACTTCTAGATGAGAAAACTAAGCATGCAAGCAAAATCAGATTTCTACCAAAGATGAAACTTCTAAAACACCAAAAAAGAGTAGGAAAAGTCAAGCAAAGTAAACCAACCACACAGAACAACTAGGAAAGAAATGTGTTGAAGGAGAAAGTGGTGCTACGATCTGACAAAACTGAGGAGATTTTTAGGGAGGTGAAAGGAACAATGTTCTAGATCAGCAATGAAGAATAAGAACCCCATTAACTCCATTTCTAGGTCACTGATGTACAAGGTATTCGAGAAGAACCAGTTTTCAAATGACAGATAAACAATGGCATTATTTGGTGTCTGACGTTACACAAGTAACACAAACATAAGAAAATGCCACAAAAGACAGGCATAATACGCTATATGTGTATAACAGAACGGATAGTTATGTGATGATTACCACAGGATAACTAGATAATATAAATCATGTAAGGCACACACATGACATTCAAATTCAGTATTAGTTTCATTTTTTTTTCCTTTTACACCTCTCAAAGTAGTGGGTGACCTAATGATGCCAGAAAAGTTAATTTGTAAAACTTTATTATATGAGTAATTATTTTATAAAGATTACACAATTAATAAAGAGATCATGACAGTACCTTTGAACTCTAGTATGTCTTAAATTAAAATTAAATAATAGGGTCAAGGAAGCATTCCTACATGATCAGTATGATCATTAACAGCTAAAGCTAAAAATAATACAATTTTGAAAGATATTATTTTGATATGGCCTACTTCTAGTGAAATGGTAGCAAGTCTAAGATTACTTTCTGAAATCAACTTACAAAATCCGATTCCCATTAATCTGAAATCAGTCAAAAAGAAACGTCCTCAGTATTTCCTGTCTTCATCAAGAGATCTGTTTTCTCTCATAAGGACTGTTCGAACAGGATTAAGAGGATTCAGTGAGCTGGTTAATGGACTGATTCAACATGATAAAACACAAAGCTTTATGTTCCACATGCTGTTGTTCTGGTATTAAAACAGAATTCCTCCCCAGTTTAAAATGCTGAAAGGTTTGTCTAAAATAAGAAGTACAGCACAATAAAATAGTTTTTTTTAAAAAAGTGTAATTCCTCAGGAATAGTATGCAAACCCTTCTATGACCCACTTCTCTGGCTTCACTCACTTTCTACCACTGTCTGCCTTAAACCTCATACTGTAAACAACAGTTCTTAAATGTGTACAGTTCTTCTCTGTCCCCGCCATGGGTTTGACACCACTGCTCTTTTGCCCATGTTGTTTCTTCTGATTGGAAAACACTCCTCTCTTTCACTTCCTTATTCACCCTTACAGAATTTTTTCCACCACCACCTCACCCTCAAAACACTTTTCCCCTAAAACACAACACAAGCTGGGCAAAGTACACCTTCTCCTGACTTACCAACTTTCTCATTATTTGACATTTCACACTTAAATCTACTATTCAATTATTTTGTGCATTAACGGCATCTACCTGGCAGTAAAGAACACCGAACTGTGAAGTGAGACTAACAGCGGCTATGATGGTTTAACACTGTGTGTCAGCTTGGCTGGGCTGTGATGTGAGTGTCACATGATGATGTCATTTGGACGTTATGTTACAAGGAAGTGATGCTGCAGTTTGTGATCTTATGTGGTCATCCTCCATTTTTGTGTAACATTAATTTTTGGATAATGACTTGTCTTTGGAACCTAGCCATGTTGATAAGGACAGGGTACACCCTCATGAGCCTTTCCTATGTCAGACCCATCTTGTTAAGCTTTTTTTAAACTACATTTCTACTTTCAGTTATAATGCAGTGAGATAGCAACAAAATATACACCGCAGCTGAGAAAACAAACCTAACAATAAAGACCTGCTTTACAGGAATTAGAACTACAGGGACAACCAGGCCTTGAAGACCCAACACTCTGGAGAGGAGCTAAGACGGGCTAAGTCAACATGCTGTAATCACTCATCTCTCTCTCTGTGCATCTGCCCATTCTGACAGCACGCCAAGAGGCTCCAAGTCTGGACAAAATGCTACAAAGGGCTGCTGCTGTGGGGGCAGAGGAGCCAACAGGGCTTTTGGTAGTATTACTGACAAATTTTGGAAATTCGCAAAGCCAAGACCCTAGTGGGGGGAGGGTCAGAGAACAGAATGTGACACTCAACTGATTTTCCTATTAAGACATTTTTAGAAGTTTTCAGAAATTCTGAAGGGTAGGGCAGAAGTCTAAGAAGACAGGCACAAAGAGGAATACAAAAGAGTCTTTCACTGTGCAGCACAGAGCTCAGCATCACCGAGGTTACAGAGCCCTGGTGAACACTCCAAGCTCAGGTAGATATCCCTGCCTTCACCACGGTGAGCTGGGGTAAAACAAAAGTAAACACAGCCTTACCCTGCAACTCAGCCCCTTAAATGGATTCCAGTGATCACTTCCCCAACTCTGACCACCAAAGGGAAGATTGAACCCTCTCTGGACGAAGAATGACATCATCATCTACAGCCTCTAAGTTTTCCTAGACAATGTTCACCATCTTAATCACAATTACCAGGGAGGATAATTAGTTCTTTAACTAATGACCAAAAATAAAACAACAAACAACAGATAAGAGAAACAGAGCTAGAGCTTAGAGTTATGAGAAAAGGACTAGATATACCAAGAAAATTGGGGAGTGAGGATACATGGAAAGATGAAGAATTTTACTAGAGAAATGAAATCTACTTAAAAAGGGGGGAGAGGAATTCTAGACCTGAAAAACAAATTAAGAATCTAATGTGGGTTAGACTAGACACTGTAGGACAGCTGTGCCTGAAGGAAAAGTTACAGCTCTAAGTGCATACATTAAAAAGTAAAAGCTGAAAATCAATTATTTAGGCAATTATTTCACAAAAAAGAATAGCTAACACACAGAGAAAAGCAAAAAGCAACTAAGCTTTTTAAAAAAATGAATGAAAAAAACGAATGTACAGAAGCAAAAATCAGAAGAAACAAGAGTCGTTCATTCCAAACCAAAAAATCAAACCCAGTGCTGTAGAGACGATTCAGACTCACAGTGACCCTACAGGGCAGAGAAGATTTGGTCTGCAGAATTTCCAAGAAGCATCCAGTTCTTGAAATTCAACTGCTGACCTTTTTGACAGCAGCCACAGCACTCAGTCAGCACCCCACGAAAGTTTCCAGTTGTTTATCAGAAGACTAATAGAACTGACAAACCTCTACCAAGACTTATCAAAAAAAAGAACATGTGCAAATCACCAACTCAGCAATGAAAGACCACTACAAATCCTTTAGATGTTAAAAACACAAGAGGATGTGATGAATGCTCACACAAACTTTAAAATTTAGATGAAATGGGACACATTGTTTAAAAAAGACAATTATCAAAATGTAAATAAGAATTAAAGAAAGATCTGATTAGTCTTGTATTGACCAAATAAACAGTTACATACTTAACTGCAAAAAGAACTACAGCTCCAATGGCATCCCACAGTGAAATATTTAAGAAACAAATACTTAAATCTAAACAAACTCCTTGAAAGCATTTTAAAAAAAGCAGGAACACATCCCAAATCATTAAGTCAGCATAACTGTATTATAAAAACATGACAAGGGCATTACAGAGCACTCTCAGTGATGAATATAAATGCAAAAAATGCTCACCAAAACATTAACAGAATCTAAAGATATATAAAAATGCAATGTTCATTTACAATCTCTTGGCAAATTTCTTAATCTGATAAACATTATTCCAAAAATACAGAGAATACATACTTATTGGTGAAATGGTGTAAACTTGCCCACTCAAATTAAGACTGTCACAAAGATGTCTACTGTCATCGTTTGTATTCAGCACTGTTCTGGAGGTCCTAGCTAATCGTAAAAGGCAAGCAAGATAAGTAAAAAACAAAAACTGGAAAGGAAGAAACAAGGCTATGATTATTTGCAGGTGACATGACTATGTATACTAGAGAGAAATCTGAAGGCTACACAAACTATTAGTAAGTTAATTTAGTATACAGTTTTTTTAAATGGTATGAACACACAAATTAACTGTATTTCCATAAAACAGCACCAACACAAATGAAGAATTTTATACAAGAATCAAATACTTGAGAAAAAAAACCCTCATCTACTAGTTACTATAAAAGAAATAAAAGACCATCTTAAAAAACAAAAAAGAAATATACCAAGCTCATGGATTAACAGATTAATACACACTACTTGGCGATTTAACAAAATAAAAAATCCCCTACGGTTTCTTTTATTTGAAAATGACAAGTACATTCTGAAATACATACAGAAGAGGAAAAGGCCAAGAACAACTAAAGTAATCTTGAAGAAAACGAAGACAGTTTATGCCACAAAAATGAAGACCTACACTGTAATAAGACAACAAACATATTAACTCAAAGAAAGGCAGAAAGATCAATAGATTAAAAAAAGCCCAAAAACAGACCTGTGTGTGTGTGTACATGTACATATATATGTAAATATATATATAGTCATTTGATACATGACAAAAGTACACTTCAGGGCATGGAGAAAAGGCATTTTTAATAAATGGTGTTAGTAATCAATATGGTTACAAAAAAATGTACTCTTACTTCACCTACCACCTCCATTTCAATTTCAATTTCAATTGGAATGCAGATCTAAACGTGAAAGATAAAACAATAAAGTTTCCAGAGGAAAACAAAGAAAACTATCTCCATTACCTTGGATTAAGCAAACATTTCCTCAAAAGGGGGAAAAAAAGCTCTGCTGATTTGGTCATCAAAAATGAAGAACTTATATTTGTCAAAAGCCAAAATATATTTGGAGTACATACAACCAACATAGGAAAAAAATTCTTACAAAAGAACTGAAAAAAATGCAATCCAATTTTCAAAACCTGGTAAAAACTTTCAACAAATACTTCACAAAATGTTTACACGTTGGGCTGCCAACGAAAAGATCAACCATTCAAATACACCCAGTGTTCCTTGGAAACTCTATGGGGCATTTCTGTTCCGCCTTATAGGGTCACTATGAGTCGAGCTCAAATGGACAACAAGTGTAACAGCAAATAAGCACATGAAAAGTTGTTCAACTTCATTAGTTATCATTGAACTATAAATGAAAACTCAATGTGATACTAAAATACACAAGAAAAATAACTGAAATGAAAAAGACAACACAGAGCAACTGGAACTTTCAGACATTACTGGAGAGGGTAAACAATGCTATGACAACTCTGAAAAGCCATTTGGTAGTATTAATTATATCTGAATATATGCATATTCTATTTCCTAGCAATTCCACTCCTAAGAATATACTCACCAGAAGTATACACATATGTTCACCAAGAGACATGCACAAGAAAGTTCTCAAGAACAGAACAGTATCCATAATAGTCTGAATCTGGAACAATTAATGTCCAGCAACAGCAGACTGAATAAATAAATTCGTATGATGGAATACTACACAGCAATGAGAATTATGGGTACATTTAAGTAACACGGACATACACTGTAATTTAAAAACATCCTGACAAAATGAAGCCAGTACATACTGTTATGATTCCATACACACACGTAGAGTTCAAAACCAAGAAAAACTAATCTGTGATGTCAGAACATGGGCTTCTTAAGGGGATGGGGTCATGGTGACTACAAAAGAGGACAAAAAGGGCTTTAGTGCTGCGTGTACTATTCTGCATATTTCAAGAAACAGTACGGAAAAAATAAAAACTAACCATAGGGGTAAAACTATTTAGGAAATCTGAATATGACTGAAAAATGACAGAAAGCCAATCAATGTATTAGATAACAATCCTAATTTTAAAGACAAAAAAAAAAAAAAAAAAAAAAATGAGCCAGAACTAAAAATTCTAAATTTGGGTAATAAGAATAAAACTGAAATAGCTAAGTAAGAGTAAGGATAAATATAAAACACTGAACGCAAATTAAAAACTAAAATAGTACACATAGCATAAGGGAAGCTTTTTTTAAACAAAGTTGAAAAGAGCAAGCTCAATTTAAGTTAACAACATGACAGCACTGCTAAAACAAAAGTTTAAGGCTGGGGAAGTTATTAAACCAAGGTCAAGTCACGTTGCCAGCCACAGTCACATTTGAAATATCACAATTCAAAGCAACACACTACAGAGAATGTATCTAAGGAAAGAAAAACTGGGATTGTGAAACGGAAATTTTGTCAATCAAAAAATAAAGAACAAGAAGCGTTCAGCCAGGAAAAGCGATGATTTAGTGGGAGTACCACCTGCCTTTAAGTATCTAAAGGGGTACTATTTAAATTAAGAAACACACTGTTTCTGTGTTACACCAATGAACAAAACTAAGGCCTGTAACTGGCTGCTACAAAGAAGCAGCTTTGAGGTTCAATGCAGGAAAAAAGTTCCCAGTTATTATACAGCCCTTCCATGGACAAACAGACAGCAAGTGAAATGGTGAACTGATTAAAAGTGTCCAAAATAGAGAACTGCTAATGCTTATCAAAGATGGTGAAAGGGAGAATCTGTGCGTGTGTTGTGTACGTGCACACTAAGTTCTAATGAAAATCACCTTTACATAAACAACTTGCACGGGTTTCATCTTTGTAATCAAAAGCACTTTCAGCAAAATAAACTGAAAACATCACAGAAAACATCACTTTAACCTTTACAAGCTTTCTCCCCAATTTAAACCATTAATTGTGGATTCTTTGTGAATTTACCTACTCACAAAAACGTATTTATAACACCAACCTCTGGGAGCTGGAACTCACTGGACTGCCCTGGTTTTCTGCATCTGCCAAGTTTTCCATCTTTGACAGGATACAGACTTACCACTTTGCTATCAGTCTCTATTAAAAAGTGTACCTTGCAAGCACCTGGAGTATTTCTTTTCATTTTCAAGGTTGAAAAAGAAACTAAACCATTTTTTATGATTTGCATGTTTACTCAAATTTTGCACAGACACGTACATATACTACTCAAAAAAGATACAGGTTAAATTCATACAGTAACAAGACAAAAGGAAGTGGAAGACTGTCTCTTGTACTTCTGTCTCTGTCTCTTATACTTGTTGGTACTATTTCTAACTTTCACATCTGCACTTCCTTGTATCCAGGTTGCTGGAGACAGCACTATAGACTGGGTGTTGGTTTACAGGATATGTAGCTTCCCAGAGAACATGGCCCCCGCAGTGCCAAGTACTGCCACCTAACTGGCTCCATAACTGTCTTTATGGGGCTATTCCGTCATTCTTCAGAATGATGGGGAACATGGCAAGACCAGTTAAGTCCACAAACATGGGCCCACTATTGTACTTCATTTGCTGTGAACTGAGTCCTTTGATCAGACACAAATGCTGTACGATACCATGATGGAGGAGAAGGTATCTAGTCCATGGATGGTAGTTTTGCAACTGTATGCAGGGAAGATAAACCCACATCCAGAATGCATGCTTAAGCCAGTAAGAGCAAAATCCTTCCCTTTGCATGATGGACGTGGTCTGAAATAATCAACTTGCCACCACACTGCTGGCTGATCACTTCAAGGGATGATGCTGTGTCACCAAGCAGGCTTTGGTGAGTGGAAGTCCATGTTACAGGGCTAGTGTATAACCTCCACTTTCATCATGAGCCAAATGACCAGCAACAGGTGCCGCTGGAGAAAGATGCCTGGTTTCCACAGAATGCACCATCTTATCCACTGGATTGTTAACATCATCTTCTGCTAAGGTCACCCTTTGGTGAGCATTCACGAGACACAAATATTTCTTCTTTGGTCTATTTAGAGAGTTCTATTCACATACCTTCCTTATTTCCAATTTTCCAATCATGTTCCTTCCAAGTTTCTGACCAGTCAGCCAAACCACAGCCACAGCCCATGAATAATTACACAGTCACACGTCTGGCCACTTCTCCTTTCAAGCAAAGTGAACAACCAGGTGTACTGCTCAAATATCTGCCCACTGGGACTACTTCCCTTCACCACTGTCCTTCAGCGTGGGCCCAAAGAGCAACTGCCATGCTGCCAAGCATGAGTTTTCTCTTCTTCAGTCAGCTGAGCACAGGGAACTCCCCATGAGGCCAGCGGTACAAACCGGGAGTGGGGAGGTAATGTGACAAGAATGGAGAACATGGGTATCTGGGCCACTTCCTCACACAACTTACTTGTGCCTAGAGGTCCTTCTCAGGCTTCATCTTACATATACCACTTCCATTTAATGATGGGGTGCTGCTGTGCACACCCAGTTTTATGTCTCTGTGGGTCAGACAACACCTAGTTCATGAAGGGCAGCTCAGGCTGTGTGGGAACTTGTTGTCCTGCGGTTAAGCATTCAGTCTCTATTAAGGCCCAGTAACAAGCTAAAAGGAGAGCAGGTAAGTGCAGAGAAGGCAAGGATTCTCCCCAAAATCCTGAGAGTCTGTGCTGTGACTCACAAACAGATGCCTGCCAGAGATGCCAAACAGCATGCTTATCTACCAGGGGCACTTCAAGCACCACTGTAGCAGCTGGATCATATGGCCCAGTTATTATGCAGTGGTACAACTGCTTGCACAGCAGCCGACTGAAGAGCCTTCTCTTCTTCTGAGCCTCACTCAAAACCAGAAGTTTTTCATCCAGACTTGACGGTGATATTCCCACGGACTAGAGAATCCCCTGAAGACACAGCCCCCAGTCTCTCTGTTAAGCAAGAGCTGAAACCATTCTTGAAGCCAACTCTCCAGACAAAGATTGAACTGGATTATAAGATATAAAATGACACTGCAAAGTGTGTGCTACTTGGGTTTAAGTATACACAGGAGGCTAAATGAGCAGCTCCTGTCCAGCGGTGAGATGAGAGGGCGGAGGGGGACAGGAGCTGGTTGAATGAACACAGGAAATACAGGGTGAAAAGGCAGACTGTGCTGTAATGGTTTTTGAGAGTAGCCAGAGTTACACAGCAGTGTGTGTGTGTCTCTAAGTTTCTGTATCACAAATTGACTTCGATAATAAACTTCCACTTAAACTACAATGAAATAACCAAAAAAAAAAAAAAATTGCAGCTTTTAAAGTCACTTGGTAAGCAGGGCAGAGTACAACCAAATGAGGAATATGAGGACTTCCAATTAAGTTCATGAACTCATCCTAGAAAAGTGCTACATACCTGACTGCTGAACATCACTACAATCACCTTCAAAGTACTCCTCGTGCGAAGCTATGCACCAATGCCAGCACATAGTCCACCCTTCAGATCAATTTTGGAACTCTTTTTCTGGAACAGCCATCAAAATGTCTTCCTTTCAACATTTCCTTTATCTTTGGGTAAAGAAAAAAGTCACTCGGGGCCAGATCAGGTGAGCAGGTAGGGTATTCCAATAGCTACTTGTTTACTGACTAAAAACTCCCTCACAGATAACTATACAACTAAGTGCAGAAACTTGTTACCTTGCCATAGCAAGAGTACCAAATCTGCTTTGAAGGGTGGACTAGGCACTGGTGTCAGTGCATGGCTTCCCAAGGGGAGCACTTCCGAGGTGACCACAGTGATACTTGGCAATGAGGTATGTAGCTCTCAGAACAATTAAGTTCCCAGACTTAATTGTCACATTGCATATGTTGTCTCCAAACTCTGAAGAGGCTTGCTTTTAGCTACCACAGCAGCCAGAAACAGTAATTTATCCTTTATTATAGAAGAAATAGTTCAACATGCCCCACATCACTAGACCCCTAGAAATTTCACTGAGGTGGAAGGTAACTAAAATGTTGTGGAATTTTTCACTTCCAGCACACCAAAAGCTTTACCAAAAAGCCCCAACTCAGTGACACTTCTTTACTAGGGCCAAGGCACGCTGCTTCTGATGATCCTTCCAAACAGGTATGGAGAAAAAGGCATTAGCAAGATCAGCAGCTGCATACCAGGTACCAGATGTGTTAATGTGCTCAAAAAATAAAGCTACATCTGCAACAGCAGTTGCAATTGGAGTGACTACAAGTTTATGATAATCTACTGTCATTCTCCGAGATAATCTTTCTGCACAGGCCAAACAGGCAAGTTCAAGGGGGAAGTGATAGGAATACTACTTCTGCATCCTTCAAGTCCTTGATAGTACTAGTAATCTACAGTCTCTCCAGGAATGCAGTATTGCTTTTGGTTTACTCTTTTCCTAGGTCGGGGCAGTTCTACTGGCTTTCACTTGATTCTTCCTACCGTAACAGCCCTTAGTCCATTTATAAGGAATCTAATGTGAGTTCTGCCAGTTGCTGAGTACATCTATCCCAATAATGAATTCTGCAACTGGGAAAACCACTACAGGATAGGTTCAGTGACCCATTAGACAGACATTAGCCAAGACTCCATTAATAACCTGACTTCTGTATGTCCCACTCTGACAGGTGGACCAGAGGACACTTTGGCTCTCCTGGAATTAGTGTTAGAGTCGGTATCCTGTAATCCCCTAAAGCCCTGATTATCTCCTTTTCCCCAAGAAACAGTCACACTCACAAGAGGCCATGGATCCTTCTGCAGAAGACCGAAAGAGAAATTAGCAGGATCAAGTTTTGACAGCATAGTGGAGTCCTCCCTCAAAAGAACCTGGCCTCTTCTTCATTCAAGCAGTTTTGGGTATTTAACCTAACTAACAAGTTTGGGAAATGATTCCAGCAATTCCAATTAGAGTACCATTCACCTGACATAGAATTCATTCATTTGCATAGATCAGTAAATATTCAGATCTCCTATCTGTTTCACTCCCAGTGCCGTAAGTCCCCATGAGTTAGACCATTCTGATTAGCCCCACGGTACTTAGGTGTCTTAGTTGAGTTAGGGCAGTTCCCACTGCCTAGGGTGATTTGCATAAAATAGCAATCACAGCAGTCTTCAAGGACACTGTAGCTCCCTCACAAATTTGTTCCTCACAATTATGGTAAAAGGTGTAACAATGTGAGTCTGTGGGTCTAACCTGATAAATTCACTCTAGGATGTCAATCTCCCTAAGCCTCTGGACACCATCTTCTACAGTATACCATGGCAGGTTTGGTACTTTAACTTGATTTAGTGTAGGCTGGCACGTAATCCATTCTTCAGCAACCCAACTAAATAAGCTTTTAGATCCATTCTTAACTTCTCAAGTTGAGCTTTTCCTCTTCACTGAATAAAGAACCTGTGCTTAGTGGACCCACATCAATAAACTCAAAGACTGATTCATCTTTATGTTCCTTGCACCATTATTCCATGCTCTTAATAGCCACTCCCACACATATTCCTCAGGTTTGTTTGTACCCCAGTGACAAGCAGTACTTTTCAAGTATAGCATACTTGGTCTCCTGTATCACTTTTTGTGCTTCATCTTCTGGTGTTCACTAGTATACTTATGTCTAGTTCTAAGAGTAGAAGCCAGCACTGGTAGTATGGAATTGTTTTGAGAACATTCAGCTTCTGCCTCAGGAGATATCCCAGGTGCTGACTCAGGCAAAGGCTCTTTAGAGGCAGCTGGGCTGGTGCTGGAAACTCTGGTGGAATAGTGGTTGAATGCTACGGCTGCTGGCCAAAAGGATGGCAGTTCAAGTCTGCCAGGTGCTCTTTGTCAAGTTTATGGGCAGTTCTACCCTGTCCTGTACTGTCTATGAATCAGAACTGACTCAATGGCAATGGCTTTCTGGGTAGGCTAGGGTTAATGTCATTAAATGGGTGTGTAGGAGCTAAGGGCTTTTCTGAAAAGGGTGGTGTAGCAGACAAACATGAAGTAATCTTGTCTGATGCAAGCGGTTCCACTGGTAGGAGTGATCCAACAAATCTAGGGTCTCAGCATTTCCAGCTTCCCGATTATCTGCCCATAAGTCCCCATTCAAAGTTTCAGGATCCTATTTCTTCCCAATCAATGTCCTTACTTTAACTTGACACACCTCTTGAGGTTGGTAATTGAGTTCACACTGTAATTAAGCCACTCTCAGGATAAGACTCTGGGTTTGGTTTCTGGTAGTCAACAGTTGTGTTACTGCAAGAAATACAGCTTTCTTTCAAAGCACAGGTGAAAACTTGGAGGTTGTTTTTGTGGCATTTGAACTTTGACTCTGAAGCCCTGAGTGCATCTCTTTCACCAGTCTGTCTAGTGAAAACAGGGTCAGACAACCAACTTCCTTATACTAATCATTATGACAAAACTGTAGGTAGACACCATACATGTGTTCACCCAGAGCCTTGCCTTTCATAAATACCTGATCTGTTGGTGATTTTGTATATCTGTATCATCAACTCATGCCACAGATTAGAAGAGCCATCAATATATTTAAGACTAACCAGACTTAAGAACCAATTTAGAAAACTCATCCTTACAAATTTTGTTTCTCTAGAACCACTCCTGGTACCAAATGTTTTAGGCTGGGCTGTCTAGAGAAGCAAAACCAGTAGTGCATATAAATATACGTATAGAAAGCTTTCATCAAGAAAATGGTTCACACGATCCTTAAAGGCTGGAACATTCCAAGTCAATGGATCACGATAGAGGCTTCTCTTAATTCAGGTAGCCACAGGGGCTGATGATCCCAAGATTAGGAGGTTGGAAAGTAGGGCTCTTATTCATAGGCTGCAAAGATCAATGAATGCCAAGACTGGCAAATAAGATGCTAGCTCCTATACCAAGAACCGGAGGTCAGATGAACACGGTGCAACTGCAGGATCCAGTGTAGGCAAAAGTCAGAAGCTTATACTCAGCTGCAGGCTACAAGTCCAACAAAATTCCCTTTCAACTGACTGGCTACTCACAGCAGACCTCATCATGGAAGTGACCACATTTAAACACAGAAAATCATCGTTTATCCAGCCAAGCAGACACAGAATTTGTGTGGGGGGATGTGTGTGTGTACACATGCACGCACGTTTTAAGGGAAAGTTTACAATTTGTGTCAGTTTTCCATACAAAAACTTACACACACTGTTATGTGACCTTACCTGTTCTCCCGACACTGTGACAGCACATTCCTCCCCTCCATCCCAAATTCCTCACATCTATTCAGTCAGGTTCTGTCCCCTCTCTGCCTTCTTCTCACCTCACCTCCACACAGGACCAGCCCAGTTAGTCTCCTGTATCTACTTAGGCGAAGCACATGCTTCACCAAAACAAACAAAAAAAACCCCACTGCCGTTTAGTCAATGCTGACTCATAACGACCCTATTCACCAGTATCATTTCATGTCTTACAGACCAGTTCAGTCTTTGTCTGAGAAGTTGGCTTCTGAAACGGTTTCAGTTCTGGTCTAATGGAGTCTGGGGTCATGTTTTCTAGGGAATTTCCATTCTGTCAAAGCATCAAGTATGGCCTTTTTGTTAGAGCTCAAATTCTACACCCTACTTTTCTCCCACTCTTTCAGGGACTCTTTGTTGTATTCCCTGCCGGGCAGTCACTGGTGATAGCCAGCTACCCCGTCTTACGTTACAGAGTCCCTGGTTCATGAGGCCCTTTCTGTCTCTTTGGCTCCTATTTTCCTGACATCTTTGATGTTCTTCATTCTCTTTCAATCCAGGTGGGTTGAGACAAATCAACTCTTAGCCACTTGCTAGCTTTTAAGACCCCAGATAACGCTCACTGGAATGCGATGCAGAACATTTTCAGAATCAGTTTTGTTATGCCAGTTTTAGACGTCCCCTGAAACTGTGGATCCCCAGACCCCTGTCCCTGATTCTCTGTCCCTCGAAGTGTTTGGTCATATTCAGAAAACTTCTTTCTGTTTGTTCAGCTGTGCTGATTTCTCCTCTAATGTACTGTCCTTCTCTTCACCTAAAATAATTCTGGTTTAGTATTAACTTGTAAATACCCCTCCTTCCCTACCCTCATAACCATCAAAGACTGTTTTGTCCTGTGTTTAAATCTTTTATCAAGTCCTTATAATAGTAGTCTCATACAGTATTTGCCCTTCTGTGACTAATTTCACTCAGCATAATGCCTTCCAGACTCCATTTTGCAGACACAGAGTCTGAACAATTACAAAGCATTTGACAAAATACAACCTCTTTTCCTGATGAAGTCTCAGTAAGATAGGAATAGAAGGGAAATTCCTTCAACACAAATAAGGGACATCTATGAGTAACCAACATTATACTCAACAGAGAAAGACTGAGAGCCTTTCCTTGAGAATAGAAATGAGAAAAGGACGTTCACTATTACCACTTGTACTCACTAGTGTTAGTTGGAACTACTGCCTATTAACATTACAATACTGTCTAATATCTCACTCATTAAATGAGACATTACATGAGATTATCACACGTGAATGCTCCTAGCATAGAAGGTATTCATTTAGGTCAACTAGTCCTCAATTTGCTACTTGACAAATTAGTAACAGTAAATGCAATAAATACTTCTTCAGCTTGTGGAAAACAATGACAGAAGTAGGGCAGAACATACAGATTTCAATTCAATAATGTATGAGCAAAAAATAATCTAAACCAATATAAGAAGGATTAGATATTTTTTTATTCACTCACACTTTCATACAAAACATTGCTTCACCACTATTCTACATTTCAACAACAGTGTTAGAAACTAGAGATAAAAAGATGTATAAGAGATGCAATAAGTTCTGGAGAGAATAAACTGCACGGTAGTTGTAAAAAAAAAATAACTAATTATATGGTAAGAGTATAGCTATATCTAAAAGAAAAACCATACAGCCAGCAGTAATTCAGAGGTGAGCTATCTTCCAAGAAGTTTTCAACATTGATATTACCTTAGTAGTTCACTTGAACCCCTTTATGAATATCGATGCATGGTAGAGTGAATTTCTGTCCACTAAAGACAATGGTATAAAGATATTCAGCCTCCATGGCTAACTACACATCTAGAAATAAAGAAAGCTTACTACTGTTAGTATTAGAGCAGCAGGAAAGAGAAAGGAGATAACTATTCTTAATGTTGTAACTCAGAAACAGCAGAACAGATATAAGCAGATTAACTCATTTTGTTTTACAATGAAATGCACTTTATCATTTAACAGTACATATTTCTTCAACGCAGTTGTCAAGATATTATTTATTATGCTTGATAATGGCACACTTATTTCTAATAGAACTCATCTATCTAGAGTGAAGAGAAAAATCATTACCTGATTTGTAGGCATTTTATGCACATTCACCTTCCACATCTGAGCTTCCCTAGAGATTGCCTTTTCCAACAGGAAAGACAATCTCTGGTTTTCCAATGGTCCTGGAAACTTCATGATATTCTTGAATTCTGCCTGTCACCCAGTTTGATGTAGCTACCTATAAAATCAAATACAAAAAATGCTCTTTAATTACAGAAGAACACTAGCTATATTGGCATATATATATATACATATATATATACACATATGTGTGCATTCTAGTACTAAGTAACTCATAAAACACAATAATGTTATGAGGCAGTAAAGAATTTTATGGCTGTTTAAAATATATATTAAAATGTTACAATAATCAGTTACCTATAACATTTCTCACTTTAAATTTGATACTCAGTTATCTTCACAGTAGAACAAAAAGGCAAATAAATTGAAAAATATGAGAAAAAACTTAAAGAAAATCATAGCTCCTAGGAAGCTGGACTAATAGGAGTTCTTAAGACATAAACATGTCACTTTGAAAACCAAAGTGCGCCTGACCCAAGCCATGGTATTTCAATCACATTATATGCATGCAAAAGCTGGACAATGAATAAAGAAGACAGAAGAATTGATGGCTTTGAACCGTGAGGTTGAATGTATCGTCAAAAGAACAAACAGATCTGTTCTGGAAGAAGTACAACCAGAGTGCTCTTTGGAACCAATGATGGCAAGACTGCATCTTACATACTTTACACATGTTGTCAGTCCCTGGAGAACAGGGAGGTGAGCTAGTAAAATAGATGTAAGGAACCTGCTGTCAGAGGAGAAAGATCAGTCCCTGGAGAACAACATCATTCTTGGTAGAGTAGAGAGTCAGTGAAAAAGAGAAGACCCTCAATAAGGTGGACTGACACAGTAGCTGCAACAATGGGCTTAAGCACAATAACAACTGCTGACACAGTGCAAGACCAGGCAGTGTTTCACTCTGTTTTGCATAGAGGGAAAGAGAATCTACAAGCAAAAAAACATGTCATATAAAAAGGATGAGACATCAGATTTCTCAACAGTAAGGCTAGAAGCTAAGTGACAAACAGATCCTTCAAAATTGTGAAGGAAAATAACTTTTATGTTAGACCTTCTGAAATAATTAGATGAACTTGCAGTGAAAATACAGAGCTAAGAATTTTTCAGACGTGCAAGGTCCCTATTTTTCTTTTCCATGTACCTTACTCAAGAACCTGTCTTCAAAATCAGGGAGCAAATCAAGAAACAGACATGGAATCCAGGAAAAACAGATCTAACATAGGATAGAAACAAAGCCAATTTCCAGAATTATGGTGAATAGGACTTGAAGTACAAATGAACAGCAGTAGTGCAAATCAGTGCAGTGCAACTCAAAGTCCAAGACAGACAACTCTAGGTTTAGAAAAAGGAACTACTTGAGAATGATTTGCCACGTCTCCTGTCCTGTCCTTGTCTGCCTTCTAGTCCAAGCCCCTGCCTGGGCTGCCCCTCCCTTTACTCTCATTTTGTTTCATGGGCCTGTCTAGTCTTTGGCTGAAGGGTGAACTTTAGGAGTGACTTAACCACTGAGTTAAAAGGGTGTCTGGGAGTCATACTCTCATGGTTTCTCTAGTCTCTGTCAGACCAGTTAAGTCTGCTCTTTTTAATACATTAGACTTTTGTTCCACATTTTTCTCCTGCTCTGTCTAGGATCCTCTATTGTGATCCTGTCAGAGCAGTCAGTGGTGGTAACTGGGAACCATCTAGTTTGTACTAGACTCAGTCTGCTACAAGGCAACATCTTTCGAAGAGCATTTTTAGGGAAGGATAAATGAAGTAGAGAAGCAAGCACACATAGTTCATACAAAATGGAATCAACCCTGGTTCTAGGGACTCCTGCTTTCCAATCCCCAATAATTAAGGCCCTTAGTTAGACTCTCAAATTTTCACAGGTTACAGTAGCTTTTAAGAAAAAACACACAAAGGAATAAGTACTGGTCAAAGATAAAATCACAACAAAAATTACAAAATACACTGAGATGAATTAAAAAGAAGAAACATACCCAAACTTACGGGATATAGCTAAAACAATCCTTACAGGAAAATTTATAGCTACAAATGTCTATCTTAAAAAAAGACCTCAAATCAATAATCTTTCAGTTTAAGATACTGGAAAAGGAGCAAACTGAACCTAACGTGAGCAGAAACAAGGAAGATGGTAGATTAAAGCAAGTGTTTCAATGTTAAACTTACTCAAGTTGGTAAATGCTCTGTAATTCCGTACAAGAATATCCCTATTCTTAGGAAACACACCATGAAAAATTTCGGAGTAAATGGACATTATGTGTGTAATTTGCAGATACACACACACACACAGAGAACACACAGATGACAAAACAAATAGTTGAAAATGTTAACAACAGGTAAGCCCTGACACGAGATTTTCTTTAAGTTTGAAATTATTTACAAATAAATTTAAGAATTTTTACTAAAAATAATTTAAAAAACATAATTTATGGTTACTCTTAACATTACCAGGTATTTTTTACACACTTTTTATGAGACTATCATCTAAGGAAAAATGCCATACAGTTCTGAGTGAACAACAGAAACTCTGTAACTTCATTAACACAGACTGTATTTAATTTACTCATAAAGCCAACTCTAGTAATAACCCTGTGCTGGTGCTGACTTCTGGACATTTTCTGAAAAGCAATTTATTAATAATGCAACCATGCAAGACCCTAATGTTCTACTACTACCTCCTTAACCATGCTCCAGCAACAATGAACCACCCTTCTTCCAATTCCAATTCTATGTGCTCTTTCCCAATCTCTGTGCCTTTCTCCATCTGTCCTTTCAGGTTGAAATGCCATTCTGTGGCCAATACTATCCTTCCTTTAGGGTTGCCACTAATAACAGTATGAAAATACTCTGGAGCTGTGCCCTATCTTCTTAGATTTGTTGTTCTTAGGTGTCCCATATGCACTTGGCTCTGACTCACAGTGGTCCCAAGTACAACAGTCCTGTACCATCCTCACAATCCTTGCTATGCTTAAGCCCATCATTGTAGCCAATATGACAAGCCATCTTATTAAGGGTTTTCCTCTTTTTGGTTGACCCTCTAATAAGCATGATGTCTTTTCTCCAAGGACAGGTCCCTCCCGGTAACATGTCAAAAGTACCGTCCTTGCTTCTAAGGAGCATTCTGGTTGTACTCTTTCAAGGCAGATTTGTTCATTCACCTAGCAGTCCATGGATATTCAGCAACCTTGACAAATACCATCATTCATTTCCTCTCTGGACACCCCAGTTGCAGAGTGGTTAAGAGCTACGACTGCTAACCAAAAAGTTAGCAGTTCAAATCCACCAGGTATGCCTTGGAAATTCTATGGGGCAGTCCTATTCTGTTTTATAGGGTCGCTATGAGTCAAAAATCAACTCAATGGCAGAGAGAATGGTTTGGATTGACTGAAATTTAATTCTTTGGTTTTCCTTATTCATGGTCCAGCTTTTGCATGCTTATGTTGTTGTTGTTGTTGTTGTCAGGTTCCGTGGAGCCAGTTCCCAACCACAGTGACACTATGTAACACAGAGTAAAACACTTTCTGGCCCTGCACCACACCCAAGACTGTTGCTACACCTCAGCCCACTGTTGCAGCCACTGTTTCAACCCATCTCTTTCAAGGTCTTTCTCTTTTTGACTGACCTTCCACTTTTCCAAGCATGATGTCCTTCCCAAGGACTGATCGCTCTTGGTAACATGTCCAAAGCATGAGTTGAAGTCTCACCATCCCCACTTCTAAAGCATTCTTGACAGCAACTCTTCCTGCACAAATGTGTTCTTTCGTCAATTAATAATATATTCAATATTCTTTGCCCACACCATAATTCAAAGCCATCAATTCTTCTTCGACCTTTTTATTCATTGTCCAGCTTTCACATGCATATGAGGTGACTGAAAACACATGGCACGGTAAGAAGTACCTCAGTCCTCAAGGTGACATCTTTGCTTTTTATCTGTCTAAAGAGATCTTCTGCAATCAATTTGCCCAATGCAATGTATCTCCTTTGACTTCTTGACAGCTGCTTCTAAGGGCATTGGCTGTGTGGACTCAAAATGATACTCTTAACAACTTCAATATTTTTTCTGTTTATCATGATGTTGTTTAGAGGTCCAGCTGTGAGAATTTTTGTTTTATGTTGAGGTGTAATTCACGCTGAAGGCTGTACTCTTTGATCTTCGTCAGTAGGTGCTTCAAATCCTCTTCACTTTCAGCAACCAAGGTTGTATCACCTGCACCTGCATATCGTAGGTTCTTGATGGGCCTTCCTCCAAATCTGATGCCACATTCTTCATATAGTTCAGGGTATTGGATTATGTGCTTAGCATATAAACTGAGTAAGTATGGTGAAAGGATACAACCTAATTCACACCTTTCTTCACTTTATACCACATAGTTATCTCCTTGCTCTGTTCAAACAGCTACCTCTTTGGCTATGTACAGATTCCTCATGAGCACAATCAAGTCTTCTAGAATATCCATTACTGCAATGTTATCAATAATTTCTTATGATCTTCCACTGAATGTTCCTGCATAGTCAATAAAACACAGGTAAACATCTTTCTGGTATTCTCTGCTTTCTGCCCAGACCCATCTGACATCTACAATATGATTCCTTGGCTCCACATCCTCTTCAGAATCTTGCACAAATTTCTGGCAGTTCCTTGATGATATGCTGCTGTAACCATTCTTTAATAATCTTCATCCTTCTTTGAAATGCACATGAATATGGATCTCTTCCAGTTGGCTGGCCAGGTAGCAGTCGTCCCAATTTCCTGGGACAGATGAGTGTTTCCAGCATTACATTTATTTAATTGAAAACACGATTGGTATTCCATCAATTCCTGGAGCCCTGTTTTTCACCAGTGCCTTCAGTGCATGATGGACTTCTTCTTTATCATCGGTTCTTAATCATATGCTACCACAGCTGAACATTGACCAATTCTCTTTGTACAGTGATTCTTTATATTCCTCATTTTCTTTTCACGGTTTGCATTGTTCAACATTTTGACCACAGAATCCTTTAGTACTGCAACTCAAAGCTTGAATTTTTTCTTTAGTTCTTTCAACCTGAAAAATCCTGAGTATGTTTTTTCCCTTTTGGTGTTCTAACTACTGACCTTTGCACATTTTGTACAATACTCTGTCCTCTTGAAATGCCCTTTGAAATCTTCAGTTCTTTTACTTTATCATTTCTTCATTCACTTGAGCTACCCTACATTCAGGGGCAAGTTTCAAAGACTCTTCTGACAGCCATTTTGGTCTTCTCTGTCTTTTTAATAACCTTTTTCTTTGTCCATGTGTGATTTCCTTGATGTCATTCTTTAACACATCTGGGCTTCAATCATTAATGTTCAATGTGCCAAATCTATTTTTGAGAGTATGTGTGAATTCAGGTGAGAGACGCTCATGGTTCTACTTTGGCTCTTGTGGACTTGTTCTAATTTTTTCCAGCTTCAACTCAAACCTGCATATGAGCAACTGAAAACCTCTTGTCAGCCCCTGGACTTGTTCTGACTGATATTAAATTTCTCTATCTTCTCTTTCCACATCAGGTAGTGGATTTCATTCCTGTATATTCCAAAGAGCCAGGTCCATGTGTATAGCTGTAACTTGGGTTGTTGAAAGAAGGTATTTCCAACAAAGAAGTCATTGGTCTTGCAAAGTCCTATCATGTGTTCTCTAATGTCATTTCTATAACCAATGCCATAGTTTCCAACTCCTGATCCTGCTTCCAATTTTCCCATTCAAATCACCAACAATTATCAGTGGAACTTCCAGCCAACAAGGCACCAGAGACAGAAGTACCACGCCATTCCTCCATAGCAAAGATCCAAAAAACTAAGCAAAACAGAGACAAATGTCAATCAAGTGTCAAATGAAGATAGAAAGATCTCAGCCAAACACCAAATGGACTAAGAAACTGCCAGATAAAACAATGTGAGAAGAGATACAAAAAGAAGGCTCCTGTCAGCAAACCCAGCACAGATTTGCCATCCTGGACTCCTGTTGGAGATCAGGCGACGAGGAGCGCAGGAAAGCAGACTCATGGTCATCTCAGCACAGAGGACAAAGCACCTGGTAACCAGCAATACACATTTTCCCTATTGCACACCTTCTCCCCAGTACTCTACCCCTGATGCCTCCTAGCTAGCTGTGGTGGTTCAGCTGGCCAGGAAGTAGTGTTTATGCCACTTGGATTTGCTCCACACCTATCAGTGACTGGCAGACAGGGAGCACACAAAAGCACCCTCAGCAACTCCTACCAGGACACAGATCACCTGGCAATCAGTGGTATTAGCTTTCCTAATCTTATATTTCTCCTCCATCCTCGGTTTCCTCAGTTTCATCCGCTTCCTGCTGCCTGAAGTCTCCTGGCTAAGAGACAACTCCTTCAGATTCCAACCTGCAACCCCACCCCGCTGCCAGTGACTGGCTCCTTGAGTGCCATTTTGTCTGTAGATGGTATTGCTTTTTCATTTTTCTTTTGGTTTCTTCCACCCCTCCTACCACCTCCTCCTCCCCTTTCTCTTAAATACCTGCCACCATGTGCCATCTTTCTCTCTTCTTGAAAGACTAACTCACAGCTCAACTGGAGAATCACTCCTCCAGGCTATGAAACCAGGCCGGTGGAATCCTTGGGGCTTTTTCTTTTCTTTTTTTTTTTTTATTCTTTTTCTGCTTTGTTATATTTCATTTTGTCTGTTCTTGCCACATTGGTGGACTCCTTGGTGCTTTTTCTCTTCTTTTTGTTTTTTGCTTTGTTATGTTTTGTCTGTCTTTTTTTTCTTTTCCCGGCTTCTGAGTCCCTTCTGGCCAGGCTGTATTGTGTGCCTTAGGACTCACACATCAAATCTTGGCATCCTCATCAGTGGGATCCCCGGGGGCATTTCTTTTTCCCCCTTTTTCTCTTTTTTGCTTCCTGTCTTTCTTCATCTTCTAGTTCCTGTCTCTCCATACTTACCTTCTTTTCCTGTCTCCCGAATACCTCATACTGTATGGCATCTACACCCCTTTTAGACAGGCTACATAGCACACAGCGTGGGAAGATACTTCCCTGGTTCCCACAGGAGTACTTACTAGTGGGACCCGTAGAGGATTTTTATCTTCCAAATTTTTAACTTGTTACTTTTTTCTCTTTCTGTCTTCCTCTTTTTAAAAAACCTTTCCTTTGCTCCATTTCTCAACTTGTCATCTCTCTACTCCAATGGCAAGCTCCCTTAGCACGCAAAGGCTCCTGCTTCTCTTCCCATATCCACCTTAGCTCCATATATCGCAACTTCCCTGTTTACTTGCACCTTGTGCTGAACATCACACCTCCAAACAGCACAAATACGGCCTACAGGATCTTGCCTGGCACCAATTCCATGCCCACTCTGCCAATCCTAGTACATGCCACAAACAACCCATCCAGCTCCTCCACTTCAGCTGCAGTTGCACCACAGCTGTGTGACTGGGCCTGACCATTGGCCAATGAGGTAAAAAATACCATAAGCACAGACAAGCAAACAACAAAGAACTCACAACCCAAGTGCTATGACATAACTAAATAAAACAAAAAAGCAAAATTAAACAAATCTACAATCAATAAACAACATTCTAAGTGAAAGACTTGCTGACCTGATAGACTGGAGAAACAAAGAGAATATGGCCCCTGGACACCCTTTCTGTTCAGTAACGAAGTCTGTCTTGAGGGTTACCCTTCAGCCAAAGACTGAAGAGGCCCATAAAACAAAATGAGACTAAAGGAGCACATCAGCCCAAGGGCAAAGACTAGTAGACACGAAGGGACAGGAAAACTGGTAATAAGGAACCCAAGGTTGAGAAGGGCAAGTGTTGACCTGTTGTGGGGTTGTTAATCAATGTTATAAAATAACATGCACTTCTTAAGAAGAAACTACTTTGTTCCGTAAACTTCATCCAAAAAAAATTATTACTTCGACTTGACTGTATATTTCATCAGTTTCAGAAAGCCGAAGTTAGTTAAAATCTTCAATTTTTTTCATTTTTGACATTACTGACTGGTGCATAAATTTGACTAAGTCATATTACCTGGTCTAGGTATATGGACATTACCCCATCACTGACAGTATTATACTTCAGAACACAGCATACTTTTGACAATCAATGTGATGCCATTCTTCTTCAATGTGTCATTCCCAGTATAGTAGACCACATAAATATCCAATTCAAAATGGTCTATACCAATTCATTTCAACTCATTGAAGGCTACGATGTTGATCTTCAAACGCTGTATTTAATTTTTTGACAACTTTCAACTTCCCTTTATTTATGCTTTGTACATTCCACCTCCTGATAACTAATGGAAGCTTGTAGCTGTGTTTTCTCATTTTGAATCATGCCCCATTACCGCATGATTATCCAGAAAGCTTTGCTCCACCCACATCACTGCAGTTGACTCTACTTCAAGGGGCAGCGCTTCCCCAGCAGTTATTTTACAGGCCTTCTAACCTGAGGGGCTAGCGCTTCCACACTATTACCAGACAACGTTCCACCACTGTCCACAAGGTTTTCAATGGCCAGCTTTTTTCAGACGCAGATTGCCAGGTCCTTCGTACTAGTCTGTCTTAGCCTGGCAGCTCCGCTGAAACCTGTCCAGCATGGGTGACTCTGCTGGTATTTCAAATACTGGTGGCACTGGTTTCAGCATCATAGCAACATGCAAGCCATCAAAGTAGTGACAAGTAGTGCTTCTATTTCACTACTTGGATATAGCTCTTTTTTTGCCTTTAACAACTGCTCTGTGACAACTCTTTGTAGACCTGCCTCCCTGTCTGCACTTGAGTGTCATGATGGCAAATAATTTCCAGAGTTTAGCATTATGCCTAATAACTATTAACAGTTTACACTTGTTAAGTGCTTAACAAGCAAAAGCAGTGCTTACTACTTGGCCAGGTATTATTCAAAGTGTCACATTACATTACTCACTCAGCTGTATGAAGTTGACAGTATTAAGCCCATTTTGTTGCTGGGATCAGTTGCCATCACGTCAATTCCAACTCAGGATGACCCCACATATGCACAGTAAAACTGTTCCACAGGATTTTTAAGGCTGTGACCTTTCAGGAACAGGTCACCAGGACTTAATCCCAACATGCCTCTGGGGAGCCAGAAAAGCCAACTTCTTAGTAGTCCAGTGCTTATCCACTGGAACCACCCAGGGACCAAGACCATTTTACAAGTGAATACACACGCATAGAAAAGTTAATACTCTTCATTTTTAGAGCATTTAACAATCAGAATACAGCATACTGCGTTTCCATTCTTGACCACATTCTAGAGTTCCATTCTAGCCTACCACAAACTCACACTGTCACACAAAGTATCTCCAACTGCAAATCACCTCTTCTAAGATTTCCCTACAGAGGTAGATTCTCACTGATCTGACAATCTGGTCTGTTTTTCATCAGCCTTCGTTAAGAAAACCACTGTCTTAATCCATGGGCTCATGGACTCTGACTATCACAATTAGAATCAAAGTCCTGTCCACTGTTTCTTATTTATCCTTCTTTTTCTATTTCTTCTGACACAACCGACAAGCGAAAAAACAGAAGCAGATAATACTATTGTTATTTTCAACACATTCATTCTGGGACACAAACCGCACAGCAAAGTGAGACTACCCCGAAGGCAAGTCTGGCTACAGCCGTCTAGCTCTGTTATCGAACAAGAAAGTTAATTAAAACTCGGTGGAGCTAAGGTCTTCCTCCTTTGTAAAATGAATATGCTACCTGCTTCAAAGAGCTGCAAGGAATAAACAAGTAGTAAACCACTTAAGAGCCCAAATCGACAGTAGTGTTGCTTTTTCTTTTTTAAATCACTTAGAATGGTACCTACCAAATAATACGCTTTAGCAAGTGTCATGCTTTCCTGCACTAACACTGAGTGCCTCCTCACTGATAGTTTAAAACCTAAATACTTCATTCTGCATAACATTCAAAACCTTCCGTCTATTTCCAGAGAGACCTTTGCACTCTCTCAACTCCCAGCAAAATCACTGACAGGGAAATCCCTTCCTCAACAAAGGCCCCCTTTGCCTTCTGTCCTTCCAGGTGCACCTGTACCCCCACCTTCTCCAGTTCTCCCTACTCGCCCCGCATCGGCAAGTCATCCCGTTCACTAGGTATTCATGCCTCTCAACAATACAAATGATCTTGTCGTTTCCAGGGGTCATTCAAGTTTGAGGGTGAGGGGTGTGTCCCCTTGTACATTACACAAGCTCGGGGTGAAAACAACAGACAACACTAAGGAAATACAATACGCTGTTGCTGCAAAAAAGTTACTCGTTGACAGAAACACTGCCCTGAAAGGGAACACAACAGAGCGTTTTCAAGCAGGACAGGTGTCTGGCTGTTTCTGCAGAAGGGAGAGGGAGGAGGAGTCCGAAAGGCTTCCCTCTGAAGGGGCGAAGCAGGGGCGCGCCAGCCAGGCCATCTCTACTAGGGCGCCGGCGGGTGGAGAAAGGGTGCAGCCAGAGGGGCGCAGAGCGCGGGCTCTGGGCTAGGAGACGCGTCGAGTCGCCCGCCCCGCCCCCTCACCTTTTCCTCCTCTTCCTCCTCCTCCTCCTCCTCCCCGGCAGAGCTGTAGGCCTCACAGTGGTGACGCGGGGTCATCCGCGGGCCCGTTACCACCTCATTTTCCTCTGCGCGCGGAGGCCGGCACACGGGACCAGGATGGGGCCGAACGAGGAGGTAGAAGAGGGGGAACCGGGACAAGGGGCGAGGGCAGAGGGGCTCGAGCGGGACGGGACGCACGGCTGCAGCTGGTGGGTCGGGTCGGTCAGCGAATTAGTTCCATGATGACCCCAAACCTGTGGCCGCCGCCGCCACCGCCTGTCCCGCTCCTCCAACCGCCGCCGCCGCTTCTGCCCGGGTGGGGAGGGGGCTCCCTCTCGCCATAGAGCGGCGGGGGCCGGGGAGAGGCGGAGGGGGAGACCGGCTCTGCCCCTGCCCGGGGAATGCGCCTCCAAGGGGAAATGGTGAAAAGGGGGGGAGGGAGAAAAGAAAAAAAAAAAAAAAGAAGGGAAAAGGGGGGAAAAGAAGAAAACGCGAGACAGAAGCGCTGCCGCGTCCGCTCGCGGGAAAGGCTGGGGAAGGAGGGAAGAGGCAAAAGAAGTGCCGGCCGCCCAGGCTCCGCCTTCGCGGACCGATTCCAGTTTCTTTCCTTGTAAACAACAAATGGGTTTCTCGACCCTTTTTCTCAGCAGCCTTCCCCGTTCAACGTACGTACAGAAAAGTCGACAAAAGCTTTTGGCTGTTGAAGACAGGATGGAGAAGTTGTTGGCACTGGGGTGGGGAGAGCGGACATTTACTGTGGACAGAAAAAAGACGAAGGTTCAAGAACTCGTTTTCCTTACAAGAGCGGAAGGGTTCTTTATTACTTCATGGTGACGTAAACGCACCTCTGCTCCGTGGAAGGGGCTTGCGGTGAATGGTGTGTGCTCTACGCATGCGCCCGGGGAAGAAAGAGGAGACTGAGCGCTCAGCTTGGGGTGGGAGGGGGTCCGATTGTCTCTCGATGTTGTTCTGGCAGTCTTGGAGCTGCGTGGTTTTACCCAACCTGATTGGTTATCTGTTCTGTAAAGAGCTTGTATTGTTAGTCGACCGCGCTAAAAATTACATTTTTTTTCTTAACGATTGACGTGTAAGTGGAATTGCAGTTTTTCGCTACCAAACCAGAGGCGGAGCGAAGTTTAAAGATTAGCTTTAGGAATGGAAAAGGGGGAGGACCCACGAGGGTGGGAAGATGGGGAGATGGGAAGGGGTGGGGGTAGGGGTAGGGGCGGGGGTAGGGGTGGGGGGTGGGAGGGAGTGAAGTTGGGTAGGGTAAGGAGTTGGGGAGGATCCTATCTTTAAGAACGTCTTAGGGTATTTAAGGATTCTCTTGAAATGGTAAATTTTACCGCTGAGGGCCAGAAACCTGTTTGGTAATGCACCAAGTGAATTTTATCCACTGGAACACATACATTTCAGAGATTTTATTACCAGCTCCAGTGATGACGTATAAATGTATTTTATTTGCGGTTTTTTTTGCTCACTCATGGTAATTTTTTGTTCTTTTCATCTTTTTAATTATGAAAGGAATTCACTGCGTTACAGAAAGTTTTGAAAGGGGAAGGAGACTCCAAATTCAACCATTTACAGAAGTAGTTTCATTTACATTCTGCTGCCTTTTATATGCCTATTTTAACAATGGAAAAGAAATCTTACTGACCTTATTCAGCAGGCCAACCCAGTGCTAAACTCCAGCACACGGGAGGTAACCAAGATCAATTGTTTCTGAGCTCACAGAATTTACAAAGGAAGCAGAGAGGATTACCAGGTATGTTGATTGGTTTATATTTCATATTTCCTTCCTCAGTTATGATCTTTTGGATGGCAGGGATCTTGTGTGCCTTATACCCTACAACCTTTCCTGTAAAAAGGCTCTTGGGAATAAAAAGGAGTACACCCTGAGATCTCCACTCAAAGACTGCAATTGATAGTCCAGGGGCCTCAGGGTTCCCCTAGGAGCGTAGCCCCTGGTCCTGATGCTGCCCCTGTCCATAAATCACAGTGGAGGTCAGCTCTTCAGACAGGAATGGATGGGACTTGGCGAAACAGTGACCATAGCATGTGTGCACTTTATGGTCTGTGCATATATAGGATGTCCTCCTGCTGACCTCTTACTGGAGGTAGGGGAGAGGGTGTAGAGAAGGGGATAGGAGATTGTTAGGAGGATATGACATGTATAGAATGGAGAGGTGGAGTATGCTGTCACAGGGCAGGGAGAGCAGTGGGAGCTGCACATAGACGGGCATGCGAATTTATATGGAATCATACATTTTCACTCAATCATAGTAAAAACATAAAAAGATCATTAAAAAAAGAGAGAAGGGGAAAGACTTGGTATTTAATTACTGATTGAATAAGTAACTACAAGTATCAGAGGTATTAAGATGGCAACTTGCAGGCTGCTATGGAAACATGTAACTCTATCCTAGTTAGGTATGGAAACCCCGGTGGTGTAATAGTTAAGTGTTACGGCTGCTGACCAAAAAGCCTTCAGTTCAGATCCACCAGGCGCACCTTGGAAACTCTATGGGGCTGTTTGACTCCTACCTATGGGGTTGCTGTGAGTCACACTTGACAGCAGAGGGGTTGGTTTGGTTTGGTTTAGTTAGGTGTATTAGATAACACTTAAGAAGTGACATTTAAGATGAAACTTGAAACCACTAGACAAAGAAGCAGAGAAAGAATGATAGAGATGGGACGGTAACATACACAAGGGCTCTGAAGTTGAGACTTTGTAAAACTCTGTGAAAGCCAGTGTGTCCTCAGAGAACTGAGGGGAAACTAGATCGGAATACAGGTGGCAGTTTCTATAAAATGGGTGAGGAATGGGAGGCCCCAGAAGTAGTTCAGTGGATTGTGTCATCTAGCATTCTCCATGTTACTGCAAAGTCTTCATTCTGCATAGCCAACATGTTTTTTCCACTACAATACTCCCAAAAGTGTAGCATAATTCCATTGTTACATCTTATAGTTGCTCCTGATTTTCACTACTATGACAATAATACACGTTCTACTCCTAGATACATACCTAAAAGAAATGAAAACTTGTCCATGCAAAAATTTGTGCACAAATATTCATAGCATCATTATTCATAGTAGCCAAGAGGGGGAAACAACCTATATGTCCATCAACTGATGAATGCATAAACAAAATGTGATAAATGCATACAGTGGGATGTTACTTGGCCAGATAAATTCTGACACATGCTGCAACATAGTTGAACTTTAAAAGCATGATGGTGAGTGAAAGAAATCAGTCACTAAAGATAATATATAATTTTATTTACATGAAATGTCCATAATAGGCACATCTAGAGGAAAAGAAATTAATTTAGTAGTTGCTTAGGGCTGAGGGCAAGGTGAGGATACATGATTTGGGCTTAATAGCTAAATGGTACAGGTTTCTTTTTGAGGTAATACAAATGTTCTAAAACTGTGATGATGGTTGCACAACTCCACAGATATATTTAAAACATCCAATTGTACACTTTATATGGTTTTTATTATGTATAAATTATATATCAATAAAGCTATTAGAAAAACATAAAAAAATAGTACACTTAACTGTCCGTGCATAACATTTGTGGAATTATTTCTGGCTTCAATGGTATTTGCATTCTTAAGGCTATTGAACAGTATTGGTGTTATGATTGAATCGTGTCTCCCAAAATTGTGTGTGTCAACTTGACTAGGTCATGCTTCCTGGTATTCTGTGACTGTGCAGCATTTTGTGATCTGTTATGGTTATCTTATTCATTGTAGATTTCATCTTTATGATATTAATGAGGCAGGATTAGAGGTGGTTATATTAATGAGGCAGAACTCATTTCTACACGATTAGTTTATATTTTGAGTTAATCTCTTTTCAGATATAAAAGAGAGAATTGATCAGAGAGGAGAAGGACTCATTATCATCAAGGAAGAAGAACCAGGAGTGGAGCGTGTCCTTTGGACTCAGGGTTTCTTTGCTGAGGAGCTCTTAGACCAAGGGAAAACTGATGACAAGGACATTCCCTCAGAGCCAACAGTGACATCAAGCCCTCCTCTTGAGCTGGTTCCTCAGATTCCTAGCCCCCTAGACTGAGAGAATAAACGTACCTTGTGAAACCCATCCACTTGTGGTATTTCTGTTACAGCAGTGCTAGGTAACTGAGAAACTTGTTTAAATTCCTGTTTATTAAAACTTTCTCACTGTGAGACTTCCACTGACACTTTACTCTTCGATACCATAGTAACAATAAGGTAGTTAAGGATCTAGTTCTTGTCAAAATATGGACATATTTTTTTTTTCACTATCATGTGTATAACGTTACTTTTACTGTGTCCCTTTTTTGTTAATACTGAATGCTGTTTTGACAGAGAAGTGTTGTAAAACATAATTACTATTTTTGAGAAAAGATGTATAAAGAAAATATGTTAATATCCATGTCAACAAGTAATATTTTTTTAATATTTTTCATATTTTAAGGGAAGAGTCTCTTTTGCCTTAAATGTTAATAGAATACTGTTTGAGAATAGTAATAAAAACTAAAAATCGGTTGCTGTCGAATCGATGCTGACTAATGGCAACCCCACGGGTGTCAGAGTAAAACTGTACTTTGTAGGGTTTTCAATGGCTGATTTTTGGCCATTTTTCAAGGTACATTTGGGTTGACTTGAACCATCAACCTTTTGGTGAGCAGCCAAGTACATTAGGCAGTTGCACTACCCAGGGATTCTGAGAGTGGTCAATATATATTGAATCCTGATGACAAAATGGTTAAATGTCATGGCACTAACCAAAAGATTCCGTCATTCAAACCCACTCAGGTGTTCCTTGGGAGAAAGACTTGGCAATCTGCTTTCATAAAGATTACAGTCAAGGAAAAAAGATATGGGACCGTTCACTGTCACATGAGGTCACTGTGAATTGGAACTGATTTGACAGCACCTACCGTCAAAAACACTGATGAGTTACTATGTACTGGGAATTATGCTGCACACTTTTAATGCAGTCTCTTTTTCTTCCCACAGTATCCTTTTATACAGTATTTTTATTGTCTCTGTTTTACAGAAGATGTTAAAACTTAAACAGGTTCAAAGAAAAAAAAAAAGCCAGTGCCATCAAGTCAGTTCCAAATCACAGTGACCGTATGGACAGAGTAGAGCTGCTCCATAGAGTTTCTGAGGAGCACCTCGCAGATTTGAACTGCCAGCCCTCTAGGTTGTAGCCGTAGCACTTAACCACTATGCCACCAGGGTTTCCTAAACAGGTAAAGATGTACCTAAAATTGAACATGAGCTTACAGAAACAGTAAAACAAGCCAAAACAACAACAACAAAAAAAAAACCCACTGTTGGCAAGTTGGTTCAGACTCACAGTGGACGGAGTTGTTAGGTGCCATCGAGTTGTTTCTGACTCACAACAACTCTGTGCTCAACAGAATGAAACACTGCCTGGTGTTGCACCATGCCCACAATTATTTTTGTGCTTAAGTCCATTGTTGCAGCTGCTGGGTCAGTCCCTCATGTTGAGGGTCTTCCTCTTTTTCACTGACCTCCAAGTCTGTCAAGCATGATGTGCTTCTCCAGGGACTGATCCCACCTGACAATATGTCCAACATACGTAAGATGCAATTTCACCATCCTTTGCTTCTGGGGAGAAGTCTGGTTGTACTTCTTCCAGAACAGACCTGTTTGTTCTTTTAGCAGTCCATGGTACATTCAGCATGCTTCCCCCACAACAAGATGCAAAGACATCATTTCTTCTGTTCATTGCCCAGCTCTTGCATGCATGTGATGTGATTGAAAATACCGTGGCTTGGGTCAGCCACAGTTTAGTCTGCAAGATGATGTCTTTACTTTTTAACACTTTAAAGAGGTCTCTTGTGGCAGTTTTTCCCAGTTCAGTGCACTGTTTGATTTCTTAACTGCTGTTTCCATGGACATTGATTGTGAAGCCAAGTAAGATGAAATCCTTGACTGCCTGAATCTTTTCACTGTTTATCAAAATGTTGCTTGCTGGTCTAGTTACGAGGACTTTTGTTGTCTTGATGTTGAGGTATAATCCATATTGAAGGCTATGGTCTTTGATCTTCATCAGTAAGTGATTCAAATCCTCTTCACTTGGAACAAGCAGGGTTGTGTCATCTGCATAATGCAGGTTGTTGAGTCTTCATCCTATCCTGATGCCTCAGTCTTCATGTAGTAGCTTCTCAGATTATTTGCTTTGCATACAGATTGAAAAGGTATGGTGAATGGATACAACCCTGATGCACACCTTTTATAACTTTACACCATGCGATATCCCCTTGTTCTGCTTGTATGAATGCCTCTTGATCCACATATAGATTCTTCATGACCACAATTAAGGGTTCTGAAATTCCCGTTCTCCACAACAGTAGCTATAATTTGTTATAATCCACACGGTTGAATGCTTTTGCATAGTCAACAAAACACAGGTAAACATCTTTCTGGTATTCCCTACTTTCAGCTAAGATCCGTCTCATATCAGCAGTGATATCTCTGGTGCCACATCCTCTTCTGAATCCCGCTTGAATTTCTGGCAGTACCCTGTCATACTGTTGCAGTTGCTTTTGAATGATCTTTAACAAAATTTTACTTATATGTGATATTGTTCGGTAATTTCTGTGTTCAGTTGGATCAACTTTCTTGGGCACCCTCCTTCAGTACCATTGATTCCCAGTCATATGGTAGTGGACAGAGTAGAACTGCCCAGAAGAGTTTTCAAGGCCATAAATCTTTAGAAAAGCAAATTGTCAAATCTTTCTTACATAGACTGGTGGATTCAAACAGCAGACCTTTTAGTTAGCATCCGAGCACTTTAACCACTGTACCATCATGGCTATACAGAGAGGCACAGCCAAAAAAAGCCTCGTTTGTCTGACTTCAAAGCAGAATGTGCTTTCGGTCATCACTGTTTATTGCCAACCAAGGGAATGTTCCCAGCGTGTGTTGTGCTTTAGAACAAAAATATTCTGTGGTGATTTTGGCTTGCCTTTAATGTTAGAACAAATATACAGAAAAAAATTGTCAACATTTGACACTTGTGATTCTAAAGAGTTGTTTTTTCCTTGAAAAAGACTTGTTAAAAGTTTCTCTAGACTCATTTTAACTTGTGAGTAGAATATTGCTTCTTGAAATAAAACTCACCATTCTTGTTGACATTGAGTCATTTGCAACTTACAGCAACCCTGTAGGACAGGGAAGAACTGCCCCATAGAGTTTGCTTTGCAGAAGCAGACTGCCACATCTTTGTCCCATAGGTTCAAATGAACAACCTTTCAGTTAGCAGCCAATGTCTGTAATCCTTGCATCTTTCCTTGCTTGAAATGCAGAGTGGTGGGCAGTGGGCTCTCATAATAGTGTGTTGTGAAATGCAAAATGGTGTACAATGAGACCCTCTCAGAAGTGTAGGACATCTGGAGGAGCAAATTGTTGAATACAGAATGGTTTGCTGGATATCCCTAACCTTCAAGACATACAATTAGAAATGTACTGCCTGCTCTTTCACAAATAGGAAAGACAAAGCTATCTAATCTTTGGTGTTGTTAGGTGCCATCGAGTTGGCTCCAACTCATAGCAACCCTCTGCACAACAGAGTGAAACACTCCACGGTCTTGGGCCATGTCCATAATTGTCTTTATGCTTTAAGCCCATTTTTGCGGTCACTGTGTCAATCCCGTCAAAGGTCCTCCTGTGTTTTGCTGATTCTCCACTACCAAGCATGATGTCCTTCTCCACGGACTGACCCTTCCTGACAACATGTACTATAGGGTCCATGTATGTAGGAAATAACTCCAGGGTGACGGGTCTTTTGTTTGTTTTTTTTATCTTGGAGAAGGACTACTAAAGCCTACAAGAACAAAGGAAGTGAGTTACTGTCATTGTAATCACTTATCTTTAGCATATTACCTATGCTTAAAGATTCTGTTAACAGCTTTCAAAATATTGGCTTTCCTTAATCCCTGCGTAGATGCAGTGTAAGAGTAAAGCACCCAAATCAACCATCAAGACATCAAGAGAGAAGGAGTCACCATTTACCAAATTACAGTAGACATCCTATTTATTATCTGGTGTCCCTGGCTGTTAATTAAAAGATTGGAGGTTAAATCCGCCAGAAGCGACTCCAACAAAAGGCCTGACAATCTACTTACAAAAGGTCAGTTATTGAAAACCCTAAAGAGCCCAGTTTTACTA
The DNA here is from genome assembly GCA_028571685.1 of Heterohyrax brucei. NCBI lineage: Eukaryota > Metazoa > Chordata > Mammalia > Hyracoidea > Procaviidae > Heterohyrax > Heterohyrax brucei. The sequence goes on along the minus strand of CM053143.1, from coordinate 114,138,733 downwards.
GGACACTCATGGGATTACTGTGAGTCAGAATCAAGTCCATGACAACAGGCTTTCACTTAACTCTTGAGTGGGAAGAAAGTGGTCAGAGAAAACAAATCAAAAATTCTAAAATAGGAGGTCTCAAGCTGACTTCCAGACTTGGCCAACTATGAATGTAAACTGACTTAAAAAAAAAAAAAACTGCTGTCAAATCTATTCCAACTCGTAGTGACCCTATCCAAGGAGCACCTACAGGATTTGAATTGCTAGCCTTTTAGGTTAGCAGCCGTAGCCCTTAACCACTACACCACCAGAGTTTTCAAGCTAACTTTACATTCCTCATATTTAGGTGCTGCTTTAGAGACCTCAGCAGGAGGAATATGGTTTATGGGTTCAAAGCTTATTTAGAATAGCCACAGAAGTCACATAACACCACCAATTTGAAATCTATCTTTCAAAAGGACTTCAACAGAAGCTTTTTTATTCTTTCTTGAAGGAAAAAACCACATTTTACATCTTACTCTTTGTAGATGTGTTTTGAATCTTGAACACCAAATATAATAAATTTAGCAAAATCAGGTGTTTCTTTTTTATAGTTATGTAAACAAATCATCAGTACACTTTATTTCTTGTCAGTCACTTATGGGGCAGAATTCAAGAAAAAGATAAAGTTCTCCCAGAGTTTATTGTTAGTCTCATCACAACATATCTTAACTGTCATCTTTATTTCCTCTCCATAAAGAAAGAGAATTATGTTTTGGGAATCATAGTGTCTACAGCCAGATTTTTCAAGACTTCCTTTATACATTACTAAGCTGCTTTTATTATCTGAGGGCAACTGAGTAAATATTTGAGTCCCAACTGCATACTGGGCTAGGCTCAGTAAGACAATCGAAGAAACTTGCTCTTTAATTCAGCAGCATTTATAATGTGTGGCATATTAAAAAAAAAAAAAAACAGTCCATTCAGTTTGAGTCAGTTCCAACTCACAGCAACTCCAAAGGACAGAGAACTGCCCCCATGTCCAAGGCTGCAATCCTTACGGAAGCAGACCGCTGCATCTGTCTGCCATGGAGCAGCTGGTTCGTTCAAACCGTTGACCTTTTGGTTAGCAGCCAAATACTTAACGACTGTACCACCGCAGCTGGTTGTATGGCACCTAGGAAACATGAATTACTAGCCTAACTATAAGAGGCCTCTGTGTGCCAGGCTTGAGTTTGAGTTTGTTCAGTTAATACTTGAAGCACTAACAGCCTTGCAGTGGAGGCATGTAAACATACAGTATACATCTTTAATATAATGAATACTATGCTAGTTACATAAAGAGAAACAGAAAAGAGAAATTCTGTTGGAGTTAGCTTAAATGTTGCTAAACTGTGAGATAATCTGTTGCATAGTAGCAATAAAAACCAATGAATATTATGTAACACATTTCTAAGGGTGAGGAACCTGTGAGTATCTTACACTCCTAGTTCTACTCAGGCTGTCTCATGAGGTTACAATGAAATTATTGTCCAGGGCTGCCATCATCAAAAGAGGCTGGAGAATTTCCTTCCGAGTTCAGTTCTCCACCTCAGGTCCCCTTCATGGGGTGGCTTATGATCAGGGGTCTGGCTTTCTCTGGAGCTAGTGATGAGAGAGGAAGAGAGAGAGACCAAAATGGAATTGCAGTCATTTTCGATCATAATCTCAGGAGTGATTTCCTGAAACTTCTTCTATATTCTCATTTTCAAAAGCAGCTCACTAAGTTCAGCCTATACTGAAAACCAAAAACCAAACCAAACATACTGCCGTAGAGTTGATTCCAGCTCATAGCGACACTATGGAACAGAGGAGAACTGCGCCATAGAGGTTCCAAGCTGCGCCAGGTGGATTTGAACTGTTGACCTTCTAGTTAGCAGTTGTAGCTCTTAACCACTGCACCACCAGGGTTTCCAACCTATAGGCAAGAAGAGAGGAATCAAGCTTGAATAGAAGAGTATCAGACTTCATGGACATAGAAGTAAGGTTTCTCTAAGCTAAGAGATAGAAACAAATTTATGGCAAGCCAAGGGAGTAGCAGGAAGGAAGGAATGGAGATCTGCCACCGGCCTGACCTCCGATTCATATTGTTACCATGCACAACAGAAGGAAATGCTGCCCGGTGCAGCAGCATCCCCATGATTGGTCATAGATTGGAACTCTGTGATCCATACATTTTTGTTGGTTGATTTTCAGAAGTAGATTGCAGATCTTTCTTCTTAGTCCACCTTAGTCCTTCAGTGCTCTGCTGAAACCTGTTCAACACCTCAGCAACACACAAGCCTCCACTGGCGGATGGTTAGGAGCTGCTCATGAGGTGTAGTGGCCAAGAAGCGAACCTAGGTCTCTGTGGAAAGTGACAAATCAGCCATTGGACCATATGGCGTGTAGTCCTGCATGGCTAGAGAATTGAGGGGCCCACTGTTTACCCGCTGTAAAGATAAGGAAATGTGGAGAGCTGCAGTAGCTTTCCCATCATATGTAGTTGGTAAATGACAGGTCGAGGTTCTGAACCCAGATTCCTGATTATAGAACCCCACACTTAACCACTGTACAAATTGCATAAGGCCTTCAATGCCCTACTAAGGTGTTTTTTCGATTTAACAAAAATTGACTAGTTTTTCTGTCTGAGAGAGGTGACCTTGAATTTCTATCTTAGTTATCTAGTGCTGCTGTAACAAGAATACCACAACCATGTGGCCTTAATTAACAGAAATCCATTTTCTCACAGTTTGTAAGGCTAGAAGTCTGAATTCAGGGCACCAGCTCTAGGGAAAGGCTTCATCTCATGGTTGGCCTTGGGGGAAGATCCTTGTCTTTTTCGTCTCCTTGTCTTTGCTTCCGAGGTGATGTCCACGTGATGGCATGACATCTGTCTTCCCCAGTCTGTGCTTCCTTGTTTCTGTGCCCAATCTGCCCTTTTTAAATCTCAAAAGTGATTGGATTTAAGACACATCCTATGTGTATGACGTCGTTACCATAACAAAGAAGACTCTGTTTCCAAAGGAGATTCTGTTGTTCTTAGGTGCCCTAAAGTCTGTTTTGACTCATAGCACCCTGTGTACAACAGAAGGAAACATTGCTTGATTGTGTGCCATGTTCACAGTCACAGTTACTTTTAGCCCATGGTTGCAGCCACTGTGTCAATCATCTTGTTGAAGGTCTTCCTCTTTTCTGCTGACCCTCTGCTTTACCAAGCATAATGTCCTTCTTCAGGGACTAGTCCCTCATCATTACACGTTCAAAGTGCATGAGATGAAGTCTCGCCATCCTTGCTTCTCATAAGCATTCTGGATGTATTTCTTACAAAACACATTTGTTCATTCTTCTGGCAGTCCATGTTCAGTATTCTGAACGTTCTTCTGGCAGTCCAGTTCTGTTTTCTTCGACAGCACTATTATTCAACTACTGTGCTCTAGGTTGTTGAATTTCACAGGGTTTATCTTCCATAGCAGAGGTCACTGCATTTGGCCAATTCTGAATTAGACACAGGGCAAGACTTTGGAAGATGATGAAAAGCGTGTCTCCTTACCTGTGATCGATCTGCACCCTGCCAGCTGTATCAGTCCTTTGCTTGTTAGATAAAAATGGCAGGTGCTTAAACTCTACCTGCATGCTTTGAATCTGAATCTCTGGGCAAGGACCAAGGAGTCTCATTTAATCCAAAGGTTCTGGTAATTATTATGCTCACTGAAGTTTAAGGACTCTGCTCTACATTCCCAGTCACTGGAAGATTCCCAGTTACTGGAAAATTCCCAGTCATTGCAAAATTTTAGATAAGATGGCCAGTATTTCCCTGAGTCTTACAGTTAACATACTGAGTTGATTTGGGCTAAGTGATACATTGGCAGTTGTCCTTCAGCATCTCATAAAGCATTTTGAATCTGTATCCATATATTCTGAAGTTTCTAAAAAAACCGCTTCATCAGAGACTTTCATTTTAGTCATGTGGGCTTTAAAAAGGCTTTCATCTTATTTGTATCAATGTTCATTATATTCATTTTTAATTTTAATTATAAAGGTAAGAAAACCAGTTAAAATATTAAATATAGGGAAAAAGGACAATTTTTCATTGTTCTGCCAGACAAATGATACCATTTTGATATGTGTTTATCATAGGATTGTTTGTTTCTTCCTTTTATAATAGCTGAAGTCACAGTATACACCCTACTAGGAGAGAGTAAGAAGCAAAATCTAGAAAAGTAGCAATGTGAAAAGTGCAACCAGCTAGATGAAAAGCAGAACTGGACTGACTTTCAGAATAATAGAGGACGAGACAAGTGTGAAGTCTCTGGGCAGTGCAAAGGGCTTGTACTCGAATTCTCGCCTGAAAGTTGGCACCACCCAGTAGTTCTGGGGAAGAAAGGCCTGGCCATCTGCTTCCATAACGATTAGAGTGAGGAAAACCCCATGCAACAGCATTACTCTAACATATGGAGTTGCATGAGTCATAGTTGACTCAAGGGCAACAGGTGTGCAGGTTTGGTGTTTTTTTTGTTTTTGTTTCTGTTTTAGAGACAAGTCCAAACAAACCAAGACAAGATGGTAGTTTCAGAGCTAGTTCTACATGCAACCCATTTTTAACTTTCCTTTTTAAAAACAGCATGACTGTGGGTCTCAATGCACCTCGGGATGGTTAATATACTAGGTGGGTTGGTTAGTTTGATTAAATGAGTAGATTTTGTTGGTGAGTGGGGAAAATATTAAAGCCATTAAGGGAAATACCAGTTTCCAGAAAAAGGAAAACTAAATGTGTCAGTGATGCTCTCTTTTCTTTTGTCTCCCATTACCAGTTTTTCTATACTGATAATTCTACAGTCTCAATCAAGTGGGATTTTCCTGAAAGAACTCATTGGAATCAAGTCACTTCTACCTCATAGTGACCGCATAGGACAGCATAGATCTGCCCCGTAGAGTTAGTTTCCAAGGAGTGCCTGGTAGAGTCAAACTCCTGAAGGACTTTATAAATAACATGAAGATACAAATAAAGGTTTTACCAAAATCAGCTTATTTTCTAACATAAGCACAAATATTTTATCACTTATGTAGAGGAGATTTTGAAAGCTTATTTACCTTTCTATCTTTAATAAAAATCAAACCTAAACCACCTTGGACAGTTTTTCATGTATTACTCTGAAAGATTACCAGAGGGAGTATTCTGCAAATACTCTGATCCATTTGTTAGTGGATTAAGTGGCATCTCCCCCAAAATGTGTATCAACTTGGCTAGGCCATGATTCCCAGTACTGCGTGATTGTCATTTTGTCATCTGATGTGGTTTTCTTTTGTATTGTAAATCTTGCCTCTATGATGTTAGTAAGGTGGGATAAGTGGCAGTTAATAAGGCAAGACTCAATATAACAGTAGGTTGTATCTTAAGTCAATCTCTTTTAAGGTACGAAAAAGAGACATGAGCCGAGAAACGGGGATATTGTGCCACTAAGAACGCAGAACCAAACAGGGGCACATCCTGTGGACCTTGTGTTCCTGCACTGACTAGCTCCTAGACTAGGAGAAGACTGACAACAAGTATCTTACTCCAGAGCCAACTGAGAGAAAAGGTATTCCCCTGGAGCTGGCTTCCGAATTCAGACTTCTTGGCACCTCAATTATAAAAGAATAAATTTCTCTTTATTAAAGCAATCCACTTGTGGTATTTCTGTTAGGGCAGTACTAGGTAGCCTATCAAGGACATCATGCTTGGTAAAGTACAGGGTCAACAAGAACGAGGAAGACAATGAGTTGGAATGACACAGTGGCTGTAGGAATGATCATGAACATGCAGGACTGGGCAGTGTTTCATTCTGTTTTATGTAGGGTCACTATGAGTCAGAACTGGCGTGATGGCACCTAACTGCAAAAGATAACTGACATGTCATTCCGTAGGAATATTGTCTTCCCTTAATTTTGTTCTGTGTATTTTCAAGAAGCTATTTTTACTGTGGAAACCCTCATGGTGTAGTGGTTAAGTGCTGTGTCTGCTAACCAGAAGTTCTGCAGTTCCAATCCACCAGATGCCCTTTGGAAACTCTGGAGCAGTTCTGCTCTGTCCTATAGGGTTGCTATGAGTCAGAACTGGCTCTATGGCAGTGTGTTTGGTTTGGTTTATTCTTATCATATTACTCATTTGAACTGTGCTATAGCAGAAACTAAGATCTGAAGACCTAGCCATACAAAATAACTATTTGCATCAATTCATGTAGAAAATAGTTAGCTAATTTTGACTTACATTTTAGCTATACTAGCAATCACTTGCACTTCAATGTTAAAAAAATACATATTCCAAAAATCCATCACTCTGTAAGATAATTTTCATTCTTCAGTCTAAAATGTCTTCTGAAACTTGAAGACTAAGGAAGAAGAAGGAATGCTGAGAAATATGGTGAGAGGAATCAAGCTTTATGCTAAAGAAACTGCAATATTCTGTGATATCTTCCTCCGCTACCTAGTGTCAGATATCCTTTACCATGCCTCTCAGAGAGGGCTGCTGGTCAGTTTTCATAGATCCATTGAAATGTGGCCTCCTGACTGCTCTCAGGAATTTGCAACATACTTCTAAGTAGGTACTGCGTGTTAAAAGACTGACTTAAATGCCAAGTCAGGGTTTTCTTTTGCTTCTTTCTTATTGTTCTTTAAATGGAAGTTTACAAGACAAGTCAGGTTTTCATGCAAAAACTTACACACATATTGCTATGTGACCCTACATGCTATCCTCACACTATGACAGTATGTTCCTTCTCTTCACCATGTATTTCATGTATACATCCAGGCAACTCCTGTTCTCCTCTCTCTTCACATCTCTCTCCCAGGCAGGAGCTGCCCAGTTAGTGTCCTGTGTCTATTTAAGCCAAGAAGCACGCACACTCTTCACCAGTATCACTTTATGCGTTACAGTCTGGTTCAGTCTTTGTTGGAAGAGTTGGCTTTGGCAATGGTTTCAATTCTGGGCTAGGGGTCTAGAGGTTATATCTTCTGGGGACCTTCCATTCTGTTGGACCATCAAATCTGTTCTTTTTAATAGGACTGAAGTTCTGCTCCCCATTTTTCTCTCACTTCTTCAGGGACTCTGTTGTATTCCCTGTCAGGGCCACCACTGGTGGCAGCTAAAGTCTAGGAGCTTTGCCAGAAGGTCCATCTATATTGGATGCAGGCTACACACCCAAGGAGACTCCCTTTACATTAACTGCTCATAGCAGATCTCATTGTGGAGGTGATTATATTATATTGGATCACATTATGAAGATGATTTTATCATTATATAGGTATCAAAGTGAGACTCATGGCACAGCCAAATTGACACAAAACTTTAACCATCCAAATGGGGAACATGGTAAGACCAGTGAATTCCATGAACATGGGCCCATTATGGTGCTTTATTTTCTGTGAAAAAAAGTCCCTTGATTTGAAGCTATGCAGGATACTGTGCTGTGTGGGAAACAATGATGGTAGATAGGGCATTTTGTGAGTTTGTGGATGATACTTTTGGCAGCAACATTGAGTGCAGAGAAGGCAAATCCATATCCAGAGTAAGTCTGTTCCAGTCAAAATGAAGCACTGCCCTTTCCGTAGTGGAAGTGATCCAATGTGGTCAACCTGTCACCAGTTTGCTGACTAAATGCTGTGAGAAATGGTGTCGTATTGGGGCTTCAGTGACACTCTCTGGCAGATTGGACATTCAGCAGTAGCTGTAGCCAAGTCAGCAATGGTGAGTAGAAGTCCTTGTTGATGAGCCCATAGGTAGTGTTTTAGTCAGCTAGAGCTGCTCTAACAGAAATACCACAGAGTGGATGGCTTTAACAAAGGAAGATTTATTCTTACACAGTCCAGTAGGTTGCAAGCCCATATTCAGGGTGTCCGCTCCAGGGGAAGGCTTTCCCCCTGTCGGCTCTGGAGGAAAGTCCGATATTGCATCAGTCTATGTCCAGGGAGCATCTTGGCACAGGAACCTGAGGTCTGAAGGACGCGCTCCTCTCCTGGTGCTGCTTTCTTGATGGTAACGAGGTTCCCATTCTCTGCTTGCTTCTCTTTCCTTTTATCTCTTGCAGGGTGAAAGGATTAAGGGTGGGGCAAGCCATACTCCAGGGAAACTCCCTTTACAGCAGAGCAGGGAAGTAATCCTATACAGGAATTTGCAGCCCCACCCTAATCCTTTAACATACAGTTTAGTGAAACCACACATTTTTGGGGGGACACAATTCAACCCATGGCATCCCACCCTTTGACAATCCAAAAATCACATCACAGAAACGTTTAACACATTCATCTCACCATAGCAAAATGATGTCCATTTCATACAACAGAAGTCTTAAATCAGTTCCAAGTCCAAAATACAAAAATTCTTCTACATCTGTGAAACCTAGAAGGCAAGCTATCTGCTTCTAAAGGTACAATGGCAGAATGGGCACAAGTTAGACATTCCATTACAAATGGGAGAAATTGCAGGGAAAGAAGGTATTAACAGGCAACAGGCAAGTCAACAGAACACATTACATTAGCCCTGAAAGCTTTGGAAATACTCTTACATTTTCTGAGACATTCTACACAATGGCACTGCTCTCCAGCCTCTAGGTATTGGCCGCTCTCTGGATTTTGAGTGGAGACCTCCAGCCCTGTGCCACAACTTTGCCTTCAAGGCCCACTTGGACAGAAACTCTGCCCCATCAGCTTTAGGAGCACCCTAAGCCCAACTGAGTGGCAATTCCACCCTTACGAACACAGGACACCATGGTTCCACCCTTTCAAACCCCTGAGGTCATGGCCATACCTTTTGAGACTGAGGCAGCTCAGCTTCTGACGCCATTTGTCCCTTCAGCTTCAGCTTCCTAAGGCCACATGGCCCAGGCCTCAGGCCCACATCTGCCCTGCCAGGCAAGCGTTCCAAAGCTCTGTAGCTCCACCGATTTTAGTGCCCAGAGGCACCCCGTTCCATGAGGAAAACTCTGCGCAGGCACTGACCTCTCTCGCTCCACGGGTCGGCTTCAGCGCTGCCCCTGGTTCTGCTGCTGCCACTGCTGCTGTTGCCAGTCCTCTGTTGTTTCTCACCATCTGAGTCTTCTTCGTTCCTTCTGAATCTTCTATCCATTCACAGTTTCAAAGTGGCTTCCACATTTTAGGTATTTTCTAGAGCAGCACCCCACTCCTGGTACCAAATTCTGTTTTAGTCAGCTAGAGCTGCTCTAACAGAAATCCCACAGAGTGGATGGCTTTAACAAAGGAAGGTTTATTCTTACACAGTCCGGTAGGTTGCAAGTCCATATTTAGGGTGTCCGCTCCAGGAGAAGGCTTTCCCCTTGTCGGCTCTGGAGGAAAGTCCGGTATTGCATCAGTCTATGTCCAGGGAGCATCTTGGCACAGGAACCTCAGGTCTGAAGGACACGCTCCTCTCCTGGTGCTGCTTTCTTGATGGTAACAAGGTTCCCATTCTCTGCTTGCTTCTCTTTCCTTTTATCTCTTGCAGGGTGAAAGGACTGAAGGTGGGGCAAGCCATACTCCAGGGAAACTCCCTTTACAGCAGAGCAGGGAAGTAATCCTATACAGCAACTTGCAGCCCCACCCTAATCCTTTAACATACAGTTTAGTGAAACCACACATTTTGGGGGGGACACAATTCAACCCATGACAGATAGCTTCTATCCCTGCCATCATGGCCACTTTATCCATGAGCCCACTGGACAATGATGGGAGTGGCTGGTGAAAGAAAATGACTATTTTCACAGAACACACCATAGTAGCCACTTAATCATTAAGATCATCCTCTGCCGAGGTTACCCTTTAGTGAGCATTCACATGAAACGTAAATATCTTCATTTCTTTGACACATTCAGAGAGGTCTGTTCATGTACATCTACCTCCTTGTCACCAATTTTCCAATCACATTTCTTCATAGTCCTTGATCATCCAGCCAAACCATTGGCCACAGCCCATGAATCAGTATAGAGTTACACATCTGGACATTTCCCCTTCCAAGCAAAGTGAAAGGCCAGGTGTGCTGCTTGAAATTCTGCCCATCTGGAGTATTTTTCTTCACCACTGCCCTTCAGGGAGGTTCCAGAAAGAGGCTGCAGTGACACCACTGTTCAGTTTTGAGTGATGCCTGAATGTGACACTAAACCATCTGTAAACCAGGTACGTGTTTTCTCTTCCTCCATCAACTGACTAGAAGGAACTCCCCTTGAGGCCTGTGATTGTTAAGGTTGCATGTCAACTTGGCTGGTCCAGGATTCTCTGGTTTGACAGTTATGATGTATATTTCAGTAGCTGCATGATGAAGTGATCACTTCCTTGATGAGATTTGATATAATGTGATCACCTCCATGGTGGGATCTACTGTGAGTAGCCAATCAGTTGATTGGCTGGTTGATCTTCATCAAATATATGTGGACTTTCTGGCAAGGCTCATGGGCATTTTCTTGCTCTGGATCTTGCAACAGGCTTGTGTTCATCTAACCTCTGATACTGAGACTTGAACTAGCAGCTTACCTATGGTCTTGCCTGCTGATCTTGGGGGTTGTCAATCTTTGTAGCCCATGAGCAAAAGCCCTGCTATCTGACCTGCTGGTCTTGGGCTCACCAGCCCCTGCAGCTAAGTGAATCAGGAAAAACCTCTATCCTGACTCATGGACTTGAGACATTCCATCCTAAGATGAGGCCATAGATCCAGACAGGCAATGTGAGTACAGGTAATGTGATAAGAATGGAGACTATGGGCATTTGAGCTACTTCCCTGTGCAACTTACATATACCATTTCAGGTTCTGTTCAAGCCTAATCTTATATATACCACTTCCATTTAATGGAATGCAGTTGTGCACCTTTGACTTTATCAACTCAGTGGGTCAGACAACACCCAGTTCATTATGGGCAGTTCAGGCCACCTGATGACTTGGAAGCCCATAGTTAAGCACTTAGTCTCCACTGAAGCCCAATAACAAGCCAGAAGCTGTTTATCAAAAGGAGAGTAGTTATCTGTGAGGATAGTAGGGTATTACTTCCAAATACTAAGGGTCTATACTGTGATTAATCAACAGAGGCTTACCAAAGAGTCCAAAAAGCATCTGTACCTGCCATTGACACTTCAGGTAACATTTGATCAGCTGGAAGATATATGGGCCAAGTGACAGAGTGACTTACATAGCAAACTGAACCTGTTGTAGAATCTTCACTTGTTCTAGGCCTCACTCAGAACTAGCTGCTTTCTGAAATTTTTTATTTATTTGTATTGTGATTAAGTGAAAGTATACAGTCCAAATCAATTTTCCACGCCCTCCTCTATCTGCTGCTCCTTCTGCCTTCCTTACCTGGTGACAGCACACTCCTCCTTTTCATTCTGTACTTGTGGTGTCCTCTTAACAAGTCCCTGTCCCCTTCTCTCCACCATCTTCTCTCCCATCTAGAAGACTGATAGGACAGCTTCCTATAAATACTTAGAACCATAAAGTGCACACACTGTGTGGTTACTTACACTGTGTCCCCGGGGCCAATCCATTTTTGTCTAAAGAGTAGACCTCAGTTGTGTTTTCTGGTCAGGGGCAGTGGCAGGTCTAGGGGCCATATTCCCAGAGCATCCTTCAGGTCATTGGACCATCAATTCTGGTCTTTTAGTAGAGTTCTTGAGGTACACCCCTCTTTTTCTTTGGTTGCCACAGGGACTCAACATTGTGTGCTCTATCACGGCTGTCTTTGGTGGTGGCCAGTCTGGTCACGTGTTGACACAGTCACCCACTCACCTGGGTTCTTCTGTCTCCTAAGCTCTTTTTTTCCTCATGTCTTTGTTGTTATCAGTGATCATCTGTTCTGGATGAGTTGGGACTACCTGGTATACCTCAGGTGGCAGCTTGCTAGCTTTGAAGACCCCAGGTGCCACTTACCAATACAGGGTACAGAAGACTCTCTTAGCGATAGGTTAACTATGTCAGTAGACCTCAATGCCCCCTTAGAAGATCCAGTTTCTTTTTGAGTCACAAGACTAGGTGTTGTACCTCCTTCTTACTTGTGAGAGGGGCCAGACACAGTAACTTATCCTTCTCTTTAGAAGGAATGTCTAGGTATGCCCCCATACTACTGGATCTCTAAAAATTCCACTGAGGTAGAAGATACCTGAATTTGGGGGGGGACCTATTTCTTACTCTATAGCATGCAAATGTATTACCAGTAAGTCCAGAGTCATTGACACTTCTTCCTTACTAAGTCCAATGATCATAATGTCATCCATGTAATGGCCCTTCATGATACCTTGGAAAAGGGAATGGCAATCAAGATCCCTGCAGACTAAATTATGACATAAATCTGGATAGTTGATATACTCTGAGGTAATACAATGAAGGTATATAACTAACCTTGTCAGCTGAAGGCAAACTGCTTCTAGTGATGCTTTGAAATAGGTGTGGAAACACCAGATCAATAGCTGTGTAGAAGGAGACGTATTAATTTGCTCAAACAATGAAACCACATCTGAAACAGCCGTTGCAATTAGAGTTACTGTTTGGTTAAGTCCACCACAGTCTACTGTCGTTCTTCAAGATCCATGTGTTTTCTGCACAGGCCACATAGATAGATGGGGATGGAAGTATTGGTGGTCCAGTGGTCCAGTGCTATGACTGCTAACTGAAAGGTCAGCAATTCAAATCCACCAGGTGCTCCTTGGCAACTCTGTAGGACAGTCCTACTCTGTCCTATAGGGTCACTATGAGTTTGAATAGACTCAACAGCAATGGGTTTGGTTGGTTTGGATTCTTAGGGATCACTATCCCTATATGCTTCAATCCTTGATGGTGGCAATAATCTATGCAGTCTCTCTAAGTCTGCAGTACTGCTTTCAGTTTACTATTTTCCTACGTAGGGCCAATTGTAATGGCTTCCACTTGGCTTTTCCTAACATAATAGCCCTTACTTCACTTGTCAGGGATCCAGTGACGGGGTTCTTCTAGTTGCTGAGTATATCTTTTCCAATTGTGCATTCTGGAATCTTGGAAATCACTGCAGGGTGGGTTCAGGGACCAACTGGACCCACTGTGAGATGAACTTGAGCTAATAACCTGAATTCGATATGTCCCCACAAACCAGGTAACACTATCAGGTAAGGAGGGTAAATACAGTGAGCAGCTCCTACTTGTCTGTCGGTGGAGGCTTGTTTGTTGCTGTGATGTGGGAAGTTGTGCCACTGGTGTTTAGGTACAAGCAGGGCCACCCATGGTAGGCAAGTTTCAGCTGAGCTTCCAGACTGAGACAGACTAGGAAAAGGACCCTATAGTTTATTTCTGAAAGGAATTAGCCAGGGAAAACTCTATGAATAGCAGCCAAACATTGTCAGATATAGTGCCAGAAAGTGAGCCCCCTAGACTGGAACTCGGAAGACGACTAGGGAAGATCTGCCTCCTCGAAGTGGAATCGACCTCAACGAGGTGGATGGAGTAAGGCCTCCAGGATCTTTGTTCACTGATGTAGCAGAACTCAAAATGAAAAGAAACAGCTGCAAACATCCATTAATAATTAGCATACGGAATGTACAAAGTATGAATCTAGGAAAATTGGAAATTGTTAAAAACGAAATGAAATGCGTAAACATTGACATCCTAGGCATTAGTGAGCTGAAATGAACCAGTTTGGGCCATTTTGAATCCTGCAATCATCTAGTTTACTATGCTGGGAACAAAAAACTTAAAGAGGGATGGTGTTGCATTCATCATCAAAAAGAACATTTCAAGATCTGTCCTGAAGTACGGTACTGTCAGTGATAGGATAATATCCATATGCCTACAAGGAAGGCCAGTTAATATGACTATTATTCAAATTTATGCACCAAACAGTAAGGCCAACGATGAAGACTTTGAAGATTTTTGCCAGCTTCTGAAATTGATCAAACACGCAATCAGGGTGCATTGATAGTTACTGGTGACTGGAATGCAAAAGTTGGAAATGAAGAAGGATCAGTAGTTGGAAAATATGGCCTAGTGATAGAAATAATGCTGAAGATCACATAATAGAATTTTGCAAGAGTACGACTTTTTCACTGCAAATACCTTTCTTAACCAACACAAACAGTACACATGGACCTCACCAGATAGAATACCCAGGAACGAAACTGACCACATTTGTGGAAAAAGATAATAGAAAAGCACCTATCAGCAGTTAGAACAAGACCAGGTGCTGACTGTAGCACAGATCATCAGTTGCTCATATGCAAATTCAAATTGAAACTGAAGAAAATTAGAACAAGCCCACGAGAGCCAAAGTATGACCTTGGGTGTATCCCTCCTGAGTTTAAAGACTATCACTAAAGAACAGATTTGATGTGTTGATGACTAATGACCAAAGACCAGACAAATTGTGGAATGACATCAAAGACATCACCCATGAAGAGAGCAGGAGGTCATTGAAAAGACAGGAAAGAAAGCAAAGACCAAATTGGATGTCAGAAGAGACTCCGAAACTTGCCCTTGAACGTCGAGCAGCTAAAGCAAAAGGAACAAATGGCCAAATAAAAGATCTAAACAGAAGATTTCAAAACAGCTCAAGAAGACAAAAGAAAGTATAATAGTGACATGTGCAAAGAGTTGGAAATGGAAAACCAGAAGAGAAGAACCCTCAAGCTGGAAGAACTGAAGAAAAAATTCAAGCCTCAAGTTGCAATAGTGAAGGATTCTACAGGGAAATTATTAAACGATTCAGAGAACATCAAAACAAGATAGAAGGAATACACAGAGTCATTATACCAGAAGGAACTAGTTGATGTTCAGCCATTTGAAGAGATAGCATATGATCAGGAATCAATGGTACTGAAGGATGAAGTCAAAGCTGTGTTGAAGGCATTGGCAAAAAACAAATCTCCAGGAATTGATGGAATATCAATGGAGATATTTCAACAAACAGATGCAGCGCTGGAAATGCTCACTTGTCTATGCCATGAAATTTGGAGGCTAGCTGCCTGGCCAAATTGCTGTAAGTGATCCATCTTTATGTCCATTCCAAAGAAAGATGATCTAACTGAAAGTGGAAATTACTGAACAATATCATTGATACCACACACAAGTAAAATTTTGCTCAAGATCATTCAAAAGCGACTGCAACAGTACATTGACAAGGAACTGCCAGAAATTCAAGCTGAGTTCAGAAGATGACATGGAAGCAGGGATATCATCACTGATGTCAGATGGATCTTGGCTGAAAGCAGAGAATACCAGAAAGATGTTTACTTGTTTTTCACTGACTATGCAAAAGCAGTCGACGGTGTGGATCATACTAAATTATGGCTAATGTTGCAGAGAATGGCAATTCCACAACACATTATTGTGCTCCTAAGGAATCTGTATATAGATCAAGAGGCAGTTGTGTGATCAGAACAAGGGGACACTGCATGGTGTGCATCAGGGTTGTATTTTTTCACCTTACCTTTTTAATCTGAAAAGCTGAGCAAATAATCTGAAAAGCTGGATTATGTGAAGAGGAATGAGGCATCAGGATTGGAAGACGACTCATTAACAACCTGCATTGCACCAATGACACAACCTTACTTGCTGGAAGTGAAGATTTGAGACCCCTACTGATGAAGATCAAGGACCACAGCCTTCAGTATGGACTGCACCTCAACATCAGGAAAATAAAAATCCTCACAAATGGATGAGTAAGCAACATCATCATAAGTGGAGAAAAGATTGAGGTTGTCAAGGATTTCATTTTACTTGGTCCACAATCAACACCCATGGAAGCAGCAGTTGGGAAATGAAAAGAGGCGTTGTATTGGGAAAATCTGCTGCAAAGGACTTCTTCAAAGTATTCAAAAGTAAAGATGTCACCTTGAAGACTAAAATGTGCCCAATCCAAGCCACGGTGTTTTCAGTTGCATCATATGCATGTGAAAGCTGGATGATGAGTAACTAAGACAGAAGAAGAATTGATGCCTTTGGATTTTGTGTTGGAGAAGAATGTTAAATGTACCCTAGACTGCAAAAAGAACAAACAAATCTGTTCTGGAGAGGTACAACCAGAGTGCTCCTTGGAAGCAAGGGTGGCAAGATAGCATCTTACATGCTTTGGACATGTTGTCAGGAGGGATCAGTCCCTGGAGAAGGACATCATGCTTGGTAAAGTGGAGGGTCGCTGAAAAAGAGGAAGATCCTCAACAAGGTGGATTGACATGGTGGCCACAACAATGGGCTTAAGGATAAAAATGATTGTGGATATGGTGCAAGACTGGGCAGTGCTTCGTTCTGTTGTTCATAGGGTTCCTATGCATCGGAATCAACTCAACTGCACCCGACAACAACAACAACAATGACAACCACTCTGGTTGATGGACCAAAGTGATGTTTGGGGTCTCCTGATATTAGTATCAGTGTTAATATCCAGTAATCCCCCAAAAGTCTGATTATTTTCTTATCCCCAGTGAACAGTACTTGTAAAAGCCATAGATCTCTTTGGGGAAAACTGGAAGAAATACTAACAATACAAATTTTTGGCAGTGTAATAGGACCCAGCCCCCTTTTAATTCAAGGGGTTATGTTCTGTCAACTGTTTCAAATCTGGGAATTGAATGAGGGACTGTGATTCTCCACGATGTTAATTCAAGTTAAACTGTTGTTCATTTGAGCTAGAATTCTTCCCATTGTACAGATCAAGTAAATATTTATTACATTTCACATCTATTTCACTCCTAGGGACAGCACGACTAAGTAGCTAACACTGTAAGTCCATACAAGTCTGACTCTTCTGTTTATTATTTTGACTCCACTGTCCATTATGGGAACCATACCCACTTTGTCACTTAAGTACCACCACTTAGACGCTACTTCAGCAGGATTCCATCAGCACCACAGTACTTAGGTGTCTTAATTTAGTTAGAGCAGCTCCTACTGCCAAATCTGACTGATGTAAAATAACAATGATAACTGTCTTCAAGGATCCTGTAGCTACATTTACATATTTCTTCTTTACAGTTGTGGTAAAAAGATTGTCCTCTGGGTATTCCATGTGTGGGTCTGTAGGGCTAAACCAGTAACTCCTTTTTAGCATACAAACTTCCCTAAACCTTTGAAGGTCTTCTCCGGTTTACCATGGCAGGTCTGGTGCTTCAGCTTGATTTACTTTAGGCTACTGCTTTATCCTTGATTCAGTGAGCCAACCAAATAAACTATTCCATCCATTAGTAAGTTCTTGAGCTGGAATATTTAATGATCTTCGTAGTGAGTCCATATTAATAAACTTAGAGTGAGTCAGCCTAATGTTCTTTGTATCACTTTATCACACGCTTAATAGCCATTCCTGTTCTTATTCTCCAGGTTTCTGTTTATGCATATTAAAAAAGTCAAGCAGTTCTTTTGGAATGTAGCATACCTCCTCTGGGATCATACTTCATCCTTTATGTTTTGTGGCTTGAAAGGACTTAAGTCTAATGTCTTGTAAAATAATCTACCTCAAGTGATACCCCAGGCAATGACTAAGACTCCACCCCAGGGAATATCTCAGACAAAGGGTCTTCAGACACAACCGGATTCATCTCGCCATATAGGGGTAGAAGGATGGTGGTTTTACTGGGGAGGGTGATTTAGCAGGCAGTGATGGAGTAATCTCTGCAGATGAGCCTTTAAGAGGGCTGGTTCCACTGGCAAGAGTGATTCAATGGGATTAGAGATTCAGTGTCTCCAGTTTCCTAATTATCTGCCCATATGTCCCCATTCTAAGTTTCAGGAGTCCATTTATTCCTAATCAAAGCCTGTACAATAATTTCAGACTCCATTCTAGTTTGGAAATTCAGTTGTCATTGTAATTCAACCACCGTTAATGATACGACTCCTGACTCTTGGTTTCGTGTTCTACAGTTACAGCTCTGTTACAAAAACAAGAAGTAAGGCTTTCTTTCAGAGCTCAAGTGGCAGTCTTGAGGCCTTTCATGCAGTGTTTGAGCTGTGACTCAAAGCCCCTGAGCTTATCTTTTTTTATCACTTCATCTAATAAAATTTGAACGAAACAACTAACTTCCTTATACTTCTTGTTATGAAAAGAATCATAGAAAAGTATCAAACATGCAACCACTCAGAGCCTCACTTCTCACAAAGACTTTGTCTACTTGTGGTGATGTTTTGTGTTAATGTTGCCATCTTGTGCCATGAATTAGCAGAGAGAAAGGGAGAGAGATTCATCTCAAGAAAATAATTTGCAAGATTATAGAGGCTGACAAGTTTCAGGTACATAGGTCAGACATCAGGGTGCAGGTTTCTCCTGACTCACATAGCTGCAGGAGCTGGCAAACCCAAGATTGGCTGGTCAGACAGCAGTCATCTGGCTCAAAAGACTGCAGAGACTGGTGAAGCCAACACTGAAAGGTAAGATGGCAGGCTGCTAGCTCACACACCGTGGAGGCAGACGCGCAAGATCGGCAGGCAGGTAGCTGATTCAAGCCTAAAGAACTGGAGGCCAGATAGTAATGAGCCAGATATAGAATCCAGAGCAAACAAGTGAGATTTGCCAAAATGTCTCTGTATATTGGATGCAGGCCAGACCCCCAAGGAAGCTCTCCTTACAACTGATTACCTGAGAACATGAGATCACACCACAGAAGATGACTACATCATTACCTAAATGGCAGACTATATTATTACCAAAACTACCAGGCCACTAGGAATCACAGACTAGTCAAGATCACACACAGCCATAACCATCACTGTAGGAGACAGGTTTTTTATTTATTTATTTTATAATTAATTCAGAGTATGAAAACTATTAACCAACAATTAGTGATCTGGCTGGCTCAGGGCTTCCATCTTAATTAACTGCTTTGAACTTCCTGTTAGTATTCAGAGTGATGTGGTAGTTGTAAGAAAAAGTAAAGAAAGGTAAATACAAACAACTTCTAATCAAGGTCCACTGTGCAGTGATATATCTATGTTGATTGTCACTGCAAAAGTGTAACCTCTCTCCCAACAGTCACAAAGGACCAGATTTATGACCTTTATCAGCATACTTGGACATATACTAACAGTATAATATATTTAAAATATTATTAACATTATTTAGAGTATCAAGCTGAATGTACCCCTTTCCTGTGTGTCATGGTTTGAATTGTGTCCCCCCAAAAATGTGTGCAGCCACGTGGCTGGGCTATGGTTCCCAGTATCTTGGGACTGTCCTCCATTGTGTGGTTTTGCTAACCTGTATGTTAAAGGATTAGGGTGGGGCTGTGAATTCCTGCTATGGGGGAAGTTTCCCTGGAGTATGGCTTGCCCCACCCTTAATGCTTTTAGCTTGCAAGGAATAAAAGGAAAAAGAACCAAGGACAATTTGAGAACCTCGCTACCATCAAGCAAGCAGCACCGGGAGCAGAGCGCATCATTCAGACCAGAGGTTCTTGCGTTAGGACACTCCCTGGACAATGACTGATGCAATACCGGACTTTCCTCCAGAGCCATCAAGGGGAAACTCTTTCCCTGGAGCGGACACCCTGAATATGGACTTGCAACCTACCGGACTGTGTAAGAATAAATCTTTCTTTGTTAAAGCCATCCACTCTGTGGTATTTTTGTTAGAGCAGCCCTAGCTGACTAAAACACTGTGCAACTAAAATCTCAAGAATTTTAAATGTTCCTTATTTTATTCTTTGCAGGTAGACAGATTCCTGTTTGGGGGCCTAATCACTCTAGTGCATGCCCTGTTGCCCCTTCTCTTTCTGCTTCCTTGGTGTCTATGAGTCTGAGCTTCAGCATTCATCTTGCATCCCACACGAAGCCTTGCAGTCTTCAGCAAATTCCACAGGATATGTGTTTCCTTCTTTAACTGCTCTGAAACCTGTGGCTGATGTGCACACAATGGTCTTAATTATGGCACTTTGTTTATAGAAACAGAAATCCCCTCAAACTAGGTCTATGAGTGTAGGTGGAAAGAGTACTTATTGAAGGAGTTCAGAGGAATTTCAGAAAATAGAGTCCAACTTTACAAAAAATAGCAAGTTGTCCAACAGCTACTCTCTTTAGGATTAGATCAACTCTCATTTCAGTTTCTCTGCGTATGTCCTTTTGTCCCTTCCTTTCTATGCCTTCCATTTCTGACCTTTCCAGGCTTTGGAGGTTTGTTGAAGTTAGCTGCCATCAAGTCTGCTCTGCCTAGTGGTGACCTCATGCGTAACAGAATGACCTTTGTTACGTTTGAGCTCATGGCTGAGGCTGCTGTGTCGGTCCATCTGATTGAAGGTTTCTCTCACTTTGTTGACCTCTACCAAATGTGATGTCATTTTCTAGGGTTTTAGGTTTACTCACAAGGTAATAATGAGATAACATATATTTTTCCAAGACACACTGACCTCTTGATGGCTGTTTGTAGACTCCGTGGTGATGATATAATTTTTTTAATTAATTTTAATTTTAATTTTTTTTGTGATCAGGCAAAAATTTACAGTCCAAGACAATTTGCTGTATGAAACCCCAAGCACCCACCTCTGCAACTCTATCTGCTCTCTTCACCCTGTGATAGCACACTCTTCTTTTCTACTCTTCCAGTATCCACTCAACTAACACTTGACCCTCAGAAACAAAAATACAAGTTAAAAACAAACAAAAAATGGTACTGAAGGGGCTGGTTGGTGGGTGTGGGGCAGACCCCATCAACACTGAACTGGTGTGTCCCCAGCCAGGCAACTGTGAGAAGAAAGATGGGAGATGGGAAAGCATGTATTCCTGGTTACTGGGTCATCTGTCTCATGTTGGATGCTCCATGATGTTGCCTTCCCATAGTCTCTGTCTGCATTCTTTGGTGGCTGATGATTGTATCCAAGATGTATCCAAGACTGATGGTTGTATCCAAGGTGGCAAATTTGGCCACGTTAGCTTGTATGGGCTCTCCATTCCCATAGCTCTCCTTGTCCTCTGTTCTATATCAGTTTCTTACTCCATTTGGTGCGACTGGGTTCTTTATTGCTTCATTTCACACTTAGAATTTTGCTTTACTTATCTAGAGCTGTGCAGTGGTCAGGATTATGTCAACTTGGCTACTACCTATTTGGCGGCTGTATTAAGTGGCAGGGTGGGGTTTGTGGTGGCTCCCTGCCCCTCGGCTCTCATCTCGTGACACTGGACTACGGCTGCTGATCGCTCACGTGGCCAGGAGCTCCTGCTCTCTTGTTCCAGCATCTGGTTCCGGGACTTAAGCTAGCAGCTGTTGGGCTCATCAGTCCTTACAGTCGGCACTTGAGAGTCCTGCTCCCTGACCTGCCAATCCTGCGCTCGCCAGCCTCTGCCCAGTCCTGCTCCCTGACCTGCCGATCCTGGGTTCGCCAGCCTCTGTCACTTCGTCTCGCCACCAACTTGGGATCCACTGACCTACACAACTGGTGATCTGCAACTCTGGTCTCTGACTTGCTGACCTTGGGTTCCTCAGCTTCCGTGGACACGTGAGGCTTGTGCCAGAGCTTGGGACACTCAGCTTCTGTGATTACGTGAGCTGTTTCCTATATTTGTATCTATCTATCTGTATATATATATATATTATAAATCTTTCCTTGTACCTACACGTGTTACTGGTTTTGCTTCCCTAGAAAACCCAGCCTAAGACAAGCTGCTTTAACAAAAATCCCACAAGTAGATGACTTTAAAAAGGGAAATTTTATTTGTCACAGTCCAGTAAGCTAAAAGTCCAAATTGAGGGTGTCAGCTCCAGGGGAAGGCTTTCTCTGCTGACACTGGAGGAAGGACCTTGTGTCGTGTCAGTCTTTGGTCAGGAAGCATTTTGGTGCAGGAACCTCAGGTATGATGGACATGCTCTACTTCTGGTGCTACTTTCTTGAGACTATGAGGTTTCCAAATTTCAGCTTGCCCCCCTTTCTTTTGTACCCCAAGAGGCCACCCCAAGCCACAATACAATCTCACCCATTAAGTCCTGTCCCATCAGCTCAACTGCAGCCCTTCCACCCTCATTAACATCATAGAGGCAGGATTTAAACAGGAAGGACATCACACAACACCCGGAATCATGGCCCAGCCAAATTGCTACAGATTTTGAGGAGAACACAATTGAATCCATGACAGATTCTAAGACTGATGATTGTATCTGTTTTGTTTATTTTGGGGGTCTGTGCTTCAGAGGAATGGTGTGGTTCTTCAGTCTGTAGCGCCATGGTGGTTTCACCAATTCCTGTTTTCTATATGTTGAGGTATAATCTGTCTTAAAGGTTGTGGTCTTCCAACTTCATCACTAAGTGCTTTAAGTCCCTCTCACTTTCAGCAAACAAAATTGTCCACCTGCATATCAGAGGTTGTTAATGAGTCTTCCTCCAATCCTGATGACATGTTCTTCTTCATATAGTCCACTTTTTCCCACTATGTACTCAGCAGACAGACTGACTAAGAATGGTGTAAGGAACACAGCTCTGACATATGTCTTTTCTGACTTTAAACTGTGCATTTGTCCCTCGTTCTTTCCAAACAGTTGCCCCTTGGTCTTTGTATGGGTTACTCATGAACACAATTAAGAGTTTTGGAATTCTCATTCTTTGAAATATTATCCATAATTTGTTATGATCCACACAGCTGACTGCCTTTGCATAGTCAATATAAAATACAGTTAGACATTCTTCTGGTATTTTCTGCTTTGAACACAAATCAGTCTGACAGCAGCAATGACAGCCTTCATTCTATGTCCTCTCTTGCATCCAGCTTGAATTTCTGGCAGTTCGCTGTTCATGTATCACTGCAACCACATTTCAACAATCTATAGCAAAATTTTGCTTGTGTGTAATATTATTGATACTATTCTATCATTTTTACATTTTGCTGGATCACCTTTCTTTGGAATGGGCACAAATATAGATCTCTTCCAGTCAGTTGGCAAGATAGCTATCTTCCAGATTTTTTGGCAGAGATGAGTGAGCACATGTAATGCCACATCCGTTTGTTAAAACATCTCGGTTGGTATTCTGTCAATTGCTGAAACCTTGTTTTTCATCAGGGCTTCCCTTGCAGCTTGGATCTCTTCCCTCAGTACCATCAATTCCCAATCATACCTCCTGAAATCATTGAACGTTGATCAATTCTTTTTGGTATGGTGACTCTGCGAAAACAAAAATGAGATGAAAATGGTGATATGAAAGGGGGTGGATATTAGCAGCATTACTTCAATAACTGATCTATTTTGAATTAAATACTCTCCTTTTATGCAGTAAATTTTGACCAGTGCTGAACTTTAGGACATCCATTGTATTAAATGAGGCAATAGCCTGACAATGGAAGTAGCTCTTTCCCCAAAGTTTCATGAGCGCCTCTGGCTCCATGAAGTAGTGATGTGAAAAGAAACCTGTTCTGAATCAAAAGCTTTCACAGTTGTCCTCCCATCTCTTTGATGAAAGTTTCATGTTCATTATACTTTGTACTGAAACAGGAACACATGGTACTCATTCCATGTCAGCAATCTGTATAGTTACTTAAAAGAACAACAACAACAAAACACTTCTACTGGGCTCCTGGGACTTAGAGAAGTACGTAAAGTTGAGTCCCAGCTTCTTTTGCATTGTAGGGACTTTTTACTCTTGCCTACCATTCAGCCACTCAGCCACTACTCTTGAAACTTTGTGCCCTTTGGTCATCTGTATGTCACTTCCTAGCCTTTGGGGCATATCGTGTCTTAGTGTATTCTTGTCATGGGACCACAGAGAGTAGCTGGTTTGTGTTTTAAACTTACAGCACATCTTAGTTTAGATCAAACGCATCTCTGTAGCTCCTTGGCTGTTGTATTGGACAGCACAATTCTAAATATAATTAAAAGGTAACTTGAACCAAACCATCAAAATCTACTGCTCTCCAGTTGATTCTGACACATAGGACCCTATAGCATAGAGTTGACCTGCCCCCACAGTGTTTTCAGGGAGCAGCTGGTAGATTTGAACTGCCAACTCTTTGGTTAGCAGTGAACTCTTAGCCACTGTCAACAAGTGCCTATGTATTCCTCTTAAACTTTATTTACCGTCTGTTCTGAACATGAGAACCATTTATACTACTTACTTGGACTTTGTCAGAATGACTGTCATTCTGACAGTCTGTCAGAATGTTTACACTGTCATTGTGTTTAACACCATCCAGTTGAGTATTTTGGCCACATTGTATGCCCCTAACACTCACTTTATTTGATTATTGGTGGGAAATTTTGTTCTGGTGTTCTATGCTGTATGTGTCTATACACTTGAAAGTTTGTTTTAGTAACTCTTGGCTATCCTGAGCTCAGGAAACTAGAAAAATACTCAAACATAAGAACTACTTGTGGTAGTCTTCAATTTGAGTCACTGGTATTTTAAAGTCAAATCAAGTATTTTAAAGTATTTAACATCTATCTTGTCAGGACTTAACTCCACTCTAACTCCCCTCAACACATATCAGAGTCTTTTCACGATGTGAGGACCCCGGCAGCTTGCTGTTGAGTTACACTCAAATTAGGTTAGGAGTGTGACTTTTAAGCCAGGCACTGTAAGTTAATGAGTCTTCTTCTTTTTTATTTATTTTATTTTTTTAGTAAAAATATACACAGCAAAATACACACAAAATCAATAATTTCTACGTGTATTTTTCAGTGACACTGATTATATCAAGTTGTGCAATCATTCTCAGTATCCTTTTCCAAGTTATTCCACTAGCATTAACATAAACTCTGTTCCCTAAACTTCTTATCTAATCTTTCAAATTGCTAGTGTCAAACTGATCAGTACTGATAATTATTCACAAAAGCACAATGCTTAAGGCAAACATTCTCTTGTAACTAAACATTGTTTAAAGAAGGCTTCAGAGAAAAGCTTCAGTTTAAGGTTTAAGGGCCGTCTCAGGGCAAGTTGTGAGAGGTAAAGAGATTTCTTGTAAGTCAAATACGTGCATCATTTTAGACTTACTAAGACCTGATGCACTGATGTGCCTGCATGAGAACTAATGTGAATGGATGCTAACTGAATTGAATCTCTTAGAGATGAAGGGGGAATAATCCTCTTCACAGTGCGGCTCATTCATTAACATTTCTATCTAGACAACTTGATTCAGCCTAGGTTAGAATACAGTCTAGAACTACTGGACCAGTTACTGCCCCAGAGGCCTATTTTCACTGGAAAATTCTGCCTCAGTTATCTAATGCTACTGTAACAGTAATATCAGAGATGGGTGGTTTTAACAAACAGAAACTACTTTTCTCACAGTTTAGTAGCCTAGAAGTCAGAATTTAGGGTACTGTGAATCACAAAATATGGAGTAACAAATGTTGGAGAGGCTGTGGGGAGACTGGAGCTCTTATGCATTGCTGGTGGAAATGCAAAATGATACAACTGTTTTGGAAGACAAGAAGACGATTCCTTAGAAAGCTAGAAATACGAATACTTGATGATCCTGCAATCCTACTCCTAGGAATATATCCTAGAGAAAGTAGAGTTGTTATGTGAATAGACGTATGCACACCCATGTTCACTGCAGCACTGTTCACAATAGCAA
Organism: Heterohyrax brucei; assembly: GCA_028571685.1. Lineage (NCBI taxonomy): Eukaryota > Metazoa > Chordata > Mammalia > Hyracoidea > Procaviidae > Heterohyrax > Heterohyrax brucei. Next base: position 114,113,298 of record CM053143.1, on the reverse strand, counting down.
AAAGGTGGAGACAACCTAGATGCCTGTCAACAGATGAATGGATAAACCCACTGTGGTACATACACACAATGGAGTATTAGAAAGCAGTAAAGAACAACGATGAATCTATGAAGCATCTCATAACATGGAGGAAACCTGAGGGCATTATGCTGAGTGAAATACATCAATCACAAAATGGCAAATGTTGTATGAGACTGTTACTGTAAGAGCTCAAGAAAAGGTTGACACATATAAAGAAACCATCTTTAATGGTTGCCAGGGAGAGGAAGCACAGGGATGGAAACACACTAGACAATAAATTGGTAACTTTGATGAAAGGTAAGCCAGCACAACTTGTCCAAGGCAAGGTCACGGAAGCTCCATAGACAAATCCAAACTCCCTGAGGGACAAAATTGCCAGGTTGAGGGCTGTAGTGACTGTGATCTTGAGAAATACCTAGCTTAACTGGCATAATGTAACTTAGAATGTTCTACATTCCAACTTTGGTGAGTAGCATCTGGGGTCTTAAAAGCCTGTGAGCAGCCATCTGGGATACAGCACTGGTCTCACTCCTTTGGGAGCAAGAAAGAATGAAGGAAACTAAAGATAGAAGTGGCAGATTATCCCAAAGGACTAACAGACCACATCTGCAACTCACTCTGGGCAGACTGAATCCAGTGCGAATAGATGATGCCCAGTTGACAGAGATTACAACAGCGGGTCCCAGGCAGAGCTGGAGAAAAATGTAGAGCAAGTTTCTGACTCAAAAAGAAAGACCAGACTTTCTGGCCAGATAGAGACTGGAGAAACCCTGAGAGTGTGGCCCCTAGACACTCTTTCAGCTCAGTCATGAAGTCACTTTTGAGGTTTACACTTCAGCCAAAGATTGAACAGATGCGTAAAATGAAATGAAACTAAAGGGACATGCCAGCTCAGGGGCAAGGAGTAGAAGGGAGGAGGGCACCGAAAAGCTGGTAAAAGGAGTCCCAGCTGGAAAAGGAGAGTGTTGACCCGTGTGGTGTTGCTAATTCATGTCATCAAACAATATGTGTAATAGCTGTTTCATGAGAAACTAGTTTGTTCCATAAACCTTCACGTAAAGTGCAATTTAGAAACAGGTAACTCTCACGCAGGGCGCTGTGTCAGGTGCGATGCTCTCTGTGGGCTCTCGGGGAGGCTCCCTGTGTCTTTCCAGTTTCTGTTCCTAGGTTCCTTGGTGATCTTCGTGTGGGACGACAGCTGTCTTCTCCCATTCCTCTTTGCTTGTTTCTGTGCCTAAACTAGTTCTTTGCAGCATGCAAGTGTTTATTAATGTGAGTGTTTAAAATAAGTGTTCATATGGCATGGAGGTAGGGAGAAGGGGCCAGGGGAGAGTAGAGGAGGAGGAAGGAATTCTGATTTTCCAGTTATAAAGCTCCAAGTTCATCACATTATGGATTTCATAATTGCCAAGACACATGTTATAAAAATGGCTGTGCAGTGACATCGAACCTCCTCTTACTTCACAGGCTGATACCTATGAGGTAGATGTCGGAAATGCCTCCTGTCTCCAGCTTTGTTACTAATTCTGACACCACCCTCTATCTCATGGCACTCTTTACTTCCCTGCTGGGTTTGATAATTCATTGCAGTAGCCACACAGACCTCACAGGCAGTGTTCACAGTTATGGAGTTTGTTAGGGAAGTAAACAGGTTGCAATTCATGATCCAGGTCAACCTACGATACAGTTCTTCAGTCAGGACAGTTTTTTCTCAGCCGTGCCCACTGGCAGGCCTCTCTCTGGCCTGTCCTGCTTGGGCAAGCATTACAAAGCTCTTTAGCTCTGCCAAGAAGTGCCCAGAGGCACCTTATTCTACCAGGCAGCCTCAGCTAAAAGCCCTCAGCTGTCTCACTCCATGTGCCTAGAAGCCTAACACACCATTTCCTGCTGATGTCCTGGTTCTTTTGCTTCTGCTGCTGCCATCTGTGCCATTGCTTCTCAGGGTCTTCACTGTTTCCAGTGTTACAGCTTTCCCCGTATCTCTGAGGTTAGGGGCTTCTCAGCACAGGGATCCTGGGTCCAGAGCACACATTCTACTTCTGACTTTTCTTTCTTGGTGTAGTAGATCTCCCTCTCTTCTTTGCTGATTTCTTTCTCTTTTTATCTCTTGCATAATAAAAGCTGTGATTCAGGCAAGAGAGTGACCCAAGCAAGGTAGTCACTTGGGTAAGGATGTTGAGGTTGGTGACTTGGATAAGGGTGGTGACTTGAGTCACATTCTCTAGTAAGATGATGACTCAAGATATATCCCACCCTAATCCTGCCTCATTAACATAATAGACAATTCACTTCCAAACAAGACTATAACTACAGGTATAGAGATTAAGATTTACAGCACATCACAAAGTGGAGAATAGTTGTATCAGATCACAAAATGAGGACTATTACATCAGTCCACAAAAAAAGGAGGATGAATATGTCATTATGTAACTGCCAGCCTACTAAAAATCATGATCTAGTCAAGTTGACACGTAACCTTAATCATCACATGTTCCATATGCCTTATTTGCATCACTCTACCCAATCGTTTGCATTCTTTCCATCTTCTTTTGATGCTCTCTGAGTTGTTTAATATTTTCCCTGTAGAATCCTTTGCTATTGCAACTCGAGGCTTGAATTTTCTCTTCAAATAACAAATTGTGGCTAACATTGTGGAGAATGGGAATTCCAGAACACTTAATTGTGCTCTTAAGGAATCTTTACATGGATCGAGAGGCAGCCATGCAAACAGAACAAGGGGACACTGCATGGTTTAAAATTAAGAAAGATGTGTGTTATATCCTTTCACCATATGGTTCCCATCTGTATGCCAAGCAAATAATCTGAGACGCTGAATTATGTGAAGAAGAATGAGACATCAGGATTGGAGGACAACTCATTAACAACCTGCGTTGCATAGACGAGACCACCATATTTGCTGGAAAAGAAGACGATTTGAAACACTCACTGATGAAGATCGAAGACCACAGCCTTCAGTGCAGATTATACTCCAACATCAAGAAAACAAAAATCCTCACAGCCAGACCAGTAAGCAACGTTATGACAAATGGGGAGAGGATTGAGGTTGTCAAGGATTCCATTGTACTTGGTTCCACAATCAACACCCATGGAAGCAGCAGTCAGGAAATCAAAAGACATGTTGCATTGGGTAAATCTGCTGCAAAGGACCTCTTTAAAGTTATTGAAAAGTAAAGATGTCACCTTCTAGACTAAATACCAAGCTATGGTATTTTCAGCCACATCATATCCATGTGAAAGCTGGACAGTGAGTAAGAAAGACAGAAGAAAAATTGACACCTTTGAATTGTGGTGTTGGAGAAGAATAGAGAATGTACCATAGACTGCCAAAAGAACAAACCGATCTGTTCTGGAAGAAGTACAACCAGAGTGCTCCTTGGAAGCAAAGATGGCGAGACAGCATCTTAGATGCTTGGATGTGTTGTCAGGAGGCATCAGTCCCTGGAGAAGGACGTTATGCTTCCAGAGTAGAAGCTCAACGAAAAGAGGAAGACCCTCAACAAGGTGGGCTGACACTGGCTGCAACAATAGACTTAAGCATAAAAATGATCATGGATATGATGCAGGACTGGGCAGCATTGTGTTCTGTTGTGCATAGGGTCTCTGTAAGTTGGAACTAAATTGACGGCATCCAACAACACAACAATCCAATCATTGTGTGAGAGTTACAGAGACTATGGCTAGAAGGACCATATTAAATAATTCACTGCATCACATATGTGGTCCTTAAACATGGTATACCATTTTTTCAAGACTACTATAACGAGCTTCAGTGGTGCGTGGTTGAAATGCTTGGTTGCTAGCCAAAATGTCAATGGCTCAAACCCACTGGTCACTGCAGGCGAAAGAACCTACGAGCCACTTTGCAGTCAGCCTCTATAAAGATTTACAGCCTAAGAAACCCTAAGGGACAGTTCTACTCTGTCGTTTAGGTTGCTATGACTCAGCATTGACTCAGTGGCAGTGGTTTTGGTTTTCTTCATGACAGCCTTGTTCCAATAAGTGCCAGTTTGGGCTGAGATCAGTGTCTTAAGATCTCAGTGATGTCATCTGTATTGTATTGCATTTCATGTAGAACTTCTTCCCCAGGCAATCCCTGCAAACAACCTTCACCTAGAACCTGCTGTCACCACAACCTCCTATCTTGAACACTGAGCCTGGTCAATTGCTCTTTTTTTTTTTTTAATCTCTAAAGTGATTGACTTAAACTTTAGTAAACTCCTTTTCTATATCTCAAATATGATTGGCTTATGACACTCTATACTAACATGGTCCCACTAACATAAAGAAAATTTGATTCCCAGATAGGATTACATCCACACAAATAGGGGGTTAGGATTTACAACACTTAATTTAGGGGCACACACTTCAGTCTATAACAGCATCTAATTCTACCAAGAGGAGGTTTACTCTTAGGAGCCAGCACAGGAAGGTGGAGAAGAAAGATTGTCTTTCTCTGACCTGTGTTAACATAAAAAAATAATAATAAGACAATAGCATAAATTGATTTGAAGTTTACTTAATGTGTGATTTGTGCATCAGGCAACATTTTTCAGTAGAGAGTCCAAGTGTTCCAAAAAAGAGATTACTTTAAAAGATTCTTACATTCCATCTTATTGATGTTGCCATGGAAATGGTTCCAGAACAGAATTGATACATTGTCTTGAAGACCAGTTGAAATGATAACTCATTTACCCTAAAACATAGATCTAGTGTGACCTTTAGAGGTTCTGTTTCTTTAAACTGACTGCAGGTAGATAATTCTTCAAAAGAGCACGATGCCTCCCCCACCCCAAAAAAATGGTGTTCTGTAAGCTATTTGCTAGATTTCTGTAACTTGAAAGTGACATTAGAAACCAGTTTTTTCAAGGCTCAAGGTTGAAAAGAACGTTTCCAGAAATCTGGATTTAAAACTATTCTCTGTATCAGAGAGTGATGGAGAAACTGAAGGGCATGAGAAATTAAGACTAGGCTTCCAGTTGGGCTGCTGCAGGGCTGATGGGTCTGCTGTGGTAGGTAGGTAAGTGGAATGATGGCCCCATTTGTTCTGAGAACTGTAGTTCAGCTCATACACAGTAAAATGGAGAGAATGCGGATTCCCTTGGCACATCCAGAATCTTGCTCAGCAGGAAGCCAAACGTCTTAAGGGAACAACAATTACTTCCTGTACCACAGAAAGTCCTATCTCCTTACCCGGTAAGTAGTTGACTCAAATGTCAACTGTCGGTAGCTAGGGCTTCTACTATTTATGTAAATAGAAGCTTTTGGTGTGGCACAATGATGAGTTAAATGTCACGAGCTTAGTCATGTACATATTGACATCAGACTAAATGACCATGTAAATATATGAGGGTGGAGTAACTCTGTCATAACTTGGAGCATATTTTGCCGTGTTTTCTCTTCCTATTGTTGTGGCTTAACTCTAGGTGGTAAATCTTTCTGGGCTGTTTTAATAAAATAAAACCAGTTTAAAGTTGCTACTTGTGGAGGTCAGACTTCCAGGCCGTGGGAAAGAGTGGAGAATGGATCTGAAGGGACAATCCCTGAATGCCCAGTGTACCCTCCTCAGCAAATTTAGCAGCAGATCTGTCAGATCTGCCTCGAAATAGATCCAGAATCCAACCATCACCCCCACCTACCTCATTACCTCTCTAGTCCAAGTCACTGCTTTTTCCTGGATAATTACTCTAGCCTCCCGTCTCTATTCCTTTCACCTGGTTTTATTTTTTATAGTGCTTATAGCCCCTAAAATATTATATGCTACTTGTTTACTGTCTGCCTACTTCTATTGGAATGTAAACTCCATGAGACCAGTAACTTTGTTTTTTCACTGCTGCGAAATTCCTTGTGCGCTGTAGACATTAATGAAGTAATTACTATGCTAGATAATTTAATTTGGTTTTTGTTACTTGTATCCATAGAACCCTAGGTAATTTTGGTATGTACCATGTAATCTCATTTTGTTTTTTAAAAAAGTATGTTTAAATATCTTAAAAGCAACTACCACTGGAGAGTGAGATTATTGCTAATTTTAATTTTCTTTGATTTTCATACTTTTGAAATTTTCTACAATGACCATATATGATTCCTATAGTCCAATAAAAATAGAAAAAGTTTACTTTAAAGTACTGAGTAGTGTCAACTGGCTCTTCTAGTAAAGCTTGACAATTCATTTTCATCTCTTGACTTGACAGTGGAATTGCTAATTCTTTTTAATTGTGCTGCATCCATTCTGTAAGCTTGTCTACGCTGTTCTGTGCCCTATGAAGCTTATCCACTCAGACTGCAATAACCTGGCCCCAAAGCTTCTAGTTGTGTTTAGCTAATGGGAAGTCATCACTAAGAGAGCTAGAAGGTGAGAAGAGAGTGAAGTCAGATTATTTATTGTCCCTTCCCTCCCCTAGTTCTGTGTAGGTTGGCTGTGCTTTTTTACCCAATGACCACAGTTCGCATTATGCAGTCCTTTACAAACAGCCTTCTCTGGGCTCCACTAATGCTCCCACTTCTTGCTCCTTCAGGCCCAGGGATGTATAACTGTTCCCTACTATTACTAAACCCACAGACATTGAACCATTCCTGCTCATGGTGACCCCATGTTTTGTATGGTAGAACTGAACTCCATAGGGTTTTCTTAGCTGTAATCTTCACAGAAGCAGATTGACAGGTCATTGTTTCATGACGATGCTGGCTGGATTTGAACCACCAGAATTTGGTTTAGCAGCTCAGCTTAAACCACTTGCCCCACCCAGAGAAGAACCTTTGACACTATTACTAGGCTTGGGGTGATGCACTATTTCTTCTTCTTCTGCCTAATCTTTGCTCACAACTCTGTAGACTGTCCTCATATTACTCAGAGTGTGTCATATCTTCTCTGCCAGAATCCCAACCCATGCAATATTTAACTCCATCCTCTTCCACTCACTCTAGCATATGACCTCATCTCCTTCTTTCTTTCTTTTTTTTAAAAAAATTTTTTTTACTGAGCAGGTTCAGGTCTTCCACATTAGCATTCTTGGATTCCCTCAAATGGCTTTGCATCATCCTCTTCTGAAAGTAGTCAGCATACTGGCCCACTCTCACGTCTAATATCCTGGATCTCTCAGAGCACGTCTTGCTTTATGTTTGGGCCTGTTTTCCTCTTACATCCAAGACATTGCAGCCTTCATTGGCTCTTCTCCGTACATCCTCTCCTTAACTCTAAATATTCCCCAAACCTCTCACCTTTTACCCTCTTGATAACATTTTTGTAATGAAGAAAGCTTGGCAATTTTTGCTACTTTACAAAAGTTTTTATTCAGATAATTTTTTGAATACATACTTGCTGTCCTAATCATTCAACTGAACTCTAGTTCTTCAATTTCTCCAACTAGAAGACAGAGTAGAATTGCCCCATAGGGTTTTCAGAAGCAGACTGCTACATCTTTCTCCCATGCAGTGGCTTGTAGTTCAAACACCAGCCTTTCAGTTAGTAGCCAAGTACTTAACCGCTGCACCACCAGGGCCCTTGAGATACTAATAGTATCAACTTACTATGGTTCTTGACAGAATTAAATGAGGGTGAAATATTAGCCCAGTGGCTAGCATTCCATAAACATGTATACTCCCTCCACCTAAGAAAGGAATTGACATGCCTTCTATACATATCTCTATTGACAGTATAGAGGATGAAGTAAGAAACTGTGCCTGGGTAGTCAGGAAAAGCTTGGGAGAGAATGTTGAATTTGAATTGGATATTAGGATGAGAAGGGATTTTTCCAGATTGTTTCAACTTGGTAAATGTAGGAGGATTATGGAAAAATTGTAGTGAAATGATACTGGAAATACAAAATAAGAAAATTATGGACATTGTGTTATGAAAAATTATTTGGATTCCGTTTAACTGATTAGTAATTCCCAAAGGCTTTGGGGTTAGGCCAAAGAGTTCCCAAGCCATTGACCTAAAAACCAATGTCTGTATATGTAAAAAGCATATTGATGCAGATGTGTATGACTTATAAATAAATAAAAATTCATTTTAAGGCATTTTTTAATTTGTGGTAATGTTTTAACACTTTCTTCTCTATCAGTGAATCTTAGAACTACTATGTGTTCTGTGCCAGTTAACAATTTATTGCCTCTCAGTTCCAAATCCATCCTTCACAACTGTTCTACAAAAATGGATCTGAGCCTTTAAACATTTTCCCTTTGTCTGCTGGCACAAGATAAATCTTTGTCAGTAGAAGGACTTAGAGAAATATTTCATGAGAAAAAGGCCTTCCTTTGGGTCCAATATATTACTGTCAACAGCCCTTGTAGTATTGTGACCTCTCCAGTGGCTGGCTTCTGCAGTCCATACAACTTCTCCAGTGCCTGTGTTCTACAGTGTATGTGGCTTCTCCAGTGATCAACAGCTTTCCCCAGGACCCTCTTGGGAGCTTTTAGAGCAGAGGGCTTCCAGTGAGATACCTCCCACGAACAGCTTTGCTCAGGCTCTTGGAGGGCAGATTTCCAGCAGGTTCCATTAGCGCAACACCGCGGTGATTGCTCTGCCATTTGATGAACCATGACCATGCCTTCCCCAACAATGTCTGGATGTCAGCCTTGGGTAAGAGGGGGACTGCTTCAGGAGTGTTTCATTTGTTGCCTAAAGGTAGTGTATCTGCTTATGTCTAAGTACATACGAGGTCTGACAGTTAAGTTCACTAACTTATCCTATAAAAAGTGCTACATGCCTCTTTGCTGAATATCACTATGGTCAGCTTCAAAGTACACCCCTTGGGAAGCTATACACTGATGCCAGCACCTAGCTCACCCTTCAAAGCAATTTTGGAACTCTTTTTCTGGAATGGCCATCAGAGCTGTTGTCTTATTATCCTTGATGTCCTGAATGTCATTGAAATGTCTTCCTGTCAGTATTTCCTTTATCTTCAGGTAAAGAAAAAAAGTTATTGGGGGCCAGTTCAGGTGAGTAAGTAGGATGCTCCGATACAGTTATTTGTTTACAGGTTAAAAATTCCCTCACAGACAACTATACAATTAATTTCATGAACTAGCCATGTTGTCACCATGCACAATGGCTGTTCCAGAAAGAGTTCCAAAGTTGCTTTGAAGGTGGACCAGGTGCTGGCATCAGTGCATAGCTTCCCTGGGAGAGTACTTCAAAGGTGACCCCAGTGAAATTCAGCAATGAGGTATGTAGCACTTAGGACAGTTAAGTTTGCAGACCCTGTATTTACTTCTTACTAGCCAATCTTTTGTTGTGCTAATCCCTTGTAATGGTTAAGAATTCCTTTTATTAAACTTGCTCTGTTCAAATTACTGTGTGGTTTTCATCTGCTATTTAACTGTGCCTCGTCCAAGCCCTGAGTCACTGGAAGGGAGCCCTCACATGAAAGGATTCCACACTACTGATCTAAGCAAAGGGTTCCCGATAAAGGAGTTTGTGTTAGGGGACTGACATAATGAGATTTGTGATTGAGAAGCTGGCTTTCCATAAAGAAAAGCTAGAAGCAGTAATATTTTTATTCAAATATTCTTAAGTTCCCTTTATATTTCTCTTTCATATCCTCTAAGTTTTAAGGGCACAAGGAAAGACCTGTAGAACTGTTTTGTTAATTTTATCACATCAACTAATGTACTAATTAGGATTCAGTTTCAAAAAACACAAAATCTTTTCTTCATAGCTTAAGCAAAAATGGTTTTAAAAATTTAAATGCTTGCAGGATGCGTGGGAAGGCTGAAAAAACTTTTAGACTGAACTTGGTGGGATGGTGGCTGGATCTGTGCTGCAGAACTGGGCCACCAGGGATTTGCTGGTGTTTATAAGAGAATTACTATTCTTACTGTGACTGGGAAGCCCCCTCTACTAACTCAGGAAGCTGTGGTTAGAGCTGTTGGCTCCAGAACCAAACTGCCATCATTGCTATCTATATCATCAAATAGGTGCCTTGCACCCTTCCTCTGTCTCCACTTAACTCCAAATTTACATCTGAATGTATCTGACTGGGGGAACCAAAATCACATTTAAAACCTTGACTGAAAGGGAGTCTAGGAAATGAAGTTATATTAGAAAACTCTAGGGTACTGTTTTAGCCCCACCTCTTATACTAGCTACTGACGCTATAAGTATTATTGTACAGGTTTTGAGTAGATTTATGAAGGTGCCTGTGGTCAGTGTTTTGCCCCCAGTTGGCACCATGGTAAGAGGTACAGGCAGAAACCCAACCTGCAGACATGCATGTGAATCCCAGAAAGGCTGGAGGAGTTAATGGCCAGGAATCCTACCCTTGATCAGCAGGGATAGAAGCCAGTGGTTAAATGCTCCCTCACCTCTTCTTTCTGAGATGGACTGCTATAAGATGTACGTAATGAGATTACTCAGAAGACTCAGTAGGATAAAGTACCAGTTGCCTGTAGGGGTGACCAACTTGATAATGCATTCTTGTGTTGGTTTCCTCCTCCCTTTTCACTTCCTCTGTAACCACATTCCCCAAAACTACTGCACATAATCTTATATCTTGGGAAATTCCAGGCTAAGATAGTAAACTTTACCTTTCTAACTTCTGTAATAAAGGGATATACAGTAAAAGAAACTTGAAATAGAAGTTCAGCAAGCCAATTCATAATGCCTGTTGTACTCAGAACAAAATAATGCCCAGTCCTGTGCTATCTTCATGATAGCTGGTATGATGGAGTCCATCATAAAGACCACTGCTTCAGTCAGCTATTGCTGCTGTAACAGAAATACCATAAAATGGATGGCTTTAGCAAAAAATGTTTATTCTTACATAGTCCAGTAGGCTACAAGTCCAAATTCAGGACGTCCACTCCAGGGGAAGACTCTGTTGGTTCTGGAGGGAAGTCCTTGTGTTGTATCCATCTTTGTTCAGGGAGCATCTTCGTGCAGGAACATTGGGTCTGAAGGACATGCTTTGCTCTAGGTGCTGCTTTCTTGATGGCATGACGGTTCCAATTCTCTGCTTGCTTCCCTTTCCTTTTGTCTCTTGTAGGATGAAAGGATAAAGGGTGGTACAAGCCATTCTACAGGGAAACTTCCTTTACAGTAGAGCAGAGAGGTGATCTTATGACAGGATTTACAGTCCCACCCTAATGCTCTAACATACAGCATAGGAAAATTACAAAATATTGGGAATGATGGCCCAGCCACATGGCTACACATATTTGAGGAGGGGGCACAGTTTAATCCGCAACAACCACTGATCTGTAGGGTTTTCACTGGCTAATATTTACAAGTAGATTACCAGACCTTTCTTCCTAGTCTGTCTTAGTCTGGAAGCTCTGCTGAAGCCTGTCTACTGTGGGTGATCTTGCTAGTATTTGAAATACTGGTGGCATAACTGCCAGAATCATAGCAACACACGAGCCACCACAGTATGATAAATTGACAGACGAGTGGTAGTTCATAACTCCTACCATACCACAGTCTCTCACTAAAAGATAAGTAGGTGGCAGCTGATGCTGTACCAAACCTACAGCTGACAAGATTGTTCTCCAGTGGATTTAAGAGTTTCGAGGCCACATTGTGAATATGCATAGACATAAGAATAAGAGATGTTCTAGTAATGTTTGATAAAGTCTCAGATGTTCAAAGAAATGAGCAAAACAAGATTTTCCCTATATTATACAGAAAAAAAGACCAAGTTGTTTACTCACAACTACATAGATTCTGGTGAAATGGGCCTATTCTCAAGTCATTACCGTATGTAATCTATTTAACAATACGAGTGATTTCTCTGTGAATTGTCAATATATTTCAAGCTTTCTTTTTAATACCACAATCTAAGATATTTTCTAATTTTCTGAAAAGCAAAATTTGTAATTATCTCCTACATCAGCTCCTGACAAGGAAAAAAGAAAATTCTTCTGATTTCTGAACCATTAATTTAACACTGGGAAAGAAAAAGCTATTCTTACTTAAAACAAAAAATAGAAAACTGATCAGTACGTGAGAAATCAAATATGAACAGTGCTGAGCTATTTTTCTCTGTTAAATAAACAGCTAAAAAATCGAAACACTAATTCTCAATGTTGTCCACAGTGTGATAACACTGATATTGATTGTTGGCACAGTAAATAATCTATCTGGGAAACAATTTACAATTTCTATTAACATAACTAAACATTAAAATTTTATGTGAAAAACCTATTCCACAACTATTTTAAAGAAACAGCCTAAAATATGAATAACTATGCATAAAGAACCAGTTCAGTGCTATTTGCAATAGCCAACAAGAACCCTAAAGCTCCCTGAATCTCTTTCTAACTTACCAGCCCTTTTCAGTAGTTTTCTATATTTTCCTCTTTATTTGATTCTGATTTCAAATGCTAACTGTATTTTGTTCACAGCTCTAGATCTTCTTTTCCCCATTATCATACCCTTTAAAAACATCATAAGTATTTCCTAAGATGGTTTTCCCCTGAGGGAAAATGTGATAACAACACAATTTGATAACAGTGAACATCTTGTAAAATTTAAAAGGGACTGCTGTTGATTTTTCTTTCTTGACAACTTTATTCACATGCTGCAGATCTAACACTGGCATAGGAATAAAGGGTCTGGGACTTTGGTATCAGCTTCATAACTAAATGTATGACCCTAGGATAAAGTATTTTACTGTATTGGGGTACATGAGCAAAATAATAACAGTAATATTACCCTACTTAATCATTAGACATGAAGTGAAAAGTAAAGTTTTCTGCAATTAGATTATTGCTATCAAAAAAAACAAAAAACAAAAAGACCAAACCCACTTCCATCAAGTTGATTCCAACTGTGACCCTATAGGAGACAGTAGAACTGCCCCATAGAATTTCTAAGGAGTGTCTGTTGGATTTGAACTGCCAGTCTTTTGGTTAGCAGTCATAGCACCTAACCACTACACCATTAGGCTTTCCATCAAGTACAAGGAATTATTTGATACTACATTAGTACAGACATGTGGATGCTCAGCAACTCTTTGAACAAGCTTTCTTTACCCAGGTAGTTTGGGTGAAGACAACACCTGTCTCCAGCTGCAGATGAGGTCACCAGAACCAGATGTGGCCTATCAGTGTCTACCATCACTGGGGCCAAGGATGAACACATGGTCCAGGATGGTCCTGAGAGAGTCAGGCTCTGTACCTTTGCTGAAACTGTTGGGAGCAAGGTACTCTATTTCCCATTGAAGATGCAAATCTTGCAGAAGGTAATCCTGGATCTGCCCTTCATAAATGAAGAAAATCTTGTTGATAAATGAAACCAACATGGTAGAGAAAGCAATTCTTGATAATATTGGTGGCGTATTTTTATCTAGTCTTGTTGGAATTAGCTTTTTAAAAATTTAAATCAGTGTGAATCAGGTTTCTGCCAATTGCATTGGAAAGTCATAGGAGTGAAAACTGCCTAAGTAATAGAAGCTCAGTATTATTTGAATATTTTAGCAGTGTGTAAGATCCTTGTTCACAATTTGAATATAAATAGCTTTAGGGCCATCAAGAGTTGGAATCAACTCAACAGCAACAGGTTTGGGTTTTGGATGTGGATTGTTCACATGGTGGGTATAATTGTTCACATGGTGGATACAAGTCAAAGATTATTTCTTCATTCATTCATTTCTTTCCACCTACAAGAAGCATCCAGTTTAGAGGCTGTAAGACTTATTCACAGTAAAAGAGTGCCAAGAAAGGAGAGCATGCTTCCAGCAGGAGAGGTGAGAAACTTGACAAGGCTTCAAAGAAGCAGCGATAACATTGGAGCTGGCCCTTGGAGAGAGGCTAAGCTTTGACAGACAGTTCTGGGAATAGGGATGGAGGGAAAATTGGCAGAGAGATCAGAAAATACAAGTGACAGTTTGAAACAAATTTGAGTGTGTGGAAAGGAATATTGAGAAATAAATCTAGGAAAGTTAGTTTTAAAATTGTAAGTGTACTTTTTATTATAAAAAATATGCATTCATGGCAGAAAATTTACAAAATTTAGAGACTGTAGGGAAGAATCCTTTCTTGGCTCTCCTAATTTTGAGTGATCAGCAATCCTTGCAGTTGCTTGGTTTATAGATATATAGCTGCTATCTTTGAGTTTGTCTTCATGTGGCCTTTTCCCCTGTATGTCTGTCTGTGTTTCCATTTTCTCTTCTTATGAGAATGCTAGCCACTGCATCAGGGTTCATCTTAATTTGGTAAAATCTCATCTAGTTTACTTGATTATGTCTGTGAAGGCTTTATTTCAAAATAAAGTCACATTCTGAGGTTCTAGGTGGACATTCACCCAAGTTACAGAAATCGAGATCTGTTTGCTAGTGGGTTCATTGCTTTAGGGGTGACACTGGTCCCAGGCCCTCAAAGTGAACATATATACATAGACATACATGCGTTCACGTCGCTGCCTATCGTGGTTATCTAGTGACATTGTAACAGAAATACCACAAGTAGATGGCTTTAACCCAGAGAAATTTTATTCTCTCACAGTCTAGTAGGCTACAAGTCTGAATTCAGGGTTTCAGCTCCAAGGGAAGGCTTTCTTTCTTTTTCAGTTCTGGAGAAAGGTCCTTCCCATCCATCTTCCCTTGGTCTGGGAACATCCCATTGAAGGAACCTCGGGTCCAAAGGGTACACTCTACTCCTGGAGTTGCTTTGTTGGTGGTATAAGGTCTCCCTGTCTCTCTGCTAGCTTTTCTCTTTTATATCTCAAAAGAGATTAATTTAAGACATTATCTAATTTTGTAGATCTCATCAATTGCCACTAATCTGTCTCTTTACATCATAGTGATAGAATTTACAATACATAGGGAAATCTCATCAAAGGACAAAATGATAGATAATCATACTATACAGGGAGTTGTGACCTAGCCAACTTGACACATATTTGGAGGAGTGCATAATTCAATCCATGACAGTGTCTATTTTTATTTCTATGTCTATATCTCTGTATTGAAAACCATGAGTTCACATCTACATGCCCAACTGCAAACCAGTATCTCTTACCTAGTTTTCTCCCTTCCTATGTTTGTAACCTGTTTCTCTGACTGTGATCTAGGTGGCTCCTTTTTCTTCAGCTTGCTTGTTTGGTCAATTCCCTGTTTGTAACCAGCTCCCCTCACTGCCACCCTCTTTCTACAAATTCCTGTGGCCTTTGTCCCAGTCTTGGGCTGTGATGTCTTACTCCTTACTCCTGACTAACCATCCCCCAGCACACATGGTTGTTCTCCTCCCACTGATGGGCTCCAACGTCCTCAGCTGCTGAAGCACTTCCCCAAAAGGACTCTTTCCTCGCCTCAGTGGGTCTCCACCACCGTGCGGAAGCTACCATGGTTCATTTGTGACATTTAGTGTGGTTCCTAATAAAATTTATTTCTACCATCTGTGTGCTTTTTATTGTCATATAGTATCAATGTTTTTTTCTCTCCTGTGGTGACTGCTTTTTTTTATTAATTTTTCTCATTTCATTTATTCCATCTGTTTTATTGATTATGTTAGAAATTTTATCATGCAGTATCTTTAATTTCTTCCTGGACCTGTGAAACAGTTTTGCCACAGTTACCCCTTTCTTGACAGACATGCATTTGTTAAAGATTTTTTTCTTAATCCAGTAAGATATTCTAACTGTTCTTTTATAATTTTTTATTGTTAGGTGCTGTTGAGATGGTTCCAACTCATAGCAACCATGTGTACAATAGAGCAAAACACTACCATGTCCTGTGCTATCCTCTCAGTTGTTGCTATGTTTGAATCTGTCATTGCAGCTGCCGTTCAGTCCATCTTGCTGAGGGTCTTCTTCTGTTTACCGTTTACTTTACCAAGTATGGAAACCCTGGTGGTGTAGTGGTTAGGTGTTACAGCTGTTAACCTAAAAGCTAGGAGTTCAGATCCCCCAGGTTCTCCTTGGAAACTCTGTGGAGCAGTTCTACTCTGTTCTATAGGGTTATTATGAGTCAGAATCAACTCTCCTGTGGTGACTCTGTGTTGATCCCTGTCAGAGCAGCCAATGGTGGTAGTCAGACACCGTCTACTTGCACTGGACTCATTTTGGTGGAGGCCGTTGTAGACGTGGTCCGTTAGTCTTTGGACTAATCTTTCCCTTGTATCTTTAGTTTTCTTTATTCTTCTGTGCTGTCCAAGGAATGAGACCAGAAGAGTATCCCAGATGGCCCCTTACAGGCTCTTAAGACTCCAGATGCTGCTCACCAAAATAGAATGAAGAACTTTTATTTTTTATAAATGTGTTATGTCAGCTTGATCTAGATGTTCCCCAAGACCATGGTCCCAACCACCCTCACTCAGCCCAGCAATATGGTCCCTCCAGAGAGTTTGGATAGTCTATGGAGCGTCCATGACCTTTGCTTGTACAAGTAGTGCTGGCTTCCCTAGTACTGTGTACTGTCTTATCCTTCACTAAAGTTACCACTTATTGCCTGTTTAGTGTTTATTTATCCTCATCCCTCCCCTCCCTGGTAACCATCAAAGAGTGTTTCTTTTTGTGTATAAATCTTTTCAAGAGTTTTTACAGTACCAATCTTGTATAGTATTTGTCCATTTGTGACTGACTTATTTCACTTAGCATAATGCCCTCCAGTTTTCTCCTTGCTATGAGATGCTTCACAGATTCATCATTGTTCTTTAGCGTTGCATAATATTCCCTTGTATGTGTATTCCACAGTTTTTTAATCCATTCATCTGTTGATAAGCATCTAGGTTGATTCTGTCTTTTTGCTGTCGTGTTTTTGTCTCTATTTCATTTATTTCTTCTCTAATCTTTATTGTTTCCTTTCTTCTGGCAGTGATGGGCTTCTTTTGCTGCTCTCTTTCTGTTTGTTCAAGTTATATACCTAATGTTTTAGTTTTGTCCTTGTCTTCTTTTTTGATGTGTGTGTATATTGCTGTAAACTGGCCACCGAGGACCACCTTTGCTGTGTTCCAAAGGTTTAGGTATGTGTTTTCATTCCTGCTTGATTCCAGGTATTTTTTTCTAATCCCACCTTTGATTTATTCTTTTACCAGTCTTTTTGAGTAGAGTGTTATTCATTTTCTGTGTAATTGATTTTTTTCCCCTTGTTCTTCCTGTTGTTAATATCTGCTTTGATGGTGTTTGGGTCAGAAAAACTACTTTGTATTATCTCAGTGTTTTGGATTTTGTTGAGGGTTGCTCTGTGGCCTACAATGTGGCCTATAGTTCTGCAGAACGTTCCATGTGCATTTGAAAAGAATGTGTACTTAGCAGCTGTTGGGTGGAGTGTTCTATATATGTCTATGAAGTCAAGTTGGCTGATTGTGCCCTTCAGCCCTTCTGTATCTTTGTCTGGGTTTCTTTCTAAATACTCTGTCCTTTACTGAGAGTGGTGTGTTGAAATCTATTATTGTGGAACTGTCAATTTCTCTTTTCAGTGTTGTATTATGGATTTTGGAGCTGTGTCATTGGGTATGTAGATGTTTATTATGGTAAACTCTTCATGTTGGATCATGCCTTTAATCATTATATAGTACTCTTCTTTGTCTTTTATGGTAGATTTTGTTTTAAAGTCTGTTTTATCTGAGATTACTATTGCCACTCCTGTTCTATTTTTATCAGCTATTTGTTTGATATATTTTTTTCCATCCTTTGATTTCTTTTAAATAAAGTTATGTCTTTGTTTTTAGTGTATGTCTCTTGTAGACAACATATTGGTAGATCTTAATCCATTCTGTCACTGTCTCTTGATGGGTGCATTTAGGTCATGCACATTCATCATGATCACTGATAGGTTTGAGTTTATTGCTGTCATTTTGTAGTGCTTTATTATTTGTGATGCTGACGTTTTCTTTGTTCCTCTTAGTTTCCTGTGCTGATTTCCCTTTGTTTCTAGGTTTGCTTTCCATTTCTTTGTTTTTATAGATTTCATTTTTATTAAGACCTTATGTTTTTCTTCTTTACTTTAATGTGTAAATTTTCTGACTTTCTCTGTGGTTACCTTGAAATTTATCCTCATCTTCATAGGTTTGAATGAGTCTGTTATTACTTGGTATCATCTTGCCTTCTACTCCATTAGGAAGTTCTATAACAACACCGTTTATTCCCTCTTTTGTATTTCTGATATTGTTGTCATTTACAGATTAACCTCTCTGTTTCCTTGTTGTAATACATTTGGTATTGAGTAGTCCTTGAGAGTTTCTTAAGCTGGTATCTAGCTGATACAATCTTGCATCCTAGATTCAGGCTGTGGTGTGATGTTGTTCATTCTCACACCAAGGGATCTCTAATAATTCTTCTAATTTTGATTTGGTTTTTATGTAGTCCCTTTCTGTTTATCTGGAAATTTCCTAATTTCACCATCATAGAAGTTCTGTCAATTAAGTTCATAAACTTGCCACTGTGTACTTATGTTGTCAGCACTGTACAAACAACTTGATAAGATTTCATAATCTTGGTATATCAGTGTTTCACAGCTGTGTTCCTTTCGGTGTGTGGTAATGTCTTGCTGAGTGGCATTCATTATTGTTGTTGATTGTTTTTGTGTGTTGTCACGAGAATGGTGGAGCTTGAATTAGAGTAATGAACAAACATTAAATTTCTTGTTGATTGGACAGAGTCAAGAAGGCAGACTAAACACACATCTCCCTAAACCTCTCTGGAAACCAAGACCTGAACTGATAATTAAATGAAACCTTCTGGGCACTTAGTGAGTCCTAGGACACTGCATAGGGCTGTTAATTTGGACTTCATACCACTGAAGGGGAAACCTCCTCCCTTTCACTGACCCTGCTGTCAGTGAGAGCTGGCTTTCACAGACCAACGGTAACTCACCACTTTAACTTATTTTTCCTCTGCCTTAGCCAGCGGGCAGAGCTGGGACTTAACTAGCAGCTAACCTCAGACGCGCTGCTAGTGGGATCGGCAGGCGAAATTGCTGTATATTGAGAGCCCAGCTTTTGACTCTGTGCGTCTTGGTACCTTTGACCTCTCTTTCTGCATAGCTTGTATGGAGGCAGGTGCCAAGCTTGTGCGGGATGCCATCTTGTTCCATCAGGAGGTGGGCACACCCATATGGAGGCCCCAGCTGGACCTAGTTCCTAGACTGAGAGGCAGCACCTACCCAGCAGAGAGTGCTTTTCTGGCAGAAAAGCAGTATTTTACATAGTGTCACGTACAGCTGGGGCCTGGCAACAGAAGCTGTGGACTCTGTGCATCTCAGCACCTTTGGCCTCTCTTTCGACCTCCAACATAGAGTAGCCTGGCCCCAGCCAGGTGGCAAGCTTGTGCAGGACGCCATCTTGTTCCACTGGGAGGTGAATGTACTCTTACAGAGGCCTCAGCTGGACTTAATTCCTGGGCTGGGAGGCAGCACCTGCCTGGAGCAGAGTGCTTTTCTGGCAGAGAAGCAAGATTCTACACAGTGTTGCCTACAGCTGGGGCCCAATAGCAGAAACCAGCAGGACAGTAGCCTTTCTGTATTTTGAGCTAGTTTATAACATCTGGGGTTTGATATAGAAGTGCTTACTTTCTCAGGTGGGAAGAGGGACCTATACACCTGAAAACCTGACTGACTTTGAAAGCTGTCAGGTATCTTTTACCTTTCATTTTAAGATGGCCTGGAGAAACAACTGTGGTCCATCCTCACAGCATCTCTCCCAGTCTCTGTTGACACACATGATGCCCAAAAAGTAACAAACTCTGGAGAAAACCATAACCAAGAAATCACCCATGGCTTCACAAAGTGCCCAAAAGAAAGCACCACAAAACTTCCCAGATGAAGAAACCTTTCTGAAACTATTGGAAGGTAACTACAAAATGATTATGTATACCTCCCTCCATCCCTGCAGCAGAGCAAAATGAAAAATTAAGCCAGCTGTTTGATCTGATGGAACACCAGTACTCTGAAATCCAAAAAATCAAGAACAAAATCAACAACATAGAAACTTGTATTCAAAGCCAAGAAAATAGAATGGAACAAACAGAAAAGAGAATTTCTGACTTGGAAGACAGAGCTACTGACACCAGTGTCTATGAGCAGAAATCAGAAAAAAGAAACAAGAAAAATGAAGAAGCATTAAGAAGCATGTGGGACTCTATTAAGAGGAATAATCTATGATTAATTGGCATTCCTGAACAGGACAAGACATCTGAGAACACAGAGAGTATTGTTGCTGAGCTGCTGAGAGAAAACTTCCCAGAAATTGTGAAAGAAGAGAATATAGATATCCAAGATACATATGGAACGCCATTCACCGTAGATCTCAAAAGAAAGACTCCAAGACATAGTATAATCAAGCGTAAGAAAATGAAACCTAAGTAGAAACTCTTAAAGGCAACAAGACTCAAAGCAAAGCTAACATTCAGAGGGAAACCCTGTAGAATTTTGTTGGATTTCTCAGCAGAAACAATGCTGGCACAGACAGTGGCATGACACATGCAAAGCCTTGTAGGAGAAGAACTCCCAACCAAGAATTATGTATCCTGAAAAACTGTCTTTCATATATGAAAATATAATTAAGACATTCACAGATAAACAGGAATTTAGAACTTTGTAAAAACCAAACCAAAGCTACAAGAAATACTGAAAGAATCTCTTGGCTTAGAAGAACAAAACCACTAACTTTGTATTTTAGAAGCAATTACAGGACACATCACCCAGAATGATACTCACTTAGGAAGGCTCCAAACTCAATCAAAGCTATAATAGTTAACGAAATGATCCAGTGATCATATCATGAAAACTATGATGTCATCATATTAAAAAAACAGATGTACTACAGTTGTTATAGACCTTCCAGATAGAGAGGAAGTTGATAAGAATGGTAGTAATAAAAATTGGGTTTATACATAGATTATTAAGGGGGATTACGGGGCAGTCGTAAAGAACAATAAAGATCCAACATATCAAATCAAGAAACATACTACAGGAGTCTCAACAGCCACAAAACCAACCCTGAAAAAGGTGAAAAATCAACTCACAAAGAAGAATGTGCTAGAATAGAGAAGAACAACAGAGAAAACATCAACACAAAAATAAACATATCACAATGGCAGCACTGAACACATACCTATCAATAATTATGTTGAATGTGAATGGACTGAACGCTCCAATAAAGAGACACTGAGTGAGTTCTTGGATCAAAAGACACAACCCATCCATATATTGCCTACAAGAAACTCACTGTAGACTTAAAGATATGAACAAACTGAAAAAGGATGGAAGAATATCTATCACGCTGACAATACACAAAGAAGAGCAGGTGTGGCAATTCTAATCTCAGATAAAATAGATTTTAATGTAAAATCCATCATTGTGGACAAGGATGGTGAAAGGTTCAAAACACAAGCAGGACTTAACAATATTAAATATTTATGCACCTAATATTAGAACACCTAAATACATCAAAGAAACACTGACTACACTAAAAAATCAGATAAATCACTCCACGATAATAGTGGGAGACTTCAACACTCCAGTCTCAATATTTGACAGATCATCTAGAAAAAAGCTCAATAAAGACACAGAAGACCTTATTGCCACAATTAACCAACTACACCTCATCGACATATACAGAACTTTCTATCCATCAGTGGATGACTACACCTTCTTCCCCAGTGAGCATGGAACCTTCTTCAGAATAGACCATGTGTTAGGACATAATGCAATTCTTAACAAAATCCGTACCATCAAATTACTGCAAAACATCTTCTCAGATCATAAAGCCGTAAAAGATGAAATCCATAGTAGAAAAAACATAGAAAGTGGAACTCATGGAAACTGAACAACATCTTGCTTCAAAAGTCATGGGTTATAGAAGAAATAAAGGATGAAATAAAGAAATTTATGGATTCCAATGAGAATAAAAACACTTCCTGCCAGAACCTATAGGATACAGCCAAAGCATGCTCAGAGGTCAGTTTATCTCCATAAATGCACACATCTGGAAGGAAGAAAGAAACCAAGTTGAAGAAAGAAACCAAATCAAAGAACTAACCCTAAAGCTTCAACAAGTAGTGAGAGAACAACAGAGGAACCCCTCAGGCCCCAGAAGAAAACAGATCATAATGATTAGAGCAGAACTAAATGAATTAGAGAATAGAAGAACAATTGAAAAAACTGAAAATTCCGAAAGCTGGTTTTTTCAAAAGCTCCACAAAATTGACAAACCATTGGCTAAACTTACTGAAGGAAAATAGGAGAGAAAACAAATAAGCCAAATTTCTTGTTAAATCTGACAAGAGTGGAAGTGAAATTAGGGACATGTTATTCCAATTTTATGGGTGTAATGCCCTGCAGAAAACAGCAGTGTACAAATGGACTAGACATTTTTCTGAGGTGAGAGAAAGCGTTGCTGATGAAGAGAGGTCAGGGTGGCCAGTAAAAAGCAGAACTGATGAAAACATTGCAAACAGTTGTCAAATTGTGAGTCAAAGTCACTGGCTGAACATCCAGACAGCCAAAAGACACATGGAGAAATGCTCACTATCATTAGCTATTAGAGAAATCCAAACCAAAGCTGCAGTGAGATATCATCTCACCCCAACAAAGTCGATCATTATCCAAAAAACCTAAAACAGTAAATACTGTAGAGGCTGTGGAGTGATCAAAACTCTCCTACACTGCTGGTGAAATTGCAAAATGGTACAACCACTTTAGAAAGCAATCTGGTGCTTCCTTAAAATGCTGGAAATAGTTAATACCGTATGATTTAGTAATCCCACTGCTCACAGTATATCCTACAGAAACAAAGGCTGTCACACAAATAGATTACATTCACATGAATGGTTATTGCAGCAGAGTCCACAATAGCAAAAAGGTGGAATCAGTTTAGAGACACACCAACAGATGAATGTTTAAACAAACTGGTACCTATACTCAATGGAACACTATGCAACGATAGAGAACAAATAACTGTATTGGAACACCATCCTTACTCACCTGATTTGGCCCCCAGTAACTTTTTTCTTTATGTGAAGAGAAAGGAAATATTGAAAGGAAGACATTTTGATCATATTCAGAATGTGAAGGATGATATGATGACAGCTGTGATGGCCATTCCAAAAAAAAGAGTTCCAAAATTGCTTTCACGCGTGGACTAGGTGCTGGCATTGGTGCATAGCTTCCCAAGGGGAGTACTGGGAAGGTGTCTGTAGTGATATTCAGCAATGAGGTATGTAGCACTGTTTTCTAGGATGAGTTTGTGAACTTAGTTGTCAGGCCTTGTATTTAAACAAGTGTTTTGTGTGATATATTATTCTTGGTTGGCAATTTTTTTCTTTCAAGGTTTTTACAAGTGTGATCCCATTGCCTTCTTACCTCCAAGGTTTCTGCCGAATAATCAGAGCTCAGTTTTATTGTTTCTCTTCTGTATATGACTTTTTGTTTTCTTGAGCTGATCCCAGAATTTGTTCTTTGTCTTTGGTATTGTCAGTGATCACAACATGCATTGGTTATTTTGTTTTTGGATCTATCCTATATGGGGTTTGGTGAGCTTCTTGGGTCATCAGCTTTTCATCTTTTGTGATACTAGGAAAGTTTCTGTCTGCAATTCTTCAATGATCTCTGTGTTTTCCGTTTTCTCTCCCTGTTCTGGAATTCTGTTCACTTGCAAATTTTTGCTTTTGACCGTATCCACATAATTCTTGGAGTTTCTTCATTTTTCTTTCTGTTTTTTTTTTCCTCAAACACAGTTGTATCCAAGTATTTGCCCTCAGTTTCACTGACCCTGTCTTCCATCATTTCAAACCTGCTCCTCAACTCTTCTATTACACTGTGCATTTCTGAAATCTTGTTTATCTTTTAGATTTCTAATTATTATTTTTGTATGATTTCTAGTTGTAAATTTATTTGCGCACTTTGTTCCTATAATGTTTTTCTGAATTATTCCATGATTTTGTCTGCCTTTTCCATGAATTTGTCTATTTTTTCCTAATTTTTGTCTCCTTTTTACTTCAGTGCTTGGATAGCTGTGAATATTACAGATCTGAATTCCCTGTCAAGTACTTCTAGTGACTTTTCTTCTGCTGGAAAGCACTCTGGTGTTTTGGATGCTTCCTGGAACCTGTTTTTATATGTATATATAAGTTTTTATTTTGTCTGCTGTTTTTGAGGCATTCAATAGTTACTTTCTTCATTTGTTAATTGTAGATCTGTTTGTTTCATCCCACTTTTTTGTTTTATTTGGCTATGTCAGAGCACACAGGCTGTGCATTCTTTTGTTGTTTGCTCTTCTTTGGTCGCAGTACTTGTGACCACAGCTCCCTGTCTGCCAATTTGCTTGTCTGATGGACAGTGCTATGCTATAATGGAGCAGAGTGGGTTCAGTAGCTCAGCTGTGGTGCAACATGGTAGGTCCAATAGCTGCTCTGTGTCTTGCTGGGACCTCCCTGAAGTTACTTTCACATACTCCCTGTCTGCCTATCTGTGATGTGGGTGAGGCAAATCCAAAAAGCATGAATCCTGCACTTACTGACGGACTGAGTCATTTCAGCTTCCCAGGAAGTGTGAGAAGCAGAGTAGTGGGGCGAGGATAAGGGGTAGGACAGTGTGTCTTGCGGGTTACCAGGTGCTTTGTCTCCTGCTGAGACTTTCATGAAGCTGCTTTCCCAAACTCCCTGTCCAACAGTCTCCAACAGGAGTCCAGGATACTGACTCTGAGTTCTGTTAGCTGAACAGGGGCCTTTGCTTGTTTCTCTTCTCACCCTTTGTTCTCTATCAGTTTCTCATTCCATTAGCTGTTTGGCTGAGTTCTTTATCCCTTCACTTCACCTTTGTGTCCTAGGATTGACATTTGTCTCTGTTTCACTTAGTTTTGGGGGTCCCTTCTGTGGAGGTGTAGTATGGTATGTCTGTCTATGGCACCATGTTGGCCAGAATTCATCCTTGTATGCTTCTAAGGATCATTCTGGCTGTGCTTCTCCCAAAACAGATTTGTTCTCTCTTGTAACAGTCCATAGTATATTCAATACTCTTCACTAACACCATAATTTGAAGGCATTCATTCTTCTCCTGTATCCTTATTCATTGTCCAGCTTTAGCACACATATGAGGTGAATAAAAATATCATGGCTTGGGTCAGGCACACCTTAGTCGTCAGTGTGAAATCTTTGTTTTTTTAAAACTTAAAAAAGTTCTTTTATACCAGATATGTCCAGTGCAATATGTCATTTGTTTCTTGACTGCTGCTTCAGTAGGCATTGATTGTGCATCCACGTAAAATGAAAACCTTGACAATTTCATTATTTTCTCAATTTATCATGTGCTGCTTATTGGTCTAGATGTGAGGATTTTTGTTTTCTTTATGTTGAGGTGTAATCTACACTAAAGGTTATAGTCTTTGATCTTCATCAGTAACTGCTTCAAGACCTCCACTTTCAAAAAGCAGGATTGTATCACCTGCATAAAACAAGCTGTTAATTAGTCTTCCCCCCATCCTGATGCAGTGTTCTTTTTCATGTAGTTCAGCTTCTAGGGTTATATGCTTAGCATGCAGATGGTAAGGATGCAACCCTGACACAAACCTTTACTAACTTTAAACGAAGCACTAGACCCTTTTCTTTTCAAACAACTGCCTCTTGATCTATGAACAGATTCCTTATAAGCACAGTTAAGTTTCTGAAATTTCCATACTTTGAAATGTTATCCATAATTTGTTATGATCTACACAGTTGAATGATTTTACATAATCAATAAAACACAGGTAAATGTCTTTCTACTGTTCTTTGCTTTCAACCTAGATCCATCTGGCATTGGTCCATTGAAGCTATTATTCTTCTGCCTTTAGGCTTTCGTATATTTGTTGAGAAATCTGCTTTTAGCCTAATTTCCATTTCTTGAAAGGATAGATTTAAAAATTTCTTCTTTGTTTCTGGAGTGCTAGTTTCATTAAAATACATTTAGGAGAAAATGTCTTTTTATATATTTGGCTTAGGGTTCACAGACAGTTCTAAAATTGTGGACTGGTGTTTTCCATTAGTTCATAAAAATTATTGTCTCCTCAAACATTACTTCTGGCTCATTCTCTCGCTGTTCATTTTGTAACTCTAATTAGATATAGATATATGAGTCTTTTTACTATATTTTTCATGTTGCTTGACCTGTCGTTCATCTCTTCCATTACTTTGACTTTCTGAGCTGTGTTCTACATAATTTACTTAGACTTATCTTCCAGTTCATAATTTTTATATTTAATTGGGGCTGTTGAATTGTTTACTGAGTTTAAATTTCAGGTTTTCATTTTTAGAAGTTCTAGTTGATTCTTTTACAAATGTGCTTGGTCATTTCTTTAGTGTTTTATCCTGTATTCATATTTTTCAACTTCAAAAATAATTTCTTTGAATACATTAAACATTATATTCTTTCTAATAATTCTAATATTTAAAGATAAATAGGTTTGATTTTTCTGTCGGTTATTTCTGCTGGCTTTTGCGTGAAGTGTTTCTGTATGACTTTCATGTGTGTTGTGCTTCTTGTCCTTATGTTCTATGGAACTTGATCTGAGAATATACTTTGAGACCTAAGTTGATGATAGGCTCTTCCAAAGAGAATTTGCATGTTTTTGGATAGCAAAGATGGTGATAATAATGTCCCCCAATCCCCAATGCTTGTCTTACAGTGTAGCTTTGACATTCCTTCCATTAGAAGTGGGGCTCTGCTCCTACTATTTGAGTATGGGAAGGCTTGTGACTGGGTTGATAGTGCCTCTTTGTAACTTCCAAAACTAATAAATAGAAGACAGTACAGCTTTCACTTTGTTCTCTTGGGATGCTTTGCACATGGTACCTGCTATTCTGCTGTGAGAAAGCCCATGTAAACCATGGAAAGGGCAAATGTAGATGTTCTCACCAGCAGGCTCAGCTAAAGTCCTAACCTGTAGGCAGCGTAGCCATCCGACATGTGGTTGAGTGAGCTTTCAGATAATTTGCCCTTCTAGCCACTAAGTCACCCCTGGTCTTCAAGTCTTCCAAGAAGGTATCAGACATCAGGGAAGAGATAAGTTGACCCTATTATGCTCTTTCTAAATCCTCGTGCCACAGGCTCTGTAAGCATAATAAAGTAGTTTCTTTTTTGCCATTGAGTGGGGGAAGAATGTTATTATGGAATCTATAACCAGGACACTCTGCCAGGTACCTGGCAGAACAAGATCAACCTGACTTTAACTTCTAGTGTTGAGGGGTTTGAGCCAACAAATGTAGTATAAATCAGGCTACAAATGTGCTTAATATTGGTTTGTAACTAAGGATTCTTAGAAATTTTTTTTCTTCCTTTAACCATAGCCATGATTCAGAGTAGAAATTTTTCGTTTGATCCTGTCGTTTGGTGCTATGGGAAGAAAACAGATTTATTTCTAGTCTGCCCCTACACTAAATGTTTATTCCTTTGGTTTGCTAGAGCTTCTATTAGACTGTTATTTGGAGCCAGGGCTTGGACTTTTTATCCCAACCTCTACTCCCTACAAATTAAATAAACAAACAAACAAAACCTGATGCTTAAGTTCACCAGAGTTCGGCAAGTAGCCCCAAGATGAAACCAGCTTCACTGTTTCATTTATTTATCTTGGTTCCCACTTTAACTTAGTTTTAGCCTTTGCATTTATCTTTGCTTTTCTGTCACAGCTCTCTGATGCATTCAAAAGATGCTTTGCATATTATAAATGGAATTTTTGGTGGTTTTCAGCAGGTGGCCAATTTATTAAGGGAGCAACTATTCAATTTGCTTGCTCCAAAACGTTTGTGTTTATTCACGTTTCCTTCCTCCTGTCTGCTTTTTGGACATTACATTGTGCTTCGACATTCACAGACAACATAGAGGAAAATAAAAACAATAAAACCTGGTCCTTCTGTCATACCTCCAATCAACAACTCAGGTCATTCAAGCCAAATCAAGTTTTTGCATAACTTCATGTTAACAATCCCTACTACTCTGAACATTTTAGTAATACAACTTCTTTTTATGTTGATTACAATGAGTCCATATAGATCAGTATATAATCTACGGTGTACTGCTTGTTGCTCAAGATTCATGAAGGCTTTCATCTACTCAAATAACACAACAAGGTAAGTTGTAACAGGGAAACCACCAAGGTAGTTATATTCAGACATTATATTATGAAACCAAGAAAACTCCAAAAAACCAAGCCCACTGCCATCAAGTCAGTTCCAACTCTTAGTGGCCCTGTAAGGGCAGAGCAGAACTGCTCTGTAAGAGTTTCCAAAGCTGTAAATCTTTATGAAACCCTTCACAGCAACTTGTAGGTTTGAATTGCTGACCTTTCAGTTAGCAGCCCAGTGCTTGGCAAAGGCACCACTGGGCCTTTTTAGTTATACTATTAAGATATTTTAAAATGAAAACCATCCTTAGTCTACAAATTAACTGTAATTCTAGAAATAATTGTTTAGAAGATTTGGAAGGATCCTTATTTATTACTCAAATTAGTTTAAATTTATATGCAATGTATCCATTTTTCCTCCCTGAAAGTCTTAGGAAGCCTTTTCTGAAAATTTCAGATTGTTTTTGGAGGCAGTAAAATATAACGCGAAGACCAGAGGGAGAATTGAAAGCAAATACTTTATCAGAGTAAGCTGTAATCTGAGTTTAAGTACCGAGTGAACTATAGTTACTGTTCTCTCAGACTAATTTAATTTCAGTGTAATTACTCAGGCTTAATGAACAAGTCCTCACAATATGTGGAAAAGGTGTGATGGCACTTACTGGGGAATTTGGGAATTCTAAGGATTGCTAATAATAAATGAACACTGCAATGAAATTAAAAAAAAATAGCAACCTCATTTTCTTATAGTCTCAGCAACTTAGGGCATTTCCTTGAATTAATGTAGAGAATTCTAGGTTTCCACAACAGGGGTGGGGTAAAATTATAGTTACATGATAAAAATAAATTCAAATTTTCTGGAAAAAATAAAATACACATAGAGAGCATTCAGAAAGGAAATGCAGTGCTGTCAAGTCAATTGTGACTCACTGCAACCCTCTAAGACAAAGTAGAACTGCCCCATAGGGTTTCCAAGGCTGTAAGTCTGTATGGAAGCAGACCACCACATCTTCCTCCCCTCCAGAAGCTGGGAGTTTGAACTGCTGATCTTTAAGTTAGCAGCTGAACACTTTAGCAGCTGTGCCACCAGGGCTCCATAGAGACGTTAGGAAGAGGAAAGTTAAAAGCTAGAAGTGGGGAAGGAAGTTCAGCTCCTGTTGACATGGCTAAAAGCAGGGAGGGTCAGGAGCTAGGAGTAGGGTGTGTTTCAGGAAGAACTGTGGAGCTACGAGGCTGGGTGAAGACCTTGGGAGAAAACTTGACCACCACTGAGGAGTGAGAGCTCCTGGGGCTCTGACAAAAGCCTATAGGGTTTCCCTCTGAATGTTTGCTTTGCTTTGAGTCTTGCTGTCTTTAAGAGTTTCTGCTTATGTTTCATTTTGTTGAGCTTGATTATAATATGCCTTGGAGTCTTTATATTGAAATCTATATTGAGTGGTGTTTGATACGTATCTTGGATATCTATATTCTCTTCTTTCACAATTTTTGGAAAGTTTTCTCTCAGCAGCTTAGCAACAATAGTCTCTGTGTTCTCAGATGTCTTGTCCTGTTCAGGAACTCCAATTAATCATAGATTGTTCTTCTTAATGGAGTCCCACATGCTTCTTAATGCTTCTTCATTTTTCTTGTTTCTTTCTTCTGATTTCTCCTCATAGATGCTGGAGTCAGTGGCTCTGTCTTCCAAATCAGAAATTCTCTTTTCTATTTGTTCCATTCTGTTTTCTTGGCTTTGAATGGAAGTTTCTACATCTTTGATTTTGTTCTTGATCTGCTGGATTTCAGAGTACTGGTGTTCCATCAGATCAAACAGCTGGCTTAATTTTTCATTTTGCTCTGCTGCATTTTGTATAAAGTCTAGGAGGGCTCTCTATGTAATCCTTTTGTATTCACCTTCTGATAGTTTCCAAAAAGCTTCTTCGTCTGGGAAGATCTGAGGTGGTTTCTTTTGGGGGCCTTCTGATGCCACGGGTGACTTGCAGGTTACCATCTTCTCCAATGTTTGTTGCTTTTTGGGCTTCATGTGGGTCAACAGAAGCTGGGAGAGATGCTGTGAAGATGGACCACAGTTGTTTCTCTAGGCCGTCTTTGGTCTGTGCAAGGCTGTGCTTGCCGAGATAGGGTCAGTGAATGAGAGGTTTTGCGTTCAGTGGTATGAAGTCCAAATTAACAGCCCTATGCCTCATTCCAGGGATCACTAGGTGTCCAGAAGGCTCCATTTAATTATCATTTCAGATCTTGGTTTCCAGAGGGATTTAGGGAGATGTGTGTTTAGTCTGCTATCTTGACTCTGCCTCCCCTCATAAGTTATTTTTTAAAGGAGCACTTAGTAACCTGTAGAAATCATCCTACAAATGGAGGAAACATTTTTGAGGGATGTGGGAGTTTTCCAGATTTCTCATTAATTTTAGTCTCCTTCTTGAAGTTGCCTCAAGATGATTTTCTTATTTTTCAAACCACGTAATATTTTCTTACTGTAAAAGATCCAAACAATTCAGAAGTATCTAGATATTAAAGTTCATCTTCACTGAAGATTTTCTATGCCTCCTTTTGTAGAATAGACATCCTTTCCTGTTTCAGAAAGAGGTAAGGAAAGCAGGGCTGGCTCTAGGTACCCCCTCACCTGTCTTTCTGTTCCTTCTCTGTGTTAGGATAGGTTCTGTTATGCTGCAGCAACAAATAAGTCCTAACTTTGCATTAATTTATTCATGCTAAATGTGCTGCACGTCCAGCAGCTTCTCAGAACAGCTCTCTTCCAGGTGATGAATCAGGAATCCAGGTTGCCAGTAAACAAATAACTCTCCCTACTCACCTCATCTGCCCCCCAATGGCTTTTCTCTTTACCCAAAGATAAGGAAATATTGGAAGGAAGACATTGATGGCATTCAAGACATCAAGGGTAATACAATGACACCTCTGATGACCATTACAGAAAGAGTTCCAAAATTACTTTGAAGGGTGGCCTAGGTACTGGCATCAATGCATAGCTTCCCAAGGGGGAATAGTTTGAAGGTGACCATAGTGATATTAAGCAATGAGATATGTAGCACTTTTTCTAGGATAGTTTGTGAACTTAATTGGCAGTCCTCGTATTTTCAATCATTGTGTGGCACAAATAGTTTGTGCTCAACTGCTAACATAAAGGTTGGTGATTTGAACCCACTCAATGGCACCACAGAAGAAAGATCTGGTGATCTGCTTCCTTAAAGATTACAGCCAAGAAAACCCATAAAGCAATTTTACTCTGTAACGGGGTCTCTGTGAGTCAGCATTGACCTGACAGCAGTGGGTTTGGTTTTGGTGTTTCTCAGCTTCTGCAGAAAGGAACTGATGTGCATCATTTCCACTTCCACTCCAAAGGCCAGAACTCATTATATGACCCCATCTTGACTTCAGGAGAGGCTGGGAGTCCTCCTGTGTGACTAGGAATGAGAGTAAAACTAGTTATGATGAGCACTAGTAATTGGTAGCATACTCCCTTTCTTTTTAAAGTCCCTTCTACTCCAGCATCCGTGACCCAAATGTTTTCAGCTTGTTTATAGTTATCTCTATACCCATTTCTAAGGATGACTGCTCCTTGGAGTACTCTCCGAGTCAGGTTAAAGGTCAAGAAAGGAGATGGTTTGAATGGAAGTTGAGAGGTATGGAAGAGAACTAAATCTGTCAAAAGAAGAACTTTATACTTGAGAAGAGAAGCTGAAAGAAACCAACCTTCCTTCCTCTCAAAGCTGTTTACCATCTGGCCTTTCGTTGGTTCAAGAGACGGGGGAAGTAGAGTTTTCTATCTGTCCTTACCACCATGTATTGATGGTGATGGTGCAGCTCTTACCTATGAACGTCATTTTTTAAAACAACAAAAACGAAAACAAAAAACAACATTGCAGCAGAGTTAATTTCAACTCATAGCAACCCTACAGGACAGAGTCTAAGTGCCCCATGAGGTTTCCAGGAAGCACCTACTGGTTGAACAGTTGACCTTTTGGTTACCAACTGTAGCTCTTAACCACTACGCAACCAGGGCTTCCTCATTTTCTAAAGAGGGCATCAGATTTCTATCAAGCCTCAGAGAGAAGAGATAATGCTTAGGAATGTTTTTTAAAGGTACGTATCTCTTTCAAGATCTATGAACTGTCCTTTCCTTGCTTCCAAAGTATCCTAAATTTCTTTATCTTCACCTCCCCTCTCAACCTCTAAGAGAAAGGTCTTGTCTCTCTTGCTTTACATATTTACTTGTTTATACTCACAGCACATGCACATACACACACAGAGTCAACTGCAGAAATTGTCTTCCTAAACCGTTTCTAAAACCCCTCCTCTCTAACCCACAATTTTCAACTTCTTTCTCTCTAGTGCAGCCAGATGGTTATTCATGAGTCAAATACCTTGCATAACTTGTGGTTGTAAAAGACTTTATTAATTCATAATTTAATCCAGTTGTAATACATTAGCAAACATTTTTAATTAGGCTATTAATTCGATGAGAGTTTGGATTTATGCAGCCTACCCAGTAAGATCTCCACACTTTTTCCTTAGTTTCTATTTCCCATTTCCAGGATTCAATGCCTTCAGCTTTCTAATTTCAGCACCATGATGTTTTGTGCAACATACCTCAACTCTCCAAAATATTAGGGCTTTCCTGAACATGCTCTTCCTCACCCCTGCTCCGTGGACATGCACGAACAGATGATTGTAGACAAGGAGAAAATGGTCACCACATAGTTTCTCTAGGTCTAGGGAAAGATTTGATGAAATTTAAAGGAGCTTTCAAGAAACATCCAGAGGGAACCAGTATCCTTCCTGCTCCCAGCATCCTCCTTCCCAGTGTCTCCTTGATAAAAACTGTATTGGATCCCAACATTCAGGTATCATTCTGCCTATCCTTTAGGTGAGGCCAGGTTGCCCATGTGCATTATGGTAGATGAGCAAAGGTGAGTGCATCTCAGCTTCTGATCTCTATACAGTAAAGTGTACCGAGCTCAGTGTCTCTGGATTCCAAGCTTCCAAATGTGGTCTGAAAGCATCAGAACTTTCAGTTGTGTCTGTCTAGCAGGAAGGTATTTTAGATATTTCTCATTCATAATGTTTTGAAGAAGCTTTATATATGTAGAAAAGTATAATGAAAGATAAAGTTTAAGAAAAAATGACAGTTTAAGAAAGTATCCTCCCTGCCCCAAACTGGAGGCTCTGAAAGGTTCAGTGACTTCATCTGGGCATCCAGCAAGAAACAAGTAAGGTTAAGGTCCTTGGTGTCTTGAGCTTCTGTTCTGACAGACCGCAAGCCCACACTTCCTTCCTCTCTTAGAACTGACATGCAGAGAAGAACGTGGAATGTCAGCAGCAGGAGTGGTGACATAGAGCAAGAAGGCAAAGTCCACAATGTTACTTTACAAGGTTACAAAGTGAAGTTTGAATTTAGAAGACTTTTAAGAAATTGCATTGAAATTTAATAAGAGGCTTTTCTGTGGATTAAATGAATGAAATACTTCATTAAAAACCTATTTTGTGGAGGGGGCGGAGTCAAGATGGCCAACTAAGCACATGTCTCCTTACATCCCTCTGGAAACCAAGACCTGAATTGACAATCAAACAGAGCCTTCTGATCACCTAATCAGCCTCAGGACACGGCACAGAGCTGTTAATTGGGACTTCATACCACTCAGCGGAAAAACCTCCTCTCTTTCACTGACTCCCGCTCCTGGCTAGCCCTGGCTCTCACGGACGGAAGGTAAACGCACCATTTTGACATTTTTTTTCCTTTGTCTCGGCTGGTGGGCGGAGCTGGGTCTTCCCTGGCGGCTAGACTCAGACGCGCTGCTGGGGGGATAGGCCGGCGAAACTCCCATATTCTGAGAGCCAGGCTCGGGACTCTGTTAATCTAGAAACTTTGAGCCTTTCGTATTGGAGCTGCCTCAGTGGGGTTTGTGCTGAGCTACGTGGTGAGGGTGCGGGACGCCATGTTGGTACCGAGATTTTAGCAGGACCTCGTTCTTAGCCTGGGAGCCAGCACCTGCAAATGGGACAGCGCTTCTCCATCAGAAAAGTAGTGATTTTGCACTGTGCTGCCTGCATTGGGGGTCCTGCAACAGAAGCAGAGGAATCACTACCTCTCCGCACCTTTGGCCCCTCTGTCTGCTGCTTGTGTGCAGGACGCCATCTTGGGTACGGTGGCCGCAGCTGGACCTAATTCTTAGCTTGGGAGCCAGAGCCTGCCCACAGGAGAGTGCTTTTCTATCACAAAACCAGTACTCGACGCAGTATTGGCTAAGGCTAGGCTCTGTCAGCAGAGGCCAATAGGGCAGTAGCATTGCTGTATTCCTAACTAGTTTGTTATCATCTGGGGTTGGATATAGTGGTACTTACTTTGTCAGATGAGAAGAGGGATCTTTACCCCTGAAAACCTAACTGACTTGTGAACTGGTCGGATACCTTTTGCTTTACATTTGAAGACAGCCTAGGATGCAGTCCATCCTCACAGTACCTCTTCCAGCCTCTGTATACTCACATGGGACCCAAAAAGCAACAGACAATTGTGGCATACAAGCAATCACTCATGGCATCAGAAGGCTCCCAAACAAAGCAACCAAGGAGTTTTCCAGATGAAGAAACTTCTATGAAAGCATCAAGAAGTGAATACAAAATGATTCTATACAGAGCCCTTCTAGACCTTATACAAAATGCAGCAGAACAAAATGAAAAATTAAGCAAGTTGTTCGATCTGATGGAACACCAGTACTCTGAAATCCAACAGATCAAGAAGAAAATCAAAGACATAGAAACTTCCATGCAAAGCCAAGGAAACAGAATGGAACAAATGGAAAAAAGAATTTCTGACTTGGAAGACAGAGCTACTGATGCCAGCATCTATGAGAAGAAATCAGAAAAAAGAAACAAGAAAAATGAAGAAACATTAAGAAGCATGTGGGACTCTATTAAGAGGAACAACCTTCGATTAATTGGAGTCCCTGAACAGGGTGAGACATCTGAGAACACAGAGAGTATTGTTGCTGAGCTGCTGAAAGAAAACTTCCCAGAAATCATGAAGGAAGAGAATATAGACATCTCAGATGCATATTGTACGCTACCTAATATAGATCTCAAAAGAAAGACCCCAAGACATATTATAATCAAGCTTAACAAAATGAAACATAAGCAGCAACTCTTAAAGGCAGCAAGACTCAAGCCAAAGCTAACATTCAGAGGGAAACCCTGTAGGCTTTCGTCAGATTTCTCAGCAGAAACCATGCTGGCATGGAGACAGTGGCACGACACATTCAAAGCCTTAAAGGAGAAGAACTTCCAACCAAGAATTATATATCCTGCAAAACTATCTTTCAAATACAAAAATGAAATTAAGACATTCCCAGATAAACAGAAACTCAGAGACTTCGTAAAAACCAAACCTAAACTACAAGAAATACTGAAAGAAGTCCTTGGCTTTGGCTTAGAAGAACGAAATCACTAACTTTATATTTTAGAACGACACACTACTCAATACTCTACTCATTTAGGGAAGGCTCCAAAGTAAATCACAGCTTTGATTCGGAAAGAAGCAATCCAGTGATCATCATGAAAACTATGGTATCATCATAATAAAAAGAGGGATGTACTACAGTCGTTATAGTCCTTCCAGATGGAGAGGAAGATGACAAGACTGGTAGTAATTAAAATTGGGTTTATAAATAGTTTATTAAGGGGGTTCATAGGGGCAGCTGTAAAGCACAACAAAGATGTATCATACCATTTCAAGAAATCTAACTCACAAGTCTCAACAACTATAAAACAAGCTCTGAAAAAGGTGAAAAATCAACTCACAAAAAAGAGTGTCCCAGAACAGACTAATAAGAACAACACAGAAAACATCAACATAAAAATAAACATATCACAATGGCAGCAGTGAACACATACCTATCAATAATTACATTGAATGTGAATGGACTGAATGCTCCAGTAAAGTGATACCATGTGTCATCTTGGATCAAAACACATGACCCATCCATATGTTGTCTACAAGAAACTCACTTGAGACCTAAAGACAGGAACAAACTGAAAATTAAAGAATGGAAGAATATATATCAAACTAACAATGAACAAAGAAGAGCAGGGGTGGCAATTCTAATCTCAGACAAAATCAATTTTAATGTCAAATCCACCATCGTGGACAAAGATGGACACTATTTATTGCTGAAAGTTTCAGTACACAAGCAAGACTTAACTATATTAAATATTTATGCACCTAATATCAGAGCACCTAAATATATCAAAGAAACACTGACTACGCTCAAAAGAGAGTTAGATGACTCCACAGTAATAGTGGGAGACTTTAACACTCCACTCTCATTACTAGACAGATCATCTAGAAAAAAGCTCAATAAGGATACAGAAGACCTCATTGACACAATTAACCAACTAAACCTCATTGATATATACAGAACTTTCCACCCATCGGCAGACAACTACACCTTCTTCTCCAGTGCACATGGAACATTCCCCAGAATTGACCATGTGATAGGTCATAATGCAATGCTTAACAAAATCCATACCATTGAATTACTGCAAAGCATCTTCTCAGATCATAAAGCCATAAAAGTTGAAATCAATAGCAGAAAAAGCATAGATAGAAAGTGGAACTCTTGGAAACTGAACAACATCTTGATCAAAAAAACATGGGTTATAGAGGAAATCAAGGATGAATTAAAGAAATTCATGGATTCCAATGAGAACGAAAACACTTCCTACCAGAACCTATGGGATACAGCCAAAGCAGTGCTCAGAGGTCTGTTTATCTCCATAAATGCACACATCTGGAAGGAAGAAAGAAACCAAATCAAGGAACTAAGTCTACAGCTTGAACAAGTAGAAAGAGAACAACAGAGGAACCCCTAGGGCACTGGAAGAAATGAGATCATAAAGATTAGAGCAGAGCTAAAGGAATTAGAGAATAGAAAAACAATTGAAAAAATTGAAAAGACCAAAAGCTGCTTTTTTGAAAAGATCAACAAAATTGATAAACCACTGGCTAAACTTACTAAAGAAAAGCAGGAAAGGAAACAAATAATCCAAATTAGAAATGAGAGGGGAATTGGCACCACAGATGCAACAGAAATCAAAACCATCATAACAGAATACTATGAAAGACTGTACTCTAACAAATTTGAAAACCTAGGGGAAATGGACAAATTCCTTGACTCATATCACCTACCCAAATTATCACAAAGTGAAGCAGAACAGCTTAATAAACCCATCACAAAGGAAGAGATTGAAAAGGTCATCAAAACACTGCCAACCAAAAAAAGTCCGGGCCCAGATGGCTTCACGGCAGAATTCTACCAAGCATTTAGAGAAGAGTTATCCCCAATACTATTGAGACTATTTCACAGTATAGAAAGGGATGGAGTACTCACAAACTCATTCTATGAAGCCAGCATAACCCTCATACCTAAGCCAGGGAAAGATCCAACAAAGACAGAGAACTACAGACCGATATCACTCATGAACCTAGATGCAAAAATCTTCAACAAAATTCTTGCCAACAGAATACAACAACATATCAAGAAAATAATCCATCATGACCAAGTGGGATTCACACCAGGGATGCAAGGCTGGTTCAACGTCAGGAAAACAATTAATGTGATTAACCACATAAATAACACAAAAGACAAAGATCACCTGATTTTGTCCATTGAAGCTGAAAAGGCATTTGATGAAGTCCAACACCCGTTCATGCTAAAAACTCTTAGTAAAATAGGCATAGACGGCAAATTCCTCAACACAATAAGGGCCATTTATACAAAGCCAATTGCCCACATCATGCTGAATGGAGAGAGACTGAAAGACTTTCCCCTGAGATCAGGAACTAGACAAGGATGCCCACTCTCACCTCTCCTATTCAACATTCTGCTAGAAGTTCTAGCCAGAGCAATTTGACAAGACGAAGAAATAAAGGGCATCTGCATTGGCAAAGAGGAAGTTAAAATCTCCCTGTTCGCAGATGATATGATTGTATATGCAGAGAACCCCAAGGAATCTATAAGTAAACTACTCAAACTGATAGAAGAGTTCAGCAAAGTCTCAGGATACAAGATAAACATAAGTAAATCAGTAGGTTTCCTTTATACCATCAACGAGACTGTTAAGGAGGAAATTATTAAGTCAATATCATTTACGATAGCCCCTAAGAAGATAAAGTACCTAGGTACTTTAATTAATTAATTTAATTAATCTAACCAGAGAAACAACAGACCTTTACAAAGAGAACTACAAGCCCTTACTACAAGAAACTAAGAGAGACTTAGATAAATGGAAAAACCTACCCTGCTCATGGATAGGAAGACTTAACATTGTGAAAATGTCTGTTTTACCCAAAGCAATTTATTTATATAATGCAATCCCAATACAAGTTCCAGCATCATTTTTGAATGAGATGGAGAAACAAATCACCAATTTTGTTTGGAAAGGGAAGAAGCCCTGGATAAGTAAGGTACTACTAAAGAAGAAGAACACACTGGGAGGCCTCTCATTACCCGACCTTAGAACATACTACACTGCCACAGTGGTCAAAACAGCCTGGTACTGGTACAAGAACAGACAGATGGATCAATGGAACAGAATTGAGACCCCAGACATGATACCATCTGCCTATGAAGAGTTGATACTCGACAAAGGCCCTAAGACATTAAACTGGGGTAAAAACAGTATCTTCAACAAATGGTGCTGGCAAAATTGGTTATCCATCTGCAATAAACTGAATCAAGATCCGTATCTTACACCTTATACAAAAACCAACTCCAACTGGATAAAAGACCTAAATATCAAACCTAAAACGATAAAGCTCATCCAAGAAAAGGTAGCAACAACAGTGGAAGTTTTAATACACAATGAGGACAGACTCCAAAATCTGTCAAAGAAACCTCAATCAACAGAAGAGAAAATAGATAAATGGGAACTATTAAGAATCAAACACTTTTGCTCTTCCAAAGACTTTATTAATAGAATTAAAAGAACACCCACAGAATAGGAAAAAATATTTGGCAACTCTATGTCAGACTGACGCCTGATCTCCATAATCTATAAGATACTACAAAATATCAATAAGAAGAAGATAAACCATCCAATTAAGCAATGGGTAAAGGAGATGGACAGACACTTCACTAAAGAGGAGATCCAGACAGCCAAAAAACACATGCAGACATGTTCACGATCTTTAGTTATTAAAGAAATTCAAATCAAGACAACAATGAGATACCATCTCACCCCAACAAGATTGGCCATGATCCAGAAAACACAAAACAACAAATGCTGGAGAGGCTGTGGAGAAAGTGGAACCCTCCTCCACTGTTGGTAGGGTTGCAAAATGGTCCAGCCTCTTTGGAAGGCAATCTGGCACTTCCTTAAAAAAATGGATATTGATATACCATTTGACCCAGTAATTCCACTACTTGGAATATATCCTACAGATTCAAGGCCTTTTACACCAACGGACACATACACCAGAATGTTTATTGCAGCACAGTCCACGATAGCAAAACGATGGACTCAACCCAGATGCCTAACAATAGAAGAATGGATAGGTAAACTGTGGTACATGTACTCAATGGAGCACTACACAATGATAAAGAATAACGATGATTCCAGGAAACATCTCCTAACCTGGTTTCAACTGGAAGACATTATGTTGAGTGAGAGTAGTCAGCGACAAAAGGACAAATACTGTATCAGACCTCTACGATAAGATCTCAAAAACAGACTTGCATATAGAAGAAGAGACTCTTTGACAGCTGCAAAGGAGGGGAGGGAGGGAGGGTCAGGGGGAGGGTTTAGTTTAGATAGTTACTAGAAATCTAGTTAGGAGAAAGCAGTGACAGCACACATTAGGAACAAGAACAACATTAAGTGGACTTCAGCATAACTTTAGTACTCCTTCCATCTTAACTCAATACTGCAAGGATAGAGTAGCTGGGGCGGGGGGCAGGGGACCATGCTCTTAGGCGAATTCCAGGCCAATTGGCACAACTAGCGTTTTGCTAAGAGAGCTCTCTGCACCCCACATTGGTAAGTGGCATCTGGGGTCTTAAAAGCTGCCAAGCTGCCATCCGAGGACACAGCAAATGGTCCCAACTCAACAAGAACGGATGCTCACCGAGGACCAAAATGGCATGCGGTAAAGACAACCGAGAAGACGGAGAGACCCACAAGAGTGGGTGCCTACATCGACTTGGGACGGGAAGAACCGGATGGTGCCCGGCCACCACCAGTGATAGCCACGATGGAGCTCACAGAGAGGAGTCTCACTGGCAACACAAGAATAAAGAGGTGCATCATGAGATCTCCACTAAAAGACCTCAATTGATGGTCCAGCGGTTTGGGGGTTCCTCTGAGAGCATGGCCCCCAGCCCTGATGCTGCCCATTCCCATAAATTATAACAAAGGTCCACTCTTTGGACAGGAATGGATTGGACTTGGCAAGGCAGAGTGACCATATATTGGAAGTACTTTATGGTTCTGTCCATCTATAGGATATCATCTTGCTGACCTCTGGCTGGAGGAAGGGGAGTGGACGGACAGGAGGGGAAAGGAGGCTGTTGGGAGGATGAGACATGTATGGAGCAGAGAGGAATAGTGTGCTGTCACCAGACAGGGAGAGCAGTGGAAGCTGCATATAAGGGGGCATGTAAATTTATATGTGAATGTACATTTTCACTCAGTTATGTTAAATAAAAATTAAAAAATAAACAAACCTATTTTGTGGTGGGTACTGTATTAAGTGCTGGAGACATACAAAAAAATGCAGAAAACACAGTTGCTGCCATCACATGTTACAAAACCATCACTGAGGAGCAATGAAGACCTGTTTGGTACTGTGGTGGTACAGCTGCTAACCGAAAGACCAGTGGTTCAAATCCATCAGCTGCTCCTTGAAAACCACTCTATGGGGCACTTCTGCTCTGCCCCATTGGATCACTATGAATCAGGTTTGGTTTTTAGTTTTTTTGAAGACCTATTGAGTAGGCATTGCTGCTGCCCTTTACTGTCTCATCAGCTATTCTTTAGCTTCTATGAGCTCCTTGTCTAATAGCTGAAAGCTGTGGCCTTCTTCAGAGAAGTGGTCTTGGATAAACAGAACTACCTCACTGGAGACTCCTGAGAGATCATAACCTTCCCATCTCCAAGGACAACCAAGGACTGACTCATTTCTGTTCTCCTATCTTGAGGGATCAGTTCCTGGAGAAGGGCATCATACTTGGTAAAGTAGAGCGTCAGCAACAAAAAAAAAGGAAGATCCTCAACAAGATGGATTGATATAAGTGACTGCAACAACGAATTCAACATAACAACGATTTTGAGAATGGCACAAGACCAGTGAGTGCTCCCTTCTGTTGTACATAGGGTTGCAATAAGTCAGAAGCAACTCAACAACACTTAACATCAAGAACCTGGGACCACAGTCCTGATAGCACAGTGGTTAAACATTTGCCTACTAATGAAAAGGTTTGTAGTTTGAATCCACCAGTTGTTCCTTGGAATCCCTGTGGGGTAGTTCTACTCTGTCCTGTAGGGTCACTGTTAGGGCAGCACTAGCTAACTAAAACAGAGATACCACTAGGGGATGGCTTTAACAAAGGAAAGTTTATTCTTACACACTTCAATAGGCTGCAAGTCCAAATTCAGGATGTCCACTCCAGGTGAAGGCCTTCCCCTTTGTCGGCTCTAGAGGAAAGTTCTTGTGTTACATCAGTCTTTGTTCAGGGAGCATCTTGGCGCAGGAACCTTAGGTCTGAAGGATGTGCTGTTCTCTCAGTGCTGCTTTCTTTCTTTTTTTTAATTTAATACGACTGAGTGAAAATTTACATTCCTGTATAAATTTACATGCCC
Organism: Heterohyrax brucei; assembly: GCA_028571685.1. NCBI lineage: Eukaryota > Metazoa > Chordata > Mammalia > Hyracoidea > Procaviidae > Heterohyrax > Heterohyrax brucei. The sequence goes on along the minus strand of CM053143.1, from coordinate 114,071,421 downwards.
ACCTACATGCAGCTTCCACTGCTCTCTGTGTCCAGTGACAGCACACTATTCCTCTCTGCTCCATACATGTCTCATCCTCCCAACAGCCTCCTTTCCCTTCCTCTCCACCCACTCTCCTTCCTCCAGCCAGAGATCAGCAGGATGATATCCTATAGATGCATAGAACCATAAAGTGCATACAATATATGGTCACTCTGCATTGCCAAGATCAATCCATTCCTGTCCAAAGAGTGGACCTTTGTTATAATTTATGGGTAAGGACAGCATCAGGGCCAGGAGCCATGCTCTCAGGGGAACCCCGAGACCACTGGACCATCAATTGAGGTCTTTTAGTGGAGATCTCAGGATGCACCCCTTTTTATTCTTGTGTTGCCAGTGAGACTCAACCTATTGAACTCCATCATGGCTATCACTGGTGGTGGCTGGGCACCATCCGGTTCTTCCGGTCCCAAGTCGATGTAGGCAACCACTCTTGTAGATCTCTCTGTCTTCTAGGTTGTCTTTACTGCATGTCATTTTGGTCCTCGGTGAGCATCCGTTCCTGCTGAGTTGGGACCATTTGCTGTGTCCTTGGATGAAGCTTGACCCCAGACGCCACTCACCAATGTGGGGTGCAGAGATCAGTGCTGCTTTCTTGATGGTGTGTGATTCCATCTACAAATAAAATAGTTTTACTTCCTACTTTCCAGTTTGGATGCACTTTCTTTCTTTTGCCATATTACCCTGGCTAGGATTTCTAGTACAGTGTTAAATAGGAGTAGTAATAACATGGCATCCTTGTCTTGTTCCCGTTCTGAGGGTGAACATTTTCAGCTTCTCTCCATTGGCTGCTGATTTTGTATCAATGTTCTTTATTGTGTTGAAGATTTCTCTTTTATTCCTATTTTATTGGGAGTTTTCATCAGAAATGGATGTGGGACTTTATCAAATGCTGTTTCTGCATTAACTGACATAATCTTGTGATTCTTTTCTTCTGGTTTATTTATGTGGTGGATTATACTAGTCAGTTTTCTAATGTTGAACCATCCTTGCATACTGCTATGAACCCCATTTGGTCCTGATGCATCATATTTTTCATATGATGCTGAATTCTGTTTATTAGAATTCTATTGAGAACTTCTTCATCAATCTTCATGAGAGATACTGGTTTGTAATTTCCTTTTTCTGGAGTAACTTTGCCTGGCTTTGCTATTATGGTTGACTTGGCTTCATAGAATGAATTTGGGGATATCCCTTCCTTATCTATTCTCTGAAACATTTTGAGTAGTACTGCTATGAGCTCTGTCTGACTGTTCAGTAGAATTCTTCTTTGAAACCCTCCCAGCCAGGGCTGCTTTTTCTTGTTGGGAGATTTCTTTCTTTCTTTCTTCTTAAATTACTTCTTTAGTGTCTTTCCTTGTAATGGATTGGTTCAGATTTTCTATCTCAGTTTGTGTTAGTTTAGGTAAGTAGTATGTTTCTAGAAATTCGCCTATTTTCTGTAGGTTGTCAAATTTACTGAAGTATGATCTTTGGATTTCATTTAGTAGATTTCAACACACCACTGTCAGAAAAGAACACAGCAGCTAGTAAGAAACTCAAAAAACATACAGAAGATTTAAAGGCTATGATCGACAGACTTGGCCTCATAAACATGTGTAGAACACACCACTCAACAGCAGCAAAGTATACATTCTTTTCCAACATACGTGCAACATTCTCCAGAATAGACCACATTGTAATCATCATGGTAATCTACTCCCATCTCATTTCTTGTTTAGGTTATTTGCTTTCTTTCTGTTTTTCTTTTGTCAGTTTGGCCAATGGTTTGTTAATTTTGTTGATCTTTTCAATGAATCAACTTTGGGTCTTGTTGATTCTTTTTTTTCTTCTCTGAACTCTATTTCATTTATTATCTCCTTTCTTCTGGTGCCTGCTGATTTCTTTTGCTGCTCTCTTTCTATTGGTCAGAGTAGTAGAGCTAACTTTTTTATTTTTTCTGTTGTTCTTTTTTGATGTGTGCATTTATTGCTATAAATGGACCTGTGAGCACTGCCTTTGGTGCGTCCCAAAGATTTCAATATGTTTTCATCTCGTTTTATTCTAGGAATTTTATAAAATCCTTTTTTGATTTCTTCTATTACCCTCCCCCTTTTTAAAAAATTGTTGTTGAATTTCTATGTAATTGATTTTTTTCCCATCATTCTTCCTGTTATTGATGTCTACTTTTATGACGTTGCTAGTAGAAAGAATCCTTGGTGTCATTTTGGTATTTTGGTTTTACTAAGTGTTGCTTTGTGGCCTAAAATGTGGTCTATTCTGGAGAATGTTCCATGTATGTTGGAAAGAATGTGTACTTTGCTGCTGTTGGGTGGAGTGTTCTACATATGCTTATGAAGCCTAGTTTGTTTTTGTTTAGGAGGCCAAGTCCATTGATTGTGAACTTTAGATCTTCTGTATGTTTGTTGAGTTTCTTGCTAGTTGTTCTATTCTTTTATAAGAGTGATGTGTTGAAATCTACTATTATTGTGGAACTATTTCTCTTTTCAGTGTTGTTAGACTTTGTAGCCCTGTTGTTGCATGCATAGGTATTTATTAGGGTCATGTCTTATTGGTGGATTATCATTTTAATCATTATATAATGTCCTTCTTTGTCTTTTATGGCTGATTTTGTCTTAAAATCGATTTTACCTGAGATTAGTGTTCCTACTCTTGTTTTTTTGTTTATTTACTGTTTGATTGATACATTTTTTCCTGTTCTTCTTGCCTGCAGAATTTCTGTTCAGTAATTAGAGCTTAGTCTTTTTGTTTCTCCTCTGTAAGAGAGGTTTTGTTTTTCTGGAGCTGCTCTCAAAATTCTTATTTCATCTTTGGTTTTAGCAAGTGTGATTGTGACATGTGTTAGTGACTTTTTTTTTGGTGCCTATCCTATGTGTGGTTCATTGGACTTCTTGGATTGTCAGCTTTTTGTCTTCCATGATATTAGAGTAGTTTTGCACTAGCAAATCTTCAATAATCTTTTCTGTGCTTTTCTTCCCTTGTTCTGGAACTCTGATCGTGTAGAAATTTTTGCTCAGTTGTGTCTCATATAATTCTTAGGGTTTTCTTCATTCTTTTCTCTGATTTTTCCTTCAAAAATGGTTTCCATGGATTTGTCCTCAGTATCACTGATTCTGTCTTGTATTGTTTCAATTTTACTTCTAAGAACTTCTATTAAGTTGCTCATTTCTGAAATTTTGTTGTTTACCTTTGAATTTCTAGTTGTTTTTTATGTCTGATTACTAATTTTTTATTTAATTTGATTTTTTTTCTTGAATTCTTCTGTTGCTTTGTCTGTGTTTTCATTGATTTGGGCTGTTTTCCTTAGTTTTATCTGTATTTTCTTTGATCTGTTTCCTAATCTTTTGGAAACCCCTGACTGTTAGTCTTTTTAATTTCAGTTCAGGTATTTCCACCATATTTCTTCTGCTAGAAGTTTATATGTTTCTTTATTTTGAACCCTAGTTAAAGCTATCATGTCCTACTTTATGTGTGTATATATATATGTATGTATGTATGTGTATATATATATATATATATATATATATACAGCCCTATAAGCCATTGGATTTCTTGGATTACATATATATATATATATATGTTTGATATTGTCTGTTGTCTCTGAGATATTAAGGTATTATCTGTTTTGATTGTAAATTTGTTTCATTTTGCTTTCTTTTGTCTTGATATGTCACTGCAAGTGGACAGGTGTGTATACTTTGCTGCTTTATTTGTCTGAGGCTGTATTACCTTATACCACTTTGTTCAGGTAGCAGGTAGGCAGGGTAGCAGCAGTCGGGGCAAACTCACTTTGCTATACACTGGTTTGGTGAAGAGGCTGACAGAAGAGTAATAACACGCTGTCTGTTGCTGATGTTGGTCTAGCGGTGTGGGAGTGTCAGATGGACAGTGGTATGAGCTCTTCCCACCATTGAGCACTTGGTTGAATGATGTGAAGGCAGCAGCAGTATGGGCCCTGTGTGGCACCAGGCCTGAGTGCTGGGGACACTGATCCATGACAGTGTGGCGGGGCCAGAAGGAGGGTGAAGGTGTTCAAGAGAGGGAGAAAGAAAAGAAAATAGAAAAATAAAGGGAAGCATGGTAATAGCTGGTGAGTGGTGAGTGGGAATGTGGTGAACTTAGGTGTTGGCAGGAAGGGGGAAGAAAATATATGAAGAGGTAGGAAGAAAAAAGAAAAAGACAAAACGGTTACTCAGTGGGGGCTGCTGGGTAGACCTGCGGTTCTGGTTGGCCAGTGCAATGGGATCACTCTATCTCTGGTGGCATAGTGGGGACTGGGAGGAAGGGGGTGAGGTGGCTTACAGGGCTATTTGGGAGAAATCAAAGAAAACTAAGAAAGGAAAAACTGGTGGCACAGTCTTGCAAAAGAGGGTAGGGTGGACCCAGAAGTTGGTGGGAAGAGAAGGGAGGTGACTTACAGGGCTAGATGGGAGGGGTAAGGAAAAGAAAGAAAAGACATGGTGGTGCAGTAGGAGTTAGTAGTCAAGGACGTGTCAGCCTGGGGTGGCAGTGAGAAGGTTGCTCTCTAACTGCAGCAATGTGGTAGGGGCCAGTGGGAAGATGGGTGGTGGTTTACAGAGTACATGAGAAGGAAAAAGTAAGGGCAGGGGAAGAGGGAAAGAAAGGAAGAAAGAAAAAAGAAAGAATGGATGAATGAAAGAAAGAATAATGATGCGGTGAGGGCTGGTGAGTAGTGGTGGGGTGAACCTTGGGGCTAGTGGAAAGGGAGAGGAGGTGACATGCAGGGGTAGGTGGGAGGAAGAAAGAAAAGAAAGTTAACAATGGTGGGTGGGGGTGGTGTGGACCTGGGGTGGAGGCTGGCTGGAGGCTCCCAAGCCATGGTCATGCAACAGGGGGCCATTGGGAGGGAAGAAGAAAAGAAAGATTAAAGGAAAGAATAATGACAATAATTAAGATGGAAAAAAGTAGAGTAGCAGCACTCAGAAATTAGGGGTAGGGCAGACCCCAGGGTCATTGAGAAGGGAGTGGAGGTGACGTTCAGGGGCTAGCTCAGAGGGAGAAAGGAAAGACAGAAGAGGAAGAAAATGAATTGAAGAAAAGAAAGTCATTTGGCAGGAGCCCTGGGGTTAGGGTGGATGGGAAAGACTTGGCAGTCGGCCTATGGCTCTCCAGCTTCTGTGGCAGGGGGAGGGTTTGGTGGAAAGTAGAGAAAGTACCATATGGGGCTAAGTGGGAAGATGGAAGGGAAAGAAAGAAATACAAACAAAACTGGAATCTTGGCTGGAGCAGTGAGTGGGGGTGGAGTAGATCAAGGTGGTGGCAGGCTGGTGGCTCTCTAGCCGTGAGGAAGCGTTGGGGGCCTGTGGGAAGATGGGGTGGTGATATATGTGGCCAAGTGGGAAGGAGAAAGAAAAGGAAGAAAGAGTTAAAAAGCCACACAGCAGGAGGGGCAGGGTGGGTCCACAGTGTTGGGGTGACTCACTCAAGCCGTTTGCCCTTAGGTGTCCTTTTGAACCTTGAGACTTGAAGAAACTTTTTTTTTTTAAGTCACCTTTTGGTCAGATGTGGTCTAGTTAAACAAGACCATTTTACCTTAGGTATAATGCTCTTTTGAATAATTTAGTCAGTTTTGGGAAACAGAGACTCTAAAGGCTAGAGTGGAAGCTATGTATTAGGGTAGGCCAGTAATCATTTTCATTGTTCTTTGAGACAATGCTATTTGAAATGCTTCCTAACCACAAATTGTTTCTGGGTTCTGTACTGGCACTTTTCCCACTGCAGTGCTAGGGAGACCTGTTATAAGAATTTTGGATATTCTTCTCATCTTTAGAATATTTTTGACTCTGCCATGAGTGGGATCTGACTCGATGGCACTTGGCTTGGCTGGCTTGTTGAAACATTACCCCAATTTGCAAAACGTGCTTTAAAAAAGTGTCAATCAATTTCTATTATTAGCTTCATATGACTTTTATTTTACTTGTGTCATTAAAAGCTATTTCAGCCAAAAAAAAGTTTCCTCACAGTCCTTACAGAAAAATAGGCTAAAGCTATGTAGGAAAAACAGATAGTTCAAGTGGAGGCAACCACATTTTATAAGACTAACAAAATATAGGGAGATTTAGCTATTGTACACGTCAAAAACGAGTTTGTTATTGCACATTGGAAAACCTTGGTGGCATAGTGGTTGAGTGCTATGGCTGCTAACGGAAAGGTCAGCAGTTTGAATCACCAGGTGCTCCTTGGAAACTCTATAAGGCAGTTCTAGTTTGTCCTATAGAGTAGCTATGAGTGGGAATCAGCGTGACAGCAACAGGTTCCTGCGTGACAAAGAGCACTATCAGTGGAAATTTCCTCACTGGTGGAGGTAATTCCTGCTGCCCTTACCTTGCCTGGCTGGTCCCACTCTAAGCCAGCATCTTCTCCCTTCCTGTTCTGTGTAGTGAATGAGTAAACATGCCACTACCAAAACCTGAACTATTAGAGGCCAGATTAAGATATGGTCGCTGGTCCCCCATTCTTGCCTAGTACATTCACTGATAGTGACCTTAGAGGCAGAACAGAACTTCTCTCTAGGGTTTCCAAGGAGCAGCTGGTGGATTCCAACTGCCAACATTTTGATTAGCTGCCAAACTCTTAACTGCTGCACTTCTAAAATTTTATAGCCCACCTAAATATGCCTTTCCTCCCAAATAAGTGTAGATGCTTATTAAAAGATTAAGACAGGACAATGGAGATTAAAAAGTTAGTGCAGTGATAACTAATTCTTAGTGTGGCCAGATTCCCTGGGTTATACAAACAGGTAATGTGCTCAGCTGCCAACCAAAAGGAAGTTGGAGGTTTGAGTCTTCCCAAAGACACCTGGGAAGAAAGGTCTGATGAGTTACTAAAAGAGCTTTGCAAACTTGTTTAGTAACCATACAAGCAGATAGATAATCCTATTATCTCCGTTTCACAGATAAAAGAATGTGGGGCACAGAGAGCTTAAGCACTTTTCTTAAAATCTTCTGTTGACAAAGAATGTTTAAACTTGGGAAGTCTGGTTACAAAGTTTATAGTCTAATGACTGAAATATACTGCCAAAGTTTTTGTGTGAGAGATAAGGATAGTCAAAGCCTAATATCTTCTCGGTATAGATTTTACAGCTGGCAGAGCAAGCTGGAGGGTCTGACAGAATAATTTATAATGTTATATAAACTCGTTGGTTACGGTACCACAGTAACAGAATTTTAGATTAAATAGGTCAGTTTCTGGGATAATTTGCAGCCTCTCCAATGAAAATGGAGCTGAAAATACAGATTAAACTTACTAAAATGCACATAAGCACCAGCGTTTCCAAAAAAACCCAAAACACAAACAACCAAAAATTAGTTCTTACTGGAAGACTGAATGTGAATATTTGCAAATTTTAAAGAACTCTCACCTTTGGAAATTCTCTTAGAGCTCATTAAAAATTGAATTTGTGACTTCTTGAGGGCAGTGTAGGTGTGACACAAATGTAGATTTCTTTGAATTCTGCATTTGTGCCTCTGGTTTATCATGTTATTTATTATGCACAGAACACAAAGTGATGGCTCTGATGTGGAAACACCTAGATCGTTGTTACAAACTGGGTCTGGAAAGTCTAAGACTGTCATTTGGAAGGGAAACAGAAGGAAAGGTCAGCCTCACAGTTTAGAAAAATGGGTTGCATTGTCAGCGGTATAGTGATGAACTGCCTGCCTGGAGGCATCTTTTTCTTTCTTTTTTTTATTAACCCTTGGTATCTGCTAACATTAGAACTACTCTTCTAAAATAAGAAGTTATATCTAGTGAACACATGTCTTATTTGAAATGGCTAACAGTACTGGACCAATAAAGTGCTAACGCAGGTTACTTCTCCAGCAGTCAGATGAAAGGCGAAGAATGGGACAGTGCAGGAGTGTGGATATTGTGTTGGGGACGGCGGGGCCAGGTGGAGTGACAAAGTGGAGTCTGTGAAGCATGAGGCACCAGGTAAGGGCATGTAAGGGAGGAGATTTCTCAAAATACAATTTAACTTTGTTGTCTGAAGTCAGGCATCTTTTATTCTGAAAACTACAGCTCTGCAATGTCCTGTCCAAACCGTGAGATAGAGCTGCATTCACTCAAAATCACCTAAGGGTTGTTTTGCCTAATGTGGTGTTGCAGAATCCTAAAAATTTATTATATGATGTCAGATTGCAAATTATAACTTATGTTTAAGAAGCTACTGGTTTTTCAGTTTTGGTGAAATCTGAAAATAAAATGTCTAAAACCCTCCACATACATCCGTCCCTTTTCCAACAAAAATCTAAGGCCATATTTTCTTAATATGCTTAAGACAAAATGACACATCACCGTAGAAGGAAAATGGAAGCAAATATGTTAATCCATTTATCTTCTATCAGTCCAGCCACTAAAGAGATTTTCCCAAACGTAAAACAATGTACCTCTTGTCGCTAATGCTTTTTGCTTTCAGAAATATCATTATGTTTCATAAAAATTTTAATGTTAAAATGTAATGGGTTTATTATTATTTTTTTGTTATGACTGAGTGAAAATGTACATTCCCGTATAAATTTACATGCCCACCTGTATGCAGCTTCCACTGCTCTCCCTGCTCGGTGACAGCACACTCTTCCTCTCTGCTCCATACATGTCTCATCCTCCCAATAGCCTCCTTTCCCCTCCTCTCCACCCACTCTCCTTCCTCCAGCCAGAGGTCAGCAGGATGATATCCTATAGATGTATAGAACCATAAAGTGCATCCAATATATGATCATTTTGCATCATCAAGTCCAATCCATTCGTGTCCGAAGAGTGGACCTTCGTTATGATTTGTGGGCAAGGGCAGCATCAGGGCCAGGGGCCATGGTCCCAGGGGAACCCCGAAGCCACTGGACCATCAGTTGCAGTCTTTTAGTGGAGATCTCAGGGTGCACCCCTTTTTATTCTTGTGTTGCCAGTGAGACTCAACTTAGTGAGCTCCATTGCAGCTATCACTGGTTGTGGCCAGGCACCATCTGATTCTTCCAGTCCAAGTCTATCTTCTGGGTTGTCTTTACCCCGTGTCATTTTGATCCTCGCTGAGCATCTGTTACTGCTGAGTTGGGACCATTTGCTGTGTCCTTGGATGGCAGCTTGGCAGCTTTTAAGACCCCAGACGTCACTCACCAATGTGGAGTGCAGAGAGCCCTCTTAGCAAAATGCTAGCTGTGCCAATTGGCCTTGATTTCGCCTAAGGGCATGATCTCTTGCCCTCTGCCCCAGCTACTCTTTCCTTGCAATATTGGGATAAGATGGAAGGAGTACTCAAGTTATGCTGAAGTCCACTTAATATTGTTCTTGTTTCTAATGTGTGCTATCACCGATTTCACCCAACCAGATTTCTAACAACTGTCTAATCTAAACTCTCCCTGCCTCTCCCTCCCTCCTTCCCCTCCGTTTCAGCCATCAAAGAGTCTTTTCTTCTATACATAAGTCTGCTTTTGAGATCTCATCGTAGGGGTGTCATACAATAGTCTTCCTTTTGTTGCTGACTACTTTCACTAAACACAATGTCTTCCAGTTGAAACCAGGTTATGAGATGTTTCCTGGAGTCATCATTATTCTTTATCATTGCATAGTGCTCCACTGAGTATATATACCATAGTTTACCTATCTATTCCTGTGTTGTTGGGCATCTGGGTTGATTCTGTCGTTTTGCTATTGTGGACTGTGCTGCGATAAGCGTTCTTGTACATGTGTCCGTTGGTGTGAAAGGCCTTGATTCTGTAGGATATATTCCAAGTAGTGGAATTACTGGGTCAAATGGTATATCTATACCCATTATTTTAAGGAAGCGCCAGATAGCTTTCCAAAGAGGCTGGACCATTTTGCAACAGTGTGGAAGAGTTCTACTTTCCCCACAGCCTCTCAAGCATTTGTTGTTTTGTGTTTTTTGGATCATGGCCAAAGTTGTTGGGGTGAGACGTATCTCATTGTAGTCTTGATTTGAATTTCTTTAATAGCTAGAGATCATGAACATGTCCGCATGTGTTTTTTGGCTGCCTGGATCTACTCTTTAGAGAAATGTCACTTAATTGGATGATTTATCTTCTTCTTATTGATATTTTGTAGTATCGACTCGACGGCACTTGGCTTGGCTATAATCAGGCGTTGGTCTGACGTAGAGTTGCCAAATATTTTTTCCTGTTCAGTAGGTGGCCTTTTAATTCTATGAATAAAGTCTTTGGATGAGCAAAAGTGTTTGACTCTTAATAGTTCTCATTTATCTATTTTTTCTTCTGTTGATTGTAGTTTGTTTGACAGATTTTGAAGTATGTCTACATTGTGTATTAAAACTTCCATTGTTGTTCCTACGTTTTCTTGGAGGAGCTTTATCATTTTTGGTTTCATATTTAGGTCTTTTATCCAGTTGGAGTTGGTTTTTGTATAAGATGTAAAGTATGGATCTTGTTTCAATTTATTGTAGATGGATATCCAATTTTGCCAGCACCATTTGTTGAAGATACTGTTTTTACCCCAGTTTAATGTCTTAGGGCCTTTGTTGAATATCAACTCTTCATAGGCAGAGGGTGTCATCTCTGGGGTCTCAGTTCTGTTCCATTAATCCATCTGTCTGTTCTTGTACCAGTACCAGGCTGTTTTGACCACTGTGGCAGTGTAGTATGTTCTAAGGTCAGGTAATGAGAGGCCTCCCAGGGTGTTCTTCTTCTTTAGTAGTACCTTACTTATCCGGGACTTGTTCCCTTTCCAAACAAAATTGGTGATTTGTTTCTCCATCTCACTAAAAAATGATGCTGGAACTTGTGTTGGGATTGCATTATATAAGTAGATTGCTTTGGGTAAAATAGACATTTTCACAATGTTAAGTCTTCCTATCCATGAGCAGGGTAGGTTTTTCCATTTATCTAAGTCTCTCTTAGTTTCTTGTAGTAAGGGCTTGTAGTCTCTTTGTAAAGGTCTGTTATTTCTCTGGTTAGATTAATTCCTAGGTACTTTATCTTCTTAGGGACTGCAGTAAATGGTAATGATTTGATGATTTCTACCTTAACAGTCCCATTGTTGGTATAAAGGAATCTTACTGATTTACTTAAGTTTATCTTGTATCCTGAGACTTTGCTGAACTCTTGTATCAGTTTGAGTAGTTTACTTATAGATTCTTTAGGATTCTCTGCATATACAATCATATCATCTGCAAGCAGGGAGATTTTGACTCCTTCTTTGCCAATGCAGATGCCCCTTATTTCTTCGTCTTGTCTAATTGGTCTGGTTAGAACTTCTAATACAATGTTGAATAAGAGAGGTGAGAGTGGGCATCCTTGTCTAGTTCCTGTTCTCAAGGGAAAGTCATTCAGTCTCTCTCCATTCAGGATGACGTAGGCAGTTGGCTTTGTAGAAATGGTCCTTATTGCGTTGAGGAATTTTCCGTCTCGGCCTGTTTTGCTAAGAGCTTCTAGCATGAATGGGTGTTGGACTTTATCAAATGCCTTTTCTACATAAATGGACAAAATCAGGTGATTCTTGTCTTTTGTGCTGTTTATGTGGTTAATCACATTAATTGTTTTTCTGATGTTGAACCAGCCTTGCATCTCTGGTATGAATCCCACTTGGTCATGGTGGATTATTTTTTCGATATGTTGTTGTATTCTATTGGCAAGAATTTTGTTGAAGATATTTGCATCTAGATTCATGAGTGATAGCGTTCTGTAGTTCTCCTTTATTGTTGGTTCTTTCCGTGGCTTTGGTATCAGGGTTATGCTGGCTTCATAGAATGAGTTTGGAAGTACTCCATCCCTTTCTACACTGTGAAATAGTTTCAGTAGTATTGGAGATAACTCTTCTCTAAAAGCTTGGCATAATTCTGCAGGGAAGCCATCTGGGCCTGGGCGTTTTTTGGTTGGCAGTATTTTGATGACATTTTCAATCTCTTCCTTTGTGATGGGTTTATTAAGTTGTTCTGCTTCACGTTGTGATACTTTGGGTAGGTGGTATGAGTCAAGGAATTTGTCCATTTCCCCTAGGTTTTCAAATTTGTTAGAGTATAGTCTTCCATAGTATTCTGTTATGATGTTTTTGATCTGTTGGATCTGTTGTGACAACTCCCCTCTCATTTCTAATTTGGGTTATTTGTTTCTTGTCCTGTTTTTCTTTAGTAAGTTTAGCCAGTGGTTTGTCAATTTTGTTGATCTTTTCAGAAAACCAGCTTTTGCTCTTTTCAAGTTTTTAAAATTGTTTTTCTATTCTCTAATTCACTTAGCTCTGCTGTAATCTTTATGATCTGTTTTCTTCTGGTGCCTGAGGGGTTCCTCTGTTGGTCTCTCTCTACTTGTTCAAGCTGTAGGGTTAGTTCCTTGATTTGGTTTCTTTCTTTCTTCCACATGTGTGCATTTATGTAGATAAATGAGCACTGCTTTGGCTGTATGCCATATGTTCTTGTAGGAAGTGTTTTCATTCTCATTGGAATCCATGAATTTCTTTATTTCATCCTTGATTTCTTCTATAACCCATGGTTTTTTAAGCAAGATGTTGTTCAGTTTCCAAGAGTTCCACTTTCTATGTTTTTTCTGCTGTTGATTTTGACTTTTATGGTTTTAAGATCTGAGAAGATTCTTTGCAGTAATTCAATGGTCTGGATTTTGTTGAGAATTGCATTATGTCCTAACACATGGTCAATTCTGGAGAATGTTCCATGTGTACTGGAGAAGAAGGTGTAATTGTCTGCTGATGGGTACACAGTTCCATATACTTCAATGAGGTTTAACTGGTTAATTGTGGCAATGAGGTCTTCTGTATCTTTACTGAGCTTTTTTTTCTAGATGATCTGTCCAGTATGGAGAGTGGAGTGTTGAAATCTCCTAGTAGTATTGTGGAGTCATCTAACTCCTTTTTGAGTGTAGTCAGTGTTTCTTTGACGTATTTAGGTGCTCTGATATTAGGGGCATAAATATTTAATACAGTTAAGTCTTGCCTGTGTACTGAAAGTTTCAGCAATAAATAGTGTCCATCTTTGTCCATGATGGAGGATTTTACATTAAAATTGATTTTGTCTGAGATTAGAATTGCCACACCAGCTCTTTCTTTTTTATTTTTATTTAACATAACTGAGTGAAAATGTACATTCACGTATAAATTTACATGCCCAGCTATATGCAGCTTTACTGCTCTCCCTGTCTGCTGACTGCACGCTATTCCTCTCTGATCCATACATGTCTCATCCTCCCAACAGCCTCCTTTCCCCTCCTCTCCATCCACTCCCCTTCCTCCAGCCAGAGGTCAGCAAGATGATATCCTATAGATGTACAGAACCATAAAGTGCTTCCAATATATGGTCACTCTGCCTTGCCAAGTCCAATCCATTCTTGTCCAAAGAGTGGACCTTTGTTATAATTTATGGGAAAGGGCAGAATCAGGGCCGGGGGCCATGCCCTCAGAGGAACCCCAAAACCATTGGACCATCAATTAAGGTCTTTTAGTGGAGATCTCATGATGCACCCCTTTTTATTCTTGTTATGCCGGTGAGACTCCTCTCTGTGAGCTCCATCGTGGCTATCACTGTTGGTGGCCAGGCACCATCCAGTTCTTCCGGTCCCAAGTCGATGTAGGCACCCACTCTTGTGGGTCTCTCTGTCTTCTCGGTTGGCTTTACCACATGTCATTTTGGTTCTCAGTGAGCATCCATTCCTGCTGAGTTGGGACCATTTGCTATGCCCTCAGATGGCAGCTTGGCAGCTTTTAAGACCCCAGATGCCACTTACCAATGTGGGGTGCAGAGAGCTCTCTTAGCAAAACGCTAGCTGTGCCGATCGGTCTGGAATTCACCTAAGAGCATGGTCCCCCACCCCCCGCCCCAGCTACTCTATCCTTGCAGTATTGAGTTAAGATGGAAGGAGTACTCAAGTTATGCTGAAGTCCACTTAATGTTGTCCTTGTTTCTAATGTGTGCTATCACCGCTTTCTCCCAACTAGATTTCTAGTAACTATCTGAACTAAGCCCTCCCCTCCCACCCTCCCTCCCTCCCTCCCCTCCTTGCAGCTGTCAAAGAGTCTTTTCTTGTATACACAAGTCTGTTTTTGAGATCTTATCGTAGAGGTCTCATACAGTATTTGTCCCTTTTTCGCTGACTACTTTCACTCAACATAATGTCTTCCAGTTGAAACCAGGTTAGGAGATGTTTCCTGAAATCATCGTTATTCTTTATCACTGCATAGTGCTCCATTGACTATATGTACCATAGTTTACCTATCCATTGTTCTATTGTTGGGTATCTGGGTTGATTCTATCTTTTTGCTATCGTGGACTGTGCTGCGGTAAACATTCTGGTGCATGTGTCCGTTGGTGTGAAAGGCCTTGATTCTGTAGGATATATTCCAAGTAGTGGAATTACTGGGTCAAATGGTATATCGATATCCATTTTTTTAAGGAAGCGCCATATTGCCTTCCAAGGAGGCTGGACCATTTTGCAACCCCACCAACAGTGTAGGAGGGTTCCACTTTCTCCACAGCCTCTCCAGCATTTGTTGTTTTGTGTTTTCTGGATCATGGCCAATCTTGTTGGGGTGAGATGGTATCTCATTGTTGTCTTGATTTGAATTTCTTTAATAACTAGAGATCGTGAACATGTCCGCATGTGTTTTTTGGCTGCCTGGATCTACTCTTTAGTGAAATGTCTGTCCATCTCCTTTGCTCATCTCTTAATTGGATGGTTTATCTTCTTCTTATTGATATTTTGTAGTATCTTATAGATTATGGAGATCAGGCGTCAGTCTGACATAGATTTGCCAAATATTTTTTTCCCACACCTGCTCTTTTTTGTTCATTGTTAGCTTGAGATACAGTCTTCCATCCTTTAATTTTCAGTTTGTTCCTATCTTTAGGTCTCAAATGAGTTTCTTGTAGACAACATATGGATGGGTCATGTCTTTTGGTCCAAGATGTCACTTGATGTCTCTTTACTGGAGCATTCAGTCCATTCACATTCAATGTAATTATTGATAGGTATGTGTTCACAGCTGCCATTGTGATATGTTTATTTTTGTGTTGATGTTTTCTCTGTTGTTCTTATTAGTCTGTTCTGGGACATACTTTTTTTGTAAGTTGATTTTTCACCTTTTTCAGAGCTGTTTTTGTAGTTGTTCAGACTCCTGTGTTAGATTTCTTGAAATGGTATGTTACATCTTTGTTGTGCTTTACAGCTGCCCCTATGATCCCCCTTAATAAACTATATATAAACCCAACTTTAATTACTACCAGTCTTGTCATCTTCCTCTCCATCTGGAAGGACTATAACAAGTGTAGTATATCCCTCTTTTTAATATGATGGCACCATAGTTTTCATGATAATCACTGGATTGTTTCTTTCAGTATTAAAGCTGTGATTGAATTTGGAGCCTTCTCTAACTGCGTAGAGTTCTGAATAATGTATTGTTCTTAAATATAAAGTTAGTGGTTTTTTTCTTCTAAGGCAAAGCCAAGAACTTCTTTCAGTATTTCTTGTAGTTTGGGTTTGGTTTTTACAAAGTCTCTGAGTTTCTGTTTATCTGGGCATGTCTTAATTTCATTTTCATGTTTGAAAGGTAGTTTTGCAGAATATGTAATCCTTGATTGGAAGTTCTTCTACTTCAAGGCTTTCAATCTGTCATGCTGCTGTCTCTTTGCCAGCATGGTTTCTGCTGAGAAATCTGATGAAAGCCTACAGGGTTTCCCTCTGAATTTTAGCTTTGCTTTGAGTCTTGCTGCCTTTAAGAGTTGCTGCTTATGTTTCATTTTGTTCAGCTTGATTATAATATGTCTTGGAATCTTTATTTGAGATCTATTATTGGGTGGTGTACGATATGCATCTAGGATATCTGTATTCTCTTCCTTCATGATTTCTGGGAAGTTTTCTGTCAGCAGCTCAGCAACGATACTCTCTGTGTTCTCAATTGTCTCACCCTGTTCAGGGACTCCAATTAATTGAAGGTTGTTCCTCTTAATAGAGTCCCACATGCTTCTTAATGATTCTTCATTTTTCTTGTTTCTTTTTTCTGATTTCTCCTCATAGATGCTGGCATCAGTAGTTCTGTCTTCCAAGTCAGAAATTCTTTTTTCCATTTGTTCCATTCTGTTTTCTTGGCTTTGAATGGAAGTTTCTATGTCTTTGATTTTGTTCTTGATGTGTTGGATTTTAGAGTACTAGTGTTCCATCAGATTGAACAGCTTGCTTAATTTTCCCTTTTGTTCAGCTGCATTTTGTATAAGGTCTAGAAGGGCTCTGTGTATAATCTTTTTTTATTCACCTTCTGATGATTTTAGAAAAGTTTCCTCATCCAGAAAACTCCTTGGTTGTTTTGTTTGAGAGCCTTCTGAAGCCATGGGTGATTTCCTGTATGCCACAAGTGCTTTTTGGGTCCCATGTGAGTAAGTGGAGGCTGGGAGAGATACTGTGAGGATGGACTGCAAATTTTTGTCTAGACTGTCTTAAAATGTGAAACAAAAAGTATCTGACCACTTCCCGAGTCAGCCAGGTTTTCAGGTTTAGAGGTCCCTCTTCCCAGCTTGCAAAGTAAGCACCTCTATATCCAACCCTAGATGATACAAACTAGTTCAAAATACAGCAATGTTACTGCCCTGTTGGCCTCTGCTGCCAGGGCCCAGCCTTAGGTGACACTGTGCAAATTACTGCTTTTCTGGTAGAAAAGCGCTTTCTTGTGGGCAGGCTCTGGCTCCCAAGCTAAGAAATAGGTCCAGCTGTGGCCACCGTATCTAAGATGGTGTCCTCCACGCAGTCAGCAGGTAGAGGGGCTAAAGGTGCAGAGAGGTAATGAGTCCTCCACCTCTGTTCCTGGGCCCCTACCATAGGTGACACTGTGTAAACTACTGCTTTTCTGTCAGAGACGCACTGTCCTGTTTGGAGGTGCTGGCTACCAGCCTAAGAATTAGGTCCCGCTATAATTTCCATATCCAACATGATGTTCTGCACACAGGCACTGCGATTCCATACAAACCACACTGTGGCAGTGATAAAAAGACAGGGTCAAAGTGGCTAGATGAACAGAGTCCTAAGCCTGGCTCTCAAAATATGGCAATTTCGCCTGTATATCCCACCAGCAGTGTGTCTGAGTCTAGTCTCTAGGGAAGACCCAGCTCTGACTGCTATCCAAGACTGAGGAAAAAAATTCAAAATGGTGCGTTTACCTGCAGTCCCTGAGAGTCAGGGCTCGCCAAGAGCAGGGGTCAGCAAAAGAGAGGAGGTTTTTCACTTAGTGTTATGAAATCCAAATTAACAGCCCTGTACCGTGTCCTGGGGGCTCACTAGGTTACCAGGAGGCTCCATTTGATTATCAATTCAGGTCTTGGTTTCCTGAGGGATATAATCTGCATATGCTCTTTCAGGCCCTCAGTAGTGTTTAAGTGGTGTCATGGATTGAATTGTCTCCCTCCAAAAATATGTGTAACAATTTGGCTGGGCCATGATTCCTAGTATTGTGTCATTGTCCTTCATTTTGTGATTTTTCTTATGTTGTAAATCCTAATCTCTGCCAGTGGTTAATAGACTGGGTTATTTTAAAGAAGATTAAGGTGGGGCTATAAAACCCTTCCTAACAGCACCTCTCTGCTGCAATGTAAATGGTTTCCCTGTAGTGTGGCTTGTACCATCTTTTAGCCTTTTAACCTATGAAGGATGAAAGGGGAGCAAGCAGAACATTGGGGACTTCAAAGCATCAAGAAAGCAGCACCAAAAACAGAGTGCAAAACCCAAAGTTCCTGAGCCGAGATGCTCTCAGACTGAAGAAAGACTCATGTACCACAAGGATCTTTTTTCAGAGCTGAAAGAGAAAGAGAACCTTCCACTAGAGCTGAGACCCTGAGTGTGGACTTGTAGCCTACTGGGCTGTATAAGAATTAACTCGTCTTTTAAAGCCATCCACACATGGTATTACTATTAAAGCAGTACCAGACTGCTAAAACAAATATAAAGGCTAAACTGTGTTGGAGCTGGTTTGTATTTGCTTAGATGAGCCAATTGTACACAACTGTGTGCAGTTCTTCACAACTATGTGTTCAGTGATGCCACATTAGTGGCCTGAAATTGGCCTCAGTAGAAGTATTTTAATAACAGAAATGAGCAGATCCTATAAGCCAGAGCTATTTAAAAAAACAAACAAAAACCCAGACCAAATCTGTTGTTGAGTTGATTGTGACTCATAGTGACTCTACATTGTTGTGGTGGTTACTAGATGCTGCCAAGTCAGTTCCAACTTGTAGTGCCCCTGTGTACTGCAGAATGAAACATGGCCTAGTCCGGGGCCCTCTTCACAATGGCTGTTATGCTTGAGCCCACTGTTGCAGCCACTGTGTCATTCTATCTCATTGAGAGTTCTCTTGTTTTTCCCTGACCCTCTGCTTTACCAAGCATGATGTCCATCTTTAGAGACTGGTCCCTCCTGAGAACATACCTCAAGTATATGAGATGAAGTCTTGCCATCCTCACTTCTAATGAGCATTCTGGTTGTACTTCCTTCCACATAGATTGGTTCCTTATTTTGACAGTCCATGGTATATTCAGTGTTCTTCTCTAACACCATAATTCAAAGGTGTCATTTCTTCTTTGGTCTTCCTCATTCATCATCCAGCTTTCACATGCATAGGAGGCAGTCAAAAATACCATGGTTTGGGTCAGGTGCATCTTTGTTTACAAGGTGACATCTTGGCTTTTCAACACTTTAAAGAGGTCTTGGCCCACTGCAATACATCTTTTGATTTCTTAACTGCTGCTCCCATGGGTGCTGACTGTGGATCCAAGTAAAATGAAATCCTTGATGTTTTAGTCATCTGGTACTGCTCTAACAGAAATACCACAGAGTGGATGGTTTTAAAAGAAAAGTGTTTATTTTTACAAAGTCTGGTAGGCTACAAGTCCCAATTTAGGGTGTCTGCTCTAGGGGAAGGCTTTATGCCTTGTTGGCTCTGGAGGGAAGTCCTTGTGTGGCATCAGTCTTTGGTCAAGGAGCATCTTGGTACAGGGATCTTAGGTCTGAAGGACATGCTTGGCTCCTGGTTCTGTTTGCTTAATGGTGTGAGGTTCCCAATTCTCTGTGTACTTCCTTTTCCTTTTATCTCTTGTAGGATGAAAGGATAAAGGGTGGTGCAAGTCACACTCCATTGTAACTCCCTTTACAGTGGAGCAGGGAGGTGATCTTATGAAGGGATTTACAGTCCCATCCTAATCCTCAAACATACAGCAATAGAAAATCTCAAAATGGAAGACAATCATAAAATATTGGGACTCATGGCTCAGCCACATGGCTACACATATTTTTTGGGGGGACACCACAGTTCAATCCACTCTTGTGACCCCCAAAACTCACACCTTTGAAACATAACACAATCATCCCATCATAGCATAAGTGACAGCAAAACCATGTCCATCCCATAGGATCAAGTCTTAAATCAGTTCCAGATACAAAATACAAAAACTCTTCTGCATCTGTGAAACCTAGAATACAAGCTATCTGCTTCTGAAGGTACAATAGCAGAACAGGCACAAGTTAGACACTTCATTAAAAATGAGAGCAATTTCAGGGGAAGAAGGGATTGATAGGCAACAAGCAAGTCAGCAGAACACATTACAATATCCCTCAAAGTTTTGAAAACAGTCATTGGTTCTCTAAGACATTTTACATAATAGCTTTGCCCTCCAGACTCTAGGTATTGGCCGCAGTCTCCAGATTCTGAGTGGAGATTCCAGCCCTGTGCTACAACCCTGCCTTCTAGACTCACTTGGACAGCAACTCTGCCCCCTCAGTTTTAGGTGTACCCTAAGTCCAAATGAGTGGCAATTCCACCCTTACAAACACAGAAAGCCCTGGCTTCACCCTTTCAAACCCAAGGTCATGGCCATACCTTTTGAGACTGAGGCAGCTCAGCTTCTTATGCTCTTTGTCTCTTCAGCTTCTGCTTCCTATGTCCTCATGGCCCGGGCCTCAAGCTCACATCTGCCCTGCCAGAGCAAGTATTCCAAAGCTCTGCAGCTCCACCAATTCAAGTGCCCAGAAGCATCCTACTCCACTACACAGCCTCCTGCACACAGCACTCAGCTCTCCTGCTCCGTGGATCAGCAAGCCTAGCTCGACTGATTCAAGTGCCCAGAGGCACCCCACTCCTCCAGGAAATCAGCTCCAGTGCAGTCTTGCACTGCTCTTGTTCTGCTGCTGCCAGTCTGTGGCTGCTGTTCCTCTGCTGTTTCTCATCATCTGTGCCTTCTTTGGTGTTAAACAGTTCTCTATTCCTTCTGAGTCTTTCATGCATTCACAGTTTCAAAACCACTTCCGCATTTTAGGTGTTTGTTAGAGCAGCACCCCACTCCCTCGGTACCAGATTCTGTTTTGGTCATCTAGCACTGCTCTAACAGAAATACCACAAAGTGGATGGCTTTAGCAAAGAAAAGTTTATTCTCACACAGTCCGGTAGGTTACCAGTCCACAATCGGGGTGTCTTCTCCAGGGAAAGGGCTTTGCCAGTGGCAGCTCTGGAGGAAAGTCTTTGTGTTGCATGAGTCTTTGCTCAGGAAGCATCTTGGTGTGGGAACCTCATACCATCAAGAAAGCAGCACTGGGAGAAGAGCATGTCCTTCAGACCTGAGGTACCTGTGCCAAGATGCTCCCTGATTCATAGTGACCCTAGAAATCAGAGTAGAACTACCTCATAGAGTTTCCAAGGAGTGCCTGGCAGACAGGAACTGATGGCCTTTTGGTTAGCAGATGTAGCACTTAACACGCTACGCCACTGGGGTTTCTACCCCTTTTGGTTACTTACGTCTATATTTACCCTGCTATGCATATTCATCCTTCTAACCACCAGTACCAACAAAAACCCTCTATATTTCCGCCTGATAAAACTTTACTTGCTCTTCATATAACTATGGAGCCCTGGTGGTGCAGTGATTAAGAGGTCAACTGCTCACCAAAAGGCTGGCAGTTCAAATCCACCAACTACTCCTTGGAATAAGGCAGTTCCACTCTGTCCTGTAGGGTTGCTATGAATCAGAATCAACTCAATAACAAGTAGTAATAGGTTACTCCAATGGTTGGCACACAAAAGAAGCCCTGATGGCATAATAGTTAATTGAAAGGTTGGGGGTTTGAACCTACCAGCTGCTTCATTGGGAGAAAGATGTGGCAGAATTGTTGTCTGCAGTGGCTCAGATGTACTTTAGAACCATGGTGTTCTATAGCGTGATTTTTCGTTTATTACTTGCTGCAGACAATATTGTGGGGTGTGCTGGGTTACAGGGAGGAACAGCTGACACTTTCACTACACTTGCTGCATGGTCTCTTGCTGTGGTCCCCCCTCAAGACTGATGGCTTTATAGATTACTTGGTGAATGGGGTCTAAGTAGCACACACAAATGTGGTATATACAGGTAGTCCCCAGCAGAGGATATATTCCAGTTATGATGAACCATACTTATGATTGATCTTTTTTTTAAAATGTACATCTCATCGTTAGTAAAGGAGGCATGGGATGTGGTAGTTAAGTGCTCTGCTGCTAACTGACGGTAGTTAGCAGTTCAAACCCACCAACGATGCAGCAGTCTGTTTCCATAAAGATTTACAGCTTTGGGAAGCCTATGGGGCAGTTCTACACTGTCCTTCCAGGTAGCTATGGGTCAGAATTGACTCAACAGCAGTGGTGCCTTGTACCTCTTTTCTAGTGGTAGGCTGTGAAAGGTACAGCAACTTGACTAACTTTGGCGGGAATTCTTGTAGATGCTCCATATCATTGGATTCCCAGAAATTTAATGGACATAATGGCCTTTGAATGTTCGTGAGGTTATCTTTCACTGTCTGGCTCATACTTGTTTTAGTAAATCATCTAAAATACTTGCTATTTATTGGTCAGGTTTTGGTTAGATCCAATCAGTATAATGCCATTGTTGTGTAATACATTGTATTTCCCCTAAAAATGTGTATAATGATTTGGCTTGGTCATGTCCTGATGTGGTGTGATTCCTCCTCCCATGTGTTTTGAATACGGCCTCCATGCTGGTAGTAAGGGAGATGGGACGGCAGCTGTGTTGCTGAGGCAGGATTCAGTCAACAAGCTTGGATTGCGTTCAGGTCATCTCTCAGGGGATAAAAGGAAAAAGAAGTGAGCAGAGTGTTAGGAACCTCAGACCAGCAAGAGAACATCACCAAGAGCAGAGTGCATCCTTTGGACATGAGGTTCCTGTGCCAAAATGCTCTCATGTTGGTTTTGGACTCCTAGCCTACTGGACTGCCATAATTTCTCAAATAAATAGATTTGTAGCTTACCAGACTGTGACAATAAAACTTCTCTTTCTGAAGCCGTCCACTCATGACATTTTCTGTTAGGACAGCACTAGGTGACTGTGGGGGTTAAGATTGTGTCAACTTGGCAACTCCATGTTTGGCTACTGTAGCAGATAGCAGGTGGTGGCTTCTTGCCCCTGAGCTCTCATCTCTCCAGTTTCCACCACCTACTTCCTGTCTGATCGTGCTGCCAGCAGCTCCTGCTCTCTTTTGTATCTGGTTCCTGGACCTGAACTAGCAGCTGTTGGATTCATCAAGCCTTATAGCCATGGAGTGAGGGTCCTGTCCCCTGACCTGCCAATCTTGGGTTCGCCCGCCACTGCTGCTGTCGCCCCACCAGTCAGCAGAGAACTCACAATCTCACAGCCAGCCTAGGATCCACCAACCTACATAGCCAGTGATCTAAATTTCTGGTCTCTGACCTGCTGACCCTGGGTTCTTCAGATCCCGTGGCCACGTGAGGCTTGTGCCAGGACTCAGCTTCTACAATTGTGCAAGCTGTTTCCTTTATGTAAATCTTCCCTTGTACATACACGTGTTACTGCTTTTGGTTCCCTAGAGAAACCAGCCTAAGACAGTGACTGAGACAACCAACAATGCAGTGAGCCAGTGTGATCTTATGGGAAGTGCCATGATGACTACAGTTTCTGCAGACTGCATCATGGTACATAGCATAGAGCTGACGTAGTCCTAAGGCTCCATCACACAAAAGCAAAATGATTCTGGTGGTCCTTGGAAGTTCGTA
This sequence comes from Heterohyrax brucei, assembly GCA_028571685.1. NCBI lineage: Eukaryota > Metazoa > Chordata > Mammalia > Hyracoidea > Procaviidae > Heterohyrax > Heterohyrax brucei. Next base: position 114,048,362 of record CM053143.1, on the reverse strand, counting down.
TGGGAAAAAAAATTGTAGATCAATACCTGCACGCTAGATGCCAGGGTCTGTATTGATTTGACATAGAAAAAAAAAAAAGCTACATCTGAACAGCTGCTGCCATTGGAGTCATACCGGATTAAGTGTCCTATAACCCACAGTCATTCTCTGAGATTCATCTAACTGTTGTATATGACAAACAGGCAAATTACATGGAGATATAATAGGTATCATTACTCCTGCTACTTGTCAGATCTTTATGGGAGCAATAATCTCTGAACTTCCCTTTTAAAAAAAAAATCTTCTCTGTCAAGTCCATTCTGACTCATAGCTGTCCTGTGGGACAGGGTAGAAGTGCCCCAAGAATTTCCAGGAGCACCTAGTAGAATCAGACTGCTGACAGTTTTGTTAGCAGCCAAACTGTTAATGACTACACCCGGTTTCCAAAGTTCCCTTCGGGATGAGTCATTGCTCTTGGTTTACCCTCCTGGTAAAGAAAGATCTGCCACGTGTTTCCACTTGGCCCTTTTTACTGTAATGGTCCTCAGTAGTCAGAGATTCAGTGAGCCCATTGTAGACCACATGTCAGAAGTATCCTACCTCATAGTTATTGCATCTGTGAGATAAACAAGCTGGGTTATCTATCCACCCACTCAGTCGTTGGTTAAGAACTGTTTTCACACACAGGCATAGCAGGCTCTGGAGTCCGGAGAAAATGAACAGGGCATCTTCAGGATCTGCCGTAGTTATCTGGATGGGACAGTCTCTGAATTCTGCTTTGAACATGTTGAGATGCTGATCATATTCACTATGCTTTTGGATAGTTACTCAGGAGAGAAGGCTCTTCTATGCTTCTGTATACACATCATCGTAACACTGACTCTGTCTTATTTAGATGACTGCTTTATGTACTTACCCTTCTGACCAGACTGTGAAAGGTTGGGTTTGTTTGTTTTGCAGTGTGCATTTTGGTCCTTGACACATCATAGTCGCTTGTTAACTGTTGGCTAAGCTGAAGTGAATACTTTTCCCCTCAGCCACTGCTGTGCTGTTTGAGAAAAATCTTCCAGAAGTGATGAAGTGACAGCTGAATATAACCAGTAAACCCATCAACTCTGTGTTGGGTAGTCACTCTGTGTTTGGCAAATTCCAATGAAACTCCCTTCGGGCAGTGAAGAAACCATCTCTCCAGAGAGAACTGGAGTGGTTGGAGTCTATAATAAATTTATAGTGTGTATGCTAATATTAGGAGGCCTGTTAGCACAATGGTTAAGAGCTATGGCTGCTATCCAAAAAGCAACTTAAATCCACCAGCAGCTCTTTGGAAACCCTAGGGGGCTGTTCTACCATGTCTGACTTGACAGGGATTGGTGTGAGTCAGAATCAACTCAATGGCAGTAGGTTTGAGTTTGATATGCTAAAAATAGAGTGCTTGGGTGCTGTAAACAGTTAAGAGCTCCATTACCAACCAAAAGATTGGCAGCTGGATCCCACCCAGAGGCTGAGTGATCTGCCTCTAAAAGGCCATAGCCTTGAAAATCCTGTGGAGCTGTTCTACTCTGCATAAATAAGGGTTGCCATAAGTTGGAATCAAACAAGTTAATGTTATCTTCCCTTTACTAGAATACAATAAGATGTAAGTGCATCTAAGTGATTGGCTAGTGTTTTAGTCAGCTAGGGCAGCTCTAACAGAAGTACCACAGAGTGGATGGCTTTAACAAAGGAAGGTTTATTCTTACACAGTCCGATAGGTTGCAAATCCATATTCAGGGTGTCCGCTCCAGGGGAAGGCTTTCCCCTTGTCGGCTCTGGAGGAAAGTCTGGTATTGCATCAGTCTTTGTCCAGGGAGCATCTTGGCGCAGGAACCTCAGGTCTGAAGGATGCGCTCTTCTCCCAGTGCCGATTTCTTGATGCGAGGCTCCCCATTCTCCTTGTTTCTCTTTCCTTTTATCTCTTGCAGGCTGAAAAAGTTTAAGGGTGGGGCAAGCCATACTCCAGGGAAGCTCCCCCTACAGCAGAGCAAGAAAGTAATCCTATGCAGGAATTTACAGCCCCTTTAGCATACAGATTAATGGAGGACAGTTCCAAGATACTGGGAATCATATCCCAGCCATATGGCTGCACATATTTTTGGGGGGACACCATTCAACCCATGATAGCTAGTATCCTGAATAGATGCTCAATCATTTATTAAAATGATATACAACTCCTAAAATTTAAAAATAGACTGGTAATATTCATATAGAGTTTAGATTGTATCCTGAGAACAAAAAAATGAATTATCAACAATGAGGCCAAGTACTTGAATCATACTCATTTTTTTTTCAAGTAGAAAATTGATTATCACAATAAACCTATGTATGAAAGCATATACAGTGTTTGGCCGGACATGGAATGCATGTATAAATTTTAGAGTCACTGAAACCGAATGACTTCATTCCTTCAGTTGCATTAATAAACCTGTGTTTATTGTTGCATTAATAAACCTACAGTGTTCAGTTCCTAGCTACGGTGCAATGGATTGCTTTTATAAGGCCTTTCTCACCATGGCCTTATAACTCCTACCAAATGATTTGGTGGGACTATGTAAATAAGGAGCTTGTGGCTCACCAAATAATCAGACAGCTTTCTAACTATACAAGTAAAGTTCATGGCACCTTTGTAGAGGAGGACCATGCAAATTAGGTGTATGGAGCCCTAATGAGAAGATTGGTTCATTTACCATTCCTCTAGCCTTAAAGTTAGCCATTCCAGAAGATTTGATTCCCACCAAGAAAGAAGAGGCAGGATTGGAGTGTGTCCTTTGGATCTGGAACTTATGTACTGAGATCTTCTAGACTCAGGAAACAGAACTGTAACACAGGAGATGGCAAAAAGTAGTGGCAGGGAAACAGTGGCACCAGAGGCAGCAGAAGGAGGAGACAAGCAGGAGACACCATGGTAGGACAAAGAGAGAAAGCTGAGTGCCTTTGGGCAAGAGGCTTGCTGGTGGATTTGTTGACAGAGCTAGTCTTGCCAACCCATCGAGCGAGAGAGGTGAGCGTCTTCTGACTGAGGTCTCCTGGCAAACTGGGGGGGGCTCTGGCACTTACTGGTGGAGCTAAGGAATTTCTTTTTAACACTTTCTGAGTAGGAAAGAGGCCAGGACAAGGGGCCAAGTGTCAAAGAGAGGCCCTGCCTTTGAGCACAGCTAAGAAGGCGCTATCCTGATTTAAAAAAACAAAAAAACTGTATCCTAAGTCATTTCTGATGCTGAATTGTAACCCAGTCTGTGAGTTCTTTGTGGCCACTGAAAAAAAATTAGTGAGCCCAGCAAAGAAGTAGCAAGTACCATGGGAGGAACAGCTGGTGTAAGAACTGGTAAAAAGGTTGAAGGGAGGAGTATGTGTGATCTCCACCTCATGGGAATCAGCCTTGGGCTGTTGCTACCAACAATGATTCTCCTTCTCTCTTGTGAAGTTAGAGGAGGCCAGACGCCTCTGCCACACCATTTTTACATCAGTACTTGTGCAACTGGTTGGGATAAGATCAGAAGTTACCATAATTCAGTGGCTTCTGGAAACATACAGTGCTGTGTACTTATGGAGAAATAAAACAATAAAATACTGTGTTTATATTAATATTGTTCTATGTGCCACACACTACATAACTAAAACTTTTACAGTTTTCAATTGCTATGTTACTTAGTTTATTATTTTTAATCTAATCTCGTAAAGGATTGGCAACATATGGAATCAGAGTTGTTCACACGATTGTCTGATTATTTCTCTGGCATAAGCAAGCTGCATCTAGGTCATAAACATCTCGGAGATGTCCAACCTCAAAGACTATGGGGAAAAGTGAAAGAAGCCTGTGAGAGGTAGCGCATGGTTTTTCTCTGTGGTGATTGTCTTTAGTCATCTAGTGATGCTACAACAGAAACACACAAATGGACAGCTTTAGCAAATAAATTTATTTTCTCACAGTTTAGGAGGCTACAAGTCTGGGTTCAGAGCACCAGATTTAGGGGAAGGCTATCTGTCTCTGTTGGCTCTCGAGGAAAGTCTTTGTCTCTTTCAAGCTTCTGCTCCTGGGCAATGGGTGGATTGGCATCTGTCTTCCCCCATCACTGCTTTGTTTAATCTCTTGTGTATCTCAAAACAGATTGATTCAAAATACACCCTACACTAATCCCACCTCATTAACATAACAAATCTCAAATGGGTTACAATCATAGGCACAGAGGTCAGGATTGACAATGCCACACCATTTTTGCATCAGTACTTGTGCAACTGGGTGGTAAGATCAGTAGTTACCATGATTCAGTGGCTTCTGGAAACATGAAGCCAACATACTTATGGAAAAATAAAACAAGAAAATACTGTGTTTATCTTACTGTTTTTCTATACACCACACACTAGGTAATTCTAAAACTTTTACACTTTTTAATTGCTGTGTTACCTTAGTCTATTTTTTATTCACGTAAATGATTTAGTCTAATCATATTTTTATTGTGCTGTAGACGGAAGTTTGCAGAGTAAATTAGTTTCTCATTAAACAGTATACATATTGTTTTGTGACACTGGCTGCCAACTCCACAAGGTATCAACACTGCCCCTTCTTGACCTTGGGTTCCCCATTACCATCTCTCCTATTCCTTTCTGCTTTCTCATCTTTGCCCCTGGGATGGTGTGTCCATAAGGTCTCAGTTTTGTTTTATGAGCCTGTCTAGTCTTTGGCTGAACGGTGAACCTCAGGAGTGACTTCAGTACTGAGTTAAAGAGTGTCTAGAGGTCATACTCTCAGGGTTTCTCCAGTCTCTGCCTAACCAGAAAGTCTGGTCTTTTTTTTTTTTCCTGTGGGTTACAATTTTGTTATACATTTATCCCCAGCTTTGTCTGAGACCCCTTCCGTTGTGCTCCGTTAGACCAGTTGGTGATGGTAACTGGGTGCCATCTAGTCTGATGGAGGCTGTGGTAGTTACAGTCCACTATTCCTTTGGACTCATCTTTCCCTTATGTCTTTGATTTTCTTCTCTTTTGCTCCAGATGGGATGGGACACTTTGAGTTTCTTAGGTGTCAGCTGACAAGCTTGCAAGACCCCAGACACTACTCTACATTGTGTGTGTGTGTGTGTGTGTATGTATATGTATACACACATACATACAATGATTAAGTGAAAGTATATAATCCAAATTAATTTTGCATGCCCCCCTCTCTGCAGCTCCTCCTGTTCTCCTTGCCCCGTGACAGCACACTCCTCCTTTTCATTCTATACTTGTCATATCCTCTTAACAAGCTCCTGTCCCCTCCTCTACATCCTCTTCTCTCCCATCTAGAAAGACACCAGTAGGACAGCATCCTATAAATGCATAGAGCCATAAAGTACACTGACCATATTATTACACTGTGTCCCTGAATCCAGCCCATTTTTGTCCTAAGAGTTGACCTCAGTAGTGTTTTCTGGTCAGGGGCAGATCTAGCAGATCTAGCAGCCATGCTCCCAGAGGATCCTCCAGGCCGTCAGACCATCAATTCTGGCCTTTTAGTGGAGTTCCTGAGCTGCACTCCTCTTTTTCTCATGTTGCCACAGGGACTCTGTGTTGTGTGCCCCATCATGGCTGTCTTTGGTGGTGGCCAGTCACCATCTGGTTCTTCTGGTCACATATTGATACAGTCTCCCATTCACACGGGTCCTTCTGTCTCCTGAGCTCTTTTTTTGTTGTGTCTTTGTTGTTCTCAGTGATCGTTTGTTGTGGGTGAGTTGGGATCGTTTGGTGTGCCTCAGATGGCAGCTTGCTAGCTTTTAAGACCCAGATGCCACTCGCCAATATAGAGTGCAGAAGACTTTCTTAGCAATAAGCTAGTTATGCCAAATGGCCTTGATGTCCCCTAAAAGCACGATCGCCAGACCCCGCCCTGCTACTCTTTTCTCACAGAATTGGGTTGAGATAAAAAGAGCTTTCAGTTTATGATGTCCAGTTAAGTTGATGTACTTTCTACTGTGTGCTGTCACTTCTTTCACCTAACCAAATTTATATCAACTATCTAATCTATGATCAACCCTGTTGCTCCCTTCCCATCCTTGTAGCCATCAAAGAGTCTGTTCTTCCGTACACAAGTCCATTTTTAAGTTCTTATAGCAGGGGTTTCATACAGTATTTGTCCTTTGGCCACTGACCAATTTCACTCAGCATAATATCTTCCAGTTAAAACCAGGTTATGATGCTTCCTAAAATCATCATCGTTCTTTATCATTGCATAGTGTTCCATTGATTATATGTACCATAGTTTGTTTATCCATTCATCTGTTGGTGGGGTTCTGGATTGATTCCATCTTTTTGCTATGGTGGACTGTGCCACAACGAACATTCATGTGCATGTGTCTGTTCATGTGACGACCTTTGTTTCTCTAGGATATTCTAAGCAGTGGGATTACTGGATCAAATAGTGTATCTGTTTCCAGCATTTTAAAGAAGTACCAAATTGCTTTCCAAAGAGGTTGTACTGTTTTGCAATCCCGCCAGCAGGGTAGAAGAGTTTTGGTCTCTCCACAGCCTCTCCAGCATTTGTTGTTTTGTGGTTTTTGGATCATGACCAACCTTGTTGGGGTGAGATGGTGTCTCACTGTAATTTTGATTTGGGTTTCTTTAATAGCTAATGATAGTGGGCATTTCTGCACATGACTTTTGGCTGCCTGGACGTCTTCTTTAGAGAAATGCCTGTCCATCTCCTTTGCCCATTGCTTAATTGGGTTATTTACCTTTTTCTTGTTGATATTTTGCAGAACCTTGTAGATTATGGAGATCAGATGTTGGTCCAACATATAGTTGCCAAATATTTTTTTCCCATTCTGTGGCTGGTCTTTTAACTCTTTTGATAAAGTCTTTGGATGAGCAAAAGTGTTTGATTCTTAATAGTTCCCATTTATTTTCTCTTCTGTTGATTGTACTTTGTCAGTTTTTGAAGTCTCAGCTAATACACAGTCTCAGCTGTGTATTAGAATTTCATATGTTGACTCTTTTTTCTGGTATGACCTTTATCGTTCTAGGTTTGATATTTAGGTCTTTGATCTGTTTTGAGTTAGTTTTTGTGTAGTGTAAAGTATGGGTTTTGTTTCAGTTTTTTGCAGATGGATTTCCAACTTTGCCAACACCATTTGTTACAGAGACTTTTTACTCCAGTTTATAATCTTAGGGCCTTTGTTGAAAATTAGCTGTTCATAAGAGGATGGTGGTGTCTCTGGGATTTCAATTGTGTTCCATTGGTCTCTACGTCTCTTTTTGTACCTGTACCCCTCTGTTTTGACTATTGTGGCAGTGTAATAGATTCTAAGGTTGGGTAGTGTGAGGCCTCCCACTGTGTTCCTCGTCTTCAATAAGTAAAGTAGTGCTTTACTTATTGGGTGTTTCTTTCCTTTACAAACAAAGTCAGTGATTTGTTTCTCTGTCTTATTGAAAAATGACACTGGAATTTGTATTGGGATTGCATTATATATGTAGATCACTTTGGGTAAAATAAACATTTTAACAGTGTTAACTCTTTCTATCCATGAGCAGGGGAGGTTTCTCCATTTATGTAAGTCTCTTTTGTAAGTTTCTTGCACTAAGATCTTGTAGTTCTCTCTGTATAGGTCTCTTATTTCTCTAGTTAGATTTATTCCTAGGTACTTTATCTTCCTGGGGGCTATAGTAACTGGTATAGATTTGATTTCCTCTGTGATGTTCTTTTTGTTAGTGTAAAGGAATCCTACTGATTTACTTATGTTTACCTTGTATCCTGATGCTTTGCTGAACTCTTCTATTAGTTCGAGTAGTTTACTTATGGATTCTTTAGGATTCTCTGCATATACAATCATATCATTTGCAAATAGGGAGATTCTTACTTCTTCGTTGCCAGTGCAGATTTCCTTATTTCTTTGTCTTGCCTAATTGCTCTGGTTAGAACTTCTGGGACAATATTGTATAGAAGTGGTGACAGTTATAACATACATTTTTTTGAGGAGATAATTCAATCCGTAACAGTGACCCACTTTGTCCACCTCTCTGAACTACATGGAAAGAAGACAGCTGAGTAGGACAGCCAAAGCCATTTGGTCATAGAAACAGGTGATAAGGAAGTAAAGAGTACAGATTTGCAACGACAAGGTAATAAAAATAACAAAAGCAAAGAGAAAGAAATAAGTCATTTCTGAAGTGTTTTTGTAAAAAATAAATAAGCAATATTAACTCTGTTCCAGACGTATGTATGTAATATATATCAAAGTATACTGATGTTGGTCCTTGGGCTTTGTAACAATGATCCTGGCATGTGATAATTTGTGTCCAGGGTGATTGGCCTCATTAGCTGATAAGGGTTAGTTTCAGTTTTTGTATTGGCCAGTTAGCTCTGTACAGTGAAAGTTTCTATTTTTTTTTGCTATAGCTTATCTGCTACCCAAATTGGCCTCTCTCAAGCATGGGTCATTGATCATATGGACAATTCAGTACAATCTGTTATTACTGAAAGAGCAACTCACAGTAGTTTTTCTGTTGATACAGAAATGATTGTAGCCTCACTGAACACTTATACACAGTGTTTAAGCTCTTTGTGTGTATTGGGTGGTTTAATTTTTCTAGAACTGCCATTTTCTGGTAAGGAAATAGACTTTAAGAGGTTAAGTCACTTATCATGTAAGTCACATAGCTATTAAGCAATGCAGCTGGAATTTGAACTCAAGGTAATAATGATGATGATAATACTTTACATTGGTTATGAATTTTGTGGTTCACTAATTGTAGTTACATACATTCTTTCACTTAATCTCCCGAGACAGTCTTGTGAAGTGATCAAAAGTGATTGTCATATTTTTACAGATGTGGCCATGGCAGCTCAGAGAGGTCACTCAGTTGGGTATCAGAACCAGTACTCAAAGACAAGTGTGCTGATTCCAGATTCCAGGCTCTTTCAGCTATTAGACAACTGAGGTCAACCATATTTGTACTTATTGTGAGATTAAAGTTTGTGCAGCACAAAATGAAATATAAGTTTTATAATTATCCTGATCATTCAGGACCCACAGCGGCCATCTGCTTAATTTTTGCTTAATGAAATTAATATGAATGTTATCAGTGTGAATTAAAAACGAAAACCATTCCAGTCTCAGTTAATTCCAACTGATGACAACCTCATTTGTTTCAGAGCCCAGCAGTACTGTGTAGAGTTTTCAGTGGTTTGGGTCTCCTGGACATGAACAGTCAGGCCTTCCTTCTGAGGGTCACGGTGAAGAAACGTATGTAACCTTTTAAATATTAGATCTGCATGTGATACCTCAACTGTAGTATTTGCAAACTTATATTTTCTGCTACTTTTGTCATTGTATTTCCTGATTCATGGAATAAAAACTTCTCTGCAATTGAAGTATCTGAAAAGCATTGTTTTTTTCTCCTTATAATCATTAGATAGCAAATACACTTGTCTGGTTTTTTTCAGTGTATTAAACAACAGCAACAACAACAACAACAAAACGTTGCTATCAAGTCAATGCTGGCTCATGATGACTGTTTTAGTCAGCTGGGGCTGCTCTTACAGAAATACCACAGAGTGGATGGCTTTAACAAAGGAACATTTATTCTTACACAGTCCGGTAGGTTACAAGTCCATATTCAGGGTGTCTGCTCCAGGGGAAGGCTTTCCCCTTGTCGGCTCAGGAGGAAAGTCCGGTATTGCATCAGTTTTTGTTCAAGGAGCATCTTGGTGCAGGAACCTCAGGTCTGAAGGATGCACTCTTCCGGTGCTGTTTGCTTGATGGTTTGAGGTTCCCAGTTCTCTGCCTGCTTCTCTTTCATCTCTTGCAGGATGAAAGGATTAAGGGTGAGACAAGCCATACTCCAGGGAAACTCCCTTTACAGTGGAGCAGGGAGGTGATCTTATAAAGGGATTTACAGCTTCACCCTAATCCTTTAACATACAGCATAGGAAAACCACAAAATGGAGGACACTCACAAGATACTGGGAATCGTGGCCTAGCCACGTGGCTGCACCTATTTTTGAGGGATCACAATTCAATCCATGACGACGACCCTATAGGTCAGAGGAGAACTGCCCTGGAGAGTTTCCAAGGAGTGCCTGGTGTATTTGAATTGCCCACTTTGGGTTAGCAGCTATAGCACTTAACCACTATGCCACCAGGGTTTCCTTCAGTGTATTCCCTTTAGTAATCACTGTAATTTTGGGTAAAAATTATTTGACAAGAAGTGATTTCTTTCATTTTGGTTTTAAAATTATACTTTAAGTTTTTATCTTGCTGATTTTAGAAGATGTTGTAACTGTACACATATACTATTTTTGGCTTTAAAGTTTCAAGGTTTGTCTTGAAATTACCCTGGCAGATGAGTAAAGGGTCTATATTTTCAAACAAAGATGATTTTAAATTGGCAAAGAAAAGGTGAATTTTGCATTTCGAATAATTCACTGAAGCCGTGTTTCTGCTTAGATAATTGCGTATTAAAGAAAGCACTTTAAAGCTCACTTTGAACTATGTATTTAATTGGGTTTGTAGCCTTAGTAACAATCAGAAACTCTAATCAGGGGTTCCAAATGATGAACTTATGAAGTGATTCTTATGTTAAAATGACAGAGTTGTTTTAATGAACTTTTTTCAAAAATTTTTTTTATTGAGATAAAGTGAAAGTTTACAGTCCAAGTCAATGAGCCATACACTTGTAAAACCCTGGGCACCTGTCTCTCTGCAACTCTCTCTGTTCTCCTCACTCTGTGACAGCACACGCCTCTTTTACACTCTTCCAGTATCCACTCCACCAATGCGTGTCTCCTCCTCTCCACTCTCCTCTACCCTCTAAAGAAAAACTGGTAGGACAGCTTCATATATATATTAAACTACAAAGCATACACACCCCCTGCATTGCTCTATGTCCCAAAGTCCAGTCCATTATTTGTCTGAAGTGTTGACTTCAGTACTGGTTTCAGCTCTAGCCTAGCAGCAATTCTAGAGGCCATAGTCTCAGGGGACCCTCCAGATTGTCAGACCATCACGTCTGCTCTTTTTAAGAGTTCTAGATCTGCGCACCACTTTCTCTCATGCTACGTCAGGGACTGTAGTTGTGTTCCTTGACAGCGCTTAGACTTTCTTTTTTAGAGCAGTTTCAGTTTCACAAAAAATTGTGCTGCACTTACCTCCTCTTCCCCCACAGTGTCTTCTGCTATTAACATCTTGCAACCGTGTGGTATATTTACTGTAATTGATGAACCAATATAGACATATCATTATTAAGTAAGATCCACAGTTTACTATAGAGTCTCTCTTTGATTTATACAGTCCTATAGGTTTTGATGGAAACTCAGATGGTGTAGCAGTTAAGGGCTATAGCTACTATCCAAGAGGTAGGCAGTTCAAATCTGCCAGCCACTCCCCAGAAACTCTACGGGGCAGTTCTACTTTGACTTATAGGGTCACGGTCATGGATTGAATTGTGTCCCCCCAAAATGTATGTGTTGATTTGACTTGGTTTGGAGTTCCAATATGGTGCCCATCCCCCAAGTGTTGTGAATCCTGCCTCTGTGATATTGATAATGGAGAATGGTTTGCAGTTGTGTTAGTGAGGCAGGACCCACGCTACAAGCATGTGGAATATAAGGGAGAGAAGTGAGCTGCGGAAGTTGGGAACCTCATACCTCCAAGAGAGAAGCACTGAGAACAGAGCACATCCTATGGACCTGAGGTTGCTGTGCTGAGATGCTCTCACTGGATTTGGACTCAGCCTACTGGACTGTGATGATTTTTCATATTCAATGGACTTGTAGCTTATGAATGGATTTGTGGCTTACTGGACTGTGACAATAAAAGCTTCTCCTCATGAAATCTTCCACTCGTGGTATTTTCTGTCAGAGCAGTACCAGGTGACTAAGACAGTCACTAAGAGCAGGTAACAGCTCGTGTCTGTGGGTGTTTGGTTTGGGGTTTTATAAGTTTTGGTAAATGCATAATGTCGTGTGTCCACTACTACAATATCATACAAAATAGTTCCGCTACCCTGAAAAAGCCTTGTGTCCCACCAGCATTCATCTCTCCTCACCTTCCTTTGAATCCCTGGCAACCACTGCAAACAACAATGCTTTGAAACTCATTTTATTCAGATACAAATATCCGAGAAGCATGCATACAAGTGTCTATAGACATATGCACTATGCACATTCTTTGTATGTACAGAGCAATTTCAGAATACTTATTTTTGAGTAGACAAGTAGTAATATTTTCAGCACTCTCGCTTTTTGCCTTAATAAATAAGCAATATATATATTTGTGTGTTTCTATGTGTGAATGTGTTTGTGTATGCATTTATTAAGAATAACACTAATGCTTTCTCTTTTATATAGAAATAATTGTATGCCTAAGTACTCTTGCATTTAACTTTATAGGATACAGATATTTCCCAAAATCAAGCAACCAAAAAACTTTACTGAGCTCTATTCTGTGCTGAACTTCATACAAAGAGGAGAGTACAGGAAAAAGGTAGTTCTGATCTTTGTGTTTATGTCTTAGACAAATAGGTAACACCTGCCGGTGAGCATGGCATAGGCAGGAGCTCTCACAGAGTGTAGGTGGGAAAAGAAATTGGTTCAGTTTCTTCAAACAACTCATTGTTATTCAGTCAAGTTGGAGATGCACACCCTGAGACCTTGAAAATTTCATTCCTAAGTATGCTGTAGATAAACTCTTACATATATACACAAGGAAAACAGAGCAGGGTGGAACTTATGAGTGAATGGCAATATTTTTTGTAATAGTGGTAAACTGGGAAGATCTCCAAAGTCCATCTACCATAGAATGGTTAAATAGAACGTGGAATGTTCATATGGTGGAACATTATGTTGCAATAAAAATGACTGTGGCTCTAGGCAAATATGGGTGAAGCTCAAAACCATAATGTTGGGGGGGAAAGTACAGAAAAATACATTCAATGTCATTCTAATTAGATAAAGTTCAAAACCAAACAAATGTCATTTGGAGGATAACATATAGAATAACCTATAAAGTGTAATGATTAAATACTAGGGCTCCTTTTTGGGAGAAACAGTGGGAGGAGATGATTCAAGTAGGTATCCACAGGTTCCAAAGGTACAGATTATATTCTATTGGTTAGTTTGGATGGTAGATACATGACTCCTTGTTTTATCAATGGTCTTTAGGTAATATATGTATTATCTATACTGCTTTGTATATATGTATTTCACGGTACAATTTAAAAATAAAAAGTATCAGAAAAGAGACCAGTTGGATTTATGTTATCACAATAACACTGTAGTTAGGTGTCATTACGATGGTTTTGACTCCCAGACACCCTATGTGTAATAGAACAAAACACTGCCTTCTTCTGCACCATCGTCATGTTGGTATGCTTGAGTCCATTGTTATAGGCACTACGTCAGTCTGTCTCCTTGAAGATCTTCCTCTTTTTCCCTGTCCTTCTACATTACCAAGCACGATGTCCTTTCCCAGGACTTGATCTCTCCTGATGACGTGTCCAGAGAACATGAGATGTAGTCATGCTCCTTGCTTCTAAGGAGCACTCTGGCTATGCTTCTTTCCAGACAGAATTGTTTTTTGTTTTGGCAGTCCATGATATAGTCAATATTCTTCATCAACATCGTAATTCAAAGGCATCAGTTCTTCAGTCTTTCTTACTCACCTTTCAGCTTTTGCATGCATATGAGGTGGTTGAAAACACCATGACTTGGGTCAGGTACACCTCAGTCTTCAAGGTGACATCTTTGCTTTTCAAGACTTTAAACAGGTCTTTTGAGACAGCTTTGCCCAATACAATGTGTCTTTTGACTGTTGCTTTTATGGTTATTCAATGTTGGATTCAAGTAAAATAAAATCCTTGACAACTTCGGTAGTCCAGTTTCTTAGATTATTTGTTCAGCATATAATGATAACATTAGTTTGGTTATAGATGATTTCTTTCTTTTCCTGCTTTTTCTGTAATGTTTCTATTACCTTCATAATTAGAATAAGTAATCCACTTATAGGGAAATGGCAATATTCTGGTTTAGCCTAAGTAAGTCCTCAAATATAACTTGTAGTAGTTTTAGTTAGAATTACGGGTTTCCCAAATCTCCAGGGAAGCACCAGTGTTAAAAGAACCCCCCAAAGGTGAAAGTTCTACCAACATGTACCCTTGAGTACCCTTGAGATGCTGTTACTCTGTTTTTCCTGGAAGCTGCTCACTTTTAGGAATGAATGCATTATTCTGAGGTGAAGAGAGAAGATATAATCACACAGTAAAAACAATTTTTCTAGAAGCAGCCAAGAAGCCCTCTCTGGAGTTTTACTCACTCTCCTTCCTCCCCCTGAGGTCACTATCCTTTTTTCATCTTGCTGTTGTACTTTGTATACACACCCGTCCTTTGTACCAATCACACTGTAGTTTCACTATTTGTTGATTTGGCTGTCTCTTTGTCTAGACTCTGAGCTCCTTGGGGTAGGGTTTAAACAACAGTCATGTTGTATCTCCTGTTTGCACCTCTGTGCTTGGAATAGAGTATCTGCCCAGATGACATTTACAAAACTAAACAAAAGCTGTACCACAGATTTGACAATGCTATGGGGCCTACATTTACACATGACTATGAAAACCTAATATTCAAGAAAGCTAATCTTCATGCAGGATGAGTCACTATGTTGGCATCATGTTTAAATATAAAATCTGGAGTTAAAATACTATACATATCATAAAAATGGATAGTCATTGCACAACACAATGAGCATAAAAATTTGGTAATTTCCAGGCACATGCCAACAACAGTATTTTCCACACTGTATTGATGCTACCTTTTGTCCTCAACACCCTCCTTCTGTCCACCACAGGCTGTAATGCTTAAACTTGCTATTTTTAGCAGCAAGTTGTCAGGGGCCTTGACTTCCACTTAGAATGATACCGTATGTGTTCTGAGAATGCAGGAGCTGAACTAGTCATGATAGAGCAATCAGATTGTCTGGTGATCATGATCTTCTGTTAGATTGACTGAAAAAATACTTCCTTGTCAGAAGATGGCAACTAGCCCAAATGTCTGCAAAACAGCCATTCTCAGGACCAATAGGAACATAGTGCCTAGTTCCCTCTGGCACCTAAACACTTGTGACATGCCGATATGATACTTTCACCTGGTATTTCAAAAGTCTTTAGACATCTCATCCAGTCAGAAAAGAGCCTTCTTGTTTCTTCTCTCATTTTTTTTTTTAAATTCTCCTACTAGCTTTCCCGGGATTGGGTGGAGGTGAGGTTGGGGGTGGGGATGAGGGGATTGTCACCATTGGTCTGCTTGGGTAGAAACTTGCTAACCCACCACCAGATCTTTAAGGTCAGGGTGTGAACCTTGGCAGTCCTAGTCTTTAACTGTGCAATTTGTTGTCCACTTAGTTCGGTGGAAATAAATCCAGGATTTCTCAAAAACTTATTCATTTGTAGTTGAAGGAAAAAAGAATAAAAAAAAACCACACAAAATAACCAGTTGAATAGCTTCTTGATTAAATTTTCTATTAAAACATCCCAATCTAAACTGCCTTGGCTGAGACTCACCTCCTCTAGTCCCCGTCTTCTAGCACAGACCAAGTTCACAAATCAAAGGCTGATGTAGAGTTGGGTGGCCCAAATATTCAGTCCCTGGAATTTTTGGCTCCTTCTGGAAGCTTTGTGTTCCTGACTCCTGATACAATTTTATGACCTTTTTTCCTTGGTCGCTGGGTCCTGTCCTGACCTCTCAGATCTTCTAACATAGTACTAAGGATTTCCTTCCTAGGTGATAACAAATCCATACTGTTTTCATAGCCAAAGTCTATACTGTTGTGAACAATTTCCATACTATTAAATATTTTTATTGTATCCTTATATTATATTCTATCATACATACTTATAATTATTTACGTGATACCCAATTGTTTAATGTTTGTGTTATTTCCTAGTTTTAGCCATTATAAACATAACCTTGATTACACAAAAACCTTGTATGTACTTCTGATTGTTTCTTTAAAATAAACTCCTAAAAGCAGAATTGATAGAACTGTGTAAACATTTTTATGGCATGATACATGTTGCAAGATAATCCACCTGAAAAGTTGTATATTTTTCACTTTCACCAACAATAGGAATTATGTTAAAAAATTTTGACACTCTTAAGGCAAAATGAAGAAACTGATCTTTTATTATTCTTTGGTTCTTAATCAAAACCCTGGTGGCATAGTGGTTAAATTTGCTTACCAAAAGGTTGGCATTTCCAATCCACCTGGTGCTCCTTGGAAACTCTATGGAGCAGTTCTACTCTGTCCTGTAGGTCACTATGAGTCAGAATTGTTGCAACAGCAGTGGGTTTTGATTATTAATGGAGTTGAATTTGTATTTCTTGTTTTATAAATTGTTGTTTCCTGTTCATTGACCTTTTCATTTCCCCTCTTGGGTGTTCATCTTCCTTTTACTGATTTATAAGAGAGGAGTTCCAGCTTTGAAGTTTTATTTTACCATGAAGGAGACCATATTTAATACTTTTTTTTTAATTAAAGAATTCAGAAACTCATTCTAAAAGTAGTTCTTTCTTGATTGAAACAGAATTTTTCAACACAAGTAATAGGTTGAAGGACTGTTTGGTGTTCTAATGAATGCAGGCAAGAGAGTCACAGGATCATATAGGAACAAGATTGATACTTCTCGCTGATAAGAAATACTGACACAAAAATAACAGAAAACTCAAAATATGATTTTGCGATTAAAAGAAACAGGCAAAAACTAATTAATGGGTGTGGTCAATTCTCTTTGGTACCTTGAACTCTTCTGGCTCACATATGAAAAATTTTTTTTCTCTATTTTTTTTATTTAATATGACTGAGTGAAAATGTACATTCCTGTGTAAATTTACATGCCCACCTATATGCAGCTTCCACTGCTCTCCATACGTGTCTCATCCTCCCAACAGTCTCCTTTCCCCTCCTCTCCACCAACTCCGCTTCCTCCAGACAGAGGTCAGCAGGATGATATCCTATAGATGCATAGAACCATAAAGTGCATCCAATATATGGTCACTCTGCATTGCCAAGTCCAATCCATTCATGTCCAAAGAGTGGACCTTCATTATGATTTATGGGCAAGGGCAGCGTCAGGGCCAGGGGCCATGCTCCCAGGGGAACCCTGAAACTGCTGGATCATCAATTGAGGTCTTTTAGTGGAGATCTCAGGATGCACCCCTTTTTATTCTTGTGTTGCCAGTGAGACTCAACTTAGTGAGCTCCATCACGGCTATCACTGGTCGTGGCTGGGCACCATCCAGTTCTTCCAGTCCCAAGTCGATGTAGGCACCCACTCATGTGGGTCTCTCTATCTTCTGGGTTGTCTTTACCCCATGTCATTTTGGTCCTCGGTGAGCATCCGTTCCTGCTGAGTTGGGACCATTTGCTGTGCCCTCGGATGGTAGCTTGGCAGCTTTTAAGACCCTAGATGCCGCTCACCACTGTGGGGTGCAGAGAGCCCTCTTAGCAAAATGCTAGTTGTGCCAATTGGCCTCGATTTCACCTAAGAGCATGGTCCCCTGCCCCATGCCCCAGCTACTCTATCCTTGCAATATTGGGTTAAGATGGAAGGAGTACTCAAGTTATGCTGAAGTCCACTTAATGTTGTTCTTGTTTCTAATGTGTGCTATCACCGATTTCACCCAACCAGATTTCAAGCAACTATCTAATCTAACCCTCCCCTCCTCGCCCTTCCTCCTTCCCCTCCGTTGCAGCCATCAAAGAGTCTTTTCTTCTATACATAAGTCTGCTTTTGAGATCTTATCATAGGGGTGTCATACAATATTTGTCCTTTTGTTGCTGACTACTTTCACTCAACATAATGTCTTCCAGTTGAAACCAGGTTGTGAGATGTTTCCTGGAATCATCATTATTCTTTATCACTGTGTAGTGCTCCACTGAGTATATGTACCATAGTTTACTTATCCATTCTTCTGTTGTTGGGCATCTGGGTTGATTTGAAAAAATTCTTGATAAAGAATTTCACAAATTCAACATCAATCCTAAAATGATTAGTATAACATCCCTAATAATGTGTTGTAAAATTGGAAAAAACAATTTCAAAATATCAATAATTTAAAAACCACATCAAATATGGCTAGCCATTCTAAGGAGAGTCTATTTTAACAACAAAAAGTTCTCCATAGAAAGTATAACCATATGTTATCAGATGAATAGGTGATCAGAGAGTTTGCAGCCCAAATTAACCATCATTAAGTTTACAGTTGTATGTCAAGCAGTTTATCAATTTTTTAAAAAAAGGCATTCCCTCCATGTTTGATACTTGTGAGGGCAAAGATTTTATTTCTTAGAGATGATCAGCACATCTCCCATCCCATGTGCTCTTCTTACAAGGTGACTGATATTCTTTCTATCGAGAAGGATGGGTCTATCTGCGTTCCTTCTCTTTGAACCTGGGTAGACCTGTGACTGTGGCTCCAAGGGTACTATAGCGGGCATAATAATGGTCCCTCAAAGATGTCCACATCCTAAGCCTCACAGTCTGTGAATATGTTAATTTGTGTAGCAAAGGAGAATTGAGGTTGCAGACAGAATTAAATTTGGTAATCAGATGACTTTGAGTGGAGAGATTATCTTGATGGCTGAATATAATCACAACGATCCTTGTAAGTAGAAGAGAGAGGCAGAAGAGTCAGTCAGAGAGGTTAGATTGGAACACATGACAATACTGGCTTGGAAGAGGGAGGATAGGGTTCAACAGCCAATAAATGTGAGTGCCCTCTAAAATCCACTGCTACGGAGTCGATTCCAGCTCATAGCGACCCTGGAGGACAGAGTCGAACTTCCTCATAGAGTTTCCAAAAAGCGACCAGTGGATTTGAACTGCTGGCCTTCTTAGCAGCTGTAGCACTTTACCAGTATACCACCAGGGTATCCAACAGAGAAGATACTGCCTTTGAGTTGGTCCAAACTCACAGGAGTGCCCTCTAGAAGATGGAAAAGGCAAGCAAAGGGATTCTCTCATACAGCCTCCAGAAGAAACATAGCCTTTGCCAACAACTTGTCCTTAGCTCAGTGAGACCCATTTTGATGTCTAATCTCTAGAACAGTAAGATAATAAACTTGTGTTTGGGATACAGCAGCGATAAGAAGCTAATACAGGACCTACGTTACTGCTGAGGTTAGTTCATGAAAGGATAGCATTCACTTGGTTCCCTTTAAGCCCAGTCAGCGCGCTGTGAGGAACTGGGAAAACCCATGTGGAGAGGCTCCCAGCCTCGGCTGAGGTTCTAGCATCAACTCCAGATGCAAGTGAGTGATTCTTAATGATGATTGTAGCCTTCGCCGCCGTCTGACCACCACTTTAGGAGAGACCCTGAGCATGGACTGTCTGGGTGAGCTTGGTTACCTTGCAGAACTATGATTGATTAAGACAATAATAATACTATTGTTGTTCAAACCAGAGATCATTTGAGGGGGTATAATTGATTACACAGCAAAAGATAAGTAAGAACAGTTGGTGTACATCCACTTTTAAAATTTTACAATTTTTATTCATCTGTCTCATTATAAATAAATATTCACTTTTGTATCTAATGTAATGTTTATTGGTAAAGTCTACAATTTGTAAATTGTAAAGCTTTAGCTCCCTCAAAAATCTTGTTCTGCCCTTGCATGTACCTATGATGGCTTGTTCAAAATCTAGTTGAAACATAGTAATGCATATAATTAAACATATATGAGGATTTTTTTTTTTGAGATCTGAGGGCCTTTGATATAAAGGAATCTTTGTTTTCAGAAGTTAATGAAAAAAGCTTTTATTCTGAAGAAATTTTAAAATGTCAATGAAAGGAAAATTTAGGCTGATAACTATTCATATCTCTTTAAATGTCAATTGTCTTTTCATTTGAAATAAAGAGATCTTTTTTCCCCACAGGATATAAAAATTTCCTTTAAGAATAACATAATCTATTCAACAGATGTCTCCCACACGGTTCTTTGCTGATACTGTAAACTTTATATAGTACTGCAATGCCAAGAAAAGACAGAAAATGTCTGTGATGGACTTAGGTTATGGTTCTTGGAACAAATCCAGAAAAAGTATGCATTATGTACACAATAATGCATAATATCCTGGAATGCAGCCTTGGCTTCTTAACAGATATTTGCTCTGAAACCGGATCCCCTTTTGTGGTCTGATTTGAGGAATCACTGTATTCTCAGTTGCCTTCTCCTTTCCCATGTCAGGGTTCTTGTTTCTACCACCGTGGTGTTGATTCTAATGTTGACCCTCTGTGTGCAGAATAGAACTGCTTCATAGAGTTTTCATGGCTGTGAGGCCTGTGGTCCGAGGTGCCTCTGGCTTGGGCTCAAACACCAGCCTTTCACACGGAAGGGGAAAGCTTAACCAAGAGGGCTATCCAGGGGCTCCTATGTCAGTTACTCCATTTATTTCAGTTAACTGTTAGCATAACAGAAAGAGCTCAAGGCTGAAGTAATGAGTGGGGTCACAGCGCCAAAAATGAGCTGAGTTCTTGGGTTTCAGAAGGGATAATTTGCAGGAGGCTAATCGCTTGCTCTGGGTTCGCTATGAGTCAGAATCAACTGGTTTTTCTGATGAGTTAATCACTTGCAGGCTAGTAGAACTGAAGAGTCTAAACTGGAAAGCTAGGAAAACTGGTCCTCTTACTGTTGTCATTCAGATGATCTCTTAACCAAACAAAAGCCAAACCAGTTGCCACTGAGCAGATTTCAAGTCCTATGTTGCAGAGTGGCAGTATGATCCATGGGTTTTCAAAAGGGCTGTGACCCTTCAGAAGCCAGTCTGTTAGGCTTGTCTTCCCAGGTGCCTCTGGTGGTGTTTGAATTGCCAATGTTTCTGTTCATAATCAAGCATTTAACCATTTGCGCTACCCAGAGGGTCGTGAGATGATCTCTGCACTGTGGATAATTTCCATAATTCTAATATCAGTGTCTGAAAATTGTATTGTGAACATCACCAGTTTGAGCAGAGGTGAACGCACTCACATGCCCTTATCATTAACAATAGCAACTATATATATACTTATATATATGAGTCGGATCCAACTTGACAGCACTTGGCTTGGTGTATACTATGTACCATACTATATATATACTATGTACTGTTTACTATACACACACACACACACACAAAAAAAAAAAAAAAATTGCTGCTGAGTCAGGTCTGACTCATAGTGACCCTAGAGGTCAGAGTAGAATTGTCACATAGAGTTTCCAGGGAGCACCTGGCAGATTTGAACTGCCAACCTTTTGGTTAGCAAACATAGCACTTAGTCCACGACACCACCAGGGTTTCCACATATACACACATATACCAAAAAACCCAACCCCCCTGCCACTGAGTCTATTCCAACCTATAGCGACCCTATAAGACAGAGCAAAACTGCCCCATAGAGTTCCCAAGGAGCACCCGATGCATTGGAACTGCCGACCTTTCGGTTAGCCACTGTAGCACTTACCTACTACACCACCAGGGTATATAGAAATATATATACACAGTATGTATATACACAATATTTGAAATGATTGTATCCATGAGGAAGTTAGAAAGGAGATATATACATATGCTGTTTTGCTGATTTATATTGATGATTACCAGGAAAAAGGGTTTAATCTGCTCTACAGATATCATTCTCCACATTCAGATTCAAAAATGAGCTGTTGGGTGACAGGGCTGAATCACTAATAATGGTACCTGGGTTAAGCTACACCTTCCCTGCTTTTCCCTAAAGCAGACAGTCCCGTCTCTTTTTAAAGTTCTGTAATCAGAGCCAATTTTAGCAGAAAGTTTGAGGCTGTAAGCCACCCTTAATGACAGAAAATAGCCCAGGCAGGGAGGCCAGAAACAGCAGGAGTGTGGCTTCCTGTCAGCTGTCTTTGTCATCTAGTGCTGCTCTAACAGAAATTCCGCAAGTGGATAGTTTCAAAAAGAGAAATTTTATTCTGTCACAGTCCAGCAGGCTACCAATCGAAACATAGGCCTTCAACTCCAGGAGAAGGCTTTCTCACTTGGACCTGCAGAAAGGTCCTTGTTGTCAACTTGCCCTGGACTGGGAGCTTCTGAGGCACAGGGACCCTGTATCCTTTCCCAAGGTGTGCTCTGCTCCCGGCACCACTTCTTGATAGTACGAGGTCTCCAGCTCTGCTTGCTTCCCTTTCCTTTTTATCAAAGACTTTGTCTTAAGGCACACTACAATCTTATAAATTGAGCCCTGCCCTAAGAACATAACTGCCCCCCATCCTCCCATCCTAACATCATAGAGACAAGATTTACAACATGCAGGAATATCACATTATATTAGGAATCATGGCCTAGCCAAATTGCTACACACAGTTTTAGGGGGACACAATTCAATCCATGACATCAGTTTAGTAAACACAATGCTGAAGCGCTTTCTATCAGGGTGACTTCTCACCAGTTTTCTTTGACGAGGTTAGAGATGATCCTGCTTCTCCCTTCATGAAGTCACAGCTTTGGAAAAAATCCAAATAGCCTAGATGTATACAGAAAAGTGTTTTTACAACATATGGACATAATCTTTCCATGCACTGTAGGCACACTACCTGGCTTTTTTGTTTTGTTTTATTTTATTTTCTAGATTAGAAATCTAAGGCTCAGAGCAATGTGAATACTTCAAGACATTCATGGTAATAACTCAGATGTTGTCTGCTGCAGTCAGCCCCTAACTCATGGCAATTTCCTGTACAATGGAATGAAATTCTGGCCCATCCTTGAGATGGGTTACAGATCAGACAGTAGTGATCGATGGGTTTTCAACTCTAATGAGTAGGGATTCAGGGCCAGGCATTCTGATCACATAGCTGGCGCTCTTTGCCCTATACCTCAGATGTAATGTACATGTTGAAACCATGTTTTATTTATCAACTTATATATTCCTAAGGCCTAGTACCATGCCCAGCACCTACTGAGTACTCATTAAATGTTTGTTGAATAAAAATAGGTGCCTATTGTTCAAAATCATTCATTCTTTTTGTGTGTTTCAAGTGAAAGTCTACAATTTGAGTCAGTTTCTCATACAAAAAAGACTACAAACTTTCACACCCTTTGTTAAGTGACCCTAGCTGCTCTTCCCACACTGTGACAACACACTCCTCCCCACTCCTCCTTATTTCCCCTGTCCATTTAACCAGCTCCTGTACTCTGCCTTCTCATCTTGCTTCTGGACAGGAGCTGTCCAGTTAGTCTCCTGTCTTTACTTACTTAAGCCTGAAGCACACTCATCAGTCTACTTTTATGTCATGTGTTGTTGTTGTTAGGTGCTGTCGAGTTGGTTCTGACTCATAGTGACCCTACGAACAACACAACGAAACACTGCCCACGATCGTTTTTATCCTTAATCCTATTGTTGCGGCCACTGTGTCAATCCATCCCGTCGAGAGTCTTCCTCTTTTTCGCTGACCCTCCACTCTACCAAGCATGATGTTCTTCTCCAGGGACTGATCTTTCCTGACAACCTGTCCAACGTATGTAAGATAGAGTCTTACCATCTTTGCTTCCAAGGTGCACTCTGGTTGTACTTCTTCCAGAAGAGATCTGTTTGTTCTTTTATGTTTTATAGACCAGATCACTTTTTGTCTGAGGAGTTGTTTTATGCAATCAAAATAATTATTTCTGAAGAGGAAAATACGATGTCTGTAAAGTTGTTGAAGTTCTGACGCTTTACAGGATTCAGGGAAGTCTGACTATTCATTTAGACAGGTACTACAGCAGCCACTTGGGAATACCGAAATACAGAACTAAAATATCTGGCTTAAGGGTGAGTAGATTTGAAGGCCACTCCCTCACAAGGCATGGGTTCACTGAATGCAGGCATTGTGTCTGTGTGGGTGCACCAGTGCTCATTTCCCTCTACATGTCCGTCTTCTGTTTCACAGTCTCAGATGTCACTGAGGACAAAGGGCTCTGTGTCAGGCCTCCATGGGGCTATTTATCGGCAGGGGGCTATAGAAGCAGAGAATCACCCAGCCTCACTGCTCCCGTCTTACTGTCATTGTGCTCTACAGTGATAGAAGTATCTTAGAATAAAATAAATTTCCACGAAGTCCTTCTTAAGGATGGTTAGATTTCTGATGTCCCAATTTAGTGTATGTGCATGGTACAGGAAAGTTGTCTTGAAAAGAGCTTAGGAAAGCCTGAAAGGTAGCTAACAGGTGAAACCTGACTACCTTGCCAAGCCAACCAAGTGCCGCTGAGTCTACCTTGCCAAGGCCAAGTGCAGTCTACCTTAGGGGGAACTATATTTTTAATGAAGAATTCTAGCTCCAGCAAGGGAGGTCAAAACGATGAGCACAGATAGAACCTGGAGAAAGGTTGCCTTAAATGTGTGTGTGTGTTTGTGTGTGTATTTGTAAGATATGTTAACTACAACAACAAAAGTACAACAGCAGAGTAAAAAGAGAAAACCTGCATAAGTTTCTCCCCAGAGTATCACCATGTTTTTAAAGGAGGTGGGGGAGGGGCATGGGGAGAGGACGGTGTGACTAATGGATCCGTATTGTAAATTACTGCTTTCTTTTATCTTAAGGAGATAAAGTAGACAAAGGTGGATAAAGGGCTATGGAAAACATGACCAATTTTTAATTCTATACTTAAAAAGGGCTTCAAAAGCTGAAGATACAACACTATTTACAAAGCTTTCTTATGTTACTCCTGGAGAACTGTTTACCTCATTCAAGTTAAACAATATCATACAGTACACTGTATATACATATTGTGCAGTATAGTGCATATGTACACTGTATATACACCTTGTCCAGTTTATAGCACTTAGGAATTTAAACAAAGGGCAGTTTTTAGGTCTTTTTGTTTTATATCTTCTATTATTTTCCAAATATTCTACAATATAATTTTACATTTGCCGTTCCACATCATTTTTTATGTACCTTCTGTTCCTTTACCAGCTCTCTTTGCCTTAAAAAAAAGTCCCCAGCCTCCTTTATGTTTGGATCACAACTCTCTCATGGTGTGTTTTCCTCCTCTAGCTGCTTTCTCTCTACAGACTATTCATTGAGCCTTTTAAAACTTTGTACGATGAGCTGCCATCTACGTAATTCTAATCTTAGTTCTAGTTTCAAAGTTAGTTGCATGTCCCCATTTAGTTATCAGCATAGATTTCCAGTGAGGTTGTATCAAGGAAAAGTCATAAATTTTAATGATGTTTAAAAAACCAAACAAGTATAGACTATATCATTTGTAAATAGTCTGGTCATGCAATTTTATTTATGTTCTGAAACTCTGAGCAAAGCAAGACCATGCCAAAGTAAGAGTATTATTAGCTCTTTAAAGCTTCCCTCTCCAGCTGGTCTGTGCTCCAGACCCCTGTGTCCAAAGCAAACAAAAACCAAACTCATTGTCCTCTGGTTCCTTCCACCTCACAGGGATCCTGCATGACCAAGTGGAAAAGCCCCACAGGGTTTCATGGAGCAGCAGATGGACTGCAACTGCTGACCTTTTGGTTAGTAGTGGGAACTACTTCTGCCGCCAGGATTCTGCCTGTGTCTAGTCCTAGCTAGTATGTAAAGGGGTCTATTTCTAAAATTCCTTGACTGCTCTTAGAAAAAAGAGAAAGTGGCTGCATTAGCTGTACTGTATGCCTGCCTGTCTTTTACAGACAAAACAATCAATAGAAAATATAAGGACAATTGGAAAGGAGAAATCCGTTCCCAGGGGTGATTATCTAGATTAGAACTCTTGAATGTGTTATTTATTCTTACTGAATTATAGGTGCTAGCAGGAAGAGAAGGGAGCTAGTAAAGAAAGGGACTATACAGGTCAGAGGGGAGTCTCTGCTTACATACCCCAAATATACTCCATGTGAAAGTTTCTTAGGCCTAAGGCACCTGGCTTTTGGCCTCACCTCTTAATAATGCTAATTATCATGAACAATAAACGATAATTTATGGATGACCAGAAGCCTTTGGGAGTCTCCGTTACAGTAACAGCATACTGGAAGTACTCTATTAAAATTATCAGAAGTTTATGTTGCCCTCATTAAATGTACACAGGTACTCTTTCATGTACTAACCACCCAGCTTCATTAATTTTCAGCTTTTTGCTAATCTTGTTTCATGTTTACTCATCATTCCCTTCCCTCACTTGGCTTATGAAATTTTAAAGCAAATACTCAAAATTTGACTATTTTATTCAGTATTTCAGCATTTTACTCAATACTTCAGTATTCACCCCTGAAATTTAATCACCACTGGCTGGCTTGGCAGGTCATTGCAAAAGGGACCCGCAGAACAAATAAAGAATGTACAAAGAAATCTCTAAGAGGTGGAAGGGTTGTCACAAAGGTTAGCTGGTTGTTCGGGCTCTTTGATGATGAGAAGCTAGTTTAGCATTCCCAGGGACAGGCGTCAGCAGCCGAGTGGAACAAATCGCCAACGACAGGTAAAGGAATTCCTTCTAATCTGTTCATTTAGGCATGCGCAATCCAGACCCGAGAGTTGCTAAGGCCTCAAGGAAGACAGAAGCACCAGATACAGTGAAACCCAATCAAAAGGCGCAAGCACTAATCAGTTGGCCAATCTGGATTCGAGAATGAATCAGAGCCTCAGCCCTCCGCCCTCACCCAATCAGAGACCCGGCTACTTTGGGCGGACTTTTCAAATCAGCGAAAACAAAACAAATCGGGGACCTTTAAAAGGTGCGATGTGACCCAGAACTATATCCTTCCGCCTTTCAGCACTAGTTCTCCATTTCCCTTTCATCCCAGCTCAATTGCGGAATAAATTCTATGCTCAGATTTCACCCTCCGCCCAGCAACCGACAGGGGACTATCTTGGTAAACAAAGGAGTGCCGTGAAGGTCATAAAACAGGCTAAAGTCTCTGGTTTGGGTAGGGACTCTTTTGCAAACTTCTAGAGGTAGTGGTGGATTACTCCGCGGGGAGTCACGTGCTCCACCCCCTTGGGGGCGTCGAAAACGCAAAACAAAAACAAGGGGTTCGCTTCGGCTTCCGCGGTGGGGGCCGTGGTGTCAGAGCTGCTGGTGGGGCCTTGGGTCTGAGGATAGGCGCTGCACCTCAGCGGGAGGGTAGGCCCGCGGGCAGCGAGATGAAGCCCGGACTGTGAGGCCGAGGCGGCGGTGGCCGCAGGACGAAGAATCGATGCTGGTCCGGGGACACAGCTGAGGCGGCGGGGCCTCAACCTAAGGCCGGCCCGTGACGCTCCCGCCGCACTCAATTCCCTCCGGGCCACAACACCTTGGGCCGGCGGAGGGGTGTCTCCGGCACGGTGAGTGGGCCCACCCGGGATAGCTGGGTTTCTTTGTTCGCAGTTGGAACTGGCTGGGGGAGGGGATGTTGGTTAACGACCCCCTGTGCTGCTCACGCCCTCACCCTTGGGAGCTAAGCCTACTGCCCTCTGCTCCAGCCTCCGGGGGAGTTAGTGCCTGGCAACAGGAAGTTGAGGGTGGGATAGATAGAGGGGGTCAGGAGGCTGAAGACAATTCTCTGCTTCGGTGTCCCCGTACCCCCACCCCATTTTGTCAGGGGGATTTTCTGGGGATGGTGCTTCTTGGGTCGGCAGCCCCAGGGCCCCGCACAGCTGCAGAACTGCGGTGTCATTGGGTAGACGGCTTTTACTCAGCTAAGGGGCGAGCTGGATTTCTGTCCTGGGGCCCCCACCCGGCCGCCTTCTCGGGCTGGACTTCCTGCCACCGGTGTTGGTTCCCTTTAGGCGCATCTGCACTGCCAAAGCAAAGGTGTCAATTTTCGGACTAGAATCCAACCAGAGGGCTTTTTGGGGTTGGGTCTCCAGTTGGGGCGGGGCCCTAGAGTCTCCTCCTCCGGTTCTTTGTTCCGTGCGAGACTTTCTCTCCGCTGCCCCCTGTTGTGCAACATCCCCCAACCCGCAGGACCCACTGCAGTTGCTGCCCCCTGTGCGGCCTGTAGGGCGGGAGCCCCTCCCTCCGTGGCTTCAGGTAGGCTCGGACTGCCCGGACACCCGTCTAGGTTCCCGTTGTGCAACGCCTGAGGCTGGCCAGTCAGGCCCAGCGCTGGCGGCTGGACGTGACTACTGCCCTTCCCCCTGCCACACCTCTTTGGTGGCGGGGAAGGTTTGCTTTGACTTTCTGGCCGAGGAGACTGGTCTCTAGCCGTTCTAGCCGGACCCGTTCTTGCTGGGGTGGGCTGGTATGTCGGCCCCCTCCACCCTGGAGGTATTGGCACTAAGCCCCCTACCCTCCACTTTCACCCCTACCTAGGATACACTCTTAACTGTTTGTGGTGACTTTGATGCAGATGAAGGATTTGGGGACAGAAGACTTGGCAGGTCATGAAGGGGTCCAGCTCTTCCGATTGTTGAGCCACTACCTGGAACAGGAACAGAGATTCCAACCGCGAGAAAAAGGGCTGAGCGTGATTGAGGCTACTCCAGAGGTAAGTTCCTGGGAAAGAAGAGTCGCTCAAGCAATTGAGGGAGTTTGGAGGGGTGGGTAACCTTTTTCCCTCAGCTGGATCAAGACCAAAGCTGAAAAGTTTCCTACAACCAAAACTGATCCTTCTGGAAAATTAAAAACAAAACAAAACAAAACCCACTGCTGTCGAGTGGATTCTGACTAGTGACCCTATAGGACAGAGTAAAACTGCTCCATAGAGTTTCCAGTGAGTACCTGGTGAAGTTGAACTGCTGACCTTTTGGTTACCAAGCTGTAGCACTTAACTACTATGTGGAATATTAAGGTAAACTATAATGTAACATCATGCTTTTTTTGTTTCTTAGCTAAAACAAGAATAATACTAACTCCAGAGAAGTGTTGCTGAAATACCGTCTGGTTATGAAATAGTGTTTTGAGTATGATCTTAAATCTTTTTTTTTTTTAAGCTTGTTGCCTTCATTCTGAGGGAATTATTTTGTGTGCTATAACTCTGGAACTGTGACAACAGTTCACCTTACATTGAATCCCTGAAGCTGTCTAATAATGGATATCTTGTAAA
Source organism: Heterohyrax brucei (assembly GCA_028571685.1). Taxonomy (NCBI): domain Eukaryota; kingdom Metazoa; phylum Chordata; class Mammalia; order Hyracoidea; family Procaviidae; genus Heterohyrax; species Heterohyrax brucei. Next base: position 114,019,381 of record CM053143.1, on the reverse strand, counting down.
AGTAACGATTCACAACGAGCGTGGTTGCTAACCCAAAGACCAGCGGTTCAGACCCACTAGCCACTCCTTGGAAAGAAACCCTATGAGGCAATTCTACTGTCCTCTGCAGGGTTGCTAGGAATCAGAATCACCTCTGGGAAGGAGTGTTTTTTAATACCTGATAAAAAAGTATGTAGCTTTGGTTAAATGGTACCACTCTCGTTGCTCCCAGATTGTTTAAAATGAAGGAGGAAAACGGTCTTTAGTTGAATCTGTTTAAGAGTGGCCTGTAACAGTGGGCTCAGATATTCCAGCACTGTGGAGATGGCTGATGGCATAGGAGTAGGCAGTGTTTTATCCCATTATACATGAGTTCTCTCAGCTGCAAGTGATTTGTTGATACCTAACAACCTTATCCAATAAACTTAGGCTCTTGGTTTTTATTGCAGAGTGATAACACTTTGTGTTCAAGATTGAGAAATGCCAAAGCAGAAGATTTAAGGAGTTTAACCAACTTTTTTGGATCTTGCACTGAAACTTTTGTCCTGGCTGTCAATATTTTGGACAGATTCTTGGCTCTTATGAAGGTATTTACTCAGTTTTATAAATACATCTTCGTTTTTCTGTATGCCTAGCATGCAAGAGTTCAATAAATTTGTTGAGTGTAATGTACATTATACATAAACTTTTTTAATAATTACAGATGTGATGTTTAGTGCTATCTTAAAGGACTACAAAATTAAATGTGTTGTCTCAGGTTTTGCTGTGTCTTGCACGTACATTTTATTTCTGAAGATACAGCAAAATGAAGACTAACATATTTTAGGTATTCTTTGTATGTGTAGACCTCAGGATAACATTTTTATATTTTCATCTCCCGTTGTGTTTCTGTTGGACCCCGAGTGTTTTTAATACTGAAACACGATAAATGGAAGTATAGCAGTGTGCTAACGGCGACCTACTGCCTTCTCTGTGATAAATCATTCAGAGCAGGGAACCATAACCTTACTGTCTGTGACCAGCAACTGTTAGAAAATGTGGGGATTCTTCTGCCAATAGAATTGCTTTCAGCTGCTGGGTCAGTGTTCAGGCCACTGAAGAGAAGAGGGCAGCCATCTGTCTGTGGCAGCTTTTACACACATGTCTCATTCTGCATGACTGATAGAATTTCTTTGGGCATCTGTGCATTGAAGCATGGGATGATTCTTAAAAGATTTTCTCCATAAAAAGGCAAGAGATAGAAAGTATTTTTACAGCCAAAGAAGCTTAATTCATAGGGAGGTCTTACCGTCAGATCTCTTAGTCAGTTACAAAGTATAAGTCAGTGTTAGAAATCCAGCTTTTCAACTTGGATTGAAGGTTGTTTATTTGTCTTTATCTGGATGTAAAATTTCAGTTGAATTATCCAAATACTCAAAATTAGCGCCCCCCGCCCCTGGTTTTTTTAGATGGTGAGTTAAGACAAGTACTTAATATTGGACCATCTTGACTGTTTTGTCTTTATTAAAAAGTAAAGGCATTATTGCAGCATTCTTTTGTGTGTCTCTTTATTAAATCAAAGTGACATTTGTAAGAAGCAGCTTCTTGTTTTTCAGGTGAAACCTAAACATTTGTCTTGTATTGGAGTATGTTGTTTTTTACTGGCTGCTAGAATAGTTGAAGAAGAATGCAATATTCCATGCACTCATGATGTAATCCGGATTAGTCAATGTAAATGTACTGCCTCTGACATAAAACGGATGGAAAAAATAATTTCGGAAAAATTGGACTATGAGTTGGAAGCTACTACTGCCTTAAACTTTTTGCACTTGTACCACACTATTGTACTTTGTCAGACTTCAGAAAGGTGAGTGGGATTGAAAATAAAGTTTTATAGTGTGAGCTTTACTGTAGCTGATAGTAAGAGTGAGAATGTCAAGGAAATTTGTATTTTTACCTTTTGGAAGCTTTTAATTTTGGTTTTTAATGTCAAGTTCTTACATTCTTTGGTTGTTTAGTAAGTCTGTCTTTTCTTTGCATTGTACAGAAAAGAAACATTGAGTCTTGATAAACTAGAAGCTCAGCTGAAAGCTTGTCACTGCCGGCTTGTCTTTTCAAAAGCAAAAGTAAGTGAGTTTCTTGTTTGTTTGCTCACAATCATATTGAATATTCAGAAGTACTTATTTTTCTTTCTTTTGTAGCCATCTATATTAGCTTTGTGCCTTCTTAATCTGGAAATAGAAACTTTGAAATCCATTGAATTATTGAAAATTCTCCTGCTTGTTAAAAAACATTCTAAGGTAAGTGTCTTCTGTCCTTTTTCTCAAAAATAAGCTTTCTTCCTACTGGTGGGTTTTTTTGTGTGTGTGTGGTGACTTGAACATTAATACTTTGTAGTGCTCTTTTATATTTCATATCTCAAGTGTTGGAGTTCTCAAAATGCAACTGTGATCTACACAGACTAAACTGAGAAGGAATTTGGTCATTTAACCTAGCTTCTTTCATTATGCAGGTGTCCCTTCTGTGGTGTTCTTGACAGATGGTAACACATCTGTGTACACTGCCAAATGTTCATTGTTCTGAAATGCATACTGAAAGTGAACTTAATACATAAATAGGATAGGATAGCATCCCATCTCATTTGTAAGACTGAATCATTTCCCATAATTAACATTACCAAACTAGTATCACCAACATTTCTGTTTTTAAATCCTATAGAAAGGGAAGCTCACTGTGTTTTGGAGCCACAAAATGGCAACAAAACAGTGCAGACTACAGTCCCTTTTCATAATCTATAGACCAGTTACAGAGAAGTGTAACTTAACATGAGGTTGTATCTTCTGTCGTTTATTATTGTATCTCAGTGCCAGGTCATCTGTGAATGTAGATAGTATGTTGAGGTTTTGTTAGAGAAGTAGAGTAAACTGAGAAGCTGTGATGTGGCCTGGTTGGAGCGAAAGAATCTTAGTGCAAGTTTGGGTGGCATAGTCTTATAGCCAGGACATTGGGCAGACAGGGGTTTTGGAAGTCAGTTTGGGTGGGCTTCTAGATAGTATGTATAGGTGGTAATATGGATATCCAACTCAAATAGTGGAAGCCAAACATGGAAATGAGCAGGATTTGGGCCCAATGTGGAAGAGAATGCTGACACATTTGACAGGGACTTTGGAGGAGTTAATTTGATGAAAGAAGGATGATTTGGAGGTGCTTGTATACCTTCCAGGGAGGTAGGTGGATACACATTTGATAGGAATAAAAACTCAAACCATAATTGATGCTTAAGATTAGAATTTCTAATGAAGAAATGATGTTTGAAACTGTAAGTAACTTTGAGAAATATCTTATTTAGGGGTTGGTTGAAGCTGCAGGATCTCTTACATTTCCTCTACTTAGGAGCCAAGTAATGCAGACTGTTGACTTAGAAGGCAGTGACCAACAGTATTGGATTTTGAGCAGAGGTCCAGAAGAGTAAGAATTAAAGGTCAGTGGATAGCTCAGAAGGTGATTTCAGTAGAGTAGAGACAAGAAAGTTGAAGAAGCCAGATTTTAGGAAGCTTAAGATGTGGCTGGATATGAAAAAGTACATCCATTGTGAAGCATTTTGTAATATAGATTAATTGTAATTTTTTTCTTAATCATGGAGTTAACAGTTTTCATCTGAAGTGTTTATTAATGTGTTATCTGGCAACATCTTCAGTGAAAATTGATTTCCTTGAGGTAAATTTGGACATTCCCCAGTGGTGAAGGAACTATGTCCTTTGTGGCAAATGCTGTATTGTTAACTTCTTTGTTAGCATATGTCTCATATCATAAAATGATAACCGTATGTTACAATCTAATGTTTGTTGCAGACATCTGACTTAAATTTCTTTGTATTGGGACTGTTAAAAGTATTGATCATTAGTCTGTTGACAGACCTAGCGTTTTTTTAGGTTGATGTCTTATTCTGAGAGAGGCAAAGCTTTCTGTGCATGGAACCCTAATGTAAATTATTTGGGCCTATTGTTTTCTGTGAAACCCTGGTGTTATAGTGGTTTAGAGCTGTATGTGCTAACCATAAGGTTGGCAGTTCAAATCCACCAAGCGCTCCTTGGAAATTCTATGGGAGCAGTTCTACTCTATCATATAGGGGCACTGTGAGTCAGAATTGACTCAGTGGCACTGGGTTTGGTTTTTTGGTATTGTGCTCTTACCCTAAACCAGTGGTCCCCAAATTTTGGTTGTGTACTTGAGGAGCATTTGAATTTTTTTTCTTTGTGAGTTGATTTTTTACCTTTTTCAGGGTTGGTTTTGTGGTTGTTGAGACTCCTGTAGTACGTTTCTTGATTTGATATGTTGCATCTTTATTGTGCTTTATGGCTGCCCCTAAGATCTCCCTTGATAAACTATGTATAAACCCAATTTCAGTTACTACCATTCTTACCAGCTTCCTCCCTATCTGGAAGGACTATAATGACTGTAGTACATCCCTCTTTTTCATATGATGACATCATAGTTTTCATGATATGATCACTGGATTGTTTATTTCACTGTTACAGCTTTGATTGAGTTTGGAGCCTTCCCTAACTGAGTACGAATCTGGGTGATGTGTCCTGTATTTGCTTCTAAAATATAAAGTTGGTGGTTTTGTTCTTCTAAGCCAAGAGATTTCTTTCAGTATTTCTTGTAGCTTTGGTTTGGTTTTTACGATGTTTCTGAGTTTCTGTTTATCTGTGAATGTCTTAATTTCATTTTCCTATTTGAAAGATAGTTTTGCAGGATATATAATTCTTGGTTGGAAGTTCTCCTTGAAGGCTTTGCATGTGTCATGCCTCTGTCTCCGTGCCAGCATCATTTCTGATGAGAAATCCAACAAAATCTACAGGGTTTCCCTCTGAATGTTAGCTTTGCTTTGAGTCTTGCTGTCTTTCAGAGTTTCTGCTTAGGTTTCACTTTGTTAAGCTTGATTATAATATGTCTTGGAGTCCTTCTTTTGAGATCTATATTGAGTGGCGTACAATATGCATCTGAGATGTCTGTATTCTCTTCTTTCCTAATTTCTGGGAAGTTTTCTGTCAGCAGCTCAGCAACAGTACTTTGTGTTCTCAGGTGTGTCTTGCCCTGTTCAGGAACTCCAGTTAATCGTAGATTGTTCCTTAGTAGAGTCCCACATGTTTCTTAATCCTCTTTCATTTTTCTTGTGTCTTTTTTCTGATTTCTCCTCATAGATGCTGGAGTCAGTAGGTCTGTCTTCAAGTCACAAATTCTCTTTTCCATTTGTTCCATTCTGTTTTCTTGGCTTTGAATTGAAGTTTCTATCTCTTTGACTTTGTTTTTGACCTGTTGGATTTCAGAGTCCTGGTGTTCCATCAAATCGAATAGCTTGCTTAATTTTTCATTTTGCTGTGCTGCATTTTGTATAAGGTCTAGGAGGGCTCTCTATATAATTCTTTTGTATTGACCTTCCAATAGTTTCAGAAAGGTTTATTCATCTGGGAAGTTCTTTGGTGCTTTCTTTTGGGTGCTTTCTGAAGCCATGAGTGATTTCTTGGTTACAGTTTTCTCCAGAGTTTGTTGCTTTGGGGGCATCATGTGAGTAAGTAGAGGCTGGGAGAGATGCAGTGAGGATAGACCCCAGCTGTTTTTCTCTAGGCTGTCTTGAGAGGTAAAAGTTGTCTGACAACTTCTAAAGTCATTCAGGTTTTCAGGTGTACAGGTCCGTCTTCCCAGCTGGCAAAGTAAGCACCTCTGTATCGAACCCCAGATGTTATAAACTAGTTCAAGGTACAGAAAGGCTACTACCCTTCTGGCGTCTGCTGTCGGGCCCCACTTGTAGGCGACACTGTGTAGAATACTACTTTTATGCTGGAAAAGTACTCTCCTCTGGGCAGGGGTTGCCCCCAGCCCAGGAATTAGGTCCAGCTGTGGCCTCTGTATAGGTATGTCCACCTCCCAGTGGAACAAAATGGTGTCCCACACAATTTCGCCACCTGACTGAGACCAAAAGAGAGGCCAAAGGTGCCAAAATGCACAGAGTCCACAGCCTCTATTGCTGGGCCCCAGCCGTAGGTGACACTGTAAAATACTGCCCTTCTGCCAGAAAAGTGCTCTCCCCTGGGCAGGTACTGCCTCCCAGCCTAGGAACTAAGTCCAGCTGGGGCTTCCATATGGGTGTCTCTGCCTCCCAATGCAATAAGATGGCATCCTGTGCAAGCTTACCAGTGCCTCAGGACTGGCTACTGTATGGCAGAGGCAGAAAGAGAGGCTAAAGGTGCTGAGATGCAGAATCCAAAGCCGGGCTCTCAAAATATGGCAGTTGCGCTTGCTGATCCCACCAACAGTGCATCTGAGATTAGCGGCTAGTCAAGTCCCAGCTCTGCCCACCAGCTAAGACAGAGAAGAAAAAAATTAAAATGGTGAGTTACCTTCAGTTCATGCAAGTCTGAACTCACCAAGAGTGGGGTCAGCAAAAGAGAGGAGGTTTTGTGTTCAGTGGTATGAAGTCCGAATTGACAGCCATATGCCGTGTCATAGGGCTCTCTAGGTGTCCAGAAGGCTCTGTTTAATTATCAGTTCAGGTCTTGGTTTCCAGAGGGATTTAGGGAGATGTGTGTGTAGTCTGCCATCTTGACTCTGCCCCTACTTTCAAATTTTTTGATGCCAAGATTGCACCTCATGTCAACTAAATCAGTGTTAGGAGCACTGGTGGTATAGTGATTAAGAACTTGGCTGTGAACTGAAAGATGGGTGGTTTGAACCTACCCAGCAGCTCTGTGGGAGAGAGACCTGGTGATCTGTTCCCCTGTAAAATTGTGGCCTAGAAAACCCGATAGGGCAATTCTTCTCTGTCATGAGGTCTCATGAGTCAGAAATTGATTCTATGGTATCTAACAACATCTGAGAGTAGGACACTGGCATCAGTAATTTTTTTTAAGGGTCCTTGGATGATACCGGGAAGTTGGTGGCATAGTGGTTAAGAGCTGTGGCTGCTAACCAGAAGGCTAGCAGTTTGAATCCACCAGGCACTCTTTGGAAACTTTTATGGGGTAGTTCTGCTCTATCCTGTAAAGTCACTTTGAGTTTGAAGTGACTCAGTGGTAATGGCTTTTTCATTGGTGTTTTGTTGGAGGGGGATGATTTTGAGATACAGCAAGGTTTGCGAACTACTGCCATAACCTCTTTATTCAAAAAAATTTTTTTTCAGGTTAATGACACAGAGTTCTTTTACTGGAAGGAGTTGGTTTCTAAATGCCTAGTAGAATATTCTTCTCCTGAATGTTGCAAACCAGATCATAAGAAGCTGGTTTGGATTGTTTCAAGGCGCACAGCCCAGAATCTCCACAACAGCTACTATAGTGTTCCTGAGTTGCCAACAATACCAGAAGGGGGTTGCTTTGATGAAAGTGAAAGGTAAGCAGCTTATTTGACCAGTTAGGATTTGTCAGACTACATGTTACTGATGTGATACTGCAAACAGAAACAAGAAATATAAGTACTGCTAATTAAAGTTTACAAATGTGTCCTAGAAAAAGTCCTCCATACCTCATTGCTGACTATCACTGTGGTCACCTTCGAAGTACTCCCTTTAGGAAGCAGTGCACCCATGGCAACATCTAGTCCACCCTTCAGAGCAGTTTTGGAACTCTTTTTCTGGAATGGCCACTGGAGCTGTCATCATATTACCCTTGATGTTCTGAATGTCATCAAAATATCGTCCTTTCAATATTTCCTTTGTCTTTGGTAAAGAAAAAAGTCATTGGGGCCCAGATCATGTGAGTAGGAAGGGTGTTCCAATACAGTTATTTCTTTACTGGCTAAGAACTCCCTCACAGACAACTACACAGTTAATTTCGCAAACGTGTCACTGTATACAACAAACATCCCAGAAAGAGTTCCAGAATTGCTTTGAAGGGTAGACTGGGTGCTGGCATCTGTGCATAGCTTCCCAAGGGCAGTACTTTGAAGGTAACTTGGGTAATGTTTGACACTGAGGTATGAGGCACTTACAACAATTAAGTTCGTGGACTTAATTGTCAGATCTCATATTTATGAAATAAAGCATTAGAGAAAACTCTTGGTCTACTATCATTTTTTTTCAGGTGAGAAAATTAATGAGAATACTTTTTATTAAAATAGGTAATGATTTTAGACACCTTTTTTCTTTGTTTTAAACTGGTCATTTCCCATTTCCTTTCTTACTTCTCTTTATGTGAAATACACTTTAGTTTAAAAAATTAAAACAACCTTTTAGACTTTTGTTAGTAGGAATTCCTAGGATACACTATTGTGAAAAGAGGCTGAGGAGTAGTTGGCTGGAAAATAAAGGGAAACACCACCACTAATGGGACAGATTTCTTTGATACTCCTATAGTTTTGTCAAGTGTCTCTGTCTTCATTAGAGTTAAATTTTTGTTGTTGTTTGTAAAGTGAGTTCTTTAGTTTTACTATAAATTGATTTACACTGCATGAAGCCAGGTAAGGATCAAGGACCAGAAGTTCCGTTTTCATAGTATGTTGGATTCCTGGTTTGGTACTTGAAAGTACCAGTGCCATTATTCATACAATAAAAACTTTGCTGTTATTTAAAATAAATTGTGATGGGAGATATATTGTCCTTAGTTTCTATTTATTAGACTTAAAATACTTAGAATCCCACAATAAGGTGCTGTCAGAATTATACAACAATATTAGCTTGATAGACGGCACTTGGCTTGGCAAGTATTAATTCGTTTAAACCTCTTTTAAAAAGTTGATATTTTCTATGTGATTACAGTAGACTTCTATATAACTTTTCTCTGTGTAAAGCTTAAATTTTAAATATAAAAACTTAGGAGTAAAGATACTCCTACAGCTGTTCTGTCTTATAAAACATTTAAGTGTGCAAAATAATGGAATTCTTTTTGTGTCTCTTTTTCGCTTTAGTGAGGACTCTTGTGAAGATATGAGCTGTGGAGAAGAGAATTTCAGCAGCTCTCCTTCCAGCGATCAGGAGTGTACCTTCTTTTTCAACTTCAAAGTAACACAAACACTGTGCTTTCCATCTTAGAAATATAATTGTTCTGTGTCAGAATTTAAAAATGTGTATACTGGTTCAAAGCAATAAATGGGGGAGTAGGTAGTTTTCTGGTCCAACCCCCACCTAGGCAGGAATTGCATAGACTGGAATACCTACCTTCTATTTATTATTATTCAGATCAGATCTGGCCTATTTTCATATGTAATTCTAAGCCATCAAGTGGATTAGTGCCTCTTAAATAATTGAAATATTTTAGACATTGGCACTTTATTTTCCTCGTTGATCTTTAGCTACTTGGGGGAGGAGGGAAAGGGCTGTTACCTTCCATTTACTACTTTTCAAGGAGATTTTTAAAGACGAATTATGTAAGTTATCTTAAACTTTTTATAAAGCCTTCAGGTGTCTTTATTTAAACAGATTGGGAGTGTGCAAATGCTTCCTTAGCAGGGACAGTGGATAATCCTTCAGTGGTTTATCTCAGACCTTCAACCTCATTCTCAGAACAGAGAATGTACTCTTAAATGTCACACATCTTTCTGTTGTTTTTTAAATGATCAGTGTGCTATGTGATACACATCCTATAAATCTAATAATTATAATACCGACATTTCTGTGAATTTTAGTATATAATGTCTGTTGAGTTTTCTGCTAAAGCAGAAATAATTGATTGGCTAGGCTATTAGATAATTGCATTCCTAATACCTGAGTATTGTCAGACTATAGTAGTATTTTAATATGTTATTAAAGCAATTCATGACAGCTAGTTTTGCATGTACCTGTACAAAAGCAGCACAGGAGGTTGAACACAACTAGGTGACTATGAGATTGATAAGTATTGATCTAATAGAACATTTGATCTCATTTTCTTATATTAAAAATGTGCATGGTTGTGTTTTAGTTCCTTTATGATTCTCATTTCAGAAATAATGGTATTAGTGTATGGGTGCCAAGACTGAATATGAAGTAAGAAAAAAAGTGTCTGTAGTAGTATAGTTTTGAGCATATCTGTTTGGTGATGCATCTGTAAGAATGGGGATATATAAACTCTGTACACGTGAGATTCTGTACAGAGAACTTTTTTAACTTGATAAATTTTGTATATGAAATTGTAAATCTAAAAAATGTACATAAAATACTGTATTTTTTTACTTTGTGTGTGTGATAGTCTAGTCATTGCATGTAAATATAATTTATTATGTATTCTGTATTATAAATCATACATTGATGACTGACTTTTTTAATGGTAAGTCAGCGTCTGTGGGATGTTTCTCTGAAGTGGATTTTATGAAGTGATTATAGCTCAAAATAAAAATATAAATTATACTACCTGGCTGTGTGCCTTCATTTTTTAATCTGGTTAAAAGAAAAAAAGGCATTTCAGTGGGAAGGCTTAGATTGAGGCTGGAATACCTCCAAGATAAGCTTTGTAAACTGGCTACCAGAGCTCTCTAGGTAATGTTTCATTGTGAATTTACCTCAGGCCACATTTTGGCCCTTGGCGTGGGAGGTAGGAGAAATGAATCTATCACTTGGGGATTGACCTCTGTCTAGGGTGGACTCATACTAAGGAAGCTCACAGAGACTGGTATGTTCACGTAATACCTGTTAGGTTATAGGGAACTGCAACAGGTAGCAAGTAAATCAAAGTGTCCAGATTGGCAGATCAGTAAATTCTGTAGACAAGCCAAATTCTAGGTGAATCAATACTTGGGGCATTAGCTGTGTCATCCTTAGGAAACATACCTGTCCCAGAGAACCCTGCTAGCCTCACAAAGTTGGGCCTGCCTTTTTTTTCCCCAGTAATTATCTAGTAGGGTTTTGTAGACCTTTATTTAGTTGGTCAGAAATACGTGACTCCAAGCTGTCAGTAGGATGTATTTATGTTTGCCTACTGTTTCAGTACCTGCTTGTTTTGTCTTGAAATGCCCAAATAGGCTAGTGAGCTAGTTTGATGATGGGCACATTTTAGGTTCCAATGTCCTATCACCAGATGGTTAGACCTGTTACTAGGTGGCTGGGCCCAGGTGTCTGTTCACTTCTCTTGGTGTATTCAGCGCAGGTGTCCAGGTTAAGTAGGTCACTGGGTGTGTGGTAGAGGCTTCCTGCTGTCATCCTAGATGGCCAGGGGTGATTGGTGTAGCCACAGATACCTGGCTGCATGCACTGGGGGGTAGGGGTCAGAGGTGGGTGGGCTTACAGCTGTCAGTGAGCATGAGGACGGCATGTCCCCTTGTTCCTGAGCCTAGGCAAAAGAATTGTTTCTGCTGAGTTCCCAGCTTAATGGAGCCAGCAACTAACTTACTTACCCCTTTGTTAAACTGTTCATGCTCCAAGAGTAGGAGAGTGGCTTTGGATATGCTTAAGGACTCCTACTTCTTGTGCAGGTAATCGTATCAGACTCGAACTGGACACAGTGCAAGATAAGGGAGGGAGAAACACTGGGAAAATGGAGAGAGGTTTTTTTCTGAAAGAAAGATTTAGATCCTCAGCAGTAGATTAGATGCAGTCTATTTAGCTTTTGATGATGCCAGTTTTCACTGATTCAGAAAGCATAGATAAGCTCTCCACTCAGTTGGAGGAAGATGCTTTTGGAAGCATCTCCAGTCACCTGCAGGTACCGTTTCCTGTTGGGTATGGGCAGTCCTGTGTACTTCTGCACCTACTCTCCCTTCCCTTTCACTCAGTTGGATTTCTCATCTTTCCGTTCCATGTTCAGGGCTCATGGAATGTCATATATAATTGATTTTTTCATTTTTATTTTTTGGTCTTTGTTAGAGGGATCACAGGTATCATCTAAGTACTCTGCCATCTTAGCATCACCCCCTCTTCCAGGGTTTTACTACTTTTTTTCCCTAGATGCTGTGTCCCAAAGGTTCTAATAAGATGTGTTTTTGTTCTCATTCTGTGAATTTATATGTCCTTGATTTCTTCTATAACCCAGTTGTTTTTGAGCAAGGTGCTCAAAAAGTTTCCTTTTTTTTTCCTTGCATTTTCTGTTAAGTGATTTCTGCTGTTAGAGCCTCGTAGTCTGAAAAGATGCTTTGAAATATGAAGCTGCCTACATATGGTTTCATCTGTTCTTCCTTCTGGTTTTCAGTATATTTAGGCATTGTTACTCAGCTCCCAATCTGTTTATTCACAACTGACCTACCACTTGGAAGTTTATAATGACTCTCAAACCTGCTCTTCCTGTATGTCTACCTCAGTGGATAGGAATTGCATCTACTCAAGTTGGAAACTTAAGTGGTATTCTCATCTCCTCCCTCATGAGTGGTAGTCCCTAGCCTCTAACATTTGCATGATTTCATTTATACTACCATGTAGATAACTTCAGTCAGTCTCTTCTACCACAAGCTTGGTTCAGACCTGCACTCCATCAGTAGAGTTATTGCAGTATTTTACTTGTGATCATTCAGCTTTCAGGGTTACTTTTGATCTCTGTTTTGCTGCCGGAATGCCTTTACAAAAACCTAAATTTGTCTCTCCTAAAAAATTTTTCATAGGTCTGTTGTGATTGGCATAGCCTACATCATGACATAAAAGACTTCTTAATCTGAATGCTGCTCTTGTCTCTCTTTTTTTTTCCGTTTCCTGGAGCTTTAAAGGTAACTGGCAATTATGTGGAAGATCCACTGGTATAAATAAAAATAAGTAGCTGGGAGATCAATTGGGAGCTATGAAAAGCAACAGGTGATGAAGGACTGAACTAGGGCAAAGGCAGTGGAGATGAAGAGATGTGGGAGCTGTGAAGCACTCACTGTTTTTCTTTGTAAGGAGCCCTGATAGCACAGTCGTGAAGCATTCATCTGCTAACTGAAAGGTCAGAAGTGCAAAACCACCAACCATTCCACAGTGGGAAGATGTGCCAGTCAGCTTCCATAAAGATTTAAAGCCTTAGAAACCCTACAGCGCAGTTCTACCCTGTCTTACAGGGTTGTTGTAAGTCAGAATTGACTCAATGGTGATGGGTCGGTCTTCGTAGGTATTAGGAGACCCGCAATCATGTCTGGAACTTGGTTATGCCTGCCTTGTGCCCCTGAATCAGGTGACTTTCCCATGACTAGCCATGAATAATATTGAGAAGCCTCTTGGCCATTCAAAGCAGACGGTTGGGAGAAGTATCCCATTTTGACCTTACAATTGTCCTTTGGACCTGGCTTTTCAGGCTTTGATTTTGTCACTTCTTGGGTGTGGTATAAACACTTTGCTGCTTCTGCTGTTGTGTATGCTGAAGTATCATTTTAACTCAACCCTGAGTCTCCACCATTTGACCCAGCTTCCATTCTTGCTCCCCATGAAGTGGAACTGGACAGATGATGGGCTTTAATCACCCAGAGTTTATACTCAACTATTGGAGGTATTGGATGAGAACATGACAGTTTTAACCACTTCTTTTGTCCTAGTATCTGCCTTTTTCCTTCAGTTCTCTTAATTTCAACACCAGGTCCTAGTATATTTTCTCCTGCCTCCCACCTTTCCCTCCACACATTCACACTGTCAGCTTTTTTAGGCAACTGACTTTATCAAATTTTACATGGGCAAAGACATTCTACTTTGCATTGATCATTTTTAAACTCTGAGAGATCAAAATTTTTTCTTTGTTTTGTATCAGATATGGTCAATAACAGTGTCCTTGTGTTTAATAAACCAGATTGTGGGGTAGACAGTTTCCAAATACAGTTCCTCAGACAGTGAAATCTTCCCATCTTTGTACATACATGCTGCTTTTCCTACCGAGAGGTAGAGTCTCTTCCTCTTGAATTTAGAGTGGTCTTTTGACTGGATTTGCCTAATAAAGTACTGTGAAAGCAGCTCAGTGCATGTCTAAGCTTGGGCCTGAAAGAGCACTGACAGCTTCCTTTTTACCCGCCACTGTGTTGCAAAGAACCTTGGGTTGGGTTCCTGAAAGATGAGAGGCCATGTAGAGAAACGTACTTCAGGATGACAGGCCAGCTTGGCTACTCCATTCAGTCTCAGAACTCCAGTTATATCAGCATCCTTGGCTATACCCCATAGAGCAGAAGAACTGTACAGCAGATTCCAATCAACCTACAGGATCATGAGAATAACTTATTTTAAGCCACCAAATTTTAGGGTGCTTTGTTACATAGCGATAGAGAACTGACCAATGGTGGTTACCTCTGGTGAGATTACAGAAAATTATATACATATGTAAATATATACATGTATATATACACATTTATCTATAGTTTCCATTTCTTTTCCTAAAATGGACTTGAATTATTTGTGTAATAATGGAATAAAAAATGAACTTAAAAAATTACACTGGTATTTCTTTACCTGAATTCCTTAATAGTTTCCAATTGCTCATTAGCATCAAGTCCAAACTCTGTACTATGTCTTACAAGACACTGCTTGTTTTGTCCCCATTTGGTTCTCAGCTTCATCTCTCCTGGCATCACATATGCATACTTTCCAACAAAATTGCATTTTAGCTCCTCCCACTCATCATACTTTTGATCATGTGAGTGACTTAACATACAGTATTTCATCCTCCTGGAGCACTCTTCCTCATCTGGCAAACTCCTACTCCGTCGCTTTATGGGTCACTTCATTTGTCCCTTCGTTCACTCATTTGCTCACCCACCAAATATTTGAATGCCTCTTCTGTCCCAGACATCACACTAAAAGCTTGGGATACAAAACTGAGTAAAACACACAATGTCCCTGCCCTCATGGAACCTACACTCTAGTGGTGGAATCAGACAACTAACAGCAAATAATACATTTAAAGGTTTCTTGACATTTTCCTCCAAGAAATCTTTCTGGAAACCCCTGATTTTCTTCTCCTTGTCAGTACTGCTTGTGCCCGCAACACTGTGTATTTTTTTTATCCCAGCAGTTAATAGCTGAGCAAATAATCTGAGAAGCTAGACTATGTGAAGAAATACGAGCCTTCAGAATTGGAGGAAGACTCATGAACAACCTGCATTATGCAGACGACACAACCCTGCTTGAGAAAAGGGGAGAGGATTTGAATCACTAATGACGATCAAAGACCACAGCCTTCACAACCCCAACATCAAGAAAACAAAAATTCTCACAACTGAAGCAGTAAGCAACATTGTGATAAATGGAGAAAGGATTGAGGTGGTCAAGGATTTCATTTTACTTGGTTCCACAATCAACGCCCAGCAGTCAAGAAATCAAAAGACACAACTGCAAGGGGAAAATCTGCTGCAAAATACCTCTTTAAAGTGTTGAAAAGTAAAAATGTCACCTTGAAGACTGAAGTGCACCTGACCTAAGCCATGGTATTTTCAGTTGCATCAGATGCATGAGAAAGCTGGACAGAACAACTGACACCTTGGAATTGTAGTGTTGGAGAAGAATGCTGACTGTACCATGGCCTGCCAAAAGAATAGATCTATCCTGGAAGAAGTGCAACTAGAGTGCCCCTCAGAAACAAAGATGGCAAAACTGTGTCTTACGTATATTGGACAAGTTGTCAGGAGGGATCAGTCCCTGGAGAAGGACATCATGCTTGGTAGAGTAGAGGCTCAACAAAAGACAAAGACTCCTAAGGAGATGAGTCTTTGCAACAATGGGCGTAAACATCAATTGTGGGCCTGGAGCAGGACTAGGCAGTGTTTTGTTTTGTTGTGCACAGTGTTGCTACGAATGGGAACCAACTGGACAGCACCTAACAACAACAGCAGTTAATACTTGTCTTGTCTGTCTCCCTAGTCAGCTTACCTTCGCTGTCTGCTTGCAAGGCATGGGCTGTTTGTGTTTCTTGTTCATGGTTGAATCCCCAGCTTCTAGCACAGTATCTGGCCCACACTCCCGCTGCTGCTGCTTTTTACAGACCACTTACTAGTTCCAGGCATTTTACATGAATATTTAATCATCACCACAATGCTCCTAGACATGTACTGCTATTATTCACATCTTACATACAAAGATACTAAGGATTTGCATTAAGAAGAAGGTCTATAATTGAGAAGAAATGAATACCTTAACACAGAGTGACAGGGCTGTAATTCCTGCTAAGTCTCTCTGTCCAATCCATGCCCTTAACCACAATGCTAAACTACTACCAAAAAGTTAACAGTACTCATTAACCAGTTATTGAAAGAATGAAGTAGTAAAAGTTCTAAAGAAAATCCTATTTATAATACCAATAAAATAAAACAGTTTTCTGTTCCATTTTTAACTGTTCTCATCCATATAAAGGAAAAATGGCTAAGATTTTGAGTTAAAACACCTTTAATCACTCAAAAGCTAGGTTGGAACCATAACACAGAAATTCAAGGCAGTATGGTGGTAGAGAAGTTGATGCCTCATCAAAAGCTGGGATTTCAATTTGCTTTGGAAATGACTTTATGCCCAGACCTGTCTTTATGCTCTAGAGTCTAGTGCATTTTACACTCAGGTTTATATTTTATCATTATTCTGGGACCCAAGACCCACAGTCATTCATTGTTAATGTGGGTGGAACTTTGTAATCATAGAGGACTATTTGGTTAAAGACCTGTTTGCCATTTGCTTGTTTTACTATTATCCAGCATAGCCATCGTCTCACATTTATTCATTTATTGCTCTGGAAATTTCCCAGTAATCATTTCATGTGTCTGTGGTTTATCCTCTTAACTAGACTCTAAGCTTCTCATGAGAAGAGACCATCTATTCTGCTTCTTTTCTATCCCTTAAGGTGCCGAGCACAACACTGGATAAAAACATGTGTCCAAGTTTTTACCCAGCACGATGCTAGCATTATTTCACACCTAACATTGTCTTTTCCATTCCTAATTGCAGAAAGATTCCAAGTTTGTAATAGAGAACTTTGACTCAGGCAAGGATACATTCACTCTCTCTAAAGTTACAATCTCAAATCATGACTAGGGAATATGGGGAACCACAAGCCCACTGCTCAAATTATGTACACCTCATTTCAGCAGAAAAATGTAGTGACTGGGAACAGGCTTAGGGACCAGACCATCAGGGTTGGTTTGTGTCCTAGTTTGGGAACTTGTCATCTGACCTGATGGGCTCTTTGGGCATCACTGTCTTCTTCTATATGAAGTTAATAATAGCAGCTAGTTGTGATGGACACTGAGATGTGCTGCCACCTGTCCCAGCGGCTGGGAGTGCTGTCAGCACATAGCCTCTGGATGACAGCCACTTCAGGGATTGCCTCAGCTGCAGAGTGCAGGCCCACCCAGGGTTATTCACTGCCAGGATGGCCCCCGTCTGATGTTTGAGGTGGGATAACTCTGATGGATCATTTTGGCCCCAGAGATCCCTGAGGGGCTGACAGAGGCTGCACTGTCATTTGGCTTCCAGTCCTCGCCCTGCTACCTGCCCACCTTTGCACAGGTATTGATTCCAAGTGCTCCCTAATAAACATCCTGCACACTAAACTTTGTTTCAGAGTCTGCTTCCTGGACATTAGAACCTTCAGCTCCTTTTGGGGTTGTTGTTGTTGTGTGCTGTTGAGCTGATTTTAACTCACAGGGACCCTGTATGGCAAAATAGAGTTTCCTAGGTTGTTTTCCTTATGGATAGAGATCACCAACTCTTTTCTCCATGGAGCCACTGGTGGGTTCACACTGCCAAACTTTCCATTAGTAGCCAAGTGCATAACCATGCATCACCAGATATTATGGATTGAATTGTGTCCTCCCCAAAATGTGTGTATTGATTTGACTTGGCTAGAAGTCCCAATATGGTGTCATTCCTCCAGTGTGTTGTGAATCCTGCCTCTGTGATATTGATGATGGAGAATGGGCTGCAGTTGTGTTAGTGAGATAGAACTCAAGTTACAAGCTTGCAGGGCATAAGGGAGACAAGTGAACAGAGGAAGTTGGGAACCTCATACCACCAAGAAGGCAGCACCAAGAGCAGAGCATGTCCTTTGGACCCGAGATTCCTGTGCCGAGAATGGACTCTCCTTGAATTTGGACTCAGCCCACCAGACTGTGATGACTTCTCTTGTTGAATGGACTTGTAACTTGTTAATAGATTTGTGGCTTACCAGACTGTGACAATAAAAGTTTCTCCTTGTGAAGACTTCTGCTCATGGTATCTTCCATTGGAGCAGTACCAGGTGACTAAAACACCAGAGTTCCTTGAGGGGCAACTGTGTGTTGAATGAAATTATATGTAATAAAGAATTTGGAGCAGTGTATGATAAGCATTCAGTAAATGTTGGCTATATTTACTACTCTGAGCAACTATGATGTACTTAGACTAAAAGGAAGTTGTTTAAACAGAATAAGGGGATACTGCATGGTTCAAAATCAGAAAGTGTGTGTGTCAGGGTTGTATTCTTTCATCATACATATTCAATCCATATGCTGAACAAATAATCTGAGAAACTGGACCATATGAAGATGAGTGCAGCATCAAGATTGGTGGAAGACTCATTTGAAACTTGCATTATGAGGATGACACAACTTTCCTTGCTGAAAGTGAAAAGAACATGAAGAACTTACTGATGAAGATGAAAGACTACAGCCTTCGGTATGAATTACATCTCAACACAAAGAAAAAAAAAATCCTCACAACTGATCAATAAGCCACATCGTGACAAACAGAAAATACTGAAGTTGTCAAGGATTTTATTTTATTTGGATCCACAAACCATGTGCAGGACAGCAGAAGTCAAGAAAGCAAATATTGTATTGTATTGGGCAAATCTTCTGTACAAGAGTTCTGTAAAGTGTTGAAAAGCAAAGATGTCACTTTGATGACTAAGATGCCCTTGACCCAAGCTGTGGTGTTTCCAGTTGCGTCATATGTATGTGAGAGCTAGACAATGAAAAAGGAAAACCAAAGAAGAATTGATGCATTTGAATTACAGTATTTGCAAAGAATACTGAATATACCATGGACTTCCAAAAGAATGAACAAATTTGTTTTGGAAGAAATACAGCCAGAATGCTCCTTGGAAGCAAGCATGGTGAGACTGTATCTTACTTATTTTGGACATGTTATCGGGGGAACAAACACCTGGAGAAGGACATGTTTGTTAAACTAGATGGTCAGCAAAAAAGAGTAAGAACTTCCAAATGAGATGGATTGACAAAATCACTGGACTAGTGTTCGTATGCTACCACTTGAAATGGTTGAATGTTGAGCTATTCTTTCTGGTGTAACTACTGTGTATTCCTTTCATCTTCTTTTGATGCTCCCTGAGTTGTTTAATATTTTTCCTGTAGAATCCTTCACTATTGCAACTCGAGGTTTGAATTTTTTTGTCAGTTTTTTCAGCTTGAGAAATGTGGCGTGTGTTCTTTCCTTTTGGTTTTCTATCTACAGCTCTTTGTACATGTCATTATAGTACTTTGTCGTTTCAAGACAGCTTTTGAAATCTGTTCAGTTCTTTCACTTGTCATTTCTTCCTTTTACTTTAGCTATTTGACATTCAAGAGCAAGTTTCAGAGTCTCTTCTGACATCGAATTTGGTCTTGTCTTTTGAATGGCCTCTCGCTTTCTTCATAGATGATGTCTTTAATGTCATTCCACAACTCATCTGGTCTCTGGTCACTAGCGTTCAGTCCATCACAACTGTTACTGAGGTTGTCTTTAAACCCAGGTGGGATATACTTGAGGTTGTACTTGGTCTATCATGTACTTATTCTAATTTTCATCAGTTTCAGATTGAACTTGCATACGAGCAGCTGATGGTCTGTGCCACTGTCAGCACCTGGTCTTATTCTTACTGCTGATATGGAGCTTTTCCATTCTCTTTCCACAGATGTAGTTGATTCCTGTGTATTTCACTGGGCAAGATCCATGTGTATACAAGGAATGACAATTAAGTTCATGAACTCATACTAGAAAAGGTGCTACATACCTCATTGCTGAATATCACTAAGGTCACCTTTGAAGTACTCCCCTTAGGAAGCTATGACCAACACCAGTGTCTAGTCCACCCTTCGGAGCAATTTTAGAATTCTTTTTCTGGAATGGCCATCAGAGCTATTGTCAGATTGCCCTTGATGTCCTGAATGTCATCAAAATGTCTCCCTTTCAATGTTTCCTTTATCTTTTGGTAAAGAAAAAAGTCATTGGGGGCTACGTCAGGTGAATAGGGAGAGTGTTCCAATCTAGTTATTTGTTTACTGGCTAAAAACTCCCTCACATACAATTGTATAATTAAGTTTGCAAACTTGCCACTGTGTCATTGTGTGCATTCCAAAAGAGTTCCAAAATTGCTCTGAAGGATGGACTAGGGGCTGGCATCGGTGCATAGCTTCCCAAGGGGAGTACTTTGAATGTGATTATAATGATATTCAGCAATGTGGTATGTAGCACTTAGAACAATTAAGTTCATGGATTTAATTGTCAGACCTCGTAGCCACCATTTATGTTGGTGATAAAAGATATCGGCAATGAATAAGTAGTTGGTTTTGCAAAAGGCTATCATGTATTCTCTGGCAACATTTCTATCACCAACGGCATTATCTTCCAACTACCAATCCTTCTTTGCTTCCAGCTTTTGCATTCTACTCTCACCCTTGAGGTGATAGTAATCTAATGGGAGAGCAGACATATAAACTAACATTCAATGTAATAAGCATAATACTAGAAGTACAAGGACTAACAAGTTTACTAACTCATCCTAGAAAAAGTGTTACATTCATTGCTGAGTATCACTGGTCATCTTCAGAGTGCTCCCTTTGGGAAGCTATGTATCAATGTCAGAGCCTAGTCTAGCCTTCAGATCAATTCTGGAACTCTTTTTCTGGAAGGGACATTGTTTTACCCTTGATGTCCTGAATGTCATCCAAATGTCTTCCTTTCAATATTTCCCTTATCTTTGGGCAAAGAAGAAAGTCACTGGGGACCAGATCAGGTTAGAAGGGAGGGTGTTCCAATCCAGTTATCTGTTTACTGCCTAAAAACTCCCTCACAGACAACTATACAAGTAAGTTCATGAACTTGCCACTGTGCCACCATGCACAATGGCCATTCCAGAAAGAGTTCTCAAATTGCTTTGAAGGGTGGACTAGGTGCGGCATTGGTGCTTAGCTTCCCAAGGGGACTACTTTGAAGGTGACCATAGTGATATTCAGCAATGAGGTTATAGAGCACTTAGAACAATTAGGTTCATGGACTTTTTAGACCTCATATACAGGGGTAGTAACATCTTGACCTGGCCTTTGCCCGCATATCAGAATATTTTGGATAGAACAAATAGACCAAATGGTGTGATCTGAGTCATTCAAGGGAGGCCCTGATGGCCCTGTCCTCTCCCTAAAGTTCCTCACACCACTGTTTCCCACTAGCTCATTTAGTCATTTCTACTTTTAGATTGGCTTTCCTTTTATCTAAAGATTCTCAGTCCAGTTAAAATGCAAGTATCTCCGAATAGTCCCCTTAATGGTTTACATGCTTAGTTTGTAGAATTCAGAAAACATGGTTTGGGTCAAGGCCTGAGCACCCTGACTATGAGGGTAATTTTGGACAAGTCACACGTTTTAGTGTTAGTCCTCTAGAAAGCAGATATAGAGACTAAGTTGGAAGTGCAGGGAATTTATTGGGAGGTGACACTTGTGAATGATACATAGGGAGGAGGAAGGTGGGCTTGGCGAGGAGAGCCTGGGACTGTGATGCAGGTCTGTCACTGCCTCAGCCAACCTGAGACTCTGGAACAAACGCTGACCATTAGAACATCATCTTGGGCAGAAATGACCAGGCCTGCTACCCTCACAGAGTCTACGAGGGGTGCAAATGACTAACACTTTTAGCTGCTAACTGAAGAGTTGGAGATTCTATTCTACACAGAGGTGCCTTGGAAGGAAAATCTGGCAATCTACTTCTGGAAAATTGGCCGTCAGCAGCTCTATAGAGTGCAGTTCTACTCTGACACACAGAGGTCAGCATCCACTGACCTTGATGGGAATTCTGCAGTGCATTCTGAGGAGCTGCGGCTCAGGGTTGTCCTTGCAGTAGAAAGTACTTTCCCGCAGAGAGACCATGCGGCCTACCTCCACGACGCCACACCATGTAACTTCTGAGATTTAGCTTTTTACTTTAAAGGGGCAGGTAATAAGATCAACCCTCACTACTTCACAGGGCTGAGAGGCCTGAACAAGTTAATGGAGAAAATAAAAGTATTCTGTAAACTGTGAAGCACTTTACAAATTCAAGCTGCTGTTGCCAACATGAATGCATTCCATAGATTTTCCTGAGAGTAGGTTAAAGAAATCATCAAAATGTATTTCCTGTTACTATATCACCTTTGTAAAAGTATAAACAATACTGAAGAAGTGGGTAATGCTTACAGTGCTACCCCGCAGGAATAAGTACTGCAATCAGAATATTTCATTTTGTTAGTGAATATGCAAACACAATTTATTTACAAAAGTGGGAGCCTACTCTAAATACTCATTTGTAATCTACTTTCTTCAATTTAACAATATATTATTATCACATATTAGTGTCAATAGCTACGGATCCTTATGCTTACTGTTTAAGAGATAACTTATTTAACTAGTCCCTTACTGTTGGACACTTACATTGTTTCCATTTGTTCAGTACTTCTTCATCAAAGCTACCATAAAAATCTTTGTACATACATTGCTGTTGTGTAAATCATTTTTAAAGATACATTCCTAGGAGTGAAATTCTTGGGTCTAAGGGAGTATACATTTAAAACTTTACTATATACTGTCAACATACTCTTCTAACAAACAAACAAATAAACAAAACAAAAAACCCAAACCCATTGTCCCTGTTGGTATAGTGATTAAGAGAAGTGGCTGTTAAGCAAAAGTTTGAATCCACCAGATGCTCCTCGGAAATCCTATGCAGGGGGCAGTTCAGGGGGCAGTTCAACCCTGTCCTATAGGGTCATTATGAGGTGGGCTTTTGTGAAAGCTTATATAAGTTTACACTCCCCTAAACAATGCCTGGAAAGCCTGGTGGCGTAGTGGTTAAGGGCTATGGTTGCTAACCAAAAGGCTGGCAGTTTGAATCCCCCAGGTGCTCCTTGGAAACTGTATGGGGCTTTTTTACTCTCTCCAATAGGGTCACTGTAGGTCAGAATCGACTCAACAGCAGAAAGTTTAAACAATGCCTGCCAGTGACTGCTTCCTCACTGAAAAACAGAGGATTTTGATGGAGATGGGAGAGAAGATTTCAGAAAAAGAAAATGGAGACATTTTGTTTTTTAAAAGGCTGATATGAAGGTGTCACTAAAAACGACAGACCCCAAAAGCTGACTGTTAGAAAGTAACCTGCTGTCTGCCTTTTATTTTGTCCCGGGTCCCAACTCACCCACCAGATGAGTAACATCCAAAGCTGCCAGAGACGGCTCAAGGATGTGGCAGGTGAGACACCGAAGCCCCCCTTTGGGTCTGGGCGGGCAAAAGCCTTTCTGTGCACCACTGAAGAAAGCTCAGCCTGCAGCTATACCTGCCTGACCTGGGCGCCTGTCTCGTCTTGCACATTAAAGCGGAGCAAGTTTGACGTATCCGTATCCTGGGAGTGAAAGGAGATCAAAGGCTAAACAAGCTGCCAAGTCTAAGAAGTGGTGCTCTGCCTGAACTTGGAGCCTGGCTCCTGGAGGAGCTGTTCATCCTGGTTGCTCCAGGGAAAACTCGCATACCGTTCTAGGGTGGAGTAGGCGGTCAGCGGCAGGAGGTGAGGGTTGACAGGGAGTCACTTTTTGCCTGTCTCCATGGCTCTGTTGTACCAGCTGCCATGGTTCTCTCCTTTCCTTCTTTTCTTTTTTTCTTGAATTGAAAAGATTTGGTTGTACAAGTTTTATGAAAACCACCACCACTGTAAAATACTGATCTGAAACTCATCCATATAGGTATCATTCTGATATCACAAATGTTTTCATGATATGTGCTACCTACCAGCTGTTGTCACAAGGGGTTTATATTTGTCACATAGCCCCAGAGAGCTAGTCTCTTTTTCCTTTGCCTCTTACCCTAATGGCTTAAGAGCAAAATGGGGCAGCTGCTTAGCAGCTGTTGCCTGTACTTTGGGGCAAGGTCTTGTTTTCAGGCTCAGTGACACAGCTCCATTATGTACTTTCCAGGAATGAGTTCCAGGAGCAAACAGAGCTGCTCAAGCAGGAAGTACAATGGGCTTTCCAGAGGGGCTTCTCCTTTGTCTGGGGAGCACAGGAAACTGTGTGTTTGCTTTCCCAGAGCTAACCCAGAAAACTCTCAGGACTGCTTTTTGTCATTTTTTAAAATTGTGGTGAAAACATTTGCAACTAAACTTTCACTAATTCAATAATTTTCATGTGTGTAATTCAGTGACATTGAATTTTTTTTTCACGTTGCACAAACGTTGTCAATACCCTTTCCCAAATTAGTCCACCACCATTAATATAAGCCCAATGCCCCCTATGAAAAACTGTCCTTTCTGACTTCTGATAACCACTAATAGTCTTTGGTTTCCATATATTTATATACTTCAAGCCAAGCCAAGCCAAGCCAACAAGTGATATCATAAGGTTTGTCCTTTTACTATTAACTTATTTTACTCAGCATAATGCTTTCCAGGTTCATCAATGTTGTAGCATGTGTATCAGGTCTTCATTTCTCTTTATGGTTGAGTAGTATTCAGTTGTACACATACACTCACAGTTTGCTTATCCATTTGTCTGTGATCGTTGTGATTGTTCCCACATTCTGGCTCTTGGTGTACATCTTCCCTTTCTTGATACTCCTAGAAGAACAAGAAAAATGATGGTTCAGGAGGAAGCAAATCTAGTTTTCTGTTTCTTGAACCCATTAATACCCACTGCTTCTAGTATATATATAAGGCAATGGGATTGTCAGCTCTTGGAAGGCAAATAAGCTACCATATTGAAGGCCATGCAGTTATGCTTAACAAACGTCTTCTGATTATTCTATCAGCTTGCAGAAGCTAGAGAGGGCACAGAAATTCCAGAGAGGGAAGCTGGATGGACATTAAGGCAGAGCTCATGGTGACGGTACTTTTGTGGGGCCAGTAGAGTTCAAAATCAGAAACTCTGTTCTGAAGGCCCAAAGCTAGAGTTTAAGGCATGAAGTGGAACAGCCTCCTAGTGAAAGGAAGTAGGGTATCAATTGATTAACTTGTGTTAGGGGATTTCCCTTCCTTGAATCTAGACTATTAATGCCTGCTATCAAAAGCATATCCTTCCTGCCAGCAATATATATGAGAAAGTGAATTCTTAAACAGTGGGTTTGCTTCTGAGGAGCATCCCATCTAAAGCTGATGAAATATGATACATCAGCTTGATCTCAAACAGCTTTCTTCACTTAGTTTGATTGAACTTATTGTAGCTTGTTTTTTTTTTTAAAGCTCTTAGTCATTAATTTCCATCAGATGAGCTAATATTATCCAGGGCTTTTTGATTTAATTATATTCTGCAAGACTGTAATGTCCCCATGAAACTTTACCTTTTCTTGATGTCCTGAAGGTTTCTGTGTGATCATTTCAAAATCTAGTATTTGGTTGTAGTATTTTTGCAGTGGACTTAATAGTATATTTGTAGAATTGTAATTTTAAACATAGTTCAGAATTTTCATACACATGAAATTCTTAGTTTTAAGTACTGAATGTAGAAGATACAAAGGTAAACATACTTGTTTTACTGGTACCAAAGAGGAAACAAAAGATCAAGAAAGAGGGAATATCATAGGACTGACAAGAATGTGAAAAATTCCATGCAGGAAGAAGCACGAGTAAAGCAAGGGAAGCTGTGGGTGACAGAAGGTGAAAAGGAATTAAGACATAGAAGGAGAGGCATTAGCTGTGGACACCACTGAGACCAGCCAAATCCAGTGAGGGACAGCTGTTGGAAAGACCCAAGACTGGATGTAAGGAACCTTGGGTTTTAGTCTCAAATTTACCACTAGCTGTGTAACCTGGACAAGCGACTTTACTGCTTTGGAGTTTACTTGCCTCTTTATAGACTGGGGAGGCTGGACTATGCAGCTTTCTTAGGTCCATTTTAGCTGTACTATCCCCATCCTAAAAATCAGAAGATTCTAAGGCAGTCCAATACTCTCATCTTCGGGGAAAGGTTTTTGTAAATCCTAGACTAGAAGACTGTCATTAGTTCAAGTTAAAATCTTTTTTTAAGGTTCTGGTAAAAGCCATGCAGCCTGTGATAGAACTGTCTTCAGCTCTGTAATTTTTACTTTAAAGGATAGAGCTGATAAATGACTGGATAAATAGCTACAGTGGGAAAATAGAATGACATGTATTAATAAATGGGAATCAGCACATTCAGCACAAATACAACTAGAAACAAGACAAGGGTAAAGACTTTAATACAGACACACTTGGGAATGTGCTACCGATGTGCAGAAATAATCACCATTTGGGCAGCTGCATTATTTTTCAATCCCTGGTGAGAAAGGCACCATGTCAGGCAGGCAGCTATCAGCAGAGGGGATCTGCGGGTGGCGCCAGACAATGACAAGCAGCATAGATTGGCAGACAGTAAGCCACAGCCATATTTAACATCTAGTGTTAGAGAAGTTATGCCGGTCTGAACTTCACTGCAGGTGTGTTTCATAAAGGATGGGAAGCTTGGGCTATTTCTTTAGGCCACTAAAGAGCTCTAATGAGCAACTGTGGAGGCCTGGTCTTTGAATCCACCAGCCACTATTTAGAAACTCTATGGGGCAGTTCTACTCTGTCCTATAGGGTTGCTGTGAATCAGAAATGAATTGATAACAACAGGTTTAGTGTTTTCTTTTGTTTTTAAGAAGCAATTAAAAGAGGAGCCCTGGTGGTGCAGTGGTTAAAACATTTTCAACGGCACTTGGCTTTTGGCTACTCAAAAATGTAAACAATTTGAACCCACTGGCTGCTCCATGGCAGAAACATGTGGCAGTCAGTTGGTTTTAGTAAAGATTTACACTAATGTTGGCAATACTGGATGTCCATTTGCAAAAACTGAAACAGGACCCATACCTTACATCATATACAAAAGTTAATTCAAAATGGACTAAAGGCCCTCATATAAAGCCCCAAACTATAAATTTCCTAGAAGAAAAACTAGGGTCAATGCTAGACGCACTAATACATGGCATTAACAAGATACAAACTACAACTGACAACCCACAAACTCCAGAAGATAAGATTGACAATTGGGTTCTTCTAAAAACTAAACACTTAAATGCTCAGAAGAATTCATCAAAAGAATGAAAAGAGAACTTACAGACTGGGAAAAAAATAGGCTATTATAAATCAAACAAAGTTTTAATCTCTAAAATATACAAGAAGATCTAAAACTTCTGCAACAAAAAGACAAACAGTCCAATTTAAAAATGGGCAAAGGAAATGAACAGACACTTCATCAAAGAAGATATTCAAAAGGTCAACAGATGCATGTGGAAATGCTTGTGATTGTTGGCCATTAGAGAAAAGCAAATCAAAACTACAATGAGATATCATTTCACCCCAATAAGGCTGACTATAGTCCAAAAAGTACAAAACAACAAATTCTGGAGAGGCTGCAGAGATTAGAACTCTCCTACACTGCTGGTCAGAATGCAGAATGGTGCAACCTCTTTGGAAACTAATTTGGAGCTTTCTTAAAAAGCTAGAAACAGAAATACCATATGATCCAGAAATCCCACTGCTTGGAATATATCTTACAGAAATAAAGGCAGTCACACAAACAGAGAGATGCACACAAATATTCATTGCAGCACAGTTCACAATAGCATAAAGATGGAATCAACATAAGTGCCCACAAACAGATGAATGGTTAAACAAACTATGGTACATATACTCAGTGGAACACAATGATAAAGAACACTGATGATTTTAAGAAGCATCTCATAACCTGGTTTCAACTAGAAGACATTATGCTGTGTGACATCAGCCAGTGACAAAAGGCCAATTATTGCATAAGACCTCTGCTGTAAGGGCTGAAAAATAGACTTATGTACAGAAGGAAAGACTCTTTGACAACTCCATGAGTGGGGAGGGAGGAGATTGGTCATAGACTATATAGTCAATAGGAATTTGCTTAGGTGAAAGAAGTTACACCATGCAGTAGAGAGCAAATCAGCATCACTGGACTATACCATAAACTGAAAGGTTTTCTAAACTCAACCCAATATTTCAAAGGATACAGTAGCAGGGATTGGGGTCTGGGGACCATGTTTTCAGGGGACTTCAAGGCCAATTAGCATAAATAGTCTTTTGCTAAGAGAGTCTTCTGCATCCCATATGGTTGAGTGGCATCTGGGACCTTAAAAGCTAGCAAGCTGCCATCTGATGAGCACCAAATAGTCCCAACTCATCTGGAACAGATGATGACCGAGAACAACAAAGACACAAGGAAAAAAGAGCCCAGGAGACAGAAGGACCCATATGAAGGGAAAACTGTATCAATGTGAGACCACAAGGTGCCCAGCTACCACTAATGGTAGCCGTGATGGGGGACACAATATAGAGCCCTTGAGGCAGCATGAGAAAAAGAGGGGTGCAGCTCAAGAACTTTACCCAGAATTAATGGTCCAACAGCCTATAACCTCCCGTGGGAACATAACCCCTAGACCTGCTGATGACCCTAACTGGAAACCAGTACTGAGGTCAACTCTTCAGAGAAGAATGGACTGGACTTAGGGACACAGTGTGAGCATATGGTGTGTTTGCTTTATGGTTCTATACATTTACAGGAGGCTGTCCTACTGGTTTCTTTCTATATGGGACAGAAGACAGTGGAGAGGAGAGGACAGGTGCTTGTTAAACAGATACTAGAAATATAGAGTAAAAAGGAAGAATATTCTATCACTAGGTAAGAAGAGTAGATGGAGCTGCAGATAAGCAGGCATGCAAAATTGATTTGGATTGTATACTTTCACTTAATCACAATTAAAAAAGAAAAATCACAATAAGGTACTAACTCACTCCAGCATTACTGGCAGGAATCACAAAAACAGGAAATAATGAATGTTGGCAAGGCTGTGGGGAGATCAAAAGCTAGAAACAGAAATACCATATGATTCAGCAATCCCACATTTAAGAATATATTCTAGAGAAATATGGTCATCTCATAAACAGACATTTGAACACCCATGTTCATTGCAGCACTATTCCCAACACTGAAAAGATGGAAACAATACAGATGTCCATCAACAGACAAATGGGTAAACAAACTGTGATACATACACAAAATGAGTATTGGACAAAGATGAAGAAACAGTGATAAATCTGTGAAGCATCTTGTAACATGGAGGAAACTGGAAGGCATTGTGCTGAGTGAAATAAGTCAATCACAAAAGGACAAATACTGTATGAAGCCACTACTGTAAAAACTCATGAAAATGTTTATATACAAAAAGAAACAATTTTGAGGATTACCAGGGAAGGGACAGTGGGGATGGAAAAACACCAAATAGATAACACGTAAGCGATAACTTGGATGAAGGGTAAGACAGTACACAATACTGGGAAGCCAGCATAACTTGTGCAAGACAAGTTCAGGGAAGCTCCATAGACACATCCAAACCCTCTGAGAGAACAAATTGCTGGGCTGAGAGCTGTGGTGACCATGGTCTCCAGAAACATCTAGCTCAACTGACATAACATAGTTATAAAGAAATGGTTCTACATTCTACTTAAGTGAGTAATGTTTGGGGTCTTAAACTCCTGTGAGTGTCTACCTAGTATATTCCACTGGTCCCACCCCTCCAGGAGCAACAAAGAATGAGGGAAACTAAAGATATAAGGAAAAGATTAGCCCAAAGGACTAATGGACCGCATCTACAATAGCCTCCAGCAGATTGAATCCAATGAAACTAGATGGTGCATAGCTACTGCCACTGACTGCTTTCACGTGGATCACATCAGAGTCCAGAACAGAGTTTGAGAATAATCAGAAAAAAATTCTAACTCAAAATGGAGGACAGACTTAGTGGCCTGACAGAGACTAGAAATCCTGATAGTATGACCACCAGACAACTTTTCAGCTCACTAATGAAATCACTCTTGAGGTTCACCCTTCAGACAATGTCTGGTTCACACTTCAGTCAAAGTGCCTAAGAGTGCCATAAAACAAAATAATACTAAAAGGGCATGCCATCCCAGGTGCAAGGACTAGAAGGCAGGAGGGGACAGGAAAGCTGCTAACAGGATTGAGGAGGGAGAGTGTTGACCTATTGTGAGGTTGTTAAACAATGTTATAAAACAAGATGTGTACTAACTGTGTAGTGATAAGCTAGTTTACTCTGTAAATCTTCATCTAAAGTATAACAACAAACAACAAAAAGAAAAAGACAGAGAAAAAAATATTTACAGCCTGGGAAAACCTATGGGGGAATTCTACTCTGTCCTGGCTTTAGCATCATTATGAGTCAGAATGGATTGGATGGCAATGGAGTTTTTGGATAGTAAGCAATTTGCTCTTCTTTTGTCTTAAAATTTACCTCTTTCTTAGACCCAACGAAAAAGGAGAACTACAGACCAATATCCCTCATGAATCTAGATGCAAAAATCTTCAACAAAATTCTTGCCAATAGAATACAGCAACATATCAAAAAAATAATCAATCAAGACCAAGTTGGATTCATACCAGGGATGCAAGGCTGGTCCACCATCAGAGAAACAATGTGATCAGCCACATAAATGACACAAAAGACAAGAATCACTTGATCTTGTCTATTGATGTAGAAAAGGCATTTTATAAAGTCCAACACCCATTCATGCTAAAAACTCCCAGCAAGATAGCAAATTCCTCAGTGCAATAACTGCCATTTATACAAAGCTGACTGCTTATGTCATCCTGAATGGAGAGAGAATGAAAAAGTTTCCCTTGAGAACAGAAACTAGACAAGGATGCCCACTCCAACCTCTCCTATTCAACATTGCACTAGAAGTTGTAGCCGGAGCAATTAGGCAAGATCAAGAAATAAAGGGCATCTGCATTGGCAAAGAAGTAAAAATCTCCCTATTTGCAGATGACATGATTGTATATGCAGAGAATCCTAAAGAATCCATAAGTAAACTACTCAAACTGATAGAGTTCAGCAAAGTGTCAAGATACAAGATAAACATAAGTAAATTTGTAGGATTCCTTTATACCAACAATGAGACTGTTAACGAAACTATCAAATCAATACCATTTACTACAGCCCCTGAGAAGATAAAGCAATTAGGAATAAATCTAACCAGAGAAATAACAGACTTTTATGAAGAGAACTACAAACCCTTATTACAATAAACTAACAGAGACTTACATAAATGGAGAAAATTACCCTGCTCATGCATAGGAAGACTTAACATTGTGAAAATGTCTATTTTACCCAAAGCAATCTACTCATATAAAGCAATCCCAATACAAATTCCAGTGACATTTTTTAATGAGATAGAGAAACAAATTACCGATTTTGTTTGGAAAGTGAAGAAGCCCCAGATAAATAAAGCACTACTGAAAAAGAAGAATACACTGGGAGGCCTCTCATTACTCAACCTTAGAACCTATTACACTGCCACAGTAGTCAAAACAGCCTGGTACTGGTACAAAAAGAGACAGATAGATCAATGGAACAGAATCAAGACCCCAGAGATGACATCATCTTTCTATGAACAACTGATATTTGACAAAGGCCCTAGGACACCAAATTGGGTTAAAAACAATCTCTTCAACAAATGGTGCTGGCAAAATTGGATATGCATTTGCAATAAACTGAAATAAGACCCATATCTTACACATACAAAAACCAACTCAAACTGGATAAAAGACCTAAATAGCAAATCGAAAAAGATAAAGCTTATCCAAGAAAAAGTAGGAACAACAATGGAAGTTTTAATACACAGTGTAGGCAGACTTCAAGATCTGTCAAAGAAACCACTAACAACAGAAGAGAAAATAGATAAATGGGAACTATTAAGAGTCAAACACTTTTGCTCATCCAAAGACTTTATTAATAGAATTAAAAGACCACGTATAGGATGGGAAAAAATATATATCAGACCGATGCCTGATCTCCATAATCTATAAGGTACTACAAAATATCAATAAGGAAAAGATAAATAATCCAATTAAGTGATGAACAAAGGAGATGGACAGACACTTCTCTAAAGAGGAGATCCAGGCAGCCAAAAAACACATGCAGATATGCTCATCATCATTAGCTGTTAAAGAAATTCAAATCAAAATGACAATGAGATACCATCTCACCCCAACAAGATTGGCTATGATCCAAAAATCACCAAACAACAAATGCTGGAGAGACCGTGGAGAAATTCGAACTCTCCTACACTGTTGGTGGGATTGCAAAATGGTGCAATCTCTTTGGAAAGCAACTGGCGCTTCCTTAAAAAGCTGGATATAAATATATCATTTGACCCAGTAATTCCACTGCTTGGAATGTATCTACAGAATCCAAGCCATTCGCACCAACTGATAACATGCACAAGAATGTTTACTGTAGCACAGTCCATGATAGCAAAATGACGGAACCAACCCAGATGGCCAACAACAGAGGAATGGATAGGTAAACAATAGTGTATATACTCAATGGAACACTATGCAATAATAAACAACAACAATGATTTTAGGAAACATCTCATAACCTGGTTTCAATTGTAGGACATTATGTTGAGTGAAAGTAGTCAGCAACAAAATGAGAAATATTGTATAAGACCCCTAAGATAAGAACTTAAAAACAGACTCATGCATAGAAGAAAAGACTCTTTGAAGGCTGCGAGGGTGGGGAGTGGGGCAGGGAGATGTGGGGAGGGTTTAGATTAGATAATTGATAGAAATTTGGTTGGGTCAAATCTGTGACACCGCACATTAGAAAGAAGATCAATATTAAGTAGACTTCAACATAACAGTATTACTCCTCCCATCTCAAACCAATATTGCAAAGACAGAGTAGCTGGGGCAGGGGACTGGGTACCATGCTTTTGGGGGAATTGAGGCCAACTGACACAACTAGTGTTTTGCTAAGAGGGCTCTCTGCACCCCACATTGGTGAGTGGCATCTGGGGTCTTAAAAGCTGCCAAGCTGCCATCTGAGGGTACAGCAAATGGTCCGAACTCAGCAGGAATGGATGATCACTGAGGACCAAAACAACAGGGGGGAAAGAGAATCCAGAAGACAGAGAGACCACGTGAGTGGGTGACTACTTCGACCTGTGACAGGAAGAGCCGGATGGTGCCCGGCCACCACCAGTGATAGCCGTGATGGAGCTCACAAAGTTGAGTCTCACTAACAACACAAGAATAAAAAGGGATGCACCCTGAGATCTCCACTAAAAGACTGCAATTGACAGTCCAGGGGCTTTGGGGTTCCTCTGGGAGGATGGCCCCTGGCCCTGATGCTGTCCCTGTCCATAAATCATAATGAAGTTCAACTCTTCAGACAGCAATGGATTGGACTTGGTGACACAGAGTGACCCTATCATGTGTGCATTTTATGGTTCTATGTATCTGTAGGATGTCATCCTGCTGACCTCTTACTGGAGGAAGGGGAGTGGGAGTAGAGGACGGGATAAGAGATTGTTGGGAGGATAAGACGTGCATGGAGCAGAGAGGAAGAGTTTGCTGTTGCCGGGCAGGGAGACCAGTGGGAGCTACATATAGGTGGGCATGCAAATTTATATGGGAATGTACATTTTCATTCAATCACAAAAAAAATTTATTTCAATAAACATCAAATAAATAATTTATTTATTTTTTTTTAAATTATCTCTTTCTTTCCTTCTGCATTAAATTTGTTTAACTTAAAAACAGTTTTCCTTAGCTTCTGGGGACAGTGCTTCATTTGTTCATCATGATGTGCTGAGGACCTAATAGACTGCTTGTCACAGAAAAGGAAAATAAAACAGAAATCAAACCTGTTGCAATCAAATGGTTTCTGACTTACGGTGACCCCTTGTGTTACAGAGTTAAACTCCTTCGTAGGGTGTTGTTGGCTGTAATCTTTACAGAAGTAAGTCGCAGTGTGAAGACCCTGAACCCCTGAGAAGTCTTAGTGCACTGATTCAAAGCAGAAATGGACTGTTTTAATTTCTTCCCTTGTATCAGTTACTGTTTCCAAAGAAACAGCATGCTCAAATTAGAATAGCTCAGGGAGTGTTTAATAAAAAAGACTATTTTCAAAGATGAGAGGTACAGGTAAAACCAAGGTCTAATGCAGTAAGCCAGAGTAATAAGTAGAAAAACTGTAACCAAATTAGACCCAAAGAGATGAAGAGCAGAGTATGGTCATTGAAATGTAAAAGTAGTTGTGAAGAAGTTGCCTTGCGAGGAGCAGTGACCTCTGCTGAGAAGACACAGTTCATCTGAGGGAGGGAGAAGAGGACCAACTATCTAATGTCAACAATCCTCCCTCTCTCCAGTGTCTGCCACAGCTCTCCACTAATTCAACTAGAAAACAGAGAACATAAGAGCCCTGTTGATGCAGTGGTTGTGATGGTTAAGATTCTGTGTCAACTTGGAGCTGGGCTGTATTCTCAGTGTTTTGGCAGTCATATAATGTTGTGATCACATCTCTGTTGAGATTTGGTATGTGATCAACCATATGATGGGATCCTCTCTGAGTAGCCAGTTAGTTGAAAGTATGTTTTCTTGGTTGTACGGCCTACATCTGAACACAAGCAGATGTTCTGGCTTTTGCTGTTCCTACACGCAGCTTCTATTTATGTGAACTGTGGTTCTTGGAACTTTGACCTAGCAGCTTACCTGTGACCTCCCCTGTCCATCTTGGGTTTCATCAGTCTAAATAGCCTGGGTTCACCAACCTTGGGTTCACTAGTCCCTGTAGCTATATAATTCAGGAGAAGCCTTGTGGTCTTGCCTGTTGAACTTGGGATTCATTGATTTGCACAGCCTGTGAGCAAGACCCCTACTCTCCAACCTGCCAATTTTAGATTTGCCAGCTCCTGAAGCTATATGAGTCAGGGGAATCCTCTATCCTCATCCATAGACTTGGGACATTCCAGCCTCTACAACAGTGTGAGCTATTTGATATAAGTCTCTCTCTCTCTCTACATACATTTAGTTGGAAACCCTGGTGGTGTAGTGGTTAAGTGCTACATCTGCTAATTGAATCTGCCAGGCATTCCTAGGAAACTCTATGGAGCAGTTCTACTCTGTCCCACAGGGTTGCTATAAGTCAGAATTGACTCAATGACAGTGGGTTTGGTTTGGTTTTGATATATATACATATGTATACACGCACACATACATATATATATATTTATCTGCTTTACTGGTTTTGCTTCTCTAGAGAAACTAGCCTAAGACACCTGGGTAGAAAGCACAAAGAAGACTTGAGAGTGATCTAAAGGACAAAGGGAAGATGTCTTTATATATCCTCTTGCAGATATGGGGCTAAACATTGAGACACTGAAGCCAAGACAAGAAATTAAAAAAAAAAAGAAACTAGGTTTTGAATTGCCTGTGGATGGTGGACTTGTTTCCAAAGAGTTAACAAATTCTGTAAGAATAAGTAAATAAAAGCTCCATGCTTTCATGTAAGACTCAAATTTGGCAGGCTGGTATTGAAGGAAGAAGAATCTTCCTCATTTCAACTAGTTAACTAAATGTTTTATCCAAGAAATAATGTAACAGAAATGAGTATTCATGTGCTGAAAAAAGAAGAAAGTGGGGCAGTCAAAGCAATTTGTAGACTGGCATCCCTGATAAGGCAAGCTGTTTTATTTTAATGCAATTCTTTGATAGTAGTAGTTTTGAAAACTTTCAAACGTATTTCCAAATTGTTGAGACCTCCTTGTATACGTACTCATTTTATCTTTTTGAACCATTAAAGCTTACTCAAGCCCAGAGAAGACTCAGATGAAATGAACAGTTGAGAATTATTTTTGAACTTCTATTAGTGGGTAATTGAGATTGTTGTTCAAGATTTATGGTTACTGCACAATTACATATCAACACTTCAACATATCAACATTTCTTTTATATTGATTTTAAAATAGATGAGAAACTACAACTACCAATCTTTCAATTAATAGTGGAGCAATTAACTGTTTGTGCCATGGTAGGACTCTTGGAACTATAAACATAAAGAATTGTTGCTATTGCTGTTGTTAAGTGCTGTCAAGTTGGGTCCAATACATAGCAACGTTATAGACAACAGAACAAAATACTGCCCAGTCCTTTTCCATCCACATAATCATTGCTGTGTTTGAGCCCATTGTTGCAGCCTCTGTGTCAATCCATCTCATTGAGGGTCTTCATTTTTTTCACTGACCATCTACTTTACCAAGTGTAATGTCCTTATCCAGGGACTGATTTCTTCTGACAATATGTCCAAAGTATGCAAGGTATAGTCCCACCATCCTTGTTTCTAGGAAGAATTCTGGTTGTACTTCTTCCAAGACAGATAAACTAGCAAAAAAAGGCTACATATAAGAAATAACAATTCATTTATTCCAAAAATATTTATTTAGCTCCTACTTGGAGTCCTGGTGGTGTAGTAGTTAACAGCTTGGCTGCTAACCAAAAGGTTGGCAGTTCAAATCTATCAGCCACTGCCTGGAAACTCTATGGGGCAGCAGTTCCACTCTGTCCTATACGGTTGCTAAGAGTTGGAATTGACTGTATGGCAGTGGGTTATAGGGTACAGCTAGCGGGTAGGCCACTAGTAGTGTGTGCCATTTTACAGAAAACTGAGAGTCAGAGAGCTGCAGCAGTACGCTGAAAGATTCACAGCTAGTAAGTGATGGAACATGATAAACAGAGAAAAGACTGAGGATTTCAAGGATTTAATTTTATCTGGGTCCACAATCAGTACTCATGGAAGCAGCAGTCAAGAAATCAAATAACGTTTGATTGTGTTTGGAAAATTTGCTGCAAAAGACTTCTTTAAAATGTTCAGAAGATATCACCTTGAAGACTAAGGTGTGCTTTACCCAACCCAATGTGACTGATGTGCTTTTCAGTCACATCATATGCACGAGAAAGATGGACAATGAATAAGGATGACAGAAGAATCAATGCCATTGAATTGTGGTGCTGGAGAAGAATACAGGATGTAGCATGGACTGCCAAGAGAACGAACGCATTTGTCTTGGAAGAAGTACAACCGGAGTACCCCTTATAAATAAGTATGGTGGAATTGTGTCCCACATACTTTGAACATGTTGTCAGGAGGGATCAACTCCAGGAAAAAGACATCATACTTCGTAAACTGGAGGGTCAGCAAAAACGAGAAAGTCTCTCAAGGAAATGGATTGACACCGTAATTATAATAATGGTTTCAAGCATACCAATGACTGTGGGCACGGTATAGGACTGGGCAGTGTTTTGTTCTGTTGTACATAGGGCTGCCATGAGTTAAAACTGACTCAGTGACAACTAACACACACAAGTGATGGAGCAAGGATTTAGACTCTCTGGACAATATAAAAAGTTAATACACTTAGTTGCTAATCAAAAGATTGGAGGTTTGAGTCCATCCACAGGCATCTTGGAAGAAAGGCCTTGGTTTTGGCTTCTTGCCTTAACATGTAACATTAAAGACCAGTACTTTACCCTGTAGGTAATGATGCCTTTGGACACATGGAGAAAGAAAAACAGAGTATTTTCAGGAGACGAATTAATCTCACCTGGAGTCAGAAACATATGACATTGGTTCCAACTTTGTTACTATTGTATGACTTAATAAGACACCTGCTTTTCTCTGCAATATTTTGTCACCAACTACAAAAGAAAAATATCTTTTCTAAACTGACTGAGATGATGTGAAGTGTAATGACAATGTTGACAGATGCTTTTAAAGTGTTTTAAGGAAAAGTCTAAGAAGTGCCCAAATGGCGTTTAGATCACAGTGCTCATGAAGAACCTTCAGGATAAAGACAGAGAGCCACTTCTGCTGGATGAAGTAACAGTATGAATATGTGCTTCAAAACCTAAATGCTTGGGGGAATCATGCTGCTTCCTGTTCCTTTTATTACAAGAAATCTTTTGCCTTTTATAATCTCCTGAAGCTGACATAGGCCTGCAAAGACAATCCAGCACAGAGATGAGCTGCTGCTGAGATCACTGCAGGGAACCTCTTCTAACATATGGGATCCTGAGGAAGCACTGTGGGATTGCAAAGCTGTCACTGTCAGTTTCATTTCGAAGACGAAATGTAAAAAAGTCAATGGGCAGTAGCCATCTTGGTATGAAAGACAGTAGGAATTGGGGCTAAAATAGAAGGTTAATTTGTACTAACAGTATCACAGGATCTTTAAAGCTGGCAACAACTACATGTTCATCTAGGTTTGTAGGTCTCTCCTTTACAAAATATAAATACTCTCTTTTTAAATGCTTAAAGTGAAATGGGAATTCCAGAACACCCAGCTGTGCTCTTAAGACATCTGTATACAGATCAAGAGGCAGTTGCACAAATAGGACGAGGGGACACTGCATGGTTTGAAGTCAGGAAAGGTGTGTATCAGAGTTGTATTCTTTCACCATATACTTTTCAATCTATGCCAGCCAAGTGCCGTCGAGTTGGATCTATATGCTGAGCAAATAATCTGAGAAGCTGGATTATATGAAGAACGAGGCATCAGGATTGAAGGACGACTCATTAACAACCTGAGTTATGCAGACACCTTACTTGCTGAAAGTGAAGATTTGAAATACTTACTGATGAAGATCAAGGACCACAGCCTTCAGTATGGATTACACCTCAACATCAAGAAAACAAAAATCCTCACAATTGGACTAGCAAGTAACAGCATCATAAATGGAGAAAGGACTGAGGTTGTGAAGGACTTCATTTTACTTGGGTCCACAATCAACGCTTTTGGAAGTAGCAGTCAAGAAATAAAAAAAATGCATTGCATTGGGAGTATGCTGCAAAGGACCTATTTAAAGTACTGAAAGTAAAGACATCACCTTGAAGACTAGGGTGCACCCGACCCAAACCATGGCATTACCTTCCTCCCTCCTTCCCCCTTTCTCCCTCCCCTCCTCCCTCCCCCCCGCCTTTCTTTGCCCTCTCTCCCTCCTTTCCTTGTTGTGATTGATTGAAAGT
The DNA here is from genome assembly GCA_028571685.1 of Heterohyrax brucei. Classification (NCBI taxonomy): domain Eukaryota; kingdom Metazoa; phylum Chordata; class Mammalia; order Hyracoidea; family Procaviidae; genus Heterohyrax; species Heterohyrax brucei. The sequence goes on along the minus strand of CM053143.1, from coordinate 113,980,483 downwards.
GTACAATCCAGTTTAAATTCGCATGCCCACCTATGTGCAGCTCCTACTGCTCTCCTTGCCTGGTGACAGCACACTCCTCCTTTCTGTTCTATACAAGTCATATCCTCTTAACAATCTCCTTTCCCCTCTTCTCCACCTTCTCCACTCCCCTCTAGTAAGAGGGCAGTAGGATGACAACCTATAGATGCACGGAGCTATAAAGTGCACACATGATATGATCACTCTGTGTCACCTAGTCCAATCCATTCTGTCAAAGGAGTTGACCTCAGTAATGATTTACGATCAGGAGAAGCATCAGGTCCATGACTGATGCTTCCAGAGGAACCCTGAGGCCTTCGTATGCATGTGAAAGCTGGACAATGAACAAAGAAGACAGAAGAATTGATGCCTTCGCATTGTGGTGTTGGAGAAGAATGTTGAATGTACCATGGACCTCTGAAAGAATAAACAGATCTGTTCTGAAAACAATAAACCAGAGTGCTCCTTAGAAACAAAGATGGCAAGACTATGTCTTACATACTTTGGATATGTTGTCAGGAAGGATCAGTCCCTGGAGAAGGACATCATGCTTGGTAGACTGGAGGGTCAGTGAAAAAGAGGAAGACCCTCAACTAGATGGATTGACACAGTGGCCACAACAGGGGCTTAAGCATAGATACGACTGTGGACATGGTGCACAGTCTGTTGTGCATAGGGTTGCTATGAGTCGGAACTGACTCGATGGCACCTAACAACAACAAAGTGAATAAATGAATTCAATATACTTGTTAAGATTATCTAGATTGCCTGGGTTTAAATTCTGAATTTCAACTTAAGTGTACAACTTTGGACAAGTTGTACAACTTGTAAGTGTACAACTTTGGACAAGTTGTTTTGTTTTTCCTAATCTATTCCCTCATCTGTAAACCAGAATGGTGATAGAAGCTTTCCAAGGTTATTTTGATTAGATAACCCACATAAATTCGTTGCCATACAGCATGTACTCCATAAATTCTAGCCTTAATGTTAGCATATACCTATACAAACTGTATTACATAGCCAAAGCTTCTATATCTAGGGGAGGAACAAATTCTTGAACATGTTCACCCCTCTGCTTCTGTGTTGGAAATATGATGGAAGGAAATAGCATGACAGAAGTACTCAGAAGCTGCAGTTGGTCAGACTAGTGTTTGAGTCCTGCTCTGTCTCTTCTAACATTTACTAATATTACAACTAACACTGAAGTCAGTCACTCTGCCTCTCTGAATCCCAGTTTCTTCGCTGTTACAACTAACATTAGAGTCAGGCTAAGAAATACGACTTCATTTATGAGTCCTTGCTCTTCAGCAGCCCTATATCAATCTTGGTGTAAGTTTGGCTTCAGCAAGAAATCCCCTCTCACTGAGCATATCATGTTTTCATCCTTACTGTGGACTCATGTGGTCGGTCACAGAGTACCCAGAATTTCACTTGAAAATCCCCCTTACACTGATCTCTTCTTTCAAGCCTTCCTTCCTGGTTCCCAGCTTTGTTATCCTCTTAGCCTTAAGTTTTCCTCAAGAGTGCACTGAGCACCATTCCACCTCCCTTTCACCTCTGTTATCCAGGGAAACATGCTTCTTCTGCAAGGAAACTGGGGACTAGTCTTTTCTTTTTTTTTGACCACAACTAGCTTCTCAAAGTCTTTCTTCCTAGAACTCATTTTTTACCAGCTGCTAAGATACAATTTTTTCTCTGTATTATTAAACTTGAGTCTCTTAACTTTTAGAACATGACCAGTGATTAATTTCTTGGAGTCTGTGCTAGATGTTTTTCATCTGCTCTTTCAGAGTTTCTTCTCCACCCTCCCTTACCCTGCTCTGAGCCCTGGAAGATTGAGCCATATTGATTTATTACTGGATTCCTTTGCCCTCTGGCTTCCTGAATGATTTAGGCAGTGAGGGGCAGCAGCAGGAGATTGAGGTGGGTAGAGAGTAGGTTCAGGGTGTTGAGTTCTACAACTTCCATTGTGCTAGTGCACAGCACACTGGGTGCTTCTTTTGCTACGGGGTGTACCTCTTGCTAGTTGGCCCTCCCTGTAGTGACTCTGTCTGGGTTCTGGGAGCCATGCTTTCCCCTTGCACCTTCAGGCTTACAGGTGATCATAGTGCCCTGTTATAGCTGGCCTTATTGTTGTTAGTTGCCATCAAGTTGGCCTCCAACTCCTGATAGTCCTATGTATGACCAAACTACATGTTACTCAGTCAGGTACCATACCCATGACCATTGCAGATTGGAGTGTTGTGATCCATAGGGTTTTCAATGGCTAAATTTTGGTAGTAGATCATCAGGTATTTCTTCCTGATCCACCTGGGCATGGAAGCTCCACTGAAATCCCTTCAGCATCATGGTAACATGCAAGTATCCACCGGCAGATGAAAGATGGTTGTGCTTGAGGTACAGTGATGAGAATCAAACCATGGTCTCTCATGGGGAAGTTGAGAAGTCTACCATTGAGCCATCACTGTTCCTAGAGCTAGTCTTCGGATATTTTATCATTTCTAGCAAGTTTTCCTTAGTTGTTCATGCTTTTATAAATAGTTCTTTTATTAAACCCTCCTCACTTATACCATCTGCTGCAAAGGACCTCTTCAAAGTATTCAAAAGTAAGGATGTCACCTTGAAGACTAAAATGTGCCTGACCCAAGCCATGGTATTTTCAATTGCATCATATGCATGCAAAAGCTGGATTATGAACAAAGAAGACAGAAGAAGAACTGATGCCTTTGAATTGTGGGGTTGGAAAAGAATGTTGAACATACCATGGATCACCAAAAGAACAAACAGATCTGTTCTGGAAGAAGTACAATCAGAGTGCTCCTTGGAAGCAAAGATGGCAAGACTGCATCTTACATACTTTGGAAATGTTGTCAGGAAGGATCAGTCCCTGGAGAAGGACATCATGCCTGGTACAATGGAGGGTCAGAGAAAAAGAGGAAGACCCTCGTTGAGGTGGATTGACATGGTGGCTGCAACAAGGGGCTTAAGCATAAAAACAATGGTGGACCTGGCGTAGGACCAGGCGGTGTTTTGCTCTGCTGTTCACAGGGTTGCTGTGAGTCACAACCAACTCGACAGCACCTAACGTAATACTTATACCACTACACTGGATCATTTTTTTTCTGATACGTGAACCATTTATTTGTCTCCTCATTCCTTAATTTTGTCAAGAACCATGATTAAGCAACCATTTCTTGCCAGGAACTATCAAACAGATGGGGACACAAAGGTCAACAAGACATTTTGTCTTCCTGGAGCTCAGTTCTGATGAAGAACAAAGACAAGTGAGCTACTAGTGATAATACAGTTTGTGGTAAGAGCTATGCTAAACTTTTTGTTCTCAGAGAGCATGGGAGACATTGTGAACTCACTTTTGCAGTTTACGGAAGTGCTTTCGTAAGACAATGAGAGTTGCCCCTTGAAGGGTGAGTGGAAATTAGCCAGGTAAATGTGGAGGCTGTGAAAAAGAGAAGGTTGTAATAGAAGACGGAAAAGCACTGGAAAAAATGCTTGGAGGAACATTCTAGTGAGGGGAGTCAGATCATAGATGGCATTTGGATGTACAGTAGTTAATTCAAGGTCCTCCAGAGAAACAGAACCAATAGGACACACACACAGAGACACACACACAGAGCGAGAGCAAGAGCCAGAGCGAGAGAAAGAGAGAGAGAGAGAGAATATGTATATTTTTATTTCAAGAAGTTGGCTCACTCAGTTGTGGGGGCTGACAAGTCCAAAAGCAGTAGGCCAGGTAGGTAGGCTGGAAACTCCAGAAGGATAACAATGTTACAGCCTTGAGGTTAGAACTTCTTCTCTTTCAGGAAATCTCAATTTTTGCTCTTAAGGCCTTTAACTGATTGCATGAAGCCCTGGGCTTTGCTTAAAGCCAATTGACCACAAACGTTAATCACATGTAAATACCTTCAAAAGTAACATCTAGGCCAGTGTTTGACCAAACAATTGGGCACCACAGCCTCCCTAAGTTGCACATAAAATTTATTATAATAAGGTGAATGGTAAAAGATATGTCAGTTACGAAGTGATCTTTTTCTCTATTCTTTTTTCTTCTTCCCCTTTCCTGTCCTCTTGCTCTTCCCCTTCCTCCTTTCCCCTTCCTCTTCTCCTTCTTCCTCTTCCTCCTCCTCCTCTTCTTTTTTGCCATGGCAGGAGTTTTGCCTTTATCTTGATCATGAGGAGGAAGGGTTTGAGTTTGAGAAAGAGCACTCTGATGCAGTGCAGAGACTGGTTCAGAGGATGGGACCCTTACGGTCCCAACAGGGAGAGTAGAGCTATGAAATTAGTGAGAAATGAGAATGCAAGCCAGGGAAGTGGAGATGGTGAAGAGGGAAGGACTCAAGAGAAAACGTACGTGGACGGGCTTTTTACTGCTTTACTTGCAGCTGCTTTCTCATTTTAAACAGAGACTACAGGAATATTAGCATGGCAAGAAATTATAAAGCCACAGTTCTGTTTGTCTTTTAAATTAGGTTCACATGTTTGATCTTTTAATATTATAAAAGATCACATAAATGGTTAATGGAGAAAAGATTGAGGTTGTCAAAGATACCAGTTGACTTGGATCCACAATCAACAACCATGGTAATAGCAGTAAAGAAATCAAATGACATATTGCATTGGGTAAATCTGCTGCAAAAGGACTTCTTTAAAGTGTTCAGAAGCAAAGATGTAGCTTTGAGGACTAACGTTTGCTTGACCTAAGCCATGGTATTTTCAGTTGCCTCATATGCATGCAACAGCTGGACAATGAAAAAGGAAGACTGAAGAAAAACTGACACATTTAAATTCTGGTGTTTGAGGAGCAATGGACTGTTTTACATAGCCTTCCTCACCATGGTCTCCTACCAAAGGAAGGAGGTGGGACTATTTGCTTGAGGTGCTGTGGCCTACCAAGGAGATTGGACAGTGTCTTAGTCATCTGGTACTGCACTGATAGAAATACCACAAATGGATGCCTTCAGCAAAGAAAAGTCTATTCTCAGTAGTCTGGAAGTCCAAACTCAGGGCCAGTTCTAGGGAACACACTCTCTCTCTGTTGGCTCTGGTTGTATCAGTCTTTCTTTGATCTGAGAGCATCTCAGCACAGGAACCTCAGGTCTAAAGGATGAGCACTGCTCCTGATGTTGCTTTCTTGATAATATGAGGTTCCCAAGTCTGTGTTTGCTTCCCTTTCCTTTTATCTCTTGTAGGATAAAAGATGGTTTAAGCCACACTCCAGGGAATCTCCTTAGCAAGAATGTTGCAATCCCTAATCCTCTTTAACATAGTCCTATCTATCAACCGCAGGCAGAGATCAGTATTTACAACATAGGAAAATAAATAGTGGGGGACAAAAACACAACACTGGGAATCACAGCCCAACCAAATTGCTGCACATATTTTCAGGGGTGGAGGACACAATTCAATCTGTGACAGACAGTTTGCTGACAGTGTTAATAAGATGTGTGGCACCCTTGTGGGAGGCAGGACAAAGAAAATACGGTGAATGGAACCCTAATGAAGGGATTGGTCAGTTTTGCCATCCTGCTAGGTTTAAATAAGCCATCCCATAGGTGGGACGGGGAGAATCTCACCATTACCAAAAAGAAGAGATGGGAGTGGAGCACATCTTTTGGATCTGGGACCGCTGAATTGAGGGCTTCTTGGACCCGGAGCACGCATGCATGCACACACACACACACACACACTCTCTCTCTCTCTCTCTCTCTCTCTCACATGCACATGCACACAGAGGTAGTGAGAGAGAGAGAGCTGTTTAACACCAAAGAATGCAAGAGATGGTAAAAAGCAGCAACAGAGGCAGCAGAACAAGGATACCATCAGAAGACAGTGCACTGGGCTTCCTTCCCTCCTTCTCACCCATAGAGTAAGATTACTGACTGCTTTGCTAGCAGAGTAGGGTACCCTTGGATGTTCGCCTGAGGAGCTAGACTTCGTGACCCACAGAGCTAGAGAGCTGAGAGACTGCAGACCAGCACTTACTGCTAGAGTGGGATGTCTCTAGAAACTTACCAGCAGAGCTAAAGGAGCTCTGTAACACTTGCCCCAGAAGGGCAGACATTAGCTTAAGGACCGAGGACCTAGGGGCGGAGGGCCAGAGAGAGATCTGCTTACAGCAGCAAGGCTGATAAGAGGTGGTTCTTACAGAGGAACTGTATCCTGTGCATTCCTGAACCTGAATTGCAACCGGTTACTTCTGTAATAAATCTCACAGCTGTGGGTATGCTCTGTGAGTTTTGTGTGGCCTTTGCAATGAATTATCAAACCCAGCAGAGAAGTAGAGAGTCCTGTGGGAAGACTGGTTGGTGTTAGAATTGGTTCAAAGATTGGAGAGAGGAGGTATGTCTGGCCTCTGCCTCATAGAATTAGCCTTAGCTGTTGATCCTGATTATTCTTTTCCCCCTTGTGAAGTTACAGGAGGCTAGACACTGCCCCTGCCACACCAGTTTTACAGTATTGGTGAAGAACACTGAATATACCATAGACTGCCAGAAGAACAAACAGTCTTGGAAGAAATGCAGCCAGAATGCTCCTTAGAAGCTATGATGGTAAGACTTTGTCTCACCTACTTTGGACATTTTATCAGCAGAGATCAACTCTGGAGAAGGGTATCATGTTTAGTGAACTAGCAGTTGAGTGAGAAAGAGGAAGACTGTCAATAGGACTGACACAGTGTCTGCAACAGTGGGCTCAGACATGTCTTTTATCACGAGGATGGCACAAGACCGGGCAATTTTTCTGATACACATGTTGCTATGAGTCAGAACTTACTCAACCGCATGTAACAATAACAACACATAGTTGTATATATAATGCCACTAGCCGCATCCAATTAATGAGTTAGACAGTAGCAAACCCCAGCTTCCGGCAATGAAGAGAGTTGTTCCTCCTGCACTGGAATGGATCACAGCCACCAACCACTGTTTTCTTGGCTGCCTTTGTCTTCTACCTTGGCAGGCCCGGGACCCAGGCAGGCGCTGGAAAGCACTGAGAGTGGTGGCTGATTCTCAAGAATAACCCACTGGAATGTGAGTTAAGAAAACCAGAACAAGAATTTTTCTTTGCAGAAACTGTTTCCCCTCCTTGCTTCTCCTTCCACTGACTCGGGTTTAGTGGGAGGAAAGCAAGAGACAGAGGAAGAAGAAGAGGTGGGAGTAAGCTTGTGAATCAGTTTGCTTTGACTCAAAAGTTAACAGAATCAAAATGCAGCTACTGAAACAAAAATTGGAGTGTTTTCTCACATCTCTTCTCTCCAGTTTCCGTACTCAAGGGTAAGTCCTGTGACAGAAAGAGCACTTTGTTTTTACTTTCTCTTGGATTTTGGGAGAGTCTTGTTGGAAAAGATGGCAACAGGGACATGACAAATTGTTATTTGTTCCCCCCGCTAAATATATCTCACCAAACTCACTTTCTTGACTGTTCCAGCTATTATAGATAGATACCTGACACTGAGTTGACTTTGACTCAAGGCAAATGGAACAAAACATGACCTGGTGCTATGTTATCCTTACGATCCTTGGCACGTTTGAGTTTATAGTTATGGCTATGTGGTACCCCACCATCGCTTGCCTTCTACTTCACCAGACATGATGTCCTTCTCTAGTGATCAATCCCTCCTGATGACCTGGGTCCAAAGCAAGTGAACTGGATAACATTCCTTTCGGATTCATAAGCTTCTCATTGGCTAATTTTCAGAAGTAGATCACCAGGCATTTCTTTCTAGTCTGTCTCATTGTAAGCCCTGTTAAAACCTCTCCCCCATGAGTGACCCTGCTAGTATGGGAAATACCAGTTGCAAAGCTTTCAGCATCACAACACCACGTCAAAATGACAGACAGGTGGTGCTTAAGAGTAGGGCATTGGAATTTAAATGTTGGGTGTGCTTCTGTAGTCATGCAACAGGGACCAAGTTGCTTCATCCCTCTGATCTTCAATTTTCTCATCCATAACATGGAAATATCAAACCTATTTGATAGGACTGAAGGGGGATTAAGTGAGCAATTATGTAGAGCTCCTGGCTCAGAGCAGACATTCAAAAAGTGGTAACTTTTAATATTTGGTCAGTCAATTAAACATTGGGTGGTGCCATTAGCTAGGAATTCCAGTCAAACTAAGAGCCCAAACTGGGCCTTAAACTTAAGCTGAGGAGCAGAAGAAGTGTCTAAAAATATGGTCTCAGTGTTGGGCTGAGGCCCCATCCTCTGGTCTTGAACGGTGACGATTAGCTGAGGAATGTTGGCCGGCTTCTCTCCAGGGAGAGTTATATTTGTCTGGTTTTGGACTGGACTATCTACTACTTGAGCTTTCTGTCTAAGAAACCAACTGAAAAAAGCAGTGAGATTAGCACATGGCGTGGGGTCTGTTTGGTAAGTTTTATTTTCACAGTGTTATTGTATAACTTGTAGATGAATATTCCTACTCACCATTGGGCCTGTAGAATTCAGCACTACCATGCCAGCTGTCTCTTTGACATGAATATCATATTGTTCCTAATTCATTTTTGTACTACTTGTAACTCTACAGTAAGGTTCCTGGGTGGCACAAACAGGTTGCACTTGACTGCTAGCGTGTAGACTGGTGACTTAAACTCATCCATTAGAACCATGGAAGAAAGCTCTGGTGATCGGCTTCCATGAAGATTATAAAGAAGGAAACCCTACAGAGCACAACTCTACTCTGTAACACAAGGGGTCATCGTGAGTTAGAATTGACTTGACGGCAACAGGCTTGTTTTTTTGGTTTAGCCATATAGTAGTGCTGATTATTTCTGTTTTATAATGGTATTGCTTTTTTCAGACAACTCCCTTCTTCCTTTCCAATAAAATAAGAGATACTGTAGTGAGCTAAGGGCAAGGATGTCAGAACAGATTACTTGGGTGTGAGTCTAGCTCTACTGCTTACAGGCTGTGTTATTTTGGACCAATTATTTAACCCCCTGTGGCCCAGACTCCTCATGTAGAATATGAAAACTAATCATCATACCAAACTAGAGGACTCTGGTGAGGATTAAATGAGTCAATATGTGTTTCCACTAGAAAAAATCCTGGGTAATTGTAAGTGCTGTGTGTGTTTGTGCCCTGAAACCTTGTTCTAGATGATTTTCATACACAGTAACATCTTAGGAGTAAGCACTTTTTTTTTTTTAAATCACCATTTCATAGTCAAGGAAACCGAAATTTAGGCTAATTAGTGTGAGATTACGTGCTGGTAGATACTAGAGTTCCAAACTGAACCCAAATCTATCTGCCTCCAAAGTCATGTTCTTAACTACTACTCACCCCATGGCCCAAACCAGATGCTGTTTTTTAAAACACATTTTTTTCTCAAGCATATTTTTAATTTTGTAGACGTTATCTCACTTACTTTAGAAGTGGATTTTCTTTCTCTTGACCTCAGATATATGAAATCTCAAGATGGAAATGAAGGCTTGAAGTCACTTAAGTCCCAGAAAGCACCCAGTGGTAGTCACAGAAATAAAGTAGGTCAATTTATACTAATTATTTATTCATCTGTTTCCTCGGACTTGGCTCTATCCCAGCTAGAATGTAGCCATGGGATTCATCTATATAGACACAAAGGTTTTCAATTTTTTTTTTTAATTACCACTTGGTAACCAAAGAGGTGTCTCTGGAAAGTCTGGAGTGCATAATTTAAAGTAGTCTGTGACAAGCCTAAGACGCCTTTGAAGGTTCATGTTGTAATCTTAAAAAGTAATACAAATTTTGCACTGTTGTTTTCTTTTAAATGAACATAGTCAGAAATAATTTTAGATTAACACATAACTTGCAAGGATATGAAAGCTGGTTCCCATATACCTACTCTCCTCAAAGGTTATGTAACCATAGAGCATTTGTCAAAACTAAGAGATGAATGTGTATTACTATGAACTGAGCTTCAGATCCTTTCTAGATTTCACCAGTGTTTCCACTAATGTCTTTTTTCTGTTCTAGGATCTCATCCAGGTTACCACACAGTGCTTAGTTGTCATTATTTCCATAGTCTCCTCTGGTCTATGAGAGGTTTTTTCCCCCAAGTCTTTCCTTATCTGTTATGACCTTGATGGTTTTGACGAGCGCTTCTCAGGTATTTTGCAGAACATGGCTGAATTAGATTCTGTCTAATGTTTTCCTCACGATCAGATTGGGATTATGGGTTTGGAGAAGAGAACCACAGGGATGACACATCTTCTTGTCATATCACACCACAGGGTATATGATAGTGATACAGGTTGTCACTGGTGATATTAACCTTAACCACTTGGTTAAGGGAGTGTCTGGGTGGTTTCTCCACCTGTAAAGTTTTTTTTCCCCTTTCTGTCTTCTGGAAGGGAGTAACTAAGTCCAGCCCTCACCCAAAGAGGAGAGAAATTAAACTCCACCTCCTGGAGGCAAAGTCACTACATATAGGACTTAGAATACTATAACGAGGATTTGTCTCTTTGCTCTCATTTGTTTATTTATTAAATCATTTACTTATATCACTATGGATTGTTATTGTCTTAACATAAAACAATGCTTTTTACCTCCACATAAGTAGAGTTGATTCTGCAGAAACATGCTTGTCCTGAGGATTTCCTTACTTCCTAGCAAGAACCTTAAGAAGCACAGATAAAAGCCAAGCCTCACTAGGTCACGGCCTCATTTCCTCTGAATCATAGGCCTCAGTAAAACTTGTGACTGAATGAATAAATGCATGACATACAGGTGAGTGAAGACTGTCAGTGTCGTCCGAGGGTAAAGGTGTTCATATCAGAGGATAACCGAAATAGCTACTCATGTTTCTCCCTTTGGAATTCCTCACTGTTACTGGGTGCTATCAGGTAGATTTCTACTCATGGCAACCCCATCCGACAGAGTAGAATGGCCCTTGGTTGGCATCTTTTCAGAAGCAGATGACCAAGTCTTTCTCCCACAAAGCTGCTGAGTGGTTTCAAAGGCAGTGCTTTGAGTACGAGACAGAAAGAGCCGCTGTAAGCCCTGCTGGATGCTCTGTTGTGGGGGCATGGGTTTGGGCCAGCTGGGTGGCTATAGTCCAATGTTTTACATACACGCTGCATACTAAAAGGTTCTCGGATGGCTAGGAGGGCTGGTTGGAAAGGACCTCTTGGGCAGCTGAGCACATAACTTGTGCTCCACCAGGGAGCCTTTGAAATTCTTCAGGGCATACAAAAATCTTCTGTATTAAGATGCTAGAAAGTTCACTGAGCAGCTGAATTTCAGCGGTTTGGGAAGTGACCCTGAATGATTCCCTCAAAATATGTCTTGACCAGTTAAGCAACCATTATAGTTTAGGAGAAAAAAAGGGGGATAGGAGTTGGAGTAGCGCTCTCTTTAAAGTAGGAAGCACCCTGAGGCTTGTTCCTACTAGCCAGCAATTAGGAGCAATAGCAGTGCTGAAATAGCTCCTAAGCGTTCTCCTTAATCTGCACGGGAGAACAAGGCAGTGCTTTGAGTAAGAGAGAGAAAGAGCTGTTGTTGGATGCCCTGTTGCAGGGGGTATGGGTTTGGGCCAGTTGGGCGACTGTAGTCCAATGTTTTACCTATATGTTACATACTGAAAGGTTCTTTGATGGCTAGGAGGGCTGGGTAGAAAAGATCAAACTTTTGATAAAACTAAAGAGAAATTTTGAGTAGCTTACTTTAGAAGTGAAAGACAACAAAGAAAAAGGTCCAAACAAACAGATTAAGGAACTTGAAAGAAGGGGGAACAGGCACTGTGTGGGCTGAAATTACCTTTTATGGGCCCAGGTAACTTTCTGATGGTACTATATCAGGTTGCCTTCTCTTCCTTAAAAAGCAGATAGAGACACTTTTCTAATAACTAGGTTTCCAAAAGGAGATAGTTCTTGGAGATGTTATGATCAGATCTTGAATTACACTGTTTCTTCTTTCATGCTCAAATTCTTCTTTCTGTGATGTCATCTGCTTTTAACTGACCTCTATTTAACCTCTAGCATAAAAGATACCTAAGAAAAATCATTCTTTTACCAGCTAATTTATCGTAGTTGCCAGTCCCCTTTAAAAAGAAATATGTAGGTTTGGAGAATCTATTTTTAAAACAAATTCTAGCAACCTTATCTTGCTTGCTTTAGGAAAAAATTTTAAATGTCTTTCTTTTAGCTTTCAGCTAGAATCCTAAATTTTCTATTGTCCAAAGAAAGCTGTTTAAGTAAATGGAAAAAACAAAACCAAAAAGAACCAACACACTGCCATTGAGTCAATTCTGACTCATAGCAACCCACTGCCCATAGAGTTTTCAACTGCCAACATCAAAGTTACCAGATGTAGCACTTAGCTACTATGCCAACAGGGTTTCCAGTAATGCCAGAGAGTGGCTAAAACTTGGCTAAACTCCGTCTTCCTTAGACTAAAAGTTGGATAAGTTTGGGTAAATAACATGGGAAAAAAGGTAGACTACTTTTAAAGTAGACTTCTTTGAGGGAAGGAGATGTCCAATGTGACACATTAGTGAAAAAGAGAACTACGAGAGCTTAAACATTAGGTAGCTTTTAATGCTGGAGGCTGAAACATTCCTTCAGCTAGGAGTTAAGATCTTAATTATAGTCCTTCAAAAGCAGCTGTATGACTTGAAGATACTGTAAAACCCGTGGGCTGAGGCACATTTTCCATCTGAACATGGTAGCTGTAGGAAGAGACGTCCTACCTCATTGTTCGTGGATAAAGGTTACCTAGACTGCTGAAGTGGATCAGCAGACTTGCATTCCTATCCCTGTCTCTGAGGTAGTGAATTGGTTACTTTCAAAAGCTTCAGGAAGGTAACAATTTTGGGTAATTCACATTCTTCCGTAAGATGTAATGGAATCTTGTGACTCCCTGTTGTTTCTCATACAAGCCCTGTTTCATAAGCTGGCTATGAAAGGCATTGGAACTTTAACCCAAGCAGGACAGTCTTGGAGAAGCTATTCACTGTCACCCTGGCTTGCATACTTGTTTGTAAATAAAGCATATTTTGAACCTTTTTCTGCATCTCTGAATCTTGCTGCAGTGACAGGTGGAACAAACTTGCTTCTGGTTTGACAGCATCATCTTGGACTCTTTATTTCAGTCTCAGACTCAAATACCTGAAAGCACTTTTCTGATAGACTGATGATGGCCATGAGAAGCTCTGTGTTTGGGTGGGAGATTTTACCTGGTAGACAGGCAGTAGTTACCTGGTACATAACGAGAAGGACTGTGACACTTCGTTGGGTTTACCAGGAAAGATAAAAACAACGTCTGTCATGAGAAAGAATAATGTGGCAGCTTGTTATGATGACTCATCAAAACTATACTATATGGTGGCTCGTGTGTTAATTAAGGAGCCCTGGTGGACTGGTGATTAAAGTGATTGCTAACTGAAAGGTTGGTGGTTCAAATCACTAGTGACTTCATAGGAAACAGACATGGCAGTCTTCTTAGAAGAGATTTATGGCTTGAAAACCCTATGGGGTCCCTATGAATAGAAACCAACTAGAAAGCAGTGAGTGGTGGTAGTAGTAGGTTAACTCTATCTCAACAAACCTTTCTTTTTTAAAGAAGTATACTATTCCCAGACACAGGTTTACCTGCCATCTCAGACCTCAAAAAAACCAAAAACACCACAACAAAAAAAAACCCATTGCCATCGAGTCAATTCCAACTCATAGCAACCCTAGAGGACAGAAAAGAACTGCTCTATAGAGTTTCCAAGGAGCACCTGGCAGATTCAAACTGCTGACCTTTTGGTTAGCAGGCTTAGCACTTAACCACTAGGCCACCAGGGTTTCCAAATTAATACAATAAACCTGAAAAATCGAATATGCATAAGAGGGACACTGTTGCCTCTCCTCATCCCCATTAATGTGGAGTTTCTTTCCATTGCATTTCAGTTATGGAAGGAAGTGGACCTAAGAAGCCGAGCAAAGTTTTTGACTTCAAGTAGATACTCTATTCAAGAAATGCATAGTTCTGGAGTGGTAATCTATTTGAGGTAGAATCATCTGACAGATAAGATCTGAGAACTTGAAAAGCCTCACCCTTTCCAGGCAATGCTCCTAGCTAAAGCTTTTAACCAGAACTGTGGGTATTGGAGCGGAATGCTTGTATAGCATGAAGACTTTAAGACAGCAGTGGACGGCCCTCCTTCCTTGTGGCTGCCTAACAACACTGGATATACATTTTCTGATTAGCCACGATGTAGAATTCTTATGGGTCATGGTGTTCCTTTACTGATAACAAAATTTCTTTGCTTCTAGGAGGTCACAGAAGGTAGTAAACCAGTAAATATATACCTTAGAATTCATACTTAATAGTCAGCTTGTTGGCTGGCAGAATTAAATGTATAGTACTGGATGCTTTGCCCTCCCATTCTGGGGTTCTGTAGTTTTTATAAACCACTCCCAAAATGAGAGATCACAGTGAAAAATCACCATATACAACTTAAAATCTATGAAATATCATAATAGTTCATAAGGCAAAAAAAACACTGGTCTTTCAACAGAAAACAATAGATACACTGCAAAAAGTTGACCTCTCCCACCTTTAAATGTAAGCCCAAATAACTGCCATCTACCAATTATGCAATTTATCAAACTTTGGGACTCTCAACTGCTGATAAAATCCTATGAAACCTATGTCTATATGTAATTTGTATTCTTGCATAGGCTTCTGGAAAGCCACATGGCAAAAGACAGAAAACTATGATGTAATTAGTTAGGAGGAGACAAATTTATAATTAAAAGTACAAATGGGGACTAGGGATAAGGGTTTGAATGAGAACATCAAGTTTTTCATATAGTAATTCTCCTCAAGGACAAGATGGGAAGTAGCGAGGAATCCCTTACTACCAATGGGAATCTGGCCATACCTTTTGCCACTTGCGTGTGAGTTTCTTTGTGTGTGTGTGTGTGTGTCTGTCTGAGCCTTCACCTGGTGGGCTTCTAACTGCTTTCTGGCCAACAGGCTCAGTCCAGCCTAAACTTCTGCTTAGGTTTCTCTCTTAAAGCTTGTCTGAGACCCAGCTCTCAAGAGATCAAACTTTGACTGGCCTTTAAAAAACTGTTGCCATCAAATCAATTAGATTCCAACTCATGGCAATCCTTTTAGGACATAGTAGAACTGCTCTTATGGTTTCTAGGGCTATAACTTTTAGGGAAGCAGGCTGCCACATCTTTCTCCTATGGAGTGGCTAGCTGGTTGGAACCACCAAGTTCCCAGTTAGCAGCCAAATTTTTAACCATCAAGCCACCAAGACTCCTTGACTGGTTCCTGTTGTAGCTATCAGTTGCTGTCAAGTTAGTCCTGACTCATAGTGTCCCCATGTACAACAGAAGGAAACTCTGCTTGGTCTTATGACATCCTCACAATTGTTGTTATGCTTGAGCCTACAGTTGCAGCCCCTGTGTCAATCTATCTCCCTGAAGGTCTTCTTCCTCTTTTTCACTGACCACCTACTTTACCAAGAATGATTGAAGTATGCAGTTAAGACTATCCCCATTTCTTTATCTCTTTTTCTTAAAATTCCTAACTTCCTAGCATTGCTTGGCCCCAGAAATCACACATCAATTTATAGGACCCACCAAGTTAAAAACTTTACAACCTTTTCCTTAGAATCAACTACCAAGTGGAGGCCCCCAGATAACCTCCACCCAGACAACCTCCACCCAGTTCTTGACGCAGATCTCCTTACCAGTGGACCTCCACTCAACTTCCACCTAGCTGACCACCACCCAGTTCCTGATGCATGTCTCTGCACCAGCATGCCCCCAGCTGCCCACATGTTTAGCCCCACTTATCCATTCAAAACACTGAGTTTGCCTGAAGAAGGCAGACAGGCTCCGAGGACCCGATACCCCCTGTCCCTTTGCACGCTTGCTTGCAAATAAAGCTCTTGGACATGTACTTTACCTTTGTCTAAATACTGGTTTTTGCAGCAGGTAGCCTAAACCTGTATTTTACAGTAATATGGTGTCCCTCTCCAGGGACTGGTCTCTCCTAATAACATGTTCAAGTACTTAAAACAAAGTCTCACCATACTCGCTCTCAAGGAGCCTTCTGGCTGTCCTTCTTCCTGGACAGATTTGTTTGTTCTTCTGGCAGTCTATGGTATATTCAGTATTCTTCACCGACACCATAATTCAAAGGCACAAATTCTTTCCTGGCCTTCCTTACTCATTGTCCAGCCTCTGTACACACATGAGGTGACTGAAAATATCATGGGTTGGGTCAGATGCATCTTAGGTCTTAAAGTGACATTTTTGATTTTTAATAAAGAAATCTTTTGCTGCAGATTTGCCCAGTGCAATGTATCATTTGATTTCTTGCTGTTTCTTCAGGCATTGACTGTGAATCGAAGTGAAACAAAATCCTTGACAAATTCAGTCTTTTCTGTGTTTATCATGATGTTACTTATTAGTTCACTTGTGAGAATTTTTGTTTTCTTTATGTTGAGGGGCAATCCATACTGAAGTCTATGATATTTGATCTTCAGTGGTCAGTGCTTCAAATCCAGAAAGCAAAAGGCCATTAAAAAGACAGGAAAGAAAGAAAAGACTAAAATGAGTGTCAGAAGGCACTACAAAACTCACCCCTGAAGGTAGAGCAGCTAAAGTGAATGAAAGAAATGATAAAGTAAAAGAGCTGAATAGAAGATTTCAAAGAGCAGCTAGACAAGATCCAAAAAGTACCATAATAAAATGTGCAAAGACTGGTCCTTAGGTTGGCCTTAATTGAAATTCCTTATTTGTGCCAAGGCTACTTTGGGTTTAATTCATTATTGGTATTTCTGCGTAGTATCAAGTATCTTATACCTGAAACTGCTCAGCTCAGTGACTATTTTTCTATAAGAAAACCAGTTATAACCATGCATGATATTTCTTAGCATAAAACCTACCTAAAATTGTACTTAGTAGAAGACAACTATTTTTACCCTAATTGTAATAAGACACTCTGATGAGTACCAAGCAACAGGAACCGACTAAAACCAAACCCACCGCCATTGTGCTGATTCTGACTCAAAGCAACTCCATAGTGTTTCCAAGGCTGTATATAATTTTATACAGAAGCAGACTGGCACATCTTTCTACCAAGTGGAGCTACTGGTGGTTCTGAGCCATGAACCTTTGGGTTAGCATGCAGTTGCTTTAACCACTGCACCACTAGGGCTCCTTAAGCAATAGAAAGGGGTAGGAAAAAGGTCAAAGTTCAGGGAACTGAGTAATAGAAACTGAAATCAGGTGAATAAAATTTGTGACTTCGGGACAATAGTCAATAGTTTCTTTGGAGGGATTCTGTTAAAAGTAAGGAAACACTGGTGGCAAAGTGGTTAAGTGCTACAGCTACTAACCAAAAGGTCAGAAGTTTGACTCCATGCTGCTCCTTGGAAACCCTATGAGGCAATTCTGCTTTGTCCTATAGGGTTGACATGAGTCAGAACTTCAGAACTGACTTGACGTGGCAGTGGGTTTTTGTTGTTGTTGTTCATTTTATTAAGAGTGACTGATTACTAACACCTCTTTCCCCACTCCCTCATCACTGTTTACTGTACACGTGAGTGGACAACAGGTAAGCCAATGACTTTTGAACCCTGTTTTGTGGAATCTTGACCTACAGCAAAGCAAATCTGTTCTAGATGAAGCAGGAGAGGGTGTAGACAAAACACTTACACTAACCTACTGATCCAGAGATTACCTACTGTACCAGGAAATATGGTTTGAAAGCCACTCCCAAATCCCAGTGTCTAAGCATAGCACTCCTGCTTATTGTAAGATGCTATTCATTTGAGTTCTAAGAAATCAACCCTGTTGAGAGGCACCTCAAGCCTGCAGCAGAATTGTTCATACTCTGGGTGTTAATGGCTTTCATAATGTCTGTTTCTGTGTGGTCAGAGGACCCGAGATTTTAAATGGTAGATAGAGTTTGGGCAAAAGTCTCTCACTAGGGAGCTTGGGGAAACCCTGGTGCTGAAGCGGTTAAGGGCTACAGCTGCCAACCAGAAGTTCAGCAGTTCAAATCCTCCTTGGAAACTCTATGAGACAGTTGTATTCTGTCCATAGGGTCACTATGAGTCGCAACTGACTCGACAGCAGTGAGTTTGGTTTGGGGAGAGGCCTTGGACTTCCTCATACAGTTCTGCATTCTCTGATCCACAAATCATTTACAATTTGCTTTTAAACAGCCCACTGTGACACCAGAACTTCTGTGTAACTCGGACAGTTGATGTTTTTTTCCTTCAAGGAGTCAATGTTTTGGAAGCCCTGGGGTGACAGCTGTGGTGGCCAGAGACCAAGTAGCCAAAGGAGTTTCCACTTCCCCAACTCCTCTACTAGAGGAAAAGTACCTTTGCCCAGTCATTGTCATGAGACCTGGTGATTGCAGCACAGGATGACCGGTAGCAAACAATTCTCGTTTGAAACTTACGTCCCTTGTGAGACCGGTCTGACGGGTCCTGAGACAATTCTAGTGAGCACAGCCCTGGTGAGCACGCTCTGGACTAGTGCTTGGAGGTAAAGGGAGTCCTTGCCCTCTAGAACCTCCAGTATGCCTTAAACTGGAACGTAAAGGAATTAGGTGTGGCTCCAGATGCTTCATCAATGATAAATTTCTCATCAATAGAAAAGCACAAGTGTATGCTGGCAGGGTATTAGGACTGACTTTCATAGGTGGGTTTTTTAACTGAAGTAATTTTTCAGAACAATCTTTGGCTTTGGTGTAAAATTTTCATTACAGTGGTCCTAAATTTTGGTCTTGCATCTGACTTAGGAGTTAAAATTGGAACTGTCATTCCCTGTCCTTGAATATAAAGAATGTGACCCAGCTGGAGCTGCACATACTTGATAAAGCACAAAAAACTCACATATTTTCCACCGTTATCATTTTCTACTAGCATTTAGTAAATACTAAGATTTATTGCACCAATGAGGATCCCTGACTGTTGTTACTGAAACTTGTAATGATTAAGTAAAACAATTGGAAACATAAAATCACAATGATTTGGCAGTTTTTAGCCAATCTGTGAAAAAAGTAAGGCTTTTAACAATTTTACTCGTTGGTAATGTGTGTGTGTGTCTGTCTGTCTGTGTCTGTGTTTTATATCTCTACACACACACACACACACACATATACATAAACCCAACGCCGTCATGTCAGGTCTGACTCATAGCAACCCTAGAGGTCAGAGTAGAACTGCTCCACAGAATTTCCAGGGAGCGCCTGGCAGATTTGAACTGCCGACCTTTTGGTTAGCAGATGTAGCACTTGACACACTACGCCACCATGGTTTCATATACGAACACACATGCACACACGTGCGCGCGCGCGCACACACACACACACACATACACACACACATATATATAGTGATGATTCTTTAACATTTCTTGGACTTGGACAGAGGTAGTTCTGGCAGCATCTTGTCCATTTCCTACTTTGGTCTCTTGGAACATATGCTAAACAAAATCTTTCTTCTTGCTTTACTGTAACTTTATGGTGATTGTACTCTAGGACACTTAAGTGGTATAGTCACAGCAGGATTTTCTAATGCAATGAATCCAGCCAGCTTTGATAAGGCTGGAGTCTGAAGCAGAAGCCAGCAAAGAGAGGTCCTGTCTTGGATGTTCACATTCAACGTCCCTTCCACATCTACAGGGTAAACGCTTTTGAAAAATGGACGTTTGCTTATTTATTTCTGTTCTTTTTCTCATAATTTCTTAATCTTTTGTCTGGCGTGTAAGCTAAAAAACTGTCTTGATTAAGAAACGTTTTTAGAGTTTTGCTTGATCATTTGGTGACGGGTGCCACCTAGTGCCTCTGTTCACCAAAAGTAGCTTGGTGGCCTGATTCTGACTTTGACAACTTATTAAAGGGTAATTCTATTTTCAAAGATCACTGGGTCACTAGAAGCTGCAAAATTGGGGCACAGAACAGCTACTGAAAGCCATCAGAGTGGTTACAGGTGTTCACCATAAACATTAAGTACTCCTGTCACAGGTTAAGGTGGTTGCAAGACAGGCTAGAGCATTAAGCTACCTGTCACCCGCAAGCACATTCCCCTGTAACAAAGTAGAACTCTGTTTAAACCCTGCAGCATGCCTCACTAGGTTTCTTTCTGTGATTCACAGACAATCTGGAAAATAGTGCTCTGTTTTGGAACCTCTTTCTTTTTCCCCTTCCAAGTATAAAATGAGAAATAACCAAGAGAAAAATAAAATTGATCACCTGCCATCTGGCACATCCATTGCCTATCTCATCAAGAATTTTGGTCCTAAATAAGTTTGGTATTTAAAAAAATGGCATGATTTAACACAGAAAAGAATTCATAACAATGGCCTAAGTGGGGGACTTCTGAATTGGCCAGCTTAGTCTTTTTAAGAAGGAAGGTTTAAAAAGCCTGCTGTGGCTACCATCTGGGAGCTTGACAAGGCACTTCAAGAACTTTTGGATTACTTTTAGATATTCATAGTAATGACACTAATAAATATTGGGCACTTGGCTTGGCTGGCAGTGTTAAATTGTTGCACATTACAAAACAAAAATCCGAAGAAAACACACTGGACCAATGCTCAGGATGGGGTTGGTCAACTCTAAGAAGTTTATTTCCTATTTATAGTGTAGTAGTGTACATGAATAGAAATCTTTAAGAAATTTATCAATTACTATGTGATGAATGAAAACCCCGGTGGTATAGCGGTTAAGTGCTACAGCTGCTATGGGGCAGTTCTACTCTGTCCTATAGGGTTGGAATCAACTTGATGGCAACGGGTTGTATTTTTTTTTTCTTTTTATGGGACTAATAGCAGACAAAGTTGTTAACAAAATGGAAACACAACAGCAATCTCTGAGAAGTAGAACAAGATAGACACAGAATTACACGGTAAGCTACTTGGTTACACACTGTAATATCCCAACAAAGACCAGATACTATTTGGTTAGTTACTGTTACAGATTGAATTGTGTCCCACCAAAATGTCTATCAGTTTGGCTAGGTAGGCTATGATTCCCAGTATTGTGTGATTGTCCCCATTTTGTCATCTGATGTGATTATCCTATGTGTTGTAAATCCTGCCTCTAAGATGTTATGTTAGCAAGGCAGGATTACAGGCAGTTATGTTAATGAAGCAGGATTCAGTCTGTAAGATTAGATTGTGTTTTAAACCAATCTCTTTTTAGATAATAAAAGAGAGGTGTGAGCAGAAAGACAAGGGGAATTCATACCACTAAGTAGTGCAAGGAGAGGAGCATGTTCTTTGGACTCGGGGTCCCTGTACTGAGAAGTTCTTAGTCCAGAGGAAGATCTATGACAAAGACCTTCCTCCAGAAATGACACAGAGAGAAATCTTCTCCCTGGAGCTAATGCCCTGAGTCTGGACTTCTAACCTACTAAACTGTGAGAGAACAAACTTCTGTTTTGAAGCTGTCCACTTGTGGTATTTCTATTACAGTAGCACTGGGCAAATAAGATCGTTATCATCAGGAATAAATACATGGCCTAGATCTTCATCCTAATAGTATTAGGTAATATCTTCTATTGTCTTATACACTTAAAAGAAAAAAGACAGGCTTAGGCTAAAATGTTGTTGTACACTAATTCTGTTCATTTCTGCAATGTAATTGGTGGAAATGTCACTCTTACCTAAGATCCTGGTGAAGAACCAGAGAGTACCCAGTGAAAAACCAGAACCATGAGTTTAAACACCCTGCCATGACTACCATCTAAGAGCATGATCAAGTCTAGGTTTTGATCATCCATGTGTAGTGATTTAGGGGTTAAATCAGAACCATTATTTCCTATCCTTGAGTATAAAGAATGTAACACTGGAGTGACAAAGACTCACAAGGACATATTAACTAGGCCTTAAGGTATAAAAACAATAGCTAGGACAATCTTGAAAGACACCTTATAAGAAAACTTTTCCACAAACACATATTTTGATACAGCACAAAAGACTCACATGTTTCCTACATTTATCTATTGAATTTTGTAAATACTAAAATTTGTTGGATGAATGAAGATCCCCTTGGCTATCATTACTGAAACTGGTACCAATGATTATTAAGGAAGACAATTAAAAATGCAGAATCACAGTGATACTGTGAAAAGATGAAGCTTTTAATGATTTAACCCATTTGTAACATCTATAGGAGCATACACTAATGATTCTGTAATCTTCCTCAAACATAGTTCTGGGAGCACATTTATCTGTTTCCTGTTTTTGCCTCTTGCAATATATACCAAATAAAATCTTTCTTGCCTCACTAATTTTGTGGTGATTTTACCCAGTGGCAAATCTAGGTACAATCTTATCCAACTAGATGATAGATAAGGCTTGAGAAGAATGCACTAGTAACATACCCAGAAGTGAGAAGAAAGAAATTTCTCTTCAATAGCAGGAAAACTGTAGAGAATGACAAATACAGTATCATTCCTGAATATAACGGCCTGGTAGAAACAAGGCCAAATTTTTAGAAAAATTTTATTATAAATGTACATTTAGTGCGTTGGAGGTGGGGTGTGTAGGAACAGCATTAGCGTAGTAGGTATAGGTTTGGAGGCTGGATGCTGCATATATGAGGACTGCCAGTTGAGTCTGCGAACTCATCTTAGAAAAGGTGCGTATAGGTGGGCATGTCAATTTATACAGGAATGTACATTTTCACTCAGTCACAATAAAAAAAATGTTTTGAAGTTAAAAGTAAAAAAAGAAAAGGTGCTGCATACCTCATTGCTGAATATCACTAGAATATCACTATGGTCACCTTCAGAGTACTTCCCTTGGGAAGCCATGCACTGACACTAGTGTCTAGTCCACCCTTCAGAGTAATTTTGGAATTTTTTTTCTGGAATGGCTATCAGAGCTGTTGCCATATTACCCTTGATGTCCTGAATGTCATCAAAATGCCTTCCTTTCAATATTTCTTTTACCTTCCAGTAAAGAAAAAGTCATTGGGGGCCAGATCAGGGGAGTAGGGAGGGTGTTCCAATACAGTTTTTTTGTTTACTGACTTAAAACTCCCTCACAGACAACTATATAATTAAGTTTGTGAACTTGCCACCATGCCATCATGCGTAATAGTCACTCCAGAAACAGTCATAAAATTGCTTTGAAAGTGAACTAGGCACTAGCACTGGTGCACAGCTTCCCAAGGGGAGTACTTCACAGGTGACTGTGGTGATATTCAGCAATGAGGTATGTAACACTTAGAACAATTAGGCTCACAAACTTAATTGTCAGGCCTCCTATGTACAAGTCACCAGTTAGCTAGTTGAGGCTCTACAAGCAGGAATCCAACTCCTCTCAAGGTTAGACATCCATTCTGTGAGGATGAACAGCTGGCTTTTCTAGAACAGAAGGGGCTCATTGTAATCAGCTTGCTACTTGGCCAATTATTCTCTTGTGAAATGATGCCATATGGCTTTCATCTCTGTTGTCTTAGCCTGGGTTCTCTAGAAAAATAAACCAGTAAAGCATATGTATTTATAGCTAGGAAATGGCTTACTTGGTTGTAGAGGCTGTAATTCCCAAGTTTGTGGGTCAGTATACAGGAGTCTTTGGATTCAGTTTGCCTCAGGGGCTGGGAAACCAAAGGTCATCAGGTTGGGGAGCAGGAGTTTTGCTCACAGGCTATAAAGATCAATGAATTCAAAGACTGCAGGTAAGCTACTGGCTCAAGTCTCAAGAACTGGAGACTAGACCAACAGGAGCCAGCTGCAGGAACCTGAATGAGCAAAGGCTCTCAAGCCCTGTCACAGCATTGGCTCATATTCCATGCAGCCCACACACCCAGGAAAACTTCCCTTCAGATGATTGGCTAATCACAGCAGTTTCCATCATGGGATGATTACATATCAAATTACAACAGGGGGAGTGACTACAACATCACGCAACCGCCAAAACATTGAGAATCACGGCTCAGCTGACACACTACCTTAACCATCATAGTTCACCCCTTGCCAACTTGGCATCTGTACACATTTCCCTAAACCATACATAATCTCTGAGTAAAGACAATTATAAAGTCTTACTTGTGCCTAACAAGACACAATGCACACACATATACCCAAAAGTGCGCTAGCCCTGTTTAATCTATATTTTATAAATGAAGAAAACAAAAATATTTTAGGCAGACATACAATCAGAAATTACAATCCTTGTTCCTGCAACTGATTACATGGCTGTGACTGGTATTTAGAACTATCTTCTTCCACTAGCCATTCTATATGCCCTTTGCCCTCAGAAAGCTTTGCTGGGTGGGGTGACCGAAATCTTCATTCCTGAAGGGTCTGGGCCATTAGTAGTCACACTGGAATTAGATTGCTGTAATTTTCCATTGACTTTAATCACAGGGCATAGTTATACTAAGAGATACTCTAAGGGATCTCCTGCATACCAGACATACTACTCTTTACCTCTGTAAATAATATGAATTTATTTACCTCTTGGTAATCAGGGTCAGTCACACTAACCGGTATGTTTATTGCCTTCTTTGCCTGTTGATCCAGAAGAATAAGGAGCCCATGGCAGCCAAGTGGCATTTTTGGCTTCCATTTCTGTGGAATCAGTGATGTGTTTCCAGGTTGGAATTAAGACTTCTAGACCTGCAGGGCATAATGTCCCAGGGACAGGAAGTGAGTGTGTCACTATGGGTAATAGTGAGCACTGACACTCACATTTTTCACCTGTTGATTTCTGGGCCTATAAATCCTGGTTACAGGAAATAGAGCATCATATATTAGACACTGGTTTAGAGCATATACAGCCTGATGGAGAATATTGCCCCAACCTTGCAACGTATTGCCCACTAGCTGGCACCATAATTGTGTCTTTAGAAGACCATTCCATTTTTCTATGAAGCCAGCTGCTTCAGGATGATGGGGAATACATGGCAAGACCAGTGAATTCCATGAGCATGGACCCATGGCTGTGCTTCATTTACTGTAAAGTTAGTCTCTCGATCTGAGGCACTTCTGTATTGGATACTATGACTGTGGATAAGGCATTCTGTAAGCCCATGGATGGTAGTTTTTACAGAAGCATTACCAAGAACAAAATGCTGCCCTTTCCATGATGGATCAGCTAGATCATATATCTCAAGTGACAGGACAGCTTGCATGGCAGCCTAAACCTGTTGTAAAGCCTTTTCTTGTTCTGGGCTCCCATTCAGAACTAGTTGCTTTTTGAGTGACTCGATAAATAGACTGGAGTTGTTGTTATTAAGTGTTGTCCAGTTGGTTCCAACTCATAATGACCCTATGCACAACAGAATGGAACACTGCCCAGTCTTATGCCATGTCCACAACTGTCTTTATGCTTAAGCCTATTGTTGCAGCCACTGTGTCAGTCCATCTCATTGAGGGTCTTCCTCTTTTTTGCCGATCCTCCACTCTGCCAAGCATGATGTCCTTCTCCAGGGAACAATTCCTCTTGATAACATGTCCAAAGTATGTAAGATGCAGCCTTGCCATCTTTGCTTCCAAGAAGCACTTTGGTTATCCTTCTTCTGGAAGACTTGTTTGTTCTTTTGGCAGTCTGTGGTACATTCAATGTTCTTCTCCAACACCACAATTCAAAAGCATCAATTCGTCTTCTGTTTTTCTTATTCACTGTACAGCTTTTGCAAGCATATGACATGACTGAAAATACCATTACTTGGGTCACGAGCACCCTAGTCTTCAAGGTGACCATCTTTACTTTTTAACACTTTAAAGAGGCCCTTTGTAGTGGATTTTCCCAATGTAGTGTATCTTCTGATTTCTTGATTACTGCTTCCATGGGTGTTGATTGTGGACCCAAGTAAAACGAAATCCTTGACAACCTCAATCCTTTCTCCATTTATCACAACATTGCTTACTGATCCAGTTGTCAGGATTTTTGTTTTTTTGATATTGTGGTGCAATCCATACTGAATGCTGTGGTCTTTGATGTTCATCAATAAGTGCTTCAAATCGTCTTCATTTCCAACAAGTAAGGTGGTGTCATCAGCATAACGCAGGTTGTTAATGAGTCATCCTCCAATCCTGATGCCCTGTTCTTCTGTATGTGATCCAGCTTCTTGGATTATTTGCTTGGCACACAGACTGAAAATGTATGGTGAAAGAATGTAACCCTGATAAGCACCTTTCCTGACTTTAAACCATGCAGTGATCCCTTATTTGTATGACTGCTTCTTGATCTATGTAAATCCCTTGAAAGCACATATAACTGTTTTGAAATTCCCATTCTCCACAAAGTTAGCCATAATTTATTATGATTCACACAATTAAATGCCTTGGCATAGTTAATGAAACACAGGTAAACATTTTTCTGGAATCATCTGCTTTTAGCCAAGATCCATTTGACATCAGCAATGATATGCCTGGTTCCACATCCTCTTCTGAATCTGGCTTGAATTTCTGGAAGTTCCCTGTCAATATACTATTGCAATTGATTTTGAATGATCTTGAACAAAATTTTACTTGACTGTGATATTAACACTGTTGTTCAATAATTTCTGCATTCACTTGGCTCACTTTTCTTTGGAATGGGCATAAACATGGATTTCTTCCAGTCAGTTGGCCAGGCAGCTGTCCTCCAAATTTCTTGGCATGGATGAGTGAGCACTTCCAGTTTGTTGAGTGAGCATCCGTTTGTTGAAATATCTCAATTGATATTCCATCAATCCCTGGAGCCTGTTTTTCACTGATACCTTCAATGCAGCTTCAACTTCTTCCTTCAGTACCATCAGTTCCTGATCATATGCTACCATCTCAGGCAGTTGGATATAGACTAGTTCTTTCTGGTATAATGACTTTGTATTCATTTCATCTTTTTTTCAATGTTCCCTGAGTTGTTTAATATTTTCCCTATAGAATCCTTCACTATTGCAACTCGAAGCTTGAATTTTTTCTTCAGTTCTTTCAGCTTGAGAAATGCAGAATAAGTTCTTCCCTTTTGGTTTTCCATTTCCAGCTCTTTGCACATGTCATTACAATACTTTATTTTGTCTTCTCAGGCTACCATTTGTAATCTTTTGTTCAGTTCTTTTACTTCATCATTCCTTCCTTTTACTTTAGCTGCTCAACATTTGAGAGCAAGTCTCAGAGTCTCTTCTGACATCCAGTTTGGTCTTTCTTTCTTTCCTGTCTTTTTAATGACTTCTTACTTTCTTCATGGATATCTTTGATGTCATTCCATAATTTATCTGGTCTTTGGTCATTAGTGTTCAACACAGCAAATCTGCTCTTGAGACAGTCTCTAAACTCAGGTGGGCCATATTGTTGTACTGTGGGGGTTTGTGTGTTGGTGTGATGCTGAAAGCTATGCCACTGGTCTTTAGAGACCAGCAGGGTCATCCATGGTGGACAGATTTCA
This sequence comes from Heterohyrax brucei, assembly GCA_028571685.1. Lineage (NCBI taxonomy): Eukaryota > Metazoa > Chordata > Mammalia > Hyracoidea > Procaviidae > Heterohyrax > Heterohyrax brucei. The sequence goes on along the minus strand of CM053143.1, from coordinate 113,953,125 downwards.
GCTGAGCTTCCAGACTAAGACAGACTAGGAAGAAGGGCCTGAAAGTTTTCTTCTGAAAAGAATTAGCCAGTGAAAGCCTTATGAATAGCAGCAGAACACTGTTACTATACCAACAGCAAATGAGCCTTCCGAGCTTGGAAGGCACTCAGAAAACCTCTGGGGAACAGCTGCCTCCTCAAAGTAGAGTCAACCTTAATGATGTGGACTCAGTAAAGCCTTCAGGATCTTCATTTGTTGACATGGCACAACTCAAAGTGAGAAGAAACAGCTGCAAACACCTATTAATAATCAGAACACTGAATGTGTGAAGTAAGAATGTAGGAAAATTGGAAATTGTCAAAAATGAAATTGAACACACAAACATCAACATCCTAGATATTAGTGAGTTGAAATGGACTGATATTGGCCATTTTGAATTAGACAATCACATGGTTTACTGTGCTGAGAACAAAAACTTGAAGAAGAATGCTGTTGCGTTCATCACCAAAAAGAACACTGAAAGATCTGTCCTGAGGTACAATGTTGTCAGTGATAGGATAATATCCACACACCTGTAAGGAAGCCCAGTTAATATGACTATTATTCAAATTTACACCCCAACCACTAAGGCCAAATATGAAGAAACTGAAAGTTTTACCAGCTTCTGCAGTCCAAAATTGATTGAACACACAATCAGGTTGGAGTAGCAAACCCAAACAAGGTATATGTGACCTCCGAAATTCATGCAAGCTCACTGGGCACTGCGCCACATTTTTAGTTGTGGGACCAATCAGATGCAGTAACCTATCGTTCACTTTAGAAGGAATATTTTGACATGCCCCAAAGCACTGGACCCCTAGGAATCTCACTGAGGTGGAATATGCCTGAATTGTTGTGGGATTAATCTCTTACCCTCTAGTGCACAAATGTTTTACCAGTAAGTCCAGAATCATTGCTGCTTCTTCCTTATTAGGTCCAGTCAGATAATATCATCAATGTAATGGACCATGTGACATCTTGTGGAAATGAAAAGTGATCAAGTTTCTTTTGGATTAAATTATGACATAGGGCTAGAGAGTCAATGCAGCTCTGAGGTAGGCAACTGAAGGTGTATTGATAGCCTTGACCACAGAAGGCAGACTGCTTCTGATGGTCCTTTGTAACAGATATGGAGGAAATGGCATTAGCCAGATCAATAGCTGCATGCCAGTTACCAGGAGATGAATTAATTTGCTCAAGCTATGAGACTACCTTTGGAACAGCCTTTGTTGATTGAGGGCCGTCACTTGGTCCATATGACCTCAGACTTGAATCAGCTCCTCTGTAGTTAGGTGTCTTAATTCAGTTAAGACAGTTCCCATTGTCAAATCTGACTTACATAAAACTGTAATCATAACAGTCTTCAAGGGTGCTGGGGCTCCCTTCACAAATTTTTCTTCATTATTTTGGTAAAAGGTATACCCTTTGGGAACTCCGTGCGTGAGCTGGTAGATCTAACCTGATAAATCCACTCTAGCACGCCAATTTCCCTAAGCCTTTGAATACTTCTATAATATATCAGTTCAGGTTCTCACACTCCAACTTGATTTACTGTAAGTCACCACATCATCCATGCTTCAGCAACTCAACCAAACAAGCTATTAGATCTTCTTCTAACTCCTTCAGCAGAAACATTGAATGAAGTATCTGTGGTTAGTGAGCCCATATAAATAAACTTGGACTGATTCATCTTTCTGTTCCTTCCACTATTATCCCATACCTTTAATAGCCATCCTTACACGTATTCCCTCGGTTTCTGTTTGTACATATTAGAACAGTCAAACAGTTCTTTTGGAATGTAGTCTACCTTCTCCTGGGTTATACTTTGTACTTCACCTTTTGGGGTTCACAGGGACTTACAACTAGTTATAGATATGAAATACAAATTTGAAACAGAACTTGTAAAGCATCTGTCTCAGGCAATGTCCTGGGGAATGATGCAGACAAAGCTGCATTAGGTATAGCTGGGTTAATCTCAATAGATGGGTGTGGAAGGGCTAATTTTTTTTTTTTTTTGGCAGGAATGATTCAGTGTAATTTGGGGGTCAGTGTCTCCAGCTTCCCAACTAACTGCACAGGTGTCCTTATCCTGGGTTTCAGAATTCCGTTTCTTCCCAAACAATGCCCTTGCCTTAACCTCAGACACCTCTGGAGTTTGGCAGTTGAACTGATGCTGCAATTCAGCCACTCTTACAATAAGGCTCCAGGTTTGGTTTTGGGCAGTATCAGCTGTTACCACAAGAAATAAGGGTTTCTTTCAAGGCCTATAAGTAGAAACTTTGAGGTGGTATATGCAGCACTTAAGCTTTGACTCTGAATCCCTGATCTCATTTCTTTCTTTCACCAAAAACACTGAATAGACAATAGATAAGCAGAAATGAAACCAAATGCCACTTGACTTCTTGTCCTATCTTATTAGGCAGCTGAAATAAGACGGACACCAACTGCAAGGGAAACAAAAAGTGGCAAGTTAATTGTCTGTGCAGCCAAGAAGCAACTCAGGGCCTAGCAACCATAACTCCACATGCTCCACCTCCCAGGGGCTTCAAGAGCTTTTTGTTTCCAATGGCAGCCAGAGGTTTGTTTTGGTAACATTCTTAGCCCATCCATGTCCATATTTGGAGGTACAGATGTTGCATCATCTTCTGTTGCCGCTTCTTGGATGCTGCTGGGTGGAAGCGTTGGCTGGGAGGTATCTTTCTTTCCAATGATAACTGTGTCTGGGGCCAGGTGAAGGACATGATCTCCTCAATCTGTACATTTTCTAAGGTCTAGGTTGGGCAGGCATAGTAGATGATTTTCTGAAAGAGATTGTTCCAGACAAGCTTGTAGTTAGCAAGATGAAGAAAGGGGTGTTGACTGGAGGTTTCAGAAACTTTGATGAAGGGTAAGACAGTGCATTCTACTGAGGAATCCAGCACAACTTGTACAAGGTAAGGTCACAGATGCTCCATAGATATATTCAGACTCCCTGGAGGACTGAATTGCTGGGCTGATTGCTGAGCACTGAGGGCCTTGGGGGCCATGCTCTCAGGGGATATCTAGCTCAACTGGCAAAAAATAGTTTTTATAGAAAATGTTCTACCTTATACTTTGGTGAGAAGACATCTAGGACACCCCACTGCTCTTACTCCTTTGGGAACAAGGAAAAGTGATGAAAACTAAAGAAACAAAGGAAATATTAGTCCAAAGGACTAATGGCCTCTAGGAGACTAAAACCAGTACAATTAGATGGAGCCCAGCTAGCACCATTGACTGCTCTGATAGGTATTACAACAGAGGATCCAGGACAGAGCTTGACAAAAACGTAGGACAAAATTCTAACTCAAAAGAAAGACCAGACTTGCCGGCCTGACAGAGACTGGAGAAACCCTGGCAGCATGGCCCGTGGACACCCTTTCAGCTCAGTAATGAAGTCACTGCTGCATTTCACCCTTCAGCCAAAGATTGGGCAGGTGAATACAACAGAACAAGACTAAAGGGTTATGCTGAAAGGCAGGACAGGACAGGACTGAAAGGCAGGAAGGGACAGGAAAGCAATAGGGAACACAAGGTTGAGAAGGGAGAGGGCTGTTGACCTGTCACGAAGTTGTTAACCAATGTCATAACATAATACATGTGCTAACTGTTTAACAAGAGATTAGTTTGTTCTGTAAACCTTCATCTAAACTAAAAAAGAACCCAAATCAGTGAAAGACACAAAAAACAAAACACAGATGTCAGATTAAGGAATCAAAAATGAAAGTGAAAAGAATGGCAAAACTTGTAGGTATACATTTTAATGAAGCTTCTCTTGACTACCAACTTAAACAAACAAAAAGAAAGAACTGGCAATCAGACCAGCTGGAGACAGATGCAAGAGACAGAACAAGCAACAGCCCCTGAGCCATGCCAAAACATCTGCCCACATGTGATGCAGGCCCACAGCCAGTGACACTCCCCTTCAACTGATTGGCTACTCCCAGCAGATTTCATTGTGGGGTGATCACACAGCAAATTTCAACAGGAAAGTGAGCACAACATCACACAACTACCAAAACACAGAATCATGGCCCAGCGAAGCTGACACACAAGGCCCTAAGAGATGGCAGAACTTAGAAGGCTTTTGGCAAGTGGAAGCTCTTGCTGTTACACACGTATCCAAGTTCCATCTCTCAAATCACAGCCTTCCATTCATTGGCTCATTGTTCCAGTTCCGGGTGGCTGGTGACAAAGGCTGGCTGATGTCAACTGGCAGAGTTATTTCCCCTATCTGCTTGTTCAGTGCCTCTTCTAGCAGGACTTAACATGTGCTATACAAGTTTGGAGATTTTGTTCATCCATATTTTCTCAGATTTCCCTGTCTCTTATTTTCCAGTTTTTTCCCCCATCTAGACCAAATGACAAGATCATGGTCCGTTCCCAGCTAGCTGTATATGTTTTCACCTTATGTCATCTCTCATTCAACATAAAGTCAACTAACAGTATACAATCACAAGTTGTCAGTCAACTATTCTCTCACAGAAATTCTAAGAGTCACATTTTCATGGCTTCCACAATTGTAAAGTATAGCCAAGATGATTTGGTGTTGGAAATACTGCCCTTAACAAGTTTTGGAACAGAACTTTAACTCTTCTAATCCAGTAAGAGTATTGGTGGTGCTGATAAGTGTATGTGCGTGTGTGTATAATATATACATAAATTTGTGTGTAAATACAAATACATTTATATGTAAATATATATATACAAAATTGTGCTTTAAGTGCAAGTTTACAATCCAAGTTAATTTGTCATACAAAGACTTACATCCACTGCTGTGTAGCTCTAGTTGCTCTCTCCACCCTGTGACAGCATACTCCTCTTTTTCACCCTATATTTACTGTGTCCATTCAACCGGACACTGTCCCCCTCCACCCTTTCATCTCACCTCTGGACAGGAGCTGCCCAGTTAGTCTCATGTATCTTCTTAAGTCAAGAAGCACACTCTTTGCCAGTATCATTTTATGTCTTATAGTCTATTCCAATCTTTGTCTGAAGAGTTAGCTTTGGGAATGGTTTCATATCGGGGTAACAGAGTCCAGGGGCCACGTCTTGCAAGGGCCCTCCAGTCTGTCTGACCGTCTAGTCTGTTCTTTTTAATACGGTTTGAGTTCTTCATCCCGTTTTTCTCCCTCTACTTTAGGGACTCTATGTTGAGTTTTCTGTCAAGGCAGTCATTGGTAGTGACTGCTGACAAATTTTTAACATTTAAAGAACATGGCTTGTAAGTCAGGGAATATACCCGCCCTTGGCGTCTAGGCCTTTTGACATGTTTTGCTTTTTTGTTAGGCAGGTAGTTTTTGGAGTAAAACCGTGGTTCTCAATTACTGGCACAAACTGAAAGAAAAAGTAAATCTTTGATTTGTTCCAGATCCTTATTAGCATTGGTGAGGTGAATTTCATATACCATGAAAGTCAGAGAATGAGGAATAAGAGATATTTTCCAGTTTGGGTGTAGGTAGCAGAGGAGAAGAAACACTCCCATTCCAGGTCAAAGATAAGCGTCTTGCCTGGTTTTTGAACCCTGACTTTAGTGTTGTTATTACTGAAGGCTAGCCTAAAGGGGAGCTCTTCCTTTTGAACAAACTGTGATGATGAAAGCCACTTCTTCCTATTCTTGTACTTAGGCACACATTATATGAATGATCCAATGCACTTTCACAAACCTCCCTGTGTTGACATTAGTATGAAGGCTGACCTTCCTGGTTCCCTAACACAAAAGAGTTCCAGTGCTAAAAAGAGCTCCACAGATGTTATCCACAGATACCCCCAAGCTTGGAGAACACACAATATATCTGCCTTTCTAGCCTTCTGGGACAGGGTGTCAAACTGTATCCAGAACACACTCAGGCTTGTGACTCTATGGGTGACAGAGGAATCTCAGCCCATTCAGCAGAATTTTGTTCCTGAAAGTCCATGGGAAAGCTTCCAGAGTGAGCCACTTCTTGAGTTACAGGTTATAGACCAGCATATTATTGATGGTACTTCTGTGACAAAGTCATATACTCTACACTTACCTCTCAAACCAACCAGCTGTTACATAGTAAAATACAGATCCTTGACCTAGGTAGAAATGTTGACTGTCACTTGCTACTGTATCTTCTGGGGGAAACACAGAGCAGCAAGAGATCATCTACCCAGTAAGATTAAGAAGGTACCACTGTATGTTCGCATGGTTTTTCCCATCATAAGATCTCCTTTCTAAGCTCCGTCACTCAGGAACCAAATCTTAATCCAGATAGGAACAACCAGAGCCTAGAATTCCATGTAAATGCAAGTGTCCACATAAAAGCTACATAGCAATTCTGTATGGATCCTTTTACCAGACTGGTTGAAAGCAGAACAGATTGGACCATTTTTTTCCTTCTTATTTATTTTATTGTGATCAAGTGAAAGTTTACAGTCCAAGTCAATTTGCCACCTAAAACCCCCAAGCATCCGCCTCTTATGCAACTCTGTCTGCTCTCCTCACCCTGTCACAGTGCTCTCTTCCTTTCCACTCTTTACTTCCAGTATCCACTCAACCAACACTTGTCCCCTCCTCTAGCCTCTAAAAAGAAACCAGTTGGACAGACTCATATATATATATTAAACCATGAAGTATCCATACTGCCTGCATCACTCTGTGTAGACTGGATCATTTCTGAGTTGATCTTTCTCTGTGCGAGGGATAGTTCTAGATTCTAGGCAAATGAGATTTTAGTCCAAAGGGAATTATTCTCAACCAGTTTTGTAAGTTCTTCTTTGTCTTATAATATGTGGGCGGTTATACCATCTCTTAATCCTGGTTGGAAGTATAGCTGAGGGGCTCAGACAAGCCCCAAAGGCTAAACTGTTGGAATAAGCCATTTGGGGTGACTTCTAGTGCTTTGGCCAGGAGGTGGCAGCATCTAATCAAATGACATGGCTCTACGTTTCCCTGAGACACCTCAGTTTGTTTAGAGGTTACACTGAGCGACTTCTGAGAGGGCTTTCCTGTGACAGAGTGCCGGGAGCAACTGGCGAGAATGGTCCTAAAGAGACACCTGGGCTCTACAGCTTTGAATGAAGGCAACTTTGGGGAAAGAAAATGGGTTGAGCTGAAAGGAAAATGGATCTCAAAATAGGAACCACTTAACACAAAGAAGAAAGAGGACATCAGCAGAGGAACAGCTGTTAGAGATGGCTAAAGAGCCAGAGAAGGGGCAAGAGTTAGCTAACTCTTCTTATTTAGCGATGTCATAACGTGAATGAATGGACTCAATGCCACAGTAGTGAAAGATATGTTTTTGAAAAGTATCTGTCTTTGAGCAGCATGCTGCCTTTTCTGAAACACTTTCATTCTCTCTCATGCAGAGAAAGATATAAGCGCATCAGCAGAAGGAAGAAATTTATAATTGTGTCATCTATAATTTGTCCTCTTACAGTGCTCTACCCAGTTAACATCTTGAAAATTTTACCAACTGATTTATTGCATAGGGCAGAGAACACAGCACCAGACTCCCAATCACAGATGTCACCATGTTGCTTCAATATTCCTCCAAACTAAAAAAACCCAAACCTACTGCCATCAAATTGATTCTGACACACAGGAACACTACAGAGTAGAATTGCCTCATAGAGTTTTCAAGGAGTGCCTAAGAGATTTGAACTGCTGACCTTTTGGTTAGCAGCCATAGCACTTAACCACTATGCTAACCAGGGTTTCCAAAATTCCTCCAGGAAGTACCAAAACATCACTGTCTTTGACCCACAGGAGATAAAACATTTCTAACTTGCAAAACTTTGCCACAACGGGCTACAGGCAAATTATTACACATCCTTAGGTCAGTCCAGATTTCTGTGACGTCAAGTCCAAAAGTAGCTTGCCTGTTAATAAGAAAGATGTGAAGCCTCTGTGAAAGGCTTGCAATGCAAACACATCAGCTGCTAATTTGCTCAGGTTCTCTAAGATTCCAGATTTGTATTCTATTAACTCATCAAACAAGTATGAATGAATTGAGTAAATGCTAGGGCATTTCTCTGGTTGTTTCTATATCTGATTTAGCTTGTATGAATAGGCCACTTGATGGCCCCATTCTGCATAATCTCCCTCAATTTCTTGGTCATTGAGAGGCTTCAAGCACTGAGAGCAACTGAGACCCATAGACACACCAGAAGTAGACAGTAGAGGCTAGTGTCTTGCCTGCCATCACCATTGCTTGGATTGTATACACTTGAAGCTTTGGTGGAAATGGATAGGATAATCCTTTGAACTTGTGATGTGTGTCCACAAAATCTGTTGCGAAGTGTAGCAGAATTTTTACTGAGTTTTGGCTTATGGTCAAGCTTCTCAGTTTTCTTTCTTTCTTTTATTTATTTATTTAATATGACTGAGCGAAAATGTACATTCCCATATAAATTTACATGCTCACCTATATGCAGCTTCCACTGCTCTCCCTGTCTGGTAACAGCACACTATTCCTCTCTGCTCCATACGTGTCTCATCCTCCCAGCAGTCTCCTTTCCTGTCCTCTCCACCCACTCTCCTTTCTCCAACCAGAGGTCAGCAGGATGATATCCTATAGATGTATAGAATCATAAAGTGCATCCAATATATGGTCACTTTGCATCACCAAGTCCGATCCATTTGTGTCCGAAGAGTGGACCTTCGTTATGAATTATGGGCAAGGGCAGCATCAGGGCCAGAAGCCATGCTCCCAGGGGATCCCTGAAAGTGCTGGACCATCAGTTGAGGTCTTTTAGTGGAGATCTTAGGATGCACCCCATTTTATTCTTGTCTTGCCAGTGAGCTCCATTGCAGCTATCACTGGTGGTGGCCGGGCACCATCCAGTTCTTCTGGCCCCAAGTCGATGTAGGCACCCACTCATGTGGGTCTCTCTATCTTTTGGGTTGTCTTCACTCCATGTCATTTTGGTCCTCGGTGAGCATCCGTTCCTGCTGAGTTGGGACCAATTGATGTGCCCTCAGATGGCAGTTTGACAGCTTTTAAGACCCCAGACGCCACTCACTAATGTGGGGTGCAGAAAGCACTCTTAGCAAAACACTAGTTGTGCCAATTGGCCTCAATTTCACCTAAGAGCATGGTCCCCCGCCCCCTGCCCCAGCTACTCTATCTTTGCAATATTGGGTTAAGATGGAAGGAGTACTCAAGTTATGCTGAAGTCCACTTAACGTTGTTCTTGTTTCTAATGTGTGCTATCACCGATTTCACCCAACCAGATTTCTAGCATCTATCTAATCTAAACCCTCCCCCCCCTCACCCTCCCTTCCTTCCCTCCCTTGCAGTCATCAAAGAGTCTTTTCCTCTATACACAAGTCTGTTTCTGAGATCTTATCGTAGAGATCTCTTACAATATTTGTCCTTTTGTCGCTGATTACTTTCACTCAACATAATGTCTTCCAGTTGAAACCAGGTTAGGAGATGTTTCCTGGAATCATCGTTATTCTTTATCATTGTGTAGTGCTCCACTGAGTATGTGTACCATAGTTTACATATCCATTCTCCTGTTGTTGGGCATCTGAGTTGATTCCATCTTTTTGCTATCGTGGACTGTGCTGCGATAAACATTCTGGTGCATGTGTCCGTTGGTGTGAAAGGCCTTGATTCTGTAGGATATATTCCAAGTAGTAGAATTACTGGGTCAAATGATATATCAATATCCATTGTTTTAAGGAAGCACCAGATTGCTTTCCAAAGAGGCTGGACCATTTTGCAACCCCACCAACAGTGGAGGAGGGTTTCACTTTCTCCACAGCCTCTCCAGCATTTGTTGTTTTGTGTTTTCTGGATCATGGCCAATCTTGTTGCGGTGAGATGGCATCTCATTGTAGTCTTGATTTGAATTTCTTTAATAACTAAAGATCGTGAACATGTCTGCATGTGTTTTTTGGCTGCCTGGATCTCCTCTTTAGTGAAATGTCTGTCCATCCCCTTTGCCCATTGCTTAATCAGATGATTTATCTTCTTCTTGTTGATATTTTGTAGTATCTTATAGATTATGGAGATCAGGCATCGGTCTGACACAGAGTTGCCAAATATTTTTTCCCATTCTGTAGGTGTTCTTTTAATTCTATTAATAAAGTCTTTGGATGAGCAAAAGTGTTTGATTCTTAATAGTTCCCATTTATGTATTTTCTCTTCTGTTGATTGTGGCTCGTTTGACAGATTTTGGAGTCTGTCCACACTGTTTTAAAACTTCCATTGTTGTGCCTACCTTTTCTTGGATGAGCTTTATGGTTCTAGATTTGATATTTAGGTCTTTTATCCAGTTGGAGTTGGTTTTTGTATAAGGTGTACGATATGGATCTTCTTCCAGTTTATTGCAGGTGGATATCCAATTTTGCCAGCACCATTTGTTGAAGAGATAGTTTTTACCCCAGTTTAATGTCTTAGGGCCTTTGTTGAATATCAACTGTTCACAGGCAGATGATGTCATCTCTGGGGTCTCAATTCTGTTCCATTGATCCATCTGTCTGTTCTTGTATCAGTACCCAGCTGTTTTAACCACTGTGGCAGTGTAGTATGTTCTAAGGTCGGGTAATGAGAGGTCTCCCAGTGTGTTTTTCTTCTTTAGTAGTACCTTGCTTATCCGGGGCTTCTTCCCTTTCCAAACAAAATTGGTGATTTGTTTTTCCATCTCACTAAAAAATGATGCTGGATCTTGTATTGGGATTGCATTATGTAAGTAGATTGCTTTGGGTAAAATAGACATTTTCACAATGTTAAGTCTTCCTATCCATGAGCAGGATAGGTTTTTCCATTTATCTAAGTCTCTCTTAGTTTCTTGCAGTAAGGGCTTGTAGTTCTCTTTGTAAAGGTCTGTTATTTCTCTTGTTAGATGAATTCCTAGGTACTTTATCTTCTTAGGGGCTATCATAAATGGTATTGATTTGATAATATCTTCCTTAACAGTCTCATTGTTGGTATAAAGGAATCCTACTGATTTACTTATGTTTATCTTGTATCCTGAGACTTTGCTGAACTCTTCTATCAGTTTGAGTAGTTTACTTATGTATTCTTAGGATTCTCTGCATATACAATCATATCATCTGCAAATAAGGAGATTTTTACTTCTTCTTTGCTGACACAGATGCCCTTTATTTCTTGGTCTTGTCTAATTGCTCTGGCTAGAACTTCTAGTGCAATGTTGAACAGGAGAGGTGAGACCGGGCATTCTTGTCTACTTCTTGTTCTCAAGGGAAAGTCTTTCACTCTCTTGATTCAGGATGACGTGGGCAATTGGCTTTGTATAAATGGCCCTTATTGTGTTCAGGAATTTGCCATCTATGCCTATTTTGCTAAGAGTTTTTAGCATGAATGAGTGTTGGACTTTATCAAATGCCTTTTCTGCATCAATGGACAAAATCAGGTGATTCTTGTCTTTTGTGTTATTTATATGGTTAATCACATTAATTGTTTTTCTGATGTTGAACCAGCCTTGCATCCCTGGTGTGAATCTCACTCAGTCATGATGGATTATTTTGTTGATGTTTTGTTGTATTCTATTGGCAAGAATTCTGCTGACGATTTTTGCATCTAGATTCATGAGTGATATCGGTCTGTAATTCTCCTTCTTTGTTTGGTCTTTCCCTGGCTTTGGTATCAGGGTTATGCTGGCTTCATAGAATGAGTTTGGGAGTACTCAATCCCTTTCTATACTGTGAAAGAGTCTCAGTAGTATTAGAGATAACTCTTCTCCAAAAGCTTGGTAGAATTCTGCAGTGAAGCTATCTGGGCCCGGGCTTTTTTTGGTTGGCAGTGTTTTGATGATATTTTCAATCTCTTCCTTTGTGATGGGTTTATTAAGTTGTTCTGCTTCACGTTGTGATAATTTGGGTAGGTGGTATGAGTCAAGAAATTTGTCCATTTCCTCTAGGTTTTCAAATTTGTTAGAGTACAGGCTTTCATAGTATTCTGTTATGACATTTTTGAATTCTGTTGGATCTCTGGTGACAACTCCTCTCTCATTTCTAATTTGGGTTATTTGTTTCCTTTCCTGCTTTTCTTTAGTAAGTTTAGCCAGTAGTTTGTCAGTTTTGTTGATCTTTTCAAAAAAACAGCTTTTGGTCTTTTTAATTGTTTTTGTGTTCTCTAATTCATTTAGCTCTGCTCTAATCTTTATGATGTGGTTTTTTCTGGAGCCTGAGAGTTTCCTCTGTTGGCCTCTCTCTACTTGTTCAAGCTGTAGGGCTAGTTCCTTGATTTGGTTTCCTTCTTCCTGCGAGATGTGTGCATTTATGGAGATAAACAGACCTCTGAGCACTGCTTTGGCTGTATCCTATAGGTTCTGGTAGGAAGTGTTTTCATTCTCATTGGAATCCATGAATTTCTTTATTTCATCCTTGATTTCCTCTATAACCCATGTTTTTTTGAGTAAGATGTTGTTCAGTTTCCAAGAGTTCCACTTTCTGTCTATGTTTTTGCTGCTATTGATTTCAACTTTGATGGCTTTTTGTTCACCCGACTGCTTCAGCTTTTCAGACACTGTCTCAATGAGAGTTCAAATCTCCCTCACATGTTCCTCCTGGTTTTGCCTCAGGCCCTCCATTCCTTCTTCATTCTGTATACCAGCTCATTTATGAGGACTGCCAATTAAATTCACGAATTCATCCTAGAAAAAAAATGCTACATACTTCATTGCTGAATATCACTATGTTTTCCTTCAAAGTACTCCCCTTGGGAAGCTATGCACTGATGGCAGTGCCTAGCCCACCCTTCAAAGCAATTTTGGAACTCTTTCTGGAATGGCCATCAGAGCTGTAACCATATTACCTCTGATGTTCTGAATGTCATCCAAATGTCTTCCTTTCAGTATTTCCTTTATCTCTGGATAAAGAAAAAAGTCACGGGGGCCAGAGGAGGAAGGGTGTTCCAAGACACTTATTTGTTTACTGGATAAAAACGTCCTCACAGACAACTATACGACTAAGTTCACGAACTTGCCACCATGCCACCGAGTACAATAGCCGTTCCAGAAAGAGTCCAAAATTGCTTTGAAGGGTGGGCTAGGTGTTGGCATCATTCCATAGCTTCACAAGAAGAGTACTTCAAAAGTGACTGTAGTGACATTCAGCAGTGAGGTATGTAGCATTTAGAGCAATTAAGTCCATGGACTTAAATTGTCAGACTTTGTATTTGCATCCAGCCTTCCATTTTTACATCATATGCTGGGATTTATGTTTGCCTTTGGTTCAATCTGGTACTACATGGGTGGCTAGTGTAATCAACAGGATTAAACTATTCCCCTTCTGAAATGTAACTGAGGGGATTAAACTCTCCCACTTCCTCGCACCACAGCCAGGCTCTGTGAGCTCCTGAAAAGGAGTTCATTCCATGTAGCTGTTCAAGTCTGTCTTACTGCTCCTCTGTGCAAGGCTGCTGCACCAACTGCACGTGTCCATTCAGACAGGAGCACTAAGTTGCAAAGCTATCACTAGATAAACTTCATGCATATACCCCCCAAAACACATATCCCAACCACCACACTGAACCTTTCACCATTCCCTTCATACATGTTTCTGAAATCGCACCCTCTTCACAGAAACTTCATGAATTATGCGTAAGTTCCCTATCCCAAACCCTGTAACTGTCCTAGAATCCTCAACCTCAGAGAGATTGATTTGAGACATAGTCCCTGAGCTCCTTGTGTGACTGGCTTGCAGTACACTTTCTCTTTCTCAAAGGCTTGATGTCTCTCAGTTGACTAAAGGGGTCATACTGGGCAGGATCCACCCTCATCAGGTTACACCGATAAGAATGCAGGTTTCTGACAGGAGATTTGGGAATAAATCAAGGTTGATCTAGGTAGATCTGAACAATCATGACAACTCAAAGGATGGTGGGTTCTCCTGTGTATCAGACAGGATGTGATCTACTAGCCATTCAGAGCATGCAGATAGCTGAGGAAGAGATATACATTTTTGTGAAGCATCCTCTCCTCACAACAGCCAGTCACGGTGGTAGGAGAGGCAGCCTATGGGGGTACTTCCCAGTGCCTGCAGGGTCTCCCAGCAGCAGCCCTGTAAAGCTATGGCAGTCTGGCCAGCTGCAGGCCCTCTCAGGAGGTGCCTGGGACCTTCACTTCTCTTTTTAATATAAAAGCTGACTGACTGAAAATCTACCCTATCCTCATGGAGCCGCACTAACATAACGAGAATACCCTAGTCCCAGATGAGGTTATAGCACATCTTAAGTATACTTAAATGGTTAGGATTTATGACCAGGAGGCTAACCACAACGAAGCTTCTAAAGAGAAGAGAAGTCCGCAGAGAGAAAAGAAAATCAACCATTGGCTAATCTAAAGTGGTTGACTGAAACCTACCACTACTACAACCCCCTTTCTGAGATCAGCTGTTTATCAGGTGACTAGGTGGTCTCTGGAAAGTCTTGTAGCATAGTGGTTAAAGCTACAGTTGCTAATCAAAACATCAGTAGTTTGAATCCACCATGCACACTTTGGATACCCTATGGGGCAGTTCTACTCTGTCTTATGTGGTCACTGAGTTGGAACCAACTCAACCGCTATGGCTTTGGTTTTATTGAGTTTGGGTGGTCTCTATCCTCGCTGATTCTTCCCTCATTCATTGCACAAGTAGTTAAGTCATGCAGAGGTTTAAAAATCAGAAAAGGCACCTCATTCCTCAGAAAGCAAGGGAAATTATTTAATGTTAACCTATTTTTGCTTACATTATTACTGAGCTAGCTTATGGCTAACAAATGTTTTTGGCTCACAGGAGTTTATAAAGAGTCCAGTGCTATGTTAAACTGGGCCTCACTTTACTAATCATTAAACCACTTTAAAGCCAGAGTGGGGAGAGGCAAAACAGGCTAATAGTTTTATAGTTTGGGGGGGGGGCGGTCTTTACTGTGAATTTTGATTTCATGGCTACGAAAAAAATTTCAAAGTAAGATGTCTTCTTTTTTCTTTCACACAATCAATCTGAATGGATATTAAAACAAATTAAATCTCCTTGAGAGAGGAGAGATATCTTCCTTTTTTCCATGTACCTCTGGAATCAACATTTATTTCTAGATTAGTTGATACAGTCTGGACTTGAATGGTGTATAAACATGCTGGACTGGTCGGATCTCCAAGTATCTATTTTCTCTGACAGTTATGTCCTAGTTATCTAGTGCTGCTATAACAGAAATACCACAAGAGAGTGGCTTTAACAAACAAATATGTATTCTTTTACAGTTTATGAGGCTAGAAGTACAAACCCAGGGTGCTTGCTCTGGGAGAATGCTCTCTATTGGCTCCTGGAAAAGGGAGGCCCTTTACAGCTCTGCTTCTAGTTCCTTTCTGGTACCCTTATGGGGAATTGTGGGAAAATATGTTAACTGTCTTTGGAAAATATGTTAACTCTCTTGACACGACTGCAGCCATTTTGGCTGCTATACCATTACTTTAACTTTATATAACCTTTTGTACTAAGAACACGATAATCACATTACCTTGACTTTACCATTGCGTCCAATAACAAAGGAGTTGTATGGGAACACATCCAGTTAATGAGATAGGGCATGTAGGAACACGGAAAACTCACAACACAATGGGTAGCAGAAAACCATTCCTTCCTTAACAACTGGCTGGATAACTGGATGTTTCCAACTCCTTGGTTTCTAAGATACTAATTGTTATTGGTGGATGGTATAAATACTTCAATAAACCCTGATTCTGGGCTCTCGGCACAGTGGTCGTTAGCCCCCTAGTCCCACTTTTGTCTGTCTGTCCTTTTCTTAACCTCGGAGTGGCTTCTCCTCTGCCGATGTTCATCAGAAAGCTCTAAGGCTCCGACAGGGAATGTCCTCTTCTGTAGGAGACTAGTGAGGTATTCTGTGATCTTTGGGAATTCACCTGTTCTTCAGCCTCTGATTGGTCTGAGATAGCTGAGTTGGTGAAAGTAAAAAGCTGGTGAGCAAATGTGTTCTTCAGCTTCTTCTGTTAGTGTGACAGTTGTTATGAATGTGAGTTTGTCAAAACAAGTGTCCATAGCTGTGTGGAGGCAGGGAGAAAGGAGAAGAGCAGTAGAAGGAGGAAAAACTTCTGTTTTCCTGGTGAGAAAATGTTGCGGGCTCATCCATCATAGATTTTATAGTCACCCAGACACAGGTGATTCTTAAAAGTGATGTGCTACTTCTTCAGGACAACCTTGTTAAAGTGGTGCTCATGTGGGCCCCAATCAGCTCTTTAAGGTCCCCAGTGCTGTCATTCCTGATGCATTTCACATGGACCTTCTTTCCCAGATGGTCCTTGCAAACCACCTCAATCATTGTGACTGTAGCTCCATTCATCTGGAACCCAAATGAGCCAATCAACTGCTCTTTTTTATTAATATTTGAAAGAGGGGTGTTTTAAAGTATCAAGTTTTATTACTAAGTTTTGGGCACCATAGTTAAAAACTCACAGAACAGGTCCCTTTAAGTGAATTGAGAGGACCAGTGAACACCCACACACCCATGTATACACACCCACCCACTCATATACATGACATTTAGCACAAAGGAAATGCCCATGACTGCTGCCTGTGAAGTATCAAAGAGAATGAGTCTTTTGACAAAACAAACCTCATATCTTATCTGAATAGCCAAACTCTGTGAATTTCTGCAGGAATTTTAGTCTGGCAAATTTATTGCCATTCATTAGTTAGAACATGCAAAAATGCAATTTCTCCCTAATATCCTTATTTAACCCCTGATTCAATAAATAGGTTGTTCTCAACAACTCCCTAACATCCTTACTTAACCTGTGATTCATTGCACATGATGTTCGTATGTAATGAGAAAAGCCCATTCTATTTACCCTATCATGGGAATGCCTTGAGAAGCTACCCAATCTGTTCCACCTGCTTCTCTGTCAGCTACTGTAAGGCTCCCCAAAGTTCATGCTCAGGTTTTTGCTGCACAGCACATAGGTGATCTGCAGTACATGTAGCTCCCCAAAGAGAAGAGTGACTTGCAGAACGGCTGTATGTCCTTGATGATATCTAGGTGCAGTCACTGGCACTAGCCCTGGCAGCAGAATGCCATCCTGCTCGAGGACTGCCTTCACGAGCTGATAACAGGATTTCTTTTTATTATGGTGTATGATTCTTTTATTTCTTAGCGCACACATAAGTGGGTCAAACAGTATGCTTCACCTATAAAAATTCACTCCAACCAAGAAATGCAAAGCAGGTTTACAATGAGCTTAGATTTCCTGCTATATTACCCCTTACCCTAAGGCAGAAATAATTACTATTTACAAGCCCATGTTTTTGACCCAAGTTCAAGGCCAGGAAAAAGAAACTGAACTATCTCAAGTGACTAGGAGGAGCCACAGCAGAAATGAAATCTAAGATTGTTCAAAGTTTTAAGTGAGTGGTCAATAATTGTACCCCGACAGTGCTTTTCTGTATATGTCTCAGTGTCAGTCCAAACCTAATGGAACACCTTCAAATGCTGGGCTACCCAGTGTCACAAAGTGTGGGAAAAGGTCCAACAGTTTGGATTCATGTAAATAAAAATAAACCAAGCACCAAGTGACTGCGTATTCCTTCCATCTTCTTTTAATGCTTCCTGCATTGTTTAACATTTTGCCCATAGACGCCTACTTGAGATTTGAATTTTTTCCTTTGTTCTTTAAGCTTGGGAAATGCTGAGCATGTTCTTCACGTTTGGTTTTCTATCACTAGCTCTTTGCACATGTCATCATAATATTTATCTTTGTCTTCATGAGCCACCTTTTAAAATCTTCTGTTCAGCTCTTTTACTTCAGCATTCCTTCCTTTTGCTTTAGCTCCTGGATGTTTAAGAAGATATTTTGAAAACATCTGTTTTGATCTTTTCCTTCTGTTCTGTCTTTGTAATCACCTCTTGCTTTCTTCATGTATGATGTCTTTGACATCTTCTACAACTCGTCTGGTCTTCAATCATTAGTGTTCAATGGATTAAATCTATTCTTGACATGGCCTCTAAATTCAGGTGGAATATACTCAAGGTTTTACTTTGGCTCTTGTGATCTTGTTCTTATTCTCTTCAGCTTCAAGATGAACTTAAATATGAGCAATTGGTGGTCTGTTCCACAGTTGGCACCTGGCTTGTTCTGAGGGATGATACTGAGTTTTTCCATTGTCTCTTCCTACAGATGTAGTTGATTGGATTCCTGTGTATTCTATCTGTTCAGATCCAGGTGTATGGTCACTGTGTTGGTAAAAAGTTATTTGCATTAAAAAAGGCATTGGTCTTGTAAAAGAGTATTATGTGATATTCAGTATTGTTTCTATCACAAAGGCCTTATGTTCTAGTTACCAGTCCTTATTTGTTTCCAAATTTCACATTCCAATTAACAGTAATTATTAATGCATCCTGATTTCATGTTTGCTCACATCCATACTGTAGAAGTTGGTAAAAAAAAAAAAAAACAAAAACCCCTCCAGTTTCCTCATCTTTGGCCTTAGTGATTGGTGTGTAAATTTCAATAATAGTTGCATTAACTGGTCTTCCTTGCAGGCGTGAAAACATGATGTTATCATTGATAGTGCTGTACTCACAGTGACATATAGTGGATGACATCTTTAGTGTTTCTATAGCAAAGAGAATAATGAGTCTTATAACATTAATTTTTAGGATAACCTCAAGTGGAAGTTTTGGTTTAACACCCAAACATGCAAAAGTTAATGTGTATACTAAAAACCAAAACCAAACCCATTGCTGTTGAGTTGATACTGTCTCATACTGACCCTACAGAACAGAGAAGAACTGCCTCATAGAATTTCCAAGGAGTGCCTGGCGAATTTGAACTGCTGAGCTTTCGGGTGGCAGACAGAGCACTTAACCGTTATCCCATCAGGGTTCCCAAATGTGTATAGAGCATGGTAAAACGGTCCAGAAATTTAACTTTCCTCCTTGACCCAAGAACAGAACCAGAAATAGCTATAAGGAGTAGGGTGCTTCATGGCATCTAAGAAATTCTTCTCAAATGTCATTCCGCTGAAATAGCTGTCTTGTCAGAAATGGTTTGAGGTTAATCTTTAGTGTAGACAATAGGATTCAGCTTTTAGAGGACTCCTATAGCAGAGACAGCATATCTTTATGCGCTAATATTGATGCCCATAGTGTTAAGGTAATTGAGGAACTGAGTTTTGCTACCAACTTTGGCTTGGATATTTGTCCTCTGTGTTTGAATAAAGTATCCAGAAAGTCTGTTTCCCTATCAAGCTTATTTTCATATTTGAATATATTCCTGTGTTTAAGGTTTTAGATGAGACGACCTTTTTTTAAATTGTGCTTTAGATGAAGGTTTATAGAGAAATTTAGCTTTTCATTAAACAATCAATACAAAAAATCGTTTTGTGACATTGGTTGCCAAAGCCACGGTGTGTCAACCCTCTCCCCTTCTCGAACTTGGGTTCCTCATTATCAGCTTTCCTGTCCCCTCTAGCCTTTTTGTCTTTGCCCCTGAGCTGGTACACCCACTTAGTCCCGTTTTGTTTTATGGGCCTGGCTAATCTTGGGCTGATGGCAAGCCTCAAGAGTGACTTTATCACTGAGCTAAAAGGGTGTCCAAGGGCTGCTCTCAGAGTTTCTGCAGTATCTCTCAGATCAGTAAGTTTTTCCTTTTTTGAGTTAGAATTTTTTTCTATATTTTTCTCCTGCTCTCTCTGAGACCCTCTATTGTGATCCCTGTCAGAGCAGTCGGCAGAGATTGCCAGGCACCATCTAGTTGTACTCTGATTGACAGAAGCTATGGTAGTTGTCCATTAGTTCTTTAGATTAATCTTTCCCTGTGTCTTTGTTTTCTTCCTTCTCCCTTGCTCCAGATAGATTGGAATCAATGGGGTATCTTAGACAGCTGTTCACAAGCTTTTAAGAACCCAGGTGCTACTCACCAAAGTGAGATATTGAACATATTCTTTATAAACTATGTTATGCCAGTTGAGCTGGATAGGACACAAAACATTTACACTGATTCTACTTAGATCCTCAGAGAAACAGATACTAAGATGTTTAGGAATACTTTGGGGGGATGGAGTAAGACTGTGTGAGTAAATGGGGAAGCTGAATGAGTCTGGGAGAAGTCATCAGACTCCTGTATAGGTCTGACTGCTGTGAAAGAGAGAGAGAAGGAGCAGAGTTTTGGTAGGAAGTGTCTTAGACTGCAATGTTTTGACAAAGCCATGGGTCAGAATTGACTTGGTGGCAGTGGGTTTGGGTTTTTTGGTTTAATGGCACATACTAGAGCCGGAATCACCAATTAAAGGAGTCTCAAGTCTCAGAATGGGTCTGCCTGTCCTCAGTCACTGGTATAAAACAGCCTGTGGGAAGTGTGGTATTTTAATGACCAGCACAGTCCACCCTTGTATCGCACAGATCTATGCTACACAGGTTCAAAGAGCAGTACTACATGGTTCCCACAGCCTCTCTTCCTGAAGGGTAACTCAGAATACGGTATTAATGAGATAAAATACAGCTTCCATGGCTGGAACAGAACCTGGGGCCTCAACTGGTATTCATTCTGTTTACTCTTCGCTAGCTGTTCCAAATTCCTTCATCCTCTGCTTATCACCTCAGCTGAGGATTGGGGTGACCTAGCAGAATCACTCAAACCATAATCATAAGATGTCTGAACCTTTGCAAATCATACTATTTCCAAGTCAGGGTTGCTGAATGTGTCTGAGTTACAACAAGACAAGGAACTATGAAAGGAAGCCCAAGTGGATCATCTGGGTTCCACACATATTCTTACCTTCCCCCTACTGCATTAAAGTAGCCCGACTTCAGTCTGATTATCGGAGTCAGAACAAAGGGGACTCCTTTTTCTACTTGCTGCCTTTAGATACCAGGTGTCCAAAGTGCTCCGTTGGCAGCCACAGCTTGTGATTCAATGGGAGCCTTGCTGTGTTCGCTGGCAAGAGTGTGCTCCTTTGGGGACCATGATCTCTAATCCTGTAATCCTTGTGGGAATAGGAAGCACAAAATGTCCTGGTGGGTGGTTGTGAATGATGGAAATTTTGGTCTTGCTTGTTTTCACTCTTGGACCCTGGGCCCATGTAGTCTTTCTACTGGAGCTACAGTATCACACAGAAGTCTTCGTAATGTATACACTATCTCCTTAAGGATGGTATTCAAACTTTCAACGTGTTACCTCTGAGTTAGTGCTTCACCTATATTTTTGAAGGCTGTCTGAACATTCTAAGTAGTAGGCTACTTCTGAATGGTGCATTACATAGTTCACCCAGTGAATCCCATCACCAGTGGCCCATTCCTACACATTATCTTTTGTGAAGTGAGTCCTTTGGTCAGATGCTTTGCTGGGTGAGATTCCGTGCCTTTAACTCAAATATTATAAGCCCTCAGATAGCTTGTTGAGGCTCTACAGGCAGGCAAACAAACCCCTATCAAGATTAGGTACCCCTCTCTCGAAAGATGAATTACTAGCTTTTCTAGAACATGAGGGGCTCATTGTAGTCAATTTGCTACCAAGTGACCAGTTATGCTCTTGAGGAACAGGACCATATTGGGAACTCGGTCTTCAACTCTGTCACTGACAGTTTGAGCATTCAGAGGTAGCAGCAGCTAGACGGTCTTCAGCAAGTGGCAACTTGACTATTGGGGCCCATATGTTATGTCTATCTCTGGAACAATGGCCCTCCACTGGTATAGCCATTGTGTCAGTTCTGGGTGGCTGATGTTGAAGACTGTCTGATATCAACTGGCAGAGTCATTTTGCCCGTTTGGCTATTCAGTGCCTCTTGGTGTGGTAGAAGTTTATGGTGGTCCCTAACACATATCATGTAAGTGTGGATATTTTTCCCGTCCATATAAATTTTTCCTGACTTCCCTATCTCTGATTTTCTAGTCCCTTTACATCATTGCACCTGATCAAATGATGAGGCCATCGGCCACTGGCCAGGTGTCTCATCTACTGCCACTTCTCGTTCTACAGAAAGTTGATTTGTAGTACCTCAGCTACAGATTTCAATCAAGCACTCTTCCCTATTAGGAGGCCTGACAGTCACAATTTTATGGCTGCAACAACTGTAGAGCATAGCCAAGATGCTTTGGAACTGGAAATAATGCCCTTAGCTAGTATTTGGAAGGGAGCTTTGTCTTCTTTCCTAATCCCATAACAATATTAGTGATGCTAACAGAGGTTTAAACTTTGAAGAACACAAGCTTATAATTCAGGAAATATTTTTGAGCTTGGTGTCTAAGGTCTTTTGGCAAAGTTTACTTTGATAACGAGAGAATCTTTGAAGCAAAGTTGTGATTCTCAGTTACTGGCAAAAGATGAAAGAAAAAGCTCGCCTTTGAGTATTATAGATCCTTGTCAATACTGACTAGGGAATTCTATGTACCATGAAGTTCAGGGAATGAGGAATAAGCAATGTTTGTTACTTTAGGTCAGGGGTAATGAAAAAGGAATGTCCCCATTCCAGGTCAGAGAACAACTTCTTGCAGAGTTTGGACCCTGACTTCATGTTCTGTATTTTTACCACTGAAGTCTAGCTTTGAGATATGTAGGAAATCCTTCCTTCTGGACAATGTTTGATGAAGAAATTCACTCTCTTTATTAATGTACTTCATGATAGGACAGAAATCTGTAGTAACAATTTGCATTAAAGGTCTAATGTCCTTTTATAGGTCTCTCTGTGTTTAGGATGAAGGTGGATCTTAACAATTTCCTAACATACAAGAGTTCTAAGGCAAAGCAGAGTTCTGTAAGTGGTATCTACAAACATTTTAGGCTTTGGAGAACATACAGTATATCTGCCTCTCTCTCCTTCTGAGTCAGTGTGCCAAACAGCATTGAGATATCAGGAATTCTGGATAGCAGACAGGCCTGTGACTATCTTTGTGACGAAGGGATCTAAACCCATTCAGCTGTGGTTGGTTCATGAAATTCCATGGTAAAGCTACCAGACTGAACCACCACCTTTTGAGTTACAGATTGTTGAGTCAGTTCTGACTCATATTGACCCTGTGTACAGAAGAATAAACACTGCCTGGTCCTGTGCTATCCTCAGAATCATTGTTCTGCTTGAGCACATTATTGCAGCCATAGTGTCAATCCATCTTGTTCAGGGTCTTCCTTTTTTTTTTTTTTGTTCTGGCTGACACTTTACCTTACGAAGCATGATGTCCTTCTCCCTCCTGATTGCATGTCCAAAGTATATGAGATGAAGTCTTGCTATCCTTGTCTCTAAAGAACATTCTGTTTTCTTCTCTGAAGACAGACTTACTCATTCTTCTGGGAGCCCGTGGTAGATACAATGTTCTTCGCAAACATGTAAATCACCTGTGTTCATTCTTTGGTCTTTCTTATGTAGTGTCCAGTTTCCCATGCACGTAAGGCAACTGACAATATGGTGGCTTGGGTCAGGTGGACCACAGTCCTTAAAGTGACAAACTTGCTTTTAAATGCTTTAAAGAGGTCTTTTTCTGAAGATTTGTGCAATGTAATACATCCTTTGATTTCTTAACTGCTGCTTCCATGGGTGTTGATTGTACATCCCTCAACCCAAGTAAAATGAAATCCTTCACAACTTCAGCAATTTCTCCATTTATCACAATGTTGTTTACTGGCCCATTTGTGAGGATTTCTGTTTTCTTTTTGTTGAGGTATAATCCATTCTGAAGGCTGTGTCTTTGATCTTCATCTGTAAATGTTTCAAGTCCTCTTCACTTTCAGCAATTGTAATGTGCAAATTTCTGGAGATTCCTTACAAATAAGGGTGGCCATGAGACTACCTTTTACTTACATCTTGTTGGTCAGAACGTCAGTGGGCTTCCCCGCAATGTACTAAAAAGGGGAGCAGAGGCAGTTAGGACATAATTTCAACTTTTGTATGTTCCCTTTTACCTGCCCAGAATGCAGAGTCAAGAATGTTAATATGGAAGACGGTATATAACATCCTTCTCCTAAAACTCTGACTTAATAATGCTTGTTGTCATATGGCTCTTGTGTCATGTGTCAGCTCTGCTTATGTCCTCCAGCACAGCAAATCATGGGAAAGGCTGACAAGGCAGAGTGCTGGCTGCAGTAAGGACAGAGTAATATAAGTGGCATCCTAGCTATGGGAGGCTGAAGAACAGTAGGAGATAATGTTTAAGAAGGTTTAAAGAGTTCAGAAGAACTTTATTAGGAGGTACAGGCATTCTGAGAAAAAGAATTGAATCATATTCTTCTAGGCCTCTCTTTCCTAGTGCTACATGTTGGGTTCTATGGAGACAATTGTTGAAATAGAATTTTGCATGAAGAACACTTAACAGAGATCTGAGTCTTTAAAAGGTATAAGAAAAGAAGGATTGGGCAGTGGGAGTAGTTAACTGTGGTGTAGAGCAGCAGTGACTTGCCCAACTCCCTGGGAGCACTGATGTGTGTACTATCCACCAGAATTGTTCTATAACGACCCGAGATGGCCAAACCTTTACATACCCACTGCAGTCAGTTACTAGATGTGGTTGGCTGGGAGAAGCACATACCATCATAGTTGTGGCAACCCCTGAAAGAGATGAGGCTTCTTCTGGAAGTGCTCTTAGCAACAAAGCTATCCTTGAAGAAGGGTCTTGCTGGTGTATTTCCATGTTTTCCACATCCAATGATAATGGAAACTTGATTATCCTTTACAGTGTTTGGGCTGCCTTAGCACATGGATGTGCTTAGCATAGCTTTCCTATGGAGACCCCAAAATGCAGTCTGAGTCTAAGATACTGGATACTTGGTGATTGAGACATAGCCATGAATGAACTAGAGTTTGTCCCACTCTAGGCAGAAGGTGAGAAGTATCTATGGGACCACCAAACCATCAACTTCCACTGATTTAAATATGTCTAGAAACCAAAGAAGAGAATTAAGTTTATAATAGCTTAATATTTAACACCATTTTGGAGACTATATGTTAGGGATGATCTGTACGCCTCTCTTAAATGTTACTCTTATATGCAAGGTGTGTGGATCACATGGATGACTTCTTTTGTTCTTTCTGCCTCAGCCAAATGTAGGTCCAGGCCTCAGGACCCAAAGGACTACAACTTCTGTTTTGCTTTAAGGCCGCCTT
Source organism: Heterohyrax brucei (assembly GCA_028571685.1). Classification (NCBI taxonomy): domain Eukaryota; kingdom Metazoa; phylum Chordata; class Mammalia; order Hyracoidea; family Procaviidae; genus Heterohyrax; species Heterohyrax brucei. The sequence goes on along the minus strand of CM053143.1, from coordinate 113,928,065 downwards.
CAGTCTTGACTCTCTTTATTTTACCACTTTAATGAAAGGCCTATCAAAGGAAGAAAAATCTAGCTGGAATTTGTCTCAGTGCCTGGATTACAGTTGCTCTAGTTTTCTCAGGCTGAGATATTCCTTAGGCAAGAGCTGTCCTATGCTAGTCTTCTCATCAGGCACAAGAGAAAGAGACTCCAAAGTGTCTCTCCATATGAAAGGGTAAGACTTTAACACTTTGCTAAACTTGTCACAACTTCGACATCTTCGTCTTTGAAACTGAGCCTTCTGCTAAAGAGAATGGAAAGAATAGCTCACAAGGGCTTCTACTGCCTGGTGCAGATGCAAGGACAACCATGGATGCCTTAGAGGGGCTGTGTGTAGGCACTAAGGTCACCAAGTAGGGGAGAGATCTCTTAGGTAAAGCCTGAGACTCTCAAGAGTAGCAAAACCATAAACACTGACATCTGCTCTTCAGTGCACAAGGGCATTGTAATGGACTGTCTTCGTGCAGTGTTAATCTCTGTATTAATGCAATGTGGAAAAATAAACTCTTGGTCTATATTCTGAGTCTGCCAGACCCCTTTGTCTTAAGTATGATCTCCACTAGATGCTGACACTTCTGATAGATACTTGTTTTTCAACAGCAGAAGCCCCAGACTTGGATATTCTATATGCCACACCCCTATAGACAGCCAAATGAGCCAAGAGACAATGTGCAAAACACTAAAAAAGTGATAGGCCCTGGTGAATGGGAAAGAGCACAGCCCATGGATGGTAGACAGCCTCTAAGATGACTCCCGATGATCCTTGTCTCATGATATTCATGCCCATGGGTAATTCTTGTCTCTTGAGGGCTAGATTTGTGATTTGCTTATGATATAGGAGTCCTGATGGTCAAATGTGTAAGTGCTTAGCCTCTAACCCAAAAGCTGGTGGTTTGAACCCATCAGTAGCCCATAGGAAAAATGTGGCATGCTGCTTCTACAAAGATTGACGATGGCCATGGGAAAGCAGGGCAAGACGATGGAATAAACAGATGATTTGTGTTATCCTTTTTATAAAAGACTTGAAGAACAAAGTAAATCAGATATATGACATTCTCAGAACCCTAAGCATCAACGACAAACTTGAAAAATTGGGCTAAGTGACAGGTAGAAGGAAAGATCATTCAAAAACAGTGGAAACAGAAAATTATGGATCACCAGTGTCCCGATAGCTGAACTTACATAGAATGGACATGTTAAAACTAACAGCAGAATTCCAAGCTGAAACTTACCCCACCTGCTGTAGCTAAGCAGGAATAACCAACTCTTCATGCACTTCCAGAGTCAAACAGCAGTGATGTCAGACATATGAAAGTTAAGTGCACCTTCCCAACGATCTCATGTACCACAAACTCCTCCACTGGAACTCCATGGGCCAAGGAGGATTCTGTCATCCTTAGACGTTTCTCTCCCCATTCTGGCACCAGTTGGTACCATTCAACAGTGTCACACACCTTAAGACAATGTCTTAGTTATCTAGGACTGCTAGAACAGAAATACCACAAGTGTAAGGTGTTACTAAAGAGAATTTATTCTCAAAAAGTTCAGGAGACTAGAAGTCTGAATTCAGGGTGTCAGCTCCATGGGAAGGCTTTCACTCTCTGTTGGCTATGGGGGAAGGGCTTTGTCATCAATCTTCCTCTGGTCTAGGAGCTTGTCAGCACAGGGACCCTGAGTCAAAAAGGATGCACTGTTCTGATGCACTGTTCTCTTGGTTCTTGTTTCTCAGTGGCATGAAGTCCGCTTGTCTCTCTGTTCACTTCTTTCTTTTATAACTTGAAAGAGACTGACTCAAGATGAAAGCCTCTAATCCTGCCTCATTAATATCATAGAGGTAGGATTTGCAGCACATAGGAAAATCACATCAGATGAACAAATGGTAGACAATCATAGAATACTGGAAATAATGGGCTAGCCAACTTGACACATATTTTAGGGGGACATAGTTCAATTCATAATAGATAGGAGCTCATGGCCCTGGTCTAGATGCCCCTGCTCCTTCCTAGCCACTGTCACAGGGGGTCCATGGACTTAAAGTGTTCTCTACCCTCTCCAATCACCCACACCAATTCCTTTCTGGCTGGGTTGCCACAGCATGTCTGCACTGACACAAGGCTAGGAGAGTTCCCAAATGAAGCCCATTTTCAGAGACAGCAGCTGAGTAGGAGCTGCAGATCTGCAGCTTCCTTCCCTCTGCCCTTCCTTCAATTCTGTAACTCTTGGCCCAGTCTTAGATGCCTACCTATTAGCCCAGTCACTGGTGGACAGTGTTCATGGACTTGCAGTGCCCTTCAACTCTGCCAATCACCTATATCAAGTGCCGTGCTGGCATAGCACATTCACATTAGGACATAGCAAGCAGGGTTCTCAGCAGAAACCACTTGCAGAAACCAAGTAGGAGCTTCAAATCTCTGGCATTCACCACTATTCCACCCTCTAAAAAGAGACGTCAACCACCCATACTGTGGGCTTGAAGGCTAGTGGTGCTACCCACTCCATCTAGCCACACATGACAGGGGCCTAAGAACCAGTGGTACTCCCTAATTCCTCCATCCAATGGCCCCAGGTACCCAAAGTCTGGCTGAATTAAGCCCCCACTACATGCTTTAGCAGACAGGGCTACTCCCTCTTTCTAGACAGCCAGGGGTAGCTGATAGACCCCTGTCTCACCTCCCATATAACTTCCTACTATAACCAGTGACCTGTGCCTGCTTTCAACACTGAACACTCTCATGCAGTCCTACCCACTTAAGACTGTAGGTAAGGGGCTCCTAACTACACTCTTGGTGACCAATGACACAAGTGCCTTCACCCCAACCATTCAGCAAGTGGTGGAGCACACACACAACACCCAACCCAACAACCAGGGAGAACCCTTCTGTGCTGACAGCCAGATAACCATCCAGATACATCACCTCACCACCTACATCCTCAGCAGCCCAGTAGGAACAGTGAACAGACTCTTGGGCTCACATACCTGGTAGCTATTGCACTCACCTGAGGACAGCAGGCGAGAGCTTCAGTGTGGCCAGATTAATGACCAGAGCAGCACACACTCCCAGCCTTCTTGGATATATCAAAACAAAACAAAAATCCAGCATAGAGTAAACAAAAATATAATAAATAAACAAGCACAATGATTTCTTGATGCCTGAAGACAATAGTCAATATCAAGTCACATAAAGAAATAGGACAAGACAGCTCCAACAAGTGACCAAAATAAAGAACCAGAAAATCTTCTGGAGGAAGATAAGGCAATGCAGCTGCTTCACAAGTGAATGTCTTAGTAACAGTGACGCTATAGCATGTCAAGTTGATCTTCCTGCCTCCTACAAGCAATAGGGTTCTTTTAGCCATCTGGCTGGCAAGTGGTTCAATTCCACAACTCCACTGAAGTTATTCACTTCCTAGGACTCTCTCTGGAACCAACTATCTTAGTTTTCATTGCCCCAAAAGAAGACCCTGAACAAGTTTTCACATGCTGCTGGTTTAATGACTTCTTTCCCTTCCTTGCCTCAGTCCTCCAATCCTTTACTGACATACCTTTCACCTCTAAAATAAAAGGTAAGTCATCAAATTTGTTACTCCAAGAATAACTAAAGCTTACTTCTGAGTGGGAAACTCTGGGAACTGGAATAGACATACACTACAGAATTATTCTATCTTGAGAGTCAAGGGATTTGGGGTATTTATATCTTGAACTTTCATCATTCATTGCTTGAGGGTTGTTCCTATGAGGCAGTGATTTCCTAATATTTCTTGGCCTGCCACAACTGTTCTGTTGCCAGAGAATGCCTCAGGCAAAAATAAAATTGCAGGTCAAATACGCACAGAATCATCAAACATTAGTGAAGTGGTAAGGATGAGGCACCAAAACAGCATACATTAGGGGAAGCTGACCAAACTATGAGTTTAGAGACCATCTCAAGAATATATTAGAAGCACTGAACACTGATGACTCAAAGACCAGAAAAGTTGTGAAATGACATCAAGGACATCATACATATGAAGAAAGCAAGGGGTCGTTAAAAAGACAGGGGGAAAGAAAAGACATAAAAAAGACTAAGATGCACCTGACCCAGACCATGGTATTTTCAGTCACTTCCTATCCATGTGAAAGCTGGACAGGGAACAAGGAAGACCAAAAAAGAATAGATGCTTTTGAATTATGGTGGTAATAAAGAATACTGAATATATCATGGACTGCCAGAAGAACAAACAAATCTGTCCTGGAAGAAGTATAGTCAGAATGCTCATTGGAAGTAAGGATGGCAAGACTTCATTTCACACACTTTGGACATGTTAACAGGAGGGACTAATCCCTGCAGAAAGACATGCTTGGTAGAGAAGGTCAGCACAAAAAAGGAAGACCCTCAATAAGATGGATTGGCAGCAGCTGCGACAACGGGCTGAAGTATAACAACTGTGAGGACGGGGCAGGACTGGGCAGTGCTGTTCTATTGTATATGGGGGTGTCACGAGTTGGAACCAATTCAGCACCCAGCAACAATATTAGCTATATGAAGTCATTTGAGCCACTTCAGATTTTTACATTTACTGATCTACCTTTCTTGTTTTTCACCGAGTGTATGTTATGGACTGAATTCTATCCTCTAAAACTGTACGTTGACATGGCTAGGCCATAATTCCAAGTACTGTGTTATTGTTCACCACTGTGTCAACTGATGTGATTTTCCTATGTGTTGTACCTCTTACTTCTGTGTTAACGAAACAGGATTAGAGGCAGTTATGTTAATGAGGCAAGACTCAATCTATGAGATTAAGCTGTATGCTGAGTCAATCTCTTTTGAGATAAAAAAGAGAGACGTGATCAGAGAGGGGTAGGGCTCATACCACCAAGAAAGTAATGCCAGGAGCAGAGTACGTCTTTGGACCCAGGGTTCCTGTACTGAGAAACTCCTAGATCAGGGGAAGATTGTTGACAAGGACCTTCTTGCAGAGGTAAAACGCAGAAAAAGCCTTTCCTTGGAGGTGGCATGCTAAATTTGGACTTCTAGCTTTCTAGAGTGTGAGAGAATAAATTTCCATTGGATAAAACCATCTACTTGTAGTATTTCTGCATCAGATAACTAAGACAATATGTCAATTTTTTTTTTTTTTGCTAGTGTTGAAAATTATTCAGTCTTTTTTCATTTTTTTTGGTGGTTACAACTACATTTTATGGCTACTATCTTTCACCAAACAGCTGAAAATTTTAATAAGGTTTCACTTCTGTCTTTTTACCACCATTTCCTTCCATCTCCTGAACATATATATGTTATTGTCTTCATGAATTTTAGTTCTGGGTTGGTAATGGATGTGAAAACAAAGACTATCCAAATAAGTACAAGCAAGGCTATTTATTCAGAACTTGCTATATCAAGAGAGTCATTCACTGTCACTTGTGTTTTGCAGAGACTCAAAGATTAGTGAAGGAGTGAGGCAGCTTTTTATGGAAATAGAGAAGCCTACAGATATACCCTGATTGGAGGCTGTTTGATAGTGAAGCTGTAGTTGGGGTAATTAGAAGTGGAGTATCCTGTTAGATCTGCTAGGAAAGCTCATTTGTCTTTATCTGGTTGGTCGCAAGTTTGAAGCAGGGGCAGAAATTAGAGAAGCTGTCAGTTATAGATCTGGTCCTGGCCATTCTGGGTTATGATTTGGTTTTCTGGGCCGATTGCTGCAGAAATGGTTTGGTCTTTGTCCATCTGTATACTTAGTCTATCATGGACATACTAGTTAACCTTTTCTTTTATTTACATAGGGAAAACTCTTCATGTGGTAAAAATTCACACATAAAAGGTTGGTTGGGGAAGACAGAAAGCATTTGGAGAGAGATGACAGGAGAAGGGGATGGCTGTGGAGCTGCCCCTCACCTCTGGTGTGGCCAGGATGAGAAACTCAGTGAAAATGGTGGAAACAGACAACCTCATATCCTCTTCCCAGCACTTCGTGAGGTGACCTGTCTTGAGAGAAATAGCAAGGTAGTGTACAACTGGGAGCAAGAATGGGGTTGAGACTATGGTGGAGGTGATTTGGGAATCAGATCGTGTTTGGCAGGTGACTGTACACAGGTCCCTCCAATGAGCTTATTCATGTGATTCATAGGAAAGCCAGCAGTAACAGGTAGCTAGAGAAGCAGAAACATTCACAAAGGATAGCATCAGTGATTTGCACTGAGCAAAAAGACTTGTACTCTTTTTTATTTCCACCTCACCCTCTAGACTCTACACATGAGGAGATAAAAACAGGGTCAGGAAGAGAAAGAGAGAACAAAGAACTTTGGCTGTTCCTTTATGCCAGCGGTTTGTTATAGCTTCCCTCCTTCCTTGCCTTCCCCTCTGACCTGACCTGATGGTGTGAAATTGAAATTGGACTGGATTAAGTAAGGCCATTTTCAGTTATTACAAAAACACATGGAATTACCTAGAGATAACATTATTAGATAGGAAAGAAATGCGACACAACATGGCTGAGGTCAGGAAATGGAAAAAAGTAATATCTTCCTATTTTGTGCATGCTAGTGTTCAGACTAGCTCAGCAAACTGGTTACAGGTGGTAAGTCTTTTTCCTTGTCCATCTTCCTTAGCACTAACTTCAAACCTCCAGCTGCTGTATCCACTATTCAGCTTCTACCTCTGTTCTCATTCAGCTCGGTATAAATTTACCAACATCCATTTCTTTCTTTTCTCCTGTAATCTCAGAAGACATCTTGTGTTCAAGGCTAACCTTTCCAGTGCTCTTCATCAACATCTCCTAGCTAACTCCTAATCCAGCACATGCGGTCTTCTAGTGCTGCTACAACAGAAATGCTGCAAGTTGATGGCTTTAACCAAGAGCAACTTACTTCCTCACAGTAAGGTAGGCTATAAGTCCAAATTTAGGGGGTCAGCTCCAGGGGAACGTTCTTTCTCTCTGTCAGTTCAGGAAGAAGGTCCTTGTCTTCCTCAGTCATCCCCTGACTGAGGCGCTTCTCAGGCACAGGGACCCCAGGCCCAAAGGATGTGCTCTGCTCCAGGTACTGCTTTTTTGGTGGTATGAGGTCCCCCTGTTTCTCTGTGCTTCTTTCTTTTGTATTCCAAGAGATTGCCTCAAGACACACAAAATGCAATCTTATAAAGTCCTGCCTCACCAACACAACTGCTACCCAATCTCCCTCATTAGCATCATTGAGGCAGGATTTATAACATAGAGGAAAACCCCACAATACTGCCATAGCTGCTAACTAAAGGTCAGCAGTTCAAATCCACCAGGAGCTCCCTGGAAATTCTATGATGCAGTTCTACCTCGTTTTAAAGGGCTGCTACGAGTTGGAATCAACTTGACAGCAGTGGGTTTGGTTTTTTTGCTTTTTGTTTCTGAGAAGCTTCTAAAAGTCGACCTACTGGTTAAGTGCCACATCTGCTAACCAGAATGCTGGCAGTTCAAATCTGCTAGGTGCTCCTTGGAAACCGTAGAGGTGGTTCTACTCTGTGCTATATGGTCACTGAATTGGAATCCATAGATGGGAGAGAGTTTGGTTTAATGATGTGTAATGAGAAAGGAGAGCGGGGATTAACCTTTTAGTTTCACGAGAAGGTAGGGTTGCCAGACAAAATATAGTTTGCTCAGTAAAACTTGAATTGACTAATTCTTTAGTGTAAGGGTGTTATGCAAAAAAAAAAAAATTATCTGAAATTCAAATTTACCTGGCAGATCCTTCCCTAAATTTAGCAACCTTACTGGAGTGATCTGAATGACTGGAGGCATGAGCTGTTTTTTAGCTATTTCTTCTAGGAGGATGAGCTGGTCTAATCACTCCAAGTGGAAATTTGCTGGGGCGGGGAGGGTGTGTTTTATGTCAAGTTCCCCAGAAGAAGACCCTGAGGCTAGGATTTGAATGCCAGTAAACTTTAAGAAAATGCTCCCAGGAGGAACTATTCAGTGAGTAGATGGAGAAAGGGAAAACGGCCAGCAAGGGTGCAATTTTAGGCAAAGTCCTGCTTCAGCTGGCTTCAGCTTGGGACTTCAGTAGAAGTCGGTTGAGCCTAATTACAACAGAGAGTTGCCCCTCTATACCTCTGAGTGCCATGCAGAACAGAAATCACTGGATGACACTTGCAAGGAATCGGGGGTGGGGGAAAGGCAAAGTGCCAGACACTTCCAGGTCTTGAGTCTGATGGCAGTCAAGCCCTGAAGAGGAGAAAGGTATGGACCATTGGAGGTAAAAGCACATTGAAGACTGGGAAGGAGCACAAGGTAGTGATAAGAAGGATCTAAGGAAATCTAGCCAGAGCACCAGTGCTGCAGGCTGGAGTCTGATTTACATCTTGAAGCTACGAGATGCTGGAATAAATTTAAAGAGACACTCGAATGGTTATGAGGAGTGTACAGGTGTTCACAATTTCTGGGTAAACTAGCTACAGCTCTATTGCTGATGCTGGTCCTGAGACCAAATGATTTTTTTTCATCATCTTTCTCTTTTATCACACTTTCTAGGTTATTGTCACCCTTGGCTAGTGCTTTTGATGGTCTAGAGAGCTTGTGTGGCAGCCTAGAATTTAATATAGAAGTCTGAGTCCCTGATTACCAGGAGTGGCTACTGTGGGTATATCTGTCCCTGTCATTGTCTCTTCTAACATCAGCTCTGGCTGTAGACAGCCACCACTGAATTTCTCAGTGATACTAGTGCCACAGTCATTAACGCATTCCTGATAAACTTGGTGACATAACCGTTTGGTGGGAGGTGCTACCTTTTACTAAGGAAGAGTGGACAATCGCCACAAACTCCAAGGGCTGGGAGGTGGTGTGTAGAGCCAGCATCCTCAGAGGCATTCAGACAGACGTCTCCTGCCAGGTTTTCTCAACTAGTAACCTGACTTACGATAGCAGACCTGCCTTGGCTGTGCATTTAAGTGTCTCTGGGGTTCTGCTTTCTCCAGCTTACACTTGCTGCTTAGCTGTGTCCATTCTTCTACTGAAGAAGATGAGAGACTCATTAAAAGCCACAGCACAGACACACTGGCACTCATATTTAATCCCAATTGCTTTTTAAGGGCCCTCTGTTTGATATTATTCCTCCGCAGGGCATCAGTACTACTTCGCATCAGTCAAGATAGTGGCACCCACGTGTGCTAGTAATCATTATGTTATTTACCACCAGGTCCTTGCAGTTAAAAAATAAAATAAAAAGCCAATTTCATGTCAGAAGATTCTTGACGAACTGAAGAGAAAAAAGTAATTTTATTAAATCTTCACCCTTACACATTTTAAAAACATTCTCTGTGATGAAACGGAAAGTGTGATAGTTATTGTTGTGTCAGCTTGGCTAGGACGTGGCTCCCAGTTGTTTGGTCAAATACTAGTCCAGATGCTGTTATACTAATGTGATTAAATCATTTGACCTATATTAAAACTGATTACTCTCCATAAAGTAGGTGAGCTTTGTTTGGTTAGTTAAGGCCTTAAAACCAAAAATGAAATTTTCCCTAAGATGTATGCTGCCTTGAAACTGTAAGTAGATATTTTTCAGCCTCAATCTTTATTCTTCTTGTCACCTGATGTGTTGATTTTGGGACACATGCTTGCAGAACTATCCAGCCTGTTACCTGATCTCCAAATTTTGGACCTGCTAGCCTCCTACAGGGGTGTGAGTCAGTTACTCTAGGTAAATGAGTCACACACATATATGTTGTTTTTCTGTGATGTCAAGTTGATTTTTGACCCATGTAGACTCTGTAAGACAGAGTTCTAGACTATAATCCTCCTAGAAGCAAATCTCCAGGTTTTCTTCCACAGAGCTGCTGAGTGGTTCAAATTGCCAACCTTTCAGTTGGCAGCTGAGCACTTAACCATTGGGCAACCTGGGCTCTCTCTCTTAGTAATAATTTTGAACAGAATGTATAAATTACAGAACGATGTCATTAATATCACACACAAGTAGAATTTTTAGTGACGATAAGTCACATCACAGTAACTGCTAGAAATTCAACTTGCATTCAGAAAAGAACATGGAACAAGAGTTACCATTGCTGGTGTCGGAAGTAACAGAAAAATGTTTACCTATGCTTTATTGACTGTGCAAGGCATTTGACTGTATGGTTTATAACAAAACCTAAATAACATTATGAAGAAGGTTGTTGTTGTTAGGGGCTGTTGAGTCAGTTCCCACTCATAGAGACCCTAGGCACAACACGAAGAAACACTACCTGGTCTTGCATCATGTCCACAATCATTTTTATGCTTAAGCTCATTGTTGCAGCCACTGTGTCAATCCATCTCATTGAGGGTCTTTCTCTCTCTGACCCTGCACTCTACCAAGCATGATGTCCTTCTCTAGGGACTGATCCTTCCTGGCAACATGTCCACAGTATTTAAGACACAGTCTTGTCATCTTTGCTTCCAAGGAGCACTATGGTTGTATTTCTTCCAGAACAAGTCTGTCTGTTCTTTTGGCGGTCCATTGTATACTCAGCGTTCTTCTCCGATACCATAATTCAAAGGCATCAATTCTTCTTCTGTCTTTTGTTCATTGTCCAGCTTTCACATGCATGTGATGCAATTGAAAATACCAAGGCTTGGTCAGGTGCACTTTAGCCTTCGTAGTGACATCTTTAATTTTCAATACTTTAAAGAGATCCTTTACAGCAGATTTTCGCAATGCAACACGTTTTTTGGTTTATTGACTGCGGCTTCCATGGCATTGATTGTGGACCCAAGTGAAATGACAGCCTTGACAAACTCAATCCTTTCTCCATTGATCATGATGTTGCTTACTGGTTTGGTTGTGAGGATTTTTGCTTTCTTGATGTTGAGGTGCAATCCACTCTGAAGGCTCTGCTCCCTGATCTTCATCAGTAAGTGTTTCAGATCTTCTTCACTTCCAGCAACGAAGGTGGTGTTGTCCATGTAACAAAGGTTGTTAATGAGTTGTCCTCCAATCCTTATGCCTTGTTCTTCTTCATATAATCCAGCTTTTTGGATTATTTGCTTGGCATACAGATTGAAAATGTATTGTGAAAGGATACAACCCTGACGTACGGCTTTCCTAAATTTAAACCATGCAGTGTCCCCTTGTTCTGTTTGCAGGACTGCCTCTTGATCCACATACAGATTCCTTAAGAGCACAGTTAAGTGTTCTGGAGTTCCCATATCACACAACATTAGCCATAATTTGTTACGATCCACACAATCGAATGCCTTCGCATAGTCAATGAAATATAGGCAAACACCTTTCTGGTATTCTCTGCTTTCAGCCAAGATCCATCTGACATCAGCAATGATATCCCTAGTTGCATGTCCTCTTCTGAATCCAGCTTGAATTTCTGGAAGTTCCATGTCAATACTCTATTGAACTTGCTTTTCAATGATCTTGAGCAAAATTTTACTTGTGTATGATATTAATGATTTTGTTTGGTAATTTCCATATTTGGTTGCATCACCTTTCCTTGGAATGAGTATAAATAAGGGTCTCTTCCAGTCAGTTGGCCACATAGCTGTCCTCTAAACTTCTTGGCATAGATGAGTGAACACTTCCAGCACTGCATCTGTTTGTTGAAATATCTCAATTGATATTCCATCAGTTCCTGGAGCCTTGTTTTTTTGCCAATGCCCTCGATGAAGCTCCTACTTCTTCCTTCAGTACCATAGGCTTCTGATCATGTGCTACCTCTTCAAATGGCTGAACATTGGCCACTAGTATAATGACTTTCTCGTATAATGACTCTGTGTATTCCTTCCATCTTCTTTTGATGCTCCCTGAGTTGCTTAATAGTTTCCCTGTAGAATCCTTCACTATTGCAACTCGAGGCTTGAATTTTTTCATCTGTTCTTTCTGCTTGAGAAATGTAGAACATGTTCTTCCCTTCTGGTTTTCCATTTCCAGCTGTTTGCACATGTCATAATACCTTCTTTTGTCTTCTAGAGCTGCCCTTTGAAATCTTCTATTTAGGTCCTTTACTTTGCCATTCCTTCTTTTTCCTTTAGCCTCTTGACAATCAAGAATAAGTTCCAGAGTCTCTTCTGACATCCAGTTTGATCTTTTTTTCTTTTTTTTCTTTCCTGTCTTTTTAATGATCTCTTACTTTCTTTGTGGATGATGTCTTTGATGTCATTCCACAATTTGTCTGGTTTTTGGTCATTAGTAGTGAACATGTCAAATCTGTTCTTAAGATGGTCTTTAAACTCAGGAAGGATATATGCAAGGTCATACTTTGGTTCTTGTGGACTTGCTCTAATTTTCTTCAGTTTCAATTTGAATTTGCATATGAATAATTGATCTGTGCCACAGTCAGCACCTGGTCTTGTTCTGACTGTTGATATGGAGCTTTTCCGTTGTCCTTTTCCACAGATGTAGTTGATTTTGTTCCTATGTATTCCATCTAGTGAGGTCCATGTGTATAGTGACCATTTGTGCTGGATGAAAAAGGTGTTTGCAATGAAGAAATTGTTTGTCTTACAAAATTCTATCATGTGAGTCCCAGCATTATTTCTATCAGCAATGTCATATTTTCCAACTACTGATCTTTCTTCTTTGTTTCCAACTTTTGCATTCTAGTTACCAGTAATTGTCGATGCATCCTGGTTGCACACTCAATAAATTTCAGACTGCAGAAACTGGTAAAAATCTTCAGTCTCTTCATCTTTGACCTTATTGGTTGGTATGTAAATTTGAATAATGGTCATACTAAAACTGGCCCTCCTTGTGAGCATAAAGATATTACCTTATAACTGAAAGCACTGTACTACAGGACAGATCTTGAAATGTTCTTTTTGATGATGAATGCAAGAATAGATATTGCAAAAATACTTTACTGGCTCATACAGAACCTGTACTTAGACCAAGCTGCAATCATTCAAACAGAACAAGAAAATAATGCATGGTTTAAAGTCAGGGGAGGTGTGAGTCAGGGCTGTACATTTTTACTCTATTTATTCATTCTGTATGCTGAGCAAATAATCTGAGAAGTTGGACTATGTGAAGAAGAATAGAGCATCAGGACTGAAGGAAGACTCATTAACAAACTGCATTACACAGATGACACAACATTGCTGGCTTAAAGAAGACTTGAAGCATTTATTCATGAAGATCAGATACTACAATCTTCAGTATTGATTACATTTCAACATAAAGAACAAAAAATTCCTCTCAAGTAGACCAGTAAGCAAAATCATAGTAAATACATAAAAGATTAAAGTTGTCAAGGATTTCATTTTGCTTGGACCCATAAATAACACACATGGAAGCAGAAGTCAAGAGATCAAACCATGTATTATATTGGGGAAATTTGCTGCAAATGATTTCTTTTAAGTATTAAAAAGCAAAGATGGCACCTGATCCAAGCCATAGTATTTTCAATTGCTTCAAATGCATTCAAGAGCTGGACAACAAACCAGAAAGGCAGAAGAAATGTTGATGCATTTGAATTATGACATTGACAGACAATACTGAATATACCATGAACCGCCAGAAGAAAGACAAATCTGTGCTGGAGTAAGTACAGCCAAAATGCTTCTTAGAAGCAATGACGGTGAGACTTTGTCTCTTGTACTTTGGACATATCATTAGGAGGGACCAGTTTCTGGAGAGTGACATCATGCTTGATAAAGCAGAGGGTCAACACAAAAGAGGAAGACATACAATGAAATGGACTGACATAGCACACCAAAGGGTTCAACCACAGCAAAGATTTTGAGGCTCACATACCACCAGGCAGCGCTTTGTTCTGTTGTACACAGAGTCACTACGAGTTTAAACTGGCAATTGTATGCAGCATACCTGTATTATGTTAAGCAGAAGTATAACTTTGTTATTGTCTTTACTTGGAGATTAAATATGGTTTAAGGAAATGTGTAAGGGTGTCAAGTTGACAACGGGTGAACTGGAATAATTAATGATTATATGGTAACTTAGCTAGGCTATGGTGGTCAGTTGTTTGGTCAAACACTAAGCTAGAGGCTCTTATTAAGTAATAACATGTAAATAAATCAGCTGACACTAAATAGCAGATTACCCTCAGTAAGGTGGATGCTTTTAGGACACGAGACTTATAGCGATCTCCACTCCAGCCTGTCACTTGATATAATGACTCTGGACTTGTCTCATCCCCAACATTATGTGAACTAATTCCTTAAAATGAATTTTTCTGTACAGATAGAGATACATTACTGTTTCTGTTTTTCTAGAGAACTACGACTTAACCACTTTTGCTTGCTATAAAAGTAGGATGCCTATCTCAAGGAAAAGCACTTGTGGAATTGCCTGTCCAACATTTATTCAAGTAGAAATGGTTCCATTAAGGAAATAGTTAGTTCAGCTATCAGCCTACACAGACTTTGGTGTTTGGGAGCCATCTCCTCAAAAATGGCTAAAATGAACCTGTTATTTTTATCATTGTTGGCAATTACAAAAAGTTGAAATGTCAGGTAAAAGTCAGAACTTTGGGAAGCTTCTGTCTGCCACCATAAGTTTCACAACTCATTAAAGTCATAATGAAAGACTTTCTTAATGAAAATAATAATGATATTAAAGATTGTGAGTTTTTGAGATTGTATAATGTACCAACAGTTAGATGGTGTGCATAATTCAGTGAACAAATTTTTTCCATATCAATGTATAAGTACAAAATCATAATAAGTAAAAGGTTCATTCAAAGTTAAAATAGAATGGATGTTAACAGAGTTCAAAAGTTCATTAATATAGCTTCAAGTTTCACATTGCAACTCATCTTTAATAAACTATCAGTTGTCAAGTTTTTGGTATAGTGTTAAAGAAAAATATTCACAATTGTATGGAAAAGAACTGAGGGATTGAAACAGTCCTTTTTTCCAATGACACATCTGTGTGAGGTTGGACTTGTACATTCCAACTAAAACAATGTACTGCAACAGATTTCACAAAAGCAGATATGAGAATATGACTGTCTACTCAACTAGATATTAGAGATTGTCAAGCATATAAAATAATGCTACTCTTCTCACTATTTTTTTAAAAATATTGATATAATGACTCTGGACTTAATTTTTCAGAGGATTATGTGATTTTTGTTAACACAGAATGAGTTTAATATGTCTACTTTAAGTAAATTAATGTTTTCATATTTTATCAATTTCAATTACAAATGTAATCCACATGAACAAAAAAAGCAAACTGAGTTTTCTATAATAATAAAAAAGGCTATCTGGGTTTTCTATGATATTAAAAAAAAGTTAACTGGGCTTTCTATAACATTAAGAGTATACAGAGGTCTGATGAATAAAAAGTTTGATAACTGCTCTGCTACAAGTTCTGACATCACTCTCATTCCATCCAGAAGGAAAAAGTCCAAGATGCACTGAAGACATTGGTAAAAAACAAGGCTCCAAGACTTGATGAAATACCAGCCAAGATGTTTCAACAAATAGATGGAGCACTGGAAGTGCTTGATCACCTGTGTCAAGAAATTTGGAAGACAGCTACCTGGCCAACTGACTGGAAAAGATCCATACATGCGCCTATTCTACAGAAAGGTGATATGACCAAATGTGGAAATTACTGAATGATATCATTAATACCACACACTAGCAAAATTTTGCTGAAAAACATTTCAAAGGCAGTTGCAGTAACATATTGATATGGAACTCAGAAATTCAAGCTGGATTCAGAAGAGGACATGGAGCCAGGGATATCATTGCTGATGCCAGATGGATCCTGACTGAAAGCAGACAATAACAGAAAGATGTTTACCTGTGTTTTAGTGACTATGTAAAGGCATTTGCCTGTGTAGATCACAAAAAAGTATGCTTAACATTGCAAATAATGGGAATCCCAGAACACTTAATTGTGCTCATAAAGAACCTACACACAGGCAGTCATTTGAACAGCGCAAGGCAATGCCACATGGTTTAAAGTCAGGAAAGTTATATGTCAGAGTTGTATCCTTTCACTGTATTTATTCAATCTATGTGCTGAGAAAATAATGTAAGAAGCTGGACCATATGAAGAAGAACAAGGCATCAGGATTGTAACAACCTGCATTATGCAGAAGAAACAACGTTACTTGTTGAAAGTTAAGAGGACCTGAAGCACTTACTGATGAAGATCAAAGACTATAGCCTTCAGTATGGGTTGTACCTCAAACATAAAGAAATAAAAAATCCTTACAATTGGACCAGTAAGTGACATCATGATAAATGACGAAAAGATTGAAGTTGTCAAGGATGTCATGTTACATGGATCCACAACATCCATGGAAGCAGTAGGTGGGCAATCAAAAGACATATTGCATTGGCCAAATCTGCTGCCAAAGACCTCTTTGAAGTGTTGAAAAGCAAAAATGCTACCTTGAAGACTAAGTTGTGCCAGACCCAAGCTACGGTGTTTTCAGTTCCCTCATGTGCATTCAAAAGCTAGACAATGAATAAGGAAGATGGAAGACGAACTGATGCCTTTGAGTCATGGTACTGGCAAAGAAGATCGAATGTACTATGGACTGCCAAACGAGTGAACAAATCTGTCTTGGAAGAGGTATAGCCAGTATGCTCCTTAGCAGCGAGATTGATGAGACTTTGCCTCATGTATTTTGGACATACTATTTGGAGGGACCAGCCCCTGAAGAAGGACGTCATGGGGTCAGTGAAAAAGAGGAAGATCCTTAGCCTGGTAGATTGAGACAGTGGCTCCAAGAGCGGACTCAAGCATTAACAAAGATCACGAGACTGGCACAGGACAGGGGCAATGTTTCTTACTGTTGTCTATAGATAGGGTCTGAGTTGGAACCAATTTGATGGCCCCTAACAACAACATTCCTTCTGCACTAAGGGAAATATATCTTAAAGTTGCTTGAGATTAGTGAACTTAATGATTTAATTTTTCTTTTCACCACAGCTTTCAGCTCCTTTAGTTTTACCCTTTTCTACCATCTTCTGGCTGTACTTAGAAATATCAAAGGAACATCAGAGAAGGATAAACAGCCATTCCTGAAAAACTTCAAACTTGTATCTACAGAGTCATTGACCTTCAAAAATGACCAAGCGCTTCACCAGTTGATCTGTATGCTCATCTTCAGTGCTATGGAAAGTAAGTCCATAGCATGTTGTCTTCCTTGCTGGAAGCAACATAACCTCAGAATGTGAGATCCACGCAAGTGGGAACCCTGTACCCAGGCTGCACATAAGAACAATTTTTCCTTCAGTGGAGGTTTAAAATTTATTTTAATAATACGTCTTTTAAAGAGTATTTGATTCGAAACAGAATTATTTGTTAACTTTTTATCTTAAAATGTCCTCCCCCCCATTTCATATATTACAAATCATAGTTTTGGTAATGGTTCCCCTAACATGCAAATATGTGCATGTTTATGTATACGAGGACTGTCAATTAAGTCCTCAAACTCATCCTAGAAAAAGTGCTACATACCTCATTGCTGGATATAACTACAGTCACCTTTACAGTACTCCTCTTAGGATGCAATGCATTGATGCCAGTGCCTAGTCCACCCTTCAAAGCAATTTTGGAACTCTTTCTGAAATGCTCATCAGAGCTGTCATCATTACCTATGATGTACTGAATGTCATCAAGTGTCTTCCTTTCAATATTTTCTTTATGTTCAGGTAAAGAAAGTCACTGGGGGCCAGAACAGGTGAGTAGGGAAGGTGTCCCAATACAGGTATTTGTTTACTGGCGAAGAACTCCCTCATAGATGACTATACAGTTAAATTCATGAACTTGCCACTGTGCCACCATGTGCAATGGCCATTCCAGAAAGAGTTCCAAAACTGCTTTGAAGATGGACTAGACACTGGCATCAGTGCATAGCTTCCCAAGGGGAATACTTTGAAGGTGACTATAGCGATGTTCTGCAGTGAAGTATGTATCAATTAGAACAATTAAGTTCACAGACTTAATTGTTAGTCCTTGTATGTACATACTGTTTTTCCAAAATATGTTCAATAGGATCATACTGTATATGTTTCTCTCTCTCTCTCTCTCTGTGTGTGTGTGTGTGTGTGTGTGTGTTACTCCTGAACAGGTCATGGAAAAGACCTCCAAGTCAGTATGTACATAGTTCAGTATTTTCTTATAGCTGCCTAAAATCAGATCATATGGACATCCTATAATTTTTTTTAACTTTTCCCATGTGTTGGAAAATTAGGTTGAGCCCAGTTTTTAACTCTTGTAGCTGTTCCGATGAACAGGCTTGTACATATATTTTTATTCAGTTTTACATATATTTCTATCAGAAAGATCCTTACCAGTGCAACACGATATTTCTAATTCAAGGAACCGAGATTCAGAGGGCAAGGAATTTATCTAAGGTCAGATTCAAACCATGACCGATGCCAGTGGTCACAAAATTTCCATACTACCCTGCCAGCTTTTCAGCTTACATAGTTAACAAGGAAGATTGATAGATCTCTTGAGGACAGTGTATAAATGGTTAGGCTAAGACTGTCATCATTTTTATTGTTACTCTTCTTATAAGTATAGTTCATAAACATCAGGGTCATTTTTATTCTCAGAATGAATATTTACTTTTTCTTGCAGAATACAGAATTGAACACCTAGGGCAGGACTGCTCTAGTGAGGATTTTCTCCTCCACCTTCCCTCCACCCCACAAGGCTATAGATAGCTATCATTGACGTGGCATGGTGTACTAATCTATGGTACGAGGATACAAAAGAACTATGAACAAAGGGGAGACGACAAGGAAATCAATCGATGCTTTATGGTAGAGATACGTACATAGACAGCAGGGCTACAAAAGAAAGTGAAGAATCAAGTCCATATGGAGATTCACAGAGTGGGTGACGCTTGAGTTGAAACTTGAAGAATAAATAGACATTCATCAAGTACAGAGGGCATTCTGATTATAGGGAACAATATGTGCAAATGCTTGGTGAACCGGTATAATCAGACAAATGCTTCTTTTATATTTTGGGATTGGCAGGAGTTGAGGTGTGAGGTATAATAGGAATGAAGTCACAGAAGGCCTATCCCTTGTTATAAACTTGATATTTCTGCTTCCAATCCTGTCTCAATTTACTGTAATAACTTAGATGAGAGCAACTAAATAAAGTAGAAACAGACCTGATAGATCTGAGGGATTTACAGATGGAATAGAGGCCAGCTGAAACTTATTCAGAGTTCTAGTTCTGTTGAGCTTCAAAGTAGTTGTTTAACAACTGGCAGCCAAGAGATGGGAAAGTTGGTAGTTACGCAATTTTTTGTCTGATTCAAGATTTCCTGAATTATTTGACACACAAATTCAAGGCACTCTCTGAGGGAAACAGAAAGCTTTTAGGTATACTGCTAATATTTGTGCTTCTGGATTTCTTTATAGTGTGATGGCAATCAAAACCTATAAACCACAAATCTAATGATTTAATGGGTAAGAATGAAGTTTAAAGTTTGACTCCTGGGCACATCTATAATAAGTTAGTGTGACTTGAGCCTTGACACCATTCATTTCCAATGCAAAGAAACATATCACATGATAGTCTACACAGTGAATGTACTATGTCATAGTAACTGGGATTTAATCTTTCTGCTTATGCCTCAAAGGCAAATGTTGTAAAGACACATTTATACCATCTGCATTCCTAAAATATTCCTCACCCTCCTTTTCTATAATATCTCTATGAATGTGGCAATTTGGACTTTGCACCCAGCAGATCCCTGGCTAGTCAGTGTGTTTAAATGAATGATTATTGTTGTTGTTAGGTGCCATCAAGTCAGTTCCAACTCATAGCAACTCCATGCGTGAGTGAATGAAACCCTGCCCAGTCCCGCGCCATGCCACGCCCGCGATCAGTTTTATTCTTCAGCCTGTTGTTGCAGCCACTGTATCAATCCATCTTGCGATGCTCCACTTCTTTTTTGCTGAACCTCCACTTTACCAAGCACAATGTCCTTCTCCAGTGATTGACCCCTCCTGACAACATGTCCAAAGTATGTTCGACTCAGTCTTACCATCTTTGCTTCCAAGGAGCATTCTGATTGTACTTCTTCGAGAACAGATCTGTTTATTCTTTTGGTAGTCCATGAGACATTCAATATTCTTCTCCAACACTACAGTTCAAAGCATCAATTGTTTTGTCCTCCTTATTCATTCTCCAGATGTCATATGCATGTGATGTGGCTGACAATACCGTGGCTTGGATCAGGTGCACCTTACTACACACCACATTCCAATTATTAGTGACTTCATCCACCTCATTAAGGTTAATGCTACTTTGAGGAGGCAGCTCTTTACCAGTAGTCTTTTGAGTACCATCCAACCAGGGGGCTCATTTTCTGGCACTACATATGACAATTTTCCACTGCTATTCATTTGGTTTTCACTGGCTAATTCTTTTCAGAAGGAAACAGTTAGGTCCTTCTTCCTAGTCAGCCTTAGTCTGGAAGCTCAGGTGAAACCTGTCCTCCACAGCTGACCCCGATGACACGCGAATACTGGTGGCATAGCTCCCAGCATCATAGCAACATGCAAGCCCACACGGTAAAACAGACTGGCAGACAGGTGGGGATAAAGGATAGTATCTAACTTCAAAAAATGACCCACTGGCAGGTGTAAGCAGAACATCAACTTAATGAAAGCATATTGGGTAGTCCATGAAGTTACCAGGAGCAGAAGAGCTAGGATCAGACAATGCACTGAAAGGTTAAGTAAGAGGGCAACTGACAAGCTACCTAAGAATCAATTGGGCATAGAGGTATCAGTGCAGGGACGTCAAGGCTGCCGCCAGCAACGCCAACATCACCAAATCTGGAGCAGGGGACACCAAGAAACAGACACAACGGAGAGCTTAGAAAAAACAAATGTCATAAAATGTGTTTAACAAAACACCATTTTAACCACTTTTAAGGGTACAATTCAGTGACATTAATTATATGTGCAACATTGTATGGGCCAGTATCACTTTCCATTTCTAAATGTCTTTCATCACCCTAAACAGAAACACAGGACCTCTTGAGCAATATCTCCCTATTTCAGTTTCTCCCACCTCAGCTCCTGGTAACCACTAATTACATTTGGTCTCCATCATTTACCTCTTTGAATATTGTGGGATCGTATAATATTTTTTCTTCTGTGTCAGACTTATTCACTCAATATGTTTTCAAGGTTCATTCATGTTGTAGCATGTATCAGAACTCCATTTCTCTTTATGCCAGCCAAGTACCATCAAGTTGGATCCGACTCATAGCAACCCCAGGGCCAGGGTAAATAATATTCTGTTTTACAAGCATATCATGTCTTGTTTATCCATACTTCTGTTGATGGAAAATTTTGGCTGTTTCAAGTAACTCTGCAATGGCTATTGATGTTCAAGTATCTGTTTGAGTCTGTGCTTTCAGTTCTCTGGGGATATGCCATATGGTAACTCTATATTCAAACTTTTTGAGGAATTTCCAAATGGCAGCTGTACCATTTTATATCCTTATGAGAAAAGCAATAGTGTTTTAACTTTTTCCACATCCTTGCTACTTTAGGTTTTTCTGATAACAGCCATCCTAGAAGCTATGAACTGCTGTTGTGGTTTTTATGAGCATTTCCCAAGGGCTTATGATATTGAGCATCTTTTCATGTGTCTATTGGACATTTGCATATCTTCATTGGAGAAATACCTATTTAAGACCTTTGCTTTTTTTTGTTTGTCTTTTCACTGTTGAGTTTCAAGATTCTTTACACATTTTAGATAATAAACTCTTATCTGATATATAGTTTCCAAATAGTTCCCCCCATTGTGTCAGTTGTTTTTCCCTTTTTGATGAGGTTTCTTGATGCATAAACTTTCTAATTTTGATGAATTTCAGTTTATCTAATTTCTCCACCACTGCTCATGCTTTTATTGTCATATCCAATAATACATCATGAAAAATAAAGTCCTGAGGCTTTTCTCTCTCTCTTTTTTTTTTTTAAAAAAAATATTTTATGGTTCTAGTTCTTATATTTAAGGCATTGGCCCACTTTGAATTAAGTTTTATATGGCATGAGGTATGGATCCAATTTATTTATTTCGCATGTAGAGACCCAGCTGCTTTGGTACAATTTGTTGAAGAGACTTTTCTGGGCTATGTGAGATATTTGGAGAGGATCTGAAAGGGAGGCAGCAGCCTCTTCATTGCTAGGTATTCCTCCTAACGAAGGTCTGGAGCATGGATGTGATGGCTAGGGACCTCTAGCTGATACGGAAAATTAGGTGACTTTAGAATGGAATCCACACGGAGACTGGCAGAGCAGAAAAATGGAGACAGGTTTCCTAATGTTGGTACGAAGTCCAAAGATTTACAGGAGATAGAAGAACTTCATGTTTACCCCCCACCCCACAACTGCAGCCACTGTGTCTTAAGTTTCCTAGGTCTGAAGTAACAAAATATCCAAAATGAATGACCTCAAAGAAAAGAAATTTACTGTCTAATAATTCTGGAGGCTAGAAGTCTAAATAAGGGTATTGGTCATGTCAATTCCTTCTGAGGACTCTGAGGGACAAACTGTTCCATGAGTTTCTTCTAGCTTCTGGTTTCTGCTGGGAACCCTTGGTGTGTCCTTGCTGCTTGCACACCTACCTTCACGTAGTGTCTTTCCCTTGTGTGACTCTCGCCTCGTCTGTCTTTCCTTTTTATAAGAAACTATTCAGAAGGGTTTACGATCCAACCTACTCTGGTATGACCTCCTTAACTGGTAACTTATTCAAAGAAAACTATTTCCAAACAAGTTTGCATTCAAGGTGCAAAGATGAGGAGTTCAATGTATTTTGGGGGGGAGGGGAACACAATTCAATCCGTAACAGTCTCTCTTCCAGCCTCCCCCCCCAATTCATGTCACCCCACGTGCAAACTGTATCCAGCCCATTAAGCATCCGCCAAAATCTTAACCCATTCCAGCATCCACTGTAAGTCTAAAATCTCATCTTCTAAATCACCCAAATAAGGTATAGGCATCACTCTAGGCGGTCCATTCTGTGGAGCTATGAAGTTTAGAATTCAAGATATGTGCTTTCAAAGTACAGTGGTAGAGTTGGCAAAGGTAGACATTTCAATTCTACCTCTACAATCTAGCTCAGTACTACATCACAAAATACCGACCTTCAATTTGCCCAAATATGAAAGGATGTGCTATTGAAATAACTATTCCCTGATTCTTCTTCTGTGATGATTTTCTTATTGTTAACTTGGCATGGTTTCAACAGTCCAAAAAAATAAGAGGCTAAAGGAGACTGTTAACCAGTGATCTGGTAAAGCTTTTCATATCCACATCAAGAGAATCACCTACTGTTTTCCTTCCAGTGGGCAGGATGCCAATTTACATTTATTGTATTGCCACGGTCTGCTCTGAATTCACCAGTTTACTGTCACAATTTGAGTAGGATGGATTTAGGCTTCAAACAGGCCCCAAGTATTATAGTACACTCTATTGGAGCCATCATGATCATGTTAGAAACTTAACAGGAAGTCAGGAATGATTCGAAGGCAATGGTGACTCACATGACCAACAAAGGCAGATTGATAAATCCAGTAAAGATCCAAGAGCCTACTCAAACAATGAAATCATTAGAAACAACCTGGACAGGAGCCACCAAAAGCATTCCAAAAGTGAGAAAAAATAAACCAATACTGCTGTTGTTCCCCATCCCTAAGACTAAATAGGAGGTCCAGTGTCTGATTGCTGCTAACATCTATCTTCTTACTTGACCTTTGGAGAATGCATGCATCATATCTAGGATTATTACTGGCTCTTATCCATAAAACAAGGAACCTGGTGGCTCAGTAGTTAAGAGCTTGGCTGCTGACTAAAAGGTAGCAGTCAAAATCCACTTAGCCACTTTGAAAACCCTATGGGGAAGTTCTGCTCTATCCTAGAGGGTCTCTAAGAGTCAGAAGCAACTTGATGGCAACGATTTTTTTTTATTTTTATGTAATCCATATAACTACCCAAGGGGAGGCCATATTAGAATGGGCTGAACAAAAGCAGACCATGTCTGAATTTCAAAAAGCGGTCTCTCCTTAAAACTTTGTAAGCAGTCGTGTAAGACACAACTATGCGACTCTTCTGATCTGGATTAAAAGAAAAAGTAGGAAATCAAGACTGAGAATAAAAACTAGTCTACAGGACTAACAGTATACATGAACCACAGCCTCATCTGAAGAAGTAAATGGTGCCCACTTACTACTCATGACCATTGAGATCAGGGCCACAAAAGATGGATCCTGACAGAAGGGAAGAAAATGTAGAACAGAAGTAAAATTCCAACTTACTGAGACAGTTAAGTTTAGAGGACTTCCCAAGGCTACTACTCTGAGATACTCCATAAACCTTGAACTAAAACTACCCCCTGAGGTCACCTTTAATCTAAGTAATTTATTGACTTAGAAAATAAAAAATATAAGTATTACCAGTGAGTACTGCACAATTAAAAAAAATCATCTGTATGCGACCAACTGATCAACAATTACTCTAAAGCAAAGATGAAAAGGAAAGGGACAAAGAAACCAGACTTTTGAAAGAAAAACATCCAGAATTCTAATGAAAATATTAACACATTGGAAAACATAACCAATGTCTCTGAACAATTTGTGTAGTAATTGTTAAATAGGAACTGTGTAAACCTGCACTGGAAACACAATAAAATACTATTTAAAAAATAAAAATTAAAAAGCAGTCTCTCAATGCCTTTGTTGTTGCTGTCGTCAAGTGCTACTGAGTCGGTTCCTACTCGTACTGACCTTACAGGATAGAGTAGAGCTGCTTCATAAGATTTCCAAGGAGTAGCTGATAGATTTGAACTGCTAATCTTTTGGTTAGTAGTTGAGCTCTTAACCACTATGCAACCAAGGATTCTCAATGTCTTTTAGCCTTATAATCCGTAAATATGATTTTGGATATATTTGCCATACATGCTTGCACACACTGGCATAGGCCAAATCTCTGAATGTCACCCAGGTGACCAACAGAAATTTGGAACAGGAAATTTCCAGATGCTATCACATGATCCACACCGTTTAAGAGATAATTACTAGCTTACTCATAATTACTAGCTTACTACTGGGTGTTCACTGAGACTGTGCCAATAACTGGAAGATATAAAATAATCAGGAAACTTGAAATATTGTGAGTGATGTCAGAGAAAAACTCTAATCAAGAAGGTGGTATCTAGAAGAGTTCCATAATAAAATGGAAAAGCTTCACACAGGTGAATGCTGCCAGTGGAATGCAAGGAGGCAACCACAATAACCACAGGCGGGGAGCCTCTTTGTCTCTAGGACTGACCCTGGAACCAGCTGAGCAGCTGCTGCAATGGTTACACGGACAGCGCTTTGTGAACAGCTTTGACCAACAGAAAACTTCCTGGTTCACAGACGGTAGCGCTAAGGTATGTGGATAGTATCCTATGTGATATGCCACTGCACTGTGACCAGGAGATAGAAAAATTCTAAATGAAGAAGTTACAAATAAACCAGCCCAAGGGACTGAACACCATTTTTCCTTGCAGGGATGGAAGAACTGAACAAGGATATAAGCACCCTCACTGTGTGGATGGAGAGCTATTAAGCAAAACAGGGAGGAACAGTTGGTTACCAATGGGATTAAAGCAGTAGGAATCAAATGGTGGATTTCAGTCCTCAGAGGAATTATAGTTTCCCTAGAGAATGGCCCATACTGAGACTGGAAGGCTAGGTGAGGCCTTGCCACACACTCAGATTACATCTTGGTGTGATGATGACTGTCATGAATTAAATTGTGTCCCACCAAAACATATGTATCAGTTTGGCTAGGCTGTGACTTGCAGTATTGTGTAACTGTCCATCATTTTGTCATCTGATGTGATTTTCCTATGGGTAAACCAAACCTACTGCTGTTGAATAAGTTCCAATTTATAGTGACTGTATAGGACAGTAGAACTTCCCCATAGAGTTTCCAAGAAGTGCCTAGTGGATTCAAACTGCTGACCTTTTGGTTAGCAGCTTTAGTACTAAACCACTAGGCCAATCGAGGTAGGTAAATCCTACTGTGATGTTAATAAAGTGGAATAGACAGTAATTATATTAATAAAGCAGGACTGAATCTACAAAATTGGATTGTGTCTGGAGCCAATCTCTATCTCTCTTTTTTTTTTTTTGATTTACACATTTTTATTTGGAAATGTTTGTATCAATGCAGTGAAACTAAATTTCAGAGAAACTGGATATCACTAGTTTAGATACTGTGTTTATTACAAAAGAGAAAGATTATTTACATGATGAAAGATTTCATAACTTCAGTGGAATGGGCAGCTTCACGTGATGCCACTTCAACAGTGATTTACTTCAGTCTACATACTTTCCAAGAATGTCACTATCTCTAAATAAGAAATAATCCTTGTCATCCCAGAACTACTTTGGTGCCTCCACATTTGGGGAGAAGAACTTTATTACCAACTTTCACGCTAACTGGTTGAATCTCTCCACCCTTTCATTTAGATCCGGAACCAATAGCCACTACTGCTGCTTGAAGTACTTTTCCTTGAGATTTTTCTGGAAGCATAATGCTTCCTTTAGTTACCGTTTCAGCTGCAATGCTTTCCACCAATACGCAGTCAAAGGGGGAATTTTCTAAACGCTTGTCCGGCCATGGCTCTAGTTGCTGCAGCGTGTACTCAACTCTTGCTACGCTGCCACAAGAAGAGCTTGAGCCAATCTCTTGAGATATAAAAGAGAGATGAGCAGAAAAACAGTGGATCCTGAAACCATCAAGAGAAAACCACTGGGAGCATAGCACATCTTTCAGACCCAGGGTTGCTGCACTAAGAAGCTCCTTGACCAGCGAAGATTTTTCCAGAGCTGACAGAGGGAAAAGAGACTTCCCCTGGAGCTGGCACCCCAAATTTAGACTTGTAGCCTACTAGATTGCAAGAGAATAAATTTCTGTTTGATAAAGTTATCCACTTACGGTATTTCTGTTACAGAGCACTAGATGACTAAGACACAGACTGAGTATTTTGGGGTGCAATGCATATAGCCTAACTGTGCTGAGATCATGAGTACAGAATGGCTATGATATTCAAGGTAGATTAAACAGTAGTGGCCGATAGAAAGGGCTTTAGGGAGATAAGCATAGGTCTAGGCATCCTAAGAGATGTCGAGTTTGCTTTTAATGAGAAATGGCATTCAGAGGAAAAAATACTCATCAACTAGAAAATCAGATTAGAGAGTGTTCTCTTTCAGGAAAAAGGAAAAGAATGAGAGTCAGCCTGGAAGGGCAATAAGGTTTTAGTGAAGCAGAACAGGCTGACTCAACAAATAATGCTGGATAGTGCTAGGATTCAACATTGGGAAAGGAGTTGTTCTCTGACTCAACAGAGCCTTTTGACTATTTTAACACAAACAGAAATGGAAGTAGTCATGGGCAATCCTACATCCTACACACTGAAGCTCAAAGAACACACCTACGGGAATTTTACAGAGCTCTAAACTTATGAAAACTCTCTGAGGCCACTGTGATTTAGTTGACATACTATGACAGAATTTAGTCCTAACATAGTTCAAAATAAGAAATATCCTATGGTAGAGTTAGCAAGCATAGGAACTGTACTAAATTTCATTCATGCCCTCCCTGTAGGAGGGATGTGGGCTCCTTTATATATTACACACAATGGAAAAAAGTCTTAGTATAAACTTGCAAGCTGAGACAGGGTGATTGGTTTTGTCCCCAGTTAATGAGTCACTGCTTATTGTAATGTTGCTGGTCCACAATACTATCTGATATTATTCTAGGATGAGTCTATTGGAAAGGAGTAGCAAATAGATCTGTGATCCTTACTGATTTGTTCTGTAACAAAACTAAATTGCAACATGACCATACTACAATATAGTATAACATTGGCATTGTTGGTACATCACCCTATGTAAATATGTCTTATTACAATGCCAGTATTGATTATCAAATGTCTTGGGAGACTGTGTTAAAGCCTCTTCAGGATATAATACCAATGGAGAATGAATGACTAGCCCAAGAAAAAATGTATCTAGGTAACTATCAATTGATTTATATGCTAAATAGTTTTGTACAAGCTTATAAATTGCAAACAGCAGTAGATTAAGTGGGGATGGAGAAGATTAGATATACAAATGGCCAAGAAACCAGGATGTGACTTTTTGAGTTTAAAATGAACTTCACTCAGAGGATTTGGTCTTTGTCCTTGGTTTCTAAGAGATAACCTCTAAAACCCCAGAATTTCCCTACTGATTGAAGTGTCTTTGATGAGGATTTATGGCTCTTGGTGGATGCTGGCCAAGCCAGAGAGACATGCCATGTGATATAAGCCTTACCTCAGGACAGTGGAGTGAAAGTTTAATTCAAGGAGACCTTACTAAATGCACCTCTACTTTGTCCCAGTCCTAATTTCGATCTTTTTTGTTACAATAAAACTATGATCATAAGTACTGTGCTTCCCTGAGTTCTGTGGGCCATTCTAAGAAATAATTAAAACTGAATGACTAGTGAAGCAAGCAGGTCTGAAGTGAAGAGGTCCTGAGAAAGATGCAGGACAAGGTCGCAAACAAAAACCAAAAACCAAACCCACTGGTGCTGAGTTGATTCTGACTCAAAATAACCCTATAGGCCAAAGTAGAATTGCTCTATAGAGTTTCCAAGGAGCACCTGGGAGATTCAAACTGTTGACAGCAAGGTTAGCAGATGTAGCATCTAACCACTATGCCACCAGAGTTTCCAGTCACTCTCATTTATCCTCCTGCAATGTACTCACTGAACAATGCATAAAAACAAGCACAGATTGAGACTTCAGAGTTTGGGACAGTAGTTGAACTGTTGGAGAGCCAACATGGGTCCCGAAACTGGGAAGAGGAGGAGTAAGGTCAGCAGAGAAGCTGTAAGTTCCTGACCACTGACATCAGTAGGACTTGGCTCACTATGACTGTTTCGGGAAGTGGACGGGGATACTTTGAACAAAGAATGCAGGTTAGGAGCTAAACTGAGGAAAGTGTAGTCTGATTAAGGTAGCACAAAATGGCGGTGGGACTTTACAAGCCATGGACTTGGGAAGGCACATGGGGAAGCTGAAATTCTACAAGTGAATTTTGTCAGGACCAAAGACAGACACTAGGACCCAGGGCCACAGAATAGTCACATAACCTATCCATTATCCAGGGTGACAAAAATATATCAAACAATTAACACATTGGGAAACAACTGACTAGCTACTATAACTAAGCACCCTGAGAGAGACTGCTCAGGGTCTCCCATGAGGAAATGACACAAAACACTCAGCACTCTCACTTTGGGAAAGCTAAGTACCACCGCTTCGACCTGCAGCCAGCAGAAAAGTCCTAGGTACACACTATTAGTCATAGAGGGAAAGCTGAGCCCTAGTCCTCCAAAGGAAAGTAAAGGAATCCATTCCTAGGAGTGGATTCATCTTAGGGAGGGATATAGCTAAATCCACAGAATGCAGGGGGACCCTTGCACACCAATAAAGTCAGCCATCTTAAGGAAAATCAGCCAAAGTAAGCATCCAGAGACTTAAAACTTTCAGAACACCTAAAACCTGTGAGGATAGACTAGAATCTAGTAGTAATAAAGATAAATCCTCAGATAGAACTGCTGACTCAGAGATGGATAAATCAAAGTCCCAGGGTATCCTGTAGTGGAACTTAAGAAAAGTGAGTGGAGGTAAACCTTACAAAAATTCCTTGAAACACAGAAAACTCTGAATTCCAGAATATCATATTCAGATATTAAAAAAACTCCATGTTCAACAACAAAAAAATAAAACATGCAAAATCACAAAAGAAGATGACCTAATTAAAATAACAAAATAAAAGATAAGCTATGAAGAAGCAAAAAGTTCTCTTACGTAGACCAAGATAATGGAAAAACTAGAACATTGTTAACACCACAGTGTTAAAAAAAGAAAGCAAAAAGCACAAAAAACGAACTAATGGAGATCAGAAAACAAAATGAGAAACTCATTAAGGAGACTGAAAACATTAAAAAGGAAAAAGAGATCAATACTGGAATTGAACATTACAATGACTGAACTAAAAAATGCAAGAGAGACATTCTAGAATAGATGCAAACAGACAGAAGATAGAACAAGCGAACTAAAAAGAACAGTTACTAAACTTATTAAATACTAAGGGGAACAAGAGACAGGAACAGAGAAGAGAAAACAAAGCCTTATGGAGACCTAGGATTCAACTGAGAGATTTAACACTAGACTTTTTGGAACTTCAGAGCATAATGATAATAATAAAGACAGACAAAGAATTTTCTAAGAGATAATCATAGAGAATTTCCCAGACCTGAAAAACAAATCAAGGCTGCAAATACAGGAAGCTGCACAAACTCCAAACAGGAGAAATACAAAAAGGTCCACATTGTGAAACATTGCAATAAAATTACTGAAAAGCAAAGATAAGGACAGAATTCTGGAAGAAAAAAGCACAATATATCAACAGTCTGTCATAAGAATTAGGTGTGGATTTCTCTCCAGAAACCCTGGAGAGCAGAAAGCAGTGGAGTGATATATATAGAATACAAAGGGAAATAATTACCAACCAAGGCCAGTAAAGTTGTTACTCAAAAATGAGGGGGAACTCAAGACATTCCCAAATAAATAGAAGCTCTGGGAATTTGTTACTACCTGACCAGCTCTACAAGTATTATTTAAAGGACTTCTTCAAATGGAAAGAACAAACAGAAGAGGCTACACAATAGACAGTCATCAGCAGAAAAGGGAGAGTGAGGAACAAAACAGGAATAGTTTTAGTATGTTAATGTTGTATGGTATTTGTTGACTGTATGTTAAATCTTATTGCAGCTACAAGCTGTGCACTATAATATTTGTGGTAACTACTAAGAAAACACTAAGAAAAAAGTACATAGAAAAAAAGGAAGAAATAAAAAAGGCCCATCACAGAAAAGTAGCTAAACACAAAACGTAACAGAAAATGAGAATAAAAAGTGAAAGAAGACGCAAGATACTTAAAAAACAATTAGCAAAATAGATGAAGTGGATAATTCATTTTCCACAACAACCTTGAATGTAAGTGGTTTCAATTTCCATGCAAAATGCAGAGAGTAATAAAATGCATTTTAAAAAATTATCCTTCACAAAATAACAAATGTTGGAGAGGCTGTAGAGAGACTGGAACTCCTCTATACTGCTGGTGGGAATATAAAATGGCACAACCTCTTTGGAAGGGAATTTTGCACTTTCTGAAAAAGTTAGAAATTGAAATACCATACGATCCAGCAACCTCACTGTTTGGAATATATCCTACAGAAATAAGGGCTGTCATGTGAACAGATATGCTCACATGAATGCTTAGTGCAGGACTGTTCACAACTGCAAAAAGATGGAATCAATCTAAGTGCACGTCAACAGATGAATGGATAAAAAAAACTATGGTATCTTTACACAATGGAACACCATGCGATCATAAAGGACAATGATTTTATGAAAAATCTCATAACCTGGAATCATCTGGAAGACATTCTGCTGAGTGAAATCAGCCAGCTGCAAAAGGACAATATTGTGTGAGAGCACTATTATAATGACTTCATAAAAGGTTTATGTGAAGAAATAATCTCTGATGGCTATAAGGGTGGGGAGGGCAGGAGAGGGTTATTCATAGATCAGATAGTCAACAGGAATTCAGTTAAGTGAAGGGAGTCACAGCATGCAGTAGTAAGGAGTTCAGCACAGCTGGACTACCCTGTAAGCTAAAAGGTTTGCTCAACACAATACCCCAAACTTTAAAGCAGAGAGTAGCAGACACAGGGGTCTGAGGATCATGGTTTCAGGGTATGTGGATGTCAAATGGCATAACTAGTTTTTTTTATAAGAAAATGTTCTGCAATCCACATTGGTGAGTGGCACCTAGGGTCAAAAAAGGTTACAAGCTGCCTTCTAAGGAACATCAATTGGTCCCAAACCACCTGGAGCATATGAAAACCCAAAACATCAAAGACAGGAGGAAAATACAAGCCCAGGAGACAGAAGGGTTCATATGATTGAAAAACTACATCAGTATGAGATCAGAAGAACTAAAGGTTGTCTGGCCACCACCAAAGACTGCCTTGACAGGGAACACGAGGTAGTCCCTGAGGTAGCACTAGAAAAAGGGGAGCACAGATCTAGAACTCTATTAAAAGACCAGACTTGACAGTCCAACATCCTGAAGGATCTCCTGAGCATATGGTCCCTGGACTTGCTGCTAGCCCAGAGCTGAAACCAGTACTGAAGCCAACTCTTCAGAAAAAAAATGGACTTGAGTGTAAGACACACAGTGATGTAGGTGGTGTGTGTACTTCTTGGCTTAAATATATATATATGCATGTGTCCAACCAGTTCTCCAGAGTAGGGGACAAGTGATGGTTGAATGAATAACAGAAGTAAAGAATGGAAAGGAAGAGTGTGCTGTCACAGGATGAGGAGAGCAGACAGAGTTGCACAGAGGTGTGTGTTTGGGGTTATACACGGCAAATTGACTTGGATTGTAAACCTTCACTTAATCATAATACAAATAAATAAAAAAAAAGAAAAACTATCCTTTTGCTGCCTACACACCGTAGATATAAGTACACAAAGCCAAGTGCCATTGAGTCGGATCCGACTCATGGCGACCCTAGGGGCCAGGGTAGAACTAACAGACTGAAAAGTAAAATGATGAAAAAGAATATTCCATGTAACCAGTAACCAAAAAAGAGTGGGAGTGGTCATACTAGTATTAGCTAAAACAGACTTTACTTCAAAATCTATTAAAAGAGAGAAAGAATATTATTTAATAATAAAAGGGTTAGTTTGTCAAGAAGACATAAGAATTACAAATACACATGCACCTATCATCAATGCTCCAAAACAGATGAAACAAATACTAATATGAAAGAACAGACGAGGACTTCAACACACAATTTTCAATTTTAGACAGAATTCTAAAAAGATCATTAAGAACACTGAGGATTAAAATAAAACAGTATGACAATTTAGTCTAGTGGATATATAAAAAATGTTCCACCCATCATCAGAAAAATACACATTTTTCCTCAAGGCACATGGATACTTTTCCAGAATATGTTATATGCTAAGCCACAAAAGACTTCTCAGCAAATTTAAAAAGACTGATATCATACAAAATATCTTCTCTGACCACAACAGTATGAAGTCAGAAATCAACAACAAGAAGAAGAAGATAAAAGTAATAATAATTACATGAAAACCAAATAACACACTACTAAAAACAAGCAAACAACTATGGAAAACCTTAAGGTGTAGTGGTTAGAAAGTTTGTAAAGAGTTTGGTTATTGAGTTACAGAAGAAATCAAAAGGGGAATTAAAAAAATAATTTGAGTCAAACAAAAATGAAAACCTTTGGGACACAGTAAAAGCAGTGCTCAGAAGAAAATTCACAGAAATAAGCAAAATAAAATCAAAACTACAACAAGAATGGCAATAATAAAGATCAGAACAGAAACAAAAGAAACAGAGATACAATTAACAAAACCACTGGCTAGATAGACCAAAAAAACCCATACAGAGGCAAATAACCATAATAAGAAATGAAATTGGAGACATTATGGCAGACACATATGTACACAAATAGAGGTAGAAAATCCAGACTGCTAACAAAAGAAGATACTTAAGATGTAATAAGAATAATAATAGACTACCAACAAAGATAGCCCCAAACCAGATGGCTTCACTGGGGAATTTTACCATTCAGAGAAGAGCTGACACCAATTCTACTCAAACTCATCAAAAACATAGAATAGGAAGGGATACTTCCTAACATATTCTATAAAGCCAGCATCACCCTGATAGCAAAACCAGACAAAGGCATCACAGAAAAGGAATATTACAGACCAATGCCTCTCATGAATATAGCTGCAAAAAATTTTAACAGAATTCTAATAACAGTTTTCAACACTATATATATATATAGACAAGTGCTGTCGAGTCGGATCCGACTTGTGGCAACCCTAAGGGCCAGAGTAGAACAGACCCCAGACTGTTCAGGGAGTGCCTGGTGGATTTGAACTGCCAACCTTGTGGTTAGCAGTGGTAGCACTTAACCCACTACACTACCAGGGTTTCCCATATATATATATATATGATTATGTGTGTATATATCTATATATAAATCCCATACACAATCAGCTTGGATTGATACCAGGAAAGCAAGGTCTGGTTCTCCATTAGAAAATCAATCAATGTGATTCACCACATAAATAAAACAAAGCAAAAGAACCATATGATGATGTCAACTGATGCAGAAAAGACATCTCATAAAATCCAACAACACTTCTTTATAAAAACTCTCAGAAAAATAGAAATAGAAGGGAAATTTCTCAGCACGATTAAGGGCAAATACATAAAACTAACAATCAACATTACTCTCAACGGAGAACGACTGAGAACCTTTCCCTTGGTAATAGAAATGGGACAAGGATGCTGATTGTCGCCACTGTTATTCAGTATTGTACCGAACATCCTAACCAGAGCAATAAAGTAAGAAAATAAAGGGCATCCAAACCAGAAAGGAAAAAGTAAAACTGTATTTGTATATGATGTGATTCTATATATTAAAACAAACTTTAAAGATTCCTCAAGAAAACTGCTGTATCTAACAGAAGAATTTGGCAGTGTTGTAGGCTATAAGATCAACCCACAAAAATCAGTTGGGTTTCCTTATACTAACGAGGAGAACTCTGAAAAGGAAAATAAGAAATATCTTCTATAATAATCCCCAAATGAAAAAAGTTTCTTAAGGATTAACCTAACTAGGGGCATAAAAGACTTCCAGAATAAAAATTACAAAATACTACTACAAGAAACTAAAAGAACTCTGCATAAATGGAATAATGTTCCATGTTCATGGACTGGAAGACTTAATGTAGTGAAAACATAAGTACTACCTAAACAACATTATTTACTGAAACAGACAAGCTAATGACCAACTTTATATAGAAAGGAAAGAAGCCCCGATAGCCAAAACAATACTGAAGAACAAAGTCAGAGACCTCACAATCCCTGATTTCAAAACATACTGTACATCTACTGTAATCAAAACAACCCGATATTAATTCAAAGTTAGACACACAGACCAGTGGAACAGAATTGAGAGCCCAGATGTAAATCTATCCATTTATGGATGACTGATTTTCTACAAGGGGTCAAAGTTCACTTACTCGGGAAGAAACAGTCACTTCAGTAAACAGTGCTGGCAAAACCGGATATCCACTCGCAGAAAAATGAAAATGACTCATACCTTACACCACACATACAAACTAAATCAAAATAGATCAAAGACCTACATGTTAAATGTAGAACTATAAAGTTCCTGAAAGAAAACATAAGGAGAAAACTGTGGAACTTTTTTATTTTAAATAGGCTAATAAACATAACTGTAAATACACAGCTAGCAGAAAAACAGATAATTGGGATCCCCTAAAAATTAAACATGCTCACCAAAAGACATTTCAAAAGACAACCAATAGACTTGAAAAAAATCTTCAGAAATGATATACTCTATAAGAGTCTATTTCCTAAAATATATAAAATCTTCAAAAACTCAACAATAAAAAGAACTCAGTTGAAAAACGGGCAAAAGACATGAACAGACACATCACCAAAGAGGACCCTGAAACAGCCAACAAACACATAAATGTTGTTCACTACCGTCACCCCCAAAAAACCCAAATGCACCACCATCAAGTTGATTCCAACTCCTAGCAACTCTAGGACAGAGTAGAGCTTCCCCAAAGAGTTTCCAGAGTGCCTAGTAGATTTGAACTGCTGGTTAATAGTCATAGCATTTAATTACTACACCACCATGGTTTCTCCATTAGCCATTTAGAAAGATGTAAATCAATGTAAATTAAAGCTGCAATGAGATACCATCTCACATCCACTAAAATGACACTGTTAAAAAATAAATTAATACTACAACAAATGTTGGTAAAAATGTGGGAGATTGGAACTCTTATATATTGCTGGTAGGGATTTAAAATGGTACAACCACTACTGGAAATTAGTATGGCACTTGCTCAAAAAACTGGAACTAGGGAAAGTATGTGATCCAGCAATCCCACTCTTATGTATATACACTAGAGACCTAATAAAAGAGACACCTATGTTCACCTAATAAGAGAGAACCTATGTTCACCACAGCATTATTTACAGTAGCAAAAAAGTGGAAACAGCCTAAGTGGCCTTCAACAGATGAATGAATAAACAAAATATGCTATATACATACAGTAGAACACTATGCAGCCATAAAGAATAATGATGAGTCTATGATACATACTATAACATGAATAGATCTGGAGGACAATACTTATTAGCGAAATAAGTCAATCACAGAAGGACAAATACCGTGTGACCCCAGTTTTACTGGGGGGGGGGAAAGGACAGATATACATAGAGTCCAACATCTGTTGGTGGTTATGCTGGACAGGGGAAGAAAGAGTCCGTCTATCATAGATACTAGTTATTTTTGATAATGAAAAAAGATGTACTAAATGTGGGTTTAAGGAGTTTAACCACAGTAAGGGACACCAACGACAATCACGCAAGAGAAAAGGATGTTTGTGCTAAGGGATATGGCACACGTGTTCTGACAATTAATTGTTTTAAGTGCTACATACCTCATGGCTGAGGTTTTAGTCAGTAAGCAAATAACCGTATTGGAACACCCTCTCTTGTCACCTGACTTTTTACTTTACCTGAAGACAAGGAAATACTGAAAGGAAGACATTTGGATGACATTCAGGACATCAAAAGTAATGCGATGACAGCTCTGATGGCCATTCCAGAAAAAGAGTTCCCAAATTGCTGTGAAGAGTGGACTAGGCACTGGCACTGGTGCACAGCTTCCCAAGGGGAGTACTTTGAAGATGGCTATAGTGATGTTCAGCAATTGAGGTATGTAGCACTTTTTCTAGGATGAGTTCGCAAATTTCACTGGTGGCCTGTGTAGGCTAGTTAAGTCGTCAAAGGCCTGTATTTGAAATCCAGCTGAGCTCACGAACTTAATTGGCAGTTCTCATATGTAATTTGGCCACACCAGCAATAAACAAAAAATGAGTGTGTGGTCACATATGTAAGTATGTAGGCACATATGTGTACAGGTGGGCACAGGTGTATACACGTGTGTACAGACAGCAGCATCTATATGTACATGTGCATACAGGCATGTTTGTACATGCATGTGTATTCATAGAGGAGACAGAGACACTTCTCAGACATAACCAGACACCTTTGAGATTGACTTTCTGGGTTTGAAGGCATAAGACCTTAGACACATGACTCAGTAAACTGACATAATACAGTTCACAAAGTTCATGTTCTGCACTCTAGGGAGGTGAGGAGCATCTGGGGTCTTAACAGCTTGTGATCAGCCATCTAAGATATAACTATTGCTCTCTACTTGTCAGGAGCAGAAGAGAAGGACAGAACCCAAAATCTCAGTGTAGAAACTAATCTACAGTGCTAATAGCCTGCATGAGCCAAGGCTCTCTCTAACCGGAGACCAGAAGAACCAGATGGTGTCCACCTACTACCACTAACCACTCTGATCAGGGCTCCAATAGATAAACCCAGATAGAAGGGGACAAAAATGTGGAACAGAATTTCTTAAAAAGCCCAAACTTACTGGACCAAATCAGACTAGAGGACTCCCTGAAACTACCACTCTGAGATACTCTTTAAACTTTGAACTGAAATTTTCCCTTGAGGTTACCTTTTAACAAAATAACAGATTTGCATACATAATAAAGGAATCCTACCTACGGATATGGTGGTCCATTAAAAAACTAGCTGTATGACAATAAAAGGTCAAGAGGACTCCAAAGCAAAGATCAGAAGACAAGAAGGCAGGGAACTACAACCCTGGAAACACAACAACCAGAATGCAACCAAAGAGAATGTTGACACATTGTGAAAAACATAACTAACATCGCTGAACGATGTGTGTAGCTATTGTCAGTGGGAATCTAATTTATCACGTAAAATTTCACCCCAAACACAATAAAACATTTAAAGAAAACAGAAGAAGAAGAAATACAGGGGCTCTAGGGACTCCCAAGGTAACAGCAGGAATCTGGAGGAAGTAGAAGAAATCCCTCAGTGTGTAGTCAGCACACCAGAAATGAGAGCTTTGTGAGGATCTCCGTACAGTGCTACAGGACGTATATTCTAAGTAAGGTGGTCTTTGTCCTTTGCTCCAGAGAAATAGCCCTTGGAGTAACTGGGGTGCCTTGGTCTGAGCTAGCAAGTGGAGGCTGGCAAAACAAAATTTTCACTGCGAAGCTGTTATCAACCAGCATCAAGAGGCATGATTTAGCCTATCATACAGGACTAGCTAATAAGAACTCAGAACACAGAGGCTCATGGAGTTCCTGGTTAGTGATGGAAGGTGACGTGTCCCCCAGCATGACAGTTCCACATTAGGAACCTTCCCAGACTTCACCAGCGCACCTCTTCCTATCACGATTCTGACTTATATCCTTTTACTATAACAAAGAAAACCCTGGTCACGCAGTAGTTAAGAGCTGCCACTGCTAACCACAAAAGTCAGCAGTTTGAATTCACCAGGCACTCAAACATAATCCGTAGTTGTAAGTATAATACTCTCCTTGAATTCTCTGAGTTATTCCAGTGAATTAAAGAATCCAAAGATGGTGTCTACTTAACTTATAAGGTCTTACCTTGCCCATGTTGGTAGAGAAAGAGAGAGAACTATGTGGGTGCTCATGTCAGAAATGATGCCATGGAAAAGGACAGATATGATTGATCTCTGACGTCTGGGAATCAGACTCGGGGTGGTTCAGGTTCACCAAGCTGTTGTTGTGATCCCCAAGCTTGCAGCTTAAATCTTGACCAGACTTGGCAGTCTAGAGAACCGTGCCCTTTCACTTGTGAGTTCTGACCTAGTTCTGACGGTTAGCATCAGAGGAATACTGCATTTGCGTTTATACCTAAGGAAATCAGAATTGAACTGATGTGAATCTGATTGATTTCATTATAACCCGCTGTAAACTTGGTCTGCCTCCCATCTTGTCTCAAGTTACTGTAACAGTCTAGATGAGAGACCAGGATCGAAACTGTGGAAAGAGACATGATAAATTTTAGAGCTTTAAAAATTGAACAGAGGGCAGTTGAAATGTATCCAGGGTTCTAGTTCTGCTGAGCCTCAAACTGATTGGGAGAAAACTGGCAGTCAAGTGATGTGAAAGCTGGTAGCTGTCCAATTTCTTGTCTGATTCAAGATTGCCTGATTTGTATGAGATCCAAATCCAAGGCACTCTTTCAGGGAAAACATAAAGCAGCTAGGCCTTCTGCTAATATTTGTGACTCTGAATTTGTTTCTATACTGGATAATATGAGAGCAGTCAGCACTTACAAAACACACATCTAGGGGTTTAATGTATAAAGAATGGAGTTCAAAGTTTGGATGCTGGTTACTTCTAAGTTAAGAGGTTGGTACTACCTGAGCCCTGGTACAACTTATTTTCAGTACAAAGGTATACACTAAATGATAATGTATAATGTGACTACACTAACAACACCATAGTAATTGGGATACACTGATCTAATCTTTTTGCTTTTTGCTTTGTTTTGAAATGCGAATTTATATTCATTCCTAATATTCTCTCCCACCTTGCTTTGCTGTAACTTCTCCACCAAAGTGGATAGTTCTTACACTAACAGAACCCTGGATAATCCATTTCAACCTCAAAACAAAACAAAACAAACCACCAAAACAAACAAACAAAAAGCCTATTGGCAGACATAAGCAGTAAATAAACTTACTGAGAGGAGAATACTGAGCAGTCATGACCGTAGCTCAGAAAGTGTGTTGAAGGCTAAGTATGAACAAACTGACAACCCACCACAAAAACCTACTGCAGATACAGTCATTAATGCTGAGACCTTAGTTCAGCAAGTGGCAATGTTGCCATCACTAAGTCTGGAGCAAGTGACACCAAGAAGTGAGGAATTTAATGGAGGACACAGCAGCACACAAGCAAAGGCCTATGTGCAAACATTCAATTAACGGTGCCCAGCTTGTATGCCCAGGCCTCACAGCCTAAAAGGAAGGGAGAATTTTTTTCCCTGAACTTTTCGTAGCAGTTGGAAGGCTCTGTTAGACCTGTATCAGAACCAATTACAAGGGGCTCATGAGGGATAAATGACATCTATTGCCAAAGTAGTGCTGTTTCCTAAAACAAGGATGCTCTCTTCTTCACAAATGTACAAAAAACAAAAACAACAACAACAAAATAAACCATTACCATCAAGTCAATTTCAACTCATGGCAATTTTACGTGTTATGGAGTAGGACAGGTCCATGTGGCTTTCCTTCTTTTCTTTTTTTTTTTTTTTAATTTCTGCTGTGCTTTAGGTGAAAATTTATGGCACAGGTTAGTGTCTTATTCAAAAATTGTTTTCAAACTGTTTTGTAATGATGGTTGCACACCCTGCAATGTGTCAGCACTCCCCACTTTCCACCCTAGGTTCCCTGTGACCTTTTATCCAGTTTTCTTGTCCCCTCAGCCTTCTCATCTTTGCTTTGGGGCAGGTTTTGCCCATTTGATCTCCTACACTTGATGGAACTGGGAAGCACATTCCTCATGTGTGTTATTGTTTGTTTTATGGGCCTGTTTAATCTTTGGCTGAAAGGTAAACTTGGAGAGTGGCTTCAATTTTGAGTCAGAAGAGTGTCTGGCAGGTTATTCCAGTCTCTGTCAGGCCAGTAAGTCTGCTCTTTTACTTGAACTTCAGTTTTGCTCTACATTTTTCTCCCACTCTGTCCAAGACCCTCTAGTGTGATCCCTGTGATAATGATCAGTCACATGGTTTTTGTCTTGGTCATCTGGTACTGCCCTAACAGAAACACAACTTTGATTTTAACAAAGTTTATTCTTCCATAGGCTAGTAGGCTGGAAGTCTGAATTCAGACACAGTCCAGTAGGCTGGAAGCCCAAATTCAGGGTACTGACTCGAGGGGAACACATTCTCTGTTGGCTCTCGATGAAGGTCCTCCTCATGTTGCATCAGTCTTTATTCTGATAGCGTCTCAGCACTGGAACCTCAGGTCTGAAAGATGCACTCTGCTCCTGGTGCTGTGTTGCTGATGGTATGAGATCCCAAACTCTATGCTTGTTTCTCTTTCCTTTATATCCCAAGAGATTGCCTCAAGGCACAATACAATCTTATAGACTGAGTCCTGCCCCACCAACACAAATACCACCCATCATTGCTTATTAACTTCATAGAGGCAGGATTTACAATATACAGGAATATCACACAGGGAATCATGCCCTAGCCACACTGCTACACACATTTTTGGGAGGACACAATTCAATACATGACAGTTTTCTTAGCTGTAATCTTTACAGAAGCAGATCTCTCAAATTGGTGTTAACTGCTAACCTTTAGCTTAATGGCCAAGCCAAGAATAGTTGAGTGCAAACTCTTTACATCATCCAGGGACCTCAAATCTATAACATAACCATCAAAACGAGGATACTAAGGATGTCAGCACTGAAGGACCACTACCATGCTGTGCTTGTCTTAGTGCATTACAACAGGAAGCACGATGACTTATCCCACTGTTGCTGACGTTAGCCTTGATTGTCTACTCAAGTTGGTGTCTGATGACTTTAGATGTGGAGAACCAGGACATTTTTCTCTTTGTAACTGAGAAGTATTTTGTGAGAATGTCACTGATGAAGAGAGGGAGATTGGCATAGTCTCAAATTTTCACCCACCAGCCTTAGCATTCATTGATAACTTCTTGAATTAAGCACCACTGTTGTTGCTAGGTGTTGTTAGTGACTCTGCATACAACAGGACAAAATACTGTCTGACCCCATGTCATTCTCACAACTGTTGCTATGTTTGAGCCCATTGTTACAAGCATTGTGTCAACTCATCTCATTGAAAGTCTTCCTCTGTTTTCCACTAACTCTCCAGCTTACCAAATGGACACGCTATCAGAAGTGACTGGTCCCTGGAGACGGGAATCATGCTTGGTAGAGGTCAGAGAAAACGAAAAAGACCCTCAAGCATAAGAATGATTGTGATGATGGTATGACACTGGGCAGTGTTTTGTTTTGTTGTATATTGGGTTGCTATGATTCAGAACCAGCTCGATGGCACCTAACACAAACAACTACTTCATCAAACATATCCTTCTCCAGGGACTGGTCCTTCCTGTATCACTATAATAGTTGTCAAATGGTGTTTTTA
Source organism: Heterohyrax brucei (assembly GCA_028571685.1). Taxonomy (NCBI): domain Eukaryota; kingdom Metazoa; phylum Chordata; class Mammalia; order Hyracoidea; family Procaviidae; genus Heterohyrax; species Heterohyrax brucei. The sequence goes on along the minus strand of CM053143.1, from coordinate 113,885,824 downwards.
TTTTTATTTCTATTACTTCTTCTACATTTATCCTGACATGCAATTATAAGGGAAAAAAATTCCCTTATTTTTCATTATAATAACATATACTTAGGCAATTTTATTAAAAAGGGTTGTAAATCAGGACCACAAACCCTTACCAGCCCAATGTGGAGCTCCAGAACGAGTAACGCTTCTCAGATGAGTCCCCTCATTCACCTGAAATGTCTGAGACTCTATACTGTCGCTTGCTCAGTCACCAGGTATAGGTGGCACCAGGAAAGGTGTAATCCCAGATGAGGTGGTTCTCTGTAGCCAAGTCAGACCCTAAAGTGCTTACTGACAGCATTCTCAGAAATTGCGATAACTTATCTTTCCTTGGAGGTGGATAGGAGTGTTGCAACACTGTGTCCACAGTAACTTTCACTGACATCTTCGGTTTAATAAAATACAATTGATTGGTATAAATGTTTAATAAATTCTTCACTATATGAGTTGTTGCTTACTATCTGAAACTTAGGCTCCAAACAGTTTCAGAAAACAGGACATCCCCCATTACCTGAAGATGCTGTGTGAACCCAGGGCCTTGAGAAATTCAGATGACATAGTCCCTTGCTGGCAGCCATGGACGTGCACACCCAGATCGCCCTTCAAGTAAGAATTTGCTGCTCAGCTGTGAGAAGTACAGTTACCTGAAAGACTCCAGCTTTGGGGATCTTCTGAGGCATTTAAGCTGACATTGTATCCTTACTGGGCAGCCCCCAACTCATGACTGAACAGGGCAGGGCAATAAGGAACTGGCCATCTCTGCCTATTACTAGTCCCCTCTAGTGGGCGGTGCCTGCTGTATAGATCTCTACCGAACTGAGGAGAATGCATAAGATCCTTATCATGGTCTTATGGCCTTCTTGCCCACATCTTTTTCCTTTAACAGATGCTAGTTCTGTGCTGCAGTTTCAAATAAACACTCACATCTTCACTTCACTACAGCATCTGCTTTCTGCAGCATCCAAATTGGCACATACACTTGCTAGCTAAACACAAGAATGAATGGACTAGATAGCAAGAGAAACTTGGATAGTTAATATCTAAAATTAATAAAGACCCAAGGAGGAAAAGTCAGGATATCCAGTGTTCTTGATAATCTGAACTGTGTCTCTTCACTACATGTGGAGGATACTCAGGTTTCACTCACTCAGCTTGTATCCCAACTTCTTCTAGTGTGTCTTCCTGTGTTAAAGAGACTAGAAAGCTGAAAAAGTATATTTCTCAGATCACCTTACTGAACTGGCTTCTTTGTTTGGCAAGTTTAGTCACTGTCTTAGTTATCTAGTGCTGCTATAATAGAAATACCACAAATTGACTTAAAATACATCTATTCTCTCATGGTTTGGAAGGCTAGAAGTACAAATCAGGGCACCTTCTCCAGGGACAGGCTTTCTCTCTTTGTTTGAAGGTCCTTGTCACCAATCTTCTCCTGATTTAGGAGCTTTTCTGCACAGGGACCCTGGGTCCAAAGGACATGATACAATCCTGGCTCTTTTTTCTTGGTGGTATGAGATTGCTTTCCTCTCTGTTGACTTCTCTTTTTTATATCCAAAAAGAGATTGACTCAAGATACAGTCTAATTGTAGACTGTGTCATAACTGTCTGTAACCCTGTACATTGACATGTTGTTGTTGTTGGGTGCTGTCTAGTTGGTTCTGACTCATAGTGATGCCATGTACAGCAGAACAAAATACTGCCTGGTCCCACACGGTGATCACAATTGTTGTCATGCTTGAATTCATTGTTGCAGTCACTGTGCCAATCCGTCTCAGTAAAGTCTGTTTTATGCTGGGTTCTCTAAAGATGCAAAACTAAAGTGTATAAATATATATGTAGAGAGAGTGTGAGAGAGAAGTGTATATTAAGGAAATGGCACACATGGTTACAGAGGCTGTAACATCCCAAGTCAGTGGATCAGGATAGGGGTTTCTTCTGATTCATGTAGCTGCAGAGGCTGGCAAGACTGGTGGATTGGAGACCACAGCTATTGCTCACAGACTGTGAAAACTGATTAATCCCAAGATTGGCCAGCAAGACCACAGGTAAGCTGCCAGCTGAAATTCCAAGAACTGGAGGTCAGAAGAACAAGAGCCAGTTACAGGACCAATGCTAGCAAAAGCCTCTGAGCCTTGCCAGAAAGTCTGCTTATATTCAATGCAAACCACATTCTGAATGACTACTCACAGAAGGTCCTATCATTGGGGTGACCATATATCAAATTACAACAGGGAAATGATCACAACATTATATGACTGCCAAAACACAAATCATGACCCAGCCAAGCTTACACACGATCTTAACCATCACAGAGGGAAGATCCTTTACCCCAAAGGAGTTATAGTTTCTCTAGCTGTTGGGTCAGTGATTTTTCAAACATCAGTGTTCATCAGAATCATCTGGAGGGTTTGTTAAAATTGTTGGATTCCTCCCTCAAAGTTTCTGGTTTAGTTAAGTATGGCGTAAAGTCTTACAATTTGTATTTCTAGCAAGTCCCAGGTGGTTCTGGTGCTGGTGGTGTTGACTTGAAAACCGCATTTTGAGAACCACTGTCCTAGATCACAGGATCTATTAGCCATTGTCATAGATATCTGCCATTAGGGTTCCTCTGGCCGTTATTCTCATCTTACTGCCTGGTCATTAAATCCACCTTGCCTCTGCTTTTCTGGAATTCTGCCATCTCAACTGATGTTAAACAGCTTAGTTCCACAGCCACTTCCCCTGCTGTCAACACTGGCTTACAAAGAAAGCACCGCTACTGACCCTCTCAACCACACCAGTTCACCTCTCCCCAGTACATTTCCTATTACTTTAGTGAAAAAAGTACCTTCTGAAGCCTACCAGGGCCATAGTCAGCTAGCACTGTTTCTAGTCTTCTGTAACAAATCAAATGCCAATAAAGGCACATAATTAACCAATTACCTTATGAGCAGCTGAAGCCTAATTCTACTGGAAAATTCTGGGAAATGGTGGAAAACACACTAATTATTTTATCTAAGAGCAATGGAACTTGAGTATTCATACATCAATTCTTAAACCCTCTTTACTGGTTAGAGTATAAAATTACCTAGAACTTCTGGTCTGTCACTAAGGGGATGAATGACCCTGCATCATACATGGAGAGGGACCCATCAGATCTTGGAATGCAGATACTGGTAACTGAAAGTCAGACACTGAATACTCCAAGGGGAACAAGACAATGTCTGCTACGCATCCTTGAATACTTTGAGTTAACTTCTTGGATGCTACATTTTGGGTTTATTTCTACTTTACTAGATGTTCCTTCTCAGTCATTGCTTATTTCTCCCCTTCTACACATCTTTTTTTTTTTTAAACGATGATGCATTTGGATTCAGTTTTTGGTCGTCTTTGTTATCCAGACTCACTTCTTTGTGGACTCATTCACTTTGGTTACTTTAAATATGATTGATGTGCTGACAACCCTCAAATACATATTTTTGCCTTAGCATTCACACCTGAGCTCCAGGTTCCTACATTCACATGCCTACTAGGTCAGCAGTTCAAATCCACCAGGTGCTCCTGGGAAACTCTACGGGGCAGTTATACTCTGGCTTCTAGGGTCTCTGTGAGTCAGACATGATTTGACGGCAGTGTCTTTTTTTTGTTTTCACTAGTACTTATACTTGACCACCTAAATGAAATCTCAAAACTATCTCAGATCTCCAAAACTGAACTTCCAGTCTTCTTTCCTGTCCTCAAACCTACTGTCGTTGTTTAGACTTCTTACAAAAAAATCCATCAAGATGATTCCCATTCATCACAACTCTGTGAGTCTCCCTCTTAGGTGATGGCAATTCAAATTTACAGTTGCTTAGTTCAGAACCTTGAATCATCCTCAAAACCTTGAATCATCCATTTCATTCAAGAAATTCTGCTGGCTCTAATTATGGTATCAGTTAGGGTCCAGTAAGGAAAAAAGAAATCAGTTATTTCAAGCAGAAGAAATTTATTATAGGGAATTGGTTTCATAAATTATAGGCTTTGGGCTATTGCCGAGCTCTGAATTACCTTTCATTGCCTTTTAGCTTTTTAGCTATCTTATCCCAGAATGCCCAGCCACCAATAAATACATCCTTCCCTACAAAGTACATGCTGTTTCCTAGATCCTCCTGGCTTTTAAGTTGGTGAACCAGCATGGCAGGGCCTAGAGGGGCTCCTGTATTTGAGATTATCTTGAGGCTGTCCAGTATACCTTCCCATTTGTCCTGCAGGAGTGTTCAATGTGAGGAAGACCAGTGTTTGTTCCCAGATAGCGTGAACAACATGATAGTTTCACTACTAACTTGGCTGTGCAGGGATTCCAGTGCTGTGCCTATATGTCTACCTACCTAGCACTGTAAAAATACAAATAACATGATATTTGTCGATTCAACATTTTTCACACATCCAGCTCAATAAAACTAAATACATTAATCATGTTGTGTGACCATTTCCAATACCCATGGCCAAATTTTCCATTTCCATAAACAAAATCATGCCCATATATTTTGAAGACAAATTAACTTGATTGTGGAATTCATTAGACGGCAGGAGTTTCTTTTAGTCACTATCCAGCATCTCTTTAAATCTAATGACTTGTTTTGGACTTACTCAGGCAATAACAACATACTGAGGGAAGTCACATCCCAGGTTATTGTTTTATATTATAAAACATGATACATTAGAGTGGTTCCAAATGAATTAATTTGTTGGACAGCATTCTTCTTGTGGATAAACTCCATGAATCGAATGTATTTTGTAATTATTATTTATTTAATCAAACCCTGAGTGCATGTTTTCATTTTCTGCGTAAAGTATGCCAAAGTATGAAACCAGGAAGATTGCTATAAAAGGCGAAGATTGCTAATTGATGGTGCTACAATTGGTCAGTTTATAAATGAATAATATTTGTATAATTTTATAGGCCAATCATCTCTGGCTAGTTGCCAATAACTGTTATCAGTTATTTCTGCTGAGGAAATATATCATTCCAGAATGTTGACATTAGACCTTACTGTGAATGATCCATAAATTTCATCATAAATTCAAAGGATTTTAATAAAAGCTCCATTAATCACATTGTGTGGACATGGGATATGTTTCAAAAGATATCCTCTGGTGAAGGAGGTCACTGTAATCAGGACTAGGAAGGAGATTTATACTATTTGTTTATGTGTTAGAATTTGTTTATAGTGTCAATGTATTATTTAAATATTATGTTAAAAATCAAAACTATGAATCATAGTTGGTACATTCACCACTTCTAAAGCATATAGTACTTTGATAGTATGATATACTTACTGTAAAAAGTATTAACTTAGATTTAGATGTGAATATATTTGTATAGTAGGTGAGAAGACATTTTCGCATTAACTCTGGAGTAATGGACAACACATGATTTTTGAGACAGAGGAGGCTTGGAATCATTTTGCTGGTGGAGGTAAGCTCAACACAGAGACAGGCAAGAATGAGACCGTTCAATCTCTTTTCTTGGTAGTAGGGTAGCTATCTACAATTTCCTGACCAGTTGGGATAAAGGGCAGTAGACTCTGGGTAGAGACCTCTAAATTCAAGTGAGCAGGTATGAGTTCTAATTGTGCTACTGAGTCACAGGGTTGACATTTTGAATATGTAGTTACCAGCCTTGCCTTTATGAAGCAGAGAATAGGGGATTAATGGGGGTCATCATTAAAAGAGCTGTGTGTAGCAGAACTTGTCAGGATCAGTGCAGAAGGATGCAGCTTGCACTGGCTAGACGAGGTTGCAGTAGAAATGTCTAAAGTATTCGCAACAGTATATGTGAGGTGGCACTGTGGCAAGCTGCCAGAAGACAGTGTCCCCTTTTCCTGACCTATCTGGCAAAAAAGCTTGTGGCGAATAGGCCAACTGGTCCTTAAGGGAAGAGTAACTTAATAGTTACAAACTACAGACCTAAACCAATCACCTTGTATGAGTCCCAGGTTCAGTACCTTCATAGACTGGCAGAGAAGGCTTCATCTAAAAAAGAGAAAGAAAGAAAAAGAAGAATCTTCCTGGCCAACAAAGCCCCATGGACTGAGATCGCGTTCTGGACAAACCAGAGCAGGGTATTTTAGCCTGAGAATAGGGTCTCTTCCCCTATCTAGGAATCAGTTCCATTATGGCTGAATGAGTCATGTTCTATGATTACAGGCTGGATCTTTGACCTTTAAGTAAGATTTTAAGTTCCTGCTAGGCACCCTGAGGGAAGAGACGGTTACTATAATCTTATCTGCTAAGGAAAAAAAAATCATTCTTGTTCCTCAAGAGATACAGAGGCTTTCCTAGCAGGCAGCTTTGTCAGGGAACTTTTATTAGAGGCTTTTTAGAGCAAGAGCTTAAGTTAAGAGAGGCAAAGTCTTTCACATTCCTAGAAGAGAGAGAGAGTAATGGATTTCATTAGCCTGTGTTTTTCATAGCGTCCCTTGTTGAAAGCTGAAGTCAGAACACCAAAACATGACACAGGAAACATGACTATGCATAAGGCCAAGAAAATATTGTCCGAGTACATAAGGGCCCTGTTCAATCTGAGGCTGAAATGCGAAATAACAAGCATTGGATGTGCTGCATGACTTCCAATCAATTTATTTTTACAAACATCACTTTGCTTAGTTTTTTGGAAAGAGGTAGCAGATGATCTGAGATCAACCTTTCATAACAGTGTAGGGAAGAACTGTTTTGGTTTGTTCTTTTTTCCCCCTCCATTCACTTTATTTATTTATTTATTATGACTGAATGAAAATGTACATTCCCATATGAATTTGCATGTCCACCTACATGCAGCTCTCACTCTTCTCCCTGCCTGGTGACAGCCCACTCTTCCTCTCTGCACCATACATGTCTGATCCTCCCAGCAATCTCCTATCCCCTCCTCTCCATCCACTCCCCCACCTCCAGTAAGAGGTCAGGAGGATGACATCCTATGGATGCATAGAACCACGAAGTGCACACATGATATGGTCACTCAGTGTCGCCAAGTCCAATCCATTCCTGTCTGGCTTTGACCTCCATTATGATTTATGGACAGGTGAAGCTTCAGGGCCAGGGGTCATGCTCCCAGGGGAACTCCGAGGCCTCTGGATCATCAATTATGGTCTTTTAGTGGAGATCTCAGGGTGCACCCCTTTTTATTCTTGTGTTGCCAGTGAGACTCAACTTTGTGAGCTCCATCACAGCTATCGCTGGTGATGGCTGGGCACCATCTTGTTCTTCTGGTCTCAAGTCAACATAGTCACTGACTCACATGGGTCTCTCTGTCTTCTGGGTTCTCTTTCCCCCATGTCGTTTTGGTCCCTGGTGATCATCCATTTCTGCTGAGTTGGGACCATTTGCTGTACCCTCAGATGGCAGCTTGACAGCTTTTAAGACCCCAGATGCCACTCACCAATGTGGAGGCAGAGGGTTCTCTTAGCAAAATGCTAGTTGTGCCAATTGGCCTCAATTTCCATGGTCCCTGGCCCCGCACCCCAGCTACTCTGTCCTTGAAATACTGGGTCAAGATGGGAGGAGTAATCATGTTATGTTGAAGTCCAGTTAATATTGATCTTCTTTCTAATATGTGCTGTCACAGATTTCACCCAACCAAATTTCTGTCAACTATCTAATCTAAACCCCCCTCCCACTCGTCCTCCTTCCACACCCTTGCAGCTATCAGAGTCTTTTCTTCTATGCATGAGTCTGTTTCTGAGTCCATACTGTAGGGGTCTCATACAATATTTGTCCTTTTGTTTCTGACTACTTTCACTCAGCATAATGTCCTCCAGTTGAAACCAGGTTATGAGACGTTTCCTAAAATCATCATTGTTCTTTATCATTGCATAGTGTTCCACTGAGTATATATATCATAGTTTGCCTAGCCATTCCTCTGTTGTTGAGCATCTGGGTTGATTCCATCTTTTTATTATTGTGGGCCATGCTATGATAAACATTTGTGTGCATGTATCTGTTGGTGTGAATGCCCTTGATTTGTTCAGTCCATTCACATTCAATGTAATTATTGATAGGTATGTGTCAGTGCTGTCATTGTGATATGTTCATTTTTGTGTTGATGTTCTCTCTGTTGTTCTTACTAATCTGTTCTGGGACATTCTTCTTTCTGAGTTGATTTTTCACTTTTTTCAGGGTTGGTTTTGTGGTTGTTTAGACTCCTGTATTAACTTTCTTGATTTGATATGTTGCATCTTTATTATGCTTTACAGCTGCCCCTATGATCTCCCTTAATAAACTATGTATAAAGCCAATTTTAATTACTACCAGACTTATCAACTTCCTCTCCATCTGGAAGGACTATACCAACTGTAGTACATCCCTATTTTTAATATGATGACATCATAGTTTTCATGATATGATCACTGGATCATTTCTTTCACTATTACAGCTTTAATTGAGTTTGGAGCCTTCCCTAACTGAGCAGGATCCTGGGTAATGTGTCCTGTATTTGCTTCTAAAATATAAAGTCAGTGGTTTTGTTCTTCTAAGCCAAGAGATTCTTTCAGTATTTCTTGTAGCTTTGGTTTGGTTTTTACAAAGTCTGTGAGTTCCGTTTATCTGCGAATGTCTTAATTTCATTTTCATCTTTGAAAGATAGATTTGAAGGATGTATAATTCTTGGTTGGAAGTTCTTCTCCTTCAAGGTTTTGAATGTGTCATGCCACTGTCTCCATGCCAGCATTGTTTCTGCTGAGAAATCTGACAAAAGCCTAAAGGGTTTCCCGCTGAACGTCAGCTTTGCTTTGAGTCTTGCTGCTTTTAAGAGGTTCTGCTTAGGTTTTACTTTGTTAAGCTTGATTATACTGTGTCTTGGAGTCTTTCTTTTGAGATCTATATTGAGTGGCATTTGCTATGCATCTTGGATATCTATATTCTCTTCTTTCCTAATTTCTGGGAAGTTTTTAGTCAGCAGCTCAGTAACAATACTCTCTGTGTTCTCAGGTGTCACTCCCTGTTCAGGTATTTCAGCTAATTGTAGATTGTTCCTCTCAATAGAGTCCCACATGCTTCTTAATTTTTCTTGTTTCTTTTTTCTAATTTCTCCTCATAGATGTTGGAGTCAGTAGCTCTGTCTTCCAAATCAGAAATTCTCTTTTCCATTTGTTCCATTCTGTTTTCTTGGCTTTGAATTGAAGTTTCCATGTCTTTGATTTTGTTCTTGATCTGTTGGATTTATGAGTACTGATGTTCCATCAGATTGAACAACTTGCTCAATTTTTCATTTTGCTCTGTTGCATTTTGTATAACATCTAGGAGGACTTATATATAAACCTTTTGTACTCACCTTCTGATAGTTTCAAAAAGGTTTCTTTGTCTGCAAAGTTCTGTAATGCTTTCTTTTGGGGGCCTTCTGAAGCCATGGGTGATTTCTTGGTTATGCTTTTATCCAGAGTTTGTTGCTTTGAGGGCATCATGTGAGTCAATAGAGGCTGGGAGAGATGCTGTGAGGATGGACCACAGCTGTTTCTCTAGGCCGTCTTAAAATGAAAGGTAAAAGGCATCTGACAACTTCTAAAGTCAGTCAGGTTTTCAAGTGTACAAGTCCCTCTTCCAAGCTGGCAAAGTAAGCACCTCTGTATCCAACCCAAGATGTTATAAACTAGTTCAAAATACAGAAAGACTACTGCCCTGCTGGACTCTGCTGTCAGGCTCCAGCTATAAGTGACACTGTTTAGAATACTGCTTTTCTTCTGGAAAAGTGCTCTCCTCCAGCAACGTGCTGCCTCAGAGCCTAGGAATTAGGTCCAGCTGGGGCCTCCGTATGGGTATATCTGCCTCCCAGCAGCACAAGATCGCATCCTGCACAAGCTCACCATCTGCCTCAGTACAGTCTACTCTATGGTGGAGGCAGAAAGAGAGGTCAAAGGTGCCAAGATGCACAGAGTCCAAAGCTGGGCTCTCAAAATACAGTAATTTTGCCTGCCGATCCCACCAGCAGTGTGTCTGAGATTAGCGGCTAGCCAAGTAACAGCTCTGCCCGCCAGCTAAGACAGAGGAGAAGTTAAAATGATTAGTTACCTTCGGTCCGTGAAAGCCAGTACTTGCCAAGGGCAGGGGTCAGCAAAAGAGAGGAGGTTTTCTGTTCAGTGGTATGAAGTCCAAATTAACAGCCCTATGCCATGTCCTAGGGCTCACTAAGTATCCAGAAGCCTCCATTTAATTACCAATTCAGGTCTTGGTTTCCAGAGGGATTCAGGGAGGTGTGTGTTTAGTCTGCCATCCTGACCCCACCCAGTTTGTTCTTTTCTTAATTGTGTTTTAGATGAAAGTTTATAGAGCAAATTAGTTTCTCATAAAGCAATTAACACACATATTGTTTTGTGGCACTGGATGCCAGCCCCACAACATGTCAACATTTTCTGTTTTCTTGATCTTAGGTTCCCTTACAAACCTTTCTGCCCCCTTGTACCTTCTAGTCTTCGCCCTGAGGCTGGTGTCCTCATGGTTGAGCTACATGTCTTACTGTTTGTCTCATGGGCTTGTCTAATATTTGGCTGAAGGGTGGACCTTAGGTGTGACCTCAGCACTGAGTTAAAAGGGTGTCCGGGGGCCATATTATCAGGGTTTGCATTGTTAATCTAATAAAAGAAAAATCAAGTGAGCATAAACTGAAGTTAATATCCAACTTTCTGGTAATTAAGGAACTTAACCAAGGCTTCTAACTGAGACAGATCTATATCTCCTTTTTGTTTGGACTAACCCTGGAGTTTTGTGCAGGTAAAGCTAAAAATTTTAAACTTTTCAGCATACTGTCAACTCAGAAGCTGGAGGCAAAGTCATCTGTAATTTGACTTTTTAGACAATAGGCTATTTTTGTCTACTTTTCCCTTTTTCAAACGGATAGAAACCTACATCTAGCAATGTCATTAAACACTGAAGGTCTAGCATTAGCTTCAGGGATAATACCTACCCTCTGGTTCTTCTAGCAAGAGGAATAGAAATCTTTTCCTTCTGGGACAGAGAGGAAATATGTAAAGCAGTGCTGGTGACTTTATGGGTCCTGGCACACGTTTCAGACAAGAACCAGCTCTCCCCAGGAGAATCCCATGAGAAACTTGGCAGGGAGTATCTGCAGGGTCAGCTGATTTAGAAATTGCAATAGATAATTAACTTGCTTAGAAATGTTGAACATATCATTTGGGAAATGATAATTTCTCATTTGGGAAAGACGCTCTTTGTGTATGCTGGAGTTAATCTATCAAATGGATTAGCAGCTCATCAACAGATTGTTTCGTATTTATAGGATGACATTCATCAGAAATTCAACTCCAAAAGCTACTATACAGAAACACAACCTAAACTTGTTTTGAAGGAAATAACTACTGCCTAAAAATTCGTGTGAAAACAAGTATGTATCCAAATGTATGACAGCTCTTTTTTAAGACTTCTTTTAGATGATTCATTTGATCAGCCAGATTGAAGATGAAATCATGAGATCCAAGACTCCACATTTAATATCACTCAATGAATGAGATGCTTTTAGATTCTGAAGAGGCACAATCTTTAAATGGATTCACAGGGATGCACTACAAACTAATTTCCAAGTTTCCCTATGCTTTATAGGACATAGTTAGTCATGTGCTGCTCTCCAGTCTTAGCTGATAGTGTAGGTGAGAACTGCAGTGCTTTGTTCAAAGTTCAGTGCTTTGGCCAAGAGATGGCAGTGTCTAATTACACAGTGGAGCTTGCTGGTCCCTCAGGAATTTGGCTTGGGTGGAGTCTCAACTGGGTGGCTTTTGAGAAGGCTTTCTGGGGAGAAAGAACTGGCAGCAACTGACTCACATAGTTTTAGAGGGAACTTGTATTCTGCAGCTGTGCGTGAAGGCTGTTCCTGGAAGGAGAGTGGTCAGGTCAAACTAAGAGGGAGGTTGACCTCAATTAGAGGCTGACTAACAGAAAGAAAACCCCAAGATGGGGAGGAGATGTTGAACATTTAAAGCAGTGCAAAGTTAACCCAGGGGAGAAGAGCTGGACCAGCAGGTGTAGATCTCAAAAGAGAACCAATCTCAGTGAGGTGACAGAAAGGACAGTCAGTGAGAGAATTATGGGGGCCACATTTCAAAGAACCAGCACTTGTGGTTTTGCTATACATCCCTTTCTCACCAAAATAACAGATACAGCTTCAAGCACATATTGACCTAACATAGCTGGCAATAGATGGGCAAGATATGGATGATTCCTGTCTCTGGAATCTCTCAGTTTTCTAGCTAAGTCACTTGACCTCTTTTAATTGTTTCAAGAGAAATATTCCTCATGGTGGTGAATGCTCTGGTGATCCTACCTGTTTGGGTCATGTTTCTTTGCTATGCTGCTAAAAGTATGATTATTCCTGGATTATATGCTCTTCTTTGAGATCTACTAGAGTTGAAATGGAAGGCCTTTTATGGTATAAGAGCTACACGAGGAAGTCCAACAATTAAGTCCATGAACTTCATTGTCCTAAGCTATATAACTCATTGCTGAATATCACTACAGTCACCTTTGAGGTACTCCTCTTAGGAAGCTATGCACTGATGCCAGCACCTAGTTCACTCATCAAGGCAACTGTGGAACTCTTTCTGCAATTTCCATTGTGCATGGTAGCACAGTGGCATGTTCGTGAATTTAATTGCATAGTCATCTGTGAGGGAGTTTTTAGCCAGTAAACCAATAACTGTATTGGAACACATTCCCTAGTCATCTGATCTTTTTCTTTACCCGAAGATAAAGGAAATACTGAAAGGAAGACATTTTGATGACTTTCAGGACATCAAAAATACTGTGACAACTGTTCTGATGGCCATTCCAGAAAAAGAGTTTCAAAATTGCTTTGAAGGGACAACTAGGTGCTGGTGTTGGTGCATAGCTTCCCAAAGGTAGTACTTGAAAGGTGACCTTAGTGATATTCAGCAACGAGGTATGTAGCACTTTTTCTAGGATGAGTTCATAAAACTTAATTGGCAGTGCTTGTATGTGTCACAAAACAAAGTAAATCAAAACTCAGACTATCATAACAATTTTGGTTCTAAGATACAAGCCCAGCCATTTGTGATTTGTCTAGGAACTAAAATATCTAACAAAATAACTTACTAGAAGAGCAGTCTATAATTGTTAAAACAGGTTTTCTATAATTCCACCTGGTGGTCAGTGCCTTGCTATGTGGGGCATGTTTCATCACTGGTGACCTAATCTGGAGAATATGAGTAAGTTTCTTGCTCTAGGCAAATCAGCTCTGAGAGTTGGGTGTACTCTGGGTTATAAGACTCCTGATTTAGTGAACTTCATTTATACACCATGACACAATCTAGTTTACACAAATGGAAACGGCATCTGTTTTATTTTTTGGAACCCATGAACTCACATCTTACATAGCAGCAATTATGAACATTAGTAAATCTTTAAATCTTATCTGGAGTATTCCATTGTAAGAAGGTACCAGTGGTGATCAAGGGACTAAAATGAACAGACCTACTCTGTTCCACCCATGGAGAAGCTGGCTTAGGAGAGTGAGGCTGAAAAAGTCAGTTCTCCACCTTGTCTTACTAGCTTAGTGGTTCTGTATGGGGAATTCTTCCAGACACCAAACTGCAGAACGTGTATTATTCTAGAGACCACTCCAAAATGCTGCAACAATCATGTGGGCACTGGTTTCTCCTAATGTCAAGATGCAAAACCAGTGTTGACATTCTTAGATATTCATGTTTCAGAGTGAAAGAGATGATAGACAAACCAAAAAAGCCTTGGGAGGAAGCCAGAAAATGGGACAAAATAACTGTAATCCTAGCTGTGAAGAACTTTCTAGTCATCATGGAATTAGAAACAAAAGGGGCTTTTGTAGATTTCCTGGAGATAACCACAGAGAGCTCTATTGTGGGCCTGGATCTGAGGAAAACATGTCTTTAGGGACCTCCAAATCACTGTTTTGCTCTCATAGTACATAGTTCTTGGGCATCCTATAACTTTTCAGCCTAATTTCCTTCAAATTCATTAGGCTATTGAAACATATCTATATCACCAGTGTTCTATTTAAACAGTGCAGCTTTAACCTGAGGAAAAAAATCTTTTTGAATACTTAAGTTTTATATGAAATAGGCCATACTGGTCTCCATGTGGCATCTCTTTAGTCAACCAGTAACTGCAGCCACAACTGTAGCCAACATTTGTATCTCATCTCATGCTGGCTTTCACTGACGTCTTTTGATGTACTTGACTCTCCCCAACCCAGGTCCTTTTGTGCCATCTGAAAGAGCTGGAGACAAGGCTGAGAAGCATAGAGAAACTCCATAAAGATGGAACGTTTGAGTGGGAGCTTTAGTAACACAGCTTATATTGGCTTTTGCTCCTTTCCTGTCTCACTCCTGTTTCCTGCATGCAGGCAGCTTATTTAGGAGATAATCCCAAGTTCTTGTCTCAGGTTCTATTTTTAGGGGAACTCAAAGTAGGGCATAGATCTTATGCTCTGGAGATTTGGATCACTCAGGAAAAAACCTTATGCAGTCGTGTACCACACATTATCCATTTGGGGAACATCAGACTGCATATATGTCCACGGTCCTGTAAATGTATAGTAGAGAACAGCAATTCTGATTGGGGAATGGGATACATGGTTCTCACCCAGATGTAGTGAATGCAACAGCTTCTCATACATGTATCTGATATCCCTTGTTGTTTTAGTCAACTAGGGCTGCTCTAACAGAAATACCACAGAATGGATGGCTTTAACAAAGGAAGGTTTATTCTTACATAGTCTGGTAGGCTGCAAGTCCATATTCAGGGTGTCTGCTGCAGTGGAAGACTTTCCTCTTGTCGGCTTAGGAGGCAAGTCCGGTATTGTATCAGTCTTTGTCCAGTGTGCATCTTGGCACAGGAACCTCAGGTCTGAAGGATGCACTCTTCTCCCGGTGCTGCTTGCTTGATGGTATGAGGTTCCCAATTCTCTGCCTGCTTCTCTGTCTTTTTATCTCTCATAGGATGAAAGGATTAAGGGTGGGGCAAGCCATACTCCAGGGAAACTCCCTTTACAATGGAGCAGGGAGGTAATCCTATGAAGGGATTTACAGCCCCACCCTAATCCTTTAACATACAGTTTAAGGAGACCACACAATGGAGGACAGTCACAAGATACTGGAATCATAGCCCAGCCACATGGCTACACATATTTTTGGGGAGACACAATTCAATCCATGACACTTGTTTACAAAGTGATTTTGCTGACAGCAGTAAATGGTACAGACATATATAACCTATAATACATTGGTTTTGAGCATCATAATAAATGCCTGTGTTACTGGCTTATGTATGTACTATACACCGTACTTTCTATTGTTATTTTAATGTGAACTTTCCTTACAAATAAAAAAATTTAGTATGTAACAGTATATGCTTCAACTTGTAGGCAGCAGCTTCCAATCTTGTGAATCATTTCTCTGTTGAGTGCTGTAGTATTATTACTGTTTAATTTTCTTTTGAAAACATTACAGTGAATTGAATTGCATCATGGTTCCCAAATGCAGCAGAACCAGTGCTAGTGATTTAGCAGCAGTATAACACATAGCATTGCTAAGTATTTAATGTGATGTTCACATAACATCCAAATCATGTAACAAGCTGTTTCACACAGTGTATTGTGAATGTTAAGTGTGGCATGACTGTAATTTTAAAAAGTGAGTGAGATAAAATTACATGATAAACTATAAAACCATAACAAGACATCAGTTCAGTTACTATGTAAAGAGGGTGAAGATAATTGTCAACTTAGGAAATTTCCATTCAATGTTGAAAGTTTTCTCCATTAGCGAGGAATAACAAAACCAGCCTCTAACATACTTCACACATTTTCTGTTATCTGAACCTTGTCAGGAAGCCCTGATGGTGTAGTGGTTAAGTATTACAGCTGCTAATGAAAAGTTCAAGTGCACCAGATGCTCCTTGGAAACTCTGTGGGGAAGTTCTATTCTGTCTTGTAGGGTCACTATGAGTCAGAATCAACTCAACAGTAACGGTTTTTGTTTTGTTTTGAACCTTGTCATAATTCCTTTGTGGTCTTTTTTATAGTTTACCTTTGCAGTCTCAAACAAGTCAACGAATCCTGATAGCTGGGCTGTCCTGGCAGGCCACTCAATGACCCGGAAACTGTTCTTTTCAAGGGAGATTATTGCATCCATGTACAAGAGAGCTAAGCTTATCTATGATTCTGACTGAGATGCTAAGCTACACTACCTCACACTAATGGGCTCCTTGCAGAAGCCACAGAGGTGCTCTGCTGTGATTTCCCTTTAAGGAGGAACTTAACATAAAGCTGTGAGGAGAGCAGTCAGCTAACAGCCTCTCTCTGTAGTGTCTTTGTGATCCAATACAATATTCCAGCAGAAACTATGCTCTTCCCTGAGGCAATTTTAGTCAATGAATTAATACAGCAGAGATACTGGGATCCGACTATTTCTGACAAATCAGGGGCTTCTCTGATTGACAGTCTTTGCTCAAGAGTCCATATTGTTTTGTCCGGGATATTGTCAGATATGTAACATGATGTGAAAGCATCTCTTGCCCAGTCCCACTTATTCTCCTTTGTTTTTCACAGGGGAAATAATCTGTCTTTTAGTGAGCCCTTGGCCTCTGGCTCTCACTAGTGCTTCTTAACTTCATTTTCCTTCATTTAGGTGAGACAGGAAGTCTAGAGGGGACTGGAGTTGGGCATTTTCTTTCACCCAGATAAGGTAGTTAAGCTCTTGTAAAATAGTTTCCCTTCAGGGTAGGCCTTTTAAAGGAGCACAGAGAACTCGAGGCATATTCTGTAATCATTATTTTTCTTCCTCCAGCTGGAAGTAGGAAGGGATATTTGCCTGATCTTCACTCTAAGAACCTGGTGGGGCTCCTGGAGATAAAAGTTGGGGGGGGTCCCCTAAAACTGACCTCTCTTGGGATTTTTGACTCTCAAGCTAGTCCACACTGAATCTCTAGCAGTTCATCTATTATAGTTTGAGGATTTCCAGTGATACAGGTTCCCAGTAGTAGGCTGCTTCTTCTAATCCCAATAATCCTATTGCACTACTAATTTCACCTCATCTGATTTCTGTTAGGACTTGAATTGACATACTTGGCAACAAAAGTGGTCTGAGAAAGTAAATACTAAGAGAGAGTTTGGGCAGTGGATCACTCACTGCTTAGCTGGCAATCAGGATCCTATTCTGCGTGTTACTCAAGACATAGATAGTCTTAGGCTGATGCCAATGAACTATAACCCAAGAGCCAAATCTTATCACCCAACTGCTTTTTTAAAAATAAAGTTGTATTGAAACATCAATTTTGATATTGTCTGTGGCTCCTTTTGTATTATAATGTAATCCAGTGCTGTCAAGTCAATTCTAACTCATAGCAACAGAGTAGAAACGCTCCACAGAGTTTACAAGGTGCACCTGGTGGGTCCAAACTGCTGACCTTTTGGTTAGCAGACATAGTATTTAACCACTGTGCCACCAGGGTTTCCTTGTACTGTAACTGCAGAGCATTTGATCTATAAAACCACAACAATGTACTCTACGGTCCTTTGCAGGAAAAGTTTACTGACTCCTCGTCTGTGGCACAAGGTGGCAGCTCATTTGTTAAAATTTTCTCTGACACTAACTGGAAAGAATATTCTGGTAGATGGGGAACATCCTCACCAGTGCAATTATTTAGCCACTTGAGAAATATGCATGAGTGGACACGGAGGAACAATGTAGAAAAGGCCAATAGAACTGGCTGACTGGTACTAAATTACATTCATCAGTGCTTCTGAGTTTCAGTTCAACATATAAAAAGCTTAGAAGTTGTAATTCCCATCTTCACTACAAGGAAAAGTCAGCGCAAACTGAAAAATCAGTAATTCTTTCTTAGATCATTGGAGTTACAGGGAAAACTGCTTTCCCCCAAACCATAAAGACAAGTGGATACAAGAAGTCACAACTTACCAGGTGCAGAAGCCAGAAGAAGCAGCCTACTACTGGGAACCTGTATCACTGGAAATCCTCAAACTATAATAGATGAACTGCTAGAGATTCAGTGTGGACTAGCTTGAGAGTCAAAAATCCCAAGAGAGGTCAGTTTTAGGGGACCCCCCCCAACTTTTATCTCCAGGAGCCCCACCAGGTTCTTAGAGTGAAGATCAGGCAAATATCCCTTCCTACTTCCAGCTGGAGGAAGAAAAATAATGATTACAGAATATGCCTCGAGTTCTCTGTGCTCCTTTAAAAGGCCTACCCTGAAGGGAAACTATTTTACAAGAGCTTAACTACCTTATCTGGGTGAAAGAAAATGCCCAACTCCAGTCCCCTCTAGACTTCCTGTCTCACCTAAATGAAGGAAAATGAAGTTAAGAAGCACTAGTGAGAGCCAGAGGCCAAGGGCTCACTAAAAGACAGACACCTAATAATGGGGTAATAGAACACCTTTGCACCCTGTAACTTACTACCACATCAACAGAGTTCTCATAGAATAACAGGGTACTGTAACTGAAAGAAATGGATGACACAGATTCTATTTTAAAATGAGTCTCTAGGGAAAATGAAAGACAATTGGAAAGACAAAAACACGGCTGTTAGAGGAAATTTTAGCCTCTGACATCACAGCTACAGCAAACAGTAAACAAAGCCTAATTCCTAGCCAGATAAACGTTAAGACCTTATACTAAAGCTCTTTCTACCTCAGGTCTTTTTGTCTAGTACATCATGTCCAGTGGTCTACAAAAAATTACAAGGCATACTAAACCTAAAAAATGAAACAAACAAAAGTTCGAAGAGAGGGTCTGAAAAGAGAGCAAATAACAGACCTGATACTGATATAGCAAGATTTGGAAACCGACAGACCAGAATTTTAAAATAAGGATGAGGACTCCAACAAACATAGTGGACAATGTATCACAGCAGATAAGTATCATAAGCAGAAATACGGAAACTCTAAGACAGACATTTTTAAAAAAATTATTTTATGTAATATAACTGAGTGAAAATGTACATTCCTGTATAAATTTACATACCACCTATATGCAGCTTCCACTGCTCTCCCTGCCCGGTGACAGCACACTATTCCTCTCTGCTCCATACATGTCTCGTTCTCCCAACAGTCTCTTTTTTTCCCTCCTCTCCACCCACTCTCCTTCCTCCAGCCAGAGGTCAGCAGGATGACATCCTATAGATGTATAGAACCATAAAGTGCATCCAATATATGGTCACTGCATTGCCAAGTCCAATCTATTCCTGTCCGAAGCGTGGACCTTTGTTATGATTTATGGTCAAGGGCAGCATCAGGGCCAGGGGCCATGCTCCCAGGGGAACCCCGAAACCACTGGACCATCAATTGAGGTCTTTTAGTGGGGATCTCAGGGTGAACCCCTTTTTATTCTTGTGTTGCCAGTGAGACTCAACTTAGTGAGCTCCATTGCAGCTATCACTGGTTGTGGCCAGGCACTATCTGGTTCTTCCAGTCCAAGTCTATGTAGGCACCCACTCACGTGGGTCTCTTTGTCTTCTGGGTTGTCTTTCCCCCATGCCATTTTGGTCCTCGGTGAGCATCCGTTCCTGCTGAGTTGGAACCATTTGCTGTGCCCTCAGATGGCAGCTTGGCAGCTTTTAAGACCCCAGACGCCACTCACCACGAAGGGTGCAGAGAGCCCTCTTAGCAAAATGCTAGTTGTGCCAATTGGCCTCTCTTAAGAAAGACATTTTTAAAATTCTAGAAATCAAGAACTCTGTAGTGGAAAAGAAGAATTTTTTTGAATTCTTCGGTAAACTGCACACAGCTCAAGCAAGAATCAATTGAACTTGAAGATACATCAGCAGAAATTTTCCAAACTGAAAAGCAAAGAGGAGAAAAAATGAAATACAAGAACTATAGGACAATTACAAAAGCCAGCCAAGTGGACAATTACAAAAGGTGTGAAAATATATGTAATGGAAATACTAGAAGGAGGAGAGAAAGAAATAGTTTGCAGCAGCAATGGCTGAGATTTTTCTGAAATTATTAACAGATGACAAACCACAGATCTAGAAAGCCCAAACATCAAGAAGAAGGAAAAAAACAACAACAAACAAAAACCTATATGCAAGCATATCACAGTCAAACTGTGCATATCAAAGAAAAATAGACAATCTTGAAAGAAGCTGGCAGTAGGGGAGACAACTCATTTACAGATGTACAAAAATAAGAATTGCATTGAATTTCTCTTCAGGAACCATGTAATCAAGAAGACAGTGGAGTGAAATTTCTGAAGTGTTGGAAGAAAAAAGCCAGGAACCTAGAATTCTGTATCCAGAATAATTACCCTTTGAAAGAGAAAAAGTAGTAAAGCCTTTCTAAGACAAATAAATATTGAGGGGATCTATTGCCAATAGATCTTCCTTACAAGAAAAGTTAGAAGAAGTTCTTCAGAGAAGGAAAATGATGTAGGTCAGGTACCTGAGTACAGATTGTCCTTAACTTACAACACATTTTGAGTTATGACAAGTCACACTTAAAACTGTTAGTTTTTATTTTTGCATATTTTATCATTAGTAATACCTACTATATGTAATGCTCCAACTCATAAAGACAAATAAAAATCAGATTTATAAAGGTATTTACAACAAAGGTGATCACTGAAAACTAAGAAAAAAGAATTATCCAATGTACATAAGAGCTGACTTAAGATGGAGTCACTGATACACAGTTCCATGATAAGTCAGGGACTACTTCTTACACAAAGAGAAGAAGAGCATGACAGATGGAATAAACAAAGATGAAATATTTTTTTAAGTTTTTCTTCATTTAATTGATCTAACAGATAACAATTTGGTCTAAAGAGCAATACCAGCAGTTTATCAGGTGGTTACAGCTTATGAATAAGTGAAATGAATGTCAGCAATGTAATAAGGTATGGAAGAGAAGTATTTAGGAATATTCTAAGACATCTGAAATATGAGTAAAGCAGTATAACATTATTTGAAAGTGGACTTAGATTACAAGTATTCACTTGAGGACAGCTACCAAAATTTATTTAAAAAGAAGTGTAACTGATATACTAAGAGGGGAGAGAAAATGGAACCATGTAAAATGTTTGATGAAAACCACAGGAAATATTTAAAAAGTGGGAGAAGAAAAGACACAAAGAACAAAGGCAACCAGTAGGAAGCAGATACAAATATGGTAGATATAAATCCAATTATTTACATAATTTTAAATGTGTATAATCTGAATTCATCTATTAGGAGACAGAAACTGCCAGACCAGGTGAGAGAACAAAACCCAACTACATGCTGACTATATGCAACCTGTTTCAAATATAAAGACAGACAGATTAAAAGTAAAGTGTTCAAGTGGCTAACAAGAATATGAAAAAAATGTTCAAGGTCATTAGTGAAATGCAAATCAAAATCACAGAGGAATGTACTTCTCCCCAGCACACCCCAAACCAAACCCACTGCTGCCAATTTGATTCTGACTCACAGCAACTCCATAGAGCAGAGAACAGCCCTGTAGAGTTTCCAAGGAGCACCTGATAGATTTGAACTGTTGACATTTGGCTTAGCAGACATAGCACTTAACCTTGAACTATGCATCATGGTTTCCTCTCCTTAAAAGAATGGCCAATATTGAAAAACAAACAACAACAACAAAAGAACAGAAATACAAGAATTGGTGAGGATGTGGAGAAATTAAAATCCTCCATGCACTCATGCCCTGTGGATGAGACTGTGAATAATGCAGCTGCTATGGCTAACAGTACAGTGGTTGCTCCAATTGTTAATCAGATAATTACCATGTAACTCAGCAATTATACTACCAGATAATATACCCCAAAGAAATAAAAGCAGGAACTCAGGCAGATACATGTACACTAATGTTCATTGCATTGCTATTCACAGCAGGTAAAAGATGGAAGCAACTCAATTTCCATCAACAAATGACTAGCTAAATAAATTGTGATATATCCACACAATGGAATATTACTGTTAGGGTCCGCGATTTTCAAGATGCGACACTGTTACTTTAAAGGTTAAATTTTATTAAAAAAGTATGCCCAATAGGAAAAATACTGGTGCACCACGGACGCACCCCAAGCTACACAGAGCGGGGGGCGACAACGAGTTTCCTCAGCACCCAGTATTTAAGTCATGAGATTGCAAAGCAGGGAGGGTGAACTGACCTTTACATTGATTGGTTAACTCCTATTAGTTGTAAAATGTGGTCAGGGTCTAGGGGTCACTTGCAGGCTGTCACCTGCAAGGTTACCCCCAGGCTTGTCTTGTGACAGTGTTTTGTAAGACAAAGGTGAGATTATTCTATGGTATTTTCTGCTATTAAGTTGTTTCCTGGGGCTTTCTTTAATACCTCGAAGTTTTACCACACCCTTCTTCATTTCAACATTACTTAGATATAAAGAAAAATAAAGTTCTGATACACGCTACAAAATGGATGAAACTTGAAAACATTATGCTGAGTGAAATAAATCAAACACAAAAAGACAAGCTATTGTATGATTCCACTTATATGAAATATGTAAAATAGGCAAATGCATAGAAACAGAAATTTATTAATGGTGACCAGGGGGACATGAGAGGGGAAAATACTGGAACAAAGAAAGCTGAAAATGATGAGTGGTGATCACTGTACACCGTGGTGAATGTCGTCAATGTCACTGAACAGTACACACAGATGTGATTGAAATGGTACGTGTTTTACTGTATATACTTCACCACAACAAAAATATTTTTTTTAAAGTAAAGTAACGGAGACAGGCATGCTAACATTAATCAAAAGGAAGCTAAAGTAGCTATGTTAATTTCAGAAAAAGCAGGAAAACTATCAGGTATAACCCACCCCAAAATCAAACCCATTCTGACTCACAGTGATCCCACAGGACAGAACAGAACTGTCCCATAAAGTTTCTCAGAAGCACCTGTTGGATTTGAATTGATGACATTTTGGTTAGCAGGCATAGCTCTTAACCACCATACCATCAGGGTTTCCATCAGGTATAAAAGCATATATATCACATAATAACAGGAGAGTTAGTTTTCCAAAAAGTCATAAAAATCCTGAATATGTGTTTACCTAATGACAAAGTGTAAAGCATGTGTGAGGTGAAAACTGATAGAACTACAAGGAAAGAGACAAATCTACTATCATCATTTAAGAGTTCACCACTCGTTTATCTGTAACTGACAGATGTGGCAGGCAGAAAATCTGTAAGGATGTAGTTAAACTGAACAGCTGTATTAATCAACTGGATCTAAATGACATTTACAGAATGCTTCATCCAGTGACAGCAGAATATGTATTCTCGGGCTCATGTGGAAATTTCACCAAGACAGATCCTGTTAGGGTCCGTGATTTTCAAGACGCGACGTTGTTTCTTTAAAGGTTAAATTTCATTAAAAAATATGCCCAATAGGAAAAATACTGGTGCACCACGGACGCACCCCAAACTACACAGAGCGGGGGGCGATGACGAACTTCCTCAGCACCCAGTATTTAAGTCATGAGATTACAAAGCAGGGAGGGGGAACTGACCTTTACATTGATTGGTTAAGGCCACCTGGAATTCCTGTTAGTTGTAAAATGTGGTCAAGGTCTAGGGGTCACCTGCAAGGCTGTCTGTGGTCAAGGTCTAGGGGTCATTTGCAAAGCTGTCCCTAGGCTTGTCTTGTGACAGATGTTTTGTAAGACAAAGGTGAGATTACTCTATGGTATTTTGTGCTACTAAGTTGTTTCCTGGGGCTTTCTTTAATACCTTGAATTTTTACTGTACCCTTCCTCATAGGCTGTCACTTATGACTCATTTCAACAATCCCATCCTGGACCATAAAACAAACCTTAAATTCTTTTAAAGAATAGAAATTATGGAAAGTATGCTCTTAGACCACAATGGAATTAAACAAGAAACCAGTAACAGAAAGATAGCTGGAAAATCCAAACATTCGGAGCTTGAACAACATACTCCTAAATAACATATGGGTCCCCCCCCCAAAAAAGTCTCAAGAGTTATTTAGAAATATTTCAAATTAAACAAAAATACACCTCGCCAAAACTTGCAGGATGCAACAAAAGCAGTGCTTTGCAGAAAATTTATAGCATTGAATGCATATATTAGAAAAGAAAAAAGATTTAAAAACATAATTTAAGCTTCCAATCTTAGAAAACTAGGGAAAAAATAAAAGCAAATCACAGCCAAAGTAAACAGAAGAAAATAAATATTAAAAATTAGAGCAAGGCTATAGAACACAAGATTGTTACGGATTGAATTACGTTCCCCCAAAGTGTGTATCAACTCAGTTAGCCCATGATTCTAAGTATTCTGTGATTGCTCACAATTTTGTCATCTGATGTGATTTTCTTATGTGTTGTAAATTCTGCATCTGTGATGTTAATAAGACAGGGTTATAAGCAGTTATAGTAATGAGGCAGGACTCAACCTACAACATCAAGTTGTCTTTTAAGTCAATCTCTTTTGAGATATGAAAGAGATATGAGACCAGAGAGATAGGGGGACCTCATACCACTAAAAAATAAGAGCCAAGAGAACAGTGCTTCCTTTGGACCCAGGGTTTCTGAGATGAGAAATTCCTCAGTGATGACGTGGGCCTTCTTACAAAGGTCACACACACATAAAGAGAGAGAGAAACAGAGAGAGAGAAAGCGTTCTCTTGGAGCTGGCATCTTCAATTCATACTTCTAAACTCCTAGACTATGAGAGAATTAATTTTTCTTCATTAAAGTCATCCACTTGCAGTATTTCTGTTATAGCAACACTAGGTAACTAAGAGAAAGGCTAATAAGGGAAGGTCAATTTCTTTGCTAATACCAGCAATAAACAATTGGAATTTAAAATAAAAAACACACACCATTTACATTAGCACCAAAAATAATACAACGCTTAGGTATAAATCTAACAAAATACAGGTCTGAGGAAAACTACAAAATTCTTATAAAAGAAATGAAAAATGTATAAAGAAATGGAGAGATACTCCATGTTCATGAATAGGAAGACTCAATAGTGTTAAGATGTCAGTTTTTCCTAACTCGACCTACGAATTCAAGACAATTTCAGTCAAAACAAACTAACAACTGATTCTGAAGTTAATATGGAGAGACAAAAGACCCAGAATAAACAAGACAATATTGAAGGCAAACAAAGTTACAGGACTGATACTACCAAATCTCTAGACTTACTAACATAAAGCTACAGTGATGAAGACAACACAGCATTAGTGAAAGAATACACAATTAGGTCATCACAACAGAACAGAGAATACAGAAATACACAAATACAGTCAACTCATCTATAACAAAGGGGCAAGAATGGAAGTGAAATCAGAGACATGTTAGTCCAAGTTTATGGAAATAATACCATGAAGAAAAAAAACCCTATATCCAGTGTCACTCAGTCCATTCTGACTCACAGTGACCCTAAAGACAGCAAGTGTACAAATGGATTAAAAGTTTTTTCTGAGGGGAGAGAAACTGTCACTGATGAAGAGAGGTAAGGGCAGCCAGCAACGAGCAGAACAGATGAAAACGCTGCAAAAATTAATCAAACTGTGCACTGAAATCACTGGCTGAATGTGAAAAGCATAGCAAACTCAGTAAACACTGATAGAGAAACAGGAAAATCTTAACTGAAAATCTATGCATGAGAGATGTGTGTGCAAAAATGGTCCTGAAGTTGCTCACTGATGAACAAAAACGACTTGAACTTTTTCACCAACAACTTATGGCTCATGACTCGACAGCACTTGGCTTTTATCACAACAATGTACCAGCTTACACAGTACTGTCTGTGAGGGAGGTTTTAGCCAGTAAACGCACAACTGTATTGGAACACCTTCACTAATCACCTGGTCTGGCCCCCAATGACTTTCTTTACCTGAAGATAAAGGAAATGTTGAAAGGAAGACATTTCAATGGCATTCAGGATATTAAGGGTAATACAATGAGAACTCTCATGGCCATTCCAGAAAAATAGTTCTGCTTTGAAGGGTGGACTAGGCATTGGTGTCAGTCCATAGCTTCCCAAGAGGAGTACTTCAAAGGTGACCCCAGTGATATTCAGCAACAAGGTATGTAGTACTTTTTCTAGGACGAGCTCACGAACTTAATTGTCAATACTGTTCACCAATACTATAATTCAAGAACATCAGTTCTTCAGTTTTCTTTATTCATTGTCCACATACATATTAGAAGAGCTAAAATTCAAAACACTGACACCAAAATGCTGGTGAGAAAGTGGAATAACAGAAACTTTTATTCATTGTTGGTGGGAATGCAAAATGGTACAACCACCTTAGAAAATAGCCTGCATTCTAAACAGGCTTACTGTATGATCTAGCAGTTGTGCTCCTCAGTATTTAACCAATAATATACAAACCTAAGTCCACACAAAAACCTGCACATAAATGTGCAGCTGTATTTAGAATTTTGTGATGCAAAAAACTGGAAGCAACCATGAACTCTCCAACAGGTGAATGGATAAACTGTGGTACATCCATACAATGGATATTACTCAGCAATAAAAAAAGTGAGGTATCAAGTTAGCAAAAGACATGGAAGAATCTTAATGCATATCGATGAACAAAAAGAAGGCTGTCTGAAAAGGCTACATACTGGTATGATCCCAACTGTATAGTATTTTGGAAAACTATAGAAACAGTAAAAGCTACTGAGCTTTGGAATGCTTGCCTGAGCAGGGCAGATGCAGGCATGAGGACTGTGGGCCTAGATGCCAAGGAACACAGGAAGCTGAGTTGTCTCAGTCTCAAAATGTATGATCAAGACCTCTTGGGTTTCAAAGTGTTCTGCCATGAACTCTGGTGTTTCTAAGGGTGGAGTCACTACTCAGATGGACGAAGAGAATGGTGTGCCTGAAGCCAAGGGAACAGAGTTGCCATACCAGTGGGCCTGGATGGTAGAGTTTCAGCTGAAGGTCAAGGGGCCTTCACTCAGAATTCAGAGAGTTTGGAGGGCAGGGCTATTGCATAAATGGTCACAGAGAACAGGGGATTATTTGCAAAGCCTTGGGGGCTAATGTATTCTGCTGACTTGCTTGATGTCTATTAGCCCTCTTTTCCCTTCAGTTTATCATATTTGCAATGGAAATGTCTAGCTTGTGCCTATTTTGCTATTGTGCTTGGGAAGCAGATAATCTGTATTCTAGATTTCACAGATGAAGAGTAATTTTTGGATTTTAGACTTCTATTTGATTTAAGACTTTTCTGTGATGGGGCGGGGTGAATATGTTTTAAATGTGGCAAAGAAATGAGTTTTTTGGGGGGGCAAAGGATGAGATGTCACAGATTGAACTACATACCCACCAAACATGTGTCAACTTGGTAAGGCCGTGATTCCCAGTAGTGTGTGGTTGTCCTCCATTTTGTGATTTTCCTGTGTATTATAATTCATAATCTTTGTCTGTGGTTAAAGAGGATTAGGGTGGGGTGTAACACCCTTGTTCAAGTCACATCCCTGATCCAGTGTAAACAGAGTTTACCTGAGGTGTGGCCTACACCACCTTTTATCTCTCAAGAGATAAAAAGAGGGGGAAGTGAGCAGAGTTGGTTATCTCATATCACCACAAAAGCAGTGCTAGGAGCAGAGCACATCCTTTGAACCCAGGATGGAGAAGTCCCTAGTCCAGGGGAAGATTGATAAGAAGGACCTTTCTCCAGGGCCAACAGAGAGAGAAAGCCTTTCCCTTGGAAGCAATACTCTAAATTTGGACTGCTAACCTACTAGACTGAAAGAAAATAAAAATCCCTTTGTTAAAGCCATCCACTTGTGGTATTTCTGTTATAGGAGCACTAGAGGACTAAGAAGTGACTTTCACAAAGCACGTAAGTCCTCAGAGCTTTCCTTGCCTTATCCATACATGAGTTAATTAACTAATTTAATGACTTAATGTCTAGTACTTGGTCTTCTTTTTTTATTATTATTATGATTGAATGAAAATGTACATTCCCATATAAATTTGCATGCTTACATATATGCAGCTCCCACTGCTCTCCCTGCCCAGTGACAGCACACTCTTCCTCTCTGCTCCACACATTTCCTATCTTCCCAACAGTCTCCCATCTCCGCCTCTCCACCCACTCTCCTTCCTCCAGCAAGAGGTCTGCAGGACGGCACCCTACAGATGCATAGAACCATAAAGTGCCCACAAAATATGGTTGGCCCTCTCTTTGTATCATGAGCTATTCAAAGATTTTAAAAGTAGATCATAAATTTACTATCTCACTATTAAAGCAAAGCCCACATAAAGAAAAGCTTTCCAGTCAATGAGAAGAAACTATGTGTGCCCAGCACTTAGGGGCAGAGCTGTAATTAAGGCTGCTTCTCCCAGGCCTTCTTAGGTTGGCACAGTTCTCAGTTAAGAGCACCCATTCACTGGCCACAGGGAGCAAGAATCCACAGATTGTACCCATGAGGGTGCAGGCTTTTAACCACTGTCACACAAAAGATTTAAAATTTCCATGATTATGACCTTGAAACATCCCTCCAATGAGAAGTGAAGAAAAGGCTAGAGGGAGGTTACTGTCTGCTGCTGATGCCAGTAGTAGCATGGATGGTTCTTGACTGTGTGTGAGCACTAGTGTGCTCCCTCTAGTGGGGGTGCGGAGAAGGAACTAGTGACTTCCACCAGCAGTTTTAGTGATACTAGAATCTATTTCCTGAGCACACTGTCAGAAAGTGGAAAGTCCTTGAGGTTCTAGGCAGCTGTGCACTGAACTTATTTCAGGGATAACGGGGAAGACAAACTGCCAGCCTACACTGTGAATACTGATATAGACTCTGTCTTACATACTCTCCCTATTGGCATCTGTTTCCTCGCAGATAATTAACATTTTTTTAATGCTGTACATAGGGGTCCCAAACGCAACACCTCAGGGGGCAGGCAGACAATGTAAACGAGCAACACCTCAATGAGGTAAGACTGGAGAGCTGCAGGGACAGTGGGAAACTGGAGAAAGCAGACTCTCTATACAGGGGCAAAGGAGCTCTGGTGGTGCAGCGGTTAAGGACTTGACTGCTCACTGAAAGGTTGGTGGTCGAAACCCACCAGCTGCTCCACAGGAGAAAGATAAGGCCGTCTGCTTCTGTATAGACTTGCAGCCTTGAAAACCCTATGGGAAAGTTCTACTCTGTCCTGTAAGGTCACTATGAGTCAGAATCAACTTGATAGCAATGGACTTGGTTCTAGGTTTGGTATAAGTGGGCAAAGGTCCCTTGGTGACGTAAACAGTTGGCACTCAACTACTAATCTGAAGGTTGGCAGTTCAGACCTGATCAGCGAAACCACAGAAGGCAGGCCTAGTGACCTGCTTTTGTGAAGACTGCAGAAAAAAAAGCCTCTTTGGAGTAGCTGTACTCTCTAACACACGGGGTCTCGGTGAGTTAGAATTGACCCCAAACCAACAGGTTTATTTTTGTTTTTGTTTTTATAAGAGGGCAGACATGGGATTGTTGCCATATTGGATTTTTCAAAAGCAGTCAGAAAGTCAGCTTTTACAAAAAAATTTGCAAATTAACTAAAATTCTGAGTAGGCAAAACCTAGTGCATTGGTGCACCATATTTGCCCCACAGATCACTGTTGTACAATCTCTGTTCTACAGCTTATAAAATATATCTACATTCTTCTCCAACATTCAAAGAAAGTTCTAGGAAACCTTTTTATTTTTAAGAGGAGGAAATTAAGTCTCTGAGCCAGGAGCCTCCTCTTATCACTCACTATGAATGAGACTGCTAGAGCTAAAGCCCATCCTCCTTTCCAAAGTGAGTCCTTGGACTTTCAGCTACCAACACCCCCCTCCCTTCTAATGGGTTATGGACTATTTGAGCCAAGAATCATATGCTAAATGTTTGGCTCTGGTTCACGTCTGTTTAGTATAAGCAGTCATTACTACTCCAGCTAGAAATGCCTGAAGTAAGGTCCAGCTACAGGGTATCTATGTGGGACAAAGTCTTTAGAGAAAGAAAACTCAGGTTCCACTTAACTGGGCCTACAGTAATGGTTCAACATGATAGCCTTTTTCAAGGTCTGATTCAGCTGGCCTCAGAAGTCCTGCGGAAATAAGGGACATATGCCTTTAATTAAAATTATTTTTAGATTTTCACTGAATGTGCAACAATTAAACAGAAGAGCTCCACAAGGAAGACATAGGTTCTCAGGTTTCTGGCATTTCTTCACAAATAGGTCACCCAAAGTAAGATTTTAACAGCACGGAGCAAGCACCACCCCAATGATTCTCCATTTTTCTGCTTTGGACAGTTATTTTCTACATTGATTCAGGTTCTCCAAGGCTCAGACAGCAAGATGGGATTAGACATGCAAGACATGGGGAAATGTCTACGAAAGAGGAAGGAGAAAGGAACAGGTGTAGGTAGGCAGGGAGAAATTGAGACCATGATGCAGATCTGACTTCAGTGAAAGGAGACAGGGAAGGAAGGTTTAGCTGGGGAGAACCTCCGACCACAGCACATTTCTGAGAAGGTCCATTCCAGGCTGATGGGAAGTCCTCAGGCCAAAGCTGCCTGTTAGAGGAAATCTGTATGAAGGAAGAATGGCCTGACTTTTGTATTTCTGCTCTGCTCGGTCATTGGCCAGGACGGTTCTAGGCACACTGGCCTCTGGGTGAACCTCACTAACGTGGATGAAAGGTGCAACAGTTGAGGTTATTAGTGAACCATGCTCCATGCATCAGATTTATTGATGGCATCTGAGCAGGGAAGCTCCATGACCACCATATTCTCCTTACCTGGATTTAAAGTAGGTGACCTCACAATAGAGTTGAAGTTGTCTCTCCAGGTGAGTGAAACGATTTGATGAAACCTTGTAAATTATTATCTTTTGTTGTTTCTCTCTCTTTTTCTCTCTTAGATTGTATAGAAAATAGAACAAAGAAGTCAGCAAGTGCTTGCTAAAACATTATCTTTCTTACTGATAAACCAGAGATTTGTGAGTGTGGCTTATATTTGCAGGTAAGTGGTATTCTCAGTGCTGAGTTGTAGAATTATCCACTTAAAGACACTCAGACTAGCAGTACTGGCCACTATACTAAACCAAAAACACAGATGCCACCGAGTCAATTCTGACTCATGGTGATTCCATGTGTGACAGAGTAGGACCATATTCTACAAAGTTTTCAATAGCTGCTTTTTCAGAAGTAGGTCACCAGGTCTTTCTTCCAAGGCACCACTGAGCTAACTTTGCCAAGCTTTTGGTTAGCAGTGAGCATGTTAACCATTTGCACCACTTATGGACTCCAATGACTGTTGCAGAGCTCTCTAAATCTCAGGTTGTCTCTGGAAAACTGATAATATGTAATAACGGGGGACAGTGAGTGCTTCCTATGGGCAGCCTCATTTCCACAAGAAGAGTGGAGCAAGCTGGGCTATGCATACTAACTTTATGCTTTCACGGAGACAGGAATGAGTGAGTTCAGAAAAATAAAGAGAATTTTAATTACTGGAGCTACTTCTTGGACACTCTAGGGGGCAGTTCTACTCTGATCTTTAGGGTTGCCAGGAGTTGGACCTGATTCAACAGCAATGGGTTTTTTGGAGCTACTTCAATGTGGTAGAAAAATTAGGAATGAGGAAGGAACATCTTTCCAATTCTACAGTGAGTGTCCTCAAAAGCAGACAAGGATTTGAATGAAGGAGGTTTATCTGCAATATGGGTTTAAGCATAAAAACAATCGTGGGCAGAGTGTAAGACAGGGCAGTGTTTTGTTCAGCTGAGCATGTGGTCACTATGAGTAGGAATTGACTCCATGGCACTTAACAATAATAACAAGGACAGAAGGCAAAAGTGAAGGAATGGGGACAGGAAGAAAAGAAAGATGGTGTTGTGTGGTGGGTTTCTAGAAGCAGGCGGCAGTTAGTGCTTGGAATGTAAGATGTTTTGTAAGGAACGACAGCTGTGAAAGGAGGGAGGTGGAAGCAGGACTCAGCAGTCAGATCACGAGGCAGACTCAACACAGCTTTGGCCGACCAGATTAGAGCTCTGGAGTAAGTGCTGACCATCAGTGTTGTGTGCTGGGCCCAAATGCTCAGGCCTTGACACTCTTATCTCGTTCACTTACCAAATAGGGATTGCCTGTGAAAGGTGTGATCTCAGGAGGGGTAACTTTGAGCACCAAGGCCAACCTTGAAGAAGCTGGTAGCTGGCAGCTGCTGCTGGTCATACTCCTTGTAGAAGGGCATCAGGGAGTCCTTCCACGAGGGGCGAGTCCTTCCATGAGCCAAGAGCTGATCAGGATATTGTGCATTTCCTTGCCTGTGACAAACAAAAAAACAACAGTACACTGTATGTTGAGTGAAATATTGCTGTGGATAACTAATGTTCCCCTCCACTGGGCAGTCTGCATCCTTTGAGATCATACCTTAGAACTGTCCTACAAGGGGATGTGGATGCTGAGGTTTTAACTATTACCTCTCATTTGCCACTGGTTGAGGGTTGCCCCTGGAGGCATGAAGTCTCCTGTGCATCCCGGCTTTCCTGACGACAAGCAAAGCAAGTACCTGCAGTACCAGAGAACAGCCTCAGTCAGAGAAACTCAGATATTGGAAGCAGGAGCCTATCCACTGTGACTGCTGATCAGCTCAAGGGTGTCTATCTCAGGGCATGTGACATCTGCCACACCCCTGAATATGCTAGCAGTGTCACACAGGGACTGCCAGTTAAGTTCGAGAACTCATTCTAGGAAAAGTGCTCCATACCTCATTGCTGAATATCACTAGGGTCACCTTTGAAGTACTCGCCCTGGGAAGCTATGCACCAAGGCCAGTGCCTAGTCTACCCTTGAAAGCACCTTTGGAACTCCTTTTCTGGAATGACCATTAGAGCTTTTGTTGTATTACCCTTGATGTCTTGAATGTCACCAAAAGGTCTTCCTTTCAATATTTCCTTTATCTTCAGGTAAAGAAAAAAGTCACTGGGACCCAGATCAGGTGAGCAGGGAAGGTGTTCCACTATAGTTATTTATTTACTGGCTAAAAACTCCCTGACAGACAACTGTACAGTTAAATTCACAAATTGCCACTTTACCAGCATGTGCAATAGAATAGCCATGCCAGAAAGAGTTCCAAAATTGCTTTGAAGGGTGGACTTGGCACTGGAATTGGTGCATAGCTTCCCAGGGAAATTACTTTGAAGATGACCATAGTGATACTCAGCAATGAGGTATGTAGCACTTAGAACAATGAAGTCCATGGACTTGTCAGACCTTGTATGTATTAAAGTAAAGCTAAGCAGCAATTGTCTGTTGCATCTTTGTGACCAGTGGTTGTGTGGTTCAGTTTGAGCAAATGTGAGCCCCAATAGTCATCCTAAAATCAGATGATGAATAGAGTATGAGATGATGAGTGATAGTGTACATCATTCTCATTGCAGCAGGAGGACGTGCAGTTCAGACTGCATTTGGAATAGTTTGTGACTTTTAATAGGGATATATATATACTTTGAGTCGGATCCGACTCGACAGCACTTGGCTTGGCAAGAATAAATGTTTGGCTTTGGGAGGTGTTTGAGTTTCTTCCTAATCATCCAGTAGTTCCGTGTTAACCATCATCCACCACACACAGTAGTAGAGAAATTTTGAGGGGAATTACACTTGGGGTGCCACAACTCCTAATGTATTATTCTGCTGGAGCCAGCTCCTGCTCCAGCCTTTCCATGTCTGTTGTGATTTACACCAATGAAAGTTACACATGTGAATGCTTATAGACAGAATTCTAGAAGCTCAGCTTCTTGTGTAGCCCCAAATTCCTGGGTCTAAATCTCTAGAATTTATAACCTTTGGTTTAATACAAGCTTTTAATGATTACTGGAGTCCTGACTGTATAGTGGTTAAAAGTTTGGCTGCCAGCGAAAAGGTCCATAGTTTGAATTCACCAGTTGCTCCTTGGAAACCCAATGGGGCAGTTCTACCTTGTCCTATAGGATCACTATGACTTAGAATCGTGCTTGATGGCAACAGGTTTGGTTTGGTTTTTAACAGCTGATAGCCTAGACCTAATTGCAGCAGGACTGTTGTTCCCCTTGCATTATTCCCTCCTTGAGTGCAGTGAGGACACCATGGGTCCAGTGGAGAGGGAGGTTTTAATTGCTAGCTAGGAAGCAGGAAGGCAGACTCCTTAAAGTGTTTTGCCTAGGAAGCAGTGTCTTTTGGACCATTCTTCAATTTTCTTCGGTCCTTCAGGCTTAATAATACACACGCCATCTGCTCTCTCCCTTAGCCTGTGCTGCTCTGGAAGCCATCTTTTCTTCCCAGTGGATGAAGAACATAATTCAATACGGGGTTCTTTTTCCATTTTTAAAATATGGACTCCCAGAAGCCTGTGTGGTGTAACTTTGGTAGAGTCAAGATGTAATTTGCAATCGACTATTTTTTGCCTGTATGAAACTATATTATAAAATTAAATGAACCTGGGAAGGCAAAAGTATCTATCACTGCACCTAAAGTATAATAGAAATAAAAACATGAATAGATGAATGTCCCCAGACCATTTACCACCCAACTTGTGAAGGGAATTCTACCAGTACCCACAGAGCTCTTTTATCTCACCCCATCCCAAACTGTCCAGAACTGCCTGATTACTACACTTGATCAGTCAGAGAGGATCAGGAATAAAGAAGGAATATTTAATCTGAAATTTGAAGCATACTCCATCCCATCCTTTCCATTTCCGTAAATGGCACCATCATTAAGTACTATAGAACACAACTCTAAAGTATCTGGAACCAGCCCATTTCTTTGTTTCTACTGTCACATTACTCACCTAAAGCCCTCTCATATCTCCACGACTGGCTTCCCTGCATCCATTATTATTCCTCTCAAATAATTTTCTTCAAAGCAGGCAACATTATTGTTCCTTAGGTACTTAAATTTTATTTATGTCATCCCTCTCCTTACAATATGTCTCTTATTTCCCATTGACCTTAGACATTAAATCGAACCTTTTAGGTATTACAAAACCCCACACAATCAGGGTCTTACCCACCAATTCCAGCCATGGCAACCTTGTCTGAGATTCGATTCCCCTGAAAGCAAATCCTGAGACAAGGATTTGCTTATTTTGGATGCTCCAGTTTATTTTGAGCCCTCCCCCACCTGCACCTAGCTGCAAAAGACCTCTTTAGAGTGTTGAAAAGCAAAAATGTCATCTTGAAGACTAAAGTTGGCCTGACCCAAGCCATGGTATTTTCAACCCCTTCATATGCATGCAAACACTAGATGATCAATAAGGAAGACAGAAGAACTGACTCCTTTGAATTGTGGTATTGGAGAAGAATGTTGAATATACCATAGACTGCCAAAAGAATGAATTGATGTGTCTTGTAAGAAGTATAGCCAGAGTGCTCCTTAGAGGAAAGGATGGCAAAACTATGTCTTATACACTTTGGATATCTCATCAGGAAGGATTAGTCCCTGGAGAAGGACATCATGCTTTGTAAAGCAGTGGGTCAGGGAAAAAGAGGAAGACCCTCAACACAGTGAATTCTCACAGTGACTGCAGCAATGGGGTCAAACATAACAATGATTGTGGGCACAGCACTGGATGGAGCAGTTTTCTTTCTGTTGTACATAGGGTCACTATGAGTCCGAACCTACCTGATGGCACCTAACAACTACAACAATTTATTTTGGAGGCAATCTGAAGAAGCACTGTGAAGAGAGAGTAGATGAGACAAAGAAGGGAGTGCTCTACTTGGTGGGTTACTACTGTGGGCCCTGGGAGCTTAGTTCTACTGTGGAGCCTCAAAGATCTAGGTGGAACACACTTTGAATTGTCTACAGAGAGAAGAGGAAACTGGGGTATTTATTCATTCTCTGGAGTCCTTGAGTGGTGCAAATGCTTAACTCTCAGCTGCTAACTGAAAGGTTAGAGTTTTGAGTACATTCAAAGATACCTCAGAAGAAAGGCCTGGTGATCTCCTTTCAAAAAATCAGCCATTAAAAACCCTGCAGAGCACAGTTTTACTCCAATACACATGAGTTCACTATGAGTCAGAGTCAAATCCATGGCAACTAGCAGGAAGGAAGTTTTCAAGTACTCCCATCCCTATGGACATCATATGAGAGTCACTTCTGGTGTTCCGCACATTACAGCCAAGTTTGCACTGTAGCCTGAGCTTGCCGCACAGCCTCCTTTTGCTCTGGCTCCTCCTTTGGAACATAGCTTTCTGGGTCTCCTGACAAACAGGCCAAAGCAATATTACCAAAAGTGGCCTACTGGGAATCTAAGTAGCCCTACCAAGTTCTATGTATCTTTGTTACTGACAGGAGGAGAAGATATTACAGAATTCACCAGACCAATAGACCTCTAACAATTTTACCAATGTGGCAGACACTTGATCTCTTGTCGGGTTTATCTCTCACTATCTGGTGTGCTTGTGTCTTTCCAGGTTACCCAGAATTCCTACAACTTCCTGGTCTTCAAGTCAAGTTAACATGATATCATCAGTGTAGACAACCATCGTGATCTGTGGAATGATTAGACAATCACATTGTTGTTGTTAGGTGCCACTGAGTCACTTCCGACTCATAGAGACCCAATAAACAACAGAACAAAACACTTCCTGCTCCTGCGCCATGCCTACAATTGTTTTTATGCTTAAGCCCATTGTTGCAGACACTGTATCAGTCTATCTCCTTGAGGGTCTTCCCTTTTTTGCTGCTTAGCGTGATGTCCTTCTTCAGGGACTGATCCCTCCTGACAACATGTCCAAAGCATATGAGACACAGTCTCACTATCTTTGCTTCCAAGGAGCACTATGGTTGTACTTCTTCCAGAACAGACCAGTTTGTTCTTTTGACAGTTTATGGTATGTTCAATATTCTTCTACAACATCACAATTCAAAGGTGTCAGTTTTTCTGTCTTCTTTATTCATTGTCTAGCTTTTGCACGCTTATGGTATGTCTGAAAATACCATAGCTTGGGTTAGGCGCACCTTAATCTTCAAGACAACATCTTTACTTTTCAATGCTTTAAAGAGATCTTTTGCAGCAGAGTTT
Source organism: Heterohyrax brucei (assembly GCA_028571685.1). Classification (NCBI taxonomy): domain Eukaryota; kingdom Metazoa; phylum Chordata; class Mammalia; order Hyracoidea; family Procaviidae; genus Heterohyrax; species Heterohyrax brucei. Next base: position 113,848,788 of record CM053143.1, on the reverse strand, counting down.
CCTAATGCAATGCATCTTTTGTTTTCTTGATTGCTGCTTCTATGATCATTGACTGTGGAACCAAGTAAAACGAAGTCCTTGACCTCAATCTTTTCTGCATTTATCATGATGTTGCTTACTCGTCCAGTTATGAAAACTTTGGTTTATTAATGTTAAAGTGCAACCTATACTGAAGGCTGTGGTCTTTGATGTTCATCATAAGTATTTCAAATTCTCTTCACTTTCAGTGAGCAAAGTCGTGTCATCTGCATAACGCAGGTTGTTAATGAGTCTTCTTCCAATCCTGACTCCTTCTTCTTCTTCATATAGAAGAATAGATTTGCTCAGCAGACAGATTGAAAAGGTATAGTGAAAGCACACAACACTGACACACACCTTTCCTGACTTGAAACCTTGCAGTGTACCTTTGTCTGTTTCACAGGACTGCCTCTTGATCCACGTACAGATTCCTCATGAGCACAACGAAGTGTTCTGGAATTCCCGTTTTTCCCAATGTTATACATAAGTTGTAAGATCCACACAGTCAAATGCCTTTGCATAGTCAACGAAACACAGGTAAACATCTATCTGGTATTCTATGCTTTCAGCCAAGAGCCATCTGACATCAACATCAGCATTCCTGGTTCTATGTGCTCTTCAGAATCTTTGTCTGGCATTGTCAGAAAGAACCTTTCAAGATCTATCCTGAAGCACAATGCTGTCAGTGATAGGATAATATCCATATACCTACAAGGAAGGCCAGTTAAGAGATCTATTATTCAAATTTACACACCAACCACTAAGGCCAAAGATGAATAAATTAAAGATTTTTATCAGCTTCCAAGTAGAAAAGTGACTGAACATGCAATACACTGATTCATTACTGGTGATTGGGATGCAAAAGTTGGAAACAAAGAAGAAATATGGCCCTGGTGATAGAAATGATACTGGAGATGACTGACATAATTTTGCAAGACCAATGACTTCTTCATTGCAAATGCTTTTTTTTCATCAACATAAACAATGACTATATAGATGGGCCTTGCCAGATGGAATAGACAGAAATCAAACTGACTACGTCTGTGGGAAGGGATGATGGAAAAGCTCAGTATTATCAGTCAGGACAAGACCAGGTGCTGACTGCAACACAAATCATCAATTGTTCATGTGCAAGTTTGTTGCATCCAGCACCCCAGTGACTAATGCTGGGACAAACCCATATCTGAGGGAGACAGGAAAGGGGGTGAGAAAAAACTCACTCACATCCCACAAGATAAAGTTGAGGCCAGGTGGGACCAAGGTCTCTGATGGAGAGCAGTGGCTGCCATTCCTCAACGGGAAACTTTATTTATGGGGTTACAACCAGGAGGAGGCTGACAGGGAAGTCTACTTTGCCAAAAATGTTTACAATGATATGGGGTCATCTCATGAGTGGCTGATCCATACGCGGAAGTATCATCAAGGCATGAGGTAGGAGAAACAGGTAAAGGTCAGGCTTTTTAAGAGGATCTATTATACTTGAGAAAAGCCTAAATATTTGTGCAGAAGTCTCAGTAAAGTGGGAGATAAGAAGGAGAAGAAGAAGAAGAGACAAAGGTCAGGCCTTCCCAGAGGTTCTACCATATCCAAGAAGAGCCTAAACCTACATCAGTAAGACAACAGGTGTGACAGCACATTCCTAGCAGCCCACAGCACAAGTTCACACTGAAATTGAAGAAAACTACAAGTTTATGAGAGCAAAAGTATCTTGAGTATACCCCCCTGAGTTTAAACACCATCTCAAGAACAGATTTTATGTGTTGAACACTGATGACCAAAGACCAGGCAAGTTGTGGAATGACACCAAAAATATCATATATGAAGAAAGAAGTCATGAAAAAGACAAGAAAGAAAAGGCCAAACTGGATGTCAGAAGAGACTGAGACTTGCTCTTGAATGTTGAGTTTCTAAAGCAAAAGAAAGAAATGATGAGGTAAAAGAACTGAACAGAAGACTTCAAAGGGTGGCTTGAAAATGCAAAGTATTTATAATGACATGTACAAAAAGTTGGAGACAGAAAACCAAAATAGAAGAACACATTTCATATTTCTCAAGCTAGAAGAACAGAAGAAAAAATGCTAGCCTTCATTTGCAATAGTGAAGAATTCTAAGAGGAAATATTAAACAACTCAGGTAGCATCAAAAGAAGATGGAGGGAATACACAGAATCATTACACCAGAAAGAACTGGTTGACATTCAAGCCCTTCAAGAGGTAGCATATGAACAAGAACCAATGGTACTGAAAGAAGAGTCAGCGCTGCATTGAAGGCATTGGCAAAAAACAAGGCTCCGGGAATTGATGGAATATCAACTGAGATGCTTCAACAAATGGACTTAGCACAGAAAGTGCTCATTCATCTGTGCCAAGCAATTTGGAAGACAGCAACCTAGCCAACTAACTGGAAGAGATCCATATTTGTGCCTATTCCTGAGAAAAGTGACTCAACTGAAAGCAAAAATTATTGAACAATGTCGTTGATATTACATGCAAGTAAAATTTTCCTTAAGATTATTCAAAAGTGACTGGAATAGTATGTTGACAAGGAACTGCCAAAATTCAAGCCAGATTCAGCTGAGGACACAGAACCTTGGGTATCAGACAATCAAGGTTCATTTAAATTGTATTGTGCCAGAGAACATGGCACAAGATGACGAATGTATATTCTGTCCATTCTGATTCTCCTTCCTGATGAGAATGGAAAAGCTCGTGATGGATCCATTGCCACACATGAAGTGCCACATACCAGCTAGAACAGTTGCCTGTTCTAGTAAAGATACCACATGTGGCACAAAGGTTTAGTTAGGTTTGCATTAGTTAGTCTACCATCATCTACCATAATGTATCCATTTTTTTTGTTTTTTTCTGCAAGGGGTGAAATGATGATTAATACGATACATGACAGGGACCAGGAGGCCTGATGGTGAAGTAGTTAAGAGCTATGGATGCTAACCAAAAGATCAGCAGTTCAAATCCACGAGGTGTGCCTTGGAAATCCTATATGGCAGTTCTACTCTGTCCTATAGTGTTGCTATGAGTTGGAATCAACTTGAAGATAGCAAGTTTAAGTCTGGGTTGGCTATGGCAGGGACCACTCCTCTATTCCATTACATTTTTTGATGGTGCCAATAATCAAGCAATACCAGGATGTGATTTGCTACTAATTTAGCTGGTGTTGAAAGTTTTAGGAGGTTTACTCTTGGCTTTTCCTACATTTATGATTCTTACTATACAGGACAAGGGCCAATATGAATTGACCACAAGGTAGTTACATGGATCCATTGGGCCAAAAGTGAGATAAACATATTAGAGAAAAAATGATCGACTCAGATGTATTAATGTTTTAAAGCAAGGTACAAGAGTAAGACAGCCTCTTTGAAAACATTTTAAAACTCCTGTATCTCCTGCAGCTGGAGGGCAATGAGCCGAAGTGAACCGAGACTAATGGAAGGCAAATGGAAAGATTAGGACACAAGATTCTAGGGGACATTCACTCTCAGGTTTATACCAGTGCAAGGTCAGTACTTGCATGACCCTGAGCAAGAATACCCCCTCATATTTTGTAACCTGGTCACTTCACTTGCCTCACATTAGTCCTGGCCCTGTGGCTGAGGATCTGGCACAGGAGTTAATTAAAAGAGTATCAGAACCTCAGAGCAGGCTGCATTCTCAACCTGGTCAAGAATTTTATACCAATAGCCCTAGTAGGGAAGGAGTGCAACTGAAGGTTTGGGATGGGATATCTGGAAAGATAGACTTGAGAACCTTGGACTTTTTCATTCTCCCAACCCTCTGAGCCTACAGAAATACTCATGTTACTTATTGGATTGGAAGCTAGTACTCCTTCCCTTGCCTGAAGACTATGTACAACTCCCAAATGAGACACAATTCTTACCACCTAATATTCTGTCCATCAGATCCATAATTAGGGTTAAATTTCAGGAAGACATGCTTGTAAAAGTGTTGGGCCTATTGTGTTCATGAGGGATGTTGAAACTGCAAGATGCAGCTAAAATATAGGAAGGAACCAGGACAGCTTATGTGGGAATGGACCCAAAAGGTTCTGGGCTAGGAAGGGGATAATACAAATCTGGAGAACAGAGAGCGTGCCCAGATGAGGGCACTCTCCCTTGACACATGATTTAACGCCCTAGAAAGGACTCTGACTGACGATGCTGGGATGGTTTTTTGAAGCTTGGAAAAAGTAATGGTCCATACTATACAAAGCAGAGACACCTTCCTCGCAGAAGGAACTATGCTAAATGGATCTACTACATAAGACCGGACCATGATTGATACTGTAATAGCTGATTACTTTCCTCAGCAAGGCCTGTAGGCCACTCTGCTTACCAAAGCAATAATGAATGCACTGGTGAGGGATGTTATCATTCACAAAAAAGCTCTTCTCTGTAAACTAGAACTGACAGCAGGAGATATTGTTACAGATATGGGTCCCCTGGAAGCATTGGAGATAACTGGTCCCAGAGTAGCAGAATTAAGTAGCCTCATTTAACCCTCTGAACAAGGTAACCATATGGGAACAGTGGGCAAATAGGTTGGACAACTGTCAGGGATGCATGACCCACAGTGACCTATGAAGATGGCTCATGAAAGAATTTTGTTCCTGGAGCAAAAGAGAAGCACAACCCACAAGGACACTCTAATATAGATAAAATATAGATAATAAAAATAAGTCAAGAACGGATGAACTAAAGTGTGATGTCAGCCGCCTTAATGGAAAATCATCTTTTGCTACCCTTTTATTTAGTTTCTGCTACTCTCTTCATAGTTTAATATTTGAGTGTCTATTATAGCCTGGTTAACGTAGGAGGAGCCCTAATGGTGCAGTGGTTAAAGCATTTTGTTGCTAACGAAAGGTCACTGGTTTGAACCCAAGAGCCAGTTGGTAGGAAAAAGATGTAGCAGTCTGCTTCTGTGAAGATTCTAGCCATGGAAACCTTACGGAGCAGTTCTGTGAGCTGGGTTTGTCATTCCACATGATACCATCTTCTCTCCCAGGTAGGACAGTGGTTTCTGCTTTCACATCAGGAATATTCATTTGCTCCTAGAGACCTTGCATGTTCAGATGCATCCATGTGCCAACCACTAAGGTCCCTTTCAGTTATTTCCAGAGCTACCAATCAATTTCTCTTCACAGCCTCCTTCTCTATGAAACAAATTTTAATTTCTCAAAAGATTGGGAACACATGTACTTGTTTGCTTCCCTCTGCAAGCCACTGAGCACATAGACAATACTTAGAGTGATGAGATAGGATAGAAACTAAAGCTACATTATACTAGAGTAATGCTGAATATTTAGACTGTGATTCAAATAAGGTTCCTTTTAGGAGTTTTTGGTCTGACTCTTATTGCACCTTTTTTTTTTTGACAATGACTAGGGAAGATGTGACAATGATTGAAACAAAATTTGACCATTTTACAGTTCGCATTTTACAGACCATCATTTGAGCATGTTTGCATAGTCCAAGATTTAGGGTTATTCTCTTTATTTTCTTTACCAGAAAATGAATTAGGCTTCCCGCTAACTGGTACATCCAAGAGTCCCATTGTTGCTGGCAAATAATAAGCATCCAAAGCCTGACTCAGCACATTTGTGGTCAGGATTTTTAACAAGCAAATTAATAACCTCCTTTTGAAATGGGGGCAACAGGGGACTTCCAGCAACTTGAGGTTGCTCAGTCTCCTAAACTAATTATACCATCCTGCCGAATATGTAAAAGAGGAACTAGGTTCATGCAAAATGAGCGGGATTCCCCTTTTGGCTTACTGTGGCTTTTTTGCTTTTATTCTAAACGTAACATCCCTTTCTTCCCCAGTTCACCTTCTGCCTCAATCCTTTCCGCCTCCTTCCTTGTTCGAAACAAACAAGGTAAGATTATATTTATGGTCTTATCTGTGTTCGGTGGTTAGGTCATCCACCAACCATCTTGGTAGGTACAGTATCACCAGCTCATGTCCCCATTGTTTAGGGTATTAGAAAGGAGCTAAGTAGTACGTAATAGTACCAAGAGGTTAAGAACACCCTGAGGAGTCCAGGTTAGAAGAGTTCCATGAACCTGTGGACAAATGGAGACACATTCTCAGAGGAGATAGTATTTCTTGTCGGTAAATTAGTGAGAGATTCACAGAACACTCTTTTGCAATTCAAGCTTCATCTAGTTCAACTTTCTCATCTTCTAAGTGGGAACACTGAGATCCTTAACTATAAATATAAAATGCAAACTTAAGAAATGTGGAGTGGCTTGATCATGAGAGGGCTCACAGGACTTCTCTAAAGAAACCCAAATAGATCATGGCAGAATCTGACCTCCAGATCAAACAGATGTATGCCTAAACAAAAAATTCCCCTAAGCACCATTTCTAGGACATTACCCACCCACAGGCTTCCCAGCATGGATCCAGGAACACTGAATAAGGGCTTTTCTGTGCCTGCCCCCACCCCGACCCTCCACCCAACAAGTTCAATATTTGGAACAGAATTTTCTATGTCCAACACAACAGGCTGTTCTGTGAGGTCTTTTTTCTGACCCAGTGGGTCCCATGTATACCACAGAAATTTCCAAGTGTTTCTACCTGGTTTTGTACCTCCCAAAGCCCTGTGAAGAGACCACCTTGCTAACTGTGGAATACGCTTCCCAGTAAAGGAAATAGAATTGCTGTCTAGCCCAACAAAGACTGGCCCTGCGTTTCAGTACCACTCTTCAGCTGCATTCCCTGGCCACAAGGCGTTCATTTGCTTATGTTGTTGTTGCTGTTAGGGGCTGTCGAGTCAGTTCCAACTCATACTGATCCTATGCACAACAGAATGAAACGCAGCTTGGGCTTGTGCCATGTCTATAATAGTTTCTATGTTTACACTCACTGTTGCTGCTACTATTTCAATCAATCTTGTTGAGAGTCTTCCTCTTTTTTGCTGACCCTCCACTCTACCAAGTATGATGTCCTTCTCCAGGGACTGATCCTTCCTGACAACATGTCCAAAGTATATAAGATACAGTCTTGCCACCTTTGCTTGCAAGGAGCACTCTGCTTGTACTTCTTTCAGAACAGAAGTTTGTTTTTCTAGCGGTCCGTGGTACATTCAACATTGTTCTCCAACACCAGAGTTCAAAGGCATCAATTCTTCTTCTGTGTTCTTTGTTTATTGTCCAGCTTTCGCATGCATATGATGCAGCTGAGAATACCATGACTTGGATCACACTTACTTTGGTCTTCAAGGTGACATCTTTACTCTTCAGTACTTTAAAGAGATTCTTTGCAGCAGATTTTCCCAGTGTAATGTGTCTTTTGATTTCTTGACTGCTGCTTTCATGGGCGTTGACTGTGGACCCAAGTAAAATGAAATCCTTGACCACCTCAATTCTTTTTCCGTTTATCATGATATTGCTTGCTGGTCCCGTTGTGAGCATTTTTGTTTTCCTGATGCTGAGGTGCAATCCATACTGAAGGCTGTGCTCCTTGATCCTTATCAGTAAGTGTTTCTAATCTTTTTAATTTCCAGCAAGTAAGGTGGTGTCGTCTGTGTAACACAGGTTATTAATGAGTCATCCTCCAATCTTGATGCCTTGTTCTTCTTTGTATAATCCAGCTTCTCAGATCATCTGCTCAGCATACAGACTGAAGAGGTATAGTGAAAGGATACAACCCTGAGGCACAGCTTTTCTTACTTTAAATAATGCAGTGTCCCCTTGTTCTGTTCGCATGACTGCCTCTTCATCCATGTACAGATTCTTTAAGAGCACAATTAAGTGTTCTGGAATTCCCATTTTACACAATGTTAGTCATAATTTGTTATGATTCATACAGCTGAATGTCTTTGCATAGTAAATGAAACACAGGTAAACATCTTTCTGGTATTCTCTGCTTTCAGCCAAGATCCATCTGACATCAGCAATGATACTCCTGGTTCCACATCCTCCTCTGAATCCAACCTGAATTTCTGGCAGTTCCTTGCCAACATACTGTTGCATTCACTTTTGAATGATCTTGAGCAAAGTTTTACTTGAGTATGGTATTAACGATATTGTTTGGTAATTTCTACATTCAGTTGGATGACCTTTTTTTGCAATGGGCATAAATATGAATTTATTCCAGTCAGTTGGCCAGGTTACTGTCCTCAAAATTTCTTTGCATAGACAAGTGTGTACTTCCAGCTCTGCATCTGTTTGTTGAAATATCTCAATTGATGATTTGTCAATTCCTGGAGCCTTGTTTTCTACCAGTGCCTTCAATGCAGCTTCAGCTTCTTCCTTCATTAATATCGGTTCTAGCAAGTGACTATTAGCTAAATGGAGAGTTTTGTTTTTTGGACACATAATAAAAACCATTTGCCATCAAGTTCACTCCAATTCATGACAATCTTATGTGTGTCACAACGTAAATGTGCTTCATGTTTTCAACAGACGATTTTTCTGAAGTAGATCTCCAGGTCTTTTTTCTGAGGCACCACTGGGTGGGCTGAAACCACCAACCTTTCAGTTAGCCGTGACTGCATCACGTAGGGAACTCCCTTGAATACAGTAGGTCCAGTATATAAACATTTGTCCTCCAATCTCTGGGTAATTACAGACATTTGCCTTGAGTCCTGTTCTTTCCTACCTATTATAGTGTCAGTCCCAGTGGTCTTCACAACTTTGTGAAATCATAAGTCAAAAAGTTCTGAATCTCTCTGCTTTATAGTTGTCTCACTAAAGAAATAATTACTTGCTCAAGGGTAATTTAGCTAGGGTATACAGGTAGAGGAAGACCTGGTGGTGTAGTGGTTAAGTGCTACATCTGCTAACCAAAAGATTCAAACCTTCCAGGAGTTCCTTGGAAACTCTATGAAGCAGTTTTACTCTGCCCTATAGGGTTGCTATGAGGTGGAACCAACTTTAAGACAGTGGGTTTGGAATTTGGTTTTATGCAGGTAGAATTCCAATCTGATTTATTCATTTCAAATCCAGAGTTCTTTTTACTGTTGCATTTTATTTTACTGTATTTGGATGAGGGACTTATCTCTCTCTCTCTCTCACACACACACACAAGGTCTGACAATTACATTAGTGAACTCATCCCAGAAGAAGTGCTACATACCTCTTTCTTGAATATTACTATGATCACCTTCAAAGCACTCCCCTTGAGAAGCTATGTACTGATGCCAGTGTCTAGTCCATGCTTCAAAGCAATTATGGAACTATTTTTCTGGAATGGTCATTAGAACTGTCATTGTATTACTCTTGATGTCCTCAGTGTCATCAAAATGTCTCCCTTTCAATATTTCCTTTATCTTCAGGTAAAGAAAAAAGTCATTGAGAACTAGTCATGTGAGTAGGGAGGATGTTCCAATACAGTTATTTGTTTACTGGCCAACAATTCTCTCACAGACAGTGCTATGTGAGCTGGTGCACTGTTGAGTTGTAAGAGCCAAGAGTTGTTGGTTAAAAGTTAAAGTTGTTTTCATCTAACTTTTTCATGTAGCTACTTCCAAATAGTAAACTTCGTTAACTATCTGTCTAGTTAGTACAAATTCACAATGAACAATCTCTCTGATATCAAAAAAGGTTAGAAACATCATTGTGACTCTTGATTTGGATCGATGGAACTTTTCTGGTTGTGGAAAACTGGTTGAGTTCCATTGTGCACTTTGACACTTTGTTTGAGGATTGTATAGGTATACCTATGTTTCATGATCAGTGATAACATGGCCGAAAATACCGTCTTGCTTCTCCCAAAGGTCTTGGCAAATTTGGACTCTCCTTTGCTTTTGCTCATCAGTGAGCGCCTTCATTTGAGACCATTTTTGCACACCCCTTTCTCATGCCAAGATTTTCAGTTAAGATTTTTCTATTTTTCTGTTGATGTTTACTTGATCTGTTATGCTTCTCACAGTCAGCCAATTACTTTGATGCACAGTCTGATGAATTTTTGCAATGTTTTCATCAGTTCTGCTCAATACTGGCTGTCCTGAATTCTCTTTGTCAGTGACACTTTCTCTTCCCTTGGAAAGACATTTAATCCACTTGTACACTTTGTGGCATTATCTCCGCCAACTTGGACTAACATGTCTCTGATTTCACTTCCACTCTTGCCAAGTTCAACAAGAAAGTTAACGTTTGTTTGTTGCTCTAATTCAGACTCCAACATTCTTGTGACAGCACACAAAAACATGCAACAACAATAATGAACGCCACTCAGCAAGACACTGCCACACCTTGATGTGAACACAGCTGTGAGACACTGATATACCAAGACTATAAAACCTTACCAATTGTTTGTACAGTGCTGCCAACATAAGCACAGTGTCAAGTTCATGAACTTAATTGTCAAACCTCACATATGTATCACATATGTATAAATATGTATGTATATAAAACTAAAAGATGTTTGTTTTCTTATAGTGTTTATATCAAAACTAGGTAGTCAACTACTGGCCACTCCATGCCATTTTGACTTTACCATATTGGTTATCCTTGAGGTAAGCTGAACAACTGCCAATTAAGTTAGCAAACTCATTTTAGAAAAATTGCTGCATACTTAATTGCTGCATATCACTATGTCACATTCAAAGTACTGCCTTTGGGAAGCTATACATTGGCGCCAGTGCCTAGTCCACCCTTCAAAGCAATTTTGGAACTGTTTTCTGGAGTGGCCATCAGAGCTGTTGTCATATTACCCTTGATGTTCTGAATGCCACCAAAATGTCTTTCCTTCAATATTTCGTTTATCTTCAGGTAACGAAAAAAGTCAATGGAGGATCAGATCAGGTGGGTAGGGAGGGAGTTTCAAAATAGTTATTTGTTTACTGGCTCAAAACACCCTCACAGACAACTATACAATTGAGTTTGCAAGCTTTCTGCCTTGCCATCCTACTCAATGGCCGTTTCTGAAAGAGTTCCAAAACTGCTTTGTAGGGCGTGCTAGTTGCTGGCATCAGTGCATAGCTTCTGAAGGAGAATACTTTGAAGGTGACTGCAGTGATATTCAGCAGTGAGGTATGTAGCACTTAGAACAATTAAGTTTGCAGACTTAATTATCGGACCATATACATTGTTTTCCTACAGTAGCAGCTGACCAGTTCGACAATTTTGTTTACGAAGGCATCCTAATGTTTGTGTATTTTTCCCTGCCCTCTGACCTTTCCTCACCTCTTTTACCTAAATTCCTTTCTCTGCAGAGCCTATATGAAAAAATTTAGGAAGTTGAATTTGTATTTCAATATTATGTTTCTCTTTCCAGTAAATTCAGCAGTACAACTAGAGGAGATGGGAAAACTAATATGAGGATAGGTATGAATCAAATCCTACTGTTGGCCTCAGTAATGACCAGACACTCCTGAAGGCCAGAACTGTGCTGAGCCATCCAACACCAAATCTTTCTTGGTGTAGTGTGAGATATCTTTGATGTCTGTGCAACACATAATAATACCCCTTGTCTCTTGGAATTGTTCTGTGCCCCCATTTTAGGGGCTATTTTGTGTTACATAATTGTGTCTCCCTGACATTCGCTGAAACTAGGTGAACCCCACCTGACTCAAAGAAAATCAATTAGATTCTCACCTTGAAACTGGATTTAAGTCAGTATGTTAGTAAGTAGCTAACATGTAAACTTAAGAAGCATTAGATGCATTTTGGTGAATGGCATCTGGGGTATTAAAGGCTAGAGAGCAACAACCTAAAGATGAATCAGTCGGTCGCAACCCATCTAGAACAAAGGAGAATGAAGTACACCAAAGGCATACGGAAAATATTAGCCCAAGAGACTAAAATGGCTACATAAAACAGAGACTCCTTCAGTCTGAAGCCTGAAGAACTAGATGGTGCCTGGCTACCATCAATGACTATCCCAACAGGGAACACAACAGAGAATTTCTGATGTAGCAGGAGATAAGTGGGGTGAAAAACTCAAATTCTAGTAAGAAGACCAGACTTAATGGTCTGACTGAGTCTGGAGGGACTCCAAAAGACATAGTCTCCAAACTCTGGTAGCCCCAAACTAAAACTATTCCAAAAGCCAACTCTTCAGACAAAGATTAGACTGGAGTATAAGACAGAAAATGATACTCAGGAGGAGTGTGCTTCTTAGCTCAAGTAGACACATGAGACTAAATGGACAGCTCCTGTCTGGAGGTGAGATGAGAAGGCAGAAAGTGACAAGAGCTGGTTGAATGGACTGTGTTGTCACATTATAGGGAGAGCCACTAGGGTTACATAACAACATGCATATAAATTCTTATATGAGTCGGATCTGACTTGACGGCACTTGGCTTGGCTATGAGAAATTGCCCTGAACTGTAAACATTCATTTAAAGAAGCATGAAAAAACAAAAAGCAAGACAAAAAAAAAGAAACAAAAACAACAAGCAGTATGGGACATCTGTATTCTACCAGTGGCACTGAGGAGCAGAGAGAGAAATCATCTGAACACTCAGAAACAAAGACAGGAGGACTCTAGTAGTTTCACAGGCTCAGATTCTTGTCCCTTTCCGAGACCAGATGGCTTCCTAACCTTTGTGTCTGTTCAACATTGCTCCTCCTTTTTAAACTTTAGGTAAAGTTGGTTTGCTTGTATTAACGAGTCATAACTTTACAGAACTAGTGAAGTATAAACATAATCTTCCTCTTTAACCCAGATTTCCCGTTCATTTTAGTTCCTGTTGTCTGCCTGAAATTTATTTTAGCCCCTTTGTCTATCCAGTTTCCTTCCTGCTTCTGTCTACACCCCCCAAGCTGCACCCTTAAAAAAAAAAGTTCTTTCAACTGCTTCCACTATGCCAACTGTGGCTTCCATTTTTTTCTATAAATACATTTCTATGTATTTTACAGAAACCTTGGTGGCATAGTGGTTAAGTGCTATGGCTGCTAACCAAAAAGGTCAGTGGTTCAAATACACGAAGTGATTGCTGGAAACTCTATAGGACAGTTCTACTCTGTCCTATAGGGTCACTATGCATTGGAATCAGGTTTCATATACTTTACAACAAAATCAAGACTATTCCTATGCCAGGAACCCTGGTGGTCCAGTGCTCGCAGCTGACCAAAATGTTGGTGGTTCTAATCAGTTACTCCAAGGGAGAAAGATGTGGAAGTCTGCATCTGTAAAGATTTACTGCCTTGGAAGCCCTGTGAGGTCATTGCGAATTGGTGTCAACAGCAGTGGGTTTTGATTTTTTTTGTTTCTTCTTGTAAGGATCTGACTCGATGGCACTTGGCTGGGCTGGCAACAGAAACTTGGAGACATTAATTCTTGGTTACTCAGCTGAGAAGAAACTTGAGATGGGATTCAGTGTCAGTGTTTCAGATCCACCTCATTGATCAATAGTTCATGAATATTCAGCCTTTCTGATAACCTTGCTTAGGTGCCTATTATACCTGTTGTCATTGCTATCACCTTACTGAATTAAAAAAACCCTGTAGATTGACTCTGACTCATGGAGCCCATGTGTGTCAGAGAAGTACTGTGCTCTGTAGGATTTTTAATGGCTGTTTTTTTGGAGGCAGAGCACTAGGCCTTTCTACTAAGGTGCCTCTGGGTAGATCTGAATCTCAACCTTTTGGTTAGTAGACGAGCATGTTTGCTATTTGCACCACTGGGAGATTTTCAATTGTATAAAAACCAAAACACCAAACCCATTGTCACTGAGTCAGTTCTGACTCACAGCAAGCCTCAGGCTTGCAGAGTAGAATTATTCCATAGAGGCTACCTGGCTGTCATCTTTAAGGAAGTGGATTGCCCACCTTTCGTCTGTGGAGATACTAAGTGGGTTCAAACCTCCAACATTGTGGTCAAAACCTCCCCCAAATTCCCAAACGCACACAGATTCGTTGTAGATTTGGGAACCTCAATATGATTAGACTCTTTGACTTAACTCTTGTCTTCCTAAGCATATTCATCATCTATGTCACTGTTACATCCTCTATTCTAGTCTGTTGTTGATCATCTAGTCCCACATCTATCATTTCAACAAATATGAATACCCTTTGTGGCGAATACTGCTGTTTGCCTTCCCAAGAAACATTCACCTCTACCATTGTTTCTTTTTTCAACAGAGGCTGACTATACCAGATTCTCACTTACCCAGCTTCCTGGCAGCTTGCAGTGTCTACATGACACAGTTTCGATCAATGGGAACTCAAGAAAAATTTTGTAAATGGTCTCCTAAGTGATAAAAGGAGAGAGACCAGTGAAGTAAGCCTGTTTATTTCTTCCTGCTTTTTGGACTTTGTCATATGAGGAGGTGATGCTTTGAGCTACTGAAGTCAAAGTTTGTAGCTCTGAGGAATAATCACACTGACTCCCGAGGATGACAGAAAGGTTGACAGATACTGTGTCGTTCTTGTTGACATCTCTGGGCTTCCGAATTTAACAATGTGAACAGCTACCTCCGGATTTCATGTTACTTGAGAAAATTGTACTCTAGATGTTTGTTACTTTTACTAAGTACTCTGATACTTGTAGCTGAAATGACTCCACACATACATTATTAATACATAAAGAAGCTTACTGGGACAAAAAGGTAAAAGTGTAAGTCCCTGTCCTCAAGGAATTTACCGAAGTGAGAAGGTAATCTTGCAAACTAAAAACACATACTTGTACTGGACTGTTAAATTCTATGATGGCAGCATCATTGTCTTAGGTTGAGTTCTCCAGAAAAGCGAAACCAGTAAAGCATATAAATACATACTAAACCACCCCACCCCCCACCACAAAAGAACCCACTGCTGTCAATGGCAATCCTATAGGACAGTACTGTCCCCATAGAATTTCCAAGGTGCAACTAGCTGGTGGACTTGAAAAGCAGGTCTTTTGGTTTGCTGTCAAGTTCCATAAATATATACAGAGACAGAGAGATTTGTATTGAGGAAATGGCTCATGAGATTGTAGAGTCTGGAACATTTCTAGTCCATGAATCAAGTTGGAGGTCTTTCCTGATTCACAGGCCACAGGGTCTATCGAACCCAAGATTGGTAGGTCAGACAGCAGAGTTCTTGCTTACAGGTTGTGAAGACAGATGAATCCCAAGATCGACATGTAAGCTGCTAGCTCAAGTCCCAAGAACCAGAAGTCTTATGAAAGATGCCAGCTGCAGGATCCAGAGCAGACAAAGCCTTGCCAGAAAGGCCACTTATATTCACTGCAGGCCACACTCCCAAGGAAACTTCCTTTCAACTGATTGGCTACTCACCACAGATCCCATTATGAAGGTGATTACACTATACAGCAAATCTCATCATAGATGTGATCACATCATCATACAACTACCAAACTACATCATAACTGCCAAACTACTGAGAATCATGGCCCAGCCAAGCTGACTCACAACCTTAACCATCACAGCGTCTGTTTTGTTTGTTGTCCTAAAACCTACCACGGTACCAGGAATATGGTAATGTGATAGGATTGTGTGTCAGCTTGGCTGGGCCATAATTCTTGGTGTTTATATGTGATCACTAGTCAGTTTAAAGGGAGTTTCCTTGTAGTTGTGACCTGCATTCATATATAAGCAGACATTTTGACTTTTCGCTTGCTCTGGATCCTATACTGCCTCAGGTTCACCTGACTCATGTTCGCCTGACTGCCGGCTTTTGGAACTTAAGATATCAGCTTTTTCTGCAGATCTTGGAATTTGTTGATCTTCACAGCCTGAGAGCAAGCACTTTTGGGCCACTAGCCCCTGTGGCTATGTGAACTGACAGAAGCCTCCATCCTGATCCACAGACTAGGACATTCCATCCTTTACAATTGTGTGAGCCATTTCCTTGACTTAAATCTCTCTGTCTCTCTGTAGCTATTTGCTTTACTTGTTTTGCTCTCTAGAGAACCCAGCCTAAAACAGGTAGCTATTCAACATAGCTAAAGAAAGGGTGGCAGGCAATGAAAACTCAACTCACATTTCTGTGTGGGTGTGGTCATGTAAGCACTTTAGAAGGTGTCTTAGTCATCCGGTACTGGTCTAACAGAAATACCACAAGTAGATGGTTTTAGCAAGGAGAAGTTCATTCTCACACAGTCCAATAGGCTGGAAGTCCAAATTCAGAGTGCTGGCTCCACGAGAATGAACACTATCTCTCTGTCAGCTCTCTCATCAGTCTTCCTCTGGATTAGGAGCTTTTCTGTGCAGGAATTCTGGGTCTAAAGGACATGTTCTGCCTCCAGCACTGCTTTCTTGGTGGTAAGAGGTCCTCTTCTGTCTCTGCTCACTTCTCTTTTATATCCCAAGAGATTGCCTCAGGACATGATACAATCTTGTAGATTGAGTCCTGCCTCAGCAACACAACTGCCACTCATCCTTCTTCATTGATACCATAGAGGCAGGATTTACAACACATGGGAAAGTTGTATAATACCAGGAATCATGACCCAGCTGAATTGCTACAACAGAAGGACTATAGACTCTATAACTTTTTTAAAGTGGGGGTATACAATTGCTCTGCAGTAGAAAGAATCAGTGAACTTTTTAGATTTTTCTCTTTTCTTAAGAAGATATATGTTTGAGTGATTGAAAAAGAGTGTGTGTGTGTGTGTGTGTAGGAAAGACTGAGAGAGGCCCAGTGATCTAATTTGCATTCAATCAAAATTAGTTTTGTTCCACTGAAACAAAATTTTCCAAATGAAAATTGTAACACAGTTAGTTACTTGAAAAGTGTAAAGCTCCAAAACATAGCAGTTAACTAAGGTGACCTAAGGGGTTACAACACAGGCACCAGAAGTGTCTGCTACAAGACTTTTCTGTGTTCCAATTGTCCTGTTAGGGCCTAAGGATATCTATTAACTCTATGATGTCAGGATTGGTTTACACTTTTAAAAACTAGTAAGGTTTCAGAGTTTTTATTTATACAGGTTGTATCTATCAATATTTATTAATGTTGGAACTGAGGAAAATGGATTAATACATTTAAAATAACATTAATAAACTCATTGCATGTTTATATGTGTTAACAGGTGTTGATTTTTTCAAAAAATTAGCTTATATGGAAGCTTACAATTCAAATCAGTTTCTCATACAAAAACATACACAGTTTGTTATGTGACCCTAGCTGCTCTCCCTATACTGTGACAACACACTCCCCTTCATCTTGGATTTGTCACATATTCAACCTGATTCTGTCTTCCTCTGTCTTTTCATCTCACCTCCAGACAGAAGTTGCCCAGTTGGTCTTCTGTATCCATTTAAGCCAAGAAGCATGCTCTTCACCACTGTCATGTCTTATAGACCAGTTCAATGTTCATCTGGGGACTTGGTTTTAGGGAGAGTTTCAGTTCTGGGCTAACAGAGAGTCTGGGGGCCATGTCTTCCAGGGACCCTTCAGTCTGTCAGACCCATCAAGTTTGGTCTTCAGAGTTCAAGTTCTATACTCAACATTCCTCCCACTCCATCAGGGACTCTGTTGAAGTCCCTGTAAAGACAGTCATTGGTGATAACTGGACACAATCCAGTTCTTCTGAACTCATGCTGATACAGTTTCTGATTTATGTGGCCCTTCTGTTTCCTGCACTCCTGTTTTCCTTATGTCTTTAATGTTCTTCATTCTCCTTTGCTCCAAGAGGGTTGAGATCAATTTTTACTTCTTAGATGGGCATTTGCTAGCTTTTAAGACCCCAGACATCACACACCAAAGTGGAATGTAGAACATTTTCTTAATAAACTTTGTTACGCCAATTGATCTACATGTCCCCTGAAATCATGGTCCCCAGACCCCTGCCCTTACTCCTCTGTCCCTCTAAGTGTTTGGTTATGTTTAGGAAACTGCTTAGCTTTTGTTTTAGTCCAGTTGCACTGACTTCTTCTCTACTGTGTGTTGTCCCCACCCTTTACCTAAAATAACTCTTGTCTACTATCTAGTTAGTAAATATCCTTCTCCTTCCCTCCCCATTCTCTCATCATCAAAGATTGATTTCTTCTATGTTTAAACCTTTTCTTGAACCCACATAATAGTGGTCTCATACAGTATTTGTCCTTTTCAACTGACTGATTTCACTCTGCCTAAGGCCTTCCAGATTCCTACATGTTATGAGACGTTTCTCAAATTCATTGTTGTTCTTTATCAATGTGTGATATTCCTTTGTATGAATATATAATAGTTTGTTTAACCATTCATCTGTGGATGGGCACATCTGTGGATGGTTTGCAAACTGTCTATGTGAAAAAGCAGTTAATTTATCATGTTTACTTCTTCATTCAATCTGTATTCAGTCAATGTTGATAATACGCATAACCTCTAGAAAATTACACTGTACACTCATTAAAAAATAAGAGTATAAGAGACAAATACCATCTTAGTAGAGCTAAGTATTGTGAAAGCAACTTTCAAATTATCTGGAGTCCTTAAAGAACACTTTGAGAATCACTACCTTAACTTAATCTATATATTTCACATATTGATAGGCTTTGGCACAGAAAGTGAGTTAATGTTCTTTTTCTCCCTTTTTAGCTGTACGGCCTTCCGTAGTCTCTGAGTTAATTTTCCTCTTCATTAAAATAATGATAAAGTGAGATTAGCCTGATGATTAGCAAACATTCATTAAAAATATCAGGGATTTATAGGCTTTTAATAAATGTTATTTACTGAAGAAAAAAAAAAGGCGCTATTAAAAAACTCCAGGTCCATCCTGTGAGGCCACATTCTGAAATGCTTCAGTGCTAGCTTCCTCACTTGTAGGGCAGAAATTTAAGTTTTGTTAATATAACTTTTATAAGAAAGGTGCTAAGAAGGATATGAATAATTTTTATAATGATTTGGGGTGTCAAGCAAAAATAATCTCAGCCACTTTGTAAAACATTGCTATCATTTTGGAATTTCATTCACAGCAGCCTCTAATTTGAACAGTGCTTTAAACACTATGGAAATTTATTTCTCATATAAATGAATCTAGTCTGTTAGGGAATCTCCATGATTGTCTAGGATCTGGGCTTCATCTATTTTGCTGCTATGCCATGCTCACTATGGCCCAAGATGACTGCCAGTTCCAGCCATCGTTCCTACTTTCCATGTAGCAGGAAGAAAGAAAAGATGAAGACGGGAATATCCTCTATACACCCTTTAATGGTATCTTCTGGAAGTTATACATAACACTTTTGCTAATGTTCTGTTGTAGGTAGAATGCTCTTCCAGAAATGTCTACACTCTAATCCCTAGAACCTGATTTTGCATATTACTAAAGTTATGAACCTTAAAATCAGATTATCCTGGATTATGCAAATGGACTTAATCTAGTCATCTGAGTTCCTAAAAGCAGAGAACTTTCTCTAGCTGGAATTCAAGAGATATAGTAAAAAGAAAGATCAGAGACATTTGATGCATGAGAAAGACACAGTACACTCTTACTTGTCTAAAATGAAGAGGGACAATATGGTGAAGAATAAACTGGTTGCTGTCATATCAACACTATAGACACAGTTGATCTCCTCCACATGATTTCCAACGAGAGGCTGATGGATCTGAGCTGCTGACCTCTTGGTTAGCAGCCTGAGCTCTAACCACTGCCCCATGAAGGCTCCTATGATGAAGAACATAAGTGACCTTAAGGGTTGCCTCTAGCTGACAGCCAGAAAGAAAATGAGGGCCTCAGTCCTTCAGTCACGAGAAAATGAACTCTGCCAGCAAGAAGAATAAGCTTGGAAGCAGATTCTTCCCCAGAGCCTCCAGATACGAGCACAGGTTACTGACACCTTGATTTCAGGCTTATGAGACCCAGAGCAGAGAAACCAGCCAAGCCCTCACAGACTTCTCTGACCTGAAGAACTGTGACGATGTTGTTTTAAGCCTCTCAGTTTGTGGTAATAAAAAACTAATATACATCCCATTCAGAATTTGGTCACATAGTTAAGAGGTTTTGGAAGATTTACTCTTTAATCCATGTGGCCCTGTGCCCAGCTCAAAATGGGAATTCTATCACAATGGAAGAAAGGGGAATAAATATTGGAGTCAAACTGCAATGCCTAACACAATTTATATACCTCTCTCTGGGTTTAAACTGTCCATAACAATCACTCCTTTGGGTTTAAAATTTTGGTTCATTCTCTATAACAATTTTAATCTTATTAAAGGGACAATATCTTAAGTCATAACCAGTTATCAGTGGATTTCTCACAACCTGCTATAGAAGCAGTATGTTGTGTACTTAGTTGCCTGAGGAGAAGAGGAGAAATTATTATAAAGGCAAGTTAAAATGAATTTCAACATTCACATTTCTAAAACGGATTCTAATCATGACTGAAACATAGCGTTGCCAGGATACTGGATGGTAGAACACTATGGTTTTCAAAGTTTTATGTTAATTTGTTATCATGGATTGAATGGTGTCCGCCCAAAAAACATGAGCAGCTATTTGGTTAGGCTGTGTTCCCTGGTATCCTGAGATGCTCCTATGTATACACTGTAAACCTACCTCTATGATGTTAATGAGGAAAGATGGTGGCAGTTATATTCATGGAGCAGGACTCAACATGTAAAATGGTATTGTGCCTTGAGGCAGTTTCTTGAAATATAAAAGAAAGAAGCTAGCAGAGACATTTGGAGACCTCATGCAATCAAGAAAACTACAGTTCTAGGAGTAGAGTACATCCTCTGGAAAGGACCTGGGGTCCCTGAGTCTCAAAAGCTTCCAGTCTAGGGTAAGACTGATGACAAGGACTTTCCTCCAGAGCCAACAGAGAAAGACTTCCCCTGGAGATGATGTCCTGAATTTGGACTGGTAGCTTACTGGACTGCTACAAAATAAATTACTCTTTTTAAAGCCATCCACCTGTGTTATTTTTGTTATACCAGCACTATGGCTAAGACATTTATTTTTTCCATACAAATGTTTCTTCAAACCATTTTAGGTAAAAGCACAATATACGAAACATACAAAGGGAGCTATTCGAGTAGAGACTGGGTACAGGAGCTAGAACTCTTTCAAACTCTTGCCTGCTTGTTTTACAAATCACTCTGAGTGCCTTCTCTAGAGAACACCTAGCATGCTTCTCAGACATAAATGATCATTAAATCACCTGAGAAGCTTGTTAAAATGCAGATTCCTAAGCCTAGTAAAGTAGGTGTTCTGATCTCCAAAAATCTATCTAACACCTCAGGAAATTATTACAGAGCTTTTAATCTGGCTGTGGGAAATGTCGCCCAGGGACATACAAAGGAGTGTTTTTCACCAATAAAAATTAATGTGCTATCAAGGTGTGAAAAGACTCTGGGGAAACATTAAAAGCATAGTGTTAAGTGAAACAGCCATTCTGAAAAGCTACCTACTGTATGATCCCAATGTTGTGACATTCTGGAAAAGGCAAAGCTATAGAGGTGATTAAAAAGATCAGCAGCTTTTGGGAGTTCAGGTGAGAGCCAGGAAGAGATGAATAGATAAAGCACAGGCCATTTGTAGGGCAAAATACTACAATGGTGAATACATGACACTATGCACTTGTTAAAATCAGGAGGACTGTACAAAACAAACTGTCAACTCTAATATTGGTTATGGACTTCATTTACCAATGCTGTATCAATACTGGCTCACTAACTGTAACAAATATACCACACTAATGCAAGGCATTAATAGTAGATGAGACAGCGCAATGGGGAGAAGAGATATATGGGAACTCTCTATACTTTCTACAATTTGTCCAGTTGTCAGATGCTTCCTGTGATCCCTATAAAAACAAAGACCCAAAAGAATAAATGAAATAATTACACATGACATCCAAGGAGCCCTCAGCACTAAAGGAAAAGTTGAGAAATAGGATTGAGTAACAGGTAAAGGAAAGCAGGTCTAGAAGTACCCAGG
Source organism: Heterohyrax brucei (assembly GCA_028571685.1). NCBI lineage: Eukaryota > Metazoa > Chordata > Mammalia > Hyracoidea > Procaviidae > Heterohyrax > Heterohyrax brucei. Next base: position 113,827,000 of record CM053143.1, on the reverse strand, counting down.
ACTGGCTGGGTCTGACCTGTTGGGAATTGGCTATGGCTGGGGCAATGGCTTTTGGAGTACATACTTCTTAGTGGCAAAGAACAGTGGAAAGTGCACTGGAGCATCCAGAGGCAGTGAGAAGTTGCCCTTGACTGTTAAAAGTTAAGTGACTAGTGTCCACCTATCATGCAATCTAAATCTTTCCTTCAGGATAAACATCTCTCTTTTTCCCAGAGTTTCCCCTACCCATCTCTGCACTGTGCCTGACTTCAGAGTCTGACACTATTAACTGAGATGGAAGTAGGACTCCTTAAGCCTGTACTGAGCCATTCTAGACTTGGAGAGGGAACAATTTAACAAAATGGGGAAAGGGGAAAATTTTTCCAACTCACTCACACTAGAAATTCAGGGCAGAAACGTTGCATTCACCTAGAATTAGACATAAGGGAATAAGCCATTCTCACAGACACTCGGGGTCAGTTGTTAGCCTTCTGTCTTTCTAAGTGGCTGCAGCCAGATAGCTGTGCCTAAACCAGTCACCCTTGCCCATCTAAGACAGTGCAAGAAAGTCTGTACCACACACTTAGTGACTGACTACCTGGACACTTAAGCTGAATTCATGCAAGAAAAGTAAATGAACTCCTGGGCTCATATGTCTAGAAACGACTCTAGCTACCTATTGACAGGACATCAGAGCTTCAAAGAAACTAATAACCAAACTATCACACACAACAAGCCTACGTGGATATTTCAAAACAAAACAAGAAGCTAGATCAAGGTGAGCAAACATAAAATAAATAAATTCAACAATTTACCAGTGGCACAGAGACAACAGTCCATAGAAATCATTTAAAGAGACAGACCACAATGGCTTTAGAAAGCTCCTAAAACAAAGAATCTAGAAACTTTACAGACAAAGAGAACTTCCTGAAATTATCAAAGGCAGAATACAAAAGATCAATATTTAGAACTCTTCAAGAGTTAGGATAGAGATGAGGAAAAATGCAGCACAGCATAATGACAAATTGAACAGCCTGCAAGAAAACATACAGTGGTAAGAATTAGAAATTTATAAAATTAACAATAAAATTAGAGAATTAGACAACTCAATAGAAATTCAAAGGAGCAGAACTGAGGCAATGGAAGGCTGAATTAGTGAGACTCAAGATAAAGCATGTGACACCAACATATCTTAGGAAAAATCAGGTAATAGAACTAAAAAAAACAATCAAGAAACACCGAGAATTATGTGGGACTTTATGAAGTGGAATAATGTACAAGTGATTAGAGTGCCAGAACGGGGGTGGGGTGGGCAGAAAATACAGAGAGAACTGTTGAAGATTTGTTGACAGAAAACTTCCCTGATACCATGAAAGATGAGAAGATATCTATCCAAGACGCTAATCAAACTTCACACAAGCTTTCAAATAAAACACACCAAGGCATATTATAATCAAACTTGCCAAAACTAAAGATAAGGAGACAATTTTTTTAAAGTAGCTAGCCAAGCCAAGTGCCGTCAAGTTGTATCTGACTCATGGATATATCTAGCAAAACTGTCTCTTAGGCATGATGATGAAATTAAGACATTTCCAGATAACAGAAATTTAGAGATTTTGCAAAACTAAATGAAAATTACAAGAAATACTAAAGGGAGTCCTTTAGTTAGAAAATCAATAACATCAGATAATAAACTAAGCAAGAACACAGCAACCAGATATTAACCTAAATAAGGCAATCACAGAAATAAATCAAAGGCAACATACTGAAAATAGGGAAACAGAGATATCATTATGCAAACAGTATAACAAAAAAGAGGAACTTAAAAGAAAATGTAGTCACAGATTTTCATATGGAGAGGAAATCATGGTGATATAAAGAAATTAAAAGCTCATTTAAGTTTAGAAAAACAGTGTTAAATGCTCAGGTAGCCACAAAGGAAATTATCACACCCATATACCAAAATAAAAAATAAAAACAAGAAGTCTCAGAAAATATAAACCACTAACATTGAAAAAGATGAAAATACATACAGAAAAAAGACTCAGTGTAGAACATTAAATAGAGCAAAAGAACTGTCTACAAAGCACACACACATACAAAAGACAGCAAAATGACAGCAATAAACTCATAACCATCAATAGTCACTCTGAATGTAAATGGATTAAATGCACCACTAAAGAGATGGAGAGTGGCAGATAGGATTAAAAAAAGAAATCACAACCCGCCTGTATGTTGCTTAAAGGAGATACACCTTAAAGACATGAACAAACTAAAACTCAAAGGATGGGAAAAAAATTATATTGAGCTAACAACATTCAAACAAGAGCAAGGACTGACAATTTTAATCTCTGCAATTTCTCTGTAAAACCTAAAACTGCTCTAAAAATAAAGTGTACTAAAAAAAACCAAAAAACAAACAAACAAGAAAACTTCTTTGGAAAGCAACTTAGTGCTTTCTTAAAAAGCTAGAAATAGAAATACTATATGACCCAGTAATCCTACTGCTTGGAATGTATCCTACAGAAATAATGGCTGTCACATGAACAGACACATGCACAAGAATGTTTATTGCAGCACCGTCCACAATAAGAAAAACATAGAATCAGACTAGGTGCCCACCAACAGATGAATGGATAAATAAACTATCGCATATATACACAATGGAACACTGCAATAATAAAGCATGATTTTATGAAACGTAAGCTGTAATCAACTGGAAGACATTATGCTGAGTGAAATCAGTCAGCTGCAAAAGCACAAATATTGTATTATAAGACTTAAGAAAGGATATAAGCGCAGAAGAAAATACTTTTTGATGGCTACAAGGGTGGGGAGGGAGGGAGAGGGTTATTCATAGATTAGATAGTCAACAGGAATTTGGCTGGTGAAGGGAGAGACAACATGCAGCAGAAGGCAGGCAGTATAATTGGAGTACACCACAAGCTAAAAGGTTTTCTAAATTCAGTTCAACTTTTCAAAGGGCAGAGTGACAGGAACAGGGCCAGAGAACCATGTTTTCAGGGGACACTGAGGTCAATTGGCACAATTAGTCTTTTTCTAAGAGTGTTCTGTACCCCATATTGGTGACAGGCACCTGGCATCTTAAAAGCCAGCAAGCTGTCATCTGAGGAAAATCAACTGGTCCCAACACACCTGGAATAGATGACAACCAAAATATCAAACATATGAGGAAAAATGAGCCCAGGAAGCAGAACAACCCCTGTGACTGGGAAGATACATCAGCATGGAATCAGAAGAATAGATGGTGCTTGGCCACCACCCAGGGGAACCCTGATACGGGTTACAATGTAGAGTCCCTGATGTAGCACAAGAAAAAGATGTGTGCAGATTAAGAACTCTACCAAAAAAATGGAACTGATGGTCTGACAACCTGGAGGGTCCTCTGAGAACAAGGCACCTAGACTTGCTGCTAGCCCAGAGCTGAAGCCAGTACTGGAGCCAACACTTCAGACAAAGAATGGACTGGGCTTGGAGACACCAAGTGATGCATGTGGTTTGTGTACTTTATGGTTTAATACATACATGAGGCTGTCCTACTGGTTTCCTTTTAGAGGGGAGAGGTGAGAGGAGAGAGAAGGGGACAAGTGTTGGCTGAGTGGATACTGGAAGTAAAGAGTAAAAGAATAGCGTGCTATCACCGAGTGAGGAGAGCAGACAGAGTTGCAAAGAGATGGGTACTCGGGATTTTATACAGAAAATTGACTTGGATTGTAAACTTTCACCTAATCACAATAAAAACTTTTTTTTGCAAAGACGTATAAAATAACACTGCTGGTGCTTGGACACAGGAGAATTTCTGAAAAGTCTTTACGAAAGAAACCACTGGGTCTGGGCATGTCAGTCAGGAGGAACAGTGAGGTTTTAGCTCCCTCCTGACTTCTGGCTCTCATCAGTGATAGACAGAACAATAAATAACTTTCTCACACGTCTGGATTGCACTGGTCTCTCCAAGCACCTACTGGGTAAGCCAAAGCTTCCATGGCCTTGGTTGTATTAGACTCTGGCTCTTGAGCTGCTGCTGCTGCTGCCTGATGCCACCACAGAAGCTTCACTCCAGCAGAGGAAAAGACAACTTCTAGTTTTAGGAGTTGAAGCCACAGTGTCAGCAGCCATCAAACAAGACTGGGTAGCTGGAGCTGAGCCAGTCTGGAAAGGTACATGCACTGAGTCGGGTACAAATGTCACTTGATTAAAAAGAGATTTGGTACATACATCTGGTATTTGAAGAAAGGACACTAACCACACTTTGCATATCATTTTTTTTTTTTTATCTAAGGATTTTCCCTTTAATAGAAAACCATAGTTACAGGCTGACTAGGATGAACAAGTAGTTTTAACCAGTACAGTCAAGTTTGCATATGTCATCAATAGCCACCCTGCCTTACTGAAGGCCCTAAAAAGAGACCTTGATTACAACTTCTTGAAAACTCGTTTGCTGCCAAACAAGAGAAAAACTGGTTATCAATTTTTTTTTAGTTGTTTTGGTGGGTGTGTGTTCCATATTAACTGCTACTATTTGGAACATTATTGGGTTAAAAAAAAAAGTAAAAACGGAACAAGTACTAGAAATCACGATTGATGGTCAAGAGACAGTTCCCTACTTAGAAGGTGGTCCCTGGGGCATCTTTACTTTGATGGATGGTGCTTAATAGTACTACATTGTGTAACTTAGCAATGGAGTTGAAAAATCCCCAAGTGTCACAATACATCAGAATTTCAAGCCCTTTTCCTTCTGGAGTCCAGAATATGACCCCTACACAAACCAGGCAGATTTTTATGGATCTGTGAGTCTACCTAGCTATGTAGTGTCCTCACTTAAACAGGTAAAACTTTTTAGTTGAACCTCAGAATAAAGGCAAGTTAGGACTCCTTCAAGCACGCTAACCATTGACCATGCTATGCTGCTTTACTGCACACCACCTTTGAAGATCTGGATTTTAACATAGTCTAACCCCACTGACTCGCAGCAAACCCTGGAGGCCACTGTATCAATCCATCTTGTAGAGGGTCTTCCTCTTTTGGCTGACCCTCCACTCTAGCAAGCATGACATCTTTCTCCAGGGACTGATCTCTCCTGACAACATGTCCAAAGTATGTAAGAAGCAGTCCTGCCACCTTTGTTTCCAAGGAGCACTCTAGTTGTACTCCTTCCAGAATGGATCTGTTTGTTCTTTTGGTGGTCCATGATACGTTCAGTATTCTTCTCTGACACCACAATTCAAGGGTATCAATTCTTCTTCTGTCTTCCTTATTCATTATCCAGCTTTCACATGCATATGATGAGACTGAAAATGGCATGGCTTGGATCAGGTGCACTTTAGCCATAAAGGTGATATCTTTACCTTCCAATACTTTAAAAGTCCTTTGCAGGAGATTTTTCCAATGGAATGTGACTTTTGATTTGCTGACTGCTGTGTCCATGGGCATTGATTGTAGACCTAAGTAAAATGAAAACCTTGACAACCTCAATCCTTTCTCCATTTATGATGATGTTGCTTACTGGTCCAGTTGTGAAGATTTTTGTTTTCTTGAAGTTGAAGTACAATCCATACTGAAGGCTGTCTGTGGTCTTTGATCTTCATCAGTAAGTGTTTCAAATCTTCACTTGCAGCAAGCATGGTTATGTCATATGCATAATGCAGGTTGTTAATGGGTCATCCTCCAATCCTGATGCCTTGTTCTTCTTCACATAATTTACTTTCTCAGATTATTTGCCTGGCATACAGGTCTGGCCATTTCAGCCAATCAGATTGAGCACATGAAGTTCCTTTAAATTTTTCTGAAGCCCACGTGTTGAGATACATTGAAAATATCTTCTCATCTCAGCTATTTATTCAAACATGAATCCAATCTACCATCAGTGATGAATTTGTTTTGAGCAGCTTGGTTTGCCACTTTACCTGGAAGTGCATTACGTTTCTCTTAAATTCTGCCACCAATTTACTAGTAAATGAGACTGTTTTGCTTTGTTACTTCCTTGAGGTTTCTTAGGTTTAGCCCTTGGAAACAGTCACCTAAGAAGATACAGACTCAAATGGAGCCTTCAGGGTTGAAGGATGAGAGGTTGGGGACAGGCCACAGTGGGCCACACGGGGGTGCTTTGCTATGATGAGGTGTCTGTCACACTTTGTCCTTCATTTGGGTGGAAAATGGCAAAAGTTGTTATCTGTCTACTCCAACAAGTCACACATTGTGTTTCTTTTGTTTCCTGTTCCTTTGTCAATCTGTTACACCTGATTACTATTATAACCTCTGTACCAATAGTGTGAATATAAATTTGATGAGGAACATCACTTGCTATTGACATATCTGCAATACTGTGGCATGTGGCAAATCTTAACTAAAAATTATTGCCCCCTCTGCAACTTGGGACAGTCTGTTTTTCCTAGACTTTGACATCAGCCATTTGTTTTCCGACATGCTTCTATCTGTCAAGCTGCCTGGCTTTAAAGGAACCTGCTGTGCCCAGCAGAGAGGAGGAAACATCCTGAAGAACAAACGACAGCACGAAGCAGGGACCCGCGGAGTAACTTGACAGAGAGCTAGACTTCAGCACTGTGTTAATCTCTTCGGGTCAGTGAGTCACTTCTGAAGTGAGTGATTCAAACTCGTATGGCCACCAATCTCAGGGAGTCAGGGGAACAGGTACCTGAGTAAATCCAGCTGGCACAATCCTTCAAACCCAGCAATTATACCTTTAACACCAGAAATTTTTAACAACTTTGGCAGACACTGATCTTCAACCCGAGGTCCCTGAAATTCAAGGAATCCACACACATAAAGGTTTCGTGATAGACAAGTGCCTATTTGCAGGAAAGCTTTGTTTCCTCAGCCGCTGGGGAGCTGCTGGCAGACAGTAGGGTGATCAACCATCTTGCCTACTAGTGACTAAGGAGGTTCCAAGGATGCAGGATTTTCTGTGTTAAAACAACCCTGGACAACCTGGGACGGTTAATCAGCCTAGAAGAGACTCTTTAACCATCAGCCCCTTCAGAGACTACCACAGCTACAGAGAGCCACCTGACATAGATCATGTCCTTTCCCAGAGTGGTCTAATGACTGACGAGGAAGTATACAGGCCTGGTCATTTCAGTCCAGCTTGTGACATCTCAGAAACCCTGGTGGTGTAATGGTGAACAGCTACAGCTTCTAACCAAACGGTGAGCAGATGGAATCCACCAGGCATTTCCTGGAAATCCTATGGGGCAGTTCTGCTCGATCCTATGGGGTAGTTCTGCTCGGTCCTATGGTGTCACTATGAGTCAGAACTGACTTGATGGCAGTTGGTTTGGTTTTTTGGTTTGTGACCTTCCTGATAGGCCATTCTGGCTGCAGAGCTTCTCCGCGGGGTGAGGTGACGCTGTTGCTGCGCCTGCATCACAGCTGGCCTTTTTCCTCTTTCCAGTCTTACTTCTTTCCTCTCCCTTCCACACTTAGGGACCCAAGAGCAAGTTAAACTCTATTTCAGAGTCTGCTCTCTAGAGAAAGCCAACTGTCCAGTGGCTCATGATCCAGTCTTCCTGAAGTAACAGAAAAATGTATGAATTTATTAGCATTTGCAGTTTTTAAAACTGAGTAACTCCAAATGTGATTTTGTTGCTTTTCTGTGGAGTGATGTGAACGATGCATTAACACTGATTCTCTTGAGCTGATCAAAAATCATGATTAGTAATAATACATTTTTATCACTCATTTTCCATTTAGGTGTTTAAATGTAGTTTTACAGACATATTTAAAAATGTATCCTCCAAAGGTAGAATAAATATATAACACAAGAGACCCCTGAATTACAAGACACATTTGGGTGGTTCTTGGTCAGATATTGTGACATACACAGTCTGACAGGTTCACAAACTCATCCTAGAAAAAGTGCTACATATCTCACTGCTGAATATCACTGTGGTCACCTTTGAAGTACTCCCCTTGGGAAGCTACACACCAATGCCAGCACCTAGTCCACCTTTCAAAGCAACTTTGGAACTTGTTTTCTGGAATGGCTACCAGTTGTATTACTCTTGGATGTCCTGAATGTCATCAAAAGGTCTCCCTTTCAATATTTTCTTTATCGTCAGGTAAAGAAAAAAGTTACTGGGGGACAGACCAGGTGAGTAGGGAGGGTGTTCCAATATAGTTATTTGTTTACTGGCTAAAAAGTCTTCCACGGACAACTATACAATTAAGTTCGTAAACTTGCCATCATGCCACTGTGTGTCAATGGCCATTCCAGAAAGAGTTCCAAAACTGCTTTGACGGGTAGACTAGGTGCTGGCATCAGTGCATAGCTTCCCCAAGGGAGTACTTTGAAGCTGACCACAGTGATACTCAGCAACGGGTTATGTAACTCTCAGAACAACTAAGTTTGTGGACTTAATGGACCTTATATGATTCAAACTAATTTCATTTTTGCATTCTTTGTTTGGGTTGGGAATGACTGGAGCAGTTCAAAGAACAGCCAATGCTGAGGTCTTCTGCCATAATGAATGATGTTTTGGTTTTTCCGGTTGCTGTAATTACCTGAGGTAACAGGGTTGTAACATGGGTAAGAATAAACTCTACCTCATGATCTTTCAGCTGTTGCCACCTCTATTTACCCCTTCTGTTGGTAATTCATAGTTCAGATTCTCTGTGAGTCTCTGACCAGTGACACGGTTTGACATGAAAAGATGAGCTATATTAACATGCAGGCCTTGAATTAGTGACTGTTGCACAGGTTGTCCACCTGCGTCCAGTCAGGTATAATGGAGGGTGTGAGTATATGACACAACACGCATTCACCCAGAGCTACCCTTTTCAGCATGGGCTATAGGTAAGTGTTTTAGTTTCTAGGGCTGTCATAACAAAATACCACAAAATGAGTGCTTTAAATGAACAGAGATGTATTATCTCACAGTGCTGGAGGGTAGAAGTCTGAATTCAGGGTATCATCGGAGTCATGCTGTCTTTTTCTCTCTCCCTCTCTCTGTGTCTCTCTCTGCTCCAGGGGAAGACTCTTTGAGTCTCCTGTAGCACTTCTTGGCATACTTTGATGTCTAAGTGTGTCTTCATAAGGCATTTGCCTTCTGCCTGTGTAGGACCCTTGTCTCTCCTTTTGTGTCCCTCAGAAAGGATTAGGATTAGGTCCCACTCTTCCCCTGAGTGATTTAGCTGACAGTATCTTCAAATAAAAACTACTCTAAACCAGGTCTGATTCACATATACAGGAGTTGGGACTTTCATATCCTTTTGGGAGACACAGGTCAGTCGTAACACTGGGCAAATACTGACTGACATGTCCAACAGCTGTGGGCAAACCTGGAACAAGGCTTAAGTTTTCCTTCCAACCCTATATAAAAAAGATCACCTTGGAATATGGCCTAAATTTTAAAAACATACTTCCTTTGGCTATATGCCTTGGCCAAATTGAGCTAGGGAAAAATACCTTCAAATGAAAAATGCAGCATGTTTTGAAATACCTCAAGTGCTATTGCAAGGAAATATGATACTGGTGTCATGACCCATCCTCCCAGTATGATGCCAAAGCAACTTAGAAGGGGGAAGGAAGCAAGAACATCTTTTAGTATTTGGATTCACAGAATCCTAGAAAATTTTATTGAACGTATAGAACTCACAACACAAAAAGAATTAGGCAAATAAGTATTTTGTCCCCTTGAAGTAAGAGCTTCAGCAACGGACTCAAACCTACCCACTATGACAAGGATGGCACAGGAGTGGACAGTATTTGCATTGTATGTAAGGCCATCATGAGTCAGCTCCAACTCAACAACCAGCAACAACAATCACAAAACAAGTCACATTCATTAATGAAAGAAGCCAGAATGTTCTCTGATGCCCATTATTAGGACTGACTTGGTGTTGAAATGTCACCTGAACATTTACATACAGTTCCCTGAACTCTCATTTAAAAAAAAAAATTATAAGATACTCTAGGCAGAACAAAGTAGAAAAGAGAAAAATAAACCTGGAGCAATCAGTTGAAAATAATTATGCAAATATACAACAGTTCGAGATGCTTTTACCTTGAGAGGAAGCAAAGGTATAAAAATTCTACCTTGACGAGATGAGAGGATAGACGGAGATAGAAGGCAGTTGAATGGACAAAGGAGATACAGGGTAGAGGGAGGAGTGTGCTGTCCCGGGGTATGGAGAGCAGCTAGAGTTACACAGCAGTGTGTGTGTAAGTTTTTGTGTGATAAACTGACGTGGATTGTAAATTTTTACTCAAAGCACAATAAAATATTAAAATATATGTGTGTGTATAAATACATACACATACATACACATACTCTGCCTTGAAGTCATTCCAATTCTGCACAAGTATTAGGTGTCTTTAAGAATACTTTATAAGAAGTCTCTACAGCAGTGGACCTCTGCAACTTTAAATTATTAATGCTGCTTAACAAATAATATTTATCATTCTAGTTTTTAGTCTTTCCAGTTTGGAATATTTCTCACTTTACATAAATGTGGTCTGGCAAAGCTGGGTACACAACAAATTCATTTTGGTATCTATAATAAATGATCCTGTGAAGGGCAATCTTCCTCCCATGAAGAGAGGAAAGAACATCCAAAATTTTGAGCAAAAAAAAAAAAAAATTGGATGAAAGTAAGTCAATGGATACGTTAGATGACTAGAATAAAGAGATTATACTCCTCGTAGAACACGTCTTCTTGAATCACACTAGTTGCTGTGGAGCTGGCTGTGACTCATCCTGAGCCCATGTTTATCGCAGGAGAACTGTGCTTCCTAGCTTTTCGGTGGCTGATTTTTTGGAAGTAGGTCACCAGGCCTTTCTTACAGGGTACTTCTGGGTAGATTTCAACCTCCAACCTTTCAGTTACTGGCAGAGTATGCTAACCAGCTAAACAAACAAACAAACAAACAAAGACCAAACCCACCGCTAACCAGTTGATTCTAACTCATAGTGACCCTATAGGAAAGAAGCGGAACTGGTCATAGAGTTTCCAAGAAGCACCTGGTGGATTCAAATTGCCAACCTTTTGGTTAGCAGATATAGCACTTAACCACTACATCACCTGGGGGGTTTCTGGTAACCAGCTACTCACCTGTTTTTCTCTCCATAGGAGATTTTTTGGTCCATGTTTCTGGTTTCATTGGGCCACAGGTACAGATCCAGCAATGTTGCAGGTAGGGTCCAGCAACAGGACTTTGATTTTCTCCTGACCTTTCATCTCTACTTACTGCCTTTTGTTGAAACTTTCATTTCTCACCTTGGTTACTGCAAAGCCTCTTGAGTAGTCTTACTGCTGCTTTCACAATGATCTAGCAGACAAACAGGCCCTTCATGGTGTGGCTCCTGCCCACTTCATCATTCTCACCTTTCACCTCTCACATTGTTTCAACTGTGTTAATGATCTTATGGGTAAAATGCATCACTTCTGGTCCCCTAGGGGCCATGGTATGTGCTCCCTTGACCTAGTGTTTTACAGTGTTGTCTGTGAACCACTGTATATCACCAGGGTCCCAACAGAAATAATTAAGTCCATGAACTTAATCGTTCTAAGTGCTACATACCTCAGGGTTGAATCTCGCTACAGTCACCTTTGAAATACTCCATTTGGGAAGCTATGCACCGATCCCAGTGCTTAGTCCACCCTTCAAAGCAATTCTGGAACTCTTCCTGCAACTGTGCATGGTGGCACAGTAGCAAGTTTGCAAACTTAACTATATAGCTGTCTGTGAGGGAGTGTTTAATCAATAAACAAATAACTGTACTGGAACACCCTCCCTACCTACCTGATCTGGCCCCCAATACCTTTTTTATCTGAAGATAAAGGAAATATTAGAAAGAAGACATTTTGATGCCATTCAGGTCATCAAGGGTAATACGAGACAGCTCTGATGGCCATTTCAGAAAAAAGAGTTCCAAAACTGCTTTGAAGGGTGGACTAGGCGCTGCCGTCAGTGTATACCTTCCCAGGTGAGTACTTTGAAGGTGACAGTAGTGGTTTTCAGCAATGAGGTATGAAGCACTTTTTCTAGGACAAGTTCACGAACTTAATGGGCAATCCTTGTAGAAGGTAATCAGAGGAGAATCTAACAAATGCCCTATTTATAAAGATGTGGGCAGGTGCAGGGAAGCCACAAAAGGTAGGGCACTGTTTCTGCCCCTAGGCAGGAACAGGGTGGGGAAGGAGCTGTTTTCAGAAGTCAGAAACAGACACAGCAACATCGAGTTAGTTAACCGGCTGTGCTCCACGACCTGGCCCCGCAGCATGGGGAGGTGAGAACACCTCTGCCTCCGCTCAGGCTCTTCCTCAGTGCTTTCCAACGGCTGGACCCAGCCAGGAGAAGCCAGAGGGTAAGACAACACTTTGCTCTATGTAACTGGTGAAGGTCAGCCTCACAGCGGCAGGAGAGAGCTGGGTGTAGCATGACTCTGGAGCATAAATGGAAGATACTGGTTGGCCCTGTATCAGAGTCCCCTCTTTACTTGTAGGAGAAGCAGACTGCTGAGATCCATTCAGAAGTTGTGTTGTTGCAGCCTGGGAATCTGTTATGTCTCTCACACAGGGAGCTATACACTGAAGATTCCACCCATATCCCTCCAGTCTCATGTAAAGCAGTTGCTGAAAGCGGCTGTATGAACATTCAGGGGCTACCTTGTATCTAGTATTTACATACCTGGTATCTAGATGAAGCCATGTGACAATTATTTGCTAATGGCACCTCAGTGAATGCTAGCAAGCTAAAGCTGGGCTATAGAGTTTAAGAAGTGGGTATGCATTTCATGGATTTTCTAGTCCTCTCTACCCACCTAGATACAGAGAACTCAGGGGTCCTATAGCATAGGAGCGAAACCCTGGTTACTAGTGGTTAAGAATGATGGCTGCTAGCCAAAACATCAGCAGTTCAAGTCTACCAGGCGCTCCTTGGCAACTCTATGGTGTGGTTCTACTCTGTCCAAAAGGGTTGCTATGAGTCAGAATTGACTTGATGGCAACGGGGTATGGGTACAGCATATGAGAGTCATGAGGAGGAAGAATTCAGTGGGTCTTAAGTATCAGGAAGAAGAAAGCAAACCACCAACTAGGAACCGCAAGAGACATGAACAAGAAACAAACTTGCAGAAAAAATTATTCTAGAAAGTTTTAAACATTCACAAAATTAGAATAATGAATATCTGTACTCATCATTGAAATGCTTCTTAGAAGGGATGATAATAACACCTCAATCTGTCTTACTTTGGACGTATTGTCAGGAAAGACCAATGCTAGCAAGGGACATTGTGATTGGCAGAAAGTTAGTGAAACCGAAGGAAACTCTCAGGAAGATGAATTGGCACAACAGCTCCAACAATGGACTCAACCATACCAACAATCAAGCAGATAGCACAGGACCAGGGAACATTTCATACCGTCATGACTCAAAGCCAATGCAGAGGAGCAAACAACTGTAACACGATGATCACCCAGTTTCAACAATTACCAAGGTTTTCTATATTTGCTTAACAATCTCTTTTGGCATTTTCTTTGCTAATTATTTCATAGTATGTGCTCTTACCTAACTACAATACCTAATAAAATTATTATTAATATTTTTGGCACCATCTAGGACCTAATTTGCAGCACTGGTGGCACAGTGGTTAAGAGCTGCCAACCAAAAGGTTGGCAGTTTAAATCCATCAGCCACTCCTTGAAAACTCTATGGGACAGTTCTTCTCTGTCCTTCCGGATAACTGTGACTCAGAATCGACTCAACAGCAACAGGTCTCACTTAGTTTAATACCTAATGCATAATAAAATATCAAATTATCAAAATTTATAGTGAATTTGTCTGAAGCATGGTACAGAAAAATCCAAATGATATTTGATTATGTCTCTTGCACCTAGAATGGTCCCGTTCCCCACCTTCTCTCCTTGCTATTGTCTTATCACAGAAACTGAATCAGTTCTTCAGAACATCTCTTGCTCCAGATTTGTCTGTTTCCTTGTGTTGGTATCATTTAACTTGTTCCTCTATCCCCATATTTCTTGTAAATAAAAACTGGCTGTAGAAATTCTCTGCCACCCATCTACTAGCTTGTCATACTGTGGTGGCTTACATAATTCCGTAATGCTGGATGTTATGCCACTGATATTTTAAAATGCCAGCAGGATTACCCATGGTGGGCAGGTTTCAGCAGAGCTTCTGTATTAAGACAGACTAGAAAGAAATGCCTAGCAATCTACTTCCAAAAATTAGTCAAAGAAAACCCTATCTATTACAAGAGAGCTTGTCCAATATAGTGCTGAATGATGATCCCCAGGGTAGAAAGCCATTCAAATACACAGTGGCCACCATGATGGGCACAAGGATAGTAATGATTTTGAAAGTGGTGTAGCAGAAATGAGCAACATTTCATTGTCTGACAGATGGGGTTACCATAAGCCAGAGCTGACTCAACAGCAACTACCAAGTAGTGGCTCTAGGTTCAGGCTCAATTTTTTTCTGAAAAGAATATTTCACAGGATTAAACTACTGAAATTTTTTTTAAATGAAAAGTATCAGAGTAAAATTAGCACTGTAGCAATGAACCCAGATGGACCCTATGATTGAAAACAATTAACCCAGAATCTTCTTTTCCCTTTTTGCTGGATTGTTGGATCTCAGCTCAGGTGCCAACTTTATGAGATGCTTTTACCAACACCTCCCCTTCTCTAATAGGAGCTAGCATTATTTACCACAAAAGCTTTTGCATGTCTCTATGATAACATTCATAAGTTATCTTAATGATATATTTGCTAATATTACAAGATGTGACTCTGTCTTAGTTTTGCTAAGGATCAAAAAGCAACCAATTGCACAATCAAGTCAGGTGCTATATGCCTATGTAGACATCGCAAAGATATTAGTTAGAAATGAGTTTATTCCCATGACCGTATCCAGACCTTATGAGTGAGAGTGAGTAAACTGGAACCTAGAAAAAAAGAATTTCTTTGGGGAAGGTTATTTGTGTGCTGTGGGTTCCCTACTTCATGGAAAAGGGGTGAATGGTTCTTCCTTTTCTTTCAAGTCAGGTGATCAGAGCCTCAACAAGCTAAATGAGCTTATATATTGCGGTAAACACATCTGAAGGATCTAAGGAGCCCTGCTGGTACATTAGGAAGTCAGCTGCTAACCCAAAGCAGTCTTAACTCACCAGCTGCTCCTTGAAAATCCTATAGGATAGTTCTAGTCTGTCCTATAGGGTTACTTTGAGTCAGAGTCAACTTGAAGGCAATAGGGTTTTTGAAAGGATCTAAAGGCAAGAAGCTGGGACAATCAGCCAGAGGCAGTAGAACAAGGAGAGTAGAGGCAAGCCACAGAGGGGCTCAGGCTGCAGCGAGGCAAGCCACAGTGGGGGTCAGGCTGCAGCAAGGACTAGGCACAGTAAGAGCCAGGCTGCATTGGACCAGGCTGCATTGGGGGCCAGGTTACACTAGGGCCTAGGCTGTACTGGAAGCCAGACTGTACACAGGGCCAGAATGCACTGGGGAGATAGTCTTCAATAAGGGCAGCCTCCAATGGGGTCAGGCTGTTTTGGGAGCCAGGCTGCAATGTGGTCTAGGCTGCTTTCAATCTAGAGAAGCTAGAGACAGCCTGTTGAGTGGGATAAAAGAGGTAGAACCCCATGAGGGAAATGGAGAAGAAGCAACCACGTACTGGAGAAGAGAGGAAGGGAAATCTTTAAATGAAGTTTGACAATTATTGTCACAGACTATTAATTACTAAAACAAGTCTTTTTGTCTCTACAAGTGACAAGAGCACTTTATTATTTGGGATTTATCCAAAAAGTCACAATAACTTGTTTTACAGAGTGAGTCAGAACAGACAGTTGGGGAGAGAAGAGTAATCTTATCACAATGTTGAGACCTCCTATTCAACAGTGTCTCATGTATCTGAGTCTTCCATCAGACTGAACTCTTCCAAAGAGTGGAGACTGTTCTGTCCACTTTTCTTAAAAGGTTCCTGGTACACTGGCATTTAGATAATGTTTAAGAGTTATAGCATGTGTGGTAGAAATCAATTATAATTTAGTACTTAAATTCAACTCTTAAATCTGGATCTTAAAGGAATGTTTTCAGTAATTCACCAATTTGAAAACATTCTTGGTTGCTAACCAAATGATTAAAGGTTCAGGTCCATCCAAAAGTGCCTTGGAGAAAGGCCTGACAATTTACTTCTGAAAAAATTAGTCACTGAAACCCTCATACCGCAAAATACTAAAAATACAACTACCATATCCCAAAACCAAACCTACTGCTGTCAAGTTGATTCCAACTCACAGCAATACTACAGACAGAGTAGCCCTTGGTGGATTTGAACTGCTGACCTTTTAGTCAGCAGCAGTAGCACTTAACCACTACACCATCAAGTTTTCCAAAACTGCCATGTGGCTTAGTGTGTACCTCCTAGGTATACACTCAAAAGACTTGAAAGAGATGTAAGAGACTTGTACACCAGTGCTCACTGTAGCACTATTCACAATAGCCAAAAGGTAGAAAGAACCTAAATGCCCATCAACAGATGAACGGATAAACAAAATGTGGTGCATATGTACAATGGAACACTACTCAGCCAGTAGGAGAAATGAAATCTTGATAGATAATGCAGTATGGATGGGGCTTGAAGACTGCATACTGAGCAAAATAAGATAATCACAAAAAGACAAATATTGTATGGCCTCACATAAAAATACAAGAAAAAGCAAATGTACAGAGCAAAATTTATTAGTGTTTACCAGTGGTGGACAGGATAGGGAAAAGAAGAGTTAACAATGATAGAAAAGTTACCTTGATTAAGTGTAGGGTAACCAGGCAACCACTGTGATTGCTCTTAGTAAGCTGTATACCTCTAAAAAGTTAAATTTGGAAGAGTTGTGTGGCAGATATATTGACAAAAAAAAAAAAGAGGAAAAAGAAAAAAGAGTAACTACTGAGGTTGCTTTTGCACAACCAAACACCTCGTAGGATTTGGTTCCTTAGTTTGAAGGTTTAGGGTCATAGTTTCATGGGATATTCCAGGCACTTGGCCAAATAATGTGTTTAGTGCTCCTCTTCTACCTCCTAGTTCTTTGTATGGTGGGGTCTTAAAAGCTTGAAGGTAGCGATCTAAAACACAATAATTGGTTTCTATTTACCTGCAGCAAGGAAGGAAGAAAGAGAGTCTGGAATAGGAGGAAGATTTGGAGTGTGTGCTAACTGCCTCCATAAATGGCTGACTCTTTTGACGTGAGACAAGAGTCGTCACATGGTGCTCAACTGCTATTAAGGAACATGTTGATCAAAGATTCCATAAAAGAATCCTGATTAAAGGGGGTAGAATGCAGAACAGAATTTCAAACTATCATGGACTGTAGACTTTCTGGAGCCACAGAGGGTGGATGAACCTCTGAAACTATTGCCTGAAGATAATCTTTACACCTTAAACCAAAAATATTCCTTCAAGTCATTTTAAAACCAAACAATAGTTTAGCTCACCTAGAGCAAAAGCATTACACTCTTTTAAGAACTATGTATAGGAATTCAATTAGACAATGGCAGTTGGAAAGGTTAGACAGGAATCTTGGCAGGCAGGGATTTTATGTTAAGGGGGAAGGAAAAAAAGAGAATGAGAATGGTTATGCAACTCAAAGAATGTGATCAATGTCTCTAAATTGTACACATAGAAACTACTGAATCAGTATATGTTTTGCTGTGTATATTATCAATAATAACAACAAAATGGATAACATACAGAAAAAAAGGAAAGAAAGCCCTGTGGAGTGCAGTTCTACTCTCACACACAGAGTTGCCATGAGTCAGAGTCAACTTTGGTTTTCAGTAAAACAAGTACCCATATCCCTGCACACTGAAAGGAAGAAGTAAATTATCAAAAGAGTAATTATTGAACAATATTCAGTGGTGAGATTGAGTTACTTTCATTTGTATATAGTTTTCTCTAATGGTTAATCAATCTCTATATATTTTCCAGATGTAGTACTAATGGGATTTTAACTTCTAACCCCATGTTACAAGATAAGCAATTAATTTGTGAACATCCCTTAAATTTATTTCCCAGTGAGATATTAGACAAGACTTATCAAGGGAATCCAAAGTACTGTATACAGCATGAGAAATTTTAGGTTTGGTTTGTCTCCAAGGATTCTTTATCTCTAATTTCAGTCTGAGGTAGAGTGCTATATGAACTCCACATGCATTTACGCACATACACACTGCTCTGAACATTTCTGAGTCCCAATGTCACTTGTAAAATGACAGGACTGAGCCTGTTGATGATGGTACCCAGGAACAACATTGCAAAAATCTAGATTTTATCTAATTGCCTTCACTGTTCTTGGCCTGTTACACTTACTTGAGGGAGCGAGAGGGGAAGATGCACGAACAAACTGACCCTGCTAATGAGGTGAGAGGTTGAATGTGTCAGTCCCACAAACTCTCTACTGCCTGGTTAAATTCCAGAACTAATGTCTATCATTCCTTTTGGCATGGGTAGTCCTGGTTTGGAATTTGTTTCCCAGTAACTACTAAAGAATGCATGCGGTTTATTTTCTGAGTCTTTCTTTTTTTTAACTGTGATTGAGTGAAAGTGTACAATCCAATATAAATTTGCATGCCTGCCTATGTGCCACTGGTCTCCCTGCCCAGTGACAGCACACTCTTCCTATCCACTCTATACATGTCATATCATCCTAACAATCTCCTGTTCCCTCTCCTCCAGTAATAGGTCAGCAGGATGACATCCTATAGATGCACAGAACCATAAAGTGCACACATGATATTATCACTCTGTGTCATCAAGTCTAATCCATTCCAGTCCAAAGAGCTGACCTCAGTAACGATTTATGGACAGGGGTAGCATCAGGACCAGGGGCCATGCTCCCAGAGTAACCCGGAGGTCCTTGGGCCATCAATTGCTGTCTTTTGGTGGAGTTCTCAGTGTGCACCCCTTTTTATTCTCACGTTGCCAACGAGACTCAACTTTGTGAGCCTTATCACGTCTATCACTGGTGATAGCTGGGCATCATCTGGTACCACCAGTCACATGTTGATGCAGTCACCCCACTCAACATGGGTCTCTCTGTCTTCTGGGTTCTCTTTCCCTCATGTCACTTTGATCCTTGGTGATCGTCAGTTCCTGATGAGTTGTGACCATTTGGTGTGCATCAGATGGCAGCTTGCTAGCTTTTAAGACCCCAGATGCTACTCACCAATGTGGAGTACAGAAAACTCTGTTACCAATATGCTAGCTATGCCAGTTGGGCCTTAATGTCCCCTGAGAGCATGATCCCCAGATTCCCGCCCCTGCTACTCTGTCCTAGCAACACTGGGTAAAGTTTGGAGAAGAAATCATGTTATGTTAAAGTCCAGTTGAGTTGATCTTTCTGATGTGTGCTGTCACTGATTTCACCCAACCAACTTTCTATCAACTATCTAATCTATAACCAACCCTCTCCCTCCCTCCCTTCCTCCCTCCCTCCCTCCCTCCCTCCCCACCCTTGCAGCCATCAAATAGTCTTTTCTTCTGTACATGGGTCTGTTTTTAAGTCCTTATACCAGAGGTCTCATACAATGGTTGTCCTTTTGTCACTGATGATTTTCACTCAACATGTCTTCCAATTGAAACCAGGTTATGAGATGCTTCCTAAAATCATCATTGTTCTTTATCATTGCATAGTGTTCCACTGAGTATATATATACCACAGTTTATCTGGGCATCTGAGTTGATTCTATCTTTTTGCTATTGTGGATTGTGCTGCAATAAACATTCATGTACGTGTATCTGTTGGTGTGAATGCCCTTGATTCTGTAGGATATATTCCAAGCAGTGGAATTACTCAGTCAAATGGTATATCTATTTCCATCTTTTCAAGGAAGTACCAGATTGCTTTCCAAAGAGATTGCACCATTTTGCAATCCCACCAACAGCATAGAAGAGTTCTGATTTCTCTATAGCCTCTCCAGCATTTGTTGTTTTGTTTTTTGGATCATGGCCAACCTTGTTGGGGTGAGATGATATCTCATTGTAGTTTTGATTTGAATTTCCTTAATGATCTTGAGCATTTCCACACATGTCTTTTGGCTGCCTGGATATCCTCTTTAGAGAAGTGTCTGTCCATCTCCTTCGCCTATCACTAATTGGGTTATTTATCTTTTTCTTATTGATACTTTGTAGTACCTTATGGATTACAGAGATCAAATGTTGGTCTGACATACAGTTGCCAAATATTTTTTCACATTCTGTAGGTGGTCTTTTAATTCTTTTGGTAAATTCTTTGGATGAGCAAAAGTGTTTGATTCTTAGTAGTTCCCATTTATATATTTTCTGTTGATGATGCTTTGTTTGACAGATTTTGAAGTCTGTTTACATTGTGTATTAAAACTTCCATTGTTGATCCCCTTTTTCTTGGATGAGCTTTATGATTTTAGTTTTGATATTTAGGTCTTTTAACCAGTTTGAGTTGGGTTTCATATAAGGTGTGAAATACGGGTCTTGTTTCAATTTTTATACATGGATATCCAATTTTGCCAGCACCATTTGTTGAAGAGATTGCTTTTACCCTAGTTTAAAGTCTTACGGCCTTTGTTAAATATCAACTGTTCATAGGAGGATGGTGGCATCTCTGGGGTCTCAATTCTGTTCCATTGATCTATGTGTCTCTTTTGGTACCAGTACCAGGTTGTTTTGACTACTGTGGCAGGGTAATAGTTTCAAAAGTCAGGTAGTGAGAGGCCTCCCAGTGTACCCTTCATCAGCAGTGCTTTACTTATCCGGAGCTTCTTCCCTTTCCAAACAAAGTTGGTGACTTGTTTTTCCATATCATTGAAAAATGACACTGGAATTTGTATTGGAATTGCATTATATGAGTAGATTGCTTTGGATAAAATAGACATTTTCACAATGTTAAGTCTTCTTATCCATAAGTAGGGTAGGTTTCTCCATTTATGTAAGTCTCTATTAGTTTCCTGTAACAAGGTCTTAGAGTTCTCTTTGTAAAGGTCTGTTATTTCTCTAGTTAGGTATTTTATCTTCTTGGGGGCTACAGTAAACGGTATGATTTGGTGATTTCTTCCTTAACAATCTCATTGCTGATACAAAGGAATCGTATTGATTTACTTATGTTTATCTAGTATCCTGAGACTTTGCTGAACTCTTCTATCAGTTTGAATAGTTTACTTACGTATTCTTTAGGATTCTCTGCATATACAATCATATCATCTGCAAATAAGGAGATTTTTACTTCTTCTTTGCTGACGCAGATCTCCTTTATTTCTTGGTCTTGTCTAATTGCTCCGGCTAGAACTTCTAGTACAGTGTTGAACAGGAGAGTTGAGAGTGGGCATCCTTGTCCAGTTCCTGCTCTCAGGAGGAATTGTTTCATTCTCTCTCCATTCAGGATGATGTAGGCCATTAGTTTTGTATAAACGGCCCTTATTGCAATGAGGAATTTGCCATCTATTCCTATTTTGTTGGTAGTTTTTTGCATGAATGGGTGTTGGACTTTATCAAATGCCTTTTCTGCATCAATAGACAAAATCAGGTGACTCTCGTCTTTTGTGTTATTTCTGATGCTGAACTAGCCTTGCATCCCTGTTATGAATCCAAGTTGGTCATGATGGATTATTTTTTTTGATACATTGCTGAATTCTACTGGTTAGTATTTTGTTGAAGATTTTTGCTTCTAGGTTCATGAGTGATATTGGTCTGCAGTTCTCCTTTTTTGTTGGGTCTTTCCCTGGCTTTGGTATCAGAGTTATGCTGGATACACAAAATGAATTTGGGAGAATTCCATCCCATTCTACACTGTGAAACAGTCTCAGATAACTCTTCTCGAACGGTTTGGTAGAATTCTGCAGTGAAACCATCTGGGCCAGGGCTTTTTTGGTTGGTAGTTTTTTGATGACTTTTTCAATCTATTCCTTTGTGATGGGTTTATTAAGTTGTTTTGCTTCACTTTGTGATAATTTTGGTAGGTGACATGAGATGACTACCCACTGGATCATCAAAGAGACTGGCTTCAGAGCCATTGTACTTGCTGTTCAAACAAGCAGAATTTGACATGTTTGAGGTGCTGATGGATGCCCAGTGGGGCCAGAGTATGGCAGGCAAGTTGGTTTCCTTTCATGGACTTCTGGGATTGGAACTTTGAGACACAAGATCACTAAGGGTTGGTGGAAAGTGGTACATAGATAGACTTTGCTCCCATTAAAAATTTAAAAATACACCTCTGAGACATTCACTGAAGAAGATACGGAGATAACAAGTAAGTGCATGAAAAGATACATGCATCATTTGACATTAAAACCAAACCAAACCAAACCTGTTGCCACTGAGACAATTCCGACTCACAGCAACCCTCTAGGACAAAGTAGAACTGCCCTACAGTTTCTAAGGAGCACCTGGTGAAATCAAACTGCTGACCTCTTGGTTAGCAGCTGTAACACTTAACCACTAAACCACCAAGGTTTCCCATTTGATGTTAGAGAAACATAAATTAAAACCTCAATGCATCATCACTACATATCTGTCAGAATGACTAAAATAAAAACCAGTGACAATACCAACTGCTGGTAAGGATTCAGAGATACTGGGTCACTTATACATTCTTGGTGGGGATGCAAGTGGTATGGCCCTTCTGGAAAATAGTTGTAAGCTTTCATAAAAAAAGTAACCATGCAACTATCATGTTACCTAACAATTGTACTCCCGAGCATCTATCCCAGAGAAAATAAGACATATGTTCACATGAAAACCTGTACATGGGTGTTTATAGAAGATTATTTGTAATCACCAAAACCAGAAACAATACATGTATAGCCTTTAAAGGTGAACATTTAAACAAACTGTGGTATATCCATACCATGGAACTGTTATTGTAGGTAGGTACCATCAAGCTGGTTCTGAACCACAGCAATCCTGCGTACAAGAAACACTACCCAGTCCTGCACCATACTGACAGTCCCTGTTATGTTTGTGCCTACTGTTACAGCCATTGTGTCAGTTCATCCCACTGAGAATCTTCATCTTTTTTTTTATTAAATAAAAAAATGAAAGTGTACATACTCTGGGCTTACAATATTGGGTTAATAGAGGAGGAGTACACAAGTTGTGTTGAAGTCTCATTAATATTGATCTTCTTACTAATGTGACTTGTCACCAACTTCACCCTACCAAATTTCTAACAATTAACTAATCTAAACCCTCGCCCCTTGCCTTCCCGCCCTCCCACCTTCCCCACCCTTGTAGCTGTCAAAGAGTTTTCTATTATGTATGAGTATGCTTTTAAGTTTTTATCTTAGCCAAGCCAAGTTTTTATCTTAGGGGTCTCATATAATAATTGTCCTTCTGTTGCTGACTAGTTTCACTCAATATAATGTCCTCCAGTTGAGACCAAACTGAGAGATGTTTCCTGCTATCATCATTGTTCTTTATCAGTGACTAGTAGTCCATGGAGTATACATAGGAAGATCCAGTCTTCATCTTTTTTTGCTGACCCTCTGCTTTACCAAGATGATTTCCTTTTCCAGGGACTCACTCCTCCTGACAACATGGCCAAAGTATGTAAGACAGTCTCACCATCCTTGCTTCTAAGGAGAATTTTAGCTGTATTTCTTCCAAGACAGACCTGTTTGTTCTTTCAGCAGCACATGGTACATTCAACAGTCTGCCAGCATCACAATTCAAAGGTGTCAATTCTTCTGTCTTCTTTTATTCATTTTCCAGGTTTCTCATGCATATAAGGTGATATAAAACATTGAGGCCTGTGTCAGATTCATATTGGTCTTTAAGGTGATATCTTCGCTTTTCAACACTTTAAACAGGTCATATGCAATGCACTCTTTGATTTTTTGATTGCTGTTTCAATGGGTGTTGCTTGTGGATCAAAGTAAAATGAAATCCTTGACAACATCAGTCTTTGCTCTGTTTATCATGATGCTTCTTACTGGCCCAATTCTGCGAATTTTTGTTTTCTTTATGTTGAGGTGTAATCCCTACTGAAGGCTGTCATCTTTGATCTTTATCGGTAAGTGGTTCAAGTTCTCTTAACTCTCAGGAGCTAGAGTGTGTCATCTGCATAATACAGGTTGTTAAGGACTTTTCCTCCAATCCTGATGCTCTGTTTTTCTTCATATACTCTGGGTTTTCAGATTATTTGCTCAGCATATAGTTTGAATAAGTGTGGTAAAAGGATACAACACAGATGTAAACCTTTCCCAACTTTAAACTGTGCAGTATCCCCTTGTTCTGTTCAAATGATGGAGTTGCACCATAAATAGGTTCTAACTCCTCTTTTTTGTTTTACAGTTCCATGATCAGAGTGAGCTCTACACATTCATGGAAACTTCTTTGTAGACTTATCCTATTGATAAAACAGCTATGAAAATCTTCACAGAAACCTGCCTTTCTAGCATTACACCAAAAGAAATGAGGCCAGTGAGCTTCTGTCCTTGGAACTTTTGCTGTATCTATTGAGAAAGGGTCTTTTGCTTTCTTCAGACACTCTTAAACTCATGGAATCTACACCCAAATGTCTTCACAGCCATACAGTGATAATCCTTTTGAAAACACAGACAAAAGAGAGAGAAGCAGAGACGACTGATAGGGAAATTGAGTTCCCGTGAAATTGTTTTAACACCTTGACTCTACAGTGCCTAAAACCAGAATACCTCCAAATATTTTAGTTACATGAGTTGATTATTTCACCCCCACCACCGCCACCCCTTTTTATCCAGCTAGTGCACCAGTCAGAACTCCTTTGGTTGCAATGACATAGGAGGTAGGACATTAACTAATTAGTCATAGCTTGAAACAAACCCTAAAATGGCATTTAGCTGAACTGATTACTAGGTATTTTAGGACAAACTAGCCCTCTAAGGAAAGAAAAAAAAAAAGGCCTGTGCTGTAACTAGATATTTTACTTCCTCATTCTGCATTTCATAATAGTTCTACAGAGGATGCCAGGGTTAGTACCCACACAAAACATTTCTTCACTTCCAGCAAGTGGTGTTTTATATTCAAAGTTTCTGTGAAAAAAAAAGTGTTTCCGAGTCTCATCTATGAAACAGTTCTTGATCCATCTCTTCAGAGTGGTGTTGCCAAGGATATTACACTAGACTACTAAAACATTTATTCTGAGGGAATGAACACAGTTCTAATGCTGCTTAGCTGTCTAGTTCTTATTCCAATTTCAAAAGGAGTGAATAAATTAAAATCTGGAAAAGCAAAAGCTTTTTTTTTAAAAGAAAAATTGTGGTTCAGGTGCAAATTTACAGCACAACTTCGTTTTTCATTAAAAAATCTATACACAAATTGTTTTTGTGACACTGGTTGCAACTACTGAAACATGTCAGCACTCTCCCCCTTTCCCTGAGTTTTCCATATCCATTTATTCAGTATCATGGCAGGTGCTGCCATTTGACCTTGTATTCTTGGTTGAATTAAGCAGCATGTTCCCCATGTGTGTTGTTGTTTGTTTGATAGGCCTCTCTAATCTTTGATGGAAAGGCGGACTTTGGGAGTAGCTTCAGTTTGGGGTTAGCAGGGTGGCTGGAAGTGCTCCTATTAGCTGGAGTAAATAGCATCCTTATTCCTGAAGGGAGGTTTGGGTGGCACATCATAACAACTATCACTCTTCTCTGCAAGGCCTCAAATTTGTTTTTTATGTGTGTGTATGATATTGAATTTAATTACCACCTCAGCCCGATTTACTAAGCATTAAATCATCATCTATGGATAAGAAGATATAGCCTTATGTTGCCCAGTGTTTCCAAGTCACACTACTAGTTCTCGTTAAAATCTCTGCATAAACCCAGATCTGACTCCCAAGTCCATACTCTTAATGATGACACTACTATTACCCACCTGTTTCCTGTCTCCCTTGGCTGAAGGTCAAAAAATACATTCTTGGCCACTGTTCTTGAAGGGATCCTATTACTGATACCACAAACTTGTTAACCATGCCCTTTTTAAGACATTTTGATTTTATTAAGGTCGCTATTATTTCCCTATATTCAACTGTTCCTACCATTGGGTTGATTCTGACTCACAGTGATCCTAAAGGACAGAGTAGAAATGCCTCATAGAGTTTCCAAGGAGTGCCTGGTGGATTGAAACTGGCAGCCTTTGGTTAGCAGCCATAGCACTGAAACACTGCACCAGGGTTTCAATTTCCCTATACATTACCATTCTATTCAAACCCCCACTCACCTATTCTCAGCTGCAAGTTTCCATCTAACTGAATTTCCCTTAACAAAGTTCTGCCACTAACAAGAACTATTTATTCCCCTTTTCACTGCTTAGTATCTTCATGTATATGCCTGTTCCCCTCGACAGATTGTAGACATCATCTACTGTGTTTTACATCACTACCTGCAGGATATATTTTCCATAAGAGACATCTCAAAGCATCACATTAGTTTGTATTTGTGTCAAGGATTGGAAATACGCCCTTTGTTCTCCCTCTTTCCTCATTCTCTAATAATGATGAAACTTTGTATCTTTTCTTAGGTTTCCCATGAACTGAAATCTTTATCTATCCTACGTATTTTTCATTCTGCATTTCCTCACTTGTGTAGCTCTGCTCTGGGAATACCAGGCAGTTTTAAACTAGTGATAATTAAGGCAAGCTGGTTGCTACACTGTATAGAAAGCTAACAGCTCTCAATGATATCATTTCAACTTTTTTTTTTTTTTTTTGAGCTATGTGTAACCAATATATAGAGGAGAACATAGCTCATGACATACTGTATAAAGTGGTTAAAGAGGGATTTTAGAGTGGTTTAAAATCTTATTATGCAATGCATGATCCATGGACCAGCAACACTGGTAACACCTGAGAAGCATCTCATACCCCACCCAGACATTCCGAATCAGAATTTGAATTCTTGAAAAATCCCAGTGGGGTTCCTATGCATATTTAAGTTTGAGAAGTACTGTTTAAAACATAATTTAATGATACCTCTAAGTACAAATGGCTCTCACTCAGTCGGTGCCTACCATGGGCCAGTTCTAATCATCCAGACAGTTCTAATCATGCAGACAACAACCCTGAAGGTTGGGAAAGTGGTAATACTTCTTTGATGAGAAACTGAGGCCAGGTATTAAGTTACCAAGATCATTCTGCTTGTAATTTACACACCTGATCTTAGAACCCAGAGCTCTCTGATTTGAAGACTTTCTTTTGAATTTTATACTACAGATGTAGCAATTGTCATCAGTATCTATGTCTCTGAGACCTTATTGTCACCGAGTACACAGGCTGGAATTCATCTTGCTCCCTGTCTTAGTCAGCTAGACTGCTTTAACAGAAATACCACAAGTGGATGTCTTTAAAAAGAGAAATTTTATTTCATTCCAGTCCAGGAAGCTAAAAGTCTGAATTCAGGATGTCCACTCCAGTGGAAAGCTTACCCCTTTGTCAGCTCTGGAGGAAGGTCCTTGTCAATCTTCCCCTGGACTGGAAGCTTTTGAGGTGCAGGGACCTCAGTCCTTTCTAAAGGATGTACTCAGCTTCCAACACTGCTTTGTGGTGGTATGAGGTCCCCCAAATGTCTCTACTAGCTTCTTTCCTTTATATCACAAGTGACTGCCTCAAGGAACAAAACAATCCTGCCCACAACTGCCATTCATCTCCCTTCATTAACACCTTAGAGGCAGAGTTTAAAACATGAAGGAACATCACACAATACCAGGGATCCTGGCCTACCCAAACTGCCACACACATTTTTGGGGGAACACAATTCAATCCATGACACTCCCCAACCCAGCAGTTTTCAACACATGATGGGTGGGAATTGGTTCCAAATGTTCCAGTTTCCTGAACCTTCAGAAGAGGTAGTTCTGTGACCCATATTTTACAGTCTCCATGTAGGATTAATTTCCAATCACCCAGTGTGGTATGCAGCTAAATAATGTACTTTTATTGGCTTTCTTTCCTTACCTTCTTTCCTATCAATGTGCCCTGTACTTCCCCAAATAAACTACTTCTAATTAAATTGCTATCTCACTCTATGCTTCTGAGGGAAATCATTATTAAGCTACAAAAAGGTAAGCTTGGTTCCTACAACACAAAAAGAAACACTAACAAGTGAACAGTTAACCTCCCTCCTCTACAGTATAATGCCACTCCTCCACCTGTCTGTCGGTTTGTCCTACTACGGTGGCTTGTATGTTGCTATGATGTTAAAAGTATGCCACTGGTATTTCAGATACTGCAGGGCTACTCATGGTGGACAGATTTCAGCAGAGCATTCAAACTAAGACTACGGAGAAGTGTCTGTGACCCACTTCTAAAAATTAGCCAGTGAAAACCCTATTGGCTAATTACAGAATAATACAAGAGCATATTATCCGACATTGAGGTAGGAGAGGTGCCCCCTAGGTTGGAAAGCACTGTATAATGGCCACAACAATGAACTCAACCATTCCAGTGATCAAGAAGATGGCACTGTACTCGGTGACGTTTCACTCTGTTGTTCATACAGTCATGATGAGTCTGAGCGGACTCCACACCTACTAACAACAGTAACACCACTAGGAATAGTGAGATCTTTCTGGGATTAGTGACAGCTGAAAGGACAAAATTCGGTGATGTTTTCACAGAGAAGATATGATTTTCTTACTTTTACAGGAATTGCTCACATGGATCTTTAGACATAATCTCTTGTTTTCACTGATTACCACTCCTTTTGCTGGGGGTTAAAATAAGGGCCCTTAGAGGATACATACCCTTTATCCCTCAAGCCCTCAAACAGAGAAGCAAGATCTCTGTATAAACTGAATATTTCATCCCGCCTCTGGCATAAACAAAGTGGCTGCTAACCAGGGAGGCTTCCCAGACGTGTGACCTTTGCCTTTGCACAGAAGAAGGTCCTTAGAAGGATCCTATGCTTGGCTTAATGTTCTGCGGTTGCCACCTTGTAATTCTTTTTCTTTCTTTCTTTCTTTTTTTTTTTAACAAGGAGCACTGCATTTTTATTTTGTACTTGGTTGTACAAATTATGTAGCTGGTCCTGTTTGATCTAATCAAGAATTTTTTGAAGAGTGGATTTCATGATACAAGCGAGAAAAGATGAAAGGATTACAATGGATAAAAACAGTCTTCTGGGAAAACTAGACCAAACAAAGAGTGGAGTTTCTAGAAGATCCTGGAAGTAGCCTTTAGATGTTTCCTACACAGAGAGGAGGAAAGCAGCAGCCTGGATGTTCTCCAGGACTCTCAAACTTAAGTGTGGATGAGAGTATACACAGGGACAGTTCTATGCTGTCCTATAGGGTTGCTATGAGTTGGCATTAAATCGACAGCAGTGGGTTTGGTTTTGCGGGGGTTATACGCAGGAGAAATTGCTGAGAGAATGTGGGACCAGAAGTGAGTAAGGAAAATTCAGGTTACACAGGAATTAGGAGCAAAAGGAGTGATCTGTTAGAGCCAGCTGTTTTGCATCAGGTAAGCAAAAAGACTGTTCCTCATGACAGTTAGCATTTACTGTGCATTTATTCTGCATCTACAATTGTTATAAGCAACTTACAAGCATTATATCATTTACTCCTTACAACAACCCCAAGGAGCTTGTGCCATGATTGTCCTATACCACCAGTGAAGACACTGGGGACAAAAGGATTTTAAGTAATTCTATTGCTACCGAGTCAGTTCTGAACTTACAGTGACCCCATGAATGTAAGAGTAGAATTATGCAACCGAGAAGACAGAGAGACCCACAAGAGTGGGTGCCTACATCGACTTGGGACCGGAAGAACCGGATGGTGCCCGGCCACCACCAGTGATAGCCAGGACAGAGCTCACAGAGAGGAGCCTCACTGGCAACACAAGAATAAAAAGAGGTGCATCATGAGATCTCCACTAAAAGACCTCAATTGATGGTCCAGCGGTTTGGGGGTTCCTCTGAGAGCATGGCCCCCTGCCCCGATGCTGCCCTTTCCCATAAATTATAACAAAGGTCCACTCTTTGGACAGGAATGGATTGGACTTGGCAATGCAGAGTAACCATATATTGGAAGCACTTTATGGTTCTATACATCTATAGGATATCATCTTGCTGACCTCTGGCTGGAGGAAGGGGAGTGGATGGAGAGGAGGGGAAAGGAGACTGTTGGGAGGATGAGACATGTATGGAGCACAGAGGAATAGTGTGCAGTCACCGGACAGGGAGAGCAGTGGAAGCTGCATATAGGGGGGCATGTAAATTTATATGTGAATGTACATTTTCACTCAGTTATGTTAAATAAAAATAAAAATTAAAAAACAGAGTAGAATTATGTTCCATACGGTTTTCAATAGCTGATTTTTCAGAGACACGCACCAGGTCTTTCTTCTAAGGTGTATCTAGATGGACTTGAACTATCAACTTTTTGGTTAGCAGCCAAGAGTGTTAACTGTTCACATCACTCAGGGACTCTAAAGTAACTCCCAAGTCCTAAAAAGAGCCAGTGCTGGGGTCTAGATTTGAACACTGGCAGTCAGATTGCAGAACCCAAACTCTTAACTACACCATATAGCTCCTCTGCCAAGTAAAACTAGCACACATCTGTCAGCTTGGCAGCTTGCATGGTGCTGGAAGATATACCGTTGCTATTCACATACCAGCATAGTCATCCGTGGTAGGCAGGTTTCAGCAGAGCTTCCTAAGGCAAGCTAGGAAGAAGGACATGGCAGTCTACTTCTAGAAAAATTGAGCAGTGAAAACCTGTTAATAGCAGTGTAACATTGTCAGGTACAGTGCCAGAGCCCCTCATGGTAGAAGGTACTTAAGATACAACTGGGAAAAACCTACCTCCTCAAAGTAGAGTCAACCTTAATGATGTGGATGGGACCTTTATTTGATGATATGACATGACTCAAAATGAGATCAGCTGCACACATTCATTAATAATTGGTACATAGAATATACAAAGTATGAATCTAGGAAAATTAGAAGTTGTCAGAAATGAAAAGGAATACATAAAGATTGATATCCTAGGCATTAAACTGAAATGGACTGGTATTGGCCATTTTGAATTGGACAATCATATGGCCTACTACAGGAATGACAGTTTGAAGCAGTAAGACATCACATTGCATTCTTCATCAAAAACAAGATTCCAGGAAATGACAGAACATCAACTGAGGTGTTTCAACAAATAAAGGTAGCCCTTGGAAGTGCTTACTTATTTACGCTAAGAAATTTGAAACAGCAGTGCTGCTACAACATAACTACCATAAGCAGATGGTTTAACAGGTAGAAGCTATTATTCTCTCATAGTCTAGTAGGCCAGATTTCCACATTCACTGTACAGGATCCAGGGAAAGGCTTTCTCTCTGTGTTGGTCCTGGAGGAAGGTCCTTGTCATCCACCTTGCCGTGGTTTAGCGGCATCTCAGTGCAGAAACCCTTGGTCTGAAGGACACAGTCTGTTTCTGGAACTACTTTCTTAGTGGTATGAGAGCTCTCTGTCTCTCTCCTCACTTCTCTTTTTTGTATCTCAAAAAGAGATTCCCTCAAAATACAATCTAATCTTGTAGATTAAAGTTCCATCTCATTAATATAACTGCCTCTAATCCTGACTCATTAACATCACAAAGGTAGTATTTACAACATGTAAGAAACTCACATCATATGATAAAATATGGACAATCACACAATACTAGGAATCACGACCTGGACAAATTGACACACATTTTAGAGACATACAATTCAATCCTTAGTATCAACTGATTGAAGGAGATCCATATTTGTGCCTATTCCAAAGAAAGATGGCCCAACAGAACATAGAAATTATCAAACAATATCAATATCACATGCAAGCAAAATTTTGCTGAAGATGATTCAAAATCATTTGCAGCAGTACATCTACATGAACCTGCTAGAATCCTGTAAGCTGGATTCAGAATATGACATGGAAAGAAGGATATCATTGCTGATGTCAGATGGATATTGGCTGAAAGCAAAGAATAACAGAAGAACGTTTATTTGTGTTTTATTTACTATGCAAAGGTATTTGACTGTGGATAACAAATTATAGATAACATCGTGAAGAATGGGAATTTCAAACACTTAATTGCACACAGGTGGAACCTGTGTATAGATCAAGAGGCAGTAGTTCCAACAAGGGGACACTGTGTGGTTTAAAGTCAAGAAATATGTACTAGGGTTGTATCCTTTCACCATACTTATTCAGTCCACATACAGAGCAAATAATCTGAGATGGCGCGTATGAAGACTAGAGCATCATAACAACCTGTGATACGCAGATGGCACAACCTTGTCTGCTAAAAGCAGAGAGAACTTAATGCACTTACTGATAAAGACCAGAGACCACAGCCCTCAGTATGGATTATACTTCAACATAAAGAAAATAAAAGTCCTCACAACTTGACTAACAAGCAGCATCATGATAAACAAACACCGAAGTTGTCAGGGATTTCATTTTACTTGGATCCATAATCAATGTCCATGGAAGCAGCAGCCAAGAAATCAATCAAAACACTGCATTGGGCTAATCTGCTGCAGACCTCTTTACACTGTTGAAAAACAAAGATGTCACTTTGAGAACTAAAGCGTGCCTGATGCAAGCCATGATATTTTCAATGGACTAATATAAATGTAAAAGCTGGGCAGTGGACAAAGAAGACTGAAAAAGAACTGACACTGAATTAAGGTGCTGGCACAGACTACTGAATACACCAGCAGAATGAACAAGTCTGTTTTGGAAGAAGTGTAACCAGAATGCTCAGTAGAAGCAAAGATGGCAAGACTAGATTTTATGTACTTTGTACATGTTATCAGGAGGGACCAGTCTCTGGAAAAGGCATCACACAAGGCCAAGTAGAGGGTCAGAGAAAAAGAGGAAGATTCTGAATGAGACAGTGATGTAGTGGTTCCAACAACAGGCTTAAGCATAACAAAAATCAAGAGGATTGCGAAGGACTGGGCAGTGTTTGATTCTGCTGTACATAGCATTCTTATGAGTCAAAACAGATTTGATGTCACCTAGCAATAATAAAAACCAAGTAAGATAGTTTTGTATTGTTCTATGCATGATGAAGCACATTTTGTACTTATGGACCTCAGTGCAGAAGTGAAAGGGGAAAGGCTGTCTGCCAGTGCCGCAATCCTTAGAGGAGCAAAGTTCCCCACTCCCCGGGGGTGGATGAAATTTGGGGAGGGGTAGGATGGGCAGCAGAAAATAAACAGGCCTAGGCCTTGGGGAGCTTTGTGGGGTTTTCCTGGGCCCATTTTGCTTTACAAGCACATTTTCCATGGATTTCAACCAGGCTACATGAGCTCCTCTGTCTTCAAACTGTTGCACTTAATCTGCAGTTCAAACACCTCAAATGTCTTCCAGGGAATGGAGGAACTGAGCGCAGGGGCTCAGGCCACTCATGTTTCACCCAAGCAGTTTCATTTTTGCTTGCTGTAACCTTAATATAGAGATTATGGATAAGAATTTGTTTTCAAAAAGAAGATAAATGTCTGCAGCTAAAAATGAAGGTTTAAAAACCATTGCTCTGAGCTGTCATTTGCAAACAGCTGGGAGATAGGTGAATCACACACACACCTACACACATAAACACACAGACTTGTTCATCCCTCCTTAAACACAACTCATGTTAACCTATGTCAACAGAGAAAAGATAATGCCCA
The DNA here is from genome assembly GCA_028571685.1 of Heterohyrax brucei. Classification (NCBI taxonomy): domain Eukaryota; kingdom Metazoa; phylum Chordata; class Mammalia; order Hyracoidea; family Procaviidae; genus Heterohyrax; species Heterohyrax brucei. The sequence goes on along the minus strand of CM053143.1, from coordinate 113,793,377 downwards.
AATCTGTTGCCACTGAGTCAATTCAGACTCATAGCGACCCTATGGGACAGAGTAGAACTGCCCCATAGGGTGTTCAAGGATAACCTGGCAGATTCAAACTGCCAACCTTTTTAGTTAGCAGCCATAGCACTTAACCACTATGCCACCAGGGTTTCTGAGATACTGTTACCTGGAATTTGAGGAACCACGGGTAGTGTAAACAGGTGAGATGCTTATCTGGAAGGTTGGTAGGTCAAGGTTGCCCAAAGGCACTTCAAAAGAAAGCCCTGGTGATCTACTCCAAAATACCAGCAGATGTACAGAGCCAAGAGGCAGTCATTTAAACAGAACAAGAGGACAATGTGTGGTTTAAAGTCAAGAAAGGTGTGTGTCAGGGTTGTATCTCAGGTTGTTAATGAGTCTTTCTCCAATCCTGATGCCCCATTCATCTTCATGTAGTCCAGCTTCTCGGATTACTTGCTCTGTGTACAGACTGAGTAACTATGGTATACAGTTCTACTCTATACATGTGGGGTGCCATAAGTCAGAGCCATGAGGCAACTGTTCTTTTTTTTTGAGAGCTGGGAAGAAAGGAAAACATATTTGAATCTTGTCTATTTCACAAACTCATTCACTGATTATGAGTTTGTTTCTGGCTTTTAAAAAGTTCCTTTTGTTTAAGTGCTTACAACAGGTCTTTCTAGAAAAAAAAGAAAATTCTTGCATGGCCAATTCAAGCCTTTTTACAATGAAAGCCAGAATTCATTGCTCTTCGCTCTGCATGCACCAATCATTTGAATATCTGTTCAGTGTGAACGACAGTGGATACTGCCCTGGAAGATGCACACGCCAGTCGGTAAGAGATGTAAGAAATCCTCTGTCTCTTTCAATGGCAGCTGTGACTTTATGTCATGTTACATCCATGGTTTGTGCAAGTGGTTAAAACAATTGGAAGTTCAAGATCACCAAGAGACACCACTGAAAAAAAGCCCAGCAATCTACCTCCAAAATATCAGCCATTGAAAGAAAGCACTGTGGAGTACAGTTCTACTCTGACACACAGAGGGTCCCCATGAGCTGTAGTCAATTTGATAGTAACTGGAACTGCATCTCCTATTACGAAGGCAAGAGAGATAGTGTTTGTCTCAGTCATTTGGTGCTGATCTAACAGAAACACCCCAAGTGGATGGCTTTAGAAGTTTATTCTCACACAGCCCAGTAGCTACAAGTCTCAATTCAGGGTTGTAGCTCCAGGGGACTACATTCTGTCAGCTCTGGAGGACAATCTGTGTGTTGCACCAGTCTTTCTTCGGTCTGAGAACAACTTTGTGCAGGAACCTCAGATCTGAAGGACGTGGTCTGCTCTCAGTGCTGCTTTTTTGATGTTACAAGGTTCCCAGCTTCCTGCTTGCTTCCTTTTCCTTTTGTCCTTCTAGGATAAAAGGTGGTACAAGCCACACTCCAGGGAAACCCCCTTAGTAAGGGTGCTGCAGTCCCACCCTAATCCTTTTTTAACATAATCCTACCTATTAATCACAGGAAAGGATTAGGATTCACAACCTAGGAAAATCACAAAATGCAGGGCAATCCTACAATACTGGGAATCATGGCTCAGTCAAATTTCTATACACATTTTGGGGGAGACACAATTCAATCTACAGCAGTGGTCATCTGTGAGACATGGAAAAACTTGAGGGAGAATGGCAGCCATATTTGACTTTGAAGGAGTTGCAGTCCAATAGGTGGATATATGATTGACTACCTATTCAATAGAAGATAAAATAGCTGCTACATAGAGGTATAAGGAGTACGAACAAGTCCTGCTAATCTTAAAGGCCTTGGGGACAGGCAATTGGTTCAATATCTACCTTGAGGCCTCCCTTATCCCCCACAACCCCACATTACTCAACATATGGGCCTATGTATTCAATTTTGTAGTCACTCTGTTTATTATTCAGATGGACTTTGTTACACAATTGAAGTCTGAGGAGGAAAACATGACTTCCTTACTGACATAATTCTAATAAAAATACTGTGTCGGCAAACAATGTGGTAGAGAGTTAAATGTGCATGACCACCTGGGATACTCTAATTATTTACTAGAAAAAATACATATTTAAACTTTTCTAAAACATCCTTACCTCCTTGTTTATCAGCCCATTCAAGGACTTCAAAAAGTGCACCTGCCACAAAAGCAAGAAAGTTGTACAAAACTTGAATCATTAATTGGCAACACTGCTTCAGATAATGTAGAGAGGAGACTAGGTATGTTTTAAGGCATGTCTCCTCTAAAACTACTGCTGTTTTTGTTTCCTTGGCCACACCTTGTTTTAAACTAAAGAAATACGTTCTTGGAACAAAACATGTACAAGTTGGGACCTTGAGCAATCTTTTTCAATTTGTAGTTGTGTCTTTCCCACTAACACATAAAGTACCAAAATATTCAGGGCCTTCTGTATTCCCTTCTTCAGTTTTAAAGTGTTTTCCTTTATCTTAAAATCAGTCTACTAAATTGTTGTTTTAGGCAGGTACTGTCAAGCTGATTCTTACTCATAGCAACCCTATGTGACAAAGGTAGAACTGCCCGAACTGTGATCTCCACAGAACCAGATCACCAGATCTTTGACCCATGGAGCCACTGGGTGAGTGTGAACCACCAGCCTTTTGGTTTGTAGCCAAGGACTTACTCGTTGCATCACAGAGCTTCAGACTTCTTAAATGGCAGGGCTGAAACTTAACTAATCACTCAAGAGCTCACAAACACAACTTTAAGAAGGATTTAGGTATTTAACCAGTTTACCTCTTAAGTTGGGTTACTAATTAAGTTATTAAAGAAAATGTGGGTTTCAGATATTTCCAAAATCTTGATCATAATAATAGTAACCATATTCCCTACAAATACATCTTGATGTGGTTTATGGTCTACTTAGACTAGACGGAAAGAAACACAGGGAAGATGTTTCTTCTCTCTATAAGGTCTCGTGAAAGAACTGAAGCTGTATGAAGTCACAGTAGGCTATCTCTTAGTAGCACCGCATATCAGCCAAGATATTCAAGCAGACACAAGAGAACCAGCTGGGAATACTGTTTGGGGTGTAAGAGTGTCAGACTGTAGAGTGTAAAGGTTTGACCTAGATGACCTTTAGGAGTTAGTTGCTCCTAAATTAGATGTTTTACTTAAAAATCCAACATGTATTTATTGAGTATGTATTAGTTGCTACGTGCCTTCTTTCCTTCTATCTCAAAGTAGAAATCTAACAAAATTCTATAACTTCTTTTCACCATCGTTTTTCCCTTCAGCTTGTGGATGTTTTTCTAGTCTGTATTATCTTTAACAATTTCACCCAACTAACTAATCTTCTGTTGATTCTGCGTCTTTCTCAACTCAGTCTCACTGTCATTTTTACCCACAAACTTGCCAAGAGCAATCCATATTCACTGCCATGTCTTTACCTCCTACTCCTCTATCTGCTTGCAAATTTGTCTCCCATTTCTCCACTGAAGTCACCAGAAAAGGGTGGTACATCATTAAAAAACATAATTTCTTTTTCTCAGTTTTTACTTTCCTCAGTGTTGCCATTTCTCTGCCAGAAAAATAGAGAAAAATCAAAAAGTAAAAAAGTCATTGTTCTATTCCATCAATAAAGCAGTACTAAAAATTGTGAAAAGTAGGTTTTCTTTTATTTTTGCCATGCAGACGTTTTCTGACACTATGAAGTTCTCCGTCCTGCTGCACTGTGGAGAACTGGTGAAGGGGACCAGCGCAGAGAGACAGATTCTAGTTAGTAAGCTATTCAAATAGTTTAGGTGAAAAATTACAATAAGACCTAGGCAATGAAATTAACAAAAGGAAATGTGGACTTTTGGGACACCACTCAACATCAGAAAATCTTAAGAATCACCACCCGCTCACCCATCCCCTCTAAGAAGGAATAACTCATATCTAGGTCATGATGAAGACGTGATTAGTCATGATGTTATCAGGACTGGAGATTTTGATGCAAGGAACAAAGGCTTAAAATCAGGCTACAGTAAGGTTTTCTCCTCATAGAAAGCCAAGGAAGAACTAGAGTTAGATCTAGGAGGCCAGTAGAATCGCTTCTTAACTTACGTCTTTAACTACAGAACAAAAGTTACTCTTTGGTTGCTTGTGGCTTACCTGAGCCACTTGATTCAGCTTAGGGCTAAGCGTCAGCTATCCACAGAGCACACTGACAACTGATTAAGCAGCACTAAATACAACAATAAGCAGCTTGGTAGGGATACAAAATCCCTAGAGCATATCATTCCATTTTTTATGCCCAACACAATTTTTCTCCTTACATTTTTGTTCCTAGCCCCCTCATCTGTTTGACAAATATTATTCAAGCATAACTATTGTTTAAACTGTTGCCTGATGGTGAAGAAAAGAGAAGTGAGTAGGCAATGGAGGAATAATTTTTTTGGATGTACACTTCAACCCTCTCAAGAATAATTTATTCCTTTCTCTTCACTTCCTTTTGTACCTCAATTACAATCCTTTTGTACAGAGCTTCTTGTGCACCTTGTGGTATTCAGGTGCACTATTTCTAGATCCCAGATAGAGTATTAAAAAAAAAAAAAGGGATGTAATAAGTTATAGGGCTTTGCTGGTACTTCCTGATTAAACAACATAGAAATTATGCAGCATTGACTGGGCCTTCCAACTGGCAGTGAAAGCATGAGTTGCTCACCCCGTCAAGGCTTTTTTTTTTTTGCTCATTGTAGGAAAGCATCTAGCAGAAAAAATGATGGCACTGGGAGTCATCTTCCATCTAAAATGCCCTCATCGATGTCTAGGCATGTTTGGTTGTTATTTGTTGCTGTTGTTTATTGTTTTGCCATGTTTCTTACTTTGTTTTTTGTTGCTGTTTGAGATTTCAATGAGCCTACCTAATGAACTACATAGCACAACTCCTCCTGATTCTTATTTTTCCCCTTTGAAAACTAAGTAAGTGACAGCTAATGTTGACCAGGGAATATAGGACAAGGGTGCCAGTGATATTGTTTCTACTTCAGTCCCTAAAATGGAGGGGCAAGAGGAATCCTCCTGGTGGAGGTCCATTCCAGGTCACTGATTTAGGATACTACATCGGAGACTAGGGTCAAAGTATAGGTCAGTAGCAGTATGCCATAGCCTACAGTTGCCTCTGAGTGTTATCCCTCAAAAACTGTAGTTGTGCCCCAAACAGACAGATACCCATGATTTGTATTCCAACCATTGTTAAAAATTACTTTTTCAACTCCTTGCACCACATAGTTTTGCTCATGTTACCTTGGTTCATTTGCAATTTGACCAACATGCTGTATTTCACTTCTTCATTACAACATTGGTGAAGTCCACGTGGGTTGAGAACAGGCAAGAAGACTATTACAGGCAAAAATTTATATTAACATTGTTCTAATGTTCAAAGAACAAAGAACTCAGTGCTATTTCCCTCAGCTGATACTTAAATAATCTCACAATGTGACAGAAAATAAAGTTACCCCAGATCAAGTTTAGTAGGCTTCTAAAAATTTTAATCATCTCTAGAAGACAAATTGTTAGAAGTGTGGAGAGATTCATGGACTGAAGCAATGACTGAGTTTAACTTTCCAAAGGGCACAGGATACCCAGGAATTCACTGAGGGAGAAGGAACATTATTGTTGGTCCAGAATGTCCAGTGCACTGACCATCAAGGAAAGGTGTAGTCGAGAAGGAACTGCCCCCAAAGGGCCTGAAAATCTCCTCTTGAAACCTCTATTGCTTAGGCAAGTGGGAGGGTCCAAATAGTTACTCAGACCTGCTTTCTCTCTTTTAACCTTTCTCTAATGGTAGGAGTAAGGAGATAGACCAGGTATTGGCATCCAAATGTCCCAAATTCAACTACCTCCAATCCTAGGCACTGATGGTTCAGTTACAGAATCTTCACCTTCCACTGGGGAGGTCCAGGTTTGATCCCTGGCCAATGCACCTCCTGTACAAGCACCACCTGTCTATCACTGGAGGCTTGCATGTTGCTATGATGCTGGCCACATTCCAGCAGAGCTTCTAGACTAAGGCATGCTGGGAATAAAAGCCTAAAGACCTGAAAAATCAGCCACTGAAAATCCTATGAATCATAATGATCTGACCCACACCAATCACGGAGATGGGGCAGAGTGAGGCAGCATTCTGTTTCGTTGTGCATGGGTTTCCATGAGGTAGAGACTTACCGGACACCAATAAAACTCGTTATATGCTCTAATGATTCTTATCCTCCGAAGTCCTCAAAATGAGAAAAACACACAACTACCTGGCGGAACACACCGTGAGGCAAAGAGCCCATGACTTCTTGACAGCTTTTCTGAAAAGTATACTAGACCACTCATGGGTCACCTTGTTGCAGCCTCGCTGTATTCCAGAAGTCCTTCTCAAGCCACTCAAAGCAGAGGCTCTATCAATGCTGTTTTCTGTAACCCGGCTTCAATAACTGGAGGAAGGCTTCTTTATGTAAAAATGTTTTATTCTTGGTTTTCTGGTTGTTTAAAGTCTTTCTCCAGATGTGGATGTTCTGGCACAGGGGGACTTAGTTGATGTGGGTCAGGAATGTTTAACTGGAGGAAAAGTTAAGTTTTGTGTTTACTCAAGTCGTGATAAATCTCAAGGTTTACAGTGCAGTTTGGTATCAGTGCCGTTGGCTGCTGTTTACTGGTTGGAAAGCTGCAGTACTGATTCCTAAACATCCTTAGCCACATTAAGTGAGCTTTTCCCCTAATACATATGGAAATGGTAATGAAAACATCTGGTTAACAGAGCTGTGCACACTTATGACAAATGAAACATTTTCTTAGTTTTGCCCTTTGGAGTTTCAGGCCCCTTTACACTCAAAGTATGCTCTGTCAGGGGAAAGAGAATGTATACCATGTGAACAGTGGATCTATGGCTATCTTTAAACCTAATCCATTATAAGTAACCACACTCACATGAAGAGTATTTTCTCAGAACTAGCCTTTTATGGAAACCCTGGTGGCAGAGTAGTTAAGTGCTATGGTATGGCAGCTAACCAGAAGTTCATGAGTTCAACTCTGCCAGGTGCTTCTTGAAAACTCTATGGGGTAGTTCGTCTCTGTCTATAGGGTTGCTATGAGTTGGAATTGACTTGACAGCAGTGGTTTCACCTTTTGTGGTAAAATAACTACCTAAGTAGTCTTCAAATGCTTCAGGATTCTTTGGGATTTTGTGTTAGTTGTCTATTTCCTCATAACAAACTATCCCAAAATTTAGCTTCTTTAGTAACAGCACTTATTTTCTCAGTTTTTCATGGTCAAGGATCTGAAGGGTCTTAGATGGCAATCTCTGGCTTAAGGTCCATCCATCATAAAGTTGAATCATTTCAAGACTTACTTGGGACTGAAGCATCTGCTTCCAAGCTCACTCACGTGGCGGGCAGAGTGTTGTTTCTCCCAGGTTGCTGGACTAAGGTCTCTGGCCTCACCATGTGAACCTCTCCATAGGGCTGCTGGCAACATGGTAGCTTGCTTCTCACAGCATGACTGGTCCAAGAGAAAATGAGAGAAAGCACCCAAAAGAAGATAGTCTTTTTTTTATAAAATTCTTGCCTCAGAAGTGATATACAATCACTTCTGCTATATACTACTCATTAGAAGTCTAAGTCAATAATTCTAGCCCCACACTCCATATGGCAAGATTACATGAAAGCATGAATGTCAGAAGGTGGAAATAACTGACAGTCATGTTATAAGCTACCACAGAATGTGATCTGAAGAACGATGGTGAAGAAATGGGCAAGTGAGACAAAAACAACAGGAAAGTCAAGAAGGCATACATTAATGTATGTTACCACTGTGGTAGAACTGAGGCTCAGTCCTGATGGAGACCTTCTATAGACTGTGTAGAAGACACTTTCAAATGTCCCTCCAAAGGCTGAGGAAGCTGAGGTATTTATGCACTAGCTCCTGTCTCTTACTGGCTGAGCATTACTCCTGCACTTCAGTCACGCTCTGTGAGTTGGAACTGACTCAACAGCATTGGCTTTTGTGGCCATGTCAAGGGAGAGCATACTGTCTCACAAGAGAACCTGTTCAAGTAGATACATGAAAGCTTCTAAAGGAACAGGCTTAGGGGAAGGTTTTCTTTGTCTACTCTTAGAGAACATCCTTGTATTGGCTTCTACAACTCTGAAATTCCTTTGTTCCTCGGAGATCGCCACATGGCATCTATCTTTCCCCCATTGTGTTTGCTTGTCTTTATGTCTAATCTGTTTTTTATATCTCAAAAGTGTTCAGATACGTAGCAGCTCAAATGTACCAGGTGCTCGTTAGACACTCTATGTGGCAATTCTATTCTGTCGTTTAGGTTTTCTGTGAGTTGGAAGTGACTCTACGGCAGTGGGTTTTTGGTTTGGCTATAATGAATTGGCCTGGTTACCATAACAAGGAAAATCATATTCCCAAATGGGATTACACCCATAGGTATAGACATTAGGATCTCTATACGTACCTTGGGGAACACCATTCAATCTGTAACACCTTCCTAAATCTGTTTAACTGTGTAATGATCTGTAGTCTTGTTTCAGATAATGTTGCGATGATGGAAACAGTCTAGTAATCAAAAGTTGTTGTTAGATGCCATCGAGTTGGTTCCAACTCATAGTGACCCTATGAACAACAGAACAAAACACTGCCTAGTCCTGCACCATGTCCACAGTAGTTTTTATGCTTAAGCCTATTGTTGAGGCCACTGTGTCAATCCATCTCATCGAGGGTGCTTCTCTTTTCCCCTTACCCACCACTCTACGAGGCATGATGTCCCTATCTGGGAATTGATCTTTCCTGACAACATGTCCAAAGTATGTAAGATATAGTTTTGCCATCTTTGCTTCCAAGGAGCACTCTGGTTGTACTTCTTCCAGAACAGATCGATTTGTTGTCTTGGCAGTCCATGGTACACAAGCAAGTTAATGAAGCCTAAATTGTTTCCTGAATTTTTCAGAGAAATTCAAAGGGAATCTCCCCGTAATGAGTTATCTGTCTGACTCTTCCATTGTACTATGTAATGACCATTTCCTTCTCTCAATTGTTTCACAGCCCACAGCTACTTGAAATCTTCTCCACCAACCTGCACTCCAAATTAAAACTACTCTATACTGTACCTTCTCAAACTTGCCCTCCCTTCTTACTGTGTAGAGGGGAAGCTGCCCTTCCAGCAAAATCTCCCTCTTAGGGAGAAGATCAGAGTGGGAAAATGAAGAATTTTTCCTACAGAAAAGATGGCAACTGTCAACAGTAACACACTAAGTTTTGTCTTGCCATAATTCAGTAATTGAAGGCAAGAAAACAGCCATGAGAGTCCTTGATACACAAGTAACTCTCAGGAAGGATAAAAAACCACCATGATAGGAAGAAAAGCCACTCAACTAGATATATGATTCCTTAAAAGAAGCTAATTTTACTGCCTTTCTGAAAGGCAAAATCCCCTAATTTTCTGTTTAACCCAGAATATGTTGCCTAATTTTTTCCTCTTTGATACATTTCCACTTTAGGAACTAATATTAACATTAAAAAGGATGTGAAGAGGTCCATGTGGAGATGCCACACAACAAAAAAAATCAGAACTAACCTGTATGTCCAACACTAGAGAATTAAATAAAGTATGGTACATCCATATTATGCAGCAATTGAAAGTCATACTATAAAGAAATGATTCATGACATGTAAAGTTTATTAATAATAATAGCTAAACTTATGTAGTATTTTCCAGATGCCAGGCATTGTTTGAGATATTTTACATGTATTACATCATTTAATCATCACAACAGTTCTATAAGTAGGACCTATAATTATCCCCATTTTACAGATGTGAAAACTAAGGCACAGGGAGGTTAAGTAACTTGCCTAAGATCTTCCAGTTAGCAAGTAATAACAAGGAATTCAACTCTAAGCAATGTGTATTTAGAATCCCTATTTTAGCCGCTATGCTCTACTGAAAGTTCTAAGACTGTATGTATGATATAATACCTTAAAAAAAAAAAAAAAAACTTAGAAAAAATATTGAACATAGGAAAGACAGAAGTAAAGCAAGTGGCCTGTGCTTGAGTTCTTTTGTTTACTGGGGAAAGAAAAGAAGATAGGTAACCCAGCCTGATCTCTGAAAACCATACCTCTAAATAAACAGACTAATTATATTTGCTAAGAGGAAGAGTTCATATGTACAGAATATGTCGAGAGGAATATTCCCAGCTAAGTATTAGTGTAAATAAAATAGAATCTATGTCTTTATGAGGCATGGCTCCCTAGAGAAGGTTACATGAATTATACTTTTTGTGGAGCTTAAAATACAAATGTTTTATAACTTAAACCCGTTTCATTGTGTAAGGTAATAACTTGCAAAACCTTTCCTCAACAATGATTCTGGGTCAAAGAGTGTATGTCTGCTATGAAAAAGTCAGAGCTGGTATAGCCATGCAGGGTATTCCAGACCTTTCTCTACTGTGTCTGTGGCTCTTGATTGCATGTATGCTTGAAATTGTTAGCAGAGCTTGATACTGGGCCATAGCTCTGACTTGCTTACTTCTAATTTAACAATCTGATCCTGTGTTACCTCAGAACCATATGCTAAAATGTTAATTCAACTACTTCTGAAAAGTAGGTTTACCTTTCATTTATTAATTATAAGATACTTAGTGAATAAAGGTAATTGTTACTTAAAAACCACTGCTGTCAAATCAATTCCAACTCACAGCAACTCTCCAGGACAAAGTACTCTATAGGGTTTCCAAAGATGGCAGGTGAATTTGAACTGCTGACTTTATGGTTAGCAGCCAAGCTCTTATCCCTTATGCCAATGTAGGGAGAACAACAACAACTTGGTTTTATTTGCAAAGAAGAAACTACCTAGCATGGGGCATAAAATCTTGTCTCCACATGGTTTGGACATGGTAGTTCAACATGCTGCTCAGGTGATTAGAAGGGCAAATCTAAACTGAAGATAACTAAAACCAAGTTCAGAAACCCTGGTGACGTAGTAGTTAAGCACTATGTCTGCTAACCAAAAGGTTGTCAATTCAAATTTGCCAAGTGCTACCTGAAAACTCTATGGAGCAGTCCTACTCTGTCCTATACGGTCACTATCAGTTGGAATCGACTCAACGGCAGTGAGTTAAACCAAGTTCTAGCCCTTTAATCCTAATTATGTTACTGCCAGCAGCTTTTGATGGATTGCTTAGCAGCCACATTTTCCTGGTTTCAACAAAATAACTCATTTTTCCATGTTTAAATAACGAACCAAGACATTAACTTGGATGCAAGCTTAGTGTTGATCTGGAATGCTTTAAGGGATAACTTTGCAGCTTAAGGGATTTTTTTTTTTTTAAGGTAGTCACAGTCCAGAAACGAGGATTTAGATATCTATTGAAAATGGGCGAAAATGAAGGAAAGTTTGATACTACATACAAATTGCAGACCCAGCTTCAGTAAGTGATGCCAGAATGTGGGAGGTGAGGGACTCTTCAGCAGGCGACAGTGTGAAACCACACGGTGCTCTGGCCCTATGACACTTCTTCTTCTTAGTCAGTGCTAGCTCAGCAACCAGGTACTGAAACTAGAATGAGACTTCTCCGCCTGGCTCTTGAAAAGTGAATACAGCTCAGACTTCCTTTGTTAACAGGCCAGTCCACAGTGCTCTGAATAAAATCCGGTAAGTCTGATTTCTTACTAGCTGAACCAGTCAAAACAAGAAAAGGATGCTACGTTGAAATGTTCCCCTCGGCTAACAAAAATCACTAGTTTCATTTCTCCCCATTATCATCCTCTGTGTTGATAAATTTATTCTTTCCGTCAGCAGAGGAACCACAGGGATTTGACAAATTTTCAACGAACGTGTCTGTGTGCTAGTCCCAGAGTCAGGAATACAAGGTCATTGCTGCGTTCTTTTTTTTTTTAAACGATAGAGTGAAAATGTACATTCCCATACAAATTTGCACGCCGACCTATATTCAGCTCCCACTGCTCTCCCTGGCCAGTGACAACACACTCTTCCTCTCTGCTCCATACATGTCTCATCCTCCCAGCAAACTCCTATCCCCTACTCTCCACCCACGCCCCTGCCTCCAGTAAGAGGTCAACAGGACAACATCCTATGGATACATAGAACCATAAAGTACACACATAATATGGTCACCAAGTCCAACCCATTCCTGTCCGAAGAGTTGACCTCCATTATGACTTATGGACAGGATCAGTATCAAGGCCAGGGGCCATGCTCCCGGGGGGAACTCCAGGCCCCTGGATCATCAATTGCAGTCCTTTAGTGGAGATCTCAGGGTGTACTCCTTTTTATTCTTGTGTTGCCAGTGAGACTCAACTTTGTGAGCTCCATCACAGCTATCACTGGTGGTGGCTGGGCACCATCTGGATCTTTCAGTCACAAGTCTATGTAGTCACCCACTCACATGGGTCTCTCTGTCTTCTGGGTTCTCTTTCCCCTATGTCCTTTTGGTCCTTGGTGATCGTCCATTCCTACCGAGTTGGGACCATCTGCTGTACCTTCAGATGGCAGCTTGGCAGCTTTTAAGACCCCAGATGCCACTCACCAATTTGGGGTGCAGAAGCCTCTTAGAAAAATGCTTGTTGTGCCAATTTGGCCTCAGTTTCCCCTGAGAGCATGGTCCCTGGCCCCCCACCTAGCTACTCTGTCCTTTCAATATTGGGTTAAGATGCAAGGAGTAATCATGTTATGTTGAAGTCCAGGTAAGATTGATCTTCTTTCTAATGTGTGCTGTCACCAACTTCACCCAACCAACGTTCTATAAACTATCTAATCTAAACCTGCTCCCCTTCCTCCCTCCCTCCCCACCCTTGCAGCAGTCACAGTGTCTTTTCTTCTATCCATGAATCTGTTTTTAAGTTTTTATCATAGGGGTCTCATACAATATTTGTCCTTTTGTCACTGACTACTTTCACTCAACATAATGTCCTCCAATTGAAGATGTCTCCTAAAATCATCATTGTTCTTTATCATTGCATAGTGTTCCATTGAGAATATATACCATAGTGTACCTATCCATTCCTCTGTTCTTGAGCATCTGCGTTGATTCCATCTTTTCGCTATTATGGATGGGGCTGGAATAAACATTCATGTGCATGTATCAGTTGGTGTGAATGGCTTCCATTCAGTAGGCTATATTCTGAGCAGTGGAATTACTGGGTCACATGGTATATCTATACCCAGCTTTTCAAGGAAGTGCCAGATTGCTTTCCAAAGAGGTTGCAAGAGGTTGTACCATTTTGTAATCCCATCAACAGTGTAGGAGAGTTCCAATTTCTCTACATCCTCTCCAGGATTTGTTGTTCTGCATTTTTTTGTATCATGGACAACTTTGTTGGGGTAAGATGGTATCTCATTGTAGTTTTTATTTGAATTTCTTTAATAGCTAATGGTTGTGATCATGTCCATATGTGTTTTTTGGCTGCCTGGATCTCCTCTTTAGACAAGTGTCTGTCCATCTCCTTTGCCCATCACTTAATTAGATGATTTATCTTTTTCTTATTGAGATTTTGTAGTACCATAAAGATCATGGAGATTAGGTATTGGTCTGACATACAGATGCCAAATATTTTTTCCCATTCTGTAGATGGCCTTTTTGATAAAGTCCCTGGATGAGCAAAAGTGTTTGATTCTTAGTAGTTACCATTTATCTACTTTCTCTTCTGTTGTTTATGGTTTGTTTGACAGATTATGAAGTCTGTCTATGCTCTGTATTAAAGCTTCCATGGTCTTCTTTCAATTTACTGCAGATGGATATCCAATTTTGCCAGCACCATTTGTTGAAGAGACTGTTTTCACCCCAGCTTAATGTCTTAGGGCTTTTCACAAATATCAACTGTTCATAGGAAGATGGTGTTATCTCTGGAGTCTCAGTTCTGTTCCATTGATCTATCTGTCTCTTTTTGTACCAGAATCAGGCTGTTTTGACTACTGTGGCAGTGTTACAGTCCTGAAAGTCGAGTAGTGAGAGGCTTCAGTAGTGCTTTACTTATCTGTGGCTTCTACCCTTTCCAAACAAAGTTGGTGATTTGTTTCTCCATCTCATTAAAAAATGTCACTGGAATTTGTATTGGGATTGCCTTATGTCAATGGATTGCTTTGGGTAAAACAGACATTTTCACAACATTAAGTCTTCCTGTCCAGGAGCAGAGTAGGTTTCTCCATTTATATAAGTCTTTCTTAGATTCTTGTAGTAAGGGCTTGTACTTCTCTTTGTAAAGGTCTGTTATTTCTCTGGTTAGATTTATTTCTAGGTACTTTATCTTTTTAGGGGCTATAGTAAATGGTGTTGCTTTGGTGATTTCTTCATTAAAAATCTTGTTTTTGGTATAAAGGAATCCTACCGATTTACTTATGCTTCCTGACACTTTGCAGAACTCTTCTATCAGTCTGAGTAGTTTACTTAAGGATTCTTTAGGATTTTCTGCATATACAATCATATCATCTGCAGATAGGAAGATTTTTACTTCTTGTTTGCGAATGCAGATGCCTTTTATTTCTTGGTCTTGTCTAATTGCTCTGCTAGAACTTCTCGTACCGTATTGAATAGGAGAGGTGAGAGCAGACATCCTTGTCTAGTTCCTGTTCTCAGAAGGAATTGTTTCAGTCTCTCTCCATTCACGATGATGTAGGCAGTTAGTTTTGTATAAACAGCCCTTATTGCAATGAGGAATTTGCTGGCTATTCCTATTTTGCTCAGAGTTTTTTGTATGAATCGCTGTTGGACTTTATCAAATGCCTTTTCTGCATCAATAGATAAAATCAGGTGATTCTTGATATTTTGTGATATTTATGTGGTTGATCACATTAATTGTTTTTCTGATGTTGAACCAGCCTTGCATCGCTGGTATGAATCCAACTTGGTCATGATGGATTATTTTTTGATACGTTGTTGTATTCCATTGGCAAGAATTTTGTTAAAGATTTTTGCATCTAGACTCATGAGTGATATTGGTCTGTAGTTCTCCTTTTCTGTTGGGTCTTTCCCTGGCTTTGGCAACAGGTTATGCTGGCTTCATAGAATAAATTTGGGCATATTCCATCCCTTTCTATACTATGAAATAGTCTCTGTAGTACTGGAGCTAATTCTTCTCTAAAGGCTTGTTAGAATTCTGCAGTGAAGCCATCTGCGCCTGGGATTTTTTTGGTTGGCAGTTTTTTGATGACTTTTTCAATCTCTTCCTTTGTGATGGGTTTATTAAGTTGTTCTGCTTCACCTTGTGATAATTTGGGTAAGTAATATGAATCAAGGAATTTGTCCATTTCCTCTAGGTTTTCAAATTTCTTAGAATACAGACTTTCATAGTATTCTGTTATGGTATTTTTTATTTTTGTTGGATCTGTTATGACAACTTCCTCTCAGTTCTTATTTGGGTTATTTGTTTTCTTCCCTGTTTTTCTTTAGTAAGTTTAGCCAATGGTTTGTCAATTTTGTTAATCTTTTCAGAAAACCAGATTTTGGTCTTCAATTTTTCTTCTGTTCGCTAAATCGTTTAGTTCTGCTCTAATCTTTATGGTTTGGTTTCTTCTGCAGCCTGAGGGGTTCCTCTGTTGTTCTCTACTTGTTCAAGCTGTGCAGTTAGTTCTTTGGATTGGTTTCTTACTTCCTCCCAGATGTGTGCATTTATGGAGATAAACTCTCCTCTGAGCACTGCTTTGGTTATATCCCATATATTCTGGTAAGAAGTGTTTCATCCTCATTGGAATCCATCCATTTCTTTATTTCATCCTTGATTTCTTCTATAACACATGGCTTTTTGAGCAAGATGTTCAGTTTCCATGAGTTCCACTTCCTACCTATGCTTTCTCTGCTATTCATTTCAAATTTTATGGCTTTATGATCTGACAAGATGCTTTGCATTAATTCAATGGTATGGATTTTATTGAGAATTGCTTTATGTCTTCACACATGGTCTATTCTGGAGAATGTTCCATGTGGACTGGAGAAGAAGGTGTAGTTGTCCACTGATGGATAGAAAGTTCTGTCTGTGTCAATGAGGTCTAGTTGGTTAACTGTGGCAATAAGGTCTTCTGTGTCTTTATTGAGCTTTTTTCTAGATGATCTGTCCAATACTGAGAGTGGAGTGTTGAAGTCTCCCACTATTACTGTGGAGTGATCTGTCTCATTTTTGAGTGCAGTCAGTGTTTCTTCAGTGTATTTAGGTGCTCTAGTATTAGGTGCATAAATATTTAATATTGTTATGTCTTGCTTGTGTATGGAACCTATGAGCAATAAATAGTGTCCATGATGGTGGATTCTACATTAAAATCTATTTTGTCTGAGATTAGAATTGCCACGCCTGCTCTTCTTTGTGTATTGTTAACTTGATATATATTCTTTCATCCTTTAATTTTCAATTTGTTCATATCTTTAGGTCTAACGTGAGTTTCCCGTAGGCAACATATGGATGGGTTGTGTCTTTTGATCCAAGAAATAACTCAGTGTCTCTTTACTGGAGCATTCAGTCCATTTACATTCAATGTAATTATTAATAGGAATATGTTTAGTGCTGCCATTGTGATATGTTTATTTTTGTTTTGATGTTTTCTCTGCTGTTCTTATTAATCTGTTCTGGGACACTCTTGTTTGTGAGTTGATTTTTCACATTTTTCAGAGTTGGTTTTGTGGTTCTTGAGGCTCCTGTATTATGTTTCTTGATATGTTATGTTGCATCTTTATTGTGCTTTACAGCTGCCCCTGTGATCTCCATTAATAAACTATGTATAAACTCAATTTTAATTACTATCAGTCTTATTATCTTCCTGTCCATCTGGAAGGACTATAACGACTGTAGTACATCCCTGTTTTCAATATGATGACACCATAGTTATCATGATATCATCACTGGATCATTTCTTTTACTGTTACAGTGTTGGTTGAATTTGGAGCCTTCCCTAACTGGATAGGTGTCTGGGTGATATGTCCTGAATTTGCTTCTAAAATATAAAGTTAGTGGTTTTGTTCTTGTAAGCCAAAGCCAAGAGGTTCAGCATTTCTTGTAGCTTTGGCTTGGTTTTTACAAAGTCTCTGAGTTTCTGTTTATCTGCAAATGTCTTAGTTTCATTTTGATATCTGAAAGACAGTTTTGTAGGATACATAGTTCTTGGTTGGAAGTTCTTCTCCTTCAAGGCTGTGAATGTATCATGCCACTGTCTCCATGCTAGCATTGTTTCTGCTGAGAAATCCAATGAAAGCCTACAGGGTTTCCCTCTGAATATTTGCTTTGAGTCTTGATGCCTTTAAGAGTTTCTTTTTATGTTTCAGTTTGTTAACCTTGATTACAATATGTCTTGGAATCTTTCTTTTGAGATTTATATTGAGTGACACTCACTATGCATCTTAGATACCTATACTCTCTTTCATAATTTCTGGGAAGTTTTCTGTCAGCAGCTCAGCAACAATATTCTCTGTGTTCTCACGTGTCTCGCCATGTTCAAGTACTCCAATTAATCATAGATTGTTCCTCTTAATGGAGTACTACATGTTTCTTAATGCTTCTTCATTTCTCTTGTTTCTTTTTACTGATTTCTCCTCCAAGATGCTGGAGTCAGTAGCTCTTTCTTCCAAGTCAGAAAGTCTCTTTTCCATTTATTCCATTCTGTTTTCTTGACTTTGAATGGAAGTTTCTATGTCTTTGATTTTGATCTGCTGGATTTCAGACTACTGGTGTTCCATCAGATCAAACGCCTTGCTTAACTTTTCATTTTGCTCTGTTGCATTTTGTGTAAGGTCTAGGAGGGCACTCTATATAATCCATTTGTATTTACCTTCCTGTAGTTTTAGAAAGGTTTCTTCATCTGGGAACTTATTTGGTTGTTTCTTTTCAGGGGTGTTCTCAAGCCATGGATGATTTCTTCATTATGCTTTTATTTGGAGTTTATTGCTTTGGGGGCATCATGTGAGTCAGTAAAGGCTGGGAGAGATGCTGTGAGGATGGACTGCAGTTGTTTCTCTAGGCCATCTTAAAATGAAAGGTAAAATGTATCTGACAACTTCCAGTCAAGTTTTCAGGTGTACAAGTCCTTCTTTCCAGCTGGCAAAATAAGCACCTCTATATTCAACCCCAGATGCTATAAACTAGTTCAAAATACAGAAAGGCTACTGACCTGCTGGCCACTGCTGTTGGGCCCCAGCCATAGACGACACTTTGTAAAATACTGTTCTGCTTCTGCCTCTATTCTGCCTCTGTTCTGCCTCTGTTCTGCCTCTAAGGAGGCACTGCCTCCCAGCCTAGGAATTAGGTACATCTGCGGCCTCTGTATGGGTATATCCACCTCCCAGTGTAACAAGATGGCATCCCACACAAGCCTCCTGCCTGCCTCTGTACAGGCAACTGAATGACAGAGGTGGAAAGAGAGGCCAAAGGTGCCTAGATGCACAGAGTCCAAACCCAAGTGCCCAAAATGTGGCACTTTCACCTGCCAATCCCACCAGCTATGCATCTGAGATTAGCTGCTAGTCAAGTCCCAGCTTTCCCCACTGACTAAGACAGAGAAAAGAAAGTTAAAATGGTGAGTTACCTTTGATCAATGAAAGCCAGGACTCACCAAGAGCAGCAGACAGCAAAAGAGAGGAAGTTTTCTGTTCAGTGGTATGAAGTCCAAATTAATAGCCCTATGCCATGTCCTAGGGCTCACTTGGTGTCCAGAAGGCTCCATTTAATTATCAGTTCAGGTCTTGGTTTACAGAAAGATTTAGGAGATGTATGTTTAGTCTGCCATCTTCACTTCACCCTGCTCTGATTTACTTCTGTAGAAAGCTCAGAGTCTAGCTGAGAAGACACGTGCATAAGAATAAACAACAGAAATCCCTAGAAGGGGATCCAATAATGGATGTGAGTACTTTGTTCCAAAGAGGTAAAGAAAGATTCTGCTGAACTGGAGCCTTCATAAAGGACGATATGCATAACTTATTCAACTCTCACTGTGTGACAGCCCCTGTGCCAAACATTTCACCTGCTTTATTGTTATTGTTGTCAGATGCCAGCCAGTCATCTCAAACTCATGGCAAGTTAATGTATAACGAAACAAAACACTGCCCAGTCCTAAGCCATCTTCTTGATTGTTGCTATGGTCAAGTCCATTGTTGTGGCTATTGTGTCAGTTGACCTCATTGAGGGTTCCTCTCAATTTCACTCATCCTCTCCTTTACCAAACATGATGTCCTTTTCTAGTGATTGGTGTTTCCTGATGACACATCCAAAGTTAAGCAAGCTAAAATGGTGGTCGCCTACTTTATCTCGCTTACTTTTGCAATAACTATCATTTTAAATATCAGAAAAATCAAGACTCCAATAAATTTAGTAATATAAGCAAGGCCATAAAATTAATAAGTGGCAGAGCCAAGATTCAAGTTTAGGTTGGTCTGTCTCTGCAGTTCTCTGATTCTCCTCACCACATGACTGTTTGCAAGAACATTAACCATGAAACTATACCATGCATTAGCCTTGGAAATAGGGTCACCCAACAAGATGACACTGTGTACTGGCCTGAGCCAGCAACTATTGTTCCTAGTTGCTGAGTAAACTGGACTGGGGAGGCAGCCCTCATCTAGACCTGAAGGTTCAGCAGACTAGAGATTCCCCTGAGGACACAGCTCCTGGACTTTCTGTTAGCCCAGAGCTGAAACTGGTACCGAAGCCAACTCTTCCGACAAACATTAGACTGAACTATAAGACCTAGAGTGATGCTGGCAAAGAGCATGCTTTTTGGCTTAAATATATACATGAGACTGTTTAAGCAGCTCCTGTTCAGAGGTGACACGAGAGGGTGGAAGGAGAGAGGACTTAGTGGAACGGATATGGGAAGAACATAGTAGAAAAGAGGAGTGTGCTGTCATAGGGTGGGGGTGTTGGGGGAGCAGCTAGAGTTGCCTGACCATGTGTGTACAGGGTTTTATTTATCAAACTGACTGACTTGGATTGTAAACTTTCATTTACAGCATGATAAAATATTTTTAAAAGTGCAATGAAAAATTATTTTAAAAAAACAAGTTAATGTACATAAAAGTGCTTTGTAAAATATAAAATGACTTTGAAATTTAAGATATTTTACCATTCAGCTGCATGTTACCCTTCTGTCATGGTTTGAATTGTGTCCCCCCAAAAATGTGTGCAGCCATGTGGCTGGGATATGGTTCCCAGTATCTTGGAAATGTCCTCCATTGTGTGGTTTTGCTAACCTGTGGGTTAAAGGATTAGGGTGGGGCTGTGAATTCCTGCTATGGGGGAAGTTTCCCTGGAGTATGGCTTGCCCCACCCTTAATGCTTTTAGCTTGCAAGGAATAAAAGGAAAAAGAACCAAGGACAATTTGAGAACCTCGCTACCATCAAGCAAGCAGCACCGGGAGCAGAGCACGTCCTTCAGACCAGAGGTTCTTGTGTGAGGACGCTCCCTGGACAATGACTGATGCAATACCGGACTTTCCTCCAGAGCCGTCAAGGGGAAAGTCTTTCCCTGGAACGGACACCCTGAATATGGACTTGCAACCTACCGGACTGTGTAAGAATAAATCTTTCTTTGTTAAAGCCATCCACTCTGTGGTATTTCTGTTAGAGCAGCCCTAGCTGACTAAAACAGAATTGGTACCGGGAGTGGGGTGCCTCCGGGCACTTAAACCAGTGGAGCTACAGAGCTTTGGAACACTTGCCCGGCAGGGCAGATGTGGGCCTGAGGCCCAGGCCATGCGGCCATAGGAAGCTGACGCTGAAGAGGCAGATAGCGTGAGAAGCTGAGCTGCCTCAGTCTCAAGAGGTATGGCCATGACCTCAGGGGTTTGAAAGAGTGGAACCACGGCGTGCTGTGTTCGTAAGGGTGGAATTGCCACTCAGTTGGGCTTAGGGTGCTCCTAAAGCCGATGGGACAGAGTTTCTGTCCAAGTGGGCCTTGAAGGCAGAGTTGTAGCACGGGGCTGGAGATCTCCACTCAGAAACCTGAGAGTGTGGCCGATACCTAGAGTCTGGAGAGCATTGCTGTTGTGTAGAATGTCTCAGAAAACGTAAGAGTATTTCCAAAGCTTTGAGGGCTAATGTAATGTGTTCTGTTGACTTGCCTGTTGCCTGTTAATGCCTTCTAAGTTTCACAGATGTAGAAGAGTTTTTGTATTTTGGACTTGGAGCTGATTTAAGACTTCTGTTATATGAATGGACATAATTTTGCCATGGTGAGATGAATGTGTTAAATGTTTTGTGATGTGATTTTTGGGTTGTCAAAGGGTGGGATGTCATGGTTTGAATTGTGTCCCCCCAAAAATGTGTGCAGCCATGTGGCTGGGATATGGTTCCCAGTATCTTGGAAATGTCCTCCATTGTGTGGTTTTGCTAACCTGTGGGTTAAAGGATTAGGGTGGGGCTGTGAATTCCTGCTATGGGGGAAGTTTCCCTGGAGTATGGCTTGCCCCACCCTTAATGCTTTTAGCTTGCAAGGAATAAAAGGAAAAAGAACCAAGGACAATTTGAGAACCTCGCTACCATCAAGCAAGCAGCACCGGGAGCAGAGCACGTCCTTCAGACCAGAGGTTCTTGTGTGAGGACGCTCCCTGGACAATGACTGATGCAATACCGGACTTTCCTCCAGAGCCGTCAAGGGGAAAGTCTTTCCCTGGAACGGACACCCTGAATATGGACTTGCAACCTACCGGACTGTGTAAGAATAAATCTTTCTTTGTTAAAGCCATCCACTCTGTGGTATTTCTGTTAGAGCAGCCCTAGCTGACTAAAACACCTTCCCATCACCTTCTTTACCCATTCCTCATGGTAATGAGAAAGATCATCTTATAGCTTAGCAGCTGTGAGATTTATCACATTCCTACAACATGCCCTACATATTCTATGCTGTTCTACATATTTCATCTCATTTCACTCTCTCAGCAACGCAAGTTAAATACTTTATGGTGGTCTAGGTTATTAACAAGTGAACAATAGCAATAAATATGTTTGGCTACCTTGATCAGAAAGTAAATAATTTGAAAAAGATTGGATAGCTCATCAGAAGGCGCTAAACCAGGCAGAAGCCATGGAGAGACGGGCAGTGGGAACCATACCAAAAGTATGTTATAGAGGTTGTGTAGTGAAGTCATAGACTTGACTTTCTGTTTATCATGCTAGACTTAAAGTTTCTGGTGAAAACACTAAGTTGACTATCCTGAGTCTCATGCCCTGGTTGCCAGTGGCCTTTGCAAATTCTGTAGTGTAAATAGAGCTATGCTGTCCCCCCCAAATTCACACAATGGGGGCTTTCTACAAAACCAGATTTGAATTTTGGAAAGATAAATGTGGAGGATGGGTGAAAATAAGAGGAATCCTCAATGAGATGGATTGACACAATAGCCTCAGCTATGAACTCACACATACCGGTAATCATGAAGATGGCACATGGCTGGTTATTCTTTCTTTCTGCTGCATTCTTTAGAGTGATTTTTTTTAATTTAAGTAACTCAAATCTCATCTAAACAACAAAAACATAAGCTACCATAAGATTAGCTCCACTTTAACCATAAAAAGATCCAAATCCATTGCCATTGAGATAATCCAGACTCACAGCAACCCTTCAGGACAGAGTAGAACTGCCCCATAGTTTCCAAGGAGACTTTGGTGGATTCAGACGTTTGGTTAGCAGCCACAGTACTTAACCAATGCATTAGAAATTCAGAGAGGCTAATGACTCAGTAACAAGTGACAGAGTCATGGTTTTAACTCAGATCTTTCTCTCCTGTCTATGTGACTCTCTTGAGGCCCTTCTCTTTCAGCATTCCCTTGGACTTTGGTTGTCTCTGGTGACTCTCTTCCTTCATCTGTTCTTCCAGATCAACGAGGTCAGAAATTCTTGTCTAGAGAAGATTTGCAGAAATAGAAATCTGCTTCATTCCCCTGACTGTGGCCATTATAAGTCACTTGCTGATACAACAAAAGTGTTTCTAAGCACAAATTAAACATTTTAAGAGCCAACTATGTTTGAAATAGCAACGAAAAATCACTTTCAATTTACAGTAAGAAGGAACAATATTCATTGCCTCACTTCCCCTCCCACATGTGCCCTCTGTTGACAGTCACACCGAAGTTCCAAAAGTATCACTGATGCTGTCACAGGGATGAATAGGCACTCACTTGAGACCTCGTCTTCCAAAGTCAAGCTTACTGATTTGTTTCAAATAAATGTGGCTTTGAGGAAGCTGATCTCAGGAATAGGTTAATGGGAATGAATAAATGAAGCAACGAAGAGACAGTAAAATACATTAAACTTCAGAATCATTTCATCTTTTTAAAAATGTTTTCCTATGCATTAAATTTGATATATCACCCCTGTAGACAAGCACTCCCTTTTTAATAAGACAATAAAATTTGGAACTTAAAGTTTAAGTGATCCATTCAAGAAGAATGAGCTCTGAGATCTCAGTCTCCTGATTGCAATGAAAACCTTGGAGCATTTGAAGAGACACTCTTGAACAGAGAGTCACACCCCACAGTGACATTGCTGGTTAGGCAAAATCTCCATCACTAACTAGAAGAAGAGACAGAAGGCCAGTGCCACCCTAGAGGGAGAAATAGACAGAGAACTGCTTTGAAACAAGAGCACAGGGTTCTTTCTACCATGTATCAGTTGAACCCAGAGACTGGACTGTGTTAGGGAATAAACCATCGCAGTGCCACTCTATGAGCACCAGTGAAAGGTCAGCATTGCTGCTGTGTGTTGTGGTATTCATACCAGAAGCCATGTCATAGTCAGTAAGGCAACTTCTCCTTAAGAAGTGACCTCTGTCTCTTGGCAAATACCCCTGCAGGGGCAAAGAGCATGGGGGCTCTGTGTAATGGAAACAGCACTGGATTTCTGAATCAGAAGGTCTAGGTTTGAGTCACGCCTAAGTGACTAAGAAGTCTAGTAGAGTGAGTCATGGAAAGGAGGGTGAACTATTAGACCAGTGGCTTGAAATCCACAGTGGCTCAGCTTGTTCCTCTACCCTTGAAACCTGGGTCCCCTTGCAGAAAGCAGCACAACCTCTCCAACTTCTGTTAAGTAAAGATGAAGATCAAGAGAAAGCATAGACCACTTCATGCCACAGATCGTAGTGCGACGTGCGGCCCTGTAGACAGACAGCTGGACAGACGCCGTGGTGAGCCGATGGGGCTCCTCTCTTCCTCTGTTACTATTTGGTGACCTCATGCTAGTGGTTTGAAGTTGACTGTGCTGGTGTCTTCACATCATGGAAGGATGCAAATGTCACAGACCAGTGGTTTGGTTTGTTTTTTCCCAGAAACATGGTAGCTAAGCCACCCTGGTAGGTCTGTGGACTTGACTTCCTAATTTCGACTCTCTAACTTTTAGCAGGAAACCCTGGTGCTTAGTGGTTGAATCTTACGGCTGCTAATTAACAGGTCAGCAGTTTGAATTCCTCAGGCCCTCCTTAGAAACCCAATGGGGTAGTTTTAGTCTGTCCTATAAGGTCTCTATGAGTCAGAACTTACTTAACAGCAATGTTTTGTTTCTACTTTTGTATGTACTGTTGCTGTTTTCAAGCTCTCTACTAAGACCTGTCACAATTTATAACTAACAAAACCACCCTGAGACACCCCAAATAAAAGTAATCCTAATTTGTGCTTTTAACCTCTGTTAGGATTCACTGAGCTTCAGTGCCAAGGAAATAAGCGACTGCATGAAAGTGCTAAACTTTCAGCTAACTTGCACAGGATATGGAGACATTTTTTGCGCATGCTGTAGAATATTTGGCATTTGGGAGACACCAAATGTTTTCTCATTTGAAAGCAATTAAAAAAAACTCACCAGTTGCTCATCTACAGGCCCTAACTCGAATTGAATCACAGAGGAAGACCCCATAGGAGAAGGAAGTGTGGAAGTGTTCAGATCACTGCCCTTGAACATAAATGCAGTCCGGTACGTAATAATACCTGCATTCTATAGCTTGGAACTACCTATTTGTCTCCTCCAAAGAGCACCCCCTAGTGGTTTCCAGGATATGTGCAACAAGATGGTTGATTTTTGCTCCAGCCTCCTCCTGCTAGAGCCTTCAGTGAGACTGTTTCGTAGTCTCAAATCTGTATTGTTATCTGTAGAATAAACAGTGAGAACAACCCTCCCCTCCCTTCTTTGTCTCACTTCCTAAGACTATGTTCCCTAGGCTTCAAACAAACAAGTTAAAGTCTGGATGTGATAGCACACGTAGCCTCCTACTCTTTGCAGAGGAACACCCAGTGTTTCATCTGAGATATAAGGGAGAATTGACCACACCAAGGCTTCCTCTCTACTTAGGTTGGTATGCTAAAAAATAAATTCCTCACTTTTTTGCTACAAAACGAAGTCTCTTTAGTAATTACTGAGGCAGACAGAAATCAGTATAAGAGGAAACAGACCAGTATTTTTCCCGGGTTCTGGTACGGTACTAAGAACTAAATGTGACACGCTAAAGCACTAAGAACATGCAGCAATTAGGATGATTCTGAATTTAAATAACCAAAATATAATCTAAAAATAACTTAAACAATGCATGAAATTTTTGTTACAAATAATGTGACCTCTCCCACACTCTTGGAAAGAACCTCCTCCATATTTTGGCTTTGCTGGATCTGGGTGTGACATCTGAAATTACTGCAGGCATTTTGTACCATGAGCGGATCTGACTTTGTCCAAAGGTAAGAGAGGCAATCTCTTACATTATGTCTGTTTTGGGAGTTAAAATAAAAACTCTAAGGCCTAAAATTTAGAAAAGAGGGATTATTATGACTGAGTTAAGACAATGAGCATTTTTCCCTAAGGGTTTGACAGCAGTCGCATCTGAGGTATGTGGCTGTGCAGAAGAGAATGAATGAATGAAATATGCTTCTAGAAGGAAGATGAAAGGGCAGGAATTCACGCTGGGTGGATAACCTACAGGATCTGCTACATAGCCACATAATGCTGGGTGGATAACCTACAGGATCTGCTACATAACCACATTCTAAATGAGACCACCACCGACATAAGGGTCAATTACCCTCCCATAGGGCTACCAAGATGTACTCAAACACTCCTTCCTACCACTGGTCTCCTAGTTAATATAATGGGAGGGCTAGTACTGAAGGAAGAAGTCCAAGCTGCGCTGAAGGTCTTAGTGAAAAAATGAGGCTCCACTAATTTACGGAATACCAACCGAGATGTTTCAACAAAGAGCTGCACTGCTGGAAGCGCTCCCTCATCTAATGACAAGAAATTTGACAGACAACTACCTGGCCAACTGACTAGAAGATATCCTTACAAGGTCTGACAGTTAAGTTCATGAACTCATCCTAGGAAAAGTACTACATACCTCATTGCTGAATATCACTACTCTCCTCTGGAAGCTATGAACCAATACCAGCACTTAGCCCACTCTTCAAAGCAATTTTGGAGCTCTTTTTCTGGAATGGCCATTAACTGTCATCATATTACATTTGATGTCCTGAATGTCATCAAAATATCTTCCTTTCAAGACGGAATGACTCATATGATTGGGTGACTATATCAACATGAGACCAGAAGAACCAGATAATAGTGCCCAGCAGCCAAAAAAGACTGCCCTGATAGGGGACACAATGTAGAGTCCCTGGCGTAGCACAACATAAAGAGGTGTGCATATCAAGAACTCTTTTAAAAGACCAGAATTGATGGTCCACAAACGTGGAAGTTCCCCTAAGAACATGGACCCTAGACTTGCCATTAGCCCAGAGTTGAAACCAGTACTGAAGCCAACATTTCAGACAAAGAATGGACTGGATTTGGGAACACAGAGTGATGCATGTGGTGTGTGTGCTTTATGGTTTAATACATATGAGGCTGTCCTACTGGTTTCTTTTTAGAGGGGAAAGGAGAGGGTGGAGAAGAAGAGTGGATCCTAGAGGTAAAAAGCAAAAAAGAGGAGAGTGCTGTCACAGGGTAAGGAAGCAGATAGAGTTGCAGAGAGGCAGGTACTCGGGTTTTTATAAGGAAAACTGACTTGGATTGTAAACTTTCACTTAATCACAAAAAAAGAAAGTCTTCTTTTATAATATTTCCTTTATCTTTGGGTAAAGAAAAAAGTCACTTGGGGCCAGATCAGGTGAGTAGGTAGAGTGTTCCAATACAGTTATTTGTTTACCAGCTAAAAACTCCCTCACAAACAACTATACGTTTAGGTTCACAAACTTGCCACTGCCCCATTGGGTGCCACAGCCATTCCAGAAAGAGTTCCAAAATTGTTTTGAAGGGTGTACTAGGCACTGGCACTGGTGTATAATTTCCCAAGGTACATCGACGGTGACTGTAGTGATATTCAGCAAAGAGGTGTGTAGCACTTAGAACAATTAAGTTCATGGACTTAATTGTCAGAACTCATATTAATGTCTATTCCCAAGAAAGGCAACCCAATCAAATGTGGAAATTATTGAACAATATCATTAACATCACACACAGGCAAAAGTTTGGTGAAGGTCATTCAAAAGTGGCTGCAGCAGTGCACTGACAGACAACTGACAGAAACTTAAGTCATATTCAGAAGAAGACATGGAAACAGGGATATCACTGCTGATGTCAGATGAATCCTGGCTGAAAGCAGACAATAACAGAAAGATGTTTATCTGTGTTTTACTGACTATGAAAAGGCTTTCAGCTGTGTAGATCTTAACAAATTATAGATAACATTGCAGAAAATGTAAATTCCAGAACACTTAATTGTGCTCATAGGAACCTGTACATAGACTAGCTGTTCAAACAGCATAAGGGGATACTGCACGGTTTACAGTCAGGAAAGGTGTGTATCAGGTTTGTATCCTTTACCTTACTTATTCAAGCTGTGTGCTGGACAAAAAATCCGGGGCTATACGAAGAAGAACACAGCATCAGGATTGAAGGAAGACTCACTAATGGCCTCCACTATACAGATAACATAACTTTGCTTGCTGAGACTGATGAGGGCTTGAAGAACTTACTGATGAAGATCAAAGACCACAGCCTCCAATATTGGTTACACATCGACATAAAGAAAATAAAAATCCTCACAGCAACAAAAATCCCAATCAGCAACATCATGGTAAATAGATGAAAGGTTGACATTGTCCAAGATTCATTTTACCTGGATCCACAATCAATACCCATGAAAGTAGGAGTCAAGAAATCAAAGGATGCATTGTATTGGACAAACCTGCCACAAAAGACCTCTTTAAAGTATTGAAAAGCAAAGATGTCACCTTGAAAACTAAGGTGTGACTGACCCCAAAAATGATGTTTTCAATCACGTCCTGTCGTCTCTGTTCTGAACAAGTAAACCCACTAGAGCGGCAGAGAGCTTGTTGTTGCTGAGGTTTAGAATTAGGAAGCTGAGACAGGCAGTACCAGTGAGGCAGCCTACTTTTCCACTCTCTGGCATGACACGAACACCAGTGCCTTATTTGTGAATCAAGTAGATACTGGAGGAGATGACCAGACTTGAGTTGTCTTGCCTCCAAAAGGGTTGGCACAGGGTGAGGAAATCTCAGAAACAAGCAGCTGTTTGGTGTGATAAGTGTTGACAAGTTGTGAGATGTGCCACATTCAGGAGCTGTGCACTGGGGAGGCTCAATAGGGTCTTCCATGAGACAGTCAGCCTATGGACACCACCATACAGAGGGCCTCCACAGGTTCAGTATTAATACAGAAACAGTGAAGAGTTGCGAGGTGGTTACCACCTTGCCATGAAAAGTAATCACTCCATCTCTGTGACTCTTCCCTTGCATATGCCTAGAAGAGGAAAGGGCAGATACAGGACAACAAGATTATGTTTTTCTCCAACCCTAAAAGGCCCTATAATTAATGGTTGAATCTATATTGAGTGAAAGAGGAAACTTATGAATCATGTAGATATTGAAATTTATTAACTACACAGAGCTAAGCTTACTCAAGTAACAAAAAGTGCCAATTTCATAATAATGTTTTATGAAATCTGGACCACATGCATCATGGGAGATGATACACAGCCAAAAAAAAAAAAAGAAAAAGAAAAAGAAAAAACTGAATATCAACATCATAAAGTTGGGGGGAAGTTGCTGCAGAGGGGAAATTGCTTCATTATACACCAACAAACTGAGCCTCCACATTAAGCATGCTTGCTAACCAAAAGGTTGGCAGTTCGAATCTTCCAGACAGTCCTTGGAAACTCTACTGAGCAGTTCTACTCTGTCCTGTATGTAGGGTTACTATGAGTTGGAACTGACTATATGGCAGTGGGTTTGCTTTTGGTTTTTCTGGTACTCAGGAGGAAAATGGGGTTTGCCCAATTCCAAGTTTTGAAAGTATTCATTTTCCAGTTCTAGCTCCGCTATGACAGTACATTATTGAAGATAAGCTTTGGCAGTGAACCTAGAGGAAAGCCTTTAAAAATACCCACATGCTGCCAGCGAAGGAAAAAGTACTCATTTGGAATTGCAGTCCTTAGAGATTTTTAAACCTGTAAACTTTGGACCCCTAGTGGAGGGAATTGGGATTGCAAGGAGTTATCCATCTAAACCAAAACAACAAAGAAACAAACCAAAAAAACGCAAGCAAAAAAACAAACCCGTTGCCATCAATTCCAACGTACAGTGATCTTATAGGATGGCGCAGAACCACCCCACAGAGTTTTCAAGGAGTGCAAGGTGGATATGAACCGCTGAACTTTTGGTTAGCAGTCACAGCATGTAAGCAGCACCCCACCAGGGGTTCCCCTCATCCATCCAGGTACCAACATCTCTGTAAACTGAAGGAGGCCTGGTTATGCAGTGGTTAAGTGCTCAGCTGCTAAATGAACGGTTGGCCTATCAGCTGCTCCATAGGAGAACAATGTGGCAGTCTGCTTCTGAAAAGATTTACAGCCTTGGACGCCCTATAGGGTAGTTCTACTCTGTCCTGTAGGCTGCCTGTGAGTTGGAATTGACTCCACAATAGTGGGTGGGTATCTATCCATAAACTAAACCCCAGTGGGTAGTGGTTAAGAGCTATGGCTGCTAACCCAAAGCACAGCAGTTTGAGTCTACCAGGAGGTCCTTGGAATCTCTATGGGGCAGTTCTACTCTGTCCTATAGGCTTACTATGAGTCAGAATCAACTCAAGAGCAGTGGGTTTGGTTTTCTAAACTCTGGTTGCCATAGTGGTTAAGTGCTACAGCTGCTAACCAAAATATCAGCGGTTCAAATCCACCAGGGGCTCCTTGAAAACTCTATGGGGCAGTTCTACTCTGCCCTAAAGAGTCACTACAGGTTAAAATTGGCTCAGTGGTGCCAGGTTTGGATTTTTTGGTTTCATTTGCAAACTGGAGCAGAGAGCAAGAAGGTAAGTCAGGAGACAGAATTGGAGAGAACATCAAAATCCATATAAGGGCTTGTGAGAAGAGGGGAAGCCTTTGCAGCAGAGCTGCAGTATGGAAAGTGGGTTGCAGGTAGAGGTGAGGACAGCAGTTAGTGGGTTATTACAGTAGTTCCGACAAAATACAATGGTGACTAGGAATTAGGGGACAGCAATGAAAGTGGAGAAAAGTAGACAGAGATGAGATATTTTAAGAGGCACAAGTGACAGCTTTTCAAGATTGAATAGAAATCAGGACTAAGGGGTTTGAAGAAGTTAAAGATGACTGGTTTCTGAGTAGCTGATTGAGCAGAAAGGTGGATAATGACCCCACTTACTTTGACTGAAAATATTGGAGGTAGAGCAGATTTTGAGGAAACATAGTAAGTTTGGTTTGGGGATATACATACTCGGAGCTATAGAAGAAGCCTCTAAGATGAAATGAGCAGTATGCTATCGAATGGAAGGCTTTGTCAATACAAATATCAGTGGTCCTACCTGTAAATGTGAAAGCTTGAAGAGACATGATGATCTAGGGAGAAAGTCCATAGTGAGAAGAGGAGTTTAATGGCTGGTTAGATGAACAGGAGAAATGCATAGATGGAAGGGGCAAAAGAATGTGAGATTGAGAAGATTACTTCAGTCACCACTGAGTCAGTTCCAGCTCATGGTGACTTGATGTTTTCAGAGTAGAACTGTGCTCCATCAGGCTCTAAGTGGCTGACTTTTCAGAAGCAGATCACCAAGCCTTTCCCTTGGGTTGCTTCTGGTTAGACTCAAATCTGCTACCTTTTGATGAACAGATGAGCACATTAATCATCTGCATCATATTTCCATCACTCAGGGACTTGGATTAGTAGATATTAAAATAATAGAGTGAAATGCTAAAAACTCTCAATTCAGGGTATTTTTGCTGGCAAATGAAACCACTGACTTATAATATCCAGGACTCCATTCATAATAAGCAGGTAATAAAACAATACATACATTATAATCCCCCTCCCTTCTTTTCTGGTTAAAAAATATGCCTCTACAAAAAAATCAAGAAAATCCTGGGGTATGATACTTCCAAACATTGCTTTTAAATGTGTACCTGTGGGGTGGTACTACAGGCTTCTTTTTGCTTCTTTGCCTTTTCTTTATTCCAATGAACAAAAAATTTTTTTCCAAAGTTTTTCATGATAAGTTATTCTTCTGAGTGGCATCTGGGTCCTAAAAGCTAGCAAGCTGCCATCTGAGGTACATCAAATGATCCCAACTCAGCTGGAACAGATGATCAGCAAGGACAATGACGACATGTGGGAAAAAGAACCTAGAAGACAGAAAGACCCACGTGAATGGGTGACTGTATCAACATGTGACCAGAAGAACCAGATGATGCCCGGCCACCACCAGTGACAGCCGTATAGGGCTCACAGTGTTATGTCTACAAAGTCCTGGGGTTCTCCTGGGAGCATGACCCTTAGACCTGATGCTGCCCTTGATCATAAACCATTATTGAGATCAACTCTTTGGACATGAATGGATTGGACTCAAGACATACTGTGTGTATACTTTATGGTTCTATGCATCTATAGGATGCTGTCCTACTAGCCTCTTACTAGACGGGAGTAGAGAGGTAGGGAAGGAGGGGACAGGAGGTCGTTAAGAGGATATGACAGGTACAGAACAGAAAGGAGCATTCTGTCACTGGGCAAGGACAGCAGAAGCAGCTGCTGATAGTCGGGCAAACAAATTTAAACTGGATTGTACACTTTCATTCAATCACAATTTAAAAAGAAAAAAGTTACTCTTCAAAGCCTACAACACAGTCCTATAGGGGTATATGGCTTAAGAAGGGTAAATTTTATTTAGAAAGCTCATTTGACTTAGGCTCTATTTGGACTTCTGCCTGGTACAACACTGAAAAACGACAACAGTGAGCTCCCTTTCTTTACTTTGCAGTTGTGAATGGCTCATGTAGAACTCTTAGAATCATGACAAGAGACTATTTGGTTAAATCTCACTGTGCTCTGCTTCAAAAGGCTGGAAAACTTGATCCCTTTTACACTGGCATGTGATGCTCTCACTATTCTCAGAAAACCTTCTAATCATAGAAGGTTCCAGCCCAGCTGCTAATGTGACTGCATGACAGAGCACTAAAGCACCATCTGATTTTGCAATCTCAGGGCCAACAAGCTGGATGTGGCCCAGAATTAGCCAGATAACTTCAGAGTTTTAGGGGTTTTTCTTCTCTCCCTGATTAGCCTTCCAGCCTACTGAAAAAAAAAAAAAATCCAAACCTTACAATATTTTTAAAGTAGTGACATATCACATATAATAAATGAATCAACATTAAAGCAATATGCAGCGGAGTCCCCATGTTAGCAGGGTGGTCTTCACCTGAGGACAGACTTTTCGTTTCCTTCGTCTGTTTTTGGAAGTAATACTGCCACCTAGCAGTCCCCTGGAGAATCACCACTCTAGTAAGTAGGAAAGAAGATTTAGCGGGGCACATTTTAGGTTTGTC
Source organism: Heterohyrax brucei (assembly GCA_028571685.1). Taxonomy (NCBI): domain Eukaryota; kingdom Metazoa; phylum Chordata; class Mammalia; order Hyracoidea; family Procaviidae; genus Heterohyrax; species Heterohyrax brucei. Next base: position 113,760,548 of record CM053143.1, on the reverse strand, counting down.
TGAGAATCTCTGTATTTATATTGAATTTGAAGAAAATTCCAATATGAATTTAACTACCTTTGTAAAATGCCTCTTCTGCATTTACAGATCTTGAATGCACTGGCAAACAACAGGTTATTGAAAGTAGCACCAAAGTAAACAAATAAGCAGATCAGTTGGCCATAGAGTTGATTCCAGCTTATGAAATCCAACAATTAAGTCTGCGAATTTAATTGCTCTAAGTGCTACATACCTCACTGCTGAATATAACTACAGTCACCTTCGAAGCACTCCCCTTGCAAAGGTATTCACAAATGCCAGTGCCTAGTCCACCCTTCAAAGCAATTCTGCAACTCTTTCTGAAATGGCCATTGCACACAGGGGCACGTTTGCAAACTTAATTGTACAGTTGCCTGTGAGGGAGTTTTTAGCCAGTAAACAAATTACTATACTGGAACACCTGATCTGGCCTCCAGTGACTTTTTTCTTCACCCTAATATAAAGGAAATATTGAAAGGAAGACATTTTGATGACATTCAGTACATCAAGAGTAATATGATGACAACTCTAATGGCCATTCCAGAAAAAGAGTTCCAAAATTGCTTTGAAGGGTGGTCTAGGGACTGGCATCAGTGTATAGCTTCCCAAGGTGACCACAGTGATAATCAGCAATGAGATATGTAGCACTTTTTCTAGGATGAGTTTGTGAACTTAATTGGCAGTCCTCGTGTGACAACCCAACATGTGTCAGAGTATAACTGTGCTCCACAGGGTTTTCAGTGGCTTTGGCTTTTCAGGAATAGATTGCCAGCTCTTTCTCCAGAGTAATCCTCTGAGTGGATTTGAACTGTCAGCCTTTCAGTTAGTACATGAGCCCTTAAGCACTTTCTCCACCCAGGTCCACCTGAGGAAACCCTGGAGTGGTTAAGTGCTATATCTGCTAATCAAAAAGTCAGCAGTTCAAATCTGCCAGGCGCTCCTTGGAAACTCATATGGGGCAGTTCTACTCTGCCCTATAGGGTCACTGTGAGTTGGATCGACTCAACAGCACTGGTTTTTTTAGGGCCACCTGAAAGCCACATAGCCTTTCCTAAACTCTATGAATACTCAGTCAAAATGAACATGATGACAAGAACACCCCTTTCTAAAACTCCAGCTGATTTGTATCAAAATCTCCACAGGTATCTTTTGGAAAAAGAGTGCAATATTTTTGTTGAAAAACGGATTAAAAAGAAAAACAAGAGTGTGGATTATCAGTCTGAAAGAGGAACAGCATTTTGAGGAGAGGACCTTCAAACTGAAGAAATTATATATACCGTATATGTGTCCATTTGGAACGTAAATCACATTTTAAATTCATAACAGAAGATTGACTCATAAACAAAACCCACGTTGCTTCTTGGTGTACTTTCAAGTTTTCTGCTTTCATAAAGGTAAAAATATGTAGTAGTTATTGTTTGCTATTTGCCCTGACACTGAGAGAAGCACTTATGAAACCTCCATTGAGTTACTGTTACTGGCCTCACTGTAGCTGGAAAAACCAAAGTTTGGGGAAGGCAACAGGCAAGGAAGTTTGGAGCTGGATTTCACATTTACAAACCCAGGCAATCTGGTTTCAGAGTGCGAGCTCTTACTCCGCAGGTTAGAACGCGTTCTTGTTCTATATACAGTTATGTGGGAGCAAATAAGTAATAGCTATGTAGTAGGTTAAAACCTTTGTTAGCAGAACAGATTAAGTTTCTGTTTCCTGAGTTGATTTTTAAATGGCAGGAAGAAACTATCAATTTTAACAGTTTTTTTCTTCTATGATATTACAAAGTACTTCGAATTATGAGGATTTTATCCCTTTATGTGCTTCATAAACATTTGAAAACTCTACCAAGGACCCTCTGTTGAATGCCTGGTGCCTAGCTCGATGGGCATTCTTGGGTCAGTTATGTTCTCTCTCTACTTCAGCGATTTTTCACTTTTCCACATTATGAAGGAGAATGTTCTTCTTGCACTTGTCACAGCTCTGCAGTTATCTCACAGTGAGCACAAGTGTTCTACCCACTTTTACGAAGGTATCTGTGCATTACACTCAGAGATGGCTTGTTCAGTCGTTTCTCTGAAGACAGTTTGAAAGCACATGTGGCTCATCTTGAAAGAGGCAGGTCACAGTGAGTTCGTACTCTGTTAGGCCAGTGCTTCTCTGACTTGAAGGGAGCTCTCGAAGTACTTAGGAATCTCAGCAAGTGTAGGACTGAAATCACACATTTCCAACAAGCTCTCAGTTGAAGCCACTGTTACTGGTCCATGGACTACAATTTGAGTACCAAGGTAGTAAAATATCTAGTTTTCCTTGGATCCGAGGAGGAAGTCTGGTTTGATTCCAAAATCAATGAAGAGAAAAAAACTCTCCCTACAATTTTGCTTGTTTTCTGCATTTGATCATAAAAATCAGGTTTGATGTAAACTGTGTTTCTGTCCCTGGATAACTATATCTATAAAACATATTTTAAAAATAAAATGTTTCAATTTGGAACCATAAATATATATATATATTTTTTTGCTTTACTTCAACATTTTTGGAAAGTCTATTCATAGTGTAGAGGAAATTGTGGGTAATCTAATCTGACACTTCTAGAATTATCTGGCTACCTATCTTCCCCATCTTGGGCAGATTATTTTTTTTTTTTTTCCATATAAGCTAACTCCGTGACTCTGGGTAATAAAGGTATCACAGCCAGATTTTAGGATTGTCCTAGAATCAGCTTCTTGATCAGTGTTCTTATTTTAACAAGAGCTAATTTAAGGATTCCCCAGATTTATTCTCAGTCTGTTCCTCTTTCAGGTACTCGTATTTCTAAGCCCACTGTTAATGAGTTGATTCCTACTCATATGAGGTCTGCCAATTAAACTTGCAAACTCATCCTAGAAAAAGGGCTACATACCTTACTGGTGAATATCATTATGGTCACCTTGGGAAGACATGCCCCAATGCCAGTGCCTAGCTCACCCTGCAAAGCAACTCTGAAACTCTTTTTCTGGAGTGACCATCAGAGCTGTTGTTGTATTACCCTTGATGTCACGCATATCAACAAAAAGTCTTCCTTTCAGTATTTCCTTTACTTTGGGGTAAAGAAAAAAGTCATCGAGGATCAGATCAAGTGAGTGGTGAGAGTGTTGCAAAACAGTTCTTTATTTACTGGCTAAAAACTCCCTGACAGACAACTACACAATTGAGTTGGTGATATTGCCACCATGCACAATGGCCATTCCAGAGTTGCAGAGTCGCTTTGACATGTGGACTAGGTGAGGGCACTGGTGCACGGCTTCGCAAGGGGAGTACTTCAAAGGTGAACATAGTAATATTCAGCAACGAGGTATGTATGTAGCACTTAGAACAATTAAGCTCATAAACTTAATTGTCAGGTCTTGTAGCCACCCTATGGGACAAGGCAGAACTGCCTCACTGGGTTTCCAAGGATCAGCTGACTGACTTAAACTGTCAGCCTTTTGGTTAGCAGCCATAGCTCTTAACCACTGCACCACTGGAGGCAAATGTAAAACTTCTAGACTCAGGTGCCGAGATCAAATTGCCCAAGAGTGAAATGAATAAAGCTACAGCCAGACATTGAACATTTTAAAAAGAAACAAAAGATCTACTGATTGTTGACGCAGTATATGCACCCAGAATACCGTGATTTAGACCAGAAACCCATTAGTAGAAGACTGCTAATACAAAAAGCTTGTTGCTGTAGAGTCACTTATGACTTCAAGCAACCTGTAGGACAGAGTAGAACTGTCCCATAGAGTTTCAAAGGAGTGGCTGGTGGATTTGAACTGTTGTTCTCTTGATTGGCAGCTGAGCTCTTAACCACTGTGACACCAGGGCTCCCTTAGAAGAACAAATAGTGCCTAGGAAAAAGAAGGCAATGGGTTTCCTCCACTATGTATTGACAAAATCATGTTTGGAATGCTATGCTGTTCAGATGTGTGCAAGACAGGGTTTATATGCATATGGCTGTGTGTAAGAGAGGGCTATGATGAGGCAAAAAGGAAAAGTAATCATAATACACAAGCCAGTCAAGCCATAATACACAAGAAATGATGAAAAAGATGAACAGATTTTACAAAGATACATCAGGTGGCAAAGAACCTTCAAACTGTATTGTAAGTTCAAAGACCTAGCAGTACTTATGTTTGAGGTATGTAAATGTGCTTCTTGAAGTAAAACCTATTGATGGTGGATGGATGGATGAATGGGTGGATGAACAGACACAGGGGCAGATGGATGGATAGACAGAAGCTGGAACAAAGATGAATGGATAGGTGATTGACAGACTACTAAACACACTCCACCTGCCACTCTGCTGAATATCCCTACGTATATCAGGTACTTTCATTCTACAAACAATCCTTTGAAATTAGTATTTCTTCCACTTGAAAACTAGTAAATATGAAGCACCGAGAAATTTCGTTGTTGACCAGCTGACTCTCTAGTTTATGTTCTAGGCTTCCAGTTTATAACCCTGTGTAACAATCATGGAAGTGCACTGTTCAAATCTTGCTTAAAGGAAGAACTCTCTGATCAGCTAAAAGGAGTCCAGTTAGCTAATAGCCTCAAGTGAATTCCCTCAGGGTCTGCTTCAGGGTTCAGAAAGTATGCTACTTTTGAGAAGCCCCAAGCCAATGACAGCATGGCAGGGCTGCCAGGATGTCTTAATCACCTAGTGCTGCTGTAACAGAAGTAACACAAGTGGATGGCTTTAGAAAGAGAAATTTTATTCTGACACAGACCAGTAGGTTACAAGTACAAAATTCACAGTATCAGCTCCAGGGGGTAGTTTTCTCTGCTGGCTCTGGAGGAGGGTCCTTGTTGTCAACCCTCCCCTGGACTGGAAGCTTCTATGGCTCAGGGACCCCGAGTCCTTTCCAAAGGACATGCCTCTGCTCCTGGCACTTCTTATTGGTGATACGAGGTCCCCAAATCTCTCTCTTAGCTCTTTCTTTTATATCCCAAGAGACTGTCTCAAGGCACAATACAAACTTACACATTGAGTCCTACCCTACCAACACAACCACCACCCATCCTCCCTCATGAATACCACAGAGGCAGGATTTACAATATATAGGAACATCACACAACACTGGGAATCATGGCCCAGCCAAATTGCTACACACATTTTTGGGGGGACACAATTCATGACACAGGGCTTGGATGTTTCTGCCATGGCAGTGTTCCTGTCCTATGCAATCCTTTGTCTAGAACTCCCGATTGAGTTGTCAAAGACTTTGTCAGATTTGTTGCAGTCTAAGGTTCTCCCCGGCCATCTTGCCTGCTTCTTCCTTTCTTTCACAGATGTGGTATTTACACTTCAGTCGAAAGCCTTTTCCTGCCTAGTCCTATCTCATGCCTCTTTTTATCTGTCACAAGAAGTGTTCTGAATACCTACTGCCATTGAGTCAATTTTGATTCACAGCAACACTACAGGTCAGAGTAGAACTGCCCTATAGAGTTTCCAAGGAGTTCCTGGCAGATTTGAACTACTGACCTTTTGGTTAGCAGATGTAGCATTTAATGACTATGTCACCAGGGTTTCTATTCTAAATAGACTTCTTTTATTCCAACCTTCATATCAGCAATTGCTTCCTAGTAGACTTATCTGACACACTAGATCTTCAAATATTTGGACTGTTCTCCTGTAAAAGAATATTCACAATTGTTTTTGTATAGTCATAAGGGGTTGCATTAGGACATGATGGCTAAACTATTAAAGAATCAGCTTCACATATGCAAAATGAAGAATTTTCTAATAACTAGAGCCTTCTATCTCTGGAACAGGCAGCTACTTCAATACTGGTGAGGCCATTCAGGCCACTGAAGAACCGTGAACGAAGTCATACAACATTGCCACAACTCCACTCCCATGCAAATTTGAGCTTCTAGGATGTTAAACATCCACAGTGTTACTTGGGTAGCAAGAAACAAGTCATTTAGGAAGCCACACCAGGAAGAAAAAAACTGATTTTTCAGTGGCTCAAGGGGCCTGGTTTGATACATCCACACTTGCCAACTTCTAGCGTAGCCTCAGGTATCTTAGACCAGATTGGCCAGTGTCTTATGTCTTATGTTGTTTTTGTTTATATGTTTTCTTTTAATCACAGAGCTCTCTTAGCAAGTGCATTAAAGGCTGTGTGCTCATTTTCCCCAGGCCATTTGACAGAATCAAATCCATACTGCATATGTGCTTAAGTTAAACAGCCTGTGTATGGTATCTGGGATTCTAATATGGGGTTCAACATCCAGTGAAAGTCCAAACACTCCTTCCATTGCTATGTGGTTCTCAAGCTCAATCTTTTGCATACTGTAGGGTCACTGTGAGTGAGAATCAGCTCAATGGCAATGGGTTTGAGTTTTTTGCTTTATGGTCAGAAATATAATCTTTCTCAAAGTTGTTATCTTTCTGCCCTCATCAAGACACAGGCACATCAATGAAAAGCACACACCACCCTGTTCCAAGATGTCCCTGACAGTCAAATTAGTTAAGTAATCATATTTTTCAGATACTAAAATAAAAGTTTGGTAGGAAAAAAACAGTAACCTAATCTGCATAAGAATCTGTATATAAGAAGTCATTCATTAGTTCTACAAATATTTGACTAAACACTTAACAAGGGCAAGGCTTTCTGCAGGTAGCTAGGGATACAATGCAGTGCTTGATACAGTTCCTAATTTCATTCAAATACCACTGAGATAGTCTGTTGCCATTCAAGACAGAAGCAAGCAAAGTCATGATCCCTGGTTGTAATCCTAGAGAGTGTCTTAGAGTCTCTGAACTTGTATCTTTTCCCTTTCTCCCCACTCCCAACTTCTTACACCATCTCTGTCATTTTTAGACTACATTTTCAATGAACATTTTATTATACTAACAGTGGTCTGTGGCAAATTCATGAACTTTGTAAGAGGTGTTCAAAAAAGCAACCTCGGCAATATGTGGGGGCTTTTACAAGTGATGATACAGCTGAACTACCGGAGACAAAGACAGTGGGAGGGCCCTCACTGGGGCACATAAATAGGAGTATCTAGCGCTAAGAATCCACAGCTCAGACTCAGAGCTGAAGTCTGAACGCCACCTCCAGGCAGAATGAGGTTCACTTCTGCATCTCTGCTTCTGCTGCTGCTGGCCATCAGCCTGTCTTCAATCGAGGGTGAGAACTTTCACTTACCTTTTCAACTGTCCTTTTGAACAGAAATGATTTTTAGCCAGAAATGTTCTCTTTCTGGCTTTCTCTCTCTCTCTCCCCTTATCTTTTCTCAAAAAAAAAAAAAAAGGTGATGGGAACTATGACTAAAAGATAAAAAGTTTCACAGCTAATCCTAGATTTCTAAAAATAAGGTGCTTTCTAAAAAGCAAAGTGCTTAGGAATTGAGCTCTTACAGACTGGAGGCATTCCTATTGCTAAAATCTTTATCAGTGGAAGAAGGAGATACCAGCAATTCAATGTTAATGTGACTTATCCTTGATTTGTGTATTCCTGGCCTTTTTCAGGTTCTGTTTCTTATATAACTGATTCTTTGCATGTGTCTCTTATTCATTATGCCTCTCAATGCTACCTCTTCTGACCAAACTTTTTTGGGTTTAGAGGTACTGACCTCAACTAGTCTTCTGTATCAAATGTTCTTGACATAATTCCACATGATTACCCCTAGCTTGAACCATAGTAAGTATACCAGGAGCTGTAATTTTCATGCGTTCTGTGGAGTGGCACATTTTTCATAATAAATTGCGAGACTCTATTTAAGGAGCTAAACCTCTGGATGAAGTGTGAACTTTTTATGCACACCCATGTGCAGAATGGAGTACTCTACTCAGGTTTAGAGGAAAAATTGTGTTCCCAAATGTAGAGTATTTTTTTCAATTTTTATTTTGATTTGCACGTCATTTTCATTCCTCAAGACCTTCGTTTCTCTCTTCCACAAAGCTTTCCTATGCTTCTTGAAAAGTTAGTTGTTAGTTGAATCCTCTGTTTCCAGGGTGCAGTTTGGACCTTAGGTGTAATACAACCTTCCACAGCTCTTGTGTTTTTATTGACATGTCTGTTTCCTGCACTAAACTGTAAACACCTTGAAAGTTAAACCCTTTCATTTGTAAGTCCACATCAAGCACAGAAGTAGACAATCGGAATAAAGAGGTTCTGATAACTTTAAATAAACTTAGCACTCATTAAAACGTATTAGACAGGTTATTTATAAAAGTACTCCATTCTAATAATTTGTTGTTGAATAAAAATAGTTTTGAATTTTATTATTAGCTTTTACTGCGTCATGCTTTACAACTGTGCTAGAGGATCAACTTACTAAACAAAAACAACAGTGCCTTTTGTAGCATTTCCCCAAATAGAAAGACAGGGAGAAGAATGGTAACAGAGAGGATGGTGTTGCAGCCTGTTATTGCTCCTGGGATTCTAAACAGTTCATAACCTTGGTTTTTATGTTGCTTGCCTAGAAAGATCAGTTTATTTTATTTTACATTAATTATAACTCAGTTGCCAGTTAACCACAGCAGTGGTCTTCAATTTTTCTTTCTTTTTTTGAACAACAATCTCTTGAGTACCAGTATAAATGCTGCCACAAGTTCAGTAAGTGCTTTGTTTTTAAAAACTTAATTTTATTTTTAAGCTTTTGATAGAAAAATAATCAAGCCAAGCCAAAAATACACACTAAGTTAGACATCTAAGTGAAAGTATAGACTTCATCTTTTTTTTTCTAATTTTAAACTAATGTTAAGGTTTACATTTGGAAATCTTCAAAGGCACAAGATCAAAGATAAGTTAATTAAATACTAGTTGTGAGTTGTATGTCAAAGGGACTAAAATAAATGATTCTGTTTACAGGTTTTCTGGAATCCTATTACACGAATTTAAAATGTAAATGTGTTGGACAGCCCTATAACTCCTTGAACCTACGTTCCATTAAGCGGATTCAAATCCTCCGGGCTGGGAGCGGTTGTCCAAATACAGAAGTTATGTAAGTTGCAAGAAAAAAAATAATAATCAGACCACATATTGTCACTCTGTATTCTTAACAATATCAAAAGTGAGTTATTTTGAGTGGTTGAAGGCTGAACTAATAATGATGTTGTTGTTGTTAGGTGTGATGGAAACAGTTTCCAACTCAGCAGACAGTATTTAGGGAGGACTTCGCAGCAGCTACTGGGCTAAGTGCTCTGCACACGTGTCCCTCGTCTGACTCCTTCAGCACCATATGAAGGGATGCCTACTGTCATCACTCTTTTACCAAAGGGAAAATTCAGGCTCAGGGAGGTCAGTGGACAACCTGAGGCTCACCTTTACAAAGGGGTGAAGCCAGGGCTTCCTCCTGCCCCTGCCCTCCTGTTTTCCCGCACAGCGCCTCTTCTCTAGCCCACAAATTCAAATTGGCAGTAGCCACAAACACTTTGCTCCCCAGTAAGTTGAAGAGCAAAAAATAAATGTCCAGAACAGTGTTCAATCTGAATTATTTTATGGATCTGTCCTTTAGCTTTAAAACAAACAAACATTGCTGCCCGGTTGACTCATAGCAGACTATAGGACAGGGCAGAACTGCTCCATAGGGTTTCCAAGCAGAGCCTGCTAGATTTGAACTACTGACCTTTTGGTTAGCACATAGCTCTTAACCACTACCCCACCAGGGTTTCTTTCAACTTTGGGCTGTATCAGCTTTGATCCCATAGCTATGATTAACTATCAGGCTAATGGGACAGTAGTAGCTACAAGAAATTTAACAGCTCTTTCCATTTACTGAAATTGTAGGACTTTCACTTTTTTAGGGAGCCATCTGTAGATACCTCTGATACAGCATTTCTCACAGATTACTGAATGAGACACTGAACGTAAGGCCCTGGTGCAGTGGCTGGCACAGACATAGATGCTCAGTGAATGAGAGTTCCAATTCTCACAGTATCATTGTGCTGAAATAGTCGGGCTTTGTTTCAGCTCTGTAACTTTTGCTACAGAATACGTTCTTCAAAGACAAGGATAAAATACCATTCACTTCTCTGTTCCCAGTGCTTGCTTTATCCCATACCTGGCATATAATAGAGATTCAGTAAACATTGAATTACACTAACTATTTTAAATATAGTCTGTCCATACTTTTTATGTAACTACTTAGAATTTGTATTTCTTCTTGCTGGACCAACCTTTAACGAACACCACCCCCAACACTTTGCAGTATCAGATGCAGCATCTTTCCCAGGGCATCTCTGACCTGGCCTTTGTTAGCAGCTCTTCCCATGGATTCCTTTAGACTTTTGGGATGCTTGTAAGTAACTATCTGGTTTGTCCCAGTCAATCCCTGTGCTTCAGGTGTCAGACTATTTGTATTCAACTTATAAAAAAGAAAAATGAGGCATGAATGAGACACATATGAATTTTTTTCATTAAAAAGGCATTATACCCTCAACAATGTCTTAAAAAATACAACTTCTGACTAAAGTACGATGATTGCCCTCAAACTCAGAGATGTGAAGTCTGGTCTTGACCTATCTGAGAGCAGCTCTTCCTGCTGTACAGATAACTGGGGCCCTTTCTTTGGGCTCCATTTTCTCTCTCATGACTCACGTCTTTCTTAATTGAAAGTGGTAACAGCCTATTCAGCTTCAATATTTTTAAAGTAACAAATGTTAAGTTTGATACCTTCTCATCAAACTCGGCACCTCTAAATTTTAACCAGATAAAGAAACAACTCATACCAGCCAGAAGTGGAACTATTGTGACTCTCCATAGTCAGAAATCTGTTTTCTCCATGTGACTCTCGATAGTCAGAAATCTGTTTTCTCCGTCACGAATTCAGACACCAAATAGAAAGGATCTGCCCAAGACCCCAAGGATCCTATGACCTCTGTCTTCACGAAGAATCACATACAAGGGTGAAGCTTCAAAGGAGATTGATGAATCCTGTATGTTTTCATTTTAGAGCTAAGATTGTGTTTTGCTCAAATCCACACAGTAGAATCAAATTGTCCCGTTTGATACTGGCTTCTAGTGCCTGATTTGGTGATCATTCAGGACATGCTCATGTAGAAGGGTGGCTTCTAGAGTCAGATAACCTTTGTCTGAATCCTGCTCTGTCACGTACTTGTTGTGCAATCTTAAGCAAATTATTTAAACTCTCTAAGCCTCAAGTTCTCATCTGTTAAAGGAAGTAACAGTTCCTTTAACACAGAGTTTTTGTGAAACTCATCCATAAAATGATCCACATTATCTGCTCAGTAGAGTCCCTGGCACATAGTAGGTACTTGATAAGCACTAGCTATTAATCATTGTTGTTGTGTTGTTATTGCTTAATTTCTTAGAGCAGAGAAAATCTCAAAAACTGGTGGTTCAACACAGTGCAGATGTCACACAAAGCAATCGGTGCTATATAACCTTTCCCACATTAAAATCTTTTTTTTTTTTAATAAAACATCCTCAAGTGGGTGTTTTCTGTAACTCATTTTATCTCCCCAGCTCAATGAACAAAAAGATTTTTAAAATTTTGTAATAATAACATTAGTAGGGAACCAAAGTTGAAGTCAAGCTGTGTGGTCTCCAACTCAGGTAAATGTTACCAACAAAATATGTGAGATCCTGTCAACTTTGTGTTGAGCTCCACCAGCTCCCGCATACAGCTCCTCATGGTGTTTGTTTTATTTCTCAAATCTGACGCTGCAAACCACCTTGTCAACATCCAAAACAGCCTCACTGCAATTTCACTTCATCTGAGATTCTTTTCTTATATAACTCTTTTCTAAATGTCTAAAATTTGCTAAACTGTCACATGGTTTTATTCAGATTTTTTTTCCTTTCTTCTCTCTAGAGTTTGGAGGAAAAACAACTCAACTCTATGTGTGAACCCGGACACCAAATGGTTCCAAGAATTGTTAAAACTATTACAGAAGTAAGTGTACAACACTAGAGGGCTTTGAGACTCCAGTGGTGACCCTCTCCTGGGTCAGTCGTAATGGGGACTGTTTCAAATGTATGAGAAGTTTCTAAGACAAGTACATATCCTTCATTATTATTACTGAGCAGATGGAGTGGGGATGACTCCAGCAGCTCACAAACTAAACTGGAAAAAGACAGTACACAGTACTCCTTGTTTGCTTTCTCCACATTAAAATCACAGTTTCTGGTAGATCTACTCATATCTCTAAACATGACTTTATTGGTTCTTGTTTCATAGAGAAAACCGCCATCGCCAAGTTTTACCAAATCCAGGGTCAAAGAGGAGCACCTGATGCCAGCGTTCCCGTGAAGAACACCTGCCTCCCCCCTTGTCCCACTCTGGATTTTAATTCTGTACTTGCTTGAATCTTTTTTTAATAAAAAGAACTTCCCCACACAAATGGGTATAAAGATATATGTGAAAAATACATTTTACAGAAGCTGGTGGGGAAACTCAAACCTCTTTCACAGATGATGTTGTCCAACACCTGGGAGTGTTCCCATTCTTATTCATCAGGGAGGAAAGTTTCTCAAGGACATTCACTTACTTATAAATCACATAGGTCTCTTTATTACGCACTTGCTGTTTAGTGCTCAATTTTCCTAGAAAATAAAGGAAGGGAAATTTATACCCCAAATCTGAACACATGGCTTTGATTAAGAAGGAAATGATCCATGCTTTTCAATCATTTTGTACCCTGAGCAAAGAAGATTTCCATGAGAGACTAGAAAGCTGTCTGGAAATCATGGAAGTTCAAACTGATAAAAGGCAGAGGATGCCACGTAGTAAATATTCTCTGTTCCGAAACTCACCAGTGAGAGGAATTGGGTCCTTCTTCCACTTTAAGAGTTTCACTCTGTAAGACCTGTTGTCTTAGGGGTCTCTAGAGAAACAGAACCAGTGAGATAGATACACTCATGCATATGTATATGGAGGGAGAGAGATTTATTTCAAGGAACTGGCTCATGCGGTGGGGAGGGGAGTGGTGGGGGGAAGGTGTGCTAACAACGTCAAAATCTGTTAAGTCAGGAGACGGGCTGGAGATCCCTACAGGCTGTGTCCCAAGATCTGTAGGTGGGAAGATAAGAGGAGTCAAGAGTGATGGCAACTATCTATTTATAGCCTGGAAGCAGAGTATATCCTAGGAAAACTTTCTTTTGGCTTTTAAGGCCTTCAGCTGATTATGGAAAGTAATTTGCCTTGCTTAAGGCTGATTTCATCACATGAGACAACTTTGTAACAGTGTCCAGACTATTATTTCACCAAACAATTAGAACAACAGCCTAACCAAGTGGACACATAAAGTTAACCATCTCATATGGAGTAAAATGAGTCACATGCAGATGCTCAGACTTAAATTCATCAAATACTCAGGAAAAGCATCTAAAGGATGATATTCAAATGTATTCATTTATGCACTTCTTTAGTGAATATTTTTTACTCTCTGCACAGACCATTTTTTTTGTTTTCCCAGTCTCTAGTATACAATTCTTTAAGATATCCTGTTAATCTAATGCTACTTAATAAACTCGAGCAAATATTTTACTTAATTATGAGAGAATTGCACTTCTCTGAGCCATTGACTCAAATTTAAACATCCTCTGGCTCATAATGGAAACCTGACGGTGTCAGCAGTTCAAAACTACCACACGCTCCTTAGAAACTCTGTGGGGCAGTTCTATTCTGCCCTGTAGGGTTACTACGACTTGGAATCAACTTGAGAGCTTTGAGTTTTTTCTGGCTCATAATGAAAAGTAGGGTTTCATCATGTTAATTTTTCTTCATATGTGGCCTGCCTTCTACAGGCAATCTGAAATTATGTGACAAAAAGTGAATGATTTTATTCCTAATATTAGTACAGTGGGAAAAATCTTGACTATGAGAGGCTCTTTCTGCTGACATTCTAATTATGATTTCCAAACTCCTACTAAAACCTGTTTCCACTGTCTCATTATATTGATTCTTAAAGCTTCCCATGTTGGATTTGACAAAATTTTGAATTTGGCATCAAGCCTGTCTCGCCTGCCACCCAGGCTGAGCTCCACAGCCTTCCACTCACCCTGTCACTCCCTGAGGTTGCCAGCACACATCCTTAGTTTCTTAACTGTATCTTGTTCCCGCTTTCATTTTTCTCTTTTTATTTTTGAATTTATCTTTAATAAATAATGTCTTGAGTGGGAGTACAAACTATCTACAGATACTCATTTTCTGTTGACTGTAGTTCAAAATTTATTTCTTTATTACAAATACCCCCAAATGGGGCACATAAAACACCATCAGAACCCTGCATTTTAGAGTTTTATAGACTTCAAGTAGGTTGTTAGACATTAGGAGTCATTTCATTCTTTGATTTAATTCTGGCACTTAAGAACATAGCTAGACAGATACTGAAAAGCCTCACATAAGCATTACTACCATTTATAGGAAGGAGCCCTGATGGCACCATGGCTTAAAGTCTAGCTGCTAATGGAGATGCTGGTGGTTCTGGCCCATCAGCTACCTCGTGACCGGCTCCAGTGAAGATCTGTAGAAAAGCAAAACTCACTGCTGTTGGTTCTGACTCATAGTGACTCTGTAGGACAGAGCAGAACTGCACCATAGGGTTCCCAGGGGGCAGCAGCTGGTTTGTGCCGCCTACCTTTTGTTCAACAGCAGAGCACTTAAGCCACTGTGCCACTAGGGTTCCCATCCTGTAAAGACTATAGTCTTGGAAACCCCATGGGACAGTTCTACTCTGTCCTATACAGTTTCTTGGAATTGGAATCAACTTGACGGCATACAATAACGTACGAGGCAGGTATTATTATCATCCCTATCTTACAGATGTAGAAGTCGAGACACAGAGCAGTTAAGAAATTTGCTATAAAACTACAACTTGGTTTTACAGCTAGTAAATGGCAAGGCAAAATTCAAACCCGGGTAGTGTGGCATCAGAACCCATGCTTCTAACCACTACATCATACTGACTCTTTTTGAGAATGTATCATTCACTCCATTTCACAGAAACAGAAACTGAGGCAAGGGAAATAGGTATTTACTTCCCAAATCACATAACTACTAAGACTAGAATTTAAAGCCAGGGCCATCAGACTCCTAAGTAAATGGTATTAATTTTTATGCTGTATTGCCTAAAATGTCCTTAACCCACAAAGTATTTCTTACTCCTTTGTCCACTCTCTCTTTCAATACTAACAAAGCCGGGCAGAGGATGAGTATTCTAAAACATACAGGCCTCTATGCGTTGAGACAGTTAACTGTAATCCAGTCCCAGGGGATCTGTGCAACTGAGAGGGCATCATGAAGGCAGTGGGCAAAAGCAGAAAGGCAGAGAAAACACAAGGCCAAGGAGAGATTCTAAACTCGCTTTTCTCACTATACACACAAATTCATTCTTCAAACATCACAGCAGATGTAGGAATGTTTAGACTGATTTGGGACAGGGATCTTAACCCATGGTTAGGTGTAGAATAACTTGTTAAGTGATCTTTTGTTGAGGTGAATAGGTTTGGGTCTGGAAAAGGAGAACTGTGGAACAACAAGGCAAAATCTAGGTAATTTATGGAAACATACATACATAAATTAATTAAAACTCAGAGTAAAAAAAATAGAAGTAAGGATAAAATACAAGGTAATATTGAGCAAAACAATATGTCCAATTTTGGGGAACTGGTGAAGGAGCTACGAGGCCAAGTGACACTGGATCTCTTAGAAGCAGAATCCAGGGAAACAGTGACAGAGTCAGTTGAGCTTCAAAGTGTTCTGCTTACAGCCAGCTGACCAGTCCAAGGAGGAACAAAGTCTGTTTTTCCAAAGGTCCAACCAATACAAGGATCCCACCCAGATCCAGCTACGTGAATGCTGTTCTAGCTTTTATTTTTCAAGCAATTTGTAGTCAACAATTCTTCCTTCTCACCAAGAGCATGCTGTTTTATTGCTCTCCACTGTATTTGATGGCTGGATACCTACCTTAGGGTTTCCTTGTTCCAAGGTAAAGTTTGGTGTCAATTTTGAATATAATTAAAGTGCTAGTCTATTAGAAAAACATGGCAGAACTGAGAAAGAGGAATGAGTCCATAAACCCAGCAGGATAATATTTAAAAGAGAAATCACATCACTGTGTGAAATTTCAGGACAGAGGTTCTCCATCTGTAATTCCCTTAAAAGAGCAACATCAGCATCACCTGGGAACTTACTAAAATACATATTCTCAGGTCCTTCCTCAGACCTACTGAGTCAGAAGCTCAGGATGGGGCTCAATAGTCTGTGTTGAACAAATGCTCTAGGTGATAATGATGCTGATAAAATTTGAAAACCACTGTTCTAGGAGAAAAAGTTCTCAACTCTTCACAGTTCATTAGAATCATCTAGAATCATTCCATTACAATCATCTAGAGAGATCTGTCAACACAGTGACTGACTTGTGGCAACACTATGTACAACAGAACAAAATGTTGACTAGTCCTGCATCATTCTCACCACTGTGGGCATATTCAAGTCCACTGCTTCAGTTACTATGCCAACCCATCTCACTGAGGGTTTCCCTCCTCCTTATTGGCCCTCTGCTTCACTAAACATGAGGTCTGCCTCCAGCACCTCATCCCTTCTAATGATGTATTTAAAACAAACAAGGGGATGATGTTGTGCTGTAATCCATTAAGCTTTCACTAGATAACTTTCAGAAGTAGATTGTGTTTCTTCCTAGTCTGTCTTAGTTTGGAAGCTCTACTGAAACCTTCCTACCATGCACAACTCTGCTGGTATTTGATATACCAGTGGCATAGCTTCTAGTACCATAGGAACATACTAGCTACCACAGTATAGCAAAGTGACAGACAGGTAGTGGTGACAGATGTGTACAGAGAGAGAGAGAGTGTGTGTGCGTGTGTGTAACATGCCAGGTTCATTAAGGCATAATTTATGTACAGTAAAATTTACCCTTTTTAAATATAGTTTGATGAATTTTCACAAATGTACATGTAATTGCCACCAGTTAAGACAGACAACATTTACATCACCCCAAAAGTTCCTCATACCCTTTTGCAGTCTGTCTCCCACCAGTAGCCCTTGCCACTCAGTAATCTAATTTCTGTTACTATGGTTTTGCCTCTTCCTGAATGTCATATAAGTGGAATGACAGAATATGTTGCCTTTTGTCTGGTTACTTTTCACTTGACATAATGATTTGACATTCATCTTGCTGAATGTATCAGTAGTTCAGTTCTTTTTGTTGTTGACAAGTATTCCACCGTAAGTATATACTACAATTTACTTATTCATTTACCAGTTGATAGGCATTTCAATTATTTCCAGTTTGGGGCTATTATGAATAAATCTGCTGTCAATATTCATGCACAAGTCTTTGTGTGAACATACATGTTTTCATTTCCTTCATTTTTATGTTCAGGGCATATTATTCCCATGATAATGGCGACTGTGCAAGAGGGACCAGAAGAAACCTGTTTTACTTATGGTTTAGGCTCGGAACTGTTGCCATGTTATTACTACTCACAACCCATTGGGCAAGTCCCATAGCCAAGCCAAATATTAACGGGGCAGGCAGTTTATTTCACTTTTACAGGACCCACCAAACCACATAGAAAACTGCATAAATACAGAGGGAAGAAGAATTGAGAACAACAATACAGTCCTCCACATCGGCTAAATACAGTGGTCAGGTGTTTTGTTTACCTTATGGAACTCTTAATAAGAGAAAGGAGGAGGTATCCACAGTTAAACTCTCTTTCCTTAGCTTTCTGGGTGGCATACTCTCCTGGATTTCCTTCTACTTTTCTGGCCGGACTCTCTCAAGTCTTACTTCCAGGCTCACGTTCTAACTCTGGCTACTCCATAACAGATAAGGTGATTCATCTCTTATCACTATATGCTTTCTTAATAGAAAGTGTCACCTGAGGCCCCAGCTTTTACCATGTAAACACTGAAGTCTCCCAACTTGGCCTCCCCAGTTTACCTTGGAACTCCATTCTGTTTCACCCCCAGAAGTCTGTTAATTCTCCACTTTAGATTTTGCAAAGTTGCCTCAAATTCATAAAGTTAAAGACCAAAATTTATTAGCCAGTTCCACCCTGGTTCAATTCCAGCATTATTCAGTTCAGTGAAAGCTCCACAGTTGGTCTAACTGTGCAAGAGAAAATGAGTATTCATTTCAGAATTTTGATAACCATTGTCCCCATATTTAATCCTTGATAAAATTTGGTTGATTCTTTTTTTAAAAGGAAGTATCTCCCAAATGGGTCTGCAGTGTTCTGTCTTTACTGCCAAAATGCCATTAATTCTCACCTGGACTAATTAAATAGTTTAAAAGCTGTTGTCCCTCATCCTCTCTGATACTCCTTCATAAAGTAGCAAGAATGATTCTTATAAAATGCAAATCTGCTGATGTCACCTCCTGCTTAAAATACTTCACTTTCTTTTTCTATAGGAAAAAGGCCCATATTCTTTTTATTGTCTTGTACATGGATCTGGTATATCTTGCAATATTCTCCCTTGCCCCGACTCATTCACCATGGTCTCATCCCACCAGCTTTCTTTTTTATACCAGGACATGCTGTATTTCTCAGTCCGGATGCTCTCCCCCATATTTTGTCTAAACAATGTCAGTTCTCAGCTGAAAGATCACATGCACAGGAAAGTCTTCCATTCCCTGCCTCCAGTCTACTTATATCACTTTGTCATATGTTGTCATGTAACTGTTTTCTTTTTCTTGGGAGCACTGACCTGGGTCATTCATAATAAATGGGTAACTAAAATCTGTCTTCTCATTAAGGTATAAACTCCTTTAGGTCAAGAACCGACTTTTCTCACCCTTGTATCCTTGGCATCCATTAGGTCTTCACACATAGTATATGTTCAATAAAAAGTTGTTGAGTAAACATATGAATGAATAGAAGAAGAGATAAATAAATGACTTGGATTGACACAGGTTAAAATACTACAATAACTAATTTTTCACATCTGTCTTATTTCTCTAATTGGATTGGGAATCTCTTAGGAATAGCAGGTCAGACTTTTATTTCATTCTTTTCATTTTACTATATTTTATATTTGTTTTATTTCATTTCATATTTCTTTGTTTCCCACAAGTTTCCCAGGTATTCAATAAGCAACTCCTGGGGAAAACTAAGAACACCTTGCAAATCATGTAATTTGGAAGATTTAGGAAGAGAATTTCTTTCTTACTATGTTATCTAGCATAGCTGACTAGGAAATAGCAGGATCTAAGCATGTGTTTGTAGCTATCACTGTATACCTGAACATGCTGGCAGGTTTGATTCCACTGATAATTGTCATCGATGTTTAATGTTCTTAGACAATGTTGAGCTCTTCGAGTTAAATTCCACCAAAATCATATCGTGACTTTAGAGTGCTGGTATGTGGAAAAAGTAAAATTAATGTGAACCTATTCTCTCCATAAATTTAATATGACCTTTATTTAATTCTTATATGCTGTGTTATTTAGGGTCCCATTAGGAAACAGAACACACATTTCACTTGGACTTTGAAAAGAATGTAACGAAGGAACTATTTTCAGAGAGGCAGGCAGGGTTAAGGGAACTAAAAAAGAATGTTGAAGGCACTCAGGAGCTCACAAACCACTCCTGTACTTGAAGGGCCAAAGGGAGTATGTTAGTCATTTAGTCGGATCCAATTTGACGGCACTTGGCTTTAACAGAAATACCACAAGTGGATAGCTTTAAAAAGGGAAATTTTGTCACAGTCCAGTAGACTGAAAGTCCAAATTCAGGGTGTCAGCTCCAGGGGAAGTCTTTTCTCTGCTGGCTCTGGAGGAAGGTCCTTGTCATCAATCTTCTCCTGAATTGGGAGCTTCTAAGGTGCAGGGACACTGGTCCTTTCCAAAGAATGCACTCAGCTTCCAGCACTGCTTCTTGCTGGTACACAAAACCAAACCCACTGCTGTCGAGCCAATTCTGACACACAGCAATCATGTAGACAGAGTAGAACTGCCCCTTGGAGGTCCCCAAATCTCTGCTTCCTTTCCTTTCCTTTGTATCACAAGATACTGACCTAAGGCATAGCATAATCCCACATTTTGAATCCTGGCCCACCAACATAATTGTCATGCCTATCCTCCTTTATTAACATACAACATAAAGGAACATCACACAATACCAGGAATCACGGCCTAGCCAAATGGCTTACACACATTTTGGGAGGCACACAATTCAATCTATGACAGGGAGAAATGACGTTACAGAAAGATGTTTGGAAAACTGTAGTTTGGGAGCCAAACTGCCTGACAGGAGACGTAGTCACTGAGGGCTCACACACAACCAGAAGTAACGAGCCAGATCAGGAAGTGGAGGCAATAAGTTCCTCCAGCTCTGGAACCTTCCACCCTCCGATCTCCTATCAGTGCCTCTTCTTCTCCCTACCCCACCCTCTACTGGCAGAACTCATCCAAAAAGGAGCTCAGGGAAAACAGTCAGAGAGGTCAGATGAAGAAACTAAGGAATTTTTCCAGCATTACATAACTAATAAATGCCAGTTTTAGTATTCAAACCTCATGAAGGAGACAACAAATGCCATGTTTTCATTCATTATTTTACTTGTCCAGTGTAGGACTGTCTTAATTATAAATCATTATCATAATCCCCTATTGAAAAAATGTTTCTGCCTCTGTGGCAGACAACCAGTTCTATTTGCATGCATTTCTTTTTTCAACCTGGATAACAAACTTTTCATTTGAAATCTGAAAATGAAATAAATATCATTATATTTAGTAGGGCAAGAAGTGAAGTAGGCAGTCAAAACTAACGCCATTTCTTTAGCCACCAAGATAAAACCTTTACAGCCTTTTCCATAGAATCACCAAACAAGTGGAGGTACCAGACAACCACCACCCAGTCCTTGGTGCGTATCTCCTCACCAGAACACCTCCACCTAGTAGGCCTCCACCCGGTCGACCTCCACACACCCACGTGTTTACCTACACACTGAAAACCCTGAGTTTGCCTGAAGAAGTCAGACAAGCTCCAAGGAACCGAACGCTCCTTGTCTCCTACACGTCGGCACATAATACATCTCTTGAGCACTTGCTCTACCTCTGTCTCAGTACTGGCTTTTTGAAGCAGGCGGCCTCAACCTGTGTTTTATGGTAAAAGAGCGCCAGGGAAAAAAAAATTCTGATCTCTCTCTCTCTTCACCTATAAAGTCCTTCTTCTTCACAGGTGATGTCTTAGTCATCTAGTACCGCTATAACAGAAATGCCACAGTGGGTGGCTTTAATGAAGAGAAGTTTATTTCCTCACAGTAAATTAGGCTCAAAGTCCAAATTCAGAGCATCATCTCAGGGGAAGGCTTTCTCTTTCTGTCAGCCATCTCATCAATCTTCCCCCAGACTAGTAGCTTCTCTATACAGGAACCCTGGGTCTAAATGACATACTCTGCTACTAGCCCTGCTTTCTTGGTGGTAGGGTCTTCCCACCTCTGCTTGCTTCCTTTCCTTTTAATCTCTTTTAAGATAAAAGGTGGTACACGCCATACTACAGGGAAATTCCTTTTATACTGGATTAGGGAATATGACCTTAATTGGAGTGTAACAATCCCACTCTAATCCTCTGTAACATAAAATTACAATTGCAAAGTGGAGCACAACCACACAACACTGAGAATCATGACCTAAACAAGTTGACATCTATTTTGGGGGGGATGCAATTCAGTCCATGACATTCTACCCCTTGATTCCTGGACCCATGAATCCTGGCTACAGGAAAAACACCACCACATAGTAGACGTTAATTTAGAGCATATGCAGCCTCCTGGAGAACACTGTCCCAATTCTGCAAAGTGCTGCCACCTAGTTGGCACCATAACCGTATCTTTAGGAGGCCAACCCACTGTTGTATCAAATTAGCTGCTTCAGGATGACGGGGAATATGATAACAACAGGAAATTCCACGAGCACAGGCCCACTACTGAATTTCATTTGCCATGAAATGAGTCTCTTGATCAGAGGAAATGCTGTGTGGGATACTAAGTCCATGGATGGTAGGTTGGGCAGAAGCATTGCATGCAGGGATAGCAAATCCATACCCAGAGTAAATGTCTATGCCAGTAAGGACAAAAAGCTGCCTTTTCGGTGATAGAAGTGGTCCAGTGTGATCAACTTGCTGCCAGTTTTCTGGCTGATCACCTCCAGGGACTGTAACATATCAAGGACTCAGTGTTGGTCTCTGCTGTTGGCAGATCTGGGCACTCAGCAGTGGCTATAGGCAAACTGTTCTTGGTGAGTAGCAGTCTATGTTGCTGTGCCCTTGCTTAACCTCTATCCCTGCTACCATATAATGTTGTGACTACTTTCCTGTAGAAACTTGTTATGAGATCACACCCCTGATGGAGTTTACTGAGTAGTAATGGTGGAGGTGAGGCCTGTGGTGACTCATCACCCCCTTAACCGTCATCTCTCCTCCCTCCACTGCCTACTTTCTTTTCCTGCTGACCTTGTCAAGGCTTTTGGCTGGTTCTGGATCCTACAGCTGCCTCTTGTTTGTCTGACCTCCAGTTTTGGGAACTTGAGCTAGCAGCTTACTTGCTGATCTTGGGATCTGCCAATCTTCACAGCCTGTGAGCAAGAGTCCAATCCTGGGATTTATCAGCCTTCAAAGATTGTAAGCAAGAGGCTTGCTCCCTGAGCACTGAAACAAGAGAAACCTCTAAACACACCCACCCACCCACCCACACACACACACATGCTTTACTGGTCTTGCCTGTCTACAGAACCCAGCCTAAGACACATGGGTGCTGGAGAGGATTAAACATCTCAAATGATGCCTTCTTGACCTGATTGTGTTGACTCTTGGACAGAGTTCTCAACAGTTCTAGCTCTCTCTCTCTCTGTTGTACCTTCTAGTTACTAGTTTCTGCTGTCCCTCAGCCACCCATGAACAACTGTCCTTCCCACCAGCCTGGGCCAGACCCTCAGGGAGCACTCTTAGACTGTCTCAGGGCTCTGTAGCCCCTTTGAGAAGAGTCTTCAGCACCTCCTGGTGGTCAGTCCAAGAAATACCACGTTCAAGTAAACCAGTTAGAATCCTTGTGACTCCTACTCATGGTAACTCCATGTGTGTTAGAACAGAATTGTGCTCTGTAAGGTTTTCAGTGGTTAATTGTTCTGGAAGTAGGTTGCCAGGCTTTTCTTCAGAGAAGCCTCTGGGTAAACTTGAATCTTCAACCTTTTGGTTACCAGCAAAGCTCATTAACCATTTACACCACCCAAGGATGCCCATGATCAAATAAACCCAACCCACTGACATCAACTCAACTGCAACTCATAGTGGTCCTGTAGGACAGAGTAGAACTGACCCTTAAAGCTTCCAAGGCTATAATCTGTATGGAAGAAGACTGCCACATCTTTCTCCTCTGGAGTAGCTGGTGGGTTGGAACAATCTACCTTTGAGTTGGCAGATGAGTCCTTAATCACTGCACCCACCAGGGATCCTTAATTTTCACAGAGAAGACTAGAAATGAAGGGACCAATGGAGAGACGACAATAAAATGGGCACAGATTCCCCTGATTCCTTTCTATTGAAGTGAGACTCCTAAAAATAACTCTCAGGATTGCAGAGTGGTACCCACTGCTGTTGAGCTGGGTCCAACTCGCAGTGACCCTAGAGGTGAGAGTAGAACTGCCCTATAGAGTTTCCAAGAAGCACCTGGCAGATTTGAACTGCCGAAATTTTGAATAGCAGACATAGCACTTAACTCACACCACCACCAGAGTTTCCTGCAGACAGGAAGACCCCATGATTCATTTCTATCAATGCCCAAACTCTGCACTCTAGGGACTTGCCTCCCAAAGTATAGCTTCCCAAGCAGCAACTCTGTCATCATTTGAAAGCATGTTAGATTTGTGGCATCTGAATCAGAATCTGCATTTCAACAAGATGATCAATGATTTATAGCAACTGTAAGTGAGAAGCTCTTTTCCTTTATATTTCTCCCTACCTCCTCACTACAAAGAAGACAATAAGCAATTGAATCATAGGAACAAACCACAACTCCCCGAACTAGCTAGGACTGCAACCAGGCTAAATAATGAAAATAAGTGGAAATTTGAAGACCTTAGATCAACAATTTCCCCTGCTACTGATTAGCTGAAATTTAATTAAACTCTCTGATTCCTGTTATTCTGAATTTTCAGATGAAAATAACACCTAGCTCATAAGGAAGTAAGAATGACAATGTTTTCAGGTCATCTCCATGAACCTGGACTCATTACTGGGTTTTAGAGATTATGAGAAGGTGAGATTCATTCTTCTATGGCTAACTTTATTTTACTGGCCTTCTAGAAATATTTACTTTCAACATTTTGAATTTAATCCACAGTCCTCTACTGGCATCCAGTGGTGAATGCTATAAAGTGGAAACATCAAATTCACAAAAGATAGTAACGTGGTAACCCCTAAAACTGACCTAGAAAGATGGAGGCTAAAATGGGCATGTGACTCATCATATGATCTCCAAATGACCATAGAGTAGAATGGAAGAAATGTGGTTACCGGTCCACAGTCAGCCGCAATCTGAGAAAGACACAGCCTTATTGTTTCAAGCAAGAAAATACATACCAGTTCATTATCAGCTGCCAGGTGCCAAGCTAAAAAAACATGTGCTCTATTTTCTTTTAAGCATCATCTCAAATTAGATGTAACATAATTGCCAAGAGTTCAATGGAGCTGAGACCCATTATTCAGTATCAAGATTAACATTTCTTAAAGAGCTTTAGAATAATTGATGGGTTATTTCACAGCTTTGCTGCTGCAATTATGGGCCCCAGCTTTGTGGATTTTCCTTTTCCTCTGTTAGCATATTCTGCTCTTCTGCTTCCCACCTCCTGAAAAGTAAAATGCAGATAAGAAAGGCACACTGGCTCCTGCTGTCAGTATAGGAAATTTCCATATCCAGTGGTCACTCCCTATCACTGGACATCTGTCCATATCTCTGACTGCAAAGTTGAAATCATGGTGTCCACAAAGACAAAGGATATTAATTGGTTTTGGATATTGTTTTGCTTTGAAAATTATAGTGTGTGTTACTTTGAATTACAACTTGCAGATTCTCTACCTGGGAGCAACTTCAAACAATTCCATTTTAGGCATACCCAGCACATCACCCCTCTTTTTTTTTTCTTTTCAAGCAAAATACTTCCCCACATTCTCCGGCCTAAGACCGTCTCACCTGTAGATAAACCTTTCACTCATGTCAGCAAGAATCTGAAAACCTCAACTGCAATGAGGACATAAATTGGAGTTAACAAGATTCAACTGACCATAATTAATCTGCTTTCCAGTCTCTAGAGTTGCTGTGGAAACCCTGGTGGTGTAATGTTTAAGTGCTGTGTCTGCTAACCAAGTGCTGTATCCATTCCAATCCACCAGCTGCTGCACAGGAGAAAGACGTGGCAGCCTTCCTCCATGCAGATTACAGCCCTAGAAAGTCTAAGGGGAAGTTCTACTCTGCCCTGCAGAGTTGCTAGGAGTTGGCATCCACTCAATGACTCACGGCAGTGAGTATAGTTACTGTTTCTTCCTGCTTGTTAAAAGGAAACATTTTTTAAAGCCATCTTACTCTTGCCCCTTTTCTATTATCTATCCACATTGCATGGATGAATTAAAGAAAACAATGTTTCTCTAAATACTCTTTAGAAAGATTCTTGAACATGTGACCCACTGATTTCCTGAAAGGAGCCTACCTGGTGGCTTGCTCAGGCAAGTATGTCATATCCACCTTTGGGTGAGGTATTGCTATATAAAAAGAAGGCAGGGTGGCTGAACTAGGTGGCCTCTGATTTCTGTGAACTCTGGCCAGTCCTAAAGCCTATTGACTGGAAGGGACCTTGAAGTCACAATGAGAAAAATTAGGAAAGTATTTTTTTTTTTCCTAGAGAAAGCTAAAATTCCAAGGAAGACTAAAATTGAGGAAGTCTCCTCTTTTTTGACCCCCTCCATTGTCCATATCTTTGCACTGCTGGGTTTCCTCAAAACAACTGGAATCTTTGTGTCAACCTACTAAAAAGATCATCCACGCAATTTAAAGTGAAGTTTGCGTAACTTTGGGAAGACCTTGGTGAAAATCTGAGTTTGGTTTTTGGCAAGGTTAAAGTAAACATAACTTAACCACAAAAAGACTTCTTTGTATCCTGCAACCTTGAGACATACTGTAAGATCTTGACTTCTAAGCTTTCACCCTCATATCCAGTCTTTGAAGTGGGTGGTGGGAGAAGAAGCTTGCCAAAGGCAAAAGGACAACTTGGTTTTTAAGCAGTCCTGTATAACCTCAAGTGGTGGATGAAATCTTAGAAGCACTTTTTCTACTATTTGCTTTGCTTTTCAGTGTTCTGGTGCAAGACAAGTGTTTTAGTCAGCTAGGGCTGCTCTAACAGAAATACCACAGAGTGGATGGCTTTAACAAAGAAAGATTTATTCTTACACAGTCCGGTAGGTTGCAAGTCCATATTCAGGGTGTCCGCTCCAGGGAAAGACTTTCCCCTTGACGGCTCTGGAGGAAAGTCCGGTATTGCATCAGTCATTGTCCAGGGAGCGTCCTCACACAAGAACCTCTGGTCTGAAGGACGTGCTCTGCTCCCGGTGCTGCTTGCTTGATGGTAGTGAGGTTCTCAAATTGTCCTTGGTTCTTTTTCCTTTTATTCCTTGCAAGCTAAAAGCATTAAGGGTGGGGCAAGCCATACTCCAGGGAAACTTCCCCCATAGCAGGAATTCACAGCCCCACCCTAATCCTTTAACATACAGGTTAGCAAAACCACACAATGGAGGACAGTCCCAAGATACTGGAAACCATATCCCAGCCACGTGGCTGCACACATTTTTGGGGGGACACAATTCAAACCATGACATCCCACCCTTTGACAACCCAAAAATCACATCACAAAAACATTTAACACATTCATCTCACCATAGTAAAATTATGTCCATCCATATAACAGAAGTCTTAAATCAGTTCCAAGTCCAAAATCTACATCTGTGAAACTTAGAAGGCATTAACAGGCAACAGGCAAGTCAACAGGACACATTACATTAGCCCTCAAAGCTTTGGAAATACTCTTACATTTTCTGAGACATTCTACACAACAGCAATGCTCTCCATACTCTAGGTATCAGCCACACTCTCAGGTTTCTGAGTGGAGACCTCCAACCCCGTGCTACAACTCTGCCTTCAAGGCCCACTTGGACAGAAACTCTGTCCCATCGGCTTTAGGAGCACCCTAAGCCCAACTGAGTGGCAATTCCACCCTTACGAACACAGCACGCCATGGTTCCACCCTTTCAAACCCCTGAGGTCATGGCCATACCTCTTGAGACTGAGGCAGCTCAGCTTCTCACGCTATTTGTCTCTTCAGCTTCAGCTTCCTATGGCTGCATGGCCTGGGCCTCAGGCCCACATCTGCCCTGCCGGGCAAGTGTTCCAAAGCTCTGTAGCTCCACTGATTTAAGTGCCCGGAGGCACCCCACTCTTGCTGGAAAGCGTCCTGCCCAAAGGCACTCAACTCTCTCACTCCGTGGGTCAGCAAGGTCAGCTCACCGATTCAAGTGCCCAGAGGCACCCCGTTCCGCGAGGAAAATTCTGCGCAGGCACTGACCTCTCTCGCTCCACGGGTCGGCTGCAGCGCTGCCTCTGGTTCTGCTGCTGCCGCTGCTGCTGCTGCCAGTCCTCTGTTGTTTCTCACCATCTGCGCCTTCTTCTTTCCTTCTGAATCTTCTATCCATTCGCAGTTTCAAAGTGGCTTCCACATTTTAGGTATTTGCTAGAGCAGCACCCCACTCCTGGTACCAATTCTGTTTTAGTCAGCTAGGGCTGCTCTAACAGAAATACCACAGAGTGGATGGCTTTAACAAAGAAAGATTTATTCTTACACAATTTTGACTTTTAGCCTCCTGTACTACAAGAATAAACTTTTCTTTTTTTAAAATGGGATGTCATGGTTTGAATTGTGTCCCCCCAAAAATGTGTGCAGCCACGTGGCTGGGATATGGTTTCCAGTATCTTGGGACTGTCCTCCATTGTGTGGTTTTGCTAACCTGTATGTTAAAGGATTAGGGTGGGGCTGTGAATTCCTGCTATGGGGGAAGTTTCCCTGGAGTATGGCTTGCCCCACCCTTAATGCTTTTAGCTTGCAAGGAATAAAAGGAAAAAGAACCAAGGACAATTTGAGAACCTCACTACCATCAAGCAAGCAGCACCGGGAGCAGAGCACGTCCTTCAGACCAGAGGTTCTTGCGTGAGGACGCTCCCTGGACAATGACTGATGCAATACCGGACTTTCCTCCAGAGCCGTCAAGGGGAAAGTCTTTCCCTGGAGCGGACACCCTGAATATGGACTTGCAACCTACCGGACTGTGTAAGAATAAATCTTTCTTTGTTAAAGCCATCCACTCTGTGGTATTTCTGTTAGAGCAGCCCTAGCTGACTAAAACAACAAGAAAAATGATTTCTGCAGACTTCTGCACATACCACTTACTACTGACTCTACTTCATTCTGTCCATTTTAGAGATGCAAATGTCAAAAGGAAATGAATTTGGACAAATACGTATGTCACTCTAGCAATGTAACTTTGAAAAGGGTCACTAAGTTTCTGAGTTTCAGTTTTTTTATGTGCAAAATGAGAAGAATAATTTAAATGAGCAATGTAGACAACTGCTAAGGCATCTTCTAATACCCCTACCCTTCCCACAGAACTCTATAGGAGTTACACATGGCTAAGTGCTTGATGGCACTACCATCAATAAAATGAAATCTGAGTGTCATTCCTGACCCTCCCTCTCCATAACCTTCCTCCTTAAATCATTCACCAAGAGCTATTACCCTTACCTCATTAATATCTCTGGGATCCATTCACTTTATTTCTGCCACCGTACTTGAATATGTAAATAAGGTCTCCCTATCTGAAAGTAACTTAACAAGTCAAGAATGTTTGGAATTAAGTTTAAAGTTCAAGTTAGAAGTTTAGAGATGATATACCAAATTTACATGTTTTTAATGTGCAAAACTATCTGGCCTCTCAGGGAGATAGGACTTCAATTTGAAGAACTTAATTTAAATCTCTTATTTTAAGCTGAAAAGCTTAAGAATTTAATGTTTATTTTAGATGAAGAATGTTAAGTAAAACTAGACGTACAAAACTCATTAACTTTATATTTATGATGAACATGGTTTTCTTAAATGGTCAGGAAGACTTGTTATGGTTGTAAATGTGTGAAGCATTCTAAATGCCTAGGAAACATAAAGTTGCTACACCAAGATGCTTCCCCACCAAAGACTGATATAACACAAGGACTTTCCTCCAGAACCAAAGATGGAAAGCCAGAAGCAGAGTCAAGACGGCCAACTAAGCACACATCTCCCTATATCCCTCTGGAAACCAAGACCTGAATTGATAATCAAATGGAGCCTTCAGGTCACATAGTGAGCCCCAGGACGTGGCACAGGGCTGTTAATTTGGACTTCATACCACTGAACGAAAAGCCTCCTCTCTTTCACTGATTCCCACTCCTGGCTAGCCCTGGCTCTCATGGACTGAAGGTAATGCACCATTTTGAATTTTTTTTCTCTGTCTTGACCAGCAGGCGGTGCTTGGTCTTGCCTAGTGGCTAGGCTCAGACGCACTGCTGGTGGGATAGGCAGGCGAAATTGCCATATTTTGAGAACCAGGCCTAGGACTCTGTACATCTAGCCACTTTGGGCCAGGCGTTTTACCTCTGCCACAGTGTGGTTTGTACAGAGCCAGAGGTGCCTATGTGCAAGACGCCATGTTGGATGTGGAGTTTTTAGTGGGACCAATTCTCACCCTGGGAGCCAGCGCCTGCAAACAGGGCAGTGCTTCTCCAATAGAAGCAGTAGTTTACACAGTGTCAGCTACAGTGGGGGCCAGGCAAAAGAGGATGAGGACTCTCTACATCTTGACAGCTTTAGTCCCTCTTTCTGCCTCTGCCACGGGACAGTTTGTATGGAAGAGGTAGTGACTGTGTGGAGGGCTGCCACCTTAGATACAGTGGCTGCAGCTGGGCCTAATTCTTAGCATAGGAGCCACAGCCTGCCCACAGGAGAGCACTTTTCTGCCAGAAAAGCAATAGTTTACACAGTGTCACCTAAGGCTGGGCCCTGTCAGCAGAGGCCAACAGGGCAGTAGCATTGCTGTATTTTAAATTAGTTCATATCATCTGGGGTTGGATATAGAGGTGCTTACTTTGTCAGTTGGGAAGAGGGACCTCTAAAACAATGAAGGAGTTTTCCAGATGAAGGAACTTTTCTGAAATCATCAGAAGGTAAATACAAAAGGATTATATGCACAGCACTTCTAAACCTTACACAAAATGCAGCAGAACAAAAGGAAAAATTAAGCAAGCTGTCTGATCTGATGGAACACCAGTACTTGGAAAGCCAATGGATCAAGAACAAAATCAAAGACGCAAAAACTTTCATTCAAAGCCAAGAAAACAGAATGCAACAAATGGAAACAAGAATTTCTGACTTGGAAGACAGAGCTACTGACACCAGCAAATATGAAGAGAAATCAGAGAAAAGAAACAAGAAAAACGAGGAAGCACTAAGAAGCATGTAGGACTCTATTAAGAGGAACGACATTCTATTAATTGGCATCACTGAACAGGACGAGACACCTGAGAACACAGAGAGTATTGCTGATGAGCTACTGACAGAAAACTTCCAGAAATCATGAAGGAAGAGAATATAGATATCCCAGATGCATAACATATGCCTCTCAATATAGATCTATAAAGAAAGACTCCACAACATATTATAATCAAGCTTAACAAAATGAAACATAAGCAGCAATTCTTAAAGCAGCAAGACTCAAAGCAAAGTTAACATTCAGAGGTAAACTCTGTAGGCTTTCGTTAGATTTCTCAGCAGAAACCATGCTGGCGCAGAGACAGTGGCATGACACATTCACAGCCTTGAAGAAGAAGACTTTCCAACCAAGAATTATACACCCTGCAAAACTGTCTTTCAAATGTGAAAATGAAATTAAGACATTCACAGATAAACAGAAACTCAGAGACTTTGTAAAAACCAAACCCAAACTACAAGAAATACTGAAAGAAGTTCTTGGCTCTGACAAAAAAGAACAAAACCACTAACTTTACATTTTAGAATGACACATCATCGAGAATTCTACTCAGTTAGGGAAGGCTCCAAAATCAATCAAAGCTTTAATACTGAAAGAAACAACCCAGTGATTATCATGAAAACTATGGTGCCATCATATTAAAAAGATGGATGTACCACAGTCGTTATAGTCCTTCCAGATGGAAAGGAAGTTGACCAGACTGGTAGTAATTAAAATTGGGTTTATATATAGTTTATTAAGGGGGATCATAAGGCAGCTGTAAAGCACAACAAAGATGCAACATACCATATTAAGAAAGGTAACACAGGAGTCTTAACAACTACAAAACAGCTCTGAAAAAGGTGAAAAATCAACTCATGAAAAAGAATGTCCCAGAACAGATTAATAAGAACAACAGAGAAAACATCAACACAAAAATAAACATATCACACGGCAGCACTGAACACATACCCATCAATAATTACATTGAATGTGAATGGACTGAATGCTCCAGTAAAGAGACATCGAGTGACATCTTGGATCAAAAGACATGACCCATCAATATGTTGTCTACCAAGAAACTCACTTGAGACTTAAAGATAGGAACAAACTGAAAATTAAAGGATGGAAGAATATATATCCAGCTAACAATGAACAAGTGTGGCAATTCTAATCTCAGACAAAATCAATTTCAATGTAAAATCCACCATCGTGGACAAAGAAGGACACTATTTATTGCTGAAAGGTTCAGTACACAAGCAAGACTTAACTATATTAAATATTTATCCAACTTGACAGCACTTGCTTGGCAATATCAGAGCACCTAAATATGTCAAAGAAACACTGATTACACTCAAAAAAAGAGTTAGGTCACTTCAAAATAATCGTGGGAGACTTCAACACTCCACTCTCAGTACTGGACATATCATCTAGAAAAAAGCTCAGTAAAGATATAGAAGACCTTATTGCCAAAATTAACCAACTAAACCTCATCTATATATACAGATGATATATATGTCCATCAGTGGACAACTACACTTTCTTCTCCAGTGCACATGGAACATTCTCCAGAATTGACCATGTGTTAGGACATAGTGCAATTCTCAACAAAATCCATATCATTGAAATATTGCAAAGCATCTTCTCATATCATAAAGCCATAAAAGTCTAAATCAATAGCAGAAAAAACAGATAGAAAGTGGAACTCTAGGAAACTGAACATCTTGCTCAAAAAAACATGGGTTATAGAAGAAATCAAGGGTGACATAAAGAAATTAATGGATTCCAATGAGAATGAAAACACTTCCTACCAGAATCTATGGGATACAGCCTAAGCAGTGCTCAGAGGTTTGTTTACCTCTATAAATTAACACATCTGGAAGGAAGAAAGAAAGCAAATCAAGGACGTAACCCTACAGCTTGAAAGAGAACAACAGAGGAAACCCTCAGGCACCAGAAGAAAACAGATCATAAAGATTAGAGCAGAATTAAATGAATTAGAGAATAGAAAAACAATCGAAAAAACTGGAAAGACCAAAAGTCGCTTTTTTGAAAAGATCAACAAAACTGAAAAATCACTGGCTAAACTTACTGAACAAAAACAGGAAAGGAAACAAATAACCCAAATTAGAAATGAGAGAGGAGTTGTCACAACAGATCCAACAGAAATCAAGAATATCATAACAGTATACTATGAAAGACTGTATTCTAAGAAATTTGAAAACCTAGAGGAAATGGACAAATTCCTTGATTCATATCACTTACCCAAATTATCACAAAGTGAAGCAGAACAACTTAATAAACCCATCACAAAGGAAGAGATTGAAAATGTCATGATAAAACTGCCAACCAAAAAAACCCCAGGCCCAGATGGCTTCACTGCAGAATTCTACCAAGCATTTAGAGAAGAGTTATCTCCAATACTACTGAGACTATTTCACAGTATAGAAAGGGATGGAGTACTCCCAAACTCATTCTATGAAGCCAGCATAACCCTGATACCAAAGCCAGGGAAAGACTCAACCAAAAAGGAGAACTGCAGACCAATATCACTCATGAATCTAGATGCAAAAATCTTCAACAAGATTCTTGCCAATAGAATACAACAACAGATCCAAAAAATAATCCATCATGACCAAGTGGGATTCATACCAGTGATGCAAGGCTGGTTCAACATCAGAAAAACAATTAGTGTGATCAACCACATAAATGTCACAAAAGACAAGAATCACCTGATTTTGTCCATTGATGCAGAAAAGGCATTTGATAAAGTCCAACACCCATTCACACTAAAAACCCTTAGCAAAATAGGCACAGATGGAAAATTCCTCAATGCAGTAAGGGCCATTTATACAAAGTCAACTGCCTACGCTACCCTGAATGGACAGAGACTGAAGGAGTTTGCCTTGAGAACAGGAACTAGACAAGGATGCCCACTCTCACCTCTCCTATTCAACATGGTACGAGAAGTTCTAGCAGACCAGTTCGACAAGACCAAGAAACAAAGCGCTTCTGCATTGGCAAAGAGGAAGTCAAAATCTCCCTGTTTGCTGATGATATGATTGCATACGCACAGAATCCCAAAGAATCTATAAGTAAACTACTCAAACTCATAGAAGAGTTCAGCAAAATCTCAGGATACAAGATAAACATAAGTAAATCAGTAGGATTCCTTTATAGCAACGACACTGTTAATCAAGAAATCATCAAATCAATACCATTTACTACAGCCCCTAAGAAGATAAAGTGCCTAGGAACTAATCTAACCAGCGATATAACAGACCTTTACAAAGAGAACTACAAGCCCTTACTACAAGAAACTAAGACAGACTTAGATAAATGGAGAAACCTACCCTGCTCATGGATAGGAAGACTTAACATTGTGAAAATGCCTGTTTCACCCAAAGCAATCTACTTACATAATGCAGTCCCAATACAAATTCCAGTGACATTTTTTAATGAGATGGAGAAACAAATCATCAACTTTGTTTGGAAAGGGAAGAATACCTGGATAAGTAAAGCACTACTGAAGAAGCAGAACACACTGGGAGGCCTCTCACTACTCAACTTTTGAGCCTATTACACTGCCACAGTAGTCAAAACAGCCCGGTACTGATTCAAAAAGAGACAGATAGATCAATGGAACAGAACTGAGACTCCAGAGATGACACCATCTTCCTGTGAACAGTTGATATTTGTCAAAAGCCCTAAGACTTTAAGCTGGGGTAAAAACAATCTCTTCAACAAATGGTGCTGGCAAAATTGGATATCTACCTGCAATAAAATGAAACAAGATCCATACCTTACACCTTATATAAAAACCAACTCAAACTGGATGCCAAGCCAGCCAGTGCCATCGAGTCGGAGCAAAAAGACCTAAATATCAAATCTAAAACAATAAAGCTCATCCAAGAAAAAGTAGGAGCAACAATGGAAGGTTTAATACACAACATAGACAGACTTCAAAATCTGTTCAAACAAATCACAAACAACAGAAGAGAAAACAGATAAATGGGAACTACTAAGAATCAATCACTTTTGCACATCCAAAGATTTTACTAATAGAATTAAAAAACCACCTACAGAATGGGAAAAAATATTGGACAACTCTATGTCAGACCAACACCTGATCTCCATAATCTATAAGGTACTATGAAATATCAGTTAGAGGAAGATAAGTCATCCAATTAAGCGATGGACAAAGGAGATGACAGACATTTCTATAAAGAGGAGATCCAGGCCACCAAAAAACACAAAAGAGGGAAAGCTTTCCTCTGGAGAGGACCCCCTGAATTCAGACTTGCAGCCTACTGGACTGTGTAAGAATAAACTTTCCTTAAAGGCATCCACTTTGCAGTGGTTCTGTTAGAGCAGCACTACTGCTCTTTGATTTAAAAAAAAAAAAAAAAAAGAGTGTCTTTTTTAACAAATGCAACAGCAAGGCTTACCTCAGTGGATCTTTCCTACTGCATTTTACTCTTATTAGATAGTCAGGACCCTATGTTGGGGTATAAGCTTGAGTGGAAAACTGGATTGTAGAACATTAGAGTTAGACCAGTGCTGGCTTGGCCTTGGCAGTGTCTTGGTATTCATCAAGTCAGACACTGTCACTTTACAGATGGAGAAAGTTAGGATGTGAATCATTCACTGAAAAATATGAGTCAAATGTCAGTCATTACTGTTATAATTA
This sequence comes from Heterohyrax brucei, assembly GCA_028571685.1. Lineage (NCBI taxonomy): Eukaryota > Metazoa > Chordata > Mammalia > Hyracoidea > Procaviidae > Heterohyrax > Heterohyrax brucei. The sequence continues at coordinate 113,725,288 of CM053143.1, read as the reverse complement.
GTAGTGGCTGTATTTACTACTACAACACATAATACCGCCTAGGCACAGGAGGCTGTTTTAGTTTGGGATTCCCCAGAAGCTGACACTGACTCAAGGATGTGGGCAAAAGTACTTTATTCTAGAAGTAATTTAGCAGCTCAGTGAGGATTCAGGAAGTAAGATGTGGGGTAGGAGGCTGACAGCAGCCAAGGGTCACTGGAAATTGTCACCATCTAAGGTCATGGCTCCTTCTAAAGAACAGCCAGTGTCCAAAGATTGGTTGACACAAGGGTAAAAATCCCACCCTCGTTTCCCCAATTCTGGTCCAATCTAAAGAGCTACTTCAGCTGTACCATTTTCTACTGGATTAGCTGAGCCCCTTGTTGTGGCATATCATGTTCAGCTTTTCCCTCTACCTAATCCTGCTTCTGGACCAGTAAGCAATATCACGATACATGGAGAAAGGATTGAGGCTGTCAAGGATTTCATTTTACTTGGTCCACAATCAATGTCCAAGGAAGCAGCAGTCAAGAAATCAAAAGAAGTAGTGACTGGGAAAATCTGCTGCAAAGGATCTCTTTAAAGTATTGAAAAGTAAAGATGTCACCTTGAAGATTAAAGTGTGCCATGGGATTTCCAATTACATCATACACATGCAGAAGCTAGACAATGAACAAAGAAGACAGAAGAAGAACTGATGCATTTGAATTGTAGTTTTGGAGAAGAATGGTGAATGGACCATGGACCAACAAAAGAACAGATCTGTTCTAGAAGAAATACAACCAGAGTGCTCCTTGGAAGCAAAGATGGCAAGACTGTGTCTTACATACTTCAGACATGTTGTCAGGAAGCATCTGTCCCTGCAGAAGGACATCATGCTTGCTAGAGTGGAGGGTCAGTGAAAAAGAGGAAGGCCCTCAGTGAGATGGACTGCCACAGTGGCTGCAACAATGGGCTTAAGCATAAAAATGATTGTGGACATGACAAAAGGCCAGTCAGTGTTTCCTTCTGTTGTTCATGGGATTGCTGTGAGTCAGAACCAACTTGACAGCACGTAACAACAACAACAATCTTCTTTGTTTCTCTTCTTCCACAAGTGTTAATCTCAGAAACTTTCCTAAAGAAACATGTATCTGTGATAGCTCCTAGCATAGACCCTCACTTTCTTCAAGCCAAGGCTCTCAACCTGTTCACGACAATGTGGAGCCCTGATAAGAATCACCTAGGCATCTTGTTAAAATAGAGATTTGGATTTTCAAATCAGGACAAGATGACTCCAGCAAGTGACCAAAATAAGGAATCAGATGACCTTCCAATAGAAGAAAAGGCAGTAGAACTATCCAGTATGGAATTCAAAAGACTAATACTTAGGACTCTCCAAGAAACTAGGAAAGTGATTTAAAAAAATACAGATAAAACCAGGAAAAAATAAACAAGATCACAGGAAACACAGTGAAAACTAGCAAAAACATACCCCAAATCAAGGAAAACACAATAGAAGAAGTCAATACAAGAACCGAATGTCAAAATAAACAAATGATTACAAATCATACAAAAAGAGCAAACAGAAATCCAAAAGATAGACAACAAAATTTCAGAAATGGACACCTAAAAGGAATGTCTTATGGAAAAATAACTGAAACAGTGAAAGACAGAATCAGCATGATTTAAGACAAAGTTATGAACATCAATTTGAGGAAAAGTGAGACAAAAGAAGGAAGAAACCCTAAGAATTATGTGGGATTCAATCAGAAGCAAAAATTTGTGCATGATCAGAGTTACCTATGAGGTGAGAAAATGGCAAATACAGAAAAGATCATTGAAGATATGCTGGTAGAAATTTTCTAGTATCATGAGATGAAAAACTGACCATCGAGAAGCTCAAAGAATCCCATATGGGACAGACTGTCCCAAAAGTGTCACCAAGACATACCATAATCACAGACACCAAAATCCAAGACAAAGAGCCCAGAAAGCACCTTGAGAAAAACTAAAAGTCACTTGCAAAGGTGAAAGTAAGACTAAGCTCTGATTACTTGGCAGAAGCTATGAAGGCAAGATGCCACTGCATATTATTCTACTGGATAATATGTATAAAATCTTCAGGAAAAAAAAAAAAACTGCCAACCAGGAACAATATATCCTGAAAAACTCTTCCTCTCTCAAATACAATAAGAAAGTAGGACATTTCCAGATAAACCAGAATTGAGGGAATTAGTATACACCAAACCAGACTTACTGGGAATACTACAGGGAGTACTTTGACTAGAGAAAACAATATCAGACAACTAGAGAAGCAGCAATATCAGACAACTACTAGAGTCTAGGACACAGGACAGGATGAGCCAGATACCAACCTAGGTAAAGAACTTTCAAAGATAAAACAAAGCTAAAAGATTAAAACAGGAAAACAGAGGCATCACTGTGTAAGTGACAATGTCAAGACAATAAAATGGGGGAATAAAAGGTGTATGAATAGAACTATCAAATGGAGAGGAGGAAATCGAGGTGATGCCCAGCCTAGTGCACAAGTAAATTTCAATCACCTCATATGTGTGCAAAAGCGAGACAATGAATAAGGAAGGCTAAAGAATTGTTGCCTTTGAATTATTGTGTTGGCAAATATTACTAAATACACCATGAACTACCAAATGAACACACAAATCCATCTTGGAAGAAGTACAGCCAGATTTCTCCTTACAAGTAAGGATGAGAAGATTTCATCTTACATACATCAGATATGTTATCAGGAGGCATCAGTCCCCAGAGAAGGACATCATGCTTGTTGACGCAGACGGTCAGCAAAAACAAGAAAGACCCTCAATGACAAACTAACACAGGGGCTGCAACAAGGAGCTTAACCATAACAACAATTGTGAAGACAGCCCAGGACCGGGCAGTTATTTATTTCTGTTGTACATATGGTTGTCATAAGTCAGAACTGATTCAATGGCACCTAACAACAACATGAAGAAAGTAAAAAAGTCTATGCATCAAAATAAAAAAGAAGAAAAACGAAGTCTTAGTACACACAAAATCTACAGCAAAAGAAAATTCACAATCAAAAGGAACTTTGCACAGAAAAACAAGAACAAAGGAAATGTCAGCACCACACTAAAAAGCAAAATAATATGACAGCCATGAATTTATACCTATTGATAATTACACTGAATTTTAATGGCTGAACTGCACTTGTAAACAGAGTGTGGCAAAATTGATGAAAAAGCGTGACCCATCAATATCCTGTCTACAAGAGACACACCTTAAACATAAAGATAAAAATATATTAAAATCAAAAGAAGAAAAAAACATATCAAGCAAACAATTACCAGAGAAAGGACAGGAATGGTAACACTAATCTCCAATAAAATAGACTTTCAGGCAAAATCAACCACTAAAGCAAGGAAAGAACTACACAGTGATTAAAATGACATTCCACCAGGACATAATCTTGATAAATATTTACACAAGCAAAAACAGAGATTCAAAATACATAAATCATGCTATAATAGCACTGAAAAGAGAAACAGACAGTTTCATGATAGCAGTAGGAGACTTCAACACAACACTGTTGGTAACAGAATGTCTAGGAAGACACTCAACAAACATACAGAAGATCTAGAGGCCAAAATCCATGAGCTAAACCTCATAAGCATATATAGAACACTCCAAGCAACAGCTGCAAAGTATGCATTCTTTCCCAACACACACAGAAAATTTCCTAGGATAGAAGACATTTTAGTCAGAAAGCTCCCCTCAATAAAATCCAAAACATTGAAATAAATCAGAGAACCTTCTGTGATCACACCACTGTATAAGAAATCAATGAGAACAAGGAAAAAAAAATTAATACATAGAAAATGAATAAGACCTTGATTTAAAACAAGTAACAGAAAAATTAAAGATGGAGTAAAAAAATTTCTAGAATACAATGAGAATGATAACACATCATACCAAAACCTTCAATTTATAGCAACACAGACATAAAAAAACAAAAATGGGTCAAAATAAAAAAGTTAGCCCTATGATCTCAAACAAATATAAAGAGAATAGCAAAAGAAGCCAACGATCACTGGAAGAAATGAACTGATAAAGATAGTTTGGTGAGGTGGAGTCAAGATGGTAGACTAAACACATGTCTCCTTAAATTCCTCTGGAAACCAAGACCTGAATTGATAATTAAATGGAGCCTTCTGGGCTCCTAGTGAGCCCTAGGACATGGCATACGGCTGTTAATTTGGACTTCATACTACTGAAAGAAAAACTTCTTCCCTTTGCCATCCCCAGCTCTTGGTTGACTGCTGACTTTAATGGACAGAAGGTAACCTGCCATTTTAACTTTTTTTTCTCTGTCTTAGTCGACAGGCAGAATTGGGACTTAACTAGCAGCTAATCTCAGATACACAGCTAGTGGGATCTCCAGGCAAAACTGCCACATTTTGAGAGCCCGGCTTTGGGCTCTGTGTGTCTCGGCACATTTGGTCTCTCTTTCCACCTCTGCCATTCATTAGGCTGTACCGAGGCAGGTAGAGAGCTTGTGTGGGATGCCATCTTGTTCTACCCGAAGGCAGATATACCCATATGGAGGCCTAAGTTGGACCTAATTCCTAGGCTGGGAGGCAGCACCTCCCTGGAGGAGAGCGCTTTTCCAGCAGAGGCCAGCAGGGCAGTAGCCTTTCTGTATTTTGAACTAGTTTATGGCATCTGGAATTTGATATAGAAGTGCTTACTTTGCCAGCTGGAAAAAGCGACCTATACACCTGAAAATCTGAATGACTTTGGAAGTTGTCAGATACATTTTACCTTTCATTTTAAGAGCCTAGAGAAACAACTGCCGTCCATCCTCACAGCATCTCTCCCAGCCTCTACTGACTGACACGATACCCCAAAAGCAACAAACTCTGGAGAAAAGCACAACCAAGAAATCACCCATGGCTTCAGATGGCTCCCAAAAGAAACAACCAAAGAACTTCCCAGATGAAGAAACGTTTCTGAAACTATCAGAAGATGAATACAAAAGGATTATATGGAGAGCCCTCCTAGACCTTATACAAAATGCAGCAGAACAAAAGGAAAAATTAAGCAAACTGTTTGATCTGATGGAACACCAGTACTCAGAAATCTGATCAAGAACAAAATTGAAGACTTTGAAACTTCAATTCAAAGCCAAGAAAACAGAATGGAACAAATGGAAAATAGACTTTCTGACTTGGAAGACAAAGCTACTGACTCCAGCATTTAGGAGGAGAAATCAGAACAAAGAAGAAGAAAAATGAAGAAGTGTTAAGAAGCATGCGGGACTCTATTAAAAGGAACAATCTATGATTCATTGGAGTTCCTGAACAGGGCAAGACACTTGAGAACACAGAGAGTATTGCTGCTAAGCTACTAACAGAAAACTTCCCAGAAATTATGAAAGAAGAGACTATAGATATCCAAGATGGATTTCAAACACCACTCAATATAGATCTCAAAGAAAGACTGCAAGACATATTATAATCAAGTTTCACAAAATGAAACCTAAGCAGAAACTCTTAAAGGCACCAAGACTCAAAGCAAAGCTAACATTCAGAGGGAAACTATGTAGGCTTTCTTTGGATTTCTCAGCAGAAACCATGCTGGCACCGAGACAGGGGCATGACACATTCACAGCCTTGAAGGAGAACAACTTCCAACCAAGAATTATACATCCTGCAAAACTATCTTTCAAAATATAAAAATGAAATTAAGACATCCACAGATGAACAGAGACTTCGTAAAAATGAACCCAAAGCTATAAGAAATACTGAAAGAATCTCTTGGCTTAGAACAACAAAACCACTAACTTTATATGTTAGAAGCAAATACAGGACACATCACCCAGAAACCTACTCAGTTAGGGAAGGCTCCAAACTCAATCAAACCTATAACAGTAAAAGAAATGATCCAGAGATCATATCATGAAAACTATGGTGCCATCATATTGAAAAGAGGAATGTACTACTGTCATTACAGTCCTTCCAGATGGACAGGAAGTTAATAAGACTGGAAGCAATTAAAATCAGGTTTATACATAGTTTATTAAGGGGAATGATAGGGACAGCTGTAAAGTACAATAAACATGCAACACATCAAATCGAGAAACGTACTATAGGAGCCTCAACAATCACAAAACCAACCCTGAAAAAGGTGCAAAATCACTCGCAAAGAAGAATGTCCCAGAACAGATTAATAAGGACAACAGTGAAATCATCAATACAAAAATAAACATATCACAATGGCAGCACTAAACAAATTCCTATCAATAATTACACTGAATGTGAATGGACTGAATGCTCCAGTAAAGAGACACTGAGTGACATCTTGGATCAAAAGGCACAACCCATCCATATGTTGCTTACAAGAAACTCACTTGAGACTTAAAGATATGAACCAACTGAAAATTAAAGGATGGAAGAATATCTATCATGCTGACAATACACAAAGAAGAGCAGGTGTGGCAATTCTAAAATAGATTTTAATGTAAAATCCACCATCATGGACAAAGATGGACACAATTTATTGCTGAAAGGTTCAACACACAAGCAGGACTTAACAATATTAAATATTTATGCACCTAATACTAGAGCAACTAAATACATCGAAGAACCCTGACTACACTCAAAAAGGAGACAGAACATTCTACAATAATATTGGTAGACTTGAACACTCCACTCTCAATATTGGACAAATCATGTAGAAAAAAGCTCAATAAAGACATGGAAGACCTTATTGCCACAATTAACCAATTAGACCTCATTGACATAGACAGAACTTTCTATCCATCAGTCAACAACTATATCTTCTTCTCCAGTGCACATGAAATATTCTTGAGAACAGACCACATGTTACAATATAAAGCAATTCTCAACAAAACCCATATCATGGAATTAATGCAAAGCATCTTCTCAGATCATAAAGCCATAAAAGTCTAAATGAATAGCAGAAAAAGCATAGATAGGAAGTGGAATTCATGGAAATTGAACAACATCTTGCTTAAGAAGCCATGGGTTGTAGAAGAAATCAAGGATGAAATAAAGAAATTTATGGATTCCAATGAGAATGAAACACTTCCTACCAGAACCTATGGGATACAGCCAAAGCAGTGCTCAGAGGCTGGTTTATCTCCATAAATGTACACATCTGGAAGGAACAAACCAAACCAAAGAACTAACTGTATAGCTTGAACAAGTAGAGAGAGAACAAGAAAGGAGCCCCTCAGGCTCCAGAAGAAAATAGATCATAAAGATTAGAGCAGAACTAAACGATTTAGAGAATAGAAGAACAATTGAAAAGACTGAAAACACCAAAAGCTGTTTTTTTGAAAAGATCAACAAAATTGACAAACCACTGGCTAAACTTACTAAAGAAAAACAAGAAACAAGATAACCCAAATAGTAAATGAGAGGGGAGTTGTCACCCAACAGAAATAAAGACTATCATAACAGAATACTATGAAAGTCTGTACTCCAAAAAATTTGAAAACACACAGGAAATGGACAAATTCTTAGATTCATATTACCTACCAAAATTATCACAAAGTGAAGCAGAACAACTTAAGAAAGCCATCACAAAGGATGAGACTGAAAAAAGTCATCAAGAAACTACCAACGAAAAAAAGGCCTGATCCCAGATGGCTTCACTGCAGAATTCTACCAAGCTTTTAGAGAAGAGTTATCTCCAGTACTGCTGAAACTATTTCACAGTATAGAAAGGGATGGAATACTCCCAAATTCATTCTATGAAGCTAGCATAACCCTGGTACCAAATCCTGGCCACTGCCAGTTGTAGCTGTGATGGACCTCACAAAGTTGAGTCTCACTGGCAACACAAGAATAAAAAGGGGTACACCCTGAGATCCCCACTAAAAGACTGCAGTTGATGGCCCAGGGCCCTCAGAGTTCTCCTGGGAGCATGGACCCTGGCCCTAATGCTGCAGCTGTCCATAAATCATAATGGAGGCCAACTCTTTAGACAGGAATGGATTGGACTTGGTGACACAGAGTGATCATATCCTGTGTGCACTTTATAGTTCTATGCATCCATAGGATGTTGTCCTGCTGACCTCTTACTGGAGGCAGGGAAGTGGGTGGAGAGGAGAGGAGAGAAGATTGTTGGGAGGATAAGACATGTATGGAGAGGATGACTGTGCTGCCACCAGGCAGAGAGAGCAGCGGGAGCTCCATATAGGTGGGCATGCAAATTTACATGGGAATTTACATTTTCACTCAATCATAATAATAATAATAAAAAGATTATTTGGAGATAAGTGAAATACAGAACATTAAAAACAAGACAAAGAATGAACAAGACCAAAAGTTAGTCCTTTGAAAAGATTAACAAAATCAACAAACCACTGGCCAAACTCACAAGAAAAACAAGAAAAAAAGCAAGCAGTTGACATAAGAAATAGCACAGAAAACGTTACAAAAGACCTAACTGAAATTAGAAAGATCATAAGAAAATACTACGAAAAATTATACTCCAACCAATTTGAGAACCTAGAGAAAAACAGGCAAATTTCTAGAAATACTCTACCTACCTATGCAAATGGAAACTGATACTGAATTCCTGAACAGATCCAGGACAAGAAGAAATTGGAAGGATAATTAAAAAAAAAAAAAGGTAGAGGGAAGTGGAAGGTGGCCCAAAAGGCACCTATTTTATTGGCATCACAGGAGAATGCTACCAAATATTCATAGACGAATTCATGCCAGTACTACATAACTATTTCAGAGCACAGAAAAAGTAGGGAGGATGGGCAGTAGTTGTGTTGTTGGGGCAGGACTCAGTGCTTTGAGGCAGTCTCTTGAGATATAAAAGAAAGAAGCTAGCAGATAGAGTTGGTCACCTCATACCACCTAGTAGTTGCGCCAGGAAAAGAGTACATCCTTTGGAAAAGACCCAGGGTCCCCATGGCTCAAAAGCTCCCAATCCAGGGGAAGGCTGATGACAAGGACCCTCCTTCAGAGCCAACAGAGAACAGAAAGATTTCCCCTGGAGCTGATTACCTAAATTTGGACTTGTAGCTTACTGAACTGTGACAAAACAAAATTTTTCTTTTTAAAGCCATCTACCTGCAGAATTTCTGTTATAGCAGTACTAGATGACCAAGACAATTACATACCAAAATCTCTCAATAACATAGATGTAAAAGTTCTCAACAAAATTCTGGCCAATCGAATTCAGCATCATCATATCAACGAAATAATACACCATGACCAAGTGGGATTCATACATGGTATTCAAGGATGGTTCAAGACTAGAAAATCAACATAATCTACCACACAAAAAGAATACAGACAAGAGCTGTATGATTATCTCAATCATTGCAGAAAAGACTTTTGATAAATTTCAATACCATTCATTAGAAAAATTCTATAAAATATGATTATAATGGAAACTTCTCAACATAATAAAGGGCATCTATACAAACTCAATAGTGAACATCACTCTCAACAGAGAAAAGCTGGAAGTATTCTCCTTGCAAAGAGAAACAAGACAAGGGTGCTCTTTATCACCACTCCCATTTGACATCATGGTGGAAGTTCTACCAAGACCAAAAAGGAAATAAAAAGAAATAAAAGGTATTAAGACAAGAAAAATAGAAGTAAAATACCCTATTCACAAATGGTATGATCCAACACATAGAAATCCCCAAAGATTCCACAAGAAAACTACTGGAATTCAGCAGAATAACAGGCACAAGACAAACATGCAAAAATCAGTTGGATTCCTATATAACAAAGAGAACTTCAAAAAGGAAATCAGGAAAACAATACCATTTATAATAGCCCCTAAAAAATTAAAATACTTATGAATAAATCTCACCAGGGACATAAAGACCTACACAAAGAAAACAACAAAACACTCCTGCAAACAAACAAGAGACCTACATAAATGGAAAAATATATGATGCTCTTGGATAGAAAGACTCAACATTGTGAAAATGACAGTTCTACCCAAAGCAATCTACATATATAAAGCAAACCAAATACCAACAGCATTATTTAATGAGATGGAAGAACTAATTATCAACTTCACGTCGAAAGCAAAGTGGATGTATACAAGCAAAGCATTACTCAAGAAAAAGAACAAAATAAGAGTTTCATATCACCAGATCTCAGAACCTACTATACAGCCACTTGTAGCCAAAATAGATAGTGCTGGTACACTGGCAGACACATAGATCAACAGAACAGAATCGACAGCCCAGATGCAAATTCATCCACATATGATCAGCTGATCTTTGACAAAGGACAAAATCCATTAAATGGAGAAAAGAGTATCTTTTCAACAAATGATGCTAGCAAAACTGAAGTCCATCTGTAAAAAAAATGACATAGATCTATACTTCACACCAAACACAAAACTAACTAGAAATAGATCAGAGACCTAAATATAAAATCTAAAACAACAAAAGGTTAAAAATAGGGACAATACTAAGGGCTCTAACACATGGCATTAATACAATACAAACAATAACAATGCACAATGCACAAACACCAAAAGATAAACTATGTAACTGGAGCTCCTAGAAATTAAACACTATGGTCATCAAAGAACTTCACCAAAAGAGTAAAAAGAGAATAAACTGGGCGGAAAAATTGGCTACCATATGTCTTACAAGGGTCTCATCTCTATAGGACACTTCAACGTCTCAACAAGAAGACAAATTGTCCAACTGAAAAATGTACAAAGGACATGAACAGAAACATTAAAGCATCTAAAAGACACATGAAGAAATGCTGACAATCATTAGCTCTTAAAAGAAATTCTAATCAAAACTACAGCGAGATACCATCTCACCCTGACATTATTGGCATGAATAAAAAAGAAACAAACAAATGCTGAAGAGGTTGCAGGGAGATTGGAACTCTTAATGTACTGCTGGTGAGAATTTAAAATGGTACAACTTCTATGGAAAAAGATACAGTGCCTTCTTAAAAAGCTATAAATAGAAATACCATACAGGCCATCAGTCCCTCTCCTAGGAATATATTCCAGAGAAATAAGAGCTGCCACACAAATAGAAATATGCACTCATGTTTATTGCAGCATTATTCACAACAGCAAAAAGATGGAAACAACCTAAATGCCTATCTTAGTTATCTCAGGCTGTTACAATACAAATACCACAAGTGGATGGCTTTATCAGACAAATTTATTTCCTAACAGTAAAACAGGCTTAAAGTTCAAATTCAGACCTCAGTTCCAGGACAAAGCTTTCTCTGTCTTCCTTCTTATCAATGTTCCCCCGGAGTAGGAGGTTCTATTCACAGGGACCTTGGGTCCAAAGGATGTAATCTGCTCTTGTGGTATGAGATCTCCCTTGTCACTCTGCTCACTTTCCAAGGACTGCCTCAAGACACAATATAATCTTATAGATGAGTCCTCCCTCACCATCACAACTGCCACCCATTCTCTCTTATTAACATCATAAAGGCAACATTTGCAACATATAGGAAAATCACATACTACTGGGAATCATGGCCCAGCCAAACTGATGGACACCTGTTTTGGAGGAATACAATTCAATCCAGAACAGTGCCAATCAACAAATGAATGATAAACACATATGGTACACAAACACAATGGAATATTACACAATAAACAGCAATGATGAATCCATAAAGTATCTCACAACATGGAAGAATACAGAAGGCATCCTGATTGAAATATGTCAATTGCAAAAAGACAAACATTGTATGAGACCAATATTATTAAAAAAAAGAAAATGTTTACACACAGAAAAACCTTTGATGGTTACAAGGGAAGGGAAGGGTGAGGAGGGCACATCACTAACTAGATAGTAAATAAGTGTTAACTTTGGAAAAGGGAAAGACAACACACAACCTAGGGGAAGTCAGCATGACTTGAGCAACGCAAAGGTACAGAAGTTTCCTAAACTTATCCAGACATTTTGAGGCCTGAAGTTACACAGGTTGAGGGCTGGGGGCCACAGTCATGGAGAACATCCACGTCAACTGGCATAACATAGTTCATAAAGAAAATATTCTGCATCCTATTTTGGTGAACAGCATCTGAGGTTTTAAAAGCTTGTGAGGGGCTGTCTAAGCTACATCTACTGGTCCCATCATGTTCAAAGAAAAGGACACTGAAGAAAACCAAAGACACAAGGAGAATATTAGTCCAAAAGACCACCTGAACCACAGTCTCCATCAGTCTAAGCCCAGAAGAACTAGATGATGGTGTCCAGCTAGCACCTGTGACTTCTATGACACGAATCACAATAGAATGTCCCATACAGACTAGGAAACAAAAGTATAACAAATTCAAATTCACAAAAAAGGACCAGTCTTCGGGAGGTGGAGCCAACATGGCAGTATAGACAGAAGCACCACACTGTCCCTCTACAGCAAAAACCCTAAAAAACTAAGTAAAACAGATACAAATGTCAATCCTGTAACTCTAACCATCAACTGAAGGGATAAAGGACTCAGTCAAGCACTGAACAGATTAAGAAATTGACAGAGAAAAAGGAGAGCCATGGAGTGGAGGCCCCCTACCAGCTAACGTGGCACAGACTCACAATCTTGGACCCCTCGGCCACCAAAAATGAGAGTATGAGAAGGCAACTTCATGGAGCTCACAGCAAGAGACAGAGTACCTGGCAACCAAGGATACATGCTTTTCTACTCTCTATCTTTCTTTCCTCTGTATAGCCTCTACCAAGTTCTGACAGACAGTGGCCACCCAGCCAGAAAGGTATTGATTCCCTGACCCTAGGATTTGCCCTGCTCCCATCAGCCAGTGCTCTCAATGTCATTTGGTGTTGTGGCTGCTTTTTCTTTATTCTCTTTTACTGTCTTCCCTTCCTTTCTCATGCCCAGCTGGTACTGTGCACCATTTCCACTCCTTCTTGATGTGCTATATAGTACCACTAACTGGGGAGGCCCAGTCCACACCACCACATGGGTTGGCTCCCTCAGGGTATTCTTTCTTTCTGGTTGCTCTGTCTTCTTTCCTTTCCATTATACTAACCTACCTGGTGTGTGTGCTGTCTCCACTAACTTTTAATGGGCTGCAACACATCACTCAACTGGGGAGCCACCAGCATCTGGCTTCCCCAGTCCATGCCACCATGCCACTGGGCATCTCTGGGGCATTGTTTTGTCACTTTCTTGTCTCTCTCTCCTTTCTTTTCTTTCTCCTGACCACCTGGCCACATGTGACTCCTTTTTTCTTCCAATTTCCTGTCTCTCTCCCTATCCTCCTTTTCTTTCTTCTGCCCACCTAGGTGCACGTGCCATCTGTGCCCCTTCTGACAGGCTGTGCCACACCACTTGGCTAGAAAGCCACCAGCACAACATGGCTTCCCCAGGTCTGACCACTCCTCCAGCAGGCTCCCTCAGTACTTTTGTGTGTGTGTGTGTGTGTGTGTGTGTGTGTGTGTGTGTGTGTGTGTGTGTGGTTTTTGTTTCTCGGTAGAAGACCAGGATCAGCAAAATTGAAGACAAATCTTTATATACAATTTTGTTTGGGGAAAAAATCATAGAAGAAAATGAAGAAACACTAAGAACAATATGGGATACAATCAAAAGCAAAAATTTGCATATGATTGAAGTTCCAGAATTGGGGAGAAAATGGAGATCGCAGAGAAAAATCATTGAAGATTTGTTGACAGAAAATATCCCTAATATCATTAAAGATGAAAAGCTGACCATCCAAGAAGCTCAATAAATCCTTTGTAGATCTCAAAAGACAATCACCAAGACATATCATAACCACATACAAAAAACAAAAACAAAGACAGTATCCTCAGCAGCTCAAGAAAAACTAAAAGACACATACAAAGGGAAAGCAATCAGACTAAACACTGAATATGCAGCAGAAACCATGACGGCAAGAAGCCAATCAGATGGTATGGATAAAACCTTGAAAGAAAAAATATTGCCAACCAAGAATATATTCTGCAAAACTGTCAACTATGATGACAAAATTAAGATACTCTGAGATAAACAAAAATTAAGGGAACATGTAAAAACCACATCAAACTTACAAGAATTATTAAAAGAAGTTGTTCAGTTTGAGAATCAACAACATTAAGCAACAGCCTGAATCTAGGATGCAAGACCACATGAGGCAGACACCAACCTAGGTAATGGACCCTTGAGGATAAAACAAAACCAAAAGATTTACAACAAGAAACTAGAGAAGTCAATATGTAAACAGCAACAGTGACAGAACAATAAAAGAGGGAATAAATGATGGAGGTATAGAACTTTCAAATGGAGGGGAAGCCAAGGATATACTAAGTAATAAAAGACTGGCTTAAACTTAGTAAGACAAGCATGATTGTCAAGGTAACCACAAAAACAGCTGACAAACATTCATGAAAATGAAGAAAAACATAAATTCACCTCATAGCAACCCTGTACACAGGGTAGAACTGCCCCATAGAGTTTCCAAGGAATGCCTGGAGGATTTGAACTGCTGACCTCCTGGTCAGCAGCCATAACATTTAATTACTACACCACCAAGATTTCCATGTAAAGTCACCACCCACCACCTGCCACTGTCTAGTTGGGTCCAACTCATAGCAATCCTAGAGGTTAGGGTAGAATTGTCCCACAGGGTTTCCAAGGAGCACCAAGTGGATTTGAACTGCCAACCTTTTGGTTAGCAGATGTAGCACTTAACCCATTATGCCACAAGGGTTTCCACATAAAGTCACAGTTAACACAAAATCTACAAAATTGAAAGAAACAGCAACAAAAATCCACAAACAAAAAGAATTCAGCAAAGAAGAGTAAGAGGAACAAAGAAAATGTCAGCAACGCAAAAAATGCTCTACAAAACAACAGCAGTAAACTTATACTTCTCAATAATCACACTGAATGTAACTGGCTTAAAGGAACCCATAAAGAGAGTGACAGAACGGATAATAAAACAAGACCCATCAATATGCTATCTGCAAGAGACACACTGTAGAAACAATGACATAAATTTATTACATAACAAGGAATGGAAAAATACATCACAAAAAGCAAACAAAAAAGGAATGACAAATACTAATTTCAGATAAAATTGATTTTAAAACAAAATCCACCATAAAAGACAAAAAAAGACATTATCTAAGGATTAATGATATAATTCAGCATGAAGACATAACCATAATAAACACCTACACACTGAATGACAGGGGTCTAAAATACATAAAACAGCACTGGAAAGAGAAACTGACAGTTCCACAACACTAGTAGGAGATTTCAACACAGCACTCTTGGTAAAAGACAGAGCATCAAAAAATAAATTCAACAAAGATACAGAAGATATAAGGACCACAAGCAATCAATTGGACCTCATACACATATACAGAACATGACACATAACAGTAGCAAAGTATACACATTCTTTTCTAATGCACATGAAACATTTTCCAGAATAGGCCACATTTTAGGTCACACACAAAAAATTTCTCATTAAATCCAAAACATTAAGATAATACAAAGTATTTTCTCTGATCACAATGCCATCAAAGTAGAAATTAACAACTGAAACAGCATGGTAAAAAGCATCAAATACATGGCAACTATATATCCAATCTGTTATATCTCTACCAAGTCAATGGAAAAGCTCACTCTGGACAAGACTAGGGGCCAATTGCAGCATAGATCAACAACTGCTCACATGCAGGTTCAAGTGGAAGCTGAAGAAGGCCACAAAGCCAAAGAACAACTTTGATTATATCTCACTTGAATTTAGAGACCATCATAAAAATAGATTCTATGCATTGAACATTAATGACTGGAGACCAGACAAGTTGTGTGATGACATCAGAGACATCATACATGAGGAAAGAAAAAGGTCATTAAAATGACAAGAAAGAGAGAAAAGATCAAAATAAATGCCAGAAGAGACTCTGAAACTTGCTTTTGAACTTAGAGCAGCTAAAGTTAACTGAAGAAATGAGGAAGTAAAAGATTTCAAAGGACAGCATAAGAAGATAAAGTATTATAATGAAATGTGCAAAAACCTGGAGCTAGAAAACCAAAAGAGAAGACCATGCCCAGCATTACTCAAGTTGAAAGAACTGAAGAAAAAATTCAAGTATCAGGTTGCAAAGCAGGAATATGGGCAGAATACCCAAAATGACCCAGAATACTCAGGGTCATTGTACCAAAAAGAATTTGTAGACACTCTGGTTGACATTCAACCATTTCAGGATGTAGCATATGACTGCCCTGAAAGCATTTGTGAAAAACAAGCCTCCATGAGTTGATGGAATACCAACTGAGATGTTTTAACAAATGGATGCAGCTCTGGAGGTACTCACACCTCTGTGTCAAGATTGGAAGCCAGGTACCTGGCCCACTGACAGAAAGAGACCCATATTTGTGCCCCTTCAAAAGAAAAGTGATCCAATAGAATGTGGAAACTGTTTAACAATATTATTGATGTCACATGCAAGTAAAATTTTGCTGAAGATAATTCAAAAACCGTTGCTATAAATCCCAACTGGATTCAGAAGAGGACATGGAATGAAGGATATCATTGCTGATGTCAGAAGGATCTTGACTGAAAGCAGAGAACATCAGAAAGATGTTTACCTATGCTTTATTGATTACAAATAAATAAAAAGTCAAAGCATTGGACTGTGTGGATCATAAGAAATTACTGATAACATTACAAAAAGTGGGAATTCCAGAACACAAATTGTGCACACAAGGAACTTGTACATGGACCAAGAAGCAGTTGTTCAAACAGAACAAGGAGATACTGTGTGGTTTAAAAAGATGTGTGTCAGGGTTAAACCCTTTCACTATACTCACTCAATCTGTATGCTGAGTAGATAAACCAGGAAACTCCACCATATGAAAAAGAACACGGCTTCAGGATCACAGGAGGACTCATTAACAACCTGCAATATGCCTATGACACAATCTTGTTTGCTGAAAGTGAAGAGGACTTGAAACACTTATTGATGAAGATCTGACACTATAGGCTTCGGTATGGATTACATTTCTACACAAAGAAAAAAAAATCCTTACAACTGGACTGATAAGCAACACTGTGATAATGAGAAAAGACTGAAGTTGCCCAGGATTGCATTTACTTGGATCCACTCTCAGCATCCATGGAAACAGCAGTTAAGAAACCAATGTACTGTTATTTGGTAAATCTGCTGCAAAAGGCCTCTTTGAAGAATTGAAAAGCAAACATGTTAGTTTGAGAAGAAAGGTGCACCCAACCAAAGCCATGGTATTCCCAGTCACCTCATATGCATGGCAAAGCTGGACAATGAATAAAGAAAATGAAAGAAGAATTGATACCTTTGAATTATAGCATTGGCAAGGAATACGGAACATACCATGGACTCCAAGAATAATGAACAAATATGTCTTAGAAGAAGTATAGCCAGAATGCTCCTTCAAAGCAAGGATGATGAGACTTCATCTCACCTACTTTGAACATATTATCAGGAGGGACCAGCCCTCAGAAAAGAACATTATGCTTGGTAAAACAGAGGGTCAGTGAAAAAGAGGGAGACCCTCAGACAGACAGATTGACACAGTGTCTGCAACAATAGCAACAACAGTGAGGATAGTGCAGGAGTGCATAGTTTCCTTCTGTTGCACACAGTGTGACCATAAATCAGAACCAACTAGATGGCACCTAACAACAACAACAAAGTAGATAATAGACAGCTGAATGGTGCAAATGGTTAAGTTCTCAGCTACTAGCCAAAATGTAGTGGTTCTAACCATCTTGGAAGACAGGCCAGGTACTACTCTTGTTCCAAAGGGTCAATGCTTTGAAAACCCTACAGAGCAATTCTACTCTGCATACATGAAGTAGCCAAGAATCAGAAATGACTTCGTGACAACTAACAAGAATAACAAAGAATGGACATTCTGTAATATAGGAAGTTATAGTTCGAATCGTGTCTTCCCAAAAGACATGTTAAAGTTCTTTTCATAGTACCTGTGCATGCAACCTTATTTGGAAATAGTCTTTGAAGATGTTACCTGTTAAGTTAGCATGAGGACATACTGGAACAAGGTGGGTCCTAATCCCATCTAAACCAAAACCAAACCAAACCCAGTGCCATCGAGTCGATTCTGACTCATAGCAACCTTACAGGACAGAGTAGAACTGCTCCATAGAGTTTCCAAGGAGCATCTGGCGGATCTGAACTGCCAACCTTTTGGTTAGCAGACATAGCGCTTAACCACTACATCACCAGGATTTCCCAATCCTATTTGAGTGGTGTATTTATACAAGAAGAAGAGAGACACAGAAACTCAGAGGGATGAAGGCCATGTGACAACAAAGGCAGAGACTGAGTGATGTTGCTAGAAATGGAGTGCCAAGGGTTGCCAGGACCCCTGAGAAGCTAGGAGAAAGGCACTCAACAGATTCTCCCACAGTGCCTCCAGGAGGAACCAATGCAACTAAAACCCTAATGTGAGATTCTTGGCCTCCAGGAAACCACTAGAGAATAACTTTCTGGGCTTAAAAATAATATACAAGAAGGTCCGCTACACAACCATGCTCGGTGGGAGGACCTGGAGGATACTGAATTTACCTAAATGGTAAGAAATGTACTGGTAAGAAGACCTATAGTGTCACTGACATACTCTCTTCTGTAGGTCAGTACAGAACTGGGATCTATAATAAAAATGGGGCTGATAGGTCCTAGAAACAATAGAGGGGAGGCAGCAGTTCTTAATGACCAGACTAGTATGCCACAATGAGCAGTAAGGACTGAATGGTGCCCAGGGTACTAAATCACAGGAGCTATGGAGATGGTTAAGTAACGTGTCACTCACAGGAACAAAAATGCAGGCTGCCAACAGAAGTACTGGTGAATTCACATTGCCAAAAATGTCAGGAACAGATAGACAGGAGGCTGAGGTCAGTCATTTCAATAAAAACTTATTTTGTGCAGTGTTTGGGCCTGAGCCCATTTTAAGTTCCATCAGTTATTGATTGAAAAAGGTCAGGTCACCAGGAGCAAAGACCCTGCAACACCGTGGAAATAAATATGAAAATGAGTCTCCCACGACTACAGCCAACAGATGTACAGCCATCTCCTAAGGAAACTAGATACTGGGGGAAAAAAATACCCACATATCTAAAGGACTATTAGATGCATAAACTGAGACAGTACTAATATTCATGAATATAAAACATTATCATGGCCCAGATTCAGCTTACATGTAGTCCACTGCGTTCACAGACCCACAATCACAAAATGCATAATTGAAATACACATACCTGAAAATTGGTGAAATGTCTACATTGATTCCTTAGCCTATGGGGTAAGAAGTGTCACAGTATACAAGGCTAAGTGGAAAACTTTGAAACTATTCCTGTCCCCAGATCAAGCAAATAGATCAAAAAGAATACTACATAATGCTTTTCCACTCTGAGCCTCTCTCCAACCCCATGTCCACCATTCAGGTTCATAAAACTGCAGGAGTCTTTTTATGGGGCTCCCTCAGTAGTGAGATGAGTTCCCACATCTGTACCCATTCACTTGACCTTCTTTCAGCATGGTTCCATGGGGGAAATGGAACAGGGAGGAGTCAGTGCTTTCCCTGTGTTAGTCTCTTACTTATACTATTTCATTGGGTGTTTAAATGCTTAACTGTAACTTTCAGATTTGTGTGCTGACTTAATCAGACAATTGGCAGCTCAACACAACTCTCTCAGCTCAGCTCCTGACATATCAGGCACTTCCCACCATAAAGATGCTAAGTGGATCTCTCAGGGTTCTGGAAGAAATACATTCCACATATGGGAATGTTCCAGAAAATATAATGGATGATGTGAAATGATGTCAGACAACCATGAATATGTTCAGCAGCAGCCCTAAGCTGCAATGCAAGAGACGCTGCATCCTGTCCATACTACCCAGAAGACCTATGGTAGTAGAAAGGTCTGAAGTGGGAAAAGACATGGAGTAGTTTGTGACAAGCCTCAATAGGAAACCCATGGTCTCAGCCAGCACCATTAACAAAGGTTTACAGAGTGTTTGACTCATGACTCACTGCAACAAACCAAGGGACCTGTCGTAGAGAGCAGGAGGTATGGCAGTGAACACTGGATCTACTTGCACTATCATTTACCGTACCACCCATAAGTTGCCAGTCCAACAAACTGATAAAAACCTTTGAAGACACAATTGAGATGCCATGTCAGTGACAACAAATTGTGAAAAATGGGCACCATTTTAAAGGATTCAGAGTATATATATATGTATACCCCCATACATATATATATATGTATACATATATATACACTCTAAATGTATGATCACTGTACGGCACTGTATCCCCGACAGATAACACATGGTTCCAGAAACCAAGGGATAGAAGTAAATTGTGTGCTATTTACCATTACTCCCAGTGACCTTCTTAAGGGTTTTGTAGCAGCAGCCACACTTTGGAGGAAGGAATGACGGCCAAGATCAGAGTCCCTAAGAAAAAAACTAAGCCCTAAAATCATCAGAAGCACTAGCTATGAGTGAGAAGAATCTACAATTGTAAAGAAGATAAAAGAGGTAAGGGATGAATATCAGCCATGGACTTGAGATTAACTACAGTAACAGAAATGCAGTTATTCTTACTAGCTTTGTCCTGTCAGTTGTCCCAGGGATGAAAGAAGCCCACCAGAACTAGAGTAGCTGCTCCAAAATTTAGATGAAGAGGTGACTCAGAGTGTACTAAGATGTAGACTGCACTGTATTCTTTGTTATACTTCCCAGATCTCTGTCCAGAACTCAAGGGCTTATTTCTCAAGTACTGGGAGTACTGCCAATGAGCAGCCCTTAGCTATAGTTTCCCTCCAGAAACAGTCCTTAGCTAAAGAAAGCAAGCTCACAAGATCACTCCCCTTTCCTAGTCTGACTCTGATAATAACTTATTAATATACGGTATTATAGCTAGGTGCTTTGCCCTAACTCACAACTACAAAGATCCATCTAAGCTTCCAATCTTCTCATGGAGTCAGCAAGTTTTCTACTTTTTAAATTTTTTTATGACTACATGCTGTTTCACTTCTCTGTCAACCCAATCCTGCTTCTTTCCCTTCCCCTTGCCGGGATTAATCCTGAGAGCACTTCCTCTCCAGTAATCTCCTGAACACGGATCTTTACGGAATCTCCTTCCTAGGGATCCCAATCTGCAACAAGCAAAAGAAAGGAAAGCCAATAAAGACTAGAGTGCTACTACTGCGGCAAATTGACACTCAGTCTCTCTGGGGACTGTCTCAGAGACTATGTGGAACACGAACTATTCCATTAAGGGATGTGGAAGACAGAGTATTTACCTACTAATTCATGTTATTTATTGGCCAAGGGGTCACTTCCTGGAGTTTTAACAGTGTGGTGCTTTCTTCCTGTTCTATGTGAGCCAAGGAAGCTCCTGCACCTCCAGAACACTCTAGGCCAGTGACTTCAGAAACCACTAGCCTACAAAGGGTCTACCTCTGGGGTGTTGTTGATGTTAGGTGCCGTCAGATTGGTTCCAACTCACACTCTATATATGATAGAATGAAACACTGTCCAGTCCTGTGCCATAATCACTGTTACATTTGAGCCTACCATTGCAGCCACTGTGGCAATCCATCTTGTCAACGATCTTCCTGATTTTTGCTATCTCTCTACCTTACCAAGCATTCTGTATTTCTCCAGGGACTGGTCCTTCCTGATAACACGTCCAGGGTATGTAAGATGAAGTCCTGCCATCCTCACTTCCAAGAAGCATTCGTCCATGCCAACATAATTCAAAAGCATTATTCTTCTTCAGTCTTCTTTATTCCTTGTCTGGCTTTTGCATTTATATGAGGTGACCCAAAATACCATACTTAGGGTCAAGCATACCTTAGCTCTCAGAGTGACATTTGCTTTTCAAGAAAGATGAAGTTTCTTGCAGCAGATTTGCTCAATGCAATACACTGTGCGATTTTTTGACTGGTGCTTCCATGGATGTTGATTGTGGATCCAAGTAAAAGGAAATCCTTGGCAACTTCAATATTTTCTGTTTATCATGATGTTCCTTATTTGTTCACTTGTGAGGATTTTTGTTCCCTTTATGCTGCGGTGTAATTTATACTTAAGGCTGTAGCTTGGCTGGCTGTAGTTTTTGGTCTTCATCAGAAAGTTGTCTTCACTTTCAGCAGGCAAGGTTACGTCATGTGTGTATTGCAGATTATTAAGGAGTCTTCCTTCAATCCTGATGCCATGTTCTTTGTCATATGGTCCACCTTCTTAGACTACTTGCTCAGCATATAGACTGAATAAGTATGGTGAAAGATACAACCATAACACACCTTTCCTGATTTTAAACCATGGGGGTACCCTCTTGTTCTTTCTGAACAGCTGTCTCCTGCTTTGTGTACAGGCTCCTCATGAGAACAATTAAATGTTTTAGAATTTCCAGTCTTTGCAATATTATCCATAATATATGCTGATTCATGCAGTCCAATGCCTTTGCATAATCAATAAAACACAGGTAAATATCTTTGTAATACTCTCTGTATTTGTGCCCATTCTGAATAAAAGTGGTCCAGCAGAATGCCCCTATAGCGTACAGAGGAATCACAGGAGGAACACTGACATTATGTGTAACAGAGGTCATGTGGAACCACACGGTGTACTTCCACTGGGCGTGGACAACTAAATTATGTTAGTGTTAATACAAACGGACCTGAGATAATGGTTGTAATAAAAGAACAAGTTAGAGGCCTTGATGGGGAAAACATCTAATGATACTTTTCAGTATGGACTCTATGACAGCATTGGGAAAGTGTGGATAAGTGTAATCAGGATGCTATGAGAAAAAGGCACATTATTACCACGTTTTACAAATTTGTGAGCATTTTGCTGCCACAAATATAGATCATGTTTCTGTGCTGAAGGCAAGACGGAGCTCTCGAGGGAAGAAACTGCCTTACTCGTCTTTGATATGGAAGAATTTCATTGGTTTGGGACTTACTCTGCCTCCCCATGCCACATATCATGATTGACATGATAAAAAAAGGAAAGAAAACAACTGTTTTCAGACACCGGCTCTGCCACTCACTAGCACTATGCTCTTGGCTATATTACTGAAATTCTAAACTCTTTTACTCACTTACAAGACTGGAATAATAATTCCTACTTTTGGGGGTTGTTTGGAGGAATCAATGAATGTGAAAATATGTGGCTAAATTCCTAACACATTTAAAAAAAAAAAAAAAACAGTAGCTGCCAATTCTGACTCATCATAACCCTGTAAGACAGAGCAGAACTGTCCCATAGGCTTTCCAAGGAGTTGCTGGTGGGTTTGAACTGTTGACCTTTTAGTTAGCGGTCACAGTAACCCTTAACTACCATACCACCAGGGCTGTTCAATAAATGTTTCTTCCCTCAAGAAACATTTTTAGGATGAATTAATGAATCTAGGGTGACCTAAAACTTTTAGTAACATTATATTACTCCCAAGGTTGTCATGAATTAGTTTCTGATCATATCTTTTGTAAAGAGCAGAAACAATGCTGTGTTTTTATTTTAGTGAAATCATCAGACAAGCATTTTAAAAGGCTCTTCATGGACAGTATTTAAACTTAGTTACAAACTACAGTATATTTTAATGGAAACAGTGACAATCACAGCAGTGATTGACTAGGTCACTGTTGGGATCTGTTTAATATTAGTGCTTTAAAATGCCTTTTTGGACCAAAGCCAGTTGACTGGATATTTTCGTGCCAGTTTGGGATATAAGAGTGTGTTTCATCTCTCCTGAGCTATTTTTATACTACTTTTTAAAAACACATATTATATCTAAAGAATAAAAAACATTTAGTACTTAATCTCTGTAATTTCTCCTTTGTTGAGTATTACTCATCTTCCCAGCCATCCCCCATGCATTTTGCTTACTCAATGAATCATAGTTGGAGGGATTAAAATAATTTACTCAACGCTATTAAGCAATGAAATTTCAGGATCAGGTTTCAGGATTTCCATTTATCTTCCTAAAACTTCACATCCTTACAGCTATATGTTACACCCCAAATTCTGGACTTTGTCAGCACAAACTGTTTTTAAAGAGCAATTACAAAATGGCCTCATACTTTGAGGACTGATAAAAGAGCCTCAGCTGAGGGAAGTCTTGAGAAAGTAGTTATTATGTGCACCAAAAGAACAGGAAGAGTCAATCCATGGCAGCCGCTGAGAAAGCAAAGTCGTAGACAAGAGTATTTAAAGGTTATTTGTGGTGAGGTGTACTGGGGGTAGAACTTGGGCTTTATAATCTACTAATTCCCATTTCAAGTTAATTCTCAGATGTGACTCCAAATCATCTTACTTTATCTGGTTTGGGCAAATAATAACAATGATAATAATAGCTAATATTTATTGTCTACTGTAGGTTAGACACAAAAGCACTGTTCTAATTATTCTCACTCCAGCCTAATGAAGAGATTTTTATTATAACCATTTTACAATAGACAAGGAAAGTGAAGCTTCCAGAAGTTATCGACGGCACTAGGTTTAGAAGTTATATTAATCAAGGCCCCAACAGGGTGAAAAATACACCCCTCAGAGGGTTTACATAAAGAATGTTTAGTAGAGAATCCCTATAGCTTCCTATAAATATTTGTGGGCAGCACTAAACAAACCAGCATGGGAACCAGCAAGACCTGCAGCCATGGAAAAGAGTCCTCAGCCAAAACTACTGCCCAGAGGGAAAGCCAGTTCTTCCCTTTGTCTGATACTACCAGGGAAGCAGCCTAGTTGCTGCATTTGGTAGAGGTCAGCCTCTTAGAGCTTTGAACAGGGGCAGAGAAGATTGAGAATGGATATGGATGAGCAAATGGAGCATAATTTCTATTACATGGCTTGCTTGTATCCACTCAGTGAGGATGGCTTGAAAGCTCATGCTATACAGCATTTGACAAGTCCAGAGGAGCCGCCTCACTGCCTCTGAAACAGGACCTAGAAATGAAATAGAATGTACTACCCATAGTCTACTCAAGACAAGTCCAATTTCATCACACTAAGCTTGAAAACAAAGCAGAGACCAGAGGGATCAAAGGGTGGATAGGAACTAGCAGACCCCCAGAGCTATCCTAGGATAGTGTCCATAAATAGGCAGAGTTGGCCTTCTTCACAGATCATAATCTTTGAGGTTGAAGAAAGCTTGAACACAAAAGTAACTACTTTCCTACTTTCTCCCAAGGCAGTGATGCTTCTGTTTTAACAGATAAGATAGTCAGAGCATTAGTTTTGTTACTGTTCTAGCTTAAACTTTTATGTCTTCTCAACAGAGATACTGAAAGTAAGGGATCGAAATAATTGCTAGCTGTGCCTTTCAACTTAAAAAACATATATTAGTAACAATAATAATATTATATTTTAACTAAGCAAAGAGTTACGCAACCTTTTTAGCTTGTCAGGTTTATATTCACATGCATTTTTAATTCAAAGAAATACTAAAGTAGGCTTGTGAGGTAGGCAAGGCAGATGCTGTGAGGCCTATTTATAGGTGAGAAAGCTGAAATTCAGAACAGCTAAAAATCTCACTTAAGATCTTCTGGTTCTTAAGTGACAGAAATGGGGTAAGACCTATAAAAATTCTTGAAAATTCTTACCTGTGGTTCTAATATCCATAAAATGCTGAACCCTGTCTATTATATCTCTCCGAGTGGTTGCTATAATTGAATACTTCCAGTGTTAGGAAACCTACCACCTCATGAAGTATATTTTGATAATATTTCAATTCAATATAATAATAATAATAATAAAGAAACCCTAAACTTTCATTTATTTCCCTGTAATGACATAGGACAAAGGAGATGATGGGAAAGAAAACTCTAAAGTTGTTAAGAGGCAGAAAAATTAATATTTTTAACATGGTACCCAGACACCTTGCCGTCTCAGAACTGTGGTCATTCCCAAAGTCCCCCTTTCAGTCAAAGATTAGACAGCTCTATAAAACAAACAGTAACACACATGAAGAACGTGCTTCTTAGTTCAACCAAGTGTGCAATACCAAATGGGCAACACTTGCACACAAGACAAGAAGGCAGGAAAACAGGACAAATAGACACAGAGAACCCAGGGAAGAAAGGGAAACAGAGTGTAGACACGTTGTGGGGATCATAACCAATGTCACAAAACAATTTATATATAAATTTTGGAATGAACAATTAACCTGCATTGTAAGATTTTACCTAAAACACAATAAAATATTTAAAAATCTATGTTTTGAGATCTACTATATATACTTCATTGTGCTAGATACTTATTTACATTATGGGCCTTCTTATAATACTTAAAGAACTATCATATTCCCTTAAGTGTTTTGTATTATCCCTAGATTCTCCAGTTTTGTTTTGTTTGTTTGTGTGTGTGTGTGTGTGTGTGTGTGTGCGCGCGCACGACTATTGTGGACATTGTTGGGCATTCCTGACACTGATTTCACTGATAAACTTAAGCCAACTGTCGTGATTTCGCCCTAATTTGGAGATTGATGAATCTAAACCAATAATATGCAGAGAGAAGCATACAGAGGGCCCAAACTCAGAACAATTCCGAAGCCATCTAAGCTTTAACTTAGCTTTAACTTAAGCTTTAACTAAGCTTTAACTTAAAGCCATCTTAGCTTTAACTGTATTACAGCCCAACTTCTTCCAGTGCCTGATCCTGCTTTCTTCTTTTCCCCACATATGTTGATTTCAAGATGACTGTCAAGACCACTTGCTAATAAAATTCCCGTACACTGTTGTCCGTTTCACTGTCTGCTCTCTGGAGAGCCATTCTGTGATACAGTGTGGTATGATATGAAGTCCTAAGATAGAACTAAGAGGAACCCTAAGGTTTAATAGTTTGATAGAAAGGGAGGAATGACTTGTAAGGAGGGACGGTGATGAGAAAAATGTGTTGTTATGAGAAAGAAAGTATTTCAAGAACCAGACAGTAATAAGTTGTATGGAATGCAGCGATGAATCCTAAACTTCTCAATGTGAGGACTGGCTTAGGGATTGACATCTCATTAGAAGGGTTTTTTGTTGTTTTTAGATGGCATTAAGTCAGTTCTGACTCACAGCAACCCTCTGTACAGCAGAATAAAAGACTGCTCAGTGCTGCACACTCCTCACAGTCTTTGTTATGCATGAGCTCATTCGGGCAGCTGCTGTGCCAAACTATCTCAGTGAGGGTCTTCCTCTCTTTCACTGACCCTCTACTTTACCAAGCAGGATGTCCTTCACTCTCTAGGGACTAAACCCTTCTGGTAACATGTCCAAAGCATGTAAGAATCTTGCCATCCTTGCTTCTAAGGAGCATTCTTGCTGTACTTCATCCTAGAAGTATTCGTTCTTCTGGCACTTCATAGCATATTCAATATTCTTCTCCAACACTGTAATTCAAAAAACATCAGTGCTTCTTCTGCCTTCCTCATTCATCATTTTTACATGCACATGAGGTGACTGGAAACAGCATGGCTTGGGTCAGGTACACCTTATCTGGAAAGCACCTTCTTTGCTTTTTAACACTTAAAAAAAATCTTTTGCAGCAGATTTGCTCAATACAGTGCACTGTTCAGTTTCTTGACTACTGCTTCCATGGGTGTTAACTGTGGATCCAAGTCAAATGAAATCCTTCACAACTTCAATCTTTTCTTGGCTTATCATGATATTGCTTATTGGTCCAGTTGTGAGGATTTTTGCTTTCTTGATATTGAGGCATAATCTGCACTGAAGGCTGTGATTTCTGATTAGAAAAGTAGGACAGGACAAATTTGCATAGCAAGTACAATGTACAACAGCATGTACAATATTGGGGAAGACTTGTGCAGTCACTGATATAAATTATGGGGGTGAGGCCTAACAGGCTTAAATCATCTGCTAGAGCTACCTGTGATGTAATAGTGCAGAAAAGTTAAAAACAACGAAAATAAAAAATATCCATTGGTTTTAGTAACATGGAGTTATAACAGAACGTTAAAAGGCTTGGGTAAGGCCCCCAAAATTACAGTAACTAGGGCCAAGTACCCCACTCTCTATGTAAAGCAGATTGCTAGATTATCCACACAGTGCTTGCAAATACATAATTAAAAAATGTTTTTGGTATCAAAAGTGTATCACCTACCTCAGGTATGTGAAAGGAGTTGTTAGTGTGCTACGAGTTTCCATTTCACCATCATTAGGGGAAAGAACGAAATGGTTCTCTCCCTGCTTCAAGCCAATTGAGGGGGCCTTTCAGTAAAACCTAAGGGTTGGACTCTGTCCTCTTGAGTGCAGAATACGCAGGCACTTGAATGACACATCTTCCAGAACTAGCCATGCCAGATTATAACCACATTAGTCAGCCAGTATTTTTGTGCGCCGACATAGAGGAGGCAAAGAAAGCACTGTAAATAGGGAAAGAGTTCAGTGAAGAAATGTTGAAGAAGCCAGCCTACCCATGTCCTCTTCCTCACTGCAGATTTCTGAACTAAGATAGTCGAGCTAGAGAGAAGTTTCAAATAGGATAAGAAAGAAAAATTCCAGTCCAATCCAAGATAAAAATTTCAATCACCTGAAAAATGAGATTCTTTGTTAACATCTAAGACTAACCATAAGTCTCTGATATCTGCCCCAAATTGTTTCTAAGTCCTGAGGAAAGTGTATGAAAGAATAAAATTGCTTTCTTCTCACCCAAAGAAGTTCTGCTTATTCCTTGCAGTGTAACCAGAAAACCTGGTTGCAGCTTTGCACTGCAGGTCACTACAAAACAAAACACAGAGATGGGGAGGGATTGCCTTTATTCAGATGGCCCGTGGCTGAGAATATGGTAAGTTAGAGCCCTAAAAGCCATCTTAACACCTCATCTCAAGCTGGAGGTGTTTATAGGAAGAAGAAGGCTACAGGAAAAAGGGATGTCATTCAAGTGCCTGGGTAGGGGGGAGTTGTACCTTTGTCACAAGGTGAGCCAGAGACACAAGGTCGGAGGGGTGGGGCTTTTCAGTGGAATTGCGATGTTATCTGGATGATGGTTTGTCCCTGGGTGGTCTGGAGTCACAAGGTGGGTGATCATCTCAAGCCAGAGGGTTCTGGGGTGGTTAGGTTGGGTCACAAGGTGAGCCAGAGTCACATGCGGCTGTTAGAGGAACTGCGATGTTACCTGGTTCAATCCCCTTGCAAGATCTGAGAAAAAATACTTGATCTCTAGATTGAGTCTGAGAGATCAGTCAAGGATTTTTAATCAATATTTTACAATTATTAGCTCTTACAAGAGTAGTTAAGGAGGTGAGTGGTGACAGGAAGGAGACACAGAGTTATGAGAGGACATGATGCAATGAGGAAATGCAAACAGTGAGGACAGAAATTCATTGTTATTATTTATAAATTTACCTTTGAGAGGTTTGGTTGTGAAGACATTTGGGTCATTTGGAAAAGGATCTGAGATTATGGAGGGATTTCTTTTTTTAAGGGAAGCAGGACTGAAATATGTTTGAAAACTGAGGGGGTTTATCAAGGTTAGCTAGGGAATCTGACTTCTGCTGCCACATACTAACATGTTTACTCCAGAATCTAACATTTTCTAGGGATAACAAAGGTCGTGGTTTGCATTATTGAACACACACAGTATTGATAAGATTGCCAGGGGAACCTGATCTGCCACATTATCAACAGTTCTCCCTGGCCGTTTGTGACAAAGAAGTGGGTTCTTCCTGGTAGTTGTGATGCAAATGGAACATTTCTTCCTGGTAATTTTAAGGTGGCTACGGTGGTCTCAGGCCCAAGTTACTACCTCCCTGTCCCATCTATGACCACCCCCCGCTTTTGCCTATAAAAAGCACCCCTAAAATCTATGTGGGGTCTTTTTCCATTCATGGAGACTGACCTGTTCCCTCTTTGGAATGTACTTCCCTTTAATAAACTTTTCCACCATTTGCTACTAAAAACGATGCACTCTTGTGTGCTTTGGGGAAGAAGGAATCCTAGTTTGTGACCCCTTGGGTGACCGAATTTGCTAGTTCGATCTCTGGAATCCGAATCAGGCCACTTGGGGTCTAATGAGCTACATGACCTTGACAGGTTGACCAAAGAGAAAGATAAAAGAGATAAGACCTAGCATAAGTTTCCATAAAGAAGAAAGGAGCTGAGACTCTAGGTGTAGGGGAGAGATTGGTTTTGGATGGGGACGGAGGATAATTAATTGATTTCAACAGAAAGAAGGAGAAAGGAGTACATACAAATTCAAGGGGGTGGTATGGATCTGAAAATATGAAGCTAAAGTGGTTTCAACAGAATAGCTACTATTTTCCTTATGAAATTGAAATTAATACACCCATAGAAAATAGAAACAGGCCCATCCTGTCATTGTGTTTGTCTCACATACTAGTTTCCAACAGATACTTGTGAATTCAGTAAGTGGATGAACTTGAACATTCTTTATGTTTTTATAGTGTCTAATAATGTTTTTACTAACACTGTTGAAAAGAAGATTTAAAAATTTCCAAATAATCACTTCCAGCTAGCTTTTTGGGCCACCTATAAAGAAATTATTGCACAGCTGCTAAAATGGAGTGTGGAAGTCCCCTATTCAAATGTAAATACAGCACTCTCCCCAGTTCACTTTTCTTTTTTTTTTCTGTCTAAACTCAGTCAGGGATGCCTGTATCTTCCTTTAGTCTGAGTGTGAAAATTAGAGAGAAGTGGCTATAGGTACCGGATGCTCTTTTGCTTTAATGGCAGAGAGGCTAAAATAATAAATGTCCATGTTGTTGTTGTTGTTGTTAGATGCCACCGACTTGGTTCTGACTCATAGCAACCCTGTGCACAACAGAAGAAAACACCGCCTGGTCTTGTGCCATGTCCACAATTGTTATTATGCTTAAGCCCATTGTTGCAGCCACTGTGTCAATCCATCTTATAGAAAGTCTTCCACTCTTTTGCTGACCCTCCAATCTACCAAGCATGATGTCCTTCCCCAGGGACTGATGCCTCCTGACAATGTGTCCAAAGCATGTAAGACGCAGTCTCACCATCTTTGCTTACAAAGAGCACTCTGGTTGTACTTCTTACAGAATAGATTTGTTTGTTCTTTTGGCAGTCCATGGTACATTCAGTCTTCTTCTCCAATAACACAATTCAAAGTGAGCAACTCTTTTTTTGTCTTCCATGTTCATTGTCCAGCTTTCTCATGCATATAATGCAACTGAAAATACCATGGCTTGGGTCAGGCACACCTTAGTCTTCAAGCAAACATCTTTACTTTTAAATACTCTAAAGAAATTCTGTGCAGCAGATTTTTCCAATGCAATGAGTCTTTTGATTTCTTGACTGCTGCTTCCATGGGCACTGATTGTGGACCAAGTAAAATCAAATCCCTTGAAAACCTCATTCTGTTCTCCATTTATCACAATGTTGCTTACTGGCCCAGTTGTGAGGATTTTTGTTTTCTTGATGTTGAGGTGCGATCCATATTGAAGGCTGTGGCCTTTGATCTTCATCAGTGAGTGTTTCAAATCCTCTTCACTTCCAGCAAGTAAGGTGGTGTTGTCTGCATAATTCACGTTGTTAATGAGTCCTCCAATCCTAATGCCTTGTTCTTGTTCATATAGACCAGTTTGTTGGATTATTTTCTCAGCATACAGATTGAAAAGGTATATACCCTCACCATAATCAACAAATAATAACTTTTAGTCATGTTTTCCTCAAATCTTATATTTTTGCTAGAAAAAATATAACTGTTAAAGGGACTACTAGTTACACATCAGTGTATTTAACAGCATCATATCCTTTCACCATACCCATTCAATCTGTATGCTAAGCATATGATCCAAAAGTTGGACTACATAAAGAAAAATGGAGCATCAGGTTTGGCAGAAGACTTATTAACACTTGCATGCAGATAACCCAACCTTGCTTACTGACAGTAAAGAGGAATTGAAGCAGTTATTGATGAAGATCAAAGACCAGTCTTCAGTATGGATTACACCTCAACATAAAGAAAACAAAAATCCTCACAATTGGACCAATAAGTAACATCATGATAAATGGGAAAAAGACTGAAGGTGTCAAGAATTTTATTCTACTTAGATCCACAATTGTCAGGTATTAAATCACATCCACCACCAGAAAATGTGTGTATCAACTTGGCTGGGCTTTGGTTCCTGGTGTTGTGTGATTTTCCTGTAGGTTGTAAATTCTGTTTCTATGATGTTAAGGAGGGATGATGGACAGCATTTACGTTGGTAAGACAGGACTCATTCTACAAGATTTTACTGTCTTGAAGCAATCTCTCAACAGATAAAAGGGAAGCAATCAGAGAGTTAGGACTTGATACCATCAAGAAAGAAATACTGGGAACAGAGTGTGTCTTTTGGACTCAGGGTCCTTGCACTTGACAAGCTCCCAGTCCAGGGGAAGACTGATGACAAGACCTTCCTCCAGAGATGACAGAGACAGCTGGCCCCTTGAGCTAACACCCTCAATTTGGACTTTTAGCTTACTTTGTGATGTAGTGGGTTAAGTGCCACCACTGCTCACTAAAAGGTCAGCAGTTCAAATCCACCAGGCGCTCCTTAGATACACTATGGTGCAGTTCTACTCTGGCCTCACGGGTAGCCATGAGTTGGACCCAACTTGACGGCACTGGGTTGTGGGGTTTTTTTTAAGCTACTTTACTGTGAGGAAATAATTTCGTTTTGTTAAACCCACCCACTTGTGGTGTTTCTGTTATAAGTAGCAATAGATGACTCTGACAACAATCATCATCCATGGAAACAGCAGTCAAGAACTCAAAAGATGCAGTACATTGGGTAAATATGCTAGAAAAAGCCAGCCAAGCCAAGTGCTAGAAAAGACCTCTTTCAAGTGGTGGAAAACAAAGATATCATCTTGAAGACTAAGGTGCACCTGACTCAAGCTGTCACGGATCAAACTGTGCCCCCTGTCCCAAAATGTGTTTAGCCATTTGGTGCCAGGAGCCAGCCTCGGCAGGGTCTGGGATCATGGAGGGATGGGTGGCGTCAGCGAAGAAGAAGTGATGAGACGCAGACAACCAGGAATCTGGAGATTGGCGGCCTGTCAGGGTCTGCCTTTCTTTATTTTTTATATAATCAGTAACGTGATTTCACCCTGCCCCCTTGACCACACAAGTTGTTGGCTAACAAAGAACTGATACCTTGTGGCCTTTTTTCATGTTGATTCTTGGGGCCTACTAGATAATGGCCTGAGACAAGTGGTCTTTTTACATGTTAATCATTAAGGCCTTCTAGGTAATGGCTCGAGACAAGTATATTGTGATTATCATCAACAGTGAAAACAAAAGTTATGTCTTGAGCTTAATGAGCTCTATCTATGCTTCAAGGTCAAGAGGTGCAGGGTGTGGAAAGGCTGTGGGGGGGGTCGTCCCTGGGGAGCTTCTCAGGGCCTTCCTGCAATCTTGCATTTCACATGTGGAGGGGGATGTGCAGTTGGGGGAAGCCAGCAGGGCTGGGCCGGCCTTGGCATTTCCAGGCTGGGAGTTCCCAGGCTGGGCATTCTCAGAAGGCATCTTCCTTAATCCTTATGCCAGAAGATGAGGGGGTATTTTCAAGGAAGATTTAGTTAGGATGCAAAATATTATCAGGGACAGTATGGCCAAAAATATGTCACGGGTGAAATGCCTCCACCTGCCATCACATAGGCTTGTAACTTTGCTCACAGAGGCCTTTGTGGGTAACGGGCCTCGGCAATTTGGCTAGGCCATGATTCCTAGTATCATGTGGTATTCCTAAATATTGTAAATCCTTCCTGTCATGTTAATGAGGGAGGATGGGCAGCAGTTGTGTTGATGGGACAGGACTCAATGTGTAAGACTGTCTTAGGCTGGGTTTTCTAGGGAAGCAAAACCAGTAACACGTGTAGGTACAAGGAAAGATTTATAATAGATAGATGATTGATAAATAGATTAGATAGATAGATTAGGTAGGTGGGTAGGTGGGTGGGTGGGTGGGTAGGTGGATAGGTAGGTAGGTAGGTAGGTAGGTAGGTAGGTAGGTAGATAGACAGATAGACAGATGATAGATAGATAGGTAGATAGATGACAGAGAGAGAGAGATGCAGATATAGGAAACAGGTCACGTAATCACAGAAGCTTAATGCCCAAGCTCTGGCACAAGCCTCACGTGGCCAAGGAAGCTGAGGAACCCAGAGTCAGCAAGTCAGAGAGCAGAGTTCTACATCACCGGTTGTGTAGGTCAGTGGATCCCAAGCTGGTGGCAAGACGAAGCGACAGAGGCTGGCAAAACCAGGATCAGTAGGTCAGGGAGCAGGAGCAGCAGAGGCTGGCGAACCCAGGATCGGCAGGTCAGGGAGCAGGAGCGGCAGAGGCTGGCGAACCCGGGATTGGCAGGTCAGGGAGCAGGAGCGGCAGAGGCTGGCGAACCCAGGATCGGCAGGTCAGGGAGCAGGACTCTCAAGTGCCGACTGTAAGGACTGATGAGTCCAACAGCTGCTAGTTCAAGTCCCAGAACCAGACGCTTGAAAAAGAGAGCAGGAGCTCCTGGCCACGTGAGCAACCAGCCGCCGTAGTAAAAGGTTGCGAGATGAGAGCCGAGGGGCAGGGAGCCACCGCAAACCCCGCCCTGCCACTTAATACAGCAGCCAAATATGTAGTAGCCAAGTTGACATAATCCTGACCACCACAAAGACTATACTGTGCCTTTAGGCAATCTCTTGGGATATAAAGGAAGAGTAAACACACAGAGAGTTGGGGACCTTGTACCACCAAGAAAGTAGTGCTGGGAGCACAGCAGTACTTTGGAAAGGATATGGCATCCCTGTGCCCCAGTCCAGAGGAAGACTGATGACAAAGACCTTCCTCCAGAACCAACAGAGAATGACTTCCCATGAAACTGATGCCCTGAATTTGGACTTTAGTCTGCTTTTCTGTGAGAAAATAAATTTCTATTTGTTAATGCCATCCAGCTGTGGTATTTCTGTTATAGCAGCATTAAATGACTATAACACTAGCCATGGTGTTTTCAATCACTTCATATGCATGTGAAAACTGAATGATAGAAAAGGAAGACAGAAGAACTGATGCCTTTGAATTGTGGTATTGGCTAAGAATACTGAATATATTATGGACTGCCAAAAGAACAAACAAATCTTACCTGAAAATGTATGACCAAAATGCTCCTTAGAAGCAAGAATGTGACACTATATTGCACATACTTCGGACATGTTAACAAGAGAGACCAGCCCCAGGAGGACATCACGCTTGGTGAAGTGGTGGATCAGTGAAACAGAGGAAAACACTTCAGTGAAATGTTTGCCACAGTGGCTACAATGATGGTCTTAAGCTTCACAATGATTATGAGGATGGTGCAGGACTGAGTAGTGTTTTGTTCTGCTGTGCACAGGGTCAATAAGAGTCAGAACTGACTCAATAGCACCTAACAATGGCAGTACAGTTGAAGTTACTTTGAGTGTAAAAAAGCCAATAAAGACAGAGCTTACAGATACAATGGAGGGAAGCGGGTACCCAGTTGACCAAAGTCTCTAGAATGTGGTTTGATGATTCATGGCATTCCTGAAAAGGAAAATGTGGCACAGTACAAGTAAAGAGATTAAGCTACGACAAAAGGAAGGTTTCCTCTTTAGGAGGACAGAAGTAGCAGAGCATGGCTACAGAGTCAGAGCTGGTATCAGGAAGTAGAGAGCTTTTACTTTATGGTTTCTCTTTTCTCATTCCTGAGTTGCTAGTGAGGGGAAGCTGGTGGGCTCAAAGCTTTGGGAAAACAGAGAAAATTTAAAGCAACACTTGGTGCAGAAGAGAAAAGGAGACTTTTGTTATGGTTCTAACTCAGCAAATTGATTGTTCTGAGGCTTTAGCCAAATCTCCTGAAATTCTTTTCCTTTGGTTTCTTCTGATAGAATTAAGATCAGTGGCTTCTATGTTCTTATGCAAACCATCAGGTCTACCATCAACTTGACCCAAACTGTTATGCACAACAGAACGAAACACTGCTGGGTCTTGTGTGCCATGTCCACTACTGATTCTATGCTTAAGCCCATTGTTGCAGCCACTGTGTCAATCCATCTCATCAAGGGTCTTCCACTTTTTTGATTTGTCTTTCTCAAATTCAGCATTTAATAACCCAAATAATTAAACTCTCATCAGATTAGCACAGACTTGTCCATGACTAAATCATAGTTTCATTTGTTGTTGTTGAGTGTCATCAAGTCAGTTCCAACTGAGAGCAACTTTATAAAAAACAAAGCTAAATACTGCTCAGTCCTTTGTCATCCTCATGGTCACTGCTATGCTTCAGCCCACTGTTGCAGCCACTGTGCCAATCCACCTTGTTGAAGGACCTTCCGCTCTGTCACTGACCCTCCACTTTACCAAGCATGATGTCCTTCTCCAGGGATTAGTCCTCCTGACAACATGCCCAAAGTTTGTGAGATGAAGTCTAGTCATCCTCTCTCTTAAGGAGCATTTTAGCTGTACTTCTTTCTAAATGTATTCTTTGCCAACACCACAACTCAAAGGGTTTAGAAGGTATAAACAGATTTTTGTCAAAAGTCTGCTTCTGTGTCTTTATGATGTCTGCTTAAAAGGTGAATCCAATCAATAATTTTCTTCTTTTAAATCAGAAAACAAAACAAACAAAAAGAAAATTCAAACTTGTTGTCATCAAGGAAATTCCAACTCATGACAATCCCACATGTTAACACAGTATAACTGTGCTATCAGCTTTTCTTTGCTGTAATTTTTATGGAAGCATATCTTTTATAGAAGCCTTTCTTTCATGATGCCTCTGGGTAGACTAGAGCAACCAATGTTTAGGTTAGTAGTCAAGCACAAATTGTTTCCACTATCCACAGAATTTTTCTTGTTGTTAATCAGAAAGGAGTAGTTTCATCAGAAGGAATGATAAGTTTACATAAGCACAGTATTCAAATTAATCATAGCTCAACAAAGTAATATATATTTCTAATATTATGCTTCTCAATATTATTATTGCCCCAGACTTCTACAAGACTAGTTATAGTCCGTTTCACTTATTCCCAATTATTTTTCCCTTTCTCAATATTTTTTGTGTATCTTCACTGATGCAGAGTTTTGTTTTGGCAATATAATCTGTTTGATCTTGCCTCCAAAATTTCAATGGCCTAGAAAAATACTTGCTCAGAGTTTTCACACATGGTTCAGCTATATTCACAAGTAAATCTTTGACTAAATAATAGATGTTCGAAAACACATTCATGTTATTATAGTGGTTGTAAGTGGTGATAAGAATCATATGTGTTTCTAAGCATTTATTTACTTGAAGTTCAGAATAGGACACACATGTTCAATTTTGCCTGTGCCAGAATTTTTTTTAATTAAATAAATTTTTGAAGATTAAATAGACATGCAAAGCA
The DNA here is from genome assembly GCA_028571685.1 of Heterohyrax brucei. Classification (NCBI taxonomy): domain Eukaryota; kingdom Metazoa; phylum Chordata; class Mammalia; order Hyracoidea; family Procaviidae; genus Heterohyrax; species Heterohyrax brucei. Next base: position 113,687,932 of record CM053143.1, on the reverse strand, counting down.
GCCAAATGTTGAGGAACACACTTCAGTTTAGCTACAGCCTCTCTGCTTCCAGCTTCCAACTTTCCTTTATTCTTAGCACAATTAAAAAAATTCCCTTGTCTTGAACTGGGAAACTTCGTCTTCACTTGGGCCATCTTCAAATCTCCCAAGTGGCTTATCAAAAAATGTCTTCTGAACCAAATGAAGTTCTCTGATGACAGATCTGATGCAATCTGTTTAACCTCATTTCAAAATGCTTACAAATTAACAGGACTATATAAATTATACTGTTTTATCTTCTAGCTGTTGACTCTATTAATATTTTATTATCAGGTAAAAATCTAAAATCTTAGGCCCTGATCAAAGACATACAAGGACTTCTTCGAGGCCTTTAAAAATCATACCAAGAGTAGATTCTGCTTAATATAATTAATATCAGTTCAGAATTTCCCATTTTTTCATGCTTTCATCAATGCAGTGACTTAGCTTCAGAATCTTTTCCTCAGTTTCACAAGTATGATATTGCTGAAAAATAGAATACTTGTAATACAGTTGAGGCAGAAGGGTGGGTCATGTCTCTTCTGGGTGCTTCTTAGGTTTACAGGGGCCAGGTTAAAAACAGAGCAATTTTACATAACAGAAATGCATGATTTTTTTAAACAGTCAAATGATGTGACTGTAATTTTTTTGACAGTTTTGCATAGGTCAGCCTAATGAGACAGACAAAAAAGTCTTAAATAACCTTTCTTACTTCTTCTTCCACTATTTCAGTATATTTGCTTTTTCCAACATGTTGGAGGCATTACGATCAAGACTTCGAAGACACTCAACCCACCTTTTCCAGTATCTTTCCCCATTAAAGTACAGACAGATGTGGTCAAGATCCATCTGACATCAGCAACAATATTCCTTGTTTCACATCCTCTTCTGCATCTGACTTGAACTTCTGGCAGTTTCTTATCAATGTGTGGCTGCAGCGATTTTTGAATTATCATCAACAAAGTTTTGCTAGCACGTTATATTGCTATTGTTGGATAATTTTTACATTCCACTGTATCACTTTTCTTTGGAATGGACACAAACGTATAATCTTCCCCAAAAGCAGTTTCAGCTTCTCATTAGAGAAATACTAAGTCAAAAATCAGGCATGGCTTTGGAAAAAGCTACAGTTTTTACCTTTAAGATCTTTGGTTAAATATTGTTTACAAATTTGAAAGTCAATGGAAAGTCACAAAAGATGTGATCCTGTTTTTTAAAAGTTTGCTAAAAACGTGTGTTAGTGTTTCCCCTTGTGTTTTACTTGATACTAGACAACAAGCATATACTATGATATTATAATTTTGTCATATGTTTACATTGCTAACTTGGTCACAATTTTATTTATTTTGAATATGGCATCAGCAGAGCCAATGTTTTAACTGGGGAATTCACGTTGTTTACCCATTGTCTTGGTCATCTAGTGCTACTGTAAAAGAAACACTACAAGTGGGCGACTTTAACAGAGAGAAGTTCATCCTGTCACAGTCCAGTAGGCTGGAAGTCAGAATTCAGGGCACTAGTTCCAGCAGAAGCTTTCTCTCTGAAAGGAGGTTCCGTGTCAGCTTTGCTTGCTCTGGGAGCCTCTCAGTGTAGGAGTCTCAGGTCCAAAGAACCCACTCTGTTGCCAGCACTGCATTCTTGGTGCTATGAGGTCCCCATGTCTCTCTGCTTATTTCTCTCTATCTCAAAAGACAGTGGCTTAAGTTACTATCTAATCTTACAGGTTTCATTCATATAACTGCCACTAATACAATGCTGTCAGTGACAGGACAATATCCACATGCCTACAAGGAAGGCCAGTTAATACAAGTATTATTCGATTTATGCATCAACCACTATGGCCAAGATGAAGAGACTGAAGATTTTTACCAGTGTCTGCAGTCTGAAATTGATCAAGCATGCAATCAGGATGCATTTCTGGATATCATGGTAGTTACACTGCCCTTAGTTGTCTTTTTAAGCCTTGGGGAAAAAAAAAAAAAAAAAACCTGGTGCCTAAAAGCCATGTTTGAGTGAAACCATGGTTTGGATAAACTAGCAAGATCATTTTGCTCTGGGCATTATACTCTTTTGAAAAGTTTAGTTTGTTTCAGAAAACAGACTCCAAGGATCAGACTACGAGTTATGTTTACAGTAATTCAGTAATTATTTTAATTTTTCTTGAAGACAGTGTTGTATAAGATGCATAAACAGTGCTTTTACTCAAAATACCAACTTAAAGCCTATGAAAAGGATACTGTACATCTCAGATACACTAGAGCTCACTCTATAAACCAGCCCTTTTAAAGCCAGGCTATTCCTTAGTGCACCCTGCTGTATGTGTCATCCCAAGATTAACACCACAGAAGTAGAAGCTCCAGCTATGACACAGTAAAGATTTTAAATAATGTCTGGTTATTTAGAAACAGCATCTAGGGTCTTAAAGGCTTACTATACTAAATTTTCATCTATAAGAACCTCTGAAAGTCAGTAACCAACCAGTTCTTACGACACTGTCCTACTGGGAAATACAAATCCAAGTCTATGCAGAAGAAAGTACTTTTCCCCAAATGTTGACTGACAGTACAATCAAAGAATTTCTTTCAAATTCTTGATCAAATGGAGAGAATGAAAACAGCTTCAGAACACAGGTGCCCAGCCTATTTAGCATGGCTCATCTGTGACTAGACTGGATCCCACTTTGCTGGAAGCTCCTGCTTCTGCATTACTTAAGAGGTTACGTGTAGAGTCCTAAAATCAAAGCTCTTGCCCAAAGTAAAATGGATCGTCCCAGCCTGAGTTCAGACACCATCTTGACTCATGCTAATTTCTTTACAATCAGTGAACTTCATACAAAGCTAAAAAGCATGTGACTAAGAAATTGGTTTCTCTTCAAGTCAAAGGGAAGCCGCAGTGCCAGCAGACTTAAGTACATAAAACCCCAAACCAAACTCACTGCCATCGAGTCGATTCTGACTCATAGTGACACTGTGGATAGAGGAGAACTGCCCCATAGAGTTTCCAAGGAGTCCCTGGCGGATGGGAACTACAGATCTTTTGGTTAGTCGCTGTGGCACTTAACCTCTACGCCATCAGGGTTTCCTACACAAGAACATTTCTTTTTTTTTAATGTTTCTTCTTTTAAGTGAGGGTCTTGACACAAGATTCCCATCTTAAGTCCCCTCAGCAGCCCTCAGGGAATGTTTAAGATAATTGATTTATAATCATCATTTAAAACCCCTTTAGCCAGTATTCAAATTAACCAGTCCCAATAGCCCACATCTGTGTTTGTATCCAATCACTGTAAAGCCCCCTCCTTGACCTGTACTGCCTCCAGATCTCACAACTTCCAGCCAGAATATCATAACCTAGTTCCAGGTTTCCATCTGGAACTGTCCCTAGGAAGCAGCCACCCCTGGATTCATTGGTCTTCACTCTGTGTGGGCTAATGTCTCCTCATTCAAATATTTTTTATGCTTCACAAAAATCTCTTTGTTTCCCTTTAACAGAGTCTGAGAGTTTCATTACTAGGACATTTATGATCAAAATTCATGTAGTGCTTTTAAAATTAGAAATTTGTCAGAAAAATAAAGACAACCACACAGGCATTAATTCTTATAGCATCTCCTAGGAGCACTCTAGTTTTCCAGACCAGCATCACTCAGCAAGTGAGCTACATCTCAGATGCAACCCAGAGCTTTGTTTTATTTTCCTGATTGTATTATAGTCTATAGTCAGAACATCAAGAACATAAGACTCCACACTGAATATCGAACTTCATCTCCAAACTGAGTAAGTACAAAGCCTATCACCTGAGACTTTTAAGTTACCAGAAATACCAATATTTTGTATATTTTATTCTATTTTCAGATTTTCCTTTAAGTATTTAAACTTAAAACTCTTGGGGCAAACTTATGATTTTACCAAATGGTATTTCTAGTATCTTACAATAAAATTTCAAATATACAGACTATTAGGGATTTTACAGTGAACATGTACATATACCATTAACATTTTACTATACATGCTGGTCAGGGATTGCATTGCGACCTCCCAAAATGTTTGTATCTACTTGGCTGGGCCTTGACTCCCAATATGTGTGATTGTCCACCATTTTGTCATCAGATGAGATTTTCCTATGTATTATAAATCTTATCAGTAGGACTTAACAAAATAGATTAGCAGCAGTGTGTTGAGGTCTACAAATTGGAAATGTCTTAAGCCAATCTCTTCAAAGTATAAGAGAATAAGAGAGAAAGGCAAACAGAGAGACACAGGAACCTCATACCACCAAGAAAGAAGCATCTAGAACACACTGTGTGCTTGGGACCTGGTTCCTTTGCAGAGAAGTTCCGAATCCAGAGGAAGACTGCTGCATTACAAGGACCTTCTTCCAGAGCTGACAGAGAAAACCTTCCCCTGGAGCCAGTGCCCTGAATTCTGACTTCCAGCCCCCTGCACAGTGAATGGATGAACTTCTCTTTCTTAAAGCCATCCACTTTTGGTATTTCTGTTATAGCAGCACTAGATGACTAAGACAACGCTTTATCACACATAGGAGGTTTGACAATTAAGTTTGCAAACTTGCCACTGTGTACTTGTGTTGGCAGCACCGTATTAACAACTTGTTAAGGTTTCATAACCTTGGTATATCAGTGTCTCACAGCTCTGTTTGTGTTGACACGTGGTGGTGTCTTACTGGGTGGAGTTCATTACTGTTGCTGAGTATTATTGTGTGCCATCATGAGAATGTCTTGTTAAATTTGGCAACAGTGGAAGTGAAATCAGGGATGTTAGTGCAAGTTTATGGGGATAATGCCATGAAGAAAATGGCACAGTACAAACAGATTAAATGTTTTTCCGAGGGGAGAGAAAGCATCACTGATGAAGACAGGTCAGGGCAGCCAGTAACCAGAACTGACATAAACATCATGAAAATTTGTTGAATTCTGTGTGAAAATCAGCTGACTGTGAGAAGCATAGCAGCCCAAGTAAAAATATTGATAGAGAAACAGGAAAATCTTAACTGAAAATCTTGGCATGAGACAGGTGTGTGCAAAAACGGTCCTGAAGGAGCTCACGAACTAAAGGAAAGGAGAGTTGAAGTTTCCAATACCTTTTGCAGAGGCAAGATGATGTTTTGGGCTGTGTTATCACTGGTAATGAAACATGGGTGTATCAATACAACCTTGAAACAAAGTGTCAAAGGACACAACAGAAGTCAGCCAATTCACCAAAACCAAAAATATTCCATTAGACAAAATCAAGAGTCAAAAACAACATTGCTAACCCTTTTTTTGATATCAGAGGGATTTTTCATTACGTGTATGTACCAACTGGACAAACAGTTAACTAAGTTTGCTATTTGGAAGTGCTGAAAAGGCTACATGAAAAAGTTAGATGAAAATGACCTGAACTTTACAGCAACAGCTCATGGCTCCTGCATCATGACAACGCACCAGCTCACACGGTACTGTCTGTGAGGGAGTTTTTTAGCCAGTACACAAAGAACTGTATTGGAACACCCTCCCTACTCACCTGATTTAGCCCCCAATGACTTTTTTCTTTACCCAAAGATAAAGGAAATAGTGAAGGTCATTTCGATGACATTCAGAACATCAAGGGTAATACGATGAGAGTTCTGACGGCCATTCCAGAAAAATAGTTCCAGAATTGCTTTGAAGGGTAGACTAGGTGCTGGTGTTAGTGCATATCTTCCCAAGGGAAGTACTTCAAAGGTGTCCATAGTGATATTCAGCAACAAGTTTTCTAGGATTACTTTGTGAACTTAATTGTCAGACCTGGTATACCTATCTATCAATGACTCTATCCATTTATTATTCATCTTCTTTTCGAGGGATTTCAAAGTAATCTACAAACATCAGTGCACTTCCTACTAAATATTTCAGCATACATAAAATTAAAATTCAACATTTGTTTACAGTAACTTTTTTTCTTTCAAGGCAAAGTTTATAAGAGGAAATGGCAACCGGACACACCTGTCTGTTCTGAGAAAGTCTTACAACTCCAGAAATTTCCCTCGTGCCCCTTTCCTGTTAACTCCTGTGCTATAATTTTTCCAACATAGATTTTCCTGTTCTAGAATGCCACACAAATGCATTCACACAGTGTGCACTATTCACATTTCATGTTTTTAAATACACATCTACTTTGCTGTGTTATCTACTTTGTCTTTATCACTGTTTTTTATTGGTAAATAGTATTCTGTTGTATGAATATACTACATTTAGTTGACCCATACACTGGCTGATGGTCTATTTTCAAATAGCCAGTTTGGGAGCTACTGTGACTAAAACTACTATAAACAATCTTGTACATGTCTAATTGTACAAGATTGTCATCACTGAGGCGATTCTGATTTATAGTGGCCTTACAGGACAAAACAGAACTGTCTCAGGGTTTTCAAGAGGCAGCTGGTAGATTCAAATTGCCAACTTTTTGGTTAGCAGCCAATTTCTTAACCACTGGGCAACTAGGGCAGCGAATACCGAATTTACATGTTTCTTGAGTAAATATCTAGAATTAAAATTACTGGGTCATAAAGTTGTAAGAAAGTGCCAGACATTTTCCCAAAGTTTTTTAAAATTATTTTTATTATTTTATGCTTTGATCAACAATGCACAAGATTTCTGATGCTCCACATCCTTGGTGAGTCTTGGTATTGTCATTTTTTAATTTCAATCATTCTGGTGTGTGGGTAGTAGTATCACACTATAGTTTTTATTTTCATCTGTCTGGTGACTAATGATGTTAAACACTTGTTTTTGTGTTTAGTGGACATTCATTATTTTTCTCTGTGAAGTATCTGTTTTAATCTTTTGCTCATGCTTTTAACTGGGTTTTATTTTTGTCTTTTTATTAGTGAGTTATAAGTCTTTTATATATCTTGCATAGCAGTTCTCTGTCAGAGATATATTTTGCAAATACTTTTCTCTATTCCGTGGCTTGTTTATTTGGTTAATGATAGTAACTGATGAACCAAAGTATTAAAAGTTTGATGAAATTTAATCTCAATTATTCTTTTATAGTAACTGCTTTCTTTGTCCTGTCTAAGAAATTTTTGCCTACTCTCAAGTTACAAAGATATTCTCCTGTGTTTTCTTCTAAAACTTGATGGTTATAGCCTTCTTTTTATTGTGAATAAGTGAACGTATACAATTCAAATCAATTTTGCATGCCTGCCTACCTGCAGCTCCTTCTGCTCTACTTGGCCAGTGACAGCACACTCCTCCTTTTCATTCTATACTTCTATTATCATCTTAACAATCTCCTGTCCTCTCTTCCCCACCTTCTTCTCTTCTATCTAGAGAGAGGCCAGCACAGCATCCTATAAATGTATAGAACCATAAAGTACACCGACTATATCATCACACTGTGTCTCTAAGTCCAGCCCATTTTGCTCCAAAGAGTTGACCTCAGTAGTGTTTTCTGGTCAGGGGCAGATCTAGCAAACCTAGCAGCCATACTCCCAGAGGATCCTCCAGGCCGTCCGACCATCAATTCTGGCCTTTTAGTAGAGTTCTTGAGCTGTATTGCTCTTTTTCTCATGTTGCTACAGGGACTCTACATTGTGTGCCCCATCATGGCTGTCTTTTGTGGTGGCCAGGCACCATCTGGTTTATAGTCTCCCATTCACACGAGTCCTTCTGTTTCCTGAGCTTTTTTTGTCATGTCTTTATTGTTCTCAGTGATCATCTGTTCTGGATGAGTTGGGACCATTTGGTGTACCTCAGATGGCAGCTTGCTAGCTTTTAAGACCCCAGACATCAGTCACCAATATGGGATGCACAAGACTCTCTTAGTAATAGCCTAGTTACATCAGTTGGCCTTGATGTCCTCTGAAAGCATGGTCCTCAGACCCCTGCCCTTGATACTCTATCCTTGCAATATTGGGTTGAGATTAGAAGAGCTTTCCGTTTATGGTTAAGTCCAGTAAAGTTGATCTACTTTCTACTGTGTGCTGTCACTGCTTTCAGCTAATGAAATTTCTATCAAATACGTAATCTATGACCATCTCCCTCCCTCCCCATCCTTATGGCCATCAAGGAGTCTTTTCTTCTGTACATATGTCTATTTTTGAGTCCTTATACGAGGTGTCTCATATAATATTTGTCCTTTTGCAACTGACTGATTTCACTCAGCATGTCTTCCAATTGAAACCAGATTATTAGACGCTTCCTAAAATCATTATTGTTCTTTATCATTGCATACTATTCCATTGAATATACATACTGTAGTGTATCTATTCACCTGTTGATGGGCATCTAGGTTGATTCTATCTTTTTGGTGCTGTGGACTGTACTGCAATAGCCATTCGTGGGCATGCATCTGTTCATGTGAGGTTTTGGCCTTTTAAGTCTATTTTCCACATTAAACTGAATTGTGTGTTTGATGTCAAGTCAAAGTCTAGATTCATTTTCCTTACATACAGATTTCATGAATCTTATGTTTTAAAAGTAGAAAATATCTTTCTGTTCTGAGCTCTTAATTTTTTAAAAAAATTAAAAAGGCAATTCTTAATTTCTCAACATAAAAATTAAGCTCCATATTTACACCAGTTATGATTAGTTTTGTCTTGTATAATAGAGATCAGAAAATCAGTGACTTGAGAAAACTAAAAATGTCTTCCTCTGTCACATAAAGTAAGGCCAGAGGTAGACAGTCCAGGCTTCTACGGCAACTTCACGTTTACCAGAGACTTAAGTTCTCTCCACCCTCCTGCTTGCTGTCACTAAGTTGTTGCCCTCACTCTCACAGTCCAGTTTGGGGCATGGATCTCCAATTAATATATCCAAGTTCTTAGAAACAAGGCTAAGGAAGAAACTGAAACATTTGGGGCCAGTTCTGCTGATTTTCCAGATTTCAATATAACATTTGCATTCATGTATTATAGATTAGATTTCACTAATCTCATCACTTAGAATTGAATGTTTCAACTAAGTAGATAGTGATCAATTGAAAGTTGGAGTGCTATTGAGAAGAAAGGGGAGAACAGATATGGGATGCTCCTAGTTCTCTTTTCAATGGTAGATAGCACAGTGGCACTTTTAAATAATAAAGGTTTAACCATCCAATTTTAAACAAGAATCCATAAGCTTTTCTTCACGAAAGTAATCACAGTTGTTATCTTTTAATCTTCAATTAATCTTTTCTACAATTTAATGCCAACTAGAACAAAAGACCACTTTATTTACTTCGATATCACTGTAGACTTGTAAAAGAAGCTTTAGAAAACATGTAACAAACAATTCTCTGTAGAAAAAGGCTAGTTATTTCATTCACACAAAACATGATCCTAGTAAAAACTGAATCTAAGAAAATAAAACATCTGAGATCACTTCCTAATCTTAATTTTCCTAATTCCTCTTTGCCTTGTTTGTTTGTTTTGTCTTTCTTTTACTTTCCTCTTGGGCCCTGAAAAACTGCCACTTACAAGGATTGTCAAACATAGTTGTACACTTCACTAAAGAAGATACTCAAGCAGACAACAAACACATGAGGAAACACTTGTGATCACTAGATATTAAAGAAATACAAATCAAAACCCCAGTATGACACCATCTCACCCCAGCACTAATCAAAAAACAAGAAATAACAAGTGTTGGAGAGGTTGCAAGGAACTCTTAGGCAGTGCTGGTAGGAATGCAAAATGATACAACCATTTTGGAAAACAATACGGCACTTACTATTTTATTTTACTTATTGTGATTGAGTGAAGTATACAATCTGGTTGAAATTCACATGCCTACCTACAGGCAGCTCCTACTGCTCTCCTTGCCTGGTGTCAGCATACTCCTCTTTCCTGTTCTATATAAGTCACATCCTCTTAACAATCTCCTATCCCCTCTTCTCCACCCTCTCCACTCCCCTCTAGTAAGAGGCCAGTAGGACGACAACCAGTAGGTGCTTAGAACCATAAAGTGAACACACAACATGGTCACTCGGCGTTGCCAAATCCAATCCATTCCTGTCTGAGGAGTTGACCTCAGTAATGACTTATGATCAGAGGCAGCGTCAGGTCTATGGGCCATGCTCCCAGAGGAACCTCCAAGCGTTTGGACCATCAATTTCAGTCTTTTAGTGGATTTCTCAGGGTGCACCACTTCTTGTTCTCTTGTTGTATGTATGGCACTTCTTTAGAAAGCCAGAAATAGAAATATCACATGATCCAGCAATCCTACTTCTAAGAATATATCCTAGAGAAATGAGTCATCACACAAATAGACATATGAACAGCAATGCTTATTGCAGCATTGTGTGCAAAAACAAAAAGATGGAAACAACCTAGATGCTCATCAACAGATGAATGGATAGAAAAACTGTGGTACATATACACAATGAAGTATTACACAACATCCCATAATTTGGAGGAAACTGGAGGGCATTATGCTCAGTGAAATAAGTCAATCAGAAAACAACAAATATTATGGGACCACTACCATAAAAACTTAGGAAAAGGTTTATACACACACACGAAACTTCTTTGATGGTTACGAGGGAAAGGAGGGGTATGGACACAAAAACACAAAACAGACAATAGATAAGTGGTAACTTTGGTGAAGGGTAAGACAGTACACAACACTGTGGAAGCCAGCACAACTTGTGTAAGTCAAGGTCATGAAAACACCACAGACACATCCAAACCCCCTGAGGGGCCAAACAGCTGGGCCAAGAGCTGTGGTGCCCATGGTCTTGGGAAACATCTAGCTCAACTGGCTTAGCATAGTTATCATAAAGAAAATGTTCTACATTCTACTTTGATGAGTAGTGTCTGGGGACTTAAAAGCCTCTGAGCAGTCATGCAGGATAGTCTACTGTTCTCACCCCTTTAGAAGCAAGGAGGAATGAGAAGACTAAAGATACAATGGAAAGATTAGTCCAAAAGACTAATGGACCACATCTCCAATGGCCTCCACTAAACTGAGTCCAGCACAACCAGATGGTGCCCAGCTACCATTACTAACTACTCTGACAGGGACCACAATGGAGTACCCCAGAAAGAGCTGGAAAAAAATGTAGAACAAAATTATAACTTAGAAAGATAGACCAGACTTGTTGACCTAACAGAGACTAGAGAAATTCTGAGAGCATGACTCCCATATACTCTTTCAGCTCAGTAATGAAGTCACTCCTGCGGTTCACCCTCAGCCAAAGATTGATAGGCCCATAAAACAAAAAGAGACTAAAGGGGCACACCAGCCCAGGGGCAAGGACTAGAAGTCAGGAGGAGACAATGAAGATGGTAATAGGAAACCCAAGGTTTAGAACACAGAATGTTGATATCTTATGGGGTTGTTAACCATAGTCATAAAATACTACGTGTAATGACTTTAACGAGAAACTTGTTTGTTCTATAAAACTACACCTAAAGTACAATTGTTTTAAAAAACTTTTTCTTAAAAAAAGGTCATCAAAGCAACCTGTGGCAACACCACTAATGAATAACGTTTACCAAACAGTCTTCAGCCTCTTCCATGCCCAGTCACTTAGTCCACTGGCTTCCTTCATGCTTGTACTTCTTGCAGTTAGTGGGAGGGAAGTGACCAGTTCTGGTCAATGAGCTTTAAAGGAAGTGAATATGTGTAACTTGTGCTCCTCATGACCACTGAAAAGGCCACATGAATCCCCCCGCCCTCTTCTCCTATCTCTCTGATTGTGGAAAAGGCCTCTTGTTTAAATAATAAAAAAAAAAACCCACAAGATCAAAAAAGGCTGTACAGCTGAGGCACTGCATGACAGACAGCTGCTATAAACATTAAGTACACTTTTGATGTTGCTGTAGCATAACTGGAAACTTTGTTGGCATAGTGGTTAAGTGTTGCAGTTAACCAAAAGATGGGCAGTTCACACCCATGAGGCATTCCTTGGAAACCACATGGAGCAGTCACTATGAGTCTCAACCAACTCTGTGGCAGTGGTATGGGTAGCATAACCTAGTCTGTGCTAACACATAACCTGTTAAGGCAGTGCAAATATTCAACATCAGAGGAATTGTAGCTATAGTATGCTACCATTATCTGATAAAGCATAATGGAAGATAGCCAGTACCACCAAAGATGCAGCAATGGCATCAGCATGCCAACTTCAGTGGGCAACAGCAGGACTTTACATTATAGGTTCAGCATAATTTGAAATATAATTATGGCTTAGAAGATGCTTGCTAATTCAGCAGCAGTAGAAGGCAACTTTTGAGTGAGTGATAACAGTCTTAGCACAGGTATGTATCCTGGATAACTGTTCTTACAAAGCTCTGGGGCAGTAACCATCTCAGATGTCACTGGACATTGAGACAATTTATTCATGCTTATAGGTAAGTGATATCCTATGCATGCTCAGAAAGAAAGGCAGAAGGTTGACAGTAAGCTGGGCACACCCTGCAGGAGGCAGCAGACACCATAATAATCAAGGAGAGTTGAGGCAAAGAAATACACTCTGGTGACCTCTATTTTCTGCCCAGGGCTATACAGTTTGGGCTATATATGTTTCCAAGATTATGGATGACTTAACAGAAAAGGGGGGGGGTGGTCAACATGGAAACACAAATGAGAGACAGAGAAGCAGCAGTTCTTAGTATTTATTCCTCCAGTGCTATCCACAGCAGAAAAATTGAAGCTGGGGGACATAAGGCTGCAGATGACGGAACAAGTTTTTATCAGACCTTAATGAAATTTCCTTGTAGTAAGCCTCCCTTTGTTCTGATGCTGTACTCAGCAAGCAACCCTTTTTGACATTCCAGTTTCTCTGATACTTAGAAGAATCTGCTCAGAATAGTAAACATTAATATCCCAAACACTGCGAGCTAATAAATTGGTATGGGACATTAAACATCAGTGACAGCACTAAATGCATCATTCTCTTTATAAACATAATAAAATAAAAAGGAATTCTGGCTATTACATAAATTTCTTGTTTGGTTGACAACCTACTTTCAAGATACTGTGTGTTCCTGGGTGTCTTAGTCATCTAGTGCTGCTACAACAGAAATATCACAAGTGGTGACCTTAACAAAGAAAAATTTATTCTCACAAAGTTTAGGAGGCTAGACATCTGAATTCAGGAAGCCTGCTCCAGGCAAAGATTTTCTCTCTTTGTGGGCTCTAGGAGAGTTCCTTGTCATAGACAGTCCCCTGTTCTAGGAGTTTATTAGGTCAGGGACCCCACATTCAAAGGAGATGCTATACTCCTGATGCTTCTTTCCTAGTGGTAAGAGGCTCCCTGTCTCTCTGCTCACTTACTTTTTCATATCTCAAAGAGATGGATTTAAGACACAACCTAATCTTGCAGATTGAGTTCTACCAATATTAACACAGCTTCCACTAATCTCGCCTCATTAACTTCATAGAGGTAGCATTTATAACACATGGGAAAATCACATCAGATGACAAAATGGTAGACAAACACACAATGCTAACCCAAAGGCAAGCAGTTCAAATCCTCCAGGCACTCTGTGGATACCCTGCGGGGCAGTTCTACTCTGTCCTATAGGGTTGCTATGAGTCAGAATTGCCTTGATGGCAGTGGGCAGTGGGTTCAAGCTCATGAGAACAAACTTGTGCTTTGTCTTGCCACCCCTAGAGAGTCAGCAGAGTTAGTATTATTGACCTGGAGCCAAGTTGTCTGGATTCCAATTCTAGCTCTGCCACTGACCTTGGGCAAGTTACTTAACCCAGTCTTCATGTCTATAAAATGGAGACAGTAAGAGAGAAAATTAAGTAAGTTAATATATAAAGCACTCTGTACACTGCCTGGCACAAAAGCAGCATTGTGTGAGGTTTTTCTGTTGCTTTCCCCAGCATCAAATAGTTTCTGGCTGTAGGTGCTCCATAAATTCTTCCTTATCACTTTATTTCCTTGGGTATAAAAACCAAAAACCAAACCCACCACTGCTGAGTCAATTCTGACTTAACAGCAATCCTACAGCAACCCTGGGTATATAAAATAAAGGCAAATGAATTCTCCACCTACACTAATCCCAAGAAGTTCCTGGGAGTCTAAAATACAGCAACATAAATAGCAGTTGCTCTTTGGTTACTGCCAGCAGACTTCTTATTTACGAACTTGCAGAATGCAAATCACAATAGCACTTAGAAGAAAATTATTTTAAAGGAGAAATAGCTTTTGCCATAAAAGTCCCCATTTTATAGGAGTTTCTGGAACATCTTAGTTCATCATGAGGTTTATGCTGAAAAAACCCAGATGTTTCCTTCCTTCCTGATGTAACATCTATAGTTTCATTCAGTGTTTGTTTCAGCTCACAGAAGTTAAGAACAATTATCACCAGCTGCTATTATATGTTTTAAAATGCATGCAAATACATTAGTCATTCTCTCTCTTTCTTTCCTACCCCTTCTCTCTCTTTTTCCCCCCAATATTTTGCCTAAAGCTGCCATGATTTGCAAATTAGAGACAAATGAAAAGAATCTAGTGTCTCCTACTTATCAGGAATTGATCATTCTTTACAATTTTAGGATCAAACAGAAAAAATAAAAAAACCTTATATTATCTACATGGACCCCCAATTCCATGGAGATCAAAGATTTGGTCCAATTTATACAGCAGAGACACTGTATGAACATTTTGAGTAGGAGTATTTTAGAAACGAGTACAGAATACCAATTTATTTTGGGAATGGAAACATACTATTTATCTAAAATTCTATTTCTCAGGGTTATCAAGTTCTAAAGCTTTACATGTCTTGACTGGAGAATTCAACACTAAAATGAGAAATATGAAATATGTATTTAGATGAAAAAAACCTATACAACTAAAAATTACATGGATAAAATTTGACAGTACTTGGAATATCTTGTACAATCAAACTGTTTATTTTGTGTTCAGTGAAGCCAATGCTTCTCCATAAAGTACAGCCATTCATTTTTTGAGTTTCTAGGATGTAGCTGCTGAGCATCTTTTTACCAAGACTGTGATTTTATACTAGTCCAGTTTATACGTCATCATTACTAATATACTTGTTGCCAGTAGCAATTATTTTAAACTTTCGGAACACTATCACAAATCCAGTATACATACATTGAAATACGTATCAGTTTCCCATTTGTCTATTAATGCTTTCACTGATTTAACAATTATTTCCAGTGTTGCTGAGCATTACTGTAACAACTTCGATCTCAAAATCCAAAAGAATTTTTCCTTTTTTAGGAAAATGTGTTATTTTTATAGATTATATCTCCCTTGAAAAAATAAAATTTCAGCCATTTTATTCCTACACACTACCAATAGGTTCTCACTCTACTTCTTAAATATATTGTACAAAGATGTATTTATGTAAAAGAATATATGCTAATGGTTTGTGTGTGTGTTTTTTTTAATTAAATAAATAGCATGTTATTAGTGGACTCATACTTTTTTCACTTAATTTGTTTTCAATAGCACTGGCATTGGTTTCTATCATCCACTGTCTAAAAATGCTCACTCAAAGTAAAAGTAAGGAGACTTATTGAGGGTAATACACTTCACAAACTGAGGAAACACAGGGCAAGAAAGGAATCTACCAAATGTTCCCCAGCACGGAGGGAAAGATGTGCTTTCGTAGGAGAGATAGGGGAAGGGAAGTTGTGTGATGGTCACAAGTTGTAAGGTACGTACACCATCAACAAATAAATTTACCTTCTTTCTGGAACATCATGAATAAACTTCTTCTACAATAACATACCTGTCACTCACCCTTATTTACTTAAGACTAGCTTGGGATAGGAAACTCCAGTGGTATAATGCTGTAACTACTAGCCAAAAGTTCAGCAGTTTGAATTTGCCAGGCACTTCTTGGAAACTCTATGGAGCAGTTCTACTGTGTCCTATAGGGTTGCTACGAATTACAATGGACTTGATTTGCGATAACAGCCAGGCTAGTTTAACAAGATGGGCAGCCAGGGTCTTCTGGTTTCACCCAGCCAGAGGCCCAAGATCATATGCATAGGAATGGGAAAAAGACCCTCTCAGGGATGCAGGATCAGCAGCTTGTAACCAAATGGAGTTTTGATTCAGACTCCACATCAGTCATTTTTATTTTTACTAAGTGCTTTAGTTTTAGAGATCTGTAGCACATTAGAGTGCTGTTTGTATATATAAACCACAAAAAGCTCAATTTGTTGCTATCGAGTCAATTCAGACTCACTATGACCCTGTAACACAGAGTAGACCTGCTTCATAAGGTTTCCAAGGAGTGTCTGGTGGACTAGAACTGCCAGACTTTTGATCAGCAGCCAAACTCTTAACCACTACTCCACCAGGGTTTCCATATACATTATACATATATATGAGTATTATCCATCTACATACATTCTTAAGTATATACACTACTTAAGAAATTGTGGTTTCAACTTTCTTTTTATTTACCACTTGGAAATACCATCTTGTCTCTAGCATGTGTCCTGGTATAATTCTGATCCTCAATTCTTAGAAGGTGGTCTTCATCTCAGGAATTTTTTGAAATTTTCTCTTAATCTTTGATATTCTTAAATTTCACTATAATGTATCTAGATACCACTATGAACAAACACTCTCAATCTGAGATCTTTCATCTTTCTTTAAATCTGAGAAATTTTCTATTGTTTCCTCAAATATTTTGTGTTTAGCTGGGTTTTTACTATCCTTCTAGTTTTCAAAAAGAAAATGACCAAAACCAGATACTTACATTCCTGCTATAATCCTCTTAAGTTTTTCTTTCATATTTTCTCTTCTGCCTAAAGCTTCATGAGCCAGCCAAGTGCCAACGAGTTGGATCCGACTCATGGCGACCCTTGATTTTTAACTTCTAGCTTGTTTATTTATTCTTTGATTGTACATATTTTGGAACTCATCACTATCATTGAGGTTTTTTTGTTTTTTTTTAATCTCTTCCTGTCTATAGGGTCACTATGAGTCAGAATTCACTCACTGGCACTGGAGTGAGTCCTTTTTATATATATTATTTAAAATCAAACTTCATAGGCGTTAAGTCGTTAATAAGCATCTTGCACCTCACATATTCTCAGGATATACAAAATAAGGGCAGGGTGAGGGAATGCCCAGAAGTTGGGAGGTCTAGGGACATAACTCCTGCCCCTTCTCTAATCCAGTCAGATTTGATTACTACCCTGATATTACCTTATTGTCCTGTAGTACCAAGCTTCTTTCATTACTTTTGTGTATGCATGCTTGTATGTCATGTAGTGGCTAAATGTGTATCCACAACCACATGGGGAAAAGGAAAGGATATGAATTTAAAAATGCTTTTCCTTAGCCTCTCTATATTAATGCCACTAGGCTCTCTTCCACTATAGGGTGCGATTTCCTTCCTAACCCAGGACTCAACTACTTTTTATCAAGTTACTCAGCTTCACTGACTTTCCTTCTACTTCTGTGACTTCTCAAGGGCTGGATTTGGGTGAAAGGGACAACTGTCCTGGTCACTTTATCAACTTTACTGAAATGGGAAGGGGAAAGCTTTCTAAATATAAATGTGGAATACAAGCCATTTTACAGATCTGATTCTCACAAAATTTTACAAACCTTCTTTGGGATTTGGCCAGTTTTCAGACATTGGTCTACCCAAAAAGAGGCCTATTCATACTACTTTCAAAAAATGAAGATACCCTCAGGAATATTCAAGAAAATTAGCAATGCTGTCTTTGACAGACATGTGGAAACCATCACTAAAAATCCTCTACTATAAAACTTAACAAGAGAAGTTTCAAAAGTAAAAGTGAAAAGAGGAGTGTTAAGGGGTTCTGCTTATACCTCTCCATGGAGATCAAGAAAAACAAAACGGCTTGAGCTTCTGTCTTCTACAGCTTCCCCACAACAATAAAGAATAAACTAAACATAAAATTTTCAAAGAAACAATACCCAAATTTCCCAGATTTAAAGAAAGATGAAAGAGCTCAGATTGAAAGTTCTTATTTATAGAAGTACCTAGATACAGTATAGTGAAATTTAAGAATATCAGAAAGAAAATTTCAAGAGCTTTAAGAGATCAAGACCACCTTCTAAGAATCAAGAATCAGAATCACACCAGAACATGTATTACAAACAAGATGATATTTCAAAGTAGTAAATAAAAGGAAAGCTGAAACAATAATTTTATAAGTAGGTCTAGCAGGTGAGGGCTGAAGTCTCGGCAGTCACCACCAGCTGGAGGTGGGTCAATAAGTAGTGAGAGTGAAGAAGAAAGTGGACAGGACTGAGTAGCAAAAAGATGAGAGAAACGCGTATACAAAATAAAGCAAGAGAAATATTTTAATGGTTGTTAGAACACATACTTTTAGAAATGGGAAGGCTATTTGTAAAATCATGGGAAACATTTTTATGTGGTATGCTGTGACAAACTATATATACAGTAAGATCTATATTATTCCTCAAGGCTCTCGGAGTCATAAAGGAGTCTTCGTTTCCTGTGATTCTCTGCAGAAGCTAAGCCACTAAAGCCTTGGCTTTTCTCTTTTCATAATATTGATAAATAAACCCCTCATCCAGGTACAAACTACTTTGACCCTCTTTGCTTTCCCAAATCATCAAATCCTGAATGTCCCATGTGTATTCTCTAACCCAGCATTTTCCTAAGTGGATTCAGTGATTGTAAGTGAAAGGGGTTCTATATTCAATTATATTTGAGATATACAGGGTTGCACAGTTTTGTTACTGCACTATTTCTTGGAGACTTTAATATGAAATGTGTAGTCTGAATCTCCAAGAAACTTCATTGTTGTTGCTAGGTGCTGTCAGGCCAGTTCCAACTCATAGTGACTATATGTTCAACAGTACAGAACATTGCCTGATCCTGCGCCATTGTCATGATCATTGTTAAGCTTGAGCCTATTGTTACTACTACTGTGTCTATCCATCCTGTTGAGGACCTTCCGCTTTATGGCTGACTCTCTACAAAGTATGATGTCCTCCTTTAGGGACTTATCTTTCCTGATAAGATGTCCAAAGTACATGAGACAAAGTCTTACTATCCTTGCTTATAAGGAGTATACTGGCTATACTTCCCACATAGGTTTGTTCATTCTTTTGGCAGTTCATGGTCTACTCAATACTCTTTGCCAATAGCGGAATTCAAAGGCATCAGTTCTTCTTCAGTCTTCCTTGTTCACTGCCTAGTTTTCATGGGTATATGAGGCTATTGAAAATATCATGACTTGGGTCAGACTTATCTTTGCCCTTAAAGTGACATCTTTGCTTTTTAACACTTCACTGAGGTGTTTTACACCAGATATTCCCAGCCAACGCAATGATGTATCATCAAATTTCTTGACTGCTGTGTCCATGGGTATTGATTACAGATCCATGTAAAATGAAGCCCTTGGTAACGCCAATCTTTTCTCTGCTTAGCAGTTTTTCTTTTTCTTTTTTTCCAATGATTACATTGCTTATTGGTCCAGTTGTGATGATTTTTGTTTTCTTTGTTTAAAGCATAATCCATACTAAAGGCTACAGTCTTTGATCTTTAGCAGCATGTACTCCAAACCTGACACAAAGAGAAATCAATACACTAGGATTTGGAATAAATTACTTAATGGAATATAATCATTCACATTGACAGAAATGATGACATAACACCATGATGACTAAATAAATTGCTTCTAGTCTGTAATATGGTGAAGTAAGTCTTCTTCACTCTCAGCAAGCAAGATTGTGTCAGTTATATAAGAAATGTTGTTAACAAGTCTTCCTCTAATCTTCCAACCCCATTCTTCCTCATATAGTCCAGTTTCATGGATTATTTTCTCAGCATACAGATTGAATAAGTATGATACAAGGATACAACCCTGAATCACATCTTCCCTGGCTTTAAACCAGGCAGTATCCTCTTGTACTGCCTCTAGATCTATGTACAGGTTCCCCATGAGTACAATTAAGTATTCTGGAATTCCTACTCTTCATAATGTTATCCATAGTTTGTCATGACCCACACAGTCCAAAGCCTTTGCACAGTCAATAAACCACAGATAAACATCTTTCTGGTATTCTCTGCTTTCGGCCAAGATCCATCCAGCATCAACAGTGATATCCCTTGTTCCATGCCCTCTTCCAAATCCAGCTCAAATTTCTGGCATTTCTTGTTGGTGAGGGACAGGTGCAAACCACTTCTGAATAGTCTTCACCAAGATAGGAGGAGATATATACTACCTTTCTCTAATTTGACCACAGAATCCTTTTTCTCAAGGCATTTCAGGACACTACTGTTGCATGGTGCAAACTCTAGGAAATGTTATTCTGATAAATTGTCTAGATTTGTTTGAGTTAGAATGTGAACTTAGTAAGTACTGTCAAGTGCAATTATTTTTTTGCAGATGTTATGAAATAGCATCTTACATGATATTCTTCATCATATTACAGCCTAGAAGCAACTGCTTTAATCATTATAGTGGCTAGGTCATCATTTCTCTCAACATGAATGATTATATTCCATTAAGTAATTTATTCCAAATCCTCTTGTATTCATTTTTCTTTGTGCCAAATTTGATTATTTCATGTGACTAGTTTTGCCTTCCTAAGAGCATGTAAGTCCTAAGGGTTGGAGTCATAACTACACCTTTATTAAATAATGGCTAGAACTTTGGGTAGTTTTATGCATGATTTAAGGTTTGGAAAGTATTCACTGACTGGGAAAAAAAACTTAAAAATGCATCCAAAGCAGGCTTTCACGCACTGCCCCTTATATTGGAATGTATTTGATAACATAACATCTAAGTATTTCTTTGCTTTAATTATCACCCTTACTGTCCTCTCCATACCTTTTCAGCACTAAATACAACCTAGAAAAAAGCTAGGGAAAATACATCTAAGAAAAGTATTTTCAATTTTTTTTCTATTTGTTATACTTATTAGCTGAAAATCTAAAACAATCTCACTAGCCTTTTATTTGATTTCTACTCGGTTTATTCATTAGTCAACCAAAATTTTTGCTCTTACTTTTCTAATATGTCTTCCTTAAACAAAAAACAGTGTATCTCTCAGGTCTTTACTTTTGCAAGTCAAGAAAAATTTCCCTACCATCTTATTCCAAAAGCACTTGGCAGGTAAACTTCTATTATCACATCCTTGCGTATGAAGTTCTTAGCTTAGGCTAATGGGTTTTGCCAAGTAAACAATTTACAGTTTATTATTTCCACTGGAAAGTCCCTTTTTCAAACAGAACAATTTCACAACAAAAAAGGCACTGATCAGAGAAATCCCAGGTTTTTCTTAGCATTGGTATTTGGTGCTTGCAACTTAATAGAGTGATTATTCATACGACCAGGTTGATGACACCAATACATCAAGTTTTCCGTGGAACCAAGTAGTTCTGTCAAAGCTCCATTGTTCTCATTTCCCTTGTCTGCCAGCACCCTTTCCACGTCCTTAGTCCCTGTGATCACTGGACCCTCTGTACAGACTCTCCAGAGGCTATCCTTGCTATCCTGTTAGCCTTATTCATGTCCTTTAACTTGTGCCTTATTCCTGTTTCTTTTCATTAAGATCTTTTCTGGCTCCTTGAATCTTGGCTTTTGAAACCCCATTAACTGTTCACATACTTCCATTTTCTTCTCAAGTCTCTCAATCAGTGACTTTCCCTTCTCCCATTCCAACCCAAAACCAAGGCAGATGTGCCTGGCACAGTCTTCACTAAGCTTTCAGACTGCAGTCTCCCAACATCTAATGGATAATCCCATTTACTCTACCTATACAAGATTTCTCAACATTCCTGTGGCTGTGACCCATTAGTCTATAAGATATCCTTCAGTTTCTTCCATGTCAAGCTCACTGTTTTTATTTCTCCCACATCAAAACTGACCACTGAGTCAACATCTTGGCCTCATAGCTTCTAGAAACCTTCCTCTTCTCTGACTTAAGAATCCACTCCAATTCACTGCTTTCACCTTCACCCCCTGCCCCTCACAGAGACATGTTTTAGAGGCCTATATTAGATGTGACTATGAGACCTTATAATTAGCCTATCAAACAAGCTGGTCTTAGTATGGGGTGACATTGTAAACTGGCTTAATATTAAATTTTACAACCTACTTTTGACTCCAACGAGGGCACTCAGTTATCTTAATGAAATTCCAGGCAGATCCAATGGTTTTTCAGATTACTCCAAGGTGTTAATAAAAAGTTTCATCTTTGATTTAGTGAAAAGTTCAGTTATATCTAAATCAAAATTTTCCCTTTTCCTTTATGGGTTGGGCTATTTCCCTCCACATCCTCCCCCTGTCATTAGTTAATTACTTGCTCTTTCTGACCCCATGAAATGATTAAAGAGTCAAGGGGAAGAAGTCTTATAAGACTGATGCTAGTGAAATCTCTGTGTTTCTGCCCAAATTCTAGATCTTTTTTGTTTTAGCACTTTTGTGGGTTTTTAGGAGACCCATCAACAGTCCTTTAACAAGACTGATGTCTCCTCCTGACGGTCATACATACCATACCTCTTAGTACCTGGCTTATGATGATCTCTATCTGTTTGTTTATATGACTATTATTCATATTTAAGTGACAACCACTAATGCCACAGATGAAGACACTGAAGGTCCATAACCAATATCTAGTCTGAAATTGGGATAAGCATGCATTGATAATTACTTGTTATTAGAATGAGACCCAAGAAGAAGGCTTTGTGGTTGGAAAGTATGATTTTGGTACTAGACAGAAATGACACCAGAGAACACATGCTACAATTCTGAAGACCAGAAATTTACTCATTGCAAATGTCTTTTAAAATCAATGGTGACTAAACATATGAACATTTCCAGATGGAATAGACAGGAATTAAGTCTACTACATCTGCATAAAGAAATAGTGGAAAAGGTCAATATTATTGGACAGAACTAAGGCAACGATCAACTGTAGAAAAGACCATCAATGTGTCATATGCAAGCTCAAGTTGAAGCTCAACAAAATTAAATCCACATGAGCTAAAATATAACCTTGAGTATGTTTCACCTGAATTTAGAAATTGTCTTAAGACTAGATTTGACACAGTGGACACTAATGACCAGATGAGCTGTGGAGACATCACACATGAAGAAAGCAAAAGATTGTTAAAAAAGACAGAATTGAAAGAAAAGACAAAAATGGATGTCAGAAAAGACTCTGAAACTTGCTCCTGAATGTCAAGTAGCTAAAGCAAAAGAAATACATGATTAAGTAAAAGAATAAAACAGAAGATTTCAAAGGGTAGTTTAAGAAGACACATTAAAGTTTTACAGTGACATGTACAAAGAGCTGGAGATAGAAAACCAAAAGGGAAGAACATATTCAGCATTCATCCAGCTGAAAGAAGTAAATTAAAAATTCAAGCCTCGAGTTGCAATAGTGAAGGATTCTATGGGCAAAATATTGATGGTTCTAGGAAACACCAAAAGAAGATGGAACATAAAGGGGAACACCAGATCGAGAACAGGAGAATGTTGACATGTCATGTGATTCCCAACTAATGTCAGAACACAATATGTGTATTGTTTAATAAAAAGATGATTTGCTCTGTAAACCTTCATCTAAAGCATGATTAAAAATAAAAATGAAGATGAAAGGAATACATAGAGTCACGCTACCAAAAAGAACTGATTGACATTCAGCCAGTTTTGGAAGTAGTATATGGTCAAGAACTGATGGTATTGAAGGAAGAATTCCAAGCTAAAGTAAAGATATTGGTGAAAAACAAGTTTCCAGGAACTGACAGAATACCAATTGAGATGATTCAACAAAGAGATGCAATGCTGGAAGCACTCACACATCTATACAAAGAAATCTGGCAGACAGCTACTTGGTTAACCAACTGGAAGAGATTCATATTTGTGCCCATTCCAATAAAAGGTGATCTAACAAAATGTGGAAATTATGAAAAACATCATTAATATCACACACCAGTAAAATTTTGCTGAAGATAATTCAAAGTCACTCATAGCAGTACATCAGTAAAGAATAACAGAAAGTCAAGTTGGACTTAGAGGATGTGGAATAAAGCTTATCATTGCTGATATCAAACAGATCTTGGCAGAAGGCAGAGAATTAACAGAAAGATACTTACCTGTGCTTTACTGACTGCGTGGATCATAACAAATTATGGGTTAACAGTGTGAAGAATGGAAATTTGAGAACATTTAATTGTGCTCAGGCAAGACCTGTACATAGACAAAGATGCAGTTGTTTGAACAGAGTAAAGGGATACTGCATGGTTTAAAATAAAGAAAGTTGTGGATTAGGGTTGTATACTTTCACCATCACATCAGGATTTGATGAAGACTCAGTAACAACCTGTGATACACAGATGACACATCCTTGCTTGTTCAAAGTCAAGAGGACTTGAGTACTTGTGGATGAAGACCAAAGATTACACCTCAACATAAAGAAAACAAAAATCTTAACAACTGGACCAATAAGCAACATCATAATAAATGAAGAAAATAATAAAGTTGCCAAAGATTTCATTTTACCTGAAACTACAAGCAACACCCACTGAAGCAGCAGTCAAGAAATCAAATGACATACTACATAGGATGAATCTGCTGCAAAAGGTACTTTAAGGTGTTGAAAAGCAAACATGTCACTTCGAGGACTAAGGTGTCACAGTGTTTTAATTCATCTCATATTCATGAGAAAACTGAACAACGAATAAAGAAGGTAAAAAAATTGATGTCTTTGAATCATACTGTCGGTGAAGAATACTGAATATATTATGGACTGCCAGAAGGACAAATGAGTCTGCCTTATAGGAAGTACAGCCAGGATATGTTATCAGGAGGTGCCAATCCCTGAAAAAGGACATTGTTTTAGCTATCTTAGTGCTGCTACAACAGAAATACCACAAGTGGATGGCTTTAACAATGAGAATTTTATTCTCTCATAGTTCAGCAGTCTAGAAATCCAAATTCTGATTGCCATCTCCAAGAGAACTTTCCTTCTCTCTGTTTGCTCTAGTGGAAGGTCCTTGTCACTCATTTTCCTTTCTCAGTGCAAGGACCCAGGTCCAAAAAGATACTCCACTCCAGCTCTTCCTTCTTGGTCCATGAGGTCCTTCTCCTCTCTGCTCAGTTCTCTCTTTTATATCTCAAAAGAGATGAACTCAGGCATCTACACAAAGCCAACCTTCTACATCATCCTGAATGGAGACAGACTGAAAGAATTCCCCCTGAGAATGAGAACTAGACAAGGATGGCCAATGTCACCACTTCTATTCAACATTGTGCTAGAGGTTCTGGCCAGAGCAATCAGACAAAACAAAGAAATAAAAGATATCCTCACTGGCAAAGAAGAAATAAAAACATTTCTATTTGCAGATGATATGACCATATACACAGAAAACCCTAAAGAATCATAAACAAACTACTGAAACTGATAGAAGAGTTCAGCAAACTATCAGGATATAAGATAACCGTAAGTGAATTGGTAGGATTCCTTTACACCAACAAAGAGCTCATCAAAGAGGAAATCACCAAATCAATACCATTTACTAATGCCTTCAAGAAGATAAAATACCTTGAGTAAATCGAACCAGAGAAGTAAATGTAACAGAGAAAATAACAAGACCCTACTGCAAGAAACCGAAATAGATTTACTAAGTAGAGAAATCCACTTTGTTCAAGGGCAGGAAGACATAAAGTTGTGAAAAATGTCTGTTTTACCCAAAGCAATTTTACACATACAATGCAATCTCGATACCAATTCCAGTGTCATTGTTTAACAAAATGGAGAAATAAATCACCAACATCAGGTAAGTAAAGCACTACTGAAAAAGAGGAAAACAGTGGAAAGCCTCACACTACCTGGACTTAGAACCTACTACACTGCCATGGTAGTCCAAATACCCTAGTACTGGTACAAAAAGAGACATACAGATCAATGGGACAGAATAGAGACCCCAGAAATATCACCATAATTTTATGAATGGCTGATACTCGACAGAGGCTCAAAGGTCGCAAACTGGGGTAAAAACAGTTATCAAATAATGCTGGCAAAATTGGACATCCATCTGCAAAAAACTGAAACAAGACCTATATCACACATCATAGACAAAAATTAACTCAAAATAGATCAAAGACTTAAATATCAAACCCTGATAATGATCAGGCAAGAAAATACAGGGGCAATAATGGCAGTTCTAATACACAGTTTAGACAGACTACAAAATTTGACCAACAACACATGAACAACAAAAGAGAAAATAGATAAATGGGAACTACTAAAAATCAAACACTTACACTCATCCACAGGCTTTATCAGGAGAGTTAAAAGACTACCTACAGAATGGGAAAAGGGGTAGTCAAGACGCGGGGGTAGAGCCAAGATGGCGGACTGAACACGTCTCCCTAAATCCCGCTGGAAACCAAGACCTGAATTTATAATTAAACAGAGCCTTGTGGACACCTAGTGAGCCCTAAGACACAGCATAGGATGGTTAATTTGGACTTCATACCACTTAACAGAAAACTTCCCCTCTTTCGCTGATCCCTGCTCTTGGTGAGTGCTGGCTTTCACAGACCGAAGGTTATTGTAACTTGTCATTTTAACTTTTGTTTCTCTGTCTTAGCCAGCAGGTGGAGCTGGGACTTGACTAGCAGCTAATCTCACATGCACTGCTGGTGGGATTGGCAGGTGAAACTACCATATTTTGAGAGCCCAGCCTTGGACTTTGTGCATCTTAGCACTCTGTAAGCCTCTGCCACTGAGTAGCCTCTACCGAGACAGGTGAGGAGCTTGTGTGGGACACCATCTTGTTCCACTGGGAGGCAGATATACTCATACCAAGTCCTCAGCTGGACCTAATTCCTAGGCTGGGAGGTAGCGCTTGCATGGAGGAGAGCGCTTTTTGGGCAGAAAAGCAATATTCTACACAGTGTTGCCTAAGGCCAGGGCCTGACAGCAGAGGCCAACAGGGCAGTAGCCTTTCTGTATTTTGAACAAGTTTATAACATCTGGGGTTCGATATAGAAGTGCTTACTTTGCTAGCTGGGAAGAGGGACCTGTACACCTGAAAACTTGATTGACTTTGGAAGTGTCAGATACCTTTTGCCTTTCATTTTCAGACAGCCTAGAGAAACAACTGCAGTCCACCCTCACAGAATCTCTCCCAGCCTCTACTGAGTCACATGATGCCCAAAAAGCAACAAACTCTGGAGAAAAGCACAACCAAGAAATCACCCATGGCTTCAGAAGGCCCTCGAATGAAACAACCAAAGCACTTCCCAGACAAAGAAACCTTTCTGAAACTATGGGAAGCTGAATACAAAAGGATTATATAGGGAGCCCTCCTGGACCTTATACAAAACGCAACAGAGCAAAATGAAAAATTAAGCAAGCTGTTCAATCTGATAGAACACTAGTACTCAGAAATCCAACAGATCAAGAACAAAATCAAAGACATAGAAACTTCAATTCAAAGCCAAGAAAACAATGGAACAAATGGAAAAACAGACTTTCTGAGTTGGAAGACAGAGCTACTGACTCCAGCATCTATGAGGAGAAATGAGAAAAATGAAACAAGAAAAACAAAGAAGCATTAAGGAACATGTGGGACTCTATTAACATTAAGAAATATGTGGGACTGTATTAAGAGGGGCAATCTACGATTAATTGGAGTTCCTGAACAGGGTGAGACACCTGAGAACACAGGGAGTACTGCTGCTGAGCTGCTGACAGAAAACGTCCCAGAAATTATGAAAGAAGATAATATAGATATCCAAGATGGATATCAAATGCCACTCAATATATATTTCAAAAAAAAGACTCCAAGACATATTATAACCAAGCTTAACAAAATGAAACCTAAGCAGAAACTCTTAAAGGCAGCAAGACTCAAAGCAAAGTTAACATTTAGAGGGAAACCATGTAGGCGTTCATCAGACTTCTCACGAGAAACAATGCTGGCACGGAGACAGTGGCATTACACATTCAAAGCCTTGAAGGAGAACAACTTGCAACCAAGAATTACACATCCTGCAAAACTATCTTTCAAATATGAAAATGTAATTAAGACATTTGCAGATAAACAGAGACTGTGTAAAAAGAAAGCTACAAGAAATCAAAGCTACAAGACATACTAAAAGACTCTCTTGGCTTAGAACAACAAAACCACTAACTTTATACTTTAGAAGCAAATACAGGACACATCACTCAGAAACCTACTCAGTTAGGGAAGGCTCAAAACTCAATCAAAGGTGTAATATTAAAAGAAGTGATCCAGTGATCATGTCATGAAAACTATGATGTCATCACATTAAAAAGAGGGATGTACTACAGTCAGTATAGTCCTTCCAGATGGAGAGGAAGTTAGTAAGACTGGTAGCAATTAAAACTGAGTTTATACATAGTTTACTAAAGGGGATCACAGGGGGCAGTCATAAAGCACAATAAAGATGCAACGTATCAAGTCAAGAAATGTAATACAGGAGTCTCAACAACCACAAAACCAACTCTAAAAAAAGGTGAAAAATTAACTCACAAAGAAGAATGTCCCAGAACAGATTAATAGGAACAACAGAGAAAATGTCAACACAAAAATAAGCATATTACAATGACAGCACTAAACACATACCTATCAACAATTGCACTGAAGGTGAATGGACTGAATGCTCCAGTAAAGAGACATCGAGTGACATCTTGGATCAAAAGACATGATCCATCGATATGTTGCCACAAGAAACTCACCTCAGACTTAAAGATATGAACAAACTGAAAATTAAAGGAAGACTATATACCAAGCTAATAATATACAATGAAGAGCAGGTGTGGCAATACTAATCTCAGATAAAATCAATTTTAATGTAAAATCCACCATCATGGACAAGGATGGACACTATTTATTGCTGAAAGGTTCAATATACAAGCAGGACTTAACAATATTAAATATGTATGTACCTAATATTACAGCATCTAAATACATCAAAGAAACACTGACTACACTCAAAAATGAGATAGATCACTTCACAATAATGGTGGGAGACTTCAACACTTCAGAATGGAAAAAGGTATTTGGCAATTACATGTTGGACTGATGTCTGATCTCCATAATCTACAAGGTGCCACAAAAGATTACCAAGAAAAAGGTAAATAACCTAATTAAGCAATGGGCAAAGGAGATGGACAGACACTTCACCAAAGAAGACATCCAGGCAGCCAAAAGACACACGAGGAAATGCTCATGATCATTAACTACTAGAGAAATCCAAATCAAAACCACAATGAGATACCATCTCACCCCAACAAGGTTGCTAACAATTCAAAAACCACAAAACAACAAACACTGGAGAGGCTGTGGAGAGATTAAAACTGTCCTACACTGCTGGTGGAAATATAAATGGTACAACCTCTTTGGAAAGCAATTTGACGCTTCCTTATGAAGCTAGAAATAGAAATACCATATGATCCAGCAAACCCACTGCTTGGAATATATCCTACTGAAATAAGGGCAGTCACATGAACAGATACATGGCCACAAATGTTTACTGCAGTACTGTCCACAATAGCAAAAGGACGGAATCAACGTAGGTGCCCATCAACAGACGGATGGATAAAAAAACTATGATACATATACACAATGAAACACTATGCAATGAGAAAGACCAAAGATGATTTTAGGAAGCATCTCACAACCTGGTTTCAACTAGAAGACATTATGCTGAGTGAGATTAGTCAGCTGCAAGAGGAAAAGTATTGTATGAGACCTCTGCTATAAAGACTTAAAAAGGGACTTGAGCACAGAAGACAAGACTCTTTGATGGTTACAGTGGTGGTGAGGGAGTGAGAGGGATGCCCATAGACTGGATAAATAGGAATTTGGTTAGTTGAAGGCAGTGACAGCATACAGTAAAGAGCAGATCAGCGTAACTGGACTACCCACAAACTGGAAGCTTTTCTAAACTCAGCTCAATACTTCAAAGGACAGAGTAGCACGGATGGGGGTCTGGGAACCATGTTTTCAGGGAATGTCAAGGTTAATCGGCATAGCTAAACTTTAGCTAAGATAGTTTTCTGTAACCCACATTGGTGAGTGATATCTGAGGCCTTAAAAGCTAGCAAGCTGCCATCTGAGGTACACCAAATTGTCCCAAAACAGCTGGAACAGATGACGACTGAGAACATCAAAGACATGAAGAAAAATGAATGCAGGAGGCAAAAGGACCCACATTAATGGGAGACTGCATTACCATGAGACCAGAAGAACCAGATGGTGCCTGGCCACCACCAAAGTCACCCATGATGGGGGACACAATATACAGTACCTGACATAACATGAGAAAAGGAGATGTGCAGTTCAAGAACTCTTTTCAAAGACCGAAATTGATGATCCAATAACCTGGAGGGTCCACTGGGAACATAGCCCCTAGATTTGCGGCTAACCTTGACCTGAAACCAATACTGAGGTCCACTCTTTGGACAAGAATGGATTGGACTTGGGGACACAGTGTGAACATATGATTTGTGTACTTTATAGTCTTATAAATTTATAGGAGGCTGTCCTAGTGGCTTCTTTCTAGGTGTGAGAGAAGAGAGTGGAGAAGAGGGGATGGATGTTCATTAAGAGAATACTAGAAGTATAAAGTGAAACGCTGGAGTATGTATGCTGTCACAGGCTGAGGAGAGCATATGGAGCTGCAGATAGGTGGGCATGTGGAACTGATTTGGATTGTATACTTTCACTTAATTATAATTAAAGAGAGATTAACTCAAGACACAACCTAGTCCTACACATTGTGTCCTGACTCAGTAACAAACTGCCTCTAGTCTTCCCTCACCAACCTCACAGAGGTCAGGATTTACAAAATATTGGATAAATATATTAGATTACAAAATGGAGGACAACCACACAATACTGGGAATCATGGCCTAGCCAAGTTCACACACATTTTGGGGTGGCACAATTCAATCCATGACAGACACCATGCTTGGTAAGGTAGAAGGTTAGCAAAAAACAGGAAGACCTTAGATGAAATGGACTGACACAGTGGCAGTAACAATGAGCTCACACATAACAATGATTGTGAGGGTGGCACAGAACCAGGCAGTGTTTCCCTATTCATATGAAGTTAGTAATTTGTCTCTCCCTCTCATTAAAAAAAAAAAAAAAAAAAAAAAAAGCCATTGGAATTGTATCTATAGACTGTTTTGAGTAGAACAGTCACTTTCACAATGTTGAGTCTTCCTATCCATGAGCAAGGTAGGTTTCACCACTTGTGTAGGTCTCTGGCTTCTTGCAGTAGTGTCTTGCAGTTTTCTTTGTATAGGTCTTTTATGTCTCTGGTTAGATTTATTCCTAAGTATTGTTACCTTCTAGTGGGCTACTGTAAATGATATTGATTCAGTGATTTTCTCTTTGTTGATCTACAGGAATCTAACTGATTTTTATATGATTATCTTGTATTCTGATATTTTGCTGAAATCTTCTATTAGTTCCAGTAGTTTTTTTCTTTTTCTTTTTTTTTTTTTTTTTGGTGAACTTGTAGGGTTTTCTATGTATAATATAATATCCTCTGCAAATAGAGATACTTTTACTTCATCCTTACCAAGGTGGGTGCTTTTTATTTCTTTTTGTAGCCCGAGTGCTTTGGCTAGAAACTCTGAGACAATGTTGAATAAAAGTGGTGATATAGGGCATCCTTGTCTGGTTCCTGCTCTCCAGGGAAATGCTTTCAGACTCTCTCCATTTAGGATGATGCTGGCTGTTGGCTTTGTACAGATGGCCTTTATATGTTAAGGAATCTCCTTCCTATTTCGTCTAGAGTTTTTAATATAACTTGGCATTGGTCTTTGTCAAATGCCTTTTCTGCATCAATTGATAAATCTGTACCTTTTATTTACGAGGTTGATAACTCTGATTGTTTTTCTAATATTGAACCACCCCTACATACCTGGTATGAATCCCACTTAGTTGTGGTGAATTATTTTTTTGATATGTTGTCAAATTCTGCTGGCTAGAATTTTATTGAGGATTTTTACATCTAAGTTCATGGAAGATATTGGTCTGTAATTTTCCTTTACTGTCTTTAACTGGTTTTGGTATCAGGTTATCCTGGCTTTGTAGACTGAGTTTGGGAGTATTCCATCTTTTTGTATGCTCTGAAATAGACTTAGTAATAGTGGTGTTAATTCTCTAAAAGTAGGGTAGAATTCACAAGTGAAACCTGTAAGGCCTGGACTTTTTTTTTGTTGGGAGTTTTTAAATTACTTTTTCAATCTCTTCTTTTGTTATGGTTTATTTAATTGTTCTACTTCTGTGCTAGTTTAGGTAAACAATGTATTTCTAGAAATTGCCTATTTCCTCAAACTTTTTCAAATTTGTAAAGAGCATAATTTTTCATAGTATTCTGTTAGAATAGTTTTAATTTCCTTTGAGTCTGTTGTGATATTGCCCATTTCTTATCCAGCTTATTTGCTTCTTTTCCTGTTTTTCTTTCGTCAGTTTGGCCAGTGTTTGTTGATCTCTTTGAAGAACCGGTTTTTGGTTTTTTTAACTCTTCTGATAACTTTTACGTTCTGTGATTCATTTACTTCTGCTCTAATTTTTATCATTTGCTTTCTTTTGGTTTCCAAGGGGTTCTTTTGCTGCTCGTTTTCTACTTGAAGATGTAGTGTTAGTGCTTTGATTTGGGTCCTTTTTTCCCTTTGGATGTGTGTATTTATTGAAATAAACTGATCTCTGAGTACTGCCTTTGCTGTGTCCCAGAGGTTCTGATATGTTTTCCTTCTTATTTGAGTTTATGAATTTCTTTATTGCATCTCTGATTTCTTCTATAACCCAGTAGTTTTTGAGAAAGGTATTGTTCAATTTCTGTGTGTTTGATTTTTTTTTTTTTTTTTTTTTTTTTTTTTGTGCCTCTTGCTTTTTCTCTTCTTGATTTCTGCTTTTACGGCCTTATGGTCTGAAAAAGTACCTTGCAATATTTCTATGCTTTGGATATTGTTAAGGCTTGCTTGACAGCCAAATTGTGGTCTATTCTGGAGAATGTTCCATGTGCAACTGGAGAAGAAAGTTCATTGAGGGTAAGTGGAATGTGCTATAAATGAGGTCATGTTGTTTCACTGTGGCATTTAGATCTTCCATGTCTTTATTTGACTTCTTTCTGAATGCTCTGTCCTTCACCGAAAAGTGCTGTGCTAAAATCTACTATTATTGTGGAGCTATTTCTCTTTTCTGTGCTCTAAAGTTTGTCTCATGTATTTAGGAGTCTATCATTGGGTGGATAAATAATACGGTTATGTCCTCTTGATGCATTGACCCTTTAATCATTGTATAGTTCCCTTCCTTTTATCCACTATGGTGGATTCTACCTTAAAGTCTATTTTACCAGAAATTAATATTGCCACTTCTGATCATTCTTAAATGTTTGCTTGATATGTTTTCTCCATTCCTTTGAGTTTTAGTCTAAGATGTGCCACTTGTAGGCAGCATATACACAAATTGCCCTTTCTTATTCATTCTGCCACTGTCACTTTATTGGTGCATTCATTTCATTTATACTCAGCATAATTATTGATAGGTATGAGCTTAGCGCTGTCATTTTGATGCTTTTTTTGTGCACTGTTTATAATTTCTTCATTCCACTTTTCTGTGCCGAGTCATTTTTCTTTATGTATTTTCATCTTTTTCATTATTTTTAGTTTTGTATTTCCTGAGACTTCACATTTTTCTTTGATTTTGATGTGTAGGATTGTTAGTTTACTTTGTAGTTACCTTAATATTTATCCCTATTTTTTTCAAAATTAAAACTTGCCTTTAATTTCTTTATATTGTCGTCCTCTCCATATAAACATCTATGACATTTTTTAGTCCCTCTTTATAATGCTGACATCTTTTATATAATGTCATCTCTGCTTCTTTATTTTCAATGTTTTGCCTTTTATTTTTGTGATTTTCCTATCTGAGTTAATATGTATTTGGTCTGTCCTGTGTTCTAGTCTTGGCTTGTTATCTGACATTATTGATTTTCCACCCAAAGGATTCCCTTTAGTATTTCATGTAATTTTGGTTCGGTTTTTGTAAATTTTCTAAACTTCCATTTATCTGGAAATTGCTTTCATGTTTTTAGAGACAGTTTTGCTGGACACATAATTCTTGGCTGGGAGGCTTTTTCCTTCAACACTTTGTATATGTCATCCCATTACCTTCTTGCTTGCATGTCTTCTGCTGAGTAGTCTGGGCTTTAGTGTTGTTGACTCTCCTTTGCAGATTATTTTTCATTTATTCCTAGCCAACTTTAAATTTCTCTCTTTAGAGTTTTGGCAAGTTTGATTACGGTATGTCTTGGTGTCTTTCTTTTGGGATCAACCTTGTGTGAAACTTAACAAGTAGCTTGGGTAGACATCTTCCAATATCTCGTATCACTGAAGTTTTCTTTCAACAATCCTTTTTTTTTCTGTTATTCCCTTCTGTTCTGGTACTCCAGTCACTCATAGATTATTCCAGTTGATACAGTCTCACATAATTCTCAGCGTCTCTTCATTTTTATTTTTTTTCCTGATTTTTCCTCTAGTAAATTGATGTCATCTTTTATCATCAGCCTCATTAATTCTGGCTTCCATTGCCTCAATTCTGGTCATTTGACTTTTTACTGACTTGTCCAATTCTGTAATTTCAGTATTAACCTTCTGAATTTCTGCATGCTGTTTCTCTAGCTTTCTTGCAGCCTGTTCAGTTTCTCATTATGCTCTGCTGCATTTTGCCTGATCTCCTTTCTGATCTCTTTTACAGTTCTAAATATTAATCTTTTGTATTCTACCTCTGATAATTCCAGCAAGTTCTCTTCATCTGGAAAATTTCTTGAGGTTTTTGTTTTAGGAGCTTCCTGAAGCCACCATGGTCTCCTCTTTAAGTGATACCGATAGTCGTCTCTGAGCCATCAGTATGTTGTTATATATATTTTTTATATTCACTTACTGTGTTCTAGCTTCTTGTTTTGCTTTGAAATGCCAAATAGTCTGGTCATGTGAGTTAATTTGATTACTGGTGCCTTTGAGGCCCTTATGTCCTGTCACCAGATAGTTATAGATGTTACATGGCAGGTAAGCCCAAGTGTCCGTTTACTTTTCTTATAGTATTCATCTCTAGTGACCAGGTAGTTGGTCACCAAGCATATGTTGCAGAGACCCCCACTATAGTCCTAGATGGGTGTTTCAGTCAGCTAGTGCTGCTCTAACAGAAACACCACAAATGGACGGCTTCAACAAGAAAAGGTTATTCTTACACAGTCCAGTAGGCTACAAGTATAAATTCAGGGTGTCCACTCCAGAGGAAGACTTCTCCTTGTCAGCTCCGGAGGAAAGTTCTTATGTGGCATCAGTCTCTGGTCGGGGAGCACCTTGGTACAGGAAACTCAGGTCTGATGGATGTGCTTTTCTCCTGTTGCTGCCTTCTTGATGGTGTTAGGTTCCCAACTCTATGCTAGCTTCCCTTCACTTTTATTCCTTGTAGGATAAAAGGTGATGGAAGTCACACTCCAGGGAAACTCGAATTGAGCAAGGAGGTGACTTTAGGAAGAGAATTACAGTCCCACCCTAATCCTCTCTAATACAATCCACTCTGTTAACCACAGGCAGAGATTGGGATTTACAGCATAAGAAAATCACAAAATGGAGGGCCACCACAGAATACAGGACATCCCAGCTCAACCAAATTACTACATACATTTTCTGTGGAGGCACAGTTTAATCTATGATAATGGGTAAAGTTGACAGATGTAGGCACAAGTATCTGGTTGCAAGCACTGGGGCAGGCACATGACTGACAGACATTAGCGAGTATCTGTAAGGAAGACATGTCCCTTTATGCTTGAGTCTAGGCGTAGGAACTGTTTCTGCCCTCAGTTCTCAGCTTAGGAGAGCTGGCAGATTATTTGATTTATTTATTTTTTTACCCCTTGTTTGTTAAATTGTTCCCTCTCTGAGGCTAGGATAATGGCTTAGGCTACACACAAGAAGTTTTATTTCCAGCCCAGGTAATGGTGTCAGTCTCTGGAGCCCAGCACAGTGCTGACAAGGGAGGGGAAAGTGCTGGGAAAATGGATACAGGAAAAAGTTAGATCCTTGCATGGTAGATTAGCACAATCCACTTAGTTTTTGATGACTGAACGCTATTTTTACTGATTCTGGAAGCATGAGTAGGCATGCTGCTGCTCAGTCTCTCTCACTACAGAAGGTGCTTTCCAAAAGCCACTGCTCTGCTCATCAAACTCACTGCTGAAGATGTGCCTGCAGAGTGCCAATTCCTGTCGTGTCAGGTCTTGCCAGTCCTAGGTACTTCTGGACCTACTCTCCCTTCCCTGATACTTACTACAACTGCTAAACTTTCCCTTTGATGTTTAGGGCTCCTAGAATGTCATACGTGATTTATTGCGGTGAGGGGGTCCTCTGTTGTTAGAAGAATCACAGGAAGCCTTCTGGCTATGCTTCCATCTTAACTTTACCTCTTAGTTTCTTAAAATATTAAACATGCTCCAGAAATATCACTCCCAAGTATATACTTAAGATAATCAAAAACATGACCACACAAAAACTTATACACAAATAAATGTTCACAGCAGTGTTAATAGCTGAAAAGTGGAAATAATCTAAATGTTTTTCAGCTGATAAATACATAAAATGTGGCATGTGCATACAAGAAAATTTATTATCCATAAAAAGAATGAAGTACTGATACATGCTATAACATGTAACCTTGAAAACTTTATGCTAAGTACAGCATACCTAAATAAAAGTCCCATACTATATAATTCAATGAAATATAATTCATATGTATATCATAGTATATAATTCATATGAAATACCGGAGAAGTGGACTAGTGGCTGCCCAGGGCTGGGAGATGGGGAGTGACTGCTAATCGGTGCAAGGTTTCCAACTGCTCTAAAATTAATTAGTTCTGTTGGCTTCACAACTCTGAATATAATATATCCAACTGAATCGTACACCTGAAAAGGGTATACTTTATAATATAAGAATTATAGCTGATTAAGGCCCATAAACAAGTAGGACAAGGAAGAGAATAACTACTATCAGGCCCATATTACATTTGCTGTGATTCTGCATCCTCACTCCCAACAGCTACTTCGTAACCATGCTATCCCAATGTGGACAATTTTTTCATGAATGACTCCTTTATCCCTCAAATTTCCAGAAATATTTGTTCATTGCTCAAGGTGATCCTCCCAAATCTCTGTTACTTGGCTTCAGCTTAGGAAGGTGATGAGCATTCCTGTATTTTCCCAATGGAGACACAGCTCATCAATTCTCCAAAGAAATCCTTTTTTTTTTTTTTTTTGCCTAAGGAATCAAGAATTCTTAGCCTCTGCTTAAAAAGCTAGTGATGGACCAATGGTGAGAGAATCAGATTGAAGCTGCTCATGTCTTTCATGGACAAGCTAACACTGAACTAAAAAGAAGTCAGCAAATTTTTGCATAAAGAAGCAGAGCCTAAAAATTTAAACTTTGTGGAATACACAGTTTCTGATGCAGTACACCTCTGTTATTTTAAGCCACTCACTTTGTGGTACTTTGTTATGGCAGCACTACAAAATGAACACACCTGTTATGACACTGAATGCCTGAATAAAATAAAAACAAAGCTGGAATTTTAGAGCAACTTGAACTGTTCTCTAAAGTAGGTGAGTCTGACTTCTTTCCAGAGAGTACAGCTTGAAAAGTGGGGAAATGAATAACTGTACAGTGAAGAAACTTGACAAATATTACCTCAGCCAGGTGACCAAGGTCAACATCAATAGTAACAATAAAAAGTCTGTTGCCAAGTCTGTTGCCATTGAATTGATTCGACTCATAGCAACCATATATGACCGAGTATAACTGCCCCACAAAGTTTCCAAGGACCACATGATGGATTTGAATTGCTAACCTTTTGGTCAGCAGCCAAAACTCAACAGTAGTAAGTCATGGTAACTGTATAAAACCTTAATACGATGCAAGGAAAATGACCCTTTAACTCTGTGGCTTTCCTCCCAAAAACATACAACCCATGAGAAAAACACTAGACAAATCCCACAGAAGGGGCATGCTGTAAGATATTGGACCGCTAATCTTCTTAACTAGCAAGGTCATCAAAAACAAGAAAAAGTTGCAGAAGCTGTTACAGCCAACAGAAGCCTATGGAGGAACATGAACTAAATACAATGGGATACTGGAACAGAAAAAAATATTCGTTAAAATAAACACAAAACAACACAACACAAGGGAATCTGAATAACGTATATACTTTATTATAATATAACAATCTTTATTGTTCATTAATAATAATATTGTTCAATAATCTAATTGTTCATTGATTATAACAAATTAGTGCCACAATAATATAAGATGCTCTTAACAAGGGAGACTGGATGTAGGATATATGGCAACTCTCTGTGCTATCTCTTCCATTTTTCTGTGTACTTAAAACTGTTCTAAAATAAAGCCAAGCCAAGTGCCGTCGAGTCGGATAAAAAAGTATATTAAAATAAATGAACTGCTGCATATTTTGCTGTAATGCAGGTCCCTAATAGATCATTAAAGGAAATAAACATAAACAATTTGTTGTAAGCCTTGCTGTACTAATATCCTTAAGTCCACACCATGGACCTATCTTATAAAGGGGGCCATAGAATAAGTAAAATAAATACCCTTAGTAATGAAATGCCCCGTATAGTGTCCAAAGGAAAAAAAAAGTCAACAACCAAAAAGGGGGGTGAATCCCTGGCCACACTGAACTTGAAGAGATAACACTTCATCCTGGCCTACTATATCATCCATTCTGGTACTGGCTGAAACCCACTATTATTTAATGCCATGAATAATTGGTTTGCCTGGAAGAAAAAAATTCTCAATGTAATGAAAATGCCATAAAATTTTAAACTCTGACTATTAAGTAAACATCAGTTGCCACTAAGTCAATTCCAACCCATGGCAACCTCGTGTGTTACAGAACAGAATTGCACTCCACAGGGTTTTCAAAGCTGTGATCTTTTGGAAGCAGATTAGAAGGTCTTTCTTCCAAGGTGCCCTTACATGGTTTGAATTGCCAATCTTCAGGTTAATAGTGAAGAGCAAACCGTCTGCACTCCCAGGGGTTTTTAGATAACTCTTAGTAACCCACTCTGCTCTCAGTTGCAAAGGGAATCAATTTAGAAAGAAGCTTGTAGGCATATAAAATATTTTTAAAATGTCAACTAATATCATTTTTTCCCAATTTAGCTTAATACTAGTTACAGATTGACTAATACTAGTCTCCAACTAGAAAGCAGAATCTCTGCAACTTTTACTTCGAGTACTTTTTTGAATCTAGAAGGTAAAGCTTGATCTTTCAAAAGATGCTGCACATTGAATATTATGGTACTTTAGTTTCACAGATGATTGCCTTTCAAGAGTGAGTTTAATTATCAAGAGGAGTGTGTGCCATTTTTTAGTTTGGACACAAAAAATATGGCTTGGGAAAAACAAATCATTCCTATTGCTCATTCAGCAAATACTGAACCAGCAGCTATAATGCGGAGGGAGGGCAAAACAGACAGTCCCTGTCCTCTTGGCCATAATGTCATTAATCAAATAATCACATGAATTTATGCCAGTTTATGTAACCAACTTGACTGAGTAGTCTCAACAACTTGGTATAAACATAGAACTGCTTTATTTTTCCAGTAAATATTTTTAACTCTGCTCTGTCAATCTTTCTTCTTCCTAGATAACAAGACCCCAAAATATCATCTCAGTCCTAGCACATAACTTGCTGTTCCTTTCAGTTATTAAAACAGATGTTTTTGACTTATTGAGATAAACTTAGAAAGCTAAAACTTCAACTACTTTTTTTATTTAAATTTTCCCTTTCTTCCTATGTGACGAGATTTACAGGTTAGGCAAGGATAAGTAAAAACTTTCCTGCAGTTTTGTCTGAGTCTATCCTCAGAGGGGTAGGAAAACGAGATATCTGGTTCTGGTGTAGGCCAGGCCATGGTGACACTCATTCCCTGTCTCTTGGTCAGCATCATTGGTCAAGCTCGCTATCCATAGGCATGATGTAGACAGTCAGTGCCCCAACAGGCTCAATGATGAGAAATTTAGCTTCCTTATATTTGAGGGTCTTTTGGGTAACTCTAACTGTCCCTGAGTGGTACAGTTTGCACTGTACTGTTGTTGTTCGTAGGTGCTGTTGAGTTGATCTGACTCATAAATGACTTTATAGGACAGAGTAGAACTTCCCCATAGGGTTTCTGAGGACCAACTAGTAGTTTTGAATTACTGACCTTTTGGTCAGTAGTCAAGCTCTTACCCACTACTTTATCAAGTAAATTTAATTGTGCTTACGAAGAACCTGTACATAGATCAAGAGGCAGTCATTCGAACAGAACATGGTAATACTGTGTGGTTTAAAGTCAGGAAAAGCATGCATCAGGGTTGTAATCTTTCACAATATTTATTCAATCTGTATGCTGAGCAAATAATCCCAGAAGCTGGACTATATGAAGACTACCACATCAGGATTGGAGGAAGACTCATTAATAACCTGCAATATACAGACGATACAACCTTGCTTGCTAAAAAGTCAAGAGGACTTGAAGCACTTACTGATGAAGACTGCACCTCAACATAAAGAAAAAAATGCTTACAACTGGACCAATAATGAATATCATGATGAACAGAAAATACTGAAGTTGGCAAGTATTTCATTTTATTTGGATTCGCAACCAAAGCCCATGAAAGTAGCAGTCAAGAAATCAAAGGACACATTACATTGGGCAAATCTGCTTCAAACCATCTCTTTGGAGTGTTAAAAAGCAAAGGTGTCATTTTTTTTTTTTTTTGGTAGATAGTGTCTTTTTATTTTTTTTATTTTTTATTTTTTATTTTTATTTAACATAACTGAGTGAAAATGTACATTCACATGTAAATTTACATGCCCCCCTATATGCAGCTTCCGCTGCTCTCCCTGTCCGGTGACTGCACACTATTCCTCTCTGCTCCATACATGTCTCATCCTCCCAACAGTCTCCTTTCCCCTCCTCTCCTTCCACTCCCCTTCCTCCAGCCAGAGGTCAGCAAGATGATACCCTATAGATGTATAGAACCATAAAGTGCTTCCAACATAAGGTTACTCTGCATTGCCATGTCCATTCCATTCCTGTCCAAAGAGTGGACCTTTGTTATAATTTATGGGAATGGGCAGCATCAGGGCCGGGGGCCATGCTCTCAGAGGAACCCCAGAACCGCTGGACCATCAATTGAGGTCTTTTAGTGGAGATCTAATGATGCACCTCTTTTTATTCTTTTGTTGCCGGTGAGGCTCCTCTCTGTGAGCTCCGTCATGGCTATCACTGGTCGTGGCCGGGCACCATCCGGTTCTTCCAGTCCCAGGTCGATGTAGGTACCCACTCTTGTGGGTCTCTCTGTCTTCTCGGTTGTCTTTACCGCATGCCATTTTTGGCCCTCGGTGAGCATCCATTCCTGCTGAGTTGGGACCATTTGTTGTCTCCTCGGATGGCAGCTTGGCAGCTTTTAAGACCCCAGACGCCACTCACCAATGTGGGGTGCAGAGAGCTCTCTTAGCAAAACGTTAGTTGTGCCAATCGGCCTGGAATTCGCCTAAGAGCATGGTCCCCTGCCCCCCGCCCCAGCTACTCTATCCTTGCAGTATTGAGTCAAGATGGAAGGAGTACTCAAGTTATGCTGAAATCCACTTAATATTGTTCTTGTTCCTAATGTGTGCTGTCACCGCTTTCTCCCAACTAGATTTCTAGTAACTACCTAAACTAAACCCTCCCCCCCTCGCCCTCCCTCCCTCCCTCCCCTCCCTTGCAGCTGTCAAAGAGTCTTTTCTTCTATATACGAGTCTGTTTTTGAGATCTTATCGTAGAGGTCTCATACAGTATTTGTCCTTTTGTCGCTGACTACTCTCACTCAACATAATGTCTTCCAGTTGAAACCAGGTTAGGAGATGTTTCCTGGAATCATCGTTATTCTTTGTCATTTCGTAGTGCTCTATTGAGTATATGTACCACAGTTTACCTATCCATTCTTCTATTGTTGGGCATCTGGGTTGATTCCATCGTTTTGCTATTGTGGACTGTGCCGCAATAAACATTCTGGTGCATGTGTCTGTCAGTGTGAAAGGCCTTGAATCTGTAGGATATATTCCAAGTAGAGGAATTACTGGGTCAAATGGTATATCGATATCCATTTTTTTAAGGAAGCGCCAGATTGCCTTCCAAAGAGGCTGGACCATTTTGCAACCCCACCAACAGTGTAGGAGGGTTCCACTTTCTCCACAGCCTCTCCACCATTTGTTGTTTTGTCTTTTCTGGATCATGGCCAATCTTGTTGGGGTGAGATGGTATCTCATTGTTGTCTTGATTTGAATTTCTTTAATAGCTAAAGATCGTGAACATGTCTGCATGTGTTTTTTGGCTGCCTGGATCTCCTCTTTAGTGAAATATCTGTCCATCTCCGCAAAGGTGTCATTTTAAGGACTAAGCTGGACATACCCAAGCCATGGCTTGGCTTTATGTATGTGAAAGCTGGACATGAATAAGGAAGACCAAAGAAGAACTGATACCTTTGAATTGTGATGTTGGCCAAGAATACTGAATATACTATGGATTGCCCCCTACCCTATCACCCCCCCAAAAAAACAAATCTGTCTTGAAAGAGGTATAATCAGA
Source organism: Heterohyrax brucei (assembly GCA_028571685.1). Taxonomy (NCBI): domain Eukaryota; kingdom Metazoa; phylum Chordata; class Mammalia; order Hyracoidea; family Procaviidae; genus Heterohyrax; species Heterohyrax brucei. Next base: position 113,645,308 of record CM053143.1, on the reverse strand, counting down.
ATGCTCCTTAAAAGTAAGGATGGTGAGACTTTGTCCCACATATTTTGGACATGTTATCAGGAGGGATAGTCCCCAGAGAAGGACACCATCCTTGGTAAAGAAGCTGGTCTGCCAAAAAGATCTTCAACGACATGTATTGACACAGTGGCTGAGATAATGGGCTGAAATGCAACAATGACCATGAGGATGGCACAGAGCCAGGCAGTATTTTATTCTGTTGTTTATAGGCTTTCTATGAGTCATAGAAGAATTTACAGCACCTAACAACAAGAAGTAACCCAAGTTGGTGGTTGAACCCATCCAGATTCACCACGGAGGAAAGGCCTGATATTCTGCTTCCATAAAGACTGCACGGTCTAGTCACTTCCAACTAACAGCAATCCTATAGGACACAGTAGAACCGCCCATAGAGTTTCCAAGGATTATAGCCAAGAAAATCCTACGGAGCAGTTCTACTCTGCACCCAATAGGTCTCATGAGTTGGAACTGACTCAGTGGTAATGAGTTTCTTTTTAGGATGACTCAGCTACTCTTCCAGCTGATAGTCTCATATAATTTTCTTTGATGTGCAAGCCCATTTGCCCCATACTGAACAGCAACCCTGCTACTCTAAAGCTCAACTATGTTCCATGATCTCAGTTCTACAGTGTATGAGTCAGATTTGCCTCTGTACCCACCTGAAATCAGGAATTTCCTACCTGGCGTGGACACAACACATACTGTCTTCTATCATATGTCTTACCTCCTCTATCCTCCTATTAGGTAGGAGCAGATCAATAAGCCCAGCAACAGAGTGTACATCCTGCTAGAAGAGGGGATTTCAGACTTCAGATACTCTCTGTGCCAAAGAAGCCAATTTAACACCACCTCAGAAGTTATTGCTTATAGATTCCCAGTGAACCATGGCTTTTCACTTAGAACAAATTTCCAAAATATTTGCTCATTTTCAATGACAGTGCACAGAAATAAAGTGAGAACTGTCAATGTGTTGGCTGTGTTAGCAAAAGAACATCTCAAAGTCTTCAGATGCTTCAAAGGGAAAGTCATGTAAGTTCAGTAACAGCTCACTGTTTTCATCTACTACGGAGAAACAAGGTTGCAAGTTCATTTCTGTCAAATGTTAAATAGTTCTTATAATTGTAAATGCTATTGTAAATTCAGTTTAAAATTTTAACACCAAACATAAATTAACATAGTTTCTCTAGTTATAACACTTTGGTTTAATGTATCTAAATATTTACTATTTTTCTTGAAAATAGTTTTTAAGTAGAACGATTTTTAGGCCTACTAAAGTAACAAAACTAATGTTAGGTAATAAGTAGAACCACAAAATTTGTAATTATTTTAGCTTTTCCCTTTTACTCTTAAGTGTCCTAGGTAAGTTATACATTAGATTTAAGTCAATGTAAGTTATATAGTCCTCATATCCAGAATACCTACCGGAGTTATACAATTTACCTTTCAACACAGCTCATAAGGCATTTCATCTCTAAAGCAAGGTTTTTCCAATACTCCTCCCCTTCCTCTCAGTTCCAAACAAAATTATCACTCAATGCTATGTGTTATACTTAACCTGCCTGAGGTGAGCGTGGTAAAAAGAACATTCAAATGTCTATGGTTCTACTTATGCTCTTCCCCAGTTTGAAAAGTGTCTGGTCTGTTGGGGAAACTACAAGTCCATCTGGTGTGGCAACAGAATCAAGATGAACAGATAGGAAGGAAGTGAAGTTGAAAGGTCCAGTAATATTCGGGACCTTTTAAAATCTGACCACAACCAAAAATTTTGAAGTTTATCTTCTAAAATATTTCCACAGAGGAGACTAACAAGATTTCATTCATACTTCTAGGGAAATAACTCTTACAACTGCACAGGGCGGATGGTGAGGGCAAAGACAGAAAGCAAGGAGACCAGGTGGTCCCATTCAGCAGGTGTCATCTGTATCTTTACAAAAATCTTCTTAAAAAAATTGTAGAAAGAATGAATTTAAGAGACATTTTTCGAGGTAGAACTAAGATTTGGTAACCTATACGTAGAAGAATTAATCAAAAGAGCAAACCCAATCCACCTACCATAAAGCCTGACACACAGTAGGTACTCAATAAATGTTTAATTTTCCCATCTCTTAAAAGTGCATACACTTTACAACTGGTGTCCCTTTTCTGTTACTTAGTTATTGGAATAACCATGGTTCTTTTTTAAAAAAACTAGATAGTATATTTCATATGGGAAAAATTTTAAATGCAATGTAGCAATTGCTTTGGAAAACTTACATCGGTGTTTGGCAAAATTTGGAAATACTGACTGAAGTTAAAGACACTCATGCTCTAAGGCCTTGCAAGTCTGATTCTGGGTATGATCCTGTAAGGCACTTGCACACTTCTAAGTGTTTTACGGACAAGGATGCTCATCACAGCACAGTTCAGAGAAAATTAGGAAAACTGAAATGCCTATCAAGAGGAAAATGAACTGTGGAATATTCAGTTAATATTTACTCTACAGATGGACTGACACAGTGGCTGCAACAATGGGCTCACACACAGCAACAACTGTGAGGAGAGGACAAGACCAGGCCGTGTTTCACTCTGTGCCTAGAGTTGCTAAGAGCCAGAACTGACTCAAAGGCACATAACAACAACAATGTAGCATTCATCAGCCTGGGTAAATCTTAAAAACATAATAAGGAAAAAAACAAATTCAGAAGGATATGGTATGATATCATTTAAAAACTACCTAACTAATAAGAAGGAAGAACCTAGTATAAAGGAGGGGTACATAGGAGGTCTTAATGACATTTAAATTCTTCAAAAACTTGAGCAAATGTAGTACAATGTTGAGTGGGTAAACTGATGTGTTCATTATAAGTTTCTTATTCATGTTTGAAATATTTTTCACTAAAAGAAAAGAAAATGCAGTCAAATAACTAAATGCCTCTTTTCCTTAAAGATCTAGAATAGCATTGTGCCCTACAGTTTCTGAAGGCTTCCAGAGAAAGTCCGGATTGCATACTTGATCTCACACATCTAGTATCAGCAGCCACCTTGGTGCTCTAGACAAGGAGGTCTGGGAGTCTGGTGCTTCTTTTTGGCTGTAACTTTACACCATTTGATCAATAATTGTTTTGTGAACTTGAGCAATTCATTTTACTTTGGTCCCCAGTATCTTCACCTCTAGAAATTCAATTAATACAGATAAGGTGATAGTCTGAATATTACAATTAATCCTACAAATAATAACAAAAAGAGCTTCCATGCCTTACTATGTGCCAGAGACTCCGATAAGCACTTTAACTAGGAAGATAAAATAGAACAATGTGTTTATGTCTTTTTGTTATTCTTAATTTATACATCAAGAAATTGAAGTTTAAAGAAGTTAAATAACTTGCCAAGGACATGCAGACAGAGCAGGAGTTTGTAACCCAAATATGTCTGTCATTTTCTGACTCTAGAGCCCATGTGTGGTCATAACCAGACCCAAAGAGTTTTACTGGGTCAGATGGCTGCTATTAGCATTTCTGAACATGGCAGTATATAACAGGGCAGTATCCTCTAAATAAAGACACTTCGAGAGTAAAAGGGGGCCATATTTATAATTACACTGGGACCACAGGTATATGAGGTCTGACAACTAAGCATATAAACTCATCCTAAAAAAAGGGCTACATACCTCATTGCTGAGTATCACTATGGTCACCTTTGAACTACTCTGCTTGGGAAGCTGTGTACTGATCCCAGCACCTAATCCACCCTTCAAAGCAATTTTGGAACTCTTTTTCTATACTGGCCATCAGAGTTGTCATCATACTATCATTGATGTCCTGAATGTCATCAAAATGTCTTCCTTTTGGTGCATCCTGAGATCTCCACTGAAAGACCTCAGTTGATGGTCCAGCGGTTTCGGGGTTCCCCTAAGAGCATGGCTCCCAGCCCTGATGCTGCCCTTACCCATAAATTATAACGAAGGTCCACTCTTTGGACAGGAGTGGATTGGACTTGGCAATGCAGAGTGACCATATATTGGTTGCATTTTATGGTTCTACACATCTATAGGATATCATCCTGCTGACCTCTGGCTGGAGGAAGGGGAGTGGACGGACAGGAGGGGAAAGGAGACTGTTGGGAGGATGAGACATGTATGGAGCAGAGAGGAACAGTGTGCTGTCACCGGACAGGGAGAGCAGTGGAAGCTGCATATAGGTGGGCATGTAAATTTATACGGGAATGTACATTTTCACTCAGTCATGTTAAATAAAAAAAAAAAAAAATGTCTTCCTTTCAACATTTTCTTTATCTTCAGGTAAAGGAAAAAGTCACTGGGTGGCCAGATCAGGTGAGTAGGGAGGGTGTTCCCATACAGTTACTTGTTTACTGGCTGAAAAACTCCCTCACAGACAACTATACAATTAAGTTCACGAACTTGCCTCTGTGCTGCCCTGTGCAATGGCCATTCCAGAAAGTTCCAGAATTACTTTGAAGGGTGGACGAGGTACTGGCATTGGCACATAGCTTCCCAAGGGGAGTACTTCAAAGAAGACTGTAGTGATATTCAGCAGTGAGGTATGTAGCATTTAAAAAAAAAACAATTTAGACAGACTTAATTGTCATACCTTGTGAATCATGATTGTCCCAGGCAAATGGGTACCCTAGTCCTTACTTTCTAGCAGTCAACAAATTCTAGCAGCTTTTTCAGAGATATCACACATGCATAGTGTTTTTTGTTTTTTGTTTTGGTTTTAAAGAAGTAATCAAGAAGATTCACTTAGAAGCCTCATCTAAGGTTCTGCTGCTATTTTAGCATCAGAAGTCCTCCTGACCCAGCTGGCATAGATGCCTGGAATGGTAACCTTCTGATGGAGTGTTCACAAACAGCTGTCATCCACTGGTAAGCACAGATTCTGTTCCAAAGTCTTTCTGGGGTTTATCTCTTATTGCCCTTGTGTTCCAGAATAAAGGGTTTCTATCTCCTCCCTTGCTGAGGCATTTAGAAGAATCTTGTTTGCAAAATAGGATCTCATTCTTGGAAGTCTCTTATATAAGAGTAGGATGATGCTGCCCTCTGGTGTTACCAAGGATGTAACAAGCAGTTGCATGTACTTGGTCAGGATGACACTAAGGTGAAGGCAATGGACCGAGAACATTAGCTGCTACAGCACAAGTATTGTCTTATATTGGTTCTTTAGAGAAGGAGAACCAGCAAAATGTCTGTGCATAAATGTCTACATATGTACATATGCATGTATATATACATACGCACATACACATATATCTACACACACACACACAGATACATGTAGAGAGAGATTTATATCAAGGAAATGGCTCACATGGTTGTATAGGATGGAAAGTCCTAAGTCTATGCCTCAGGCTGAAGGCTTCCACTGACTCATGTAGCTGCAGGAACTGGCAAACACAAGATCAGCAGATCAGACAATGGGCCCTCTAGCTCACAGGCTGCAGAGTCTGACAAATTCCAAGACTGGTAGGTAAACTGATAGCTCAAGAACTAGAGGTTAGATGAATAGCAGCCAGCTGCAGGATCCAGAGCGAGTAATAGCCCTCAAGCATTGCCAGAAAGTCCACCTATACTGGAGGCTGGCTACAGTCCCAAGGAAACTCTCTTTGAATTTACTGGCTGCTCACAGCGGATCTCATCATGGAGGTAATTACATTATACCAGCTCTTACCATGGAGATGATTACATCATTATATGACTATCAAACTACATCGTAACTGCCAAACCACTGACAATCATGGCCCAGTAAAGCCAACACACAATCTGAATGATGACAGGCATTGATACATCTTCCTATTCAGTTGTTACAAAAAGTTCACAAAGTTCTCCTTACTGCAGGTAAAAAAGTCATCAGACCATGGGCTTGGGGAACATCTTGCTCAACTGGCATAACACAGTTTATAAAGAAAATGTTCTATATTCTGCTTTGGTGAGTAGCGTCTGGGGTCCTAAAAGCCCATGAGCAGCCACCTTTGAGGAGCAAGGAAGAGTGAGGAAAAATGAAGATACACGGGAAAGATTAGCCCAAAAGACTAAGGGACCACATTTACTATGGTGTCCACCAGAATGATTCCATGACAAGTGGATGGTACTCAACTGTCACCACTGACTGCTATAATAGGGATCACAACAGAGGGGTATGGACAGAGCTAAAGAAAAATGTAGAACAAAATTCTAACTCAAAAAGAAAGACCAGTGAGGGACATGGAGAACGGTGACACGTTGTGGGGTTGTTAATCACTGTCATAAAACAATATGTGTACTGTTTAATGAGAAACTAGTTTGTTCCATAAGCCTTCATCTAAAGTACGATAAAAAAAACAAAAGGGATCAGAGATATTTAGCATTTTATTCAAGGTCATAGAGCTAGGAAATGAACTGAAATTTGAGCCCAATTCTGTCTGACATGAAAGGCCATTCTGTACCATTCTGTATACCATATACAGACTGAATCTGCCAATTTATTTTTGACAAGGATGCCAAGTCCACAAACACGGATAGAATATGCTCTTCAATAAATGGTGCTGGGACAACTGGATCTCCACATCACATACAAAAATTAAGTAAGAATGGATCAATGACCTAAATATAAGAACTAAAAGCAGAAAATTCTTAGAAACAAATGTAAGAGTTAAGACCTCAAAAACTTGTTTTTGACAATGCATTCTTAGATATGACACCAAATACACAAGGGAGGAAAAAAAAACAGATAAATTGGACTTAAATCTAAATAAAATTGATAAATGTGTATCACCTTACTTTATCAAGAAAGTGAAGATATAAACTCCAGAATGGGAGAAAATACTTAACAGCCAAATGTCTGATGAGAGTTTAATATCCGATATAGATAAATAACTTCTACAACTTAACAACAAAAAGATAAAACAATCCAATTAAACATGAGTAAAGAACCTGAACAGACATTTCCCAAAAAAAGATACACAAGTGGCAAATAAGCACATTAAAAGATGCTCAACATCATTAGTCATTAGGAACATGCAAGTAAAAACTACAATGAGATGCCACTTCATGTCCACAAGGATGGTTACATTAAAAAAAAAAAAAGAACGAAGAAGAAAGAAAAGAATAAGTGAAAAGTGGAACTGCTTCAAGGAATTCCAAGGCTGTGGTCTTTCAGAAGCAGATCATAAGATTTTCCTTCTGGCTACTTCTGTATGGGTACCGCCAGTCTTTCAGCTAGTTGTCTAGCACTTAGCTGTTTGCCATACCCAGGAACTCCAATGGAATGTTTTTCACCCAGGAAGACAAATTAAATTCTGATACATGTTACACAGTGGAAAAACCTTGCAAAACATTACGCTGCATGAAATGAGGTAGGCACAAAAGCACAAATACTGTATAATCTCATTTATACACCTATAAGGAAACCGTGGTGGCACAGTGGTTAAGTGCTATGACTGCTAACCAAAAGATTGCCAGTTTGAATCCACCAGGTGTTCCTTGGAAACTGTGGGGCAGTTCTACTCTGTTCTACAGGGCCACTACAAGTGGCAATTGACTCAATGGCAACAGGTTTGAGTTTTTTATTTATTTTTTCTGGTACACTTATATGAATTATCAAGAATGGCCAAACGCATAGAGATGAAACTTTCTTAGCAGTTACCAGAGCCTGGGGCAAGGAGGGAATGCTGAAAGGTATCGAGTTTCTGTTTAGAGTGATGTAAAACTTTTGGAAATGGATAGTGGTGGTAATTGCACAACAAGTTTAATTAAGGCCACTGAATTGTACAATTAAAAATAGTGTAAATGGTAAACCTTTTGTTATATATATTTTAGCACAAATTAAATTAAAAACTGGGTCTTCACGGGGGTGCGGAGCCAGGATGGCAGAGTAGACAGCTGCTCACCATGACCTCTAATAACAAAGACCTGAAAAGCAAATGAATACAGGCTATATGATATCCTAGGACTCCCGAACATCAAAGGCAAAGAGGAGAAACTGAACTGAACAAAGGGGAAGACAGAACACCACCAAAAGCACACAGAAATCCACAGACCGGGGGCGTGGAGCCAAGATGGTGGACTAAGCCCACGTCTCCTTCTATCCCTCTGGAAACCAAGACCTGAATTGATAATCAAACAGAGCCGTCTGATCACCTAATCAGCCTCAGGACAGGGCACAGAGCTGTTAATTGGGACTTCATACCACTCAGTGAAAAACCTCCTCTCTTTCACTGACTCCCGCTCCTGGCTAGCCCCGGCTCTCACGGACGGAAGGTAAACGCACCAGTTTGACTTTTTTTTCCTCTGTCTCGGCTGGTGGGCGGAGCTGGGTCTTGCCTGGCAGCTGGACTCAGATGCACTGCTGGGGGGATAGGCAGGCGAAATTCCCATATTCTGAGAGCTGGGCTCGGGACTCTGTTAATCTAGCCACTTTGAGCCTTTCGTTTTGTAGCTGCCTCAGCGAGGTTTGTGTGGAGCTTTGCGGTCAGTGTGCGGGACGCCATGTTGGCACCTAGATTTTAGCAGGACCTCGTTCTTAGCCTGGGAGACAGTGCCTACAAATGGGACAGCACTTCTTCGACAGAAAAGTAGTGATTTTGCCCAGTGATGCCTATGTTGGGGGCCCTGCAACAGAAGCAGAGGAATCACTACCTCTTGGCACCTTTAGCCCCTCTGTCTGCTGCCTGTGTGGAGGACGCCATCTTGGATACGGTGGCCGCAGCCGGACCTAATTCTTAGCTTGGGAGCCAGAGCGTGCCCACAGGATAGCGCTTTTCTATCAGAAAAGCAGTACTTTACGCAGTGTCCTCTAAGGCTAGGCCCTGTCAGCAGAGGCCAACAGGGCAGTAGCATTGCTGTATTCTGAACTACTCTGTTATCATCTGGGGTTGGATATAGTGGTGCTTACTTTGTCAAATGAGAAGAGGGATCTTTACCCCTGAAAACCTAACTGACTTGTGAACTGGTCAGATACCTTTTGCTTTACATTTGAAGACAGCCTAGAGAAACTTTCGCAATCCATCCTCACAGTACCTCTTCCAGCCTCTACATACTCACATGGGACCCAAAAAGCAACAGACAATTGTGGCATACAAGCAATCACTCATGGCTTCAGAAGGCTCCCAAACAAAGCAACCAAGGAGTTTTCCAGATGAAGAAACTTTTATGAAAGCATCAGGAAGTGAATACAAATTGATTATACACAGAGCTCTTCTAGACCTTATACAAAATGCAGCAGAACAAAATGAAAAATTAAGCAAGTTGTTTGATCTGATGGAACACCAGTACTCTGAAATCCAACAGATCAAGACGAAAATCAAAGACACAGAAACTTCCATGCAAACCCAAGAAAACAGAACGGAACAAATGGAAAAAAGAATTTCTGACTTGGAAGACAGAGCTACTGATGCCAGCGTCTATGAGCAGAAATTAGAAAAAAGAAACAAGGAAAATGAAGAAACATTAAGAAACATGTGGGACTCTATTACGAGGAACAACCTTCGATTAATTGGAGTCCCTGAACAGGGTGAAACATCTGAGAACACAGAAAGTATTGTTGCTGAGCTGCTGAAAGAAAACTTCCCAGAAATCATGAAGGAAGAGAATATAGACATCTCAGATGCATATCATACGCCACCCAATATAGATCTCAAAAGAAAGACTCCAAGACATGTTATAATCAAGCTTAACAAATGAAACACAAGCAGCAACTCTTAAAGGCAGCAAGACTCAAGGCAAAGCTAACATTCAGAGGGAAACCCTGTAGGCTCTCATGAGATTTCTCAGCAGAAACCATGCTGGCACGGAGACAGTGGCACGACACATTCAAAGTCTTGAAGGAGAAGAACTTCCAACCAAGAATTATACATCCTGCAAAACTATCTTTAAAATACGAAAATGAAAATAAGATATTCCCAGATAAACAGAAACTCAGAGACTTTGTAAAAACCAAACCCAAACTACAAGAAATACTGAAAGTTCTTGGCTTTGGCTTAGAAGAATGAAACTACTAACTTTATATTTTAGAACAACACACTACTAAATACTCTACTTATTTAGGGAAGGCTCCAACGTAAATCACAGCTATGATATGGAAAGAAGCAATCCAGTGATCATCATGAAAACTATGGTACCATCATATAAAAAGAGGGATGTACTACAGTTGTTGTAGTCTTCCAGATGGAGAGGAAGATGACAAGACTGGTAGTTATTAAAATTGGGTTTATAAATAGTTTATTAAGGGGGTTCATAGGGGCAGCTGTAAAGTACAACAAAGATGTATCATACCATTTCAAGAAATCTAAAAGACGAGTCTCAACAACTATAAAACCAGCTCTGAAAAAGGTGAAAAATCAACTCACAAAAAAAGAGTGTCCCAAAACAGACTAATAAGAACAACAGAGAAAACATCAACACAAAAACAAATATATCACAATGGCAGCTGTGAAAACATACCTATCAATAATTACATTGAATGTGAATGGACTGAATGCTCCAGTAAAGTGATACTGTGTGTCATCTTGGATCAAAACACATGACCCATCCATATGTTGTCTACAAGAAACTCACTTGAGACCTAAAGATAGGAACAAACTGAAAATTAAAGGATGGAAGAATATATATCAAGCTAACAATGAACAAAGAAGAGCAGGGGTGGCAATTCTAATCTCAGACAAAATCAATTTTAATGTCAAATCCACCATCGTGGACAAAGATGGACACTATTTATTGCTGAAAGGTTCAGTACACAAGCAAGACTTAACTATATTAAACATTTATGCACCTAATGTCAGACTACCTAGATATGTCGAAGAAACACTGACTATGCTCAAAAGAGAATTAGATGACTCCACAATAATAGTGGGAGACTTTAACACTCCACTCTCATTACTAGACAGATCATCTAGAAAAAAGCTCAGTAAAGATACAGAAAACCTCATTGCCACAATTAACCAACTAAACCTCATTGATATATACAGAACATTCCACCTTTCAGCAGACAACTACACCTTCTTCTCCAGTGCACATGGAACATTCTCCAGAATTGACCACGTGATAGGCCATAATGCCATGCTCAACAAAATCCATACCATTGAATTACTGCAAAGCGTCTTCTCAGATCATAAAGCCATCAAAGTTGAAATCAATAGCAGAAAAAACATAGATAGAAAGTGGAACTCTTGGAAACTGAACAACATCTTGCTCAGAAAAACAGGGGTTATAGAGGAAATCAAGGATGAATTAATGAAATTCATGGATTCCAAAGAGAACGAAAACACTTCCTACCAGAACCTATGGGATACAGCCAAAGCAGTGCTCAGAGGTCTGTTTATCTCCATAAATGCACACATCTGGAAGGAAGAAAGAAACCAAATCAAGGAACTAACTCTACAGCTAGAACAAGTAGAAAGAGAACAACAGAGGAACCTCTCGGGCACCAGAAGAAATGAGATCATAAAGATTAGAGCAGAGCTAAATGAATTAGAGAATAGAAAAACAATTGAAAAAATTGAGAAGACCAAAAGCTGGTTTTTTGAAAAGATCAACAAAATTGACAAACCACTGGCTAAACTTACTAAAGAAAAGCAGGAAAGGAAACAAATAACCCAAATTAGAAATGAGAGGGGAGTTGTCACCACAGATGCAACAGAAATCAAAAATATCATAACAGAATACTATGAAAGACTGTACTCTAACAAATTTGAAAACCTAGGGGAAATGGACAAATTTCTTGACTCATACCACCTACCCAAATTATCACAACGTGAAGCAGAACAACTTAATAAACCCATCACAAAGGAAGAGATTGAAAATGTCATCAAAACACTGCCAACCAAAAAAATTCCGGGCCCAGATGGCTTCACGGCAGAATTCTATGAAGCATTTAGAGAAGAGTTATCCCCAGTACTACTGAGACTATTTCACAGTATAGAAAGGGATGGAGTACTCCCAAACTCATTCTATGAAGCCAGCATAACCCTGATACCTAAGCCAGGGAACGATCCAACAAAGACAGAGAACTACAGACCGATAACACTCATGAACCTAGATGCAAAAATCTTCAAGAAAATTCTTGCCAACAGAAGACAACAACATATCAAGAAAATAATCCATCATGACCAAGTGCGATTCATACCAGGGATGGAAGGCTGGTTCAACATCAGAAAAATAATCAATGTGATTAACCACATAAATAACACAAAAGATAAGGATCACCTGATTTTGTCCATTGATGCCGAAAAGGCATTTGATAAAGTCCAACACCGATTCATGCTAAAAACTCTTAGCAAAATGGGCATAGACGGCAAATTCCTCAACACAATAAGGGCCATTTATACAAAGCCAATTGCCCACATCATCCTGAATGGAAAGAGACTGAAAGACTTTTCCCTTGAGATCAGGAACTAGACAAGGATGCCCACTCTCACCTCTCCTATTCAACACTCCGCTAGAAGTTCCAGCCAGAGCAATTAGACAAGACCAAGAAATAAAGGGCATCTGCATTGGCAAAGAGGAAGTTAAAATCTCCCTGTTCGCAGATGATATGACTGTATATGAAGACAACCCCAAGGAATCTATAAGTAAGCTACTCAAACTGACAGAAGAGTTCAGCAAGGTCTCAGGATACAAGATAAAAATAAGTAAATCAGTAAGATTCCTTTATACCAACAATGAGACTGTTAAGGAGGAAATTATCAAATCAATACCATTTACAATAGCCCCTGAGAAGATAAAGTACCTAGGAATTAATCTAACCAGAGAAACAACAGACCTTTACAAAGAGAACTACAAGCGCTTACTACAAGAAACTAAGAGAGACTTAGATAAATGGAAAAACCTACCCTGCTCATGGATAGGAAGACTTAACATTGTGAAAATGTCTATTTTACCCAAAGCAATTTATTCATATAATGCAATCCTGATACAAGTTCCAGCATCATTTTTTAATGAGATGGAGAAACAGATCACCAATTTTGTTTGAAAAGGGAAGAAGCCCCGGATAAGTAAGGTACTACTAAAGAAGAAGAACACACTGGGAAGCCTCTCATTACCCGACCTTAGAACATACTACACTGCCACAGTGGTCAAAACAGCCAGGTACTGGTACAAGAACAGACAGATGGATCAATGGAACAGAACTGAGACCCCAGAGATGACACCATCTGCCTATGAACAGTTGATATTCGACAAAGGCCCTAAGACATTAAACTGGGGTAAAAACAGTGTCTTCAACAAATGGTACTGGCAAAATTGGTTATCCATCTGCAATAAACTGAATCAAGATCCATATCTTACACCTTATACAAAAACCAACTCCAACTGGATAAAAGACCTAAATATCAAACCTAAAACGATAAAGCTCATCCAAGAAAAGGTAGGAACAGCAATGGAAGTTTTAATACACAATGAGGACAGACTCCAAAATCTGTCAAAGAAACCACAATCAACAGAAGAGAAAATAGATAAATGCGAACTATTAAGAATCAAACACTTTTGCTCATCCAAAGACTTTATTAACAGAATTAAAAGAACACCCACAGAATGGAAAAAAATATTTGGCAACTGTATGTCAGACTGACGCCTGATCTCCATAATCTATAAGATACTACAAAATATCAATAAGAAGAAGATAAGCCATCCAATTAAGCGATGGGCAAAGGAGATGGACAGACACTTCACTAAAGAGGAGATCCAGGCAGCCAAAAAACACATGTGGACATGTTCACGATCTTTAGTTATTAAAGAAATTCAAATCAAGACAACAATGAGATACCATCTCACCCCAACAAGATTGGCCATTGTCTTAGGCTGGGTTTTCTAGGGAAGCAAAACCAGTAACACGTGTAGGTACAAGGAAAGATTTATAAAATATATATATAGACAGATAGATAGATACAAATATAGGAAACAGCTCACGTAATCACAGAAGCTGAATGTCCCAAGCTCTGGCACAAGTCTCACGTGTCCACGGAAGCTGAGGAACCCAAGGTCAGCAAGTCAGAGACCAGAGTTGCAGATCACCGGTTGTGTAGGTCAGTGGATCCCAAGCTGGTGGCGAGACGATGCGACAGAGGCTGGAGGTTGGTGGATTCCAAGCTGGTGGCGAGACGAAGTGATAGAGGCTGGAGAACCCAGGATCGGCAGGTCAGGGAGCAGGACTGGGCAGAGGCTGGTGAGCGCAGGATTGGCAGGTCGGGGAGCAGGACTCTCACGTGCCGACTGTAAGGACTGATGAGCCCAGCAGCTGCTAGCTCAAGTCCCGGAACCAGATGCTGGAACCAGAGAGCAGGAGCTCCTGGCCACGTGAGCAATCAGCAGCCGTAGTCCAGTGTCACGAGATGAGAGCCGAGGGGCAAGGAGTCACCACAAACCCTGCCCTGCCACTTAATACAGCAGCCAAATAGGTAGTAGCCAAGTTGACATAATCCTGACCACCATAGCCATGATCCAGAAAACACAAAACAACAAATGCTGGAGAGGCTGTGGAGAAAGTGGAACCCTCCTACACTGTTGGTGGGGTTGCAAAATGGTCCAGCCTCTTTGGAAGGCAATCTGGCGCTTCCTTAAAAAAATGGATATCAATATACCATTTGACCCAGTAATTCCACTACTTGGAATATATCCTACAGAATCAAGGCCTTTCACACCAACAGACACATGCACCAGAATGTTTACCGCAGCACAGTCGATGACAGCAAAAAGATGGAATAAACCCAGATGCCCAACAATAGAAGAATGGATAGGTAAACTATGGTATATATACTCAATGGAGCAGTACGCAATGATAAAGAATAATGATGATTCCAGGAAACATCTCCTAACCTGGTTTCAACTGGAAGACATTACGTTGAGTGAAAGTAGTCAGTGACAAAGGGACAAATACTGTATGAGACCTCTACGATAAGATCTCAAAAACAGACTTGTGTATAGAAGAAAAGACTCTTTGACAGCTGCAAGGGAGGGGAGGGAGGGTGAGGGGGGGAAGGTTTAGTTTAGATAGTTACTGGAAATCTAGCTCGGAGAAAGCGGTGATAGCACACATTAGAAACAAGAACAACATTAAGTGGACTTCAGCATAACTTGAGTACTCCTTCGATCTTAACTCAATACTGCAAGGATAGAGTAGCTGGGGCGGGGGCCGGGGGACCATGCTCTTAGGCAAATTCCAGGCCAGTTGGCACAACTAGCGTTTTGCTAAGAGAGCTCTCTGCACCCCACACTGGTGAGTGGCATCTAGGGTCTTAAAAGCTGCCAAGCTGCCATCCGAGGACACAGCAAATGGTCCCAACTCAGCAGGAATGGATGCTCACTGAGGACCAAAATGACATGCGGTAAAGACAACCGAGAAGACAGAGAGACCCACAAGAGTGGGTGCCTACATCGACTTGCGACCGGAAGAACCAGATGGTGCCCAGCCACCACCAGTGATAGCCACGATGGAGCTCATTAGGTTGAGTCTCACTGACAACACAAGAATAAAAAGGGGTGCATCCTGAGATCTCCACTAAAAGACCTCAATTGATGGTCCAGCGGTTTGGGGGTTCCTCTGAGAGCATGGCCCCCAGCCCTGATGCTGCCCTTTCCCATAAATTATAACAAAAGTCCACTCTTTGGACAGGAATGGATTGGACTTGGCAATGCAGAGTGACCATATATCAGAAGCACTTTATGGTTCTATGCATCTATAGGATATCATCTTGCTGTCCTCTGGCTGGAGGAAGGAGAGTGGATGGAGAGGAGGGGAAAGGAGGCTGTTGGGAGGATGAGACATGTATGGAGCAGAGAGGAATAGTGTGCAGTCTCCGGACAGGGAGAGCAGTGGAAGCTGCATATAGGTGGGCATGTAAATTTATACGTGAATATACATTTTCACTCAGTCATGTCAAATAAAAATTAAAAAAAAAAAAAAAAGAAATCTACAGACCTGACCTGTCCCCAGGCAGCCATAGCAACATAGAGGTTGGTGGGCATCTGGAGAGTCCAGTTGTGCCTCTGGAGCCACGGAGGGACAGCATCAGATCGACTAAAGGTAAGTCTTCGCGTGTGGCCTATCATTCATGTGCGCGGACCTGAATCTTTCCTTCCATAAGGGCTTGTCTCCCTACTGCTCGCTCTCCGCTCTCCCTTCCCCAGACTGCTGCTGGGGCTAGAGTCCGACGCCATTAACTTGCCGGAAGTGGTACCCTTCAAGCTGACCCTGCGTCATTCCCCGCCTCTGCCTGAAGTCTGACGTTATTGGCTGAGCGGGAAGTAAGACTCCTTAAGCCCGCCCTGAGGTAGTCTTTAAGACTCCGAGATGAAACTTGTTTAGCACGGTTGGGGATGGAGGGAGAAGAGAGAGAGAGAAAAAAAAATTCTACCACTTCCCTTAAGCCAGAAAAATTAGGGCAGAGTGTTCCTTCAGATATAAGGGAATATGCCACCCTTGCAGATCCTCAGGGACAGCTGCCAGCCCCTTGCCTTTCTCTGCAGCTGCAGCCAAGCCCCTGGG
The DNA here is from genome assembly GCA_028571685.1 of Heterohyrax brucei. Lineage (NCBI taxonomy): Eukaryota > Metazoa > Chordata > Mammalia > Hyracoidea > Procaviidae > Heterohyrax > Heterohyrax brucei. The sequence goes on along the minus strand of CM053143.1, from coordinate 113,628,842 downwards.
CTTGTATCAACCATGAGAGCCTGTACCACACCCCAGGTGACTGACTACTTGGGGACACCTGAGCTGAATCCATAACTGCAGTTTACTGATGGCTGAGAAACAGCAGTCCATTCCAAAGCACTTAAAGTGCTGGACCATGATCTCTTCAGAAAGCTCTCAAAGCAAAGATTCAGATTTTCCAGAGGAAAAGAACTTCTTGGAATTATCAGAGTTAGAATACAAAATACTAACATTTAGAACTCTTCAAGAGAGGAGGAAGGAGATGAGGCAAAATGCAGCAGAGCATAATGATGAACCAACTACAAGAAGGCATTGCGTGGCAAGAATTAGAGGTTCAGAAAATTAATAGTAAAATTACAGAATTAAACAACTCAATAGAAAGTCAAAGGAGAAGAATGGAGGCAATGGAAGCCAAATTAGTGAGATTGAAGATAAAGTATGTGACATCATTATATTTGAGGAAAAATCAGATAAGAGAATTTTTTTAAAAATATCAAGAAACACTAGGAATTATGTGAGACTATGAAGAAGAATATTCTACGAGTTATTAGAGTTCCAAAACAGGGGTGATAACAAAATACAGAGAGAATTACTGAAGATTTCCTGAAAGAAAACTTCACTGATATCAAGAAAGATGAGATGATATCTAACCAAGATGCTCATTGTACTCCCTCAGATGGAGATCCCAAAAGAAAGACACCAAGGGATATTATAATCAAATCTGACAAAACTAAAGACAGGGAGACAAGTGACTAAAGATAGGGAGAAAAGTGGCTATATAAACAAAAAATAACTTACAAAGGAGAATGAGTAACACTAATCTCCAACTATTCACTAGAAACCAAGCAGGCAAGAAGGCAGTGAGGTGATATATACAAAGCCTTGAAGGAAAATAGTTACCAGCCAAGAATTATATATCCAGCAAAATTGTCTCTCAGATATAATGGTGAAATTAGGACATCTCCAGATAGACAGAAATTTAGGGAATTTACAAAAACAAAACCAAAATTACAAGAAAACCAGTAACACCAAGTAACAACCCAAGAGCAGAACATGAAACACAGGAACTGGATATCAACCCAAATAAGGGAATCATAAAAATTAATTGTGGGCAAAACACTGAATACAGAGAAACAGAGATGTCATTATGTAAACATTATAACAAAACAGGATCTCAAAAGAAAATGTAGTCATAGATCTTCTATATGGAGAAGAAGGCAAGGCAGCATAATTAAACCAAACCCACTGCCATCAAGTCGGGTCCCACTCACAGTGACCCTGTAGGCCAGAGTAGAACTGTCCATCTAGTTTCCAAGGAGCGCCTGGAGGATTTGAACTGCTGACCTTTTGGTTGGCAGATTTAGCACTTAACCCAGTACACCACCGAATTAAAGTAATTAAATATTCGTTTAAATTTAGAAAAATAGGGGTAAATGTTAAGATAACCACAAAGGAAACTATCAATCCTGTGCATGAAAATAAAAAACAAGAAAAACATGAAGTCTCAGTGAATAGGAAACCACTAACACTGAAAAAGATGGACAGAAAGCAGATAAAGAAAAAACACTCAGCACAGAAAATTACATGGAACAAAGAAATTGGCTGCAAAACCCACCCACACACAAAAATAAAAATGAGACATTAAGCTCACATTTATAGAAATAATGGCTGTTACATGACCAGATACATGCACACCAATGTTTATTGCAGCAGTTCTTGTCCAGAGGTTAGATGAGAGGGTGCAAGCTGGCAGTTGTTTGTTGAATGGATACGGGACATACAGAGTAGAAAGGAGGAGTGTGCTGTCATGGGGAGGGCCAGGGGGAGACAAGTTATAGCAGTATATGGGGTGTAGGTGCAAATTTTCATATGACAAATTAATTTGGATTGTGAACTTTCACTTAAAGCACAATAACACTAAAAAAAACCCTGGGTCTTCAAACATGCAAACATATTTATGTAATACCAATGTTACACCAGAAATTATACTTTGGATAGACTGATTTATTCCATAAAGTGACCCCAAAGTACTTAATGATGAAATATATGCACCACTATGTGCAGGGGGGTTACATATAACTGTGTATGATATGAAAGGTGCCTTGGTGCCTTTCCTGGTTTCTTTCACCTCTAATGGTCTCCTACATCTTTGTGAATATTGTCCTACATACTTCATAAAAATCCACTGCATTTATGACTTACCCTCATCTCTCCCTTACTTCTGAACTTCTTATCACTTTCTCTATACAAGTTATCTTAGTCACTTTGTATTATAGCCATGAGTTTGTCTAATTCCTCCATCCACTTTTCTTATATTACATAATAAATTGCCTAAAAGCTGAAACTGTGACTTTCTTTTGTTGTTTAATTTTGAACTTCTATAGGACCTATCACAGTACTCCATGAAGACTACACACTCAAAACTTCTGCAGAATTTGGACTGCGATAGATTTAAGCCTGGTGATGTAGTGGTTAAGTGCCACAGCTGCTAACCAAAAGGTGGTAGTTCAAATCTGCTAGGTGCTCCTTGGACACTCTATGGGGCAATTCTACTCTGTCTGTAAGGTCACTATGAGTCGGAATCAACTAGACAGCAGTGGCTGTGGGGGTTTCTCGGAGGTAGATATCAGCCACTGTCATTGTTGACATTTTAATTCCAAGAGGTTAATGTCTTCTTCTAACTTGATAACATTCCCTTGTTTCCTCTTACAGTTGAACTAGCTACGTTAAATGTCTAACCTGGCAGGATCCGAGCTCACATCACATTCTGGCATTCTGGTGAAAATGCTGGACCCAGGAGCTGGGAAGTGGGCTGGAGGTTTTTCTCCCTTCACCTCTCAAGAGCAGAGACGGTAGGGGCAGTGTTCTGCTATCCTGGTTGCAGTTTTGCTTCCTTTTCCCACCCCCCTCCTCTATATTTGGTAGTTGCTATGTTCTACCCCAGCACTGCACCGTCTACTTTCTCATTCAGTTGCTCCCTTAAATAGAACCTTTCTGCTTTTTCCTATCCCTAAATGGCTTTCACTGATGCCTGACTCTAGTGTGTTCTCTGTTTTCAGGGAAATGTGACTAACCTCATGACCTCTAATTCTGCTACAGGCCAGCTGTCTTCCCACAGGCCATATATTAACCCTGTTTAAGCAAGTCTTTAAATTCCTGGGATGCTTAGTCAGCAAAAGCAGCAGCACCATCTGCTAGGAGTTTAACTCCTAGCTCCCAGGCTGCAACAGTGCATGTGATTGCACATCGCCTAATACCTGAATGACCCTCTGAAATTCCATTCGCAAGTATTGGCAGCATAAGTTCTGCTATCATAAGGAAAAATTTTGGTACAGTTATGTTTCAATGATATAATAGCAAAATATTAAATAACTTAATAACTTAAATAAACATTCAATAAATATACAGTTCAGCCATACATAGCACAACAGCTTTTAAATATTTGTATGTAATATTCTGTGGTTTAGAAGAATATTTATTAACCTGGAGAAATGTGGACATTATGATGTTAAGTGGAAAAAACAAGATACAAAAACTAGGGCTTCAAATCAGTTCATTTCAATGCGACTCCCTGCTGATAATTTACATTTCTGTCCCCCAGATATACTGAATCAGAATCATAAGACTCACTTGGAGGATCCATAAGAATCACCTGGGGATCTTCTTAAAATGTATCTTATGATTCAGTGTATCTGGAGTGGAAATACAGCTTCTCTTCAGGGGTTGCATGATAGTGAACAAGTTTGAAGTCCTCATAAAAGTGAATAAAAAAGTAGTAACCATTTAGATATATTTTCATCCAATCATATTTTTTTAAACATACAATTTTTAAAGACAAAGGACTATATATGACCTATAACTTACTAGTATAATGTTTCTAAGCCATATGAAACCAAAACAAAACATTGCCATTAAGTCCAACTCATAGCAACCCTGTAGGACAGAGTAGAACTGCTCCATAGTTTCCAAGCAGTACCTGCTGGATTTGAGCTGCCTGCCTTTTAGTTAGCAGCCATAGCACTTGACCACTGTGCCACCTGGGTTTCCTTAAGCCATACAGATTTAAAAAACAAAAAAACTCACCATTCAGTCAGTTCCAACTCATAGTGTCTGGTGGATTTGAACTGCCAACATTTTGGTCAGTTGGAATAGCTCTTAACTATTACACCACCTACCTTTCCACCGTATAGGTGGCACCCAACAAAATTTGGTGTCTGAGGTTATTATTTGTTTTTCGGAATAGAAAATCACTAATACTAAGAATAGAGATAGATTTTATTAGAGTTAAGAGTTTTCAAAACCGTGAGTTTTCTATAATGTATAGTGGCAGAGTAGAGTGAAAAGGACTGAAAGTGGATTTAGACAATTTGGGTTCAAAATTCAGCTCTTTCCACCTGCATGTCATATGGCCTTGGAAAATTTGTTTATCTGTATTTTACAGATGAAGAAGTTGAAACTAATACAACTGCTCTGCCTTGCCTACCTTGAAGTGAAAAAGATAATGAGGCTATTAGTTTAAAAGTCACTTTTATATAATAATAGGAATAACAAGTCAAAGTCAATAAGGTATAAGCTCAGCATGTTAGCCAGCACAAGTGACAGCCAGTAGGGATAATGAACCACTCCATCACTCCATCAGTTTCTGGGATTTCTTCAACATCTCGTTCTTCAGTATCACCATAAAAAAATCAACTCTTCCATTTTTCTCCTGTCTTCTCTCTTCTTCTTCTCAAAGTAATCTTAGGCTCTCTTCTTACATATCTCTGAGGCACAGATTTTTCCAGTTCCAAGTCTCTCAAGTTGACTAGGACTCATAGTGATGTCATGTGTGTCAGAGGGTTTTCAACAGCTGATTTTTCCAAAGTAGATCTACTGAACTTTCCTCCCAGTGTCTCCAGGTGGACTCACACCACCAACTTTTCAGTTAGCAGCCAAGCAAGTCCCTTGTTGGTACAAATTCATTGAGTCTGACCATAACTGGAATCACAGATTCTAAACCATAGCACACCTATTGCCTCTGAATCCATTCAAACTCATAGCAACCATATAGGACAGAGTAGATCTGTACCACAGGGTTTCTAAGGCTGTAAATATTTATGGAAGCCAATTGCTACACTTTCCTCCTTCAGAGCAGCTGGTGGATTTGAACCACCAATCTTTTGGTTAGCAGCCAAACACTAACCATTGTGCAACCAGGTTCCCTTAGTCATAAATTAAATAAAAAAAAAAACCCACTGGCATCAAGTCAATTCCGACTCATAGTGACCCCAGAGGACAGACTAGATCTGCCCTGTCGAGTTTACAAGGAGCCCCTGGTAGACTTGAACTGCTAACCTTCTGGCTAGCAGCTGTGGCACTTAACCACTATGGCACCAGGGTTTCCAGTCACTGATTAGAGGACCAGAAAAGCAGAACAGAACAAACATGTCTCTTATTCCATCATTTCAATAAGATGCTCCTCCTTGAAAAGACACAAGGCACCATCACCAGAGAAACTGGCTAGCATTGAGTACATAATTCCACTGGAAGGTGACAGTATCATCACTGCAGTTTCAGACAGGCAGGATCAGAAATTTGTACAGAAATTGTCTAATTCTGGCAAATAGGCAAAAATTACATATATATATTTAATACTTGCTTTTAATAACCATCCACTGTAAGACCTTTGACACATATACTGCAAAGGTCTCTTATTTCTCTCTACGGTATTTGTTTTCAGGACACAGGAGAGGAACTGAGAGCCCACATGACATGACAATTGTCCCTCCAGACAGCTGAGTATTTCCACAAGGAGACTACAGCATCTACTTGGAGGACCTTCTTTAACACGTAGTTAGATAGCAGGTGTTCAGCACACAGCTCAGTCCTGCCAAACACAGTGCCATAACCAGTCCCTTCATTTTCACTCAAAATCTAATCAGCTCTGAATAATACCTCTAGATAGCATTAGAGAAAAAGAGAGGTCAGATTAAGCCAATAAAGAAGTCAAGTCCTCCATTCTGCCTTAGAGTTGGGGGAGAAAGCATACAGGGGTTCAATTAATTCCTTGATAAGTTTTCCATCTTTATGCATTAGAACCCCTGCTGGCATGATAGTTAAGTGCTACAGCTGCTAACCAAAAGGTCAGCAGTTCGAATCCACCAGACATTCCTTGGAAACCTGATATGGCAGTTTTACTCTGTGCTGTAGGATTGCTCTGAGTCAGAATTGACTCGGTGGCAATATATTTGGTTTTTGGTTTATACCTGAGCATATATCATTGTCCTTATTCTGTTCAGTAAACACACATGTACACCACCAACACCCAACTGTGGAGACTAAGGTCTCAAATATCTATAACACAGAAGAAGCTGAATTCGAGAAACTTAAGAACCTAATGAGTAAAAAGAGCTGGCAGACTGACAGAGTTTAGGACTAAACATATAGAAGTCTGTTATAATTAAATAAAGCAAAACTATATATCAGCATAGTAAATAACAAGATAATCAGCAACTTTTGCTTAACTTACATAAGTAAAAAATGGGCCTGTACTTAAAGTGGAGCAGCTGCTTGGGTTTGAACTACCAACATTCTGATTAGCAATCTAACACTCAATTATTGTGCTACTGGGCTCCTCTTAAACTGGAGGAGAAAGATTATTAGTTATTAAGTGTTACTAGTCATACATCTGTAATATATGACTTAACTCTTTCTATGGCTCCTTAAACCTTAGAATAGCCTTGCCTGAAATCTTTTAATCAAAAGGAGTAAATCTGTTATCCAAGAAACACAACTGGAGAAACAGAATTGAGAAAAGAAAGATACATTAGAGTTGGAATACACTAAAATTAATAGTGCCTGAAAAGTTCCAAGGAGTTCTTGGTGATGCAAATAGTTATAAACATTCAGCTACTAGCTGAGAGGTTGTGGTTTGATTGCACCAAGAAGTACCTGGTGATCAGTTACTGAAATGTCACAGCCTTGAAAACTCTATGGAGCGGTTTTACTTTGTGCACATGGGGTCTCCATGAGTCAGAACTAACTCAAAGGCAACTAACAACAATAGATACTTCCAAGGAGGCAGTTGGAAATGGAAAACTATAAATAAAGTGATTAGGGCTGGTGATAAACATTAGGAGGCCATTAAAATAGCAACAGTAGGTTGGATGAAAAGGAAAGGAAGCAGGCAGGGCTCCTACCTGGGGATAATTCAAGGATAACAGATATCCAGACGAGGTCATGTAATGAGGGATATTACTGATGTCAAGATGGATCTTGGTTGAGAGCAGATAATACCAGAAAGATGTTTATTTGTGTTTTATTGACTGTACAGAGGCATTCAGCTGTGTGGATCATAACAGGTTATGGATAACACTGTGAAGAATGGGAATTCCAGAACACTTAATTGTGCTCATAAGTAACCTGTACATAGACCAGGAGGCAGTCAATTGTTTCAACAAAACAAGGAGATACTGTGTGGTTTAAAGTCAGGGATGGTATACAGAAGGGTTATAACCTTTTACCATATTAACTCAGTCTGTATGCTGAGCAAATAATCTGAGAAGCTGAACTATATGAAGAAGAATGTGGCATCAAGATTGGAGGGATACTCATTAACAACTTGTGATATGCAGATAACATAACCTTGCTCACTGAAAGTGAAGAGGACTGGAAGTCCTTACTGATGAAGATCCAAGACTATAGCCTTCAGTATGGATTGTACCTCATGGTAAAGCAAACAAAAATCCTCACAACTGGACCAATAAGCGACATCACTGAAATGGAGAAAATGTTGAAGTTGCCAAGGATTTCATTATACTTGGATCCACAGTCAATGCCCATGAAAGCAGTTGCCAAGAAATCAAATGATTAATTGCAGTAGGCAAATCTGCTCTGAAAGGAACTCTTCCAAGTGCTAGAAAGAAAAAATGTCACTTTAGGTATTGTCATGATATTGTCAATCGCCTCATGTGCATATGAAAACTGGACAATGAATTCATGACTTTGAAAAATGGTGCTGCTGAAGAATATTGAATGCAAGTCTAATAATTAAGTCCATGAACTTAATTGTTCTAAGTGCTACATATCTCATTGCTGAATATAACTACCATTAGCTTTGAAGTACTCCCCTTGGGAAGCTATGCACCAATGCCAGTACCTAGTCCACATTTGAAAGCAATTTTGGAACTCTTTCTGGAATGGCCATTGCACACAGTGGCATGGTGGCAAGTTCGTGTACTTGACTGTGTAAGTTGTTTGTGAAGGAGTTTTTAGACAGTAAACAAGTAACTGTATTGGAACACCCTCCCTACTGACCTGATCTGGCCCCCAATGACTTTTTTTTTCTTTACCCCAAGATCAAGGAAATATTGAAAGGAAGACATTTTGATGGCATTCAGGACATCAAGGTAATACAATGACAGCTCTGATGGCCATTATAGAAAAAGTTCCAAAATTGCTTTGAAGGGTGGACTAGGCGCTGACATTAGCGCATAGCTTCCCAAGGGGAGTACTTCAGTGGAGACCACAGTGATATTCATCACTGAGGCATGTAGCACTTTCTCTAGGATGACTTTGCAAGCTTAACTGACAGTCTTAGTATACTATGGACTGCCAGAAGAACAAACAAATCAGTCATGGAAGAAGTATAGTCAGAATGCTCCTTAGAAGCAAGGATAGTGAGACTTCTTATGTAATTTGGACATGTTATTGGGAGGCACCAGTCCCTAGAGAAAGACGTCATGTTTGGTAAAGCAGAGGATCAGTGAAAAGGAATAAGATCCTCAGCAAATGGATTGACACAGTGGCTGCAACAATGGACTCAAGTATAACAATGATTGCGAGGATGGCACAGGACTGCATATTGTTTTATTGCTGTGAATCAGAACCAACTCAGTGGCATCTAACAAAACAGAGAAAGAAAAGGGACCAAGACAAACAGATAAGTGATTTTTCCCACTAAGTCTTCTTCAACTCTTCAGAAGGGTCATACAAGCCAAAAGAATAGAAATTTTTCAGAAGAAATGGATACTTATCATAGTTGAATGCTGCTGAAAGGTAGAGAAAACTAAGGATCAAAATCATTAATTTGATGTCCAGGATTTGATGGATATCTAAGATTTGGCTTCTGGACTCAGTCCTCCACTAAAACGTCACTCTCAGGTCTAGAAGATCTAAAGAGTGGGTGTGATGAGGGAAACAGAGACAAGGGTCAGCTCCTGCTTCTCTTCACTACCCAACTTGTTATTGTTCCATCCTCTCATTCGAGACGCAAGAGTAATGGGATCAAATGAACTTCCTAAAGGATGAAAAAAGCTTAATTAGATTGAGTTTGAACTGCTGTTCAATTATGCTTATATATAAATACATTAGCCATTACATTTCCTTTACCCAGGTTATGTTATTTCATTCTTTGCCTACTTAAAAGATATCCCTCCCATTTTTTTAACCAATAAATACAAGCATTACTATATGAATGAAAAGGAAAATTGAAGATTCTATAACATTAAATAGAACAGAGTAGGAGGGCCAATTAGTAGTAATCAAGCCTGACTGCCTGTGGAAACCTTATTTTCTCCTATGGTACTTCCAGATGCAGTAACAAGGAAGTCTCTATGCTTAAACACCTACAATAATAATTTAATAATTCTCCCTTTTACTATTCAGTGTAACTTTAAGGGGAGAGAACTAAGAATAAACCGAGGCTGTTGTAAAGAGGCTCAGTAATTAATTCCTCTCCTATATGATAACAGTTCTTAAATATTTGAAAGGTTGTCCTATTTCTGCCTTCTTTCATGAACTCATTCAATAAACATTTATCAAGGACACTATGCAAAGATGGGGAAAAAAATAACTATTTACTCTCCAAAATTGAGGAATTGCAGAAAGAACTGTCTGGCAATTTGTCACCTCCTAAACTTACCCATCGGTTTTCTAAGACCTCTGTGCCTTTTTTTAAACCCCGAGAAGCGTGCCTAGTGTCTGCCTTGCATCAGGAAATTAGAAGACATGTTTCTATTTGCCTTTTTCATCACAATACAGTACTCGATGTCACATTGCTCATAAGTGGTGAATTTACAAACACTTGGTAACTCTTTTAGGTTCACCCAGAAGACAGATATTTATGGTGATTGACCAAAGAAATCCCCATGGTTCAACTCGAAAGCATTACTATGTAAGATGGAGAAACTGACCATGTGGACAGCATTCAAGATTCTTTAGAAACAACTGCTTGGACAGTTGGGTTGGAGAGAAACTCAATCTGGTGGGTTGAAAGAAGCGCACATTCTCATGCTGTCAGCCTGTGTTGCAAATCTTCCTTCACTGGGAAAAAAAAAGTATAAAATCTTTCATGGATAGTTAGGTCAATACCTGAATCTAACTCTCCGACCACAGGGTACAGAATCCACAACATGAAGTCTCTCTCTATCTTTTTTAAATAGTATAAATATAAAGTTCCCAAACTTTCTAAATTTGTCTGATTTTGGGTCAGTATAGCTCATAAACTATAAGGGCATAAGCAAAATGTCTGGCAAGAGTATTGCTGGTTTAATAAGCCAAAGAAGAGTCTTAAAATAGAAGGTAATTCCCCTCTTTTTTCCCACGGGTTCTTGTTTTATAAATGTGGGAATACTAAAAATAAAGATTAGATTTTCAACATAAATATCTCTAAGCAGGATTCACCATACTATTTCCTCTCCATATGTTGTCAAACATGATTTCTGTACACTACATTTAGGCAAATCCTCTTGGCTAACAGATGCAAGTCACCAAAGAAAGGCAAACTTACAGGAGAGAAAATGTATATTTTGGGGTTCTCTTATTTTCACTATCAACAGCTAAACTTCTGAAGCTTCCTTCAGAATAAGAAAGCTTAGGTAGAATCTCATTTAAACATTTGTTATTATAAGTATTTTCATCCCTCTCATAATATAATTTTCTACAATCATTCCTTCTACATACAAAAAATATGTAGGAGGTCTTACCAGAAATAATGCTGGGGTCACACAAAAGTTATCTGGGATTTATGCTGTTGTTATTCCTGCAACACTAAAAAACAGTGCAGTCCAAGAGAAGTACAAGGTGAGCCACATGTCTAATTTCAAACTGTCTAGTACTCTCATTTTAAAAAGTAAAAAAGGAACAAGATTAATTATAATAATAGATGCTACTTCACTCAGTATGTTAAAAACTATCACTTCAAGTCTTGAATAAGCTATATGTGGCTTGTGGCTATTGTGTTGGACAGCAAATACGAACACAAAAGTGCCTGGAGAATCACAGAGGCGTGGATTTATAACAGATTTATAATATGCAAACCAAGTAGCCGCTCCCAACCAGACTCTCACCTCAAAAAGACCAGAAACACTCCTTTCAATAAAAGCATTAAGAAATGCACTGGTGAGGGGAACACATTCATACAAAGGTTAGTCGCATCCATCGCATCCAGCAAAATCGCAGCTTTAGGCTGTGGTTGTGCGGAGTTTAAGAATGGCGAAATGGAGTTCTCCTTCTGGTGTGGCATCTTGAGCACTGCAGACCTGCTCCTCTGTGAAACTGATAAAAATGTTATTTTGAAACAATCATTTAAAGTCTCTAGAAATGGTTCTTAGCACATATGTTCTAGTAGCTTATTAGTGGATTTATTAGGATGTTTTATATACAAGATAATTTTATCTGCAAATAAAGATAAACCTTTCTAACCTGAATACTTTTTCTTTCTTGTTTGCCTAATGGCCCTGGCTAGAACCTTCAGTACAGTGTTGAGCAGAAGTGATAATGGTGGACATCCTTGTCTTCTTCCTTATCTTAGGGAAAAGATTAGATTTTCAACATAAATATCTCTAAGCAGGATTCACCATACTATTTCCTCTTCATATGTTGTCATACACGATTTCTGTACACTACATTTAGGCAAATCCTCTTGGCTAACAGTGACTGGTACAGCTAACAACACCTTTATGTGTGATATTAGCTGCAGTTTTTTCATACACACAGTGTAATAGATTGAGGAAGTGCCCTCTTATCCTAGCTGGTTGAGTGCTTTTATCATGAAAAGGCCCTGGATTTTGTCAAATGCTTTTCGGGTGTCTGTTGAGATGATCATGTAGTTTTTGTTTAGTATTCTATTGTGTTTTGGCTAGTGAGCAAATCTTGCATTCCTAGATTGACTCCCACATGGGCATGGTGTGCAATTGTTTTTATGGGTTGCTAGACTTGATCCTGTGATTTTTTCTTGAGGATTTTTGCATCCTTCATGGAAGGTATTGATCTGCCTTTAAGATTTTCTTCTATCTTTGGTGTTGAGCATTCTTACCAGCTGCATATTTATGAATGTCTTTGTATTTATCCTATTTGGAATTCATTGAGATTCCTGGGTGTGTATTTTTTTCAGTTTGGTAATTTTCAGGCATTACGTATTTTACACCAATAATATGTGCCATCCAATTTGTTTGCAGACCACTCCCTGCCTCTGTGAAGTATTTTCAGAAGAGCCATTGGGCCATTTTTTTTTTTTTTAACATGTCACTGTAAAAAAAATTAGGACAATGCATTCACAAAAATACCTGGTATGGCAAGGGAGTAGTCAGGAAACAAATGTAGAAGGTACATATCATTTGTGTAAAAATATGGTGTTTTTCTGGGGTCTTAAAAGCTGCAAAGCTCCCAAGCTGCCATCTGAGGTACACCAAATAGTCCCAACTCAGCAGCAACAGATGATTACCAAGGACCAAAATTACACGGGGGAAAGAGAACCCAGAAGACAGAGAGACCCATGTGAGTGGGTGACTACATTGACATGTGATCAGAAGAACAAGATGGTACCCAGCTACTGCCAGTGATAGCCATGATGGAGCTCACAAAATTGCGTCTTACTGGCAAAATGAAAATAAAAAGGGGTGCACCCCGAAGTCTCCACTGAAAGACTGCAGTTGATGGTCCAGGGGCCTTGGTGTTCCCCTGGGAGGATGGCCCTTGCTCTCATGCTGCCCCTATCTAGAAATCATAATGGAGGTCAACTCTTTGGACAGGAATGGACTGGACTTGGTGACACAGATGTGTGCACTTTATGGTTTCATGCATCTATAGGATGTCATCCTGCTGACCTCTTATGGGAGGCGGGGGAGAGGATGGAGAGCAGGGGATAGGAGATTGTTAGGAGGATATGACATGTATAGAATGGAGAGGAGGGGTGTGCTGTCACCAGGCAGGGAGAGCAGGGGGAGCTGCATGTAAACGGCATGCAAATTTATATGAGATTGTATGTTCTCACTCACTCATAATAAAAAAAAAATGTATATTTTTTCTACTCCTTTCCTATTTTCCTCTTCTTATAGAAACTCAACAGGTGTGTATTGTTGCACTTAATAGTGTCCCATATTTTCTTCATTATTTCTGCCTCCCTTCTTTGCATTGCATAATCTCTATTAACCTATCTTCAAGCTTGTTATTTCTTTCTTATGCCATGTCAAACTTATTTTTGAGTCCCTGTAGTGATTTTTTTCATTTCAAGTATTGTTGTTTTAACTCTGAATTTCCTTTTATTTTTTTTTTAAAAAAAGACATATCTGATAAGAGACTTATATCAAGGATATATGAAGGACTTTTATAATTCAAAAATAAAAGACAACAATTAAAACATTGGCAAAAGACATGAATAGCCATTTTTCCAAAGAAACTATATAGAAGGTGCTAAGCATGATTAGTCCTTGGGGAAAATGCCAATCAAAACCACAATGAGATATCACTTCATAACTCTAGCATGGCTAGAATAAAAAAATAAGATAATAACAAGTATTGTTCAGGATGTGGAGAAATCATAATGCTCACTGCTGATGTGAATGTAGAATGGCACAGACGCTTTGGAAAACAGTCTGGCAGTTTCTTAAATGTTTAAACACACAGTGACCATAAAACTCAGCAAATCCACTCAGGGATATACTCAAGGGAAATTAAAATGAAACACATGTCCTCCTGAAAACTTGTATGTAAATGTTGATAGCTGCATTACTCATATTTGAAGATGGTGAAAAACCAAATACTGATTAACTGATGATAAAATGTGGCATAGTTATACAATAAAATACTATTCAGCCATAGAAACGAACAAAATCTCAATACATTCAATGACACTGGATACTTTGAAAGCCCTGATAACACTGAGCCAAGCCAAGCCAAGCGCCATGAACCTTGAAATATTATGCTAAGAAGCAAGCTACAAAAGTCACTTAGAGTATGATTCCATTTATATAAATGTCCAGAATAGCCAAATCTATAGAGCCAGAAAGTAGATTAGTGGTTGCTTAGGACTGGAGGCATGGGAAGAGAGGAAAGTGACATTAGAAAGATTAGTGTTTGTTTCTGAGGTGATGGCAATGTTCTAAAATTGACTGTGGTGATGGTTGTACTATATGTGAATATTAAAACAATTGAGTGGTACATATTTGTCAGAGACAAAGAGAAACAGCTTTCCCCTGGAGCCACCACCCTGAATTCAGACTATCAGCCTACTGGACTGTGAGAGAATAATTTTTTCTTTGTTGAAGCCACCCACTTGTGGTCTTTCTGCTACAGCAGCACTAGATGACTAAGACCGAATTTGGTACCAGGAGTGGGGTGCTGCTCTAACCTAAAATGTGAAAGCAATTTTGAAACTGTGAATAGACAGAGCAGCAGCAATGGCAGAGATACAACAGCAGCAGAGGACTAGGAGAAGCAAAACCAGAAGACCAGTGCCAGACAGTAAGAGAGCTGATTGTCTGTGTTTAGGAGGCTTCTTGGCAGAGTTGGATGCCTCCAGGCATTTATTGGTGGAGCTACACAGCTTTGAAACACTTGCCCAAGGAGGGGAGATGCAAATGTGAGGCCAAAGTTGTCAAGAGGGCAACAAACTAGAAAGCAGAACCTACAGCAACAAGGAATACAAGAAGCTGAGCTGCCTCAGTCTCAAAAGATAAGGCCAGGACCTAAGAGATTTCAAAGGGTGGAGCCATGGCTGCTGATGTTTCTAAAGGTAGAATTGTCACTCAGATAGAATAGGAGAATGATGTGCCTAAAGCTGAGGGAGGAGAGTTGCTGTAGTAGTGGGCCTGGAAGCCATAACTGAAGCTCAGGGCCAAGAGGCCGCCCCACTCAGAATCTGGCAAGTATGGCCGATACCTAGAATCTGGAGGACAGGGCTGTTGTTTCCAAGCCTTGAGGGCTAAAGTAATGTGTTTTGCTAACTTGCTTGATGTCTGTTATGCCTCTTTCCCTCTAATTTCTCCTATTTGTAATGGAAATATCTACCTTGTGGCTGTTGCACCATTGTACTTTGGAAGTAAACTCATATTCTAGATTTCACAGATGTTAAGGAATTTTTGGATTTTTTATTTGGAGTTAAGACTTTTGCTATGATGGAGTGAATATGTTTTGCATATTGTAAGGGTGTAATCTGGGAGTACAGTGGTTAGAATGTCAAGGATTGAATTATTTCCCCCCAAAAATGTGTGCACCAATTTGGTTGGGCCATGATTCCCAGTACTGTGTGGTTATCTTCTGTTTGTGATTGTAATTTTTGTGTATGTTGCAAGTCCTAATCTCTGCCTGTGGTTAATGGGGCAAGACTGGATACTGTTAAAGAGGATTAGAGTAGGACTAAAACAACATTAGATAGACAAATTGTATGGTATGTGAATTGCATCTGAAGTGTTAAGAAAATGAATGTAAGTGTGAAAACAGATGCAGAGTAGTAAAAACAATTGTTGTTAGATGCCATCCATAGTAGCCCCAAGTAAGAGAGTAGAACTGTCCTTTAGAGTATTCAAGGCTGTAATCTTTATGGAAACAGATCACCAGATCTTTTCCTGTGGACCACTGGGAGGATTCCAGCACCAGCTTTTCTGTTAGCAACTGAACATCTAACCATTGCACCACCAGAGCTCCTTAGTGAAAAACAATAGTGTGTGCTTGTCCTTTGGTTGCTTGCTCTCACATCATTATCCATCCTTCCTCTATTCTGCATTTATCATAGGAAACAACATTTTTGAGGTTTCTTTGCCAATCACTTCTAGTAGTTTCAGACAAAGGGAAAGATGGTGGAAAGCTGGTAGGAAGGAGAAGTGGAAAAGACAGGGTATTTCTCCTTTTCTTTCAGGCTGAGTCTTCTCTGTAATCCCATCCCAGTGACAGCCTCTCCCTCTGTGATACCACCTCCTGCAAGCAGCCCTAGCCATGATTTTAGCTCCTAAGAGGTCAATCCGCCTAGTTTCTTGGATCTAGTAGGCCCATCTCCTCCTGATAGCCAGACTTAAAAAGGTCATAGTGGTTTTCAGATGTTGCTAATCTCTGATTTGCCTCAGTATTCACTGTTTGGCTTCCTGGCTGTTTTTACATCCATTTAACTGATTTGCTGTATTACATTCACTTTATTTGAAATAAAATAGCTTCTATTTTTCCAATTCAGCTCTGATTAATGCAATCCCTTATTACAGATACTTCTGAACTAAATCCACTGAAAAGATCACAAAATCCCACAACCAACATCCACTACTGAAGGTGACTTTGCTCTGTCTCTTTTCTGTGTGAGTAAAGTGGTGTTCCATCCAATGCCTGAGCCCTTTGCAACCTTGGATTGGCTCAAAAGTTTGGTGGGTGAGCAGGGTCGACACGCATAAGAATTCATTTTAGATGCTAAGTACTACAGTTTTTTTGTAGCAGTATTTCCATTATATGAGGGCACCAGCTTGTGAGAGCTGTTTCTCCTTGCAGAGTGGACACTCCAGGAAACAGATTCTCCAATGGAGATTTTCATGCAGGAAGTTTTTTGAGAGAGCTTTCAGGATTAAACTTGGGTAGTGAATAAAGCAATGTAGCCCCACCAAAGGCCTCAGTCATTCTCAGAGGAAGCTCTGGGACTGGCATATACCTTCGAAATTTTCAGTCACTGACGTAAAGGGCTAAACCTTAATAACCTCACATTCTCTAGTGACTGGCTGCAGGCAGGCCCTAGGAATAGGGCATGATGTTATACAATCAGTACTCCACTCAAGGAGGAACTCTGCAGAGAGCCCTCAGCTTCCAACATTCCTGGCAAATGAGAGGAGTGCTTCATGAGTGTTTCCCGAAGGGGGGATCATGGTGGTGCACCATAGTATTCACGAGGCACCACTTGAAGCCCCTTGCTTTGAATCACACATTCTGAAACATCTCCTCTATGAGGCTGAGGAAAATTATGAGAGAAACGTTAATGAGTGACTTCTGTTGTTACACTCGGTCTTGGATTCATGACTGGAGCCAAATAATACTCATCATTTCTTCCTTCCTCCACTCTCCACTCTAGATTGCTCTCACTCTCAGTTATCACCTCTGTTGATGCTGGTGGCTGATCAGGTGGGGTGGCCAGAACTTTATGCTGTGTTCTCTCTGAGGGCAGCCACTGATGGCATCCAGGCACCATCTAGTTTTTCTGGTCTCATGCTGATATACTCTCTGGGTCAAATGGCACTTTCTGTCCGCTGGGCTCATATTTTCCTCCTGTCTTTGAAGTCCTTCATTCCCTCTGCTCCAGGTGGATTAGGCCCAATTGATGCGACTTTGATGGCAGTTTGCTAGCGTTTAAGACCCCAGGTGGCACTCACCAATGTGGTATATAGAACATTTTCTTTAAAAAAGTTATTCCAATTAGCCTAGATGTCCTCTGAAACTGTGGTTCCCGGACCCCTGTCCCTGGTACTGTGTCCTTCAAAATGCTGGGTTATATTTAGAAAACCTTTTAGCTTTTGGTGTGGTTCAGTTGTGATAATCTCCCTCCTACTGCATGCTGTCACTCTCTTCACCCAGTTCCTTCTACTCTTATTAAACTTCTCTGTAGTTCATCTAGAAAGGTACCAGAATTACAGTACATATCTTAATGTGTTGTTGAGAGGATTAAGAGTCGATATAACACACGTAAATAGCTGCTGACATTAACAGAAAACCCTGTGACTACCCCTTCCCTTTCCTCTCCCCTCTTAATCAAAGGTTAATTTTTTCTGTGCTTAAACTTTTTCCTAAGTCCTTATATTAGTGGTCTCATACAATATTTGTCCTTTTGCAACTGACTAATTTCACTTAAGATAATATCTTCCAGATGACTCCATGTTATGTTTCCTAAGATCTTAGTTGCTCGTTAATATTGTATAGTATTCCATCGTGTGTACATATCATAGTTCATTTATCCAGTCATCTGTTGATAGGCACTGTCATGGATTGAATGTGTTCCCTAAGGAATCTGTACCAATTTGACTGTGCCATAATTCCTGGTACTGTGTGATATTCCTCCATGTTGGAATTCCTGCCTCTATGATGTTAATGAGGGTGGATGGGCAGCAGCTGTGTTGGTAGAGCAAGATTCAGTGCTAAGTTTGTTTTGTGCCTTGAAGCAGTCTGTTGAGCTATACAGGGAAAAATCTGGCAGAGAAATTTGGGGACCTCACACCATCAATAAAGCGGCATTGGGAGGACAGCATGTCCGTCAGATCTGAGGCTCCTGTGCCAAGATGCTCGCTGGACAAAGACTGATACAACACAAGGACTTTCCTCCACAGCCGGAGGACAGAGCCTGGAACAGACATCCTGAATTTGGACTTTACTGGACTGTGTAAGAATAAACTTTCCTTTGTTAAAGCCATCCATTTGGTGGCATTTGTGTTAGAGCAGCACTAGCTGACTAAAACAGGCACCTAGGATAGTTCCATCGTTTTGCTGTTGTGGACAGTGCTGCAATAAACACTACTGTGCATATATCTGATCATATGATAGCCTTTATTTCTCTAGGCATGAACTTAGTGCTATAATTTTTATATCTTTTTTTTCTGTATTATAGTCAATTCCTTTGTTCCATTTAATTTTCTGTGCTGAGTTTTTCTTTTTTCCCCCTTTGTTTTCATCTTTTTTCAGTGTTCATGGTTTTGTATTTGCTGAGACTTCATCCTTTTCTTGTTTTTTATTTTGATGCATAGGAATGATAGTCTCTTTTGTGGTTACCTTAATATTTACCCGTTTTTCTAAATTTAAACCAGCCTTTAATTTCTTTATGTCACCTTGATTTCCTCTACATATAGAAGATCTATGACTACATTTTCTTTAGAGTCCTTCTTTTTTGTTATAGTGTTTACATAATGACATCTCTGTTTCCCTGTGTTCAGTGTTTTGCCAATGATTTATCACTTTGCACTCAAGGAATTTTTCCCTCAGGCGAACTAGCAACTCGATATGATCTTGCATATATTAGGCAAGTTTCTTACATCTACTTTAAAATGATTTTATACTGAAATGTATACAAACAATATATTAACATTTTATATATTTCTACACCTTACAGAACAAAATCTTTGAAATATTACACTGTAATTTTTTTTTTGTATGGTATTTTACAAAACAATCCTCGAGGTACATCCTTGGTTTGTCAGGGCACGTATCACAATAAAAAACACATGACATTAGTCTCAAAGCTTTGAAAATGCTCTTACATTTTCTGAGACATTCTACATAATGGCCCTGCCTTCTAGACTCTAGGTATTGGTTATACTCTCTGGATTCTGAGCGGAGATCCCTGGCCCTGTGCTACAACTCTGCCTAGAAAGGCTCACTTGGACAGCAACTCTGGCCCCTCAGCTTTAGGTTCACCCTAAGCCCAACTGAGTGGCAATTCCACGCTTACAAACACAGAAAGCCCTGGCTCCACCCATTCAAACCCCTGAGGTCATGGCCACACCCTTTGAGACTGAGGCAGCTCAGCTTCTCAGGCTGTTTGACTCGAGCTTCCTATGGCCACATGGCGTGGGCCTACATCTGGCCTGCCTTAAAGATTTTTGCAGAGCACAATATGTTGAGGTATATTGATCTGCTTGATCAACACCACCCATGTATGTTATGTAATCTATTTTAGTATTAGGTTTCTTGACGGTGACTTCCACACCACCTCATAAAATCCTTTTCACGGTAGTCATTCCTCTGTTATTCCAAGTGGTCAAACAAGTGATGGTCCTTTTATCTTTCCACACTAGGAGTGTTACCTTTTTGATATGCTATTGTGGATTTTTTTTAGGAATTTTGGTTTTTTATTTTGCTCGGTAATGCCTTTCTATTTGTTAAGATCGTGCCAGTTAAAAACAACAATTGCCATAGCTCAGTCACCTGAAAGGGGCCTTTCAAGTTATCACATGAAACACTGGGGCACCTGAGAGGGGTCTCTCGAGTTACTGCATGAAACACTCTCGAGTACAAAGAGCTATTTTTATGATTTCCCTATTTGGGTTCAGAGCCAGTTGCTGAGTTCTGTGTTCTGGTCTTGGGTAGTCACCAGGTGTTATGGATTGAATTGTTTGCACCAAAAATCAGTGTAGCAATTTAGCTAGGCCAGGATTTCTGGTATTGTATGATGTTCCTCCATGTTAGAATTCCTGACTCTAGGATGTTAATGAGGGTGGATGGGCTGCCGTTGAGTTGGTGGTGCAGGATTTAATATGTGGGATTGTACTGTGGCTTGTAGCTGCCTCTTGGGATATAAAGAGAGGGAGGCAAGCTGAGATTTAAGAACTTTATACCACCAAGCAGCTTAAGAGTGGAGTGCATACTTTGGACCTGAGTTTCCTATGCCAGGATGCTCTCATATTGAATTTGGACTCTTAGCCTATGGGAATGTAATAATTTATAATACTGAATGTGGACTTTTAGATTACTGGATCATGATAAATAAATTTTTTCTTTTTAAGGCCATCCACTTGTGGATTTCTGTTAGAGCAGTATCAGATAACTAAAACACCTGGTGTTACTGGTTTTCTAACCAATGGACTCCCTTTAGTATTTCTGTAATTTTGGTTTGGTTTTTGCTAATTCTCTAAATTTCTGTTTATCTGGAAATGTCCTTATTTTGCTATTATATTTGAGAGACAACATTTCTGCATATGCAAGTGTTGGCTGGCAATTATTTTCCTTCAAGGCCTTGTACATGTCATCCCATTTCCTTCTTACCTGTATGGTTTCTGCTGAACATTCAGAGCTTAGTCTAATAGTTTTTCCTTTGTAGGTTATATTTCATTTATTTCCTAGCCACTTTTAAAAGTATCTCCTTTAGTTTTGACAAGTTTGATTGTAATATGCCTTGGCATCTTTCTTTTGGGACCTACCTTACGTGGAGTTCAATCAATGTTTTGGATAGGTATCTTCTCTTCTTTCATGATGTCTTGGAAATTTTCTGTCAGCAAATCTTTAACAATTCTCTCTGTATTTTCTGTTATCCTCCCTTGTTCTGGTCCAGTCACTCCTGGATTATTCCTCTTTATAGTCCTACCTAATTCTTAGTGTTTCTTGATATTTTTCAAATTCTTTTGTTTTTTCTTCAAATACATTGATGTCATGTGCTTTATCTTCATTCTAATTTGAGCTTCCATTGCCTCAGTTCTGCTCCTTTGACTTTACATTGTCTAATTCTGTAATCCTATTAATTTTCTGAATTCCTAATTTTTGCCAGTGTTTTCTTGCAGCTTGTTCCACTTGTCATTATGCTCCTCGTCTCCTTCCTCCTTCCTCCTACATGTTTTGTGTTCTCACTCTGGTAATTACGGAAATCCTCTTCTTCTGGAAAATATGATTCTTTGTTTTGGGAGCTTTCTGAAGAGATCATGGTTTGCTCCTTTAAGTGCTTTGGTATGGACTGCTGTTTCTGAGCCATCAGTAAATTGCAATTCAGCTCAGGTGTACAGGTGCTCAGTCACCTAGAGTGTAGTACAGATCCTTGCCTACTGTCCTAGATGGGCAGGAGTGATAGGTATAAGAATACGTGTCTGGCTACAGCTGCTGAGAAAGGCAGGGGACTAATAGCCATCACTCCCTCAGTGTCTATGAGTTTGACATATCTCCTTATGTCTGAATCGAGGTAAAGAAGTCTCTGCCCTGAATTTCTGGCTTAGAGCTTGTCATGGATTTAATTGTGTCCCCCTAAAAATATGGGTAGCCATGTGGCTGGGCCATGATTCCCAGTATCTTGTGACTGTCCTCCATTTTGTGGTTTTTCTATGCTGTATGTTAAAGGATTAGGGTGGGGCTGTAAATCCCTTCATAGGATTACTCCCCTGCTCCACTGTAAAGGGAGTTTCCCTGGAGTATCGCTTGCCCCACCCTGAATCCTTTCATCCTATGAGAGACAAAAGGACAGAGAAGCAGGTAGAGAATTGGGAACCTTGCACCATCAAGAAAGCAGCACCGGGAGAAGAGTGCGTCATTCAGACCTGAGGTTCCTGCGTCAAGATGCTCCCTGGACAAAGACTGATGCAATACCGGACTTTCCTCCAGAGCCGACAAGCGGATAAGCCTTCCCCTGGAGTAGACGTCCTGAATTTGGACTCGTAGCCTACCAGACTGTGTAAGAATAAACCTTCCTTTTTTAAAGCTCTCAACTCTGTGATATTTCTGTTAGAGCAGCCCTAGCTGACTAAAACAGAGGTGTCAGCAGAAAAATAAAAATTAAAAAAATTTCTCTTCCCTGAGTTTACTAAATTAGTACCTCCCTACCCCCTGAGTCTCAGAGAATAGCTCAGGGCAGGCTTAAGGAGTCATACTTCCAGCTCAGTTAATGGTGTCAGACTCCAGAGACAGGTACAGTATAGAGAAGAGAGGAAGAAAATGGCTCAGGGAGGGCTTGAAGAGTTCTACTTCCGACTGTTAATGGTGTCAAACCCTAGCTCCAGGCACAGTTCACAGAAGGCTAGAGGGAGTGCTGGGAGAAGGGAGACAGGCCCACGATGAAGGAAAAATTCAGATCCGTGCACGGCAGTGAACACACACAGACTTAGCTTTTGATGATTTGGTGCCATCCCTCACTGGCTCTGACAGTCACCTCTGGTGAGGGGAATGCTCACCAACCTCCACACTGCAGCCATGGCTCCCTCCTGACAGGTCAGGTTTGTGGAGTCCTATGTGCATCTGGTAGTGTTCTCCTTTCCCCTTTGCTTGGTACAATTTATCAACTTTGCCTTTGATGTTCAGAGCTCCTAAGATACCACATATACTGGATTCATTTGTTCTTTGGGGTCTTTGTTATTAGATGGGTAAGAGGAAACACACATCTGTCATCTTGGCCAGACTCCTCAAGATGAGATTCTTGACTAGAACAGTCACTACTCCCTTTGTTGGCAATTAATCCCTGGCATGTAAAACCATACCAATGATTAAGGACTTTCACTGAGGTGGACTTGAGGTACAGGTAAAAGTGAACCATCAACTTTTCTGCAAGCAGTAGCACTTAAACAGTATGGGGGAAAAGTAAGCATAAAGATTGTGGGGTTGTCTAGTTTTAAAAACAGAATTTAGGTATCTTGAAAAAAGAAAATGACAGGCTTAGATTAGCTAACTAGAGCTCAAGGCATGCTATGACAGTTGGAATGCATACATGTCACTGTTTAAAAAACATTTGCAGCAGACATGTGGCAAACAGTGCTTTAGGAAAAAAAAAGAAAGTCCAATATTTGCATGGCAGCAGATCCACAAAGAACAAAGACATATTCTTCAAGGTTGTGTATTCAAAGTGAGACCATAACACCTGGTATGGAGACATTTGTGTAGAAAAGCCTCAGAACCTAGACCTCCCAGATATACTGAATCCTCAGGGCCAACAGATATTTCTCCCTTACCTTTGCTAGAGGAAACAAGTGTCCCTGCTCCTGAATAACCTGCAATGCTCTCCCCTGATGCAGGTCCTCACTAGCTGATGCTTGTCCTCCATTCCTAAAATCCAATCTTGCCTCTTCTCTTTGAGACCAATAACTATGGCCATATCACAGTAAAACCAGAATGGAGAAATAAAGTTACTGCACCAAAATGGCTTCCTATGCCCCAATCCACTGCCATTGTGTTGATTCAGACTGATAGCACCCCTGTAGGACAGAGCAGAACTATTCCACAGAGCTTCTAAAGAGTATCTGGCAGATGCGAACTGTTGACTGTTTGGTTAGCAGACGTAGCAAGTAAACACTAAGCCATCAGGGCCCCCAAATTCTAAGGCCTGGGCTAACACTGTGACTGGGAACTGGAGGAATATGCAGAAGTGGATCTTCAAAGTGCTGGGCCAGGGAAACAAATAAAGGAGGCATAGTGTACAATATTGACATGGGAGCACTCTGCAGTGATACAGGAATTAAAGTCGCAGCAATAAGGTCTGAAGCCAGTCTTAGTATGCTGTTGGCATGACTCATTGTAATGTGATGTTGTAGGCTGTATTTCCTGAGGAAACAGACTCCAAGATGAAGATTAATGTGCAGGAAATTTATGAGGGTGTGCTCTCAAGATCAACACCTGCAAAAGGAAAGGAGTTAGGATTGAGGTGAGAGAAGCTGAATTATAACACAGTCTCAACAAGAGGACCTTGGTGAGCTCTCAAAATTAACTCTCTGCTCTTCACAGTTCTTAAGGTGGGCTGACATCGGGCCTTCATACCTACCCATTATCCAAGCATTGAATGTAGGCTGCCCCCAGGTAGGAATCACTGTGGGCTCATGTACAGGCAGAGAAAGCTAGGGCTGCTGCTACACAACAGACAGGAGGCAGCTTGTCTGGTGCCAGTGAGTTTACTGGGTATTTCATGGAGATTTAATGCCCATGGATGAATAGAAAAATTCAGCACCATGACCAAATAAGCGCTCTGATGAGATGAAAGTCTAGGTTACCCAACCTCAGGGAAGCAACCTAGACCCACTGAGGTATGAGTTAAAAGCTGAATAAAATTTGGAATACATCATGGAAGAGGGAGATGGCATAATATTAATCATAGCCTAGGAAGAGGTTGAGGAGCTCTGGTGGCACAATGGTTAAGAGCTCAGCTGCTAACCAAAAGGTTGGCAATTCAAGAATCCACCAGCTGCTCCTTGGAAACTCTAGGGGGAAGTTCTAGTCTGTCCTGTAGGGTCCCTAAGAGTCAGAATTGACTTGAGGACAATGGTGTTGTTTTTGTTTTTGTTTTTTTTAAACAAGTTACAGCTCCAAACTGTACTTAGCTACACTATTTGTTTTTGTTGTTATTGTTGGGATCACAGCCTGCCACTACCCACAAAGCTCCTGTGATGAAACAGATTTAACATTGTACACTACATACCCTTCTTGTGCTCTACCTCACAGTCTCTCAGCTCACTTTTACTCTCACTATTGCCTTCACAACCAGCTGTACACAGAAGAAACCTAATAGCACTTTGCCTGTTCTTGTTAGGTGCCATCAAGTCAATCTGGATTCATAGTCACCCTGTGTACAACAGAATGAAACACTGCTCTAAGTCCTGTACCATCCTGAAAATTGTTGCTATGCTTGAGGTCACTGTTGCCCTCACTGTGCCACTCCATCTTGTTGAGAGTCTTCCTCTTTTTCACTGAGCCTCTACCAAGCATGATGTCCTTCTCCAGGGACTGGTCCCTCCTGATAACATGTCCAAAGTACACTGGACAGTTGTACCATCCTCCCGTCCAAAGAATACTCTGGCTATACTTCTTCCAAGACAACCCTGTTCTTCCGGCAGTCCATGGCATATGGAATAATCTTTGCCAATACTGAAATTCAAAGTCATCAGTTTTTCTTTGGTCTTTCTTATTGATTATCCAGCTTTTGCATGCATACAAGGCTTAAAAATACCATGGCTTGGGTCAAGCAAGCCCTAGTCCTCAAGGTGACATCTTTGTTTTTTAATACCTTAAAGAGGTCTTTTGCAGTAGATTTGCACAGTGTAATACATCCTTTGATTTCTTGACTGCTGCATCCATGGTTGTTGATTGTAGATTCAAGCAAAATGAAACTCCTGACAACTTCAACCTTTTCCTCCATTTATCATGATGTTGCTTACTGGTCCAGTTGTGACCGTTTCTGCTTCCTCTATGTTGAGGCATAATCTATACTGAAAGCTGTAGTTTTTGATCTTCATTAGTAAGTGCTTCAAATACTCTTTACTTTCAGCAAGCAAGGGTGTGTCATCTGCATATCACAGGTTAACGAGTCTTCCTCCAATCCTTATGCCGCGTTCTTTTCTGTATAGTTCAGCTTCTTGGATTATTTGGTCAAATACATATTAAATATGTATTTTTATGCAAGTAATGCACACCTCTATGTTTATTTGCTGACAACTCCTTCCCTTTGTAGGGTTATTTTCATATTTTTTTTAAAGTAAAATGAAAAAAAAAAAAAAAACCTGGCATAGAAGTGCTTCTAAAAATACCTTACCAGGAAGGGAACGGTCAGCAAACAAAGGTAGAAGGTGTGGATTATTTGTGTAAAAATAAAGTTAGTATTTTTACAAACATTTCTTTCTTTACCCATCTCTTTATCCATTACTGCTGTATAAGACACCTGCAGGAACCCAGCTTGTGAATTTATGCACAGACATGTAGGGGAAAGGATTTGACACTCAAGGAGTAACCCTTTACTCATAGAAGCCAGTAAATACTCTTTTCTCCCATCCCTTATGAAACAATCTTGGGATATATTGTAGTCAGATCCTCAAACCATACTTGGTATTGATTATGCCCCAGTTACCCATGGTGGTGATCAGCTAATAATTTACCCTTGCTTTGGCTTTCCTACTTCATTCTTTTCAGTCCCCACTCTGCCTTATTGGGATCATTTTCCCTAAATAAACTATCTGCATGCAAGCCCTTGTCTTGGTCACTGTTTATGGGAAAACCATTTTATGAGATCCATATCTGTTTACTAATGAAGTTGTTTTGTCCAAGGCCACACAGTGGAATACAGATACCTGGTGAATGTCTCGAACATCCATTCCTAGGACTATCTTTCTATATTAGTAAGGGAGTACACTGAAATCTGGATCCTTTAAAAGATCCACTTTAGGGGTGTGATTCTAGTTTTAGAGGATTTCCTAAAGGCTTGCCGGTATAAATGGCAAATCCTTTGTGAACAGAAGGTACTCAGGGTCAGTGACAGGCTCACATTACATCCTTGTCATCAAACATTAAGCTTTCAGCCTATGTACTTGATGTTTGCCATCTGCTGCAAATAAACCTCCATTATCCCCTCCAAGCACTTCATTAAGCTGTACACAGTTCAAGTTATTTTCACTCTTAATAGTCTGTTCTCAGTCACACACAATGATCTTAAAATCATTTTTCCATCTATATCACTAAACAGAATTCTTAGTTATTTCATAGTATGCCTTCTTCCTCTCCCACTTTCCAAGATTCTAAGATTTAAGATACCCTACTCTGGTCAAACACTTCAGTGTCTTCTCCTGTGTCATAAATAGAAGTGTTTGGAATGTGAACTCTTGAAGACAGGAAGACGGTCTTTAATCTTTATATCCCACAGTGCACTGTTCGTAGTACTTTGAATGAGTTTAGTCTAAGTCTTGTCAGGTCCAGCTGTTAAGCTCAGTCAGTATTTGTGACTCAAATCTGTCAAGATGGACTAGATTATGCCCTAAGAACAAATATTTAGTGTAGTAAGACCCTGATATTTGGGAGTTATTTCTCACATACTATGTTCCCACAGTCAGTCAGAAGGGGAACTTTGTTCATGAAACTCACTCAACGATCTAGGATGAAAGGTTTTATCTCATCATGTGTTTCCATGATTACCAAGGCAGAAGAGAAATGGCAAATTGTACACTGGCTTTTAAAGCGTACGTCAAAAGTGACGTATATCCATTTGCTCACATTTTTTCAGTCAAAGTTGCCATTTCTATGAGTAACATCTGAATCTATGTTAAACTAAGTACTTGTTTAAGTAGTAGGGTTTCACCCAAAAAATGTGGCATGAATTTTTACTTTGCCTGAATTACAAAAAAAGTACTGACCTAAAAGCAGAGACTTATCCTGCATACATAAAGAGTCAAAAACCAAGACAAAGATATGCAGTTGCAAAATGGCCATTTATTGCCTACAGGGAAGGCAAGGGAGGGAGAAAAGGGGAGTACACAGGTGCAAGGAAACAAGCATATATTTAGCCCTATACATCATGTGTGAGCAGTACCCAATCTCCAAAATGGAAAAAAGTATTTTGTCATCTGACATAGTAGTTAAGGTTCTTAAGCACCTCCCTTCTGAGCTGCCACAAGATTTAAAAGGCAGGACTGCTTTGTTTAGTCAATGTTCACATTAATGAAAAAATACTACCACCCAACTGTGTCCCTTTGCACGCATATTGTGTACAGTGTCTACTGTGAAAAAACATCTCAGCTGAGCAGTGTGGTCAAGGTTCAGACCTCATCAACTGTAACAGTAATAAATAGAAAAATAAAGCAGCTGGTGATTTTGTCAGAGAGAATGTGTTCAATAAGAGTAGAACCATTTTCTCGAGGATGACAGAAAGTGTTAAATGATCAGAACATCACGGAGCCACTCTATTAAACATTAAACACTAGCAAGCTACAATTACATGGCACTTCATTAAATCTTCTAATTAAAAAAATATATATACACATATCAGGGTTTAAACAGATTATTAGAGCACAATAACTGATTTGGTGTTTGGCTTCTTCTTAGGATAAAACCAAGCTAAAATACAATCTAAAACAGTAGGATTTGTTTTGGAATAGAAACTATCAAGTACTTAGGGCAAAGAATTACCAAAAATTTTGCTCAGTTTTAAACTCATGTGCTTTACTTTCCAACCAAGAGAATTAAATAGATACAAAAATACATTATAAGTCACAGAATGACTCAAATGTATGCAAAACAAAGAATTTATGCCAGGTAATACAAATAAATGGACCATCCCTACTCAAATGGCAAATTGAGTGGAAGAGTAGATTGTCCCATGAACAATTAGTTGGCACTTGTTTTATGGTTGAAAGAAATCAAAATAGAAGATATAAATTAACCCATGGTGAATGTGACCAACAATCTGGCCCTTTCAGAGAAAAACAGATACATACACAGTTTCTCAAAAACAAACAGAAACTCCCTCCATACCATCACAACCCAGAGATAACAAAACCAAAATTGTCATCCTCCTAAAAATATTCCCAGTACTCTTATTGAATACTATTCCTCAGCTTCTCCTAGATGAAAGAATTGCCTGCATTTGGACAACTGTACGAATGCCCATAGTGCACTTCTCAGTGCTGCTGGTGTTTAAAATATTTGCCACTCACAACACTGAACAATTCTAGATCCAGTGTGCAGTAACACAACCATCCAAACTTCTCCCCTCCAAAAGCTGGCAGAGCACCGCTCAGGAATTTCACAGATTAGGGAATATATTTTTAGCAAGTTAAGCACAAAGAAAGGACAGTATAGTTTCTGAATAAATACAAACTCAAAACATTGCATCACTGAACTGCATCAAGATTAAAACAAATGGGATACTAGGCCTATTCAGTAAGAAGCAAAGCCATTGTTTGACACAATACTGAGTTAATTTTGTGAGTTTAGATAACTAAATTATACAAATGCAGTACATGAAACAATTTATAGCTAGAAAGAAAATAGCCATAGATCAGTAATCAGGAGTTAACACAAAACTGAAATTGAGCAAGAAGTGACAGTTTCAGCAAGAGCCACCATGATTCTCAAGCAGTAGAGAGTTAAAAGTGACAGACATACAAACAGGAAAATTATCTAATTTAGGGAGATTGCTTTAACAAAAATAACTGCACATAGGTGCCAAACTATGCCTTCTGGAAGATTCTGAAAGTTGAATGTACCATGTTACTACACCAAAAGAGTCATATCACTCGGCATTTTCATAATGTGATTTATTTGAGGATATCACCTCTAATATCAACACAATGTTACTGACTTTATACTATGTGCCATGAAATGAACACATAATAGCTGAAATGTTTCCATTTCATGTTTTGAAAGTGAAAACTATGTTACTTAAAAATGTTCCTATTACTTCAATGTCATAATATATGTTGAATGAAGACTCACTCAATATGCTTATTTTCCTTTGGTTCCAAGAATAACCCAAGTCTAACCAAACAAGCTCATGCCAAAAGAAGTTACTAACTAGGTTCATAAAGCTTTCTTTTCCTGGTATCTCCCTCTTTCTTATTGTAGGGCTTGTGATTGAACAGAGAAAATTTATATCAAAGTATTTGACTAAAACAATAAATACATGTGACTTTCTTTACTATGTTCCTAAAAAGAACTGCCTTTTTTTTTCTTTTTGTGGATCTTACTCAGAACATTCTGCAGTACTAGTACAAGGGCTTTTTTTTTTTTTCTTTTTTTCCTTACTTCCCTTACTCTTATGCTTTAAAGGTAACATTTTAAAAATAGAGATTTGCATGTCATTTTGTAGTATGAAAGATGCATTTTGGGTCTTTTATACAGATTGCTGCTTTGGTAAATAAGACTGGTTAGAAGAATACTAACTTACTTATGTTGGAATTGCAAATTTGGTGCTCAGGATGCTATTGAAAAATTAAAATCACCCAAAGCAACCATAAACACCAAAGTTTTCATCTGTCTAACACATTCAAAACTGTAGCTGAAGTTCCTGGCCTAGAAAAATATTCTAACTTCATTAGTCTATCTACAATTCACACAGTTCTACAAACATGATACAACCCAGAAGGAAAGGGGTAAACATTTTGGTACCATGAATTAGTACACACAAGGTTATTCTACAACTTCCTTCCTAGCTTTGGAAACTTCAGCTGTCCCTTCCACACATCATAATGGTACATTTCTTTTAAGAGGAGGGCAGATGTGAAACAGAGAAAGAATTCTTTACAAATGTGAGAATTCACACTTCTGTCTATTTATATATATATATTTAATTGCTGTTCAAAACAGCAGTGGGTTTGCTTTGAAAATGTGCTATAAAGTTTTTCCTTGTTATAACCTATTACAGTTCTAACAAACTGCCAAATAAATCAGAAATTTTTTTTTGGAGAAAGGGTGGACATACTACAGTCAGTGTATTTCAAAAGGTTATTAAAGTACCACAGAAGATCAGAATAAAGACCCTAGAATCAGATAATACTGGGACACTGTCAATTTTTATTGCTAGAAAAACTAGCCTTGTTTTAGGAATGATGAACCATATGCCTCTGTTGCTTCAAGAATGTATTTACCCAGTATTTTTCCTTGTGCTTTCTCTACCTCTTGCTCTTTGATACTGAAAGTACTGATGGCATTAATCGTTTTTAGAAACTCTTAGGAGTGCAAACACAAACTTAAAATTCTTTTCTTTAAAAAATTTTACCTATACTTAGGAGATACAATTTTTAAACGGAACACTGTACATTTACCCATGTTCCAGTTTTAGTGTGCCACACCCTCAATTCTAGAGTTGAATCAAGTGATATGAGCCTTAAATATCTTTCAACTTTCCCCTTTGCATCTCTGTGATTTAATATATAACTTTAAGATGTCAAACAATAAGATGAATAAGAAACAGCTTTGTATTTCTGCAAACTACAACACTAAAACAGTGGCCTTAATACATTCACAGAGGATGCTTATTAGTCAAATTAAGTATTTGCGTGTAAGTATCAGAAAAGTAATCTAAGAAGAAAAAGCTTCGAACAAGGCAAATGGGAGGGGGGAAAAGCTGGTCTCAGAACCCATTGTGCCATACCTGACTTTAACATGTGATATTCAAACATTCACACACCTTACATCAAAGAAATAAAACAAAAATATTCAGCTACATTTGTACAAAAATTTTTTTTTTTTACATAAAACATCATAAATCTTGAACAGATTTACTGTATCTGAATTCTAAAAAGTCGCCTCCAGAATGGTGCTGGGATTCTGTTCTCTGCGTGCTTTTTAGGCAGTGCTGTTGCTTAGAAGTTGATACCAGGCACAATATTTGAAAACAAAGTCAACAAGCAAGGAGCAGTACGTGGATTTGAGCCTATCTCAGATGTCAGTCCTGAGGATGCTGCAATATTCTCCATCAAAGTGTGTAAAGCTATGAGGCGGATACTGATGCCTGAGAGAGTAGGTGACTTGACATGCACTTGTATGAGAGTTGTAATGGCAAACAGTGCAGTTTTGTCTTCCTCAAACAACACTGTTTGTGATAAATTTAAAGAACACTCCAGTTCTTAAGACAAATATCATAAATCATATTTAACAATTAAAAAATAAATATATCACAATCTAAAAATGCCCAAATTTTATCTTTAGATAAAATATGCAGCAGCCTCATGGCATAAAGCTTAGTAACTTACTGTGAGAACTATAAAGTATGAGCATATATTTTACTTTTCACTGAATATGTATTCATATGTCGTTCACCTCTTTCTTTTGGCTTCTCACTGCCAAAGTTCCAAATGGCATGTATTTTAACAAGACATTTCTAAGGAGAGCAGCATTTCTGATCATCTGAATTGGCAGCTCAAAACAAATACTGCTCCTTTTACAAAAGGAACAAAGGGAGATGGGTGTGTGAAATTTGGGCAGTGGGCTAATGGGAAACCGTGCACATGAAATCTGGGTTACCATGTCCCAAGTGTGTGTGCCACTCAAAACATAATACAATTTACCTACTGCAACAGAGCTACTACCAACATTTACTAAAACCACATTAAAAATACACAGGATAATGAATGGTTTGAAAGAGTGCATTTGGAAGCAGAGAGAACCCAATTACACACCTTCTGCAACAGAGTGCCTCGATCATACACAAAATAAACTTAAGCTGTTTACAATGTTTCCCAATTTTTTTTATTTTTTCCCTTTACATTTAACTATTAAAAAAGTTTTTATTAATAAATGGGCTCCTCTGTGGTTCATATACAATCATAAGTGAACTTTAAATTCCATTTATACAAACATCTCAAAAAATATTGGGAGTGAAGTATGGTACGAAATATTGCTCACATTGCTAATTAACATGCGTATATGACAGGAGGAAAATGTTTTGTTAGTGCATATACCTCCAGAGCAGAAAATCCAACCAAAATGAAAGACTAAAAATAAAAACATACAGTAGCTGATTACAAAAAAAGGTAATGTCCACAAAATTAAGTTTTTCATGCTATTCTACTTTCCAGTACTATACTTCAGGTAATCAATTCACATGGCTAGATGTTGAATGCTTGAGGTATATAAGAAGGGATACCTGCACACTGAGGAAAATCTGTCATCTTAAGGATTGCTTCTTTATTTTGTTGCTCGAACATTTTTAAAAGAATACTTTATTTACATCAAACTTCATTCAACTACAATGACATTCCAATCATAACAGATGACAAACAACGCCTCTACCACTAGGCACTTTTAAAAGAGGGAGTTTATTTAGGCTTTAAACTTCTTTATCCTTCTGATGCAATCCCATGTATGACATTACATCATCCCACCACCCTAGTCCCACTAAAATTAGCCTTTGGGGAAATGTTATCTTGTATAGCCTGATTACTTTACTATGGAAGAAATCAGTTATAAAATGACCAAAGGAAATGCATCATTTAAGTCTAATAAAACAGCTTAAGATGTCAGGTTTGAAAGAGGAGACAAATTGTATATTTAAAACTAATAATTTAAATTTGACCTGTATTTTATATATTAGTGAGACACAAATATAGGCTATTTTCTTTTAAAATTTCATTCACATAATGGAAAACTTCTTGTTTATTAAAAATATCACATTTTGAGACTAGAAACAGTAAAGTGCATGAAAGTTTAAAATATAAATTTCAGAAAACTCTTATAGCAGCAAAAAAGCAGAATAAAGAAAAACTTAAAAACACAGACACAACCTTTTCCTGTTACTGTGCCATAAGTAACATTAAGCAGCCAACCAATATTCCCCCAGAAAACGATATTATGTTCACTGCCTCTTGAAGTCACAGATTTGCAAATGGCCCTTCTGGACAAAAAAAGGATTCAAATATATCTACAGCATCAACAGTGGGAATAAACCAGTAGCTTCTTAATTCAACCCTGACAGACGACAGAAATAAAGATTAAAAACATATGATAGCCATTTGGCAGCTAGAGTCAAGAGAAATGATCAAAGGCTTTCACCTACTCCCTGTTCTCTCTCCCCCAAATCATTTCCATTGTCACCCTAAAAACCCAAACCAGTATCATTTAACCTACTTGAGAAACACATAAAATATGTGTATGGCTTTCTCCTTCTCAAACTTTAACCAGGGTCTTCTTACTCTGAGTATTTAACATTTGGCTGTAATGGCAAGAAATGATACGGATCATATAATTGTTTTCCAGCACAACCAGACAGAAAGGTAGATGGGGATCAATAAATAATGCTGGATACTAACTTTGGGATCATCTAAAGCACTCCAAATTCTATTTTCAAGCTGTGTGGCAGTATAAATTACCTGCTCTTTCCCTGTAAATAAACTGGAGAGACAAGTTTAGAACTGATACCAAAAGGGACCCCCAAACTAGAGCAACTCCTCAAAAAAACAAAAACAAATAAAGGGTCTGCCTAATGAACTGTCATGTGCTGTTTGTTAAATGCTTGATTTTGAAAACATACCATGTAACCATGTTTAATTTTGTACTTTTTCTTATTATGGCTAGGGGTTGTATCATAGTTTATGTACAGATCAAACAAATTTAAGTGCTTTGCTAATGTGCAAATAACTTGGGGACTCAAAAATCATTTTGTTATAAAGGAAGACAGGGAAAGACATATCAACACTCGGTTAGAAACCTAAAAGTTTAAAAAAATTGCGTTTTACAAAAATGGTTGAATCGTTTGATACCATTCAAAAGAAAGCATTTGTTTGGAAAAACAAATACAGTTTTGGGGCCTCTAACTGGTGATTTATCAATTATGCATGTGGACTCAATATAAGATGAAGAAAGTCCAATTTAAAAACATGTTAAATTAAAAATTTGGTAAGAGAGCAATACTTTGGTTCTAACCCTAGTGCCAAATGATACCAGTATGCACAAAATTGTACAAAATCTCATAGTCAACACATAATGAAAGGAACCTGAAGAAGCAGCTTAAGGATGGCCATACTTCACTCCTACATACTCTGATTTACAACTGTACAGGTCCATAGCAACAGCTCCCCGCCTTTGCGGGGCAGTACTCCACTACCTCCGATTAGGCAAGTGAACACCATTGACAAGAGGCAGGAGTGGAGGGTGGAGTTCAAGTTGTGTTAACAGTGAGAAGTGGTCTGAAGGGATGTGAGGGTGTGGACACCCAGTGATGTTGTTCTCAACCAGCCATTGAGGATCTAAAGGCCCCAGGACACCAAGCACGTTCATATGAGTCTTGGAATAGAAAATGTAGTCAATCACGCCCTGGAAAGAGATTGGGGGTTGGGAAAGAAAGAAAAACCCATGTTTAAAGGAAACAACAATTCAAGATACATTAACCAAAAAATTCAATAGTTTATAAAAGCCAAATAACTGAGTAATTTGTACTTCTAGTATGTGTTGTCTTAACAGTGGATCAGATAGGGCTCATGTCCTTCAATGGCTATTACCTGAAATAAAGGTGACACAACAGAGAAACAGAGTACCCAGAACTTGGCATTTGTGTGTAAGTGATAAACTGAAAAGCCAGACATGTCAAGTTATGTCTAGGCATCTTCAGAATTGGCCTGCTTGTTTTACATTCATATATCAATATTAAATTATAAAATTTATGCAAAATCAGTGATAACATGCAAAAAATAAGAATATTCATATAAATATATAAACAGATAATGAAAAGGTATGACAAGATGATTCTTTTAATTATAATTAAAATTATTATTGTTATTTTTTATTATGATTGAATGAAAATGTACATTCCCACATAAATTTGCACACCCATCTATATGCAGCTCCTGCTGCTCTCCCTGCCCGGTGACAGCACACTCTTCCCCTCTGCTTCTATCCTCCCAACAATCTCCTATCCTCTCCTCTCTATCCACTCCCTTTCCTCCAGTAAGAGGTCAGCAGGATGACATCCCATAGATGCACAGAACCATAAAATGTGCATATGACATGGTCACTCTGTGTCACCAAGTCCAGTCGATTCCTGTCTGAGAGGTGACCTCCATTATGATTTATGGACAGGGGCAGCAGAATTATTTCAATTATGTTTATATCAAGATATTTAAACACACCCGAACAAAGCCATGGTAAAGGATACCTTCAGATTTGTTAATCACAGTTCAACGTTCCCAGATTTGTTACATACATATAAACATTACAAGTAAAAGTTTTCTAATTTCTGCTCTTTAGTTCAGAATATTCATTTTTTAAATTCCTCATGCACTATAAACTCTGGACTTTCTTTCTGCATAAGGATACTTCAGCAAAAAATATTCATCAGTGACCCATACACATCTCAGAGCTAGATGGTTTGATCTGTTTGACCATTAAGTCTCAAAACCAGTGTGCCTTTATTGCCTTGGGCTGTGTATCCACGAGAGAAAAGTAAAATTGCTTCCTGGCTAGTTCCTATCCAAAACAAGAGAGTGAACCCATGGAGAAATACTTCCACACCTTGAAGTACCTATTTACACATACTATGCATACTGAACACACCGCAGGCTGCCAAAAGAACAAAAACAGATCTGTCCTGGAAGTACAACCAGAGTCCTCTTTAGAAGCAAGGATAGAGAGATTGTGTCTGAAATACTTTGGACATGGCAGAAGGGATCAATCCCTGGAAGAGGACATTACGCTTGGTAGAGGGTCACTGAAAAGAGAAAGACCCTCCACAAGATGGGCTGATACAGTGGCTGTAACAACGAGCTTAAGCATAAATGACTGTGGGCAGGGCATAGGACCAGGCAATGTTTTGTTCTGCTCTACATAGCGTCACTATGAGTCAGAACTGACCCAACGGCACGTAACAACAACAACAACATGCACACTGTGTTCCATCCAACACTCCCAATATTTAAGAAATGATACATGATCACAAGCCATTATTCCTTTATTTCAGCCAATGCCTTGTTTTGCAGTGACATTTTAGGACAAGAGTTAATAAGGGTCAGGTAGCTTTACTTTCCCATTGTGAGACTACCCTTTGTTTCAATAACACACACACGCAACAGTCTCAGTTACTTATACTGAACAAAACCTCCTGTATCTTTTCATTTTATGGCAGGACCATCACGCCCATCAGGTGCTGGACTTAAGCTTTGCAAACCAAGGCCACAAGGAAGATGCTAAACACTTCAGAAATCAGAATACTTAATGCAAGGTATCAGCTGTAACTACTTTCTTGGCACAAAAGGTTCACAGTAAGAACTCTTATCAAACCCCGATTAGCCATGTCACATCTGTGAACCAGCCCAGTATTTGCACATATGCATATATGGGCAAGATCTCTAAATTCAAACACATTCACAAAGTAGGCTAGTGATTCTTAAATCTTTTTTTTATTCAAATTGTTTCTTTTTGAAAAGACTACTAATATGGAAAGATGCAGTCTTTATATTAATAAAGACCATGTCATACAAGTTTACAGAACTGCATTTGAGGAAAAAAACCCTAAAAACAGTGAAAACAGTTCACCTGGCAGCCTTATGCTAAACTGTTTTCTTAAAACATTGTGAGAAAATTATATATAATACAAATGTGATAATGTAACAGACAACATTGTAACTACTTGACCTGTGGCAATGCTGTCCTTCCTCTTTTCCCTAAATGATTTAAGTGCACCCTTCTATGGGGGTGGAGGAGGGAGGAAAAAGCAACAAAAAGTTTCAATTAGGCTGTTCAAGCAGCTGATCCCACTTGCAGGTAATGTTGAGAAAGGAGCCATTCTCCCATCTCTTTACCCTTTAAATTCTAGATTATATGAATTTGAATTCCACATTTGAATTTGTACCTTTCTATCTCCTTTAAGGACCAAGAAAATAACAAACAAATGCTGTTCTAAGTAAAAACATTCCAATGAAGCAATGTCCAATTACTGTGTTTGAATCTGTATTTAATGTGTTTCACATTACATCTTATATTTCATGTTCCCTATCCCTGCTGTGGCTACTAGCCAAAATATTGGCAGTGCCAATCCACCAGGCACTCCTTAGAAATTCTGCAGGGCAGTTCTACTCCATCCTATAGGGTTGCTATGAGTCAGAATCGACTCGATGGCAACAGATCTGGTTTGGTTTTTTTAATCCTTTTACTTCAATACTGCCTTCAATATTGGTATAGCACAATTACATAAAATACTTTGTATAAAACTGAACAGTTCATTGTCACTTAAACTGAAAGCTGAAGTCTTTCTGGTCACATGTGCCCTTAGTTTACTGTCTGGCCATTCCTCCTTCCCATTTCACCCTCCAATCTCATCACTCTCTCCATCCAGCCAACATATTTATATGCTCTCACTGCTTTATTGCTCTCCTCTTTCATCCCATTCCCTATATCCAAAACATCAAAAACTCTCTGAGCCAGGTAGTTCTGCTTATTTAACTGTACATCTTTGGGTTATGTAAACTGTTCACTTAAGATATTTGTTTTAATTACTAACATATGGGAGATCTCTCCCAGCGACAAAGAATTTTGAACCAATTCAAATAACTGAGGAAAATGGCTTAGATTATAATATACCAAATTTTATCTCTCTCATTTCTACTTTATAAAAAGTAGAAAAAAAAAACAATTTAAAAAAAATCCATGAGATTTCAAAATGATTTCATCTTTTTACCTGCTCACTTACCAAAATAACAATATTAGTTGCAGACTTATTAAGCATTTATGTTGGAACATCATAGTTTTTATGGGTTTTGCTAGTAGTGAGGTATTATAATATCCAGCACTACAACGAAAAGGATAAGATTTAACCAGTAGCAAACTATGCATCACTGAATCTAGAGTTTTTGCTTTAAGCTCACAATACATAAGAGCAGTAGTATGCTGGAGCCAGCTTGTATCCGCTTTCTTAGTGCCTCTTCTCAACTCTGCATCTGGCAGTATTATGTTGGTAGCTTGAAATATAGGTGTATTTATACCACAATAATAAGCAAACACTGCAAATTGGGACCTGTTTTTCCCAGCAAGCTGACTGTTAAATATTTATTGGCACACCACTGTATATGAGTGATTTGAAAAACAATCTGACTGGACAGAATTCTCCACTCTAATGGTAAAAACACTAAATTAGATTCAACAACTTCTACATTTCTTTTTTTTTCATTTCATGAAGATAAAAGCTGATTAATAACATCAATACACGAAATTTCCTTCCTTCTTCCTGGTGTTTCTCAGAAAAGAGTCTAACAAGTACTGAAAATGGAAAATGGTTACTGAAGACATGAAAAGAGCCTGTTTCATAAATTTCCTTTATATTTTATTAAATTCTCCTTAGTCTTCTTATAGAAAACCACTTTCTAACACCTACATTTTTTACAGACTAGTGTAAGATGTTACTACAAGTATCTGACAAGCCAGAAAGTCATGTGGCGGTACAAAAGAAGAGCTATGGATAACTGACCAGAAAATTTGAGGGGAGAGGGTTATTATGGAAAGTCACCACAATCAATCTTTCTAAAGGTTGATCCTGTACAACAGGTCCCAAATTTTTCTTATTCCGCTACAGTATCACTTCTTTTCTTTTTTTAAGCTTGTGCTATCCACTGTCTAGGAATGTATTAGTACAAATATATGGATGTAAAATAGACCTCAAATACAACCATCTCTTAACCCCACCCCGCAAAGAGACCTGGGGGGGGGGGGAAAGAGGTATCAATGGAAAGTAATAAAAAATGTTTGAGAGAATGTTACATAAAATACTTCAAGGTGAGTTTAGTTATGTCAGGTGCTAATTTTTTGGGTCCTTGCTCAAAGTTAGAGGTGGTACAGACAGGTGAGAATTAACCATATTAATATACATAAGCATTTGGAATAGTGCCTTGCACAGAAAGTATTTTAGAAGTTTTTGTTATTGTCATTATTATTTGAAATATGAGCAAATGAGGGCTCTAAAAGAATTCTCAACACAACAATAATAACCACAAAACCCAACAACTTCCTTACATCTAGGTGTAGACTTAAACTCAATTGTTTTGAGAATCCAAAGATTTCTGAATATTAAACAATTCAGCATAGATGAAAAAGTTACACATATTTTGATCATGTGCAATTATTTGAAATAATTGCTACCACTCACTTTGAAATCAAAGGTGTAATTGGTGTAAGGCATCAAGTTATTTTCATAGGCGCTCTTAAGTTGGAAGCCATGTGTGATTCTCCCTTCTGAGCTTCCATTCTTTCCACTGCAGCTGAAGTTCATAAGACATTCATTGTATCTTAGTTCCTTGAAGTCTTTATGGTTGTCAGCTACTCCTCCATTGCTTAAATATTCTACAACACCTAGTGGAGTTTAAAAAAAAGGAACATTGCCATTTAGCATTGAGTCCTTATATAAACTTTCAAAGTCAAAAACCATTGCAAGGAATTGGATCAGGTTCAGAATGGTTTAATTAGGTTGAGCCATATGAAACTGTCTTTTCTGTCTGCTTGCTAAAAACAACAAAAGATAGATAAGTAACTTTATCTATGGTTCAACCTAATAGAATGAACAGTATGTGCCTAGTTAAGAGCCGAGAACCAAGATCACACAGGAATTTGCTCTGTTCTCTTAATGGCTGTTCAAGCTAAAGATAATTTCTAGGGCACAGAATAGCATTCACCAGGAATGTCTTTATCATAAATTTTTTTAGAATATTACGCCAAACCACTATCTCTGTATTATTTC
The DNA here is from genome assembly GCA_028571685.1 of Heterohyrax brucei. Lineage (NCBI taxonomy): Eukaryota > Metazoa > Chordata > Mammalia > Hyracoidea > Procaviidae > Heterohyrax > Heterohyrax brucei. The sequence continues at coordinate 113,588,257 of CM053143.1, read as the reverse complement.
TTTTTAATCAGTCAACAACTTTGGGAATACATAAAATGTAGCATAGATAATAATCATTTATAGCAAAAATACATTCTGTATCCTCAACATTTCAATTTCTAGGGTCACCTAAGCAACATCATCATTCTGAACTACAGTAAGATTTCTCAATCTAGCAATTCAAAGAACATCATATGATAGAGGTATTGTACTTGCCCCAAAATATTAGGTTTCTAAAAAGCACAAGTGAGTAGAAGCATTCAAAAAAGCACAGCGCTTTCACTGAATAAGCAAAGGGGAAAAAAGTGTCACAACACTTATTATATTGTGATTAGTCATCTACTAAGAGGTCAGTCATCTCCAATACCGTAATAGATGAAAAGGAGCTATCATTCATCTAGCATTTACTATATGTCTGACACTGTTCTAAAGTTCTTTACATACAAACTTCACAAACAACCCTACAAATCCAAAAAGCAAAACCAAACCCACTGCCATCAAGTCAATCTTAACTCATAGTGAATCTACAGCACAGAACTGAACTGCCCCACAGAGTTTCCAAGGAGTACCTAGTAGATTTGAACTGCTGACTGTTTTGTTAGCAGCCATAGCTCTTAATCACTGTGTCACCAGGGTTTCCATCAACTTTACAAGGTGAATAAAATTATTGCCTTCTGTTGTGGATTGAATTGTGTCCCCCCCAAAATATGGGTAGCCATGTGGCTGGGCCATGATTCCCAGTGTCTTGTGACTGTCCTCCATTGTGTGGTTTTCCTATGCTGTATGTTAAAGGATTAGGGTGGGGCTGTAAATCCCTTCATAGGATTACCTCCCTGCTCCACTGTAAAGGGAGTTTCCCTGGAGTATGGCTTGCCCACCCTTAATCCTTTCATCCTACAAGAGATAAAAGGACAGAGTAGCAGGCAGAGAATTGGGAACCTCACACCACCAAGAAAGTTGCACCAGGAGAAGAGTGCATCCTTCAGACCTGAGGTTCCTGTGCCAAGATGCTCCTTGGACAAAGACTGATGCAGTACTGGACTTTCCTCCAGAGCCGACAAGGGGGAAAGCCTTCTCTTGGAATGGACACCTTGAACATGGACTACATTGTAGCCTACCAGACTGTGTAAGAATAAACCTTCCTCTGTTAAAGCCATCCACTCTGGTATTTCTGTTAGTCAGCCCTGGCTGACTAAAACACCTTCCCCATATTACAAGTGAGGAATTTCACAACAGACTACACAGCTAGTTAAGTAGCAGAATCAGGATCCAACTCTGACAGTGTAGGAGTCAACTCCTAATGTTGTGCTGTCAAATCACAGGTAATTGGCTTAAAGAAATCAAATGAAATAGGAGGACAACTTCTTGTACTTGAGAAAAATTAAACTCAGGAAAAAAAATAATATACTAGAATATACTAAGAAAAGAGGAAGTTGGGTGAGGTGCCTACTGGGCTACAAGCTGAAGACAAACATTTGCAAAGGATGATTTTGCCATTTATTTGCTAAGAAGAAAAAGTAAAGATGTTTGTAACTTTTATGAATATTCCTTTTATAAGCATTTGGGTTGGCTTATATTTATTGTTGTTATTTTAAAAAGAAAAGGCTTACATATATAACATTTAGAGTATGCTTTGCTAATAGAAAAAGAGAACTTCAATATTGTACATTTGAAATTTAAAACTTAAAACAATGAACTGATATTCTATAAAGTTTAGTGCAGTTCAAGAATTAACACAAAAATCCTAGGAGATTCTGATCACTATTAGCATCTAATAGCAGTACGGGATATGACAATTAAGTTTGCAAACTCATCCTACAAAAAGTGTTACATACCTCATTGCTGAGTATCACTACGGTTACCTTCAGAGTACTCCCCTTGGGAAGCTATGCACCGACACCAGCACCCAGTCCACCCTTGAAGCAATTTTGGAACTCTGTTTCTGTAATGGCCATCAGAGCTGTTGTTGTATTACCCTTGATGTTCTGAATGTCATCAAAATGTCTTCCTTTCAATATTTCCTTTATCTTCAGGTAAAGAAAAAAGTCACTGGGGGCCAGATCAGGTGAGTAGGGAGGGTGTTCCAATAGTTATTTGTTTACTGGATAAAAACTCTCACACGGACAGTGCTGTGTGAGCTGCTATGCTATCATGAAGCAAGAGCCATGAGTTGGCAAAATTTCAGGTGAGTTTCGTCTAACCTTTTCATGCAACTTTTTCAGTATTTCCAGATAGCAAACTTGGTTAACTGTTTGTCTAGCTGGTACAAATTCATAATGAACAATCCCTCTGACATCAAAAAGTTAGCAACATCATTTTGACTCTTGATTTCAACTGATGTAACTTTTTTGAATTGGCTGACTTCCACTGTGCACTTGAACGCTTTGTTTCAGGGTCCCATTGGTAAACCCATGCTTCATCACAAGTGATAACACGGCCCATAACATCATCTTGCCTCTCCAAAAGGTCTTGGCAAACTTTGACTCTCCTTTGCTTCTGTTCATCAGTGAGCTCTTTCGGGACCATTGTTTTTTTGTGATTGAGTGGAAGTATACAATGCAAATTAAATTTGCATGCCTGCCTATCTGCAGCTCCTTCTGCTCTCCTTGCCTGGTGACAGCACACTCCTCTTTTCCATTCTATACATGTCATATCCTCTTAACAATCTCCTGTCCCCTCCTTTCCACCCTCTCCTATCCCTTCTAGTAAGAGGCCAGTAGGGCAGCATCCTATAGATGCACGGAACTATAAAGTGCACACACCATATGGTCACATTGTAACCCCAAGTCCAATCCATTCCTGTCTAAAGAGTTGACCTCAGTAATGTTTTCTGGTCAGGGGCAGCAGCAAGTCTAGGGGCCATGCACCCAGGGGAAACCCCAGGCCTTCAGACCATCATCTGCGATCTTTTAGTGGAGTTCTTGAGGTACATCCCTCTTTTTCTTGTGTTGCCACTAGGACTCGATATTGTGTAGCCCATCATGGATGTCTTTGGTGATGGCTCCGCACCATCTGGTTCTTTTGGTCATATGTTGATACAGTCATCCATTCATACTTTGGGACCATTTTTGCGCACACTTTTCTCATGCCAAGATTTTCAGTTAAGATTTTCCTATTTCTCTATTGATGTTTACTTGGTCAGCTATGCTTCTCGCAGTTAGCTGACAATTCTGATGCGCAATTCCACAAATTTCTGCAATGTTTTCATCAGTTCTGCTCATCACTGGCCACCCTGACCTCTCTTTATGAGTGATGCTTTCTCTCCCCTCAGAAAAATGTTTAATCGATTTGTATACTGCTGTTTTATTCATGGCATTATCCCCATAAACTCTGACTAACATGTCCTGGATTTCACTTCCAGTCTTGCCAAGTTTACCAAGCAATTTAATGATTGCTTGTTGTTCTAATTCAAGCTTCAACATTCTCTTGATGGCACAAAAAAAGCACACAGCAATAATGAACACCATTCAGCAAGACACCACCACACAGCGACACAAACACAGCTGTGAAACACTGATATGCCACGGTTATGAAACCTTACTGAGTTGTTTGTACAGTGCTACCAACATAAGCACACAGTGGCAAGTTCACAAACTTAATTGTCAGACCTCATATTCAATTATCTTTTAGTTTCACTTAAAAGTTGCTGAAGCTGTTAAACTAGGTAACTACCTGTGCTGAGTATTTTCTAGTGGCCCCTCCAAATTATCCTTCTCCAATTTACTCTGCCACTCCACCACACTCTGTACCTCAGGAGACTGACCATTAATGCACCAACTGCTAATTCTTGCCTTCTAGCTTACAGTTGGGTTTGGTCAATGAGCAGCACTGGCAAAAGATCCTGCTGATCTGCCAAGAATTGACTACATGCCTCAATTCAAAGCCTCCTGTTAAATGGTTCTACAGCGCCCCCCCCTTTTTTTTTTCCAAATTCTGATTACAGCTCCCACTATTTCCCCTTTAGGTACAGGAATAATAAAGGACCCACAGTGCCCCAGTATTGCATCATTCATTGTCAGTTTCTCTTACAGTGCCCAAACCTCGGGAAAATCTTCTTTATTAAGCTTTCCTCTATTACCATTTGTCCCATTCTAGAGGGTTCTGACTGATACACTCTATAATTTAGAAGAGGAACTCTCTACTCAAAAGTTACCAGCTGGCTGGTCTTTGAACTAAAAGCAAAACTGAAAGAAAAGAGGAAATGATATTACAAATACCTGAATCTGGCAATGAGTTAAGATCTGCACATAGCACCAGCGGGATAGAATTAGGATCTGTGGATGGACTGCCAGGCCTACTAGAGGCTTTCTCCAGAATATTTTTAACTTCTGAGACAAACATCATGGTCTGGATGAGTTTCACATCAGAATACTCTGGGTCCCAATGCATGTGGGCATTTGCCACTATAAGCAGCTGTTTGTCTGCAGCATGAATAGGCTTCATACCTAAATTTAAACATTAGAAAAGCGAGGATATAGTTATACCTTATGTGCCAGGACAAGTGGTAAGGTTTTATCTCAAAGACCCACAGCCACTTCTTTATTCTTTTCCATTAATGTATTCCTTACCTTTTATTTGAAAAAAAAGTTTTAAAAGCTAAAATACTGAGATTCTAGTGATCCTAATCTGAGAAATACTTCACTAGATCAGGGGTCAGCAAATTGCTGCTCATGGGCTAAATAAGTCTGTTTTCATACAGTCTGTGAAGGCTAAGGATAGTTTCATTTATACATATTTCTACATTTATTTTATTTTTGGTGAAAACAGACAGCAAATCATATACCTATTTAACAATTTTTGCATGTACAGTTTAATGACATTGGTTACAGTTCTGACAATGTGTCACCATTCTTGTTGTCTCTCCCATATTGTTTCATCTCCGTTGACTTGAATCACAACTTTCCAGGATAGTAATCTATGGTTCAGTTACTGTTGTCAGTTTCTGTGTTTTATAATTTTAAAGAGTTGCACTGCCACCTACCCAAAAACCTGTGACAAAGACTGTATGTGGCCTAAAATCAAAACTAAACCCATTGCTGCTGAGTCAACTCCAACTCATAGTGACCCTAGAGGACAGAGTAGAACTGCCCCATAGAGTTTCCAAGGAGCACCTGGTGGATTTGAACTGATGACCTTTGGGTTAGTAGCCATAGCACTTAACCACTACACCACCAGGGTTTCCCTATGTGGCCTACAGAGTCTAAAGTATTTACTAATTGGCCCTTCACAAAAAGTTTGCTGACCCCTGCTCTACATGCCTAAATTATGAATTATGCAATAGTATAACCAAATTTGATTACAGGACCTTGGCATTTACTGAGTACAGTTTAACAAGCACTGTAAATATCTCTGATATTTAAATATTATGATTTCAATGATTTGATTTACATAATTTAAATTCTTCCCACTGTCCAGTACTCATTCACCTTGTATTTCCTGACCACATGACAGACAGATCAGTAGAAAAGGGGAGTAATCATTACATTAGTTTATGCAAAATAAAACTGGAAGTTAATTTGCTACCAAAACAGATTCATACTATATACAAAAATTTTTTTTTTTAATGAGAATTAGTATTTAAATATTTAAATGAGAATTAGAGAAGTAGTATGCTCTCAAAGTCTAGATGCTTGGTTTTGGACCTGGATTTATTCCTAATTATTTCATGTGGCATTAGCCCAGAGATTTAGACTCTTTAGTATTCAAGTTCATTTACAAAATCAGATATCAACTAGAAAATCTTTAAGGTCTTCTTTTCATCTACAAGTCTATAAAAATAAATACTAACAGTACTTTTAAAATAGGATCAGGATAACACCCTGAGAATTGTATTAAAATTAAACCTAACATAGTTAACATGTACTGACAAAGTAGTCCATAAAATATTCAAGGTATAAAGTTCAGTATGCATCGTATGACACCCTTTAAATAAAGTTTTATATACATATTCTCTACAACAGTATGTATACAGGGAATACATACTATAGACTACGAATGAGATGATGGAATTTTCACTTTTTACTTTACATAGTTTAATATCAGTAAACATACACATTTATTTTTCTCTTTAAATTTCTGTAAAATTTCTTTGAGTGCCTATAAAATGTCTCTTAATTTTTTCCATTGAAAATGTGAACTCTGGCCACATAATCCAGAGATTACATCAGTATGAGACCATGGCACCTGGCCACCACCAGTGTGACTGCCCTGACAGGGAACACAACAGTCTTTGATGTAGCAGTAGAAAAATGGGATGAAGAACTTGAACTCCACTAAAAAGACCAGATTTGATGGTCCAACAGACTGGAGAGTCCCCAAAAGACATGGTCCCTGTACTCTCTGTTAGCCCAGAAATGAAACCATTTTCAAAGCCAACTCTTCAGAAAAAGACTGGACTAGATTATAAGAAACAAAAGGATGCAAACAAAGAGTGTGCTTCTTGGCATAAGTAGATACATGAGACTAACTAGACAACTTCTGTCCAGAGGCGACATGAGAGAGCAGACGGGGACAGGAGCTGGTTGAATGGAAATGAGAAATACATGTTGTAAAGGAGGAATGTGTTATCACAGGGTGAAGAGAGCAGCTCAAGTTACACAGCAGTGTGTGAGCAAGTTTTTATATAACAAATTGACTTGGATTGTACACTTTCTTCCACTTAAAAATTATTCTTAAAAAATATAAACTGCAGAAAATGGTCTATTCTATGTCTACAATTTAGGCAAAGGTACAAGTTTCCTTCGGTCAAACACGTTGTGAAAACAAGCAATTGAAATATCTGTCATAGATGACAGATATGGATCCTTTTCCAACCAATCTGACCTTAAGGTAAAACTCTACAGCCAAAATTCTCTACCTTGTCTACTTTTTCTAGATGTTTTATTGTGTCACTTTGGACTACAGATTAAATATTCAGCATATTAAACACTAAAAACTTGCCCCTTCAGGGGAGCCTCAAGCACCTTTTACATTACTAAATTGCTCTCCTAAGAATACAAGAGAGAAATACATCAGAGTATGGAAGTAGACATTGTACAATTTATAATTACTCTTTTGCAAATTGAAGAATTCAAAACTCCAACAGAAAATCAATTTTCATAATACTAAGAAAAAAATCATTATGAAATTTTTCAGAAGGATGGAACTGAACTATATGAAACTGGGGATTGAAAAAGAATTTGAAATCCCCTATCAAAAACTGATTTTGTGTTTGATGATGGATAAATTGAAGAATGGTGGGAAAATCCTGTTTGACAGATATGAATGGTCTGAAAAATTCAAACAAATACTGAAGGCAAAAATTTTTTCTTCTGCTGCTAATCAGCGCAGGGGGGCTGAGACAGGCTGATGTCTTAAACCTTCTTGCACTTGCCTAAAATATACCAAGTAAACAATGAAATGCTCAAAAGCAAGTAGGAGATAGGAAAAAAAAAGATGTGGGAAATGCAAAGTACATAATAAATTCTGACTGTTAATGAAATCACAAATAATCTAAACGCTAAAGAAAGGTACCAGGTTAAGAGCCCACTGTTAACAATGATCAAGATATAACAAAAAAATAAGAAAAAAATGTGCCAATTACTTAACCTTCGAGACCAAAGATTCACACTCAAGAAGCTAAAAAATTACAACTAGAAAAATAACCTAGTTATCATAGTTTCCAAATTCTGCCTAATAAAAGCACTTGCTATTTCAAAGAAGCTTCTGGAATTAATGGTATATGAAAAAGATGTCTGTTCACACAGATTACCTTCTAATTAATAACCCAAGAAACAGATGATCCTTTACACAGCAAGTAGTGTTATTTTCTTGCACATCACCCTTAACTTTCCTCAAAAGACAAGCCAAGAAAATAACAATGAAATAAGCAACAAGAGTCTTTCCACTTCCTTTCAGACAGGAAAACTACCCGTCATGGGTTGAATTATGTCCCCGTCCAAAAATCTGTGTATCCATTTGGCTAGGCCATGATTCTTAGTACTGTGTGAACTTCCTATATGTTGTAAATTCTTCTTCTATGATGCTAATTTAGGGAGGATGGGTAGCAGTTGTGTTGGTGAGACAGGACTCAAAAGATTATTGTGACTGGAGACAGTCTCTTGGGATATTAAGGAAACGGAACCAAGCAGAGAGGTGGGGGTTTCATGTCACCAAAAAAGCAGTGCTCAGAGCAGAGTGCCTCCTCTGGAAAGGAATTGGGGGTCCCTGGCTTCAGAAGGCTCCGAGTCCAGGGAACACTGATGACAAGGACCTTCCTCCAGAGCCAACAGAGGACACCTTCCCCTAAAGATGATGCCCTGAATTTGGACTTGTAGCCTACCAGACTGTGACAGTAAAATTTCTCTTGAGGTATTTTTGTTATAACAGCAGTAGATAACTAAGATGCTGTCAGCAGTATTTATTTTTAATTAAAAATAAAAAATCATTGCCATCAATTCTGACTCATAGCAACCCTTTAGGACAGAGTAGAACTACCCCATAGGGTTTCCAAGGAGTGCCTGGCAGATTCAAATTGCTGATCTTTTGGTGAGCAGCCACAGCTCTTAACCACTAGGCCACCAGTTTTAATAAAAATATTTTAAATTGCACTCACCTGCTCCAAATAGTTCTTTGTGGACCTCTAATACCACAGCGACACCAATATTATCTTTTGTCATTACTCTGTTCAGCATAGCTTCGGATCCATCTGAATTAGCCATTGCCACTTGGTTAAATTCCACTGTGTGCTTCTGCACCAATGTAAATCTACAAGTACAATTCACCATTATGATTTTAGTCACCTGTATTATCATGTTAAAGGAAATTAAATGAAGAAGGCAAAAGATACACAAACATCTCTCTATTCATTTTCTACCTGTGAATGGCTACATGATACATTTCCGGACAATGAGACAGAAAAAAAACCAAAACAACCCACTGCCGTCAAGTTACTTTTGACTCATAGTGACCACAAAGGACAGAGCAGAACTTCCTCACAGGGTTTCCAAGGAGTGCCTAATGGACTCCAACTGCCCACCTCTTGGTTAGCAGTCTGAGCTCTATACCATTGTGCCACCAGGTTTCCAATGAAACATAAGAAATCTGATTAATATAAAAACTCTCAGAAGCTGTATCTAGCAAAGATGGCATATCCCTTCACCCTTTTACACCTTTACCACTTCCAGCTAGTGCCTGGAAGAATAACAATCACTTGTGACCATGCAGTAGGGCTAGTAGAAAGGGTAAATGCCAACCTAGTAATGATGGAAAAGCAGCTGAACCAGTTCTCGGATGCCAATATCCAGACTTCTGGTGAGAAGACTACCCCTCCCCCATTTAGTTAAGCTACTGTCAAATTTTCAGGTGTTTAAAAGTAAACATAATCTCAACTGAGTAAGGCAAATTAATTAAAAAATAAAAATCTACCTGCCCTGTTTGCAGTTTCAGTTCCATCACTTCTTTAAAAGATTTATTAAGTAAATGCAGGGATACTCCCTAGCTCAGGTAGAGGAAAAGATTTTTCTGGTTCTACTAGAAAATTAGAATTGAGTGCCAGTGTTTAGGAAAATGGGTCTGTCATAATGAAGAAATAGCTCTACAATTACAGCTTCTGCATTATTTTCTTTTTCCTGTGCCAAATTATTAGTATTTTCTTTACCTTGTGCCAATTTATTAATTACCATAGAGTTGTAGGATTTAAATGAACTGAGTCTAGCTCTGACATCTAATAGAGTGACTCTAGTCAAGCCATTTAACCACTTTTAGCTCATTTTATGTAGTATTTGTAAACAACATAAATCTACCAAATAAAAATGCAGTTTTTCATCAGGTGTTAAAATGAAGAGAAGACATCTTTGCTGTCATAAACATTCCTCTCTCCAGCTTCCCCCTAGCTTTAAAACAGTAGTACGTGTATGCACTTTAAAAAATATTGCCTAAAAGCTTGTGGTGTAGTGGAATAAGGTGCAAGATGAACAATACTGCTTTTCCTTTTCCAACTCTGAATGTCTGAGCCGCGAAGAGTAAAGGAAAGGGTCATGTGTCTATTTCTAACCAGAGTGCTTAAAGGGAGTATAGTTTAAACCCTCTACTCTGAAAAGATGACCTTTTAACTGAAACATGAACGATAAGGCGTTAGCCATGTAAAGAGAAGGATTAAGAATATTCTAGGTAGAAGCGAAAAGATTCTGAGACAGCCAAGTTTTGCACGTTTAGTGGCTAAAAAAGAATGGTAAGGGAAGAATGGTACAAAATGATGATGGAGATGAGAGGAAGAAGAGCCACTGAAGGTTCATAAGCAAGGGCATGATATGATTTGATCTGTATTTTTTAAGATCACTGCAGTTGCTTTGTAGAAAACTAATTAGCGAGGCCAGAATGGAAGTCGGAAGACCAGTTAGAAAGTTTTCAAGGTTGCTTAAATGAGAGATGATTTTGGCTTGAACTAAGGCAGGAAAAATAGAGAAGCAGGCAGATTTAAAATATGTCTAGCTCAAAGAATTCACTATCCTTTATGATAGACTTTTTGAAACACACTTAAGCAAACACAAAATTTTTTTCAAAACATTCTGGTGAGATTTCTATGCATAAGACAGATTAGAATAAATCAATCATTGAAAACAATGAATTTGTTTTGTTGAATATAAAAATATAAAACCAGAGGCTATAAATCATATGACTTTATAATCAGTCTTAGTATCTGATATGCTTTAGTATTTTGTTTTGGTCACCCAGCATTAATAAAATTCCTGATTCACACAGATACACAAGGATACAAGATAAATAAATTAAACACTGGTCTTGCTCTCAAAAAAGACAAATAAACAGGTAGAAACGTGATACAGAAGTCTGTACTAAAAGAAGTTAACAAAGCAGAATAAATTAGGAACATGTTAGTGATCTCCAAAGTATTAAAATTTGGTATTTGAGGCATTAGGGCAAACATAATATTTTTAACTTACGGTTCAATTATCTGTATTCAATTTTTAAAATATCTTCTAAATATTTACAGAACACTTAAGGCCCATCTAGGGTTTTAGAAACACATCTGAAAATCTTGCTTAATAGAAATATTTTTCAGTATTGAAATGTTTTACTTCCTCCAAAGACAAGTCATTCTACTTTTTAGGAGTTACAGAGGGACTCATTATTAGAAATATGTTCTTTAAATTCTCCCTTTATCTCTTTTCCATTAAGCCTAGATCTAGATATTTTCATAAAAAGAACATAAAATGAATCTAATTTCTACTTGACACTCCTTTAAATGTCTGACAATAGCTTTCATTGTTTTCCCATCTCAAGTTTCCCCCAGAAAATAAAAACAGACAAACAAAAAATAAACCCAGTGTCTGGTGAGTTAATTCTGACTCACAGCAACACTACAGAACACAGTAGAGCTGCCCCAGAGTTTCTGAGGAGCACCTGGTAGATTTGAACTGCCAACCTTTCGGTTAGTAGAAGTAGTACTTAACCACTATGCCACCAGGGTACCCAGACAGGAAAATGTCAATTTCTTATAGGACATACAACTGTAACACAGCTGTTCACTTGAACAATTCAAGTTTACTCAAAGGTGGAAATTTATATTGCCATACCTAGAAAGTGGCATAAATGAATCTTCTCATTGCAGACTCTATTTTTGTTAAGACTGCAACTACAATGGAATCCCTGGTAGTATAGTGGCTAAGTGCTATGTCTGCTAACCAAAAATCAGCAGTTCAGATTTGCCAGGTGCTCCTTGGAAACTCTATGGGGCAATTCTACTATGACCTGTAGGGTTGCTTTGAGCCAGCATTGACTCAATGGCAGTGGCTTTGACTTGGAAACTGTACCCTGGGGACAGCCATATTAGTTAAAAGCTCAATAAAACAAAAAACAAGATTTGTCATTGAGTCGACTGAGACTCATAGTGACCCTACAAGACACAGCAGAACTAACTGCCTGGAGGGTTTCCAAGGAGCAGCTGGTGGATACAAACTGCTGATCTTTTGGTTAGCTCTAAACAACTAATAGGTATGTAAAACTTTGGGGGGCTTTTCAATATGAAACCAGATCTCCTCAGACCTATGCATTTACACGTGCTTAAAAAACAAGTAAGTAGAGAACTACACTTTGTTAAGTTAAACATACTTAATGCAGAGATCTGGAATAAACAAGAAACCCTGGTGGTGTAGTGGTTAAGTGCTACTTCTGCTAATCAAAAGGTCAGCAGTTCAGATTTGCCAGGTGCTCCTTGGAAACTATAGGGCAGTATTACTTTGACCTATAGGGTCACTATGAGTCAGAATTGACTTGATGGCAGTGGTATTTTTTTTTTTTATAGAGTCTCTATGAGTCAAAATCCACTCAATGGCAGTGGGTTTGGTTTGGGAACAAACAAAACTGAAAGTAATCTGTTGTTGTTAGCTGCTGTCTAGTCAGTTCCCACTGAGAGCAACTGGATGTATAATAGAACCAGACACCACCCAATCCTGCACCATCTTCATAAGCATTGCTATTTGAGCCCACTGCTGTATCTAATTTGTCAATCCATCTCATTGAGGATTTTCCTTTTTCACTGATCCTCTAACTTTATCAAACATGATGTCCTTCTCTGGGGACTGGTCCCTCCTGATAACCTATCCAAAGTACATAAGATGATGTCTCATCATCCTCTCTTTGAAGGAAGCTTCTGACTATACTTTTAAGGTAGATTTGCTTGCTCCTCTGGAAGTCTGTGGTTATCTTAGTCATTTAGTGCTGCTGTAACAGAAATACCACAGTTGGATGACTTTAACAAAGAAAACCTTATTTTTCCACAAAAAAGTGGGCTAAATGTCCAAATTCAGGGCTTCAGTTTCAGGGAAATTCTTTCTTTGTTGCCTGTGGAGGAAACTCCTTGTTGTCAATCTTCTTCTGAAGGAAGACCTTCTGAGGCACAGGGACCCTGCATCCAAAGGATGTGTTCTGCTTCCAGCATTGCTTGAGGTGCCCAACTCTCTGCTTGCTTCCTTTTCCTTTACGTCCCAAATGACTCCTATGAAACACAATATGCTCTCATTTGGTGAGTCCTGCCTCACTACCTACCACTCAAGTTCCCACATTAACATCATAGAGGCAGGATTTACAACATATAGGAACATCACACAATACTGGGAATCACGGCTGAGTCAAACTGCTACACACATTTTTAAGGAGACACATTTAATCCATAAATTGTCAATATTCTCTGCCAGTACCATAATACAAAGGCATCAATTCTTTAGTCTTACTTTTTTACTGTTCAGCTTTGACATACTTGTGAGGTGACAGAAAATATGTCAAGTGGGGGGGGTGGAGTTAAGATGGTGGACTAAGCACACATCTCCTTATATCCCTCTGGAAACCAAGACGTGAGCTGATGATCAAACGGAACATTCTGATCACCTAATCAGCCCTAGGACACGGCACAGAACTGTTAACTGGGACTTCATACCACTGAGCGAAAAGCCTCCTCTCTTTTGCTGACTCCAGCTCCTGGCTAGCCCTGGCTCTCACGGACTGAAGGTAAATGCACCATTGTGACTTCTTTTCCTCTGTCTTGGCTGGCAGGTGGAGCTGGGTTTTCCCTAGCGGCTAGACTCAGACGTGCTGCTGGGGGGATAGGCAGGCGAAATTCCCATACTCTGAGAGCCAGGCTTAAGACTCTGTTAATGTAGACACTTTGAGCCTTCCATTTTATATCTGTGTCAGTGGGGTTTATATGGAATTCTGCAGTCAGTATGCAGGACGCCACGTTGGTACCGAGATTATAGCAGGACCTAATTCTTAGCCTGGTGGCCAGCACCTGTAAACAGGACAGCGCTTCTCTGACAGAAAAGCAGTAATTTTCCAAGTGTCATCTACGCTGCAGGCCCTGCAACAGAAGCAGAGGAATCACTATCTCTCAGCACCTTTGGACCCTATGTCTGCTGCCTCTGTGGAGGACGCCATCTTGGATGCGGTGGCCACAGCTGGACCTAGTTCTTAGCTCGAGGGCCAGAGTCTGTGCACAAGACAGTGCTTTTCTATCACAAAAGCAGTACTCGATGCAGTGTTGGCTAAGGCTAGGCCTGGTCAGCAGAGGCCAACAGGGCAGTAGCATTGCTGTATTTTGAACTACTCTGTTATCATCTGGGGTTGGATATAGTGGCGCTTACTTTGTAAGGTGAGAAGAGAGACCTCTACACCTGAAAACCTAACTGACTTGTCAAGTGCTCAGATACATTTTGCTTAACATTTTAAGACAGCCTAGAGAAACATTTGCAATCCATCCTCACAGTACCTCTTCCAGCCTCTACATACTCACATGGGACCCAAAAAGCAACAGATAATTGTGGCACACAAGAAATCACTGATGGCTTCAGAAGGCTCCCAAACAAAGCAACCAAGGAGTTTTCCAGATGAAGAAACTTTTATGAAAGCATCAGAAAGTGAATACAAACTGATTATATACAGAGCACTTTTAGAACTTCTACAAAATGCAGCAAAACACAATGAAAAATTAAGCAAGCTGTTCGATCTGACGGAACACCAGTACTCTGAAATCCAACAGATCAAGAACAAAATCAAAGACATAGAAACTTCCATGCAAAGCCAAGAAAACAGAATGGAACAAAAAGAAAAAAGAATTTCTGACTTGGAAGACAGAGCTACTGATGCCAGCGTCTATCAGCAGAATTCAGAAAAAAGAAACAAGAAAAATGAAGAAGCATTAAGAAGCAAGTGGGACTCTATTAAGAGGAACAATCTTCGATTAATTGGAGTCCCTGAACAGGGTGAAACATCTGAGAACACAGAGAGTATCGTCACTGAGCTGCTGAAAGAAAACTTCCCAGAAATCATGAAAGAAGAGAATATAGACATCTCAGATGCATATCGTACGCCACCCAATATAGATCTCAAAAGAAAGACTCCAAGACATATTCTAATCAAGCTTAACAAAATGAAACATAAGCAGCAACTCTTAAAGGCAGCAAGACTCAAAGCAAAGCTAACATTCAGAGGGAAACCCTGTAGGCTCTTGTCAGATTTCTAAGCAGAAACCACGCTGGCACAGAGACAGTGGCATGACACATTCAAAGCCTTGAAGGAGAAGAAATTACAACCAAGAATTATATATTCTGCAAAACTATCTTTAAAATACGAAAATGAAATTAAGATATTCCCAGATAAACAGAAACTCAGAGACTTTGTAAAAACCAAACCCAAACTACAAGAAGTACTGAAAGAAGCTCTTGGCTCTGGCTTAGAAAAACGAAACTACTAACT
This sequence comes from Heterohyrax brucei, assembly GCA_028571685.1. Taxonomy (NCBI): domain Eukaryota; kingdom Metazoa; phylum Chordata; class Mammalia; order Hyracoidea; family Procaviidae; genus Heterohyrax; species Heterohyrax brucei. Next base: position 113,573,032 of record CM053143.1, on the reverse strand, counting down.
TTATATTTTAGAACGACACACTACTCAATACTCTACTCTTTTAGGGAAGGCTCCAAAGTCAATCACAGCTTTCATATGGAAACAAGCAATCCAGTGATCATCATGAAAACTATGGTGTCATTATAACAAAAAGAGGGATGTACTACAGTTGTTGTAGTCCTTCCAGATGGAAAGGAAGATGACAAGACTGTTAGTAATTAAAATTGGGTTTATACATAGTTTATTAAGGGGGATCATAGGGGCAGCTGTAAAGTACAACAAGATCTATCATAGTATTTCAAGAAATGTAACACAGGAGTCTCAACAACTACAAAACCAGCTCTGAAAAAAGTGAAAAATCAACTCACAAAAAAGAATGTCCCAGAAAAGACTAATAAGAACAACAGAGAAAACATCAACATAAAAATAAACATATCACAATGGCAGCAGTGAACACATACCCATCAATAATTACATTGAATGTGAATGTACTGAATGCTCCAGTAAAGAGACACCGAGTGTCATCTTGGATCAAAAGACATGACCCATCCATATGTTGTCTACAAGAAACTCACTTGAGGCCTAAAGATAGGAACAAACTGAAAATTAAAGGATGGAAGAATATATATCAAGCTAACAATGAACAAAGAAGAGCAGGGGTGGCAATTCTAATCTCAGACAAAATCAATTTTAATGTCAACTCGACCATCGTGGACAAAGATGGACACTATTTATTGCTGAAAGGTTCAGTACACAAGCAAGACTTAACTATATTAAACATTTATGCACCTAATATCAGAGCACCTAAATACGTTGAAGAAACACTGACTACACTCAAAAGAGAGTTAGATGACTCCACAATAATAGTGGGAGACTTTAACACTCCACTCTCATTACTAGACAGATCATCTAGAAAAAAGCTCAGTAAAGATACAGAAGACCTTATTCACACAACTAACCAACTAAACCTCATTGATATATACAGAACTTTCCACCCATCAGCAGACAACTACACCTTCTTCTCCACTGCACATGGAACATTCTCCAGAATTGACCACGTGATAGGCCATAATGCCATGCTCAACAAAATCCATACCACTGAATTACTGCAAAGCATCTTCTGAGATCATAAAGCCATCAAACTTGAAATTAACAGCAGAAAAAACATAGAAAGAAAGTGGAACTCTAGGAAACTGAACAACATCTTGTTCAAAAAAACATGGGTTATAGAGGAAATCAAGGATGAAATAAAGAAATTCATGGCTTCCAATGAGAATGAAAACACTTCCTACAAGAACCTATGGGATACAGCCAAAGCAGTGCTCAGAGGTCAATTTATCTCCATAAATGGACACATCTGGAAGGAAGAAAGAAACCAAATCAAGGAACTAACCATAGAGCTTGAACAAGTAGAAAAAGAACAACAGAGGAAGCCCTTGGGCACCAGAAGAAACGACATCATAAAGATTAGAGCTGAGCTAAATGAATTAGAGAATAGAAAAATAACTGAAAAAATTGAGAAGACCAAAAGCTGGTTTTTTGAAAAGATCAACAAAATTGACAAACCACTGGCTAAACTTACTAAAGAAAAGCAAGAAAGGAAACAAATAACCCAAATTAGAAATGAGAGGGGAGCTGTCACCACAGATGCAACAGAAATCAAAAATATCATAACAGAATACTATGAAACACTGTACTGTAACAAATCTGAAAACCTAGGGGAAATGCACCAATTCCTTGACTCATACCACCTACCCAAATTATCACAACATGAAGCAGAACAACGTAATAAACCCATCACAAAGGAAGAGATTGAAAAGGTCATCAAAACACTGCCAACCGAAAAAAGCTCGGGCCCAGATGGCTTCACTGCAGAAGTCTACCAAGCACTTAGAGAAGAGTTATCTCCAATACTACTGAGACTATTTCACAGTATAGAAAGGGATGGAGTACTCCCAAACTCATTCTATGAAGCCAGAATAACCCTGATACCAAAGCCAGGGAAAGACCCAACAAAGAAAGAGAACTACAGACCAATATCACTCATGAATCTAGATGTAAAAATCTTTGACAAAATTCTTCCCAATAGAACACAACAACACATGAAGAAAATAATCCATCATGACCAAGTGGGATTCATACCACGGTTGCAAGGCTGGTTCAACATCAGAAAAATAATCAATGTGATTAACCACATAAATAACACAAAAGACCAGGATCAGCTGACTTTGTCCATTGATGCAGAAAAGGCATTTGATAAAGTCCAACACTGATTCATGCTAAAAACTCTTAGCAAAATGGGTATAGGATGCAAATTCCTCAACACAATAAGGGCCATTTATACAAAGCCAATTGCCCACATCATCCTTAATGGAAAGAGACTGAAAGACTTTCCCTTGAGATGAGGAACTAGATAAGGATGCCCACTCTCACCTCTCCTATTCAATATTGTGCTAGAAGTTCTAGCCAGAGCAATTAGACAAGACCAAGAAATAAAGGGCATCTGCATCGGCAAAGAGGAAGTTAAAATCCCCCTGTTTGCAGATGATACGATTGTATATGCAGAGAATCCCAAGGAATCTATAAATAAGCTACTCAAACTGACAGAAGACTTCAGCAAAGTCTCAGGATACAAGATAAACATAAGTAAATCAGTAGGATTCCTTTATACCTATAACGAGACTGTTAAGGAAGAAATTATCAAATCAATACCACTTACAATAGCCCCTAAGAAGATAAGGTACCTAGGAATTCATCTAACCAGAGAAACAACAGACCTTTACAAAGAGAACTACAACCCTTACTACAAGAAACTAAGAGAGACGTAGACAATGGAAAAATCTACCATGCTTATGGATAGGAAGATTTAACATTGTGAAAATGTCTATTTTACCCAAAGCAATCTATTTATATAATGCAATCCCAATACAAGTTCCAGCATCATTTTTTAATGAGATGGAGAAACAAATCACCAATTTTGTTTGGAAAGCGAAGAAGCCCCGGGTAAGTAAGGTATTACTAAAGAAGAAGAACACACTGGGAGGCCTCTCATTACCCGACCTTAGAATATATTACACTGCCACAGTGGTCAAAACAGCCGGGTACTGGTACAAGAACAGACAGATCGATCAATGGAACAGAATTGAGACCCCAGAGATGACACCATCTGCCTATGAACAGTTGATATTCGACAAAGGCCCTAAGACATTAAACTGGGGTAAAAACAGTCTCTTCAACAAATGGTGCTGGCAAAATTGGTTATCCATCTGTAATAAACTGAATCAAGATCCATATCTTACACCTTACACAAAAACCAACTCTAACTGGATAAAACACCTAAATATCAAACCTAAAATGATAAAGCTCATCCAAGAAAGGGTAGGAACAACAATGGAAGTTTGAATACACCGTGAGGACAGACTCAAAATCTGTGAAAGAAACCACAATCAACAGAAGAGAACATAGATAAATGGGAACTATTAAGAATCAAACACTTTTGCTCATCCAAAGACTTTATTAATAGAATTAAAAGAACACCCACAGAGTGGGAAAAAATATTTGGCAACTCTATGTCAGACCGATGCCTGATCTCCATAATCTATAGGATACTACAGAATATCAATAAGAAGAAGATAAACCATCAAATTAAGTGATGGGCAAAGGAGATGGACAGACATTTCACTAAAGAGGAGATCCAGGCAGCCAAAAAACACATGCGGACATGTTCACGATCTTTAATTAACGAAATTCAAATCAAGACGACAATGAGATACCATCTCACCCCAACAAGATTGGCCATGATCCAGAAAACACAAAACAACAAATGCTGGAGAGGCTGTGGAGAAAGTGGAACCCTCCTACACTGTTGGTGGGGTTGCAAAATGGTCCAGCCTCTTTGGAAAGCAATCTGGTGCTTCCTTAAAAAAATGGATATTGATATACCATTTGACCCAGTAACTCCACTACTTGGAATATATCGTACAGAATCAAGGCCTTTCACACCAACGGACACATGCAAGAGAATGTTTATCGCAGCACGGTCCATGATAGCAAAAAGATGGAATCAACCCAGATGCCCAACAACAGAAGAATGGATAGGGAAACTATGGTACATATACTCAATGGAGCACTACGCAACGATAAAGAATAACGATGATTCCAGGAAACATCTCCTAACCTGGTTTCAACTGGAAGACATTATGTTGAATGAAAGCAGTCAGCAACAAAGGGACAAATACTGTATGAGACCTGTACGATCAGATCTCAAAAGCAGACTTGTGTATAGAAGACTCTTTGACAGCTGCAAGGGAGTGGAGGGAGGGAGGTTGAGTGGGGGGAGGGTTTAGTTTAGATAGCTAGAAATCTGGTTGGGAGAAAGCAGTGATAGCACACATTAGAAACAAGAACATTAAGTGGACTTCAGCATAACTTTGAGTACTCCTTCCATCTTAACCCAATATTGCAAGGATAGAGTAGCTGGGGCAGAGGGTGGGGGACCATGATCTTAGGCGTAATCGAGGCCAATTGGCACAACTAGCATTTTGCTAAGACAGCTCTCTGCACCCCACATTGGTGAGTGGTGTCTAGGGTCTTAAAAGCTGCCAAGCTTCCATCCGAGGACACAGCAAATGGTCCCAACTCAGCAGGAATGGATGCTCACCAAGGACCAAAATGACATGCGATAAAGACAACCTAGAAGACAGAGAAACCCACAAGAGTGGGTGCATTCATCGACTTGGGACCAGAAGAACTGGATGGTGCCTGACCACCACCAGTGATAGCCACGATGGAGCTCACTAGGTTGAGTCTCATTGGCACCACAAGAATAAAAAGGGGTGCATCCTGAGATCTCTACTAAAAGACCTCAATTAATGGTCCAGTGGTTTCAGGGTTCCCCTGAGACCATGGCCCCTGGCCCTGATGCTGCCCTTACCCATAAATCATAACAAAGTTCCACTCTTTGGACAGGAATGGATTGGACTTCGCAATGCAGAGTGACCATATATTGGTTGCACTTTATGGTTCTATACATCTATAGGACATCATCCTGCTGACCTCTGGCTGGAGGAAGGAGACTGGGTGGAGAGGAGCGGAAAGGAGACTGTTGGGAGAATGAGACATGTATGGAGCAGAGAGGAAGAGTGTGCTGTCACCGGACAGGGAGAGCAGTGGAAGCTGCATATAGGCGGGCATGTAAATTTATACGGGAATGTACATTTTCACTCAGTCATGTTAAATAAAAAAAAGAAAAGAAAAAAAAAAAAGAAAATACATCACGTGTACCTTAGTCCTCAATGCAACATCTTTGCTTTTAGTACTTCTAAGAGGTCTTTCCCAGCAGGTTTGCCTAATACAATACGTTGTTTGATTTCTTGGCAGCTGCTTCCATTGATGTTGACTGTGGATCCAACTCAAATGGAATCTTTGATGAATTCAATATTTTTTCATTTATCATGATGTTGTTTACTGGTCCATTTGTGAGGAGTTTTGTTTTCTTTATGATGAGGTGTAAACCTACTGAAGGCAGTAGTCTTTGATTTTCATCAGTAAGTGCTTCAAGGCCTCTTCATTTTCAGCAAGCAAGGTTGTGTTACATTCACGCTGCAGGTTGTTAACGAGGCTTCCTCCAATCTTAATGCCATGTTCTTCTTCACAGAGCCCAGCTAGTTGGATTATCTGCTCAGCATACAGACTGAATATGTATGATTACAGGATACAACCCTGACATACACCTTTCCTAATTTTTTTCTTAATTTTTTATTTAATATAACTGAGTGAAAATGTACATTCCCATATAAATTTACATACCCACCTATATGCAGCTTCCACTGCTCACCCTGCCCGGTGACAACACACTATTCCTCTCTGCTCCATACATGTCTCATTCTCCCAACAGTCTCTTTTTTCCCTCCTCTCCACTCACTCTCCTTCCTCCAGCCAGAGGTCAGCAGGATGACATCCTATAGATGTATAGAACCATAAAGTGCATCCAACATATGGTCACTGCATCGCCAAGTCCAATCCATTCCTGTCTGAAGCGTGGGCCTTCGTTATGATTTATGGTCAAGGGCAGCATCAGGGAGAAGGGCCATGCTCCCAGGGGAACCCCGAAACCACTGGACCATCAATTGAGGTCTTTTAGTGGGGATCTCTGGATGCACCCCCTTTTATTCTTGTGTTGCCAGTGAGACTCAACTTAGTGAGCTCCATCGTGGCTATCACTGGTGGTGGCCAGGCACCATCCGGTTCCTCCAGTCCCAAGTCGATGTAGGCACCCACTGATGTGGGTCTCTTTGTCTTCTGGGTTGTCTTTCCCCCATGACATTTTGGTTCTCGGTAAGCATCCGTTCCTGCTGAGTTGGGACCATTTGCTGTGTCCTCGGATGGCAGCTTGGCAGCTTTTAAGACCCCAGACACCACTCACCAACGTGGGGTGCAGAGAGCTCTCTTAGCAAAATGCTAGTTGTGCTGATTGGCCTCGATTTCGCCTAAGAGCATGGTCCCCCACCCCCTGCCCCAGCTACTCTATCCTCGCAATATTGGGTTAAGATGGAAAGAGTACTCATGACCTTTCCTAATTTTAAAACACACAATATCCCCTTGTTCTGTTCAAACACCTGCCTCTTGGTCCATGTACAGAATCCTCATGAGCTCAACTGAGTGTTCTGGAATTGCCATTCTTTGTAAGCATAGCCAAAATTTCTTATGATTCACACAGTCGAATGCTTTGCAAACCCAGTAAAACATAAGTAAAGGTCTTTCTGGTATTCTCTGCTTTCAGCCATTATTTTTCTGACATCAGCAGTGATATTCCTCATTTCATGGTCTCTTTTGCATCGAGTTTGAATTTCTAGTATTTCTCTGTTGATAAACTGTTGCAATCATTTATGAATTGCCTTAGTCATCTAGTGCTGCTGCACCAGAAATATCACAAGTGGACGGCTTTAAGAAGAGAAATTTTATTATCATGGTCCAGTAAGCTGCAAGTCTAAATTCATTTTATTGTCATGGTCCAGTACACTAGAAGCTCAGTTTCAGTATGAGAGCATCTTGAAGCAGGAATGTCAGGTCAAAAGGACATAGTCTGTTTTCACTGCTGCCTTCTTGGTGGTTTGAAGGTCCCCACTCTCTGCTCACTTCTCTGTTTTATTATCTCACAAGCTTGTGGATTGAATCTTACCTCACCAAGACAATTGCTGCCCATTCTCCCTCATCAGCATCATAAGGGCAGAATTCACAACATGTGGGAAAAATCACTGAATGCTGGGAAACATGACCCAGCCAAATCGATACACACATTTTGGGGGAGACATAATGCAATCTATGGCATGAATGATCTTCAGCAAAATTTTACTTGCATGTGTTATTACTGTTATTCAATAATTTCCATATTGCAATGGAAATTATCTTCCCTGGGGATAGACATAAACATGGATTTCTTTTAGGCAGTTGGCTAGGTAGTCATCTTCCAAATTTCTTGACATACATGAATGAACACTTCCAGCATCTGTTTGTCGAAACATCTCAAATGGTATTTCATCAACTCCTAGAGCCCCTTGTTTTTTGCCAATGCCTTTGTTGCAGCTTGACCTCTCCCTTCAATACTATCATTTCTTGATCATATGCTATCTCCTGAAATGGCTGAATGTTGATCAATTCTTTTTGTATAATGACTCTGTGTATTTCTTCCATCTTATTTTGATGCTTCTTCCATTGTTCAACATTTTGCTCACAGAATCCTTCAACATTACAACTCAAGACTTGAAATTTCCTTCAGTTCTTTCAGCTTGAGTCATGCCAAATATGTTCTTCCCCTTTGGTTACCTAATTCCAAGTCTTTGTACATTTCATTATGACACTTTACTGTCTTCTTAAGCTGCCCTTTGAAATCTCATCAGCACTTTAATATCATCATTTTTCCCACTCATTTTAGCTGGCCAATGTTCAAGAGTATGTTTCAGAGTCTGATACATACTTTAGTCTTTTCTTTGTTGGCTTTTGTTTTGTTCATGTATGATGTGCTGGATGTCATCCCACAATTCATCTGGTCTTCAGTCAGTAGAGTTCAACTGTCAAATCTATTCTTGAGATGATCTCTATATTCAGGTATGGTGAGTTAAAGTCTACTTTGGACTTATTTTAATTTCCTTCAACTTCAACTTGCATACAAGCAACTGATAGTCTGTTCCATAACTGAACCCTGGTTTTGTTCTAATGATGTTGGAGTGTCTCCATTGTCTCCTTCCACAGATATAGTTGATTTGATTCTTACATAGTCCATCTAATGAGGTTCACTTGTATAGATGCCATTTACGTTGTTGAAAAAGGTATTTCCAATGGCTAGTTATTAGTCTTGCAAAATTCTACATTGAAGTCTCCAGAATCACTTGCATAACCAAGGCCCTATCTTCCAACTACTAATTCTTCTTTGTTTTTAACTTCTGCATTCCAGTCACTAAGAATTAGCAATGCATCTTCATTGCACATTTGGCTCAACCTGAAGAAGCTGGTAGAAATCCTTAATTTCTTTACCTTTGGCAATAGTTCCAAGCTCTCCACAGTCTCTCCCGAATTTATTATTTTGTGTTTTTTTCATTAATGCCAACCTTGTTGTGGTGAGATGGTATCTCACTATAGTTTTGATTTGGATTTCTCTGATGGCTAGGGATCATAAGTATTTCTTCATGTATCTGTTAGCATCCCGAATGTCTTCTTTGGTGAAGTGCCTGTTTATATTTTCTGCCCATTTTTAAATTGGGTTATTTGTCTTTTTCTTGTTGAGGTCTTGCAGTACCTTATAGATTAGGAAGATCAGACACTGATCAAATTCAAGGTAGCCTAAAATTCTTTCCCATTCTATAGATAGTCTTTTACTCTTCTGATGAAGTCTTTGGATGAGCATAAGTGTTTGATTAATCCATTTTCACTTCTGATGTTTGCGCATAATTGGTAATTTTCTGTAGTCTGTTTATGCCATGTACTAGGGCTTCCTGTGTTGTCTCTATTTTTTCTTTCATGATCTTTACTGTTTCACACTTTATATTGAGGTCTTTGATTGATTTTTAGTTTTGTCCATGGTGTTGAGATACGGGTCTTGTTTCTTTTCTTTTTTTTTTGCAGATGAATATCCAGTTACACAAACACCATTTGTTGGAGAGACTGTCTTTGCCCTAAAAAGTTTTTTTTTTTTTTAAATTTAATATGACTGAGTGAAAATGTACATTCCCATATAAATTTACATGCCCACCTATATGCAGCTTCCACTGCTCTCCCTGTCTGGTGACAGCACACTATTCCTCTCTGCTCCATACATGTCTCATCCTCCCAACAGTCTCCTTTCCCCTCCTCTCCAACCAGAGGTCAGCAGGCTGATATTCTATAGATGTATAGAACCATAAAGTGCAACCAATATATGGTTTCTCTGCATTGCCAAGTCCCATCCATTTGTGTCCAAAGAGCGGATCTTCGTTATGATTTATGGGTAAGGGCAGCATCAGCGCCAGGGGCCATGCTCCCAGGGGAACCCTGAAACTGCTGGACCATCAATTGAGGTCTTTTAGTGGAGATCTCAGGATGCACCCCTTTTTGTTCTTGTGTTGCCAGTGAGACTCAACTTAGTCAGCTCCATCGCAGCTATCACTGGTGGTGGCCGGGTACGATCCGGTTCTTCCGGTCCCAAGACAATGTAGGTACCCATTCATGTGGGTCTCTATATCTTCTGGGTTGCCAAAAAGTTCTTTTGGAGAAATGGAATGCTCATCCATCTCTGTCATCCCAGAAGTTCTCCTATAACTCTAATATTCATACAAGTTCTCTAAGCACACTTTTCCATGATCTTTTAATACCATGGGATATACTTCTTGATATGGAAACCTAACTACTTAAAAACAGTTCAACACTTTTCGCAGCTTACCAAATTCCCTCTCTATCTGTTCTGTCTTAGTCTTTCCACTTTGAAGATGATTCTCCTTAATACAGATCATCAAAGCAAAACAGAAGTTGTAGAGCTGTTTTCTCCCTCAATCATCAATTCACAACTACATAATTCATAATGGGTCTATCCTCTTCTTGTTCTTTATGGCTCATACTGTTTCTTAAAATACCATCCTCATTTCCTTAGCACTTTCACCTGGGCTTAGCTTTTTCTTGGTTTTAATTTCCTCAATGACTGTAGGTTCGTAAAACTTTAAAAAAAAAATACAAGCTTAGTTATTGATTTTCTTCACTAAAATACACACACGTCTTTTTTAAATGAACTTTGAATATTTATTGATTTTTTTTTAAAAGATGTTTCCCTAATCCTTCAACTCTCTTCCTCAATAGTATGATTATGATTATACTGCCATATTGTTGACTTTTAAAACTTCTCAGTATTCTTTAGGTATCTTCTTTTTATTATATTAGATTTTTAAAATTTCAAAAAAATAAAATCAGTTTTCTTAAACAGGATATATATATATACATACATACATATATATATATGCCATTAGACCTATTGCATTCCTCTTTAGCTCATATAAGCTCTAAAGTGGATAGTTATACTGTCAAAGTTTATCACTTCAATTTCACCAAAAGTTAAAGAACCAAATAAAGTTCCTTCCTTTCAGTAAGAATTAAATAAGAGTAAATGTATGCTTCTTGAAGCTTAAGAATTTATCAGGTGCTGGCTTTTAGAAGAATGAGATTTCCTGCATTAGTGCAGATAGTTGTAATCACCTGTAACTTATTTTATGTGTGTCCTTACAACAAATTTATATATGAAGAAATAATTATCCATATTCTATCCACACTACCTCAACAGTACTACTTCTTACATTCCCCTCCTACATGCAAACAAATACTCTACTGTGCCTCTGCTTTCAATTTCACAGATTTCTATACAGGTGACATCTTGACATACAGAAGTTTTCCATTCTTTCTGTTTCTTCTGAGTGAGATCTAATGGTTTACAGCTATTCTCTAGTCATTAAAACCAGCCCATTGTCTCAGTCATCTGGCACTGCTCTAACAGAAGAAATACCACGAGGGGATGGCTTTAACAAAGCAAAGTTTATTCTTACATAGTCCAGTAGGCTACAAGTACAAATTAAGGGTGTCTTCTCCAGGGGAAGGCTTTCCCATTTGTTGGCTCTGGAGGAAGCCCCTTGTGTGGAATCAGTTTTTCTTTGGTCTGAGAGCATCTCGGCACAGGAACTTCAAGTTCAAAACACGCGCTCCACTTTGGTGCTGCTTTCTTGATGGAATGAGGTCCCTAACTCTCTGCTTGCTTGCCTTTCTTTTTATCTCTTACAGGATAAAAGGTGGTGCAAGCCACACTCCAGGGAAACTCCTGTAGAAAGACTGTTACAGCCCTACCCTGTCTATTAAAATTATCCTATCTATTAACCACAGGCAGAGATCAGGATTTAGAATTAGGATTTGTGGTATAGGTAAATCACAAAATGGAGAACAATTACAAAACACTAGAAATCATGTCTCACTCAAATTGCTGCACACATTTTTTTGGGGGGACCCAATTCAATCCACAACACCCATCAGGGCTTGATAATACTTAAAATCTTAAATTTGCCCCTCTATTTTAATATTTCAATTCATTATTCCTACATTGTAGCTGGTATACAGATGCCATAAAGAGTCATAATGATATGTTTTATGTATTTTAAGAATTTTCCTGTATATTCACATTTTTGAAAAAAAATCATAACAGCAAGTCAAATGGGTATAAAAGTGAATATATAATAAGGATTGATGTATATTAAAAAAAACTTTCTCCTTGCTTACATGTTTTGAGAAGAATTATTAGATGCTATGTTTCAAACCCAGGAAGAACGTGTGAAATAGTCCTTAATAAAGAGTAAATGAAGGAATAACTCTATTATCAATATGTCGTCTGAAAGTAATTTATGGGCTGTGATATGATTCAATTAATGTGAGAGAGAAGAAAATGAATGCCAACTGGAAGCAACTAAAACAGTCTGTAAGATGTAAGTTATATTTTTTCTCTTAATTCATTTAGAAGGAAAAAGGAACAACACAGTATATAATCAAGACAGTATAAACACACAAAAAATAACTTTGATTTCTCTGGATCACACTCGAGCACTCTTAAGCCCAAATTAAATGTAAGTTCTTATTATATCATGCAGCTTAAGATGTTGTATAATGTGCTTTCTGGTTTCTTTAGTAATCAATGAGAGTCTCAGAGAATAATTTCATTAGAAAAGGGATAAAACGGAGAAGAGAAGTAGTTTAACACCATCATATATTTGTACAGACTTTTCAACCACCAAAGGCACACTGACATTCATCATTTCATTTTAGCCCTATAAGAAAACTCTGAAATTAGGTGCAACAGTTACTGTCTATATCTGAAAAGCAAAATATGCAAAATAAAAGAATAAATAAAACCATATTTTAAGCAAAGCAGTAATTTTATATCACAGACTGAATTAATCACAAAGCTGACACTGGCATTAGAAGCCAGTAATCAAAATCTCATCTAAGAAAACAAACAAAGAAACAAAATCTAAATGCAACCACCACCTATAATAACAAAGGAAATATAAACCGAGAGACCAGTGAGGCAAGATCATCACTACAGTCCATTCAGGAATGATACTATAACCTCTGAGTGTCTTATTCTCTAGAACAAAACTCTGAAGGGAAGGAAAAGCAAGGGCCTGACCATACTTAATACCTCTGAAACTGTAAGCAGGTTAGAAAGCAGAGGCAATGTCAAAAGGACTAAGTACCTTGACAACCTAGCTCCCAATTCCATGAAATGAAAATGTCTTTTCAGAGTGTAATGGTCACCTTGTTCTAAAATTGCTGCTTTTATCTTTCCCTTTCTCATCAATATGAAACAAACTGTGATCAAGAGATCAGAACTGCTAGCCTCAGGAATAGCTAGTAAGTAGATCTGGTTTTGTCTCCCTTGTCTCCATTCGGATTTCTTTAAGTTCCATACCTGGCTCCAAGACCCAATTTCTATTAACTGTTAGGCCTACAAAACAAAGCATGACATAAGCACTTTAAATTCTAAGTTTAAAAAACTCAGTCTATACACACACACATATATACTCATTGAATTTTATAATATGTTTTCAACTGAAGAGAATACCTGAGATAAATGACAAAAAAGCTTATTTGTAGCATTTAACCAAACTTTCTATTTTGTAGTATTACTATGTATCTAACTTCAAAAGACAAAGTGAAATAAAAAATTTATGTTCTTAATGATGACCACAAAACAAAAACCAAAACTAAACACACTGCCACTGAGTTCATTCCAACTCACAGTGACACAAAAAGACAAGCATAAAACTGCCCCATAGTTTTCAAGGACCACCTGATGGATCTAAACTGTGGATCTTTTGGTCAGCAGTCACAGCACTTAACCACTATACCACCAGGGTTGCCTGATGACCACGGAGTGCTGCTAAATCTTGCAGTGCTTTCTGAATCTTCTAAGAAAGATTAAACCACAACTAGCATGATTATAATTTAAAGAATATTGTACTGTATTCTAATGCTCTGAATATTGGTAACCTATGTCCTAGTCTTCACTAAGGAATACCCGATGCCTAAAGGATTTTGCAAAAAATAATGATTATTACAGTTTCAATTTATTATGTATGTACTCTAATTCTCGTGAGAGATAAAAGTGTCACCAGTGGTGATGTGGAATTATCAGGCGTTCCGGCTTTAAAAGAAGAATGAGACTTTCAGAATTTGTATACAAGTTGAAGAACTTTTCAACAACTGTACAGAGTAAGTACTATTTAGGAAAAAACAGTTGAAGAAGAGAAGAAACCCACATCATGCATCTAAGTATATCCTACACATTCATCTTTTAACTAGTTCACAACATTTTTAATAGTTCTAGAAACAATTTTTCAAAAAGTATTTTAATTTTTTTATAATTGTCAGTAATTCAAAAGCAATTTTTCAAATAGTTTGTAAAGATTCATAGATAACAGTTACAATTGTTAGTTCAAAGCTGTAACAATCTCTAGTAAATTATTAAGGAATTTTAGATTTTCCTCTCAAAACTGTGAAGGACATGATATAAATCTTTTGTATTATCCTCCGTCAGAAGGAAACAATGGTAGGAAAAAAGCTTCATGTTAGATGCTTCAATCTTTTCAATACAATTCTTTTAAAATTATGTTTCCAGGAAATTTACATACAAGCATAGAAAACAAATACCAAATTCAAAGCAACTTTTGCAAATCAAGTAACCTGGTAGGACATATAAGTAATATTAGAAGTTTAATCCAAAAGTCTAGCGATTCAGTTTAGTAGAGTGCTGAAAGGCATAAACTATGAAGCCAAACTACTGTGTAACCTTGGGCAAGTTACCTAAGCTCTCTATTACTTAGTTTCTTACTCTATAAAAATGAAAAAACAGATGTATATCTATCTCTGAGAGTTGTCTTAAAAAATTAAATAATCAGTATAAATAATTAGAATAGAGCTGATACACAGTAAACTCTTGAGGAGTAATTGCTATTGTTACTTTAAAATATGTTTGGAAAAAAAAAAAAACCACTAGAATAATTTAGTATACTTTGACCTCAAATACTATAAGGCTATGCACTAATTATTAACCAAAATGAAAACAGCTCTACAGGTATTCCATGGAAAAGAAAGGAAAGTAGATATAGATAAACAAGAAGAAATCAGCCAAGTATCTTTCACATTTACAAGACTAGGTTACTTATTATACCATGCTGGTAACAGAGTGATATCGATAAAAATATTAACTTGCTTTGTTATAATAGTGTTAAACAGGGAAATCTTGGAATCATCTAAGAATGAGCATGCTCTGTTCTATGGGTAGATAATTGGATTAGATAAAAAAATCAAATGATTAACCATGGAACTGAACTTCTACCAGATGTCTTCAACTGTCTCAATCTTCTACTATAGGTTTCTGCAAATTTTCTACTCTAAAATCAGAGGCTTTTAGTTGGCAAAACATGCTTCTCTCTTTTCCTGAAGATGAAAACCACAACAACCCGCCTCCAATCATCTGGTGACTTAGGCAGCATTCAGGGATTGCTTCCTGAGAGTTCTAGAGTAGTTTACCCTCTAGACAAAAATGAAGTTCCTAAATCCAGTCAGGGAAAACAGAAAAGCCTAGAAGCACAGGACATAACAAATCCAACCAAGAGAGAATACTAAAAGCACAAAAGACTACTGAAACAGAGAAATATGATGACTAAAATGGTATTTACATTTCCAGGACAATTCATGTTTCACCAAGTACATACCCTTCATTATCTCATTCAATTCTTGAAACTAACTCTGAGGTAAACAGACTGAAGAGATACTGTTTTCCACTTTTAAATTAACAGCATTAATACATAGACACAGCTGTAACATTATTTCTGTATTTTAAAGAGCAGATTTGTTATCTTATCTTTACACTCTCATCATCCACAGTAACAGCAGTGAAACAAGTTTTCCATACGTGTGATGAGCACTTGGCACTGTCCTGTCTAAATTCACTTTCCACTTCCACAAGCTCCCTGCCTTTCTTCTGTCCTCCCGTCATCTATGCGTACCTCTATCATAGATACTTTGCTGGAACCACCTCAAGTGACAGATTAGAACTGCTCTGTAGGGTTTTCTTAGTTATAATTTTGATGGAAACAGAACCACCTGGTCTTTTCCCTTGCAGTGCCACGGAGTAGGTTCAAGCCATCAGCTGTTCGATTAGCAGCCAAGTGCTTAACCACTAGCTTACGTATACCATAATGTATTGAAATTATCTTTATGCCTACCTTTTCCTACTAGACTTGAGCTCTGAGTATGATGAAGAACCATGTCCTATCTACCCTTGCATCTATTGTGTCTACACTGCCCCCTTTAAAAGAAAATGAAGCTTCTAATAGGACAACAGAAGCACTGTTCCTAAGAAATCAAACAACAGAAAATACTAAAATTACAAAGGACTATAGAAAAATAACTCCAACGATAAAACTGCATTCACTAGTCAGAAAACAAAAGCTCAGTAAACATTTAGTGAATAAATGATTAAATAAATATATGAAATGTTAATTATAAAAGATGAAAAAGTTTAGGAAGTAAAGGATTCTGAAAAACCAACCACCTATCAAAACAAAAAAACAGAATCCTAGATCACTTATTTCTAATCTTAAAAGCACCACTTATTTTCTTTTTTAACCTCAAAACCAATATTCTACTTTAAGAAAATATATTTCAAAATATGATTATAATACTACACACAGGTCTATACTTCTAAGATTTTAGTATAATTTTATAATAAAAGCATACAGAATAACACAATAAACATTGTTGTTTCTAATACCCAGCCTAAGAAATAAAACATTACCAACAGAGTTTTCACTTTTGTATCACTAGCTTTCTAGTTATTATGTGTTTTATAGGTGCAAGTGAAAGACAACTTCATATGTACAATAATTAAATAAATATTTACACTACTGTGTTTTGCTTCCTTTACTCACTTTTCTGTTTTGAAGAATATTGCACAACCATCCACATGCTTTCTCTCCTGTTCAGACATGATTTTGGCACGTGACTTTGGAGAAAAGAATCCATCATATCCACGCTCTTTCAGCGCTGGCAGAAAGAGAGTGAAGTATTGCTCTGTTTCCACTTCCTGAGGTGAAAGAAAAGTTACGGTCTACATGACAGTTGAAAAACCTGATTAAGATATAAAATGCTCAGCATTATGAGTGAGGTGTGTTAAGTTACAGTAATTTACATAAAAAACATTATTTATCACATTGCTAGCAACTGCCATATGACAATGGTAGTTTTTCAAAGCTGAAAGAACTAAAAAGGGTACATTCTTTCTAGTTACTACAAGAAGTAAAACTATATCTCCAGGCCTTAAAAAAAAAAAAAAAAAAAAAGAGTCAATTGTATATTTCACTTCCTCAAATCTAATTACTAAACAAACAAGGCTGATCATAAGTTAGGTATCCAAAGTTAGGTGTCATGCAAACATTTTCTACATAAAGAGGTAATTTTTAAAATTATTCAGTCTTCTCAACCTTGGTGGAAAGGAATGAGAAGAATGAGAACAGTAAGGTCAATTAATAAAATGTCTACCCTACAGAATTTTTATACCTTGAACACTAATTATTCTTAGTCTTTGCGAACTTAGCAAACTACTAAAATTACTTTATCCTTTGAGCCATAAATATTCTTTTTGAATGGTTCCAACAGAATAATTATATCTGAAGATATTGATTTCTGTATGATTTTCATAACAGCATTCTTTTACAACAGTAAAAGCCCACAAACAGCTAACACTAGGGAAAAGGCTAAATCAGTTACAATATATTCATATAATGAACCATTTTTGAAGAATCTGAATAACATGAAAAGTGTATTAAGTGCAACAAACAAGAAACAATGTATGTTAAAAATGATCCCAATACATTTTGAAAACATTATCTGTAAATAAATAGATAAGCAAGTAGAAAAGGAGTATCTAGGAGAAAATATAGTTCTGAAAGTCTAATGTGCCAATTATCTCAGAGATATGGAGTTAGATGCTTCCCTCCTCATGATTTATATTTTTTCAAACTTTTGAACTTTTTCAGAATAAATAGTTTCATAAGAATAAAAGAGAGGATATTAAATGACTACTACAACAGTATAACTCTGTTTTGTCTCCTCTTTCTCTCTCACTGTCAGTCTGGGTTATTCAAAGAAAAATTAATTTTTGAAGATTTTTATTTCTCGTTATTTCCTAGGAAGTCATGTGTACCATGGACAACATAATAAGAAATCACCAAGCTACTCCAGTACAAAGAAAAACAAACAAATAATACATTTTCTTCTCAGGCTATGCTGTAAAGAAATGTGTGAGATAGTAACATTGAAAACTTTGAAACACATTTAAACATTTAATATGCTCTGAAAGTTGCCTGGAAGCAAACTACTAAACTCCACCTATAGGAAACCATAAAATACGTATTTTGCAAAAAGGTATTTCTTCACTTAATTTCATTATGCCAAAATGTACACAGTTGAAGAGTCTAAACCTCAGGAGTGGTGTTTAGAATAAGATGAAATGCATGACTTACATAGTACAATAAAAAAAAGGATGGATAATGGCTGAGGTTATTTTCAGTTAAGAAAATAGTAAATGAGTCTAAATAGATCAGTATATTTAGCAAAATTGCTTTATTGTTTAAATGCTTATTTTAAATTCTTTTTTTTAAGAGGAGATAAAAACAATTTCTTTTGAATTTGTTTTGAACACCTTATCCCACCAAAGGCAAAATCTATTATTTTTTAAGTTTACCTTTAAGTTAAAAACATATTAATTTCTATAGTGTTACCTGAAGACTAATGATATCGGCGTCACAGTTAACAATTTCTTCCATAATTCCCTTTTTCCTGTATTCCCAGTTTAATGCCCAGGATGGGCAATAGCCATATAGCTGCCGGGTAGCGTATTTATCACATAACACATTGTAACACATAACTGTGAATGATGCTAAGATGTAGGGGGAGGGGAGAAACAGACAAAAGGAAAAAAATTAGGTGACATTTTCTAGAGCAGTATCACATATATACCTATATAAGCACATATACACATACCCCAAATACCATCACTGTATAATGCCTAGGGTAAAATTTACTCTTTAACTGTATATCTACTAAAACTTCACACCAATGTTCGTTTATAGTCTAGAATTAAGCTAACAGTCCATATTTTAGATTTTTAGAAAACTTACTTTAATAAAAAATAACCTGAATTTTGTCAGAATGCATCAAAAGACATAAGGAAAACATGAGACCAAGAAACAGAAACGGCTTCATAATCCAGCCACTACCTCAGCATGAGACCAGAAGAACTAGATGGTGCTTGGTTACCACCTGATGAAGTGGGAGAGAGTCCCTGACAAAGTAGGTGAATTCTATGACTTGACGATGGTCAACAGACTGGAGGATCCCCAGAACACATGGACCCTGGATGCTCTGTTAGCCTAGAAAGCTGAAACCACTCCCAAAACCAACTCTTTAGATAAACACTGGACTGGACTAGAAGACATAAAATGATCCCTGTGAAAAATGTGTTTCCTGGCTTAAATAGGTATGTGAAATCAACTGGCAGCTCTTGTCCAAAGGCGAGATGATGGGGCAGGACGGCAGGAGTTAATTGAATGGACATCAAGAACACAGGGTAGAAAGGAGCAATGTGCTGTCACAGGGTGGTGTTAAGCAGCTGGAGTTACATAGCAGTGTGTGTGCAAGTTTTTGTATGATCAATTTACCTGGACTGTAAGCTTTCACTTAAAGCACAAAATATTAATAAAAATTCTGTCAACATGTTAATTCCTTATACGCAATTTGCTAAGGAAAGCTTCTCTTTATAAATGAAGCAAAACTTCAAATTCATCCTAATTAAAAGACTACTTTCATTAGTTTTTATTTTTAAAACTATCCATGGTTAATACTTTCCAGGGGCCTCTAATTGCTGTGAGCCACCCCAGTGGGAGCTAACAAAGTTTAATTATAAGAAAATTTCCTTTCTGTGAAATCAAAAGTTCATCCTGAAATAAAATTTTCATTTTAAAAATCCTTAAACTATATAAGGACTGTACACAAACTAATACAATCAGAAGACTACGTCTAGCCTTGCTATTTAGTGTACTCTGAGGCCCAGCAGCATCATTTATCACCTGGGAACTTGTTAGGAATGCAGACTCTCAGGCCCTATCAGGTCTATTGAATCAAAATCTGCAAATTGATCAGTATCCTGCAGTGATTCATATGCATGGTTAAAGTTTGAAGAGTCTGGTTTTTATTAGCAATTCTCTTCCCTGGCTGTCCATTACAATCACTCTGTAGACTTGAAAAAAAAAAAAACAAACTGATTTCCAAAGGCTTATCCCAAATTAATTAACTCAAAATATTAAAAACTGAAACAAAAAACAGCTGCTGTTGATTCTTACTCATGGTAACCCCATGTCTGTCACAGTAGAAGTGTGCTCCACAAGGTTTTCAAAGGAAGGATTTTTTTTTTTTTTTTTGGAAGTAGATTGCCCAATCTTTCTTCCAAGGTGCCTCTCTGGAGATGGAAATAAATCTTCAATCTTTCGGTCAGTAGCAAAGTACACTAACCATTTGTGCCACCCCCAAGGGACTCAAGTCAGAATATTACAGCCTGGGTACTCATATTGTTAAAAAGCATCTTAAGTGATTATAACAGACAAACATGGTTAAGAATCATTTGTTTAGAAACACTGTGAGGTAGTTAAGGTGAAATAACATTTGATTGAGGCTGGTTCAGTTTCAAATGATGAGGGAAGACAATAAGAAACAGTTTAATGGTCATCTAGGGGGTCTGACTAATGGCCATTTTGTACACTGGGGGACATATTTCAATTAGAGACAAGGCACGTCTTGTTATTTATGTGGAGCATGACCCAAAATAATTTAACCTCTACATTCTGAGGGAGCTCCCTGTTACTTTACTTTCCCTCTCTGGATTTCAAATGTCCTTTGGGAGTGCAGGAGAAAAAAGCATGGCAGAGTATTATTAGCTTCATTCATTTTTTTTTCCTAAGACTTTGTGAAACGAGATTTTATAGAAAAGGCCAGAGATGATTATTTTTGTAATAGGTACCAAATCCAAAACCAAAACCACTGTGCTGAGTCCACTCTGACTCACAGCAACCCTGTGAGTAAAGCAGAACCATCCCATAGGGTTGCCAAGGCTGTAGTCTTTATGGAAACAGACTACCACATCTTTTTCTCACAGAGGGGTTGGTGGATTTAAATAGTCAACTCTTCTTTTAGCAGCCCAGCTCTTTACCACTGTAACACCAGGCTCTTATAATAAACATAAAACTTCACAGCAGTGTCAGTACCGAAGACAGAATTAGCAGTTTTTAAACAGAGGGGATAATAAGTTAAGTTCCTTTTATCACTACTCTCCTATACCCTGCTTACACATAGCACCTTTTCAGTATCTTGGGTTGGACTCCTATATAGTTTAATTATCATTATAGTTTTGTAACTATAACTACTCTTAACTGCAGCAAATTATTCTATGCATACCCAAATGTGTCAGAAGAAATAAAAGATATTTTATTAAAAAAATCTCCCTTTTTTGCATTCAGATTCTACTTGGAGAAACAACACACATCTCAAGACAAAATCAAAGCAGTTTTTCAACAAGGAAAATCCACATTACTTTCAGAAGTCAGCAACTAATGAAGACAGTTCGCTTTCCCTTTCTTAATGGAAATGTAGCTCTGCAAAATTAATAAAGTCTTTTTTCCAGAATGTGTTCACTCCTGTTTAAATAGAGGTTATTTTGAAAACTAGAAAATGGTCTTTTTAATATCAGGAGATAATTACACACTAGGGAAGTATAAAGGTAAGTCCACCTAACTTAAGGGTTTGTAAAAGATTATAAAAAAAACCAAAACCCAAACCTGTTGCCATCAAGTTGATTCTGATTCATAGCTACCCAAAAGTGCAGTAGTAGAACAGCCCCATAGGGTTTCCAAAGAGCACCTGACAGATTCAAACGGCCAACCTTTTGGCTAGCAACCACAGCTCTAAACCACTATACCACCAGGGTTTTCAAAAGACCTTAAGTATCCTCATTTCACTCAAAGCATCCATATACATCTTGATAACAGAAGTGTTATCTATAAAAAAAAAAAAAAACTGACATACGGTCACTTGTAGCAGGCTGACACTGTGGCTCTGTAAACCCACTGCTTTCAGGTTGATTCTGACACTTGACAACCCCACAGAATAGGGCAGAACTACTCCACAGTTTCCAAGGAGTGCCTGATGGATTCAAACTGCCAACCTTTTGGTCAGCAGCTGTAGCACTTAGCCACTACGCCACCAGGGTTTCTGTGGGTCTATAAGAGTAGTGTTTTAAAATTATTACCTCCGAAAGACACAGAAATGTGTTGTATAGTATAAAATCTAGAGTTTATAAAATACAAACAGAAGTTACACTTGCTACATTTCCAAATATGTCATTATCCCAATACCACAGTAATTAAGTCCCTTAGTCCGGTCGCCATGAGTGGGATCCGACTCGATGGCACTTGGCTATTAACTTTAACTGAATTTTAAACCTAGCTTACATAACCTCTAAATCTTAAAAAGAAGAAGGAAAGGAAGAAAGAAAAAGGAATATGTGTTATACTGTGAAAAAATGTACACAGGAAATTCAAGAACTTTAATTTACTCTAAAAATTATGAAAACAGCAGTATTCAGTGGGTATAACTGTATACCACTGAGTCAAAATCTGCATATTTATCCATATCATGCAGTGATCCATCTGCACAGATACATCAGATCAACTAGCAGTGCTCGCCCACAGGTGAAAGGAGAGGGCAAAGGGGACAGGAGGTAGCCAAGTGGACATGAGAAACGCGACGGAAAGGAGGAGTGTGCTGTCACAGGGTGGTTTAGCACTCCTACTAAACAAACATTTTCGCTTGTTAAAACGAAGTTAGATATCATGAAAATGTACTTCTGTATTTTATGGAAATAACACACAGCTGTATTTGGTGGCCAGTGGTGCCCTATCTCCATGAGTTTTTTTTTTTTTTTTGAATTGTACTTTGGATGAAAGTATACAGAACAAACTAGTTTTTCATTCAACAGTACATATATTGTTTTATGACACTGGTTAACCACCCCACAACATGTCACCTCTCTACCTTTGCAACTTGGGGTTTCCTGTGACCAGCTTTCTTGTCTTCTCCCATCTTCTAGTCCTTGCCCAGGGGATGCTGGCATGCCCCTTTTGTCTTATTTTATCTTATGTGCCTGTCCAGTCCTTGGCTGAAGGGTGAACCTCAGAAGTGACTTCATCACTGATCTGAAAGGGTATACAGGGGCCATACACTCAGAGTTTCTCTAGTCTCGGTCATGACAGTAAGTCTGGTTTTTGTTTTGGAGTTAGAATTTTGTTCTGCATTTTCCCCCAGTTCTGTCACAACCCTCTGTTGTGATGCCATCTAGTTGTACTGTATTCAGTCTGGTGGAGGCCACAGCAGATGTGGTGCATTAGTACTGTAGGCTATCTTTCTCTTGTATCTTTAGTTTTCTTCACTCTTCTAGAAGGGGTGAGAACAGTGGAGTGCATTTGATGCACGCTCACAGGCATTTAAGACTCCAGATGCTACCTACAAAAGTAGAATGTGGAACATTTTCTTATAAACTATGTTATGCCAATTAAGTTAGATGTTACCTGAGACTGTGGTCCCAAAGTCATCAGCCCAGCAGTTCAGTTCCTCAGGGGAGTTTAGATATGACTTTGGAGCTTCCATGACTGCCTTGGACAAGTAGTGCTGGCTTCTCTAGTACTGTGTACTCTCTTTTCCTTCATTCAAGTTACTAGTAACTTTGTTATTGTCTATTTGGTGTTTAGTCATCTATATCTCTCCCCTCGCTGGTTACCGGCAAAGACTGTTTCTTTCTGTGTATAAATCTTTCCATGAGTCTTTGTAGTAGAGGTCTCATACAATATTTCGTATTGTATTTTGTGACTGACTTATTTCACTCAACAGAACGCCCTCCAGTTTCCTCCATGCTGTGAGATGTGTCACAGATTCATTGTTGTTCTTTATTGTTGCATAATATACCATGAAATACTGTTTTTAATTTTTACATGTTGTTTTGTTTTTGCTTTTAAAAACAACTTTAATAGTGCAACTACAAAAATTACCTTGCAGGAGTGGAGGTGGTTGGCAAATAAACATAGAAGGTATGTACTATTTGCATAAAAATATGGTACTCTGGTGATTTTTTTGAAGAATGCATTTGGATAAATACTAACTCACAACAACATATTTTAAGCAGAATTCCCAATCCTAAAATGTTTAAAACATTAGTTAGTACCTAAGTTTTTAAAATTCTTTGGAAGAAAATGTATTATTATTCATTTTTCTTAAACCACCCAATATCCTGTGTGAACATGTCATTTGGAAAGGTATATTACAGGAACAATTTTAAAACCACAAGCTATATTGTTATGAAAGACGTAAGACATTTTTATATAGGCCTAAGATAGTATAAATTAAAAAAAAAAAACTATCCATCAGTATTTTTAAACTCATCTACCAGTGGAAGTACAAGAAAGGCCTGTTAACTACAGATCACAAAGCTCAAGTGGCATTTCAAGTATTTCTGAAAAAAGTTCAGAAAGAACGAAAAAAATATTTACCGGAGGGCAGAATTTGGTCTCGTTCTTTTAAAGTAATCCATGGCCTCG
Source organism: Heterohyrax brucei (assembly GCA_028571685.1). NCBI lineage: Eukaryota > Metazoa > Chordata > Mammalia > Hyracoidea > Procaviidae > Heterohyrax > Heterohyrax brucei. The sequence goes on along the minus strand of CM053143.1, from coordinate 113,548,790 downwards.
GAGGAAGCTGCTCTGGATGAACTGAAAAAAAGTTGTTTTTGAACACACAGTGAATTTCATGTGTTTCTAAAATCAGTAATAATTACTACATCAGATTAACTTTTTCGTTTTCAGCTTTACTGGTGCACAAACTTAGAAAAGTAATGCTAAAATTTAACAAAGATTTAGAAACTAAACAAGTTTATGAACAGCTATGCAGAAAACACACAACTAATATCAGAAAAGAGCATTAGGAAGTTCACTACTACTTACATGGCATTTACAAAAACTATGTGTTGTAGTGGGTTAAGTGCTATGTCTGCTAACCAAAAGGTTGGCGGCTCATATCTGCCAGGGGCTTGTTGGAAACTATGGGGCAGTTCCACTCTGACCTCTAGGATTGCTATGAGTTGCATATGACTTGACAGTAGTGGGTTTGGCTTTTTTTTTTTTTTTAAATCTATTTAAAGCCTTAATTTTAATGTCTGAAATATGTAAGTACATAAACTATGCTGACATAATCTTGTCCCTTCCTAAGAAATTAAAGCCACATGAAGTTCCAACATACTGAACTAAAACACCAAGACTTTTTAAAAATAGAAAAATACATATGATTTTATAATAAAATATATTAAATTTTCTAATGGGGCTTTTTTCTCTTAATTTTAGTAATTCTATCTTCTATAAAGCCAGTGCAAGAAGGTAAGAACACAACTAAATTGCATAGAAAAAGGAAAGTACTGGTTAAACATTAATTGCTCAGATACAGTTATCAATTTCATGAAACTATATGCCACCCAATAAACACACAACAGAAAATTCACTAAGATTTAATTAGCCCCTTTTTTTATTCCTCTTAAAAATTTTTAAGATTACAAAACAATCTGATTTAAGTTTGCACATTTGCCCAGGGATTAAACCAGAAAAACCAAACCAGTTTACACAGATTCAACTCCAATTTATGGCAACTCCACATGTGTCAGTGTAGAACTGTGCTCCACAGAATTTTCAATGGCTGTTTTCAGAACTAGATCACCAGGCCTTTCTTCTGAGTGAATGTGAATCACCAGCCTTTCAATTAGCAGCTAAGTAGCTAACTATTCATACCAGCCAGGGACTAAAACACATATTCACTTAAAACAAAAACTCTCCTGTACTGTCACCGTGTAGGGAGAGTAGCTAGAGTCACACAGCAATGTATATCAAAGTTTTGGTATGACAAATTGTCTTGGATTATAAACTTGCACTTAAAGCACAATAGAAAAAAAAAAGGGCGGGAGAATCCTAAAAAAAAAAAAAAAGAATCCAAACACATCTACTAATGTTAAAAATGAGTAATATGACCTCACACCCATCAGGATAGCTATAATAAAAAAGACAGATAACAACAAGTGTTGGCAAGTATGCAGAGAAATCAGAAGTCTCATACACTGCTGATGGGAATGTAAAAGTGCAACTGCTTTGGAAAACAGTACGATAGGTTTTGAAATGGTAAAAGAGTCACATATAAACCAGTTAATTCCACTTCTAGGGATATATCCTACAGAAATAAAAACAGATGCCCATGTAAAAACTTGTACAATGCTCACAGCAGTACTGTCCTTAATAGCCCCAAAGTGGAAATAACCCAAATGCCCATCAGCTGATGACTAAATATGGTATACTCACACTATGAAGTATTATTCAGTCAAAGAAAGGAATCTAAGTGCTGACACAAGCTACAACAAGGATAAACTCTGAAAATATTACACGAAATGAAAGACACAACTTACATCAGTGGACTCATACACAGATGATAGTATTCCATCTATACAAAATGTCCAGAATAGGCAAATCCATAGCAACAAAAAATAGAGTAGTGGCTGCCTCGGACAGAAGGCTTTTGGAGAAAATGACCACTAAGGAATTTCTTTCTGAGGTAATGAAAAATATTCTAAAATTGCTTTTGGTGATGGTTGCACAAATTTGCAAATACACTAAAAAATAACCAGTTGTTCATTTTAAACGAATGAACTACATAGTATATAAATTACATATCAATAAAACTATTATAAGAAAAGAAGTAACATGAACACAGAGGTCAGAATTTCTCCAGACAGCATGTTGAGAAATTAGGAAACTATTTAATTGCTCCTGGTGCTCAAACAACTCCCGCAAAAGCTCAACAGAATCCATTCTGACTCATGGCAACCCCCTGTGTCAGAGTAGAACTATGCTCCATAGCATTTTCAGTAGCTGATTTTTCAACCCAAGGATGCTTCATCCCATGTCCTGTGCCCTCCCACAACATACTAAGATTCTAGAGATTCCCCATTGCTTTAGTTAGCTAGTGCTGCTCTAACATAGATACCACAAGTAGATGGCTTTAACAAAGGAAAGTTTATTCTTACACAATCTGTCAGGCTACAGTCCAAATGTGGGGTGTCTGCTCCAGGGGAAGGCTTTTCCTCTGTGGGCTTTGGAGGAAAGTCTTTGTGTTTTATAAGTATTTGGTGGCAGAGCATCTTGGTACAGGAACCTCTGGTACATTCTCTGTTCCTGGTGCTGCTTTCTTGATGGTGTGAGGTTCCCAATTTTCTGCTTACTTCCCTTTCCTTTTATCTCTTGTAAGATAAAATGATAAAGGACAGTGCAAGCCACACTCAGAGAAACTCCCTTTACAGTGGAGCAGGAAGGGCACCTTAGGAAGGGATTTACAATCCCACACTAATCCTCTTTAACATACAGCATAGGAAAACCACAAAATGGAGGATAAAACTATTGGGAATCACAGCCCAGCCAAATGGCTAAATACATTTTTGGGGGAACATAGTTCAATCCATGACCACCAATCCAGGTGGCATCTAACCTGAAGATCCTGGGAAGCACATCCATCTCCAAATACCATAGACTACTTATGATCTGGTGGTGGTTGTTGAGGTTTACCTTGCAAGCTTTTTATTAAAGGAAAAAAAAGAAACTCCATCTTTCTATAGCTACAGACAAATTTCAACCAAAGTATCTAAGACCATAAAGAGTGAACATTTACTAATCACGGTGGCATTCCACAAGTCTACCTAAAGGATGCCTACTTTAGCAGTCATACTTTTCACAGCACCATAAACATTATCTGATACATTCCCTATCATTCAGTGAAAGGAATGAAGCTTATCATAAGATAGAGTCAATCCAGGTGCTCATTAACAGATGAATGGATAAACCATCTAAGGTGTCTTCATACAATGGAATGCTACACAATGATAAAGAACAATGATGATCTCAGCACACATAACATGGAGTCATCTGGAAGACAGGCTGAATGAAAACTAATCAGTTGCAAAACTGATCATGCAAGACCACTACCAGAAGGATTTAAGAGAAGATTCAAGGAGAGGAGAAAATATTCCTTGATAGTTACAAGGGTGGGGAAGGACAGAGAGGGGTATTCATAGATTAGATAGTAGACAGCAATTGGGTTAAGTGAAAGCAGTCACAGCATGCAGCAGAAGGGAGGCTAGTACAACTGGACTATACCAAAAGCTAAGAGATTTTCCAAATGCAACCCAACATTTTGAAGCACAGAGTAGCAGGGACAAGGGTCTGGGGACCACGTTTGCAGGAGACATCTAGGCTAACAGGCATAACTAAGGATTTTTTTTTAAGAAAATGTTCTGCATACCACTTTGGTGAACGGCATCTGGAATCTTAAAAACTAGCAAGCTGCCATCTAAGTAGCATCAACTAGTCCCAATACACCTGGAGCAGATGAGAATGAAGGACATCAATGACCTGTGGAAAATATGAGCCCAGCAGACAGAAGATGCCACAGGATCCACAGACCGCATGAGCATGAGACCATAAGAATGAGATGGCGCCTCATCACCACTAATGACTGCTCTGACAGGGAACACACCACTAATGACTGCTCTGATACAGCAAAAGAAAAATAGGTGTGAAGAACTACAACTGTTAGAAGATCACAACTTAATGATCTATCCGACTGGACAGTATCCTGCAGACATGCCCCCACACTCTCTGTTAGCCCAGAGCTGAAAGGAGTACTAAAGTCAACTCTTCAGACAAACGTTGCACTGGACTATAAGATACAGGGTAATGCTGGTGAAGAATGTGCTGCTTGGTTTAAATAGATACATGAGCCACAGTCTTGTCCAGAGCTGAGATGAGAGGGTGGAGGAGGGCAGAAGTTAGTTGAATGGATATGGGAAGTACACGGTGGAAAGGAGTGTACTACTATGGGGTTGGGGTGGGGGAGGTAGGGGGTAGTTATACTTACATAGTGGAGTGTGTGTGAGGGGTTTTACATGGAAAATTGAGTTAGACTGTAAGCTTTCACTTAAAGCCAATAAAATATTCTTAAAAAGAAATCAAGAAACCTAACTAAATGGAAAAAGTACCATGCTCATAGTGAGGTAGCCTTACCACTGTAAAAATGTCAATTCTACGCAAAACAATCTACAAATACAATGCAATCCTGACTCAAATACCTACAGTATTCTTTTAAAAAATATTTTATTGTGCTTTAAGTGAAAGTTCACAATCCAAGTCAATAAGTCATACAAAAACTTATACACACATTGCTTTGTAACGGTAGCTATACATATTATGACAACACACACCTCCTTCCTACACTGTACTTCCTGTGCCCATTCAAATATCTCTTGTCCTTTTTGGCCCTCTCATGTTGTCTGTGGGCAGGAGCTGCTCAGTTAGTTTCATGTATCTACTTAAGCCAAGAAGCACACTCTTCACCAAAATAATTTTGTGTTTTACAGCCCAGTGGGGAATGGTTTCAGTTCTGGGCTACCGGAGAGTCAAGGGACCATGTGTTCTGGGGACCCTCTAGGCTGTCAGAAGTTTGGTCTTTTTATTTAATTTAATTTTTATTTTTTTGTTTAATATGATTGACTGAAAATGTACATTCCCGTATAAATTTACATGGCCACCTATATGCAGCTTCCACTGCTCTTCCTGTCCGGTGACAGCACACTATTCCTCTCTGCTCCATACGTGTCTCATCCTCCCAGCATCTCCTTTCCCCTTCTCTCCTCCCACTCTCCTTCCTCCAGCAAAGTGCACCCAATATATGGTCACTCTGCATTGCCAAGTCCAACCCATTCGTGTCCAAAGAGTGGAACTTCGTTATGATTTATGGGCAAGGGCAGCACCAGGGCCAGGGGCCATGCTCTCAGGGAAACCGAAACCGCTGGATCATCAACTGAGGTCTTTTAGTGGAGGTCTCAGGATGCACCCCTTTTTATTCTTGTGTTGCCAGTGAGACTCAACTTAGGGAGCTCCATTGTGGCTATCACTGGTGGTGGCCAGGCACCATCGGTTCTTCTGGCCCCAAGTCAATGTAGGCACCCACTGATGTGGGTCTCTCTATCTTCTGGGTTGTCTTTACCCCATGTCATTTTGGTCGTTGGTGAGCATCCGTTACTGCTGAGTTGGGACCATTTGCTATGTCCTTGGATGGCAGGTTGGCAGCTTTTGAGACCCCAGACACCACTCACCAATGTGGGGTGTAGAGAGCCCTCATACCTAAATGCTAGTTGTGCCAATGGCCTCGGTTTCACCTAAGAGCATGATCCCCTGCCACCCCGCCCCAGCTACTCTATCCTTGCAATATTAACATGCAAGGAGTACTCAAGTTATTCTGGAAGTCCACTTAATGTTGTTCTTGTTTCTAATGTGTGCTATCACCGATTTCTCTCAACCAGATTTCTAGCAACTATCTAATCTAAACCCTGCCCTCCTCGCTCTACCCCCCTCCCCTCCCTTGCAGCTGTCAAAGAGTCTTTTCTTCTATACACAAGTCTGTTTTGGGGACTTTATTGTAGAGGTTTTATACAATATCCTTTTGTCGCTGACTACTTTCGCTCAACATAATGTCTTCCAGTTGAAACCAGGTTAGGAGATGTTTTCTGGAATCATCGTTATTCTTTACCATTGCGTAGCTCTCCACTGACTATATGTACCATAGTTTACATATCCATTCTTCTGATGCTGGGCATCTGGGTTGTTTCCATCCTTTTGCTATCGTGGACTGTGCTGCGATAAACATTCTGGTGCATGTGTCCGTTGGTCTGAAAGGCCTTGATTCTGTAGGATATATTCCAAGTAGTGGAATTACTGGGTCAAATGGTATATCAATATGCATTCTTTTAAGGAAGCACCAGATTGCTTTCCAAAGAGGCTGGACCATTTTGTAACCCCACCAACAGTGTAGGAGGGTTCCACTTTCTCCACAGCCTCTCCAGCATTTGTTGTTTTGTGGTTTTTGGATCATGGCCAATCTTGTTGGGGTGAGATGGTATCTCATTGTAGTCTTGATTTGAATTTCTTTAATAACTAAAGATCATGAATATGTCCACATGTGTGTTTTGGCTGCCTGGATCTCCTCTTTGGTGAAATGTCTGTCCATCTCCTTCACCCATCTCTTGATTGGATGATTTATCTTCTTCTTATTGATATTTTGTAGTATCTCATAGATTATGGAGATCAGACGTCAGTATGACATAGAGTTGCCAAATATTTTTTCCCATCCTGTGGGTGTTCTTTTAATTCTATTAATAAAGTCTTTGGATGAGCAAAATTGTTTGATTCTTAATAGTTCCCATTTATCTATTTTCTCTTTTGTTGATTGTGGTTTCTTTGACAGATTTTGGAGCCTGTCCACATTGTGTATTAAAAGGTCCATTGTTGTGCCTACCTTTTCTAGGATGAGCTTTATCATTTTAGGTTTGATATTTAGGTCTTTTACCCAGTTGGAGTTGGTTTTTGTATAAGGTGTAAGATATGGATCTTGATTCAGTTTATTGCAGATGAATATTCAATTTTGCCAGCACCATTTGCTGAAGATACTGTTTTTACCCCAGTTTAATGTCTTAGGGCCTTTGTTGAATATCAACTGTCCATAGGCAGATGGTGTCATCTCTGAGGTCTGAATTCTGTTCCATTGATCCATCTGTCTGTTCTTGTACCAGTACCACACTGTTCTGACCACTGTGGCAGTGTACTATGTTCTAAGGTCAGGTAATGAGAGGCCTCCCACTGTGTTTTTCTTCTTTAGTAGTACCTTACTTATCCGGGGCTTCTTCCCTTTCCAAACAAACTTGGTGATTTCTTTCTCCATCTCATTAAAAAATGATGCTGGAACTTGTACTGGGATTGCATTATGTAAGTACATTGCTTTGGGTAAAATAGACATTTTTACAATGTTAAGTCTTCCTATCCATGAGCAGGGTAGATTTTTCCATTTATCTAAGTCTCTCTTAGTTTCTTGTAGTAAGGGCTTGTAGTTCTCTTTGTAAAGGTCTGTTATTTCTCTGGTTAGATTAATTCCTAGGTACTTTATCTTCTTAGGGGCTATCGTAAATGGTATTGATTTGATAATTTCTTCCTTAACAGTCTCACTGCTGGTATAAAGGAAACATACTGATTTACTTATGTTTATTTTGTATCCTGAGACTTTGCTGAACTCTGCTATCAGTCTGAGTAGTTTACTTATAAGTTCCTTGCGATTCTCTGCATATGCAATCATGTTGTCTGCAAACAGGAAGATTTTAACTTCTTTGCCGATGCAGATGCCCTTTATTTCTTGGTCTTGTCTACTTGCTCTGGCTAGAACTTCTAGTACAATATTGAATAGGAGAGGTGAGAGTGGGCATCCTTGTCTAGTTCCTCATCTCAAGGGAAAGTCTTTCAGTCTCTCTCCATTCAGGATGATGTGGGCAATTGGCTTTGTATAAATGGCCCTTATTGTGTTGAGGAATTTTCCGTCTATGCCTATTTTGCTAAGAGTTTTTAGCATGAATGGGTGTTGGACTTTATCAAATGCCTTTTCTGCATAAATGGACAAAATCAGGTGATTCTTGTCTTGTGTTACTTATGTGGTTAATCACATTGATTGTTTTTCTGATGTTGAACCAGCCTTGCATCCCTGGTATGAATCCCACTGAGTCATGATGGATTATTTTCTTGATATGTTGTTGTATTCTATTGGCAAGAAGTTTGTTGAACATTTTTGCATCTAGATTCATGAGTGATATCGATCTGTAGTTCTCCTTCTTGGTTGGGTCTTTCCCTGGCTTTGGTATCAGGGTTATTCTGGCTTCATAGAATGAGTTTGGGAGTACTCCATCCCTTTCTATACTGTGAAATAGTCTCAGTAGTATTGGAGATAACTCTTCTCTAAATGCTTGGTAGAATTCTGCAGTGAAGCCATCTGGGCCCGAGCTTTTTTCGGTTGGCAGTGTTTTGATGACCTTTTCAATCTCTTCCTTTGTGATGGGTTTATTAAATTGTTATGCTTCACGTTGTGATAATTTGGGTAGGTGGTATGAGTCAAGGAATTTGTCCATTTCCTCTAGGTTTTCAAATTTGTTAGAGTACAGTCTTTAATAGTATTCTGTTATGATATTTTTGATTTCTGTTGCATCTGTGGTGATAACTCCCCTCTCATTTCTAATTTGGGTTATTTGTTTCCTTTCCTGCTTTTCTTTAGTAAGTTTAGGCCAGTGGTTTGTCAATTTTGTTGATCTATTCAAAAAACCAGCTTTTGGTCTTTTCAATTTTTTCAATAGTTTTTCTATTCTCTAATTCATTTAGCTCTGCTCTGATCTTTATGATGTCGTTTCTTCTGGTGCCTGAGGGGTTCCTCTGTTGTTCTCTTTCTACTTGTTCAAGCTGTAGGGTTAGGTCCTTGATTTGGTTTCTTTCTGACTTCCAGATGTGTGCATTTATGCAGATAAACTGACCTCTGAGCACTGCTTTGGCTGTATCCCATAGGTTCTTATAGGAAGTGTCTTCACTCTCATTGGAATCCATGAATTTCTTTACTTCTTTCTTGATTTCCTGTATAACACATGTTTTTTTGAGCAAGATGTTCTTCAGTTTCCGAGAGTTCCACTTTCTGTCTATGTTTTTTCTGCTATTGATCTCAACTTTGATGGCTTTATGATCTGAGAAGATGCTTTGCAATATTTCAATGGTATGGATTCTGTTGAGCATTGCATTATGTCCTAACACATGGTCGAATTCTGGAGAATGTTCCATGTGCACTGGAGAAGAAGGTGTAGTTGTCTGCTGATGGGTGGAAAGTTCTGTATATATCAATGAGGTTTAGTTGGTTAATTGTGGCAATGAGGTCTTCTGTATCTTTACTGAGCTTTTTTCTAGATGATCTGTCCAGTATTGAGAGTGGAGTGTTGAAGTCTCCCACTATTATTGTGGAGTCATCTAACTCTCTTTTGAGCGTAGTCAGTGATTCTTCGACGTATTTAGGTGCTCAGATATTAGGTGCATAAATATTAAATATAATTAAGTCTTGCTTGTGTACTGAAACTCTCAGCAATAAATAGTGTCCATCTTTGTCCACGATGGTCGATTTGACATTAAAATTGATTTTGTCTGAGATTAGAATTGCCACCCCTGCTCTTCTTTGTTCATTGTTAGCTTGATATATATTCTTCCATCCTTTAATTTTCAGTTTGTTCCTACCTTTAGGCCTCAAGTGAGTTTCTTGTAGACAACATATGGATGGGTCATGTCTTTTCGTCCAAGATGTCACTCGATGTCTCTTTACTGGAGCATTCAGTCCATTCACATTCAATGTAATTATTGATAGGTATGTGTTAACGGCTGCCATTGTGATATGTTTATTTTTACGTTGATGTTTTCTCTGTTGTTCTTATTAGTCTGTTCTGGGACATTCTTTTTTGTGAGTTGATTTTTCACCTTTTTCAGAGCTGTTTTTGTAGTTGTTGAGACTCCTGTGTTACATATCTTAATATGGTATGATACATCTTTGTTGTGCTTTACAGCTGCTCCTATGATCCCCTTAATAAACTATATATAAACAGAATTTTAATTACTACCAGTCTTGTCATCTTCCTCTCCATCTGGAAGGACTATAACAACTGTAGTACATCCCTCTTTTTAATATGATGGTACCATAGTTTTCATGATGATCACTGGATTGCTTCTTTCTGTATTAAAGTTGTGATTGACTTTGGAGCCTTCTCTAAAAGAGTAGAGTATTCAGTAGTGTGTCATTCTAAAATATAAAATTAGTGGTTTCATTCTTCTAAGCCAGAGCCAAGAAGTTCTTTCAGTACTTCTTGTAGTTTGGGTTTGGTTTTTGCAAAGTCTCTGAGTTTCTTTTTATCTGGGAATATGTTAATTTCATTTTTGTATTTGAAAGATAGTTTTGCAGGATATATAATTCTTGGTTGGAAGTTCTTCTCCTTCAAGGCTTTCAATGTGTCATGCCACTGTCTCTGTGCCATCATGGTTTCTGCTGAGAAATCTGAAGAGAGCCTACAGGGTTTCCCCCTGAAGGTAGCTTTGCTTTGAGTCTTGCTGCCTTTAAGAGTTGCTGCTTATGTTTCATTTTGTTAAGCTTGATTAGAATATGTCTTGGAGTCTTTCTTTTGAGATCTATATTGGGTGGCGTACGATATGCATCTGAGATGTCTATATTCTCTTCCTTCATGATTTCTGGGAAGTTTTCTGTCAGCAGCTCAGTAAGGAAAATCTCTGTGTTCTCAGATGTTTCACCCTGTTCAGGGACTCCAATTAATCGAAGGTTGTTCCTCTTAATAAGAGTCCCACATGCTTCTTAATGTTTCTTCATTTTTCTTGTTTCTTTGTTCTGATTTCTGCTCATAGACGCTGGCGTCAGTAACTCTGTCTTCCAAGTCAGAAATCCTTTTTTCTATTTGTTCCATTCCGTTTTCTTGACTTCGCATGGAAGTTTCTATGTCTTTGATTTTGTTCTTGATCTGTTGGATTTCAGAGTATTGGTGTTCCATCAGATTGCTTAATTTTTCCTTTTGTTCTGCTGTATTTTGCATAAGGTCTAGAAGGGCTCTGTATATAAGCATTTTGTATTCACTTTTTGATGCTTTCATAAAAGTTTCTTCATCTGAAAAACTCCTTGGTTGCTTTGTTTGGGAGCCTTCTGAAGCCAGGGATGATTTCTTGTATGCCGCAGCTGTCTGTTGCTCTTTAGGTCCCATGTGAGTAAGTAGAGGCTGGAAGAGGTACTGTGAGGATGGACTGAAGATGTTTCTCTAGTCTGTCTTAAAATGTAAAGCAAAAGTATTTGACCACTTCCCAAGTCAGTCAGGTTTTCAGGTGTAGAGGTCCCTCTTCTCAACGGACAAAGTAAGCACCACTATATCCAACCCCAGATGATACCAACTACTTCAGAATACAGCAATGCTACTGCCCTGTTGGCCTCTGCTAACAGGGCACAGCCTTAGGTGACTCTGTGTAAGGTACTGCTTTTCTGGTAGAAAAGCGCTCTCCTGTGGGCAGGCTCTGGCTCCCAAGCTAAGAATTAGGTCCAGCTGCGGCCACCATATCCAAGATGGCGTCCTCCACACAGGCAGCAGATAGAGGGGCTAAAGCTGCTGAGAGGTAGTGACTGTTCAGTTTCTATTGCAGGGCCCCCAGCGTAGGTGGCACTGTGTAAATTACTGCTTTTCTGTTGGTGAAGTGCTGTCCTGTTTGCAGGTGTTGGCTCCCAGGCTAAGAATTACGTCCTGCTAAAATCTCTGTACCCAACATGACGTCCCGCACATTGACTGTGAAATTCCGTACAAACTCCGCTGTTGTAGAGACAGAACGACAGGCCCAAAGTGGCTAGATGAACAGATTCCTAAGCCTGGCTCTCAAAATATGGGAATTTCGCTTGCCTATCCCCCCGGCAGCACGTCTGAGTCTAGCTGCTAGGCAAGACCCAGCTCCGTCTGCCAGCCCAAGACAGAGGAAAAAAAGTCAAAATGGTGTGTTTACCTTCAGTCCGTGAGAGCCAGGGCTAGCCATGCGTGGGAGTCAGCGAAAGAGAGGAGATTTTTCACTCAGTGGTATGAAGTCCAAAGTAACAGCCCTGTGCCGTATCCTGGGGCTGATCAGGTGATCAGAAGGCTCCGTTTGATTATCAATTCAGGTCTTGGTTTCCAGAGGGATATAAGGAGACATGTGCTTAGTCCACCATCTTGACTCCACCCCTAAGTTTTGTCTTTTTAGTAACAGTTCATGTTCTGCACCCCATTCTTCTCTTGCTCTGTCAAGGATTCCTTGTTGTGTTTCCTGTCAGGGCAGTCATTGCTGTTTGCTCTTCTGGTTTAATGCTGATACAGTCTCTGGTTTATGTGGACCTTTCTGTACCTTGGGCTCATCTTTTCCTTATGTCTTTGATGTCCTTCATTGTCCTTTGCTCCATATGGATTAGGAACAACTGATGCCTCTTACAGGTAGCTGTACTCTGTCTATAGGGTTACTATGAGTCAGAATTAACTCAACCACAATGAGTTTGGTTGTGCTGGTAGATGGCAGCTTGCTAGTTTTTAATAACTAGATGCCACCCACCCAAGTGGGATGTAAAAGTTTTTTTAATATACTTTATTATTCCAATTTACCTGAAACCATGATCTCTGGACCCCTGCCTCTGCTACTCTGTCCTTCAAAGTATTTGGTTATATTTAGGAAACTTCTCAGCTTACCAACAGAATTCTTTAACAAGATGGAAAAGAAAATCATTAACTTCACATGGAAAGGAAAGAGGCCCTGGATAAGTAAAGCATTATTGAATAAAAAGAAGAATGGATGCAGTCTTGCACGACCTGACCTCAGAGTCTACTAAACAGCTATAGTAGTCAAAACAGCCTGGTACTGCTACAATGACAGCCATACTGATCAATGGAACAGAACTAAGAAACATGGCCATCATCGACCAGTGGTCACCTGATCACTTACAAAGGTCAAAAGTTTATTAACTGGGAAAAAAATTGCCTTTTAAAAAACGGTGCGGTAAAATCGAATGTCCCTCTGTAAAGAAATGAAACAGGGTCCATACCTTGCACTATACACAAAAACTAATTCAAAATGAATCAAAGGTCTAAATATAATATGAAACACCACAATGATCATGGAAAAAAAAGTAGGGTCACTGCTAAGGGCTCTAATATAAAACACAAATGAGATAAAAATCATAATGAATAATACACAAGTACTAGAAGATAAGTTAGATAACCAGGATCTCTAAAAATTAAACACAGATACTCATTAAATGATTTCATCAAAGATTACAGGAAGAACCTACAGGTTGGGGAAAAGAAAAATCAGCTGTAACATGTCCAACAAAGGTCTAACCTCTAAAATCTATAGGAAAAGCCAGTACCTCTACAACAAAAGGATAAATTCTTCAATTAAAAAATGTGGAAAGGATAGGAACAAACACTTCACCAAAGATGACATTCTGGTGGTTAACAGACAAACATGAAAATGCTTTCAATCATTAGCCATTAGAAAAATGCATATCAAAACCACAATGAGATAACTCACTCTGACATTATTATCACTAATGCCAAAGCCAAAAAGTAATAAATGATGGAGAAACTGCATGGAGACTGAATGCTTATACACTACTGGTGAGAATGCAAAATGGTACTACCATTTTGGAAAATGATATGGCGCTTCCTTAAAAAACTAGAAATAGAAATACTATGATTCAGTAACTCCACTTCTGGGAGTATATTCTACAGCTATAAGTGCCATCACACGGACAGTCATATGCACACCCATGTGAACTGCAGCATTATTCACAATAACAAAAACATAGGAACAACCTAAGTGTCTATCAACAAACGAATAGAGAAACAAATAAGGACACATATAAGCAATGGAATACTACCCACTGATACAGAGTAATGATGACCCTGTAACATCTCACAACATGGATAAAACGGGAGGTCATTATGTTGAACAAAGTAAGTTAATCACAAAAAGGACAGATACTGCATGAATTCACTATTATAACAACTCACAATAAGGTTTATGCACAGAAAGAAACAATCTTTGGTGAATACGAGAGAGGGGAGGGATGAAGAAGGAATAACATTAAAAGCACACATGTTGCAATTTTGGTGAAAGGCAGGACAGTGCACAACATGAGGGAAGTCAGTATAACTTGACCAAGGCAAAGTCATAGAAGTATCATAGATACATCCAAAATCCTTGGGCTGCCAAATTACTAGACTGAGGGCTAAAAACCATGGTCTTGGGAATATCTACCTCAATTTTCAGAACATAGTTAATAAAGAAAATGCTATACATTTTACTTTGGTGAGCAGTGTCTGGGGCCTTAAAGCTTGTGAATGGCCATCTGCAATACACTATTGTTCCCACTTGATCTGCAGCAAGAGAGAATGAAGTAAACAAACAATACAAGTGAAAGATTAGTCCAGAGGACTAATGGAACACAACTATCACAGCCTCTGCCAGACTGAGTCTAGAACAACTAGATGGTGCCCATCTACCACCAAACTACGCTGATACGCATCACAACAGACAGTCTCAAACATAGCAGGGAAAAAATGTAGAACAAAATTCAAAGTCACAAAAAAAGATCAGACTTACTGGTCTGACAGACTGGGGAAATTCTGAGACTATGGCCCCCAGACAGCCTTTTAGGTCAGTACTGAAGTCACTCTAAAATTCACCTCAAAGATTAGATAGGCCTATACAACAAACAATAACACACACAGTTAAACCACATATATGGGACTAAATGGGCACAAAAGCCTCAAAACAAAGACAAGAAGGCAGGACAGGACATGAAAGCTGGAAGAATGGGAATGGGGAACCTAAGGTCAAGAAGAGTAAAGTGTTGACACACTGCATAGCTGATAACCAATGACATAAAATGATATGTGTACTGCTTAATGAGAAACTAATTGGCTCTGTAAACTTTCAACTAAATCACAATAAAAAGAAAACATTAAACACTTCACGATACACTAACATATTTTTAAAACAATGAAGTAATCACAATGTTATGATTTGTGCCACAAAATGGCTACTGTGTTATTACAAACCATTAGACATACTTCAAATTTTTTTAACATGCTACATACGCTTTATGAGTGTTGATTTGGAACTTACGCCAAATCATATAATGTCCTATTTCACAGACTGTATCTCAGTCTGGGTATTCTAGAGAAGCAAAACCAGTGAGGCACATACATATACACAGAGAGAAAGAAAAATTTATGTCTAGGAAATGGCTCACACACTTGAAGAGGCTGGTTAAGCTCCAAATGTGTGGGTAAGGCATCAGGCTAGAGGCTTCTGCTGACTAACATGACTACAAGGGTGCTAATGAACCCAAAGTTGGCAGGCCAGACAGCAGGCTGCTAACCAACGGGGCTACAGAAGCTGGCAAATGCTAGAACCAGCAGAGCAGAGGGTAGGCTGCCGGCTCAAAGAACCGCAGAAGCTGGCAAATTACGAAGTCAGCAGGTCAGACAGCAGGCTACGAGCTCAAGGACCAAGAACCAGAGTTCAAATGACAAGCCAGATGTAGGACCCAGAACAAGGAACAGCTTCACCTCAGCGTTCATGTGAACATAGGTCATATGCATAAGGATGCTCCCTTCTCATCAGATACTTGAGTAAGTGTGTGACACATACACACCCTATACTATTACTGCCTTATTAACCTATAGAGGTTAGGATTTACAGCTGATAAAATGCAAGATAACTATATAATATCACTAAATGGAGGATAATTACATTCATGGCCTAGTGTCATGGATTGAACCGTGTCCTCTCAAAAATGTGGGTAGCAATTTTGCTAGGTCATGAATCCTGGTACTGTGTGATGTTCACCAATGTTGTAAACACTGCCCATAAGATGTTAATGAAGGAGGATGGGTGGCAGTTGTGTGCAGGACTCAATGTCTAAGATTGCACTGTGCCTTGAGGCAATCTCTTGAATTATAAAGGAAGGGGTAGCAAACAAAGAGTTGGGAGCGTCATACCACCAAGAAACAGTGCCAAGAGTAGAGTGTATTGTTTGAAAAGGAGCCAGGGTCCCTCCATCTCAGAAGCTCCCAGCCCAGGGGAAGATTGACAAAAAGGACTGCTCCAGAGTCAACAGAGAAAGCCTTTTCCCTGGAGTTGATGCCCTGAATTTAGACTCTTAGCCTACTTGACTGTGACAAAATAAACTTCTCTTTTTAAAGCCACCCACTTGTGGTATTTCTGTGATAGCAGCACTAGATGACTAAGACACCTAGCCAAGACAATACATATTGTGAACCATCACAGTTCACTTCTTGTCAAGTTGTCATTTGTGCAAATCCTCTTTAATAATACATAACCTCTAAAAAACAATTATAAAGTCATACTGGCACCTAATGTGATACAACTAACACTTATATATCCCCAAACTCCACAGCCCTCTTTACATCTTATATAAGTGATAAAATGAGAGACAACAAAAACATTTGCTGTATAAATATGTACATATATGCATAAAACAAGGAATAAAGACTCATAACATGCATATTGGTGGGGAGGCAAATTTATACAGGAATGTGCATTTTCATTCAGCCATAATGAAAGACACAACAATTACAGTCCTCATTTCTGCAACCAGTCATGTAGTCATAACTGCTATTTGGAACTACCTTCTTCCATCCGCCCTTCCATATTCCCTTTACCCTCAGCAAGTACCTCTGCTGTTCAGGGTTCACTGTCTGGTGGGGTGACCCATATCTTCACTTCTGAAGGGTCTGGGCCATGAATAGTTGTGTCAGAATTGGGTTACTGTTCTTTTCCATTGTCTTTAAATCACAGGAAATGGTAGCATTAAAAGCCACCCCAAGGGACTGCCTGTTTTCCAGGACTGTAACAGACTGAATTGTGTGTCCCCCCAAAATATGTGTTAATTTGGTTGGGCCATGATTAGCAGTATTGTGTGGTTGTCCTTCACTCTGTGATTTTCCTTATGTGTTGTAAATCATAATCTCTGCCTATGGCTAAAGAGGATTAGGGTGGGATGTAACCCCCTTGCTCAGGTCATATTTCTGATCCAATGTAAAGGGTGTTTCCCTGAGGTGTTTACCACCTTTTATCTTACTAGAGATAAAAGGAAAGGGAAGCAAGCAGAGCTGGGGACCTCAATCATATTTGCTATATAAATATGTACATGAAAAGTGTTACTCTCTAGTCGGCATCATAACTCTATCTTTAGAAGGTCATTCTACCAATTATATCAAGCCAGCAACTTCAGGATAAGTCCCTTGACCCAAGGCAATATTGTGTGGGATACCATGATGATAGCAGATAAGGTATTCTGTAAGTTTATGGATGGCAGTTTTAGTACAGGTACTATGTGCAGGGAAAGCAAATCCCTATTCAGATTGTCTATCCCAGTAAGAATGAAATGTCTAAAGTGGCCCAGTGTTTCTTCTAACTGGCTATCAGACTGCTGGCTGACTGCCTTGAAGAATGATGCTGTATTGGAAACTCACTATTGGTCTTTGCAACCTAAATTATGACACAGGGTAGGAGAGGAGATATAACCTTGAGGTAGGGCACTAAAGGTATATTACTGTCCTTGCCACCTGAAAGCAATTTGCTTCAGGTATTTCTTCAAAACCAGTATTGAGAAAAACACAGTAAGCAAGATCAGTAGCTAATTTCCCTAAGCCCTTGGATGCCTTCTTCTCCAGTATACCAGACAGGTGAGACACTTCAACTTGATTTAGTGTAAAACCCCAAAACCAAACCCACGGCCATTGAGTCAATGCCAACTCACAGCAACCTTAGAGACAAAGCTGAACTGCCCCATAAACTGCCCCAGTAAACAGATACCAGGAGATGTACTAAGTTTCTCAAGCAATGAAATCACATTTGGAACAGCACCTACAATCAGTGTTACTACATACAAAAATTTGCAATAATTCACTGTCACTCTCCAAGATCCATTAGCTTTTTACACATGCCAAGTAGGCAAGTTGAATGTGAATGTTATGAGACTCACCACTCCTGCATCCTTCAAGTCCTTGATAGTGGCAGTAATCTCTGCAATTTCTCCAAGAATGTAGTACTGCTTTTGGCTTACTATATTGCTAGGCAAAAGCAGTTCCCATGGTTTCTATTTGACTTTTCCTACCATAATGCCTTACTCCACATGCCCGGTATCTGATGTGGGGGTTCTGCCAGTTGCTTAGTATACCCATAACAATTACGCATTGTGGCACTGGAGAAATCACCATAGGTGATTCACTAAGTCAGAGGACCCACTGGACCCATGGTGAGATGTACCTGAGCTAAGATTCCACTAATAACCTAAGCTTCATACAACCCCACTCTGATGAGTGGGCCACAGTAACTTTTTGGGTATGCTGGAATAACAGTTACTTCAGAGCCAGTGTCTAGTAATCCCCAAAACTCTATTTCCTTTTCCCCAGTAAACAGTTAACTCTCATAAAAGGCCATAGATCTCTTTGGGAAAGACATAAGAAAGATTAACAGGGGAAACTCGTGGCAGCTCATCGGGTCCTTCCTCAAGAGGACCCGGTCTCCTCTTCATGCAAGGGATTGTGGGTCTGTAAACCGGCTTCAGTCTGGGAATTTAGTGGTTGTGACTCTGTATTCTAGCAATTCAAGTTAGAGTGCTATTCTTGACCCAGAACTCTTCTGTTTGTGCAGATCAAGCAACTATTAATTAAACTTCCCATCTGTTTCACTCCTAGGGATACCATAACTAAGTAGCAATGCCATGAGACTAGATGAGTCAGACTATTCTGATTACTGCTCTGACTCTACTGTCCATTATTGTAAACATGTCCACCTTGCCTTTTCTGATAAAGTACTACCACTTGGCCCTTACCATCATGGGTTCCAACTAGCCTCATCATAGCTGTGTGTCTTAATTCAGTCAGGGCAGCTCCAACTGTCAAATCTGACTTATATAAATGAACATCACAACAGTCTTCAAGGATGCTGGGACTGCCTTCACAAATTTGTTTCTTAACTTTGTGGTAAAAGGTGTACCCTATGGGTACTCCCTAGGTAGGTCTGTGAGTTCCATATGATAAATTCATCCTAATATGCTAATTTCCCCAAGCCCTTGGATGCCTTCTTCTCCAGTATACCAGACAGGTGAGACACTTCAACTTGATTTAGTGTAAAACCCCCAAACCAAACCCACTGCCACTGAGTCAATGCCAATTCACAGCAACCTTAGAGACAAAGCTGAACTGCCCCATAAAGTTTCCAAGGAGCACCTGGAGGATCCAAACTGCCAACTCTTTGGTTAGCAGCCGTAGCACTCAACCACTATGCCACCAGGGTTTCCGATTTAGTGTAGGATCCTGCTTATCTGTGCTTAAATGAAGCAACTAAGTAAACTATCAGGTCCTTTCCTAATTTCTCAAGCTGAAACACTGAAAAATCCATGCTCAGGGGGCCCATAATGATAAACCCAGACTGATCCAACATCATGTTCCTTGCACAATTATCTCATAACCTTAAAAAGTTATTCCCACATCTACTTTCCAGGCTTCTGTTTATATGCATTAGAAAAGTAATACAGTTCTTTTGGAGTATAATGGATCTCTTCCTTAGCAAAACTTCATACTTTACCTACTGCAACCTCTAGGATTTAAGTCTAGAATCAACTCGAAGGCAACGGGTTTCATTTACAGGTTTATAGGACTAGAAGCAAAAAGGGATGATATGGATGGGTACTGGGAACATTCAACAATGTCTTCCAAGGCATCTGCCTCAGGCAACGGCCCAGGCACTTTCCTAGGTGAGATCTCAGACAAGGAATCCTCAGGCACAGTTGGGTTAATCTCATCATGTGGGTGTGAAAGGAATAAAGATTTTCCTGGGGATAATTGTGCAAGGAACATTATGTTGGATCAGTCTGAGTTTATCACTGTGGGCCCACTAACCATTGATTTTTCAGTGTTTCAGCTTGACAGGTTAGAAAAGGAACTGATAGTTTATTTAGTCGCTTCATTTAAAATTAGCAGTCACACATGGAGTAATCTCTTCAGGTGGGAGGGACGGCTCTGTTAACCGAAGTGATTCAATGGAATTGAGTGGTCCAGTGTCCCCAGCCTCCTGAACATCTGTTTATATGTCCCCATCTCATGTTTCAGGATCCCATGCCTTTCTGACTAATGCCTTCACTTCAACTTCGGCTGCCATTCAGGGATGGGAATTGAGAGAATATTGTAATTCAGCCACTCTGACAATATGGCTCTGGGTTTGGTCTTCAAGAATATCAGCTCTGTTAATACAGGAAATAAGGCTTTCTTTCTATAAGGGCACAAGTGACCACTTTCAGGTCTTTCATGCAGCACTTTAGTTATGACTCTGAAGCCCTAAGTTCATTTCTTTCTTTCACCAATTTGTTTCACAAAAGTAGAATTAACCAAACAGATTTCTTATACTTCTCATTGTGATCAAACTGTAGAAAAGTATCCAATATGCAGTCACCCAGAGGCTTGTTGCTCATAAATACTTAATTTATTGGTTCTGATTTTCTGAATATTGCTATTGCTACCTCATGCCATGGATTAGCAGTGCCCTCTTTACCACTGGAGCCAGAGTCTTTGCACCTTTAAGACTGATCATACTGTGAACCAATTTCTAAATCTCATCCTTACAATCTTCTTTCTCTGTACTATTCATGGTACTGTCTTAGACTGGGTTCTCTAAGAGAGTAAAACCAGTGAAGCATACATACAAAGAGAGGAAAAAAAGGTGGTTTATCTCAAGGAAATGGTGGATACACAGGCTGGTAACTCCTAAATCCATGAGTTAGGCAGCCGGCTGGAGGCTGCTCCTGACTCAAGTGATTTTAGGGGCTAAGGATTCCAAGTCCCAGACTCAGCAGGTCAGCAACAGACTAGTGGCTCACAGGAGTGCAGAAGCTGGTGAATCCCAAAGGTGACATGTGAGATGGCAGGCTGTCAGCTCAAGTTCCAAGGTGACAAGTCTGATGATGACAAGTTAGATGCAAGATGGAGAACAAGAGAGAGCTTTGCCAAAGCATACATACATATCGAACATAGGTTATTCTACAACGGAAACTCCACTCACATTAGATCCTTGAGTACAAGTGTGACTTGAGATGGGGTGGCATTCATGATACACCATACACTAATCCTGCCTCGTTAACATACAGGTATTAGGATTTACAACAGATAAAACAGAGGATAATTATAGCCACAGCCCATCCAGGTTGATATGTAACATTAACTGTAATGGTATCATGGTCATTAGGTAACATATGACTGTATATCAGGATAAATAAAGTGCATATTTACCAACAGCCAAAGAACTATCAACATATAAAAAGATGTTCAATTTCTGAGTAACTAAGAAAATTTTTAAAAGTGAGGCATATTTTTTACCCTGTTGAAAAAATCTTTCAAGTTATTAATATTTAGGGTTGGTAATGGTAGTAAGAAACAGCTACTTGCATATACATATGTACAGGTAGTAAAAATATAATTGGTAGAGCTATCTAGGAGAGCAAACCGGCATCACTATTTCAAAATTAAAACATACATGTCCCTATGACCTAGCAATTCTATTGCTTGCATCAGCCTTATTATATATCTGTTTGATGCAGCATTCAGAATGAGGTTTATCATATGATGTTAATAATAGCAAAAGTAATGGTAAATGGCTAAATGATACCCACATTGTGGAAGTCTATGCTTCAGTTTAAAAGAAAAGAGATGGATTTTTAGATAGATAGATAAAATGCTAAAGTGGAAAGCTATCCCAGGAATATTGTTGAATGAAAAGTAGAAAAATATTTAATAATAAAATATATTTATTAGAAACTAAAAACCAGATGCAAAAAGTAATACTATAAAAGCCCTTCTGGTATAATTTTGGTCAAAGAAAATTTTAGCTATAACAGGAATTTTAATACTTTTTCACAAAGAGAATCATATTGTGATGTTAGGATTGTGTGTCAACTTGGCTGGGACATGATTAACAGCGAGTATATGTGATCACTCCCGTAACTGCATCTGCTGTGAGGAGTCAAATAGTTTAAAGAGAGTTTTCCCAGAGGCATGGCCTGCGTCTGTATATAGGCAGATGTTCTGGCTTCTTCATTGCTCTGGATCCTATAGTTGCCTCCTGTTCATCTGACCTCTGGCTTTCAGGTCTTGATCTATCAGTTTAGCTGTAGAACTTGCAATCTGTCAGTCTTCACAGCCTGAGAGCAGGAACCCTGCCCTTCAACCTGTCCCTGTGGCTATGTGACTCAAGAGAAGACTCCATCCTGATCCACAAACTTGAGACATTCCAACTGCTACAACTGCATGAGCTGTGTTTCCTTGATATAAATCTCTAAGTATATATATTTTGGAAACTATGGTGGCATAGTAGTTCAGTGCCACAGCTGCTAATCAAAAAGTCAGCAGTTTTAATGCACCAAGTGTTCCTTGGAAATTCTAAGGGGCAGTTCTACTTTGTCCTACAGGGTTGCTATGAGTCAGAATCAAATCAACAGCAACAGGTTTGTTTTACTATATATACATATGCTTTACTGCTTTTGCTCTCTAGAGAACACAGCCTAAGACACATATATTCAGGAGAAGAAAAGAAACTTTGTTACTAACAGACATTTCCTTAAAGAGTAGATAAATGTAACTCTATAAACAGAGAAGAAATGACAACAAAGGAAGAACTCCAGCTTTATAAGGAAACTAGAATGCAGTGGGTAAAATTAGGGGTAAATATAACAGATTATCCTTTATCCCATGAGCTTCTTAAATCATACCTGATAGTTGAAGCAAATGTTTTATCATCTCTGCTAGTGCTCAATATAGGTAGAGCAAATACAAGAGACAATTATATTTTAAAAGGGGGAGCATAAAGGAAGTTATTTTCAAGTTGAGTGGTAAAATACCATCATCTGTAGGGTCTGGACGTTATGTACATGAATGGTAACACTAACAGCAACCACTATGAAAACTTCGGTTGTTGTCATGTTATGCCATGAAGTTGGTTTTGACTCATAGCAACTCTGTGTACAACAGAACAAAACACTGTCCAGATATTGCACAATCTTCCCAACTGTTATGCTTGAGACCACTGTTGAAACTACTGTGTCAATCCAACTCATTGAAGATCTTCCTTTATTTTGCTGACTCTCTACTCTGTCAAGCAAGATGTCCTTTTCTAGGGACAGGTTCCTCCTGATAACATGTCCAAAGTATTTGAGATGAAGTCTCACCATCCTTGCTTCTAAGCAGCATTCTGGTTGTACTTCTTCCAAGATAGACTTCTTGTTTCATCTGGCAATCTACAGTATAGTCAATATTCTTTGCCAATACCGAATTCAAAGGCATTACTACTTCTTCAGGGTTTCTTATTCATCATCTAGTTTCCACATGCATACGAGGTAACTGAAAATATTATGATTTGGATCAGACACACCATAGTCCTCAAAGTGACATCTTTGCTTTTTAACACGTTCAACAGCTCTTTTGGGACACATTTGACCAACGTAATGCATCATTTGACTTGCGGACTGCTACTTCCCTGGGTACTGACTAATGATCCAAGTAAAATGAAATCCTTCATAACTTCAATCATTTCTCCATTTATTATGATGTTGCTTATAGGTCTGGCTGTGAGGATCTTTGTTTTCTTTATGTTGGGGTGTAAGCCATACTGGATTTCTTATTCACTTAGGTCCTCTTTAATGTTTTTCAGCAATGTTTCATAGTTTTCAAGGTAAATGTCTTCACCCCTCTGATTAAATTTATTCCTAGATATTTTACTCTTCTAAATGCTATTGTGACATAATTGTTTCCTTAATCTCTAAGGTATAGCGAACTGATTTTTGACAAGGTTGCTAAATCCATTCAATGGGTAAAGAAGAGTCTCCTCAATAAATTGTGCAAGGGCAGCTGGATATCTATGTGCAAAACAATGAAGCTGGACTCACATACTAAATAGTAATAGATATGAGTCCACTCAAAATGGAGTAACAACCTAAACCTAAAAACTAAAACTATAAATCTCTTCAAACAAAATAGAAGCATCATACTTCAGGACCACCTTTTGGAAAATGGATTCTTAGATACAACATCAAAAAGCATGAGCTCAATAAATAAATGATTAAGAGTTTTTGTGCAACAAAAGATCTTATTAACAAAATGAAAAGATTACCTACAGAATGGGAGAGAATATTTGAGAACCGTGTATCTGATAAGGGTTTAGTATCCAGAGTATATAAAGATTGCCAACAACTCAATAACAAACAACTAAAAATTGGGCAAAGGAATCAAATAGACATGTTTCCAGAAAAGACAGACAAACTGCCAATAAGCACGTGCAAAGATGCTCATGGCCACGAGGAAAATGCAAACCCAAACCACAATGAAACAGCACCTCATATCCAGTAGGATGACTATTATCAGAAAAAAGAAAACAAATTATTTTTTTATTTTTGGACAAGATGTGCAGAAACTAGAACCATCTTCCATTGCTGGTGAGGCTATAAAATGGTATAATTGCTATGAAACTTAGTTCTGCCAGTTCCTCAAAAAGTTAAACACAGCACAAAGCAACAAATGCTGGAGAGGCTGTGGAGAAAGTGGAACTCTCCTACACTGTTGGTGGGGTTGCAAAATGGTCGAGCCTCTTTGGAAAGCAATTTGGCGTTTCCTTAAAAAAAATGGATATGGATATACCAATTGACTCAGTAATTCTACTACTTGGAATATATCCTACAGAATCAAGGCCATTCACACCAACAGACACATGCACATGAATGTTTATCACAGCACAGTCCTCAATAGCAAAAAGATGGAATCAACCCAGATGCCCAACAACAGAGGAATGGATAAGTAAACTATAGTATATATACTCAGTGGAGTACTATGTAATGATAAAGAACAATGATGATTCCAGGAAACATCTCATAACCTGGTTTCAACTGGAAGACACTATGTTGAGTGAAGTAGTCAGAGACAAAAGGACAAATATTGTATGAGACCCCTAGATAAAAACTCAAAAACAGACTTATGCATAGAAGAAAAGACTCTGATGGCTGCAAGGGAGAAGAGGGAGAGAGGGTGAGGGGAGGAGTATTCAGATTAGATAGTTGGTAGAAATTTGGTGGGGTGAAATTGTGACAGCACACATTAGAAACAAGAACAATATTCCGCAGACTTCAACAAAACTTGAATATTTCTTCCATCTTAACCCAATACTGCAAGGTCAGAGTACCTGGGGTAGGGGGCAGGGGGCAGGGGACCATGCTCTTAGGCAAAATTGAGGCCAATCGGCACAGCTAGTGTTTTGCTAAGAGGGCTCTTTGCACCCCACAGTGGTGAGTGGCATCTGGGGTCTTAAAAGCTGCCTAGCTGCCATCTGAGGGCACAGCAAATGGTCCCAACTCAGCAGGAATGGATGCTCGCCGAGGATCAAAATGACATTGGATAAAGACAACCTAGAAGATAGAGAGACCCACATGAGTGGGTGCCTACATTGACTTGGGACCGGAAGAACCAGACGCTGCCTGGCCACCACCAGTGATAGCCGTGATGGAGCTCACTAAGTTGAGTCTCATTGGCAATACAAGAATAAAAAGGGATGCACCCTGAGATTTCCACTAAAAGACCACAATTGATGGTCCAGCAGCTTCGGGTTTCCCCTGGGAGCATGGCCCCTGGCCCTGATGTTGCCCTTGCCCATAAATGATAACGAAGGTCCACTCTTTGGACACCAATGGATTGGACTTGGCAATGCAGAGTGATCATATATTAGATGCTCTTTATGGTTCTATGCATCTATACGATATCATCCTGTGGATCTCTGGCTGGAGTAAGGGGCATGGGTGGAGAGGAGGGGAAAGGAAACTGTTGGGAAGATGAGACATGTATGGAGCAGAGAGGAATGGTGTGCTGTCACTGGGCAGGGAGAGCAGTGAAAGCAGCATATAGGTGGTCACGTAAACTTATATGGGAATGTATACTTCACTCAGTCATAATAAAAAACAAAAAGAAAAGAAGAAAAAAAAAGTTAAACACAGAATTAACTATTCCTAGGTATAGATAAAAAAAAACCTATAAAGAAAAGAACTGAAAGTAGGGACTTAAACAGATACTTGTATACCAATGTTGACTTCAGCTTTATTCGTGATAGCCAAATGGTGGAAAAAACCTAACTGTACAACAGATTAACACACAAAATATTGCTCAGATTTACAACGGGATATTATTCAGCCATAGAAAAATGAAGTCCTGACATGGATCAACCCTGACAGCATGATACTGAGTGAACTAGAGAGAAATAATTGGACAATTTCACTCATACCTAGGCAAATGCATAGATACTAAAATGTATTAATATGTACAGGAGCAGGTGTGGGGGGAAAGGGAGTTGGTGTTTAAGGGGTACATTATTTCTGTTCTTAGTTGCCATAGGTCAATTCTGATTTATGGTGAACCCAGGTGTACAACACGGTCGCTAGGAGTCAGAATCGACTTGATGGCAGCGGGCTTGGGAATGCGTACAAAGTAGAACTGCTCCATAGTTTTCAAGGCTGTGTGACCTTTCAAAAGCAAATCACTAGGCTTTACATCTGAGGTGACTCTGGGTGGGTCTGAACCACCAACCTTTCAGTTAATAATCTAGTGCTTAACCATCTGTACCTATAGACTCCATTTTTTGCTTAAGCACGCAATATACTAATATAACTACAGAGGCATGACTAAATTTAGACATTTTCCTTGGGACACTGACTTTCTAAAATAAAGAATCCTGAAAGAGAGTTACAGAAAATTTGTCTACTATAGAAGACATTATCATATTTTAGCTATACTTTTTTAATTCTTTCTTTGTGATTACAGCAAGAGAATCCTGGGTTCAGAGCTCTGTTATTAACTGGCTATGTAACTTGGGTAAATTATTAATCTCAAAATTTTTTATTTGTAAAATAGAAGTAGAAATACTTCTTAGAGCAGATTAAACCAGATAATGTAACTGCAACTCTAACATACCAACCCAATAAACCAAATCTACTGTCACTGTCTTAGTCAACTAGTGCTGCTCTAACAGAGAAATCATGAATGAATGGCTTTAACAAGGAAAAGTTTATTCTTACACAGTCCAATAGGCTACTAGTCCGAATTCAGGGTGTCCACTGCAGGGGAAAGGCTTCACTCCTTGTTGGCTCTGGAGGAAGGTCCTTGTGTTGCATCAGTCTTTGGTCAGGGAACACCGTGGCGCAGGAGGAACCTGAGGCCTGAAGGACAGACTCTACTCTTGGTGCTGCTTTCTTGACGGTACGAGGTTCCCAACTCTCTGCTTGCTTTCCCTTCCTTTTATCTCTTGTAAGATGAAAGGATAAAAGGTGGTGCAAGCCACACTGCAGGGAAACTCCTTTAGTAGGGGTGATGAGTCCCAGCCTAATCCTCTTTTAACACAATCCTATCTAATACTCACAGGCAGTGATTACGATTTATAGCATAAGAAAATCATAAAATAGAGGGCAATCACAGAACACAAACAATCATGGCCTAGCCAAATTACTACATATTTTAGGGGGACACAATTCAGTCCATGACAGCCATTGAGTCGATTCTGACTCATAATAACCCTACAAGTTAGAACTGTCCCCCTTAGTTTCCAAGAAACGCCTAGTACATTTGAATCGCCAACCTTTTATTTAGCAGCCATAGTAGTACTTAACACTATGTCACAAGGATTTAATATATTTCTTGGTAAACTGAAAGCACTCAGCATACAAAAATAATATTCCACTACCGTGGGAACTCCAGACTTATAAGCAGCTACATAAATGATCAGATGATGTTAAGTAGTATGTCCTACATTACCTAGAATTAGTATCTCTGCTTTGTCATTAATAGTTACCTGCAAGATTGTCAAGCATGAAATTCAGTAGCTTTCGGGTTCCATCTGGGTCCTGGTGTAAGCTGAGAATATCCTGTGATAAAGGATTGCCTGAAAGCAAGACAGAAATAAAAGCTGTAAGACTTAAAATGTAGATGACAAAAATGTGCACTACAAAATTTAAAACACTAAATTTATAAATTGTTTCACCATGTTTGACACATTGCATATAAAAAATTACCTGAATTTAAACAAATACTCTCTGTATTAAAAAAACAAAACAAAAAAAAAACCCTTAAAAAATTATATTGTTTATACTGAGCACCTGGAATTTAAGAGTTCTTTGAGCTTGTCAAACTGAAAAACACATAATAATCATGGTCAGTACTGAAGAAATATCAAACAACCTGACTCTTTCAGGTACCCTACAGGTTTTACACTTAATTTTAAAGATACAAGATTCTAAACTGAAAGACAAACCTCCCTACACAAGAAAGAATAAGTGAGATTTCATAAAGAGAGAACTGCCTTAGAGCACATATAATAATATGTAGGGGAGAAGAGAAAAATATTCAAGTGAGAAGAAAAATCTGTTACCAAGATGAACTAGCAAAATACAAGAGGAAAATAAGAACTTTGTTTTGACAATGATCAGGAATATCTGAGCACCTATCAATTTATCAAATACTAAAAACTAGCAATAAAGGTAACAAACTTTTCACTCCCTTAAGAAATAAAGAAGAGGGTTCATTAAGACAAGCTTGCAACAACACACTTTCAAACAGATTTGGGGATAAAAAATGTAACTTGTAAATATGAAGTGTCTAACTGCTAAAACAAAACCAAAAATTTACAATGTGACCAACACCAGAATGGCTAGAATTTGAAACATGGATCAATCACGTGTTGGAAAGAACATGAGGTTATCTGACCTCTCATGCATTCCTGTTAGGAGCATAGAAGGAACAACTATTTTGCATATTTTTCACACTGACTAGAAATTTGAAAAAGGAAACTTTCTGGGGTGACAAATCTTTAAGTGAAGGCCACACAATACATAACTTTGTCAAAATCCATCAAGTTAGACACTTAAAAAAGTGGGTATTTTATTATATCTCATCATAAATCAGTAAAGTATTGAGGAGAAAAGCAGGTCAGCAAAAACTACAGGAAGGAGCACAAAAAGCAGAGTCTTCTCATTTTCAAAGCATGACGTCATGTTCTATTACATCTCAAGGGATGGAGCCATATCCTCCTAGATTTCAAAGTGTGAGAGCTTCACCAACTTGGTTCCAGAATGTGGTGCTGCCGTTAAGATGTGCCAGGTGGATGAGACACAGCCCAAAGCTGAGGGATGCGACTGTCACACAAAAAATAGTGGAAAAAGGGGCCTGCTGGGGCTATGGGAGTATGTTAGCCATTGGAGTAGGAGAATGGGGACTCCTAAATCTGAAGGAGCTCAGTTGTCACCCTAGAAGGCCTGGGAGATGGAGCTGAAGCCCAGGGCTAAGGAACATCCACCAAGAATCCACAGAGTATAGCCAACACTCAAAGTATGGAGGGGAAGGCCACTGCCTAGATGATCTCAGAGAACAGAGGATTATTTTCAAGCCTCCAGAGCTAACGCCAATTGTTCTGGGTTTTGGTTTCCTTGGTACCTGTCATCTCTTTTCTCGTAGAGACACTGCAGAACAGACTAGAACTGCCCTGTAGTTTCCAAAGAGCAGCTGGTGGATTTGAACTGCCACCCTCTGGCTAGCACCCAGAGCACTTAACCACTATACCACAAGGACTTTCTATGAGTTGGAACTGATGTGATGGCAGTGCATTTTTGTTTGTTTGTTTATCCCTTTTTCCCCTATGATTTCTCTGATGTAATGGAAATGTGTACCTTGTGCTAGGTTCACCATTGCACTTTGGAAACAGGTTACTTGTCTAAACTTCACAGGTTACAATGAAGAGGAATTTTACCTCTTAAAAAAAATGTGTCTAAAGTCTCACCCACACTTATGATTCAGATATAATTTTACATTGGAACTGATTTAAGACTTCTGTGTGTTCTACATGCAGCAAACACATGAATTTTGGGGGGCCAACTGGTACAATGGTGTGTTATAAATCCCACTGCTGCAGACACTGTCAGTTCCTCTCACTGGAAATCTTACTCATTTTCCTCATCTGCTGCTTTACTAAGCATGATACCTTTCTCCATGAAATGGTCCTCCTGATAACATGCCCAAAGTACATGAGATGAAGTCTTGTTATTCTAGAGAGAGAGAATTCTAGAGAATTCTGGCTGTACTTTCTCCAAATCAGATTTGTTTGTTCTGGAAGTTCATGATATATTCAGTATTCTTCACCAACACCATAATTCAAAGTCTTCTTGTTCTTCAGTCTTCTTTACTCATTGTCTCAGTTTTATATATATGTGAGAAACTAAAAATACTATGGATTGGATTAGGAGTACCTTAAGCCCTCAAAGTGACACCTTTGCTTTTTAATACTCCACAGAGGTCTTTCTGCACCATATTTACCTGAATGCAATGACTTCTTTGATTTCTTGACTGTTAACTCCATGGTCAATAACTATGGATCCAAGTAAAATGAAATTCTTTACAATTCCTATCTTTTCTCCACTTATCATGATGTTTCTTTCTGGTTCAGCTGTAAACATTTTGGTTTTCTTTATGTTGACGTATAATCCACATTAAAGGCTGTGGCCTTTGATCTTCATCTGTAGCACTTCAAGTCCTCTTCACTCTCAGCAAGCAAGGCTGTGTCAGGAGCATATGGCAGGCTGTTAATGAGAACTCCTTCACCTTTGACACTCTGTTCTTCTGTATACAGTCCAGCTTTTCAGAGTACTTGCTACACCAACTGAATGAGGATGTTGAGAGGATACAACCCTCATGCACAGCCTTCTGACTTTAAATCAGAGTACTCCCCTTTCTGTTCTAACACCCGCCTCCAAGTCTATGTACAAGTTTCAAATAGCACAATTAAATGATGTTAGAAATCCCATTCTTCACAATGTTATCCACAATTTGTTATGACCCAACCAGGTGAATGCCTTTGCATAGTCAATAAAACAATGGTAAACATCTTTCTGTTATTTTTTGTTTTCAGCCAAGATTTATCTGACCAGTAAGAACATCCTTCATATGGTGTCTTCTAGTGAATCTAGCTTAAACTTCTGGTAGTTCCCTGCTGATGTACCGTGCAATCACTTTTGAATGATCTTCAGCAACATTTAATTGGTATGCGTTATTAATGATAATGTTCCATAATTTCTTCATTCTATTGGAATACTGGTCTTTACAGTGGACATAAACATGGATTTCTTCCAGTCAGTTGGCCATACAGCAGTCATCCAAATTTCTTGACTTAGATTACTGAGCATCTCCAATGCTGTACCTGTATGTTCAGACATTTCAACTGGTACTCTGTCAATTCCTGGAAGCCTGTTTCATGCCATTTTCCTTTAATGTAGCTTGGACTTATTCCTTACTACCATCCATTCCTGATCAGATGTTACCTTCTAAAATGGCAGAATATCAACCAATTCTTTCTGGCACAGTGACCCTTTGTATTCCTTCCAACTTCTTTCAGTGCTTTCTGTATCATTCAATTATTTTCCTTGTAGAAATTGCAAATTATGCAACTCAAGGACTGAATTTTTTTCTTCAGTTGTTTTAGCTTCAGAAATTAAAGTGTGTTCTTCCTTTTTAGTTTTCTAACACTGGTCTTTGCACTTGTACTTATTTAATCCGTCAATATAATATTAAGAAATATATTCAAGACACAGTCTGAAGAGTAACCACTCAGAATCTACAAATAAGAGTACAGTCTATTTAAAACCAATAGAAAGAAAAACAACAATGAGAAAAAGACAGAAGAACTATTTTTTTAGAAAGATAAGAAAGGAGATAAAACACACAAAGAATGGAATCAAACGTTATGATGGCAGCAACAAGTACAAAAATATCAGTATCGCTCTATTTTACAAGATATAGAACAATCACAACAGAGATACGGCAATCGGTCTAAACTTACATATTAAAGAACCAAATAATGTCAACTGGATCAAAAATAGAGTTCTGCTATATACTATTCATAAGAGATACATCCAAGCATAAGTACACCGAATGGCTGCAAGTGGATGAGAAAAGATGCACCAGTCAAATATTGCAAAAGATTTAAAAACTGGCACAATTATAATGGCAGACAAAAAATAAAGACCATAAAACAAAAGCTCTAGTAAGAGATAAGATGGCACACACTACCTAATGTTAGGTTCAATTAACCAAAAGATACAGCAATTTTAAGTTGATACAAACCCCAAACCAAACCTGTTGCCATCAAGTCATTTTCTACTCATAGCAACCCTACAGGACAGAGAAGAACTGCCCCATGGGGTTTCCAAGGAGTACCTGGTAGATTCAAATGGCCTATCTTGTGGTTAGGAGCTCTTAACCACTATCCTACCAGGGTGTCCTTGAAGTTGATACACACTGTCATGGATTGAATTGTGGTCCCCCCCACCAAAATATGTGTAGCAATTTGTCTGGGCCAGGATTCCCTGTATTCTGTGACTGCCCTCCATTTTGTGATTTTCTGATGCTGTAAATCCTAATCTCTGCCTGTGGTTAACAGAGTGTATTATGTTAGTGAGGTTTAGGGTGGGACTGTAATTCCTTTCATAACATCACCCCCCGGCTTCATTGTAAAGGGAGTTTCCCTGGAGTGTGGCTTGCACCATCTTTTTTCCTTCTATCCTACGAGAGATAAAAGCAAAGGGAAGCAAGCAGAAAGTTGGGAGAACCTCATATCATCAACAAAGGAGCACCTAGAGTAAAGGACGACCTTCAAATCTGAGGTTCCTGTGCCAAAATGCTCCCTGAACAAAGATTGATACAATACAAAGACTTTCTTCCAGAGCTGACACAGGGACAGTATTCCCCTGGAACAGACATCTGAATTCAGACTTGTAGCCTACTGGACTGTGTACGAATAAACTTTCCTTTGGTAAAGCCATGCACTTTGTGGTATTTCTGTTAAGAGCAATACTAGACGACTAAAACAGAATATGGTACCGAGGGAATGGGGTGCTGCTCTAACAACTACCTAAAATGTGGAGATGGTTTTAAAACTGTGAATGGACAGAAGACTCAGAAGGAACTGAGGAGAAATGTTATTACCAAAGAAGTCACAGATAGTGAGAAATGAGCTGCAGAGGACTGGCAGCAGCAGTAACAGTAGCAGCAGAACCAGAACAGTGTGAGACAGTGCTGGAGCCAACCCACAGAGCGAGACAGCTGAGTGCCTCTGTGCAGGAGGCTTCCTGGGAGAGCAGGGTGCCTCCCAGCACTTAAATCAGTGGAGTTACAGAACTTTGGAACACTTGCCTCAGCAGGGCAGATGCAGGCCTGAGGCTGGTGCCATGAGGCCACAGGAAGCATAAACTGATGAGCCAAAGAACATGAGAAGTTGAGCTGTCTCAGTCTCAAAAGGTACAGCCATAACCTCAGGGGATTGAATGGGTGGAACCACAGCTTCCTGTGTTTGTAAGGGTGGAATTGCCACTCAGTTAGGCTTAGGGTGTACCTAAAGCTGAAGGGGCAGAGTTACTGTCCATGTGGGCCTAGAAGGTACAGTTGTTGCACAATAGCCAGGGGACCTCCACTTAGAACCAAGAGAGTGTGGACCATACCTAGAGTCTGGAGGCCAAAGCTATTGTGCAAAATGTCTCAGAGAACTGAAGACTATTTTCAAACCTTTGAGGGCTAATGTAATGTGTTCTGTTGACTTGTTTGTTGCCTGTTAATGCCTTCTTTCCCTGCAATTTCTCTCATTTGTAACGGAATGTCTAACTTGTGCCTGTTTTGCCACTGTACCTTTGGAAGCAGATAACTTGTAATCTAGGCTTCATAGATATAAAGAAGTTTTTGATTTTGGACTTCAAGCTAATTTAAGTCTTCTGTCATATTGGATGGACATGATTTTGCTATGATGGTGTGAACTGTGTTACATGTTTCAAAGATGTGATTTCTGGGGGTCAAAGGGTGGATGTCATGGATTGAACTGTGTTTCCCCAAAAATGGGTGTAGTAATTTGGCTGGGCCAGGATTCCTGTATTCTATGACTGCACTCTATTTTGTGATTCTTCTGATGCTGTATATCCTAATCTCCGCCTGTGGTTAACAAAGTGGATATGTTAGAGAGGATCAGAGTGGGGCTCTAAATCCCTTCCTAAGACCACCTCCCCGCTCCATTGTGAAGTGAGTTTCCCTGGAGAGTGGACAATAAAAGTAAAGGGAAGCAAGCAGAGAGTTGGGAACCTCATAACATCAAGAAAGCAGTAGAGAGAGTAAAGTACATCCTTCAGACCTGAGTTTCCTGCACCAAGATCCTCCCTAAACAAAGGTTGATAGAGTACAAAGACTTTCCTCCAGAGTTGACAGAGTGAAAGCCTTTTCCTGGAACAGACACCCTAAATTGAGATGTGTAGCCTACTGCACTGTGTGAGAATAAACTTTCCTTTGTTAAAGCCTTCTACTTCGTGGTATCTCTCTTAGAGCAGTACCAGATGACTAAAACACATACCTAATAAAACTACCTCAAAACATATAAACCAAAAGCTGACCAAACTACACGGAGAAATGTACAAATCAGTAAACTTCATGAAAATTTTAATATAAATTTCTTAATTACTGAAAGACCAACTAGTCGAAAACTCCCAATATACACTGAGAAAATATGAGCAACACAACAAATTTGATCTAACAGCCAAATACAGAACTCTAATCCAACAATTAGAGAATACATATGTGCTCAGTTATAAGTAAAATATTTACAAACTTGATTATATCCTAGGCCATCAAGTAAAAAGAAATACATATCAAAGAATAAGCTTCACACTACCTACCACAGCTGCCTGTAATGCAGTAAGTTTAACATTAAAATTTTTAGCACACTATGTATTTTTAATACTAGCAAAACACAAAGCTGTGTTTAGAATTCCCTATGTACTGAAATTTTTTTAAAGTATTTTAAGTAACTGAGATGTCTCAGAAATATGATAACACAAATTAAAAAAGAAAAAAAAATTTGCAACAAAATAATCATGAAAGTACTTCTTAACAAAGTTTGCAAGATGGGCCAAGATGGCAGAAGAGTCAGATGCTTGCTATAATTCCTCTAACATAAAAGACTCAAGAGAACATATTAATCAGTTAGAAGCCCTGAGCATCAAAAGAAAAGCTGAGAAACTGGACTGAGCATCAGGAAAGGAAGAGGAATCCCAGAAGTACCTGCAACTGGCCAGATCTACCCACGAGAAAAATGGCTACAGCCAGTGTGGTATGCAGAGCAGTGGCATTCAGAGGGCCTCCTTCTTAGCAGGAAAAACTGTAGCAGAGAGTACACTTCTGCCTCCAGAAACAATGAAAAATGATGCTCAATCATCAAAAGCTAAGTGGCTTGCCTATAACCTATAGCATGCTCAAATCTACAACTTTCGGTCAGAATAAGTCTCCATCCATTTAGCCAGCACTTCCTGCTCTCTTCTCTGCAGTATGCCTAGCTCTGGAGTCTGAGGCCATTACTCGAGCTGGAAGAGCATCCCTACATGTGCCCTGAGCCATTCTCCCGAGATGGAACAATTTAACAAAAGGGAAGGGACCAAAACAAACAAACAAACAAAAAAGTTTCTCAGCTTCCTTGAGCCAGACACTCAAGGCAGAAACAGTTACTTCGCCTAGGATCAGGCATAATGGGACACAGTTCCCTCAAATACACTCAGGGATGGTCCCATATACTTCAGCACAAACAGCCACATATCTGGCCTACACCAATCACCCCTCCTCATCTCGGATGGCAGGGGAGATCCTGCACCACACATTTCGTGACGGACTACATGGACATTAGAGTTGAATCCATACGAGAAAAGTAAATATCCTCCTGGGCTGTCATGCCTAGTAACAGCTCGATCCACCTGGTGACAGGATGTTAGAGCTTTAAAGGCACTAATAACCAAACTAGGACACAATCAGCCTATATGCACAATTCAAAATAAAACAGGAAGCTAGAATACAGTAACCAAACATAAGATAAATAACTTCAACAACTCATTGATGGCTTGGAGACAATAGTCAATATCAGATCACTTAAAGAGGCAGATCATGATGGCTTCAGACAGCTTCCAAAACAAAGAATCTGGAAATTTTCCAGATGAAGAGAACTTCAGGAATTATCAGAAGTAGAATATAAAAGACTAAGATTGATAACTCTTTAAGATATCAGTAAGAAAATGAGACAGAACACAAAAGAGCATAATGACAAACTGAACTGGCCACAAGAAAGCATAAACAAACAGCATGCAGAAATTCATAAGATTAATAATGAAATTACAAAATTAGATAACCAAAGAAAGTCAAAGAAGCAGAGCTGAGTCAATGGAAAGCTCAATTAGTTACTGAGACTGAAGATAAAGCACATGATACCAACATGTTTGAAGAAAAATCAAATAAGATAATTTTTGAAAATCAAGAAACACTATGAATTATGTGGAACTCAATCAAGAGAAATAATCTATGAGTGGCTGGAGTACTAAAATGAGGTGATAACAGAAAATACAGAGAAAATTGTTGAAAGAAAACTTCCCAAGTAACATGAAAAGTGAGAACCTATCTATTTCAGACACTCATCAAACTCCACACAAGGTAGATCCCAAAAGAAAGGCACCTAGGCATATTACAAAAAAACTTTTCAAAACTAAACATAAGAGGACAATTTTAAAGGTGGCTATGCCAAACCCAAACCCACTGCTGTGAAGTCAATTCCAACTTAAATTGACCCTACAGGACAGATTAGAATTGCCCCATAAGGTTTCCAAGGAGCACCTGGCAGATCTGAACTGCCAACCTTTTGGTTCACAGCTGTAGGACTTAACCACTACACTACCAGGGTTTCCAAAGGTACCTATATATAAACAAAAAATAACCTACAAAGGAGAGTCAATAAGCTTGGACTACTCAGCAGAAACCATACATGCAAGAAGGCAGTGGAATGATACATACACAGACTTTAAAGAAAAAAATTGCCAGCCAAGAATTATATACAAGGTCTAATAATTAAGTCCATGAACTCAACTGTTCTAAGTGCTACACACTTCACTGCTGAGTATCACTACGGTTACCTTCAGAGTACTCCCCCTGGGAAGCTATGCACCAATGCCAGTACCTAGACCATCCTTCAAAGGAATTTTGGAACTCTTTCTAGAATGAATATGAAGCATGGTGGGAAGTTCACAAATTTAATTGTATAGTTGTCTTTGAAGTTTTTAGCTAGTAAACAAATAATTGTATTGGAACACCTTCCCTGCTCACCTGATCTGGCCCCCAGAGACTTTTTTCTTTACCTGAAGATACAGGAAATATTGAAAGGAAGACATTTGGATGACATTCAGGACATTAAGAATAATACGTTAACAGCTCTGATGACCATTCCAGAAAAAGCATTCCCAAATTGCTTTGAAAAGTAGACTAGGTGCTGGCATCAGTGTGTATCTTCCCAAGGGGTGTACTTCAAAGGTGACTCTAGTTATATTCAGCAATGGGGTATGTAGTAATTTTCCAGGATGAGTTCACAAACTGTCAGTCCTCATAAGAAGTAAAACTGTCTCCCAAATATTATGGCAAAATTAGGACATTCCCAGATAAACAGCAATTTAGGCAATCAGCAAAGACCAAATCAAAATACTTACGAGAGGCCTTTGGTTAGAAAATCAGCAACAACCCAAGACTAAAACATAGAATAGAGCAATTGGCATCAATTAACTCAGATAGTGAAATCACAAAAATAAATCAAAAGCAGAATATTCAAAATAGGGAAACACAGATGTCATTACATGAAAAATGACATTAGTTTAAAAAAGAGACTTAAAAAAAATGTAGCCCAGATCTTTCTCATTCAGTAGTCAAGATGATGAAAAGAATTAAAGGCTTTTCTAAATTTAGAAAAACAGTGGTATATATTAAGGTAATTACACAGGGCATTAACAATCCTACATTACACATCAAAATAAAAAACGAGAAAAATATGAAGAATCAGCAAATTCAAAATCAGTACTAGTGAAAAACATATAAAGAAAACGATTCAGCAAAGAAAATTAAGTGAAACAAAGGAAATATCTACAATGCACAAAAAAAGACATCAAAATGACACCATTAAACTTATATCTATCTGTTGGATGCAACTTGACAGCACTTGGCTTTGGCTATCAATAATTATGATATGATTAATGTAAATGAATTAAATGTATTGTCTCTTTATTAATAGACAATGGTGGCAGACTGGATTTAAAAAACACATAATCCATTTATATGTTGCTTACAAAAGACACATCTTTGACGTAAATATATGAACAAATTAAAACTCACAGGATGGAAAAACAGTTACCAAGCTAAACACATTCAAAAGAGAGCAGGAATAACAACATTAATTTCTGATGAAATAGACTTTAAAGTAAAATCCACCACACTTGGTACGGCAGAACACTGCTTAATGATTAAAGAAGGGTCAAAACCTCAGGACGACACAACAATACTAAATATTTACACACTCAATCATACAAAAGAAAAACCCAATGCCATCAAGTTGATTCCAACTCATAGCAATACTAGAGGACATAGTAGAACTGTCCTGTGGAACTTCCAAGGAGTGCTTGGGGATTTAAACTACTGATCTTCTGGTTAGCAGCCATGTACTTAACTATTATGCCACCAGGGTTTCCCACAGAATGATAGGGCTCCAAAATACATAAAACAAACTCTAATTGCATTGAGAACAGAAATACATGCTCTATAATAAAAATAAGAGACTTCAATCCACCACTTTTGTTGAAGGACAGAACATCCAGAAAGAAGCTCAGTAAAAACATGTGTCATGGTTTGAATTGTGTCCCCCCAAAAATGTGTGCAGCCACGTGGCTGGGATATGGTTCCCAGTATCTTGGGACTGTCCTCCATTGTGTGGTTTTGCTAACCTGCATGTTAAAGGATTAGGGTGGGGCTTTGAATTCCTGCTGTAGGGGGAGTTTCCCTGGAGTATGGCTTGCCCCACCCTTAATGCTTTTAGCTTGCAAGGAATAAAAGGAAAAAGAAACAAAGGACAATTTGGGAACCTCGCTACCATCAAGCAAGCAGCACTGGAAGCACAGCGTGTCCTTCAGACCAGAGGTTCTTGCGTCAGGACGCTCCCTGGACAAAGACTGATGCAATACCGGACTTTCCTCCAGAGGCAATACGGGGAAAGCCTTCCCCTGGAGCGGACACCCTGAATATGGACTTGCAACCTACCGGACTGTGTAAGAATAAATCTTTCTTTGTTAAAGCCATCCACTCTGTGGTATTTCTGTTAGAGCAGCCCTAGCTGACTAAAACAACATGGAAGCTCTAAATACCACAGTCAATCAACATGACCTCATAGACATATAAAGAACACTCCACCAACAGCAGCCCAGGATACTTTCTTTCCCAACACACATGAAACATTCTCCAGAAAACACCACATACTAGGCCATAAACGAAACCATAAAACAAACACACTGCCACTGAGTTGATTCCAACTCAGAGCAACCCTATAGGGCAAGGCAGAACTGTCCCATAGAGTTTCCAAGAAGCACCTGATGGATTCAACCTGTCAACAGAAGTTTTATACAGCAACTCTTCATGTCATAAAGCCATAAAAGTAAAAATCAGTAACAGAAAAAGAGGCCAAAAATATATATATATATATCAAGTACATGGAAACTGAATAACTCTTTGCTCAAAAACTACTGGGTTATAGAAGAAATGAGGAACGGAATAAAGAAACTCACAGAATCAAATGAGAATGAAAACACATCCTGCAAGAAACTATGGGACAAGGCAAAAGCAGTGCTCTGATGTCAATTTAATTTAACAAATGTATATGTCCAAAAAAATAATAATTCATCATGTGGACTAACATGAAATCTGAGCAATAACCCTACAACGTGAACAAGCAGAACGAAAGCAGCAAAAGAAGCCCTCAGGAATCAGAAGAAAGCAAATAATAAAAATTGAGCAGAAATAAATAAGTTAGAGAATAGAAAAACAATGAAAGAGTTAACAAGACCAAAACCTGGTTCTTTGAACAGATCAGCAAAACTGATAAACTACTGATCAAAGAAACAAAAGAAAAACAAGACATAAACTAATAATCTAAATAAGAGATACAACTGAAATTAAAAAGTCATAAGAGAATACTATGAAAAATTATACTTTAACAAATTTGAAAAAACAAGAGGAAATGGACAAATTTATACAAACATCTACTTACCTAAACTAAGAGAAGCAGAAAAATAAGCTCATAACAAAAGAAGACATTGAAAAGGTAATTTAAAAACTCCCAACAACAAAAAAGTCCTGGCCCTGATGGCTTCACTGGAGAATTCTAACAAACTTTTAGAAAAGACTTAACAATGTTATTAGCAAAGGTACTTTGCAGTATAGTAAAGGATGGATTATTTGTAAATTCATTCGATGAAGCCAACTAGCTAAAGACACAACAAAAAAGGAAAATTACAGACCAATCTCTCATAACTTAGACACAAAATTCCTCAACAATAGAAGTCAACACATATCAAAAAATAATAATTCATCATGTGGACAGACACTTCACCAAAGAAGATATCTAGGCGGCCAAAAGACACATAAAGAATGCTCACAATTATTAGCTATTTAGAGAAATCCAAATCAAAGCTATAATGAGATATCATCTCACCCCAAAAGCTAGAAATACAAATACCATATGATTGAGCAACCCCACTGCTTGAAATACATTCTACAGAAATAAAGGTGGTCACACAAACAGATACATGCACACGAATGTTTACTGCAGCTTTGTCCACAACAGTAAAAAGAGTGAATCAACGAACCTAGGTGCCTTTCAACAGGTGAATGGATAAACAAACTATGGTACATATATACAATGGAACACTATGCAATGATAAAAACAAAGATGATTTCAGGAAGAACCTCATTACCTGGTTTCAACTGGAAGACATTATGCTGAATGAAACCAGTCAGCTGAAAAAGAACAAGTATTATATGAGACCTCTGCTATAAGGTCTTCAAAATGGACTTAAGCACAGAAGAAAAGATTCTGATGGCTACCAGGATGGGGAGGCAGGGAGAAGGATGTCCAAAGATTTGACAGTGGATAGGAATTTGGTTAGGTGAAGGGAGTGACAGCACACAGTAGACAGCAGATCAACATAACTGGACTATACCATAAACTGAAAGATTTTTTAAACTCAACTCAATATTTAAAAGGATAGAGTAGCAGGGATGGGGGTCTGGGGACCGTGTTTTCAAGGAATGTCAAGGTCAATTGGCATAGCCAGTCTTTAGCTAAGAGAGTTTTCTGTAATGCACATTGGTGAGTGGTGTCTGGGGCCTCAAAAGATAGCAAGCTACCATTGGAGATACACCAAATTGTCCTAAACCATCTAGACATAAATGACGACAGAGAACATCAAAGACACAAGGAAAAAAGAGGCCATGAGGCAGAAGGACCCATATGAACAGGAGACTGCGTCAGTATCAGACCAGAAGAACCAGATGGCACCTGGCCACCACCACAGACAGCCGTGATGAGGGACACAGTATAGAGTCCCTGAAGCAACAACAGAAAAAGAGGTGTGCAGTTCAAGAACTCTTTAAAAGACCTGAATTGATGGTCCAACAGCCTGGAGGGTAACCTTGGAACGCAGCTCCTACACATTCTGCTGGCCCTGACCAGAAACTAGTACTGTGTCAACTCTTCAGGTAAGAATGGACTGGACTTGAGGACACAGTGTGAGCATATGGTGTGTGTACTTTATGGCTTTATATATTTATAGGGAGCTGTCCTACTGGTTTCTTTCTAGATGGGAGAGAAGAAGGTAGGTGCTTATTAAAAGGATACTAGAAGAATAGAGTGAAAAGGAGGAATGTGTTGTCACAGGGAGAGGGGAGCAGATGGAGTTACAGATAGGTGGGCATGCAGATTTGATTTGGATTGTATTCTTTCATTTGATGATGATTTAAAAAGAGAAAGAAAAAAAATTCATCATGACCAAGTAGATTCATAGCAAGGATGCAGGGATAAAGGGATGCAGGCTTGGATCAACATTAGAAAAACCATCAGTTAATATACCACATAAATAGAACAAAAGACAAGAACCACTTCATTTTATCAATTGGTACAGAAAACACATTTGACGAAGTCTAATACCCACTCACATTTAAAACTCTCAACAACATAGGACTAGAAGCAAAATTCT
This sequence comes from Heterohyrax brucei, assembly GCA_028571685.1. Classification (NCBI taxonomy): domain Eukaryota; kingdom Metazoa; phylum Chordata; class Mammalia; order Hyracoidea; family Procaviidae; genus Heterohyrax; species Heterohyrax brucei. The sequence goes on along the minus strand of CM053143.1, from coordinate 113,506,762 downwards.
TCGGCATAAAAAGGGGCATTATGTGAAGCCAACATCATCCTAAATGGAGAGAGTCTGGAAGCATTTCCCTTGAGAATGGGAACCAGACAAGGGTGGCCTTTGACATAACTTCTATTATATATTGCACTGGAGGTGCTAGCCAGAGCAACCGGGCAAGAAGAAATAATAAAGGGCATACAATTTGGTAGAGAAGAAGTAAAAGTATCTCTATTTGCAGACGATCCTGTATGTTGAAAACTTAAAGAATCTACAAAAAACTACTGACACTAACAGAAGAGTTCAGCAAAGTATCAAGATAAACATATCAACACAGATTTCTCTGCACCAACAAACATGATATCGAAGAATCAATACCATTTACAACAACCCTGAAGAGATGAAACATTTAGGAATAAACTGAATCAGAAATATAAAATACCTATACAAAGAAAACTATAAGACACTACTGCAAGAAACCAAAAGAGGCCAATGTAAGTAGAGAAAACTATTTTGCCCATGGATAGCAAGACTTAACATAGTGAAAATGTTTATTCTACCCAAAGAGATCTATGGATATGATGCAATCTATCTCCAAATTCAAAAGGCATTTTTTAACAACATAGTTAACTTCACACAGAAAGGGAAGAATCCCTGGATAAGTAAAGCATTACTGAATAAAAACAAGTAGGAGTACCTGACTTAAAATCTATTATACAGCCATGGTAGTCAAAATAGCCTGGTACTGGTACAACAACAGTTGGTACATAAACCAATGGAACAGATTTGAGAATCCATACACAAAATCATCTACCTATGAGGAACTGATACTTGACAAAGGGTCAAAAAAAGTCCATAAATTAGTGAAAAGACAGTCTCTTTAACTAATGGTGTTGGTGTAACTGGACATCCATCTCAAAAAAAAAAAAATGCAATGAGACCCATATCTAGCACCACGCACAAAAATGAATTGAAGATGTAAATATAAAATCGAAAACAATAAAGATCACGGGAAAAAATAGGGACAATACTGGGAGCTCTAACACACACCATAAACAGAATACAAAACATTGCTAAAAATGTACAAACACCAGAAGAAAAAAATAGATAACTGGGAACTCCTAAAAAATCAAACATTTACACTCATCCAAACACTTCACCAAAAGAGTAAAAAGACAACTTACAGACTTGGAAAAAAAATCGGCTATGACAAATCTAATCAGTATCTAATGTCCAAAATCTACAAGATACTGCAAAACCTCAAAAAGAGAAAGACAAATAACCTAAATAAAAAATGGGGAAAGGATATGAATAGGCACTTCACCAAAGGAGATATTCAGCTAACAAACACAAGAGGAAATGCTTACGATCATTAGCCATTAGAGAAACACAAATCGAAAGTACAGTGAGATACTATCTCACCCAAACAAGGCTGGCATTAATCCGAAAACCACAAAATAATAAATGTTGGAGAGGCTGTGGAGAGACTAGAACATTTATACACTGCTGGTGGGACTGTAAAATGGTATAATCACTTTGGAGATTGATTTGGTGCTTTCCTAAATAAAAAGCTAGAAATAGAAATACCATATGATCTAGCAATCCCACTTCTTGGAATATATCCTAGAGAAATAAAGGCTGTCACACAAATACATACATGCACACCAACGTTTACTGCAGCACTGTCCACAACAGCAGAAAGACAGAATCAATCTAGGTACCCATCAGTGTACTAACGGACAAACAAAGGTATATTCATACAATGGAATACTGTACAATGATAAAAAGACAACGATGAGTTTGGGAAATGTAATATGGAGGAATCTGGAAGACATCATGCTCAAGAAAAATTAGTCTGTTGCAAAAGGACAAATGTTGTATGAGACCACTATTATAAGGACTCAAGAAATGGTGTAACCACAAAAGAAAACATTCTTTGGTGGTTCCAACGGTGGTGAAGGAGGGAGAGGGTTATTCATTAATTAGACCAAAACAGAGCCATGGAGTCGATTCCAACTCATAGCGACCCTATAATTAAGTTAGGTGAAGGGAAGGAGAACACATAGTAGGGAAATGTCCACACAACTGAACTAAACCAAAAGCTAAGAAGTTTCCTTAATATAATTAAACACTTCAAAGCACAGAGTAGCAGAGGCAGGAGTCTGAAGGTCATTGTTTCAGAGTCAAATGGCATAAAAAAGTGCTTTAAGAAAATATCCTAGGAGGTGGAGTCAAAATGGCAGACTAAGCACACGTCTCCTGATATCCCTCTGGAAACCAAGACTTGAATTGATAATCAAACGGAGCCTTCTGGTCACCTAGTTAGCCCCCAGGACACAGCACAGGGCTGTTAATTTGGACTTGATACCACTGAATGAAAAACTTTCTCTCTTTTGCTGACTCTCACTCCTGCCTAGCCCTGGCTCTCACAGACTGAACGTTAACTCACCATTTTGACTTATTTTTTTCTTCTGCTTTGGCCGGCAGGTGGAGCTAGGTCTTCCCTAGCGACTAGACTCAGATGTACTGATCGGGGGGTAGGCGGGAGAAATTCCCATATTTTCAGAGCCAGGCTTAGGACTCTGTTAATCCAGCCACTTTGGGCCTGTCTTTTTATTGCTGCCACAGCATGGTTTGTATGGAACCGCACTGCCAGTGTGCGGCACACCATGCTAGGTACGGAGATTTCAGCAGGACATAATTCTTAGCTTGGGAGCCAGTGCCTGCAAACAGGACAGTACTTCTCTGACAGAAAAGCAGTATTTACACAGTGTTACTTACGGTGGGAGCCCAGCAACAGAGGCAGAGGAATCACTACCTCTCGGCAACTTTAGCCCCTGTATCTGCAGACTCTGTGGAGTGTGCCATCTTAGATACAGTGGCCACAGCTGGACCTATTTATTAGCTTGGGAGCCAGAGCCTGCCCACAGTAGAGTGCTTTTTTACCAGAAAAGTAGTAGTTTACACAGTGTCGCCTACGGCTGGGCCCTATCAGCAGAGGCGAACAGGGCAGTAGCATTTCTGTATTTTGAAATAGTTTGTATCATCTGGGGTTGGATATAGAGTTGCTTACATTGCTAGTTGGGAAGAGGGACCTCTACATCTTAAAACCTGACTGATTCAGGAAGTGGTCAGATAACTTTTGTTTCACATTTTAAGATAGCCTAGAGAAATATTTGCCATCCATCCTCACAGTATCTCTCCCAGCCTCTACTTACTCACATGGGACCCAAAAAGCAACAGACATTTGTAGCATACAAGAAATCATCCATGGCTTCTGAAGGCTCCCAAACAAAACAACCATGGAGTTTTTCAGATGAAGAAACTTTTATGAAATCCTCAGAAGGTGAATACAAAATGATTATATACAGAGCCCTTCTAGACCTTATATAAAATGCAGCAGAACAAAAGGAAAAATTCATCAAGGTGTTCGATCTGATGAATATCAGTACTCTGAAATCCAACAGATCACAATCAAAGACAGAAACTTCCATTGAAAGCCAAGAAAACAGAATGGAACAAATGGAAAAAAGAATTTCTGACTCGGAAGACAGAGCTACTGAGGCCAGCATTTATGAGCAGAAATCAGAAAAAAGAAACAAGAAAAATGAAGAAACATTAAGAAGCATGTGGGACTCTATTAAGAGGAACAACCTTCAATCAATTGGAGTCTCTGAACAGTGTAAGGGATCTGAGAACACAGAGAGTATTGTTGCTGAGCTGCTGACAGAAAACTTCCCAGAAATCATGAAGGAAGAGAATATAGACATCTCAGATGCATATCGTACATAGCACCCAATATAGATCTCAAAAGAAAGACTCCAAGACATATTATAATCAAGCTCAACAAAATGAAACACAAGCAGCAACTCTTAAAGGCAGCAAGACTCAAAGCAAAGCTAACATTCAGAGGGAAACCCTGTAGATTCTCTTCACATTTCTCAGCAGAAACCATGCTGGCATGTAGACAGTGGCATGACACATTCAAAGCCTTGAAGAAGAAGAACTTCCAACCAAGAATTATATATTTTGCAAAACTATCTTTCAAATATGAAAATGAAATCAAGACATTCCCAGATAAGTAGAAACTCACAGACTTTGTAAAAACCAAACCAAAACTACAAGAAATACTGAAAGAAGTTCTTGGCTCTGGCTTAGAAGAACAAAACCACTAACTTTATATTTTAGAACGACATACTACTCAAAACTCTACTCAGTTAGGGAAGGCTCCAAAGCCAATCACAGCTTTGATATGGAAAGAAGCAATCCAATGATCACCATGAAAACTATAGTGTCATCATATTAAAAAGAGGGATGTACTACAGTCGTTATAGTCCTTCCAGATGGAGAGGAAGATGACAAGACTGGTAGTAATTAAAATTGGGTTTATATATAGTTTATTAAGGGGGATCATAGGGGCAGCTGTAAAACACAACAAAGATGTAACATACTGTCACGGTTGGAATTGTGTCCCCCCAAAAATGTGTGCAGCCACGTGGCTGGGATATGGTTCCCAGTATCTTGGAAATGTTCTCCATTGTGTGGCTTTGCTAACTGTGTGTTAAAAGATTAGGGTGGGGCTACGAATTCTACATAAGATTACTTCCCTGTCCTGCTGTAGGGGGAGTTTCCCCGGAGTGTGGCTTGTCCCACCCTTAATGCTTTCAGATAAAAAGGAAAAAGAAACGAAGGACAATTGAGAACCTCGCTACCATCAAGCAAGCAGCACCAGGAGCAGAGCGCGTCCTTCAGACGAAAGGTTCTTCCGTGAGGACGCTCCCTGGACAAAGACTGATGCAATACCGGACTTTCCTCCAGAGCCGACAAGGGGAAAGTCTTTCCCTGTAGCGGACACCCTGAATATGGACTTGCAACCTACTGGACTGTGTAAGAATAAATCTTTCTTTGTTAAAGCCATCCACTCTGTGGTAATTCTGTTAGAGCAGCCCTAGCTGACTAAAATACATACCATTTCAAGAAATGTAACACGAGTCTCAAAAACTACAAAAACAGCGCTGAAAAAGGAGAAAAATCAACTCATGAAAAAGAATGTCCCAGACAGATTAATAAGAACAACAGAGAGAACATCAACACAAAAATAAACCTATCACAATGGCAGCCATGAACACATACCTATCAATAATTACATTGAATGTGAATGGACAGAATGTTCCAGTAAAGAGACATTGAGTGACATCCTGGATCAAAACACATGACCCATCCATATGCTGTCTACAAGAAACTCACTTGAGACCTAAAGATAGGAACAAACTGAAAATTAAAGGATGGAAGAATATATATCAAGCTAACAATGAACAAAGAAGAGCAGGTGTGGCAATTCTAGTATCAGACAAAATCAATTTTAAGGTAAAATCCACCATCGTGGACAAAGATGGACACTATTGCTGTAAGGTTGAGTACACAAGCAATACTTAACTATGTTACATATTTATGCACCTAATATCAGAGCACCTAAAAATGTCAAAGAAACAATGACTACACTCAAAAAAAGAGTTACATTGCTCCACAATAACAGTGGGAGACTTCAACACTCCACTCTCAATACTGGATAGAACATTTAGAAAAAGGCTCATTAAAGATACAGAAGACCTTATTGCCACAATTAATCAATTAAACCTCATCGATATATACAGAACCTTCTACCCATCAGTGGACAATTACATCTTCTTCTCCAGCGCACATGGAACATTCTCCAGAATTGACCACGTGTTAGGATACAATGCAATGCTCAACAAAATTCATACCATTGAATTACTGCAAAGCACCTTCTCAGATCATAAAGCCATCAAAGTTGAAATCAAGAGCACAAAAAATATAGATAGAACGTGGAATTCTTGGAAACTGAACAACATCTTGCTCAAAAAACCATGGGTTACAGAGGAAATCAAGGATCAAATAAAGAAATTCATGGATTCCAATGAGAATGAAAACACTTCCTACCAAACCTATGGGATACAGCCAAAGCAGTCCTCAGAGGCATGTTTATCTCCATAAATGCACACATCTGGAAGGAAGAAAGAAACCAAATCAAGGAACTAACCCTACAGCTTAAACGAGTAGAGAGAAAACAACAGAGGAACCCCTCAGACTCCTGAAAAAACCAGATGATAAAGATTAGAGCAGAACTAAATGAATTAGAGAATAGAAAAAAAATTCAAAACACTGAAAAGATCAAAAGCTGGTTTTTTGAAAAGATCAACAAAATTGACAAACCGCTGGCTAAACTTACTAAAGAAAAGCAGGAAAGGAAACAAATAACCCAAATAAGAAATAAGAGGGGAGTTGTCACAACAGATCCAACAGAAATCAAAAACATCATAACAGAATACTATGAAAGACTGTACTCTAACAACTTTGAAAACCTAGAGGAAATGGACAAGTTTCTTGATTCATGTCACCTACAGAAATTATCACAACATGAAGCAGAACAACTTAATAAACCCATCACAAAGGAAGAGATTGAAAATGTCATCAAAACACTGCCAACCAAAAAAAGCCCGGGCCCAGATGGCTTCACTGCAGAATTCTACCAAGCTTTTAGAGAAGAGTTATCTCCAATACTACTGAGACTATTTCACAGTATAGAAAGGAATGGAATACTCCCAAACTCATTCTATGAAGCCAGCATAACCCTGATACCAAAGCCAGGGAAAGACTCATCCAAAAAGAAGAACTACAGATCGATATCACTCATGAATCTAGATGCAAAAATCTTCAACAAGATTCTTGCCAATAGAATACAACAACAGATCCAAAAAATAATCCATCATGACCAAGTGGGATTCATACCAGGGATGCAAGGCTGGTTCAACATCAGGAAAACAATTAATGTGATCAACCACATAAATATCCCAAAAGACAAGAATCACCTGATTTTGTCCATTGATGTAGAAAAAGGCATTTGATAAAGGCCAACACTCATTCATGCTAAAAACTCTTAGCAAAATAGGCATAGACGGAAAATTCCTCAACACAATAAGGGCAATTTATACAAAGCCAACTGCCTACATCATCCTGAATGGAGAGAGACTGAAAGACTTTCCCTTGATAACAGGAACTATACAAGAATGTTCACTCTTACCTCTTCTATTCAGAGCAATTAGACAAGAACAAGAAATAATGGTCATCTGCATTGGCAAAGAAGTTAAAATCTCCCTGTTTGAGGATGATATGATTGTATACACAGAGAATCCCAGAGAAACTATAAGTAAACTACTCAAACTGATAGAGTTCAGCAAAGTCTCAGGATACAAGATAAACATAAGTACATCAGTAGGATTCCTTTGAACCAACAATGAGAGTACTTAAGAAGAAATCACCAAATCAATACCATCTACTATAGCCCCCCCAAACGTAAAATATTGGGAAATAAATCTAAACAGAGAAATATCAGACCTTTACAAAGAGAACTACAAGACCTTACTACAAGAAACTAAAAGAGACTTAGATAAATGGAAATACCTACCCTGCTCATGGATAGGAAGACTTAACATTCTGAAAATGTCTATTTTACCCAAAGCAATCTAGTTACATAATGCAATCCCAATACAAGTTCCAGCGTCATTTTTTAATGAGATGGAGAAACAAATCACCAATTTTGTTTGGAAAGGGAAGAAACTCCCTATAAGTAAGGTACTACTATAGAAGAGGAACACACCGGGAGGCCTCTCATTACCCGAACTCAGAACACATTACACTGCCACGGTGGTGAAAACAGCCGGGTACTGGTACAAGAACAGACAGATCAATCAGTTGAACAGAACTGAGAATCCAGAGATGACACCATCTGCCTATGAACAGTTGATATTCGACAAAGGCCCTAAGACATTAAACTGGGGTAAAAACAGTATCTTCAATAAATGATGCTGGCAAAATTGGATATCCATCTGTAATAAACTGAAACAAGATCCATATCTTACACCTTATACAAAAACCAACTCCAACTGGATAAAAGACCTAAATATCAAGCCTAAAATGATAAAGCTCATCCAAGAAAAGGTAGGAACAACAATGGAAGTTTTAATACACAAAGCAGACAAATTTCCAAATCTGTCAAACAAACCACAATCAACAGAAAATAGATAAATGGGAACTATTAAGAACCAAACACTTCTGCTCATCCAAAGACTTTATTAATAGAATTAAAAGGCCACCTACAGAATGGGACAAAATATTTGGAAACTCTATGTCATACTGACGCCTGATCTCCATAATCTATAAGATACTACAAAATATCAATAAGAAGAACTTAAATCATTGAATTAAGCGATGGGCAAAGGAGATGGACAGACATTTCTCTAAAGATGAGATTCAGGCAGCCAAAAACCACACGTGGACATGTTCACAATCTTTAGTTATTAAACAAATTCAAATCAAGACTACAATGAGATACCATCTCACCCCAACAAGACTGGCCATGATCCAAAAAACACAGAACAACAAATGCTGGAGAAGCTGTGGAGAAACCCCACCTACACTGTTGGTGGGGTTGCAAAATGGTTCAGCCTCTTTGGAAAGCAATCTGGCCCAGTATTCCACTACTTGGAATATATCCTACAGAATCAAGGCCTTTCACACCAATGGACACATGTACAAGAATGTGTATCACAGCACAGTCCTTGATAGCAAAAAGATGGAATCAACCCAGATGCCCAACAACAGAGGAATGGATAGGGAAACTATGGTATATATACTCAATGGAGCACCATGCAATGATAAAGAACAATGATGATTCCAGGAAAAATCTCATAACCTGGTTTCAACTGGAAGACATTATGTTGAGTGAAAGTAGTCAGCAACAAAAGGACAAATATTGTATGAGAATTCTATTATAAGATCTCAAAAACAGATTTATGTATAGAAGAAAAGACTCTTTGACAGCTGCAACGGATGGGAGGGAGGGAGGGCAAGGAGGGGAGGGTTTTGATCAGATAGTTGGTAGAAATGTGGATGGGTGAAACAAGAACAATATTAAGTGGACTTCAGCATAACTTGAATACTCCTTCCATCTTAACCCAATATTGCAAGGACAGAGTAGCTAGGGCAGGGGACAGGAGACCATGCTCTTAAGCGAAATCGAGGCCAAGTGGCACAACTAGAGTTTTGCTAAGAGGGCTCTCTGCACCCCACATTGGTGAGTGGCATCTGGGGTCTTGAAAGCTATCAAGCTGCCATCTGAGGGCACAGCAAATGGTCCCAACTCAGCAGGAACGGATGTTCACCAAGGACCAAAATGACATGGGGGAAAGACAACCCAGAAGATAGAGACCGACATGAGTGGGTGCCTACATCAACTTGGGACCGGAAGAACCGGATGCTGCCCAACCACCACCAGTGATAGCCGTGATGGAGCTGACTAAGTTGAGTCTCATTGGCAACACAAGAATAAAAAGGGGTGCACCCTGAGATCTCCACTAAAAGACCGCAATTGATGGTCCAGTGTCTTCTGCTTTCCCCTGGGAGCATGGCCCCTGGCCCTGATGCTGCCTTTGCCCATAAATCATAACAAAGGTCCACTCTTTGGATATGAATGGATTGGACTTGACAATGCAGAGTGACCATATATTGGATGCAATTGATGGTTCTATGAATATCTATATGGTTCTTGGATATCTAAGGTTCTCAAAAACAGACTATATGGTTCAAAAACACAATCTATATGGTTCTATGATACCTATAGGATATCACCCTGCTGACTTCTGGCTGGAGGAAGGAAAGTGGGTGGAGAGGAGGGCAAAGGAGACTGTTGAAGAGGATGAGACATGTATGGAGCAGAGAGGAAGAGTGTGCTGTCACTGGGCAGGGAGAGCAGTGGAAGCAGCATATAGGTGGGCATGTAAATTTATATGAGAATGTACATTTTCACTCAGTCATAATAAAAAAAAGAAAGAAAATATCCTGCATTTCACTTTGGTGGGTGTTATCTGGGTCTTCAAGCTAGGAAGCTGCCATCTAAGAAGCATCAATTGGTCTGAACCCACCTGGAGCAGAAGGACATCAAAGATATAAGGAAAACATGAGCTCAAGAGACAAAAAGGGCCACATAATCCAAAGACCACATCAGCATTAGACCAGAAGAACTAGATGATGCCCAGCCAACAACAATGACTGCCCTGACAGGGAACACAACAAAGAGTCCCTGATGAAGTGAGAGACAAACTGGGTACAAAACCTGAATCCTATTAAAAAATCAAGACTTAATGTTCAAACAGACTGGAAGGTACACAGAAGATCTGGCCCCTACACTGTCTGTTAGCCGAGAACTGAAACCATTCCCAAAGCCAACTTCTCAGACAAAGGGTGGACTGGACTGTAAAATATAAAATGATACTGGCAAAGAGTGTGCTTCTTGGCTTAAGTAGATACATCAGACTAACTGGGCAGCTCCTGTCAAGAGGCAAAATGAGAGGGCACAGGGTGATAGGAGCTTGTGGAACAGACATGGGAAAGACAGGGTGGATAGGAAGAATGTGCTATTACAGTTGGAGAGTAGCCAAAGTTATATAACAACGTGCATGCCAGTTTTTGTATGATAAATTGACTTGGATTGCAAAATTTCACTTAAAGCATAAAAATATATTTTTAAAGATTAAAAAACTTATAGAACTAAATGCAAATACCTAGAGATAAATTTATAGCCTTTTTTAATATTTGCAAATAAGTAAATATAAACATGAATAAGCCATGTTTCCAGCTACAAACAGAGAAAACAAATAGCAAACTTGTAGGGTACAAGACCATCAGTTGGGTTTCTGTACACCAGCAATAAGAAATATAAAAGGAAGTATATGTGATTCTACTTACAAAAGCACCTAGGAGAATAAAAATACCTAGAAGTAAATTTAACCAGAGATGTGACAAACTTACACAATGAAAACTACAAAGCACTGCTGAAAGAGAGTAAAAGTAGAGTTAAATGAGTAGAAAGATGTTCCTTATTACTGTCTGGAAGCCCTAATACTGTTAGATGTCAATTCTACCCAATGTGCTCTACAGTCAATGGGATCCCAATCAAAATTCCAACAGTCTTCTTTATATTCCACCTTTATGTGGAATGAAAACAGGCTCTCAATAGTCAAAGAGAAGAACAAAGTACGAGGCCTTACATTTCCTGATTTTAAAACAGTATACAGCTACAATAATCAAAATAGCCTGGTACCTGCATAACAACAGACCAACAGAATACAATTGACAGAAATAAAAACACTCATCTAAAATATCTACTGATTTTTCACAATGGTGCAAAGTTGTGAAGTCCATTCAATGGGAAGAGTTTCTTCAACAGTGTTGGAAAAATTAGAAATAGAACACGTGTCTCACACCATACGCAAGCACAAATTCAAAACAGATTAAAAGTGCCAACTGTAAAAACTAAAACCATAAAATTAACATAAGAAAATGCAGGGGTGACACTGTTGGGCACAGATTTTAACTGTGGATATCTAATATAATAAAAGAATAAAGACCAGAAGACAGAATAAATAAGCGAGACCTCATTAAGAATTAAACTTTTGTTGATCAAAAGACTTTACCAGAAAAAAGAAATGAGAAGAAAAGCTATCAACTGACTGGGAAAGTATCTTTAGAAACAATGTATCCACTAAGAATCTAATAACCAAACTATATTTATAATCGCTGCAACTTAACAAAAAGTAACTTCAATCATAAACAGGCAAAAGACTTAGACAGGCATTTCACCAAAGACTTTCAAATGACCACAAAACATGTGAAAAGATCATCAACATCATTAGCTATCCAAGAGAAGCAAATAAAAGTCATAAAATCCTTATCCACTACTGCTGGGAATGTAAAAACTACAGCCCCTGTGGAAACCAGTATACTTACTCCATACTCAAAATATAACTACCACAGGACTCAGTAATTTCTCTCCTAAGTATATATCCAACACTTGAAAGCAGAGACTATACCAATATCCACTGTAGCACTGTTTACAATAGCCAAAAGTGGAAACAACCTAAATACCCATTAGCAAATAACTGGATTAAAAAATATGATACATACATACAATGGAATACTACTCAGCCAGTAAGAGCAATGAAGTCTTGATATATCCTACGGTATGGATGGAGCTGGAAGACACTTCGTGGAATGAAATAAATCAATCACAAAAGGACAAATATATGACTGCATTTATGTAAAAACACAAGAACAAGCATATGTATAGTTTACTAGCAGTTAGCAGAGGTTGGGGGGAGGAGAAAGGGAGGGTTATTGCTCATGCATTAGTGAATTTCACTTTACAGTGCTGGAAAAACTGCACTGATAAGGATAAGACTGCAAAGCTGATTAATGTACCTACTGTCAGTAAGTTGTACATCTGTTGCTGACAACAACAAAAAAAAATAAAGAATAGCTGTTGAGGCTGCTTATGTAAGTATCTCACTAGATTGGGTTCCTTAGTTTAGATGTTTAGGTCATGGTTTCAGGGGACATTGAAGTTATTAATTGTCCTAAAAACGTATTTGTTGTTGCTGTTCTACCTCCTAGTTCCTTGCAGAGTGCCTGGGGTACTAAAAGCTTGGAAGTGGCCACCCACGATTCAGTAATTGGTCACTGTTCACCCGAAATAAGAGAAGAAGCAGAGTCTGGCAGTAGGAGGAAACATAGTATACGGCTAACTGCCCCAATCTACAACTTTCTTCTCCATCATGAGACAAGCACTGAAGAGTGTCCCACTGCCACTACCAAAGACTTTGACTGAAGATGGTATAGAAGAAGCCTGATGAAAAGGAGGACAACGCATAGCAGAATTTAAAATTCTCATAGATACACACTTTCTGCACATGAAGGCTGGGTGAATTCCTGAAATTACTGCTCTAAGAAAATATTTAAACTTTAAACCATAAATATCCCTATAAGTCTTTTCAAAACCAAACACCAGTTTATGTTAACTCAAGTAAAAATGTCTGCCTGGAGCACTGTGCTCTTTTATGAACTATGTATACAGGATCAAACTCTGATAACAGCAACTTAAAAATTTAGACAGGAATCTCAGGGGGCAATGAGTTTATGTTAATGGGGGAGGAGCAATTCAGAAAAGGAAGGTGAAAATGGTTGCACAACTTGAGGAACATAATCAAAGACACTGAATAGTAGACAGAAATTGTTGGATCAGTTTATGTTTGGCTATGTGTATGCTCCACATCAAAATTAATTTAAAAAAAAGAAAATACATCCAGATAAAATAGAATACAGCAAACAATAGATGATAACAAATATGACACCATGAAAGTTCCAACAGCCTTTTTTTACAAAAAAGTCAATAATCAAACTTATATAGAACAGTGTGAAACAGCCAGGGCAATCTTGAAAAAGAAAATAAAGGAGCAGTACTCATACTTCCTGATTTAAAATAAAACAAAAAACAAAACTATAATAAACCATCCAATTAAGCGGTACGCAAAGGAGATGGACAGACACTTCACTAAAGAGGAGATCCAGGCAGCCAAAAAACACATGCGGACATGTTCACGATCTTTAGTTATTAAAGAAATTCAAATCAAGACAACAATGAGATACCATCTCACCCCAACAAGATTGGCCATGATCGAGAAAACACAAAACAACAAATGCTGGAGAGGCTGTGGAGAAAGTGGAACCCTCCTACACTGTCGGTGGGGTTGCAAAATGGTCCAGCCTCTTTGGAAGGCAATCTGGCGCTTCCTTAAAAAAATGGATATTCATATACCACTTGACCCAGTAATTCCACTACTTGGAATATATTCTACAGATTCAAGGCCTTTCACATCAACGGACACATGCACCAGAATGTTTATCGCAGCACAGTCCACGATAGCAAAACGATGGTATCAACCCAGATGCCCAACAATAGAAGAATGGATAGGTAAACTGTGGTACATATACTCAATGGAGCACTACGCAATGATAAAGAATAACGATGATTCCAGGAAACATCTCCTAACCTAGTTTCAACTGGAAGACATGATGTTGAGTGAAAGCAGTCAGCTACAAAAGGACAAATACTGTATGAGACCTCTACAATAAGATCTCAAAAACAGACTTGTGTATAGAAGAAAAGACTCTTTGACAGCTGCAAGGGAGAGGCGGGAGGGAGGGGGAGGGGGGAGGGTTTAGTTTAGATAGTTACTAGAAATCTAGTTGGTAGAAAGCGGTGACAGCACACATTAGGAACAAGAACAACATTAAGTGGACTTCAGCATAACTTGAGTCCTCCTTCCATCTTAACTCTTAGGCGAATTCCAGGCCAATGGGCACAACTAGCATTTTGTTAAGAGAGCTCTCTGCACCCCACATTGGTGAGTGGCGTCTGGGGTCTTAAAAGCTGCCAAGCTGCCATCCGAGGAGACAGCAAATTGTCCCAACTCAACAGGAACGGATGCTCACCGAGGACCAAAATGATACGTAGTAAAGACAACCGAGAAGACGGAGAGACCCACAAGAGTGGGTGCCTACATCGACTTGGGACCGGAAGAACCGGATGGTGCCCGGCCACCACCAGTGATAGCCACGATGAAGCTCACAGAGAGGAGTCTCACTGGCAACACAAGAATAAAGAGGTGCATCATGAGATCTCCACTAAAAGACCTCAATTGATGGTCCAGTGGTTTTGGGGTTCTTCTGAGAGCATGGCCCCCGGCCCTGATGCTGCCCTTTCCCATAAATTATAATAAAGGTCCACTCTTTGGACAGGAATGGATTGGACTTGTCAAGGCAGAGTGACCATATATTGGAAGCACTTTATGGTTCTACACATCTATAGGATATCATCTTGCTGACCTTTGGCTGGAGGAAGGGGAGTGGACGGACAGGAGGGGAAAGGAGACTGTTGGGAGGATGAGACATGTATGGAGCAGAGAGGAATAGTGTGCTGTCACTGGACAGGGAGAGCAGTGGAAGCTGCATATAGGGGGGCATGTAAATTTATATGTGAATGTACATTTTCACTCAGTTATGTTAAATAAAAATTTAAAAAAAGAAAACATTCATCACACACACACACAAAAAAAACAAAACTATAAAGCTAAAGTAATCAAAACAGCTGGGTACTGGTATGTTATGTTTTTGTTAGGTGCCACTGACTTGGTTCTGACTCATAGTGAACCATGCACAACAGTCTTGGGCCATCTCCACAATCATTTTTATGTTTAATTCCATTTGCAGCCACTGTGTCAATCCATCTCCTTCAGGGTCTTCCTCTTACTCGGTGACCCTGCACTCTACCAAGCATGATGTCCTTTTCCAGGGATTAATCCCACCTGACACTATGTCCAAAGTATGTAAGACGCAGTCTAGCCACCTTGGCTTCCAAGGAGCAATCTGGTTGTACTTCTGCCAGAACAGATCTGTTAGTTCCTTCACAGTCCCTGGTACATTCAGTACTCTTTGCCAACACAATTCGAAGGCATCAATTCTTCTTCTGTCTTTCTTACTTACTGTCAAGCTTTCACATACATATGTGATTGAAAATACCAAGGGCTCAGTCAAGGGCACCTTAGTCTTCACAGTGGCATCTTTACTCTTCAGTACTTTAAAGAAGTCCTTTGCAGCAAATTTTCCCAATGTAATGCACCTTTTGACTTCTTGACTGCTGCTCCCATAGGTGTTGATTGTGAAGCCAAGTAAAATGAAATCCTTGACAACTCCAATTCTTTCTCTGTTTGTCTTACCGGTCCAGTTGAGAGGATTTTTGTTTTCTTGATACTGAGGTGCAATGCATACTGAGGGCTGTGGTCCTTGATCATCAGTGTTTCAAATTCTCTTCACTCCAGCAAGCAAGGTTATGTCATATATATAACACAGGTTGTTAATGAGTCTTCCTCCAATCCTGATGTCTTGTATTTCTTCATATAGTCCAGTTTCTCAGATTATTTACTCGGCATACAGACTGAAAAGGTACAGTGAAAGGATAGAATCCTGACACATACTTTTCCTGACTTTAAACCATCCCGTGTCCCTTTGTTCTTTTGCATGACTAACTGCCTCTTGATCCACATACAGATTCCTTAAGAGTACAACTAAGTGTTCTAGAATTCCTGTTCTCTGCAGTGTTAGGTATAATTTGTTATGATTCACTCAGTCAAATGCCTTTGCATAGTCAATGAAACACAGGTAAACCTCTTTCTGGTATTTTCTGCTTTCAGCGAAGATCCATATGACATTAGCAATGATAATCCCCGGTTCCACATCCTCTTCTGAATCTGGCCTGAATTTCTGGCAGTTCCCTGTCAACATACTGTTGCAGTCACTTTTCAATGATCTTCAGAAAAATTTTTCTTGTGTTTGATATTAATGATATTGTTTAGTAATTTCTGCAGTTGGTGGGATCCTCTTTCTTGGGAATGGGAATAAATATGGATCTCTTCCAGTCAGTTGGCCAGGTAGCTGTCCTGCAAATTTCTTGGCATAGATAAATGAGCACTTTCAGTGCTACACCTGTCTGGTGAAGCATCTCAATTGATATGCCACCAATTCCTGGACCCCTGTTTTTTGCCAATGCCTTCAGTGCAGCTCTGACGTCTTCCTTCAGTGCCATTGGCACCTGATCATATGCTACTGCTTCAGATGGCTGAACACTGACCAGTTCTATCTGGTATATTGCCGCTGCATATTCCCTTCATCTTCTTTTGAAGCTTCCTGAGACATTTGGTATTTTCCCTATAGAATTCTTGACTACTGTAACCTGAAGCTTCAATTTTTTCTTCAGTTCTGGCAGTCTGAGAAACGCAGAACATGTTCCTCCTCTTTGGTTAACGATTTCCAGCTCTTTGCACATATCACTATAATATTTATTTTGTCTTCGCGAGCTGCCCTCTGAAACCGTCTGTTCACATCTTTTACTTTGTCACTCCTTGCTGTTGTTGCTTTAGCTGTTCAATGTTCGAGAGCAACTTTCATAGTGTCTTGTGACATCCAACTAGCTCTTTTCTTTTTCTCCTGTCTTTTTTTTTCTATTTAACATGACTGAGTGAAAATGTATATTAAAGTATAAATTTACATGCCCACCTATGTGCAGCTTCCACTGCTCTCCCTGTCCAGTGACAGCGCACTAATCATCTCTGCTCCATACATGTCTCATCCTCTGAACAGCCTCCTTTCCGCTTCTCGCCACCGACTCTCCTTCCTCCAGCCAGAGGACAGAAGGATGATATCCTATAGATGTATAGAAACAGAAAGTGCAACCAATACATGTTCACTCTGCATTGCCAAGTCCAATCCATTCCTGTCCAAAGAGTGGAACTTTGTTATAATTTATGGGTAAGGGCAACATGAGGGCCGGGGACCATGCTCTCAGGGGAACTTCGAAACCGCTGGACCATTAATTGAAGTCTTTTAGTGGAGATCTCAGGATGCACCCCCTTTTATTCTTGTGGTGCCAGTGAGACTCAACCTAGTGAACTCCATTGTGGCTATCACTGGTGGTGGCCGGGCACCGTCCGGTTCTTCCGGTCCCCAGTAGATGAAGGCACCCACTCTTGCGGGTTTCTCTGTCTTCTAGGTTGTCTTTATCGCATGTCATTTTGGTCCTCAGTGAGCATCCATTCCTGCTGAGTTGGGACCATTTGCTGTGTCCTTGGATGGCAGCTTGGCAGCTTTTAAGACCCCAGATGCCACTCACCAATGTCGGGTGCAGAGATCTCTCTTAGCAAAACGCTAGTTGTGCCAATTGGCCTCGATTTAACCTAAGAGCATGTTCCCCTGCCCCCTGCCCCAGCTACTTTATCCTTGAAATATTGGGTTAAAAAGGAAGGAGTACGCGAAGGTATGCTGAAGTCCACTTAATGTTGCTCTTGTTTCTAATGTATGCTATCACCACTTTCCCCCAACCAGATTTCTAGTATCTAAATTAAAAATTCCCTGCTCACCCTCCCTCCCTTCCCTTGCAGCTGTCAAACAGTCTTTTTTTCTATTCACAAGTCTGTTTCTGAGACCTTATCGTAGAGGTCTCATACAGTATTTGTCCCTTTGTCGCTGACTACTTTCACTCAACATAATGTCTTTCAGCTGAAACCAGGTTAGGAGATGTTTCCTGGAAACATCGTTGTTCTTTATCATTGCGTAGTGCTCCATGGAGTATATGTACCATAGTTAACCTATTCATTCTTCTGTTGTTGGGCATCTGGGTTGATTCCATCTTTTTGCTATCGTGGACTCTGCTGCGATAAACATTCTGGTGCATGTGTCCGTTGGTGTGAAAGGCCTTGATTCTGTACGATATATTCCAATAGTGGACTTACTGGGTCAAATGGTATATCAATATTCATTTTCTTAAGGAAGCGCCAGATTGCTTTCCAAAGAGGCTGGACCATTTTGCAACCCCACCAACAGGTAGGAGGGTTCCACTTTCTCCATAGCCTCTCCAGCATTTGTTGTTTTGTCTTTTCAGGATCATGGCCAATCTTGCTCGGGTGAGATGGTATCTCATTGTCGTCTTGATTTGAATTTCGTTAATAACTAAAGATCGTGAATATGTCCGCATGTGTTATTTGGCTGCCTGGATCTCGTCTTTAGTGAAATGTCTGTCCATCTCCTTTGCCCATCGCTTAAGTGGACGGTTTATTTTCTTCTTATTGATATTCTGTAGTATCTTATAGATTATGGAGATCAGGCATCAGTCTGACACAGAGTTGTCAAATATTTTTTCCCATTCTGTGGGTGTTCTTTTAATTCTATTAATACAGTCTTTGGATGAGCAGAAGTCTTTGATTCTTAATACTTTCGATTTATCTATTTTTTCTTCTGTTGATTGCGGTTTCTTTGACAGATTTTGGAGTCTGTTCTCATTGTGTATTAAAACTTCCATGTTGTTCCTACCTTTTCTTGGATGAGCTTTATCATTTTAGGTTTGATATTTAGGTCTTTTATCCAGTTGGAGTTGGTTTTTCTATAAGGTGTAAGATATGGATCTTGATTCAGTTTATTGCAGATGGATATCCAATTTTGCCAGCACCATTTGTTGAAGATATTGTTTTTACCCCAGTTTAATGTCTTAGGGCCTTTGTGGAATATCAGCTGTTCATAGGCAGATGGTGTCATCTCTGAGGTCTGAATTCTGTTCCAATGATCCATCTGTCTGTTCTTGTACCAGTATCAGGCTGTTTTGACCACTGTGGCAGTGTACTATGTTCTAAGGTCGGGTAATGAGAGGCCTCCCAGTGTGTTCTTCTTCTTTAGTAGTACCTTACTTATCCAGGGCTTCCTCCCTTTCCAAACAAAATTGGTGATTTGTTTCCCCATCTCATTAAAAAATAATGCTGGAATTTGTATTGGCATTGCATTATATAAATACATTGCTTGGGTAAAATAGACATTTTCAGAATGTTAAGTCTTCCTATCCATGAGCAGGCAGGTTTTTCCATTTATCTACGTCTCTCTTAGTTTCTTGTAGTAAGGGCTTGTAGTTCTCTTTGTAAAGGTCTGTTGTTTCTCTGGTTAGATTAATTCCTAGGTTCTTCATCTTCTTAGGGGCTATCGTAAATGGTACTGATTTGATAATTTCTTCCTTAACACTCTCGTTGATATAAAGGAATCCTACTGATTTACTTATGTTTATCTTGTATCCTGAGACTTTGCTGAACTCTTCTATCAGTTTGAGTAGCTTACTTATAGATTCCTTGGGGTTCTCTGCATATACAATCATATCATCTGCAAATAGGGACATTTTAACTTCCTCTCTGCCGATGCAGATGCCCTTTATTTCTTGGTCTTATCTAATTGCTCTGGCTAGAATTTCTAGCACAATGTTGAATAGGAGAGGTGAGAGTGGGCATCCTTGTCTAGTTCCTGATCTCAAGGGAAAGTCTTTCAGTCTCTCTCCATTCAGCATGATGTGGGCAATTGGCTTTGTATAAATGGCCCTTATTGTGTTGAGGAATTTTCCGTCTATGCCTATTTTGCTAAGAGTTTTTAGCATGAATGGGT
Organism: Heterohyrax brucei; assembly: GCA_028571685.1. NCBI lineage: Eukaryota > Metazoa > Chordata > Mammalia > Hyracoidea > Procaviidae > Heterohyrax > Heterohyrax brucei. The sequence continues at coordinate 113,486,845 of CM053143.1, read as the reverse complement.
GCTGGACGTTATCAAATGCCTTTTCTGCATAAATGGACAAAATCAGGTGATCCTTGTCTTTTGTGTTATTTATGTGGTTAATCACACTGATTGTTTTTCCGATGTTGAACCAGGCTTGCATCCCTTGTATGAATCCCACTTAGTCATGATGGATTATTTTCTTGATATGTTGTTGTATTCTATTGGCAAGAAGTTTGTTGAAGTTTTTGTATCTAGATTCATGAGTGATATCGGTCTGTAGTTCTCTTTCTTTGTTGGGTCTTTCCCTGGCTTAAGTATCAGGGTTATACTGGCTTCATAGAATGAGTTTGGGAGTACTCCATCCCTTTCTATACTGTGAAATAGTCTCAGTAGTATTGGAGATAACTCTTCTCTAAATGCTTGGTAGAATTCCGCCGTGAAGCCATCTGGGCCCGGACTTTTTTTGGTTGGCAGTGTTTTGATGACATTTTCAATCGCTTCCTTTGTGATGGGTTTATTAAGTTGTTCTGCTTCATGTTGTGATAATTTGGGTAGGTGGTATGAGTCAAGGAATTTGTCCATTTCCCCTAGGTTTTCAAATTTGTTACAGTACAGTTTTTCATAGTATTGTTATGATATTTTTGATTTCTGTTGCATCTGTGGTGACAACTCCCCTCTCATTTTTAATTTGTGTTATTTGTTTCCTTTCCTGCTTTTCTTTAGTAAGTTTAGCCAGTGGTTTGTCAATTTTGTTGATCTTTTCAAAAACCAGCTTTTCGTCTTTTCAATTGTTTTTCTGTTCTCTAATTCATTTAGCTCAGCTCTAATCTTTATGATCTTGTTCCTTCGGGTGCCTGAGGTGTTCCTCTGTTGTTCTTTTTCTACTTGTTCAAGCTCTACGGTTAGTTCCTTGATTTGGTTTCTTTCTTCCTTCCAGATGTGTGCATTTCTGGAGATAAACAGATCTCTCAGCACTGCTTTGGCTGTATCCCATAGGTGCTGGTAGGAAGTGTTTTCGTTCTCATTGGAAGCCATGAATTTCTTTATTTCATCCTTGATTTCCTCATGTTTTTTTGAGCAAGACGTTCTTAAGTTTCCAAGAGTTCCACTTTCTATCTATGTTTTTTTCTGCTATTGATTTGAACTTTCATGGCTTTATGATCTGAGAAGATGCTTTGCAGTAATTCGATGGTATGTATTTTGTTGAGCATCGCATTATGGCCTATCACGTGGTCAATTCTGGAGAATGTTCCATGTGCACTGGAGAAGAAGTTGTAGTTGTCTGTTGATGGGTGGAAAATTCTGTATATATCAATGAGGTTTAGTTGGTTAATTGTGGCAATGAGATCTTCTGTATCTTTACTGAGCTTTTCCTAGATGATCTGTCTAGTAATGAGAGTGGAGTGTTAAAGTCTCCCACTATTATTGTGGAGTCATCTAACCTCTTTTCAGCGTAGTCAGTGTTTCTTTGACGTATTTCGGTGTTCTGATGTTAGGTGCATAAATATTTAATATAGTTAAGTCTTGCTTGTGTACTGAACCTTTCAGCAATAAACAGTATCCATCTTTGTCCACGATGGTGGATTTGATATTAAAGTTGATTTTGTCTGAGATTAGAATTGCCACCCCCGCTCTTCTTTGTTCATTGTTAGTTTGATATATATTCTTCCATCCTTTAATTTTCAGTTTGTTCCTATCTTTAGGCCTCAAGTGAGTTTCTTGTAGACAACATATGGACAGGTCATGTCTTTTGATCCAGCATGACACTCGGTGTCTCTTTACTGGAGCATTCAGTCCATTCACATTCAATGTAATTATTGATAGGTATGTGTTCACGGCTGCCATTGTGATATGTTTATTTTTATGTTGATGTTTTCTCTGTTGTTCTTATTAGTCTGTTCTGGGACATTCTTTTCTGTGAGTTGATTTTTCACCTTTTTCAGAGCTGGTTTTGTAGTTGTTGAGACTCGTGTGTTACATTTCTTGAAATGGTATGATATATCTTTGTTGTGCTTTACATCTGCCCCTATGATCCCTATTAATAAACTATATATAAACCCAATTTTAGTTAGTAACAGTCTTGTCATCTTCCTCTCCATCTGGAAGGATTGTAACAACTGTAGTACATCCGTCTTATTGTTAAGATGACACAATAGTTTTCATGATGATCACTGGATTGCTTCTTTCCATATCAAAGCTGTGATTTACTTTGGAGCCTTCCGTGAAAGAGTAGAGTATTGAGTAGTATGTCGTTCTGAAATATAAAGTTAGTGGTTTCGTTCTTCTAAGCCAGAGCCAAGAACTTCTTTCAGTATTTCTTGTACTTTGGGTTTGGTTTTTACAAGTCTCAGAGTTTCTGTTTATCTGGAAATGTCTTAATTTCATTTTCGTATTTGAAAGATAGTTTTGCGGGATATATAATTCTTGGTTGGAAGGTCTTCTCCTTTAAGGCTTTGAATGTGTCATGCCACTGTCTCTATGCCAGCATGGTTTCTGCTGAGAAATCTGATCAGAGCTTACAGAGTTTCCCTCTGAATGCTAGCTTTGCTTTGAGTCTTGCTGCCTTTAAGAGTTGCTGCTTATGTTTCATTTTGTTAAGCTTGATTAGAATATGTCTTGGAGTCTTTCTTTTGAGATCTCTATTGGCTGGCATACAATATACATCTGAGATGTCTATATTCTCCTCCTTCATGATTTCTGGGAAGTTTTCTTTCAGTAGCTGAGCAACAATACTCTCTGTGTTCTCAGATGTGTCACCCTGTTTAGGGACTCCAATTAATCAAAGGTTGTTCCTCTTAATAGAGTCCCACATGCTTCTTAATGTTTCTTCATTTTTCTTGTTTCTTTTTTCTGATTTCTGCTCATAGACGCTGGCGTCAGTAGCTCTGTCTTCCTAGTCACAAATTCTTTTTTCTATTTGTTCCATTCTGTTTTCTTTGCTTTGGATGGAAGTTTCTACGTCTTTGATTTTGTTCTTGATCTGTTGGATTTCAGAGTACTGGTGTTCCATCAGATCAAACAGCTTTCATTTTTCATTTTGTTCTGCTGTATTTTGTGTAAGGTGTAGAAGGGCTCTGTATATAATCATTTTGTATCCGCTTTCTGATGCTTTCGTAAAAGCTTTTTCATCTGGAAAACTCCTTGGTTGCTTTGTTTGGGAGCCTTCTGAAGCCATGGCTGATTTCTTGTATGTCATAATTCTCTGTTGGTTCTTGGGTCCCATGTGAGTATGTAGAGGCTGGAAGAGGTACTTTGAGGATGGATTGAAATGTTTCCCTAGGCTGTCTTCAAATGTAAAGCAAATGGTATCTGAGCACTTCACAAGTCAGTTAGGTTTTAAGGTGTAGAGGTCCCTCTTCTCAACTAACAAAGTAAGCGCCACTATATTCAACCCCATATGATAACAAACTAGTTCAGAATACAGCAATGCTACTGCCCTGTTGGCTTCTGCTCACAAGGCCTAGCCTTAGGCAACACTGCATCGAGTACTGCTTTTGTGACAAAAAGCGCTCTCTTGTGGGCATGCTCTGGCTTCCAAGCTAAGAATTAGGTCCAGCTGCAGCCACCGTATTCAAGATGACGTCCTCCACACAGCCAGCAGACAGAGGGGCCAAAGGTGCCGAGAGGTAGTGATTCTTCTGCTTCTGTTGTAGGGCCTGCAATGTAGGTGGCACTTTTAAAATTACTGCTTTTCTGTTGGAGAAGCACTGTCCTGTTTGCAGGCACTGGCTCCCAGGCTAAGAATTAGGTCCCGCTAAAGTCTCGGTACCAACATGGTGTCCCGCACAGTGGATGCAGAATTCCGTACAAACCCCGTTGATGTAGATATAAAACAAAAGGCTCAAAGTGGCTAGATTAACAGAGTCTTAAGCCTGGCTCTCAGAATATGGGAATTTCGCCTGTCTATGCCCCCAGCAGCGCGTCTGAGTCTAGCCGCTAGGTAAGACCCAGCTCTACCCGCCAGCCAAGACAGAGGGAAAAAAAGTCAAAATGGTGTGTTTACCTTCCATCTGTGAGAGCCAGGGCTAGACAGGACCGGGAGTCAGCGAAAGAGAGGAGGTTTTTCGCTCAGTAGTATGAAGTCCCAATTAACAGCCCTGTGCCATGTACTGAGGTTGATTAGGTGATCAGAACGCTCCGTTTGATTATCAATTCAGGTCTTGGTTTCCAGAGGGATATAAGGAGATGTGTGTTTAGTCTGCCATCTTGACTCCGCCCTCCTCCTCTTTCCTATCTTTTTAATGATTTCTTGCTCTCTTCATGCATGTGTCTTTGATGTTATTCCAGTTTGTCTGGTCTTTGCTTACTAGCAGTCAACACATGAAATGTGTTCTTGAGATGGTTTCTGTACTCAAGTAGCATATACTCAAGGCCATACTTTGGGTGTTAAGGACTTTTTCTAATTTTCTTCAGTTTCAATTTGAACTTGCATATGAGCAATTGATAGTCTGTTCCACAGTCAGCATCTGGTCTTGTTCTAACTGTTAGTATAGAACTTTTTCATCATCTTTTTTCACAGATGTAATCACTTTGATTCGTATTTTTTTTTATTAAATAAAAAAATGAAAGTGTACATACTCTGTGCTTACAATATTGGGTTAAGACAAGAGGAGTACACAAGTTGTGTCAAAGTCCCATTAATTTTGATGTTCTTACTAATGTGATTGTCACCAATTTCACCCTACCAAATTTCTAACAATTATCTAATCTAAACCGTAGCCCCTTGCCTTCCCGCCTTCCCGCCCTCCCACCTTCCCCACCCTTGTAGGCGTCAAAGAGTCTTTTCTATTATGTATGAGTAAGCTTTTATGTTTTTATCATAGAGGTCTCATATATTTTTCCTTTAAGTGACTAAAGACAACACTCCCAACTTTCTGGATTTGCTATGTCTACAGTTGTTTAAGGCACCCTGGTGGCACAGTGGTTAAAAGTTCAGTTGCTAAGTAGAAAGTCAGAGTTGGAACCCATGAGTTGCTCCCCAGGAGGAACATGTGACATTCCGCTTCCATAAAGATTACAACCTTGGAAATCCTATCAGGTCATTGTATTATGTCATACAAGGTCACTAAGAATTGTAACAGACTTGATAGCAACAGTTTTTTTAAACAGTTTTTTAAAAGGCCTTATTGTTCTAAATCAAATACTCTACTTTTACCGTATTTCCCTCAAATGTCAAAGTAGAATTTCTAAAAGTTAGCTTGTTGGATCAGGATGGTCCAATTCATTATTAAAATATCCATATCTATGATTCAAAGGAAAACAAGGAAGTAGAAAAAAGGTACCCTTCCTTCCAGTTTCAAGACAAAATGAATGTCATAAGCAGTCCATTCTCATTATTTCTCTTTAAAATATCAGTCCTATTTTAAATGCTCAATTTCTTTTTTTTGACACCAAATACCACCATGTGAGTATTAAGACTGACCTAAAGATTATTTCAAGTTTTACCTTCCTAAGAAGATAAAGCTACATTCATTGTTGTTGCCATTACTAAAAAACAAAACAAACCCATTGCCAACCAGTCAATTCCAACTCATAGCAACCCTATAGGACACAGTAGAATTGCTCCAAAGAGTTTCCAGAGATGACTTGACAGACTGGAATTGCCCACCTTTCAGTTAGCAATAGACTCTTAACTACTACATCACTAGGATTTCCATTACTGCTGTTAGTTGATGCCAAATCAGTTTTGACTCATGGTGACCCTAATGTGTGCTGAGTAGGGTTGTCAAGGCCATAGTTTTTCAGAAGCAGATCACCAGGCCTCTCTTCTGAGGCACCTCCGTGTAGGTTCAAACCATCAACCTTTTGGCTATCAGTCAAACACTTAACTGTTCCACTCAGAGATTATTCATTATGGATATTTATTTCCTTCAACGCTCCATAAAGCCATTCCTGTTCTCACTATCTTAAACTTTTGAAAAAAAGGCGGGAAACACTCTGGTCTTTCATTTCTAAAAGTCCTTTGCTCATCTGTACTGGATCACTTCAGCAGACCACTGTTGTGTCAGAAAACTTGTCAGATTCTCATAAAAGACAAAAAAGCTGCATATAGATATTTACCACAGCATAAATTTCAGTTTAATAAAAAGAAATTTATCCATATGCAGGAACAAAGCTCAATTATAGCTGGTGAAGCCAAGGTAGTTGACTTGATAGAGTTCAAAGAAGAGAATTTAACAAACATGCATCAAGTGCACAGATGGCCACTAGAATTGAAGGTTAATAAAAATCAGTAGTTAAAAAAGACTTTAAAATTTTAACTAATAAAAGAGAACAAAGAACTAAGGAGACAACAGACTGATAACATAAGTTTTCTGAATGTATCTCTGTATGACACAATGTGGAACACGGTTATGAAACTGTAAGAAATATAGTAGTTTCTTTTGAGGAATGTTGGTTGCCTGGTACGAAGGGTAAGTTTGGAGTGAGTAGTAAATAATTCATTTCTCTGTGATGTCGTCTATAAATACAGAAGAAGGAAACACCTGGTCTGATTAATGTTAAAAGACACAAGGGTTATTCTTAGTAGAAACAACAAAGCTATAATTTATAATAATCATCATAACAGAAAGCGTAAATTTCATACTTTAGGAATCAATCCAAAACTATTAAAAAGTGTTACCCATCTCAACTTTTTAATAGCAAAACAGACTCATCCTGACTCCAACTTTAGTTGGATTGCTATTTCAACTATCCTTAAAAGAACAGAAAACAAAAAATAAGATAAAATGCCACAATAGTTAAATTTAAATACCTTGTGTTAATCTTCAGAAAAATATTTCAGAAATACATATTCCCTCTTACTGCACATGACAAAATTATCAATACAATCGATAGGGAAACTAAAAACACCAAATTTAGATCATTCATATAATTAGCCAATGTACAAAAAGTGAACTATATAATGAAGCAAGCCTAATACCATTTCTGTCATTTCAACCAATAACAGCAGCATTCTTCTTATTCTCATCCAGGCTTCAAACTTAATGTTCCATTATATAGGCAACTGTGAACACAGCATTTTCATGAAGACTCAAGTAGTCTTTGAAGGAGAAAATAAAACATATGAAAGTGTATTTTCCTAGGCTCTTACTGATGGTAGCTCTTCAGAAGCGCTGAATAAAACATTTAACCAACATCTGCATTTAGTCCTCCAAATTAAAAAATAAACACTTCTTTCAATGCTGTGCCATAAAAGAAAATACAAATTTGAAATATGTATGTAGATTAAGTATGGCTTCTATCTCAAAGTGAATGAGACAAGAAGATCAGAGGATCACGCATTTTGGATTAATATGCTGTATTTACGATAATCATTAGACATAGTTAATTCTTAGCATTATATTAAAAAGTATTCTTTCAGAACATCTCAATACTGAATATTAACACTATCAATTTTTTTTTAATTTTTAATTACTTACCTTTCAAACCTAGAGTTTGTAGCTGGAAGAGCCGACCAAGTTCATAAGGCAAAACCCGTAACTGATTGTGATTTAAAAGCAATTCCCTGTTTTGAAAAAAGACAAATTTATTTTAGTTTAATAAGTCAGATTCAATGAACATCTACAATTGTGCTTATCCTTATGTTCCTTCCAAATACCATGAGTGATGTTTACATTCAAGCCACAATTCTCTATGTTTATCCAAAAGTGTTGCACAATATTCAAATACTACAAAAAGTGTAACTGTCACAACTGTCAATTATAGCTGGTGAAGCCAAGGTAGTTGACTTGATAGAGTTCAAAGAAGAGAATTTAACAAACACGCATCAAGTGCACAGATGGCCACTAGAATTGAAGGTTAATGAAAATCAGTAGTTAAAAGACTTTAAAATTTTAACTAATACAAGAGAACAAAGAACTAAGGAGACAACAGACTGATAACATAAGTTTTCTGAATGTATCTCTGTATGACACAATGTGGAACACGGTTATGAAACTGTAAGAAATATAGTAGTTTCGCTACTTTTTTCTCACATGATTCACTCTTTTTTCTAACACGATTCACTCTTTTTTCTAACATGAATTCAAGTTAGAAGTGTAGGAATTGTGTATCGTTCTCAGGCTAGGTCCACCTTCTCTTCCCAAAATATCTATCTAATGCTAACCAGAGTGATGTCACTTTATAGGATAGGTATCCTTGAGCCTATATTTTCACAGGGAAAAAAAAAACTTTTCTTTTTATAGACTTCAGGATTAACCAAAATGAGTAGTCAATCACCTGTACCACTTTCCACAATTGATTATAATTATAATCCTGTCAAGATACTATGATGGACAATCACTAGCCTGAACCACAAACATGTGAAGAAAGTACATGCTAACATAGATGAAAATCTAAATTTATGATTGTGAAAATAGAACTCTCATTACTGAATAACCAGAGTTTTGTGTTGTTTATGTGAAAAATGAAAAAAAAAAATACACATTTAGGGGATGGTAAAGAGCAATCAATATAAATGTTTAATTTTAAACATGTGGAGGCAATTTTTAAAAACTCCTACTCAGAAGATAAATCAGGTACAAAGGCAATTATTGTTTTTACTGGCAAAATTTATACAAGGCTCAAGATTCCTGTAAAAATTTTTCCTATGAAGACATTCTTAAAGGATACTGAAAGACTAGAAATAAATTGATCAGTTTTGAAGATTACATGAAATATACATATACCTTGGCCTACGTAATAAAGACATGCTTCTGAAAATTTTACTTATAAGTAAATCATATTTTCCCAACTATTTCTCATTAGCTTTATCAAATACTTAAGCTTAAACTGGGACCTATTTACTTAACTCCACACTGCTTGAAGTTTGGGAATACACTGATAACATAAGCACATTTTTAACCAGGAAGTTCCAAACTTAAAGGAAAAAAAAACAAAGTTAATTGGAGGTCAACTCAAGCACTGTGCTAAGATAGCCTATGTTATATCATCTGATCTTCACACACACAGAAGTCCAACCGCAAGGTAAGTGATATCTCATAAATTACTTAATTTGGTAAATTTAGATTATGATATAGAGAGTTACGACTTTAATATTTTCTCACCTGAGAGACACCATGTTTCCTAGTTCTGCTGGTAAACTTCTGAGTTTATTGGATGACAGATCCAGGTAAACCAGATTATGAAGCTTGGCAATATCAGGTGGAATGCGACTAAGGTTATTGTCATTTAGGTGCAACGCTGTCAAGTGTGTCAATGACCAAAGTGATGTACTTAAGCTCCGCACTTTACCTAAAAGGCAAAATATTGTGGCATAAAACTCAAGATCAAATACGAAGGACTAAAAAGTGGAAGAAAAAGCTGCAAATACATGAAGATAACTGCATCCTGGGGACTTTAATTTTGTATTGAATGTCATTATTGCTTCTAAATATGTCTGGTCCTCCTTTAATTTCATACCACTTTCTCCTAAGAGAAGCCCTTGTGGCACAGTGATTAAGCAACTGGCTGGTAACCAAAAGGTCAGCAGTTCAAATCCACTAGGGCTCCTTGGAAATCCTATGGGGAGTTCCACTCTATTACAGGGTTTCTATGAGTTGGCATCAACTCCATGGCAACAGGTCTGTTTTTTTTCTTTTTTCTCTGGAGAACCACTCTTTCTCATGGAACACTCATGTACTAAATGAGCCTTGGCATAATGAGGAGACCCTTGGAGTTATGGTGATCATATTGCCTCAAAGAGAAAGCATGGGGCTGAGTGACCTTTTGTGGTAGAACAGCCCTATTTTTAAGTCATAGCTGTAACAACAGCACATTTCATATTCTCCATGAACATTAACAGAGTAAGGTTTATCCATTTCCAGGGTCTAGATCAATCAACAAACTTTGAACAGAAAAGATGCATCACTATGACCTAGAACCAACATTAGATTAGCCATTAGGAAAACCATTATACCTGCAAAGAAGACATTCCCCAGATTTCTAACGTTACAACTGTATATGAACAACTCTGGTTTAAAGTTTTTGTGTTAAGTGTAAAATACTGAAGGAAACAGTCATATATTAAATCTCATCAATTAGGCTGCACCTGATAGTGATGATGTCAGAACATGTACTAGAAAAAGTCAGGAGACCTAGTTCAAGGTTCTGATCTTTACCATTTCTTAACTATACAAACAAACCTAGGCAAATTATTGAGCCTCAGTTTCTATAACATGGGTATTATCTTACCTACCTTACCTACAATAAGAGTTATTTATACAAAATAGTTTATATAAAAATATTCTGTAAACTTTACAAAGGTAAACCACTGCCAGTGAGTCAATCCAACTCATAGTGAACCTACAGGGCAGGGACGAACTGCCCCACATGATTTCCAAGGAGCAGCTGGTAGATTTCAACTGCCCACTTTTTGGTTAGCAAGTGAGCTCTTAACCGCCACAACACTAAGCCTTCTTGCAAATGTGAAGTGGCATTTTAATTATGTATCATTTCCCAAGGTTTAAAGATTAAAGACATTTCTAGCTGTTACAAATAGAAAGAAACTATTGGCATCTCCAATCACAGCCAATGAGAATGAAAGGAACTCTCAATGCATGGACTGATACAGTAGCTGCCAACACTGGACTCAAACACACCAAATACCATGAAAATTGAGAAGGACCAGTAAAAACTTCTAGTTTTGGATTTACGGAGAAGTTACTAAAATAACAGTTTTTGTACATTGCTGCTTCAGTTACACAATATTAACACCTTACCTCACCACAGTGCATCTGTTAAAATGGAGAAACCCACACTGGTATACTACTTTCAACTAAACTCCAGACTTGAGGTAAATTTCACTCATTTCTACATTTTTTTCTCTTCCAGTAGCCACATCCATCATACATTTACAATCTTGTCTTTTTTTTTTTTAATCATGACTGAGTGAAAATGTACATTCCCATATAAATTTACATGCCCACCTATATGCTGTTTCCACTGCTCTCCCTGCCCGGTGACAGCACATTATTCCTCTCTGCTCCACACAGATCTCATCTTCCCAACAGTCTCCTTTCCCTTCCTCTCTACCCACACCCCTTACTCCAGCCAGAGGTTCACAGGATGATATCCTATAGATGCATAGAACCATAAAGTGCACCCAATATGTGGTCTCTCTGCATCGCCAAGTCCAATCCATTCATATTTGAAGAGTGGACCTTTATAATGATTTATGGGCAAGGGCAGCATCAGGGCCAGGAGCCATGCTCCAGGGGAACTCCAAAGCTGCATCTTGTCTTTTTTGTTTCCTCTAGTCTGTGAGAGATTTTTCAGTCTTTGCCTGTTTTTCATCATAACCTTGATAATTTTGAATATTATTTTGAGTAATACTGGCAAGGTGTTTTATAGACTATTCTTCTATTTGGATTTGTCTGATGTTCTTTTGATTAGGCTAGGATAATAAATTTGGGGAATTATATTTTACTTTAACAAATTCTAAACATGTATTAAGGACCTGTAAGATATTTTGCTAGGACAGACAGCATCTAGATTTCCTGCTCTGCGAGGTGACAGGAGACTGGCAGAGATTTTGATTTGAAAAATAATTACCTTCTGATGGCAAAAATGAAATCTAATAAATCAAAGAATCTGGTTTTATTTAGAAGCTAAACTCCCAGTGTCTTCAATTCTAGATGCCAACTGACTCAAAAGAGAAGATATTTAATCACAAACAAAAAGATAAACATTAGTGCCTCAGTGTCTTGTATTTTTCCAATAGCTCACCTAACTAAAAACATACAACAAAGAAACAAACACAGCAATACTCAACTCTTGTTCCCTGGATTAAACGGCTCAGGTTCTACTCACCCGAGATTTCTAATTCTGCCCAGTGAGATTTTTTCCCATTGGCTACCTCCTCTGCTGACATGATGGTATAAATTCTGCGAGGATCTGGAGGATCATATTTTTCCTTTGGCATCCCTATTAGTCTGTTAAAAAAAAAAAAAAGATGATTGATAATTAGTACAGTCTTAGAGAAAACGGGATGGTAAGTTTTATTGTTTTACCTCCCCTGCCAGGCTAGTTGGTCACTTGATGTATATCACAAATTCCCACTTGAAGGAAAATACCATGGTTTGCAGTATGTGAACATCTTAAGGAACTCAGTAACAGATGCCTAAGGGAAATTACAATTAAGTACTGACACGGGACTTTGCAATAAATCTACTTTAATCCCTCACCTTCATTTACCTGTCATACTTTCAACCAGTTTCCTGAGTGTGCTATTACTAGTCTAAGAAGCAATCCTATCCTGCTTGCCTCAGTGATAATTTGGATATCCTATGCCTAAGACAATCAATACATCACATTTCTCTTGCCACACAGATTAGCTCAAAAGCACCTAATAATCACAAAGCTTGAGATTCATTCTATTTTTACGGGTGGGGCACTCTTCTCTTTTCTCATGGTCATAAATAAAGAATATAACCCAGACTGCTTTTGGCAGTCATCCACCAACTATAAAGGAAGCCAGCCATAGAAGGCAGAGTCTAGAAAACAGCAAAACAAAACCAGAGTACACAATGAATCACACCGAACCACTTCCAAACACTAGGCTTTTCAGATATGCAAGCCAATATATTTCCTTTATTACTTAAGGTAGTTTGAGTTGTATTTTCCGTTACTTGCAATCAAAAGCATTCCAACCAGGGTAACCATTTATGTTGGTATTCCTGAGCTGGTCTTGGTTTGTAATTGTTGTTCTGATGTAATTATTAATAGCACTCCTTTTCATGTGCAGAAGTATTCAATTTAGATGATGAATTATATGGTCACGCTAATCAAAACTAGCATTGTGCAGTCTTTTTCATGTAATTACCAAAATAATCACAACCCTCAGCAATAATGACCAGCTAGACACAAAATTCTCCAAAGGTGCCATGTACCAAGCAGATGAAAAATAGCACTAAAAAGAACTGACTGACAGATGTAATGTAAACTTTTTTTTAAAATAAATAAACAGTTGCCACTGATTCTGACTCATAGTGAATCCATGTATGTCAGGGTAGAACCATGCTCCATAGAGTCTGCAGTGGCTGATTTTTCAGAAGTAAATTCGTACGTCTTTCTTCGAAGGCACCTCTTGGTGGATTCAAAACCTAATCTTTTGTTAAGAGGCATATAAGTTAATCACCTGCACCACCTAGAGATTCTTGTGTGAGGGAGAAGAAGAAGAGGGAGGGGAAGGGGGAGGGGAGGACCCTAGATGCCACTTGCCAATATGAGGTGGAAGACTCTCTTAGCAGAAGACTAATTATGCCAATTGATCTTGATGTCCCCTGAAAACATGGTCCCCAGACTCCCATCCCTGCTACTCTGTCTTTTGAAATATGGGGTTGAGTTTGGAAAACCTTTGAGATTACAGTGTACTCCAGTTACATCATCTGCTCTCTATTGTGTGTTGTCACTCCCTTCACCTATCCAAATTCCTACTGACTATCTAATCTATGACCAACACTATCTCTCCCTCTTTACCCTTGTAGCCATTAAAGAATCTTTTCTTCTGTATATAAGTCCACTTTTAAGCCCTTATAGCAGAGGTTTCATACAACACTTGTCCTTTTGCAGCTGACTGATTTCACTCAGCGCAACGCCTTCTAGTTGAAGCCAGGTTATGAGAGACTTCCTAAAATCATCATTGTTCTTCATCATTGCATAATGTTCCATTGAGTATATGTACCATAGTTTATTTATCCATTCATCTGCTAATGAGAACCTAGGCTGATTCCATCTTTTTTGCTATTGGAGACTGTGCTGCAATCACCATTCGCGCGCATGTATTTGTTCATGTGACTGCCTTTATTTCAGCAGTATATGTTCCAAACAGTGCGATTGCTGGATCATATGATACTTCCATCTCTAGCTTTATAGTGAAGGGCCAAATTGTTTTCCAAAAAGGTTGTACCATTTTGCACTCCCACTAGAAGTGTAGGAGAGTTCCAATTTCTCCATAGCCTCTCCAGCATTTGTTGTTTTGTGTGTTTTGGATTATTGTCAACCTTGTCAGGGTGGGATGGTATCTCACTGTAGTTTGGATTTGGATTTCTCTAATAGCTAATGACTGTGAGCACTTCTTCAAGTGTTTTGCCTGCCTAAAGTGGCTGTTTTTGGTGAAATGTCTGTCTATCTCCTTTGCCCATTACTTACCTTTTTCTTGTTGTTGTTTTGCATATGGAAGTTAGATGTCGATCTGACATGTAGTTGTCAAGTATTTTTTTCCATTCTGTAGGTAGTCTTTTAACTCTTGATAAAGTCTTTGGATGAGCATAAGTGTTTCATTCTTAGCAGTTTCTATTTATCTATTTCCTCTCCTGTTGTTGATGCAATGTAGGTCACGCTCTGTAGTCTGTCTAAACCATGTATTAGAACTTCTATTGTTGACCCTATTTTTTCTAGCATGACCTTACCATTTTAGGTTTGATATTTAGACCTTTGATGCATTTCAGTCAGTTTTTGTGTAAGGTATGAAATTCGGGTCCTCTTTCAGGTTTTGCAAATGGAGATCCAATTTTGTCAACACCATTTGTTAACAGAATGTTTTTACCCCAGTTTACGACCTTTGGGCCTTTGTCAGATATTAACTGTTCATAAGATGATGGTGATGTTTCTCGAGTCTCAATTCGGTTCCATTGGTCTATATGCCTCTTTTTGTACCAGCACCAGGTTGTGGCAAGGTAGTAGGTTCTAAAATCAGCTAGTGTGAGGCCTCCCACTATGTCCATTTCTTCAGTAGTACTTTATTTATCTGGGGATTCTTCCCTTTCCAAACAAAGTTGGTGATGTTTTTCTCTATCTCATTAAAAAATGACACTGGAATTTGTACTGGGATTATACTATATGTGTAGAATGCTTTAGGTAAAACAGACATTTTCACAGTGTTAAGTCTTCCTATCCATGAGTTTCTGCACTTATGTAAGTCTCTTTTTGTTTCAGTTTCCATGAGTTCAAACTTTTTCCCATTCCTTTTCCTGCTACTGATTTCAACTTTTATACTTTTATGGTCTGAGAAGGTGCTTTGCAATAACTCGATGATTTGGATTTTGTTGAGACTTCCTTTATAAGCTAATACATGGCCTGTTATGGAGAATGTTTCATGTTCATTGGAAAAAAAAAGTATATTTGTTGTTGGGTAAACAGTTCAGTATATGTCAATCAGGTCTAGTTGATCTATTGTCACAATAAGATTTTCTGTATCTTTACTGAACTTTTTTCTCAATGACCTGTCCACCACTGAATGTAGAGTGTGGAAGTCTCCTACTATTACTGTAGAGTGATCTATCTCAGTCTTCAATGTGGTTAGTATTTGTTTGACATAGTTAGATGCTGTAATATTTGATGCATAAATATGTAATATTGTTATTTACTGCTTATGTATTGAACCCTTCAGTAATAAACAGTGACCATCCTTGTCCATGATAGTGGATTTTACATTAAAGTCTATTTTATCTGAGATTAGTTTTGCCATTCCTGCTCTTCTTTGCATCTTGTTAGCTGGGTATATATTTTTACAACCTTTGATTTTCAGCTTTGTCATATCTTTGAGTCTAAGGTGTGTTTCTTGGAAGCAACATATAGAGAGATTTTGCCTTTTGATTCAAGCTGCTACTCTCTGCCTCTTTATTGAAGCATTCAATCCATTTACATTCAGGGTAATTACTGATAGGTATGTGTTTAGTGATATCATTTTGGTGCCTTTATTTTTGTGCTGCTGTTTTCTTTGTTCCTCAGTATTTTGTTCTGGGTCATGTTTCCTCATGAGTTTACTTTTCATCTTTTTCAGTGCTGCTTTTGTGTTTGTTGAGGCTCCTGTATTATATTTCCTGTTTGATAAGTAGCATTGTTAGTTTGCTTTGTGGCTACTGCTTCGATCTCCCTTAATGTTCTAAGTTTAAATCAATCTGTAATTTCTGTATATCTCCTTAATTTCCTCAACATCTGAAAGGGTTGTAACCAATGCAAAATATCCTTCTTTATAGTGTGATGATGTCATAATTTTCATATTGAGATCTCTGGTTCCCTACTTTAAATATTTTAGCTTTGACTGAGCTTTGTGATTTTCCTAACTGAGCAGAACTCTGGATCCTCTGTTCTGCATTGTATCCTTAAGTATGTATCTGTTGTTACTGTTATTCTAAACAGAGCTTCTTTCAGTATTTCTTGTAGCTTTGGTTTGGATTTTGCAAAGTCTCTAAGCTTCCGTTTATCTGAGATGTCATAATTTCACCGTCATATCTGAAACACAATTTTGCATGATATATTCTTGGTTGAATGTTTTTCTCCGTCAAAGCTTTACATGGGCAATTCCACTGCCTTCTTGCCAACATAGTTTCTGCTGAGAAGTTGGTGGAAGCCTACATGTCTTCCCTTTGTATGTTAGTTTTGCTTTAAGCCTGGATGCCTTTAACAGCCTCTCCTGACGTTTCATTTTATTAAGCTTAGCTATAATATGTCTCAGTGTCTTTCTTTTGGGGTCTAGTTTTTGTGGTGTTCAATGAGCATCTTACATATCCACATTTTCTTCATGATATCAAGTAAGTTTTCTGTCAGCAACTCTTCAACAATTATCTCTGTATTTTCTGCTATCCTTCCCTGTTTAGGAACTCCAATTATTTGTAGATTATTCCTCCTGATAGAGTCCCACATGGTTCTTACTGCTTCTTTATTTTTCTTGTTTCTTTTATCTGATTTCTCCTCATACATGCTGGTATCAGTTGCTTTATCTTCACTCTCACTAATTCTGCATTCCATTTTCTCAATCCTGCTCTTCTGGCTTTGCACTGAATTGTCTAATTCTGTAATTTTATTATTGATCTGCTAGATTTCAGATCTTTGATCTAGCAGTTCATATGCCATACTTAACTTTTCATTTTGTTCTGCTGCATTCTGTTTAATCTCTAAAAGGGATGTATACATAATTCTTTTGTATTCTACCTCTGATAATTTCAGAAAGGGTTCTTCATCTGGGAAGCTTATTCTCTGAGAATTTTCTGGAGCCATGGTGGTCTGCTTCTTTAAATGGTTAGATATGATAGCTGTCTTCATGCCATCAAGAAGCTGTTCAGTTTCTCTGATGTTATACCAACTAGAGCTGTGGCATAGTTCTAAGAAGGGGGTGAATAAGGGCACTGCTAGATTGGTCACCAGCCACTGCTGCATTCTCTTGATGGAGCTGACTTATGTATAGCTTCTCTGGCAATACAGACTCTGTCAAGCCCCATGATGCTGCTTGGCTTGGTGGCTACCTCAGTTGGGGCCTCAGAGGTGGCAGGTCCCACCTCCTGGCTGATGAAGGTGGCAAACTTCTTGTGTCAGCTCTCCAGATTCATGCTAGTTGAGACTACAGTAGAGCTCA
Source organism: Heterohyrax brucei (assembly GCA_028571685.1). Lineage (NCBI taxonomy): Eukaryota > Metazoa > Chordata > Mammalia > Hyracoidea > Procaviidae > Heterohyrax > Heterohyrax brucei. The sequence goes on along the minus strand of CM053143.1, from coordinate 113,469,549 downwards.
CTGAAGGGAGACGGATGTAACCACTCTCAGCTGCCACGGACCATTGCACTCTGTAGATGTGCTTATCTTAAAAACAGCTTTCTACTGAAGGGGCACTGTCCAGCAGCAGCCAAAATCAGCCAAGTCCTCATGGGTGGCAGGCCCTGCCTTCTGGCTGGCAAAGATGATGTTCTACTTATGGAGTCTCTGAGGGGCTGTCAACCAACACTATGACGGGGCTCAGTGAAGGGTGGTGAAAGTGATGCCACCAAACTCAGCCACCAGTCATCACTGTGTTCTCTAGCTGCTCTTATTGTAAAATCTGCTTTTCCGTTGAGAGAGGCATGGAGCAGCTGCAGCTGATAGCAGCTGGGCCCTCAGGGGTGGCAGGCCCTGTGTCCTGGATGACAAAGATGGTGCCTAGTAGGCTGTCTGCAGATGCTATGATGTGTCTCAAAGAAGGGAAGGGTTAGGACAATACTACACTTGGCCATCAGCCACCACTACGTTCTGTAGGTGTGTCATAAAAAAACAACTTTTCTGCTGGGAGAAGCACTATCCAGACAGGGACTGTTGCTGAGCATGGGCATTAGCACCAGCTGAACCCTTAGATGTGGCAGACTCTGCCTTTCAGCTGATCAAGATGGAGTCCCACCTGTGCCACTTCTCCTGCAGTAAGTCAGCAGTATCTATGGCACAGCTCAGAGAAGAGAGAAAGGAGGGGCATTGGTACACTTTGTCTTCAGCTGCTGTCAGGTTTTCCAGATGTGGCTGTCCCAAGCACAGACTCTCTGCTGTGGGATATGCTGTTTACTTAGCCACTGCAACTAGCAAAGAAGCCGGCCTGTGTCAGGCTCACAGTCTCACTCTTCTGGTTAAGAAAGATGTTCGTACCTACAGTCCACTCAGCTGATGTGCCAGCAGAAGTGAGACTCAGTGTGCCTGACCCTCCAAAAGAGGTAGTTTCCTCCTTCCTGTCACCCAGTCCAATCTCACAATCCCATGCTCGATTTGGGGGCTCCCAGAATGCCCACATCAATCTGTTCAATTATTTTTCTAGGCCTTAGTTCTCAGAGGGAATTGAGGAGACGTGTGTCTGGTCTCACATCTTACTGTTGTTATTTTATTTTTCCTTATTTTCTGTATATTTGTTTTTCTTCCCCTTCCAGTTTCCCATATCTCTACTCCAATGCAGGCTTCCTCAGCACTTTTTTTTGGCTCCTGTTTCACTCTCCTTTATCTCCTTTCCCATAGCCAATGTTACTCCACATACCTCCACCTCCCCTTTCCCCTCCCCTCCTGTTTTTCTATCTGTAGCATGTACTTCAACATGTACAACATCATACTCCAGAGCTGCACAGGTATGGCCTACCAGAACCTGCCTGGCACTGATCCCATTCCACCTTTTCAGTCCCAGTACGTGCCACAAAATCTCATCTCTGTTCTTCTTTTAAGCAGGATCTGCCCGGCACCACATTTGAGCAACTGGCCCTGACTGGTAAACAAGGAGGTGAAAACTATAGTGCCCACAGATGAGCAAACAACAAAGAACACCCAGTCCATCTACTCAGATATAATCAAACAAGAATGTAGGATTAAACAAATCTACAATCAATAAATAAAGACATTAACTACTGAATCTCCTGAAGACAGCAGGCAATATCTAAACATAAAAACAAACAAACAAAACAGCAAAGGATAATTTCAATAGATGTTCAAAATAAAGCACAAGATGACTTCCCAGAAGAAAAGACACTAGAACTACCTGACAGAGAATTCAAATCTCTAATATTATTTCTTTTCTTTTGTTGGTTGTGTGGTTCTTTTGCTGTTTTCTTTCTGTCTGTTAGAATTGTGTAGTTAATGTTTTGATTTTATCCCCCCTCCCTTTTGATGTGTGCATCTATCGCTATAAACTGATATGTTTTCATTCTCATTTGATTCTAGGATTTTTTTTTCCACCTTTGAGTGAAACAGAGAGTAAAAAAACAACAGAAAGAATCAAAAAAGCCAAATCTGGTTCTTTGAAGAGATCAACAAAATTACTGGCCTAACTGACAAAGGAAATACAAGACAGGACTCAAATAATCCAAATAAGGAATGGAATGGATGATATTACAACACACCTAAATAAAATAAAAAGGATTATGACAGAGTATCATGGAAAACTATACTCCAACAAATTTGGAAACCTAGAGGAAATGGACAAGTTTTTAGTAACACCTACCCAAAGTAACATATAATGATGTTGAAAACCCAGAGAGACCTATGACAAGAGATTGGGGAAAAACAAAACAAAAACTCCCTGGCCCAGATGCCTTCATTGCAGAATTCTACAAAACATTCTGAAGCACTTACACCAGTACAATTCAAAACCTATTTCAGAGGAAGGGATACTTCTCAATTCATTCTACAAAGCCAACATAACCCTGATACCAAAATCAGAAAGACACAATGAAAAGTGAAATTACATATCAGTATCTTTTACAAGATGCAAAAATTCTCAACAAACTTCTAGGCAAGAGAATGCAGCATAATATAAAAAATAATACACTATGACCAAGTAGGATTCATACCAGGCATGCAAGGATGGCTCCACATTAGAAAATCAATCAACGTAATCCACCACATAAATAAAAGACTCACATGATCATCTCAATGGACAATGAAAAGACATTTGACAAAGTAAACACACTCATGTCATTCCCCCAAAACCCTCTTAATAGAATAGCTATATAAAGGGCATCCATACAAAACCAACAGTCAACATTCTTAACGGAAAGAGGTGGAAAACATTTCCATTTTCCTGAAAACAGGAAAAAGACAAGGATGACCTTTATCACCACTTCTGTTTAACACTGTTCTGAAAGTCCCAGTTAGAACAAGTAGACAAGACAAATAAAGGATATCCAAATTGGTTAAGGAAGAAGTGGTACACTATCACAAGAAACCAAGAGATCTACATAAATGGAAAAACATACCATGCCCATAGATAAACTCAACATTATGAAAATGACAATCCTACCTAAAGCAATCTATAACTACAATGAAATCCTGATACAAATACTGACAACACTCTTTAAAGAGCTGGAAAAATCAGTCATTAATTTTACATGGACAGAGAAAAAGCCCCAGACAAGTAAAGGGCTACTGAAGAAGAATCAGGGTAGAGGATTCATACTACGTGACCTCAGAACCTACCTTACAGCTACAGTAGTAAAAACAGCCTGGTACAATGACAGATACAATGACCAGTGCAACAGAACTGAGAAGCCAAATGGAAATCCATTTAACTGATCTTTGATAAGGGGCCCAAGTCAATCAAATGAGGAAAATACAGTCCTTTTAACAAGCGGTGTTGGCAAAACTGAATGTCCATTTGCCAAAAAAAAAATGAAACAGGACCCACACCTCACACCATACATATAAACTAATTCAAAATGTATCAAAGACCTAAATAAAATGCTCCATATTACAAAGATCATGGAATAAAAAACAGGATCCATGCTTGAGGCTCTAATATGAGTACACAGCACTAATAGTATACAAACCATAATTAACAATACACAAAACACAATTAACAATACACAAACTCCAGGAGATAAGTTAGATAACTGGGATCATCTAAAAATTAAACATGCATGCTCCTCAAAAAGCATCATCAAAGAAATAATAAGAGAAACTACAGACTGCGGTAAAAATGAGGGCTATTAGAAACCTGGCAAAGGTCTCATCTTTAGAATCTACAGGAAAATCCAACACCTCTACAACAAAAAGACAAATACAATTTAAAAATGGGTAAAAGAAATGAACAGATATGTCACTAAAAAAGACATTCAAAGAGCTAACAGACACAAGAAGAAATGCTGTGATCACTAGTCATTAGAGAAATGCAAATCAAAATCACAATGAAATACCATCTCACCCTGGCATTACTGGTGTGAACTTATTTTAAAAAAAAGGCTATGGTGAGACGAATTCTTATGCACTGCTAACAGGAATGCAACACGGTACAATGTTATGGAAATGATATGGCACTTCCTTTAAAAACTAGGAGTAGATATACCATATGATACAGCAATCCTACTCCTAGGAATATATCCTAAAGAATAAGAATCATACAAATAGACATATGCATACCCATGTTCACTGTAACATTATTCACAATAGCAAAAAGATGGAAACAAGCTAGGTGCTCATCATCTGATAAGCAGATAAACTATGGTACATGCACACAATGGAGTATTATGCAATATTAAATCTTCAAAGCATTTTACAACATGGATGAATATGGACAGCATTATGCTGACTGAAATAAGTCAATCATAACAGGACTAATATTGTATGAGACCACTGAGATAAAAACTCATGAAAAGATTTACATACAAAAAGAAACATCTTTGATGGTTATAAGGGAGGAGAGGTGGGGATCAAAAAACCCCAATAGATAAGTGGTAACTTTTGTGAATGGTAGGACAGTAAACAATACTAGCACTACTTGTACAAGGTAAGGTAATGAAAACTACATAGACACATCCAAACTCACTGAGGGACCAAACTGCTGGGCTGAGGGCTATAGGGAACATGGTCTCAGGGGAAACCTAGTTAGTTGGGATAACGTAGTTTACAAAGAAAATGTTCTGCATTCTACATTTTGGTGAGTAGTATCTGGGGTCTTAAGAGCATGTGAGCAGTCATCCAAAATACTCCCCTGATCTCATCACCCCTTATGAAGCAAGGGAGAATGAAGAAAACTGATACAAGGGAAAGATCAGTCTAGAGGACTATGGACCACAACTACCACACTTCCACATTTGAGTTCAATACAAACTAGATGGTATCCAGCTATCATCATGGACTGCTCTCCAAGGATCACAGTACAGGATCCCAGATAGAGATGGAGAAAAATATAGGACAAATTTTTAACTGGTCTGACAAAGACCAGAAAAACACTGAGAGTATGGCTCCTGGACACCATTTCAGCTCAGTAAAGCAGTTTTTCCTGAGGTTCACCCTTCAGTGTAAGATTAGACAGGCCCATAAAACAAAACAAGAGTAAAGACCTACACCAGCCCAGGGGCAAGGACTACAAGGCAGGAAGAAGGCAGGAAGGGACACTAGCTGCTAAAAGGGAACCCAAGGTGGAAAATAGAGAATGTTAACACGGCATGGGGCTGCTAACTAATGTTGCAGAACAGTAAGCATACTTACTGCTTAATGAGAAACTAGTTTCTTCTGTAAACTTTCCTCTAAAGTACAATTGAAAACAAACTGTCAAAATGACTTAAAACATGAAATAAGTTAAATGTAATTTAAATCTCTAAAAGTGGCATTCTAACAGCTTAAAAAATGGGTCCACTCCAAAGTTTAAATTCTGAGTGGTAAATACTTTCGTACCAAGAAACAGAAATGTTTTATTTGGGAAAGTCTAGCAGCCAATTCCTTTCCCTGTCTTACTTTTTGAGTGTATGAAGAGGCAGATCTTGCAGATTAATCACTATCACACAGTAATTAACTTCATAAGCTTATTTCTCAGACCATCATCTTTTCCACAAAGCGAACAATTCAAGTAAACTTAAACATTAAATTAATGGAAATATATTTTACTTTTCAGATTACAAGCAACGTTACAAGCACTACAGTTACTCTACATAACAATTTTAAATTAACATTTCCAAAACTTTAAATAAAATACAAGATACCTATGTAACATGTTATTTCAATGAAGAGCACATGATAAAATATACATGAAATATACCCTAATATACTATTGCAAAGGAATTCCATGTCTCATATACACTGGACATGTCATCAGGAGCAATGAGTCCCTGAAGAAAGACATCATGTTTGGTAAAGTAGAGGGTCAATGATGAAGTGGAAGACCCTTAACGAGATGGACTGACACAGTTACTGCAACAGTGGGCTCAAGCATAGCAAACTATTATCAGTATGGCACTAAACCAGGCAATGTTTCGCTCTGTTGTATGTAGAGTCATTATGAGTTAGAACTGACTCAACAGTACACAACAACAAAAGAACTCCAAATCTCAGGTTTTATATTTGAGACTACGAAGATAAAGCAGCATCACTTCCTCCATGCCAAAAAACAAACAAAACCTTAGACAAATCAAAGCAAGCTGAACTATAAATACAAGTCATCTAGCGTATAAAAAGACAGCCTCCATAAGACGTAATTCTTGCTATTAAATTACAGCATCCTCATCACTAATTTAAGATCATTCAATCTCAACCTATATAATTCAGCACAATGCACATTGTATCATTTAAGGCTAAGAAAGTAACTAATTTAAGAGACAATGTCACTACAACTTTTTAAGAAAACACAAAAAGCCATTGTCGTTGAGTTGATTCCAACTCACAGTGACCCTATACCACAGAGTAGAACTGTCCCACACAGTTTTCAAGGAGGACCTAATGGATTGGAACCCCTGACTTTTTGGTTAGCAGCGATAGCTCCTAACCACTATGAGACCAGGGTTTCTACTACCACAACTAGAGTGCCTCAAAATCAAAGATTTCTAATTTTCAGTGAATCCAATACTTAAACTACAAATCATTACACATGCAATTATTTCTACAGAAATATTGTGTGAGCATCTCATTAGTAATTTGCATAAGCAAGATTAGGCATAGATGAAGACGCTGCCAGAGTTCCTAAAATTTAAAGAATCTAAAAATAAACATAGTTAGCTATTTCTGCTTACATTTTAGAGCAAGATGTCAACAAGTTGTTACATTTTATACATTCACAGTAAATCTGTCTTTTGGCATTTACTCCCAAAAGACTATATAGAAGGGAAAACAAGTTATTTGTTATTTGAATATCTACCTGACAAATATCCCTCCTTCCCACCTGGCTTCAACTACTGTTAGCTTCCTTTGTAAGAAAATGCATCCAATATACCTTCTTTAACAAAATAACTGTTAAACTGCACCATTTTTAAAGTTTCTATTTCCTCACCAATGTCTATTTTTAGCTATATACAACTATTATTCACTACAACTCTCATATAAAATGTACACCTCAACTAAATGAGCTTAACAGTTAACAAAAAAAAAGCACCTAGCAGATCACACTGTATATACAAAAAAAACCCACTGCCACTGAGTCAATTCCAACTCACAACAATATTGCATACAACACGGTGAATTTGATCAAATACTGACAGTAGTCACAAAAGCTGGGAAGATACTCTAGAATAATGAACAGCAGCAATCTTATTTTACTCCCAGATCAGGGGCCTCTAGACAGTATTTCTCTTTAGAAACATACTTAACCAAAACCTATCAACACTCAAAAAGGATCCCATTTGAAGTTTACATGTTCTTTCCAGCTCTGTGACCCACTCAAAACAAACAAAACTTTCTATGTTTTACGATGGTGAAGTCACATACCACTATATAAAAAATAACCTGTAGACTGTGGAGTCTCATGTTTCTAACCTGCTTGATATTCATTCAACAGATATTTATTGAATGCCTACTACTGTCATTTATTGTACTAAGCACAAGGAATTCAAGAGTGAACAAGATGGACATAGTTTTTGCCCTCAAGGACCACACTCTATTTTCAAGACAGTTACAAAATATTTTGCTATCAAATAACTGTATTAGGAATTCAGCATTTTTCCTTATTCCCCACTCCCACAAAGTAGTTGCAGTGCTCCCCACTGCCACTCATCTGAAATGAATGGAACAACTAAAGGGAAACGAAAACATTCTAATCAGCAAGGATGATGGTGATGAATAATGGAAAAATCTACTGAATGGTCAATCAAGCAGAGGTTAGAGCAAGTCAAGAATTCCCAGGACAAGAATGGCAAGTTCTAAATGGCCTAATATTGGGGAGATGAGACTGAAGATAATCAAGTTAAACACATTATCAGTACATTTAACTTAAAGTGGTAACCACTGATTTTCTAAACCAAGGATCAAAATTACTTCTATAGTCCTTACTGCCAAGCCAAGTGTCGTCTTTACTAGCAAACCAAATAATCAGATCACAGTATTCAAAAGGAGTCTCTCAGTGTTCAGAACGTCTTATTTCTAGCCAGTTTGTTCTAGGATCTACTTTATATCCTAACTCAAACTAGTTTCCCTACCCAAACAAAACACACAGGTATATGAGGAATCCCAATTAAGTTTGCAAACCCATCCTAGAAAAACTGCTCTATACCTCATTGCTGAATATAACTGTAGTGACCTTTGAAGTACTCCCCTTGAGAACTTATGTACTTATGCCATCACCTAGTCCAACCTTCAAAGCAATTTTGGAATTCTTTTTCTGGAATGGCCATCAGAGCTTGATGTACTGAATGCCATCCACATTTTTCTTTTCAGTATTTCCTTTATACTTGTGTAAAGAAAAAAGTTGTTGGGGGCCAGAACAGGTGAGTAGAGAGGGTGTTCCAATACAGTTATTTGTTTAGTGGATAAAAAGTCCCTCACAGACAATTATACAATTAAACTTATGAACTTGCCACTGTATACAGAGGCTTGGGCTAAACTGGCAGCAATGCTCAGAGGCACTGCTGACGGCATCAGTAGACAATATGGCCACATTCTGAGATCCTGGCCCTGGACTCTGTGTGCATAGGCCCCTCCAAGGCCTCTTTCTGAACCACCACCATTGAATCACCTATTCCACAGCAGGCAGGAGTGCTTATGTAGGACGTCATCTTGTTTGACTGGAAGGCAGAGTTACACAAATGGAGGCCTCAGCAGGACCTACTTCCCAGGCTGGGAGGCTGTGCCTGCCCAGGGAGTGCTTTTGCAGCAGAAAAGCAGTGTTTTCCACAGTGTGGCCTTATGGGTGGGGCCTGGCAGCAGATGACAGCAGAGCACTAGCCTTTCCATATTTTGAACTAGTTTACATCATCTAGGGTTAGATATAGAGGTGCTTACTTTGCCAGCTAGGGAGGGAGGACTCACAAACCTGAAAGTCAGACTGACCTTGGAAGCTGTCAGATACCTTTTACCTTTCAATATAACATTGTTTCAAGAAATAGCTGTGGCATATCCTGATGGCATCTCTCCCAGTCTTTAGTGAGTCATATCACAGAGTCAGCTGATGGCTCCCCAGTGACTCTATAAGTAGGACCATGTCTTTGCCAATCAGGAGGTGGAGCCTGCTACTCCAGAGATTCCACTGGACCCAGTCACTGGAGTACATACCGGTGACTGGTGACCACCTTCCTTTTCAGACTAAGCTTTAGATCCCATTAAGGTAATGCCAGAGAAACAAAGCAACCTCCAGATGCCCAAAAAGCAACAAACTTTAGATAGAATTGTAAGGAAAAATTCACCTATGGCTCCAGAAGGCCCCCAAAAGAAAGAACCAAAGAACTTCCCAGATGAAGAAGCCCTTCTGAAACTATCAGAGGGCGAGTACAAAACGATTATATAGAGAGCCTTCCTAGACATTATACACCATGCAGCAGAGCAAAAGGAAAAATTAAGCAAGCTGTTTGCTCTGATACAACACCAGTACTGAGAAATCCAACGGATTAAGAACAAAATCAAAAGCATAGAAACTTCAATTCAAAGCCAAGAAAACAGAATGCAACAAATAGAAAACAGACTTTCTGACTTGAAAGACAAAGCTACTGACTTCTAGCATCTATGAGGACAAATCAGAAAAAAGAAACAAGAAAAATGAAGAAGCATTAAGAAATATGTGGGGATCTATTAACAAGAACAACTTTTGATTAACTGGAGTTCCTGAACAGGGCAAGACACCTGAGAACACAGAGAGTTATCATTGCTGAGCTGCTGACAGAAAACTTCCGAGAAATTACGAAAGAAGAGAACATAAATATCCAAGATGCATATCAAACACCACTCAATATAAATCTCAAAGACATATTATAATCAGCTTAACAAAATAAAACCTAAGCAGAAAGTCTTAAAGGCAACAAGACTCAAAGTAAAGCTAACATTCAGATGAAAACCTCATAGGCTTCCACTGGATTTATCAACAGAAACAATGCTGGCATGGAGACAGTGGCATGACACATGCAAAGCCTTGAAAGAGAATAATTTCCAACCAAGAATTATATATCCTACAAAACTATCTTTTAAATATGAAAATGAAATTAAGACATTTGCACATAAACACAAAATCAGAGACTTTGTAAAAATCAAACCAAAGCTACAAGAAATACTGAAAGAATCTCTTGGCTTAGAAGAACAAAACCACTAACTTTATATTTTAGAAGCAAATAAAGAACACATCACCCAGAATCCTACTTAGTTAGGGAAGTCTCCAAACTTAATCAAAGTTGTAACAGTGAAAGAAATGATCCAGTGATCACATCATGAAAACTATGATGTCATCGTATTAAAAAGAGGGATGTACTAAGGTCAGTATAGTCCTTCCTGATGAACACGAAGCTGATAAGACTGGTAGTAATTACAATTGGGTTTATACATAGCTGATTGAGGGGGATCACAGGGGCAGCCATAAAGCACAAAAAAGACACAACATATCAAGAAATGTAACAGAGGCGTCTTAAAAGCCACAAAACCAACCCTGAAAAAGCTGAAAAATCAACTCACAAAGAATATCCCAGGACAGATTAACAACAATGAAAGAGAAAACATTAAACAAAAATAAACATATCACAAAAATAAACATATCACAATGGCAGTACTCAACACATACCTATCAACAATTACATTGAATGTGAATGGACTGAATGCTCTTGTAAAGAGACATCAAGTGACATCCTGGATCAAAAGACACAACCCATCCATATGTTGCCTACAGGAAACTCACCTGAGATTTAAAGATAGGTACAAACTGAAAATTAAAGGATGGGAGAATATATATCAAGCTAACAATACACAAAGAAGAGCAGCGGTAGCAGTTCTAATCTCAGATAAAATCAATTTTAACATAAAATCCATCATCATGGACAAGGATGGACACTATTGCTGAAAGGTTCAATACACAAGTAGGACTTAACAATATTGAATATTTATGCACCTAATATCAGAGCACCTAAATGCATCAAAGAAACACTGACTGCACCAAAAAATGAGATAGACCACTCCACAATAATAGTGGGAGACTGTGGTGGTCAGGATTATGTCAACTTGGCTACTCCATATTTGGCTGATGTATTAAGTGTCAGGGCGGGGTTTGTGGTGGCTTCCCATCCCTCAGCTCTCATCTCTCGACCTTCCACAACTACTGCTAGTCTGCTCATGTAGCCAGGAGCTCCTGCTCTCTTCTTCTGGCATCTGGTTCCTGAACTTGAGCTAGCAGCTGTTGGATTCATCAATCCTTACAGTTGGCACTTGAGAGTCCTGCTCCCTGACCTAGTGATACTGGGTTTGCCAGCTTCTGCCGCTCCTGTCCCCTGACCTGCTGATCCTGGGTTCACCAGCTACTGCTACTCCATCTCACCACCAGCTTGGGATCCACCAACCTACACAACCAGTGATGTAGAACTCTGTCCTCTGACCTGCTGACTTTGGATTCCTCGGCTTCGGTGGCCACATGAGGCTTGTGCCAGAACTCAGGATATTCAGCTTCTGTGATTGCGTGAGCTGTTTCCTATATCTCTATCTACCTATCTATGTATATTATAAATCTTTCTTTGTACCTACATGTGTTACTGGTTTTGCTTCCCTAGAAAACCTACCCTAAGACAAAGACTTCAACACTCCACTCTCAATATCGGACAGATCGTCTACAAGAAGCCTCAATAAAAACACAGAAGACCTTATTTCCACAACTAACCAACTAGACCTCATCAACATATACAGAACTTTCTATCCATCAGTGGGCAACTACACCTTCTTCTCCAGTGCACATGGAACATTCTCCAGAATAGACCATGTGTTAGAACATAAAGGAATTCTCAACAAAAGCCATACCACTGAATTAATGCAAAGCATCTTCTCAGATCATAAAGCCATAAAAGTTGAAATCAACAGTATAAAAAAACACAGGTAGAAACTGGAACTCATGGAAACTAAACAATATCTTACTCAAAAAGCCATGGGTTGTAGAAGAAATCAAGGATGACATAAAGAAACTGATGGATTCATATGAGAATGAAAACACTTCCTACTAGAACCTATGGGATACAGCCAAAGCAGTGCTCAGAGGTCAGTTTATCTCCATAAATGCACATCTGGAAGGAAGAAAGAAACAAAACCAACGAATTAACCCTACAGCTTGAACAAGTACAGAGAGAACAACAGAGGCACCCTTCAGGCCCCAGAAGAAAACAGATCATAAAGATTAGAGCAGAACTATACGAATTAGAGAATAGTAGAATAATTGAAAAAATTGAAAAGACCAAACCTGGTTCTTGGAAAAGGTCAACAAAAGTGACAAACCATTGGCTAAACTTACTAAAGAAAAACAGGAAATAGCCAAAATAAGAACTGAGAGGGGGTTGTCATAACAGATCCAACAGAAATTGAAAAGATCCTAACAGAATAATATGAAAGATTGTACTCTACCAAATTTGAAAACCTAGAGAAAATGGACAAATTCCTTGATTCCCGTCACCTACCAAAATTATCACAAGGTGAAGCAGAACAACTTAATAAAACCATCACAAAGGACGAGACCAAAAAAAAAAAAATCATCAAAAAGCTACCAACCAAAACAAAGCCCTAGCACAGATGGCTTCACCATAGAATTCTACCAAGCTTTTAGAGAAGACTTATCTCCAGTACTACTGAGACTATTTCACAGTATAGAAAGAGACAGAGTACTTCCAAATTCATTCTATAAAGCCAGCATAACCCTGGTAGCAAAGCCCAGGAAAGACCATTTAAAAAGGGAGAACTACAGACCGATATTATTCATGAATCTAGGTGCAAATGCCTTCAACAAAAGTCTTGTCAATAGAATACAACAACATATCAAAAAAATAATCCATCATGACCAAGTTAGCTTCATACCAGGGATACAGGGCTGGTTCACCATCAGAAAAACAACTAATGTGATCAACCACATAAATAACACAAAAGATAAGATTCACTTGATTGCATATTGATGCAGAAAAGGCATTTGATAAAGTCCAACACCGACTCAGCCTAAAAATTTTCAGCAAAATAGGAATAGATGGCTAATTCCTCAATGCAATAATGGCCATTTATACAAAGCCAACTGCCTACCTCATCCTGAAGGGAGAGAGACTGAAATAGTTTCCCAGGAGAACAGGAACCACACAAGGATGCCCACTCTCACCTCTCCTATTCACCATTGTACTAGAAGTTCTAACCAGAGCAAGACAAGACCAAGAAACAAAGGGCATCTACATTGGCAAGGAGTAAGTAAAAGCCTCCCTATTTGCAGATGACATAATGGTATATGCATAGAATCCTAAAGAATTCATAAGAAAACTATTCAAACTGATGAAGAGTTCAGCAAAGTCTCAGGACACAAGATAAACATAAATAAATCCATAGGATTCCTTTATACCAACAACAAGATTATTAAGGAAGAAATCACCAAATCAATACCATTTACTATAGCCCCTAAGAAGACAAAGTACCTAGGAATAAATCTAACCAGAGAAATAACAGACCTTTACAAAGAGAACTACAAGTCACTACAAGAAAATAAGAGAGACTTACATAAATGGAGAAACCTGCCCTGCTCATGGATAGGAAGACTTAACATTGTGAAAATGTCTATTTTACCCAAAGCAATCTACTTACACAGTGCAATTCCAATAGAAATTCCAGTGACATTTTTTTAATGAGATGGAGAAACAAATCACCAAATATGTTTGGGAAGGGAAGAAGCTCCGGATAAGTGAAGCACTACTGAAGAACAACAACACACTGAGAAGCCTCTCACTATCTGACTTTAGAACCTATTACACTGCCACAGTAGTCAAAACAGCCTGGTACTGGTACAGAAAGAGACACACAGATTAATGGAACAGAACTGAGACCCCAGAGATGAGACCATCTTCCTAAGAACAGCTGATATTTGACAAAGGCTCTAAGACATTAAGCTGGGGTAAAAATACTCTCTTTAACAAATGGTGCTGGTAAAATTGGATATCCATCTGCAATAAACTGAAACAAGACCTATATCCTACAACTTATACAAAAACCAACTCAAACTGGATAGAAGACCTAAATACGAAATCTAAAATGATACAGCTCATCCAGAAAAAACAGGAGCAACAATAGAAGTCTTAATACACAACACAGACAGACTTCAAAATCTGTCAAACAAACCACAAACAACAGAGGAGAAAATAGATAAATGAGAACTATGAAGAATCAAACACTTTTTGCTCATCCAAAGAGTTTACTAATAGAATCAAAAGGCCACGCACAGAATGGGAAAAAAAAATTTGGCAACTATATGCCTGATCTCCATAATCTGTAAGGTATGACAAAATATCAACAAGAAAAAGATAAATCATCCAATTAAGTGTTGGGCCAAGGAGATGGACAGACATTTCTCTAAAGAGGAGATCTAAGCAGCCAAAAAACATATGTGGACAGGCTCATGATCATTAGCTATTAAAGAAATTCAAATCAATACAACAATGACATACCATCTCACTCCAGCAAGGCAGGCCATGATTCAAAAAACATAAAACAACAAATTCTGGAGAAGCTGTGGAGAAACTGGAAGTCTCCTCCACTGTTGGCGGGATTGCAAAATGGTGCAACCTCTTTGGAAAGCAACTTGGCACTTCCTTAAAAGCTGGATATAGGCATACCATTTGACCCAGTAATTCCACTGCTTGGAATATAACCCACAGAATCAAGGCCATTCATACCAACTGACAAATGCACACAAATGTTTTTATCACAGCACGGTCCACAACAGCAAAAAGATGGAATCAACCCAGATGCCCAGCAACAGAAGAATGCATAGGTAAACTATGGTATATATACTCAATGGAACACCATGTAATGATAAAGAACAACAAAGATTTTAGGAAACATAACCTGGTTTCAATTGGAGGACATGATGTTGAGTGAAAGTAGTCAATGACAAAAGGACAAATATTGTATGAGACCCCTATGGTAAGAACTTAAAAACAGACTCATGCATAGAAGAAAAGACTCTAATGGCTTCAAGGGTGAGGGAAGGTAGGAGGGTGAGGGAAGGTAAGAGGGTGAGGGGGTAGGGTTTATATTAGATAGTTGACAGAAACTTGGTTGAGTGAAATCTGTGACAGTACACATTAGAAGAAAGATCAATATTAACTGGACTTCAACATAACATGATCAGTCCTCCCATCTTAACCCAATATTGCAAGGAAAGTAGCTGGCACATTGGCCAGGGACCATGCTCTCAGGGGAAATCGAGGCCAATTGGCACAACTAGTATTTTGCTAAGAGAGCCCTCTGCAACCTACATTGGTGAGTGGCATCTGGGGTCTTAAAAGCTGCCAAGCTGCCATCTGAGGATACAGCAAATGGTCCCAACTCAGCAGGAACAGATGACTACCGAGGACCAAAACAACATAGGGGAAAGAGAACCCAGAAGACAGACCCATGTGAGTGGGTGACTACATCATCAACTTGTGACTGGAGGAACCGGATGGTGCTCAGCCACCACCAGTGATAGCCGTGATGGAGCTCACAAAGTTGAATCTCAATGGCAACACAAAAGGCGTGCACCCTGAGATCTCCACTAAAAGACTGCAACTGATGGTCCAGAGGCCTTGCAGTTCCCCTGGGAGCATGGACCCTGGCCCTGATGCTGCTCTTGTCCATAAATCAATATGGAGGTCAACCCTTTGGACAGGAATGGATTGGACTTGACAACACAGAGTGACCATATCATGTGTGCACTTTATGGTTCTATGCAATTATAGGATGTCATCCTGCTGACCTCTTCTTCAAGGCAGAGGAGTGGGTGGACAGGGTAGGAGATTGTTGGGAGGATAAGACATACATGGAACAGAGAAGACAAGTGTGCGCTGTCACTGGGCAGGAAGAGCAGTGGGAGCTGCATATAGGTGGGCATGCAAATTCATATGGGAATGTACATTTTCATTCACTCATAATAAAATATATATGTATATCTAAAACAGATACTAGTAGGTTCACTAAAACTTACATTTAATGAATATAAATTTAGGATTTAAAAAATAATTAGTTACAAAAAAGTAGCAATATTCAAAATGTCATCTCCTATGTACAAACTTTACTGAGTTTCTGCTTCCAGTACATTGTTTAATTAAAATGATTCACTTTTGTTTGTAGTAACACCATTTTCATGATTTCTGAAACAGCATACACAATCACGGACTGCTTGACATTCACAATATATTCTGTCAAAAATAAAGCATTACATGTTTTAGATGTTGTGCAAACACTGTATTATATACAGGCAGTTCCCAAGTTATGAATGTCCACTTTACAACTTACATACAACTCAGTTACAACCAGACCTTATAAAGTCTAGTATGTTAAAAGTTCAAGATAAGTACCCATGGTTCATAATTAACAGGTGAGTACTACTTTGTGACATACATCAAAATATTATTATTAAAAAAAAAAACATTGCCACGGAGTCAATTCCAACTCATAGTGACCCTACAGGACAGAGCAGATCACCCCACAGCGTTTCTAAGGATTGACTGGTCTATTTGAACTGCCAGCCTTTTTGGTTAGTAACTACAGCTTGACTATTGTGCCACCAGGATTCCATTATTACTGTTATTATCATTGTTATTATTTTAAAGATATTTTAGTGTATCTGTTTCTTTAATTTTTTTATGCAAAGAAAGGTACACTCTAAGCTATATATAAAGACAAACATTAGACTAACGTTAGATACAAGCTATACTTAACCATTCCAACTTAAGTATACTTAAAATCAGACTTAGGAATAGATTTCACTTCATAATCCAGAAGCTGCTTGTGTAACATATGAGATCATGGACATATATACAGTCAGACATTGTCCAAAAAGACATTATGTGGCATGTGACTGTATTCTATTTGCAATTCTAAATTAATATCAAAAATACTTTTTATTTTCAACATTATTTTAAGTAACTTACATAATAAAGTTTATGGTTTATAATTCTATACACTCAGTAAACATTTCTTATATACCAGGTACTATGTTTAATATTGGGCATTCAAAAATAAGAGACAGATACAAATAAATTGTTATAAAATAGAGGAGTGGCTGCAATGACAGATTCATGCATAGGATACCTGCACAGTCCACAGGAGATACACCTAAGAGAACAGACAGGAAAAAAAGCTAAGTAGAGATGGTAACAGACTTTAGGAGGAAGTAACACTGACCTGAGTCTCAAAGAACGAACAGTAATCAGTCAAGAGAAAGTGGGCTGTGGTCAGGACATAGGCAATCAAAGCCAAAAAAAAAGCACAAACAGATACCTAGATAAGAAATAGTATAAGGAGAGAGAGTATAACGAAAAAATCAAGTGCGATACTACAAGTCGTTCAGGGTTACCGAAAACTATATCCTGAGACATAACTCACAAGAAATGACATTGTCTAGGCAGACAAAGGGAAGATAAAAAAATATTTTCCCAACTCTTTACCACAGATCATTTTTGTAACGTGAAGAACTGCCAGCCACAAGACACACTAATAAGCACGGTATTATCAATACTAGTTACCACCTTCCTCCATTCCCCTTTATGTTCTTCTCAGAAGGTAAACTGCTCAACAGCATTTTTTCTAATCACCAAGTGGGCCTATGTCATCTATTGATTCAGCTGTCACATTCTTGAAATAAATTACAATTTCTTAAAATACCTGTAATTATATGAAACATAAAACTATTTATCACTTCCTTACACGAAAGCAAACTACAGCACAGCATTTGACTACCATCACATTTAGATACATCTTCTTAGACCAAAGAAAGTCCTTTAGGAAGGACCAGAGAGACAAAAACACTAAAAAAAAAAAAGTACAGGTATACTTACCTAATAAAAGGCAAAGTTCCTATACGTTAAACAAAATATAAATTGGAAAGCAAATAAAGTATGGAAAATATTTATAACATATATCCTAAAGGTTAACAGTTTAAATATATCAAAAGACTTTGTACATTTCTTTAAATGATCAAAAAAATAAAAGAAGCCAAATACACTACCTTCAAGTTGATTTTAACTCATAGCAACCCTATAAAACACAGAAGAATTGCCCCAGCAGATTTTCCAAGGAGCAGCCTCAGTAGAAAAGCCCACTATAATAGACAGCAGTTCATAAAGAAGACACATAAATGTCTAACACACATAAAAAATTTACCTGGCTCTAAACTGAATAAACTCAGAAAAAGACCCATGTTTTGTCTAAAGAATCACAAGTAATATTTTAAAGAATAATACTTAATATTGGTGAGGATACATGGAAAGGAATATTCCAATTGCTAGTAGGAATGTAACTACAGAAGAACTTGAAAAAAAATTTTTCAAACTGACTGACTCTAAATGTCACTTTCAGGAATTTGTCTGGACACTCAGGATGAAAATAGAATTTATCACCCAATAGAGAATTGGTTAAATAAATCACAACATCATCAACAGCAAAGTAAGCTACCTCCTTTCTTTTTATTCAGGATGAAAATAGAATTTATCACCCAATAGAGAATTGGTTAAATAAATCACAACATTATCAACAGCAAAGTAAGCTACCTCCTTTCTTTTTATTAAGATTTAATCAAGTGCTGATCTAAGCCTTCCACCAATTTCCCTTCCAGATGCCACCAATATTTCACTGCAAAAAAATAATGCCTAAACTTTAAGCAGCTGAGATTAGCATGTATCGTGAATGGGGTGAATTTTAGAATACCAAAACCAAACTCAGTACATCCAGTCATTTCCAACTCATAGCAACCCTACTGGACAGAGCAGACCTTCCCCAACATTTCTAAGGACCACGTGGTAGATTTGAACTGCTGACCTTCTGGTTAGCAGCTCTAGCACATAACCACTCCATCACCAGGACTTTCCAACACAGAACATCACCCATTAAATCCAAAGAGATAATGAACCCCTTCACTGCTTCTGTGAGAAAAGAACTTAGGAGGTCCCACAAAGCTGAGCTGGCTAAGTACACAAGCAGACCACATATAATCGTTTTAGTAAACTCAGTTTCCTTATTAGCAAAGTGTTCAGATATATGGCAAAGACATTTGTACTAAAGCACAAACAAACAAAAACATTTGTTTATACAGCTTCTCACAGAAGCAGCAGTCAAGAAATAACATGATTCCCTGCACTGGATCAATCTGCTGCAAAAGACTTCCTTAAAGTGTTAAAAAGCAAAGAAGTCCCCACGTTGAAGACTAAGGTGCACCTGATCTAAGCCACATTGTTTCCAACTGCTCATATGCATGTGAAAGCTGGAATATAAATAAAGAGGATCAAAGGAAGAATCGACACCTTTGAGCTATAATGTTGGCAAAGAACACTGAATAGACCATTTAATGCCAAAAGAACCCACAAATCTGTCTTAGAGGAAGTACAACTAGATTGCTCCCTGGAAGCCAGGATGGAAAGACTGCATCTTACATACTTTGAACATGTCAGGAGGGACCAATACCAGAAAAACAACAGCATTTTTGGTAAAGCGGATAGTCAGCAAAAAAGAGGAAGACCCTCGATGTGACAAACTGACAGTGCTCCAAGAGTGGGCTCAAGCGTAACAGCAATTGTGAGGACGGCACAGGACCGGGCAGTGTTTTCTTCTGTTGTACATAGGGTTGCTCTGAGTCAAAACCAACTCAACAGGACCTAAGGACAACAATTTAAGAACTACTGGCCATCATAATATCCATTTACCAAAAAGGGATATCAAGAATCCATTAAGTAGTTAACGAAATATTGTTAGATGAAATGAAAAGTAAATGCTGCAAATTTCTATTTAAAAATTTCAGAATATTTAACAAAGACAGTAACTTAATTGCTAAATAGGCACAACAAATAAACAAGAAAAAGATCTATTTAGTAGTTTAATTTCATAAAACTAAGGCAGACAAAGGAACTACCTGAGGGGTAAAAGAATCAATTGGTAGAATTCAGTTGCCTCATGATTCTATTTGAGGAAATTAAAGTATAACAAATATACCAAGAAATCAACTACAGTTATCACTACACTAAGAAATTTTCATAAAAGAACATTAAAAATATATTTATATACCTTTATTCCCATTATTTCTCAGAAAAACATAGTTTTTCATGTTCTCAGGAGACTATTCCAAAGTGAATAAATGAAAATGGATATTCAAGTATCAACAGGAAAATGTACCAGTTATTGCAAAATGGCTTACAAAATGTGTACTAAATCAACTAAAAGATTTATTCTACACAATCTTAACAAAATTAAGTTTAATCATCTTTTATTGCTTTATTATCCTTGCTATAAAATACTAGTATCAAATGAAAACTAGTAACTCGCATTGACAACAGCCTAAAATTTTATTCTTTATTCAAATAAACACATGAGATTTCAAGAATAATGAGAATAATTCAAAGCTACATAAAATGTAAATACCACAGAAACTGGTTAACCCAGAATTCTATCATTTGCCTTATCCCCAACATTTGTGCAAATATATATGTCATGGATTGAACTATGTCCCCCCAAAAATGTAGTGCTGATTTGACTTGGTTTGGAGTTCCAACATGGTGCCCTTCCTCCCATGTGTTGTGAATCCTGCCTCTGTGATATGATGATGGAGAATGGTTTTCAGTTGTGTTAGTGAGGCAGGACCCAAGCTACAAGCTTGTAGAATATAAGGGAGAGAAGTGAGCTCAGGAAGTTGGGAACCTCATACCACCGAGAGAGAAGCACCGAGAGCAGAGTACGTCCTTTGGACCTGAGGTTCCTGTGCCGAGATGCTCTCACTGGATGTGGACTTAGCCTACTGGACTGTGATAAATTCTCCTACTGAATGGACTTACAATTTGTAATTGGATTTGTGGCTTACCAGACTGAGACAATAAGAGGTTCTCTACATGAAACCTTCCACTCGTGGTATTTTCCATTAGAGCAATACCAGATGACTAAGACAATATACTTGCACAATATTTCCTCCCTCCAAAATAAATTATGTTCAGTATAGATTGGATGTTTATGTTCTGTAGTCTAATCTGGAAGCCGGTAATCTATATTTAGCAAAAAGCGGGGTGTGGAGTCAAGATGGCGGACTAAGCACACGTCTCCTTATAGCCCTCTGGAAACCAAGACCTGAATTGATAATCAAACAGAGCCGTCTGGTCACCTAATCAGCCCCAGGACATGGCACAGGGCTGTTAATTGGGACTTCATACCACTGAGCGAAAAGCCTCCTCTCTTTTGCTGACTCCAGCTCCTGGCTGGCCCTGGCTCTCACGGACTGAAGGTAAATGCACCATTTTGACTTTTTTTTTTCCTCTGTCTTGGACGGCAGGCGGAGCAGGGTCTTGCCTAGCGGCTAGACTCAGACACGCTGCTGGGGGGACAGGCAGGCGAAATTCCCATATTTTGAGAGCCAGGCTTAGGACTCTGTTAATCTAGCACTTTGAGCCTGTCATTTTATATCTGCCTCAGCAGCGTTTGTACAGAGTTTCGCAGTCAGTGTGCGGGACGCCATGTTGGATACGGAGATTCTAGCGGGACCTCATTCTTAGCCTGGGAGCCAGCGCCTGCAAACAGGACAGCGCTTCTCTGACAGAAAGTCAGTAATTTACCTAGTGCCACCTGCTTTGGGGGCCCTGCAACAGAATCAGAGGAGTCACTACCTCTCGGCACCTTTAGCCCCTCTGTCTGCTGCCTGTATGTAGGACGCCATCTTGGATACGGTGGCCGCAGCTGGACCTAATTCTTAGCTTGGGAGCCAGAGCCTGCCCACAAGAGAGCACTTTTCCATCACAAAAGCGGTACTCGACGCAGTGTCAGCTAAGGCTAGGCCCTGTCAGCAGAGGCCAACAGGGCAGTAGCATTGCTGTATTCTGAACTAGTTTGTATCATCTGGGGTTGGATATAGTGGCGCTTACTTTTCCAGTTGACAAGAGGGACCTCTACACCTGAAAACCTAACTGATTTGTGAAGTGGTCAGATATCTTTTGCTTTACATTTTAAGACAGCCTAGAGAAACTTTCGCAATCCATCCTTACAGTACCTCTTCCAGCCTCTACATACTCACATGGGTCGAAAAAGCAGCAGACACTTGTGGCACACAAGAAATCAGCCATGGCTTCAGAAGGCTCACAAACAAAGCAACCAAGGAGTTTTCCAGATGAAGAAACTTTTATGAAAGCATCAGAAAGTGAATACAAAATGATTATATACAGAGCCCTTCTAGACCTTATGCAAAAAGCAACTCTAAAAATTAGAACAGTTCATTTGTCAGTTACAGAAACGCACTCATTTAATTTTTAAAAATGACTTTTTGTTTTTAGGTGCCTTCAAGTCAGTTTTGACTCACAGCAATACTATGTGCAACAGAATGAAACACTGCTCAATACTGTGCCATCTTTATGATTTTTGTTAGGTTTTAGCCCAGTGTTGCAGCCACTGTGTCATTCTATCTCATTGAGGATCTTCCTCTTCATCACTGATGCTCTACCCAACATAATGTCCTCTCCCAGGGACTGGTCCCTTCTGATGACATGTCCAAAGTATGTGAAATGTAGCCTTGCCATCCTGGCATCTAAGGAGCATTCTGGTTATACTTCTTTCAAGAAAGATTTGTTTGTTCTTCTGGCAAGTCCACGGTATGTATATTCAATATTCTCTGCTAACACCTTAATTCAAAGGCATGAATTCTTCTTCAGTCTTTTTTATTCAATGTACAGCTTTCTATGCATATGAGGTGACTAAAAGCATCATGGCTTGGCCCAAGTACCTCTTAGTCCTTCAAGTAACATCTTTGCTTTTAGCACAGTAAGACAATCTAACAGACATGAAGAAAAAGGACACTGTAGAACACTTAAATATATGGGAAAACATTTAAAATACATTGCTAACTGAAAATGACACCTGATTACTTATAGCATAATCCTTTGTTTTTTAAAAAAGTATACAGTATGACCTCATCTTTATAAAAAGCAAAAAAACAACATGTATACGAAATATATACTAATATATGACAAAAGGTCCAAAGAATGATGGAATTATAATTTTAATTCTCCTTGTTTAGCTATATTCTCTAACTTTTCTACAGTGACAATATATTGTTCTTATATAGAGTTCTTTCTAAAAATGACATTTGAAATGTACTTGAAGATGTAAAATTGTCAAGTTTTAAAAATAATCTTTGTCATAATTATGAGAAATAGCCTAGCATCCTATCAACACTGAGAGCTACATGTTACCTATTTTCAAAATACAAAGATAAATGACAATACTATACTGTAAAACAAAGATTAGTAAACTGAGCAGTAAAATTGTCAAATTCACAATACTAATGAGGATATCAAAAAGATCACTATTCATTTAAACAACCATATTATTTATAAAGGCAGAATATTTAAGCATTTTATGAAATGTTTTTTAATTATATAAGCCTGAAGCCATCAAAGCATACTACAGTATATAATTACTTGGATGTTTGTGTGTTGTACCCATATTCTTCTAAAGTCCTCGGCCCTTATACGAATATAGATTAAGGAAATTAACCTGATTTTGCTTGGGTATTATTTAAGCAACGAATGTTAGCAAAGTTTTTTGTATAAATTACTCTTAAAGACATACACCGTGTTTTTAAAAGTCATTTAGTATAACAAGAAGTATTCAAATAAGGCAAAAACATGTTTATAGGAAACACTGGGCAATTTTAATTTACAGATTCAGATCATGCTAGTCCCAGGCAGAGATTATACCTATCTATACACACAAGTAAAGTACAAGATTGTATTAAAATAATGTTTAAGAAAACTTACTACCAAGAATACTTTACACCTCTACTCACTAGTTGTTCAGTAATTTTAAGTTGGACAGACACTTGAGATGGACAGATACTTCTCTAAAGAGGAGATCCAGGCAGCCAAAAAACACATGCGGACATGCTCACGACCATTACCTATTAAAGAAATTCAAATCAAAATGACAATGAGATACCATCTCACCCCAGCAAGATTGGCCCTGATTCAAAAAACGCAAAACAATAAATGTTGGAGTGGCTGTGAAGAGACTGGAACTCTCCTTCACTGTTGGTGGGACTGCAGAATGGTGCAACCTCTTTGAAAAGCAATTTGGTGTTACCTTAAAATAATGGATATAGATATACCATTTGACCCAGTAATTCCTCTGCTCGGAATATATCTTACAAAATCAAGGCCATTCACACCAACTAATACATGCACATGAATGTTCATTGCAGCACAGTCCACAATAGCAAAAAGTTGGAATCAACCCAGATGCCCAACAACAGAAGAATGGATGGGTAAACTTTGGTATATATACTCAATGGAGTACTATACATTGATAACGAACAACGATGATAGCAGGAAACATCTCTCAATTTGGCCTCAACTGGAAGACATTATGTTGAGTGAAACCAGTCAGTGACAGAAGGACAATTATTATATGAGACCCCTACGATAAAAACTTAAAAGCATACTCATACATAATAGAAAAGACTCTTTGATGGCTACAAGGATGGGGAGGGTGGAAGAGCAGGAGGGCAGGGGGGTAGGGTTTAGATTAGATAGTTGTTTGAAATTTGGTTGGGTGAAATTGGTGACAAGACACATTAGTAAGAAGATCAATATTAATGGGACTTCGACACAACTTGTGTACTCCTATCTTAACCCAGTATTGTAAGCACAGAGTATGTACACTTTCGTTTTTTATTTAATAAAATTAAAAAAATAATACCCTGGATTACTGTTTTTGTGACAGGACTAAAGGTCTGTTACGAACGTGTTAGGATCAGAGACTATATCCCAGCAATCTTTTCCTTTCCTGGAATGAGAAATACTTACTTTTCCAACCACTTCAGCACATTGAAAGTAAAATCATCACTAAGATATGTGATTCCTTTCTCTTCTTTTTGAAACCAAATGCAATAACATACAAAAATTATTAGTCTGTATGTTATTATCCATTGAAAACTTCTCTAGTTTTGCCAAAATGTACAACACTTATACAGGCAAGGAAGATTTTTTTTTTTTTTTTTTTTAAGCATCAGTTTGAGTAATCATGGGAGGCAGAACTGGGAAGATGTGCCTCTATGACCAATCTCAGCAGCAATAACTAAATTAAGCAGTTCTACTAAGGTAAAAACATGAAAAGTCTACTGAGTAAAACTAGTGGCAATCTAAAAAATAAATACTAATGAATAAAACTGACATGGCTCTCTACAAGAAATAACTAAAATAGCAAATCACAGTCTGGTGGTACAGCACACACTGAAGTTTCCTATAACACAATGGCTCTTAACCAAGTGCAATTTTTCCCCTCAGACGACACTTGACAATGTCTGAAGACACTGTGCATCATCACAAGTTTGTCCAGAGGTGTCACTGAAATGTAGTGGGTAGAAGTCAGAAATGCTGCTAAATATCCTACAAGACTCAGGACAGCCCTCCAGCAAGGGACTGTCTGGCCCAAAGTGTCAAGAATAACAAAGTTAAGAGTCCCTGAAAAGAATACCCTGAGCATGAGCCCACAAGTTTTAGCAAATCAAGTACTACCGTAAATCATTTATGCTAGAGAGAAAGGTAAAAGCCACAGGTTGTAAGTTTCATTTATTCTTAAGTCCTTGACAAAATCTAAAGACACCCTGACCAACTAAAATAGTCTCTTGGTGCTAAGCAGCCATGGTGGCAGATGGTTAAGAGCTCACTTGCTAATCAAAAGTTTGGCAGTTTGAATCCACCAGCCACTCCTTGGAAACCCTATGGGTAAGTTCTACTCTGTCCTATAGGGTCACTATGAGCCAGAATCAACTCAACGGCATTGAGTTCGGTTTGGTTTTAGCCTAGGGGCTAAGAGAAGTAGATAGCTATTTCCAGAAAAGGTTGAACATATAGCAATTTATAATTCTATACAAGTAACAGGGCATAACTCTCATTCAAGGTGACAAATAATGGCCCAAGTGTTTTATACCTATGAATTCAGTTAGTAACCACAACCACCTTCCACTATAGCCATTTTGACTGTCTCTGTTTTACAGACAGAGAAACTTGCTTTTGGTTACAAGGCTTGTGGGTGCCAAAGCTGTGATTTAACCCAGGCAGTGTGGCCCTATGATCCTGAGTCCACTATGCTGTACAGCCTCATGCTAGACATAGAAAAGTCTGAGGGCAGAGTAGAAGAGAAATTTCACAGGCAACCTGGTTCTTACAGTAAGTCCTGAGTAGCATATATACCCATTGCTAGGTGTTGGACAGGGAAACTCACAAAGACATGGGCAATACAACTACACAATATGCTCAGTATCAGAAGATAGATCAGCAATCTAGGAAGAAAACGTCTATGTGTGTGTGTGTTTATTTATTATGAATCCTACTAGTATCAGGTATGTGTACAAAATTTAAAACAATAAAAATATGAAGTACTCTTTACAGTAAATTCCATATAGTCAACTGAATATTTTAGTTCCATATAGTTCAGAATGTTTTAACTCCATATAGTCTAACATAAAGTTTTAGTTGATTTTTGTTGAAATTCTTGTTTCTGGAGCCAACCTATGGTTTCAATTAACAAAAGCAGTCCCAACATAAACACTGGTCAACAATGTATTTACATTAAAATGTAAGACAAGTGCTAAACAACAAAGACCTATGTCAGTACATCACTTGTTTTTAATGACATAATAATTTATTTGCTGATAATAGTTTTTCTAATGCTAGAATACTTAATTTTTCAGCTTAGAACACATGTAAGTATAATTTACATTATTAAATATTACATTATTTCCTCCATCACTTTTGGTACCTTGTGGTGCAGTGGTTAAGTGTTCAGCTGCTAATCAAAGAGTCAGCAGTTCAAATCCACCAGCTGCTACTTGGAAATTGTATGGGACAGTTCTGAGGGCTCTAAGAATCAGAATCGATTTGACAACAACAGGTTTGGTGTTTTGGGTTTTTGGTCCATCTCTTTAAGTGTAGACACTCAATTAAACAACAAATTAAACTCTATTTGTAGCATCCGCATATTGCCATGGTGCAAGTGCTCCTATATGAATAGTAGATTTGAAGCTACCAACAAGATGACACTAAAATAAGGACTTAGGAAGAGATGCTCAGCATCACACCATTATATAATATTTCAGATGTAAATAACCTCAAGAGCATAACTAAT
This sequence comes from Heterohyrax brucei, assembly GCA_028571685.1. Lineage (NCBI taxonomy): Eukaryota > Metazoa > Chordata > Mammalia > Hyracoidea > Procaviidae > Heterohyrax > Heterohyrax brucei. The sequence goes on along the minus strand of CM053143.1, from coordinate 113,442,321 downwards.
AACCAAGTATGGTAAAATAATTAGGACGTGATAAGTTTTGTGTATTTATTACCTTTGCTTCTACTATGATTTAATTATAAGTTTATGTAATGTTAATGTTTTCAGTTACATTTACTAACTGGTTTACAAAGTTTCCAAAAAAGTAGTAATTGGCCCTTGAAGCCAGCACGAGCCAGCTCCAGCACAACATTGTAAGCATACGAAATCTTGCCTTCCCCTATCCAATAGATCGTCATTCCTCTAGCATCAATTTGGATTTGCTGAAATCTTTTTTAAAAAAAATATCTAGTGATTATATCTTGGATGTACTTTATGGTTCTATGCATCTATAGGATATCAATCTGCCCACCTCTTACTGGAGGAAGGGGAGTGGGTGGAGAGGAGTGGAAAGGAGACTCTTGGCAGGATGGGACATGTATGGAGCAGAGAAGAAGAGTGTGCTGTCACCAGGCAGGGAGAACAGTGGAAGCCGCATATAGGTGGGTATGCAAATTTGTAAGGGAATGTACATTTTCATTTAATCATAGTAAAAAAAAAAAAAAATATGCATGGCTTCAGAAAATCTGCTGCAAAAGACTTCTTTAAAGTGTTGAAAATATATCACCTTTAAGACTAAGGTGCACCTCACCCAAGCCATGATATTTCAAATCACATCACATGCATGAATAGCTGGACAATGAATAAGGAAGATGGAGGAATTCATGCCTTTAAACTGTGGGGGTGGAGAAGAATATTAACTGTACCACAGATTGCCAAAAGAACACACATCTGTCCTGCAAGAAGTACAACTACAGTGCTCCTTGGAAGCAGGAATGGCAAGACTGCATCTTACATACTTAGAATATGTTCTCAAGGGATCAGTCCCTGGAGAAGGACATCATGTTGGTCAAGTAGAGTGTCAATGAAAAAGTAGAAGATGCTTAAGATGGCACGGTACTGGGCAGTTTTTCATCTATTTACATAATGTCTCCATGAGTTGGAACCAACTTGATGGCATCTAAAAACAACTACAACAACAAAATTCTCTTTGGCTCCTGAACTATTGGGAAGTTCAACAAAAATAAAATTTCATTTTAAAAAAATCTACCTCTTCTGTGCTATATTTAGCAAAAATTACATACTTCTCTTAATCCACCTCCAAAGAGATTCATTTAATAAATAATAACACAGGGATTGTTCTCTTTATTTCTAAGAATGCACATGTACTATTACAGAGCCAAGCCAAGTGCCACTGAAAGAATTACGATTTTGTACACTACAGGGAAACAGATCCTATGTAATCCAGTAGTTCTTAAACCTTAGTTAGTCTTTTAGGAAAAAATAAAAACCAATTCTACAAAAACTCTTCTAGAGAGTTGAGGTGAGCAATACCCTGACAGCAAGACTAGACAAAGACATTATTAGAAAACCAACACAGACTCTCAAGAACAAATTTAAAAAAAAGAAAATTCACAATTACATTTTGAACGTTTTCCTCTTAAGATCAGGAATAATGCAATGATGTCTCATCTCACTTCTTCAACTCAACGTTATACTGAAGGTTCTGCCTCATACAATCAGGCAAGTAAAAGCATAAGAGGCACTGAGATCAGAAGGAAGAATTAATCTCATCTTTATCCACAGACAACATGAATGTATATAGATAAAAAATCCTACAGAATTTGTAAGTTTAGAAAGCCAGCCAAAAGCCAAGTGCCGCTGAGTCAGATCTGACTCATGGTGACCCTCTCCACACACACACACAAAAAATCAATTGTACACCTATATGCAAGGAACAACCAATCAGAAATCGAAATTTTTAAACAGTACCGTTTAGATAAGCATCAAAAATTATGATACACTCAGGGATTAATATGAAAAAGATGGCAAGAAATGCACACTGAAAACTACAACACATCAATATGCTGCTAAAATTAAGGAGATAATTAAGACACATGCATCATGTTCACAGATCAAAAGACTCAGTATCATTAAGATGTTATTTCTTCCCCAAAGTGATTTACAGGTTGTACACAACTCTAATAAAATCTTAGCAGATGTTTTTGTAAATATTGACGAGCTTATTAAAAACATTACATTGAAATACAAAAGACCATAGCTAAAACAACTTTGAAAAGGAAAAACAAAAATCTCAAGACTTATTATTAAAGCCACAGTAATAATGGCAGAAGGGTACTGATATAAAGCTAGGCAAATAGGTCAAGAGAAAGAGTCTAGAAATAAACTCACACATACGTGGTCTATTGTCAACAAAAAACAAACAAACAAACAAAAATCCACTGCTGTCAAGTCAATTCCAACTTACAGCGACCCTACAGGACAGAGCAATGGGAGCACCTGACAGATGTGAACTGCTGAACTTTTAGTTATCAGACATGGCAGTTAACCACTACACCACTAGGGTTTCCTTGTCAACAAAAGTACCAAGGATATTCAGGGGAAAGGATAATCTTTAACATATAGTGCTGTAAAACTCAGATCTTGCTGTCAGGTACCGTCTAGTCAATTTCCATTAAACTGGCCCCAGGTGACAGAGAGAAACAGCCACAAAAAGTCTTCTAGATTTTATTGGAGAAAATCACTGGGCTTTCTCCCAAGGAACAGCTGGGAGGGTTGGAAACACCAACCTTTCAGTTAGCAGTTGTCATGGATTAAACTGTGTCCCCCTGCAAAATCTGTGTAGCCATTTGGTTGGGCTGTGATTCCCAATATTTTATGTTATCCTCTATTTTGTGATTTTCCCATGCTGTATGTTAAAAAGGAGTAGGGTGGGACTATAAATCCATTCCCAAGGTCATCACCCCGCTCTACTGTACAGGGAGTTTCCCTGGAGAATGTCTTGCACCACCTTTTATCCTTTGATCCTACAGGAGATAAAAAGAAAGGGAAGCAAGCAGAGAGTTGGGAACCTCACACCACCAAGAAAGCAGTGCAAGGAGTAGAGCATGCCCTTCAGAACTGAAGTTCCTTCACCAAGATGTTCCCCCAACCAAAGACTGATACAACACAAGGACTTTCCTCCAGAGCTGACAAGGAAGAAGACTTCCCCTGGAGCAGACACCCTGAACTTCGACTTGTAGCCTACCTGACTGTAAAAATAACATTTCCTTTGTTAAAGCCATCCACTTGTGGCATCTCTGTTAAAGCAATACCAGATGATCCAAACAGCAGCTAAGTGCTTAACCAGTGTGCCACAGGCTCCTTAACAGTGATATAGCCACATGCAATGATAAACAATGATAAACAATGATAATCCCTACCTCATGTGAAAACCCTGGTGGCGTAGTTGTTAAGTGCTATGGCTGCGAACCAAATTATCAGCAGTTCAAATTCACCAGGTGCTCCTGGGAAACTCTATGGCATAGTTCTACTCTGTCTCATAGGGTCATCATGAGTCAGAATACACCAACAGCAACAGGTTTGGTTTGGTTTTACCTCATGTCACACACAAAGATTAACTCAAAATGGATCACAGACATAAACGGATGAGATAAAATTACACAACACTGAGAAAAAAAAACAAGAAAAAATTTTAATGATTCTAAGTTTGGCAAAGCACAAGCTACAAAAGAAAATTGATATTGGGCTTCAAAATCAAGAACATCTACTTTTTGAAGACATTAAGAAAACACACACACAAAAAAAGCTGTCAAAAATATTTGTAAAGAATATATATCATAAAGTCTGCATATCCTGCATAAAACAAAAAATTCTCCAAACTCAATCATAGTAAGAAATAAAATTGGGGCAGAGTCACGATGGTGGACTAAACACATGTCTCCCTAAATCCTTCTGGAAACCAAGAGCTGAAATGACAATTAAACAGAGCCTTCTGGACACCTAGTAAGCCCTGGGATGCAGTACATGGCTGTTAATTTGGACTTCATACCACAGAATGCAAAATTTCCTCTCTTTCACTGACCGCACACTCGGGGAGCACAGGCTTGCACAGACCAAAGCATCTCTCCCAGCCTCTATTGACCCACACAAAGCCCAAAAAGCAACAAATGTTGGAGAAGATGATAACCTAGAAATCACCCATGGCATCAGAAGCCCCCAAAAGAAACAACCTCAGAACTTCCCAGACAAAGAAGCTTTTCTGAAACTATCAGTGGGTGAATACAAAGAGATTATATATAGAGCCCTCCTAGACATTATACAAAATGCAGCAGAGCAAAAAGAAAAATTAAGCAAGCTGTTCAATCTGATGGAATATCAGTACTCGGAAATCTAACAGATCCACGAACAAAATCAAAGACATTCAAACTTCAATTGAAAGCCAAGAAAACAGACTGGAACAAGTAGAAAAGAGAATTTCTGATTTGGAAGACACAGCTACTGACTCCAGCATCTATGAGAAGAAATCAGAAAAAAGAAACAAGAAAAACTAAGAAGCATGTGGGACCCTATCAAGAAGAACAATCTATGATTAACTGCGGTTCCTGAACAGGGTGAGACACCTGACAACACAGAGAGTACTGTTGCTGAGCTGCTGAAAGAAAACTTCCCAGAAATTATGAAATTATCTATAAAAATCTATATCTACATTATGAGAATACAGATATCCAAGATATGTATCAAACACCAGTCAATATAGATCTCAGTAGAAAGACTCCAAGACATACTATAATCAAGCTTAACAAAATGAAACATAAGCAAAAACTCTTAAAGGCAGCAAGACTCAAAGCAAAGCTAACATTCAGAGGGAAACTCTGTAGGATTTCATCTGATTTCTCAGCAGAAATAATGCTGGCATGGAGACAGTGGCATGACATTTTCACAGCCTTGAAGGAGAAGAACTTCCAGCCAAGAATTATATATCCTGCAAAACTATCTTTCCAATAGGAAAATGAAATCACAACATACGCAGATAAACAGAAATTCAGAGACTTTATAAAAACCAAACCAAAGCTACAAGAAATACTGAAAGAATTTCTTGGCTTGGAAGAACAAAACAGCTAACTTTGTATTTTACAAGGACACATTATCCAGAATCCTACTGAGTTAGGGAAGGCTCCAAACACAATCAAACCTATAATAGTGAAAGAAACAATCTAGTGATCACATCATCTAAACTATGATATCATCATATTAAAAAGAGGGATGTATTACAGTCGTCATAGTCCTTCCAGATGGAAAGGAAGCTAACAAGACTGGTAACAGTCAAAATTGGGTTTATATATAGTTTATTAAAGGGGATCATGGGGGCAGTCATAAAGCACAATAAAGATGCAACACATCAAATCAAGAAATGTAATACAGGAGTCTCAACAACCACAAAACCAACACTGACAAAAGTGAAAAATCAACTCACAAAGAAGAAGGTCGCAGAACAGATTAATGAGAACAAGAGAGAAAACATCAACACAAAAATAAAAATATCACAATGGCAGCACTGAGCACATATCTATCAATAAAATTACACTGAATGTGAATGGACTGAATGCTCCAGTGAAGAGACATTGAGTGACATCTTGGATCAAAAGACATGACCCATCTATATATTGCCTACAAGAAACTCTCCTTAGACTTAAAGACAGGAACAAACTGAAAATTAAAGGATGGAAGAATATATATCAAGCTAACAATGAACAAAGATGTGCAGGTGTGGCAATTCTCGTATCACACAAAATCAATTTTCATGTAAAATCCACCATCGTGGACAAAGATAGACACTATTGCTGAGACGTTCAATACACAAGCAGGACTTAACTATATTAAATATTTATGCACCTAATAATAAAGCATCTAAATGTGTCAAAGAAACACTGACTACACTCAAAAAGGAGACAGATCACTCCACAATAACAGTGGGAGACTTCCACACTCCACTCTCAACATTGGACAGATCGTCTAGAAAAAAGCTCAGTAAAGGCACAGAAGACCTTATAGCCACAATTAACCAGACATAGACAGGACTTTCTATCTGTCAACGGACAACTACACCTTCTCTAGTGCACATGGAACACTCTCCAGAATAGACCATGTGTTATACATAAAACATAAAGGAAATTTAATAAGCCAAAATTTTAGTAGGCACTTCACCAAAGAAGATCTATTGATGGCAAATAAGCACATGAAAAGACACTGAACACCACTAGTTATTAGGGAAATGAATATTAAACCACAGTAAGATACCACTACACACCTAAATTAAAAAAAAAAGAATGACCAGGTTAGAATGTGGAACTGAAACTCACATACAATGCACGTATACCCACCACTTTGGAAAACATTTTGGCAGTTTTGTAAAAAGTCATATATACCAAGGCATTCCACTCCTAGATATTTACTCAAAAGAAATAAAAATGTATGTCCACACAGACTTGGTTCTGATCATTCTTAGTAGCTTTACTTATAACAATCAAAAACTGAAGACAGTTCTAATGCATATCAAAAGGCTAACATAAATTGTGGTAAATCCATACAATAAAACAGTACTCAGCAATAAAAAGGAATGAACCATAGATAAATGCAACATAGATAAATTACAAAATAACTTTGCTGTGTGAAAGAAACCAGTTTTGGTAATTTTAACAAATTTTTTAAAAAATTGATCCAGAAGCCGGGTGGCTAAAGGCACTGACAAGCCTTGATTTTAAAACAGCTCAACACATCCTTACATATTCATAAGCTGATGATCAATGCTCATTTTCCTTCACATGTATAGCACCCTTGGGGCCCCAAGGAGAAAATAACTAGTAGGATAAGATGACAGTGTGGACACTGCCGTAGGAGTCTCCAAGTTCTGTTACCAGCATACCCCTTTAAACACTCTAAATAAAACTAACCTGAAGAGACTACACAGTGACCAAGTTCACTTTTCTAGCACATGAAAACAAATACAACACCCATTTAAATGACGTTTACTACTAAACAGATTTAGAAACAACACAAAAACACAAAAAACAAACCCACTGTGGGCAAGTCAATTCTGACTTTCAGCAACCCTGCTGGACAGAAGAGAACCTCCCCATAGGGTTTCCAAGGAGTGGCTGGTAGATTCAAACTGCCGAACTTTTGGTTAGCAGCTGAACACTTAACTACCATGCTACCATGACTCCAGAGATAACATAAGAGAAGCTATATCCCATGTTTCTAATGAATTCTTACATTAAGAGATCTTCTCTTTGATTTCCTACTCTAGTCATTACCAAATAAGAAAAACGGTTTGGGATTTTTTTTAAATTTGTATTCTCACCCCTCCAAATTCTCCGTCCGTTTAAGCCCAACAGAGCTCCATGTTCCTGGTCAGTGGAGCAGTCTTAGGATGTCCAGCTAAGCAGAAAAAGAGATGCTATTATGTAGTCAGGACTGATACACCCAACACATCTGCCATGTGTTCAAAGATAAACCTGCAAAGTTACCTGTCTATTCTCCACAACACCATGGTCATTAAGGTCATTTGATTTAATTAGTATAAATTCTCCTTTCAATTTCTCTCTTTTCCACTATAGTTAACCTACCAAAGTCAAGTGGTATAAAATAAAGAACGACAAAGGTACCCTATTCAAAAGGATGTCTATAATTTAGAGATCAGAATATTTAATGAAAGAATTTTCCTAAAACTGCTAATCAATAGCAAGCAAATCTAAAGATAAATATTCTTCTAAATCAAATGGCTCTGCAATCTGAAAGATGGTAAATAAGAATTCACAGCACAGTCTGTTTTTTCAAATCCATCAAAAATGAAAATATGTTTGCTGCTATAAAGACAAGAGTAAATATGCTCAAACCCAAACCGAGAAAAGTTTGTCAGGCAGCTGTAAAAAGATCACAGATCATCTAGTTAAACTACATTGTTAAGAAGTAAGAATACCAAAAGTGTAAGAGTCCACATCACTCAAAGTAACAAATACAACGGAAAAGTTACACTGAATCCAACATGCTTAAACGGGGGGTGGGGGGAATCTGAAGTAACACTCTAACACTTCACACAAAATCTTTCATTTTTTCCTTTTCTTACCATCCAACTTCAGATTCCTACCTGTAAACAAACAAGCAAATGCAGTAAGTCAATTTCCAACTCACAGCGACTTTAGAGAACAGACCAAAATTGCTCATAGTGTTTCAAAGGAGCACCTGTTGGTTTTCAACTGCTGACCTTTTGGTTAGTAGCTGTTAGCACTTACCAACCACATCACTAGGGTTTCCTCTGTATGTGTAATGCTATGTAAAATCAAAGTATTAAGTAGTATTTCACAAATATCTCAGGCTACATAAGTAAAAAACCCTTTGTGTATAAACTAAGAATGTTCCATTGCATCAAGAAAATTTAAATACTAATTCAAGAAGTTGGTTTCAATTAGTAGAACATTCAACAGTATTGAAAACTAAGTATTTAACTGCTGAATCATTTTCCTAATTAATAACCTGTTAGTTATCTTAATTTTTCTTCTACTTCTTTGAAAAGTGTATTTTTAATTAAATCTTGAACACAAAATTAGGATCGATATGAAAGTCTGAGAGTAATCATAATAACTCTACCACACTTTTGATCTGAACCAAATTATACAATACTGCTCCAGAATTAGATGTGCATGGCAAAATGAATACCAAGTGACATTTAAACTAGTTTTACTCCTTTGAGAATAGTAAAGTTTAGAATTGGGAAAAACAATTATCTAAATCTACAAGTCTTTATTAAAAACAGTGCTATAAAAAAGAAAAACCTTGGTAACCAAAATCTGTCTGGAATAAAGCTAGATAAAGTACAAAGGAAAGTTCTCATCAGGAAAGGGTTCCAAGATGCCAATATCTTAATTACAAAAAACTTAAAAGAAAGGCAGGGCCAATGCTGACTCACACTGATTCCAAACAGATAGCGTTAAACAAAGAGCCAATCTTTAACTTCCTGACAAGGATAAATGCCTGATAAGAGTACCTACTCTATTCATACAAAAGACTGCCAAAAGGTTGTATGCTTTGTATGAAGCGGAAAAAGTTTGAAGGGAAGGAGTGTCAGCTTTAAAATAGTCCCTAAAATAGTTGTTTATAAGGATAAGAAAATAAGAGAACGTACAAAGGCTTTCATTCAAGACTGGCTTCAGGAAAATGATACTTGCGCCCTACGTGAAAGCAAAATCTAGATATTGTAAAATACATATACCCTTCTGTCAGCAGAAGGAAAAATGCTGCTCATCATTTCCCACAAAAGTAGTAAAGCCTTTAACTTGGATCCCTATGTTTTCCTGGGAGACAGACAATCTGCAAAAGCAACAAAGCAAACTAAATATAATACTTCTCTAATTTTCAACCCTGCAGTCAAAACACCAACTTCTACACTCATCAAAGGTCACAGGGGAACAAATTTCCTGTTTTGTTCCTCAAACTCATTACTTTTCTCCCAAAACTAACCCACACCAACTTCCTTCTCCTTTTGAAGCTGAGAAAAAAATGTGGATAGTATACAAACAATACAGTAGAAATAAACTGTTACCCCAGAGTAAAGAAACAGGATTTGAAGTTATTTTCTGAGGCCCCAAATCCTTACTATCTCTCAGCATAACGCTAAAAAAACCCACTGATGCTGAGTCAATTATCACTTATAGCGATCCTACAGAACAGAGTAAAACTGCCCCATAGAATTTCCAAGGAGTGCCTGGCAGATTTGAACCGTCAACCTTTTGGTTAGCAGATGTAACATTTAACCACTACACAGGGCTGGTTACCAGTTCTCCACATGAGGAAGAGCTAAATAAACATTTATTTTTCTTAATAACTCTCTTTTTCAAAAAACTTATTTTGGTTTCACAAAAAGAGAAAAACTAACATTTACAACCATTTATGAAAAATCCACTGTGTAAAAGAACTATCTCCTGTCTAAAAAACTTTAACATGTAGCAAGAAAACAAGAAAATGAAGTTACTATATTATAAACACTTATCTATTGTCTATCTCTTTCAGAAATGTATTTAAAGTTGTTTTCCACAAAAGACACACAACACTGTTTACAAATAACTACAATTTAATGAAGACTGTGTGTACATTTCACAGAAGAGCTACTGAACTATTAAGAACAAAGTTCAAATGGAGCAGTAGTTCTTGATCAGGTTGATAATTAATTCTGAAGAGATGTTACACATAGTATAATTTGTAACCAGTTACCTAACTGTGCATTTAATTTATACATGCAATAAACACATATTTTTTTCAGTTGTAACTCCTGGCAACACCAGGTGTGTAAGTACAGAATCATGCTTCATAGGGCTTTTAATGGCTGATTTTTCAGACACAGACTGATCAGCCTTTCTCAAGGTGTACCTCTGGATGTACTAAAACCTCCAAAGCTTCAGTTTAGCAGTCCAGCGAGTTAATCATCTGCACCACTCAGGAACTCAAATATAAATATGTACCATATCTTACTATTACTACCCCTATGCATTCAGCAGCATTCTAAAAGTGAAAGAAAAAGGGATAAAGTTACAACTATTTCTTACAGACATCATAAACGATGATGGTTGCATGTTACATATACACATATCATCCTTCATGGATGTTTTCAGGTTTTAGTCCTCATCCTATCAAGATACGGGTGCCTTTTCCAGCAGAAACCCAGATGGGGTAGTGGTCAAGAGTTTCGCTACTAACCTAAAGGCAAGCAGTTCGAATCCAACAGGCAATACTTGGAAACCATACAGGGCACTATGAGTCAGAATTCACTAGATGGCAATAGATATTTGTTTTTGTTTTTGGCCTCTCTCATCATGCTACTGAAAAATGTTCTCATTAAACATAAATGATAGGATACAGCAGAACTGCCCCACAGGGTTTCTGAGGAGCACCTGGTGGATTCCAACTGCAGACCTTTTGGTTAACCACTACACCACCAGGGTTTCCTATAGATTACAAGTACTCTCTAATTGCTAAAGCAATTTTCAGGCCCCGTTTCATTTAGTACTCATCCTGCACGGCTTCTCAGATTTTTAAAACTAAGAACCACATTCTATTTCTTGAAACTTTCTCTTCCTTATCTCCTAGACTAAATTTTAACTGGCTGAAGAAAGATCAAGTTTATAATTGGGAAGCATAAGAAAACACACCATGAGAAGGTAGAGCCAACATGGTGGACTAGACACAGGACTCCTTAATTCCCTCTGAAAACTACAGTCTGCACTGATAACTGAACAGAGCATTTTGGACACCCAGTGAGCCCCAGGACATGGCAAAGGGTTGTGAGATTGGACTACATGCCACTAAACAGGAATATGCTTCTCTCACTGAGCCCCGCTCCTGCTGACTTTCTGTTTGGGTGGACTGCAGGTACACGTGCTTTTAATTTTTTTTCTTCTTGTTGGCCAGTAGGTGGGGAATGGGCATGAGCCTGGCAGATATACTGAGCTGCAGCGCTGAACTGAACAGTGTGTGGCACAGCAGAGACACAATGTGCGGGATAGCCATGTTTTCAGAGCCCGGCAGCAGACTGAGGGCACCACAGCCCCTCCATCCTTTCTTTTCTGAGCTCCACCACAGATTCTGCTGTTTCGCGGCAGAAGGAGCAGCTTAACCAGGACACCATCATGGTCAGCTGAGATGTGGAGTCACCTAACCAGAGGCATCAAGTGAGGGCTAATTGCCAGGGTGGGAGGCAGTGCCAGACTGGGGAACACTTTCCCAGTAGAATGGCTGTGTTTATCACACTGTTGCCTCATGGGTAGGGCACGGATGAGGACGGCAGCAGGGCTGTAGCTCTTCCCTACTTTGAACTACATCATAGCATCTGGGGACAACTGAAGAGGTACTTTCGCTGTCAGAAGGAAGGCAGGGTCTGCCACACCTGATGGCCTGACTGATTTTGGCAGCTGTCAAATAGGTGAAAAACAATTAATGTCATCAACCACATAAATAACACAAAAGACAAGAATCACCTGATTTTGTCGATTGATGCAAAAAAGGGCATTTGGCAAAGTCCAACACCCATTCATGCTCAAAACTCTCAGCAAAATAGAAATAGAAGGTAAATTCCTCAGTGCAGTAAGGGGCATCAACGCAAAGCCAACTGCTTACATCATCCTGAATAGAGACTGAAAGAATTCCCCTTCAGAATGGGAACTAGACAAGGATGTCCACTCTCACCACTTTTATGCAACACTGTACTACAAGTTCTGGCCACAGCAATTAGACCAGACAAACAAATACAGAGCATCCACATCAGCAAAGAAGAAGTAAAAATTTCCCTATTTGTAGATGATATGATTATATACACAGAGAATCCTAAAGAATCCATCAGTAAACTACTCAAATAGAAGAATTCAGCAAAATATCAGGATACAAGATAAACATAAGTAAATCGGCAGGATTCCTTTACACCAACAAAGAGATCATCAAATAAGAAATCACCAAATCTATACCATTTACTATAGCCCCAAGAAGATCAAATACCCAGAGATCAAATACATCTGAGAAATAACAGATCTATACAAAGAGAACAACACCTCATTGCAAGAAACTAAGAGAAATTTACATAAATGGAGAAACCTACCCTGCTCATGGATAGGACAACTTAACATCGTGAAAATGTCTATTTTAACCAAATCGATCTACATACACAGCGCAACCACCATACAAATTCCACCAACATTTTTTAATGAGATGGAGAAACAAGTCACCAACTTCATTTGGAAAGGGAAGAAACCCTGGATAAGCAAAGCACTACTGAAGGAGAAGAACACAGGGGGAGGCCTCATGCTACCTGACCTCAGAACTTATTACACTGCCACAGTAGTCAAAACAACCTGATACTGGTACAAAAAGAGACATATAGACCAGCGGAACAGAGTTGAGACCACAGTAATGGCACCATCCTAATATGAACAGTTGATATTCAACAAAGGCCGTAGGATTGTAAACTGGTGTGAAAACACTCTAACAAATGATGCTGGCAAAATTGGATTTACATCTGCAAAAAACTGAAACAAGACCCATATCTCACATCTTATACAAAAATCAATTCAAACTGGATAAAAGATCTAAATATCAAACCTAAAATGATAAAGATCGTGCAAGAAAAAATAGGATCAACAATGAAAGTTTTAATACACAGCTTAGATAGACTTCAAAATCTCACAAAGCACAATCAACAGAAGAGAAAATAGATAAATGGGAACTACTAAGGATCAAAAACTTTTGCTCATCCAAATGCTTTATCAAAAGAATTAACAGACCACCTACAGAATGGAAAAAAAAATTGGCAACTATATGTCAGACTGACATCTGATCTCCCTATCTACAAGGCACTGCAAAATACCAGCAAGAAAAAGGTAAATAACCCAATTAAGCTATGGGCAAAGGAGATGGACAGACCCTTCCCTAAAGGAGGACATCCAGGCAGCCAAATGACACATGAGGAAATGCTCATGATCATTAGCAATTAAATAAATCCAAATCAAAACTACAATGAGATACCATCTCACCCCAACAAGGTTAGCCATGATCCAAAAAACACAAAACAACAAATGTTGGAGAGGCTATGCAGAAATTGGAACTCTCCTACACTGCTGGTGGGACTGCAAAATGGCACAACCTCTTTGGAAAGCAACCTAGTCCTTCCTTAAAAAGCTGCAAATAGATATACCATTTGATCTAGTAATCCCACTGCTTGGAATACATCTTACAGAATCAAGGTCAGTCACACAAACAGATACATGCACATGAATGTTTACTGCAGCACAGTCTCCAGTAGCAAAAAGACACAATCAATCCAGCTGCCCAACAACAGATGAATGGATAAACAAACTATGATACATATACTCAATGGAACACTCAATGGATCATGGCTAACCTTGTTGGGGTGAGATGGTATCTCATTGTAGTCTTGATTTGGATTTCTTTAATAGCTAATGATCATGAGCATTTCTGCACAAGTCATTAGGCTTCCTGGATGTCCTCTTTTAGGGAAGGGTCAGCCCATCTCCTTTGCCCAACACTATGTGATGACAAAGAACCATGATGATTTCAGGAAGCATCTCATAATCTGGTTTCAATTAGAAGACATTATGCTGAGTGAAATTAGTCATCAGAACAAGGACAAATATTGTATGAGACCCCTACTATAAGGACTTAAAAACAGACTCATGTACAGAAGAAAGGACTCTTTGATGGCTGTAAGGGAGGAGAGTAAGGGAGAGGGCTGGTCACAGATAAGATAGTTAATAGAAATTTGGCTGGGTGAAAGCAGCAACAGTATACAGTAGAAAGAAGATCAACATAACTGGACTTCAACATAAACTGAAAACTCTTCTAATCTTAACCCAATATTGCAAGGATAGAGTAGCAGCATCTGGGATTTGGGGACCATGTTCTCAAGGGACACTGAAGCCAACTGGCATAACTAGTCTATTGCTAAGAAGGTCTTCTGTGCCCCATATTGGTGACTGGCATATGGGGTCTTAAGCTAGCAAGAGGCCATCTGAGGTAAACGAAATGGTCCCAACTCAGCAAGAACAGATGATCACCAAGGACAACATAACATGAGGGAAAAAGAGCAAGGAGACAAAAGGACCCTTGTGATTGGGTGACTGCATCAACATGTGATCAGAAGAACCAGATGGTGCCCAGCTACCACCAAAGATGGCTGTGATGGGGCACACAATGTTGAGTCCCAGTGGCAACATGAAAAAGAGAGGGTTGCACCTCAAGAACTTCACTAAAAGACTGCAGGTGATGGTCTGAAGGCCTGGGGGTTCCCCAGGGAACATGGCCCCTAGACCTGCTGCTACTCCTGTCTAGAAAACACAACTGAGGTCAACTCTTTTGACACAAATAGGCCAGACTCGAGGACACAAAGTGACCATATGGTGGGTGTAGTTTATGGTTCTACGCATTTATAGGAGGCTATCCTACTGGTCTCTTTCCAGAGAGAGAAGAGGGTAGAGAAGAGGGGGCAGGAGCTTCTTAAGAGGATATGACAAGTATAAAATGAAAAGGAGGAGTGTGCTGTCATGGAGCAAGGAGGGCAGAAGAGGTGTAGATAGACAGGCATGGAAAATTGATTTGGACTGCATACTTTCACTTAATCACAGTTTTAAAAAAAAAAAAAAAAAAAAACCTGCTGTCCAGTCCATTCCAATTCATTGCAACACTATAGGACAAAGTAGAATTGCTCCAAAGCATTTCCAAAGAGCAGCAGGTAGATTCAAACTGCTAAGCAACTAAGCTCTTAACTACTGTACTAGCGATATAAATACAAGTGTGGGAAAATGTTTCAAAAAACAAAGATGTCACTCTGATGATTATGGTGTTCCCTAATCTAAGCCATAGTCTTTTCAATCACCTCATATGCATATAAAAGCTGGACAACGAAAACATAGACAGAAGAATTAATGGATCTGAACTTTAACGATGGTGAAAAACACTGAATATACCATGGAATAACCAAATCAGTCTTAAAGGAAGAAAGCTCCTTAGAAGTGAGAATGGCAAGACTTTGGCTCACTTACTTTGGACACATCATTAGAAAAAAAGGACACAGTGTTTGGTAGAGGAGAGGAAAACAAGGGACACCATCAATCAGATACACTGACACAAAAGCTACAACTGTGGATTCAAACATACCAGTGATCAAAAAGACAGCACAGAATCAGATGACATTTTGTTCTGTTTGCCATGAGTAGAAGCCAACATGACAGCAACTAACAACAACAAGAAACACAACTGGTAGACACACAACATTTCTGAAGGGGAATCTAATAAAATTTAGATTTATCAAAATTTAGGTACATGACTGTAGCCAACACTTCAGACAAATGTATGGACCTGGGGACACAGAGTGATGCACGTGCTGTGTATACTTTATGGTTTAATATATATATATGAAGCTATCCTACTGGTTTCTTTTTAGGGAGAAGAGGAGGAGGTGGGAGGGGAGGGGACAAGTGTTGATTGAGTGGATATTGGAAGTAAAGAATGGAAAAGAGAAGTGTGCTATCACCGGGTTAGCAAAGCAGACAGAGTTGTAGAAAGGCGGGTGTGCAGGGTTTTATATATGGAAAATTGACTTGGATTGTAAACTTTCACTTAACCACAGTAAAAAAATTTTAAAAATTTAGTAGTACACTTAAAAAGGTATGCAAAGGTGTGTATCTCTTTTCACTGTGTTTGCATTAATAAAACTGTCAAAACCACCTACATCAACTTGGGACCGGAAGAACCGGATGGTGCCCGGCCACCACCAGTGATAGCCACGATGGAGCTCACAGAGAGGAGTCTCACTGGCAACACAAGAATAAAAAGGGGTGCATCATGAAATCTCCACTAAAAGACCTCAATTGATAGTCCAGCGGTTTGGGGGTTCCTCTGAGAGCATGGCCCCCGGCCCTGATGCTGCCCTTTCCCATAAATTATAATAAAGGTCCACTCTTTGGACAGGAATGGATTGGACTTGGCAATGCAGAGTGACCGCATATTGGAAGCACTTTGTGGTTATAAATATCTACAGGATATTATCTTGCTGACCTCTGGCTGGAGGAAGAGGAGTGGACAGAGAGGAGGGGAAAGGAGGCTGTTGGGAGGATGAGACATGTATGGAGCAGAGAGGAATAGTGTGCAGTCACCGGACAGGGAGAGCAGTGGAAGCTGCATATAGGTGGGCATGTAAATTTATACGTGAATGTACATTTTCACTCAGTTACGTTAAATAAAAATAAAAATAATAATAAAAAAAAACTGCCAAACCCAGAAATTAACTGCCAAGCAATATGTAATTAAACAAATTATGGTACATCCATAAATGGACTACAATTCAGGCATTAAGCAGCATGAGGTATGGGAATGCACACTGATACAGCCACAGTGAAAGAGTTTGGCAGCTCCTCAAAAGTTAAACACAGAGCTATGACATGATGCATCAATTGTACTCCTAGGAATATATGCAAGAGAACTGAAAACATATGTCCACGTAAAAAGCATACATGAATGTTCCTATTAGTAGTATTTATAGTGGCCCAAACAGTAGAAACACGTATGTCCATCTACTGATGGAAAAGTAAAATGCAAATTCATATAATCAAAAATGAACTACTGTTACAGCTATAACACTGATAAACATTATGCTAAGTGAAAGAAGCCAGACACAAAAGGCCACATATCAAATGATTCAATTTATATGAAATGTCCGGGATAGTCAAACCTACACAAACAGAATGCAGATTAGTGGTTGCCATGGAATGGGGGTATGTGGGAATTAGAATGAAGGAAATATTCTGGAATGAGATAGTAGTGTGGTTCACAACACAATGATTACAATAAAAATCACAGAACTGTAAACTTTAAAATGGTGAATTTCATGTTATACGAAATACAATTCAAGTGTTTTACATTGTATAATTATTTTAAAGCATGAGGTATGTATATTAATGGAAAAATATCTATGATGTGTTGCTACATAAAACAGTAAGCTAAAAAACAGTATATACAGCATAATTCTATTTGTGTTATATGGTTATATAATCACATGTTGCCAAGAAACAAATAATGGCACTATATATATTAAACTACTAACACTTTTAATCTCCATGAGGAAGGATAACCAGAAAATTATGGTCCTCAGTATGATCTGAATTTTTTTTACAAACAGCATGTATTACAAAAAGCAGACATGAAGCAATAAAAAATATAACTGTGTCGAAAAGTATAATAATATGATAAATATTCACAAAATAAATTGAAACTAAGAGACAATACAAGCAACAATTATTAACCCGGGGTCCACAAAAAACCCACTGCCATCGAGTTGATTCCAACTCATAGCAACCCTACAGACAGAGAAAAACTGCCCCACAGAATTTCCAAGGCATGCCTGGTGGATTTGAACTGCCAACTTTCTGGTTAGCAGTTGTAGCACTTAGCCACTACGCCACCAGGGTTTCCTGGGGTCTATAAACCTCAGGGAATCCGCAAACTTGTACAGGAAAACATTCTATCTTTACTTTTGCTAACCTCTAATTAAAATTTCTTTAATTAAGACTTAGGTAACCTACCATAATAATATTAACAATACCTATGGGTCGCCACAAGTCGGATCCAACTCGACGGCACTTGGCTTGGCTAATACCTATGGTTTTTGTTAACAGAAATTATATTTTCATATAGCACTACAATTGTTACAGATACCTCAAAACATCTAAACACATCATTACTTGAAAATTATGGTAGTCAGATTCACTCCTAGATCTTACATTTAAATGTATTAATAAAGAACCATGTGAATTACTATAGCACAAATGTATTTTCACTACATATTTTCTAAAATGACAGATTATTTTATAATCTATTTCCCTCACTGGTTTAAATTTGTTATTTTAGAAAGGATCCACAGTCTTCTCTAGACAGCCAAAGTGTCCACTGCATCAAGGAAAAGTTAAGAACCTATCCACTATGGTCGGGGAAACATCACAGACCCATCCAAACTCCTTGAGGGACTGAACTACCAGGCTGAAGGCTGTGGGGACTATGGTTTAAAGGAACATCTAGCTCTAATGGTATAACACAGTTTACAAAGAATGTGTTCTACATTCTATTTTGGTGAACAGTGTCTGGGGTCTTAAAAGCTTGCCAGTGGTCATTTAATATATTCCACTGATCTCACCCCTTTGTGAGCAAAGAAGAATGCAGAAAACTAAACACACAAGGGATAAGTCCTACAGGAATAATGGTCCACAACTACCATCAGACTGAGTGTAGCACAACTAGACCATACTGGGCTACTACCACTGACTACCCTGACAGGAATCACAATAGGGGGTCCCAGACACTGATGGAGAAAACTGTAGAAAAAATTCCTTATAACTCTCAGTGGTGCTAAACACTGGTGGCATAGTAGTTAAGTTGTAACCAAAAGCTTGAATCCTCCAGGTGCTCCTTGGAAACGCTATGGAGTAGTTCTACTCTGTCCTATAGGGTCACTATCAGTTATAATCTACTCCACGGCAATGAGTTCGTTTCTGAGTGCTAGCAGTAGTAGTGTTATTAAAGACACTGGAGCCAGTGGGTGGTTTTGAACAGACTGACGATAATCTGAGAAGGATTTTTGAAGATTTGTCTGGTTGAGACATGCAGAGTCACTTAAGGAAATAGGAATGGAAGGGGAGAAACTTTTTTTTTTTTAATTAAAATACAAAGCAGTAAGTCAAGAAACAACTATTTTTATTAGTAGTAACTGTAAAAGTGGTTCTAGAGGCAAATCACACTGGCAATCACTACTACTAAAAACAGCTGTATCACCAATGAATGTCAGATAAAATATAACCTAAAATAATATTACAACATAAAACTCAGCTATTAATAGAACACCAGCCTTCTGCTCCCATTCAAGCCCTAGAAGTTAACCAAAAATTAACTCAATTTTCCTCTCAACCTTGAACATGGATTTGTGGCATTCTGCCAGTATATATTTGTTGACAAAACTCCCCCCACATGCAATGCCATTTTATTATGCATTCACTTAAAACTCATTGTCAACAATTCCAACTCATAACAAGCTTGTGAGCGATTATTATTTGAAAATTAGGTAGTTAGATTCTCTCCTAAATCTTATCATTTAAACGTATTAATTGGACAGGATAGAACTGCCCCAACAGAGTTTCCAAGGAGTGTCTGGTAAATTCGCACTGCCAACCCTTTGGTTAGCAGCCATAGCATCTATTTAACTATACCACGAGAGTTTCTTGCATTCATTTAAAAAACATTTATTAAGTCCCTACTGGTGATGAAATGGTTCAGTGCTATTGGACCCACCAGCAGCTCTGTGGGAGAAGACCTGGCAATCTGCTCCCACAGAGATTTTGTTATTGCTGTTGCCATCAAGTTGATTCTGACTCACAGCAATCCTATGAGTCTGCAAAGATTACAACCTAAGAAATCCTGAGGCAGTTCTACTCTATCATATAGGATCACTATGAGTCAGAATTGACTCAACAACATACAATAATATACACCAAATACTGTATAAAACCCCTTCTATGTATCAAGCTGGAAACAGAAGGGTGACCTATACATGATACCCACCTTCAAAAGTCTCACAGCCACGGAAAATCAGACATAAACCAGATAAATACAAGACAATGTGACAGCTGCTTTGGAAGAGGAACGCACAGGATGATAACAGAGCTCAGCAAAAGAGCATAAAACAAACATTAGAGGTATCAAGTAAAATTTCCCAGAGTAGGGACACCTGAGGTAAGTTATTAAAGAAGTCAGTGAGGTCATAAAGTATTGCAGACACACATAAATCATAAACCAGGCTACAAGTCACTGAGTACTGTTAGGCTAGGGAATATGTTCTGAGAGAGAAGCATAATACACAATATACCTGGTAAGATAAGCAAGGAAAAGATTATAATGGGCCTTACATATGATGCTATGAAATGTGCATTTTGTTCTGAAAGCAGCAGAATAGACCAGCAAGTACAAGGGCTTAGGAATTCCAATAACCTAAATCTGAATCCTAGCTCTGTCTTTTACTTGGTATGTATGTGATCTTCATCAAATTTACCCCTACAAGTTTCCATTTTGAACTGCCGACCTTTTGGTTAGCAGCTAAGCTCTTAATTACTGCGCCATCAGGGCTTCCAACTATAAAATAGAGGTTAATAATATCAGTTTTGCCAGATTATAATAAGAAGAAATGAGATACAAAGTTTGTCCGCAATGTAATCAGAAAAGATACAATTCATGTAAATCTCCTAGCCCAGAGATCATAAAGCTATAGCAGGATTGGCCAGCAAAGAATAGTCTTTACATTTTTAAAGATTTGTCAAAAAATCAAAAGAAGAATATGCAACAGAGACCTTATGTGTCCCACAAAGCCAAAATAATTACCATCTGACATGGCATCTGATCCCTTACAGAAAATGCCTGCTGATTCCTGCCCTAGTATGTAACAGGCAAACAATAATCAACTATTAGTACTACTGCAGACTTTAAAATTAAGGAACGTAAGCAAAGTTCAATGGATTTCAGAAGGACTTTTCTGGAGCATAAAGCAACAATATATATATAGAAAGGACAATGTATATGTATTGAACTTATATTCAATGAGCAAGAACGGATGCTGGGAGACTAGCAAGGAAGATGATGCAGTAATTCATTAACTTTTCATCTTTCTCTTTAAAACACAAATTAAATTCTACTTCCTCTTCTTACCCATGTTTCTAGGTTACATGTACCCTCTACCATTACAGCACTTTATGTTCTTTTCTTACTTAGCATATTCTGGCTTCAATTGTTTGCTATTTGTCCAGGCTTAAACGTTCTATAAACATAGTGCTTTGGAGTCAAACAGATCTAGTTTTAAATACTAGTTTCACCAATATTAAGTTTTCTAATGTTGGGCAAGTTATTTAACTTCCTGTGTTTCCTCATGATAAGAAAAAATATAACAAACAAAAAAAGCATTTCTATTGAGTGAATTCCAACTCATAGTATCTCTACAGGTCAGAACTACCAGTCATTGATTCAACTGTGTCCCTCAAAATATGTGCATAGTAATTTCACTGGGTGATGACTCCCAGTATTGCGTGACTGTCCTCCATTTTGTGACTTTCTTATGCTGTAAATCCTAATCTCTGCTTCTGATAAATAGATTGGATTATAGTGGATCAGGCTGGGACTGCAACACCCTTACTAAGGATGTTTCCCTGGACTGTGGCATCATCTTTTATCCTACAACAGATAAAAGGAAACAGAAGCAAGCAGAGAGTTGGGGACCTCAGTACTGGGAGCAGAGCATGTCCCTCAGACGTGACGTTCGTGTGTCAAGATGTTCTCTGACCAAAGAAGGACTGATGCAACAAAAGGACTTTCCTCCATAACCAACAGAGAGTGTGTTCCCTGGAGCCGGCACACTGAATTCAGACTTCTAGCCTACTGGACTGTGTAAAGATAAACTTTTCTTTGTTAAAGCTACCCAGTTGTGGTATTTCCGTTAAAGTAGTACCAGATGACTAAGACACTACTCCACAGGGTTTCCAAGGATTCTAAATGTAGATTTTTTTGGTTAACAGCAGCACTCTTAACCATTGCACCAATAGGATACTTGTTCATCTGCTGCTGATCAGTCAATTCTGACTCATAGAAACCCTACAGGACAGAGCAGAACTATCCTACAGACTTTCCAAGGAGTGCCTGATGGATCTGAACTGCCAGCCTCTTGGTTAGTAAGCTACAGTCCTTAACCAGTGCACCACCAGGGTTTAACCATGGATATGCCAGACACTATTCTGAGCTGTACATATAGTACAGCATTTAATCCTCCTAACAACCTTATATGTAGTGGTTAAATACAATGTCTGCTAATCAAAAGGTCAACAGTTCAACTCTACCAGGCACTCCTTGGAAACTCTGTGGGGCAGTTCTACTCTGATCTATAGCATCACTGAGTTGGAATCTACTTGACAGCAGTGAGCTTGGTTTGTTTTAACACCCTTATGAGGTAAGGACTATTATTATCTCCCTATTCCAGCTGAGAAGCCCTGGTGGCACAATGGTTACGAGCCTGGCTGCTAACCAAAGGTCAGCTGCTTGAATCCACCAGTTGCTCCTCGGAAACCCTATGAAACAGTTCCATTCTATCCTGTAGAGTCACTGTGAGTTAGAATTGACTCAACAGCAATGTTTTTGATTTCTGGATTACCCCAGCTGAGTAAACTAAAGCATGGAGAAGTTAAATAAGTTTCCCAAAACCTAGAAAGTGAAGCCAAGGCTCATATTCTTAACCAGCTATATCAAAGGATTTCATGAAGATGAATTTAGAGTACATACTTAAAGGCAGGCTGGGCTTTTCATAGTTCTAGGCACTCAGTATAAGTAGAAAGCAACCTGACAGCACGAAGTTTTTGTTGTTTTGTTTTAGCACTCAGTAGAATAGTATTTGTTCCATTCTCTGATTTTGCTTCTCAAGGCATTTATTTTGAATCAATTCCAAGTCATAGTGATCCCATGTGTGTTACAGAACTATGCTCCATAGGGTTTTCAATGGCTGATTTTTTGTAAGTAGATTATCAGCCTGTCTTCTGAGCTACTTCTGAGTGGATCCAAATTGTCAACCTTTGGGGTTAGGAGTCACACAAGTTAAACATCTGTACCACCCAAGGACCCCTAGATTTCCTGGTAACAACAACAACAAAATCCTACTCCTGTTGAGTTGATTCCTACTCTGTAGACCATATAGGACAGAGTATAACCTCCCTATAGAGGTTAGTGGATTTGAAATGCTGATCTATTGGTTAGCAGCAAAACACTTTACCAATGTGCCACCAGGGGTAAGACAGTTATATTTTAAACTCTTTAGTTTCTACAACTCTCAATACAAATATGTAGAATCCTTTGTAGCGCAAATGGTTTAAGTGTTCAACTACTAAACATTGGCAATCTGAATCCATCTAAAGGTTAGTGGCAACTGGAACCTTTCCAGACGTGCCTCAGAAGAATGCCCTGGCGATCTGCTTCCAAAAAGTCACAGCCCTGAAAATCCTATGGAGTGCAGTTCTACTTTGCAATGCGTGGGGCCACTATGAGTCAGAATCAATTCAAGGACAACTGGTTTGTATTTTTTTGGTTACAGCCAGTAGGAATTTAACATCTATTAATAGGTAGAGATATACTTTTGGTGATTCCATTTCTTTTACTGTTTCAAAGTTACCAGTGTGTATATAATTCATTTTACACTGTTTCATAAATTTATATGTACATGTTGCAGAAGATTGCACTAAATACGAACCTAGTACAGAAAATAACCTGGGGGTAGTTTTTGTTTTGTTTTGTTTTGCTTAATATAAACATTAGGATCAGACACCAATGGATATACAGTAGGGATTCATACTCTCTATATAGAGAGACAATGAATTCAGTACATCCTAAATTTATTTCCATTAATTTAGCAGTATGTGTAACTATTATTCTGATCTATGTTACTCATTCTGATCTGTGATACTCATTTAAACAATATGGGGAGAAGTACAGATTCTAAACTGTAAAGGTGAAAGACTTTTCCCCCAGGATCAGCAAAAAAGACAAGGATGTCTACTCTTACCACTTCCTTTCAACATCAGATTGCACATTCCAGCCAGGGCACTTAGGCAAGAAAATGAATGATCTTGTATACAGAAAACCCTAGCAGCATAGTAATTAAGTGCTACAGTTGCTAACCAAAAGATTGTCAGTTCAAATCTGCCAGATGTTCCTTGGAAACTATGGGGCAGTTCTACTCTGACCTGTAGGGTTGCTATGAGTCGGACTAGACTCAGTGACAGTGGGTTTGGTTTTTAAGGAATCCACAAAAAATTTCTTAGAATGACAAGGTTGCAGGGTACAAGATTAGCGTCAAGAGATCAATTAACTGTATTTATATAAACTTGAAAAGATGTCACCATAAAGACTAAGGTGCACTTGACTCAAGCCATCATATTTTAATCACATCACATGCATGCATGCAAAAGCTGTACAATGAATAAGGAACACAGAAGAAGAATCGACGCCTTTGCATTGTGGTGTTGGAGAAGAATACTAAACATAATCATGAACTGCCAAAAGAACTGACACATCTGTTCTAGAAGAGGTACAGCCAGAGCACTCCTTGAAAGCAAAGATGGCAAAACTACACCTTATATACTTTGAACACGTTGTTCAAACATGTTGTGAAGAATCAGTTCCTGGAAAAGCACATTACGCTTGGTAAAGTAGAGGGTCAGCGAAAGAAAGACCCTCAAGGAGATGGACTGACACAGTGGTTGCAACAATGGGCTTAAGTATAAAAATGATTGTGAGTATGGCATAGGACCAGGCAGTGTTTTGTTCTATCATGCATAGGGTCCCTGTAAGTCTCAACCGACTCAGTGGCACCTAAGAACAACAACAACATACAAACTTAAATCCAAAAATAAAGAATATAATTCTACTTATAGTAACATCTAAAAGAATAAAATACTTAGGAATAAATGCAATAATTGTGTAAAACTTACACTCTGAAAACTAAAACAGTGTTAAAAGAAATTAAAGAAGATCTAAATAAACAGACATAGCATAGATCAGAAGACTTAATATTGTTGCAGCCGGGAGTACCCCCAAACTGATCTGCTGATTCAGTACAATCACTATCAAAATCCTCTCTGACTTTATTGTAGAATTCACACAGAAACAAAGGAAGCCAGAATAGCCAAAACAATCTTGAAAAGACAGAACAAAATTGGAGAGCTCACGTTCCTCAATGACATGAGTCATAATCAAGACTACATGGTCAGGGTACTAGCATAAGAACATACAACTCAATGAAACAGAACTGATAGTTCCAAAATAAAAGCCTGCATTACAGTCAATTTTAGACAAGGGCTTTCAAAAAGCCCTTAACCTACCAATAAGCTTCACAGGTATTTCTTTTATTTCTTTCATATTTCTCCTTAGAAGGAGGTACAACAATGGTGCACAATGGGTCCTCATGTAAGGTTTTGCATTTTTATATACATTATTTTAAATATTTACCATAGAGACATATTGGTCTTCCAACAAATGGTACTAGGACACTGGACAGTCACCTGCAAAGAAATGAAGCTGGATAGCAGACCACAGAGAGAAATTAACTCAAAACAAATGAAAGATCTAAATGAAAAAGCTAAAGCTGTAAAACTTAGAGCAAACCAGATGGATAAACCTTCATGATTTTAGACTAGGCAGTGGTTTCTTAGGTGTAACACTGAAAGTACAAGCAACAGAAAAACTAAACTAGACACCACCAAAATGAAAAATTCTTATGTTTCAAAGGACACTATCAGGAAAGTAAAAGGACAGCTCACAGAATGGGAGAAAAGTATTTGCATGTCAAATACTTAATAAGGAAATTGTACCTAATACGTAAAGAATTCTTAAAACTCAATATTTGAAAAAATAAGAATTCTTAAAACTCAGTTCTTTAAAAAATAATCTAAAACTGGGCAAAGGATATGACTAAACATCTCCCCATAAACAGATACAAAAGGCCAGTAAGACATGAAAAGTTGTTCAACATCCTTAACCATCATAAAAATGTGAATCAGAGAGGTACTATACTACTTAACACCCAGGATGGCTATGACCAAAAACACAGATAACACGTGTTAGCAAAGATGTAGGGAAACAGGCCCTTGTACACTGCTGGTAGGAATGTAAAATGGAGTAGCCACTTTGGAAAACAGTCTCGAAATGCCTCAGAATGATGAACATAGAGTTACCATACAATCCAGCAATTTCACACCTACCTTATATCCAAGTGCACAGTAGCACAATTCATTAGAGCCAAAATATGTAAACCCCACAAATGTCTATCAGCTGATAAGGGGATAAACAAAATGTGGTAGAGCCATACAATGAAAAATTATTCAGCCACAAAAAGAATGAAGTACTGTTACATGCTACAGCATAATGAATCCTGAAAATATTATGCAAAAGAAAGATGCCAATAACCAAAGATCACATATTATGATTCCTTTCACATCAAACACAGAATAGGCACGTCTATAGAGACAAAAAGTAGATAAGCAATGCCTAGAACTAGAGATTAGGGGAACAATGAATGACTTCTCAAAGGTACAGGGTTTATTTTTCAGGTGAGGAAAATGTTCTCAAATGTAGCAATGACTGCATAACTATGAAAACATTAAAACCACTGTTCACCTTAAATGGGTTAACTGTCGTACATGGGTGGTACACACAGTTCAAGCTTGGCTAGTAACTAAAAGTTGCCAGTTCGAATTTAGCCAGCAGCACCATGAAAGAAAGCTTGGCCTTTCACTTTTCTAAGATTGTGATGTATGTTGTCAAGTTAATTCTGACTCCCAGTGACCCTATATGACAATATAACTACCCCAAAGGGTTTTTGGATTGTAATCTTTAAGGGACTGGATTGTTAAATGTTTGCTCCCATGGAGCAACTCCTGGATTCAAACATCCTACGAAGTCCAGTTCTACTCTGAAACACATGGGCTTGCCATGAGTCAGAATCAACTGGACAGCAAAGATTTAGTTTTCACATACATTATACCTCAATAATGTCATATGCAAAGAAAAAAAAAACAAACAAAACTCATCCCTTCTTTCAAAACGCCACCAATAAGCTTTTCTTTCTTTCATTCTTCTTTTTAGAACAGGGTTCAGTAACGGTGTGCAATGAATCTTCATGTAAGGTGTTGTGTATTTATTTATTATACATTATTAAAAATATTTACCATGGAGGAGTTAACCAAAACACTCATAAAACCTTTGTTTTGGGAATTTTTGTAGACACACATCTCCAAAAATTCCCAAACAAAGGTGTGTTTGTATATACACATACATACACATAATACATAAATTTATACATATGTATACATATAGCTTAGATTGATTTAGTGTATTAAGTTCAATGCTAGTGTTGCTAGTCAGAGAAAATATTATTTTGATGAAGAAGCATGAGCACAAGTTAGTAACAAAGCCTTTGTTATTTACTTGATTATTTTGTTCTTTATAGACTAAGGCTCACATACATTAAAGGATCAAGGGATATCACTGCTGATACCAGAAAGATTTTGGCCAAAAGTAGAGAAACCCAGAAAGATATTTACCTGTGCTTTATTGATTATGTAAAAGCATCTGACTTTATATATCATAACAAATTATGGATAACACTGCAAAGAAGGAGAACTCTGGAACACTTAATAGTGCTCATGAGAAATCTGTCATTCAAACAGAATAAGGGGATGCTGCATGGCTTAAAATGAGAAGTGTATCAGGGCTGCATCCTTTCACTATACTTATTCAATCTACATGCTGGACAAATCTTACAAACTGGACTATAGGAAGAATGCGGTATCAAGATTGGAGGAAGACTCATCAACCTGCAATATTTACACGACATAACCCTGCTTGTTGAAAGTGCAGATGCCTTGACACACTGTGAAGATCAAAGACTACAGCCTTCAGTATGGGTTACACCTTAAAATAAAGAAAAAAACCCTCACAACTGAACCAACAAGTAAAATCACAATAAACAGAGAAAATGTTGCAGTTGTCGAGGATTCCTCGTTTCAACCCACAGTCAATGCTGATGCAAGCGGCAGTGAAGGCATCAAATGATGTACTGAACTGGGCAAATCCACAGAGAACCTCTTTTAAAGTGTTGAAAAGCAAAAGCAAAGATACCACTTTGGGAACTAAGGTGCACCTGACCTAATCCATGGTATTTTCCAGCACTGCATATGCCTGTGAAAGCTAGACAATGAATAAAGAAGATGAAGAACTGATGACTTTGAGTTACAGTGGTGGCGAAGAATACCAAATATACATCAAACACCAGAAGAACAGTCTTGGGAGAAGTACAGAATGCTCATCAGAAGCAAAGATAGCAAGACTTTGTCTCTCCAACTCTAGACATATAATGAGGAGGAACCAGTCTTTGGAGAAGAACATCACGCTTAATAAAGCAGAGAGACAGTAAAAAGAGGAGGATCCTCACTAAGACAAACTGACACAGTGGCTGTGACAATGGTGTTAATGTAGTAACGACTGGGAAGACTGAACAGGGCTGGGCAGCACTTCATTTTGTTGTGCACAGGGTCACTACCAGCTGAACTGACATGTCTGCAACTAATAAACACTTTAGAATTATAAAACTAGCAACTGCAAACAATAGAACATGGTAAGGTTGACCTAAATAACATACTTTTAAAGTATAAAATAATAATAATGCTCTATCCCAGTAACAGAAAAAAATTCAAAATGTGTATTTCCTGTGAAATCATACCCTAGAAATTGAAAATAAAGAGTCTTGCTCTACGGATCTCAACTGATTACAAAGTACAAAAAGCTTGAAACAAGTAGCTCATAATGGCTATCAATACCTGGAGAGTAAAGAAGAGGTCCAGTAAATGTTACAAAATCCAACTGTAATGTTCTCATAAAATTTGTATCTTTAAAGAGCTGCTCAAGTTCATTTATCATTCAAATCTCTCATAGAAAAGAGAGCTCTTCTCTCCTTCTCCTCCTCCTCTTTCTATGGCTCATTACTCTCTCTCATACACACACACAAACACACACACTTTTACTCCATGAAAATGTAGATTCCAAGGAAAATACAGTATTTTAAATTCACATTTTAGATCTCATTTCAAAAATATATGCTATCACCTAAAACAGTATCATGATATGCCCCCTGCAGGAGAGACGGCCACGAGTCAGCCAGCTAAGCAGTGGATGTCACATCCCCTTTGTATTCAAATAAGACTCTGTGACAAATTCTTGTCAATGAATGTGGGCAGAAATCTGTCACGTTAAGTCTGAGAATTCTTAAGAAATGGTCTGCAGGCAATAAGCAGGAGTCCAATGCTCTAGGGAACGGTGGGGGCACAAGAAGCCAGTCTCTAAATTACCGCATGGAGGAAAGCTACAAGCAAGCTAACCATGAGCAGCCATATCAAAACCAAATCCTCTACCATCAAGTCAATTCTGACTCATTAGCAACCCTATATGACAGAGTAGAACTGCTCCATAGAGTTCCCAAGGAGTGCCTGTGGATTTGAACTGGTGACTTTTCGGTTAGCAGCCGTAGCACTTAACCATTACACCACTAGGACTTCCATATGAGCAAAAAGATAAACTCTACATATGTTTAAGGTGTATTTATTAACAATGCCCAAACTAATACATGCACAAATTAAATATTTCAATTTCCCCTAATTAAAAACATTTTATGACAGTCATTTTGGAAACAATTTTTATAAAGTTCATTTAAGAACATTAATCTTAAAACCTAAACACCTTCATTTTGTTTTAATATAATTTATTTGAATATGACAGTATGTCCAGTTCCACTATTTATAAATTTTACTGTCCAAATATCTTAACAGTTCATTATTGTTTTCATGCTTACTGCAGAGACATGCTTTACCCAAGTCTCCCAAATTAAAAAAATACACACATCAAGTTATTTTAGAATATTACAACTTATAATACTTAACGAAAATTACCTAATTCCTACTTAAAGGTAAACTTTGATTTTATTTCATTCTTTTTAAAGTAGTAAAAACTCTCTTATTTTTTAAGATGCCAATTCTTTCTTTAAATAAACACATATGGCAGATGATTCTGTTCATTGTAAATACACATACACCCACAACATACACTATTTTAACAAAATGTGACACTTTGCATTCTAATGTCCTCAATGCCCTTCATAAATGTCATAGTAAACACGTGACGTTTTAGTGATTTTATAGCTCTACAAATATACATAACAACACTGTTGATGCAAACAGTGATTCAAGGCCTAACTGGGAAACATGGCATTCGGAAACAAGGAGATCCCAAACATAAACCAGAGAGACTTATCCTACACATTCTCTTCATCCTGCCTTTAGCAAATAAAGCAAGATTTTAAAAATTCATTAACCTCTCAGCTACCGTTACCCTAAACTCCATTTCATTTTTTTTTTTATCCACAATACGGTTAGAACGTAATGATAAACATATTCACTGCCCTACAAATACTACTAAAACCGACAGATAATTTGAAGGTAAACTGAGAGATGACTTAAGGTTACATTCAGGAAAATAACCTAAGGGATTTTCTTTACTGGAAGCAAACAATATGAACTAAAAGAACTGCAAAGCAATTTTCGTGGCACTTACACTTTGTTGACCATGTAAACAAACTCTGGTTCCTTGACTTTTTTTAATGCTTGATTGTACTGGAACACAGCATATGTGCTATACATAAAACTTTTTTTAGAAACTGCCAGGACTAAATAGCAAGTATTAGTTGAAAACAAGTAATGAAACCCACAAATGAACTATTCACAAATATAAACTGTAACTATTATTTTCTACAAACTATGTCAATAGTAATCTTATTTCTGAAAAAGTTTTCTAATATACAATGCAAAAGTTGAAATCTGTATATATACACACACAAGCTGTATATACACATATACGTACATATATTACACATATATGTACATATATATTCATATAAATACACACATAATGTATATCAACAGACTAAAATAATTCCTTTTGATTATTAACTTAACAGTTCATATAATATTGCTCTTGATAATCATATTTCTATTTAGAATGATTTTCAAAGCCTAAAGTCAGGAATGCAGGTGGAGATATTAAAATTTAACTAAGCATCCTTATGTGTGAAACATGTTTTCTCATTTCAGCCTTATAAAAATATTATTAAAGTATTATTATTGCCATTTTAGAAAACAAAGGTGAAACACGTTTCTCATTCTAGCCTCACAACAAGATTATAAAGGTATTATTATTCCCATATTAGAGAAAACAAAGGCTTGAAGGTATTAAGCAGCTTGCCTAAGGTCAAGCAACTAGAAAAATGGCCCTGTCTAGATTCTCAGTTCTGTGAAACAAGTCCTTTTGCCTCTACGACATCCGTTGTTTTTCCCGCAGTGGTAGTAGAACACAGGTCTTTCCCCCACCTTCCCTTCTCCTCAATTTCTAGTAAATACGGTGGCGGGGATTGGGTAGGGGCGGGAGGGAACTCAAACTCGTTGCCTTGGAGTCGATTCTGACTTGCAGTGACCTTATAGCACGCGCTATTTCCTTGGGAGACCTGGTTGAGACAGGAACAATGTCTGGACAATCTACACAGCACAACTTAGAGGGGCAGAATTTATACCAAGACTTGATCCACAGAGTTCTAGCTAATGAGCTAAAGGAGGGGTGAAAGAGAAGCTAAAGTAAATCAGCAAATCACTATATTTAAATGTAAATATCATTTGTATTTGGCTTTGAAAACACTGTAAGTCTATTGGCAGATCTGTATTATTTCGTTTTGCTTCAACTACTCTCAAAATAGCTTTCCGGGAGCAAACACCGAGTAGCCAATAAAAGCTGCCTGATCTAGGTTTTGAAAGTGAGTAAACTCAGAGGAAAATGTGTTTGTTACGCATAACTATCTTGATTGACAATTAAGATAACTAGAGGCAGTAAGTAGTATCTCCCAAAATGTAGTATTGTGCTTTCAAAGTGTACAAAAGGCTCAGCTAAATTCCCAGAACACAAGTCATCTCAACAGTCGTCCACAGTTAAGATGACAGCTCCGGTAGTAACTTCCTCTTCCTCACCAACCTCCCCAACTCTGCGCACACACACCTTTCCCCCTACCGAGGAAGGAGATAACAATTTCAAAGCACAAAATCGATCCAATCCCACCGATAACGTAGGCCACGGGAGTCAGCTTTCCTTTCTTCTCCCGCGCTTCCAAGAAGATACTTACCATTAAAAAATAATAATAATAAAATACACCTTATCACCGAAAAAGTATCTGAATTCCAAAACGCAAATATTTACTCAGTCCCTCGGTGTACCCTTAAGAGAGCGATGAGAAGGGACCCTGACGCCTAGAATTCCTCAGATTGATTGCTTTGAGTCACTTTCCCTCGGGTCCCACAGCTGGCGGGAGAAAAAGCTTGCAGTTCGAATGTCAAAATAAGCCTTTGCCTCCCAGGAGACGCGGAGGCGGCTGAGGAGAAGGGATTCGGTGCGTCTCGCCTCCGACAGCCACCTGCCCAGGCCCCAGGCAGCGCCCCGGGCCGCGCGGGCCGGGCGTCCGGGGCGTCCCGGGAGGCAGGCGGGCGCTGAGGCGGTTAGGCCGCGCTGCAGGCCGGCGCGCTTCCTGCCGCGGCTCCGGGAATGGCAGCGCGGCCCCTCCGCTGCGCGTTCGCAGCACACAGGCTCACCCCGCCCCGGCCCGATCCCGCGGAGCAGCTCTCACCTGCGAGGTTCCGTAGCCCTCGGCCACAAAAGGTGACGGACACGTCACTCGAGGGTCCCAGACACACGAAACCCATTCCCAGAGTCCCGGGCCCAGCGCGCGAACCCTCATATACACACAGACGCGCACACACACACAACACAGAGGAATCTTGGCTCACTCCGAGAGAGACACGGGTCAGCTCCATCTGCCCCTCGAGTCGCTCGACACACACCCACTCGCTGTGGCTTCTCAGGCCGCCTTCTTGCCCGCCAAAGTCCCAACTTGCACACCCGCACGCACATTTGTTCCTCTCGCACCTCATTTCCCCACAGACGCGCTCCTCTTACCAACATCCTCGATCCTACTTGAAGGCAGAAAAAAACACACTACCTCATTCTCTCCCTCTGGCCCAGAAGGAGCGACAGCAGCCATTTCCCCGCGGCAAGGGAAACACACACACACAAACACACGCGCGCGCGCGCACCAGGCCCCCACAGATGCCTCCCCTCCAGAGCCCCGGCCGCAGACGCAAACACAAACACCCACGGGCGGGCCTCGCTCCCCTCCGGTCCCGATGAGGAGCTGCCGCGGCAGGCAGGGCCTGGAGCCCGGGCTCGCGGACGGACAAGCGCGCAGGCCTGGGGTCGCGAAGGGGCCTGCACCCCCTCCTCACCTGCATTCAGCGCGCCGGGGTCCGTGCGGCGGCGGCGACGGCGGCGGCGGGGCGGCTGGTGCTGTTGCTGCGGCGGTGGAGGAGGTGGCGGCGGAGGTGGC
The DNA here is from genome assembly GCA_028571685.1 of Heterohyrax brucei. NCBI lineage: Eukaryota > Metazoa > Chordata > Mammalia > Hyracoidea > Procaviidae > Heterohyrax > Heterohyrax brucei. The sequence goes on along the minus strand of CM053143.1, from coordinate 113,408,831 downwards.
GGCGGCGCTGAGGGCAGCAAAGACATGCAGGCAGCCCGCCGGGGGGAGAGGCACCGGCCGGAGGGGACGCAGGGCGGGCAGGCCGGGCCGGGCTGCCTGAGGAGCGGCAGAGAAGGCGACGAGGAGGGCAAGCTGAAGGGGGCGAGGAGGATGGGGGGGACAGGGAGGGGGACGAGGGCCCCGCCGCCGGGCTTCGAGGACGGTGACCCTGAGAGCGCAGGAAAATCCTCGCGGCCGCGGCCGCCGACGCGAAGGCTCCGCCGGAGGGAGCTGCGCCTTCCCAGCCGCCGAAGCTGCGGCTATTACTCTGGGAGCAGCTCGGAGCCTAGCCTTGGCCTTGGCCTCCTGGCGTTGGGGCTGCCGCTGCTGTGGGGGTTGTTGCTACGCCTGCTGTTGCCGAGGCCGAGGCTGCTGCACAGACGCCAGCTTTCGGGGCCTTCGCTCGCGCTTACACACGCTCACACTCCCGAAGGCTGGGGGAGAGACTACCAGGCGATGTCTGTATTGAGATTAATAACAAGGTGCAGAGAGTGCGAGAAGAAGGGTTGATTGACGTGGAGGGGCTGGCGGGAGTCAGTCAGTCCAGCGCTGGGGGGTGGGGTGAGGGGGGGAAAAAGGCGGAGCAGCGCCGGGGCGGAGCTCCGGAGCCGCTCCTTGGACCCGCCCCCTGGAACCGCCCCTATGTGCTGCATATCGTCGTAGTGCGCGTGCGCTGGTTAGTGTTTTTTTTGGGTTTTTTTTCCCTTCTTTTTTCTTTAACGTTGCTGTTTCTTTATTGCTTTTGGCTTGGCTGACTCAAGTAAAGAGAAGAGCTGGGAAAGCTGGTAGGGTATCAGAAACACACATACACAAATGCTTACCCGTGTTCTTGCGTGAATTCGGCGCTGTTTACTACAACCTCGCCGGAGGCAGTCTCTGACAGCGAAGCGGAGCGCTGGTGTGGGTGGCTAATGAGGCATCACGTGAAGTGAGGAGACGAAAGAAAATGTTTCCTGACATCTTCAGTGAGTGTTTTAAAAATGCGTAGCATCTGTTAATTGTATCGTGAAGGTAAATAAAAAGAACCAGTGACGCTCTGTGATAACTCGTCCTATTTTCAAATTCTCCCTTCTCGCGGTAGAATTACGTTGGGCAGCTTATGCGTGCTAGCCACCGAATGAAAACTAGAAATATTATCGTTTCTTTGGTGAATATGGTCTTGACGTTTTAAGTTTCTGGCGTCTAATTTCATTCTGTGGGCCTGCTTCAGCTTTTACCAAGAGCAGTACAACAAGCATATTACACAGGCTCGATGAGCAAGATACTACTGCTGCAGTTTTCCACAATTGCAGTCTCTCTCGGTGCATACTTCAGGCTTGTGTGCTTACCAGTGTTAGTCAAGGGTAGGTGAATAGCGTTCGCTCTTTTTCCCCACAGGAGATTTGTTTAGCTCACTAAGCACGTTGTGTTTCCTGCAGTTAATCTTAGGTTCTGTTATTGAATGTAGAATGTCTTCATCTCCTGAAGGGGAAAAAAGGGTGAGGTGAACATGCAAATCATCATTTAGCCAGCTGAACAGCTATTAACGAGTTCACTTTTGCAGAAGCACGATAACACCAGTTTTATCTTTGTCCCAGGAAGTGTGAGTGAGGAACGGAGTGAGTGAGCAAGTGAAGGAAGCCCTCAGGACACAGAAGATCTAAGGCTACTTTGTTTTTCACCGATTGTCATTTCCCTTCCTAGCAACACCAACCTCATGCCAGCTTCTGTAATAGGTGTCAAAATGGCGTTAATCTTGGAAGAAGTCCCGTTCATTCCCAACTAACTAGAGTCTAGGCTGGTATAAAATGAATAAATATATTTGGCTTTGTAAGCAATAAAGCCAAACATGTCACTTTAGGAGCCCAGAATAGGAAACCTCCCTTAATGGCATCTTACCCCAGCATTTCTTCTTGACACACAAACTCTCCTCCCCAAGGAGAAATACTACCAAATGTTGAAGAAAAGAGAGAAATAAACATTTGAAAAACTATAAGATTACTGATAAATTTAAGTTTCTTCAAATATCTGTAGATAAACGGATCTCTGCCTATTCAGTCATACGGTAAATAAGCATATGTATAGGAGCTAATATGTTCCAGACACTATTTGGCATCGGAAATGCAAACTTAAACACATAAAGTCCCTTTCTTTAAGTAGTTGTAGGGGAAGCAGACATGTAAACAGGAAATTCTTACAGAACAACCCAGAAATGAAAGTATGAACGGTAGCACAAAATTAATCACAGCACTGTTGGAGGATAAGGCTGATATGATAAGCCTGACATTTTCACTTGAGCCGTGCAATGTCTGCCTACCCTCACAGGCATTAGTGACTGGGAGTGGGGTAAGAGAGGAGGGCAATGGTACCGTTTGATGCTCCTGAAGCTCAGGTTTATATATAGAGTGTTCACTGTTGGCCTCTAATATTAAATCATAAATGCCTCAACAGCCATTGAAAAAGAAGGCAATTGTAACATTTAGAGTTAAGAATAGTAGATATCTTACAAAAAGATCAGTTGAATGCAATTCAGCTTTAAAAAGTCTCTTAAAGTATATTCTCTTTGTATCATATGAAATACATTGACTCACTAAAAACAAGGAAGCAATACTTTTAAAGGACTCACATAATTACATCATTTGAAAAACATTGTTTTTCTCACTTGCAGTAAGATTGAGATTAGTGAAACAATAATTTTTAAAGTTACCATTGTACAAATTATGTTAGCCGAGAAATTAAATCTTCACTGATACAAAAAAATGACTCCAATACAAAAGAAAACAAACAACAACAAAGTAGCACTTCAGCTATTTTCAAAAAACAGTTTTATAGTAGATCAAGGTTTGACATAGTGCCTGCTTTGGATATCTTTTCAAATAAGATTTCAATAGGAATTATTCATATTTGTCAGATAGAATTTTTAGTTAGCCAGCCAAGTGCCATCGAGTCTAACAATAAGAAAGCAATGAAAAAATATCGTCCTGAAGAAGTGATTTATCCTATTGAAATGTTTTGGCTTAAATAAGTCCTTTTTAACCAAATTGCTTTAATAGCAGCAGGGTATAGGTACAATTTGTTCTAAAACAACATTTATGTTTATTTGCATTGTTACAGAACTGGTCCATTCTTTCTTAAAGTGCCTGATGGTCTAGAGACCATCTTCCTGTATGGTCTACTTCAAATTAGCAAATACTTGATCTGAGTAAATCTTCCTGTCTCTCCATGTATTTTCTTTTGGTAGCACAGGTAGCTAAACCCAGAAGAATACTTTATCTTTCATTCTAACATAGTTATAATAATGTCTCTTTTCTGAGTATGTACTGAGTAGGTTGTTCAAAATACAAAGATTTATATTTTTGACTTAAGAATTTTTTACTACTTGATAAAGAATCAATGAAATGATTTTACTGATTTCAGTATAGGCTTTTATTAACAATAGGTACTTAACTTCTCAAGTGTCACGTTTAAATGTATTAAGTAAGGTATAACTAGTAAAATAACTCTTTGGTATTTTACCTGATAGTCATTAGTACAGTAACTTTAAACAAGCACTGATCAGAATAATCTTGAGTTTTCTCTTCCCAGACCTCCTGACAGGACCTCCAGACTATTTTACAGTGACATATTTTACCTTTTATTGAACTACATTCCTCTCTATCTTCCCACATTTTACTCAGCTACTTCTTCTGGCTGTCTCTACATGTCCTCACTGCTTTACTGTTTATATTTCTGTAAGATACTACCTACCGTGGATATGTTGTCCCAGGAAGGTGGCTTTACTGATTACATCTGCCTTCTCTGTGTCTACCCACTCTATCACTCTTCTTTTGTTTCTTTTCCCTAAAACAACAGTGGGTGATGCAAAGGACGATCACACTGTTTTAGCCAAAGATAAACATTTTCCATCATTACTAATAATATGCCATATGGTACATCAGTCCTAGATAAGATGGTAAATACAAACCTGCTGCCATCGAGTTGATTTTGACTCATAGCGACCCTATAGGATAGAGTAGAACTACTCCATAGAGTTTCCAGGGAGGGCCTGGCATGTTTGAATGGCTGACCTTTTTTTTTTCTTTTTCAGTTTTTTTTTTTTTTTGAAGTATGTAATCCAAGTCAATTTTGCATGCCTGCCTCTTTACAACTCTATCTACCCTCCACCCCGTGATAGCACACTTCTCCTTTTCACTCTTCTAGTATCTTCCCAGCCTCCTCTTCACTCTCTCTGCTCCCCTCTAGAAAGAAATGAGTAGGATAGCCTTTTATAAATGCATAGAACCTTAAGGTACACACACCACATACTCACTCTGTGTCCCTGAGTCCAGTCCATTTTTGTGTGAAGAGTTGACCTCAGTACTGGCTTCAGGTCTGGGGCAGCAGCAAGTCTAGGGGTCATGTTGCCTGGGGACCCTACAGGTTGTCGGACCATTGATTCTCATCTTTTAGTAGAGTTCTTGATCTGCACAACTCTTTTTCTCTGCTACATCAGGGACTCTATGTTGTGTTCCCTATCAACACTGTCTTTGGTGGTGGCCGGGCACCATGTGGTTCTTCTGGTCTCATGCTGATATTGTCTCCCAATCATATGGGTCCTTCTGTCTGCTGGGCTTATTTTTCCTCATGTCTTTGATGTTTTCAGTTGTCAAGTGGCAGCTTGCTGGCTTTTAAGAACCCAGACACCACTTACCAATATGGGGTGCAGAAGACTGTCTTAGAAAAAGGCTAGTTATGTCAGTTGACCTTGATGTCCCCTGAAAACATGGTCCCCAGACCCCTATCCCTGCTACTCTGTTCTTTGACATGTTGGGTTGAATTTAGAAAACCTTTTAGTTTATAGTATAATTGAGTTATACTGACCTGCCTCCTACTGAGTGCTGTCACACCCTTCACCTAACCAAATTCTGTCAACTATGTGGTCTGTGAACAACTCCCTCCCTCCCTCCCCACCCTCATAGCTGTCAAAGAGCCTTTTGTTCTGTGCATAAGTCCTTTCTAAGTCCTTATAATAGTGGTCTAATTAAATTTTTGTCCTTTTGCAGATGACTGATTTCACTCAGCGTAATGTTTTCCAGTTGATACCAGGTTATGAGATGCTTCCTAAAATCATCACTGTTCTTTATCATTGCATAGTGTTCCACCATGTGTATATATATACCAGTTTTTTTTTATCCATTCATCTGTTGATGGCCACCTGGGTTAATTCCATCTTTTTTCTGTTGTAGACTATGCTGTAATAAAGGTTCATGTGCCTGTATCTCTTCATGTGATAGTCCTTATTTCTGTAGGATGTATTCCAAGCAGTGGGATTGCTGGATCATATAGTATTTATATTTCTAGCTTTTTGAGGAAGCACCAAATTGCTTTCCAAAGAGGTTGTACCACTTTGTATTCCCACCAGCAGTGTAGGAGAGTCAAACTGTCAACCTTTTGAGTAGCACTTAACCACTATACCACCAGGGTTTCCAAGATAGTAAATAGGCTGAGCTAATCTTGGTACTCTCCTGCCTCCTCTTTGTGCAGTCCTATTCTCAAGTCCCTTCATCTCTGAATATTCAAAATCAATGCACCAACTCCATCAACCTCAGTACCACTCTATTTGATACTTCCTTATATTCCAGGCAAGAACTACCACTAGTAAATGTCCACTTCCTCTGTCTGTCAAGGTCTTGAAGATAACTGGCAAGCTAGCCAATCAATAAAATCAATTATTTTAATGCTACTCTCCAAGGATCCTTATACAATATGCAAAGGTATGTTTCAGAAGCCACATAATAACCCAGGGGGGACCTGGTATTTGGAACCTCAGCTAGAATGTGTCTGTTTTATGTTTTATATACTGGCAGTCTATTTGTCTGCCCAGGTAACCTTCCTTTTTACTTTTTCTTTTTCTTTTTTTTTTTTTTTTGTGTGTGTGTGTGTGAACAACACTTCATTTGGGAAACTATTCTACCTGTATCATAAACAAGTACTCTAGTGGTAATTGCAGCCCAAGAAAGTCCCAGCTTCTTGGCTAAAGGGTGGGCTTCTGATTCAAACAAAAACAAGCAAAGTTCTTCCCCAGGATGTTTTCAGGTGGCACTAAGAAGGTCTCTCCCTTGGCTCTAAGAGCCAGGAAGCAAGTCTGTGAGTGGCCAGTGGCCACAGACTGCCTTGGCAGCATGAAGCCAGCACACAGAGATGAGAAGCAGAGACAGCAAGTCCTGGCTGTGCTCCAGTTCCAGGTTCCAGTCATCCCTAGGTTATAGCTGCACCTTGTCAGGTAGTGTGGCTTACCTAAACAACTACCATCAAGTCAATTCTGCCTCATAGCTACCCTATAGAACAGAATAGAGCTGCCCTATAGTTTCCAAGCAGCGCCTGGCAGATTCGAACTTCTTACCTTTTGGTTAGCAATCATAAATCTATAGCACTTCACTACTGTGCCACCAGGGTTTCCATTGTGGCTTAAGTAACTGGTAAATTCTCTTCTACATCAAAACTAAGGAGTTGGACCTCACAACCAAAGCACCCTGACTAATAATACATTGTGTTTCTGCATGAGAGTTCTTTCAAAGAAGGCTTACTGCTTCTAAAAGGGAATTTGAAAATCACTGAACTTACAATGAGGTATTATTATTGGTTGAATTGTAGTCTACCAAACCTTGAAAATCACCTGATTCTACTTTCTTATTTTCCAAATGAGGAACCTGGGGCAAAGTGATTTGCCAGACATCACCCAGGCAGTCAATACCAGTCAGTGTCAGAAACTGGTGTCTAGATACCAAATTCAGTTCTCTTCATTCCACTACCCTGTTTTCAGGTTTATTCCTCCCAACAGTACTTTAAGAGGCATTTCCTTAGAAATACAACCTTAACCTAACAGAATAAACACCGACAATGGCAATTTCAGACACTGATTAGTGGGAAGTTATTTGGCAGCATGGAGGCCAAAATAGACCCTTTCTCCTTTTTGAGCTCCTCGAAAGCTTTTCATGTTGGAATCCAGTATACTCTCTGAGCCTTGTATAATCACATGTACAAGTTTCAGGTACCATCTTTATGCTTATGACTCCCAAATTTACGTCTCGAATCCAGAATTCTCTCCACACATTCAGATTTATATTGCGAATTTTCTCCAGGATATTTCCATCTGCAAAGTCTACACGTACTTTGAACTCAGTGTTTCTAAAACTGAACTCATTATCTTTCCTCCAAAATGTATCCCTTGCCTCGTGTGACTGATTCTGTCTCGTTAAAAATGGTACCACCTTGCTAATGGTCATGTAATCATCTAAACCTTAGGAGCTATCTTTAACATTTCTCTCCCCTGCTCACCAAGGTCTGCCCATTCTAGTTCCTAAATATTTTCATTAATCTGTTCGCTCTTCTCTTTCAGGTGCACTGCCAATATATTCCTTGCACTGCCAATTTAGCCTGTCACCTCTTACCTGAGCTTTTAAATTTTGTCTATTGTTCTGTCTTCCCACCATGTATAATCCTGTCATCCTCCTAAAACATACTCTGTTCATGTGACTCTGTTCTTTAAAATCCTTCAACGAGTCCCCATAATTTATAAAATATAACCTAAGTTCACAACGTGTGTCCCTTAATGATCTCCAACTACCACCACCTGCAGCCACTTGCTCACCTCTCTCTCGCACCTGTGTTTAATGAAATACTTGTCATTTCTGAAATGGGACATGCTTAGTTTTGTACATGCTATTTCCTAAGCATGGTATGTTGTTTCCCATTTTGTCCTCCTTTTGAAATCATTTTTCAGGATTTAGCTCAAGCATTACTTCTTCTGTGAAGCCCTCTCTTAAAACCCTACTGGGTGCTGCTTTAGCACACACTGTGCACAACTCTATTAGAATAAAAGACACCACATTTTGTGCAGAAAAATTAGAAAACATTACCCCCTAAGTGGATGAAGTCTTTCAAAGCACAGCACCCATCCAACTCTTGGCTGGATGCCTTTGTGCAGTATGCAAACTGAAACAACCATATCACAGTATACTGTCATTATCTGTAAAGGTACCCATCTGGCTTTCATAAGCTAAGCCGTAAGCTCCATCTTTATCCCTGTTACATCAGAATTTCTGATACATAATTCTCAAGAAACAATTAATTAATGATAGCACTTCTCAAGCCACATGAAAACCCACTGCTGTTAAAATTATTTCAGCTCTTAGCAACCCTAGAGATACAGTAGAACTGACTCACAGAGTTTCCAAGGCTGTAATCTTTATGACAACAGTCTGCCACGTCTTTCTCCCAGTGAGCAGCTGGTGGATTTGAAATGCTGATCTTTCAGCTAGCAGCCAAGCACTTTACAACTGCCCTACCAGAGCTCCCAAATCGTACCTTGTAATCTTAATTTATTATATCAGTTGACAGTAAGAGAGATCAGAGATAACCAGTAACTCAGACCAAAAAAAGTTTGTTTTTTTTTCCACATAAAATAAGTCTAGAAGCAGTCAATTCAGGGTTCATAGAGCACGTCAGTGGTCAGTAGTCACCCAGTTCTTTCTACCTTTGGCTTTGCTATCCTTAGAACATGCCTCATGGTCCCACATGGCTATCAGGGCTGCCTTGTATTGTTGCACTGACTGTACTACATGGAGGCACCTGGCCAAGAAGTGAGTGGAAACTACATATAGTTTGAGGGAGTACATCAACCCAAAGGAGGAACTTTTCCAAATTCATCTGCAAGGATGGGTGCTTCTTTCTGTTCTGTTGAAACACATTGAAAATATTCATCGAGATAACCACTGACTACCATATCTGTTTTTCCAGCAGGGCAAAAATTACCCCCAACCCAAAGCACTTCCTGAAAGTTCCACACCAAAGATATCTGCCTAGATTTCATTGACCAATGCTTAACAACAGCACCCAACTAGCTGAAAGAGAGACTGGAAAACATTGTTTTCAGTTGAGCACACTAATACCATAAATAAGCTATTGGGCAGTCTAAGTGTGGTATGTATACAATCTGTCACTTACACACTGGATGGTTGGTGAGTCCAGAGAAACTGAGCTAAGGCGTTCTATTGATTTTCCTGACTAAAATTTTAACTCTAGCAAAGCAAATTTACAGTTAGGTTATCTAAATTATAGCAGGACAGTTGCAACAAGACTCATGGTCTGTTAAACCAGCATCTCTCCCTGCCTCTGCTCCTCCTTCCCTCCCTTCTTCTTGTCTTTCTGTAAAAGGTCAGTAGAATTTATTTGCAGTATTTCTATATATTTTTAAATTCTGAGTGTTCCAGCAGAAGAATTTTCTTAGTGTGTATAAATTTAGAGAGAGAGAGAGAGAGAGTCTCCAAAGCTGCCTTCTTTCTCAGATACCACTGAAATTGTTAGGACTGTACGTTCTACATTCATGCGTAAGTCTCTAAGCCGATGGTATGTAGTTGCCTTCGGTTCAACAATTCAAATAGCCAGAACTCAAACACCTTTCTGAACTGAGCACATTTCCTTCACTCATGCTGGGTCTCATCCACAATTGTCCTCTGCATATACCCTGACTTTCCTACTCTGTACCTCTCCTCACATTCTTGGCTTTCACTTCTCATCCTTCAAGCACTAGATCCAGTGCTACTTCCTTCATGAAGCCATGCTTAATGCCCCTGCAGTCAGACAGAACTTCTTCTCCACCTGAATGTTCAGAACCCGTTGAGTATAGAGACTCGTACCTATGCTATGTACTTACAATTTTCATCCTTATCTTATAGTTATTTGCATTTGCATAGTACATGGATCATCAGCCCCACTAGGTTATAAGTTGTTTGAAGGAACGGCTTCTGATATATAAACACCAGAAAACCAAACCCACTGCCATCAAGTCAATGCCAACTCATAGCAACGCCATAGGACGGACTAGTACTGCCCCATAGAGTTCCAAGGAGTACCTGGCAGATTTGAACTGCCAGCATATTGATTAGCAACCACAACACTTTAACCACTTATACCACCTGCGTTTCTGTATAAACTTAGTGTACTAGAAATCCTGTGGCCTTTGGAATCAGACACCTCTGAGTATAAACTTTGGTCCTGCCATTTACTATATGTTCCCAGGGGAATTGTGCTTCATCTGAAATAAGAGTATAATATCTACTTGCAGGTTTAGGGTGTGAAAACAAATGAAATAGTATTAGACCCACACTAGTAGGCACTCAGTGTTTCTTGGTGAAATTAACTAATATGCTAAACAAGCTTGTGCTGATTTATATTTAATATTGTGAATTTTTCAAAGATGTCTTCAAAGAACAGCTATTATGATTTCTTCCGTAAGATTTTATAAGTAAAAAAGTTTTTAAAATCCCATCAGGTAATTAGAAGATAAAACCACAAGTAGAAAATACTGAATATACATGTTAATTCAAGAAATCTCTTTACAAATACTCTGAAGGCAACTATAGACTGGAAAATTCTAGAAATACACAGCTATGTTTTCACAGGATTGAGAGACAAAAAAGATGTGTTCTATCGGATGCTCACTGAGGACCAAAATGACATGCGGTAAAGACAACCGAGAAGACGGAGAGAACCACAAGAGTGGGCGCCTACATTGACTTGGGACCGGAAGAACCGGATGGTGCCCGGCCACCACCAGTGATAGCCATGATGGAGCTCACAGAGAGGAGTCTCACTGGCAACACAAGAATAAAGAGGTGCATCATGAGATCTCCACTAAAAGACCTCAGTTGATGGTCCAGCGGTTTTGGGGTTCCTCTGAGAGCATGGACCCCTGCCCTGATGCTGCCCTTTCCCATAAATTATAACAAAGTTCCACTCTTTGGACAGGAATGGATTGGACTTGGCAATGCAGAGTGACCATATATTGGAAGCACTTTATGGTTCTATACATCTATAGGATATCATCTTGCTGACCTCTGTCTGGAAGAAGGGGAGTGGACGGACAGGAGGGGAAAGGAGACTGTTGGGAGGATGTGACATGTATGGAGCAGAGAAGAATAGTGTGCTGTCACCGGACAGGGAGAGCAGTGGAAGCTGCATATAGGGGGGCATGTAAATTTATATGTGAATGTACATTTTCACTCAGTTATGTTAAATAAAAATTAAAAGAAAAGATGTGTTCTACTTCCACTTTTGTCATTAAATCGTTTTGCTACCATTAACATTGTATCAGTATTTTCATTTCTCAGCTTGTTTGTCTATCAAAAATGTGGAGATAAAAAGAGGACCTTGCATACCTTCACCTTGGAGGTGAAGATGATCAAGTAAAACTATAATGATAAAGAATAACCAAAAATGCTACATAATCATTTTAAGCCTTGTAATTATTTTATTACAGTAAGACACACACACATATAGAGAGAGAACTATGTTTCATTTGGCTTTCTTCTGTCAATCAATTTTTTTATTATCAGTCCTAGTGTTCTTTTAAGTGATAGCACAACCCAGTTTTTTCCCTAAAGTCAGTCTACCCTTTTTCTTCCGTCTTTTTTCTTTCCTTCCTTCTTTCTCTCCTTTGCTCCCTTTTCCTTTCTTCTGTCTTTCCTGCTTCTTTCTTTCTTTTCCTTAGTAATGTGGTATTTACAATTGTTTGATCAAGTAAATTAATATTTTTATCTGACCAACTCTGTTGGTTAGTAGACAATTATATGGTTATGTATGGGTTAATTCATGTACTTTCTTTACCCCAAATACCAAATATCACTGTGTTCTCATGCTAAAAACACTGAGTAAGATGAAACTTTACTGTTTTTCTTATTTTTTGTAACAACTTGTAATTCTCTGTAACAATTATGAGCTAGAGATTGAAATCATAGAAAGATTATATGACATCAACCCGAGTCTCTTTTAAAACACAAAAATGTGTTTTAAAAAAAAATAGTATTTAGTTGCTATATGGATGATGTTTCAGATGAGAACTTTCCAGGAAATTTGTTTTTATTAATTAGAATGTAGATGTTCAACTTTTAGACTTATTTTTGTTTTTATTTTTATCGTATGCTTTCTAAAATCTAAAATATTAACATAAGCAGGAGTACATGAAGAAGAAAAAAGGTAGAAAACATTGTACATATCAAAATTTCACTACCTGGTATATTATTCTGAATGTACTACATTAAAAAAACAAACAAACAAACAAACACTGCAGTCGAGTTGAGTCTAACTCATAATAACCCTACAGGACAGAGATGAATTGCCCCAAAGAGTTTCCAAGGAGCGTTTGGTAGATTTGGACTGCCAGTCTTTTGGTTAGTAGCCATAGCTCTTAACTAGTACTAAACCAGGGTTTCCATAATAGTATCACAATTTTCCTAAAGCATTGTGAAGAAAAGATATTTCATGTGCTATAAAATTTCTATTTGAAGCATTTGTGTATTTCTTTCAGGAACCAAGTACATTTTTCTGGGACTTCTCCTATTAAAAGATATTTACATATGTTGTTGTTCTTGTCAGCTGCTGCCAAGCTGGCTTTGAGTCATGGTGACCTTGTATAGAACAGAACAAAATAGTGCCTGGTCCTGTGCTATCTTCATGATTGTTTGTATGTTTGAGTCTACTGTTGTGGCTGTTGTGTCAACCTATTCCATTGAGGGTTTCCCTAATTTTTGTTGACACTCTACTTAACCAAAATACTTGTAGAGACATTTGTGTGACTTCTAAAAGTGTCCTACACTGTGCTGAACAGTGTTAAACTAGCTATACCATTTAACTGAAGCCAAAGTAGGAAGTTCCTTCCCACTGATATCAAGATAGCTAGATCTGCTGACTTACCCCATCACAGATGAGAAACTAGAACAAGAGAGAAACTGGTGGATAGGCAGCTATAGGTGGATCAGAAATAGAATATCTAACAGATTTATTCCCCATATTGGGAGGTGTTGAAGAGGGTCTATGCAGATGTGCTAACATATTGTAACAGTCTTCTACATCCTATATAAAAAGATAGTGTATAGTCATCTTTAGACGCAGGAACCCCACTCACCAATAAAATGTGTTCTAGGGAATGTCAAGCCCTGGCCCATTTGGCTTGCCCCTCCTCCTTCCTAAGGGCAGTCGTGAATAAGGGATCTAATAGAAAAAGAGTTCCATCCCAAATGTCCTGTAGTTGGAGAGAGGAGCGGAGGTCTTAACAATTATGAGAAACTCTCAGAAATACTTGGCTAATAGAGGAAGAGAGGGATAGTAGATTTGGTTAAAGCATTATGCAGGAGACTAAAGCTCCAGGATTGACTCATGAAATCAAGGCCCAGTAAAATCTGTTTTGTCAGATTCCCTTCTACTTTTTTTTTTCCTAAAGACAAAACCTGTTGCCATCAAGTTGATTCCAAATCATAATGACCCTATACAGCAGAGTGGAACTACCCCGTAGTTTCCAAGGAGTGCCTGGTGAATTCAAACTGCCAACCTTTTGGCTAACAGCAGTAGCACTTAACTGCTACACCACCAGGGTTTCCCTTTCAGTTATACAAGCTAGTAAATCATGGAGGAAAGTGTCATTTCCTTGAGGACTGTGTATTTGTTGATATTCCTAATAGCTGTTTATTAATTAATTGTCATCGTACAAAAAGGAAAAAATACAGACAAGCAAAAATAAATTATCCTTGCACTGTGCTTACCACTTCAGATGAGCATGGTCGTGCAGTGGTTAGAGTGCTAATGAGAAGATCTACAGTCCAAATCCATCAGCTGCTCCTTGGAAGAAGGATGTAGCCATCTGCCTGCAGAAAAATTTACAGCCTTGGAAACCCAATGAGTTGGTTCTACTCTATCCTTTTGGGTGGCTGTGAGTTGGAATTGATTCTATGGCAGTGAGTTGCTTTTTTGATATACTTAACACCTTAGTGGTGTGTATCATTATAGAACTCTCTCAATACATTTGTTTAACTAAGTGAATTCACACAATAGATATAAATGTGCTTTAGAGCTGATATATCCAAACCAGTTCAGAATGTAATCTTGCACATTCTATTAAGAGTATTATCACTTTTAAGTCTTTCTTGATCTAGCACTATCCCTTTTTTTGATCCTAGCTGATGAAAGGGACCAGGAAAATTGTTCTGAAGAATTGTTTTGAAAAAAATGAAAATTGTTTTTGGCTTGTCTGATTGCTTCGTTTTGGTTTCTTCTACTATCACCTCCCTGTATTTTTATAAACTGGATGTTACCTCTAAAAGCTTAATTGATTAAAATTGAACTTTTTGTACATCATAGGTATATTCTGTATTTTATTTTGCATCACTTTGAAAGACACATAATAGCTGTTGGAGCCACCATAATGATATTTAATTTAAACTCTAGGCTAGAATAAAGACAGAACCCTTATTCCCGCCAATCTAGCTCAATATATTGTATATATAGAGACTTAATAATTGTTTGGTAAAATGTAGAGTTCAATACTGCTTCTTGCTGGAGCAGGAGAAAAGTAGGGTGGAGAACTCAGATTCTAGTAAAATGACCCAAATTACTGGTCTGACTGAGACTGGAAGGCCCTAGAAGACATGCCCTCTTAGACTCTCTGTTAGCCCCAGACTAAAATCATTACTGAAGCAAACTCTTTAGATGAAGATTAGGCTGGACATAAACTGGTGAAGAGTGTGCTGCTTAGCTCAAATAGATAGATGAAACTAAATGGGCAGCTCCTGTAGGTAGGTGAGAAGAGAAGACAGAAAGGGATAAGAGCTGATTGAATGGACACGAGAAATCCCAGATGGAAAGGAGGAGCATGCTGTCACATTATAGGGAAAGCAGCTAGGGTCACATGATAATGTATGTATATGAGAAACTAACTTAAACTATAAATTTTCATTTAAAGCACAATTATATATATTACAGGTAGGTTTTTGTATATAGATATGTGCATCTTCTTGTCCTTGAGGATTTTACCCATTAATTAAGAATGAAGACTTAATGGTCTTAGAATCCATCTTAGAAGCTTTTGATTTTGTGTTTATGTTGATAGTGTGTCTAACATTTGTGATTAAGTTTTCCTTTCTGTATTATTAAAGTCAGTTTTTATATACCAACTTATGCTGGAGGACTGTGGTCTAGAAGCACACTGTATGGCCAGAGCAAATAGGCCAGATGTTACCACCTTGCAATGTGTAGTCCACCTATTAAATAATTTACATTTTCAAATTTGAGGTTTATATAATCTACAATAGCTCTTTAAATGTCAAGCATTAACCAAACCAAACCCACCGTCAGTTTCTTAAAAAAAACTAATACTAACAGCTGATACACCTACATAAAACAAAGTTGATAAACTTCTACCAGTTGACCTTTAAAATGATCATCAGCTAAAAGAATTTTGATCTTTTCTGCAACAAGGATAATCTTATTATTCATGTTCTTTCCACAATTATTCTCTTTTTTATTTAGCTTGTCTGTATTGGTGACCCAGCTCTCCCCTCCCAAATAACCCAAAACTTAGTATTTCAAATCATTTAACTTCATATGTATTTTCCATATTCTGGAAAATTTTGTGTCTACACTGTACTCAGTATAGCTGTTTTTCTGCAAACTTTGGATTTTAACTGTTTGAACTGAACAGACCAATGAAACCTGTTTTTTGGATAAAACTTACAAACAGAACAAACTTTTCAACATGTAGGTAGAGCTTCTGTTTCACTCTTCTAAAATGGTTCATGCTCATCACATGCTTAAATTTGCATTCTCCTTTGTTAAACTTTTCAGTTCCTTCTTTCTTTTTCCAACCCAAATTTACAAATCAGGAGTCCAACACATGATGTGGTTTAAGAGAATTACTGCACAGAACTATTTTCTCTGTTGCTTGCTACAATGACTGAATATCCTTTATGTGGATTCAGTCCTTCGAAATACTATTGTAGAAGACTAGATTAAAATGTGCATCACCTTAAATTAGTATGCCCCAATACCTATTATGTAGAACACTTCTATGAAATTCTTGGGGTATGAGAAAGTGGGAGACACATGATGGTCAGATAAATTTAGACAATGCTACAAGCTATATTTTTCTCTTGGAGATTACAGTACTGTTAAGCTTAACAATAAAATTCAGGCCTTAACCAAAAATACATGTGTTTAACTTTGTGTTACCCAATGTTTCTCAAACATATTGACCAAAGAACTCAACACCTATAAATATTTTATAGTGCATGTTATTTGGAATATGCTTTGGGAAACACTGTTTAAAGCTATAATCAGCAAAAATTTGCTTTAGAACTATAAAACTAGTTGAAAATCTTACATTACTAGTAATGTAGTTTAAGCCTCAGGTTTTTCAGAAAACAAGAAATGAGCCAAAAAAAAAGAAAAAAAAAAAATCCATTGCCATCTAGTCACTTCTGACCATGGCAACCCTATAGGACAGAGTAGAACTGCCCTGCAGGGTTTCCAGGAGCAACTAGTGGATGTGAACCTCCAGTCTTTTGGTTAGCAGCCATAGCTCTTAACTACTGTGCCACCAGAGCTTTGATAAAGAAAGAAGCCTATAAAATTAGATAAATAGCTAAAATACTAAACCAGGATTAGAACCGATATTTCCTATCTGATTCCTGTGAACACAAACAATCTACCTCCATAATTCTACAATTGAAATGAAGCACACAAATTATTTGGTTAAGATGCTACAGAGCTATAGATCACATAAGCCTCAGCTGAGTTACTGGCTTTCTTATTTCTGTCATCTCATGAGATATGATGGGGGAAGGAGTACAAGTCTTTGTGGGTTTTTTTGTATGTTGTTTGTTTGAAAAAATGAGATCAACCTGTACATATAGCTAAAAAATTTACTTTTTTCATCTGACCTTATATTATTGGCTGGCATCATGTATAATATAACATATTAAATATGACCCTGGAATATAATTCTCAACTCTTTTAGACCCAAACACTCACTTGTTTTAATGGCAAATATTTTGTAATGCCTTCTTTATTATGTTGAGGTGAAATGCATTGTTAATATAATCTATGTAGATAAACAATTTATAAAAAGGCATTATAGTACCTTAGCTATAGTGTATGGGATAGTGAAAAGGAAAATAATTTATAATGAAATAATACAGTGAAATGTTCAGGCATGACGACATTAGAAGGCACAGTGCAGAAACTGGATGCCTGTACTTACATGTAGCATCAATGCAAATGCCGCAGCTGTAATAGTAGACTGAGTTATGAAGAAGTACAGATGAGTGGCACTGCCACAGGGGATGTGTTTTTTTCCCAGAATGGTAAACTACTCTTGGTAAAATTCTGGACAAAACACAGCACATTCTTTCCTCTATTTACATAATAGCTGTATTCCTGGGAAACTCATATTAAAACCATAAAAAATAAAACCCTTTGTAAGTAAAAAAACCCTGGTGGTATAGTGATTGAGCACTACAGCTGCTAAACAAAAGGCTGGCAATTCACATGTACCTGGTGCTCCTGGAAAATCTATGGGCAGTTCTACTGTGTCTTACAGCATTGGCTATGAGTGAGAATTGACTTGACGGCAGTGGGTTTGGTTTTTGGTTTTATGAGTAAAATAGAATCAGGCTCTGGATTCAGATCATTATGAACAGGATTTCCTCCACATAAATGTTCATAGAAGCATCTTAAAATTATGAAGAATGCAGGGGCATGCATTCTTTCTCTATGTAGAACTTTCTTGAGATGCTAGGACATCCAGAATCTTCAGCCCCTGCCCACTAATCTCAAGTAGCACATTCTCTCTTCCCCATCCCAGTCATTGTGATATCTAAAAAACTTGCCTGCAAATTTTCAACAAAAGTTGGGAATATACAGACTGTATTTTAAAGATTGCCTAGCGTTCCATTAGGGTCCATGGGTGGCACAATCTGCATGACTACTCACCTAAAGGCTTGTAGTTCAGACCCATCCAGTGGTGCCATGGAAGAAAGGTCTGGCTGTTTCCATAAAGGTTACAGCCAAGAAAACCATGTAAGCCAGTTCTACTCTGTAACACCTGGGGCTACCCTGGGTTAAAATCGGCTTGATGGCAATGGGTTTGGGATTTTAGTTTAGAGGGAAAAAATAATCAAGTTATCTCTGTTCACTATATTCAAGTTTATGATCGTTTTAAATCACCGGCAATCATAAAGTGAGTCACTTACTGAGAGTTTACAATAGCTCAGGTATTCTGTTTACATTTGACTGGTTAACCTTTACAGCCACTGTGTCAGTTATTATTTTTCCATTTTACAGATGGAGAACTTGAGGCTCAAAGATGTCAAATAGCTTTCCTCAGGGGAACCAGAATCCAAAGTCAGATCAAAGACCATGGTTAAGCCCATGAGTTTAACTACTACAATATATTGACAGGTAGTTTTTATTGCTTCTTAGGGCAGCCATTGTTTCTGTGCAATACTTTCCCTACTTTCTGGTGCAGCTTCCATTTGTAACTCTATTTCCTTTTTGATCTTTATGCAGCAGTTCTTTTCTAGAAACCTGTGAAACTATTCCCCACTCCCTTCTCCTTCTGACTTTTAAAGTGCAGATCTAGGCTAGATTTGAATCTGCTACAGTTGGTCCTAATGAATATCCCTGCCCTAAGGCTGTCTTTGAGTGAGTGACTCAATGTAACAGAGCAAATTCAATTTTATTAAAGAAGTTTGAGAATTTTTAACCTGAAAGAACATGTCTAGGAAGTAAAGTGTTACGTTGCCACTTCTCCTCACCAGCTATTTGTTCTTTAAACTGGTGGAACTGTTGCTACTACCACCAAAATTTCACCTGAAGATACTGTTTCAGTGGTTATGAATGACCTCCTCCTTAGTGGACTACTTTTTTTCTCCATTATGAAAGTGGTAGTAATTTGAGGACAGAGAACATATATATTGCACATAGTAAGTTCACAGTAAATACTTGTTAGGTGTCTACACGAAGTTGAGCTCAGCATTATTTAGGACAATAATTATAATAAACATGAACAATTTCTCGCATAGACTTTTTGTGCTTTGGTTTACACATGTATAAAACAAGTGTTTTTCCTAATTCACATGTCATGAAAATACAGTGAGATTATTTGTGAAATTATAGAATGGTCCCAGCACATAGGAGACGTTAAAAAAGAATCTTTCTCCTTTCTGTAGTTTCCCCACAACCTCTTTCCTTCACAGAATGCATTCCACTGGCATTGAAGATTCAAATTTTGAACCTGTGTACATACAGGTTTTCTTGTTTTTGTTTGATTTCTGCATGATAAGTATATGGATATTTTGATGGTATTTCTGGACATGATCCACAAACTTTTAATCTTAGGTTATATATACAGGTAGTCCATAACTTACAAAGGAGTTCTGTATCAATAGCTCTGTCTTAAGCTGGTTCTGGCATAAGTTGAATACTTTGTTTTTTTTTTTCAATTTTTTTAACTGTTGCCTTTTATCATCATTATCTTTATAAATATGATCTTTGTCTTTGAAAGTTAGAAACATTTCATATAAACTTACAAATATACTTTAATGCATATTACTAATGATAATAGCCAGCCAAGTGCCATTATATATATTATATTATTACATATTAATATAGAATTCCATATTTACAGAGCCATGGTGTGTGCAGTGGTTAGGAATTCAGCTGCTCCTTGGAAACACTATGGGGCAGTTCTGCTCTGTCTTGTGGGGCCACCGTGAGTTGGAATCAACTCAACAGCAGCAGGGTTTTATACACACAGACACAGACACACACACACACGTATATATTCACAGAGAGCCCATTCCCTTAATTAGGATGAAAGAGGAAACTAGAAGGCAGTGCCCTCGTGAACTGTGTTGCCTACTTGTGTGATCACTACGTGTGTCTGACTCTTGAGGGAATGTTCAGCTGACTGCTTTGTACTGAGAATCAGTTATCTTGAGGAGCCTGCAAGAGTAAAGCCTCAGATCTGAGAGTTGAGTCTTATCTGAAAGACTAGGCCTTTCCTGTTGACAGTTGCCAGGGATGGAGCATAGTGCTCAGACAGGCAGGTTTAACTGAGTAGGTGGGTCTGAAATTGGTAGAGACTAAATTTGATCTCAAAGGTCAAGAAATCAGAATGTTTGGAAGTGTACTGTTGTATAATTACTATTAAATATGCCACCTATGATCCACTGTAAGTTAGCAAACTGGGAGCCAAGAAGGAAGAACACCAATGAGATGTTTGTTTTTTCAATTTCTCTTTGTCTCCCTTTTTTTTTTTAATCCCTTCAGGGTTGCACATGAGCTTTGGAAAGGGATGTGTGACTTCAACCATTTTATTAGTTTAGTTTATTTTCCCTCAGTCACAATAAACTGTTTTAGCTATGCTAGGGACAATCAGATACTAGTCACTTGCCTATGCTTGGCCAAGTGCCTAAAGGAGGATCAGTAAACAGCTCTCACCCCCCACCCCAGTTGTGTATGATTGTCCCAATGGCAATCAGTTTAAAGACCACGATGGCAAAACAAAGCTGGGTGAAACAGGAAGGACCATGTGATCCAGTTGCCTTTGGACCATCTGAAAATTCTCTTAATGCTAAACTGGAAACCTGGTGGCTTAGTGATTAAGTGCTAAGGCTGCCAACTAAAAGGTTAGCAGTCTGTCTGAACTCACCAGGTGCTCCTTGGAAACTCTGTGGGCAGTTCTACTCTGTCCTATAGGGTCACTATGAGTTGAAATCGATTTAATGGCAATGGATTTGGTTTGGAATGCTAAACTTGGAAGATCTGGCTTCTATTTTTGTAAAGAAAGACAGAATACTAACATGTATGATTTGTTGCTGTATCCTCAGAGCTTACCTAGGATATGGTGTCCACTAAGAATTTGTAGAATGAATAACTGAGCCAATGTATGTATATATTGAGTTTTGTCTTATTTGGTTCCTATCACTATATTTCATAACCACCATCGAAGCTATAGTACATGTAACTTTTTCAGATTCACTCAAAACCCACTGAGTGCCTTCTACAAGCAAAGAACTGAGCTAGCTCCTCTGGGAGGCATCTCACGTTAAGAAGCTTGAAAATCTAGTGGTAGAGATAGATGCAGACACGAATCTCTCTTTAATGTGTAACCTCAGAGACTCTGACATTCCCCAACTCGTCAACTTTCCTCTTTTTGTGAGCATTTTTCTGTTTCTCTTTCCCTTAAGAACACTTGCAGTTCTGCGTTTCATCTTCTTTGCCTGATTCACTCCCTTGTTGCTATTCTTATATTCTTTGCTATCTTCTGTTATTCTTACTGCTCTAATAGCTCTCTCCTCTCTCTTTCAAGTGTTGAGTGTATCCTTCCTGACTGGAAAAGGGACTTCTATGGAGGCTTTTCTTTTATATCTTTCAAGTTTGATTTCTTTTCATTTTCTTTCAAATTTTCTGCACATTAAACAGGCCATTCCTAACTTTTGGTAGAACAGCCCTACTGTTTTACTGATTTTTTTCCTGGAAAGTATATAGCAAATATCTTAGTAAAATGAAAAGTCTGTGCCTAGTGTGCCACTTCCTTATTTCCTAAGCACATAGTATAGTACAGAAGCTGGTTAAACTTCTTAATGATGAACCTGTGTATGCTAACTTGTAAACAAAATCGCTGAAATCAGGTGAGTCACAAGTATAATGACCTGAAATGTGAGTTATGTCGCAAAGTTCCAATAAAACGAATTAAGGCAAAAAAAATATACAGCATATTCAGTTTGGGAGACAAAAGAAAACAATAGAGTTAAATACTACTTTGCATTTTTTGGCAGATATTTCATTACCATATTTCTGATTTTGTATAACAGTTAAAAACTCACCAAATTTGCTCATATGTATCAGTTCCTTCAATCTTCACAACTGTGTTGTGAAGAAATCAGAGTCATATCGTGGCTGTAATTTTTAGCAGATAAGTCAAATGCTAAATAATGTCTCCAAAGCCACCAGATCAAGATCTCAACTGAAGGCCTTCTTTTTTTTAACTGTACTTTAGATGAATTTTTACAGAACAAACTAATTTCTCAAACCATTAGTACACCTGTTGTTTTATGACACTGGCTAACAACCCCACACCAGGTCAATACTCTGCCTTTTCAACCTTGAGTTCCCGATTACTGGCTTTCCTGTCCCCTACTACCTTCCAGTCCTTGCCGCTGGGTTGGTGTGCCTTTAAGTCTCATTTTGTTTTATGGGCCTGCCCAATCTTTGGCTGAAGGATGAACCTCGGAAGTGATTTCATTACTGAGGTGAAAGAGTGTCCAGGCGCCATACTCGCAAGATTTCTCCAGTCTCTGTCTGGTCTTCCTTTTTGAATTAGAATTTGTGCTACCTGTTCACAAGCTCTATGCAGAACCCTCTGTTGTGATCCTTGTCAGAGCAGTCAGTGGCAGTAGCTGAGCACCATCTAGTTGTACTGGATTCAGTCTGCTGGAGGACATTGTAGATGTGAGCCACTAGTCCTCTGGACTAATCTTTCCTTTATATCTTCAGTTTTATTCATTATTCCTTACTCATGAAGGGATCAGACCAGTGGAGTATCCTAAGATGGTCACTCAGAGATTAAGATCCCAGATGCTATTCACCAAAGTAGAATGTAGAACATTTTCCTTATAAAGTAGGTTATGGCAATTGAGCTAGATATTTTTGGAGATCATAGTCTCCCCAGGCCCTAAGCCCAGCAGTTCTATCCCTTAGGGATTTTGGATGTGTCTGTGGACTTCCATGACCTTGCCTTGTACAAAGTTGTGCTGGCATCCCCGGGTTTGTGTACTGTCTTACCCATCACTGAAATTACTACTTATCTATTGTCTATCTAATGTTTTGCCATCCCATTCAGTCCCCTCCCTGGTAAGCATCAAAGATTATTTGTGTGTGTGTGTGTAAACTGTTTATGAGTTTTTACAGTATTGATGTCATACAATAGTTGTCCTTTTGTGATTGACTCATTTCATTCATTATAATATCCTCTGGTTTCCTCCATGTTATGAGATGCTTCACAGATCCCTCATTGTTCTTTACTGTTGCTAATACTCCATTGTGCGTGTGAACCACAGTTTGTTTATCCCTTCATCTGTAGATGGGGATCCAGGTTGTTTCCAACTTCTTGCTGTTGTGAACAATGGTGCAACGAATGTGGAAGTGCGTATGTCTATTTCTGTAATGGCTTATTTCTCTAGGATATATTACTAGCAGTGGGGTTGCTGGAACATACAGTATTTTTATTTCTATTGTTTTCCCAAATAGTTGTATTATTTTTATTCTCACCAGCAGTATGTAAGAGTTCCAGTCTCTCCACAGCCTCTCCAATATTTGTTATTTCCTGTTTTTGTGATTCCTGCCAGGATTACCAGGGATGAGATGGTATCTCATTGTGGTTTTCATTCACATTTTTCTAGTGAGCATTTCCTCATGTGTATTTTTGCTGCTTGAATGTCTTCTTTGGTAACCCAAAAAAACCCACTGCTGTCAAGTCGAACTCACAGTGACTCTGGAGGTCAGAGCAGTACTGCCTTATAGAGTTTCCAAGGAGTGCCTGGTAGATTTGAACTGCTGACCTTTTCATTAGCAGACATAGCACTTAACTCACTATACCGCCAGGGTTTCCTACACCATCAGGGTTTCCAGCTCTGCCAGGGTTTCCGCTTAGGTGAAGTGTCTTATTTCCTTTGTCCATTTTTTTAATTGCATTTTCATCTTTTTGTTGGAGAGCTGTTGTAAATTTTAGAGATTAGACCCTTGTCTGATTTATAATAGCCATTTTTTCCCCCAGTCTGTAGGTTCTCTTTTTATCCTTTTGGTGAAGTCTTTTGATGAGCGTAAGTGTTTAATTTTTAGAAGATCCCGATTATCCAGCTTATCTTCTGGACTCTGTGTATTGTTGGTTATGGTTTGTAGCTTGTTAATGTTGTATATTAGGGCCCATAGCATTGATCCTATTTTTTTTCTTCTATGAACTTTGTAGTTTTTCATTTTATATTTAGGTCTTTGATCCATTTCAAATTCATTTTTTGTATATGATATGAGGCATGGGTCCTGTTTCACTTTTTTGCAGATGGACATCTAGAGTTGTTAAAAAGATTCTTTTGTCCCTATTAGATGGACTTTGAACGCTTGTCAAAGATCAGGTAGCCATAGATGGATGGATTTACATATTAGTTCTCAATTCTGTGCCATTGGTCAATGTATCTGTCATTGTACTAGTACCGGACTTTTTGACTAATGTAGCTATGTAGTAGGTTCTGAGGTCAGGTAGTGTGAGTCCTACTTTCTTCTTCTTCAATAGTGCTTTACTTATGTGGGGCTTCTTCCCTTTCCATGTAAAGTTAATGATAAAGTTTCCCATCTCTTCAAACAATGATGTTGGTATTTGGATTGGAATTGCATTGTACTTGTAAATTGCTTTGAGCAGAATTGTCATCTTCGTAATGTTGAGTCTACCTATCTGTAAGCATGGTATGTTTTTTCCACTTGTGTAGATCTCTGGTGGTTTCTTGCAGTAGTGTTTTGTAGTTTTCTTTGTATAGTTCTTTTATATCCCTTGTTATATTTATTTCTAAGCATTTTATTTTTTAGAGGCCATTATAAGTAGAATTATTTTCCAAATTTCCTTTCCATCATTCTCTATTGGTATCTCAGAATTCAACTGATTAGTGTGTGTTTATCTTGTATCTCGTTACTCTACCAAATTTTTCTGTTAGTTCCAGGTTTCCTTATAGAGTCATATGGATTTCTTACATATAGCATCATATAATCTGCATATGGGGACAGTTTAACTTCTTTATTACCAATTTGGATGCACTTTATTTCTTTTTCTTGCCTTATTGCTCTACCTAGGATTTCCAGTACAGTGTTAAATGGAAGTAGTGATAAAGGGCATCCTTATCTTGTTCCTGTTCTCGAGGGAAATGTTTTCAGCCTCTGTCCATTAAGAATGATGTTAGTCATTGGTTTTACATAGATGCCCTTTCTTATGGTGAGAAATTTCTCATCTAGCCCTATCAAATGAAGGCATTCTTACTATCAGGACACAATCCTTCTGCTTCTTCAAGCTATATACTTTGTTGTATTAGGTCATTTGTGTTACATTGAAATATGATTTTACTTTTCTTGCACCACATGATCTGTTAGAAATACTGTTTCACTAAAACCTTGTACAGAAAATTGAATATAGATTATTTTTATGGTAATCCAATGGTACTAAACTTCTTACGATATAGAACTCAGTCTTTAGCAACTACTAACATAGATAGCACTGCTTGAAGCACAGGAAGAAGAAAAGCCCAGGAAACAGACTGTGAATCCAAATAGTTGCATCAATCCAAAGAAGACTCTCTAGTATTTCAAAGACTGGGTTAGACTGAGCACTCTTACCAAATTGTCTATGTCAGCTGCTTAATACCAGTGCCGAATATCAAAGTACTTGAGAATTATAGGAACGTATATTATTGTATATCATTAAACAAAGATGGTCTGTATATTATTAAACAAAGATGGTCTGACTTTTCAAAGTTTGTGGAAGAACATACTTGTTTTAGCAAAACTGCATGGAATAACAGTGAAACACACCAGTCCTGCACCATCTTTACAGATGTGCTATGTTTGAGATCATTGTTGCAACCAGTCTATCAATCCATCTCATTGAGCATCTTCTGCTTTTTGCTGACTCTCTAATTTACCAAACGTGAAGTCATACTCCTGGGCTTGGTAACTTCTGATAACATGTCTCCTCAAAACATGTAAGACAAAGTCTCACTGTCATAACTTCCAAAGAGGATTCTGGCTGCACAACAAACCTGTTTGTTCTTCTAGCAATCAGTGATACATTCAGTATTCTTCATCAACACCATAAGTCAAAAGGATTGGTTCTTCTTTGGTCTTCCTTATTTGCCTGCATATGAGGTGGCTGAAAATATGGCTTGGTTCAGTCACATCTGAGTCCTCAAAGTGATGTCTTTGCTTTTCAACACTTGAAAGAAATCTTTCACAGAAAATTTGCCCAATGCGGTATGTTTTTTGATTTCTTGACTGTGCTTTCATGAGTGTTGATTGTGGATCCAAATAAAATGAAATCCTTAACAACTTCCACATTTTATCTGTTTATCATGACATTCCTTATTGGTCCAGTTGTAAAGATTTTCTGTTTTCTTTATGTTGAGGTATAATCCACACTGAACACTGTAGTCTTCAGTCTTCATTAGTAAGTGTTTCAAGCCCTCTTCACTTTTATTAGGTAAGGTTGTGTCATCTGCCTAATATAGGTTGTTAATGATACTTCCTCCAATTATGATGCCTTGTTCTTCATATAGCCTAACTTTTTGGATTTTTTTGCTCAGTGTACAACTTCAGTAAATACATTGAAAGCATACAACCCCAGGATACATTGTTCTTAATTTTAAGCCATGTAATAACCTTTTGCTCTGTTTAAACAACTACCTCATGGTTAAGTACGGTTTTCACATGAGCACAGTTAAATGTCATGAATTCCCATTCTTCACAATATTATCCATAATTTGTTGTGATCCACACAATTGAAGCCTTTGGATAGTCAGTAAACACAAGGTAAACATCTTTCTGGCATTCTTGCTTTCAGCCAAGATCTACCAGATGCCAGCTTGTTTTTTACATTTGGATTTTCCCAGTATTATAAGGGTCTCTTTGGCATAAATACAACACGAGTACTGGCTGAGGAAGTGGGAAAGGAGAGTGTTGAAGGCCTGCCTGCTGGAAATACCTAATATGTAGTGTTACAAATTTCAAGTCTGAGAATCACTGTCAAGATGCATCTAAAGCTTTTTGAAGAATGATGACCAAATCTTAACTCTTCCTTTTATGGAAATCAACAGGACTAGGAAGAATTGAAGAGATGCATTCTCTGTACCCTGCTACTCAACACAAGTGAGGCAAAGAAGCACAACAGATCACAGATCAACTGTGGGTGGCACACAGTGTTGATAACCCTTAGGTAGCTTAAGAGTCTCTTGGGCTCACACCAATTATAGAAGAGTTTTGACTGTCAAATTTCCCAGGACTTTGGCGATTTCTACCTTCTCTGATTACCTATTATAATTTGCTACACAGAAAAAAAGACCTGGATGAATATGCTCGTTCTCAGTGGTTGTTCCTGAAGAGTGGGATGACTGGGGAGAGACTTCCATTTTTACTTCACATTCTTTGAAATTATCTGCATTACTTTTGTTATAAAAAAAGAGTTTTAATGTGCTATATTAAAACCCAAATTGAAGAGAGGCAGGTCACCTAAACATTTCAGGCAATGGATGTGATTATCAGATTAGAGGAAAAAAATTATTCTGTTTTCTAAATTAGATTTTACCAATATAGCTAAAGTTTAAAAGGTATCAGGAAGAAATATGTTTTTCATTCACTTCTCTTCTTTTACAAGCATTGGATTACTTCATTGCATCCAGAGATTTTTGTGTGTCTAACTTTTTATTCAACGGATAGACTGTATTCTTGGACCTAGTAGATGACTAATGAGTGTTTGTTGAATGAATACATCAAAAAAATCTCAATCCTATTTTATTTTGGTATCAGAATAATTTTTACAATGAAAGGATACTAGTTTGGGCTCTGAAACCATATTTTTATTAACCTAAAAGATTTTATAATATCTCTACAAGTTACCTTAGAAAATTCCCTGTGTATTTTCAGGGAGTGGTTTATATAGTAAAAAGCATGATTTAACAAATAGGTTACATGTCACATTTCAATTTCTAAAGGAATTATAAAATAAATTTTGTGTCAACCAAGTTCTTTCATATTATTTCATTAAGTATCCCTCACAACTACTTCTCTGATGCTGTTCTCCTGAGTTCAAAGGGAATGATTGAATGACTGGATAGATGAATGAATGCTCTGCTTAAGATCCCAAAGGCGAAGGATAGCGAAGACAGGGGTTTAGTGTTCATTGACCCTATCTCCCCACACTACTGCTGGCCCCCTGAGCAGCGTTGTCTCTCCAGAACAAAGAGGTAGCACTGTGATGCTTTTTTCCATGGCAGTAAAGAAGTGGGTCATTTGTTGTGGTGAATACTTGGCAGAAAAAGATGAAAGACTAGGACAAATAAGAAATGCCTGCTTACTATAGGTGCAGTTTAATATCTTGATAGTTGTCAATACTATTTAAGTTTTATGATCACCATGAAGAAGTCTTCACCGTTTTTAAATGTACAGACTCACATTTCTTCTCAAGTGTCCCTAGACAATTTCCCTCCATTCTGTGCTAGGAAAGAGAGAGAGAGCAAGTTTTTAATAGATCTGAAAACGGATTTCTTTTTTATATCTTATTAAATTTCACATTTTAAAATTGACAGAAAGGTTCTTTTTAGTTGCTATTGTTAGCTATACTTTGAAGAAAGAGTTTTCAGGAACAAGTTAGCTTTCACAAAAACTTCTTTTCCTTTTTTATTCTCCTTTTCCCTGTTTTTTTAAGTAAACTAGTTGCCATAAGGAAACGTGTTTGTATGCAGAAATGAATTTTTTTTGTTACATTTTGTTTGATGTTCACATGCATTTTAGTAGATTACCATGGCTTTGGGTGTTTACCTTTCTTTATCGTTTGTGTTTTGAACAGCATTTTCCCTTTCACCTATTGTTCTTGTGAATTAGACTTTCACAGCTGCATTTACAAACTATTCTGGAAACTGATAAAAGTTCTGCTTTGTGACCCACAACTTTTGGAACACAATCTACCCTTAGTAGATGCCAGTTAGGCCATGCTACCTGGTACCTCTCCCAGTCTAAGCACCTAGTGCAGGTGGCTGGCCAACACCAAAGTTGTTCAATTACCGCTTTTGATTAACCATCACAAAATTGCTCATTTCCAAGTTCTATTTAGAGCATGAATGTTCTTTAAATGACTTTCTTTTTTTCTGTTCCAAAATTCTTGGTCTCAGCTTTATCTGGCTGTGTTACCACGCTAAATATTTACCAGCTTAATGTCTCAGTAAAACCACTAGTGAATGTAATTATTATTGTGCTAGCTTTAATTCTCTACTAAAATTTAGATATATTTGAGGTATTAGTAATGTCTGCTGACAATGTTATTTTGATTCTTAACATGGAACAAATCCTGCTGGATAACTTTACAGAAAACAATTCGATTTACTGAAAATAAATCTAAGTAATGGAAATTCTTACTACTTGGGCTTATGCGTTACTTTAAGTATCAAAATCTACCTGGAAAAATCAGCTATAGTTTCCTCCCAAGTAATTGCTCACTGCTGTCAAGTTGATTGTGACATTCAGTGACCTTATAGACAGAGTAGAACTGCCCCATAGAGCTTCCAAGGAGCACCTGGCAGATTTGAACTGCTGACCTTTTTGTTAACAGATGTAGCACTTCACCACTATGCCACCAGGGTTTACTCTAAGTAGTTAGTTATAACCAGAAATGGGGGGGTAGGGGGACAGTAACACTGAATGCTTTTATTTAAATTTTGATACAGCATTAAATAAATTTGCCTTGAGTTCCTATTATAAAATGTCTAGTAGAAGTCTATCTTTACCTAAGAAGCAGGCTACTTCCAGATTTTTCATAAAGAATTGTTTTAGTAACTGTTACATTATTAAATTCTACCTTTCTCATTTTTTATGGAATGCAGGTGTCACTATCAAAGGAACTTCATGGTAAAAGTACTGCTGTTTCTCATGTGACCCGTTCAAAATCCTTCACTTCTCAAGATCTGCCGGGACAAATCTAACTAGCTCCTTAGATTGGCAGGCAAGAGACGCTTTTCCTGCCCTTCCTCCTAGATGCCATGCTTCCTAAACCACTTGTATTTGCAGAACCACAGTCCCTACTTTTATAAATGCTATGCAGCTGCAAAGACTCTCCTTCCACCTAGGGTTCCTCTTGAACTTCTGTTCTCCTCCACTAACTCAGTTGTAAAAGCTTCCCAAATAACGTCCTTCTTCCTACAAAATCCTTGTGGCATAAGTGATTAAGTGCTATGGCTTAAAAGGTTAGCAGTTCAAATCCACCAGGCGCAACCTGGAAACTCTAAGGGACAATTCTACCCTGTCCTTTGGGGTTGCTGTGAGTCACAATGCATGGCAGTGGGTTTGAATCACTTCTGGGGCCCAAACCCAAACCCGTTGCCATAGAGTGGACTCTGACTCATAAAGACCCTGTAGGACAGAGTAGAACTGCCTCATAGAGTTTCCTACAAGTGCCCACTGGATTTGAATTGCTGACCTTTAGGGTTAGTAGCCATTGCACTTAGCCAGTACACTACGTCTCCTCCTCTAGAGCAGAGGTTCTCAAAATGTTCAGTTCCCTTCCTAGACCTACTGAGTCAGAGACTGAGGTACGGCCTAATAATCTGTTTTAACAAGCCCTTCAAATGATTCTGATCAACTGCTATAAGGACAGAGAGATATCAACTTATATCTGTCTCAGTATCCTTAGACTCTCACTTCATGGTAGGTACTCAAAAAACAACTTCCTGAAACTACTACCGGTTATCCTGGAGTTGATTCTGACTCGTGTCAACTCCTTGTGTGTCAGAACAGAATTGTGCTTTATACAATTTTCAGAGACTGATTTTAAAGAAGTAGATCACCTGATCTTTCTTCTTACAGGCCTCTAGGTGGACTCAGGTTTCCAAACTTTGGGGTAGCAACCTACCATATAAACTATTTGCATCACTCAAGAAATTCTTCCTAGAAGCTAATTAACTTGAATAAATGTCTGAAGCCAATTTTCCCAAAACTCATTTACTGAATGATCACTGCCACTAATGATCAATTTACCTAAAATTATGCCTCCTGTAGGTGTTTTCTACATCGCTGGTAGTTTTCACACCTACACATCCTTCACGCCACTAATGAAATCTCAACTCTCATTTGAAACTCTCTGCAATTTCCCTGCACCTGAGGCAAGCCATGCCCTCTTACTTGTTCCCATTGTGAGTTAGCTGTAGGTTTCTCCCCTAATATTATGAATTGCTTGTGAACAAAACTTTTATTTGCTAGGTTTATACAATGCCTTGTGCATACTAGGAATTTGATGAATGCATGTTTATTTCTGTGACAGTATAATACCATTGGCCCTCAGTATCTGTGGGGTATTGGTTCCAGAACCCCCAACAGATACCAGAATCAGAGGATGGCATAGTATTTGCATATAACCCATGCATATCCTTCCGTGTACTTTATATCATCTCTGTATTACTCACAATACCTAACAAAATTTAAATACTGTGTAAAAAATTGTATCATCACAGTTGAAGACTTGCTCTGGAAGGTGACCTTTCTCTTCTGTGAATTTTTTGAGCTCTTCTACAAATGCTGTTGCTGATTTGCTGATGATGTTAAAGTTACTGAGGCTGTATCTCTCCTCGTGTCTTGAAACTTCTTCCTCTCAGTCTCCTGAGCCCTTAACGCTTAGCCTTTGAGAGACTGCATGGGCCACTTGATTGCTTTTTCAGGAATCATTCTTTCACAGAAACAAAGGGTACACACATAAAGAAGACATGAGGCAGACAATACTCACACAACAGCGCTGGAGCAAGATTGAGGATCTGGAAAAGGGCAGGAAGCTACAGCAGAGTACGCCTACACATTCTGCTTACATGTCCATTCATCCCCAAGGATTCAGCGTAGTTAGTGCTTGTCATGTGGCAAATTCAAGTTTTGGTTTTTCAGCATCTTTTTTCCCTTCAAATGTTTCTATCCCACAGTTGATTGAATACACAGATGGGGATTCTATGGATAAAGGAGGGCCAACTATATAATAATGAAGAGAATAGACTAGAACCAAATCTTGTGTTTAAATGCCACTTCCTCTACTTACCAGCTGTGTGGCTGTGGGAATTTTTTTTTTTTAATCATTCTTTGCCTCAATCTCCTTATCTGTAAGATGGTCATAATATAATAGGACTCTCTTCATAGGCTTATGAGATGATAAAATGAGTTTCTTGACTGAAAGTGCCTTGAACAATACGTGTATTTTCACTATATGAGGGTTTGTTGTTATTTCCTTCTGCTTTTATTCAGCTCTCTGCTTATGTGTCTTCACTTCACTATGTTCCTTCTTACTTTACTCCCTCTGTCTAGTTTGAATTTACTGTTTTCTCACAAAAAGATTAAAATATTACCACTTTTTAAAAGTAGTTAAGAAGTAAAGAGCTCATATCCTGTGGCCTAGTATTTTTCTAGCAGTCTGTTATTTTTTAATGATCAAAGTATTAGCAAAAAATTATATACAAAAATGTTCCCTTCAATGTTATTAACAATACTGTAGTACGTGGGAAAAAATTTGATTTTTATTACTGAAGTTGGCTAAGTAAATTAGGGTACATAATCTTCAGCTGTACTTCTTGCTGTCTTTTCAATTTGCCATGCAAGTTTCTGCCTCAAAGGCTTTGCACCAGCTGGTTCCACAACCTGGAATAATCCCCCTCAGCTCTTATTTGGCTAGCTCCTTCACCTTCTTTAAACCTTTGCTGTTTTATCACTTTAATAGTGAAGTCTTTCCTGGCTATTCTATTTAGAAATGTACTTATCACCAACTCCTTTTTCCTTTTCATAGTTGATTAAAAAAATTTATATAATGTGTGTCATTTCCTTCTATACATGCTTATTTTCTTGTTTATTATTGGGCTCCCCCAGTAGAATGTAAGCTCTGCTACAGTATAACAGAGAGCTCCATGGGGGCTGGGATGTCTGTAGGTTTCTGTGGGTTTTTTTAAATTTCCCCTTCTGCTTTATCATCAGAAACTACAATAATCTCTGTCACATATATATTCTTGTTATTAGGTGCCCTCTAGTTGGTTTTGACTTATAGTGACACATGGACAGCAGAATGAAACACCACCTGATATTACACCGTCCGCCAAATCACTGCTATGATTGTGTCCGTTGTTGCAGCCACTGTGTCAATCCATCTTGCTAAGGATCTTCATCATTTTTCACTGATCATCTGGTTTACCAAACATAATACCGTTCTCCAGGTAATGTGTCCAAAGCATGCAAGAAAAAGTCTTGACATCATTGCTTCTAAGTAACATTCTGACTCTACTTCTCCCAAGACTGTTTGTCTGGAAGTCCGTGGGATATTTAATATTCTTTGCCAACATCATAATTCAAAGGCATCAATTCTTCCTCTGTGTTCCTTAGTCATTGTCCAGCTTTCATATGCATGTGTGGGGATTGATAATACCATGACTTGGATCAAGTGCAACTTAGTTGTCAAAATGACATCTTTGCTTTTTAACATTTTGAAGAGGTCTTTTGCAGCACATTTGACAAGTGCAATATGTCATTTGATTTCCTGACTGTTACCTCCACGGGTGTTGTTTGTAGGTCTGAGTAAAATGAAATCCTTGACAACTTCACTGTTTTCTCCATTTATCAAGATGTTGCATATTGATCCTATTGTAAGGATTTTTGTTTTACCTATATCAAGGAATAATCCATATTGAAGGCTGTATTCTTTAGTCTTCATCAGTAAGTTCTTCAAGTCCTCTTTTCTTTCAGCAAGTAAAGTTATGTCATCTGCATATTATAGGTTGTTAATGAGTGCTCCTCCAATCCCAATGCTGCATTCTTCCTCACATAGTCCAGCTTCTCACATTATTTAACCAGCATACAGATTGAATAAGTGTGGTGAAAGGATGTAACCCTGACACACACCTTTCCTGTTTTTAAACCACACAGTATCCCTTTGTCGTATTTGAATGCCTGTCTCTTGGTCTGTCTACTGGTTCCTCAGGAGCACAATTAAGTGTTTTGGAATTCTCATTCTTTGTAGTATTATCCATAGTTTATTATGAGCCACCCAGATGAATGCCTTTGCATAATCAATAAAACACAGGAAAACATCTTTCTGGTATTCTCTGCTTTTGGACAAGAGCCATCTGGCATCAGCAGTGATACCCCTCATTCCAAAACTGCTTCTGAATCTAGCTTGAATTTTGCAGTTCCCTGTCAATGTACTGAAATAACTGCTTTTGAATTATTTTCAGAAAATTTTATTTTCATGAGATGTTAATGATATTGTTTAATACTTTCTGCTTTCTGTTGGGTCACCTTTCTTCTAGTTGACTCTCTTCTAGTTGGTTGGCCAGGAAGCTGTCTTCCATTTTCTTGGTATAGATAAGTGAGCATCTCTAGGGCTACATCAGTTCCTTGAAATATCTCCAGCTCCTGGAGCCTTATTTTTCACCATTGACTTCAGTGCAACTTCAATGTCTTCCTTCAGTTCTTGATCATAGACTGCCTTCTCAAACGCTGAATGTTGACCAATTCTTTTTGGCAAAGTAGCTCTGTATATTCCTTCTATCTTCCCCCCCCCACCCCTTGTGGTGCCTCCTGCCTCATTCAATATTTCACCCAAAGAATCATCCAAAAATGCAACTTGATGCTTCAATATTTTCTTCAGTTTTTTCAGTTTGAGAAATGCTGAACATGTTCTTTCCTTTTGGCTTTCTAACTCCTGGCCTTTGTATATTTCATTATATTAATTTGTCTTCTTAAGCCACCCTCTGAAATCTTCTGTTCAGTTATTTTACATCATCATCATCATCATTACATCAAGGACAAATTTCAGAGTCTCTTCTGACATGCATTTGGTCTTTCGTAGCTTTCTTGTCTTTTTAATGATCTTTTGTTTTCTTCATATGTAATGCCTTTAATATCATCTTTGGTCATTAGTGTTAGATGCATCAAATCTATTCTTAAAGTGGTCTCCAAACTCTGGTGGGATATATTCAAGGTTGCATTTTGGCTCCTGTGGACTTGTTTAAATTTTTTTTACCTTCAGTTTGAACTTGTACATAAGCAATGATGATCTGTTTCAGAGTTGGTCTCTATCCCATTCTGATTGATAAATCTGTCTCCTTCTACAGATGTAGACAATTTGATTCCTATGTATTCCTTCTTGTAAGATCCACTCACATAGTCGTGGTTTTTGATGTTAAAAAAATTATTTGCAGCAAATAAGTCATTGATGTTTTGTAAAAGTCTGTCCTGTGATCTCCAGCCTCATACCTATCCTCAAAGCCATGTTTTCCAACTACTGATCCTTCTTTGTTTCCAACTTTCACGTTTCAATCACCAGTAATTATCGGTGCTTTTTGATTGCATGTTTAGTCAATTTCAGACTGCAGAAGTAGATAAAAATCTTCAGTTTCCTCATCTATGGTATTAATGGTTGCTGGATAAATTTGAGTAGTAGTTGTATTTAGTTGGTCTTCCTTGCAGGCATATAGATATTATCGCTGAAACATTGTACTGCAGGATTCTTTTTGGCCTCTTTCCTCTTCAGTTTGTCATTCTGCCATAGTAGACCAGGTGATTGTCCAGTTCAAAGTGGCCAATACCAGTCCATTTCAGCTTACAAATGCTTAGGCTATCAGTCTTCAAGTGTTTTATTCCATTTTGACAACTTCTAATTTTCCTAGATTCTTGCTTTGTATGTTTCATATTTTAATAGTTAATGGATGGTTGCAGCTGTTTTTCTCATGTTGAGTCCTGGTGCATCAGCAGGTGAAGGTCTAAAAAGTTTTACGCCATCCACGTCATTGCGGTTGACTCTATTTTGAGGAGACAGCTCTTCACTGGTTGTATTTTGAGTGCCTTCCAACCTGAATGGCTCATCTTCTGGCACCATATCCAACAATATTCTGATAATATTCATAAGGTTTTCCCTGGCCAATTTTTTTCAAAGTAGATCTGCATGTCCTTCCTAGCCTGTTTTAGTCTAGAAACTCTGCTGAAATTTTTCCACCATGGTTATCCCTGGTGAAGCTTCCAGTACCATAGCAATTTGCAAACCACCACAGTATGGTAAACTGGCAGAGGAGTGGTGACGGGCACTAGAAGCCATTTCATGAATATTTGTTGAGTGTGTGTATTACATTAAAAAAAAAAACAAAACCCAGTGTTGTAGAGTCAGGTCTAACTCATGGCGACCCTAGAGGTCAGAGTAGAACTAATGTCTTTAATAACTTGAGAAAAAGCTCAGGTTAAGTTAAAAAAAATTGTGTATAGAGTGTAATCTCAATTTTGTATGCCTACATATTGAAGAATACAAGATTATGTCAAAATGGCAAGGATACATAATTTGGTGAATGCAAATATGGATAATTTTCTTCCCATATTTATGATTCACTCCATGTCTTGCTGAGCATATATTGCTTTTATATTTAGAGAATGATAAATGTTTTTCTATAGATAAAATTTTTAATTTAGAAAGTTTTTCATATATAGAAACATTACACAGTACAGAGTATTCACATGTACTTCTCACCAAATGTTCCCTATTATTAACATCTTACATTACTTTGGTACGTTTGTGACAATTAAAAACCTAACATTCACATATTGTTATCAACTGAACTCCATACTTGCTTTAGTCAGCTAGTGCTGCTCTAACAGAAATACTACAGAGTGGATGGCTTCAACAAAGGAAGGTTTATTCTTACGCAGTCTGGTAGGTTACAAGTCCAATTCAGGATGTCTGCTCCAGTGGAAGGCTTTCCCCCTTGTAATCTCTGGAGGAAAGTCCAGTATCGCATCGGTCTTTGTCCAGGGAGCACCTTGGCACAGGAACCTCGGGTCTGAAGGATGCACTCTTCTCCCAGTGCTGCTTTCTTGATGGTGTGAGATTCCCAGTTCTCTGCTTGATTCTCTTTCCTTTTATCTCATGAAGAATGAAAAGTTTAAGGGTGGAGCAAGCCAGACTCCAGGGAAACTCCCTTTAGAGTGGAGCAGGGAGGTAATCCTATGAAGGGATTTACAGTACCACCCTAATCCTTTGACATACAGCACAGCAAAATCACAAAGTGGAGGAAAATCATAGAATACAGGGAATTATGGCCCAGCCACATGGCTACATACTTTTTTGGGGGGGATGCAATTCAATACATGACAATACTTTATTTTGATTTTCTACTACTGTCTTTTTCTGTTCTAGGATCCCATCCGGCATACTATGATGCACGTAGTTATCATGTCTGTTTAGTTCCCTTTTTTGTTAGCTGCATGGAGTCAGCCCTGACTCTTGGTGACACCGTGCACAATGAAAGGAAATGCGTCCTGTTCCTGTACCATCCCTGTGTTCAGCTGGAACTGGACTTTGATGATTTGGGGGGTTTTTAATGGCTGATTTTTCAGAAGTGTGTCACCAGGCCTTCTTTCCTAGTCCATCTTAATCTGGAATCTACCCTGAAACCTGTTTAGCTTCATACCAACATGCAGGCTTTCTCTGACTGACAGGTGGTAGCTGGGAAACAAAGCTAGGTTCCTGCATGGAAGATGAGACTTCTACCACTCAGCCACCAGTGTCCTTTAGTTCCTTTTAGTCTGTGAAAAGTTTACAGACTTCCCTTATTTTTCATGACCTTAACAGTTTGGATGAGTGCTGGTCAGGTATTTTGGAGAATATCTTTCGATTTGGCTTTTCCAGTGTTTTTCTCATGCTTAGAATGGGTTATGTGTTTTGGGGAAGAACTCCACAGAGGTAATGATAAGATTTGTCACATCATATTAGGGTTATAGCCTGTCAACATGACCTATCACTGATGCTAATTTTTTTGAAACATTATGATTAAGTGTAGGTTTACAATCTAAGTCAAGCCACTATATAAAACCCCAAATACATACCTCTGTGCAAATCTATCTGCTCTCCACACCCTATGACAACACACTCCTCCTTTCTACCCTGAATTCTGGTATCTACTCAACCAGCACTTGTCCCCTCATCTCCACATTCCCTTTCCCCTTCCAGAGAGGAACCAGTTTGATGTCCTTATATATATTAAGACAAGAAATACACACACCACCTGCATCACTTATGTACCATACTCCAGTCCAATCTTTATCTGAAGGGTTGGCTTCAGCACTGGTTTCAGCTCTGGGCCAGCAACAGGTCCAGGGGCCATGTTCTCAGGGGACCCTCCAAGATGTCAGACCATCAAGTATGGTCTTTTAATAGAGTTCTAGATTTGTACTCCACTTTTTCTCATGCTCTGTCAGGGACTCTACATTGTCTTCCCCGTCAGGACAGTCTTTGATGGTGACTGGGAGCCATCTAGTTCTTCTAGTCTCATGCTGATGTAGTCTCCCAGTCATATGAACCCTTCTGTCTCTCGGGCTCATATTTTCCTCATGTCTTTGTTGTTGTTGATTTTCATCTCCTGCAGGTGAGTTGGGACTAATTGATGTTCCTTAGATGGCAGCTTGCTGGCTTCTAAGACCCCAGGTACTTCTCACCCATGAGGGATGCAGAACAATTTCTTAGAAAAAAAAATCTAGCTATGCCAGTTAACCTCAATATTCCCTGAAACCGTGGTTCTCAGACCCCTGTCCCTACTACTCTGTCCTTTAACATGTTGGATTATATTTAGAAAATCTTTTAGCTTATGGTATAGTCCAGCTGTGCTGACCTCACTTCTACTGCATGTTGTCACTGCTTTCACCTGACTGAATTCCTACCAACTATCTAATCTATGAATAACTCTCTCCCTCACCCCTCTTGACCAACTGGCCAAGGTAGTTGTCTTAGTCAACTAGTGCTACTATAACAGAAATATCACAAGTGGGTGGCTTTAACAAAGAGAAATTTACTCTGTCACACTGTAGGAGGTGAGATGTCTAGATTCAGAGTGTCTGCTCCAAGGTTCAGCTTTCTCTGTCTGTCGGCTTTGGAGGAATGTTCTTGTCTTCAGTCTTCTCCTGGTCTAGGAGGTTCTCAGGGCAGGAACCTCAGGCCCATAGGACATGCTGCGTTCCTGGCACTCCTTTCTTATTAGTACAAGGTGACTATAACTCTTTACTCATTTCTCTCTCTTATGTATCTTATAGATTGAGTCCTGCTTCATTAATATAACCTCTAATAATCCTGTCTTATTAACATTATAGAAATAGAATTTACAACACATAGGAAAATCACATCAGATGACAAAATGACAGTCCCATAATACCAGGACACACCCTGGCCTAGCCAAGTTGATGTACATTTTTGGCAGATACAATTCAATTCATAACATTTCACCAGTTGGCTCCTGAAAATTCCTGTCCTTATGTTAGATACAGATCACACACCCAAGGAAACTCCTTTCCAACTGACTGAGTCCTCCTAGCAAATCCCATCATGGAGGTGACCACATTATATCAAATCTCATCATGGAAGTGGTTACATCATATGACTGACAAATCACCAAACAACTGCCAAACAACTGAGAATTGTGGCCCAGCCAAGGTGACACACAACCCTAACCGTCACAATAGTGTTGGCCAGGTTTATCCATTGCCAAGTTACTTTTTCCCACCTTTTCCTACTCTACTATTTGAGTACAATATATTAAACATAGTTCATCTCCAAACAGGAAAAGGAATTAAGTTCCATCTCCTATAGGGAGAAGATCATTAAGTATGATTTCTATATTATCTTATATTTGTTTATCTATTTAATCATTCATTTTTATTAGTATGGACTTTGTCAGGATACCTGAAGAACTGGGTGGCGCCTAGCAAGCATTACTGAAAATTCTGACTAAAGATTCTATAGAAGAATCAAATGAGGAGAAATGCAGAACAGAATTCCAAATCTCACAGAATCCAGAATTTATGGATATATAGACCTTGGATGACTCCCAGAAAAAATTGCCCTCAGATAATCCTTAAACCTCACACCAGAAATATTCCCTGAAGTCTTCTTTAAACAATGGTTTACCTTAACTAGTACAGAATGTCTACCTTGAGTGTTGTGCTCTATTAATTTCTATCTATATGAGATCAAATTGACAGCAGCAACTGAAAAACTTATATAGGAACCTCAAAGAGTAATGAATTTATGTTAATACAGGAGGAATAATTCAGTGAAGGAGAGTATAAATGATTGCACAACTGGAAAAATGTCATCAGTGTCACTGAACTGTACACAGAAATTGTTGAATTGGCATATGGTCTGTTGAGTATACTTTCAGCAACAATAAAAATAAAAAAGTTAGTGTAAAAAATACACGCATAATGCATCACCTGTCATATCTGTTGTGTTCAGCTAGAACTCAGACATCTTGGGTCTGAAACTGAGTTCTGGCAGATTTTCTTAAACTCTCTGATCCTTCAATTCTTCAACAGGGAAATAAGAGGGATAATAGTACCTACCTAACAAGAAGTGTGAATGAATTAGCCTATCTTACGTACTTAGAATACTTATTTTGCACCTACTGCTGTATAAGTACATTTTGCATTAAAATGGAACAAGAACTTGTGAAGCAATGTGAGAAAATAACCCTTCTATATTTTTTATTCTTTTTCCATTTTTTTATAGTTGTCATGTTACCCAAAATTTGGCAGCAATGATTTTTAGCAGCTTGCCTTTATCAAGTCTGTCCAAGTCATTCAAGTTAGTTTTCACACAAAAAAACTTTTTTCTTTCTCATACACATATTTCTTCAATAAACGTAAACAGATTTGGGAACACAATTATTTCTTGGTGGGTATACCATTCTACTATTTGGGGAAATAGTAGGCACACCAGAGAACAGATTATTAGTCAAGTTTTCTGGATGCTGTTCCAAACAGTATGTTTTACTGAGGTGCTGGAAAAAATTAACTAATTTGGTGAATTGATTACGTGAAGGCTGGTTAACAGTGTTTGTACTATCACTGAAACATCACTATGGTTTCTTTATCATTAGTTTTGAAACCAGTAGAACATGGCTAAGTTTGAGTGGACACAGTGAGATTCTCAGTACAATGTTGTTGTCAGTTGCTGTGGAGTTGACTCTGACTCATGGTGACCCCAAGTTTCCAGAGCAGAACTGCACTGCATAGGATTTTCAAGGCTGTGTCCTTTCAGAAGCCAGTTTTCAGGGCTAACTGCAAGGTGTCTCGAAATGCTAATCTTTTGGTTAGTAGTCCAACATTTAATCATTTGTACCACAGAGGGACGACTCCTGGTGTGTAAACTAGTCTTGAAAATTCCAGCACTTTCAGAATTAAGTATTTTTGGCAATAGAGATTCCATTCAGAGTATTACAACCTCAGTATAATACTAATTTAATAAAAAGTAAAGTATTTCATTACATTTTCATGTGCAGTGAGGGTGGTCAAATTTATATAATGAGTTGAGATGGCAGTGGGCAGGCTTCAAACAAAAATTCTAGACTGGGGACAAAAAAATATTTCAGCTAGCAATACATTACCTTCTACAAGGTTTGACAATTAAGCCTGCGAACTTAATTGTTCAAAGTGCTACATACCTCACAGTGAGGTATGTAGCACTTTTTCTAGGATGAGTTTGCAAACTTAATCGTCAGACTTTATCTATCATACAAACCTAACTTAA
This sequence comes from Heterohyrax brucei, assembly GCA_028571685.1. Taxonomy (NCBI): domain Eukaryota; kingdom Metazoa; phylum Chordata; class Mammalia; order Hyracoidea; family Procaviidae; genus Heterohyrax; species Heterohyrax brucei. Next base: position 113,367,619 of record CM053143.1, on the reverse strand, counting down.
CCTGGACAAAATATGAGATTCAGAAAGATAAAATTTACGGGTATTTAATTCATTTAAATAGCATTAATTGAGTCAGCTAATATGAATTTACTGAAAGCTAGGAAACTCAGGAATCAAGGGAAGGGAAATAATTAGCCACTTGAGTTGTAGGGAAAATAGACTGTGTCTAGGAAAACAGAGAAACAAAAAAATGATTTCTGTAAAAGTCAATGGCAAGTAGTAAGTACCGGGCATAGGTACCTGGTAGAAGAGTTACTAAGTACAGTGTCTTCTAAACTGTCAAGGCCCTTTTCTGCTGCTTTTCTCTCTGCAATAAAAGTTAGGCCCTATGCACATCTATGGTCATTGCAGACTGTTCTCAACAGTAAAAAGATGGAAACAACCTAAGTGTTTATCATCAGATGAACAGATAAATAGGCTATGTACATATAGTAGAATTCTACATGGATATAAAGAATAATTATGAGTTCTTAAAATATAGCATGGATGAATGTGGAGGATATTACACTGAGTGAAATAAATCATCACAAGACAACAAATATATGATCTTTTTTTATAAGAAGACAAGAATAAATATATTTGCAGAGGCTAACATTTATTGGTGGTTACCAGGGATAGGGATGAGAAGAGGGAAATTATCCTCTAGATAGTAGACACTTTGTTATTTTTGGTAATGGGAATGCCAAGCCAAGTGCCGTCAAGTTGGATCTGACTCATGGCAATCCTACCCTAGGGTCGCCATGAGTTGGTAATGGGAACAGTAGTAACAAATGTAGGCAAAGTATGCACAGCATGACCAAGGTAAGTGATGCCATTAAGCGGCAGCACTTAACCACTGTGTCACCAGGGTTTCTCTACTAAGCCATATACAACAGAATAAGATGATTTAGTAAAGGGTAAGACGTAAGATTTTGCAACAAAACCACCAGCAACCAAAAAAAAGTGTGATTACAAATGTATTTAAGTTATGCATATGCAGCATATTGTATATAAATGTACATACATATGTATACACACATAAAAACCAATAACCAAACCCATTGCCTTCGAGTCAATTCCAATGATAGCAACCTTATAGGATGCGGTAGAACTGCTCTACAGAGTTTCCAAGGGATGCCTGGCAGACTCAAGTTGCTCGCCCTTTGATTAGCAGCAGTACCACCTAACCACTACACCATGAGAGTTTCTGTATAAGCATATAGATGTATCTATATGTATGTATATATGTGTATACATATGTCGTGTGTGCAAGCATATGCATACATATACACAATAAACCACTGTCATGGATTGGACTGTGTCCCCCATAAAAATGTGTGTAGCAGCTATTTGACTGGGCCATCATTCCAAATATTTTATAATTGTCCTTCATATTGTGATTTTCCTATGTTGTATGTTAAAGAGGATTAGAGTGGAACTATAAATCCTTTGCTAAGGTTACCTCCTTGCTCCAGCGTAAAGGCAGTTTCCCTGGAGTGTGGCTTGTATCACTCTTTATCCTTTTATCTTGCAAGAAATAAAAGGGAAGCAAGTAGAAAATTGGGAACTTCATACCATCAAGAAAGCGGTACCAGGAGAAGACCGCATCCTTCAGACCTGAAGTTCCTGCATTGAGGTGCTTCCTGATCAAAGACTGATGCAACACAAAGACCTTCCTCCAGACCTGACAGAGGGAAAGCCCTTCTCCTGGAGTGGACACCCTGAATTCGGACTTGTAGCCTACTGGACTGTGTACCAATAAACTTTTATTTGCATAAAGCCATCCACTTGTGATATCTGTTAGAACAGCACTGGGTGACTAAAACAACCCCATAGAAGACAGTTATGGATACTTCTTAGACATAACCGAATACCTCATGGGATTCATTTTATGGATTTGAAGGTTTAGGACCGTAATCTCATGCGCCATGTCAGTCAGTTGGCATAATACATTTTATAAAGTTTATGTTCCACATCCTAGCTTGGAGAGCAGCATCTGGGGGCTCAAAAGCTTGTAAATGACAATCTAATGTATGATTATTGATCTCTGCTCCTCCAGGGCAAAAGAGAAAGAAGTAAACCAAAGACTGAAAGAAGCTAGTCTACAGGACCAACAGTTGACATGAGCCATGGTCGCATCTACCCTGAGACAAGAGGAATGAGATGGTGTCCAGCTACCACTACCACCCGTTCTCATCAGGACCACAATAGATGGATTCTGATAGAAGGGCAGGAAAACATGGAACAGAATTCAAATTCTTCCTAAATCCAGACTTATCAGACCAGTTGAAACTGGATGATTCCTGAGACTACCACTCTAAGGTACTCTTTAAATCTTCAACAAAACTGTTCCCTGAAGTCATCTTTCAGATAAATAACACAGTGACTCATAAAAATAAATAATATCACCCATGAATACTGTACTTCTTAAAAAAATCATCTCTGTGAAACCAAATGGCCAACAATTACCCTAATGCAAAGATGAGAAAGTAAGGGGGAGGAGAAACTAGATTACTGGAAATGGAACAGCTAAAATAGAATAAATGATAACTTTGACACGTTGTGAAAATGGTTATCAATGCCACTGAATGATTTGTGTAGATATGGTTAAATGAGAATGTAGCTTGCTATGTAAACTGTCTTCTGAATTTGGACAACAACAAAATATTATTTTTAAAAAAATAGGTGGTGAGTTAAAACTCAAAAACAAAAAAAAAAGTAGGACTACTAGCACTGCTATGCATGAAGGAACAAGGAGACATGATATTAGAACCCTGTGAGGGCTGAGTCTGTGGAAGTGGTGCCACCTGACAAAAGTAGTGGCCGTTGAGGAGGACAGCAACTTCTAGTACCACAGCCAGGCAAGGAGGAGAAGGAGAACACTGGCTTATCTATCTTCTACGCTCTTATTTCTTGCTGGTACTTTCCATGACCAAGCCTGATAAGAAGCCACAGGGCAAGGCAGACCAGCTGGTGTAGTTAAGAGGGTCAGTCTTCAGGCACAGAGAGTTGAGTGAAGAAGGGTGTAACAGTGGCAAACGGGGGATAACCAGTAAAATACCTTTTAAAATAAGAAATTTATCAGGTTGTAACAGAAAGGAAAAAACCTGTGAGAAAAGAATGAATAAAGATAATGAAGCTCTTCTGTAGCAAGTGAATTTATGGCAACATGGTAAGGGCAGTACAGTTTTATAAAAATAGTTTCTTTCAAATCTGTTAAATTATTTGAAGAAGTAACTTAAATGACAAAGGCTGGTTGACTAATGAATGTAATTTATTTGGCTTTTGCATGAATTGGAATAATGCCTGTTTCTAGACTATGAAATGTATTTAATATTCATTAAAGAAGAGAGAGGATACACAGTTGTGAGTAACTTGATAAGACTTAGCAAATCAGACAAGGACTTCATACTAATTCAGTTGTTGTATGATAAGATATAGGTCAACATGCCGTATGTCATTGGTAATCTAGAATTGGCTAGCCAAAGCCAAGTGCCATTGAGTTGGATTTGTAATAAAATATAAGGGGAAAAACTGCTAATCTTGGCCAATGCAAAATTGAGACTAACGGCTATTAAGTAAAAAATAAAACAACAACAAAAAATAGTTGCCATGAAGTCAATTCTGAGCCATAACAAACCCGTGTGTAGTAAAGCAGAACTGTGTTCCACAGGGTTTTCAGTGACTGATGTTTTTGGAAGTAGATTGCCAGGCCTTTCTTCCAAAGGTGGAATCAAACAGCCAACCTTTTGTTTAGCTACAGTACTCTTCAGTGATTTTTCACATGTGACCAGTATTTCCCATGCCAGGGAGCCCACTGTTTCTCTGCCTTTGGGACCTTACCAACAATTATTCGCTCTACCTTCACCCTAAAGATTCCCGAACTCTGCAGGCATGTCCTAAGAAAGTATCTCATTGAGTGTTTCCAAACACGTTTGTCTGTTACTGAATGGCATCAGCCCATTTTGCCTTTTCTGACACATTTTTTTTTTTTTTTGTAAGCAAAGTGCCAAAGCCGTTTAAGTTCTTACTGTCCCGAGTGTGTTGGAGGCCCGCTGCGTTCTCTGCCCAAGAGGGAAGAATTTTCCTCATGTCTTGTTGTTACCTGACCCCCCTTCCCACCTCTAAAATCATCCTGTGCTAATAAGGTCCCTCAGAAGTTTCAGTAAAATGACACTTTCATGTAATTTACTACAGCCTCCCCACTTCAGCTGCTAACATGCATGCTTAGAAGGCGGTGCTGGGCAGAAGCAGGACCCTAAGTCATGAGTTCACAATTGCTCTTCTTTTCACAGGTCCTTTGCAGTGCAAATCCTCTCATTTCCCCAGGATAAGCTGCTCCCCAGAGCCCCTATCAAGATATCTTGCAGGTGTTTTGTTATGTCCAGTGTGCATCTGAAACTCGGGTACCCACAGCTTGGGTTAAGCAGAGTCGTCCTACTACCCAGCTGCTACTTCCTGAAACCTTTCTGTGCACTGTCTAGATGGGGAATTGTGGTAAAGCTGCAAAACTCCCCACCCTCACTGTCAACCACAGGTATCATACCTCTTCCTGCAGAGGAACTTTGAGAACTAGGCTTGTTACTTTCCCTCTGTCTTTCTACTGACAAATCTTTAGGAATTATGTGTTCTAAACTATTTGTGATAGTATGGACTGAAGTGGACAATTAACAATGTGTATTTTAGAGCCTAGATCATTTCAGTTTAGTAACTTTTCTACCGTATATCTGTGTGCAGTCCTTACTGCAGTAAAACTTGCAACAGCCAGAACTGGTAGAAGGTGGAGAAGGAAAGGAACAAAAGCTCAGATATTTTCCACTAGTAGAGAACAACAGAGAGTGGTAAGACTGCACCCCATTAAAGGTGGCAAACTTATGAGACTAGAAAAAAAAGGCAATCTTGTCAAGTTTTGTCTTTCACAGGTTTCACTGCATTTTCCTTTGACCTTTGGAGAATTTTTTTTTTTCCTAAATACGTTAAATTTTTTCTCATGGCTTAAAAGGAGATCCTGGTGGTATTGGTGTTAACAGCTGTGACTGATAAGCAGTAGATCAGTAGTTCAGATTCACCAGGTGCTCCATGAAAACCCTATTGGGCAGTTCTACTCTGTCATGTAGGGCCACTGTAAGTTGGAATCAACTTGACAACAATGGGTTTTTAGATTTTTTAACAACTTAAAATGCAGATTACTTCCTCTTCCTGGGTTTCTAAGTTTTCCTTTGATGTATTTTTTGCATGGACATAGGGCTCTGTCATTTCTCCCAAAGAAGCCAGAAAAGCATTTTTTATTTACACTTTAAAAATGAGTACTTAATAAGTATCCATTGGCTGGCTAGGTGTTTAAAGTTAACAAGATGTCACCGAAGGTCAGGTACTACAGTGGAGAATATGTACCATAAAAAATACTGTCTCCCCTCAACCCCGGCAGGGAACACAATGTAGAGTTCCTGAATAGCATGAGACAGAAGGGAGTGCAGTTCTAGACCTCTGTTAAGACAAGACTTAATGGCCCAGCAACCTCAGGGGTACACTGAGAACATGGCCTCTGGACTTCCTGCTAGCCTGGAGCTGAAGCCAGTGCTAAGGCCAACACTTCAGACAAAGAATGGCCTGGATTTGGGGAGACAAAGTGATGCAGGTGAAGTGTGCACTTCATGATTTAATATGTATATATGAAGCGGTCCAAGTGGTTTGTTTTTAAAGGGGAAAGGAGAGAGTAGAGAGGAGGGGACAAGTGTTGGTTAAGTGGATACTGGAAGTAAAGAGTGGAAAAGAAGAGTGTGCTGTCACAGGGTGACAGAGCAGGTAGAACAGGGTTTCATATGGCAAATTGACTTGGGTTGTAAACTTTTACTTAATCACAAGAAAACAAATTAATTAAAAAAGATACTGTCACCCCTATTTTGACATGGAAAAACTGAGGCACCAAGTAGGAAAATGACTTGCTGGAGTTGATCATTCCAGGAAAGCGTGACTTGAACCTTTGGCTTCCTGATTATCGAAGGTTCTCTGCTCTCTGAGTCTCTTCTTCCCTTACCCTCCTCCGTTCCATATGAAACCACGGCCACTATACCTCTGCCACCTTATAACTGTTGTTGTTAGGTGCTATCAAGTTGCTTCTGACTTACAGTAACCTCATACCTCTTGTACAACAAAACAAGATACTCCCTGATCCTGTGCCATTTTAACAATTGCCATTATGCTTTTAGCTTGTTGTTGCAGCTACTGAATCAATCTACCTTGTTGAGGATCTTCTACTTTTTCTCTGACCTTTGACTTTACCAAACATGATGGATATCCTTCTCCAGAGCTGGTCCCTCCTGATAACCTGTCCAAAGTTTGTAAGACGAAGTCTTACCATTTTCACTTCTAAGGAAAATTCTGGCTGTACTTCTTAAAGACAGATTTGTCCATTCTTTTGACAGTCTGTGGTACATTCAATGTTCTTCTCCAGCATCAAATTCAAAGGCATCAGTTCTTCTTCAGGCTTCCTTATTCATTCTCCAGCTTTTGTATGTATATGAACCAACCAAACCAAACCCACTGTCGTTGAGTCAATTCCAACTCATAGCAATCCTATAGAACAGAGTGGAATTGCTCCATAGAGTTTCCAAGGAGCACCTGGTGGATTCAAAATGCTGATCTTTTGGTAAGCAGACTTAGCACTTAACCACTGTGAAACCAGGGTTTCCATGCATATGAAACTAATGAAAATATCACAGCTCAGGTCAGGTCCTCAAGTGACGTCTTTGCTTTTTAACACTTTGAAGAGATCATCTATAGCAGATTTGCCCAGTGCAAATACATCCTTTGATTTCTTGAACTGCTTCTTACATGGGCTGATTGTGGATCCAAATAAAATGAAATCTTTGACAACTTTAATCTTTTCCCCATTTATCACGATGTTGCTAATTGGTCCAGTAGTGAGAAATTTTGTTTTATGTTGAAACATAATCCTGAAGGTCTTTGCTCTTCATCAGGAAGTACTCCAAATCCTCTTCGGTTTCAGCAAGCAAGCTTGTGCCATCTGCATAACACAGGTTGTTGATGTATCCTCCTCTACTGATGTCCCTTTTCTTTTTTCATACAGTTCAGCTTTTGGGATTATTTGCTCCTGAGTAGGTATTGTGACAGGCTACAACCTTGACACACACCTTTGCTGATTTTAAACCACACAGTATCCCCTGTTCTTTTCAAATGACTGATTCTTGGTCTGTGTACAAGTTCCTCCTTCACAGTATTATTGACAATTTATTGTTATCAACATAATCAAATGCCTTTGCATAATCAATAAAACACAGGAAAAAAGTCTGTCTGGTATTCTCTGATTTTAGCAAGGATCCACCTGATATCAGCAGTGACATCCCTCATTCCACACCCTCTTCTAAATCTGGCTTGACTTTTTGGCAATTCCCTGTAGATATACTGCTGCAATAGTTCTTGAATAGTCTTTAACAGAATTTTACTTCCGTGTTATCTTGATAATATTGCCCAATAATTTCCGCATTCTGGTAACCGTAGAAAGGAGAAAAATGTTTACTTGGAAGCAACAGAAAAATTGGTAAATGGAATAAAATCACTTAGAAAAGAATGGAATGCTACTGTATGTAGGTAAATATTGGAGAATTTGAACTCAAATAGTTTTCAGATAAAAATGACTAATGATTTTTAGATAATAATTCCTATGTTTCCTTAAAAACCTTGGGATAATTTCACGAAACAATAAAAAGAAAATGTCTAGCAATAGAGAAAGAGCATATTAATCTTGATGTTAAACTTTGTCTCAGGTTGACATAATCAAAAAGAAAGACAAGATCTAAAAGGAGTATAACAACAAAATGCCAAGTTTACTTGTAAGTCTAAGAAAACACAGCACACAGAATAAGGAGGAAGAGTGTCATATCCTTTCAGTTACAACTTCTTGTGAATTGTGCAAATACTTCTGCAAAAATAAAATACTACTCTGGGAATTGCTTTGCTGGTATTGTTACTTTTTCCAAGTCTGAAAAGTATTTTTAAATGTGCATTTCTGTGTTTTCTAAAAGAATTTCAAACATGTTTTACTTCCTTGTGTGTTAGGGATTTAAAAAATTTAATTAGTGCTTTGTTGGTGCTTGTGACTTACACACTTGACTTGGAAGATCAAAAACCTGTATATACATGCTTATGTGTTACTTACTTTCTCCCACACATTGTGTTGGTTGTATGGCCATTCTCTAAAGTATCAGCATTAGAGTCATTGAGTCATGGGTGTAGCTGTAGAAATAGAAGCATTTCAAGGTAGCAGTGAAGCCCCACGAAGGTGTAGTGGTCAAATGCACTGGCTCCATTGTCAGGTTGTGAAAGAGCTGGGCAAGTGCTGTGGCCTTGGGCAAGCTACTAGCTTCTTAGAGATTTGGTTTCCTTACCTATAAAAAGGAATCAAGGTAAGTATGATATGTAAAGTGCTTAGCACGCTGTCTAGTATGAAATGTGTCTACTACATTACATGCCTCTCTTTCATCTGTAAAATGAGGGTAGTTGTAGTGCTAATGTCAAAAGGTTGTTGTGAAGACTTAAAGGGTTAAAATATGGATGCCCCTTGTTGGTGTGCTTGGCACACAGTAATGCCAATAAGCATTAGTTATTATTATGTGTTGCTGTAAAGCTACACTATCTAATATGGTAGTCACATGTGGCTACTGAGCACTGGAAATGCAGTTAGTCCTAACTGAGGTGTGTTCTAGGCATGAAATACGCTTTTAATTTCAGATGTTTAATATGAAAAAATAATACAAAATCTAAATTATTTTTAATGTTTATGACATTATGCATTGCTCTGGCAATGCAATGGTTAAGAGTCCAGCTGTTAATCAAAAAGTGAGCATTTTAAATCTACCAGTCATTCCTTGGAAATCCTACAGGGCACTACTACTCTGTCTTGTAGGTTTGCTATGAGTCAGAACTCAGCAATACATTTTTTTGGTTTAAGCTAATAATATTAATGTAGTAAGTTAAATAAAATATACCATTAAAATTAATTTTACTTGTTTATTTTCTAAATACAGCTGTGGCTTGCATTGTATTAATATTTGACAGTATTTTTTATAGAATATAGAAATCTTAAAGCAAAAAAGTTCATCAAAAGAAACTACTGGTTTAGCTCAAATTTCAATGTATTTGTGATGTGCTTTCCATCACAGTTAAGGGAGTATGAAAAAAGAGAATTACAAAGTACTAATAGTAGGCATTTGAATTGAAATTCGTGCAATTTTAGGCTGCATTACAATTTCTAGAGCAAATATTTCTTTCTCCTTTAGCATGCTTTGCTCAGTTTTAGGATTGTGACTTTTGCAATCTAGGGCACCTCCTCTTAGGACCATGAGAGGATCTCATTACCATGCCATGAAGGGAGGAACTATAGATCATTAAGGATATGGACATATTCAGTCAACTGAGGAGAAGACTTAGAAAGCTGTTCTCAAACACCACAAAGTCCACCAACTGGAAATGGAATTTATTGAAAGAGTTCAATTAGAGTCAATGTGTATCTATGGGGAAGGAGACTGCAGGTTTAATATAAAAAAAAAAAAAAACCTTTTTAACAAGTAGAGTTGTCCAAAACTGGAATAGATTGTCTCATAGAATACGCAGGACTTTGTCACTGGAAACTTAAGTAGAGAATTATAGAGTTTGTGCATTATGGAAGCAGAAGACCTCCCAAAGCTCTTCAGACTTGGAGATTCCATGATTAAGCCTTTGCTACTAATTCTGAAAGAGAGCTGCCAACCCAAGCATTATGAACAGAAATAATGAGAGTACAGCTATTTTAATTATCCAACTGGACGGCACTTGGCTTTTGGCTGGCTTCAAATTTTTTTGTTTATAAGATGTAGCAATTCACTAGCTCTGACTCAAGAAAGCAGGTGTTATCATGGTGATACAAATGGAAAATAAGGATCTCATTTAAAAAAAACAAGAGATGGACAGTGATACATCAGTCTTCACAGAAACTGTGATACAAACTGAGTTAGTACTTACTATCTTTCTCTCAGAGCCTAGTTGATCTCTTTCTTCATTGTGATACCTGCTTTTCTTGGCATTCTCACTTCATCCTCCCCTTGTAACTGGTTGGCTCCACTTACTTCTACTCATCATTTTTGCTTATGCTCCCTGATAATTTTACTTGCCTTCGAAGTTTCTCTAGCTTTGAACCACTTCATGACCTTACAGCTTGACTTCTCCCACTTAAATATTTTAGCTTTTCACATTCCCAATTTCAATTTCATGAAAAAATATTACTGACACAGCTTTTCAAGTCAGGTCTTTGGCTACAGTATGTATTCCTTAGGTCAGATGCCTTCCACTAATGCAAATCACTAGAGCTGTGAAGTATGATGTGTGGGGAAGGGTAAGTTTCTTCCAGGAGCACATGTGAGTGGGGCAGGAAGTCAATGATATTCCACTGAAAGGTGGAGCCATGGAATTTATTCCTAAAATTGGGTCATCCATTTAAGCTTATTCTCATATTAAAAAGGAGTGAGCCTGTTCAAAAGGTTTTGGTTTGAGTCTAATGATAGAAATCCGGATTTTGCTTGCAGATATGTTGTGAGATCTTGATATTGAAAGTATGATCCACAGAATAGCAGCAGTAGCATCACTTCACTTCTTAGCAAATTAGAAATACAGAATCTCAGACTCTAAAGCAGAGCTACTGAATGAAAACTTACAGTTTAATAAGACCCTCAGGAGGTTTGTATTCATATTAAAATCTGACGAGTCCTCTGGGATGAACTGGTTTGGTTTAGGGCTCCCAGCTGGTACAAAGGGTTGGTGTGTTAGACTGCTGATCAGAAAGCCACCTGACATACTTGGGAAGAAAGGCCTAGGGATCTGCTTCTGAAGAACTGGTCATTGAGAACTCTATGAAGCACACTTCTGCTTTGACACACGTAGGATTGCCATGAGTCAGTGTTAACTCAGTGACAACTGGTACCAGTAAAAGTTATCATAGAGTCTTATGCTAAGAGTCTTCCAGTAGTGTTGTAGTTTATGAGAGCCAACTAACAATTGCTGAATTTTCAGAAATTTGTGAGCTGGTCAGCATTACATTTGGTGACTTGAAATCAGTTACAATGGAAGTATTGACACCATGGAAATTGGCAAAGGTTAAAAATTAGTTTCTTCTCCCCTGGAGAGCTAGTTGTTAAACATTTATCAGCATACAACTGGACAGTTCTAAAACCATTAATTCAATCTGGAGTGAAACTGGTTTCCTAGAGATTTTTTTAGATACAGAAGTTTCTATGTATTTGAGAAAAAAAAGATGGCATTTCAACCACTCAACAAATTTTAATCTTGTAAACAACAAGCTGTTAGTCTAGATAGCAGTTTATGAAAAAATGAGTCTAAAGTAAGCACAAGATGAGTGGAGAATCTAGGTGTTGTTGTTGCTGGGCGCTGTTGAGTCGATTTTGACTCAAAGGGAGCCTATGTACAACAGAAAGAACAATACTTGGTCCTGCACCATCATCACAGTCCTTATGCTTGAGACCATTATTGCAGCCACTCTGTAAATCCATCCCATAGGGGTCTTCCTCTTTTTCACTGACCCTCTATTTTACTAAGCATGATGTCCTTCTCTAGGGACTAGTCCCTCCTGATAACATCACCAAAGTACATGAAATGTAGTCTTTCTATTCTCCCTTCTAGTGAGCATTCTAGTTGTACTTCTTCTTCCAAGACATGTTTGTTCCTCTGGCAGACCACAGTGTATTCAATATTCTTCACCAACACCATAATTCAAAGGCATCAATTCCTCAGTCTTTCTCATTCATTTTTCAGCTTCACATGTATATGAGACTATTGAAAAGACCATGGCTTGGGTTAGGTACGTGATGTCCTTAAAATGACATCTTTGTTTTTTAATATTTAGAGAGATCATTTGTAGCAAAGTTGCCTAATGCAGTGCATCCTTTAGTTTCTTGGCTGCTGCTTCCATGGGCCCTGATGGTGGTTCCAAGTGAAATGAAATCCTGGCAACTTCTGTATTTTCTTCTTTTATCATGATGTTGCTTGTTGGTACAGTAGTGAGGATTTTTATTGTCCTTATGTTGACATTTAATCCATACCAACAGCTGTGGTCTTTTATTTCCACTAGAAGTGCTTAAGGTCCTCTTTCAGCAAGCAAGGCTGTATCATCTGCATATCATAAAGGTGTCAATGAGTTTTTCTCTGACCCTGATGTCACTTTATAGTCCAGCTTCTTGGATTGTTTGCTTACCACATAGATTGAATAGGTATGGTAAAAGGATACAACCCTCATGCACACCTTTTGGACTTTAAACCATGCAATATCCCTTTGTTCTGTCCTAACAATTGCCTTTTTATCTATGTATAGGTTCCTCATGAGCACAATTAAGTGATCTGTAATTCCCAATCTTCATAATTTTTCCTATTATTTGTTAAGATCCAAGCAGTCAAATGCTTTGGCATAGTCAATAAAACACAAGAAAACATCTTTACATTATTTTTTGCTTTCAGCCGTGATCTGTCAGACATCACCAGTGATATCTCTTATTCTTTGCCCTCTTCTGACTCCAGCTTGAATTTCTTGCAGTTTCTTGTAAATGTGCTATTGCAACTGATTTGAATGATCTTCAGCAAAATTTTACTTGAGTGTGATGTTAATGACATTGTTCAATAATTTCTGCATTCTATTTTATCACCTTTCTTTGGAACAAGTAAAGATATGGATTTCTTCCAGTCAGTTGACCAGGTAGTGTCTTCCAAATTTCTTGGCATAGTTGAGTGAGCACTTCTAGTGCTGCATCCAATTGTTTAAACTTCTCATTTGGTATTCCATAAATTCCTAAGCCTTGTGTTTCATCAGTGCTTTCACTGCAGCTTGGATCTCTTCCTTCAGTACTGTCAGTTCTTGATTATGTGCTGCCTCCTGAAATGGCTGAATGTCTACCAGTTCTTTATGGAAGAGTGACTGTGAATTCTTTCCATCTTCTTCTGATGCTTCCTGCATCATTTAGTATTGTTCCTCATAGATCCTTCAGTACTGCAACTCAATGCCTGAATTTTTCCTTCAGTTTCTTCAGCTTGAGAAATGCAGAGTGTGTTCTTCTCTTTTGGGTTTCTATCTCCAGATCTTTGCACATTTCATTATAATACTTTGCTGTCTCAAGCCATTGTTTGGAATCCTCTGTTCAGCTCCTTTACTTCATTTCTTCTTTTTGCTTCAGCTACTCTACATTCAAGAACAACTTTCAGACTCTCTTCTGACATCGGTCTTGTTTTTTTCTTTCTTTCTTTTTAATGACCTCTTGCTTTCTTCATGTATGATGTCCTTCATGTCATTCCACAACTCATGTTGCATTCAATCATTAGTATTGAACTTGACAAATTCATCCTTGGGATAGTCTCTAAATTCAGGGGGGATATACTCAAGGTTGTACTTTGGCTCTTGTGGACTTCAGGTTTAACTTTAACTCACATATGAGCAATTGAAGATCTGTTCCACAGGCAGCCCCTATCCTTGTTCTGACTGATGATATTGGGATTTTCCATTTTTTTTTTGTTATTTTTTTTACCACAGATGGAGTTAATTTGAGTTCGTGTATTCTTTCAGGTGAGGTCCACATGTATACCAAAACCCAAACCCACTGCTGTTCAGTTGATGCCAACTCACAGTGACCATACATCAGAAATACCCATAGAGTTTCCAAGGAGCACCTGGAGGATTTGAACTGCTGACCTTTTGGTTAATAGACATTGCACCTAACCACTACACCACAAAGGTTTCCTCCATATGTATAGTTGCCCTTTATTTTGGTGAGAAAAGATATTTGCAGTGAAGTTGTGGTTCATTTTGCTGGATTCTATCATGTGATCTCCAGTGTCATTTCTATCATCAAGGCCAAATAGTCCAGCTACCAATAGTTCTTTGTTTCCAACTTTCGCAGTAAAATTACAATCACATTACAATTCAAACTTCATGCATTCTGCATTCCAGTTATTAAAAGGTGCTTGCAGTTGTTTCTTCTCATGTTGAATCTTGCCACATTAACAAATTAAGGTCCTGAAAGCTTGACTCCAGGTCCTTCTTCCTAATCCTTGTTTGACAGCTTAGCTGAAACCTGTCCACCATGGGTGACTTTGCTGTTATTTGTATACTGGTGGTTCTAGCTTCAAGCATCACAGAAAAACATAAGCCCCACAGTATGACAAACTGACAGATATATAGATCTTAAAAATCTAGACAGTCATTGGGAGTTCTGCCAGCCAGCTTTAGAAGTGAAATTCAGGTGTGAAATAGCAGTTTCCATGGAGATCTGGGAGAAGGGACAGATGAACAGAGTATGATCCTAGAATTCAGATGCTTTTACAGTCTTTGTTTTACCGAACATAAAATTGTTAATCAAAATAACAATTCCTCCCTCACGAATGGTAGACATGAATAAAAATGTTGTATCACGTTACATAAGGAGATGTTTTCAAAGTTTGGTCTCAAGACCAGCATATCAACATTATCTGGAATGTATTATTTATTATTTTGTTGTTATTGGGTGTCAGGGAGTCACTTCTGACTAATAGCAACCCTATGTACAACAGAACGAAATGCCACCCAGTCCTGCACCAAACAGTTGTTGCTAAGTTTGAGCCCTTGTTTTAGCTACTATGTTAGTCTATCTCCTTGAGGGTCTTTCCCTTTTTCATTCACCTTCTGCCAAGTGAGACGCCCTTTTTCAGACACTGGTCCCTCCTAATAACATGACAAAGCTGTGTGAAAGATGAAGTCTTGCCATCCTTGCTTCTAAGAAGCATTTTGGCTATACTTCTTCCAAGACAAATTTGTTCATTCTTCTGGCAGTCCATGGTATATTTAATATTCTTTGCCAACACTATAATTCAGTTGCATCAATTTTTCTTTTCCTTCTTCTTTGTCCTGATTTTATCTGCCTGTCGGTGATTGCAAATACCATGGCCTGGGCCAGGGACACCTTAGTCTTCAAGGCAACAATTTTGCTTTTTAACTCTTAGAGAGATCTCATGCAGATTTGCCCAGTGCAGTACGTCATTTGATTTCTTGCCTGAATATATATGTATATTAATATGACAAAGCTGTTCTTGTGATAACATGTCCTAGTATATCACTTTCTTTATATCAGGACTTTTATTAGCATTTTCAGGTCTTTAGACTGTGTTCATGTACCTCTTCAAAAGTTTTTATTAGCTACATAGAGATGTATGAAGCCTGTTGCTATCCATATGTACTGCATATGTATGTTTTGTACACATGCACACACACATACACATATGCATATATCAGGAAATATAACACTGGCTAAACCCACAAGTGGGAGATAGGGAAGGGTAGGAAGAAGAAATCATAGTTCTTCTGGAAAAACTGGTATTGAGAATTTTATCCATACTAATTATTTCTCATTAATCTTTAGGATAATTAGATCTTATTTGTTGTTTGATTTCTTGAACGCTGCTTTCAAGCACATTGCTGATGGATCCCAGTCAAATGAACCTACTAGAAATGCAAATTATTGGGCCCAAACCCAGACTCTAGAGGTGGAGCCCAGCAGTATGAGTTTTAACAAGCTGTTTGGCTGATTCTGATGCACACAACTGAAATGAGAAAAGGCTGTAGTTCTGGGTTGTTGTTCAGTAAGAATTTCCATTTTCAACTGTAACCTCCAGTGGAATGTGACTCTTCTTGCAAATGAGTGTCCAGCTCAACTGGGAGATGGCTGAGGAATGCAGAGAACACAGATCAAGGGACCTGCTGGTCTAGGCAAACATGTGGAAGCTTTCCGAGGGAAATTAGCCAAGCTGGCTGCTGGCATTTTGCCATGACTCCTGGAGTGTGCCTACTTTCCTAGAAATCAATGGTGAAGTTACATTACAAGTGAACTTTGAAGAAATGCATGGACACAGTCTAAGGACTGTGTAAACACTAATAAAAGCTCTGATATGAAGAAAGTGATAATCCTGCCACATACTGGGACAAGAACAGCTTTGGTCATATTAAGAAATAAGTTGATTTTGAAAGGAGGCATATCTAAAGTGGCCTACTCATTTTTGTTTCCCTGGTTAAGAGTTCTCACTGGTTCCTTAATAATGACACTATTTAACATTCATTGAGGACTGTGTGAGTAGTACCTCACTGAATTATCCCATTAGTAGTCTCACATTTCAGATAAGAAATATGAGCCCCAGAGAGATGTACAAGTAACTTGCCAAGGTCACATAGCTAATAAACTATGATAAACCCAGTGCCAGCAAGTTGATTCTGACTCAACAGGGACTCTGTAGGATAGCTAGGGCTGTTCTATAGTATTTCCAAGACTGTAAATCTTTATGGAAGCAGACTGTCACATCTTTTTTCTCAGAGTAGCTGGTAGGTTTGAATTGCTGATCATTTGGTTAGCAGCCAAGCGCTTAACCACTGTGCCACCAGTGCTCCTTATCAGTTATGATGCTGTGATTCAAACCTTCAGAGCACCACTGCTTAACCTTAACACTATGAGGAAAACCTCATTAGGTATTAAATATTTAGAGGCTTAGAGTCCTC
This sequence comes from Heterohyrax brucei, assembly GCA_028571685.1. NCBI lineage: Eukaryota > Metazoa > Chordata > Mammalia > Hyracoidea > Procaviidae > Heterohyrax > Heterohyrax brucei. Next base: position 113,351,067 of record CM053143.1, on the reverse strand, counting down.
ATTTTGGAGTGTGCATTTAATTATTTGCAACAATTTTTTTGCAGTTCTTATGAATTCTCAGTCTAAAAAACCTGTATGTATGTTGTTATACATACATGTAGCTGGGCTTTGAACCCCCGCTGGCTAATGCTGTCAAATTCTGTTGCTCAAAGTGTACAACTCAGGTAAGCTGTACCTCTGAAGGAAAATGTTTTAGTAAGTCTATTGCTACAATCATGCACATGTTACTCTGAGTTCTAATATTGGATGCTTAAATTCTCCTGTCAGAACAGAAGATTTAAGAATTCCAAAAATGCAGGCCAGCAGTGGTAAAGTAAGGGGTGTTGAGTCTAAGAACCAGGTACCTGTAACAGAGGCATTTATGCTTGAAACAGACTCAGTGCCTTTGCTCCATTTCCGGCATTTACCCTCAAATGGGATTAGTTCTTAAACTCTGTAAGAGTAGTGACTATGTTGGTTTTACTTACTGAATAAATACATAGCCAATCACACCACTTGGCACATAGCAGACATTCAGATATTTGTGGAAAGAAGGAAGGAGGGGAAAGGAGAGAGGGAAGAAAGTTTTAAAGGTACATTAAATTTATTTTTATTTTTAAACATAATAGTCATGAAAGGTTGTAGAGCCTTTGAAATAACTGGTTAGGTATTAAAAGGTTAAAAGATAGGGCAACAAATTAAGAAATCTTATTCTTCATGTAGAGAGGTACTACATACAAATATAAAATGAAGCATGTGGGAAATTTCTATTTTGATCCTGTCCAACTTTCTGTGGGCAGCTTCATGAAAGGAAGTTCATTTTGTAGGCTTGCTATTTCTAACTGAGTCATAGTTCATATATGCTTATATTCATTTATTGAACATTTATTGAGGGCGTCCTGTGCACCAGGCACTATAGTGGGTACTGACATTTCAAAAAAGAATTGATTGCTGTCCACAAAGAGTAGATTGGTGGTAAATACAGATACACTGGGGTGATGGTTGCACAACACTGTGAATATACTAAATCCAGAACCAAACCCACTGCTAGAGAGTTGATTTTGACTCATAGCAACCCTACAGACAGAGTAGAACTGCCCCATAGTTTCCAAAGAGCCCCTGCTGGAACTACCAAACTTTGGGTTGGCAGCCCAAGAACTTAACCACTGTGCCACCAGTGAATATACTGGAAACCATTATGCCAAGCCAAGTGCCATTATATTTTACAGATTAAATTGGTGAAACGTATGGCATGTGAATCATATCTCAATAACACTATTAAAAACAAACAAAAACAGATGTCAGTCCTGGATATTGTACAAAACCAGGAACAGATGGCCATAACACTGCCTCAGAAGTGAGGAAGGCTTCCTCAGACCGGCGAAGCTTGAGCTGAATATTTAAAAACAAAACAGTCATTAGCTAGATAATGTGGTTCACATATTCCAAGACAAGGGTATATAATGAAAGTCATAAAAGTTGAGAAAGTGTGTGTGTGTTGGGGTCAGGGGTTTGCTGAACTTTTCAGCTTGATAGGTCGGTGGAGGCCAGCAAAGAGCTTCAGAGATGCTCGCTGGAGTGTTAGTTAAACTGGGAACTGACACCTGTGACATAATTAAAAGGACACTGAGTTTTAAAAAATCAGAATGACCTGCGTGTAGACCTCAACTTGGCCGTTGTAAAACCAGACGTGTCACTTACACCTCAAGTACTATTATCCTAGTGATCCTAATGGCACGGCTTGCCTGCAGGGGAGAAACGCAGCACAGACTGAACTAAAAATTTAACATAACACTACGCTCACCTTGCTCTAAGTTAATAAGAGAGTGGTGGCGGAAAGCCTGCTGAATGTTTATTCCACATCCTTATTAGGTTAGAAACCTGGAGGCAGAAACTAGTGAATTCTTTAGGTTATCTATTTTTCACGCTTTTAGATGGGTCCCTACAGGACTAACGACAGAGAAAAAGAAATAGCTATGGAATGTCGAACAAGCCCTTGTTTTCTAGGAATGGTAAAAGTTCCACCCCGTCCCAAAGGGTCGCTATGAGTAACAATCCAAGCCATGGCAAGCGGGAGAGGGGAGGCATCTGTCATCCCGGAACCACAAAACATAAAGTCCTATGCAGCGCGAAGAACCGACGGCCACACCACCGTCGGAAGCCAGTGTTAGGCTCCCTCTTCCGCTCTCCTCCCTCCTTCCGCAGTGAAGCCTTTCGTGTCTCCGCCCCTGCCTAATTTTTCTCTTTCCCCTTCCGTCAACTCCGGAACGGAACCCTTTTTTTTCACTCTTCTCTGTTGAAGCGTAGGACCAATTTTGTCAACACAATCCGGAATCGTCAACATGGCGGCGGCCGCAAGATTCTTCGGTAGAGGTAAGTCGCGGAGTTGTGTTGGCTTGTGAGGAAAACGGACGTGGTGCCGTGTCTTCTGTTGCAACAGAGCGCAAGCAGGACTTGCCTAAGCGTGATCGGCGCTGAGGGTCCGCATTTCGCCTGCTCTTTTTGGGCTCTGTGTTCTTTACAGGGTCACTGCTATTTAACAGTGACTTCACCAGGGGTTTCACTCCCTTCTGGAGCCGCCCACACTGAGGGGGTACAGGGGAATAGAAGAGGGAGAGGGAGATGTGCTTTGACACTCCTCTAGCCGCCCTTGGGGAGGGAGGCGGAGAAAGGTTTCTATGTCCTGGGACAGTGTGGTCGCCACTGGAATGGGAGGAAGGAGTTAGATACGTGAAGCAGTGAGTTCTGGTAAGGGAAAGGTGATATATTTTGACTGGCTTACATCTGTAAACTTGAATAGTTTGCGGAGTGCCTGCTGTTGCTTTTGGAGTTCATCCTTGCAGGCAACCCTACTTCTTAAAACTTCCAGACATGGACTAATTTGGGCTAACAGCTATCACTTGAGAGGTAATGCAGTGGTACTTCTTGACAGCAGTTCTTTTCGGCAGTTAATAAACTCACGTATGTTAGCTGTAATCACAGTCTAAAACACTTGGTAGAGTTTTTTTTGTTTTTTGGTCCTTGAAGCGATGCTGTACGTATTGTTGTTTAATTAAGGACGTTTTGTAGGATGGAAGAAACCCTGGCGACGTACTGGGTAAGTACTGTGGCTGTTAACTAAAACGTAGGCAGGTCGAATCCACGAGGCGCTCCTCGGAAACTCTGTGGAGCAGTTCTCTCTGTCCTGTAGGATCTCTGTGAGTTGGAATCGACTCTGTGGAAATGAGTTTGTTTTTGTTTTTGTTTTCCTGCCTCACCCTCGTTTTATAGAGGAAGAAACTGATCCCGTATGGGATTAAGTTGTGTAACTAGTAAGTGACTGAGCCAGAACTCCAACTTGTACTCCTAGGCCACTGCCGTTTTTTTACTGCAGCACAGTCTTCTGTTTGAGCTCCCTACAGAAAAGCTGTGTCACGACCGGCATCTTGTATTTTGTGTAGTTGTTGCTCGAAAGTTAGTGATTCAAGAAATCGTGACTGACCCTAAAGACTACTAAATGAAGAAACTATGATGCATATCTTGCTTAAAAGAGATTTGTGACATTATCTTCATATATGATCCCAAACACAAACCCAGTGCCATTCAGTCAATCACAGCTCAGAGCAACTCTGTAGACAGAGTAGAACTGCTCTGTATCGTTTCCAAGGAGTGTCTGGTGCATTTGAACTGCCGACCTTTTGGTTAGCACCCATAGCACTTAACCACTGTGCCACCCGGGCTTCCATCATATGTGACAGAAATAACATATGAGACAAAAACAAAGAGACTGAAGGTTATCCTTCCTTTTTGCCACATTTTGTTCTACTAATTTCCAGGACACATCCCTCTATTAATTTTCTTCCTTTTTTTTTTTCCCCAAATTACTGGCTCCTTTCCTCCCCCAGTGTCATTTCTTGGAGTGATCCGTAAACCAGAGTTCCATCCTTCATCATCATCTCTTCTGTGTCTAAGCTCTCTCTTTGGGTGATCTCATACAGGTCTTGTGGGGCTGTGACTGTTGTCTTTATCTTGATGACTCTTAAGTGTAAATCTACAGCTAGGACCTCTCTCCTGAATTTTAGATTCTTATATCCATCTGCCACTTGAATGGCTACCCAGCACCTCACAGTTGTCTAAAGTTGAACTCATTATTGTACCCTGCAGTCTTTCCCATCTCAGTTGATGGCAAACCCATCCTTTCAGGTACCTAAGCCAAAATCTGAGAATTATCGTGGATTCCTCTCTTTTCCTTACATTTACCTTAAAACAGATGGCAAATTCTGTTAGCTTCATCCTCAGAATAAACCCAAGATCTGACTTCTTACTCCATTGCAACTACCTTGTTTCAAGCTTCTGCTGTCTTTAACCTGGATTTCTGTACAATCTGACCTCAACAAGTCACCACTGATCCTTTGATAACTTAAATTGTGTTGTACCTGTGGTAAAAACTCTGCACAACTTCCCACTTTTGTAAATTGAAGGACCTTAAATAGCCTATATCACTGTGCTATACTTTTTGGTAGCCACCACTGGGCACTGGAAATGTGGCTAGTCCAGATGGAGTGTGGAAAATACATGAGATTATGAAGACTGAGTATGAAAAAAAGCTTATAAAACATTTCAGTTTCTTTAGTACTGGTAACATGTAGAAATGATGTTATGCACTTGGTGGCTAACAGAAAGGTTGGTGGTTTGAACCCACTCAGTGGTTTCACAGAAGAAAGACCTGGCAGTCTGCTTCTGTAAAGATTACAGTCTAGAAAGCCCTACAGTTATACTCTTTCCCTTGGGGTCACTATGAGTTAATATCAACAGAATGGTACCTAACAACCTAACAAGAACCTCTGCTGCAATAATTTTCAGTATTAATTTCGCTGGTTTCTTTCTACCTTTTTTAAAATTATGGCTGTTAGAAAATTTAAAACTTAGGCACAGTGGACAGCATTGGCCTACTGTCTCCCACCTCCCTCACTCAGCTTACCTCTGTGGCTTCTTCAGCCGCCTCTTTCTCATTTACTCTAGTCTTGTCGTGTGGCGTCTTTATTCTATAATCACATTGAGAATACTCTTGCCTGGCCCTGGTTGTTTCTTTCATCTGCAATACTTTTCTTCAGATAGCTTCCTGATTAACTTTCTCATTTCCTTCAAGTTTTTGCACAAGTGTTAACTTTTCATTGAAGCTTACCTTGTTGTTAGGGCAGTTGTTGTCAAGTCAGTTCCTACTCCTAGTGACCCTATGTGCAATAGACCATCTTATTTAAAATGGCAGCATGCTCTTCCTCTTACTCTCAGCTATCTTAGCCTCCCTGCCCATATTATGTTCATTGGTAACTTCATCTGTGCTAGAATATAAGCTCCACAAGGATAAATATTTTTGCCTGTTTTGTTCAATGATGGATCCTAAATGCCTGAGGCAGTGCTGGCACATGGTACCCACCACCAGTTGTCAGCTAGTCAATTCCATACATGACAGTCACCCAATAAATAATTATTGCATGAATGTTCAGATAGATTATAAAAAAAAGAGGCCACCCCTTGATGTGGTGTAATTGATAATATCAAACCAAAACCCATTGACATGGAGTCAATTCTGACTCACAGCAACCTTATAGGGCAGAGTAGAACTGTCCTGTAGAGTTTCCAGGGAACACCAGGTAGATTTGAACTACTGACCTTTTGGTTAGCAGCCACAGTATTTAAGCACTATACCACTTGGGTTTCTGTGATACTAGTCATTTTGAATCCACTTTTTGCTTCATTTGCATTCATTTTTGCTTCATTTGCCCAAATTTGCTTCATTTATACAATGGATGTTTGAGTCTCCATTTACCAAACACTGTCATGAGTGTGAAGGACACAATGCTAAACAAGCTATACATATCCCCTGCTCATGTACTATCATCTACTAAGGAGCAGACATTAACAGCATGGTCATTTCTATAATTACAGTTCTGTTAAGTACTTTGAAAGGAAAGTTCAAGGTGCTGTAACAGTGTATTTGAAAATCTAATCTTGTCTGCATCTTCAGAGAAGATTGGCCTACTGTTTCCCATCCTTCTTGCCCAGCTTACCTCTCTGGCTTCTTCAGCCACCTCTTTCTCATTTATTCTAGTCTTGTCACACTGGCCTCTTTATTCCTTAACCGCACTTAGAATACTCCTGCCTTGAGAAGTAATGTGTTAAGTTGTTGTTAGCTCTCTCAGATTGGTCCCTTAGTCATGGCAAACCAGTACACAATGGGCTCAGACTGTTGTCATCTATAGTCTTTTTTTGGCCAGTTTTTCAGAAGTAGATTGCTTGGCTTTTATTTTGAATTTAGTCTGTATTAGTATGGAAGCTTCCCTGAAACCTGTTCAGCATCTTGCCACCTCAGAAGCCTCCACTGACTGATAGGTGGTGTCTGTACATGAGGTGCACTGGCTGGGAATGGAGTCAGGTCTCCCATATGGAAAGCAGGAATTCTACCAGTGACTGGATAACCACGAATTAGCTATGCAAAGGGGAAGTGGGAAGTGGTAAGGGAGAATCACAGATGGACAGAAGATTATATTTGAAAATCCAAAAGAGGTAAAGAACAGAGTGTTCCAAGTAACTGAAAGGAGGCCAGTGTATTTGAAACACAGTGAATGTGACGGAGAGTAGTCCTTGATGCAGCTCACCAGATAGACTAGGACTAGTTCGTGATGAACTTTTTACGATTTTACTGTATTCAAAGAGCAAGGTGAAGCTGTTAAAGTGTTTTGTGGACATAGTGATCTCCTTTATTGAAAGCTGGGAAAGAAATAGCCAAGCCAGATATGGAAATAGAATGGTTTGGAGGTTCCAAAGCAGTAGTCCACATCATAGATGTTGGTGGTGACCTGGGCTGTAGTAGTTACAGTGGGAAAGCAAAGATAGGTGAATAAGATCTCCCAGGGAGACTAAGGATTATAGAGTCAGGTGAGGACACCATTTAGGACTGACCCCTGGAGACATCTAAACTTTCAACATCAGGCATAAGAAAATGCACTAGCGAAGTAGAGGGTGTAGTTTTCATGTCATTTCCAATTGGGGCAGGAAAGGGAAGGACTTAGAATGAGTACGCATTCAGATAGGCCCATACATTTTGTGATACATAAAGGAGGCAATTCTGAGGGCTTTAAGTTTCTGAGGAGTAGCAAATGAGGTTATCTGCTAAGAGCGAGGGGAAAAAAATATGTTAAAGCAGATAAAATAGGACAGATAAATTGACAATACAGAGATTGAAAATACAGATACTGTGCCCTAACCCCAAACCATACCCACTGCTGTTGATTAGATTCCAACTCATATTAACACTATAGGACAGTATATAACTGCTGCATAGGGTTTCCATGGCTATAAATTATTATGGAAGCAGACTACCACATCTTTCTCTTTGCAGAATTGCTGGTGGGTTTGAAGTATCTGCCTTTTGATTAGCAGTCCAGTGCTTTAACCACTGCACCACCAGGGCTACTTTTATGGTCTTACCAAAGCCAAAATACCTGTGGTTGTTGAGTTGATTTTGACTCAGAGCAACTATATAGGACAGAGTAGAATTGCTCCACAAGGTTTCCAGGGAGTACCTACTGGATTTGAACTGCCAACCTTTGGTTAGTAGCTGTAGCTCTTAACCACAATGCCACCATCGTTTCCTCATTGTCTAGCGCCCTCCACACCCCCCAAATAAACTCACTGCCATTGAGTTGATTCCAAGTCAAAGCGACTATATAAGTCAGGGTAGAACTGCCCCATAGAGTTTCAAGGAGTGCCTGTCAGATACGGACTGCCGACCTTCTGGTTAGCAGCTATAGCACTTAACCACCACAGAACCAGGGTTTCCGTGATCTACACAGTAGTATTTAAATACTGATATTTTTGTAATATGATTTTTCTTAGCCTGTAGCAATTTGATAGATTCTGTTGAAAATTTTAATTTCTAGTTATTATGACTGGGGGGTTCTAGTAACAGGGGTGAGTTGTTAAATAGCCAGTTGCTATTAATGTGTTCAAGGGAATTGTTGCTTCCAGGATCTTGCCAGGATTGGTGGACTCTTCTTTAATACAATTAGAACAATTGTTTGGAACTGTTTGTGAAAACTTTAATGGATAAATGCTAGTTTCTTCATTTACCACATGCGATTTTTCAAGATGATTGGTTTCTTTAAAAACATGTAGCATCTTTTTTATGCTGCTGCACATCAGCATCAACCACTGAATTGGAGATTCCAAAGTGTGGGAACTGGATCTAATTATTCTGTTTCCCTTTTTCTTCCTTGACATCATTGACATTGAAGCCTTTCCAGCAGTAAATAAGTGTGAGGTAGTGTCTTTGCAGTCACTGCTGTATGTGCATAGAATTCTCAGTTTTGGTGGTTATTTGTGCTTTAATTTTCTCTTGGAAGATGAAAGTTGAAATTGAGTTGTTAGGTACATGACTTTGGTGACATTTATGCTATGACCTGGTGATAAGAAGGAGTCGGTCTTGGGAAGATCTGAGGTAGCTTTTTCCTGGCAAATAGAACATCATATGTGAAGGTCCTGAGGTGGGGATTGACTTAATATATTCAGGAATCTGAATGAAGGACCATAGTGAGCAAGTGGGAGTGATGTATTGAGCAGGCAGCAGGAGCCAGTCCACCTGGCGCCTTGTAGACCTCAGTAAGGACTGCATAGCAGTTCTGCATGCACAGCACTGTGCACTTGAAAACTTGACCTACTGAAATGTGTTCAGTCCCAGTCTTACAATTTCTGTATTATTGGTTGTTGCAAGATTTTATATAATGAACTTGATTTTAAAGTATTGGATTTTAACATCCATTTTATATGGAAATCTAGTTGTAGAGTAAAAAACGGAGCTTCAGCCAGTTTGACAGAAAAAAATATAGATGGCTAAACATATGAAAGTACACTCAGGCTGACTAATAATCAAAATGCAAATTAAACCAACTCTGCATACTATCTTTCATTAGCTAAATTGGCAAAGACCAAAATGTTTGGCGTGAGTATGTGGAACAGTCATTAGACAGAACAATGTTTATCAAAATTACAAATGTTCCTATCCTTTGACCTGGCAGATTTACTTCTAGAAATTTATTACATATGTATATTTGTCTGTGTGCAAAAATGTTTGCAAGCACCATGTATAGTAGCAAAATATTAGAAATAATCCAGTGTAGATTATGATAGTGTGACACTTTGCACTTTAAAAAATGATAGTGTTTATGAGCTGAAAAGAATTATCTCTGCAGTGTATACATATATATATGCACACCTTTATGAAAGGCATTGTCTTAGTTATCTAGTGCTGCTATAACAGAAATACTACAGGAGGGTGACTTTATTTGCTTACAGTTTAGGGTGCTGCCTCTAGGGAAGGTTTTCTGTCTTGACTTTGGAGGAAGTTTGTTGTGTCTTTACCTTCTGCTTGTGATTCCTTGGAATCTCGATGTATCTTGGCATCTATCTCATCCCATCTGTCTTCCACCTGTTGAGTCTCTTTTATACTCTACACTAATCCTGCATCAATATATTAGACAACCCATTCCCAAATGGGATTATAACCACAGACATAAAGGTTAGGATTTATAACACATAATTTGTTGGGGACATAATTCAATTGTAACATTCCACCCTTTGGCTCTCAAAAATTCATGTACTGGCTGTCTTCAAAACACATTCATCCTGTCACATTATCCTAGAAATATTTGAATCAGTGCCAAGTCCAAAATTTCATCCTTTGAATCATCTAAATCTAATACAAGTGAGAAGTTAGGCATATTCTATCCTGGAATAAAATTCATCTTCATCTATGAATCTGTGAAATCTAGACTACAGAATTATTTGTTTCGAGGATACAGTGGTAGAACAGGTGCAAGATAGAAATTTCCCTTACAAGTTGAAGAAATTGGAGGGAAAGAAGGGATAACTGGCACCAACCAAGCCCCAAATCCAGCAGAATATGTTGCATAAGCTTCTTATGCTCCTTCCAGCAGTTCTGCTGTTTTTCAAATCGTTCCAGGGATGGTCCTTGTCTTTTCTTGCAGGACAGCAGATGTAGCTCCTCTGGACTGTTTCCTGCCTGTACAAGTCCAAGAAGCACACAGTGTTCTTTCCTTTTTTTTTTTCTCTGCCCATTTCAGTCTAAGCTGATGGGTTTTCTCCTATGATAGTTGATTACAGCCGTTAGTCACAGACTTAAAGTCTTTTTAACAAAAGATTGTGTAGCCACGTCTTTGGTGAATGTTCTAGGATGTGTGTTCTTAGTTTGTACAACAGAATTTTCCAAATCCTTAAGTTCTGTTTTTATTTTGTGCAGCTCATTTGTTAAGTCCATCTGTTTTCCCTTTTCTCTTGCATTGTGCTGTAAGTGGTAAGGAGAAACTACATGGTCCCTTTATGATGCTTTGCACTGTTTCTTTCTTTTTTTTTTTTTAGAAATCTTATCTGCTAGACATTCAGATTTATAACTTACAAGTTCTGCCTTTCACTAAACATTTGAACATAATTCAGAAAAGTTCTTTGTCACTTTGTAAAAGCATTGCCCTTCTTTAATGGAACAGTCTTGTGTTTGTCATTTTCTTTTAAGGCCTCACCAGAAGCACATTTAAGGTCCACATTTCTAGCAATATTCTGTTGCTAGTGCTGTATGTATTCTGTATGACCACAATAGAGATGTTGTCTGTAGCTCTACTCATTTCTTTCTGAGCCCTGCCCAGAATCACTTTTGACATTCATAATTCTACCAACAATCTCTTAAAGACAGTCTAGGCTTTTACTGTTAGGCACCGTAAAGCTCCTCCAGCCTTTACCTGTTACCCAATTCCAAAACCATGTCCAACATTTTAGGTATCTATTAGAGCAGCACTCCACTCTTCAAATATCAGATTCTGTCTTTTGTTATCTGGTGCTGCTATCACAGAAATACCACAAGTGGGTGGCTTTACCAAACACATTTAATCTCTCACAGAAGGCTGAATTCAGACTTCTAGCTTTCAGACAGGGAAGAAGGTCCCTGTCTGTTTAGCTTCTGCTTCCTGGTTCCTGGGAGATTTCCATATGTGCTAGCATTTATCTTACCCCATCTCTCCTGTGCTTACTTGTTTAATATCTTTTATATCTCATCAGAGATTGACTCAAGATATTGACATAATAAAAACAACCCATTCCCAAATGGGATTATAACCACAGGCATGAGGTTAAGACTTACAGTACTTACATTTTGGGACTGTAATTCAACCATAACAAGCATATATGAAATTACCTGTTTATCTGTACACACACACACACACACACACACACACACACACCTGTCTTGTATATGTTCAGAGCCCTCTTGGTGTGCTAGTTAACTGCACAGCTGCTGACTGAAAAGTTGGTGGTTCAAACTCGCCAGCAGCTCTCTGGAAGAAAAGACCTGAAGATCTACTCCTGTAAATATTACAGCCTAGGAAACTCTATATGACATTCTACTCTGATATAGGGTAGTTATGAGTCAGTGGCACACAACAATGTTTTACATGCATATGTAAGTGAGAAGGGGCTCTAATACCTTAAGTGGAAAAAAAAAGGTATAGAACAGTGAGTATAGTGTGCCACTATTTTTCTGTAAAGGAGATAACTATATTAGTATTCATATCCTTATTTATGAAGTCCCTGCTTGTGCAAATAGCTAAACTCTGGCAGTTAAGGTTAGAGTTCAAACCCACCCAGATGTACCTCAAAAGAAAGGCCTGGTGATCTGCTTTTAAAAGGCCATAGCCATTGTTTTAGTCATCTGGTACTGCTCTAACAGAAATACCACAAGTGGATGGCTTTAGCAAGCCAGCCAGCCAAGTGCTGTTGAGTCGGATACGACTCATGGCGACCCTCCAAGAAAAGTTTACTTTTACACAGTGCAGTATGTTACAAGTCTGAATTCAGGATGTCCACTCCAGGGTAAGGGCTTTCCTCTGTCAGCTCTAGAAGAAAGTCCTTGTGTAGTAGCAGTCTTTGTTCAGGGAGCACCTTGGCATGGGAACCTCAGGTCTGAAAGACACTCTCTACTTCCCGTGCTCCTTTCTTGATGGTGTGAGGTTCCCAGGTATCTCTGCCAGATTTTTTCCTTCATAGCTCAAGAGACCGCCTCAAGGCACGAAACAAACTTACACATTGAATTTTGTTTTACCAACACAACTGCTACCCATCTACCCTTATTAACATAATAGAGGCAGGAATTACAACGTGGAGAAACATCCCACAATACAAGGAATTATGGCACAACCAAATTGTTACACATTTTTTTAGGGAACATATTCAATCCATGACAGCCCACCTTTTGTTCTCTTAAAACTCACATCTGTGCAACGTGTAAAACATATGTGCCCCATCACAGCAAAAGTCTTAAAGTCCAAGTTGAAAATCCAGGAATTCCTCTTTAACTGGGAAATCTAGAACACAAGATACCTGCTTCTAAAATACAATGGCAGGCACAAGTTAAAGATATTTCCATTACAAATGGGAGAAATCACAGGGAAAGTAGGCATTAACAGGCAACAAGCAAATCAGCAGAACACATTACATTAGCCCTGAAAGCTTTGAAAATAATGTTCAGTTCTCAGACATTTTACAGAATGGCTTTGCCCCTCCAAATTCTAGGTATTGGCCATACTCTCTGGATTCTGATTTGAGACCCCCACAGCCCTGTGCTATAACTCTGCCTTCTAGGCCCACTTGGACAGCAGCTCTGCCCCGTCGGCTTTAGGTGCCCCTCAAACCCAGCTAAATGGCAATTCCAGGGTAAGGGCTTACAAACACAGAAAGCCCTGGCTCCACCCTTTTAAATCCCTAAGGTCATGACCATACCTTTTGAGACAGGCTGCTGAGCTTCTCATGCTCTTTGTCTCTTTCACTTCCACTTCCTATGGCATCATGGTCTGGGCTTCAGGTGCACATCTGCTCTTCTGGGGTAAGTGTTCCAGAGCTCTGTAGCTCCACTGATTCAAGTATCCAGAGGCACCCCACTCTGCTAGGAAGCCTCCTGCACGCAGGCACTCAGCTGTCTTACTCTGTGGGTCAGCAAGGCTAGCTACAATGATTCAAGTGCCCAGAGGCACCCTGCTCCACCAGGAAGTCTCAGCGCACAGGTGCTTAGCTCTCTTGCTCCATGGGTTGGCTCCAGTGCTGCCTCTAGTTCTTCTGCTGCCACTGTTGCTGGTCCTCTGATGTTGTCACTCACCATCTGTACCTTCTTTGGTGTTAACAGTTCTCCTTGTTTCCTTCTGAATCTTCTGTCCATTCACAGTTTTAAAACTGTTTCCACATTTCAGGTATTTGCTAGAGTAGCACCCCACTCCTGGTACCAGATGACTAAATTCTTTTTATGAATATTTCATTATGTTTTAGCTGAAAGTATACACAACAAATTAGGTTCACATTCAAAAATTGATATGCACGTTGTCGCTGTTATTGGTTACTTCTCACTGCAGTGGTGTTATTGTTTGTTTCTTAGGCCAGTCTGTTATTTGGCTGAAAGGAGACTTTGAGCAGTAGCTTTAGTTCTAGATTAAAAGGATATCATAGGATGATAGCTTCAGGGGTTCTTTTAGCCTTTATCAGTCCAGCTTTTTTTTTTTTTTTTTTTTTAAATAAATTTGCTATTTGTTCTACATTTTTCTCTCGTTCTAACTAGGACTTTCTTTTGTGTTCCTTGTCAGAATAGTTCTTGGTAGTAGCTGGGTACCATCTAGTTCTTCTGGCTCAGGCTAGAAGAGGCTTTGGTTCTTGTGGGCTGTTAGTCCTGTGGACTAATTTTTGAAGTCTTTGTTTTCTTTCAGTCCTCTTTGCTTCAAACAGTAATTGTGTTTTAGATGGCAGCTTGCAAACTTTTAAGATTTCAAATGCCACTTACAAAACTAAGATGTAGAACATTATCTTTATGAACTCAGTTGTGCCAGTTGATCTCGTTGTCTTGTGAAACTATGGTCCTGAGCCTTTGAATCCAGTAAATCTATCACCATGAAGTGTTTGGACATGTTTAGCAAGTGTCCCTGTCTCTCCTGTCTACTTTGTTGTATATGTGGATATATATGCAACACATACAAACAAATATATGCATATGTTCACATGCACATATTCACTTTATCTGCTCATGCAAAGAAGCCTTGGTTGTGTAGTGGTTCAGTGCTTGTTTGTTAACCAAAAGTTCAGCAGCTCAAACCCCCAGCCACTGTACAGGAGAAAGATTTAGTCTTGGAAGTCCTGCGGAGGAGTTCCACTCTGTCCTGCAGAGATGCTATGAGTCAGAGTTGACGTGGTGGCAGTTGGTATTACACACATGTATACTTCTATATGCCTTCCTGGACCCATATAGCATACATAGCTGTCTATGAAACCACCCATACATTTTTTGCTTCTTGTTACTGTTGCTAAATTGTATGTGCTGTAGTACTTAACATACCTGTCCTTCACTGTGCGTACCTCTCAGTGTCTTCATTTACCTTGGTCAGGTTGTCCTGACTTCTCACATGTTGTGTGTTGCCTTTCCCACTACTAGAATTAACACGTCTATGATATAGTAGGTGATTTACCCTTCCTCCCCCTCCTATTGCCAGTAATCATTAAAGAACATTGCTTTCTGTATGTATACGTCTTCTTGACGTTTTATAAAAGCAATATGCAGTAGTTATCTTTTGGTATTTGCCATATTTCACTCAGTGTAATGAAGTCGATTCATCCATATTATGATTTGCCAGCTCATCATTATTCTTTTCATATTGTTGTTATTAGGTATCATTGAGTCAGTTCTGACTGGCAACAACCACATGTAAAGCAGAATGAAATGCTCTCTAGTTCTGTGCCATCTTCTCAACTATTGCTGTGCTTGTGACCATCATTGTAGCCACTGCATTAGTCCATCTCCTTGAGGGGCTTTCCCTCTGTCTGTCCCGTGCTACTTTATTGGACATGATGTCCTTCTCCAGGGACTGGTCCCTCCTGATAGCATGTTCAGAGTCCATGAGATGCAGTCTCACCAGCTTTGCTTCTCAGGAGCGTTTTTGCTGTATTTCTTCTAAGACAGATTTGTTTGTTCTTCTGGCAGTCCATGTATATTCAGTATTCTTCACCAACACCATAATTCAAAGGCATCAATTCTTCAGGCTTCTGTATTACATTCTTTTATAATCTTAAATAAAAATATTTTTCCAGTATTTCTGCATACAAAAGGATATGACATGCATGTAAGATATAAAGAATAATAACTCCAAACTGTGTGTACACACTATTAACCTTAAAAAATTGCATAGCAAACAAAACCTTAGTATACTTTCAGAGCCCAGTGTGTCTCCCCTACCCTGCTTGTCTTCAGTGGTAACCAGTTGAGCTGACTTTGTAAACTTGTCTTTTACCACATCCTTGGTGGGGTTTTTTGTGTGTGTGTCCTTGGTACATTTGTATCAACTCCTAAACAGAATGTTGTTCAGTGTTGCATGTTTTTGAGCTTTAAAATCAAATACAACACCCTTTTTTTTCCTCCTCTACGTTTTGTCTGTGAGATTCATCTCTACCACGTAGTTTACTCACTTTTGCAGTCCTGTAGCTTTCCACTATAGGAATATAAACCCCCAAACTGAACACACTGCTGTCGAGTCAGTTCTGACTTACAGTGACCCTGTAGTATGGAGTAGACCTGCCTCATAGGGTTTCCAAGGCTAAATCTTTACAGAAGACTCACATCTTTCTTTCCCAGAGTGGCTGGTGGGTTCAAACCATTGACCTTTTGGTTAGTTAGTAGCCAAACACTTTAACTACTGTACCACCAAATCTGTATTGTAGGAATATGACACTATCCTTTCTGATAAAGATGAGAAATCTGTGGGTGGTGCAGTTAATGCATTCAGATGCTAACTGAAAGGCTGGTGGTTTGAATCTCTCTGGGAAGAAATGCCTGGTGATCTACTTCTGACAAAGCAGCCATTGAAAACCTTGTGGAACACAGGAATCCCAATGGACTCAGTGGCAACTGGGTTTTTGTTTTTGTTTTAATGTAGATAAACCTTTGGTTTCTTTCCTGCCTTTTTGTTGCTATAAGCGACAGTATCATGATGATCCTTGTATGTATCTCTTAGTACACATACCTGTCCTGCAGTTCCTCTAGGGCACACACCTAAAAATGAAACTGGAATTGTTGACATGTTTAGGTTCAGCCTCGTTTTCCAAAGTGGTATTCCAATTCACACTTTTATTTACTAGACATTTTCAGTGACCCCTGACCTTTTTTTTTTTTTAAAGATTTGCCAGTCTGATATGTGTAAACCAGTGCTATTTAAATTATATGGTCTACATACTGTTATCTGCCACAATAGAATCAAAGCACTGCTTCCTTCACTGAAAAAGTCTCATGAGGAAAAAAGAAAGTTAGCCAAACTGAACAGTGTGTTTAATGGTGTGGTTGATTACATGCTGTGTCATTTTAGTTGGTTGCAGACCTGTAACAAACAGGCCTACCAACTGTCCTTTGAATAGCGTTAATACAAAATGATATTGTGATTTGAATTTATATTTATGTGGCTACTAATGAGGTTATGCTTTTTTTCATATATTTAGGCATCACTTGTATTTCCTTTCAGTTAGAATCTTTTGCTTCTGTTACTTTTGCATATCTGGAATGTTAATCCTGTGGCAGTTATATATTGCTAATATATTTTACTAGTTTGGCAGTTGTCTTTTTGCTATCTTTGGAAGTATTTTATTATTATTATTATGATTCAGTGAAAATGTACATTCCCTTATAAATTTGCATGCCCACCTATGAATAGCTCTCACTGCTTTCCCTGCCTGGTGACAGTACACTCTTCATCTCTGCTCCATACATGTCCTATCCTCCCAACAATCTCCTATCCTCTACTCTCCACCCACTCCCCTTCCTCCAGTGAGAGGTCAGCAGGGTGACATCCTATAGATGCGTAGAATCACAAAGTGCACACATGATATGGTCACTCTGTATCGCCAAATCCAATCCATTCCTGTCTGAAGAGCTGGCCTCCATTGTGATTTATGGACAGGGGCAGCGTCACAGCCAGGGGCCATGCTCCCAGGGAACTCCAAGGCCTCTGGACCATCAGTTGCAGTCTTTTAGTGGAGATCTCAGGGTGCACCCCTTTTTATTTTTTGTGCTGACAGTGAGACTCAACTTTTTGAGCTCCATTACAGCTCTCACTGATGGTGGCTGGGCACCGTCCAGTTCCTCTTGTTACGTAGTCATCCAGTCATGTGGGTCTGTCTGTCTTCTGGGTTCTCTTTTCTGAATGTCGTTTTGGTCCTTGGTGATCATCTGTTCCTGCTGAGTTGGGACCATTTGCCGTACCCTCAGATGGCAGCTTGGCAACTTTTAAGACCCCAGACACCACTCACCAATGTGGCTGCAGAGGGCTCTCTTAACAAAGTGCTAGTTGTGCCAGTTGGCCTCAATTTCCCCTGAGAGCATGATCCTCAGCCCTCTGCCCCAGCTACTCTGTCCGTACAGTGTTGGGTTAAGATAGAAATACTCATGTTATGTTGAAGTCTGGTTAATATTGATCTTCTTTCTAATGTGTGCTGTTACGGATTTCACCCAACCAAATTTCTGTCAACTATCTAATCTAAACCCTCCCCCCCGCCATCCCTTCCTCCTAACCCTTGCACCAAGGAGTCTTTTCTTCTATGCATGAGTCTGTTTTTAAGTTCTTATTATAGGGATGTCTTACAATAATTGTCCTTTTGTCAGTGATTACTTTCCCTCAACATAATGTCCTCCAGTTGAAACCAGGTTATGAGATGTTTCCTGAAATCATCGTTGTTCTTTATCAATGTATAGTTTTCCGTTGAGTATATGTACCATAGTTTACTTATCCATTCCTCTTTTGTTGGGCATCTGGTTTAATTCCATCTTGTTGCTATTGTGGATGATGCTGCAATAAACATTTGTGTGTGTGTATCAGTTGGTGTGAATGGCCTGGATTCTGTAGGATATATTCCTAGCAGTGGAATTACTGGGTCAGATGGTATATCTATTTGGAGCTTTTTAAGGAAGTACCAATTTGCTTTCCAAAGAGGTTGCACCATTTTGCAGTCCTACCAACAGTGTAGGACAGTTCCAGTTTCTCCACAGCCTCTCCAGTGTTTGTTGTTTTGAGTTTTTTGGATCATGACCAACTTTGTTGGGGTATCTCATTGTAGTTTTGATTTGAATTTCTTTAGTGGCTAATGATTGTGAGCATGTCCACATGTGTTTTTTGACTGCCTAGATCTCTTTTTTAGGGAAGTCTCTGTCCATCTCCTTTACCCATCACTTAATTGGATGATTTATCTTTTTCTTATTGATATTTTGTAGTACCTTATAGATTATGGAGATCAGACATTGGTCTGACATGTAGTTGCCAACCATTTTACCTATTCTGTAGGTGGCCTTTTAATTCTGTGATAAAGTCTTTGGATGAGCAAAAGTGTTTGATTCCTAATAGTTCCCATTTATTTTCTGTTTGTGGTTTGTTTTACAGATTTTGAAGTCTGTCTGTGTTGTGTATTAAAACTTCCATTGTTGTTCCTACTTTTTCTTGGATGATCTTTATTGTTTTAGGTTTCATATTTAGGTCTTTTATCCAGTTGTAGTTGGTTTTTGTATAAGGTGTAAGATAGGGGTCTTGTTTGAGTTTATTGTAGATGGATATCCAATTTTACCAGCACCATTTATTGAGGAGATTGTTTTTACCCCAGTTTAATGTCTTAGGGCCTTTGTCGAATATCAGCGGTTTATAGGAAGATGGTGTCATCTGTGGGGTCTCAATTCTGTTCCACTGATCTGTCTCTTTTTGTACCAGTACCAGGCTATTTCGACTACTGTGGCAGTGTAATAGGTTCTAAAGTTGGGTAGTGAGAGGCCTCCCAGTGTGTTCTTCTTCTTTAGCTGTGCTTTACTTATCCAGGGGTTCTTCCCTTTCTAAACAAAGTTGATAATTTGTTTCTCCATCTCATTAAAAAATGTCACTGGAACTTGTACTGGGATTGCATTATAGAAGTAGATTGCTTTGGGTAAAATAGATATTTTCACAGTGGTAAGTCTTCCTTTCCATGAGCAGGGTAGGTTTCTACTTTTATGTAAGTATCTCTTAGTTTCTTGTAGTAAGGACTTGTAGTTCTCTTGGTAAAGGTCTGTGATTTCTCTGGTTAAATTTATTCTTAGGTACTTTGTCTTCTTAGGGGCTATAGTAAATGGTATTGATTTGGTGATTTCTTCATTAAAAATCTCATTGTTGGTATAAAGGAATCCTTCTGATTTGTGTATGTTTATCTTGTATCCTGAGACTTTGCTGAACTCTTCTATCAGTTTGAGTAGTTTACTTATGGATTCTTTAGGATTCTCTGCGTATACAATCATATCATCTGCAAATAGGGAGAATTTTACTTCTTTTTTGCCAATGCAGATGTCCTTTATTTCGTTGTGTTGTCTAATTGCTTGGGCTAGAACTTTAGTACAGTGTTTAATGGGAGAGGTGAGAGTGGACATCCTTGTTTAATTCTTGTTCTCCAGGCAAACTGTTTCAGTCTCACTCCATTCAGGATGATGTAGACGGTTGGCTTTGTATAAATGGCCCTTATTGCATTGAGGAATTTGCCATCTGGGAGTATTCCATCCCTTTCTGTGCTGTGAAATAGTCTCAGTAGAAATGGAGATAACTCTTCTCTAAAAGCTTGGTAGAATTCTGCGGTGAAGCCATCTGGACCTGGGCTTTTTTTTTGGTTGGTAGTTTTTTGATGATGTTTTCAATCTCTTCCTTTGGGATGAGTTTATTAAGTTGTTCTGCTTTACCTTGTGATAATTTTGGAAGGTGATAGGAATGTAGGAATTTGTCCATTTTCTCTAGGTTTTCAAATTTGTTAGAGTACAGTCTTTCATAGTATTCTGTTATAATGTTTTTGATTTCTGTTGGATCTGTGGTGACAACTCCCCTCTCATTTCTTATTTGGTTATTTGTTTCCTTTCTTATTTTTCTTTAGTAAGTTTAGCCAATGGTTTGTCAATTTTGTTAATTTTGTCGATTTTGTTGATATTTTCAAAAAACCAGCTTTTGGTCTTTTCAGTTTTTTCAGTTGTTTTCCTATTCTCTAATTCATTTAGCTCTGCTCTAATCTTTATGATCTGTTTTCTTCTGGGGCCTGAGGGGTTCTTCTCTTGTTCTCTCTACTTGTTTAAGCTGTAGGGTTAGTTCTTTGATTTGGTTTCTGTCTTCCTTTTTGATGTGTGCATTTATGGAGATAAACTGACCACTGAGCACTGCTCTGGCTATATCGTATAGGTTCTGGTAGGAAGTGTTTTCATTCTCATTTGAGCCCATAAATTTCTGTATTTCATCCTTCATTTCTTCTATAACCCATGGGTTTTTGAGCAAGATGTTGTTCAGTTTCCATGAGTTCCAATTTCTATCTATATTTTTTCTGCTATGGATTTTGACTTTTATGGCTTTATGATCTGAGAAGATGCTTTGCATTAATTCAGTGGTGTGTACTTTTTTGAGAATTGCTTTATGTCCTAACATATGGTCTATTCTGGTGAATGTTCCATGTGCACTGGAGCAGAAGGTGTAGTTGTCTGCTGATAGATAGAAAGTTTTGTGTATGTCCATGAAGTCTAGTTAGTTAATTGTGGCAGTAAGGTCTTCTGTGTCTTTATTGAGCTTTTTCCTAGAAGATCTGTCCAGTATTGAGAGTGGAGTGTTGAAGTCTCCCACTATTATTGTGGAGTAATCTATCTCATTTTTGAGTGTAGTCAGTGTTTCTTCAATGTATTTAGGTGCTGTAATATTAAGTACACAAATACTTAGTATTGTTAAGTCCTGTTTGTGTATTGAACCTTTCAGTAATAAATAGTGTTCATCCTTGTCCACAGTGGTGGATTTCACATTAAAATCGATTTTCTCTGAGATTAGAATTGCCACACCTGCTCTTCTTTGTGTTTTGTTAGCTTGATTTTCAGTTCGTTGCTATCTTTAAGTCTCAGGTGAATTTTCTTGTAGGCAGTATGTGGATGGGGTGTGTCTTTTGATCCAGGATGTCACTTGATGTCACTTTACTGGACCATTTAGTACATTCACATTCAGTGTGATTATTGATAGGTATATGTTTGGTGCTGCCATTGTGATATGTTTATTTTTGTGTTGATGTTTTCTCTGTGCTTATTAATCTGTTGTAGGACATTCTTCTTTGTGAGTTAATTTTTCATCTTTTTCAGGGTTAGTTTTGTGGTTGTTGAGACTCCTGTATTATGTTCCTTGATTTGATAGGTTGCATCTTTATTGTGCTTTACGGCTGCCCCAGTAATCCACTGTAATAAACTGTGTATAAATCCAACTTTAATTACTACTAGTCTTATCAACTTTCTATTCATCTGGAAGGACTATAATGACTGTAGTACATCCCTCTTTTTTATAGGATGGCATAGTTTTCATCATATAATCACTGGATTATTTCTTTTCACTATGGGTTTGAGTTTGGAGCCTTCCCTTACTGAGTAGGATTCTGGGTGATGTGTCCTGTATTTGCTTCTAACATATAAAGTTAGTGATTTTGCTCCCCTAAGCCAAGAGATTCTTTCAGTGTTTCATGTAGCTTTGGTTTGGTTTTTACAAAGTCTGAGTTTCTGTTTATCTGCAAATGTCATAATTTCATTTTTATATTTGAAAGATAGTTTTGCAGGATATGTAATTCTTGGTTGAAAGTTCTTCTCCTTCAAGGCTTTGACTGTGTCATGCACTGTCTCCATGACAGTAGTGTTTCTGCTGAGAAATCCAGCGAAAGCCTACAGGGTTTCCCTGTGAATGTTAGCTTTGCTTTGAGTCTTCCTGCCTTTAAGAGTTTCTGCTTGGATTTCATTTTGTTAAGCTTGATTATAGTATGTGTTGGAATCTTTCTTTTGAGATCTATATTGAGTGGTGTTCGATATGTATCTGGGATATCTATATTCTCTTTGTTTATAATTTCTGGAAAGTTTTCTTTCAGCAGCTCAGCAACAATACTCTGTGTTCTCAGGCATCTCACCCTGTTCAGGAACTCCAGTTAATTATGGTTTGTTCCTCTTAATAGAGCCCCACATGTTTCTTAATGCTTCTTCATTTCTCTTGTTTCATTTTTCTGATTTCTCCTCATAAATGCTTGAATTAGTAGCTGTGTCAAGTCAAAAAGTCTGTTTCCCATTTGTTCTATTCTGTTATCTTGGCTTTTGAATTGAAGTTTCTATGTCTTTGATTTTGTTCTTGATCTGTTAGATTTCAGAGTCCTGGTGTTCCATCATATTGAACAGCTTGCTTAATTTTTCTTTTTGCTCTGCTCCATTGTGTATAAGGTCTAGTAGGGCTCTATACATAATCCTTTTGTATTTACCTTCCAATAGTTTCAGAAAGGCCTCTTCGTCTGTAAAGTTTTGTGGTCCTTTCTTTTGGGGGCCTTCTGAAGGCATGGGTGATTTTTTGGTTATGGTTTTCTCCAGAGTTTGTTGCTTTTGGGGCATCATGTCAGTCAGTAGAGTCTGAGAGAGATGCTGTGAGGACGGACCACAGTTGTGATATCTGACAACTTCCAAAATCAGTCAGGTTTTCAGGTGTGTAGGTTCCTCTTCACAGCTGAGAAAGTAAGCATCTTTATATCGAACCCCAGATGTTATAAACTAGCGCAAAATACAGAAAGGCTACTGTTCTGCTGGCCTGTGCTTTCGGGCCCCGGCTGTAGGCGACACTGTGTAGAATACTGCTTTTCTGCCGGAAAAGCGCTGTCCTCCAGCTCGGCACTGCCTCCCAGCCCAGGAATTATGTCCATCCGATGCCTCCATGTGAGTATGTCTGCCTCCCCATGGAACAAGATGGTGTCCCACACAAGCTCGCCACCTGGTTCAGTACTGGCTACTTTGTCGGAAGTGGAAAGAGACCAAAGGTACTCAGATGCACAGAGTCCACAGTCTCTGTTGCCGGGCCCCAGCCATAGGTGACACTGTGCAAAATACTGCTTTTCTGCCCGAAAAGCGCTCTACTCCAGGCAGGTACTGTTTCCCAGCCTGGGAGCTAGGTCCACCTGGGGCCTCCATATGCGTGTATCCACCTCCCAATGGAACAAGATGTCATCCCACACAAGCTTGGTGTCTGCCTCAGTACAGGCTACTCTATGGCAGAGGTGGAAAGGGAGGCCAAAGGTGCCAAGATGCACAGAGTCCAAAGCGTGGCTCTCAAAATATGGCAGTTTCACCTGCTGATCCCACCAGCAGTGTATCTGAGATTAGCTACTAGTCAAGTCGCAGCTCCACCCATGGGCTAAGACAGAGGAAAAAAAGTTAGAATGGTGAGTTACCTTCGGTCTGTGAAAGCCAGTGCTCCCCAAGAGCAGGATCAGTGAAAGAGAGGAGATTTTCCATTCAGTGGTATGAAGTCCAAATTAATAGCCCTATGCTGTGTCCTAGAGCTCACTAGGTGTCCAGAGGGCTCTGTTTAAGTATCATTTCAGGTCTTGGTTTCCAGAGGGATTTAGGGAGATGTGTGTTTAGTCTCCCCTCTTTACTCCGCCCCCTTGAAATATTTTTTGATGAACAGAAATTCTTAACACTAATGTTACATTTTGGCTTATGGTTGTATAGGGTTGCTATGAGTTGGAATCAACTTGACAGCAATGGGCTTGTTTTTATATTTGGGAATGCCTGTGAAAGTATTACCTCCCATAAAGTCATAATGATACTGTCCTATATTCTGGAAGCCTTAATGTTTTGCCATTCACTTAGCAGTCCTTTAAACACAAAAATAAACCAAGCCTGTTGTCTTCAAGTTGATTCTGACTCACAGTGACCCAATAGGACAGAGTAGAACTGCCCCACGGGGTTTCCAAGGAAACCACTGCGCAACCAGGGCCCCTTTTAGTACATCTAAATTTGATATTTCGTGTGTGTCATTGAGTGGGGATCTAATTATACGTTTCACTGTGTATAATCAGTTGTCTGAGCACCATTTATTTGAATTCCTTCACAGTGACTTTAAATAACATCCCTGTCATTATTTCAAATATCTATATTTACTTTGCTTTGGCTATATTTATATATCTGTATCTGTACCTATATCTATCTATCTATCTATCTATCTATCTATCTATCTATCTATCTATACTGATCTTTTGCTGAGCTGTTTACTATTGTGTCTTATTGTATCTGCTCCAGCAACAAAGTATCTTAATTAGTGTAGCTTTATAACTAATCTTGATCTCTGTTAGGACAAATCTGTTCAATTTGTTTTCCTTCTTCAGGAATGCCTTAGAAAACTCTGTGAATGTGTTACTTATTCAAAAATATGAATTAGTGAAATTTAAACTGTTACAAAAATTCAGGGATATACCTGCATACTCCCTAACACTATAGGTAGAATATTTTGTGGGGCAAGAAGTAGATTAAGTTAATTATCAATGAAGCTAAAATGGTTTAAATATAGATGTATTTACCTGATTTTAATTTTGAGAAATACAGTATCTATTATTATAGTTTTAAAATAATGGTTAAAAATCACACATACTGAATATTGTTTTGGAGACATTGATTTTTATACTGTAAACAGTTGTGAATGTGATTATTTAATGTTGAGATTTTACATATTTTTTCCTTTCAAGTCTTGATACATCATCCGAGGCATAGTCTTTCAAAGATGGCTTGTCAGGCATCGCTTTCTCCTTGTTCTGTAAGCGTTCAGGTGCCCAGCAGACATTTTGCTGCAGCCAAGAAGTAAGTTATTTTTTTCTTTTTGCTATTATTTTATTGGTTGTCATTTAAAATTTTGATGAATAAACATTATGATTGACTCTATAAATCTATGTAGGGACTTATAAAAGTTTATAATTTCTGTTCTTTGATCTTTAGTCCTGAAGGAAAGGTAAGAATTACTACAGTAATTATTAATATTTATTCCACACTAACATGCATTAATTGATTTGACCCCCTCTGCAATGTTGTAAGGAAGCTCTTGTTATTATCCTGCTTTTATAGATAAAAAGTTATTTTATAGTTAAAAAGTTATTTCATAGATAAAAGTTATATTCTTGCCCAAAGTCACAGACCAGGTGTGTATTAGGACTAGAATTTGAACCCAAGTTTAGATCCAGAGCCTTTCTGCTAAGCTATCACTGCCTCTTTAGAACAGAACCCACTGTTCCAGTCAGTGAATTTTAGTTAAGGTATTGTGTGTGTAGCTCTTTTAAATTACATTTTTTCCTGTTGGGTATTTTTTTTATAGGTCGTGTATTATAAACAAGTCTGTTCTGTGATTATGTAGTAGAATTTCAGACTTGCAGAATGTATTAGAACATAAAGTTGTGTTGCTTTGTATAAAGTTTGAACGTGTAGGAAACTAAAAGAAATGGGATTTCTTCTCCCAATTCTCATTTCCAAGGAATTGATTTCTTGCTCAAATAGTTAATCCTTTTCATACTGCTGCCGTGGCCTTGTTAGACCAAATGACAGTATTATAGCCTGATAGCATTATAGCTTTTCCCCTTCCTAAAGCGTAAGGACTGAAAGGCAGATGTCATGCTAACCTTTCAAGCTCCTGTGTTATACTGTTAGGGGTATAGCACTAATTGTTTTGTTTTAGATACCACTGATATTAGTGAAATACAGAAACAAGGAAGGAGAATGATGATTACATCAACCTTTTTCTTAATATTTTCTTCCTCAATGGTATAATTTTTGAAGCTGAAGAAGTGGCTCAGTGACAGTTACAGTAGAGGTGCTGAAAAGCTACATAAGTAATGATAGGTAACATTTACAGAATATTTACTATATTAAGCAGACTACTTGTATTTGCTCATTTGATTGTCATGATAATTCTGTGAGTTAGATACTGTTATAGGCATTTTAGAGATGGAGAAAATGGAAGCCCAGAACAGTTAAATAACTTGTTCACAGTCACATATCTAGAAAGTGTTGGAAAGAAGATTTCAGCTCAAAGTGTCTGACTCTAGAACAATGATTTTTCACAACTTTTAGAGTAATAAAAGTAGTGGCTTTGAAGGGTAGGACTGAAATGAAAATTGAACTCAAACTACAAAATTTTAAAATTAGGCTGAATTTCCTAGAATGCAATCCTTAGGTTATGGTATACCAAAAATGGAAACTACAGTGTGGATAATTTTTGGTGAACTTATAAACTTACAGTTGCTAATATACTTTGTTTCTGCAAACTCAGTAGAATATTTGACAAAATGACCACAGTTATCTCTTAATCAACATACTTTGTAGAGTATCTGCCATGTGTATGATACCATGCAAGATACTGGTGGTATGAAATTAATAAGACATTTCCTTGTTCTGGAGAATTTTGCAACAAATGATTGGTTTTTGTTTTTTAATTATTAGTTACAATGAATTCTTTAACCTTCTGAAAAGATGTTCATGTTAAACAATTCAAAAAGTAGAGTATTTAGTAGAAAGTAGGTCTTTCTCCCACCTTTGTCTTGTAGCCACTCAGTTGTGTTTCCCTAGAAGTAACTAATATTAACTCATTTCTTATGACAACTTTTCATTAGATGGTCTATGCATATACAAGTATGGAAACATATTACTTGTTTTTTTTACATAAGTGGTAGTGTACCATGCACTTTGTTTTATACCTTTCATTTTTAACTTCTGATATTTCTTGAAGATTGTTTCATGTGGAGCTGTCTGGTCATTTTAACTGTAATATTTCATTATGCGAATGTACCATAATTTAACCATTTTTTTATTGATGGTTATTTAGCTTTCTAATCCTTTGCTGTACAAATGGTCTTGTAGTGAATAATCATATACATAGATTATGTCAAACATGAATACATGTATGTTATTAACTCTTAAAAATAGGATTGTTGGATCACAAGATGTGAGCATTTGTATTTTGGTAGATAATACCAAATTGTCTTAATAAAGATTATGTCAATTTATATCCTTACTTGCAAGTTATTAGAATTTATTTTTTTTATATTTACCAATTTGATAGGTTAAAAAATAGTATTATGGGATCTAATTTTATTTTTTATTAGGATTGAGGTTGTATATGTGGTATGTTTAAGAGCCTTGTGTATTTCCTTTGCTGGGAATGCTTCATGTTATCATTTCATTTTTCTTGTTGATTAGTAGGTACTTTTTATATATTATAAATTAGCATGCCTATGATGGAACTTCAGTTTAGTGTGTTTTAAGTATTACATTAGAGGAATGAACCAACTGCTATGTGATCTGAAATTGAAAGTTCAATTAAGTCTATCTAAGGGATAGTAAGGCTGATGTGCTTCTTTAAAAATAGAGAGCACTTTGCAGGGAAATTGGGAGAAAGGTATGTCAGTAGTGCAAAAACATGAACATGAATGATAGGGATGTAATATAGCGTAATGTTATTAATATAATTTGAGTTAAATATAGGATGCATGGAGAGATGGCAGGAATGTAACTGGAAAGGACACTTGTTTTGAGTATGTGTAGAACTTTGATTCTTTCTCTTGTTGCAAAGTTGGAAGAGTACTGGTTATACCAGTTTGTATCCTGACTTAGCGGTAATTCAGAGTGCCAAGTTTTCCACATTCCTAGCAACCTTGGATATCATCAGTCTTTATTTGTGTTTCTTCAGTGTAGTCCTCATTTATATACCCTTTACCTGTTTTCCTGTTGGGCTGTTTGTCTTTATCTTTTGTGAAAATATTTATTAGGAATATTAATTCTTTTGAAAATATTTTATCTTTGAATGTTTTCTTTTATCCTGTAGAAATTTTATATTTTGTATCTTTGTGTACTACTCCAGTACACTTTTAAAAAGTTTTCACTCACTTGAAACCCATAGCATAATAAATACATGTATTTAAAAAACTTTATGAAAAATTGTTAAGATATTTTTCATGTGTGACAATGACTTTTTTATATCTTGATGAGAATCGTAGTGTTCATAATTTTAGTTGTAGTTTTAATTTTTAATGGTAGTATACTGAATCTGCTAACCAAAAGGTTGGCAGTTCAGATCCACCAGGCGCTCCTTGGAAGCTCTATGAAATAGTTCTGCTCTGCCCTGGAGGGTCGCTATCAGTCAGAATCGACTTGACAGCACAGGGTTTTTGTTTGTTTCATTTATAATATACTAAAAAATAATGTTTTCATCACTAATTTTTTGTTAGACTCTGGTGGCATAGCGGTTAAGTGCTGTGTCTGCTAACCAAAAGGTTGGCAGTTTGAATCCTCCAGGGACTCCTTGGAAACTCTAGGAAGCAGTTCTAGTCTGTCATATAGGGTCACAATGAGTTGGAATTGACTCGAGAGCACTGGGTTTTATTTTTTTCCTGAGACAAAGGTGGGAGTGTATGGGCTTGCTTATCTCTGGAGTTTTGAATGTCTGTGCCTCCTCTCCTCTCTGTAGGCACATGTATAACTTCTGTTTGCCACTGATGATTCTACTTTCAAAAAGGCAATTGATTGTCTCTGAATATGGTTTTGTTTCTGTCGTAGTGAGAGGTTATTTACATTTTGTGTGTGTATTGCTAATTTTTTATTGAATGCTGGACATCATCAGTAGAGTAGTAGAGACTAAGGCAAATAGTATTTACTCCTAGAAATGGGCTCTTCACCCTCGTGGCCCAGTGGCTAAATGCTCAGCTCCTATCTGAAAGGTTGACAGTTTGAACCTACCAGTCACTCCATGGGAAAAAGATTTGGCACTCTGCTTCTGTAAAGATTACTGCCTTGGAAACCCTATGGAGCAGCTCTGCTCTGTCCTGTAGGGTTGCTATGAGTTGCATTTGACTCAATAACTATAAATTTGTTTTATTTTTTTGGTTTTCTGTGAGACCATCAGTAAAGGGTATTGAGTCATTCTGGCTAGGAATTGAGATAGATTTTGGTTTTGTTATTACTATGGTTACCTCAGGATACTCTCGTGTCATAGTAGTTAAATGCTACAGCTGCTAACTAAAAGGTAGGCAGTTCAGATCTCCACATACTCCTTATAAACTATGGGGCAATTCAGCATTGTCCTTCAGGGTCTCCATGCGTCAGAATCAACTCAGTGGCAGTGGGCATGGCATGGTTACCTCTAGCATGCAAGCAGTTCATCTCAGGGTATCTCACACAAGGGCCTGGAGATCTGCTTATAAAAATCAGCCATTGAAATACCTGTGGAGCACAGTTCTACCCTGACACACAGAGGGCAGCTGTGAGTTGGAATCTACTTGACAGCAACTAGCTTGAGGTGTCTGTTTTTTGTTTTTTTTTTTTAACCTTGTGCTTAGGGTAGAGACTAGGTTGATGGAGGGTTTTTTATCAGTGTTCCTGTTCCATCCTCAGTTTTCTGCCTTCGTTTGTGCAGCTGTGCCTCAGAGGTGGAGCCTCTGCATACTCTTCTTTCTCCCCAGTAGAATGCTTTTGTTTATTACTCAGTGCTTCAAGGACTGTGATGGGTAGCAGGAGGGATTCTGTATTGTACAGGTTCAGCCTTCGTCTTAGGCAGACACTGTGTGGCTGGAGAGTGGGGATGGAGTTTCCGTAACATCCCTGTCCCTTTTCCCGAGGGAATGTATTTGTTGCAGGTTTGTTTGGGAGCATTTCCTGGCCCTTCCCCTATGATACTGGTGTGCGATATGGGGCTCAGGATTGTTTCCTTGCCCTCTTCCTGAAGTGGTGGATGGCATTTGTTATCCTCTTTCTTACCCTTAGCCACTGTGAGTGTTTACCTGTGGCCTGGAGGATGAAAAGGTTTGGTGCCCTTTTGACTTGGCCTTTGCTCCATTTGAGAGAAGGGCCTGGGCACAGGGGCAGGGTTCCCTTTATTTCCTGTACCCATATGAGGCTCCTTGGTCTTCTGTGCTGCTCTCATGCTTTTTTGTTCACTTGATAGAACTCTGGAAAAGAGCCTTGGTAGGGAGTTTGAACACCCTTTATGTCTGGGACTCCTAGGGTGTTTATATCGTTACGTAGCCCTAAAATTTTTAGCTTTTTTTTCCTCATCTGCGTATCTTCCTATTGTGCTTTGTCCCTAATGACACAGCTGTGGCAGGGTATTTGACAGCAGTGTGAAGACCTCCGGAGAAAGGTAGTCCTTCCTTGGATCCCTGGTCACTTGGTTACCCTGCGAGTTCAGCTTTCAAGAAAAGTTGTGATTTTGTCTGGCTCTTTATTGTTGTTAATGTACTTTCCAGCTTTTACATTCCTAAGCAGAAGCAGAAGTTTTGAATTTAGTTTAAAGGATAAACAAACCAGCATCAGAGATGTTACTGAATTCATTATCTGTGTGATTACATAGATAAATAAAAGGCTAAGCATTTCCTTTCCATTGAAAGTGATGCACTGTAGGAGACAGAGTCAACATGGCACTCTGGACAGATGTACTGTGCCATCCTTGTACAGCAAAGACCTGAAAAGCTAACTAAAACAAATACGACGTTAACCCTGGAATACTGAGCATCCAATGAAGGGATGAACTAAATAAAAAGCTGAATGGAAGGTGAAGCTGGTGGGAAGCAGAACATGAGGATCAGCATGAAAGAGAGAGGTTCTCTGCCAACTAACACGACTTAACATCGCCATTTAGAAACAGTGCCAGAAGTGACCCTGGGCAGGGAATGTGAGAAGGCAGCTTTTGACAGGAGATGGAGCACCCAGTAACCAGGGAGAACACACTTTCCCATCCCTTACCCTCCTCCCCTGTATGCCACTTCTCTGCCTTACAGCTGGCACCCAGGTCTGCCCTGCCCTCACCCAATATGTCCCCTGTTTATTCTTTTTCTCTCTTTTCTTTCTTCCATACCTAGCTCCATATGCTCCTTCCCCCCAACTCTGCCCCCAGCATGTGCCTCATGCTGAGGCTAGAGCATTCTGGGTGCTCAGGCCCACTGCTGGGCTCGTGCTACCCCTGCCACCATTCAACCAGCTGCTGAACAGTAGGCAATAAGCCTCTACCACTTCCCATATGATACCCCTGCCTGTCTGTTGAGCCACTGTTTGTTGCACACCCTCAGCTGCTGGATCGACATCTAAATGCAGATGCTATCTACTCAGTCTGCCCTCAGCCACGTAACTAGACCACTGTACAGTGAAGCAGCTCACCCTGACTGCTGCTGCCCTGCCATCAAGACAAGATGGTGAGAGCTATTGTGTCTGTAGACAAGTAAGCAGCAAAGCATGCCCAGCCTTCCTGCCCTGATAATATCAAAACAAAAAAAATCAGACTGCAACAAACAAGCCATAAATAAAGAAAATAATACCTTAGTATCTTGGAGATAGTAGACAATATCAAAACATGTAAAAAAGCAGGACAAGATAGCTCCAGAAAGTGATGAGAACAAAGAATCAGATAACCGTTAAGTAGAAGAAAAATCAGTAGAGCTACTTGATGTAGAATCAAAGGAGTAGTATTAACTACTCAGCAAGAGATTAGGAAAGAGATCATGGAAAACTTGTATAAAAACCAATGAAGGCATAGCCCAAATCAAGGAAAATACAAACAGAAGAACTCAGGAAAATAATGCAGGACAAACACATCAAAATAAATAGTTAAAAGTTATACAAAGACAGTGTTTTAGTCAGCTGGTACTGCTCTAACAGAAATACCACAGAGTGGTTGGATTTAACAAATGTTTATTCTTACCCAGTCCAATAGGTTACAAGTCCAGTTCAGGATGTCTGCTCCAGGGGAAGGTATTCTTTCTGTCTGCTCTGAAAGAAAGTCCTTGTGTGGCATCAGTCTTTGTTCAGAGAGCATCTTGGCGCAGGAACCTCAGGTCTGAAGGACACGCTGTATTCCCATTACTGCTTTCTTGACAGTGTGAGGTTCCCAACTCTCTGCTTGCTTCCCTGTCCTTTATCTCTTGTAAGATGAAAGGATAAAGGGTTGTACAAGCCATACTCCAGGGAAATTCCCGTTACAGTAGAGCAGTGAGGTGATCTTATGAAGGGGTTTACAGTCCCACCCTAATCCTTTAACATGCAGCATAGGAAAATCACAAAATGGAAGACAATCATAAAATATTGGGAATCATGGCCCAGCCACATGGCTACACACATTTTGGGGGGACATAGTTCAGTCTGTGACAGACAGCAAATAAAAATCCAAGAAATGAATTTCAGAAATGGAAAACTCAGTAGAAGGTTTTAGGAGCAAATGTGAAACGGTGGAAGGCAGAGCTGTGGATGCCACTTTGAGGAAACATGAAAAAAATTGCAGAAAACCTATGAACTATGTGGGACACAATCAAGAGCAAAAATTTGTCCATAATTGGGGTTTCACAGCAGAGGAAAAAAAAAGGCAAAACACAGAAAAGATTGTTGAAAGTTTTCTATAAAAAACTTTCCAGACATTACAGATTAAAAGCTGACTGTTTCAGTTGTCCTGTTCTGCTGTCATAGAAATATCACAAGTGGATGAACTTAACAAAGGGAAATTTATTCTACCACAGTCTAGTAGGCTAGAAGTACAAATTCAGAGCATCACTCCAGGAGAAGACTTTGTCAGCTCTGGAGGAAGGTTCTTGTCACTGCCTTCCCCTAGTGTAAGAGCTTTTCAGGCACAGGGACCCAGGTCCAGAGGATGTGCACTGTTCTTGGCAATGCCTTCTCTATTGTACGAGGTCTCCATGTATCTTTGTTCACTTCTGTCTTTTGTATGTCACAAGTGATTGACAAGACGCAGTCTAATATTGTAGATTGAATCCTGCCACACTATTGTAACTGCCTCTAATTCTGCCTCTTTAACATCATAGAAGTAGGATGTAAAACATATAGAAATATCACATTGTTGCCTAGCCAACTTAACAGATATATTTGGGCGACACAGTTCAGTCCATGACACTAACCGTTCAAGAAGCTCAATAAACTCTGTGTATAATATACTCCTCCAAAAAGTCACCAAGACATATCATAATCAAACTTAACAAAACCATAAACAAAGAAAGGCTCCTAAGAGCAGCTTGAGAAATACAAAACACAACTTAGAAAGAGGAAACAGTAAGACTAAGCTTTGATTACTTGATAGAAACTGTGCAGGCAAGATGTCAATGGGATGACATATATAAAATCTTGGAGGACAAAAACTACCAACAAAGAATAGTGTATGTTGTACAACTCTCAAATGTGATGGCAAATTTAGGAGATTTGTGGATAAACAAATTAAGAAATTCATAAAAACCCAGCCAAACTTACAAGAAATATTAAAGGAAACCTTTTGGTTAGAGAACCAACATCAGACAACAATCAGAGTATAGGACACAGGACAGCATTAGCCAGAGGAAAGTATAAATACTTTTCCAATGCACATGGAACGTTTTTCAAAATAGACTTGATTTTAGGCCATAGTGTAACTCAGTTAAGCACAAGACATTGAAACAATGCAAAGACATTGGAACAATACCAACTAGGTAAAGAACTCTTCAATAATGAAACAAAGCTAAATGTATTAAAACAAGGAAACAGAGACATCAGTCTGTAAATGACAACACAAAACAATGAAGGGGAATAAACAGTGTAGGTATAGAGCTTTCAGATGGAGAGGAAGTCATGGCAATATTAAGTAATAAAAGACCGGCTGAAACTTAGTAAGATAAGGGTAAATTTCAGGATAACCAGTCATCAAAATAAAAAAGAAGAAAAACATAAAGATGCATTAAACAGAAAATCTAAAATAATGAAAGAGAAAATCCACAAATGAAAGGAACTGAGCACGAGAAAGAGGAACAACAGCAACAACAACAAAAGGCACCACAAAAAAAGCACAATAATATGAAACCAAGGAACTCATTCCTATTGAGAATCACACTAAATGTAAATGGCTTAAATGAATATGTAAAGAGACAGAGTGGCTGTTTTAGTCAGCTAAGGCTGCTCTAACAGAAATACCACAGAGTGGATGGCTTTAACAAAGAAAGATTTATTCTTACACAGTCTGGTAGGTTCCAAGTCCATATTCAGGGTGTGCGCTCCAGGGGAAGGCTTTCCCCTTGTCGGCTCTGGAGGAAAGTCCGGTATTGCATCAGTCTTTGTCCAGGGAGCGTCCTGATGCAAGAACCTCTGGTCTGAAGGACGCGCTCTGCTCCCGGTGCTGCTTGCTTGATGGTAGCAAGGTTCTCAAATTGTCCTTTGTCTCTTTTTCCTTGTATTCCTTGCAAGCTAACAGCATTAAGGGTGGGGCAAGCCATACTCCAGGGAAACTCCCCCTACAGCAGGAATTTACAGCCCCACGCTAATCCTTTAACATACAGGTTAGCAAAACCACACAATAGAGGACAGTCCCAAGATACTGGGAACCATATCCCAGCCACGTGGCTGCACACATTTTTGGGGGGACACAATTCCAACCATGACAGTGGCAGAATGGATGACAAAGCATGGTCCATCAATATTATGTATACAAAAGATACAATGTAGGCACAAAAACATAAATATATTAAAAACCAAAGCACCGAGACAAATATATTTCAAGCAAACAGTAACCAAAAAAGAGCAAGAGTGGCAATAGTAATCTCAGATAAAATAGACTTACATAAAAGACAGAAAGGCATATTCTGTAGTGAGTAAATGAACAATCTACCAAGAAGTCATACCCTGATAAGTACCTTTGCACCCAATGACATGACTAAGATACATAAAATGAACTCTTAACAATACTGAAGAGAGAAATAGACAGTTCCACAACAATAGTAGGGGACTTCAAAACACCACTGTTAATAAAGGATACAACATCTAGAAAGAAACTGAATAAAGATACAGCAGATGTAACGAACATGATGTCATATACATATGTAGAACCTTCATCCCAGCAAGACAAAACTATAAATACTTTTCCAATGCACATGGAACATTTTTCAAAATAAACTTGATTTTAGGCCATAGTATAACTCAATTAAGACCAAGACATTGGAACAATGCAAAGTATTCTCTCTGAGCACAACATCATAAAAGCAAGAATCAATCACAGAGTGAAGAAAAAAATAACATGCAAACTGAGTAACACCTTGCTTAAAAACAAATGGGTACTAGAAGAAATCAAAGAGGGAATAAAATTTCCTAGAATCAAGTGAGAATGAAAGCAAATCGTACCAAAACCTTGGAACACAGCAAAGACAGTGATGAGTATATAGCAATAAATGCACACATCTAAAAAGAACAGCTCAAAATCAAACCATTAGCCTTACAACTTGAAGAACTAGAAAGAGAGTAACAAAAAGGAGCACATGGACACCTGGAGAAAGAAAATAATAAAAATTGGAAGAGGAGTAAATGAAGTAGAGAACAAGAAAACATTAGAAAGAATCAGCAAGAACAAAGGTTTGTTCTTGGAAGAGATCAACAAAACTGCCCATCCACTGGCCAAACTGACCAAAGAAAAACAAGAGGAAGCTGACAACCCAAATAAGAAGTAAGATGGGTGTTTTAGTCAGGTAGGGCTGCTCTAACAGAAATACCACAGAGTGGATGCCTTTAATACCAGAAAGTTTGTTCTTACACAGGCGAGTAGGTTACAAGTCCAATTCATGATGTCTGCTCCAGGGGAAAGCTTTCTCCGTTGTTGGCCCTGGAGACAAGTGCGATATTGTATCAGTCCTTGTCCAGGAAGCATCTTGGCGCAGGAAACTCAGGTCTGAAGGTCACACTCTTCTCTCAGTGCTGCTTTCTTGATGGTGTAAGGTTCCCAATTCTCTGCTTGCTTCCCTTTTATCTCTTGTGGATGAAAGGATTAGGGTGGGGCAAGCCATACTCCAAGAAAACTATAGTGGAGCAGGGATGTGATCTTGTGAAGGGATTTACAATCCCTCCCTAATCTTTTAACATAAACATAGGAAAATCACAAAATGGAGGACAATCATAGAATACAGAAAATCATGGCTCAGGTACATGGCTACACATATTTTTGGGGAGACACAATTCTATCCATGACAATAAGCTACATTAAAAAAGACCCAACTGAAATAAAATGAATCATAACATAGTAGTATGAAAAATGGTAGTATTGCAACAAATTTGAGAACTTAGATGCTTTAGTCAGCTAGGGCTGCTCTAACAGAAATACCACAGAGTGGATGGCTTTAACAAAGAAAGATTTATTCTTACACAGTCCGGTAGGTTGCAAGTCCATATTCAGGGTGTGTGCTCCAGGGGAAGGCTTTCCCCTTGTCGGCTCTGGAGGAAAGTCCGGTATTGCATCAGTCTTTGTCCAGGGAGCGTCCTGATGCAAGAACCTCTGGTCTGAAGGACGCGCTCTGCTCCTGGTGCTGCTTGCTTGATGGTAGCGAGGTTCTCAAATTGTCCTTTGTTTCTTTTTCCTTTTATTCCTTGCAAGCTAACAGCATTAAGGGTGGGGCAAGCCATACTCCAGGGAAACTTCCCCCTACAGCAGGAATTTACAGCCCCACGCTAATCCTTTAACATACAGGTTAGCAAAGCCACACAATGGAGGACAGTCCCAAGATACTGGGAACCATATCCCAGCCACGTGGCTGCACACATTTTTGGGGGGACACAATTCAAACCATGACACTAGAGAAAAGGGACAAATTTATAGAAAACACTGCATACCTAAACTAAGATGAAAAATGTAAACAGAACTGTAACAAGAAAACAGGTTGAAGAGATAATGGAAAAACTCTGCAAAAACAACAAACCCTGGCCTAGACAGCTTCAGTGGAGAATTCTACCAAACACTCAGAGAACAGCTCACACCAGCACTGCTGAAACTATTTCAGAATATAGAAAAGGAAGGTTTACTCTAAAATTCATTCTGTGAAGCCAGCATAACCCTGGAATGAAGCCAGGAAAAGATACCACAAATTAAGAAAGCTACTGACCATTATTCCTTATGAATATGGATATAAAATATTCCCAAGAAAATCATAGCCAGTAGCATCGTATCAAAAAGATAATACACCATGACCAAGTAGGAATAATACCATTTATGCAAAGATGGTTCAACATTAGAAAATTGCTCAAAGTAATACACCACATATATAGAACAAATAAAATAAATCCCATGACCATCTCAATTGACACAGAAAGGGCATTTGATAAAGTCCAATGCCCATTCCTGATCTAAAAAAAAAAAAAAAAAAAAAAAAAACTTAGCAAAATAGGAATAGAAAGAATTCCTCAACATAAAAGGGTCATTCTTTACAAAACCAGTAGTCAACATCATTCTCAATGGCAACAGACTGAAAGTATTCCCCTTGAAAATGTGAGCAAGACAAGGATGCCCTTTATTACCACTGCTATTTAACATTGTCCTAGTTGTCTTAGCTATAGAAATAAGGCAAGAGAAAGAAGTAAAGGGTATCCACATTTGAAAGGGAAGAATAAAACTATCTCTACTTGCAGATAACATGAAACTATACATAAAATCAAAAACCAGACCTGTTGGTGTTGAGGCAACCTTGACTCATAGTAACCCTATAGGACAGAGCAGAACTACTCTATAGGGTTTCCAAGGAGCAGCTGGTGGATTTGAACTGCAAACCTTTTTTGGTTCCCAGCTATAGTATGCCATGGCTCTTAAACGTTGTGCCATCAGGGCCCCCATTCAGCAAGTGACAGGACCCTGTGCAAAGAAAATTCCAAAGATTCCACAAGGAAACTGTTGGAACTAATAGATTCAGCAGAGTAGAAGGATACAAGATCAACATTCACAGATTAGTTGGATTCCTGTATACCAACGAAAAGTACTTTGAAAAGGAAATAAGGCAAACATTATCACTGATAGTAGCCCCTAAAAAGATAAAACACTTAGGAATAAATCTAACCAGGGACATAAAAAAATCTATACAAAGAAGACTACAAAACACTACTGCAGGAAGCCATGAGAGGCTTCTGTAAATGGAAAAACAGATGATGCTTATCATTAGGAAGACTCAGCATTGTGTATTGTCAATTCTGCTGAAAGCTGTCGGCAAGTAGAGTGCCACCTCAATCCAAATACTAACAGCATTCTTCAATGAGATGGAAAAACTAATTACCAACTTTATATGGAGAGGAAAGAGGCCCTGGATAAGCAAAGCATTACTGTAGAAAAAGGGTAAAGTAAGAGGCCTTACACTGCCTAATATCAGAAGCAACTGTACAGCCATGGAAATCAAAACAGTCTGGTACTGGTACAGTGACAGACACACAGACCATTGGAACATAATTAAGAACCCATATGTACATCCCTCTACCTATGATTAACTGATCCTCTGACAAAGAATTAAAGTGTACTAAATGGGGAAAAGAAAGTTTTTTTAACAAATGGTACTAGCAAGAGTTAATGTTTTTAAAGTGCCTCACTCAGAAACCCTGGTGGTTAAGTGCTACAGCTGCAAACCAAAAGGTCAGCAGTTCAAATCCACTGGGTGCTCTTTGGAAACTCTATAAGACAGTTATACTCTGTCCTATAGGGTTGCTGTGAGTTGTAATTGACTCGACGGCACTGAGTATGGTTTTGGTTTTTAGTGGAAACTGGTGGTATAATGGTTAAGGACTTTTGCTGCTAACCAAAAGTTCAGTAGTTTGAATACACCAGGCTCTCCCTGGAAACTCTGTGGAGAGTGTGCCCTGTCCTATGGGGCCACTATGAGTTGGAAATCAACTTGGTGGCAGTGGGTTTGATTTGGAAGTGCCGTTGAGTCAATTACAACTCACAGCAACTCTGTGTACAAGAGAACAAAACACTGCTCAGTCTTGTGCCATTTTCACAATCATTGTTATGCTTGTGTTCATTGTTGTGTCTTTTGTGTCATTCCATCTCGCTGAGGTTCTTCCTCTTTTTTTGTGACTTTGTACCAAGCATGATGTCCTTCTGCAGGGACTGATCCATTCTGGTAACATGTCCAAAGTACATGAGACCAAGTCTCACCATCGTAGCTTCTAAGCATTGTTCTGATAGTATTTCTTCCAAGACAGACAGGTTTGTTCTTTTGGCAGTTCATGGTATGCCCAGTAGTCTTTGCAACAAGATAATTCAAAGGCATAAATTCTTCGTTAGTCTTCCTTACTCGTTGTCTAGCTTCACATGCATATGAGGTGATTTAAAAACACCTGACCTGGGGCAGGTGTACCTTAGTCTTCAGGGTGACCTCTTTGCTTAACATTTTAAAGAGGTCTCTCTTTTTTCTTTCTTTTTTTTTTTTTTTTTTTACAATTAAGTGAAAGTATACAATCCAAATCAATTTAGAATGCCCACCTGTCTACAGCTCCATCTGCTCTTTTCACCTTGTGACAGCACCCTCCTCCTTTTCACTCTTCTAGTATCCTCTTAACAAACACCTGGCCCTTCTTTCTACCCTCTCCTCTCACATGTAGAAAGGAACCAATAGGACAGCCTCCTATAAATGTATGAAACCTTAAAGTATGGACACCACATGATCCCATTGTTTCCTTGAGTCTAGTCCATTCTCGTCTGAAGAGTTGACCTCAGTACTGGTTTCATGTCAAGGCCAGCAGCAAGTCTAGGGGCTGTGTTCCCAGGGGACCCTCCAGACTGTTGAACCATCAGTTTTGCTCTTTTAGTAGAATTAAGGAGGTCTTTTGCAGCAGATTTGCCTAATGCAGTGCATTCTTGACTCCTGCCTCCATGGATGTGGACTGTGGATCCATATAAAATGAAATCCAGTAGAACTTCAGACTTTTCTCAGTTTGTCATGACATTGCTTATTGGTCCATTTGTGAGGGATTTTGTTTTCTTCATATTGAGCTGTAATACGTACTGAAAGCTGTGATCTTTGATCTTCTCAGTAAGTGCTTCAAGTCCTCTTCACTTTTAGTAAGGTTGTGTCATCTGCATCCACGTTGTTAATAAGTCTTTCTCCAATCCTCATGTTTCATTCTTCTTCATAGAGTCCAGCCTCTCAAGTTATTTGCTCAGTATACAGATTGATTAAGTCTGGTACAAAGATACATCCCTGATTCATAGCTTTCTTGACTTTAGATTATACAGTATCTCCTTTGTTCTGTTGAACAACTGCCTCTTGGCCTAAGTCCAAGTTCCTCATGAGTGCGAGTAAGTGTTTTGGAATTCCTGTTCTTTGCAGTGTTTCCCATAATTTGTAATGACATCTATCTTGGTCTTTCTTTCTTGTCTTTTAAATGACCTCTTGCTTTTTTCATGTATGATGTCCTTGTTATCACTCTATATCTCGTCAGCTGTGTGATTGTTAGTGTTCGGTGCACCAAATCTGATCTTGAGATGGTCTCTTAAATTCACGTGGGATATACTCAAAGTCATACTTTAGCTCTTGTGAGCTAGTTCTAATTTTCTTCAGCTCCAGTTTGAACTCAGTTATGAGTAGTTGATGGTCTATGTGTCATGCCGCCCCTGGCCTTGTTCTGATCGATGATACTGAGGTTTTTCATCACCTCTTTCCACAGATGTACTCAATTTGATTCCTGTGTGTTCCATCTGGCAAGTTCCACATGTATAGTTGCCATGTATGTTGAAAAATATATGTGCAAAATTCTGTGATGTAATCTCTGGCATCGTTTCTTTCACCAAGGCCATATATTCCAACTACGAGTCCTTTGTGTCCAACTTTTGCATTCTAGTCACCAGTAATTATCAATGCATCCTGATTGCATGTTTGCTCAATTTTGGATTGCAGATTTTGGTAGAAATCTTCATTTTCTTCATCTTTGGCCTTCGTAGTTGATGTACAAATTTGAAAACTAGTCATATTGATTGGTCCTCTGTGATATCATTCTGTCAGTGACAGCATTGTGTTTGAGCATAGACCTTGAAATTTTCTTTTTGACAACAAGTGCAGTGCCATTCTCAATTTCTCATTCGTGGCATAGTAGTTCATATGAGTGTCTAATTCACAGTGTCCAATACCAGTCCATTTCAGTTTACTTATCCCTAAGATATTGATGGCAGTGTGTTCCATTTGGGTTTTGATGATTTCCAGTTTTCCTAGATTTGTACTTTGTACATTCCCTGTTCCAATTATTAATGGATGTTTGCAGCTCTTCTCATTTTGAGTCTTGGTGTTTTATGGATGTCCATCTGTAAAACAGGAACTGTACTTTATGATAGCACTTGGCTGGCTTGGCTATACTTTATACCATACACAAAAACTAACTCAACATGAATCATAGAGCTGACCTAAATATAAAATCTAAAATGATAAAGATCGTGGAAGAAAAAAATAGGGATATTGCGAGGGGGCTTTATATATGTCATGAATATAATACAGACCACAACTAACAGTGCGCAAACACCAGAAGATAAACTAGATAACTGAGAATTCCTAAGAATTAAGCACTTAGGCTCTTCAAAAGACTTCATCAAAAAAGTGAAAAGAGAAACTACAGACTGGGAAAAAATTTTTTGACTGTGACATATCTGACAAGGGTCTTGTCTCTAAAATTTATGGAATACTTCAACTCACCAACAAGAAAAAGACAAATAATCCAATTAAAAAATGTGCAAAGGATATGAACAGACATATTACCAAGGAAGACACTGAGGCTGCTAACAGATGTATGAAGAAATGCTTGCAATCATTAGCTATTAGAGAGATGAAGATCAAAACTACAATGAGATACCATCTTACCCTGACATTATTGGCACTAATCAAAAAAAGAAAAGAAAAGAAAAGCTGGAAAAAATAGTATGATCACTGTAGAAAATAATATGGTGCCTCCCTAAAAAGCTAGAAATAGAAATACCATCTGATCTAGCAATCCAAAATCCTAGAAATATATCCTAGAGAAATAAGAGCTATCACTTAAATAGACTTATGCATATCCATGTTCATTGCAGCGTTATTCACAATAGTAAAAACATGGAAACAATCTGGTTAAATGCCCATCCACAGATGAATGGATGAACAAACTGTAGTCCATATACACAGTGGAATAGTTTACAATCATTGGGTTTTTATATAATTACCATCATAATAACCTAAGCAAAGGTTTACACACAGAAAGAAAAAAAAAAACAACTTTGATGGTTATGGGGAGAGGAAATCAGTAGATAGCAGACAAGTGTTAACTTTGGTAAAAGGAAAGATAACAACTAGCCTAGGGGAAAGTAGCACAATTGGTGTCATAGAAGTTTCTTAGACACATCCAAACCCTATGAGGGATTTAGGTACTAAGGCTGAGGACTGGGGACCATGATCTCAGAGAACATCTAGGTCATTTGACATAAAATAAGTTCACAAAGAAAATGGTCTACATCCTGTTTTGGTAGATAGTATCTGGGGTCTTAAAAGCAATGATCAGCCATCTAAGGTCATCTGTTGGTCACATCCCATCCAGAACAAGAGAAAATGAAGAAAACCAAATACCCAGCAAAGTATTAGTTCTGAGGACTCATGGACCACACATATCATAGCTTGTACCATCCTGAGACCAGTGACCACCACCTACTGCTGTGATAGGGATCACAACAAAGAGCCTCAGACAGAATGGGAGCAAATATAGAACAAC
Source organism: Heterohyrax brucei (assembly GCA_028571685.1). NCBI lineage: Eukaryota > Metazoa > Chordata > Mammalia > Hyracoidea > Procaviidae > Heterohyrax > Heterohyrax brucei. The sequence goes on along the minus strand of CM053143.1, from coordinate 113,308,685 downwards.
GTTGAAATACGGTAAAAAAAAAAAAAAAGCCAGCAGGTTTACTTCTCTGACTGAGGCTATGAACCCCTAGGCTATGACCCTCCAACACCTTCTTAATTTAGAACTGAAGCTAGTCCCCAAACCGTTTTTTCAGCCAGAAGATTAGACAAGCCTATAAAACAAACAACACCTGTGAAGAATATACTTCTCAGTTCAGTGAAGTATAGGTGTTCAAGTGGGGAACCCCTGCCCAGAAGCCAAGATGAGAAGGCAGGTAGGGATAGGAAAATTGGAAGAAGGGACACTGGGAACCCAGAGTATAAAGGGAAAGGTAGAGAGAGAGTCGTCACACACTGTGGGGATTGCAACCAGTGTTACAAAACAATGTGTATATATAATTTTGGATGAGATGTTAACTTGTGCTGTGAATGTTCACCTAAAGCACAGTAAAATAAAATTGAAGTGATTTTTCAGGAGGGGCAGATATGACATTAAAAAAAAAAATCACAAGACCTAGGCATTTTCTGTTCAGTTTAATTTGAGAGAGTTGGTTTCCTGCCCTTCCCATATCCTGCAAATTCCTTAATGTAAGATGTTCTTCAACTCTGGAAGGAATTTGGTGGGTCTTTCTTGGGTCACAGATACTCACAGGTTTTTGTTTTGTTATTTTTTTCAGTGATCTTGAAATGTTTTGAAATGAGCTTTATATGAGTCAGACCTGACTCGATGGCACTGGGTTTTTTTTGTTTGTTTGTTTTTATTGTAGCACTGAATTGTTTATTTGTTTTATTTGGTATGACCATGGAATTATTTTTCCCTTTTAAATTGTGAAGTTAGAAGGCAGATGAGGTAGGGAAAGTTACTGTGTGAGATTAGCTTCTTGTTTCTCATGTGTGTTTAATGATTACTGCATAGTTTAGTGAGTCAGGTAACTGCAGCTAAATTATTTTTTCTTTGGCTCAGAGTACCAGACGTTTCTCCCCACTTTCCCCAGACTGTTTGTGTTGTTGTTGTTAGGTGTTGTCCAGCTGGGTCAGACTCATAGCGATCCTGTGTACAACAGAAGGGAACAGCTTGGTCCTGTGTGATCCTCACAGTTGTTAGCCGTGATCCTATTGTTGTAGCCACTGTGTCATTCCGTCTGATTGAGTGTCTTCCTCTTTTTGCCAACCCTCTCTTTTACTAACCATTATGTCCTTTTCTAAGGACAGATCCCTCAAGATAACATGTTCGTTGGATTGGGGCCCACCATAATCACCCAGTGTGACCCTCATCTTCACTTGATTACATCTGCCATGACCCTTTTTCAGAAACAGGTCATATTCACAGGTTAAAAAAAAGCAAACCAGACCCATTGCCATTGCCATCCAGTCTATTCAGACTCACAGTGACCCAGTAGGACAGAGTAGAACTGCTGCAGAAGAGTTTCCGGGGAGTGCCTGGTGGCTTGGAGCTGCTGACCTTTTGATGAGCAGCCGGTCTCGTAACCAGTACTCTTAACTACACCAGAACTGGGAGGGAGTGTATTCCATGCAGTTTTTTTTCTTTCTTTCTGAGGTTGACTTGGTTTTGGTGTTGGTATATGTTTTGTTTTTTTAACTTAAGTAGTCCGTTTGAAACTTAAATGTTTCACAGAGAATACTGGTAATAGGGAACCCAAATTTGAGAAGGGGGGGAGTGTTGACACTTCATGGGGTTGTTGGCAACCAAGGTCATAAAACAATGTATGTCCTGGTTGTTTAGGGAAAAAACTAGTTTGTTTTGTAAGCCTTCATCTAAAGTATGATTTAAAAAAATATATTTTTTACTGAGCCACCTCAAATACTTCCTGAAAAAATGTCCAAAGTATCAACATGTTTTTATAAACCCAAGTCAGTCTTGCTCCATCAGACTTTCATTGTGTTTTGAAAATGCTTACTAAATTTAAGAAAATCCTGTTTCAGACCTTGGGAATTTCATAATAATTGCAAATTAGATGGGTAAGTTCTTCTGTGATTGAGAATGTAGTGATGTGAAATCAGCATAAAAGTAAACCTGGAGGCTACAGCTAGGACATTTCTTCACTCTGTTTATTTTAGATACGAGAGTTGACTCTAAAGCAGGCTGTCTGGGCTCATCTTTTTTGGCCTCACTGCTGTTTCATGAAATACAAAATTAGAGTGTGGTTTCTCAAGTTCTGAAGGTTTCAGGGTTTGATGGAGTACTTCCAAGGTATCTGTTGAGATGTGTGGCATCCATCCATGTGGACACCTGCTCAGACTTACTGTGGGCCATCCAGAAGGACACCTGCATCCCATTAAAAATGAACATTGTCATTATCTGCTATTCTGTGGAATTGCTCATTAGCTGAGAGGATACTATTATTGGTGGTGGTAATAAGCATTTAGTGAGTTCTAAAAGTGAGGATGGAATTGTGTAATGGATTAACTGAATGTCCTATTTAAAAAAAAAAAAACAAACTTTTTTTTTTAACTGTCATCCATTTCTTCCACAGAAATTTTATAGGATCCTATATTAATTTTCTATTACTACCGTAGCAAATTGCCACAAACTTTGTGGCTTAAAACACCTCATTTATTATCTAACAGTTTTGTGGGTCAGAAGTCTAGCTTGGGTTTCACTGAGTTAAAATAAAGGTGTTAGCTGGGCTTTATTCTTTTTTGGAGTCTTTATGAGAATCTGTTTCTGAGCTATTCCCAGCTTTAAGTGACCATCCACATTCCTTGGCTCATGTTCTCTTGCTTTTTTTCATCATCAGTAGAATCCCTTTCGCAATTGAATTACTCCTGCCTCCTCTTCTGTTATCTTGCCTCTGTCGGACATTGCTGCAGTTCACTGCTTTTAATGGCTCGTGTTAGTTATGTCGGTTCTTTTGGATCATCCGGTATAATCTCTCCTCTCAAGGTCTTTAACCTTAATCATATCTGCAAAATCCTTTTCACCGTGTAAGGTAAAATATTCACTGAGTCTGGAGATGCGGTTATGGACGTCTTTGGTTGGAGCGCCTTTTTTCTGTTTACCGCATAACTGAAGCATCTTTCCGGAATGCTGTTTTACTAATTTAAAATTTTTATTGTTACAAGTTCTTAGGCATAATTTGAGTTAATGCTGAGAAAATAAAGCACATCTAGTTGTCTTTTCTTCTAAACTTCACCCTCATCTGCAATACCTGTTGTACATGTTTTCATAGATATTTTGTAAACACCTTGGTTTTTTTTTGGCTGGTAACAAGATATCACATACCAGTTATTTGTTATTAACTGTGTTATCTGTGCATCACCTGCGAGGCTGGATTTGGGAGGGAGTCGATGACCTTAACTGGTGTTACTTAGGATCTGCATTTGTGAGTCTGCAGGTCAGCTGAGAATTTTCTAATCTAGCGTGGGGCTCTAGGGCTCTGGAGCTCTGGGGCTGTGTTCCAGGGTCTCTCATCCACCTACCTTCAGGCTTGCACAGGCATGAAAATGGCAGCAACACAAGCATCTGTGTGGAAACATGAAGTGTTTTATGGACTAGGCACAAAACTGGGATGCTGACACTTCTGCTTTATTCTATCACATGACCAAGCCAAGGGACAGGAAAGTGTACTCCATATCTTTAGTGGGAGGAGCTGTAACTTCACCTAGCAAATGGATGTAAATAGAGAGGAAGTCAAGAATTGAGGTTAGAGATGTAGTCTGACATGCGTTCAAACTCTGCCCCAAACTGAACTCAGCTCTGTGACTATCTCCCATACCAGAAACCTGCTTTGCTTTCTTTATTTTGGTCTTACTTAGTGATACTACTTTATTCCTAGTAGTTTTAGTTATCTATTGCTGCTTTAACAGAAATACCACAGGGGGATGGCTTTAAAAAGAAGAATTTTATTTTGTCACATTCTGGTGCAAGGTGTCAGCTCCAGGGTGAGGCTTTCTCTGCCAGCCCTGTAGGAAGGTCCTTGTTGTCAGTCTTCCCCCAGACAGGAAACTTCTGAAGCATGGAGACCCCAGTCCTTTCCAAAGGATGCACTCAGCTTCTGCACAGCTTCTTCGTGGTGGTATGAGATCCCCAAATTTCAGCTTGTGTCCCTTTCTTGTATATCTCAAGAGACTACCTCAAGGCACAAAACAATCCCACCATTGAATCCTGCCCACCAACTACCCTAGCACCCATCTACCCTTATTAACATCATAGAGGCAGGAATTCCAACATGGAGGAACACCACACAATACCAGGAATTATGGCATAGCCAAATTGCTAAGAGTTTTGGGGAACACAGTTCAATCCATGACAGCGGTCTACTAAGACAGAAACCTGAAAAAGGTTTTTAGAGGCATCTCTTTGCCCTTTCACTCTCTTTAGTATTTACTTTGAGTGACATACTTGAGGTTGCCTTTTGACTCTTGAGGCAAGACTCATTGCTACAGTAGCGTTTCTCTAACCTGTTAGTTCTTTTCCAGCCTTCTTTATCAGCACTCTTGAGATTCAGACTTCCTGGGAAGAAAGGGAAGTGTTTTCTCTTAAATGACCTTAATTTTGTTTTCTTCAAATCCATTCCTTACCTTACAGTCAAAATAGTCTACCTGAAGTACAGGTGTCATTCTTGATCAGGGGCTTCTTATTGCCGTAGAGGAGGTCCTCTGTGATACAGGTTCTCCAGTCTCACCTTCTATCATTTCATGCCTTCATTTCACCAGGAGTGAGCAAACTAGGACCTGTTTTTGTATGGTTCATGAGCTGAGAATGGTTTTTATACTTTTAAATGGTTGGGGAAAAAAACAGTAATTTGTTACACATGAAAGTTATAAAATTTAAATTTCAGTATTCATGAAAAAATTTTTTATTGGACCATAGCTACAGTTGTTAATTTGTGTATTGTACTTTTGCTGTTTTTAGAGCTGAGTGGTTGTGACAGAGACAAACTCTAGTCCTTTACAGAAAAAGTTTGCAGACCCCTGATCTGTAAGTTGTAATAGTTCCCCTTATATACCATTTTATTTCATGTTCCTTTTTGTCTTTCTTTTTTAAAAATGACAGCTTTCTTGACATATAGTTACTCATTTTGAAGCATGTAACTCAATATTTTTTAGTATATTCACAGAGTTGTGCCACCTCAGTGGCAGTTTTATAACATTTTATCACCCTCCAAAACACCCCTCTCTGGGTGACTGTCAGAATCCACTTGACTGCAGCAGGTTTGTTTTTGTTTTGTTGTTGTTAATATTCACTTCCAATCCACTCAAACCCCCCAACTGTAGGCATCCACTGATCTGTTTTTGGTCTGTATACCTTTGTCTATTCAAATATTTCATGTAAGTGGAATCATGGAATACATGGTATGTTTGTGAGTCGCTTCCTAGTGTGAAGTTTTCAGTTCCTCATGCTTTAGTATGTATCACTGCGTAATTCCTTTTCATAACTAAATAATATTACATTGTACGGAAATGCCACATTTTGTGTTTACTGATCAGTTGATAGACCCTTGGGTAATGGTGCTGCTGTAAGTATTCATGCACAAGGTTTGTATGGACTTAACGTTGTGTTTATCTTGGGTACATACCTAGGCAAATTCTCCTTTATGGTTGATGAGTGAACTTGGGGATCATCTCTAACAAGAAACCTGCTCTAGTCTGCTAGACTGAGTAAAGTGTCCTTTCTCTAAGGCTCTGATAACACCTACACTGTATTGTAATTGTCTTTGCATATCCATTTCCTCCGTTTTTTTTTAAATTTTTTATTTAATATAACTGAGTGAAAATGTACATTCTCGTATAAATTTACGTACCCACCTATATGCAGCTTCCACTGCTCTCCCTGCCCGGTGACAGCACACTATTCCTCTCTGTTCCATACATGTCTCATTCTCCCAACAGTCTCTTTTTTCCCTCCTCTCCACCCACTCTCCTTCCTCCAGCCAGAGGTCAGCAGGATGACATCCTAGAGATGTATAGAACCGTAAAGTACATCCAATATATGGTCACTGCATCGCCATGTCCAATCCATTCCTGTCCGAAGTGTGGACCTTCTTTGTGATTTATGATCAAGGGCAGCGTCAGGGCGAGGGGCCATGCTCCTAGGGGAATCCCGAAACCACTGGGCCATCAATTGAGGTCTTTTAGTGGGGATCTCAGGGTGCACCACTTTTTATTCTTGTGTTGCCGGTGAGACTCAACTTAGTGAGCTCCATCGCGGCTATCACTGGTGGTGGCCGGGCACCATCCAGTTCTTCCGATCCCAAGTCGATGTAGACACCCACTGATGTGGGTCTCTTTGTCTTCTGGGTTGTCTTTCCCCCATGTCATTTTGGTCCTCGGTGAGCATCCATTCCTGCTGAGTTGGGACCATTTGCTGTTCCCTCAGATGGCAGCTTGGCAGCTTTTAAGACCCCAGACGCCACTCACCACCATGGGGTGCCGAGAGCCCTCTTAACAAAACGCTAGTTGTGCCAGTTAGACTCGCTTTCGCTTAAGAGCATGGTCCCCCACCCCCTGCCCCAGCTGCTCTATCCTTGCAATATTGGGTTAAGATGGAAGGAGTACTCATGTTATCTTTAAGTCCACTTAATATTGTTCTTGTTTCTAATGTGTGCTATCACCGATTTCACCCAACCAGATACCTAGGAACTATCTAATCTAAACCCTTCTCCCCTCCCTCCCTCCCTCCCCTCCATTGCAGCTGTCAAAGAGTCTTCTTCTATACACAAGTCTGTTTTTGAGATCTTATCATAGAGGTCTCATACAATATTTGTCCTTTTGTTGCTGACTTCTTTCACTCAACATAATGTCTTCCAGTTGAAACCAGGTCATGAGATGTTTCCTGAAGTCATCGTTGTTCTTTATCATTGTGTAGTGCTCCATTGAGTATATATACCATAGTTTACCTATCCATTCTTCTGTTGTTGGGCATCTGGGTTGATTCCATCTTTTTGCTATCGGCGACTATGCTGCGATAAACATTCTGGTGCATGTGTCTGTTGGTGTGAGTAGCTTTGATTCTGTAGAATATATTCCAAGTAGTGGAATTAATGCATCAAATGGTATACCAATATCCATTTTTTTAAGGAAGCGCCAGATTGCTTTCCTAAGAGGCTGGACCATTTTGCAACCCCACTGACAGTGTAGGAGGGTTCCACTTTCTCCACAGCCTCTCCAGCATTTGTTGTTTTGTGTTTTTTGGATCATGACCAACCCTGTTGGGGTGAGATGGTATCTCATTGTTGTCTTGATTTGAATTTCTTGAATAACTAAAGATCGTGATCGTGTCTGCATGTGTTTTTTGGCTGCCTGGATCTCTTCTTTAGTGAAATGTCTGTCCATCTCCTTTGCCCATCACTTAGTTGGATGATATATCTTCTTCTTGTTGATATTTTGTAGTATCTTATAGATTATGGAAATCAGGCATGGGTCTGACATAGAGTTGCCAAATATTTTTTCCCATTCTGTAGGTGTTCTTTTAATTCTATTAATAAAGTCTTCAAATGAGCAAAAGTGTTTAATTCTTAATAGATCCCATTTATGTATTTTCTCTTCTGATGATTGTGGTTTGTTTGACAGATTTTGGAGTCTGTCCATATTGTGTATTAAAACTTCCATTGTTGTTCCTACCTTTTCTTGGATGAGCTTTATCGTTTTAAGTTTGGTATTTAGGTCTTTTATCCAGTTGGAGTTGGTTTTTGTATAAGGTGTAAGATACGGATCTTGTTTCAGTTTCTTGCAGATGGATATCCAATTTTGCCAGTACCATTTGTTGAAGATACTGTTTTCACCCCAGTTTAATTTCTTAGGGCCTTTGTGGAATATTAATTGTTCATAGGCAGATGGTGTCATCTCTGAGGTCTCAGTTCTGTTCCACTGATCGATCTGTCTGTTCTTATACCAGTACCAGGCTGTTTTGACCACTGTGGCAGTGTAATATGTTCTAAAGTCAGGTAGTGAGAGGCCTCCCAGTGTGTTCTTCTTCTTTAGTAGTACCTTGCTTAACCGGGGCTTCTTCCCTTTCCAAATAAAATTGTTGATTTGTTTTTCCGTCTCATTAAAAATGTCACTGGAACTTGTATTGGGATTGCATTATATAAATAGATTGCTTTGGGTAAAATAGACATTTTCACAATGTTAAGTCTTCATATCCATGAGCAGGGTAGGTTTTTCCATTTATCGAAGTCTCTCTTAGTTTCTTGTAGTAAGGGCTTGTAGTTCTCTTTGTAAAGGTCTGTTGTTTCTCTGGTTAGATTAATTCCTAGGTACTTTATCTTCTTAGGGGCTATCGTAAATGGTATCGATTTGATAATTTCTTCCTTAACATTCTCATTGTTGCTATAAAGGAATCCTACTGATTTATTTATGTTTATTTTGTATCCTGAGACTTTGCTGAACTCTTCTATCAGTTTGAATAGTTTACTTATAGATTCCTTGGGGTTCTCTGCATATACAATCATATCATCTGCAAACAGGGAGATTTTAACTTCCTCTTTGCCAATGCAGATACCCTTTATTTCTTGGTCTTGTCTAATTGCTCTGGCTAAAACTTCTAACACAATGTTGAATAGAAGAGGTGAGAGTGGGCATCCTTGTCTAGTTCCTGATCTCAAGGGAAAATCTCTCCATTCAGGATGATGTGGGAAATTGGCTTTGTATAAATGGCCCTTATTGTGTTGAGGAATTGGCCATCTATGCCCATTTTGCTAAGAGTTTTTAGCATGAATGGGTGTTGAACTTTATCAAATGCCTTTTCTGCATCAAAGGACAAAATCAGGTAATCCTTGTCTTTTGTGTTATTTATGTGGTTAATCACATTAATTGTTTTTCTGATGTTGAACCAGCTTTGCATCCCTGGTATGAATCCCACTTGGTCATGATGGATTATTTTCTTAATATGTTGTTGTATTCTATTGGCAAGAATTTTGTTCAAGATTTTTGCATCTAGATTCATGAGTGATATTGGTCTGTAGTTCTCTTTCTTTGTTGGGTCTTTCCCTGGCTTAGGTATCAGGGTTATACTGGCTTCATAGAATGAGTTTGGGAGTACTCCATCCCTTTCTATACTGTGAAATAGTCTCAGTAGTATTGGAGATAACTCTTCTCTAAATGCTTGGTAGAATTCTGCAGTGAAGCCATCTAGACCCGGACTTTTTTTGGTTGACAGTGTTTTGATGACCTTTTCAATCTCTTCCTTTGTAGTGGATTTATTAAGTTGTTCTGCTTCACGTTGTGATAATTTGGGTAGGTGGTATGAGTCAAGGAATTGGTCCATTTCCCCTAAGTTTTCAAATTTGTTAGAGTACAGTCTTTCATAGTATTCTGTTATGATATTTTTGATTTCTGTTGCATCTGTGGTGACAGCCTCCCTCTCGTTTCTAATTTGTGTTATTTGTTTCCTGCTTTTCTTTAGTAAGTTTAGCCAGTGGTTTGTCAGTTTTTTTGATTTTCTCAAAAAAACCAGCTTTTAGTCTTTTCAGTTTTTTCAATTGTTTTTCTATTCTCTAATTCATTTAGCTCTGCTCTAATCTTTATGATCTCGTTTCTTGTGGTGCCTGAGGGGTTCCTCTGTTGTTCTCTTTCTACTTGTTCAAGCTGTAGGGTTAGTTCCTTGATTTGATTTCTTTCTTCCTTCCAGATGTGTGCATTTATGGAGATAAACAGACCTCTGAGCACTGCTTTGGCTGTATCCCATAGGTTCTGGTAGGAAGTGTTTTTGTTCTCATTGGAATCCATGAATTTCTTTAATTCATGCTTGATTTCCTCTATAACCCATGTTTTTTTGAGCAATATGTTGTTCAGTTTCCAAGAGTTCCACTTTCTATCTATGTTTTTTCTGCTATTGATTTCAACTTTGATGGCTTAATGATCTGAGAAGATGCTGTGCAGTAATTCAGTGGTATGGATTTTGTTGAGCATTGCATTATGGCCTATCAGATAGTCAATTCTGGAGAAAGTTCCATGTGCACTGGAGAAGAAGGTGTAGTTGTCTGCTGATGGGTGAAGCGTTCTGTATATATCAATGAGGTTTAGTTGGTTAATTGTGGCAGTGAGGTCTTCTGTATCTTTACTGAGTTTTTTTCTAAATGATCAGTCTAGTATTGAGAGTGGAGTGTTGAAGTCTCCCAGTATTAGGGTGGAGTCATCTAACTCTCTTTTGAGTGTAGTCAGTGTTTCTTTGACGTATTTATGTGCTCTGATATTAGGTGCGTAAATATTTAATATAGTTAAGTCTTGCTTGTGTACTGAACCTTTCAGCAATAAATAGTGTCCATCTTTGTCCATGATGGTGGATTTGACATTAAAATTGATTTTGTCTGAGATTAGAATTGCCACCTCTGCTCTTGTTTGATCATTGTTAGCTTGATATATATTCTTCCAACCTTTAATTTTCAGTTTGTTCCTATCCTTAGGTCTCAAGTGAGTTTCTTGTAGACAGCATATGGATGGGTCATGTCTTTTGATCCAAAATGTCACTCGATGTCTCTTTACTGGAGCATTCAGTCCATTCACATTCAATGTAATTATTGATAGGTATGTGTTCAGTGCTACCATTGTGATGTGTTTATTTTTATGTTGATGTTTTCTCTGTTGTTCTTATCAGTCTGTTCTGGGACGTTCTTTTTTGTAAGTTGATTTTTCACCTTTTCCAGAGCTGGTTTTGTGGTTGTTGAGACTCCTGTGTTACATTTCTTGAAATGATTTGATACATCTTTGTTGTGCTTTACAGCTGTCCCTATGATCCCCCTTAATAAACTATATATAAACCCAGTTTTGGTTACTACCAGTCTGTCATCTTCCTCTCCATCTGGAAGGACTATAACAACTGTAGTACATCCCTCTTTTTAATATGATGACACCATAGTTTTCGTGATGATCACTGGATTGCTTCTTTCCTTATCAAAGCTGTGATTGGCTTTGGAGCCTTCCCTAATTGAGTAGAGTTTTGAGTAGTAAAGTCGTTCTAAAATATAAAGTTGGTGGTTTTGTTATTCTAAGCCAGAGCCAAAAACTTCTTTCAATATTTCTTGTAGTTTTGGTTTAGTTTTTACAAAGTCTCTGAGTTTTCGTTTATCTGGGAATGTCTTAATTTCATTTTCGTATTTGAAAGATAGTCTTTCAGAATCTGTAATTCTTGATTGGAAGTTCTTCTCCTTCAAGGCTTTGAGTGTGTCATGCCACTGTCTCCGTGCCAGCATGGTTTCTGCTGAGAAATCTGAAGAGAGCCTACAGGGTTTCCCTCTGAATGTTAGCTTTGCTTTGAGTCTTGCTGCCTTTAAGAGTTGCTGCTTATGTTTCATTTTGTTGAGCTTGATTATAATATGTCTTGGAGTCTTTCTTTTGAGATCTATATTGAGTGGTGTACAATATGCATCTGAGATGTCTATATTCTCTTCCTTCATGATTTCTGGGAAGTTTCTGTCAGCAGCTCAGCAACGATACTCTCTGGGTTCTCAGATGTCTCACCCTGTTCAGAGACTCCAATTAATCGAAGGTTGTTCCTCTTAATAGAGTCCCACATGCTCCTTAATGTTTATTCATTTTTCTTGTTTCTTTTTTCTGATTTCTGCTCATAGATGCTGGCCTCAGTAGCTCTGTCTTCCAAGTCAGAAATTCTTTTTTCTATTTGTCACATTCTGTTTTCTTGGCTTTGCATAGAAGTTTCTATGTCTTTGATTTTGTTCTTGATCTGTTGGATTTCAGAGTACTGGTGTTCCATCAGATCGAACAGCTTGCTTAATTTTTCCTTTTGTTCTGCATTTTGTATAAGGTCTCGAAGGGCTCTGTATATAATCATTTTGTATTCACTTTCTGGTGGTTTCATAAACGTTTCTTCATTTGGAAAACTTCTTGGTTGCTTTGTTTGGGAGCCTTGTGAAGCCATGGCTGATTTCTTGTGTGCCACAAGTGTCTGTTGCTTTTTGGGACCCATGTGAGTGTGTAGAGGCTGGAAGAGGTACTGTGAGGATGGACTGCAGATGTTTCTCTAGGCTGTCTTAAAATGTAAAGCAGACGATATCTGACCATTTCAGAAATCAGTCAGGTTTTCAGGTGTAGAGGTCCCTCTTCTCAGCTGGCAAAGTAAACGCCAATATATCCAACCCCAGATGATACAAACTAGTTCAGAATACAGCAATGCTACGGCCCTGATGGCCTCTGCTGACAGGGCCTAGCCTTAGACGACACTGCATAGAGCACTGCTTTTCTGATAGAAAAGCGCTCTCCTGTGGGCAGGCTCTGGCTCCCAAGCTAAGAATTAGGTCCAGCTGCGGCCACTGTATCCAAGATGGCGCCCTCCACACAGGCAGCAGACAGAGGGGCTAAAGGTGACGAGAGGTAGTGATTCCTCTGATTCTGTTGCAGGACCCCCAAAGCAGGTGGCACTAGGTAAATTACTGCTTTTCTGTCGGAGAAGCACTGTCCTGTTTGCAGGCGCTGGCTCCCAGGCTAAGAATGAGGTCCCGCTAGAATCTCTGTATCCAACATGGCGTCCCGCACACTGACTGCGAAACTCCGTACAAACGCCGCTGAGGCAGATATAAAACGAAAGGTTCAAAGTGGCTAGATTAACAGAGTCCCAAGCCTGGACCTCAAAATATGGGAATTTCGCCTGCCTATACCCCCAGCAGTGTGTCTGAGTCTAGCCGCTAGGCAAGACCCTGCTCCGCCTGCCGTCCAAGACAGAGGAAAAAAAAAGTCAAAATGGTGCATTTACCTTCAGTCCGTGAGAGCCAGGGCTAGCCAGGCTCGGGAGTCAGCGTAAGAGAAGAGGTTTTTCTCTCAGTTGTATCAGGTCCAAAGTAACAGCCGTGTGCTGTGTCCTGGGGCTGATTATGTGACCAGAAGGCTCCGTTTTGGTTATCAGTTCAGGTCTTGGTGATATGAAGAGATGTGTGCTTGGTCTGCCATCGTGACTCCGCCTCCCTCCTCCATTCTTTTAAGTTTCTGGAGAGTAAGGTTTTATATCTGGTTCAACTTTGTGTGAACTATAAATAGTACAAATGTTGACTTTGTATTTGTTGAACTGGTGAGGCAACTTGTGCTTTGGAATTAAAATGGATCTTTTGTTACTGTTCCCTCTGTTACATATATTTGCTTATGTTTTTGTTTTGAGTCTTTTGGAATGCATGTTGAAATAACTGATCTTCAGTTTATTACTTTTTTAAAGCATTTTATTGTGCTCTAAGAGAAAGTTTAGAGTCCAAATCAATTTGTCATACAAAAACTTGCACACACACTGCTGCTCTTCCCACCCTGTGACAGCACACTTCTTCTTTCCATCCTATATTTCCTCTGTCTGTTCATTAAATTTCTGTCCCTCTCTGCCCTCTCATTTGGTCTGTAGATAAGAGCTAGCCAGTTAGTCTCATGTGTCTACTGATGCCAAGAAGCATACATTTCACCGTAACAGTTTACAAGGACTGCCAGTCAAGTTTGCAAACTCAACCTAGAAAAAGAGCTTACTACCTTGTTGCTGAATATCACTGATGTCACCTTTGAACTACTGTCTTTGGGAAGCGATGCACTAACACCAGTGTCTTGTCCACCCTTCAGATCAATTTTGGAACTCTTTTTCTAGAATAACCGTCACAGCTGTCATCGTTGTGTTATTCTTGGTGTCCTAAATGTCATCAAAGTGTCTTCCTTTCAGTATTGCCTTTATCTTCAGATAAAGAAAATGTCTTTTAGGGCCAGATCAGGTGAGTGGGGCGTGTTCCAATACAGTTATTTGTTTACTGGCTAAAAACTCCCTCACAGACAACTGTACAATTAAGTTCGTGAACTTGTCACTGTGCCACCGTTGCACAATGGCCATACCAGAAAGAGCTCCAAAATTGCTTTGAAGGGTAGACTAGGTGCTGAGGTAGGTACATAGCTTCCCAAGGGGAGTACTTGGAAGGTGACTGTAGTGATACTCAGCAATGAGGTATGTAACACTTAGAATAATTTAAGTTCGCGAACTTAATTGTCTGACCTTGTGTATCTCATAGTCCACTCCAATCTTTGTCTGCAGAGTTGGCTTCGGGAATGATTTCAGTTCTGGACTAACAGACCGTCTAGTCTGTTGGACCATGAAATCTGATCTTTTTAATAGAGTTTCAGTTTAGTATACCCATTTTTCTCCTGCTTCAGGAAATCTATGTAATACCACCTGTCACAGGAGTCATTGGTGGTGGCTGGACAGATTTTATTCTTTTTAAAAAATTTTATTGTGGCAAAAAATACTTACTGTTCTAACCATTTTAAAGTGTACAGTTCAGTGACATTAATCATATTTACAGTGTTGTGTGACTATCACCACTGTTTCCAAAATTTTTTTGTCACCCCGAACAAAAATTCAGTACCTGTTAAGCTGCAACTCTCAATTCTTCCTTCTTCCCAGCCCCTCCCTGGTTAACCAGTCATCTGTTTGTGCTTATGCATTTTCTTATTCTAGAGACTTCATGTAAATGGAATCATATATTTGTTCTTTTGTCTGACTTATTTCACTTGGTGTAGTGTTTTCATTCCATATATCAGAATGTCATTTGTCTTTATGCTGTAATAATATTCTTACACAGTGTATGCATGTACCACATGTTGTTTATTGATTCGTCTGTTGGTTGACATCTGAGCTGTTTCTACTTCTTGGCTGTTGTGAATAATTCTGGAGTGAATATTGATATACAAGTATTTTTTAAGTCCATGCTTTCAATTTTTGGGGTATATCTCTAGGAGAGAAATTGCTGGGTCATATAGTAAATCTGTGTTTAACTTTTTAAGAAACACCAAACTTCTTCACAATAGCTGCATCATTTTACAATCCCACCAGCAATGGAGGAGGGCTCTAACTTCTCCCTATTCATACCCACACTGTAATTATCAGTTTTTTAATAGCTACCCTGCTCATGTGAAGAGAAATCCTGGTGGTGTAGTGGTTAAGAACTATGGCTACTAAACCAGAAGCTAGGCTGTTTGAATCCACCAGGGGCTCTGTGGAAACCCTTTGGGGCAGTTCTCCTCTGCCTTGTAAGGTCACTATGAGTCAAAATTGACTCAGCGGCAATGGCTGTAGTGGTATAAAGTGGTATCTCCTTACAGTTTTCATTCACATTTTCTTAGGGACTAAGAATGTTGAGCATCTTTTCAAGTGCTAATTGGCCATTCTGTGTCTTCATCAGGAAAGATCTGTTCACATTCTTTATGTCTTCTTTAATTGGGATATTTGTCTTTTTGTTGTTAAGTTTGTTGGATTTTTTTTTTTTTTTTTTAAGGCCTGCAAAGAAAACAAAAAAAGGCCTCAAAGAAAAAACATCAGATGGAAAAAAAGATGAGATAGAAAAAATAAAGTCATACACCTTTATGGAAGGTGAGCCTGAAGATGATGTCTATTTAAAACGCTTATACCCAAGGCAGATGTATGAGGTGGAGAAAGCTGTTCACCTGCTGAAGAAGTATCAGATTCTGGACTTCACTTATCCAAAGCAAAGTGTTTATCTTGATTTGACACTGGATATGTCACTACAGAAGAAGGTATGTCGATAAATTGATAAGTGAGCAACAGCCGTAGAGTTTATGTCTCTTAATTTTTAAACTTTCTTTCCTCCCTTGATTATTAGAATGTTTGACTGAATTTAGTGTTATGAAACTTTTTTAATTTTCTAGATATGAAATATAGTGTTGAATATTTTCTCTGGAGAGTTGATAAACATGTATTGCCTTTCTCCTGAAGAATTGCTGCTCTGTTTCGACACTGCTTGTATTGAAATTAATTGAGATACTACTGTTCCTCAGCCTGCCTGAGTGTCTCTGTCCCTGTTCTAAATGAGAGCTTTGAAATAGCTCAGTGGCTTTTAGATAACTTTTTTTTGGAGTCGTGGTGGAGACTGTTTGGATGAGTGAGATTCCACTCTTGCTTTACCCAGTCCCTTTCCACTCTGTGTTTATGTATATGAATTCCTTTAAAAGTATGCAAAAGACCTAGATAAGCCATATGAGCTATCCCAGTCCTGGATTTTTAAGGTTCTTGATTCAGAAATCTAATTATTTTAAAGAAATAATTTTTATTCTCAGTAAGTTCATTCTGCCTGTCACTGACAGGCAAAATTCAGAGAAAAAGGGGAAAAGGATTCAAGGAGGGTTCAGTGCTTTATTAGCAGACAAGCATGTGGGCCTGGGAGACTAGTGAGACTAACTTCTCCAAAAACTGTCCCACCTGGTTTACAATTCTAGTGGCTTTTATAGCTAGATTACAAAGGGATTTGCATCTGGAAAATGTCAAACCTTGTCACAGAGTAGAACAGGGAATCTCAAGATTCCTTTACCACGTGTCGAACAAGGTAAATTGGTTACCTCCCTAAAGGTTGATTTACTACCCCAAAGACAGGTAAAGGAATGTAAGTCTGTAGATCCAGTTGGGACATAGAAATGGAATTTATTTTAGTGGTCTACATGACTTTGGTCAAGTCACAGCTACTAACATTTTTTTCAAACTAAAGGTTATATTATAATCTTTCTGAATATGATTTAACAACCTCAGTAACAACTACCACAGTAGAACACCTAGGAATATAGTGCTTAAGAGCATGGGGTCTGTAGTCACATTACTCAGGCCCACCTGAGGCCTCACTTCTCTGCTTACTTGCTCTGTAGCTTTAGCCATCTAAAATAAACTTTCATATCTCTTTTGTTGTTGTTGTGTGCCTTCAAGTCAATTCTGGAGAAGAACAACCCTTGTAAGGTTCCCTAGGCTATAATCTTTATTGAAGGACCTCTGGTGGTGCAGTGGTTTAAGTGCTTGGCTGCTAACCAAAACATTGCAGTTCAAACCCACCCATCACTTGGTGGGAGAAAAGATCTAGTGCTCTTCACTTCTAAAGACTGCAGCCTGCAACACCCTCTGAATCAGTTCTGCTCTGTCCTGTAAAGTAGCTGTGAGTCAGAATGAACTTGATGGCACACAGTAACAACAGTATGACAGGAAGCAGCCAAGCACTTAAACTTTGTGCCACGAGGACTCCTGTCTCATCTCTAAAAGGAGATAATATGCTTAGTTCATGTGGCTGTATAGTGTTAAAGGAGATGTAAAAGACTTACTTAGTGCTGAATAACAGCAACCAACATTTCTTGAAAACTTTCTGCATACCTGCTGCAGTACTAAATGCTTTACACCCGTTTTCTCATTTAATCCTATAACCTCCAAAGAAGCTGAGACACAAAAAGCAGTTTTCTCAAGGGCATGCAGCACAGGGCAAACTTAACATTTGAACCAAGATCTGCCTCATTTCTCGGTTCTTAGGTGCTAGAAATAGTTTCTGTCAGCCATGTTGCAGTATTTATTTTTTATTTTCAAAATGTGTCCCTCATCAAGATGTAGTTTGTAATGAAAGCTTGCAGGATGACAAGCTTTATTTCATAAAGGGAATCCACTTGTAGACTAGTAACATTGCTCCATATTGTTGCCTTCCTGAGGTGTTGTTGCTTCTTTAGAGAGTACTTGTACAGGGAGCCAGCATTCCCCAGATGTTGCTATTACTGTGATTACTTGCCATTGAAAAATTTACTGAAGCCAGTTGTGACATGTTATTGCCAAAGGAATGCTAATCAATAAAATGGAGTTACATTGTTGATAATAAAAGGTGCTTATGAATTTGTGCCTTCTTGTCTGAAAAGAAATCCTTAGGAGTTCTCTACTCCAAGTGTTTCTAAAAACATGATGTTTCAATCAGTTTTAATTAGGGGAAGATCCTCTTCTATTTTTCTTTCAAACCTTAAGGCTTCACTAAAACTGTGGGTCTAGAACTTGTTTTAACATGATGTCTTCCTAAAGAGATCTGAAGCTCAGGCCTAGACAGGTTCTTGGCCAATTGACTGAAAAGATTGGTTCTAAGGCCCTATAGAATCTGCCTGATTTAAATCCCAAAACCAAACCTGTTGCTGTTGAGTTGATTCTGGCTCATAGCAACCCTATGGAACAGGGTAGAACTTTCCCCATAGGGTTTCCAAGGTTTGGCTGGTAGATTGAAGTTACTGATCTTTTGGTTAACAGCTGAATGCTTAACTAACTTTACCACCGGGTCTCCTGTATTAGGATGCCTCAAATGCATGCCATTGTTTATTTTGAATTTTCAAACTGACTTCCCAAATATATTTGGAAGTGGTAGTGGTCCAAAATACTTCTAAATAGACCTTATCAAGAGTCCTAAGCCAGAAGGCCTACTTCTGGTTTATACTACCTGAAATTATTTGGATCTGGGGATGGAGGTTTCACTGAGCAGATTAGCTGCATATTGTTTGTTGTTCAGTCTGACCACCTGGTGTCCTGTTTGATGGTGTCAGAAAATTAGATGTATTTTTTTAATTTAATACAGGTGGCAAATGTTTTTAGACACCTGTCATGTGAAAATCATTTATGCTAGGTGTTGGAGGAGATAATGGATATATAAACACACCTCTTTCCTTAGGAGAGACTGTGATGAATGATGTAAGACAGATAAAGCCAAGTGCCATGGGGAGTATGGAGATGGAAAGAAAGATTTAGGCATTCATTATAGTTTTTATAGAAGAAATTCAGTATCTTGTGCTTTAGATTGTAATCAGTGAATAGTTTTGAAATAATGGGAGGACATAGGGTAGAATTAAGTGTTTAAAGATAAAATATGTCAGTTTTGTATTTTAATTGTGGTAATGTATATACAACAAAGCATTCACCAGTTCAGCAGTTTTCTGTGTTTACAATTCATTGTAGGTTCTGTTTACAAATCATGTGAGCTAGAAAAAAGACAAACTTTTCATTATTTTATTTTCCCTATTGTATATTTAGAAAAAAGTGGAGCCATTTGCCAGCGTTCTTAATCTTCCATACCCCTTCACTTCAGAAATCAATAAAGTTGCTGTATTCACAGGGGTAAGTAAACTGTCAACTTTTTACATTCTCTCCTCTTTTTTTTTTTCTTAACTTAATAAACCAATGATTAGGATAACTGAATAAACAGGATTAGAGAAAAATCTTAGCTGAGTTAGTTTCATCATTAGTCTACCACCCTGTTTGTCACAAGAAAATGGGAGCGTATGGGGTTTATCCTCCTACCTGTTGTTTCCTATTCACTCTCTTCCACAAACAACAAAAATAATATGATTGTTTTAAAGCAGTAGGACTATTCAGTGCTGCAAAGACACTGAAGGCACAATTTTATATTGAACAATAGAGTAATACTGGAAAAGAGCGGTTAAGATCTGTAGCTGCTAACCAACAGGTGAGCAGTTTGAATCCACAAGGTACTCCTCAGCATCCCTATGGGGCAGTTCTGCTGTGTCCAGTAGGGTAGTTTTGAGTCAGAGTTGACTCACTGGCAACAGGTTTGATTTGGTTTTGGTACAGCTATATAAACTTTGGCAAATTGTCAGTCATTAGTGTATAAAATGTTTGTAAATTTATTTTGTAAAGTAGTTTAATTCTTCCGCATCTAAAGCTCAAATATGAGGCATTTTAATAATAGGTGCCTCACTTTCAAAGAAGAAACTCTTTACTACTCTTCCCAGGAAAGTGGGGAATGTGGTTGTTAGAATGTCACAGAACTTGAGTGATTAAGAACATGTTAGATTTTTGCGGTAAAGCCAAATGGCATAAATGGAACATGTAGAAAGGGAGTTAGTAGTTTTGTTTTCCTTTTGAATTTTTTCTCACACTTAACTAAATTTGGGTTTATCATTTCTTTTTAAATTACACTTTTTTCTTCTCTGTTGGTTTGATAAAGTGTCTCTGTTTCAGTTAACAAAACTTAGTATGTCTTAGTGTCTTAGATTTGGAAGGTAGTGTATTGATAGTACCAGAGAACTAGGTGGAATCACTTGGTAGGTTCCCAATATGCCATGATGCCCCTTATGTTAGTCAGGAAAAACTAATCACTTTACAAACTAAAGATGTTTATAATATCAATGATGCATTTAATTGAAAATTGATGCATTTTCCATTAAAAATAACAACCCACAATTTTAATTTTATGATTTTATTTCTAACAAAATACTTGGAAGCAAATTGAGTTTTTAGTATTAAGGATTGACATTCCAACTATTGTATTTTGGTAGAATGCATCAGAGATTAAAATAGCAGAAGAAAATGGAGCTGCATTTGCGGGAGGAGCTAATCTGATTGAGGAGGTACAGTACTGTTTTCATGGTCATCAGTTATAGAGATTGTTCTGTAATCTTTAACATCCATTGATTTACTAAATGTAGAACAGAACCACTATGCCCATATCTTTGATTGAATGGTTAGTAGAACTTGATAGAACCAGGAAAATTTTCCTACTTTTTTAGGTCTCAAAATCAAGGTAAGAAAAAAAAAAACCATCCAGATAGTCTGGTACTAACTATGCTTAGTTTCCACTGTGTTTTCCCCCTCCTCTTGCATCTTGCCTTGTCTATGAAAATTTTATAGGTAGATTAGAAAGGGCAGCATGACTGAATGCAAGATTTAAATTGGAATCCAGAACACATGGTATCTTTGTGTTTTAAAGGTCAAATCATTTGTTTTGATTTTTTGGAGTGAAAAGTGTGGTTCACCGAGTAGATCACAGAATAGGACCTCTGTAGGGTGGTACTTTTAGCTACTCTTAACTATTAACCCCTTGACAGCTCAAAGTGGCACAGGCACAGCATGCTAGTAGCAAGTGATCATATAGCCTGCTTTTTGAAAGTAACAAACCTTGTGGATCCTGCTTGAAAACAAACCACCCCCCCCCCCTTTACTTTCCTTAAAGAGGTGGGTGGAAGGGGCATATCTGATGAATTCTGGGAGTTGTTTCTGAAATACTAAAGATTTTCCTTAATACTCTCCAAAAACTCCTCTTCTAAATATAATAATGTAGGTAATAGAATATATATCTGCACACACACACGTATACATATGTATGCACATATATGTGTGTGTATACAGATATATTTTAAAAAATGTACTCTGCTTGAATCCTGGTAGCACAGTGGGTAAGCACTCAACTGCTAGCTGAGAGGTTGGTATTTTGAATCTGCCACCTACTCCATGAGAAAAAGATGCAGCAGGCTGCTTTTGTAAGGATTACAGCCTTGAAAACCATATGGGTCAACTACACCCTGTCCTATAGGGTCACTGTGAATCAGAATTGACTCAGTGATAGAGGGTTTGGTTTACATATATGCATTTATGAAAAAAATGACTTAAAAATTTTATTCTTGGTTTGATATCCAGATCCTGATTTGAGGAAGTTTTGACTGGGGATTTCCTTGGAGATGTACAGCAGTACTTGTAGTTTAGTGTTTTTCCATCAGAGTGGTATTCTGCGTTTGGTGAAGATTTGGGATTTTTAAGGAGAGTATCCAGAATGGCTGACTTGTGGGAGCAGAACTAGTGTAATGTGGAAGAAACTATGCTTTCACGCAGGTTTTAGACTAAAGCCAGAGAATGATACCTAGTTTTTCTGATGTAGCTTATTTTTAATTTTTTAAAGTTATAAAAACTATTTTAATTATTAGAAGTACCACAAGTGCTTAGAAATTTGAGTATTGAGCTTGGTCTCTGAGATCAGAGAACTAGCTATTCTTATTAAATTTGTGCACTGTTTTTTCATTTACTTTCTTCCTAGGAGCCAAGAATACTTGCAGAATGTCATAGTCTCAGTGGAATTTAAATAGCTACCTCTACTTCTGAAATGCTAGACAAGAAATTACTTACCTCTTAAGAAATTAATGGTAATGGAGCAGAAAATGTTATGTAACATTAAGTGAAACATATTTGAAAACATAACCTAAAAAGTGAAGCCAAGTGCATTTTAAAATAGTATAGATAAGTAAATGTTTTCAACGCTTTAAAGAGATCTTTTGCAGCACATTTGCCCAGTGCAGTATGTTGTTTGATTTCTTGACTGCTGACTTCCACAGGTGTTGATTGTGGATCTAGGTAAAATGAAATCCTTAATAATTTTGATATTTTCTAAGGAGTTCTGATGGCTCAGTGGTTAAAAGCTTGGCTGCTAACCCAAAGGTCAGTAATTTGAGCCCAAGAGCTGCCCCATGGGAGAAAGATGTGGCTGTCAGCTTCATTAAAGATTACAACCTTGGAAACTCCATGGAGCCATTCTGCCGTGTCCTGCAGGGCCATCATGAGACAAAATGAACTTAGTAGCAACAGGTTTTTGTGGGTGGCGTGAAGGTTTAAGAGTTCGGCTGCTAACCAAAAAGATCAGCGCTTCTAATCCACCAGCCACTCCTTGCAAACAATTTGGGGCCATTCTGTTCTGTCCTGTAGAGTTAATATGAGTTGGAATTGACTCAGTGCCAGAGGGTTTATATTTGTCACTAAGCACTTGAATTCCATCCACAGTTTTGTATTATTCCAACACATGTTTAATGATCTTAAAGGTAACTAAAACAGAACATTCAAAATGGAACATTTATTGATTGATTGATTGATCATACTTGAGATAAAGGTTTACAGGGCTGATTAGTTTCTCATTAAACAGTTAATTCAACACTCTCTCCTTCTTGACCTTGGGTTCTAGCTTTCCTATCCCCACCTACTGTCTTATCCTTGCTCTTATGCTGGTGTGCCCATTTAGTCGTGTTTTTGGCTGAGGGGTGAACTTCATTACTGAGCTATAAGAGTGTTGGGGGGACCATGCTCTTGGAATTTTTCCAATTTCTGTCAGACCAGTAAGTCAGGTTTGGGGTGTGTGTACCTGTGTGCGTATGTTAGAATTTTATGTTTTTCTCCAGATCTGTCCAGGACTTTCTATTGCGATCCCCAGTGGAGCAGTTGATAGTTATACTTGGACACTGTCTAGTTGTGCTAGACTCAGACTGTTGGAGACTGTGGTAGATGTGGTCCATTAGTCCTTTGGACTGATCTTTGCCTTGTATCTTTGATTTTGTTTACACTCCCTTGAGCCAAATTGAGTGAGACGAGTAGAGTACCTTAGATGGCGGCTTACAAGCTTTTAAGACCCCAGATGCTACTCAACGAACTAGAATGTGGAACATTTTCTTTATAAACTTTGTTATGCCAGTTGAGATACGTGTTGCCCAAGACCATGGGTCCCCACAGCCCTTAGGGAGTTTGGATATGTCTGTGGAGATTCCATGACCTTACACTGTATAAATGGTACTAGTTTCTCTAGTATTGTAGTGTCTTAATCTTCACTGGTTACCTCTTACATGTTGTCTATTTAGTATCTTTCCATCCCCACCACTTACCTCCCCCGAATAATCAAAGATAATTTCTTTTTGTGTATAAACCTTTTTTTGTGAGTTTTTATAATGGTGGTCTTGTGCAATATTTGCCCTTTCATAATTGGCTTATTTCACTCAGCATAATGCCTTCCAGATTCATCTGTTACAAGATGTTTCAAAGTCATTGTTGTTCTTTATCATTGCATAATATTCCATTGTGTGTATGTACTGCAGTCTTTCCGTTCATATGTTGATAGACACCTAGGCTGTTACCGTCTTTTTGCTGTCGGGAACACACCGTGAGCAAAGGTGTGCATACGAGGACTACCAGTTAAGTTTGTGAACTCATCCTAGAAATGAGCTACATACCTCATTGCTGAGTGTCACCACAGTCACCTGTGAAGTACTCCCTTGGGGAAGCTATCCACTGATGTCAGCACGTAGTCCATCCTTCAGAGTAGTTTGGGAACTCTTTTTCTGGAATAGCCATCAGAGCTGTTGTTGTATTATCCTTGATGTCCTGAATGCCATCAAAATGTCTTCCTTTTAATATTTCCGTTCTCTTCAGGGAAAGAAAAAGTCATTGGGGGCCAGATTAGGTTAGTAGGGAGGATGTTCCAATACAATTATTTGTTTCCTGGCTAAAAACTCCCTCACAGACGACTATCCAATTAAGTTTCCAGATTTGTCACTTTGCCACCATGTGCAGTGGCCATTCCAGAAAGAGTTCTAAAATTGCTATGAGGGGTGGCCTAGGTGCTGGAATCAGTGCATAGCTTCCTAAGGGGAGTACTTTGAAGGTGACTATAGTGATATTCAGCAGTGAGGTATGAGGCACTTAGAACAATTAAGTTCATGGACTTAATTGTCAGACCTTATATGTCTATTTGTGTGATGGCTCTTTTTTCCCTAGGATATATTACTAGGAGTGAGATTGCTGATCATATGGTATTTCTATTTGTAGCTTTTTAAGGAAACATCATATCATTTTCCAAGATAGTTATGCCATGTGGCATTCCCAACAGCAGTGCATAAGAGTTCCAGACTACCCTCACCTATCCAATATTTGTTCTTTTTATTATTATTGTTTATTATGATTGTGAAAATGTACAATCCTGTATAAATTTGCATGCCTGTCTGTGTGCAGTTCACACTCACTACTCTTCCTATCTGGTGACAGCACACTCCTCTTCTCCGTTCTATACATGTGATATCCTCCTAACAATCTATCCTCTCCTCTCCACCCTTTCCCGTGCTTCCAGTAAGAAGTCAGCAGGACGACATCCTATAGATGCATAGAACCCAAAAGTGCACGTATGATATGGTCACTTGAGTCACCAAGTCCAATCCATTCCTGTCTGAAGGTTTGACCTCCATTATGATTTATGAACAGGGGCAGCATCAGGGCCAGGAGCCATGCTCCCAGGGGAACCCCAAGGACCCTGGACTATCAATTACAGTCTTTCAGTGGAGATCTCAGGGTACACTCCTTTTTTATTCTTGTGTTGTCACTGTGACTCAACTTTGTGAGCCCCATCATGGCTATTGCTGATGGTAGCCGGGCACCATCTGGTTCCTCTGGTCACATGTTAATGTAGTCACTCACTCAAGTGGGTCTCTCTGTCTTCTGGGTTCTCTTTCCCCCATGTCGTTTTGGTCTTTGGTGATCATCCATTCCTGCTGAGCTGGGACCACTTGGTGTACCTCAGATGGGAGCCTGGCAGCTTTTAAGACCCCAGACGCCACTCATCAATGGGGGGGTGCAGAAGACTCTCTTAGCAAAACACTAGTTATACCAATTGGCCTTGATGTCCTCTGACAGCATGGTCCCCGGACTCCTGCCCCAGCTACTCTGTCCTTGCAGTATTGGGTTAAGATGAGAGAAGTAATCATGTTCGGTTGAAGTCCAGTTAAAATTGATCTTCTTTCTAATGTGTGCTGTCACTGATTTCACCCAACCAAATTTCTAGCAACTATCTAACTTATACCTCAGTCTCCCCCTCCCTTCCTCATTCCCTCCCCACCCTTGCAGCCATCAGAGAGTCTTTTCATCTATGCATGAGTATGTTTTTAAGTTCTTATAGTAAGAGTCTCATACAGTATTTGTCCTTTTGCTGCTGACTACTTTCACTCAATCTAATGTCCTCCAATTCAAACCAGGTTATGAGATACTTCCTAAAATCATTATTGTTCTTTATGATGCATAGTGTTCCATTGAGTATATATTCCGTAGTTAACCTATCCATTGCTCTGTTGTTGGGCATCTGGGTTGATCCCATCTTTTTGCTATTGTGAACTGTGTTGCAGTGAACATTCGTGTGCATGTATCAGTTGGTGTGAAAGGCATTGATTCTGTAGGGTATATTACAAGCGGTGGAATTACTGGGTCAAGTGATATATCTATTTGCAGCTTTTAAGGAAGTAACAGATTGCTTTCCAAAGAGGTTACACCTTTTGCAACCCCACCAACAGTGTAGGAGAGTTCCAGTTTCTCCACAGCCTCTCCAGCATTTGTTGTTTTGTGTTTTTTGGATCATGGCCAACTTTGTTGGGGTGAGATGGTATCTCATTGTTGTTTTGATTTGAATTTCTTTCATAGCTAGCGATCATGAGCATTTCCCCATGCGTTTTTTGGCTTCGTGGATCTTCTCTTTAGAGAAGTGTCTGTCCATGTCCTTCACCTGTTGCTTAATTGGATGATTTATGTTTTTCTTATTGATATTTTGTAGTGCCTTATAGATTATGGAGCTCAGACATCAGTCCGACATATAGCTGCGAAATATTTTTTCCCATTCCGTAGGTGGTCTTTTAATTCTTTTGATAAAGTCTTTGGTTGAGCAAAAGTGTTTGATTCTTAGTAGTTCCCATTTATCTATTTTCTCTTCTGTTGATTCTGTTTTGTCAGATTTTGAAGTTTGTCTGTGTTGTGTATTAAAACTTCTGTTGTTGATCCTATTTTTTTTTTTGGATGAACTTTTATCATTTTAGGTTTGATATTTAGGTCTTTTATCCAGTTTCAATTGATTTTTGTATAAAGTGTGAAATATGGGTCTTCTTTCAATTTATTGCAGATGGATACTCAATTTTGCCAGCACCATTTGCTGAAGAGAGTGTTTTTACCACAGTTTAATGTCTTAGGACCTTTGTTGAATGTCAACAGTTCATAGGAAGATGGAGTCGTCTCTGGGGTCTCAACTCTGGTCCATTGATCTATGTATCTGTTTTTGTTTCAGTACCAGGCTGGTTTGACTGCTGTGGCAGTGTAATAGGTTCTAAAGTTAGGTAGTGAGAGGCCTCCCAGTGTGTTCTTGTTCTTCAATAGTGTTTTACTTATCTGGGGCTTCTTCTCCTTCCAAACAAAGTTGGTGATTTGTTTCTCCATCTCATTGAAAAATGTCATGGGAATTACTATTGGGATTGCATCATATAAGTAGATTGCTTTGAGAAAAATAGACATTTTTACAATGTTAAGTCTTCCTATCCATGAGCAGGGTAGGTGTCTCCATTTATGTAAGTGTCTCTTAGTTTCTTGTAGTAAGGCCTTGTAGTTCTCTTTGTAAAGGTCTGATATTTCCCTGGTTAGATTTATTCCCCAATATTTTATCTTCTTGGGGGCTATAGTATATGGTATTGATTTGGTGATTTCTTCTTTAATACTTTCATTGTTAGTATAAAGGAATCCTAACGATGTACTTATGTTTATCTTGTGTCCTGAGACTTTGCTGAACTCTTCTATCAGTTTAAGTAGCTTACTTATGGATTCTTTAGGATTCTCTGCGTATACAATTGTATCATCTGCAAATAGGGAGATTTTTACTTCCTCTTTGGTGATGCAGATGCTCTTTATTTCTTGGTCTTGTCTAATTGCTCTGGCTAGAACTTCTAGTACAATGTTGAATAGGAGAGGTGAGAGTGGACATCCTTGTCTAGTTCCCATTCTCAAGGAGAATTGTTTCATTCTCTTTCCTTTCAGGATGATGTAGGCAGTTTGCTTTGTATCAGTGGCTCTTATTGCATTCAGGAATTTGGCATCTATTCCTATTTTGCTGAGAGTTTTTAGCATGAATGGGTGTTGGTCTTTATCAAATGCCTTTTCTGCATCAACAAGCACAAGCAGGTGATTCTTATTGTTTGTGTTATTTATGAGGTTGATCACATTAATTGTTTTTCTGATGTTGAAACAGCCTTGCATCCCTGGTATGAATCCAACTTGGTGGTGACAAATTATTTTTTTGATATGTTGTTGTATTCTGTTGGTGAGTATTTTGAAGATTTTTGGATCTAGATTCATGAGTGATATTAGTCTGTAGTTCAACTTTTTGTTTGGGTCTTTCCCTGGCTTTGGTATCAGGGTTATGCTAGCTTCATAGAATGAATTTGGGAGTATTCCATCCATTTCTATGCTGTGAAATAATCTAAGTAACATTGGAGTTAAGTCTTCTCTAAAAGCTTGATAGAATTCTGTGGTGAAGTCGCCTGGGCCTGCCCTTTTTTTGGTTGGTAGTTTTTGGATGACTTTTTCAATCTCTTCCTTTGTGATGGGTTTATTAAGTTGTTCTGCTTCACGTTGTGATAGTTTTGGCAGGTGATAGGAATCAAAGAATTTGTCCATTTCCTGTAGGTTTTCAAATTTGTTAGTCTTTCATGGTATTCTGTTATGATATTTTTTACTTGTGTTGGATCTGTTGTGACAAATCCACTCTCATTTCTTATTTGGGTTATTTGTTTCCTGTTTTTCTTTAGTAAGTTTAGGCAATGGTTGGTCAATTGTGTTGATCTTTTCAAAATACCAGCTTTTGGTCTTTTTAAATTTTTTCAGTTGTCCTTCTAGTCTCTTATTCATTTAGTTCTGCTCTGAGCTTTATGATATGTTTTTTTCTGGGTTCTGAGGGGTTCCTCTGTTGCTCTCTCTCTACTTGTTCAAGCTGTAGGGTTAATTATTTGGTTTCGGTTCTTCTTTCCTTCCAGATACGTGCATTTGTTGAGATAAACTGACTTCTGAGCACTGCTTTGGCTGTATCCCATAGATTCTGGTAGGAAGTGTTTTCATTCTCATTTGAATCCATCAGTCTCTTTATGTCATCCTTGATTTCTTCTATAACCAATGGCTTTTTTGAGTAAGATGGTGTTGAGTTTGCATGAATTCCAATTTCTATTTTTTTTTGCTAATGATTTTGACTTTTATGGCTTTATGGTCTTAGAAGATGCTTCGCAGTAATTCAGTGGTATCGATTTTGCAGAGATTTGCTTTATGTGCTAACACATGGTCTGTTCGGGAGAATTCCATGTGCACTGGAGAAGAAGGTTTGGTTGTCTGCTTATGGATAGAAAGTTCTGTGTTTGTCAGTGAGGTCTAGTTGACTTCTGTGTCTTTATTGAGGTTTTCTCTAGAAGATCTGTCCAGTATTGAGAGTGGAGTGTTGAAGTCTCCCACTGTTGTTGTGGAGTGATCCATCTCATTTTTGAGTGTAGTCGGTATTTCTTCTATGTATTTAGATGCTATAATATTGTGTGCATAAATATTTAATATTGTTAAGTCCTACTTATTTATTGAACCTTTCAGCAATAAACAGTGTCCATCCTTGCCCATGATGGTGGATTTCACATTAAAATCTGTTTTATCTGAGATCAGTATTGCCACACCTGCTGTTCTTTGTGTATTGTTAACTTGGTATATATTCTTCTATCCTTTAATTTACAGTTCATTCATATCTTTAAGTCTCAGATGAGTTCCTTATGAGCAACATATGGATGGGTTGTGTCTTTTGATCCAAGAAGTAACTCTTTGTGTCATTATTCAAGCATTCAGTCTGTTTACATTCAGTGTAATTATTGAGAGGTGTGTGTTTAGTGCTGTCTTTGTGATGTGTTTACTTTTGTGTTGATGTTTTCTCTTTTGTTCTTAGTATTCTGTTCTGGGACATTGTTCTTTATGAGTTGATTTTTCACATTTTTCAGTGTTGGTTTTGTGGTTGTTGAGACTCCTATATTATGTTCCTTGATTTAATATGCTGCATCTTTATTGTGCTTTGCAGCTACCCTTGTGATCCCCTTTAATGATTTATGTTTAGACCAAGTTTTAACTACTACAAAACTCATCAACTTCCTTTCTATCTGGAAGGACTGTAATGACTATAGTACATCCATCTTTTTAATATGATAATATGGTTTTCATTATAAGATCACTGCTTCACTTCTTTCAGTATTACAGCTTTGATTGAGTTTGGTGCTTCCCCTGAGTAAGTTTCTGGATCATATGTCCTGTATTGCCTCCTAAAATACAGAGTTAATGGTTTTGTTCTTCTAAGCCAAGAGCTTTTTCAATATTTCCTTGTAGTTTTTGTTTGGTTTGTATAAAGTCTCTTGAGTTTCTGTTTATCTGCAAATGTCTTAATTTCTTTTTCATCTTTGAAAGATAGTTTTGCAGGATACATAATTCTTGGTTGGAAGTTTTTCTCCTTCAAGGCTTTGAATATGTCATCCCGTTTCCTCTGTGCTGGCATCACTTCTGCTGAGAAATCAGACAAAAGCCTACAGGGCATCCCTGTGAATGTTACTTTGCTTTGAGTCTTGCTGCTTTTAAGAGTTTGTGTTTCATTTAAGCTTGATTATAGTATGTCTTGGAGTCTTTGTTTTGGGATCTGTATTGAGTGGCGTTTGATATGCATCTTGGATATCTATATTCTCTGCTTTCATAATTTCAGGGAAGTTTTCTGTCAGCAGCTCAGCAACAATACTCTCTGTGTTTTCAGGTGTCCCTCCCTGTTCAAACCTCCAGTTTAATCATAGATTGTTCCTCTTAATATAGTTCCACATGCTTCTTAATGCGTCTTCATTTTTCTTGTTTCTTTTCTCTGATTTCTCATCATAGATGCTGGAGTCTGTAGCTCTGTCTTCCAAGTCAGAAAATCTGTTTTCTATTTGTTCAATTCTATTTTCTTGGCTTTGAATTTAATTTTCTGTCTCTTTCATTTTGTATTACTTCATTGGATTTCAGAGTCCTAGTAGTACATCAGATCAAACAACTTGCTTAATTTTTCATTTTGCTCTGCTGCATTTTGTATAATGTCTAGGAAGGCTTTCTATATGTACTCGCCCTCTGATAGTTTCAGAAAGGCTTCTTCATATGTGAAGCTTTTTGGTTCTTTCTGTTTGGAGCCTTCTGGAGCCATAGGTGAAGTTTTCTTTACATTTCTGTCCAAAATTTGTTGCTTTTTGGGCATCTGGAGGTTGTTTTGTGTCTCTGGTATTACCTTAATGTAATGTAAAGCTCAGCCTGAAATGGAAGGTGATCACCAGTCACCTCTATGTACTCCAGTGACTGGGCCCAGTGGAATCTCCTGGTTAACAGACTCCACCTCCTGATTGATAAAGACACAGCCCTACTTATAGAGTCCCTGGAGAACTGTTGGCTGACCCTGTGATGTGAGTTAGTAAAGACTGGGAGAGATGCCGTCATGATACCTTGCAGGTATTTCTCTAGGCAGTCTTATATTGAAAGGTAAAAGGTATCTGACAGCTTCCAAAATCAGTCAGGCTTTCAGGTGTATAAGGTTCTCTTTGCAGCTGGCAAAGTAAGAACCTCTATATCCAACCCCAGATGCTGTAAACTAGTTCAAAATACAGAAAGGCCAGTGCCCTACTGTCATCTGCTGCCAGGCCCCACCTGTAAGGCTACATTGTACAAACTGGAAAGGCCCTCCCCAGGCAGGCACAGCCTCACAGCCTGGGAATTAGGTTCTGCTGAGGCCTCCATTTGGTATTCTGCTTTCCAGTCGAACAAGATGGCGTTCCATATAAGCTTTCCTGCCCCCTGCGGAATACATGATTCAGTGATAGAGGCTCAGAAAGAGAAGGTGGAGGGGCCTATGCACCCAGAGTCCAGAACCGGGCTTTCAAAATGTGGTCATATCACCTGCTGATCTTGTCAGCAGTTTATCTAAGCTTTGCTGCCAGTTAAACCCAAGCCCCACTTGCCAGAATTTCGGTAATTCTGCTTCCCAGTCAGACAAGATGGCATCTCGCAGAAGCTCTATAACCAGCTGTGGAATAGCTAATTCAATGGCAGAGATTTGGAGAGAGAGGTCAGAGGTGCCGCGGTGCACAGAGTCCAAAGCCAGACTTTCAAAATGTGGCCTTTCAGCCTGCCGATCCAGTGCGTCTGAGCTTTGCTGCCAGTTAAGCCCGAGGCCCGTCCACCGGCCAAGACAGAAAAAAAAGTTAAAATGGAAAATTACCTTTAGTCCGTGAGAGCCAGCACTCAGCTAAGGCGGGTGTTTGCAAAAGAGAAAAAGTTTCCTGTTCACTGGTATGTAGTTGAAATTAACAGTCCTATGCTGTGTTCTAGGGCTCGTCCAGAAGACTTCATTTGATTATCAGTGGAGACCTTAGTTTCCACAGAGAATCACGGAAACGTCTTTAGTCCGCCATCTTGACTCTGCCTCTGTTGTTTTTATTATTATTGTGCTAGTAATACTGAGGTGTGTTGGTATCTCATTGTGATTTTGGTGTGCATTTCTCTGATGAGTAGTGATCCTGAGTCAGGTTCATCTTTGATAAAGACCCCAATATCATTTACACATTTTAAATTGGATTATTTATCTTTCTGTTGTGGAAAGTTGGATTTTCCTGTAGAGTTCAGAGGTTAGACCTTTGTTAAATTTGTCGTAGCAAAAATACTTTTTCCAGGTTCACTTTTTTCTCTTTTGGTGAAGTACTTTGATGTATTTAATTTTTAGGAGATCTGTTTTCTTAACTTATTTTCTGTTGTTTGTGTGTTGTTACTTGTGGTTTGTTTCCTATTAATACCATGTATTTGGGTCTCTAGCATTGACCCCATTTTTCTTTCTATGATCTTCATAGTTTTTTGTTTTATATTTAGATTTTTGATCCACTTTGAGTTAGTTTTTGTGGGTCCTGTTCCATAGTTTTACAAATGGACATCTGTTTTTGAAGAAGACTGTCTTTTCCCCATTTGATGGACTTTGGTCCTTTATTGAAAAGTAGGTGACCATAGGTGGACAGATTTACACCTGGATTCTCAGTTATATTCCGTTGGTCAGTGTGTCTGTTGTCATACCAGTACCAGGCTGTTTTGACTTCAGTAGCTATATAGTAAGTTCTGAGGTTAGATGGTCGAAGTTCTCCTGCTTTATTGTTCTTTAGTAGTGTTTTACTTATCCAGAGCCTCTCCTATATATAGAAAGTTATTGATTAGTTTTCCCATCTGGTTAAAGAATACTGCTGGTATTTTTTTTCTGGGATTGCGTTGTATTCATAGATTGCTTTGAGTAGAATGGACGTTTTCACAGTGTTGAGCCTACCTATCCATGAGCCTGGAATGTTTTTCCATTTACACGGGTCTCTTTTGGCTTCTTGCAGTACTGTTTTGTAGTTTTCTTTGTATACATCCCTGATTACATTTATTTCTAAGTATTTTTTAGGAACTCAAAATAGAATTTTTAATTTGAAAGAACATGTCATAGAATCAGTATTGGAAAGTCTTAGGGTGGAAATGTCACATACACTTGTTTGACATTTCAAAATTGCCTTTGTTTTTCTATTTCCATGGATGAAAGCCCCAGCTATAGAACTACGTTGCCTGTGCTTTAATCTTGACCCAGTCTTTTAGGAGTGCAAACTTCTTCATCCCCCTCGAGCCCTTGCTTGCTTTATCTGGAGTGTGTCGTCAATTTTAGTACCTGTCTCAAAGGGTCATTGTGAAAACTGAATGTAACCATATAAAATATTTAGCAGAACCTTGACAAATGCTAAGTGCTTATTGAATGTTAGTTATTGTTAAAGGGAACATAGTATTTTATTTAGGAAATAAAGAGTTTCTGAAAAAGAAAGAATAGTAACAGGATTATAGGATTCTAGAATCATTGCTTAATTTTAACATAGTTCAAATCTCTAAGATTTACTCTGTTACACCAAACCAAGACTTCGAATGGCATGTTGTAAAATTTCACGCCGAAACAATCATTGGTAAAATATTTGTTGCCTAAGCATTATCCTTCTAAAGAGCTACTTCATTTTATAATGAACAGAATTTTACAATTCTGTATGTTGTTGTTGTGTAATAATTATGTTGCATACTTTTCTAAATTAGTTAGAAATGTCTGTTTTAAATTGAGTATTTACTTTTAGGGTAGAGTTAGGGTCTAGATGATAAGCTATTTAAATAAACTTGTGTTGACCACTGCCTCCTTTTTTATTTTTAGTTAATGGTTACAGAAAATTTTAGTTTCAGTTCTTTGTGAAAGTAATTACAGATTCAGTTCTCTTGATGCCCTAAATTTAGGAATAGAGTGGAGTTGCTAGTGAATTTGGCAGCCAATTAGTATTAATTTTACATGTGATCTATTGCAGAATTTCAACTTGCTTCTCCAGTTTTTGATGAATGTGTGAGTTAAACTCTGT
This sequence comes from Heterohyrax brucei, assembly GCA_028571685.1. Lineage (NCBI taxonomy): Eukaryota > Metazoa > Chordata > Mammalia > Hyracoidea > Procaviidae > Heterohyrax > Heterohyrax brucei. The sequence continues at coordinate 113,275,149 of CM053143.1, read as the reverse complement.
TGGATTATATGAGCCACAAACATCAATGCTGTGTAGTTTTTAACACTTTTGCCAAACATAACTGCATGGAAGAATTAAATCTATTAATTGCTTTCCTAAAAAAAAAATGAATGTACTTATTTTTAAAAGAAAACATTAGAGAATGTTTTGCTTTTGATTGTGTTCATAATTAGTAAATGTACTCATATTATCCTTAGATTTGAAGGAGGGAATTATTCTTAATGTCTACTTTCTGAATCAAAAGGGGAATTACTACATTGTACTTAAATTTTTTATTTGTAGAAAGATAGCATTTTTCATATTATGTAAGGCTATCTTTTTTTTTTTAATTTACAGATTTTGGCTGATGAAATTCATGCAGACTTTTATGTAGCTGTTCCAGAAATAATGCCTGAACTTAATCCACTGAGGAAGAAATTAAAAAAAAGATTTCCAAGGCTTAGTCGAAGTAAGGGAGAGTTGTTTTTCTTTTTCCCCCCATTTCTGTGTGCTATTAACAAATTTCTTCTCAGCCTTCTTTATGTGGCAAATGCAACTGCAAATATTATGTAGAATAAATAGTATGTTGTATATTATTTGAATTTTTTATAATGTGAGAACATATGGGTTAGCTTGTTTTTTCTTTGACATGATATTGGTAAACTAATCTTGGGAATTTTTTAGTACCAGTTCTTTAAATTTAGTGTACTGTATTCTGGCTTCAAATTAATGGGCTCTATTATCATCTTCTATTTTATTGACATTTTTTTCTTCTTTATTAATATAACAATGGCTGCAGTGATTAAGAGCTTATCTACTCATTTAAGCATTCCAATGTGTTTGTATATATATATATATATGTATATACACACAAGTATATGTTGAATGCTTAAATGAGTGCTTACTAATAATTGGAGCCCTGGTGGCACAGTGATTAGAAACTCAGCTGGCTAATGTAAAAGTTGCCAATTCAGATATACCAGCTGCTTCATGGAAACACTATGGGGCACTTCCACTCTGGTCTGTAGGGTTGCTATGAGTCAGAGCTGACTCCAAGGCAGTGGGTTTGGTTTGGGGTTTTTATTAATCCATACATGCATGATTCTGCAGATATTTTTCCTTAAGGATATTTCTAGCAGCTTTCCCCTTATGGCTGTTTCCTTTTTAGGAAATGTAGTGTGAGAAGTAAGGTTGGTACACATATAGCCACATTATAAAGTGTGAGATACAATAAATTTACAACATGTTTTGAGTGTTCAGTGGAGGGGGTGTGAATTTATGTGTAGCTGGAGAAGGCATCACACAGGAGGAGACATTTGAACTGCACCTTGAATAATTAGGCAAGTGGATTAAGAGGACTATTATTTTAGGTAGAAGTAATCTGTTAATCATGGGTCACTAGTAGCACAGTAGTTGAGAAGCCAGACTGCTAACCAAAAGGTTAGCAGTTCAAATCCACCAGCTGCTCCTTGGAAACCCTGTGGAGCAGTTCTACCCTGCCCCTGGTCGCTATGAGTCAAAATCAGCTCAAATGGAATGTTTTTTTTAAATGTATTAATCATAGACATTGAGATAAGAAATTACAGATCAGGTATAAAAAATGGCAGTTGATTCTCTTTGCAATGAATGATAACCCTACACTGAACTGAAGGATAAAAGTGGAAAATAATGTGGAAAGGTAGACTGATGCCATATTGAGGAACATCTTAGGTTATAGGCTAATGAACATGGATTTTTATTCTGTGTTTAGCAGAAATCTCTTAGAATTTTTAAAGTTAAGGTGTGCAAAGATGTTTTTATGCAGCATTAATCTAGTGTGAATTTGTCAGATGTGTTGGCAAGTAGGGAGACAAGTTAAGAAGTAGTTGCAAGAGACTAATAAAGGTTAATAAATGTTTATACTAAGGTCTTCATAAGAGACTGAAGTGCAGAGGACACAGGCAAATGATAATAGGACTTTGCAGCTAGGTAGTTAGGCGTCAGTTGGTTGAGGGAGAGAATGCGAGAGTCAAATGATGCTGAGATTTTTAAGCTTCTTTGATATGGTGATGTCGTTAACAGAAACAAGGAGTACATTTAGAAAGAAAAACAAATTCTTTTGCAAACATGGTTTTTTTAGGTGCTGCTGGGTGTTTGGTATAGATTGGCATTATTTCAAGAGAACATGTATTTTTAAATGGTTTAAGTAGATTTTTCTTGAGATTTCAACTCTTTGAGGTAAAGAAAAAAGAGAATCTGCTATTATTCTTCATACGTGATAGCCACTGATGCTTGTCTGAGATATGGATCATGTCCTGTAGCTTAAGAAATCTCAAATGAATTCTTCTTCAAACACTTTTGTTGTACTTAAGTTTTAGTTCTTCTTGATTGAGAATTCTCATTAAGTATTGGAATGAGGTTTAGCAGTTTATTAGAGATTTCCATTGCATAGTGTTTGTTATATTGAAATTAGAGTTACACTGTTTCCTAAGATATAAAATTAAATATTATTTTAAAAACTAAATCAGAATTGGTTTGAATTTGAAAGTATTTCTCATAAATTTTTTTTTTGTTTGTAATGAAATTCAAGCTTATATCAGAACAAACTCAAACAGTAGTAAATATAGTCAATTAAAATGGAAACTAATACCTGAAATGCCCTTATGCAGCTTCTTTCTTTGCACAGTGAACCAACTTTTTGCAGAATGAGTATATGTGGGAGCTGTGTGAGAGAGAGGGTGGTAGTATAGGAATGATGTAAGCTGATGAAGGTGATCTTGGAGAGCAGGAAAAATTGACAATAGAAGGAAGGAGTGGTGTCCCTCTGTAGGTGAGGGGCAGTAGGCTCCTGTGTAGTGTGAAGAGGATGGTCTTTGGTAGGAGCATAGATAGTTCATTTGTAGTAACAAGGAGGAAGGCAGTGTTGTTGGATATAGATTCATCTTAATCAGCAAATAATCCTTGAGTTATCATTACCTATATGGCACTGTTCTTTTTTGTATATGTGTGTTTGAAATGAAAGCTCACAAATCAAATTTTTCATATAAAATTTATATACATATTGTTATATGGCCCTATTGGTTCTACCTATAATGTGAAAGCCCTTTCCTCCTTTCCGCCTGTGTTTGTCGTGTCCAGTCAGGCATCTCATATCCTCTTCTACCTTCTCATCTTGCTTCCCAACAGGAGCTGTCCATTTAGTCTCATATATCTACTTGAGCTAAGATGCGTACTCTTCACAAGTATCATTTTATAACTTAAAATCCAGTCTAATCTTTGTCTGAAGAGTTGGCTTCAGGAATGACTTTAGTTTGGGGCCAACCAAGAATCCAGCGCCATGTCTTCTGGTGTCCACACAGTCTCAGTCAGACGTTTAAGTCTGGTCTTTATACAAGAATAAGTAAAATTTCTGCACTCCACTTTTGTTCTCCATCAGGGACTCTCTGTTGTGTTCTCTGTCAGGATAGTCATTGGTGGTAGATGGGGACCATCTAGTTCTTCCAGTCGCAGGCTGATGGAGTCTGGGGTTTATGTGACCCTTTCTGTTTCTTGGGCTCATATTTTCCTGGCATCTTTGATGTTCTTTATTCTCCCTTGCTCCAGGTGGCTTTAGACAATCAGTGCATCTTCACTGGGCTGTAAGACCCTAGACACTACTCACCAAAGTGGGATGCAGAACATTTTTTAAGTTTGTTAATGTACATGCCACTATTCTTATGAAGACATAGTTTTTTAAAACTATAAGTTAGAGAGCATTTAAGCAGAGATAAAAGACGTCTTAATCTGATGTCTGTTTTGTGTATGCTAGTATTCTCACTGTTTGTTATTGTATCGTCTACCATACTGTTTAGTACTCAGTTACATGAGAATGTGACACTGATAAAAACTGAGTATTTTCCATTATTTGTTCCATTGTCATGCCTCTTTTCTCCCAGTTAGGTTGTAAGCTCATGGGTAATTGCTTTTATTTACAGCTGAGGTGCTCTTGAATCATACTGAACAGCTCATCAGATAATACCTGGACATATGTTGAGGGTATACTCGCTATCCAGTGAATCCTCATGTTGACTGATCATGGGAGGGGTGTATTATTGGTGGCACATTCTTCATTATATTCCTTACTCTTCGTGTATATGTGGGCTGTATACCATATGTTAAAAACATCTACTTTGTGTATTAAATTTAGGTTAAACTGTTAATGATTAGAGATTAAGTAAATAATGAGTTTAGTTTTAGAATCTTCTCTATGATCCTTTGCAATTCTTAGTTTGTTTTCTCACCAAACTCAATTTAGTCTCTTGTCTACCCTCATAGAAAACAAAGGGTTGTTAGAACCCAACAAGTTAAGTTCCTTCTTAATTCTTTTCTCATAATAGCTTCTGTAGTCATTTGAGCAGTAATAAGCTGTCTCTGAACTGTTTAATTCACTATTATTTCTATGGTTAACTTTTGCTACTTCGTAATTTCTTCCTTTCTTTATACTAATGAAAGTTGGATAAATTCTGTACAAAGGTAAGATGCTCTTAAAAGATTTCAAGATTGTACTGTTAGCTTTTATTGTAGATTAATACAGATTTCATTTAAATTTGTCATCTAAGTTTTTAAAGTATATTAAGTATTATCACTGCATATACTTACATTTCATCAATTCTATGAAACAGTATTACTATGTATCTAGAGGCTTAAATTAAGATATTTATTATTTCGTTGTTTCTGGATGTTAGATGTGCAGATTCTGCTGGCTGGGTCCCCTCTGCTTCAGGTTTTTTACACAGCCACAGTCAAGGCCAGGCTGTGGTCTCTTCTGAGCCTTTACTAGTGAGGCATCTACTTCCAAACTTGTGTGGTTGTTGGCAGAATTTAGTTCCTTGTCAGTAAGGCTGCTGGACTGGGGGCCTCAATATCGTTTCTTGCTGACTGTTAGCAGGAAGTTACCCTGAACTTCTTGCTTCATGGCTTCTCCATACTGCAAGTTGCTTCTTCAAAGCCACTAGGGGAGAGAGTCTCCTCCAGGATAGGCATTCACATGTTGCTAGTTATATGAGTGAATTGCAGTTGTCATCCACACTCAAGGACAAAGAATGACAGGAGGGTATGAACACCAGAAAACGAGGATCAGAGGGACAAACCTGAAGCCTGTCTGTTGCAGCTTGTGTGCCATACTTTCCCATGGGTCAAACTTTTATTGTATTGAGTCATTTTTGCTACTTTTTTGAGATGTAGTGATAACTTTGGATTTCTTTTTTTCCTAACCAGAATCCATTGGCCGTGACATCCCCCAAATGCTTGAATTATTTAAAACTGGACATGAAATTGAGGTAGATGAAGAAAGGGAGAACTTTCTTGAGACCAAAATAGCAACAGTAAGTTACAGTGGAAATTATCAAATAACCTTCTTTTCATTTATGTTCAGGTAATACATTAATAATTTATAATAATAGAATGTGGCAGTTCTTTGAGGTTGTTCTTAGCACTAGTATTAGGAGTGCCACTAAATATGCTCAAATATGTATTTTTTTAATTCTGTAAATTGAACTCCTAAATTTTGGTGGTACCTGAGAATGCTTTCCTTCCACAGTTATGTGTCAGGCCCAGACGTTCAATTGGACTCTCACTTATTTGCTTACTCTGTATGTGCATTTTTTGTGCCTAGTACTTTAAGCCTATTGATTGAAGGACTAATCTTATTTATCTACTAGAGAGTATTGCATTATGCTGAGCACGTTCTTGGTATTTAGTACTCCTTTAATGTAACTGAGTGATTGACTTTATTTTTATGAATTGTTTTTGCCTATTCCTTTTGAATTTTCGTTGTGTAGAAAATTGTTTGCCTACTTAAAGAAGAAAGTGGAAATCAATTTCCAGAGCTATTTTTAGGACACTAAGATAGATATATCAGTTTTATAGGGCTTTATTTATAGTTACATATATAGACATTAAAAACATTAAAATTATTGGCAGATTTCTTGTTTACACTAAACAACCTCTTAAGTACCTATTTAACATGTATAAATTTTTTCCTCTTCAGTAAGTATTGGAATAATGTAATAATTATAACAAAACTTAAATAATATTTATGTGCCAGACACTCTTCTAAACACTTTCCAAATGTTAAGTCTTTTAATCCTTAATTTTATGTGAGATAAAACTATCCCCTCATTTTGTAGATGAAGGCATGAAAATCCAGAGAAGTTAAATTACTTTTTCAAGTTCTTCCAGATGTATGAGGCTGAATAGGTGATGGAACCTTGGCAGTGTTCTTGAGAGTCCAGGCTGTTTACTTCTATACTCTCTTGCCTCATGGCTGTTATTCCTGTTATTTCTTTTCTTTCTTCTCCTATCCTGCTATTTAGAAGAATTGTGCATTAGAGCCAACAGCTAGCAATCCCAACTAGTAGAGCTGTGCCCACTGAACATTGTCGGAAATGTGAAGAAGGCACTCGGTAATTCTGTGAGAGAAATACTTGCTTTAGAAAGGGAACCAAGTAGCTTTCATCCAGTTGGGTATTGGAAAGCCTCTCCTTGCCTTACGATAACAGCTTAGCTTCAGTCCATTTGGGACTGAATTGTGCTAGAATCAGATGTTCCCGAAAGGCTTTTGGCAGTGCTTCTTACTTTTTAATGATGACAACATTTTAAGGCAAAAAACAAATGAGAAAACAAAAAAAATTAACAGATATATCCTGGAGTTATAGAGGTTTAGATCTGAGTTCTTGCTCTGATACTTAAGGGGTGGCAAACTTTAAGCATGTCTTAATATTGTTATACCTCAGTTTCGTCATCTTTAAAATGTATGTAGTAATGCTTATTTCACAATGCGGTTTTGAAGATAAAAGTACCTATTGTTGTTGTTCTTATTGTTTAGTCTGATTGGTTGAACTTTTGGGGACTATAGAATGTCTCTGTAAGTCTCATAGCCAAAATAGATCTGTCTCTCCTTCAGTAATCTTTGCAGTATATTCAGTATTTAATAGGTGTCTTAAGTCCTGAATCAGAGTGTAAAGACTCATGGCATCTCATTGATTTTTTTACAAGGGATATCATAGTGATTAAGAGTGTGGACTCCAGATCAGACTCCCTGGATCTTTTAGAATTATAACCTTTTTATTAACAAAAAATAAATGCACCTATATATTTAAAGAGAATCTTTTTGAATGCTGAGGTATTATAGTCTAAAGGGTTAACAAAGTGGACTTTAGATTCATACTGTCTGGGTTCAAATTCTGTTTCCAGATTAGAACTGTGTCTTTTGCTCTCTGAGCCTGAGTTCTGTGTTTGTAAAATGAGGGTAATAATGATATATACTTCCTAGACTGGGAAGGTGTAGGTGAGACTATTATGTAATAACCATTTAGCAAACTCACTTAGCTAAGATGGAGTAATAGGGATGTGATATGCTGTCCCACCTAAAACAGCATTACCTTAATAAATAAACCAGACAAAAAGAACTGGAGTCAGACATGATTTGTGAGCCTCAGTGTAAAAATTCTAAGTTTTAGTAATTGGAACCCATCAATACATAAAAAGGATAACATATTGTAACTAAGTAGAGTTTACCTTAGGAGTGCAAAGTTAGTTTGGCATTCAGTAATCAATCATTATAATTCACTGCATTCACAAATTAAGAAACAAAAACTGCATGAGACACAGAGAAAGCTTTTACAAAACCCAACATCCATTCCTGATCAAAAAGTCTCAGCAAACTAGGAATAGAAGTCAACTTTCTTAATCTGTTAGCAGGCATGTCAAAGAAGCATATAGCTAATATTGTAATTAATGGTGAAAGACTAAATGTTTAACCTGATAAAGATCATCTAATGAAAACATACTTTGGCCAAAGCATGACCTTGAGTGTAGCCCACCTGAATTTAGAAACCTTCTCTAGAATAGATTTCATGTGTTGAACCCTAAAGACCAAAGACCGGAGGAGTTGTGGGGTGACTTCAAGAATATCATACGTGAAGAAAGTAGGAGATCTTTAAAAAGATAGCAGAGAAAGAAAAGACCAAAATGGATATCAGACGAGACTCTGAAACTTCTCTTGAACAGTGAGCAGCTAAAATAAAAGGAAGAAATAATGAAGTATAAGAATTGTACAGAAGATTTCAAAGAGTGACTTGAGAAGACAGAATACAGTAGGCTGATGACATGTGCAAAGAGCTGGAGATAGACACCAAAAGAGAAGAATACACTCAGTGTTTCTCAGGTTGAAAGAATTGAAAAAAAATTCGAGTCTTGCAGTACTGAATGATACCACAGGGAAAATATTAAATGACAGAGGAAACATCAAAGATGGAAGGGATGCACAGAGTCACTATACCAAAAAGAAGTGATGGAGATTCAACCATTTCAGGAAGTAACATGATCAGGAACTGATGAAGAAATCCAAGCTGCATTGAAGGCCTTCATAAAAAACAAGACTCCAGGAATTGACAGAATATCAGTTGAGATGTTTCACCGCATGAATGTTGCACTGGAAATGCTTGCTCATCTATGCCAAGAAATTTGGAAGACAGCTACTGGTCAACCAACTGGAAGAGGTCCATATTTATGCCTGTTTCCAAGAAAGGTGATCTAACAATACAGAAGGCATTGAACAATATCATTAATATCACATGCAAGCAAAATTTTGCTAAAGATCATTGAAAAGTGGTTGCAGCAGGGTACTGACAGGGAACTATCAGAAATTCAAGCCAGATTTAGCAGAGGATATGGAACCAGGGATATCTTTGCTGATGTCAGTTGAATCTTGGCTAAAGACAGATGATACCAGAAAATGTTTATTTTTGTTTTATTGACTATACTGAGTCATTTGACTGTAGAACATAACAAATTATGGATAACATTGTGGAGAATGAGAATTCTGCAACACTTAATTCTGCTCATGAGGAGCCTGCTCATGGATCAAGAACCAGTAAGACTTTGGAACAGAACAAGGGGATACTGTATGGTTTAAAGTCAGGAAAAGATGTGTATCGGGGTTGTATCCTTTCATTATATGATTTCTATGCTGAACAAATAATCTGAGAAGCTAAGTTTATGGAGAAGAATGGCAAATCAGGATTGGAGGAAGACTCGTTAACAGCTTTGTAATGCAGGTAACACAACCTTGTTTACTGAAAGTGAAGAGGACTTGGAGCAGGTACTGATGAAGATCAAAGACCACAGCCTTCAGTATGGATTACATCTTACCATAAAGGAAACAAAAATTCTCACAACTAGACCAGTTAGTAAGTAACATCATGATGGATGGAGAAAAGTATGAATTTGTCAAAGGTTTCGTTTTTTCATGGATCTACAGTCAGCACTCATGGAAGCAGCTGTCATAAATCAAAGGATTCATTGCATGGGGCCAACTGAGCTCTTTAAAGTGTGGAGAAGCAAAGATGCCACCTTGAAGACTAAGGTGTGCCTGACCCAAGCCATGGTAGCTTCAGTTGCCTCTTATGCATGTGACAATTGGAGAATGAATGAAGAAGACCAGAGGAGAATTGACACTTTTGAATGGTGGTATTGTTGAAGAATGTTGACTGTACCATGGACTGCAAAACGAATGAATAAATCTGACTTGGAAGAAGTACAACTAGAATGCCCCTTAAAAGCACAGAATAGCGCGACTATGTCTCACATACTTTGGATGTGTTATCTGGAGGAATCATTCCCTGGACAAGGATATCTTGCTTGGTAAAATAGAGGATCAGTGAAAAAGAGGAAGAGCCTCAATGGAGATGGGTTGACACAGTGACTGCAGTAATGCCCTCAAGCCTAGCAACAGTTGTGAGGGTGGCACAGGACCAGTCATTGTTTTGTTCTGTTGTGCATAGACTCACTGTAGTGGGAATTGGCTTGATTGAAATAAATGGTGGTATATACCAGTTCCTAGTTTGTATTGTAAAAATTTCATTTCTCCTCAAAACTTATGGTTTGGGGCCCAGTATTTAAGGAATTTGGAAGTCATCCTTCCTAGCTTTATAACAAGAAAAAAGCTGAAAATCTGAGTATCAACTCTTAGATTTAAGGTCTTCTGCTTATTTGGTGCAATCTCAGTCAAAATCCAAGCCATCTTTTTTATATAAATTGACAAACTGATACTAAAATTTATATGACAATGCAAAGGCACTAGAATAGTTAAACCAACTTAGAAAAAGAGCAAAGTTCTTAGGCGAATTCCAGGTCAATTGGTATAACTAGTGTTTTGCTAAGAGAGCTCTCTGCACCCCACATTGGTGAGTGGCATCTGGGGTCTTAAAAGCTGCCAAGCTACCATCCGAGGACACAGCAAATGATCCCAACTCAGCAGGAACGGATGCTCACCGAGGACCAAAATGACATGTGGTAAAGACAACCGAGAAGACAGAGAGACCCACAAGAGTGGGTGCCTTCATCGACTTGGGACCAGAAGAACCGGATGGTGCCCGGCCACCACCAGTGATAGCCATGACGGAGCTCACAGAGAGAAGTCTCACTGGCAACACAAGAATAAAAAGGGGTGCATCCAGAGATCTCCACTAAAAGACCTCAATTGATGGTCCAGCGGTTTGGGGGTTCCTCTGAGAGCAAGGCCCCTGGCCCTGATGCTACCCTCTCCCATAAATTATAATGAAGGTCCACTCTTTGGACAGGGATGGATTAGACTTGGCAATGCAGAATGACCATATATTGGAAGCACATTACGGTTATATACATTTATAGGATATCATCTTGCTGACCTCTGGCTGGAGGAAGGGGAGTGGATGGAGAGGAGGGGAAAGGAGGCTGTTGGGAGGATGAGACATGTATGGAGCAGAGAGGAATAGTGTGCGGTCACCGGACAGAGAGAGCAGTGAAAGCTGCATATAGGTGGGCATGTAAATTTATACAGGAATGTATGTTTTCACTCAGTCATGTTAAATGAAAAAAAAAAAAAATCCCGCAAAACCCAAAAAAAGAAAAAGAGCAAAGTTGGAGGTCTACCAGATTGCAAGACTTAAAAATCCACGGTAATTAAGGCAATGTGGCATTGATGTCAAAGGAGACAAAAGATCCATAGGATAGAATAGAACAGAGAGTCTGGAAAAAGACCTACCCATTTTGGAACAGCTGATTTTTGAGTAAGATGCAGAGTCATTTGGTGGAGAAAGAATAGTCTTTTCAACAAGTGGTACTTGAATAATTGGATATCCAGATGCAAAAATTGAACGTTAAACCATGGCTCATACCATATACAACAATTAATTCAAAATGTATCAGAGACCTAAATCTAAAACCTAAAACTAGAAACTTGTAGGGAATAAAAAGAACTTGGTTTAGGAAGGAAATGATTTTTTAGATATTGCAGTAAAAGGCACGATGCTTGTAAGAAGAAACTACTAAATTTCATAAAAATTAAAAAACCTACTTTCTAAAAGAATTTCAGATTCTCATGGACTTCAGACTTTCTGGAATTAAGGGGAGTGGATGAACCCATGAAATTATTGCCCTGAGAAAATCTTTAAACTTTAAACCAAAAGTACCCCATGAAGTCTTAAAACCAAACAGTAGATTAGGTTAACTAGTAAAAAATGTCTCCTTTGAGCATTATGCTCTTGTAAGATCTATTTATGTGGGATCAAACTGACAACAGCAACTTGAAAGATTAGATAGGAGCCTTAGGGGGAGTGAGTTTATCTTAATGTGGGCAGAACAACTCAGAAAAGGAAGATGTCATGGATTGAATTGTGTCCCCCCAGAAACATGTGTAGCCATGTGGCTGGGCCATGATTCCCAGTATCTTGTGACTGTCCTCCATTTTCCAGTTTTCGTATGCTGTATGTTAAAGGATTAGGGTGGGGCTGTAAATCCCTTCATAGGATTACCTCCTTGCTCCACTGTAAAGACAGTTTCCCTGGAGTATGCCTTGGCCCATCCTTAACCCTTTCATCCTATGAGAGATAAAAGGACAGAGAAGCAGGCAGAGAACTACGAACCTTGTACCATCAAGAAAACAGCACTGAGAGAAGAGCACATGCATCAGACCTGAAGTTCTTGCGCCAAGATGCTCCCTGAACAAAGGCTGATGCAGTACTGGACTTTCCTCCAGAGCCAACAAGGGGGAAAGCCTTACCCTGCAGCAGACACCCTGAATATGGACTTGCAGCCTACCAGACTATGTAAGAATAAACCTTCCTTTGTTAAAGCCATCCACTCTGTGGTATTTCTGTTAGAGCAGCCCCAGCTGACTAAAACAGAAGGTGAGAATGGCTGTACAACTTAAAGAATGTAATCAATGTCACTACACTGTACGTGTAGAAACTGTTGAATTGATGTGTGTTTTGTTGTATATATTCTTAACAACAGTAAGATAGATAAAAAAAAAAAAAAAACAACCTTGCTCTTTGAAAAACCAGTTAAGAGAGTAAAAGGACAAATCAATGGAAGAAAATATTTGCTAATCATGTGTGTGTGATGTATCTAAAACATATTTAAAAACTCTTAAAACTCACTAGTAAGATAACAGCCAACCTGATTTTTTTTTAATGGGCAAAAGATTTGAATATACTTCCCCAAGAAGACAAATCAGAGGGCAGATAAACACATGAAGAGATGTTAAAGATCATTAGTTGTTAGGGTAATGCAAAAAATACCATAACGAGATAGCAAATACATATGTGTTAGAATAACTAAAATTACAGAAATTGACCAAACTAAGTGCTGGTGAGGATGTGAAGGGGCTAGAAGTATTATATGTTATGTGTGGGAATATAAAATGATATAGCCTTTTTGACAGACAATCTGTGGTTTCTGAAAAAAGTTTAACATTTACCTGCTGTATAATTCTGCCATTCCACTTTTAGATATCTACCCAAGACAGATGCAAACATGTATCCATACGAAGACTTGTACACAAATGTTCCTGTCATTTAGATAAGTGTCATATCCCAAAACTTAAAACATTTCAGGTACCTATGAATATCTAAAGAAACTGAGCTGTACGTACAATGGAACATTCCTTAATGATAAAAAGGAATAAACTATTCATACATGTTACAACATATACTAACCTCAAAATAATTATGTTGATTGAAAGAGTGAAGTATGTGCTGCATGAGTTGATTTTTAAAAAATATTGTGCTTTAAGTGACAGTTTATAGTCCAAGTCAATTTGCCATGTGAAACCTGGCACCCACACCACTGTGCAGCTCTAACTGCTCTCCATATCCTGTGACAGCAAACTCCTACCTTCCACCCTGTGCTTCCCATAAACATTAAGCCAGTTCCTGTCCCGCTGCACCCTTCATCTCACCTCTGGACAAGAGCTGTTCAGATAGCCTTTGTATGAGTTTATTTTTATAAAATCCTGGCAAATGCAAAGTCATGTACCATGGTAACAAATCAGTGATTTCCTTGAGGATGGGTAGGTGCGGAGGAGCAGGAGAAAGGTATTACAAAGGGTGTGAGAAATTTTGGGGGTGATCTATACATCCGTTATTCTGACTGTGTGATAGTTCCAAGGATGTATGTGTGTGTCAAAACTTAATAAATTTTACACTTGAAAAATGTGCAGACCGACGCCTGATCTCCGTAATCTATAAGATACTACAAAATATCAATAAGAAGAAGATAAACCTTAAGCGATGGGCAAAGGAGATGGACAGACACTTCACTAAAGAGGAGATCCAGGCAGCCAAAAAACACCTGCAGACATGTTTACGATCTTTAGTTATTAAAGAAATTCAAATCAAGACAACAATGAGATACCATCTCACCCCAACAAGATTGGCCATGATCTAGAAAACACAAAACAACAAATGCTGGAGAGGCTGTGGAGAAAGTGGAACCCTCCTACACTGTCGGTGGGGTTGCAAAATGGTCCAGCCTCTTTGGAAGGCAATCTGGCGCTTCCTTAAAAAAATGGATATCGATATACGATTTGACCCAGTAATTCCACTACTTGGAATATATCGTACAGAATCAAGGCCTTTCACACCAACGGACACATGCACCAGAATGTTTACCGCAGCACAGTCCATGATAACAAAAAGATGGAATCAACCCAGATGCCCAACAATAGAAGAATGGATAGGTAAACTATGGTACATATACTCAGTGGAGCACTACGCAATGATAAAGAATAACGATGATTCCAGGAAACATCTCCTAACCTGGTTTCAACTGGAAGACATTATGTTGAGTGAAAGTAGTCAGCGACAAAAGGATATTGTATAAAACCTCTACAATAAAGTCCCCAAAACAGACTTGTGTATAGAAGAAAAGACTCTTTGACAGCCGCAAGGGAGGGGAGGGAAAGAGGGTTGGAGGAGGGTTTAGTTTAGATAGTTACTAGAAATCTGGTTGGGAGAAAACGGTGATAGCACACATTAGAAACAAGAACAACATTAAGTGGACTTCAGCATAACTTGAGTACTCCTTCCATCTTAACTCAATATTGCAAGGATAGAGTAGCTGGGGCGGGGGCTCTTAGGCGAATTCCAGGCCAGTTGGCACAACTAGCGTTTTGCTAAGAGAGCTCTCTGCACCCCACATTGGTGAGTGGCGTCTGGGGTCTTAAAAGCTGCCAAGCTGCCATCCGAGGACACAGCAAATGGTCCCAACTCAGCAACAACGGATGCTCACCAAGGACCAAAATGACATGCGGTAAAGACAACTGAGAAGACAGAGAGACCCAGAAGAGTGGGTGCCTACATCGACTTGGGACTGGAAGAACCGGATGGTGCCCAGCCACCACCAGTGATAGCCACGATGGAGCTCACTAGGTTGAGTCTCACTGGCAACACAAGAATAAAAAAGGGTGCATCCTGAGATCTCCACTAAAAGACCTCAATTGATGGTCCAGCGGTTTCGAGGTTCCCCTGAGAGCATGGCCCCTGGCCCTGATGCTGCCCTTACCCATAAATTATAACAGAGGTCCACTCTTTGGACAGGAATGGATTGGATTTGGCAATGCAGAGTGACCATATATTGGTTGCACTTTATGGTTCTGTACATCTGCAGGATGCCATCCTGCTGACCTCTGGCTGGAGGAAGGAGAGTGGGTGGAGAGGAGGGGAATGGAGCTGTTGGGAGGATGAGACATGTATGGAGCAGAGAGGAATAGTGTGCTGTCACCGGACAGGGAGAGCAGTGGAAGCTGCATATAAGTGGGCATATAAATTTATACAGGAATGTACATTTTCACTCAGTCATGTTAAATAAAAAAGAAAAAAAAGAAATGTGCAGTATGTCCAGTGGAATACTAATCAGCAATAAAAAAAAGGAACAAACTATAAATACATGCTGTAACGTGGATAAATCTCAAAAACACTGTGCTCAAAGAATCCAGATGTGAGAAACAACGTACTGTATGAGTCTATGTGAAATATCCAGAAAAGGCGAGTCTATAGGTTAGTGGCTGCTGGGACAGGGGCAGGGCAAACTGAGCATTAGCAGGAAATGTGAATGAGAAATCATACGAGGGTGATGAAGAGAATCTTAAAACCAGTCAGTGGTAATGGGAACACTCATGTTAAGCTTACTAAATAATTGAATTGTACTTTTGAAAAGAGTGAGTTATATAATATGCAAATATTTTTGAAGTTTTTTTTGTTTAGAAAAACAAAATGCAGTTTGCCAGTTATACCTCAATAAAAGTTGTTTAAAGAGGGGAGGAAAGTTGGCATTTTTCTTGACATAAAATAATTATGCCATAAGTTTTATTTATTATTTCAGTGAGCTGAGATAATAACAGATTTTTAAGGAGGATTTTAAAGCGTTATAATACATCCATGCAAAAGCTGGACAGTGATGAGGAAGACAGAAGAATTGATGCCTTTGAATTGTGGTACTGGACTGCCAAAAGAACAGATGTGTTCTGGAAAAGGTACAACCAGAGTGCTCCTTGGAAGCAAAGGTAGCAAGACTGCATCTTAAACATACTTTGGAAATGTTATCTCGAGGGATCAGTCCCTGGAGATGGACATCATGCTTGGTAGAGTGGTGGGTCAGTGAAAAAGAGAAAGACCCTGAACAAGATGGATTGATGCAGTGGCTGCAACAGTGAGCTTAAACCTTAAACATAAAAACTACTGTGGACATGGCACAAGACCAGGCAGTGTCGTGTTGTGTTGTGCATAGGGTTGCTATGAGTTGGAGCCAACCTGATGGCTCCTAACAACAACTCTTTAGAAGTTTAGGACTTTTATAAGTGTTATTATTTTTTATACACTTGGAAATATTGTAGATATGGTGGCTGTTGGTTTTGCAGCCTCTCTCATAGCAGAGTTTGGTTTAAAACAAGTGGGCAGATGAAAGGGCATGGACAGCATCACATGCCTTCCTTCTCATTCTAGGTAAGAAGATGGTAATCTGAGCAGGGTCGAAAAAGTATAATCCAGCCATGGTTTGCTTTGTCTTGCTTAAACTATGAATGGTCTTTACAGTTTTAAAGCATTGTTTAAAAGGTGCTACAGAGACCATTTGTGGTCTGCAAGCCTAACATATTTAACATCTGCTCATTACAACTAGCTTGCTGACCGCAGGTCTAGAAATAAAACTTTTGGGGGAGAGGGAATTGGAATAGTTTTGTGTTTGTATTTGCATGTAGCTGAGAGATTGTATCACTTCAGTTCTTAATGTCCTTCTGTTTCTGCAAAGAGTCTTATAATGCCACATTGCTTCAAGATCTTGTTCTAGGTACTGTTGTAGTGAAAAGTGATCCTCAGTCGTTTCAGCTGGTTTTCCATCTGTATCAAAGTGACAAATAAAATCAGTTGAGTGATCTTTCTTAATTAGCTGACCTGAAGATTAGCATCTTAGGTATTAGAACTGAGCCGCTAATGTTTGTATATCAGAACTATGTGAAAGCTTTCACAGTCAGACAGTATCTAACATTTGTCAGCAGTACTTGCAAGTAAATTATTTTCATTCTTAATCTTTCTTACCATTTTGATGGCATAATTTACATATTCATGAGATTGATGTCTCCACAATATCAGATCCAGTGTTCATATCTGTGAAAATTTCATTCAGATGGTACATTGAACATCATCCAGATAGAACAAGTCATTATGAAATATTTCATTTTTTTAGTCAGTTATATTGCTGTCATGTACTCACCATTAATTTTCTCACTTTTGGCATGAAAAATAAGTTGTTTGGAATAAAAGGAAGTTGCTAAGTGGTTATATTTAAGAGAAATAATCTTAAAGCCTAAACGTAAAGAACTTTAGGAAGAAAATTCAGTACATGTCTCCAACTGGACCCTAAGTTTGTTTTTTAAATTAAATACTCATGGCTTTTTCCATGAAGTAGAAATTACAGGGAAAAAAAAAAGGAAAAGAAGTTGAGACACATTGTGTGCCTGACCTATGTTCACATTCTCAATAGTAGTTTTATTTTATATTGTAACTGAATAATTTTGAAAGGAATTTCTGTGTTTTTAAATTCAAGCAATTCACAGAGTATAGAAGGGAACACTAAATCTTTTTTTCTCTGTATTTATTTCCTTATGGGACCTCTGTTGATAGTTTCCCTTCCCTCCTCACCAACGTGGGGTACAGAACTCTCTTAGCAATAGGCTAATTGTGTACTGTAATTTTTTAAAATTAGTTTCATATTGATAAACATTTCCATTATGTCTTCTTGTTGTTAGGTACCATCCAGTCAGTTCTGACTCACAGTGACCTTATGCACGACAGAATGAAACACTGCCCAGTCTTGCGCCATGTCCACAATCATTTTTATGCGTAAGCCCATTGTTGTAGTCACTGTGTAAATCCGTCTTGTCGAGGGTCTTCCTTTTTTTCGCTGATCCTCCACTCTACCAAGCATGATGTCTTTCTCTAGGGTCTGATCCCTCCTGGCGACGTGTCCAAAGTATGTAAGATGCTGTCTCACCATCTTTGCTTCCAGGAGCACTCTGGCTGTACTTCTTCCAGAACAGATCTGTTTGCTGTTTTGATAATCCATGGTACATTTAGTATTCTTCTCCAACACTGTAATTCAAGAGCATCAGTTCATATTCTGTCTTCCTTGTTCATTGTCCCACTTTTGCACACATATCATGTGATTGAAAATTGCATGGCTTGCATTAGGCATACACTTTAGTCTTCAAGGTGACATCTTTACGTTTTAACGTCAGTGCAGTGTCTTTTGACTTCTTGACTTTTTGATACCATGTCTAGTTTTTTTGCTAGTACAAATCATATTTAAATGACATTCTTACATGTACATATTGGCAACTTTTTCCAAGTATATCCATAAGGTAAAATTTTAGAAATAGAATATATGTTGAAAGTTTTATTACAGATACTACCAAAATATCCTCTGAAATGCTTGTACTGATTTACAGTTCATTCAGCAGTGTGTTGAAATGCCTGTTTCTTCACATCCTTGCCAGCACTGGAAACTATCAAACATTTTTATCAGTATGATAGGTGATGAAGTATTGCAGGGCTGTGTAACAGTATGAAGATTCTAAGTTGAACTTCATCATAATTTTCTTCTTTCTGCCATAATCTACTGTGTTTACCAGCACCTGCTAAGGAAAATTGACAAAAGCCATGGTCATTGAAGGTGACTGCTGGTAAAATTGAAGGGTTCACAGGCTCAAATTGCCCAGCACCTGTTTATTTTTCTGGTATGTTGTATAATAGAGATTTTCACTATATCCTATATTTGAAAAGTTGTCTTTTATTGACTTTCTTAGCATTTATTCTCTGAATAGAACAAACTGTTAACTAGATCAGAATAATAAAGAAGCAACTTAATATATAATTTGTTTAGCAACTATTTATTGTCTGCTGTGTCCCAGGCAAAATGCTGATAATTAAAGAATAAAACCTTTATCCTCAGGAAAGACATAGCTTAGCAGGGGAGACAGGGAAATAAATTACAGAGATGTGTGATGAGTGTAACAATAGAACTATATATAAGATGCAGAGGTTGCACAAAAGAATCAGTGATTGGTGCCATCATGTTATTGAGCAAGTCAAGCCCTTCTAGGAAGAGTTTGAAAATATACACTGGCAAAATTAGGGCTCATTACTCATATTACGGAATAATATATAGATTGGTGAATGAACTAGTGACTGCTCTGTTGCATTTATGTACTTTACAGATCATCTAAGTTGTTGAATAAGGCGGTTAGGGGAATAAGGTCTTATCAGTAAATAGAACACACACACACACCTTCCTTTTCTGTGTACAAAATATATGTTGTTGTTAGTCGCTGTCGTCTCAGGCTAACAGAAGAAAATGTTGCCCAGTCCTGTTCCATCTTCATGATCATCAGTCTGTTTGAATCCATTATTATAGTTGTTGTGTCACTCTGTCTCATTGAGTCTTTCCTCGTTTTCATTGGCCCTCTACTTTACCACGCATATTCTTGCCTAGGTCTTTTCTGATGATGTGTCCAAAGTAAATGAACTGAAGTTTCACCATCCTTGCTTCTAAGGAACATTTTGGTTGCATTTCTTCTAGGTTTGGTTTGTTCTTTTGGTAATAAACAGCGTGTTCATTATTTTTTGCCAACATCACAGTGTGAGTGCTTCAGTTTGTCTGTTTTCCTTTTTCACTAATTTTCACATTTATATGTGGTATATGAATGATATTGGTTCAGCTACTTTAAAAAGACAAACTAAGTGACTTAACCATGATAGAAACTTGTTTCTGTCCCAGATTTGAGCTGTCACACATTTCAGTGATACTCTGCTTACAGGATTATCCAAAGACCAGGTTTCCTCTAGCTTGCTTTTTTTTTTTTTTTACCATCTCTCAGGGTCTTCCAACCAAAAACCCACTGCTGTCAAATCAGTTCTCACTCATAGTGACCAGGGTAGAACTGTTCCAGAGAGTCTCCAGGAAGCACCTGGTGGATTTGAATTGCTGATCTTTTGGTTAGCAGCAGTAACACTTAACCAGTACACCTCAGATGTAGTCCAAGAAGTTGGACTATATGAAGAACGAAGCATCAGGATTGGAGGAAGACTTATTAACAACCTACATTATGCAGTTAACACAGCCTTGCTTGCTGGAAATGAAGAGGATTTGAAACACTGATGAAGATCAGGGACCACAGTCCTCAGTATGGATTACACCTCACCATCAAGAAAGGAAAAACTCTCACAACTAGACCAGTAAGCAATGTCATGATAAATGGAGAAAGGATTGAGGTTGTCAAGGATTTCATTTTCTTTGGTTCCACAGTCAGCACCCATGGAAGCAGCAGTCAAGAAATCAAAAGGCACATGGCATTGGGAAAATCTTCTGCAAACGACTTCTTTAAGGTGTTGAAAAGTAAAGATGTCACTTTGGAGACTAAGGTGCGCCTGACCTAAGCCGTTGTCTTTTCAGTAGCTTCATATGCATGCAAAAGCTGAACAATGAATAAGGAAGACTAAAGAATTGATGCCTTTGCATTGTGGTGTTAGAGAAGAATACTGAATGTGTCATGGACTGTCCAAAAAACAAACAGATCTGTTCTAGAAGAAGTACAACCTGAGTGCTCCTTGGAAGCAAGGATGGCGAGACTGCATCCTACATACTTTGGACTTGTCAGGAGGTATCAGTCTCTGGAGAAGGACGTCATGCTTGGTAGACTGGAGGGTCAGTTAAAAAGAAGAAGACCATTAATGAGATGGATTGACACAGTACCTGAATCGATGAGCTTAAGCATAAAAATGATTGTGGACATTGCACAGGACTGGGCAGTGTTTTGTTCTGTTGTGCATAGGGTCACTGTGAGTCAGAAGTGACTTGAGGGTACCTAACAACAACACCTAGGGTCTTCTGTGTGGCTGAAGCTTGCTAACTGATTTCTAATCTTTGTGGTGGAGATAAAAGGAAGCAGCTTTCTTTTAAGCATTTGACCCATTGCCTTCACCATTTCTGGCACCATCCCATTGTTAGACTTCAGTCGCATAATTTAGCTGAAGGGCAGTGATTTGTAGTGCTGAGTGGCTCTGTGCACAGCTGTAACTTAATAAAAAGAAGAAGCAAGGCAACAGTTAAGGTTTTACCATGCTGTGAAGGAACCAAAACATATAAAAGAATAAGAAAGGAGAATGAAAACTCTGAAGGCAGATATTTGTTCATTTTGTTTATTGCTGTATCTCCAACTCTTAGAAGCATGCCTTTCAAATATTACGTGTTCAATAAATAATTTTTTCATGAATGACTGTATAGATATATGAATAAGAAAACACACACACAACCAAACCCATTGCCATCGAATTGCTTGCAGCTCATAAGAACCCTATATGACAGAGTAGAACTGCCCTATGGAGTTTCCAGGGAGTGCCTGGTGGAATTGAACAGCCAACGTGTTGGTTGGCAGATGGAGCACTAAACAACTATGCAAAAGCTTCTGCAAATTGAAAATCAGTTAGAAATCTTTGAAAGACATCTGAAATGACACAGTGAATCAATGGGAAAATGTGTTATTAAAATTTGATTAGTTTATACTAAACTTTTCAGTCTTTTAGAAGTGATGTTACAAGTAAAATTGTAATGTGTAGAACTGCATCAAATGAGAGATTCAGAATTAAGAATGATAAACTAATTGTAGGAAAGTGTAGCTAAGTGTATAGCCTGAAGTCACCCTAGAAGATAAATTGTGTCCAGACACTATAGCAGAAACCTGCCCCAATAGAGACTTTGAAATAGTTTTCAAAGAGCCCCAGTTAGTATTTTATGATGTGTCACAGACCTCTTACGTTAGCTCCGAGGCTCAGTATATGCTTTGTTTTGTCTCACTCACAGAGTCTTTGTGTTAGGTAAGATGCTGGCCTCCATCCTACTCTTCCAAAGCCTTCATAAGTGTAATTGTAGGGTAGTTAGTTGTATTGTTCATCAGTTTTCTTAACTTGTCTTTTATTAAAATGTAAAAGGTCTTTTGAAAGCTTATTAATGTTAACTGTCCCGTTTTACAGAGGTAAACATTTGTCTTTGTATCTGTCAGAAATAGAATACTTTCTTCCTTCTTTCTTGCCTCTCCTTTCTTTTTCTCTTCTATTGTTTCTGTCCAGATTTTTGTCTCTCCTTTTTCTCCTTCCTGTCTTTCTGTCCTTTTTTCACTTTTGTTAATGTTGACCGCCTCCATTTAAAAAAACAAACAAATATGACATCTGTGTAGTTGAGGTTTCATTTGTTACAAGGAGTGGAGGTCAAGGAAAAATTCTTCACTGGGCAAAAAAAGACGAGCTGCAAATAGTGGTGCATAAAGACTCATTATGAGAAGAATTTATCAAGAGAGGGTGTGAACAGTAGTTTCAGAATAATTTGGAATATACTTAAAATGCATATTTTAAACTGTAATAAATTATATGGCTCTTGTGGCCTCATATATATTTATGAAAGACTCTGTAAAATTAGACCTATTTTTCTCTGTGTATGTCTTCAAGTAGCAGCTAGCTAGCTCAGTAGAATCTCATATATGTAGAAGTACTTACATAGGTTTTGTGGGTTGTAGACTTTGATTTTCCATTCAGTTCTAATTGAAAAATGTTTGGGGATTAATGAAGTCAGATAAAAGTTGAAGATAAGAATATAGGTTTGTAATGATAATGACACACAGGACCTTTTCAAGGATACAATATACTAAGAAATCTACTTTCAGATAATTTTTTTTATAGTTTCGGCTTATTTATAAGTACTTTATTGTCAGTGCAGCAACTTGGTAGACTTTTTCACACTGTAAGAATTGTTGAGCCTTCAAAACAATGTTTAGTGAAGGGTTGATATATTTTCAGTCAACTTTACCTGTTTTTTTTTTCCATTTCAGACTAATTCAAGCATACATGTATATACAAATGAGGCACTTTAAAATGATTTTGCTGATAATATTTTCTGAGAAAACCACAAAAGTAGGAATTTTAATGCTTTATTTTCATGTTATCTTAGAACACTGGGGACTCCTTGAGTTTACAGCACTTTTCAAAAGCACATATCAAGAGAAATTAAACCTTACAACATTTCAGGTAAAAAGTAACAAAAGGAAACACCACACATTTTCTTAGAATTTATGGCTTAGAGCTTCAGCTCTAATTAGCTAGAGCCTAGCACTATTTAAGTTCTTTCCTGAAAAAGAAAATTGCTGAGCAAAGAAGAGTATAACCACCTGGCATAGGAGATAACCTGATGTCTGATTCCTGAGTGGTAAAAGTTCAAATGCAAACACAGTCTGTCTTCTGCTAAATAATATTATGTCTAAAACATACTTTCTTTCTCTCCTATTCTCTTGATTAAACTCCAAGGTAGTGTCAAGTGTAACGAAGGTGCCACTTGCCCCTTGGCTCAAAATAGGCTGTTGTACAGTACTGTTGAATGCCTACACTGTAGAAATGGGCCTCACAAATCTAGGCAGGATGAAAGGCATTCATAGTCTACAGACTCCTTATGTGTTAGTGTAGGCAAAGGGGCTTACCTACCTTGAGGTCCTGCCTTACAGATGCTGGCAGATTATTTTTGCCTTGTTTGTTAATTTGTTTCCTCTCCAAAGCAGAGAGAATGGCTGTGGTACATGACAGCTCCTACTGCCAGCCCAGGTCCTGCTAAAGCCAGACTGGAGCAGAGTAGGGAGGGGGCAGGTAAATGGGAGAGAGGTATTTCAGAAAGGGAGAATTTTTTTTTTTGTCCCCCCGCCCCCGGGAGGTTAGATGCTTGTAGTTTCACAGATTCAGTGCCACTTCTCTTTGGTTCCAGAGGCTTGATCTGGCTGTCTGATGCTTAGTTTCTTCTGGTATAGAAAATTCATCCAAGCACTACTGCTTGCTTCAGCCAGTGCAAACTGACTGATTCAGCCTGCCAGGTGCAGACCAGGTCAGGTCTGACAAATCCTTGGTGCTTCTTAACTGTCTGTCCCTCCCTCTGCCACTCAGTCTGACTTCTCAACTTTGTCGTTGATGTTCAGGGCTCCTGTATTGTCTCATATAATCGATTCTTTTGTTTTGGGGGGTCTTTATTGTAAGAGAGATCACAGGAAGTATCTGACTACTCCATCATCTTAGCCTGTATCCCCATGTTTTGATGCTTAGTTTTCTTATTATTATTTTTTAAATATTATTTAAAAATTATTTTCCAAAATCTATCATTGTACTTTTTATCTCTTATTTGAGTATCTGTTTTGAAATTTTCAGTTTTATGAGGATCATTTAAACTTTTGTTACTTTCTAGTTTTGACTTCTTTCTGGCCCAAGAATGTATTCCCTTTGAAATGTTACTGAAATATGTGTGTGTGTGTCTGTGTGTGTACTTACATACATAAAAAAGAAAACATTTTCATTTTAACCATTTTTAAATGTATGATTTAGTGACATTGTGTCACCATGTTGTGCAACCATACCACAATCCCTTTCTACATTGCATATCATCCTATAAACAGAAACTCACTACCACTGGGAACTAACTTCCCAGAGAGAATGCATTCTTAGTAAGTTATTTTTTGTTTGTTTTTAATTTCTTGAGACATTCATTGTGGCCTCAACATACTTTTTTCTGTATTCCACAGACACCAGAAAATAACGTGTATTCTGAGGCTTCCAGGTAAAGGTAGTGAGCTGAACTTTGTCTCAGTTATCTGATACTGCTGTAACAGAATTACTATAAGTGGATGCCTTTAACAAAGAGAGATTTATTTTCTCACAGAAAAGTAGGTTGAAAGTTCAAATTCAGGGTATTAGCTCCAGGGGAAGTCTTTCTCTTTTGGCTCTAGACTGAAGGTCCTTGTTGACAGTCTTCCCCTGGACTAGGAGCTACTGAGGCGCTTCCCAGCGGACTGCTTCCCTTTCGTTTATCTCCCAAGAGATTTCCTCAAGGCACAGTACAGTCTTACAGATTGAGTCCTGCCTCACCAACACACCCACTGCCCATCTTCCCTCATTAACATCATAGAGGCTTACAACATATGGGAACATCACACAATATGGGGAATCATGGCCTAGCCAAATTGCTACACACATTTTTGGGGGTATACAGTCAATCTATGACAGCTACTGTAGTGGTAACTAATTAGAAAATGCCAAATCATAAGACAGCAAAGATAAAAACATCAATACACTGCAGTCTTCACGACCCTCAGATAGCTCAAGGACTAGTTTTCAATACTTCTAGAAGTGGCATTAGTGATGGTCGTGAGGATGGTGGGAGAAGGGTTTGAAATAGGGGGGTGGGGAAGTTAGTTAAAAGCTATTGAAAACAATTCTTACGTACTTCATGGCACTAAGTAACTGCCCTTTTCCATTCCAGCCGATATGCATAGAGATTTAAAGCAGAATCTCTAGAATGGGAAAGACAGGAGTTGAGGGCACAAGAACCAAACTGAAACAGGGAGATTAAGTGAATGTACAAGGTCTGACAATTAAGTCCACAAACTTAAGTATTCTAAGTGCTACATACCTCATTGCTGAATATCACCATGGTCACCTTAAAAGTACTCTGCTTCAGAAGTTATGAACCAATTCTAGTCATAGTCCATCCTTCAAAGCAATTTCAGAACTCTTTCTGGAATGGCCATTTTGCGTGGTGGCAAGGTTCACAAACTTAATTGTATAGTTGTGTGTGAGTGAGTTTTTAGGCAGGAAACAAATAACTGTATTGAAACACCCTTCCTACTCACCTGATCTGGCCCCCAATGACTTTTTTCTTTACTTGAAGATAAAGGAAACATTGAAAGGACGACATTTTGATGACATTCAGGACATCAAAGGGAATACAACAGCTCTGATAACCATTCCAGAAAAAAAGAGTTCCAAAATTGCTTGTAAGAGTGATCCAGGCACTGGTGTTGGTGCGTAGCCTCCCAAATGGAGTACTTCAAAGTGACCACAGTTGATAGTCAGCAATGAGGTGTGTAGCACTATTTCTAGGATGAGTTCATGAACTTAATTGGCAGTCTTAGAATGTACTGAATGCTCCATCCGTCTCCATCACAACCAAACCTGTTCCCTGTTTTGGGTCCCAGAACTCAGACAGCCAGGCTTTCATCCATTAGGCAGGAGACTAGAAGAGGCTTAGTGTAAGATGATAATGTTTGTAAAGCTTTTGAGCATGTTTATAATATTTTTACCTTATCACTTAAAAAATTCATGATAGTTTTTCTCTTTGTTTCCATCTCTAAATGAAGAAACTGTTCATTTCTGGGACTTTGACAGAATTATTTGACATGATTGTTATAATTTATGGTTTGATTTTTATATTTGCTTTCAAGTTACTCATTCACTTTTTCCCCCTCCCTCTTTCTCTCTACCTTGTTTTATAGCTCTGTCAAGTTCTTTATTTTTTTCTTTCTCTCTACTCTTTATCTTTTTTATTTCCTTGTTTCCCTCCTTGGTCATCTACCACATATTGGAAAGATACAAAAAATATATTTATGGGAAAACTAATGTAACCATTAAGAATACTTGTTCAGTGACAGACAGCTTAATTTGGATTACATAGGGTATTTAATAAAAAATATTGCTTGGTAGATGATGCCTGAAGTAATAATTCCATATAATCAGTAAACCCAGTGCTGTCAAGTTGATTCTGACTCACAACCCTATAGACAAAGTAGAAGTGCTCCGTAGAGTTTCCAAGGAGTGCCTGGTGGATTTGAACTGCCAGCTTTTTGGTTCACAGACATAGCACATAATTAGAAAAGCAGTTTATATTTTGAAAAATGCTTTTTTAAACATACTTTAAAAAATTTGTTCTCTAAAGATGTCTAAACATTTTTCTGTAATCACCTTATTCATTTATTATGTTGTCAAACTTTTCCAGTATATTTGGCATAGTCTCTGATTTATTACTAATTCCAGAGTAGTAGCATCAGTAAGTTTGTTATGACAGATTGCTTCCCCCTTTGAATAAAGTCTTGCTCTTCCTGTTTATTTTCATATATGCTGGGAATAGGTCCCATTAGAATATTGTAAAATTCACTTGTTAATAAAGTAGTAAACTATTCTAAATAAACTGTAAACTTTTAAAATATAAATGTCATTTTGATTTTTAAAAACTTATTGTTTTAACTTACTGTGTAGTTGGAACATAAAACCTTGAATAATTTAGAATGAGGAAGACCTACCAAAACTTCATGAAACACAATTGAAATTATAAAGAGAGCATGTTTTAAGATACACTATATAAATGTATTTGTCCATTAACCTAAGTTTGACATTAACAGTTATCATAACATTAAAGAAAAAGCAAATGTAACTCTTTTATGATCAGGTAAATATACAGATTTTGAGAACTTGTGAACTTGGAAACTCTGGTGGTACAGTGGGTAAGTGCTCCATCTCCTTACCAAAAAGTCGGCAGTTCAGGTTCACCAGGTGCTCCTTGGAAACTCTATGGAGCAGTTATACTCTGCCCTGTAGGGTCATTATGAGTCAGAATCTACTCAGCGGCACTGGGTTTGGTTTGGGTTTGGTTTAGTAAACAATAGTGGTATTGTCATATCTGACCTAAGCTTGTTTTCTAAATAGAAAAAAAAAAGTAGGGTGGGACAGCTCAGATTTATATTTATACCAAGACATGCTAAGACCTGATTTAATTAGCGTTTCTTGTCTCAGCTTCTACTTTGTATACAGCTTTGACGTACTGAATATAAGGGCAGTATCTTTGATGTGCTCCATACTTTTTATTCCCTTTTTTTTAAAGTTGTAGATGTTGTTTGTCATAGGTGTGTAATCACTGTGCTTTGCTTGTGGACTAGTGAATTATATTGTGGCAAGAATATTGTTAACCTGGCAGCTGATAAAAGCTGAAGTATCCTGTACAAAAAATAAACAAGTTTAGGGCAAAGGAATATAAACATCATAAAATCGTGTGTTGAAATTAGGAAGCCTTCAGTTTTAGCATGTCAAAACAGGAAAAGTGAATGTGTTAGAATTCAGTGAAACAAAGTGTACATGGCATGTGAGGGCTTATTTGAAAGACTAGGTCCATAAGTTGAAAGAGTGGGTAGCTAGGAGTACTGCTTAAGTCAGTCAGATGCGAACAAGAATTGGATAAAAAGGGGTAGCTCATTGGCTCATGGTTCATGTGCAGTTTCCTTTCCTGCTTCTCCTCCATTCCTTCCAGTTACTGATTAACTTTTCTTTCATAGGATTATGTTTGGTGTAGGGCAATATACTGTATCATGAATAAGGAAATTCTAAAGACACGAATATAATGTGTAGAATGCAGAAGTATGAATTCTATACTTGTTAGGTCTCATTAAAATAGAGGAAGTAGGTTTACAATAGATTTTAGATCTCCAAGGGAGTGAGCTAAGGCAGAGGACAAAGTTAATATTTACTCCGAACCCAAAGGGTGCCAGCATTATACCTGAAGCTTTGTTGTGACAGATGTATACTTCACTGCTATGGATTAGCCTTAAAGTATTTTAGGTTACATCCTTTGGGTGGATTTTTACCAGTATTCTTATCAGTAGGAATATTAGAATCAAAAGTGTTGTATTATTACTGCCATTTTTCTTACCTACACTGTCGTGAAGTCAGATGATAATTTCTAGAATTGTTGAGAACTGAAAATTGAGAAACTTTTGATAATTGACTCTTCTATGAAATATAAATAATAGCATAAGAAAAACCATGCCTTTTGTGAGCAACAGAAACTTTTGTCTTTAATCATTTGTATTCACACACCAGTGTGGTGACCATTAATCAGTAGAATAGCACATGATGAAAAATAAATAGTATTTAGCATGACATGTAAAAGGGAAGTAAATGGACTTGCTTTCCTTCGTTTGCCATTCCATTTGTTAATAAAATGTCAGCATATTGCACACACAGCTTTCTTTTGTTAGCTTTCTTTCAAACACCAGTGATAAATACGAGAGCTTTTCCTGAATTCTCTCTTTATCTAAATGCTAGGAGAAGAAATTAAGTGGCTCCAAATGATAATTCCTTGGGAGTATCATTAGTGTTACTGCTAAACAATTGACATTCTTTATACAGTGTTTACAGTAAATAATAAAATCTATAAGACTCTGTTATGATTTACTAAATATAAACACAGTTAAATGTTTTCCGAACAGCTTTTATCACAAGGAGTGATAAAAGCAGCCTCTCCTTAAGAGTACCCGCCTTCCTTTTAATAGATGGTAAAAATATTAACTTGTTAAAGTGATATAAAGCGTAACTCACAACACAGCTTACCTTTGCACACATTTTTATATATTTGGAGACAAATAATGTCTTCTAAAATTGATTGGCAAACCATGATTCCGTGAACTTAAAATGTATATTTGTTAAAAAGATGTTACAAGAAAAAATACATATACATGCAATAGAGATGGTATGTGGTCCTTGAGGCTTGAAATATTTACTGACCCTTTACAGAAAAAGTTTGCCAAGGCTAAAATTTGAATACATAACACAAGTTGGAGAGGGTAGGATATGTGTCTCCTGGTTTCATATAAGATGATGTGAGCATGTCTCACCCTGCCTCTCCCACTGACTTTAGCTGTTATAAAACCTTGACAGAATTCTAGGAGCAGCTGTTTGAGGAGTGAAATGTAAATAGTAGCAGATTGAGGAAGAAGATCAAGATTCAAGGTACCACCAAACTGGCAGCAAGTCTGATGTTGTTTCTCTCTCTGGTATCCCCTGGCTTGGTCCCAGCACAACCTGAAACTGGGAAGTAGACATCAGCATGAGCACAGAGAGCTCAGAAGAAGCCCTCTACTTCTGGGAATCAGGTCTCCTGGTAATGACAGTGGGTACAGAGGAAAACATAGGTATCCAAAACTTTGAGGGAGGGGAACATTCCTCTTTGATTAGAGAAACTATAGTCGCAATATGTTTAGGGAAACCACTTTTGTTTTTTTCTTCTTTGTCCTCTTGCCAGTTGGCCCTCAGTGAAGGAAGAGTTGTGGACAATGAGTGGTAGAATGAAGTAAATAAACTCCAACTTTCTGGTGCTGGAGTCAAAAAGGAGAACCCCAGGGAACTGGAAACTACTAAGGGAGATCAAGAAAAGGAAGAAACTTATGAAAGAGCCCATAAAATTTTTAATCCTGGACTTGAAATTTATAGAGATGACAAAGGAAAAAGAGAAAGAAAGATCATAGAAATATCCAATCTGAAAAACAGAAAAAGAATTTAAAAGGAAGAGTCTTAGGATACTATGAAATAATAATAACAGTATTTTTGGAGTCCAGAGAGGAAATGTGGTACATTAAAAAATGCTTAAATAATGGCAGGAATGTGGAACAACTGCCACTCTTACCAATTGTAGGTAGGAATGCAAAATAATACAGCCACTCTGGAGAACAGTATGCTAATATAAAGTTAAACACACATTTAACCTGTGAGCCAGAAATTCTGTTATAGAATTTTATTCCAGAGGAATGAAGCATTTAAAGCATGTTCACACAAATAAATGAACTTAAGTGTTTACATCTCTACTGATAATTGCAGAGGCTACAAAGAACTCACTTGTCCTCCTGAGTGGATTAAAAAAACAAAACACAAAAACTGGTACACCTGCAGAATAGAATGCTAAAAAGGACAAACCTGATTACAACTCACAGCTACCCTATAGGACAGAGTAGAGCTGCCCCATAGAGTTTCCAAAGAACACCTGATGGATTTGAACTATGGACCTTTTAGATTAGCAGCTGTAGCACTTAACAACTGCACCCCAGGAGTTTCCCATGGAATACTACTCTGCAATAGAAAAAAGAAAAAAATGAACTAGTGATTTAAATGAATCTCAGAAGTTTACAATACTGTAATCAGCGTGAAAGAAGCTGATCTGAAAGGTTGCACACTGTTATTCCAGTTTTGTGACATTTTTTAAAAGACAGAACTATAGTGAGAGACCATTTCTTGCCAGGGCTTAGGAATAGATGGGCATTGTGCTCTCAGAGGAATCACATGAAGAAGTTATTTTTTAGGGTAATGGAACTTTTCTGTACCGTATATTATAGTGGCTACTCAAATGTATACACGAGTTTAAATTACAGAACTGTATACTCAAAAAAGTCACTTTTACAGTATTTGAAGTTTAAGAAATATAATTAAAAAATACATAAACCTGTAACAACATATTGCTCTCTTAGAAACCATGATAGTAAGAGTTATGGCCAGAGATTGGGCCTGGTACCAATAGTGAGAATGATAATTTGGTTTTGGCTTAATGCCTTTTTTGGAGCCCTGGTGGCATAGTGGTTAAGAGCTCAGCTGCTGACCAAAAGGTGGTAAGTTTCAATCTTCATTTCTTGGAAATCCAGTAGGGCAGCTGTGCTCTGTGCTGTAGGATCACTGTGAGTCAGAATGGGCTCAGTGGCTGTGAGTGGTGCCCTGGTGGTGCAGTGCCTAAGCATTTGGCTGCTAAACCAAAAGACCAGCAGTTCAAATCCACCGGCTATCCCTTAGAAACCATATGGATAGTTCTTCTGTGTCCTTTAGGGTTACTGTGAGTTGTAATCTACTCTATGGCAACAGATTCAGTTTGACTTTTAGTCTGTCTTTTTAAAGAGGAGCTCTCGTGCTGCAGTGGTCAGACATGCAGCTTCTGGCCAGAAGGTGGACAGTTCAAACCCACCAGCCACTCCTCAGCAGGAATATATGGCAGTCTGCTGCTGGAAAGATTTACAGCCTTAGAAATCCTATAGGGCCATTCTACTGTGTCCCATAGGGTTGCTCTGAGTCAGAATTTGATCTTCAGTGAAAACCCAATGTAACATCTTGTTAAAAAGGCATAATATGAAAATTACAACAGCTGTTGAAACTGTTGATAAGCCTTTTATTTTCTAATATTACTCAGTATTTTAAATGGCAGTCTGGGTTTTAGCTTGATAAAACTGATACCTGTATGCAAAGCAGATACAGAGTAGGAAACTCAAACTTTTAGCATTCAACAAAACTTTGTTAAAAACAAAATAAAAAACCTTTTATACTCTAGCAAACCTTGAAGTTGCTTTTGCCCATTGATTCCCTGAAAACATCCTTCAGTCTACCTTCTACATCCTCTCCCACAAAAAAACTGAACCTGTGACCATCAAGTTGATTCTATCACCTAGCAATCCTGTAGGACAGGATAGAACTGCCCCATGGGATTTCCAAGGAACAGCTGGTGAATTTAAACTGCTGACCTTTTGGTTAACAGTTGTAGCTCTTAACTACTGTGCCACCAGGGCTCCAAGCTACACCAGTGGTTGGCAAACTGTGGCTTGCAGGTTAACTCCAGCCTGCCATCTGTTTTTGCAAATACAGTTTTATTTGAACAAAGCCATGCTAATTCACGTATTTGTTGTATGTGACTTCTTTCATGCTACAATGGCAGAGTTGAGTAGTTGCTACAGACCATTTAGTTTGCTAAGTCTACGGTGTTTACTGTTTTGCTGTTTACAGAAGAAGTTTGCTAACCTATTCTCCACAACTTTGCACCAAAATTCTTTCCAAAGCATAGATCAGATATACTGTTTGTCTGCCCAAGAACATTACATGTCTTCTCACCATTGACAGGATATATTCTAAAGTCTAGCTTTGCATTTGAATCATTGTCCCAGGTTCCTATTCAGTGTCTGCTGCCTTTTTGGTGGTGCAACCTGAAGACTAGAGTTCCTAGATTGTTAGTTTGGAGACTGATTTTGTCCCCTTTCATATTATATCAGGCCAAATAATGGTTTGGTTTGGTTTTATTGTGTCAGCCTTTGAAAACTGGTTAATCTCAAATATATATCCAGACTTTTAGCTGTTGGTAGAAAAAGAGTTCTGAAAACACTAGCTTTGTTTCCACATAGTAGTCCTTCAAAATATTTAAACAGACTTGCATTTATACTGAATGATTCTCAAGAGGTGGTCTCGAGATCCCTTTTAATTATACACTTTCTTCTCTCCTCTCCTTTCTTTGAATCAGAGAATACAGGAACACTCTGAAAGCATAGGCTGCATTTTATGTGTGCCTTTGTATATTCTCCTGAAGTAAGGTTCCACGACCTTGAAAAAAAGGTTAACACTATATACTCAAGTACTGGCACCTATGCACACATATGATACTTAATGTAATTCAGTATTCTTTGAGGTCAGCCTTATCTCTGTTTTGTTTTTCCTGCCACATCAGGTCTTATATTCTGCTACTAAAAGTCTAACAGATAATATCCTCTGCCCTGAAGGTGATCATTAAATGTCATCATATAGAAAAGCACTGTTAAATTGCAGAGTAACTGAGATGTAGGCAGAAAAGCTTGTGCTGCTTTCTTGTTATCTTTAGATCATGGACAGCCAAAGAAATTTTATATGCAAGTTTTGATAAGGCCCATACATGCATGTGTGGATAGCTGTATTATTTATCACAGTAATTGCACTAAAGTGTGTAACTTTCCCGTAATTTTGTATAATATCTAAAAGGAAAAGTAAAATGAAGTATTGTGGTTGTAGATGCATTTTAAAGTCTGGTAAAGGACACGGCAGTAAAGAAGAGTGCTACTAGAATGTGGACAAAAGTGTAAGTTGTGTTTTAAGTATATTTACATGTTCTAAAACTTATCTTAAAATAGACCAATGAAATCATTGAAGGCAGCTAATAATGAAAGTTTCAGGGGAGATGATTAACTGTTTTGCATTTCTAAAGCATATGTTGTTAATTTTAACTTGCTGTAAAAATGGCAGTATGTAAATTAAGTCTGAAAAAGAACAGTTAGAAATATCCAGCAAGTTATGTAAATATTTAGATAATAACTGTTAACCCATGTTGGACATCTTGCTTTTTATTGAATCTGTTACTTTTCTAAATTTGAGATAGATACAGATTTTTAACGAGAGGAAAACAACTTACTAGGACTGTGGTAGTCACTTGAGTTGATAATAGAAAGAACAGTTTGAGGTAAGTAAATAATTAATAAAAAGGAGGCAGAAACACATGCTGATGCCCTTAGTGATTTGTTTTGCCTTTGAAAACATAAAGATGCTTTGTTTACTAGTAAACAACTTGCTTCAATTCAAGCTGAAATTTGTCAGGTCTGTGGATTTTATAAGGTGAAATATGTATTGCCCGTATTTTTATTCCTTTTAGGAGTACCCCTTTTAGATTGGCATTATTTCTTCTGTAATGTCCAAACCTTGTTATTTAGGGTTTGACACTGCGTCTTTCCCAAATGGGTGTTTAGTAAATGTGGTCTGACGGGATGCAAACACAGGTATGCATTGTGTAACATCCACGTAAGTTTGTGAAATAGGGCCTTATATGAGATTTGTAACTTGTGCAAACATCGTATTAGATGCAAGCAGTCCCCTGGTGATGAGACTGACTAAACTACAACACATAGTTGTGAACTAACCCCAGTAAAGCATGTTTTATCACAACCTAACTGGAGCCCACTTCTATTCATCTGGAACCCTTGCTTAGCTGCAGCAGAGGCTGGAGGACTCCTGGGGGTGGGGGTCAGCTGAGAGGGCTGCAAAAGGAGAACAGGAAGAAGCAAGTCAGGAGGAAACAGAATAGGCCCAGCCTGGTCCAAGGTTACACTCTCCTGAGGAGGAGAAGCAGGAGCAGCCTAGGCTCCACCACGTCTGCTTGCCTGTCCACCTGATAAAGCCCGAGAGCCCATACTCAGAGCCATGTCCTCTGCCTTACCTGCGTGCATCCCATTTGTGGTCCAGTGCTGCAAGAGTTGGGGTTTGGAGTATTTAAAACCATTTGGGGGAAATAAAAGAATAGCTGTTTTCTCTTAAAAAAAAAAAAAATTCACGGGACCACAGATATATATGTGATCAGACATTGCCCTAATGGACTGTTATACAATATGATTTTTTTTTTCCAAATTTCTTTATGACTGCGTGACACATTCCTCGCAATGGTTTTAGCATCATTGTAAAATAGAAATCTTGTTTGAACTTGAACTCTTTTGCTGGATGATTATTATGCTATATAAACTTTAAAAAATTGATTTACTTGGCAAAGTCTTCAAAACATTTGAATGTAATACATCTGCTTTTAATGATATATTTAGGAAGAGTAACATTCACTTCATTTGAATGATAAACACAAGCACTTGTCAAAGATGTGAACTGGCTTTAGTTTTGTGTTGTTTTAGCTAAATGGCAAGGTAATTGCTATTGTACGAAGTATTTGAAAAATTAGAATGAACATTAGTACAGCATGTTGAAAATGTCTCTGTGTAATATATGCTTTGTCTGAATGTACATAGTCATGTAGTTTTTACTTTGGACTCTGAAAGCATTCATTGCTGAACATTCTCTAGTTTCTTTTATAGTAAATCAGCAAACAACTTCAAGGGAAAATACTATTAACTCCTTGGGGTGGGGCTAGAGGATGTTGTATTCTGCCCGAGTGTGTGCTTTGAAGAAATTACTTAGATGTCAAGGACTCTCAAGTAGAACAGCTTCAAAGAGCTTTGCCATAATGTGTTTTATAAGGTAATTAGATCTTGACATGTATAGACATGTGTAAATGTACCATTCTAAAAGAAGTCAGGAGGTTTTTCTTTCACAGTAGATTCTCAGTGGTTAATTTGCTTTGGTTGAATTTTTGAAAAACACTGGCTAGAATAAATACTGATACAGTTATCCAGATTGTATTATCTCCTCACTTGTACCTCATTAATATTACATACTATTTTCTTTCAGTTGGATATGTCAAGTGACCAGATAGCCGCCAATCTGCAAGCCATTATCAATGATGTTTGTAGGCACAGACCACTGAGTTTGGGTAAGCAGTTCACTGAAGGTAGATTTCCTTATAGCCCTACTGTAGTACTATAAAGATCTAAAATATTTAAAAAACAGTGAAGTTAACTTAGCACCAGTATTGCCAGGGATTGAGTACATAAAGTTTAGTCTTCCAGAAGATTTCTTACTACCTTATTACGGAGCTATAGCTGTCTAGAGATTAACTTGTATAAGAATAATAAGGTACACATTCAGAAACCTTGCAAATCCCTCATTATTTCTGCTGTTAAATGTAATAGAGTTTGAAAGCAAATTGTAACTGATTGCTCTAAACTTTTAATAGTGTTAAATAAGAACTAAAATAATCTTTGAAATGATATTTTGAAGGTAGACCACTCACTTTGTCCGTAGTATTAGCAGTTGGCTTTCTTAATCCTGATTCATTGATTCACTCAGTTTAGAGAAGAAACAAGATTTTTTTTAATCATTTCCCGAGAGTCAATTTTTATAAATAGGTGATTCATGGAGAACATTAAGACCTGACTGAGATGTGGAAGCTTGAGATGTGTAAGTGTAGTAGGCTAGGAACAGTCTGATCTAGTGTCTGTCCTTGCGTGATATGCCATTCAGATTCCTTCCTCAGCCAAACTTCACTTGTAGTGGTTGAAGTCAAACAAGGTTCCATTACAGTTGATGCACTTATGGGTTTACCATGGTAAGTGTTTGTCAGGTTTAGCTCTATAGCCAAGTTTATACTTATAACTCAGTCTTAAGCTTGTTTTCCTCCCCCTTCTGTGGGAATTGGGGAGTTAGAAACGCTGGTGACATAGTGGTTAAGTGCTACATCTGCTAACCAAAAAGGCAGCAGTTCAAATGCACCAGACACTACTTGGAAACTCTATGGAGCAGTTCTGCTGTGTCCTGTAGGGTCGCTATGAGTCAAAATCAACTCATCAGCAGTGGGCTGGGTTTGGTCTGTGGGAGTTAAACAGACTGGTGAATAAATACCTCACTGTTTGTGTTGTCCTGAATAAAATGTGTCCATAACCCACTGCCATAGGTTTGATTCCGAGTCACAGCAAACCCATAAGGCTGAGTAGAACTATCACATTAGTTTTCAAGGAGCAGCTGGTAGATTCAAACTGCTGACTTTTTGGTTAACAGCCATAGCAGTTAAACACTATGCCGCCAGGGTTTCCAGTGTGGGTATGGTACTTGGTGTTTTAAGAATATAAATTCTTACATTCCATTGAGAATTTTGGTTTTCATATTAAAAGAAAACCCCCACCCATTACTACTGAGTTGATTTTTACTCATAGCGACCCTGTAGGACAAAGTGGAACCACCCTCTAGGGTCTCAAAGGAGCACTTGGTGGATTCAAATGACCAACACTTTGGTTAACAGCCATCTGTTAACTAGAAACACTGTACCATCAGTATTTCCTTGGTTTCTATATAGAATCCTCTAAAACTATAGCAGGAATATAATAATGGGCAGTAAACCTTCTGAAAACTGTACAGTTAGCTTCTTTCTGCCATTTTAAATGAAGCCACTTAATATTGTTCTTAGGCAGAAACTCATTTTTAGGGAATTTCACTCAGTGTTTGGTAACACAAAGGTAGCATCTGTGCTGGCTGTTTTAAATAAATATTTAGAGTATTTCCATTAAATATGAATATCACCACCTGCTCCCTCCACTGTTGACTTTGCAATAAAGTAAATTCTGTGTGATTATCTTCTGGAAGAGAGAAATGAATTATTAGCAAGTATGTGTAGTTTCAAGGACAAATCCCTGATATTGTCAAATACAGCTGGTTTTCCACTACTCTAGAAATGGAACTGTCTTCCCTTTTTTTGGCAACGTGAAATACTGGTTCAGTGAAATCCTTTTTTTTTTAAATAAAGCGAAATATTAGTTCAGTAATATTAGTACTTCTTGAGTGAAAACGTGGCATGAGTTCTATAAAGTTTTCTGTTATTTGTATTTGCTGATTTAGGTATCTGTGAAATGAATCTGCTCATTTGACATTTACAAGATAAATGAAGAGTTCATTCTTGTCTTTGTTTCCAGGACCCTTTGTGGTACGCGCTTTCCTTCGTAGCTCAACAAGTGAAGGCTTGTTACTCAAGATTGAGCCATTGTTGCCTAAAGAAGTAGAAACCAAAGAAAGTGATCAAGAAGCTGCCTAAAAGTATTGACTTTTGAAATTATTTTCAGTGGATCAAGAAGCTACAGAGAAAACTGAAAAACTGTATAATTTCTAAGTTTGGTGTTCTTTCGTGGGCATCATAATTGAAAGTGAATTTTAACACTGAAAAATCTTACAGTTTCAAATAGAAGGAAATAAATTTTTTTTCTGTGTATAAACCTACTTTTTAGATCCTGTTATATTTTCTTCATTAGGATGCAGTTCTTCACACTGGCATTTCTAGGGAAACCCAGATGATGTAGTGGTTAAGTGCCATGGCTGCTAACCATTAGCAGTTCAGATCCACCAAGTACTTCTTGGAAACTGTGGAACAGTTCCATTCTGTCCTGTAGGATCATTGTGAGTCGAAACTAACTGTAGTAGTATTTTCTAGCTTAATAACTTTCCTTCTAGAGCTGTGACCATCTGAAGGAATAGTAACATCTTCAGTTCTCATAAAGAGCAACCATACAAATACAACTCTTTTGTAAAGGAAAAAAATATGGAAAAGATTCATTTTAAAGCATAATGAATATTGTGATAGTATGAGTATGGAAAATGACTACAAGCCATTAAAGTATGTATGTGGAGAATGTTTCATTATCGTAGAGGCCATCAATTTGTAATAATAGTAGCCTGTACAAGATTCTCTGTATAGTGTTTTCACATGCTTCATTTGATCCTGAGGTATTTGTTAAATACTTATTGAGTGAACTTTTTTTTTTTTCCATTTTAGGGAAACTTTTAGAGACAGTAATCAAAATTTACATTGTTAGGCATTAGCCAGGAATGGAAGTTTTTTTTCCAATTGTACTTGAGATGAAGGCTTACCTAATTTCTCGTTAAACAGTACACATACTGCTGTATGATGTTGGTTACCAGCCCCATGACATGTTGACGCTCCCTCTGGACCTTGGGTTCTGCATTATCAGCTTTCCTGTTCCCACCTGCCTTCTAGTCCCTGCCCCTGGGCTGGTGTGCTCCTTTAGTCTCATTTTGTTTTATGGGCCTGTCTAATCTTTGACTGAAGGGTGAACGTCAGGAATGACTTCACTACTGAGCTAAACGATTGTTGGGAGCCTTATTGTTGGGGTTTCTCTAGTCCCTCTTCAGGCCAGGAAATCTGGTCTTTTTTGTGAGTTAGCATTTTGTTCTACATTTAGCTACAGCTCTGCCTGGGATCCTCTATTGTGATCCCTGCCAGAGCAGCCGTTGGTGGTAGCCAGGCACTATGTAGTTTGTATGGGACTCAGTCTGGTGGGGGTATGGTAGATGTGGTCCATTAGTACTGAGCATCCCTACTGAGGTAGATAGGGACAGCTTTATTCTGGGATGAGGAATCCAGCTACGAAGTTGTGTCACACCATCAAATACCTACTTTGCAGGCTGGTGTTGACCCTTGACCAAGTGTCAGCTGCTATGTAATAAAATAAAAAAATTAGGACAAGTTTGATGTGTCAAATTTTGGCATGCCAACTGTCCTTTCTTGGGAATGATTTCTTTTACTCTGAGATTATGTACTACTTTTTTTAGTGGATATTCAAAGACCTTTCTTTTATGAAATAGTGATGGTAAGTGTGTTGGCGACATTTTAATACACCTTTGTAAAAGAAATTGACAGCCCCATGTAGTTCTTTCAAAGTGTTTTGTGAATTTGGTCTAGGAAGTCCAAATGTCTGAACAACCAGTCTACCCACTCAGCTTCTTCCCTGCAGGAAACTATTAAAATATAGGAACTACTCAGCAAAAAAAATAGGAACATTAATTATAAAATAGTTAACTGCAGCTTCACTTTTTCAGTATCTGCTACTATCTTATGCTTTATGTACAGTATCTCATTTCAGCCTCAGCAATACAAGAGAAGGAAATTGAAACTTATGCAATGGCCTCTTATCTAGTAGATGAAAAGCTAGGATTCAAACCTAGATCTCTCTGATTTTTGAAACCTATTCTCTTAACATTAGACTGTTTTACCTTTTTTTAAAATATTCTAAGATAAATCACCACTGTGCACACCACTGCACAACTGTAACTACTCCTTCCACTCCCCATGACAGCATACTTCTCCTGCCACCTGTATACATTCAGCCAACCTCCTGTTCCCTCATCTCACCTCTGGAGACGAGCTTCTCAGATAGCCTCGTGTGTATTTGAGTCAGGAAGCACACTCTTTGCCAACATCACTCTGCATCTTCTAGTCTAGACAAAGACTGGTTTCATCTCTGGGCTAACAAATAGTCTGGGAGACATGTCCTCAGGGAACCCGCCCATCTGACAGACCATCAGGTGTGATCTTTCAAGAGTTCTAGTTCTGTACACTTCTTTTTCTCCCACTACCTCATGGACTTTACGCTGTGTTCCTCGTCAAGGCTGTCATTGGTGGTGGCCAGGCACAATCTAGTACTTCTGGTCTTACGATGATGCAGTCTCTGGATCATATGGCACCTTCTGTCTTCTGGGCTAACATTTGCCTCATGTCTTTGATGTCTTCCATTCTCCAGGTGGATTGGGACCAATTGATGCTACTTGGTGAATAGACAGTTTTGAATCCACATTCTCACATGATTTATCATAAAGTAAGCATTTTCCCATCTTTAAAACTGCTATGAAAAGAATCATTTTAATGGCTGAACAATATTCTGCCCTACTCCTACTATACTTTGTGGAATCCTTCCTCCGTTGTTGATTATTTGTTATCAGTATCTCCCACCCCCAACCCAAGTTATTTAAAATGTTTTGGAGAAAATCTTTTGAGAATATTTTCCCTCTCTACTTCTAGAAGTGGCATTTCTAGATAAGCCAAGTGTCATCGAGTTGGATCCGGCTCATGGCGACCCTAGGGGCCAGGATAGAACTGAAAGTTCTTATGCATTAAGAAGATGACGTTTTTATCAAACAAACCACAGCAAGGAAATATGGTTAGGAAGCTTTCTAGAGTTAGAAACATTTCAGGGTCTCATTAACTGACCTGTAAATCACCTACTCTCTATCCTTCCATTAGAACATTTTTTCTGTTGACTGAGTACAACTAATGTTGTTTGGAAAGATAGTAGCATTGCACTCAATTACTGTTAGTGCAAATCTCTTTCTCATTTGTAGTATTGGAATTCTTATTTAAGAATGACAAATCCAGTTTTATATTTTAAAAATGAGTAATTTTTTTAGCATTATGTTGTTGAGAATATACAAAGGAGGCATAACATCAGTTCACCAAATGAAAATGTACAATTCAAAATGTATGATTTAGTGACATTTATTATATTCTTGTTAAAGTCATCCACTGTGGTATTTCTGTTATAGCAGTACTAGATGACTAAGACACTGGTACCGAAAATACACTTTGAGAACCAGTAGCATATAATAATGCTTATTAACTCTGACTAAATAAAAACAACTCTGGGTTTGGTTCCAGAATCAGTTTATTTTTGCATTCCACTGGTGATTCTGATGCAGCAGAGTTGGGAGTCACTGCTATATGCAGTTAGTCAATTTATAAAAGATGTAAAATTTGCAGTGAAAGTCAGGGTGTTAAGACTGAACCAAAAAAATAAAATGCACTGAATTTAAGCATCGAGATTAGTCCCTAGTTTTTCTGTTCTATCCCTATTTGTAAATAACTTAAATCCTCAACTCTAACCCTGTGAGCAAATAATTCAAAGCTGGGTTCATGTGTAAAATAAGGACATCAGATGGCTGTCAACCTATTGTATAACCAAAATTTTGTGATACATCTTTTACCCATTGCCATCAAATGACATTGCATGCTGTTAGAAGGATGGAATAGCATTATTAATAGTATTAATATAAACACTCAAACAAATTTAACAGTATTCAATATTATATTATAGTCTTTTTCTTTTTTTTAATTGTGATTGAGTGAAAGTGTACAATCCAGTTTAGCATGCCTGCCTGTGTGCTGCTCCTACTACTCTCCTTGCCCGGTGATAGCACACTTCTTCTTTCTGTTCTGTAGATATCATATCCTGTTAACAATCTCCTGTCCCCTCTTCTCCGCCCTCTCCACTCCCCTCTGAGGGCAGTAGGACAACATTCTATAGATGCATAGAACCATAAAGTGCACACATGATACGGTCACTTTGCTGGAATGAGAGTGGAAATGTAGGTAAAACCTATTCAGTACTAATTGTTTTAAACAACCTTGTTAGTTTTTAGTCGATCACAGTGTCCAGCAGGTGGCGACAATAACCTTTCATACAACTTTTAAATGGCGTACTTACCAGTAAATGCTTGTTTTTTCACTTGAGTGTACAAACAATAAATATCAAAATACTTTATAGATCCCTTGGGCTTTTCTTTGGAATAGGTTGTTTTTTTATTCATTTTCTTGTATTTTAGGCATGACAGAGGTGGTGCTTTAGGTATCTGTCATAAAGAATATAGAGAGGTATTTTAATTTCTTTTTAAACTTGTATTACAGAGTTTTGCAAATAATACAGAAAATAAAATAATAATATAATGAACACCAACATACTCATCACCCAGTTTTGGCAGTCACCAACATTCTGCTGCTGTTCTGATTTCATCTCTCCTTTTTACCTATCCGCCACACCCTGTTCAACCTTATCCCTGCTAGAGTAATTAAAAGCAAACACTATATGTCAAATCATTTAA
This sequence comes from Heterohyrax brucei, assembly GCA_028571685.1. Lineage (NCBI taxonomy): Eukaryota > Metazoa > Chordata > Mammalia > Hyracoidea > Procaviidae > Heterohyrax > Heterohyrax brucei. The sequence continues at coordinate 113,232,796 of CM053143.1, read as the reverse complement.
CCTGTAAATAGAGGTTTAAGAATACCCAAGCAATTGTTAATGCTGAAAATTACAGGAAGATTTTAGTGGCACTAAATCAACCCACTGTTTTTGTGTCTACTCTTGCCTTTGAAGGTACTTGGTTTTTTTGGATTGTGTTTTTAACTAATAATTGGCAAAATACGTATTTTCAATTACTTGAGAACATGGAGTACATAGTAACATAATTAGTCATGAAATAGGAAAAAATGTCAATGTTTTAAAAAGTAAGAAGAAATTAATATCGTCACTTAATTTTTTTTGTTTTTAAGCGAATGCCTCACTGCCTTCTGATAAAGAATAGGTTGAAGTAATATTCAGTCTTAACTGAAGGTACATGTAATTTTTTTTAAAGCCTATTAAGTAAAATTTGGCAAGCAGAGAAAAGAAGAATATAATGACCCATAGTTTCCAAAACAACTACTAGACATTTTTGATTACTTTCTTCTTTAACCCGTAAGACTATACCTTCTCCCTGACATACCCATGATCACAGTTGTTGATCATGTTGGATATAAAATGTATTTTCAATTATAAGAATTTCTCAATTATTACATAGACTTAATACTCAACTTTTAAGGACTAAGTCTTTGTTTAAACTGATAAATCATAACTTACTTAAAACCAGTTCCTGTTGAGTAGATTCGAAGTCATAGCAACCCCCCATATATCAGAGTAGAATTGTGCTCTGTTTTAGTCAGCTAGCGCTACTCTAACAGAAATACAACAGGGTAGATGGCTTTAACAAGAAGGAAGGTTTATTGTTATACAATCTGGTAGGCTACGTGTCCGAATTCGAGATGTTGGCTCCAGGGAAAGGCTTTCCCCCTTTTTGGCTCTGGAGGAAAGTCCAGTATTGCATCAGTCTTTGTCCAGGGAGCGTCTTGGAGCAGGAATCTCAGGTCTGAAGGATGCGTTCTTCTCCCGGTGCTCCTTTCTTGATGGTGTGAGTTTCCCAGTTCTCTGCCTGTTTCCCTTTCCTTTTCTCTCTTCTAAGATGAAAGGATTAAGGGTGGTGCAAGCTACACTCCAGGGAAACTCCCTTTACAGTGGAAGTAATCCTAAGATGGGATTTATATCTCCACCATAACCTTTGACATACAGCACAGCAAAATCATAAAATGGAGGACAATCACAAGATACTGGGAATCATGGCCCAGCCACATGGCTACAAGTATTTTAGGGGGGACATAATTCAATCCATGACATACTCTATATTCAGTGGCTGATTTTTTTGGAGGTAGATCACCAGGCCTTTCTTCTGAGGTACCTTTGAGTGGACTGAACCTCCAACTTTTCAATTAGTAGCCAAGAGCATCAACCATTTTCACCACCCAGGAACTCCCAATGTATTTAAACATTTCCCCTTATTTATATAATTGTATTTCCAGTTTCACATAGTTTTGATAAGCATCTTTAAAACAACTTCTCAGTTGTCTTTTTAAAAAGAGATCCTAAAATTGACTAAAATGTATGTTTAATTTTTGTTTTTTAAATTAGGGAACAAAAAATAAGTTGAACTATTTCCAGTTTATTTTAACAAGCATCTGAGTTCCTGCTATAGGCCAAGCCCCAGAAAAAATTGGGAAACACTGATCTGTACTATGCTACCTTGTTATGCAGTTAATGTAAACAAAATTGTGTCTGCAGGGTGCAGAGAAATCATTTTTAGCATTTGAAACAAGTTTTTCAGCTTTCTTTTTAGTATAGATATCTGCAAAATCTTGAAATTTCTATACATATTCAAAATTTATGTCACTGACTATTCCCATGTGTGGTAGACTGTGTGTTTAAAATGTGTATGCCCCACTTCTTTTTGTAAGATAAAAAGTAACAAACCATCAGAACAAAACAAATGTACGTTTTAATGAATAAGGTGAACACTCTTGTAACCACCATCCAGGTAAACGAGACACGCACAGATCACCTTTCCTTGTGTCCCTCCAAAGTTTATCAATGTGTGACTTTCATGATAAGCACTTCACTTTTTTATGATTTTGTCACTTAGTTGTGCATTCCTAGATACTGTAGTTCAGCCTCCTTCAATTTTTTTAGGGGGGAGGGCATATGCCTGGTAAGTCTCTTTTTTGATCTAAAGATTCTCCTCCTATCCCTTTCATTTTCCTTATAATTTATACATTGAAGAAGAGCCTGGGCTCTTTGACCTATAGGATTTTCTACAGTCTGGAGTTTTCTGCTTGTATTTATGATACAGTTCAAAATGTTTCTTTCCTTGCTATTTTCTTCACATAGGTAGCTGGGTGCATAAGCTTGATCAGATTCAGATTTGATTCCATTGAGAATGCTCTATCTGATGTTGTATTTCTTCAACAATAGGTCCATAATGCCTAGTTTTTACTCTTTTTCTTGTTGATGTTAGCTGCCATTTGATACTCCATACCTGGATTCATTAATTCATGCAGAATGGAAGAATGGAGATTTTCATTTATTAGCTGGAATAATTTTATGAGGAAATGATTATCTTGATCTACTAGTTGCTTATTTAGTGGTAAAGTTTATCAGAAAAGGCAGAATAAGGAATTATTTACTCATTTTTCAAGATAATTGACTTCCTGTCATCCTCAGAAAGTAAATCAGTTAGGGTTTTGTTGTAATTTCCCATGAAATCATGGATTTAAATGTTTGAGAGATTTCAATCTACTGCATTTCGTATTGAAGATCAAATTATCCCATCTGTGGCTGGTAAGATCCTTGTAGATTAGCTCTGAGTCTTTTGACACAATCCTAGTAGTCTTTAGTGTCTTCTTTGCAATCTGGTGTACTAATATGTTCAAGTACATCCTGGATGTTCCAGACACTTCCTCCCTGTCTTTGTTATCTAGTGCTGCTATAACACAAGCACAACAAGTGGGTGGCTTTGACAAATAGACGTTTATTCTCTCACAGTATATGAGGCTGGAGGTCCAACTTCAGGGTGCCAGCTCTAGAAGAATGCTTTCTGTCTCTGTCAGCTCTGGGGGAAGGTCCTTGTTGTCAGTCTTCCCCTGAGTCTAGGAACTTCTCAGCACGAGAACTCCAGAGAGAACATGCTCCACTCCTGGAGCTTCTTTCTTGGCAGCATGGGGTCCCTCTCTCTGCTCATTTCTCTTTCCTTTTATCTCTTACAAGATAAAATATGCTTCAGGCTATTCCCCAGGGAAACTTCGGTTACATGGGTGCTGCATCCCATCCTAATTCTCTTTAACATAAGCTAATCTTGCCTCATTAATCATAGGCAGAGATTAGGTTTTAGGACACATCGGATAATCGCATCAGATCACAAAATAGACAACCATAATACTGGGAATCGTGACGTAGTAAACTTGATACACATTTGTGGGAAACAATTTATAACTTTCCACAATTTGACACCCCAAATTCATCTACTTGCTACATGTAAAACACATTCACCCTATCGTATCATTCCAAAAGTCTTTAAATCAACTCCTAGTGCAAATTCCATTTTCTGAAAAATTCTCCTTTATCTGTGAAATCTAGAATACAAGTTACCTGTTTCCAAAATACAGTGGTAGGACAGGCACAGGGTAGACATTTCCATTACAAACAGGAGAAATTAGAAGGAAAGAAGGGGTATCAGGCACCAAGCAAGTCAGCAGAACACAGAACATGAGCTTTCAGGACTTGAAAATAATCCTGTGTTCTCATGAAATCATTGCATCGATGGCCCTGTCATCCAGACCCTCGGTACTGGCACACTCACCAGATTGTGGGTAGAGGCCCCTCAGTATGGGCTCCAACCTTCCAGGTGGAGTGGCAACGCCATTGGTATGGTAATTCTGCTCCCTCGTCTTTGGGCTGCCCCGTTCCCCTAGTTCACTTGAGTAGCAACTCCACCCGCAGACCCCAGCAGGCCCCGTTCTGCTCTTTGGGCATGGCAACCCTGTCCCCTCAGCTTTGGGCAGTGCGTCCAGCCCTATCCCACTGACACTCTTGAAAGACAGCCTCACACTCTGGAACCAAGTTGGAAAAGATCTAACTCTGAAACCTAGGAGGCCATTGTCTCTGCCCTTTGAGATCCAGCAGGCCTTGCTTCCACCCTTTGATACCCTAGAGGTCAGGGTCTTATCCTTTGGGACTGAGGCAGCTGCATCCTTTTTTTTCTAAAGCAATTTTTGCAATATAGTCACCAATGCAGTTGCAGAGAAACAAGTTGTCATTTTATAAGTTTGACACTACTATCCTACAAAATTGTAGAAGATTATTAAAGTGTTTATAAGCACTTAAGAAATAGTAACCAGAGAAACATATCTTGGTAAACTAACCTCATTCCCTTTGTTGTTGAGGATGTTAAGTCAATAAATCAGGAGAAAGTAATACTTTGTCTTATTTAGGCAAGATCTTAACCTTTCATAACATTGTATAACAGATGGAGAAGTTTGGTGTGTATGTTGGTTGAATTACAGTTAGGTATATTTTGTAGAAATCCTGGTTGATACAGTATATTCAAAAAGCAGTTAATAGGTTGTTTGAATTAGCTCAAGTTTCACAACCAGATTCAGGAATATCATTGACTCCTATCTTCTCTGCTTGAAAAGAATGCATCTGGACTAAGTTTTAAACTCTATATTCCGTGTTTACAGAAACATTTACAAACTAGAGTATATTTAGAGGAGAATGAAATTATGAAAGGAAGGCAACTTTTCAGGTATTTTTAAAGTTTTACAAGATTAATTTATATGCCATTAAATGCACCTGTTTTAAATATACATTTCAGTGATTGCAGTAAATTTGTCCTGTTCAGCAGCCACCGCCACAATCTAGTTTTAGAATATTTCAGTTTTGCCAAAAGGTTTGCGTGTTCTCATTTATTTACAGTTAATCTACACTTCCAACTCCAGCCCAAGGCAACCACTGTTTTGCTGTGTGTCCCCATAAGTTTTCTATTTCACATAAATGAAATCATGAAATACATATGATATGTACATGTCTGACTTCTTTTACCTAGCAGTGTTCTTGCAGTTCATAGCTCATGCCTTTTAATTGTTGAATAACATTCCATTGTAAGATTTGAAGCTGTGGTGCCATCGTGGTTAAGAGCTACAGCTGCTAACCAAAAGGTCGGCAATTCAAATCCACCAGCCACTACTTGGAAATGCTATTGAGCAGTTGTTCTCTGTCCTAGAGGGTTGCTACGAGTTGGAATTGACTGCAACGGGCTTGGGCTTGGTATGGATATTCCACATTTGGCTTATCTGTTCACCGATTGGTAGAGATTTGGATTGTTTCCAGTTTGGGGCTACTCTGAGTAATGCTGCTGTAAACATTTATATACATGTCTTTGAGTGGAGATATGTTTTCATCTCTTTAGAATAAATTTCAAGTAGTAGAATTCCTGGAACACATGGTAAGTTTTTGTTTAGTTTTTGTAGAAAATGCCAGAATGCTTTCCAAAGTGGCTATACGATTTTACATCCTCTCCAGGAAGGCATGAGGGTTCTAGTTTCCACACATTTGGGCCAGCACTTAAAATTGTCTTTTTTTGTTTTTTAATATTATTATACTTATGGTGGTTCCAGTGTCTACACATCCTTAATGACACTGTCTTTTTTAATATAGTCATTCTAATGAGTGAGTAGTAGCCATATATGTTTTTAATTGAAAAAGAGAAATTATTTTCCCGAGAAAGTATTTGAGGATAAATGATAGTTGTTTGCAAATATGTGCTCTCTGGAAGAAAGAGTGTATTTATACTACAAAGCTTCAGAAATTAGAACTGGGACTAATGATGGGTTTTCTAGGGAGCCATATTGTAGTATAACATAAAAAAAAATCATAAATGCTGTGGACTGTCTTGCAAAGTAATAGCAACCTTTTTATTGAGTTCAGGTGCATCACTTAAGGTTCTCAGTTATGGTTAAAAAAAATGGACTGACTGACTAAACCAGAAAAGGAATGTATTGTAGGGATATGGGGGTGCTCATAGAAGCAAAGGAAATGCCAAACAGTGGTTTACTTGGAAAGGACAGAAAGCAGGTCAGCCCAAGGGATCTCAGTAGCAGGAACCAATGGACAGTCTCCTCGGAGAGTCATTGTCAAGGTGAATCAGCATTATTTTCCTATCTGGTAACGCTCCACACAAGATTTCAATTCTAAGGGGAGGAAGTCTGCTTAGCCTAGTTTAGTTTACATGCCTACTTATGGGGCAGGAAGAGACACATATTGAATTCTCACCTTGCATGCAGGAGACGATCGTTGAGTTCTCAGCCACTGCCCCTCATGTCTCAGTCAGTGGAGGCTTGTGTGTTGCTGTGATGCCGAACAGATTTCAGGGAAGCTTTCAGAATGAGGTGGACTAAGAAGAAGCACCTGATGATTTGCTTCAGAAAATCAGCTTATGAAAACCCTATGGACCAAAATGATCCAATCCACAACCCAGACAAGATAGCGTTTAGTTCCATTGTGCATGAAATCACCATGACTCAGAGGCCAACTCTAGGGCATCTGACACCAGCAACAACAGTTGTAGTGGTGGCAAGGCTGATAAACCTCTAAGTCTGTTTCATTCACTGAAGATTTATTAAATGCCTTCTTTTTTCTATAATTCAGCAAAATCAACACCTGTATGTTGGAATCGACTCAATAGGACACAACCACAAACAACAGGGCTTTATCCTCAAAATACTTTGATACTCAAAGCTTTTTTTTTTTTTAACCTACATTGTAAAGATTCTTTAGGTTAAAAAAGTTGCCTTTTATTTTCTGGAAGAAGAAAGATGCTAATTTCATTTTATTAAATAGGGATACAAACCTGCATAATTGCACATGAACATATTCCCATGGTTAAATGGTTCCACCAGAGAAGATAAATCTTGTGATTCCCTAACCTATCCTCCTGTATGATTAATGGTAGATCTTCTATGCTTACATGTCTTATGTTCCTACATGTAGTTAATTGCCTGTTCTTACTTGGAGATTTTTTTTTTAACATCTTAAATGTAGATAGAATTATGCTGTATATATTCTTTGCAATTAAAATTTTGTTTTGCTCAACAATATCTGAAGTACATTGTTATAGGCTTTTTATATTGTAAGTGATAATGTATTGACAGTACATGTGGTTATTTAAGAGTGTATTGTAAACCCTAGAGCAACCACTAAAAATGGTGAAGCAAAAAGTTACAACCAACAAGCTAACAGACACAATGCAGTACGAGAAAATGTTCAATCCAAAAGAAGGCAGAAATTAGATTTTAATTAAAAAAATAGAACACAATCTCATTTATGTAAAATGAGAGGAAAAGGCAGTATGTAGACACCAAAGTTGATTAGTGGTTATTAGGGATGAGAGAGAGACAGAATGGAGAGGATTAATCATGTTGAGTAAGGGTAGGATTGCACAAGCCATTATTATAGTTGCTGTCAATAAGTTGTATACCTGTAAAAAGTTGAACTGACGGAAGTTATGTGATTTATATACATATACAGTGACAACAAAAACAAAAAAGTAGCTTCTGAGGCTACTTGTCTACAACCAAAAACCTCATGGGATTTGATTCCTTGATAATAGAGGGTTAGGGACATAATTTCATGGGACATCCCAATTAATTGGCCTAATAATTTGTTTAGTACTCATGTTTTACCTTCTAGTTTGTTGTGCAGTGTCTGGAGTCTTATAAGCATGCAAGCAGCCATCAAAGGCACAACAATTGGTCTTTCTTTGTTTGCAACAGTGGAGGAAGGAAACTCAGGAACAGGAGAATATGGAATATATGGCTAATTGCCTCATTTGCCATGAGACTGGATGAACTGGATGGTGCCTGGCTACCGTTGCTAAATATTTTGACCAAAGTTGTATCAGAATAATCCTGATCAAAAGTGGGAAAATGTAGAGCAGAATTTCAGATTATCAATAACTCCAGCATTTTAGGAGCTAAAGGGGCTAGATGAAGCCCTGAAAATATTGCTCTTAGATAATCTTTCCCTGTTTTCAGTATTTTGCCTTCAATTCATTTTTGTGATTTCCCTATCTGGGTTAATATCAGGTTACTCTCTTCTGCATTGTAGTCGTGGGTTGTTATCTGATGTTACTGATTTTCTAACCCTTTTGCATTTCCTGTCATTGTGGTTTTTGTCAATTCTTTAAATTTCTGTTTATCTGCAAGTGTCCTAATTTCACCACCATATTTGAGAGACAGTTTTATTGAATATGAGTCAGATCTGACTTGACAGCACTTGGCTGGCATTCTTGGTTGGCAATTTTGTTCCCTCGAGGTTTTGTGTATGTCATCCCGTTACCTTCTTGCCTGCATGGTTTCTGCTGAGTAGTCCAAACTTAGTCTTAATTGGCAGTGGTTTTTTTGTTTGTTTGTTTTTTGTAGATTGGAAACCATGGTGGCGTAGTGGTTAAGTGTTATGTCTGCTAACCCAAAGGTTGGCAGTTTGGATCCACCAGGTACTCCTTGGAAACTCTATGGGGCAGTTCTGCTCTGATCTGTAGGGTCTCTATGAGTCAGAATAGATCCAGCAGCACTGGGTTTGGTTTGTGGTTTTTGGTTTTTTTTTTTTCAGATTATTTCTCATTTATCCTTAGCCGTTTTTAAAATTGTCACTGTATCTTTAGTTTTGGCAAGTTTGGCAGTTGGTTTCAGGATTAGTAAAGATGACACAGAGAGGAGGTTTATGTGGCCTCTACCTCATGAGTCAGCTTTGTGCTGTTGATCTTGCTTCTCTTTTCCCCTTATGGGATTGGAGGAGGTCAGACACTATCCTAAAGCTGCTTCTACATGATATTAATCCTTCTTTAAATATTTTGGAGAACATACTCGATATGATTTCAATCCTTTTAAATTTTATAATATTTGTTTTATAGCTTAACAATTTGTCTATCCCAGTGAATGTTCCATGTGCACTTGAGAAGAATGTGTATTCTGCAGGTGTTGGGTTGTTGCGTGGGATATTATATAGATATTAGTTTAGTTGAAGTGGTTTCACATTATTCAAGTGTGGTACTTTTTAAAAATTAATTCTTACCTTTTTTTTAATGTATCAATGAAAAAGTTTTTGTGTGTTGTTCCCCATTTCCCCCCTAAGTTTTGTGGTTTTTATTGTGGGAATATGAATAGCACTTTGAATTTTAGGAACATGTATATTGAGACATATATATTAAACATAACTGTATGTTTAAGTGAGTAGATTTTGTGTCATATAAATTCTACCTCGGTAAAGTTGATTTGAAAAGAAATGAATAATTCTGGAGACTGTGGAATATGCTTTCTTAGAATAACAAATCATTTTATTAGAAAGTTTTTGAAGTCTTACTCCTTTAAAAGAAATTTTTATTTATGACACCGTTTTTAGTAAATGGTGTTTAAATGCATTTTTCTATGTCCTACTGTTTCATGTGGGACTTTTTTCCCACAGAAGGTTGATTATTTTGTCTTTGAAATTCTTTAATGAAATGTCCACATTTATTGCTGTTTTTGAAACTGCAAGGAATTACTGATAATTGGTAATATCTCACCTTAAAATTCTAGCTGTGAGCCGTGCCAGGGTAAGAGAGTGTATTTACCAGCAGTTACTCTTTAATATACAATGTTCTCAGAGTTGCATTTAAAAATGCAGGTCTGATTTAGGTGAAAAGCAATTTTGCATAGCTTCAAAGTCTAAATTATCCTTCAAAAGTAAGTGGACTTGTCGAGTTATCTCAATGGATTGACTGAGAATTAAGAGGAATCAAATCATAGCTTTCATTACAAGTCATTAGCTTGCAAAAATCATTTTTCAGTAAGAAGGCCAATCATTGAACAAATATAAGTTGCATGGGAAAATACTGTTTTAGTATGCTAGAGTGATACTTTTTAGCTTTCTAAGAGAATCAAATTCAACACAACAAAACTCAGTATCTACGAAAGGTGAGGCATGGTATAAGTCCACTTTAACTACAGTGTATAATTTTGTAGGCATGTTTTTAGACTTGTAACCAAGTTTTAATATTAAAATCAGCAAACATCATTGAGCTTCAAATTATGAAAACTAAAATGACAAGGGTGAGTGCTTATTGCTGTTGCTATTTTTCCTAATTTTAACTTTAATTGATCAATCTTTGAATGGTTAATTCTAGATGATATTGTTAAGTCATTCATGATTTAGTTTTAGCGGGAAAAACTGATATATATAAAAATGAATGAACACGCATTAGAAATACATATATTGTATCAAAATATTAAACTGTATTTATTAATAAATTTAACTTACAAGTTTAGATACAAATTAAGAAACCTCCATTATTTTCATCAGATGCATTTCTTATGTTTTAGCAGTTACTACAACTTATTATATATATTTATATGTGTGTTCACTTGTCTAATGTCCATGCCTCATATCTCAATTATAAATATGTATATTTTAACCACCCTATATACACCAAGCAATGTATCTGGCATAGTATATCTCTTAGTTATCTAGTACTGCTTTAAAGAAATAGAAATGGTTGGCTTTAAAAAGAGAAATTTTATTTTATCACAGTCCAGTAGGTTCAGAGTCTAAATTCAGGGCGTCAGCTCCAGGGGAAGGCTTTTTCTGGTGGCTCTGGAGGAAGGTCCTTGTCATCAATCTTTCCCCAGATTGTGAACTTCTGAGACGATGGGGACTCCGCTCCTTTCTTAAGGATGCACTCAGCTCCCAGTACGGCTTTCTCCATGGTGTGAGCTCCCCAATTCTCCATTTGCCTCTCTTTCCTTTATATACAAGAGGCTGCCCCAAGTCACAGTATAATCCCACATGTGGAGTCCTGCCCCACCAACACAACTGCTGCCCATCCTCCCTCACTGACATCACAGAGGCCAGATTTACCACATGGAGGAACCTCACAATAACAGGAATCATGGCCCAGGCACATTGCTGCACACGGGGTGGGGGGTGGGGTGGGAGGAGAGGGGTGCAGGGATACAATACAATTCATGACAGTATATAATCAGAATTTTTTCAGATGAAGAAATAAAATCTCAAGAGATTTGCCTTGAAATCCATTCTTACTAGTACCTTCAGTAAGTCCTTTATTCTCTTTCTACCTTGGTTGCCTCACTGGCTTTAGTAGAAAATAATGATACTTTATATGTAGTACTTAAACTTTGTAATACTCAAAATATTTTCATAGCATTCACTAAATGATTACTGTGTGCCAGATATTGTTCTAGATATTAGGAATAACAGCAGTGAACCAAAATACAAAGACAAAAATATGTGCCTTCATGGCCACATTTTAGTGAAAGCTCTAGTTTTTGTTGAGGGGAGAATGATGTGAAACAGGGGCAGAGACGCACCAGCTCCAGAATCTAGTGACATTTATTCAAGGAGCGAATGGGGTCTGAACTGAGATGTGGCTCAGCCTGCTCCCTGGGCAGTAGAGCATGTTTTTTATAGTTTTAAAGTTCCTGTGAGGTAGTGTAGGGTGAGGGAGTCCATGGTTTGATAAGGAAAGAAAGAGAAGAGGGGTAGCAAGAAATTCTGATTAGGGGATTTATGGTGTGATAAGGAAGAAGTGTTGATTAGAAAGGGGAAGGGGAAGGTTTGTTTATGGTCAAGATTTTGATAAGGGAAGAGATTTCAGTTAGGAGGGTCGGGGAGGCAGGCATAAAGTTATCTATGGTTTTATGGTTATACCAGGTGAGGCATACCAGGCTGTTTTTGGTCATCCCTGTGGGGTATGCATACCAGGCTGTTTTCAGCTACTGGCAAGGTCTGATCATTGGATAAAACGACTTCCTTGAATTTCAGGGACTGTGTTCCCTCAATGACCCCCATGAATTTCAGGGAGAGTCCCCACAGTTTTCTGTTTGTTTCTGTTTTTATTATACTTTAAATGAATGTTTACAAACAAATTAACTTATCTTTCAATAATTCATACATGAATTGTTTTGTAACATTGGCTGCAATCCCCACGATGGGCCATCACTCTCCCTTCCTGCCCTGGGTTTCTTGTTTCCATTCGTGTTTCTCCTGTTCCTTTTTGCTTTTTGGTCTTTGCTTTTGAGCAAGTCTTGCCCACATGGTCTCTTATACATGATTGGAGTGAGAAGCACATTCCTCATATGTGTTGTTGTTTGTTTAATAGGCCTGTTTAATTTTGAACTGACGGGTACACTTCTGGAGTGGCTTCAGTTCTGAGTTAGTATTGCTGGAGAAGCCCGGGAGTTCTGCTACCTGCCACCAAAGCCAATTCACTGAGACAGGAACTTTGGGCTGAGATCAAAGGTTTCATTTGCAAGCCAGCATTGCAAGGGAACAGGAAGATACTCTAATCTTCAAAGCCTATCGAAACTGGTCAGGCAAAGTCTGAGTATTTAAAGGGAAAGATGTAGGGAACAATGTGGGCAGCTGGGGCATCTCGGGGTCAGCTGAGTGAAAGTCAGCTGAGTAGAGGCCGACTGGGCAGAGGTGGTCAACTGGGTGGAGGTCCACTGCGTGGAGGTCTGCTTCTCAATCGCAGGATCTCACAGCCTTCAAGAAAAACAAAGTGGTGTTAGACTCCTCTGGTCAGTAACCTAGAAGAATAATGCTCAAGCACAAGTTACTTTTCCATCTTCCCGGCCTCCTGCTTGATTCTTTTATCATTTGTTTTATCAAGACAAAAGGAGTCATGTATTGTCTATAGTTCACTGAATCTATAGTGGAACCTACAGAGGGCTTCACCCTAGTGTCGCAGTCTGGGGCTTGTGCAGTGTGGAGGTCATGTCTTTCCTTTTGCATCAGGGGTGAAACAATGTCTCTAGGTCCCCTTAGGTTTGAGCACCCCTGACATGGAGGCTATTTCAGGCTCTGGCTTCATTAGCAAGGTGTTGGAAGGTTATAATCTCAGGGTTCAGCCAGGCAGTGTCAGACCAGTGAGTCTGGTCTTTTTTGTGTGAATTTGCATTTTGTTCTACCTTTTCTCCCGATTTGCCCAAGATCCTCTATTGTAATCCCTGTCAGAGTGGTTGGTGGTAGTAGCCAGGTGCCATCTAGTTCTGGGCTCACGCTGGTGGAATCCGTGGTACTTGTGGTCCATTAGTCCTTTGAACTAGTATTTCCCTTGTCTTTGTCTTTCTTCGTTCTCTTTTACTCTGAATCAATTGGAACTAATAGATGTATCTTGCATGGGCACTTGCAAGCTTTGAAGACACCAGAAGCTACATGAAAGTTGGATGTAGAATATTTTCTTTATCAACTGTGTTATTCCAGTTGGCTTAGATGTCCCTTGCTACCATGGTTCCAGTAACTTAGCCCCAGTAACTTTGTTCCTCAGGGTGTTTGGATGTCTCTGTGAAAGTTTTATGACTTTGCCTTGTTAAATTGTGTTGCCTTCCCCTATACTGTGTACTGTCTTCCTTTTCACAAAGATTAATACTTATCTGCTATCTAGTTAGTGATATCACTTCTGCAACCCTCCCCTTCCTTGTAATGATCAAAGATTATTTATCTCCAGGTGTAAACCTTTTCTTGAGTTTTAAATAGTGGTCCCATAAGGTATTTGTCCTTCTATGATTGACTTTTTTCACTCAGCATAATACCTTCACATCCGTGTTGTGAGATATTTTGTGGATTTATCATTTTTTCATTATTGCTGCATTGTTTTCCATTGTGCATTTACACCATAATTTGCTTATACATTTATCTGCTGATGAATACTTAGGTTGTTTCCAGCTTCTTCTTCTTATAAATAATGTTGCAGTGAACATGAGTACATCTGTGTTTACTTGTGTGACAGCTCTTATTTCTCTAGGATATATTCCTAGGAGTGGGACTGCTGGATCGTATCGTACTTCTATTTCTAGCTTTTCAAGGAAGGGCTGTGTCATTTTCCATAGTGGTGAAAGCAGAGAAGTAAGCAGAGACAAGTGGGATTTTATGGCCCCAAGAAAGAAGTGCCAGGAGTGGACCATATTCTTTGGACCTAGGATCCATATACTGAGAAGGTCCTAGAACAGACAAAGATTGATAAGAAGGACCTTCCTCTAGAACCGAAAGAGAAAGAAAGCCTTCTCCTGAAGTGGGCATCCTGAATTTGGACTTCTAGCCTCCTAAGTGGTGAGAGAATAAGTTTCTGTTTGTTACAGCCATCCACTTGTGGTATTTGTGTTATAGCAACACTCGATAACTATGACATTTCTTCAATCTCTTCTGTTGTTATTGATCTGGTCAGATTTTGATTCAGGTAGATAGTGTTGTAGAAATTTGACCATTTTCTCCTGGCTCTTAAGCTTGTTAGAATAGAGCTTTTAACAGTATTCTGTTAGATTCTTTTTATTTCAGTTGGGTCTGTTGTGGTATTACTCATCTCGTTTCTTATTCAGGTGATTTGCTTCCTCACGTGTTTTTCTTTTGCCATTTTTGGCCAATGGTTTGCTGATTTTGTTGATCCTTTCCAAGAAACAACTTTTGGGCATGATTCTTGACTGGTTTTCTGTTCTCTTATTTCATTTATGTCTACTCTAGTTTTCATTATTTCCTTTCTTCTGGTACCTATGGGTTTCTTATGCTCTTCTTTTTCTATTCAAGTAACAGGGCTCATGTTTTTGTGGCCAGTTCTTTTTTAATGTATGCATTTACTATTATAATTTGGCCTTTGAGAATTGCTTTTGTTGTGTATTTGAATTCTCATTTGATGCTAGGAATTTTTTTTATTCCCTCAGATTTTTTTTCCTATTACTCCGTTGTTGTTAAGCAAAGTGTTATTCAGTTTCCATGTACTTGTTTATTGTCTTTACTCTTTCTGCTATTGATTTCTATGGCATTGTGATCAGAGAGAATGCTTTGTGTTATTTCAGTGTTTGGGATTTTATTAAGGGTTGCTTTGTGGTCTACAATGTAGTATATTCTGGAAAATGTTCTATGTGCATTAGAAAATAATGTATACTCTGTTTGGGTGGAGTGTTGTATATATGTCTATGAAGTCAAGTTGATTTGGGCCTTTAGCTCTTCTATACCTTTGTTGAGTTTCCTTCTAGATTTTGAATCCTTTACTCAGAGTGTTGTCTTGATATCTTCCACTATTATTGTGGAAGTATCTGTTTCTCTTTTCAGTACTGTTAGAGTTTATGAGGTCTGACAATTAAGTCTGTGAACTTAATTCTTGTAAGTGCTACATACCTCACTGCTGAATATCACTGTGGTCATCTTCGAAATACTCCCCTTGGAAAGCTGTGTACCAATGCCAGCTCCAAGTACACCCTTCAAAGCAATTTTGGAACTCTTTCTGGAAGTGGCCCATTGTACACGGTGGCATGGTAGCAAGTTTGCAAACTTAATTGTATAGTCATCTGTGAGGAGATTTTAACCAGTAAACAAATAACTGTATGCGAGCACCCTCCCTACTCACCTGGTCTAGTCCCCAGTGACTTTTTTCTTTATCTGAAGATAAAGGAAATACTGACAGGAAGACGTTTTGATGATATTCAGGACATCAAGGGTAATATGATGACAACTCTGATGGCCGTCCCAGAAAAAGAGTTCCAAAATTGCTTTGACGGGTGGCCTAACTGCTGGCACTGGTGAATAACTTCCTGAGGGAAGTACTTCTAAGGTGACTGTAGTGACATTCAGCAGTGAGATAGGTAACACTTTTTCTAGGATGAGTTCACAGACGTAATTGTCAGACCTCATGTATTTTGAAGCCCTGCCATTTTGTGTGTAGATTATTAAGATTGTATCTTCTTGGTGGATTGTTCCTCTAATCATTATATGTCCTCCCTTGTCTTTTGTTGTTGATTTTGCCTTAAAATCTATTTTATCTAAAATAAATATTGCCACTCTTGCTCTTTTTTGTTTACTGCTTGCTTGTAATATTTTTTCCATCGTTTGATTTTTAATATACTTATGTCTTTGTGTCTAAGATGTATTCCTTATACTGTGTGTGCCACTCTGTCTCTTTACAGGTGCATTTAAAACATTTACTTTCAGTGTTCAAGTATGAGTTTATTGTTGCACTTTTTGGGGGAGGGTGCTGACATTTTGTTTGTTCCTCTTACTCTCCTGTGCTAAGTTCATTTTGTTTGTGGATTTTCTTTTCTTTCATTATTGTAGATTTTACATTTATTGAGTATCCTAGTCATCAATTGCTGCTATAACAGTAATACCACAAGTGGATGACTTTAACAAAGAAAAGTTAGCCTGTCACAGTCCAGTAGGCCAGATGTCTGAATTTCGGGTACTGGCTCAAGGGAAATATGCTGTGTCTTTGTTAGCTCTGAAGGAAGGTCCTTGTGTTGCATCACACTTCCTTGCTTAGTTTTGCAAGTATCTGGGTGCCAGAACCTCAGATATGAAGGATGTGTTTTGCTCCTGGCACTGTTATCTTGATAATATGAGGTCTCCAACTCTCTGCTTGCTTCCCTGTCTTTTATCTCGTATTAGATAAACTGGTAAAAGGGAGGGAAAGCCAACAGCCTAAGGAGACTCCCTTTACATTGGATCAGAGACTCCCTTTACATTGGATCAGAGAGATGACTTGGTAAGGGTGTTACAATCCCACCCTAATCTTCTGTAATGTAACCCAGCCTTGCCTTCTTAACCACAAGCAATGATTAGGATTTATAGGAAAATCACAAAGTGGAGGATAACCACACAATAGTGGGAATCTTGGCCCAGTGAAGTTGATACATTTTTAGGGGGACACTTAAACCTATGACACCATGACACTTTTCTTTGTGGTTACTTGAAATTTGCCTTTATTGTTATGAGTGTGAACCAGTCTTTTATTAGTTGTCATCACCTTGACTTCCTGTCCATTTGTTAATTCTATACTTACACTGCTTATTCCCTGTTACTGTTTTGATGTTGTTGTCATTTACTGATTGATGTCTCTGTTTCCCTGTTTTAAGTCATTTTACTTTGTTTTATGGTTGAGATTTCTTTACTTAGGTTGGTATCTGACTGATGCTGTTCTGTGTCCTAGACAGGTTGTTGGCTGATGTTGTTGGTTTTCTAACTGAAAGACTCCCTTTAATATTTCTTATAAGCTTTATTTTTATTTATTTATTTTTATAATTGCCCTTAATTTTTGTTTATCTGGAAGTGTCTTAATTTCACCATGTTTGAAAGGGCAATTGGAACTCTGATGTCCCAGTGGTTAAGAACTATAGCTGCTAACCAAAAGATTGGTACCAGCTGCTCCTTGGAAACCCTATGGGACAGTTCTGCTTTGTCCTATAGGGTTGCTATGAGTCAGAGTCAACTTGATGGCAACAGATTTGGTTTGGTTTGTGCAGGTATCTTCCTCTTCACTGGCATTTTTTTTTCTTTCAAATATTGTACATGCCATCCCATTGTTTTCTTGCCTGTATAGTTTCTGTCAAGTAATTAGTACTCAGTGGTACTGATTTCCCTTTGTACGTGACTCTTCATTTTTCTCAAATTACTCTCAGAAATTTTTGTTTTTGGTATTTGCAAGTGTTATTATGATATGTCTTGGTGACTTTCTTTTGGGATGTTTCCTGGATGGATTTTGTTGAGTTTCTTAGATGCTCAGCTTTTCATCTTTGGTTAGTTTTTTGTCAGAAAATCTTGAACAATCTTCTCTGTATTTTCCATTTTCTCCCCATGTTCTGGCACTCTGATCACACCCAAATTTTGCTCTTGTTTCCCTCATAACTGTAGATTTTCTTATTTCTTTTTTCTGATTTTTTTTTCCTCTAATAATGTGGCATGGATTGATTTTGTTGCATGATTTTCCTGCATGGATTTGTCTTCAATTTCATTGATTCTTCTTTTATTTTTGAAATTTTTTCCTGACTCCTCCTATTGAGTTGTCCATTTCTGACATTTTATGGTTTTTCTTTTGGATTTCTTGTTGCTGTTTATGTATGACTTCTAATTATTTGTTTCAGTGTTTTATTCTGGTATTATTGTCTTGAATCCTTCTATTTCTTTGTGTTTTCCTTGTTTTTTTAATAATTTTTCCTTGGTTTTATCTGTGTTTTCCTTGACCTCTTTCCTAAACTCTTGGAGAGCTCTAAATGTTAGTCTTTTGAATTCCATATCAGGTAACTCTCCTGGCTTTGCTTCTTCTGGAGGGTCATCTAAATAGTGTGGTCATTTGCTGGAGCTATCTTGTATTACATTTTTATGAGTTTTGATGTTGTCTGCTATCTCTGAGACACGAAGGTATAATTTTCTTCATTTATTGATTGTGTATTCATTTGTCTCATCCTGTTTTTTGTTATATTTTGATGCCAGGTTTGTTTTACTTCTTGCTTATCTGTGGGCATGATAGTTCTCACTAGCTTGTTCAGGTAGGCATGACAGCAGCAGTTAGGGCAAGACCACTTCCCTGTTCATCAGTTCAGCAAGATAGCTGAGGGTGGATTGGTTTGGTGCTGTCTGCCTCCTCACGTTGGTCAAACAGTATGATAGCGTTCACAGCTCCTTACCAGATAGGTGGGAGTGTTGCACATGGAACAGAACTGACTCATTTCTCAGCATTCCATAGCTGGTCAAGTGGTGGGGAGAGGATGATGTAGGCCTGTTGCAATGGTGGGAGTGACCACTGTAGATACTCCTACTGTACCAGTGTTGGGGGCTGTGGAGAAGGGAGGTGGTATAGACCATTAGGTAGTGAGGAGGAGACACCAAGCTAGAGAAAAAAAGATGTAGCTAGTGTTGGGGTTGGGTGCACCTGTGGGAAAGAATAGCCTGTGATGTATGAGGCTAGATGAGAGGTAGATAGAAAAAGGAAGAAAGAAAAAGACAAAAACAGAACATTACATGGTAGTCCAGTGAGCAGGTAGACCCAGAACAGTGGTCCATGGTAGCAGGGTGAGGGTTGGTGGCATGAGGTGAGATGGTATACAAGGCTAGGTCAGTGCAAGAAGGAAAAGGAAGGAAGAGGAAAGAAAAGATAAACCTAGCAACATGGTGGGAGCTGACATGATGGGGGTGGGGCAGATCTGAGGCCCAGTTGAGAGGGAGAGAATGTGATGGATGGACCTAAATGGGAGGGAAGAAGCAAAGAAAGAAGAGCAAGAAGCAAAAGGAGAAAACAAAAAGACTGCAGCCAGAGCTGGCTAGTGGGACAGTGCAAATCCAGGGTGACTCTCTAGGTGAAGTGGCAAGACATGGTTCAGTGAGAAAGGGTAACCTACTGCTGTCGAGTTGGGTCCACCTCATAGTGACCCTGGAGGTCAGAGCAGAACTGCTCTATAGAGTTTCCAAGGAATGCCTGGTAGATTTGAGCACTTAACCCACTATGCCACCATGGTTTCCATGAGAAAGGATAGAGTTGACATAAAGGGCTAGGTGGGAAGAAGAAAGGAAAGAAGGAAAAGGAAAGGGGGGAAAAAAACAGCACAACAGGAGCCAGTGGGTGAGGACAGGATGGACCATGGGCCAGTGGCTTTCTAGCCTAGTGGTAAGCTTTGGCCCACTGGGAAGTGGTGAGGAAGAGAATGATACTAGGTAAGAGGGACAAGGAAAAGGAAAAGAAAAAAAGAGTGATGTAGCAGGAACTTGAGGTTAGGGATGGGATGGGCCTGAAACTACTGTGAGTTAATAATATCTGTTTATCTGAGTAGTACCACATGGGATGAACATGCTATATGGGGCTAGGTGAGAGGGGAAAAAGGAAAGGAAGAAAGGGAATGAAGGGAACCTGCAGGTCGGAGTGGGTTGAGCCCAGGGTGTCTCTAGCCAAGTGGTACAATGTGGCCTGTTGGGAAGTGATGGAGGTGGGAGGGAGGAAGAAACTGAGATAATGGAGAGGGGGAAAAAGGGGGCATGGCAGAAGGTGATTGGTGGGGGCAGAGTGAACCTGAGGTGGCAGTGAGTCGGTATCTTTCTAAGCAAGTGGCATGCGTTGCGCATCTGACAGGTAGAGATCAGGTGTGGGACAAAAAGATGGTGGTTAGTAACATGGATGAATTATGTCCTCCTAGAAATGTGTGTATCAATCTGACTGGACCATAACTCCCATTATTGTATAACGGTCCACCATTTTGTCATTTGATGGCATTTTCCCATGTACTATAAATTCTATCACTATGATTTAGCAAGATAGATCAGCAACAGTTATACTGGTGTGGTTTACAAGATTGGATAGTGTTGTAAGCAAATATCTTTTGAGATACAAAAGAGAAAAGGGCTCAGAAAGATGGGACCTCACATTACCAAGAAAACCGTGCAGGGGACAGAGTACGTCCTTTGGATCTGAGGTTACTGTGCTGAGATGCTTCCAGACTAAGGGAAGACTGATGCGTCACAAGGACCTTCCTCCAGAGCTGACACAGAGAGAAATCCTTTCCCTGGACCTGGAGTCTTGAATTTGGGCCTGTAGCCCACTGGACTGTGGAAGAATCAATTTCTCTTTATTGATGCCATCTACTTCTGGTATTTTGTTACAGTAGGACCAGATGTCACCAAAACAGGTAGGAAAGCATGTTTCTCTGGTTACAAGTGCTCTGTCTCCTATTGGAAGTTCTAAAAAGTTGCCTTCTGTTCTCCCTGTCCAGGCTCATTTCTGGCTGTGTTCCAAGACGGCAACACTGTGCCATGGTACGCAGCAGGGAGCCTCCACCTCCATATCTCTCCTTGTTCTTGGTTCTCCATCAGTGTCTTCTTCTGTTTGGTGATCCATCTGTTTCTTTATCCCTTCATTTCAATCTTAGGGTTCTAGAGTTGACATCTGTATCTGTTTAGCTTGATTTTTCAGATCTTTGCTGCAGAAGGATAGGACGATGCTTCTCTTTATAGCGTCGTGTCGGCTCTGCCTCCTCTGTTACTTTTGGCCCTCACAACGAAGTGCAACTAATGTTATTATTAATTTAATTAAAGAGAGGTTCAGTGAGGGTAAGTATTTAGTCAAGGTCTGTCAGTTAGGGAGCCCCAGAGCCAGATATTTTATTTCCAGCGATTTTCTCATTAAACTGTCCTTTCTCCCCTTACTGCTCATCTATTTTGTAGGAATATTTTTCCCCTTAACATTTTTTTTCTTTGCCATTTTAACTATTTTAAGAATGGAATTCAGTGACACTAATTACGATGGCAATGTAAATTGTCACCATTATCTGTTTTCCTATAGGAATTTTTTGAGAAAAAGTGAAATCTAATTTATTCAACAATCTAAGGATAAAATACATTGCAGAAATATAGCGTGATGGCATAATTTAAATTTTAAAACAATGGCATTTTAAGATACCTTAAATACAAAGAAAACTTCAAATTTTAAGACTGAGCACCTTTTTGTAGATTTGGCCTGTTACTGTTAAGTAACACGTGACTCTTCTACCTAGACGCTTTACTGTAGGAGGAAATGTTCTAATGCTATACGTTAATACAAAAATCTGGACAGTGCCCATAGTAGATAACATGTAGTTGCTAAGCAGGGGAAATTATTATGCCATCTACTGCCTCTTATAAGGCATGTCATCATGCAACTCATTTTCTGGATCAGCACACCAAAGGTACCATAAGTAATGTAAATTGTAATAACTTGCTCATTTTTCAACTGAGTAAGCAGTCTGTGTGGAAACAAAACAATCAACTTTGGGCCTCTTCTTAATTTTAGTGGATTCCCTGGAAAATTATTTTTGTCCTTCAAAGTTTGCATCCCTGAGACAATCTTTTACACAGATATTAGCTCATCAGATACCCTATATTCAGTCTTAAAACAAGAATTTTTCTTGATAGTAAGCTACTCAGAAAGAATCAGATATTTATTTTAATGTAAGCACTTCAAATTCTGGAGAAAATTGAATTGCTCAAAAATATGTTTAGGCTTATGTAGAGGAATCTGGATATGGAAAATACATCTGTTGGACAGAGAAGACAAAAGTAATTTCTCCATAAATCTACCCTAAAGGCCATGCATTTGATATAATTCTGTTTGACCTTTTGTTCTTTTGGATCCATGTAGTAGAGTATTCCTCAGTCTGTTCTTTCAGTATGTTTCTTATGGTATTATCAAGAGTTCTTGGAATAGAAGGACGGTTTCTATAAAATATGATGAGAAATGTCCAGTAAAAGAGGTTCCTTTATTACAAGTCTTCTCAGAGTCTTTAATACATTCATGTGTTAGTGTGTATTGTAATCTCTTTTAGGGGCACTGTTTTTTGAGCATTTGGTCACAAGAAAGTTTTTGTTGTAGGAATATTTTGAGTGGCAAGTATTTTGCAGAACACTGTTAATATACAGTACCTGTTGGAATTTGCCTAGTTATAGCCTACAGGGTCCTTAGTATCTACACACTGCTCCTCAGTCATTTTCCAATGAGGCACACCCTTTCTCAGCACTGTTAGTCACACCACATCTTTAAATACCACTTGTCATCTGGTGATGCCCACATACGTAAATCCAGCTAGCTCTGTCTCCTGAGCCATGTTCATAATCAGTTGGGGATCATACTGCTGTAATCCATAGAGTCTCAGCTGGCTAACTTCAGGCTGAATAGGCAAGCAGAAGTCAGATCATAAAGGACCTCACATATCAGGAGTAGGGATTTCAATTTGATCTGTGTGGCAGTTCATGAAGACTCCTGAGTGAGTCTCTAAAATGATAAAAATTTTCACATCAAAGTGATCACTCTGGTTTGGCTGTACAGTAAAACAGTCTGAATGGAGGAGAAATTAAAGGGAAAACACTTGCTGAGTAAAACTAAAGAGAAAAATGATAAAGCCTGAAAAAGGTAATAACAATTGTAGAATGAGGGAAGGAAGCAGATAAAGAATCTATTTAGAAGATACAGCAGGCAAGACCTTATTGTGTGTTTTGTTGTTTTGGTGTCCAGTAGCAAGAAACTCAAATGCTAAAGGAGTTTATTGGCTCATGTAAGTGGACGATTTAGAGAAGGATAAGTGTAAGACTCCACAGTGTCGTCAGTAAAATTTGTTTTTATCTTGCAACTTGGCTTTGTATGGTGTCAGCCTTATTTTAAATGTGAATTCTTTCCTGGTAATAAAATTACTACAGCAATTTTAGGCCTCACTGCAGAATACCACAAGATCCAGAAAAAGTGCATGAGGTGGCCTTCTGGAGGCTTTCTTAGAAGACAGGAAAAATGGTTGTTAGCCCATCCCTAGTCCAATATGGCCAGGGGAATTCCGTGAACTGGTTTTGCCTAAACTTGGATATTTGAATCTATCACTTTCGCAAGGAAGATGAGCCCGTATCATCTTCCTTTAAGGGTCTGCATGCTCCATGCATAGAACTTTCAGGACCAGAATGGATACCAAGGTGAAATCTTTTAGGCAGGTGAAGATGAATCCAATGAGCTTGTCTACAGTGGGCTGTGTACTTTTCCCAGGACACTGATGGTGAAAGGACAAAGATACATACAGGGAGATACAGGGTCAAGGGAAGGATTTTTTTTTTCTTCTCTTCCTCTTTCATTGAAGATAATGACACATGTTCATAGGCTGCAGAGAAGAGTTAGTGACAAGGAAGAAATGGAAGATAAAAGAGAGAGGTCAGTGAGAGTGAAGTCCTAAGAGCTAGAGGACAGGTAGACAGTCTAACGGTCTAGCAGGAGGGTCTCTGAGTTGGAGAAGAAAGGCAAGTGCCCACTAGAAAATCTTATTTTCTCTGTGAAGTGGAAAAAGATGATGGTCAAGACAAGAAGAATGAAGACTTACAAGAGTCAACATGGGAAATGGAAGAGAGAGATGACTAAGAATGTCTAATGTCTAATAGAATCACTGAACAGCATTTCAGGATGGTAACAGCAAAACTGATGAACCAGGGAATTGAGTGTGTTGTCTCACCATGGTTTCCAGCACTCATGTAAGTTTGGAGTGGGCGTCCTTAAAATTGAGCAAGTAAAAGACTATGAGCTCTGTGTATTAGGAAGTGCATATATACGTGAAGACACATGTTCCTAAATAAATCTACTATAATAGTTACTATTTAATAGAATTAGTTATAAATCTTTAATATGGAGTTTTGTATTGCTTTAAGTGGTACTCCCCAGAACTTCACAATAAGGCCTTCTTTGGAAATAGGGTCTTTGCAGATGTTAACTAGTTAAGATGAGGTCATACTGGCTTGGATCTAAATCTGATGAATGGTGTCTTCTGTAAAAGAAAGGAGAGAGAGATTCAGAGACAAAGAGAGAAGAAAGCCATGTAAAGCTGGAGAAAAAGACTAGAGCAACACAGCTGCAAGCTAAGGAACACCAAGCATTGCCAACAACCATCAGAAGCGAGGAGAGCAACACGGGTTGGTTTCTCCCTCAGAGCTTCCAGAAGGAGCCAACTTTGCTGGCACCTTACTTTAGGATGTCTAGTCTCCAGAACTATGAGAACATGAACTTCTGTTGTTTCAAGTTGCCAAATTTGTGGTAATTTGTTACAACAGTCCTAGAAAACTAGTAAAACTTCATTTGTCATTTTGTCTGGTTCAGTAGCAAGCTCTGGAGCAGTTAGGAATGCTTTGGGGTATGGGCTGCAAAAAAATTGACTGGTAGTGGCATAAACAAATTGTGATCCTTTTTTTCTCACTGACAAGCTAGAGCCCAGGGTGATTCAGAAACACAAGGATTTCTTTAAAAGCTCTAGGCTCTTTCTACTCAGCCATCTTTAGGTGTCAGTTTGTCACTGAACTCTCATAAAAGGGCCACTGCTGCTCCCAGCACCACATTCAAGTGCAAGGCAGAAAGAAGAAGAAAGGGAACAATGACTGCTATATCTGTTCCTTTTTTGAGGAAATCAAAAGCTTTCGTGAACCTTCCAGCATACTTCCTTTAGGTTTTATTAGCCAACACCAGGAGTTCCTAGGTGGCATAATAGTTAAGCACTGTACTACTAACTTAAAAGGTGGTAGTTCCCAACATCCAGAGGCACTTCAGAAGTAAAGCCTGGGAATCTGCTTCCAAAAACTCACAGAAGTAAAAACCCTGTAGAATAGTTCTACTCTGTACATAGGGGGATAGCCATGAGGTGGGATTGACTCCATGGCAACTAACAAGTCACCAAGCCCCTAGACCAAACCCCAGCTCACTGCCATCAAGTTGATTCTGACTCATAGAGACCCTTTAGGTCAGAGTAGAGCTTCCAAGGAGCCCCTGGTGGATTTGAACTGTTGACCTTTTGCTTAGCAGATGTAGTGCGTAACCGCTGCACCACCAGGGTTTCCCAAGCCCCCAGGAAGCCTGCAAAAGGCAAACAGGGACTATAAATAGGAGGCAGCAAAGGGGACAGCTACGGAGTCAGCTCAGCCTTAGAGTCTGCTGCAAGTACTTCTCCTGAAGTTTCTTCCTCCTTGGCCCCAAGATTTTGGAGTTTTTTCTGTTTGTTGTTTAAGATATTCAAAATTATGTGCTAAGGCTATTTAAAAAAAACAAAACAAAAAAAACAACTCAGTGCCACTGTGTCTATGCCAACTCAGCAACTAAGGCTATAGGTCTGTTATAAAGTTAGAGTTCAATCCTATAAGAAAAATGGAAATGCATTCCCTGCCTTTTGACTACGATTGCTAAGTGAATGAAATGGGAACTGGGGGCACACACTCCAGATCCTCCTTTACAAGATGACACTGGGGCAGGGGTTTGGTTTTCTTGGATGGACCTCCAAACAGCATGAGTTGAATGGCTTCTTGGCTAGAGATGAATGCCTGAGTCACAGTGTGTTATTACATGCTGGTACTGAATGCTTGAGTCACAGTAAGTCCTTGTTGGGTCAAGCACACAATAAGAGCCCTGTCCTTGAAGGAGTAAAGTGCCAGCTTAAACATGAAACTCCCATACCAATACTGGGACAGCTGATTCAGAGCGCTAAGTGATCCCAAATTGCTGAGCCTTGTTTCTTCAACCAGAGCTCCAGCATCAGAAATGAAGGTGGATGAAAATGAATCCATAATGTAAAATAGATGGTCCAGCCAGAGCAGCCTGCTTTCTCAATGGCAGGAGTGCTGCTCTGGCTGTGGTTCTGTTTTATAAACTGGTCTGTCAGATCACAGACATCAAATGAGGCTAGGATGCAAAAGTCTCCATTGATCCCACTGGCATCTATTGAGCTAACATGATTCATTCTTCATCACCTTCTTCTTGATAAATAGGAACAAAGTCAGGATGATTAAGTGCTTTGAAAGGGTCAGTGTTTCTAGCTCTGGAAATAAACACTGCTTTGCTTTCCCATGTATTTCTCATCACTGGATTTGCTTCAGCATGTACCCAGCAGCAGGGAGACAATTATTTCATGAAAATGTTCTGTTACAGTGACATACATTTGATTTCCTAAAGCCCAGTATGGCCCTGTGACTATCTAGATCCAAAAATGTAGGACAAGCAATTTATATTTAGTGATTAAACACTTTAAAAAGTTGGAAAACTTAAGTTTACGGATATTTAGTGATAGACAAACACTGCCATCAAGTCAATTCTAACTCACAGTGACCCTGTAGTTTCAGAAGAGAACAGCCCCATAGAGGTTCCAGGGAGCACCTCTCAGATTGGAACTGCTGACCTTTTTGTTAACAGATGTAGCACTTAACCACTACACCACCAGGATTTCCAACAATAGCTAGTTTTTTCATTCTTCAGGTAAAAAGACTCAGAAGTGTCAAAGACAATCAAAATTCCCTGGGCATTTCCAAAGGCTATTTGTACTAATGTATAATAAAGAGCCCTGGTTGTGCAGTGGTTAAAGCCCTTTGCTGCCAAACAAAAGGTGGTAATTTGAATCCACCAGCCACTTTATGGGAGAAAGATGTGGCAACCTGCTTCTGTAAAGGTTACAGTCTTGGAAACCCTATAGAGGGCAGCTCTGCTTGGCTCTCTACGGTGACTTTGAGTTGGAATCCACACAACGGCAATGCATGTATACCTCAATACTGACTGCTAAGGGGTAGCAAAACTGAGTTTTGACCTCAGCTCTCTGCCTTGCCGAGCCCTGGTGAAAGATGTCGAGCTGGTTTTTGACTCACAGTGACCCAATGTGACAAAGTAGAACTGTCCCATAGGGTTTCCTAGGCTGTATTCTTTCCTGATGTTTTCTATCATGGAGCTGCTGGGTGGGCTCAAACTGCCAACCTCTTGGTTGGCAGTGGGGTGCTTAGCCATTGAGCCACCAGTGCTCCTCTGGTGAAAACAGTGAAGAACAAATGAAGAACGGCCCAGCAGCATGCAAAGCAGTGCATGGTGGAGGAAAATGGAAGTGCCCAGACAGTCGATAAACTCTTTAGCCTGTCACTGAGTTATTTAGTGGACTATTTCTTTCCTGTAAAAAAAAATAATTTTTTTAATTGTAATTAAGTGAAAGTTTACAGTCCATGTCAATTTGCCATATAAAACCCTGAACACCTGCTGCTCTGCAGCTGTATCTGCCCTCCTCACCCTGTGACACCACACTCTTCTTTTCCTCTCTTCACTTCCAGTATCCACTCAACCAACACTTGTCCCCTCTCCTCCACTGTGTCTTCTCTGCTCTAAAAAGAAACCAATAGGACAGTCTAAACATAAAGGCCACAGACTACCTGCATCAGAGAAGACTGTTTCTTCAGGACATTTGCAGTTGTAAGCATATCAACTCATTTGAATCGGTCCATCCTGGGCCAGCATCAGAGACAATCTCCTATTATATGAACAGAGGCACTGATTCTGATTACATGGAAATAGATGTTTACTGTAAGCTTCTATGAAGAGTAATTATTGCACTGAAAAAGTTTGAAAGAGTTATTCTTTATCTTTACCAACATTGGGATGTAAATGCAGCTGATCTGTAGGGTTCAATAGTGAGAATAAATTTGTATGTTAGATCCAGTTTATATATATATTTTTTTTCAGTATCAAACTCCTGGTGCATTTTTAGTTTTTGTTTACCCACAAATATTGACTTCAAAACTTTGTTTAGGTTACCTCCTTATCAATGTTTTGCTGCTTTTATTGTTCCATAGGTATACTTGGAGCCCTAGTGGTACAGTGGTTAAGAGTTTGGCTGCTAATCAAAAGGTTGGCAGCTCAAATCTACCAGGTTCTCCTTGGAAACCCTATGTGGCAGTTCTGCTCTGTTTTGTAGGGTTGTTATGAGTGAGAATCAACTTGACAGGCTACTTGGACATGGTACATACTTGGATAGCAATTTTGAGCATATTATCAGAAAAATTGCTTCTATGGCTAGACCTGTACCTTGCTGGAGGTAAAAAATCCTGTCTTAATCACCTTTGAAGTATCCCAACAAAGTACGGGTTTATAAGATGTATTGCAATAAAAATTGAGTGAAACTAACTCAAAGAGATGGTTTGGGACAAAGGAAGTAATCTGTCTACATTGCTTTATGTGGAAATAGGCAAGTGGTTTGACTTACATTACAGGTGTATTTTGAGGACCAGTATACAGTGATGGGAGAATAATCATTAGAAGGTGATTGTCGTACAAATTCAAGAAAAAAATCCCACCTGGGTTTTCTTCTATGATCTATCTGCATAAAATCCCCTTCTCTTTGTTTCACTGATGTTGCAAATACCTGAGTGATTTGCTGTTCCCACCCCGTCCTAGATCTGTATAAAACCAAACCAAACCCATTGCCATCGAGTTGACTCCAAATTATGGCGACCCTATAGTTCAGAGTAGAACTGTCTCACAGAGTCCAAGGAGCACCTGGTTGATTTGAACTGCCAGCATTTGGGTTAGCAGCCATAGCTCTTAATGAGGATTTCTGGATCTATATAGTATTAATGCTTTACAGATTTCTCATTCCTACAGAATAGCTGCTTTTCAGATTTAGTACAGCCTCAGGATTTTATTGGGAGTCAGAACAAAGGATAATGTTTGTCACATTGTGTGGGCTGAGGGAAGGTTGAAGGTGATTACCTTTCTGCCTTGATACCCATTGCTCATTTTAAAGCAGAACTTGCGTCCAGGAATGATGTGAGGCCAGGTATATTTATCCACCTGCTGTCCCAAATAGCTGAGTCTGCTTTTTCAGCATTAATTAATATGATCTGGCAGATGTGGCTCTTTAGAAATCAGTTTAGATGATTAAAAGCTGTATTTGCCCAGGGATTCCTAGAATCCACCCCACCCCCAACTTCATGTCCTCCTCATGACTGGGGATCCCTGAGAGACTGAACAATCTTCTTGGGTTTCTTTACACTCCCACTGGGATTTGAAGACTTCATTTAGAAAGTGTCAGCTGCCTTCAATAGGTTTTTATCCTCTGACCCACTTCTGGAAGTTTAATAGAATGAAATAGCAGAGATTCCCTCAGAAAAAGGTATTCAGAACATTTGTTATAACATACTTATAATATCACAACCCTAGAAATAATGAAAAAATGCTAAAGAGGGAGACTAACTGAATAATGATACAACTGCACAGAGGAATCCTTTGCAGCTATGGAAAAGCATGGATTTAACAAGGTGGGAAAATTCTCATTATACAATGTGAAGCGAGAACAGAATAAAAAATACATATATTAGTAATTTTGTGAAACAGACTATATATCTATATGTAAGTTTGGAAAATGTGTTTCTGTATGGGTCACAGTATTACAGATGCTGGTAAATATTTTCTCCATGTAAGTCTCTTCTATAATTTTATCAAGAGTTAATTTCCAATAATAAATTAATTCAGCTATTTTTTCTAAGTGGTAGCCTGAAAAGCAGTAAGTCACTTGCAGAAACTTGTGAGAACATCCTTATGAAGCAGAGAATGTCCAGATGAAAAGCAGGGGCAACAAATTCAGCAGGGGTCAAAGTCCCCAGTGTGGGAGACGGAGTTGTCACAGATTTGGGTCACCCTGGCCTGTGGATATCCAAGGAAAAGGTGAAAAATTTGTGCCCAGTCAAGCAAATACAGAGCTCAGTTCTGATTTTAGAGGATTATCTATTAACACATTCTCTTTTTTTCTATAAAGACACATGGAGTATATGCAATTTAGTGATACCAGTTATGTCAGTGTTAAGATACTCATGATGTTGATCAGAAAACATCCAGGTCCGGCTCTGTTCACTACAGCAGAAGTGCCAAAATGGGAGACGCTTGGGCTAGCAGCTAGCGCTGACCAACTGACTAAGGTAAGATACGGAAGCGGAATGGCAGAGCATAAGGGGCAGGGCCCATGGTAGGTGAAGGTAATGGACAGAGAATGAGCATAGCAGGGAGCACAAGAATCAAGTTTCCTGTCACACCAGTGGAAACCCTGGTGGAGCAGTGGTTACATGTTACAGCAGCTAACCAGTAGACTGGCAGTTTGAATCCACCAGGTGCTCCATGGAAATTCTGGGGAAGCTCTATTCTGTAGAACACCACAATGGGAAATGCAGGTGTGAGTAATCTTCAAAAATCCAAAGATGCAGACAGAAGGAGTGTCTTGGCCATCTAGTGTTGCTGTAACAGAAATACCACAAGTCGGTGCCTTTAAAGGAGATAAATTTTTTTCTCTCTCAGTCCAGCAGGCTAGAAGTCTGGCTTTGGAGCACTGGTTCCAGGGGAAGGCTTCTCTGTCATCAGTCTCTCTCTTTGCCATCAGTCTTCCCTTGGCCTGGGAGCATCTCAGAGCAGGAACCTCAGGTTCAAGGATGTGTTCCTCTCCCGGCACTGCTTCCTTGGTGGTATGAGGTTTCCATGTCTCTCTGCTAGCTTCTGTCTTTTATATCTCATGGACACTGGCTTATAACACTATCCAATCCTGTAGATCTCATCAGTGTAACAACTGCTAATCCATCTTACTACATTATAGTGATAGAATTTACAACACAGAGGGACATCACATCAGCTGACAAAATGGTAGGCAATCATACAATACTGGGAGTCATGATGTAGTCAAGTTGACAGATATCTGGGGGGACACAATTTGATCCATCACAGGGAGCTGCTCCATCACACCTCTGCTCAAAACCCTCCAGTAGCAACTCATTTCACCTAGAGTGAAAACCATAATTATAAAATCCAAATTTTAAAAGTGTACCCTTGGCTTGAGGCATCATGTTGTCCTTTTCCATGTGGCTCTTAGACTGTACAAATGTGACATAATCTCTCAGTTGCTGCCATCTGGACTGGGCTTTTTCT
The DNA here is from genome assembly GCA_028571685.1 of Heterohyrax brucei. NCBI lineage: Eukaryota > Metazoa > Chordata > Mammalia > Hyracoidea > Procaviidae > Heterohyrax > Heterohyrax brucei. Next base: position 113,201,853 of record CM053143.1, on the reverse strand, counting down.
TCTTTGAAGTTTCCCAGAAATCCCAAGAACTACAGCTACTAAACATGGAGCCATGGAATTTATAACAGATTTAATCTAGATTGTCAAAACTGGGGAATAACCCCCCACCCCAAAAAAGCCCTGTTGCTGTCAACTTCAATTCATGTCAACTTCATGTGTTAAACACAAAAAACTACTCCATGGTGTCTTATTGGCTACAATCTTAATGGAAACAGAAAACGGATCACCGGAGCTTTCCTTTTGCAGTACCACTGATTGAGTTTGAACAGGAAATCTTTTGGTTAGTAATTGAGTGCATACCATTTAAGGGGAATCCCTGGGTAATGAATATTTGTATGCTAACTAAAAGGCTGGAGATTGTAATTTACCCAGAGACACTTGAGAAGAAAGGCTTGGAGAGCTACTTCAAAAAAGTCAAGCCAAACTGTGGAAAACAGATTTACTCTAACATATATGGGTCTCGTGAGTTATAAATGGCTTGCCAAGAAAGTAAAAGAAACCTATATAAGTGGAGAAAAATACTCATGCTCATACGAGATATAATATAGTGAAAATGTCTTCATCACAAAACCGTCTACAGATACAGTACAATCCCAATACAAATCCCAATGTCATTTTTTAATAAGATGGAGAAACAAATCACCAACTTCGTATGGAAAGGAAGAAGCCCCAGATAAGTAAAGCATTACTGAAGAGCAAAGTGGAAGGACACGGACTACCTGACTTTAGGACCTATTATACTGCCATAGTAGTCAAACAGTCTGATAGTGGTACAAAAGCAGATACACAGACCAATGGAACAGAATTGAGAATCCAGATATGACACCATCCATCTATGAGCAGCTGATACTTGACAATGGCCAAATGTCTGTGAAATGGGGGAAAAAAACAGTCCTTTTAACAAATGATGTTGGCAAAACTGGATATTTATCTGCCAAAAAAATGAAACAAGACCCATATCTCACACTGTGTGCACAAACTAACTCAAAATGGAATAAAGGTCTAATTATAAAATCTAAAATGATAAAGATCATGGTAGAAAAAAATAGTACAATACTGAGAGCCCTCTTACATGGCATAAACTGACCACAAAATATTACTAACAATGCATGAACACCAGAAGAGAAAATAGATAGCTGGGAGCTCCTAAAAAATCAAACACTGATACTCATCCAAAGACTTCACCAAAATGGTAAAAATATTATTTATAGACTGGGAAAAAAAATTGGCAGCTGCTCATCTGATCAGCATCTTATCTTCATAATCTACAAGATACTTCAAAATTTCAACAAGAAAAAGACAAATAAGCTAATTAAAAAATGGCCAAAGGATATGAATGGGTACTTCACTGAAGAAGACATCCAAGCAGCTACATGAGGAAATACTCATAATCATTAGTACTTTGATAAATCCAAATCAGAGCTACAGTGAAATACCATCTCACCCCAATAAGGCTGGCATTAATCCAAAAAACACAGAACAGTGAATGTTGGAGAGGCTGTGGAGAGACTGGAACTCTTCTACACTGCTAGTGGGAATGTAAAATGGTACAACCACTTTGAAAATCAATTTGGTGCTTTCTTAAAAAGCTAGAAATAGAAATACCATATGATCCAGCAGCCTCTTTTCTTGGAATATATCCTAGAGAAATAAAGATTGTCACACAAATAGACACATACACAACAGTGTTTATTGCAGTACTGTCTACAATAGCAAAAAGATGGAATCAATCCAGGTGTGCCTCAACAACTGGATAAGTTAACTATGGTATACTCACACAATGGAATACTATGCAATTATAGAGAACAGTGATGATCTTAGGAAACATACGTAGAGTAATCTAGAAGACATGGGGATTGAGCCCTCCTCACATATCTGAAGTATACAAGACACAGTCTTGCCATTTTTGCTTCCAAAGAGCATTCTGGTAGCACTTCTTCCAGAACAGATCTGTTCTTTTGCAAGTCCATAGCACATTCAGTATTCTCCTCCAAAACTACAATTCAAGAGCATCAATTCTTCTTCTGTCTTCTTTATTCATGTTACAGATTTTCCAGGCATATGATGTGACTGCAAATGCCATGGCTTGGGTCAGGTGCACTTTAGTCTTCAAGATGACATCTTTACATTTTAACATTTTAAAGAGGCCCTTTGCAGCACATTTTCCCAATGCAATGTGTCTTAATTTCTTGACTGGTGCTTCCATGGGCATTGGTTGTGGATCCAAGTAAAATGAAATACTTGACAACCTCAGTCCTTTCTCCATTTATCACAGTGTTGCTTACTGGTCCAGTTGTGAGGGTTTTTGTTTCTTTGATGTTGATGTGTAGTCCATATTGAAGGCTGTGGTCTTTGACCTTTATCAGTCAATGTTTCAAATCCTCTTGACTTCCAGCAAGGAAGATGATGTCATTTCTGTAATGCAGGTTGTTACTGAGTCTTCTTCCAGTTCTGATGCCCTGTCCTTAATAGTCCAGCTTTTCAGATTATTTGCTTGGCACATAGATTGAAAAGGTGTGGTGAAAGGGTACAACCCTGATGCACACCTTTCCTGACTTTAAACCATGCAGTATCCCATTGTTCTGTTTGCATGGCTGCCTCTTGATCCGTATACAGATTCCTCACTAGCACAATTAAGTGTTCTGGAATTCCCATTCTCCACAATGTTACCCATAATTTGTTATGATCCACACAGTCAAATGCTTTTTCATCATCAATGAAACACAAGTAAACGTCTTTCTGGTATTCTCTGCTTTCAGTCAAGATCTGACATCAGCAATGATATCCCTGATTCCATGTCCCCTTCTGAATCTGGCTTAGATTTCTGGTAGTACCCTGTCAATATACTGTTGCAGTCACTTTTGAATAATTTGTAACAAAATTATACTTACATGTGATATTAATGATACTGCAGTAATTTCCACATTCAGTTGGATCGCCTTTCTTGGGAATGGGCATAAATAGGGATCTCTTCCAGTCAGTTTCCAGGTAGCTGGCCTCCAAATTTCTTGGCACAGGCAAATGAGCACTTCCAGTGCTGAATCCATTTGTTGAAATATCTTAATTGAAATTTCATCAATTCCTGGAGCCTTGTTTTTCACCAGTGCCTTCAGTGCAGCTGTGACTTCTTCCTTCACTACCATAGGTTCCTGATCATATGCTACCTCTTGAAATGGTTGAACATCAACGAGTTCTTTCCGGTATAATGACTGTATTCTTTCCATCTTCTGATGCTTCCTGGGTCATTTAATATTTTCCCTGTCGAGTCTCGCACTATTGCAACTCAAGCTTGAATTTTTCTTCAATTCTTTCAGCTTGAGAAATGCATAGCGTGTTCCTCCCGTTTGGTTTTCTATTTCCAGCTCCTTGCACATTTTGCCTTCTTGAGCTGCCCTCTGGAATCTTCTTTTACTTCTTTCTTCCTTTTGCTTTAGCTGCTTAACATCTGATAGCAAGTTTGAAAGTCTCTTCTGACATCCAATTTGGTCTTTTCTTTCTTTCCTGTCTTTTTAATGACCTGCTTTCTTCATGGATGATGTCTTTGATATCATTATAAAATTCATCTGGTCTTTGGTCTTTAGTGTTCATCACATCAAATCTGTTCTTGATGCTGTCTCTAAACTCAGGTGGGATATACTCAAGGTTGTACTTTGGCTCTTGTGGACTTGTCCTAATTGTCTTCAGTTTAAATTTGAACTTGCATATGAGCTGTTGATGATGTTGTCACAGTTGGCACCTGGTCTTGTTTTGACTGCTGATATCAAGCTTTTCCAATGTCTTTTTCCACAGATGTAGTCAGTTTGATACCTGGTGTGGTCTGTGACCTATTTTCACTACACCTATTTGTGTTGATGAAAAAAGGTGTTTGCAAAGAAGAAGTCATTGGTCTTGCAAAATTCTGTCATGCGATCTCCAGTGTCATTTCTGTCTCCAAGGCCATATTTTCCAACTACCGATCCTTCTTTGTTTCCAACTTTTGCATTCCAATCACCAGTAATTATCAATGCATCTTGATTGTATGTTTGATCAGTTCCAGACTGGAGAAGCTGGTAATAATCTTCAATTTCTTCATCTTTGGCCTTAGAGGTTGGTGTGTAAATTTGAATAATAGATGTATTAACTGGCCTTCCTTGTAGGTATATGGATATTATCCTATCACGGACAGCACTGTATTTCAGGAAAGATCTTGAAACATTCTTTGTATGATGAACACCACACTGTTTTTCAGGTTTTCACTCCCGGCATAGAAGACCAGATGATTGTCTGACACAGAATGGCGAACAGTGGTCCATTTCAGCTTACTCATGCTTAGGATATGTATGTTTATGCATTCCATTTCATTTTTGATGACTTCCAGTTTTCCTAGCTTCATACTTCTGCATTCCTTGTTCCAATTATTAATGGATGTTTGCAGATGTTTCTTCTCATTTTGAGTTGTACCACATCAATGAATGAAGGTCCTGAAGGTTTCACTCCATCCGTGTCGTTAAGATCAACTCTGCTTTGAGGAGGCAGCTCTTTCCCAGTTGCCTTTTGAGTGCCTTCCAACCTGGAGGACTCATTTTCTGGCACTATATCTGACAGTGTTCTGCTGCTATTCATAAGGTGTTCACTGGCTGATTCTTTTCACAGATAAACTTCCAGGTCCTTCTTCCTAGTCTGTCTTAGCCTGGAAGCTCAGCTGAAACCTGTCTACCATGGGTGACCCTCTTGGTATCTGAATATCAGTGGCATAGCTTCCAGCATCAGCAACAAGCAAGCACCCACAGTATGACACACTGACAGACAAGTGGGGGGAGAGTGAAATTAGTCAGTTGCAAAAGAACAAATATTGTATGAGACCACTGTTAAAAGGATTCAAGAAAAGATTTAAACACAGAAGAATACAGTCTTTCATCTTTATGTGCATGGGGAGGAAGGGAGAGGAGTTTTCATGGATTAGATAACAGATGAAAACCAGCTTAGGTGAAGGGAGTGGCAGCACACAGTAGGAGGGAGGTCAGTACAGCTGGACTGTACCAAAAGCTAGAGGGTTTCCTAAATACAACCCAACATTTTGAAGTACAGATTAGCTAAGACAGAAGTCTGGGGATCACAGTTTCAGGGGGATATCCAGGTCAGTTGGCATAACTAAGTTTCCTTTTAGGGAAATGTTCTGCCTCCCACTTTGGTGAGTGGCATCTGGGGTCTTAAAAGTTAGCAAGCAGTCGTCTAAGCAGCATCAGTTTGTTCCAACTGACCTGAAGTAGAGGAGAATGAAGGATATCAAAGACAGGAAGAAAATATGAGCCCAGGAGACAGAAAAGGCCGTATGATCCAGAGCCTACTTCAGTGTAAGACCAGCAGAACTAGATGGTGCCTGGCCACCACCTATGACTGCCCCAATGGGAAATAGAACATAGAGCCCCTAATGCAGCAGGAGAAAAATGTGTATGAAGAACTAGAATTCTATCAAAAGACCAGATTTGATGGTCTAACAGATTGGAGGGTCCCCTGAGACATGGCCCCCAGACTCTCTGTTAGCCTGGAGCTGCAACCAATCCCAGAGCCAACTCTTCAGACAGACTGAACTGGACTATGAGGCATCAAGTGATGCAGTGAGGAGTGTGCTTCTTGGTTTGAGTGCGTACATGAGGCTGCCTGAGCAGCTCATATCCGGAGGCAAGCTGGTGGGGTGGAGGAGGACAGGAGCTGTTTGAATGGACTTGAGAAGTACAGGGTGGAAAGGAGGTATGTGCTCATAGGGTGTGGGGAGCAGCTAGAGTGACATCGCAGTGTGTGCGTGGGTTTTGCATGGCAAATTGACTTGAATTGTCAACTTTCACTTGTAGCACAATAAAATATTTTTAAAGAAAGAGAAATGAAATGACTTGCCAGCAACTTGTTTTCTGGCAAAACTGGAGCACATCCAGAAGGATTCACTTATCGACCAGAGAAAAGCACCTTTTGTAGAAGGGAACCCAAAAGAAGAAGACTGGGTAAATAGATGCATGCTGGAATCTAGGTCTGGGACACTATGGAGAGTGCAGAGTTAAACAGAATTTTGGACTGGTATATATGGTTCACTGAACCCCTGCAGTAACTGAAATTGTATGCAGATCAAATCCTACAGTTTAAGCAAAGTCACCACCAGCTCAGCAGCTTTAAGGAAGTTTAAGTAATGAGACTGATATTTATCTGCCTTCATTTAATTTGTACTCTGAGACCATCTGAAATTATGTTGTTGTTAGCTGACACTGAATTGGACCTGAGTCAGTGTAACACATGGACAGTTCTGTGTGTTACAGAGCAGAATGAGCTCCATGGAGTTTTCTTGGCTGTAATCTTTACAGGAGCAGATAGCCAGACCTTTCTTCCTCAGTGCTACTGGAGGGATTTGAACTGCCAACCTTTTGGCTGATAGTCAAGTGTGCCCTGTTTGTGCCACCCAGAGAGAGATCCTATACCACAACATAATTGGTTGCCTGAGTCTGTGTGTGGTAAGAAACTACTGTGGGGAGGGAAACACGTGTTGATGAGGGAAAAGGCAAAGACAACCCTCTTGCCCAGGAATATTAGAAAGCTGTCCTTGGAAACCAAGGGTCAGGATGCGTGTAGGTGTACCCTGATCCCTTTCAACAAGCAGTCAGAAGTGCAGCTCTCAGAGTTTTGAGAAGGAAAGCAGAGGTCCATGGCACACACACACACAGGGCTGGACGTTCTGCGAGTCTCTGTCCAAATCCACTCCTTCTCTCCTGAGGTCAAAAACTGAATCAGTGAGAGAACTGAGAATAGAACTCCAGAGCACCTGACCCCCACCTGTGACCTAGCTGTTAAACCACACAGAACAAGGTGTGTGCGTACAAAGCATTTTTTATTATTAGTGTCAGGAAACAGGACTTGCTAAATTTAGAAACTTCTTTGAAACCAGAGGTTTGGTCTTTGCAACCTGAAAACTGACCCCTACACAAAACACATGATGTTTTTTTCTTCTTAGTGGAAAGGATTTTTTCAAACAATAAAAGATTCAAAAATGTTTCAAAGACACCAACGGTTGTTTTAAAATGGCACTTCTTATTTAAGTGTAAATGAATCTGAAAGGGCTGGATTTAAACTGTCACTTGCATTTCTCAGTCACATCCTCTTCTACCTAAGGCAACAGAGACACCCTGCAGTGCAAGTCTGTCCTCCAAGTTCATCAAACACACAAGCCAAGATGCCCATACAAGGTTTGATTCTACCTGCCTGTTTTGCTAGACCTTAACTTTGAACGAAATAAAACTTTAAGTAGTGTTATGGATTCAATTGTGTCCCCTCAAAATATGAATTGGAATCCTAACTCCTGCACGTCTGAATGTAATCCCAATTGGATTTGTTGTATGCATGGGACCACAGCAGTGTAGGGTGTGTCTTAAGCCCAATCACTTTGGAGATTAGAAGGAGATGAGATCCAGAGATGAGAGCACAAACTGGGGGAGACAGAAGCACATGTGAAGATTGCCAAGGAGCCAAAGAATTCCCAGGTTGCAGCAGCTGAGACAAGCATCTTTCCCCAGAGCTAACAGAAGAGAACCTTCCCCTCGAGCCAGTGACCTGTATTTGCACTTCTAGCCTCCTGAAGTATGAGAAAATAAATTTTTGTTCTTTAAAGCCAACTGCTTGTGGTATTTGTTACAGCAACACTAAGAAACTCAAATATATAGCACCTGCATGGGGATGTATTCTAGCAAACAACAAATGTTTGTTGAGCACCTACTGCATTCCCCGGTGTCTTAGTCACCTGGTATTGCTCCAACAGAAAATACCAGGAGTGGAAGGCTTCACAAGGCAAAACCTTGTCACAGCCTGGTAAGCCACAAATCTATTTATGAGTTGCAAGTCCCATCAATAAGAGAAGTTATCACAGTCCGGTAGGCTAAGTCCAAGTTCGCATCTTGGCACAGGAAACTCAGATCCAAAGGACTTGCTCTGCTCTTGGTCATGCTTTCTTGGTGGTGTGAGGTTCCCAACTTCCTCTGCTCTCTTCTCTCCCTTATATCCCACAAGCTTACTGGAGCTTGAGTCCCGCCTCACCGACACAGCTGCTGCCTATTCTCCATCACCAGTTATCACAGAGGCAGGATTCACAACACATGGGAGGAAGGGCACCATATTGGGACTCATAGCCAAGTCAAATCAACACACACAATTTTGTGGGGGACACAATTCAAGCCATGACTCCTGGCTTTGCTTGCCTGTGGGCCAACTAGGAACCTGGGGCTTCAGATTTCAAAGTCCTGAGATAGAAACTGAAAGACCAGTGGCATGGTGGTGTGTGAAGAGAGATGTTCACTGTCCTCATAAATCAGAAGCGGGCTTAGGGGATGTGACTCCAAAAGTATCTCTGAGAAACACTTTGTAACTATTTCACTGTTATTTTAATGCTGGATGTTGTTACAGTTTAGTGACATAGAATAATGCCATACAAGTATTCACTCGGAGGTGGTACTAGTGATAGCGCTGGAAAAAAAAATGGACCCAAATATGTGTACAACAGTACATGGATTGCATCATGCCCCTCCCCCAGAAAATATGTGTTGAAGTCCCGGCCACCACTCACCCCTAGCGTCTGCGTTATGGCAGCACTAGGTGACTAAGCAGGAGGCCTGATGACACAGGATTAAGGCACTTGGATGCTAATCAAAAGATGCATACTTTGAAACCCCCAGACACTCTTTGGGAGAAAGATGTGGCATTCTGCTTCTGTAAAGATTTACAGTCTTGGAAACCTTATGGGGCTTCTACTCTTCTGCTCTGTCCTATAGGGTAGCTGTGAATCAGAATTGACTCAATGGCAGTGGGTTTGGTTTTTGGTTTTAAGTAACTAAGAAAAATACTTTTGGAATAGAGGTAAGATATGCTTCAAATGAAGCCAAACATTCTAAGATACTGGGCTGTTAATTTTGAACAAAGCGTGCTGTGAACTACTAGAGATAATCTTGAGATAATAAAAAGCAAACATTGAAACAAAACTAACAGAGATCAAAGCCTTCAGTGTAGATTATAGCTCAATATAAATCAAACAAAAATCTTCATAATTGGACTAATAAACAATATTTTGATAAACAGAGAAAATATTGAAGTTGTTAAGGATTTCATTTTGCTTGAGATTCATAATAAGTGCCCGTGGAAGCAGCAGTCAAGCAATCAAAGGATGCATTGCATTGGGCAAATCTACTTCAAAAGACCACTTTCAAGTGTTGAAAAGCAGAAAAGTCACCTTGAAGACTGAGGTGTCAACAACCCAAGCCCTGGTGTTTTCAACTGCCTGATGTTCATGTGAAAGCTGGACACTGAATAAGGAAGACTGAAGAAGACTCAGTGCCTTAAAATTGTGGTGTTGGTGAGGAATATTGAATATACCATGGACTTCCAAAAGAATGAACTTATCTGTCTTGGAAGAAGTACAGCCAGAATGGTCCTTAGAAGCAACTATTGTGAGACTACATCCACATACTTAGGACAACTTATCAGGAGGGATCAGTCCCCAGAGTAGGACATCATGTTTGGTAGAGGGTCAGCAAAAAAGAGGAAAACCATCAGTGAGGTCGATTAACACAGTGGCTGCAACAGTGGACTCAAACATAACCATGGTGATAATGGTGTAGAACGAAGCAGTGTTTCATTCGGTTGTACACAGAGCTGCTATGAGTCAGAGCATACTTGGTGCACCTAACAACAATAACAACTGCAAAATTACTGTGATACATGACTTCCCTGGCCACAGTAATTTTTTTTTATTTTTTATTTTCATTTTTTTAGAGATGGAAAAGTACAATCACTGTGCAGGTTAATAATTCGTTGACAGTCAGAGGAAAGAGATGCCTTCCACCCTCAGTGTGAGTGAGAAAGCATATAATCCTGGGAGCAGCTGGTAGCCACCTTCTGCCACAAGGAAAGCCAGCTTAAGTTAAAAACCAATACAAGAAGAAGGGCATGGCCAAGGGAATTGCAAAGAAACAGGCAGCAATGGCCCTAATAGTATTACAAACCTCTGGCTCAAGCTGACCCTGAAGTTTGCCCTCTGTTCTTTCTAGTTACACAGCCAATACATTCTCTATTCTCTAAGCTTCCCACTTAGAAATAAATGCTCTTTTCCTTTCACTTCCATCAGTTGTGTTTTCGGAGCAGCCAGAATTTAAAGCAGGAAGTCATACCACAAGCCAATAGAAGAAGAATCTGTTTTCATGACCTGAATCAAATTTTCTGGTCTTTGTTTTTGCTCTCAAACTTTCCTTTTTGTAACCTTTATGAGTTTATTATTAGCCTCTAATTACTGGCAATTCACTTCCAAATTGATTTATACGACTTATAAAGTGAAACATCATACACTCAGTTTAATTCCTAGATTCTGATTGCTCACATAGATCAATAAATAGTTCTCTTCATGTGACAGTGTGGGCATTGCTGACTGCAGATTGGTACAATTCACTTGTGGTCCCAGTGGCTGTCAGTGATGTGTGTGCAGGAGTTCTGAGTGCAAAAATGGCTCTGCTACAGTGAAGTAATATTGCATAGTTTCACGTTTTGTGAAGTATGTAATTGCTTTCATTTGTCCCAGAGATAGATCTTAAAATGTCTAGTTCAACAGATTCTGCAAATTTTCTCCCAAAAGAAATGACTGAAAATAGGAATACATTTATATTTTATAGTTTATACAAAGATATTTTGTGTAAGTGAAATGTATATACATTAGAACTCTTCCTGTTGCAAGTGATGGAAAACTCAGCTTCAGTTGGCTTTATCAGAGAATGGGGAATTCATTGATCCACGTAACTGAAACAATCAGCGGCTTTAGCCGGGAGTGGATTGGAGGCTCACAGAATGCCCTCAGAACTCAGCTTCTCCCTATCTCCACCTGCAAGCTTTATTCTCTACTACATTAGCTCCGTTCTCAGGCTCCATAGGATGTCCTCTTGACAGCTCCAGATTCCCTCACGTCTCTTGATTTAGCAAAAGGACTAGTCCTTCCCTCTAATAACTCTATCAGAGGTTTCAGAATTTAGAGTTAGCTTGAACTAATTATTGTGACCAAGGGGAAAATGCACAGGTTGGCTTCGACTAGGTCATCAACCACCCTTGAGTTGCATGGAAAAGACAATTTGCTGGAACCACATCTACGCCTACTGAATGTGACAAATCCTAAGTATGCACATATTGTATATTCTTGTCTCATGAAAGGAGGAATAAACCACACAGCTAAGCCACTGCTGTCGAGATTTGGATTCATAGCAACCGTATAGGACAGGGTGGAGCTGCTCCATAGAGTTTCCAGGGAGTGCCTGGTGGACTTGAACTGCCAAGCATTTGGTTAGCAGATGCATCACTTAACCACTATGCCTCCAGGATTTCCAAAAGGAGAAGTGAATGGTGGGAAATACAGCAACAATCAACCATCAGGAAGTGTGGCAGTATTCCATTTTTCACTTTGGGTTCCAGGGAATTTATGGAGGTTTAGCTTGAGGCATTTGCCATTCACTATGCCCTTCCACATTCAGAACACTAGATGTTGGTCAGATTTCCTGCTTGGTGGACCTCTTTGCTTTCTTGCTGTCCTATTTGTGTCTGATTTTAAGTGCTACATTCTCAGTGACCTCAATTCCTCTCTTGCCAGCCAAGGCTCATGGGTGTACAAGACACTGCTAAACATACTGTTTATGTTTTTCTTTCTTTTTTTAATGATTCTCATTAGCTTCACACCATGATTTATGGAACAGTAACAAAGTCTAGTGAGAGAAGACATACTTTGTTTGATGTGCCCTAAGGCAGCTGGCTGACTAATTTTGATAAATAGAAATAACTAACCTTGGAGAAAAGGGAAGGTAAATTCAATGTGAAGCAGAGGCCTTATTCCACCCCCCCAGCCCCCAACCCCCAACCCCCACCCCAGAATATTCTGAATTGCTTCTGGATTATCCTTCTTAAAACCAGTGTCCTGAAAGGGAGGGGTCTCATTTTTAAAGAGGATAGTGGAAACGCAAGGGCATTTCCAAACCTGGAAAAGTTAAAATTGCCCACTAGGAAACTTGCTGAGCTTTTAATTTGGCTGTTAATCAAACAATCTAAAAATAAGTGCTGCTTTAAATAAAAGACTAAAATAAATCACTCAAGAAAAAAAAAATCCCACATTCATTCCCGTCCAGATGGCCAGTTGCACCACCTCATCACTCATTTTATTCCCCTTTAAAGCTAACATGCTAGTATTTGTTCTTTTCAATGATTACGAACCCTCCCCTCCTTGTTTAAACTTTGTGACAAGCTATAAAATTAGCATTGTTTTGAATTAGTACTTTTTTCTTGCTAAGGAAGGTGTCACTTAGGATGAACCCAAGGAGACCCAAAGAACAAGCTAAACTAACGTGAGGCACTGAAATGTATTGAGAGAAAGTATTGAACTTGGGGTCAAAAGTCAAAGTTTGAATTGAGTTCAGCCACATAGAGGTTTCCTAGCCTTTCTGAGCTTCAGTTTCTGAAAAAAGCAGAGAACATATGTCATGGATTGCAATGGGTCTTCCCAATATATGAACTGAAGCTCAGACTGCAAAACTGAAGATTTGATCCTGTTTGGAAATAGAATTTTCTTTGTTATGTGTACTGGATCACGTCTGAGTAGGAAGACTCCCAACCCTAGCCACTTCTGAATTCTGAAAAGAGCAGATTAAACATTGTTACAAACAGAGGAGATGTCATACGCAGACAGACATGGACAGATGCATCTACAAGCTCAAGAACTCCAAGGATTACTGGCAGCTACTAGAAGCTGATAGAGGCGAGGAAGGACCTCACCCCAGTGCCACACCCTGAATTCCATCCAGCCTTCTGAGCTGTGAGAAAATAAATTTCTCTTCTTTACAGCTAAACAAATATGGTACTTGTGTGACTAGTGGTAGGTGACTAAAATAACAGTTCAAGAGTGATTCAAAAACAGCATAATAATTAAACACTCTGAAAGGAGGAAGGAGACTTAGATGACATTTTAATGTGTTCTTCAAATACTTAAATCATTTTGGGAAGGTGGATATTTATTCTACTTGAAATTATAACTATAATAACTTTAGTTTGTGTAATTTTTCCCTGAAATAACTTTTCTAGTAAAGTAGTATGTATTCTAAAATCTTTAATATCATTAGAATAAATGTCATTTATTTATGCCTGTGTGTGTTATCACAGTGTTCCGCTAACAAGTACTAAGTGTTGAGAACTGAAGCCAAATATCACTAAGATCATAGGTTCTTATAGGTACAAATCCAAATCTAATTTGGATCATATCCAGGAAGTGATGGACCTCTCACCTAACTTTAATGTGCAGATAGAGAAAGAATGTGATAAGGCTTGGGAAGAGAAAGCATTTGAAGTGCCAAGCTGAAATGTTTTGCATTCCAGATCCCAAACTCAGCATTTCATAATTAGTCTCTTTATTTGAAAGAAAGGCCAGGATTCTGGCTCTGTTCCATGGCTTTGCCCCCTCTGTTTCTAGACTTTCTGTAATTCCCACATAGGAAGGAATTTACCTGAAAAAAAAAAAAGGCAGTTGATAAATATTAATTTTCCTAATGATTCTTTTTGTAACCTAGTCAAATTTAACCTAAGCCAGTCTAAACTGCAAATCTGAATAAATAAAACATCAAAAACACAACATAAGAAAACATGAGAAATTTTTCTTTCAGATTGGTTTTCCTTTTGTTAAAAAAGTAAGTACTGATTTTGTAAGATACTTTTTCATGTCACATTTTACTGTTCTAATCTGTTTCCTGATAATCTGGATTTGAACAGGAATTCCCAAGCCTTTTGGAGTTTACAATAACCAACTGTGGTTAATTTTACAACCCTTCCCCCTTGTTTCCTCCCTTTCTCCATACTTGTTTTTCACTTATCTTTGTACACGTAATATTATATGAGGACTGCCAACTAAATTTATAAACGCATCATACAAAGAGTGCTACATACCTCTTTGCTGAGTATCGCTACGGTCACCTTCGAAGTACTCCTCTTGGGATGCAATTCACCAATGCCAGCGCTTAGGCCACCCTTCAAGGCAGTTTTGGTTTCTGGAATGGCCATCAGAGCTGTCGTTGTGTTACCCTTGATGTCCTGAATGTCATCAAAATATCTTCCTTTCAATATTTCCTTTGTCTTTGGGTATAGAAAAAAGTTACTGGGGGCCAGATCAGGTGAGTAGGGAGGGCATTCCAATACAATTGTATACTGGCTGAAAGATCCTTCACAGACAACAATACAATTAAGTTCATGAACTTGCCACTTTGCCACTGTGCTCAATAGCCATTCTAGAAAGAGTTCCAATGTTGCTTTGAAGGGTGGACTAGGCACTGGCATCAGTGTATAGCTTCCCAAGGGGAATACTTTGAAGGTGACTGTAGTGATATTCAACAATGAGGTATGTAGCACTTAGAACAACTAAGTTCACAGGCTTAACTGCCAGACCTCATACAACTTATTTTTAAGTTTAAGTGCTTTTTTATAACAGTTTCATTAAGATATAATTCATGTATCATTACATTTATGCTTTTAAAGTCTACAGTTCAGTAGTTGCTAATATATTCACAGAGTTATACAACTATCACCACTTTCTAATTCTAGAACATTTCTATCACCCCCAAAAGAAACCCTGTACTCATAACAGTCATTCTCCATTTTCCTCCCCTAGTCCCTAGCAAGCACTGAACTTTTTGTCCCTGTGGATTTGCCTCTTTCAAACAGTTCAGGTAAATGAAATCACAAGATATGTGGTCTGTCACATTTGGCTTCTTATCATTGTTCTCAAGTTTCATCCATGTTGTTGCATATTATCAGGACTTTAATTCTGGTTATTTTTGCTGAATAAATCCCGTTGTATGGGCACCTTCAGCAAGACGGACTAGCACACTGGCTGCAACAAGGGGTTCAAACACAGCACCAGTTGTGAGACTGGCCCAAGACCAGCAGTGTTTCTTTCTGTTGCACCTAACGTAGCTATGAGTTTGAACCACCTCGATAGCACCCAGCAACAACAGACAGTTGGTGGACGTTTCTACTACTCCGCTATTCAACTACTATGAATATGTTGCCATGAACGTTCATGGGCAAGTTTTTGTGTGGACATACATTTTTGTTTCTCTTGGGTAGATACCCAGGAGTGGCATTAGTAAGTCATATGATAACTCTATGCTTAACTTTTTGAGAAACAGCAACCTGTTTTCTTAAGTTGCTGGACGATTTTACACACTCACCAGCAGTGTATGAGAGTTCTGGTTTCTTCACATCCTTGTCAACAATGGCTGTTGTCTGACTTCTATTACAGTCATACTAGTAGATAAAGTGGTGTCTCATTGTACCTTTAAGTGTATTTTAATTTAAAAGTATTTCTCAGAAGTTTATTATGTCTTTTATGAATAAGAGCTACAGCTGTCATTTTTTGAACACCTTTCTAGACAAAGTCTCATCATGCAGGTATAATTATTCCCAATTTACAAAGAGACCAAAGTTAGGAAAGTCAACTGCTTTCCAGAGTTCTAGCTAATGAGGGAACCAGCATTTGCACTGAGGTCTGTGTAACACCATATCCTTACTATGAAAATTTATTACGTTGCTATGTAGACACACTCTAAATCTGTTAGTCCTCAGACACACAGCCTTTGAATTTCTTGTTTCACACACTGAATCCCAATGACTTAAGGCAGACTTTAAGGTCTTTGAGACCTCCCATTAGGATCCTGGCCCTAAGTCATGGAAAGGACTTATTGGTGAAGAGTCTCAGGCAAAGAACAGGTTGTCTCATTAGCTTTTTCCATGCCCAGCTTGATAAGATGCTTCTTGATTCTCTGAATATTCAGCTGAATGATGTAGCCCTGACTTGATCATGAATACTAGAAGTTTTTGTATTGTTGTAGATAATGTCCTGCCTCAGAAAAATAACTGATTACATTTTCTGCTTGAAAATTCTTTAAAACCAGAAAATTTTGCACCATGAGAAGACTTAACACAACACCACAGAAAATGAAAGTCATAGATCCTTGAAGCAACTTCTGCCCTCAAGAATCTGCCCTCTCCAGCTGTCTAGACAACTTTGCCTTACAGATTGTATGTTGCCTGACTATACCCAGTTAAAAAAAAAATGATTCCAGTCTGTTTGTCTGAGAATCTACTTTTCCATCTACTCTTATATAATTTTTATTCCAATAACATGGATACGTGGTTAAGAATTTAAAACCATTGTCCTATCCATTCTGCCCCCATTCCATTTCTAGAGTATGTTGCCTCCATGTATAAATATGCTTCTCCCGTCATTCCTTAATTTATCAGCTTTAAACACTATCTTAATTTGTACCTTCCTGTAATAATAAATTAGATATTCATTGAGCTATACCATCTACCAACTTCTCTAGTAACTTTAAGAAACATTTTTTTAAAAAAATCAAGCCAGTTGCTGCAGAGTTGCTTCTGACTCGTGGCAACCCCAGGTGTTTCAGAGCAGAACTGCACTCCACAGAGGTCTTCGTGCCTTTGACTGTTTGGAAGGAGGTTCTGAAGTCTTTCTTCTGAGTTGCCTCTGAGTAGATTTGAACTACCAATCTTTTGGTTAGTAGCTGAGCGCTTAACCATTTGTGCTGTCCAGAGACACCATTTAAAGATATCATCACACTTTAATTTCTTATTTCATCACCTGTGGCATTACGTTTCCATTGCCCATCTTGAGAGCTGAGGATATTGGTATCTCTGCTTTGATCCTTCTTCATTCCTTTTCCTTCCCAACTTCTAACATCTCTATTTTCTTGTTTGCATTGTCAAGGTTGATAATTTTCATGATCTATTCTGTAACCAAAATTTAATCTTTCATGTTTTGCCTATCAGTTGAATTTAACAGTTGAAAAATTAATAAAATATTTTCATTATTGTGAATTTATAGAAAGTATATATGTGTTAATAATACAATATCACATTGTATTGTACTGATAAGATTATTCAATATTATCAATATCCATGGAAGCAGTAGTCAAAAACATCAAACAACACATTGCACTGGGCATATAAAAAGACCTCTCTCAAGTGCTAAAAAGCAGATGTGTCATTTTCAGGACTAAGATGCTCCTGACCAAAGCCATGGTGTTTTCAGTCACCTCATATGCGTGCAGAAGCTGGGCAAGGCTCCTTCCTTCTTGTTTCTCCATTAGTCTTCAGTCTTCCAGAAATTTGTTTGATCTATTGTTCACCTTTGGAGCCCTTCCTCCTCACTTCTCGATGCATTCGCTCCTTTTATAGTCTGTTTCTCACATCTGAATAGAATCTTGAGAAGAACAGGAGAACAGGAGGTTAAGTGCGCGTGGTGGTTCCACATGCTGATTCTTTCGGGGACCCCGGCTCGTCCCCGGAGCCTGCCTGCCTTGGCTCCGCCCACACCCCTATCTGTCTTCGTCACTGACTCAGCTCCCTTCCAGTTGTCCCATTTTACCCCTACTTCATCCCTTTTCCTGACTGGATCGGCCAGGTTGGCTTCTATTTTACTTGGTACAGGGAAATACCCTGATGTATTACAGACCCGGTCTGGGAGTAGGTTTTAGGATTAGTGATTTTATACTGGGAAGTCTATAATCCGTCTACAGAAGGGGTGTTGTTTCCTCTCAGAGACGTGAAAGTGGTGGAGCAATTAGACGTGCGTTCAGGATGGGGTCAGAGGGATGGGAAGCGGAGAAGAGCACCAAGGAGTAGTTTTCTTCAAGAACAGCATCCAGACGCTTACAAAAGGGTGATAAACTGTTCTCTGTCTTCAGTAATGATAGCCAAGAAGAAATCCGTTAAAGCTGTAACATGAGAGGTTTTTGGAAAAACTGGAAAATATTTCCGAATGAGAAAGATTTCCTGTAAGAAATCATGTCATTTCCTTTTTTTAAAGTATCCTTCAAAATAGGATACAGACTCGTTTTATTTTCTGTAAGTGTTTAAGTGTGACCAAAATTAGACATAGAAGGATAGAGTAGAAGACCTCTCTGGCTCCTTCTGGCCCTTAAGATAATAATGATAATATGATAATAATGATAAATAACACGAACAATGATAATAGCTATCACTTATTGAGTATGTCCAACGTGCCCGTCTCTTGGATAAGTACTTTACGTGCCTGTTTCTACAACAGGCCATGAAGTGAGAAATACTAACATTTCCACTTCATGGATAAGTTAAAATCCCTACAGTCCCAGAGGTGTAAAATGACATAGATTCAGATCTGGGGTCTGATAAACCTCAAGATCCATTCTTTGAATCACCCCAGTAAACTTGTCTGCTCTAGATTGTCACAGAAACCCTGGTGGTGTAGTGGCTAAGTGCCGTGGCTGCTAACCCAAAGGTCAGCAGTTCAAATCTGCCAGGTGTTTCTTGGAAACTCTATGGGGCAGTTCTGTCCTATAGGGTCTCTATGGGTCAGCCTTGACCCGGAGGCAGTGGGTAGGTTGTCATGATTCACACTTTCAAGAACAATGTTTTATAGGACCAGTATGACTTGCGCATTCCAGGTCGTATTTCTAATAACAGCTGTTTTTAGGTGATGTGTTCTTTGCCTTGTATTTTATCATCCAGTCTGAGATGAGGTGACGATGCCTCATTATTTCTAGAACTCGAACTAGTTTTCCAGTGCTACAAAAACATGTCACCTCCAAGCTATCTTTCATAGTCAGATTACTTTTACTCTCTACAGAGGAGATGCTTAAACTTCTGTATCCAGTCTGGAGCTTAGCCACGGCCCTGAGTGGACCGTTGCAGGAAGGGGCTTCCCAGACTAATGCCAGGGCAGCCTCCACCTAGGAGCCTTGGGAAATGCTGGCAGATTCCTAACCAGAGCAGGGGACCCTTTCTCCCCTCCTAACGAGCATCTTCACATTCATCTTTTAAAACTGTGGCTGCTCCATGTAGGGCAAAAATTGCTGGTTAGAAAGGAAAACCTTCACCCCATAGAATTATCAAATGGATTCTATTTCACATTACAAGCCACAGCTGCGTGTTTATTCTTGCTCTTGTTGGCTTTATTGTTCATTAAAGAGTTGTTTGCTCTTTTCCTATTTATTCATCTCAGTGAATTGAAAAGCTCACACTTATTTCAAACCCATTTAAAAGGCACAAAATCAGGAAGAAAAAAGAAAGAGAAATACATAAAGATTATCTTTTCTCCACTGACGTAGAGGTAGGGAGAAATCCACTTCAGTAGATCCCATTATAACACAAGTGGTTCACTGTACACTAAATGAAATCATGACAACTAAAATGTATCCACGAAATTGCTTGTAACCTCTGAGGCAGTTGTTATTAGGAAGGAATTCTGTAGTTCTTCCAACTGCTTTTACTTTTTTTCCCCTTACTGGTTGTCTTTGAAACCCTGGTGGCATAGTGGTTAAGTGCTATGACTGCTGGCCAAAAGCTGGTCAGTTAACTCTATGGAAACTGTGGAGCAGTTCTACTTTGTTCCATAGGGCCACTACGAGTTGTAATTGACTTGAGGATAGTGGATTTGTTGTTGTTGTTGTTTATTAATTGCCTTGGAAATGCTGCTAGTGTAGTAGCTAACTACTATGGCTGCTAATCAAAAGGCTAGCAGTTCAAATCTACCAGGCACTCCTTAGAAACTCTATGGGGGAATTCTACTCTGTGCTATAAGGAGGCTATGCATCAGAACGGACTTGATGGCTGTAGGGTTTTTTATTTTTATCAGTTGCCTTAATTACCTAGTACTGCTACAACATAAATACCACAGGTAGGTGACTTTAAAGAACAGAAATTTGTCTCACAGTTCTGGAGGCTGAAGGTCCAAACCAGAGACTCAGGTGTGTTGATTCCTTACTTGTCCATAGCCCAAGGCTTGGTTTCTTGGCTTGTAGATGACCCACATGTGGCATCTGTCTTCTCCCATGTGTGTGTCTCTGTGTCTATTCTGCTCTTTCTGTAACTCAGAAGGGATTAGGTTTAGGATCCAACCTATACTAGTAATGACCTCATTAACTTAACAAAAGAAAACTCCTGTTTCCAAACAGAGTCACATCCATAAGTCGAGAGAGGGTACACAATTCAGTCCCTAACTGATTTTTCTCTTGAGATGACCAAGTGGAACTTTTCTAGCTGTTTCTGGCTGGCACCCTACTGACTACAGCTCACCCTGTCATTTGCCTTTCTCTTCTCCTTCTGAACTCAGTTGGGTCCCAGTGGTTGAAAAGATGGTAGAGGCAGCAGAAGTGACTAAACAAGTCTTATCTCTGATCCTTCCTTTCTGTTCACTTTTCGTCCAAGAATAAGTGATGCTGTTGGTTTCACAGCAGTTGGGTTAACATGTTTCCCTTACTCCTTCCATGTCAGTGTAAGAACACACTTCTGATAAGTCCTGTGAGCTTTGAAACTCCTTTTATTTCTGTAAACATTTAAGTGTGATCCAAATTAGGCACAGAAGGGTGGAGCAAAAGACTTATCTAGCTCCTTCTAGCCTTTAAGATAATAATGACAAATAACAACAGCAATGATAGCTATCATTTATTGAGTACTTCTAGCGTGTCAGCTTCTAGGCTTCGAACTTGGCATGCTTGTCTCACTTCATTTCTACAACAAGCCTGACACATTCTGGCTCTTGGTTGTTTAGGTTGCTCTGTTCTAGAAAATAGGATGAAGCTTTCAAACTAAAGGAATTGTTCTAACCGTGTGTATTTTGTTTTGAATAACTAGATTTCACAAATTAATTTTTTCCCCCCTTTATGCAGAGGCTTTGTGACAATTCTCTGTATAGTTGTTATGGACTCAATTGTCTCAGCTTGTCTAGGCCATGATTCCTAGTATTGTGTGGTTGTCCTGCATTTTGTGATCTGATGGCATTACCCATTGTGTAGTAAATCCTAACCTCTATGATATTAATGGGAGCTCTGGGGGTGCAGGAGTTAAGAGCTGTGGCTGCTAATCAAAAAGTCAACAGTTCAAATCCACTAACATTCCCTGAACCTATAGATCAGTTCTACCATGCCCCGTAGGGTCACTGTGAGGCAAAACTGACCTGACTGCGGTAAGCTATTATTTTTTTTTAATGAGGCAAGATTAGGGGCAGTTATGTTAATAAGGTAGGACTCAATCTACAGGATTAGGTTTTATTGTGATTCAGTCTCTTTTGAGATATAAAAGAGAGACTCGAGCATAAAGGAAAAGGACCTCATGCTACCACGAAAGATGTACCAAAAGCGAAGTATGTCCTTTGGACCCGGGGTACCTACACTGAGAAGCTTGTAGACCTGGGGAAGCTTGATGACAGGTACTTCTCCCCAGAACTGACAAAGAGAGAAAGACTTTTCTAGGAGCCGGCACCCTGAATTTGAACTTGCAGCCTCCTACATTGTGACAGAATACACTTCTGTTTGTTAAAATCATTCACTTGTGATATTTCTATCATAGCAGCACTAGCTAGCTAAGACAGTTATCATCATTATCACTATTAGCTTTAGGAATAATAAATTTTCCAGTTTTGAGACAGTAAGAGAAAGCGATCATGACACTGTATAGACAAAATCTAAAATGCCATAATTAGACTTTGGGAAAAATATAGAAGTCTTGTAAGTCTACTGAAAGAAACACAACATAGAAAATGTTAAAACGTATTATAAAACTGCAGTAATTAAGCAAGTATAAACAACAGTGTCATGGCCTGAATTATGTTCCCCCAAAGTACGTGTATCAGTTTGGCTGGGACATAATTCCCAGTGTTGTGTGGCTGTCTTCCATTTTGTGATTGCAATGTTATGTTAAAGAGGATTACAGTGGGACAGTAATACCCTTACTAAGGCCACATCACCGATCCACAGGAAAGGGATTTGCCCTGGGGTGTGGCCTGCACCACCTTTTGTCTTACTAGAGATAAAAGGAAAGGGAAGCAGCGGAGAGTTAAGGGCCTCATACCAGCAAGAAAGCAGTGCCAGGAGCAGAACCTGTCCTCTGGACATGGGGTCCCTGTGTGGAGAAGCTTCTATTCTGGGAGAAGATGATGAGAAGGCCAACGAGAGAGAAAGCCTTTCCTCTGGAGCTGATGCTCTGAATTCAGACTTTAAGCCTACTAACACTGTAAGAAAATAAATTTTGCTTTGTTAAAGACTTGTGGTGTTTTTATTACAGCAGCACTAGATGACTAAGACAAACAGCAACAAAAAAACCCCAAACTCATTGGCATAAGCTGATTGTGATTTACAGCAATGCTCTGACACAGAGTAGAACTTCCGCCACAAGATTGCTGAGGAATGATGGGTAGATCTGAAGTGCCCACCTTTGAGTTAGAAGCTGAGCTCTTAGCCACTGCACTACCAGATTCCAAGAAAGTATAGTCTAACTCTTTGTTGTTGAGTGGATTCTGACTCACAGTGACCCTATAGGACAGAATAGAACTGCTCCGTAGTTTCCAAGGAGTGCCTGGTAGATTTGAACTGCCAACCATTTGATTAGCACTTAACCACTACACCACCAGGGTTTCCACCGTATAGGAGAGGCCAAAATACATACATGTGTGTATAAGGAATAGGATACCCAGGAAAAGAACCCAGCACATATTACATTTTAATAAATTATAGTACTGGAAGGCATGACAAAATCCTATTAAATGGTCAGGGAAGACTTGGCTGGGTTATCAGAAAAAAGTCAACTTAGATTCTGACTTCCCATATGTGAAAATCTATTCCATATGGCCAACATATCAACTATTATTAAATAGAGACTGTGTGTGACTCTACTCTCTGAAAGGAACTGTACATTCTTGGCATTAAAACAAAGATAAAATTACAGAGGAAATTTGTCATTTTTACTATGTAACAGTGTAAATCTTCTGTAGATCAAAAATCAGTTAGTACATAAAACCTATTCCCATTTCAGTTGAATCAATTCTAATTCACAGTGATCCTATAGGGTTCCCGAGATGGGACTGGTAGATTAGAACTGCAGACCTTTTGGTTAGCAGTCCAGTGCTTAACCACTGTGCTCCAAGGGCTCCAATGACTACACAATGAGCTAATATCTTTTATGTATAAAGAACTGTGTGAATAGACAGGAAAACCACTAAGGTCTTCATTAGGAAAAGTGAACAATGTGAATAACCAATTCACTAAGGAGAAAAACTTACAGCTTATTAAAGACCTGAAAAAAGTATTTAACCTCATCTGTAATCAAAGAAATGCGATCAAAATAACAAAATATTTTTTTCCCCTATCAAACTAGCGAAGTTTCTATACTGGTTGGGTCACTGGAAGTGAACGTGGACACAGGGATGCAAAGATTATTTGAGAATAACACTTGTGAAAGAGAATAGAGGGAGGAAGCAGGGTCTAATAAATGTAGTGCAGACCTGGCAAAGGCCTAGATAAGCTACCAACGAGTACACAGGGGACCAAGAGAAAGACCAAATCTGTCTTGGAAGAAGTGCAACCAAAATGCTCCTTAGAAATGAGGATGGTGAGACTACGTCTGACGTACTTAGTGCCTATGTCAGGAGGGATCAGTCCCCGGGGAAGGATATCGTGCTTGGTAAAGTAGAGGGGTGGTGAAAAAGAGGAAGAGCCTCAGTGGGACAGACTGACACAGCAGCTGAAACAAGGAGCTCAAGCATAGCAATGATTGTGTGCACGTCACAAGACTGGGCAATGTTTCATTCTGTTGTACAGAAAGGGTCGATAGGAATTGGAACCTACTCAATGGCACCTAACGAAAACAATGTTACCAGTATCCAATCATTATTAAATGACAACTTATCAAGAAAAAGACTAGTATCATTAGTGATGAAAACATTCATACATGCACCCATTTAATTCTCACAACAACCACATAAGGCCTGTTCTTTCTTGATCTCTGTATTAGAAACAAGGAAATGAATGCACAGAGTGTGAATAAAATGCTTGAGGTAGATTGGAACTTGAGTGCAGGCAATCTGGTCTCAGCCTTTGATCTTAACTCATATCTTACACTGCCTGTTACATATAATATGGGATATTAAGCAACTTTTAAAATGATATCAAGAAGGAATTTTAATCATATGGGAAAATGCTTATGATATAAAATTAACTGGAAAGAGCTGAAATCAAAATGATATACATACAATGTAATCTCAGTTATGCATAATATGCATAAAATAATGGGTCAAGGTAGAATAAATTATTAGTAGTAATTACTGAGTGAAGCAAGTGTATTGTAACCCCTAGTTTGACATGGACTTTTTTGGTTTTAGCCCTGAAAGTCCTATGTCCTGGAAATCTGAGACAAACTGAAATAATCAGTCACTCCTAATTATTTTAATCGGCTATTTACATGACTTAGGTTTCGTTTTCCAAATTTTCTAAAATAAGAATGTGTTAACTATGCATTCAGGAACATAAATAAATAAACTCTTGGGAGAGGTAAAGAAAGAATGTTGGCTGTATTTTAGACGAGGAAAGGTCTGTAATACAGGAGAAGCATCCAAATAACAACCCTGATTGAAGGAATCGAAAGGTAGCAGGACATTTTAGTTCATTTTCTTATTCATTCAACCCAGGGCTGGGCTCCTAGGGTTGCAGACGTGAAGGCAGACCAGGCCTTTGCTCTCAAGAATTTACCCTCTAGTACCTACCAAACCCACGGCCGTCAAGCCAATTCCGGCTCATAGCAACCCTATAGGACAGAGTAGAAGTGCCCCATAAAGTTTCCAAGGCGTTCCTGATGGATCTGAACTTCTCACCTGTTGGTTAGCAGCTTAGCACTTAACCACTGCACCACCAGGGTTTCCATTCTAGTATATTAAAAATATTAATAATAATTTTAAAAACCATAGAGTCGATTCCAACTCATAGCGACACTACAGGACAGAGTAGAACTGTTCCATAGAGTTTCCGAGGAGCACCTGGCAGGTTTGAACTGCTGGCCTTTTGGTTAGCAGATGTAACACTTTACCACTGCACCACCAGGGTTTCCTGCTAGTACACAGAGACATTCGATTCACAGCAACATTTTCAGGTTGCTGTGATGAGTGCTATGCAAGAGAGAGCTAGGATGATGCAGTAGAGAGTAGAGGGATGGAGCTACTCCAGAGAAGAACGTTAGGAATGGCCTCTGTGGACTGGTGACATTTGATTTGGGATGGAGGGAGAAGTGGCATTATAAACATTATTAATATGAATATAAACTGTACCATGGGGACAAAAAAAATTTCCAGTAATGCATTTCCTTCCAAACTTGGGACTGAGACACTCTTTCTGGAGATAAAATTCTTTAATGTTACCGTGCTCCCTGATTCTACCAACACCAACTAAAAGAGTAAGTTCATGTTATTTACAGCCTGTGAGAAACTGAGACACCCTGGTTGCATAGTGGTTAAATGCTACAGCTGCTAATAGAAAGGTCAGTAGTTCAAATCCACCAGGTGCTCTTTGGGAACTCAGGCAGTTCTACTCTGTCCTATAGGGTTGCTATGGGTCAGAAATGACCCTGCAGCAATGGATTTTTGTTTTGTGAGAAATGGCAAGCTTACAAAAATGGAGCTGTTCAATATGAAATATTAGTTAACTGAAACTCCTCTTTAAAAAGATTTTTTATTGTGGTTAAAATATATGCAACAGAGCATTTATCAATTCATCAATTTCTACATACGTAATTCAGTGATATTGATTTCTTAATGCTGTGCGACCATTACCACTATCCTTTTCCAGATTTTTCCACTACTGTTAACATAAACCCGATGCCTTTTAAGCAAAAGCTTTCTCCTTACCACACCCACTAACCTCTGGTGACCACTAATGATCTTTGTTTTCTGTATACTTGTTTGTTTCATACAAGTTGGATTATACTGTATTTCCTTTTGTGACTGACTTATTTCTCTTAGCATGGTGTTTTCAAGGTTTTCATGCTGTGGCATACATCAAGGTTTAGCACAGACTGTATCTAAATATATTCTATTAAAGTACTCTAAATTTATAATTGTTCGCCAAAGTAAGGGCTTTTAAAAATTAGGCTACTACCTATCTTTGAATGACCCCAGCCTCTCCTGATACTCCTTAGAAGCACTACGAATCTTGAATGAATGAAGACTAGCGTATAAGAAGCTGAAATTGTCTTGTCTTCATCTAATGATTTTCCAAATCCTTAAAATGAAGACTAACCATGCAATTTACGGGGGGTGGGGGAGTGGGAGGTGGGGAGAACACAACACCTTAGGCTTGCCAAAATCAACAGAGCTTTTCTAGCCACCACATTAACAGAAGCAGTAGATTCACAGGACCTCCTTGGTCATCCAAGGCAGATGACAGTTGTTGTTGTCAGGTACCAACAAGACATTGCCAACTCATAGTGACCTCCACCACAGCAGAGTGAGGCAGTCCTCGGTCCTGCACACCCTCACGATCCATCATTACGCTTGAGCCCACTGCTGCAGCCGCGCTGTCAGTCTATTTCGTGGAGGGTTTTCCACTTCTTCATTGACCCCCCCCATTTACCAAGCATGATGTCCTACCCCGGGGACTAGTCCCTTCTGATAACAGTTCAAAATGTGAGACACACTAGCAGAAGAAAGTATTCAGTAAACACAAAAAGGGATCACCCCACAGCAGGAAAGGAGATGCTAAGAACAAAAAGATTTTTCATTTTGTTTTGATTTTAAACTAGAGGAGCTTGATAGATTACTAATGTCTAGCCAGGCAAATAATTAAGACTAGAATGTCACTGTTGTATATTTTAGATCATAAAACAACAATATAAAACTAAATCTGTTGTAGTTGAGTCAATTTTGACTCACAGCAACCCATGGATTGCAGTGTGGAAGTGCTCTGTAGAGTTTTCAGGGCTGTGCCCTTTAGGAAGCAGATCTTTCTTCCCAGGTGCCTCTGAGTGGGTTCAAACCATTAACCTTTCAGTTAGTAGTTGATGCTTAATTGTTTGCATCCCTGTCCTTGAAAGACTATAGTAACTGTTCTTCCACTTTGCTTTTCTTTCTCTGCCCCTCTCCTTTCTGAAAATTCTCTTTAGGAAAAATTGTTAAAATGCTTATTAAACAATTTTGATGCTTTAAGCTGATTATGAGTTTGGACTTTGGGAGAAGAAATAAGCAGTAGAAAGGATTTTTAAAATCCTCAGAAAAATTTCTATGAGGGATGCATTTTTGGGTGACTGTGAAGGTTGGATATCAGTGTCTGCGGGTAGGCTTATCCTAACTGAGAACACTAAGCTTTTCTTTAAAAAAAAAAAAGTCCTTAGCTGAAATGAATAATTGAAAATGCTGAGCCATTAGAACTCCAAAGATTAATTTCTCCATTAATGGCACAAGATGATAGAGAAAAACAATCAGGCTAAAGAAGAATTATCAAGCTAACCCAACCTGGGGTATTTCATCTGATATTCAAAGTTGCTGGGCCAAAACTTTGATCTCCTTCAGTTTTGTCAGAGAGAGTTTTAGGTCATTCAAAACTGCTGGAACCTTCTGTCTTTGTAACTTGGAACTATGTTCTGATGTATGGTTTTCTTTTAATCCCTTCAGGTAATAGGATACAAGGCGCTATTTCTGGTCCTGTGAGCTTTGGGATGGTTATTTAATGACCAGCCTCAGATACTCCCAGAGGCCTTGGGCATTTGTTTTTAATGTGCTTACTTGATAGCCACAAGTCCATTCAGTTATATTAAACTTGGAGGCAAACCACTGTACTTTACTAAAGAAAGAACAGGGATGTAACAGGAAGTTAGACGGCAAAAAGAGGCTTGTGTTCCAAGATAAGCAAGTCAGGCACAGCCACTACAACTTGGGTTTGAATAAACTGGGGACCGCGTCATTTAACTAAAACTTTTCTTCTTAGTAGCCAGTTATTCCAGCAACAGATACAGTCAGCATGTTTGTAGCTAATAATACAGAAATTAGCTTACTGGGTTCCATAGTGTTCCCCATGTAAATGTGAATACTGTGTAAGCCGAACGTAGAACCTCTTCGTGAGTACTCATTAGAATTTTTCCATGGTTATGGGAACTTTCTCTTTGAGAAATTGTATGTCAGATCACTGTAGCTAAAAGATGTGTTATACAGAGTTTCTGTCTACAGTTTATTGAATTCCTGTTATATCTAAGGGACTATTTCAGGCTCCTTTAACACATCATCTCATTTCCTCATCTCAGTCCTGCAGAGTGTTGTGAGTCCCACTTAATACTTAAGGAAACAGAGTTTTTTAAAAAATTACTTGCCAAGGGTTACAGATGATGAAGTGGTAGATTTAGGATTGCAGTAGGGGCTTCTTTGACTCTAAAAGCTGAATTCCATCACAATACCCTTTTTGAAGTTTTATACTGTTTCTCCCTTAGAATTAATGCATAAAGTAGTTTTGCCTGCTACTTACCCAGGAGAACCTTCCCTGGCTATCACGTGGCAGTTAGTACTATTAATCTCACTTCTTTTATTGATAGGCTGTGTCCTGGTTGTTCTATAATATGAAAGGATATTGATAATATACTTAGGTAAGCTCTGTCTTTAACAACTGCAACACAGGTCTCTCATTTGCAGTGATACTCTGAGTTTGTTTTTTTTTTTTTAACTTCATTACATAGCTCATACATGCTTCAGGACAGCAGCAGAGATTTCTTTCTTTTCTTCCTCCCTCCATCTCTCCCTCCCTTCCTAGCTCCCTTCCTCCCTCCCTCGCTCTTTCCCTTCTTTCCTTCCGTTTCTCATTCTTTCCAAAAATATTTTATTGTGCTTTAAGTGTAAGTTTATAATCTAAGTCAATTTGTCATATAAAAGCTTATACACACACAGTACTGTATAACTCTAGCCGCTCTCCCTACCCTGTGACTGCACACTCTTCCCTTCTACCCTGTATTTCCCAAAGAATCTCTTTCTTTCAAGAGCTGGCTTGGGGAATGGTTTCAGCGCTGGGCTAACAGAGAATCTGGGGTCTTTGCCTTCTGGGGACCCTCCAGTCTCTCAGACCATTTAGTCTGGTCTCTTTAATACAGCTTGAGTTCTGCACATCGGTTTTTGTTTGTTTGTTTGTTTTCTGCAACGTCAGGGACTCTTTGTTGTGTTGCGGTCCATGGTGGTGGCCAGCAGCAGAGATTTCTGGCCTGAGCGATTAAGAGCCGTGAATGTTTTCTGTCTGCGGTCCTGTCCGTCTCTTTTGTACCTTCCTCTCTAGCACCAGAGCATAGACCACAGCCACCCCCGCCTGAGACGTTGACGGAATGCCCTGCCATTGCCTGTAGTTAGCTCTTCTTCCCAGCAGGAGGAGTATGGTGATTAAGCTGGCATCAGACTTTCTTCCTTGACTTATTCCTTACATAAGGAATGTTAGCATCGAACAGCAAAAAGATGTGAGTGGGGGGAAATGATGAACTATTTCGGAGAAAGCAATCTTGTTCTTATTGGTATCGATTTTAAGTAGACTAAGTAAAAGAAAAAGCTTATTCTACACATTTCATTTCTGATGTGGAAGCAATATCATTAAGTAAAGCAAACAATTAGAAAAACTGAACCTAGAAAATTTTGGTTTGGGACTTAATTTTGCCCATCACCATCTAAATAATTTGGGCTAGTTTATATCATGCAGTAATTAAGAGCTTGTCTGCTAACCCAAAGGCCAGCATTTCAAGACCACGAGCCTCTCCTTGGAAAGGTTCTACTTTGTTCTACAGGATCACTATGAGTTGGAATTGACTCTACAGCAACAAGTTTTTTCCTTTGGTTTATTAAACTGTCCTAGGATACACTCTTCCTATGAGTAAAGTCAGAACATGGAGACACATGTTCTAAAGACCTCTTCTAAATCTGAAAGTTTGGTATTTTAAGAGAAAACCCAAAAATCCTCAGTGAAAAGTTTATCAAGAGATAACCATGAGCCTGTCACTGTAAATTGATATTATGCCTAATTCTACTTAGAAGATTATAAAATAAACAGAAGTGAGATAGAGGCATTTCAGATAACAGAAAGATAGCAGTGGGTTCTAAATTAATATAAAAATTTAGGCAATTAACTCAAAGAACTTAGCAAGAAAAGCAAGCAACAAAAAATCCAAAATTGAAACCCAAATGCTATTTATAAAACTTCTTTGAATCCTCCCAGAAGATTTTATTTATATCAATCTTTCACACTGGAAGTTTTTCCTTATAAAAGTTAATAGAGACTTCTATGTCTGGACTCTCCCTTCACTATCAATAGCTAGAAAATACAACAACACAAACAAATACATGAAGCAGCTGTTGTTAGATGCCGGTCAACAAGAAGCATAAGAATGTGATCCCTTAGTACAGGGAATTAAACAAGCCGCGCCCTGCAATCATCCTGAGTTTCTAAGTGGAGCACTTTCTAGACTGTCATTTACAGAGGGGCAACCTGAGCTGTGCATGACGGCCTCTGTGAATTGAGGGGGTGGCGTTGGGAGTTTGGAGGAAGCTGAGGTGGTCAGAACTTGTAGGGCAAAATAGTGCAGAAAATAGAGTTTTACTTAACAAAAAGGAACCCAACAAATATGAACACAGTCCCCTGAGTGTGTTGTTGAATATTAAACTATGCATTTAGACAGTGAATTCTCCATGAAACCAGGTAAACAACCGAACAGGTGATTACACATTTACAAAATAAATAGTTTGGTTGAGGATCTTATTTATAAAAACTGACTGAATTTTTATTTGTTTGGAATTTCACATTAAAGATTTTGGATTAACACGCTTTTAGGAGTCCATATCTTTAGTGATAAATATATTCTGTGTTGTTGATGATGGGTGCCATCAAGTCCATACTGACTCATAGTGACTCTATCAACAACAGAATGAAACACTGCCTGGTCTTGTGCCACGTCCACAATCATTTTTACGCTTAAGCCTTCTGTTTCAGCCACTGTGTCAATCCGTCTCATCAAGTGTCTTCCTGTTTTTTGCTGACCCTCCACTCTACCAAGCATGATGTTCTTCTCCAGGAGGTGATCTTTCCCAGTAACATGTCTAAAGTAAGTAAGATTCAGTCTTGCCATCTTTGCTTCCAAGGAGCACTCTGGTTTTATTTCTCCCAGGATAGATCTGTTTGTTCTTTTGGAGGTCCATGGTACATGCAACATTCTTTTCCAGCACCACAATTCAAAGGCATCAATTTTTCTGTCTTCACTGTTCATTGTCCAGCTTTCACATGCACATGATGCAATTGAAAATAACATGACTTGGGTCAGGCACACCTTAGTCTTCAAGGTGACATCTTTACTTTTCAGTACTTGAAAAAGGTTCTTAGCAGCAGATTTTTCCAGCGCAGTGTGTCTTTTGATTTCTTGACTGCTGTTTCTGTGGGCATTAATTGTGGAACCAACTAAAATGAAATCCTTGACAACTTCAATTCTTTCTCCATTTATGATGGTGTTGCTTAGTGGTCCAGTTGTGAGGATTTTTGTTTTTTCGACATGGAGGTGCAATCCATACTGAAGGCTGTGGTCCTTGATCTTCATCAGTAAGTGTTTCACTTCCAGTAAGTAAAGTGGTGTCGTCCGCATAAGGTGCATTGTTAATAAGTCATCCTCCAATCCTGATGCCCGGTTCTTCATTGTAGAATCCAGCTTCTGGGACTATTTGCTTGGCATTCAGATTGAAAAGGTAGAGTGAAAGGATACAAACCTAACGCGCACCTTTTCTGACTTTAGACCTTGCAGTGTCCGCTTGTTCCGTTTGCATGACTGCCTTTTGGTCCACATACAGATTCCTTAAGAGCACGATTAGGTGTTCTGGAATTTCCATTCTCCACAATGTTAGCCATAATTTGTTATGATCCACAGTTGAATGCCTATGCATAGTCAATGAAACGCAGGTAAACATCTTTCTGGTATTCTCTGCTTTCAGCCAAGATCCATCTGGCATCAGTAATGATCTCCCTGGTTCCGTGTTCTCTTTTGAAACCAGCTTGAATTTCTGGGAGTACTTTGTCAATATACTGTTGCAGTTGCTTTTGAATGATCCTGAGCAAAGTTTTACTTGTGTGTGATATTGACGATATTTTTCAGTAATCTCTGCATTCGGTTGGATCACCTTTATTTGGAAAGGGCATAAATACGGATCTCTGCTAGTCAGTTGGCCAAGTAGTTGTCCTCCAAATTTTTTGACATAGATGAGTGAGCACTTCCAGGGCTGCATCTGTTTGTTGAAATATCTAAGCTGATATTCCATCAGTTCCTGGAGCCTGGTTTTTTGCCAGTGCCGTCAGTGCAGCTTTGACTGCTTCCTTCAGTCTCATTGGTTCCTGATCTTGAGCTACGCTTCAAATGGCTGAACATTGACCAGTTCTTTCTGATATAATGACTCTCTGTATTCCCTCTGTCTCCTTCTGATGTTCCCTGAGTTGTTTAATAGTCTGTCTGTAGAATCCTTCACTATTGTGACTCGAGGCTTGAATTTTTTCTTCAGTTCCTTTAGCCTGAGAAACGTGGAATGTGTTCTTCCCTTCTGGTTTTCCATTTCCACCTCTCTGTATATGTTATTATAGTACTTTATTTTGTCTTCTTGAGCTGCTCTTTGACATCTTCTGTTTAGGTCTTTTACTTCGCTGTTCTTCCTTTTGCTTTAGCTGCTCAACACTCAAGAGCAAGTTTCAGAGTCTCTCCGACATCCAAGTTTCAGACCGTATCTGACAATGTTCTTCCTTTCCTGTCTTTTTAATGACCTTTTGCTCTCTTCATGGGTGATGTCTTTGATGTCGTTCCGCAATTCATCTTATCTTCAGTCATTAGTGATCAACGCATCAAATCTGTTCTTGAGATAGTCTTTAAACTGAGGAGGGATATACTCAAGGTCATACTTTAGCTCTCATGGACTTGTTCTAATTTCCTTCTGTTTCAATTTGAATTTGCAAATGAGCAATTGATGATCTGTGCCACAGTCAGCACCTGGTCTGGTTCTGACTGCTGATATGGAGCTTTTCTATCATCTTTTTCCACAGATGTGGTCAATTTGGTTCCTGTGTGTTCCATCTGGTGAGGTCCATGTGTAACGGTTTCCATTTGTGTTGGTTAAAAAAGGCATTTGCAATGAAGAAGTCATTAGTCTTACAAACTTCTATCATGTGATTTCCAGCGTTATTTCTATCACCAAGACTGTACTTTCCACCTACCAATCCCTCTTCATTGTTTCCAACTTTGGCATTCCAGTCACCAGTAATTATCAGTATGTCCTGATTGCCTGTTCAATCAATTTCAGACTACAGAAGCTGGTAAAAATCTTTAATCCCTTCACCTCTGGTGTTAGTAGTTGGTGTGTAAATTTAAATAATACTCATACTAACTGCCTTCCTTGTAGGCGTATGGATATTATCCTATCACTGGCAGTCACTGATAGCATTGTTCTTCAGGACAGATCTTGAATTCAGACTGCTAGATGCTGTGGTAGTTGTGGTCCCTTAGTCCTTTGAAATTAAACTTCCCCTGTGTCTTTAGTTTTCTTCATTCTCTCTTGCTCCAGGTGAGACAAAACCAGTGGAATATCTTAGATGGCCATTTACAAGCTCTTAAGATCCCAGACGCTACTCACCAAAGTAGAATGTAGAATATTTTCTTTATAAACTATGTTATGCTAATAGAGCTAGATGTTCCCTGATACCAGAGTCCCCAGAGTCCTCAGCCCAGTAATTTGGTCCGTCAGAGAGTTCAGGTATGTCTGTGAATGTTACATGAGCTTACCTTGTATAAACCATGCTGGCTTCCCTAGTATTGTTCACTGTCTTATCCTTCACCAAAGTTACTACTTATATACTGTCTGTTTAGTGTTTTTCCATCCTGACCCCTTTCCTTACCTATAGCTGTCAAAGACTGTTTCTTTTTGTGTGTGAACCTTTTCATGAGTTTTTCTGATAGCTTTTTAAAATTGGTATTTTATTGTGCTTTGAGTGAAATTTTACAATCCAAGTCAGTTTGTCTTACAAAAACTTGCACACAAATGGATATGTGACCCTAGTTGCTCTCACTACACCGTGACAGTACACTCCTCCTCTCCACCCTGTATTTTCTGTGTCTGTGCAGCCAGCTTCTGTCCCCCTCTGCCTTCTAGTTGCACCTCCGTACAGGAGCTGCACAGTTAGTCTCACGTATCTATTTAAGCCTAGAAGCATGCTGTTTGCCATTTTCTCTTATAGTCTCATCCAATCTTTGTCTCAGAAGTTGGATTCAGGAATGATTTCAGTTCTGGGTTTATGGAGAGTCCAGGGGCCGTGTCTTCCTGGGTGCTTCCAGTCTGTCAGACCATCAAGTTTGGTCTTTTTACTAGAATTCAGTTTCTGCACTTCACTTTTCTTTTCCCCTGTCAGAGATTCTTTGTTGTTTTCCCTGTTAGGGTAATCTTGATGGTAGCTGGGAACCATCTAATTCTTCTGATCTCATGCTGATGTAGTCTCTGGTTTATGTGGCCTTTTCCATTAGTTTTTTTTTTTAATGATTGAGTGAAAATGTACAATCCCATATAAATTTGCATACCTGCCAATGAGCGGCTCCCATTACTCTCCCTGCCCAGTGACAGCACAGTCCTCCCCTCCGTTCTATACATGTCATATCCTCCTAACAATCTCCTATTCCCTCCTCTCCACCCTCTCTCCTGTGTCCAGTAAGAGGTCAGCAGGAAGACATCCTATAGATGCATAGAACCATAAAGTGCACACATGATACAGTCACTCTGTGTCATCAAGCCCAATCCATTTATGTCTGAAGAGTTGACCTCCATTGTGATTTATGGACAGGGGAAGCACTAGGGCCAGAGGCCATGCTCCCAGGGAAACTCCGAGGCCCCTGGACCATCAATTGTGGTCTTTTAGTGGAGATTTCAGGGGGCACCATCTGGTTCTTCTGGTCCCATGTTGATGTAGTCACCCACTCATGTGGGTCTCTCTGTGTTCTGTGTTCTCTTTGCCCCATGTCATTTTGGTCCTTGGAGAGCATCCATTCCTGCTGAGTTGGGATCATTTGGTGTACCTCAAGTGGCAGCTTAGCCAGCCAAGTGCCATCGAGTCTCTTAGCAGCTTTTAAAATACCAGATCCCACTCACCAATTTGGGATGCTGAAGACTCTCTTAGCAAAATGCTAGTTATGCCAGTTGGCCTTGATGTCCACTGAGAGCATGGTCTCTAGACCCCCACCCCAGCTACTCCGTCTTTGCAATATTGGGTTAAGATGTGAGGAGTAATCATGTTATATTGAAGTCCAGTTAAAA
The DNA here is from genome assembly GCA_028571685.1 of Heterohyrax brucei. Lineage (NCBI taxonomy): Eukaryota > Metazoa > Chordata > Mammalia > Hyracoidea > Procaviidae > Heterohyrax > Heterohyrax brucei. The sequence goes on along the minus strand of CM053143.1, from coordinate 113,166,680 downwards.
TTTATCTTCTTTCTAATGTGTGTTTTCACAGATTTCACCCAACCAACTTGCTATCAATTGTCTAATCAATACCCCACCTGTATTCTCCCTCCCTCCCCACCTTTGAAGCTGTCAGAGTCTTTTCTTCTATGCATGAGTCTGTTTTTAAATTCTTATAGTAGAGGTCTCATACAATATTTGTCATTTTGCCACTGACTACTTTCACTCAACATAATGTCCTCCAATTGAAGCCAGGTTATGAGATGCTCCCTAAAACCATCATTGTTCTTTATCATTGTATAGTGTTCCACTGAGTATATATACCATAGTTTACCTATCCATTCCTCTGTTGTTGGGCATCTGGGTTGATTCCACCTTTTTGCTATTGTGGACAGTGCTGCAATCAACATTCTTGTGCATGTATCTGTTGGTGTGAATGGCCTTGATTCTGTGGGATATATTCTAAGCAGTGGAATTACTGCATCAGATGGTATATCTATTTCCAGCTTTTTAAGGAAGCACCACATTGCTTTCCAAAGAGGTTGCCCCATTTTGCAATCCCACCAACAGTGTAGGAGTGTTCCAATTTCTCCACAGCTTCTCCAGCATTTGTTGTTTTGTGTTTTTTGGATCATGGCCAACCTTGTTGGGGTGAGATGGTATCGCATTGTAGACTTGAATTTCTTTAATAGCTAATGAGTATGAGCATGTCTGCATGCGGTTTTTTGGCTGCCTGGATCTCCTCTTTAGAGAAGTGTCTGTCCATTTCCTTCGCACATCACTTAATTGGATGATTTATCTTTTTCTTATTGATATTTTGTAGTACCTTATAGATTATGGAGATCAGACGTTGGTCTGACATACAGTTGCCCAATATTTTTTCCCATACTGTGCCAGCCAAGTGCCTTTTAATTCTATTGATAAAGTCTTTGGATGAGCAAAAGTATTTGATTCTTAGTAGTTTCCATTTATTTTCTCTTCTGTTGTTTGTGGTTTGTTTGTCAGATTTTGAAGTCTGTCTACATTGTGTATTAAAACTTCCATTGTTGATCCTAATTTTTCTTCAATGAGCTTTATCCTTTTAGATTTGATATTCAGGTCTTTTATTCCAGTATGAGTTGGTTTTTGCATGAGGTGTGAGATATGAGTCTTGTTTCAATTTATTGCAGATGGATATCCAATTTTGCCTGCACCATTTGTTAAAAAGATTTTTACCGCAGTTTAATGTCTTAGGGCCTTTGTTGAGTATCAACTGTTCATAGGAGGATGGTGTCATCTCTACAGTCTCAATTCTGTTCCATTGATCTATCTGTCTCTTTTTGTACCAGTACCAGATTGTTTTGACTACTGTGGCAGTGTAATAGGTCCTAAAGTTGGGTAGTCAGAGGCCTCCCAGTATGTTCTTCTTCTTCAATAGTGCTTTGCTTATCCGGGGCATCTTCTGTTCAGTGATTTGTTTCTCCACCTCATTAAAAATGTCACGGGAATTTGTATTGGGGTTGCATTATATAAGTAAATTGCTTTATGTAAAATAGACATTTTCACAATGCTAAATCTTCCTATCCAGAGCAGGGTAGATTTCTTCATTTATCTAAGTTTCTCTTAGTTTCTTGTAGCAAGATCTTGTAGTTCTCTTTGTAAAGGTCTGTTATTTCTCTGGTTAGATTTGTTCCTAGGTATCTTATCTTCTTGGGGGCTACAGTAAACTGTACTGATCTGGTGATTTCTTCTTTAATAATCTCTTTGTTGGTATAAAGGAATCCTACTGATTTACTTATGTTTATCTTGTATCCTTGCTAAGCTCTTCTATCAATTTGAATAGCTTACTTATGGATTCTTTAGGATTCTCTATGTATACAATCATATCATCTGCAAATAGGGAGATTTTTACTTCCTCTTTGCCAAGGCAGATACCCTTTATTTCTTGGTCTTGTCTGATTGCTCTGGCTAGAATTTCTAGTGCAATGTTGAATAGGAGAGGTGAGATTGGGCATCCTTGTCTAGGTCCTATTCTCAGGGGAATTGTTTCAGTCTCTCTCCATTCAGGGTGATGTAGGCAGTTGGCTTTGTATAAATGGCCATTATTGCACGAGGAATTTTCTGTCTATGCCTATTTTGCTGAGAGTTTTTAGCATGAATGGGTGTTGGTCTTTATCAAATGCCTTTTCTACATCAATAGACAAAATCAAATGATTCTTGTCTTTTGCGTTATTTATACGGTTAATCACATTAATTGTTTTTCTGATGTTGAACCAGCCTTGCATCTGTGGTATGAATCCTACTTGGTAGTGATGAATTATTTGTTTGATATGTTGTTGTATTCTATTGGCAAGAATTTTGTTGAAGATTTTTGCATCTAGGTTCATGGGTGACATCGGTCTATAGTTCTCCTTTTTTGTTGAGTCTTTCCTTGGCTTTGGTAGCAGGCTTATGCTGGCTTTGTAGAATGAATTTGAGAGTATTCCATCCCTTTCTATGCTGTAAAATAGTCTCAGCAGTATTGGAGATAACTCTTCTCTAAAAGCTTGGCAGAATTTTGTAATGAAGCCACCTGGGCCAGGACTTTTTTTCGTTGGTAGTTTTCTGATGACTTTTTCAATCTCTCCTTTTGTAACAGGTTTATTAAGTTGTTCTGCTACACCTTGTGATAATTTTGGTAGATGACATGAATCTAAGAATTTGCCCATTTCCTCTAGGTTTTCAAATTTGTTAGAGTACAGACTTTCATAGTACTCTGTTATGATATTTTTGATTTCTGATGGATCTATTGTGACAACTTCCTTCTCATTCTTATTTGGGTTGTTTCCTTTCCTGTTTTTCTTTAGTAAGTTTAGCCAATGGTTTGTCAATTTTGTTTATCTTTTCAAAAAACCAGCTTTTGGTCTTATTGAGTTTTTCAACTATTCTTCTGTTCTCTAATTCATTTAGTCTGCTCTAATCTTTATGATCTGTCTTCTTCTGGTGCCCAGAGGGTGGGGGAGAGTTCCTCTGTTGCTCTCTCTCTACTTGTTCAAGCTATAGGATTAGATCTTTGGTTTGGGTTCTTTCTTGCTTCCAGATGTGTGCATTTGTAGAGATAAATGCACTGCTTTGGCTGTATCCTATAGGTTCTAATAAGAAGTATTTTCATTCTCATTGGAATTCATAAATTTATTTATTTTGTCCTTGATTTCTTCTATAACCCATGGCTTTTGGAGCAAAATGTTGTTCAGATTCCATGTGTTCCACTTTCTGTCTATGTTTTTTCTGCTATTGATTTAGACTTTTATGGCTTTATGGTCTGAGAATATGTTTTGCAATAATTCAATGGTGTGAATTTTGTTGAGATTTGCTTTATGTCCTAACACATGGCCTATTCTGGAAAATGTTCCATGTGCACTTGAGAAGAAGGTGTAGTTGTCTACTAGTGGATAGAAAGCTCTGTATATGTCAATGAGGTCTAGTTGGTTGATGGTAGCAATAAGATCTTCTGTGTCTTTATCGAGTTTTTTTCTAGACGATATGTCCAATATTGAAAGTGGACTGTTGACGTCTTGCACTATCATTGTGGAGTGATCTACCTTGTTTTTGAGTGTAGTCAGTGTTTCTTTGATGTATTTAGACACTCTAGTATGGGGTGCATAATTATTTAATATTGTTAAGTTCTGCTTGTGTGTTGAACCTTTCAGCAATCAATAGTGTCCATCCTTGTCCACAATGGTGGATTTTACATTAAAATCTATTTTCTCTGAGATTAGTATTTTGCCATACCTGCTGTTCTTTGTGTGTTGTTAACTTGGTGTATATTCTTCTATCCTTTAATTTTCAGTTTGTTCCCATCTTTAAGTCTCAGGTGAGTTTCTTGCGAGCAACATATGGACGGGTTGTGTCTTTTGATCCAAGATGTCATTCTTTGTCTCCTTATTGAAGCTTTCAGTCCTTTACATCCAATGTAATTATTGATAGGTATGTGTTTAGTGCTGTCATTGTGGTGTGTTTATTTTTGTGTTGATGTTTGCTGTTCTTATTATTCTGTTCTGGGACATTCTTCTTTATGAGTTGATTTTTCACCTTTTCCAGGGTTGGTTTTGTGGTTATTGAGACTCCTGTATTATGTTTCTTGATTTGATGTGTTGTATCCTTTTGTGCTTTGTGGCTGCCCATGTGATCCCCATTAATAGTCTATGTTTAAACTCAATTTTAACTACTACAAGTCTTACTAACTTCCTCTCCATTTGGAAGGACTATAACAACTATAGTACAGCCCTCTTTTTAATATAATAACATCATAGTTTCATGATATGATCACTGGATCACTTCTTTTAATATTACAGCTGTGACTGAGTTTGGAGTATTCCCTAACTGAGTAGGTTTCTGGATCATGTGTCCTGTATTTTCTCCTAAAATCTGAAATTAATGGTTTTGTTCTTCTAAACCAAGAGCTTCTTTCGGTATTTCTTGTAGATTTGGTTTTGTTTTTACAAAGTCTCTGAGTTTCTGTGTATCTGCAAATGTTTTGATTTCATTTTCATATTTGAAAGACAGTTTTGCAGGATATATAGTTCTTGGTTGCAAGTTCTTCTCCTTCAAGGATTTGAATGTGTCATCCCATTGTCTCTGTGCCAGCATCGTTTCTGCTGAAAAATCAGACAAAAGCCTACAAGGTTTCCCTCTGATTGTTAGCTTTGCTTTGAGTCTTGCTGCCTTTAAGAGTTTCTGCTTAGGTTTCATTTTATTAAGCTTGATCATTATATGTCTTGGAGTCTTGCTTTTGAGATCTGCATTCAGTGGCATTCAATACGTATCTTGGATATCTGTATTCTCTTCTTTCATAATTCCTGGACGTTTTCTGTCAGCAGCTCAGCCACAGTACTCTCTGTGTTCTCAGGTGTCTTGCCCTCTTCAGGAACTCCAATTAACCATAGGTTGTTCCTCTTAATAGAGTCCCACGTGCTTCTTCACTTTTCTTGTTTCCTTTTTCTGATTTCTCTTCGTAGATGCTGGAGTCAGTAGTTCTGTCTTCCAAGTTGGAAAGTCTATTTTCCATTTGTTCCATTCTGTTTTCTTGGCTTTGAACTGAATTTTCTGTCTCTTTAATTTTGTTCTTGATCTGTTGGATTTCAGAGTACTGGTATTCCACCAGATCAAACAGCTTGCTTAATTTTTCATTTTGCTCTGCTGCATTCTGTATAAGGTCTAGGATGGCTCTCTATATAATCCTTTTGTATTCACCCTCTGATAGTTTCAGAAAGGCTTCTTCATCTGGGAAGTTCTTTGGATCTTTCTTTTGTGGGCCTTCTGAATCCATAGGTGTGTTCTTCCTAATGTTCTGGTCCAAAGTTTGTTCCTTTTCAGGCATCTGGAGGTTATTTTGTTTCTCTGGTTTTGCCTTAATGGGATCTAAAGCTCAGTCTGAAAAGGAAATTAATCACCAGACACCTGTATGTACTCCAGTGACTGGACTCAGTGGAATCTCTGATTGGCAAAGACACAGCCCCTCTTACAGAGTCACTGGGGAGCCTTCTGCTGACTCTGTAATGTAAGACAATAAAGGCCAGAAGAGATGCTGTCTGGATGCACTGCAGTTATTTCTCTATTGGAATATAAAAGGTATCTGACAGCTTCCAAATTATTTAGGCTTTCAGGTGTGCAAGTCCCTCTTCCCAGCTGACAAAGTAAGCACTTCTATATCAAAGACTGCTTTACCGCCAGAAAACTACTCTACAGACAGGCACTGCCTCCCAGCTTGGGAATTAGGTCCAGCTGAGGCCTCCATATAGGAATTAGCCTCCCAGTGGATCAAGATGATGTCTCACACGAGCTCCTCCACCTGCCTCAGAAAAGGCTATTCACAGATGGAGATTCCGAGTAGGTGCCAAGATGCATAGACTCCAAGACCAGGCTCTCAAAATGTGGTGACTCTGCTTGCCGATCTCATCAGCAGTGTGTCTGAGCCTTGATGCCAGTGAAACTTCAGCCCCTCCTGCCAGCTAAGACAGAGGGAGAAAAAAAGTTAAAACGGAGATTTACCTTCAGTGTGCAAGAGCTGACACTCATCAAGAGCAGGGGTTGGCAAAACAGAAGAAGTTTCATGCTCAGTGGTATGTAGACAAAATAGACAGCCCTAAGCCGTGTCCTAGGGCTCACTAGGTATCCAGAGGCTCTGTTTAATTATCAATTCAGGCCTTGGTTTCCAGAGGTATTTTGGGAGACGTGTGTTTAGTCCTCCATCTTGACTCCAAGTCAAGTGGTCGTAGCACATAATATTTGTCCTGTCATGATTGACTTATTTCACTCAACATAATGCCCTCCAGATTCACTCATGTTGTTAGATGCTTCACAGATTCATCATTGTTCTTTATGCTGTGTAATATCCATTGTGTGTATGTACCCAAGTTTGTTTTTCCATTCATCTGTTGATGGGGATCTAGGTTGTTTCCATCTTTTGGCTATTGTGAACAATACTGCAATGAACATGGATGTGCATATGTCTGTTTGTGTGATGGTTCTTATTTCTCTAGGATATATTCCTTGGAGTGGGATTGTTGGATCATATGGTATTTCTGTTTCTGGCTCTTTAAGGAAGTACCGTATCATTTTCCAAAATGGTCAAACCATTTTGCTTTCTTACCAAAATGGTCAAATCATTTTGCTTTCTTACCCACAGTACATAAAATTCTGAACTCTCTGCAGCCTCTCCATAAATTATTATTTTCTATTTTTGTGATTGTGCCAGTAATGCCAGAGTAAGAAGTTATCTCATTGTGGTTTTGGTTTACATTTCTCTAATAGCTAGTGATCACAGCATTTCCTCATGTGTCTGTTAGCCCCTTGAATGTCTTCTTCGGTTAAGTGGTTGTTCATTTCTTTTGCCCATTATTTAAATTGGATTATTTGTGTTTTCATTGTAGAGCTATTGGATTTTTCCATCAATTTTAGAAATTAGAACTGTTTTTGATTCGTCATATCCAAAAAAATTTTCCCAAACTGTAGGCTCTCTTTTTACTCTTTTGGCAAATCCTTGTGATGAGTATAATTCTTTAATTTTTAAAAGATTCCTGTTGTCTAGCTTCTCTATTGGAATTTGTGTGTTAATGCCATGTATTAGGGCCTCTAGTGTTAATTATATTTTTTTCTATGATCTTTATTGTTTTTGGTTTTATATTTAGGTCTTTGATCCATGTTAAATTAGTTTCTGTGTGTGTGTGAGGTATGGATCCTCTTTCATGGTTTAACAAGTGGTCATTGGACAATATTCTGTGATCCATTGAGTTTTCATTGGCTGCTTTTCAGAAGTAGATCTTTGTGTCTTTCTTCCTAGTCTTTATTAGTCTGGAAGCCCTACTGAAACCTGTGCAGTATAAGTTATCTTGCTGTTATTTGATATATCAGCGGCATAGCTTCCAGAATGATAGCAACACACAAGCCACCATAGTACAACAAACTGATAAACAGATGGTGAAAATACAGTCTTAGCATCTGCTTAATGAGAATCTAGATCAGCAGAGGTGGTACCAGAAGTGATGTCAGAAAGCAGGTGATACAGTGGGAGTTCGCAACTAGGTAACTAACTTGCTGCCCAGCTAGCAGTGAAGACTCCATCCCTAAAGGTAAGCAGGTAACAGGTAGCCCCTGGCACAATGTGCAATTGTTAAAACTCTCACACAGGGTGTATGGTGTGCCCTGTGGAAGGAAATACACTGCATAGGTGGATTTATCAGGTATTTGAGAAGTATAGAAGAAATAGTAACTCTAAGGGCAATAGGATTGAATGACTATTACTAGAGCTATTAAAAGTTTAGATCAACACTTAAAGCACAACATCTCCTGGGAACTTGGGAAAAATGTAGATTCTGAGGCCTCATCACAGAATCAAAAACTCCTGGGACAAGGTCTAGCAATCTGAGTTTTAACAAACCTTCTGGTGATTCTGAGGCTAAAGTTTAAGAACCACAGGCACAGAAAAAGTTAAGGAAAAGCTTCCGGCAAATAGCAGGCAACTGGAAGCCAAGTAGGAAAGCCAGAGGGCCTCCTTCAAAGATAACCAAGAGGCCACATCTCCTTCAGTGGTTAGGCAGAGAAAGCTGTGCATCAGACCCAAGAAGGTAAGTGGCTAACTTCCAAGTGAGGCAGGTCTGCTGTGATAATGTCATAGCCTTGGGATAAGGACAGCTGGGCAAATTTCAAACTCTCAAAGTCCTCTGATCTTGTAAAAGCAACCCACTTCACCATATTAAGAGCTAGCACCTCCCTCTGTTGTCTGGAGGTAACTGAGAGAACTCTACAAGGCATGACAACACATAATTCCCTCGGGATCTGCTTCCCAATCTCTCCTAGATACCAGCTATATACTTAAAGTTACATTATTCACAGATGCGGCTATGCTGGGCCTAGTAAGGGAAGAGACAGAATGTGCCTCCAAATAAATTACAAAATCTAGCCAGTACATACCAGTGGAGCCTGATACATATTGGCCTGGAACTGAGGTTGGTTGATCAAGGGGCAATAACATACAATTGAAGAATGCAGGGCTTAATGATTCAAAAGCATGCCCAAAGGTACAAGATTTAATGCCCTGGCAAAAGTCTTTGGGATATGGTATGGACTTGGTGTTGGAAGCATAGAAAACTACTGAAAGTGCAGAAAAATCTTTCCCTACAAATTATATGAAGATGAAATGCCACATTTTTTGGGGAGACAATGGTAAAAGGAATTAGAAGAGCCAAGATAGTGGACATGTTAAAGTGAGTTTACTATGTGAGGCCAGAAGACCACTAGAGGATTATGTCTACAAGAGTGCCCAGAAGACATGCCATCAGCAAGACCATACAGAATGGCAGATGAAAGGGTTCCAACATCACTAAAGCAGTTTAGTGGTGGCTTTCCTCTCTAAGCCAGGAGTGACGGGAGAAGAGACTATTACAGAAGTAGGCTGATAAGAACCCAAAACAATAGAAGACAGGTGGCTGTGCTTAACTGCTGGAAGCCAGGTGGATACAATTACTGTAATGAGCCAGAAAGTTAGAATGACAGCCAGGGGAATTTGACCTGAAGTGGGTTATGTACATGGTTAATCAAACATGTGACCCTAGGGGCAAAACAGATGAGCAGTCAACAGGGGTATTTGTGCCACTATAACAAATCGAGGATGAATGACCAAAAGGCTGAGAGCAATCATCACAAGAAACAGCCAACAGAAGTAAACCAGTTTTCAGTCCCCGAGCACACTGAATGCAGAGGAGGCCAGGTTCACAGGAAGAAAGCCACTGCAACACCATGACAAGTATCAGTAATAATATTCTCAGTCTTTATCCAAAGGAATATAATCATTTACTCAATTAACTGTAGTTTCAGGAAAGGGGTGGTTAAAGTAGGTGAAATAATATCCCTCTTACCCCAAAGATGTCTGCATCTTAATCCTTGGAATCTGTGAATGTTATGTTATATGATGAGAGGGGATTTAAGTTCCAGATAGAATTAAAATTCAAATCAGCTGACTTTAAAATAAAGAGATTATCCCAGATTATCCAGGTGGGCCTAATGCAAAAACAAAATAAAAACCAAAACCAGTTGCTGTGGAATCAGTTCCAACTCATGCTGTGTTCCATAGGATTTTCGCTATAGGGTTTTCAAGACTGTCACCTTTTATAACCAGATCACCAGGCCTTTTTTCTGAGGTGCCTCTGGGTGGGTTTGAACCACCAAGTTTTCTGGTGATAGCTGAACACTTAATCATTTACAGCACCAAGGCATTCTTTAAAATGTGGAAGAGGGAAATAGAAGCAATAGTATGTCAAAATGATGCAGCATGAGAAAGACTCAAATGGCTATTACTAGCTTTGAAGACAGAAGGGGGCTAAGTCGAGGAGATGTCAACAGTGTTTAGAAGCTTGACAAGACAGAGAAACAGATTCTCCACCCGAGCTTTGAGAAGGAAAACATACCTTGATTTAGTGTAGTGACCCAGTTTGGATTCATGACCTCCAGAGCTGTAAGACAACAAAATGCCAACTTTCTGGTAATTTGTTACAGCAGCAATAGAAAACTAAAGCCAAAGTCCCCTCCATTTAATCTACAAGTCTGGCACCAAAGTAACCAAATGAATCCTAGAGGATCATGGAAGACCAGCTAAGTAGCTCCAATTGCAGCTGGTGTACCAGATATGTAAACTTGCTAGGAGATTAACGTGGCTGTAGGTACATGGAATGTGACCCCTGAGTTGACAAATGCAGTCTTTCCAATCTCCATCAGGAGAAAATATTTAGAAACAATATTTCACACGAAATGGGCAACAGCATATATTTACAATTTTGTCTAAGAGCCCTGATGGCACAATCATTATGTACTTGGCTGCTAATCGGAAAGTCGATGGTCAAAACTGCCATGGGAGAAAAGATTCTGTAATTTGCTGTTATAAAGATTTCAGTCTAGAAAACACTGTGGGGGCAGTTCTACTCTATCCTACAGCTTGATATGAGTTGGAATCTACTCAACTGACACAAAGCAACATGCTAGCTCTACTGCCTTCCATCATGATATAGTCTATCATAATAACAATCTGAAGAGATCTGGATTATCTGGATATCACCACACATCACACTGATCTGCTACATCAGTGATATCATACTAATCAAAATGGGTGAACAAAAAGTGGTTAGAAAGCTGGAGTTCTTGGCAAGATACCTTTGTACCTGATGATGCAAGGTAAGCCCTATAAAAATTCAACAACCTATTGCATTGGGAAAAAAATTCAAGAGTTTAGTAGTCAGGGACATGCCAAAATATCCCTTCAAAGTAAAAGACAAATCATTGCATCTTGCATCCTCCATTGCAAAGAACAAAGTACAATGCCTGTTAGGACTCTCCACATTCTAAAGGCAGTGTATGCCACACCTGGGAATACTGTGCCAGCCGACATACTGGGTGACAATAGGCGTCATCAGTGAATGGGGCCTACAGCAAGAAAGAACTCTACAGTAGGTCCATAAGGCAATGTCAGCAGCCCGCTTCTTGGCCTAAGTAACACAGCAGCCCCTCTGATATAAACCATGTTATTGTTAGGTGCCATTGAGTTGATTCCTAGTCATAGCAACCCTGTGCATAACAGAACAAAACACTGCCCAGTCTTGCACCATGTCTACAATCATTTTTAGGCTTGCTTAAGCTCATTGTTGCGGCCACCATGTCAATTCGTCTCATCTCTTCTTCTTTCTCACTGACCCTCCACTGTATCAAGCATGATGTCCTTCTCTAGGGACTGATCCTTCCTGACAATGTGTCCAAACTACGTAAGACGCAATCTTGCCGTGTTTGCTTCCAAGGAGCACACTGGTTGTACTTCCTGAACAGATATGTTTGTTCTTTTGGAGGTCCATGGTACATTCAACATTCTTCTCCAGCACTACAAGTCAAAGGCATCATGTCTTCTGTCGTCTTTGATCATTGTCCAGTTTTCATGTGCGTATGATGTGATTGAAGATACCATGGCTTAGGTCAGGTGCGTTTTAGTCTTCAAGATGATATCTTTACTTTTCGATACTTTGAAGAGATACTTTGCAGCAGATTCTCCCAGTGCAATATGTCTTCTGATATCTTGACTGCTGCTTCCGTGAACACTGATTGTGGACCCAAGTAAAATGAAATCCTTGGCAGCCTTAATCCTTTCTCCGTTTATGACGATGTTGCTTACAGGTCCAGTTGTGAGGATTTTTGTTTTCTTGATGTTGAGGTGCAATCCATACTGAGGGCTGTGGTCCTTCATCAGTAAGTCAGTCATCAATAAGTGTTTCAAATTTTCTTCCCTTCCCTTCCAGGTGGTGTTGTCTGCATAATGCATGTTGTTAATGAGTCATCCTCCAATCCTGATGCCTGGTTCTTCGTCCTAGAATCCAGCTTCTTGGACTATTTGCTTGGCATTTGGATTGAAAAGGTATGGTGAAAGGATACAACCCTGACACACACCTTTCCTGACTTCAAATGGTGCAGTGTCCCCTTGTTCTGTGTGCATGACTACCTCTTGACCCATATACAGATTACTTAAGAGTACAATTAGATGTTTCTGGAATTCCCATTCTCCATGATGTTAGCTGTTATTTATTATGATCCCCACAGTCAAACACTTTCGCATAGTCAATGAAACACCTTTAAACATCATTCTGGTATTCTGTTTCCAGCCAAGATCCATCTGACATCAGCAATGATATTCTCGGTTCCATGACCTTTTTTGAATCCAACTTGGATTTCTGGTAGTTCCATGTCAATATACTGTTGCAGTAATTTTGAATGATATAAAACATGAGTGACGAAAAATGTGCAGTTTGGAGTTTATGGCAGCTAAATGCAGGCCCTTAGGGCTCTGGAGCTAGTTTATATCTTCTGTGGCAGAGAATTACATACCTTTTTAAAAACAACTTCTGCTGTGTTCTTGGGCTCTGATAGAGACGGAACATCTGATCATGTGACATCACATGATCTTGCATTTGGAACTGGATTTTGTTAGGCAGGATTGGTTGCAATTCATTGTTAAGAGAAATTGGCGCATCTGGGGTTGTCCATGTAAGCAGGACTAAAAGACACAGCAAGTTGCATGGGCAACTATCGCAGGTCCCCAGTGCCATCTACTACTGTTGTCAGCAGTGCCCCTCCTCAACTTACCCTCATGACAATTTGGGAGATCCTTTATAATCAACTAACAGGTCTACAGATTGACCAGCTTGGTATGTAAGTACAGACTGAAAAGGGGCAGCAGCTGCACTGCAGTGTCATGGAGGACAGGAATCAGAGATGGTGAGGACAGAGTTTCAGGCATTTTACCTTGTCAACCACTTCATGTAGGAGAGAAGAAGCCCGAAGATAGAACATCTGTAAATTCCTGGGCAGTGGCAACAAAAGATGCAGATGCACATATGAGAGTGAACATAAACTACAAGCACAAACACACTTAAGAGAGCCTGACTGATGGAAAAAGCACTTACCAACAAGGAGGCAAGCTTGCTCGGTCCTTCAGCATCATCAAGCCCTGGCCACTGGCTACCCCAACGCCTGCACAACGGCTACATGAAGAGAATGGGAGACACGAAGGTTATGCAAGAATTCAAAGGATGGGCTCCCATTTTAACCAAGGCTCAGTTGTCTACTGCTACCACTGAATGTGTAAACTTTGAGCCCGAGACACGAACACTGAGCTATGGCACTGTTCTTGAACGAGACCAGCCAGTCACTCTGTGGCAAGTTGGCCACAATAAGATCTTTCTAACCTGGAAGGAACAGAGATTTGTTTTAATAGGAAAATATTCTGGATATGGGATTCCTTTCTTGCCGATAGGCTTCAGTCAAGATGATCATTAGAAAGCTTAAGAATTGTTTGATTCAAAGGATGAATCTTCTTGTTGGAAACAATGCAAGCCAGATGTCAGTGGAGTAACATCTTCCCTGACTGAGGTAGTAATCTCTCCTTGCCTGAGGACCTGTAATGGTCTCTTCTGAGGTAGTTTCCCTACAGGGAACTGCTGATCTCCCTTCAGACCTATTCCCATTGCTTTTAGACCTGTTAAAAAAAACTCAAGACCCATCACATCCCAGGGAGTGAGATACAGTGACCCCCTGAGGAGATAGATACCATATACACCAAAATAATTACAACATACACCTGAGAAATATTTATGAAAATGGATTCTAAGGGTGTTAAATAAAGGTATCCAGGAATTCTGGTGGTTTTCTCTATCCCAACTCACAGTCTCCCTGGTAAAGGCTGTGAAGTTTCTTTGGGAATTATGAAAGAAAAATTTAGCATATCCATTTTTGGCATGGTAACAGGTTTCTTCCTCAAGAGAACACCAACCTCCCCTTCATTCAAGGTGCTTAAGGTTTGAAAGTTAGTTGAAGGGCCACCACTTTTGATGGGAGTGATTGTGTCAGACTTCTTTCAATAAATAAAGAATTTTTCCATTTACACATACCAAGTAAGACTTCAGTAGACTGCTAGTCGGCAGAGTTAGGAAACAATACACCAGATAACCCTCATCTCTGACATGAACTACAAGTTTGGAAGTCCCAAAGACCATCCTTAGTTTTGATAATTCACAGAAAGCTGTTATGCTCATGGTTATGGGTTTACTCCAGCAGAAGGATACTGATTACAATCAACCAGAAAGGATGCATGGGATGGGTTCACAAAAGTTGCAAGCATGAGGACCTGTGGTTGTCCTCTCTCAGTGGAGTCATGGACAGCATTGTTTTTATTTATTTATTTTAAAACAATATTTTATGATGGTTAAGTGCAAATTTACAAATGAAGTCAATAGGTCATATCAAACCCTATACATAGACCTATATGTGACTCCATCTGCTATCCCAGCCTTGTGACAGCACACTCATCCCTTCTGTTCTGTAGTTCCCATATTCATTCAGTCTAGTCCAATCCCCTCCTTTCCACCCTCCCCTCTCATGACTATCGGAGAGCTGCTTTGACAGCCTCATGACTTACAATCCAGTCCAGTTTTTGCCTAAAGGGTTGTCTTTGGTGCTGGTTTCATGTAGGAGTGAGATCGGGGGCGATGCTCTCGGGTGACCCTCCAGGATGTTGGACCATCAAGTCTGGTCTTCTAACAGAATTCTAGGTCTGTACCTGTATTTTTCTTCCTCTATGTCAGAGAGTCTGATATTTTATTGCCTCTCAAGGCAGACACTGGAGGTGGCCAGGCACCATCTAGTTTTTCTGGTCTCAGGCTGGTGTAGACTCTGGATCATTTGGCCTATTATGTCTCCTGTACTCACATTTTCTTCCTGTCTTTGATGTCCTTTGTTCTCCTCTGTTCCAGTTGGATTGGGATCAATTGATGTTCCTTTGATGGCAGCTTGCAAACTTTTAAGGCCCTAGGTGCAACTCACCGAATTGCGATGCAGATCATTTTCTTAAAGAGGAAAAACTTAGTGTGCCAATTGACCTAGATATCTGGATAGCACTATTTTTAGTACCAATATATGTACAGAGTACTGTCAATCAGGGAATCTCACTTGAGCCAGTTTCTATTGGAGGTTGATCATGTAGACACAGTTGGTTGCCTGCATGACTGACCTGTAGACTCCAGCTCTCTGAAGGTTGGGGTAGTATCACATTGCCCAATGGCCCCACTGCAAATCAGATTGTTAGACTATACAGCAAGGTCAAAATCTAGAGGCAAAGATTCTTACCAGGCAAGGTATTCCAAGTGCTTAGAGTTCACCTCTCAGGAATTGAGAACAAAGGACAGATTCTCTACGGAAAAGTTTAATTCTGTACTAAAAACCATGTATTCCACCATCTAACAATACCACGATCAAATAGCCAACACCAACGATCTCTGCCACTCTAACCATTCTGGTGACTACTTTGTGTCTGTTTACTTTATAGTAATCATAGCCACCTGTCTCTGACAATTAAGGGCTGCCACTTGCTCCCTGCCATCATGGAATCCTGTGATCATCATTGAATTTGGAGCTGTGATATACAGCGGTTAAGCATTCAGCTGCTAACCAGAAGGTTGACAGTCTGAACCCACCACCTGCAACTGTTTTATTTTTGTTTTTATTTAAGTTAGATAAAAGACTTTTCCCATCCTAGCTTGCAAACAGTAGTCACCACAGAGCTCTTCAAGGCTGCCAGAACTCGCTTTTTCAGAGGACTCTAAAATCCAGGCAAACACAATTATGTTTATGTTGTCTCTTCCTTTTCATTAATTAAATTGCCAAGATTTGGTAGTATTTTAATTCATTTTTCTAAAGAATAGTCTTTGGTTTTACTGATATGTAGTTATTTTTTGCTTTGCGTTGCATTAATTCATTCTTTTGTATTATTCATTTCTTTGAATTTTGCAGGACTTTTTTGGGGGAGTTAACATTTTAGTTTTCAACATTTCTTAGTTTTAATAAATGCTTTTAAGCTGTAACTATTCATTTTACTGCTTGAGGTATAATATTAGGTCAAATTATGTATGTTTTAATAATCAGTTTTTTGTCATTATTCATTTCTCATTATCAATTTTTCCTCTGATATTCTTTTTTTTCTTTTTTTTATTTTTTATTTAACTTAACTGAGTGAAAATGCACATTCACATGTAAATTTACATGCCCTCCTATATGCAGCTTCCACTGCTCTCCCTGTCCGGAGACTGCACACTATTCCTCTCTGCTCCATACGTATCTCATCCTCCCAACAGCCTCCTTTCCCCTCCTCTCCGTCCACTCTCCTTCCTCCAGCCAGAGGTCAGCAAGATGATATCCTATAGATGTATAGAACCATAAAGTGCTTCCAACATATGGTTACTCTGCATTGCCAAGTCCATTCCATTCCTGTCCAAAGAGTGGACCTTTGTTATAATTTATGGGAACGGGCAGCATCAGGGCCAGGGGCCATGCTCTCAGAGGAACCCCAAAACCACTGGACCATCAATTGAGGTCTTTTAGTGGAGATCTCATGATGCACCTCTTTTTATTCTTGTGTTGCCAGTGAGGCTCCTCCCTCTGATATTCTTTTAAACCAAGAGTTATTTAAATGAGAGCTTTTAAATTTCTAAGTATGTATATATTTTTAAATTATTCTTTTCTTCTTAATATGTATTTTCATGGCACTATTGTGAGAAAATGTTGTGTACGTATTTTTCCTTCTTGAATTTATCGCTATTTTACTTCTGATTTAATAAATGGGCAATCGTTACACCTATTTCCTGTGTGTTTGAAATGCAAATGCATCGTCTACTTTTTGGGCTATGAAGAAGTTCTAATTCTATATTGCTCTACCTATTTCCATTCCTCTCCCATTTATACCCCTGTATTTCTCCTTGCTCCTCCCTCAGCCCCAAATACCATAAATTTCAAAATTCTATTCTGAGTCTCTATTTTAACATTTCAAAATAAAATTAGAACAATGATTTGCACCATTTTCTTCCCCAATTCTGCCTCCACCCCTACTTTGTTCTAAGTCAGACTTCTAATATGCTATTATTTTTAAAGTTCTGTTTCTTTAAGATTAATTTCTAGGTTATTTTTGTTTGGATTTGAATGAAAAATTATTGTTTATTTTTTCTTGCATTATGTCTTCTCTATTATTACAGTACTTCTCAGCATTTATCTTATGCTTCAAAAATTACATTCTTATTTTGTTTAAATTTTAACAGCCGTGTAAATTTTCAAAATATTTACTTAGGATTTTCGCTTACCATTGTTTTCTGTACTCTCAGTCTTCCACTAACTCGAGATGTTTGTTCTGCATTCATTCACTGTCTTTACGTCTTTAAACTGCTTCCTCAGAAAGGATAGTTGGGTAGTATATTGGGTAGTATATTTTGTGATCATACAATATTGATTCTCCCCCCTTCCAAAGGGATGATATCTAGGCTGGTAAAGAATTCTTAGATCTTGCTTCTCTTCTCTTAAAAACCTGTAAATACTTTCCCCTGTTTTCCAGGGTTATATGAGATTTTCTTCTCTTTTTAACTTAATTTTCTCTTTGTCTGTACTGATGTCTGAAAGAGAAAGTTTTTTTTTAAAATACCTTTGAAGTTCATAGTTTTTCTTGTCAGATTTTGTCAAAATGTGTATGAATTTAAAAATTAATTTTGCCTGACACATTTTTATCTGAAAAGTGAAATATTTTTCTATTCTCTCTTTTGTGAAGCTTCTCCTTTGTATGTTCCTTTTCTTTTAATCCTCTTGGAATGTCTTTCCATGTTTTGACTTTTTTGGAGTCTGTTTCATGTGTCTTTTCACTCATGACTTCCAGCTTCTGTATGCAGGACTTTGTTGTGGTGTAGTTCCTCTATTTGATATTTTTATTTTATTTCTGTAAGTATCCAGTCTATTTTGGGGTTTCTCTAAAGAATTCTAACAAACATTAATTTTCAAATGAGTCCTTTTTGTTTTCTGATGTTTCACTTGCCAGTATCTCCTTGTATGCTACTAATTCTTTTAAACATATGTGTGTGTATGTATTTAAGTTCACATATATATGCATGTATTTAAAATGTCCCCTGTCTATATGGTGGCATGGTTGTTTAGTGCTGTAGTGGCTAACCAAAAGGTTGGCAGTTGAAATCCACCAAGTGCTCCTTGGAAACTCTACAGGGGCAGTTCTACTCTGTTCTATTGGGTTGCTATGAGTCAGAATCAACTGAATCACAACAGATTTGGTTTTTGGTTTTGCTTCCTGTCTGTGTATTTTTTTGGTGCAGTTCTATTAATCTGCCCAACCAGAGACATCTGCTCTGTCTGCCTGCCTCCCTTCCTTTTCTTTCGTCTTTCTTTCTTATGTTTTTCCTTTAAGCTACTGAAGTTCCTTAAATAACCTAGAATCCTTCTTTGCTCTCTCATAATACTATCTATGTAAGGTTGTTTTGGGACAGACAGAAATGGACAGTTAGACAGTGCTGAGTCAGATGCCAGATGGGAACTGGATACAAAGTCTGCAAGCTTTCTTTAGCTTAACATAGTAAATTGGCCCTTCTTAAGCCATGAAAAAGGGGACAGTTAAGCCCCCTGGGTTAAGATGATTAAATGGTAAAATTCTCACCTTCTATATGGGAAACCTGGGTTTAATTTCCAGCCAGTGTACCACACATGCAGCCACCACCCATCTATTAGTGGAGGCTACTGTGTTGCTAGGGAACTCTGGTGGTGTAGTGGTTAAGTGCTACCTCTGCTAACCAAAAGGTCTGCAGTTCAAATCTGCCACCCACTCTTTGGAAACTCTATAGAGCAGTCCCACTCTGCTCTATGAGGTCACATGCTATGAGTCAGAATTGACTTGATTGCAGTTTTTTTTTTTAAATGTGTTGCTGTGATGCTGAACAGGCTTCAGTGGAGCTTCTGGACTAAGACAGACTAGGAAGAACACCCAGTGACCTACTTCTGAAAATCAGCCAGTGAAAACACTGTGGATCATAATGGTCCGGTTGTTTCATTGTGAATGTGGCTCCCATGAGCTGGGGGCTGGCTCCGTGGCGGTTGACAACAACAAAAAGCCCCATGGAACAATAGCTCTTGAACATAAACTGCAGTGGTAGAACTAGATGGTTCAATTGGTGGCATGCATTAGGCTCATACAGCTAGATGTCATTCCAGTTGATGCCAAAATGAATAAACTTCACTTCAGCTTCTACCAGAATAATAGACCTCTTCTTGGACACATGTCCTTTGATCCTTTGATTGTTATAGCTTGAAAATGATCATAAACTGCCCTAACTGGGCCAAACCCAGACTGTCTCCTTAGGGTACTAAATCCTAAGTAGGCTACACTTGCTTCATGCCTCTTTCTACTCTTAAGACTCTGTCACATTAACTGTTCATCTTACTAATCAGTTGGGGGAGAGGGGTATGTGTGTACAACACCATCTTTCTAACATGAATAACTCCTGCTTCTTTGATTACTTCTCTATATTTTCTGTATTTCCTCCATTGAAAACTCCTGTTATGTTGATGTTGGCTCTACTGGAGCTAGCCTCTATTTTATTGTTCTAAGTGTTGACGATATCTTTAATTTTATCTTCTAGGTTACTGATTAGTTGATATCTTTAATTTTATCTTCTAGGTTGCTGATTAAAATTTTTAGGTATGTACACTTTATTATTCAGAACTTCTGAGCTTTCTTATTTTGGCAATTATATGCTTATTTTCTAAAAACTTGTTTATATTCATAGCTGTTCTTTTATTTTTCCCCATAGCAATCAGTGCTTGGTTTCCAGACTGTTTTTTCAAATAAGTCTGATGATATGAACATAACCCTTTCAAAAGCTTTCTCTTGTTTCTTGTATCATCTCTCTTGGCTCTAAGATCAGTTACTTTATTTGCTCATCTTTATCTTTCTATTTCAAGCTGTTGTTCTTTTCTCAAATTTGATTTTGCTTGTCCATTTGTATTTATAAAAGGACTAGATTTGCTAATATAGGTAGCTGATATGTATTTTCTCAGCAACAGTAAATTTTACTTGCTTCTTCCCTATACGGGTGTCCTAGTCACCAGGTACTGCTCTAACAGAAAATACCACGAGTGGAAGGTTTCATGAGGAGAAGCTTTTATGGACCCAGTCCGGTAAGCTGCAAATCCATTCATAAATTGTAAGTCCATTCAGAATAAGAAATCATCACAGTCCAGTAGGCTGAGTCCAAATCCAGAGAGCATCTCTGCACAGGGACCTCGGGTCCAAAGGACGTGCTCTGCTCTCAGTGCTTCTCTCTCGGTGGTATGAGGTTCCCCACTTCCTCAGCTCACTTCTCTCCCTTATATTCCACAAGCTTGAGTCCTGCCTCACTAACACAGCTGCAAACCATTCTCCATCATCAATATCACAGAGGCAGGACTCACAACACATGGAGGAAGGGCACCATATTGGAACTTCAAACCAAGTCAAAGCAACGTATACATTTTGGGGGGACACAATTCAACCCATGACAACGGGTGTGGTGTTTGGGGATGTTGGAAGATGGGTTAACTAGATAGGTTTATGGATAAATGCACACAGGCAGGTTTCCTTTCAAACATGTGGGCATCATCAGGCAGGTAACATGTGTACTCCTGCAGCTGCCACAGTTAGGAAAGCATTAGCCTAGGTGGGATGCTGTGTGCTGTAAATAATACTAATTAATGTGTCTATTTATTAGAGTTTTATTTTATTTTTCACTGATGTA
Organism: Heterohyrax brucei; assembly: GCA_028571685.1. NCBI lineage: Eukaryota > Metazoa > Chordata > Mammalia > Hyracoidea > Procaviidae > Heterohyrax > Heterohyrax brucei. Next base: position 113,146,065 of record CM053143.1, on the reverse strand, counting down.
GGTAGCCACTTACAGAATCCCCTCATTTAAACTAAAAATATCTGTTCAAAGCAACTAAGGTTATTTTTGGCTGTATATGTAAAGTAGCACCATACAAAGAATTTTCCACATTAATTTAAAGGTGAACTTTTATTTTATATTAAATATTCTCAGACTACAAGAAGATTTAAAAGTGGAGTTGTGAACAAAAACAACACCCTACTTATTCTAAAACAAATTTCAAAAAAAGGAAAGAGTAGAAAGCTTTTCAATACTTTTATTTTTTTTAATGGAGAGAGAACTTCCTAAGATGGCTAAAACAAAATCAAAATGTTCTAGCCATACTAGATGATATAAAATACATGCATGCAGAAGCTTTGCTTCTGTCCTTGAATAGTTATGAAATTAATTACACTTTTAGAATAATTTCTTTCCTTATTTGAGTTAATCTCCTTCTTTGTAGCAAGTCTTTCCCTCACTAGAACATCACATATATATTAAGATAGTACATATCATTTTAGGTTTTAGAAAAGAAATTGGTCTTACTTTATTGCAACTTAAATATTTTATACCAGTGCCATGTTTGATCCAGCATTCATTCCGATTCAGCTTTGGTGAGAAGATACTAAACGGCAGATGCTGCAGCTGCTAAGAGGCAGTCAACTGAAGGAGATACAAGCATTTCTGAGGCATTTTTGGTTCTAAACAAGATGTGAAGGAACACAGAGTCATGGCTCTTCTTTGACCACTTTTCTCACCTTCTTTTTGTCTTGTATCCACAGGGGAAACAGTCTCAACTCCACACCCTCCTAAAAATGACAGCAGGTTCAGGACTGCCTATCTGCCAAGAGACTCCCCTGAGAACTCTTGGCCAGCTTTTCTGTCTCTTTTCAAAGTCCACGACTGAATCACTTCAGAGGCACCAAAGCCAGATTTATCATTGCTAATAGAGCTTTACAGAGTAAGAGAGAAAACTAGCAAAATTAAAAACTAATGGTTTAGTGTAAGCAGAAATATGAGACTCATGACAGTAAAGTAACAGATTCAATTATATCCTCAGAGGTAATCTTTAAAAAAAAAAAGTAGACATCTTACAAGGATCAAGGTATGGAATCATTTATCTTTGCTTCCTACTTTTCATTCATGATTAAAGATACTATCATCACCTTTGATTTATCTGAACAGCCTGCTGAAAGAGACCTCTGGGGGTATTTGCATGTTCAATTAAAACTAGATGATTGTTCCTAGCCTTGAAACTCTGTCTTACATGAAAATGCTGGACCTAGCTCAAAGTTCTTACTAATAATGCTTTGCACTTGTATAGTGTTCTTAATGCTTCAGAAGACTTTCACATCCATTTTCTTAATATGAGCCACAAAAGAAGCTAGTTTGAGTAAGTTGGTTCCAATTATTTTTAGCTCCTTGTTATAGATAAGGACTTAGGTGACCTGTTAATGACTTATCCGAAGTCAGTCAAGCTGTTAGTCTTTGAACTTTGATTATACCCTAAGGTGTCATTTCCTGGATTCAGTAATTATACAGATTCTTTTTCCTAGGTTTGTGGAGCTCAATATCTTTGGGTTGAAATGAAAAATAATCTCATTTATGAGTTTACTTCTGAGAAGGCAGAATATTGTTGTTGCTTGTCATTTGTGCTCTGAGAGCTTTATAAACACTGGTGGTAGGGTTTGGAGGGGTGGGATACATCAGTTTGATTTCACTAAAGTTGATTTCCAGTTATGTTACCTTGGAGATGATACCTTGAGAACAAACAGGCTTCAAGAGCAAGTTTTGCAGTTGGTTGAGTCTTCCCTCACAGAGATTGTATTTGGTAATTAGGACCTCATAGACTCTTTATGTTCTTTCTAGTTATGCGGTTGAAAAGATTTCTTTAGATTGTTTCTTTAGATTGTTCCTATGCAGCCATATGCTTTGTAGACTATGACAGTGGAAGTCTAGATGTAGTCACATGGCCTCACTCACGCAACTGTGAGTAGACTGTAAAGATGTTGTTAAGCATGATTAATACCTACCCAAAGTATAAGTAGAGAGATTGAAATAATTCAGGTCCTTTATGACATCACCAAACTACTAAATGGAACCAAACCTCAAAATCCCCAAGGGCAAACCTTAGTTTCTAGTTATGACAGACAATAAACACCACATATATATAGTTAGTTAAAGGTTCCTGGGTGGTGCAAATGGTTTGCGTTTGACTAGCCATGAGTCGGATCCGACTCGATGGCACTTGGCTTGGCAGTAATCTAAAAGCTGGCAGTTCAAAGCCACTCAGCAGTACTGTGGAAGAAAGGCCTGGTGATCTGCTTCCATGAAGATTACAGCCAAGAAAATGTCATGAAGCAGTTCTAACTCCATGACACATGTGACTGCATGCATTCAAATCCACTTAATGACAACATGTTTGGACTTTTTTGTGTGTGTTTACAGTTAGCTTAAGCAAATGTAAGTTGATTTATTATTTGAAAATCCCTCCAGTGTAATTTTGCACTGTACAAGTAAATATATGTTCCGTGTAGAAGAAGAGGAAAATACACATAAACCACAAAGAGAAATTAAAAGTTGTGTAGAATTTCAGAGATAATATTTTGATGGATATTTTTTGAGATATGTGTGCATGGAGATGTGTGTGGAAGTATGCATGTACAAGCAAACACATGGGAACATCCTTTATACTATCATTTTATAACCTACTTTTGTAGTGTTTTAAAATATTTTTTTGTTGTTATTAAGTGAAAGTTTACAACCCAAGTCAATTTTCCATGTAAAACCCTGAGCACCCGACTCTCTGCAACTCTACATGCTCTCCTAACCCTGTGACAGCACACTCTTCTCTCCCATTCTTCCAGCAGACACTCAACCAACACTTATCCCCTCCTCCCAACCCTCTCTTCTCTCCTCTCAAAATAAACCAGTAGGATAGCCTCATATATATTAAACCATACAGTATACACACCACCTGAACCACTCTGTGTCCCCAAGTCCAGTCTTTTCTTTGTCTTAAGTGTTGGTTTTAGTACTGGTTTCAGCTCCAGGCTAGGGGCAAGTCTAGGGACCATGTTCCAGGGGACCCTACAGGTTGTCAGACCATCAAATGTGGTCTTTCAATAGAGTTCTTGAACAGCAGACCCCTTTTTCTTGTGCTGCATCAGGGTTTTTGGTGATTGCTGGGCACCATCTAGTTCTTCTGTTCTCCTGCTGATGTACGGGTCCTTCTGCCTCCTAGGCTTATTTTTCCTGTGTTTTTGATGTTCCCGGTTGTCCTCTGCTCCAGGTGGGTTGGGACCAACTGATATTTCTCAGATGGCAGCTTGCTGGATTTTCAGACCCCAGATGTCAGTTGTCAAAATGGTTTTTATTATTATGATGATGATGATGACTGAATGAAAATGTACATTCCCATATAAATTTGCATGCCCACCTACATGCAGCTCCCACTGCTCTCCCTGCCACGTGACAGCACACTCTTCCCCTCTGCTCCATACATGTCTTATCCTCCCAACAATCTCATGTCCTCTCCTCTCCACCCACTCCCCTTCCTCCAGTAAGTGGTCAGTAGGACAACATCCTATAGATGTACAGAACCATAAAGTGCACACATGATATGGTCACTCTGCATCACCAAGTCCAATCCATTCCTATCTGAAGAGTTGACCTTCATTATGATTTATGAACAGGGGGCAGCATCAGGGCCAGGAGCCATGCTCCCAGGGGAATCCTGAAGCCCCTGGACCATCAATTGTGGTCTTTTAGCAGAGATCTCAGGGTGTACCCCCTTTTAGTCTTGTGTTGCCAGGAGACTCAACTTTGTGAGCTCCATCGTGGCTATCACTGCTAGTGACTGGTGGTCACAAGTCGATGTAGTCACCCGCTCAAGTGGTTCTCTCTTCTCTCTGTCTTCTAGGTTCTCTCTCCCCCATGTCGTTTTCGTTCTCGGTGCTCATCCGTTCTTGCTGAGTTGGGATCATTTGCTGGACCCTCAGATGGCAGCTTGGGACCTTTTAAGACCCCAGATGACACTCACCAATGTGGGGTGCAGAGGGCTTGTCGGTCCAATTGGCGTCGATTTCCCGTGAGAGCATTGGTTGAGTCCATTGTTGCGGCTATTGCATCACTCTATCTCACTGAGGGTTTCCCTCGTTTTTTTCTGCTGATCCTCTATGTTAATGACCATGATGCCCTTTTCTAGTAACTGGTCCCTGGTGGCATAGTGGTTACATGCTACGTCTAGTAACTGAAAGGTCAGCAGTTCAAACCTGCCAGCCGCTCCTTAGAAACTCTATGGGGCAGTTCTACCCTGACCTCTAGGGTCACTTATGAATGACCTGACTTGACGGCAATGGGTGGGGTCTTTTAAACAAGTCTTGCCATCCTCACTTCTAAGGGGTATTCTGACTTGAATTCTTTTAAGACTATAAGGTAACTGGTCATACAGACAGCAACAAAGTAAAAAAAAGAAAAATCTGTAAGTCGGGATGTAACGGTAGAGCGCAGGGTGATTCAGACCTAGTTTTGTAAGATTCATTCAAAATACAAAACAGTGTAGTCTTCACAGGAAACAAACCGATGATGGTAAATGTGCTGAGACGATCTACCTGCTTTTTCTTTATTGGCTGCTGTGACCTCTGGTGTTTGGCTTTCTGCTGTGTTGCTAAGTTAGGCACAGGGATGATATTAAAATATTTAACAGCTGGTGAGGCAGGGGTACTGACCGGTGACAAGAGATTCTGGTTTTAGACAGCTGCTATAAAGGGACAGTGTGAAAGGGCTGGGTAGCTGCCTGGGTGAGGATGATAAAAAAACCAAATAAAAAACATATGGAATTTTTTTGGTCTACTTTACCTAGGAAAAGTTATACATATAAACCTTCCTTTTTTTTTTCTTTGATTTTGTACTTGAATGTTTTCTAGTCATCCTGCTGGGGAACTATCCTTTCTACAAAAAATAAAGGGTATATAGCTATTCCCTTTCTGTAAACATCATCCAAATTCAGAGCAGAGGATTGATATCATGAACATGTGAAAAGCTCTTACAGTTTTTCACAGAAAATAAAATAATACAGATATAAACAGGTTAGTCAGACACACATGGAAAAGAAACTCAGTAAGAAAAGGTGTTTTACCTCATTAATGGGCAAAGAAGTACAAATTAAAAAAAAAAAACACAAAAGTGTACTTTCCCAACCCATTAATAATGATCACTGCTCTGAGGACTTACTGCATTGCTTAATCATGTCTTCAAACCAACGTTTAATGAACGCCTTACTGTGTGTTAAGTGCCACAGGACATATTTCACATTCAAAGGTGGATAAACAGTCTGTCTTTAAGGAGAGACTTATGGAGTGTTGCACAATTCCTGATCCTCAAAATATTAAAGAATGAATCAGGTTGTTAGAGGTTTTCTTTTTGCTAAATAGGAACAGCTACAGGGACCTGCCAGCTCAAATTATGGAATTATTCCAATAAACCAATCGTTCTAAGCAGCGCTTGTGCGCAGTCAGAACGTGAGCTAACTGTACCACGGTGGCTGAGACTGGAGGCAGAAACAAGTGAGACCCCTGCCGACTCACAGCTAGGTGTTCACTGCTTCTATAAACTCCCCTCCCGACAGGCTCACCTATTTGGGCTCAACTGAGGAACCCGGAAGATTCCTCTTCTGAGCCAATGAGAACTCAGCCAGCATCTCTTTGGTGCAGTCATTTCCATCTTACAAAATGATTAATCCAGGACCAGCTATTTTTATTTGATCCTACAAAAATAGCTCCCATCACTCAGTCTCGGCAGGCAAAACACGGCTTCCACTCTTCAGTGGACACCCCAGTCGACCCTGCCCTGCCATTTACTTCCAGGCCATTGGCATTTGGGGGCGCTGTTGAACCCACCATGATGAGGACAAGCTCGGTCCACTAATAGCGTCACATCGGGAGAGGTAAAGGTGCTTTCAAGGTGGGAAGCTCCGTTTAGGGCACAAACACAAAAGATATTCCAGGCTCGAGGTAAAATTCATAATTCGACAGTCGTAAAGCCAACAGTTGAGAAGAAAATGGATCAGGTCCACTCCAGGCACTTCGTCCGCCAGCAGTGCTGGGGGGTGTGCGTGTGCGGGGCAGGAGTAGGGGCTTCAAGGTACATCCCCCCAAATCCACCTCGTAGCCGGACCCTCCTCAAGCAGAGGTGTGTACTAGGTTCACCAGCCCTCAGCTATGCCTAAGCAAGACCACCTCACCCCTTCCCCCCAACACCCCACGGTGTGACTACTTTTGTTCTAGTCCCAAACAAAGCCAAGTCTCAACTCCTGCAGAATGAATGCGGGGATCAGGTTGCTCACTCGGCTTCCCCTAGCCCTGCTTCTCCCCTTCCCCACGTGACTCTCTGGAATCTTTGCCAAACCTCTGAGTCGCTGAGTCCATTTTCACACCGAGCAAAGGAGAGAGGAAGGAGAGAGGGAGACGAGGGAACGGAGGCTGGCGAAGTGTGCCCTTTAAACGCGGGTATTCGGAGGGGGCCTTATTTTGTGCGCTTTCCAGCTCTCTCCCCCATGTGGCATTGAGTTTGGGTTTTTTTTCCTCCCAACCTCTCTAGCTTTCTCCTCTATGCACTCAGTATTATGGCTCCTTCCCCCTTCCACTAGTCAAATCTCGATCCTGCAGACCCGCTCCAGGTGTATCGGGCACACTGCGGACAGTCGGTGTGTGTGGCGCACACCGCGCCCCCACAGCCTCCCTCACAACCGGTGAGGGGCGGCAGCGAGAAAGTAGGTAGCAGCAGCGCCCTCCGCGCCGCCGGGTCTTCCTTCCGCAGCTTTTCCACAGTCGGCTGCAGGGAGCGCAGCCCGAGGTGGCGCGTGGCGGCTGTGGTGCCCGGCGGCTGCGGCGCCAGCGTGTCCGGGAGCCGGCCGCGGTGCCCCACAAAGTTTCCTGTGAGCGACCCCCGGCGGCCCAGGTCCGTGGAGCTGGGCAGCAGACCAGGCGGAGACCGGGTGTGGGTGGGTCTTTCGGGGCTCCCAGCGACCCTCTCTGCCGACGCAGCGCCGACGTAGAGTGTCAAGCGAACTTTAAAAAGCCGCTTCTGGGAACCTGCGCCGGGGTCTGCACAGCCGCCGATCCGGCGCGGGCAGGTCCAGCAGAGGGAAGTGCTGGAAGCTCGGCAGAGCCAGTGACCCGCAACTTTCGGGCGGGACTCGGCTGCGGACGACTGCGTCCTGCCTTGCCTTTGCTTCTCCGGAGCGCAGCTCACGGTGGCGCCCTGCTTTGCCGGGGTACTCGGCGCGCTCTCGCCCCGGCGCTGAGGGAACTGAATCACCCGCTCACCCCGGCGCCTCCGGGCAGATGTGACTGTCGCTCTCCGCCAGCCTACTCCATTTCCCCGGAGGTAACTGCTCACCGCCAGCCACCCTCAGGGCTCACCGGCTTGGGGCACTGAAGCCAGCGTTTTGGCCGAGAGTCGGTTCTCGGAAGCTGAAGGCTGTGTTTCTCAAGCGTGGGTGCTGAGTCTGCGATGGGTGTCCTTAAAGTGTGGCTCGGCGTGGCTCTCGCACTGACGGAATTTGCAATATTGCCTCATTATTTAGAAGGTGAGAGAATGATGGGTGTGTGGTTCATGCATGTGAAAAACCTCAGCAGGTTTACGGTAGGGTTGGCTGGGAGGTTTTTTTTGAGGGGTGAATGGTAGTGGAATTAGAGTGGTCTCCTGCTTGTAAGATTCCTTCTTGAATCATTTTGCGTTTTCATCACGACCCTCGCTTCCCTTTCTGCTCTGCGTGTACCTGGGTGGGTGGGGAGGTGGTTGGGGTAGCATCTAGGAAATGGGATACTCTTTTTACTTGGCCGGTCTCCGCGCGGGTTAAGCAGCTAAATGGAGCGTAGGTGCGGAGTGAACAATTACTGTTATCGATGTAAAAATATTTGCTACCTTCTATGAAACTTAAAATCCACCCCCCTTGTGCCCTCCAATACCCCACTCTCCTCCCCCTAATAAATCTGCAACTAGAGTTCAGTCAAACGATTTTATAACTAGCTGGGTTGAGCGTGTGGTGGACAATTAAACTGCACTAAAAAATCTCTCCAGTAGTGCAAGGCACCAGCCCTCCTGCTTCCCCCAGAAAAAAAGTGGTGAATAAGAGTTCAGGTTCATTCTCTTACTCCACTCTTCACCTCCTGGTTTCCTCCGGGGTTCCAACTTACGTGTCAAATCCCGGAGTTTGGGGAGAGAAAGGAGACTGCTAGAGTTGTTGCCATGTTATCTGTCAAAAGGAATCTAGACTCAGCCAAATAAATGAATCAGCAAGGAGCTAAGGAGTATGGGGTCGTGGGATGTCAGTCTGTGGGCCGCGAGGCGGTGGGAGCTCCCACCTGCTCCAGGGAGCGGAGGAAGTCGCCTAGCTAGCGCTTGGGGAGGGGGAAGGGAGCCGGCAGGCTCGGAGGAAGACAGCTTAATCCTCAGTGCCTGGCTTTCGGCTTCCTCCCGGCTCTATTCATTATTCATCTGCCTGCGGGAAGAAGAGTTCACCTGCCGGCTGCAGAGCTGAGCAGCCGCCGGCGTGGGACCAGCCCCTTCGCCCAGGTGCTGGGTGCGGGCTGCTGGTGCTGCCGGATCCAGGCGCCGAGCTGGGGGCGCTGGAGGCCCGCGGGAGGACAAAGCCCTTCTCTGTTGGCTTCCTGCGTGAAAGTGGCACGCATGGCCTTAAAAATCCACCCACAGCAGTGAGATTGACCCCATGCGTAACGCTTCCGCCTTTCTGCGCCCTTCTGGAAAGTGTGTCAGATGTCTTCTATACCACGGAAAAGCCCATCTGGGGCCTGTGCAACCTCCTTTAAACAGTACATACCCTGCGGAAATGCATACTGCTTGTGTGCACATCGAATAAACAAACTTGTAGGACATAGTTGTGATGATAAACCAGGTTGGCAACTCAGCCCAAGCCACCTAAATGTGAACTTGTGACTTAGAAAAATTATTTGGTGGGAGTTTCGTACTTAGAATCATATTCTTACAAGGCAGAGTATGTCCTTTCTCTCCCAGACAGTTCACCAGGGGGCAGTTGGAATGATCCAGTTTTTCAGAAACAAATGTATTGAAATTAACAGTCATTATTACTGAGAGCCTACAGGGTGCACTCTGGAGGATTGTCCTATAAAATGGGTAAACACTGAAGAACTTTCAGAGTTTTTAAATGGTGATGTGGGAGTAGGGGTGGGGGAAGACACTTCGCTTCTTAATGTTCTTTCTTCAACTTCAGAGCACTGTATAGTCTTTTCACAACGATGCTTCTCTAATAGTCAGTGAATGCATGAATAAATGATGACCTTTATTGAGCATATATCATTTGCCTGGCACTGTGTGTGATGGGTGGAAATACTGGTGATGTAGTGATTAAGAACTGTGGCTGCTAACCAAAGGATCAGCAGTTTGGATCAATCAGGTACTCCTTGGAAACCGCATGTAATAGTTCTGCTTTCTGTTACAAGGTCTCTATGCGTCAGGATCCACTCAATGGCAAAGGGTTTGGGTTTTTTTTTGGTATGCTTTACGTTCATTTAATTTTTTTATGTGAATTGGTACCACAGCTCCAAGCCAGATATCCTCTAATTTGGTTCTGTCCCAAATAAAAACCCATTGCCATCAAGTGAGACTCACAGGGACTCTAGGACAGAGTGGTACTGCTCCGTAGAGTTTCCAAGGAGTGCTTGCTAGATTTGAACTGCCAACCTTTTGGTTGGCAGTTGTAGTGCTGAACCCTTATGCCACCAGTGTTTCCTTGTTTCTGTCAACATTTCTTTTAAAAATAAGAACAGTGAGGTCAAGGATGAGAAGCTTGAGGGTCTTAAAGATGTCATCACATTTTTATTATTGGCACAGACGGTGATATTAATGAAAAAAAGCACTTATATGTGTGCTTTTCTCCATGTGATGTGAGGCCTTTGCTGACCCACCAGCTTATGGAAGAGTTGGTTGTTTTCAGTGCCTAGACAGAGCATCGTGCATTCTTCTAGTAAGTCAGTTAATACTTTCCTTAATTACAGTTGATGTAAGTGTGGATTTCTCACTTACCTGAGTGCTCACCTAAGGGATTGGATGGCTCCGAGTTAATCCTGTACATCCAGTTCAGCTCCTGGTACACAGTATTACAACCTCCCAAAAAAATATTAAATGAATGAGTCTTGCCAAATCACATTCTTTTCTTTTGAGTTGAGCTTACCTGGTAGAAATCCTGGTAATGTAGTGATTAAGTGCTATGTCTGCTAACCAAAAGCTCTGCAATTTGAATCTGCTGGATGCCCTTTGGAAAGTCTGTGGAGCAGTTCTACTCTGCTCTATAGGTTTGTTGTGAATTGGACTTGACCGCTGGTGGTGAGTTTGGGTATACTGGCTTCTACCACTAGTTGGCTGTGTGATCTTGAATGAACCACCAAATGTCTTTGAGCTCAACTTCTGTCATTTACCAAAAGATGAAGTCAAGTCGGTGATGACTCTAAAATAGTTTTGTCAATTTTCCAGCATTGAAAAAAGAGGGATCAATATTCAATGCCTTATTTGTGGTCAGTTGCAACTTTCTGATTCCAAATTTTATTTTAATTATTAAGGAAAAAAATTTTACAGGCAAATTATTGGCAGTGTTATTTTATACTGCCTTACATTGTTAAGCTTGTAAAAATTATGATTCAAGAACTTAGGAAATGCAAGACATCACAGAAATAAACTTTTAGCAAACATGGCTGTCACTGAATCAGAGAAGCTCTCCAAGACATTTTCTGGAGAAGCGTCTCTTGACTTGTCTGCCCTGTGACAATTCAGTGAAGTTACAATAGGTAGAATGTTTTGGCTTAGGATAGGGAAAGATCATGGTATTGGAGGTTCAGAGAACTGAGTTCAAGTCTATGACTTATCACTCTCTATATGGCTTTAGCCAATTCCGCAGTCTCCCAAGCTTTTCCTATAAATGCCATTAACAAAATACATCAAAAAGTATCATTTGATAGGCAGTAATTTATTTTTTACAGCTGAATCAGTGTATGTGGTTCTATTCTTGGCTGCAGTGTCTCGTCTATGCAAAGGACTCTGCTTGCAGTAGAACGTTGTGAAAGAGAAGGCATTGCCTGGGGAAAGTAACCCATGTCTTCCTTTTTCATTCCACAAATCTGTATTGAAAGCTTATGTGTTAGATGGTGTCCAATTCAGGAGGGAGTACAGACTCAAAAACCTAACCAAACCAAACTCTACAGTACCTTCAAGGTGTTTGCACACCCAGGCAATCGTTAATACCAATAAAATAGCAGTAGAGATCTGTAAACATGGTCATTGGTAGGTTTCCCAATACTTAGCTGTTAGATACTAATTCCAACTTCACATTTTTGGCTTTTGCAGCTGTGTGCTAGTGTCAATGAAGAGATGATGTATTGTCATAGGCTCTTAACTCCATCATAATACTTTTATGCTCCTCTCTAGGGAGCAGATTCTGGAAGTCGCCCTCCCATAGCCCTCCTTCAGTGAGGGTACAGCTATCCATATGCACTTGGGTAGCAATCACACTCAGTTTTACTCAGACACAAATATTCATCAATTCTCTCCACCACATGGCTCAAGAGAGGGGAGGAGCTACCACATGGCAGAGTTGGATGAGCTTGCCAAATCTCACAGTAGTTCAAAGACTGTTGGCCCATTAACTACTCCATTAATAGAGCTGCATCTTGGTTGGTAATAATCAGGACATGAGCTGTCCTGTCAGTCCAGGAAACAATTCTATTTTAACTGTTCCACAGTGCACACCGCCATATGTTGAGTTATAGCATGACATAAAGCTTGAACAGTTAAATACCAACTTGTGGCTGCTTGTTCTTAATGAGTCATGTTTTTGTGATACTGTGCACACCAAATCTTTTCAAATCTTATGCTCTCCATAGCTGTCACTATTTATTTGAACTAATGAGTTTGACATTTTGTGACTCTTAGATTTAACTTCTCCAATTTACCAGTTTTCTGTATTCAGTAGCTTCAGGTCATAAGTAAGGGTGAAAATAATTGCATTTTCTCTGAAAATTTTATAAAAATAGTTTGTCTGAAAATACTAGATTTTTCACATGTGCTTTATAAGAGAGTACATTATAATGTGCAAAAAGTCTTAAAAGCAGACATTTCCATGTTTGTTAATGTTCAGTAATACTTTGCCAATGTGACTTGCAAGAAATGATCCAGCCTCACAAGATGAAGAGCAGCTTGGGTCTGAGATCTCAGCGTTCCTTCTCAGCTGCAGTATGTAATTGCTTTACCTTGCAGAGCTTTATGCACTTTCTCCCAGGCCAGGGGTGTTAAAACATAACTGGCATCACAGTTGTGTTTTGTGCTCCGAAACTGCCAGAGTTCTTTGTCAGAGAACCTAGCTGCAGGTGGCTATTACATTTCCTCAGTTTTCCCTTGAAGAAGGCTTGTTTCTCATTCTAGTTCTGCACCGTCTCCCAGAATTCACCTGGAGCTAAAGTTCCCTTTCAAGTTCAAATAAAGCCATAAATATAAACACAGACAGAGCTGCAGAGTCATGACAGTACTTCTTAAGAAAGGAAGGGAATGTGTGTGTGGAGTGGAGCGAATCCCTTTGTTTCCATGTGGAATGGTTCCATTGGTTAGTGAACAGGCAGGTGCTGAGATAGAAGCTGCACCCAGAACCCTGCACCAACAAACTCCCAACTTCATTTGGTAGTAGGTTGAAATGTGTGCTGCTATAGGAGGAATACATCTGCTTTGGATGACCACATCTGGCTTTGGGTAGTGATAAGTGTTTGATAGGACTAGTGTGTGGAATGCTTTATTTTCTCTGGAGAGTAGAAAGGTGGTTTTGGAGGCTGTGTTAATGGAGACTCATTGCACAGCTGCTGCGTTCTGGGTCGAACTCTTCTGCTTTAGGGAAGTGCTCAGGGGCTCAAGCTTATTTCTTTTGGAATTGTATATCTCAGAGTGACTCAAATTGAGTTATGCCTTTGATGGAATTTATCAGCCATTACTAACTATTTTGACTTGACTTCTGTCTCTGGCAGATGCTTGGCTTAACCAAGTGGTATATGATACCACACTCACTTCTCCTTTAGTTTTCCATACCATAATGAGTTTAAAATAATCTCTCAAAACTTGTAAAAGTAGGTTTTGATGTGGGTATCTGAGTATTTCTTAAGATGTGTGATTGGTTTTGGAGCTTTGAAAAGAAGTTGGCTTTTGGAAGGTGTTACAGTGGAGAAGGGCAAAGAAAGATGGCCTTATTTTAAAGGTTAAATGTTATTTGTTACATCATATCTAAGTGATGATCTTTTTTATAACTTTAAAACATCAGATATAAACATATTCATGTCAGTAATTTAGAAATGGAATATTGTTGCTATATGACCTACCATAGACCTCAATGCTAAGTCTTTGGAACAGATTTTTTTCTGCCCCCCTGCCCCCTCCCCCATTTTTCTTATTTGAATGTTAAGTGCACAAGATCCATTTCAACTGATTTGCCCACGTGGATCTTATGATTCAAACTCAAGTGTAAACAGCCATTTTGTTAACGGTTGGCCTCAGTTTCATTATTAACTGAGAAGGTAGACCAGTCATTTCCTGAGAAGTTAGTAGTTTTGAGACGTCATGAATGATGTCTTAGAAACAAGCACCAGAATAAAACTTATCGTTCCCTCTTTGGAGATCCACTGTGGCACTTTGTTAAGACATACTGCTGCAGTGATTTGTATATTCCTTGTAGTGTTACAATCAGTTTTGCAGCCTCAGTTTCTAAGAGAGTAGCCAGTAGCACACTGCCCTCCTGTTTCTAGGTTAAATCAGCATCTGTTGTGCTGCTCAAAAATTGGTTGTGAATATGTGTGCTTGTTTTTTAAAATGAGGATTCCATATTTTTTAAAATATGAAACTCACTGAAGATTTATGATATCCTCGTTATGCAGAATGTATAGGCTGTCTCATCCATATTCAGCCCTGTTAGAGACATTATCTGTTGTTTTTCTATTTGGCACTTAATGGAAAATATGAAGATGTACCAGCTCATAAGCAATCTATCAGAAAAATAAAATGGATGAAAAGAGCCTTAGAAATTAGGAGCTCAATGTAAGACTTCTCAGAACTGCATACCAACCACCTAAAACCAAACCCACTGTCATGGAGTCAATTCCAACTCACAGTGACCTTTTAGGAGAGGGTAGAACTGCCCCATATTCTTTGGCAGATTGCCACATCTTTCTCCCGTAGAGCAGGTGATGGGTTTGAACTGCTGACTTTTCAGTTAGCAGTCGAGGTCTATAACTACCCGCCACTAGTGGGCTTTCATCCTCCCCAATACCCTATAAAACGATTTATTCCTTTTTAAGAGGAATGTATTATGTTAAGGCATGAAGTGGATATTTGGTGTTAGCCAACCAGATACCTAAGCGAATGTGTACTATGTAAAGAGGTAGGAAATACAAAGTAGTGGATATAGTCTCTGCCTTAAGAGGATACAGTATTGTGGGGCAGATGCAGCATTTCCACATGAAAAGTTAAATAACGTTAGCAAGGATACCACGAGGAAGCAGACAAGAATGAATTTACAAGTGGATAATGCAGGCGGAAAGTGTTATGTGCACAAAGGAGGAAGAGCATAATCCTGTGGGCTGGAAAAGCTTCATTAGGTGGGATCAAGTTCAAGAACCTTGGACAGGATGCATCTCCTGAAGGAAACCAAAATGAACAAAGGTATTAAGATGGAAAAATATACCATTGCATCCTAAGTTATGATCTTGGGTTGGACTGAAGAGTTTGTGTAAACCAAGAGTTGCAGATAAGCCCAGATAAGTAAAGTGGAACTGGGTTATCAAGGCTTTGATGATTTACCACAGAGAATAATATACACTAGATTTATTTATAGCATACCGTTACAAATACATTTGTTTTTAGCATTGAGATAATAAGTTTTAATGATGCATTCCCTCATGTGTGTCCAAGAAATGTTGCTTTGCTGTGCGGGGTTATTTCCCCAGGGACAGAATGCTCAGGCTTTTCAGATTTTGGAAAAAAGCAGTTGGCTGATTATGATGAGTTTAGAAGCAGTCTTAGCAGTAATCCTGCTGGGGCAATGTCTCTTTGTTTATTATGCAGCCATTGTAATTCTTGTTTTGTTTTTCCTAACAGGTGCTTGTGTCTTTCAAGGTTCCTTGTTGGAGGTAGGTCGTTTCTTAATATATTTGGTTTTATTCTTTTTGAATGTGAAATGCTTTATTAAGATTACTGAGAGAGTGAGGTAACCCTATCAGTTGTAAAAAATTGTTACTTTCCTTCACAGTTTGAAGATTATACCTCGTCTTGGCACAATCATGCTCAATTACTTAATACATTTTCCAAAACAAATTAGTTCCATTCAGATACTCAGCTTTTGGAAGAGAAGTTTAGGTGCTCAATACACAGTTTATATTCTGTGGCTGTCCTTTGCATTCTTTCCATGAGAGAAAATTTAGATCCCTGTGTCTGGTCAGATATCAACTGGGGCACACTTTGTTTATCTTCCTGTTGCACTTACTTCCTCCTTGGACTGCCCCTTCGAAAAAGGTGGAATTATTAAATTCTGTGGGATTTGGAGTATTACTTGCTGACTGCTGCTTTAAATTATAACAAACAAATTACAACAAACAAATTAACATTTTTATCTCTAAACCTTTACTATGTAGGGTGGAATTGATTTTGAATTTGATGTCAGGATGACTTGGAGGAAAAGCTGATGCAAGTTTCATGCATTTCTTTCCATTAATAATGTACTGTGGTGCATAACAGTGTGTTAAAGCCTTATTGAAAAGACTGTCTACACTCCATCAACTCTAATAAATTGTGTGACAAGTCATTCTTCACCACTTTTTTATTTGGGTTTAATAAATGTTGTAATAACAGAGAGCTGAGATGGTTGAAATGGACTAGCTCATTTACATCACAACCTACTATTGACATGTGTGGTATTAATAAGTCATCTTGGATTATCTTTGTGTTGAAATAAAGGGAAATACCCGAAGTATTCATGAATCTAGGTATGTGTAGATGTTCGCAGTAATGTTATTGAATTTGAACTTTATATAATAGAGTTACTGCTCTGGAGATTTTATATGTTTTTTTTCTTCTTTATATTTTCCATTAAAAAATCAAGACAAAGCTATTGTCTGTCTTCTTATTTTATGCCCTTCAAAGCAGATTGGTTTTTTTTTCTTTCTGTTTGTTCTTCAGTATATTTTAGGAATGATTTTTTTTTTAGATCAAAGTGTGACGAACTTAACTCATCATTTTGGGGGACCTGTATACATATTATAGAGAAGTCAGTTATCTATGCTAATACAAAAGAATCGCATATTGTATAGTGTGATAATTTTTCAACATTTTTCATATTTTTTGACTTAACAGATACTTACAGTAGACTTGTGAAATAGGCAGGCCATGTATTATCTTATGCCCATCCCTTTTAATGAAGAACTAAGAATGAGAGAGATTAAGACTTTTGCTAAAAGTAATTCACTGTTAAATTGTAGATTAGGGCAAAACAACTTGTCTTCTGTTTGTTCTGCATGTATCTGGAGTAAAGTAGCTAGACTATCTCTGTATGACTTTACTGTGTGCTATTGAGGAGTCCTTGGGTGGCATGAGTGCTTAAGCACTGAACTACTAACCAAAAGGCTGACAGTTCAAACCAACCCAGGGGTGCATTGGAAGTAAGGCCAAAGATCTCCTTCTGAAAAGTCATTCCCTTGTCGACTGTATCGAGTATAGCCCTATTTGCACAGTTGGGATCTCCATAAGTTGGAATCAACTTGATGGTAACTAAGTACTTGGAGAGGTCAGTTTGATCAAATTAAAGGAGAGACTCTTTAGCCAACTTGTATTTAATGGATACTCTTGTCCCTTGCCCCTCCATGCCCTAGCTACTTGTCTGTACTTTATCATTCCAGCACTTTATTGTTCCTGACCCCTGTACTTGACTTCTTTGCTTACCATGACTCAGCTATATTTGTCCCTAAACTGTTTCAAGCCCAATATACTGATTATTGGAGTTATGTAACTCAGCCCACGAGTCAGTATACTTATTAAAATAGTAGATACTACTGTTAACTAAATGGAATCACTAGGTGGTACAGATGGTTAATGTTTTGACTGCTACCTGAAAGGTTAGAGTTTCAGTTCACCCAGAGGCACCTCAGAAGAAAGGCCTGGTGATCTCCTTGCAAGACATTAGCCCTTGACAGCCTTATAGAGCACATTTCTACTCTCATACATGTGGGGTCACTGTGAGTTGGAATCTACTTATGAATTTTTTTTTTAAATTACCTAACAAATATTTATTAAGGTTTGGTGATGAGCCTGCTGGAAACCCTGTGGGTAGTGGTTAAGTGCTAAGTCTGCTAACCGAAAGGTTGGCAGTTTGAAGCTGCCAGGCATTCCCTGGAAACTCTATGGAGCAGTTCCAGAGGGTTGGTATGATTTGGAATTGACTCAACTGCAACAGGTGTTTTCCTTTGCTATAAGCCTGCTATTTTAGGCACTAGAAACAAGTCAGAGAACAAACAGACGAAACTCCCTCACCTCAGGAAGCTCAAATTCTAGTAAATATGCAACATGTCAGATAAATGTGCTATGAAGAAAAACGGTACAAGAAAGAGGGATATAAAAAGCTGACTAGGAGACAAGGAGAAGCCATGTTGGTGTAATGGGTAATGCTACAGCTGCTAACCAAAAGGTTGGCAGTTTGAATCCACCAGACACTCCTTTGAAACTCTATGGGACAGTTCCACTCTGTCCTATAGAATCACATGAATTGGAGGCGACTCGATAGCATTACATGTGCTCAGGAAACAAGGGTGGTAACTTCAAATAGAGTGATAGGACAAGCCTCATTGAGAAGGTGACGTGTGGACAAAGACCTACCTGAAAGAGGCGAGATAGCTAATCCTGTAGATCTCCAGGAATAGAGAATTCCAGAGGGTGGGGAAAACAGGTGTACAGAGTCTAAAGGGGGTTTTCCATGGCAATTTGAGGAGGTACACAGAGGTTAGAGTAGCTGGAGTGTAAGATGGAGGGGCCAGAGACAAAGTCAGAGAGGTGGGCAGGGAACAGAGTACATGGTGCTTTCAAGGCTCGTATATAGACTTTAGCTTGTCCTTTCCATAGATGTGTAAGCTTTGGGGGTTTGGGGTTGGGGAGGACTAAAGCAGAGGGATGTAAAAAATCTGACTTACAGTTTAATTAAAACCCCGTTAGTGAATGTGAGAAGAAACAGAATTCTTGTTTCTAGGGAAACTGTTGAATAATTTGAAAAGACTGCATGGGGGCGAGGCCCCCAAAATTGCTGTCAAGTTAAGTGTGGGAGAAATAGCTATAAAAGACTGGGGAAAAATATAAGAATCTAGAGATGCTGCAGGCACATTTCAATTGTAAGGAAATTGAAACTGGATGTGGGACATGATGCCTTGCAGATGAGGTCAATGCCAGAAAGATGGTGCTGCGCTCTCCTCCTGACCTAAGTTGAAGAAAGGTGTGGTACCTAAATCAGTGAGGTTGGAAAAAGTGTATACATTTATGTATTTTGAATTAAATGAAGACTTTAAGAATTTTCGTAGTTTATTCCTTGATTAAACAACTCTTTGGGTGTCTTAGGCTGGGTTTTCTAGGGAAGCAAAACCAGTAGCATGTGTATGTACAGCCAATGGCCAAGTGCCGTCGAGTCGGAAAGATTTATATATGAAGCACAAGGAAAGATTTGTATATAAAGGAAACAGCTCACGCTGTTGCAGAAGCTGAACATCCCAAGTCCTGGCACAGGCTTCTCATGGCCCTGGGGGCTGGTGAACCCAAGGTCAGCAGGTCAGAGACTAGAGTTCTAGATCACGGGTTGTGTAGGTCCACAAATTCCAAGCTGGCAGCGAGATGGAGCAGCAGAGGCTGGTGAACCCAGGATTGGCAGGTCATGGAACAGGACTCTCAAGTGTTCACTGTAAGGGTTGATGAATCCAACAGCTGCTAGTTCACGTCTAGGAACTAGAAGTCAAAAACAAGAGAGCAGGAGCTGCTAGCAAAGTGAGCAGACTGGCAGTAGGTGGTGGAAGGCGGAAAAGAGTGATAAGTGGGGCGGGAAGCCACCACAGGACCCACCCTGCCACTTCATATGGCAGCCAAACATGGAATAGCCCAGTAGACACAATCCTGACCACCACAGTCCACCCCTTGTCAACTTGGCATTTGCATACATCTCCCCTTACCAGCCATAATCTCTGAAGGAATACAATTACAAAGTCATACTTAGTCTAATATGACATAACTAAGACATGTACAGCTGAAAATGCATTAGCCCATTTACATCTTGTGTTTCATAAATAAACAAAAATATCTGATATACACATACAAAGCAGAAATACTCAACAATTACAGTCCTCGTGTCTGCAACTGGTCACATGGCCATAACTGATATTTAGAACTACCTTTGTCTACAACCTGTTCTGTATTCCCTTTGCCCTCAGTGAGCACCTCAGCTGGTCATGGTTCCTTGCCTGGTGAGGTGACCCATACCTTCATTCCTGAAGGTCTGCTGGGCTATTAGCAGTCATTTTGCAATTGGGTTGCTATAGTTTTCCATTGACCTTAATCATAGGATATGATAGTACTAGGAGGCATCCTGCAGGATCTCCTGCATTCCAAACATACTCTTCTCTACCTCTGTTATATAATATCAATCCAATTGCGTCTTCATAGTCAGGATCAATCACACCAGCCAGTATTGTAATTCCCCTTTTTGTCTGTTGATTTAGAGGCACAAGGAGCCCAAAATGGCCTGGTGGCAATTTTAACTTCTAGTTCAGTGGAACTGTTGATGTGTCTCCAGGTGGCAGCATTCCTGCCTTTGGAACTAAGACATTTAGACTCGTAGAACATAAGGTCATGGGGACAGAAGCAAAAATCTCGCAAGTGGGTCACTAGGGATAACAGTGAATGGTGACACTTCTGTTTCCCCCCCTTGATTCCTGGACCCATGAATCCTGGGTATGGGAGAAACAGCACCATTGAATGCTGGTTTAGAGCACATACAGCCTCCTGGAGAAGATTTCCCCAACCCTGAAAGGTGTTGTCACCTAGATGGCAGCATAGTTGTGTCTTCAGGAGGCCGTTCATCATTCTGTCGAGCCAGCTGCTTCAGGAAGATGGGCAACATGGTAAGACCAGTAAATTCCATGAACATGGGCCCGTTTTTGTACTTCATTTGCTGGGAAGTAAGTCTGTTGATCAGAGGCAATGCTGTGTGGCATACCATGACGGTGGATAAGGCATTCTGTAAGTCCACAGATGGTAGTTTTGGCAGAAGCGTGCATGCTGAGAAGGCAAATCCATATCCAGAGTAAGTATTCTAGTAAGGACAAAATGATTTCCTTTCCATGATGGAAGTAGTCCAATGTAATCAACTTGCCACCAAGTTGCTGGCTGATCACCTTGAAGAATAGTGCCCATATCGAGGACTCAGTGTTGGTCTCTGCTGCTGGCAGATTGGGCACTCATCAGTGGCTGTAGCCAAGTCTGCCTTGGTGAGCAGGAGTCCATGTGGCTGGGCCCATGCATAACCACTGTCCCTGCCACCATGACCACTTTGTTCATGACCCATTGAGCAATGACAGGCATAGCCGGGCAAAGAGGATGACTGGTTCCAACAGAACGTGTCATCTTATCCACTTGATTGTTAAACTCATCCTCTGCTGAGGTCACTCTTTGATGAGCATTCATGTGAGACACAAATATCTTCACTTCTTTGGCCCTTTCAGAGAGGTCTGTCCACATACCTCTTCCCCATAAATCCTTGTCTCCAATTTTCTAATCATGTTCCTTCCAAGTCCCTGACCAACCAGCCAAGCTGTTGGCCACAGCCCATGAATCAGTGTACAGCTGCACATCTGGCCATTTCTCCTTCCAAGCAAAGTGAACAGCCAGATGCACTGCTCGAAGTTCTGCCCATTGGGAGGATTTGCTTTCACCACTGTCCTTCAGGGAGGTCCCAGGAAGGTGCTGCAGTGCTGCTGCTGTCCACTTCTGAGTGGTGCCAGCATATTACAGAGAACCATCTGTAAACCAGGCATGAGTTTTCTCTTCCTTGGTCAGCTGGTCGTAAGGAACTCCCCATGAGGCCATAGTGCAAACTGGGAGACAGAAGGTAACGTTACAGGAGTGGAGACCATGGGCGTTTGGGCCACTTCCTCATGCAACTTAGTTGTGCCTTCAGGTCCTGCATGGGCACGATCTTGTGTATACCTTTCCATTTAATGATGGAGTGCTGCTGTTCTCGTTCAACTTTATGACTCTGTGGGTCAGACAACACCCAGTTCATGATAGGCAGCTCAGGATATATGGTAACTTGGTGTCCCATGGTTAAGTGTTCAGTTTCTACTAAGGCCCAATAGCAAACCAAAAGCTGTTTTTCAAAAGAAGAGTAGTTATCTGCAGAGGATGGCAGAACTTTGCTCCCAAATCCTAAAGGTCTGTGCTGTGATTCACCAATAGGGGCCTGCCAAAGACTTCAAACAGCATCTCTGTCTGCCACCAACACTTCAAGAACCATTGAATCATCTGGATGATGTGGGACAAGTGGCAGAGCAGGCTATACAGTGGCCTGAACCTGTTGCAGAGCCTTCTCTTGTTCTGGACCCCATTCAAAAGTAGCAGCCTTTTGAGTCACGTGATAAATAGGCCAAAGTAGCACACTCTCAGTGCCAAATTCTGTTGTAGTCAACTAGGGCTGCTCTAACAGAAATACCAGAGTGGATGGCTTTAACAAAGGAAAGTTTATTCTTATACAGTCTGGTAGGCTACAAGTCCAAATTCAGGATGTCCACTCCAGGGGAAGGCTTTCCCCTATTGGCTCTGGAGGAAAATCCGGTATTGCATTAGTCTTTGTCCAGGGAGCATCTTGGTGCAGGAACTTCAGGTCTGAAGGATGCACTCTTCTCCCGATGCTGCTTTCTTGATGGTGTGAAGTTCCCAATTCTCTGCTTGCTTCTCTTTTCTTTTATCTCTTGTGGGATGAAAGAATTAAAGGTGATGCATGCCATACTCCAGGAAAACTCCCTTTACAGTGGAGCAGGGAGGTGAGCCTATGAAGGAATTTATAGTTCTATCTTAATCCATCAACATACAGCATAGGAAAATCACAAAATGGAGGACAATCATAAAATACTGGGAATCATGCCCCAGCCACATGGCTACACGTATTCTTGGGGGGGACACAATTCAATCCATGACTTCTACCCTTTGGCACCCCAAAAATCACATCTTTGGAACATATAACACATTCATCTCATAGCAAAATCATGTCCATGCCATATGATAGAAGTCTTAAATCAGTTCCAAGTCCAAAATTCAAAAGTTTCTTTATGTCTGTGAAACCTAGAACACAAATTATCTGCTTCCAAAGTATAATAGCAGAATAGGAACACGCTAGACATTCCATTACAAACGGGGGAAATTGCAGAGAAAGAAGACATTAACAGGCAACAAGCAAGTCAGCAGAACGCATTACAATAGCCCTCAAAGCTTGGAAAATAATCTTTCATTTTTGTAAACATTTTACACCGTAGCTTTGTACTCCAGACTCTTGGTTATGGCCGCACTTTCTTGATTCTGAATGGAGACCCCTGACCGTGTGCTACAACTTTGCTCCCTAGGCCCACTTCAACAAAAACTCTGCCCCCTTGGCTTTAGATGCACCCTAAGCCCAACTGAGTGGCAGTTCCACCCAGACAAACACAACTGGTTGCACCCTTTCACACCCCTGAGGTCATGGCCATAACTTTTGAGACTGAGGCAGCTCAGCTTCTCACGCTGTTTGTGTCTTCAGCTTCTGCTTCCTGTGGCTGCATGGCCTGGGCCATAGGCCCACATCTGCCCTGCTGGAGCAAGTGTTCCAAAGATCTGTAGCTCCGCTGATTCAAGTGCCTAGAGGCACCCTGCTCAGCTTGGAAGCGTCCTGCTCCTGCGCAAAGGCACTCAGCTGTCTACTCTGTGGGTCAGCAAGTCTAGCTCCGCCGATTCAAGTGCCTGGAGGCACCCTGCTCTGCCCAGAAAATTCTGTGCACAGTCAGTTAGCTCTCTTGCTCCATGGGTCAGCTCTAGCACTGCCTCTGGTTCTGCTTGTGCCGCTGCTGCTGCCGCCAGTCCTCTGCTGCATGTTTCTAAGGGCTCCTACAGTAAGAAGGCTTTCACCACTCAAGAGCTGGCTTTGAGAAGGGTAATGTGGTGTCTCCATCTCAAACCCCACCTTTCTATCCAATATCCACCAAATCCACCATTCAACTGTCAAGTTGTCATGTTGTCATGGCTTGTGTATTGTTGTGAAGCTGGAATCTGTGCTACTAGCATTTCAAATACCAGCAGGTTCATCCGTGGTGGACAGGCTTCAGACTAAGAAGAAAGGCTTGGCAGTCCACTTTAGGAAATTAGCCAGTGGAAACCCTCTGGGTCACAACAGAATTCTGTCTGATATAAGTGCTAGAAGATTAGCACCCTAGTTTGGAAAGCACTCTAAATACACAATGGCTGTGACCTTGAACTTGAGCATACTAAACATCATGAGATGGCGCAGGACTGAGCAACATTTTGTTGTGTTGCACATGGGATTGCCATGAGTCAGAGCTCACTTGATGCCAACCAACAAAAGCAGTAAGAAACAAGAATAAGCACTTCTAGAGCTACATGTGATCTCAGAGATCAGGTAGTCAAAACTCCCCATTTTGTGGATGAGGAAACTGAGGTCAAGGATATAAAGATCTGGAAGTTCACTCATTTGTCAGGTGAGTGAGTGTAAGTGCAGGGTTGGTGTGGTCGAAAATGGCAAAGTGTAAGTTTTACACTGAAGAATTCCATGAAACGTGAAGAAAATGAAAATATGGCTCTGGGCCTTAGCTCCTGGCTGCTGACTCTCAACTTGCCTTGTTGAGAATTTTTTCTACTTATAACCTTTCCATCTCATCACTTGTTTGCTTAGAAAGCCACATGATAGAGTGGAACATCCTTGTCCTTGTAGTCAGAAAAACACAGGTTTGGTTTTCCTTTCTCTGCTACAAACTGGGTTTGTGACCTAGGCTGGGTTAAGTAATCTTTCCGAACCTCTATTGCATTCTGTGTGAATGGAGGTAAATAAATCTGCACTTGCAGGTTTTGGTGGAGTAGCAAAAATAATGTAGAGAGCTCTGTGTGTTTTTCTACACTAATGAAATTCCTACCTGCCAACCAAGAATAAGAACAAAACGAAGGAACCGTTATTAAGCACCTAACCCTCGTGGTGCAGTGATTAAGTGCTATGGCTGCTAACCAGAAGGTCAGCAGTTCAAATCCGCCAGGCACTCCTTGGAAACTCTGGAGCGGTTCTCCTGTGCCCTACAGAGTTGCTATGAGTCAGAATCAGCTTGATGGCAATGAATTTGGTGTGGTTCATATTATGTGTTTAATACTGCCAAAAATCCCGTGAGAGCAGTTCTGTCTTTACAGATGGGGAGACAAGCTGAAGCCATTTATTTGTCCAATGTTAAGAGCAAAACAACAACCATTGCCACCAAGTCTGATGGCGACTGGTGTGTGTAAGGGCCGATTATCTGTGCAGCGAGAGGTTTTCCGTGGTGGAGATCTTCTGAAGCAGATTTTGAGGCCTTTCTTCTGAGGTGCCTCTAGGTAGATTTGACCTACTGACCTTTGAGTTAGCAGCCAAGTGCTTAACTATTGGTGCCACCCAGGGACTACTGTCTGAAATTACACAGCTACTGAGTGCTAGCAGGAGGGAGGGTTCAAACCTGACGGTGACTCTAAAGCCATTTCACCAAGCGTGCCATTTCTGCAGCTAACCCAGTCTGCTTGTTGTCCCTAAATACAAATGGTTCGCTTCACCTTCAGTCCTACATGCCCACCCTCTCTCTGCTGCACCTCCCACACAGTTGTCTCTGCCAGTCTCTGTCTCTGACCTCTTGTGAAGGCCAGCTGTTCTTGGCTACCCTTTCCCACTGAACTGAGACACTCCTGCACCAGCATGCACTAAATTCACTGACACGATGCATGAAGCTTTTAGGGGCTCATTTCATCTTAAAGGAAATATATATGTGTGTGTTTGTATGTGTGGCATATGTAATATCCAGTTTTTAACAGCTCTGTGGACTTGAGAGGAACATTCTGGGGTGATTTTGTCCTAAGCCCCATAGCCATCTCTCAGTTATGTGTTGATTTTGGCAGTTTCCTTTCTCCTTTCTTTAACATTTTTCCCCGTCTCCCTTTTCTTTCCATTCCTCAGTCAGAAATTACAAGAAGGGACTGAAAATGCTTATGAAGACATGATACCTAGAAAAACCTGGAATGATCTAATTCTGGGTGTGGTTCTATGCCATAAAACCAATGCAGCCCTGGGCTCGCAAGAATTTCTCTGAAGTCAGTCCTTGTAGAAGAGACTGTGACTGTGTTAAATCAGGAATCCAGCAGAGGAGCACTGCCTGCTTAACATGTATCACTGTGACAAGGGCATCGAGTTGGTGGTGAAAATGATTTTTTTTTTAAATTTCAAAATTTTCACACATCTTCTTTTTTTTTTTTTTACACCATTATAATGGAGACTTATCTTTCTTTCGTCATCCCCACAAGCAGCAGTTCGACTCTTCAGTTTGTCCTGGGAATGGGTGGTTTGACTTTTTCCATCAGTAAAATGGAGGTGAACTGTTTATTTCAGAGTTATGAGAGTTTAAGGTGCTAAATAAAAAGGGATTAGTTACCCCAGCTCTTGTGACTAAGAAAGTGCACTCAAGTTCTGCTGTTGCTGCTGTTAAAAACCAAAAACCAAACACCAAACCTATTGCTGTTGAGTGGTTTCTGACTCACAGTGACCCTATAGGACAGAGTTGAACTGCCACCATAGAGTTTCCAAGGAGGATCTGGTGGATTCAAACTGCCAGCCTTTTGGTTAGCAGACGTAGCACTTAACCTCTACACCACCAGGGTTTCAGGCAGTTAAAACTGGCAGAGATGGACAGAACAAGTCTCTTATTTGTGTCAGTGGAGCTAAGTGTTGAAAGTTTCCTATTTGGGGTATTTACTGACAAATGTCAATAAAGTGAATTACAATGCACTAACTTTTAGCAGATTTGAAAGACAATTTTGCAGGAATAATCCAAACCATGGAGTGCTCCTCTTAGGTAATGTAACGCAGTGAAAAGACCTAGACTTTGGCGTTTGAATCTCCGTACCCTTACATACCTGCTGTGTAGCCTCAGATGTGATACCTTACAAAGCTAAGTCTCAATTTCATCCTCTGTGTAATGTGCATAATATGCCTCATAGGGTCAGTGTGAGGATTAGCCGACACTGTGTAGGTGACAGAACCCAGAGCTGTGCTTGGCAAGGAACAGGTGCTGACATTGCAGCAACAAGATTCTACAGACGGGATGACCCAGTCAGTGATAGAGATCAAGGATACTGGTTCTCTTCCTGGCTCTGTGATGACTAGCTTTGTGGCAGTGAGTAAATTGCTTGAATGAATTAGGATCTCAGTTTCTAAATTTGTAAAGTGAGAGCATTAGGTTTGATGCTTTCCAAGATGCCCTAGATTAGCAGTGTCCAGTTCTGCCGTGATGGAAATGTTCCGTATCTACCCTGTTCAGTACAGTAGCTACTAGCCACATGTGGTCTATTGAGGAGTTGAAATGTGGCTAGTGACACTGAGGACCAGAATTTTTACTTTTGTTTAAATTTAAGTAACCACATGTGGCTTGTGCTACCAGATTAGACAGCATAGTTGTAGAGCTTCAAATTCTTACTCTAGTACTTAAGCTTAAATTATTGCCTCACAGGTTGTTTTCACTGCTGGGTGAAGGCTCACTCTAGTGTTGCTAGCAGTTGTGAAGAGGGTCACAAGAAATCTGTCATTGTGACAGATTTCTTGTGGCTTCCCTTGAGAAGCTATGCACAGATGCCTCCAGTGCCTAGTCTACCCTTCAAAGTGATTTTGGAACTCTTTTTCTGGAATGGCCATCAGAGCTGTCGTCGTATTATGCTTGATGTCTTGAATGTCATCAAAATATCTCCCTTTCAGTATTTCCTTTATCTTTGGGTAAAGTAAAAAGTCATTGGGGGCTAGATCAGGTGAGTGGGGAGGTTGTTCCAATACAGTTATTTATTTACTGGCTAAACACTCCCTCACAGACAACTATACAATTAAGTTTGTGAACTTGTCACCATGCCACTGCATTCAATGGCCATTCCAGAAAGTTTCAAAATTGCTTTGAAGAGTCAACTAGGTGCTGCCATTGTGCACAGCTTCCCAAGGGGAGTACTTCCAAAGTGACTGTAGTGATAGTCAGCAATGAGGTATGTAGCACTTATAACAATTATGTGAACAGACTTAGTTGTCAGACCTTGTAATTTGAACAGTTTTATTGGTATCTCTATTACAACATTAAAAAAATGAAAAAAAAACACAGTTACCTTCAAGTCATCTCTGACTCATGGCAACCCCATGTGTGTGTCAGGGTAGAACTGCGCTTCATGGGATCGTCAGTGGCTGATTTATCAGAAGTGGATCCGAGGCCTTTTTGTTGAGGCATCTCTGGCTGGACTTGAACCCCACCAATCTTTCAGTTAGCAGTTGAGAGCATTAATTGTTGTGCTGCTTACCATCCTGATATTGCCTGATTCTTGATAAGAGAAAAGAGGTGGAGTTACAGCTGAGTCATCACCTGCCGTCAGTCTCAGATATCTATCAAGGTTTTTAGGAAATATTTTTGGTATTTTCTCCAAGTGTGGTGTATGCATTGAACTGTTATGTGTGTGTGAAAAAATATTGAAACTTCTGGACTAATCTGTAGGCCTTGTTTACTTATCAGGATTAAGGAATGTTAAGAAAGAAAATCAGGTCTTTAGTAGTGCCTTTTTGTTTTTTAATGATGTGCAATGTTTCCTTTTTTTTACTTGACATTGTAACACAAAAGAGATTGTCCCACACAAATGGAAATGTCTCAGAATTGCATTTGTGCTGGCATATATCAGCATGCTCAAGAGATTTCCTTGAAAATAGAAATGAAGAAAACTTGGAAGCTTGCCTTTGTCAGTGCACAAAGTCTCCAAAACACTCAGCCTCAGTTAGTGGCTGCTGTTGAAACACCCAGACTTCTCAGCAGTGGGAAAAATAAAATACTTGGTGTCCTGTGGATGTACTCACAGGGGAAGCAGTAAAACCAGCCCTTTTTTAATTTCCTGTAAGGGTTCCATTGAGTATTTTAGGATAATGCTGTTTTTGGTCATAGTTTAACAAGAATTCATCATTTTTCAGTGCCTCTGGTCTGTCATTCATTCTTTTTTCCTCTCTCTTTTTTTTAATTTACTATGACTGGGTGAAAATGTACATTCCTGTATAAATTTACATGCCCACCTATATGTAGCTTCCACTGCTCTCCCTGCCCGGTGACAGCACACTATTCCTCTCTGCTCCATACATGTCTCATCCTCCCAACAGTCTCCTTTCCCCTCCTCTCCAGCCACTCTCCTTCCTCCAACCAGAGGTCAGCCCATAAAGTGCATACAATATATGGTCACTCTGCATTGCCAAGTCCAATCCATTAGTGTCTGAAGAGTGGATCTTCGTTATGATTTATGGGCAAGGGCAGCATCTGGGCCAGGGACCATGCTCCCAGGGGAACCCTGAAACCACTGGACCATCAATTGAAGTCTTTTAGTGGAGATCTCAGGATGCACCTCTTTTTATTCTTGTGTTGCCAGTGAGATTCAACTTAGTGAGCTCCATTGCGACTAAATAATATGCTGTTAAGTGGCAGGCTAGTCTTTATTAAAATGTGGTTGAAAATTTATCTTTTGCAGAAAATCAGTTATACATTATCACTGTTTGGTGCTTGAATAAATAAACTTCATTTAATTAGAGATATTTGAGACGGGATGACCAGTATCAAGAGTGAGTTAACAGTGGCTTGGTTTAGGTGACTTCTAACAACAACAACCTGCTGTTGTCAACTCAGTTGGAGTCATGGCGATCCCATGTGTGTCAGAGTAGAACTGTGCTCCACAGAGTTTTCAGTGGTGAATTGTTTGGAAATAGATTGCCGGGGCTTTTTTCCTAAATGCCTCTGGGTGGATTTGAACCTCCAACGTTTTGGTTAGCAGCCAATCACATTTGTACCACCCAGGAGCTTAGATGATTCCCAAGGGCTCTGTAATTTAGACTGTCGCTTATGTGGCTTCAGGTGTAGAGTTGTGTGTTTTTACCTGAGGATGCTCTTAGAATGGTTGAGAATATTCCCTGATGCCAGAATAGCCAATGAGAAGTTTTCTCCCCGTGAATGTGTTTAAAGGGAGCATTTTGTCTGTATCCTTGGGTGTTAGGTGGTGAGAACTGGGCTCTAGCTGCCTCAGATGGTTCTTTTTTCTTTGCTGGGCTTTATAAATTTATAAATCATCATCAGATGTGCTAGTTTCCTATTTGGGAATTTTTATCTTCTTAAATAATTGTGTGAGAAGAATAATACAATAAATTTTAAACTTTTATTGAAGAATAATCCATATGCATTTTCATTCTTATTCATATTCTTGTGGTAGGGACAGATGTTTTAAGTTAACAAACACATTTCTTACGCTTTGTTTTGAATTTAGAAGGTGCAGCTGAGCTAGGCAGCCATATTAATTTGCTCAGCCTATTCTGTGTGTGTTCATGTATCTCAATTTTCTGGTCAAACCATATGCCCCCTCCTTTTTTTTAAGCTTGTGTCATTTTTGCTCCACATTGCCTTGCAACCTACTACTCCATTTTTCTCAGTGTCTCCATTTATAACTACAGATACATATAGGTTTATTTTATTCAAAGTACATTTATTTGTGCATATGTATGTGTGTGTATATCCCCAAGAATAAAACTGTCGTTCGTTTATGATACCGTCTGGTATTGCTTGTTTTAGTTCAGTTAATTTTTAAAACTCTTTGCCTATTAAGGGAAAAGCTAACATATAAGTAACAAATGACATAAATGACAGTTATGAGTTAAGCAAGATTATATTTTCTTGGAATTTGAGTGATAAATGTCTAAAGAGATGTTGACTTTGAACATTTCACATGGATGACATTTTGCTTCTGAGATAGGAAAAGACACTTAAATGTGAAAGTGGCACAGACCAGTTTTTAAAAAGTCACTATGAACAGTTTTATGTAAAATGAGCACATAGCTTCTGGTGTCCCAGCTAAGTTCTTCTTTTAGCCATGGTTTCTTAGGCTCCCGGAATTTATAAACTAAATGAAAGGAAGGTGGAAAGAAATAAGCTTTCGTAGTAAGAAGCACTTTATTGTTAATACAGAGGAGGCCCTTGAATTTGGGTCATGACCTGCAAGTTCTTTCCTGACAGCTCCTAAGATTGGTTATTTATTAAATTTATGTCATTCCTTTCCTCCAAAAGGAAATGGAATTGGTAGGGGAGGGACCAAGGAGGGGAGAATGTCTACACTGGAGAACAGATTTCATCGTTCCTTGTACTGTACATTCTTGAAATGGTTTTGTAGTAGTGAGTGGGAGAGAATGAGTAACAGAAGTAGATGCTCTTCAGTGCAAGCTCTAACAGCTGAGTTCTTACAATCTAGAAGGAACTTGTTCTCTGAGGAGAGAAAACAGGAACAGAAGGAACCCTAACTTGAAGTTACTGGCCAAGAAGAAACCTCTCTCTCTTGTATTTGACCTAAGTATATGTACTAGTTAAGTATATGTACTGAGAGTATGTACTACCAAAGAAGAGGAAGGCCCTCAACAAGATAGACTGACAACAGTGGGCTCAAGCATAATGACTGTGAGAATGGCACAGGACCAGGCAGTGTTTCTCTTGGTTTTACACAGGGTTGCTATGGGTTGGAACCAACTCAGCGGTGCCTAACAACTACAACATATGTACTAGAGGAGCCCTAGTTGTCCAGTGGTTAAGAGCTTGAATCCCTAGTTTTTCCTTGGGAGTGCTGTGGGGCAATTCTGCTCCACCCAACAAGGTTTGCTGTGAGTCAGAATGGACCTGACAGCATCCTTTTATTGCTTTGTATTAACAGTGATTCAAACTGATTCTAAGACATTTATTGAACAGACTCCATGAGCTAGATCCTGTAATTGAACCTTTGGAGAAAACCAAGATTAGTAAGATGCAAGTTATATCCTTAGGATGACATGTAGTAGCAGATCCTGGGTTGCCTGTCCAACAGCCCTTTCCCCCTTTTCACTGTTGGCAGAGCCCTCTTTTTTTTTTTCAGCCTTCCATATGACTTGTGTCAGTCCCAGTTGGTGGCTAATCTGGAAGTTTATGCTTCCTTGCCAGAAACTAGTTTAGGCGTGAGCAGGTGACCTAGTTTTAGCCAATGAGATATACATGAAAGTCTGATAAAGTTTTGGGGCATTTGAAAGGATCCCTATGAATAACACCGTGAATTAGTTGAGAACCGAAACAAGGAATAAACATGGAAGTGAAAATATTACCTTTTTGTTTTTTAGCTGTAAAAGCTAATTTGAAGGATGCAACTATATTTCTCTTTAGCCAAGTGGGCTTGTTAATTTTGAACCCTCAGAATTGGATAAGCTTATACATTCACATCGATGCCCAATGGAAGCAGCAGTGAAGAAATCAAAATATGCATTGCACTGGGAAATCTGTTGCAAAGGACCTCTTTAAAGTATTTAAAAGTAAGATGCCACCTTGCAGACCAAGATGCTTCTGATCCAAGCCATGAAATTTTCAGTCACATCATATGCATGCAAAAGCTGGACAATGAATAAAGAAGACAGAAGAAGAATTGATGCCTTTGAATTGTGGTGTTGGGGAAGAATATTGAATGTACCATGGATTACCAAAAGAACAAACAGATCTGTTCTAGAAAAAGTGCAACTTGAGTCCTCCTTGGAAGCAAAGATTGTGAGACTGCGTCTTACATGCCTTAAACATGTTGTCAGGAGGGCTCAGTCCCTGGAGAGGACATTGTGTTTGGTAGAGTGGAGAATCAGTGAAGAAAAGGAAGGCCCTCAATGAAATGGATTGGCTCCATGGCTGCAACGATGGGCTTAAGTATAAAAATGTTTCTGGGTGTGGTACAAGACTGGGCAGTATTGTGTTCTCTTGTGCATAGGGTCACTATGAGTGGAAACAAACTTGATGGCACCTAACAACAACAACGACAACAAATATTCACAAAGAAAACCTTGGTGGTGAAGTGGTTAAGTGCTACAGCTGCTAACCAAAAGCTTGACAGTTCAAATCCAGCAGGCACTCCCTGGAAACTATGGGGCAGTTCTCTTCTGTGAGCTGGAAGTGACTCAACAGAAGTGAGTGTGGTTTTTAGGGTGAATGCATTCACAATCAGAGCTTCGCTGGGACAGTTTTTCCATGCTGAAGGGATGCTGACGCCAGAATTACTGTTTTGGAGGGCAGAGGAAAACTTATGCTCTGGGTTATTGTGTTTACTTCCTAGAAGAGGGAAGAAGATAGAACTGAGCTAAGCATACTGAGTTACCCTTCTAGTATTTACCTGTTGGCCAAGTCATACCACTTTCCTAAGGATGGAGAAGGGCCTGAAGTTATAAATTGGTCTGCCTTGACAGGAAGGAAACCCCAGGAGGTGGAAAAAGAACTAGCCACTAATGGGAGATTTCAAAGTTAAGTCCTCTCTGTAAGCTATGATGTGATCCCTAGAATTGGTGCAGTTATCTTGCAACCCAGGGGGGTACCTGGCAGCATATAGAAGATGATGGAGGAGAAACACAAAAAGAGTGTGTGATTCCTGAGACATTTGGTTGTTGATATACTGACTTAACTAACACTGAAGTTGACTTTTCTCAAGAATTGTTGTGTAAGTTCCCTCATTACATAAGCCATCGTAAAGTGGATTTTATGTTACTTGCAGCCAAAATGATTTTAACCAATAGCCTATAATCAGATAATGAACTTAGTTCAAAGCAGTTCACAATAAAAACTGAAAAACCCAGCCAGTTGCTATTAAGTTGATTTTGACTCATAGTGACTCTATAGGATAGAGCAAAACTGCTCCATACAGTTTTCGAGAGCTGCTGATGAATTCAAACTGCCCACCTTTTGGTATAGTAGCCAAGCTCTTAACCACTATGCCACCAGGTCTTTTGGGATAAGCGTCAGTATCTGGTTAAGAGCACAACCTCTGGATTTAGACTTCTTGGATATGAATCTGAGCTTTATTATATACTGTTGCTTGACCTTGGACGAGCTACTTACTCATCCTTAAAGTGGAGATAATACTTGTACTTGTAGAACTATTTAAGAGATAAATGACATCATGTATGAAATAACACAGGGTGTACACAAAAAAACGAAAATCAAACCCACTGCTGTCAAGTTGATTCCGACTCATGGTGATGCAACAAGACAGAGTAGAACTGCCCCATAGAGTTTCCAAGGAGTGCCTGGGGGATTCAAACTACCAGCCTTTTGATTAGCAGCTGCAGCATTTAACCACCATGCCACCAGGGTTTCCATAGGCTGTATGGTAAGTAGTAAGTATGTGTTAGCTATCGAGAATACTGTTCTTCATGGAGAAAAGCAATTTTGACTTGGGCTTTGAAATATGAGTCAGTATAGAATCGGGAGAGATGTGAGAAACAAAGTCCCATAAGACAGATAATCAGTTATGCGTAAAGCCATAAGCTGTAAAAAGTACTCTGGGTAGTCCAGTTTGATTTAAGTGTGAGAATGATGGGATGAAACACTGAAAAGGGGCTTTTAAACTCTGGAACACATAGCTCCTGGAATAAAGCATTTACATTACATTGTGTAGGAAGTGGGGATTTTTTGAGATGGAAATCATTTGTTCTTGAATTTTAACTCTATTACTATAAACTGATTCTTGTATTCCATTACAAGACAGAGGAGTAAACAGATGTCTCCACATCTCCCTCTGAGAACTAAGGCCTGGATGATATTTTTTATGGAGCATTGAATACCTGGGGAGCCTTGGGACCTAACATATTTGACTGGGCAACAGTATTGGACTAATCTTTTCCTCTCAGAAACAATCCAGCAACTGACCTCTGCTTCTGCTGCTTTGTTGTAACAGAACTGCAGCTTCTGCAAATGGCCAGTAACGGTAACATACTTTCATTATAAGCTGGCAGGTGAAGTCTGCTGTACCCCGCTGCCTGTTCAGGCCAGTCTGTTGGACAGCTTCCAGCTCCCAGTTCAGCACCTGGACAGCTCCCTGCATAGAAGTGCAGTTTACTTTTACTTTTAAGGTTTACTTTTAAGGCTGAGAGGCTCGTATTTTCTCCCTGGAAATCTCTCTGTTGAAAAACCTCTTTTCTCTCACTCACATTAAAAATTGGCTGACAACCCCCAGTTTCTCCATAGATAGAGCAGCCTCTTTGTTACCCAATAAGAAAAGTCTTCCACCCTTGAGAGTCCACCTGGGACAAAATCACTAGAGTAATAGAGACAGCTGTGACCAACAATTCTCTTAGATCTGTTATCAGAGAAATCAAATAGCATATAGATGGCATGCAGGCAGCAGACCATAATTAATCATTTAAAGAAACAATCTTAAAATGCTCCAGAAAATTCCCTAAATAAAGATTCAAAAAATTTAAAAAATTTCCCAGATGAAGAAGCCTTTCTGAATCTAACAGAGGTTGAATACAAAAGAGTTATTTATAAAACCCTCCTAGAGATTAAACAAAATGCAATAGAACAGAATGAAAAATTTGGTAAACTATTTGAAATACTAGAAAATCAACTATCTGAAATACATCAGATTAATAATAAAATTACAGAATTGGATAATTCTATCCAAAACCAAAAGAGTAGGATTGAACAGATGGAAGTTAGAATCAGTGACCTAGAAGATAAAGTAACTAATGTCAACATTTATGAGGTAAACTGATTCTTGTGTGGTTAGAAGTGAGAAATCATAGTGCTGTCCTCTGCTGTGTTCCTCCTCATTTTCACCAGTGTCTAGATAAATAACTCTGTAGGGTGTGTGGGTGCCTCTGTGAAATCAGTCATCATTGCCAAAAAAAAAGAAATCAGTGTGCAGACATATTTGTGAGTGAGTCGGTACTATTATGTTCATTATTAGTTCAGTGAAAATGGGGTCATCTGGCATCATGTCAAGTCAAACCTCCTATCAATAGGTGTTAATTCATTTCTTTAATATTGGTTTTCATAATGGTACCCCCTGAGGTGGTTTTTTCTTCCTCTTTAATCTAGTCAGCATTTCTCATTTCTCCTTCATGATTGCAAAGATTAAATTGTGTTCTAGCTAGTTTTAGGAGAAAATGCATTTTATTGTGTTCAAATTTCTTATAGAGTGGCAGCCTAATCTATGTACACTACCCCAAGTATTTCAAGAACATAGTTTTTCTTCCATGGTGGACAACATAATTTATGTATATTATTTTTTATGTATATGTGTGTGTGTGTGCATTTATGCATGTGTGAATATACCTATATTATTGTTTGCTTCTGGAATTTCATCAAATTTATGAATTTCTTTGTATGTCATGTTCTTTTAAAAGAAAGATCAAATGTGTTACAGCCAAACCCATCGCCATCAAGTCAATTCTGACTCAGAGTGATGCTGTAGGATAGGGAGTTGCCCTGTCTGATTCCAGGGAGAGTCTGGTGGATTTGAACTGTTGACTTTTTAGTGCTGCTGAGTCAGTTCCCTCACCTGATATGCAATCTATTGCAACACTGCCAAGTCCTTTGCTGCCCTCTCAATTGTTGCTATATTTGAGCTCACTGTTGTAGCCACTGTTATCAGTCTGTCTCCTTGAAGGTCTGCCTCTTTTTCTCTGACAGTCTACCTTCTGCAGGGACTAGTTCCTTCTGATAACATGTCTAAAGTATGTGAGATGAAGTCTTGCCATACTTGCTTTTAAGGGACATTTTGGCTGTACTTCTTCCAAGACAGATATGTTGGTTCTCCTAGCAGTCCGTGGTATGTTCAATACTCTTCTCCAGTACCACCAATCAAAGATGTCAGTTCTTCTTTAGTCTTTCTTATTCATTGTTCAGCTTTTGTATGCATATCAGGAAATTGAAAATACCTTTGTGTTTCAACACTTTAAAGAGGTCTTTTGCAGGAGGTGGGGCCAAGATGGCAGAGTAGACCGATGCTTTTCTTGGCCCCTCTGAGATCAGGTTCCAAAATAACAGATGAATTCAATATCCATGGCATCCTAGGAGCCCTGAACATCAAAAGGAAAGTCAAGAAATTGGACTCAGCAAAAGGGAAGGGAAAGGAGTGCTAGAAATACATAGGATTTCACAGACCAGACCTCCTGAGAAGAAGCCATGGCCACTGCATGATGAAACAAGCATAGAAATGATTGTCTGGAGAATCCACTCACACCTCTGGAGCCAGTGAGGGACAGTATCAGCTCACTGAAACCTAAGCCATCATGTGTAATGTCCCACAGGCAGATCTGAATCTTTCCTTCAATATGGGCCTGCCTTCCTTCCCCTGGCCCTCCCAACTTCCTTCTCTGAACTATCCCTAGTGTTGGAGTCTGATGCCATTAACTGAGCTGAAAGAAGGATTCGTTAAGTGCACCCTGAGCCATTCTTCGAGACTTGGAGGGAGAAACAGTTTAGCAAACTCAGAGGTTCTCCTGATGCGCCTAAGCTGGAAATTCAGGGCAGAAATTTCCTTCTCCTAGATTCAGACATAAAGGTACATGCCATCCTCACAAATACTCAGAGATAGACTTAGCCTCCTGCTTTTCTTAGCAGCTATAGCCAGATACTTGTACCTACACCAATCACCTCTGCACATGTAGGACAGTAGGCAGGAGCCTGTACTACACATTTGGAAACTGACCACCAGGACACCTGAGCTGAATCCATGTAAGAAAAGGAAACTGTACTTCTTAAAACAAGAAGCTAGAACTTAAAACAAGAAGCAGTAGGAAACATAGTATGAATAGCTACAATTTACTGATGACTCAGAAACAGCAGTCCATATCAAAGCATTTAAAGGTGTGGACCATGATCTCTTCAGACCTCCCGAAACAAAGAATCAGATTTTCCAGAGGAAAAGAGCTTCTTGGAATTATCAGAGGTGGTTTAATATTTAGAACTCTTCAAGAGATGATGAAGGAGATGAGGCAAAGTGCAGCAGGGCATAAAGACAAATTGAACAAGCTTCAAGAAAGCACTGAGTGGCAAAAATTAGAAATTTAGAAAATTAATAATAAAATTATAGAATTAGACAACTCAGTAGAAAGTCAAAGGAGCAGAATTGAGACAATAGAAGCCTGCATTAGTGAGACTGAAGATAAAGCACATGACATCAACGTATCTGAGGAAAAGTCAGATAAAAGAATTTAAAAAAATCTAGAAACACTAAGAATTATGTGGGACTCTAGGAAGAGGAATATTCTAGGAGTACTTAGAGTACCAGAACAGAGGGGGATAATGGAGAATACAAAGAGAATTGTCCAAGGTTTGCTGACTGAAAACTTGCCTGATGTCATCAAAGAGGAGACGATATCTATTCAGGATGCTGATCGAACTCCACCTAGGGTAGATCTCTAAAGAAAGACACCAAGGCATGTTATAATCAAACTTGCCAAAACTAAATATAAGGAGAAACTTTTAAAAGTGGTTAGGGATAAATGAAAAATAACCTACAAAGGAAAATCTGTAAGCTTAAGCTTGGATTACTCAGCAGAAACCATGTAGAAAAAGAAGACAATGGGATGATATATTCAAAGCCTTAAAGGAAAATAATTGCCAGTCAATGATTATATATCCAGTAAAATTGTCTCTCAGATATGATGGCAAAATTAGGACATTTCCAGGTAAACAGAAATTTAGGGAATTAGCAAAAAAACAAGTGAAAACTAAAAGAAATACTGAGTCCTTTGATTAGAAAATCAGTGATACCAGGTAACAACCCAAGACCAGACCACAGAACAGAGCTATGGGATATGAACCCAAATAGGAACATCATAAAAATAAATTGTAGGCAAAACACTGAAAATAGGGAAACAGAGACATGATTATGTAAACATTATAATACAAAACAGGGACCTGAAAGAAAATGTAGTCACAGATTTTTCCTGTGGAGAGGAAGTCAAGCCAATATAGAGAAATTAAAGAGTGGTTTAAAGTTGGAAAAATATGGGCAGATACTGAGGTAACCACAAAGGAAACTATCAGTTCTGTGTATCAAAATAAAAAGCAAGAAAAACATGAAGTCTAGCAAATACTGTGAACATTGAAAAAGATGAAGATACATAAATAAAAAAGACTCAGCACAGAAAATTAAATGGAACAAAGGAATTGTCTATAGCACACAAAGACATCAAAATGACAGCATTAAACTCATGCCTATTAGTAATCATGTGAATATAACTGGCCTAAATGAACCAATAAACAGATGAAGAGTGGTAGAATGGATTAAAAAATGGCCCATCTACATGTTGCCTACAGGAGACGCACCTTAGACTCAAAGAACAAACTAAAACTTGAAGGATGGAAAAAATTGTATCAGGCTAACAGTACTGCAAAAAGAACAAGAATGGCAATGTAAATCTCTGATAAAATAGACTTTAAAGTAAAATCCAATATATAATGATTAATGGGCCAATACTCCAGGAGAACACAATGATATTAAATATCTGTCCACACAATGGTAGGGCTCCAAAACACATAAAACAAACTATCTATATTGAAAACAGAAATAGCTCCACAGTAATAGTAGGAGACTTCAACACACCACTCTCAGATAAGGATAGAACATCTAGAAAGCTCAATAAAGACATGGAAGAGCCAAATACCATAATCAACCAACTTGACCTCATAAATATACACAGACCATTCCACCCACCAGCAGCCAAGTATACTTTCTATTCCAATACACATGGAACATTCCACAGAATTGACCACATATTTGGCTACAAAGCAATCCTGAACAAAATTCAAAGCATTGCAGTACTACACAGCATCATTTAAGACCATAAAGCCGTGTGAGTAGAAATCAGTAAAAGAAAAAGGAACGAAAAAAATCTAGCACATGGAAACTGAACAACACTTTGTTCAAAAATGATGACTTATAGAAGAAATCAAGGATGGAATAAAGACATTTATAGAGTCAAATGAGAATAAAAACACATCCTACCAGAATCTATGAGACCCAGCAAAAGCAGTGTGGAGAAGTCAGTTTATCTCAGTAAATGCACACATCCAAAAAGAAGGAAGGACCCAAATCAAATAATTGACTGTATGTTTAAACAAGTGGAAAGAGAACAGCAAAAGAATGCCTTGGGCACCAGAAGAAAGCCAGTAATAAAAATTAGAACAGAACTAGGTGAAACGGAGAATAGAAAAATGATTGAAAGAGTTAACAAGACCAAGAGCTGTTTTTTTTTAAAGATCAACAAAATTGATAAACCATTCGCCAAACTAGCAAAAGAAAAACAGGAGAGGGAGGAGTAACTGGAATAAGAAATAAGATGAGTCAGAAATGAAAAGAATCATAACAGAATGCTATGAAAAGTCATACTATAACAAATTCAAAAACTTAGAGGAAATGGACAAATTTCTAGAAACGCAGCACCTACTAAAACCAGCCCAAATAGAAGTAGAGCAACTAAATAAACCCATTACAAAAGAAGAGATAGAAGAAGTAATTAAAAACTCCCAACCAAAAAAAGCCCTGGCCCTGATAGTGTCACTGGAGAATTCTACCAAACTTCCAGAGAAGAGTTACCACCACTATTACTAAAGCTATTCCAGAGCATGGAAGAGTATGGAATGCTCCCATATTCATTCTGTGAAGCCAGTGTAGCCCTGATACCCAAATCAGGTAAAGACAGCACACACACAAAAAATGAAAATTGCAGACTAATAGCCTTCGTGAACTTACATGCCAAAATCCTCAACAAAATTCCAGCCAATGGAATTCAACAGTATATCAAACAACAACAACAACGAAACCTCACCATGACCAAGTGGGATGCAGGGATGGTTCAACATTAGAAAAACAATTAATGCAATCAACCACACAAATAAAACAAAAGACAAGAAACACTGGATTTTATCACTTAATGCAGAAAAGGTGTTTGACAAAGTGCTACACCCTTTCGTGTTAGAAACTCTCAGCAAAAGAGGAATACAAGGGAAATTCCTCACCATAATGAGGGTCATCTAAGCAAAGCCAATAGCCAACATCATCCTACTTAAAGGGAGTCTGAAAGCATTCCCCTTGAGAACAGGTACCACACCAGGATGCCCATTGTTACCACTCTTATTCAACATTATTCTGGAGGTTGTAGCCAGAACAGTCAGGTAAGATATAGAAATAAAAGTCATCTATATTGGTAAGGAAGAAGTGAAAGTATCCCTATGTGAAGATGATATAATCTTATACACAGAAATTGTAAAGAATCCATAAAAATACTACTAGAACTAATGGAAGAGTTCGGCAGAGTATCAGGATACAAGATAAACATGTATAAATAGATTGAATTATTTTACACCAACAAAGAGACCATCAAAGAAGAAATCACCAAGTTGTTACTATTTACTGTAGCCCCCAAGAAGATACAGTACTTAGGAATGAATCTAACTGAGAAAAAAAGATCTATACAAAGAAAATTACAAGACTCTATTGCAGGAAACCAAAAAGGGCATAAGAGAAGAAACCTACCTTGCTTGTGGATAGGAAGACTCAGTGCTATGAAAATATCTGTTCTACCCAAAGCAATCTGTAGATACAATGTGATACCAATACAAATTCCAATGGCTTTTTACTTTTAATGAGATGGAGAAAGAAATCACAGACTTCAAAATGGAAAGGGAAGAAGCCTTGGATAAGTAAAGCATTAGTGGAAAAAAAGGACAAAGTGAGAGATCTCACTCTGTCTGACTTTAGAACTTGTTACACTGCCACAGTAGTCAAAACAGCCTGATACTTGTACAAAAACAGACACATAGACCAATGAAACAGAATTGAGAGTCCGGATACAACATCGTACATTTATGAGTAGCTGGTATTTGACAAAGGTCCAAAGTCTGTAAACTGGGGAAAAGACAGTCTGTTTAACAAATAGTGTTGACATAACTGGATATCCATCTGCAAAAAATTGAAACAAGACCCATATCTCACACCATGCACAAAAACCAACTTAAAAGGGATCAAAGACCTAAATATAAAATCTAAAACAATAAAGATCATGGAAGAAAAAATAGGGACAACACTGTAATACATTGCATAAACAGACTAGAAAATTTTACTAACAATGCACAAACACCAAAAGTGAAAAAAGATAACTGGGAACTCGACGGCACTTGGCTGGCTTAGAAATCAAACACGCTTACCCAAAGACTTCACCAAAAAGAGTAATAAGACTACTCACAGAATGGGAAAGAATTTTTGGCTACTACAAATCCCACTGGTGTCTTATCTCCATAATGTAAAAAGTACTGCAACACCTCAACAAGAAAAAGGCACATAACCTGCTTAAGAAATGGGCAAAGTAGATGAACCAAAGACGACATCCAGGATGTTAACAGTTAGATGAGGACATGTTCATGATCATTAGCCATTGGAGAAATCCAAATTAAAACTATGTTGAGATACCATCTCACCCCATCAAGGCTAGCATTAATCCCAAAAACAAAAGAATAAATGTTGGAGAGATGGAACTCTTTTGCATTGCTGGTAGGAATGTGAAATATTACAACCACTTTGTAAATCAATTTTATGCTTTCTTAAAAAGCTAGGAACAGAAATCTTACATCTTGGAATACGAGTGTATCCTAGAGAAATAAGCGCTGTCGCATGAACTGATACATGCACACCAGTGTTTATTGCTGCACTGTCCACAGTAGCAAAAAGATGGAATCAAGCTAGGTGGCCATCAGCAGATGAATGGATAAACTATGTTATATTCACATATTGGAATACTATGCAATGACAAAGAACAATGATAACTTTGGTGAGTATCTTGTAATATAGTCATCTGAAAGACATTATGATAAGTGAAATTAGTCAGATGGAAAAAGAAATATTGCATGAGATCAGTATTATAGGGACTTAAGAAAAGGTTAAGCACAGAAAAAAAATCTTTACTGGTTACAAGGGTAGGGAGGGGAAGAGAGGAGTATCCATAAATTGGCAAATGAGAAATGTATTAGGTGAAGGTAGTGACATCATGAAGTCGAAGGGAGGTTAACACAGCTGGACTACACCAACAGCTAAAAGGTTTTCTGAGTACAACCCAATGTACTGAAGGGCAGGGTAGCAGGGACGTGGCTCTGGGGACCATGGTTTCAGGAGACATCTAGGCTAATTGGTATTACTAAGTTGTTTTAAGAAAGTGTTCTGCGTATCACTTTGGTGAGTGATGTCTGAAGGCTTCAGAGCTAGCAGATGGCCATCTAAGTAGTATCAGTTGGTCCCAGTCCACCTGGAGCAGAGGAGAATGAAGGACATCAAAGACATGAGAAAAATAGGAGCTCAGGAGACAGAAGGGGCACATATGATCGGGAGACTATATTAGCATGAGACCAGAAGAACTAGATGGTGTCTGGCCACCACCTATGACTGCCCTGACAGAGAACACAACATAAAGTCCCTGATGCAGTGGGAGAAAAATGGTTGTGCAGAACTAGAACTCTGTTAAAATAAAGACCATACTTGATGGTCTATCAGACTGGAGGGTCCCCTGAGGACATGGCCCCTAGACTCTGTTAACCCAGAGCTGAAAGCGGTACCAAAGCCAACTCTTCAGACTAAGATTGGGCTAGACTGTAAGACATAAAATGATGCTCGTGAAGAATATGTTTCTTGGAGTAACTGTACACATGAGGCTGCCTGAGTGGGTGGAGAGTGACAGGAATTGGTTGAAGGGGTGTAGGAAATGCAGGTGGAAAGGAGGAATGTAGGATCGGGGTGATGATTTGGCAAGAGTGGTTGGAGTTGAATAGTGGTGCGTGCTCAGAG
This sequence comes from Heterohyrax brucei, assembly GCA_028571685.1. Classification (NCBI taxonomy): domain Eukaryota; kingdom Metazoa; phylum Chordata; class Mammalia; order Hyracoidea; family Procaviidae; genus Heterohyrax; species Heterohyrax brucei. Next base: position 113,103,075 of record CM053143.1, on the reverse strand, counting down.
TTTTATATGGCAGGTTGATTTGGATTGTAAACTTTTACTTAAAGCACAATAAAATATTAAAAAAAAGAGAGGTCTTTTGCAGCATATCAGCCCAATGCAATATGTTACTTGATTTCTTGATTGCTGCCTCCGTGGGCACTGCCTATAGATCTAAGTGAAATTAAATCCTTGATAACTTTAGTATTTTTTCCATTTATCATGAGAAAAATGTCTGACAGTGTAAAACTAAAAGTAAAAAAAATGCAATAAAGTATACATATATTTGCCACAGATTTTCTAAGAATCAGTGTTATAAAGAATTACTTATAAAGAATTCATGGAGTTATTTATGAAAAATACCAAGACCTTAGCCAAAGTAAAGTGGCTAAAAGTATGAATAGATAGTTCACATGAGAGGGGACAGAAGTAGCAAAGAAAAATTTTAAGAAGAGTTATTGTTGTTAATAACCAAGTAAAAACTAAGCCAGTAATGGAGTATCACTTTGCCTTTTAGAAAAAAATCTGAACGCTGAAACCCAGTTTTGATGAGACTTCTGGAAATTTGCCATAAGGAGTTAATTTAGAAGAAAGAAAATTTTATGTAAAGAAAAGCTCTTTTCAGCATGATTTATATTATAAAATAAGAAATTATCTTAATGTGTGATAACAGAGGAGTAGTTAAGTAAATCATATTAACTTGACATGAGACATTTATATCGTCATTAAAATAATGGAGGTGAAGAGCTTCTAGGTGTGTAGACACATTTATGTGGTAGTGTTAGGTGAAAAGCAAAGCACTCAATTCATACCTTCTGATGAAAACTATTTTTACAAATGTACATTTGTGTGATTGGAATCTGAGAAAGTGAAAAATACATGTATGACAGAAGGAGGGAGTATGAGATATTATAAGTAGAGGACATGGAACCACTGGAGAGGGAGGATGAGTTAAAACAATGATGAGACCATAGACGGACAAAATCAAGAATGCACAAAATGGATGGAATGGGGTCAAATTACAAATGACAGAGACAAGCTAGACAAGGTCCCTTTTCAAGGACAGGAACAAAGCAAATGAAACTTAATTATTTAGGACTCTTAGTGCAAGTAACAGAAACTCATCTCAAACCAGTTTAAGCAAAATCTGTAATTTGTTGCTCTCCTAACTGAGAAGTGTAAGGGGATAAAATTAGCTTCAAACGTAGCTGCATCTGTGAGCTCATGTGATGATACCATGACTGTGCCTCTTGCATGCCGTGTCTCCTGGCTCGAGTTTACTTTGGATTGGCATCGTTCTTAGGCAGCTTGGTTCTCTGTAGTGGCCAAGCTGGTTTACAAAGTTCAAATAGGTCACATTCCTAGATTTTAAAAAAAGGAGTTCCCATTGGGATAGTACCTTCAGCAGAAGTTCTAAGAAAAATTCTGATTGGTTTGGTTTGGTTTGTCAAAGGGTCATATCCACAGTGAAGAAGAATAAACATTGTGATTTACCATATCACAGGTGGAGGAAGACACATCTAGAAATGAAAGCATGCTGGCCAGAGGGAAAGCAGCAGATGTTCCGATCAAGGTTAAATGTACATTTGGAGGCAGTGTGGCTCCATGACTAATTCTTAAGCGAGAGCTACCATCTGCCTTGATTGGCCACTGCTGGAGAAAAACATCAATACAGTCAGGTCTCCTGTCTCCTAATCACTTTCCTTAGCTCCTGATTTGAGTTTTACCCTTTGGGTTTTAAACTCCTGCCTACCTTTTGGAAGGGCTCTGCTAACCTCTGTGTATGAATGTTTGATTACAATTCATACATTCCAACTGCTAGTACATTCTGTGCTGAGACTAAATCCATGTTCCCTTACTTGAGTTTGAGAAGGAAAGTTGGATGAACATGTTTTATTCTGCAGCAAACCTTTCCTTTTTTGAAAATAACCCTTAGCAAAACAAAGACATTTTATCAGTGAATGCCGTGTACATGTCCTTTTTGGTAAACCACTGTTGGGGGAGAGAGCAATGAACTAAATGGGTGGTAGGTTAGATGTGAATACATTTTGACATAGAATGTTTTATTGTTTTCTTGAAATGATTGGACATTTCTTGGTTACTTAGTTTTTTGCTTCATTTATTTTCCTTTAATAAATGATTAGCAGAAAGAGAAAACTGAGTCTGTAATGGAGACTGAAAATGTATTGACTAGAAAGATAGAGCTTAAAGTGTTATGGGGAGAGACATTTTTCCAGTCACCTGAAATGAGTTGATGATTTGCTATATAGCTTCCCCGGCAAAATCATTGTCGTACTATGAGAAGTAACTTAGACCATTGCAGCTTAGGTCTTCAGAAGCTTTGAGACCATTACCTGAAAGAACTATAATTTCAAGTAATTTTGAAGTTACAGTGTCCTTTTTTTCTTCTTTGACTCTTTAAGAAAAGCTATGAGTTTTATGATATTGGTAGTAATTTAGTGCTCTGTAGCAGCTATAAATTAAGCTTTCCTTTTCAACTACAAAGGAAGCTTTCTTTGGGATCTTTAATTTACTAGTTCTATTCACTGAGACCCTCCACTTTATTTTTCTTTAGGCAATAGAATACTAAGGTCTCAGTGTTTAGCTATGAAGTAGGTTGCATTTCATGCTGATGCTGATATTTCTCAATATGGGTTTTATACAGTTGAGAGTCTTTATGGCCAAGGGATTATGATACCCACTGCGATTGAATACCCCCACTTGTCTGTCAGTTTGTCATACTCTGGGGGCTTGTGTGTTGCTGTGGTGCTGGAAACTATGCCACCAATATTCAAATATCAGTAGGATCACCCATGGTAGACAGGTGTCAGCTAAACTTCGACTAAAACAGACTAGGTAGAAGACATTGCATTGGGAAACTCTGCTGCAAACGACCCCTTTAAAGTGTTGAGAAATAAAGATGTCACCTTGAAGACTAAAGTGTGCCAGACCCAAGCCATGATATTTTCCAGTGCATTGTATGCATGCAAAAGCTTGACAATGAATAAAGAAGACAGAAAAAGAATTGATGCCGCTGAACTGTGGGGCTGGAGAGGAATGCTGAATGGACCACAGACTGCCAAAGAACAAACAGATCTGTTCTGGAGTGCTCCTTGTGCTCCTTGTTCTCCTTGGAAGCAAAGATAGAGAGACTGCATCTCACATATTTTGAACTTGTTGTCAGGAGAGATCAGTCCCTGGAGAAGGACATCATGCTTGGTAGTATGGAATGACACAATGGCTGCAACAATTTTTGTGGGCATGACACAGGAGAGGACAGCATTTAGTTCTGTTGTGCTGTGAGTTGGAACCAACTTGATGGCACCTAACAACAACCACCACAATAATTGCATGGGAAACCCAGGTGATGGAGTCGTTCAGAATTCAGCTGCTAACCAAAGCTCAGCTTAGAAACCTTGTGGGGCAATTCTACGCTGTCCTACAGGGTGACTGTGAGCCGGAGCGGACTTGATGGTGATGGGTTTGGTTTTGGTTTAAGATTTAATGAGAGTCCATAGGTGGGGCCAACGGTTAATGGACTTGCTGGTAACTGAAAAGTTGAAGATTTTATCCCACTCTAAGGTGTTTCAGAAGAAAGGCTTGGGGATTTCCTCCCCCCGAAGCAGCCACTGAAAACACTACGAAGCACAGTTCTACTTTCATGCTTGTAGAATTGCCATGACTCGGAATCAGTGGCAAACATGGGATGGGGGGAATTAATACAAATAGAAACTGGATGAATTTTGGTACTTGTCTTAGGCATCTAGTGCTTTATAACAGAAAAAGTGACGATGGATGACTTTAACAGTTTATTGTCTCCTAGTTTCATAGGCTAGAAGTCCAGATTCAGGATACTAGCTCTAGGAGAATGCCTTTTCTTTTTCATTCTGTCAGCTCTGGGACAATGTCCTGGCGTGGTCTTCCCTTGCCTATAGGAGTTTCTCAGTGTAGGGACCCTGGGTTCAGAAGATAACCTCTGCTTCTGTCTCTTCTCTCTGCTTGCTTCTCTATCCTTTTATCTGTTTTATGATAAAAGGTAATGTAGGCCACACCCCTGGAAAATGCTTGTCTCATGGAATCAGGACTGTGACCAGAGGAAGGCTTTTGTGTGCCACCCTAAGCCTCTTTAACAGAAACTAATCCTGCCTCATTCACCACAGACAAAGATTAGGATTTACAGCACGTAGAGAATGACATCAGATTATCAAATGGAGGAAAGTCCCACAATCCTGAGAATCACGGCCTAGCCAGCTTGACACACATTTTGGGGGAGGGTACAGTTCAACCCACGACAGTACTTCAGACAAAGGGGTTTTGGTCAGGGTTGGGCAGGAAAGAATAGAGTCCTGACGAAGTCCTGGATAATTACTCATTAGTATGGATTAAAATATCTGTGGACAATTAAGTCAGAGAATTTAATGAAATTTTGGGGGTATGGTGGGTAAAATGTGAGTTTGAGGAATCGTTTTGAAAAGAATTTTGTGCGCCACTGTTACAGCTTTTAGTAGCTAGAGAAGATTTCTTAAATTGTTACCTAATGGTGTAGAGCTGTGTGTGTCACAATCTACTTGATGGCCGTGGGCTTTTAGTGGTTTCCTATTGTCTTTACTCTGTCTTCTGTTTGGTGTCTTGTATGCAGATCTCAGCAGTACCTTGCCTGTTAGTATCTCTGTTGTCCTGGGCCTCTGCTTTCTGACGTGTTCTCTCAGATTACCTTTTTCTTTTTTTTTTTTTGGAGGGGCAGTATATGCTCAGTTTTTCTGCTCCACATCCTTCTGTACAACATCCCAATTTGTTTCCCAAAGTAATCGTGTAATAAAACATTAAAGAAAAAAAAAGGAGCTAGAACTAAGAGGCTTTCAGTATTTTCAGTATTTACAATTATCTCCTTACTGTATTTGATACATTTTTTTTTTTTTCCTGTGGAGGAACAGTGAAAAGTAGCCTCTGTAGTTTTGCTTTGGAATCTTCTGTCTTTCGGATCGCTGAGCAGGCCCAAGCTTTAATGGTTGAGATATTACCTAGTTACACCACACGGAAAGAATGATGGCTCACCTTTTGGTAATTCAGTATTCTGGCAGTCTCACCTGTTTGAAACACAGCTAAGAAACAGGAACTAACAAGGAAAGGCCTGTGAAGAGCCAAAATAGATACCACAGTGTCTATGTCTCGAAGGGCCTGATTGATTTATTCCCCCCGGGCTGCAGAGAGCAGAACTCTTTCCTGTCTGTACCACTTTGGGCTAGACGAATAGGCATAATTGCAGTGTTCAGCAGTGTTGTTTAGAGAGGAGTTGCTTTCAGGCATTTCTGAGAAAGAGTTGAATGTATAGCTGATGCTGAGGTCAAAAGATTTTGAAATGTGTTTGCCTGTAATTATGTATATTTACGATCATTTTTTCTATCACAGGCAGGATGTCTATAAAAAAATCTTTTCTAATCAGAATAGGCTTCATCTTATTAGGATACATTCATGCATTCTGTTGTCCAGGGTTTGTGCATGTGAATAACTGATGATGTATCTGCTTTGGGAAACACTGTATGAAATAATGTTTTCTTTACTCACTTCTTTTGCCATGACTATGTAGTTTAACCAGCACAACTTTGTTGCATAACAAATAAATACAAGTGTTTGTGAAGTGCATATTCGATGCATTCATTTTTGGGCTCACCACCACTTAATGGTTGAAATTCCTGTGCAGAATATTTACTTTCAGTTAACTTCTAGTCTTTCATTTGCATGGCAAAACTATACTTATTTTCTCTTCTTTTAAAAAATGTATGTTACTTTCCCTTTTTTTAAGAGTTCCAGATGTCATGATCATCTGAAATGGGAGATATACAGGCATGTGGAGTTAGGATGTATCTCCCTAAAATCTGTCTTCCTTGCCTGTGCTAGAGAGACAATACCTCCTCAAATGACACAGGAAGCTTGGGTTTATCAAACTAATGAGTAGCTACATTCTCTGATCTGTTTGAGGCCTAGGGTCCCCACGAGAAGGAAATTCAATCTTGGGTACAATTGGAATTGAAGCATCTGATGTCATATTTTAAAGAGTATGGGGGATGATGGGTTTAGGGATTAGGGGGTGAGGGTGGGGATAGGGTGGAGGGGCAGCAGTGCTGTGGGTAGGAAAGCCAGGCTGAGAAGAGGGACCACAGGTTCTCTGAGAGAAGAATTTCTATAAACAAGGACACTATTTGGCATTGTAGATACCTAGGCTGGCTCTGTCCAATAGAACCTTCAGCAAAATGAAAATGCTCTGTATTTTCTCTGTCCTCTTACAGCAGACACTAGCTACATGTGGTTGTTGAACATCTGAAATGTGATGGGTGTGAATAAAGAAATGAATTTTTAAATATTTATTTATTTTTAAATAATTTAAATAGCCACACATGGCTAGTAGCTCTTGTGTCAGAGAGTACAGCTACAGATTTTGTAGCAAAACTGTTGTAAAAAGAAATCTGTGATTCTAAGTATAGTTGTGGGCTACATGTGAACTCACTCTGTCTAGCTTCTTAGAGCAATTTTTGCACCTGGAAAGGAGAGGGCTGGGTAGTAAAACTGAAAGATCTGTATCGTTGGAATTCAGACCCTCTTAGAAACCTGGGTGACAAATCAGCAAAAACTCTTGTCACTAGCTATCCCAGCCTTGCTGTGGTGGAACCTCCACATGGTCCTCTTCTTTCAGCCTGAGTTAGATGGGAACCTCAATCAGGAAGCAGAAACAAGGAAATCTAGGCCGTGGCAGCTGCCTCAGGACGTCGTTCTTCAAAGAGGCTGCTTGGCCAGACATCTGGTTTCCCTTCAAGAGTTCATTCCCATTTCCCTTTTCCACTTTCCTCAAAGAATCAAGATTTTTTAAAAACATTTTCTTTCTTCTGATAAACAAGCCAGGCCTTTCAATAAAGTTCACAATCTCCTTGTAGAAAAAGTGCTGTATACCTCATTGCTGAGTATTGCTAAGGTTACCTTCCAAGTACTCCCTTTGGGAAGCTGTGCACCGACGCCAATGCCTAGCCCATTCTTCAAAGCCATTTTGGAACTTTTTCTGGAATGGCCATCGGAGCTGTTGACGTATTATCCTTGATGTCCTGAATATTATCAAAATGTCTTCCTTTCAATATGTCCCTTATCTTTGGGTAAAGAAAAAGTCACTGGGGGCCAGACCAGGTGAGTAGGGAGGGTGTTCCAATGCATTTATTTGTTTACTGTCTAAAACTCCCTCACAGACAACTACACACTTAAGTTTGTGAACTTGCCCCTGTAGTGCCTCTGTGCACAATGGCCATTCCAGAAGGAGTTCCAAAATTGCTCTGAAGAGTGGACTAGGTAGTGGCAGTACATAGCTTCCCAAGGGGAGTACTTGGAAGGTGACTATAGTGATATTCAGCATTGAGGTGTGTAGCACTTAGGACAATTAAGTCCGTGGACTTAATGTCAGACTTCCTATGCTTTAGAAGACATGGACCTTTTCCTTGGCCTCAGTAATGAGTTTTCTGTGGTTTAAGTCAGCACTCTTGCTTATTTTTTCTGCTCATTTTTAATCATATATTAAATGTTACAGTTTGTACTCAACTGCTGACATAAAGGCAGGTGGCTTGAACCCACCTAGCACTACAGTGGCAGAAAGGGCCTGACGAGCAGTTTCAATTAGGACTGTAGACAAGATGAGCCTGTGGAGCAGGGCCACTCTGTAACACAGGTAGTGGCCTCGAGTTAGATTTGACCTGATAACAACTAACCACAATAACAACACCCCAAATAGTTTTGAAAACGATACACCTTCTTAACCTGTTTTAAATTTGATATCTAAAAATTGTCATCCTACGAGGTGGAAGTTGCCATATGGATGTAATTTTTGGCATATAGAAAATGCTGATAGTTTAGAGTAGAACTGTCATATTACTCTCAGGTGTACCCAGTAGAATCTGGGTATTGTGGCAGTTTGATTCCCACTGTGAGGCACTGGTGAGGTAATGATTAAGCGCTACATCTGCTAACTAAAAGACTGGCAGTTCAGATTCTCCATGTGCTCCTTGGAAACTCTGTAGAGCAGTTCTACTGTGTCTGTAGGGTCACCATCAGTCAGAATTGACTCGACGACAGTGAGTTTGTTTTTTTTTTTTTGGTTATCAGGCATAAAAAAAATAATACAAACTCATGTTTACTTGTAGGAAATGAGCACTGCTTCTTTTTCTCTTTAAACTTTCATTTGTGATCTAATTTTCCCACAAAATTCATCCTAATGTAATTTATTTTTGTGCTTGAAAGTCTTTTATTGATTACACTCTTAGGTTTCTCTGCAACAAAATATGTATATGAATTTAAATTTAAAACATTTGTTATGTTTCTGGTAAATATTAGGCTGTTAGTGTTAAGTAATTTCTTTTGGATTGAGTCATCACAGCTGAGCAAAACAACATAAATACATTGCAAATTTTGATATTTGTTAAATGCTAGAAAGTACAGTTTCATTGAAAATGTTCATCTTAATGAGATTGATGGGACTCTTCAATTAGTTTATGCAAGATTCACATTATTTATTGCTGGATGAGACAAAATTCAGCATCAGTTCTGTTTCTGTTTCTTGCTTGTCTTGATGTAAACTGAAGTTGTGTTCACATATAATGTAGATGGGAAAGAAGGATTTTATTATAGTCTGTCACTCAATTCCTCAAATTCCTTCTGAGTTATTGACAAAAAAAATCAATTGTGATGTATCACTAACAATTATATTTAATGATGAGCTGACAACTTGATGAGGTCCTTCTTCAATTTTGTTAAAATCAAATAATTGACAACTGCCTGATTTGCAGAAAACTTAGTTGCTGTTTATTAGAGTGATTAATTTCCTCAATGCCATTACCCTTAGCTTGTCAGGACAAAATACCCCTATGTGTGGTGATTGAGAGATTTTAACCTGCAGAGCAGCACAGTGTATAAAGATTCAGGATGAGTGACAGGAATGCCTTTACTTTATAGAGTGAGAAGTGAGATTGTGACAGGGTTAGCCTATTCTTAGAAAAGAATACATATGTAAATGGGACTCTGGAAGGTACCTTAAATTACCTGCGGTAGTCCCTTCTTATTCCATGGTTTTAGCTTTCTGTGGTTTCAGTTATCCTTGGTCAATTTTGGTTTGAAAATATTAAATAGAGAATTCCAAAAATAAACAATTTGTAAGTTTTAAATTGGGTGCCATTCAGAGTAGGGTGATGAAATCTCATTCTGTCCTGCTGCTTCTTGCCTGGGACCTGAATCATCCTTTTGTCCAGTTTATCCACACTGTACACATTGCCTATCTGTTAGTTTCTTACAAGCTGTCTTGGTTATCAGAGCAACTGTCACAGTATTTCAGTGCTTGTGTTGAAGTTCAAACTGTGGTGGTATAGTGGTTAAATGCTATGGCTGCTAACCAAAAAGTCAGCAGTTCAAATCCACCAGATGCTCTTTGGAAACTCTATGGGCAGTTCTATTCTGTCCTGTAGGGTCACTATGAGTTAAAATTGACTCAATGGCAATTTTTTTTGTGTGTGTGTGTATGTGTACAAGGACTACCATTGAAGTTCACAAACTCATTGTAGAAAAACTGCTACATACCTCATTATTGAATATCATTACAGTTGCCTTCGAAGTGCTCCCCTTGGGAAGCCAGGCATTGATGCCAGAGCCTAGTCCAGCCTTCAGAGCAGTTTTGGAACTCTTTTCATGGAATTGCCACTAGAGCTGTTGTTGTATTGCCCTTGATGTCCTGAATGTCATCAAAATGGTTTCCTTTCAGTATTTCCTTTATCTTTGGATAAAGAAGAAAGTTCTTGGGGGTCAGATCAGGTGAGTTGGGAGAGTGTTCCAATACAGGTGTTTGTTTACTGGCTAAAAAGTCCTTCGCAAACAAGTTTACAGTTAAGTTTGTGAACTTGTCGCTGTGCCACTGTGCACAATAGCCATTCCAGAAAGAGTTCCAAAATTGCTTTGAAGGGTGGACTAGGCACTGGCATTGGTGTGTAGCTTCCCAAGGGGAGTACTTCAAATATGACTGTAGTGATATTCAGCAATGAGGTATGTAGCACTTAAAACAGTAAAGTTCATGGACTTAATTGTCATACCTCGTATGTTTAAGTAACCCTTGTTTTACTTAATAATGGCCCCAAGAAGGAAGAGTGGTGATGCTGCCAACTCAGATATGCCAGAGACAAGCTATGAAGTATTTACGTTAAGTGAAAATATGAACGTTCTCAATTTTAGATGTTTTGAGAGAAAGAGAAACATATTTACAGAACTTATTGTGCTTGGCCATTGCAATATACTGTTACAGTTGTTGTATCATCTTATTGGTTGTTGTTAATCTCTCACTGTGCCTAACTTATCAACAACTTTATTGTTAAAGTGTGTATATATAGGAAAAAACATACATAGGGTTTGCTTCTATCCACAGTTTCAGGCGTATGCTGAGGGTCTTGGAACACATGCCCCACAGACTAGGGAGAACTACTGTATTTCTACTTTGCCATTGGAGAAAGTCCATGTAATCCCAGGGATAGAGGACTCCAACAAGTAACCACTTGCCTTCAAGTTTATTCTGACTCATGGATTAGAGTAAAAGTGTGCTCTGTGGGGTTTTCAGTGGCTGATTTTTTGGAGATAAAAATCTTCTGAGATAGTACTGGGTGGATGTGAACCTCCAAAATTTGGTCAGCAGCTGAGCCCATTAACCATTTGCATTACTTAGCAACTTCAAGAGTAGTCTAATACATTCAATTTGAAGATCGTTGGTCTTAAACGGTGTCCACAGTTTCTTTCACTTGGCTGTGATTGTAATGTATGCATGTTTGAACAGTGAGAGGCAAGGAGAAATCTGGCATAAGACTTCTGGGAAGCATCTCCTTGTTTCTTGAAAGAGATTAAAAAAAGCAAGACAGTTTCTTGTTCCTCAGGATGTGGTTGTATTTCATGCTGTAGAACTGCCGAAGAAATACTTGGGTTATCAGATGAGATAGTGTAAGAACAAAATGCCAGCATTAGCTGTCAAAGCAAAGGAACAGAATCGAGGCCCTTAACATTGCCATTGACCTCAGAAGACTCTGACAGATTTCTTGATTTCTAGAATAAAAGATGGTACAGCCTTAGTTTACATATTTACTGCCACAATACTCAAGTCAGCCAGTTTTCCAGTGAGCTCGGTCTCCTTTTAGTGGGAAATGGTATTTAGAAACCATAGGGTAGGTGCTTAAATGTGCTAATTGTTACTGGATTGATCATTGTTTCTTAGTCTTCTGAGTGCACATAACTAAGGAATATGTGTTTTTTTATAAAGAGAAAATAAAACATGAATTTATACTTATATTTCTGTTTCAGTTTTGAGATTAATTTTTTTTGTACTTTTCTCTCTAATATGTCTTCTCTTTTTCTGAAAAATCTTATAATGGAACTAGTATAATTAACTGTATGCACTGTGCAACTCTGTATCTCAGATAACTTCAGATGAACCAAACTGATAGTGACTTTAATAATATGAATATTGGGAATAATTGTAGAGTTTTTTTTCTTCAGTTCTTTCTGTCTTTAGAATACACTCTACTAAGAATATATAGTCAAATTTCTGTATTTCAAAGTTACTTGATAGCATACATAGCATACATTATTAAGTAGGCTATCAAACTTTTAGATGTGATAGGTAAGAAATGTTATCCCAGCATAGTTTTAATTTGCATTTCTCAGTTTATATGTTTATGGGCTATTTATATTTTTTTATGCACTCTCTGTTATTTCTCCTGTCCATCATCATTGGACTTTTTATTCTCTTTGGAAAAGTTTAAACCACTTTTACTTGATGTTTTCGTTATGTATGGCTGAAGACATCCTAAAAACTAAAAAATTCGTGGCAGTTGAGTCAATTCTGACACATAGTAACCCTGTCTACGTAATCAAAACTACCAGTTTTCAGGCCTCAGGAATAAATAAACCAAAACCACTTGCTGTTCAATCAGTTGCAGATCATGGTCATTCTACATATATCTGGGTAGAAGAACCTGAGCTCTACTGGGAGTTCAGCGGCTGGTTTTTCAGAAGTAAATCACCACGCCTTTTTTCTGAGGTGTCTCTTGGTGGATTCAAATTGCCAACTTCTTGTTTAGTACCTGAGCATATTAGCTATTCATGCCACTTTGAAAGGCAGATAGTGGCAGCCAGATGGAGCTGTGGGCAGCAGTTCTGAATTATTTGAAAGATCTTTCCCCCTGACCCCCTTCCCTTGCCGCCTAGAGACTCAGACATAAGAAAAGGGGAACTAGCTTTTCCCTGTGTAGCCATCGCTGAAGTAGCAGCCAGTGGGTGAGGACTCTGACAAAGCAGGTGTGACCTGCTGCCATCCTTTCTGAGGTATGGTGACCTCACCCAGTGATTTGGAGCTGTTCTTAGTGGCCCAATAAAAACCAGATGGGGGACCAACCTGGACCCCACCAATTTTCCCCTGAGGTCAGGAGCCACTAGGCAGGGAAGGGGAGGCAAGACCAGGAGTACTGGGAATCTCAGCAATGTAGTGGCAGTATAGTTTCCCAAAGAATGGTCTTGGACTAATTTCCACACCACACTCACCCGTTGGATGGCTTTTTGGACGCAAGAAAACTGCTGGAATTTCCACTCAAAATAAAGTTCAATCCCTTTATAACTTCTGACCTGAGCAAAACCTGCAAAAGCCATTTTAGTGCACTTTCCCACATTTGCAGGAAGGTTGTATTTTCCCCCTTTTCCGAGGAAGTCAGACAGAAATGCAGTCCACACCCATCTGAAAGGATGATGATGTTCAGTTTGTGTGAGGATGCTACAATTTCAGCAAATTGGTGAAGTAGGCCAGGTATACAGGAAGAAATATGTCTCTTACATTGAATGGGTTCAAGGGGATAAAGCTGATGGCAGAACTGTCCCTGTGGGCATTCACCACAGCAAGGTGATTATCCCTAGACTAAAACTAGACAAGGACCTCAAAAAAGATCATGGAATATAAAGCCAGGTCTCGCCTAAGAAAAAGGGCAAGTAAAAGGAAGAAACAGTTGACAACATGCAGGAGTGAAATAATCTTATATACAACTTCCATTAAAAACTGCAAAAACAAAAAGGGGAAGGAAACTCACTGGAAACTTAAGCAGTAATTTTTGACCCACTAGGCTTAGTATAGGGTCACTATCAGTTTGAATCTACTTGACGGGATTTTTTTGAGGCTTAGTAAGGAAACTCTAGTGGCATAGTAATTCAGTGCTACGTCTGTTTACCAAAAGGTCCGTAGTTCAAATCTGCCATGCACTCCCTAGAAATTCTGTAGGGCAGTTCTACTCTGACCTGTAGGGTCACTGTGAGTAGGCAGTGGGTTAGCCTTAGTAACAGCATGTTAGCAAAACTCACCAATTAGCGTGACTGAAGGGAAATACTTGGTTTACATGCAAATCCTGTATTTTGGCTATTTTAAATTATGTTCTCTTGTCAATTTCAAAGTTTTTAAGTTTTTCTCATATGGTGGGATACAAAGTCTAGGTCAGTTAACGTTTTTATCAACCTAGTGAGTACACACTGTACAACTAACTAGTTGCCTAAGCTGTTTATAGTGAATAGAAATAAATAAATACAAATTAGATGTACCTTTTCCTTTTTTTTTCAATTTTTTTTTGGAAATCAGCCATGCTGACAATATGTAATAAATGTCAGTGAAGACCATGACTTTTCAGAATTGTGACTCAGAGTCAACTGATCCTAGTGCTCTCCTTCCTCCCTGTTTGAATGTGAGTGAACATATATGTCTGATAGAACTTACATGTCAAAGAACAAAGTACTCTAGAAGAACACAAAATGAGCTTATGCTTGGCTGCTGACCGGCAGGTTGGCAGTCTGAATGCACCAACCACTCCTTGGAAACCCAATTGGATCAGTCTGAGTTGAAATGGATGGCATCAAGTTCGGTTTGGTTTTTATAACCATGCTAAATGCGTAAGCCATTGTGTTTCAAATATGAAGAAAGTCAGTTGGTGTTGAGAGAATTTAAAAATATCAAATGGTTTTTAATAATGAGTGTGCTAGTGTAGAAAGTTTGGAACACGTTTACTTCAGTTGCACTATCAACACATCTGGAATTGGAAAGTCAATTGATTGTTCAAGACTACTAACCAAACCGAAAACCTACTGTCATCAAGTTGGTTCTGACTCATGGCCACCCTATAGGTTCTACCTCTCTATAGAGTTCCTAAGGAGCTCCTGGCAGATTTGAACTGCCGAGTTTTTGGCTAGCAGATGTAACACTAAACCCATATGCCACTAGGCTTTCCCAAAACTGTTAAACCCACTGCCATGAGTACATTCCGACTCGTAGCCACCCTATGTCAAGGTAGAACTGCCCCATAGAGTTTCCAGGGAGTGCCTGGTGGACTTGAACTGCTGACCATTTGGTTAGCAGACATAGCAGTTAACCACTGCTCCACCATGGTTTCCAAAGACTCCTAGGAAGGTAAAAAACACGGTTCCAGAACTGTGCTAAAGTTTGAAGCTATTTTTTCTGTTGTACTTTTTATTTTTTGAATTCTTATTTTCACAACCTAATTTACCAAACTACCATAATAGCTACTCAGATCTGATTAGTTGCAAAACTAGGCTTTGTGAGCAGAAAAAAACAAATAAAAACCTAGTTGTTGTTCAGATAGAGGAGAGGAAATATGTCCCGTAGGGTTTTCAGTGGCTGATTTTATAGAGGCAAGTCACTAGGGCTTTCTTTGGACACCTCTCTGGGTGAACTCAAACCTTCAGACTTTTGGTTAGCAGATGAACACATTAAATATTTGTACCACTTGGGGACTCCCTTGTGGGCAGAATAAGCCTTTCTAAAATCCTGTTGTTTTTTTATTTGATCTTCGGGTTTGGCTGGTGCTCTTCCTAATGGCACCCAAACCATTAACTCCTCTGAGCTCAGAATCACTGAAGTGATAAATCCATGTTACTCTGAAAGTGTAGCTGTGTGCTAGTTAAAAAAAAAAAGAAGGGCTTCCCGTTGTCATTCAGAGAACAAATGCTATGGGAAATTTTTTTCTGGAAGTCGACAATAAAGGAAGACATTTTTCCTCTAGTTGTTATAAAAGCTGTCATTGCCTAGAATGGACTCGCTTACCATTTTTGTGCATTAACTGAGCATAATTTTCGATATAAAACTTCCAAGAAGAGCACAGTTCTGGAAATGGCAAGATTATAATAATATGCAGCATAAAGGATAAATTTGTAGTTTATAAATCTTGGATATTAATATTCAGCAGGAGCCTAATTCACTGTAAAACTTGAAATAACTACATTATTAAAAATAATTGAATTTGAGTTTTAGAAGAAATGTTAGCAGTTAAAGATTATTTTGGGGGAGAGATTCTGGCTGTGCAGGGGTTTAAATTTGCTTTCAGGTAGTGGCTGTTTTTATTGTTCATGGAAACAGTGGTGTGTTTTCTATTTTTTCTCCTTTCTATTCCTTGTTTCTCCTCCCCCATTCGATATGTCACTAATACTTGGTTATTTAACTTTTTCTATAGTTCTGAATTTTTCTCTCTTCCTTGCTATTTCTGCTATCACTATTTTGATTCAGGCTGCCATTGGCTTTTAGCTTTATGTTATGGATTGAATTGTATCCTCCAAAAATAAAAGTGAGAATCCCAATTCGTATCATACCTGAGGGTATAACCCCTAGTGGAATAGAGCTTTCTTTGTTATGTTAACGAGGCTGTATCAGTGTAAGGTGTGCCCTGAAGCTAATCACTTCTGAGGTGTAGAGGGAGTGGACCAGGAAGAGAAGCAAACACAGATGCAGTGGAGGGCTGAAAGAAGTAAGAGAGACTCTACATGAAGATCACCAAGGAAACAAGGAGTGTGGTGGTGGAGCGAATACAGAAATTGAGACAGAGATTTTTTCCGTAGAGCTGATAGTCCCTTTCCCTATAGCTGGCCCCTGAATTTGAACTTCTAGCTCCTGCAAGGAGCCCTGGTGGTACATTGGTTAAATGCTTAACTGCTATTTGAAAGGCTGGCATTTTGAACCTACTGGGTGGCTTCATGGGGGAAAGATGTGTCAGTCTGCTCTTGGAAAGGGGCAGCCTAGAAAACCCTACTGAGGCAGTTTTGCTCTGTCATATGGGGTTGCTATGAGTCAGAATTGACTTGACGGCACCTAACAGCAACAGCAGCCTCATGAACTATGAGAAAATAAATTTCTCTGTGTTAAAACCACCCACTTACACTATTTCAATTACGGCAGCACTAGAAAACTCTGATACAGAAACTGAGACATTTCTTCTCTAGCCTTCAGCACATCTGCCTCCCTCAAGTTTTGGTGCCTCTCAAATTCACTGCTTAGGCAGAGTCAAGACAATCACATTAATAGGGGAATCTCACCTCACTCCCCTGCTTAAAACTTCTCTTTGCTCTGAGAGCCCTAGTTGCTTTGGAGTAGGGTGAGGGGGCCAAGATACATTGTACCTTTTAGCAGGACCCAGCTTTTCCTGTGGGCCTTGGTTGTTGCAGATTTTTAAGTGAATGTTTTAAAAAATTCTCAAATGCCTCCATATTGAGAAACTGAAGTTTGGAACTCAGAGGTAATAACCCTGAGAGATACTTTTGTAGCGTTAAATTTTTCTCATTCCCTCAGTGACTGTGTGATGTGTTAACTTGGCTAGACTATGATTCTCTTTTGTTACATGATTATCCTCTGTTTTGTGATCTGATGTAGGGGAGTTTTTTTTGAAAGTATGGCCTGCATCCTATATGTATGGATGTTCTGGCAAAACTCTCTGTCTCTATCTCAGTGTTCCATCTGACCCATGGTTCTTGGGACGTGAGCTAGCTGTCTGCCCCCTAATCTGCAGATTTTGGAATTCCCTAGCTCCTGCAGTATCGTGAACCTGCAGCCTTCCATCTCACCTGCGGATTTTGAGTTTCTCAGCCCCTCAACCACGTGAGTCAGGAGAAGCCTCCAGCCTGATGCCTGACTCGAAGCTGTGCGTCTTGCCAGCCTCCACGACTGTGTGAGCCATTTCCTTGAAATGAATCTCTCTCTGTATTTATATACATGAGGACTGCTAATTAAGTTCGTGAATGCATCCTAGAAAAGGAACTCTTTCTGGAATGATAATCAGAGCTGTTGTCCTAGTACCTTGATTTCCTGAATGTTGTAAAAGTGTCTTCCTTTCAATATTTCCTTTATCCTCAGGTAAAGAAAAAAAGTCATTGGGGCAGATCAGGTGAATAGCGAGGTCATTCCAATGCAGTCACTTGTTTACTGACTAAAAAGCCCCTCACAGACATCTATGCACTTAAGTCTGTGAACTTGCCACCACGCCACTGTTCACAATGGCCATTCCAGAAAGAGTTCCAAAATTGCTTTGAAGAGTAGACTAGGTGCTGGCATTGGTGCACAGCTTCCCAAGGGGAGTACTTGGAAGGTGAGTGTACTGATATTCAGCCATGAGGTAGCTAGTACTTAGAACAGTTAAGTTCACCCTTTTAGTTGTCAGACCTCGTATACCCTTCTCTGGTTTTGCTTCTCTAGAGGACTTAGCCTGAGAGCTGGGTAGCAAGAAGAAGTGTGATGTGGTGGGAAAGGGGACTTTTGGATGTACCTGCATTCAAATCTTGCTCTACCACTTTCTCATGGAGTAATTTTAGGCATGTTATTTAACTTCTGCAAGCCCCACATCCCTGTTCTGTAGGGTGCATTCTTGCAATGACTGGTACATGGTAAGCATTTACAGTATGGTGGTTGGTCTTTGGGTTCTTGAGTAGATCTGGGTAGATGTGGGTTTTAATACCTTGTAGTAGAAATGCTCAGCTTACCAGTTTTATTGAGTCTCTTCTGACTCATGGTAACCCCATGTCAGAGTTGAAACTGTGTTCTATAGGGTTTTCAGTGGCTAAGTTTTTAAAAAACATATTCTATTATGTTTTAAGTGAAAGTTCACAATCCAAATCGATTTGTCATATGAAACCCTGTACCCACACCTCTGTGCAATTCTAACTGGCCCTCCCACTCCTGTGACAGCACACTCCTCCTTTCTACTCTGTACTCCCATATCCATTCTACCAACTTCTGTCCCCTTCCACTTTATCATGTTGCATCTGGACTATAGCTACTCAGTCAGTGGCTAAGTTTTTAAGTAGATTGACAGGCCTTTCTTCCAAGATGCATCTGGGTAGACTTGAACGTCTAACTTTTTGGTTAGCAGCAGTGCATTAACTATTTGCATCACCTGGGGACTCTGTGCCTCATTAGGAGCATGATTCCCAGAAGCATGATTAGATCATGGGTTAAAACTTACTGGAAGACTTCAGAGAAACTTCTGTGGATCTACTCAAGGCTAGTACATTCACTTTCTTTTATATGCAATCCAGGTGATCTGTTGGCACAGAAAAGAAGCTGCAAATCACAGAAGGGTAATTTGTTGCAAATAATGGGTTGGTAAAAGGGAAAACTCACCAGACTCTAACCTTTCCTTTTTGTATGGCTGAATGTCCACAGAAGGTCACTGTGAGGTATGTGCAACTTTCATTCAAAGCTGCCACTTGTTCAACAGCACTGGTTCAACCCTGGGAAAATTAGGAAGCTGAGGCTGTGGTTACATTCCTGTCTTGATTCAGGAGCAGCTAAAACAGTCATGCTTTCTCAAGCCAGAATAATTAGATATGCATTGAAAAGCATTCAAGATATGATAATGTTATTCCCAAATGGAAAAATACCCAGCTTCAGACTCAAATGCCTGTGTGGGAGCCATGAAAAAAATAAGCATGGTAGTAATAGAAGGGAATGAACCAGGGCTTCTAGGAGCTGAGATAGAAAGGGCTAAGTGTAAGTTGAAGTGAATTTCTGTTTTTACAGCTGCTCTGGCTAAAGTATGTTGCTTATATTGAAAAAGAAAAACAGCATTCATACCCCTGTGACAACTGGTTATATTTAATGTCTACTCTCATAAAAAGCTTATTACAATTTCGAAGAGCAGAATATTAAGTTACCAGGATTAAAATTATTTTTATCTGAACAAGAATAATTGGCATTTAAAATCTGAACTACCGGATCTGATGTATCTGGCCAGATGCTCTCCAACTTTTTATTTTTATTTTTTTTATAAGGAGCCATCTGCTGTAAATGAAGGTACCTATTAACTTTTCTTGTAGAAGAAGAAATTAGCGTCTGAAGATACAAAGCTAGTGAATTGTGAAAGAACACAGTTATGAAGACAAAATTAAAAAATTCCCTGATAACCCAAGGACTAATTTGAAAACGACTCTATTTAGAGAAATTCTGTTTGTAAAGCATGTATTTTCAGTTATGGTTACTACCAGCAGCCATTTGAAAAATACATTTTAATACATACAGTGTTACCTTGCACTTAATGAGACTAAACTGTGCATAACAGCTCATCTCTTCATGTGTTCATCCCCTGCCCACCCTGCCCCCAGGCTGGATGAGTGGTCTGCAGTACCACAGCCAGTTACCCAGACATTACTACTCAGTTAGTAACATAACACGAGAGTGAAAAGAGTAGGTACAGCTATTGATGGTTAACCAGCTAGTTTTCTGCCACTATAAAACAAGTTAGGCATGCACATGGTGTGCCATCTTTATGTAATTTCTAAATTTATACAACGTCTCTCATACTAGAGGAAATATGACAGGGGAGGTCAGCGGATTTTGGATAATTTTCTGAAAATGAACAGGATGGCAAATGCTGTCATTTCAGTATTTTGCACTTTGAGGTAGCATAGCTTTTTCCTGGAAACCCTGGTGACGTAGTGGTGAAGTGCTACGGCTGCTAACCAAGAGGTCAGCAGTTCAAATCCACCAGTGCTCCTTGGAAACTCCATGGGGCAGTTCTATTCTCACCTCTAGAATTGCTATGAGTCGGATCCAGCTGAACAGCACCTCACAAAAACAACAGCTTTTTCCTAAAGCCAGCTGAGTTAAAGCCATGTGCAACATCTTTCCCCCTAAATTGCATTTTTGTATCTTTAAATAGTTCTAAAATTAGAATTTTTCTCACTTTTATCTGTAATGGAATCTTAATAATGTGGAGTGTTTTAATATTCACTGTGTGATAGAATCTTTTTCTGTGAAAATTTTAGAGTTGAGATTTGACCTTGCATTAAGAAACAAATGTATAATTAATTATTGCAGAGGGAATGCTTAATCTACTTAAAAACAAATTATTTTCAAGCACTTGAACAGAACCTGTAGCGTATCTATAAGGTGCAATCAAATTTACAGTAATGGCTTTGGTTTCTTATTTATACACTGGCAACTGATTAGTTGATTCAATATGAAGAGCCAGAGCACCTAAGTTCACTTCTCTGTGCCTTAATTTTTTTCTTCTGGGAAATTCTGATGATAATAGCACTTAAAGGTATAGGACAGTTGTGGGAATCAAATGACCTAATGTGTTCATTATTACATCTGGTACAGAGTAAATACTCAATGAGTGATGGACATAAATGAAACATGTCTGAGTTGAAATATTTTACAATCTAGAGAATTTACTAATTATTTTTGAGACCCTATTTATTACTTAAATGTTAAAGTATGTTTCTCATCAGTTAAATTACAGGTCTAAAATCAAGTAATAGAAAAAAGTTACTATTCTTAATTTTTTAAATATTTTCAGGTTAAAAAATCCATGTAAACCAAATATTGTTTCTAAAGTAGTTTTGGAATAACATACCTAGGTGATATTTACTTTGTTTGAACAGTTTGTTCTGTTTCAAATTAGCAGTAATTTTTACAGTGAAAACACACCTGCTGAGTTCTTTAATGCCTGCACACATTGAAGAAGATGTTCCTGTATTGCTTATAAACTAAAAAAAAAAAAAAGCTATGTAGGAATGTTAGTTGCTATAATTCAGCATTTAAAGTGTTACCAGCTAGTTGCTGTCAAGTTGGCTATAACTCATGGCAACCCCATGTGTGTCAAGTAGAACTACACTCCGTAGAGTTGTCAATGGCTGATTATTCAGAGGTGGATTATCAGGCCTGTCTCTTGCGGTACCTCTGGGTGAACTTGAACCTTTTGATTAGCAGCTATGTGTATTAGCTGTTTGCAACATGCAGGAACCAAAGCATTTGGTCCAATACCCTTTATCTCTGAGTCAGTTCTGACTCATAGCAACTCTAGAAACCCCCATAGGGTTTCCAAGGAGCAGCTGGTGAATTTGAACTGCCAATTTTTTGGTTAGCAACCAGGTTTTTAACCACTGTGCAACCAAGGTTCCAAAGCTTTAGCCAGCAGATAGCTGAAAGACTGCAGGAGTTTATCTGGTGGATTTTATTTTGTAGTAGTCACCTGAGTTCCTTTATGTGTGTGTTGTTGCTATCTGCTGTTGAGTTGACATTGACTCACAGTAACATTATATATATGTATATATATAGGACAGAGTAGAAGTGCCCCATAGCGTTTCCAAGGAGTACCTGGTGGATTCCAACTACCAGCCTTTTGGTTAGCAGCTGTAGCTCTTAACTACTATGCAGCCAGGGTTTCCAATAGACTATAGTTGCTATAAACCATGAATAATTTACTTTTTGTCTAAGAGTGATTAGCAATCAGCTTACAACCAAGAGCTCTCTCCCTGTCTCTATATTTATATATATATTGCTATATAATAATGTATATCATATACATAACCTATATAATCAAAAACTATATATAAATATTGCTTTAAATATATTGCTATATATGTATATATAGTATATATAAAATATATTATACATCATATAATGTAATACTATATATTATATATAATATAATATATATAATTTGTATAAAGTATGCTATATAATATATAGTATATTATATATAATTATATAATATAATTGTATATAATTATATACTATATATACTATAAATATATATTATATATATGCTATATATAATATATATACATATAACTTTTGATTGGAAACCCTGGTGGTGTAGTGGTTAAGTGCTGTGGCTGCTAACCAAAAAGTCAGCAGTTCGAATCCACCAGGTACTTCGTGGAAACTCTGTTGGGCAGTTATACTCTCCTCTTTGATTATAAGGTGACTATTACATAAAACAGAATTATCAAAATCATTTGGGAACTGTAGAGACATTTCAAGATAATAAACTTGAAATTATCCAGTCTGATTGTGAGCAATACTTGCTGTCTTGCCAAATGCCATTGCCCTCTTTTAGGGTAAAGCATCTGTGATGTTTTGCCAGAATTTTGCAGTTGTCTTCACTAAACCATTTTTACTAAACCTGTGCTCTGTTGTTTTTGTTGTCAGGTGCCACTGCATCAGTTTCGACTCATAGCAACCCTATAAGACAGAGCAGGACCACCCCATAGGGTTTCCAAAGAACATCTAGTGGACTGTGCTCTAGATTAAGGAATTTCTTCTGGTTTTGTTTTTAGTTAAACCTATGACAGCTTAACCTGTGAAACCAGAAAGAATGAACTTCGCGTGTCAGCTTCTGTTCAGATGGAACAACCTAATATAAGATCTCTGGGCTGGTATGTTTTCCAGGACCCTTCTAAAAAATCATATAAGCAGTATAATAGTTGTAAATAAAGAAGTGCTTAAAAACCTATCTAATTGACCAGAAAGATCTTTGTTTTAAATTTAACAATGTTGAAACTTTTTGAAGTGAAGAAATTCTGTTCCCAAGTCATTATATCCTGCTTGGTTAGGTTTCATTCAAACTGAAAGCCTCACTGTTTTATATAATAGCTTATAATCAAGAGCAGAGTATAAGAGCAGAGTATTTCCAGATGGTCTATTAAATTGGTTAATAGTTCTACAAGTTTATTTTTAATTTTTTTATTTGGCATTTGGAACATATTCTTCCCCACAAAAAATAATTCATTAAAGCTAGTTGGATTTGTGTTATACCTAGTGAAGTCTAACAGTTCTCTTCCCTCTGATCTTGGGAGCAGAAGACCATGTAGTATGGGAATAGTTGGTTAACAATGCAAAAATATAAGAAGTTTGCTTTAGTCCTCTTTTACTTTGGTTAGATCTGTCTTGTTTTTCCACTTTCTTTTCATTATTGTAAGGTCTCACTGTTTAACATGTTGGGTTAAGAAAGGTGAATCTGTATTCTCTCCAGAGTGCACATATGCCAAGATCATGCTCCGTGGATAAACTCGGATAGCGTTGTTTAACATAAAATGTAAGTACTTTTGACAACATATTAGATGAGTGACCAATAGTACTTCGGCTTCCTAAATGTGAGTTCCATGTGTCCTCGGAGTTTGTTTGATGGCCCAGCATATTCCCAGAGCCAAGAACAGAGTCTGACACAGATTCTTCAAGTTAGGATCACTGAGGGAATCTCCTGTTTTAAAAGCCAGAGTTGAACTTGTGTGAATTGTTTGTAACTGGGATTTCAGACAATATAAGCAAGCTGAATCAAACATGTCTAGCACTTGCGAAGAAGGTGTTTGCTTTTTGTGCTTGGAGTCTGTGAGGGTGTGTGAGGGCTGATAGAGTCTTAACTGAGAGTCGGCTTGCTCTATCTTTCACAACTTTTCTATTGTCTATTCTGTACCCATAAATTTTTAAAGCTCTACCTTGTTTCAATTTTTAAGGGCTCCCCTGACATTGCAAGCTCAGGTTTCAATTTCTGGGAAAGGAGAGAAAGAGGCTGTGTAGAGAAGAGGCAGAATGGGTAACCTTTGCCATTGGGGTCATTTGTAAGTTGAAGATGGTTTGTATAAGTTATTTTTACCTCGTCACAAGTATATGTAGTAATTGAAGGGAATGATGTAAAAATGTGGGAAGGAAAACAGCTAAATTTGGAATGCTTCTATAACTGGTGCTTCCAGATAGAAATAAAGGTTGTGGCTGGAGGTATATTATTAGGAAGGAACACAGTAGCTTTCTAGAGCTGCCATTACAAAGTACACCAAATTGGGTGGTTTGTAAGAACAGAAATTTATTGTCTCACAGCTGTGGCAGCTACGATTTTGAAACTAGGGTGTTGGCCATGTTGATTGCTTTTGGGGGCTCCAAGGGATAGTTTGTTGCATGATTCTCTTTTAGGTTTTACTGGCTCTGGAAAATCCTTCGCTTTCCTTGGCTTATCGATCACCGTAATCTCTGCCTCCGTCTTCACATGGGTGTCTTTCTTCTGTGTGTCTGTCTCTTCTTCTGTCTGTCCTACATAAGGACAGATTGAATTAGGACTGATCCTATTTCATTATGACTTCTTGAAAGTACTGTTTTCCAAACAAGGTCATGTTCACAAGGGTTAGGTCTTCAGCAGGCCTCTGGGTCAGGGGGTGTAATTTGGTCCACAACAGGGAGGGGGACAGCAGGCTCTGAGCATTCTTCTTGTCCCTGTTCTCCTTTGTTCCAGACTTCCCACCCACTTTTAGGACCTCTCTTGGCTATCCATTTAAAAAATGGGGGAGAAGTTTACATGAGGTATGAGGTAAAGAAAAGATGATTTAATTGATTCAATATATACTAGTTAGGCATTGTCGATTTTGACTCACAGTGAGGCTGTGTACAACAGAACAAAACACTGCCCCATCCTTACAATCACTGTTATGCTTAAGCCTGTTGTTGTGTTGCAGCCACTGTGCCAATCCATCTCATTGAGGGTCTTCCTCTTTCTCGCTGACCTTCTAGCTTACCAGACGTGATGTCCTTCTCCAGGGAATTGATCCCTCCTGATAATCCCTCCTGCTAATCGAAAGGTCAGCACTTAGAATCCGGCAGGCCCCCCTTGAGCAGTTCTACTCTATCTTATTGGGTCACTATGAGTCAGAATTTGACTCTACCGCGGTGGGCTTTTTTTTTTTTTTTTTTTTTTTAAGGGGCGGAGATAACATGTTCAAAGTCTGTGAAACATAGTCTTAAAATATATATAATCAGTTTATACTTATATAACACTTACTATATTCCAGATGCTGTTCTAATGCTTTATATATGATATACTTAGTTAATTCTTTATCATAGTCCTGTGAGAAAATGGAGATCAGAGAGTTTCTTGGCAAAGGTCACACAGTTAGAGCATAGTAGAGTGGACGTTGAGGTGCCAGAAACGTGATTTCAGAATGTAAACTCTTAAAACTGAAATAAGTGGTAACAGTTGCATGCTTTGTGTAGGACAACTGAAGAAAGGAAATTCAGGGTTGGGAGAGAAGTGTTTGGGATAAATTAAGCATGGTTTGAGTAGAAATGGGGCCAGATGATGAATTAATTCAATCATATTTAATTGACCTCAAGTTCAGCCAGCTTTACAGCCTTTTTCCTCTTTTACTGTGACCAAATTAACTGGATTTCTTTTTCTTTTTTAATATTTTATTGTGCTATATGTGAAAGTTTACAATCCAAGTCAATTTGTCATACAAAAACTTAAACATCCACTACTTTGAGACTAATTTGACTCAGCATGTCTTCTAGATTCCTCCATGGTATGAGATGTTTACTGATATCATTACTGTTCTGTATCATTGCTTAGTAGTCCATGGTGTGAATACATCATAATTTGTTTAATCACTCATCTGTTGATGGGCACCTAGGTCGATTCCATCTTTCTGCTGTTGTGGAAAATACTGCAATGAACATGTATCTACTCATGTGACAGGAAACCCTCGTGGTGTAGTGGTTAGGTGCTATGGCTGCTAACCAGAGAGCTGGCAGGCAGTTCAAATCCACCAGGTGCTCCTTAGAAATGCTATGGGACTGTTCTACTCTGTCCTATAGGATTTCTATGAGTCAGAATTGACTTGACAGCACTAGGTTTGGTTTTTTGACTTTTATTCATGTGACAGCACTCGTTTCTCTACAACATGTTCCAAGAAGTGGGATTGCTGGATCGTACCTTTTTTTTTTTCCCCCTATTTCTGGCTTTTTAGAAAAGTACCAGATAGATTTTTAAAGGGTTTGTGCCGTTTGATATTCCACCAACAGTGTATGTAAATGTTCCAGTCTCTCCACAGCCTCTCCAACATTTATTATTTTGTATTTTTTGGATTAATTCCAGCCATGTTGGGGGTGAGATGGTATCTCATTGTAGTTTTCATTTTCTTAATGACTGATGATCATTTCTTCAAGTATCTGTTAGTGTCCTGGATGTCTTCTTTGGTGAAGTGCCTGTTCATATCCTTTGCCTGTTTTTTAACTGAGTTATTTGTCTCTTTGTTGTTGAGGTTTTGCAGTACCTTGTAGATTTTGGAGATTAGATGCTGATAGGATTCGTGGTGGCCAATTTTTTTCCTCCAGTTTGTAGGTAGCCTTTTTACTCTTTTGGTGAACTCTTTGGATGAGCATATAAGGGATTTTTAGAGTTGCAGATTAACTAGGTTTCTTGAGCAAACAGAAAATAAATAACATTGAAAGGAAATTTGTTCAGGAGACTGAAGCAGGAAGAAGCAGCTCAGGAGACAGTGTGTTTAGGCCCTGGAGAACAGAATTTGGCTAGTAAGAGATCCCTACATGTTAACCCTCTCTGTATGTTCTTTTTCTTTTTTTAACAAGTGGAGGTGATACTATCTGTCCACCTTTTTAAGATTGTTTGGAAGATCAAACAAGAAATAGAACTAGAACTTAAAATTTGAAGGACTGCAAGCTCAACGAATCTGTTGGTTTCCACTTATTTTCATAGAATTTACTGCTTAGATGAGATTAAGAAAGTCGGAGTCACTCAGTTTGAACTGAGAGTGGCTGTCTCAGCCTGCCCCCTTCTCCCCGACCTTACGTGTGCTTGTGGACACTCCAGGGTTTCCTCAGAGAACAGTTTTAAAGCATAGTTTGAAAGCCACTGCTCTGAGTCAACCTTTGCTTTGAATATCAGGAAATTTAGAGCAAGAGATATTCAGTTGCTTTCCTGCAGTTGCTCAATGATCTACTCTCTGAGGTTAGTCCCTGCTGGGAAAACATCTCCCGATGAAAGCACCTTGAAAGTTAGAAGTTCCTATCAAAGTAAGGGCTTTTACTTTAATAACAAACAACTCATTGCTGTTGATTCTGATTCTTAGATTCTGGCTTGTAGTGACCCTGTAGAACAGAGGAGAACTGCCCTCATAGATTTTCCAGGGAGTGCCTGGTGGATTTGAACTCCTGACCCACCAGTTAGCAGCTACAGCACTTAACCATTATGCCATCCATGTTTCTACTTTAGTAACACCTATTGTTTATTTAACACTTAAAATACCCTTGGTAGGGACAGCTTCGGGCATAGGCAGCCTATGCAGTTACACAGGACACGCAATCAGGTGGGCCTTGTTCTTGGTTTTATGCTCTGCTTTTATCATCTTGAAATTGCTAGTAGTTTTTGAACAGGGAGACTTGTTTTCTTTGTCCACTGGGCACCATAAATTATGTAGCTGGTACTGGCTCCTAATGTTAGGTACCTGTATGTAGCTAGGTATCTGTCTATAGGAGTCCATGAGTGGTGCAAATGATCAGTATGGTTGGCTGCTAACCAAAAGGTTGCAGGCATGTCAGAAGAAAGGTTTGGTGATCTATTTCTGAAAAAATCAGCCATTGTGGAGCGCGGTTCTGCTCTGACACACATAGGGCCACCATGAATTGGAATTGACTTAACAGTAAATGGCACTGGTCTATAATATCTCTTTTTTTCTTTCTCTCTATCCCTATATCTATGTCTGTCTATATCATCTCATGTAATAATACTTCCAGCCATCTTTAAGCTGTAGATATTATTATCCCTATTGTATAGTTAAGGACAGTGAGGCTAAGATGATTGCCATTATCACACATACTGTGAAAGGGACATGTAAGAATGGCTTGGGGGCAGTGCCTGACCGCCTCTAGCCCTACAAGGGGGAAGGAGAACCAAGATCTACAGCATAAGGCTGACTCCCATGTGGAGGAGGCCAGACAAACCTTCTATTTCCACTGTCTGTACCAACTGTGACATCAACTGTCCCTCACACAACACTGTTTGCTTCTCTTCTGAGTTTGATAATTCATGGCAGTGGCCACACAGAACTCCCAGACTGTACTCATGATTATTAGGGAAGTGACAGTTATAGTTTAGGCCCAAGAACACTCAGGATACAGTTATTCCATTAGGATAGCCTCTCTCCAGCTGTGCTCTCAGGCAGCCTCTGTCCGGTTCTCAGTCTTTGCTCAAAGGCTCTTAGCTTTCTCACTGTGGGCCAGTCACCCTGCCATCTCCTGCTGCTGGATCTCTCCTGTTGGTCCCTCCGTTCTTGGTGTTGGTGGTGTTGGGGCATGGGCTTCTCCCTGCTCTGAAATTGGCTCTCGTCTGAGGGAAAACCGACCAGTCTCTTTGGTAGGCCATGATTACCCCATCTCACAATCACCTGTGTGGAAATTGCAAGACCATGGATAGAAAGGCCACATGCAAAAGTAATTAATCCAGGATAGGATGCAATGGGGAATCTAGTGAAGAAATGTTGACCTCAGATCCCACTGTCTTTCCATCTTATAATGATATTTGCCATTATTATATCCTGAGGCCTAGTCTAAAGTTAGATATTCTGGGGAAGGGAGAAGAAGCTTGTGCTGAATTCGTGTTTGTTTGGGAGAATGAAAGAGCAGGTGAAGTGCCTAGTTTGCCTGCTGGGGGCCATTTAACAGGTATAAATAGCCCTTATTTTTGTACAGGGTTAACTTGATTTTTTTTTTGTAGTTATATATAAAACTGGTTTGTAGAGGTTTCTGACTCTGCAGATATGGTGGCTACCCTGACAAGTATGATTGTGCTTTGTTTGTAAAAGGAGATGGTGAGAAACATTTGTAAAAGAGTATGTTTTAGTTCAGACTGGCATTAGAGGTGTCGAGGTTTTAGAATGGTTTTGGTGATGAAGGTTGTAAGTGTGGAAATTATAGTTGTTGGTATTCCTGTGTTCTCTCCTGCAAGAACCCACAACATTTATGTTTGCCATCCTACAAAAAAAAAAAAAAAAACCCAAAAATCAAAAAAACAAAGCTGATGCCACTGAGTCAGGAATAGAACTAGAGGACAGAATAGAGCTGCCCCTTAGGGTTTCCAAGGAGCAGCTGGTGGATTCAAACTGCTCACCAGGATTCCATATATCCTGCATAACTGTAAAGTGAAAGTACAGTTTTTAACAATTTTTAATCTAAAGTGTTTACTAATGAATCTTATCTACTTAACTGAGGTACAGCTTAGAAGTTTTTTTTATCTAGAGGCAATTCTTAAAGAACAGGAATTTTGGAGCTGATAATTCTTGAATAATATTGTGGTGTAAGGTGTAATAATACCTTCTATTTGTTGTATGGTGCTTTTAGTCTACAGTGTGTTTTCATATGTGTTATGGAAAGAAAGATTAGATGGAGGAGTTGAGGAAAGAAAGAATGCTGACTGTGTATTCTGGCAGAACCTGACAAAGACTGAATGAAGGTTCAGTCAAACAGACTTAGGAGCAGAGCACTGTGCAGAATCCTGGAGTGCTGCAATCCGTCAACCTGTCAGTGTCCATTCAAGTTTACTTCATTCATTCTGCACATACAAATTTAGGCTCTCGAACCATCGTATACAACCTGTTCCCCTTTAATACTCTAAATTACCCAGACTTCAGTGGCACTACCAAGACCTAAAATTGCAGATGTATGTGTTTGAATGATCCACCTTCAAAATGCTATGGCTGATTGAACTTCTTTGACAAAGCGTGAATATGATGATTTTCAGAAGAAACAAGGAAGAGAATGTTAGAACAACTTTCTTCTTTATCTGAACTGTTAACTATACCTCTTTAGGAATTTTTGGATAAAAGCCGTGTCCAAAGGGCCACAAGAGCCACTTGTATAGCATAAAACAGCACAGAAAGCATCCCCCATTACTAATCCTCACCTAAGTCCTTGAAAACTCAATTAGTGAAGTGCATGCCCAGAATCTGTCAGACAGGTTGTAACCAGAGAGTGCTAATGGCTCAATTCTTTAGTTATCAAAATGTCCCTTCATATTAAGTGAATGAACTCTAAGTACCCATATGCTAATTGGATTTATTCCTTACATGTTGGCCATGATCATTATCATACAGAGTATGAACTTTGCTGAATGACTCGACAAAGTCTCCAGCTAGAGAGGGCATTGGATACTGCACTTAACAAACGTATTTTTAACTTCTAGCCAGAAAGTGTAGTTAAATAGAAGCTGAAAGCTGAAGAAAAGACTGCAAGAATGAAAAAAGAAAATGGTAATATTAAACAACAAAGAAGGTAACAGAAATAATTATATAAACCAAGTATGTAGAAGCCTTGGTGGTGTAGTAGTTAAGAGTTTGGCAGTTGAATAAACCAAATATATAAAGTAGCGAGGACAACTATAAAGATGTTACTACTTTGAGATGAAGTTACTGTATTACTTACGGGTTTTTCCCAGTCAGATACATCTAAATTTATTGCAGTATAGGTAAGTGCAGTGACCCCTGTTTAGAATCTGAAAGAAGAGGACAAAGGGTGAAATAGCTTCATCTAGAGTAGAAACAAGAGCAGAAGTTAAACATTGACTCAGTCTCCCAATTTTTAAACCCCAGTGAAAACATAGCTGGATTTTTACCACATTCATAGGATATACTATTCCCCAACTCTGCTCACTCTGAAACACAGAGCAGCTATTACAAAGCAAAAGAGCTGCTTTCTCTCCTTCTCCCTTTAAGACACAGAAAGATTAGGGGGAAAAAAAAAAGTAGCTTATGTTCAGAAACTATGAAAGTGGTTTTAGGGGACTGATGAGAGAAGCCATTAAACTCATCCACACAGCCGTGAAGGGACTGAGAGTTTTGGTAGTCTTTCTTGTAGCTACTATTGGATACAGTGATGGGATTGGAAGAAAGACATTCATCAGTTTTCATTGTTAAGTAAAACAACATTCTTAGCAGTTTTTTTTCTTTTTACTATACCTGAAAGCTCAAGAAATGGAAGAGGCCACTTTTCTCTTGACCTCTGAGAGGCCATGCTTGGCAGATGTCCATTATAGATTACAGCTGTTTATTGTACATCCCTCTCCTTGAGGAGATGCAGGAGGTGGGAGCTGGGGGTTGGCAAGTAGAACAGAAAGAAACGCCTAGTGATGGATGTTTATTTATGAAGGGCAGTGTGATGGTTTGGGATATGTGTTAATTTGACTAGGGCATGATTCTCAGTGGCTTGGCAGTTATGATGTAGTTTGGCAGTTATATAATGATGTAACCACCTCCATGATGAGATTTGATTTAATGTGATTACCTTTATGATAGGATCTGCGGTGAGTGGCCAGTTAGTTGAAAGGATATTTCCCTGGAGGTGTGGCCTGCATTCATTGTAGGTGGACTTTCTGCAAGATTCGTGGGCTTTTGCTCACTTTGGATCTTGCAATTGGTTTCTCATTATCTGACCTCTGGTTCTTGGGACTTGAGCTAGCAGCTTCCTTGCCTGCTGATCATGGGATTCATCAGTCTTTGCAGCCAGAACCCTACTGTCTGACTTGACTAACTAGGGTTTCCCAGTCCTTGTGGCTTTGTGAATCGTGAAAAGCCTCTTGGGACATTCCAGTCTCTACAACCTTGTGAGGCATTTCTTTGATGTAAGTATTGATCTTTATATATTTACACAGTTGACTGGTTTTGCTTTTCTAGAGAACCAGCCTAATTCATACAGTGCTTTGACATGCTTTGTGCAGGTCATGTATGCTGGTGGAGGAGCTAAGCTCTTTTGCCATGGAACAGATAGCGACACCTCCTGTATCCAGCGTGTGATGGATGAGTTATAATGGAATGCTTACTTGTAGAAAACAGTCTCTTACATGTTAAAGCTCATTTAGCTCAGTGCTGTCAGCTTGTACCTCATATGTCACTGTGGAACTAAGGCTGTGCTTTTATTCGGTATTTGACTCCAACTTCTTCTGGGAGTGTTTGTGGCAACTTCAATATTAAAGATAAGGCAAAAAATAAGATGTACAGGAATGAACCTGAACAGAAACCCTTGAGGGGCTGCTGCTAACTGTGCATGAGCCAGGTTAGTGTCAGGCTCCCAGTGTTTTTCTTGGTCTACTATTTTTAACATGTTTGCTCTATAAAATGCAAACCATTTAGTATAAACCCATTAAGGCCCAGAGAGAGAAGCCTGGAAACATAACTTTGGTAGAAATGTGGGGAAGAGGGCAGTCTAGTCTCGTCCAGGTAGATTTTTCTTCCTTTGATCTCCTGGGATATTCTACTCAGTTCATCTTGTCTGTATATGAATCAGACTGTTGCTTTATTCATTTAAATGGATAGATCTGATCTTGCCAGCAAAATCAAATGCATTTTTTGCTTTCTATTACATTGTTTGTGAATTCTTCTGTATGTCCTTTCAGGAATAGATATAAATTTGCTCATTCAGTCACTCTGTTCAGCCAATACTCATGGCATAACTGGTCTGTGTACTGTGCTAAGGCTTGATAGAACTCGTATAAAATACTAAGTGCTTATCTTCAAAGAACTCACAGTTGTAGTAGAGAACTTTCTAATGAAACAGGAAAGTAAATGCTTAATTTATGCTTAATAAGGCATTTTAAAAAATAAACTTTGCACGCAGTGGTCAGGTGCAGGACAGATATTGTAAAATTCCACTTACATGAAAACTATCTAGAATAGGCAAATGCATAGAGACAAGGGTAGATTAGTGTGTACTAGGGGCTGTAAGACCGTGAAATGGGGATCACAGTTTTATATGCACTGAGTTTCTGTTTGAGGTGAAGAAGTTTTGGAAATAGGTAATGGTGATGATTGCACAACATTGGGACTGTAACTAATGATACTGACTTGTACACTTAAAAATGAATAACATAGCCTAGTTTATGTTTCATATATTTTACAATAAAATGAAAATTCAAAAGCCTTGCTTTGGAATGGTACGTTTTATACTGTGTTTCAGATCCCACAATGTTTTCCTGTTAAGATTACAGGATTTTTTTTTAATTATCATAATTTGGTAATAAAGTTGAAATAGCTCTGACTCTCAGACAAGATTTTCGGCCTAACCTGCTTCCTGTTGCCTTTCTACATTGAGTGTCTTTTGGGTTTAGGTCAGATTCATCTGCCTTCTCAGCAGTGGGTTGCTTTCTTTTCCAGTTTTTGTTAATGTAGTTCTATTTCTTGGAAGATCAGCTGTTCCCACTGTTTTCCCTCCTGGCACCAGGTGGCTTTATGCAGATAGCACCTACCAGTGCGAAAGAGTCCCTGTTTAGATTCCGAAGCCAGAATTTAGGTTTGGCTTGACATATCCTCGGAGTAATGGTAGTTTTTGTCTTCCACACCTGCTCCAAAATGTTGCTTATACTTGTTGTGCTGTATTTGTATATGTATATTATACAGTATTTGGAGCCATGGTAGCACAGGGGCTAAGTCCTCAGCTGCTAACCAAAAGGTTGTCAATTCAAACCCACCAGCTGCTACTCGGTAGAAAGGAGTGGCAGCCTGCTTTGGGTTACCCTGGCCCCTAGGGTCGCCATGAGTTGGATCCGACTCGATGGCACTGGGCTGGCTTGGCCATAATCCTCAATTTGGAATACTGGAGAGGGATGGGGTAGTTGACAAGCATCATGACCTTCTAAAATTTTGGTTATTATTTTTTTTTTATTGAATTTTATTGTGACTTAAGAAAAATATGACAGTCTATATCAATTTGCCATGTAACGCCCAGAACTTTCACCTCTACTCTGTTCTATCTGCTCTTCCTTCTTCCCTCCCTGTACCCCCACCCAGTAACAGTATGCTTCCCCTTTCATCCAGAACTTCTTGGTGTACTTTTGACCAAGGTTTGGCTCCCCTCACCCTATCATCTTGGCTCTAAAGGTTTGTTCATTGCCAGCTGCACTCCATGTTTTGTATAGTCCGGTCTTTGTTAGGAGAGTTGGCTGCAGTGTTGGATGTGATTTAGGGTTAGAGAGTCCAGTGGTCATGCTCCCAGGGGGCCCTCCAGTCTGACAGACCATCAGGTGTGATCTTTGGGTAGAGTTCTAGGTCTGCCCTCTAATCTTTTTCCTGCTATGTCTTGGGCTCCATGTTGTTCACCTCCTTCTGGCAGTTATCGGTGGTGGCTGGGCACCATCTAGTTCTTCTGGTCCGTGGCTGAAGCAGACATGGGCTCATATGGTCCCTTCCATCTGGTGGGCTCATATTTTCCTCCTGTCCTTAGTGTCCACCAGTCATCTCTGGTCTAGGTGGATTGGGACCTATTGATGTTATTAGATGGCAGCTTGCTAGCTTTTAAGACTGAACCTTGGTTATTTAAAGCACCTTAGATGTACCTGCATATTTCCTCTCTCAATATAATTAAAAACTCAGTGAAAGGAGAGATGCTCATGTATGTCTTAAACCCTCTCTGAGGGCTAGGGGAACCAGAAGTGAGGAAAGTTAATGGGGAAAGGAGATTGCTTGGTACTTGCAAGATAATCACATGGCAGAAAGATAGATTTGCTGCTGCCATGATTATGTCCCTAGATTGAGTTACTCCCCAGTAACAGGAAAAGGATCCAGAGGCAGAAAAATGTTTTAAAATGTACTTTTAAAAAAATGTAATAATAAAAAGCAATTTGGAGGACACTGAACACTACTATTATTGTGCATTATCGTGACAATTTCTTTGATAATTTCCTTCACTTTAGTGAGCGTGTTGGCCTTCTTTCTATGTTTTTCACATAATGGATTTATATTTAATTGAATTAAGCATTCTCCATTGTAGGATGGGAAAAATGCTGATCTTATGTAGTCAGCATATTTTCGAAGCTTGATAGAAACTATAATAATATTGTCTTATAGTAATGTCGGGAAACTGTGGTGGTGTAGTAGTTAAGTGCTACGGCTGCTAACCGAAAGGTCAGCAGTTCAAATCCGCCAAACACCCCTTGGAAACTCTGTGGTGTGGTTCTACCCTGTCCTATAAGGTCACTGTGAGTTGGAATTGACTCCACAGCAGCAGGTTTTCTACTTTTAGGTAAAGTGTAGTAAGGCTGTGTAGAGAATAGCTAAATGAGTGAAACTAATGAGTGATCAACTGACAAATACATAATAATAATCTGGCTTATTATATAATTGTATCTATTATGTGTATGTATCCAGCTTAGTATACTGGCTTTTAAGGAATCATAGTCACTTCGTACACATATATAGAAAATTAGACTCACCCTCTGTGACCCGTAGTTCTGGGGATGGTATGGCTACAGTTTGTTGTATTATATTTTGTACTTCCGCAGTGTTTGAGCTCTCTTTGTTCCTGATTGCTGTTTCTTAAGGCCTCTGGCTTGTGGATGGGCTTTGAAAGTGCTACCATGCTATACCTGTAATTAAAATACACATTTTTTTTTTTTTGTCCTCCAGAAGTGGTTTGTGAAAGCAGTAGACTGGTAATTTGATAATTGTCCTTACCAGATAGGTTCTGTAGAAGCCAAGTTATTCCTCACTCAATATACCTATGTGATAGCCTATCTAAAACAATCAAATAGCTATTCTCCATAGATATTTGTTTAATACTTTTATTACATTTCTAATAACCCCTCATGCAGTGTCAGCAAGTGCAGCTTAGACTTTCAATATGGTTGTTCCTAAATTTGGCTTTGCATTATAGTCATTTAAGGTGTTTATTAAAATTATATTACTTATATTTATTTACTGTGTTATTATAGATTTATTAAACGCATCACCATCTATCTGTAAATTTTTGTTAGTTTGCACATTGCTTTGATGCTTCCAGTATTTCAAATATCAGCAGAGTCACCAAGGGTGGACAGATTTCAGCAGAGTTTCCAGACTCCTTGTGGAAATTAGCTGGTGAAAACCTATAGATGATCACAGAATATTGTCTGATATAGTGCTGAAAGGTGAGCCCCCTAGGTTGGAAGGTACTCAGAATACATGGTGGCCATGACAGTAGACTTGAGCATACCAAAGATTGTGAAGATGGGATAGGACCAGGCAACATGTTGTCATGCCTGGGGAAGTCGTGAGTCAGAGCGGATTTGACAGCAGCTAGCAGAAACAGCATTAAAAACACAGATGTCGAACCCAGATCTGAGGCTGCCAGTTCAGTGAGACAGAGGCGGGGCCTTGTGTCTCTTTTACAAGCTTCCCAGGTGATTCTGTTGCCTTATCCATTGATGGGAAACTCTGCTTTGGGGAACTTGAAGACTGGGTAATACACCAATGAAACCAGACCCATTGCTGTCGAGTTGCTTTGGACTCTAAGTGACCCTAAAAGATAGAGTAGGACTGCCCCACAGGGTTTCCAAGGAGTGCCTGGTGGATTAGATTTGCCAACATTTTGGTCAGCAGCTGTAGCACTTAACTGCTGGGCCACCAGGGTAATAGAAACAAGCATAGCTTCTTGACTGACAGCAAGTATTGTAACTGGAAGATTCAGATTAGGTTCTTCAGAAGTGGCTACTATGACTATGCTAGGGTCAGAGGAGCAGCTTCTCCTATTTGCTTGTCTAGTGAAGCGAAACAGAATTGTAAAACATGTCTTTTGTTTTCTCTTTATCCTTTTGTCTTAATCAGGCCAAAGGTAATAATTTCTTTAAAACTCTAAAATGAGTGTATCCTAAACTTAAATATTTACTACCCAGAACCTCTTTGAACAAAATATAAATCTACAAGTTTATTTTGTTACATTCTGCTCTTTTTAGAATTGACAGCATGTTTGGTTTTTCAAAAGGTACACTGATTTATTTTGACCAACAGAATTGCCAGGATTTTAAGTCTGAATGAATAGTTTTGTTTTCTCTATAGATTGCAACAACCCCTTGTTTCTTAGAGCTGTGCATTATGGATTGAACTGCCTTCCTCACAAAGGTATATTGAAGTCCTGAAGCCTGTGCCTGTGAACATGACCTTGTTTGGAAATAGTTTTTTTTTTGAAGGTGCTGTCATTTTAAGTCAATAAGGTCATAACTAGATTGGGTAGGTTCTAGTACCTTTTAAGTGGTATCGTATGAAAGCAGAAAAGAGACCCTGAGACAGAGCCAGATAGGAGATGCTATGTGAGGATGCGTTTAAAAGCTAAGGAATGTCAAGAAATGCCTGGGGCTGTCAAGAAATGCCTGGAGCTGCCAGAAGGAGTCTTGGTGGCAAAGTGGTAAAGCACTCAGCTGCTAGTCAGTAGGTCAGTGGCTCAAAACCACTAGCAGCACTGTGGGAGAGAGATGTAGGAGTCTGTGTCCATAAAGATTTACAGCTTTGCTGCCAAGCTGCCATCCGAGGGCACAGCAGGAACGGATGCTCACCGAGGACCAAAATGACATGGGGTAAAGACAACCTAGAAGATAGAAAGACCCACATGAGTGGATGCCTGCATAGACTTGGGACTGGATGCATCGGATGGTGCCCGGCCACCACCAGTGATAGCCGTGATGGAGCTCACTAAGTTGAGTCTCACTGGCAACACAAGAATAAAAAGGAATGTACCCTGAGATCTCCACTAAAAGACCACAGTTGATGGTCCAGCAGCTCCGGGGTTCCCCTGGGAGCATGGCCCCTGGCCCTGGTGCTGCCCTTGCTCATAGATCATAATGAAGGTCCACTCTTTGGACACGAATGGATTGGACTTGGCGATGCAGAGTGACCATATATTGGTTCTGTGGTTCTATGCATCTGTAGGATATCATCCTGCTGACCTCTGGCTGGAGGAAAGAGAGTGGGTGGAGAGGAGGGGAAAGGAGACTGTTGGGAGGATGAGACATGTATGGAGCAGAGAGGAATAGTGTGCTGTCACTGGGCAGGGAGAGCAGTGGAAGCTGCATATAGGTGGGCATGTAAATTTATATGGGAATGTACATTTTCACTCAGTCATGATAAAAAAAAAGATTTACGGCTTTGGAAATCCTGTGGGACAGTTCTGCTCTGTGCTGTAGGGATGTCTGTGAGTGGCATCTACTTCATGGCAGTGAGTTATCGGCAAGAAGCTTCAAGAGATAGGAGGGATCTCCCACTTGGAGTGGACAGAGAGAGTGTGGTTCTGCTGATGGTCTGAATTCAGAGTGTTAGCCTCTAAAGGCCACCCACAAAACATGCTGTAACAAAGTACAATATCACAAACTGGGTGACTTGAAAGAACAGAAACTTATTCTCTCTCAGTTTTGGAGGTTAGGAATCTAAAATCAGTGTGTCAACTGTATTTATGCCTTCTGAGGGCTCCAAGGGGAACATCTGTTCTTGTCTGTCTCTTAGCTTCTGGTGACATCTGGTGATCCTTGGCATTCCAGTCTCTGCCTTCATCATCACATGGCTGTTTTTTCTGTCTCTTCTTTTATAAGGACGCTGTTTATATTGAATTAGGACCCTCCCTACTCCAGTGTGACTTTATTTTAACTGAAAACATTTAAATAGACTCTGTTTCCAAACAAGGTCACAGTCACAGTGCCACAGGTTAGGACTTAATTATATCTTTTTATGGGGGGCACAGCTTAGTCCTTAAAAAAAACAACCTAGAAAACACTGCCATCGAGTTGATTCTGACTTGTAGCACCTCTATAGGACAGAGTATAACTTTTCCATCGAGTTTACAAGGAGCACCTGGCAGATTTGAACTGCCAGCCGTTGGGTTATAAGTCGTAGCACTTTAGCCACTGTGCCACCAGGGATTTCATTCAGTCCTTAAGACCTTGTTTATGGGCTCTCAGATAACAAAACAATCTTCTCCTGTGGAATGATGGCAGCAGAGTGAGAATCATCTTCCCCCTGGGCCAGTGTATGTATGACTGTTCTGTATATGAGATCCTCTCTAAGGTATAACTCCTTGAAGTTCTCTGTTCTCATAGTCACCGTTTCTTAGGTGCATGAGAAAGTTAAGCAACAAAATATGAGTTGAGTTGGTTAGGAAGTGTTATGCATTTTAAGTAAGGCTTACTTCTAAGATTATCAATATAGTTTTTGTGTTTTCCTAGAGTCCAGTAAATCTTCTAGTGAATTCTCTGAGTGAGCAGGACTGTCAAGTGGTGAGAAGGTGTAAGAGGGTGAAGCCCCTGTTAACTGCGACTTCTTGTCCACTGGGATCTTGGCTAGCCAGACTCCAGGGGAAAAGGGACATGTATGCAAGGCTGCAGGTTGGGTCAGTATTGTTCAGAGGAGGCCAAGGTCTGACTTCTAGTTTAAGGGCAGAATTATTTCAATACAGGATTGAGTGTATTCTTGTGTGTTGCAGACTTAAAGGGATCTATCCAAGAGTACCTGGGTGTGAATTGAATGGTTAATGGATTCAACTGCAAACCAGAAGGTTAGAAGATCAAGTCCACCCATACATACATGCCTCAAGTGAAAGACTGACTGATCTACTACCAAAAAATTAGCCATTGAAAGCTCTATGGTGTACAGTTCTACTCTGACAAACATGAGGTTGACAAGAGTTGGAACTGCTTCGTGACAGCTTTTTTTTTTTTTAAATCCAAAGTGATTCAGGATCTTTGCTTCTTAGGACTCGTAGACCTAATTCCTAGGTATTCCTTTGCACAGATCCAGCTGCATTAAAATCTTCCCCTAATGGTGTAAGTGGGGTTAGAGGTTTGGACCATATCTGGAGCTGTGGTAGGGATGGGATAGATGAGTGATGGTGCTTGGGTGTTGGCTTGGTGACTTTAAGTAGTTTATGGGACACTGAAATAGGAATTCTTAACCTCAACACCGGTCAAGGAACAGATACAGAAATTGTTAGCTAGTGCAGCCCTTGGTTGTTTTGTTACCTTTTTTTTTGGACTGCCGCATCTCTGGGAATGCAATACAAGTTTAGAAACCTTTCAGCCAGTCTTGTGATGAAATTGGCCTTTTCTGAAGCCTGAGCATCCAGAGGTGTAGCCTGATATGACCTTTGTCCTTGAAGTGCATAAACGGTACATAAAATTTTCATATAATTTCAAGGATGAGGGGATCCTCAGTTAGGATCTCTGCTTAGTAGTATGAAATACAGTAAAACACTTTGGTCCAGTGCCTGACTGACTAAATACTTAATCCTTGCTGGGGTTTAAACTTCTTAAAGTAACTCTGTTGTATCATGCAAGTGTTCTCTAGGGGCTGAAGGGCCTCAGTGACAGAGTGGAGACTCTGATTAGGGTGAGAGGTGTGGGCAGAGAACTGT
This sequence comes from Heterohyrax brucei, assembly GCA_028571685.1. NCBI lineage: Eukaryota > Metazoa > Chordata > Mammalia > Hyracoidea > Procaviidae > Heterohyrax > Heterohyrax brucei. The sequence goes on along the minus strand of CM053143.1, from coordinate 113,063,033 downwards.
TCCACATTCTTTCCTTTGATGAGACCTCAGGATGCCAGTCAACAACTAATGTACTAATCATGGCATTGTACCTTCTGTGCCTCTTGGCTTACCATTTGAAAGCACTTAATAGACTGCAGGAATTAGCTGGCCATGCCTGGGAGATTTATTCCCTTGCTGGATAGTAGGCAATGGATGTTTTCTGTATGCCGTTCTTCAGATTTATTGTATAAACAAAGACTTCTTTCATTATTCTGAGCTCTGTTTCAGATTTGGCTGTGTGTGTTTTGCAGTGAGACAGTGATGTTGTGCTTGTTTAAAGCAGTGTAGTAAATTTGGCACTTTCCTTTCTTGTCTTTTTTTTTTTTCAGTATCATAACACATATGAGGGCTTTCATTCTGAGTAGCCAACTCTAGAATACAAATGGCTCTTGGTTGATGAGCTTGGGGATGCCAAATTTAAAATTGTTACTATAGCCTGGACATGTGTTGTTGTCTTCAACTCTAGATATCCAAAGGACAAGATCTGTATCTGTTTATAGCTACTGTCTCAGCAGTACAACAGGTGCATGATATAGGAGATCCTTGTGTTAAAAATTGTCAGTTTTGTGTGTATGCACTGTTCTAGACTAATCCTGCCCAATCTTGTTTTTCCTCAAATCTTGGTCAAATCCTTTGCTTATTTTTTAATTCAGCACATTGCATAATATCAGTATTCATAATTTTATTCATTATCATCTACTTTATGGAATAATGAATATATAAAGCAGAAAGGGGGAAAATATTATTCACGAGCTTCCTGTCAGAAGGAACCTCTCTCTCTATTTTTTGTTGTAGTCAATATTTTTTGTTCTGTTAATATGCAAATTAATGGAAACTTGAAACTATAGTCAGTAGATACTTAAATGTCACTCAGATTGAACTTCAACCATTCATTAATTTATTTATTCATTTAGGAAATACTTATTAAATACCTAGTGTATGTCCAGCTTTGTGTTAGACACGGGGATACAGTGAACCCAACAGGTGTGGTCCTGAATTCATGGGAAGAAGAGCTGTAATGCACATGATTAAGTAAACAATTGTTAAAGGAAGTGGCTCTTGAAAGAAGTACAGCCAGCATGTGCATTAGAAGCAAGAATGGCGAGACTTCATTTCACGTTTTTTGGATGTGTTGTCAGTAGGGATCAGTCCCCAGAGGAAGATATCATGCTTGGTAAAGTGGAAGGTCAGCTAAAAAGAGGAGGACCTTCAGTGAGATGGGTTGACACAGTGGCTGCAACAATGGATTCAAGCATAACAATGATTGTAAGGACAGTGTAGATCGGTCAGTGTTTTATTCTGTTGTACATGGGGTCATTATGAGTCAGAATCACCTCAATGGCTCAGGTAGGCTCTTGATGGGGGTAGGAGGAAGAGAAATAAAGAGAGGATATATGGAGGTATGAATAGCATATTGAAGGAATTGGAAGGACTTCAGGATGCCCCTATTATGGTGTGCTTTTTACTTTAGCACAGTAGGAATCATTGTAGGGTTTTGAGCTGGAGAGAGATGTAATTAATTAGATTTGCAATTTTAAAAAGGTGTTCATGACAGAGAACAGGATGTTTGGAACAAGAGTGAATGATGGTGTCTTGACCAAAAGTGTAGCAAGGAGGTAGATGGAAGTAGAGATTTGAGAGATTCAGGAATTACAGTCAATAAGACTTGGGGGTTGAAGAGAAATCAAGAATGACTTCCAGCTTTCTGGGCTTGGTCCAAATGCGTAGATCATGACAGCATTCACAGAGGGAGGGAATGCAGAGAAGGACTGCCTTTAGGAGAAAGATTTGGACTTTGTATAAATCTTTGAGTTATCTCTGAGAAAGTGAAAGGAAGAATCATGTTTTAGGGTATGGAGGTGAGGTTTTGGTTAGAGATGCTGAAGTGGCAAACAGTCTGAGAAGTGGTTCGTATCCTTGAAGAGTGAAGTTAAATTAGTGGATTCAGACTTTCATATAAGAAATAATAGTAATAGTACAAGGTAGCCTAGTACCAATTTGAGTCACTGTTTTAGTCAGCTAGGGCTACTCTAACAGAAATACCAGAGTGGATGGCTTTAACAAAGGAAGATTTAGTCTTACACAGTCTGGTAGGTTACAAGTTCAAATTCAAGATGTCGGCTCCAGGGGAAGGCTTTCTGCCTTGTCGGCTCTGGAGGACAGTCTGATATTGCATCAGTCCTTGTCCAGGAAGCATCCTGGCACAGGAACCTCAGGTCTAAAGGATGTGCTCTTCTCCTGGTGCTGCTTTCTTGGTGGTGTGAGGTTTCCAATTATCTGCCTGCTTCCCTTTCCTTTTATCCTTGCAGGGTGAAAGGAGTAAGGGTGGGACAAGCTGTAACTCCAGGGAAACTCCCTTTACAGTGGAGCAGGGAGGTGATCTTATAAAGGGATTTACAGTCCCATCCTAATCCTTTAACAGAAAGCATAGGAAAACCACAAAACAGAGGATAGTCACAAGATACTGGGAATCATTGCCCAGCCACGTGGTTATACCTATTTTTGGGGGGACACAATTCAATCCATGACAGTCATGTAATAAATACTTCCGGAATTTGGAGAAGAAAAGTTCAGAAGCTTGGGATAATGATGGATGTTTTCGTGTCCATGTGATCTTTCTAAAGTATAAACTGATCTCCCACCTCCTTCTACCGAAAGCCTTCTGTAGCCTCTTATTGATCTTTTTTTTGAACATTTTATTGTGCCTTAGTTGAAAATTTGCACAGCAGATAAATTACCTGTTCAATAATTCATGTACACGTTGTTGTGTGATATTGTTTGCAATCTCTGCAATATGTTAGCACATTTGTATTCATCTGGTTCCCCCCCCACCTGTTGCCTTCTCATCTTTGCTTTTGGACAAATGTTGCCCTTTGATGGTTGATTGCCCTAAGAAGCATATTCCTTGCAGGTATGACTGTCTACTGTATAGACCAATCTGTTACTTGGCTGAAAGGTGACCTCTGGTAGTGACTTCAGTTCCAAGTTAAAAGGGTGTTTTATGATGGTAGTCTTGAGGGTTACTGGGTCTTCATCATATCAGTATGTCTGTCTTTTTTTTTTAATGAATTTGAGTTTTGTTCTACATTTTTTCCCCATTCTAACCTGGACCTTCTGTTGTGTCCCTGGTCAGAGTAGTCAGTAGTGACAGCCAGGCACCATCTAGTTCTTTTGGTCTCAGGCTGTAGGTCATTAGTCCTTTGGACTAATTGCTTCCTTGAGTTTTCTTCAGTTACTTTTGCTCCAGATAAGAAGAAACCAATTATTGTATTTTAGATGGCAACTCATAAACTTTTAAGACCTCAGATAGCACTCATTAAACTAGCATATAGAACACTGTCTTTGTGAACTATGTTATGCCAGTTGACCTAGATCTCCCCCGAGGCTATGGTCTTCAGACTTCAAGCCTCAGTTCCATGAGGTATTTGGTTATGTCTAAAACATTTCCAGAATTGAGTTTCCTGTGTACTCTGCTTTGTGTAGGAATATACATGCAGCATACACAAATATGAATATCTTTTTTAACATACATGTGTACTTATGTATCCACTCAAGTCACTTGTTATTACTGTTGTTGCAGGGTTGTATATGCTGTGGTATTTACCTCTAGTATCTTCCTTTGCCTTGTGTGTGTTATACTGACTTTCCCCAGATTGTGTAGTGCTTTTCCTTTCACTAGAATTAACATGTGTCTACAGTCTAGTTAGTGAATCTCTGTCTTCCTCCCCCATCTCTGGTAATTATCAAAGAGCGTTGCTTTCTGTGTGTAAATCTATTCTTGACTTTTTAAATAGTCATGTCATAAGGTATTTGTCCAGTTGTGATTGACTTATTATGCTCAGTATAATGTCCTACAAATTCATTCATGTTGTTAGATGTTTCACAAATTCATCGTAATTCTTTGTCATTATATAGTATTCTATTGTATGTAAGTACCACAATTTGTTTATGTATTCATCTGTTGATGAATGCTAAGGATATTTTAGTCTTTTTGCTGTTATGAATAATGCTGCAGCGAACATGGGTGTGCCTGTGTCCATTCGTGTCAAACCAACTCTTATTTCTCTAGGATATATTATCTAGGAGGAGTAGGGTATTTCTATTTCTAGCCTTTTAAGGAAGCTTCATATCATTTTCAGTAGTGATTGTACCATTTACAATCCCATCAGCAGTGTATAAGAATTCCAGTCTCCTCACAGTCTGCTAGCATGTCTTCTTTTTTTCTTTATCAGTACCATTATTGTATGGATGAGATGATATCTTGCTGTACTTTTTGTATACATCTCTCTTATGGCTGTAGAGTTACTGTGAGTTTGAATTGACTCATTAGCAGCAGGTTTGGTTTTTTTGGTTTAATGACTAACATTTGAGAGCTTCTCTTCATGTGTTTGTCAGATACCTGAATGTCTTCTTTGCTGAACTATTGCTTCTTGTCTTTTGCCTATTTTTCATTTGATTGTTTGTCTTTTTGTTATTGAGGTGTTACAGTTTCTATACATTTTAAGGATTAGACCCTGTGTCAGATTATGTCATTGCTAATGTCTTCCCCCAATCTGTAGGTTCTGTTTTCACTCTTTTCATGGAGTCTTTTGATGAGCATAACTACTTAATTTTTAGGAGATCCTAGTTATCTAATTTAACTTTCTGTTGCTTGTGCATTATTAGTTATATTTGGTAGTCTATTTAGGTCATAAGTTATGGTTCCTAGCTTTGTCCATATGTTTTCTTCCATGAACTTGTAGTTTTCAGCTTAACATTTAGGTCAAATTTGAGTTTTATTTTTTGTGTACGGTGTGAGGTATCCTTCATTGATCTCAAGAAGTGCCAATTTGTTAACATGGCTGCAAACATCTCTACTAACCTAGTTTCTCCCCACCTCTCACCTTTCACTCTTCCCTCTCTCTTTTTAAAAATTTAGTTATTTTTGTTATTGTGGAAAATATACACAGTAAAATGTACAAGAATTAAAAATTGTGCATGTACAATTCAGTAACGTTGATTATGTTCTACTTTTCTCACTCTCCTTTACTGAACTGTTCCTTCCCCGTTAACATGAGCTCACTGCCCCCTAACTTTCTTACCTCATTTTTCAAGTTACTGTTGTCCATTCTTCTCTCTTTTATTTTCCAGTTTGACAACTGTACTTGTCTCCTCTCGCTGTCTCCACTGCTTCTCACCCATGGTAGTGGTTCACACTTCTGCGTCTCCACCTGTGGTACTTGCTGCCGCCGTTACTGGGGCTCTTCTATTCCTTGTGTGACCCTTCTATTCCTTGGGTGACCGGCGACTCTTACTGATCTTTCAAACCAAGCTCTGTCCACATTGTCGTTTTACTCTTTCTCTTCTTATGACCGTAAAGATAGCATTAGCCCTTTTTTTGGTCTATGTTTTCCCCTGTACGTACTTCCATTACTTCATTTAGTCCTTTTTTCTATTTTCTATGTATATTTTTATCATAATTCCCAGATTTCAAGGTCTCACTGACCGTGAAATTTTTTTCTCCTTTCTCTTGCTCATGTATTCCTGTATCTATCACAGTGTTTGACACGTAAACCAAAAGCAAATCCACTGCTGTCAAGTTGATTCTGTCTCATAGAGACCCTATAGGACAGAGTAGAACTGTTCCATAGAATTTCCAAGGAACGCCTGGAGGATTCGAACTACTGACCTTTTTGATTAGCAAACACAGCACTTAACCGCAGTGCCACTAGCGTATCCAATACAAGATGCTTAATAAATTCTGAACTAGAGCGATTGTATTAAGCTTGAGATATGAATGTGGGATAGATTCCAAGAACACAGGAACTATTAACTGGTCTTTTTGTGTGTTTAATGGCTTGCCTCGAGGTCAGTGCTGCATACTTACTGTTAGCAATAATGATTATGAGTCTAGACATATCAGGACTTACTCTTTGGGCATCATTGTCTTCAGAAACATGATGGATCAGACTTTAGCCTCACCTGTTGTTCTGCTGCCTCAAAAAACTGAAGTTGCAAGAGTTTTTACCAAGTCTCAAAGCATAGCCAACTTAATAGTCAATCATTCATAAACATCATTTATTCATGAAACCAAACACAAACCCTCTGCCACTGAGTTGATTCTGACTCATAATGACCCTAGAGAACAGAGTAGAACTGTCCCATAATTTCCAAGGAGTGTCTGGCAGATTTGAACTGCTAGCCTTTTGGTTAGCAGCCATTGCACTTAACCACTATGCCACCTGGTTTTGCATTTACTCATTAGACAGTTACTTAATGTTTACTGTGATCTAGGTGGAAACCCTGGTGGTGCAGTGGATAAGTGCTATGGCTGTTAACCAAAAGGTTGGCGGTTCAAGCTCACCAGGTACTCCTTGGAATCTCTGTGGGGAAGTTCTGATTGATGTATTCTAGGGTCACTATGAGTTAGAATCGACTCAATAGCAGTGAATTTTGGGGTATTGTCTAGGCTCTAAGTTATAGGGATGGACACAGCCTTGTCCTCAGAAAATGTACAGCTTTTGGAGAGCATCTACTGGAGACTTTCATGTTAGTAGCCATTCGTTCTGTTAGTCATTAAGCCATAGTACCAAATAAAGCGAATTCTTGTTTCTGACATTTTCTGAATTCTTCAGATTTTCTTACTACATGAGCTAAAAATCGTATTTTTTTTAAAGTATGCAAATATTAAAAGATTTACTGCATTCTCATTGTGCCTTGGGTATTAATGTTTTTCTGTGAAAAATATTTTTTCCAGCATTAAAATTCCAATTCTATTTTTGCTTTTTGTTTTCAAATATGTTTATCTATATATAAAACATAATCATGTAGGATTTGACACAGCAGTATTAAATTTATAGGAAACTTCTTCTAGACTAGATCTAGTTGATCACACCAGGCACAAGTATATTAGACTTGTTTTTCTCTTACGACAGCTTTCCTGCTGAGACTTCATCACCTCATCCAGTCTCCTACTTTTCTTTATTCTCCTCTCCTCAACTCTCACTCATGAGTGTTGCTTTTGTTAGGTGTCAAGTCTATTCTGACTCACAGTGACGCTATGCAAAACAGAGTGAAACACTGCCCAGTCTTGTACCAAGTCCACAATCATTTTTATGCTTAAGCCCATTGTTGCAGCCACTATGTCAGTCCATTTTGTCAATGGTGTTCCTCTTTTTTGCTGACCATCCACTGTACTAAGGCTGATGTCCTTCTCTAGGTTCTGATCCTTCCTGACAACATGTCCAAAGTATTAAGATGCAGTCTTGCCATCTTTGCTTCCAAGGAGCACTCTGGTTGTACTTCTTCCAGAACAGATTGATTTGTTCTTTTGGCAGTCCATGATACATTCAATATTCTTCTCCAACACCACAATTCAAAGGCATCAGTTCTTCTTTCTGTCTCATTCATTATCCAACGTTCACATGCATATGATGCTGTTGAAAATACCATGGTTTGATTCTATGTGGATGGACTGTTAAAAGATGGTGGACTAGACACACGTCTAGTCCTTCAGAAACAAAGGTTGTCACATGAACAGACACATGTACATGAATGTTTGTTTCAGCATAGTCTACAATAGCTAAAAGATAGAATCAACCCAGATGAATGGATAAACAAACTATGGTACATATACTCAATGGAACACTATGCTATGATAAAAAACAGTGATGATTTTAGAAAACATCTCATAACATGGTCTCATTTGAAAGAGATCATGCTGAGTGAAATCAGTCAGTTGTATCCTTCAAAGGACAAGTATTATGTGACACCCTTGTTATAAGGACTCACAAATAGAATTATCTACAGAAGAAAATAACTGTGTTTGCTACATGGGTGGGTGGGTGGGGTAAGGGTTTATCATAGGTGAGATAATTGATAGATGTTAGAAATTTTATTCTTTTACTGTAATTAATAAAATAAAATAAAATAAAATAAATGATAAAGAAAGAAAATACCATGGCTTGAGTCAGGCACACTTTAGTCTTCAGGGTGATGTGTTTACCCTTCAATACTTTAAAGGGATCCTTTGCAGAACATTTTCCCAGTACAATGCATCTTTTTGATTTCTTGACTGCCACTTCCATGGGCACTGATTGTGGACTCAAATAAAATGAAATCTTTGACAACCTCAATCCTTTCTCCATTTATCATGATGTTGCTTACTGGTCCAGTTGTGAGGATTTTTGTTTTCTTGATGTTGAGGTGCAGTCCCTACAGAAGACTGTGGTCTTTGACCTTCATCAGTAAGTACTTCAAATCTTCTTCACTTCCAGCTAGTAAGATGGTGTCGTCTGCATAACACAGGTTGTTAATGAGTCATCCTCCAATCCTGATGCCTTGTTCTTCTTCATATAATCCTATTTCTTAGATTATTTGTTCAGCACACAGATTGAAAAGATATGATGATGAAAGATACAACAGTGACACACACCTTTCCTGAATTTAAACCATGTAGTAGTATACCTTTGTTCTGTTAACACGGCAAGATTCCTTGAGAGCACAATTAAGTGTTTTAGAATTCCTATTCTTCTCAGTGTTAGCCATAATTTATTATGATCAACACAGTCGAATGCCTTTGCATAGTCTGTGAAACACAGATAAAGCTCTTTCTGGTATTCTCTGCTTTCTACCAAGATTCATCTGACATCAGCAATGATACATATCCCTGGTTCCATGTCCTCTTTTGAATCCAGCTTGAATTTCTGGAAGTTCCTTCTCAATATATTGTTGCAGTCACTTTTGTGTCATCTTGAGCAAAATTGTACTTACTTGTGATGTTAGTGATATTGTTCAGTAATTTCCACCTTTGGTGAGATCCCCTTTCTTTCGAATGGGCATCAATATGGATCTCTTCCAGTTAGTTGACCACATAGCTCTCCTCCAAATTCTTGGCATGGGTGAATGAGCACTTCCAGCCCTGCATCTTTTTGTTGAAATATTTCAATTGGTATTCCATCAGTTCTTGGAGCCCTGTTTTTTGCCAATGCCTTCAGTGCAGCTTTGACTTCTTTCTTCAGTACTGTTGGTTCCTGGTCATATGCTCCACTTCTTCAAATGACTGAACATGGATCAGTTCTTTCTGCCATGATGTATTCCTTCTATCTTCTTTTGGTGGTCCCTGAGTCGTTTAATATTTTGGCTGCAGAAACCTTTACTATTGTAGCTCAAGGCTTGAAATTTTCAGTTCTTTCAGCTGGAGAAATGTAGAACATGTTCTTCCCTTTCAGTTTTGCATTTCTAGCTCTTTGCACATGTCATTATAATACTTTAATATAGTTATTATTACTATTTCTTTTGATGTAAAGTGAGGGACATGTTGGTATCCTTATGATTATGGAGGAATTTTACAGTCTGCTGGGAGAAATGACTAACATGTTGAAAATATTTGAGCTAAATCTTCATAATAACAGCATCAAATTCAGAAATCAAAGCTGCTCTACATTCCTGAGACTTCAATTTGTCGCACTTAGCGACAAAAATGATAATGTTAGTGTTAGGCAGGTGTCTGTGAACTGCTTTGCAGAGCTGAACTCTACTGTGGCACAGAGAACACAAAGTATTTGTGCATTGTACCAGGTAGTTTAGTGGTGTTAAGTGACTAGTAGCAGATTCAAGTAGGAAAGAGAAAAAATAAGTTAATTATTAATTACTTGCTCAGTCTTGTATCCTGCAAGAATGAGAAATTCTGAAATTATTTTTCCAGCATTAACTAGAGTTTTAAATCAAGTACATGTAATAACTTTTGCATGGATTTTAGTAGTTGATAATAAATGGGCATGTGGGACCATCTCCATGGGGATAGTTTGTTTTATTAAATGAGCCCACTAAGTGGTATAATAGTGATTCTGCATTATTTCAGTGTGGTCCTTAAAACCTGTAAATATTAAAATTCCTCAGTTCCTGCTTATTCAGTACGGTTCTGGTCTGTGAGGCTGATGTCCTGTCAGTCTTAATTTGTGTTTCTGTGCTGGTTTTTCACAGGCTTCTGACCATGAAGTAGATGTCCTTGTGCAAACCAAGATATGGGGAGACAGGAGGGGCAGCCAGTAGTGATTGCCTTTTATTTCAAGTTTGGCTGGAAAACAACCTCCTTTCTGTTTCACTAGAGAATTAGTTCAGTATTTGTACAAGTAATCAGATCTTTGGTGGTCTATAATATGCCTTTTCTTAAAAAAGGAGAAATTTGGGAAGACTGTTAAAAGAGGGTGGACCAGACACATGTCTCCTCATTTCCCTCTGAGAACTAAGGCCTGGAATAATACTTGTATGGAGTACTGAACATCTGGGAAGCCATAGGGCCTAGCATATTTAACTAGGCACCAATATTGGACCAATATTCCCCTCTCAGAAATCAGCCAGCGGCTGTTTGACCTCCGCTTCTGCTGTGTCATGGTATCAGAGAACTGCAGTTTCTGTGAATGGCCGGGAATGTACTTTCATTATCAGCTGGAAGGCAGAGTCTGCTGCTCCTGACAGCCTGTTTTCGGCCAGCACATTGGACAGCTCCTAGTTCAACACCTGCTCAGCTCTCCACATAGAAGTGAAGTTTACTTTTAAGGCTGAGAGGCCTATATGTTGACCAGGAGATCTGTCAGTTGAGAGGCCCGGCAGGTTTTCCTCTCACCCTTCTCTGACACATATTCTAGGGTTGGCTGACAGCCCTCAGTTTCTCCATAAGTAGGGTGGCAACTTTGCCACCCAATAAGTAGAGACTTCCATCCTAGAGAGTCCACCTGGGGCAAATCACTAGAGTATTAGAGACAGCTAGTGACCAACAATTCTCTCAGATCTAATACCAGAGAAATCAAACAGTGTCTAGATGGTATGCAGGTAGCAGACCATAATTAATCATTTAAAGAAGCAGCCTTCAAATGTTCCAGAAAACTCCCCAAATAAAGATTCAAAAAATTCCCCAGATCGAGAAGACTTTCTGAATCTATCAGAAGTCAAGTACAAAAGAATTATATGTAGAACCCTCCTAGAGATTAAATGAAATGCAGCAGAACAAAACGAAAAAATGAGTAAACTATTTGAACTGATGGACCATCAGTGATCTGAAGTGCATCAGATCAATAACAAGAATACTGAATTAGACAATTCAATCCAAAGCCAAAAGAGTAGGGTTAAACAGAAAGAAATTAGACCCAATGACCTTTGAGGACAGAGCAACTGATACCAACATTTTTGGGGAGGAATCAGAGAAAAGAAATAAGAAAAATGAAGATGCATTAAGAAACATGTGGGACTCCATTAAGAGTAGTAATTTACATTTAATTGGAGTTCCTGAAGAAAGGGGGATAAATGACAATATAGAGAGTATTGCTGTAGAGATGCTGACAGAAAACTTTACTGAGATTATGAACAAAGAGAAAATAGGTATCCAAGATATTTATCAAACACCACAAAAGCTAGACCCCAGAAGGAGGACACTGAGACCTATTGTAATCAAGCTTAACAAAATGAAACATAAACAGATGTTTGTGAAGGTAGCAAGGCTCAAAGCAAAGCTAACACTTCAAGGGAAACCCTGTAGGCTTTCATCTGACTTCTCTGCAGAAATGATGCTGGCTAGAAAACAGTGGGCTGACACAATTCAAAGCCCTGAAGGAGAAAAACTTCCAACCAAGAATTATTTATCCTGCAAAATTGTGTATCAGACATGATGGTGAAATTAAGACTTTTGCAGATAAAGAGAATCTTAGAGACTTCATAAAAACTAAGCCAAAACTACATGAAATATTGAAAGAAACTCTTTCCTTAGAAAAACAAAATCATTAATTGTACATTTAAGGTGACAGTGCAGGACACATCATCCAAAATTCTAATCTGTTAGGGAAGTCACAAAACTTAATCAAAGCTACAGTATTAAAATGAGGGAATCTATGATCATATCATGACAACTATAATGCCACTACATTAAGAGAGGGATACACTACAGTAGTTATAGTCATCTCATATGCAGAGGAACTTAAAGAGTTATGCAGTAGTTAAAATTGGGTTTAATCTTAGTATGTTAAGGGGGATAATACATGTAGCCATAAAGCAACTTAACAATACATTGTATCAGAATAAGAAATGCAATACAGGAGTCTCAATGAACACAAAACCAACACTGAAACAACCCATAAAGAAGAATGGCCAAGAACAGAACATTAAGAGCAATATAGAAAACGTCAACATAAAAGTAATTACATCAGGATGATGGGCACTAAGCACATACCTATCAGTAATTACATTGAATGTAAATGGACTGAATGTTTCAGTAAAGAGACAGCAAGTGACATCCTGGATCAAAAGACACTACCTGTCTATATGTTGCTTACAAGAAACACACCTTAGACTTAAAGATATGAACAAATTGAAAAGTAAAGGATGGGATAATATATACCAAGCTAACAATATACAAAGAAGAGCAGGTGTGGGAATACTAATCTCAGATAAAATAGATTTTAATGTAAAGTCTGCTATTGTGATCAAGGATGGTCACTATTTATTGCTGAAAGGTTCAGTACTCAAGCAGGACTTAACCATATTAAATATTTATGCACCCAATACTAGAACACCCAAATACGTTGAACAAATACTGACGATGCTGAAAAATGCGATAGATCATTCCACAGTAATAGTTGGAGACTTCAATACTGCCCTTTCAGTTATGAATTGTCATCCAGATAAAAACTCAGTAAAGGTGCAGGAGATCTTTTTGCAACAATCAACCAACTTGACCTTATCGACATATACAGATCTTTTCATCCCTCAGTGGTTAAGTACACCTTCTTCTCTGATGCACATGGAATATTCTCCATAGTAGACCATGTGTTAGATTATAAAGCAATTCTCTATAAAATTCAAACCATTGATTTACTGCAGACTATCTTCTTGGACTACAGAGCTATAAAAGTTAAAATCAGTAACAGAAAATTCATAGGTAGACATTCAAACTTATGAAAGCTTAACAACACTTTGCTCAAAAAGCCTTGGATTATAGAAGAAACCAAGGGCAAAATAAAGAAATTTATGGAATCAAATGAGAATGAAAACACATCCTACCAGAATCTATGGGATACAGCAAAAGCAGTGCTTGAAGGTCAGTTTATCTGTGTAACTGCACATATCTGAAAAAAAGAAAGGCCAAATTAAAGAATTAACCTTACAGTTTGGACAAGTAGAAACAGAGCAACAGAAGAGCCCTTCAGGCCCCAGAATAAAACAGATAATAAATATTAGAGCAGAACTAAATGAATTAGAGAACAGAAAAACAATGAAAAAATTAAAAAAAACCAAAAGCTGGTTCTTTGAAAAGATCAACAAAATTTATAAACCATTGGCTAAACTTACAAAAGAAAAACAGCAGAAGATACAAATAACCTGATTAAGAAATGAAGTGGGAGATGTTACAACAGACCCAGCTGAAATAAAAAGATATCATAACAGAATACTATGAAAGGCTGCACTCTAACAGATTTGAAAACCTAGAGGAAATGGACAAATTTCTGGATTCATATCATGCACCAAGATTATCACAAGGAGAAATAGATCAACTTAATCTATCTCAAAGGAAGAGACTGAAAAAGTCATCAAAAATTTAGCAACCAAAAAAAGTCCTGGCTCAGATGGCTTCACCAGAGAATTCTACCAAACTTTTAGAGAGGAGTTAACTCTGATACTATTGAGGCTATTTCACATCATAGAAAGGGATGGAATACTTCCAGATTCATTCTATGAAGCCAGCATAACCCTAATACCAAAGCCAGGGAAAGATCCCACAAAAAAAGAAAATTATACACCAGTATCACTCATGAACCCAGATGTAAAAATCTTCAACAAAATTCTAGCCAATATAATTCAACAGCATATAAAAACAATCATTCATCATGATCAAGTTGGTTTCATTTCAGGGATGCAAGGCTGTTTCAACATCAGAAAAACAATTGTTGTAATCAACCACATAAATAACACAAAAAGTAAGAATCAGTTGATTTTGTCAATTAATTCAGAAAAGGCATTTGACAAAGTTCAACACCCATTCATGCGAAAACCTCTCAGAAAAATAAGAATACAGGGGAAATTCCTCAATGTGATCAGTAGCATCTACGCAAAGCCAACTGCCTTCATTGTCCTGAATGGTGAAAGACTGAAAGAATTCCCCTTGAGAATGGGAACTAGACAAGGATGCCCACTCTCACCACTTCTGTTCAACATTGTGCTAGAAGTTCTAGCCAGAACAATTAGACAAGACAAAGAAATAAATAAAGGGCACCTGTATTGGCAATGAAGAAGTAGAAATCTCCCTATTTGCAGATGATATGATTGTATATACAGAGAATCCAAAGGAATCCATAAGTAAACTATTGAAACTATTAGAGGAGTTTAGCAAAGTAATGGGATAGAAGATGAACATAAGTAAATCAGTAGGATTCCTTTATGCCAACAATAAGATTATTAAACAGAAATCACCAAATCAATTCCATTTACCATAGCCCCCAAGAAGATAAAATACCCAGGAATAAATGTAACTAGAGAAATAAGAGACCTTTACAAAGAGAACTACAAGACATTACTACAAGAAACTAAGAGAGACTTACATAATCCACCCTGCTCGTGGATAGGAGGACTCAACATTTACCCAAAGCAATCTGCTTGTATAATGCAATCCCAATACAGATTCCAGCAACATTTTTTAATGAGATGGAGAAACAAATCACCAACTTTGTGTAGAACGGGAAGAAACCTCGGATGAGTAAAGCATTACTGAAGAAGAAGAACTGGCTAGAACTTCTACACTGGGAGTCCTCTCACTACCTGACTTTAGAACCTATTACACTAACATAGTGCTCAAAACAGCGTGGTACTGGTACAAAAAGAGACCCATGGAACAGAGTTGAGACCCCAGAGATGCTGCTGTCCTCCTATGAACAGTTAACATTCGATCAAGGCCTTAAAATTTTAAACTGGGGTAAAAACCGTCTCTTTAACAATGGTGCTAGCAAAATTTGATATCCATCTGCAAAAAATTGAAACAAGACCTATATCTTACACCTTATACAAAAACCAACTCAAATTGGATAAAAGACCTAAATATAAAATCTAAAATGTTAAAACTCATCCAAGAAAAAATAGGATCAACAGTGCAAGTTTTAATAAACAATGTAGACAAATTTCAAAATTGGATAAAGCACAATCAACAAAAGAGAAAACAGATAACTAGAAACTAATAAGAATCAAACACTTTTGCTCATTGAAAGACTTCATCAAAAGAATTAAAAGACCACCTACAGAATGGAAAAAAATGTTTGGTAACTGTATGTCAGAGCAACATCTGATCTCCATAATCTGTAAGGTACTATAAAACATCAATAAGAAAAAGATGAATAATCCAGTTAAGCAATGGGCGAAGGAGATGGACAGACATTTCTGTAAAGAGGATATCCAGGCCAAAAGACACATGTGGAAATGCTCACGATCATTAGCTATTAAAGAAATTCAAATCAAAACGACAATGAGATACCATCTCACCCCAGCAATGTTGGCCATGATCCAAAAAACGGGAAACAACAAATGCTGGAGAGGCTGTGGAGAAATTGGAACTCTCCTACACTGTTGGGGGATTGTGAAGTGGTACAACCTCTTTGGAAAATAATCTGGTGCTTCCTTAAATATCTGGAAATAGCATACCATTTGATCTTGTAATTTCACTGCTTGAAATTTATCCTTTAGAAAGTTTGTCACACGAACAGACACATGTACACAAATGTTTGTTGCAGCACAGTCCACAATGCCTAAAAGATGGAATCACCCCAATGCTCATCAACAGATGAATGAATAAACAAACTATGGTACATATACTCAATGGAACACTATGCTGTGATAAAAAACAATGATAATTTTAGAAAACATCTCATAACATGGTCTCGTTTGGAAGAAATCATGCTGAGTGAAATCAATCAGTGTCAAAAGGACACATTTTGTATGAGACCCCTGTTATAAGGACTTAAAAAGAGACTTGTCCACAGAAGAAAATGACTGTGTTGGCTACATGGGTGGGTGAGGGGCTGAGGGTTTATCATAGATGAGACAATTCATAGATGTTAGAAATTTTATTCTTTTACTGTAATTAATAAAAAATAAAATTTAAAAAGAAAAATGTCTCTCTGACAGGAGAAGCGACAGCTCCAGCCACCATTCTAAATTTAGGCATGTAGAACTTTCAGTCCAGCAGTATATTAGTTATAGTAGGTTCATATTCCGTGTTTTGTGGAGTGAATACACGAGTGAGGATTGCAGTTTAAATATTGCAGCACCTTTTTGGGCTAAGGTAAGGAGCCCAACAACTGGAGGAGACGGAATGTCTGGTGATGCAGGACAGAGGAGCAATTATGCATTCATTTTGGTCACTAGGGACCCAGGAGGGAATGAATCATGAGTAGAGAAAGAGAGATTTGGGGGACAGAAAGAGCAATATCTCTTCACTGAGAAATAATGAAGTAGAGATGGTGGTAGGCTCAGATGAGTTTGTACATGTAGGTTGGAGATTGGTTTGAGGTAATGAGTGGCTTATATATGATAATGAAAACCTTGTAGAGTTATTGAAATGGACAAGAGCTCCTGGTCAGAATGGAAGGATTTCTGGTTGAATTTAGCTCACCCAGAAGAGATGTTTGGGGTCTTGCACACAATGAATGGTCCTGCTAGGTTGTCACGTGTTTGGAAGGTTAGATTTGGAGTCGTCTGTGGGTTCTATACCTTACTTTGTTTTCTGTAATTCTTTTAAACTTGTTATCATCCACAAAGTCAAATGCCTTTGCATAGTCAATGAAACCACAGGTAAACATCTTTCTGGTATTCTCTGCTTTCAGCCAAGATCCATCTGACATCAGCAATGATATCCCTGGTTCTACATCCTCTTCTGAATCCAGCTTGAATTTCTTGCAGTTACATGCCAATATACTGTTGCAGTCACTTTCAAATGATCTTTAGCAAAATTTTACTTGTGTGTGATGTTAATGATATTCTTCAATAATTTCCTCACTGTTTGGGTCACCTTTCTTGGGAACAGACACACATCTGAATCTCTTCCAGCTGGTTGGCTAGGTAGCTGTCTTCCAAATTTCTTGGGATAGATGAGTAAGTACTTCTAGTGCTGCATCCATTTGTTGAAACATCTCAGTTGATATTTCATCATTTTCTGGAGCCTTGTTTTGCACCAATGCCTTCAATGCAGTTTTGACTTCTTCCTTCAGTACCATTGGTGCCTGATCATATGCTATCTCTTCAAATGGTTGAGTTTCAACCAATTCTTTTTGGTATAATGACTCTGTGTATTCCTTGCATCTTCTTAGGATACTTCTTGGGTAATTTAATATTTTCCTATAGAATCTTTCACTACTGCAACTTGACGCTTGAATTTTTTCAGTTCTTTTGGCCTGGGTAGTACAGAGTGTGTTCTTCTCTTTGGGTTTTCTATCTCCAGCTCTTTGCATATGTCAGTAAAGTAGAATTCAGCTTCTCTGCTTCCTTTAACTTCAGCTGTACTTTCTGGCTGTGCCTCTTATTGTTCCACTGTTCAGTAATTTTGCAAATGATTTTTTAGGTAAGAAATCTGTGGGAGGACCCAGCTTTCAGGACCTTCTTTTCTTTTCCAACTTAGAGTAAGCAGCCTCAAGTGGTCTACTCTGTGGCCTGGATTCAGACAGAGGGAGTAAGACAATGCCAAATAAGGCAACAGGTAACTTGTTTAAGGACTTGGCTGAGGTTTAAAACCACAAATCTCAAGTGGGATCCTTCATGAGAGTATGTGAAATTTATTTAGCTGTGTGCAGAAATTTACCCTGAGAGATCAGATTTTTAGGACTGATCCAGAGTTAGTGTTTAGTGGGGAGCCATACTGAAGAAAGAAACCCTGGTGGCATAGTAGTTAAGTGCTATGGCTGCTAATCCAAAAGCTGGCAGTTCAAGTTCACCAGATACTCCTTGGAAACTGTATGGGGCAGTTCTGCTCTGTTCTATAGGTTGCTAATGGGTCAGAATCATCAACTCAATGGCCGTGAGTTTGAGTTTTGTTTTTTTATGTAGATGAATACGTAGATGAAGACAGTAAGGATGTTGGCAAGAATGTCAATGGAGTACGTTCTATGGGGTCTAGAATGGACATAGAGACATGTCAACAGTAGAAGGACTCATAGACGGAGAGTGAAGGAGGTGTCAGAAGATCATGACCCCCATAAGGCCCACAGTAGTGTGGGAGGAAGTGGAACTGAGCTTTTCACACTCATTTCATGTGTTTATTGTTATTAGCAACTACTGAGTTGGTTGCTAATATATGGTGACTCCATATAAAATAGAACAAAATACTGCCTAGTCCTGTGCCATCTCATAGTCAGTTCCAGACATGCTGGGCTCTCACAAGAGAGCTCTTTCACTGGTTGATTATTAGAAACAGATCATCAGTTCTTTCTTCATAGTCTGTCTGAGTGTGGAAGTTTCACTGAAACATATTCAGCAACAGCAGCAGGCAAGCCTCTACTGATGGATGGTGTTTGTGCATGAGGTGCTTTGGCCAGGGATTTAACCTGGGTCCCCTGTATGGAGTGTGAGAATTCCATCACTGACCTTTATATTGTATTTTGCATTAAAGTTGACACAGCAAATTAGTTTCCCTTTCAACAATTCACACAAAAGTTGTTTCCTGACACTAATTAGTATCCCTATAATGTATCAGCACTTTCCCTCTTTTAACCCTGCCCTCCTCATTTCTATCCATCCAGTATCCCTGCCCCTCCTTGTCTTCTCATCTTGCCCATTTGGTCTCATGTAGTTGATTGTTCGGATCCGACTCGACGGCACTTGGCTACTTGGCTTAGTTGATTGTTCTCAGGAGCACATTCTTCATGGGTATTATTGTTTATTTTTAGGCCAATCTATTATTTGAGTGAGTGATGACTTCTGGGAGTAGCTTAAGTTTCAGTTTAAAAAGGTGTCTTAGGGTGATAGCTTTGGGGATTCCACCAATCTCTATCAGGCCAGTAAGTGTGGTGCTTTTTTATGAGTTTGAGTTTTATTCTGAATTTTTCTTCCATTCTAACCTGAACCTTCTGTTGTGCCCCTGGTCAGAGCAGTTTGTAGTGGTAGCTGGGTACCATCTAGTCTTCTGATCTCAGACTAGAGGAGGCTGTGATTGACATAGGCCATTAGTCCTTTGTGCCAAATTCTCCCTTGAATCTTTGGTTTCCTTCACTTCCCTTTGCCCTAGACGAGAGGAGGCAAAGTAGTTGTATATTTAGATGGCCACTCACAGGCTTTTAAGAGCCCCGGATTCTGCTCACCAAACTAGGATGTAGAACCTTATCTTTATGAACTATGTTATGTCAGTTGACCGAGATGTCCCCTGAGACTTAGCCTTTAAGCTCAGTACCTTGGTTTAAGGCATTTCCATAACTCTTCTCCATATGTGCTCTGCTGTATATGTGAATATATATACAGTGCATACAAATATGTTTATATAAATGTCCACAACTATACCTGTCTATGCTCATACCCTCCCACACCTATGTAGCATACATATCTACCTGTGTAACCACTTACGAGTTTTTGGTGGTTATTTCTGTTGATGCAGAATTATGCATATCACAGGATTTACCATAGTTGTCCTTTATTCCTATATACCTCTCATTGTCTTCGTTTACCTTGGTCACATTATGCTGATTTCCCCTCATACTGGGTACTGCCTTTTCCTTCACAGAATTAACACATAACTACTATTTAGTGATTCTCCCTTGCTTCCCCTCCCATACCTAGTAAACGTCAAAGAACATTACTTTATGTGTGTAAACTTGTCCTTGACTTTTTATAAAAGTGGGCTCACAAAATATTTGTCACTTTGTGATTGACATTTCACTCAGTATAATGTCCTCCAAATTTATCCATGTTGTAAGACGTTTTGCAAAACCCATCATTATTCTTTATCATTATGTAAGTATTCCATTGTGTGTATGTATCCCATTTTGTTTATCCATTCATCTCTTGATGGACGCTTACGTTGCTTCCGTTTTTTTGGTGTTATGAACAATGCCGTGAGGACACGGACATGTGGACCCTTCAGTTCCTGTAGACTGCTCTCATGTTCAGCCGTAACGCTCTCGCCTTTCTTAGAATGGTAAGATATACACTGAGGATTCACAGTCATGTTAGAAGGTTGGAGTAGATGACCCTGCATATCCTTTCAAGGTCTGTGATTCCTGTTGTGTTCTAAACAGAGAAAGGAAGACAAAGTTGTTACTTCTTTAATCAGTGTTGTCTCCCAAAACAGTGTGTCTTCAGACCTTTAGCCCTGTTTTGACCTCTGTCTGACCCGCACTCCTGCGTTTTTTTTCTTTTTTAACTTGCTCATCTTACACATGTATTTTCAATATTTGGGGGGTTCCTGAACTGAGTCTGAGGTAGAGTGTAGTGTTCTCTGATACGTGAATGTCAGTATTGCAGCATTTTTCCTTTCCATTTTAATGATTCCTTCTTTTCTGATTCCTTTCCTCAGAAATAATGAATAGAAAGTCAAGATTCCACCGTAGGTATTCACACAGTGAGGCCTCTGACAGGTTCTTATAGAACTCGGCTAACAAAACTGCTTTTTTCCGTTACGTTATGCACGTATCGTGATCTGTATTCTGAGTTCCTAAGGGCTGCTAGATACATTTAGGTGTAACATCTTTTTTATATGTCTCAGAATTCTTTATTTCTTTTCTTCTTAGCTGTTAGTGCTGGAGACTTTGGTCCTACAGGTTTTTTCCTTCATCTGCTACTCTTTCGTGAGTTTATTTTCCTGTCACTTGTCTCTCCCTCTCATGTCAGTGGTGTATCACTGTGGCTTCCAGATGCTAGGATGGTAATCACATCATTTTTACTCGTAGAGTTAGTTTTGGGATCAGAGAAGTCATTGATCCACTACTTAGCAATGAGAGGAGCAAAGTGGAAAGCCTGAGAAACTCAAAAGGAAGTTGCTGTTCTGTGTTTTCTCCCGTCTAAATCACTCCTTTCATGATATATTAACGATAAAGGTATTTCGATGCAATGTGTTCAGTGCTGTGGTTTTGCCTACTGATTTAAGACTCTCATGTGACCCGGATCTGTATGTGATTTATCAATAAAATACCACACTGATAATGTTTACATCCTGCTCCCTGGGTAGTGCAAATGGTTAATTGTGAAACCACTCATCAAAAGCCTGGTGGTTTGAATCCACCCAGAGGTGCCTTGGAGGGAAGACCTGGTGATGTGCTTCCAGCAGGTCGCAGCCTTGAAACCGTGACATGTAGTTCTACCCTGAAACACCTGGGGTTACTGTGAGTTGGAATGGACTCAACTACAAGTTGTATGGTGGTGTTTTTATTGTTATGCAGTGGTTAAGCACTTGGCTGCTAAATAAAAGGCCAACTGTTTGAACCCGCCAACTGCTGCATGGCAGAGAATTGTCTATTAGTCTCCTTCTGTAAAGAACTAGAGCCTTAGAAACGCTTTAGGGCTGTTCTATTCTTTTGTATATGGTCACTATGCATCAAAGTCAACTCAACAGCAGTGAGTTTGGTTTTTGGTTATTTGGTGCTGTTATAGATTGAATTATGTCTCACTGAAACTTTATGTTGAAATTCTGGACCATGTACCTGTAAATATGACCTGTTTTGTAAATAGAGGTTCTCTTTTGTTACAAGGTCATAGTAGAGTAGAGTGGATCCTAAACCTAATCACTTCTGAGTTAAAAAAGACCAGAACAGGCACAGAAGCACACACACAGGGGGAAGAGGAGGACAGAAGCATCTGCAAATCTCAGAATCCCGAGGATTGCCGGCAACTACTAGAAGCTGAAATAGACAAGGAGGGACTTCCACCCAAAAGCCATGTGAAGAATTCCAACTTCAAGCCTTCTGAACTTAAAAAAACCAAGTTTCTATTCTTTCAAGTCACTCGCTTGTATTTCTGTTACAGCAGTAGTAGGTAATTAAGATAAGTGCTTTAAGTGTATTATTTCTTTTTAACTGCTAAGGTAAAGATGGGGACCTGGTGTCATAGTTGTTATGGCAGCTGCTAATCAAAAAATTGGCAGTTTGAATCCATCAGATGCTCCTTATAAACTCTGTAGGGAAGCTCTATTCTGTCCGGTAGGGTCACTGTAAGTATTGGAAGTACCCACTGGTACTGCAGAAGAAAAGGCATGATGATCTGCTTCTGTTAAGATTATAGCCAAGAATACCTATGAAGTAGTTCTACTGTGTAGCACACGGGATTTCTGTTAAGTCAGGATGTATTATAGTTCATGGGTGATGTTGTTGTTAGGTGCTGATGAGTTGGTTCCAATTCATAGCAACACTATAGACAGCAGAATATAACACTGCCGAGTCTTGCACTATTCTCAATGGTTGTTGCTATGTTCGTTCCCATTTTTGCAGCCACTCTGTCAGTGCATCTCATTGAAGGTCTTTCTCTTTTTCACTGACCCTTTAGTCACCAAGCATGATGTCCTTCTCTGGGGACTGGTTCCTTCTAAGAGTATATCCAAAGTGTGCGAGACAAAGTCTTGCAATCCTTGCATCTAAGGAACATCCTGACTATACTTATTATCCCTACTTCATAGATGAAGAATCTGAAGTTCCATAGTTAAACTACTTACTGACAGCCATTTAGCTGAGAGTGGGGATGGAATTTGAACTTTTCTGTCTGAGTTCCCAGTGTAAGGAAAACACTATCTTCAAGGGACAGGGGCAGGCTGGCAGGATTGTATGAAATTTTTATACTGTGAGTGCTGTGCTTGGGCCAACTGTGTATTTGAGACTAACAGTAAGAAATCATATTATAAAAGAAAAATGAGAAAACAACTTTCCTCTACTTGTAAGTGGAAACAAATTCTGATTTAGCCTGCTGTTACCTTTCTCAGGTGACATGTATTTCTAACACTCTTGCTATTGTTGTTGATCTTTTTCTTTTATTCTTCTTGCTTCGTTCCCTCTTTTTTCCGCCTGTTTTCTCCCTCCTCCCTTTTTATTTTCACTTTTTCCCGCTCTTGTGTTCCCTCTCCTTCAAAATTCTCTCTCTCTAACTTTCTAGTAGTAGTTGCAGGTGCATGCATATATTATTTATTGGTACTGCCTGTGTTTCTGCAGTGAATTTGTGGAGAACTTTCTCATGGGTGCACCATCTGCAGTTATTAGTGACAGTTACAAACTGAGCTGGGGAGAATGCTTAGAGACACTTCAGATGTTTCTTATAAAATTGAGAAGACCCATGAAAGCATAAGATGGATGGAGGGAGACACTCAAGAGACAACCAGCTTTATAGATGAGTGCACCCATGTCAGGAGCCCAGGGTGTATGCAATAATTTTATTATGAGCACAAAGTAAAGATTCTAGAAGAGCTTTTTTTTTTTTTTCTTTTTAAGTATCCTAAGACAGAGGCTTCCATTTCATTTTTCTTGGTTGTTGCCATTCCAGCTAGATCGTATTTTGAGGCAATGCTCCTATGTATGGTTGGTCAGGTTGTGCACTGCACAGATCTAGGCAAGCTACTTTTATATTTCTGTACAACTACATGTGATAGTTTGACTGAGGATATATGTTGTTTTAACTCAGAATTGAAAGAAGTGAAGGGAGGTGTTGGGCTGAGGCTTATCTTCAGGGAAGAAGGGTTATCATACTGTAGTGTTGAAAGGAACGTTATAGTTGTTCAGTGTAACGTCTTCAGTTCTTGAGTGAGGTAGAAACTCAAAGAAATTATGTGACTTGGTGGAGGTCACACAGCTCATGAATGGGAGAGCCACAATTAGAGCAGGAGAACCCAAGTCTTGACGTACCACACTGCTGTCCTGGCCCTCTCTGTGTTCTTGCAGGACTACCCCTTATATTGAAAGGAAAGGCACGGGGCATGATGTCACTAAATGCTCTTCCAAGTGTGGGCTTCCCACCCCATCTGTTTAATTATCTATTCAAGAGGTGTTTATTCTAAACTTACATCTTTTGTTACCAGCAACTTCTCATTCTTTTAGACCTCAGTGGCATAGTGGTTAAGTGCTACAGCTGCTAACTAGAAGGTCAGCAGTTCATATCCAGGAGACACTCCTTGGAAACTCTGTGGAGCAGTTCTATTCTGCTATAGGATGGCTATGAGTCAGAATCCACTCAGTGACATTGGGGTTGGTGTGTGATGGTTGGGGACCCCTGATGGTTTCTTTTTTTTCTTTTTTTTCTTCATATTTGGAAAACCAGTTTCCTCATGTAACCCAATGGAAAGATGCCTTCAATAAATTATTTATATAGCTCTCATTGGTATATTGTCATACCACAGATCGATGGCACTACCGTGCCACTCACCTCATTGATGTCTTCTATTACTGTATCATGTTTCTCAAAATACATTACCAACAAAAATTTAAATGCATTGAAGGAGTAAATATGCATTGTAATACTAAAGCCATAAAAAAAATTGAGAAAAAACACAGTGATGTAAAAGTTACTGTGTCAGTACTGTGTTAGGTGCAGGGATATGAGGAGTGAATACGACATGATCCAATCCCATGAGAAGTGAGTAGTCCAGTGGAAAGAAAGCCTTCACAGACAGAGCAGGCACCCTGGAGGCCACTATGTGGTACCATCTAGAAGAAAAATTTCTTCCCAGCAAGAACAACTCCCTGAGGAACCAGACTGAATGTCACCTTGCCCAAAGAAGGCTCTTATGTCACCCACTTGGCTATGATTTTCCTGGACCTGAACTGGCTGGACTATACTTCTTCCTTTGATTCATTTCTTTTTCTTAGCTAAAGAAAAGATGTGAAGCATATGACGGAGTCTAATACCACTGCATAAATTGCCACAGTAGTATGTCTCAAGGCTTTTTATAGGCCCTGTTTGTTCCAAGGAATTATTTGAATCAAGAATTCTTACTTATTGAAATGTTAAGTAACATGACTTCTTTGATAATATGTGTGTGCTTGTATATGTTTCTCTCTGTATATGTGACTAATACATATATAAAGATATATGTATCTTATAAAATATCTATTAAGATATATAATATCTATTATAATGTATTATATTATGGTGATATAATATGTGTGTATATATATGTATATATATATATCTCTCTTAATCATCTGGTACTGCTCTAACAGAAATACTACAAGTGGATGGCCTTAATAAAGAAATGTTTATTCTTCCACAGTCCAGTAGGCTAGAAGTCCAAATTGAGGGTGCCGGCTCCAGGGGAATATACTCTGTCGGTTCTGGAGGAAGCTGCTTGTGTTGCATCAGCCTTGCTTTGGTCTGAAAGCATCTCTGTACAGGAACCTCAGGTCTGAAGGGCAGGTGCGCTCTACTCTCCATGCTGCTTTCTTGATGATTATGAAGTCCCCACTCTCTACTTGCTTCCTTTTTCTTTATCTTTCGTAGAATAAAAGAATGAAAGGTGCTGCAAGCCACCCTAATTCTCTTTTAACGTAATCCTGTATATTAGCCACAGGAAGAAATTAGGATCTACATAGTAGGAAAATCGCAAAATGGAGGGCAATTACACAGTACTAGGAATCATGGACTGGTCAAATTTTGAACACACATTCTTAGGGGGACACAATTCAATCCATGATTATGTATGTATATAT
Source organism: Heterohyrax brucei (assembly GCA_028571685.1). Lineage (NCBI taxonomy): Eukaryota > Metazoa > Chordata > Mammalia > Hyracoidea > Procaviidae > Heterohyrax > Heterohyrax brucei. The sequence goes on along the minus strand of CM053143.1, from coordinate 113,037,396 downwards.
ATATTTCCCCTGTCAGGTAAAAAGAATGAAAGGGTAGTTGTGTAAACTTTCTTGTTTATAGATTCTTTCACTTTAATTTTTTGTAATTCTTTTGATTCTGTTCAGAAAGATGACTTTATTATTTCAGATTATTCATCTTTGAGTGGTAACAGTATCGTCTCTTAGCAGTGGAGATGATTTGCCAGGGAAAGCTCAAGGACTGTCTGGGGAGGCTGGGCTAGCCCCAAAGGAAAATGCCCCCTGCCTGGTATATATCATTTTGACAAGTGTCTCTTAACTCACTTCCTGAAGGACAGGTGAACTTTAGCATCTGAGTTTGGGGGCATATGTTTGGCAGAGTGAGTAATGGTTAATAGCATGTGCTTTGGAGTTAGAAAGAAGTGAATTTTAATCTTGTCTCTGTGCCACCTTGGGCTAGTTACACAGGCTGTCTGCGTTTCTGAGTTCTTATCTCTTAAATGAGGATAATAACTTGGACTTCACTGGGTTGTTTTATGAATAACACAGGTCCTTATATAAAATGCCTACTGTAGTGCCTGGCATATAAGAATACCAATAAATATTTATCTTAGTACTAAAAGGTCAACAGGTTGTGGTTGTTATTAGTGGCAGTCTACATACACCACTGTATGTTGGTTTTATCTAAGAGAGGAGCTTCCATCCCTGAGCTCCCCCTCCAGAAAATCGAGTTCTGTCTGCAGTTAACCTCAGGCTGAGAGGAAGTTCTGCCTTTGACATTTTGCCTGCGGGGAACCTCATTTCCAGTTTTGCCTGAAGCTATGATCAGGCATAAAGCAAGTTTTAATTTCTAAAGATTAAAAAATATTATGAAATACACGGTCCCTGAGCACTGTTAAGTTAAGCTAGAAATCAGGAACAACAAGAAAACTTAAATGATTTCTCAATATTCAGTAAAAAGTCATTATTTTTATAAATAATAGACCAAAGAAAGAATCAAAAAAGAAGTTAGAGGACATTTGAACAGAATGATAATAAAGATACCACAGATCAGTCACAGCTAATGTGTTTAATAAAGGGAAATTTATACATATATGAAGACCAGTCAGTCAATCAGTCAATCAACAAACTGGTGTTTGTTGAGTTAATTGCAATTCATAGAAACTATAGGACAGAGTAGAACTGCCCCATAGAGTTTCTAGGGAGCACCTGGCAGATTTGAATGTGGAGCACTCTTAACCAACTACTGCCCCACCAGGGCTCTATGTATGTGTGTGTGTGTGTGTGTATCTATAAATATATATGTATGTGTGTATGTATACACATACACACATGTGTATATATATATGAAGAAAGGCTGAGACTCTCAAGAATTCGGAGAAAATGATATCTGAAACCCATTGGAGGTAGAAGAAAGGAAATAATACAGAAACAGATACTAAACAGAAACAAACACACAATAAAGAAAATCAGCAAAGTCAAAAGCAGTTGTATTTGGGCAGACAGTTCTACCTGATAAAACTTTGGTGAGACTATATTCTTGCTTTTAGAGAACTATTGTGTGGGTCAAAAAATATATTCCAAAATTAACATGAATGCCTAATTACCATCTTTTATTTTTCTTCCTTCTTTTTATTTTTTTAAAGTTAGCATGTGTACATATGTGTGTGTATAACTGTGTAAGAAAAAAAATACAGTACTTTTGAAGCAGCTTTAAAAATAAATGATAGTTTTTTTATTATAAAATGACCTATGTTTACTGAAGAAAACACAAATATGAAAAAGAAGAAAATAATGTTCATTGGAAAAGTTATAATCCTCAATTACAACTATTATTAATGTTTATTCCTTGAATCTCTTTTATAGATTCACATATATTTCCAAAAATGTGTTCAGTGTGTATTCTGTTTTATCATCGTTTCTCCTTAATATTGTGTGTTGAGTTTTTTCTCATGCCATTGAATATTTTTCTGCAGAATTACTACAACACCAATAAAATATTTCATAGTATGGGTGTCCCATAATTTATTCAAGTGTACCAGTCACTTGTGTTTGGACATTTAGATGGTTGGAATTTTTTTTTCCTGTTATAAATAGTACTCTGAGAAACATTTTTATACGTAAATGTTTGTGTAAATCACTGATTCTTTCCTTTGGATAAATATGTGGAAGTGAAATTGCTGGGAGGCAAAAAGTATCTAAGACTTTTTGTATTTATTTGTTAAATTGTCCTCTACAAAGATTGTGCAGTGGTGTATGAGAGGCTCCATTTCCGTCACTGTCCCCCGCGTTCGGCATAGTGGCATAGTCTTTTCCAATAAGCTTTCACCTTATCATTTTAACTTGTTTGAAGGTGCTGAGTCTGAGCTTCCAGCAGGATGACAGTTATGGGCATCAAAGTGGAAGAACTTTGCAGTCCGTAGTGTGCTAGGTGAATGGCTCTGTGACTGGAGAAAGGGTGTTCATGTTCAGCCATTCCAGATACTTCCTAAGAGGGCTTCAAAGGCTAGGAGAGAGGCATGCAGGCCAAAATAGGTAAAGGGGTAGTTGTTTTTATTCTCTACCTTTCTTACTTTCTTAAGAACAACAATAAAATCCAACCCACTGCTGTAGAGTTGTTTCCAACTCATAGTGACTCTGGAGGACAGAGTAGAACTGCCCCACAGTTTCTAAGGAGCACCTGGTGGATTTGGACTGCCAACCTTCTGGTTAGTTGCCATAGCACTTAACCACTAGGCCACCAGGGTTTTCAACAGCAACGGTAGATATAATATTGTATAATTTATTATAATTAGATGATGACTATATTTACTCTTATATAGATACCTCATAGTTACTCATCTGAGAAAATAATGCTGTCATGGGTGCAGCTGGGTCAAAGAAGAGTTAGAGGACTCCATTGACTCTGAGCTACTAGAAGCCTGGAAATTGTAGCGATATGCAAGTGTGTTTGGGAAATTAATAGCCTCAATGAGCCCAACACCCTCAATTTATAAAAACTGGAAGATTTGCAAAACTTTTTCTATTTTTGTGTGCATTAAGGAAGATAACAGTAAAGCATCCACAACCTAAACACTGTAGCACAACTATTTTTTAATGGCTATATGGTTGCTATGAGTTGAAATTGAATCAACAGCAACAGGTTTGGTTTTTTTTTTGTGTGTGTGTGTTCTTCTTTTATCAAAGCAATGTGCTTCATCTTAAAATTTATATAGTAAGGTAAGACTTATCATGGAAAACTTTTTAGATTAACAAAAAAATACTATCTTTTCACAGAACCTGAAACAGTGTCACAGGAAAGTTCAGTTAATCTGTTGAAATAATGAACCATGAAAACATCACTTTATTACCAACCCATCAATCATGATCTTCCTCTAGAAAAGTAATCCAGTTCTGGAAATAAAAGGAGTGAATAAAAGAATGAAATATTTTGTGGAACTCAAATTTTGGTTGGGAGCTAAATAGAAATTTAACTGAAGGACAGAGTAAATTTTCATTGTCCTTTGGATTAAATTCATTAAAACAACAACAAAAAATGTTGATCTCAAGTCAATTCCAACACATAGCAACCCTATAGGACAGGGTAGAATTTCCCCATAGAGTTTCCCAGGAACAGCTGGTGGATTTGAACCGCTGATCTTTTGGTAAGCAGACAGACTCTTCGCCCTTGCACCACAGGTTCCTATATTAAATTCATAAGAAATATAATTCCTTATTTTCATAAAAGTAGAACCAGATGAGGGGACTAATTCTGGTTAAAAGGTAAAAAAATAACTTTAAGGATTAATTTTGTAATAAGTGTTTTCTAAGGTGAGCCAAAGATCACAAGGGGCACAAGAAAAGTTAATGTAGTATTATAATCAAATACTATAAAAGCTTTGTAGTCAGTCTCAACTTAGAAAAGATAGAATTAAAAGAGTTTTCAAAGTATGTTTGCAAAAAGTTATGTTAAAAAAATTCATCAGTGAGTTGGTATTTAGTGAGAGTTCTTGAGTTTCTAAATTAATGCACAAATTTTCATATGCTACAGTTATTAATTATGTATCTGTAGTCTGAATTATTTATCTCAAAGTGTATCTAAACCTTAAGTTTCCTTGCTTTAAGAATTCCTGTCATCACTGCTGCCTGTTTGTGGACCACGATCACGGATGCTCAGTAACTTGCTCATGTATTCAGCCTCTTTTGGTGTCAGCTTTAACTTGATTCTTCCTTCTTCTTGATAGTGTTTTTTGTTTTTGCCTTTTTTTTTTTTTAGAAATTAGAGTGAATATAAAATAAATTCATAATGAATGCACAGTGTATCTGGAAGCACCATGAAGTCGTAGGAAGAAATACACAAGTAAAAATCATGTTACTTTTGTTTTTTCCAGTGAAAAGAAGGCGTACTCCTGATTGGCAGCTGAGAGGCTCCTTGCCTTTGAGTCCTGCCTTCTTAGTTTGACATGTGGGCTTGAAAACTAGGCTTCTTTAAAAAATTCTCAGACGAATCTGATTCACACCGTTTCCCTGGGGAGAGTTGTTTCAATATTGCTGTTACTTTGCATGCCGAACAAAGCTCTGAATTTGGAATTCTATTGCCTTTTTTGTGTTTTGTTTTTGCCCCTAATCCTTTGATGAGGCAGTGACTGGTAATAGCAGGATCCTGGAGAAGACAGGGTTGGGCAGTGACTGCACAGTGAAAGGCCCTGAGTGAGTACCAGGTTTTGGTTAATTGACCCAAGGGCCTGGAGCATCACTGGCAGCACAGGTGCAATTGGCTTTGATTATCTAGCCAATGGGTTTGTGTTTAGTGCTAACTTCTCTGTCTTAAGGTGTGTTTCCGAGGAGATAATCTTTCTCAGTCTTCTAGCTTTTCAATTCTCCAGTTGTATTAAAATGTTACTTTAAGCTAGTTCATTAAAAACAAAACAAAACTAAAGAAAAATTGTTACCAATGAGTCAGTTTCCAATCATGGGGACCCTATAGTGCAGAGAAGAACTGCTCTGTCCAGTTCCCGAGGAACAGATGCTGGATTCAAACTCTGGACCTTCTGGTTAGCAGCTGAGCTTTTCACTGCACTGCAGGGGCTCCCAGCCAGGTCATACTCACAGTAAAAAAATTCAAACAGAACAGGTGACAAAATGCACTGTAGATTCTGCAACCTGTCTTGCACGTTAAGAACACCTCCCCTTCCTAGTCTTTATAGGAACTCATTGACCAGTTACTCTTGTATTGATTCCAACGTGTAGCGACCCCATGTGTACAGAGTGGAATTGCACCATGGGGTTTTTAAGGCCATGACCTCTTAGAAGCAGATTGCCAGGCCTTTCTTCCCTCACAACATTGGGTAGATGCAGACTGCCAGCCTTTCAGTTAGTAGTTAAACACTTAGGCCATTTGCACCACTCAAGGACTTCTTTCCCTACAAGGACCACCATCCACTGCTTCTTGGGTCTCCTGCTAAACATTTTCCATGAAAATGCACCTGAACATAAGTTTGTATGTGTGCGTGTTTCTTTTCTTGAATGAGAGTATAGTGTACATATAGGCCAGGTGCTTGCTTTTTTACTTAACAATATCTTCTGGCAACCTTTCTGCATCGCTATATATAGAACTAGCGGATTCTTTTAAATGGTGACGTAGTACTCCGTCTTAGAGATATTCCATTATTTATTGATTGTTGCATTTATTTTCCTTTCTTTCCCTGACAGCAAACCTGAAGACAGACATTTAGTCAATTTCCCACTTAGGGCTTTTGCTGCCTAGAGGAAGCTCCTCTTTCTGACTTCAGGAAGGCAAGCTGGTTGGACAGCCTGGGCATGCAGCTGTCACCCTCTGCACTCCTCTTTCACCTCTTGGTGCGTGTGGGTGTGGGGCAGTGATGGTGGTGGTGTGCTTTCGCATTTGCCCAAGTCAGAGCTGCAGTGACGGCTCCACGGGGCAGTGGAGTGCGAGGACAGATGAGCGTGAGCTTGGGTGCATCAGTGGCGAATCCTCAGATTGAACATAATGAAGCAGAAAATCAAGGCATTGTGCTGTCAGAATTTTCAAGGTCAGTAATGCTGCTCACTCTGTTTTCAAGTCAAGTTAGCACAGGGATGGAGTCTGGAAGCTTTGTGTGTTTGCCTAGACAGGAGAAGAGTCTCAGCGCTTGTAAAGCCCGTCTCAGGGAGAACCTACAAACTCCCAAAGGAAACAGAAACGTCAGTTTTAGCCTGCCTTCAAGCTAGAGTGCTCAACTTTGGAAAACATAAGTAGTTTTCAAACTTCTTTTTCAGAAAGGGAACCTATTTTTTTTTTTAAATGAAATCTCATTTACAATTCCCAGTATTTACATACTGAGATAAAAGTGGAGCTGCAGGGTTTTGATGAGGTTGACAGCCTGATTAGTCTTCTCTCCCCAGTTCCTACAGCCTGGCCCTGGAGGTGTCTCTGTAGAACATAGACTGAAAGACGGTGAACTAGATAGCAGTTGTTTTCTAGTAAGCCTTTATAATTTGTTTTCTTTGACTTTTAAGGTATTTAGACACTAAGAGGTAGTTCAGTGGTAGAATTCTCACCTTCCATGCAGGAGTTTGGGGTTCTACTCCTGGTCAATACACCATCCGTCACTGAGGGCAAACGTGTTGCTGGGAGGCTGAACCGGTTTCAGTAGGGCTTCTGGACTAGGATGGACTACGGAGAAAGGCCTAACAGTCTACTTCCCAAATTAGTCTGTGAAAGCCCCATGGGTCACAAATGTTTGATCTGCAGTTGATTATGACATGGGGATGGTGCAGGCTCAGGCAGAGTGTTGTTGTGCATGGGGATGCTGTGAGTCAGGGCTGACTCATTGCAACTAACAAGATCGGACACTAAAAACGAAGGGATTGATTGCTTACAAAGAGAAGTTCTGTTCTCTTTGTCAGTTTTTAAAGGGCTGTCTTTATTTGCAGCTTAGTGGTTGAAGGTCGTGTGTGTCATTTCAGTTAACTTTTAGCTATTAAAAAAGTTAGAAGATTGGGGAAACTAGCTTGTTGGGAGCGCAGGGCTTTATACAAATTTGAAAGCCTGTGAGATGGATTGCTTTCAGTGTTTGTTGCCGCCAAATAATTAACCAGGACCCTGAAACTGAGCCTGCCATGAGAAGTGATTGATGCTGCAAATGCAGAAAGTATGTTTGCATATAACCATTTGGATTGCTTCTGAAAGCCTTTTAAACATTGTTTATCTTGGGGACACCTACTGCTTAGAACATTTTTACTTCCTTTTGTACTTGGTTACGTTATGCCAGAGGCCAAGGCTAGCTTTGTGGTATTTACTGAGTTTGGTTGGTTGATGGCTTTCTGGGGGAGGAGATATACCACTGAGTCTGTTGGGGAGAAGTACCCTTTGAGCAGTCTGAAAAAGTGCTCGGGAATTTTTCCCTCATTGCTAATGAGGTAGTTGGCTTTTTTGATTAATCAATTTTTCTAACTAAAAAAGCACACAAAGTGCTTACAACATTGAATCCTAGTATAATTTAGGTTTTCAGAAATGGAATGATATCGATTGAAGCCAGAGCCAACTTTTATGGAAACGTTTTTATTTTTAACACATCTCTCGCACTTTGAAGTTTTATTTGGATGAAAAATTCCAGTTTCCTGGTGTCCGTATTGAAATAGGATATGTCATTCAAAAATCTTCACTGAATACCTGTTACCTCAAACCTAAGTGGAGTTCATATCACCTGCCGCAAACAGCCAGTCTTTGAGACAGCCAGTGTTTGAGATGAGAAGCGAGATGTTTTATTGTGTACTGGTAGGCAAGGAGACAGAGGGGATAGACTCCAAAATGACTAGCTGCAGGTTTTATGGGAGAGGAGGATATGGTTTTGAATCCTAGGAATTTGTAGAATGTTAATCTTCTCTAGGTGGTCACAGTGGTCATGTCCTAGATATGTTGATGCCTGAATTGATGTTTTGGGCCTGGAGGTGGTCTGGCTATCATGTAAGTCTACAGAGTAGATTCCTTTGGTTTTGCTTTGTGGTTTTTGGATCATTATTACTTGTTTTTCCACAACCCTAAAGAGAACATAGGTTAGTCCTTAACCTTGAGAAACAAAGCACCGCTGCTTAGAGACAGAATTAAGAAAAAAAGTGGTGCAGGTTATGATCAAGGTGAAGCCACTCTGTTGTGCTGTGTTCTACACCCACCACATCCAGTCGTGGTTGCAGGTGGGAGTGCAACAGTAGACAGCACCATTTTCCTGTTCTTGATGGATTGTCACTTCAGTGCCAGTAGATAGTACTTTGAAAAAATGTCACAAAAAAACACTTGCCCTTGCCACCCTTCACAAAATCCACTTTTTGAAGGTGGCACTGTGCTGAAGGATAGTGAAAGCTGTCATTTTGGTAGGTAGGTTCATTTTCTGTGTACTTAGAGCAGAGTTCATGGAAGATGAAGATCTAGGCTTGTTCTGAGTACAAAAGAGAAAAAACATATAGGTCTTCAAAATGTGCCATTATCTACCTGCAGGTTAAAGAGTAAGCCATTTTCTTAAAAATGCACGTGCATCTGGGTGTAATACAGACTGAAAAGAAAAAAAAGATTCGATTGTACTTCTCTTGTAATAGGAAGTATCAAGGGAGCCAGGGAGTAGCTGATGAGAAGATACTTTACTAGACTCCCTGGAGCGATAGATTCCTAAAGCCCTCAGCTTTCTAATCCTTTTATTATATAACCCACCCTGTACTAAGGTCTAGCACCTCACCAGAACCTTCAAGAATTCTTTTCATTGGGAAAGTATGTTAATTTTTATCATAGTGGTTTTTCCCAATAGTCATCCTAGTCTATAGACAGAAGACGTTTCCTTGGTTAGTTACTGTCCTGAAAAGGGCTGATTCTAAGTATCAGCTCAGATGCTAAGTATTTGTATTGTACTATATCCTGATAGAAACTCGGGTGGTATGGTAGTTAAGTTCTATGGCTGCCAACCATTTGGTTGGCAGTTCGAGTCTACCAGGTGCTCCTTGGAAGCTCTATGGAACAGTTCCACTCTGTCCCATAGGATCACAACAAGTCAGAATTGACTCAGTGGCAGTGTGGTTTTTTGTTTATATCCCTGTGGTTTAGTGGGTAAGAGCTGCAGTAGTTTGAATCCGCCAGGTGGTCCTCGGAAACTCTGTGGGGTAGTTCTGTTCTGTCCTATAGGATTGCTATGAGTTAGCATTGACTCAATGGCGATTTAAAAATACATATATATTCTGTATCAGATTACGCTGTAATTTATAGTACGGTTATGCTCCTAATTTTAGAGAAATGAATGTCAGTGCTGCTATTAAGGGAGGTTGAAATCTGTTTTCGGGTTTCAGAACTCAGATTTGTGTCTTTTCCTGTGCCTGTTTGAAGTGCTACCCTTTGCTGGGCTTCCAGAGAAGCAGACTCTACTAGAGGCACTGTCTGCGCCTTCACAGAAACCGCTGAGGTTCAAGGAGGAGACTGAGCGGCTCCGGTACACTAGCACAGGAAGTCCTCACTGGCATGCCTTTGTTGAGGTCTCTTGATTGCTTATCCAGGCTCTCAGGAGGAGTAAAGGACTTGCTGATTTTAAATTGGATGGTTGTTGTTATTTGCCATAGAGTCAGCTCTGACTGATGGTGACCCCTGTGTAACCTACTGAAACTTTCCCTGTCCTGCATAATCTTCATGACCATTGATATGTTTGGTTCCCTAGCTTATGGTCCTCTTGTCAGTCTCCCTCTCTGAGAGTTTCTCTTGCTTCTGCTGGCCCTCTATTTTGCTAAATGTGTTGTCCTTCTTCATTGGTCAGTCCCTCCTGATGGTATATCCAAAGTAAGTGAGTCTAGTCTTGGACAATATTCTCTGATCATTAGGGTTTGCTTTGGGCTAATTTTCAGAAGTGCGTTGCTGGGCCTTTCTTTCGGGTCTGTTTTAGCCTGGATGCTCTGTTGAAACCTGCCCACTGTGGGTGACTCTCTGCTGGTGCTATATTACTGGTGACACAGCTTTTGACGTCTTAGCAACATATAAGCCTCTACATACAGTGTGGCCAACTGACAGACAGGAGGTAGTAAAATTGGGTACATGTTTTCATTCAAGCCTAATTGTTTTAAGTTGTATACATGTGTTCCTCCCCCAAATAGAGACAAATATTTTGAACTTTAGGGGAGACCCTTCTTAGCACTTTGTGTTTTCCACATGTCACTTAGAATAGTTTGCTTTTGGGCATGTTATAGGCCTTTTTATAAATGTTCATTGATTGCGAGTTGCCCAGGTCCCATAAATCACAAAATAATGACAGATTCACTTTTGAAAAATTTATGGATTCATTCTATAGTTTGTTGAACTTTTAACTGCACTAAGAAACAGCTGAGAAGAAACAGTTTGTTCCTTCGGATAGGTACCTGGTGTCAGTGGTCATGCATTATATGGTATCTCTAAAAGTTGACAAGACTTGTCAAGGGGCAGTTGGTCTCATTACTTGTGGCCACAATACATCAGCCTCCTAATCCTGCTCTAAAACCAAAACCAAGCTCACTGTTGTCAAGTTGATTCCAACTCACAGCAACCCTGAAGGACAGAGTAGAACTACTCCATAGAGTTTCCACGGAGCACCTGGCAGAATTGAACTGCAAACTTTTTGTTTAGCAGACATAGCACTTAACCAGCTACACCACCAGGGTTTCCCGGTCCTGCTCAATTGTGCCTAAATATAGCACGGAGCTCTCTTATCATTTCTGTTCTGAATGACATTGCATAAACTTGAACCTTTGTTGTCGCTTGCCTGGATTGTTGAAATAGTTCAGTGGCTCTGCCTGTTTCTCTTTGTATTCCTGCATTGCCCATACCCATCCTTTAGGCTTTTCCATGCCGATATTACAATGATCTTTCTAACTTTCCCACCACCAGTTACCATTGAGTAGATTCTGACTCAGGGCAACCCCATGTGTGTCAGAGTAGCGCTGTACTTCATAGGGTTTTTAGTGGCTGATTTTTCATAAGCAGATTGCCGAGTCTTTCTTTTGAGGTACCTCTGGGTGAACTTGAGCCTTCAACCTTTTGGTTGGCAGTACAGCACATTAATCATTTGTGCTACCCGGGCACTGCATTTTAACCTTATTATATGCCACAGAGGCAGTTCTGACTCATAGTGACAGGGTAGAATTGCCCCATTGGATTTTCTAAGCTGTAATCTGTATAGGAGCAGATTGCCAGGTTTTTTCTCCTGCAGAGCTGCTAGTGGAATTCAGTTAGTTGCAGAACATACTTAAGTATTGTGCACTAAGGATCCTTAATTTAACCTTAAGACTGATCATAGCTCTAGTGGATTTTGCTTCTTGACCCATAAGACCTTCCTGCCTCATTTCTTACACTGCCCTTGTCTCACTTTGATTCTGAGAATGATCAGTGCCAATATCAACTAGACTGTGAGCTCTGTGAGGACAGGATCCATGTCTGTATATATGTTTTTGAATCTCTGGGATCCAGAATGAAGTGAGGTTTATTGAGTGTTTGCAGAATTGTATGGAATCAGGTGCACTCTCTGAAACTAGAGAATTACATTGCTTTCTGTTTAATCCCTTGAATTCTTACTTGATGGATTCATTACTGTTTGTCAGTACAGTTTGTGAAAAGGAAAACTGATGGCCCTTTCTTCTGACTGCTCAATGAAACTCCAGAAATACACAGAATCGTTAGCACCTGAAGAGTGCTGAAAACTGTGTATTTCATCTAATATGAGGAGGCAGTATGAATTTTTAAAATAATGAAAAGGGGAAATAAAGGAATTCAAGAGACTTCTTTCTGTAACATGTTCTTTCAAGTATCTGTCACCTTTTGGTTACCTTGAGAACAGAGCAAGAAATACTCGAACAAATTTCTCAGTGTTGCTTGTGTCTGCTGTACATTTTCAGTTTTCTCTTTCCATATTCTAAAAACCAATATTCTTTATAACACTGATTCTAGTATTCACGAAATGAGGTTTACCTGATGTTTGTGGACTCAGTGTTATCTCAGTCTCTCTCTTGCCCAACTAGGTCCAGTGCTTTACAGTAGAAATGTCTGTGAATATCTTCAGTCTCTTGTTCAGTAGCAGTTTTTGTTATGCTAGTAAAATTTGGGTTGCAGTCTGTGTGCCATGATTTGCCTTCTTCACAGCCATTTCTAACTTACTGAATTTTTTACCACTATTTTATGAGGCTAGAGATTACATATGTATGTGTGCAGCTAACGTATGACTTGTCCCTAATATACAGAAATGAGCCCACTTATTGTAGTTGGTGTCTTGAAATGTGTTTCATGGATGCATTGAAAATATGTCACCTATAGTCTCTCTTGATCTCATTCTCTAGGAGCCAGTGGAATGCACGTGGGAGGTAATAGTGTTGTCTCCATGTAAAGAGGAAATTGTGGTTTAACCGAGTTAAGTAACCTGTTCAAGATAACCCTGGTCTGTTTGTCTGCTGTTGTTAGCTGCCACAGATCACCCCCTGACTTGTGGTGATTTGTATGCTCAACAGAACCAAAAAGACCTCCTGACGCTACACCATCTCTGCTCTGTTGTGGATTAAACTATTGTGATCTCTAGAGTTTCCTCTGGCTAATTCTTTTGAAGCAAATCATCAAGACTTTCTTCCTAGTCCGTCTTAGTCTGGAAGCTCCAGTGCTACCTGTTCAACATCATAGCAGCGTGCAACCCTCTGTTAGCAAAGGAGTGGGACTGTGCATGTGATGCGTTGGCTGGTAATGCAAACTGGGGCTCCTGCAGGGAAGGCAAGAATTATACCATTGAACCATCTGTTGGTTTGAAACCCTTATAATATTTTTTATCATTAGATTTTAGAAAATTACTTAAAGGAAAGAGAACATTGTAAGGAATTCTCTTGTACTCACCATTTGCTACCTTGAACACTACCAAAATTTGCCTGTTTGGGAGCCTACAGCCTTTTTTTTTTAAAGTGATTTTATGTTGCGTTTTGGTCGGCATCTACAGAGCAAATTAGAGTCCCATTTGACAATTTCCACACAGATTGCTAGTGACATTAGTTTAATTTTTCACAGTATGTCAGCATTCGCCTTAATTGCATTCTGGCTATTCTGTCCTAGTACTATAGTTTCCCTGCCCCCTTATCTTTTCATTTTTGCTTTAGAGTCGCTATGAACCTTTGGTTTCATAGAACCTATTACTTTGAGTTGATTCTGACTCACAGTGACCCTTTAAGGTAGGCTAGAACTGCTCCATAGGCTCTTCAAGGAGTGGCTGGTGTATTTGAACTGCTAATCTTTTGGTTAGCAGCTGAGCTCTTAACCACTGTATCGCTAGTAGGCTCCTTGGTTTCATGTAGACAGTTTTTTAATAGAACAGCATACTTATGAGTAATATCATCTATTTTGTGGGCTAATCTGTTGTTTAGCCTAAAAGGTCACCTCAGGGAATAGTTTCAGTTCAAGGTTTAACTGAAATTATCTCAGGGAATTTTCTTAGGGAATACGCTGCTCTCAGCCGGTCAGGTAAATCTGGACTTTTTTGAAGAGTTCAAATTGTGTTCTACAAAATTTTTCTCCCGTTATATTGGGGTCTGTCTCCTGTGGCCCTGATTGGAATTGTCAACATTGGTAGCCAGGAACCGTCTTGTTCTGGTCTCAGTAGAGGAGGCTGTGGCTCATGTGGGCTGTTATTAATCCTGTAGAGTACTGTCGACTCTGAGACTTTAGTTTTCTTCTTTCTCTTTTGCTTCTGCTTGTTATAAACTAGGATTTGTATCTTAGATGGCTGGTTGCAAGCTTTGAGGATCTCAGGCACTGCTCACTTCACAAAGGTGCAGAACATGAACTTTGTGAACCATATTACGCTAATTGCCTGAGTTGTCCCTTGAGACTAAGGTCCTAAGCCTTCAGGCCCAGAACACTACTCTTACAAGGTGTTTGATTACATCGAAGAAGTATCTGTAAATATGTCCTCTATCAATACATATGCATGCACACACATACCTGTAAATACACATGTATGTAGATTATCTGCCCTTGCACATAGAAACCTTGGTGTAGTGGTTAAGCAGTATGACTGGTAACCAAAGTGTTGGCAATTCAAATCTACCAGTTGGTCCTTGGAACCATGATGGGGCAGTTCTACTCTGTCCTATATGGTTGTTTTGAGTCACGATTGACTTGATGGCAACAGGCTTGTTTTTTTTTTTTTTTCAAATCTGTGCACACATATATACACCTGTACCTACTTGTACACATATATGCCTATACACCTGTGTATATGACTGTACAATTGTATTTTGGCTATTGTTGGTGTTGCTGATAAACTATATGTTATCTATTCGTTAGTATAAACATCTTTTTCTCTTGAGTGCTTCTTAGTAGCATTGTTTACTTTGGCCAAGCTGTGCTTATTTTACCCACATTTGGTACTGCTTTTCTAATTACCAAGATAACAAGTGTCTGTGATCTAGAACATGCTTTTCTTTCTTCCACCTCATCCATCTCTTTTAACCAACAGTGGACACTGGTATCTATCTACCTACCTACCTGCCTGTCTGTCTTATCTATGTCTGTGTGTCTGTCTATCATCTATCTATTCTTGACTTCTTATAAAAGTGGGATCGTACAATATTTGTCCTATGCGATTGACTTATTTCAGTTAGTGTTATGCCTTCTAGGTCTGTCCATGTTATATTTAATTAACTCATCGTTGTTATTTATGGTTGTGTAGCATTTCATTGTATATATATACCACATTTTGCTTATCCAGTTTTCTACCGATGGGCACTTGGGTTGTTTCCATTTTTTTGCTATTGTAAATGGTGCTGTAGTGAACATAGATTTCAGTACATCTCTCCATGTCTCTTTTATTAGATCTCTAGGAGATCTAGTAGACACCTAGGAGTGGAGTTGCTGGATCATGATATATTTCTATTTATTTTTTGAGGAAACATCATACCGTTTTTCATAGTGATTGTACCATTTACAGTTCTTCCACTGATAGATAAATGTTCTACTCTGCCCACATCCATGCTGCCAACATTTGTCATTATCTGTTTTTTTTTTTAGTCCAGGTGAGATGGTATCTCACTGTGGTTTTGATTTGTGTCGTGGATGGAACTGTGTTCCCCAAAAAGTCCGTGTAGCAGTTTAAGTAGGCCATGATACTGCTGTTGTGTGATGTCCTCTGTGTTGTAAATCCTGCCTCCATGATATTAATGAGGGTAGATGAGCAGCAGTTGTGTTGGTGGGTCTGGACTTAATGTGTAAGATTGTTTTGTGCCTTGAGGCACTTTCCTGAGATACAAAGGAGAGAAGCTAACAGAGAGATTTGGGGACCTCATACCACCAAGAAGGTATGCCAGAAGCTGAGTACATTTTTTTTGAAAGGACTAGGATCCTGTGCCTCAGAAGCTTCAGGTCCAGGGGCAGATTGATGACAAGGACCTTCTAGATCCAGCAGTGAAAGCCTTCTCTTGGAGCTGACAGCTTGAAGTTGGACTTTTAACCTACTGGACTGACAAAATAAAATTTCTTTTTTAAAAACCATCTACTTTGTGGTATCTCTGTTAAAGCAGCATTAGTGATTAAAACAATTTGCATCTCTCTCGTGGCTAATGACCATGAGCATCTTTCTGTGTTTATTGGCTGCTTGGATGTCTTATTTAGGAAATGTGTATCTGTTTATTTCCTTTGGCCATTTTTTAATTTGGTAGCTTGTCTGTTCTTGAATTGCTGAAATTTTCTGTGTATTTTGTGTATGAGACTCTTACTGGATATGAGGTTTCTGAAGATATCTTTTCCCTATCACAGGTTATTTTTTGCTCTTTTGATAAAGTCTTTTCGTGAATATAAGTAATTGAGGTTTATGAGGGCCCAGTTATCTAAATTATCTATCTCTTATTATTTGTATATTTTTAGTTATGTTTTTCAGCCTATTTAAAAAACAAAATTAGTCCTGTAGTTTTCTCTGACAAACTGTATAGTTTAGGTTTAACATTTAGGTCTTGAATTCATTTTGATTAGTTTTTCCATAGTGTGTGAGACAAAGATATTGTTTTCTTTCTCTGCAAGTGAATATCCAGTTTTTATCATTAAAGAGACTGTTATTTCCTCATTGGATACTTTTTGAGCTCTTTTTGAAATGAATTGTCTATTAAAAAAAACTTGTAGTCATTTAGTGGGTTCTGAACCATAGTGACCCTGTAGCACAGAGTAGAGCTTGCTCCATAGGGTTTCAAAGGAATGACTGGTAGATTCGAAGTTGTCTGTACGTGATGGATTTACTTCTGGGTTCTCAATTCTGTTCCACTGGTGTGTGTGTCTATCATTGAACCAAATACCAGCTTGTTTCAGTTATAGTGGTTGTATAGTAAGTTTTGGTGACTTCTTACTTTGTTGTTTTTTGGTATTGCTTTGGCTATTTGGGCCTCTTCAGATGTAAAATTGGTTATTAGGGCCTGTAGTCTTTGTTGTTATTGTGAGGTGCTGTCCAGTTGGTTTTCACTCATCATAACCTTGTAACCAAACAAACCAGACTCACTGCCGTCGAGTCGATTCTGTCTCATCATAACCCTATAGGAAAAAGTAAAACTGCCTGATACAAATGGCTGCTGAATTTGAACTGCTGACCCTTTGGTTAGCAGCTGAGCTCATAGTACTTCTGTATTAACTCCACACAGGTTCATAAAAGTCCTGTTGACTTTGGGAAGGTCAAAGAATATTAAAGTTCTTTTAGGCTCATTTTAACTACATCATGTTATTGCTTTCATAGCCATTTTAAATCATTCTCATTGCTCCTAAAAAAAAAAAAAAAAAAAAAAAAAACCCACAAAACTAGGAAAATGTATTTTTATTCCCTTGAGGAGAAAACATGCAGAAAGAAGTAAATTGGAAATCTTAGCAGATGGGTAATTAAAAGCCAACAAAACAGAACTATCCTGAGAGTCAGTATACAGAGTTCTGTGTACTAAGAATGTATACTTTACTTGGGAGGCTGCATATACCCAGTGCTTGAATATCTAGCAGCAGATGAGATGATTTCTCCCGTCTTGAGACCTTCTCTGCTTTCTGGTCTAAGGTACGTCCACACAGTATCCTACTGGCCCAGTGGGGAGTGACTGAAGTGAGCTGATGTGACAGAGCTCTGTTTAGTGGCTTGAATTGTTTTTGGATGAAGCATTGGGTTGTGTTTGATTATCCACATCACTTTTCTGTTATCTTCACATAGATCATAAGATGTGGTTTCTGTTATATCTTAGCTTCATAGTGCTGCTGTAATAGAAATACAAGTACGTGGCTTTAAAGAACAGAAATTTGTTTCCTCACGGTTCAGGAGCCTAGAAGTCGAGATTCAAGACACTGACTGTTAGCAAAGGCTCTGTCTCTGGGCTCTGAGGGGTGATCAGCTTCTGTACCCCACCTTTGCTCCAAAAAAAATCTAACCCTATTACTGTCGAGTCAGGTTCCACTCATAGCTACCCTATAGGACAGAGTAGAACTGCCCTCTGGAGTTTCCAAGGAGCACTGGGTAGATTTGAACTGCCAGCCTTTTGGGTAGCAGACATAGCACTTAACTCAGTACACCACCAATGTTTCCCAGCTTTCCTCATTTTTTGGCAGCCTTTGCATGGCATCTGTTTTCTTCCTCACTTTGTGTTTCGTCTTTAATTTTTCTCTTTGTGTAACTCAGAAGTGATTAGGTTTAGGACATGTACTACACTGATAAGACCTCATTAACATAATAAAGAAAATCCTATTTCCGGATGACATTACATCCACATGTATTAGGGGTTAGGATTCCACCACATAATTTGGGAGGACACAATTCTGTCCATGAGAAGGTAGCTGCATCCTTGAGGCCATGCTCACTGTGAATCCCTGCACCTAGAACAGGGGCTGGTATCTGGTAGTTTCTTGATACGTGTTGACTGTTGTGATTGGAACATGGAGTACCATTTGTTGACAACCTCTATATGGCTTTTAATTTTTGAAATAGATTCACACGAGGAAAAATATCTTTGGCCTGTGTTTAGTGTGTGAGAAAGATTGTTGTTATTTTGAGAACTCAAGCTGAATGTTGAGAAAATTAAACTGATGTAAGTTTTCTCAGAGTATGTTGCCAAGAATAAAATGACTACTGTAAATTGTGCTGAAATGGAAAGGAAAGACAACAAAATCCAAAGGAGGGAGAGATTGTAGCTGGAAAGCAAGGCTGTTTTTCAAAACTGTTATTTCTGTCATGACCTTTTCTTCATGTTAGCTAACGATACAGTCATTTGCTTTTTTCTAATGTAGAAATACATGGCATTCTAGGAGCTTATTTATAACTCCTACTGAAGAGCAAGCTGTGAAGAAGAAAACTCAATTATGCATCTTAAGCACTGGGCTTCAGGTTGATCAGGATGAAATGTTACTCTGCTTGTAGTAGGGTATTTATTGCATCTGAGCAGACATACCTGGCTTGCTTCCCCCTACTACCCTCTGTCTTTTTTTGTTGTTCAGGAAATCAGTTGGGTTGGGTTTCTTGTGTAGGCTGAAACCGATGGTCTTGTACAGAGCTCCTGAGCAGGACATCAATGGGATCTCTGTTAGCTCAATTATCATCAGAGAGATACATTTCTTTCCCAACACTGTGATCTAGGAGAGTTGCCAAGAAGCTAGAGTTAAACACACACATACAAGCAAACAATGTAATTGTTTCATTGTTGCCTTTTATGCTTATTATGCCTGATGTTGGTTGACTAGTATTAAAATAGCATCCACTGGTTGCCTTGCCCTAGGCTATTGCTGGACTCTTGGCATCTTAGTTCAAGTCTGATTCCAGTTGTCTGTCTATGGCACTCAAAGGCTGAGAGTGGAAGAGTCTGTTTTGCAGTTTTGGTCTACATTGAAAAGACCATAGCAGAAACTCCTGAAAGATTTCTCAGATTCACTTTTGTGAACTTAGCAGGTGTGAGACATTTACAAAACTTTTATGTCCATATCTAAGTTTCTTTGTGCCCAGAGTTCTTAACTCGTTTGATAATCACTGTCTATCTGTTTGGCAAGATCTGTAGTGGTGTCTTAAAACTCACCTGTATTTTGTTTATGCTCCAGCTCTTCAGCAGGCCTAGAATGGAACAAGCCAGTTAACATAATTTAGTATGATCTGCTTTGTTTTGTGAATGTCTCTTTGGCAGCCAGGGCTGGCTCCCCTGACCAAGCAAGTTCATGATAGTCAGTGGGTGTTATTATCACCATTTTTTTAAACTTTTATGGTGGTAAAAATATACTTAACAAAAGTCTGGCAGATTAACAGTTTATATATGGATGGAGACTTTATTTTGTTGTAAAAACTTGTGTTGCATTTGCCATATGTGAAGATTCTGTAAAGAAGCAGTTGTTTTTCCATTATCTACTCAAGATACTGTCCCCATATACCTTCAGTAGTCTAAAAAAATAAAAATGACCTCTGTTTGATGGAGACATTTCAAATGATTGGATTAAATAAATTCTTTATAGATGCTACACCATTAGTGAAATGTCTGCTAATAGCTTTGGACCTTGTGACAAATGTGTATTCAGCTCAACAATTTTTCTATCAGGGTACCACTGTGACTACTCTCCTACATTGTATCAGACCAGGAGAGTGTTGTGGGTGGTCCGCTGCCAGTTGAGTGTGCCATGTCCCTCTCTTCCCTACTGCAGTCTCGGTGCCACTGTTAGACTGCAAGATCAGTATGCTCATCGGCTTCCTCCCCCTGACCTAGCTTTGACATGAGGTCTTTGAGTCCTAGCAGCCCCTTCCAGATGGGCCTCTGCTGCATCCCTGCTTTGGTTGCTCTGTGGAAATTTCTTCTCTGCATCTCCTGAGTGAGAAGAGTGACCACTAGCTGTGGTGGCCAAGAAACATTTAATGCATTAAATTTCAATGAATACATCCTAATCAACAAGGAACATCTTTCTCTTTCCCCTCAAAAATATATCATGTGTTATATATTTAGACTTGTTGCCCTATGTGTGCACAAGCAAATGAAACTTAAGCCCTCTGGATCTCTGTTGTTTGTGGCGAAACTAAGTTTTCATTCACTTTATTGGACCTCACGTGAAATCTTTCCCCAGAATAAGCTAATCACTGGAATTTCTTGTTCATTTCACTGCATCATGACAGCTCATTAAACAAACCTCTTGTTGGGGAGTGATTGTAGTGTTGATAATATGTTAGGTACACAAAATATGCAATCACTGTATTTTGGCTTGTGCATCCAGTAGTGGTGAAGAGTCGCCAGTAATCAAAATCAATAGACATTTGTCTATGTAACAGTGCCTGTGAGTTCATGGAGGAAGGAATGATGAAGTAAAAGACCTAAACAGAAGATTTGAAAGATCAGCTTGAGAAGACAAAAGAAAGTATTATAATGACATGTGCAAAGAGCTGGAAATGGAAAACCAGAAGGGAAGAACATATTCTGCATTTCTCAGGCTAAAAAACCTGAAGAAAAACTTCAAGCCTCTACTTGCAATAGTGAAAGATTCTGCAGGGAAGCTATTAAACAACTCATGGACCATCAAAAGAAGATGGAAGGAGTACACAGAGTCATTATACCAGAAAGAACTGGTCGATGTTTAGCCATTTGAAGAGGTAGCATATAACTCAGGAATCAATGGTACTGAAGGAAGAAGTCGAAGCTGCACTGAAGGCATTGTCAAAAAACAAGGCTCCAGGAATTGCAGAAATATCAGTTGAAAGATTTCAACAAACAATTGCAGTGCTGGAAGTGCTCACTTGTCTATGCCAAGAAATACGGCAGACAGCTTCCTGGCCAACTGACTGGAAGAGACCCATATTTAAGCCCGTTCCAAAGAAAGGTGATCCAACCAAATAAGGAAATTATCGAACAATATCGTTGATATCGCACATTCTTGCTCAAGATCATTCAAAAGTGACTGCAACAGTGTATTGACAAGGAACTGCTAGAAATTCAAGCTGGATTCAGAAGAGGATGTAGAGCTATGGATTTCATCACTGATATCAGATGGATCTTGGCTGAAAGCAAATACCAGCAAGATGTTTACTTGTGTTTCCTTGACTATGCAAAAGCATTTGACTGTGTGGATCATACTAAATTATGGCTAACGTTGAAGAGAATGGAAATTCCAGAACACCTAATTGTGCTTTTAAGGAATCTTTATATGGATCAAGAGGCTGTCATATAAACAGAACAAGGGGAGACTGCATGGTTTAAAGTCTGGAAAGGTGTGTATCAGGGTTGTATCCCATCACCATACTTTTTTAGTCTGTATGCCAAGCAGATTATCCAAGAAGCTGGATTAGAAGAAGTGTGAGGCATCAGGATTAGAGGACAACCCATCAACAACCTGAGTTATGCAGATGACACCATCTTACTTACTGGAAATGAAGAAGATTTGAGACACTTACTGATAAAGATCAAGGACCACAGCCTTCAGTATGGATTGCACCTCAGCATAGGGACAACAAAATTCCTCACAACTGGACCAGTAAGCACATTCTGATAAATGGAGAAAAGATTGAGGTTCTCAAGGATTTCGTTTTACTTGAGTCCACAATCAACAATGCCCATGGAGGCAGCAGTCCAGAAATCAAAAGAAGCATTGCATTGAGAAAGTCTGCTGCAAAAAACTTCTTTTTTAATTTTTATTATGATTGAGTAAAAATGTACATTCCCATATAAATTTGTATGCCCACCTATATGCAGCTCCCACTGCTTTCCCTGCCCAGTGACAGCACACTCCTTCTCTTTGCTCCGTACATGAAAAGACCTTTTGAAAGTATTCAAAAGTAGAGATTTCAGCTTGAAGACTAAAATGCACCTTACCCAAGCCATGGTATTTTCAGTCGCTTTGTATGTGTGTGAAAGCTGGACAATGAGCAAAGAAGACAGAAGGAAGAATTGATGCCTTTGAACTACGGTGTTGGAGAAGAATGTTGAATGTACCATGGACTGACAAAAGAACAAACAGATCTGTTCTGGAAGAAGTACCGCCAGAATGTTTGCTTCCAAGACTGTGTCTTACATACTTTGGACATGTTGTCAGGAAGGATCAGTCCCTGGAGAAGGACATCATGCTTGGTAGAGTGGAGGGTCAAAGAAAAAGAGGAAGACTCTCAAGGAGAGGGATTGACATAGTGGCTGCAACAATGAGCTTATGCATAAAAATGATTGTGCCAATGGAGCAAGACCAGGCAGTGTTTCGTTCTGTTGTTGATAGGGTCACTATGAGTTGGAACCAACTTGATGGCACCTAACAATGACATGAGTTCATGGATTTCTCCTCCTGTCTGTGTTTCTGCTTCATCCCTTTCTGAAGAAAGATAGGACAAAAATGGAAAGAAAGTACAAAAACTCCATAGATTAATTCTGAGAGAAAAACAAGATGAAATACCATTGGAAGGGAGTTTGAAGTATTAAAAGTTTGAGGGGTAGGTGGAAAGAGCAGTGGGGGTAATACCAAAGAAAGCAAATAGCAAGTGTCGTGGATTGAATTTGTGTCCTCCAAATGTATCTGTCAACTTGGCTAGGTCATGAGTCCCACTATTGTCATCTGATATGATTTCCCAGTGTGTCGAGAAATTTTATCACTGTGCTGTAATAAGATAGATTAGTAGCAGTCACATTGATGAGATCTGCAAGATTAGATAGTATCTTAAGCCAGTGTCTTTTGAGATAAAAAAGACAGAAGTGAGCAGAGAGGCATGGGGACCTCATACTACCAAGAAAGCAGTTCTGAGAGCACAGCACAAACTTTGAACCTGAGGTTGCTGTGCTGAGATGCTTCCAGACCAGGGAAAGACTGATGACAAGGACTTTCCTCCAGAGCTGACAGAGAGAAAAAGCCTTGTCCTGAGACTTATGCCTTGAATTTAAGGTTTTACCCTCCTAGATTTTGAAAGAATAAATTTTTCTTTGTTAAAGTCATCTACTTGTGGCATTTCTGTTACAGAGCGCTGGATAACTAAAACAGCAAGGCGTCATGGTCTAGACAAGTGGCAGAGTTTTCAGAATAGGAGAACGAGTGACTCTTGTCAATTGTGGATTGTTTGAAAATAGTGTAAGACACAGCTTTCATGTTACTGTGGACTCTGTATTGGAATTCCTTTACATGATGATTTTGAGAGATTCAATATATAGTGGAAATTCTTCTTTGGGATGTAATTTTAACTGTTGTGACATTGCTCTGGACCATATGAGTCATGGCTTTGTACATTTGTGGTAATGATTAATGTTCCAAAATTTTGCTATGATTTAACTTTTAAAAATAATTTAGAACTCATTTGAGATTATTCTTGTGACATCATTAATCTCATTCATAGTTGTTTAGCATTAATTCCCCATGGAAGACAAAGGGGGCTGTAGGGATTGTATATAATTTCCACTTTTTAAAATCTACTCTACAACTCAAAGGAGGTATCAACTAATAGAAATTGGTGTGGCAGTTACCATTTATTCCTAATGCTGGTGATTTATAATTTTATAGTTTTTCTTTTACCCATGGGTAAATTTTACCCATAAAATAAAAAAAAAAAAAAAAGAGAAAATCTGTTGCTAAGGACCTCTTTGAAGTACCGAAAAGTGAAGATGTCACCTCTAAGACTAAGGTGTGCTTGACCCAAGCCATAGTATTTTCAATCACATCTTATGCATGTGAAAGTGTGCAATGAATAAGGAAGGCAGAAGATGAATTGATGCCTTTGAATTTTGGTGTTGGAGAAGTATATTGAATATACCATGGACAGCCAAAAGAACAAATAGATCTGTTCTGGAAGAAGTACAAGCAAAGACAGTGAGACTGTGTTGCATGTTCTTTGGACATGTTGTCGGGAAGGACCAGTCCCTGGAGAAGGACGTCGTACTTAATGGAGTGGAAGATCAGTAAAAAAGAGGAAGACCCTCAGCAAGATGGATTGACACAGTGGCTACAATGATGAACTTAAGACTAAAAATGATCGTGGGCATGGCACAGGACTGGTCAGTGTTTCATTCTGTTGTGCCGTGGGTCATTGTGAGTCAGAACCATCTTGATGGCACCTAACAACAACAACAAAATTTTTAAGAAGGAAGAAGGCAAGGATAGATCAAAAAAGCCCAAGTAACATATCTGTATTTCCACTGAATATAAACAAGATATAAACATATTTTTCTTAGAGTACAACAGTTCTGTGTATCACGTACGGGAGGACTATAGCCTTCATACATCCCACAGGTGTGTTTGGCCCTCATACTTAGAAAAAATTCACTCTCTTGCTAGCATACAAAATGTCAAGATTTTATGTGAAAATCTGACTTCTCTTGAAAAAATTGGAAGGTCTGCACATGCTGAGCCTGTAAGTCCATGGCAGTGACCACCCAGTTGTATTTAGTAGTTTGGCTGATGACATGGGGCGTGGGCAGTTCAGTTTCTCTGATGTCTGCCACTCTGGTATTAGATGCCACTTGCCTCTTTCCTGTATGTAGCCTAGCAGACCCATGCAGGCACTGGTGACTGCTTATCCTGACCAAATAAATCAAAAGTAGGCACAGTGATGAGTTAAAAATTTTGTAACTATTGTCTTTATATGTCGGATCCGACTCGACTTCACTTGGCTTGGCTTATCAGTAATGTTGAATAACTGTATGTTCTGCGTGCTGTCATGTGAAACTAGAGAGCTTATTTCTTTTAACTGAAATATATCATTTTCTTACAAACACCATTTTTGAGATCTTTCAATGGCTTATTTTATTATCTAGATATAATCCTAAACCATTTGAAGATCTCGGAATTTTTTTTGTAAGAAAAGGAAATAAAATTAATTATTCTGATTTTTAAAAATCATATGTTTTTAGATGGAAGTTTGTCTTTTCCAGATTTCTAACTTTTAGGGTATATTTGTAGGGCATGCAAATACACATCAATAAACTCTATTTAATGGTTTGCATTCTAGTGTATACAGTGTGGTTTCTGGATTAAAACTGTCTGGACTTGAATTCTGACTGTCATTACAAGTTATACGACCAAGATGTGCTACAGCTTCTCTACATTTTGAAATTTTCATTAGAAATTTGAGAATATTTATAGTATTTACCTTAGACATTTGTTTTTGATGATTTAATGGGATAATCTAGACAGAGCAATTAGCTCAGAATAAAAATACAATAAAATTAGCTATTAGTAGTAGTTGTATTTCTAGGTAAAAGGTCTTCAGTGCTATTTATTACAAGGTTTTTTTTTTTTTGGATAAAAATGTGGGCACAACATTGGGAGTATGGTAGGCATGTCTACCTCATCTCTCAGGTGTAATCTTGGAAAAGTATCCTGGCCAAGTAGCCAAGTGCCGTCGAGTCGGATCCTACAGAGTCCTTTTATCCTAAGTCTTAACACACTGATGTTTCATCTAGTACCTTTGGTCTTCATCTGTTAAGTAAGGACACTTCATCTGGTAGGGTAAGATGGGGTAGAAATCTCTGTAGTGATCATTTGAGGCTATTGATAGAATGCTGCATAGACTGTTTTCTATGATGAAGATAAACTTAGTCATCCGTTTCCCAATGTCACACATTTTTCCAAGCTGTGGTATTCAAATGTAGAAAACGATAAGTGTAAAACTATGGCCCAAAGTTAGGCAAACTACTGATTTCTTGATACACAGATATACTTTGTCACTGATGTGTCACTTGCCGTGTAATTACAAACCTTTGCTTTTTTGATGACTTTGACTTTTTGCTGCAGGGAGAAATACCTTGTTTTATAAGGGATTCACAAGAAAATTTTTTTTAATCATCATGAACTAACTTGAGAAAGATGTCCTGCAACAACAGAAATTTATGATTATGTTTTTACATTTTGTTCGTCTTCCATGGAAAATTTGATTTTAAGTGGAAAGAGAGAGAAATGGTATCGCAAAAAACTATTTCTCGAGTTAGGAATTGCTGCTTTCTTGCATCACGGGAGTCCACTTTACCGATCAAGTCGTGTCCTTTCTGAGGAAACAGAAAGCAGTATTTCACTGCTATAAATGAAGATTGAGTGTGATGGATTACACTTGAGGAAGACGTTATTATAAATGATTGGAAAAACACAAATCCATTTCAGCTATAGGGTTTTCAGTGTAGAGGATCTTGTGAATTTCGTCTGGCTGCTGTTGTCTTTGTTGTTAAATTTATTCCATTTCTGTCACTGCCTGTTAGGTGAATGTTTTGCTTTTATCTGATAACTTCCGAAACCCAAGTTATTTCTCCGGAGGCTATAAGGCAGAAGACTCTTTCAGTAGCTAGTTCATTCTGAAGAATGAAGCTGTTTTTCCTGAAGGAAAGGTGTGTTGTCAGACATGGTTTTAGTCCCCTGCTGTGTCTGTGTAAACTATGCTGTACTGCAGAGAACAGTAAGATGAAATTATCTGAGAAAGGAAAGTTCAGGGAATCCTTCCAGTTGTTTTTATTACTAACTGCCAGGAAACAATTGAGGAATGCGCTGTTTTCATTCTCTCTTGCCTTTTCTAGGCCTGAGCACACCGGCCTTAGAGGCACTGGTACATGAAGTGGTGTTCAGCGGGAGGCACTAGGCAGATGACACATACTTGTCAACATTTCACTGTCTTTCTCTAGAAAAGCACACTCAAACCTCAGATGATAGGGAAGCTGTTGAAGATAGTAAAGATGCCACACTTTCAATGGAGATGGTTGGAAAGTTGCCGTGTTACTATGAAAAAGCATTTTAATTATGTTTACTCATTTCTTTTGTTTTTTTATTACTGTGTTATAAAATGTAACGAATGCATTTGCCAATGCATATTTTTTCACAGGCGCAGTCAGTAAAACCAATTATATCAGTCATGTTGTGCCTCCATTCCCAATGTCTGCTGCCAAGTTTGCCTGACCCCTAAACAAAAAACTCTATGCTACCTGCATATCCTGTGCATAAGACGACACGGCTTAAAAAATATGCCTTTTGGTGTGGCTTCTTTTTTTTATTCTTCTTGTTATGAGTAAATTTATATGCACAGACCCTTATCTGTATATCTGCATCTAGGTGGTGTAGTGGTTAAGTTCTGTAGCTACTAACCCAAAAGTCATCAGTTTCAATCCACCAGTCCCTTCTTGGAAAGTCTTTGGGGGAATTCTATTCTGTTCTATAGTGGCACTATAAGTGGGAGTTTGCTCAGTGCTGGTGGGTAATAGTGTCGTGCATTGAACTGTATCCTCCCCCAGAACAGAACAAAATGAAAAAAAAATGCATGCATCAGTTTGGCTGGGCCATGATTCCTGGTATTGTGGTGTGTGTGTGTGTGTGTGTGTGTGTGTGTGTGTGTGTGTGTGTGTGTGTATGTGTGTGAGACAGACAGACAGACAGACAGAGAGAAATTGTCCTATATGTTGTAAATCCTGCCTTTATAGTGTTAATGAGGGAGGATGGGAAGAATGACAGCAGGTGTGTTAGTGAGACAGGACTCAAGGGACTCAATTTACGATCTTGGATGTCCTGGATAGTGTCTAGAGGCCAGAGGAACAAGTCAAGCTGGGGTCTCCAAGGATAGGCATTATGTCAGATGGTCTGGCAATAGCCAATAGTGTGATATTAGACAGAAATGGGGTGCAAAGGAGGACAGGCAAAAACACCTGTATGTGGATGCTCAGTGCTTTTCACTGGAAAAGGCCCACGATACGCAAAGTTTGGACCACTACAAAAGGATCATTTTGAAGTGCTGTGCTTTTAACTCAGAATCTCCCATAGTACTTGGGGTTAATAAAAGATTTGAATTGGTGCAGATTAAAGAATATAACACACAGAACTGAAACTTCATTTATGACCAATTAATAAAATTAATCACTTTTAAATTCATGGAACATTAAGAAATACATAAGAAGAAAATGTAGAAAGCTTATGGTTTATTAAAATGGTAATATACAGTTAGTACTTATGTAAAATGCTAGAAATTTTCTAAAGGGGGAAAATCTTATGTGAGATAATGTCTTATATAAATGCAAATCATTACTATCGTAGTGACTGTGCTATAGAAGAATCTAAAGGCTAAAGGCTATTTAAAAACTCAATTTCAGATGTGAGAAAGTCAAACATTTTAGTGGAGCTGTGATTAAACACGGGAATCTTTTTCCTTTTGAAAGACCTGTACCATGTTTTCCTCATTTCTTTCATTCTCTTTTTCATCTAGGTCTTTGAAAAATTCAGTCTTATTTTCCTGCCTCATCACCCTAAAGCCAATCCCAAGTTGTTTCTAGAAATGCCTGTCTTTTAGAGGCTATTCCTAGTGTTTTACTAAAGACAAGCAGACTCTGCTTAGAATTCACTAGTTATGCATCCAGTCAGGTCCACATCTGGGCTGGGGGAC
Source organism: Heterohyrax brucei (assembly GCA_028571685.1). Classification (NCBI taxonomy): domain Eukaryota; kingdom Metazoa; phylum Chordata; class Mammalia; order Hyracoidea; family Procaviidae; genus Heterohyrax; species Heterohyrax brucei. The sequence goes on along the minus strand of CM053143.1, from coordinate 113,009,143 downwards.
TATAGCAATGGAAAGTCATGATGTCTGTCCTTCTAGTCTTCAGTCCTTTGAGTCAGAATGCAAATTAAATAGATACATTCTAGATTCTAATTCTCTTAATGCCCTGTAAAATTAATGAGTATCAATCATGTTGGAATATCTTATTTTTGTTGGAAAACTTGGTAATGTCTGGGTAAAAATCAAAACTTTCTGAACTAAACCTACTCAGTGACTATTCTTAGACAAAGGCAGTTTATAAAATACTTTCACCAGCATCTCTGGCACATGCTAGTAAATCTTACCTTTTTATAGCATGTCACAGTTTATAAAGTGTTTCGAATAACCTCATCTTATTATTAGGTCCACCAGTCTTCCATGTGGCAGTCTTCTGTGTCCTGCTCTGACTGGATTTTTATGTTGGCTTCAGAAAATGCAAGGATCTTGTAAGAAGTAACATGATTTTGTTGAAAACACATCAAAATGCTAAATTAGAAGACTTGAGTTATAATCTCAGCTTACTGTGATCTGGTTCTATTACTTTACTGCTCAAGCTTTCTGTGCACTCATGTGTGAAATGAAAACATGAGGTAGGTAACAGTTCAAAAACCAAAACCAAATCCACTGCCATTGAGTCAATGCTGATTCATAGTGACCCTATAGATATGAGGTAACAGTTAAGACTCTTTAGTTCAGTTGCCTCATAGTCTTGCCAGAGTTGGATAGTGAAAAAGAAGGAATAAGAATTGATGTCCTCAAACTGTAGAGTTGGCAAGAGGATTGAATATACCATGGACTTCAAGAAGAATGAATGGCTATATCAGTCATAGGAGAAATACAAACAGAATGCCTCTTAGAAGTAAGAGTGGTAAGACTTGGGCTTGTTTAGTTGGGACAAGTCATCAGGAAAGACCAGTTACTAGAAAAGGATATCATGTTTGGTAAAGTAGAGGGTCTTTGAAAATTAAGAAAACCTTCACTGACATACGTTGACATAATAGCCACAATGTACTCAAACATACCAGTGACTACGCAGATGGTTCAAGAATGGGCAAGGCTTTGTTATGTCACACGTTAAGTTCACCATAGGTGGGAGCTAACTCAATGGCAGCTAACAATGATGACACAAGTAGTTATTGTTGTTAACTGACCATGTGAAAGTATAAATATCTTAAGACAGTTAAGAATTTATTATTTTTCAGGAGTCATCTGTGGATCATGTGGGCAGTCCTAATATAATATGGACCAGGTTTGTCTGATCTCATGGGGCTGGCCTATGCTTCTGCTGTCAGCTAGTGGGTTGGCTCAGGGCTGGCTCATCTGAAATGGTGTTGCTCACGTATCTGGCAGAAAACTAGCTGTGGCTGGACAAAAAGGTAAGATCATCTTGTAGGCTAGCTCAGATTTTACATAGGGCAAAAGCATGTGTCCTAAGAAAATGAGCAGATGTGTGAAAGCCTCTTGAAGTGTCTCAACTCTACCAATGTTGTTCTTGATCACAAGGCCAGCCTAGATTCAAGAGAGGCAAAGACAGACTCCAAAGTCTCTTTGAAAGGGTGTAGATACAATAGATGCGGAGTAGGTTGGGTGCTCTTGGTGAAGAATTAAAGCTGAATTTTGCAGTTAATTTACTATAGGCCACTTAGGGCTCCAACTTTTTGTTAAACCTGCAAGTGATCTAATAGACCATCTTAATACCTACAACTGTACTTGGGAGAGGGAAGAACGACTTCATATTGCCAAGAAAGCAATGCCCTGAGTAAGGAGTGTCCTGTGGACCTGAAGTTCCTGTGATGGGATGCTTCATACCAAGGGAAGACTGATGCATCATAAGGACCTTCCTCTAGAGCTGACAGAGAGCAAAAGCCTTCCCCTGGAGCTGGCACCCTGAATTTGAACTTATAGCCTCCTGGACTGTGGGAGAATGAACTTCTCTTTGCCAAAGCCATTCATTTGTTGTGTTTTGTTATAAAAAGTGTCAGATGACCAAGACAGCAGATTACAGAGTAATCAAGGGACCCAGCTTCTGCCATCTCATGTGATGTGGTCCTTATTCATGTGGCCAAAGCTGATCCAGCAACATAAACTTTTATTCTAGCCCATAGGAAGAAGGGAAAAGAAAGTGGTGAAGAGCTGCTTTTTTTAGGGCCATGGACTAGAAATTGCACATGTTAGTTCCATTACGATTTCATACACCAAATCTGGTACCACAGACACACTCAGCTGCCAGAGAGACTGGGTAAGATAGTCTGTGTGCCTTAACACCTAAATGTCTTGCTAGAATTACTTCCTTCATTGTCAAAAGCCAAGCACTTACATCACAAGTGGATGCCTTAACAAAGAGAAATTTATTCTTTCACAGTTTAGAAGGCTAGAAATCTAAATTCAGGGTGCCACATCCAGGGGAATGCCTTCTCCTTGTCAGCTCTTGCAGGAGATCCTTATCATCAATCTTCTTCTTGTCTATGAGTTTCTCAGCACAGGTACCTTGAGTTCAAAGGACTTATTCTTTTCCTTTCTCTTCTTTCTTGGTGGTACGAAGTTCCTATGTTTCTTTCACTTCTCTCTCCTTTTTTTCTCCTGTAAGATGAAATGGTGATGCAGGCCATACCCCAGGGCAACTCTGCTTATATTGGGTCATAGCTGTGACCCTAATAAGGGCGTTATGTTGCACCCTAATCCTCTTTAACATAACTTAATCTTTTTTATTATACTGAAGATCATCTGGGGCTAGTTGTGGCAGTACATCAAGAGGGAACTGCTGGAAATTTAAGCCAGACTTGGAGGAGAATGTGGAATGAGGGACATCATTGCTAACATCAGATGGATCCTTTGTAAAAGCAAAGAATACCAGAAAGATGTTTACCTGTGTTTTATTGACTATACAAAGACTTTGGACTGTGTGGAATATATTCATTAGGACAAATTTTGGATAACACTGAGAAGAGTGGGAACTCCAGAACACTGAACTGTATTCAGGAGGAAGCCGTGTATAGATCAGTCGTTCTAACAGAACAAGGGTAGTTTAAAGTCAGGAACAGTGTGCATCAGGGTTGTATCCTTTCACTAATTCAGTCTGTATGCTGAGCACACAGTCCGAGAAACTGGACTATATGAAGAACGTAGCATCAGGACTGGAGGAAGACTCATTAATAATGTATGATACGCAGATAACACAAACAGTATCTGCTGAAAGTGAGAAGGAGTTAAGTACTTACTGATGAAAATCAAAGACTACAGCATTCAGTATGGATGACACTGCAGCATAAAACAGAATCTCTCACAGCTGGACCGGTGAGCAACATCATGGTAAATGGAGAAAAGATTGAAGTTGTCGAGGATTTCATTTTACTTGGATCTACAGTTGGTATCCATGGAAATAGCAGTCAAGAAATCAAGCAGTGCATTGCTTTGGGCCAATCTGCTGCAAATGACCACTTTGAAGTATTAAATAGATACTGCCTTGAATACTAAGGTTTGCCAGAGCCAAGTGATGGTGTTTTCAGTTGCCTTATATGCATGTGAATGCTGGCTAGGTGAATAAGGAAGATCTAAGAATTGATGCATTTGCATTGTAGTGTTGGTTAAAAACACTGAATATCCCATGGACTGCTGAAAGAAGGAACAACTCTGTCTTAGAAGAAGTATAGCCAGAATGTTCTTAAGCCGTGAAGCACACTCTTCACCATTTTCATTTTCAGTCTTATAGACCAGTCCAGTCTTTGTCCAAGGACTTGGCTTTGGAGATGGTTTCAGTTGTGGGCTAACACAGAGTCTGGCGACCATGTCTTCTAGGGACCTTCCATCCGTCAGACCATCAAGTCTGGTCTCTTTACTGGAATTCAGGTTTCGCACCCCACATTTCTCCTGTTCAGGGACTCTTTGTTGAATTCTTTGTTAGGCAGTCATTGGTGGTTCACTTCAGTAATTTTAACTTTTATGCCATCTGTAGATCTGTTTCTCTTCTCTGTTCTTTAGGTCATGTGGTATGGCTGTGTCTTCTGGTATAATGATAATTTCTGAATGAATGCCAGACATTGTATGTGAAAAATTGTGGAGCCAATTTGAAGATTTGGTTGCTATTATCCGCCTTAAAAAGGTACCCTGGTGGTTCAGTGGTTAAAGCATCAACTGGTGACCCGAAAAGGTCTGCTATTTAAAAACTGTATGGCTGTGTGGGAGACAGATGTGGCAGTCCACTTCTGTAGAGATGTATGTACAGCCTTGGAAACTCTACAGGGTCACTGTGCACTGGAATCAATTTGAAGACAGTGGGTTTGGTTTGAGTATCCCCCTTCAGGGAGGATTTACTTTTACTCCTGGCAAGAAATTTGGGTATACACAGACTACCTGAATCAATTTGAGGAGTGAGCAGATTAGAAGCTGGGCTTTATTCCCTGTAAGGCCATACATATTTCTTGTTCACTCTTATTCTTAGCTTGGTGTTTTCACCAGGGCCCTGAGATCCTCCTCCCTGGGGAGTTTTGAACTCCCAACTTTTGTCCTGTCAGCCCTCTAAGAATGGGAGAAGCATTGCTCAGCTTCTCAGGGTTGGAGCCACTGCGTGACATTAGCAAATGCTTTGAGAGAAAATAGCATTACTGAGTATGAGGTTTATTTCTTCATGCTTTCTGTTTTTCTCTGGAATCTTCACTCATGTTGTTGGTGCTTTTGTTGGTCTTCTATCTTGAAACAGATAATTGTATCTTTCTCAATTTGTTCTAGTTCTTATCGGGAGGATTGATTTATTATATGTTAGCTTACAATTACTACAAGGTAGAAAATCCAAGACACAGGGTTAGAAAGTGAGGCAAAGCACACCAGTTCTTGTACCTTGTTTGCAAATGTTCCCTGCCAAAAGACCAGTTCTTCCTTCTGGAAAAGCATGACTGTCCAGAATATAAGCCTTAGTTTATGACTGGCTACTCTATCCAAAAACCTATGGAGACCTACCACCTACTCCCTGTTTTTCCCTGTTCATTCGATTAATTTAGTGCCTATCTGACCATACACTGGGACATACAGGTGAATGAGGCTCAGTCTCTTTTCTAAGGAACTTACAGTTTAGTAGGCTACATTGTTACTAATGCGTTTCTTTCAAAATGTTGTAGTAGCTGTGTTTATACTAGTACTCTTCATGTAAAATATTGAACTTTGAATTTGATATTATAGTTTTCAAAAAGGTACCTGACATATATTTTAGATATCTTGGAAACCCTGGTGGTACAGTGGTTAAGTGCTGCAGCTATTAACCAACACATTGGCAGTTCAGATCCACCAGGTGCTCTTTAGAAACTCTGTAGGGCAGTTCTACTAAGAATCGACTGGACAGCAGTGAGTTTAGTTGATGACTGATGAGTCTTTTTTCAGTAGGGCAGATGATACTAATTCTAACTATTAAGGTGGTATTGATGATGATGATAAATGTAGTTATTATACTACTATTAATTGGCATTTACTGTATGTTAATGAAGTTCAGTTTTAAGTTCTTTAATTGTTACAAAACCTCATGAATTAGATACTGTTTATGTCTCCATTTTACAGATAAGGAAATTGAGACAGAGTGCTTAAGTGATTTATCTAAGTTCACCTAGCTGGTAAGATTTTTAATCCAAGCAGTTTGAGTGCATGTTGTTAGCCACCATGCTATACTTAGATGGGAGTTCCTGGTGAAGCAAACTATTAATATACTAGGCTGCAAACTGAGAGGTTGGAGGTTTCTGTTTATCCAGAGGCACCTTGGAGGAAAAGCCTGACAATCTACTTCTGAAAAAATCAGCCATTGGGAACGCTATAGAGTACCATTCTACTTTCAGCACACGTGGGGTCACCATTAGTTGGAATTGACTTGATGGCAACTGGTGTGTTTAGATGGGCAAGTTGATACAGTGAAAAGTCATTATTGGTAAAGGAACATCAACTATGTGTTGATCTGGGTGAGCATTTTACTGACACCTTTAAACTATGTTCCAGCACTTGTAATGATGTGTTTAGTGCTTGTGGTTATACTGCTTTATGTTTTTCTTATGTTGCTTTATGCTTTAGCTATATTAGGACTTTTTGAGGTAATTCCCCTTAATGTTCTGAGTCTGCCTTTTTATGTAGCCAATAAAAAGTATACCAATTCAAAAAAGTCCATGATAACTATTTGCCTGTTTTATTTCCCCAAGATGGCTTTTTATGGGTTTCCAATTTAGAATACAGAATATGGACCTACATGAAGTAGGAAATAACTTGCTTCTTGTAGAGCAAATATAGAATCATCTCTGAAGAGTTCTTTCTCCCTCTCACATCTGTAATGTATGATCCAGTACTTCCTCTGGCCCTCTGGATTTCTCTTGCAGACAGATGACAGTGTTTGAAGTCTCTTTTCCCTCATCCTCTCTTTAAAGAAAGCTGAGTTTACTAAAGAGAATGAACAGTGGTTTGTACATAGCATTTTTGGTTTTACCCCAGTAATATTCAGAGTGTAACTAAATATAAACCTAATCTGAAACTTGACACTCTTTGCTTCTGAAAGGTGTCACAGTGTACCAAATGGCATTTTTACTGCTGTCCACCACATTTTAACAAAATGCTAGCTCCTTTGTTTGAAGCTTGTACAGTGTTGGCTTTCTACTGGGCCAGTTTTAGTTTCCCTTAAAATATTGTGATTGCTGTCCTGCTTTTTCCTTCCCCTTGGTTGTTCTCCTGTGGAGGATAGAGGGTAGCAGTAGATTCCAAACAACCCATCTGTTGTGTGATGAATTCATCTGGTTTTGGAGCCAGCCTTCTGATGAAGAAGCTAGGCAGGTGCTAAAAGATTCTTGGAGATGCTTTCTCCCTGGGGCCATCGCATCTCATTCATTCTGAACCTTGTTGGATTTTGTGAGGGTGCTTTGTGTGCAATATGTCTGGCAAGACAGAATAAAAGAAGGAAGCAGGCAGCAACAATTTCTGAAAGTTGGCAGCTCCTCACTGGGGAGTTTAGAGGTAAGTTATGATCCAGGTTGGGACTGCTGCACATACTACAAGAAGCATTTTCAGAGTCCAGCGGGCTTCACTAATGAGTTGTAAACTACAGGCTGCCCTTTTGTTCCTGGAATACAGTTGATGTGAGCCATTCAGAGTTAAGTTTTTTTTGTTTTTAAATTACTGTGCATTCATCATATTTGCCTGAACAGTATTACTAAGATCAGGCAGTTAACGGGAAGCAGGGAATTCTAATTTCCCTGGCTGCATCTAGTTTTAGCCATGCTTATGTTGGCTAGTAGCCGTACTACTGTTTTGCTTGTGTTCTCTGTCCTGCAGTGCAACTAGTCAGGTGGCTCATGGAACCCCTGGGCTAACGCAGAGGATAACATTGTTAAGGTTGTCCCAACTCCAGCAGTCTAGCTCAGATAACCCTGAGTTGGATAAATCAGAGTCTGAATCCTGGCTCTGCCACATGCCTACCATAACCTTGGCCAAGTTGCTGAACCACCTAGCTTTAGCTGTTACCTCGCCAGTGGGGAGGGTGATATCTACCCCACCAGTCACTGCAAGACGATGCATGGACATCATCAAGCACAATGTCTAGTACACAGTGAGTGCCCATTAGACTCTAGTTATTGTTATATCTAGCTGTTATTATTATTAAAAAACCAAAACCAAACCTATTGCTGTTGAATCAATTCTGTCTCATAGCAACCCTACAGGACAGAATAAACCTGTCCCATAAGGTTCCCAAGGAGTGGTTGGTGGATTGGAACTGCTGACCATTTGGTTGGTAGTTGAGTGCTCAACAACTATGTCACCAAGGCTCCATTATTAGTATTAAACCCAAACCAAACTCACTGCTGTCGAGTCAATTCTGACTCATAGTGACCCTGAAGGACAGACTAGAACTGCCTCATAGGTTTCCAGAGAGCACTTGGTGAGTTTGAACTGCTGGCTTTTGATTAGCAGCCATAGCTCTTAACCACTATAACACCTGGGTTTCTATTATTACTATTAGGTATCATCAAGTCCTTGAACTGGATTAGATACTAGTGAAATATCAACAGAGGTGCAAAGAATGTTTTTAATGAGACTGTCATGCCTTTTACTATTAAAGACACTATTTTTCAACACAGTATTAATTCTGTTACATTCGTGAAAAACTTTTTCTGTCACAGGTTTATTTTTACAAAGAAATCATAACTCGTTGCTATTGAGTCAATTCTGACCCATGGCTAACCCCTGTACTACAGAGTAGAACGGCTTCCTAGACTTTTCTTGGCTTGAATCTTTATATAAACAAACCATCAGGTCCATCTTTCATGCTTTCACTAGTGGGATTTGAACCACCAACCTTTAGGTTAGTAGTTGTATGCAAACCATTTATGTGACCTGATAACCTTATCTCCACAAATAAGGGAAAGTGAATGTGGGCGTCATTTGAGCTGAGAATCAGTGTGGCGTAGAGGCAAGAGCACAGGACTCGTGAGGAAGGTGTCTCTTTCCTTCCACAGATACCTCTGTTGTGGTTGTTGTGCGTCACAGTTGAGTTGATTTCAGTTCACAGCAAGCCATGTGACAGAGTAGAGCCACCCCATAGAGCTTCCTAGGCTGTAATATTCCCTGGAGCAGACTGCCAGCTCTTTATACAGTGGAGCCACTGGCTGGCTTTGAATCATCAACTTTTCGGTAATCAGTGCAGTGCTCAACCGCTGTGCCTCCAGGGATCCTTCCAGTAGCTGTGTTCGTCCCTAGTTTTTGCCAGTTAAATACTAGCTGCTTCACCTGGCCTTGGGACCTGCATAATGCAACTCCAGCCCGTTTTTCTAGTCGTACTGAGAATGAACTTTGAATTTGGGTGCTGTCCCTTACTAGCTGTGACTTTGAAGAAGTTAATAAACCTCTCTGAGCTTCAGTGTACTTGTTCATAAAATGGAGATGAGGTGATAATGCTGATTCACCAGAAGTTATTTGGAAGCTTAGTCCTGATATATAGTGTAAATAAAGTCTCATTAATTAATACAACAGACAAATTATTGCCATGTGCTTTCTTAAGGTATTATTTTAATAGTGTCTTGAGCTTGAAGAATCCCATTGTTATGGTTAAGCTTGCTGTTTTGTTCCCGCATCGCTCTTCGTCACAAATTGTATTCATACATTTATTTTTTATCTTTGGTTCACTTTTTATCTCGTTCCCCTAGGCTGAGGGCTGGGTTCATGTCTGTTTTGCCCGTGGTTGTACACTTAGCATGGTACCTAGTGCATGATTACCAAATTAGTGGCCATCTAGTCAGCTCCAGCTCATGGTGACTCCAGGAGTATCAGACCATAACCGTGCTCCATAGTATTTTCAGTGGCTGACTTTTTTGGAAGTAGATTGGCAGGCCTGCCTCCTGATAGGCCTCTGGGTGGACTCAGACCTCTGACCTTTGCTTAGCAGCCCAGTGTGTTAACCATTTGCACCCTCCAGGGACTCCAGCATAAAGTTAGTGCTCAGTAAATATTTGTTAAATATCTGGATGAGAGGGTAGCCAGCAATCAACGGTGATATTTTTCCTCTGTGAGTACATGTAATTTGTCATTTCATTTCATATGGCTTTGTAATATCACCTGTTAGGTTGTCTTGTTAATTAGCTCCTGTAAAATTGCTAATTGTTTTCATATACCCTCCATTAGTTTGTAAGCTCCTTAAGTGCTGCAGCCGTGGATAATATTTGCATCCCCCACAGACAGTACAGTGCTTTGCACAGTAATTATTTGTTGAATAAATGAACCAGGAAAGCAAAGATAAAAAATTAATTCCGAAGCTTTCGCCGAAGATTAAACTTTGGGAAAAAGGAGACCAGGATGCCTTCAGTCCTCTTTTTAGCATTTCCATCTCTTGTGTTGTGGTGGGGATAATTGATGTTGAAAGAGATTAGATGACAGGCTGCAACATCAATGCTCTGACCTTCTGTCCTTGTGTAACCTCTGTGTCCTGAGCTCACTGATCCCATCTTGACTCCACGGGCAGCCCTGCTCCATGGCCCCACAGGTGTCTTCTGCTGAGATTGACTCTGCTTTTGAATTTCTGTCTCAGATCATCTCTTTCATTCTCTCATGTTGAGCAGCTGCTTGTCTTCATTTTGCCTTCTAGCAGCCCGGTCCACTCTCTCTTTCTCAATGCTCTTTTTCGTCTTTAACACCTTTCTTTACCCTCCTGGCCTTCTTAGTCGTCTAGGACTCTAGTCTTCCTGTGCACCTTTACGTGCCTGCTGTCAGCTTACACCTGCCTGACCCTTTACCTGCCTCGATTTGGTTCCTTGAAACCATAAAATCTGACCTTAGCTGGATCCTCACTGCTGGTAAACAACCTTTTATTATTTTTAGAAGTCTCCATATACCTGCAATTCCACATCTTTGCAGCTTGCCTCCAACTCTCCTGTGCTACCACCTTTCAATAACTTGGATAAAGTAATTTCCCCATCACCGCAGAGCTGGTAATTGGCAAAAATGAGATCTGAACCTAGTCAGCCCGGCTCCAGAATCACTGTCCTCTACCGTCTCTTTAGGTGTTTTGTATGTGCCCGTGTAAAACAATACCAAACCTTTTGCCATGGAGTCAGCTTTGACTCGTGTTAACTCCTATGTATAACAGAGATGAACTTCATAAAGTTTTCTTAGTTTTTGTTTTTTGTTCTTTTTTTTTAAGAAAAGTTTAAAAGTTGTTTAGTTTGTTGTGAATATGCATAGTAAAACATACACCAATTCAACAGTTTATACAGGTACACTTCAATGATTGTTTACATTTTTTGAGTTGTGCAACCATTCTCATCCTTTTTCTAAGTTGTTTCTCACCTGTTAATGTAAATGTGCTGCCCCTAAGGTTCCTCTCTAATTTTTCAAGTTACTCTTTTTTTTTTAAGTGTGATTAAGTGAGAGTATACAATCCAAATTAATTTTGCATGCCTGCCTATCTACAGCTCTTTCTGCTCTCCTTGCCAGGTGACAGCACACTCTCCTTTTCATTCCATGCTTGTCATATCCTCTTAATGTGCTCCTGTCCCCTCCTCTACATCCTCTTTTCTCTCATCTAGAAAGAGATCAGTGGGACAGCATCCTATAAATGCAAAGAACCATAAAGTACACACACCGTATGGTCACATTGTGTCTCTGAGTCCAGTCCATTTTTGTCCGAAGAGTTGCCCTCAGTAGTGTTTTCTGGTCAGGGGCAGCAGCAGGTCTATCAAGTTACTCTTGTCAATTTAATCCCATATAGACAGTTCTTAAAAGAGCATAATGCTTAAGACAAATGTTTTTTCACTAATAAAGCTAAGTTATTAATTTGGTTTTAAAAAGACTTTAGGGGATATTTTTGGTTTAAGGTTTAAAGACTATCCCAGGGCAGTCAATTTAGGGATTCAGAAAGCCTCTATGGCTTCAGAGAGTCTGGAATCCATGAAAAATTTAAATTCTGCTCTGCATTTCCTCCTTTTTAATCAGGATTCTTTTATAGAATCTTTGATCAGAATGTTCAGTAATGGTAGCTGGAGGCACCATCCGGTTCTTCTGGTTTCATGGCAAAGGAAGTGGTTCATGGAGGTAATTAGCCCCACCACATTCCCTTTTCTCCTGCTCCTGACTGTGCTTTTTCCTCTGTTGCTCCAGGTGAGTAGAGACTACTTCTTGTGCCATGACTGGCCACTTGCAAGCCTCTAGGACCTTAAAGCTACAAATGACTAGGAGATTTAACAGAAGCAGTAAACACATGAATAGGCCAATTAACTGGGATGTCCTATGAAACCATGACCCTAAGCCTCCAAACTGAGGAATCGAATTCCGTAATGTATTTGGATGTATATAAGCAGCCTTAGCACCTACTCTTTTCTTACCCACTGTTGTAAAAACGGTTGTCACAGAACTTTTGGCACTTCAACTTTCTGTAGGTCTCCAGCTTACTGACAACACTTAAAATAATCGGCTGTGCAACCATACCCTCAATTCATGTGATTTTACTATTACCATAAACCCAAACTCAGTACAGGTAGCCCCTGACTTATAATGGGGGTCTGTTCTGATGAACTCTGTCATAAGTTGCTTCTGATGTAAGTTAAATACCTCAGTTTTTAAAGTTTACATTATCAGTGTCTTTATAAATCATAATGTTAAATGTCTGTAGGTGAATATCTGAGAATGATAACATCACCAAATTACACACTGCAACCTTTATGTAGGACATATTACTAATGATAAAATGTACCAAAAAACAAAAACCAAAGGTCGTCAGAAGTGTGGTTTGTTAAAACTAAAATATATCGTAAGTCGTGAACTACCTGTACTCCATAAGCAATAGCTCTCTCTTCCCTTCCACCCCTGGTAACCGCTAATAAACTTTGGTCTCTATACATTTGCCTTTTCAGATAAGTGAGGTCATATAGTATTTGTCCTTGTGATTGAATTATTCCACTCAGCAAAGTCTTCAAGCTCCATCCATATTGTAGCATGTATCAAAACTTAATTTCTCTTCCCTTACATGTATGTAAATTCATAATACCACATTTTGTTTATTCATTCATCTTTTAGCAGGCATTTAGGTTGTTTTTACTTTCTGGCTGTTGTGGATAGTGCTGAAATGAACATTGGTATATAAGTCTGTTGGCTATAATCTTTTTTAAAAAATATTTTATTGTGCTTTAAGTAAAAGTTTATACTCGTAATCTATTTGCCATATTAAGCTCTGAACATACACCACTACGCTACTCTAACTGCTCCTTGCTTCTCTCCCCTTGTGACAGCACACTCCTCCTCTTTACCCTCTACTTCCCTTATTCATTCAACCAACTCATGTCCCCCTCCACCCTCTCATCTCATCTTGGCTGTAATCTTAATGCAAGCAGATCACCAGGCCTTTCTTCTGTGTTGCCCCTGGGTGCATTTGAACTGCCAACCTTTAGGATAGTAGTGTAGCATAAACCATCAAACTATATGGTATGATATTTTAATGATTTTCCTTTACACGAAACCTACTATGCTTGGAATTCTGGAACTTGCTCTTCTTCTTGTGGCAAATCTTTTGGAATTGCAGCTATTCTTACTTTTCCACCGTTGCCACATTCAACTGTTCATTAAAGTCCTCAAAGGCTCTCTTTGCAATATCTTGTACTCCTTTTCCATGCCTAGAGCCATCACTATGATCCACGCCATTGTACCTAGCACATCAGTGTCACCTCTTGGGTGGAAAAGAAAAAGTGAAACATCTGTGAAATGACTCCTTCCTGGCTGCTGCTGGCTGTGCTCTTCACCACATTATGGTAGCCTGCAAAGTTTCCCTTCGGTCTGACTTTGATCATGTTGCCTTCCCTCTTCATATATGGCTCCTTATTTCCTGCCAATTAAATAAAGATTCCTTGGCCTGGCCCACGAGACCTTTATAATGCAGTTCCAACCAGTCTTTCTAGTCATATTTAGAATATCATTATGGATTAAATTGTGTACTCCCCAAATATTTGTTGGAATCCTAACCCTTATGCCTGTAGAGTCCCTGGGTGGCACAGATGGTTGATACTCAACTACTAATGTGAAGGTTGGCATCAGTACCATGGAAGAAAGGCCTGGTGATCAGCCTTTATAAAGATTCCAAAAACTGAACTCCAAACCCACTGCTATAGAGTCAGTTCTGACTGATGGTGATCCCCTGTGTTACAGAGTAGAACTGCTCCTTGGGGTTTTCTTGGCTGTTATCTTTGTGGCTCATGGCCAAGATTTCAGCCAAGAAAATCCTATGGAGCAGTTCTGCTTCCTAACATGGGGTCACCATTGGTCTGACTTGACTCTATGGCAATGGATTTTGTTTGTTTATACCTGTTCATAGGAAACCCTGGTGGCATAGTTGTTTAAGTGCTATGTCTGAGTTCAAATCCACCAGGTGCTCCTTGGAAACCCTATGGGGCAGTTTTACTCTGACCTCTAGGGTCGCTATGAGTTGGACCCAACTTGACGGCAGTGGCAGTGGGTTTGTTTTTACTTTAGTAACTGGTCATATAATCTCTCCTGGGCTCCGACTCGATGGCACTTGGCTGGCTTGGCAGGGTGATTTCTAAATCTAATCACTTATGAGTTAGAAAAAAACCAGATTAGATACAGAGGCAGGCACCCATAGCATCTGTGTGTGATAGATGTTTAAAGAAAGAGTTCTACACAGTTGAAATCTTAATTTGGACTTTTAGCCGCTAGTTCTGTGAGAAAATGAATTTCTGTTATTTAAAGCTGCCTGCTTGTGGTGTTTCTGTTACGGAACCCTAAAGAATCTAAGACAGAATTTAGACATACAAGGCATGACAATTACGTCCATGAACTCAATTGTTCTAAGTGTTACATAGCCCATTGCTGAATGTCACTACAGTCACCTTCAAAGTACCCACCTTGGGAAGCTACGCACCAGTGCCAGCACCTAGTCCACCCTTCAAAGCAATTTTGGAATTCTTTCTAAAATGGCCATTGCACAGGGTGGTACAGTGGCAAGTTCATGAACTTAATTGTTTAGCTGTCTGTGAGGGAGTTTTTAGCCAGTAAACAAGTAACTGCATTGGAACACCCTCCCTACTTACCTGATCTGGCCCCCAATGACTTTTTTTCTTTACCTGAAGATATAGGAAATGTTGAAAGGAGACATTTTGGTGATGTTCAGGAAATCAACAGCTCTGATGGCCATTCCAGTAAAAAGAGTTCTAAAATTGCTTTGAAGGGTGGACTAGCTGCTGGCATCAGCACAGATTCCTATGGGAAGTACTTCGAAGGTGACCACAGTGGTATTGAGCAATGAGGTATGTAGCCCTTCTTCTAGGATAAGTTCACGAACATTGGCCCAGAAAGCCTATGTATTTCCTCATCCATTCCTTTTCTCCTGTCCTTCCCTAAGTCAAGAATAGGCTCTTCCTATCATTATCTGTTACAGTCTTACTTACCTTTCAAAATCTGTTGCTGTTGAGCTGATATTAACTCACAGTGACCCTTTAGGGCAGAGTAAAACTGCCCCATAGGGTTTCCAAGGAGTGGGTGGTGCATTTGAACTGCCAACCTTTTGGTTCGAGACTGAGCTATTAACCACTGTGCCACTAGGACTCCTTGACTCACCCTTCAAGGTCTGTCTCAAGTTCTCCCTCTTCCATTTCCTCGCCTAGCTGCTTTCATGTGCTTTCCCTCCTCCTCCCTCTCCCCACTGGCTTCATCCTCCCCACTGCATTGTATGCCTCACTGTTCTCCCTGTGGAGTCTCTGGGTAGCATGAACAGTTAAGCACTTGGCTACTAAGAGACAGGTTGACAGTTTGAATCCACCTGATATGAAAGGCCTGGTGATCTATTTCCAGAAGATCACAGCCATTGAAAACCCTATAGAGTGCAATTCTAATAGAAAACACAGGGAATCACTACTAGTCAGTGTCAACTCACTGGCAGCTGATTTTAGTGTTTGGTTGGCTCTCCTGGTAGTATCCGTATCTGCATGCTTGCATTAGGCCTGTATTAGACTAGGTTCTCTAAAGAGCAAAACCAGTCAAGTGTGTAAATATATATATATATGTATATATATATATGTAAGATAGATTTGTATCAAGGGAATGGCTCACATGATTGTAGAGGCTAGATTGTCTCTAGTCTGTGGATCAGGATGAAGGCTTCTGTTGAGTCACATAGTAGAAGAGACTGGAGAACCCAAGATTAGCAAGTCAGGTGGCAGGGCTCCTGCCCTCGGGCTGTGAAGATCAACAAATTCCCAGATCTTCAGATAAGCTGATAGCTCAAGTCCCAAGATCTGGAGGCCAGATGAACAGAAGGCAGCTGTACAATCTAGAAGAGGAAGCAGAAAGCTGGAACATATATATGCATACATATGGATACAGGCCGCACCTCCAAGGAAATTTCTTTTAAACTGATTGGTTACTCATAGCAGATGCACTCATGGGAGTGGTCACAAAGAAACACTGAGAGTCGTGGCCTAGCCAGGTTGACACATAATCCTAACCATCACACAGACCCTTCCAGACTACCCATTCCTTGTTCTTCTGTTTACAGTTTTCACATCCTGGCTTAGTACACTGAAAACAGTAAGAGTCAGACTTTGTATTTGTTTTAATTGAATAGAGTCATTTGAATAAAGTTAAATTATATTTAACATGAATTATTTACCAAGACAAGAAGTATACAAATGGATTTTAGAAACATTATCTGTAAGACCTGACATGAAAAGTATTCTAGCTTAACCAAAAATTTTGATTTAATGTGACAACATAACCTTTATGATTTCTGGCTAATTAGTTGGTAAACACTCTTCTTCTGACCTACCCATACTTGTTAAGAGGAAAATAATGGGGGGGGGGGGGGGAAAACACATTAGAAAATTGTTTTTTGGAAGTGTTTAATTTTAGTGGATAAGTTGAATTTTAAGAACAAAATCATTATTAAAATCTGGTATCAGGAACCAAAATCGGATTTTTTTTTTTTTTTTGAGTAAAGAGGGAAATTTATTTTATTCTGATCAATTTATTTTTTCTAGCATTATTGTTAAGATAATACCAAGCCAAACTAAGTTTCACAAATGACTGTTTTACAAAATCTCCTGTTTCCATTACTTTCATTAGCCTGAGGAACATTAGTCTGCAGAGAGTCTTTTGTGAGTTCTTGACTGAAAAACTGCTTGGAGTTCCTTTGTATTTTACATCTGCACTTCTCCTCAGAGTGTCATTGTTTTGGATTGAATTTAAAGGTGACCGTAGGAGTCGGATCTGACTCGACAGCACTTGGCTTTGGCTCGGCATAGGATAAAATAGTGCTCTTGAGTTGTTGGTGCTGGCAGCAGTATTTTACCTGTGAAACCTAACAAAGAGAAATCTTGTGGTGCAATGCTAACTTAGAAGACAAGGTGCAAACCTTGGTTCATAAACTGAGGGGGACTAGAAACACTGATTTTATATTGAATCGGTTTTGACTTTGAGCCTTCAGTGCTGTCAAACCAAAAACCTGTTGCCATTGAGTCGATTCTGACTCGTGGTGACTCCAAGTGACAAAGTAGAACTACCCTGTAGAGTTTTCTTGCCTGGTGGCAGAGTGGTAAAGCGCTTGGCTGCTATCCAAACGGTTGGCTATTGAAACCCACCAATGGCCCTGTCGGAGAGAGATGTGGCAGTTAGCTTCCGTAAAGATTACAGTGTTGGAAACCCTGTGGGGTGATTCTGCTGTGTCCTGTAGGATTGCTCAGAGTTGGAGTCAACTCTTTGGCAGTGGGTTTTAATCTTTATAGACACGCCGTTTGTCCACAGTATCACTGAGTCTACTCTTACTGCCAGCCTGTAGGCTGATAGGTGCGGATTCTTTGCACCAACTGGGGAGCTCAGTACTGTTGGAGGGGCAGAAAGAAAATCACCTCAGAATTTCTGATGCAGTCCTTCATCATTATGGAATTTAGTCTGAGTGTGGAATTTTACAGTTACCAGACCTCCAAGGAGGTAGCTCCTCTCCTCCTTCTTGAGTCTAAACCAGTTGCCTGGAGTGAGCCATCATCCCCTACCCCATGACCTGTAGGTATGGGAGTCTTCTGTGGCTTCAGCTTCACCTTGATTCCTAAGCAACTCCCATAAGGCCGTCTGTGATCACTCCTCCTAGGGCACCAAGAATATGAAGCCACTGTTCCCCAGAGGAGTCTTGTCACCTCCCAGGTGGATTCTGTAAAGGCGGGGTCCAGATTCTCATTTAACCATAGAACCCACTTCCTATCTCTCAGTCATCCGCCCCTAATGTCTGACATCTTTTATAGTGACTGAGAGACTCTCCCTCTTTACCCTGTCACATCCTCAGAAGCATCATGCCTTTTGACCATGGGTGAAACTTGCAAATGAAACGGGAAAAAAATAGATATATGTAGCCCTTGGAACGGGTACCTTTAGTAGGGGCATTTTGATTCTAGGTACACACTTTTCTGTACACTCTTATTCAGCCTACATCCTCATATAAAGTATATACAAAGGTGGGCCTAGGTTTACTTATTAGTGATGAGATCTGATATATCCTAATGAGGGAGCTGTTAGATTTTTCAAAAACATTCTTGTTTCTTTTGGTAAACTTACAGAAAAGAAGTGTCTCTGATTTAAAAGATGGTTTCGGAGAGCCACCACAGATAACAGTGAAAGGCTGGCTGAAATAAAAAAAACAAAAAATTCCTGTTTTGACATCACACTGTTATTGTCAATGTGCTTGATAAGTCATTCTTAATAATGCCTATCACCAGTTACTATTTACATGTAGCTTCCTGGTACAGATGGCAGAGCTTGCCGTGACGTGACTACCTCCCCCGTACAGGTCAGTTGGTGTTAGGGTTGGGAATAGAACTCGTCTGCTTCGTCTCCTGTGTCTCAGCTCAACACACAACCACATCTGTTCATTCAGAATAACAGCTTCTTTTATTTTTAGGACCAATCTCTGATGCTTAGCCTCTCAGAACAAGCCTTGTGTTTCCCAGGAGCTCTCTGTAAATTGAATTTTGCAGCAATCACAGCTTCATCTTGGAAACGTGTTGGCTCATGTTCTCAGCTACAAGAAACCATGGCCCACTTAGGTCACATAAAATACCTTAGTGTTAATTTAGGGCCTGACAAACACACCAATGCCAATGTGTCCCTTCCATACTCGGTATAATTGTGGAACCTGCTTAACAAAGCCTTCAGGATCATTTGAATATACAAGGGGATTATGTGTCCAAACGGAAGATAATGAGGAGCCAGCTTAACAGATAGCCATGCTTCCTGCCAGTGACAGCCACATAAGCACAGACCCCATGCTTGCTCCAGCCGACTGCACAAGACCCTTTGCTTCTGTGTAATAAGGGGTGGTTATCTGTCTTAGATACAACCAGTTTAGAAGGGAAGGAAAAGAGAGGGGGTGGGGGTTCACTCAGCTGTCTCAAAACTGCTGAGCACAACAGTTGTCCTACCACAAAAATAAGCCAAGGGTCTGGCTGACTAGCACTGGCTGTCTTCAAGCATTAAAGTAGCCTGGAATATAATTTGTCTTGGGGATAAAATGACAGGATTATAAATCTTTAACCAGGCTCTCTTAAATCCAGTAAAGTGGAAAGCTGAAGTAGGTCAAAAGTCTCAGGCAGGAGAATGCAGTCTAAGTCTTGAGCCATTTGCTCAAAGTGGAAATACCTGTGTAGGAACTGTGGTTAGGATAGATGTTCTCATCTGGAGACAAAACATGAACCCTAAATATAAATCCCTGAATTTCCTCCTGGCAGCATCCAAATAACATATTACATTCATGCACAGGCCACAGTGTTATTGAGGCAGAAAGGCATTACTGTATTCAGTAATGTGATGTGAAGACTTTCATTATTGGATCTCAGCAGGCTTGATTCCAGCCCGGAAGATGAAGTAGGTGAAGTCAGCCATCGGTATTCACTGCAAACACAGGCAGTTTTTCTCCATTGGCCCCATCTTGACGTAGCCCAGCAGGCTCTGGCTCCTTATCCCATTGCCAGCAGGCAGTTCTTTTTGGGGGGCAGCATTTCACTCTGGGCTCTTCTAGCGCCAGAACTTCTGGATACCATTCATTAAGCCCCTGGTACAAGGTTTGGCAATTAAGTACATGAATCTAATTGTTCTAAGTGTTGCATACCTCATTGCTTAATATCAGTATGGTCACCTTTGAAGTACTCCCTTGGAAAGCTGTGCGCTAATGGCAGTGCCTAGTCCACCCGTCAAAGCAATTTTGGAACTCTTTCTGCAGTGGCCATTGTGCATGGTGGCACAGTGGCAAGTTCTCAAACTTAATTGTATAGTTGTCTGTGAGGCAATTTTTAGCCAGTAAACAAATAACTGCATTGGAGCACCTTATCTACTCAACTGATCTGGCCCCCAGTGACTTTTGCTTTAACAAAGATAAAGGAAATATCGAAAAGAAGACATTTTCATGACATTCAGGACTTTAAGGGTAATAAGATAACAGCTCTGATAGCCATTTCCGAAAAAGAGTTCCAAAATTGCTTTGAAGGGTGGACTAGGCCCTGGCATCGGTGCATAGCTTCCCAAGGGGAGTACTTCAAAGGTGACCATAGTGATATTCAGCAATGCAGTAGGTAGCACTTTTTCTAGGATGAGTTCGCAAACTTAATTAGCATTTCTCGTATGTGCTTCCCAAGTCTCCTGGGTGGTGCAGGTGGTTAGTGCTTGGCTACCAATAGCAAAATTGATCATTTGATTCTAACCAGAAGCACTGTGGAAAAAAAAAGCCTAGCAGTCTGCTTCCATAAAGATTGCAATCAAGAGAACCCTATGCAGCAGTTTTACTTTGTAATACATGGGGCCATTGTGAATCAGAATCAACTTGATGGCAATCGGTTTTATGTGCTTGCCAGTGGGTGAGGTACTTTACATCTGTTTTTCATGACATTTGTACCCTTGGGTTCTGGATTCTATTTCCCAGTCTTCTGTGGTGTTGATTTTGTTGTTAGTTACCACTGAGTTAGCTGTAGGTCATGGTGACCTCGTGTGTAAGAGATCCTATGTTATCTCCAGGATTGCTGGTGTGTTTGATTTTGAGTGCTTTCCAACCTGGGGTCTCATCTTCCAGCACTGTATTGGATATTATTCTGTGGTGATCTGTGGAGTTCCCAGTGACTAGTTTTTGGAATTAGATGGCCAAGCCTTCCTGATCTGCCCACCTGGGGTAATCCTGTTGGTAGGTGGAGTAGCTTCCAGCATCATAGAAACAGGGAAGCCACCACAGTAGGACAAACTGACAGGTGGGTGGTGGTCCTTCGTAATATCACACCATTTTCTTTTCCTGTAACAACCTGGGGAAAATAGACTAATTACAAGGTGTGACAGTGAAGTTCACAAACTCATCCTAGAAAAAGTGCTACATACCTCATTGCTGAATACCACTATGGTCACCTTCAAAGTACTCCCCTTGGGAAGCTATGCATCAATGCCAGCGCCTAGTCCACCATTCAAAGCAATTTTGGAACTGTTTCTGGAATGGCCATCAGAATTGTCCTCATATTACCATTGATGTCCTGAATGTCATCAAAACGTCTTCCTTTAAATATTTCCTGTATCTTTGGGTAAATAAAAAAGTCACTGGGGGCCAGATGAGGTGAGTAGGGAGGATGTTCCAATGCAGTTGTTTGTTTACTGGCAAAAAAACTCCCTTACAGTCAGTGCTGTGTGAGCTGGTGTGTTGTCATGATACAAGAGCCATGAATTGATAGAGAAAAGTTCAGGTCATTTTTGTCTAACTTTTTCATGCAGCATTTTCAGCACTTCCAAATAGTAAACTTGGTTAACTGTTTGTCCAGTTGGCACAAATCCATAATGAACAACCCCTTTGATATGAAAAAAATAGGTTAGCAACATTGTTTTGACTCTTGATTTGGACTGATAGAAATTTTTAGACATGGAAAATTGGCTGACTTCCATTGTGTACTTTGATGCTTTGTTTCACGGTCCTGTTGGTACAGCCATGTTTCATCATCATTGATAACATGGCCCAAAACATTGTCTTTCCTTTACAAAAGGTCTTGGCAAACATCAACTCCTTTTTGCTTCTATTCCTTGTTGAGCTCCTTTGGGACCATTTTCACATATACCTTTCTCATGCCAAGATTTTCAGTTAAGATTTTCCTAACTGGTTCTCTACTGATGTTTAGTTGGTCTGCTGTGCTTCTCACAGTCAGCCAGTGATTTTGATACACAATCTGATGAGTTTTTGCAGTGATTTCTTCAGTTCTTCTTGTTGGTGGCCGCCCTAACCTCTCTTTATAATGACACTGTTTCTCCGTTGAGAAGAACATTCAATGCATCTGTATACTGCTGTTTTCTTCATGGCATTGTCCCTATAGACTTGGAATAACATGTCCTTGATTTTACTTCCACTCTTGCCAAGTTTAACAAGAAATTTAATGTGTATTCATTGCTCTAATTCAAGCTGTGACATTCTTGTGACAGCACACAATAACAATAATGAACACAACTCAGCAAGACACTGCCACATGTCAACATAAACACAGCTTGAGACACTAATACTAATATCATGAAACGTTATTAAGTTGTTTGTACTGTGCTGCCAATGTAAGGTCACGGTGGCAAGTTCAAAAGTTTAATTACATATACCTCATTTTGGCAAATTAAAGGTCTTCAAACCTTTAGGAGTGACAACGAAGCCAATATGTTTGTCTGTCATACACAGTGTTCATTATGCATTAACTGTGTGCCCGACCCTCTGCTGAGCTGTCTATCTTATTTAATCTTCAGTACGACTTCTCAAGGTGGATGTTATCATCTCCATGCAACAGATGAGAAAACAGAGGCTTGTGGAGGCTAAGTCAAGTCTCCAAGGTCACGTGGCCAGTGAGGTGAGAGCAGGGCACTGTATATGGAAATCTGGAAAGATAGTGCAGTATCCCAGGACTAGTCACAGCAGGGAGCTGATATCAATCCTGTGTCTCAGAGGACAAGGGGAGGGACAAGTCATCAGAATCTAGGCCCTCTTTGGAGAAGGCTATCCTGTAATACTTGTGGCCTTCACGTAAGGGACCTAGTCAGTTCTTGGTGTATACCGGGGAGAGAGGCAGAGGGATAAATAATCTCACTCTCCATCCTGCCTCTAATCTCATGGGCCTCCCCTGTGGCAAAATCCATTTGAAAGTTAGGGGACACAGGAGCCTGTTGATATGATCTGTACAGGCTAGCCTGCCTTGGCCAAGTGCAAGAGAAAATGGCAAACATCTGGCACAGGAGTTCTCAGCATGGTATATAATAATACTCCTGAGAGGTAGTGGGTTATTGTCTGTCTTAGTCCCTGTAGTGCTGCTGTAACAGAAATACCACAAGTAGATGGTTTTAACAAGGAGAAGTTTATTCTATCACAGCCTAGCAGGCTGCGAGTATGAATTCAGGTGTCAGCTCCAGGGGAAGGCTTTTTCCGTGTGTCAGCTCTGGAGAAAGATTCTTGTTGTCAGTTTTTCCTTGGTCTGGGAGCATCTCAGTACAGGAACCTCAGGTCCAAAGGACACACTATGCTCCCAGCACTGCTTTCTTGGTGATTTAAGGTCCCCTTGTCTCTCTGCTCATGAGTGGGATCCGACTCGACGGCACTTGGCTTGGCTTGGCTTGGCTGTCTCTCTGCTTGCTCTCTCTGTTATATCTCGAAAGAGGCTGGCTTAAGGCACTGTCTAATCTTACAGATCTCATCAGTATAACTACCACTAATCCATTTTATTACATCATAGTGATAAGGTGTACAACACATAGGGAAATCATATCAGATGACAATATGGTCAACCACCATGTAATACTGAGACTCATAACCTAGCTGAACTGACAGATACTTGAGGAGAACACAGTTCAATCCATGACAGTGTCTCTTAGTTGTGGCATTTTGTGAATCTGTAGAATTAAGACCTTACCCCCTCAAAGAGTTGTAAATTGAATAGCAAATGTTGCACTGGCTTATTAGGAAAATTTTTATGTTGACTACAATCTACAATCGGTACTTCTATTTGTACTCTTGTTCAAAAACCAAGTATTTTTTTCCATAGATATCTTCATATTATGGAAGTGAAATATCATTACTTCATGAAATGACTTCCATGAAAATTGGTAAATTAAGGACTGAAAACCAGGAAGCCTAGAATGCCATGGAATTGTGGAAGAGAGCATCCAATTCATTCTCCTGCTGAGAGGAGAAGTCCCCTCTAAAGTATCCCTAGTAATCCTAAAGGGAGTACTCACAGCCTATTGCATTTACCATCAGATGTATTGTTAGAAAGGGCTTGCTTACACTGAGCTGAAATCAAGTCACTGTTCCTTTCATCAGTTGTTCTAATTTTCCCCTCCAGAGCTACATAGTTTAAAACTATCATCCTTCAGATACGTAAAGGCAGCTGTCATTTCGGCCCAACATATTGTCATTTCCAGGGTGAATGTCCCCTAGTTTCTGCAACCTGTGCTGATACAATACAGTTTAATTCAACAAACATTTATTGAACCCCTAGCTCTGTGTGAAGCTCCAGGATGCTCACACAATAGTAGGGGAGAGAAATGAAAACACTTACCACAGTACAAGACAACAGGAACTGTGGTGAATAGAAGTTTAATTCACATACTTCCAAGTCTTCATCCAAGTTGTGGACAAAAGTGTTCAATAGGAAATGAACAAGGAATGGACCTTTTAGCATACCTGTGAACAGCCTTCTACAAATTGAGACCATAGTCATGGGTACTGTCATTTGGCCAGGAGTCCTGGGGTTGAAGGTCAGGTGTACCCAGAGGCACCTTGGAAGAAAGGCCTGGCCATCTACTTTTGAAAAATCAGCCACCAAAGATCTTACTCTGACACATGGAAGGTTGCCATGAGATAAAGTGAACTTGATGGCAACTATTTGTTTACTGGTCATTTAACCATTCTTGACTCTTGTCACCTTCTGTGCCTCACGAGACATTGTATGGTGCGTTACTGAAACCAAGGTTCATTATGTTTGTTCCAGTAACTGTCTGTTAGAAGCTATACACCCCCATGCTGGGGGTATGTAAGAACTTCAAAAGACACGGGTACACAAGGAGAAGTGTGAAGTTATTTATACTCATGAAAAAAGGGAACATGGCTTACAGTAAAGTTGAGAAACAGAAGTAAATATGCCCAAATGTTAAAACATTGTTGGAGCTACATTTTGGATACGTAGATATTCTTTATGGTATTCTGTGGACTTCTCAGTATGTGTGAAATAACCTCGAACATTTATAAAAAGGAAGAAATAACCATTGCCCTGGAGGGTTGATTGTGAGATGGCATGTCATAAGTCACTGAAGACAGTGGTTGAGGCCACTGGCCTATGGTTATCATTCTTTCACTTGAACTGTCCAGTTAAAATGTGTCTTGATTGGGTTCAAGTAAAAGAACTAGCCACCAGAGAGCCTTGGGGTCCTGAATCATGGCTGTGTGCTTCAGGAGAGGCTCTGGGGAAGCAGGACTGGCCAACCATGCTGGAAATCATGCTTCAAGTACAACTGGTAATCCTCATCCATCACCCCTAAGACTGAGAACTGAAGCCTCCTCTCTATCATATCTTCTTCCTATGGGGTGCCACCCCAATCTTTGAAGACAAAGGAAGCTGTGACCTCTAGACATTGGTAGTTTTTTAAGAAAGTAACTCTATTAAGATTAACTACTTGTGTAATCCATCCAAAAATGGTTTCTGGTTACAGCATCTGCTCCCATTTCAACAGACTATTGATAGGAAATATTTGATTGTACATTCTTTGATAAATTTTTTCTGTTCATTCCATTCTCTTTACAATGTCTGTGTCTGTAGTCTATTTTAACGTGAGGAAACTGTTGGATTGAATTGCCAGCCCTGGTCCTAATTCAAGCATTGGATACATGTATAATGTCTATCATAATAATAGTCTTTCAAAACCTTTCTGGTTTTATTGTGTTAAAAAGAACTGAGTTAAATGGTATTTTTTCATCAAGCAATGTACAGGAGTATTTAAATGGATTTGAATGGATGATGTATATTGCTATTTAATGTAGTCTTTTAGCAGCAGGGAATTAGTGTCCCATTTCAGATGGTAACCAGAATAAACACAGCTTTTTGAAAGTTACCAACATTGCTGCTCCTTAGTGTCTGTAGCATAGTGGCAGTAATGTTACTTAACTCTGGATTATTTTGAGGTTTAAATAGCATGCTCTGTGTGGTACATAGTAAGTAACTAAACATAACTAGTTGCCGTGGAACTGAGTAGAACTGTGTTTTACACAGTTTTCAAGGGCTGATTTTTTGAAAGTAGGTCTCCAGTTCTTTCTTTCAAGGCACCTCTGGGTGGATTTGGGTCTCCAGTTGTTCTGTTAGCAGCAGAGTGTTAACTGGTTGAACCATCCAGGTACACAGTAGGAGCTCAGTAAAAGGCTGCTGTCATGCTCTAACGACTGTGATACACAGGTGTTTAAGGGGAGTGGACAGGACATCATTTGCCTGTAATCTAGCCAGACTTTGTTCTTCAGTACACTTTTCTTTTCAGTACCTTACTTTTCCCATCGACCAAATGGGGCTAATCATTTATCTATAGAGTATATAAAAAATTAGATACTGTTGAGGTCTTTGGTTTTATTCTTGTTCTGGTGTCCTATTGATAAGCATGGCAGAGGAAAACTTGGGAACGTGACTTAGAATGAGGGAACTGAACAGAGTTGGGAAAACAGTTGTGCACACCATCTGAAAGGCTCCCTTCAGTTCCCCCTTTGGCGCATTTGCATTCTTCTCATTCTTTCATCCTTGGGGTGTGTTTTAGGCATTGGACTCTCCACCAGGCGGAGAAACACCTGTGGTAGCTGCTTCTTTTTAATATCCAGTGCCAGCAGGTAGTAAGAAGTGTTACACTGAGACATTACCCACAGTGTCCTCAGGCTTTGGATGAAAGAACATGGAATTCCCCTGAAGAAATGGGAAGTGTTTCATGAAAAATATTGGTTGCTAAAACTGTCTGTGATGTTGAGCTTTGAAAAGGCCCTCTCTCTGTTCTCCAGAAAATACCTCCATTCAGAATGATATCTCTATAAACTTTGAATGTATTGTGTGTACAGAAATCCAGAGAAAGTAAATACAGGAAAGATACTCGTTTAGTTCAATAACTTATCTCAGGGAGTTTACTTTCATCTCAAGGCAGAATGAAGCCTGTTGCTGCTATTAAGAAACACCTGTTGTATGTTTCTAGACACTTAAGGTGCTTAACTGGCAGTCAGTCACTTGTGAGACAAATAGATATGACTGCCATCGCTGACAGACTCTGTAAATATAGACACCCCAGGGAGGCACAGAGTGTCAGAAGGCTGGTGCAAACATGCTGCTGCAAGGAGTGGAATCCATGGATTGATGAGGCTGCAAAGATTGAATCTACACTCTTGCATATATGATGCTTGTTCTTTGGTTCCTGGTGATACCACCATAGCTATGCTTACTTACTCAACCAACCAACATTTATCTAGCTCTTCCTGTGTGCCAAGCATCGAGTTATAGAAATAAAAGTTAGCTGCTGCTCCTAGGACACCCCAGGTTTCATGTAAGTGATACATAGGTACCTAAATGTTCATTCATTCAGCAAATAATAATTGAGCATATACAGTGTCTCAGGGCATAACCTTCAGCCTAGTGGAGGAGACAGAGTCCTTTGGTGGTGCAAATGACTGATGCAGTCAGAGATTTGAATCAACCCAGAGGCGCCTTGGAATAAAGCCCTGGTAATCTACTGAGAAGTCTGCTTTAGAAAACTCTGGGGAACACAGTACTACCGTGACACACGTGGTGCCCCCGTGAGTTGGGAAATCTACCTGGTAACAACCAGTAGTAGAAGAGACAGACTTGTAATAATCATACAGATGATTATAGAGTTGTATTTGCATATAACAGGAGGACCCAAGTTATTTGGGGTTTTCTTCCTTTTCATGTGTAGTGTGATCAGGAAGGGGAACTCACTGGCAGGCTGGAACCCACAGGCACAGGCTGAAGCTGTTGTCTGTGGGAGGTCGGGAAAGAAAGACCCAGTGAGGAGAGAGCAATGGTAGACTCAGCTGCCACGTGGAGTCTCAGTGGCCTGGAAGAGCCGAGTTCATTTTTAGAGGTGTCCAGATTAGATCAGGCCTGCCAAGGATGATCAGTTTAGCTCAAAGCCAGCTTACTGGGGACTTCAGTTACATCCTCAAAATCCCCTAACAATGGCACTTAGATTAGTAGATGATTCAATAACTGGAAAAAGGTCAGTGTTTGCTACAAATGGTTGCTGTTCTGCCTTTTCATCTCCTTGTAAGTTAGCCTAATGAAGCTGACATATCAAAAACCATCAGGTCTCCAACTTTCTGCAAATAGAGGTCAAATAATTTATCTTGGATTAACTAGCTGGTAAATGATACCCAGGTATTTACTGTCAGGTCTATTTACTCATTTTACCAATAGAAGGATAATCACTTTTTAGAATACATTGACCAGACCAGTACTTGCAGCTTTGTCATTGCACATCATCAGGTTGCTTACAGAGTTTCTGGGGCCTTAGGTGCAAGGGCTTGTGGTAGGTGCTGTGTCAAGTAAGCATCATTTAATGGCATGCAAGTAAAGTGAAACACAAGTCAGTTAATCGAAGTGGTTCACAGCGTGTAGCTGTTTTATTGGTTTGTGCTTTGTGAAAGTAAACTTGATTTATCAAGATTATTACCTTGCATAATCTAGATTGAATGTGTTTCTGCCAGGGTTGATACATGGCAAATTATTTGCTAGCCTTTTCAGATAAACTTGCACGTGGTGTTTGAGATCATTGGTTCAAGTTTTTTCACTTGGGAGTTCTTTGTTTTTCTTAGCCTCAGTGTGTGTGTGTAAGAGACTCATGTGTGGTTTTTAAACTGATGAAGTTATTGGTTTTCCTTGAGCTCTGCTGAATTGAGACTAGGTACCTTGCGTGAAGCAAGCCTTTTGTTAAGTGATTGATTGTTACTATATAGCATTAATTTTAGTGCAGGCATTACTTTGGTTAGCATGTAAAAATGTCTACAATTAAAGCACATCAAGACACACAAAATGTTTGAAATGTGGTTAGTTAACTATGCCTGATTTTTGAAAATTGTTGACTCCTTGCTTTAATTCTTGGTTGTTTTATGCGTTTGCTGAATCCCTTATTCTACTCTAATGACTCATTTTCAAATGTTTTCTTTACTGAGAATTAGTCAATAATGATATTGTAGTTTCCTGGCATGAATAACAAAATTTTCAGGCATTGAGGCTAACATTGACATTTTATATTAGAAATGTTTTTGCAGTATCTTTAGAGGTCATCCATTTTGCTCACCATCTCTTCTTATAAGTCTGCTGATCCTTGTTACTTTCTTGGGCCTCATTGCTCTATAAAGGGTCTTTACTCTAGAACTGAGCAGTTCATGGCTGCTTATGGGAAAAAGTAGAGAGTATGAAAACTGGAGTTCTTTAATACTCACTCCTACCCACTGCTGCTGAGTTGATTCCAACTCATAGCAACCCTATAAGTCAGAGTAACTGTCCCATAGAGTTTCCAAGGAACACCTGGTGGATTTGAACTACTGAACTTTTGGTGGGTTAAGTTCTACGTCTGCTAACCAAAAGGTTGGTAGGAGTTCTTTAATAGTAGCAAAAATATTTCTAACAAAATAATTGCCAATGCAATAGTTCTTACACGTGTAATTCAGTGTCCTTAATCACATTCATCATGTTGTACAAATGTGACCACCAGACCACTGACATCACCGTCATCCTTTTCTAATCTACCACCTACACCTGTAGTTCTTTGATAATATTAGAAACTAAGGTTTTTTTTAAAAATAAATAGGTTAGGAAATTAGTAACCGATGGGTCAATGTGTATTCAATTCTGTCTTTTTCCAAACGGATTGATGAGTGTCTGATTTTTCTTTTTAGAGTGATGAGAGTCGCTCTTTGACAGACTGCTTGGGAAATTAAGATCTTGCTCATGCTTTTATTTCCTCCTAGAATCATGAAACCTTGATACGAGCCAGGGCCTGAGAATACTAAATGGTGATTAGTCATCAGGGAAATCTATCATAAATGCCATCTGTTCAAAGCTTCACATATATTTAATAGTATTTTTACTGAAGTCCTCTATTTATCATAAATCCTGTCATTTGGTAAACCATGTGGAAATCTATATTAACTTGGAGCCAGTGAAGTTTGAATCACATGAGGCTTATTAGCATTTACTAGGTCAGGACCTACTTGAACTCTTGTCGTATCCTTTTATGTATAGTTTTTAGGACAAACTTATTATTTTTTCACCCGAAGCTTGTCACCCAGACCACAGCAGCAGTATGCAAAGTGACACAAATTACTGTGTGCAATATGTCACAGCGTTGTTCCCTGATGATTTCCTTGTTACAATCCAGTGCCTTTTGATGTTCTGTCCTTTTGGCCTGAGAACTTGTGGGCCTTTGGGGCTTACCATTTGGGTGTGGGATTATGGACAATATCAGAATTGTTTTCTGATTAAGTACTATTTGAGTTGCAAGTAATTTTATAAATAACAGGAACATCTTAGTTTGGTGGGAGTTTAACAAGGGAAGAAATTATTAATAATCAGAAGGATGACATCACCTTCATATCTGCCCTTCCATTGGGAAAGGTGATAATTCATAGACCTCATTTACAAATATGAGGAGGGGTGATGGGCATAAAACTGGGCTAGCTGACTTTTGCTCTTTGGAAAAGGAATTACTCAGCTGAACTTTGTCCCTACAGTTTGCAGCCCCAGATGTCCTATCTTCTGACCAGTCATTTCCACTAGGGCACTCAAGGGATCAGACTCATGGAAGTAAAACTAAGGTATAAAGGTAGGATTGCCATTATATTTTATGCCTCTGTGTCTGCAGGTCAGACTTAGCAGGGAGGTGTAGTAAGCCACACAAATAAACAAGAATACAAGAACATGGCACTTAATTTGGAGCATGTGATTAATAACAAGTAGAATTGTTGTGACTGGGATCTTAACCAAAACCAAACCAAACCCAGTGTGGTCGAGTTGATGCTGACTCATAACGACCCTGTAGGACAGAGTCAAACTGCCCCATAGAGTTTCTGAGGAGTGCCTAGTGGATTTGAACTGATGACCTTTTGGTTAGCAGCCATGGTCTTACTCACCTGGAAACAGCCCTACTGCCCTTTGTGAGTAGCTTTCCACACTTAATTTCTATAAGAACAAATGTTCTTTTGCTGTAGAATCATGAAGTTAGTAAACTTCTTATAGAGAAAAGGAAGGTGTTTCTGTCAGGATTTCACCAAAGAAACAGAGAGAGAGAGAGAGAGAGAGAGATTACATAATTGTGGAAAGTGGCTAAGTCAGTCTCAAATCCATAGGACAGACCATCAGGAAAGGCAGGCCCACTGGAGATTCTGAGGCAGGAGCTGTGACACGGCTGTCCATTGGAGAATTGCTCCTCCTTCCTTAGGGAAACGTCAGTGTCTCACCTATGGCCTTAGAACTGATTGGATTGGGTCTACACAGATTATTGAAGATGATCTCCTTTTCTTAAAGTCCACTGCTTGTAAGTTTTAATCACACCTACACAGTTCCTTCACAGCAACACCCAGATTTGTGTTTGAGTGAATAGCTGGGTAGCACGTAAGACTGACCATCACTGTAGGGTTTTTGTACATTGAGTTTCCAGAGCACGTATTATTCTGTAATGTAGAACTTTATGCCTCACTCAGGAAGCCCAGCCCCAGTGGTGGCCATTACCACAGTTATTGGCTGAGTCCTTGGATGGACAGTTGGCCCTGTTCTGTCCCGCCATGTCCTCAGGGTGCAAGTGGGAATAAAAAGGAAGCACTTTGAGTGGACAAGCATAAAGGTACTCTTATAGGCCAAAAAAAACAGCTCAAAGTGTATGCTGTACAGATGTGGCCTTATTTCTGTCTATTATATTAACTAGTTAGTTTTGTCTTGGTGAAGGCACATTTTGGCATTACTGCTCAATTACAAGTGAAGCACAGGAAAGTACAAGGACTTGCTTATGGTGTACCAACCCATACCTATTGCTGTCAAGTCCATTCCCACTCAATGGCAACCCTGTAGGACAGAGGAGAACTGCCCCATATGGTTTCCAAGGAGCAACTGGTGGGTTCGAACTACTGATTTTTTGGTTAGCAGCCGTAGCACTAAACCATTATGCTGTGAGAGTTTCCTGCTTATGAAAAGGAAACAGCAAATCACTGGGGGCTTCCTTTGCAATCTCCAGCATTTGAATTGTTGCTTCTGACTTATCTGGTGACATGCATGATTATATCACATCTCATGGAAGTGCACAATTGTGCAATATCTTCATTTTGTTTCAACTTTGGTATGACCTTTCAATACTAAAGAACAAAAGTAGTACTTTCCAATCAACTCAACAGCAATGAATGAGTTCAGTTTTTTTTTTTTTTTTTTTGGTCAGTGGACGAATCATTGTGTCCTTTTTGGTTTCCTTCAATCCAGACTGAACAGCCTTAATTGTTTTCCTCAGTATTCTTTGATCATTCCTTTTCAGTATCTGGATCATTTTTTAACTTCTCTGAATCTTTCTGTGGTATTCTTGGGGTACAGAGATTGATCACATGTGCTGAAGTTTTCAGGTTATGAACTTGGTTTGAAGAGAAGATAAAGATGTGGTTTTTATCATCCTGTGAATGTTTGAAGGAAACTATGCTGGTGTAGTGGTTACGTGCTACAGCAGGTAGCCAGAAGGTTGGAAGTTTGAATCCACTAGCTGCTCCTTGGAAACTCTTTGGGGTGGTTCCACTGTGTCTTATAATGTCGCTAAGAGTTGGAATTGACTTCATGGCAATGACTTTGGTTTGGCTTTTTTAAAGAATGTTTTACTGATTTACACATTGGCATAAAGAAAACTTTCACAACTGGACCAAAAAACAACATTAATGATAAATGGAGAAAATACTGAAACTGTGAATGATTTCATTTTACTTGAATCTTCAATCAATGCCCATGGAAGCAACAGTGAAGAAATCAGATGATGTATTATTATATTAGACAAATTTATTGCAGAAGGCTTCTTCAAACTGTTGAAAAGCAAAGATGTCACCTTGAGAACTAAGATGTGTCTGACCCGACCCATACTGTTTTCAGTCATCTCATATGTGTATGAAAGCTAGACAGTAAATAAAGGAATACTGCAGAAGACTTAATACCTTTAAATTATGGTGTTGGTGAAGAATATTAAATACACCATGGACTTCCAGAAGAAGGAACACATCTGTCTAGGAAGAAGCACAGCCAGAATGCTTCTTAGAAATAAAGATGGTGAGACTTTGTCTCATGTTAGCAGAAGGGACCAGTCCCTGGAGAAGGACATGGTAAAGTAAAGAGTCATTGAAAAAGAGGAAGACCCTCAACAGTATAAACTGACACGGTGACAGCAACAGTGAGTTCAAACATAGCAATGATTGTGAGGGTGGCCTAGGGCACTGTTTTGTTCAGTTGTATATGGCATTGCTTTGAGACAGAAGTGACTGTATGGCATCTGACAACAAGGATGTTTTTAATGGTTCCTTCTCCTGAAACTATTAGTATGAGTTGGGTGCTGTCCTCAGCTGTCTGCATGCTCTCTCTAGGTGCTCTTATCCAGTTCTGTTGCTTTAGATACTGTATCTCAATTCTGACCCCGAATTCATCTCTCCAGCCTTAACCTCTCCATCTTACAGATAGCAGATCGCTGTTGTACTTCTTGGTTTGCATGTTCTAACGAGTCCCTGAACTTCACAAGATCAGCAGAGAACTCTTTTAACTCCCAACCTATTTCTTTCCTTTTCTCTCCATCTCACATGAATTTTGGCTTAAGCCAAATACATACAGTTTTTTAGAATTCTGTCTTCCATTTTAATTCCATGAACAATCCCTATGGTTTCCACCTCTGAAACAGAGTCTCAGTCCTCCTTGCTACCTCCATTGCTTCAATCCTGTTTATAAACAAACAAACAAAAAAAAAACTTATCATCTTTTGCCTAGACAGATACAATACTTTCATAGCCTAGTTTTGCTGTTTCTACTGTTACTTAGCCATATCGTTCCTTCACATTAAACCCCATGTAATTTTTACAATATTGTGTTAATTGGGTCTTGGCTGATAGGAGACTGTTCTGCCCTGCAGACTTCTGGGCTGATTGTGTTGATTCGGTGTCTTAGCTGACAGGAGGAGTAAAGATAGAGTGTGTGGCCCCCACTTGTCTGTCAGTGGAGGCTTGTTTGTTGCTGGATGCTGGAAGCCGTGCCCCTGCTATTAAGGTATCAGCAAGGTCACCCATAGTAGACAGGTTTCAGCTGAGCTTTTCACTAAGGCAGAGTAGAAAGAAAGACCTGGCAGTCTACTTTCGAAAAGAATTAGCTAAGGAAAACTTTATGAATAGCAGCAGAACACTGTCAGATACAGTGCCAGAAAATGAGCCCCCCAGGTCGAAAGGCACTCGGAAGATGACTGGGGAAGAGCTGCCTCCTCCAAGTAGAGTCTCCCATAATGATGGGAATGGAGTAAAGCCTTCAGGATCTTCATTTGCTGATGTGGCATGACTCAAAATGAGAACAAACAGCTGCAAACATCCATTAATAGAATATGGAATGCATGAAGTTTGAGTCTAGGAAAACTGAAAATTATCAAAACTGATGGAATGCATAAACACTGATATCCTAGGCATTAGTGAGCCAAAATGGACCAATATTGACCATTTTGAAACTGACAATCATATGGTCTATGATGCTGGAAACAAAAACTTGAAGAGGAACTGTGTTGTGTTCATCATGAAAAAAAAAAATTTCAAGATCTGTCCTAAAGTACAATGCTGTCAGTGATAGGATAATATCCATATACCTACAAGGAAGGTCAGTTAATACAGTTGTTATTCAAATTGATGCACCAACCATTAAGGCCAGAGATGGAGAGATTGAAGATTTTTACCAGCTTGTGCAGTCTGAAATTGATTGAACACGTAATCAGGATGCATTGATAATTACTGGTAATTGGAATGCAAAAGTTGGAAACAAAGAAAAGGATTGGTAGTTGGAAAGTATGGCCTTGGTGACAGAAATAATACCAGAGATTGCGTGATAGAATTTTGCAAGACTAATGACGTCTTCACTGCAAATACCTTTTTTAACCAACATAAATGGTGACTGTATATGTGGACCTCACCAGACGAAATACACAGGAACCCAATTGACTACATCTGTGGAGAAAGACAATGGAAAAGCTCTATGTCAGCAGTCAGAACCAGACCAGGTGCTGACTGTGGTGCAGATCATCACTTGCTCATATGCAAATTCAAATTGAGCCTGATGCAAATTAGAAGTCTATGACAGTCAAAGTATGACCTTGAGTATATCCCTCCTGAGTTTAAAGACCATCGCAAGAACAGATTTGATTTGTTGATCACTAATGACCAAAGAGCAGATGAATTGTGGAATGGCATCAAAGACGTCATTCATGAAGAGAGCAAGAGGTCATTAAAAAGACAATAAAGAAAGCAAAGACCAAATTGGATGTTGGAAGAGACTGTGAAACTTGCTCTTGAACGTTGAGCAGCTAAAGCAAAAGGAATGAATGGCAAAGTAAAAGACTTAACCAGAAGATTTCAAAGGGCAGCTCAAGAAGAAAAAATAAAGTATTATAATGACATGTGCAAAGAGCTGGAAATGAAACACTGGAAGGGAAGAACATGCTCTGCATTTTTCAGGTTGAAAGAACAGAAGAAAAAATTCATGCCTCCCATTGCAATAGTGAAAAATTATTAAACGACTCAGGGACCATCAAAAGAAGATGGAAGGAATACACAGGATCATTATACCAGAAAGAACTGGTCGATGTTCAGACAGTTGAAGAGGTAGCATATGATCAGGAACCGACGACACTGAAGGAAGAAGTCAAAGCTGCATTACACGCATTGGCAAAAAACAAGGCTCCAGGAATTGATGGAATATCAACTGATATTTCAGCAGACATATACAGCACTGAAAGTGCTCACTCATCTATGCCAAGAAATTTGGAGGACAACTATCTGGCCTTTATGCCCATTCCAAGGAAAGGTGATCGACATGAATGTAGAAATTAACCAAACAATATCATTAATATCACATGCAAGTAAAATTTTGTTCAAGACCATGCAAAAGCATGAATATACTGCATCATTAAAGCCAATATGTTGCAACAGTATATTGACAAGGAAATGCCAGAAATTCAAGCTGGATTTAGAAGAGGATGTAGAACCAGGGAAATCATTGCTGATATCAGATGGATCTCGGCTGAAAACAGAGAATACCAGAAAGATGCTTAGCTCTGTTTCATTGACTATGCAAGGGCATTTGACTGTGTGGATCATACCAAATTATGGCTAACATTGAGTAAAAGGGGAATTCCAGAACACTTAATTGTGCCCTTAAGGAATCTGTATATGGATCAAGGGGCAGTCATGCGAACAGAAAAAGGGGACACTGCATGGTTTATAGTAAGGAAAGATGTGTGTCAGTGTTGTATCCTTTCACTATACCTTTGCAGTCTGTAGGCAGATAATCTGAGTCAGCCAAGTGCCGTCAAGTCGGATCCGACTGTAGCTGGATTATATGAAGAAGAATGAGGCATCAGGATTGGAGAACGACTCATTAACAACCTGTGCTATGCAGATGACACCACACTACTTGCTGGACATGAAGAAGATTTGAAACAGTCAGTGATGAAGATCAAGGACCACAACCTTCAGTATGGATTGCACCTCAATATCAGAAAAACAAAAATACCCACAACTGGACCAGTAAGCACCGTTGTAATAAATGGAGAAAGGATTGAGGTTGTCAAGGATTTCATTTTACTTGGGTCCACAGTCAACACCCATGGAAGAAGCATTCAAGAAATCAACAGATGCATTGCATTGGGAAAATCTTCTGCAAAGGATCTCTTTAAGGTATTGAAAAGTAAAGATACCACCTTGAAGACTAAAGTGTGCCTGACCCAAGCCGTCATCTTTTCAGTCTCATCATATGCATGTGAAAGTTGGACAGTGAACAAAGAAGACAGAAAAAGAACTGATGCCTTTTGAATTGTGGTGTTGGAGAAGAATGTTGAATATATCATGGACTACCAAAAGAACAAGCGGATCTGTTCTGGAAGAAGTACAACCAGAGTGCTCCTTGGAAGGAAAGGTGGCAAGGCTGCATCTTGCATACTCTGTGGTACTTCTGTTAGAGCAGCCCTAGCTGACTAAAACAGACATCATGCTCGGTAGAGTGGAGGGTCAGCGTAAAAGACAAAGACCTTTGATGAGATAGATTGACACAGTGGCCACGACAATGGACTTAAGCATTAAAACAATTGTGGACATGGCACAAGACTATGCAGTGTTTTGTTCTGTTGTTCATTGGGTCGCTATGAGTTGGAACCAACTCGACAACATCTAACAACAACAAGAATTTTTACAGTGTAGTGTTACCAGGCATCTCCTCTGTTTAAAGCCCTTCAATGTTCTCTGTTGCATTTGATCTAAAATACAAGCTCTTTACCATGATCTGCAGCTTCCTGTTCCCTTCTCAACCTCTTCCCACTGTTTGCCCCATGATTCACTATAGTCCAGCCATCCTGACCTCTTTTCCTCACAAATGCTGAGCTAGTTTCTAGCTCAAGCTTTTGTGTTGCCATGTTTTCTTGTGACAGTATTCTCCGTAGAAACCTCTCATGACTGATTCTCTCTCCTCTTTTAGTTCTCTGTGTAAGAGTTACTTTCTCTGAGAGGCCTGCCCTTCTGCTAGTCTAACATGGTCATCTTTCCCAACTCCCCTCCTTATTGTACCGTCTCCTGCTGGTGATTGTTTGTTTGGTTAGGTATTATTTACGAACATCTACTGTAATGCAGTCTTATAAAGGCAGAATTTTTAACTATTCTTTCCTTCACACCTTTCCTTTTTTATGTTTTACTTATAATGCGAGGTAGTGCCTGGCACAGAATATCTGCTTAATAAATACTATTTGAATTGGTTGAATTAATGCTTATCATTATACTGTTTAGGCTTTAGCAATACCTTAGGCTGACAGCTTCAAGGGCAGTCCACAGTAACTGTCAAGTAACTGTCAAGTCCTTTTTGTAGGTCTTAACGCATACCTGGATCTTACAGTCTTTCACATATAACTTGGACTGACTTTTCCTAAGTGCGCTAACTTACACTTGCCCTCATTATTTCTTATCTACCAGTTGTCTGCCTGATCACCTAGCTTCTGTTAAGTCTGGCATTTTATTACTTGGGGTGAAATAGTGTTATCTGATGAATTAGGAGATTTTTTTTTTTCAAATGTTAAAATAAGACAGCTTCCACTATATACAGGGATCTGTTTGTACTGTTTTCTGCTAGAGAAAAAAATCCCTTACCTTGGAAAAAAAGACCTGAAGGCTAGTGTCGTCTTTCTAACACGAACACATCTTATTTATCATGGCATCTGTAAGTATCAAGAGCATTACAGTGTCTGTTCTAGAGCACAGTAGCTACTCAGAAAGTTTACTGAATTAATAGTGTTTTCTGGATCAGTGCTGATCTTAATTTTGGTGTGAAATCTTGTCAAAAGGCTAACTAAATGATATACTTTAGAGTAATCAGAATTTATTCTTAACAGTTTTTTTCTTCATCCTTCATGCTGGTGCTGGAAGTTAAAATCCTCAGCTAAAGTTTAGAATATTTCTTTTCCTACTGAATTAATTTATCTAACTCAATTTTAGAAGTATTTGTGGGCATGTATTTCATAGTATTATTGGTGGTCACTGCATATTGCTTTTACTCCAAGATTTAAACACTGGTCATGCAGTGTTTAAGTGGTATGTCTGCTAACCAAAAAGTCGGCAGTTCAAATCCACCAGGTGCTCCTTGAAAGTCTACGAAACAGTTCTACTCTGAGTTGTAGAGTTGCTGTGAGTAAGAATGGCAGTGAGTGTGTTATTTTTGGTTTCACTGCAAGATTTCAAATAGTCTATGTTCTACGGAGAGAGAAAAAGAAATGTGAAGACTGGGATAATGATCTCTTTATCATGGAAGTAACTTGGGAGACTGCAGCATCAATTCTTAGGGCGTGTATGAGCTTTCTACCCCCTACCCCTTCTTTCTGGGTAGAGTTTAACTGAAGGGAGAGCCTGTGGTTACAGTGATTCACTTCTTCTGCCATCCGTATCTCTCTTTTCCTTTAAGGCTAGCAAAACATTTTTGTTTGTGCAAAAAAGTTCTTAGCTAACATGGTGAAATTCCATTAGTGGTGTTGTTTAGAAACAGAATTTGAGGATGAGCAAGAAATGGTTACAGGAAGAGGGATATGAAAAAGAAGACACCTTGGGGGTGGCAATTAGTGGAGGGTAGAGCAGAGATATGGGTGAGATTTCCAGGGATAATATATTCTGGGTACTTTATTTTATTTAATTTATTGTGATTGAGTGAAAGTTTACAATCCAGTTTAAATCTACATGCCTGCCTATGTGCAGCTCTTACTGCTCTCCTTGACCGGTGACAGCACACTCCTCCTTTCTGTTCTATATATGTCATATCCTCTCTACCCTCTCCACTCCCCTCTAGTAAGAGGCCAGTAGGACAACATCCTATAGATACATAGAATCGTAAAGTGCACACGATATAGTCACTCTGTGTTGACGAGTCCAGTCCACTCCTGTCCAAGGAGTTGACATCAGTAATGATTTGTGATCAGGGGCAGCATCAGGTCTGGGGGTCATTCTCCCAGGGGAACTCTCAGGCCTTCTGACCATCAGTTGTGGTCTTTTAGTGGAGTTCTCAGAGTACACACCTTTTTATTCTTGTGTTGTCACTGGGGCTCATCACTGTGAGCCCCGTCATGGCTGTCACTGGTCGTGATCGGGCACTACCTGGTTCTTCTGGCACCCATTTATGTGGGTATTGCTGTCTTCAGGGTTCCCTTTCCCCTGTGTCATTGTTGTCCTTAGTGATCATCTGTTCCTGCTAAGATGGGACCATTTGGTGTACCTCAGATGGCAGCTTGCTAGCTTTTAACATCCCAGATGCCACTCACCAATATGGAGTGCAGAAGACTCTCTTAATAATAGGCTAGTTATGCCAATTGGCCTTGATACCCCTGAAAGCATGGTCCCCAGACCCCCACCCCAGCTACTCAATCCTTGGAATATTGGATTAAGATTGGAGGAATATTCATGTTATGTTGAAGTCCAGTTAAATTGATCTTCTTTCTAATGTTACTGTCACTGATTTCACCCAACCAAATTTCTATCAACTAATCTATAACCAGCCCTCACCCTCCATCCCTCCCCTTCCTTGCAGCCATCAGAGTCTTTTCTTCTGTACTTGAGTCTGTTTTAAGTCCTTATAGTAGGGGTCTCATACAATGTTTGTTCTTGTCTATGTTGTGTATTAAAACTTCCACTATTGATCCTAATTTTTCTTCGATGAGATTTATCATTTTAGGTTTAATATTTATTGAATTTGAGTTAGTGTTTGTATAAGGTGTGAGATATGGGTCTTGTTTCACTTTTTTGCAGATGGATATCCAATTTTGCCAGCACCGCTTGTTAAAAAGAGACTGTTTTTACCCCAATTTAAAATCTTAGGGTTGTCAAATATCAGCTGTTCATAAGAGAATGGTATTATCTCTGGGATCTCAGGTCTGTTCCATTGGTCTATGTCTCTTTTTGTATAAGTGTGATAGGTACTCAAGTTGGGTAGTGAGAGGCCTCCCAGTATCTTCTTCTTCTTCATTAGTGCTTTGCTTATCTGGGTTTTCTTTCCTTTCCAAACAAAGTTGGTGATTTTTTTCTCCATCTCATTACAAAATGTCACTGGAATTTGTATTAGGATAGCATTATATATGTAGGTAGATTGCTTTGGGTAAAAGACATTTTCACAATGTTAAGTCTTCCTATCCACGAGCAGAATAGGTTTCTCCATTTATATAAATCTGTCTTAGATTTTTGTAGTAAGGTCCTGTAGTTCTCTTTGTAAAGGTCTCTTATTTCTTTAGTTAGATTTATTCCTAGATATTTTATCTTCTTGGGGGCTATAGTAAATGGCATTATTTGGTGATTTCTTCTTTAATAATCTCTTTGTTGGTATGAAGGAATCCTACTGATTTACATACATTTATCTTGTATCCTGAGACTTTACTGAACTCTTCTATCAGTTTCAGTAGATTACTTATGGATTCTTTAGGATTCCCTGCATATACAATCACATCATCTGTAAATAGGGAGATTTTTACTTCTTCTTTGCCAATGCAGATGCCTTTTATTTCTTGGTCTTGTCTAATTGCTTTGGCTAGAACTTCTAGTACAATGTTGAACAGGAGAGGTGAGAGTGGGCATCCTTGTCTAGTTCCCATTCTCAGGGGGAATTGTTTCAGTCTCTCTCCATTCAGGATAATGTAGGCTGTTGGCTTTGTATAAATGGCCCTTATTGCACTAAGGAGTTTGCCTTCTATTCCTGTTTTATTGAAAGTTTTTAGTGTGAATGGGTGTTGGACTTTATCGAATGCCTTTCTACATCAGTTGACAAAACTGAGTGATTCTTGTCTTTTGTGTTATTTATGTGGCTGATCACATTAATTGTTTTTCTGATGTTGAACCAGCCTTGCATCCCTGTTATGAGTCCAACTTGGTTGTGATGAATTATTTTTTTGATATGCTGTTGAATTGTGTTGGCAAGGATTTTATTGAAGATTTTTTCATCTAGATTTGTGAATGATATTGGTCTGTAGTTCTCATTTTTTGTTGGATCTTTCCCTGACTTAGGTGTCAGGGTTATGCTGGCTTCATAGAATGAATCCTGCGTATTCCATCCCTTTCTATGCTGTGACATAGTCTCAGTAGTACTGGAGTTAACTCTTCTCTAAAGGTTCATAGAATTCTGCAGTATAGCCTTCTGGGCCCAGGCTTTTTTTGTTTGATAGTTTTTTGATGACTTTTTCAATTTCTTCCTTTGTGATATGTTTCTTATGTTGTTTTGCTTCACCTTGTGATAATTTTGGTAGGTGATATGATTCTAGGAATTTGTCCATTTCCTCTAGGTTTTCAAATCTGTTAAAGTACAGTCTTTTGTAGTATTCTGTTATGATTTTTTAAAAATTTATTGTGATTGAGTGAAAGTGTACAATCCAGTATAAATTTGCATGCCCACCTATGTACAGCTCCTACTGCTGTCCCTGCCTGGTGACAGCACACTCCTTCTATCCATTCTATATATCTCATTTCCTCCTAATAATCTGCAGTCCCCTCCTCTCCATCCTCTTCCCCCCGTCCTGTAAGAGACCAGCAGGACGA
This sequence comes from Heterohyrax brucei, assembly GCA_028571685.1. Lineage (NCBI taxonomy): Eukaryota > Metazoa > Chordata > Mammalia > Hyracoidea > Procaviidae > Heterohyrax > Heterohyrax brucei. The sequence goes on along the minus strand of CM053143.1, from coordinate 112,967,346 downwards.
CATCCTATAGATGCATAGAACCATAAAGTGCACACACAATATGGTCACTCTGTGTCACTGAGTCCATTCCATTTCTGTCTGAGGAATTGACCTCAGTAGTGATTTTTGGACAGGGGCAGCATTAGGACCAGGGGCCACACAACCAGGGGAACCCTAAGGCCCCTGGACCATCAATTATGGTCTTTTAGTGGCATTCTCAGGGTGCACCGGTTTTATTTTCATGTTACCAGTGAGACTCAACTACATGAGCCCCATCACAGTTGTTCCTGGTGGTGGCTGGGTACCATCTGGTTCCTCCTGTCACATGTCAATGTAGTTACTGACTCACATGGGTCTCTCTCTCTTCTGGATTCTCTTCCTACCCTGTTGTTTTGGTCCTCGGTGATCTTCTGTGCTTGTTGAGTTGGGACCATTTCGTGTACCTTAGATGGTAGCTTGCTAGCGTTTAAGACCCCAGATGCCACTCACCAGTATGGGATACAGAAGACTCTCTTAGTAATAGACTAGTTATGCTAATTGTCCTCGATGTCCCCTGAGAGCATGGTCCCTGGACCCCTGCCCCTGATACTCTGTCCTTGCAATATTGGGTTAAGATTGAAGGAGTATTCATGTTATGTTGAAATCCAGTTAAATTGATCTTCTTTCTAATGTTGCTGTCACTGGTTTCACCCAACCAAATTTCTATCAACCATCTAACTTATAACCAGCCCTCACCCTCCCTCCCTGCCTACCCTTGCAGCCATCAAAGAGTCTTTTCTTCTATGCATGAGTCTGTTTTTTAAGTTCTTATCGTAGGGATCTCATATAATATTTGTCCTTTTGCTGCTGATTACTTTTACTCAACAGTGTCTTCCAATTGAAACTAGGTTGTGAGATGCTTCCTAAAGTCATCATTATTCTTTATCATTGTGTAGTGTACTGTTGAGTATATATGCTATAGTTTATTGATCCATTCATCTGTTGTTGGGCTCTGTTATGATATTTTTGATTTCTATTGGATCTGTTGTGACATTTCCCATCTCATTTCTTATTCGGGTTATTTGTTTTTCTTTAGTAAGTTTAGCCAATGGTTTGTCAATTTTGCTGATCTTTTCAAAAAACCAGCTTTTGGTCTTAATGAGTTTTTCAACTATTCTTCTGTTCTCTAATTTGTTAGTTCTGCTCTAATCTGTTTTCTTCTGGTGCCTGAGGGATTCCTCTGTTGCTGTCTGTCTATTTGTTCAAGGTGTAGGCTTAATTCTTTGGTTTGGTTTCTTTCTTCTGGATGTGTGCATTTATAGAGATAAACTGACCTCTGAGCATTGCTTTGGCTATATCCCATAGGTTCTGGTAGGAAGTGTTTTCATTCTCATTTGAATACATAAGTTTCTTTATTTCATCCTTGATTTCTTCTATCACCTATGGCTTTTTGAGCAAGATGTTGTTCAGTATGCATGAGTTCCAATTTCTATCTGTGTTTTTTCTGCTATTGATTTCAGCTGTTATGGCTTTATGATCTGAGAAGATGCTTTGCCATAATTCAGTGGTTTGGGTTTTGTTGCTATTTGCTTTATGCGCCAACACACAGCCTATTCTGGAAAATGTCCCGTGTGCCCTGGAGAAGAAGGTGTAGTTGTCTGCAGATGCATAGAGAGTTCTGTGTATGTCTTTGAGGTCTAGTTGGTTGATTGTTACAATAAGATCTTCTATTTCTTTACTGAGATTTTTTCTAAAATATCTGTCCATTACTGTTCTTAGTACTTTAGATGACGTTTCTCAAAACTGTCTATCATTGTTTGGCTTCTGCAGCCAACTAATTGTTTTATCTACATAACTAAGTATTTATCATGTCTGTTTCTCTCTACCCTTCCTGACGTGTTCATCTGGGCTCTGGAGCCAGAATGCCTGGGTTCGAGTCCTAGGTCTTTTGCTTCATAGTTACAAGGCTGATTTTTTTTACTTCCTCACTGAAGTGAAGACACACTGTAAAGTGGAAAGGATAAACAGTTTAAAGTATTGTTGTGGGCATTCAGTGGATTCAAATGTATAAAAGATCATCTGGTGCCTAATGATGAAGATGTTGTTAGTTGTCCTCTAGTCAGCTTGCACTTGTGGTGACAAGTCTTGCCTGGTCCTGTACCTTCTTCATCATGATGGATCTGTTTGAGGGACATCAAAAACATTATAGTTCCTTTAATGTAATCAGCGTCATCATCACCATCGTTGTCATCTTTATTTCTTCCAGGGAGCTTAATGCATCAATATATTCATCATTGAATATATTTTTAAGATGACTTATGATGTCATGAAATATTTTTTACATCAGAAAAGATCAGAAGTCAGGCAATTTGTTGGATAAAGAGTTCACAGTTTGGTCTCTTTTGAATGTATAGAGAAGGTTGGATGAGGAAGAAGGACTGAGACAAGGAAGAGTTTTTGAGCAAAGAGTGGACTGAATGCTAGGGACACAAGGGCAGCAGAGACAGCAGAGTATTAATACATTTCTTACAGCAGGGCAATATGACAGGTGCTTTTTGATGCTTAATACTAACTCTCTCTCACCCACGAGGGATGTTAGCTGCTGCAGTGAGGTGGAGAATAGGGGGATGCTGGAGGGTAGTGACTCCGCAGGAGCTCATGCTCATACTGACGATACTCGGCCTTAACCACCAGCCAACCTCTTTTCACTTCCTCCCTTAGGATCGTCTCAAACCCCAGTGGAGTCAGCTGGGCTGTTGGGCAAGTGTGGTCCAGAAATGTGGGAGAGTTAATCCTCCTGAAGCAATGCTCAGGGCCCTGGCAGCACAGTGATTAAGCATTTGGCTGCTAACCAAAAGATTGGCAGTTTGAATCTACCAGCTGCTCCTTGGAAACCCTCTTGGGCAGTTCTACTCTTTTCTGGGTTATTATGGAAGTTGAAATTGACTCAACAGCAATGAGTTTGTTTTTGTTCTGGAAGCAGCCTTTAGCTATAACTCCAGCCCCGAACCTTGTCGATGAACATTCTAGAAGGCTTGGTCTTGGCATTATCTTGCTTCCTGTCATAGAGACCTCATTGCCAATGGTATTTATACTACACCTAGATATTGTTTTTTCCTCTTTTTCAAGACACTGTCTTAGTCTCTGTGTCTCCTCCTCCTCACTGCTGCTTTCTGCAGTAGCCTCCCAAAATGAATTGCCTGTACCTATGTCAGTCCCTGCTTTGGAAAAAACCTAAACTAAGAATACGATTAAAAAGTAGAAAATTAGTACGTCATAGAATGATTTTAGCAATCTGTCTGCTGTATATCTTGCTATGAAAATAGTTTGGAAACATTTCAGTTTGTTAGCTTCTTTTAACTCAATTGAACCTTCTAGAAGACAAGAACAGCTTTTTACATGTATTTCTTGTAGCCTACTGTACACCACTCAGTGGTAGGCATATTTGTTGATAGATTGGTTTCTAGTTGAATCTCACAGTTTCTCTTGGGACTGTCATTTGGAATAATCTAGTTTTACAAGAAGGGAATCTGTGGCAAATGACAAATGAGTTCTGTTAGTTTGGAGATTTTAGTTTTTAAGAATAGGGCTCATGTGATCCTCTTGGCTGAAGAACAAATGTGACTTCTGCAAGTAATTATCTCTCCAGAAATGAGCACTTTATCTTGATATCCCTCCATCTAATAGTGGAGAAGTTCTTTAGCTTTCTATTTTTTGATCTGTTCACGTGAGAAGTGAATTAATTCTTTGGGGAGCATCTTGCTGCAGGGCATTTGTCTGTAGAGCATGAAAGCAATTTTCCAAATTAGTGATTGAACAAGTTAGTAGAAATGGTCCAAATGAAGTAAAACTAATCACAGTTTAGTACTTATAAAATGCCAGTTTATTTCATTGGCCTTAACTCATATGACCTCTTAGGAGATCTGTGAAAAGAACTGTGGCCTGATGTGGTGTTTAGATTTCTATCTTCTCCAGAATTATGATAACATTGATTTGATTAAGGAGAGACATAGTCCAGTAGGGACCTGTATAACCAGGCCTGTGAGGTTGGAAAGCCAGACACTGTTTCAGCAGTTTAATCCATGTGAAGTGCTTAGCTACAACCCATCTGCTAGTCTATACTGTGGTGACTTACGTGTTGCCATGATGCTAGAAGGTATGCCGGTGGTATTTCAAATACCATCAGGGTCACCATGGTGGACAGGCTCCAGCAGAGCTTTCATACTAAGACAAATAAGGGAGAAAGGCCTGAATATCTACTTTTGGATATTAACCACTGAAAACCCTATGGATTGCAATATGTCTGATACAATGCCGGAAGAGCTTGAGAGGCACTATACAATATCCATAACAATGGATTCATTAAACATGCTACTGATTGTGTAGATGGTGCAGGCCTTAGCAGTCTTGTTATGTTGTACATGGGGTTGCCATGAGTAAGACTTGACTCGATGGCAACTAACAACAAGAGTACTTTCGAACTATGTCTGGCTCATAGTAAGTTCTCAGTAGGTGACTTGACAGCAACAAGTTTGGTGATGATGGATGAATAACAACTACAAAACAGTAGGAGAAAAACATTCATGTGTTCAGCTTGTACTTTTTCCTTGTGATTTTGGGTTATAGGCTGCAGGATACCATAAGGATGGGCAAAGATAGCGCTCCACACTCACTGAAAACAATTCCTTTAGAAAAATACAGAGTAAGAATCACTGCCATCCTAGCTACCTGCCCATAATGTGAAGAAACTGGGCACGCATCTTACCATATGGCCGAAGTAATGCAGAATCTGTAGTGGGGATGATGAACCAGTACTGCTGATCGATTTCTAGCTCTGTCAGAACCTTATCTTGGTTGCAGTTGTTACTATTCTAGGTAGATGTCAGGTTAATCAAAAGCGAATAGAACTTTTCTCTTGGATCGAACTTGTATTCAACGACAAATTGTTTACTGTGCGCCAGTGGGAGACATGAGTCTGTGCCTCCTATTTTAGCACACCCGAGATATGGAGCTGCTGAGAGATGAGACCATGCCCCTCTCAGATGTCGCTGCTGACTTATTTTTCCTGAAGCAGCTCTACTGATTATTATGAAAGCAGGGCAGGCTTGAGTGGAGAAAAGAGGTGGTGCAACTGAAAAACAAGAGAAGAACTGCTAACATATACTTTCAATGTTTCACCCTGCATTATTTTGAAACAAGGGGATGGTTGCAATACTGATATCAGTCTAGAAAGTAATACATGTATCCAGGTTTGCTATGGCCCTTAAATTACATTTTTTCCCCCAGATAAGTAGCTGCAAAAGAAGTCAATGAGACATCAGTTGGATGAAACCTCTTTTAGCAAATTGCTGTTTCTAATTATTCAATACATTTGCCTCTATAGTTATATCTTTCATCACTCAAAGTAGCTGTACTTTAAAGGGAGATGTCTCTTCTTGTGGAGAATGTGATGGGAATTTTGTAAATTGTAGTTTCAGGCTTGCCTTGAATTTATCTTTGCCTTGCTTATCCCCAAGTTGGGAAACCAAGTGAAAATCTTTTTCTCACATCCCCAACTGTTTTGGTTTTAACCATGCCTCTCTCACGTATATAGAGTCTTCAGTAGCTGCGTGAGCTTTATACAGATCTTTTTCCTGGCACCAGGTTTATTCTCACTGCATTTGCACATAGCACATGCTTCTTTTTGATGTTTTATTATTTGCCTGTATGTCTGTCCTCCTTGGGGTTGGGGACCTTGTCTTATTATTATTATTATTATTTTTGGTGCTGGTGGGAAGACTGCTTTTCACCAAGTAGCCACTTAAAAGCATGTATACTGAGTCAGTATTAAAATACTATAGTTATCTAGTAAAGTATTGACCCTAATAGTGTGAACTTATTGGGGAATTAGAAATTGGGTGAAGAAATAAAGTATCGGGGAATTAGAACCTAGGGGAAGAAATAAAGTATTAGGGGTTAATTGGTACCATAGGATTTTTTTTTTTTTTTAAGTACATGGAATTTTAGAGGAACTTGAAGCTTTAGTCCAGCGTTTGTATTTCACAGATGGAGGATTTTGACTTCCTTTGGGTGAGGCATCCAGAAGCCATGCATTCCTTCTTTTCTTCTGGCGTCAGAGGTAAGGAACTGGCATGTGAAAGGCAGTTGTCACAAGAATCCTAGGAAGGGCCTAAAGTTGCTGAACTCTTGGCTCATGTCCAGCCCACTAAATAGGATGCATATGAATTCTAAAGCTCACACTCAAATAATAGCTACTGAAATTTTATGATATTAAGAACAAAATCAAGTTAATATTGTACCCCAATTCTCTCTGATTTTAACTAAATACAAAGCCAAGTAAGGTTTCTATGATGAGAAACAAAGGAGGTATCAAAAGTGCAAAAAACATTCAGGACCTTCTGAAAACTGTTAGGGCCTCTCTCCTCTGAGGATTTATTGAGAGTTGCGAAAAGAAAGAAAATAAACGTTGGCTGTTACCTTGTCACACTTATTAGGTCCGACAATTCTTTAAGCTAATGGGCTTCATCCTAACCCGCCTCCCCCAAGGAAAATAAAACAAAATGTAAAAACAATGCCATTGAGCCAGTTTCTTCTCTTAGTGGCCCTATGGGACAGAGTAGAACTGCCTCATAAGGTTTCTAAGGCTGTAATCTTTACCAAAGCAGATTGCCACATCTTTTTTTTTTAATTTTTATTTTTATTTAACATAACTGAGTGAAAATGTACATTCACATACAAATTTACATGCCCCCCTATATGCAGCTTCCACTGCTCTCCCTGTCCGGTGACTGCACACTGTTCCTCTCTGCTCCATACATGTCTCATCCTCCCAACAGTCTCCTTTCCCCTCCTCTCCGTCCACTCCCCTTCCTCCAGCCAGAGGTCAGCAAGATGATATCCTATAGATGTATAGAACCATAAAGTGCTTCCAATATATGGTTACTCTGCATTGCCAAGTCCAATCCATTCCTGTCCAAAGAGTAGACCTTTGTTATAATTTATGGGAAAGGGCAGCATCAGGGCAGGGGGCCATGCTCTCAGAGGAACCCCAAAACCTCTGGACCGTCAATTGAGGTCTTTTAGTGGAGATCTCATGATGCACCTCTTTTTATTCTTGTGTTGCCAGTGAGACTCCTCTCTGTGAGCTCCGTCGTGGCTATCACTGGTAGTGGCCGGGCACCATCCGGTTCTTCCGGTCCCAAGTCGATGTAGGCACCCACTCTTGTGGGTCTCTCTGTCTTCTCGGTTGTCTTTACCGCATGCCATTTTGGCCCTCGGTGAGCATCCGTTCCTGCTGAGTTGAGACCATTTGCTGTGTCCTCGGATGGCAGCTTGGCAGCTTTTAAGACCCCAGATGCCACTCACCAATGTGGGGTGCAAAGAGCTCTCTTAGCAAAATGCTAGTTGTGCCAATTGATTGCCACATCTTTTTGCCGTGGAGCAGCAGGTGGTTTTAAACTGCTAATCTTTCAGTTAGCAGCTGGGTGTATAACTACTGTGCCAGCAAGGCTCCTTCAGTGGGTCTCAACTAAGGACAGTTCACCTCCCTTCACTTAGAACATTTGCCGATGTCTACAAACATTTTTGATGGCAATGACTAGGGGAGTAATTTTTGGCATCTAGTGTGTAGAAGCTTAGAAGCAATACAACCAGAATGTTCTTGAAAAATGATAATGACCAGACCTTGACTTGCTACTTGGGACTTATTATCAGGAAGAAACAGTGGCTAGAAGAGAACATCATGTTTTTGGTAAAGGAGAGGGTCAGCGAAAATAAGGGAAGCCCTCAAGAAGATAGATTGACACAACAGCCACGACAGTGGGCTCCACTCCAACACACGCGTGATCATGAAGGTGATGCAGGACCAGGCAGTATTTCCTCCTCTCACACTTGAGGTTGGCATGAGTCAGAGCTAATTCATCATCAACTAGTAACAACAAGCTAAAGGCTGTGGAAGCTGCTAAACCTACAGTGAGCAGGAGGACCCTTGTCCTAATTATCTATTGCTGCTGGAGCGCAAATACCACCAGTGGATGGCTTGAACAAACAAAAATTTGTTGTTTCACAGTTTAGGCAGCTACAAGTTCAAATTCAAGTTGCCAGCTCCAGGGAGAGGCTTTCTCTGTCTCTGTCAGCTCTAGGGGAAGGTCTTTGTTATCAGTCTTTCCCTGGTCTGGGAGCTTCTCGGTACAGAGACTTCCTTTCCAAAGGATACCCTGTTCTTGTTTTTTGATGGTGTGAGGTCCCCCTATTTCTCTGATACCTTCTCTCTTTATATTTCAAAAGAGAATGACTTAAGACACACCTGATCTTGTAGATTAAATCCTACCTTATTGATCTAACTGCCTCTAATTCTGCCTCGTTAGTATCATAGAAGTAGGATTTACAAAATACAGGAAAATCACATCAGATGACAAAATAGTGCATGATCACACAATGCTGCGAATAGTGCATAGCCAAATTGACACTTTTTAAAAAAATTGTGATTAAGTGAAAGTATACAATCCAAATCAATTTTTCATGCCCTATCGGCAGCTTCTTCCACTCTCCTTGTCTAGTGACAGCATATTGCTCCTTTTCATTCTATACTTCTAGTATCCTCTTAACAAGATCTTGTCCCCTCCTCTCCGTTCTCTTCTCTCCCATCTAGAAAGAGACCAGCAGGATAGCCTTCTATAAATGCATAGAACCGTAAAGCACATACACCATATGGTCACACTGAAATTGACGTATATCTTGGGGGGACACAATTCAATCTGTAATAACCCCACATAACAAAGAATTTTCCAGCCCTGAATATAAAAAATGCTGTTGTAGAGAAACCCTACAGACAAATTACTATATTATCCTCATATTTACTGGTGAAAAAATGTGTCACCTGGCTAGTAAGTGGATTAGGCAATTAGACCTAGATTTCTCGGTTTCCAAAATGCGTGCCTTCTCTCCACAACCATGCTTTAGGTGGAGCAGTAACTCCCAACCATATGTCTCAGTAAGCACAACTAGAGGCTTGTTAAAAATTTACCTTTCTAGATCCATACCTAGGGATTCTGTTTCATTTGGTCTGACATAGAAGATAGACTGTACATATTTTAAGAATCACCCAAAGTCCTCAGACTATACTCTCAGAAACATTGCCCTAGGATAGGGTACCACTTCCTAGGTAACTTGTGTGGCTTGGTTTTAATCTATACAGTATTTTGTCAGTTTAGATTATTTCACTTGTCAGAGCAAACCTAGTTCAAAACAGCTTGAGCAAAGGAGGGAATATGGGCTTATACAGTTTTACAGTCCAATAATAGAACTGGCTTTAGGTGTGACTGCCCACTGAGGCATAAATGAAATTTTCAGTATTTGTATTCTTTTCCCACCCCTATCTCTGTCTCTTCTCTGTTGTTTCCAGTCTCATGCAGGTTTTGCCCTAACAGTAGCTTCAAATTTACTTCCTGCTAGGTTTAATTCCACAGGTAAACTCCTTGTCTGGAGTTCCCAGAAAAAGTATGGAGATTATTGTTGATTGAACCAGCTGATGGGCTGATATCTGGGCTACATGCCCCACTCCTAGGGGTGTGGACAGACTTCCACCCAGAGAATGGGAAAGAAGATCACAGATGGATGGAATCTGCACCCCCGTCCCCCCGCCAGAGAATATTGGGGCAGTTGATACTTAAAATATACAGGAAACTGTAATAATTTTGACCCTTTCAGCACAAAATAAAACCAAAACAAAAAGCAATAAATGACTCTATGGAACTCTAGATCCAAAAAGAAGTAGTTGCTGTACTGTTGACTTTGACTCATGGTGACTCACATGTTTCAAAATAGAACTGTACTCCACAGAGTTTTCAGTGACTGATTTTTCTTCCAGGACTTTCTTGCAAGATGCTTCTAGGTGCACTCGAACTGCCAGACTGTCAGTTAGCAGCAGGCTTCTGACCTGTTTGCATTACCCAAGTACTCTAAACATCTATATACTGAACTATTGATAGAAATTACCTTTGATAATATAATTATGTACTTATGGTTGATTTTTCTTTTCTTTTTTTGTATATCAGTATTTTCCAATTTTTTTAGTTTGGATATGTATTATTAGTGTCATAACATAATTTTTAATAAAAACAAAGTCTCAAATGATAGCACCTAGAATAGCACTACAAGAATGCAATCAGTATTTGTTGACCTCTAAATGAAAGAAGGAAACCCTGGTGGTGTAGTGGTTAACTGCTGCAGCTGTTAACCAGGTTGGCCATTCAAATCTGCCAGGTGCTCCTTGGAAACTCGACAGGGCACTTCTACGCTATCTATAAAGTCATTATGAGCTACAGTGAACTCAGTGGCAGTGAGTTGGTGGGTTTTAAACAAAAGAATAACTGCTCTCACTTAGTTATGACTCCCTCAAATAGTCATCTTTTTCCCAAGTTTGCTTGGTAACCTTTTTCCTTCAAGTCTGTCTGTGTTCATTTTAATTCAGTTTTACCTACATTAAATGAGGTTTTTGGGGGTAGGGTGGCAGAAGGACATACTGTGTAATTTATTCAGCTTCTTGGAGCTCCTTGAGAATGTCTCTTTTGTCATTTAAGATTTTATATATGGAGTAAGGTTGTTTTGCTCTTTTTCATAATAAGCATTATATGAAGGGGTTTAAGTTTGTTAGTAAAAGGGAGAACCCAAGGGTTCCAGGGTTATTTGTAAGCATTTGTCCTGGGAATGGTATTTTGGGCTGATATTAGAGAAAGTAGGAGTGATAATGTGAGGCAAAATGAGTGATGTTCGTCTGTAGTGAATGTGGCTAATCTCTGTTCACAGAGTAATTGCAATTGTAGATTAAGATAACTGCCCCCCAAAGGGATAAAGTAAATTAAAATAAAGCTGTCCTTGTTCAAGGCATAATCATCAAAGAGATTTAAGGACCATTTTATTTATTTTTAAGAACTAATATGAGTGGCTGGACTGACTTTTCCATTATTATCATGCTGTTTGGTAAATCTTGCCATGGTTTTTATCACAGATTTTTTTTCTCTCGCCAATTAATAAAGTGTTCTCTGGGGATAAGACCCTGTGGACAGAGTTTTGCTCCTTGATCTTTGTGGATTGTATGTTCTTTAAAATTCAGAAAGAAAAGTTACATCTGATTTACTGTTTCTAATTGAAAAGAATCAAGGCCATCTCTACCATGAAAGCAGATTATAAGAAGGATCTAAACCAGACTGAGCCACATTTTCTTCAAATTTCTTGTTCCTTTTCTGTGTTCAAGGATCAGTGACACAAATTTTTGGCAGGGCACAAATGTTAAGGAGACCTGGTTCTAGCTCCAGAGGGCATTTTTATGATATTTTTCTTTTTTTATCTATTACTTTTTTTAGAAAGATTCATTCTCATGGCATTTGTGAGAAAATACCTCTAGTGCTGTATCTGTGAATGCTACCACACATTTCATCATTTCTTTATCAGGGTGTCTTAGTCATCTAGTGTTGCTATAACAGAAATACCACAAATGGTTGGCTCTGACAAAGTCTATTCTTACACAGACCAGTAGGTTGGAAGTTCAAAGTGAGGGTGCTGATTCCAGGGGAATGCAGTCTGTCAGCTTTGGAGGAAGGTTGTGTCAAGTCTTTGTTTGGTCTGAGAACACTGTGGTGCAGGAACCACAAGCCCAAAAGACATGCTTTGCTTCCAGTGCTAACTTACTTGATGGTATGAGGACCCTAACTGTCTGCCTGCCTTCCTTTCATTTCATGCCTTAGAGAGTGAAAGGTGGTACACACTCTACTCCAGGGAAACTCCCTAGTAAGGGAGTTGTAGCCTCACTCTAATCCTCTTTAACATAGTCCAGTCTGTTAATCACAGGCAGAGACTAGATTTACAGCATAGGAAAATCACAAAACGGAGGGTAATCACACAGCACTGAGAATCATGGCCCAGCCAAATAGCTACACATGTTTTTTGGGGGGGATGTTATGGACTGAATTGTATTCCCCCCAAAATGTGCATAGACATTTGGCTGGGCCGTGATTCCTAATAATATGTGATGTTCCTTTAGGTTGTAAACCCTGCCTCTAAGATGTTAATGAGGGAGCATGGGTAGCAGTTGTGTTGGTTGGGCAGGGCTTAATATGTGGGGAAGTCTCTTAGGGTATTAAAAAAAAAGGAGGAGATTTAGGGACCTTATGCCACCCAGAAAGTAGATCTGGAAGCTGAGAGTGTCCTTTGGAAAGGACCAGAGTCCCTGTGACTCAGAAGCATCTAGTCCAGGGGAAAATTAACAACAAGGACCTTCCTCTAGCCAGCAGAGAAAACCTTCTCATGGAGTTTACACCCTAAAATTGGACTTTTAGCTTACTGGACTGTGACAAAATAAAATTTTTCTTTTTAAAGCCAACCACTTGTGATGTTTCTGTTACAATAATGGATAACTGAGACAGGGAGCACAATTTAATCCATGACATTATAACTCCTCTTTATCAGGGAAGAAATGGATGTAAGCATTTTAAGAGGAATGGCAGAGCCAACGCCAAGTGCCGTTAGGAGGAACTGTAAAATTATTGCATTTAAAGGGGCCTAGAGGAGCCAGTGGCATTCAGTGGTAGAATTCTCACCTTCCACGTGGAAGAAGCAGATTTGACTCCTAACCAGGGCACCTTATGCTTGGCCACTACCCATCTGTCAGTGCAGTCTTGCGTTTTGCTATGATGTTAAACAGGTTTCAGTGGAACTTCCTGACTAAGGTGGAGTAGGAAGAAAGGCCTGGTAATCTTCTGAAAATCAGCCAATGAAAACCCTGCCGGTCACACACAACATCTGGTTGGTAACTGATTGTAGGGATGGTGCAAGACTGGGTGGCATTTTGTTCCATTTTGTTTGGGGTCCATGTCTAACAACAGCAAAAACAGTTGGGAAGGTTTTCTGTAAATATCTTACACAAGAAGCAATGGGACTCCAATTCAGATGTCTTAAGTCTGGTCTCGTGGAGGTAGAAGATGCACCAAGGGGCCCACAGACCCTCTTCTGGTTCCTTAAGAATTTTCTATCCCCTCTGAAACTCTCTGGGGGAAGTTCTGCTCTGTCCTGTAGGGTCGCTGTTAGTTGGAAGTGACTTGATGACAGATGTTTTATGAAAATGGTCTGGCCCTGTCAGTTGCTACTGTGTGTGACTCTGACATTTGTGAAAACTTTTGGGTGGTAACAATAGGGGCTGGGTTATCCTGAGCTGTTCTTAGGTAGCTCTGGAGTTTATTTGGGATAGGAAACTGGGTATAAAGGAATAGGCACCAGTCAGGATAAAGTTATTTCAAAAAATTATGCTAAATTTACACTGTCACTAAAAGACTGTGATATATACTCTGATGTTTTAAGCTTCATCCTAAAGAGAAATGAAAAGACTGCTTTCAGAACTTGCTCATTAATCTTGTAATCCAGTCTTTGCTTGCGGAATGCAAAACGTGGAAATGAAACAGAGTGGCACAAAGTACCTCAGCTGAAAGTTTTCCCTTTCCTTAGGTTGTGTGCTTTTGGAGAATAATCCAAGGAGAACAAGAATGCAGTGGAAATTAAACTAGCTCAAGTGATTATACTACTCCCAAGTCAGAGACTAATTAGAACCTTAGCTTATCTTTTAAACCACTGTCTCAGATAAAGAAAGGCTTGTATGGAGCATTAGGGCTACAAATATTGGGAAGCGTTTAAAACAAAGTCTTATTTTTTTTTTAATTTGAATAGAGAAAAGCATAATCCTGATATATTTATGTATCTCACATGTAATTTGGAAGTACTGACCTGACATGTCAGATATTTTTCAAGGGGAAGGAGGGAGGGAAAGGTATGTGAGACACTTGCTTCAAATGACTTCTGTAATCCTTGCAACAGTCAATGTAAGAAATATTGTTGCTTTTGTTTTACTTGTCAAGAAATTATGGTTCAGTGAGCTGAAGTAATTATCAAAGTTACAGTGAGCGATTTCAAAAGAATCCAGGACTCACAAGTCCAACTGGAGAGAAGACGTACTGATAACTTTTTCCAGAGCTGTCACTTTTTCTTCTACATTCAGACAAAGCCTGTCCAGAGTTGAACACATGGGGGCAAACTCCCAATCTAAACCTTTTAGTGAAGACAAATCTTCACTGATGAGATTTTTTATCTGTAGAATTGTTTAAGGACAAGTGTTACTTAGCTTAGGTCCTCATGAACAGAGAAAAATGAATTGTAACTTGTATATCTCATTTCTATGTGAGTGATTGTCCTTGAAGTACCATATTGAGTTTGTTGTCTTGAGTAGTTGAAAGATTTGCCTAGTTTTATGTATTCGCAGTCTTGTTTCAGGTACCACAAATTCTGCATAGTTGCTTACAAATGAATGAGATTTTGCTGTATTACTTGTTCTTTCCATACCATATCTGGGTACACATTACCCCATGCATTCTGAATACTGACACTCTCAGAATAGTTAAGTGTCAGTCACTGAGGAAGAAGCTCCTTGGGCTCACAGGAACATGTCTCCTGGTGACGTTTGGACTCCTTCCTGTAGGATGAAGAGTCTTGCACCTGTGGCTGGTGGGCCCAGAAGAGCTAGTTCAAACAAGCAGCAGCCTTCTTACTGGAATGTGTCTTAGGCAGTACCCAATTTCCCTGGGGGCTTGTGACCTGTCTCCCTAGATTTTAGTTTTCAGACAACCCCCTGGATTTGCCCTTAGCCTTCTATTAATTACTAATTCTTACTTCTTTGCCCATCTTTCTGCTTGCTGTGGAGCTCCAGGGAGCAAGTCCACTTTTTTGACATTACTGATCCTGACCCAGCTAATCACAGCACTGGCCACCCTTGCAGGCTAGTAGTAGCTTATGAATAACCAATAATGTACCATCACTGCATATTTTCATGAAGAAGGTCAAGAGATCAAACATGCAGTAGACAAAGTATTTTGCTTGGAGATTTTTCCACTTGCCCCTCCAAACACACAGCTTACCCTGTTCTGAAGCCTTAAAGTCCGAATGCATCGATGGGTCCCTTCCCCTCTGGCTTCCAGTTGGATGTAGCAGGAGATTAGAGGGATTCAGGAGGATAAGGTTCTCACTCTGTATGGTGTGTCTGGCTTTCTGGGTTCCTGTGGGTTACTCTGGTTGGCTAGGTTCCTCTGCCACCGAAAGCTACCACTCTTCGGGGTTATGGGGACCATTACTCCCTATCCACGTCCCTTCTGGCCTCGTGATAATAAGAGCTCCCTGGTGTTTGCCTGAGATTCCCCTATACCGTGCCTACCTCTTTGACAATAGAATCTTTCGTATATTTTCCTCAGTTACTCTGCTTGAGTGAGGCATCTGTTTTCTCTTGAGACCAGAGTCTTTAGCCTTTAGCTTTTAAGTCTCCCTTCAACCAAATTGTTCTATGGCTTCTCTTTTCCACTTTGAAGCATTTACTTATTAAGGTAGAAGACTACAGCCTTCAGTTTGGATCATCCCTGAATATAGTGCAGAACTGGGCAGCTTTTCCTTCTTTTGTGCCTCAGAGAGTCTAAATTAGGAGCTGACCCCACAGCAGCTAAGAACAACATTTTACTTGTCTCTATAAGAAAATGGTTGCACTTAATGTAGATATATGCAGTTCTCCTTTTGAGGTGGAAAATCATCATAATGTAACTTAAAGTGTAATGCCATGGGCATGTGGGAAGTACATAGCTTTTCCTCCAAAAAAGGAAGAATGCTTTTTCCCCTCCCTTTTGAACACAGTACCTGACACACAGTGGATTCTGGACAAGCTCTGACTGAATTGATATGCACTGTAATAAGCTCGCTCAATTTGCAAAGGCAAATTGCTTGAACTGCTCAAGCATGACTGCAATAAATACCATAATAAATGGAGAACAAATTGAAGCTGTCAAGGATTTCATTCTTTTTGGATCAACAATCAATGTCCCTGGAGGCAACAGTCAAGAAATCAAGCAATGTAATGCATTGGGCAAATCTGCTGACCTCTGTAAGGTGTTAAAAAGGAAAAATGTCACTTTGACCTGATCCAGATCAAGGTCGTTTCAGTCACATTATGTGCATGCATAAACTGGATGATGAAAAAGGAAGACTTAAGGATTGATGTGTTCAAATGGTCATGCTGGTGAAGAGGACTGAATAATGTGTGTACTGCCAGAAGAACAAACAAATCTTATAGGAAGTACAGCCAGAATGGTCCTTAGAAACCAAATGGCAAGACTTAGTTTTGCTTAATTTGGACGCATCATCTGGAGAAACCATTTGCTGGAGAAAGATATGCTTGGTTAAGCAGACCCACTGCCATTGACTCAATTCCAACTCATAGTGACCCAGTAGGACAGAGTAGTATGCCCCTAGAGTTTCCAAGGAGCACCTTGTGTATTCAACTGCTGACCTTTTTTTTGGTTAGCAGCTGTAGTACTTAACCACTGCACCACCAGGGTTTCCTGGTTAAGTGGAGGATAACTGCAAAAGAGAGAAGCTCAATGGGATGGACTGACACAGTGGCTGCAACAGTAGGCTCAAACAGAGCAATGATTGTGAGGATAGTGTTCTGTTGCAGGTAAGGTGGCTATGAGTGGGTGCTGGCTTGATGGTACCTAACAACAGCCTTACTTCCTTTATGATGTAGAGCACTCATCACCATGACTCTCCAGTCCTCATTGTTTCAACAATGATCAGATTTCAACCTCCAACTTAGCATACAGTTATCTCATAAGGAAATGTTAAAACTGGAAGGAATTTGAAAAATTGTGTGGTCTCATTAGTTTTTACTTAAAAGTGGAGAAAATGGGGCCAGAAAAAGTGTCTTGCTCAAAGTCCACTAGATACTACCTAGAGGTTAGTCCACTCTTCTTTCCTCAGTACAGTATGAAGGCAGGGGATACGTGTTGCAAATAGGACATCTTTGGAAATTAAGGTTGGAATATGCCAGTATTACTGAAGCCAGTAAGATCCAACATTAAATAGATGCGGTTATCTCTCTGCTGAAATGATTCATTCCAATGGGAGAAATTGGATTTTAAAACATACTGTGAAAAGCCAAGTTTGTTTCATGCGTTTCACAAGAATTTGGAAGTTTCCCAACAAATTAAGATAGGCTTCGATCCAATGTGTTTAACATGCACAAAGGAAGAATAGTATCATCACAGATGGAGGGTTATTTGTCTAGAAAGAGAGAAATGTTTAAGATTTTATCTGTGTGACTTTGGTACAGATTGTTTCAAATGTCCTGATTTGATTGACAGATACATTCCTCTGATGATACAAGAAAAAAAAAAAAACACACAACAAAATAAAACCCAAAGAACAAAGAAAATAAACCCAGTGCCATTGAGTTGATTCCAACTCATAGTGACCATATAGCACAGGGTTGAACTGCCCCATAGAGTTTCCGAGGAGTGCCTGGCAGATTTGAACTGCTGACCTCATGATTAGCAGCTGTAGCACTTAACCACTATGCCACCAGGCTTTCCTCTGATGATACAGGGTTTGTTAAATTCAACTGAGGATGTAGCTTTGAGACTGTGCCATGAAGGAGGAGGTAAGTCACAAGCAGGGCTGGCACATAATATGTGCTTAACAAAGTAATTCATTCAGCAGATATTAGTGAATGTGTACTAGGTACCAGGAAGAGTATTTGGTTCTCTGTAAGTCATTAAGGAGGCTAATTACATTTATGTTCTTTACTACTGGCCTGCCTCCCACCCCAGCCCACTGAAGGTGGCCTGTGGTTTCTGAAACGGCTCATTGTCGTTGCACCCTGTAGCTGTGTGATTCTTAGACTGTGTTTGGGGCTAACATAATAAAGGAACCTCAGGGCTTTACCCTCTGTGGCCTGGCCTCTGCTGGGCCATCAACCGCGCCGCTCACAGTTTCTCACCTTACTCCGTGCAGTGCTGGTACCAACAACACTGTGGCTTCGTGCCTGTCTTCCATCTTGTTGGAACCTCATCTTTGTCCATCCTAATTCCCCAGTGCCCACGCCACCCCTTTTTTTAATCTAACTTCTTCCAAGATGCAGTTGGGACATTCCAAGCTCTCAGAAGCATGTTCTAGCAACCTCAGGCTGGGCTGAGGACTCTAGTCTCTGTTCTTATTTGGAGCCACATACGCCCCTGGTATTTCAAACCCCAGCACCGTCACTCTCTGCCGACAAGTGTCAGTGGAGCTTCCGGACCGAGGCAGAGTGAGGAGAAAAGGCCTGGTGATCTGCTCCTGAAAATTAGCCAGCAGACGCCCTGTAGATACCAACAGAATGTTGTCTGGTACGGTGCTGGCAGATGAGCCCTTGAGGTTGGGAGGCGCTCAGAGGGCATAGTGGCTATAACAAAGGGCTGGAGCCATCGTGAAAATGACACCGACCAGGCAGTGTTTTCTTCTGTTGTATGAAGGGTCGCTGTCAGAGGATGTTGTATGTAAATTACCCACTGTGATAAACTTTGCTTTTGGATTTACTGTGTCATCTTCTCCTAGGCTCCTTTAGGGGCTAGTCTGGGTCACTTTGTAACCTCAACAGCAGGTATACTGCCTGGTCCACAGTGGACACTCACCACGAGAAGGACATTTTTGGTTTTTCCTCGTTACAGTAGATTTTTATCAGTCTTTTGTTCTCCACCCTCGGCTCCAAGCTCTTCACATCCCTGGGCCTCTTGTTGTCCTGAGAAATTGGGACTGTAGGAATGGTTCATGGGCCGTTGTGCTGCCCATGTCTATGAGAAGGATGGTGCCATTATGGGCAAATAGGTTTGCCTTGGGTGGCAGCCTTTGATGCAGAAAGAGGGAAGTGTCTTACCTACGTCCATACAGTCATCACTACCCAGGGGAATCATAGTTGCTGGAGCTGCTGGCAGAAATCAGGTTGTTAGGTTATAAATTCATAGGCTCTGTTAGGTGGCTGTGCCTAAGGAAGAGCAATAAGCTGCTTATCTTCCCTGGGCATGCAGTGGGGAGACTCTGGGGCACCCCATCTCCACACCTGCCTGAGGAGCGTGGCTTCAAATGTAAACTGCAATTTCCTTTTCTACTCAGCAGGTTTCTGTTACTATACATTTTTCTTTTCTTCTGCTAGCTGCTCCTTGGAAATCCTATGGGATGGTTCTACTCTGTCCTATAAGGTTGCTGTGAGATGGATTTGACTCATTGCCAATGGGTTTGGTTTGTGTTTGAGTTTGTGAACATTTCACTACACCGTATTTTGTACATCCGTGAGGTCAAGGATGTGATGTCTTAAAACTTCCAGAACTGAACTCAGCCCGTAATAGATGTTTGTATTAGTTGGAATATGGTTACTGCTTGTTCTGGCAGAGCAAATGACAATGGCTTACTGACTTAGGCTGAGTTCTAAAATGATGTGCAGGTGTTTTATTGGGGAAAACAGGTGTAAGGGCAATGGAAGCGATAATGAGCAGAGAGGGGGACATGGCACTGTGACACAGTTGCAGCAGAGGCCTCTGCTGATCCTGTGGCAATCGGAATGGCCTTTCAGGGTTGCCCTGCATCTAGGCGAGGGGCTTTACATCTCTCATGAACACCATAATTCAAGTGTATCAGTTCTTCATCAGTCTTCCTTATTCATTGTTGCTTGCATATGAGGCAATTGAAAGTAGTATGGCTTGGGCTAGGCTCACCTCAGTCTTCCAGGTGACATCTTTTCTTTTCAACACTTTAAAGAGGTGTTTTGTCTAGGACAATACATCGTTTGCTTTCTTGACTGTTCCTTCCATTGTACTGACTGTGGATCCAAGTAAAATGAAATCCTCCTTGACAGCTTTAGTTTTTTTTCTCCATTTATCATAATGCTGCCTTATTGTTTTAGTGGTTTAGATTTTTGTTTTTCTTTATGATAAGGTGTAATCCATCCTGAAGGTTGTAGGCTTTGATCTTCATCAGTATGTGCTTTAAGTCTTCTTTGGTCTTCCCTTCAGGAAGCATATGGGCCTTTTAATCAAAATCAATATTAAAAATGTATAACATTGATGTAGCTGAAAATGTATGACATTTTTAATTGTTTGATGGAAGACAGCAGAGAGTAACATGTTGACTCCCATGTAAACTATACCTGGCCACAGTTTTGTCAGTTTTGTGTTCCCCATTTTTCATCTTTTGCTGGAGAATTGGAAAGTAAATTCTTCATGGTGCCATGTCACTGCACCCACATCTTGATAAAAGCACTCTTTATTGATACCTTTCAGTCTTCCTTGAGGGCTGCTTGTGAAAAGTGTGTTTGATTTTACAACTGAAATTTCCCTCAAGCCGATAGATTATTTGCTCCAGAACCAATTAATTTACTCATTCATAAGCTATAAAAAGTCCTCTGCTGTGTGTGAGTGAGTTACAGCATCTCTACCTGGCTTTCGCTTGCTGTGTATGTTAATTTGTTTGCCTTTATGCAGTATTACTAGGTGGTCACTTCTTGACTACCCTGAAGGAAGTGAGGGGCCCTTGTCCTGGAACAAGAGGAAGAAGAAACAGCTGTCTTTTCACAAAGATATCTACCTAGCAGTTATGGTCTAGGAACAGAGTCTCATCTCTGTTCCTGAGATTAATGATCGTGCTGAAAGTAGCTAGGTTTGTTTTTTGTTTTTTGTTTTTGTCCCCTTTTTCGGAAGCAGTCATTCTGTAACCAGTTTGTAAAGCTGCCTTTTTGGACACCCAACTAGATGCAAGAGAAGTGAGCTTGTCATAGCAGGTAGCTACCTCAGCCATGTGTTTAACTACACACTGTTTTCCAAAATGTCTTCTTAGATGAAAACTTCTTTTCATAGTATGGAATTCTGTGCCTTTTCTTACTTTTGGTGTCCATCATTGATTGAATATTCACCTTGCCTGAGTCTGTTGCAGTACCTTGAATACCACACCATCGTTTCTTTCAGCTCTTCAGTAACTTCTTTCCCTGACCTTATTTGCCAGTGGTTTCCACACCACTTAGCCCAGTACCTGGGACCTTGCATGTGCCCAGTACATGTTTGTTAAACAAGTGAATGAATGAAAGAATACAATACAACGAAATTAAAGAGAAAGAAAAAGTTGTTTCTCCACCTGCAGTGGCTGGGATTTTAGACCTGTCTGGATACATTTCAGAATGTTTCTCTCCTAAACATCTATACTCAGTATGGATTTACATAGGTATTCTTGTCTTTACCTTTAGTCAAAACATACACACGCATTTGTCTATATGTGTACATAACTCATACACTTTTTCCCTCCTTTCTTTTGAAATTTGGAAATATTAAGGGCTCAATATGTATTCTTCTTCTTATTATTAAATTTTTATTTTTTAATTTTTTAAGTGAAAGTTTATAATTCCAGTCAGTTTCTCATACAAAAATTTATACTTTGCATTATGACCCTAGCTGCTCTCCCCATACTGTGACAACACATTCCCTCCCTCACTCTGTATTTCCTGTGTCCATTTAACCAGCTCCTGTCCCCATCTGTCTTCTCATCTCACCTATGGAAAGGAACTGCCCATTTAGTCTACTGTATACCCAAGCCAAGAAGCATACTCTTCACCAGTATCACTTTATGTGTTATATACCAGCTCAATCTTTTCCTGACGAGTTGGCTTCTGGAATGCTTTCAGTTCTGGGATAACAGAGAGTTTATGGGACGTGTCTTCTAGGGACCCTGCATTCCGTCAGACTGTCAAGTCTGGTTTGTTTACTAGAGTTTCAGTTCTGCACCACGCATTCCTCCCACTCCATCAGGGACTGTCTTTTGAGTTCCCTGTAAGGGCAGCCATTGGTGGTAACCAGGCACCATCTAGTTCTTCCAGTCTTATGTTGATGTAGTCCCTGGTATATGTGGCCCTTTCTGTCTCTTGGGCTCACACTTTCCTTGTGTCTTTGATGCTCTTCTTTCTCCTTCGATCCAGGTGGGTTAAGACCAAAAGATGCTTCTTAGATGGCCAGTTGCTAACTTTTAAGACCCCAGATGCTATAGATTCAGAATGTTTTAATAAACTTGGTTATGCCAGTTGACCTAGAAGTCCCCTGAAACCATGGTCCCCAGTCTGTCAACCCTGGTAATCTGTCCCTGAAAGTGTTCTGTTTTATTTAGAACATTTTTAATTTGGGGGTTTAGTCCTCAATATATATTCTTAGTAAATGACTAAATCATTGACTGACTACATAGATGAAGGAATGATTCTGTAAAGGAACTGATTTAGAATAAACTATTTAATGGGTAGTATATTTCTTGGAGACTTTCTGTGTTACAGGAGAGAGAAAGAGAAGGAAGGAGAAATGGAACATAGTTTGTTCACTCGTTACACAAATGTCCACAGTTCTGGGCACTGGGACTTCTGCAATAAATAAAACAGGTGTGGCTCTTGGTCTCTGGTCCTTCCAGTGAGACTAACAGGCCCAAACAAAATGATTTCCAGTTGTTATTGCCCTGAAGGAAATCAAGAAGCCTTGAGAGACAGTACCAGGCACCTGTGTTGGATTGGGCAGTCAAGGAGGAAGAATGAGGAAGTGATTTCTGAGGGATGAGAAGGAACCGGGTCAGGAGATGAAGAGGGGAGACTGTGCCCGGGAGAAGGACCACTGCTGCCGAAGGGAGGCGCGGTGCTGCCCAGGAGCTGATGCGAGCCGGAGTTACTGATGTGGCTGGGACTAAGAAGAAGCATGTGCAAGGATGCGGCTGGAGCTGCACTCAGCGGCCTGCTCCTCCGTGGTAAGGAATTTGTTTTTTTCCTTAAGAGCAGGGAGAATGTACTGAATTATTTTAACATGAAAGTGGTATCCTCTGATTTGCATTTTTAAAAGACCACCAGGGTTAAAAAAAACAAACCAAATCCATTGCCACTGAGGCAATTCTGACTCATAGCCATCTGTAATTCAGAGTAGAACTGCCCCATAGAGGTTCCGAGGCATGCCTGGTAGACGCAAATTGCAGACTTTTTGGTTAGCAGCCATTGCACTTAAGTACTACCCCACCTTAACCACTACCCCACCAGGGTTTACCCACACTGGTTGCTGTGTGGAAAATTGTTGGAGGGCAGATATGGAAGAGGAGTACTCTCTTGGGGGCTACTAGAGCTGAACCAAGTGAAAGATGATGGGAGGTGGCAGACAACTCAGACAGATGTGGGCAGATGCATTTTAGAGGTGAAAACATTGCCTTCTTCGTCTCCTTTCGCTGTCTTTTAAGGTAGCAACTCAGGGACTGCAGAATCTGTTGGTGCTATTGTCACTACTGTTTTTATGAGTAATTCTACTAACGAGTAATTCTCAGCATTAGTTCAGTGGACAATAACTATTGCAAGCTCTTAGCCTCTCTCACCCTTGAACCTAAAAGATATTCTGCCTCTCTTTTGGACAAACCCATACAATGTATACTCCAAAACAAAAATAAAAACCAAAAAACCAAACCCATTGCTGTTGTGTCAATTCTGACTCCTGGTGACTTTATAGTTCGGAGTAGAACTGCCCTATAGTGTTTCCAAGGAGCGCCTTGTGAATTTGAATGGCTAGTCTTTTAGTCTTCAGGAGTAACTCTTAACTGCTGTGCCACCAGAGTTTCCAAAACAAAAATCGATGTAATTAAATTAATATTTCTTTGAATGAATGTATGGTTTTTCTGCTCATCTTAGTGACCTCTGACTTAGTGACCTCCCTTTGACTCCTAAGATCCTATGAGGACTGCCAACTAAGTTCATGGACTCATCCTAGAAAAAGTGCTATATACTTCATTGCTGAATATCATTACATTCATCTTCAGTGTACTCCCCTTGGAAAGCTATGCACTGATGCCAGTATTTAGTCCACCGGTCAAAGCAATTTTGGAATTCTTTTTCTGGAATGGCCATCAGAGCTGTCATCATATTACCCTTGCTGTCCTGAATGTTATCGAAATGTCTTCCTTTCAGTATTTCCTTTATCTTCAAAAAGAGAGAAGTCATTGGGGGCCAAATCAGGTGAGTAGGGCAGGTGTTCCAGTACAGTTATTTGTTTATTGGCTAAAAACTCCCTCACAGACAACGATCCGATTAACTTTGTGTACTTGCCACTGTGTGCAATGGCCTTCCAGAAAGAGTTTCAAAATTGCTTTGAAGTGTGGACTCTAGACACTGGCGTTGGTGCATAGCTTCCCAAGGGGAGTGCTTCAAAGGTGGCTGTAGTGATGTTCAGCAGTGAGGTGTGTAGCACTTAGAACAATTAAGTTTGCTGACTTGTCAGGCCTCATATTTTAGAATAGTCTTAGAAGGATCTGTGTTTAAAACATAGCACACTATACTATCTCAAAACACATCTTTTTTGTTGGTGGATGGTGGAGGATTTTGTGTGGCAACATACTTACACATGCTGTGATTTGTTCAGCCCGTTCTGAATTAGCCCTGGTGGCACAGTGGTTAAGAGCTAAGAAGAGTGGATTATAATTCTTCCAAGTGTAAAACAGTTCATTGTCTGCAGGACCACGCCAGAATTGAACAGTTGCAGGAATGACATCATGGAGATTAGGAGAGGATGATAGCCAAGTTCGTATTGTTTGCCTGTGATACCTGGTTCAAGCTCAAGCTACCACCTAACTCGTGGATCTTGTCAAAGGGCAAATCCAAGAGAATTAGAATCTTTAGATCTATCATTGTTTTGGCCCTACTCATCAAATTACATAGTTTAGCCCCAGAATGAATCACACAGTCTTTCCAAAGATCTTGATACAAATGATGGTGCTGGACTCCTCGAAACCTGAAATAGCATCCTTGCCTTTACCAACTGAGGAGATATGAAAAACCAGTTCATTCTTGTAACTGGAGAGAAAGTGCTATGTGTAGCTTAAACTGGTTAAAAACTAGTTACCCTTGAGCCTTTTCCAGCTCACAGTTACCTTGTATGTCAAAGTAGAACTGTGCTTCCTAGGATTTCCAAAGGCTGAGCTTTTTGGAAACAGATCCCCAGGCCTTTTTTTTGAAGTACCTGTGAGTAGACTCCAAACCTCCAGCCTTGCAGTCAGCAGCTACCTGCTGCACCTGAGGACTATGCTGCTTACCTCAAAAATGTGCTGAAATCTGCCTTCCCTCTGTATGCTTTCTAAATATAAAATTCTTGGGAAATAATGCATTAATGTGAATCCTTTATCCATCAGTTTAGTAATTGGCAGTTCATGAAATAGAACCTGAAAGTTAGAAAAAGACATATTTTTCTTAAGTCTTGGAAACAGCGTTTATCTGTTTAAGATTCGTTTTCTCTGATATGGGATTTCAACATTAGATAAAATTCAGGAGGTACTTCTATGATAATTGCAGTCTGTGGCAGATTTTTCTCTTTCTCATCCTGAAGATGATTTTATTTTATTCATGTCATAAACCAAATGCTATTTAATGTTCTTATTGGGGAAGAAAAATTAATGTATTTGTAAGTTGTGGCCCTGTTTGTACATTTATTATCAGAATGAATTACTTGTTTGTTTAAGAATGAAGTTCTACCTCATTTAAGCCCATTTTTGTCTATTGCAAAATGAAGTCTATTTGAATTTTCATGAGCATGTTTGGTAGTTTACACCAAAGAGCCATTATTTTAGAAAATTGAAACATTAAAACTTTTTAAAACAACAACAACAAAAAATGTATTATCCACTTATAAAGGGTGAATTGGAACGCAAATAATATATTTGCTAATTACTTTTTCTTTTAGAGACAGCAACAATTTATCATGGGTAATATTAGCATCAACTGTATTCTAGGATAGACATTACTATTAAACCAAAGTGTATTCCAAAATATCTTTTAAAAGAGCCACCCTGCTAGGTCAGAAATTGATTAAACATCTAAACCACGTGGAGAATTTAAGATATGTTTGTGGAAGAGATCTGTTTCATCCCTCAGAAACAATAATGAACTTTGTAGAATTTACTTGAGATGTCAGGATAAATAATTGCCTCACTGCTGCAAGCTTGGAACTCAACATTTTGTTGGGCCTATTTTTGCTGCCACTCCGTAGGTAATAAATTTCACAAAGGATCTCTCCTTTGGCAGAAGTTAGTTCCTTTTGTTTTCTCCAGAGAAAATGAGTTGCTTTGCTCTGTGATAGGCAGGTATCCAAGCAATAATACTTTTCAGTCCAGAATCAGGTAATGACAGGTCATCATTCTCACTGACAGTGGGGACAGTAGTCTTGCTCATCTCATGTCTTCTGGTACAGCTCAAGGACAGGAACACTGCCTGGAATTTTATCAGCAGGCTCAAGAGTCAAAAGGAGAAGTGAGATGGTTGGAGCCAATGATTAACTCTTTGAAGACTTCTTTCATGTTAATCTCCAAAGTGACCAAATCCATTACTGTTGAGTCAGTTCTGACCATAGTGACCCTATAGGTACAGAGTATAACTGTCCCATAGGGTTTTCAAGGAGTGCTTGGTAGATTTGAACTGCTGATGTTTTGGTTAGCAGCCGTAGCCCTTAACCACTGTGACACCAGGGTTTCCCCAAATTGACCAGAAGGTGCTATTTTACTCTAGAATCATGAACAACTTTCCTTCATTTATCTTTCTGTAATGATACAAACACAATCTATTTTATTAATTCATACTTTCTTCTTTGGTGCAGAGAGTGTGTGTTGGCAAGCTGTGGCTTGTGGGTCAGATTCATTGGATGGCCAGTGAGTTAACAATAGGTTTTACAGTTTTAGATGTTTGAAATAAATCAGAAGAATAATATGTCATGGCACATGAAAATTATGTCAGTGCCCATAAATAATATTTAATTGGAACACAGCCATGTTGATTCATTTGCCTATTGTCTGTGGTTATTTCCTCCCTCTGATGACAGAGTTGAGCAGTTGCCTCAGATTATCAGGATATCCCTGAAAGTCTAAATTGAAGTAGGTCTAGAAAGTTATCACAAAATGTTATCTGCCATTTGTATAGCTATAATCCTGGTCTTACCTATAGTAGTGTTTTTTCTGCATTGTGGAAAAGGTATTTGTCCAAATGAAAAAAAAAAAATGGAGAAAGTTTACAATACATTTCTCATGCTTGGTGTGGTCCAGTTGCATTAGGGAGCTTTGGTAGTACGGTGGCTAAGAGCTTGGCTCTTAACCAAAACGTTGTCAGTTTGAATCTTCCGGCCGCTCCTTGAAAACCTATAGGATAGCTCTGCACTATCATACAGGGTTGCCATCAATTGGAATTGACAGCAGTAGGTTTGGTTTTTTTGTTTTAATGACATTAAGAGAACACAGTCAGATATTAGAAACATTTCATACGGTAGATCGTTTAATCCTCAATTGTGAGATCAGTGCATCCATTGATTTTACCCATTGCCTCTCTCTCCTGCTCTTTTATTTAGGAGCTCATGTCAACCTGTTAGGTCATTTGTTAATTCAATTACTATGGGGATTTCAAGAGTAGTAGCACTTTTCTTTACTTAAAGCAATCACTATGCATTTTACTATATATTAGCAATCTTTTTTTCTTTTTCTTTTTTTTACCAACTGAGTAAGTAGGAAGTATAGAATTTATTTTAAAGATAAAACTACCAAATTTCTTTAAGTGGCCTCCTTTGGTGTTTTAAGAAGACATGTTTCCCTTGTCTAAAAGTTCTTTAAAAAAAACAAAAACACTGCCATCAAATTGATTCTGACTCCTAGCGATCCTGTAGGACAGAGTAGAACTGCTCCATATGGTTTTCAAAAGTGCCTGGTGGATTTGAACTGCCAGCCTTTTTGTTAGCAGCTGTAACTCTTAACCATTATGCCACCAGGGTTTCCTGCTTATGATAAATATGTACACAAATTTAATGTGATGGTAAACAACTTCAGGGGCTGATTAATTGATAGTTGCAGTAGAAATTACCTTAGGGTTTCTTTCTTACATATGTATTAGAAACTTCAGGAAATTTGCATATGCTCTGTCTTCATTTATGCAGAGCAGCTAAATAAGATATCATTTACTGCACTGGTAAGAGTTGTCTGTTAACTGTGAACTAAACA
This sequence comes from Heterohyrax brucei, assembly GCA_028571685.1. Taxonomy (NCBI): domain Eukaryota; kingdom Metazoa; phylum Chordata; class Mammalia; order Hyracoidea; family Procaviidae; genus Heterohyrax; species Heterohyrax brucei. The sequence goes on along the minus strand of CM053143.1, from coordinate 112,939,482 downwards.
TTTTGATATGCCTTGGAAAGGACCCTCCTTCCCAAAATGCTGCTGTCCTTTTCTACAGATACGCATTTATCCTTGCCAAGCCTCATTTTAGTCTTTAGATTGCATGATGCCCTATCCTGTGTCCTTCAGAATGGGGTCTCTATGGAACCACTCAGTGTGCCTTGGACAATGTTGTTTGTGAGCATATTGTTGTAATGAGGGTTCTAATGAGACTCTTAGCCACTGATGCTCCGGGAGAGGGTGACAAACCCTGATTAGGAAATTAATGCTTACTATTCCCTTCATTTGACCTTTGGCTTTTGGACAAGCCTATACACCCTTCAATTGACATTAAATGTCAGTAATGGGGCCAAAGTGGATAAAGGCGGAAGTAGGATATTTTGGATGAAGCCCTGGAAACAAACCATATGATGAAGGTTCTCTTTTTTCATGGAAACATTCCCCAGAGGTGCTGGAAATCCCATACTCGTCCACAGTTTGGCCACAGAGAACTCTCGGGGGGAATTTCAGCTGCTGTGATCAGCCTGGTCTGCATTCTGGAACAATGTGGGAGAGTGGGGCAGAGCTGTGGATCTTTGCCTTGGTTCAGTCTGAACTACAGCTAGGCCTGAGATACTCACTGATTCTGCTTAGCTCTGGAAGAATGACTGTGTGTTCCAATCAAATTAGAACTTGTAATGACTCCAGTGCAATCTGTTAGAATACCCCTGTGGGAGTCACCTTCTCTCCTGGCTGGCACAGGGCAGCAGATTCCTACAGCTGTCATTCAGAGTTACCAGCCTGCTGTTGTCTGTATGCTCTTGTGCTTGTATTGTGTGTGTGTGTGTGCAAACGCACGTGTGTGCGTGTGTGCGCCCATTTCCCTTCACTGGTGAGCTCTCCCTGAAACTCCTTGTCTCCTGTTTCTTGAACACCTCTTAAGCACTAGCAGTACTTTGCACACAGTAACTTATCTGTAAATGTTGACTGTGGAGCAGGACTGGAGAGTCTAGAAGTTCTCAGGAGGATGTTTGCTTTTGCATGTATCTACTGTGTGGTGTTAATATGTGCCAGCTAGATTTTGCAATGAGTTAACATGGGGTAGCAATTAAATTCTCTTGCCATTAGTAAAACAAACAGTAGGTGGGAGGGATGTTAAGCTTAAATCTCTCCAGTGCACCATTTAGACCATACATCCCACCTGTGGGCCGTCTGCAGCTTGCCCTTTTGTTGCAGTGGGTCCCCTAATTCTCTTTTTAGTCCCTTTCATCTCATCATTGTGCTCTGCAAACCACACAGAGGCCTTTCAGCTTCCCCTGCATCTTGTTTTATTCAGCCAATTGACTACTACTGTCAGCTAATTGGAGTGGAAATGTAAAATGAAAGCTGTATTATTCAGCTGCCAAGTCTCCTCACTTGGCAGGGAGTGGGTGAGGCTGGTAATTGTACCAGAAGTGTAATTGCTCTGGGTTCTGCCTCTGGATTTAACAGTGAACCCTGGGAGGTTCTTCCTCTGAGATACCCGATACTGGCTTCTCTTCAGTAGCTTCCTGGCAAACAGTGAGGCTTGAAGCGGATTCAATCAAGCATTCTTGTGTTAGAGAATACAACCAGTGTGTACTTTGCTGACTGTGGGAGTGATTGCTTGGTCTAAGTACTTAGTCAGTGTGTCAGACCCGTCAGAACTGGCAGTTAATTTCCTCTTGGTCTGTAATGGGGGGTGGGCTTCATGTTCCTGGGCCATGGGGGTGGATGATGCTGCTGACCCACGGGCCACTTGTGGTCTGTGCCAGGGCATTCTTGGTGCAGTAGTTGATGCAGAACAGAAGCCTGTTTTAGAAATGAGTTGTGAATGAAGGTTTACGTGTTTGGAAGGAGCTGAGTAACTTAATAGGAAAAAGAAAGCAAAACAAAATGTAGTTGATGAGTACTGTTACAGTTGATCACTTTGCTGTTTCTGGCCCAGCCAGTTAGCTCACTTGCTTGCTTTTCCTTCCCTCACTTTTCTCCTTTCTTTTAAATTTTTCCCCCACTTTAATTCATAAGTCAAGCGACAGCAGTGAAGAATGCCTCAGGTAGATTATGTTGGTTCTAACATGTGGGAACATTATCACACAGGGGCTTTCACTCCTCCTGCTCTCAACCTGGAGGTCCTGGTGGCGTAGTGGTTAAGTGCTATGTTTGCTAACCAGAAGATCAGCAGTTCAAATCTGCCATGCACTGCTTGCAAACTCTATGGAGCAGTTCTGCTCTGTCCTGTAGGGCTGCTATGAGTTGGAATTGACCCAACAGCAGTGATTTGTTTTTCAGGTTACCTGTGACAGGCAATGGTAATTTTCCCCCCTTAACCTGTGTGCACAGAATTCTGCTCAACACAGCATCTCAGACAGCCGTTTGCGAAGTTGGCATGTGTGATGAAACCTGTTTATTGTTTATGTTTGAGAAATTAGGAGAAAGTTTTCAGCAAACCCAGAAAAATGGAAATAGCAGCAACTAAGTAATTATTATACTTCTCTTTTGTCAAGATTAAAACCAGTAGTTACTGAGTTGCTTCTGGCTCTTGGTGACCCCATGTGTTCCAGAGAAGAAATAATACCCCATGGGGCTTTTCATGATGGTGACTTTTTGGAATCTGATTGCAAGCCCTTCTTCTGAACTGCCTCTGGGTGGATTTGAACCACCAGCGTTCCCCTTAGTAGTCAAGTGTCTAACCATTTGTACCACCTAGGAGCTCTTATGCCAAGATTAAGGAGGTTGGTTTTAGCAATGTTGCCTAGTGTAGTTTTGTTAATAATTGTTTTTTCATTATGGTATAACAACATAGTTCTCAAATATTTCCAAAGGAAGAACTACTTTGGATTCCCTAGAAGCTTAAAACCTTGAGGAAGATATTGAGAGTAAGGTCACTGAGGAATGCTATTTGCCCTTGTTAATGCTCTCCCTCATTGGCACTTGGCTGGCTTGGCTCTTAAAAATTCTGCCATCTGCGAAGAGATGGAGAATAGATGGTGGCTTCGTCAAAGCCAAGGTCAGTTAGGTCTATTGATGAATTCTGCTCAAACCATTTGAGAGCCATTCTCTGGAACTAACATCATGCTCAGTTACAAGAACATGATTCTCCAAACCGAACTCTCCAGGCTTCAAATCCGAGCTTTATTAGTTATATGATAGCTGACCAATTAATATCTCTGAGTTTCTTTGTTATTTTGTAAATGAGAACGACTATAGAATTTTTGCGAGGATTCAATGTCGTAGCTACCCAGCTAGCTAGCTAGAGGGGAAGACGGCATAGTAATTAGCATGTAATGGTTGCTCAATAAATAGTAATTGTAGGCATATACCTGTGTAAGGACATTTTCGAATGACTAGAGAGGTTGTGTGTGTATGTGTATTTAAAGCAGCATTTCTATGAGTATTATATTTTGAAAAGTAAGCTAACTAGTTTGCATGCCAGGAGAGGTGGTGTGCTGATAAGCAAGCTCATGAAATGCACACCTAAGAAGACACTCAGCAGACGATGGAGTGCTTTACAAATTCAGTGTAGGGGTGCACGCTGATGGCCATTCTGAGAAACAGAAGGCATGTGGGGAGCTGTCTGGCGTGTATGCGAAGGTCTGAGGGCTGAGAACCGACAGCCTCTGTTCTACAGGGTAAGCACTCATAGTTCTCTAGGGTGGATTTTTTTTTTTTTTTTTTGTCTTTTCACATAAAAGGAAATTGAGGCTCTGACAAGACAATTATTTAGCCTAAAGATCTATGGCTAGTAAGTCACGGAGCTCAATTCAAACCCAGAGCTTTGTGACTCTAAAACCCCCTCTCTAGATCGTGTACTCTAAGTGTCATGGATTGAATTTTGTCCACCCAAAAATGTGTGTAGCCATTTGGCTAGACCGTGATTCCTGATATTGTGTGATGTTACTATAGGCTGTAAGCCCTGCTATGATCTTAATAGGGGAGGATGGGCAGCAGTTGTGCTGGTGGGGCAGGACTCAAAGTGTAAGATTGTATTGTGTGTTGAGACAGTCTCTTGGGATATAAAGGAAAGGGAAGCAAGCAAAGAGTTGGGGACCTCTTACCATCAAGCCGCAGGTCTAGGAGCAGAGCATGACATTTGGAAAGGACCTGGGAGTCCCAGTGCCTCAGAAACTCCCAATCCACAGGAAGATTTGATGACAAGGACCTTCCTCCAGAGGCAACAGAGAAAGCCTGCTACTGGACCTGATGCCCTGCATTTGGACTTGTAGGCTACTGGACTGTGACAGAATAGTTTCTCTTTTCAAAGCCACCCACTGTGGTATTTCTATATTCTGTAATAGCAGCACTAGATGGCTAAAGATACTAATCTCTAGATTTTCCAGTAGAGGAGTGTGAGCCCAAGGGAGTGACTTGTGTCATGTGTCCAGCTTGGTAAAGGTGAAGCCTGGGCTAGAATACAGTTTCTGATCCCCAGGCCAGTGCTCTTTGTTTATGCCACATTGCCTCTCTGATTATTTTATTTTGTTCTGTTTCCTAATTGTTTCAAAAGCCTTGTTGCTTGTTCAAAAGCAAGTGTTGTGAATCAGGTTATGCTCTTTTTTGGTCGCCTGCATTGGTTATCACAAGGATAGATCCTGAATAAATTCTTGGAGACTTGAATTCTTGAAGAATTTAGTCCCTGTTTTAGTCATCTGGTTCTGCTCTAACAGAAATACCACAAAGTGGATGGCTTTAATGTGAACAGTTTGTCCTTACACAGTCCAGTAGGCTCAAAGTCTAAATGCAGGATGTCTGCTCCAGGGGACGGCTTTTCCTGTGTTGGCTCTTGTGGGAGGTCTTGTGTTTCATCCATCTTTCTTTAGTCTGAGAGCATTTTGGTGCAGGAACCTCTGGTCCAAAGGATGCACCTGCTCTTGGTGTTGTTTTCTTGTGGCGTGAGGTTCCTGACTCTCTGCTTGCTATCGTTTCGTTTTGTCTCTGGTAGTATAAAAGCATAAACGGTGGTGCAACCCACACTCCTGGGAAAATTCCTATACGTTGGAGCAGGGAGGTGACCTTAGGAAGGGCGTTACATTCTCACCCTGATCCTTTCTGACATAATCCATTCTACTAACCACAGGCAGAGATTAGGATTTACAGCATTAGAAAAACACAAAATGGAGAGCAATCACAGAATACAGGGAATTTGGGGGAGGGCACACAGTTCAGTCCGTGGCAGTCCTTCAAATCTTATTTTGAATGAAGCAGAGGCATCAATGTGTATTGTTGTTGTTGGGTGTCATTGAGGCATTTCCCATGGAAAATAACCCTGTGTATAACAGAAGGAAACACTGCCCGGTCCTGTGCCATCCTCAAGTAGTTGGTGTGTTTGAACGCCATCATTGCAACCGACCGTCTGCTTTACCAGGAAACCTTGGTGGTGCAGTGATAAAGGGCTACGTGTGCCAACCAAAAAGCTGGCAGTTTAAATCTGCCAGGCACTCTTGGAGCCTCTGTGGAGCAGTTCTACTCTGTCCTGTAGGGTCACTGTGAGGTGGGATCAACTCAGTGGCAGTGGTTGTGGTTTGGTTTTTGGTTACTTTACCAGGAATGATGTCCTTGTCCAGTGTTTGGTCCCTCCTGGTAGCGTTTCCAAAGTAAGTAAGACAAGAGTCTTATCATTTTTGCTTCTAAGGAACATTCTGGCTGTGTTTATTCCAGGACAGATTTGTTTGTTCTTTTGGTAGTGTATGGTATATTCAGTATCCTTCACCAACACCATCAGTTCAAGGCATCAGTTTTTCTTTGGTATCCCTTATGCATTGTCCAGATTTATTATGCATATGAGGCAATTGGAATCATCATGGGACTTGAGTAAAGTGCACCTTAGTTTTCAAAATGACCTCTTTATCTTTTAACATTTTAAAGAGAGCATTTTTAGTGTTGTACTAGCGCACGCGCACAAACACACACAAACACTAAATTTCTTTGAGAAATTTAGTACATACTTCACAATAATGATTCTTGGCTTTATTGAATCCACTATCCTGTATTTATCCAGTTTGACAATCTTTATTGTTTAGCATTCATTAATTACAGTATAACTGCTAATGTTTTTAAGTGTATATCTACTATCTTACTATTTGTTTTATATAGTCTTTCTTGTTCTGTTTGTTTTTTCTCTCCTTTTTTTCCTTTTGAATTTATCCAGAATTTTTTTAAAAAAATTATTTCTCCATCTATTAGATTTTTGGAAACTTGGTGTCATAGTGGTTAAGTGCTACATCTGCTAACCAAAGAGTTGGCAGTTCAAATCTGCCGAGTGCTCCTTGGAAACTCAATATGGCAGTTCTGCTCTGTCCTATGTGGTTACTGTTAGAATTGACTCAACGGCAGTGGATTTGGTTTGGTTTGATTAACTTGTTAGTTATAATTACTTACACATCCATTTAGTATTATTCTAATGGTTATCGCAGAGAGTACAACATGTATTATTCATGATAGTTATCTCTTACTACCCAATACTAGCACCTTGGAACACTTTATGTAACTGTAGGTTGAAGAATTACTTTACCCAAAGAATTTGGTCATTGTTCCTTGTTCCTGGGAAGTAACTTCTATACCTTTGTAATTTCCCAAGTGATTGGAGTGTCAAAGCTTGATGCATAGCTGAGAGTTGATGCTAATGAGGAGGCTCATGTTGTCTGGGGAGTAACCACTTTAGAAATACCCACCTGTGATACCAGCCAGTTGTCCAGTGGGGCTGGATATTGAGTTCAGTTGCGTGGCCAGTGATTCAATCAGTCATAACTATGTAATGAACCTCCAGAAAAGCTTGAACACTGAAGTTCAGGTGAGCTTCCTGATTGGTACTATAGATCAATGCACCAGGAAGATATACCGTTAAGGACACAGAAACTCTGTGTTGGGGACTTCTCAGGATCTTGTATTATACATCTCTTCTTTCGTATTATTTTAATAAAGTATCTTCCTAAGTATAGTACTTTTCTTGGGTTCTGTGAGTCATTTGAGCAGGTTACGAAACCTAAGGAGATGGTGAGAACCACTGAATCTGCAGCCAGAGGTCAGAAGTAAGGGTATTATGCAGACCGCTGAACTTGTGATTGGTGTACTGAGCATGTAGTGGCAACCCCTAAATTCGTAGTCAGCAAGTCAGAAGTGCAAGAGTCTTGGGAAACTCCAAGCTTATGGCTGATGTCCTGAGCAGGTAATGGAAACCCTCAAATTTGTGTAACCAGTTGTCAGAAGTGCAGTTATCCTAGAGATCCTCAAATGAGAGGCTGATGTCCGAAGTCTTGGGCAGACTTGATTTTCTAAAGAACTGTGCTATTTAAACTGTGCATGGTTAGGGCCAGAAGACGTAGTTATTGCAGATAGAAACAGTGTTAGAATTCAGTAAAATTTAATTGATTTTTAGAGTAGCCCTCTCCTTTCTTGTATATTACCGTTGTCATGCATTTCATTTTTGTGTATAATTTTAAATCCCATAAGATGTTATTAGTTTTGATTTATATACACATGTACCCTTTTGATTACTTTAAGTTCCTTTCTGCATTGCTGTGATTCCATCTAGAATCATTTTTCCTTTTGCCTTAAAAACTTCCATCAGCATTTTTTCAGTTTGGTTATATAGGTGTCAAATTCTCAGTTTTTATTCATGTAAAACATCTTTGTTTTACAGGTATAGAATTCTAAGTTGTTGATTGCACTTTAGAGATTATACTCTATCTTCTGACTTCCATGATTTGTTCTTTTTATGAAGATGCTAGATGTCAGTTTTAACATTCTCCTTTTAAGATAATGCCCTCCTATTCTGTTTATTCTTTTAAGAATTTTCTCTTTACTCTTGCATGTAGTTAGGTTTTCTTTGTTCTGCTTGATATTCATAGAACTTCTTGAATATATGACTTAATTTTTTTCAGGTTCAGAAAATCTGGGCTAGTATTTCTTTAAGATTTTATTTCAGCTTCATTCTGTTTTCTCTTACTACAGAGCTGAGTTACAACTTTCACTATTCTACCTCTGTCTCCAGTGCTGTTTTTGTATTTCTTATCCTTTTTATTCTCTGTGCTTCAACCTGGATAATTTCTATCAAACTGTCTTTTTGTTTATTAATTTTCCTTTAGTAGTATCCAGTCTGCAGTTAGACAAAATTAAGTTCTTTTGTTTGTATTTTCTGTTCTAAAATTTCCATTTAATTATGTTTGTAGATTCTGGTGAATTATTACTCATAGTTGTTTTAATATCTGAGTTTGGTAACTTCAGTCAGTATCTGTTTCTATTATCTTTCATTATCTTCATAAATTTCTGAATAAAATAAGCTTTGAGTTACATGGTAGGTAAATTTCTGAATAGGCTGATGTGTATTATTATATTATTACTATACATGTATATGTGTGTGCATGTATGCAAAACAGAGTTAACATGTATACTGAGATAATTTATAAGGAGGCTTTCACTACCATGAATGTTTGGTGGGACATTTAAAAGTGCCCTATTCATTGTGTCACATCTAGGATATCTGACATCTCTCATTAAATGCAGGAGTACTTCAAGACCAAATCCGAACTTCCTCTAGGGGTGGCGTAGCTGCCTACTGTGGACTCCTGGTTCATATTAAATGGTAACTCAGGGTTATCAGTAATGAAGGCTATGATTCACGGAGTTGGTCAGGCCTGAAGGCAGGCTCAGTAGCATGTAGCTACCTGGATGAACGTGGATGTTAGTACAATTCTCCACCATTTACTAGAAGGCCAGTTTAATTCGGGCAACTGGAAACAGCTAGAGGAGAAAGAACATACAGCAGAGGTTCAAATGATTTGACAGAGCTATGGCTTACTGGAATGTAATAGCATCACTGAGACCAGTCTAGCATTCAATCAGAAACCAAGGCATCTTTTTAGAGCAAAGGTGATGACAAAAACATAAGTCCTGAAGACAAGACCCCAGGCAGTGCTGACTGAAAATGGTTACTGGTACTGTAGCTACAGGTTGTTAAATAGCAGCATGAAGAGTGTTGTTGATATATTTGACTCTTCAGCATCTACATCACAGAAATAAACTAGCAGTCTTTAAATTTGAGAATGTTCATGTGTGCATTTACTTGTTCAAATGCATCACTTAAATACCTACAGTGTTTTAGTCAGAAACCCTACTGGTGTAGTGGTTAAGTGCTACAACTGCTAAGCAAAAGGTCTGCAGTTCAAACCTACCAGGCACTCCTTGGAAACTTTGTAGGGAAGTTCTACTCTGTCCTATAGGGTTGCTATGAGTTGGAATTGACTCAATGACAATGAGTATGTTTTAGTCACTATGGAAGTACAATGCAATTGCAAAAATGGCTTGAGGGTACTGTTTGACCTCCATCCCTACAAGAGGGAAGGAGAACCAGGATCAACAGACCAAGGCTGATGTCTATGAGATGGAAGCTAGATACGCCTTCTTTCTCTGCCATTGTTACCCATCCTGACACCAGCTGTCCTTTCCGTAAACACTCTGTATGACTCTGCTGGGTTTAATAATTCATTGCAACAGCCAGTAAGAACTCACAGACCATACTCATGGTTATGAAGTTTATTATGGAAGTAACTGGCTACACTTCAGTCTCAGAAACACTTAGGATACAGTTCTTCTATCAGGGCAGCCTCTTTTCAGCTGTGCTTGCAGATAACGCCTCTCCATGGACCTGGCTCTCTGCTCAAAGGCACTCAGGTTTCTCTCTCCATTGGCCAAGAAGCCAGCTGTGCCATCTCCTCCTGCCAAGTCTCTACTGTTTGGTTTTTGCTGTCACTAGTCACTGCCATGAGTGTTATAGTTCTCTCTCATGGATTCTTGGGTTCAAAGGATGCACTGGATGTTCTTTCTTGGTGGTGATGGGATTCTTCCCCCACCTTTGGGGTGGCTCATTTCAAGCCCAGCAGGAGGGCAAAACTGACCAATCCCTTTGGTGAGAAACAATTAATGTCTCACATATCCTGCCTAATTACCTGGTTGGGAATTACAAGACCATGGTGAGAAAGGCTAAACAAAAGAAATCCATTACATCAAAAACAAGCCAAACCTGTTGTCATCAAGTCAATTCTGACTCATAGTAACCCTATAGAGCAGAGTAGAACTGCCTCATGAAGTTTCCAAGGAGCACTCGGTAGATTCAAACTGCTGTCCTTTTGGAGGCAGCTGTAGCTCTTAACTACTATGGCACCAGAGTTTCCAAAACACTGCATATGTATAACATCACCTGTATAAAAAGAGGAAACCCTGGTGGCATGGTGGTTAAGTACTGTAGCTGCTAACCAAAAGGTCAGCAGTTCAAATCTGCCAGGCACTTCTTGGAAACTCAGTGGAGTGGTTCTACTCCGTCCTATAGGGTTGCTATGAGTCAGAAATGACTCAATGGCAGTGGGTTTTTGGTTTTTATATATAAAGAAATTATCCCTATTCTTAGGAAGGAAAATGGACAAGTAAACAGCAATTATAAAATGAATGATAATGATCTAGTGATGGAGAAAGACAAATAAATATTTTTAATATGAGAGATACAATGGCATAGCTGTAAATTAATGTCATGTGCAAACATTTTGAATGTTTTTTTTTTCTGCACGTGTCTTGTGGAATATGAAATGACATTTTGGGGAGCTGAAATGATAGAGAAAAAAAGTAATCACAAACTTAAGCTAGAGTCTCCTTAGTGTGATGACTACTTAAAGTGGACATATAAGGTTGACTTTTTATTCATTATAGAACTTTTCCTGGGGATGGCACCTCTAGAAATTTATGAGGGTTATTTTGCTGAGGTATTCCTAGGTTGAGCATTTTTTCCATAACAGGATTGTGTTAAAACTAATGGAAACCAGGAGGATATGAAAATAGAAGTAAGCTTGTAGTTCTATTCTTTTGAAATTTGGAATATGCAGCACATTCTCTAGATAGTTAATTTTCTTTTTACCAGATCCTTATTTTTCCTCCAAACATCAGTCTAGGAATATGGTTCCCCCAGCCCTCTATAGTGTAGTCTTTTGTGAACATTTAAACTATAAGAAAGTTGTTTCCCCCTTATCTTGCAAGGTGGAGATTCTGAGACTTTCTTTTTCAAAAAAATTTCATTGTGCTTTAAGTGAAAGTTTACAATCCTGATCAATTTGTCATACAAAACCTAGCACCTGTGCTGCTATGTAACTCTAGCTGCTCTCCCACCTCTGTGACAGCATACTCCTCCTGTATTTCCCATATCCATTCAACCAGCTCCTGTTCCCTTTCTCCCTCTCATCTTATCTCTGCCCAGTTAGCCTCGTCTATCTACTTAAACCAAGAAGCTCACTCTTCACCAGTAGCATTTTATGTCTTATAGTCTAGTTCAATCGTTGTCTGAAGAGTTGGCTTCAGGAATAGTTTCAGTTTTGGGCTAACAGAGAGTCCAGGGGCCATGTCTTCTGGGGACCCTCCAGTCTGTCGGACCATCAAGTCTGATCTTTTTAATAGCATTCAAGTTCTGCACACCCATTTTTCTCTCACTATGTCAGGGGCTCTATATTGTATTCCCTCACAAGGCAGTCATTGGTGGTGACTGGACACCATCTAGTTCTTCTGGTCTCATGCAGATATAGTCTCTGGATTATGTAGTCCTTTCTGTCTCTTGGGTTTGTATTTTCTCTAGGGGGTTTTTCTAAAGTTTTAAATGCTACAATAGTTTATTCTGGTCACCATAAAATACTATGATTAACAGGTAAAGATTATGGCAAGTGGCCACACTCAATTACTGAGTACTTCTGATAAACCAGTCACTGTGCAAGTAGTTGACATATATTAGCTTTTTCCATTTTTGCTATCACTTGATATCATCCGTGGTTTACTTATGAAGAAACTGAGACTCAGAAAAGCTAAGAGATTTGGGCAAAAGCTAGGAAGTAGCTGAATTGGTATATATAAATGGCTACCATATCTACCCATTCTACCATATTAGCAGTGTTTCTTAAGTTAGCATGATCTGTAACTTTGAGTTCATAGACCAAGGCGGGAAGTATAGAGGTGGGTATGATGGGTGAAAAAAAAGCTTCAGAATCACAATGACACCAGTTCAAATATAGGTTCTGTCACCTACAGTATAACTTTAAGAATATCACTTAACCTTTTTTGCACCTTGATTTCCTCATCTGAAATGGGAATGATAATAAATTCTATTTAAAATTTTTTTTTTTTTTTTAATTTGGTAACTTGCTGTACTGGTCATAGTCTTTTGTCAGACAGTTGAACAAAAGATATTTTTCAGTTATGTGCAACAGTTGTTTTCATCTGTGATTGTTGGCTGTTGTTTTTATATCCATGTTGCTATTCTTATAGCTGATGCCTTTAGATTTATTACTGTAACACAGCTAGGGAAGAAGATCTAGTACAAGCTGATTATTCCAGAATGAAATGGGAAACTCTGTAGGGTCCTTGGAATGTGAAAGAACAAACTCCTCCACAATGGGGTTTTGTATGGAACAAGTCTTTGAATTAAGTCGCAAACAGAAAGGGGTTCACCATTTTTTCACTTACTTGGCATTAACTTGTATTTACTTTCCTAGAAAGGAGAGAATAATACAAATAGAGGGACTAGTATCTTTTCTTAACAATAAGTGCCCTCTGCTCCTTTTTATTTGGAATGGAAAGAGGAGCTTTACATGAACTTTAAAGTGAGACCCAATGAAAAAGATATTGTTTATCTAAGCTGTCTGAGGAAGGGCACTTGGGAAAAGAATTGAACTCTAAAATAACCTTATGAAAGCTATCGATTGGTTTCTTTATGGTTCCCTGACAAACAAGGACTATTATTTTTGTGCCCTAACTTGAGCTGGGTCAAAGAACCCTTTTTCATGGATTATCTTTCCTGAACAGCAGACTTATAAAGAAAATGTACCTCCAGAAATGAGGACATGAGGCTCAGTTTAATATTGTCATCCTTTTGTGGCTTTAAAGGGCAATTAGGGATCACAGTTAATTTTTTTAAAAGTTGCACTGAGGAGGCAGAGTCAAGATGGTGGACTAAACAAAGTTCTCCTTAAATCTCTCTGGAAACCAAGACCTGAATTGGTAATTAAATGGAGACTTCTGGCCTAGTGAGCCCTAGGACGTGGTATAGGGTTGTTAATTTGGACTTCATACAACTCAATGGAAAACCTCGTCTTTTTTGCCATCCCCTGTTCTTGGTGAGTGCTGGCTTTCATGGACCAAAGGCAACTTGCCATTTTACCTTTTTTCTTTCTGTGTCTTAGACTGCAGGCAGAGCTGGGACTTAACTAGCAGCTAATCTCAGACACACAGCTGGTGGGATTGGCAGGAGAAATTGCCACATTTTGAGAGCCTGGCTTTGGACTCTGTGCATCTTGCCACCTTTGGCCTCTCTTTCTGCCTCTGCCATTGGTAGGCTGTACCGAGGCAGGCAGAGAGCTTGTGTGGGATGCCATCTTGTTTCTTTGGGAGGTGCTACATACAGAGGCCTCAGCTGGACCTAATTCCTAGGCTGAGAAGCAACGCCTCCCTGGAGGAGAGCACTTTTCCTGCAGAAAAGCAGTATTTTACAGTGTTACCTATGACTGAGGCCCAGCAGCAGAGACCAGCAGGGCAGTAGCCTTTCTGTATTTTGAACTAGTTTATAACATCTGGTGTTGGATATAGAGGTGCTTACTTTGCCAGCTGGGAAGAGGGACCTATACACCTGAAAACCTGACTGACTTGGGAAGTTGTCAGATACCTTTTACCTTTCATTTTAAGACAGCCTAGAGAAACAACTGTGGTCCATTCTCACAGCATCTCTCCCAGCCTTTATTGACTCACATGATGCCCCCAAAGCAACAAACTCTGGAGAAAAGCAGAACAAAGAAATCACCCATGGCTTCAGAAGACCCCCAAAAGAAAGCACCAGAGAACTTCCCAGATGAAGAAACTTTTCTGAAACGATCAGAAGGTGAATACAGAAGGATTATATATAGAGCTCTCTTAGACCTTATACAAAATGCAGAAGAGCAAAATGAAAACTTAAACAAGCTGTTTGATCTGATGGAAATCCAGTACCCTGAAATCCAGCAGATCAAGAACAAAATCAAAGACATAGAAACTTCAATTCGAAGCCAAGAAAACAGAAGGGAACAAATGGAAAAGAGACTTCCTGACTTGGAAGACAGAGCTACTGACTCCAGCTTCTATGAGGAGAAATCTGAAAAAAGAAACAAGAAAAATGAAGAAACATTAAGAAACTGTGGGACTCTATTAAGAGGAACAATCTACAATTAATTGGAGTTCCTGAACAGGGCAAGACAACTGAGAACACAAAGAGTATTGTTGCTGAGCTGCTGACAGAAAACATCCCAGAAATTATGAAAGAAGAGAATATAGATATTCAAGATACATATCTAACACCACTCAATATACATCTCAAAAGAAAGACTTAAAGATACATTATAATCAAGCGTAACAAAATGAAACTTAAGCAGAAACTCTTAAAGGCAGCAAGACTCAAAGTAAAGCTAAAATTCAGAGGGAAACCTTGTAGGCTTTGGTTGGATTTCTCAGCAGAAACAATGCTGGTATGGAGGCAGTAACATGACATATTCAAAGCCTTGAAGGAGAAAAACTTCCAACCAAGAATTATATATCCTGCAAAACTATCTTTCAAATATGAAAATGAAATTAAGACATTTGCAGATAAACAAAAACTCAGAGACTTTGTAAAAACTAAACCAAAGCTACAAGAAAGACTGAAAGAATCTCTTGGCTTTGGCTTAGAAGAACAAAGCCACTAACTTTACATTTTAGAAGCAAATTCAGGACACATCACCTGGAAACCTACTCAGTTAAGAAAGCCTCCAAACTCAATCAAAGCTATAATAAATAATGATCCAGTGACCATATCATGAAAACTATGATGTCATCACATTGAAAAGAGGGATGTACTACACTTGTTATAGTCCTTCCAGATGGAGAGGAGTAAGACTGGTAGTAATTAAAATTGGGTTTATACATACTTTATTAAGGGAGTTTATAGGGGCATCTGTAAAGCACAATAAAGATGCAACATACCAAATAAGAAACATAACACAAGAGTCTCAACAACCACAAAACCAACCCTGAAAAAGGTGAAAAATCAACTGACAAAGAAGAAAGTCCCAGAACAGATTAATAAGAACAACAGAGAAAACATCAACACAAAAATAAACATCACAATGGCAGCAGTGAACACATACCTATCAATAATTACACTGAATGTGAATGAACTGAATGCTCCAGTAAAGAGAGATCAAGTGACATCTTGTATCAAAAGACATGACCCATCCATATGTTGCCTACAAGAAATGCCCCTTATGCTTGAAGATATGAACAAACTGAAAATTAAAGGATGGAAGAATATATATTAAGCTAACAATACATGAAGAAGAGCAGGTGTGGCAATTCTAATCTCAGATAAAATAGATTTTTTTTATGTTTTTTTATTTAATATAACTGAGTGAAAATGTACATTCCTGTATAAATTTACATACCCACCTATATGCAGCTTCCACTGCTCTCCCTGCCTGGTGACAGAGATAAAATAGATTTTAATGTAAAATCCACCATCGTGGACAAAGATGGACACTATTTATTGCTGAAAGGTTCAGTACACAAGCAGGACTTAAGAATATTAAATATTTATGCACCTAATATTAGAGCACCTAAATACATCAAAGAAACACTGACTACACTCAAAAAGGAGATAGATCACTTCACAGTAATGGTGGGAGACTTCAACACTCCACTCTCAATATTGGCAATTGGAGGACATTATGCAGAGTGAAAGTAGTCAGTGACAAAAGGACAAATATTGTATAAGACCCCTACAATCAGAACTTAAAGACAGACTCACGCATAGAATAAAAGACTCTTTGACAGCTGCAAGGGTGGGAAGAAGGAAGGGCAAGGCGGGTAGGGTTTAGATTCGATAGTTTGTAGAAATTTGGTCTGGTGAAATCAGTGACAGCACACGTTAATAAGAAGATCAATATTAACTGGACTTCAGCACAACATGATTACTCCTCCCGTCTTAACCCAACATTGAAAGGACAGAGTAGGTGGGGTGAGGGGCCAGGGACCATGCTCTCAGGGGAAATTGAGGCCAAATTGGCACAACTAGCATTTTGCTAAGAGGGCCCTCTGCACCTCACATTGGTGAGTGGTGTCTGGGGTCTTAAAAGCTGCCAAGCTGCCATCTGAGGGTACAGGAAATGGTTCCAACGCAACAGGAATGGATGATCACTGAGGACCAAAACAACATGGGGGAAGGAGAACCCAGAAGACAGAGAGACCCATGTGAGTGGGTGACTACATCAACTTGTGACCGGAAGAACTGGATGGTGTCCCGCCACCACCAGTGATAGCCGTGATGGAGCTCACAAAGTGGAGTCTCACTGACAACACAAGAATAAAAAGAGATGCATGCTGAGATCTCCATTAAAAGACCACAATGGATGGTCCAGGGGCCTTGGTGTTCCCCTGGGAGACTGAACCCTGGCCCTAATGCTGCTCCTGTCCATAAATCATAATGGAGGTCAACTCTTCAGACAGGAATGGATTGGACTTGGCGATGCAGAGTGACCATATCACGTGCACACTTTATCGTTCTATGCATCTATAGGATGTCACCCTGCTGACCTCTTACTGGAGGTGGGGAAATGGGTGGAGAGGAGGGGATAGGAAATTGTTAGGTAGATATGACATATGTAGAACAGAGACGAGGAGTGTGCTGTTACCCGACAGGGAGACCAGTGGAAGCTGCATACAGGTGGGCATGCAAATTTCTATAGGAATGTACGTTTTCACTCAATCATAAACAAACAAACAAAAGAAGCCGGAGAATAAAAAAAAAAAAAGTTGCACTGAGCATAGGAGATTTGGGGATGGCTCAGGGAGTTTAGATAACTTGCCCTGTGCTTCCTGTTTGGTACATGGTCTGTGACCTGTCACTGTCATCAAGCTGGTTCTGACTCATAGTGACCCTATAGGTCAGAGTAGAAGTGCCCCCATAGTTTCCAAGGAGCACCTGGCAGATTTGAACTGCTGATCTTTCAGTTAGCAGACATAGCACTTAACTACTATACCACAGGGGTTTCCTTAGTACATGGTAGAAGTGATTTTTTTTTTTTTTTTTTAAACACACATGTTCCCCCTTCTTGTGGTAATTCAATGACAAAGCCCAGGCTCTACCCACCTATGATTTGGGCAGGGGGAGGGGAACACAATAATTTTTGTTTTTCTGTCTTCTATTTTAAAAGTAGCTTTAAAAGACCATGGAAGTAATATGTTTTTATTGTTGAAAAATAGAAAATGTAGATAAGGTTAAAGGAAAGACCCCCCCCACCCCCAAAAAACCAGTCACCTAAAACCAGTGTATATGCCAAAATAATCACTATTTACTTATTTAGTTTCTATGCCTTCACACTGTGTTTTTATACACATAAATATATCTTATTACATAAAGACATTATATTCTATGCCCTGTTTTGTAACTTAAGCACAGCTTTGAGGAGTCTTATTCCTTCTGTCTCATTTTTATCCAACGAAGTCAAGGGAACTTAAAATCAGATGAATTAATCAGTAATAAAAGTAGGGTTTTTATACCATTCAACTGAAAGAAAATTTATGTTAACAGTTGGTATACTGCTGTTATGGAATACTATAAATAATTTTTCCCCAGAAATTTGAGTTCTGATGCAGAGTATATTCACTGTTTATTTTTAGTACTAATCAAATACTAGATAAGCACTTAACCAGGTGAAATAAGTTAAAAAAAAAAAAAAGCTCCATGCTATTACTTTCAGGTATTTGGGGATGAAGGTACTATACTATCTATAAAAACTTTTTATTGACATTATTAAAATATTAAAAGCTCTTTAAACAGTTCATACCTTGATTGCTTTTTAGGTTTGTTATAATCTAACCCTTTAATCTATATTCTAGTGAAAATTCATTTTAAGAATATATCTTTTGCAGAGTGTTTTCAATTGGAAGAGAAGATTATAAAGCAACAGAATTGCAATAGTAACAGAAAATCTGTAAAGCTTACTTTACAATGTGATTTCTTTGGACTTTATGGCTTTATCCAAAGTTTTAGCTATTGAGGAACTCCAGTATTCCTACCTTCATCAAGTAGTTTTATGGGATCATAGAAATTGATTCATAAAATTTTAGACCTGAAAAATAAGTGTCCATCTATCAAGTCCTTGGTAAAGGGTGCATTTTATTTAAAATTAATGACAAATTATTTATTTCCATAAGGACATTAAGATAGGATTTTTTTTTTTTTTTTGCATGTACAGTACTTAGATGAAGAAAATTTTTCTTGAAGTGTAGCTTCTTTGGTACCAGTGAAGTAACTGCATTTAACATCATGGGGATTTTGTGATGATACCACTTAAATAACTTAAATATTTTTAAGACTTTCTAACAGCATGACTGGGGTATCTAAATTCACTTGAATGGATACTCTCATGAGGGCAAGTGTGTACTCAAGGTTGTTCATTAATTTTCCCAGCATTAAGGCACTGTGCTAGGTGAAGGAGATTTGAAAGTAAGAATAAAACAAGATGTCCTGCATTGGAGAGTCGTATTCTTGATTGCTGTTAGGTACCATTCAGTTGGTTCTAACTCAGAGTAGCTCTACATATAGCAGAACAAAGTACTGCCGGGTCCTGTTGCAGCCTCAGAAATCGTTGCTGTGCTTGAGCCCATTGTTGCAGCCACTGTGTCAGTATGTGTCCTTGAGGGTCTTCCTCGTTTTCACTGATCCTTTTCTTTACCAAGCACGACATCCTTGTCTAGGGACTGGTCACTCCTAATAACCTGTCCAAAGTACGTGAAATGATGTCTTGCCATCCTTGGTTCTGAGGAACGTTTTGGCTGTTTAGTTCTTTCAGGGTAGATTTGTTTGTTCTTCTGAAAGTTTATGTACAGCTGTAATGAACTACTTTTGTGTGTGGCCTTTCTAGCAATGGTCTGGTAACTCCTACTCAGGTGATTGTAATTGTGGCCTACCAAGGGAATTGTTCAGTTTTGCCTTAATATATTGAGAGCCTGGCACCACCAAGGAGGAAGAGATCTTGCAGCACAAGACAGCAAGTTAGGCTTCCCAGCCCACAGAGAAGGAAAGCTAAGAGTATTTGGGCAGAGACCGAGGGCCAGAAACAGGCTATCCTAGTGGAAGAACTGTACCCTAAGTGTTCTTGACCCTGAATTGTAGCTATTATTTCTCTAACAAACCCCATAATTGTGAATATGGTATGGGAGTTCTGTGTGGTTATTGCAATGAATTATCAAACCCAGTGGAGAAGTAGTGTGCCATAGAAGGGACAGTTGGTGTCAGAATTAGTGAAGATGGCAGAGAGTAGAGTCTTTGCTGGCCTCCACTTCACAGGCACCAGCCTTGGTCTGTTGATCTTAGTTGTTCTTCCCTCTTGTTGGACTGAAGGAGGTCAGAGACTTTCCTTATGCCATTTTTACACCATGATGTTGTTAAATATTCTTGACCAACACCATAATTTAAAGACATTAATTCTTTATTCATTGCCCTTCTTTCATATGCATATGAGGTGATTTAAAATACCATGGCTTGGATCAGGTGCACATTAGTCATCAAAGTGACATCTTTGCTTTTCAGCACTTTATAGAGAGGTCTTTTGCAGTAGATTTTCCCAGTGTAATGGTTCATTTGATTCCTTGACTGTTCTTTCCAAAGTCGTTGATTGTGGATCCAAGCAAAGTGAAATCCTCTACAATTTCAGTATTTTCTCTGCTTATTATGGTGTTGCTTATTGGGCCAGTTGTGAGGACTTTTACTTTTTCCTGTGTTAAGGTGTAATCCGTACTGAAGTTTTTGGTCTTTAAATCCTCTTCACATGCACCAAGGAAGGTTGTGTCCTCTACATATCATAGGTTTTTAATGAGTCTTTTTTCAGTCCTGATTTTGCCACCTTCTTCACATAGTCCAGTTTCTTCTTCTCAGAGTATTGCCTAGTATGAAAGCATATACATAACCACATTCAGGAAAGCTTCCTGGACCCTGATATGCCTTCAACTGTAAAAGTAAAATACAGTTTTATGAAAAATGAAAAAAATATTCCATATTTTGGACACAAAACAACAAATGCTCGAGAGGCTGTGGAGAGATTGGCACTCTCCTACACTGCTAGTGGGATTGAAAAATGGTACAACTTCTTTGGAAAGCAATCTGCCACTTCCTTAAAAAGATGTAAATAGATATACCATTTGATCTAGTAATCCCACTGCTTGGAATAAATCCTACAGAATCAAAGGCTATCACATGAACAGATATGTGCAAACAAATGTTTGTGGCAGCACAGTCCACAATAGCAAAAAGATGGAATCAGTGCCAATGCCCATCAACAGATAAATGGATAAACTATGATACATACACTCAGTGGAACACTATGCGATGATAAAGAACAGTAATGATTTTAGGAAGCATCTCATAACCTGGTTTCAATTGGAAGACTTTATGCTGAGTGAAATCAGTCAGCAGTGAAAGGGCAAATATTGTATGAGACCCGTACTGTAAGGGCTTAAAAATAGACTCAAGTACAGAAGGAAAGACTCTTTGATGGCTGCAGTGGTAGGGATGGAGGGAGGGAGAGGGCTGGTTATAGGTTAGACAGTTGGTAGAAATTTGGTTGGGTGAAAGCAGTGACAGCAAACAGTAGAAAGTAGATCAACTTAATACGACTTCAGCATAAACTGAAAACTCTTCTAATTTTAACCCAGTATTGCCAAGGATAGAGTAGCAGAGGTGGGGTCTGGGGACCATGCTGTCAGGGGACATTGAGGCCAGTTGGTATAACTAGTCTATTGCTAAGAGAGTCTCCTGCATCCCATATTGGTTAGTGGCATCTTGGGTCTTAAAAGCTAGCAAGCTGCCATTTGAGGTACACCAAATGTTCCCAACTCATCTGGAACAGATGATCACCAAGAACAACAAAGACATGAGGAAAAAAGAGCCCAGAAGGCAGAAGGACCCATGTGAATGGGTGACTGTATCAACATGTGGCCAAAAAAACCAGATGGTGCCCAGTCACCACCAGAGACAGCCGTGATGGGGCACGCTATGCTGAGTCTCAGCGGCAACGTGAGAAAAAGAGTGGTGCACCTCAAGAACTCTACTAGATGACTACAACTGATGGTCCAGCTGCCTCCTGGGGGCTCCCTTGGGAGCATGGCCCCTAGACCTGATGCTGCCCCGACCAGAAAACATTAGTGAGGTCAACTCTTTGGACAGGAATGCACTAGACTCAGGGACACATGTGGCCATATGGTGTGTGTCCTTTATGGCTCTGTGCATTTATAGGATGCTGTCCTACTGGCCTCTTACTAGACAGGAGAGGAGAGTGTGGAGAGGAGGGGACATGAGATCGGTAAGAGGTATGACATATATAGAACAGAAAGGAGGAATGTGCTATCACCGGGCAAGGAGAGCAGAAAGATCAGCAGATAGGTGGGCATGCAAATTTAATTTGGATTGTATACTTTCACTCAATCACAAATTTTAAAAAAGAAAAATTATTCCATGTTTTTGAAAGATCCAGCTTAAAGTTGAACAGGCCAAGTCCAGGAAGTGAGGGCTTCCAGTTACCTTCTGTTCTGGTGGCATAGCAGTGAAAAGCTTGGCTGCTAACCAAAAGGTGGCAGTTTGCATCAACCAGCTGCTCCTTGGAAACACTGTGGGACAGTTCTAATCTGTCACACAGGACTCCAATCAGTCAAAATCGACTTGATATCAGCAGGTTTGTTTTGTTTAAATAATAATATTGTCACCTTTTAAAGTAGAAATATTAATAACAGTGCAAGTTTTGTAAGGGTTGTACTGCATGTAAATGCTTTGCATAGCATTGACTCAGCTGCTCCTCTCTGCTGGGTCTAGCTCCCTAGGATAATGACAGAGGTTGGGAAAGCAAATTAAGTTACCTGCCTCCTGTGTGACAAATGCCTCTTGTGATCTTCATTTCCTGCTTAAGAGTGGTCAGCAAAAGCTAATGAATCAATAAACTGTAGTTGGCTGGTTTTGTAGAATTATCATCTTTATTTTATCTTTATCTAAAACTGATCATGTTTTCTTGACATTGGCAGGAAATATATATTATATAGTGCTTTGGAATGAAATTTGTTTTTTCTCACCTTCTTGTTTTTACTCTTTGTTTGGGTTAAGAGTAGACTGCAGTTGGCGCATTCCTGCCTGTTTCAAAGAAATGTGCTATAACAGAAAAGAGACAGAAATTCACAGGTATTCCAAGCTAGGTTCTAGTACACACTGGTTTTGATGAAAATTTTTGGCATCTGACACTGGGATTGTAATCATACCTTAAAACCTAAGAGCTGTCTTGAATTGGTTCTTAATTCACGGTGACCTTGTGTGTCAGAGTAGAACCGTGTTCCAGAGGGTTTCCAATGGCTTGTTTTGTGGAAGTAGATTGCCAGGCCTGTTCCCTGAGGTGCTTCTGCGTGGACTCTAACAACCTTTCAGTTAGCAACCAAATACATTTTATAAACATATGTACCACCCAGGGCCTCCAACCTTAGGTATATTTTATATTTCTGAGATGACTTGGGAGAGGGCCCTTGGTTTGAAGCCCATTCCCAAGGAGGTTATGAATGGAGCATTTCTCAGTCCAAAAGGATGACCTCCATCTGACATGCACACATACATGTACGTCTGCTGTAGTGCTGGTTTTTGCCTTTTGGGTGTGGAAGCATCTGTTTCTAGCATACAGTATTTTTCTAGCTTAGCTCAAGTCATATGCTGCTCTTCTGCTGAGTGGGTGCACTCTGAGGAGGACTCTACGAAGAGCTTAGAAACTTCTCTTATTTCTCCTCAGAGTGTTTGTCATGGATTGAATTGTGTCCCTCCGAAACTGTGTGTGTTAATTTGACTCGGCTAGGAGTCCCATTGTGGTGTCATTCCTCCCAAGTGTTGTGAATCCTGCCTGAGTGATATTGATGATGGGGAATGGGCTGCAGTTAGGGAGGCAGGACTCGAGCTACAAGCTTGTGGGATATAAGAGAGAGAAGTGAGTGGAGGAAGTTGGGAACCTCACACCACCAACGAAGCAGCACCAAGAGCAGAGCACTTCCTTAGGACCTGAGGTTCCTGTACCAAGATGCTGTCCTTCAATTTGGACTCAGCCCACTGGACTGTGATAATTTCTGTTACTTAATGGACTTGCAACTCATAAATGGATTTGTGGCTTACCAGACTGTGACAACAAAACTTCTTTTCATGAAGCCTTCTGTTCATGGTATTGTCTGTTAGAGCAGTACTAGGTGACTAAAATAGTATTTTGGGAGCACCTCAGTTTGTTGAAACTCTGGTGGTATAGTGGGTAAGTGCTATGACTGCTGACCTGTAGGTCAACAGTTCAAATTCATAAGATGCTCCTTGGAAACTCTATGGGTTAGTTCTGCTGTGTCTACTGTAGGGTTGCTCTGATTCGGAATCAACTCAATGGCAGTGGGTTGGTTTTGAGTCAATTGGGAACCCCTGGTAACATAGTGGTTAAGTGTTATGGCTTCTAACCAAAAGGTCAGCAATTCAGATCCACTAGGCACTCTTTGGAAACTCTGGGACAGTTGTACTCTGCCCTATAGGGTAGAGTCATTATGAGTCAGAATCATTGGATGGCACTGGTTTTTTTTTTGTTGTTGTTGTTCAGTTGATTGAATAAAAAGGATGAGAGAGTTAAGAAAGGAGAAAAGGCTTTCTGTAAGTGACTTGTGAACATTTAACTCTTGGCTTATTAATGCCTTGCATTATGCCAGGCCATGGAGATCTTCTCCAGCAAGGATGATGAGAATATAAATGGCTGTGACCAAGCATTGCAGTGTGGTAAAGAGACAGTGGGATCACAGAGAAAAGTGAGGAATTCATCCCAAGTGCGAATCAGGTGTGGGAATCAGGATTACCGATTTGGAAGTGATCCTCCTTGAGGTTGTAGCTTGAAAGAAAAGTTGGTTTACAAACAGTTTCTGGAGAAGTCAGGGAAGAGGGATGATCACAGGAACAGGGTGAGGTATGAGTTCAGAGAAGGAGAGGCTGAGGTCATCCAAAAGTTCCTGTGTGGTGTAGATGATTTGTGCTCAACAACTAACTGAAAGAAAGGCTTAAAGATCTGCTTCTGTAAAGACTGTTGTTAGTTGCCATCAAGATGACTCTTAATTCATTGCAGTCCCATGTGTGCAGAGTAGAACTGTGCTCCGTAGAATTTTCAAGGCTGTGACCTTTCAGAAACACGTTGCTAGGCTTGTCTTCCAAGGTACCTCGGAGTGGATTCAAATCTCCAACCTTTCTGCTACTAGTTGAACGCGTAACTGTCTGTGTCACCTAGGGATTCCTTCTATAAAGTTTACAGCCAGGAAAACCCTCGGAAGCTGTTCTGCTCTGTAACAGATGGTGTTGCCATGGATCATAGTCAACTCAGTGGTAGCAGGTTTGATTATTTTTTGTTTTGGGGCTGTGCAAACTGCTTGACAAGTTGTAGTGGAGGGATGACAATCTCAGGTGGGTGAGAAACCTGTGAATTTCACCAAGGCTAGAGAAAGGCTAGGATCAGATTATGGAGCTGGCACTGTGTCTCATTACAGGTAAAATAATGAGCTACTGGAAAGTTTTGAACCAGAGAAGAACATAAACCAAAATCCCCAAAACCAGCCCATTGCTACTGAGTTGATTACAACTCACAGAGACCCTATAAGACAGATTAGAACTGCCCCATAGAGTTTCCAAGGTTATAATCTTCATAGAAGCAGACGGCTACATACTCTTAAAAGAAATTTAATGTTCAAAACTTAGGCGAACAGAGTGGATGTATGAAACCCATATCCAAAGAAAATTTGGGTTAGGAAATCTTGGGAAGATGGATTTCAGTACAGCATATGGTATCCTTATGTGTTCAATTTGATGCCATCAGAAAAGTCTTTTAAAGGGCAAAACCAGGTCTTTATGGAATCTATGTAATAACTGGGTTCAAAGTTACTTCGCAAATGGGCACAATTAAAAGATCATAAAGCACTTGCTGTTAAAGTTGATTCTGACTCTTGTTGTCCTATAGGAGAGAGTAGAGCTGCCCCATAGGTTTTGCAAGGAGCAGCTAGTGGAATCTAACTGCCTACTCTTTGGTCAGCAGCCAAGCTCTTAACCAATGTACCATCAGGTCTCTGTCAACCCTCATGGAAAGTATGGAATGAGAAGACAAGACCTTTCTGTACTGAGCCTAATTAGTGAGATTGGTATGGATGGTGCCCATACTTACAGATCAATTAAATGCTCAGCTATTAACTGGAAGTCTGCAGGTCCCAACTCACCCAGAGATACTTCAGAAGAAAGGCCTGGTGATTTGCTTTCAGAAGGTCACAGCCTTGAAAATTCTAGGGAATGTACTTATACTCTGTAAGATACGGGGTCACCATGAGTCAGAATCAAATTGTTGTCAATGTGATATGCCTAGGACACAGCTAAGCACATAGTAGCAACTTACTGTAAGTACACAAGGACTGCCAGTTAAGTCTGCGAACTCATCGTAGAAGAAGTGCTGTATACCTCATTGCTAAATGTCACTGTGGTCACTTTCAAAGTACTCTCCTTGGGAAGCTATGCACTAATGTCAGTGCCTAGTCCACCCTTCAAAGCAATTTTGGAACTCTTTATCTGGAAGTGCCATCAGAACTGTTGTCATATTACCCTTGATGTCCTGAATGTCATTGAAATGTCTTCTTTTCAATATTCCCGTATCTTTGGATAAAGAAAAAAGGCCTTGGGGGACAGATCAAGTGAGTGGGAAGAGTGTTCCAATATAGTTATTTGTTTACTGGCTAAAATCTCCCTCACAGACAACTATTCAATTAAGTTTGCAAACTTGCCACCCTACCACTGTGTGCAGTGACCATTCCAGAAGGAGTCCCAAAATTGCTCTGAAGGGTGAACTAGGTGCTGGAATCAGTGCATAGCTTTCTAAGGAGAGTACTTTGAAGGTGACCATAGTGATATTCGGCAATGAGGTATGCAGCACTTAGAACAATTAAGTTTGCAGACTTAATTGTCAGACCTCACATGTTAATCTACCATAAAAACTTTAACTACTTACTCAAACTTTCCTTGTTTCTGATGAATGTTAGAGTGTGTAGTAGCAAATAACTGAAAAGTGAAGCTGGAGATGCTTGTAGTGAAAGTATGGCGTAGTAGATACTGCTTTAGAGTGTTCATTGATGTTAGACTAAGTGTCGTTTTCCTTTAAACATACTCCAGTGGTTTCTGCTAGTTAACAGCAAAGAGAAACTTCAAGTCAGGGAACAGCTTGTCCTTCTGAGGTTTCAGGCCAATCGATGGTTTTCACTCTAGGTATCGACAGCTCTCTGCAGCATGCCCTTGTCTTTGACTGTGTGGGTTGACTGTCGTGAAATGGATTATACTGCTTTTATTTCCCCTTGGGGCTTCATCAATGCCCAGCAAGCACTGTGTGTACCTGTGACTTTCCTTTGCCTTTTAATTGTTCAGGCTGTGGTGCTGTTGAGGGTGCCACTTTTGTGTTTCCATACTTGGACTGATCTGTTTTTAACCTAGCTTTTGCTTCTTTGCAGGATGCCACAATTGGGAAGCCTGATTCATGCCAGAACTGCCGTTGCCATGGTGATATTGTTATCTGCAAACCTGCTGTTTGCAGAAACCCTCAGTGTGCCTTTGAGAAGGTATGGTATCCTAATAATATTTTAAAGATATTGGTGAAGTCAGCAACAGGGCAAGGTTTTTACATCTTTTTTGAAATGTATCCCAGTCTCTAACTGGAAACTTTTGAATACCAAAGAGAATCTTAAAGTAGCATATATAAGAATATCTTAATTTCCACTTATTGAGCCTGTACTGTAGACCAAGAGTTGGGTTAAAGATTTTAGAAATGTTATCCCATGGACTATAATGTGGGGCAGATACATTTATTAGCACTTGGTGGGTGAGGCAAATGAAAGCTGGACATTTTAAGCAACTTGCATAGGAGTCCTTGAATGGTACAAGTAGGTAAGTAGCTCAGCTACTGACTGAAAAATTGAAAAATTGGAAGTGTGAGCTCATCCAAAGGTGCCTTGGAAGAATAAGACTGACAGTGTGCATCTGAGAGGCCTTGAAAACTCTACGGAGTGCAGTTCTACTCTGCACAAATGGGGTTGCTATGAGTTGGAATTGACTGGATAAAGTGGGTTTGGGTTTTGAATTTGGACTCTATGGTTATACATTAAATAATAGTGGCCACATATTTTATCCTGGATCTGAGAGATGCCAAAGCTATGAATACTAGTCACAGCCTTTATATGTTGAGTGGATGAAAGGTCAGGATTGACATCTTAAAGGTGATTTTCTAAAAACTTTTTGGTGTACCACTGACTGTGTTATTCTGCACTTTTGGGCTCCCTGGGAACATAGGAGAGACTTTGACTCAAGAATGCCCTTGTAGTTGACCAAGTCTGTGGGTGATAATTCCTTCTTTCCCCTCTGTTAAAAATCTTGCATTTTTTTTCTGGCTACATAATCTATTCCGTTAGGATAATTTTTTTCTGAGTGCTGACTCTTTTCTTTTAAAAGTGAATCTATTTTAAAAGGAGGGAGTTAAAAAAAAAAGCTTAAGCTTTAAATTTGAACGTTTGAAGCTCCCTGGAGAAGACCAATTATTTTCTTTAAAAGGGATTCTGTCAACCTCACAAGCACAGTTTATTTTTCTAGTTTTTGTGCCCCTGCCCTTCAAATAATTAATCTTGAGCCTTAATACCATCTAATGCTAACAAGTTTCTATCTATTCCTAACATTCAGGTAAAAGCTCTGCTTATGTTTAAAAGTATTCCTCAGTTTATGCTTGGATGTAAGAAGCTGGGTGAACATCACAAATGCCCATAAATTTGATCACATTTTGTTGCCTGTTACAGGGGCTTTCTGTTTCTTAAAGTGAATACTTTTTCCTGTAACATCACTATTTGACTTGCTTGGTGACTTGTGTCAGGATTTGAGCCAGTGGTGTTAAGGTCCAACCCTTTTCACATGAGTAATTGTGGTACTGCAGAAGAAGCCCTGTGTTAAATGAAAGAAGAAATGGGTTGTATTGCTGAAAACTAAACATGTTCTATACCAAGAGTCAGCTAACTATGACCAGCACACCAAATCTGTCCCACCACTTGTTTTTGCATTCACCCATGAGCTAAGTATGTCCACTCCCCCACCCCATTTCCAAATGGTTGAAAAAAGTCATAAGAAAAAAAATATTTGCTGATGTGCTACAATGGTAATTTTGACAGAGTGTGTGACCTGCAAAGACTAAAATCTTTACTCTCTGACCCATTATAGAAAAAGTTTCTGATCCTTCTTTACCAAAGTCACTGATTTCATCCCTTCCTAATTTGCCCTTTTCCTAATTTTTTTTTTTTATTCAGTTAATGGTAACTCCATTCCTAGTGGCTGAGACTCAGCTCTGCATTTTTGCTCACATCCCACATTAGAGTCATTAGCAAATCCCCAGCTCTTCCTTCACAAAACAGCATGTTCCAGATGTGGTTTTTCTGCTGTTTTTCTGGGATTCCACTTATCATCTTTGCCTGGATTCTCATAGTAGCCTCTTAACCTGCCTTCTCTGTTCCTGCTCTTGCTCTTTTAATAGACATTTCACTTGTTACAGCAGCCAAGATGATTCCCTTAAAATTTCACTCTGCTCATGTTGCTTTCTTCCTTAACCCCTCCAACAGTTTATCTTCTCACTCAGAATAAGTGTTTATAATGTTTTTCAAGGTTCTACTGTAGCCTTGTGACTACATAATGCTCCCTTCTTTCTTGTTTAGTTCTAGACGCCAAACCTCCTTTCTGTCTCCTGAGCATTCCAGAGACAATGTGCCCCAGGATCTTTGTGCTTTGCTATTTCCTCTGCCTGGACTGCTTTTTTAAAAAAAATGTTTCTCTGGATCCTTTACTTCCCTTAGGTCTTGTCCAAATGCCACTATATTTAAAATCACAAATCTCCGACCCCTACCGTATATTTCCTATCCCTCTCCCACACTTTATTTTTCTTTTGAGAATTAACTACTGTTGGACTTACTATATGTTTTATGGTGTTTCTTGTTTCTTGTCTCTTTTATTCACTGCATATCCTCAGCACCTCGAAGAAGGTGGGCATATGGTAGGAATGAAATAAATATCTTTTAACAGACTGAATGAATGAATGAGAGATGAAGCTAAAGAGTTTGTTAAGTTCAAGGTTATGGAAGACTTTGTATTCTGTACTAAGCAGCTTGGAATTTTATTTTTAAGATGATAGAATACTAATGAAGGTTTTAAGCATACAGGTGGCATAGTCAGCTTTCCTTTTTAGAAAAATCTCTAGTTTTTCAAAGACAATGAATTATTCTAACAGTTAAGAGACTGTAAGAGTAGTCCATATGAGACACAGTAAGTACCTGAATCAGGGCACTCGTAGGGTATGGATCAAGAGGAAAAAGTAGGTTCACTGGATACTTAGGAGGTAAAGGTAAGACCAGCTAAAGTGGTGACTAGATGGGTGGTAACTAGGTGAAGTGACTTCCATATTTCCGGCTTGATAGCATGATAGTTAGCTGAGCTACTGACTGCAATGAAGAATACAGAAGAACCAGGAAAGGCAGTCTGTCTGGGAGAGAAATGATTTCAGTTTATGGCATGTAGAGTTTAATGTCCATGGAACAACTAGGTAGATGTGTCAAAAAGGCACCTGGATTGGATATGAGTCTAGAACTCAGAGAAAAAGGCAGGGCTAGATCTCTAATGGTGTCATCAGCATACAGACAGTAGTGCAGACCTTTAGAATTAATGAGCTCACTGAAAGAGATTGTATGAGAAAATACTATAAGACTAAAGACAGAATTTAGGGAACACATTCATTGAAATGGAGGTGAGTAAAAGAGAGGAAACTTAGAAACATAAAGAAGGTATGGTCAGAGGGTAAGAATTAAGAAATAGTCAGAGGAAAGAATCAGGAGAGTAGAAGAGAGTTTCCTGGAAAAGTTTGTTTCAACACTGTTGATCACAGTCAAGGGAGGAAGAAAGGGGACTTACTTAGCATGGCCAGTAGATTTGTCCACATGGAGGGCATATGTGGCCGTTTTTAGGTCAGTGTAAGTAGAATGGTACTAGTGTAAATTGTACTACATGGGCTTAAGGGGTAGCTGAAAATTGGGGGAAGGAATCTTAGCTGAAAAGGAGAAGGAAGAAATAGCCTATTAAGTAGGCATCATTACTTCTGAAATGTTTATTGAACTTCCCGATCCCTGGCCATAGCTCATGGCACTCTTAAGCACCTTGAAGGCAGGGATCTTACGTGCTTCACTACTGTAGCCCATCCGTCATCCAGCACTCAGTCAGTATTTGTAGAGGGCACAAACAAAAGAAGGGGAAAGGATTTTGTGTTATTTTAAATTTTTTTTTGATTAGCATGTGAGAGATTCAGTCATTTTGGAGGGAAAGGAGAATGGTCCAGAGGAGAGAGAAGTTGAAGACATGATGGGAAGAGACAGTGAGACAGAATTAATGAATTAGAAAGACTACTTTCTAGACAAGAACAGAGAATATGGAGTCCAGAGCTTGGGGTGAGGGGTGGATTTAGAAAACATCTCCTTTTCTAAGAATGAAACACTTTTATCTTGGTACAGGTATACTGAAATTTGGGAATAATAAAAGAGGCAGGATACTTAGGACGTTCCTACCTAATGACCTTACTTTGTAAAGACTAATAGGTTCAGTTGAGAGCTGGAAGAGACTAGTGCAGCTATCACTGAGGAGAGAAAGGCAGTGACCAAAGACAAGGTAAAGTATGGCTATGTGGCATTAAGAGCCTGTGGAAATTAGAGGTGGTAACTTGTAGGAGTTCCAGGCTGCAGGGTGGAATGGTAGGCTCAGCAGTGCTTGCTAGCCAGGTACAAGAGAGGCTGAGACAAACTGTGGGATGGATCCGGGATTGGAGTTTTGCCATGAAGAGAAAGAACGGAAATAGAAGGAAGTACTGTGTACTGGGACAGCAGTGGGTATTGGGACAAATATGGACGGAAAAATGAAGCCAACTGAGAGCTGAATGAGTTTAAGGAAAGGAAGTACTCAACAATCTTTAATCTTTGAAGGAGATGAGAAGATGAATGGGAAGGAGAGTGAAAGTGAGAGAAGAGTTAAAGGCCGGGAGGTTGAGGTTCAGAGAGTTGAAGATTTCTGATAATAGAGCAGTTTTGAGTATGGGACGGTGTTGGCCATGGCCATGGCTAGCTGAAGTAAAGCGAAGGTGAGAGTAGCTTGAATGGAGTTGGTCAAGAATGTGTTAGAATATTGGGCTGGTTGCTTTTATGGACATTGAAGTCATTTATATTGGTGTCTAGGGGTAGGGTAGAAAAGTATTGACACCTAAATGCTAAGTCTTTGGTGAGTATGAGGAAATGAATGACAAGTCGAAGGACGATGATAATAAGGAAAAATGATGTGATCAGAGAGCATGAACTTTAAAGGAAGTGATTCCTAATCTGTAAAAGGAGGTTGGACTAGATGATCTAGCTATAAAAAACTTTAAATTCCAGGGTCATGTGAGAGTACCACAGAGCATTTGGATTATTTAAGTACTAAAATAGAATAGTTTAAAAAAAAAATAGAATAGTAGAATGGTAGAACTACAAAGGACCTTTAGAGTTCATTTAATCAATGTTTCTCATTTTATAGATAGACATTTAAGTTGCTTTATTAATCACTTGCTTAAAGACATAGGATAATAGATGAATGTGCTAGCTGCCAATCACTGCTATAATAGAAATACCACAAATGGGTAGCTTTAATGAACAGAAATTTATTTTCTCACAGTTCTGTTGTACATAGAGTTGCTATGGGTTAGGTTCCACAGTACCTAACAATAACATCAGCACAGTATAGGAGGCTAGATATCTAAACTCAGTGCTATCTTAGGGAAGGGCTCTTTCTGGTTGCTGTTGGGGAAAATCCTTGTCTGTTTTCAGCTTCTGTTCTTTGGTTCTTTGGTGATCTTTATGTGGAATGACATCTACCTATCTTGCCCTGCCTCTGCTTGCTTGCTTAATCTGCTCTTTTATGTTTCAAAAGAGGTTGATTTTAAGACACCTCTACACTAATAAATCTTCATTAACATAACAAAGAAAACCACAAATATAGAAGCTAGAATTTAGGAAACACATTTTGGAGGCACACTGTTCAATCCGTAACAGTGGCATAGCCATGGTAAGAACCTTAGGCCCTAGCTCATGGCCAAAAGTGATTTGTACTATCATGTTGCTTTAAAATTTTCTTTTGTGTTTCTCAGCAACACGTATTGTTGTTATTCGTATCTGCTATGGTACACTTACATTACTTCATGGCAGAGGTTAATGAGTATATTAACCTTTATATTAAACCAAATGTGTTGTTAGTAACAACTTTGATTTATAGCTTTCTTTTTTTTTTTAACTTTGAAAGCACTTTTACAATTTATATTTTGATTATGAAATTGACTGCAAATACCTAGCATCACTCGAAGTCATGTCAGTGGCAATTCTGATAAATATTTGTGTGTATCTGTCTGTCTATAATGGATTGTTGGGAGGATGGATGGATAAAAAAGAAACAGGCAAAGAAAAACTGAGAGAAAGACAACTAGAACTCTGAATATCTAACATAGCTCTGACAGAACCCATCCTCACTTCAGAGTTTCTGGAGAATATATGTGCACAGGGGACAATGCCATGTGAAGTGAACACTAGATTTCATGGTAATGCTTTGCTACAAGCCTCAGTGCAGATAACAATGTATTTCTTTACCTTACAAAATTACATGAGAATTAAGTTACACACACATGCACACACATAAATGCTTACAAAAGTACCTGACTATAGGAAGTACTCAGTGTTTACTGTAACTGTCATCGTTATTATTTTTTTTTCTTCTAGACCCTAGACAAGTAATCTTGCCTATCTCCCCTGGCAGTCTTCACTCGCTTGCAGACATATCCAGAGGCTCCCTAGTACAAGGCCTGGTGGGGCAGCAGGCCTGTGTCGTTCTTGTAGTCCACAGTACACTAAGTCATGAAGAGTTACATGGTTAGATACAAGGAACTCCCTGTTTCTTTCCCCCCAGGCCTCCAGATTCAAAGCTCTTTTCTTCTTTAGCCCTAAACCACCTCCTCTATGTTTCAGCTGAAGATCAGTGGATAGATCCAAGCTGGGGCAGGGGAAGCAGAATCCCGTCCTGCCCCTTACAAATAAAAAACAACATTTTTGTGAAATTAGATTTAAGGACCAAATGTGAAAATTAGTTTTAGGTAGCCTTCTATCTGCTTTTCTCCCCTACCGCCTCTTGCATTGTTTCTGTGTTGAGATTCTCTCATTCTCGATCATTCTTAATGGAAATTAGGCAAATGTAGTTTTAATGTTCTGAGGTAATTTTTTTCCGAAGGGGATCTAGAAATATTCTTTCAGTTTCTTTAAAAACAAACAAAAAAAACATTACTGTAGCTAACTATATGCAGTTTTATAAAATCTCATACCATCTAAGCATGGTCTTTTCTTAGCAAATAAGAATTTGGACATCACTGCTATTGATGTGGAAACCTTGGGGGTGTAGCAGTTAAGAGCTGCAGCTACTAATCAAAAAGTTGGCAGTTCTGATCCACGAGGCACTTCTTGGAAGTCTTTTGGAGCAGTTCTATCCTGCCCTGTGGGGTCACTATGAGTTGGAATGGACTTGACAACAATGGGTTTGGTTTTTTTTGGTTATTTATATGTTTATCTCTTTAGCGGATTGGTAGATGTGAACTCTTAGTCCCATTTATCACCTTTCCTTATGAATGAGTTATAAAATTAGAATTCTCTTGTAAGCATAACTTTTTTGTTAGTGGTTAACACCCCCCCAGAAGCAAAGGGTACTGTACGTATGAAGAAATTATGTTCTTTACACATAAACCCACCAAAAAACCCACTGCCATTGAGTCCATTCCTACTCACAGCGACCCTATAGGTCACAGTAGAACTGCCTCATAGAGTTCCAAGGAGTGCCTGGTGGATTTGAACTGCTGACACTTTGGTTAGCGGACTTAGCATTAAACCACTGTGCCACTAGGGTTTCTCATATGTATTTTAATCCACTGGCTCAATTCTTTGTAGACTTTTGTCCTGTGGATAAGGCATGGTTTCCTGACTAACGCAGTGTTAGAATTCCTCATTGCTTACTCTTCCACACCTCTGGAATTTTAGAAATCCTAAGCTCTATGAAGTCCAACAATTAAGTCCAAGATCTTAATTTTTCTAAGTGCTACATACCTCACTGCTAAATATTACTATGGTCACCTTAGAAATATTCCCCTTGGGACTTCAACACAACTTGTGTACTCCTCCCATCTTAACCCAATATTGAAAGGACAGAGTAGCTGGGGCGGGGATCATGCTGTCAGGGGAAATCGAGGCCAATTGGCACAACTAGCATTTTGCTAATGAGGACTCTCTGGACCCCACATTGGTGAGTGGTGTGTGGGGTCTTAAAAGCTGCCATCTGAGGATACAGCAAATGGTCCCAACTTAGCAGGAATGGATGACCACCAAGGTCCATAATGACATGGGGGAAAGAGAATCCAGAAGACAGAGAGACCCACGTGAGTGGATGTCTACATCGACTTGTGACTGAAAGAACCAGATGGTGCCCGGCTACCACCAGTGATAGCTGTGATGGAGCTCACAAAGTTGAGTCTCATTGGCAACACAAGTATAAATAGGCGTGCACCCTGAGATCTCCACTAAAAGACCACAGTTGGTGGTCCATGGATTTCGGGGTTCCCCTGGGAACGTGGCCCCTGACCCTGATGCTGCCCCTGTCCATAAATCATAATGAAGGTCAACTTTTTGGGCAATGGATTGGACTTGTGATGCAGAGTGACCATATTATGTGGGCACTTTATGGTTCTAGGCATCTATAGGAGGTTGTCCTGTTGACCTCATACTGGAGGAAGGGGAATGGGTGGAGACGAGAAGATAGGAGACTGTTGGGAACATAAGACATGTATGGAGCAGAGAGGAAGAGTGTGCTGTCACTGTAAAGGGAGGGCAGTGGAAGCTGCTTATAGGTCAGCATGCAAATTTGTATGGGAATGTACATTTTCATTCAGATAAAAAAACAAAAAAATAAAAACAACAAACAACTTAAAAAAAAAAGGAAGAAATATTCCCCTTGGGAAGCTGTGCACTGATGCCAGCACCTAGTCCATCCTTCAAAGCAATTTTGGAACTTCTTCTAGAATGGCCAACATGCATGGTGGAGCAGTGACAAGTTTGCAACTTAATTGCGCAGCTGTCTATGGGGAGTTTTTAGCCAGTAAACAAATAACTGTAGTGGAATGCAGTGGAACACCCTGCTACTCACCCCAATGATCTGCCCCCCAGTGACTTTTATCTTTACCCAAAGATAAAAGAAATATTGACATTCAGGACATCAAGGCTAATACAACAGTTCTGAAGGTCATTCCAGGAAGAGTTCCAAAATTACTTCAAGGGTGGATGAGGCACATAGCTTCCCAAGGGAAGTACTTCCAAGGTGACCATAGTGATGTCCAGCAGTGAAATATGTAGGGAGGGTGAGTTCGTGAACTTAATTGTCAGTCCTCATGTAGGAAAGGAACAAGTGAATAAGAGGGGCTAATAGAATTGGTGGGCTCCAAAGACAAACTTGGGGTGTTTGCTTTGTATTTTTAATAGCTCTTACGTAAACTGAGTCTTTACAGTGTCAAACAGATGGATTAGTTAACATGAAAACTCCCCAGTAAATCCTGGAGTATCAGGTGTTGGCCCATTCTTTTGACAGTATCATCTCTAGGGGAAACACAATGGAACTGACAGAAGCATTGAGAAACAACCTAGATCTTCATTGCAGCTGAGAGATTCTACCCAGTGCACCACAGTATATGTAATACTTCTCCAGCAGTGCTGTTTCCTCTCATGACTTTGTCCTTCAGCCTGGCCCCCATGGGCTTTGCTGCTCTGTTTCCCAACTACAAGTTAACCATGGGAAATTTCTCTCTCCGCTGCTGGCTGTCTGGCTTCTCTAGGGTAACTGGGTGACCTGCCACCTCTGTGGCTGCCTGAAGAGTGGGGCAACAACACCCTCAAGGAAACTGAGTTCTTCTGTTGCCCTAATTTAGGGCTTTTCCAGTGTGAAACTTGGGTGGAGCATTTCTAAAGAAAAAAATTCATTACTTGTGAAAAGATGTAGGCAATTTTCAAGGAAATTACTTTCACAAGGGGGTTCATGTTCACTTTCAGAAATGCTCATCTTGAAGAGAGAATCTTTCTCATTAGTTTATTTGGTTTATCCTCTCCGCTGTTGTCACCGTGGAAATTTAGGAGATTATGTGAACCTAAAATGACGTGGGGTCTGGTGAACTGTTGTGAGTTTTTGGTTGTTTCTGCTGCCTCCGTTTGACTCTGAGCTGTTTTTCAAATGTCCAGGGGGAAGTGCTCCAAATAGCTGCCAGCCAATGCTGCCCCAAGTGTGTCCCAAGGACTCATGGATCTTGCCATCATGAAGGAAAAATCTATGCTGTAAGTATGTTCTGACCCAGGGTTCCGTGTCTGTGTGTCAGTGGCAAAGGAAAGCGGAACATTAAACTTGTGTTGGTGAGAGCAGTGTATTTTCTTTGCTTATGTTATGGGAGACTGAAAGCTGGTTTAACTTTCTTGGACATTTAGATTTCTAGAATTAAATTAAAACTGTAGTCCACAGACCTTACCTAAATATTTGTTGGTGGACTTTGGGTTTGTATAAAGGATAGTCTGGGAATGTTGATGTTGAAGAATGTGCTATGCTGAATAATGAAAGTACCACCTTGCCTGTGTATCATAAATACAAACAATCTGGAAGGAATGAGTAGAGGAGTTGCTTCATATTAAAGATGAAAAAACTGAGCTACAAAGAGCTGGACATGCTTGCTGTCTTAGTTGTCTAGTACTGCTATAACAGAAATACCATAATTGGATGGCTGTAAAAAGAGAAGTTTTATTATATCACGGTCCAGTAAGCTAAGAGTCGAAATTCAAGGTGTCAGGGGAAGAAGCTCCAGAGGAAGTCTGTCTTTATTGGCTCTGCTGCAAAGTCCTTGTCAGTTCTCCCCTGGACTGGGAGCTTCTGAGGCGCAGGGACCCTGAGTCCTTTCCAGAGGACATGGTCTGCTCCTGACACTCCTTCTTGGTGGTGTGAGCTCCCCAAATATCTTGCTAGCTTCTTTTTTGTATCTCAAGAACTGCCTCAAGGCACAGTACAGTGTTACCATTGAGTCCTGTCCTACCAACACAGCTGCCACCCATCCTCCTGCATTAGCATCACAGAGGCAGGATTTACAGCACAGAGGAAGATCACTGCAGTAATGGCAACTGTGGCCTAGCCAGATAGCTCCATACCTTTTCTCAGGGACACAGTTCAATCCAAGACACTTGTCAAGTATCATATAATTATTAAATAGTATAACCTGGCCTAGAAGTCAGGTCTTTTAATTCCTCGTTCAGAACTCTTTCCCCCCCGCCCGTCCCCCATCCTACTGCTGGTGTTTTTGACCTGACATTTCTCTGCTGCTGAGGCAGTCCTGTGTACCCCAGGGCATTTAGCAGCCTCCCTGGCCTGTGCTGACAGAGGCCAGCAGCACCTCCTCTCCCATCTTGGAACTGCCATGCTAGAAAGCCAGCCTGGAGTTCTTTCATTATTACTTTTTCATTCCAGATCCTTTAGGATTAATTTAGAGATATTAAATGGTGATTTAAAAGTAGCATTCCTAAAGCCTGTAATAGAAGTTGTGAGAGTGGAATGGTTTGAATTTATCTGTACTCATACCTGACTGTTACCCTGAGGCAGGAGGTGAAGTTAAAAATGATGGAAACAGGTTCTTTGCTTTCATCCTCCTCTTCTACCTGATACAAAACTTTCTGCAGGTTAGTGTCGCTACCTATTCAGGAGAGATCATAGGTGAGCACGATTTGATCTATCCACTCTAGGCTTCTATTCAGTGTGTATACTTAAAACTCAGTGAAAAGACTGCACATTTCCCTCGGAACAGGATCATCTGACTTGCACCACTGTCTCTTAATTACACGAGGAAGCCACTCTTTCACTTCTGCACAATGTGTTGCTGAAAGATCCCCAAGGGGGGCCGATGTTGGGAAGGTCTCCATACCCTGTGTCACCGTGTGTTACTCAGTTAGCCTGTGTTACAGAGAATGTGGTAAACCTTCAGTGCCATGGCACAAGATCTGTGAAATGGAAGGTGCCACAGGGCAGGTTGGTGGTGAAAATAATAGTTGATAATGATACGAATAGGTATGCCTTCAGGTGAAAAACACCAAGCAGGGCCTTGAAAGTGAAGAAGCAGCTAGAAGCTAAAATACCATCAAGATCTGGGATAAAAGATGTATCTTAAATAAAAAATGGGACAAATGACACAAAAGATCAGAATTCAGTAAATCTGTATGTGGATCATTTGCCCATTTATATTATGTTTGCATATGTGTACAATCTTCTTATTTTGATTTAAGATACAGAAGAAACTGGAAATATTTTCTGTGTCTCCTAGAGATCTTCCACACCTCCCGCCTAAGCTGGCACTTCATGCTGAATGTTTCCCCAAATAGGTGCTCAGTAAACGCTGGTAAATGAAAGATTCTAACAGTGAGTAAATCCCTTCCCTAGTGTCTCCAAGCTCTCATCCCAAGGGCATGTTGGTCACTTGGTGGCTGAGCAGTTCGCAGGCCACAGATCAGCTCCTGAGTTAGTGAAAACCCTCCTACCTTTTCTGGAAGAGTTAGAAAGTATCTTGGGCCCTCCTCCTCCCACCTCTCTGCTGTTCATCTCTTCTGCCATAATATATCCTGCAGAAAACTCTAAATTGGGTAAGAACATGCCTGTACATTGTTCTCTCATGTAAAACTTTCAACATTATACTCCCCCAGAAAATGTTGTATTTCTAGTACTTGGTGGGAAACCCTGGTGGTGTAGTGGTTAACTGCTACATCTGCTAACCAAAAGGTAGGCAGTTCAAATCCACCAGATGCTCCTTAGAAACTCTATGGGGCAGTTCTGCTCTGCCCTACAGGGTCACTATGAGTTGGAGTCGACTCAGAGACACCAGGTTAGGCTTTTGGTTTTAGTACTTGATGTAACAGAGAAAGGCTGAATTTCAGGAACCATAGTTGAGGCAAAAAAAAATTCTCTAGTGATCTGCTTCTTCAAATAGAATTTGAAGGTCGATTTTTCTTTTTCTTAAGTGACACAAACTCTTCTAATTAAGTTTTAATAAATTTAAAATGATTGAAGTGATTGTTTCTTGACTTCTCTCTTCCCTTCCTCTCTTTCTTCTTCTCCTATAGATTTTTACCGTATTTATTCTAGTGTCATTCTGCCTCCAAAGTAGGTTAAATACTTGCCCCTAAGTTTGGTCTGAGTCTCATCTTGCCATTCACATCATTAGGATGTTCTCTGAATCTTGCCAGCTTTCTCTTAGCCCTTTCAAATTAGTTAGGAAGCCGCTACTCAAATGCTTCCACCTCCTCTGAACAGCAGTATGTCTCTCTGCACACCCTCTGGGTTGCATCCCATAGGGCTCCTTAAGGTGACTTGCCCAGTTGCTATAAAATAGCCTGATGTTTTAAGAACCCTGGATAGGTGATGTGATGTGGAAGAAGCCTTTCTTTCCCTAAGACAGAGATTTTAGAAGAGGCTCTAGAATAGAGTGAGTATAGCAGGGAGAGAATCATGCGGAGTGATAATGTGCCCAGGTAACAGGCTTGAAGCAGAGCAAGATCAGGGATGGAGTGGGCTCAGGGTTGCAGGAAAAGGCTGCTACTTTTTAGTGACACAGCTGAGCCACATTAGAGGACTTTTCATTTGCAGGGTAGTTAGTGTCTTACATAGTTAGTATTTCAGCAAGTCAGGACAAGTCTTGAGCTTCTTTCCTGGAGTGAAGAAGATACTTGAGCCTTTTGGATGACATCAGGGCTGTTGGAGAGTGTTGCATGGGCTTATCTCAGCCAGAATTTGGAGGACCATGACCTCTTCAAAGCCATTCCTTCAAATCTATTTTTGCATCTGTGCCCAGCCTAGCCAACCCGTTATGGAGATGAGCCTTAAATGTGTTTTTCTAAAGAATGTTGGAATGCTTTTTCTCATTCTTTCCATACATTTTAGGAAGGGGAAAGGACTATTAATCTCCTTTCTTTCTTATTAATTTAATCCAGTACCAGATAATGTCATATCTGAGAAGATAGAGCTTGCCTATTCGCTGTAAAAGAAAGTGGCAGGTGGTGATACCTTAATGCCCAATCTGATTGAATAGAGCTGGGGGAGGGGAGGAGGGTGCCTGCTGTCTCTGCCTGTCTATGAGGTTAAAAGGAAAACTAATTTATGTATGTGAGAGAGAAAAATGAACATTGGATTCTGCAGCCTTATTCTAGTCAAAGTAGAGGATATAACTATCATACACACTGAGTAGTCCCAGATAGTTAGTATTCTGGATCTTTAACTTCATAACAGGAACAAATTATATGAAGAAAAATTATTTTTTATTCTGTCAGTAGGCCATGCAGATGCTTTATGATCTTATCTTTCCTTTGGACTGACATCAGTAGTCAAACACACTTACTTGTTGACTATGCAGAAGAATATATTAAACTGTTGTCTGCAGAATTCGTTTCTGCCCAGCATCAAAAATCCCATGTTTTCAAAAGGCACTAATAAGATTAAAATGGCATAACGCAGACTGGATCTTGTGGGAGCATTGCTTTATATATTTATTATTCTTTGATTTTATAAAACTCTCTTTGCTGCTACAGAATTTATTTTAAAAAATGCGTTTTTCAATTGACAGTCCAATGCCCTAGGACTTCCCCTGGAGCCTGGCTCCTAGACCTATTGCGGCCCCAGAGCATTATTCATTACTGAGGTCAACTCTTTGGACCGGAATGGATCTGACTTAGGGATATAGGGTCAACATGTGGAGTGTCCACTTTATGGTTCTGTGTATCTACAGGATGCCATCCTACTGGCCTCTTACCAGAAGGCAGAGGAGAGAGTGGAGGGGACAGGACAGGAGATTCTTAGCAGGATATGGCATGTATAGAATGCAAAGGAAGAGTGTGCTATCACTGGGCAAGGAGACCAGAGGGAACTGTAGGAAGGCAGGTGTGCAAATTTCACTTGGATTATATACTACTTTCACTCAACCACAATAAAAAAAAGTGTGAAATTAAAAAAAAAATGCATTTTGTAAATGGAAATGGAGAATACTGTGAAATTGGGGAAAAAAAAGTCTACATAGGCCTAACCCCTTGTTCTGTAGACTGTGCACATGCCACCAAATCAAGAGGCCAGTTAAGGGAGAAATGTGAGAGTAGGTCCTCTCCATCACTCTCTGACTTTGGACTACAACCTGTATTTAGCTTCTTCTGTAGCTTTGACATTAAGCAGCGGGGTCCCCTTGCTGAGTGTTCTTTGTTATTCCCGTAATTATCGAGCTTATTGTGAAAGAGGAATCCACTGCTAAGTTTTATGTCTCTTGAGTTAGATAATAGATTCATATCATCAGAGAACTCAGAGGTACCAGAGAGACTAAGTAATGTAGCCTTCTCATTTTACAGATGAAGAAACTTTGATAACTGATAGGTTGTTGTTGTAATTAATTTTTGTGGTCTCTGTCTGAAAGATGATGTGCTTGCCAATGTTTAAGAGACAACAGGGCTTCTTATGAGGAAGACAGCAGCTAAACTCTCATTTTAAGGAAGTAAAATGTCAAGATGTTTAGAAACAGTCTCCTACCTTTTAGCAAAACAGAATTCATTTCAGATTGTTTTACATGGTTTTCACATCTCTTAAGATTTCTTAGATATTTTAAATAGTAATTGTTTTCTAATGATGGAAACAAAAATATGTTTATCGGTGAAAAATTTAGAAAACGTACAAAAATGTGTAACAGGAAAAAAATCACTAGTCATTCTAATACACTGAGAACCATTGTTAATGTCTTCTCAGTTGATTTGGGGTTGAGATGGCAGTGGAGATAGATAAATAAATAACGTATAGATAAATTTTTTTCACATCACTGGTATTACGCCGTGCATTTAACTTTTCATTTTATTGTTTCATATAACATTTTATCGTAAATTGTTCCCCAGCATACTTTTGGAGAACATTATTTTTAATGATGATACGATACTCATTTCCTATTATTAGGTGTTAGGGTAACTTGCAACTTTCACTAAAATAGTTCCAATTCCATTATAAGTAACAATGAGATGTGGTCCTTAATTCTCAAGTCTTTTTGTGTATTGTTCATCATTTTCTTCACATAACTTCTTAAAAGTGAAGAGAGTTCAAAGCATCTCAAGATTTTGGGTATGAAGCTTGTGAAATATGCTGTCAGTTCACTTTAAATTTTCTGCGGTCAGTGATAAACCCAGTGAGAATGTCACTGATAATGTGGCCCCAGTGGGAATGTCACTGACAAGTGGTCTCTCTGCATGTGTGGTTACCACAGTCAGGCTCCCCTCAGGCTCCAGTGTGAACTGTGGCTTTCTGGATGGGAATCTCATTCATTGCATCCTCACCAGAACTAAGTGCTATGAATTTAAAATCTTTCCATATTTGATATACTTTTTTTAAAAAGTACCCAATTTGGGTCTTAATTCATTGCCTTCACATGGATAAAGTTGAATAAGCTGATGACCAGTTTTTCAGTTGGGATATTTGCCTTTATTTCTTCTTGTGTGAAATTGCTTTTCTTAGAGCGTAGTTGTAAATCAGTAGAGTTTACAAGTGTTTTAATCAGTTTTTCATTTGCCTTTCAATTTTGTTTAGAGTACATTTTGACATAATTTTACATTTTTAACTCGTTAGATCTCTCCATTTTTATTTTGTAATTTTTCTGTGCCTTGATGCTTTAGCCTTTCTAGCATAAAGGTCAGTTGCCCCTGTCTTTTATTAGCCAGTAGTTTATGGGCTTGCTCATTTATATGCTGCCCTGGATTGGAAGTTTTCTATTTAATTATAGCCAAGCCAGCCAAGAGCCATAGCAAAAGTGAAAAATTGATGGGAGCAGACGCAACCTTGGTACTGATGTCCATTCCTGGTCCATGCAGTCAAAACAATATGTGGTGAGGCGGAGGATGGAGCACCTCCTAGGGCCAAGTCCGTTGCTTGGCTCTTTTGCACATTCTCTCATTTAGCCTTACAATAGCCCAGTGGAGGAGATGTTGTCCTCATTATTCTGTGATAGGAAGTTGGGATTTAGAAAGATAAAGTCACCTACGCATAGTCCCCAATCCAGAAGGGGCTGAGCTGGGATCTGATGCGCTTATGTGCATGTGCTGAGCAAATTCTCAGTTCCTTTAGCGCAGTGCTTACCAGCATTATTGCCCTCTATTTTACTCCCAGTAAGTCCATCTAGAGGAAAGCAATCTTCCTGATGATACAGTGAGG
Source organism: Heterohyrax brucei (assembly GCA_028571685.1). Lineage (NCBI taxonomy): Eukaryota > Metazoa > Chordata > Mammalia > Hyracoidea > Procaviidae > Heterohyrax > Heterohyrax brucei. The sequence goes on along the minus strand of CM053143.1, from coordinate 112,895,984 downwards.
ACCTAGTTCCCATATAATTGAATGACTATTACTACCATTACCATCATGGTTGCAGCAATACTGTCGGTTATTAGTAATTCCAAAATGTTGGCCTTGGCGTGCTTGCAACCAGGCAGTGATTTGCAGAATAAAGAGGCCTCTGTTTGTTTCGATGAGACAGGGTTCCTTTGTGTTTCAGAGAGATGAAAAATCATTTTCGGTACTGGCTTCAGGAGAAGCAAGGAGGTGTTTATTTTTTATGCTTCTCAGTGACACTTACATTTGTAATCCCCAGATTATATTGACTGAACACCTAGAATTTGTGATGTTTTTACTAGAAGCCCGTATATTATTTGTGTTGGATCAGATGTTATATGCTAGATTTAATAGAAGCAGAGGAAGGAGGTTCCAAAATTTAAATAGACATTGCAAGAGGAAAACCTAAAATAGAGAAAAGTTTATTCATTAAGCTAATTGCTTTCTGCATCTTGTAGAAGGCCACCTAATGATTCCTTTCTGTCACTGAGAACATAACATAGCTTGGCAACTATTCCCCTAAACAATCAGTATGCTTGTAACTTTTTACATTCAGAGTCTTCCTCCTCTGTTCTGTGTCACATCTGCTAGTAGCTGATTAGATACTTTTGACTCTCTAATTTGTATGGTAAATCATATGGTAATGCCAAACATGGCTCTATTAGATCACTGACTCAGCTCAGGTGTTGGGTATGTTTATCGCAGCGTGAGGTGGATGGGGCTCACCGTGCATGTGGAGAGAGACACTCGCGTGGGGAATGAATGACGTGACTTGAGTTTGTTGGAGAACTGGATGGAACAGGTGCCTCCTGCTGGCTGTCACACTTCAGCTGGGACCATGAGATTGTTGGAATAGGAGAGAAAAGAGAGAAGGAAGTGAAAATGAGTGTGAGGATGAATATGACAGCTAATCAGATGAAAAGTAAAAGGCAAAGAAAGGAGAGTGGATTAGAGTAAACGGTTTTGGAAACTATATACTCATAAAGAACAGGTATGTAGTTCCTGTGTGTGGCTATTTGAGCTCTATAGAATTTTTTTAAATGATGAGATTATGCTAATTTTTATGGACTTCTGTGTTTTCCTGAAATTCACAAACATAAAATTTTAGGGGTAAAAGAAAGAAAAGGAAATTGAATTTATTAATTGGTCTCTGACTCAGAGCATTTCCAACCTTCAGAACTTTGCAACTTCAGTGCCTTCTCCCACCATTACTGAATGGACACTTAAAGGCTTTGTCTTTAATTCATGTAAAAGAAGAGTAGTTTCTGTTTCACTCATTAAAAGCCTGTTTTCTGGAGCTGACCTTCTTGTTCTTCCTCTGCCCCCCATCCCCAACACACAGCATGCGACAGAGTGGGTCTCCTCACCGTGTAGTGTGTGCTCTTGCACTCATGGAGAAGTCCGGTGCACCCTCAAGCCATGTCCACCACTGTCATGTGGTCACCAGGAGCTGGAATTCATCCCTGAAGGAAGCTGTTGCCCAGTCTGTTCGGGCCCTGGGAGTGAGTATAAACTTATAGAGAGTTTGCAAGAGCTTTTTGCCTTTGAGAGTTAAGATGGTAACATTGCAACCCTTTCTTGCTTAATATAACTCAAAGATCCCTAACCCCATTCCCTATTGGACACAAGATGGAGCCATGCAGTTGGCAGGAGGGAATATTTCTGAGAGAGAGGTCAGAACAAGTTTTTAAGTTCTATTCCAAACTTGATGTTTTGTGAGCCTCTGGTTTATTTATTTTATCTTGGCCAGATATATCCCTTCTGCATTCACAGCTCCTGAGAGAGAAAGGAGCTAGGAAAACTTCTTCTGTTGTCATTCTGTGAGGCCAAGGTAGCTCTGCCTGCTGTCTTGATGAGAGAAGAAGGAACATGTCCATTTTCCATGTGGTATGGCGCAAATGGTTAAGCTTCCACTACTAGCTGAAAGGTTGGGGGTTCCAGCTCACACAGAGGCTCCTCAGAGGACAAGCCTGGTGATCTGCTTCTGAAAGGTCACGGCCTTGAAAATCCTGTGGCACAGTTGCACTCCAAAACATGTGGGCTGTCATGAGTTGGATGGGTTCTCTAGCAACTAACAACAAGGACAACCTTTCTGCTGGCTTGTCTTTGGGATGCTGTAACACATTTCCTCAAGACTGCACAGAGTAGGTGCAGGTCTTTCCTTTGTCTTCATTGCACCTGTTGATGAGGAGATTATGCTGCCTACCTATCAAGGCATTGAGCTTTAGTTCAGCAAGCCAGGGCCAAACTTTCAGGTCCTCTCCTTGGAGACCAATCTCAGTTCATTTGCATTACATTTTAGAGATGTGTGTCCCCTTTGTTTTTTATGACTAAATAATATGTACTTTATGATACATAGGATTTATTATCATTGCTGCATTATGCTCTCTCCTGACATATAATAGCTAGAATTATGCTTTAATTAAGTAGCACCTGGCACCTCAACTCTATTCTTGCCTTTTACTTTTAAAAGAATCCTCTTTTTTTTTTTTTTTTTCCTTGCTCCCTGTTATTCCATTCTGGCAGTCTTTTACCATCCTAAAAAGTATGCTTAAATTTGGTTTATGCATTTCAGATATCAACCAAAAAGAAGTGACAGTTGGTTTAGGCCAAATAGCTTTGCAAGAAAGATGCTTGAAATAACAGTGTTAGAGATGGAATGGAGAGAGCGATGTCTGAGTTTGTGAGGTTCTTCCTTACATTTCAGTGTCTCCTTGTGTGGTGGTCCATAAGTAAGACATGCTCGAAACAGTTTTCCTGGAAAAAGTGGAGGATCATTCAGGGCTACAAAATTTACAGGGCTCTGTACAAGGTGGAGATTGAGTGCCCTTTGGATTTCCTGGGTGGTGCAAACACTTAACATGCTTGGCTGCTAACTGATAAGGTGGAGATTTGAGTCCACCCATGGGCGCCTTGGATGAAAGCCTTGGTGACCTCCGTCTCCCAAATTAGCCATTGAAAGCCCTATGGAACATAATTCTACTCTGACACACACGGGGTCACCATGAGTCGGATTTGACTCAAAGGTAGATTTTTGTGTGTGTGTGTGTGTGTGTGTGTGTGTGTGTGTGTGTGCGCGTGCGCGCGCGCAAAAAGCAGTGGCGGGGGGGGAAACTTTGTCTTTGCTGTTGTCTTTCAGCTTACCAAGGTGATTTTTAATTGATATTTAATGCCATACACTCTCAGGGACAGTGGAACTCAGCAGACTGAATGTAGACCCTTGCAGGTATCCAGGGTACTGCCCTCCAGCTTGGTACATGAGGCACATATATCCTTCTGCTTGAGCCCCACTGTGAGTAAAGGACAGCAGTGCTCACTGGGCAGGACAGAGAAGCAGGCAGCTAATGACCTATCCCAAGACAAGCCATGCCAGTTGCCATGGAGCTGATCCCACTTGTGGAGATCCCGTGTGTTGAAAAACAAAACTGCTCCATAGTGTTTTCAAGGATGTGGCCTTCAGGAAGCAGGTAACCAGGTGTGTGAGGTGTGTGAGTGGGTTCAAACCACCAACTCCTTGGTTCCTAGTTGAATGTTTGCCCATTTGTGCCACCCAGGGACTCTCTTTAACCCATCCCAGAGAGGCAAAAAGGCAGAGGGAGGTGGGACCCTCAGCACTGTCCCAGCTGACTTCACTTACAAGACACAAATCCGAGAATAAAATTATTAAGAATCACCAAGACAGCAGCTATGGAGTGTGGCCCTATGCAGTCGCACCAGCAGCAGGACCAGGAAGCTGATGCCCCCCACAAAAACAAACCGCTGTTGACGACTCATTTCTGACTCATGGTGACCCTATAGGACAGAGAAGAACTGCCCCACAGAGTTTCCAAGGAGCTCCTGGTGGATTCGAACTGCCCACAGTTTGATTAGCAGCCATAGCACTGAACCACTACATTACAAGGGTTTGCAGTCCCAATAAAGCTTCTTTCTCTGATCTTCCAGAACCCTGCTCCTATGAAGGCCGTGTGTTTCAGGATGGGGAGGACTGGCGGTTGAGCAGATGTGCCAAATGTGTGTGTAGCAATGGGGTTGTCCAGTGCTTCACAGCTCAGTGTCAGCCGCTGTTTTGTAACCAGGTAGGTGAGACACCTCAGAGTGAATCATTCATAGTCTGTAAATGTCACTGTTGAGGAACTTGGAGTGTCTTCTAGAGATTATGTCAGGTGGCTCTGGAAGCACTAGAAACAAGAAACAAAAGCTGTGTGTGATGTTTTTCTTATACTTTTGGCGACCACCCCAAGACATTTCTTTTACTCTTAGAAGCTAGAGATAGGTCTAATTCCCAGCCAGTTAGGCCAATTGTTGCATAATGCAACAGAGCCTGGAGGGTACAGACAAAGAAATTATCAGTTCAGATTGCAGATATTTTAGAAATGTCATGCTAAACATCTGAAAAATTCAGTGACCTGATCATGTTTGTTATTTTTTAATGCAGAGGTATACTCTGCTTTAAGACATGTGAGTGTCTTTGATTTTTGAAGTGGTGTTATCCAGATACATGTAATTTAATTCCTATAGGATGATGAGTCCAGTAACCAAAGGATTTGCCCTGGGGATGTTTAAAATAGTGAGATATTGTTCTTCCTTTAAAGGTGATCTGTTTTTCAAGAAAATGAGATTCTTCCTACAAATTTAGAAGAGAAAATTAATTGAAAATAAGCGTGATACGCATAGTATTTTGTAGTTTTTTACTCTTTCGGAGGCCCCTACAGATGTCTCAAGGATAACCAGTAAAGGAGTTGGCCTCCAGTTGCAGAATAGCTTAGTGCTGGTCTAAGGAAAAACGTGAAGCCAGCATTCTATTGATATAGAGTGGTACTTTGTGTCCAAAAAAAAAATCATTAACATGGCATATTGGGACAGTTGGCCAATATTTCTAAAGGCAGATAAAAGGCAATTAGACAAGAAATGCTAAATGCCAGATAAAGGGAAAATGGATCTAATTGAAAGACTAGATTGTATCACCCTCAGTCCACTGACTACTGTGCTCACATCGCATCATCTCATTCATTACAAAGTCTTATCCTGGCTTTGTGACTACAACTAGCTTTTTTGGCGGAATTGCACAATATTTTACTCTACTGTGCTGCTTACATTTGGAGGATACTCTGGTGCTGGATATTTTGATTAAGCTCATTCCAGGTTGAGCAGATGTACCAAATGTATGTGTAGGAACACACACAGTTGTGTTACTGCAATGCCACTATTATGAGGGAGGTAGAGAGGAGGAAACACCCCCCCTTGAGCCTTCTGCTTTAATTCTTCCAGAAGTTAACTACAGACTGTAAGTTAGGGGCCAATATCAGAACACTTGAAAGTACTAGTTAGTATTTTAAAATAACCTTCAACATAAACCCCAGCTACACTCATAATACTTGTTTATCATTTGCATTAACATATCTAATTATTATAAAAAGATGAACTTTGGTTTCATATGCTGAATCTAAATTTATACACAAGCATTCTAAAATTTTGGAATAGAACTATATTTTTTTCTTTTAGATTGATTTTAATCACTCATGCATCATTACTAAATTTTTAGCATGGCATTTATAAAAAACTGTCAAATTGTTTAGAACTATCTTTCTTGACTTAATATCACTAGTGAACATTGCAGTGTGGTGACGTAACAGGGTGCTGTGGAGTTAGTGCTACTGATGAAACATCACCAGCACGTCCGCTACCTCACCCCTACCGTCACCATCATCATCACTGCTACCATAATCACTACACTGGAGTGCTTACTGTGTGGCAGTCATTGTTTTAAGAGCTTTGTAATTGCCATGGCACCCCTATGAAGTAGAAGCTATTATATTTATCCACACTTGACAGCTGATAAAACTGAGTAACTCACTTGTGGTATCGTGTTGGAAAATGTCAGTACTTCTGATTTAGGCAGTTCAACTCCACACTGTCTTAAACTACCTCTGGCTCATATTTTTGATCATTATGCTATATTGCCTTCCCAGAATGATGAGTTGCGTAGTATTTATGTATAAAGGTAACCACGATAACTATGTGGTTGCTATATTTCTTAATATTTCAGCTTTTTTAATGTGCATTACCAAACCTATTTCCGTTGAGTTGATTCCAACACATAGAGACCTCATAGGGTTTCTGAGGCTGTCAATCTTCCCAGAAGCACACGGCCACCCCTTTCTCCCGTGGAGCCCCTGGTTTCCAGCAGCCTGGCTCTTGGTTGGCAGTCACTGCTTTAACCACATGTATTACAAAATTAAATGTATGGGAAACACAGGTTTACCATACAGATGGACCTATAGGGACTTGAGATCCAGCAAAATTTGAAATCTGTCTTCAAATATTTCCATGATTTCTAATTTGATAAAACTTTTTACTTTAAATTATAGAAGAAATTTGTGCTCATCATGGAAAATTTGGAAAAGTCACAGAAACAAGAACGAAAAACATCACCCATATTTCAACCATGCAAAAAGACTATGATTTTTTTTTTTTTTTTTTGGTTAATTCATTCCAGTTTTTTGGAAGGCAGATGGGAGTATGTTTTTGTTTGACAATCACATTTTTAGAAGTTAGTAGTACACTCTCACAAAGGGAGAAGTTCCTGATGTTGAAATAAGGAGTTGTTCCCTTAATGAAGGATGTAAATTTATATCCTGGGATGGATTGCTTTCAGTTTTGCCCCGCTGCCTTGTGAACAGAGTCCTAACTCCTCCACACTTCTGAAGACTCCTTAAAGTGATCTGCTCTGTGAGGTGTGGTTGGCTGAGGCTGAGAGCTGTTTCTGATGCTATTACTACAAGACATTACACCTATTTTTTCAGTACCACAATTTTCCTACGTCTAATTGTTTGTGTAGTGGTTAAATGCTATGATTGGTAACCAGATGGTCGGCAGTTTGAACTCACCAGGTGCTCCTTGGAAACTCTGTGGGCCATTCTGCTCTGTCCTATAAGGTCACTATCAATCTGAAGTGACTTGATGGCAGCAAGTTTGGTTTTTAGGTTTAATGGTAATTAGTCTGAGTAGATTGGGCTGCATCTTCAAGTATTTTTTTGAAGGACAGATGATTGCTATATCTTCTGAATCCTGAAGTACTTGAGAATTGTTTTTTCTTACTTCCCTGTATACATAAAAGACGATTTAGAGGGATCTAAACTGCTGGGGGTTTAATCTCTTCCTATCCCAATTCTGTAGACTCTTTGCCGTCTTATATTGGAATGTAATGCTGCAGAGAAGTCTGAGGTTTGCTTTCTATTCCTCTGTTAAATACTTGTAGGATATTTATTTTCTTTACAGTTCAAACATTTTTCAAATATTTCCACTCAGATCTCTCTTTACATAGTTTGCTCAGACTATTATAGAGCCCTTTGAGTCTTCATTCCAGTCTTAAAAATTTTTCTTCAGTTATATTTTTGATTCATCATATCCATTTTAGTCATCATCAGTTCTTCAAGAAGACCTGTGATCCTGTTGCTGCCTTCTTCCACCAGGCGCTCCTTGAATACTCTAGAGGACAATTCTACTCTGGCCTCTAGGGTCACCATGAGTCGGATCCGACTCATCGGCACTTGGCTTGGCTTGGCAATTCTTCAAGAAGACCTGTGATCCTTAGGTTGCTGCCTTCTTTCCTGTCTCTCTCTTGTCGCTCATCTCGATTTCATTTCTCTCATCTCATTTTAATCTTTATCTCTTTTCTGTCTGAATTATGAAAAGAGCTATTTGAATTTATATTTATTATCTCCACTGCAGATTTTTGATTTTATGATTTCACTTCAATTCTCTTTTAATTTTCCTTTATTTCTCCTATCATTAGTTCATCAGAATTTTTTATCACAATGTTCAGTCTTTATTGCATCCTGCTTCTATTTAATGAAAACTGTACTTTCTTGCATCTTACTGTTACAGAATGACTTTCAGACATTTTCTTTTAGATCCTGTAATAAGTAATATTCAGAAGTCTGCTGTTTCTCCGAATCTTTAGAATGTTATATTTCCTGTTCAAAGTTGGGTTTTTTTTCCCTATTAGTTTCCAAGTAGCTTCTTTATATTTGTTAATACTTGATTAATAGCTGTCTGAACCCACTACTTGAAAGCTGGAACAAATATACTTCCCACTCATTGGCTTCCTGGACAGTATGGGCTTCAACTTGACCTAGAAAGACACTGACAGTGGTGCAAGGGTGGGGAGAGCATTTGGACCTCTTCAAACAGCAACATCTGGTGTCACACACCGGAGGAATGACAGCCATATTTCTTTGATATAGGAATGAATAAAGTTGGGAAAAGATGATGATTTTTCTCTCTGTTTAGGCCTGCACAGCAAATGAAAGTCAGGGAATATCTGTGGTCATTTGAACTTCCTCTTGACACTAGATTGGATCTTCTACGTTTTGGTGATAGAGCTTTCATCTCTTTCTGTAAATTCAGTGCCAAGATATTTTGTCAGGAGCTATAAACTATAACACATTCTAAATATATTTATCTTAAGTACTTTTATTTAAAGAATCCTGAGAGCCGTTAATGAAAATATCCTTAGTGGTAGTTCTATCCAAAATGGTGGTGACATTAATCATATTTTTAGTATGGAATCTGTCTGGTTACTGAGGATGGCATTAGACCTGGGATTAGCAAACTTTCTCTGAAAAAGACTGGAGAATAATGACTTGCAGCTTTGTGTGCCATGCAGTTCTAACAGCTACTTGCTTCTGCCATTGTAGCATAAAAACAGCCACAGACAATGCATAATAGATGTGATTGTGCTCCAATATCCCTTACTTACCAAAGAAACAAACAAAAGCCAGGTGGTAGGATGTATTTGGCCCATGACTTATAGATGGCTGACTCCATATTAGACTGCAGGCTAGGAACGACAAATGTGAACACCAGAGGAATAGTGTTTGGGTGCGTGATAGCAACAAAAGTATATTATTGTCAAGTTTCTTTCTTATTTCTCTGATCTACCTCCCTATTTACCTTATCTTTAGTTACTTCTCCTTTTCTTACCTCTTCCGTATATGAGATATGAGCCCAGAAAAGGTCTTAACTCTCACCCATGTAGTTCTTTCCTTTTCCAGATAGTCTCTCTTTTAAATACCTTTCCTTCCTGCTCTTGTTGGTCTCTACTTGTGAAGAAAGAACCCGTTTATGTCAATAAAGGCTGTAATTACATATAGCCAATAGAATTAGAAAGCAAGATTTTCCTTGTACCAGCCACTATACAAGTAATTCTTCCAGCAGCACACACTGGAGTTGACTTACTGCTGATCTTGTGCACGTGCCTAGTCCGTGTTAACTAAGCCGTATTGATGCTAACTCTATGATTATGCAAGATTTGTGATTATGGCTTGTTCCCTGTTTACCTACCAGTGTATAAGCCTCTGTTCATATGTATAATACAATAAAGTTGCTGAATAGTGTGACATTAGCTGTACTTTCATTTTCCTTCCTCACTGAAATTTCATTAAGCCAGAGAGTTGTCTTTGATGTAAAGAAACACTCAGTGATTTCAATGCATGTCCAGTTTTCACATACACTATTAAACAGCAGTAGCCATAGCATTTTGTATATAGAATAGAAAAGAAATAAAATAACCTGGTATAAAGGAAGAAGGAAACTGTTATTAATTTAATTCCAGTAGTTGAGTGTTTAAAATAAATCCACTGATGCACTAATCCAGCTGATCACACATAACCAGGTTAAGAGACTGCTGAAGCGTGAATGGAACTTTCCAGGAAAATTTAAAGTTTTTTGATTCTGCCCCCTGCAAGTGCATTTGCCTTCTTGTTCTTGTAGAATGAATACCCGAGCAGCTGTGATAATAAATTTTCATTTTCTCTTCTTGTAAAACAAAGCAAAGTTAACCACTATGAAACTGTCTTCTGTATAAGATCTGCTGCTTCTTAATCATTGCAGCTTGGTTCATTCTTACCTTTTTTCCCCTGCCTTTAATTTGCATATGTTCCTGGCATTGACGTCAGTGTGATAAGCTGACTCTTTAGCATTAATAAAGAGACTACTATCATGAAAGTTTTTCTTAAGGCAGCAGAGAGTAACTAACTATCTAGCATTCCAGGGCTGGCGTGGAAGTGAAGGAGTGCTGGAGGTGAGAATGTAGGCATAAAGTCAGAAACAATTGTTTGGGCAATCAGTCTGTAACCCACATTTCTCTATACAGGATTTATGCCAGATATGTAAAGATATGATTGATGTGATTTTTTTTAAAGTGTTTAGGACCTCCCTAATGCATGTATATAAATATATAACCCCCCCCAAAGCCTGCTGTTTGTTGTTGAATCAGTGCCAACTCATAGTGAAATGTAGAGAAGAATCACCAGAAAACCAAACTCATTGCCATCATAGCAGCGCTGTGAGTAGAGCTGCCCTGTAGAATTTCCAAGGAGTGTCTGGTGGATTTGCACTGCCATCCTTTTTTTGGTTACTAGCCATAGCACTTAACCAGGATGCCACCCGGGTTTCCGCGTAGATGCATACAGAGACCCAAAACAATAGGGAAGTGGTTGTCCAGTGAGGAGGGACGTCTTCCCTTTTGAGTTCAGAGGTGATCCATCATGAACGTGAATGTTCGTAAAGACTGATCTCAAATCCCGCCACAAGTGATTTATGTATTAGCTGTGTGACCTTAGACAAATCATAGAACCTCTCTGATCTTTTCACATTCACAAAGGGAAGACTGAGCCCTGGTGGCAAAGTGGTTAAGGACTCAGCTGCTCACCCAAAGGTCAGCAGTTTGAATCTTCCATCCACTACTTGGAAACCACATGTTTCCAACTGTAGGATCATTTGTGAGTCTGAATCCGCTTGATGGCAATAGGCTTGGGTTTTTTGTTTTGCTTTGATTTGTGTTAAAGCAAGAATAAGAGTATTTCATACGGTCATGGAAAGCACTTAGAATAGTATCTGACATACACTAAGTGTATTGCTATTATTTGTGCTTTTATTTGTTCTTAGAAGAGAATGGGGCTTAAGGAATGTACAAACTTCTTAAGGTTACACTGATCTTGGGAGAGCTAATGCTTGTCAAAGCCTCAAGTGATTAATAAAAGCTAAACTAGAGGAAACTGCTGTTACAGATGCATGAGGCATGTGATTAAGTTGGCTGTGAAGAGCATGTAAGTTTCCTACTGTTGTGGATTTTATTAATATTTTCCTTTGATAAATCTTTTTTCCCCTTTTTGGATGTTAAGGATGAAACTGTAGTCCGAGTCCCTGGAAAATGTTGCCCACAGTGCTCTGCACGATCTTGCTCTGCTGCCGGCCGAGTGTATGAGGTAACCTTTGATATACCCCATGTAGGTGTTTTAACATATGGTCTCACACATCTTCACTCTGCCTCTTCAACCTGTGTTTTGCTGCCCTCCCACTCCCCCCATATCTGATTATCTGCCAGGATTAGAAACTTAGTGCATAAATGGCTTTTTGCTTCTCTTTGCAAGAAGTCTTTTTGAAAAAAATTAAGTTGTAGGGGATTAGAAATATAAAGGACTGTGCTGGCAGGTATTACCTGGTTCAGGAACCCTGGTGAATTTACTGTTCATACATTTTGGTGGGGAGGAGGAGCTTTCGTTGGCTACCACCAGTTTACACTTAGTATCAAGGCTCTGAGAATGTGGTGTAGAGCTGCTTTGTCTAGATTTTATGTACTGATATCCAGAGATAATCTTCACCTCAAGTTGGGGAGAAGCAAGAGTAGGGTTAAAGAAAAGAAGAAAGGGATGCAACAGGTTGGTGGTGGTGGAACCTATAAACTTTGAGTCTTATTGGAGCAGTCTAGATAATTGTACCCAGTGTGTAAAGCTAAAAGCAACTGCCGTTGAGTCGATTTCAACTCACAGTGACCCTATAGGCCACAAGAGAACTACCCTTCAGAGTTTTCAAGGAGCACCTGGTGGATTTGAACTGCCGACCTTTTGGTTAGCAGCTGCAGCACTTACCGACTACACCACAAGGGTTTCTTGCCTAATGCATAGTAGACACCAAATTGAAATTAGCTCAGTAAATGGGGTGAATGAATGTTCTGTCTCAGGAGTGCCAAGGTGAGTCAAAAGAGGGTTATATTACTCAAAAACAAAGACTGAGCAACAACAACCACAGCAAAAGACAAACTGTTTCTCTTGCTGGCATTTGCACTAACGAAGACCAAACAGAAATCAGTAATATGACCTTCAGTAGAGAACCTGGCATAGATTTTTAAGGAATGGATGTCTCATAATTTCAGGTGGGTTACTTGAAATCTGAATGAAAATACGTAATTGGGAAAAGGGTTTTGTATGTATTAGGCCTGCACTGTCCAAGACAATAGCCTTTTAAGTGACTTGCATTGTATTTTTATTGGACAATACTATGCTAAAATAATTTCTTTGAAGAGACCATCTTTATTAAGGTGCTTTTGGTTGCAAGCAATGGAAATACCCTTCTAAAAATTGTTAAATGGTAAGAATATTCAGTGATTTACTGAGAAGTCCAGAGGTAGGCCTGTTGCAGAGTTGGTCATGTAATGGCTCAGGGATGTCAAGGACCTCATCTCTCTTGATCTTTCCACCCTGTCATCCTCAGTGTGTTGACATTTGCCTTCCATCTTGTTCTCTCATTGTCCCAGGAAGGCTTCCTCAGCTCTAGGAGGCTGTTCTTCACACAGTTGTTACCAAAGGCTGGATGGAAGAAAGAGATGGACTTTTTTGATTTTATATAGGAGGAGAGTCTTTTCTTGATCCTCCACTACTCAGGCCCCTCAGTTGGGACTGGGATAATATCCATGTCCTAGCTGCAAGGGAAGCTGGGAAAATGAGTATCTGGCAGAATGAGCAGCATCTTATGAAAAGCCAAAGAGCTGAACAATGGCTGTTGATAAGTCAATCAACTGGGCTTACCAAAGCTTCCTATTCATCTCAGTGTTTCCAGGGTCTGTATGTGCCTAGCACAGAGTGTATCCTTAACACCTGATTGTAATGAATACGGTTGAATGAAAATGAATCCAAAGTTTCCTTTGCACATTTATCAACTCTCTTCTTAGAGATGGTTGCTACCCAAATGATGCTATTTCTTAGGGGTACAGTCAATGTAGCTCAATTAAAAATTATAATAAAAATGAGTGTTGTGGGCATCTACATTTCTGTTTCATTTTGTGACGTTTGATTTTCTACTTTTTCTTTTCTTGGTGTACTCAGCATGGTGAGCAGTGGAGTGAAAACACTTGTACCACATGTCTGTGTGACCGGGGTGAGGTCAGATGCCACAGGGAGGCCTGCCCTTCACTAAGATGTGAAAAGGTATTTTTTGAGAGTGTCTCACTTGATGTTCTGAACTTTATTCTAGGTCATTTAAGAATGCATTTCTCAGTTCAGTGTGCCCTCTGAAGGAATTCACAGGTTCATAAAGTTCAGAATGTTTTGTAATGGTATGAAGAAAGATAATGCTTTCTAGGAAGGAAGGATAAGATAGAGGGACCTTGTCTCTACTGGATTAGGTGGGGGAGCAGGAGAGAAGGAGTTCCTAGTGTTGGCGTTTTATGTTCTTCAACCCTGTTGGCTCTTAGGCTTTTGCTTAGGAACCTAAGAGGCACTAGTGGTTTGTGATCAGCTGCTAAGTGAAAGATTGGTTGTTCCAATGCACCCAGCAGCACCAGGAAAGTAAAGACCTGGCAATCTGCTTGTGGACAGATTACAGCCAAGAAAGCCCAATAGAACAGTTCTATTTGTAAAATGTATAGTCACCACAAATCAGCTTAGACTTGATAGCAACTAACAGCAGCAACAACCCTTCCCACACTACCCGCTGTCACCTCAGGGGCAGAGCAGGGCTCGGCGTCACGGGGAGTGCTGTGAGGCTTGTGTGTCTCCTACCGGAAGCTGCTCCTATGATGGCAGTATGCGGTACCAGGACGAAATGTGGAAGGGCTCGGCATGTGAGTTCTGCGTGTGTGACCACGGCCAGGTGACCTGCCAGACTGGAGAGTGTGCCAAAGAGGAGTGTGCCCAGGTAAGAAGCAAAGGCATTCCCATCCAAACAGTAATAATTCTTTCCAACAGAATAGGAGGTCCTGTGCCTGTTCCTTCCTGGCAGCCAAGGAGACAGGCAGGTTGACCACTCACACTGCAAGAGGACAAAAAGATTCTTGGATTTAAAGTGAATGATCATTCCGGGAGCTTTCGGGTTTCTGGGCATCTGTTGTACTGGGAGCCCTGAACCAGAGCTGGGAAAGGGAGAGACATGCTGGGGGACATCAGCCAATCCATCAGTTCAGCTGGACCTCATTGCTGGTGGCCTGCCCAGCTCCTATGGTTGGGAGACACAGGTCTGCAGGTGGGCCAGTAACCCAGATCCTGCTGCAGGCCCCACTGGCAGCGTTTAGTAGAAAGGAGAGCCAGTACTTCTCAGAGGCTTCTCCTGTATGTCAGGAAACAAAACAAAATGTTTTTGTGTTTTATTTTTAAGAGAAGGAAGGAGACCTCATAAGCAATGCATTTTTGTTGATCTCTATTGACTTCTACCATTTGTAGAATATCTAGAAGCTTCTAACAAAGCAGCCTGTGTTTGGACTCTATATGTGTATTATAGGGAAATTGCTTTTCTTTTTTTAATTTTGTTTTTAATTCAATTTTGACCCATTGCAAAAGAAATTGGTTCTGAAGTCCTCTTCCTTTTCCTTCACCACTCCCATCCACCCCACCAGTTTCCCCCCGGGGTTGAGAACTTGAATAGATGGAGAACACTGGAGAGCTCTGGAGTGCTGGGTGTCTGGAAAGTCGTTTTCCTTTGTAGTTCTTCTCCCCTATTACTCAGCTCCTCTGAACACTGAGCAGGAGGAGGAACAGCCTTTCAAACAAAGCTGTCAGTGACAGGGTTGTTTTTCATTTTTCCTCTTCTAAGTCTTGGCAGAGCTGAAACAAGTTTAGGTAAAAAAGGATCTTGCTTTTTGAAGATTTATTCCCTCCCCACATACCTTTTAATTTCTTTTCTTTTCTTTTTCTTTTTTTTTTTATAATTAGGGAGTCAGAGTAGTTGGGTGAAGGTGGGAAAATGCCCAGTCAAGTTCCTTTTCTCTCTCCCTTAATGTGCGCAGGCCAAGGCTGGGCTACCTTGCCTCGATAGTCAGCCCAGAGGATGCTAAGTTATTTTCTAAGTTTTTAGTATGGCTAATATCCCAGCATTTGTGGAACATGTGGGAGAGGTGATCCTGGTATGTGGATCCTTCTACCACTTGCTTTAGGCAGGTCTGAAGAAAGAGTCCTGCTGACAGAAGATAATTTGACCCATTATCTTCATTGTTAATATAAATTTATTTCCAAGTACCTTGTTGTCCACAGAAAACCTAATTGTGGAAATACTAGCCAGTCCTCTTGTCTGTTCTTAGAAAAAATGCGGAATTCCTGTTGAACAGGAGAGACCCTCCATATTCCTCAAAGCAAAAAAAGACCTACTGCAGTTAGGTCCTACTCATAGTGACCCTACAAGACAGAGTTGAACTGCCCCATAGAGTTTCCAAGAAGCATCTGGTAGAGTTGAACTGCCAGCTTTTTGGTCGGCAGCCATAGCACTAACCACTGCACTACCAGGGTATCCTCCTACCCTCAAGCCATCCCTTGACGCTTATCTCGCCTGTTTCTAGTTTCTCTGCTGTCTTCTTATTTTTCAACTGAGGAGGCCTCGTGCCATTATTTGGCGAAACATGAATCAACTAAATTGCTTTCTTCCATATCAACTTCGTGTTCCCCAATTTTGCTTAAGGCACAGGGTTCCAAACTGGAAACACTATGAGAAATGAAATTTTGGCTCAAATTAACTGCTATAGAGAATATCCTTTAGTGTCCTTGTGTGCCATCCTTCTGCAAATACCTAGTTATTGAACTTGTTAAACCATGAAAGTACTAACTTCTAACTCCTGTTTAACTTGTATCACTGGAGATAAGAAAGATGAATAAGACATGTCTTCAGCTTTGGGTAAAGTTAGATATGTAAACAGAAATGATCATACACTGTGGCACCAACAGTTATAGAAATATGAATTCAATGCATTAGAAGCACCCAGAGGAAATGACCAGCTCTGCCCAGGGGAGTCATGAAAGTATGTTACTGGCATTTTTATTCTGTTCTACCCAGCTTTCTGCCTGATTCTTTCTCTAAAATGTCAAAGTCAGTTGATTTCTAATCTTGGATACCAAGGCAGTGGAGTCTTAGTATATATGCATATCCACAAAGGTACATAGAGGTAAACTTCTAGAAGAGGCAAAAACGTTCACCTTCACTATCACAATCATTATCACATTGACTGTCAATAGCAGTGTTCTGAGTGACATGGGAACTAGCATACAGCAGTTCTTTGTCTAAAAAGGAAAAAATGGCTTGACCTTTGCCTTTGATATATAAAACCAAATGCCCAGACATCAAGACATAAATAAACAAACTATGGTAGGGCATAATACGGAAAATCTGATGATATGATAGTTAAGAGCTATGGCTGCTGACCAAATGTTTGGCATTTCAAAATCACTGGGAGCTCCGTGGAAAGTCTATGGAACAGTTCTATTCTGTCCTATAGGGTTGCTATGAGTCAGAATCCACTCAGTGGCAATGGGATTGAGGTTTGGTGGGGGGAAGGGGGTCGTTTAAAGTGTAATGAAAATTTTGTTTTCCTATTTTCTATTTTTACTTTTGAGCATGAATTTAAATGACACCAAATCACTATTTTCTTAAAAGAAGCTGATCACATATGAAGCATAAATTGGTGGGAGATAGAAACTTACAGCAAAATGCATGGAAGAAGAATAGTTGTGCTATAAATGTGAGCTCCTTTTCCCTTCTCTTATAGAGAAAAAAATCCCTCAAAAGAGTGTCTTCTTTTCTGGTTGCAGGTAGAGTCACAGAGATTCTTCGCTCTGATGGGTGTGGGTATAATTCGGTGGGAAAGGTCAGCAGACTTGATTTGGCCTATGCAGCAGAATCTTCTTAAAATGAAAAGAATATGTTTATTTCACCAAGCAGTTTAGCTCAGAGGAAAACTCTGATGCTAATTAGGATGAGTTCCTCTCTGCAGTGAACTGACTCAGTTTGAGGCATCTTTCTATAAATAGCAAATCTATTTAGAACTTTCAGAGGAAAACTGAATCCTTGTTCCCTAGGAGCACACCAGCCAGCCAGCCTAGTGCTGCCAAGTGAATGCTGACTCACTATGACCCTATAGCAAGGCTCCTTGTATTTACAGTAGGGGGTGAAGGTGGAGAAAAGCCACACCCCTTGCCTTGTCTGGACGACGTAGTCTCCATTTTCAGTTCTGTCTGCGTTTATTGTAGTGGGCACTCAGCAATCACTCATGCGTTTGTGTTTAATAGAAGTACATATATTCTGCCTTGTTTGAAAACATTGTTTTAAGTGACTTAGATTACATGCATACAAATGCCTTTGTATGCTTTGGACAGATTTCAGTATGTTTCAGGGTTATGCCTTCATTACCAGCTGATTTGTCACAGTTCTGGAGAACAATTTATATGTAAATACATCTGCTCTCTGGCACCCTCAGCTCTGTCTCGGTCTCTGATTGGCATTGAATTTTGATGGAGGATGATCTGTATAATGCCCTTCTTTCTGAAATAACTTTAGATACTCTAAAAAGTTAGTTTTTCATGTATTTAATTTTTTTCTTCATTAAAATAATATATTTCATTCTAGAACATTTTAGATTCAAGAGAAGTGGAAAATGGTCTTAAAAATCCACCCCGAATACAATAAACGGCAACTAATGATTTTATATTTGTATGTGTTGTGCAGTTTTTTAAAACATAAAATATTGTTATTATTCTGTGTATGTAGTTGTGCATTATTCATTTCAGTGGTTTCTACTCTTTTAGATTTTAAATGTAACAGAGATTCAAAATTGAATAACATCTTCATTTACAAAACATCAGCGTTATTTAGAAAGTAGATGCATCTTTAGACAGTAGAAAGACTTTAAACAATACTTTTTAGTCTATAGATACATGTTAGTATTTACATTTGAAAAATTATAAATAGAGTTTGGATTTTAACACTGAATTTCCTGGGAGAATAGGGGTGAGGGAACTTTTAAATTACAGAATTCAGAATTATTTAAACTTTTTATAGTAAGCCTTTATTATTTTATAATTGAAAAATTAAAATATTAGAAGTATTGATCCTGGAAATTAGAAGGATAAGACTTTAAAAGTTAAACATCTCTTCTAGGGTGACTTTTTTTCTTACATTTTTAAAACAGTGTATATGTAATTTGAGCAACAGTTAAGAGTTTCAGAATATTGAATAAAAATTAGCTTTGGCTGATTTATTTCTAAGACTATATCTGCATGTGTGGGCCTGATTTTGTAATCATGAAAAACGTTGGTTTGATTTGGACGTTGTTGGTGAAACCAGAGTCACAAGGTCTAATCTTTTATATTTAAGATGGCTTGATCCTTTTCTGAAACTCGTAACTTTCCAAGACAAAACCCTTAACCTGATCACCTGCCCATCTCATTCATACGAGCCTGTGCTCATGGAGAGGAAGTCATGGAAAGACTAGTGCATACATGGAGCCCTGGTGGCACAGTGGTTAAGAAGTTGGCTGCTAACCAAAGGGTTGGCAGTTTGAATCTACCAGCTGCTCCTTAGAAATGCTGTGGGGCAGTTCTCCTCTGTCCTAAAGGATCATTATGAGTAGGACTTGAGTTGATGGAAGTGCGCCTGTTTTTTTGGGAGGGGAGCAGGGCGGTAGTGCACGAGTATGACCATCCCTGGAATAAGAGCACTTAGTGGATTGTGCTGTATTGACTGGATTTCCCTGGGCAGCCCAGGGAAAGATGAGATAAGATGCGGGCACAAGCAAAGAGGCATGCTGAGGTTTTCATTCTAGTCAGGCAGACCAGCTGCTTCGCAATTTAGCCCTGCTACCTGGAGAAGTTAATGTGATATATGCCGCTGCAACCTTTATTTCTGCAGGGTGAAGAATTAGTTCACTTAGATGGAAAATGCTGTCCTGAATGCATTTCAAGGAATAGTTACTGTGTTGATGAAGAAAATGCAGGATTTGTGAGTATCTGGCTTAGTAACTAAGGACCATTAAAAAAATTTATAATTGAGTGTTTAATAAAATGAATTCTCTTTTCTTTTATCCATTCATTTGCTCAACAAGTACTACCGCACCCTCGCTGTGTGCCAGACGTGGGGCTGTGGAAGTGAAGGCAGTGGGCAGAGTTTCTGCTTTCGTGGAGCAAAAACAACACATGTTGAATGCTAATCAGAGCTATTAAGAAGAATAAAGCAGTTGAAGGGGGCTAGAGAATTGGGGGGAGGTGGTCATGTACCTAAGATGATCAGGGAGTTCTGTCTTAAGAGAGAAAGTTGGGTAAAACATGAAGAAAGTGAGGAAATAAGCCACATGGCTATGTAGGAACCAATATACCAGGGACAACAACAGCAACAAAACAAGCCAGGCAAGCAGAGGCTCTGGGGCAGCGTGTGCTTCAGTGAATCTGGCTGGAACGAAGGGAAGGAGGGAGAAGAGAGTTGAAGACGAGGTCGAAAGCAACTGGAAGTCGTGGGCAGCATTCTGTGTTTTACTCTAAGGCAGAGGAGAACCACCAAGGAGTTTGGAGAAGAGCAGTGCTGTGATCTGCCCGACTTGGTAAAAGGGCCACACTGGCTGCCGTGTGGGCGAGTGACTGGAGTGGGTGAGGCTGGAAGCAGGTGGTTTGGTTAGAAGGTCTTTGCCAGCAGTCCTGGTAGAGGGAGGACATCAGTGTGGTGATAAGCGGTCAAGTTCTGGATACATTTGGCAGGTAGAACTGATGAGATTTTTCTGAACTGAATATGGGCAAAATTCCATTTCCTGAGATTTATTTCTCCCAATGTCTTTATTATATTATATTACCCGAAGCAAAAATAGAATTATCTTAATCTCTTCTAATTTGCCCTATTATGTAGCCCATGTTTTCCACATGAGGTTTTGGATTGCTGGTAAATTCACTTAGTTCTGGAAAATATCCCAGTTGATCATAAGTACACTTGCTTCACTGACCAATCTGAATAGGATTATAAGAGTTAGGATGAGGTGATTTGACCTGTGAACTCATTCCTACATAGTTTTTCTTTGGTGAATTGAGTGAATTACACCTTTCATTCTGCCAGTGTTTTGATTCCGCTGGGGAGGTAGAACTCTGTAGGCCCTGGATGTGACTCCCTCCTCTGCCCTGTGCTAATTGTGACCCTGGGCACGTTACTTGACCTTCAGCTGTCAAATGGGCAATAAAATACTACCTACCTCAAGGAGCTGTTCAGACTCACAGCAGTACCAGGCGGATTTTCAAAAGTCCTTAAAAAATAGATACTAAGCTGTTGCCTTTATTTGTTTCACAGTGACATTACATAGCTTTAGTCATCCTTATTTCTTAAGAATTTAGGCAATTTAAGGCTCTATAAATGTTGAATTTTATTTTTACAATGGTAGCATCATTTTTCCTATTCCTTTTTCAGAGATAAATCAAACCAGTGGAATTAAAAAAAACAAAAACAAAAAAACCCCGTGTTATTTGTACAAATCCCCACCATCCCCTTACTGCATAGAATTCAAGAATTTACTCCTGTAAGCTTAGATCCCTTGAGTGTGAAGTCCTTCATATTGAAACCAGATAGTCAGGTACAAACTGAAAATAAGAATTCAAAAATATTTTCTGGACACATTGTCTTCACCCCTTGTTAGTATGCTTTTCTTGTTTTCAACCTTGGTTGATTGTATTTTTACTCATAACACATGTGTGAAGCTGCATGTTATTTAGGGGAAATGGAAGACTGTCAATGAAACCATGAATAGATCAAACGACTGATGATTTTAATGTTATAATAAATACAATCTTCTCTGTTCTCAGATGTCCTCAAATGCCAGTGAAGCTACACGTATTCCAGTAAGTAAGATTTGTAAGCAGTGTATGCCACAAACCAAACGCACTGCCATCAAGTCAAATTCAACCCACAGAGACCCTTCAGGACAGGGTAGAACTGCCCCATAGAGTTCCAAGGAGCGCCTGGTGGATTTGAACAGCAGTCCTTTTGGTTGGCGGCTGTAGCACTTAGCTACTGTGCCACTAGGCTTTCCAAGCTGTATATAGACATCTGTAAAACTGTCTTAAGTGATACTCTGTATCAGCTATCTTGGGAAACCCAAAAGCTTGAGTATTTTTAACAATTAAGTTTGATGACACAGTGGTTAGAAATGAGTCTCAGTGGTAAACAAGACTTTGATTTACAGAATGTTTGCTCCTTTTCTTGGCTTATTTTTTTCCACACTTGAGAATAAGTATTCCCCAACTACAAGTCCCTGCACATTGCTGAGTGGTGATTTTCTAATTTTTCTTTCTCTTTTTTTAATTTTCACTGGTTGCTAAAGAACCTGAATCTTTGGTTTGGAGAACACGATACAGAGTGTTCAGTTGTCTCTTATTTGCAGGGCTGTGTCATGTGGTTTCTTTTCAAGGGAAAGTGTGAGCATGCTTGTTCATAGAGACAGGCTTACAGTGCTGCAGCTTGCTTTTGAAAGGGGCCAGGACTCTGCCAGGCTTGAAGTATAACAAAAGCACTTATGCCTTCAAAAGATAGTATTCCTTAGTTTTGTTTTTTTTTAATCACCACTCATTGTTACTAAATACCATCACACAGTTGTTTGAAGTGTTTAACACAAGTTTCACCCAATAAATATTTTAATCAACATTTTATTCTAACATACGTTCTCCTCTCGTTTCTTACATCCCTCAACACCCCAGTACACACTGGTGGGGAAGCTCGGTCCCTCTCCTATCTCCAAGGTCAACAGGACTTTGAGCAAATATGAGTTACTCCTTATAATTCAGTTTGGCTTTTCTGTCAAAGTACTAATGTTTATTACCATAGTTTGCTTGACTGGAAAGAATACTTTAGTGTGGGAAAGCTCATGGCATTTCTACAGCCCACTAAAAACAGGCCTCCAGAAGCTTTAACATCAAGAACACAACGCCTTTACTGTTGGAGCAGCCACAAGGAAATTCAGGGCTACACCCAAGTTGCCCGCTGCATTTGTAGAGAGTGTGTTTAGGGTGCTAACTAATCACTGTGCGGCAATCCGCTAGAGTGATGTTTGGGTGCGATAGGTGGAGAAACAAGTTTTGAATGTTTTTGGCTTATAAGGACTTGCCGGTGATGATAGCCGTGGAACACTGTCTGCATGTGCCTAAAATCTTTCTGCCTGTGCCTGGGTCCTGCCTTGAAATAGAAAATGAATAAACCAAATCAGTTTCCGTTGAATCAGTTCTGAGTAATGCTGTTCCTGTGTGTGTCAGAGTAGAGCTGTGTTCCATAGAGGTTGTATGGTTGTGAACTTTTGGAGGCAAATTGCCAGTTCTTTCTGAAAAGTGAATACAACAGCTGCCTCTGAGTGGATTCCAAGTGACAACCTTCAGCTTAGCAGCTCTGCCGTTTGCACCATCCAGGGGCTCATATATTAAAGTAAACCAGTTATGAACAAAGAGGGAGAAATGCTGCCCTTTGACATTTAGGCCTCTTTCCCTGTTTCAGAATTGGGTTTGATGGGATCATGTGCCGTGGTATCACCTTGTCTATCAGTTCACCCCTCGTGGAAGTCATAAGCTGTTTACCAGGGAACTGTCTTCTGAATCACTGCGTGCTGATAACTGTGCTATTTTTTTATTGTTTCACGTAGGAGGGGGAGACATGGAAGGCCGGCCCTTGCAAGGTGTGTGAGTGTCGGGAGGCTCAGGTAACTTGCTATGAGCCCTCTTGCCCACCTTGTCCAGTGGCCACTCTAGCCGTGAAGGTGGAGGGACAGTGCTGTCCAGATTGCACATTGGGTAGGTCCACATTCGATTTATTTCTTCTGAGATATTTTTACTGCACAACATCCAGAGACATCCTTTTTTTCTCTAACAAATAACGATAATTAATCTTCATCTATATAGTTTCCAGACTCCCCTACTATGAGTATGTGACCTTTGGCAAGTCGCTACCCCTCTCTGAACCTTTGTTTTCATGTAGGTAAAATGTGCCTGACCTGTTTTGCCAAATGATTGTGAAAATCAAAAGATGTAATGTTTATAAACTTGTAAGTGAAATATATTGTTAGGACTGTTCCATATTGAAGATATGAAAACAATTCCTCCAAGTTTGTCACAATTTTTTTTTTTAAGTACACTGTTAAACAGGTGGTTCATTTTGGAGTTCACAAATGGGTTTTTGAGGTTTAGAGACTCTAATTTCTTCCAAAAGAAAATTTTCTCTCCTTGTTCTGCACCTCTACTTTCAAATCACCTGGGGTTGAATTAGTTCCATTTAATAATTGTTGGCAAGCATTGTAGTTGCTCTAAGTGAGCAGTAATTTTCCTGTGAGCCTGGTCTTTTTTGGGAAAGTGACATTTTATCCACTTGTATTTCATAATCAGTTTTTTTCATCTGTGGGCCCCGATTTTTCATACTAGCATTTGCTCTTCTTGGACTCGACTTATTTTGTCTAATCACAGTATTTTCATGGGGAGTTAATCATGGAAAACGCAAGCAATTTTATAATTATGATGCCTTCTGCAAAGTGGCTTTCTGAAACAAATATTTAGCATATTATCTACTATACTTTGAAAACCAGGTTTAAGAACTCTTACTGACAGTTACCATTGAATTCAGTGATAATTCCAATTCTTAGAAATGACATTTGAATTTCTGGAGAAAATGAAGAAAGCTGAATGATTTTTTTCCCCTGAAAATAGTAGCTATTTTTTAAAGTAAAAGGCTTTTTTGGTCAAATTTTAAGCATGTCAAAGCTTAAGAAGAACATCTAAGAAATGGGAAGTTATTGGATTTATTTAAATAATACATTATGATTTATTCATTGCAGTTCCTAGAGGCATTCTAGCAGGTAGAATCATTAATGAGTCTGTTCCATAAAGTTTTTAATGCCTTCAGTTTGGAGCTTTAATTGGGTGCTTTCAAGTTAGTGAGGGTAGTTCACATAAAGAGAAGGTCTTTGAAATCTTACACTGAAATGCAGTTTGCCTATTTGGGGACCTTTTTGCATACCTAAATTCCAGAGTTTCTCCTCTCTGTATTCTGTACAACTCTATACCCTAGTTTCTTTTTCTAGAGGATATAAAATAAATCTCGTGTAGTCTTCACTGAATTTTTCTCTTTGTTCTGGATTTTAGCTCATTGCCACAAAGACTGCCTGACCTGTTCTCAGTCTCCAGACCATTGTGATCTCTGCCAGGACCCCACAAAGTTACTGCAGAATGGACGGTGTGTGCACAGCTGTGGTCTGGGGTTTTACCAAGCCAGTGGTCGCTGTTTAGGTATGGTTCTGGGCAGACAACCTGGTGGTGGTATCGTATGGTGACTAAGTTACTGATTCCCGAATCAAGGCATAATATTATCAAGGAGAGAATCATGAAAACAGAAAATGCACAACTTTTAAAAACCATTGGGACATAGTCATGCCATCTGTAAGTTATCTGACCTCTTTCCCTGAGGCTTCTTTCTTCTAACATTTTATGAGTCTTTCAGTTGTTTACGGGGAGATGGATAGTGTGGTGGTCTAGATAGTCATGGCTAGATTTTCCAGTTTTGAAGTCTGTCAAAGATTATAGTATTATTAAGATGCTTGGTGTTGTTTATTCAGACAGTCATATAAGCCATGGTAGAACTTCAGAATTGACATGGACCTTAAAGATCATTTGAAAGAACTTTTTCATTGTGCGAACAGGAAATCTGCAGCTGGAAAAATTAATCGTGTTCTACATCACACAGATAATGTTAGTAGAGCTTATCTCCTAGGAAGCCAGAATGAGTTTATGTACATTTCAGAATTATACATCTGAGATACAGATCTCATCTGGGAGAGCTTTGCTCAGTCAAGGTCAAGTTACTCTACCTTGCATAGGATTACTTACAGGATTCTTACTGATACTATTAATTATCCAGTTAAAGGTGTGTAAGTTCATATCCTGTCTACAAGTATTTAACCTCTCTTTGCCTCAGTACTCTTAATCTCTGAAATGGGATAACATTAGTACCTTCCTGAGAAGGTTTTTATGAATTTAAGTGAGTTACTATTTGTGAAGTACTTAGAATAATGTCTAGGATGTGGGCAGGGCTTAGTAAGGGTAGTGGCTTTTATTATTATCCCCACTTGCTCCCCTGATTTATAATCTTTAGCCATTTTGCAACTGACTGACATTTCTGCAGTAGAGTGAGGAGGACAAGGGCAAAGGACATCCTTTTCAAAAGGCTGATTCAGAGAGAAACTGGCAGCTATTGAGAGCATAGACTCCTAGGCCAGAGGGCCTGGTATTGAATGCCAGCTTTGCCTCTTACTAGACATGTGACTTTGGGCAAGATATTTAGCCTCATTGAGTTTGTTGCCTGTCTCTAAAATTTGGCTTAATAATAATACCTACCTCTAGGGTTGTTATGAGAATTAAATCCATTAATATATGTAAGGCACTAGGAAATATGCACTATGTAAGTGATGGATGTTAAAATTATTTTCTTACCTTTCTTGTTCTCTGTGGCCCCAGGGTCTCGGGATTGGGCCGTGTAAGAACTGGCACCAGGGAGTTGTCTGTGAGCTAATCAGAGTTCCCTTTTTCTTTCTCCTGACCCTTGCCGGGAGCCAGCCTGCCAGCCGCAGTGTGCCATGTGCACCAGTGGGCTGGAGTGCTCCTCGTGCCAGCCACCCCTGTTGATGCAGCACGGGCAGTGTGTGGCCACCTGCACAGATGGCTTCTTCCAGGATCACCACTCGTGTGCAGGTAAATCACCAGCCAGGCCACCAAGAAAGCTATCACCTCAAGTGATCTGGGACAAACAGGTGCTGTAAAATACATCTCAAGTGGGAGAAGGAGCTCCCAATACAACTCCTGACGGGATGAAAAGAACAGCGGGATAAGGGAGATGGGGCTCAGTGTTTCTGTGACCTTGTTAGTGCTTCAGTACAGTGCTGGTAGGGTATGGTTTCTGTAAGTTCTGCTGTACAAACTTTGCGCATTGCAGCAGTATTTTTTTCATACCATCCTTCTAGTTCAGGATTGTCATTATGTTGTAAGTTGGATTCCTTAGTAGTACAAATGCAGCATGCTTCAATGGAAGGAAAGAGAAAAATCTAGTTTGAAATTCATTTTCACAGAAAGAGAGAGAGAAACAGGAACAAGAAAGTAGCATCGTAATAAGGAATTTGGGCAAATGAAATAAAAGTAGGCATTTAAATCTATTCTTACTTTAGAATATATGCGCATGTGGCCAAATCTATGACCATTGAGTCGATTCCAACTTTGGGCAACCCCATGTGTTAGAGAGTGGAACTGCTGTATAGCATTTTCTTGGCTATTATGGTGGCACAGTAGTTAAGAGCTCAACTGTGAACCAAGAGGTGGCATTTCGAATCCACCAGGCACTCCTTGGAAATGTTGTGGGGCAGTTCTATTCTGTCCTGTAGGGTCACTATGAGTTGGAATTCACTCAACAACAATGAGTTTGTTTGAGTTTTTAGTATCTTCATGAAGTAGATTGCTAGGTCTTTTTTCCGTGGTCCTGCTGTAGATTAGTATTTGAGTACAAACTGGTTTGACCACCCCAAGACTATGTGTGTATATATATATAGATACACATACATACACATATTTAAGATCTAGTTGAAATTCTTGTTACTATGGTGGTCCCTGGGGGTGAAAATGGATGATTTACGGTTTATACTTGACCATTTTCTGACAGGGGTTGTAATCATGGGTATCAGTGGAAAAAGTAAATGCAAAAGAATTTTTTAAAGGGAGAAATGGGGTCATGATGAGAGTGAAGATGAGGGCTGAAACATAAGTTTGTCTTTAGGAGAGGACAGGTAATCAGATGTGCCCAGAACCTCTGACAGGGAGTATAGCACAGGTAAATATGAAACAGTGGACACGGCCTAGTGGGGAGGGCGTTGGATGCCACACCAGGGGCTGTGACAGCTGAGCTCTGCAGGTGAGCCAGGGAAGGGTGGGCTGTGATGAGAATCAGCAGATGGACAAGTCTGAGGGCCAGCTTATATGTACCTTTCCTTCATGCCCTTGGTTATATTTCCAGGACAATCATTTGGAGGGAAAATAGTAAAAGAGGCTAAGTGCGTGCTATTAATTAAATGTGCAGCCTGAGCTTTAAGCCACGTGAAAGTCCTCTGTAGAGGATGGTTGCTGGTCCCTTTCCCTCTAGGTCATGGCTACAAACAGAGACTACAGGATTGTGACCGTCATCTTTAAAGGAACCCCTGGTACTGTTTATACTTTTGAGGTATGAAGATCATGGGACCTGCCCTGTAGACAGTCAACCATACATTGTAAGATATGGAAGGCCGTCACTTCTGAGTTTGGCTTGGGGACTCTTCGAGGTCTGTAAGAAAGCCTTCTGTATCTCTGTATCCTTAGCATCAAGGACCATACAAAGTGCTCAGTAGTGGTTGAACAAGTGTGATGAATGAAAGATAACTTTGAAGGAACAGTGCTCCTGTAAAAGTGTCAAGAATAAAAAAGAAATGGACACTCAACATTCGTTACCTGTCGTGTTCTATTCACCTGCTATTTTAAAAGAGGCTCAAAGTGAGCACAGACAGATGTCTTTATGACTGTCTAATGATTGGGCAATTTAAGTAAACTGCTGAAATTTCAATTTGATGAAATTATTGAATGTATTCTTGACTTCATTCTTCTGTTCCGTCAAAGAGACCTCCTGCTAGCACTCCTGTGATGGAAATTTCCTTCTAAAAGGCAATTAGTTCCCCCTAGATTATACCCTTCTCTCCATGTTACCTCCACCTACTGTGTCCCACACACACACACGCACGCACACGTACATGCACACGCACACTGGCACCCAGGCACACGTGCACACTTTATACATACTTGCTTTCTTTTCTGCTGTTTTCCTTTCTTTCATGCCCAGTGTTTTAACTAGTGATGTTAATTTTTTTTTCTGTGTACTTTGAAGTGGGTAGTGTTTTATTCAATTACTGGTTTACATAGCTGATTGCTTCTACATTCCAACCACATACTCACACACAAATGGCTGTAGTAGAAAGTTGCTGGGAAAATTTGTGCGTGTTCCCTCCAGGGAATTAAACCAATTTGCTTTAGTTCAGCCTGGTTGCATTTTTATGCATAAAAATAAGGAGAAAGAAGAAAGCAAGAGAGGCAAGAGGAGAGAAAGGAGAGAGTTCTTAAAAATTAAAACTAAATTTGGGATTGATTTCCACATGCCATTTTGGAACTGACTGCCCGAATCATCTTTCCGCATGAGCTTTGTCTGCATTAGAATTTTTTTGCAGTATTTGTGCTCGTATCATCTTGGGTGACTTTTTACAGCTGACCTTGGAAGTTGGTCAGTTCAGCCAGTGCTCTTTGGTACGTGCTAAACTTTTCAGAAGGGTGCCTTCATGATGTGGCAACAACAGTTTTTTCTGGAATAATTCCTCTTGGTAGGGTCATTTATGTTGTAACTAGGATCATATACCACTTTATTGACCTTTCCAAAACCCCAGGAAGTGAACACTGAGGTGAAGAAACTAGTTGTCAGACATCACCAGATTGATATCCATGTACGCTTTGTGGAATACAGAGTGACCAATACAGGACAGAGCCGAGTGGCACCTACAGATGGCTCTGCAACGGAAGAGCAGGTGCAGGTGGTTCAGCGGGGTGGAAGGGGACACAGAGCACAGCCAGAAAAGCTGTCCCTTACTATTTTATTTTTTCCCTTGGGTTTAATGGCTTACAGACACATATACATATGTATGCATACACACATATGTGTATGTGAATATTGTTTTCATATTCTTGTGTTTGATTAAATTAAATAATGTGTTTCTAAAACACATTACACAGCCCACAGCAGCCTATCTTAGGTATCTAGTACTGCTATAACAGAAATTTATTTCCTCACAGGTAAAAAAAGATATATAAACCAAAACAAACCCATGGCCATCGAGTCCATTCCAACTCTCAGTGACCTTGTAGGACAGAGTAGAGTTGCCCCGTAAGGTTTCCAAAGAGCACCTGGAGCATTTAACTGCTGGTCTCTTCGTTCGCAGCTGAACTGTTAACCACAGTGTCAGCAGAGTTTCCTCCTCACAGTTTAGCAGGCTAGAAATCTTTATTCAGGGTGCCAGTTCCAGGGGCGGATTTTCTCTCTCTGTTGGCTCTGGAAGGAAAGTCCGTGCTTCTCTTGGGCTTTGACTCCTGGTCAATCTTTATGTGGCTTGGCATCTCTCTTCCCCCATCTCTGCTTTCTATCTTGTTTAATCTCTTTTATATCTCAAAAGAGTGGCTCAAAATATACCCTAATCCTGCTTCAGTAACATAACATAAACATCATTAACATACCTAATCTTGCCTCATTAACATAACAAATACAGTTTATTCACAAATGAGATTATAACCCCAGGCAAGCGTTAGGATTTATACCCGTGTTTTTGAGAGACACAGTACAGCCGGTGCCTCCTTACCCTTGCTTTCCCCAACTTTGGAGTTTGATGCTAAGATCACTCCCCTCGTGGCTCAGCACAACCCCAGTTTTTATACTCCATTGCCATCAAGTCAGTTCCAACTCATAGTGACCCTAGGGGACACAGTAGAACTGCCTTGTAGAGTCTCCAAGAAGCACCTGGTAGCTTTGAACTGCTAACTTTTTGGCTAGCAGACATGAATTAACAACTATGCCACCAGAGTTTCCTACTGCTGTATGGCTTTGGGCAAATAATTTAATCTCTTTGTGCCTCAGTTATGTCATCTATACAGTGGGGATATTACTGTCTACTTGAAAGCATTATTATGGGGGTTAGAATGTTTGAAAGGTGTCAGTATGTTATGTCTGGCGCATAGTATGTAGGTGAAAAAAAACAACTCTTGTTTTTGTTGAAACCATTTCTTTATTTTTCAAATGATTTTTCACAGCACTTATCTTGCATTAAGAAACAGTTTTGTGTGCCATTAATGTCTAAGTTAAAATAAAGTATATTTATATATGTGCATAAAGAGATAAATAAAGCATAAAAACAGTTAATTGTATTCTTTACAAGAAGTTAAAATCACTTTCATTACTTTAAATGCTCTCAGATCCATTAATGGAGGCTCTCTAATTATTTATTTTTTAATCAATATTGTAGTACATTTAAAGGGAAAACTCATGATAAGCAAACCTGTACAATTTACACATAAGATGCTGACCTGGTTGAGATATAAAAGCTATGGTTTGCAAAGAGGAACATTTAAAGTTCATTATTGTTGGAGCTGTGGTTGGCTAGAGCAGCGCAGTCATTTGTGGAAATGATGCACTGACCCCCTGAAGCCAGGCCAAAGCAGGGAGGACTTAATGGGTTTTGACATTCCAGTATAGCACGTGGCTTCTCCTTGCTTAGCCTGGTCCTGGGCAGGCCTCTTGGAAAAGGCACTCAAGAAGCTACTCTTCTGAAGTGCTCCAGAAGACAGAAACTCTTCTTGTTCTGTATAATCATTGTCAAGTTGTTGTCCTCTATGATCTGCCCAACCTACCTCAGATTTGGAAGGCTGGTCCCACTGTCATTGACAGATCACCCACTCAGTTTGGGTCCCAACATATTCCTGCCACTCAGCTGCCACTCACTTGGTTGTGCTCTTCGTTACTGTTGTTACCTGCTGTCAAGTCAGCCCTGACTCAAGGCAGCCTCATGTACGACGAAATGTGGCAAGCCCCAGGATTAGGTGCAGACTGGACCAAGGTAATCCATAGAACTTTAACTTGGCTGATTTTAGGAAATAGATCACCAGGCCTTTCTTCCTAGCCCATCTTAGTTTAGAAACTCTCTTAAAACCTGTTCGGTATTCCTGTAACACACAAGTCTCAACTGACATAAGGAAGTAGCTGCTCATTAGGTGCAGTGGCTGGGAATTGAACCCAGGTCACTTGCATGGGAAGTGAAAATTCGATTACCAAACTGTCATTGCCTCTGAAATCCTACAGACTGCTCAAGGCCAATCACAAATCCAGTCACCTTCTCTTTGAAACCTTTCCTGAGTTTCTATAACAGCTGTAATCTCTCACTTATTGCTGATTGTCTTATAAAGGGACCTTAATGCATCAAGTGTTATTCCTGTCTCCTGCATTCTGCTTGTGAAACAAATACTTATTGACCATCTTCTAGGTACCAAGCCTTGTTCCCAGACTCCAGGATACAGCAGTGAAGCAGAGAGACAATTTCCTGTGGTTAAGGAACTTACTTTCTCCGTGGAAGAATAGTGACAGTAAATGTATCCACAAACAGAAAATTCCAGATAGTTACCACTCTACAAATGTATTACTATTAGCGCTATTAAAAGATTCTTAAAGGATGATACTATGAGGTATGTGTGACTCTCAAGACAGGGGTGTATCATGTACTTCTGAGTTCCTGCAATGCTAAGCACACAGGAGGCCCTCTAGAATTCTTTTTCTTTGAAAAAATGTGGTTAGCCCATGTGTGGTGAAGAAAGGATGGGAGTGTACAGGCATGTCTTGACTTTGGCTTATGGGTGACCTGTTTTTCATTTGCCTTCTGTCATTTACTCCCTGTCAGGAATTCCTGCTAGTGGTTGCCTTAGGAAAATTATCTTTTTTAAAAAAGGCACTGTCAAGTCCATTTTGACTCATAGAGACCCTGTAGGATAGACAAGACCTACCCCATAGGTTTCCTAGGAGCAGCTGATGGATTCAAACTGCCATCCTGTTGGTTAGCAGCCGGATGCTTAACCACTGTGCTGCTAAGGCTCCAAGAAAAATACAGAATTTCATTTTTCCCACTCTTTTCTTCATTTCCCTCCTCTTTAGGATAGTTGAGTAGCTTATCAGCACTGGAAAGAGACTTAAAAAAAAAAAATCCATTAGAAATCAGGTAATGCCCATGGAGTTTTTTAAGCTATTCAGAAGGAAGAACAACAGATTGTCGTCCGAGAACATAAGTCACTTACGCAGACCAGACCCAGTGAAGCAGGTGACTGGCATTTCCAGCTCCCTCTCTCTTTAGATATTCAGGTAAAGGGCAAATGAGAGAAAAGGGAAAAGAAGCTAGTGACTGTTTTGCTTGGGTCCTTTGCTTTAGGAAGAGCCTCGCTGTGTTTGGTACTGGTTTGTGCTGCTTATAGACCCTTGATGTGTGCACCGAAAGACAAATGACCAGACAGAAGTGTCGCATACCAGCCAAGAAAGCCTGTCACAAGTGCAAGAGAGTTTATCTTCCAGACCGATCCCATTCTTTCTGAAAATCTGAACCCCAAAATATTTTAGCTGTGGATTACAAACTAGTGACAAGTCTTTTGGCTTTGTGCCCAGCTTCTAGGGTTCACAGTTATTTTAGCTGGATGGCACGGCATACATTCTTTCTCCTTTTTCTGCATTCCCCACCCGAACACCACCCTTGTGCTGCCTTCCCCTCCTGTTCTCTGCTGCCTGCAGAGCTCACAGCCCCTCCCGTATTATCACCACCGAGATCTGAGCGAGCTGCCTAAGTGCAGCCAAGAAGTCTCAGAATTGTCTCCATCAAAAGCATACATTTGGTTGGTGGTCCCTCCTCTGGCCCCTCAGTTTCTACAGACAGATAGGCCCAAGGCATCATTGGAGAAATCTATAACCATTCAATTAATAGAGCCTGGGAAGAAATCAGGTCGTAGTGATGGTATAATGATTAAGAGCTTGGCTGCTAACTGAGGGGTCAGTAGTTGGAATCCAGCAACTGCTCCTGGGAAATCCTGTGGGGTCATTCTCCTCTGTCCTATAGAGTTGCTATGAATCAGAATCAACTGGACAGCAACAAGTTTGGTTTTTAGTTTTCGGGAGAAATTCAGAGTTCCTGGGTTGTGCATATACTTAATGTGCTTGACTGTTAACCGGAGGTTGGAAGATTGAGTCTCCCCAGAGGCTCCTTAGAAAAAGCTTGGTGATCTATTTCTGAAAAATCAGCCATCAAAAACCCTACGGAATACAGATATACTCTGACACACATGGGATTACCATGATTCGGAATTTATGTGATATCAGCTGGTTGTGGTGGTGGGGAATCCAGGAAGTCCTAACAGCTATAGATTGCCAGTGGTCACAGTGGACAAAGGGAAGCTAAGACTTCCATTTGATTCTCCACAGTAGGCCAAGGTGCCACTGCATTTGAAAACACTGGGGGCATGCATTTTATTTTTGTTGTAGGTTTAGGAGTATAAGTGGAGAGACAGGAGAGAGAAAGGATAACTTACACGAAGGCTCCTGGTAGGCTTAATCCATTATAATACATAATGAGATGTAATCATGTTTAATGAAGAGATTCTGGGTGGCACAAACAGTTAGACACTTGACGATTAGCTGAGAGGTTGGTGATTTGAAGTCACCCAGAGGCTAGGAGGACAGGCCTGGCAATCTGCTTCTGACAGGTCACAGTCTTGAAAACTTCATAAAGCATAGTCCTACTCTGACAAACATGACTCAGTGACAACCACCACGAACAGAACGTTTGTCATAGAAATGGGGGTAAATAAATTTGATTAGGGTAATTTCATAGACATAATTTCTAGATCCAGGTGTATATATGCATATTTTGAAAGTTTTGGACACATACTAGAATGTGTTAGAATGTTAGTCTCCTGAAAAATTTGCTGTCCTTACCAGAACTGTATGGGAGTACCTACTTCCCACCACTGTGGCTAATACTAGGTTTTATAATTCTTCCTTGATTTTTTAGTTGCCTGATGCAAAATGGAATCTTATTTTTCTACTTGTTTTTTGGGACCCATTCACCAGTTTATGAGCCATTTCTATCATTGACTTGGGCAAGGGTATTGTCTTTTTTTATCCACTGGCTGGTGTGTCCA
This sequence comes from Heterohyrax brucei, assembly GCA_028571685.1. Taxonomy (NCBI): domain Eukaryota; kingdom Metazoa; phylum Chordata; class Mammalia; order Hyracoidea; family Procaviidae; genus Heterohyrax; species Heterohyrax brucei. The sequence continues at coordinate 112,862,103 of CM053143.1, read as the reverse complement.
TCCATCTGTCCATTCGTGTTGTTCCTGTGTCCTACTCTCTCTCGTTTTCTGTGTAAAGTTCCCTTCCTTAAGTAACTATGGCAATTTAATGTGTATTTTTTGTATGTATGTGCTCTTATTATTTTGTGTGCGTGAATTTTAAATATTCATAAATATCATTGGGTGATATTCATAAATATCACTGGCTGAAATTTATGAATAAATATCACTGGGTGATATTTATGAATGTTCTTTTCATAAGTTTTTGCTTACTAAGCACTGTTTCTAAAAATACATATATGTTGTTATGTGGGAATCTAATCTATTAAGTCCAGTTTCTGCTCTCTTGTTTAATTTGCATATCTCTGACTAACCATGAGGCTGAAGTTTGTGTGTCTTGTGTTAGCATTCCCTCAAGTACAGAATATTTGGAGCCTAGATGTTCTCATTTCAGAAAGTAAAGCCTATACTTGGCAGAGGCAAGCAGCCTGAGGGCAGAGATCCAGCCTGGTCGGAGGCAAGAGAAGAATGGACTAAGGAGATAAAAAGTGGAGCTTGCTCAGATAAACTGGTCTGTTGAACTTTGTCTGGAGCTTGTGCTTTCTTGTACAAGGCCAAGCAGCCTTGGCCTCACCTGGGGCTTTAATGAGGATATAGGTGTGGTCTGTCAGGTACCCGGGCTTCTCTGTGAGCTGCTTTGAGCTATTTCCAGTCACTTTGCAGACAGCTTTTCCTGTTGTTTTGTAGATGCTATAAGGAAATAACTTCAGAGTATGAGGCCTCTGGGAAGGGCTGGAGCTGATTTTTTATAACTGCTCTCATAATCTGTGAAGGTTCTATTATTTCTCTTTCCTCCCTCTTAAAATAAATTCACCTTTCCCGCATTCTTTCCCATCCTTCCCCCATCTGTCTCACAGTGCCCTTCAGTTTGCTTCCTTTATGACTACTTCGCTTTCCACTCCAGTCAAAATAAGATTTGGTGGGCCTCCTAGAGTATGCAACTTGTATGACCACATGCAACATTTTTTACATTTGCAAATTTGTCATCTCACAATAACCTCATGAATTAGGGACAACAAATATTATTATTCCCACTTCCCAAATTAGGGAACTAAACAACGGTGAAGTTGAGTTTGGAATAGAAACTTTTTTCATCAATAAGAGCTTCTTGCTGAAAATTTACCCACTGTCTGCTAGAGTACTTTAAAAAGTTGGCAAGTACTTTGCGGTCATTTATGAGATGAGAATGAAAACTGGCAGTTGCCACAAAATGGATAAGGAGAAAAAACGAATTTCATTATGTGTGTGGTACAACTGCTTGTGCCTGAAGTTTTGGCTGTTTCTATATAAAAAGCCAGTTGCCGTTGACTCAGTTATGACTCGTGGTGACCCCTGTGTGGCAGGGTAAAACTGTGCTCTGTAGTGTTGTCGTTGACTGACTTTCTGAAGTATGGCCCTAACCCTTTCTTCCAAGGCACATCTGGGTAGACGTGAACCTCCCGCTGTTGAGTTAGCAGCCAGGTAAGTTAGCTGCTAGCACCACCCAAGAACTCCGGTTTCTGTATAGCTACAAGTAAACATATCTTGGCAGTTTGAAAATCTGGACTGCAGACTCACTGATGATTCTAAAAGGACCTACTGATCAAATATGCCGATTCCCTAGTAATGACAGAGAAACTTAGCCTGAAGAGACTGTGGAAAAGGCAAGAAACTAAGTAAACTCTCTTCTTCCCTAAGGACTGATTCAAACTAAAAGCAGACCCCATATATATCTATATCCATACCCTGGAGTCTGGGAAGGCTTCGGGTGCAACAGATTTTCTGAAGGAAGTGCTTTTAACACTTAGCAGAAAAGGGGCTGCATTGTATTCTTGGAGAAGCACAGGTTAGACAAAAATTAAGACAATCTTCTGTTTCTAAATTACCAGTGCAAAAAGAAATGTCTAGCTTTTGGAGTTGGGTTTCAATGTAGAGCTGCTTCAGAACAGCAATTTGTTCCTTTTCATCTGTGTTGTCAGTTGGCCAACACATGTCTTATTATGCTCCAGAGAAGTCAGTGACCTTCCCAAATAAATTATGTGAGATAAGAAAATGCCTTTCCCTTGCTTCCTCTCTTTTTTAATTTATTGCCATGATTTTCACAATATTCAGTTGAACGACCTGAAATGTATCACTAAAAGAAATTATGGTGAAGTCAGAGAGTGACCTTTTATTTTTCATAATAGCCCAAACATAATAAAAGCCACATGTAAAATAAGCCTGCAAGAAAAGATAACCTGTAGTAGCATATGTTCAATGTTAGAAGTTAGAAATCAATTGCTAAACACAGTGGGAGCATGTCATCATAAGAAATGGCAATTCATCATAGTCCTGTATTGAAATAGAAACTTTGCCTGTTGTACCTGGCCATGGAACAATCCATTCCTGTCTCCTGTACAGTAAAAAGAGAGAGAGCAGCAGCACATTGGGTACTCTGTACTGATGCAGTATAGATGCAGCATACGTATTCATCACTGTAAGCAAAGCTGGGCTCCAGCCCTTGCTAAGTAAATTTTATAGCCTCTAGGGTATAATTGGAAACCCTAGTGGCATAGTGATGAAGTGCTACACTTCTAACCAGAAGGTTGGCAGTTCAAATCTGCCAGGCACTCCTTAGAAACTCAGTGGCACAGTTCTACTGTGTCTGTAGGGTTGCTGTGAGCCAGAATTGAGTCAACAGCAGTGGGTTTGGATTTAGGGTATAAGAATGTGACCTTGTGGTTAGTTGCTTCCATGTTGAAGATAACTGATGAGGTGAATTCTCTTAAGTAATTTAAAAGATCTGCTGTATATTCCTTCAGCATATACTTAGTGAATACTGACTTGGTACCTGGAAACCCTGGCAGCACAATGGTTAAGAACTACAGCTACTAACCAAAAGCTAGCAGTTGAAATCCACCAGGTGCTTCTCGGAAATTCCATGGGGCAGCTCTGCTCTGTCCTGTAGGGCCTCTAGGAGTCAGAGTTGGCTTGACAGCAGTGGGTTTTGGGTTTTTGAGACTATATACTAGACACTAGGCAGGGCATTGGGGATTTCAAACAATGGAATCTTAGCGAGGACAGTGGCAGTTGATGAGAAGACTCAGGTTCAGTTTATGGCCGATGCATATCAAAGCACCGTCACCACTTACCTGTTAGTGAGGGTTGCATGTTGCTGTGATGCTGAATAGGTTTCAGTGTAGCTTCTAGACTGAAACTAGGAGGAAAGACTTGTGAAAAGTCAGCCGAAGACAGCCCTGTGCATTGCAACCATCACGTCATATTGTGTCTACAGGAGATAAGGGCTGACTGGGTGGCAGCTAACAACAGTCCTGGGGGCATTGCATTCCGTTCAGGGAAATTGGTTGGTCACCAAGTAATTAGAACAGTAGGGTGAATAGAGTAAGAGAGGCATGTATACAAAAGGCTGCAAGAACATAGAAGAAGGGGTAACTAACTGTTTAAACAAGTTTGGCACAACTTGACAGAGAATAAGTGATGATTTGGCAGCCCGTGAAGTATGAAGAGCCCTGCTGGCTCTATGGATAAGCATTTCACTGCTAACCCAAAAACATTTAGCAGTTCAGATCTACCATCTTCTCTTGGGAAACCCTATAGGGCAGTTCTACTCTGCCCTAGGGTTGCTGTGAGTCTTTATTGATTTGATGGCAAAGGGTTTTAACAGGTGAAATGTGAACAGGCTTAGTTAGAGTGGATAAGAAAGAAGCCAGAGGTGGTGTGCCTGGATGAGTCCTGTGTGTGCTTCCCATCAGGTTCCCCATGTTGCTGTCACAGAAATAACCACAAATATGTAGCTTTAATGAACAGAAATTTCTTTTCTCACAGTTCTGGAGGCTCAAAGTTCAAATCAGGAGCTAGGCCTTGTCTGTTCTGCCCTTGTTGGTCACGCCAGGCATTCCCGGGTTCTTGACTTCTAGGGGATGATCCTCACGTAGTGTCTGACTTCTCCCTTGTGTGTGTCTGTCTGTCTGTCTGATCTGCTCTTAAAGCTCAGAGCTGATTAAATTTAGAACCCACCTACTTAGATACAACGTGATTCATAAAACTCTTTATAAACAGGATTATATCTGCAAGTATCAGGTTTAGGATTCTAACACGTACCAATACTTTAGGGACATAATTCAATCCATAACCTGCCTTTTTATGGTTTCACATTGTATCTGGAATACAATCCTGACTTCTTTCTGTGGCCCCAAGATCTGCTTCTTCAATCATGAATCGTGATACTGGGACCCACTCAGCCCGCCATGCTACTTCTCTTCTCAAAGACTTTTGCTTGTTCTATTCTCTGACTCTCCCCTTGACTCTTGGCTGGCCTCTTGTCTGTTAGATCTATCTAAAGTTGGTCCCCATCACCCCTGTCACTGTTATTGTCACAGGTCTCTTGAAAACACCTAACACAATTACTGATTATCCCTGAAATTTGTTAAGAGACAAAAAGTGTCTGAAATTAAAGTTTTTCTATGCAGTTTAAAACTGAAAGGAAAGGCCTGTATCTTGAAATTTGCAGTGCAGGTTTACTTTGTTCTGACTTCAAGGTGATAACTAATCAAATTACCAAGACAATGCTCATCAAACCACTTGCAAGCAGCAAAGCCATTCTTTCAGTTTTGGTCAGAATCAACAAATCTTTAAAATAGATGGTACTCTTCTATCCTACTCAACGGCACTTGGCTTGGCCTTCTATGAAACATTTTAAAAGTGAAGACACATTGACAAAAATGTAGGTGGGATTCACGTACAAACAGCTATTATTGTTATTGTCAGGCACCATTGAGTCCCTTCTGAGTCATACTGACCCTGTGTACAACAGAATGAAACACTGCCTAGTCCTACACCAACTCAAAATTGTTGCTATGCTTGAGCCCATCCTTGCCAGTGTTGTGTCAGTCCATCTCATTGAGGGGATTTCTCTCTTTCGCTGACTCTCTGCTTTACCAAGCATGATGACCTTCTCCAGGGAACTGGCCTATCCCAATAACATGTCCAAAGTACATGAGATGAAGTCTTTCAATCTTCCCTTCTAAGGAGCATTCTGGCTATGCTTCTTCCAGGATGGATTTGCTTGTTCTTCTGGTGCTCCATGGAATAGTCAATATTCTTTGCCAGCACTGTGATTCAGATGCATCAGTTCTTCTTTAGTCTTCCTTAACTGATTGTCTACCTTTTGCATGCATTAGAGGTGGTTGAAAATACCATGGCTTGTGTCAGGGACATCTTAGTCTTCAAAGTGACATCTTTCGTTTTTTAAAGAAGTCTTTTGTAGCAAATTTACATGAATTATAAATGCATCTTGATTGCATATTTGATCAATGTCAGATAGCAGGTGTTGATAAAAATCTTCAACTTCTTTGGCACTAGTGGTGGGTGTGTAAATTTCAATAATAGTTGTATTAACTGCTTTTCCTTGTAGGCATGTGACTATTACCCTATCACTGACAGAACTCTACTTCAGGATAGATCTTCAAATGTTCTATTTGATGAAGAAGTGGTATCTAACTCCCCTTTAATTTGTTATTTCCAGCATAGTAGGCCCTATGATTGTTTGAGTCAAAATATTCACTTCTGCTCTGCTCAGTAATGCAATTTTAGAATCTTAAAGGTTTTAGTTTCTGGATCCTCAAACTGTTAAGTGCTGGGCTACTAACCAACAGGATGCCTCTTTGAACTCACCTAGGGTATTTCAGGAGTCTTGTTGGCATAGTGATTAAGTGCTGTGGCTGCTAACCGGAATATCCACAGATCTAATCCACCATGAACTCCATGGAACCTCTATGGGGTGGTTCTCCTCTGTCATACAGGGTCACTGTGAGTCAGCATCAACTCAATGGCAGGTTTTTTTTTTTTTTTTCTTTTTTTGTATTTTCTTGTTTGTTTTCAGCACAGTTTGTTTTAGCCACAGCTATGGAAACTTATGCAGTGTAGTTCTACCCTGCCTAATAGGGCCACTATGAGCCATAAGTATATTTAATTACTGGATTTGGGTTAGGAACAATTTGTAGTTAGGAGCCAAAGGCATACTAGGAACGTAGGCTTCGTTAGGTTACTCAAGATACATGTATATATAAAGCAGATGTTATTTGGGGAAGCTGAGAGACTGAAAGAGACTGTGATGAGAGTTGTGGGTAAGGATGGAAGAAGGAGAAATGGGAGAGAGGGAGCCAGAGAGACAGATACAGGCAGAAAGGGAAGCAAGCCAGCCAAGTGGAAAGCGAAGCAAAGAATAATACATTTATCAGGTAGTACCAGCTCCTTTAAAATTGTAGTCAAGGACTAAACGCATCCCTCCTTAGCTGTTTCCTGGGGTTGTTGGAAGTAAGAGAAATGTTCTTATCCTGTTGACACTTTGCTGTATGATTACAAAAGGCCAGATAATGGAGAGCCATCTGATTTTGTTAGACCATCAGTCTTTGTCTACAAAACTATTATTTCCACCCCTCTGAGTCACATTACTGAAATGCTCTGATTTATTCTTTTAAATTTCTTAGCAATTACCAAAGTTTAACTTCTGGTCCACAAAATTAGTTTTGCTTTTTCCTAGGTGTGGGGTGGGTGGGGTTTTTCTCAGGGGTGCACATATGTGCTTAGCAGTTTAGGTACCAAACAGCCAGCATCTTCCTTGTAATCATGAGACTTTTGAAAGAACAGTTGTGACTAGTCCTTTGGACAGCAGGTTATTCACTGACTGTGTGTCTTCCCGCAGTTTGCCATGAGTCCTGTGCAGCGTGCTTGGGGCCCACAGAGAAGAACTGCTTGGCCTGCAGAGATGCCCTCCAAGTGTTGAGGGAGGGCAGCTGTGAGAGCAGCTGTGGCGAAGGCTTTTACAACAAGCAGGGCATTTGTAGAGGTGAGTGCTGGGCTTTTGATATTAAAGCATCATCTTCTCTGTTAACACCTGATTTCTATTAACAATGAAACACTGATAAGGAAAATTTTTTTCCCTCAACAAGTACGTGAATGGCTGCAAAACTGAACAGTATTTTTTAATGGTAGGGTTTTTACAAGTAGGTCACCAGGCCTTTCTTCCAAGGTGCCTCTGAGTAGACTTGAACCACCAACCTTTTAGTTAGAAGTAAGCTATTTATGCCATCTGGGGACCCCTTTTACAGGCAGAGCCCCCTTTAATCATTCTGATGGTTTGTTAGGTCACAGTGCTCATCATAGCATCATCCTACGAGTGAAGACAGTGAAGCTTGGTCAAGACTCCCGGTTATAAGGAAAAGAGTAGGGTAACCACTTGTTTTCTTTCTCCAAATCTCAAACTCTCTATCAGTTAGTTCCTTTGGAACATACATGAAAACCAAGACTTGGTGACACCAGCTGAGGGCAGACCCACCTTTGATGTTGTTGGTGCCACTGACTTAGAGCTGAAATGGTTACTGTTTGTTCTAGTCTTCTTCACACTCACTGCCATAATATAATGGGGACAGTGGTGGGTCAGTGGTACAGTTCTCTGCTTCCAGGAGAGACACATGAGTTCAAATCCCAGCCATTGTGCTTCTTCATCATGGGGAGTTAACACCTGTCTGTCTGTGAAGGTTTAGGTGTTGCTATCATGCTGAAAGGTTTCGGTGTACCTTTCAGATTAAGACAGACTGTAAAGAAAGGTCTTCTACTTCTGAAAATCAGCCAGTGAAAACCCTATGGATGACGACGGTCCTGTCCACAACCAATCCTTGGGACGGCACACATCAGGGCTAACTCTATGGCAGCAGATGACAAGAAGCCATAATAGCCATAATAACAAAAGTTAAATCAGCTTAGTGCTTTCTGTGCCAGTCACTCTTCCAAGTGCATTAGGAACATTAACCCACTGAAAGACAGGAAAGTATGGGGAAAAGCATAACCTTGGACAAATTACTTAATCTATGAGTCAGTTACCCTTTTGTGAAAGGGGGAGAACAGTAGCACCTGTGGGAGGCAGAACAATGGGCCCCAAAGAGGTTTGTGTCCCAATCCCCAGGACCTGCAATTATATTATCTTATAGGAAAAGGGACTTGGCACCTGTGGAAGGATCTTGACATGGGGAGATGTACCAGGTAGGTCCAATGTAGTAAGGGCAGGAAGGAAGGTCAGACTCAGGGGATAGAAGCAGAGCTGAGGGATGATTGAAATGATGCAAGAAAGAGGCCATGAACAGAAAGTACAGAAAGGAGATTAATTCTCCTCTAGAGCTGCCAGGGGCACAGTTTTGCAAAGACCTTGGTTTGAAGACTCCTGACCTCTAGAGATGCAAGATAATGAATTTCTATTGTTTTAAGCCACTGAATTTGTGGTAATTTGTTATGAGATACAGCAAAAGCAGTGCTCAGAGGTTTATCTCTATAAATGCACACTTCCGGAAAGAAGAAAGAACACAAATTAAAGAATTAACCTCACAGCTTGAACAAGTAGAAAGAGAGTAACAAAGAAACCCCTCGGACACCAGAAGAAAACAGATTATAAGGACTAGAGCAGAACTAAATGAATTAGAGAATAGAAAAACAATTGAAAAAATTAACAAAACCAAGAGTTGGTTCTTCGAAAAGATCAACAAAATTGATAAACCATTGGCTAAACTTACAAAAGAAAAACAACAGAAGATACAAATAACCCGATTATGAAATGAGTTGGGAGATATTACAACAGACCCATCTGAAATAAAATATATCATAACAGAATACTATGAAAAACTATACTCAGACAGGTTTGAAAATCTGGGGGAAATGGACAAATTTCTAGATTCATATGACTCACCAAGACTATCACAAGGAGAAATAGATCAACTTATCACAAAGGAAGAGATTGAGGAAGTCATCAAAAATCTACCAACCAAAAAAAGTCCTGACAGCTTCACTGGAGAATTCTACCAAACTTTTAGAGAAGAATTAACTCCAATACTAATGAGGCTATTTCACACTATAGAAAGAGATGAAATACTTCCATATTCCTTCTATGAAGCCAGCATAACCCTGATACCAAAACCAGGGAAAGATCCCACAAAAAAAAGAAAATTACAGACCAATATCACTGATGAATCTAGATCCAAAAATCTTCAACAAAATTCTAGCCAATAGAATTCAACAACATATAAAAACAATCATTCATCATGCTCAAGTTGGTTTCATTCCAGAGATGCAAGGCTGGTTCAACATCAGAAAAACAATTAATGTAATCAACCATATTAATAACATAAAAGATAAAAATCATCTGATTTTGTCAATTGATGCAGCAAAGGCATTTGACAAAGTTCAACATCCATTCATGCTTAAAACTCTCAGAAAAATAGGAATAAAAGAGAAATTCCTCAATATAATCAATAGCATCTATGCAAAGCCAACTGCTTTCATCATCCTGAACAGTGAAAGACTGAAAGAATTCCCTTTGAGAACGGGAACTAGACAAGGATGCCCACTCTCACCACTTCTATTCAACATTGTCCTAGAAGTCCTAGCCAGAGCAATTAGACAAGACAAAGAAATAAAAGGCATCCGTATTGGCACTGAAGAAGTAAAGATTTCCCTGTTTGCAGATGATATGATTGTTTATACAGAGAATCCAAAGAAATCCACAAGTAAACTATTGGAGCTAATGGAAGAATTCAGCAAACTATTGGGATACAAGATAAACATAACTAAATCAGTGGGATTCCTTTATACCAACAATGAAATTATTAATGAAGAAATCACCAAATCAATTCCATTTACTATAGCCCCCAAGAAGATAAAATACCTAGGAGTAAATCTAACTAGAGAAATAAGAGATCTTTACAGAGAAAATTACAAGACATTGCTACAAGAAACTAGGAGGGACTTACATAAGTGGAATAATCTGCCCTGCTCATGGATAGGAAGACTCAATATTGTGAAAATGTCTATTTTGCCCAGAGCACTCTACTTATATAATGCAATCCCAATACAAATTCCAATGACATTTTTTAATGAGATGGAGAAACAAATTATCAGCTTTATTTGGAAAGGGAAGAAACCCCGAATAAGTAAAACACTACTGAAAAAGATGAACATGCTGAACAGGCCTCCCACTACCTGACTTTAAAACCTATTACACTGCCACAGTGGTCAAAACAACCTGGTATTGGTACAAAAAGAGACATATAGACTGATGGAACAAAGTAGAGACCCCAGAGATGCCACCATCCTCTTATGAACAGCTGATATTTGACAAAGGTCCTAAGATTTTGAACTGGGGTAAGAACAGTCTCTTTAACAAATGGTGCTGGCATAATTGGATATCCAACTGCAAAAAATCGAAACAAGACCCATATCTCACACCTTATACAAAAATCAATTCAAATTGGATAAAAGACCTGAATATAAAAGCTAAAACGATAAAGCTCATCCAAAATAAGATAGGGTCAACAATGGGTGTTTTAATATGCAATATAGACAGACTTCAGAATCTGACACACAAAACACATTCATCAGAAGAGAAAATAGATAAATGGGAATTAATAAGAATCAAACACTTCTGCTCATCCAAAGACTTCCTCAAAAGAATTAAAAGACCACCTACAGAATGGGAAAAAATATTTGGCAACTCTATGTCAGACTAATGCCTGATCTCCATAATCTACAAGGTTCTACAAGATATCAATAAGAAAGAGACAAATCATCCAATTAAGCGATGGGCAAAGGAGATGGACAGACACTTCTCTAAAGAGGAGATCCAGGTAGCCAAAGAACACATACAAACATGTTCACGATCATTAATTATTAAAGAAATTCAAATCAAAACAACAATGAGATACCACCTGACCCCAATGAGATTGGCCATGATCCAAGAAATGTAAAACAATAAATGTTGGAGGGGCTGTGGAGAGATTGGAACTCTCCTTCACTGTTGGTGGGATTGCAGAATGGTGCAACCTCTTTGGAAAGCAATTTGGCGTTACCTTAAAATAATGAATATATATATACCATTTGACCCAGTTATTCCTCTGCTTGGAATATATCCTACAAAATCAAGGCCATTCACACCGACTGCTACATGCACACGAATATTCATTGCAGCATAGTCCATGATAGCAAAAAGTTGGAATCAACCCAAATGCCCAACAACAGAAGAGTGGATAGGTAAACTTTGGTATATATACTCCGTGGAGTACTATACACTGATAAAGAACAACGATGATAGCAGGAAACATCTCTCAGTTTGGTCTCAACTGGAGGACATTATATTGAGTGAAACCAGTCAGTGACAGAAGGATAATTATTATATGACACCCCCTAAGATAAAAACTTAAAACCGTACTCATACATAATAGAAAAGACTCTTTGACGGCTACAGGGGTGGGGAAGATGGAAGAGTGGGAAGGCAAGGGGCGAGGGTTTAGATTAGTTAATTGTTAGAAATTTGGTAGGTTGAAATTGGTGACAATTCACATTAGTAAGAAGATCAATATTAATGAGACTTCGACACAACTTGTGTACTCCTCTCAACGCAATATTGTAAGCACAGAGTATGTACACTTTCATTTTTTTATTTAATAAAAAAATAAAAAGAAATAAGAAACTGGGATGCACCCAACTCTGAAGACAATTGAGGGGATTGAGGTAATACATGGAAAGCATTTAGTGTGGTACCTGGCACTAGAGTGAGTGCTGTGTCAATGTTGGCATTTAATCCTCATGACAATTTCATGAAGTAGGTGTTGTTATCCTCCTTATTTTCCAGATGAGGAAAAAGAGAGCTTGAGAAACTTGCCTAAGGCTACATGGCTAATAAGAAGCAGAGTGGGGATCTGAGCCTTGGTCTTCTGACTCTAGGTCTCAGCTGTCCCTGAATCCCTTTGCAGCCTCTGTGTAGTGTGGTCCTGCCTTATGCACGTCCACCTGTTTTTCTCTCCTCTCCATCTCATCTTCCCATTCTTCCTTTTCTTCTGCTTTCCCATTCCATCCTGTCACTCTTCAGATGAGCCAGCCACCCTGTAGACATTGTCAGTTCTGCAGGTAGCATCCTAACAATGAATGAAAACTTTGAATTGCATTTTCTGCAATGGTCATAGCCAAGGATGGATTACCCAACAGGCAAGGTGCACACAGGTTTACTAATCTGTAGTATACAGTTTCACCTCTATTTTATGCATGTGAAATTGCTCACTACAGATTAGGAAGGAAGAAATCAAGCCTGTGTATACCTCGCTTACTGTGAGCCCTTGCTTACTGGCTAATCCATTCCTGGTCATACCTGTACAAAGGCAAGAATGATATATACAACCAAGTCACTAAGTCAATAAAAATGTGAAGCCCCATAAAACTTTCTTGAGTTATTTTCCTCATTTTGTTCACTGAGCAAGGCAACAGGTAGGATGAGATGATCTTTGGGACTTCACAGATCGACTCTTCTTTGGGAAAAGAGAGCTCGTGGCAGCTGCTTGCCTCCAGCTGTGCAGAGATCCATCAGCCCTGACATGTTAGAAAAGTCCACCGGGTACGGATGAGTCACAGGTGGCTTTTGTGTGGATTCCGGAGAGAATAAGGAAAGGCGAGCCAGGCTGCCATTTGCCTGAGCATTTTAATTTTTTTCTGCCAGCATCACTTTGCTGCTCAATTAAGCCAGATGTATTCTCTAAAGGTCGACAGATGTCAAATCTGCACTAATTCAAAGGTCTAAAGACATCTACCCTTTCAATCCCTAAGGAGGCTGGTTACTGTCACTGATGGAAAAGCAATGACATTGACCTGCCACTGAGACTCAGCAGTATCTGGAATGAAACAGAAACTTTTTCTGGGGAGGCAGTGTGGATAAAGGAGGCATAGTTAGTGTGTGCCTGTGGCAGTGACAGGCAGGAATCTACTAGGACTTTGCACGGATTGAACTGTGTCCCCACAAAACGCATGTAGCACTTTGGCTAGGCCATGACTCCTGGTATTGTGTGATGTTCCTGTATGTTATAAATTTTGCCTCTATGGACAGCAGTTGTGTTGATGGAGAAGGACTCTGTACAAGAGTGTATTGTGCCTCGAGGCAATTTCCTGGCAGGTAAGGGAAAGAGAAACAAGCAGAGAGTTGGGGACCTCATACTATCAAAAAGCAGTACCGGGAGCAGAGCGTATCCTTCAGACTCAGGGTCCCTACAACCTAGAAGCTCCCAGTCTAGCGGAAGATTGGCAACAAGGACCTTCCACCAGAGCCAACAGAGAAAGAGTTCCACTGGAGCTGACAACCTGAATTTGGACCTTTTGCCTACTTTTCTGTGAGAAAATAAATTTTCTTTGTTAAAGCCATTCGCTTGTGGTATTTCATTTAGGGTTGTGCCAGATGACTAAGAGAAGCAGGTGACATTGTTAGCTGCAGTTGAACTGACCTCCAATTCATGGCAATCCCAGACCGTGAAGATCTATAAGGTTTTGATTGGGTGACTTTCTAAAGTATATAGCCAGGCCTTTCTTCTCAGTGTATCTTAGCTGGGAAGTCCTGCTGAAATCTTTTCAGCATCACAGCAACACACAAGCCTCTACTGATAGATGGGTGGTGGCTATGCTTGGCATGCATTAGCTGGGACTCAAACCCATGTCTCTTGTGTAGAAGTGGACAATTGTATCACTGAACCACCACTACCTTCAACAAGTGATGCAGGGCCAAAGTATATGTATGAAATGCTATCTGTATAAATTTGAAAAGCATCAGTCAGGTAACTCCCATAGAGGAGAATGGACTGTTGCTGATATCAGTCAGCCAGCTGGTCAACTGGTCAGCAAATAATTACTGAGCACAGTGCGTGTGCTTAGCACAGTATAAGACTTTGTTATTCAGTTGGCATTAACCAGCAGTCCTTTTAATAAAGACAACTGGAGTTTATACTTTTCATAGAACTTAGAGTTCTCTGAGTTTTTATCAAATGCCTTCAGAAATGTGCATAGAAATCTTTTCTAGAACAACAATGAGCCTATTTACTGATTGGTATCAGAATGTTAATTAAGATGTCTAAAACTGATCATGCTGACCTATTTCCAATTCAGATTAGTGCTATTAGACCTACTGGTGTTGGTTTAATAATTTATAACCAAGCAGCTCGTATCTGTAGAAATCTGGAAGTCAAGTGCTGAGAAAAATGCAGTATGACCTATTATAATTACACTGTGACTGAAAGAATTTCAGCCACCGAGTTTATCTGTGGTATTCGTTTAATGTTTCACAAATATTAGGTATAAAGGGTGGGACAATTCAAAGGAGAAAGCCTCTTTTTCTTTAGCCTTTTGAGGACTTGTGTTCTTAGGAAGGGTGTTTCTGACTCCAGATAATATAAATCAAGTTCAGAGGTTTGTTAGCCATTTCTCTCTCTCCCTTCCTTCCTTCCTTCCTTCCTTTTCTCCCTCCCCTCATTTTTTCTGCCTCTTTCTTTCCTTCATCCTTGTTTATTTTTATGACTCCTGTGAACTGGATTTTGCAGTTTAGAGCATAATATTTTTTAATTTTCTTAAATGATAGTGTGTTACATAGTTCAGAGTCTGCTAGTTGTACAAAATGGTTAATATGCTTGGATGCTAACCAAAAGATTAGGGGATTATGTCCACCCAGAAGCACCTTGGAAGAAAGGCCTGGCAACCTACTTCCAAAATACTGGCCACTGAAAACCCTATGGTGTACAAATAAAAAAGAAAAATGCACTACCATCAGGTCAATTCTGACACAGAGTGACTCTATAGACAGAGTAGAACTGCACCGTAGAGTTTCCAAGGAGTGCCTGGTGGATTTGAACTGCCAACCTTCTGGTTAGCAGCCATAGCACTTAACGGCTGTATCACCAGAGTATACAGTTCTACTCAAATATGGGGATGCCATGAGTCAGAATGGCCTTTATGACAGCTAGTTTGTTTCCGTAGTTCATTATCTTTCCTACTTTTTTTCTGTCAGCACTATTTTTACCTTTGTCGCTGTCTCATCTAATCCATTGCTTCTCACTGCTGCAAAGCACGTCCTGGTTTGCATTGCGCCGAGTTCAGCCATCTACTCTCCTAGTGATGGCTTCTCATTCCCTCCATCCTGGCTCCACCATCAAAATGCCAGGGAATGGCCTCAAGCACGTACCTTTATGAACCTGTATAGGAATTGTTTGGGGATTTCTATCCAGGGACAGAATTGGTGGCTCCTTTTTGTTGTTACTTGCCATCAAGTCAGATCCAACTCACAGCAGCCTCACGCAACAGAATTATACATTGCCCAGTCCTGTGCCATCTTCACAGTCTTCAGCACACCTGAGTCTGTTGTTGTAGCCTCTCGGTATTTTGAGTCCCTTCCAACCTAGAAAGCTAATCCTCCAGCACTATACTGGATGATATCGAGTTTTCAGATATAGAACACCAGGCCTTTCTTCCTAGTCTCTCTTGGTCTGGAAGCTCTGCTAAAACCTGTCTACCATGGATGATCCTGCTGGTGTTTGAATTATCAGTGACATAGCTTCCAGGATCACAGCAACATACAAGCCACCATGGTACAACAAATTGACAATGGGTGGTGGTGTTGGTCTTAGTGTCTGCATATTCTGTATTTAGCTAAGTAGTGCCAGATTACTCACTAAAATGAATGCAGAGTCTGCATTCTGAGGCTCTGTATCTTTGTAACTCTCTCATCTCTACATCCTTGCCACCATTTGGCTTTCTCAGACTTCTAATATTTTCTGATCAATAGGTGTAAAGTGGGATTTGATGTCACTTGTGTTTTTCTGATTACTGATGAGTTTGAGTATCTCTTTCTCTTTTTGCTTTAGATGAACTTATACAGAGCAAATTAGTTTCTCATTAAAGAATACATGTATTGTTTTGTGACACTGGTTGCCAACACCACAATGTGTCAGCAGTCTCCCCTTCTTGACCCTGGATTCCCCATTACCATCTTTCCTGTCCCCTCCTGTCTTCTCACCCTTGCCCCTGGGCCAGTGTGCCCTTTTTGTCTCGTTTTGTCTTATAGGCCTGTCTAATCCTTGGCTGAAGGTTGAACCTGAGGAGTGACTTCGTACTAAGTTACGAGGGTGTCCAGGGGCTATACCTCTTGGAGTTTCTCTAGTCCCTGTCGAGCTAGCAAGTCTGGTCTTCCTTTTGGAGTTAGAATTTTGTTCTATATTTTCCTCTAGCTGAGGAATATGAGTCTTAGGAATATGAGTCTTGTTCTACATTTTTCTTCTTTTCTATCTGGGTTCTTCTGTTGTGTCCCTGGGAAGAAAGGTCAGTAGTGATAGCCAGACATCAGCTAGTTCTGGTCTCAGGCTACCTAGGGCCCTGGTTCATGTGGTTTGTTAGTTCTATAGACTAGTTTCTTCTTTGACTCTTTGGTTTCCTTTATTCTCTCTCTTTTGCTCTAGGTGAGTAAAAACCAGTAATAGAATCTTAAATAGCTGCTCGCAAGCTTGTAAATCAACTGGGATTTTTATTGATAACATATTGGAGTTATAGATTAGTTAGGGGAGAAATGGCATCTTCCTAGCATGTTTATTAAATTAGCAAATTTCCTTCTGTGTACTACTTCAGCTATGTTCTAAAATATTTTATTCATAATGTTTTTATTGTCATGTGGCCCAAATGTTTGTTTTCTTTTTTAATCTCTGTACTTCTTCATTTCTGGTAAAATCCGCTTAGCTTGCAGGATATTCACTTCTGCTGAGAAGAATCAGTTCTAGAAGTTGAAGCTGTAGAAGTTTTTGGGAGGATGGAAGGAGACTGGTCAGATTAATTTTGTTCCTTTTTTCCAGTGACAAGCCAAGAGAATGCATTTCCTTTTCTCTGGTACTAAGACTGTTATCTTCTCACGTTTATGGAAGATCACCTTGCCTCACATATTTCCTTCCAGAGAGATGCTGAATCCTCCAAAATGCAATATGCAAGGTTTGGCCCCATCATCCAGCTTTTTTTCCCCCCTTCATTTTCTTGAAATATTATTTGGGAAGTGAGCATGGTGTAGTTGGATGAAGAGAGCAGACAGAATAAATCTCCGTAGAGTTCTGTATTCCTAAAAAGCTGATTATCTGCTTGTGAGAGGGTTTGAGTGTTGTTTTTTTTTGGAATTGAGCCAATGGGTGTAGATAGATCTGTAAATTTACCTACGGCTACACTCAGTCTCATAGTTTCCTTTCATGCTCAGATATTGTTGTTGTTAATTGCTGTTGGGTCACTGACAACTCATGATGACCTGTGTACAGCAGAACAAAACACTGCCTGGACCTACAACTTCTTCACCATTGTTGGTGTGCTCCAGTCCACTGTTGTGACCACTGTTTATTTTGAGTATCTTCCAACTTAGAGGGCTCATCCTTCAGCTTTATTTGGACAAATGGGAAACCATAACGTTTTCATTAGCTAATTTTTAGAAGTAGGACACCAGGTCTTTCTTCCTAGTGTCCTTTTATGTAGAAGCTATGCTGAAATCTGTCTACCGTGGGTGATGCTGCTGGTATTTGAAATACCAGTGGCATAACCTTCATCACCAGTATTGTGCAGGTCACTGTGGTATCACAAACTGGCAAATGGGTCCATCTTTTCCCTTTCTTTAAGGCTGGTTTTTCCACCTGTACTTTGGAATTCCTTTCTTTTTTGTAGGCTGTTCTTTTGTCAGTTATTCAAACACCTTCGTTTTTAAAATCTTCCTCAGAATCGATATATGCTCAAATCTTTTCCATATTGGCAAGAAAATGCTCTCAATTCCTTCTGTTCTTTTTTTTTAATAATTTCTCTCTATATACCCTCCATTCACTGGCAGAGGCCTTTAAAAGAATAGTCTATAGTCTTGGCCTTCACTTTCCTACTGTCCAACTAGCCCACTGAAACTACTGTGGTACAGGCCATCCATATCCTCATTTCTCAGTTGAATGAACCCGCTAGGGCTTTATTTGTCCTCTTTGCACTGTTAATCTCTTCCTTCCTAAACTTCTTCCTCTCTTGGCCTCTCAGCCACCATGCTTCTGTTTTGCCTCCTACCTTTGAATCATTTCTTCTTGGTCACTTTGCTCATTCTTAATTTAAAAAAAAAAGGTTTTTTCATTAAATATTGGTCATTGCTTTCTTTTGTTTTATCCTTCATGCTTTCCCTGAGTAAATTATATAATTTCTGACTTCAACAATTAACAGAGTACAGCTGCCCCACAGAGTTTCCAAGGAGTGCCTAGTTGATTTGAACTGCCGATCTTTTAGTTAGCAGACATAGCACTTAACCAGTGTGCCACCAGTGATTCTGCTGTATTATCAGGACCGTTGGATCTCTCTTCTGAGTGCCAGCACTATAAACCTCACTACTTACTGGACTGCACACATCCAAAACAAGGTCGTCATGATTGACTGGACCTGCTTGCCTCATCGTGGTCACCTGTACCTGCTTGCTTCCTTGCGTTCTCCAAGTGGCATCACATATCCCCTAAAGTAGGTCCCTGGACATCATCTGAGACACTGTCACCTTTACACCTTCACAAAGAGTCAATGGAGAAAGAGGGAAAAAATGGCATTGCCAGGTTTGTCAGCTTTAATAAGTAAAAAGACAGGATTTAGCAAATAAAAAATAAGCAATTATTCCAGTGTAAGCATACCCAAAACACTGTCTGGGCTAAACCAAAATATTCATTGTTTATCTGAATTTCAAATAACCCTTCCATCTTGAGGTAACCACTTGTAATCTCTTGACATAGTTTTTGTCAGTCACTCAAGTATTTATGTGTGTGCGTATATATGTGTATATATATATATGTATGTTTATGTTTTTGCGTGTCACTAAACTGTATAGGAGTCGGATCCGACTTGACGGCACTTGGCTTGGCAAACTGTATAGTCTCAGAATTACTTTCATCAAAGAATTTTATTGGAAATCTCTGGATTTACATGCATTTACTACCGTTTTATAGATGAAGAAAATGAGACTTGGAAGGAGCCAACTAAAGAATAATTTAGCAATGGCAGAGTCAGGAGTTGGAATCTACTTGAGGGCAGTGTGTTCGAATTGTGTTGTTTTAGCGGAGCCTGAGCTCTAATGCAGGACGTAGTTGCTTCTTCATCCCTTTCAAAGCCATCACCTGTACTGCTGCCCCAGTTCAGCCTGACTCAGCAAGCACTGACCTGGTCTTCCCGCTGGCCTCCCAGCTCTTGTTCCTCGCCACTCTAAGCTATACCACAAACTGAAGTCCAAGTAATTTTTCTTACATGCAAACGTGTACATCTTTCTACAGTGTTTAAAGCTTTGCCAAGACTCCCAGTACCTATACAAAATAAGGATTTCGACAGTGTGGTCTGGCACACAAGCCTTTTCGTGATCTGGCCCTTCCACCTCTCCAGCCCAGTGAAACTGCAAGTTCCCGGAACACTCCCGATCTTCCCAGACCACTAGCCTCTCATTCTGTTGCTGCTTTTGCCTGAGTGCTTTTTTCCATCTTGTCCTCACAGCGTGTTCCTGCTGGCTTTCCAGGACAGTGCTCACAGATCACCTCTGTTGAATCCATTCCTGCCCTGTCCTATACCCTACCGTATATCTTTTTTTGGGGGGGGGAAATTTCACTATCCCTATACAGATTCAAATAGTGATACCTGCGATATTTCTAGTGTTTCACATGTCTCTATCTCTCTATTAAAGTAAGCCCCTTAAAGCAGAGACCATCCTGATCTGTTTTTGTGTCCCTACCTCCTGCCACAAGAGTGTCGGCTACTGAATGAAAGGTTGGCAGTTCAGTCCACCCTGAGGTGCCTCAGAAAAAAGGTCTGGCATTCTGCTTCCACCAGATCACAGCCAAAAACACCCAGGGGAATGCACTTATGCTCTGCAAGCTATGGCATCACCTGAATTTCTGAATTGTCCCTCCAAGTAATCTTGTCAGATGAAATAAAGGATAACATATTTCAGACATACTTATACTGAAAGAATTATTCATTGTTTCTCTGAAATTTAAATTTACATGGGCATCTTGTATTTTTATTTGCTGTATCTGGCAACCCTATATCCAAGGCCATTTTAACTTTAAATCCATATCAAATTGGAAACACTGCTGGGTGTGCCTCAGAGTATTTGTTACACAGCATTCAGTGAATAATTCTTCAGTTCCCCTTCAACTGTGAAAACGTGGTCAAGTCTTTTGATATGCTGTAATCAAGGAAACAGAGCTCAGCCAAGCAGCCACAGAATGAGGTTGCTTATATTGATACCAACTGTGGACACTGTCAAGAAGAGAGCTGTGACTCCTTTTTCTCACTCTTGCTTTTCTCTGATGGCTTTTCCTCCACCTCAGCTTGTGACCAGTCCTGTAAGACCTGTGGCCCTGATAGTCCCAGGTGTCTTACCTGTGTTGAGAAGACAGTGTTCCTTGACGGGAAATGCCTTTCTGAGTGCCCTGGTGGATATTATGCTGATACCACTGGCAGATGCAAAGGTAAGGCATGGGTTGTCACCACTGTCACCAAAGAGTATCTAACACGTGTTTCCCTATACCTGGGGTTATATCCTGCTCACTTGGGAATTGGTGTGCATGTTGGGACGATGCTACATTAAAAGGAATACTTTTTCATTCTATGACCTGTATATATTTTATGTAAGAGTGGGAGATATGAGTAGATGCTGGTGGACTAGAGTGTTTAAGTGAAGGACTTTGGTGTGTCAATCATAATTAGAGGTCATTTGATTCATTTGAAATGTCAGAAATATAATTCAAATCTTTATACTGTCCTTTCTGTTATTAAAACATCACTAATCTTGGTTGAAGATGTGACAGTCATTTCTTAGATGGCATTTTTATTAACTCACGTATTTGCAACTACAGTGTATCACAAAAAGAAATAAAAGCTAAGCCAAGTTTGATAGCTAGTGAAGTTCAATTCTCAATGAATTGAAAATTTGTTTTCCATGTGCTGCTTATGTATTGTTTCTTTCAGACTTCTTGTTAGTTGCCATCAAGTTCATTCTGACTCATCATAACCCTGTGTACAGTAGCACAAAATACTTGCTGGTCCTGGACCAGCCTCAAAATTGTTGCAGCCACGTTAGACATTCATCTCTTTGAAGGTCTTCGACTGACCCTCTGCTTTACCAAGCATAATACCCATCTCCAATGACTGGGCCCTCCTAATAACATGTAAAAATTATGAGATGAAAGCTTACCATGCTTGCTTCAAAGGAATGTTCTGGGTGTACTTCTTCCAAAACAGATGTATTCTTTCTTCTGGCAGTATGTGGTATATTGACTATTCTTCTCCAGCACCATAACTGAAAGTTGACTAATTCTTCTTCGGTCTTTCCTACTCGTTGTCCAGCTTTCACGTGCATGAAAGGTTGTTAAAAATATCATTGGTTGGGTCAAGTGTGCCTTAGTCCTCCAGTGACTTATTTGTTTATTAACATGTTGGAGGTCTTTTGCAGCATACTTGCCCAATGCAGTACATCATTTGGTTTCTTGTCTGCTGCTTCTATGGGCATAGCTTTTGGATCAAAGTAAAACGAAATCTTTGACAACTTCAGTAGTGTCTCCTTTATAATGAAGCTGCTTATTGATCCAGTTGTGAGGATTTTGTTTTCTTTATTAAGTATCTTAATCATTTCCATACTGAAAACTGTAGTCTTTTCTCTTCTTCAGTAAGTGCTTCAGGTCCTCTTCACTTTCAGCAAGCAAAGTTGTGTCATCTGCAAGTTGCAAGTTGTTAATGACTCTACTGCTGAATTCTTTATATAGTATAAGTATGGTGAAAGGCTACACACATTTCCTGATTTTAGACCACACAGTGTCCTCTTGTTCAGTTCTGATGATTACCTCTTGTTCTGTGCACAGGTTCCACATGAGCACATTTAAGTGTTCTGGAGTTCTCAGTCTTTGCCATTCTGTCCATAATTTGTTATGATCCACACAGTTGAATGCCTGCTTAGTCAATAAAACACATGTAAACATCTTTCTGGTATTCTCTGCTTTCCGCCAAGATCTATCTGACATCAAAATTGATGTCCCTTATTGTACCAGCTCTTGTGAATCTGCCTTGAATTTCTAACAGTTCTCTGTCAGTGTACTACTGCAACCATTTTTGAAGTATCTTCAGCAAAATTTTCCTTGTATGTGATAATACTAGTGTTTGCCAGCTTCTGCCTTCTTTTGGATCACCTTTCTTTGGCATAGGTTGAAATAAGATCTCTTCTGGTAGACGGGCCAGTTAGCTCTCCTTCACATTTCTTGGCATTTGCACCTGTTTGTTGAAGTATCTAATGGTTACTCAGTTTGGGGGGCCTTGTTTTTCACTAAAGTCTTCAGTGCTAGACTTCTTCATTCATACAGTTGGTTCTTGATCATGTGCTACCTCCTGAAATGGTTGAACATCTACTAGGTCTTTTTGGTACAGTATGTTGTGATTGCTTTTTTGATCAAGTTCAGATTGCCAATGTTGGTAAAAATCTTTTATTTATTCATCTTGGGCATTAGTGCTTGTTATGTAAATTTGTACTTCAGGATAGATCTTAAAATACTCTTTTTGACAATGTATGTGATGCCATTCCTTTGCAATTTGTCATTTCTGGCATAGTAGGCCATATGATTGTTTGATTCAAAATGACCATTATGAGACCACTTCTGCTCATTAATGCTTAAGATATATGTCTTCAAGAATGCCATCTCATTTTGACAACTTCCAGTTTTCCTAAATTCATACTTCATACATACCATGTTCAAATTATCAGTGGATGTTTGCAGCTGTTTCTTTTCACATGCAGGCCCTGAAAGTTTTACTCCAGCATAGTCGTGAAGGTTACCTCTACTTTGAGGAATTAACTCTTCCCCCATTGGATGTTCAGTGCCCTCCAATTTGAGTTGCTCATCTTCTGGCACTGTATCAGTGCCAGTCTTCTGTTGCTGCTCATAGTGTTTTTACTGGCCAGTTTTTTTTTTTTTTTTTAGCTTCAGAAGTCGATCCCTAGGCCCTTTTCCTCATCCACCTGAGTCCTACTGAAACCTGTCCAGCACAGATGGCCCTGCTGGTACTTCAGATGCCAGTGGGAGCTTTCTTCATCACAGCAGCATGCAAAGCAGCACAGTACAGCAAACTAATAGCTGAATGATTATACCTACTGAACTATTAAACCTGCTCTTTTGGGACATTTTAAGTTTCCAACTTCTGTATGCTTGACTTGTGTCTGTCCTTACACGGAACTTGGAGAACTTACTGCTGCCTAGGACTCATTGATGGCCTCTCCTCTCTGAAATTTATAGACACATTCTCACTTCTGCTTAATACTGTTAGTGGCAGGACATTTGGCTCTGACTCACCATGTCTCCTTATCATTCTCCCCGTGGTCTGTCAACCTCGGTACTTACCCAGTGATCCCCTTCTTTCCCGAGCATACTGGTCTCCTGTCCTGTCCCACACTCATCCTCTCGTGTCCGACCACTGTCCTCCAGAGTCCTCACTTCTATCTCCAGTCCTGCAGAAGGCCCACTCAAGGCTATCAGTACCACTTCCCACCTCTTAGATGTTACCACCCAGAGCTGGAGCAAGGAAGATGGGTTCCTGGCATTGTCATAAGTGGTGGTTAGGTTCTGGAAAGTAATTCATACTTAGAATCATAGAATCATAAAGTTGGAAGTATCTTAATCATTTAATCTAACCTCTCACTTTGTGTATGCTAAGGAACCTAGGCCTGGAGAGACTGAGACTTGATTTAGAGCATGAATGACGGAGTGGATAAGCTGGACAAAATTCTCTGTGCTCCCAGAACCCAGACCCTTGAACTTTCCACTTGTGTCTACTTAGACAGTGTAGATTTTTGTTTAAGACACCCCTAAGCCTACATCCCAGAATTGCAAGTAATGATCTCTGTGATTTTGGGCAAAACTTACAACTTCCCAAGACCTCAGTTTCTTTGTTCATGTAGTGTAGTTAGCAATCCCTACCTTGTAATGTCATTATGAGGATGAAAAGTGATGTTGTACACAAAACACTTAGTACAAACACCAAATAAAGATAAGTTTATCAATGGGTGGTGCAAACTGTTAACATTCTCCGCAGCTAACTGAAAGATTAGAGGTTCAAGACTACCCAAAATCATCTTCAAAGAGAGACCTCATGATCTATTTCTGAAAAATCAGCTGCTGTAAACTCTGTGGAGCACAATTCTACTATGGCACACAAGTGGTTGTCATGAGTTCGAATCTAAGTGGCAGCAGTTGGACTAGAATAAATAATAAGTAGACCTCAGTAAAAAATGAACAAAGTGACTCTGGGGCAGTTACTACCTCTCAGCATTTCTTTTCTTGGTTTGGGATTGCATCTGAAGGAAGACTTGGAGTTTAGAGAAGGATTCCTAGCATATAAGACACGCAGCCATGACATGGGTTCTTTAGCCACCAGCTCTATTGGGTTTCCCTCTCGTTATCTTCCTCAGTTTGTCATAACTCATGTGCCAGCTGCTCTGGACCTGGGGCCTCTCACTGTACAGCTTGCACCCACCCCCATGTGCTACGCCAAGGCCACTGTCTGTCCAGCTGTGGAGAGGACTTCTACCATGACCATGGGGTCTGCAAAGGTATTGTTAGTGTCACTGTCACTCTTAACCAACTTTCCCATCACAATGACATATTTAATTTTTCCAGTGATGTTACTTTTCAGTACCACTTTTCATCCGGTGTATTTTATATGACCATGTACATATAATATGTAATTTTCTCATGATACTAGATTGAGGAGGGATAATGTGAAAAATCACACTTGAATATTTGTAGAAATGTCCGTAAGTTTATGAATTTTCTGATCATACTCGAGGACAATATTGTTTCCTTTAGTGTACGCTGAAACAAAACCAAGTCCCTATTTCCTCTCTTTTCCACTCTCCTAGCCATGCTGATTTGCCTTCATTTTGTTTTTCCCTGAAGAGCTGCTTTTTGTTAACGATACTGCTGAGCAAACTGAGAATCACTAGCAATGCCCCTGGGCTGAGTAAAATGAAAAATCCTAAATAGCTGTTTGCCAAAGAAGGCTTTGCGCTCCGGAGGAGGGCAGTATCACTGGAGCCTTTTGAACTAGAACATCAGGAACAAACTGATTAAGTGAAGTTAATTTTTATTTATTTATATGTTGGCCACCAGCAGAAGAATTGTGAATAGGCTCAGAAAAAAATTAAAACAGGGCAGCTGCAATAAATACTTTGAGAAATAACATTTAGAGAAACAATGGAAAGAAATGAGCCAATTGTATTAAAATGTGGGCATGAGATAGCCTGAGTGCTTTATATGACTCTGATTTTCTTAAGTAGCCAGGGAAAATAAGAAATTGTGGTGGATTGTGAAATTGTTCTTGTTGTCAGAATAGTACCTTCTCTAGAAGGGCCCTTTTTCTCCATTTAAATTCTATGAGGAATTTGTTGCCTAGACCCCTGTGTAGTGGGTGTTAGATGACACAGTGGACAACACAACAGCCATTTTTGCAGAAGACGCAGTCATGCCTTTCATATGTATGCTTCTTAAGATTCTCAGCAAAAATTGAGAATATTACATTAAATTGTCATTCAATTCTCTGAGTATATTTCTGTAAAGAACTAAGGCAGTGATATCTAGTTTCCTGATTTTTTTCATGATGTAGCTTGACCTGAGAGATACAACTAGTTAATATCACCCTCAGTTTGCCTCCTGTGGGTATTATGGTAATCACCCTAAGCTTTCTATTAAAACAAAAACAAAACCCTGTTGTCATTGAGTCAATTACAGCTGATATCTGCCCTGTAGGATAGTGTAGAACTGCCCTGTAGAGTTTCCAAGGAGCCCCTGGTAGAGTTGAACTGCTGACCTTTTGAAACTGGAAGAAGAATACTCTGGAAGGATAAATCTGCTGAAATATTTCTCAGTGATTTTGATTGAAAGAGGCACTGTCCTTGTGTTAGGATTCGGGATTCAAGAAGCGATGCAGATTTTCTTTAAAGGTTAAGTTTTATTAAAAATGTGCCCAATAGGAAAAAGACTGGTGCACCAGGGACATACTCCAAACTGCGCAGAGCAAGGAGGCGACCCCAAGTTTTCTTAGCACCCAGTATCTAACCTGTAAAATTGCAAGGTAGGGTGGGGGAGCTGACCTTTGCATTGATTGGCTGAGGTTGGCTGAGGCCGTATGGAATTTCTGCAAGTTGCAAAATTTAGTTGTGGGTGAATGTGTTAACCACATTGGTGAATGTTTAGGTTGTAAAATATAACCGGGAGTGGATGTTTTACTAGGCTGGCTCCAGGGATTATTTGCAAGGCTGTCTCCCCAGGTCCTATTTGTTTCGGTGTAATTACCCTATGGTATTGGCATCTCTTGTTATTTCCTGCTAAGTTAGTTCCTGGAGCTTATTATCTGAATTTTTACTGCACTCTTCCTCTAAATGGAGTTACTTACGTCTCATTTCAACACTTGTTTGCAATGTATATGTGATCCTTGTGATTACGTTCTGCGCTTTGTTCCTCTGTGCAGCCTGCCATTCCTCATGCCTGACTTGTGTGGGCCCAGAGCCCTCTCACTGTACCCGGTGTAAGAAGTCAGAGGAAGGATTGCAAGTCAAGAAGCTATCTGGGGCAGATGTCCCCTCTGGAGAGTGTCTATCCCAGTGTACAGCCCAGTTTTACATGGAGAACACTGGGCTGTGTGAAGGTGAGTATTAATGGTTTGAGACAATACTAGGAGGCTTCTGGTCTTACTTCCTGAGCGCCTGTGAGGGTTGATCAAAGCCAGGAAGAACTTTTGTGGAGGAGGCAGAAGCCAAGGCCATGAGTTGGAGGCAGAAGAGGGATATGCAAAAGACTGGCTCTTACGGACATCCTCTTCCCTCTTTGTGAATGTTGCCCTTAGGTGCCATTGAGTTGATTCTGACCTAGAGACACTGTTTCACAACGGAAGGTTGTGCCCCATCCCCATCCCCACACTGCTGTGTTTCAGCCCGTTGTTGCAGTCACTGTGTTAACCCATCTCATTGAAGGTCTTTCTCTTTTTCATTGACCCTCTGCTTTACCGCGTGTGCTGTCATTTCCCCACAGCTAATGCCACCTGATAACATGTCCAGAGTGTATAAATAAGGTGTTACTGTCTCGCTTTTAAAGAGCCTTCTGTCTGTATTTCTTCTAAGACAGATTTGTTCAGTTCTACTGGCAATCCATAGTATATTCAGTATACTTCACCAGTGTTATAATTCAGAAGCAGCAATTCTTCAGTCTTCCTTGTTCATTGTCCAGCTTCTGCATGCAAATGAGGTAGCTGAAAATACTATGGCTTGGGTCAGGTGCACCTTAGTGACCTCTTTGCTTTTGAACACTTTAGAGAGATATTTTGCATCAGGTTTGCCCAATGTAATATGTCATTTGATTTCTTGATTGCTGCTTCCGTGGGCATTGATTGTAAACTGAAGTAAAAAGAAGTTCTTAACAACTTCACTATTTTCTCTGTTTATCATGTTGCTATTGTTCCAAATGTGAAGATTCCTGTTTTCTTTATACTCAAGTGTAATCCATACTGAAGGGTATAATCTTTGAACTTCAGTAAGCGCTTCAAGCACTCTTCACTGTCATCAAGCAAAGTGGTGAACAATAGATGACCTTAAAAAGCTAGTCCTCATCACCTCCAGCCTCGCCCGAAATTTATACTCTCAGAAATTCTATACAGAATTTCTTTCACATATTAGTATGGCTAGCTAAGAAAGAACAAGAGTTTGTTGTAGAATTCTGTTTATTACTTCTCCTAATTTACTATTCTGAATGTGACTGTGTCCCTTCCAGACAAAATCTGGACTTCTATTAAATTTAGAAGTGATTTTTGTCATTGACTTGGCACATCGTCTGCAGAGAATTGGTGAGGTCCTGAATAATTTGACTCAGTAGCCAGGGTCATCTGTGGGGAGTAGAAGGGAGGAAAGGGATAAATGTAGTTTCCTGGGAGGTAAGGAAGATTTTTCTCTTCCCCTGCAAGGGACTGCCTTGACGTTATGTGGATTGTTTGAATCTCTAGCTACCTAAAAAACATATATACGTATATATGTTCACTAAAGGAAATTCCTAAGGCAAAAAAAATATGTGTCCAACACTCTTCACCTAAACCCAATTACCTTTTTTTTTTACTAGTTTGCTATATATTTGAGTCTTTTTTCATGTGCATAGCTAGCTTTGGATCTATATTTTTTGCAACACAACTGTAAGTATACTGCAATTAAATTTTGTATCCTGAAGCTTCAGTTTCATATTAGAATATGCTGTCACTTGGAAATGCTGTGTTTCAAGGTTAGGTTAAAACATTTCAGGCACAGGGAATAACATGGCATAGCAGGAAGTATGCAGTATTGGAATTCAAAGACCCCAGGCCAGACACTTAACTTCTCTGAGGCTTTGCATCCACAACATTGAAATAGGGATAATTACCTCTCAGACAAGCTTATTGCCAGAATCAAAGGAGGATAGAGCTTGGCATATTTTAAAGACCTCATTTACAAGGGGTATAAATCTCAGTCCATATATTCAGCTGTTCAGGAACATTACTGTGATGACTTCCGCCTCCCTGGAGGGTACCAGACTCCAGGAGGTTTACATAATACCAAAAAATTGTGGTAAGGTTCGCTACTCTGCACATTGTTTATGGCCACAAACCATAAGCACATTGCCAAAACTCTCTGCAGTCCTTTAATGTTCCGTGGTTCTGTTTTCATACCACTTGTGGGATTAGGAGACCTTTGGTGGTGTTAAAAGTCCCAGTGCCTTCCTCAAATGCATGTTGTACAGCACTCGTCTCTGAGATCTGGCTGAATTCTGGGTAATGTCTCAGAAGTGATGTGTTCCCCTGCTTGAGGGACCCTGAGATGGAGGGTGGAGGGTAGGGTAGATGGTGGTCTCTCTCTCTAATTGCTTCTTAAGTTTCTTCAGTGGGTTTAGGTTTACCAGATAAGCTTCCTCAGGCCACTTTTGTTATCTGCCAAACCCCAAATCCACTTATATAAGTAAATAGTAGGCAGCCCCTTGCTTCATATAAGCAAAGTTTAGGGAAAAAAATAGGAGAAAGCGTAAACACATGTATTAATTTTTGTTTGTTTGGGTCACACAGTGCTACCGAAGTCATTTTCAATGTATTGGAATCTGTAAAACTAGTCTGTGTAGTTCTAACTAGCCTTGTGCTGTGTTCTTCAGAGGTATTAGTTTGAACCACAGAGATATTAAAACCCACTGCTGTCTAGTTGATCTGACTTACAGGGACCCTGTATGTGTATGAGTAGAACTGTTTTCCATAGTGTTTTCAATTAAATTTATAGTGGTATAGTGGTTAAGTGCTGTGGCTGCTAACCAAAATGTCAACAGTTTGAATGCATCAGGTGCTCCTGGGAGACTTGATGGGGCAGTTCTGTTCTGTCCTGTCGGGCCGCTGTAAGTGGGAATCAACTCAGTGGTAATGGGCATATTGTCGAATGTGTCTTCCAAAGTGCCGATGAGTAGATTGGAACAACCAACCTTTAGGTAAGCAGATGAGCACAAGCTGTTTGCACCACCCAGGGCCTCTAAGAATATTAGTCTTTCAAAGAATTCAGAGAAATACTGTACGAGACTCTTAGCTTCCATGGCATAGGATGAAGCTGAAGAAGCCAGAGAAGCCCCTAGTAGATTGTTTGATGCAGACTAATGACTCAGTTTTCACAACTGCACAATGACCTCAGGAGAAATCAAGAAGGAATCTTCCCAGTACCCATCATGAGGTCTGTCAAGTCTATGAGCATAATGTTCTAAGTGCTGCATACCTCATTGTTTAAAGTGACTACAGTCACCTTTGAAGTACTGTCCTTAGGAAGCTATGCACTGACGCCAGTGCCTAGTCCATCCTCAAAAGCAATTTTGAAATAGCCATTGCACATGGTGGCACGGTGGCAAGTTTGCCAGCTTAACTGTATAGCTTTCTATGAGGGAATTTTTAACCAGTAAACAAACAACTGCATTGGAACACACTCTGTATTCACCTGATCTGGCCCCCAATAACTTTTTTCTTTACCCAAAGATAAAGGAAATAATGAAGGGAAGACATTTTTTTTTTTTAAATTATGATTAAGTGAAAGTATATAGTCCAGAGGCAGTTGTGCAAACAGAACAAGGGAACACTGCATGGTTTAAAGTCAGGAAAGGCATGCATCAGAGTTGTGTCCTTTCACCATACCTTTTTAATCTGTATGCCGAGCAAATGATCCTAGAAGTCGGATTATACAAAGAAGAACGAGGCATCATGATTGGAGGACAACTCATTAACAACCTGCATTACACTGATGACACCACCTTACTTGCTGGAAATGAAAAAGATGTGAGGCATTTACTGATGAAGATCAAGGGGCACAGCCTTCAGTATGGATTGCACCTCACCATCGGGAAAACAAAAATCTTCCCAACTGGAGCAGTAAGCAACATTGTCATAAATGGAGAAAGGATCAGGGTTGTCAAGGATTTCATTTTACTTGGGTCCACAATCAATGCCCTTGGAAGAAGTCAAGAAATCAAAAGACTCATTGCACTGGGAAAATCTGCTGCAAAGAACCTCTTCAATGTAGTCAAAAGTAAGGATGTCACCTTGAAGACTAAAACACACCTGACCTAAGCCATGGTGTTTTCAATCACATCATATGCATGCAAAAGCTGAACTATGAACAAAGAAGACAAGAAGAACTGATACCTTTGAATTGTGGTGTTGGAGAAGAATGTTGAGTGTACAATGGTTTGCCAAAAGAATAAATAGATGTGTTCTGGAAGAAGTCCAGCCAGAGTGCTCCTTGGAAGCAGAGATGGCAAGACTGCATTTTACATACTTTGGACATATTGCCAGGAAAGTTCAGTCCTTGGAGAAGGACATCATGCTTGGTAGAGTGGAGGGTCAGCAAAAAAGAGGAAGACCCTCAACGAGATGGATCAACACAGCGGCCACAGCAATAGGCTTAAGCATAAAAACAATTGTGGACATGGCACAGGACTGGGCAGTGTTTCATTCTGTTGTTCATAGAGTCGCTACAAGTTGGAATTGACTCTAACAACAGCAACAACATACAGTCCAAGTCAATTTTGCATTCCTGCCTCTTTAAACTCTGTCTGCTCTCCCCACCCAGTGACAGGACACTCCTTCTTTTCTCTCTTCAGTATCCTTTCAGTGACCAACTGTCTTCTACTCTTTACCCTGTCCTCTCCCCTCTAGAAAGAAATCAGTAGGGCAGTTTTCTATAATTGTATAAAACGGAAAAGTACACACACCACATGCTCACTCTGTGACCTTGAATCCGGTCCATTTTTTGAAGTGTCGATCTCACTACTGGTTTCAGTTCTGGGGCAGCAGCAAATCTAGTGCTCATGTTGCCAGGGGACCCTTCGGGTTGTCAGACCATCAGTTCTGGTCTTTTAGGAGTGTTTGATCTGCACACCACTTTTTCTTGTGCTATGTTAGGGACTCTAAATTGTGTCCCCTTGAAAGGAAGACATTTTGATGACATTCAGGGCATCAGGGATAATATGATGACAGCTCTGATGGCCATTCTAGACAAAGAGTTCCAAGGTTGCTTTGAAGAGTGGACTGGGCACTGGAGTCAGGTCATAGCTTGCCAAGGGGAGTACTTCGAAAGTGACTGTAGTGATATTCAGCAATGAGATACATAGAACATTTCCTAAGATGACTTTGCAAACTTAATTGGCAATCCTTGTAGATAACTTGTACATGCAATTTTGTGACTTATATTAAAAATGAAAATAGAGAATTTGATGTGGGTTTGAGAAAGAGAGAGAAAAGTTAACACTTTAAAAATTAGAACTCTAAGTAAAAATTAGAATAACTATTAGCCTGGAAAATACAGTTGTTTCTTGTTATTTGCAGTAGTTACCAGTCACCAAAAAAAAAAAAAAAAAAAAAAACCAGAAACCACTGCTATTGATTTGATTCCAACTCAAAGCAAACTTATGGGACCGGGTAGAACTGCTCTGTAGGTTTCCAAGGCTGTAATGTTTGCAGAAGCAGACTGCCACATCTTTCTCTCACGGAGCAGCTGCTGGGTTCAAACTGCAGATGTTTTGATAAGCATTTAATCACTCACTGGGCTACCAACTCTATTTTTCAGTCACCAGGAACACTTGAATTAGTGAATGATGAACCAACTTTATTCCACCTCAGCTAGGTATGTGTTTGTCAAGCAACTCAAATTTTTTGCCATTCTGACCATATCCATAAATGACTGTGAAAATGCTGCAGTATTGATTTGTGGGTTACAAAGAAACTTTAGCAAATAGACAAATTCTCAAATAGAGAAACTGACAATTCATTCAGTAATGTTATTATTAGAGACACTGGATGTTATCTATTTATGTTACTGTTTTCTGTTTGGTACCTTCTGTGAGCCAGGCACCATGAGAAGTGCCTTACCTGTTTTTCTCAGTTCTAATAAGAGCCGTATGGAGTCAGTGCCACGGTTATTTTACAGGAGAAGAAACTAAGGCTCAAGAGGTTAAGGCTCTAACTTTATGTGTCCAGCAAAGAATAGCATCTGGTGGGAGCCTCAGACAGCCTAACCGTAAAACCCATGCTCTTAACCATTATACGACTCTCATTTGGATCTCTGAAGAGGTACAAACTCTTATTAAGAATTGGTATGGCTGCTAGTGTCCTTCCCATACACAGAAGGAGAAGCACAGTGTACTAATGTGGCAGAATCAGGGCATCTTAAACTTAAGGAAGAATCCTGTGACAGAGGAGTTTTATGGGAATGCCTTTATGCAGATGCCTTTTATTAAGGATTAGAACCTAATCCCTCTGGGATGATTTAGTTGTGTATCCATGTGGAAGGTCCAGATCGACCTCTTGGGTCTCTTGTAGCCCTGTGATTTTATGCTAGTTAACATAATATTATTAGGTATCACACATATCGCTATCTACTCACATTTATTAGCAAACCTCTCTGCAATCTCTGTGAGGTAGGTTGTTGTACTCAATTTATAAGTGATGAGAATGTGGCAAAAAGAGGTTAATTGAGTTGCCCAAGATTCCAGTGGGAAAAGGAGCGTAACCAACAATTGTTTCAGACCTTACCTGGGTATTAAGTGTGTGGATTGATGTATTTCCTGTCACTCACTCTGTGTCTCTGAAACCTCACTGCCATTCCAGAATCTGTTCCATTTTCAATTCTGCAGAATTGTTGTCTGGGAAATCAGGCGTGGGAATCTATGAGATTGCACTGGGCTCTCCTTCCCACAGGTTCTCAGAAATACCCTTGTCATTCTACGGAACGCTTAAGCAGATTGGAGAGCTTGTGTGTGAGTGTTGTTGAGAATTTATTATATGGCACCTTTGATCCCAAGTACTTTTCTCTAAAGAAGAAAAAAAACAACTTTTTCAAACTTTCCCTTTTCCTTTCTCTGTGCCTGCAGCCCAAAGTGATTAGAATGAGTGCTGCAGCTGATGAAAACAAGAGGCAGATGCCTGAGAGGAAGAAGCAGTTTACTTAAAGGGTCAAATGGTGTCAGATGGTATCATAAAAATGGGTCTTTTGTGCTGTATGACAAACTCACAAGTTATCTAGTGGAAGTGGAAGCAGTAATAGTCAAGATATTCAACTAAAATCCAAGACCACGAAGAAGAGTGAGAATATAATTAGATTCTAATCCTTTATGAAGAGAATATTACTTATGGGTGGTTGACAGGACCCAAGAAAACAAACCAAACTTACTGTATTGAGTCGATTCTGACTCATGGCAATCCCATGTGCTACAGAATAGAACTACTCTATGGAGTTTTCTTGGCTGTAATCTTTATGAAAACAGATTGTCAAGGCTTTCTTCCATGGCACTGCTGGGTGGGTTTGAACTTCTAACCTTTAGGCTAGTAGCTGATGGCAAACCCCTTGTGCCACCCAGGGAACTACCAATGAGACGATTTGTCTTTATTCCTCCCACAGATCTTTACTGAGTGTGTCCTGAGTGACAGGCATTGTCTAGGTGCTGGTGGTACAATAGTGAATGAGTCAGATGAAAATTCCTGTTGTCATGAGACTTATTCTAGTGAGAGAAACAGATAAGTAAATGGACAAATTCAGCAGTAGCAAAAGCTCTTGGACAGTGATCTGTACAGTTTGTGAGGGGAAAGTGTGGGCTGAGATCTACTCCAAAGCAAAAGAGCTCTGAAGAGCTAGGAACAGCCCCTGGTATACTGGCCCTGGTCTTTTGTTTCATTCTCAAAAATGAACTTGGATTATTCAGAAGATGGAGTTTTAAAACATATGTCTCTTTATGTGGTATGGATGTCTCCAAAGTATGGATACAATTATTGGTACAAAGGAGGCATCTGTTATTAGTTGTAATGATGTCTTTCTAATACAGTCTACAACACAGATGCTACTTGAAAACCTAAGTGAAAGAAGTCAGTCACAAAAGACTACGTATTATATGAGTCCATTTATGAGAAACATCCAGAATAGACAAGTCTGTAGAAGCAGAAAGTAGATTAGTTCTTGCCAGGAGTAGAAGCTGTAGGAAGGAGTGAATGCTAATGGACAGCACTTCTTTTGGGAAGGAGAGAATGTTCTGAAATTACATTGCAGTAATACTTTCACAGACCTCTGGTGGCAGAGCAGTTAAGAGGTCTAATTGTTCATCTTTTTTTTTTTTTTTAATTATTGTGATTAAGTGAAAGTATACAATCCAAATCAATTTTGCATGCCTGCCTATCTATAGCTCCTCTGCTCTCCTTGTCCCGTGACAGCACACTCCTTTTCATTTTTTATACTTGCCGTATCCTCTTAACAAGCCCCGTCTCCTCCTATTTCCCCTCCCCACCCTTTTTCTGTCCCATCTAGAAACATACCAGTAGGACAGCCTCCTATAAATGCAAAGAACCACAAAGTATACCCACCATGTGGTCATGTGTCTCTGAGTCTAGTCCATTTTCGTCCAAAGAGTTGGCTTCGGTAGTGTTTTCTAGACAAGGGTAGCAAGAGGTCTAGGGGCCGTGCTCCCAGAGGATCCCCCAGGCCATTGGACCATCACTTGTAGTTTTTTAGTAGAGTTTGAGCTGCACGCTCATGTTTTTTCTCATGTTGCCACAGGGCCTGAACATTGTGTGCTCCATCACGGCTGTCTTTGGTGGTGGCTGGGCACCAGGTGGTTCTTCTGGTCACATGTTGATACAGTCTCCCATTTACATGGGTCCATCTGTCTTCTAGGCTCTTTTTCCCTTATGTTATTGTTCTCGGTGATCATCTGTTCTGGTTGAGTTGGGACCATTTTGTGTACCTCAGATGACAGCTTGCTAATTTTTAAGACCCCAGATGCCGCTCACCAATATGGAGTGCAGAAGACTCTCTTAGCAATAGGCTAATTATGCCAACTGACCTTAGTGTCCCCCGAGAGCATGGTCTCCAGACCCCTCCCCTGCTACTCTATCATTACAATATTGAGTTGAGAGTAGAAGAGCTTTCAGTTTATGGCAAAGACCAGTTAAGCTGATCTGCTTTCCACTGTGTGCTGTCACTGCTTTCACCTAACAAAATTTCTATCAACTGTCTAATCTATGACCAACCTAACCACCCCCCTCACCCTTGTAGCCATCACAGAGTCTTTTCTTCTGTACGTAAGTCTATTTTTAAGTCCTTATAGCAGGGATCTCGTACAATATTTGTCCTTTTGCCACCAACTGATTTTGCTCAACATAATACCTTCCAACTGAAACCAGCCTGTTAATCTTTTAACAGTTGGAATCTACCGGCTGCTTGGAAACTCTATGGAGCAGTTCTGTTCTGTCCTGTAGGGTCACTATGAGTCAGAATTGACTGGGCGGCAATCGATTTAATGGTCGTGTAGCTCTGTGGATATTCTACAAAACACTGGAAACTTCACTTTAAATGGAATTCTATAGAATGTTAATTATACCTTAATAAAGCTATTTAGAAAAACAAAAGAAAAAATGTTAACTTGAAGACATGTTTAGTACCCAACCAAACTTGTACATTTATTAAATATTAGTACTTAAGATTAAAATTATTAAAATTTAATAATATTTTTAAAAGATTAGAAAGAAGGTGGAAAGAATACACAGAGTTACTGTATCAAAAAGAACTTGTTGACGTTCACCAGTTTAAGGAGGTAGTATATGATCAATAACTGATGGTACTGAAGGCTGAAGTCCAAGCTGCACTGAAGGCATTGGTGAAAAATAGTGTTCTAGGAATTAATAGAATTCCGACTGATATGTCTCAGCTAGTGGAGGCAATACTGAAATGCTCATTTATCTGTGCCAAAACATTTGAAAGATGACTGCTGGCCAATAGACTGTAGGAGATCCATATTTATGCCTGTTTCAAAGGAAGGCGATCCAACAGAATGCACAAATTATTGAATAATACCATTCCTATCACATGCAAGTAAAATCTTCCTGAAGATCATTCAAAAACAGTTGCAGCAGCACATTGACAGAGAACTACCGGGAATACAAGCTGGATTCAGAAGACAGAACAAGGACATAGAACATCCACATCTGATGGATCTTAGCTGAAAGCAGAGAATACCAAAAAGATGTTTACGTGTGCATTACTGAGTATACAAAGGCATTCGACTCTGTGGATCATAACAAATTATGGCTAACATTATGGAGAATGGGAATTCCAGAACACTTAATTGTGCTCATGAGGAATCTGCATGTGGATCAAGAGGCAGTCTTTCAAAGAGAACAAAGGGGATACTATGTGCTTTAAAATCAAGAAATGTATGTGGCAGGGTTGTATCCCTTCACCACATTTAATCTGAGAAACTAGACTCTATGAAGAAGAACTCAACATTAGGATCAGAGGAAGATTCATCATCAACCTGTAATATGCAGATGCAGATGATGCAACTTTCCTTGCTGAAAATGAAGAGAACTTGAAACATTTATTGATGGAGATCAAATTCTACGGCCTCCCCACAACTGGACCAATAAGCAGCATCATGATAGACGAAGAAAAGATTAAAGCTGCCAAGGACTTCATTTTCCTTGGATCCACAATCTGTGTCCATGGAATCAGCAGTCAAGAAATCGAATGACTTACCGTATTAGGCGGATCTGCTGCAGAGGAACTCTTTGAGGTGCTGGAAAGCAAAGATGTCACCTTGAGGACTAAGGTGTTACTGACTGAAACTGTGATATTTTCACTTGCCTCATATGTGTGCAAAAGTTGGACAACAAATAAGGAATGCTAAAGAGGAATCGATGCATTTGAATTCTGGTACTGGAGAAGAATATTGAATATACTATGCATGACAGAGGAAGGAACGAGTCTGTCTTGGAAGAAGTACAGCTGGAATGAGAGGATGGCAAGACTTTGTTTTATGTATTTTGGATGTGGTATCAGGAGGGACCAGTTGGAGAAGGACATCATGCTTAGCAAAGCTGAGGGTCAACCAAAAGTAGCAAGACTCTCAATGAGATAGATTGATACAGTGGCTGCAACAATGGACTCAAAGCATAGTAGTGGTTATAAGGATGATGTGGGATCCTGCGATATTTCAGTCTACTGAACATAGGATCACTGTGAGTAGGAACCAACTTGAGGGCAGCTAACAACCACAACAAGGTCGGCTGAAAGGATTTTAGTATTTTCATCCAAGTTGATTTCACCATTTTAATGATGCAGCTCCATCACCATTTAAACAGTTTGGCAGTCCAGGCTTGGATGTGAACATGATCAGAGTGATTAGATTTGCCATGTAATTACACAGTTCCATCACAAATTAATTGAGATGGCTTACCCTGGAATTCAATTGTTATAGCTCTAGTGTGGCATGAAGAACAAGGGATGTGGGCTTGGAAAGAAGGAAATAAGTCATTCCTGTGCAGCTGTATCCCATGGTAGCACTCAGCTTCTCTTGCTGCTGAATTATTCTGTAGCTGTTTTCTCTAAGCCTCACTTTCTACTTGTATAAAATGGGGATAAATGTGTGCAAATTGAATTTGCAATTAATATTCTTAGTTCTAAGGAATTTCTAAACTATAAAACTTTCTATTTATACCCTATGGTTATACGCATTTTATGAAATGGCATATATATATTATATACCTACAGAAGGAGCTCTGGTGGTACAGTAGTTAACGTAATCATTTGCTAGCAGACAGGTTGGTGGTTCCAAACCACCAGCAGCTCTGCAGGAGAAAAATGTGGCAGTCTCCTTCTGTAGAGATGTACAGCCTTGGAAACCCTATACCATCACATGAGTGAGAAGTGACTTGATGACAGTGGATTTTATATAAATATATGTATACATGTATATGCACATATAGACCTTGGGGGTGCAGTAGTTAAGAGCTTGGCTGCTAACCAACAGCAGTTTCAATTTACCAGGTGCTCCTTGGAAACCCTATAAGGCAATTCTACTCTGTCCTATAGAGTCACTATGAGTTGAAATCAACTTGACAGCAACGAGTTTGGTTTTTACAGATATATATATGTGTGTATATGTGTGTGTGTGTGTGTGTATATATGTATGTAACAATAAGTGCAGGAAACTATGTTGAGAGGTCAAGAGTAGTTATTTCATGATGGGAGGTTATATGAAGGATTGCCAGATACAAAATTCAGGACACCCAGTTAAATTTGAATTCCAGATAAGCATCAAATATTTTAATACATCTCAAGCAATGGTTGGGGCATACTTATACTAAAAAAATCGTTTCTTTTGTGTATTTTGATTTTTTACATCTGGCAAATTTAGCAACGTTTCTCTGCCCTTTTTTTTCCTTAACTGTATTTTCTGGAGTTTCTGTGATGTATGTAATGAATTCAATGAGGAAAAAATAAAAATTGGAATTTTAATAAAGCAACTTTAGTTAAAAAAAAAATAACCAGTGCTTAAGTGATATGTTTATTTTTCTTTAATTAGAGGCCAAATATTCTGAACCTTTGTTTACTCAAACTATGGTTATAGATTCACCTGGGAGAAGGTTGTAAATACAGAATCTTTACCACCCACCACACGTGCTACACTACATCTGCATCTTAACAAAATTCTCAGGAGGTTTTATGAGACTTTCTCTTTTAGAGAGACTTCATCTAAAAGTTAAGTCGTCAATAGTTCATGACCTACAAAAGAGAAAGAAAAACTTTTCAGCAAATTTGGACACAGACTCAGACCCTGTTGAGCAATTTGACTTGATCTAGGGACATCAGTAGGAGAGGTTGCCAAGAGAGGAAGAGCTCTTGCCCTGTGTCCCGTCCATCTAGTCCTCAGTGCCGTGGACAGCCATACCAACCACCCTGCCCCGCCAAAACAAACCCACTGCTGTCAAGTCGATGCTGACTTATAGCCAACCTGTAGGACAGAGTAGAACTGCCCCATAGAGTTTTCAAGGAGCACCTGGAGGATTTGAACTGCTGACCTTTTGGTTAGCAGCTGTAGCACTTAACCACTATGCCGCGAGGGTTTCCTCTAGCCAAACCAGTGGCACTGAGTGACTCCACAGGCACCACTCGCGTACATTTCTGTGAGAAGGGGCCCCTGGAGTCATGGAGCATAGTGGCCTCTGCCTAGCTCAACCTTGGAGACCTAATCTAAATGTACACTACTCAGAGGGGTGGGAAAGGGAAAGACCGATGAGGAAGTAAGGGAGAATTTGTTATTTTGGAGGACTTGAGTTTTTATTAATTGGTTGTACTTTGCTTCATTTTATATGAATGGGGCAAAGTAAAGAGTGTTTCTTGGTGTTTTTGTTTTTGTTTAGAAATGAATCTGTCAGTGCTGGTGACCAAAATCAGCTACTGATGGATTATCTCAGTTTCCACACAGTTCAGCGAGAAAGTTCACGATGACATGATTATGAGGAGATATTTTATTTCCATTGTACAGTGAATTTTGTTTACATAGCATCTAACTTGTTACCTCAGAAAAAACACTGTATTGAAAATAAAGAATATGCATTGCAAATAAAAATCCTGGGCCCCAGAAACTGCCTTTTCATTGTAATTAGGGTGGTCCTGAAGCTTTGTTTAGGTAACATTTGGGAAATTTTAGTAATTGAATATCCCCAATCCTTTTAATTTTCAGTCTTGAAGATAATTTTGCTTTCCAGGTTGAGTCTTAAACTCCATAGGGCAACACTACATAAAATAGATATGGCTTTAGTGTCATTTTATTTTTTTTTAAATAAGAAATTCATCAGTTATTTTGGTGAACTAATTAAGTTGTTTTAGGTGACTGGGAAGAACTGCAGTATGTTGTGGGTATTTTGATCTATTTAGTGGTTGCTAAAACTCACTAAAGGCCTCGAGGCAAGGCATTTTAATTAAAGAAATAAATGGGCAGGAATCTACCTGCACAGCTTAGGAGTGTGTTACCATTTATGAAGCTGGGATTCCCTTACATTAATTGAATAAAACACATGGAATCTATATTAAGCAATACTCTTTAATGTAGTCCCTAGAGTGCTGACATAAGCTTTACAAACACATGCCTTCTGGTAATGTTCAATTTTCTTCACTTTCCCCATCTTGCTTTTACAGCATGGGTGTACCAGACTTTGAGGATAGAGAGATGAAAAAGATGTAGGCTGTGCCTTAAGGAATGCCTGATTAAGTAGGAAACTCTGACATCTGAAGAAGTAATTAAAAGAGCAAGGCATGTGCTGCAGTGGTAATAGGCTCAAGGCACAGAAACAGCAAAACAAAGGAGGCAGAATCTGTCTTGGGGAGAAGGTAGTGAGGAAAGGTTTGCAGAAGTAAAACCTTACATGATCAGGCTCTTGAAGGGTTAATGGGGGCTCACTAAGTAAAGAAGGTGAGAAACGGCATTCTAGGCTGAGGAGAGAGAGTGTGCAGAGGCTTAGTGTATCTGGAGAAGTATGTTATTTGCTGTTCCGTCAGCATAAAGCATAAAGAGGAAAGTTGTGTGAAATGGTATTGGAGATGTGGGGGACAGGTCATGTGAAGGGCTTTATGAGCTATGCTAAGAAGCTGAGAGGAGTCCCTCCATGGTGCGGACAGCTAAGAGCTTGGTTACTGTCATGGATTGCGTTGTGTCCCCCTCAAAATGTATGTATTGACTTGACTTGGCTATGAGTCCCAGTATAGTGCAGTTCCTCCCATGTGTTGTGAATCCTGCCTCTGTGATATTGGTGGTGGAGACTGGGCTGCAATTGTGCTGGTGAGGCAGGACTCAAGCTACCAGCTGTGAGGTATAAAGGAGAGAAGTGAGCAGTGGGAGTTGGGAACCTAAACCACCAAGAAGCAGCACTGAGAGCAGAGCACGTCCTTTGGTCTCCAGGTTCCTGTGCTGAGATGCTGTCACTGGATTTGGACTCAGCCCACCAGATTGTGGTAAATTCTCTTGCTGAATGGATTTATAATCTGTAAGTGGATTTGTGGATTACTGGACTGTGAAAGGTCGATGCCTCGGAAGAAAGGCCTGGTGATCTGCTTACAGAAGATCCCAGCAGTTGGAATGCCTGTGGGACATAGTTCCCCTTTGACAAGCATCAGGTCACTGTGAGTTGGAATCAACTCAGTGGCAGCTGCTAAGGAGTCAGAAGCTGACTCTGTTGCTGTTAGGGAAACACTGAAAGACTTTTAGGTAGGGGGATAACTCATCAGTTTGCATTTTGTAGAGGTCTGTTTGGTGGTTGTGTAGCAGGTCAGTGGAGGGAAACAAAGTGGGGCTGATTAGAAAGCTGCTGCATGAATCCACATCATGTGAAATGTTGGAGTCCTGGACTAAGCTCTTGGTAGTGGATGGATAGATTTGAGATAGATTTGGCAGAGATTAGGAAGAAGCAATCAGGAGAAATCAGTGATTACTTAGATTGTAGTGGTGTTGGAAAGGTAAGTGTGTAGGATGACTCCAAGGTGAACTGATTAATAGTGAGGCTACCAAGTGAGATAGCAAATACAATGGCAAGACTAGGTTTGGGACAGTAGGACTTGGGCTTGGGGGTAAACGATGAGTTTAGTTTGGGACACAAAAATGTGACTTATGTCAGGTGGATATGGGCTGAGCTGGGAGTCAGTAATGAGTAGCATTTTTATAAATGAGTAACATGAGATTGTCATGAAATATCAAGTAGAAATATCCCCTAGGCAGTTGGATTTCTCATTGGTACTCAGGGTACTCTTCAGTTTGGGACCCATCAGCATGGAGGCCGTCATTCATGCAGCAGGTAAACTTACTCAAGAGTGAAGAGAAAACGGGTCGGGGTAGGGATTTGGGGAAGCTCCAACAGTTATGAGGGAAACAGAGAAAGATCATGAAACAAGAAAAACGAATAGAATAAGCTAGGGGAGTGTGAAGCTGGTGTTTCCTCCCACTCGCCCCCCACCCACTCTTACACTTACCCAGTCATTCACTTCACAGAAATTCACTTACTGCATTCTTACGACATGTCAGAGACGGGATAGTTTTGTTGGAATCACAGAGATGAAAAAGATACGGTTTCTACTGTTAAAGAGTTCCCAACCTGGGAGAGGTCGGGGTGGGGGTTAAATCATGTTTATTAAGGAAAAAAAGAAGGGCAGGGAGAAAGAAGTGAAGGAGTAACAGGATGTTGATTTTGTTTGCCTTTGCTCATTTCATGTTTCCTCCCTGGGTGGTGCCGATGGTTAACATGCTGGGGGCTAACTGAAAGGTTGGAAGGGAGACAGCGCTTTGAGAGAAAGGCCTGGTGGTCTTCTGAAAAATCTTCCACTGAAAAGCTG
Source organism: Heterohyrax brucei (assembly GCA_028571685.1). Taxonomy (NCBI): domain Eukaryota; kingdom Metazoa; phylum Chordata; class Mammalia; order Hyracoidea; family Procaviidae; genus Heterohyrax; species Heterohyrax brucei. The sequence continues at coordinate 112,819,496 of CM053143.1, read as the reverse complement.
GTGGAGCACGGTTCTGCTTTGACACACATGGATTCGCCATGAGACTGATTATCTTGAAAACAGCTGTTTTTTTCAGGCTCTTATAGTACTCCTGTTGTGTGGTCTAGATGATTTCAATATCTGCTTTAAAATTGGAGAACACCCTTTCTGAAAAATTGTTTTTGACATGAAAACCCAGGAAATCTTAGTTAATATGAAAGGAGGGGTGCTGAAGCCTTTTTTTGTATCGTTAAAAGAAAGGGAGAAACCAGGTATGCAAATATGTGTACATGCATGTTCATTGCACTGCTATTCAAAATACTGCAATGATGGAAACAGCCCAAATATCTAACCACAAATGAATGGATGAACAAATTGTGGTATGTGCATATAGTGGGGCGTCACTTGGCCGTAAAAAGAAATGAAGTTCTTATAATACGGATACACCTCGATAACAGTATGGCAAAGTGAAAAACACCAGACATAAAAAGTCACATGTTGTGTCATTCCACTGATATGAAATATTCACAATAGGTAAATCCGCAGAGACAGAACAAGCAGTGGTATTCAGGTTACTCAGGTTCAGGTGTTCAAATTACAGTTGCTAGGGGCTGGATGGAGAGAAGAATGGAGAGCAGCTTCTTAATTGGGGTGGAGTTTCCCTTTGGAGTGGTTAACAGGTAAATATACTCAATTACATTGAATTGTATACATTAACATGGTTAATTTATATTTAGTGAAATTCATCTTAATAAAACAAAGGAATGGTGTAGTACTAGTTGTTTGAAATTTCGGTAGAGAATAGAATGAACAAAATTTACTGTTTTAATTGCTTTAGGTACAGTGTTTTACTGGAATCTGGTTGGCTGCGCTTTACAACCATCGAATGACACGTTTAGTGCTACTGCTTTTAGTACTTACAGTAGCTCAGTTAGTTAAGCTTTTTCAGAAATATACTTAGCCATCAGCTGGAAAGCCACTTTCTAAAAACGTATTACATGGAGAAATTACTCACAGAACGTCTTTTAAATCTCTTCCATCTGTGCCTTGTAATGGAGTTAGTCTTCCTTGAAGGATCTTAGACTTCAGATCAGAACTTCTATGAAATCGACTTCCGTAGAATGATCAAACCTCATAAAAGTCACTGAGACAGTACACACATTTCTGAAAGCAGCACAGAATTGAAGTTTCATGCGATTTTTTAAGAGATGCAGATGTAACTGCTGGCACTTACAGAAACAGCATTCAACAGAAGACGACAGTTGAAGAGGATGATCCTGCAGTTCCCTCTGTGCCACTTGGTAACTGAGCTCGTTATCAACTTGGTTCTTAAGCTTTTCCAACAAAGACCATTCTGGAGTCTGCCATGGTGATGCTCAGTGGGGCTGATTTCTAAACCTGTGGGTTGGCTAAATTAAGTTTAGAGCAGCAGCGTCACCATCAATGGGACTTTCTCCCAGAATTCCTGACCTACCCACTTTCCAGGTTATGTATCGTCTTTGCCTTCCTTTCTTATATTAATTCAGTAATAACCTTTACTCACATTGAGTCAGATCATCATCACCTTGACTTTGTGACCAAGTAGAATGAGCCAAGCCAAGTGCCGTCGAGTCGGATCTGGCTCATGGCAACCCTAGGGGCCAGGATAGAACTGAGATAAAATAATTTATATGCTCATAATATAGCAGTTTGTCTTTCCCCAGTTTTCAAATCCACAGTGATACACATTGATTTTGTATTTAATAGGGAAGTATAACAACAAAAGGTGATTTCAGCAGTCTTGTGAAGTCTAATAGAAGTGTATTTGTATTATGCCAAGCTAGAAAATACTGTGTTGCTTGTAGTTGCTGTCCCAGATCATCCTGGAAAGCTTTGTGGTGACGATATAATTGGACTGTTAACTTGAGATATTGCCACCTGATTCCATGAGGTTTCATTTTGTGTTAAAAGTGTTTTAAATAATGAGTTCATGTATTCCCTACTTTGGCAATACCATTTTCTTAAATATCGGTTTACTTATTTTTTAAAAAGGAGATATGCAGCGATTCTGCAGATTGTTCGTAGGTGCTGTTGAGTTGGCTCTGACTCCTAGCGACCCTAGAGAAAGAAGCCGTGCCCGCTGCTGCCCTGCCCCCGCAGTCACTGCTGTTTGAGCCCATTGGTGGCAGCCACTCTGTCGGCCATCTCACCAAGGCTCTTGTTTTTCAGCTTAACCTCTATCAAGCAGGCTTTCTGCAACAACTGTTCCCTCTTGATGTCATGCCCCAAATGAGTGAGACGAAGTCTTAGGATCCCTGCTTCTGGGGAACTGCACTTGCTCCAAGCCACTTTTGTTGATTCTTCTGGCCATCCACAATATAGTCAATATGCTTTGCCAAGTATTCTGAAACTACTTGGGGTAAAAAATACCTAATTGTGACTTATGTTAAGAGAGCTGTTAACCCAGTTAATCTTTAAAAAGAAAGAACAAAATTAATTAAAAATCTGGAGCTCTAGGTTCTGTTTTACATAGAGTACCAAATACTTATGAATAGGTATGAAGTTCTACAGAGCACTACAGTATATTACGGATGATAATGAAAATATCAATTAGTGAGGGAAAGGCACTACCCTGTCAGAGAGGGCACTGGCCTCAATTCAGCAGCAGGATCTGGAGGCCTTCTGGTACATTTATTAATGCATTATAGCTGGATCATGTGAGGGTGGGAATGAGGGCTGTGTGGGGTCAGGGCTGCAGGGAGACAATAGCTTAGCCTAGGCAGCCATATACCAGCCTGGGTAGTATAATGCGTTAACAGCCAGTACTGTTGGACTAGAGACAGCCTAATTGAGTATCTGTCCCACCTGCAGTGAAGGTTGTATGTCACATTTTCCTAGGGGGGCAGGGAGAAGGGGTGTATCATTGAAATGGAGACTTCAGCAGTGTAAAATCACATCCAGTTCTTACAGCACTGCTGGCTTCTAAGTTTTCTAGGCTGTTAATAGAAATGGGAGTGAAAGCAAAGAGGAGACTCAGAGGTGTATCCCTGCAGTGAAATGGATCGTGTCCACTGGACAGAGGTTTGGCCTGAAACATACAGGATCGTCTGTGTGGTTGAGAATCATGTCTTTGTTTGGCTTATTGTTGTATCCCCAGCAGCTGGCTAGCGTGTAGCTCGATGAAAACTTAATAAATGAATGATTGTAGGTGGGTAGCTGACCATTTTCAGAAAAAACACAAATCTTCTTTTATCCTTTAAGGTATGGTATAGGCAAGCAGAGATGTTTTCTTTCTTCTTGCTTACACTACTCTTAATACATCTGTGGGTACTTCTGATGTTGCACTTAGTGTTAATAATTATAGTGAAGACTCATTAAGCACTTACTATGGTTTCCAGTACCATTGTAAGAACTTTCCATGCATCAGCCCAATTAGTGTCCACAACAGTGCTTGCAGGTGTGTACAGTTTATGTCCTCATTTTACAAATGAGGAAGGAGTCTTGAGAAGTGCTGTAACTCAGTCAAGGTGATATAGAGCTGTAGTGAGACATTCTTGTACTCCCAGTGCTGAACTGCATGCTCCTTTGACTGTATTCCAGTTGCCTGCTTTTGCGTCTGTTGTTACAACTAGATTGAGGAGCTCAAAATGGTGGCTAATTCTTTTCTTGTGTATCTGTCCAGAATTCATCACAGAAACTCTGGTGGTGTAATAATTAAGAGCTACAGCTGCTAACCAAAAGGTGGGCAGTTTAAATCCACCAGGCACTCCTTGAAGGAACTCCATGGGGCAGTTCTACGCTGTCCTATAGGGTCACTGTGAATTGAAATTGACTCCATTAAAATGATTTAGGCTTTTTTTTAAAGAATCTGTCACAGAGTAAGTGTTATATAAACCTTTGTAGAATCGAATGAAGCTTCCACTGCCTTTTCTCTTTAATTTGGGCATCCTGATACACATTCCTGTGACCTCTGTGTGGTGGCCAAGCAGCTGTTCTGTGATCGGAAGACCTTTTTTTTTTTAATGGTTTCCTGATCTTTATATGACATTCTTTGCTAATCAAAGTTTGGGAAACAAGAAATGCGTGAGTCTTTGAGTGGTTATTTCTGTTTTGTTGTATTTGCTGCTTATTTAACCTGTGTTTTTTCAGATGCTCACTTTGCAGGAGATGGCCTTTAGAAAAAAGGATGTAAGATGTGTGCCCTGTTCTTAGGAAGACCAAGTCTAGAACTTATTTCAGCCTAGGAATGCTGAAGTAAGAGGCAGACCACTACAGTTGTCACATGGCAGCTTTCCTGATTATCTTCTCTGCTTTCTCTTTCTTCCAGCCTGTCACGAATCCTGCTTTGAGTGTGCAGGAAAGAGCCCTCATAACTGCATATCCTGCCAGCCTCACTATGTGCTGTTGGATGGGCAGTGCCTCTCCCAGTGCCCAGATGGATACTTCGACCAGGAAGGCAGCTGTACGGGTGAGTGTGTAACATGCTGGGCACATTCCCCGTGACTCTGGAAACCCTGATGGCATAGTGGGTTAAGTGCTGTGTCTGCTGACCAAAAGGTTGGCGGTTCAAATCTGTCAGGAGCCCCTTGGAAACTCTGTGACACAGTTCTACTCTGTCCTGTAGGGTCGCTATGAGTCAGACCCCACTCAACAACAGTGAGTTTGGGTGTTTTTGGTTATTCTTTATCTTCACCGTTAGCCAGATACTGTGCTTAGAAGCTTATCCTACTAGGGAGCTGGGGTGTGGCTGTAAATTCTTGTCTGAAGCTTACAGGAGTAAGGGTATAGAGTAAGGAGAACAAGGAAGTTCCTTTTTCTTTTTCTGTACTTTAGTTCAAGGTTTTCAGAGCAAATTAGTTTCTCAAACAATGAATGCATACTTTTCGTACATGACAGTGGTTGCCAACTCCACAGCTTGTCAACTCTCCATCTTCTGACATTGGGTTTCCCATTTCTGTTGGTCCAGCTTCCCCATCCCCTCCTGCCTTTTTATCCTTGGCTCTGGATGGGGTGCTCACTTAGTCTTATAGAGCGGGTTAAACACTGTGTGCTGTTGGTCTTATGGGCCTGTCTGGTCTTTGGTGAAGGGTGAATGAAGCTCAGGAGTGCCTTCAGTACTGAGTTAAAAGGGGCAGTGCTCTCAGGACTTTTCCAGTCTTTGTCAGACTGGTATTTGTGGTGGTGGTGTTTTTTTAAAAAAAAAACAAAACTTTAATCATTACTGTTTTTTAAATTGTGCTGTAGATGATGGTTTACAGAACAAACTAGCTTCTCGTTAAAGAGTTTTGTGACATTGATTAACAGTCCCACAAAATGTCAGCACTCTCCTGTCTTCACATGGGTTCCCCGTTACCAGCTTTCCTACACCCTCCTGCCTTCTAGTCCTTGTGCCTCGGCTGGGGTGCCCCTTTAGTCTCCTTTTGTTTCATGGGCCTGTCTAATCTTTGGCTAAAGGTTAAACGTTGGAAGAGACTTCACTAGTGAGCTCAAATGATGTCTAGGGGCCATACTCTCAGGGTTTCTTCAGTCTCAGGCCACTTAGTCTGGTGTTTATTAATGAGTTAGAATTTTGTTCTACGTTTTCCTGCAGCTCTGTCCAGGACCTGCCATTGTGATCCTGGCAGAGCAGTAGGTGATGGTAGCTGGGCACCATCTAGTTATGCTGAACTCAGTCTGGGGAAGTCTGTGCTGGTGGTGGTTCACTGCTCCTTTGGGTGGATCTTTCCCTGTGTCTTTGGTTTTCATCCTTCTCTCTTGCTGCAGATGGAGTGTGACGACTGGAGTATCTTAGACGGCCATTCCTAGGGTTGTAAAATCCCTGACATTAGTCACTGAAGTAGAATGTAGGACATTTTCTTTATAAACTATGTTAGGCCAGTTGAAATGCATGTCCCCCAGGGGAGAACAAGCAAATCTGTTCCTCCAATAAGGAAGCATGAATCCAGTGAAAAAGTAGAATAGCTGTACCTTTGAGAGGACTATATTTGGTGATAAATATTTTCTCATGAGAACTCTGAGCTGGGTTTTATTTTGCCTGAACGTGATCTGAATAGATAACTCTGCTGATGGAGGAAACAATGACTTTTACGTCCTGTTGGAACTAGAACTCAGTTCAGCATAACTGTTCCTATGGTTTTTTTAAAGTTTAAAAATTTGTTTCTGATTTGTTTCTCTCAAACATTAAGTCACAACTTCCCATGTCACAGAAAATTATGTGTGTGTGTATGTGTGCATGTGTATACCCCCCCCCAAAAGCCATTGCTGTGGAGTTGACTCTGACTCATAGTGACCCTATAGGACAGCATAGAACTGCCCCGTAGTCTCCGAGGAAAGCCTGGTGGATTTGTACTGCTGCCTTTTTGGTTAGCAGCCATAGTACTTAATCACTACATCACCCGGATTTCCATGTGTGTGTATGTGTGTATAACTTTATGTATGTACATGTATAGTAGGAGTATGTATATGTATAGTATTTGAGTATGTACTCACATATTTTGGCTGTATAAGGATAAAGGAAAGATTTGAAATTTGGGAATTGAGACACTAAAGGACACTAGGGAGATCTACTTTATCACTCCTAGTGAGATGCTGCTCTTTTCATCTGTTCTTCGAAATAAAGCCATCCAAAATTAGTGGCTTAAAACAACAATTTATTACTATTTTTTGTAGTTTTAGGGGTTATTGGGCTCATCTGGGAAGTGCTTTCAGAATACTGTGGGTATATTCTTCATTGATACGTCTGGCATCTCGATTGATTACGCATCTCTTATTCTATGAGACCTCTTTTTGTAACTAGTTGGGCTTCCTCATAGCATGGCTGTCTAAGGTAGAAAGGCTTCTTGCATGTCAGCTGGCTTCTCCCAGAGTGAGTATTCCAAGAGTCCTAAACCAAAGTTGTCATGCTTCTTAGGACCTAACCATAGAAGTCACACTTTCACTTCTGCTATGTTCTATCAGTCAAAGTAGGACAGCCTAGATTTAAGGAGTGGAGGAATTGCTTATGCACACGGTGGGGGTGGGAGGGTAGTAAGTGATGGTGGTCATCTTGAAGACAAGTTACCACAGATGCTGATACATTTCCGTATCACCAGGTATTTTACATTAACTGTAGTTCTCAGCCCCACTTTCCCTTGGCTACAGCAGAACAGAGCAAGAAGAAAGAATTATTTCTTTCCATGACATATTACTGCAATATGTTTTTAAGAGTACCTTTATATTTCAATGACAGACATCCTCAAAATTGCTAGTTGAGATCAGTGCAGGATTTTATTGGAATTGACAAAATACTAAAATTAAACCACCTTATTGTAGCACTGTGTTTTCTTGTGTCCACAGGGAGAAAAACAAAAATAAAACCCAGCTTGTTTTATCAAGATTGTTATTTCTAAAAATAGATGATGTTAGCTTATAGGAAAAAGCTTATTGTCATGAATTTGTCTTATTTGGAGGACATAGGATCAGAAAACATGTAATGGATTTACAAAAACAGTTTTAAAAAGTTAGTTAATATTTGTCAGATTCCACCAACTTTTTCTTCTGAAGAGAAAATTTAATGTGAGCACAAATTTAGATGATTGAGGATCAGTAGTATTCTTCTGGAATTTTCTTACTTTTTCCAAGTAGTTTTTTAATCTTTCTGGGTCCCTGGTAGGCTGGTTTACCTTTAAACACTCTGTCAAGTTCTATGGGGAATCTTCTTGGTTTCTGTGTCATTAAGATTGTCTTTGAAAGCTGCTTCTATCATTATTTAGTTTCATCCTAGCTCAGCTGGTTTTTCGTGTGTGTAAAATTGTTTGGAGAAATACAGTCTGAGCAGCTCTGACTCTCCTTTGTTCTCCCCTCTGTCCACTTGGAGCCAGCAGATGGAATGGTACCAAGAGCAGAAGGGTACCAGGTCACTGGAAGTCTTCCAGCACGGAGGGAAAACTGGGTGGTAGAAATTTCTGACAACACCACTATCTTTTGGACAGGTGTTTTCATAGTTAAGAGCCTTAGGAATGTAGAATGGGGTGATCCTTAGTGCTATGCTTCTAATCAGCAATTCATTTTCTTACTAGCTTGCTTTTTTTTCCTGTAACTCCTTATCTTCTATTGGCTCCTTGCCAGAAGAAATGAGAGGCTGTTGACTTGACTCAAAATCTGTGTCTTTGCTTTCCACCAGCTATGTGCCAAAGGGAATTCTTTGTCACCAGTTTCAGCAGCCTCTACCTGGCTCCAGTCCCTTGCCTCCCCTCATCTTGGAAGCAGACCCACTCAGACTTCCTTCTCCTTGGCAGAGAAGTCCCTCAGTTCCCTTCCATGCTCTTACCCCCTGCCTGCCTTGGCAGCAGGAATACAGCTGCAGCTGCCACCTTCTTTTATTCCTTGCCATCCTTATCGTCATTGCCTACACCGTAAAGTGACTCACCTCTATTTTTAAATGTAGTATCTCTTGTTTATTTGGTGTTTTTTCCAAATAAACACACATAGGTTTGACATAATTTTATTTAAGAAATTGAACTTTAGACATAGCCCAGGATGACCCCTAGAAAGTAGACTTGTCCTGTCCTTCATATTTTAATTAAGTGTTGCTGCTGAAACAGGCATCAAGTTGTGGCCTGGAGGGAGAGAGTGGTTGGCATCTGACTCTAGTGAAAAGTCTTGGTATTCTGTGTGGATCCCTCTTGGTCTACCAGGAATTGCTGTGAAGCTGAATGTCTCCCTCTTGCTCCTGTCCTGCTCTCTTGGGTGATGAGATATTTTTGGAGAGGGTTAGGAGTAGGCAGGGTATGGCTTACAATACATTTTTCTACTTTGTGACTCTGACTTGAACTTCCCTGGTTCTTATTTTCCCATCTAGAGTGCCATCCAACCTGCAGACAGTGTCGTGGCCCATTGGAATCTAACTGCACCTCCTGTCACCCTCACATCACTCTTACGGGAGGCAGCTGCAGGACCAGCTGTAAGGAGGAGCAGTTCCTCAACCTCGTTGGGTACTGTACTGGTGAGTGAGATCGCCTCTGTAGTCTTGAGAAATCACTGGTCACTGCTAAGGTTTTCTACTCCAGATTCTTGTTACATATCCTTTTTGATCAGATTAGAAATTCTTTGTTGGGAGACATTTGTCTCTTACTCATTACTTTCTAAGAGGCATTTAGTATATATTTGTGGATTTGAGTGGAATTTTCTAACACTCTGAAATTGCTGAGAAACAACTTAGAACCTCATGTTGATAAAGATTGAAGTGATAATAGTATATCATGTGTATTTAGCCCTCTGCATCTAAGATAGTAAACCTATTTTAAAAGCAGCCATTCCAAAGATATTCTCCTTTCTGTGTTATCTGGCTCAGATACTTCAGTTGTCCAGTCTGGTGGATGAAAGCACAGCAAGTCAGTGACAGTGCTGCAAGACCGGCTGGTGATGGTGGCATCGTATTCTGGTTAATCCTTTCATTTTGCCACATGATCTTTGCTAAAGACCAAGGTTGGAAGCCAAGTCTACATATTAGAAATACTAAACAACTAAGAGCAAAGCAGTGCCAAATAATGCTGGGCCAGGACAGCCAGTGTGTAGCCAGTTGCTCAACTCTTTATAGTTCTAGAATCCATGGTCTCTTCTTGGACGCTATTCTCACCGACATTGTATATGCTGCCTCTTACAAAGACTGCTGACATTTTAGGGTAAGGGAAAGTGGACTATCAGAGAGTTTGGGCTTAAAACTACTTAGAAGCCCCAATAGCTGTCAGATGTAAGCCCGTTGCCAGCACTACCAGTTGTAGTTAGGACTGACTTTGGAAGTGGACAGATGAGAGGTATTAGTGCCTGCTTCTGAAAGGGAATCTGGGCATAAAAGGGGATGTTGTTATGCTTTGTAAGCTTGAGTTCAGCTGCTAGTTCTTACTTTAGGATATCGAAGAGCAGTTACCATGAGAACTAAGAGGTTCTTGACATGGTTAAAGTACATCAGAGGATATTTACTGAGAACAAGGCACTGGGTTGCTGCTGTGCGGCACCCAGATATCTTCCAGGTTGCTTACGGATATGAACCAAGGACACGAGTGAAGCTAATGGATAGTATAAAGTAATTTATGGATAACAATGCCAGTGCTAAAAACAGCAGTAGAAATTCAGAGGAGGGAGCAAAAACAAGATACAAGGGGGCATCATGCTAAGAGTCTATTTGGCAGATTGAGGTCGGAGGAGCTTTCCAGGTGTGGTACCACTGTGAGATATGACCAGGGGGGTAAATCCTGTTCTTCACGGGTAATGACTGGCTCACCTGACCAAAGAACGTAAATTATATTATCGCATGTTAGTTAAAATAATTAAGCTGGAACCAGAATAGAGAACCCAGAATTTCAGGTCAAAACCTTGAACTGAGTCTTTTGGGCAACAGGGCCATGAGAGGTTTAGAAAGGATTGTGACTTGACTAAAGCTGTGCTACAGGTTGGAAATCTGCAAACTGAGGAGAAAATGTACTGGAGCGAGAGGAGATTGTAATCAAGGAGAAAAGTCAGAGGGTAGGACATGAATGGCATTCTTCATAATGACTTTCATGTTTCCATACCCTTCTGCTTGTGGATCCTAAAAGTTGTATGCCGGGGCATATTTTCTAAATAAATATTTATATAAGGAGATTAGAAAAATTAATTTTTAAAAAGCTCTGTTCTCTCTAATATCCAGAGCCCTCTTTGATAGTGAATTAGGTGATTAGAAGGTGCATTAATTTTTTAAGGCTAGTAGGGAACTATTAGAACAGAGAATCATGGGACTGGGCTAAATGACTCTGGGGGTCCTGAGGCCTAGAAGAGCAGATCTCATTAGCATAATCAGAAGGGACAAACATGGCTGTTCTGGGAATTAAGTATATTAAGTAATGATTTTAAATAAGGTAACCACTTTCTGGTGCTCAGAGATCCTTCTGTTTGGTAGTAATTGTGTAATAGTATTTGTTATGTATTGACAGCAAAGTTTACTTTTCCAATAAATGTATGCCTTTTCCAAACACTTCCCACTTATCTCTGTAGCATTGCAATGTATATGTTCATGTATTGATCTGTCAAACATCCATCCAGCAAACACCTGTGTTAGGCACTGTACTGTTCTCTGGGGATGCAAAGATGAATCGGATATAGTGCCTGCATTCAACTCATATACAGTTTAGTGAAGGAAGAGGGTTTGTGTTGATTACAATATTGTGTAGTCCTGTATTCACCAAACCAAAAAAAAAAAGAAAAAACACTGTCATCCAGCCAGTTCATCTCATTACAACCCTATAAGGCATATGAGGACTATCCCACAGTTTCCAAGGAGTTCCTGGTGGATTTGAATTGCTGACTTTTTGGTTAGTAGCTGTAGCCCCTTAACCACTATGCCACCAGAGTTTCATGTATTCATAGTACAGGATATTAAATGACCCTGTGGGTAGGAACCTAACCCTGACTAGGGGGAATGCATCTGTGAAGGGGATAGTGAAATCTTTCTGGAGCATGTTTTTGACATGAGATGATTTTGAAAAAGTTAAAATGAGAGGGATTTAGGGATTTTGAGGGCAAGGTATTCCAGGAAATAGGCAACACAATATGATCTTTCAACAAACAGTTAAATAGAATGCAGAAACTGAGTATGGCATGGTAGCACCTGAAGCAGAAGTAAGCAGGGGCAGATCATGAAGGACTTTGTATGCTTGGGTCAAGGAGAAAACACCTTATTGTCAAGGTCATGGCAAACTCTTGAAGGTTTTTCAAGAGTTTCTGTTAAGAGCTTACTTGGATGAAGCCAAGACTGGTTAGGAGGTAGTTATAGGAGTCCAGATGAGAAATGAAGGCCTTTATATGACAAAACTTCTAGGGTGAATAAAGAAAAGAGAGCATGTCTTAAGTATTAATGATATTAGGTCAACCCATGTGAAATTGCCTGGTCTTTTGGGCCAAAAGTGGCCTAATGGTGGCAGTTGCATATGATTCAACCTAATAAAGCAACAGCATGGTGATCTCCCAGACTTGGGGCAGAGGAAGAGGCAGCTTTGTGGACAGGACCACTTACTAAAGGCAGGAGCCCATCTGAGAGCCAGTGAGAAAGATGATACATTTGAATTTGGGGTGACAATGGGACATCTGGAGTAGGTGTCCAGGAGGAAGCTAAAAGGATAAGTGCACACAAGTTTCTTAATGTAGCGACCATGACCTCATCCACTGTCCATTTGACCCCAGATCTAAAGTTTTAGAATTTTTTTTTAACTAAAGTGTTGTCTGAGTCAGGTCCTAGTTAGCCTCATGGAATGTTTAGATGACTTCTACCTGAACTAGGGAAGGTGTTAAGAGAAGCCATATGATGACAGACGCAGTAGAGGGTAATCCACCCCATGCAGGGCCATCAGCTGGATGTGTTTATAGTGTCCTTGGGAATCCTTGCACACCAGAAGGTCTGGAAAAGAGGCCTCTCTCCTCCCCCTCTCTCAGAGGACGGTAGGATTTACTCACAGGATTTATTCTGTACCTAAGATTATCATCAGAGACCTCTTAATTATACTTAGCTGTTTAAAAAAGAAAATTACATCTAATCTGTCACACAGACAAGAGTAAACACATCCTGGGAACAGGTCCAATAACCTCAATGTGTTATCACATATGGAGATGTCATATGTGGGGCTTTGTTCCTCCAAGTCTGTCTATCAAAGCAAATACATAGTTTGGGAGATTTGTGCCAGGGCTGAAGGTTTTCAGCGAAGATAAATGAACTGGAGTGAAAGGCAGAAGTGGATAAAATTGCTGCAGACATGGTAAGTGCCATGGATAGCCAGGCTTTTTTTTCTCACTGACTTTTTTTTCAAAAAATTTTCACCTATATCTCAGCAACATTACCAAAAATGTCCATGGCCTTGGTGTTCTCTCGTATATCCTTCTCAGCTGAAACATTTCTCTTTTTTATAGAAGGTGAGAATACAGAGGAAAGGATAGCCTTGAACTTCGTGGAATACAAACAGTATGGCTATATGTTTGAGGAATTATGCAGAAAAGGAGAGAATGCTGCAATTCTAATATTGTATAGGGAAAGACTAGAGAAATTAAAATACTTGATTTATAAGTCCTTTGGCATCAAGTCACTTCCAGCTCCTGGCGACCTCATGTGGGTCAGAGTAGAACTGTGCCCCACAGGGCTTTCAGTGGCTAATTTTCAAGAATAGGTCACTGTAAATTTTTTGCAAGCTGCCTCTGGGTTAACTCTAACCCACAACTTTTTGGTTAATAGCTAAGCCCTTAACCATGTGAGCCATCAAGGGACTCTTAACGCATTCAAAAACCAAACCAAATCCACTACCATGGAGGCAATTCCAACTCATAGTGACTCTATAGAAGACAGTAGAACTGCCCCATAGAGTTTCTAAGGAGTGTCTGGCAGATTTGAACTCTCAAGCTTTTAATTAGCAGCCATAGCACTTCATCACTACACCACCAGGGTTTCCCTTAAGGCATGAGGGTGGCAGAATTCTGGGTGATTAAAAATTTCTCTTTGTTAGCTTTATGCAATAATTTTTTAAACAATTGGTTCATTTTATTTCTAAAGCTGTGTTAAGATATAAGCAAAAAGAAGACAAGCAGCAGTAAAGAAATATCACTCTTGAACATTTTCAGATTGTGTTCCATGGAATTAAAATGCTAAGCAATATGTATTATATATGTAAAACAACACTCCTGGGCAAATAAATATGGGACACTTTCAGTTAAATAAAGTCATGTAAGTTTGCTTACTACAGGATTTCTCAGAACCTTAAATAAATATAGGTTCATTGTGAAATCCTGGAAACCCTAGTGGTGTAGTGGTTAAATGCTATGTCTGCTAACCGAAAGGTCAGCAGTTCACATCTGCCAGGTGTCCTTGGAAACTCAATGGAGCAATAGTACTCTGTCCTGTAGGGTTGCTGTGAGTCAGAACCAACTCGATGACACTGACTTTTGGTTTGGTGAACCTCTAATCTGAAGGAGACTAGATGTTATCTCCCACTTTTATTTTATGATAGCTTTTCCTCCTCATTCTAGTCTTATTATTCCTTTTTTTTCCCTTGTATCTTCTGTTTTTTTTTTCTTTTGTGGCACTTCTTTTCCTTATCTTATTTTTTGAGTAATGCATTTTCTTATTTCTCATCTTGTCACCCTATCTTCTATTGCTTGAACTATGAATTGCATACCCAGCCTCTGTCTGGGACGTTCAGTGCTTGTCTCTTTCTTGTTTTCTGGGTTTGTGTGTTGTTTAAGAGACTACATTGTCTGCAGAAGGAAGATCGAGTATTTCGAGGCATTTCTTTTCTTTGAACTTTCAGGGAAGAAAAGGAAAAGAATATGACCTATTCTTAAATTGAGGCCTTCTTAAGTTAAGAAGAAAAATGTACTTGTCTCCGTCAGGTGACTTTCATCAAACAGTTACCTAGCTTTGGTAATGACAGAAAGACTTTACCTGAAAGTTTTCAATGTGTCAAGTCTCCCAGTGGAGTCAGAATTGCTGTTGGTCAGGGCCTGACTTGCAGAGGCAGCTTCTGTGAGTCTATCCAAAAAGAAGGTAGCTGAATGGAGACTCATAGGTTATCTTTCAGGATTAAATATAGCAAAATTGCTAAGGCCACATTTACCTACTTTTTTACAATCAAATGTAAATTCTGAGGCTCACTTACAATAATTTAAAAAAAAAAGTGACGTACATGCAAACATCAATAGAGATCGTCAGTAGAGTTGTTAGTTACTACTGATTGGACCTACTACAGATGAAGACGAATGTTGTTAGTTGCCATCGGATCAGTGTATACTGAAGACAACTCCATACATTACAGAATAGAATTGCTCCATAGGATTTTCTTGGCTATAATCTTAGCAGAAGTAAGGATAGTGAGACTCTGTATCACTGAGTTTAGACATATTACTGGGAGAGACCAATCCCTGAAGAAGGACATCATACTTGGTAGAGGGTCAGCACAAAAGAAGATGACCCTCCATGGGATGGATTGACAAAGCATCTGCAACAGTGGGCTCAAACATACTCATTATTGTGAGGCCAGCACAGTATCAGACAGTGTTTCATTCTGTTATACAAGGGCCACTGAGTTGTAGCTGACTCTAGGGCACCTAACAACAGCAATCTTAATGGAAGTGAGTCACAAGGCCTTTTCTGTGGTACTTATGAGTGATAACTGGTGCCTGTTGAGCACTTACTAGATGCCAGTTCTTGACACTGAGTATCTCATTTAATCCTGGCTGCAGCTTTGTGGGACTATGGACAACAGATTGGAATGCTGTCCTGTCCTGTGCCATCCTCACAGTCATTGCTATATTTGAGTCTGTTGTAGCTACTGTGTAAATTTTTCTGATTGAGGTTCTTCTTTTTCACTGGCCTGCTACTTTATCAAGCATGATGTCCTTCTCCAGAAACTGACCCCTGATAACATGTCTACAGTATGTGAGAAGTCTCATCATCCTCACGTGTAAGGAACATTCTGGTTATACTTCCTCCAAAACAAATTTGTTTGTTTTCTGGCAGTCCATGGTATCATGATTCAAAGACGTTAATCTTTCTTTGGTATTTGTTATTCGTTGTCCAGGTTTCACATGCATGTGAGGCAATAGAAAATGTCATGGCTTAGGTCAGGTGTACCTTAGTCCTCAAAGTGACATCTTTGCTTTTTAACACTTTTTTAAAGAAATCTGCAACTGATTTGCCCCGTGCTATACTGTCTGAGTCCTTGACTACTTTTTTCATGGGTGTTGATTTTGGATCTAAGCAAAATAAAATCTTACCATTTTCTGTCTTTTCTCAGTTTATGGTGCTGTGACTTGCTAGTCCAGTTGTGAGGATGTTTTCATTTCTTTGTTTGAGTGTGGTCCATACTGAAGGTTGTAGTCTTTGATCTTCATCAGTGGCATCTCCATCTTATAGGACAAGAGACTGAGATTAGAGATGCTAACCAAGTTATTCAAAGTTCAAAGCTAGTAAAACAGTACATCTGGACTCTGAACCCAGACAGTGTCACTCCAGAGAGCACACATGTGAGCACTATGTCCTGTGCCTCCATTACCTGATCCAACTTCAGTGAGACCATCTCTGCTTCCCCAAATCCTTTTTTCTTTTTTTGATACTTTGTGATATTATCTACCCAATCTTTCCATATGCACTCTCTATGCTCTCCCCTGATCCAGTCTTAACATGGCTCTCTTCACTTTCCTGTTTCTTCTTCTTTGTATTTAGAAGATTAAAAAAGCTCCCTTAGCTTTTCCCCTCAACTATTCTGTTAATAATAAATTAGTTGCTCTTGAGTTGCTTCTGACTTACAGCAACCCCTTGTGTATTAGTGTACAGCTGTGCTCTGTAGGACTTTCAGTGGCTGACTGTTTTCTGAAGCAGACTGCTAAGTCCTTCTTCTAAGGGACCTCTGTGTGGATTTCAACTGTTCGTTAGCAGCTGAGTGTGTGAACTTTTTGCATCACTCAGGGACCCTGCATCTTCTCCTCTTTTTCTTCATCTCCTTTCAGAAAGAAGCTTCTTCCCCATAGCCAAGGGATCTCTTCCACCTGGTCCCAAGCCCCTCTGCTTGCATCATCTTCACAAGCATGTCTGTCTAATCAAGTATCGCTTCCGGTCGCTCGTCTCCCACTTTCACTGTTGTCCTCTCTCTTCTCCCTTGCAGAGCCCCCTGTCTTCTAGTGATCTTAGTGTCTTTCATAGCCTTGATCTTCATTTCTATTTTCTCCTTAGATTATACCTTATGTGTATACTGATCACCTCCGTGCCCGCATTTCCATCTACCTGATATGCATCTGATGTACAGGAATCCCAAACCAAAAAAACCAAACCCAGTGCCGTCGAGTCAATTCCGACTCATAGCGACCCTATACCCGGAAAATTCCTCATCTTCATGTTCCCCTCCCCAGCCAGGCCCTTTTTTGTCCTGCTGACTTACTTGCCCACCACTACTGCTTTTTAATCAATACAGTTCAAAGCCTTTTGCTTACACCTGTTTCCTCCGGTTTTTTTATCAGTGCAATCTATTTCACGTCTCACAGCAACTGAATGAAGGAGTTCGATCCGTCCAATTCCAGTCTATTTACTTCTGTCCCTGACTGCAGATGTACTTTTTCCTCTAACCCTGACTGTCTGAAGCTAGGTCAGGTCTCATAATGTGACGGGCACAGTACTCTAGAATGCAAAGTCTGCCCCAAATTCAGATGCTAGCCACAATCTTGGGGACTCTTATATCCGTCATTGCTGACCTACTGGACACAAATCCAAGGTTCTGCCTGTACCCTCAGAATGCCAGCCTGTAGACTTAGACATCCCCAGGGCCCTCTCCTGTTGGACTTGATGGCTAGAAATTTGTGATTTTTAACTACCCTTTCAGGATGCCAGGCATAATCTGAGAATTTCCCAGAGCCTTCCTCATTTTTTACCTGCTGGCTCCTACTACTCCCTTGATAAATTACTAAGGTAAATTTTACCAATACCAAACCCATTGCTGTCGAGTGGATTCAAGTTCACAGTGACACTATGGGGCAGAGCATAACTGCCCCATAATGTTTCCAAGGAGTGCCTGGTGGATTCAAACTGCCAGCATGTGGTTAGCAGCCATTGCGCTTTAACCACTAAGGCACCAGGGCTTCCAAAGGTGAGCTATAGAACTCAGGAAAGGGCTATGCTTAAGATCAGATTTTTATTATATCAAAAATGAAACAAAGGAAGAGATATACAGATCAAGATGTGGAAGGGTTCCCAATGTAGAGCTTTCATGTTCCGAGAAGGAGCACACCAGCTACCCACCCACATGCCCTGATGTTTGTCACCAACTACGTAGTTCACAGGGCTTCTGTATCTAAAACCTTTATTTGGGCCTCATTACATAGGCATGATTGATTGAATTATACCCCATCCCCTGAGGTAAGAGTCTTTCTGGTAGGACCAGTTCCATTCTGAGTCACTCATTAGTGTAAGCTGTCATCAAAGATACTTCAATCACTGGGGAAATTCCAAGGTTCAGAGTTTGTCTCTCAGGAACCCTAGATAAAGACCACATTCTTTGGGTAAAGTTGATTGTAAAGGTTGTCTATCCCGATTCCATATTCTAATCATTGATGGCCACGTGTTGTAAATTCTACCTTTGCATTGGCTCTTGGGTCTTTTCTGTTTTCACTGGAAAACCCAACCTCACGGTTCCTAGATGATAGCCTCAGGTGTTTGGGTTTCACCCCCACTCCCCCCTAAAGCCCTGCTCTACCAAGATACTCCCTACTTCTTCTCAAGGGGAGGGTAGCTCTAACTGAAGATGGTCTTTGGTTTAAAAAGCACTCATTTTGATGCACGAAACTTGTTACTGCTTTCTCAGCCCACTAAATGAAGTGTAAGTTTCTCACCTGATTTTCAAGACCTTCAGTCTCTCTTGAATCCTAAATAAGTAGCTGAAGCTCTAGCGTGGTGAATGCTCTTGCTTCCCAAACTTAACCTCCCATACGCTGTTGCGTAGCTCTTTCCTCCTGGGTAAGATGTCCTCATCAAATAAACATACAAGTTCAGGTCTCCCTTGTTCCCACTGAATAGTCTATTTTACAATCTTCTGTTGATTCCTATTGGATTCTGGGCGTGGCTTTCTTTAAATACTTACAAGACTGCCAGTTCAAGCAAGCTCATCCTAGAAAAAGTATTACATACCTCACTGCTGAATATCACTACAGTCACCTTTGAAGTACTCCCTTTGGGAAGCTATGCGCTGATGCCCAGACCTAGTCCATCCTTCAAAGCAAATTTGAAACTCTTTTTCTGGAATGGCCATCAGAGATGTTGTCATATTACCCTTGATGCCCTGATTGTTATCAAAATGCCTTTGTTTCAATATTTCCTTTATCTTCGGGTAAAGAAAAGTCATTGGGGGGCCAGATCAGGTGATTGGGGGGGAGTGTTCCAATACAGCATTTGTTTACTGGTTAAAACCTACCTCATAGACAGCTAGACAGTTAAGTTCATAAACTTGTCACCTCGCCACTGTGTACAATGGACATTTCAGAAAGAGTTCCAAAATTGCTTTGAAGGGTGGACTAGGTGCTGGTGTTGGTGCATAGCTTCCTAGGGGCAGTACTTTGAAGGTGACTGTAGTAATAATCAGCAATGAGGTGTATAGCACTTAGAACAATTACATTCGTGGATTTAATTATTGGACCCCATATATCCTTATTATCACTTAATGAGCATCTTGAGGGAACAATCTAAGTCTGATTCACTTGTATGTCCCTCATAATAAAGCCCATTGCTATTGGGCCATTTCCAACTCACAGTGACCCTATAGGACAGAGTAGAACTGCCTCATAGTTTCCAAGGAGTGCCTGTTGGATTTGAACTGCCGACCTTTTGGTTAGCAGCTGTAGCACTATGCCACCAGGATTTCCGTGTCCCTCATGGTACCTTCTATAGTGTCTCCATAGTCCACAGTCTTTTCATAAATGTTCACTGAAGGGAACCATTTTCTATTTTTGAAGGAGAACTTAGGGTAAGACATAAACTGATGGGAGTGAGGGTGCAGGACATCAAGACAAATGGACAGAAGTGATGCTTGTGTCACACTGTTGGCAGCTAGAGTGGGCACCAAGACTGAGGGGAAAGCTTTGCTCTTTCTTTTGAAAAACTGCTATCTCCTATCGACTCTCTTCTTGGAATGACCCGTTTTGTGTCTCCTACAGATTTCTTCTGTTTGTGAGTGTGTGATCACTGAGTAGAAATCACTATCCTGTAAGGACAAGGTTAGTCTAATCTAGTGTTTCTTCTTTGGTTGGTTTTTATAAGGGTAAAACAACAAACACTGGAAAAAAAGGAAAATTTTTACTTGCTTGTTTGGTTGGCTGGTTTTGTTTGTTTTACAGTTTTTGTACTAATTTAGAGCTTCCAGTGAAAAGAACACACAGTTTATAAGGTCTAGGTAGGATGAGACTAAGATAACATGACTGAAAGGGAAACAGAATGCTGCTTTCTCCTCTACCATCTGTGTATGCTTTTCTGGCTTTCTTCTTTACTCATCTTTCAAAGTAGAACCCATGAATTTTGAAACAGGCATCAGAATTCACACTCTGCATGCTTTAAAGCCCTAAGTTCCAGCAAGAAATCATTTCTTTTTCATTTGATGAGGAGCAAGTGACACATGCTGATTATTTCAGCTGCTTCTGAACACAATGAATGTGGTTTTATTAAGAACCTAATTGACTGACAGGACGTTATTAAAAATCTTACTATGTGTCTAAATCTGTCTTTATAGGTCATTATTTATCAGCTAAGGAGTCACTGGTCCATAAAACCAACATCCAAAGCCACTGCTTTGACAGTGCACATTTACTTTAACATCGTTAAGCTTTTCTGTCTTTTCTCCAAGGGCATGAAATAAGTCGTTTGACCCACACGTTCTTCCGTCCATCATGTTGGGAATGATCTGCTCTGATCCTTGAAGTAGCTTCTTTGTGATTTGAAGAAAGCTTCACACAGGGATGACCACATGCAGTTTCCTCACAGCTTCAGGGTGATGTATTAGGGAATATTGCAGCTGCTGAGTCAAAGTATTTATATTTTTTATCTATTTCAAGTTTCTAGCATGTCTGCGTGCTGTGCATATTTAGAAAGCAAATGGAGTCTTCTGCTTGCTTAAAGAACAAGGTATGTAGTTATTTCAGCCAGTGCTAATACTCTGTTTTCAGACTTTGTCATAGTGTGTTCATTAATTTAGTTGTTTAAAGTGCTAACCGGGCCTGTTAGCAAGCAGGCAGATAGACAAACGACTGGCATTCCATCTGCCCTGTTCCCCAACAACACACATGCTTATACTCTAGTAATCTGAAACAGACTAGACATAAACATATCCTGGGTCTGTCTGTTTTCCTCGCTGCTCTTAATGAATCGTATATTTAAAGACTCTTCACTGTAATTGAAATAATAACAAGTAAGAATTTACTTACTGTGTCCCAACAGGAGGGCCCTGGGAGCCAGCCGCTGGAGCAGGCGCTGTTTTAAGCGTTTGATGAAAGCGCTTGCGGCCGTTAGGCATTATTTGAGGTCAGCTTCCTTTCCTTGATTACAGGCAAGAAGGTCAGATGTAGATGATTTACCGCACAGGTGGGGCTTTTAGGAAGGGATGTTAATCCTTGCAGAGGCTGCTAGATGGGTGGGTTAGGTACTCAATTCCTCTGTTTTAGTTAAGTGCCCTCCTCGTACAAATTAAGCAGTGACAAAACAAACTTCCTCTAGTGTACCCTGTGAAATTGTTCCAAATACCACTGTGGGGAGGAAAGGTGTGGAAGAGGGTAAAAAGGATTATAGGATAATTCACCCGGTGTCTTGGTCTTTCTGAAGAAGATGCCATTTTGAGGACTCGATTCGTGACAGCAGTGTTCTGACAAGTGGGTCCAGCAAAGATCTGAATTCAGATTTGTCAGACAGTCATCACCTACCAAGAAGCATTTAAGAGTTGTCTCCAAAATCAGCTTGGTTCTTAGACAGTATACCCCCAGATTCAATGTGAATGAGCTGGTTGCTGTGGCGGTTCCCAGGGACATGTGGACGCATCCTGCAGTGCCTAGAGTGCCTCTTTATTAGGCTTGAGCTGTACAATGAATACATTTGCCTGGTCACGGAGATAGGTCTCTCTTCATTCTTGCAAATTGCATCTGACAAGGCAGTTGGAAATTGTCTCAAACACAGTCAAGCAGTGGCCTTTTTCTTTTGGCCCAAAATGGATTTTAAAAGCCTGCTGGTCCAAACCTAGTCAACCTTTACATGAACTTCCAGCTTTCCACAATTCCTTTGTATTTTTTACTCCAATATATATTTTTTTCATTTGACAAAATATGTAGGAGCTGCCTGGTTGCATAGGGGTTAACTGCTATGGCTGCTAACCAGAAGATTGGCAGTTTGAATGTACCAGGTACTCCTTGTAAACTCTACAGGGCAGTTCTACTCTGTCCTGTAGGGTCACTGTGAATCGGAATCAACTCGATGGCAGTGGGTACTTGCTGTGTAGGCCCTTGGTGGTTTGCAAGCAGTTTGTAATAGACTGCTAACCCAAACATTGGTGGTTCAAACTCACCCCATGACACCATGGAAGAAAGACCTGGTGACATGCTTCTGCATGGATTAAAGCCAAGAAAATCCTATAGAGCAATTCTACCCATAACATATGGGGTCTGTGAGTCAAAATCCACTCTACAGCAATTAGAAAAAAACAAAAAACACTGACTGCAAACTGACTTAGCAGAATTGTTCTTTTCTATTTTCTTTTTTTCCTCATCTATTAAGTGGGGATGATAACATTGCTTACTTATCTTTGCAAATGAGATAATGCATTTAAAATAGTGAATGTGGTACCTGATATATATTAAGAGCTCAATAGATGTAAGCTACAATAATATAAATTTTACTTCTTTGATATTGTCCGTTAAGAAATAGTATGAAATGCAGGCAAGATTTGTGTACAAAGATACTTATCTTGACTTTACTTATAGAAAATGGATAAAATTGAAATTAAATGTTCAAACTATAAGGAAAATGGTATTTCGGGGGGATAGTTTATTCAGTGCTGGAACAGTATTAAAAAATTAAATAAATAAACTGCCACTGAATTAGTTGCAATTCACAGCTTCCCTATGTTGTTGTTAGGTGCCATCGAGTTGGTTCTAATTTGTAGCGACACTATGAACAGCAGAATGAAACTGCCCAGTCTTGCACCATGTCCACAGTCGTTTTTATGCTTAAGGCCATTGCTGCAGCCACTGTGTCAATCCATCTCATCGAGGGTCTTCCTCTTTTTTGCTGACCTTCCACTTTACCAAGCATGATGTCCTCCAAGGACTGATTCTTGCTGACAACATATCCAAATTATAGCTACCCTATAGGAAAGGGTAAAACTGCCCCGAATTGTTTCCAAAGCTGTAAATCTCTGTGGAAGCAGACTGCCACATCTTTCTCTTATTCAGTGGCTGCTGAGTTTGAACCACTGACCTTTTTGGTAGCGGCCATGCACTTTAACCATTGTACCTCCAGGACTCATAAAATTATACAGCCCCTAATAATGATGTTTCCAAACAGTCCCTGATGACATAGAAATATGAGTGAAAAAGCACTATAAGACAACATTTTATATGTTCTCATCTTTTGTAAAAAAATTTATATGTAGACTTCTACAGAAAATGGACTAAAAATGTTAATGTCAGTAGTAACTGACTCTGAAAGGCATACTTTTTTGTCTTCTGCTTATTTTTATTCAAAGGTGATTTTTATGTTTATTTGTTCTTTGAAGAATATTTTTCATACTTTCTTTCATGGATTACCCTGTAGTCAGAGAAAATGTCAAGATCCTTGTCTGAGCCTCCCTTGGCCCCCTCTTGCATAGTTCAATTATAGTAACCCCTGGGCTTGAGCCTGCAACATGCTTGCAGCTGGTGCCCAGTGGGCCTGACCACTTGTAGCTTGTCATGCCCGAGCTCTGTAGTTTGCCCTGGGGAACTACACTCTCTTCTGGTTTTAAGTTAAAATGCTGGTATTAATCCTCAAGTCCTTGTGGCTCTGATTTCTGGCTGCTTTTACTGTACAGCATTGCTCATTTTCAGGTGGTTCCTTAAGGAATTCTCTCCTACAAAGAGACTTGGATGACCAGACTTTAAAGACAAAGGCGTTTCTTAGGTTTTACAAATGTTTTGTTCTCTTCTGCTTAGTTTAGTACTAATCAGTCAACCAACCTTCTGAGCAGAATTTCAGAGGGTATCTTTTTAAGGGGTCTTTGGTTGGGGGCTTGTATATGATAGTTGGGAAGGGTGGTTTGCATGAATGGATTAACATGGGTCCCACTCAGGTGGATACTCAGTATGACTTCTTTACACCGTGAAATGCTTATTGGTCATGAACAAGTAAGAGCTAGAGAATCCAGTTTCCAAGTGCAGGTGCAGTCTCTTTGTATCAGGTAAAACTGTAAACTAACTTGGACTAATGTGATGCTGAGGGCGATGAGTGTTTTTTTTTTTTCCTAAGTGCCATTTATTTATGTCTATTTCACCTTTGGGTACTCACTGCATCACGCAACGTGATGTGTCTAGGGATTCACTTGATGCATTCTTATGGCTTAACAAGGAAAGAGCAGAGGCCTTGGGTAATTTCAGACTCCCTGAAATTCTTGAGCCCTTTTGGGTGACTGCACAACAAAATCAGATTGACATAGCCATGACTGGTTTAAGACTTTCAGGGAGGGAAACTTGATAGGAGATGGAAGAAGCTGACAGTTGTGAGGAATCCCTACACTTCTTAGATAGTTACAGGCAGAGAGTCCAGGTGAGTGGAGCAGCAGGCACAAGCATACCAAAGGATAGGGAGCATTAAAGGGGAGAGATGGCCAAACGTACAATGTATGACAGAGGATTTGGGTAGGATAAGGAATTAGTGGAAGCTGTCAGAGACATTTTCAAGAGCAATACCACAGTAGAACTTTGGAGGTTGAAGGCAGCTTTATGGTGAGGTGAACTGAGATGGGAGAGAGACAAGGAAGTTGAATGGTGTGGGGAAGGCAAGAGACGGGGTGATTGTAGAGAAAAGCTTTGAATAAGTAGATAATGCAGGACATATTTGAATGTTGAGGTCAGGAAGACAGTGAAGAAGATGAGGGATATAATGTGGAACAGTGTTGAGAATTGGATCAAAAATATGGGTGAAAGAATGAACTATTTCAGCCTCAGAGATGGCGGGAAGAGATTGAATGGAAGAAATTGGAAATGCTCATGCTTGATGGACTGAATGAAGTAAAAGAGCAGATCTCCTGTGAGGATGTAGAAACTCTCTGGGTGTTGCATATGGTAATGTACTCAACCGTTAACAGATAGATTGGAGGTTCCAGTGCCTTGAAAGAAAGATCTGGTGATCTGCTTCTCAAAAATCAGGACCGAAAACCTATGGAGCACAGTACTATGACACAGATGGAGTCACCATAAGTCAGAGCTGACTCAATGGCAACTTTCCCCCCCCCCCCCCAGTGAGACTGTGGAAGGTGAACAGAGGTGGGCTGTTGACCTGAAAAAGATAGTAGAGATTTAAAGCAGCTGCCGTGAGGTTGGGAAGGAAGGTTTATAACCTAGCTCTAGCCTCCTGTGGAAGTAATTAACACCACTCCATTCTTCATTTAAACAGCTTCTAGAGGGTTAAGAGATCAAACAAATCCATATGTATTTATTTATTGTGCCCATACAATACTCCAAAATTGTGCTGACTTTCTCTCCAAAGCATCCTCTTGGTGATTAGTCTTTCTCGTTTCTCTAGTTGCATACTAGAGAAGGCTTCAGTCAGATGCAACCAACCTTTAGACCACAGACCACCTGCAGATCTTGTTTACGTGTGCCTGAGCCCAGAACGCTCGGTAAGCAGTTACTATGAAGAGGAAGCAGCTATGACTTTTCAAATAATGGATTCTGGAATCATGAGTAATTCCCAGGTTTCTAGTCCAAATATTGACCCACTCGTTAAAGTACTTAGGAAGCTTTCTGGACCTCCTTTTGTATCCCTACCATTGTTCACCTGACACTGGGGAGGACCTCGGGAGAAGAGAACTAAATGGTCAGCATTCTGTGGAATCCATCTACCAATCCTTGGGGGTGAATAGCTTCCTTATCGTATTTCTCTTAATAGAGTCATCATTTCCTCTATAATTTACTGAAGAGCTGTAATGAGGATTAATTTGACCCCTAGGACATGGTGAATTGTTCCTACTATTGACAAAAGCCTATGTGTAATTTGAAACTCTCAGAGTTCAGGGAAAGGTCAGGGGCTATTAGCTTACAAGCTGCTAGAAGAGTCAGCATTTGTGTGAAAGGACACATTTGGCTCAGCTCCTGGGGTGTCTGTAAAAGCCCTAGAAAGGTTTCTTGTGTGGATGTGTGAGCTCTGGGCTTGGGCACCAGAGCTGTTTGTTGTACAGGGAGCAAATCTCAGATGATCGGCAATTAAGCAATTGTATCACTCAAGACAAAGTGATAAAGCTCTGTTTTAACAGATTTCAAGGGCAGACAAGTCTTTTGGTTGACATGATTTTTCTGGCAGGGGTAGGAAAACAGTGCTAGAAGTCACAATAATTTCTATATACAAGGCCTTGAGCCAAAACAAGACACAGCTGGTCCCTGAGTGGAGAATTACCAGTTGCCATTGAGTTGATTTCAGCTCAGAGTGATTGCATGTGCATCAGAGTAGAACTGGGCTCCCTGGGGTCTATGGTGGCTGACTTTTTGGAAGTAGATTGCCAGGCTTTTCTCCCAAGGGACTTCTGGGTGGACTTCAAACTTTTGGTTAGTAGCAGAGTACGCTAACCCTTTACCTGGAAACTCTGGATGGAGAATCAACAAGGGCAAATGAGTGTTATGAATCCTATAGAGAAAGATGGGAAGGTCTTAGAACTAGAACTCTCTTCATTTTTTTCCCTAGGTCTTTATTCCTTTTTCATCTTGGTAGGTAATTTAGGCCTTGTGGATTTTCTTCTTCCTTTGGAATGGCAGATAGGAAATAGAACTTAAACAGTAATTACCAATTGAAGGCAGCCTGGAGGAAGTTTTTACCTGCAAAAGGAGCTGAGCACCATCAAGCTCTTCTATGAGTCGGAATTGATTCAACAGCCATGGGTTTGGTTCTTTTGTTTTTGATGGGAGTGAGAACAAGAGTGAGTGATGGCTATACAACATAATTTGTTGTATTGCATTGCTCAGAGCCCTGTTGGCATAGTGGTTAAGAACTCAGCTGCTAACCAAAAGATCATCAGTGCAAGTCCTCCAGCCACTCTTTGGAACTTTATGGGGTATTTCTGCTCTTCCTGTAGGGTCACTGTGAGCTGGAATCAACTCAGCAGTAATGAGTAACAGAGTTATAGCTTAACAACAGGACTGTGGAGCTTCTATGAACAATGCAATGGGATATAAAATGACTTTTTAACTCAAAATTCTTTGTCACACTTTTAGTTAAAGACTAAAATTTTCTACCAACTCAACCCAGTTATCCCCTAACACTAGTCCCCCACTAAGGAAGGCTGAGACTGGTGTTCAGACTCTGGAAGGACAAATTTGCTGAGAAGGAGCTATGTGGAGGACATTGATCGTAACATGGGAACACTGTGAATAGGCCATCCTGCTGTCTCATTCTCCGAGCTCTTGGGGACACATTGATAGCATTGACAATCCTGTTTCTATTACTCTGACACTTCTCTCTGTACCTCTATCAAGTATCTATCACCTGCTGCTGTAGTGCTTGAAGGTCACTCATTTGGAAAGGGATGAAAACTTAATCCCTGTGCTGGGCCTGACCATTTGTTGAAGACCTCAGATACTCAATTTGTACAGGTCCCAAGCTTCTACTTTACTGACATGTACTGCCTTTGGGCTACTTTCCGGCTGTCTGTGCAGCAGTGTTGGTAATTGAAATCCCCTCTGCTGCTGATGTAGTGATTTGGCTCTGTGCTCATGAGTGTCCGTGCCTTCTGTGTGCTCCCCTGCTGTTTCCAGACTGCCATCCTCTGTGCCAGCGCTGTGCAGCTGATCTCCACAACACCGGGAGTGTTTGCCTTCAGTGCCAGAATGCCCGCTACCTGCTGCTGGGGGACCACTGTGCTCCTGGCTGCCCTTCTGGATATTATGCGGAGAAAGGAGCTTGTAAAAGTAAGTGCTAGACGTGGGAGCTTTTCCTTGGGCTGTAGTTGAGAAGCCTTGACCTTTCTGAAAGAGAGAGGAAGCAGAAAGTACAGTTTGAGACTGTAAACCACATCAGCTGATGCCCTGAGCGTCAGGGCTTTTCTCAGTGGTGTTTGGGATGCTGCTGTGGAAGGGAGTCTGACTTCACAAGTTCTGTTTATGTTTCATTTCCCTCTGCAGAATGTCACTCCTCCTGCAGAACCTGCCAGGGCCGAGGACCCTTCTCCTGCTCCTCATGTGACACCAACCTGGTTCTGTCCCACACTGGAACATGCACCACCACCTGCTTCCCTGGGCACTATCTGGATGACAGCCATGCTTGCCAGCGTAGGTTTCTAGTTTATTTTTATTTGTTTTTAGTGCACTTTCTCTCCTTTTCTACTCTTCTGAGGTCACCAAAGGAAATGTGAAGTTCTTGCTTGCAAATTCTCACTGGGTAGCCTTCATTTTCTTAAAAAGAGAAAGAAAACCAATCTACAAGGGCAAAATGGGTGTCATTACCAGTAAACCAGTTGCCATCAAATTGACTTCAACTGGTGGTGACCCCATGTATGTTAGAGCAGAACTGGGCTCCATTGGATTTTGATGGCTGATTTTTTAGATGTAGATTGCCAGGCCTTTCTTTGGAGGTGCTTCTGGATAGACTTGAACTTCCAGCCTTTTGGTTAGCAACTGAATGTGTTAGCCGTGTGTACCACGCAGGGACTCTGTTATCCCAGAAGCAAATTACAACTCAGCTATTTGCCTAATTCAAGTGCTGGGTCTTCTCTGCAAACACCAGCTCTGTGATCTTGGGCTGGTCACTGAACCTGTTTAAATGAAGGTATCAGTCTATCTTGTCTTTAGGGTTTCTTTCAGCAAACGAGTTCCCTGATCTGTGCAGAGAGTGTAGCCTGTTCTTGTACACAATGGGTGACCTAAATTCCTCTCTGGATTTAATTTGTTCCAACATGTATTTGTTGAATATCGGCTGTTTGTAAGGCCTTAGCTGCTGTGGAGCATTCTGGGTTTGCCCAAGGAGGTGTTATTGTGTCTTGCATGAGCCTTTCTTGTATATGTGTCTTATTTCTCAAATATAAATCAGAATGTTATTAATTACTATGAGCCAGATACAGACAAAACTACCTACCACCATCAAGTTGATTCCAACTCACAGGGACTCTATGGACAGAGTAGAAGGCACAAACAGTGAGGAAAAATTAGGGAAACAGCAAATCTGGGTGGGCAAAAAATTAGGAAATTCTTCACAGATGAGGGAATATTTGTGATAGGCTGAGGCAGTTTACTTTATTTCAATTTCCGAAGTGTCATTTGCAAAAAAATAAAATTATCATGCTTTCCCTTTTTGAAGACGATAGTTAACAAATATAGTACTGATATCTCAATTTTTTTGTTCTGAGAAGTACCGTGTTGAAGGCATTTGAGAGTGGCTGTTAGAAGGGTCAGTTCTAAAGTCAAATGACTTAAGTTCAAATCATAATTTCCACTTATCAGCTTCTGTGACCTGGATCAAGTTAACTTTTATGCCTCCGCTTTTTTATCTATAATAGTATCCATAATCTAATATTGTTACACTTAGCACAGACCCTAGCGGAGAATAAGTTCTCAGTGTAGATTAGCCATCATAATCATCATCATCTAGAATATGAGGCAAAGGGAATAATAAAAGATATTTATACTTTCTAGACAGATATTACTTTTAATTCATTGAGATGCCTACAAAGATTTGCATTTGCCTTTGACGTGTAGTTGTGTGGAGCTCACTTGCTTCTTGGAAGCTAGGGCAGCGATGCTTTGTCTCCCGTGCTTTGGATGCGTTACCCACAGGGACCAGTCCCTGGAGACGGACATTATGCTTGATAAGGGAGAGGGTCAGCAAAACCAGAGAGAGGTCCTCAGTGAGCTAGACTGACACAGAGGCTGCAGCAGTGGGCTGAAGAACAGAAACGACGGGGCTGGGAGGACGGCACAGGGCTAGCTGGTGTTTGTCCTTCTGTCTTGCTTGGGATCCCTATTTGTTGAGCTGACTCGAAGGTATCCAACAACAAATGTTGCATCACCTGTCCAGATTCCAGAGATAAAAATCTTCTCTGGGCCAATGAGAAGATTTCTTTACTTTCTTGTAACAAAAACTGTGCTTGGTATATATCACCTGTCTGCCAGAATCTGTAGATTCTGTAATACAAGAGACACGAATGAAATACTTGCGTGTTCCTCCTCGAGAGCGAGAGAAATGATGGCTTAGATTTATGAGGCTCTTCACAGCAGTGGAATCACAAAAATCAAAGTTCAGAAGAAAAAATAGCATCCCTGATATGGAGTATAGGTGGCAAAACTATGTAGTGTTGAGATATTTCTCTTCTGGAAAGCTTTTGCCCTCGCACAGGGTGACCTCTGCACAGAGGTATTTGTTGTGTTTGCATGCAAATAAAATTTTATAGAATGTTTCAGTTGAATTAGGAATCTCCTGGTTTTAGTCCTTTGCTAAGGTTTAAGGTACATTCTTTCTAAGCCTGAGTAAAGTATGCTCTTAGGCTGGAATATTTGGGTTTCTATTATATTTAAAAAAAAATTAAAGATGCCTCTTTCTAGTACTCATCATTGTAGACAGTTACTAAAAAGTAAAAAACCAAGCCCATTGCTATCAAGTCAGTTCTAACTCAGAGCAATCCTGTAGGACAGAATAGAAAGAGAATTTCCATGGATCCCCTGTTGGATGGGAAGTGCCAACCTTTTGGTTGGCAGCCATAGCATGTAACTACAGTGCCACCAGGTTTCCTAGACAGTTGTAGACATGCTAATTGTGGAAACTGTACCAGAAAGGACTTTTGAAGATACATGCTCAAGACTAGGAGGAGGCATTGATGACCATGCTATAGAAGACAGTAAGAACTGAAGAGCTGCCTTCTGAAAAAAATGCCGTCATTTTGAATTTTTCAAATGAGCCAATGTGGTAGATATATACTTTGGCTCTAAAAGTTTCTAGGAATTATGTATTTTAACTCACCTCTAAATTTTAAGGATGACCAGTTGAGAAAAGAACTTTGAAAAAAGAGATCATAAATAAGGTTCTTGGTACTTGAAACCAGAGGACTTTGGAGCTGGTAGAGAACTCCCCGACTACCCATGCCACCTGGCATCTTGGGCAAGGATGCTTTCACCCTTTCCCTCAGACATCCACTGAGGAGAAAGGAAGCATTTCTTTTGTTGTGGACTATAGCTGTGTGACAGTTCTTTCTGCTCAGCCCTAGAACTTCCTTCAGGAGTAATAGGAAATATGTTTTCTCCCTTATCTACATGATTACCTTCAAAGGTTTGAAATTAACTATCATTTCCTACCTAAACTTCTCTGCTTCAGGTAGAACTGAAGCCAATGGAGTATTTAAGCAAAACTGAATGATAATCTCAGGTGATCTTTCAGACCTACTCAGAAAACAGGCCTAGTTCAGAGGAAGACTCGATCACTTGTAAGTCCCCTCCTGCTCTGTGAACAATAATTAAAATACATCCCTGCTTTCTTCACTGGTTTCTGGTCTACTCGTCACCTTCTACACTGTCCTCTTGACATTCTCTGTGAGAACAGGGACCTTAGAGAGTTGTACCAGGTACTCCAGCTGTGATCACACCAGCATACTTTGTGACAGGTTTAATGCTTTACATGATCTAAATATAAGAAGATGCACACTATTCCTCTCTGCTCCATACATGACTCATTCTCCCAACGGTCTCCTTTCCCCTCTTCTCCACCTACTCCCCTTCCTCCAGCCAGAGGTCAACAGGGTGATATCCTATACATACATAGAACCATAAAGTGCATCCAATATATAGTCACTCTGCATCACCAAGTCCAATCCATTCGTGTCATGGAAGCTGCATATAGATGGGCATGTAAATTTATATGGGAATGCACATTTTCACTCAGTCATAATAAAAAATTAAAATTTAAAAAAAGATGCAAAAAAATGCTTCTTATCCACATTTGTCCTGAGATGGAAGCTCAAAGCCCAAGCCAAGCCAAGTGCCGTCGAGTCGGATCCGACTCATGGCGACCCAAGGGACTTTGATATGTGAGATCTACTTGCTGGGACACAAGATCAGTCCTTTACTGATGACCTTGGAGACAGCTAAAGGGTTAAGTGATAGAGGGACGACCAACCCACTGCCCTCAAGTTGGATCAGACTCATAGCAACCCTAGAGGTCAGAGTAGAACTGTCCCGTAGAGTTTCCAAGGAGCCCCTGGTGGACTTCAACTGCTGACCTTTAGGATGGAAGACATAGCAGTTAACCCACTATGCCACTAGGGTTTCCAGAGGGACATTTCCAGGAAATGGCTGAAACCTCCTCTTGTGCAGTATGACACTGCTGGGCCCTCCAAGTCCTCCATAAGGTCTTTCAGCATTTCAGAATGAATCCACTTATTTTAGAAGTCAGTGAGAGAACTTGGTTATACATTGAGGTACTAAAGGGAAATAAAAGACTGTACACAAGAATTCAGAATACAGAGGCCAGGAATATGAAGGCTTGAGAAAGTAAACCACTGGAAACAGATACCCAGGGAGGGCACTAGCCTGCTCTGCAGTCTCAGGACCTGGCATTTTGAACCTACATTTGTACTTCATTGTCAAGCAAGAGGGTCCAGCTGATATTTAGGCGACATGAAGGCTCTTCAGTTGAAGATTGTGTTTGTTTCGTTGATAACTATATCATACTTTTGGTTTTCATTAAGCTTTTATTTAGCTAAAGTTCGTAGAGTTACTTTTTATAGAAACTGCTGGTTAGATCAGTATTCCCTGTCCTTTATTTGGTTTTAAAACATGAATATAACAATTTTCTTATCATTTGGCTTATTTTATTTGATTCATTTTGGTTTGTTTTAAACTGGTTAATACAGCTTTGAATTGTTATTTTGCCAGAGTGAACTTAAATAAGGGTATTTTCTGCTTTCTTTGTTTTCATTAGTTTCTGCTTTCTTTGTTTTCATTAGTTTCTGCTTTCTTTGTTTTCATTAGTTTCTGCTTTCTTTGTTTTCATTAGTTTCTGCTTTCTTTGTTTTCATTAAAATTATTAATAGAAATATTGATCAGGTAAGAAATTAAGTCGTGATCGCTCACTGTAATACTCTACTAAAAGCATTTCTCTACCAATTACAAAGATTTACTGATCACTTTGCTAGTGTGTATTTCAGCTGTTAGTATATCCACCTAGAGCTACTGGGCTCCACTGCATTTTTATATTTGCAGGATTATCAGTGGAATCTTTGTCAAAAACTTTGCCAAAATTAAGATACTCTGTACGTAGAAATTCTAGCAAAAAAGGATGTAAGTTTAGTCTCATATATGCTTCTAGCAATCTAATTATTCCCCAAACTGTTTGAAAATCTAGTCAAGAATTTTCCAAGGCCCTTAAGTTGCCAACCTACATTTTCTAGTGAATATTTTACATCAGTGGCTTTCCCTGTAGGTAAAATGAGAGGACCCAATATCTTTGTATTTTTCAGGTGATAATTTCTCTACTCTTGTCACAAGCTTTAGTGTGCTGTAGATCTAAGTCTTACTTCATTGTTCTCTAGACTTTTCCTCTAACACGTACTTGAACAAGATTTTAGAATGTGACAGAGACGCAGGTGTTTGTATATATAATTACAACATCAGACGTCTTTCATTTATGTACCAAGTATCTGTTGAACACTTATGAGAGGTAGTCATCTAGATTCTGGGGAATATTATAGGAAACAAAATAAACTTGGTCTTTGTTTTCATAAAGCTTACAGCCTACAGGATATAGATGTTAATTAATTGCTGAAATATAAATTGCATGGCATGAAAGAAGTGTGTATAGGATGTTCTTAGGATCATGTAATTGGGGGCTTATTCTAGACTGGAGAATCAGGTAAGGTCTTCTCAAACAACAGATGGAAGTATGAGTGGGAGTTAAAGACAAGAGACTTGGAGGTTATGTTAAGAGAGTCCAAATATATACATTAGGATTTCTATAGGGTGAGATTAATGGGTGTCTTACGCTGAGTTCTCTAGAGAACAAAATGAATGAAGTGTATGTAGAGAGAGAGATTGGTTTATATCAATGAAACAGCTTACACAGCTGTAGAGGCTGGAATGTCCCTAGTACTTGGATTGGGATGTAGGTTTCTTTGGATTCATATAGCTACAGGGGCTGACAAACCCAAGATCTGCAGGTCAGAGAGCAGGGCTCCTACTCTCAGGCTGTGAAGATTGAGTAATTTCAAGATCTGCAGCTAAGCTGATAGCTCAAGTCCCAAAAGCTAGAGGTCAGATAAACAGGAGACAGCCACAGAATCCAGAGCAAGCAAAAAGCCAGTATACGTCATGTATACAGATCCACCTCCAAGGAAACTCTGTTTAAACTAATTGGCTACTCACAGCAGATGCAGTCATGGGAGTGGTCACACATAAAAGCTGAGAACTGTGGCCCAGCCAAGCTGACACACCGTCCTGACCGCCACAAAGGGAATGGCAGAAAAGCTGTATTTCCAGAAATGATGAGTGGGTATTTTCCAGGATTGAAGAATGGCATGAGTTCTTAAGTGAAAGTGTCCTCAGAAACCTAACCAATATGAATGTAAAGTCATTGTGGTAGATGCATAGGAAATAAATAAATAAATAAATAAAGTTTGGATATGTGTAAACCAATGAGGAGGCTGTAACAGTAGTCCAGCAAGAGAGGATAATGGCCTGAACATATTGGTATTTGTGGAGATGGAGAAAACCAAAAAGATCTGAGAGTTATATAGAAGAGTTAAACTAAATAGAAATCTGTGATTGATTAGATTAAGGGTGAGAGAAAGGAAGGTGTCAAGATGTATTCTAGGGTTCGTAGCATGAACAACTGAATAGATAGAATTGCTAGGTATTAAATTAGGGGAGGTAGAAGCGTGTGCAGATCTGAGGGTCATTCTTGAATGCCTGAATTAAGTGGCTGCTGAGAATTACAAGGATTCCTGTTGACACAGTGGTTAAGTACTTGGCTGCTAACCAGCAGGTCGGCAGTTGCCCACTCCAGCAGTTGCCCACAGTAGAACTGTGGGGCAGTTCTACTATGTTCTGTGGGGTCTCCAGGAATTGGAATCAATTCAACAGCCATGAGTTTGGTTTGATTTTAGGAATTACAACTGGGCAAACCAGTAAACCAGGTCACCTTTAAGTCTTCTATATCTTAAAATGTGGGTTTCCCCTGAACTCCACAGTGAAGTTAGAGGCCAATTTTAGTCTTGCATCATGTAGAAGTCTGAGTCCACATCACAAATTGTAGAGGGACTTGATTCCTTACAAAAGAACCTCCCTTCCCCACAAAAAACCCCTTCGAGTCGGTTCTCAGTCATGATGACCCTGTAGAGCAGAGTAGAACTGCTCCATAGAGTTTCCAAGGAGTGCCTGGCAGGTTTGAACTGCTAGCCTTTTGGTTAGCAGACGTATAGCTTAACCACTATATCACCAGGATTTACAAAGGAAGTAAGGTTCAAATAAAACTCTGCAGTGTAGTTCCAGAGATCTTGGACTAAGTATGAATCTTGCTGGTGAGTCACAAGGCAGTTCAAATGTGGGATTTCTATTCTTGGGCTTACAATTTATCTCCTCTGAAGAATAAGATGACCCTGTTTTTATTTTAGAAAATAAAATCATTTCCTGTTTGTCACAGAGGAGGGTTGTGAGCCATAATTAAAGAACAGGTTGGTTCAGGGCTTTGTTCCTTTGCAGCATCTGTCTAGGTTTGATTGGTGTTTCACTATTTGCAATTGTAATCATTTGGTTATTCTTTTCCTCTCTGCTCAGCATGCAACACACATTGTCGAAGCTGTGATTCACAGGCCAGCTGCACCTCCTGCCGAGATCCAAACAAGGTCCTACTCTTTGGGGAATGTCAGTATGAAAGCTGTGCACCACAGTACTATCTTGACTTTTCCACCAAGACATGCAAAGGTAAAGCTCTTCCTAAATTGTGTTAAGGAGTCTTTTATCCGCTGATGCCCATTTACTGTACATGTCCATTCCTTCACATTGGGAAAATACCTTTCATTATATATTTCTACTTTCTTTGATGATAACAAGAAGTTGTGATGTGTGTGTATGTATGAAGCCAACATTTTTGAACAGCACTATATGCCAGACATTGTGTTGTTGGTGGTGTCCTTTGCTGGTGAGTCCCTTCCAACTCATGGCAGTCCTACACATAATAGTGGGAAATGTCACCCAGTCCTGTGCCACCTTCGTGATCATTGGTACATTTCAATCTGTTGTCATAGCTCTTGTGTCAGTCCATCTCGTCAGGAGTTTCTTTGGTTTCCTGTGGCCTTCAATCAAGCATGATGTCCTTTACTAGCAAGTGGTCTTTTCTGATGACACTTTCAAAGTAAACAAACTTCGAAATCTCCTTCACTGAAGGAGCATTCTGGTTGTATTTTTTGTAAGACTGATTTGTTGATTTTTCTAGCTGTCCACAGTATATTCAATATTCTTTACCAGTGCCATGTCAGGAATTTTTGTGCTGTGGTAGTTTGCACGTTGCTTTGATATTAAGAGCTGTACACTGGTTTTTCAAATACTAGCAGGTTCAAGCCTTATGTATGGGTTTCAGCAGGACTTACAGACTGCTAAGAAGAAAGGCCTGGCAAGCTACTTCCAAAAATCAATGAATCTGACACACATGGGGTCACCGTGGGCAAAATCAATACAACAGCTACAGAAATCAGCTAATGACAATGTATGGGTATTGTGCTAGGTATTGATTGATTTCTAGACCAGTGGTGGCAAGCTGGAAACCCTCAGGTTCTATTTGACCAACAGACGTGTTCCATTTGGCCCACCTCATGTTCTAGTGTTTTAAATATTTTAATGATTTGCCGTTTAGAAGTCAAAAGATTTCACATACAAATTGAGACTCTCAGTTTCTTTGGAAAAAGTCAAAAGCTCTCTCAACACTTAATCTACATTTCTACAACAGAAGATTGGA
Source organism: Heterohyrax brucei (assembly GCA_028571685.1). Taxonomy (NCBI): domain Eukaryota; kingdom Metazoa; phylum Chordata; class Mammalia; order Hyracoidea; family Procaviidae; genus Heterohyrax; species Heterohyrax brucei. The sequence continues at coordinate 112,782,856 of CM053143.1, read as the reverse complement.
TGGAGCATGATCTTCATCATTTCCAGACACCCCCCACCACCCTCTAGTCCTTCACCCCAGGGCTGTTTCAAAGATTTACATTACCTTTCACAGCCCTGGAAACCCTGGTGGTGTAGTAGTTCGAATCCACCAGGCACTTCATGGAAACTCTATGGGACAGTTCTCCTCTGCCCTTGCAGGGTCCCTATGAGTCAGAAATTGGCTTGATGGCAGTGGGACTTTTTTGGTTGAAGGCCCTGTAGGCATTTGTGTTTACAACTATGGATTGCTAGACTGAGAGCGCCTACAGGGGTCAGGAAATTGTGTCTGATTTGTTCATCTCTGCTTAGCATTCTTAAATGAGTCAAAGTGTGTTACTGTCCTCAGGGAGTTTATAAGGAGATAATGTTCTCCAGTGGTTGGGGTTTTGAGGCTTATGCTCTCTGAGAAGTCCTTGGATGATAAAACAAATAGTATGCTCTGCCGGTAACGAAAAGGTTGGAGGTTCAGGTCCCCCCAGAGGCACCTTAGAAGAAAGGCCTGGTGATCTACTGCCCAAAAGTCCGCTACTGAGTACCCCATGGAGCACAGTTCTGCTCAGGCACACATGGTGTTGCCACGTGTTGGGGCCAACCCAGCAGCAACTGATTTATGGTCCTTGAATGGATGGCAGTGCTCAGCAAGGGAAAAACAGTTAAAGAACTGGTTTCTTGATCCTGTTCCATTTCCCTCCTCCATCCCAGCCTCCTTCCAAGTTTCTCTCTGTCTCTGTTCTGGCAGAGAAGCTAGGGCTTGGATATGGAAGTCAAACATCTGTCGAGTAAACTTGGGATGCTTTAAAGAGTTTGCAAAATTGCACACTTTTCCATTGCCAGAAAATTTTACTTGGTTGTCTACTTAGGTGGTCTACTCTGCTCAGGACCACAGAAGCTTTTTCCTTTTTTTCTTTCCCATTCTAACCAGGGACAGTCAGTTATGGTAAAAAAAAAAGATTATCACAAATCTTCCCCATTGTAAATGATTAAATGATTTTATAACTCTGTTGGCAGTTTTCAAGACTCTGTTTTAGTCATTTTTACCCTCAAGACTGATGCCGCCAAATAAATAAGGGAGATTAACTCTCTAAATCTCTTTTGAAGCACATGCGTGATCTTGCACATTTTCCTGCTTCTTTGGGACTGAGGAGTATTGCATCAAGGTAGAGGGAAAGATGGCTAAAGAGAGGCTTCCCCAGCTTCTTAGAAGAGAGAGAGGGAAGGAGAGAGTTGCTGAGGCAGCACTGAATGGAAAGATGTTCTCTAAGAAGAACAGTACAGCAGTGAGCATTTATTGAGCTGTTACTATGTGCCGGGTATTTTGCTAAGTCCTTTACATTCATTATTTTACTTAGTCTTTGTGATAGGCTGATGAAGCAGGTTATTATCCCCAATTTTACAGAGAAGAAAACCAAGAGTTGAAAACTCGTAAGAAAGTTGTGTAGCATGATGCACATAAAAAGTGACAGAGCTGTGGCTTGAGTGCAGACGCGGCCTAAGTACTTAGCTGTGATATTTTGTCACATATTTCTTACCTAAAGGGTTTACCCATTAGAACCCTGACCCTCAAACATGAGTTTTCTGACTGCATCGCTCTTGTCTGGACCAGTAAAAATGACTGCCTTAGGAACAATGACAGAAGGAGCAGCAACAGTGGGAACGTGTTTTTCTGGGTCCCAATCCCTGGGACTCCATAGGAGTCGGGTTGGGCCTGGTAATCTTTATTCCTAATAATTCCTCCACGTTTCTTAGTCGCACATCCAAGGCTAGATCCTTCTGAGCTGAAACATATGCTCCCTGAGGACAGGTTCCATGCTCACAGCCTTCAGAGCCACCCTGTTCAGTATTCTGCATCTCAGAATATGTATTAAACCGTTAAGCCACAAAGCAGTTCGACTGCCCTAGATTAGATCCTCTTTTGTTCCGGCAAGCCCTCTTTTCTCTGAACAGTTCTTTTAGGCCCCATTTAATTCACACACTGTTGGTTCTTTCTGTCTTGCTGGTTGACACCTGACACTGAGTCGTGCAGCTGGTGTCTGTGGTGGCAGCAGGTGCCTTCTCCGTTGAGTCTCTGATATCTTGTTACCTGTCAAGCATTTGTGGCCCCCCTGAACAGGCTTTGGGTGAAGACTCGGTGGCATGGCACAGGGACAGCAAATTCGGGGGCCCAGTGAACAAGATAAGGTCAATCCAGCTCTTCAGCAACCCTGCTGACATGCGGGCTGCACATGAGCGTGAAGTGCTCCTTGCACATGTCTGTGTTGGACATAATTAGGAAACATTAAACCACAGAGAAGCATTTGGGCTGCTACAAGCAGAGACTTTGTTAGAGCTCATTTCTCTGACATCTTCTCTTATGTCATCTCCACTTTTACCCTTTGCAACTACACACAATGTCCTCGTGTATTCATCTCTGGGACTGAGGGGGACAGAAAGGATGCTGATCTAATGAAGACTTGCTTTCTAGAGTGTGACTGGAGTTGCAATGCGTGTGAAGGGCCCCTGAGAACCGACTGTCTGCAGTGCATGGATGGGTATGTCCTCCAAGACGGGGCCTGCGTGGAGCAATGCTCACCGCCGTTTTACCGGGACCTGGGCTTCTGCAAGAGTAAGTGTCTGGAGCCCCCGCTGTGTGCTCACCCAAGATTCAGTCTCTTCTGGTTCTCATTGTTCCAAGAAGGAGCCTGTGGCAAGGTTCCATTCTCTGGCTTTTTATCCAATTCCTAGTTACTTTCCTAAGATCTTTTCTTGGTTACAGTGAAAATTTCCCTCTTACACTCGCTAGAATAAGACAGAGGTCAGTACAGGAAATGTAGCGGTGTATGGCCACATAAACAGTATGCTTTAGCCGTTACTCTTGGACTTTCTTGTTTTTAAAGTGTTTTTATTGTGATTGAGTGCAAGTTTAAAATTCAAGTCAGTTTGCCATTGAAAACCCTGAGCAGTCACCTCTGTGCAGCTCTACCTGCTCTCCTTACCCTGTGAAAACACATTCCTCCTCTCCGCTCTTTACTTCCGTGATCTACTCAACCAGTGCTTTTCTCCTCCTCTCCACTCTCTTCTCCAAAAAGAAATCGGTAGGACTGCCTCATGGATGCAGTAAACCATAAAGTACCCAAATCACCTGCATCACTCTGTGTCCCCAAGTCCAGACCCCTGGACTTTCTTAAAAACTGAACAGTCCTGCCTCCGGATGGAAAAGTCCATGTATTATCATCATCATTTGAGTGTATAGCAAGACCATATTCTTTCTCCTCGATACCTGCACACCTTGTACCTTACCATGACTTCTCTTGAGCCTAATATCCCCTTCAACCTCAATTTAGTACCATAAAATCCTCAGACCCTAAAATGCCCATGAGAAGTAGACAGACAGCATTCCCGTGAAGGAGTATACAGGGTCCTGTACTGACTTCACGAGTCAGGAAAGTTACTACTTCACTGAAGTAGTGCAGAGTCAAGGACTGGCTAGTCATAATGATGGCTAATGCCTGTCAACAACTTTATAGTTCGTAGATTTATTATTATTATTATTTCATTTGATCTTTTCCCAAGAGGGTAGATAAGACATTTTATTTCCACTCCCGTTTCATAGAGTAGGTCATTCACAGAGGCTCAGAAGTTGAATGACTAATTCTAAGTCGCCCAGCTGATAAATACAATAGTCACAAATGGAAGTGGGGCTCCTTGATATTTAATACAGTGCTTTGCCCAGTAGAATCCAGTGTGTCACTAGGATGGCCAGGAGCCCCTTAGAAAGACATACAGATTCCTGTTGACTGGGCTTTTGTCTTTCAGGCTGTGGTAGCTACTGTTTGCAGTGCCAAGGTGCCCATGAGTGTACCCGCTGTGAAGAGCCATTTCTCCTCTCGGAAGGCCAGTGTGTGCAGGATTGCAGAAAGGGGAACTTTGCTGACCATGCCAATCACAAATGCACAGGTAACATGCAGGCTGTGCTGAATACTTTGGAAAGAAGTGAGTGCAGCAAGTCAGTCAAGGATGCTTCTTCTCGGGTAACTGGGCTGAGCATCTGCATCAGAAGGAGAATGAAAACCCAAGGAGATCAGCCTAACTAACTGACGGCCTCTCAAGCACACCTAGGAATTTCTAGTTAAATAGAATACAGGAGTGCAGACCAATAATTCTCTTGCACAAATCAATATTGTCCCTCTGTTTCATGGAAACAGAGCCAACGTTTTATAGAATTTTGTGGAGTGGAAATTCTTTACTAAGTTAAGCTCTTACTTGAAAACAGAGTCTTAATCTCCTTTTCTACTGAGTCATCTGAGAGAATTTGTCCAGCTACTTCTCACTGTTCCTATCACAAGGAGGTACCTTGTGCCCCAATTTAAAGAACATCTGACATATAATTCTCACTAGTCAGCTGTGGTATTTTACGTTTCATCAAATTCTCTTCATATGCAGTATCTCACTTGGTACTCATAATGACTAAGTAAAATATGGCAGACATTATGAGCCCTGTTTTACAGGTAGAGAAAAGAGGGTTATAACTATTAACCAGGCAACTTAAGATCAGGCATTAAAACTGACTTTTCTGATTCCAATCCTGGGTCCTTTCCACTACAGTGTGCTGCCTCTCAAGGAAGCAGAAAAATTACAGAATAAACTATTTAAAGAGGATTATTAAGGACCACTGGTAGCCTAGTGATTCGGTGGCAGGCTACTAACCAGAAGGTTGACAGTTCAAATCTATTAGCTGCTTCACAGAAGAAAACTGTGATGATCTGCTTCTGTAAAGATTTACAGCCTTGGAAACTATATGGGGCAATTGAGTTCTACTCTGTTGTATACTTTGCTGTTATTAACTTGACTCAAATAAAAATAGTGTGCTCTTAATACCTAGCTCTACTTATCCATGAAAAATAGTAACAACAGCAGCAGTAATAATAGTAATAGCAGCAGGAGAACAGCAGTCTAGTGGAACTTTTATTGTGTGCCAGGCACAGTTCTGGTCTCTTTATAACACACATAATCCTCCCATTACTGCTATCTCCATGTTGGAGAAAACAGACAGTTAAAGGAACTTGCCCAAGGTATTACAAGCTAGTAAGTAGTAGAGGAAGCCCACCATCCATCAGTGTGTTGTACCCTGGTGCCTTGTGTGTTGCTATGGTGCTGGAAGCTATGCTGCTGCTATTTCAAATACTAGCAGGCTCACCCATGGTGGACAGGCTTCATTCGAACTTCCAGACTAAGACAGTGTGGGAAGAAAGATCTGGCTGTCTACTTCTGAAAGTCAGCTAACAGATTCTGCACAGGTAAAAGAATGTTGTCCAATATAGTGCTGTAAGATGAACCCCTCAGGTTGGAAACACTACATAATAGCTGCAACAGTGGGCTCAAACACATGAAAGGTCATGAGATGGCACAATGGGCAGTGTTGCATTCTGTTGCACGTAGGTTGTCATGAGTTGGAGCTGATGGAGTGACAGCCAACAACAGCAACAGCAGAGGAGGAGTGGAACCAGAAGCAGTCTACTCTCTCCATCCCCTAAACTGTCCCTCTTACAAGTCACTGCAATTACTTTCTCCAACGTTCCATCTTCATGCCACATTTTTGTATTCTAGTGTTCCAAGTGAGGTGTGCTCCTCTGTATTGAGTTTCCTTCTGCAGGTAAATCAGTTCCCTATGCAATCGAGTAGGCAAACTGTGGGAATTCTCTTTGGCTACAGTTGGAGGTCGTTTGTTTACACTCTTGTTCTTCTGGCTGCAGTCCTTTCATATCTCATCCCTGGTGGTCCTAGTGGGTGTCTGTGCCTTTGTTGTGTCTCTCACTGAAGTGTGTCCTCTCTTTCATAGCCTGTCCTCCAGGGTGCTTGCAGTGTAGCCACAGGGAGCAGTGTCACCTCTGTGACCGTGGGTTCTTTCTGAAGAGTGGCCGTTGTGTTTCCAACTGTGGCTTCTCCGGATCCTCCTTGAATGGGACATGTGCGGGTAAGTGCTTCTCCTCAGATGGTCTGGATTCACTGATAATTTCTCCATGAAAAGTTAAGTTTACAGATACATTTGGCTCAGGTGATGTAAAATGCAATATTTTTATTTTGTGAAAACCTTGATGCCACTAAGGAATAAAGGGCTATTTGTAGAATATGGAAAATTAAGAAGACTCAATTCCCAAGATCTGGCAAAGAAGCAATTTTTGTGATTTAAAAGTCACAACTGTCAGGTCAAAAACTTGATATAAACCTTATTTATGTTCCCGAACTAGAGCCATACTTAGAAATTATACGCACCCACACATCTTTGTGTATGTTTGTGTGTATTATAATGTAATATATGGCCATTACATCTCACACACACGCACACACACACACACAAAACCCCTTGCTTTCAAGTTGATTTCAACATAGAGAACTTATAGGACAGAGTAGAACTGTTTTTGCCACATAGTGTTTCTAAGGAGTGGCTGGTGAATTAAAACGGTCAGCTTTTTGGTTAGCAGCCAAACACTTAACGTCTGTATCACCAAGACTCCTAAATATATACATATACACATATATGTAACTGTATATAACTATATATATACACATAACTGTATATATATATTTCACCTATGTTCATGTAAAATATAGAGAGTTGGAAAATGTAACTAATTATTAACTCGATGGCACTGGATTATTTTTTTTTTTTAATGGGTGTTAAAATTGCCTCCTGTTACTGATGAAGTACACACAAAAGCTCAGAAGCTAAGGATGGCTTAGCCATAATGTAACTCCCAAGTTTTATTCACCTATAAAAATTTGGGAGTTCGAAATTAAGATCAAATTTAAATTGATTTCTATCTGCAGACCTTGTGTTTAGCAGCCGTAGCTCTCACCCGCTATACCACCGGGGTTTCCATGTTTATGTAAGCTTTCAGAGCTAGTAAGTAAGAGCAGGTTGGTGCATTCTTTTTGCACGCTGTGGAGATAAATTACAAGTATGCTACAAATGATGTGATCAGCCTGCTATCAGGCTTCACCATTTGAAGGGATTTCAAACTGCTTGACTTTCTGTTAAAAATATGGTCATTTGTTAAATAAAATTAATCCCAACTTAAACAACAAAGAGAAATTAAATTTGGTCTTAACTTTGAACCCCAGAACTTTCATAGGTGAGTGAAGCCTGGGAGTTACATTATGGCTAAGCTCTCCTTAGCTTTTGAGCTTTTGTGTGTCTATCAATAACCTGAGGCCTCTAAAGACACTAAGATTTCTCCACAGGAAAAAATACCTTGGGCATAGTTTACGAGGATCCACCTGGAAACTTCAAGTACTGGAGATTTAGCTTACTTCTCATGACATAATACAAGTCAACTTGTGAAAACAAATTCTACTTTAAATAGAATAATCTTACATTGGAGCTAGTCCTTCTGCACTTGGGCATTCTCATGTCCTGACTGGCTCAGTTGGAGGAGGGAACAATACTAATTAAAGTCCCAGCAAAACGACTGGCAAATTATGCCCATGTACATTCAAGGTGAGAAGCTCTGGGTTAGCAGAAGGCTTATCATGTAGAGGAGCCTAGAGTCTCAGTTATGTAGCTCTCAATCAACGTTACAAGCCCGTCTCTTAAAATACCGTGTTAGTAAATGTGCGAAGTGTGACATTTGAATTCATATGTTTTCCCAGGCAAAATACACACCCCTAATCTTCACGTGAATGGTTCCCTGACCCTTGCAATTGGTTCAATGAAGCCACTGGATTTTTCCTTCCTTATTGTCCAAGACCAAGATGACAGGGTCGAAGACCTCCTGTTCCATGTTGTGAGCACTCCCACCAATGGCCGGCTAGTACTCTCAAAGAACGGAAAAGAGGTGCAGCTGGACAAGGCTGGCCATTTTAGCTGGAAAGATGTGAAGGAGCAGAAAGTGCGTTTTGTGCACAGCAAAGAAAAACCCAGGTGACTCAACCATGCCTGCTTTGGCACCCCTGTCTCAGTCTCACTCAGTAGCAATCCCTTCTACTCTGGAGAAGACATGCTGTCCACAGGCACCCAGCACCTTCAGCTACCTGTCACAATGTTGCTGTACTTGCTCAGACAGTGTGCTTCTGTTAGAGAAATTGTCATTTTATCATGTAATTATGGGTGATTCTCTAATGTGACAGGAAAGTTCCTAATACAGTTACTCAGTTTCAGGACCCAGCAGAAACAAAACCAGTTGTAGACCCAGGTGTGACAGCTACTGCTTCTTCAACATTTGGGTGATGTGCTTGGGATGAGGGTGCGACAGAAGATGGAGTAGATTCTTTTCCAAGTATGGCATGTTCCCTAGAATCTCAGAGTTAGAAGGAAACTGAGCATCACAGTTCATGTTATAAGATTAATAGTGGTTAATTTCTAAGCCTGATCCAGTTTTCCCTGGTTGCCTAGCACACTTGTGGCTGTCTTCCCCACCCCAGCTGACATATGCTTTAGGAATGCAATTGAATGTTAGCACTAACCCAAGCAAATATAGCCCATGTAATTAGCAGAGTAAATCTGTTAAACTAAAATCAAAGAATGCACCCCAAGGATTAGCCTCTTGGATTATCCTTCACCCTGTTCTGCTTCATTAGACTATGTGTGTAAACATGGAATTGAAACCCAAAGGGGACAAGTGAATATTTACCACTGTCAACACCAAATCTGAGAATTGTTTTTAAAGGTTGGGCTTTACAGTATAGTTGTAGTGTATTTAAAGTATAGTAAAATATAGTTCTTAAGTATTTGTAGCACACCAGCACTCCACATAACTACACTGTACTGTCTTGAAATTACTTGTCAAAAGTATGAAGCTCCATAGACAACCCGTGCATGAATGTTTGCCCTCTTGTCTGTTTAACCTCTGTGAGCTCCTGTTGGAATCCTGGGTGGTGCAAATGGTCAGTGCCCTCCACTGCTAACTAAGAGATCAGAGGTTCACATCTGCTCAGAGATACTGCGGTAGAAAAACCAGGTGATCCACTTCTGAAAAATCAGCCCTTGAAAAACTCTAGGGAGCACACTTCTCTGACATACATGAGTCCAAGATGACTTGCAGCAACTGGTTTTTAACCTCTTACCACATTTTCTAGTAGAGTCTTACCTTTGCACTCCTAAAAGGGACAAAATTCTATTGCCGGGAAATTCTTGTAGTGCTCTCTCCTTCATGTGTGTGTGTGTGTGTGTGTGTGTGTGTGTGTACACATATATACATATACACATGTGTATATGAGTTATGGGTATAACTATATATATATACTCACAACTCTTCTCATTTGAATAGAGAGAGACAGAGAGAGGTAGATATTTATATGCCTACCCATAACTGAATTTTCTTTACTTTTGGCTACTGAAGTTCTAAAAATAAAACAAAGATTGAGATGAATATTAAAATAAGTTTGATAAGAAAATTGTGAAAAAAGGAAGTCATAGAAGTTCCTGAAAGAAACAAAAACAAAAGGAGCAACCTGCCACATAGGTTTGTGTTGGGTTGTTTTGTTTTCTGCATGGGAACTCTGACCACTGGCCATTATTTTTTAGGATTAGAATACTTCAGGACTGATTCCTTTAAGATTGAAGTGTTCTTGCAGAGCAAAAGAGAGCAGTAAACGTAGGTGTAGTGACCATGTTGCTCTGGCATTGCTGAGATGTTGAAACTGTTACTGGAACCTTAGTGCCAACAAAAGTCATTTTCCCCAGTAGGTTGGGAATAGCCGCTCCTTCTTTCCTCACTCAGCTGCTCCCGTCAGTTACTTTCTTCTAAAGCCAGCAGGTGGAGGTGGGGAAAGCCAGAATTTAAATGGGGAATAGAAGACAGCAAGACAAGGATACTTCTTTAAAAAAATAAAGATTTATTGAATGTATAATCTACGTTCAATACAATTCACTATTCTAAAGTGTACACTTCAATGAGTTTTGACAAATGTGTTCAGTCTTGTGACCATAATAACAACAATTCAAACATAGAAAAGTGCCATTACCCTGAGAAATACCCTTGTGGCTTTTAAAAGTCAGTCCTCCTCAGCCCCTCACAACTGATGATCTGTTTTTTGCCCCTGTAATTTTTTCTTTTCCAGAATATCATATAAATGGAATTATACTGTACATAGTCTTTTGTCTCTTGGTTTTACTATAATGCTTTTGAGATTAATTTACATTCTTTTATGTAGTTACTTCCAAGAATATCTTTTAAAGACTGTTTAGAACAATTTCCCTTAAGGTAGACTAGAATTCAAAAACTCCCATAAGGCTTTAATCATGTTTTACCAGCCAGCAGTGAGTTCTGTACTTGGTTCCACTTTAAAGGTGGGCAACTCCTATTTGTCTTCTATCAGTTGACTCTGAAACTGCTGAGACAACATACTTTCAAAGGAAGTAGAAGACATAGTATTAAGTGTAAGCTTCATTTGGTTCTCTCTATTAATTAAGACACTGGTTGCAAGTAATGGGATCCAACTGGAACTAAACTAGGCAAAATATAAGGCTTGTTATAACATTGTAAGGGTGGCTTAGATCTCAAAGACATCCAGGGCAGCTGGCTCCAGGGCAAGCCTGGAAGATAGAAATGGAAATAAGAAGCATTCAGGAGTCAGTTCTTCCTCTTGGCTTTGTATCTCTTCGCTCATCTGCCTCCTTCATGTCTCTTGAAGACTGGCTGGCTCTGCATTCTCCTCCATATGGTAAACTAAGTTTCCCTACAGTCATGTGGAAAGACTGACCATTGTTTTTTAAGCCAGTCCTAACTTTCCTAGGGACGAAAATCAACCATCCTTCCTGTTCACAATGAGAATATATGTGAGATTGACGGAGTCATTCATACAGACATTGTAAACATTGTTAGTGGGGGCCCACTTGCATGAATCAGGAAGGGATTGAGGAGGGGGTTTATAGGGAAGAGGGAATCATGAAGTGGTCATATACTGAAAAGTTGCTTTCTCTTCTCCTTTTTAACCTAGAGCACAAGGTCTGCCAATTAAGTCCATGAACTTAATTGTTTTAAGTGCTACATGCCTCTTTGCTGAATATCACTATGATCACCCTCCAAAGTACTCCCTTTGGGAACCCATGTGCCAATGTCAGTTTCTAGTCCACCCTTCAAAGCAGTTTTGGAACTCTTTCTGGAATGGCCACTGGGCACAGTGGCACTGTGGCAAGTTCACAAACTTAAATTGTGTAGTTGTCTGTGAGGGAGTTTTTAGCTAGTAAATAACTATATTGAAACACCCTCCCTACTCACCTGATCTGATGCCCAATAACTTTTTTCTTTACCCAAAGATAAAGAAAATATTGAAAGAAAAACATATTGATGCCATTCATGACCTCAAGGGCAATATAACAATAGCTTTGATGGCCGTTACAGAAAAAGAGTTCCAAAATTACTTTGAAGGGTCGACTAGGCGCTGGTGTTGGTGCACAGCTTTCCAAGGGGAGTACTTGGAAGGTAACCATAGTGACATTGAGGTATATAGTGCTGTTTCTGGAGTGAGTTCACAAACTTAAGTGGCAGTTGTTGCATATTACTCACCTGTCTTGGTTCAACAACTTGTTTTTCACACTGTTTGTGACCAATTTTATAAAACTGAGAAATCAAAATTATATGTAATTATATTATAAAGGGATCTAAGAATGTGTAATATGCATTTCATGGTACTTTATCTGGTGGTCTTTATTTATACTATGAATACAACATTACTGTAATTTTTGATCCAAATTCTTTCATGCATATAGCCTGAAAACATATTCCTGTTCTTTCTAAAGATTGATTTAATGATTATATTTTCTCATTCCTTTTTGGGGGATTTCTTTTAGGAAAGGTTACTTTTCCCTGAAAATTAGTGACCAGCAGTTCTTCTCTGAGCCACAGCTGATCAACATACAAGCATTTTCAACACAGGTAATAAAAATGCATAGCAATTAATAATTTCACATGCCTACCTAATTCTCAAGGGCAACTCAAGGTTTCTTGCAGTTATAGCAAAAATGATTGAGCTAAATTAAGCTTGGTTCATTTTCTTCGAGAAAAGTCACCGGAGTGACTTTTGGGCAATACAGCAACAATAATTACTAATACTTGTATAGTATTCTTCTAAGTGTTTCATATAAGTAATTCATTTAATACTCTTGCCAACTCTATGAGGTAGGTATGGTTATTATCCCCACTGTACAGATGGAAACTAAATCATAGATTAAACAACCTGCCTGTGGTAGTATTGCTAATAAATAACCAATATTTGAGCCCAGGAGTTAGAGATTCTGTATTCTTAACAACTACATTAGTCTTTGCTGAGTCTGATACTAACCCTTTAAAGTAATTTGAAGTTTTTCCAGTTGTTAGGACTTGAATTTTTTCCCCTTTTAGTGTTTTATTGTGCTTTAAGTGAAAGTTTACAATCCAAGTCGGTTTGTCACACAAAAACTTACACATATATTGCTATGCAATGCTAGCTGCTCTTTCCACACTGTGACAGCATACGCCTTTCCATCCTGTATTTCATCCAGTCCATTCAGCCAGCTTCTGTCCCTCTCTGCCCTCTCATCTCGCCTCTGGATAGAAGCCGCCCACTTAGTCTCTTGTATCTACTTAGGCCAGGGCTTTTCTCATTCTTCGATAAATGAATTTATCTAAATTTATTTCTCTCTTTGGATTATGAAATTGTCTGTCTTCTTTTGATGATCCATCATGCAGCTGGATTCCATTTAACTCAGTTTGCAGTATTTAGAGGATCTTGTTAAGGAGCTGCTTGAACGAGGTGCCTCTGTGGTCATCAGTCAAACAGCTGAGGTCAGCAGCTGAGGCGACTATGGTAGATGCTATAAAATTTAGTGTGATAGCCCTTCTGTTCTCATCATTCATCTCTGTCAAGTTGTATTTACATGTCCAGACACTCTGAGTAACTGGGTTTGCAAGACTGAACACCTGAGATGTGCAAAGAAAATAATAGAAGATACGTTTGTAAGTTGTAAACAGCAAGAGGGTAAAACTTCATCCTGGGAAGCCAAGACACCTACATAACCAGCTCTCAGAAGTGTTCTTAGTCATGATTGAAGGAAGGACACTAGATTATTGTTATTAAATCAGTGTCTGTATATCTTTGGTCCAAAAATGAAAAGCCTACACCGTGGGTATTTAGACTTGAACCAGAAGTGGCTACCAAGTGGTATTAACATTGCAGCTTTAACTCTTCTTGATGGCGCTGCTCACGTATGGGATGATTGAGGGTTGAAAAATTATTAGAAATTGATTCTAAGTTTATGTGACTTTGGAAACCCTGCTACATCTGCTAATCAAAAGGTCAGCAGTTCAAATCCACTGGGTACTCCTTGGAAACTCTGTGGGGCAGTTTGCTCTATCTTAGAGGGTTGCTTGTGACTCAACAGCCATGAATTTGGTTTTTTTTTTTTTAATGTAACACAGAGTTGGGTTAAGAATATGAATTTTGTCTTAATTAAAAACTAAAACATGGCCACTGTAACTATAAGCCAGAGGCCAACATCAGGATTTACTGACTTAGATGTTTCTTAACTCTTGAGCTCAAAAGTTTTATTGTTTTCATTTGGACTAATTCAGCTACTTCATTAGGTAAGGGCCCAAGCCCTAGCATAGATACTGGCAAGAAACTCCTTGACCCAAGAAGGTGAGTTCCTTGGTTTCCTTGAATTTTGATTCTTTGTTGTCTCAAAATCAAGCAAAGAGTGACAGAACATTTTTACTTGATTTATTAATATAAGAATTTTTAAAAATAATTTTAATTCCTTAAAGATGAAATTTTAGAAACAAATTCCTGCAACATTCCAGAGCCTCCTTGGGATTTTCTCATGTGAGCTAGTCTTTTTCATGTATGAATTTTGGTGTTACCTTTGACCTTTCCCCTCCTTTTCAGGGACCATTCATTCTCCTATAGAATCACAGCTTTGGAGTTCCTCAGGAATTCTGAGGAGTAGCTATCACCTAGTTACCCACTATGCGATTGTTATAATGATGCATTAGTTAGACATGACTTAAAAGGATACCGTAATTTCTAGGAGGCCAGGAACATTCTTGGATAGTTTTAAAAGAAAGTCATTTGGACAAAGGAAGGCAGTGTGCTAAGAAAAGCCCTAGATGGTTTAACTTCAAACGATATAAAATACCTAGGAATGTTTTCTTTGGCTCCTGGTCTTGACTCGTTTTGTGTGTGTGTGTGTGAGAGTTCTTTTCTGTTGTGGTTCATTAACTCTTATCTCTGTGAAAGAATATTTTATCTGCTTATTTAAATTGGTGGGGGAAAACCTGACAATCCTTAGAAAAGTACATTAAATTTTGCTTTATTAGGAGTGCAACATGAATTAACAAAGTATTGCCTTACTCTCTCAGACCATAAACTTGTTAGGCTTTACAACCTGAGTTCTGTTGGGCTCTATCAAGATTCAGATGAGAGAACTTCAGGAAAATTACTGGAAGAACCAAAAATAGCATGGATTCAGAGTGCAGAAATATCTTATTCTGAGTTAGCATGCTGCAGTGTATCCTGAAGTGAAATGTTTCATTTCCAAGCATGAGTCCAACAAGTCTCTGCCCCTTATGAGTCTTTGTTGGAGACAGACAACCGAGTGGCTTCTGTGACACTAAGCTGACCTCAGTTACAGTGAACCTTAGTAGCAGACCTTTTATTGGTGGGGGATATAGTGTACATCAAGAAAGCAAAGAAATAAAAAATGTAGACTCAAGCTGCTCTGGTTGATGGCCTCTTATCCAGACCATGGCTGTGGCTTGGGGAACCTCTAGAACCTAAAGGCGTGAATGACAACTGCAGTTGCTGTGATTACCATAGCTGACCATGCCTCTGACAAACATTTTCCTATGGAGCAAGCAGTTTGCAGGACTGTCTAGATTTCCTTAGAAAGCATAGAAATACTAGCCATGTTACACACAACTGGGATCGAGTCCATCCAGTTGTCCTTCTTTCCCTGCTGAATGACACCTCTTTCCCTCCTTCCCTTCAACTCTGCAGGCCCCCTATGTGCTGAGAAATGAAGTCCTCCACATTAGCAGAGGGGAGAGGAGAAGCATCACCACCCAGCTGCTTGACATCCGAGATGATGATAACCCACAGGATGTGGTCATCGAAGTGCTTGATCCTCCACTTCATGGCCAGTTGCTCCAAATGCTTCGGGCTCCCGCAGCCCCTATCGATCACTTCCGGCTGGATGAGCTCTCTAGGGGCCTGCTCCACTATGCCCATGATGGCTCAGATAGTGTATCGGATGCTGCAGTCTTGCAGGCCAGTGACGGGCACTCCTTCAAAAATATACTGTTCCGCATTAAGACTGCACCCAAGGTAGGTGTCATTTCTAGAGCTAAATGTGAAGTTTCATGCCCTTATTATTTTTGCTGCCCCCATAAAGTTAAAATACAAATAGTTATTCATTTATTTGGGAGCTCAGGTAGTGCAAGTAATTTGTAACAACTACTAGCTGAAAGGCTGGTGATTCAGATCCACTCAATGGCTTCACAGAAAAAAAGGTTTGGCAACCTGCTTATGTAAAGATGACAGCAAAGAAAACCCTGTGTAGAAGTCTTTCTTTGTTGCAGACAACCGACCGGATTCCGAGACACTAAGCTTACCTCCATTACAGCAGACTTTAGACCTTGCTTTTGGCAGGGGATGTACTGTAAATCAAGAAAGCAAAGAAATTAAAGATTTAAAAGCAAGTGGCTCTGGTCAATTCAGTGGCAGCTAACAACAACCATTCGTTTATTCAAACATGTACTAAACACCTGTTATTTGGGTGCTTAGGAAATTCAAAGATTTACAAGGTTTGACAATTAAGTCGGTGAATGTAATCCTTCTAAGTGCTGCATACCTCACTGATGAATATCACTACAATCACCTTTGAAGTACTCCACTTGGGAAGCTATGCACCAATGCCAGAACCTAGTCCACACCCTTCAAAGCAATTTTGGAACTCTTTCTGGAATGACCACTGTGCTTAGTGGCACAATGGCAAGTTCACCAACTTAACTATACAGCCTGTAAGGGACTTCTTAGGCAGGAAAAAAGTAACTGTATTGGAATACCCTCCCTTCTCACCTGAGCAGGCCCTCAATAACTTTTTTCCTTACCCAAGGGTAAAGGAAATACTGAAAGAAAAACATTTTGATGACATTCAGGACATCAGGGGTACTACAAAGACAGCTCTAATGGTCATTCCAGAAAACCAGTTCCAGAATTGCTTTGAAGGGTAGACTAGGCCCTCGCGTTAGTGCGTAGCTTCCCAAGGGAGTACTTCAAAGGTGACCATAGTGACATTCAGCAATGGAGTATATAGCACCTTTTTTAGGACGAATTGCTGAACTTAATTTTCAGACCTTGTATAGAACATATTTCTCAGTCTCTCAGAGGGCATTATCTGTTTTGTTCAACGTCGATTCAAAGACCCATCCCCAGATTTTCTACAAAACAAGAAACTCTCGTTTTTTGTCTGTTTCTGGAGTTACTCGTCATCTGCTGACCCTTCTCTGCCACCTACGCCTCTGACGTAGGACTCAAGGGCATCCCTGTGCATGTCTGCCCTTTGCAACAGCTCAGGAAGCACCAAGGTGAGAGTCAGTTAATCTTAAAGAGTTCAAAAGGATGAGTTCAGCCATCTGTCGGCCAAACTGAAGTGGGCAGAAGGAACGCCGTCTGTTAGCAATGGTGAGGAGTCCTTGACCCGTAAACAGCAGTGTTACCTAGCCTGAGTCATTCATGTGGCGACTTTCAGATGTTTTTGCCATATCTACGTGAACCTTTACTGTTGTTGATATTTTTCTTTAAATCCACTAATTTTTTAATTGTGGCCTTATCATAGTAAGTACTACCTTTGAAATCATGAGTTTAGTGCAGAATTATATTTTTTTCTAAAATATTGAAATTAACATATAACTTTTTCTTTTTTTTTTAATTCATCCTTGGAGTCTATAAAATGTTCTTGGATTTACCAATGAGATGGATATCAACACTTGGGAGAAATAGTGGACTAATCCATACTAGACCAAAAAGACTTATTGAAAAACATGATCAAAACTGTTTATTATTTGGTAATAGTTCACTAGAAGCCCTTTTCTCAGTTGTAGGAAGAATGACTCTTTCCTGTGGTGGTAGATTGAAAGACTTACAGTTCTTTGAACTTTTCATTCCAAATAGCAGTACCCACTGAGGTGTCACTAATGATTAGCGCAAGAAATTGATTTGCTGAGGACGGTTAGAAATCACTTGTCGCTTTCACACCAATGATCACTCAAAATTCTGTGACTGATCATCATGAAGGTCAACAGCTGCATCTAATGTGGTCTGCTTGCTGATTTCTCAGCCTCTTGTCTCATTATTTTTTGCTGCTGGAAGCAGTGATGGTGTCCTGAGATAGATGGGAATGAGTGAAGGCTGATGATGAGATCAAGTTGGCAGATAGCCACTTTCAGCTAATCCTAATTATCATCCTCTTGCAGTCACTCTGAGAGATGAAGTTTAGTTTTGAAGAGATGAAGTCTAAACAGACTTAGAAAGTTTTCATCTTCCGTGTTTTCTTTCCAGAGCTGTCAGAGGATTTCAGTACAGGGCAGTGCACTAGCAAAAGGCTGGCCTTTCGTGGTTTGAGTTTACATGTTTGGAGCTCAGTTCGTTGTATTACACAATCACTTTTTCTGGGGGATGGCCCAAGGTTAAAAGTCATTTCAAGGATTTTAGCTACTTTGGCTATTAAAACAAACATGCAACAACAATAGAAAGAAAAATAAAATTTGTACTCATAAATAAGGTACAGAACTTGGGAATCCTTGTAGTCCTTATAACTTGTCAGTCGTGTGTGACCTGCTTCTGAAGGGTCACAGCCGTGAAAACCCTGTGGAACACGGTTTTACTCTGCTACGCGTGGGGTCACCATGAGTCACTGTCGACTCAGTGGCAGCGTTTTATTAAGCACTGATGCTTGAAGTGGATTATCTCAGTCTTAACAATCGTTCTGTGATGTCTGTACTACCGGTACCTCCAACTTTCCAAAAGAGGAAACTGAAGCACAGAGAGATTTAAAATTCAAAAATCTCCCTTTTGATAAAGGTATTTAGTGCTGGGGCTGTGATTTGAAGTCTGTCTAGCTCCCCATACTTAATCATGAGACACTTTCATTCCAGCTTGTATTTTGCCATGTTTCAGTCTTATGTATTTTTACCCTGACCAGGGACAGAATGGAGATAGAGTAATTTAGTGATTTGCTCAATGTCCTGTCTAAGCACACTGGGCCCTAGGCCACCTAGACTTGTCACGGCTTGTTACAAGTGAGGCTATTTATAATCATAAGTCTACTGGGACCCAAGAAGACAAAATTGCCTCAATTGTTAGGGTTTCCAGGGGATGTATAGTCAGACATGATTGATTTTATTCTAATAGTCATTTCATAAGATGAGGCATACAAGTCCTTACCCTGAGGTTATCTGTGGATTAAATTTAGAGTGAAGATGATTACTGTCTATAATGTCTAGCTGGTGGCTAAATGGAATGGTTAAGGGGTTTCAGTCTAATTCCTAGTGAATGAATATACGAATTAATCCTGATGCTTTTCAACAAAAACCTCAACCTGGAAAGACATAGGAAGAGATGGAGGGAGTGATGAAGGAACGGATAGAAAAGTGAAGCTTTGTGAGAATAGGGACTCTATAAGTCCTGTTCTCCTGAGCTGGGCACATCAGAGATGTTTGGCAGATTTTGTTTGGATGGATGCATGGATGTATGGATGCATGCATGCAACAGGCTGCGTGAGGCAGGTCTCCTGTTCCTGCCTTCGGCTAGATCTCTTGCATCACCTGAGAAGCCTCGTGGTACCTCTGCTGACTCTCAGGTGATCCATTCAGGACCATGTAGAGGAGCTGTCAGTCCTACCCTTGCTTTTCAAGGTCTGCATCCAAACTTGTGTTTTTCATCTTTAGTCTGACAGTGAAAAACTTGACAGCCACCCTCCAGGTTTATACTGAGCCACCAAGGAGAAAATAGAACCAGGACTGGTGTTGAAACATGTTCTGTTGAGGGAAGGAGGAAAAGAAATGAAAAAGATTAAGAAGTAATAAAGAACACGTTGCTGGACAGGCTTGCATTAATTGGATGGATTACCAAATGCTAGCCTGCTAGAGATACAATTCTAAAGCAATTTGGCATCTACTAAGAGCGGCAATGTTGGCAGGGAAAAGTCATTTCTTGTTGGTGGGCTTCTCTTGCCAGACCTTTGAGGAATTACCTTCTGTTTCATTAATTAAGGTGCCCCTGGAAATCGTGCCTTTTTTTCCCCACTTTGGCAGTAAATCTGGTGATCTTTTTGACCTCACTTGTTATTTGAGAAGTTGCTTTCTGAAGCTGAATACTGCTTTCTTTAATGTGCAAAACTCCCAATGTCCTGCTATGAGCTAGGTGGAAAATTCCATTCCTGAGAGTCCTCTCCAGCTGTATGACCTCGCTGTGGCCCATGTGCAGCGAAAAGCCCTGTTGTGTTTCTCTCAGTTTCATAGAAGTTTAATCTGTCATTTGTTGTCTTGTAAGGACACAGTTAGTTGATAATGATGTTTATGAGAATTATAGGTATCAGTCCAAAAATGTCTTGACTGAAGTCAATTCCAGCTTACAGTGACTCTATAGGACAGAGTAGAACTGCCCCATGGGGTTTCTAAGGAGTGATTGGCAGCTGAGCTCTTTAACTATGGCACTGCTAGGACTCCTAGGAGTCAACAGCATAAAAAGTATTTATCTTTCTGAGTCAGAGACTGTCTAGTTCATAAATCATTTTTTTCGTTCTTCTTGCTTTTTGCCATGTGTCATGATTTCACCCTCTTTGGCTAGCTTCACTGGTTCAGTTCTGCTCCTTTTAAGGTGCATTGCTTAGAGTATATATTCTGAAAATGTTTGATTACATATATGTGTATATATTTAATAAATAACTATATATGAAAAACCATTGAAATCTTGACAGAGAGAAGCCTCTGTGTTATTCTTAAGTCAAAGGGGCAAGCTTCTGGGGCTCATATTACTACCACAATGGATAAACACAGAAGCAGTTCAATTCTCTACTCCTTTCTTCATCATGGTGAATAGCATCTGAATCTACGTTATATATGCCCCGCTGCCCACAAACAATGATTCTTCCTCAAAATCTGCAGTGTCTTATATGATTAAATTTAGAAAGGTGTGGCATGAATGGAAACCCTGGTGGTGGTGTAGTGGTTAAGAGCTCTGGCTGCTAACCAAAAGATAGACAGTTTGAAACCACTAGGTGCTCCTGGGAAAACCTTTATGGCAGTGAGTTTGGTTTGGTTTATGATATGAATGAGCTGTTGAAAATTAAGGTATTGCTGTTGTAGCCAACTGTAGTCTTTATTTAAGGAATTTTAAAAACTATTTTATCATGGATATTTTGGCATGAACTGGAGGAGGCACTATCATTTTAGCTAAAATTTTATCACTTAATGGCCAAACCTTTAATCTTAGGAGAAGTTTTTGTTTTATCTGTGAAAGTTTGCCTCCAAAGGATGGGCGGTTGGGCCCTTTATTCTGGATTATAACGTAAATATTTTTACTTCAACAAACTTTATTATCAAAATTTTTATATACCCACAAATTGTTTTTAGAAAGGGGGAGGGGATTTTTGACAAAGTAGAAGGTTAGGGAAAAGGAGGGAAACCCTCTTGAGATGGACTGAAATAGTGGCTGTAACAATGGGCTCACACACACCAAGACAGTGAGGCACAGGATTGGGCACTTTTCCTTCTGTTATAGATAAGATTTCCATGAGTCAGTTTAGCAGCAACTAACATCTTCTCCAAAGTGAATTAGAAGAACTGTTTAATTTAAAACACTGTTTTAATCACACCTCTCTTGTCATTTGTTGGAATTTCATTGACTGCTAATGTGGGTTGGACTCTAGAAAATACATGAAACATCTCTGGGCTGGAAATTACTCAGCAGTTACTATGGTTATACTCCTGAGCTTATGAGGAATATAAGCACTGTGATACAGCCTCCTCTGCCCCCAAAAACAATTTACAAAAGGAAAAAGAAATTCCAAAATGTTAAAAAAAAAGCTTAAAATTTGTTTAGCTGCTATTGCAGAGCACAGAAAGAAATAGTCCTTCATTCATTCTGTGAAGCCACATAACTCTGATACCAAAGCCATGTAACCAAAAAAAAAAAACAAATCCACTGCCATGAAGGCAATTCCAACTCATAGCGACACTACAGAACAGAATAGAACTTCCCCATAGAGTTTCCAAGGAGTACCTGGTAAATTTGAACTGCCAACCTTTTGGTTAGCAGCCATAACACTTAACCACTATGCCACCAGGGTTTGCAAACCAGGTAAAGATACTGCAAAGAAAGAAAATCACAAGCTAATATCTTTCATGAATGTAGATGTGAAAATTCTCAACAAAATTTTAGCCAATAGAATTTGGCATCATATCAAAAAAATTATATGCTACAGCCAAATGGGATTCATATCAGGGATGCAAGGATGATTCAACATTAGAAAATCAATCTGCATAACCACCACATAAAGAGAATCCAAGAAAGAATCACATCATCTTTGCAATCAATGTAGAAAAGCCTTTGATAAAATCCAACACCCATTACTTATAAAAACTCTCAATAAAATAAGAATAGAAGGGAAATTCATCAACATAATCAAGGATATCTACATAAGACCAACAGCTGGGATCATTCTCAACAGAAAGAGGTTGAAAGCATTCCCCCTGAGAATGGGAACAAAACAGGATGCCCTTTATCACAACTTCACAACTCCTATTTAACGATGTGCTAGAAATCCTAGCAAGTGCAATCAGACATGAAAAAGAAACAGAAGGCATGCAAATTGGAAAAGACAAAGTAAAACTATCCGTACTCTCAGATTATGTAATCTTGTACCTAGAAAAAAACCTCAAAGATTCTGCAAGAAAACTACTGTAACTAATGGCAAGATTCAGCAGAATCACAGGATAGAAGATCAACATAAAAATATCGTTGGGATTCCAAAGTGAATTTCATAGACCATAACCAAAAACCATAGACCAAAAACCAAACACTGCTGTAGAGTCAATTCTGACTCATAGCAACCCTATAGACAGGGTGGAACTACCCCATAGGCTTTTCAAGGAGCACCTGGCAGATTTGAACTGCCAACGTTTTGGTTAGCAGCTGTAGCACTTAACCACTACACCACCAGGGCTTCCAATACCATTTATGGTAGCCCATAAAATATAAACCATTCAGGAATTAATCTCCCCAGGGGCATAAAAGACCTAAACAAGAAAAATACAAAACACTATTGCAACAAAAGAGATCTGCATAATGGAAAAAGATACCATGTTCCTGGGTGAGACTGACCATTGTAACAATGTCAGTTCTATACAAAACAATCTACAGACATATGCAGTATTGATCCAGATACCAACAGCATTCTTTACTGAGATGAAGAAATAATCATAAACTTTGTGTGGAGAGAAAAGAAAGCCCAGATAAGTAAAGTATTACCGAAGAGAAAGAACAACACAGAAGACCTCACACTACTTGATTTAAGAAACTGCTATACAGCCACAGTAGTCAAAACAGCACAGTGCTGGTACAAGGATATGCACATAGACCAATGGAACAGAATTGGAGAACTCAGATGTAAATCCATCCACATATGGTCAGCTGATCTTTGACAAGGGATGAAAGTTCACTAAGTGGGGAAGAGATAGCCTTTTTAATAAATGGTGCTGGCAAAACTAGATGTCCATCTGTAAACAAATGAAACAGGACCTATACTTCACACTGCACCCAAAAGCAACTCAAAATGGATTGAAGACCTAAATATAGAGCCTGAAATGATAAAGATTATGGAAGGAAAAATAAAAACAATGCCAAAGGCCCCAATACATGGCATAATACGATACAAACTGTAACTAACAATGCACAGACACTCAAATTAGATAACTGGGAGCTCCTAAAAATTGCACACTACACTCTTTCAAAACACTTTACCAAAAGAGTAAAAAAAGAAACTAAGACTGGAGAAGAAAATTGGCTACCATATCCAACAAAGATCTAACCTCTAAAATCTATGGAATACTTCAACACCTCAACAAAAAAAGACAATAATCCAGTCAAAAGTGGGCAAAAGATAGGAACAGACACTTTACCAAAGAAGGCATTCAGGAAACTAACAGACGCATGGGGAAATGCCTGTGATCACTAGCCGTTAGAGAAATGCAAGTCAAAACTCAGTGAGACACCGTCTCAACTCCATCATTACTGGTACTTACTTAGAAAAAACAGAAAGTAAAAGATGTTGGGAAGGTTTTGAGGAGATTGGAACTCTTTCACCATTGCTGGTGGGAATGTAAAATGGTACAACTAGTCTGAAAAGTGATATGGTGCCTCCTTAAAAAGCAAGGAAAAGAAATACCATAGATGGAGCAATCCTGCTAGGAATATAGCCTGAAGAAATAAGAGCCATCACATGAACAGACATATGCACAACCATGTTAATTGCAGCATTATTCACAGTAGCAGAAAGATGGAAGCACCTACAGATGATGGCTCAACAAATTATGATACATATAACAGAATATTATGCAACAGTGAAGAGCAATGATGAATTTGGGAAACATCACATTAACATGGATGAACTCAGAGGGCATTATACTGAGAGAAATAAGTCAATCACAATCACAAAAGAACAAATACTGTATGAGAACATTATTATAAAAACCCAAGAAAAGGATTACATGCAGGAAAAAAAATTTTGGTGGTTAAAAAGGAGGAGAAGAGGGAAGGGAGAAATCATTAACACGATAGAAGACAAGTGCTGACTTTGGTGAAGGGAAGACAACACACAATACAGAAGTCAGCACAGTTTGACCATGGTAAAGTCATAGAAGCTTCCTTCCTAGACACTTCCAGACATGCTGAGAAATCAAGTTCCTGGGGCTAAGGGCTGGTGACAGTGAACTCAGGGGAGGCACATTTAAGCCAACTGGTACAACATAGCTCATAAAGGGTTCTACATCCTACCTTGGTAAGTAGTGTCTGGGTTTTTAAAGGCTTGCAAGCAGCTATCTAAGATACATTTATTGGTCTCATCCCACAAAGAACAAAGGATAATGAAGAAAAACAAAGATACCAGGCAAATATTAGTTCAGAGGACTAATGGACAACATGAGCTACAGCCTCTGCCAGTCTGAACTCAGAAGAGCTAGGTGATGCCTGGCTACCACCACCACTCACTCTACCAGGAATCACAACAGAGGGTTCTAGAGAGAGTGGGAGAAAATGTAAATTCAAATTCACACCCCCCCCCACACACCCCTAGACTTATTGATCTAACAGAGACTGGAGGAACTCCCAGAATTGTTGGCCCCAGGACACCATTTGACTCAGAACTGAAGGCACTCCCAAAGTCCAACTTTTATCCACAGATTAAATAAAAAATCTAAATTCATTGCTGTTGAGTGGAATCCCACTCATAGTAACTCTAAGATGGAGAGCTGCTCCATAGTTTCCAGGGAACAGCTGGTGGGTTCAAACGCTGGCATTTTTATTAGCAATTGAGCTCTTAACTACAGACAGATCTATAGAAGACACAGCGACACGTATGAGGAATATGCTTCTAATTCACTCAAGTATGGGTGACCAAATGGACAACACCTACCCAAATGCAATGATGAGAAGGCACAAAGGGGCCAGAAAACTAGAAGAACAGACACAGGGAACTCAAGGTCAAACAGGAATGAAGGACAGTACTGATACAATGTGGGAATTGCAGCTAATGTCTCAGAACAATCTGTGTATAAATTTTTACCTGGGAAACTGATTTGCACTCTAAACTGTCACCAAAAGTGTATGTGTCTGTGTGTGTATACATATGTATAAATAATTCAAGTTACACACACAATTTTTTTTTTTTTTGGCTTTTTGTACTACTTAGCTGTAGAAAAGGTGGCTAATAGCCTTCTACCAATTTACTTTTCAATCTTCCCAATCTACAAACGAAACAATAGAAAACCCATCCTCATGATAATGAAAGGATAAATTATACTCACTTTCCTTGAAGAGTAAGTGTTGTCTCTTTTTAAATACTATGAAGAAATTATTAAGATACTACACCCATCTGTTTCCATTAAGTACATTCTGATTTTGGGCAACTTCATGTGTGTCTGAGTAGTGTTTCATAGGGTTTTCAATGACTGTTTTCTCAGAAGTAGAGTGCCAGGCTCTTCTTTCAAGGTACTTTTTGGTAGATTTGAACCTTCACCTTTTTGATTAGCAGGTGAACATGCTTACCATTTGTGCCCCTCAGAAATTCCAGTGAAGAAATACGCATGCATAGTATTCTATTATAAAGTAGATACTCTGTAATGCCCACCTGTGGGCTTTTACAGTTGCCAATCAAGAACCATCAAGATTTGTACTCTGGGCCAAACTTGGCACATTTGAGGTCGCTCCAGATCATCTGGGTCTTAGATTCTGACTTAGAAGCTCTGGTGTGGAGCCTGAAATTCTGAACTTCTAATAAATTTCCAAATGCTGCTGGTTGTCGAACATTTTGAGTAACAAGGATTGTTGTCCCCTAAAAAGTTAGCGCTCAAAGGGAGTGACAGAATTTTATTGATAAAGTGTAGTCTGAATGGAGAAGCAGTGGGAGAGCCATGTGGGGCCCTGTATTTAGGTAATACTATTTACATGCCTGGAATAGGAAAACCCACATTACCTCTTCAGTTCAGTTATATCGTCGTTGGTGTATGGCTCATCTCTGTAATGATAATTGAAGTTGATTAGACTACTGTTATTAGAAAGGTCTGTAGCAATTAAGAAATCTGGACCCAAGTGTGTCATATTGTATAGAACTGCTTGAGAAGCTAATAGGGCTGCCTTTTCCTCCATAATTCTGGGAGATAACATGTAAAGTTTCTGACACACTTTTGATGTTTTTTGTAAATAATGTGCTGTGTGAATTGAGATAGGAGAACATTCTCTGGGATTTTGCTGCTCAGTACCAATTAGTACTGAAAGTGCCTATGCTGCTGTTTTCTCAGGCACTGTGATTCATCAGTTTTCTAGCATATGTGGTGAAAATAGCCATAGTTGCCTCCTGGGAAGAACAAATGCCCAAGTACCAAGTGACTGCAGAGGAATCTCTGTTGCCTTGTCTTCTGAATTTTCTCCTCTTGGGAGTGCGGCTTGCTCTGTTCTGTTTATTGACATATTTGAAAGTCATAACAATGAGGGCTTTGAACTGGTTCATTCAGGGCTGATACAGCAAAACTGAAACAGAACCCCCCCCCAAAAAAAAATTTAAAATTTGAGTGAACCAGAATGATAATCAGAAAAGGGGAAAAATTACAGGTTGCAGCCATGGAATAGGAACCCTCTCAGGAGCCTCATGCAGGAAATGGGGATATTGGCAGGACTATGGAGAGTGACATTCAGAGCAGTGCAGTCAGCCACCGTCTTAGAGCAGGGCACTGCTGTTTCTAACTCTGACATCAAGGGGTTTGATTGTTATGCATCATACACACTGGTGGCGGTTTCTGACAGGGAGATTATTCTTGCTTATTATAGCAGGGCTTTGACCGCACTTTTCCTCAGTTGAGTTATTACTCAAATGAGTAACACATATTTTAAAAATTTGAACTGATTTTACTTTGTCAGTTATGACTGAACTGAGAAGAACCAGTTCAAAACCCTGATGACAGCAATTTGGAAAAGTGTCCTTCCCGAAATGCCCTATTTTTTAAAAATCAGGTTTATTGATTTTTTAAGTATAGAAGCAAAGTGAAAACTGAATATTGGCAGCCTTACTAATCTTATTCTACAGAAGATGTCAATTATATATGAGGCTTTGGAAGAGAGTGTGAAAGAGAGTATGTACCTCACAAATTAAGAATGGCAGTGCTTTTTAATGACATTAGTATGAGCAATTAAAATAGTTGCCTTCTCAGGAGGGCTAAATAGGTGATTTCTTCCAACCACCAACTCCCAACTGTTGTTTCTGAAGCTTCGCTTTCAATTAGCTACCGAGACCTGTCAAT
Organism: Heterohyrax brucei; assembly: GCA_028571685.1. Taxonomy (NCBI): domain Eukaryota; kingdom Metazoa; phylum Chordata; class Mammalia; order Hyracoidea; family Procaviidae; genus Heterohyrax; species Heterohyrax brucei. Next base: position 112,755,813 of record CM053143.1, on the reverse strand, counting down.
TCTGCCTCTGTAGTGTGTTTGGAATTGGTTTTGAAGTCTCCATTCCCACTGCAATTACTGTCTCGTAGGTCCTCATCTTCTCTCACCCAAGCCAATAAAAGAACTTGTTAAATGATTTCTACAGCTCCAGTTCATCTCAGCTCCATTTGTTGCCACTGGAGGCTGTTGGTCTTAAACCAAGAATCCATTGTCCCGTTCCCTGCCCTGAAAGCTCATGTTGACTTTACAGTCAGTACCTGCAAGGTAAATGGAAACCTTTAGACTCACCCCAACTTCCTACTAGCCTTTAAAATACACATATGTATATATTATTGTGCTTTCAGTGAAAGTTTACAATCTAAGTCAATTTGTCACACAAAACCTTGCACACACAGTTATGAACTCTAGTTGCTTTCCCTGCCCTGTGACAGCACACTCTTCCCTTCCAGTGTGCATTTCAACAATCTTCTGGCCCCCTCTGCCCTCTCATCTCCCTTCAGGACAGGAGCTGCCCAGTTTGCCAGTATCATTTTGTGTTTTATAGTCCAGTGCAGTCTTTGTCTGAAGAGTTGGCTTTGGTACTGGTTTCAGCTCTGAGCTAACAAATCTGAGGGCCATGTCCTCTGGGAACCTTCCAGTCTGTCTGACCATTAAGTCTGGTCTTTTTAATAGAATTCTTGCTCTGCACACCCATTTTTCTCCCACTATGTCAGGAACTATATCCTACTTGCCCCTTTTAAGAGACTATCAATTTTTACCACCATCCACTCAGAGTTCCGAAAGCTCTACTTGCCCATACGCTTGGACGTTTCATTCAACATACCTTGTATAGTTTAAAAACTTGGGTAGTGTAGTGGGTTCAGTGTTACCTCTGTTAACCACAAAGTCAGGAGTTCAAATCCACGTGGTGCTCCTTGGAAACTACAGGGCAGTTCTGCTCTGACCTATAGGGTCGCTATGAGTTGGACCCAGCTCAACGGCAGTGGGTTTTTTTTTTTTGTTTGTTTGTTTGTTTGTTTATTTATTTATTTATTATTTGGTGTATAGTTTAATGTGTTTGCCTTGCTTATGCTAAGTCCTCTGCCTGGAGTTTGTTATTCACCCTTGTCTAACTAGAAATTTCCACTGTTTCCATTAAAGAATAAATGAAAGCCCTCTAAAGCCTTCCTTTCCCAGAGAGGAACCCTCTGATTTATTCTGCATTCCGAGAGCACTTTGCTCTGGTTTCTATTAACATATTACTTGTGATATGTCCTAATTATTCACATGACTGTCATAAATTGAGTTGTGTCCTCCCCCAAAATGTATGTAGCAGTTTGTTGTGTGATGTCCCATATGCTGTACACCCTGCCTCTGTGGTGTTAATGAGGGACGATGAGTGGCAGTTGTGTTGGTAAGGTTGGGCTCACTGTATAACACTGCACTGGGCCTTGAGACAAACTCCTGAAATGTAAAGAAAGGGAAGGAAGCAGAGATCAGGAAAGAAGCAGTACTGGGAGCACAGTGTGTCCTTTGGACCCAGGGTCCCTGCGCCTCAGAAGCTCCCAGCCCAGGGGAAGATTGATGACAAGGACCTTTCTCCAGAGCCAACAAGCAAAGCTTTCCCTTGGAGCTAATGCTCTGAATTCAGACTTGTAGCCTATTGCACTGTGACAGAATGAAATTTCTCTTTGTAAAGCCATTCATTTGTGGCATTTCTATAAGAGCAACACTAGATGACTAAGATACTGACTTTGCCACTAGACTATAAGCTTTGAAGCTGAGGTCTTACTTCAGCTACCCTTAAACACCCCAGGCCCCTTAGCAAGTGGTGTTCCCTATAATAGCTGCTTAATGAATATTTCTTGAATGTAAGTTAATAGGAAGGATGGAAGGATAGGTAGATAGACAGATGAAAGAAAGAAAGGGGGATATTTTGTCTTCCTGTATGAAATAAATTACTTGCTCATGATAAAGTAAAATACCAGTACATATACTTACATGTACACAAGTGTGCATATACACATGTATACGCGTATGTCATAAATGCATGCATCATGTGCAGAGATATGCATATACCTGTATAGATGCATATATACACATATATGCATATCTCTGCACATGATACATGCATTTATGACACAAAATGTGATTCTAAAGCTATAAATCTCTCCTACTTATTAGATGATTTTAGCAACATTTGGACCCAATAACTTAAGTTTTTAAGGCAAGTATTTTCTTACTTTGCATGAACCTAACTCTGCACTCTTTTCTTATTTTAGCATGATGAAGGACTTCGACTTGTGGCCAATTCAGTGGTGTGGGTTCCAGAAGGGGGGATGTTGCAGATTACCAACAGAATTTTACAGGCCGAAGCTCCAGGAGTCAGCGCCTCAGAAATCATCTACAAAATTACACAAGACCGCCCCCAGTTTGGTAATTCTTTTTCTCCTTGGCTTTATTGCATTATGCATTTAGCTGTCTTGGTCTGTTATAGCTCTGCACAGTGTCATACAGCAGGGTTGTGATTCCAGTGAACTTAACTTTCTAATACCTAACATAACCCCCTTAAAAAGAGAATAATCATAGTAACTATGACATTGTACCCATATTTAAAACCATTTAATTAGAATTGTGAAATAATTTTACAGATAAGAAAATTGAGGGAAAGTAGCTTGCTAGAAGTCACCCAGCTAGTATATGTCACTTTAATTATGATCCTCAGGCTTTTAAACATCACCTAATCCCCCTCCCAGAACAATACTAGAGTTCTTGATGAGACTGTTGCTTTAAAACTTCATAGTAAAGTGTATTTCAAGATCTTCGTTGTTGCTTTTGCTTTTGGCAAGATAGTAGACTAAGATAGCCTGAAAGTTTTTTCCATCATCATCACCTGAAATTATGGAGAAAATATAATAAAAATCATAAGGTGTCCATAGCTAGCCATGAATAGAAGAAAATCTCCAGGTGCTAGAACAAAGGAGCAACTGACCAAAAGCCAGTATATGCAGGAGCTGGTGGCATAGCTTCCCCGAAAAGGACTGTGTGTGTTTCAAGGGCTTGAGACTTGATGCCCATGAGGACTCTGAAAGACATACGTAGTTTATCCATTTACAGTTAATCCTTTTTTTCATCATATTGTCGCTCCCTGATTTTAAGCTAGATAATTTTTAAGTCTTTTCAGACATACAAATCTGCATTCTAGCTGCGATGTATTCTCTTGCTGCTTTAGAATGTTCAAGTTGGGCTTTAGGTTTTATGTGAAGAACCAACCTTGGACTGGAACCAAATGCAAATTGCTTGAGTGGTATGTGCATAAAGGATCGAAGTTCAACCATTTGCAAACTCACCAGTGTTTTAAAACATAAGTTTAGACAAGTTGATTTATTCTTGTATCATTAACTACTTTGTAGGTTTGGTAGTGAATTTAAGGAGATGATTTTAATGAAACCTTATTTGGAGTATCATTTCTGGGAGAATCTGACTTCAGTCCAACACATTGTCACCTCAATTATTATTGTTATTTTTAATTTTATTTTTTATTAATTACAGTAAAAATAAAATTTCTAACATCTATTATCTCATATATGATAAACCCTGAGCCACTCACCCACCCATGTAGCCAACACAGTCATTTTCTTCTGGTAATAATTCTCTTCTTAAGTTCTTATAACAGGGGTCTCATACAAAATTTGTTCTTTTGACATTGACTGATTTCACTCAGCATGATCTCTTCCAAATGAGACGATGTTATGAGATGTTTTCTGAAACTATCATTGTTTTTTATCATAGCAGTGTTCCATTGAGTATATGTACCATAGTTTGTTTATCCATTCATCTGTCGATGGGCATCAGGGTTGATTCCATCTTTTTGCTATTGTGAACTGTGCTGCAACAAACATTTATGTATATGTGTCTGTTCATGTGACAACCTTTGTTTCTGAAAGATAAATTCCAAGCAGTGGAATTACAGGATCAAATGGTATATCTATTTCCAGCCTTTTAAGGAAGCGCCAGATTGTTTTCCAAAGAGGTTGTACCATTTTGTGATCCCACCAGCGGTGTAGAAGAGTTCCAGTTTCTACATAGCCTCCCCAGCATTTATTGTTTTGTGTTTTTTGGATCATGGCCAACCTTGTTGGGGTGAGATGGTATCTTATTGTAATTTTGATTTGAATTTCTTAAGTGACTAGTGATTATGAGCAATTCTACATGTGTCTTTTGCCTGCCTGGATATCCTCTTTAGAGAAATGTCTGTCTATCTCCTTTGCCCACTGCTTAATTGGATTATTTATCCTTTTCTTGTTGATAATTTGTAATACCATGTTGATTATGGAGATAAGATGTCACTCTGACATACAGTTGCAAAATATTTTTTCCCATTCTGTAGGTGGCCTTTTAATACTTTTGATGAAGTCTTTCAATGAGCAAAAGTGTTTGATTCTTAGTTCCCATTTATCTATTTTCTATTCTGTTGATCGTGCTTTGTTTGTCAGAGTTTGAAGGCTGTCTACATTGTGTATTAAAACTTCCATTGTTGATCCTATTTTTTTCTTGGATGAACTTTATCATTTTAGATTTTATATTTAGGTCTTTTATCCAATTTGAGTTGGTTTTTGTGTAAGGTGTGACATATGGGTCTTGTTTCAACTTTTTGGAGATCGATATCCAATTTTGCCAGCACCATCTGTTAAAGAGATGGTTTTTATCCCGGTATAAAATCTTAGGGGCTTTGTCAAGTATCAACTGTTCATAGGAGGATGGTGGCATCTCTGGGATCTCAACTCTGTTCCATTGGTGTATATATCTCTTTTTGTACCACTACCAGGCTGTTTTGACACTTGTGGCAGTGTAATAAAACCAGGTAGTGAAAGGCCTCCCAGTGTATTCTTTTTCAGTAATGTTTTACTTACTTGAGGTTTCTTCCCTTTCCAAATAAAGTTGGTGATTCATTTCTCCATCTCACTAAAAAATGTTACCAGAATTTGTATTGGGATCACATTATATAAGTAGATTGCTTTGGGTAAAATAGACATTTTCACAATGTTGAGTCTTCCTGTCCGTGAGCAGGGTATATTACTGCATTTATGTAAGTCTCTCTTAGTTTCTTGTAGTAAGGTCTTGTAGTTCTCTTTGTAAAGGTCTCTTATTTCTCTAGTTAGATTTATTCCTAGGTATTTTATCTTCTTGGAGGCTATAGTAAATGATATTGACTTGGTGATTTCTTCTTTAATAATCTCTTTGTTGGTATAAAGGAGTCCTGCTGATTTACTTATGTTTATCTTGTATCCTGATACTTTGCTAAACTCCTCTATTAGTTCAATAGTTTAGTTATGGATTCCTTTGGATTCTCTGTGTATACAATCATATCACCTGTACATAAGGAGATGTTTACTTCTTCATTGCAGACACAGATACCCTTTATTTCTTTGTCTTGCCTAATTGCTCTGGCTAGAACTTCTAGCACAATGTTTAATAGAAGTGGTAAGAGTGGGCATCCTTGTCTAGTTCCTATTCTCAGAGGGAATTCTTTCAGTCTTTCACCATTCAGAATGATGAAGACTGTTGGCTTTTTGTAGACGCTACTACTGATTGTGTTGAGAAATTTCCCCTCTATTCCTATTTTTCTGAGAGTTTTTAGCATGAATGGGTGCTGCACTTCGTCAAATGCCTCTTCCGCATCAATCGACAAAATCAGGTGATTCTTATCTTTTGTGTTATTAATGTGGTTGATTACAGTAATTAATCAACTATAAATAGTATAAGAAAGCTTTTAATACCGATTATGTCAATTCCAGAGTAATTCATGGAGATTCAAATGTGATTCCAATTCTTAATAAAACCAAAATTCACAGTTACCCCATGTGCTGCAAAGCAGCTGCTCCACGGAGTTTTCTTGCTCATCTTTATGGAAGGAGATTGTAAGGCCTTTCTTCACTGGCACTAGTGCCTAAGTATGAACCACCAACTTTTAGGTTAGTAGCTGGATGCAAACTGTTTGTACCACCCAAGCACCTCCAATTCTTAATACCTGTTATATTTTTCATGCAAAATTCTTGATTAAGATTTAGACTTTGTTATAAAGGAAAATCCCAAATACAGATTATTTTTTAAACCTGAATTTTCATGTATGTAAAGTGCCATCTCTTTGAATTAATTGTATTATGGTAAAAGCAGAGGTAAGATCCTACACAAAAACTGCATCCTGACCTCTCTGGGGTGAACTCCAGAAAATACTTCTGTTCCTCCCTGTCTACTCAAAGTGTCACAAATGCACACTGTATTCCAAATGTTGAGTACTGAACTCTTCTTCACAACCTGCCCATCCTTTTCTCTTATACCTATCAGTGACATTGCTTCTCTGCCATTTACCCAATCTAATAGCTGATTCTCTGTGATTCTTACCTCTTACTCATCATCCACAGCCACATTTGTCAAGTTTAGTTGCTTCTACTTCCTCAGTGACTCTTGTATATGTTGTTTCCCACCCCCTGAACCCTCCCACCCAGTTTTACTTCTCTTACCTTAGTTCAGGTCCCTATCTCTCAGCTGGTTTTGCAGAAGTTCCACAGTTGGTTAGACTCTTTATACAAATCTTGGCTACTATTGCAGTTTTTAGAAAATAAAATCCAGCCTCTTTAACAGGTCTTGCAAGCCATTTCTATCCCTACCACCAGCTGCTGTCAAGTACTTCCAATTCAGGGCAATGCCTTGTATGCCAGAGTAGAAATGTTCTCTGTAGCATTCTCAGTGGCTGATTTGTCAGAAGGAGGTCACCAGTCCTTGCCTTCCAGGTGCCTCTGCATGGACAGGACGACTTGCCAGCCTTTCATTTAGAGTCAAGCTAGTTAACCATTGGTGCCAACCAGGGACTCCTCAAGCCTTATAAAACAAACAAAAAAGTTGCTACCCATCAGATTGATGCTGACTTAGGGCAACATTGTGTGTTACAGAGTAGAACTGCTCCCTTAGGGTTTTCTTGATGGTAATCTTTACAGAGGACATCGCCAGTTCTTTCTTTCAGTGGTGCGCTTGGTGAGTTTGAAGTGCCAACCTTTAAGTATGTAGGTACTGTAGCACAAACCATTTGTACCACTCAGGGACTTTCTCAAGCATTATAAACTATATTCTGATCACACATGTTCTGTATTCTGAGTTGGTTCATGCTGTTTACCTGCTTAAAACCTCTTAGTGACTCCCCTTGCATATCTTTGCAGGAGGGATAGTTTCATCTCCTTAGCATGCAATGTAAGACCTTTCACTGTCTGGCATATAATTTACTTTTGCAATACTGTTTCCAGGTAGCCTGTCCACCCATTTCCCTTCCCCAGCTCGCTTACTATTTCTTGTTTGGTTCATTAGGTTCTAAGCCTATTCTTCAGAGGTAAGAACTACAAAGTCTGACAATTAAGTTTGTGAACTCATCGTAGAAAAAGTGCTATGTACATCAGTGCTGAATATCACTATGGTCACCTTCAAAGTATTCCCCTTTGGAAGCTATGCACTGATGCCAGCGCCTATTCTACTCTTCAAAGCAATTTTGGAACTCTTCTCTGGAATGGCCATCAGATCTGTCATCATATTACTCTTAATGTGGTGAACATCATCAAGATATCTTCCTTTCGATATTTCCTTTATCTTTGGGTAAAGAAAAAGTCATTGGGGCCAGATCAGATGAGTAGGAGCGTGTTTCAATACAGATATTTGTTCCCCTCACAAACAACTTTACAATTAAGCTTGCAAACTCGCTACCATGCCACAGTGCACAATGGCCATTCCAGAAAGAGTTCTAAAATTGCTTTGAATGTTGGGCTAGGTGTTAGTGTTAGTGCATAGCTTCCCAGGGGGCGTACTGTGGAGGTGACCTTAGTGATAATTCAGCAGTGAGTTATGTAGCACGTAAAACAATTAAGTGCATGGACTTAATTATCAGACCTCATGTATCTTTACTGTCTTTGGATCCCATACCCCTGAAGGACCTAGTATAGTGATAAGCACCTAGTCGATATGCAGTGACTGTTTGTTAAGTTGAAATAATGGGATGAGCCAATATCTTTATGAGTCTGTTCATCTGTAAAACATGGCAATAAGTTTTCCTTTTTATCTGAAAAATAAGTTTGTCTTTTTAGGTCTTACAGAAAAATTCTGTTTAGTTTTTATTTCATGAAGCAGAATAACTAGATGATAGATATTTGAATGTTTTCTGTCCTTACACTGTCTGAATTTTCATAGTGAAAATCTCCCTTTCAATATGTGTGCAACTGTATGCATGTTCATAAACAGTCCTTATCCTGGAAAACCATGTTTATTAAGAAGTTCAACCAGGGAAAGATACATAGTGTAATTTTTTACTTAGGTTCAAATTAGAAATTACATAAGGAAAAACTAGGATGAGTTGATTTACCATGTGACTGTATAAAAGGAGACCCTGGTGGTATAGTGGTTAAGTGCTATGTCTGCTAACCGTAAAGTTGGCAGTTCTGATGTACCAGGCATTCCTTGGAAACTCAATGGAGCAGTTCTACTCTGTCCTGTAGGGTCACTATGAGTTGGAATCGACTCGACAGCAGTTAATTTGGTAGGGTTTTTTTTTTTTTTTTTTTGTATAAAGGGAGTACTGATGCTTTCTGTTCAGTATTTCATCACCATCTGTGATATTATGCTTATTTGAGATGCAAATTTAATATATATAAATAATAGAGTGAGGTTTGCTGTGAGCAACAAGATAAATTTCTCTAGGAGAAGCAAAATGAGCTATCAGTTATCTAACATTTCTACTATATTAAGATCTGAGTATTCCTCTACAGAACATTTAAAAAATACGTACAGCCTCTCTCTTGCACACACACACTCTTCTATCCTTTCACTAAGTAAGTGGGAGGGAGACTGTTATGGGATTTATTTTTAGATACATTTTCATGAGAAAATAACTTCTGTTTTTAGCAGTTTATCCATTCTTCTGTTGAACTTGACTTGAAGCCATATTCTCCTTGTGAAATTTTAATTTTTCTTTAACACCTTCTGTGTATGTGATCTCACTTCAAGTAGATAGTAGCTTCAGGTGAAGAATAAAGCATTAGAAAAAGATTGTGGCAATTTGGATTTAGATTTGCTTGTTTCAGTTCTAATAAAAGTTTAAAGAATGAAGATGGAAAAAACATGAGCAGTGGATTAGCAGGACAAATATTGATTTCTACTCATTACCTGTAATGATGGGTAACAGAGCTTCATGACCAAGAATACAAATGTCAGAGCCAAATCCTGGCTCTTGCCCTTAACTATTTGTAGCAGGTTATTGAACTTCTCTGAACCCAAAGAACATTGTCTGCAAAATGGGGATGATAATAGCATCATTCAGAAAGACTGAAAAACCCAACTGTAAGGATGACCGACGTTCTTAACTAAGGCTGTGTAAGTTATGTACTATTATCCTCATTTATAAATGAACCTGTAGTGCTTAAGTGAGGCCTGGTATCACAGTGCTTACAGTGCTTAGCTCATAACTGACAGGTCAGTGATTTGAACCCACTAGCTGCTCTGCGATATAAAACTGTATTAGACTGTTTTGATAAAGATTACAGCCTCAGAAACCCTATGAGGTAGTTCTGTTCTGTCCTGTAGGATCACAGTGAGTCGGTAATGACTAGATAGCATGGGTTTTTCGATCTGCAGCTTAAGTAAGCTTATAAAAAGCCAAACACACTGCTGTCGAGTCAATTCCATCTTAAAGTTGCACCATAGGGCAGAGTAGAACTGCTCCATAGAGTTTCCAAGGAGTGCCCGGAAGACTTGAACTGCCAGCCTTTTGGTTAACAGATGTAGCACTTCACCACTATGCTGTAAATGGTAGAACTGAGTTTGAACCAACATGTAAAATACTTTGAACAGTGCCTGCCATATGCTTTCAAGTGTTAGCTGTTACTATTTCCATTACCCAGAATTCTCCAGAGAATAACTTTTACTGTATACTTTTAAAATTTTCCATTGTGTTTATACCAAAAACTTCTTAGCTGTACAGTTTTTCTGTCTTTTAGTTATGATTAAATGAAGTATACAATCCCAATCAATTTCGCATGCCTGCCTATGTGCAACTCTATCTACTGTCCTCCTCCTCTCAGCATCCTCCTTTTCACTCTTCTAGTATCCTTGTAACAAATACCTGTCCCCTCCTCCTCACCCTCTCCTCTCCTATCTAGAAAGAAACCAATAAGACAGCCTCCCATAAATGTATAAAACCATAGTGTACATACATAATGTGTCCCCCATCATGGCTGCCCTTGGTGGGACTGGGCACAACCTGGTTCTTTTGGTCTCATGTTGATGCAATCTCCCGTTCATATGGGTCCTTCTGTTTTCTAGACAACATTTTCTGTTACATAGAACGTTGTAGGAAACAATGAATCTATTCAGTGCATAGAAAGAATTTGAGTATTTGTTTACAGTGTTCACTACTGTTTGGGTCTTAAGTACTTTTAATGATACAAGTCAGTAACTTCATACGCTGAGTTGCTCTTGAGTAACCTTTAGCTCTTTTAGCTGTGAAATTAGGAATTCTATGTCTAAAGGTTATTTCAGTGATATCAAATTCTGTGTTAAAAATTTTTCCCTCATGCTTCTCTTTTCTCCTCACTTTGCTCTGTGATGTTACTAGGGTTGGTGTCACCCATTATAGTTAACTCATAGTGTTACTCCTCATGGACCTCCTACCATAGCAGACCATACAGAATCCTTACTAATTTTTTTTTGTGCTAATGTTACTGGTAGTTCTTAATTCCTATATTTTTCTTCTTCTTTTTCTTTATTTACTACTTCTTTCTCAAAAAAAATTATTGAGATAGGTTTACAAATAGTCATGGCCACTGTATTGCAGCTTAAATACCAGGAAGTTTGACAAAATCAGCAACTATTAAAAAAAAAAAATCTGGTACCAACAAGAACAACAGCACATGCTTGTAGCACATGCCAGTGATGATTTGAAGCATCACTGTAACTGAGTAATGACATCTCTGAATGGAGGGCACTAGAAGATTCAAAAAGTAAATAAGATAGAGTTTTAGTCTTGTAGGTATGCTGATATATGTAAGCCAGGCTTAGGAAAAATATTTTTGTTGTTATAACTAACTGCAAGGATATTTTTATAAAAATAAATTCGTGTTGCAACACTACACAAAAACTTTATAGACAGTCGTTTTAGGGTCAACTCCTCTTACAGTGTTATCCAGTGTGGTCCATACTCATTGAAAATGCCTAGTGATGCTACTGACCTTACACTGAAATGAAAAAGTACAATATTTTTATGCAAATAATGCATGCATTATCTGCCAACTATGCCCCTTCCTCTAGCAAGTATTTTCATAAAGTGCAGTATACTAGGATTTTTTTTACATGTGAAAAAAATTAGCATAATATTTGACTATGAAAATACTGGGGAGGAAGATGTAATTGACAAATAAATGTAGAAGGCATGTGTTATTTGTGTAAAAACACAATGCATCATTTCTTTTCCATTAGAGAAAGAGAAATGGGGTAGGGTTGTGGAAAGGAAAAGGATGGCTCTGATTGACTTTTCCCAGGGGTCCTTACTAACCATGTGGCCTGTTGTCTCCTAGGGGAAGTGGTCCTTCTGGTTAATATGCCTGCAGACAGTCCAGCAGATGAAGGGCAGCACCTGCCTGACGGGAGGACAGCCACCCCTACCAGTACCTTCACTCAGCAAGACATCAATGAAGGGATCGTGTGGTACAAGCACTCGGGTGCCCCAGCACAAAGTGACTCCTTCCACTTTCAGGTACCTTCCGTTTCCCCACTGTCCTGATATCTGGCTAGTCTGATGGAAGCCGTCATCTTTATCTATCAATGACTTAAGTAACTTTCTGCAACAGCCCAGAACTCATGTCTGAGGAAAGAAATTCTAATTAATAGCAGTGAGAGATTTTTTTTTTTAACCTGTCAGTTTAGATTTACAGATATCTCTGCAAGTAGTCATTGCACAGCAAAGATGTTTGTATTAGATTATGATTAAAGTGTTGAGAAAAATTTACCTCAAAATATAAAAACACCACAGAGAGAAAGTCTTTGTTTTTGTTTCTAACAGATGTTCTTGGAACATTTGTGTTGTATGATAAGATCATGAACTTAGCAGCCAAACTCACTGGGCACAGATCTCAGTTCTGCCACTTAACTAGCTACACAGCTTTGGGTACATTTACTTAAGCTCCTTGTGCTCCATTTCCCTTATCTGTAAATTAGAATTATTCTGAATACATAATGAGCTAATACATATATACCTGTTTAGAAGAGTGCTTAAGACATCATAAGTACTGTGTGTTGGTTATTATTATTTACAAAAATTAGTCAAATACCAGATAGTAAAACTTTCAGTAAATTAAAGCACAAAAATCATACAGAGTACATTCTCTGTCTGTTGTGAAGTATTTAGTGTTGTTGTTGTTGAGTCAGCTAGTCCCCAACTGTTGGTGACCCCATGCACAAAGGGGACAAAAGGCACACAGTTCTGCTCTATCCCCATGACCAGTCATGGATCCAAACATTATGATCCACAGAGTTTTCATTGACAGATTGTTGTAAGTAGATCACCAGGTCTTTTTTCTTAGTCCATGCTAATCTGGAAGTGCTGATGAAACCCATTCAGTATCATAGCAATGTGCAAGCTTCCACTGACAGATGTGTGGTGGCTACACAAAAGGTACATTGTTCAGAATCAAACCTGGGCTCCCACATGGAAAGTGAGAATTCTATCATTGAACCACTAATATCCCTTTTGAAACATAATTAGAAATTTATAAGAAGAAAGTAAAAAAAAAAAAAAAAGAATTTCACACCACTTGGATCATTGAAAAAAAAGTCTCTGAAATAACTACCTTGCTAGAAACGAGCATCATGTGTGGTAAAGTAGAGGGTCAATGAGAATGAGGGAAATCTCACATAAGTAGGCTTGATACAATAGCGACAACAATGGACTGAAATATAACACTTATTGTGAAGTGGCACCGACTGAGAAATGTTTCCTTCTGTTATATATAAGGGTCTCCATAAGTCAGAATTGACCCAACAGCAACTAACAACAAATAATTACTAGATATAAAAGGAAATCCAAATGACAAAGCTATTATAAAATATCGATGGGAAGGAAATAACTTATCAAAACTAAAATGATGTAGCCAAAACAATACTCAAAAGAAAACTGATGTCCCTAAGCTGTTATGATTGAGCAGAAAAACCAATGAAAATAAATGGACAAAACACTTACCTGAAGAAGCTAGAGCACCACAAAGAAAACCTGGGGAAAACAAAAGAAAGGAATTAATAGAGACAACCAGAGGAATGAATTAATTGTAAAGTTCTAGAATTGACAAATGAATATAAAACTTGATTCTTTGGAAAAAAATAACATTAAATCTCTGGGAGTCACAATTTAGAAATAAAGAATTAAACAGAAACACAAAGGAATGAGAAATTGTAGGTCTGGGGAGTCAAGATGGCAGACTAAACACAAGTCTCCCTAAATCCCTCTGGAAACCAAGACCTGACTCAACGGCACTTGGCTGGCTCTGGACACCTAGTGAGCCCTACCACACGGCATAGGGCTGTTAATTTGGACTTCATACCAAGCCAAAGCCAAGTGCCATTGAATCGGATCCAATTCATTGCAGCCCTAGGGGGCAGAGTAGAACTGACCCACTGACCCCTCTCTTGGTGAGTGCTGACTTTCAAGGACCAAAGATAACTTGCCATTTTAACTTTTTTTCCTCTGTCTTAGCCAGAGAGCGGAGCTGAGACTTGACTAGCAGCTAATCTTAGTTGCACTGCTGATGGGATTGGCAGGCAAAATTGCCATATTTTGAGAGCCCGGCTCTGGACTCTGTGCATCTCACCACCTTTGGCCTCTCTTTCTGCCTCCGCCATTAAGTAGCCTGTACCGAGGCAGGGGGAGAGCTTGTGCAGGATGCCATCTTATTCCACTGGGAGGTGGATTCACCCATACAGAGGCCTCAGCTGGACCTAATTCCTAGGCTGGGAGGCAATGCCTGCCCGTAAGATAGTGCTTTGTGGCAGAAAAGCAGTATTCTACACAGCATTGCCTACAGCTGCAGCCCAACAGCAGAGGCCAGCAGGGTGGTAGCTTTTCTGTATTTTGAACTAGTTTATAACATCTAGGGTTGGGCATAGAAGTGCTTACTTTGCCAGGTGGGAAAAGGGACCTGTACACCTGAAAACCTGACTGACTTTGGAAGTTGTCAGATACTTTTTACGCTTCATTTTAAGACAGCCTAGAGAAACAACTGAAGTCCATCCTCACAGCATCTCTCTCTGCCTTTATTGACTCACATGATGCCCAAGAAGCAACAAACTCTGGATAAAAGTATAATGAAGAAATCACCCATGGCTTCAGAAGGCCCCCAAAAGAAAGCACCAAAGAACTTCCCAGATGAATAAATCTTTCTGAAACTATTGGAAGGTGAATACAAAAGAATTATATAGAGAGCCCTCCTAGACCTTATACAAAGTGCAGCAGAGCAAAATGAAAAATTAAGCCAGCTGTTCGATCTGATGAAACACTGGTACTCTGAAATCCAACAGATCAAAAATAAAGTCAAAGAGATAGAAACTTCAATTCAAAGCTAAGAAAACAGAATGGAATAAATGGAAAAGAGACTGTCTGATTTGGAAGACAGAGCTATTGACTCCAGCATTTATGAGGAGAAATCAGAAAAAAGACACAAGAGAAATGAAGGAGCATTAAGATACATGTGGGACTCTATTAAGAGGAACAATCTATGATTAATTGCAGTTCCTAAATAGGGCAAGACACCTGAGAACACAGAGAGTATTGTTGCTGAGCTGCTGACAGAAAACTTCCCAGAAATTATGAAAGAAGAGAATATAGATATCCAAGGTGCATACTGAATACCATTCAATATAGATCTCAAAAGAAAGACTCCAAGACATATTATAATCAAGCTTCACAAATGAAACCTAAGCAGAAACTCTTAAAGGAAACAAGACTCAAAGCAGAGCTAACATTCAGAGGGAAAACTTGTAAGCTTTCATCAGATTTCTCAGCAGAAACAATGCTGGCACAGAGACAGTGGCATGACGCATTCAAAGCCTTGAAGGGGAAGAACTTCTAACCAAGAGTTCTATGTTCTGCAAAACTGTCTTTCACATACGAAAACGAAATTAAGACATTCTCACATAAACAGAAACTCAGAGACTTTGTAAAAGACAAACTAAAGCTACAAGAAATACTGAATGAATCTTTTGGCTTAGAAGAACAAAACCACTAACTTCAGATTTTCAAAGCAAATACAGGACACATCACCCAGAAACCTACTCAGTTAGGGAAGGCTTGAAACTCAATCAAAGCTACAATAGTGAAAAAAATGATCCAGTGATCATATCGTGGAAACTGTGATGTCATCATATTAAAAAGAGGGATGTACTACAGTTGTTATAGTCCTTGCAGATGGAGAGGAAGTTAATAATACTAGTAGTAATTAAAATTGGACTTATACATAGAGAAGTTATAAATGAGAAAGGGCATTGAGTCCCAGATATGGAGAAGAATTTCATGAAATATCAGAGAAGGTTAAAAGAAGCACTCAGACTGCAGCCAAGGCAGTGTCACAGCCTTGTAAGCCTGAGAATTTTCCTTTTCCTAGGGATCCAGTTGTAGATATGCTACTGTGACAACTCACTTTGTTAAAATTACCATCCACTATGCTTCCAACGGCTGCTGGTCCATCTTTGTTGCTTGACTAATTTACACTGAGTAAGAGATGTGCTCTTCCAGAAAGCAAGTTGAACTCAATTTGGAAGCCATTAAAATAAAATGAAATATTGAGCACATTAACTGTCCAGTGACAGAGAAAATATGATGTGGCCTTTGCCCAGGCTAAGCTTTTCATTTTGAGCACCTGGGGACTACAGCAATCCTGCAGAAATAAGTCAGAATGAAGGCAAAGACCCCAATCAAAAAAAAAGTCACCTCAGAAAACTAGACTTCTGTGATGTGCCTTTGCCTTCATAGAGGTCAACATGAAGTTCATTATCAATATGGAAGCATTTTCCTGGAAGAGAATTCTACGCTCCTACTCCAAATGGTATTTGATTGCTTTTGCAAGTTGGTTACTTAAGTGGGTAAATTATAATAAATTGCAAGTTATTGATTTTTTTTTTTAGCAAACTCACTAGAGTTTAAGACATCCAATTGAACATTATTACAGTCATGCATCATTTAACATCCCTGGTATGTTCTGACTTGGACATTGTGTAAATATGAGATTGGATGCTCCTGATTATGCTACAGTAAACATTTTATTTGTAAGTAGGGAGAGTTCACATTGAGTGCATATGGTAGGTTATATATGTACCATACCATTGTACGAGTAGCAGTGCAATTGTTTTGTATACAAGAGACATGAGATACATGTGCTGTGTGCAGGAAGCTCTTGTATTCACTACATCCAGTCACATATACTGTGTCCCATTCTCCAATTGGAATTTCTGAACTTTATTAAAGAACTTTGGAGCCCTGGTGACACAGTGGCTAAGAGTTTGACTGCCAACCTAAAGGTCACAGTTTGAATCCAACAGCTTCTCCTTGGAATTCCTATGAGACAGTTCTGCTCTGTCTTATAGAGTCACTGTGAGTTGAAATCGACTGAACAGCAGTTGGTTTGGGCTTTAGTGTTATAATCTTATGGGACCACAGACAAATATGTGTCATATCAAGCATTGCATAAGTGGTGTAGAAAGTGGTTCGTTTGGGAGAGTCTTCACATATTTTGCTCAAAATGTTTACAATTCCCCCCTTGAAATCACCTTCAAAGCCTATAAGTTATTCTTTCGATTATCCTCAGTAGTTGACAGTACATAGTCTTGGGAAATGGATGTAACTTTTTGAAAATAGAATCATAGTTGTGAAGAAGAATGAGAGTAATTATACAACAATGAGCCCATTTTCCTTACATGTTTTGTGAGCTAACATGGAAAGCATTACAAAAACTGTACTTAACAATGACATCATTATTGTACATATGCGATAACTCTGCAGGATTTTATTCTCTGGGATATAAAAGTTATATTTATTTTCAGGTCTCATTGTTTTAGAGATTACCTCATATTTTTATTTGAAATAACATAGATACTATAGCTTTTGTTTAAGTAACTGGTTATCAACATTTCTCATACATCATTTTAGAATTTCTAGTGGGTTTTACCACCACTTGTCTGCCCCTTGTCATATCATGGTGGCTTATGTGTTGCTGTGATGCTAGAATCTATGCCACCAGCATTTAAATACTAGTAGGTTCACCTAAGGTGGATGGGGTTTCAGTGGAGCTTCCAAACTAAAACAGACTAGGAAGAAGGACCAGGCCATTTACTGCTTAAAAAGTTGACCAGTGAAAACTTTATGAATGGCAGTGCAACATTGTCTGATGCACTGCTGGGAGATGAGCCCCTTAGGTTAGAAGGCACTGAAAATACAAGGGGGGAAGAGTTGCTTTCTCGAAATGGAGACAACCTTACTGATGTAAATGGAGTAAAGCTTTGGGGATTTCCATTTGCTGATGTGACACGACTCAAAATGAGGAGAAACAGCTGTAGACGTCAATTAATAGTTGAAATGTCCGATGTATGAAATAAGAATCTTGGAAAATAGGACATTATCAAAAGTGAAATAGAATGCATAATGGTTGATATCCTAGGCATCATTAAGTTGAAATGACCACTTTGCATCAGACAGTTGTATGGTCTACTATGACTGGAATGACAAAGAGGAATGGCATCACATTCGTCATCAAAAAGAACATTTCAAGATACATCCTGAAGTACAACAGTGTCAGTTATGCAATAATATCCATACACATGCAAGGACCGATAGTTAATACAACTGTTATTCAAATTTACTCACCGACCACTGAGGCCAAAGATGAATAAATTGAAGATTTTTATCCACTTCTGCAGTCTAAAATTGATCAAACAATGCAGTCAGTATGCATTGGTGATTACTGGTGATTGGAATGTGAAAGTTGGAAACAAGAGTCAGTAGTTGGAAAATATGATCTTGGTGATAGAAACAATGCCAGAGATCATGATAGAATTTTGAAAGATCAGTGACTTCTTCGTTGCAGATACTTTTTTTCAACAACATAATGGGTGACTATATACATGGACCTCACTAGGTGGAATACACAGGCATCAAATCAACTACATCGGTGGAAGACAACAATAGAGAAGCTCAATATTATTAGTCAGAACAAGGCCGGGGTCAGTGGTGAAACAGACCATCAGTTGCTATTTTGTAAGTTCATATTGAAGCTGAACAAAGTTAAAACAAGTCCCCAAGATCCAAAGTATTACTTGAGTATATTCCTGTTGAATGTAGACACGATTTCCAAAGTAGATTTCGTACCTTGAACACTAGTGATTGAAGACCAGATGAGTCATGAGACAGTATTAAGGGTGTCAAAAATGAAGAAACCAAGAGGTTCTTAAAAAGACAGGAAACAAACAAACAAAAGACAAAATGGATGTCAGAAGAGACTCTGAAACTTGCTCTTAAACATGGATTAGCTGAAGCAAATGGTAGAAATGATGAAATAAAAGAGCTGAGCAGAAGATTTCAAAGGGTACTTTGAGAAGACAAAGGATAATATTTTTATGAACTGTGCAAAGACCTGGAATTAGAAAACCCAAAGGGAAGAACATACTCAGCATTTCTCAATTTGAAAGACCTCAAGAAAAAAATTCAAGCCTTGAGTTGCAGTAGGAAAGGATTCTATGAGCAAAATACTGAATGATGGAGGAAGCATCAAAAGAAAATGGAAGGCCCAACTCAGCAGGAACAGATGCTCACCGAGGACCAAAATGATATGCGGTAAAGACAACCTAGAAGACAGAGAGACCCGCAAGAGTGGGTGCCTTCATCGACTTGACACCCGAAGAACCGAATGGTGCCTGGCCACCACCAGTGATAGCCACAATGGAGCTCACTAGGTTGAGTCTTACTGGCAACACAAGAATAAAAGGGGGTGCATCCTGAGATCTCCACTAAAAGACCTCAATTGATGGTCCAGCGGTTTTGGGGTTCCCCTGAGAGCATGGCCCCTGGCCCTGATGCTGCCCTTACCCATAAATTATAACAAAGGTCCATCCACTCTTTGGACAGGAATGGATTGGACTTGGCAATGCAGAGTGACCATATATTGGTTGCACTTTATGGTTCTGTACATCTATAGGATATCATCCTGCTGAGCTCTGGCTGGAGGAAGGGGAGTGGGTGGAGAGGAGCGGAAAGGAGGCTGTTGGGAGGATGAGATATGTATGGAGCAGAGAAGAATAGTGTGCTGTCACCGGACAGGGAGAGCAGTGGAAGCTGCATATAGGTGGGCATGTAAATTGATACAGGAATGTACATTTTCACTCAGTCATGTTAAATAAAAAAAAAAAATAATAAAATGGAAGGAATACACAGAGTCACTGTATGAAAAAGAATTTGTTAACATTCAACCATTTCAGGAGGTAGAATACGATCAAGAACCAATGATGCTGAAGGAAGAAATCCAAGCTACACTGAAGGCATTGGTGAAAAAAAAGTCTCTAGGAATCGATAGAACAGCAATTGAGATATTTCAATGAAAGGAAGCAACACTGTGAGTGTTCACTCATTTATGGCAAGAAACTTGGAATACAGCTACCTGGCCAGCCATCTGGGAGAAATCCATAGTTAGGCCCATTCCTGAGAAAGGTAATCCAACAGAATGTGGAAATTATTGAACATTACCATTCCTATCATATGCAAGTAAAGTTTTGCTAAAGATAATTTTAAAACAGTTGCAACAGAGCATTGACAGGGAGCTGCTAGAAATCCAAGCCCATTTCAGAAGAAGATGTAGAATGAGAGTATCATTGGTGATGTCAGAGGGAGCCTGACCCAAAGCAGAGAATATCAGAAAGATGATTTCCCTGTGCTTTATTGACTGCGCAAAGGCATTCAGCTGATTGGATCATAACAGATTATGGATAGAATCGCAAAGACTGAAAACTCTAGAACACTTAAATGTGCTCGTATAGAACCTGTGCAAAGAACAAGAGGCAGTCTTTAGAAAGAACAGAACAATGGGCTACCGTGTGGCTTAAAATCAATGAAGGTACGCATCTGAGTTGTATCTTTTCATTGTACTTATTCTGTATGTGTGCTGAGCACGTAATCTGAGAAGCTGGACTATGTGAAGAAGAATTCAACACTGGAGGAAAAATTGAAGGAAAACTCGCTAATAACCTGCAACATGCAAATGACAGAACCTTGCTTAGGGAAAGTGAAGAAGACTTAAAAAACTTAATGATGATGTTCAAAGACCAAAGCCCTCAGTGTGGATTACACCTCAAATATACTGCAAAAGACTTCTTTAGAGACACTTCTTTAAATGTTACTTGGAGAACTAAGGTACACTGGACCCAATCTATAGTATTTTCAATCACTTACTATGCATGCAAAAGTTGGAAATAAATAAGGAATGTTGAAGAATTGACTCATTTGAATTATGATGTTGGCAAACATTATTGGCTATACCACGGGGCTGCCAAAACAAACAAATCTGTCTCAGGAGAAGTACAACCAGGAAGTTCCTTAGAAGTGAGGATGGTAAATCTTCACCTCACATACTTTAGGTGTGTTGTCAGGAGTGACTAGTTCCTAGAGAAGGACATCATGCTTGATAGAGAAACCACCATCCTGTCTTTCAAAGTGGCTGTACCATTTTATGTTTCCATTAGCAGTGAATTAGAGTTCATTTCTGTATGAATGTATACTATGAGTGTAAGAAACCAGTGTGAAACAGAGTCAGTAAAAAGAGGAGGTCCCTCAATAAAATGAACTGACACAGTGGCTGTAACAATAGGATGAAACACAACAATAATTGTGAGGATAGCTTAGGACCAGGCAGTGTTCCATATTTATTGTCCATAGTGTCACTGTAAGTTTGAACTGACTTATCAGCATCTGACAACAACATCAAAAGAGTTTTAAACTGAGAAAGATGTACTTCTGATGATTATTCTCTTCCTTTTTTTAAAAAAGCAGAAAATGCAGTATAATGATTTGCATGGAATTTATTCTGTTTTAATGTTGACATCCTGTCATGAGCTATCAATACATCCCATCTGTTACTTCACATTTAAGACTTGAGATTCGTATCATGTGAGTGGCATCAAATAGCAGAGCATGGCAGAGTAAGATGAATGCACACACATGCCCTGTTATTTCTGGTATGGAACAGAGCCTTAGTTTTGGTATATTCGTATCACATTGATACAAATCTCAGAAAACATAGTTTGAAAAAAAACCAAAATGTTTCACACCAGTATCCTTATTTAGCAAACCATAACTAACTAACTTGCTCAGTAGTATGTTCAGATTTTAATACCTGGCCAATCATCCATACCTTGTGCTCAAGAGATGGGAGGACATGTATTACACACACACACACACCCCTTAACTCCCAAGAGCTAATTGGTTGTCTTGGTCAGCAGAAAGATCATATACTCAAATGACCTGTTTAAGTACTAGCATTCCTTGGCTTTATAACTGACACATTGCTTACCTTTTTAGGCCTTCAGCTTTTTCATCTGTAAAAATTGAGGTCATCATATCTTTGTGGATACTAAGTGAGATAACCCCTGAAAAGCAGTTAGTACTCAACTGTAAGAAAACAAACAATCCAATTACAAAGTGAGGGAAAGATTTGAACAGAAACCTAACCGAAGGAGATGTACAGATGGCAAATATGCATGTTAAAAATATTCAATATCATGTATCATTAGGGAATTGCAGATCACAGACAAAAATAAGATACCACTACACACCTGTTAAGATAAATAAATCCAAAGCGCTGACAACATCAAATGCTTGCAAAGATGTGAAGCAAGAGGAGCTCTCATTTATTGCTGATGGAAATATAAAATGGTACAGCCACTCTGGAAGACAGAATGGTGGTTTATCTAAAACCTAAGCATAGACTTACTGTTCAGTTCAGCATGCACATTCCTAGGTATTTACTCAAATGAAATAAAAACATGTCAATGTAAAAATTTGTATGTTAATATTTATAACACCTTTATTTATAATCACCCCAAATTAGGGGAACCAAGATGACTTTCAACAGTTGAGTGGGTAAGCCAACTGTGATACATACATGCCAAGCATTTGGAGTTTTATTCAGCAGTAGAAGTGAATGAGCTATGAGGTTATGAAAAGACATGGAGGAATCTTCAATGTACACTACTGGGTAAAAGAAACCAGTCTGAGAAGCTTAGATACTATGATTCCGACTATAATGATGTTCTAGAAAAGGCAAAACTGTGGAGACAATGGATAGATCAGTAGTTGCCGTGAGTCTTAGGGGAAGGAAGAAGGATGAATAGATGGAGCACAAAGCATTTTTATGGCAGTAACATTATGCTGAAGGATCCCTAGTAGCAAAGTGGCTAAGCACTCAGCTACTAATTGGAAGAATGGCTGTTTGAACCCACCAGCCATTTCAAGGGAGAAAGATGTGGCAGTGTGCTTCTGTATGGATTGCACTTCAGGTTTATAACTGTGGATGCCCAGCCCTGTGGGGAAGTTCTGCTCTGTCCTGTACGTGATAAATCAGAATTCCATGAACAGCAATGGGTTTCAAATTATTCTGTATGATACTGTAATGGTGGACACGTGACATGATGCATTTATCATAGCACATGAAACTACAACTCAAAGGGTGAACCCCAATGTAAGCTATGGACTTTACTTAATAATGTGTCAGTATTAGCTTATCAGTTGTGACAAACTACCACAGTAATGTAAGATGTTCATAGAAGAAACAGTGAATAGAAGAGAGGGGACATATGAGAACATTCTGTACTTGCTCTACAATTTTTATGTAAACTGAAAACTGCTCTGAAAAAATAAAATCTGTTAAAAAAAAAAGACAAGTCTCGTGCAGGTGGCTCAGTGGTTAAGAGCTCAAGCTGCTAACCAAAAGGTGAGGCATTCAAATCCACTAGCTGCTCCTTATAAACCCTATGGAGCAGTTCTCCTCTGTCCTGCAGGGTCCCTGCGAGTCAGAATCAACTCAGTAGCAATGGTGGTTTGCTTTTGTTTTTGTTTTCATATAGTGCTGAATCCATAATAGATGTTCAGTGAGTTATAGCTACTGTTATTAATATTTATAGTAGCACTATAAAATGCCTCCTTTAAAACATGTAGATATTCTGAAACTTGAGCCCCAGGCATCTAATGTGAAGACAGTTTGTCTGATGACTGTAACCTTAGGAGACATGGAGAAAGGGTGACTACCCTTTCCTTTTTCCTCCGAATATACAGAACCCTGCCCAATTTCATGTGGATTTCATTCATGTGCACATGGCCACACGGGCTGTAGCTATTCCTGTGGCAAACCTAAACTGGAGCAAACAACGGTGATATGAAAATTTTAAGAAAGCAGCTTAGCAGGACTGCCGAAGGAGTAGCTGCGTAGGAAAATAAACAGTTCTCAGGTGTTTTTTTAAAGCAAAAAAAAAAAGTGAACTTTGTGACTACCATCCTAATTGTAAAAATTCTTCATCTTGCCTTGTGGTGATGAGGCTGGGGTGGTAGGTATTTGTCATTTATAACCTATCTATAGATAGCTGTGTTGTGTAAAAGATTTAAGAGATGGAATAAAAATGAGACACAGCTTATGCCAGTTCCACCACCTGTCTGTCAGTTTGCCGTGCTGTCACATCTTGCCTGTCGATGTGATGCCGGGAGCTGTGCCACTGGTAATCAGATACCAGCAGGGTTACCCACTGGTGGACAGGTCTCAGCAGAGCTTCCAGACTACACCAGCTGAGAAGACAGGCCTACGGAAAGCCATTATAGGTCACAGGAGGACCTTGTTTGGTGTGGCACTGGAGGACAAGCCCCACCCTAGGTTGGAAGCTGCCGCATCAGTCCATATAGATCATGTGAGTGACCGTGACAATGCTCCTGGGCAGTGCTTCATTATGTTGTACATAGTGCTATCCAACTCGGGAGCCAAGTCGAGAGCAGCTGACAACAGTGTCTTCAGAATGGGATGTTACGTAGCCAGCCAGTAGTGATATTTTCAAAAAGATTTAATGATGTATCAAAATACCATGTTAACTAAAAAAATCCATATATATTGCATGTAAAGTTTGAGGTATATATGTATATATGCATTGAAAAAAGATGAAGCTGAAATGCATCAGATGTTAATAATGATTATTTCTGGATAGTGACATTCTAGGTGATTTTTCATTTCTTATACTCTCTTGTATTTTCAGAACTGCCTAAGAAGATGGTCATTTTTATAATCAGTAAAAGAAATAAAACATGAAGAACATAATGAAAGTTGTAATGCAGGCACATGTAGAATTCAAAGGCAGGTAGTTTAAAGGAAGACATAAATCAATAGACATGTACAAACATGCTCCTGCCCAAAGAACACAAGAGCCTCACTAATGTGACTTCATTTCAGGTGTCCAGTGCCACAGATGTCCACACCCACCTGGAGACTCAGACCTTCAACATCGCTGTCTTACCACAGACGCCTGAGGCACTGCAGCTCTCTCCAGGAGCATCTCTCCACATGACTGTGAGTTTGGTGGGAGAGCTGGTGGTTCTGCTTAAAGAAGCCACACTGACAAGATTTGGTAGAACTTCTTGATTCCATATCCAGTGAGTGCCGGGTCCAGAACACAAAACCTGGGGACTAAGGCCAGCCTGTAAATAACATTTCTCACTGGCTTGAAAAAGAAACTTCCGTAACAGAAGGAAAGTCAGGTAGACTCAACGTCAACCTCCCACCCATTACCGCTGTTCATCTTACAGCATCCCACACAGCCCAAGAGCCTTTCCTGAGTATCTGGAGGAAGGTTCAGGCCCCTGTCTACTTAATCATCACCATTTGGGGGTTAATCATTCAGCGAGTTCTATATCCCCTAGTTGGAGTCTGTTATTCTATTTGCCAAAAGTTCTTTAGATGTTTACTTTCTGTTATAAATGTTTCTGGTGAAGGTTCTGTCTGTGCTGAATCCAGAGATATGAGTACATGTCATCCAGGTGAAGGTGTTAGGAGCAGATTGGCAGGAATGGGAAGGTGATGGAGGGTACTGCCAGAGGTAAAAACAGCAATGCAAAGCTGCAAAGGGGAGAGAGGTTATGACTACTGCAAAACTGCGGCTAGGTCAATAAGCCCGGAGAAACAAGGAAGCCAGAAGAAGCATGGTGAGGATGGAGAGGTCAGTGGGCTAGGCACACAAAGCCCTGTTATACTGTGTTGGAAGGACAGTGGTCCATAGAAAGGTTTAAAGCAAGGTGATGGCTAAATTAGTTATATGAAGCTTGGTTCAGACAACTAGCAACTCCACTGTCCCCCTGTGTCTGGGGTGTGTAATGCCAGAACCTTCTTCCAGACAGAGCCACAAACATGTAAGTCCTTATAAATTACTAATGTTGAATCTGTATTTTTGTTAGCACCCCAGTAATTACACTACAAAGTAGTGTATCAGCCTTGAGCCACAACAAAGAGAGCACCTATAGTTTCAGAAATTATGGGTCTGGGGCATGACAGAGACACAAATGGGTAAATAAAGAGTTTTTAATGAATAGCTGGTATAGGCATTTCCACCATACACCGTAATTTAAAGAAATCATAATTCAGCAACACTATAAAGTCTATAATTCATCATTCTGACTGGAGAAACTTGGATCAGAATTTTCTCTAAACTGTAAAGAAAAATGTGCATACGCATTTCTTGCCAAAGGCTAATGCAGTGTTTATTTTCAGTTTAAGAGGTATAAAAAAGGGCCCGGAGCCGTGAAAACCACATTTTTCTCACTCGGTTGCAGTAGACCTCTGTGGGGGCTTTTCAAGTCGCTTAATTTGTAGGGTCTCAAGTTACAAGCTTGCAGATTAGCTCTGTCCAGTGTAATTTAGACTATCTCAAAGATTAGGTTACCACAGCATGTCATTCGCATATTCTTTTGGTCCTTAAAATATGTACAGCTTGTGGTTATTTGTCTTGATATTAATTGGGGCATTACTCTGAAACATATTAACAATAAGAGCACATTCTCAATGTAGTGATTTGAGTTCAGCTGTGCACACGAATTTTGCTCATCATTGGTAAATACGTTATGAACCATCTAGTATATTCATATGTGTGTCATGGGTAAAAGTCTACCTCTCCATTCATTCATAAACACTGCTGAGACCCTGATTTATGCCAGGAGTCCCCAGTGTTGCACTTAACACACTCATCTGCTAACTAAAAGATTAAAGTTTCAATTCTACACACACGCACCATGAGAGAAAGGCCTGGAAAACTACTTCTGAAAAACAGCCACTGGAACCCCATGGAGCAGAGTACTACTGAGACACAGGGAGTCACCGTGAGGTAGACTCCACTTTCAGAAACTGGTGATGATGGAATTTATGCCAAGTGCTGTGGCAGACATTGGTGATTCAAGGATAACAAAACACGGCCTGTCCTCTCAAGGGACTTGGATTCTGTGAAGGTAGGCAAGTAAACATATAAGCAATGGTGTTGTAATGGTATGTGGTAGTAATCAAGAAGGCACCTAATCCAGTGAGGGGATGGGTGGTCCATGGAAGGCTTGCTCTAGGAGGTGGCCTGAGCTCTGTCCTGAAGACTGAGTGTCAGTTATCCCTAGACCGAGGGCTTTCAAACTTCAGCACACATTATAATCCCCCACGTAGTTTATTGTTAAAAAACCAGTTGCTGGATCCTACCTGAGAGTTTTCTGATTCAGTAGATCTTGAGCAGGGTTCCCAAGGGCTGCTGCTGCTGCTGCTGCTCTGGAGGTCACACCTAGGAACTACTGATCCAGACTAGAAGTAGGGGAAAATTCATCCATGGAAAAAGGAGCCACGGGTGAAAAAAGATGGGCACACATGAGGACGTGCCCTGTTTGGAGAATGACAGGTAGTTTAGTGCACTGGAGCCTATATCCGGAGGGAAAGGAGGAACAAAAAATGAGAGATCGTGGAAGTCCTTAAAGATCATGTGAATGTGTTCACATCTTATCCTGAAAGTCTGTTGGGGAAAATAAGTTGATTGTTGAAGGATTTCTAGTGGAGGAACAGCATGGTGAGATTTACAATTTAGGAGGAAGCTTCTGTCTTCAGGATACTCAGGGTCTGCTTGTCCAAGGTCACCACTTAAGGGAAAAGGCCTTGAGCGTGAAAACCTTACTTTCTTTTTTCGTTTGTTCTCCAAGTGGTTGCTATAGCGAGAGTTCTCTTTAAACCACCCTTACTGAGGCTAACAGGGAGCCACTCAGAAGAGGTGGGGGCAAGGGTGGAGAGTCAAATCTGGGCACACTGCACGTGTTTTACAGCTGTGGACTTCTGTGCTCATGCTTTTCTCTAAGACCTTTCAGATGCTAATAGAATTATTAACTATAATCTCTGTAAATGTTCTTTTATCCTTGGAATTCTTGTTGCACTTTATCTCAGTCTTTTGTACAATTTAACATTTTCTTAGAGTTATTTATGACTTTACTAAAACTAGAACTCCTTGAGAGAAGGGCCTCTACCTGACGCATCATGTATCTCCTGTAGCTTTTGGCTTGATGGTTTGCACACAGTAGGTTCTTAGTAAATACTCCGTACATGAATATATCACTGAATTAATTGTGCCGACTTAACTGAAGTATGACAGAAGGTGATTTCTTGTAGAACGTTCATTTCCCTTATGTCATCTACTGCTCGTTATCCGTGGAGTTCTCTCGTGGAGTTAGCTGCTTTATCTGAATGACAGTCAACATATGAAATTTGCTTTTGCTTTTTAAGACAGTGCTGTGATGCTGTTGTTAAGTCTTGACCTGAAGTTTAAAGGTTTAAGCCATGCCCACTTTACAAAGACTTTAGTGTTAAAATTGAAGCTCCTCTGAATTTTTGAATAACATTGCAATGCAGCAGAAAAATGTTTTAAAAATTTGTTGATGAAGATGTTATTAAAGTTTTGTAATCGTTTCATTTCTCAGCTTAATCTTTTCACAGTGGTGTTTTTCATTTACTCAACAAATACTTATTAATCATTTAGCACGTGCCAGACGCTTTTCTAGGTGCTTGGGATCTGTCTGTGAACAAAACAAAGGTCACTATTTTTCTAAAGTTTGTATTCTTTTGGGGAGAAATAGACAATAAATAATCAACACAATAAACAAGAAACTTAGATAGGATATGTTAGTGAGAGGTGTGATGTAAAGGAAAAAGTCGATCAGGGCAACAGGGATTAAGAATGTGGTGATGGGGGCAGGGACTGCCTAGGTTACAATATTAAATAAGGTGGTTGTGATGGGTTTTATTGAGATGATATTGAAAGAAAGAGTCACAGGAAGTGAGTCAGATAGCCATCCAGGTATCAGAGGAAAGAGCATTCCAGACTCAGGGAACAATCTGTACAGACCCATCAAGTTGGGACCCTGCTTGGATGTTCAAGGAACAATAAGGAAGCCACTGTGGCTGGAGCAGAGTGAATGAGAGTATAGACAAAAATTCAGAGAGGTAATAAAGGAGAATGGTAGGGAGGGACAGATCTTGGAGAACATCATAGTCCATTTTGGGGACTTAGCTTTCATTGTGAGTAAGGTGGAAAGCCATTACAATATGTTGAATAGAGGTCTGACTTTTTTTTAAAGGGATAGCTGTGGCTGCTGAGTTGAAATAGACTGTAGAGGAGAACAGGAAGGTAGTTGTGAGGCCACTGTGGTCATCCAGAAGAAAGACTGTGGCTCTGTGCAGGGTGGTGGCAGTGAGGGTGGGGAGAAGCAGTTGGATTCTGGGTATATTCAGAGGTAATAGGGGTATAATGAAAACCGTTATTCTATAACCTTCTTGTGTTGACAGGTACTTTAATAAAAAAGTATCTTCTGTAGTGATTTTTATGAAATTTAATCTGTCATTTCTTACTATATTTAGTTGATAAATATTGAACGTCCCAAATAGCCAGTATTTAAATTGATTATACTTGGATATATCTCAACTTCAGTATTACTTTCTTTAGGGAACAAAGTTCTTACTTTTTCTACCTAGTGTCCATTTCTATTAATAGAGAAATATCAGTAGTTTTCATAAGGGTACACCTATTATCTTGGCTGGAATATGTGATTTTTCCCTCTACCCATGAGAATTCTCTTTTTGTTGCTTTATAGTGTTAGGAAAATCTATATATTTAAAAACCTCACAGTTTTGTTAGGATTTCTAGATAATCTGATGATTTTGAGATTAAAGGGTGACAATCAGTATTAAGCAAGGTACTGAGCCTATACTTTTTGGACTGTGTCTGTGTGTACACATGTGTACTTGTGTGTAAGGCGAGGGCACGTGTATGGATTGTAAACACCTTATATAACCAAAAACAAACCTGTTGCTGTCAATTCTGACTGATAACAATCCTATAGGACAGAGTAGAATTGGTCTATAAGATTTCCAAAGAGCAGCTGGTAGATTCCAGCCACTGATCTTTTGGTTAGCTCCTGAGTGTTCAACCAGTATACTACCAGGACTCAGTAAATGCCTTAGATAACACAAACCAAACCCACTGCAGTCAAGTTGATCCTGACTTGTAGTAGCCCTATGGGACAGAGTAGAGTGGTGTTTCCAGGGAGTGCCTGGTGGGTAAGAACTGCTGACTTTTTGGTTAGCAGCCGAGCTCTTAACCACTACATTCCCAGGGCTCCATGAACACCTTATGTAAGTATATACTCTTCATTTGTTTTAGAATAGAGACCTGCTGCTATTTCCAGTTCTGATTTTCTTGGCTCATTACATTCCAGACCTGTGCAGCAACCTGAAATATGAGTCTTTACTAAAGGGGGGTTGTCCTGACCTGTGCATGCTGCCTCTCCCTGGACAAGTATGCCTTAAGGACAATTACAAAGCAACTGCAACCTTCAATCATTTTTTCATGGTTAAAAAGAACACCACACCCTCCTCTGCAAGTGCTATTAGCCCTGTTTAATCTTTTCCTAAATAGGGAAATTCTTTCTAAGAGAAATAGGGCTTCAAAGAGTAAGAGTGCATGTCAAACTCTAGTCCACCTTCAGGGGTCACCTAAGAAGAGCTTTCAGTGAGCCAGACATTGTTGTTTTGTTTCCTCAACAGCATGTGTGACCCAGGCAAGAGGTTCATGTTCTGACTAGTTTTCTCTTTTCTGCCCTTCACTCTGTGTTTTTGCTGCCGTCCCTAATTTACTGCCCTACTGAATCTGGTTGTGGAAACCTGAATCTCTCCTTTTTGTTTTATGATGGATAATGCATGTATGTGAAGTCCCTGGGTGGTACAGATCGTTCATGGGTTTGGCTGCTGACTCGAAGACCAGAGGTTTGAATCCACCTAGAAGCACCTTGCAAGAAAGGCCTAGCAATCTGCTTCTGAAAAGATCAGCTGTTGAAAACTCCTCTGAAGCAGAGTTCTGTTCTGACACACAGAGTCACCATCAGTCAGAATCAACTAAACAGCAACTGGCTTTTTGTGTATTTTTGTTTGTTTATTTTTGCATTTGTACAGGTGAATGGGTAGGAAAAGCTATATGCACAGTGGCCTCAGCATAATATTGCTTGACTCATTATTGGGTCTTGAAAGCTACAAGTGACAAGCAGTATATAATTCCTTTCCATAGTAAACCAAGGACAGAAAAATATTGGCTGTTTTTATATGCTGTAATAAACAGCTCTTAAATCTCTCATGGTGAATGGTGAGTCTCTTTTAGTGTTTGAGATTGAGTTCATTGTTAGCATTTTGAACCAGACATGCTCGTGGTTCCCATTAGCAAAACTGGAGGTTGGGGCACGCTCTGCAGGACCTCTCGGAGCCAAGACTTAAACCTGTCAGGTGCTCAGAACTCTTCGCCAGACACACCCTTGGCCCATTAAGTTAGAGAGGAGGAGATGTGGTGTGCCAGCCATGAAGCCTCATTCAAGCATGTTCCACTGAGTTCCACTTAGGGAATCAGTCCTCAGATTGGGACCCCTGTAGTAGGCATCACCCTAAGCCTGTACCTGGGGGGGCCAGGGAGAAAATAAGGTGCATGATGAATTGGAGGGGATTACATAACCATGTGAGATTCCCAAACCCAGACAGATCTGCAGTTCCAGAGACCCAAAGTCCTTCTTTTAAACCCTCAGAGAAAATTTTGCTATGTGTGACCACTTTAAAAGCCCAGAATGCATTTTTATTTTTCCTTTTTTTTTTCCACTAAGATTTAGTTTTGCCTCTTTTTGTATTGTTACACCCATTTTTTTCTTCTTCCCTTTTGAAATTTTTGTCTAGGCTCGAGAAGACCGCCTCACAGTGATTCAGCCTCATTTCCTCTCCTTTGTAAATTCTAAGCAGCCAAGTGGAAAGATTATATACAATGTCACTCAACCTCTGCATCCAAATCAAGGTAAGATGTGTAATAAATAGTTTTTTCATGTGATGTATTGTCTTTCAGTTGTTGACCAGTCATAAAAGTTCTGGAATTTTCTCTGCTTAATATACATAGAAATATGTGCAAGTTTAAGGCATAACAGTTATTCATACCCTTCCTGTCCTCCACTGTGGCCACATAGATGGAAATCAGTGGGCTAGCATTAGTATTGAACAGGAGAATATGATATGAGTATGCATCCCCTGGATTTTTTTTCACTTAACTCACTAAGTTGAACTCTTCCTCTTACACACATACCAAACTGGACAAGCATAGACATCATCTGTAGGGACAGAGACTGCCCTGGTGAAGTTATAGCAGACCAGAATGAGCGTGTGCTAAGGACATGTGTTTGTCACAAAGAGACCAGACCACACATGTTCAGTTGCATTTCCAAATTGGATGTCACTTTTATTCCCCTAGGGAACTGTCTTAGTCATCTAGTGCTGCTATAACAGAAAAGTGGATGACCTTATCAGAGAGAAATCTATTTTCTCAAAGGAAAGTAGACTGAAAGTTCAAATTCACGGTGTTAGCTCCAGGAGAAGGCTTTCTCTTTTGGCACTAGAAGAAGGTCCTTGTCGTCTTTCTTCCCCTGGACTGGGAGCTTCTCAGACACAGAAAGTCTGTGTCCAAATGATGCACTCTGCTCCTGGTGCTTCTTTCCTGATGATATGATGTCCCCTCATCTCTTTGCTCAGATCTTTTATATACCAGGAGAGTGCCTCAAGACATAATACAATCTTTTGGATTGAATCCTGCCCTACCAACACAACTGACATCCATCCTCCCTCATTAATATTATAGATGCTGGGTTTATAATGTGTAAAAAAATCACACTATGCCTAGCCAAATTGGTACACACATTTTTGGGGGGGATATACAATTCAATTCATGACAGGAACCATAGGGAGACATGGGAATGCACTCCAGCCAGAGAAGAGGTGGTTCCTCACCACCATTCTTCAGCCTTAAATCTCTTAACTTTGCTTTCAACCGGGGCTTCAGACTATTTAGAAGCATTTCATTCATGGCCAAGAAATAAAACTGGAATAGATCTGAAGTTTTGAAATCTGGGTGAACCTGAATGGGAAGAATTATAGGTCAAAGCCCTAGAATAGGAGACCGGGAAGAAACTTAGTGAGCCGTTTTAGGAACCTGATGTATGCAATTGTATACATCAAGAAGCATCAGGAACAGATGTATGCAAGACTATAAAGAACAACACATTCAAAGCAGTGTAGCTGGCTGCCACCTTTGAGTGAGTACCGCTGTCTCCCTCTCTGCTGAAAATCTGAGGGGCAAGAGATTTGGTTGCTCTGAAATGCTTATGCTACCGTCGCTTTCTAAGGAGATTAAGTTGCTAGCAAGATTTTAGGAAGTAATTTTTCCCATTCTAGTTACTGTTCTGTTCACCTGAATTTTAAAACTTCAGATCTACTCCATTGTTTTCTTTGTTGGCCATGGTTGAACCAGGAAGAACTGTTGGAAGTCCTGGGTTTAACCGACAATGCTGTACCCAACAAGGCATGATTGTTTCTCACACAGAAAAGGAGATTATCTTCTGTTAAACTGGTTCTGCTCCTCTGAGGCTGTGCCCCTGATGTAAACCATTCACATTATGACATTCCCAAGGAAAAATTAAAGTCTTAAGAATTAAGTTCCATTAGCCTTTTGGTAAAGCTAAAGAAATTAAAGTCTGAAAGTCACCTTTATCATTTTTTTTTAATCTTCTAATTCATAGCTAGAGGTCCTCTCTTCTTTGTTGAGGTACAGAAGGCATTCTTTCCAACCTGCAACCTGGGCTTGGATAGAATGTCTTTAAATTCCTCAATCTCTCAGTAGTGGGCTTAGTTCACTATGAACCCTCACCCATGCCCCTGTTTTAAAGAGTTAATGGAACATGGAAAATGACCACAGTATCAGTTCTATACTCACAAAATTTTAAAACCATAGACAAATCCAGAGCCCCTAAAGCTGTCATCACAAGTGAAGCAATAATTGCAGAATTCATTCTTAGTGTAATCAAGATCCATGTTCCTGCTGCCAAAGATCCTAATCGAGGCAAAGAAGTTTCTGAAGTAAAAAGGATAGGTTGAAAAAATCTCATTACATCATCACTGGATGCCAATCAGTCTGTGCCAGTTTCTCAGGTACTGTGACCTTTGAACCTAAACTCAACTAAAAAACTCTCGTGATGATGGTCCTGTGTCTGTAATTTGTGGAAAATTACCTAGTGTAAACTACATTAGCAGCCTCAGTAACACAATGGTTAAAGGTTCCTCTGCTAACCAAAAAAGTCAACAGTTTGAGTCCATCTGCCACTCCCTGGAAACCCTATAGGGCAGTCTTGTCCTGTCCTGTAGAGTCACTGTGACTCAGACAGCAATGAAGTTGTTGTTGTTGTTTTTTAAAGCTACATGAGGGGTAGCAGGTTGCATCTTACCAGTTGTCCTCAAGTCTAGAATAATTCATGGCACCCCCCTGTGTGTCAGAGAAGGGACTTCAGTGGCCAATATTTTGAAAGTAGATTGCAAGGCCTTCATTCTGAAGAACCTCTGGGTAGACTCAAAACTGTGAGCTTCGAGTTAGCAGCTGAAACTGGTAACCCATTGTCTTAGTTTTCTAGTGTGGCTATAACAGAAGTACCACAAGTGAATGGCTTTAACAAACGTAAATTTATTTTCCCACAGTTAAGAAGGTTAGAAGTCAGAATTGAGAGTACCAGCTCTAAGGGAAGCTGTCTTACTGTCAGCTCTAGGAGAAGGTCTTTATCTCCTCAGCTCTGCCTCCTGGCTTCCCTGTGTGGTTTTTGCCTCCATCATCCCCCACCTATGCTTCCTGCTGGTCCCAATCTGCAATTTTTAGGTCTTGTGTAAGAGACTAGCTCCACAGACTCTATACTAATCCTACCTCATTAGCATAGCAAAGAACTTTTTCCAGAGATTATGATCACAGACATACCAATAAATAAATAAGTAAAACCACTGCTAATGAGCCTATTCCAGCTCATAGTGACCCTATAGGACAGAGTAGAATTGTCCTATAGGGTTTCCAAGGAGCACCTGGTAGATTTGAACTGCCAGCCTTTTGGTTAGCAGCCATAGCACTTAACCACTGCATTGCCAGGGTTTCCACCACAGACATAGCAGCGAGGATTTACAGCACATATTTTGGTGGGAGTTGGGAGGAAACGTTTTAATCCGTAATATCTGTTAACCCATTAACCTTAGTAGTTAACCATTTGTACCACCCAGGGACTGTCGGTTTGCATCTTAAAATGGTTTATATTCAACAAATCCTGGTAAAAACTCTTGGGGATGCATACTTAACTTTTCTTGGAATAACTGCAAAGTATGGTATCACACCAGGAGTATCCTGAGAGGCCTTGGTCCTAAAAGGCACAAGACTCCTAGCAGTGGAGAGGCAGGCTTGATGTTCATTCATTCAGTCATCATTCAGGGTTGACGTTCATGCTGAGTCTCTCTCCCACCAGGTATCATTGAACACAGGGACCAGCCTCACTCTCCCATCCGGTATTTCACGCAGGAAGATGTTAACCAAGGCAAAATCCTGTACCGCCCTCCCACTGCAGCCCCATACCTCCAGGAGATCATGGCTTTCTCCTTTGCTGGTAATGCTCTTTTCTCTGTCTGTGAGGCACTCAGACTGTTCTGGGTGGATCTTAATAGCAGGCTTGCCTTAATTCTTCCGCTAGTCTTCCTGTGTAGTTTGGTGACACTTCATTAGAGTTTCAGAATATCTTGAGACCTATCCGTCAATATGTAGCTTCCTCTCAGTTCATTGGTTTTATTTTTTTTTTTTTCCTCTCTATTTGTATTTGCAGGCCTATACTTATAAATTTTTATTCTGTGTCTTCTGTGTGCCTGTCAGAGTCCTCGGGGTACAGTGGTTAAAAGCTTGGCTGATAACCCAAAGGTCAGCAGTTTGAATCCACCAATTACTCCTTGGAAACCCTATGGGACAGTTCTACTCTGTCCTGTAGGGTCACAATGAGTTGGAATCAACTTGACAGTGATGGGTTTTTGGTTCTTGGCTGTGCCAAACCGGGAACCCTGGTGACACAGTGGCCAAAGTGCTAGGCTGCAAACCCAAAAGTCGGCTGTTCAAAGTCACCCACTGCTCCAAGGGAGAAAGATAAGACAGCCTGCTTCTGAAAAGATTTATCGCTTTGGAAACCCTATAGAGCAGTTCTGTCTGGGCGGTAGGTTGCTGTGAGTCAGAAATAATAACAATGGATTTTGGTTTATGTGCCAAATCAGGAGTTCATGAATGATGCAGACATTTAAGCACTGGGCTACTAACCAAAATATTGATAGTTTAAACCTACCCGGAGGTGCCTCAGAAGACAAGTCTGGTGATCTGCTTCCCCACTATGAAGACCCTAACACATGGGTCACCCTAAGTGGCTGGAATGTGGAAAAAGGAGGACAGAGAAGAGCAAGATGAGTCTGGAAAAAGAGAGAGAGTGGCCAGCCCGTGGAAGCCCTATAAGCCAAATTAAGGATTTGGGTCTTTATCTCAAGAATCCTAGGGATACACTGGAAGATTTTATGCTACAAATCCATCCTTTGCCATGGGATCAATGATGGCTCATGGTGACCCATGTGTGTCTGAGTAGAATTGTGCTCCATAGGGCTCTCAGTGACTAGTGTTTGGGAAGTTACTGCCAGACTTTTCTTCCAAGATGCATCTGAGTGAATTCAAACCTCCGATCTTAAGTTTAGCAGCCTAGTATGTTAGCCATCTGCACCATCCAAGGCCTACTTTAAAATACGACTTTTCACCAGCACTTCAAAGTTTGGACTGGACTATGGGATGTAGAGTGATACTGGATGTGTGTGTACTTTAGGGTTTAATGTATGTATGAGGCCGTCAAGCTGGTTTCTTTCTAGAGGGAAAAAGAGAGGGTAGATAGCAGGGTACGAGTGTTAATTGAGTGGATACTGGAAGTAAAGAGTGGAAAGGAAGAGTGTGCTTTCACAGGTTGAAGAGACCAGATAGAGTTGCAGAGAAGCAGGTGTTTAGGATTTTATGTTGCAGATTGACTTGGATTGTAATCTTTCACTTAATCACAATTTAAAAAAAAAAAAAAATCCATGGCTTTTCACGTTCTTTTACTTCAGTGTGAATGGGTTGAAGATGCCATAGAGGACAGATGTGTGGGAGAGAAGGGAACAGTGAGGAGGAGCCTGTGGTACCTCAGGGAAGGGTCATGTAAAAGTGACAGTGCAAGCAAACATCTGGAATTAAACCAGGACTTGACAGAAGGCACCTTTTAAAAGGAAAAGAAAACAAAGTAAAAGAACAACCAAGCTGCTAATTAAATTAGTGTGTGCCTTTCCACTAAGACAGGATATCTTTATTTCATACCATACTATCTTTTCCTGTTATCCAGTAATCAAAACTTCTGGCTGCAAAGCAGGAGTTTTGAGTCCCCACACCTAAATATGTCTGTGCCTTGTCATGATTCTTTATTAAACAGATAAAGAAATCTGTTTCTTTATTGTCTTTAAGATGTATGTACCTCTAAAAGTGATTAATGTAGAGAGTTTTGTACAGTAAGAACAGGTAGTAATTTCTTATGCTGAAATTGATCATGGGTTAAATAACTTCAGAGTTACTTTTCTGATTAAAGGTATCAAGTGGTATTTCTCATGATTTATTTAAGTTCAGTAGTCTAGAAAATGGATAAGTCCTCAGATCAGAAGTCTCTAAGGGCAGGGATAGGTTACTTCTCCATGAGTATCCCCAGTGTTTTGTAACTGGGTAACTAATAGCCCATGAAGATATTCATGGTTCTCTAACCTCTACTTTACAGGACTGACTTTACAAGAAACTCAGGATATCCTGGGATTAGAGGGAAAGAAAACACGTCAGGCATGGTTGAAGTTCTTTCCGTATCCATTATATTCGCCTGAGTTGCTAGAGCCTCTTGAGAGAGAGCAGAAGCCTATCCTGTGTAATCTATGGGATAAATGCTATGAGATCAATCTGTTACACTGTACAGTGTGTAAATCAGTGTCCTGGGCATCACTCAGTTCTACAGTGGAATTGACCCACCTGAGCACCTTGTCAGTGATAAACGTTAGCACCCGCATTCACAGATTTGTGGCATTTTGTGTACTAGTGAAATAGGATTTGAATGAATCTCTTAGGAATTGCTGTAATGGCTTTGATGTAAACTTATTACCCTATGTGATTCTTTTTGTTACTTAAAATTTGTACTGACACTGTTAAATTCAACGTAACCTTAGCAAACAACCTGGTGATTTCTCTTAAATGAGAATAGTCTAGATGAGAATATCTTTTACTGTCTCAAACTCTGCTTCATAGGTTGGATCTCAGCCATCTATATCTGATGTGAGAGTGTACAGTGTACTGATTTTTCTCTCTCTTGATCTTTCAGGTCTCCCAGAATTGGTGAAGTTCCACTTCACAGGTGAATTTAATTTCAATTTTATTAGAAAATGGTATATAATTCCTTTCCTTTTTCAGTCCTTTCTTTTTCCTCCTTCATCATTACTTTTGTTTTCTAAGGACCACTTAAAAGTTACATAAGACAGTGTTTCCAACTAAATCACATGGCTAGTTAAGTGAAAATAACATAACCTTGTATTTATAGGAAAAGAAAAAAAAAGTCCATCAAGGATGCCAAAGATTAGTGTTGTTTAAGACTCATTCCATCTTGTCCTAATACCTATTAAAAGCAGGTGATAGTTTTTAAGACCAGAGACTCTGGACTGAGACTACCTGGTGTCCAGCCCCCTCTGGCAAAGTTTCTTAAGCTCTCCATACCTGAGTGGTGCCTGGTCCATAAATGGAGATGACAGTAATAAAAATACTACATACTCATAGATCCAATTTATGATGGGGTTCTAATCCAATGTTGCCATACTAAGTTCATTCTGATGTAAGTCACATAATTTGTTTTTTTTACTTTTCATTTATTGCCTGCTCTGTGGCAGCATTTTGAACAATATAATCATAGCATTAAACATCTGCCAATGAACACCTGCAAATGATAACGTCAGCAAATTATGCTACACAACACTGCAATGCATATGACTAATGATAAAATATACCATCCCACACTCCCAGGGTTGGGGGGAACAAACAGGGACTGTGGCTCCTCGTAATTCAGTTACATCATAATTCATGGACTACCTGTATGTGTAAAACTCTGAGAACAGTGATTGATACACAACCATGCTTATAACAGGCTTTCACTCAGTTAACAAACAGTGGTTGTATCTAGTCTTGAACAGAGGCTTTCAGTGAATGCTTTGCTGTTGGAGGGAAGTATTATGGTCCAGAAAGTAGGTTAAGAAATCTACGTTTAGAAGACCTTAGCATCCTAGGCTTAGTTCACAGTAAAACAGAAGCTGAGAGTCAGACATGGTGCCTGGGCCACAGTGCCATAGGGACAACCTTTCTTATTGAGAATAGTTGATCTTAAGTAGCATCTTTAAATGTAGAAATAAATCTTGGTGGAAGAGAAAGCCATCTGTCTCTCCCAGACTCCCAGCCCTTCCTGTCTTCTTTGAGTATATTAAAAAAAAAAAAAAAAAAGGCAAGCCTATAATGAACATGATGAATCAGTGGTACATTTGAGGTTCTTTCATTGATAATATGAACTCAATATCAGCTAATTTCTAAAGACTTGCCTCTGGATGATAAATAAAGTCAAAAATAATATATGACAGATTACAGTGCTTTACTTTTCACAATACATTTAAAAATATCTTATTTTGTTTAATCCTAGCAAAGATATTGGAGGAAGAATATTATTTTGTAGTTGAAGAAACTAAGCATCTTGCAGAATAAGTAGTTTGTCCAGGTTTCCACCTCAGGTAAAGAGTTGTTGGGTGGCGTCAAGTTGATTTCTACTCACTGTGATCCCATGTTACACAGTAAAACCACCTCATGGGGTTTTCTATCCTGGACTCTTTGTGGGAGCAGAGTGCTAGGTCTCTCCCATAGAGCCCCTGGGAAGCTCCAAAGGCCGGCCTTTCAGGTAGCAGCCAAGCACTTAACCATTGCATTACCAGGGCTCCTTGATGAAGAGTAGAGCCAGGATTTATTGCACGTTTCTGTGGTCTGATATAGTTAGTTTAGTGTGGTCTCTCTTTCTGTTGATTGTGAAAGGCAGATGTCACAGTGGTGGACAAATTTGGTTTTCAAGCCCCCACTTCATGCAAAACCTTAACTAAGTGAAAGGATTAGCAATTAATTTCTCCCAGGTTCAATGATCCTTAAACCTATTATACTGGGTAAAGGAGAGCAACCTTGGGTAACCTTAGATTAGTTTAGTTTGCCCAAGGTTCCTTTTTTTTTTACGGTGAATGTTTTGGAATCTCACAGAAGGGAAACCATCTCCTTTAGCAGTGTTTTTGTGAGAGAATTTTCAATTGAGCAGATAATGAACTGAGACAGCAACAAGCCCCAGCCCTGATGTGAACCCACAGAAGACAGGAGATCAGTTTGTTTGGTTAATCAGCTAAGAGGAGGTAGCGAGCTGATATTGCTGACCTGGCTGGCTTCGAGACCACAATAAGACCCTGCACTGAGGTACAGAACAAGGGAAAAGCAAGAGGCAGGTGATGCCCAAGGGAATCTAACACTAAGAAACAGTGGGCTGTTTCTCAGAGAAATTGAAGCATTGTTTGGAGAGAAGACGAGACGTGAATTGCTAACATTTTGATTGTAAGTTCTTAGATTTGCTTGTAAAACCCTATTCCTGAAGGATGCATTTTCTGGTTATATGCTATCAGAAAGTATCTTTTCTTCCCTGTACTTACAGAGGCAGAGACGTATCTGTTGACCCTGAGGGGCTCTGTAGCATAACCACAGCTATTTTGGGAGGAGTTTTCCTTTCTACATCTGTAAAATAAGGTATTGAGGGATTCCTGAGGTTCCTCACTAAAAAAAAAAAAAAAAAAAAAAAAAACATAACATATGAAGTTATTTTTTGCAATATAACTTTACTTTTTTATATAGAAAGCAAAGTATCACTTGGATTACTAAGGTTCACCTGACCCAAGCCATAGTCTTTTGAATTACCTCACATGCATGTGAAAGCTGGGCAGTGAAAAATAGAAAACAGAAGAAGAATTGATATGTTAAAGTCATAGTATTGGCAAAGGCTGTTAAATGGACTATGGACTGCCAGAAAAACAAACAGATCAGTCTTAGAATAAATGAAACTGGAATAGTCCTTGTAAGTGAGGATAGTGAGACTTGAACTGCTTTGTTTGCACTCAACCTCAGGAAAGACCAGTTGCTAGAAAACGAGATGATGTTTGACAAAGTAGACTGTCAGCAAAACAAAGGACTTCTTCAGGGAGAAGGATTGACATGATCACCACGGCAGCGGCCTCCAACACATCAAAGATCATGAAGATAGTAGAGGACCCAGTGACACTTCGTTCTGTTACACCTAGGGTCACTGGGAGTCGGAGCCAACCTGAGAACAGCTAACAACAAATATCTCACAATTTTTTTAGTTTAACATAAGGGTTCTTAACCTATATTCCAGAGACCTCAGAGAACCCCCAATCCACTGAAATTTATTTTTAAAAAGTTTGTATGTCCCTGAACACCTAAAAAATAAGAGCCATCTGTCCCTATGTTTGATGATCCATAGAGAGGATGAGATTGAGCATAAAGAAGCAGAGGCAATAATTTTGACACTTGAGTGAATGACTGGAGCCTAAATCTCCTCTCTCGCATGGCTAACAGCCTGTCTCTTCAGTAGGGCTATTTCATAGCTTCTCCAGGACAGACAGTATACATTATAAATCCATTCATATCTTCGAGATCTGTTCCCAAGGAAAAGCCAATCTCAACCTTGAATGGAATCAGTAGGAATCACTAACAGTGCTTTACTCTGATTAAGAACGTATTGAACTCCTAAGAAGTTGTTACTGAGGAAGGAAACCAGAGCCTTATAACCAATCCTTATGTAAGCAGATCACGCCTTTAAAATAATTAACAGAACTGTTTTTTCAGTAGCCAATCAGTAAACACGTTGATTAGTAGTGGTACAGGCATCCTTTCATACCCGGCCTTCAGAGAAGGCAGTGTGTCTTACGGTTTGGGAAGGTGGGAATAAGGAGAACAGTTCTGCTTTCATTTCCTTCGGGTACTTAGTGTTCACTTGGCTGCCAGATAATCCAGAGACAGAAAACCTAAGGTCACTGTTTTTTTTCAACAAACATGTCTTCTGTTTATAATGGATATTGACCAGATAAAATTGGGCAGCTTGCTTCCAAAAAAATTATCATTTATATAGGTATTTTCTGTCCTCTGACGTTTTTTTATGAAGCACAGTTTATGTCTAAAAGCGATTTCATGAAAGAAAATATTTCTCTGGAACGCTGGAGGAATGAATTGAATCAAAAAATAATCCATTGAAAGAATAAAAAAGCCTTCCCAGCATCATCTAAGAGAACATATTTTGTCTTACATTTCCTTCCACTAAGATTTACCAGTCACCTCATGGAATGATTCTGTTGTTATGAATCTATTATCCAGTCAAATAAGGATAATATCTGTTATCCTTTTTCTTCTCTAGTTGAAAAAGCCTTGTCAGAATAGCTCACGGTATCTTACTTGCTTGCTTACACTTCCAAGTTTTAAGTATCTCTTCAAAGTACTGAGGTAATCTAAAAAGCTTCTGCGTACATAGTTATGGGAACAGCCTGAAGGTGACTGGATGACAAGTTAATGCGTGCGTGCGTGTGTGTGTGTTTGTGTGTTTACCCTTTGTAGTTTCTGATGGGCAACACACAAGTCCGGAGACCGTGCTCACCAT
Source organism: Heterohyrax brucei (assembly GCA_028571685.1). Taxonomy (NCBI): domain Eukaryota; kingdom Metazoa; phylum Chordata; class Mammalia; order Hyracoidea; family Procaviidae; genus Heterohyrax; species Heterohyrax brucei. The sequence continues at coordinate 112,713,512 of CM053143.1, read as the reverse complement.
TCACCTACTTCCCACTCATCGGCAGCCCTCGGTGTTCCAGGTCACAGCACCGCTCCTCGAGGTCAGCCCAGGAGGCAGCACTTCGCTCGGTAAGAACAGGAGCTGAAAGAAAGATCACTGTGGAAATGCAACCATATTTCAGGAGCAATTCCTGATATTTGCTGAAAAGCAGTAGGTCTCTTCTTGCAGAAATTCTGTGCATTCTCACCTCTTTCCTTCCTTCTACCCATTTCCATGGAAATCAAAGCAGCGCAGAGAGAAGGAAATAGATAAGTCCAAGGCCAATACTCTGGGCTGGACTGTAACACAGAATTTATTTTCCAGCCCTCAAGAGTTTGATTTGTTGTCGTCACTTAAATATATAAAGTAACAGAGAGAGGAGAGAAGAGAGGGGAGTGGGTTTCAGCAACGTTCTACTTATAGTTTGGGAATTGACTGCATTGCCAGTTTTCATTCTTTTGTGGTTGATGGGAGTTAAGTAGTGCTTTCTGAAAACCGTCAGATTATCCCCTGTATGGCTTCCAGTCTGGCCTGGGCCTTCAATGTATACACAGTGTACAGTTTTTAGTGTACCGTTCCCTCTCGCTATGTTTTGTTTCCTGACTACAGGGCTTCAGCTGTTAGTGAGAAACACTGACACAGTACCTGAAGAACTCTACTTTGAGCTTCAGAAAGCTCCACGGCATGGCACGCTCCTTAAGTACACAGCTGAGTTCCAAGGACCCATGGTTGCAGGTAGCTCACTCTGTCATTCATCTGCTTGGAGGGACTGTGCTCTGCAATAAGTTGTATATGTCTCACACAAGAAGGAAGGGCAGACATATTTTTATGAGACAAGCTATGAGGAAACTGTCTATGAAGAGAAAAAACATTGGTGTTTTGTCAGTTGGCCTAGATATTTGGAACTTATTCCTCTGCATGCATTTCTGTCCTCACCCCTAAACTGTGAAGCTGTTTCCTCAGATTGTAGGTGAAATTGAATAAATGCATTTAAAACTATACTGTATGAGGTGTCAGCTGCTAGCTTGTGATAGTTCATTCATGGAGATTAATTTGTCTTATTAACTTGGGATGTGAATTTTTACAGTAATTTTGATGTTGAGTCTGTGAGAGCATTAACTATGTATTTTCATCCATTAAAAAAAGGAAGCAATTTTTCAATAAGTATCTAATTGTTGTAAGGAATCCTAGTGGCAGAGCAGTTAAGCTGTTGGCTGCTAACCAGATACAACTGTGTGATAATGTGATTCACCTTTCCAAAATAATATTTGTTGCTCTTTCACCAATTACAAAATAATGCATGTTGATTGTTTAGAAAGTACAGAAAAGCACAGAGAGCAGATCTCAAATCTAAACGTAAATATTTTATCAGCACTTATATAGTAAAGTCACCTTGTGTTGGAATGTACTTCACAACAGCATGTTTTGTTTTATTTTGTTTGTTAATATCAACATGAATATTAGCCTTTTTAAAATAGTCATTGTAGGATGTTGTGTACTTATTCTAACTGTGTTTTTCTCAAAACTTTTGTCTCATTCCTTGTACCATATGTAGTAATATATTCTTCCTGAATATCCCTGGTAAGGCGAATCTTTGCCCTGGAAGGTAGATGCAATCTTTAAGAACAGCCAGTATGCATTTAGCAGTCATGAAAGTAGGCTTTTATAAGTTTGAGGAACAAAAGAAGTATCATTAGTACACATTTGTGTACAAGTCCCATGGGAACTTGCAAGTGCAATAGTTATAGCCCAGTTTCTTTTGCATGATATTTCACCTTTATTTATTATATAATTATTTATGTATATTTATTATATATAAATTTAAATATTTATATTTAATTAAATAAATATGAAAATATGTTTATATAAATATAAATATATAATATAAATATAAAATATTTATATAAGTATATATTTATATAAATATATAAAATAAATATTTAATATTTAAATATATATTTATTATATAATTATTGTGTAAGATCTAAAAAGTTTGTTTGCCATTCGACCAGTTGTCATCAAGCTGATCCTGACTCGTGTGATCCCGTGTGTGTCAGAGTAGAATGGTACTCTGCAGGGTTTCCATGGCTCTTGTTTTGGAGGTAGATTGCAAGCCTTTCTTCTGAGTGTACTTTGGATGTACTCAGACCTCCAACATTTGGGTAGCAGATGAGCCTACTAACCATTCACATCAGTGAAATACACGATGTTATGTTGAAAGAGAAGGCTTAGCAGAAGAATAAAAAGAATGAATAAATTCTTTATTCTTATTACATAATGCTAATGATTAGAGCCAATAGTCTATAATGAAATAGAGGTGAATGTAACATCCATGATAAAGTATTTCCTAACTGGTGCTCTGAGGAATCCCTGGGCTCATGGTGCTAAGCAATGTTTCTCATAAAAAGGGTCCTATGATCAGACAAGTTAGATAAGCTGTAATATTTGCATTTTAAAGAGCATAAAATTTTAATAAATTCTGCAATTAAAAAAATCATTATAAATTTTTTTAATCCTATTTTCCCTAAACTTAGGTGACCTTGAAACTTTTTTTAGTAACCACGTGTCAAATCTATCATGAGTAGGTACTCTAGACTACTTACTTTGGGTTTCTGACTTCAAGTATATTTTTCAATTGTTAACATCTTTTTGAATTAAAAACGTACCTTATACTCTCACTTAAAGCAAAGATCTCTTACACACTCCTCAAGAATAATTTATTTTCTGAAACTTTTCATTATCAAGGTTACAGTCCAGAAAGGCTGGCATTTAAAAAAACAAAAAGGCAGATTTGAGCTCCATATGATTAAGAGCTTTCTTAAAAAAGTGAATTAGAGCTATCTCCAGTGAAATTAGCTACCTCATAAAGCAGTGAGCCTGCCACTTGAGAAGTAATTGAAGGGCAGACTAAATAACCCTTGTTGAAAAACAAGAGTATCGTAGAGGTAATCCTGTGATGGGTGAGTGTTCGGACTAATTAGTTTACAACTCCCAGAGTTTATGATCCCATATGTACTTTGAAATCCTAAGAACAAAGGTGTTACATAAATGAAAAACATTATTCTGAGAAGTAATTGGTATTGCAGTATGTTTTATTCTTGGCAGGTGACACTTTCACATATGAAGATATTGAAAAAAATGCTTTGCAGTATATGCATGATGGCACCTCTGCCCAGGAAGACAGCATGGAGATTGCTGTCACAGATGGCATCACCACAACGGCGCTGGAAGTGAGAGTGGAGGTTTCACTGTCAGAGGACCGAGGTCCTCAACGGGCTGCTGGCTCCTCTCTGAGCATTACTGTTGCGAGTAAAAGCTCATCCATAATCACTAGGTCACACCTGGCCTACACTGTAAGTTCTTATATTTGTTCTTCTCGTTCACTGAACTTCTGACTGAAAAACCATGCTTGGTAAATATTTGGAGCTGTAAGTATATAACCATATAAATGTATTTCTTCTCACATTCCCTGAAGTTCTATTCATAAGACTAGTTACATTGCTTATTCTTGCTGCTTCCAGTGTCTCATGGGCAGACGAGGAGTGAACAAACTTAGGTGGAAACAGTGAGTGTGAGTGAAGATGGGTGACCGTGAAGAGGAAACAGTGCTAGTGCCAGAAAGGCACTCTCTCTCTCTTTTTTTTTTCAAACTCCATCTCTAACATTTTTAATAGGAATTTTAAGAAAGAGTATTTTAAAAGAAATGGCCTTGTCAGTAACTAGTAGGTGATGGTGTTTTAAGATCCACCGAGAGAAAGCCCACTTTTCATCAGCTTTTGTCTCAAGGCCCGCTTCAGGCAGAATGCTGGCACAGCCCTGTGGCAATACTCTCTGCCAGACTTCTTAGTCGAGATTACTGGTTTGCTCTCTACCCCACGTCCCAAGAGAAGCAAGCAGTGTGTTATAAGATACATGATAAGATGAGGGGCTGAGATTCTCCCCACCCCCCTGCCATCTGTTCCTAACTTGATAAGTGATCCTTGGTAATTAAACCTATCTGCCTTTTTAAAATTCCATCTCTAGAGATAAGGATAATTAATTTTATTTTTCAGTTATGTATGGTGTAAACATTATGTAAACATAATGATAAATAGTTTTAACAATGCCTCATCTGATTACCTGAATGCTAGTCATTCTTGGTATTGAATTTTTCCTCTACTAATCTGAAAATTCCAACTAACAATCTAGCTTTAAAAAAAACATAGTTTCAAATAATCTGTTTCAGGGCTGCACAGTCTGGCTATAAAATCTAGTCCTGAATAGAAACAAGTAATATACAAGATTGGCTTGAGAACAGCTGCTTCTGCACTGATTTCCCTCTCAAGCCAGCCAAGTGCCATCGAGTCAAAACAGACTCAGATTTCCCTCTCAAATTAACTTTTTTAAAATTACAATAAGCTGTATTCTACCATGCTTTTCCTCATGAGTATAATATAATTCTAGAGCAGCTTTGGTTTTGTTTTTTCTAGCTGACCTTTTTTTTTTCAGCCATAGGTTATACTCTTTTGAATCTTATGAAACACATGAATTCATAAAAATGTATGAATACAGATGTAATCAATAGATCACCAAGGCTTGAAAAACTTCTGACAAGCCAAAGTAGCACTCCAGGAGTGGTTCCTGTCCATTAACTGTGTCTTATAAGCTGCATATCAAAGTGCAAACTCATTGGCAACTGAGCGTGTATTTTCAGAAATTGATTGAATGTGAATTTACCCACCAGAGCAGAAAGACTCCCGAAGAACTATTCTAGACTTCTGAAAGCAGCATACATTTTGAAGACATAACTAAGTTATACGCTGACTGTTCTCCAAGGGATGCAGGAGAACTTTTTACCTTGTGCTGTGGGAAGGTTTGTGTGGTTATAAGTTTGCATTGAATATATAGGAAGATTGGAAAAGCCTTCTGAAATTCTGTTTATAAATGGGGAAGAGTATAAATGGATAGGAGCAGGTGACTTTTTAATTAGAGTTTCATTAACTAGATGAAGGACATGATATTAGGAAAGACAAAGATTCTGTATGACTTTTTCTTACTGCTGTTCATATATGCAGTTTTTTATATACTGCAAGAAAACAAGTAGGGGAGAAATACTGTAGGTTACTGTAGTGTAATCCAAGATCACACTTCCTAGGGCAGTGACCCTTGACAAGTACCTAAACATTCTAAACCTTAAATTTGTCATCTGTAATATGGGACGGGAGATACAAGGTTAATCACAAAAATTTAACTACATTTCTATGCACCAGCCAAAAATAATTTAAAAGATAATACCATTTGTAATAACAGCACTTAATATGTATCTAGGAATGCATCTAACAAAAAATGTGTAACTTCCAGGGGAAATGGATGATATGATTACCTGTAGAGAAAACTCGAAAGGCTACTTAAGTCTTAGAAATAAAAGAAGAATTTGCCAGGGAGCTAGATATAAGATCACCAGATAACAATAGCATTACTATACATTAGCAAAAACATACCCAATAAATACAGCTCAAAACATAACGTCATTTATAATAGTGTTAATGGGTTCATGTAACTCACACTAAATCTGCAAATTCCTATAGGTGGCTCAGATAGTTGCTGTTAGACTGGTAGTTTAAAGGGTGGCCGTTCAAACCCTCCCAGCAACAACCCAGAAGAAAGGTCTTAGGATCTACTCCCATAAAGATGACAGTGAAGAAAATCCTGTGGAGCAGTTCTACTCTGAAACACATGTGGTCACCATGAGGCAGAGTTGACTGAACAGCAACAAATTTAACTTCAGTTTCATACTGAATCTGACAAAAAAAAGGCAATACTTCTATAGGGAAAATGATAAGACTTAATTGACAGGAATGAAAAAGTAAATGACAAAGACATGTCATATTCATGAATAGGAAGATTTAATATAAAAATCTATCAAATCTTCTCCGGAGCAATCTTTCTGTTACATTTAGTTCCAATCAATAGCTCAAATGGCTTTTTAAGGAACTCGATAAGAAGATTCTATAAACACAGTTGAAGAAACAAAGGGCCAAAATTCTGAAGAAGAACAATGAGAGAACAAGAGGAGTTCTTCTACCAAATATCAGGGTTTGTCACGGGCTTTCGGGTTGCTGTCACTCAGAACCTACTCAATGCCAGTTTGTTTGTTTTTTTAACTGATTAAATTTAATTAACAAAAATCCTCACATCTGCACCAGTAAGCAACACATGATAAACAAAGAAACCACTGAAGTTGAAAAGAGTTTCATTTTACTTGGATCCATAATCAGTGCCTATAGAAGCAGCAGTCAGAATATCAAATGGCATATTGCACTTATTTTGGGGACTAAGGTGCACCTGACTCAAGCCATGGTGTTTTCAGTCGACTCATATGCATGCGAAAGCTGGACAATGAATAAGGAAGATGAAGAATTGATGCCTTTAAAATGTGATGTTGACAAATGGAATATCATGGACTGCCAAAAGAATGGACAAATCTGTCTTGGAAGCAGTACAGCCAGAATGCTCATTAGATGTGAGGATGGAGAGACTTCATCCCATGTACTGGGAAAGTATTATCAAGAGGGCCCAGTCCCTGGAGAAGGATACCAGGCTTGGTGAAGTAGAGGGTCTGTGAAAAAGAGGAAGACCCTCAACAAAATGAACTGACACAGTGGCCGAAACAGTGCACTCAAACAGAGCACCAATTGTGTGGGTAGCACGGGACCAGGCTGTGTTTCATTATGTTGTACATAATGAAACTATGAGCCAAAACTGACTTCATGGCACCTCCCAACAATGCTGAATTGAAATTACGTAGTATAGAAACAGGTTGTCGAATATAACAGAGAGTCCATAAACAGACCTGTATCTCTGATGTAAAGAAGAGATAGTGAATCAGGCTGCGGTAACAGGAGTTATATTTTTTAATGTGGATCTGGACAAAATGATTATTTGCATAAAAAAAGTATCCCTACCTTATGCTGTATACAGAAGTAACTCCAGACAGATCAAGTAATTAAATATCATAAGGAAAATTTTACAATTCTTATAGAATACAAATTTTTTTTTTTTTTAATTTAACATGACTGAGTGAAAATGTACATTCCCGTATAAATTTACATGCCCACCTATATGCAGCTTCCACTGCTCTCCCTGTCCGGTGACAGCACACTATTCCTCTCTGCTCCATACATGTCTCATCCTCCCAACAGCCTCCTTTCCGCTCCTCTCCACTCACTCTCCTTCCTCCAGCCAGAGCTCAGCAGGATGATATCCTATAGATGTACAGAACGATAAAGTGCATCCAATATATGGTCACTCTGCATTGCCAAGTCCAATCCATTCCTGTCCAAAGAGTGGACCTTCGTTATAATTTATAGGTAATGGCATCATCAGGGCCGGAGGCTATGCTCTCAGGGGAACCCTGAAACCACTGGACCATCAATTGAGGTCTTTTAGTGGAGATCTCAGGACGCACCCCTTTTTATTCTTGTGTTGCCAGTGAGACTCAACCTAGTGAGCTCCATTGTGGCTATCACTGGTGGTGGCCAGGCACCATCCAGTTCTTTGGGTCCCAAGTCGATGTAGGCACCCACTCTTGCGGGTCTCTCTGTCTTCTAGGTTGTCTTTACCATATGTCATTTTGGTGCTCGGTGAGCATCTGTTCCTGCTGAGTTGGGACCATTTGCTGTGTCCTCGGATGGCCACTTGGCAGATTTTAAGACCCCAGATGCCACTCACCAATGTGGAGTGCAGAGAGCTCTCTTAGCAAAACGCTAGTTGTGCCAGTTGGCCTCGATTTTGCCTAAGAGCATGGTCCCCTGCCCCCCGCCCCAGCTACTCTATCCTTGCAATATTGGGTTAAGATGGAAGGAGTACTCAAGTTATGCTGAAGTGCACTTAATATTGTTCTTGTTCCTAATGTGTGCTATCACCGCTTTCTCCCAACCAGATTTCTAGCAACTATCTAAACTAAACCCTCCCCCTCCTCACCCTCCCTCCCTTTCCTCCCTTGCAGCTGTGAAAGAGTCTTTTCTTCTATACACAAGTCTGTTTTTGAGATCTTATCATAGAGGTCTCATACAGTATTTGTCCTTTTGTCACTGACTACTTTCACTCAACATAAGGTCTTCTAGTTGAAACCAGGTTAGGAGATATTTCCTGGAATCATCGTTATTCTTTATCATTGCGTAGTGCTCCATTGAGTATATGTACAATAGTTTACCTATCCATTCTTCTGTTGTTGGGCAGCTGGGTTGATTCCATCTTTTTGCTGTTGAGGACTGTGCAGTAAACATTCTGGTGCATGTGTCTGTTGGTGTGAAAGGCCTTGATTCTGTAGGATGTATTCCAAGTAGTGGAATTACTGGGTCAAATGGTATATCAATATCCATTTTTTTAAGGAAGCGCCAGATTGCTTTCCAAAGAGGCTGGACCACTTTACAACCCGAACAACAGTGTAGGAGGGTTCTACTTTCTCCACAGCCTCCCCAGCATTTGTTGTTTTGTGTTTTCTGGATCATGGCCATTCTTGTTGGGGTGAGATGGTATCTCATTGTAGTGTTGATTTGAATTTCTTTAATAACTAAAGATCATGAGCATGTCCGCATGTGTTTTTTGGCTGCCTTGATCTCCTCTTTAGTGAAATGTCTGTCCATCTCCTTTGCCCATCACTTAATTGGATGGTTTATCTTCTTCTTATTGATATTTTGTAGTATCTTATAGATTATGGAGATCAGGCGTCAGTCTGTCATAGAGTTGCCAGATATTTTTTCCCATTCTGTGGGTGTTATTTTAATTCTATTAATATAGTCTTTGGATGAACAAAAGTGTTTGATTCTTAATAGTTCCCGTTTATCTATTTTCTCTTCTGTTGATTGTGATATCTTTGACAGATTTTGGAGTCTGTCCTCATTGTGTATTAAAACTTCCATGGTTGTTCCTACCTTTTCTTGGATGAGCTTTATCGTTTTACATTTGATATTTAGGTCTTTTATCCAGTTGGAGTTGGTTTTTGTATAAGGTGTAAGATATGGATCTTGACTCAGTTTATTGCAGATGGATAACCAATTTTGCCAGCACCATTTTTTGAAGATACTGTTTTTACCCTATTTTAATGTCTTAGGTCCTTTGTCGAATATCAGTTGTTCATTGGCAGATGGTGTCATCTCTGGTGTCTCAGTTCTGTTCCATTGATCAATCTGTCTGTTCTTGTACCAGTACTAGGCTGTTTTGACCACTGTGGTAGTGTAGTATGTTCTAAGATCGGGTAATGAGAGGCCTCCCAGTGTGTTCTTCTTTAGTAGTACCTAACTTATCCGGGATTCTTCCCTTTCCAGACAAAATTGGTGATTTGTTTCTCCATCTCATTAAAAAATGACGCTGGAACTTGTATTGGGATTGCATTATATAAATAAATAGCTTTGGGTAAAATAGACATTTTCACAATGTTAAGTCTTCCTATCCATGAGCAGGGTAGGTTTTTCCATTTATCGAACTCTCTCTTGGTTTCTTGTAGTAAGGGCTTGTAGTTCTCTTTGTAAAGATCTGTTATTTCTCTGGTTAGATTAATTGCTAAGTACTTTATCTTCTTAGGGGCTATCGTAAATGGTATTGATTTGATAATTTCTTCCTTGACAGTCTCGTTGTTGGTATAAAGGAATCAATCCTACTGATTTACTTATGTTTATCTTGTATCCTGAGACTTTGCTGAACTCTTTTATCAGTTTGAGTAGTTTACTTATAGATTCCTTGGGGTTCTCTGCATATACAATCATATCATCTGCAAACAGGGAGATTTTTAACTTCCTCTTTGCCGATGCAGATGCCCTTTATTTCTTGGTCTTGTCTAATTGCTCTGGCTAAAACTTCTAGCACAATGGTGAATAAAAGAGGTGAGAGTGGGCATCCTTGTCTAGTTCCTGATCTCAAGGGAAAGTCTTTCAGTCTCTCCATTCAGGGTGACGTGGGCAATTGGCTTTGTATAAATGGCCCTTACTGTGTTGAGGAATTTGCCGTCTATGCCCATTTTGCTAAGAGTTTTTAGCATGAATGGGTTTTGGACTTTATCAAATGCCTTTTCGGCATCAATGGACAAAATCAGGTGATCCTTGTCTTTTGTGTTATTTATGTGGTTAATCACATTGATTGTTTTTCTGATGTTGAACCACCCTGCATCCCTGGTATGAATCCCACTTGGTCATGATGGATTATTTTCTTGATATGTTGTTGTATTCTATTGGCGAGAATTTTGTTGAAGATTTTTGCATCTAGATTCATGAGTGATATCGGTCTGTAGTTCTTTGTTTGGTCTTTCCCTGGCTTAGGTATCAGGGTTATGTTGACTTCATAGAATGAGTTTGGGAATAGTCCATCCCTTTCTATACTGTGAAATAGTCTCAGTAGTATTGGAGATAACTCTTCTCTAAATACTTGGTAGAATTCTACAGTGAAGCCATCTGGGCCCACACTTTTTTCGGTTGGCGGTGCTTTGATGACCTTTTCAATCTCTTCCTTTGTGATGGGTTTATTAAGTTGTTCTGCTTCACGTTGTGATAATTTGGGTAGGTTGTATGAGTCAAGGAATTGGTCCATTTCCCCTAGGTTTTCAAATTTGTTAGAGTACAGTCTTTCATAATATTCTGTTACGATATTTTTGATTTCTGTTGCATCTGTGGTGACAACTCCCCTCTCATTTCTAATTTGGGTTATTTGTTTCCTTTCCTGCTTTTCTTTAGTAAGTTTAGCCAGTGGTTTGTCAATTAGAATACAAATCTTTTATGATACTAGAAAAGAGAAAGATTTCTTAAAACTAGCAATTAAAAAGTGAGGATTATAAAAGAAATATTTTTAAAAATCTGTTCATCAAAACACAGTATCATGGATTGAATTGTATCCTCCCTAAGATATGTGTCAACTTGTCTAGGCCATGATTCCCAGTACTCTGTGATTGTCCACCACTTTTGTCATCTGATATGATTTTCCTGTGTTATACAATCCTGCCTCTGTGGTGTTAGTGAGCAAGATTAGAAGCAGTTTGTTAATGTAGCAGAACTCAGTCTTCAAGATTAAGCAATATCTTAAGTCAATCTATTTTGAAATATAAAAAAGAAAAATGAGCAGAGAGACAGGGGCCTGAAAGAAAGTAGTCCCAGGAGCAGAGGGGATCTTCTGGATCTGGGACCCCAGCCCTGAGAAGCTCCTAGACCAGAAGAATATTGTTGACAGGAACCTTCCTTCAGAGCTGACAGAGAGAGAATGCTTTCCCTCGGAGCTGGTGATCTGAATATGAACTTCAGCCCCCCTAGCCTGTGATACAATCAGTTTCTGTTTGCTAAAGCCATCCACTTGCACTGCTTCTCTTATGGAAGCACTAGATAATTACGGCGCACGCTATGAAGCGAGAAAACAGACAAATTGCAAACTTGAGAAAAATACATTTACAATACATATTACGAAAAACAATCAAGAAAAATATGAAGAATTCCTGAATATCAAAAAGAAATGGAAAAATCCAATGGAACTATGAAAAAGCCACATAGGTGGGAATTTCACAGAAGAGGAACTTATGTGACCAATAAACGTGTGAAGAAATATTTAGTTATATCAGTGAGCAAGCCAGAACTAAACCCACTACCTTCGAGTCAGTTCTGACTCATGGTAATCCAGTGCGCTACAAGGTAGAACTGGCCCATAGCATCCTCTTGGTTATAGTCTTTATGGAGTCAGCTAATCAGGGCTTTCTTCTGAGAATCTACTTGGTGGCTTCATAGTTCCAGCCTTTAGGTTAGCAGCCAGTCACAAACCAGTTAGCAAATCAAGACTACGTACTGTTTTATACTCCTTCAACTGGCAGGACTTAGCAAGTCCGACAACACTGAGTATAGCAGGGAAATGCGTCTACAGGAGGTCTACGTTGGTGGTAGGGTATAAATGGAGAAACAATTTGGCGTTATGATGAGATGTATTCTTGTGCCCTGTAACCTAAGTGTTTTGTTTCTGGATTCATACCCAGGAGATATTTTCCAATATACACAGAAAGATGTATGCAAGAATATTCATAGGATTGCTTGTAGCAGTACCATTTATAATAGCCAAAATATTAAAAAAATATATCCGGAGAGCAGATAGATAACTTGTAGTATAAACCAAAAAAAACAAACCCAGTGCTGTCAAGTCCATTCCGGCTCATAGTGACCCTATAAACAGAGCAGAGCTACCCCATGGAGTTTCCAAGGATTGCCTGACAAATTTGACCTGACACCTTTTTGGTTAGCAGATATGACACTTAGCCACTGTGTTACCAGGGTTTCCACTTGCACTATACTCAGTAGAATCTCGCAGAATGGTTAAAAACAAGTACACTGTAGCTACATGCAGAGCCCTGGTAATGTGGTCATTTAGAGTTCGGGTGCTGGCCGAGAACGGGGCTGTCTGACTCCAGAAGGTGCTCTTTGCAAACCCTGTGGGGCAGTTTTCCTGTGTCCTACAGGGTCACTATGAATCAGAATCACCTTGACATGAGCAGGGATAGCTGTGGCAACAATGTAGATGGGTCTTAGCCATGTATTACTGAGTTAAAAAAGTCCTGCAAGAGTAATTTTATAAGTTAAAATTAAACAATATACTTTTTAGTAAGGTATCAGACTATATTAAGAATTTAAGATTATGGGAGGAAAGAAAGGTTCTGAGTGATGGAAGTACCAGAGATAGGATAAAGGAGAAGCATATAAATGTTAGCTGCCATCTAAATCCCAATTCTTGTGTTGACATGGGTCTATGTCTATATAACAAATAGAAACAAAATGAGTGAATGAATTAACACAAAAAGGTCCTTCAGCAGGAATGCTCCGTGAGAATACGATCGATACTCTTAGGAATTGTGGTATACCCCAAAATAATAATTTTCTTAAAATTATGACAGGATATTTTCAGAAAAAAAAAAATTGCCTGATCGTCCAATTTTTCAGACCCATCAGTCCTTTGAGATTTGTAGCTAAGGTATGACTTTCACAAAATAAGCATTTCTCTGCTAAATTTTCCTCCCTGGAAATTAATTCTAATGAAGACCCAGGAGCTCTGTCCTGTATCATTTCCCCAAAAAACAATATTTTAAAACCATCACCTGTCTTTCTAAAATCCTCTGTCAGAAGGTACAGTGATATTAGGGAGTCTGTTAGAGACCTACATATTGTGATTCACAACTCATGTGGAGAAATAGTGAAACTCTTAAAGAGGATAAATTTAGGGGAAAGTTTCTGAAGCTTAGCAGCATCGGTGAATTTGAGTTCCCTTCCTTGCTAGTGTTGAGTGGTATGTGGAAATAAGGAATCTGTGATCTTGCTGTCAGGGCTCTAAGCCGGTAACTCACAAGGGGCCTAGGAATATAAATAAGAACTGACTGTCCCCAGACTATCAAGTATCCCATGCTCACTTTCTTGGCCCACACCTCAACCACCTACAGAATATAGCCATGAAAATTAACATTTGAAATAATTTTTGTTCCTTGCTGTGTTGGAAACTGCCTCCATTTGCACAAACAAATGTTCTAAAAGATGAATAACTTAGGGGATTTTTCCAAGAAGATGTTGTCTGCCTCCTAGGTATTTCGGAAACTATCTTTGAAGAAGGAAGAAATTGTTTGTTGAGACACTCAATTTTTGTACATGTGGAAATACAGAAAGCCAATTTTATTTCTCAGTGGACAATGCAAAAGGAAAAAGAAGTAGTCCTTATTAAGATTGTGTACCTGGGGGATTGAGTATCCATAGGTGTAATACTGATAGAGTGAATCTATAGATTTCCTAAATTTATTGTGTGAAACCAAAGTTTTATCGTGCTGTGTGTTACTTAAAGTGAGTCATTGACTAAGTAATTTTCCTTCTTTCTGGTTTCACTTTTTAAATAAATCTTGGTATTACATACAGTGATGAAGTTCTCCCTGTATCGAAAAAACAAACTGTACTTAGCACCTCTGGAGGAAGCCTACATCTGTGCTTATAGATAGATGACTTGTAACTCAGGTCATGTTCTATTCTTCACTAGATGGTTATAATAAAAATAAAACCTCGTATGGCTCTCAGGGCAATGATGGGGTATCTCTTTGTTCTCTGCCCCTGACCTTCCTGAGCTGCTCTTGAAAGAGGAGACTATCAAAGAGACATTTTAAGAGGAATAAATAATGGGATTTTCCTGTAGTTTAGAATGATGTGTAATGTTAAAGGGAAAGGGACCTTCCCAGTTATTAGAGAAGGAACACGTGATCTTTTTAGCTACGGAAAGTATTTATTCCTGCAAATGTGCAATCATGTCTTGCCTTATATTTGCCTGCTTAGGATGATTCTTCCCCAGACTCAGAGATCTGGATTCAGTTAACTTCTGTGCCCACATATGGTGCTCTCTTAAGGACCTCAGGACCTGAGGTGGAAGAACTCTCAACAATTTCTAATTTCACAATGGAAGACATCAACAACAACAAAATTAGGTATATAACCAGCTTGTGTTATTTTAACTATAGGGCAGTGTTGGTTCAGTTGTAGAATTTATACCTTCCATGCAGGAGACCCAGGTTCAATTCCTGGCCAATGAACTTCATGCAGTGGTCCATTCTGCAGCTGATGGTGGGGATGACACAGGACTGGGCAGCATTTTGTTCTTTTGTACATGGATTTGTCATGAGTCAGGGGCTGGCTCAGCAGCCTCTGACAGCAATAACAATTACATTGCAGAACTTTTAAGAACACGCTTTAAAATATTTAAGGACTTGGTTGCAGCTTTCTTGAAAGAACACATTGCTTCTGGTCCCATTTTAAAATAATGATGCAGTTGTCTTGCCTCGCTTGTAATGTGCCTAATTAATTTGACTTTTCTTTTGCCTTTATAGGTATTCAGCTGTATCTGAGGCAGATGGTCATCTGGTTACTGATAGCTTCCATTTCTCTGTCTATGACATGGACCACAACCATCTGGATAATCAGATGTTTACCATCATTATCACTCCTGTTGAGAATCCACCACCAGTCATTGCTTTTGCTGACCTTATCACGGTAAATGAGTCTCAGATACATAAGTAGTGGGTGTTATAGATCACTGGACCCTTTGTCAAGGTAAATAAACATTCTTCCGACTAACTGGGCTGCCATGTTCTTTGCCCAAATTATCCACACAATGATACCAAAATGTGCATGATTTTCAGCCATGGGTTTTTATAAGTTTGAAAATAATTATATGTAAAAAATCAAATTATCATGTCCACATTAGTTAATCAACAAATATTTATAGTATGCTAGATGTTAATATGAGGAGTAAAATTAGAAACATGTATCTCTGAGGAGTTTGCAATCTAATGCTGATAGCAACTAAAAACATGAAGAATGAGAACAGTGCCACCAAGTTACTCCTTAAATCAAGTCCTTACCTATTTTAGTCACCTCCTAGGGTCGCCGTGAGTCGGATCCGACTCGATGGCACTTGGCTTTGGCAGTGCTGCTCTAACAGAAAACCACAGTGGATGGCTTTAACAAAGCAAAGTTTATTCTTACATAATCCAGTAAGCAAAAAGTATAAATTCCGGATGTCTGCTCCAGGGGAAAGCTTTCCCCCTTATCGGCTGTGGAGGAAAGTCCTTGTGTTGCATCAGCCTTTGTTTAGGGAGCCTCTTGGTGCAGGAACCTCAGGTCTGAAGGACGTGCTCTACTCCCGGTGCTACCTTCTTGATGATGTGAGGTTCCCAGCTCTCTGCTTGCTTCTGTCTCTTTATTTTCCAGAAAATAAAGAATGAAAGGTTAAAGAGTGGTGCAAGGCACGCTCCAGCAAAACTCCTTTTACAATGGAGCAGGGAGGTGACCTTAGGAAGAGATTTACAATTCCACCCTAATCCTCTCTCACATAATCCACTCTGTTAACCACAGGCAGAGACTAGGATTACAGCATCAGAAAATCCAAAAATTGGAGGGCAGTCAGAATACATGAAATCCTGGCCCAGCCGAATTACTACCCATATTTTTGGGGGGATATAATTCAATCCTTAACAGTACTCATCACGATAAATAATATTGATAGTTCTTTGGGGTGTTGTCTTTGTGTCCTGATCATTGAAGTTATCCAAACCTGAGTTCAAGTCCAGATTCTGTTACTTAACAACTAAGAAACCTTGTACCAATCACTTAGCCTTTCTTAGCATCAATTTCCTCATCTTTAAAACATTTTTCTTTCCAATACATAGAGGGTTTGATCTGATGATTAAATAAAATAGGTAGTAGAGAAAACTACTAGCACATATGGTAGGAAATGATCAAAAATCAATTCCCTTTCCTCTTTCTGTTCTGAGTATCACAGTGTCAGAAGCTGAGGAGAGGTGATTCTAAATGGTTTTTATGTTCTTCTCATTTTCCATTCCACACATAGGGGAAAACACTTAGTTTGTCCCCATTCTCAGAGTTAGAGGGACCTTCCACTTTGTACCATTAGGCTAGGCATTGTTCAGTGTGAAATGGCTTGGCCGGTTCTAGCAGACTAGCAAGAAAAACAAAAAAAACAAGCACAGTTTACAGAGTTAGCTTACAAAACAGAGCCCTAAAGAAAAAACAATGCTTTTATTTTAGTGATTTATTTTCTTCCTTGACATCAACATAAACACTAACTTCCAGGTCTGGTGAGCCTTTTTTCCCCCAGCACACCAAAAATATATACCATAAGGGAATAAAGAAGACTTTTGTTCTGGTTGAGAATGTCTGTAGAACAGAGTCACCCTCTCCATATCCAAGGGAGGACTGGATCAATCATCCACCAGCTGTAGGCTTTTGAATGTTGAAATGGAAGGAAGGCAGCCATCCTGTCATGCAGCTGTGCCGAGGTGGATGATTAGAATGGGCTGGAGCTGCTTTATAACCAGATCCATCATTTAATGAAGCCCAACTTTGAAAGGAGACACTGAAGTCATCGTGTCTAAGTGTAGCTTTGAGAGGCACTAAAAGATTGCTTGGCTTCAGCAGCACACACACTGCTCATCTCATCTATAGAGGATCTGTGTCTTTAAAGAAGTGGAATTGGTGCCAGAAGGTCACCGCATGCAGCACTTCTCAAGGCCATTCTTTCTGATGTCATTATATGCAACGGCCCAAGGACTCACCATTCTTTTCTTTCTCAGGTTGATGAGGGAGGGAGAGCCCCGCTCTCATTTCACCATTTCTTTGCTGCGGATGATCAGGACAATGTCCAGGGAGATGCCCTCATTAAGCTAAGCGCTCTGCCCAAGTATGGCTGCATTGAGAACACAGGAACAGGTAACAGAAACATCTCTCTGGGCACTGTTCTAGGACCTGGAGAGAAGGGAGGGCAGGGGGAGAACACTGGGTCTCACCCACCCTGGAATGGAGGGCTCAAGTAGAACAGAGCCATTTCAAAGAGATGGAAGCAAGGAAGGAAGGTTTTATTCTTTCATTTGCTCAAAAATTTAGGGACCATTTTTCTGTCTGATGGGCACTTTCTGAAGCACTGAGGATCCGTCATTGAACATAACAGGCTGAAATCCCTACCCTCATGTTGCCTCAGATCTTGGTAGAGACAGATAAGAAACCTAATCAATGAGAAAATTGTATGTTAGAAAATGAGTAAGTCTGTGGAAAAAAGAGTAAGGGGATTCAGAGTGGCAGAGCTAGTGGATTACACTCAGAATTGAGAGTCAAGGAAATAAAAATTCTTGTCTTTTTACTATGAGGCGGCTGTGGTTTAGCTGAACCGTAGCTTCTGTCTCAGCCGCTTCTGAGAATATGGCATGAATTGGAATGCGTGCTTGTCTACCTGTGACACCCTCCTCGCCATGCCTCCCCCTTCACCACCTGCCTGGGCCACTGCCCTTGGTGGTTTTCACAGAGGAGGAAAGGCAAGAAGCGGTGTGCAGTCTCCAGGCCTCCTGAGACCCGGTGTGACTGGCAGTTAGACAGCTTGTGGCAGGTCGCTGCCGCTGACTTGGCAATGAGATTCCAGTGCTTGGCTCTAATTGGCATGCAGCTACAGCTCCTAGAGAGAGGCCGCCAACTGAAGGTGTCTGTGGCCAGTATGGCGCCTGGGATGTGAGCCTGGCTATCAGAAATTCATTTAGCAATGGTCGTATTTCCTTATAGAAAGGCGTGAGTCTTTTCCCCATCCTGCCTTTCAGTGTACGTACTCAGATTTGTTTATGGCTGGATTAGGTTTATTCCAACAAACATTTGTGCTAGATACAATGGATGTAAAGATTAATAGAACATGGACCCCACCTACTAGGAGACAACTGTGAAAACCATTAAATCCATTGCCATCAAGTTGATTTCCAACTCATAGCAACCCTATAGATGATAACTGCCAAGCCAGGGAAAGGAACAAAACCCTAAGAGAGCATGTAGTATAAAGCAATCATTTTTATCTGGTGAGGAGAAAAAAACTCTGAGAATTGTTATTTTGTTAGTTGCCATCAAGTCAATTCTAACTCATGGTGACCCCACATGTGTCACAGTGACAGCCTGGATACATTCAGTACTACTTAATTTGTACAGTGCATATTCTGTGTAAGAAGGCAGAGAAGCACATTAATAAGAATAACTTACATCAAAAGTAAAAGATGCAGTTTTAAACATTGCAAAGTTTGTGCTCAAAGCCTCAATGACAGATTTACTTGTTGAATAAGCTCATACAAGATGTTATTATGTTTGTATGTTTTTTAGGCATCATTTGCTTGACTTAGGCTCTCTTTGGCCCAAATAGTGAAGCCATGTTTCCCATATTTATAGTGATCTATGGAAAGAGAAAATAAAAATTTGAAAGAGTTAGTGTAGCTCCTTCTGGAAACCCTGAACTGTATCTATGTCCTTAGGGATCATTGGGGTTTCTGGTCACTAAAGCCACCGTTGTCCAGTTGATTCCAAATTATAACTCAGGGTAGAACTTCTCCATAGGGTTTCCAAGGTTCACCTGGTGAATTTGAACTGCCGACCTTATGGTTAGTAGATGTAGCGCTTAGCCACTAGACAACCAGGGTTTCCTTCTGGTCACTAAGAACTCTAGTGCTGAGAGGAATCAAAACTGTAAACCTGAGAAATAAAATTTAAGAATATTTATGTCATTGAAGAATAATGCTTGGTTTGAGTCTGTTCAGTTCAAGTATAAAGGAAATTTTAAATAAAACTGTTTTGATCCCTAGACTTTCTGTTGAGATATTAACAAAAAATGACACTGTCTACAATTCAGGAAGGTAATGGCCTTTAAATGTTAGACCTGATCTTTGCAAAGGACCTGGAGGGAGAGATGGGGAAAACCTTGTTGTTTTCAGATCTCTTACCTACACTTTTCTGTGTTGATAAATCCTGGGTGAATAGTTGAAGACATAAGGACTTCTATTTTCTCCTCTCTCTAGAAGAAAATTGTGATACAACTTAAAGTCAATCAGTTAGACTCAGTTTGGAATCAAGAGAAGAGTCATCCATCATTTAGACATTGCTTACTTTTTCCCTTGGCCTTTTGCAGTGTTTAGGGTTGGATTGAGGAGAGAGCAAAGCAGAGCCGACACTTTCTGCAGAGCTCTCGATGGTAACGAGCCTGTCACCCCCTAGCTGTGGTATATAGCCTTCCAGGGGCTGCCGTCTCACCTAGGCCAAGGTTTCCTTAAGAGACTCAGAAGGAAAATGAAGACATGCCAGCGGAGACACTTCTTAGCTAGATATGGCATTCCCAGTTACCAGTTGTTAACAGTTACCAGTTCACCCCTATTCATGTTAGAGGAGACTGTGCCCCAGAGAATTTTTAATAGCTGATTTTTTTTTTTTAGTAGATTGTCAGGATTTTCTTCTGAGGCACCCCTGGGTGGGCTAAAACCTCCAACCTTCCAGTTAGCCACAGAGCGTATTAACCATTTGCTCCACCTGGAGGAGATTCCCAAACATGTTATACAGCCAAGTTTTTCTTGGACAAAGAGGGTTCTTCTTTCAGAGTATTCTGTGCAGTTTTAAAACTGTCAGCAATATGATGTAGAACCTCCACGATTGTTTTATATTCTCCTCAGGACTTATGTCTTCGAAGATTCTTAACAATCCAACTACTGATTCCATGCTTTGTGGCATAATAGCGTCCCCAGTGCTTTCGTATATAGTATCTGATTCCCTGAGGAGACAAACAGGAGAAGTAATCAGTGGGGAAACTGGGATTCTACCCCAGGTCTTGCAGTGCCTAGCCTTGTACTTGCTCTGCTCACCTGTCCTTATTCTCAAAGATAGCTTCATCTTTTGTTGATGACGGTGTTGTGTTTACTCATTCAGCCTAGTACACAGGAACTGATGTTCACAGCCTGGTACAAAAGCTGTCTTGTGTATGTTGATACAGGTGATCGTTTTGGTCCTGGAGCTCCCAGTGACTTGGAGGCATCGTTTCCTATTCAGGATGTCCTGGAAAACTACATTTACTACTTTCAGAGTGTTCATGAGAGCATTGAGCCAACCCATGATATTTTTAGTTTTTATGTGAGTTATGGAGCCAATCGGTCTGAGATTCACAGCATCAATATCACTATCGAGGTAAAGACTTCGGAAGTTGGAAAAATTGGGTCTTTGAACTTTATACAACACCATTAGATAGTTCTATATGAATTCAAAAGCAAAAGAAGATTGGATTTGACCCTCTATTTTAAAATTCTATTTTAAAATATAATCCCAGCCTTCAGGGAGCTTGGAGAATTAAGGCTGCCGTATGGGAGAATGTCTGACTTGGAAATCTGGATTTTTCATTTCAGAGGAAAATTTGCTAGTTGTATGGAAACAATTTGTGAGTGTCAGGCAAAGAAATCTTGCCAATCCCATATTTAAATTAAAACATTTCTCCCTGAAATTACTGTGTGTGATTCTACATGCCTAATTTCTTTTTATTATGTTTTAGTGCATTTAGTCATTCATTTGTAACATCAAAGAAATATGTTCCTTATGCTATATTTATTCTCGTCGAGTAACTATATAGGCTCCTATACTACCCTAGAGAAAAAGATAAAAGATAAAACTAGAAGGAAATATCACTGTCTTGGAAAGATAAAGCATAATACCCTCAATGCTTTTACAGGATCATGGTGGAGGAGAGGGTAGTATGGGGACAGGAAGATAGTTTTAGAAACCCATACTTTAAATATGTTTTCCTTCTAGAGGAATTGTGATATGTTTAGAATTTTCTAAAACAGTTCAGATTGCAAATAATGTACCCTTGTGTTCCCTAAATGTACTTACCAGACCGTGTCTCAGTATTTTTTTGTTGTTTGGAAAATAGTCACTGGAGCTATGGAAGATAGCTAAGACTTTGGTAGAGTATCCATCAACTTCTTCTCAGGGGGACATTTTGTTTATGTGACTTGATGTCCTTTAAATGAGTCATTTTGGTCAGGGAAATAATGATGGTGACATGTTAAAAGCTATTTCAGTAGAGATCATTTACCCCCTGATGCGATGGACGGGGGTGAGAAGGGCCTGTTTTCTCTGTGATATTCTTCTCTCTAAACCCCCAACCCCAGTCTAAGTATGTAAAAACATCAGACAAGTTCAAATCCTGTCCGTTAGTAGTAGCATTCCAATATTAACGTCTTGGTCTCTACAAGTGTTTCATGGCCTTGTAAGATGTTGACATTAGGAGAAGCCGAGTGAAGAGCTTATGAGAACTCTGTATTATCTTTGCAAGCTTTCAGTCAATCTAAAATTACTCCAAAATAAAATTTTTATGTAAAATAAAAAACTGTTTTGATCGTGAAAGTTACTGTGACAGTGACATTGTGTTTGAATGATGTGCATTTTTAAAATTCTTAAGCCAGTAGTCTGTGTGACCTAGCATTTTTTGCTTTAATCAGAGTAAGAACGATGAGCCTCCAAGAATGACCTTGCAGCCCCTCCGAGTGCAGCTCGGCTCTGGAGTGTTGATAAGCAATTCTTCTTTGAGCCTGCAAGACCTGGACACTCCAGATAATGAGCTAATTTTCGTATTGACAAAAAAGCCTGACTACGGTAAGACACAACCTGTTATGGAAATTGTCTTAATTGAGGTGCCCGATGGGTTATTAGATAAACACAGAAGATTTCAGTTGACTGTCCTTCACCTACCCTGTTTATAATCTGTTCTCTGCATCAAAGTGTAATCAAATTCACAGCTAGCTAATATTCTTTGGGGTCACAGTAGACAGAGGTTGCTTTAAAAACCTGAATCCTAGGTAATTTCAGTCTCTGAAATTTAATTTCAGCTGTTTTCTTGCTTTCTTGTGTAACCTCAGGCAAAACAAGTTTCACAGTGTGCATACTGTTTTCTCAGAATAGATAGACATTATGACTTCTTAATTCTGGGCCTATCTTGTACAAAGAACCGTATGGTAGTCTTGTTATTAATCGTGAAAGGTGTTCACCTCAGGTTAGGGACATGCTAAACATCTTGATGAGCTCGTTCTTTTGGGAAAGAAAACACTTACTGTGATTTAAACCAGGGGCAAAAACCACTGTGAGGATCTTCTCCCTAGTTTTCTAAATGCCACCCTGCTGGGATTACCTAAAGCTCTGGAACTTTCTTCTTCCACTGTGTCTCTGTCTGTCGTAATGCCCATTGGTCTTTTAAAGACAAAGCTGTTGCTGTTGATGGGTTAGTAGAAGAAGCTGCTGGTTCTGCCGTGCTAACGGACCTTTGGTCACTTTCACTTTCTTTGATTAAACACTTGGACTGTCGTCTTGCAGTACACGTGACTTGACAACAAAACAGTGTTCCTCAATCTAAAGATGCTTGCTGAATATGTTTCTAAATTTCAGAGAAATGATTTCAAATTTAAGCTTAAAACACTTTCCCATCTCCCACCCCAGTTGCCCTAAAAGGAAGGCAATGAGTGAAGAGTATCATTTTCATTTTGTAGAAGGGAAAATTAAGGTTAAGACAGTGAAGTGAGTTTGCATTCAGGAAAGGAAATTTGATTTTTAGGCCACTATATTACCACATCTATCTATATTAGTACATCTTTAAGATATTTTAAGCCAAGAAAAGTGAGATCTTGTCTTCTTCTTGTATATAAGGCTACAGGGCATTCCCTGTGCTTCCATATAAAAAATTAATCATTGATGTGTGTGTCACCAAGAGCTGCTGAAGTACTTAACCTGTTGCCCAAGCTCATACTAGTGTATGAAATCAGATAGTGCTTTGGTGCCATATGTTTTCTACCCTGCCCCTTTGTTATTCTGTTCTTCTTCCTCAGGCCATCTACTCCAGAAGCAAACTGCCTCTGAGCCTTTAGAGAATGGGAGAGTTTTAGCCCAGGGCTCTTCCTTTACCTACCAGGATGTCTTGAATGAGCTGGTTGGGTACAAGCCAGGTAGCCGTGGTGTAGCAGTGGATGAGTTCCACTTCTCCCTGACTGATGGAAAGCACACCAACACAGGAAGGATGGAGATCTACGTGGAGGTGCCTACAGGTGACACCCTCCAGTTGGCCATAAACCAGGGCCTACAGCTCTCAGCAGGTATCAGGGGAATGGAAGAAGGTGGCTATGGTTCTTCTCTCCTTATCTCCTATTGGTCTGGGTAAACAAGGACTGCCATTTAAGTTCACAAACTAATCCTATAAAACATCCTACATACCTCAGTGCTATATCACCATGGGCACCTTTGAAGTGGGAAGCTATGCACTGACACCAGCACCTAGTCCATCCTTCAAAGCACTTTTGGAACTCTTTTGATGCAATGGCCATCGGAGATGTCCTTGATATTCTAAATGTCATCAAAATATCTTCCTTCAATATTTCAGTATTTCCTTTATCTCTGGCTAAAGAAAAACAAGTCATTGGGGGCCAGATCACGTAAGTAGGAAGGGTGTTCCAATACACTCACTTGTTTACTGGCTAAAATCTCCCTCAGAGACAACTATACAAATAAGTTCATGAACTTGCCACCATACTCAGTGGCCATTCCAGAAGGAGTTCCAAAATTGCTGTAAGTTTGGGCTAGGCAATGGCACTGATGCATAGCTTCCCAAGGGGAGTACTTTGAAGGTGACTGTAGTAATGTTCAGCAATGAGGTATGTAGCACTAAGAAGAATTAAGTTCATGGTCTTAACTGTCAGGCCTCATACAGTGCTTTCTTGCACATGAGCTCTGTGAGTGGATCTTGAATTAGCTGCTCAGAACTTGAGGGGACTAACTTTTGAGAGAATTGTTTTTTTTTTGAGGGATAATGTTTGAGTGAAAAGTATGAATGCCTGACTCATTAAATGATCGTGGACATGGTGCAAGATTGAGCAGTGTTTTGTTTTGTTGTGCTTAGGGTTGCTCAGAGTTAGAACCGACTTGATGGCACCTAATAACAACAGCATGCTTCTGTTTGTGAATTTGAGAAGAGATTGAGATGAGCTTGTAGTATTTTCAGGTTCCTCAAAAGTCTTAATTTATTCAACTATTCATGTGCTCAGTGTGCAACATTGCTATTGACTAACTTCACAGAAGTGAGTGACAAAAGGAATCTACGAGGATTTTCAAGATAGTAGTAAAAGAAGTCTTGGTGGAGAAACTGGGGAGTCATCTTGCAGCTACTATGACAAGTGCCCATCTCAGACTCAGTTTGCAAGAGCGTCTCTTAATTAGGGAGTGAGCCTTTTGTCTGCATTGTGATAGGGTTCTGGCATTTGTCTGTCCTTAATCACACATCTATTTTGTAGTGAAAAAATGCATGATATAACTGTATCTGAAAATTTGGGGATATCCATTGTCCCTAGTATCAGGTTTAGGATTTGACTTTATCCTACTTTAAGGTAGTAAAACGAACTTATTTCTTCTTGTTAAATCATGGATGATGGTAGACGACACTGAGATTTTTTAATGAGAATCAGAACATGTTGTTACTCACAGCACAGCAGGCAACATGAGCAAGTAAGTTTGCATCAGTTCTATGAGCCTTTCAAATCCTGTGGGAATGCTAAAGATGGACTGCATGGATGTCTTTGACGTGCAGTGGGATGTGTTACAAAAGAGGAACCCAGAGCTTGTGGAACTCACCGTGCTATAGCAAGCATTAAGCAAGTCTGATCTTTGTCCCAGAGGGAAATATTACTCTTAGGGTTGCTCCTGAGAAATGGCCCAGGTAAGGTGTAGTCAGGACCTTGCATTCTTGGCCTCACTCAGCAAGAACATGCAAGGACACTCAGGGCCCATGCAGGTGGTCACTCCAGATACCAAGATGTATCACACATGAGTGTATAGTATCTACCTGACTGACTATACTCTTCTTGTAATTGATACAATGGCTAGAGAAGAAAACAAGCGCCAAGAAGTCATACTTGCCAGTTACCAGTGCAGCGTCTCTGTCTCTTATACTTGTGCAGTATTTGGGCCCAGCAGCTGAAATCTCTTTACTCCATAATAGTTATCATATCTTTTGTCATGAGAAATACTGATTCTGACCTTTCGACCTGAAATGCCAAGATATGTTTACAAGTTTATGCACTGAGATTTTTTAGGATTTGGTGATCTTCAAGACAGTAAATAAATTTAGTTCCAGAAGGTTTCATCATAGGTCTAGAAGTTATTTGTATCGTAGATCTAGGAATCATTATACAGGTACCGACAATTTGTGGGAAACACTGGTCACGTAGCAGTTTAGTGATGCAGCTGCTAACCAAAAGGTTAGCAGTTCGAATCCAGCAGGTACTCCTTGAAAACTCTATGGGGCAGTTCTGCTGTGTCCTGCAGGGTCACTATGAGTCAGAATTCACTTGATAGCAATAGGTTTTGGTTAACAGGTAATGGACGCAGAGGGAGCATAGGGAGGGAGTGAGGGGTCCCTGGTTGGTATAAAAGGTTAAGTGCAGGACTGCTAACTGAAAGGCTAGTGGTTCAATCTGAAGCAGAGGTGCTTCAGATGTCAGGCCCAGTGATCTGTTCCCCAAACCCTGTGGAGTGCGGTTCTACTCTGCACACATGGAATCTCTATAAGTTGGAATCAACTTGATGACAACAGCAAACAGGGAGAGGGTGAAGATGGTAGAGAATGAGGGCCCACATCTAAGTCAGACGATTAGCACATTGGAAATGTCAAATTCTTTCATCTACCAAAACACCAAACCCATTGCCATGAAGTCATTTCTGATTCTCAGTGACCCTATATGGCAGAGTAGAACTGCCCTATAGGGTTTCAAAGCAGCTAGTAGATTCTAACTGTTAGCCTTGTGATTAGCAGCCATAGCTGTTCATCACTGCATGACCAGGGCTCTAAATTAGAAATGTGGACCTCCTTCACTTACGGAAATTAAAATTCATTTAACTGGAAACTAAGAAGAGCAATCACTCTTGTTTAGGTATTTAGACCTAGAGAATGTGTGATAATTTAGTCTCTAGTCTCCTAAAATCATTTGACATTTCATTCAAAGAACATGATGGGAAATGACGTACTGTTTGTTGTCTGTAACCACCCAGGGGCCGTCGCACGCATCACAGAACAGCACCTGAAAGTGACCGGTCCTGACTCAGATGACCATCAGATTGTGTTTATCATGAAGGAAGACCCTGGTGCGGGGTGCCTGCAGGTGGTTAAGCATGACAACCTGGAACAAATCTCCGTTAAAGGCCCGATCCGGAGTTTCACCCAGGCTGACGTTAGCCAAGGTCAGCCTTCTCGCGTCGACACACCCTGGGTTCCCAGGCCTCTGCCACACTGGTGAAACACAAGTCAAATGCCTGGAAGCCTCTGGTCATAAACTCTACACTCGTTTGTTTTGAATAAGGCTGAGTTACAAGATGCTTTGACTTAGTGTTTATGAAATTTGGAGCTATTTTGGAGGGAAAAATCACTTTTAGTTGCTATGACATTAAAAAGTGAGAGAAAGGAAAAAAGCGAGTAGCGATGGATTAAGGCGAAAATTATGTCTTCTTTAGGTGAGCAATTTATATCTCTTTTCAACTCCCCAAAGAGCACAAGTTAATGAACTAAGCAAAATGGAAGGGCATAAATTGGAGCTGCTTGGGGGAAATTACATGGCTCATCCTTCCTCCAGGAAATGCTGATGTAATGCAGAGACATAAATGTTCAATGCTTTGTAGTTACCGTACAGTGCTTTCAGGGGTAAAAGTGGGGAACATGTTACAGATTGGTGGGGCATGTAATCCCCATTCAGATGAAGCTGTGCAATTCCATCTTAAGGGGAGATACACCCTCAGGAGCGAAAGGGGTCCATGCGCTAACCTAAAATTGATAGCAGTGAAATTCTCTTTGGGCCTATTTGTGCTCTAGTGAAGGGGGTGGAATGGGCAGAGATGTTAATTCCTAAATTATTCCCTGCCTTTGCGTCTCCTTTTGAAAAATGAGATCAGGCACATCTTCTCACATGCTTTACTGTATTTACATCAGTAGGTACTTAAATAAAATTATTTAAAACATCTAGGCAAACAATTCTTGAGGTTTAAAACAATGGTTTCATTCATCTTAAAGCAGGATTTTTTAGGTTCTACAAAGCAAACTAGCAAGGAGATCAATTAGCAGAGAAGTATTTCTTTACCAATTACATTATCAATGGTAGTAGACACTAAGTCTCACATTATGTAAGTTAAGAGCGTGAAGCCGTACTGCTTGGGCTTAAATCCAAGATTCTGTGCCTCCATTTCATTACCTATAAAATGAGTTGTTGAGATATTAATATGTTAGTATGTACAATTAATATGTAAATCTCTTCGATAACACCTGTCAAGGTTCTAATGTACTCTCTACATAAAGCCATTTGCTGTTGAGTTGATTCCAGCTCTTGGTGACTCCGTGTGTTTCAGAGTAAAACTATACTCGCTAGGGTTTGCAGTGCATTACTGGGCCTTTCTTCCAAAGCAAGCCAGGATAGATTTGAACTGCCAACCCTTTGGTTAAATAATTAAGTAATGAAGCACTTACTTGTATCACTAAGGGCTAACAATAATTAACATGTATAAATGTTAACTCATGGACACTTTGGAAACCCTGGTGGCCTGGTAGTTAAGTAATATGGCTGCTAAACAAGAGATCAGCAGTTCAAATCCACCAGGCACCCCTTGGAGTTCTCCTCTATCCTATAGGGCTGCTATGAGTCAGAATCAACTCGACAGCACTGGATAATGGACACTTGAACAGAAGGCTAATTGAAGTGCGGCTTTGGGTTAAGAAAACTGTAGCATATTCTACTTCTTTCTTTGAATCCTTTTGACTTCTTTATAGAGTTTACTTAATTTATCTAGTTGTTTGTGTGCTTGATTATAACCCATGTGAATCCAAAAGTGATTTAAAGCTGTACTGGGAAATGGAGAGTAAAGAGTTCTGGATAAATGTGGGCTGCAGCTTTGTGTACGCTTCTCCTTGTGATGTGAGTGTGTAACAGGGTCCCACCAAGTGACCTGACCAGTTGGTGCACTGTTACATGTGGGCAGTTTCCCTGATTGTTACACATGAGACTTCCTTAAAGGCTGAAATAAAACCAGCAAGTAGATTCTAACTCATGGCAACCCCATGAATTCCATGGAGTTTTCAGTGACGTGGTAGATTGCCAGGGCTTTCTGCTGTGATGCCTCCAGGTAGACTCAAACCACCAACCTTTCAGTTAGCAGCTGAGCACATGAATCATTTGTACCATCTAGGGACTTTAAAGGCTATACTAAGCCTTTCAAAAAGACTGAGCCACAACACTAGTGATTACCACCTTGGGTGAACTTTGCTGTAAGGAGGTTATTGGTTATGAGAAAGTTGATGGTGGGAGAGGAAAATGAAAACTTTAGATTAAAATGTCAAAAGCAACATAGAAGTGAGGAAGGCATGAATTGATTCATTGGTGTGAATACCAATCTAATTCCCACATTACACTTTAGAAATAAAGGTAAGAAAGCATTCATAGCAAATCTGGATTTTCTGTTTTCTTTTTACAGGACATGTAGAATACAGTCATGGAAAGGGAGAATCTGGTGGCCATTTTGCTTTTAAATTTGATGTGATTGATGGAGAAGGCAACAAATTGATTGACCAATCATTTTCCATCATTGTTTTAGGTAAGGAGCATCAAGGCTCTAATACAAAAATACATCAACAGTTCTTTAGTTGTTTAGTTGACATTTTGCTCATCTTGAGGCTTGAGCCTTTTTCTTCACCTTAATGGTGTGTAAATCATGTCCTGTACTGCATGAAATTCTGATTTACTGACACACTCTTTCAGGGCCAGGCCTACAGGTTTCCTCTGACCTTATAGCCAGGCACCAGGCCTAAAATTGAAAAAGGAAGCTGAAAATATGTATTTCGAATCACTGTTTCTGATGTTTTTAGAAGACAGATTCCCACCAGTCGTCATCACCAATAAAGGTCTGGTTTTGGATGAGAACTCAGTGAAGAAAATCACCACTCTGCAGCTGTCAGCCTCTGACAAGGATAGTGAGCCTGCAGAATTGATCTACAGCGTCACCAAGCTGCCCCAGCTGGGCCACTTGGAACATGCAGCATCACCAGGTAAGGCTTTCATCCCTTGTTCATCAAACCAAAGTTGGGCTTAGCAAATGTTGAGGGTAGCCGCATCATACGTGCACGTCTGTGTATTATCTGCCTTGCTGCTAGCTGTCATTGGGTTGGCTCTGACTTATGGGGACCTTCTGTATTACAGAAAGACATGTTGTGTGATCTTACACCATTTTCATGACTGATGATAGTTTGAGTCCATTGTTGCTGTTGTGTAGTGCTTTCCAACCTAAGTGGCTAATCTCCCAGCCCTATATTGGACAGTTTTCTCTTGCCATTCTTTGGGTTTTCATTGGCTTAATTTTCAGAAGTAAATCATCAGGTCTTTCTTCCTAGTCTGTTTTAGTTTAGAAGCTCTGCTAAAAGCTTTCCATCATAGGTGACCCTACTGATGTTCGAAATACTACTAGTGTCGCAGAAACATGCAAGCTACTGCAGTATGACACACTGACAGATGGGCGGTGAAGAATCTGCCATAGTTAGTGTTTTGTCTTCCGTATCTCAGTGTTGACCACCATATATATCATAATGCTTGGCATACAGTATGTGCTCAATAACGTCTTACTGAAAGTTAAAAAAAAAAAAATCTATATAAGCAGTCTGGCTTCCACAGTTAGATTGTCAGTTGCTGTAGGGCAGACATTGTACCCTGTTCTTCTTTTGTAAACCCTTTAAAGCTTGACATAGTAGGCTTAAAAATGTGTGCTTAAAATTCAGTTCAACACATGGCAAGAGAGCATGTATGTTGAGTAAGATTCTGTATACTGGAGAAACAAAGATATATGAGCTGTAGTCCTCCAGAACCTCATAGTCTACTGGATGAGATCAGGAGCCCCTTCAGATAACTATAATTCAGGAAAGAATATGGCAGGTGTTCTAAAGAGAGAGAACCATGACAGCATAGAGCTCAAAAGTGGGAGGGTCTACGTTACATTGGCAGGGTGCACTGAGAGTGTCTTTGCAAGACAGAGTGTGGACCAGCTGTAATTGGGATTTCCAGAGATCAGAACAGCACGTGGAGCAAACACAGTGGGGACCAGTTTAGCTGAAAATGTATTCTGAAACAGTAGGAGTTAGGACTTGACAGATAAATTGGGGTTTTATAGAAGATCTTCAAAGCTAGGATAAATAATCTCTACTTAGTTCAGTAGGCAAAGGGAGTCACTGCAAGATTTGAGCAGGGAAGAGAAGGAAATTCATCAGATAATGTCCAGTTGGATGAAATGAAGGAAAGGAAAAGAAAATGAGAACAGGGTTAGAAAATCTTTACAATTGACTCAATAGTAGATGGCGAGGCTTCTCCTGTGGAAGCGGTAGTGTGAATGGTAGTATGAGAATAATGTAAGTAATACCTGGTACCTGCTTGTCATCAGTTGCTGTTAGGCAGGCTATTGCTCCTGCCAACCTTATGTATAACAGAATGAAACAGTGGCCAGTCATGTGCTGTCTTCATAATCACTTGTATATTTGAGTTTATTCCTGTGGCTCTTGAGTCCCCAGTCATATTCTGAGTGCCTTTCAACCTGGGGACCAAATCCTCTAGCACTGTATCAGACAGTACTCTGTTGTGATCATCAGGTTTCTGTTGGATGGCTTTCAGAAGTAGATCACCAGGCATTTCTTCCTAGTTTGTCCTAATTTGAAAGCTCTGCTGAAACCTGTCCACCATGGGTGACCCTGCTAGTATTTGAACTACCAATAGCATAGCTTCCAGCGTCATAGCAACCCACAGACCACCAGAGTACAAACTGATGCACTAGCGGTAGACATGGAACCTTCTTGTTGTTAGGTGTTATGAGTTGGTGTTAACTCATAGTTGCCCAGTGTATAACCGAACAAAACATACCCCAGTCCTGGACCGTCCTCACCATCACTGCTGTGTTGGAACTCAGTCTTGCAGCCACCATGTCAGCCCATCTCACTGAGCGTCGTCTTTGTCAGTAGAGCTGTTACTTGACCTGGCATGATGTGCTTCTTCAGGGACAGTCTGTCCTTGCAATATGTCCACAATATGTGAGAGAACATCTCATCGTCTTTGTTTCTAAGGAGTATTCTGCCTGTACTTTTCCCAGTACAAATGTGCTTGTTCTTCTGGCAGTCCATGGTATATTCAGTATTTTCTGTCAACAACATAAGTCAATTACATCGATTTTCCTTCAGTCTTCCCTCTTCAGTGTAGAGCTTTTGCATGGATGTGAGGCATTTAAAAATACCATGGCTTGGGTCAGGTATACTTTAGTTCTCAAAATGCCATCTTTGCTTTTTACTACTTCTAAAAACTCTTTTGCAGCAGAGTTGCCCAGTGCTATACATTGTTTGATTTCTTAACTGCTGCTTCCACAAGCATTGATTGGTTCCAAGTAAAATGAAATCCTTGACGACTTCAATCTTTTCTCTGTTTATCATAATGTTGATTATTCGTCCAGTTGTGAGGAAGAAGGATCTGCTGATCAACATCTGATAAAACTGGCCAGTGGAAGCCTTATGAATAGCAGCAAACCTGGTAGCTAGTAAGTAGTAAATATAAATATTCATTGGTCAATGGAAGGAAGAGAGGAATTTCAGAGGGCAAACTGAACCAAGCTGGCAGCTGAATAGATATGAGGGACAGGAGATACTTGCTGAATAAACAATCAAAATGTAGAATTGCCTTTATTTCTTGCAGCTAAGAGTTTTAGATTTAGATCTTAGGTGAAGGTTTAGATCTTCATTGCTTTTTTTTTGATTTTAGGTTACAGAGTCTTCATTCAAATCAGGGAAATAGCAAAGCAGGAGAAGTACTTATCTTTCTGGTGTTCATAAATGGTGCTTGAATGCAGAGTCGGATAATAAGCAAACAGGTGGGGAAGTGTATCATATGTCAGATAGTGATGAGTGTGAGGGAGAGAAAAAATGGCGGTGTTGGGATATACATGGGGAGCAAAGGATGAGGGAAGAGCTCTGTAATATTAAGACTGAACAAGTGAGGGAACCAGCCATGCTGATGTCTAAGGAAGAGACATTGCTGACAGAGGAATCAGCAGTTGTAAACATCATGATGTGTGAAGGAGTTACACTTACCCTGTTCAAGATGCAGCTGGGAGACCACTGTGGCTGTAGCGGAGTGAATGGGGGCAACAAGGGAGGATATGAGCAGGTGGAAGAGGTGAGTGTGGTAGGTCATGTGTGGCAGGTTCAGGGTGATGGTGGAGAAGGGAGTATTGTGTATAAATGCTGGGAGGTGTGAGGAGGGATGGTTAGACAGACTTGGCTAAAAGCCCTCCTAGTAATAAAATAAGTAGTCTACATTTTTGTCCCAGAGTTTCTGAAGGAAGTATGCAGATCAGCAGCCCCAAGACCTTGGCAGCATGAAATGTTTGATAACTAATTCATGAGCTAATTGCTCCTGCCAGAATTCTGTCAGGTTGCTGACTGTATTTTTCCCAAGATGAAAAGGGAGACTCTTGGCTGTTGTGTCAGGCAACTGGTCTGACACGTCACAAAGATTTGAGAGGCGCTGAGCTTCACGCAAAGCCCTGCCAGCTGCCCACCTACTGGGGAGGCACAGTCTTCACTCTTCTCTGACTCAGATTGTCATGGAGTCATGGGGGGGCTTCTCCAAATCTGCCCTTTCTTTTTTCACTACTCTTAGCCTTCTCTGGGCTTGGAATGTGGTTGCTGAGGTCAGGCCAGCTCTGTTGAGGCCATTCCACTTTACCTCCCTCCTGGAACCAACCACTACTTGCCAAAGAGGTAACCGACACACAGTGACCACATGTATCAGCGTACAACTGTGCTCCATAGGGTTTTCAGTAGCTGATTTTTTTGGAAGTAGATTTCCACACCTTTTTCTGAGGCATGTTTGGGTGGACTTGGACCTTCTCCAACTGCTTAGTTCACAGCTGAGCGTGTTAACTGTTCCACCACCCATGGGCCCACTCCCTGGGACAGTACCCTCCAAAAATGAAGAGGTGAACATGGATCTAGTTACCTGACTGCTGGCTTCCTCACTTTCCCTTTTCCAACAGGCTTGGCTTCCCAATCCATGTCGTCTCCCATTTCACCCAGACCTCAGTAGCCTGATAGTCTTCCTGTTAAATAATAAAATATAGAGCAAAACAAGAACTTTACCTTCATCAAAAGTAAAAAGTCCTTCCATTACCTATTTGCTAATCACCAAAGTACTAAACAACAGAAGTGGAACCTTAAATTCTTCATTCCTCTTAAACAGTTATAAAACCTTACAGGGAACTGTCTCTTGTGAAGACTTAATTTAGAAAAGTGCAGCCCACAACTTTTCCTTTTTCTGCTTTGTACCCACTGCCAAGTTATCACATCTTGAAGGAGGTAAATTAAAGCTACTAAGAGTGTAAAATCCTTTCAGACTAGTGCAAACTCCTATGCCCCTTCCCTACCACAAGTCATTAACTTCGTTCTCTGTCTCTTAAACTGGTCTCTGGAAGTGCTCTCAGAGAAGTGGCCATTTTGTTCAAAAACCATAATACCACCTGAACCACCAGATTTCACAAGGGAGTGCCAACATCCTGAAAATCTGCATGGCTTACATAAATGATGTCATGTTTAAGGAATGTGCAGGTAGACAGTTCAAAGCAAGAATTTCAGTGCAATGGACTTGGATTTGATTCTGTGAATCAGTGACCTCAAAACCCACCTGCATCCCAGGATGTGTGAACTACCAGATAGGTTAAATTTTTTCAGACCATTCTAATTCTTAAATCGTCATTAGTTCTATGGTTTATTTTGGAGCCTTGTCTGTGAATTTAGTCCCTGCCTAGGGTAAAATTGCAATGGGGAGCCACCTTTTCACTGTCAATCAACCAGAGATGACTGCCTTACATGCTAATGGTAACACTTATCATCATGGCAACAACCTTATGAAACATTATTTTTGATCAACAGATGCAAGTAGTTTTCTTATTAGTTTACCCTCTCAATTTCCATTATTAAAAACCGTGAATGTACACCAGTGTTCCTGACAACATTGTTCACAAGAGCCAAAAGATAGAAATAGCCCAACTGTCCATCAGCACTTGAGTGGATCAATAAAATGTAGTATGTGCTTACATGGAGTTTTACTTAGCCATAGAGATGAAGTTCTAATACACATACAAAAATGAATGACCTTGAAAACATCCTAAGTGAAATCAGACACAAAAGAACAAATAGTGTTGATCTCACTTATGTGAAATATCTAGAATAGGTAAATGCATAGAGACCAAAGTGTATTAGTGGTTACCAGGGGTTGGGGGGAGGAGAGGGTAGACCTTATCACTGAAAGAGGTACTAGTTCCTAACTGGAGTGATGTAAAATGTTTGGAGGTGGATAGTCATGTTCAAAACACAACAGGATGAACATAGCTAATATATTGAATTAAACTCTAAAAGTATGGTTAGAATGAGTTTTATGGATTGAAGTATGACTCCCTAAAATATTTGTTGTAAATGCTAACGACTTTGCCTGTGGTTACAGTTCAATTCGGGAATGGGTTGTCTTTGTTATATTAATAGACAAAATTAGTGTATAATGTGTCTTCAGTCAATTTCTTTTGAGATACTGAAGAGATTAAACAAACAAGACAGAGAAGCAGAGATGGGGGAAGAGAGACACTAAGCCACATGAAGACTGCCCAGGAACAGAAGCTCAGGAGAGCCAAGGTCCTTCCTCTCTTCAGCAAACATTTATTGAGTAGCTGCTGCCTGAGAACATGTGAGGCGTGTACGAGGTCCAGCAATTTAAGTCTGCGAACTGAACTGTTCTAAGTGCTACATATCTCATTGCTGAGTATCACTACAGTCAGCTTCAAAGTCCTCCCCTTGGGAAGCTATGCACTGATGCCAGCACCTAGTCCACCCTTCAGAGCAGTTTTGGAACTCTTTCTGGAATGGCCATTGGGCACAGTGGCACTGTGGCAAGTTCGCCAACTTTATTGTATAGTTGTCTGTGATGTAATTTTTAGCCAGTAAACAAGTAACTGTATTGGAACACCCTCCCTACTCACCTGATCTGGCCCCCAGTGACTTTTTTCTTCACTCAAAGAGAAAGTAAATATTGGAAAGAAGATATTTTGATAACATTCAGAACATCAAGGGTAATACGATGACAGCTCTGATGGCCAGTGCAGAAAAAGTTCCAAAATTGCTTTGAAGAGTAGATTAGGTGCTGGAGTCAGTGCATAGTTTCCCAAAAGTAGTACAATGAGGTATGTAGCACTTTCTCTAGGATAAGTTTGTGAACTTAATTGTCAGTCCTCGTAAACACACAACAAGCACTTGTGTTTCAGTAGCTGTGACTGCACCATACACAGAGGACAGCAAATTCCAACCTAAGAGAGGTATCACAGAAGTGTTGCTTTAACAGAATTATTCTTTGGTCTTCTGTTTATCCCAACCTCTCTGTGCATTATGGTATCACCCAAAATACAGTGCATTCATTGTCTTAGTTTGGTTTCCCTGTAGGAGCAGTGGCTTTGGGGAAATCTTGAAGTAGAAAAGCTGAGTCTCCCACAGCATGAGACGGAGGTAGGCTACCAGCAACACGCATGGGGCCATCTACAGCTGTGCTAAAATCAAGGATCATCTAGCTTCCTGTTAATATGGCAATTTCTTCAAACATACTTCTGTCCCTTGCCCCTGTTAGTGGTCTCTTTCTTTCACACTGCTTTTCTGACCTGGATTGAACTTTCTCTAGCATGCAGGCCCTCCAGGGGAATTAGAAAACCTACAGGGTTAATATGGGTCTCTCTAATACTGCCAGAAACATAGTTTAGCCGGAAGTTTTTCAGTAGGTAACTGAAAACACCTTTGATGAAATTAAAAAGCCTTCAGGCAATTTCAGACAGCAGCTTCTGGGTGTAACAGCAGATAGGACAACACGCTGTGGGAAACACAATCTTGCTGTTAAATGAGGAGCCGAGGAATTCTAATAACCAACTAGCTGATGTTAATTTTTGTGTGTGTGTTATTAAGAAATCACCAAATCCGTTACTATTGAGTCAGTTCGGGTTTATAGCAAGTAGAACTGCGTCATAGAGTTTCCAAGGAGTGCCTGGTGGAGTTGAACTGCCAACTTTTTGATTAGCAGCTGTAGCACCTAAGTGTTATGCCACTACTAAGGCCAGTATAGTTTTCTTAATGGATATAGGAAATGAAAATTCATACTCAGTGGCATTTATTAGATGTAGATTATAGTAAGTAAACTAAATCCATTCACCAAATATGTTTTGAGCACCTAGAATGTGCCAGGTGCTATTCCAAGTGCACATGGCAAGGAAATGACAAACCCCTAGCCTTTCATAAACTGAATTTTTAGATGCCTTAATTGTAGACATCATTTTAATGATAATTCTGAACTCCATCAAAAGCAGTGTTTCAGAGAAAAAAAGGTTATAGTCAATAAAATATTATGGAAGAACTCATTTAAAATATTACAATAGTGATATCTCAGAGATAAGTCTTTGAATGATTTTTGTTTTCTACTTTTCTGTTTTTCATATTTTCTTTAACAGACATGTATGTATAACTTTTGTAATGGCAAAAAAATAAATCAAGAGACTCCTTGTCTAACCTGCTAAGGCTAGAAGAGTTTTACAAAAATTACAACAGGTATAAATTTTAGAGTCAGATGACATTGGATTCCAATTCAAGCAGTGTCCAGTATTATCTATGTACCTTGAATATGTTGCATAAACTTGCTAATTTAATTACAGGATCATAGTCTTTAAAAATGGAGTTATATGGCAACTTCAACCTTCAGACTTGTTAAAGATAATTCAACTTATGTAAGAAAATTTTAAATAGTGTTCTTTATATGATAGGTGCTTGATGTCAGCTGAATTGAATTAGGAGAGACCCACAAGGTCTCTGTGGGAATTCCCACTGCTGGTGGGAGTATAAAATGATACTACCACTTTAGAAAACAGTTTGGTAGTTTAAAAAAATTAAAAACACAGTACCTAAATGATCCATCCATTCCATTCCTAGGTATTTATGCAAGAGTTTAGAAAGTGTATGTCTATAGAAAGATGTTCTCATGTGTGTTAGTAGCAGCTTTATTTATCATTGCCTCAAACTGGAAGCAACCCAAATGTCCATTAACAAGTAAATTGATAAACAATGATATATCCATTATGTACTAACCAAAAAAACCCCCAAATCCACCGCCATCAAGTCAATTCTGACTCATATATTACTCAGCATTAGAGAAGAATGAACGACATGAGTAAATTTCAAGGTAATTATACTAAAAGAAAGAAATCAGGCATAAAAAGAGTATATAGTATATGACTGCATATATTTAAAAAAATCAAGAAAATGCCAACTAATCTATAGTGATAGAACATAGTTCATTGATTGCTTAGGGGTGGAGGCATGGAAAAGGAAAAGATGGGGGAATTACAAGTATCAAGTGGAATCTTTTGAGGTGCTAGATATGTTCATTCTGTTGAGTGTGGTGGTAGTTTCATGGGTTTGCTACAGCTAATGAAACCGTATACTTCAAGTATGTCTCATTTCTTATATGTCAATTTCACTGCAATAAAAAAAAAATGCTTCTTAAAATGTTGAGTAGTGGTAGCCAAGCACCATTCAGTTCTTCTGATCTCATGGCAAAGAAGGCAGTTGTTCATGGAGGCAATTAGCTACATATCAATTTCCTCTTCTTCCTCCTGACTATCCTTCTTCAGTTGCTATAGGTGACTAGACAAATCTGTTGTACCTTGAATGGTGTCTTGCAAGTGTTTAAGATCCCAGGTGCTATATAACAATCTAGGAGACAGAGCAGAAGCATTAAACATATATTAGGCCAATTAAAACAGTAACCATGACTCTGAACATCCAAACCAAGAAACCAAATCCAAATCTCAAAGTGTTTGGCTGTACATAAGCAGTCCCAGCAGCTTTTTTTTTTTTTTTTTTTGGCATTATTGTAATTATCAATCATACAACCTTTGCCAATCCAACTTTTGATAAATGTGCAGCTTGTTAACAGCAGTTACACTAATCGAGCAACCCTACCATTAATCCATGTGATTTTTTCCATCACTGAGCTGGATGGTGCTTGTCTACCATTACTAACATTTTCATAAGTGATTCTGTAGAAGAATCTTGATCAAAAGGAAGAAAATGCTGACCAGAATTTCAGATTATCATGGAATCCAGACTTTCTGGAACAATGAAGCTAAATGAACTTGTGAAACTATTGCCCTGAGATATTCTCTAAACCTTAAGCCAAAAATATCCTCTGAAGTCTTCTTAAAGCCAAACTGGTTTAGCTTAGCTAGTAATGAATGTCTGCCTTGAGTGTTGTACTCTTATCTGTCTATGTGGGATTACATTGACAACAGCAACTCCAAAAGATTAGATAGGAAACTTAGGGGACTGCGAGTTTGTGTTAATGGGACAAGAACAATCTGGAAAAGGAGGGTGAGAATGGTTGTACAACTTGAAGAATGTAATCAGTGTCAGTAGACTGTACGTGCAGAAATTGTTGAATTGGTATATGTTCTGCTGTGTATTTTCTCAACAACAAAAATAAATTATGTGTATCTTTTCATTTCTTAGAAAAGGGCAATCTCAGAACTTCCTTCCTTCTCAGTCTCTCATAAAGGAAAGAGTGAGTTAGTGTCCAGCCCATTGTGAGAATCCAGACAAGTTTCCCCCCTGAATTGTAAGGACAGACTCTCAGCAGGAAGAAGAGATTTAAATTTCTCAGTGCAGCCAGTCTGAAGTTATTAAATTTTTAAAGAATGGTATGGATTTCTGTCCAGAGCTGTAAGACAGAGCTATAAGACAGAGTACATTTCTTGCTTGTCACAAGCTGATGTAGCAAGCACAGAAATATAATGTGTCTCATCCAAAAATTAATGTCCCAATACTCAAGAGGCTACCAGTGACAAATTTCAGATGATTAAGTGAGATACAAGTATAAACCACGCAGGCTGATTTTTTTTTTTTTTGAGAAACTAAAGATAACTGTAATGTTACTGTTAAATGTATATTAGTCCAAGCAGAATCTCTTGCTTTTCATAAAAATACCAAAATGGTTTTGCCAGGATTAACAATAACAAATAATAAATCTCAGGAAGCAGCAAATGAATCTCAGAGGCCACCTAAAGGACTAGATTAAATGGATTAACACCCCAACACCCAGAATCAGTAAGAAGGAATTTGTTTTAGTCTTGGCTGGCACCAGAGAATGAACCTTTAAAGCCTCAAAGATAGAAATAAGAATTCTGGATTGGTTCACTAAATGTTGTTTTACATTTAAAAACATATGAATGTTGTTCATTTTTGTAATACGTTATGATTATTAAAACCACTTTAGATTTTTTTTTTACAATTAAAATGACTCTCACAAAAAATTCATGTTGTCACTGGATCATGTCATTAAAGAAGGCTGCTTTTCTAGATTTTTCCAGGTCATCTGAGATTTGATATAGACCAATTACCCTAGCCCCTAAGTCATGCAGTAAGTTTTGTTACTATCTGACTAACTGAAGGGGTATAACAGAAGCTAGAATCTAGACTAAGAAACTGAGAGGAACCTTGGAGAATAGCCCATGAAATTACCAGGGCCAGTAATGTCTCACCAGTCACAGAACCAGGATATGTATAGCCAATCCCTGCAACTACAGTGTGTAAAAAGCTAAACCTTCCTGTGGTATTCAAAATTAGAAGGGGTTCTCTGAAAAGACTTATCAGGCTATGAGAAATACAAAATTTAAGAGAGATCAGTTTGGAGAATAAGACAGTGGCTTTACTCGTCACATAGTTGACTTCTATAAACCCCGAGAGAAAGGAAGTAACACTTATTGAGTACCTGGAAAACCCTGGTGGCATAGTGGTTAAGTGCTGCATCTGCCAGTCAAGAGGTTGGCAGTTCCTTGGAAATCTCCAAGGAACTGAAACTTGGAAACCTTCCAAGGTGCTCCTTGGAAACTTTATGGAGCAGTTCTGCACTGACCTGTAGGGATCGCTGTGAGTCACAATCAACTTGAAGGCAGTGGATTTGGTTTGAGTTTGTTGTTAGCCCAGTCCCTGGTTGGTAGAAACAGCCAGTGTGCTCAGCTGCTAAATAAAAGATTGGAGGTTTGAATCCATCTTAAGATACCTCAGAAGGCAGGCCAGGTGATACTTCCATAAAATCAGCCATTGGCAATCCAATGGAGCATGTTCTATCTGGACAGACATGGAGTCTCCATGAATTTGAGTCAACTCAATGTCAGCTGTCTTGTTTTTTGATTTGTTATTAGCCTGGCACATAGTACAAGCCTAGATAATTAAGTTAATGTGCTCGCATGCTGTTGTAGAGAAACAGTCCACAATAACTCTAACAGAGCTCTTGGCAGAACATAATGCTTGACATGAAATACCAAGGACTCTCTGTCTTTGGTGAGAATATAGCATTCCCAGCCTTCGAGCTATGGCTAGCGTTTTGACATCCTTCTGTTTCTGTCTCCCTCTTACCCCTGTTTTACCAGGTGTCCAGATTAGCTCCTTTACCCAAGCTGACCTGACTTCACGAAATGTTCAGTATGTCCATTCCAGCAAGGCTGAGGAACACACCGATGCCTTCAGTTTTACACTCTCTGATGGAGTCAGCGAGGTAGCCAATGAGCTCAATGCCCTCCGTAAATGGATTCCTCACAGCTGCCTTTGAGTGGAATGGGTGGTGGGACTGGTAGTATGAGACCTTTGTTTTTCTCAACTTTCAGCTAAGGGATAGAGACAACCTCTGATAGCCAACAGGTCTCTTCCCAAGAGTCCTCACTGTTAGGTTCCTGATGAGACAATCCTTCCAGGAACAGAGTGAGAGGGAAAGTAGAGAGCACCTATTATCTCTTTATAGGGTGGATATAAGGACAGGTGATCCAGCTGTACTTTTCTGCCACCTTAGGTGACTCAGACTTTCCACATCACTATTCTCCCTGTGGATGACTCACTGCCCATTGTCCAGAGCCCAGGGATGCGGGTGCAGGAGGGCGTGAGGAAGACCATCACAGAGTTTGAACTCAAGGCGGTGGATGCGGACACAGAGGTGAGAGAGCTCCTTTGGGTTCTCTGGCTGGTGGGAGGCTGATAGAGCTTTGTGATCCTGAGGTTAGAGGTGAGATTTTAATTCTTAAAGGATTAAAAGATTCTTGCTATGGCCTTCTGGAAAGGAGCAACTAGTATATTTGAGACCAAAACATCTGAAACCCTTTCTAAAACCCTAAATACATTCACTCTCTCACTTGGTTGTCTATAAAGATCCTTTTAGCAATAATGATCTTTTTCGTCAAGATTCAAAAAAATTAGGGAGATGGCATTTTACCCAGAATTTTTATTATTCCTTATTAGAGTGAATGGAAACCCTTGCAGCGTAGTGGTTAAGGGCTGTGGCTGCTAACGAAAAGGTCGGCAGTTCGAATCCACCAGGGTCATCTTGGAAGCTCTGTAGGGCAGTTCTATTCTGTCCTATGTAGTTACTATGGTTGAAATTGTCTCAACAGTGATGGGTTGGTTTTTTTTGGTTTTGTTTTTAATTAGAGTGAACAGGGATTTTCTACACCTATACACTTTTTCCTTCATTTCTCCTTCCTCATCCAGACCTCTCTGACTGATCAAGTATCATTGCATCCTCAAATAACAAGGCTTTATACAGTAAAACAGGGCATGAGGAATCCAAACTTTTATTTGCGTGATGCTTTCAGATTAAAGTACCAAACATTCTGACATAATTTAGCTCCCATAAAAAAGTAGCATAGCAGTTATTGATTATACATACTGTTCTCTATGCTGGCACTTACTCATTTATTCTTTCTTTCAACAAACATATTGTGCTTAGCTGTCAGACTCTGTTCTAGATACTGAAGACTTAGAGTTGTGAATAATTCAGGTAAAATTTCCAACCATAGTGAATTTATAACCTTCCAAGGGTGGGAAAACAAAATAAACATACACTATCATGTCAGACAGTGGTAAGTGCTATAAAGGAAAATAAAGTAAGGTAAGGAGATAGAGAGTGATGGACGTGGTATTTTAGATAAAGTAGTCAAAGCAAGTCTCCCTGAGGAGAGAGCACTTGAGCAGATATCATGAAATGGGAAAGCAAGCTAGGCACTTATCTTGGAGGATCACTTTCTAGGCAAAACAACCAGAAGTACAAAGACCAGGTGGTCAAATCTGCGTAAAACCCTGTAGCAGCAGCAAAAGAGGTCTTCATTATCTAGTGCTGCTATAACAGAAGCAGTGCAAGTGGAGGGCTTTGAAAAGAGAAATTTTATTTTGTCACAGTGCAGTAGACTAAACGTGTAAATTCACGGTGTCAGCTCCAGGAGAAGGGTTTCTCTGCTGGCTCTGGAGGAAGGGCTTTGTCATCAATCTTGCCCTGGTCTAGGACCTTCTATGCACAGGGACCCTGGGTCCTTTCCAAAGGGCATGCTTATCTCCCAGCACTGCATCTTGGTA
This sequence comes from Heterohyrax brucei, assembly GCA_028571685.1. Taxonomy (NCBI): domain Eukaryota; kingdom Metazoa; phylum Chordata; class Mammalia; order Hyracoidea; family Procaviidae; genus Heterohyrax; species Heterohyrax brucei. The sequence continues at coordinate 112,670,621 of CM053143.1, read as the reverse complement.
GTAGGCAGTCCCCAACTCTCTCTGCTAGGTTCTTTCCTTTCTGACTAAAGAGATTGTCTCAAGGCACAAAGCAGTCTTACACATTGGTTCCTGCCCCACCAACATGACTGCCACCCACTCACCCTCATTAACATCAGAGAGGCAGGGTTTGCAGCATGGAGAAATGTCACACAATACTAGGAGTCAAGGTCCAGCCAAATTGCTACACACATTTTTGGGGGATGCAATTCAATTCATGACGGAGGCCAAGAGGCTGGAACCTATTGAATAAGAAGAGAAGCAGGAGGTCAGAGAGGAACCCTGGCACCAGGTCACAGAGGGTCTTGCTGGCTCAGATCAGTCCTTTGCATTTTGTTCGAAGTTGATGGGGAGCCATTGTAAAAGTCTTAAGCAGGGTTCTATGCCTCTTTCTTTTCCCGTCAGTCACCTGAGAAGCAGCAATTCAAAATGAGAAATTAATTGCTCTTCTGATGCATTTGGAATTCTGTATATAAGAGTTTTAGAAAGTAGGGATGGAAAAGGAATGAATAGTTTTTTGGAGTCTAGTTCCCATTATCCTGACTCAAAAATAAAAACCACTTGCCATTGAGTCAGTTCCAACTCATTGTGACCCCATGCGAGTTAGAATAGAACTGTGTTCCATAGGACACTGATGGCGTAGTTAGTGTTTAAATGCTATGCCTGCTAACCAAAAGGGTGGCAGTTCGAATCTGCCAGGCAGTCCTTGGAAACTCTATAGGACAGTTCTACTCTGTCCTATAGGTTCACTGTGAGTTGAAATCAACTCAGCAGCAGTGGGTTTGGTTTTGGTATTTTTTTTTTTTTTTTTGGAAGTAGATAGCCAGGTCTTTCCTTCAAAAGTGTTTCAGGATGGACTTGAACCTCCAAACTTTCCGTTAGCAGCCAAATGCATTAATTGATTGATTTAAGGTTATAAATTCAGATTTTCCCCAGTGATCAAAAAAGAGCCAACTTAAATGTCTTAGTCCTACAACTAAAGGTACCAGAATATGAATCCAATTGTAGTAACCAATATAGCTTATATCTTTGGCTTCATTTTCAGTATCAATAAAGAAAATGCAGTCCAAGTTGTGAGTAGGTTCTGCTACCCTTGACCAGCTGTTGGCCATCCCTCTCTCCTCTGGCTTCTGTTACTGACTTCCCTCCCCTCTTTCTGCTTCCTTGTCAGGCTGAATCTATCACTTTCACCGTCATGCAGCCCCCACACCATGGCACCATCGAGCACACCACTAACTGGCAGCATTTCCGCCACACCTCCACCTTCACCATGGAGGACATCTACCAGAACCGGGTCAGCTACAGCCATGATGGCAGCAATTCCCTCAAAGACCAGTTTACCTTCACTGTTTCTGATGGGATGAACCCCTTCTTTATTATTGAGGAAGAAGGAAAAGAGGTAAGGGGCAGAGATAACGGAGAGGGGAGACGTAATAGTGCGTGCTGAATATTGGCTAGATGAAAACGTGAGGTTTTTGCATCAAGTTTAGTATGGTACAAGTTCTTATTCTGTCACCTACTAGCAGATGACCTCAGGCTAATAATCTATCCTCTGTAAGCCTCAGTTTTTATCTATAAAAGGGATGCAGTAATAATTACCAACTTTAACTAGTTTGATCTGAAGATGTAATCCTAAGGTTCTTAACACTGTTGGCAGATACAGTAAGCAGTTAATAAAAGATGATATTTACTGCTTTCAAGTTGATTCCAACTCATAGCAACCCAGTCAGACAGAGTAGAACTGCTCCATAGGGTTTCCAAGGAGCAGCTGGTAGATTCAAGCAGTTGACTTTTTGATTAAGAGCCAAGCTACATCACTAGGGCTCTAATAAAAGGCAGTAGTTATTGTTATTAATATCACTTTTGTTCTTTTTCTTTTTCTGCACCCAATACTCTTTCAGTTTGGCCCCAGATTATCTTTTATGTGTCCCTTCAGTCTAGCTAAAGTTTCAGTGTTTTGAAGAATAACAGCACAATGGTTAAGAGTTTGGCTTTTGCTTCCAAAAGATGCTGATCTGGATTCTGGTTCTGCTACTTACTAGCCGGGGTCTTGGTACATCCTTTAATTGTTCTAAGCCTTGGCTTTCCTGTCTGTAAAATGGGGATGATACCTGTGATTCCAATGTACATAAAGCACTTAGCCCAGTGCCCGGCATGCAGGAAGCATTTGATAAGTCACCATTGTCAGTGTTTTAGGACCAGCTTATGAAAAAGGTACAGGTGCTCTTCTCATGAGGTCATTCACTTGTCAGGCTTGGGAATTGCTCCATTCTGACATTGGGTGTTAGAAGAAATTTTTAAGGTCCTCTTTCACTACCTTCCCCATACTACTTCTTCCCCCCGCTGCCATTTTTACTCTTTCCTTCATTCCTTAACCAGGTGTCCTGTACTATCCTGGGAGCAAGTGCACTTCTGGGGAAAGGCAAACCAGCAAGCGCCCTTACAGCACCCACATCTGGGTCTGACTTGCAGCATGGTCACACCCTCTCATATTTGCACAATAACCAAAGATCAGCTCCTCAGCCCTACAGAGTTCCTTTTCTCTTCTGATGCTGAATGATTCTTTTCCAGGAGGAAGGGTCTTGCCGCATCCATTAAAGAGAGGCAGGCTGCAAGAAGGTCATTCTCAGTTGGCTGATGTGTTTGTGGGGTGGCTCTTGGGATTTCCCTGCCATTTCAGTATCTGCACTGCATCACCGCCTGGCAGGTCACTGGTTTCATTTTTTTCTCTCCGAAATTGTCACTGCCCCCAAGTTAGTTTGACTTTCTGAAGAGAAAAAAAAAGATTTCAGGGTGTATCAGCAAGAGGGCTACCTCTTTGATAAACATAAAAGGTCACAGTAGGTCTCCAGAGGGACCTGTCATTTCAAAAATGTAAATTATTTAGAAGGTGAGTTGTAGAAGATTGAAAAGCCAGCATCTTCTTGCCTTGTGTGGGAGCTTGCTGTACTCACCCAGGAACAGTGAGGTGCTGAGTCACACACTGTGTGCGTGTGTATGTGTGGCATGTATGTGTGCATATGCCTTCATGAGAACAAAATAATAAACTAGACTTCCTGTTGTTTTCTGTTCCCAGAAATAATTTTATTCTACATTTCTTTTCTCCTTTCCTCCATATAAATAGCTTTACCTAAAAAAAAAATAAGAAGGAAAATTTATCTCTTCCTATGAAGGAAGATTTTTTTTTTAAGAGTGGTAAAAAATATACATAACAAAACATTTACCAGTTCAACAATTTTCATATGTCAGTTCAGTGATACTGATTACATTCATCGTGTTGGGTAGTCATAACCACTACCTTTTTCAGATCATTCCACCACTATTAACAGAAACTCAGTGCCACGTAAGCGATGGCTCTCCTTTTCCCACCCTCCATGGCTTAGTAACCACTAATAGACATTAGTCTCTCTACATTTGTCTATTTCATATTAAGTTGGAATCATACAGTATATGCCCTTCTGTAACTGATGTCATCTGATGGAATGTTTTCAAGATTCATCTATGTTGTAGCATGTATCAGGGCTTCATTTCTCCTCAGAGCCAAATAATATTCCATTGTAGGAGGACTGACAGTTAAGTCTGCAGACTCTTCTTAGAAAAAGTGCTACATACCTTGTTCCTTAATGTCACCACAGTCACCTTTGAAGTGCTCCCCTTGACAAGCTATGCACCAAAGCCAGCACCTAGTCCACCCTTCAAAGTAATTTTGTAACTCTTTTTCTGGAATGGCCATCAGAGCTATCATCATATTACCCTTATGATGTCCTGAATGTCACCAAAATGTTTTCCTTTCAGTATTTTATCTTCACCTAAAGAAAAAAGTCACTGAGGCCAGATCAGGTAAGTAGGGGGGAGTTTTCCCATATAGTTATTTGTTTACTGTTTGAAAACTCCCTTACAGACAACTATACAGTTAGGTTTGTGAACTTGCCACCATGCCACTATGTGCAATGGCCATTCCAGAAAGAGTTCCAAAATTGCTTTGGAGGGTGGACTAGGTGCTGGCATTGGTGCAAAGCCTCTTAAGGGGAGTACTTCAAAGGTGACCGTAGTGATATTCAGCAATGAGGTATGTAGCACTTAGAACAACTAAGTTCGTGGCCTTAATTATTGGACCTTGTATGTATATACCACATTTTGTTTGTCCATTAGTCTGTTGATAGACATTTCAGTTGTTTCCACCTTTTAGCTATTATGAATAGTGCTGCAGTGAACATTCTTGTAAAGGTTTCTGTTGACATTCCTGCTTTCCCTTCTTTGGAGTGTATGTCTCAGACTGGGACTGCTGGGTCGCATGGCATTTGATGTTTGATTTTTTGAGGAACCACCAAACTTTTCCACAGCGGAAGTAACATTTTGCATTCCTACAAGCAGTGGATTAAGGCTCCAGTTTTTCCACATCTTCACCAATACCTATTTATTTTCAATTTTTTTTTGACCATTTCCATTCTAGTAGAGGTGAAGTTGGTATCTCACTGTGATTTTGATTTTCACCTCTCTAGATATTAATGGCAACCCTGGTGGTATAATACTTCAGTGCTATGGCTGCAAACCAAAAGCTCAGAAGTTCAAATCCAAAGTACTCTTTGGAAACTGTGGGGCATTTCTACTCTGTCCTGTAGGATCACTATGAGCCAGAATCAGCTCAATGCCAATGGGTTATGGTAGACATTAACATGTTAGCAATAGTTTTCATCAACCTTTAGCAACATTTCTAACAAGGGTTACTGAAGGAAAGTATCAGTATGTTTCGCCTCGGAGTGATTTGAACTCAACTAATCAACGCATAGATGTATGAAAAGCATTTTTCATTGTTGAGTGGTGGAATTCCATCAGCTGTGCTGCTTGCTTCTTGCTCCTTTTCTTCCCCTGTTATTTTGACTTTCTCAGCTTTTTTCCCTTCAGCCTCATATCAAGTGGCAGTAGGGATAGAGTCTGTGACTCAGTTGCCCATTTGTCATTTCTGAAGTATAAGGGCTTCCAGCTTTGTGGGCCCCACACCCAACATACTTCAGGTTCTGTGAAGGATGAGTTTTCTCGTCTGGTTCCCCCACAGATTAGGACAGCAGCACCTCAGCGGTTCCAGGTAGATATCCTCCCAGTGGATGATGGCACTCCTAGAATTGTGACCAACCTGGGGCTCCAGTGGTTGGAGTATATCGATGGCAAGGTAAGGCAGATGGGAAATACCTGCCACGTTCACACTAACTAATTTATGCCACATCCTTCTCATGGAATGATCAGTCAGTAGAGCTCCGGTTCATCTAATAGGCTTATCTCTCCATAAGCGTGCTGGTACTCCTACGATTGAGCCCCAAGGTCATTTGTTGGTTGTATCTATAACTGTTGTATTACAGCTTTCCACTGAAGCAGTCAGGTTTTTAAAAATGTATGAGCCAAAATTAAAATTAATACAGATTCTTCCGGTGCCCTATTTGATTTTTTTCTGTGTATTCAGAATGATCTCATTCTCTTCTCAGTACTCCCCAATTAGGCCGTGCTTCCGTGTTTTCAAGGCTTGAGCAAAGAAATTAGAACCAACATGTATACTTTGTTCAACAGAAACATTTTCCTGTTTTGAAACTAAAATTAATTGTCTATCCTTATCTTACCAGTGAGTCAGATCCGACTCGACGGCCCTTGGCTGCCTATCTTACTAGACCTGTTGTTGACCTGTTGTTGTTGTTAGCTGCTGTTGGGTCACCCCCGACTGAGAGTGACCCCAGGTGCAATGGAATGAGGTGCTGCCCAGTCCTTCACCATTCCTGTGATCAGCTGTGGATGCAGCTACTCTGATCCATCACCTTTTCAGTGACTAATTTTGAAAGTAAATCACCAGGCCTTTCTCCCTAGTTCATCTTAGACTGGAAGCTCCACCAAAGCCTGTCTTCCATAGCCACATACAAGCCTCCACCGACAGATGAACTACCATCGTTGATCATTGGCTGCGAATCCAACCCGGGTGTCCTGCTTAGAAGGCGAGAATTCTTTCAGTGAACCACTAGTGGCCTCTAATAGACCTCGTAATACTTAATGCTATTGATCACCCTCTCTATTTCTTTGTTGAATGAATGAATGACTGAGCAAATTAAAATTTAGTTAGCCATTAGATTTAGGCAATAATGAGGTACAGTGTATTCATCTTACTCCATTTCAACCATTGGAATGGACTCCTTTAAGGTAAAATGGACAACTTCCCTGTACCATTCTTCCAAGTTCTGACCTTCTGTCAAAGCTAATTCAAATCTCACCTTCCTCCAAAGTCCCTCTCGCTTCACAACTTCAAACCTAAAACCAACCCACAGCCCACTGAGTCTATTCCAACCATAGTGACCCTGTACAATGGAGTAGAACTTCTTCATGGGATTTCCAAGGCTGCAAATCTTTATGGAAACAGATCGCCACATCTTTCTCCCAAGGAGTGGCTAGTAGATTTGAACTGCCAACTCTTTAATCAGCAGCTGAGTACTTTAACCACTGTGCCATCAGGGCTCCTTGTCCCCAGTTTCAGATGGGATTAATCTCTCCCCGTCCCACAAAATATATAGCCCTCTTTATACCTCTTATTGTGGCACTAACCACAATTTCCTTGCTCGTGAGCCTTTCTTTCCCAGCAAAATGTGGTGCCTTGATGGCAGAAGCTGAGATGGGTTCTAGCCTTGTAGCCTCTCCAAGCCTAATAGAGTTCCCCATGCAGTAGGCACTCAGTAAATTACTGTTGAACTGAATTAAATCTTTGTCAGAGGGTCCTGCCCTACTTTATTCCTATCTCTGGAATTAAATTCAGTGGGTTTCTATTCCAGGCAAACAACCTGATCACCAAGAAGGAACTGCTGACCATGGACCCAGACACGGAAGACTCACAACTTGTCTATGAAATAACAGCAGGCCCCAAGCATGGCTATGTGGAGAATAAGCTTCGGCCTGGAACAACTGCTGCTGTTTTCACCCAGGGTGGGGACTTGGGACCTGAGATGTGGGAGGAATCCATTCTCATGCCACTCTCCCCATCTCCTGAATCGTTCTCACAGCCGCTTCCACCTGTTTATCCCAAGTAAACTACTTGCAGGAAACCCTGGTGGTATAGTCATTAAGTGCTGTGGCTGCTAACCAAAAGGTTGGGGTTTCAAATCCACCAGGCATTCCTTGGAAACTCTGGAGGGCAATTCTGCTGTATCCTGTAGGGTCACTATGAGTCAGAATTGACTCGATGGCAGTGGCTTTGGTTTTTTTTTTTTTTTTTTTAACCTCTTTGCAAACAAATGGTTCTTTTACTATCAAACCATTCTACTTTTGATTTGACTTCTCTTGGTTTGTTTCCTGTTACAGAAAACTCAATGGAATACAGTTCCATTCTGACATACAGGGGGTCATCATCAGTTGTCATTAAATACAGCAACTGATAATGTTGAACTATGGCAAAGAAAAATATATTTTTTTTCATGCTTCCTCAGCTCCCAAATTGCTTTATGTTTTGGCCAGATTTTTCTGGAAAGAATCACATGATACTACTTGGCTTTCTTTAAAAAGAAAGGAAGAAATTAAAAAGACTCAATGGCAGACCTGTGACCCTGTGATCACAGGGATTATGGATGCTTCCAAGGCTTGAAAAAGAAATTAAAACCAGGATGTGAAGTTTGTTCAACAGAAATACTTTGCTAGTTTGAATCACATCAAGGAAACCATTTTGTTTTTTAGTTTTCTCTTTAACCTTGTCAGAGTCTTCTGGACTTGGTTTGAGGACGGACCTCATAGAGAGCTGTCATTGCCAAGCAGTGCCTTAAAATTGATGCTCTCTATTTGCTTTCTTCTCCCTGTCTTCAGTCTTATGTTCCCTCCTACATCTCACATGGCTGTGTCTTGTGTATAGACTGTGTGTTGTGTGCAGAATCTTCTTCAGAAAGAAAAAGGGCTGAAAGTGAGCAGATACATGGAAGGGGATAGGGTCAGAAATATTTCACTGTCATTTGTCTCAGATTTGCCTTCGTGTATTCCACAGACATTTACTGAAATGCTTCTTTGCCGAGATCCTGGGATTCTCATTCTGCAACAAGACAGGGATACTTTCTGTGTAAAGACAGGTCATTTGTTATATAGAGCTATGCAATTTTATGTTCAAATCTGGCAGAAACATTTATTTTTAAGACTTCTGTACTTTTTGTACTTGGGAAAAGAAGTCCTGTCCGTAGCCCATTAGAAGAATAAATTGATTGTGTTGGCATGGGAATCTATGAGTCTATCTTGATATCTCTGAATTAATTCACAGTGAATCTTTTTTCCCCACAGAGGATGTCAACCTGGGGTTGATTCGCTATGTGTTGTATGAGGAGAAGATCCATGAGATGATGGATAATTTTCAGTTTCTGGTGAAAGACAGTAAACCTAATGTGGTCAGCGACAATGACTTCCATATTCAGTGGTCCCTCATCAGTTTTAAATATACCAGGTACAAGTGTTATTATGTTTTACCCTTGAGGATGATGTGAGCAACAGTGAAAATGAGCTTGAAGCATCCCAGGGGTCAGCTGTGGTCATCTTGTGATGACGGTGGTGGTGATGGTGACGATGGTGATGGCAGCTATAACAACAATAAGGAAAAGAAGTGCAGCAATGGTTATTGGATACTGTAGGTACCTGGCACTGTACTTGGAGCGCCAATGCCACAGTGGTTTAAAATTAAGCTTGCTATTCAAAAGGTTGATAGTTCAAAGCCACCAACTGCTCCTTGGAAAATGCTATGGAGTAGTTCTCTCCTGTAGGGTCACTATGAGTCAGAATGAACTCAACAGCAGTGGGTTTGGTTTTTAGTTGGTATTGGGTACCTCCCATCTACAATGTTGTTTAATCATTGCAATTGTGAGATGAGTACCATTATTGTCCCCTAGAAACAAAGCAGTGGAGACAGAAAAAGATAGAGTAAGTTGCCCTAGTTCCTGTAGCATATAAGCAATAAAGCCAGGATTTAAGCCCAATAATCTGAAACCCCCACTCTTAAGACATGCCTCTAATACAAGTATTCTGGTTTCTATCTTCAAGATGTAAAAGATAATCCAATAGTACTGATATGAAAAATAATGTGTTTAAGTTCTAAAAAGAAACACTGGCTCGTAATAACAATGCCTTCACCTTCAATCTGTATTCTCCCTGATGTCAAGCTTGCATACTCCTGTGGTTTTTATTGGATCATGCAGGTTTATGGTAAATTCATAACAATGCAGACAACTCTTTTTGGTGCTTTCTTAGTCTGTTTGGGAGGTTAGGCAAATGGAGAGACACTGATAAACGTGGGCATGCCCACTACTACTAATTTAATGAGTTTGATCACAACGATGCTGATAATTTTCTGGAGATGGTAATCATTCTATAAATCTGTATTTTAGAAACTCGCCATTCTGAGAAATCAATTCCATGACAATTCAGATGAAAATTGAAACTTTTTGTATGGGGAGTAGCTTGATTTCGTGTATTAGCTGTTGGTTCTTTCACTCTTATTCACGTATGCTTAGAGAATCAGAGCAAATCTACATCTTTTGTTGTTAGCAACCTTTTGTTGTTAAGAACCTTTTGTTGTAGGTATTCCAAAACCTTTTTGTTTTGAAGGTTGCAATTCCTTCAAAATTTCAAGATTACTGAAATCACAGAAAGTATCTTCTCCAACCACAAGGAAGTGAAACTTGAAATAAATTAACAGAAGGAAAACTAGAGGAAGCAGAATTATGTGGAAATAAAACAACATACCGTGCAACAACCAATAGGTCAAAGAAGAAATCAAGAGAGAGATCAAAATTAAATACATGAAAAACATAAAAGTGATTTTCTTTGGACAGCTCTCTAACATTTAATGAACTAAGTTGTATAGAGGGCCCAAAGTTTGCACTGAGGATTGCTCAAAAGCCCACAGCATATAACCCTCACAGCAGCAAGGCCAGGGAAAGCTCAATGTATGCTCCACTCACTTGTGGCTCTTCCATATCTACGTAATTAGTATTAATTATGAGCACATCAAGAGTTTGTTGCCTGCTTTGCAAAAGCAGTACAAATTCCTGCCAGCAAGCTAGGTTAACACCATCATTCCCTACTGTCATAAAGCTCCATTTATTTAAACATCTTTGCTATCTAGGCCTCAGTAACATTTTCTTAGTGCAGGCACTGTCCTGGCTCAGTTACACACTCCCTGGAAAATCTAGCCACTCAATTCCCACCTAAGCCAATAATTGCCTTCTGAGCAGCATTCTTCTCTGAAAACCCATGACCTAATTACTCTACTACACCAGGGAGAGAGTGCTTGCAATTTCTTCATGTCCCGAAATCTAAAGTTCATGGCTTGTATGTGTTGTCCATCTTCTAAATGACACTCAACTCTCTTTCAAAAAGGAGCAAATGGCATTCTGCCTCTACGGCTTCCTTTTCGCTTAATTTTGTGACTATTCCACGTGAGCGTACTCCCTCCGTTTATAACCTGGCTTCTTGGAGAAACCCAACTTGCTCTTCTCTGAGCTGCCCCACACCAGTGACCAAACAGAAAAGGCAGACATTAAGCCAGTGGTTTCTTCAGAGTCATGGGGCAAATACTGAGAAACTACCTTTTTGTGTGCTTCTAGCTACAATGTCAGTGAGATGGCAGGGTCCGTCAGTGTCACGGTGCAGAGGACGGGGAACCTCAATCAGTACTCCATTGTCCTGTGTCACACGGAGCAGGGCAGCGCTAGTTCCAGCTCCAGTGTCAGCTCCCATCCTGGACAGCAGGACTTCGTGGAATATGCTGGCCAGGTAGGAGAGGGAGGGGACTCCTATGCCTGAACTTCCAGGCAGGCTGTCACTGGGGTTGTGGAATGGTTGTGGGATATTGTGGCACCTCCCCACTCTTCTTTGTCCTGTCTCCCTTTCCCGTGGCATCCTTCCTCAAGTAATTCTCTGTTTCCTTCTCACATACTTTCTTCTTCACAGTCCATCTAATCCCAACCACAGTTTAACTGGAAGAGCTTAGGTTGTATGGTCTGTTGTGGTCTTCAGGTGTTGTTAGGATATACTTTGGGACAGAAAGTTTTTAAGGCATCGTATTGTACCCTAAGCCATTAGTATCCTAGTTCTTTCCTCTCTCCTCACCTCCTTTACCTGAAGGGAGACAGAGTGTTGGGAGACCAGTTGAGAAGTTCTTGGAACAGGCCAGGTAAGAAATGATGGACTTGAATGACAAAAGTGAAGACAGAGAGAAGGGCATGGATTCAGCAAACGATTAAGAGGTAAAATTGGTTAAAGTTAGCAGTGGGGCAGATACAGGCTAGGAGGGGGAGACAGATGCTACTGCCACTTGTTAAAAGGAGACTTCATTAGAGGAACAGATTTGGTGAGAGAGTCATCATGAGTTTGCTCTGGAATGTAGAGTGTAAATGGCTTACAGACAACAAGTTCACACATATATGTGTAAGTATATAGGTGTGTGTAAGTGTGTAGGGAGTGCAGAGAGTTCTAGAATACACATAAAATTTGCAAGTCATCTCTATACCAGTGGTGATGAGAGCCAGGGCGTGAAAGGGACAGAAAAAGGAGAGGGTAAAAGCAAGAAAAGGCAGGACTTAAGCAGGAAATCAATTTACAGCAGGGTGCTATGTATGTGACATATTCTGTATATGGCATGGAAACACTGGTGACTTAGTGGGGAAGTGCTACAGTTGCTAACCAAGAGGTCAGCAATTCAGATCCACAGGGCATTCCCTGGAAAGTCTGTGGAGCAGTTCCACCCTGTCCTGTAGGGTCACTGTGAGTTAGAATTAGCTGATGGCAGTGGATTTAAATAGATCTTAGATATATAGCAAAATAATTGGTACTTCATATGCATGTATTAAATGTTTGTTTTGAAACAGTTTAATTAGTGTTACAGCAAAGTAAGTCTATAAGGAGAAGTAGGTGCAGTCCTTTGACACATTACAATTGGACTACAGTAAGGTCTCTTATGTCCAGTTTAAATGAGGAATTAGGAAAAGAGTAGATAAGCCAAAGAACCTTTCAGCAAAACAAATGGGACAGTATATGCCCTTGTGTTTTTTGAGGAAAGACAAAAGGCAGTGTATTCTAGATTCTAAATAGAGATCTGTTGAATGTTTCACTGAGGATGCAAGGGGCATATTTTAAAATGTGGAGCTTAGTAAAATTTAATCTGATTAGCTGATTAGGTATGTAATAATAATGTTCCTGTTTGATGGAAAGCATGTGTTCCCAGATTTGTGTGCTTCTGAAGGTTTATGATATTTTTGTACATAACGTCACCTAAGTTCATGGGAAGTGCTAAGTTTACAGCCAATGGAAATGAGTATGGATAGATTTTGGATATATAGCACAATGCTTAAACTTTTGTTTAGCAGATATAGCACTTGACTACTACACCACCAGGGTTTCCTCATACCCTTTTAGGAAGACTGAAAGAGGTAATGTTTGATGAAAGCACTAAACCAATATGATACATTATATATCCTTGGAAATTCTATGGGGCCGTTCTATTCTGTCATAAAGGTTACTGTAAGTCAGAATTGACTTGATGGCGGTGACTTGGTTTTTTTGTTTTATAAGGATATGACATAGGTATATCACTATTATATGGTACATGAGGAAAAATAAGTTTCTAAAGTTTCATATAGCCTTTCTAAGGGACATGTAACTTGAAAGTAATAGAAAGAGACTTAAGGCTAGAACTTTACACTCCAAGTTCAGAGATCTTTCCAGGTTTATTTGGCACACATAGGAGTGTAATCAAAGGTTGACAGTTTCTGTTCCAGGTGAGTTAATAAAACAGGCTGTAAATAGCAATTACATGTCTTTGCACAGTCAGCGAATGGTAGATGTCTTTGTTCCGCATGTCCACATAGAGTAACTCAGACCCTAATTTACAGATGAAGAATAGGAATGGGTGAACAAGTGTGCCGGGTCATGTAGCAGAAAGTTGGGGCTAGAAGGAACAGCTGTTCAACCCAGTGCTCTGCCCATCAAATCTGAATTCTGTTTTCCTGAGATGCTGTAGGGAAACAGAGTGGGAGAAGCTGAGGCACAGCTTAACTCTTCGTTGTGTCCTTTGTGACAGGTGCAGTTTGATGAACGAGAGGATACCAAGTCCTGCACTATTGTCATCAATGATGATGATGTGTTTGAGAACATTGAGAGCTTCATCGTGGAGCTCAGCATGCCAGCATATGCCCTGTTAGGGGAGTTCACACAGGCAAAGGTCATGATCAATGACACTGAGGATGAGCCTACTTTAGAGTTTGATAAGAAGACCTACCGGATCAATGAGAGTGCTGGTTTCCTGTTTGCACCTATTGAAAGAAAAGGTCTGTTGATACCAATGTTGACATTGACTATAATAATAGTAACTTTTATGTTTAACATCTATGTTAACTGTTGTTACCTTTTATGTGCCAAGTGGTCATGTGTCGTGTTAACTTATGTATTGTAAGTACATGTGTTAACTCAGTCCTTAGAATAATCCTGTGATGTGTTGTGATCCCAATTTTATAAATAGAAACTCATGCATAAGTGGTTTTAATAACTTGCCTATGGTCACGTGCTGAAGTAAGGTGAAAGGAACAGGGCTTTCAACTCAGGCAATCTGGATCCAGAGCCTGTAGTCATACTCATTATTCTGTGCCACTATAATGACTTGTGGCTACTAGACTTTGTTACAAAATAGGATTAATTTGTTGTTGATTAGGAGTTGGAGTATGGAAACTGAAATCATAGCTTTGTAGTCACTTCATTCATAGTTCTGTTGGTGGCAGAATCCTCATTTACTTCTTGCACTGAATTCTTCTCTTGTTTAAGTCCTCTCTAGGAAGTAAGTTCATCCAGTTTGTGAGATGGCAGGGGAGGAGACAGGAGACATGTGGGAAATCCTACTTTGGTTTGTGTAATAAATTTGATTAACCACTACACAGAGTTTGTAACACTCCACAGAAGCTTTAATATGTCAGTGTAAACTGGGAATGTCTATAAAGTTTTTCAGGCTTATTTCATGCTGGATACCTTTGTTCTTTTGTGGATTGATTTGCCAAAACTAGTGTTCTCTGTTAGCTTGCTTTGGGGAAATACAGAGCTAGCCTCAGTGAGTTGCTCTGTATCTAGTTCAGGATCCTATTCCTGAGACCTCATACTAAGCAAGGATAGAAACACGAGGTACAAAAAGAGCCTGTTCTACCTCAGTTTCTCTATCTGTATAGGAAAGGGTGTGCTCCCCACCTACTGCTTTACCAGGGTTTTGGGGAGAAATTGGCTGGATAATCCATGACTCAATGTACGGTGGTGACACTCATCACATACTGCTCTCTGAATGATCTTAACCCCTAGTGAGTGTGGTCAGACAGCTTCCCTTCCTTGTTAGCTTGTTATAGGTCCCATTTACTCTTTGGACTAGAAGACAGGTTGTATTTAGACTTCCAGATTATGTACGAACTCATTCTTAATTGGTCACCCAATACATAAAAAATCTAGCAGCCCTGGCCAAGAAGGGAAGTTACAGTTTGTAAGAACTGGCTCACAATTTTTACCTTAGTTCCTACAAGTAAGGAAAAATGTTCAAAAATTTCCCTACACAAATATTCTACAGAGAGCTCAGGGGAGAAATCAACTATGTGGGAAATCAAAGACAATTCTTAAGGGATTAAAAATCAAAGCAAAGAGTGTATCGATTTATGATTACACAATATTGAGACTCTAAAACACATGGAAATTAAATCCCCATTCAGAGCTGACATACAACTGTAACTGATGATGTCATGTCTCTTTATTGAATCTGCTGACTGGGGATTCGTGTCATAATTATTGTAGATACCACAAAACCTTGAAACCTTTTCCACATGGAAAACAAACACATCCCACTGATCACTGCGGGCTGGCAAGCCAGGCCCCTGGCACAGAGTGTCACTGAGGAAAATAGCGGCACTAATAAGTCATTTGTACAGAAACGCAGTTTTATTTTTTGTTTTGTCTTTGGGGAAAGAAAAGCAAGCTTGCTTCTCGCTGGGAATAAGTGCGGAAAGGCTGTGAACTGTGAACAGCACTACCTTTAGGACACAATTACTTTGCTACTTAAAGTACCAAATATGTCCCTTATCTCCCCCTTCCCAGCCCCCACTGTGGTCTTAGATGGTGGGCAATGAGACTCGTGAATTAACAGAGCACGAAATTCACAGGATAAGAAATGCATCTTGAGTTGTTCAGGGAAGTATCTGGGGGTATATTAAATCCTCGAGTGATTTGTACCACAAGCTTAAAAGAAACTTCAATTCATGAGGGTTTTGTGTCAGAGTCTGAAAAGGTGTAGTGAAGGACTTTGTCAGAGGAAATTAAGCTCAGTAAATTACCAAAGATTTTAAGATTTAAGGAGCATTCATTCAAATGCTTTGGTTTTTCTGCCATTTGCATTTCAGGAGATTCAAGCAGCGCTGTATCTGTAGTTTGCTACACCATCTCCAAGTCAGCGATGGGAAGCAGCCTGTATGCGCTAGAATCAGGCTCTGATTTTAAATCTAGAGGGAAGTCTGCTGAGAGCCGGGTAATATTTGGGCCTGGTGTCACCACATCAACCTGTGATGTCATGCTCATTGATGACAGTGAGTATGAAGAGGAAGAAGAGTTTGAGATTGCCCTGACAGATGCTTCTGACAATGCCCGCATTGGAAGGTTGGCTTCGGCCAAGGTGCTCATTCGTGGCCCTAATGATGCCTCTACTGTGTCCTTGGGCAACACAGCATTCACCGTCAGTGAGGATGCAGGTAATGGACAGCATCTCTGGGGCTCCATCCTCATCTCCCAGTACAGTTCTTGAACAGTTTCCTCCTTGGATTTAAGAATGCCCTTAAGATGTGGAGAATGCTATCCTTAAATGACACCATTGTTGGTCTGGGGCATCAGAACCAAAAATAAAAAGTGTGAATTGTAGGGATGTTTTGTTTTCCTTGGTCTGGTTATTGATGGCAGAGAACTGGTTAATGAGTCTTAGAGCTTCATTAGTTGATCCTTGGTAGCCCAGAAGGAGGCCATAGTACTAAGTATTTTGGCTAGTGAACAAGGTGGAGTTGAATTATTCAGGATGGAGAGGTGTTATTTAGGATACTGCTAGCTGCTGAAACAAACTTCAGAGTTTCAGTGACTTAGCCCAGTGGAAGTTTCTCTTATGTATAACAGTTCAAAGCAGTTGGTGGAGAGATTTCTTCCATACAGTGTTTCAGAGTTCCAAGCTCCTGTCACATTGTGACTCCATCACGCCAAGGGCCTCGAAGCCCTCTGTCCTCTACTGGCAGACATGCTGCGGGCACAAGTATCAGCAGCTATGCTGCGTACCTGCAGATCTGGAGCCAGATCAAGGTTTTCCACCTTTTTGAAGGGATAATGAGGCATAATGGGAACTAATAGTTTTAAGTGCTTGCTGTGTACCAGGCACTACAGTGTGGGCATTCTATTTCTTATTTAATCTTCCATGGAAGAGGACATATAGAAAAGCAAATGGAGGCCCAGAAAGGCTAAATAAATCATCAAAGATCAAGCAGTTAGTATAATGGCAGAGCTGGGATCAGACCCCAAATCTTTCTGCTGTGGTTAGATGCCACTAAGTTGGTTCTAACTTACAGCAACTCTGCACAACAGGATGAAACACTGCCCAGTCCTATGCCGTGCCCACACTCATTGCTGTGTTTAGCCTGTTGTTCTAGTCACTGTGTTAATCCATCTCATCAAGGCTCTCCCTCTTTTTCACTGACCCCCTACTTTACCGAGCATGTTCTGTTTTCTATTCTACTACAGTTCATTTCACACACACCAAATCCCCAGCCACAACTGCCAATCATCTCACGGTATGTTGGCTAGACAAAAGTCATGGTTGGAGGATTCTTCCTGTAGCTTCTCTCTGACTTTGATTGTGAAAAAGGTAAAAAATCTCCATATATCATTAGGATACTGTAATGTATGATGTCACAGTAGACTGATAAACAGTAAGCACATATGGTTTAAGTAATGATGTGTACACCACTTGGATGAAATAGGGAAATCAGCCCAGTTAGAAATATTTAATTAGGAGCAATCCGCTTCAGGCCCCGCAGAGTCTCCTAGCTGGTTCCTCCTTAATTGACTATTTTCTTGCTTGTCCCTGAGGCCCTGCTTTCTGAGTGCCTCCTCCCTAAACAGGTTTGAAATGTTTTTCAAAGAACCTCCCTCCAAGTTCATTGTTCTTCCTTTGTGAACAGTCTCCTTTATGAAACCACAAAACCCTTCTGCCCTAAGGGCTGTCTATCCAATACCCTTTCCCAGAGGATCTCCTCTGGATCTGCTCTTGATCTTAGTGTCTGTAAAATGAGGATTAGTGAACACCTTTCAGCCTTCCTTAGAGGAGCAGTGGGTTAGAACTATTGCTGCTATGAGGGAGAACATTGCGCTGAAAAACTCCCTCATTTTCTGACTCAGTGTTGGTCAGTGAAATCTCTGTTACTGTCAATTCAGGGACCGTGAAGATTCCGGTTATCCGACATGGCACTGACCTTTCAACCTTCACATCTGTCTGGTGTGCAACACGGCCCTCGGACCCGGCTTCTGCCACTCCGGGAGTTGACTACATTCCAAGCTCTAGGAAAGTAGAGTTTGGGTCTGGTGACACTGAGCAGGTAAGTATATGGCATCAAGGGTCCATGAAATCCTAAGACTATTCATGTTGTCTCTAATCTCCTTTGCCAACTCTCTTCAGTACTCTAAACTCTTGAAGTATTACTATCATTACTTTCTTGAAAACAGACATATGAGGGGATAGTCTCCAAAGTATCCAAGTGACATTTTCAGCATGAAATATCATGTACCACCAGTTTAGGGTAGAAAACTCACCGATTTGGTCTAAGGACCTAAAAACAAAACTAAAGGAGCTGTGGCAGTAGAGAAAGAATCATTTTATGGATTAGGAGAACTGACTTTAAGGCCACCGAGGACATACAAATTGTCACCTTTGTGACCTCCTAATGGCAAATGGGTGTTAGACCCTCCGTAAAGTTTGCTTTGATCTTTCTTCTAGTACTGCACTTTGACTATCTTGGATGATGCTCAGTATCCAGTAATTGAAGGACTGGAGACGTTTGTGATTTTCCTCAGCTCAGCACAAGGGGCCGAACTGACCAAACCCTTCCAGGCTGTCATTGCAATTAATGACACCTTCCAGGATGGTAAGATGTGGGGGATGCTGGCTGACAAATCAGACTGTATTTCTGTTTTTCCTGTAAGTACTGTGGATATGACATTGGAACTCGTTCATACTTTTATTCCAAAAAATATGTGTGTATGTGTTTGTGTGTGTACGTGTTTATATACGTGCACAGTTATGTGTATAAATATGGGAGAAAGAAAATCATTCATGTTCCTGGTACTCTGGTAGGCATACAAATGTGTATGAGTCTTTGCCCTTGTCACCCTGTCTTCCAGAAGCTCAGTGTCTACTTGGGGAATTAGGCCCTTACACAGAAAACTTACAGTATATTGTGATAGTCACCCTAATAGTGCTATGAATTAAGAATTACATAAGTAGATGTCTTGGAAGAAGTACAGCCAGAGTGGTCCTCAGAGGCAAAAATGGAGAGACCTACTTTGGGCATGTTGTCAGGAGGGACCAGTCCCTGGAGAAGGGCGTACAGCTCGGTGTGGTAGAGGGTCAGTGAGAAAGAAGACGAGCCTCAACAAGATGGTTTGACACAGTGGCTGTAACAACGGACTCAGGCATGAGGACTGTGAACAAAGCACAGTATCTATGTATGTCAGAATCAGAGAAGGTTCTAACATGATGTTTAGGCAGAATCTTCAGTGTAATAGTAATTTATTCAGTGGATAATGTAGAGATACAGTGTATACAAAGTACACAGCTTTGACAGGTTCGTATTTGAAAAACAGAGGCCTAGTTTTGCTTTGAGCTTGGCAGGGGGTGAATAGAAGGGAATGAAACAGAAAGACAGGTTGGAGTCAGTTTCTAAGAGATCTTCCTTTCCAGTCTAAGGAATCTGTAAGTAAGAGGAAACAACTGATGCTTGTAAGTAGAGGAGTGGTGTGGTTCTTGTTTTAGGAAGATAATTCCAGCAGCACTGTAAATGATGTGCGGTAATAACTAGACACAGGCATGTCAACAAAATATCACTCGCTACTGAAGATATCTGGACAGAAGACCATATAGAAAGTCATTGGAGCAATAAAGCAATTGATTGTAAGGGTCTAGCTAAGGTAACATGAGGGTGAACATGAGGACAGATTTGAAAAGTAATTATGAAATTCGGAGTTATGGGATTCTGGAGCTGGGTAGAGAAGATTGAGGCTAACATTCTCATAAAACAGGGAGATCTCATCAGCATCTGCAGTGGTTGACTATAGAACTATGGTTAGAGTCTTTCATTTACTGAAAAGGAACACATGACCCAGCAGGGTGATTCTTAATGTTTTTGTTTCTTTTTAAATAAGTTATTCATATATATAGTGAAAAAAAGGTACACTATGAAAACTAAGTCTTCCTCCTGCTCCTGTCTCTTAGTCCCCCAGTTGTTTTCCCCATGAACAATGGCTTTCATTTTTGTATATGTCCTTGGAAGAAAATTGTGTTGTGGTGTGTGTTTGGGATGGGGGCATCGGGAGGTTACATGTGCAAAATGATATTTTCTTTTGAAAGCAGGTTTAAAAATAACAAACTTAACCTGTTGCAGTCAAGTGGATTCTGACTCATAGTGACCCTGTATGACAGAGGAGAACTGCCAGCCTTTTGCTTACCAACCCAGCTCTTAACCACAATGTCACTAGGGCACCACGCCAGCTTTAGCGAGGTTTAATTTACACAGAGTAAAATGCAGTCTTTTCAATGTACAGGTCTGTGAGTTTGTGACAGATGCATATAGTGACATATCCTCTACCACGATCAAGATACTAACAATTCCAAAACCCTAAAAGACTCTCTCATGCCCTTTTATCAAACATTTTATAGTCAACCCCTTACTCCATCCTGTGATGTCTTCTGTCCCTGAAGCTTTGCTTTTTACAGAACCAGATATAAATGGAATCATATATTATGTAAGTCTGGGCTTCTTTCACTTAAAGCATTTGAGATTCATCCATGTTGTTGTGTGTATGAGTAATTCCTTACTTTTATTCCTGAGAAGCATTATACTAGGTCGATGTACCGGTTTGTTTACCCATTCACCAGCTGCATACAATTTGGATCATTTCCAGATTTTGACAGTTGTAACTGCAGAATCTATAAATATTTGTGTATTGGTTTGCATGAGCATGGTTTTCATTTCTCTGGAGTAAGTACCTAGGAGTGAGACAGCTACCTTCTATGGATGGATGGATGCTTAACATTATAAAAAACTGCCAAAGTGTTTTCTGAAGTAGTTGTACTATTTGGCATTTCACCAACAATACATGAAAACTCCAGCTGCTCCACATCCTGACCAACAGTTTTTTGTTTTGTTTTGGTTTGAGTTAATCTAATAGGTGTCTATTGACATTGAGATCTTTTTATGTGCTTACTTGCTACCCATCTATCTTCTTTAGTATTGTTCAGATATTTCCCTAATTTTTAATTGGATTATCTTCCCCATTATTGCATTTTGAGATTTCTTTGTGTGCTACAGATAGATTTGTGTTTTGCAGATATTCTATCACAATCTTTTCCTTGTCTTTTTGTTCTCTTAACAGTGTCTTTCAAACAGCAGAAGTTTTGAGTTTTGATGCAGTCCTATTTATCAATTTTTCTACTAAGTATTATGCTTCTAGTGGCATATCTAACAAATCCTTGTCTAAACCGAGGTTAGAAGAGATTGTCTCCAGCGTTTTTTTTCTAGAAGTTTTCTAGTTTTAGGTTTAGATTTGGGTGTATTATTCACAAATGGTGACTTTTTAACCATAAACAAGATTATAACAGTTATACTACTTTATGTTAACGTGTTATTTCAGCCTTTACAGAGTGATCTGTTATTTTTTCAGTTGTTTGCTCATGTTCCCATAGTTTTTTCTTTTCTGTTTTGTAGATAAGGACATTGAGATTTAGGGAAGTGTCTTAGACTGGATTCTCTAGAGAGTAAAACCAGTAAAGCTTATAAAAACAGAGAGAGAGATTTATATCAAGGAAATGGCTCATGAAATTGTGGAGGCTGAAATGTTCTGAGTCCCTAGATCAGGATGGAGGCTTCTCTGTATTCATAAGGAATGGCAAACCCAAGATCAGCGGATCAGATTGGCAGCTCTCAGGCTATGAAGATCAGTGAATTCTAAGATCTGCAGATAAGCTGATAGCTCAGGTTCCAAGAGCCAGAGGTCAGAGAAATAGGAAGCAGCCACAAAGTCCAGGGGAAGCAAAAAGCCAGAATGTCTGCTTATATACAGATATAAGCCACCTTTAAGCTGATTGGTTTCTCACAGTAGATGCAGTCATGGGGGTGACCATATATAAACACTGGGAATCACAACCTAGGCAAATTGACACACAATCCTAACCATCACAGGCAGTAAGCATGTTATCCAAAATGTAGTATATAGAGAAACTGGCATGTATGCTAAGATCTGTAGCTCCAAATCTATTCTCTCTGTGCTACACTACATGGTCTGTTCTGGGGGGCAGCCATGTCTGTGAGAATTTTTTTTTTTTTTTCCTCAGTGAAGTTAAAAGAGAAAAAAGGGAATTTGGTTATACTTTTTATTTTTGAAAAGGTGTGATTTTTATTCTTTTGTGTGGAAGGAGAGTTTTGTTTTGCTGTGTTTTCCTTTTGTGATGAAATGGAAAGTGAATGCAGTCAGAAGTTCTGAAATCTAATCCTAGCAACAAAACTTGCTAGCACTATCGCCTGAGGCCGGAGGCTTCAGAAAAGTGAGCCTTATTTTGCTGTTTTGTAAATAATGGAGGAAAATGTCAACCACACAGATTGTTGTAAAGAATGAATTAGATAAAATACAGGAAAACATCTACCATAGTGTGTGGTATATAGGAGATTTCATTACTTCCTGATATATTTCTTCCTGATACATCTGTAGTAGTTCATCATACTTAGCAGTGGGATTCCAGTAACTCACACAACCCCTGCTGATTGCACTCTGATCAACACATAAGTCTCCATTTAAGTGTTTCTATGGCTAGCCATGGTGGTTGCAAACATAGAAATTAATGTGTTAAGCAAAATATTTCTCACCTTTCAACAAGGCTATAATAGTGTATGACATCTGACAATTAAGTTCTCAAGCTTAATTGTGCTAAGTGTTGCGTACCTCATTGCTGAATATCACTACAGTCACCTTTGAAGTACTCCACTTGGGAAGCTATGCACTGACACCAGCGCCGAATCCCAAAGCAATTTTGGAACTCTTTCTGGAATGGTCATTGTGCACAGTGTCACAGTGACAAGCTCACGAACTTAATTGTATAGTTGTCTGTGAGGGAGTATTTAGCCAATAAACAAACAACTGTATTGAAAAAGCCTCTCTACTTATCTGATCTGGCCTACAATGACTTTACCTGAAGACAAAGGAAATATTGAAAGGAAGATGTTTTAATGACATTCAGGATGTTAAGGGTAATACAGCAGCTCTGATGGCCATTTCAGAAAAAGAGTTCCAGAATTGCTTTGAAGGGTGGACTAGGCGCTGGCATTGGCGCATGGCTTCCCAAGGGGAGTGCTTCATACATGACCATGGTGATACCCAGCAGTGAGATACGTAGCACTTTTTCTGGGATGAGTTTGTGCAGTTAATTGACAGTCCTTGTATACTCAATCAGAAATTTATTCCAGAGAAAGAATTCCCGAATCCTATTTCAATAGACCATTGTAGTGGATTGTGGTTAAACCTGTTGGTGATCCTTATTTCTAGTACAGGTAATTTTGTTGAATGCTTCTCATGCATGCCTGTATCTTACCCCACTGTCTCTTATGACAATAGCTCTTCAGCTTGTAACAGTGAGGTTAATAGTTTGCCTAAGATTACGTGGAGATGAGATGACAGAGCCAGAGTTAAAAACCAGTTCTGTTCAAGTCCACTTGCATCCTACCACTCACCCACCAGCTAGGCAACGTAGCCATCTACGCTGTTGTTGTTATTAGTTGCTGCCCAGTCATTTCAACTCATGGTGACCCCATGTGTTACAGAGTAGAGCAGCTGCCTAAGGTGTTCTTGGTTGTAGTCTGAACAGCAGCATACAGTAGGCCTTTTCTTCTTCAGCACTGCGGGGTGTGTTTGAACCACCAAGCTTTATGTTAGCAGTTCAGAGCAAACTGCACGCCATGAGGACCATCCTGTCTGCTCATGTTCCAGTTTTAGCTGGCCACTAACCTCTCTATAACAGGGCTTTACGTCACTCAAAATCCTTTTAAAATCAACTTTCGTCTTTCTGAAGTTACCTTAGTTCTCTTCATCTTTTTTCCACTAGGCTGAGTTCTGTCTTAAATCATCTAAGTAGCTCATCTCAGAACTTTTCCCTATTTTCTATTCTTCCTGTTCTGCTTTGGTCCCTGGACATGGACTCTGAAGTAGGCCTGAGTAGTAGCGAGCAAGGCAACCGAGGTCTCAGAGCCCATGCAGCACCACACTGCTCCTGGTTGTGCAACCGTGTGTTGTGCCGACTCGTGGACTGCTAATAACCAGAAAAAGGACTTCTAAATCTCCTACGTGACCATTACCCACAGCAGGCCACTGCATTCCAGCTATTGGTGTTCCATTGACTTTGTGAGTTAAGATTAGGGGATAGTGAGTCTTAATGAACATTTTCTATATCTAAGACTGGTTCTTAAATTTGTGTGTGGGTTATGAAGTAGTAGAGGGAGAGTCCCATAGTCTGGAGATATAGTTACACAAGTAAGAAGATAACTCTAACTTGGGCAATATATGTGTCCAGAGGTGTGTCAACTGCTGTTTACTCTGTTTAAGGCTGTGAGTCATCAGGAAGTGATTTCCATTTTGTGCTCAGGCACCCTGTCAACATGGAAAGTGAATGAGCTTTAGAGTCAGGCAGAGCTAATCCCTGGGCCAGCACTCCTGCTTCCTGTTGAAATTATACCATATAAGTGACACAGTGGTTAAGCATTTGGTTGCTAACCTGAAGATGGGCGGGTGAAATTCACCAGCTATTCCTTAGAAGCCCTACAGGGCAGTTCTGCTCTTGAAGAGCTCTGGTGGCACAGTGGTTAAGAGCTCAGCTCCTAACTAAAAGATTGGCAGTTCAAATCTACCAGTTGCTCCTTGGAAACTGTGTGGTCCAGTTCTACTCTGTCCTGTAGAAACACTATAAATAGGAATCAACTCAACAGATTATTTTTTTTCAGTAGTTAGAAGCCCTAATATTACAGAGGTTTAGCGCTTGGCTGCTAACCAACAGGTACATGGTTGGAACCTACCCACCAGGTCCATAGGAGAAAGACCTGGTGATTTGTTCCAATAAAGATTACAGCCTAGAAGACTTTCAAGTACAATTCTATTCTGTTTAGCATGGGATCACTGCAAGTCAAAACTGACTCAACAACATCTAACAGTGACAGCATAGGGTAATTGAGAGGATGATGTTAAGCAATATGTAAGGAAGTCCTGAACTCGGTGTCTGACCTGGCCTGGGTCTTTTCTTTGTATCCCATAGACACCCTGTGCATGAATCTGTTGTTGCACTTAGCTCTTCATCTTACCATTGTCCCTTGTCTTTGCCACTCACTTGGGTGGGAGTTTTGGTTTTTGTTTTTCTTTTTAAATGTGATTTAGGTGAAAGTTTACAGTTTAAGTTAATTTCTCCAAATTTTATATACGTTATTTTGTGGCATTAGTTGTCATCCCCCCAATGTGTCAGGACAGTCTCCCCTTTCCACCCCAGGTTCCCTGTGTCCATTCAACCAGTTCCTGTCCCTTCTTGTCTTCTCATCTGCCCCCGACAGGAGCTGCTCATCTGGTCTCCTGCATCTCCTGTATCTGCTGAACTAAGAAACACATCTTCACATGTACTGTGTTTTGTTTTGTAGTCCTACCCAATCTTTGTCTGAAGAATATGCTTTGAAAATGGTTTCAGTTCTGGGTTAACAGCGTGTCTGAGGGCCGTTATTTCAGGGATTCCTCCTTTCTTTGTCAGACGATTAAGTCTGGTCTTTTTTCGTGAATTTGAGTTCTGCTCTGCACTTTTTTCCTGAGCTGTTAGGGACTGTCTTCTGTTCCCAGTCAATATGGCCATTGGTGGTAGGTGGGCACCATCTATTTCTTCTGATCTTAAGCTATTAGAATCTCTGATTTATGTGGAAACTTTATCTCTTGGCCTAAAGTTCTTCTTGTGTCTTTGATGTTCGTTCTCTTTGCCCCAAGTGACTTGGGATCAATTGGTGCTTCTTAGAGGGCCATCTGCAAGGTTTTAAGACCCCAGATGCCACTCACCAAAGTAGGATGCAGAACATATTCTTGATAAACTTTGTTATGCCAATTGACCTAGATGTCCCTCAAAACTATGGTTCCCAGGCCAGGGTGGGGAGCTTCTTACAAGTCGGGGTCGTTTTCCAGCAGGCAGTCACCGAAAGTGCCTACTTCCTTCCCTTTTCCTCCTTTTCTTTTTGAGATAGGGGTAAGAGATAAGATTAATATCTTATTAAAGAGGAAAGACATTTTATGGGTTGAAAGTTGTTTCACAGAGGTATGGTACTGGCACACACACCCTGGGGGCCGGCAGGCCCAGTGGAGTCACCGCTGTACACCTGATGACATCTGGAAGTTAGATATCTCCTGATAACCAGCAGGCCACAGAGTTGGAGAGGAAGGTCACGATGGCAGCCTAGAGAGGGCTGAATCCACATTACATGCTTCCTCCAAAGGCAGTGCAGGCCCCAAGGAAGACCTGAGTTGAGTCCCCTCCCTCACCAACACGTTAATAGTGGGCCGCACCTGTGAAGAGTCATCTGGTTGTGATAGCACAAAGGCGAGGCCCAGCAGTGCCCTAACTGGAACCCGTTACAAGCTGGTGCTCCACTGGCCGGCCCACTGAGCCTCTGCGCCAACTCGCTCAATGTGGATTATCGCATTTTCTTCTTTTCAATAAAGACTAAACATTGCACTGGCTCCTCTCACCCCCATGCTCCCTGCACCCTCCCCCCAAAAGTAGAATCTTTTATAACTCAAGAGGCATTTTGGGTTGATTAACATAAGAAAAAACCTAAACACTACTACTTTCACCTTTAACTTCCTCACCTTACTGGATGTCTGTCAACCCAGCAAGAAAAACCAGTCTAAAGTTTGAGCTGGTCTGCCTGAGCAGGAAAGCATTCTTGTTTGTGTTAATTTTTACCTGGCAAGAAACTTTTTTCTTGTCCTCTTTCCCTCGCCCCCACCAACTGCACCCTTTTAATGGCAAAGGCTGTTTTATCAGATGACAGGTTCCTAGCTAGCTGACATGTAGGACCTAATGCCAGAGCTGCTAGCTTTCCTTTAGGTGTGGTGTTCTTTAAGAAGTTTCTTTGGTAATAAATGATAACAGTACAGATGGTAAGTTTTTTACTTTTGCTAATGCCAGTAGTTTTGAGCTGCAATCAGGTCGGAAGCAAACTGAGTTTCCACATGCTGATAACACCTAAGACTTAGCAAGATGCTTGGGTGCTTATCCACCCCTTCCTGTTCCTTCTTTTTAGGTTTGGCAGTACACGTCCAAGAGCGGGCCAGGAACGATTACAACTTGTTATGGGTAGAACTGTGTCCCTCAAGACTATGTATTTAAATTTTAATGCCTATACCTGTGGTTATAATTCTGTTTGGTAGTTGTCTTAGGCTGGGCTGTCTAAAAAAGTAGAACCAGTAAAGCATATAAATATATGTACCCATTTCTATCAAGAAAATGACTCATGCAGTTGTAGAGGTTCCTGGTCATACTTGAGTCTTCTTCCGACCAACACAGCTGCAAGGGCTCGTGGACCCAAGGTTAGCAGGTGAGACAGCAGGGCTCTGACTCACAGGCTGCAGAGACCAACAGATCCCAAGATTGACATGCAGGAGGTCAGGTAAGCTGCTATTTCAAGTCCCAAGAACCAGGGGCTTGAACAGGAGCAAACAACAGGATCCAGACCCAGCAAAAGCCCATAGCCTTGTCAGGAAGTCCACCTATATTGGCTATAGACCACAACCCAAAGGAAATTCACTTTCAGCTGACTGCTTAGTCACAGTAGATCTTGTCACAGAGATCTTCCAGCCGACACCATCAATGCCAGCTACTGAGAATCATGGTCCAACCAAGTTAACACACAAGCTTAAAGATCACAGGAATGAATTTTCTCTTCCTATGTTAGTGATAAAGCATTAGTGTAGGGTGTGTTTCTGTCAGTCTGTCTTGAGATAGAAAGAGATCAGATTGGCAAGTGAGAAGCAGAGCTAGGGAAGGAGATGCCAAGCCACGTAAGATAGCCCAAGATTAGAAGCTCAAAGAGACAAAGACTTTTTCCAGAGCTAGCAGAGACAAAAGGCCTCCCCCTAGAGACAGCACCCTGAGTTCAGACTTCTAGCTTCCTAAATTGAGGAAAAGAAATTCTGTTTGTTCAAGCCAGGAATCTGTGGTATTTCTGTTATGGCAAGACTAGAGAACTGAGATGTAGCTTTAGGGCCAGCTTCTACAATCCCAAAGACTAACTCTGTCAGATGGAGAAGCTACCTTATTACATTGTTCATGAAGAAGTTAATAACCAGCAATCAACAAAATATTAGTCATTAAAGTGTATACACACAGCACATTACAGTAGTCATTGTACGAAGTAAGAAGATAAAGCATTTCTTCCTATTAAGAATTCAGGGATTAAAGGGCAAATGCATACTATAATACTTGCTCACAAAATTTGAGTACCTGCTACGTGCCACACACTGTGCTGAGTGCCCTGCATGTGTTATCTCATCAATTTCAGTTGTCTTAACAATTCCATGAGGAATATATTAATATATCATGTGTGTGTATCTATGTGCATGAGAAAAGCATGGCTCAGAAAGCCTCTGAGTAACTTGTCCTATGTCATACAGCTAATACATGGCAGAGCAAGGATGGCAGGTTAGATTTGTTTATTCCAGAGCACCTGTTCTTCACCAGTTTTAGTTTCCTCTTTAAATGCAAATGAAGCCATGTGACTTAAAAAAAAAAAAAAAAAAAAGAGTTAACTGTAAATTAAAGTTCACAAACTGGGGGCCCACTAACCAACTTGAGTCGCTAGATGGATTTGTTTGGCCCAAATAATTTGGGCCTAGACAGAACTTCTTTTTACTATTTTCACTGGTTGCTAGTGTAAAATTTAAGAGATACCACATACAAATCCAGCTGCCTGGCTTCTTTTGAAATAAGACCTGGACTGGACGTAAAAGGCTATCTCAGAGTAGCAGTCCCCCTAGAGACAGGGTATGCTGTTTACCAGTGCCCGCACTCTTCCCTATTGTCTCCGTAGCCCCAGGCCCAATGTGAGCGCCCACTTAGTTACCCTCCTTATATAGCAATTTGCAGCCTTTTAGCCTAAGGAAGAAAGTAAACTGATTTTGGTACCCAACACTGCATCAAAATTTTTCTTAGCTCTATGTCATTTCTTTTTTAGCTTAGGAATTTTCCTTTTTTTTTTTTTTTATTATGACTGAGTGAAAATGTATATTCCCGTATAAATTTAAATGCCCGCCTATATGCAGCTTCCACTGCCCTCCCTGCCCAGTGACAGCACTTTATTCCTCTCTGCTCCGTACATGTCTCATCTTCCCAACAGTTTCCTTTCCCCTGCTCTCTACCCACTCCCCTTACTCCAGCCAGAGGTCAGCAGGATGATATCCTATAGATGCATAGAACCATAAAGTGCATCCAATATATGGTCACTCTGCATCGCCAAGTCCAATCCATTCCTGTCCAAAGAGTGGACTTTCATTATGACTTATGGGCAAGGGCAGCATCAGGGCCAGGGGCCGTGCTCCCAAGGGAACCCCGAAGCCACTGAACCATCAGTTGTGGTCTTTTAGTGGAGATCTCAGGTGCACCCCTTTTTATTCTTGTGTTGCCAGTGAGACTCAACTTTGTGAGCCCAATAGCAGCTGTCGCAGGTGGTGGCCGGGCACCATCTGGTTCTTCTGGTCCCAAGTTGATGTAGGCACCTGCTCATGTGGGTCTTTCTGTCTTCTGAGTTGTCTTTCCCCCATGTCGTTTTGGTCTTCAGTGAGCATCCATTGCTGCTGAGTTGGGACCATTTGCTGTGCCCTTGGATGGCAGCTAGGCAGCTTTTAAGACCCCAGACGCCACTCACCAATCTGGGGTACAGAGAGCCCTCTTAGCAAAATGCTAGTTGTGCTAATTGGCCTCGATTTTGCCTAAGAGCATGGTCTCCTGCCCCCTGCCCCAGCTGCTCTGTCCTTGCAATATTGGGTTAAAATGGAAGGAATATTCACTTATGTTGAAGTCCACTAGATATTGTTCTTGTTTCTAATGTGTGCTATCACCGATTTCACCCAACCAAATTTCTACCACCTATCTAATGTAAATCCTCCCCTCCCCTCCCCTCCCTCCCTCCCCTCCCTTGTAGCCATCAAAGAGTCTTTTCTTCTACGTATAAGTCTGTTTTTGAGTTTTTATTGTAGGGGTCTCGTACAATATTTGTCCTTTTGTCTCTGACTACTTTCACTGAACATAATGTCTTCCAGTTGAAACTAGGTTATGAAATGTTTCCTGGAATCATCATTGTTCTTTACAATTGCATAGTACTCCACTGAGTATATATATACCATAGTTTACCTATCCATTCCTCTGTTGTTGGGCGTCTGGGTTGATTCCATCTTTTTGCTATCGAGGACTGTGCTGCAGTAAACATTCTTGTGCATGTATCTATTGGTGTGAATGGCCTTGATTCTGTAGGATATATTCCAAGTAGTGGAATTACTGGGTCAAATGGTATATCTATATTCATTTTTTTAAGGAAGCACCGAATTGCTTTCCAAAGAGGCTGGACCATTTTGCAGCACCCCCCAACAGTATAGAAGAGTTCCACTTTCTTCACAGCCTCTCCAGCATTTGTTGTTTTGTGTTTTTTGGATCATGGCCAACCTTGTTGGGATGAGATGGTGTCTAATTGTAGTTTGGATTTGAATTTCTTTAATTTAAAGATCGTGAACATGTCCTCATGTGTTTTTTGCCTGCCTGGATTTCCTCTTTAGAGAAATGTCTATCCATCTCCTTTGCTCATCGCTTAATTGGATGATTCATCATCATCTTACTGATATTTTGTAATACCTCATAGATTATGGAGATCAGGCGTTGGTCTGACATTGAGTTGCCAAATAGTTTTTCCCATCCTGTAGGTGGCCTTTTAACTCTCGTGATAAAGTCTTTGGATGAGCAAAAGTGTTTGATTCTTAATAGTTCCCATTTATCCCTGTGTCATTGTTTTATGTGTATTAGCTGCCTAGAACTTGTAGCTTCTCAGATGGGGTCCCTACACTGAAGCTAAGGCTACAAAACTGATTTACTCTATTTTGTTGAAACTATACTCATTGTAGAAGCAGTTCCTTGAGAGCAATAGCCATTCCTTGAAGCCCACATTCCCCTGTGGCTTGCAACCCTGCAAGGCCCTCAATGAAACCCTCCTGCCAAGTGGCTGATGAAGGCTCCTGGGCCGTGGCCTCTGTGAGCACTAATGATGCTTCCATTTTTTGTCTTCTCACCCAGTACCCAGCATGCAGTTTGCCAAGGATTTGCTTCCAGTGAAGGAGAAGGAGGGTGTTCTGCATGTTCCCATCATTCGGAGTGGAGACCTGAGCTATGAGTCATCTGTGAGGTGCTATACTCAGAGCCATTCAGCTCAGGTCATGGAGGACTTTGAAGAGAGAAGAAACTCAGACTCTTCACGGATTACTTTCCTGAAAGGGGAGAAAGTAAGTGGACTCACGGTGGCTGAGAAATGGGATTCTCTTCTTGATAACTTTACTTAATTATGAGAAAGTAATTTCAACAATTTCTGAACAGTTTAGAGTTTTTTTACCTATTGATAATAATTTTAATAATATTTATTCTGTATGGCTATCTTCTATCTCCCACTTCCACCCCAAAACAGTGCAGCAACCGAGTACATATAACATGGGTTGAGCTGGGAATTTCAGAAGACCCGTAGCATTTGAGGAACGTAAAGGACTCAAGCAAGTAATGAAACCATGTTAGAGACAAACACATCCCACTGATGTCACTTAGAGGAGGAGGAAGTGGTTCCCTAATACCTGGTCCCCTGACCCAAGGCAAGATTTCCTGTAATAGAGGCACAAATAGGCAGATGTAGAGCCGATTCAAGTCAGTGAGATATCCTCTTGCCAACATGAGAACACTGAAAGTCCTGAGAAATTCCTGTCACTAAATATGGCTGCATCAAAATCAAAGTCTGTCACCTCTCTGTGTGCTAAAAGCATACTTGGAGTGAAAATCATATTTCTCCTTTTTGGACCTTAGTTACAGATGACTGAGTTAATCATACCACTTGCTCTTTTTGCTGCTGTTAGGTGCTATTGACTCAGTTTGGATGCCTAGTGACCCTGTGTACAACAGAATGAAACACTGCAGTGCTGTCTCCTGCCCACAGTCACTGCTGTGGTTTGATAGCTGCAGCCACTGTGTCAGTCCATCTCGTCGAGGGTCTTCATCTTTTTCACTGACCCTTTACCTTGCCAAGCACTGTGTCCTTCTCCAGGGACTGATCCTTCCTGACAGCATGTCCAAAGTATGTAAGCTGGAGTCTGGGCATCCTTGCTTCTAAGGAGCACTCTGGTTTTACTTCTTCCAAGACACATTTGTTCATTCTTTTGGCAGTCCACGGTGTACTCTGTGTTCTCTAACACTACTATTCAAAGATGTCAGTTCTTTATCTGTCTTCCTTATTCATCATCCAGCTTTCACATGCATAGATGCAACTGAAAATATCATGGCTTGGGTCAGGCACACCTTGGTCCTCAAAATGTTATCTTTGCTCTTGAACATTTTAAGAGGACTTTTGAAACAGATGTTCTCAGTGCATTGTGTCTTTTGATTTCTTGACTGCTGCTTCCCTGTGAGTTGATCGTGGAACCAAGGAAAATTAAATCCTTGGAAATCCTCAGTCTCTTCTCCATTTCTTATGATGTTGTTTATTGGTCCAGTTGTGAGCATTTTTGTTTTATTTGTGTTGAAGTGTAATGTATACTGAAGGCTGAAGTCTTTGATTTTCATCAATAAGTGTTTCAAGTCCTCTTCACTTTCAGCAAGCAAAGTTGTATCCTTTGCCTAATACAGGTTGTTAATGAGTCTTCCTCCAATTCTGATGCCCTGTTCTTCTTCAGATAGTCCAGCTTCTCAGATAATCTGCTTTTATTCTCCAAGCTCTATTTCCTTCCTCACCTTCTATCCCATTGTTCTCATATGTTTAATGTGTACCCTTTCATTTGTATCTGTTTTTGGAAAATGTGCTTTATTTTCTATGTATGATTATTAATTTATATACATACTATTATATCTTTTTCAGTCTTTTACTATTTTAGTAAGATTTGACTATATTATTTATGTGTATATCTATTGTAGACGATTTCATGGTGTGCACCTACTACATTTTACCCATCCACTCTCAGTGACAGTGAATGACCTTAGAAACAGTGCACAGTAATCTCCTAGTGCTCTGCCAGCAATGCCACAGTGCACATACTCAGGCCTGTCTACCTATAGATCTCAGTGAAAAGTTTCTTTGTGTGTGTACTTTGGAGCAAAATTGCTTGGCTGTAAGGCATGCACGTGGCTACACAAGTCTTTGCTCTCATTAGCAGTATGGGAGGGTTGCTGTGTTCCATCTTTTTTTTTATTTTTGCCAGTCTAACATGTATTAGAAAACCCTGGTGGCTTAGTGGATTAAGTGCTACGTGTGCTAACCAAAAGGTTGGCAGTTCAAATCCACCAGGCACTCCTTGGAAACTCTATGGGGCAGTTCTACTCTGACCTTTAGGGTTGCTATGAGTTGGACTCAACAAAATGGCAGTGGGTTTAATATGTATTAGGAAATCCTGGTGATGTAGTGGTTAAGACCTATATCGATGATCAGAAGGTCAGCAGTTCAGATCCACTAGGAGGTCCTCGGAAATTTTGGGGGGCAGTTCTACTCTGTGCTACGGGGTCTCTGTGAATCAGAATTAACTCAATGAAAATGGGATTTTGTTTGTTTGTTTTAATATGTATTAAGTTACATTGCATTTTAACTTGCATTTCTCTTATTGCTAGTAATTTATATGCTTGTTAGTTTTTCTCCTGTAAATTTATTCTTTTTATCCTTGGCTCTTTATCTTACTGTTTTATTATCTTTTTGTTGTTATTTTCTTAGCAGTTTCTTATATATTCTAAATACTAATCTCTTGCCAGTTTTAGATATTGTGATATATTTCCTTTTTAACATTTTAAAAAGATCTTTTGCTGTAGGTTACTCCATGTAATAAGTTCAATTTCCCCAGTGCAATTAGCAGGTGAGAACCTTACAAGTGCTATTCTTAATTGAACAGAAATATTCAATTCTAATATAATCAGAGTTTTGCCTTATTATTAATCCTTTCAAGTCTAGTATAGGAAGACCTTACTTATCTCAGGTCACATCAGATTCCTCCCCTGTTCAACTTTTGTACCAAAAAATACAAATAAAAAGCTTATAGCTTTCCTTCTCTGGGTCTGTGTTTTTTACACATTGATGACTCACAAAGGCCTCGTCTTCATTATGTATTTTTACTGGTGTCAAGTTGTGACATGTATTAAGACACACACAGGTATACTAGATATGATCTCCAGCTTTGAGTCTGCATGTCTGTATTTGTTTTTAGTTTAAACAAGGATTCTCTGCCTACCCAAGGCCCAATTTATAATTGAACACAAGTATAAAGAAAATACTGCCAAATAGCTGTATGTTACCCACGTGACAGTCTATCATCATTCCTAGTCACATTTTTGGAATCCTCATTTTCTTTGGCTTGCTAAGCAATATGTCTTTGGAATTTGTCATTTGCTAGAGTATCTTTATCTTTTTGATCTCTTAGAGCTTCACTACTAAATTAAGCCTCTCATAAAGTTCTTAATAAAAGAAATACAGGGTAGAATAAAAAAAAGAGAACTTTCTTTAGGGACTTAAAACCAGGTTAGCAAGCCACATCTGTGTGTTCATAGGAATATTTGCATTTAGCATGACTTAGAAAGTTTGAGAAGGAGACATTGGTGGTTCAGTGGTAGAATTCTTGCCTTCCGTGAGGGCGAAGTAAATTTGATTCATGTCATTCACAGTCGTCACCTGTGTGTCCTGGGAAGCTGGTGTTTTGCTATGATATTGACTAGGTTTCAGCAGAGGCCCCTGACTAAGGGAGACCAGGAGAAAAGGGCTGGTGATGTACTTCTAAAAATATCAGCCGGTGAAAATCCTATGAATCACAATGATTTATCTAACCCATTACCAATCATGGGGAGGATGAAGAACGCAGGCATCACCTTCCATTGAGCATGGTGTCACCATAAGTTGGGGGCCGACTCTGTGACAGCTGACAACAACAGAAAGTCTAAGAGAAGATATCTCTCTACCTGCATATTGTTTCCAATACAAAAGTAGATTACTGTTTAGCAGAAAATACTGTCGTTTTCCTTCTCTGACAGGTTTCTGCCTTACACAGTTTCTAGCTTTTGCAAGTCTTACTGTGCTTTTATTTTGTTTTGTTTTTTGAGAGTCTGTGAGCCCAAGACTGTTTTCCCCCAATGGAGCCTGCTGTAGAGGTGCTCATTCCATTGGCTAAATACAGACGCAGATGCTGTTCGCTGGATGGAGCCTCATTATTGTTGTTACCTTGAAAAATGTTATTATTTTTATTTTAGTATTTTTATTTCTTCTTTGTGTTGTGATTATTTGGGAATAAAACTTACATAAAACCATTCCATTGATAAATCGTTTTAGTATAGTACTCTTTTAAATGAAGTTGTTCATTCTTGGTTAAAAAACGAAACACTGGGATAGTACATTTAAAATATTCCCACTAAATTGTCCCACTCCATCTCACATGAATTCACCACTGAGACTGCCCTGTTACGTAAAATGTCGTGACCTTATTTGACATTTTCTCCAAACAGTCTGCAGTAGAGATTACCCATTCTGAGAAATGCTTGTTTTTTATTTTGTTTTTCATCACATGAGGATGTGAATTATGCTCTCAGACTTTCAGTACTCAGAAGTTGTCAATGTGTGGCAGCAGATCTGAGCATCACTTCAGCACTTAACGGTGTCTTTAGCCTAATACAAAGTCTTTCTGAGTTTATTATAAGACTGTTTAGTAATTACAAAGAAAAAAGGAACATTTTCAGCTCTCCTGGAAATCTAATCAGTGTGTTAAACCTCCATCATCAGAAATCTACATGTTGTAAAATGTACAAACATATTGACCAGCCCAGGAAAAATGTGATAAAGCATGTGAACCTTCTACAGGTGCTTTTTAGTGGGTTATTTATTTTATTGATTCTTTTCCCCACATAACTAAAGGCCAGTAATTCAAGATGCTTTAGAATGTTGCGATAGAAGACTCTATATATAGGTAGTTTTCATTCAGGCATGAAATAGTGGATTTAAACACTGTATTTTATGAATGAAATTGTTTGGTTTCTTTTGTATGAACTTTGATACTGCAAAGAAAAAACATGCTTTTCTAGGAAAAACTAACCAAATTACTGATATTTCATTGCAGATTTTAATCTCTCTTATGCCCTTGGCTCTAGGTGAAGAACTGTACTGTCTACATCCATGATGACTCCGTGTTTGAGCCAGAGGAACAGTTCAGAGTCATGCTGGGCCATCCTCTTGGAAACCACTGGAGTGGAGCTAGAGTTGGAAGGAACAGCGTGGCCACCATCACCGTATCCAATGATGAAGATGGTAAGAGAAGAAATTGCCTAAGGTTGTCCTAACAAAGTAATTATAGGTATGTTAAAAAAGAAAATAGTATAAAAGTACATAGCAATAACAATCTCTCAGTATTTATATAAAATGATGGTAGCAACTGTTCACTCCATACAATGCTCCAGTGGATTTGCAGGTATTTTTAGTCTCATTATTCTCTGTCATACTGCCAGGAGATCAGAGTTGAGTATGTGTAAAAGCTAGGAACAAGCTAGTTAAGACAGAGAATAAAAATTGTTTAAGTCATTGTACATAAGGAATAAGAGTGAAATACAATCAGAATCTGTTGAATCCAGTGAACTGATTTAAAAGACTGTCATCACCTTCCTGAGAAAATCTAATTTCTCAGTTTTCTTCCCTCTCATTGATTCAGTCTACTAACCTAAATAAAGTTAGCTTCTGTAGTCAGAGGTTATCAATGAGTGGCCCAGACATGAGAGTCAACAAAACCTGTTTCAAATTGGGACCAAAAAATCCATTGCCACCAGGTTGACTCTGATTCATAACAACCTTATAGGACAAGATAGAACTGCCCGATAGGGTTCTCAGGGAGTGGCTGGTGGATTCAAATCACCATCTTTTTGTTTAGCAGCCATAGTATTTAAACACTACACCATCAGGGCTCCCAAAATAGGATAGAATTGTTTTATTAAAATAAGTATTTTATATAGGATAACTTTTTTACTGACTGCTTACTATGTACTAAGAATCTTGCTAAGAATTTTATATTATTTAATCCTGGCAGTAACCCTTGAGGATAGCTGTGATTATCTCTGTATTATAGGTGAAGAAGCTGAACCTCATAAAATTACACAATTTGCACTCAAGTTACATAGTTAAAAGCAACATAGCTGGGTTTAAACCTTATTTCTTTAATTTCTGGAGTCCATATGCTTAACCACTATGAGAGTAAGTAAGATTCCTAGGGTTTCTAATATATAGTTAGGGGACTACTGGGCAAAATAAGAAATACCAGACATGAAGTTGAATTGGTCATTTACCCAAGCAAACTTGGGTTCCCAAAGTAAACTTCTCCCAGTCATGGAGAAAACCCAATGGTTGAGGCTCAGAGAAGTAATTCACACTATGTTACAGTGACCCTCCTCTGTTTCCAAACCAAAACCAAACCTAATGCCATCAAATCCATACCAGTTTACAGCAACCCTACAGCACAAAGTGAACTGCTCCATAGAGTTTCCAAGGAGCACCTGGTAGATTCAAACGGCCAACCTTTCAGTTAGCAGACATAGTACTTACTATGGGACCAGGATTTCCTCTAAGTTTCAAAGAGCTTTCATATTGAAAATTATAAAATTTCAAATGGAGCTATCTTGTAATGAATCTTGAACCTTGTATCTTGAATTGACTTTCTGAGAAAGGGAAATGAATATACAAACTCTAGAGATTTCTGTAAAATCTATACTATTGTTTTACAGCAATATGGTTTACAATTCTGATTTTGCAGCGATCCCCTGTATAGAGAACAGAATTGCCTCCACAGAGTTTTTGGAGTTGTCACCTTGTGGAAGCAGGTCACCAGGCCTGTGTTCAGAGGCATCTCTGGGTGGTTTCAACCACCACCAACCTTTTGGCTAGTAGTTGAGCAATTAAGTATTTGCAAAACCCAGAGACTCCTACAATGTGCTATCAAATTTCTAATTGCTCTTAGTTTTCCTCTCTTTTTATCTCACTCTCTCTACAGCTACCACCTTGCTCTCTGCTATGAGTCTGTAATAGAAATGAAGGCATTATTTGATCCTTTTTATATATAAACAACATATTAACCATTGTCTAACATTTGAGAATTGTGCCTCAGACCAGATGGCATTAGGAAGAAGTCTTGGGCACGTGAATTATCATTGCAGGCAGTCATTAGAACACCCATTCTTAACTAAATACCCAGGGAGAAGTTAGGAAAAACTGGGTAGAGTTGTGGGGAAGGGAGACACTAGAAGGGGAAGGCAGCCAACAAGCCCAGGATTTAGTAGATTTAAGTAGCATGTAAGTAAGATAAATTATAAACCTTGAAATTCAAAATTCACAAATGAAAGGAGCTGTCTCATGCAATTAGCCAGTAGATATTTATCAAGAAGGGCCTTCTATGCCCCTTGATAAACTGTGCAGATTTAAAAACATTCTGTGAGCTCTAATACAAAGATGGGAACTTGAGGACTATGCATTTCAAGTCCTCCACAATAGTCCCCCAACTATATTGTTTTTAAAAAACATATGAAGAGTAACTCCTACAGCATCACAAATATTTTTTTCCCCAACATACAAGCTTAAGGGTAAACACTGATTGATTTTTACTACTGCAAGCTGTTTTGGCTGTGTACTGTCACCCAATGTGAGAAATTCCCTGTTGTAGTTGCGAAGCATTTTCCTGGGAGTTTAGAGCCTTTGTGCTGTTTTAACTTATTCTTGTTTTCCTAACTGTGTTTCTTTAGCCCCCACCATTGAGTTTGAAGAAGCTGCATACCAAGTCCGGGAACCCGCGGGGCGAGATGCCACTGCTGTTGTAAATGTCAAGGTGATTCGCAGAGGTGACCAGAACAGGACCTCCAAGATTCGCTGTAGCACGCGGGATGGGTCTGCCCAGTCTGGTGTGGATTACTATCCAAAGAGCCGAGTGTTGAAATTCAGTCCTGGTAATTGAACACCAACCCTGATCTGTGTGTGTGTTTCTGTGTGTTTTACCTAATAGAGGCAAATAGCCTGTATTCAAGGAAAAGAATGAACAGAGAAATCAAGAAGAAAGCAGTAGCTCCAATCACATAAAGCATTTATTAAGTACCCACCTGAGATTGCAAGAGTCTTTAAAAATTTTAATTAGTGCTAATAGCATAGAAAAAGAGAATTTAGGTCTCTTACTCCAGAACATGCTGGGTATTTGGGCTCACTTCAGCATGTTGTTTTGTTAGCCTGTGATTTGGTTGAGTGATAGGAGAACTTGATTTTTAAAAACATGCATGACTGGCAACCATTCCACAAATATTAGCACAAAGCACAGTGCTGGGCCCTTCGGGGAATACTAAAGTCTGGAAGGCACATCCCAGTGCTCAGTGATTTAACATCTCCTAGCAAGTGGGATACCCTGCAGTGAGGTTTCCAAATAAGGTTTATCCTAGAGACAACTATAGAGACAAGACTAGAATCAAGGAAGAGAGAGAGATGGGATTCAGGTCACAACAACTGTCAGATGTAATATACAGGGAGATGGCAAAGTGAGAGAGGGAAAGGGTTTAATTGTGTCTTGGTTTTTAAGTGCTACTATAGCAAAAATACCACAAATGGATGACTTTAAAGAGCAGAAATTTATTTTTGCAAAGTTCAGGAGGCTATAAGTCTGAATTCAGGGAACTAGCAGTTTACTAGGGGAGAGGTCTCTCCAGTCTGCTATGAAGGAGAGTCTTTGTCTCTTTCAACTTCTGCTCCTGTTTCTTGGCCATCTCTACATGATATCTCTCTTTTCTCATCTGTGTTGCTTGATTCTTGTCTCATCTGCTCTTTCTACATCTTAAAAATGCGTAGTTTTAAGACATACCCTACACTGTTACAACCTCATTGACATAACAAAGAAAACCATATTCCCAAATGGGATTACACCCACCTGTTAAACAAACAAAACTTACAGTGACCCTATTGGACAGAGTAGAGTAGAAATGCCCCACAGAGTTTCCAGGGAGCACCTGGTAGATTCAGATTTCTGATCTTTTGGTTAGCAGCTGTAGTTCTTAACAACTACACCACCATGGTTTTTTTTTTTTTCTAATTTTTCACCTGTATAGGGGTTAGGATTCCAGCATACATTTAGAGCAGGGTAGCCAGGGTGACACAATTCAATCCATGACAAATTTATGCCAGGTTTTTTTCACAGACCTCTTCCCTCTCACCCCCATACCCCCCCCCCATAACTGTGGGCTGACGTGGGCTCAGGCACCATTGGCGACACAGCCAGAAGCAAGCGACAGTGTTAGAAGGCCTTTTCAGAGATGCCTGGGGGAGTGGAGGTAGAGAAAAGACTCCCTCAGAAATGAGCTAGGGGTGTCTGTGTATCTCTTTCACATCCCTGAAGTTTCAAAGGGCTTTTGACTCAATCCCATGTACGTCTGGTTGGTGTTTGTTAGTGTTTGCTACATCTACACATAAGAATCTGGGGAAACAAATAGATCTTATGCGTAACCTAGCCGAGATCTCTGTGGGAGGTGAGGAGAGGGACTTATAACTGTCAGTGGGTTTTTTGAACCTTCAAGGAAGCATTTTGCAGCAAAGGCAGGAAGTTTCTAAGGCTTCAGCCCTCCCCTTGCGAGGCTGCTAAAGCTCTGCCTTGTCCTCTTTGTGAAGACTGGCCTGGTGGGGTTCCTTTGCGCTGCTGCTCCTCAGGAGACGACTTTGAAGAGTGTCTGCTTCTGCAAGTGCTCCCAGCCACACGGGAGCTCATGCCTGGGCGTGAAGAGGGGAAAATTAAGCAAAAAAACCTCGTAACCAGGGTGGAGCATATTTTGGATCATAGATTTTTATTACCATCAGCTAGTGTCAGGCAGAGGCCATTAATCCTCACACGGCGTTGAATAGTAAATCTGCAATGCTGAGGCGGTGCCACAGGTGGAATTTGGTCTATAAAACAAATTCCTCACTTGAGATGGGGTGAAGTGATTAGTAGTCACTGCATTTATAGAAAACCTCTGAGAGGAAGGGCATATTGTAACATGAAGTCTTGGCAGTGCCAACCTGCTCTCTCTTGGATATGTCACCTAATGAGGACTTTTGCTCTTTCTTTGTTCTGTCCTTGAAAAGGTGTGGATCATATCTTTTTTAAAGTCGAGATCTTATCCAATGAAGACCGGGAATGGCATGAATCTTTCTCCCTAGTCCTTGGTCCAGATGACCCAGTGGAAGCAGTTCTTGGTGATGTGACTACTGCCACAGTGACAATTTTAGACCAGGAGGCAGCAGGGAGCCTCATATTGCCAGCACCACCCATCGTGAGTTGCTCCATCCAAAGGAAACGCTACCTTTTTGTCTTAGTGGCTAGCAGAGGAGATTGAGAGCAGGAGGACTTTTAGAGCTCTACTTCTTTGTTCTTTTAACAAAGGGATTCACAACTGGGGGTGGTCTCGCCCTCCCTCTTGGGGAACGGGGAACATTTGGCGATGTCTGGAGATGTTTTAGGATGTTGCGGTTTTGAGGGGAGCCGCATCTAGTGAAGAAAGGCCAAGGACATTGCCCCCACAACAAAGAATTACCTGGCCCCCAAATGTCAGTAGTGTCGATAGTGTGACACTCTGTACTGGTGTAAGAGTCAGCCCAAACAATCTTGAGAATCTACACTTTCCTGGATCCACTGAAACTGGGTGACTGTGCTTACCCCTTTCCCTTGAAACTGTTGCCCTTAGAAAATCTTTAAACTGGAACTATCCCATGAAGTCACCCTTAAACCAAACAATCGGTTAATTAGAAAAGAACATCTGCCTTGAGCATTGTGTTCTTTCAAAGAATTATCTATGTGAGATCTAACTGACAACAGCAGCTCAAAAAATTAGATGAGATGCTTAAAGTACAATGAGTTTGTGTTGATGGTGAAATCATTTAGAAAAGGATGTCAGAAAAGGCGGCGCAACTAAGTGTAACCAGTATCACTGAATTATACACGTAGAAATTTTTGAGTTGATATGCACTTTGCTGGGTCTATCTTCACCAAAAAGATTTTAAAAAAGACCAAGTCATGTTGATTTAGTCTGATAAAGGCTAAAAGCACAAGACAACCAATCTTGTTGTTTTTCAGAGGTGCCCGTAAGAGCAAGAAAGCAATACAACCCAGAGCTGTTATTCTGCATACTTGCCACACACACAGAATTAGTTATCTGTGAAGATGAAGTCCCATGTTGCCCCATTTAGGGGTAAATAAACTACTGCCCCATATTCATAATTAGGAGGAAAATACCTAGAAGTTACCTAAGAAAGTTTAACCCATAATAACTATGTAGTGAAAAGAAGCCTTCTAACCTCCCCTAACTAATCTCTTACATTAGAAGAGTTGTCCCAAAATGTATCTCTTATTTGGCCATGGAGGAGATCCACTTCCTTCACTTGCATCTATTTTGCCAGATGTGCCACCATATCCTATTACCAACTTAATACAACTTTCAAATAGCAACTGCTGTGCCTGATATAGCTTTGGTTATGGTATGCAAGAAAACAAAATTATTTTCCACAATGAACGATAGAGCTCCGATCAGGTAATCAGATTAATAGGATAGTCAACTTTTAGTGAAGCAGTAATAGCCTGTCTTCTGTCACTCAAGATCTGCAGTATATCTTAGGGGTACCATGTACTTAGGTACTTTGTAAAAACTTATCCTATTTTAAAGAATCTCTGGAAGTTATACAGTCCTGCGGGTCTCTGGTAGGGGAGCCTCAGTTCTCTGCCTTCCTATTACCCAACCTTTAGTGAAGCTTTGTTGTTGTTTTGTAGGTCATCACACTGGCTGACTATGACCATGTGGAAGAGGTTACCAAGGAAGGAGTCAAGAAGTCCCCCTCCCCAGGTTACCCACTGGTCTGTGTCACTCCCTGCGACCCTCATTTCCCCAAGTATGCCATCATGAAGGAGCGCTGCACCGAGGCTGGCATCAACCAGACTTCCATGCAGTTCAGCTGGGAAGTAGCTGCCCCCACTGATGGCAGTGGAGCCCGGTCTCCCTTTGAGACCATCACTGACAGCACACCGTTCACCAGTGTCAACCACATGGTAGGTCTGGGGCCCTAGCTCTAGTTGAGAAGGAAGAAAGGTGGCATCTCTCTTTATTACTTACACTCTGTCAGATTCCTTAAGGTCCTCACATGGCATTTGGAATAAAACAAATAAGCAGACAGACACATTACACGCA
Organism: Heterohyrax brucei; assembly: GCA_028571685.1. Taxonomy (NCBI): domain Eukaryota; kingdom Metazoa; phylum Chordata; class Mammalia; order Hyracoidea; family Procaviidae; genus Heterohyrax; species Heterohyrax brucei. Next base: position 112,627,798 of record CM053143.1, on the reverse strand, counting down.
CAGACATTCTGCTGTTCTAGTTAAGGAAAAGGAATATGGTATAGTGAAAGAGAATTGAGCTTATAGTCGGAAGACCTGTGTACAAATCCTGATTCTGTCTGTTTTTAACTATGTGATGTTAACAAGTTAACTTTATAAGGTCATTTGACAAATCACCTAGAAGATGATCTGTAAAATCTATAGATTCCAAATAGGAACAACTAAGTGGTTATTATTCTTTTTAGGTATCTTCAATCATTGCTTAGGCTCTAGGATACAAATTCCTTGTGGACATGGACCAGTATTCTACCACATTTCTGTATCTCCATGTAGCTATGCCTGTTGGTAGCATAAGAGGGACCCAGTTATTAAATAAAAGGATAAATGAGTTGCTGAGCAAACAAAAGGTTGGCTGTTCAAGCCCATGCAGCAGCACCACTAAATAAAGCCCAGGTGATCTTCTTCCATAAAGTCACAGCCAGAAAGACCCCGTGGAGCTCAGCTATGGGTCAGAAGTGGCTTGACAGCAGTGAATTTATCTTTTTTGTTTTGATGGGTAGACATGAGACGTTTACAACGTAGTTGGTGCACTCAAGGAGCTTTTAGACCAGATAAGCACACCTGCCACCATCAGAGGTCAATGAATAGTGATGGTTTTCCTGAGCTCGTGAAGCGGTCCACTCACGCGACTCGACTCACTGTACCGGTGAATGGCACCTCTTTAGAAAGAAAGTGGAAAGGCGTTAAGACTCAGGCTCAGCTCAGTCAGTACCTGGCACACAGCCTGAAATTAATTTACTCCATAGTTTTGAAGGAGCCCTGGTGGCACAGTGGTTAAGAACTCAGCTGCTAACCAAAATAGGTCCACAGTTTGATTCCACCAGCTGCTCCTCAGAACCCCTATAGAGGCAGTTTTACTCTGGCTTCTAGGGTCACCATGAGTCATTTGACTCAACGGCAGTGAGTTTGCATTTTCAGGGGAGAGGAGTTGTTGTTGTTTTTATTTTTAGAATAGTTTGGGAAACCAGAGATCTCATACAGACAGCGTTTCTTTAGATTTTCCTATCCAACCTATAGTTTGTGCTCAGTTTGCTAAGTGGGCTTAATTGGATAGGATAAGAGCAGAGGGAAGTTATTTCATATAGATGAGGGATGCCAGATACTGGAGCATCACTCATATTCATGATCTTTGCACAGCTTGTTCAGAAAGTCTAGAAGATCTATTCTTTTGCAACCCGACTATTGATAAGCTGCCACCAAGTCACCTCTGACTCATGACAGTGTTATGTACAACAGAACAAAACATTCCCCAATCCTGTGTCATCCCCATGATCACCAGCATGTCTGTTGTTACAGCTGTTGTGCCAGTCCATCTCACTGAGGTCTTTCTTGTCCTCGCTGGCCCTCTGCATCACCAAAGGCAATGTCCTCCTCTAACAATTGATCCCTTCTGATGATGTGTCCAAAGCAAGCGAGTTGAACAATATTTTGTTGTGTTCTATAGGTTATCATTGGCTAATTTTTGAAAGGCAATTACTAGACCTTTCTTTCTAGTCTGTGTCAGTGTGCAAGCTTCACTGGAACCTGTCTATCATGAGTGAGCATGCTAGTCTTTGAAATACTGATGGCACACCTTTCAGCATCATAGCAACATGCAAGTCACCCTAGTCCAACAAAGTGATGGGCAGGTGGTTTGCAACACAGTCTAGCTCAAATTTAAATCAGCTTCTGTTATTAAAAAAATAAAATGGGAAGGCTTGCCTCCATGGCTTATTGTTTCATATTTATCTAGTTCCCTATTCAACAAAACCATGAAAAGAATTCAGACTGATTTGAGCCAAATATAATACAGTCTTAATCGTACTCAATTCATAAATTGAGTTATAATTCAGTTTTCCTTCTTAAAATGAATTGGTGACTGACAGTCTTCACCCCAGTTCCCCTTGCTTTATTGTTATTTCTTCAGCTACTTATTTAATTCCATTTTATTGCATGCGTTTTCGTAAGATGTCTCAAATCCCTTCTGAACTAAGTCCATGCATATATAAATACATTAAATGTTGGCAGCTAATTAAAAAAATTTTAATGGAAAAATCATCTTTAATTTTTAATGGACTTCAGTGAAGATTGTTTTCATGAGTAGAATTTATAAGTGTGTGATTGCTTGGTGGAAGGTCTATGGCACACAGAACTACTAATTAGTTGTTCTTATTATGTACTTCCTGTGTCTGCACATATAACCTCAAGTGCTGGTGACCTCCATTACCTCTGCATAGATCTGTGTGTTAAGTATGCACTGTTGTGGCTTCTGTGTGTCTGGGAACTTGAAAGAATCTGGTGAGAGACCTTCAAAAGCCAGTGGGTGTCAGAGGCTAAATTCTCAACTTTAAGCTTGCAGGTGGTTGTAACACTGGTAGTGTAGTTTTCATATAGGGGGTGAGGGCGGGGAGGTGACAGTAGGAGGGAAGGTGAAAGAAAAGTCCCTGGGAAAGAAGCTTCTCTTCTCTGTATCCTGGCACCATACCCTCATCAAAAGAGACTAGGAGACCCTTTGCCATGCTTAGGGAAGGTACGGGACTGCTGCCAGACAGAGGCCAGCCAGGCTTGACAGAGGGGCTAGAAAATGGATGAGAAGTCCTTTTCCTGAATGTAACATACAAGGTCTGATGGGTCCACAAACTCATCCTAGAAAAAGGGCTACATATCTCATTGCTGAATATCACCAGGGTCACCTTCAGAGTACTCTCCTTGGGAAGCTATGCGCCGATGCCAGTGCCGAATCCATCCTTCAAAGCAATTTTGGAACTCTTTCTGGAATGGCCATCAGAACTGTCATCATATTACCCTTAATGTCCTGAATGTCATCAAAACGCCTTCCTTTCAATATTTTCCTTATCTTCTGGTAAAGAAAAAAGTCACTGGGAGCCAGATCAGGTGAGCAGAGAGGATGTTCCACTACAATTATTTGTTTACTGGCTAAAAACTCCCTCACAGCCAACTATGCAATTAAGTTTGTAAACTTGCCATCATGCCACCATGTACCATAACCATTCCAGAAAGAATTCCAAAATTGCTTTGAAGGGTGGACTAGCCACCAGTGTCGGTGCATAGCTTCCCAAGGGGAGTACTTCAGAGGTGACTGTAGTGATATTCAGTGATGAGGTATGTAGAACTTAAAACACTTAAGTTCACAGATTTGTCAGATCTCATATGTCTTACCTCCTTAGACTGGAAATATTCATTGCTCTGTCTTACTGCCTGGCTCATGGTAGAAATTCAGTAATTATGTGATGAATGAATCAATTGGATGGTTAGAAGAGTGACTGGATGTATAGATGAATGGATGGAGGAAGGGAGGGAGAAATGGTTAGATAACTGGATTGATGGATGAATAGAGGAGGAAAGGAGGTTAGTTTTCACAAATTACCTTGGGCTGGAAACTTTTTTAATCTTACCATCCAACAAATACAGCATGGAGAGCTGTCTAACTGGCATAATCGTGTCTGAGGTGCTTTATTCTTCCCTGTAAGGTACTGGATAGCATTTACTTCAGCCGACGGTTCCACGTGCGCTGTGTGGCGAAAGCTGTGGACAAGGTGGGCCATGTGGGGACCCCCTTACGAAGCAACATTGTTACCATCGGAACAGACAGCGCCATCTGCCATACCCCAGTGGTAGCTGGGACAGCTAGAGGCTTCCAGGCCCAGTCCTTCATCGCAACGTTGAAATACCTGGACGTCAAACACAAGGAGCATCCAAACAGGTCAGGCAGGTGATGCCTATCATGTTGAGAGGGTAGCGTGAGTCTCAGATCGTCTTTTTTATGATTTCCAGGGTGGATCAATGAATGCTTCTGAAAAACAGTGGTAATGACTACTTAAAAAAAAAAAAGAAAAGCCTTGAATTCCTCGAAGTCTTTCAAGATCTGACCCCTTGCCTAGAGCTGCTATCACAAAGTACTACAAAGTAGGTGTCTTAAAATGACAGAGATTTATTTCCTCACAGTTCTGAAAGCTAGAAGTCCAAATCAATACATCAGCAGCTCTATGCTCCCTCTAAGTTCTGTAAGAGAAGATCCTTTGTTATCTCTGCTATTTTCTGGGAAGCCCTAGATGTTCTGTGGCTTCTAGACAAAACTTCATGGGGCTATCTTCCCACTGTCTGTCTCTCTGTGTCTCTTCTCCTATTTTATAAAGAGACTACTCAGATTGGATTAGGACCTACGCTACTGTGGAGGGACCTCATGCTAATTTAACTCATAGCATCATCAAAGATCGTGTTTCCAAACAGGGTCACTTCTGCATTTACACAGGTTAAGATTGCAATATTTTGGTAGAACCCTGTTCAGTCTGTAATGCTGTCTCACTGGACTCATTTCCCTTTGTCATTGTCACCCATCAGTCCACCCACATGGAGAATTATGTGTTACTTCCCAGTGGCTTCAGATTTTTTAGGGCTCCATGAACCTTCCCATGCTGTTACTCCTTTTTGCCCTGACGCATGCAGTCTGGGTAAATCCCATCATTCTGCAATACCTAGATCACAGTATCTCTTCTAGTAACGTTTTCATTGTCCTCCCCAGTTCAACTTGGGGGTTCCTGCAGGCTCCATTAGCACTCCTGCGTGCTTCTGATCATTACCGTCATTTGTTCTGTCTTTGTCCCTAAGGTAGACTATTAGGTCCTTGAGGGTAGGGTCTGTGATTATAGTCCATTTTTGTTATTCACGGTAGTTATATTCTGTAAAGTCACATGAACACTGAGTTAGCGAATACCGAACCATTGCTCTTTGGGGAAATATAGGGTTAGGTTCCTGTAAGTCATCAACCAGTCAGTACATAGTCTCCTTTTCTGTGTATTTCTGTTTAAAGACTCCTGATTTAATACATGTAGTTGATTCACTAACATTGAACTCACACACAACAGCACTATGACTCATAACCAAACAAAGCTTTCTGGCCACGTACATTCTCTGGAAGCTGCATCACGCACAGCCTTCTTGGGCATAAGAACACTAGACAGTACTGCAGCACTCTGCTTGAGGTCATTTTAAGCAGTTAAATCAACAAAGAATGCAAATGTGTAAAAATTGTGGCATTAGATAATTCTACAAAAAGAACACTTATTTATAGTATGAGAGCTAAAATAAGAAGGCAGAGTGTTGCCAATTTGACCTTGTCTGGGAATGTATGTGTCAAGCAACTTAAATTATTTTGCTGCCCTGTACATGTCCACAAATGACTGTGAAAGCAACGTGGGTATTGGTTTGGGCTTTACAAATAAGTTTTTGTAAGCAAGTGAATTTGCAAATATGTAATCTGCAGATAATGAAGACTGACTATATTTTGTATCCCTTGTATCTGGTACAATGGTTCTTGGCAGCTAGTAGACACCCACTAAGTATCTATTGGAGCCTGGGTGGTGCCATTGTTAATAGCTGAGCTATTCACCAAAAAGCCAGCAGTTTGAATCCACTGGCCACTCCTTGGGAACCCAGTGGAGCAGTTCGGCTCTGTCTTGCAGGGTCGTTATGGGTTGGAATTGACTTGACGACAAGAGGTTAAGTACCTGTTGAGCAGATATGTAAGAACAGTTTGTAGACTGTAAGTCACCAGACAGAAGTGTGTTTATTTTTTTCCCAAACTGCCTTGATTATGATAGGAAATGGATGTTTTCATTTTTGCATACCAAAAGAATTCAGTGTTATAAATATTCATTAAGCTTCATAGTGTTTATATGCCTGCCTTTATGAACAACTGAGTTCATTACTTTAAAAAAATGAATGCAGAGCCAAGAATACACAAATCCCTCTTTTTTTCTAACAGATTGAAATTTGTTTTTGTTAAACAGCCAAAACAAAAGTTCTCAGAGCACTCAAGCAAGACACCTTTCTTGAAAAAGAGCCATTCACTTCAGTACCTGCCATCCTCTTAAAATGTGTTTCTTTGTTTGTAGAGCTGAGCTGTATAAACCCAAAGTACACTCTCAGTAAACATGCTGAAAATTTGAACTTGTATGATAAATAAAAATGGCAAGAATTACAGCCAGTAAATAGAGTTGTGTTGTATCACAGTCTTTACCAATATTTATTAAGCACCTGTTTTATTTAGAATTGTATACTACATGCTTTAGAAAGACAAATGAAGTAAAGGAAATGGTCCTTGTCCCCACTATGGGAAAGCGAGATAAATAGAGTCTGTAAACACAGAAGAAAGAGCAGGCAAAATGGATAAGTTAAGATGTCCTGGTACACAGGTTGCCTAAAAGCTGAGGCGCCTACATCAAGGCAGTGGGTGGTGTACTCTGAAAGGAGAGGAGGGCCTGATTCTTGGAGAGGTGGGTGTCGTGGAACTTGAAGGCCGAAAGGGAAGAGGAGACTGTTTCAGCCTGGAAGAGGCAGGATGATTAGTCAAGATACTGATGCTGATTTCTAAGATGTGGGGTAGCTGACTTCAGAGTTTAAGATCTCAGTCAGCCTCTGAAAACCCTATGGAGTTCTGTTCTGCTCTGACACGTGCAGGGTCGCCAGCAGTCTGGTTGGCCCCACCCAGCTGTCATACATCGTCACTGTAACTGAACGGGGGCAGTACCTCTGTCAGTTACCATGGGCTCCTGAGGAAACAAAGCTTCCATTTAAAGCAACAGAAAGCTTCAGAGGAATTTGAGGTGTGATGTTAGTTTTTAATCTACACAAAGAAAGTGGAAAAAAAAACTATGACTCCTGATTTCTGTAAGTCCCAAGTCTGGAGAATTTAGGGAAAGAGGAGAAGAATTCTGCATGCCCTCACACTCTCATATTCAGAGAGAACTCCTACATGGAAAGTCTCAGGGGGAAATGGAGTAAATTCATCGGTGAGGACAAACTGGATCATGAGAAAAAAAATGTACCGTATTAACTGTCAGTGTTACCATTAGCTGCCATTGAGTCCGCCGTCCCTGACCGACGGCGATCGTAACAGCGTGCAGCGCAGCACTGACTTCTGCCCCCTTGCCGCCTAGAATCCACATCTCCGTGCAGATCCCACACCAGGACGGAATGCTGCCCCTGATCTCCACCATGCCCCTGCACAACCTGCACTTCCTGTTATCTGAGTCCATCTACAGACATCAGCACGTCTGCTCCAACCTCGTCACCACCCACGACCTAAGAGGCATCTCAGGTGAGGGTCTGAGCTCAAGACCAGTTTCCTCACGTGAGCCCCACTCAGGGGCCTTTAAGACTGTGGAGAAGTGGGGAGGAGTTCTCCTGTCCTTGACATTCTCTGCTCTTCAAAGTCTGCTGGGTCAGTAGTTTTTAATTCTTAGCAAGCATCCAAACTTAGGCAGCTTGGACTTTGAAAGAATGAAGAGAAAAAAAGCAAGGAATCAAACTGAGTTAGATTCAACACTGTATTCCATTCTCTATGGCTTGGAAACCCTCATAGCTCGGCAGTAAAGAGCCGTAGCTGCGTACTAGAGTTGGCAGTTTGAATCACCGCATGCTTCTTGGAAACCCTATGGGGCAGTTCTACTCTTGGGTCACTATGAGTCTGAATTAACTCCATGGCAACAGGTTCTTGGGTTTTTTGTTTCTGTGTTTATTTTGGTTCACTTTGATAGCTTTGAACAAACATAGCTTGACCTCTCCAAGCCGCTGTTTTCCTGTTGCTAGCACCAGGATCTCAATTGCTACCAGCCAAAGTGCGGATGAATGAGTCGACAGTTGTAAAGCAACCACCAGGGTAGATTTTACTTCTTTCTTGGGGTTTGGATCTGTACCCCGAAGCCCCATTATAGCAGCTTATGAAGCTGAAGTATAGATGTTGCAGGGTGGGTTTTCTGGAAGCAGGAGCTGATGAGGAGGTTTGGGTTAGAGGATGTTTATGAGGAAGCAACATCTGGTAAAGGGAAAAGGAGGAAGCAGGATCAGACAGAAGGAGAAGTCAAAAACTTTGATTAGGACTGACAAAACATCATCCAACCCAGTGGAAACTGGGGAACAGACATTGCCACTCGGACTTGTCCTCCCTGCAGCCACAGTGGCCAGGCGTTACAGCCCTCCTTGCTCAGATGCCAATGGGTGGTGCCCCAAGAAGAGCACAGCCTGAGGCACAGCTCCCTGAGGGAACTGACAGCTGAGAGTGCCTCACAGCAGACGTGTCAGTTTACAAAGAATCCTGTCTTTTCCACTTGCCTTAGCAAGTGCACATTAAAGGCATGTCTCCTTCCTTCAGAGCTGATGAGTCATTTAATAGTATTTTTGAAGGTAGGAAGCCATTCATATATTCTTTCATATTTGGTAAGCATCACTTTTTGGTAGTAATGGTCTTTAGCATTAGAATTTAGTTGAATGTAAATTGTAGTTCACTGAGCTGCATAGGAAAGTTTGGTCCATGTATGTACGAATGTTTTGAAGACTGAAAGTTTGCCTTCTCCCTACTTAAAAACAATTAAATTCAACACATAGTTATTGAGTAAATTTCATTCTTGTGAGGCAAAGCTCTGGGTGTTGTATCAAGCATTCTAAAGAGCGTATTTTTTCTTTCAGACTACTATAGTAGTACTTTCTGTACAATAAAAATTTGAACCCTAATCTTAAATTGTCTCTATGGTCAACTCAACACTGCATTAAAAGAAAAAAAAAACCTGCTGCCATAGAGTCAATTTCAACTCACAGCAACCATAGAGTCTCCAGGGAATGCCTGGTGGATTCTAACTCAGCCATAGCTCTTGACCATTAACACCAACAGGGTTTCCACCACTGCACAAAGGTCTTCCTTAATTTAGAACAGTTCACTGGCGTGGTAGTAGTTGATCAATAATTTTTGCCTGTAGCAGGTTGGATTTAGTCAAACATCGTTAGTGAGCTATTTACCCTTTTACTCAAAAATTAGATTTTCTCCCCAAAGTGCTCAGAAAGTGGAAAGGCAACCAAATATTTGTTAACTTTTCATGTAAGTGATTTTAAAAAAAAAATCAATCTTAACAATTAAGATAGTCCATCGGATCCGACTCGACGGCACTTGGCTTGGCATCCATAAATTATTCCATGTAAGAAATTCTTTTCTTCAAAGACTGATGGTGGAGCTTAGAGCCAGATGCCAGGTGTAACAGGCAGAGCTTCTGTGTGTTTTTTTCAACAGGTGCTGACTTCTTCATTCTCTGTCTCATTTGTTTAGCTTTCTTCCCAGAATCCTGAAATGTCTTAGAAAAGTTTGTGAACTCAGTTACTCCAGTCAATACTGGGCAACAGGCAGTTCACAGGCTTGCCTGGCATTCCCTCCATGTGTTGGGAACCCAGAGTTGCTCTACTAATAGAGTCCCAAATAGAAGGAAAGCACTCTGTGTCAAAAGGATACATCGTTTCTCACAGCTTCTTGTGCAGGAGAAGTGCCTTCAATTTTCTGTGGCTTCTGTACAAAGGACCACAAACCAAAGGGCTCTAATTTAAACAGCAAAAGTTTATTCTGTCACAGCTCTAGGGGCAACAAGTATGAAATCAAGGTGTTAGCAAAGATAGGCTCCTTGTGAGGCCTCTGGCAAGAGTCTGTTGCTTGCCTGTCTCCTTGCCGCTGATAGAAGCCAGCAATCCTTGGTCTTCCTTGGCTTGAGGACACATTACTCCCTCTTTTCCTACTGTTCTCCCTGTATATCTGTGTCTTCATGAGGACACGAGTGGTATTAGATTAGTGACCTGTCTTGCTCTAGTGTGACCTTCTTAACTAATTACATCTGCAAGGATCCTGTATCTAAATACGTTTCTGGAAAAGACAGAAATTTGGAAGACACTGCCAGAAACACTAGTGGCACAGTGGTTAAATGCTGTAGCTGATAACCAAAAGGTTGACAGTTCCAATCCAGCAGACACTCCTTGGAAACTCTATGGGGCAGTTCTACTCGGTCCTCTGCTATCACTATGAGTCAGAATCGATTTGATGGCAATGGGTTTGGTTGATTTATCCAATCAAGTAGTCTCTGGGTTACACAAATGGTAAAACATCGGCCTCTACCTTAAAGACTGATAGTTTAAATCTACCCAGAGACATCTCTGAAGAAAGGCATAGCCATTGGCTTTAGCAAGGTTATAACCATTGAAAATCTCATGAAGCACAGTTCTGCTGTGACACACATGGAGCCACCATGAGTCAGAATCAACTCAGTGGCAACTTTTTCCCAGCCACGTATAAGGGACAGGTAAGTAGACTGAGTTACCACTACTTGTTTCTTCCCTCCCCGACAGAAGCAGGGTTCCTGGACGATGTGGCATATGACAGCACTGCCCTGGGTCCTGGCTATGACCGCCCCTTCCAATTTGATGCCAGTGTGCGGGAGCCAAAGACCATCCAGCTCTACAAACACCTGAACCTGAAGAGCTGTGTCTGGACCTTTGATGCTTATTATGACATGACCGAGTTAATCGATGTCTGTGGAGGCTCTGTAACTGCTGACTTCCAGGTGGGTGCTCCAGGGGCTGTTTCGGAGAACTGTGTACGTGGGTGCCGGGCTCATCCTTGTCTGTTCCTAGAGCACATCAGTTAGCACTTTGTATCCAGTGGCCTCTGGCGCTGGGCCGACCAACTAGAGGAGTTTTCTTTATAAGTGCAAGAGAGTCCTTGGCAGCATCGTGGCTAAAGAAAACCTCAGAAGTCTTCTAACTCATATTAATGTGGAAGAAGATTACAGTTGGGCACAGCCATTTATATAAAAGTCGTAATACTGACTTCTCTAATATATATATATTTGTTCCTCTGGGTATGGTCTGGAAAGTCAAACAGAACATGCACATTTATGGTACAGTTAGTAGTGTGGAGGTGCGTTCCCTTCTGTACCTGGGCTAATGAGCCAGGGTGGCTGTAGTGTGCCCTGCTTTCAGCAGACAAGAAGGACAATGTTGCCCTAACCTTAAAGAGAGAGAATTATTTTAAATACTTGAAATTCATACCTATTCCACGTTGAGAACTGCTGTTGAGATAGACTCTTGTTTTTGTGTTATTGTTTGTTCATTTACGGTCGTTATAGATTAGTGAGATGGGAAATACATCAAGAAGCCAGAGTCCTGGAAGTGCACTTACATCAACATACCGGTGAGACCAGGCTCATCTGTTCCTTGAGGGAAGCTTAATCCTAATGTGGGTTCTACCTAAATTTGAGCAGTTATCTCAGTGAGCTAAAAATTAGTTGGGTATTTCTCCTTCATTTCCAATTATGCTTATGCACATTCAAGGTGTCCAAGGAGGGAACACATAGAAGGAATTACGGAAATCATTTAGGAAAAGTATCTGTCATTAAAATGTGTTTCGGGTTTTCTCTGTGAGGCCTCTCTGTGGTTTCTTTCTGGTTCTCTCATTTTCACATTTTATATACACTGCTGCCCTCTACTGAATACAATTTTAAGGCAGTTTGGGGGTTTGTTTCTGTTTCTGCCATTGTACCACCTACTGTCACTTTTGAAAATGCAAAAAACTAAGTGATTTTGCCTTGCCTGCCCCTTCAAAACTTAATATTGTCTGATTACCGTGATCTTGCTTCAGTTGCACTTTTGGGATGTTTTCGTTCAGAATGTATTTAAAAGCTCAAGGACAAAGATTTCTTATTTTATGATGTGTCTCCCTTCTTAAGTTAACACTAAAAGAAATACACGTACAAAAGTATTTCACTGTTAAGAAAACTGAAGATACAAGGGAAAGGTCAGTGCAAAGGACATACGGGCCACATCTTAACAGCCTCCACCAGACGGAATCCAGGGTGACTAGATGGTGCTCGGCTGTCACCACTGACTGCTCTGACGGGGATCACAGCAGAGAGTTCCCACAGGACTGGAGAAAAATGTAGAATAACACGTAACTGAAAAAGAAAGACCAGACTTGCTGGCCTGACAGAGGCTGAAGAAACGCTGGGAGTGGGCCCCTGGGCCCTGTTTCAGCTCCGTAACAGAGTCACCCCTGAGGTTCACCCCTCACTCAAAGACTGGACAAACCCATAAAACAAAACAAGACTAAAGGGCACACCAGCCCAGGAACACAGACTCGAAAGCAGGAGGCAGTCGGAAAGCTGGTAATAAGAAACCCAAGGCCAAGAAAGGAGTGTTGACCGGTTGTAGGGTTGTTAAACTAATGTCACCCAACAATCTTGGTACTGTTTAATGAGAAACCAGTTTGTTTTGTAACTTTCATCTAAAATACAATCAAAAAATAGTTGAAACAGCTGATAATGGTAGAAAGCCGATACATAGTAGAAAATGGAGCCAAGTGCTAGTTCAGATTTTAGGTGTCAAATATCAGTAGATTTGCATGAGACATAACCTCTCTGATTGAACATCATCTGAAATTGTGACTGATCTAACATAATACAGGAGAAGGCACCAAGTATATGAGCAGTTAATCTTTGTCTCTTACTGTATTTTTTTAGAGTCTAGGCGGTTCCGACTGGACAGCACTTGACTTGGCTTTAATATCCAGAGGACCCCTGGTGGCACAGAAACTAAGCACTAAGCTGTTTACCCAGAGGCCTGCATGCAGACCCCCCAGCGACTCTGCAGGAGAAAGTGGTGGTAGCCTGCTTCCACAAGGATGACAGCCTTGGAAACCCTCTAGAGCAGCTCTCCTCTCGCCTACAGGGTCCCTGCGAGGGAAAGATGAGCTGGCGGCAGTGTGGTTAAGCATGGTCAGGGCAGCCTTGATGGTACGGTGGTTAAGCGTGCCGCTGTTTAATGAAACGTTAGTGATTCGAACCCACCAGCAGCTCCATGGGGAAAAAGACGTGGCAGTCTGCTCCCGTAAAGATCACTGCCTAGGAAATCAAACGGAGCAGTCCTTGTCTGTCACAGAGGCTCACGATGAGTCAGAACCAACTCGACGGCACCCAACAGCAGCAAGTAGTATCATGAAGTCTAAAGAGGAACAAACAGAAACAGAAGGGAAAATTAATTTTGCCAGTGATATCAACAACTGTGAATGGTGGCAAATGTATTGAGCAAACCCTGTGTATTAGAGTTTTTGTATTTTTTATTATGTCAGGGGACTATGTACTGAATGGTAGATCCCATATAGGCCGGATCCATCTCACAGTTGTCTAGTGGAGGCTAAGCTTGTAGTGTGAACCCTGGAAATTTCCTAAAGACAACAGAGTAAGACCTTTCAGAGGATTTTTGAAATGAATACACAATTAGTAGTGTTTTGGAAAACTTTGGTACCTAATTTTAAATCTCTGAAAAATATGAATATGCGTTTTCTAGAAAAATTGAGTTTTTTGATGTCTTAAATACTGATAAGACATTTTGTCTCTTTCCCATAATTAAGCAATTTATATTTCCCATAAAAACATTATATTGTGTTTTCACATAAAAATGTCATTCTATATTATATTGCAATATTTGGCCAATGAAAAATAAAAATGTTTTAAACTAAATTTTTTGGTTATGAAAGAAATATTTATGGAAGAAAGATAAAAAAGTGTATTTTTAACACTAAAAATAAGCCGGCCCTTTGTCCATGACATTTAACACTTATGTTCACCGTGAAAAGTTTTCATTAGTATTTTTTGTGTTTCCTTCCAGTGTTGTTCACTGCATAGTGAATAAAAACTGCTGAGCCAAATGAATAGTAGTAACAAGGACCCCCTTAGAAGTGTTCTTTTTAAAGAACACTTTTCACGGTGAACATAAGTGTTAAATGTCATGGACAAAGGGCCGGCTTATTTTCAGTGTTAAAAATACACACTTAAAGTCATCATTTCCGCAAAGCATTCTAAGAGAAAGGAACATTATCCATGTTTCATCCATTGTGTCAACAGTGCTGAGCTGTCCAATGGGAAGTTTGCTGGATATGATATCCAAACCTCAAGACATTTGTTCCTGGAGCAGGAGACCTGAGTGTTCACTACAATGTCCTGAATCTGGTACAAGTTAATCCCTGCATCCAGATTTGGGCACATTCCTGATGGAGGTTGATGGAGGCTCTACTTCTAGATGCCAGCAAGCACAGTCAGCCAGGGGAGTAGGTGCTGACCGTAGATCCCAGAAGCACCTGCTCCATTCCTCAGGAATCATTGTGATACTTTAAAATTCTGGCCAAGGCTTCTAGAAATTGTACAGTGGAGGTTAAGACTAACTTTGGTTGCTCATTCTCTTCAAAGGCATTTTTATTTTAGTATCATCTTGTCAGAAAAGCTTTCCCAGATCACCAGGTCTAAGGAAGCATCCTGATCGCCCTTATTGCCTTCTCTTGCTTTATTTTTAAAATATATTAATAAATATCTGAGACATACCAAAAACACCTGTTTTATTTTCTTCATATCATTTCTCACTATTTGACTCTTGTTCTGTATACAGCCTATAAGGGACTGCCTCCAACCTGGAGGGTAAACAGATATGTGTCCCTCACTAGATGATACGTTCCATATCGTGGCTGTTAGTTACCATCAAGTTGATTCCAACTCCTGGTGATCCCATGTCTTATAGAGTAGAACTGCTCTGGGGATTTTATTGGCTATGGTATTTACAAAACAGGTCACCAGATCTTTCTCCTGCAGAGATGCTGGGTGAGTTTGTACTGCCTTTCTGTTAGCGGCCGAGTGCTTAACCGTTGTGCCACCAGGGCTCCTTATATGTTCCAAAGGGGAGTGATTTTGGTTTTTTCCCTGCTGTAGAGGCCCTGGATGCTAGCATGGTGCCTAATATAATCACAAGTACTTGATTAATAATTACTGAATGAGTGCCTTCCTGTAAATGAGCAAATGAAACTTAAACCAAGATGTGATGATCCCATACCTTCTTAGGGAAGAATTAACCCTTCCCATGTGCACACTGTTTGCTTGGCAGGTCAGGGACTCTGCTCAGTCCTTCCTGACAGTACACGTGCCTCTCTACGTCTCCTACATCTATGTGACAGCCCCTAGGGGCTGGGCCTCCTTGGAGCACCACACAGAGATGGAGTTTTCCTTCTTCTATGACACTGTTCTCTGGAGAACAGGTACACCCATTGACACCTTAACTGTTTCTGCCATATGCTGTAGTGGAATTAAAATAAACAATAAATAATGACTCTTAACACTTGTTTCATTCCTCATCCTGTACACAGTCAACAGGGTGCTACATCGAGTTTGGGGTTTCTGGAAAAAAAAATGAGATCCACATGTGCTGATGCTGGACAGCCTCCAGAGATGGAGAATTCAGGCCAGATTGCTAGAGGCCCAGAGCAGAGGGTGGCAAGTGACAGATACTGTACTGCCTATTTAGGATTCAGAGGCGTGTTCTTTCCTAGTATAATAATGTTAATTTTCTGCTGGTTTAACAGTGGTGCAGGCCATGTTGTTGATGTTTAAGAAATAACCATGACCACCAGCTGCAGTTAAGTTAGTTTTGACCCATGGTCATCCTGTGTGTGTTAGAGAATTGTGCACCATAGAGTTTTTAATGGCTGAAGGAGATCACCAGGCCTTTCTCAAAGATGTGTTAGAGTGGACTCAAACCACCAGCCTTTTGGGTAGCAGCCTATGGTGTTAACCATTTGCACCACTCAGTGACTTCTCTAAGAAGTAAGTGTAACTGTGGTAGAATGGTGTGTTTTATAATTTTAGTTTGCAAATATCTCGAAATCGATTCTATGTTTATGTGCAAGTTAATTTTCTCAAGTTACATTCAATAAAAGTGCAACTGTACTTAAAGATGTCCTTGAGATGACTGCATGTAGGTTACTGGGTAGGAGGTCTTCTCGTGCCCTAACTTGGATGTTTGTTGTGCTGCCTCACAGGAATCCAGACAGACAGTGTACTCTCTGCAAGACTTCAGATAATAAGAATCTACATTCGAGAGGATGGTCGTCTTGTCATTGAATTCAAGACCCATGCCAAATTCAGAGGTTAACATCAGTCCTACTTTTTCCCAACTTTCATTATGAAAGATTTCAACCATACAAAATAATTGAATGAGCACTCTATGGTTCTGTGCATCTATAGGATGTCATCCCGGTGACCTCTTACTGGAGGCGGGGGAGAGGATAGAAAGGAGGGGATGGAGATTGTTAGGAGGATATGACATGTATAAAATAGAGAGGAAGAATGTCCTGTAACCGGGCAGGGAGAGCAGTGGGAGCTGCACATAGGTGGGCATGCAAATTTATGTGGGAATGTACATTTTCACTCAATCATAAAAAAAAGGTTAAAGGAATACAGTTAGAAACATAGACTCTCTACTTAGATTCAACACTTGTTAACATTTTGTTGTACATATATGTACACACATAGACTTTTTTTTTTTAACCATATCATTTCATGCCAATTTTCACCTAAATACTTCGGTGGACATCTCCTATGAATAAGGGGATTCTCTTATATAATTACAATACCATTATAGCATCCGCTCAACCACTATGCCACCAGGGTTTCCTGTAACATCCTCAGTACTTAATACTGAATCAATGATATCTTGTTCCTATTTATATTTTGCAAACCCTGGTAAAATAGTGGTCAACTGCTATGGCTGGTAACCAAAAGGTTGGTAGTTTGAATCCACCAAACCCTCCTTGGAAACTCAGTCGCATAATTTTTTTTCATGTGTTATATATTTATTTCATATCTGTTTATATAAAAGGAGCTGGATCCAGTCAAGGTCCACACATTGCATTTGGTTGTTATATCTCTTAATATCTAGAACAATATCCCTATTTTTATTTTTTCATGACAATATATCAGTGATATTTTTAGAGTAGAGGTATCCTGCTGATTAAATTTTACATTTTTAGTGATGTTTAGTGATTGTCCCCTTTCCATTTCCACAAGGTACGCTCATATTGTTTACAGACAACCTTAATCATAATGATTATCATGAGTAGGATGGTGAGCTGGGGTGAGAGTCCATGCTGTCTCAACCAGTGTGGAAGATATTCAGAGGAGTAGAGGGGTATAACCAATAATTCTTCAATAAAAGAACATCAGTTCTCACACTTTCATAGGGCTTCACCACAAGTACTGTTTAAAACTCACAAGCAAGTGCGGTGTATTTTCTCTTGAAACAGGACAGTTTGTGATGGAGCACCACACTCTCCCTGACGTGAAATCTTTCATATTGACTCCAGACCACCTTGGAGGTATTGAATTTGATCTGCAACTTCTATGGAGTGCTCAGACTTTTGATTCTCCATATCAACTCTGGAGAGCCACTAGCTCTTATAACAGGTAAATACAGGGATGGAGGCTTCCAGGGGGTGGTCTAGAATGCTTTCAGTTTCTTTAAGGAGCTTAGGAAACAGGTCTATCTTCAAAGGCTAGATTTCTGTTTTAAAAGAGGACTCCATGGGCCAAATAGGGTAGACATAACTTTCTGGAAAATATAAAAAGAAACAAATGTAGCTCAGAACACCTTCTGATGTATAAGCCAAGAAGTGCTGATTCAATTACAAGGGTAAGATCCGGAAGACCACACATCACTTTTACTTGTACCCCATTGGCTAGACTTAATCATGTGGTCACATTTACAGGCAAAGGAAGCTGGGAAATGTGTCAAGTTAAAACTCTAGTTAATAAATACTAAAGTATTTAGGGGAAAACTGGCCTTACATGGTGTGGCTGCAAAAAAACAGTGTGTATAAAAAGAACGGATGAGAAAAACCACAATTAAAACTATTACAATGAACTCCTAGGAATACATCCTAAAGAAGTAAGATAGTTCACATGAGTAGACATGAGCACACCCATGTTCCTTGCAGCATTAGTCACAATACCAAAAAGATGAAAACAAACTGAGTGTCTATAAGTGGATGAATGGATAAACTGTGGTACATACATACAATGGAATGCTGCGTAACAGTAAAGAACAATGATGCATCTGGGAAGCATCAGAACATGGATAAATCTGGAGGGCATTATGCTGAATGAAATAAGTCAAGAGCAAAAATATAAATACTGTATGATACCAGCATTATAAATCTTTGATGGTTACAAAGGATACAAGAGGTGGGGTAGGGAGGGAAAAACACTAAATAGGTAATAGATAAAAGATAATATTACCCAGTGCTGGAGAAGCCAGCACAACTTGACCAAGGCAAGATCATGAAAGCTCCATAAATGTATCCAAACTCCCGGAGGGACCAAATTACTGGGTTGAGGGCTGGGGACCATGGCCTCAAGGGGTATCTAGCTCAACTGGTGTAGCATGGTTTATAAAGAAAATGTCCGGTGTCTGAGTCTGATGAGTAGCACTGGGGTCTGAGTGGCCATCTGAGATGCTTGACTAGTACCACTTCATCTGGAGCAAGGGAGAATGAAGAAAATGAAAGACAAGAGGGAAAGATTAGTCCCGAGGACTTAGGGACCACAGTTACCATGTTCTCCAGCAGTTTGAGTCCAGTACACCTCAATGGTACCCAGCTACGACCACTCTCTGCTGTGCCAGGGATCACGATAGAGAATTGCTGACAGAACTGGAGGAAAACATAAAACAAAATTCTAACTCACAAAAAAAAATAAAAATAAAAAAACAGACCAGACTTACTTGTATGGCAAAGATAAGAAACCATGGGAGTGTGGCCCCCAAACACACCGAGCTCAGTACTTAAGTCTCTCGTAAGGTTCCCATTTCAGCCCGGTATTAGACAGGTCCATAAAACAAACATTAATACACATAGCTCAACCATGTCTGTGAGACTAAATGGGCCACACTAGCCCAGGAGCAAGGACAGGAAGGCAGGAGGGAACAAGAATGCTGCATAAATGGAAATGGGGAGCCCAAGGTCCAGAAAGGGAGAGTCTTCATGTGTCATGGGGTTGGCAACAAATGTCACAAAACAATATGTATATCAGTTGTTCAAGGAGAAACTAAATTGCTCCGTAAACTTTCACCTAAAGCACAATTAAAAGTAGTAATACTAATACTGAACTAAGGGAAAGAGAAAAAAAAATCAATGAACTAAGAGAAACAGAAAAAAAAAATTACCAAGATGCAGATAATGGAGTCTGCTATACGTATTATTATTATTATTATTCTCTTTTTATGGATTATAAAATTATGATCCATTGTTAGCATGAAAATCTTATTCCAGTTCTACTGTTAAAAACTGATAGGATCTAGACTTGGAAACAGATTTTATTAAGTTTCTTAGACTATATATACTTAATGTGTTAAGAATATGTCATCATTTTCAAAAATTTTCCATAATTACAAATTTGAGATTTTATTTCAGTGTTCTCTTTTTTTAAATAGTGATTCCTTTGACATCAATACATAATAGTCTTCAAGGAGATTCTTCACAGAGATTTAGGAGATTTTCATTTACTTGATCCTAATTTGTAAACAGAGAAGTTTTCTTCCTTTGATTCCTCTGTTGATTTCTCATTGCTGCTAGATAAAGTCCAGACTCTTTCTGTAGCACACAAAGCCTGCTCCTGCCCTCTAGCCTCATCTCAAAACTGGTCATCCCTCGTTAACTGTCTTACCGTTACCTGAGTGCACCAGCCCGTCTGTGCCTCTGTTGCTTTGAAATTCTCTCTGCCCAACCCGTGTTTCTTTCCTTCTGGAACACCCAAATTCCACTGAGATCTGGCTCAAAAACTGCCCCCTCTGTCATACCTTCCCTGTAAGTGCTAGAAGCTCCCTGTCATGGACTGCATTGTGTCCCCCAAAAATGTATGTATTGATTTGACTTGGCTATAAGTCCCCATAGGGTGCCGTACCTCCCATGTGTTGTGAATCCTGCCTCTGTGATGTTGGTGATGGGAAATGGGCAGCAGTTGTGCTGGTGAAGCAGGACTCAGGTGACCAGCTGTGGGAAGTAAGGGAGAGAAGTGAGCAGAGGGAGGTGGGATCCTAAACCACCAAGTTGGAGAGCAGAGCACGTCCTTTGGGCCTGAGGTTCCCGTGCTGAGATGCTCTCCTGGAACTCGGAGTTAGCTACTGAACTGTGACAGTTTCTCCTATTGAATGGACCTGTAACTCATAAATGGATTTGTGACTTACTGGACTGTGTCAATCAAGTTTCTCTTCATGAAAACACCCACTCATGGTATTTCCGTTCGCGCAGTACCAGGTGACCAAAACACTCCCTCCTTGTTCCCACTTTGTTCCAGCTTCTGCTGTAACACAGCTCATTGCATTGTCATGGTCCATTGGCTGGTTCCATTTTCCCCCAGATTGTGAGCTTCCCAGGGTAGAGGGTGTGTTCGGTTGACTTTGAACCTGCAGCAGCACAGGCTTTAGCACAGGGTGGTGGCAGTTAGGTGCTGGGGGCTCTGTTCCGGCTCATAGCAGCCCTGTGTACAGCAGGATGAAAGCCTGCCTCCTCCCTTGCCTTCCTCACAGTCATTGCTGGGTTTGAGCCCGTCCTTGCAGCCACTCTGCCACTTCATCTCGCTGAGAGCCTTCCTCTTTTTCACAGATCTTCTGCTTTACTGAGCATGAGATCTTTCTCTAAGGATTGGTTCCTTCTGATAATATGTTCACAGTAAGTGAGAAGTTTCACATCTTTATTTCTAAGGATTATTCTGGTTGTACTGCTCCCAAAACAGATTTGTGTGTGGCAGTCGTATATTCAATATTCTTAGCCAAGACCATAATTCAAAGACATCAGTGTTTCTTCAGTCTTTCTTATTCCTTGTTCAGCTTTTGCCTGCATATGGGGTGATTGAAAATACCTTGAGTCAAGGACGTCTTAATCCTCAAAGTGACATCTTTGCTTTCTGACACTTCAAAGGGATCTTTTACGTCAGGTTTGCTCAGTGCGGTACATTTGATTTCCTAACTGCTGCTTCCATGGGTATTGATTTTGGATCCAAGTAAAGATGAAATCTTCACGACTTTGATCTTGTCTCCATTGAACAGTGTTGCCTACTCCTCAAGCTGTGAAGATTTTTGCTTTCTTTATAGTGACATGTAATCGATACTGAAGGTTGTAGTCTTTCATCTTCACCAGTGAGTACCTTAAGTCCTCTTAACTTTCAGTAAGCAAGGTTGCATCATCTGCATGTCAGAGGTTGTTAGTACGTGTTTCATCTTGATGCTGCATTCTGTTTCATATAATCTGGCTTCTCAGATTATTTGCTGAGCATACAGATAGAATAAGTATGGCAAAAGTATACAATTCTGATGCTCACCTTTCCTGAGTGTAAACCACACAGTGTTTCCTTGTTCTGTTCAGATGCCTGCCTTTTAGTCTGCCATATGTTTCGTTAGGACATGGTAGGTACTAAATAACTTCTTCTAGGAGTTGACAGTGGGATCAATTAGTGGTTAACACAAATGATTAAAAGCAGTTAACTGGCTGATAACGAAGGGCTAGAGGTCTGACTCCAGCTAAAGATGCCTAGGAAGAAAGACCTGGTGATCCACTTCCAAAAAAATCAGCCATTGAAAATCATATAGTGTACAGTTCTGCTCTGACACACCTAAGGATGCCATGAGTCACAATTCACTTGATGGCAGTTGAACTGGTAGGAGCTTACAGTGGAGGTAAGGAGATAAAATAGATAAATGACAAAGCAAAAAGCAGCAGTGAGCATTCTGTGATAAATCCACTGTGAGAAATACAGCAAATCAAGACCAGAGTTGCTTAGAGAGGAGTGAGCCTGGTACAGGCTGGGGAGTGGTACAAGCTTCCCAGAGGAGGTGAGGCAACTTGTGTGATATGGGCAGTGTTTTGTTTTCAGACAGGAGATGAGAGGAACTGCATCTGGGACTGTGCTTGGCATGCTTTGCTGCTAGAGAGGAAACTGACCTCAGTAGTGCTAGGGATAAGAGAACAGCGGGACTGTGGGCTTGGCAGAGAACACAGTCTGTCCTGCAGTCATTCAGCAAATACTAATTACTAGGTGTCAGGCAGGTTCTGCACACTGGGACAACATTGGTAAATAGAGCAGAGCTCCGCACTCAGTGCTTCCAGTCAAGTAACACACACAACAGTAAACATCGCAAGAAAGTTGAGCACACATCAGAATGTGGTAGGTGCTGTGGAAAAATGAATGTATGGAAAGGGGAAGGGAAATCAGTAGATGCTACTATAATTTAATTAGAATGTTGAGAGTAGGCCTGGGTAAAAAGATACATTTGAGCAAAGACTTGAAGGGAATAGAGAAATCAGCCATGCGATAACTGGAGGAAGAAGGTTTCTGGCCAGCATCCCAAGGTGACAGTGTGCCTGATCTGCTCAAGGAACAGCAGAGAGGTCAGTGTGGCTGAAGAGGAGAGTGAGGGAGGTGGAGGGTAACAGGAAGTCAGATCAAAGAGTTGAGGAGGTGGGGCTGGGGCCACCCATGCTGGACCTTGTGGCTAAGGTAGGGACTTTGGCTTTTACTCAAGTATAGTAAGGACAGCTGCTTCAGAGTTTCAGTGGAGGAATGACATGATCTCGCTTCATGTTTTGAAAGAGCCAGGGATAAATGGTTCTACTTAATCAGCTACTTGTATTAATTAAGGGTCACTACTCATGTTATGGAGCCCTGGTAGCAAAGTGCTTAAGAGCTTGATTGCTAATGAAAATGTCAGCGGTTCAAATCACTAGCTACTCCTTGGAAACACTATGTGGCGGTTCTACTCTATTCCAAAGGCAGTTCTACTCTACTCTATTTCCAAAGGGGTAAAGTTCTTAGAAACAACTTCAGTGGGTTTTTGTTGTTGTTGTTGTTTATTTATATTAAAAGGAGCCTTAGTGGTGCAGTGGCAAAGCACTCACCTGCTAACTGAAAGGTTTTTGGTTCAAACCCACCAGACCCTTTGTAGGAGACAGCAGTCAGCTTCTGTAAAAACTGTAATCTTGGAAACCCGGTGGGGCAGTTCTGCCCTGTCCTGTGGAGTCACTGTGAGTCGGAATGGACTTGACTGCAATAGGTTTTTGAGGGGTTCTTTTTTTTTACTCATTTTATGCATTTGTGTCAATTTTCTTTTAATTTGAGTGATATTCAAGATCTCATTTACTGTTAAACAAGAGCTTTGGAGGATCATAAAGGAAAATGGGACACATGAGACTGTCAGAGCAGGAAGGAGGTTAGAAACCAAAGCCACTGTCTTAGTTTCTTAGTGCTTTTACAACAGAAAGGGCCCTGGTGGGTGATTTTAACAAACAAAAATTTATTATCTCACAGCTTACAAGGCTGGAAAGCTGAATTCAGGGCACCAGACCTTCGGGAAGGCCTTTGTTTCCCTGTCAACTCTGGGGAAAGGTTCTTGTCTCTTTTCAGCTTCTGCTCTTCAGTTCCCTGGCATCTGTCTTCATGCCTTGTTCTTCCTTGCTTCTGTGCCTAATCTGCTCTTTTGATGTTTCAAAAGTGATTGGCTTAAGACATCCCCTACAGTGCTGTGGCCTCATCACCATAACACAGTAAACTCTGTTCCCAAATGAGATTACATCCATAGTATAGGGGAAGGTCGGTGTTCCAACCCGTATGTTGGGGAGACACAATTCAATCCATAAAAACTCTGAAATGTTAAAGATCATACAACTGATTTATAGTCCTATATTATTCCATTAAAGAT
Organism: Heterohyrax brucei; assembly: GCA_028571685.1. Lineage (NCBI taxonomy): Eukaryota > Metazoa > Chordata > Mammalia > Hyracoidea > Procaviidae > Heterohyrax > Heterohyrax brucei. Next base: position 112,604,386 of record CM053143.1, on the reverse strand, counting down.
GGGTCATGAAAGTTTTATTTGTATTTTTTTACTAAATTTTTGCTATTGCTTTACTAATTTAAAATAAAAAAATACTGGTCGGTGAATGAAACAGCCAGTGTCGAGCACTGTTCCCAGATAATTAAGATTCACAGCACTACACTCTTCACTCAATGGATGGCAGCCTCCCAAGGCCCTTGAAGAATTTCCCTGAAGTGTCTTGGTGTCTGGCTGCCTTCCAGGCAACCTGCCAGGGCTGGCGCTGCTGACCAGTGACAAGCGTGGGAAATGAAGTAGGCGAGGGGCACAGAGGCTCCACATTCTCTGTGTCACTCCCTAGAGAATCCTGTGCCCCACCACAAACAGGAAAGATCTCAAGGAGTAGTCTCCTAGGAGAAGGGATGCTGTTCTTCCACTTTGTAAAGATTGCTGCTGTAGAATTAGAGAGGCAGGGAAGGAACAATTTGCATAAAGTGGACTCTGGTCCATGACAACATCATGCACATCAAAGTAGAACTGTCCCCCTTAGGGAGAGTTCTCAGTGGCTATGATCTTTCGGAAGTGGATCACCAGGCCTTTCTTACAAGATGCCTCCAGGTGGAGTCAATCCTGCCAGCCTTTCTTTTTGATTAGCAGCTGAGTGCTTTACCATTTGCATCACCCAGGAATTCTACAATTAGGGAAAAATAAAAAAAAAATTTTAAAAACCCATTGAGTCTACTCCAACTCATAGAGATCCTATAGACAGAGTACGGCTGCCCCATGGAGTTTCTAAGGAGTGTCTAGCAGATTTGAACTGCCAGCTTTTTTGGTTAGCAGCTGTGTACTTAACCACTACGCTACCAGAATTTCCAGAATTAGGGAAAGGAGCCTCAAAACTGAGTGTTGTGGGAGAGTTCTCCTGGGGACTGTTTCCATTATACTCTTGGGAAGTGCCATGTAATCATGAAGCATTTGATGCCTCTTCTGTCAGAGCAGCAATAGCCATGAGCACATCTCAATAGACAAATGCTTCTGTATTTGATGGTGTACTGAACAAGGTGTCAGTCAACAAGAAACTCGAAACAGAAGTTGCCAAAGAAGTCTCATGGAAGTCTAAAGAAAATGGCCAGTTCTCTTTTGCCTTCTCCTGAGTCTTCAGTTGTTAAGAAGCCATATACCTTTCTCTGCTCTTCTCATGAAAAGGACTTGCGTAGAAGAAAATGGGTTAGAATAATTAGAGATGAATACCTGAAAATTGTGTTGGCAGAATCATAGTTGTTGGACGTGAGGCATGTATTCCATATGATGTCTGCTTTTTGAAGTTACTGTGTTTCTAGGTAACTAAGGAATCTGTAAAGTGTTCCTTATGACCATGGCCTGCTCTGTTTACAGGAAGGACTACTCAGGAGAGTACACAATCTACCTGATCCCTTGTACGGTGCAGCCCACACAGCCATGGGTGGACCCAGGAGAGAAGCCTTTGGCCTGTACTGCACATGCCCCAGAAAGGTAGGGCAACTCATCAGCCCATTCCATGTCGCACCTTGGACTGTCTGCCCCTGTGCCATGTGCTCATTCATTCAACTGGTATTTATTAAGAGCTTAACCATGTGCTTTGCTCTGGTGTAGGTATTCAGGTTATAGTGTTAGATTGTAGGGGGTGGGCCAAAAGGAGGGTTTTACTTATGGTTTAGGTGGCAAATAATTTCCAAATGTTTGTAGGATGGTGGGAATAACTCAAAAGAGGGGAAATTTGGATGATGCAGGGGAAAAGTTGCAGAGCAGTGTCCTTGAAAACAGGCAAGGGTATGGGACCATTGCATGGCTGGAAGCGTTGGGCTTAGCTGAAAGCATAGAGAGTCTATCCACTGAAAGGAAGGAAGCCAGAGTTCACGGATACAGACAATAGTGGAGTTAGTAGATCTGGAGAGAGTGGATGACAGAGTCAGCATCTAATTGGATCTGTTTTCTCTGTGAAATGAGAAGGCAGGCATTAGCTGAAAGTGAGGAGCTTTTGAAGTTGATACAAGAAGAGGAAGTGAGAGTCACCTCAGAAAGAGGAAAGTAAGTTTATGACAGGGTTACACATAGTAATAGGTTAGACAGTGCTAAGAACCCAAGCGAGTATTGTTTTGTTTGTTAACTGGGATATAATTGACATAAAATAAACACATACTTAAAGTATACAATTTGTTAAATTTTGACACATGTAGCCAATCATTAAACATTACCTCAATAAAGATAGTGAACATACCCATTACCTCTGTATATTTCCTCCAGCCATCACATAATCCTCTCTTTCCCCTAGTCTTTAATATGATTATTAATGACTGAAGATTTTTAACAGCTTCTTCAGTCTGAAACTGATGGAACATGCAATCAGGATGCATTGATAATTGCTGGTGACTAGAATGCAAAAGCTGGAAACAAAGAAGAAGGATAGGTAGTTGGAAAATATGGCCTTGGTAATAGAAATAATGCCAGAGATTGCATGATAGAATTCTGCAAGACTAACAACTTACTCCTGGTAAATACCATTTTTAACCAACACAAATGGTGACTGTACACATGGACCTCACCAGATGGAATACACAGGAACCAAATAAACTGCATCTGTGGAAAAAGACTATTGAAAGCTCCATATCAGCAGTCAGAACAAGACCAAGTGCTAACTGTGACACAGATCATGAATGGCTGATATACAAATTCAAATTGAAACTGAAGAAATTAGAACAAGTCCCTGAGAGCCAAAGTACGACCTTGAGTATATCCCTTCTGAGTTTAAAGACCATCTCAAGAACAGACTGGATGTGTTGTCCACTAATGACTGAGGACCAGATGAACTGTGGAATGGCATCATCCATGAAGAGAGTAAGAGGTCATTAAAAAGACAAGAAAGAAAGAAAGAAATGGGAACTATTAAAAATCAAACACTTTTGCTCATCCAAAGACTTTATTAATAGAATTAAAACACCCACAGAATGGGAAAAAATATTTGGCAACTCTATGTCAGACCGATGCCTGATCTCCATAATCTATAGGATACTACAAAATATCAAGAAGAAGAAGATAAACCATCCAATTAAGTGATGGGCAAAGCAGATGGACAGACATTTCACTAAAGAGGAGATCCAGGCAGCCAAAAAACACATGTGGACATGTTCATGATCTTTAGTTATTAAAGAAATTCAAATCAAGACTACAATGAGATACCATCTCACCCCAACAAGATTGGCCGTGATCCAGAAAACACAAAACAACAAATGCTGGAGAGGCTGTGGAGAAAGAGGAACCCTCCTACACTGTTGGTGGGGTTGCAAAATGGTAAAGCCTCTTTGGAAAGCAATCTGGCACTTCCTTAAAAAAAATGGACATCGATATACCATTTGACCCAGTAGTTCCACTACTTGGAATATATCCTACAGAATCAAGGCCTTTCACACCAACGGACACATGCACCAGAATGTTTATTGCAGCACAGTCCACAACAGCAAAAAGATGGAATCAACTCAGATGCCCAACAATAGAAGAATGGATAGGTAAAACTGGTACATATACTCAGTGGAGCACTACACAATGATAAAGAATAACGATGATTCCAGGAAACATCTCCTAACCTGGTTTCAACTGGAAGACATGTTGAGTGAAAGTAGTCAGTGACAAAAGGACAAATATTGTATGAGACCTCTACTATAAGATCTCAAAAACAGACTTGTGTATAGACGAAAAGACTCTTTGACAGCTGCAAGGAGAGGAGGGAGGGAGGGTAAGGGGGGAGGATTTAGTTTAGATAGTTGCTAGAAATATGGTTGGGAGAAAGCAATGATAACACGTTAGAAGCAAGACCAATATTAAGTGGACTTCAGCATAACTTGAGTACTCCTTCCATTTTAACCCAATATTGCAAGGATAGAGTAGCTGGGGCGGGGAGCAGGGGACCATGCTCTTAGGCAAAATCGAGGCCAATTGGCACAACTAGCATTTTGCTAGGAGAGCTCTCTGCACCTCACATTGGTGAGTGGTTTCTGGGGTCTTAAAAGCTGCCAAGCTGCCATCCGAGGACACAGCAAATGGTCCCAACTCAGCAGGAACGGATGCTCACCGAGGACCAAAATGACAAAAAGCAGAGAGACCCACAAGAGTGGGTGCCTTCATCTACTTGGGACCGGAAGAACCGGATGGTACCCGGCCACCACCAGTGATAGCCACTATGGAGCTCACAGAGAGGCGTCTCACTGGTAACACAAGAATAAAAAGGGGTGCATCCTGAGGTCTCCACTAAAAGACCTCAATTGATGGTCCAGCGGTTTCGGGGTTCCCCTGAGAGCATGGCCCCTGACCCTGATGTTGCCGTTACCCATAAATTCTAACGAAGGTCCACTCTTTGGACAGGAATGGATTGGACTTGACAATGCAGAGTGACCATATATTGGTTACACTTTATGGTTCTATACATCCATAGGATATCATCCTGTTGAGCTCTGGCTGGAGGAAGGAGAGTGGGTGGAGAGGAGGGGAAAGGAGGCTGTTGGGAGGATGAGACATGTATGGAGCAGAGAGGAATAGTGTGCTGTCACCGGACAGGGAGAGCAGTGGAAGCTGCATATAGGTGGGCATGTACGGGAATGTACATTTTCATTCAGTCATGTTAAATAAAAAAAATAAAAAAAAAAAAAGACAAGAAAGAAAAGATCAAATTGGATGTCAGAAGAAGCTCTGAAACTTGCTCTCAAATGTTGAGCAGCTAAAGCAAAAGGAAGAAATGGTGAAGTAAAAGACCTAAAGAGAAGATTTCAAAGAGCAGCTCGAGAAGACAAAAGAAAGTATTATAATGACATGTGCAAAGAGCTGGAAGTGGAAAACCAGAAGGAAGGAACACATTCTGCATTTCTCAAGTTCTGAAAGAACTGAAGAAAAAATTCAGGCCTCAAGCTGCAATGGTGAAGAATTCTATAGGAAAACTGTTAAACGACTCAGGGAGCATCAAAAGAAGGTTGAAGGAACACACAGAGTCATTATACCAAAAAGAACTGGTCAATGTTCAGCCATTCGAAGAGGTAGCATATAATCAGGAACCAATGGTACTGAAGCAAGAAGTCGAAGCTGCACTGAAGACATTGGCAAAAAACAAGGCTCCAGGAACTGATAGAATATTAGTTGAGATATTTCAGCAAACAGATGCAGCGCTGGAAGTGCTCGCTCATGTATGCCAAGAAATTTGGAGGACAGCTACTTGGCCAACTGACTGGAAGAGGTCAGTATTTATGCCCATTCCAAAGAAAGGGGATCCAACCAAATGTAGAAATTACCAAACAACATCGTAGATATCATGCACAAGTGAAATTTTGCTCAAGATCAAAAGCAACTGCAACAGTATATTGACAAGGAACTGCCAGAAATTCAAGCTGGATTCAGAAGAGGATGTGGAACCAAGGATATCATCACGACCGTTTGATCTTGGCTGAAAGCAAAGAATACCAGCAAGATGTTTACTTGTGTTTCATCAACAATGCAAAAAAAATTCAACTGTGTGGATCATGCTAAATTATGGCTAGCATTGTGGAGAATGGGAATTCCAGAACACCTAATTGCTCTTAAGGAATCTGTATATGAAACAAGAGGCAGTCGTGCAAATGGAATAAGGGGACACTGCATGGTTTAAAATCAGGAAAGGTGTTCATCAGGGTTGTATCCTTTCACCACACCTTTTTGATCTGTATGCTGAGCAAATAATCAGAGAAGCTATTTTCTAGGAAGAAGAGCAAGATGTCAGGATTGGAGGATGACTCATTAACAACTTACATAATGCAGATGATACCACCTTACTTACTGGAAGTGAAGAAGATTTGAGACACTTACTGATGAAGATCTAGGACTGCAGCCTTCAGTATGGATTGAACCTCAACATCAGGAAAACAAAAATCCTCACAACTGACCAGTAAGCAACATTTTCGTAAATGAATAAAAGATGGAGATTGTCAAGGATTTCATTTCACTTGGGTCTACAGTCAATGCCCATGGAAGCAGGAATCAAGAAATCAAAAGATGCATTGCACTGGGAAAATCTGCTGCAAAGGACCTCTTTAAAGTATTCAGAAGTAAAGATGTCACCTTGAAAACTAAAATGCACCTGACCCAAGCCATGGTATTTTCAGTCACATCATATGCATGTGACAGCTGGACAGTGAACAAAGAAGACAGAAGAAGAATTGATGACTTTGAACTGTGGTGCTGGAGAAGAATGTTGAATGTACCATGGACCTCCAAAGAACAAACAGATGTGTTCTGGAAGAAGTACAACCAAAGTGCTCCTTGGAAGCAAAAATGGCATTACTACATCTTACATACTTTGGACATGTCAGGAAGGATCCATCCCTGGAGAAGGACATCATGCTTGGTAGAGCAGAGTTAGTGAAAAAGAGGACAACCCTCGATGAAATGCATTGACACAGTGGCCACAGCAATGGACTTAAGCATAAAAGCGATTGTAGGCATGGCTCAAGACCAGGCAGTGTTTCGTTCTGTTATTCATAGGGTCACTATGAGTCAGAACCGACTCAATGGCACCTAACAACAACACAATCATTAGTATGTTTCCTGTCCCTGTGGGTTAGCTAACATTTTCTAGAATTTTATATAGAAAACATCATATGATGTGCAATCTTTTTCTCTCCTTTCATTTGGTGTGATTATTTTGAGATTTATCCAGATTATTGTGTATAAATCTGTTTCTTCTATTATTACTGAGTAGCTGGAGTATTGCATGGTGTGGAGATACTACCGCTCATGGATCAGTTTATTCACTATAGGCATTTGGGTTGTTTTTAGTTTGGGGTGATGATAATTAAAGCTGCTGTGAACATTCATGTTTATGTTTTTGTATGGACATGTGCTTTCTGTTTTCTTGTAAAAATGCATGGAAATGGAATGATTGGATCATGCAGTAGATATATGCTTAACTTTTTAAAAAACTGCTCAACTGTTTTTCCAAAGTGTTGGTAAATATGTAACTGTGAGTGTACCTTCCCACCATCCGTGCCTAGGTGTCCTCGTTCCTTTGCATTCTTGTAAAAGTGGTCAGGGAGACTGGAGTGGCTGAAGAATCAATCAGTGGGAGGAGAAAAGAGATGAGCTAGAAGGAGGGGCACTGGAAAGGTGGCGGTTACAAAGTGAAGTACTGGAAAGTGAGATTTTTGGAAGTGGCACATGGTATAACTAGGAAGAGGAGGTGGCTGCAGTGGGGTAGAGAAGAAGTTGTTTGGAGATGATAAAGGAACTGAGAGACTAGGGTATCAGGTGTTTTGACTCAGTGAAGGTTGAAATCACCAAGATTGATGACAGGAGCACTGCTAGAGAGCACCATAGTCATCCCAGTGAGGGAGGGGGTAACCAGGAAAATGGTAGCTAGCCACAGTAGGGAACAATGAGGAGGTATAATCTGATGGAATATACTGTGAAATTTTTATTCATTTATCAAATGTTTTAATTATGAAATATTTCAGATAGACAAAAGACCATATATAATGAATATATAAAGTATAAAAAAAAAAAACTATAAATTAACCACCCACATCAAGAAGTGTAATGTTACCAGTACCTTTGAAATACCCTCTGTTTCTCAGTCCAGTCACATTCTCATCCTCTTCCCCATTAAGGTAACCAGTAGCCTGATACTTGTGTTTATCCCTTGTCTCCATTTGTGGTTTTACTTCATATATACTTGTACATGATTTACATGTTTCTGAAGTTTATATATAAATTTTATGCTGACTCTGTTCTCCAACTTTCTTTGTTGTTGTTGTTGTTGATTGAATGGTTTGATTTGTGCTGATTTGTGTAGCTGTATTTCATTTTTCTCTGTGGTAAAGTATACACAGAAGGAATATTCCACAGTTTATTTAACTGCTCTGTTTGGCTTATGGAGCCCTGGGGTCCAGTGGTTAAGAGCTAGGCTGGTAACCAAAGCATTGGCAGTTTGAATCTACTTGGAAACTCTATTAAGCTACTCTGTCCTTAAAGTCACTGTTAGTCAGAATTGACTCAACAGTATTTGGTTTGGTTTATTTGGTGTACAATTCTAGATATTTTCAGTTACAGAGAATGTTTATACGTATATAACTATATATATGTGTGTGTGTGTATATATGTCTCTTGGTGCATATGTGTAAGAAGAGTTATCCAGGGTAGTTGCTGGGTTGCTTGAAGAGGCAAAGGTGCAATGGCTTAAAATGGAGAAGAGCAAGGATGACACAAACCCCAAATCCAGGCTGAGTGCTATGTGGGTGTGGGAGGCTGCGGGGGGCAGAGAGTCATAAGGACGCAGAGGCATCGAAGTGGAGTATCCTTACCTTCATCAAAGGAGCTTGGGGGTGCACTGGTTAAGCAGTATTGGGCTGCTAATTTAGAGGCTGGCAGTTTGAACCCATCCAGCGACCCTTCAGGAGAAGGACCTGGTGATCTATTCCTGTAAAGATCACAGCCTCGATGGGGCAGTTCTCCTGTCTCTTGGAGTTACTGTGAGTTAAATATTGACTGGAGGGCACCGAACAATGACCTTACAGTAGGGAGATCTTTACTTGTGGATTCCCCATTATTCCCTTCCCCTGGCCCTAACCTTGCATTTGGTCATCTTTTTGTCTCCAGTGATAATCTCAAAACAAACAGACCAAAAATCCCTGCCACAGAGTTGACTCTGACTCATAGTGACCCTAAAAGATGGAGTAGAACTGCCCTATGGGGTTTTCAAGTGAATTTGAACTGCTCAACTTCTGGTTAGCAACTGTAGACCTTAACCGCTCCGCCACCAGGGTTTCGCCGGTGCAATAGAATTGCAACACAAAAGACTCAAGACTGAATCAGGGAATTTAGACTTGATTCACAGGAGTTGTGTCTCATGATTTCTTTGTGTGTGTGAGGTTTGACATACCTTAAAAACTAATAAATAGTAATTTTGGTTTTATTATTCACTCAATTTAGTCAGTAAATATTTAGTGTCTACGTTAACACAAGTTGGAATCCACTTGGGTTTTTGTTGTTGCTGTTTGTTTATGAAAGAGTTCTAAAGATTAGTTAAATTATAGTGCTGATTAACTTCATAATGACTAAACTAATAAAGTCCCTTTCCCACACACAGTTTTTTTCAGTAAATATTTAGTACCTACCACAAAGTGCTGTTCAGAGTCTTGAGAGGGGTGGGAGGGGGCCACTGGAATGATGTGTGCAAAGTTAACCCTGCTCTCAAAGTGCTCTTGTTCCTCCTCCATTTAGATTTCTGATACCCATTGCATTCCAGCAGACCAACCGTCCTGTGCCAGTTGTCTATTCTCTCAATACTGAATTTCAGCTCTGCAATAATGAGAAAGTGTTCCTAATGGATCCCAACACGTCTGACATGTCACTGGCAGAAATGGATTACAAAGGAGCCTTCTCAAAAGGTAAGCTTCTTTCTGTCACCTGCAGAACTTGAGAATCTTTAGGGTAAGTCCCTAGACCAGTTTCTCTGCTCCTCTTCAGTTTTTAGTCAGCTCGCCAGTGAAGATTCCCCTAGGACTGGTTCCAGAGAGGTCAAGGTTGAACCAAGGAACAGACCCTATTCTTCCTTCACAGTGTTTCAGAGGATTGCATCCTGGGTGTAGATTCCAGCATTACAATGATAGGCGAGGTAGCACCGTGCTCATTAGACGGAAGAATAGTGAGACTTCATCTTGCTAACTCTGGACATATCGTCCGAAGAGCTCAGTCACTAGAAAAGGACAGCATCTTTATTTAGTAGTGAGTCAGAATGAGGGAATCCTCAGTGAGATGGACCAACGCAGTTCCAGCAACAGGGGTCTCAGACGTATCTGAGATGGCAAAGATGGCTCAAAACCAGGCAGCTTTGTTCTGTTCGAGAGAGGGTTATCATGAGTGGCAGCTGACTCAGTGGCAACTGGTACTACCATGAGCACATGGGAAAGTAATGATCTGGTGGGTGAGAAGACTGCAGTCTCCCACCATACTCCAACACACAGTCTAACTTTGGGTAAATTGCTTTCCCTTTCAGGTCCTCAGAGAGCTAACAATACCACCACCCCCTGCCTCAAAGGGATGGCAAACATATGTGTCCTTTCCACCATCCTTTCTGTTCTTCAGATGGTCCCTCTGCCCTGTCCTCACCTGAAATGTGGTTCCCTTGACCTCAGAAAGCTAGCTCCTCCTTGCCATTCAGTCCTCTACTTAAATGTTACCTCCTCAAAGAGGCTTCTTCGGACTACACCAGGCAATAACGTAGGCCTTTGTATCGTTTGCTTTCATAGCACTCTGCTCATTTCTTGTAGTACCTAATCATAGTTTTTAATATTATGTAATATACATAGTATACATTTGATTGATTGCTTATCTTCACTGCTGGAGTGTAAGTTCTGTGAGAACAGAAATTTTCATCAAATATCAAATTTAGATCCTGTACTACCAGTACCTAAGTACACAATAATTATTTGTTGCAAGAATAAATGAATTGATCAGCCACCTATCTTTACTCTCTCTGTTTCTTCTTGTAGCTTTTATTGTATTTAATCTCTCTATAGCTAAGTCTTTTCTCTCATCCTTAACTCATTCAAGTCTTGTGAAGATTGGACTGGATTCTAAGACATAAAATGATACTGATGAAGACTGTATTTCTTGGCTTAAGTAGATACATGATAGGGGAGAGGGGGACAGGAACTGGTTGAATGGACATGGGAAATACAGGATGGAAAGGAGGAGTGTACTGTCACAGGGTGGAAAGAGCAAGTAGAGTTACACAGCACTGTGTGCACGGGGTTTTGTGTAACCAATTCACTTGGATGGCAAGCTTTCACTTAAAGAACAATAAAATATCTTTTTTAACTGTGAGTAAGTGGAAGTTTACAATCTAAATCAATTTTCCATGTAAAACCCCAAGCACTCACCTCTCGCCAACTGTGTCTGCTCTCCTCACCCTGTGACAGCACACTCTTCTTTTCTACTCTTCACTTCCAGTATCCTCTAAGCCAACACTTGTCTCCTCTTCTTCACCCTCTCCTGCCACCTCTAAAAAGAAACCACTAGGACAGCCTCATATATATTAAACCATAAAGTACACACACCATCTGCATCACTCTGTGTCCCCAGGTCAAGCCCATGCAATAAAATATTAAAAAACAAACAAAACAAAACCTCAAGTTCTGTCCATTACAGGGAAAAAAAAATCTTTGACTCTGTCCTCTCAAACATCAACCCTGTTTCTCATTTTTCCCTTCTTTGACGAACTTCTAAAGAAGCGCGGTCTCCATGGCTGCTCCACACAGCCACTACTCTGCCTGTGTTTGGTTTCTTCTCTGACATCCCTTTGCCTCTCTGACCTCGTGTCGTTCTCCAGCCCGTCTCTGTCCTCGGCATCTTCCATGTTGCTTGGCAGTGTCCTGGTCTCACTCTTGCTGCTGTACCTCTGGTTCTGTCTCCTCCATCCCCATGGCTTTGACCATGCATTTACTCTGAACTTCCTAAACTTCTACTACCCCTCAGCTATTTCATAAAATCTGACCACTTCCTTGATCTTTCCTGAGCTTTATTGATTTCCACATTTCCACCGAACCTCTTCAAGTGGAGATGTCTTTCAGACACCTTGAGATATCAAGGATATGACTTCATATCATCTCCTTCTAAACATTCACCTCTTCCCGCATCCACTACCCCATTGATTGGGTGACCACCCTCCCAGGTGCCCCAGCCAGAAACCTCAGGGCTGTCCTCAGCTTCCCCTTGCCTTTCACATTTCTTCTAAGATAAATGGAATCTTGCTCTTAGACTTTTCTTGAATTCATCCACTTGCCTCATAGCTGCTTTTAAGTACCTGTTTCCCACTAGGGCTTAGTGGTTAAGGGCCACATCTACTAACCAAAAGGTCAGCAGTTTGATATACCAGGTGCTCCTTGGAAACTATGGAGCAGTTGTTCTCTGTCCTATAGGATTTCTAAAAGTCAGAATTGACTTGACAGCAACAAATTTGTATTTCCTACTAGAATATTATAGTCCTAGACATGGTCTCTATGACTCTAGTCTCTTTGACTTTGGTCATTTCTCTGTGTTTCTAAAACTGAAGTGTGTTGATATTCCACCCTACTTTAAGTGTGTTCCTAGTTGCTGACATACGGAGGACTGCAGTCCTCCACCTGGTGAGTCTCTGCCCAGGAGCCTCTCATGGCAGGCCCTCTATACATCCTCCACTCGAGTCACCACTGACTTACTCAGGGCCCCATGGTGGGCGTCAGACATGAGCTGTGGAGTCAGAGACGTTGTTTGCACACCCTGGTCTATCCCTGTCATAGCTGTGAAACTTAAACAAGTTACTTAAAATGGGAATAATAATCAAGCCCATTTCGGTTCTTGAGAGGATTAAATAAGAGTGTAGGTAAAGAATTTGATATTTTAGCAAGCACTAGGGAAGCAGTCTTCACACACAGACTACGTACTCTTCCACCATTGCAGATTTTGTACACGTACTTTCTTCCACCAAGAATGCCCTTCCATGCCTCTCCCTCCCTAGAAGCTCTACCTAACTGAAACCTTAAGCTCTTCTGTGTTTCTCACCAGGCAGATTTCTGGGCTCACCTGTATGCTTATTTTTAACGTTATGTGCCGCCTTCTATCATCAAAGTTAACAGTACAGTGCCACAGTGATTAAGGGTGTGTGCTTTAGAGCCAGACTACCTTGACTTTGAATTCCATCCCTGCCACTAACCTTGCTACCTTCAGCAAGTCACTTAACCACTTGCTGCCCCTCTTTCGTCACCTGTATACTGGGAGAATGATGTGAGTTACCACACATAGAGAACTTAGTACAGTACTGGCAATATGAGTTTGATAAATGTTTGCTATTTTTGTCAGTTGCTTTGCTTCTATTTCTGTCCTCCCAGCTCCGCCTCACTCACCTCTGCATTCCTTGCCCTCTCGCTGTCCTCCACCCCACTCACCTTTGCATCCTTACATGTAACAGTGCTCGGCATGTCTTAGATGTGTATTCATGCCCACTGAATGAAAGAAGCAATGCATGAATGAATGACTGTCTTCAGGGCACATGGAATCATAGAATTCTTTATGGAAAGGTACTTTTGACTCTAAGAGGGCATGATAAAGCCTTTCTACCCTTGCCTCCCCCCAACCCCTTAATCCAAAAGTCTGACCTAACTGATGCCTGTCTTTTCAGGTCAAATCCTTTACGGCCGAGTACTTTGGAATCCAGAACAAAACCTCAATTCTGCGTACAAACTCCAGCTGGAGAAAGTCTATCTTTGTACTGGCAAAGATGGCTATGTGCCTTTCTTTGATCCCACGGGAACCATCTACAATGAGGGGCCACAGTATGGTTGCATTCAACCTAACAAACGCCTGAAACACAGATTCCTGCTGCTGGTAGGTTCGCTGTGCATGTTCAAGGGCTGACACCCCAGGCTTGGTAGATTTCTTCAGCAATGACTTCTGTCTACAGATGATATAAAAAGCATCACTTTTAATGGCTTTCTCTCTCTCTCCTTTTTCTGTTTCTCTATGGTATAGTGGTTAAGTACTACAGCTGCTAACCCAAAAGGTCAGCTGTTCAAATCTGCCAGGCACTCCTTGGAGAAGCTATGGGACAGTTCAGTTCTGGCCTATAGGGTTGCTATGAGTTGGAATTGACTAGACAGCAGTGGATTTGGTTTCTCAGGTTCTCTGATCAGCTACATTCTAGTACATATTACCCAGTGTGAGATTATGTGAGTAGCAAAAACAAACTATTACTAATGCCCTTAGGGAAGCAGTCCCTGAGTGGTGTCAATAGCTAATGTATTTTACTTGTCTGCTAATCAAAAAGTTAGATTCAAGTCCAGGTAGAGGTACCTCGGAAGAAAGGCCTGGTGATTTGCTTTTGAAAAATCAGACATTGAGAATCCTTTGAAGCAAAGTTTCACTCTGACACATAGGGTGTTGCTAGGAATCAGAGTTAACTCAGTGGTGACTGACTGAGGAAGTATGGTCCAGAGACTCCTGAGTGCTCCCAAGACTTTCACAGAGTCCAGAGATCAAAACTACATTTTAATAATGTTTGCCTTTTTCACTCATTCGCTCTTAAGTGTAGAGAATATCAAAAGTTTCTTGACATAGTTTCGGATTCCACATTGTAACTAATCTTTTAAAAACTGCCATTTGTTGAGTTTTGATATAAAAATAATAGATTTCTAAAAAAGATATTATAATTTTCCCTTTTGTAACTTACACCACTGTGTGAAGCCAGATTTTCTCCATATACATCAGCCAAGTGAACATATGACACTCAAGTGATTAAACACAGAGGCAATTTTGAGAATCCAGTAAATAATGTAAAATAATACCACATTTTTTAGAAGGAGAGAAAGTGTGTATAGGTATTTTCATTAAAAATAGGTTATTTATGGTAACAATTTTATTATTTTTATTTTTAAATGAAATTATTTTCTAATGGCTCGGTTTTAACTTTGTAATGCAGTAAGTATTGATGGATATAAACAAAAGCTCTTAGGAAGATCTTTGATTTTTAAGTATATAAATGATCCTAACCACATTGGTTAGCCTACTCAGCTGCTAACTGAAAGCCCATCCAGAGGTGCCCCATAAGAAAGGCCTGGTGATCTTCTTCCCAAAAATTGCTATTAGAAACCCTAAGGAGCATAATTCTGCTCTGACACATATGGGATAGCCATGAGTTAGAATCGACTCAGCAGCACCTAGTCAAAGGTCCTCAGAATGGTTGGTTTAGGCTTTTCCATTCTTGGTCTTTGAAATCACAGAAGCTACCAAATAATACTTCCTTCCACACCCTCTCCCCTACCCAGTGAAGAGAGCAGTAGTTGCCCATTTCACAGATTTTCAGGAAGGGCTCTGCAACACATACTTCCCTGACACAACCTGAAGTGGGAGTGGAGGATCCTTCTCTCCTCCCATGAGTGCCACCAGCCAATAAGTCTCACCATTCTAAATTTTACATCCCTTTTTTCCTGAAATTCTAGGATCGCAGTCAGCCAGAGGTGACTGATAAATACTTCCATGACGTACCTTTTGAGGCCCACTTTGCCTCTGAGTTGCCTGATTTCCGTGTGGTCAGCAGCATGCCAGGAGTGGATGGGTTTACTCTAAAAGTGGACGCACTCTACAAGGTAAGTTTGGTCAGAAGAATGGAAGCAGAGGGCCAAGGCCACTTTAAAGGTGGCAGAAATGATTGCTGCAATCATCTGTGACCTGCCAGTTTGTTTTTATAGCATTCTTGCTGGCTGGTCATTTTTTTGTTGTTGTTTATATAAGTTGGTCATGTCCTCAACATTTTCACTGTCCATGCACAGTTGACCAGAGCAATTATAAAATTCTTTAATCTGAATATAGTCACTTGTCATTGTGATCATCAGGACTGCATACAGTATGTCATTTAGAATGACACAGTATTTGCTAAGCAACAAAGCCTTAAGTCCTAGCAGTAAATAGGAATGTCTAAGATTAAGTTCCATTGTATTTCTGTCTTCAAGTGGTAGTCCATGACTTTGGATTTTAGAACTGTTACTATTCTTGGGAGATGTTAATGCACTCGACTGCTATCCAAAAGGTTGGTGGTTCCAGTCCAATGAGAAGCACCTCAAAAGAGAGACCTGGTGACTGAGTTCTGAAAATTCAGCTACTGAAAACCCTATTGAGTTCATTTCTACTCTAACACACATAGGGTCACTGTGAGTCAGAATTTACTCAATAGCAAAGATTTTTTTACACTGTTTTGTCATTAGGATGTTATTTCAAAACCGTGGAGGGTTGCAGTGGCGTCAAATGAGAGGGAAATAAAATACTTTTTGATGTTAACTTCTGAGGGGATATTCAGAAAATACTCACCGTTAGCCAGTTTAGTCAAGTGTTTGACCATCATGTTACAGGCAAGAGTTCAATGATTGTTTGTTGAAGAACTATTTTAGCTAAAGTCTGCCAATATGTAATTTAGTAAATTACTGTAACAAACAAATGAAGGTCAGTGGGGATAAATGTGGTTATTAATACTAATTTTCCACAGCTTTCAGTAAAGCCTGAAAAATCACTTTGTGAGGATTCATTTAGCAAGGAGGACAACAAAGAGTAATCTTAGGGTTATTCCATGCATACGCAGGGAAACAGAAAAGAATTTGAGTAGCTGGTCCAAGACCATCTACATTTAAAAATAAAATAGAACCCATGATAGTTGGTTCCATTCTCTTTTCTGTTAGTAGGCACCAACTACTTATTAATGCCTTCTTTGGAAATCATTTTGCTATTAAAGCATATGGTAGCAATGGCATTTCCATTTCCTTTTGCAGAGGTGGTCTGGACAACAATGGCAAATTCAGTTTCCCTATTTTCCTCCTCGTGCAGGTGGAAGCAGGACACCAGTGGTACCTGCAGGTGATCTACATCATTGGCCCCGACACCATCCCAGGGCCTCGGGTCCAGCGCTCTCTCACAGCCCTTCTGAGGCGCAACCGAAGGGACTTGGTAGACCCCAGTGGCCAACTGACTCTTGATGATTCCCTCATCTATGATAACGAAGGGGACCAAGTCAAGAATGGCACCAATATGAAGTCTTTGAATCTGGAGATGCAAGAGCCAGTTGCGGCTGCTTCTCTGTCCCAAACTGGAGCATCCATTGGCAGCGCCCTTTCTGCTATCATGCTCCTACTTCTGGTGTTTCTGGTGGCTTGTTTCATCACTAGAAAATGCCAGAAACAGCAGAAGAAACCACCCACAGAGGACATTCTGGAGGAATACCCTCTGAACACCAAGGTAGATGTGCCCAAGCGGAACCTGGACAGGGTAGAGAAGAATGTGAACAGACACTATTGCACTGTGCGGAATGTCAACATACTTAGTGAAACCGAGGGGACATACATGTTCAAAGGTGCAAAAGTAAAAAAATTGAATTTGGAAGTCAGAGTCCACAATAACCTACAAGATGGAACCGAAGTTTAATGGGGACCCATGTGGATTTTTTTTCCTAAAATCATTTTTATAAAACAGGGCAAAGTCCTGGTATTTTTATAATCTTGCAGAATAAAAAGGGAAAACTATAGCTTTGAGTGGTGGATGGCACACATCACATGCATTAACTCACAACTGAGCTACCTCGTTAAACCAAGAACTGCCGAGGGCCCCTGGAGGATTCTTGTAGGGTAATTTCTGTGGATCCCTTCAACATTCTCAGCAGCTACAAATGGCTCTTTCTGGAAGACTAATCTTATCAAACAAGTGGTTGAGGTATTAGATTGGGAGTGAGACGATTAGGTTAGCCCATGGAGGTCAGAGAACTAGGGAACCTATAGTGGCAGATCTCAGAGTGTGTGGGGTGCAGAGCCTTTTATATCCCCACCCCACTGCCAGCTTTCTCCTAATTGGCTTTTCCTGGGCCACTGGACAGCAGTGTTTGAATTACTTAAACCCAGATTCTTTGTCTCACCATGTACTTTGGCCATGTTATGAGGAGGGGCCAATCCCTGGAGAAGGAAGGACATCATGCTTGATAAAGTAGAGCATCAGCAAAAAAAGATGACTATCCAAGAGTTGGATTGACACATGTCTGCAACAATGAACTTGAACGTAACAATTTTGAGGAAGGCACAGAACTGGGCAGTGTTCTGTTCTGTTGAAGATGAAGTCCCTATGAGTTGGAATTGACTCATTGGCACCTAACAGTGGCACCAAGATCCCATGAACAATTCTGCAAATCAGCACAACTTAAACATACTTGCTCCTTGTTGCCACTTGAGGGGCTGCTGCTCTATGGTCTCTAATTCTCCTTCAAATTTTCAGAGCACTTTGCACCTAGGGGTTTCAAAGTGCTCTAGACTAGAGCACTTCTCTGCAAAGGAAGTGAGCAATCTCCAGACACAGAGGAACCCTTCTTACAGAGAGGGAGACGGCAACCGAGGGAGGAAGGAACCAACTGGATTCTCAGAGCCGGCGAGGGATACGTCTGAGGCCCAGGGTGTCCTTATTCCTAGCTGATTTACCTTTCACCACAGATACTTAAACAAAAACAAAAGCAAAAAAACACTGCCCTGCTACTCCAGGCTCTGTCCTTCTCCAGTATAAACCCATATACTTTGGTGGCTGCTGTTTTGTTTTTAAACTCATGTTTTTGGAAAATAAGTGTCCCATTGGAATAAAGCAAATTAGGAGAAAGGCCAGGTCAGACTCAAATCAGAGTGGACAGATGCCTCGTATTCTCCTAGCTATGGTCACCCAGCAGCCAGCCACCATTCCTGTTGCAGAATTTCAGGGATTTCTCTTTGGGGGGGAGTTCTTTTCTGGTAGCTCAGGCACTTGATTTTACCATATCAGCACATGACAAGGCCATAAGCACATGGCTTTAAAATAATTTAGAACTAAAATATCAGCTGAACTATTTTGGATGTAGAGTGCATACAACTTGCATTATTGTTTCTTTTACATTTCTGTCTTACTGGCAGAAATAGACATATGCATGTCGTGTTGTTTTGAACTGGAAGCACAACTCCATCACTCTCTTCCCGACGTGCAGCACACGTAATCACTAAGCAAGTAACTGAACACTCGTATTCTGCGGTGTTTGTGTTTGAATGATAAGCGGTTTGACAGCATTCAAGACTGGAAACTCGTTGGTCCTAAAAGCTAAAAAGAATGACCTGTGAAAGGTTTTAGGCAACTCAGCGGACTCTGAGCCCACGTTTGATTCTTCAGCAGTGCCTTGCACATAACAAGCACTCCAGAAATAGGTGTTAAGCAAACCACTGAATCTAATGTACTGGGTGAGTAATGAAAGAATATTTAGGCAAGGGAGCTGAGAGCGGTAATATCACAAAAAAGGGGAAAATTACAGTGATCTATTTGAATTATGAAATAACCTTCTAGTTGAAACAAAGAAACACTGCTTTATACAGGTCTGAATCTGGCAGTGGCCTTAAGAGGGGATGAGCCAACAAATCCTAAGAATGTTTTGGCAGGAGGTGACACTGCAAGCTGACACCAAGAGCAGGAGCTTCAGAGGCAAGTCTGACTTTGCATTCTGACAGGAGAGTAAAATTTTAGGAGAGGGTAGATTGAGGTGAGCCCAGAACTGAAACTCCTGCCCGGTCAGGTGCTATTTGAGACCAGCTCAGGCAGTTCAGGGCCCAATGGATCAGCCTCACAGACCTCCAGAATTGGTGTCTCAGGGCTGGAGAGCTCATCAGCCAGACAGAAGTCTTTCCCAGAAGAACCTAGAAGGTTAATGCTGGTTCTTCCAGGACAGGGAACTAATCCTTTGTAGAGCAGTTTTGATTTGGCACGTCATTTATAACCTGTCTTGGGCTTGAACCTCTGGTTGGTGCAGTGGTTAAGAGCTTGGCTGCTAACCGAAAGGTCAACAGTTTACCAGCTGCTCCTTGGAAACCCTACAGTGATGGGTCTACTCCGTCCTGTAGGGTGGTTAATGAGAATCAACTGAATGGCAATAGTTTTGGGTTGTTTGAGGTTTTAGTGCCAGAATGGGCACACACTAAAGCAGCAGCTTCTCATTTGCTCACATACTCTTCTTGGACACTCCTGCTGTCACTGGCAAATGCGCCACATGCATAGAAAGAATGCAGTTAGGTAACTGACTGAAGCTAGTGCGGAAGGAGACACAGAGACTCCTGAGTCCTCCTAGCCGCCTCCAGCTATGAAGTCTGAAATGACCAGAGCGGTACCCTGTGAGGACCTCAGGACAGGAAACTGCTGGAAAGAACAGCCCTTGGGACCTTCCTGCTGCTCTGTCCTCCTGCCCTCCCCCTGCTGTCTGCACTTGGCTGCGTGCTGGTGTTTCTATAATGGATGCCTACTTACTAAGTGGAAAATTATAAGAAACGTGGAGTTGAGATTGTTTCCATTTGTTTTATACTTCACATTAGGGATAGGATAATTTGATGACTGCTGTGGGATTGTATTTCAGTCAAAACTCGGCTTTCAATTGCTCTCAAACTGTTCACTAATGCCTTGTGTGTGTGTTAGTAAGCTTTCATACCATGCCTTCAGGTGCGAAGGAACAAAACACCTGCAGGGGTTGCCTCTGGCTCCTACGCGCTGGCTTTGAAGGTTACGAGCCAGAATGATGTGTACTCACTGTCCCTTTATTGTACCCCAGGCCCCCTGGTGGACGCCTGCAGATTCCTGCTATTAAATTGGGGAAATAGTATTGGAATGTATTTGCACAGTCTTATGATACTCAGTCTCAGCATCTTATAGGTATTCGTTATTTTGAGATACTACACAACCTGCTCAGATTGAATAAAACATTTGTGGTGCTGTCAACCTGATTTCTTGACTCTTAAATGATTTTTTGTATTTCCAGTACTAATTTCTGTGTTTTGAATTTCTGATTTCTCCAATAGCATATGTCACTATATCGATTTGTATTAATAAATGACAGTCTGGTTACTTTTTTGCTGTGTTTGTTTTATTTTCTCACTGTCATAGACAAGTTGGAGAACTACAAACCATTCTGATATTTGATACAAACTTTGTGGAGGAAATGCCTCTGATGAGGTTTATTCTGAGGCATCTATGAACTGTGCTAAGCAGGATGCTGAAAAAAATTATCTATCTCCAAATCACTATAGCTCCCCTTTTGCAATCAGTGGAAATCTCAGGACAAAAAGAATTAATTAAAATCTCTGTGTGCAATAAATACAACAGGACGATCATTTACACTAAACCTATCACCATCAAATCTCAAGATACTTGCTACAGTGAGGGTGTCTCTGTCCTTTAATGTACATCTGAAGAGTTGATGAGCATCCATAACAACCCTGGAGATGAGCAAAGCTCCAAACAGGAGTTTACTGGCTTGTGAAGGAACACAATGTGCAAGTGAGGATGGAACTGACTCTCAGGTAGTCTCTGCATTCTGCAAGCCTGTTCATTTGTGTGTCATTTCCCTCTATGAGCAGGTTTTTTTTGAAAAAAAAATTACAAAACCTTGTCACTGACGGTGACCAGCAGGACTCTTGGCCCCATCTCATGGCACATTTGCAAGCTCAGCAAGGCCTGAGAAAGCCTGTTTTCATAAAATCAGGGGAAAGGATGCCACAACCAATCTGGAGAATCCCTGCCACTCTGCCAGAGACAGTGTAAACTGCACTTGCTCAGTTTTCTGTGACTGTCCCCTGCTCAAGAGCAGGCCGTAAGCCCGAGAGTATATTTCTGTAGGGCCCAGGGAGAAACTATCAGGAGCAATTCCATGAGTTACTGGAATTAGCTATGAAGATACTTGAGATGTGATATTTCTTGGTCACAAAATTTATGACTCTCAGGAGGATGAACAGCAGAAAATGAGTTCTCATTCAGATTTTCAAATATTTCATGGACTAGGGTTTTAAAGAAACATGGGAAAAAGCTGGAGAAAAGGAAAATCTACTAGGAATCTTATTAGTTTTAACTGCATGATATTGCTGATTTTGTGGGTTAAAAACATCCCAGTACTGAATGGATGGACAAATTTTGGTACTTACACACAGTGGAATACCATGCAGTGATAAAGAACAACGTTGAATCTGAAACTTACCACAACATGAATGAATCTGGGGGACACTGTACTGAGTGAAAGAAGCCAGTCACAAAAGGACCAATATTGTATGAGACTAGTACCATAAAGACTCAGGAAAAAGTTGGCATGCCTTAAAAACCGTCTCTGATGGTTAAGTGGGAGGGGAGGTTCGGAGAGCGGAAATGGATAGTAACTGAGCATTAACTTGGGTGAAAGGAAAGACGGTACACAGTATAGGCAAAGGCAGCACAGCTGGACCAAGGAAGATTCGTAGATGCTTCCTGGACGTATGGAGACACCCCGTGGGACTGAGGACTGAAGGATGCCGACCATGGTTGCAGGAGTTGTTTAAGTCAATTGGCATAACGGTTCTTAAAAACAATGATCTACATCCTACTTTGGAAGTAGCATCTAGGGTCTTAAAAGCTTTCAAGTAACTACCTAAGATACAACTAATTGTCCCATCTTGTTCAGAGCAAAGGAGAATGAAAGAAAAAAAAAGGGGGGGAGAAATACTAGTTCAAAGGACTACTACACCACAGGTGCCCCACTCCCTAACCTGAGCACGGAAGGGCTAGACGGTGTTAAGCTACCAACACCACCTGCTCCAACAGGGATCACAATAGGGGGTCCCAGACAGCAGGAGAAAAATGTGGAACAAAATTCAAATTCACACACACAAAAAAACACATTTGCTGGTCTGATGGAGGCTGGAAGAACCCCCAAAACTCTGCTCCCCAGATGATACCCTGCTAACTCAGAACTGAAGCCACTTTAGAAGTTCACCCTTCAGCCGAGGATGAGACAGGCCTATAAAACAACATCACACATGAGGAATGTGCTGTGTAGTTCAGTCACGTACATGAGACAAAAAGGGTAACACTTACCTGAAAGCAATGACAAGGCAGGAAGGGACAGGAAAATGGAAGAAGGAAAAGAAGAGTTGGGGCTGGAAAAGGAGAATGTGGACACATCAGGGGTATCCATCACAACCAGTGTCAAATAATAAATTTGTGTATGAATGGTTGAATAAGAAACTAATTTGCTCTGTAAAGTTTCACTAAAGCATAATTAAAATATCCCAGTATTAATAGTTTTATATGGCTGAACCCCATATTAAGCTGTCGCAATATATGACAGATATGCTGTCCCCAACTGAGCCTGACAAGTCCTTTTTGATTGAAGGTAGCTAGCAGTCCAGATAAAATTCTAGGGACAATATCCAATCCAGAACAATAAGGACTCTCATCTGTAGTTCATTCAAATCTTATAACAACCCTATGATCCTGAATAATGATCTGTGAAAGTTCCAAACAAGTGTAAGAATTTCAGATCTTTTCTGCAATGCCTTGACGAGGATGCATCAGTACTTGATGTTGTTTAAAAATAGCCCAAAGCTATTATTTTTATTATTTAATTATGCTCATCATGAAAAATTCTGTTATTTGATGGATACAACAAAATAGCCCATGCTCTGTCTTTGCAGCATTGCTCCCTTAAATAAGGTCAGAATTTTATCTCCTAGGCTCATTTTGGTTTCAAGCCACCAAATTCCAAGACAAATAAGTTATGAAAGTTTTTAGAATCTCAGTCTCTGGCCTTGTGAAAAGTTCAATTCCATCCAAAGCTATCTACAATTAGAGTGCAATCCCAATCCAAATACCAACAGCATTGTTTAATGAGATGGAAAAACTACTCATTAACTTTATATGGAAAAGGAAAAGGCTCCAAATAAGTAAAGCACTGTTGGAAAATAAAAATAACGTAGGAAGAGTCACATTACCTAACCTCAGAAACTATAACTCCAGTAGTTGTTTTAGTCATCTGGTACTGCTCCTAACAGAAATACCACAAGTGAATAGCGTTAAGAAAGAAAAGTGTATTCTTACACAGGCCAGTAGGCTACAAGTCTGAATACAGGGTGTCCAGTCCAAGGGGAGGCTTTCCCCTCTTTGTCGGCTCTGGGGCAATGTCCTTGTGTTGCATCAGACTTTGGTCAGGGAGCATCTTGGCACAGGAACATCAGGTCTGATGGCCGTGATCCACAGCCTGAGCTTCCCACCACTCTGCTCACTTTCCTTTCCTTTGCTGTCCTTATAGGATAAAAAGATAAAACATGATGCAAGTCACAGTCCGGGGAAGCTCTCATTACATTGGATCTGGGAGGTGACCTTAGGAAGGATATTACAGTCCCACCCTAATCCTCTCTAACATATCCACTCTATTAAGCACAGGCAGAGATCAGGATTTAGAGCATAGAAGGATCACAAAATGGAGAGCAGTCACACAATACTGGGAATCACCAGCCCAGCAAAATTACTATGCATATTTGGGGGGGGGGCACAGTTCAATCCACAACAATAGTCAGACTAACCTGATACTGTTACAACAGACACATTAACCAGTGGAATAGAATCAAGAACCCAGATATAAAGCCATCCACCTATAGGGTCGCTGACCTTCAACAAAGGCCCAAAGCCCATTAAATAGGTAAAAGACAGTCTTTATAACAAACGATGCTGGTAAAACTAGAAGTCTACCTGTAAAAAATATGAAACAGAAACTGTATCTCATGTCATACACAAAAACTCGTTTAAAATGGATTGAATACCTAAATATAAACCCAAACTATTAAGATTATAGAAGAAAAAAATAGGGTCAATGCTAGAGGCTCTAATATATGGCCTAAATAGGATACAAACCGTAACTAACAATACACAAACACCAGATGATAAGCTAGATAACTGGAAACTTCTAAAAAGACTTCACCAACATAGTAAGAACAGAACCTACAGACTGGGAAAAATCTTTTAGCTGTGACAAATCTGACAAAGATCTGATCTCTATAGGAAAATCCAGCACCTCTACAACAAAAAGACAGATAACCCAATGAAAAACTGGGCAAAGAATGTGAACAGACATTTCACCCAAGAAGACATTCAGGTGGCTAACAGACACATCAGGAAATGCTAGTGATCACTAGCCATTAAGGAAATGCAAGTCAAAACGACGATGAGATATTATCTCACTGCAACATTACTGGTATAACTAAAAAAAAAAAAAACAAAACAAAATAACAAATGTTGGAGAGGCTACAGGGAAACTGGAACACTTACGTGTGTATGGTTGGAGTGTAAAATGGTACAACCATTTTGGAGAATGATATGACACTTCTTTAAAAAGGTAGAAATAGAAATATCCTATGATCTAGCTCTCCCACTACTAGGAATATATCCTAGAGAAATAAAACCTGTCACACAAGCAGATCTATGCACACCCGTGTTCAGGGCTTCATTATTCACAAAAGCAAAAAAGACAGAAACAATCTAAGTGCCCATCAATGGATAAATGGATAAACAAACTATGGTACATACACACAATGGAATACTACTCAAAAATAAACAATGTTACTGGAAAAAAATCTAGTTACAGATTTGTGCTGCCTGTTACTACTAAGCCAAATGCAGAGACAGGGATCAAATCTCCTAAAAATGCTTCGTTCAGATTGCCAGCAACCTGAGAAGAAGGTGGATTTTTTTGTTAGGCACTGTCATGGTTGGAATTGTGTCCCCCCAAAAATGTGTGCAGCCACGTGGCTGGGATATGGTTCCCAGTATCTTGGGACTGTCCTCCATTGTGTGGTTTTGCTAACCTGTATGTTAAAGGATTAGGGTGGGGCTGCGAATTCCTGCTGTGGGGGGAGTTTCTCTGGAGTATGGCTTGCCCCACCCTTAATGCTTTTAGCTTGCAAGGAATAAAAGGAAAAAGAAACCAAGGACAATTTGAGAACCTCGCTACCATCAAGCAAGCAGCACCAGGAGCAGAGCGCGTCCTTCAGACCAGAGGTTCTTGCATGAGGACGCTCCCTGGACAAAGACTGATGCAATACCGGACTTTCCTCCAGAGCCGACAAGGGGAAAGTCTTTCCCTGGAGCGGACACCCTGAATATGGACTTGCAACCTACCAGACTGTGTAAGAATAAATCTTTCTTTGTTAAAGCCATCCACTCTGTGGTATTTCTGTTAGAGCAGCCTAGCTGACTAAAACAGGCACCTTCAAGTTGGTGCTGACTCAGTCACCCTAGGCCCAACAGAATGGAATACTGCCCCGTGCTGCACCACGCCCTCAATTGTTTTTATGCCGAAGCCTGTCACTGCAGCCACTGTGTCAGTCCATCTTGTTGAGGGTCTTCTTCTTTTTTGCTCACCCTCCACTCCACCAAGCATGATGTCCTTCTCCAAGGAATGATCCCTTCTAACAACATGTCCAAAGTATGTGAGATGCAGTGCCACTATCTTTGCCTCCAAGGAGCACTCTGGTTGGACTTCTTCCAGAACAGATCTGTTTGTTCTTTTGGCAGTCCATGGTCCATGCAGTATTCTCCAACACCACAATTCAAAGGTGCCGGTTCTTCTGTCTTCCTTATTCATTGTCTAGCTTTCGCATAGTATCATGAGATTGAAAACACTATGGCTTAGGTCAAGCGTACCTTAGTCTTCCAGGTAACATCTTTTCTTTTCATTGCTTTAAAGAGGTCCTTTGCAGCATTTCCCAATGCAATTTGTCTTTTGATTTCTTGACTTCTGCTTCTGTGGGTGTTGATAATGGAACCAAGTAAAATGAAACCCTTGACAACCTCAATCCTTTCTGCATTTATCATGAGGTTGCTTACTGGTCCAGTTGTGAGGATTTCGTTTTCTTGGTGTTGAGGTACAATTCATACCGAAGGCTGGGTTCTTTGATCTTCATCAGTGTTTCAAATCATCTTTACTTCCAGCAAGTAGGTTGTGTCATCTGCATAATGTGGGTTGTTAAGAAGTCTTCCTCCAGTCCTGATGCTTGCTTCTTCTTCATATAGTCCAGCTTCTAAGTTTAGCACCCTAAAACCACCTTAACTTCTGAGTTCAGGCTGGCAAAATTTTATAGAATGGTTTAGGGAAAGGAAGGGGGATAGGTGAGAGGTTTAGGTATGCAGGTGTTCAGAGGAGGCGAGGCTGGTAAGATACACTGTTCCTTTGAGATAAACTGTCCTTGGTAACTGCAGGCTAGTTTCTCTCTCTCAGAAACACAGTTGCTTGTCTGAATAGCGGGCTGCAGACTCGCATTATTCTGTCCAGTTACGGTCAAGCAAGGAGGATGCTAGCTGATAAGTTTCTATAGCTGTTAACCCTGTCAAGAACAATGACAAATGAAGGCAACATCTCACAACACGGGTGAATCTGGAGGGTATTATGTGAGTGAAATAAGTCAATTACAAAAGACAAATACTATGTAAGACCACTGCTATAAAAAAAAGGTTTACACACAGAAAGACACAATCTTTCATGGTGATGAGGGAGGTAAAGGGTGGAGATGGAAAACCAACAGACGGTTGATAAGTGGTAACTTGGGTGAAGGGTGAGACAGGGCACCGCACTGGGAAGCCACCACAACGTGACCAAGCTAGGATTGTGGGAACTTCATAAACACATCCAAACTCCCTAAAAGACCAAATTACTGGGCTGAGGGCTGGGGACTATGGTCTCAGAGAACATCTAGCTCAAACGGCAAGGCAGGGATTATAAAGGGATTATAAAAATGTCCTATACCTGACTGTGGTGAGTAGCATCTTGGGCCTTAAAAGCTTATGAGTGACCATCTAAAATACTCCCCTGGTCTGCCCTGTCAGGAGCAAAGGACAATGAAGAAAACTATGACACAAGAGAAAAAGTGGTCCAAAGGACTAACGAGCCACAACTACCACAACCTCCACCGCACTGAGTTTTGCATAACTACAGGGTGCCCAACTACCACCACCAACTGTGCGGAAAGGAATCACACCAGAGGGTCTGGGATGGAGCCAAAGAAAAATGTAGAACAAAATTCTAACTCAAAAAAGACCAGACTTACCGGTCTCACAGAGACTGGAGAAACCAAGAGTATGCCCCCTGGGCTCTTTTTTAACTCATTACTGAAGTTACCCTAAGGTTCACCCTTCAGCCAAACGGTACACAAGCCCACAAAGCAAAAAGAGTCCCAATAGGCACACCAGGGTAAGGATGAGAAAGCAGGAGGGGACCGGAAAGCTAGTGATAGCAAATGCAAGGGCTAGAAGGTGAGAGCACTGACATGCCGTGGGATTGGTAATCAATGTCCCAAAACAATATGTGTATTAATTGCTTAATGAGAAACTAATTTTCTCTGCAAACCTTCATCTAAAACACAATACAAAAATTGTTTTAAAAATAAAGAATTGCTATCCCTGGGAACAGGAATCCTGGTGGTGTGGTGGTTAAGTGCTACGTCTGCTAACCCCAGAGATTGGCAGTTTGCATCTGCCAGGCACTCCTTGGAAACTCTATGGGGCAGTTCTACTCTGTGCTATAGGGTCGCTATGAGTTGGAATCAACCCGACGGCAGTGGACTTGGGTTGATTTATCCTGGCAACTGCTCCACAAATTCTTAAAAATGTTTCAAAATGTCTTCCTTAAACATCTCCTTATGGAATGTTTCCAAAATAAACCAGTGTTCAGTACTAGTAACTCACAAAAGTCCCCTTGCTGCTTATCTTGGTGGCCCCACACCCATTTTTGCGCCTGCTCTGTACCCTAGGAAAGTCATTTTCATAGACTGTTTCTCCTAGGCACCGGGTAGTACAAACAGTTTAGTGCTCAGCTACTAACCAAAAGGTTGGCATTTTGAGCCCTGGCAAGCTGCTTTGGAAAGATCACAGCCTTGAAAACCCTGTGGTGAGTGGTTCTACTCCATAACACATGGCAATACTGTGAGTTGGAATCAGTTCAATGGCAACTGGTTTCGTGCAGGGGTGAAGGACGAAGTGTTGGTTTTGGTTTTCTCCTAGGTTCCCTTGCCCCTTGGCATCTGATTGATACTGGCAAAATGGGAAAAACAATGGGATAAAAATTGGGATATATGTATTTTTGCCTCCACTCTCCGTTCCCTCCTGTCTCACTGAGATTCAGATAGTGGCTGCATCCCTCCTTGACCACAGGTCCCACTGGACAACCCCTCCTCCACATTCCAGTTCTTCCCAGGCTCTGATCACACCTTTCCCTCCCTTGCCCATTCAGGCCTAGAGGTAGTAGCGAATTTATCCTGAGAGCTACGCCATCCCTGGGGACTTCCTGACCTTATCTTTGCCCATACTTCTGTAACTGGTCTCTTCATTAAACTGTTGTTAAATGCTTTAAGTATGCCATCCATTTTCTGCCCGAACTCTTACACAGTCCTGAAATCCAATGCCATTTGGGTATAATTTTCTAATATAAAACATGAGTAATTAAGCTCTTAAACTCCAATTATTGCTTAATTTCCAATTTGCCTGTTATTAGAACTAGTGATATAATGATAAAAATTAATACTCAGCCTTCAATGGTGAGGACACATAGTTTATAGCATTTCTTTATTTTAGTGCTGTAAATACTCCCACCATGGTCAGTTTCAACCTACTAACATAATTTCATTAAATTAGTGTAAAAATGGCACAGCAGAGGTGTCTGACCTCCTCTAGCTTCACAAGAGGGAAGAAGACTCAAGATTGACAGCCTGCCATGGTTCCTCTCTCTGCCATCTTTCCTGATTCTGACAGCAACTGTCCCTCTCGGCATTCTCTACTTGTTTGCTAGGTTTGAATAATTCACTGCAATGGCCACAAAGCATTCACAGACAATACTTACGATTGCAGGGTTTATAAGGGACGTAACAGGTTACAGTTCAGGTTCAACAATGCTCAGAGTTCTTCCATGAGGACAGCTTCTTGCCAGCCATGCTCCCGGTCATACCTCTCTGTGGCCCTTCTTCACCTCTGCCCTTCTCAGAAAGGTATTACAGAGCTGTTTTAGTCCCACCAATAAGTGCCCAGAAATCTTGCTGCAGTGGTTAAGTGCTATCTATGCCTGCTAACCGAAAGGTTGACAGTTTCACCAGGTCCTCCTTTAAAACTCTACTCTGTCCTACAGGGTTGCTATGAGTCAGAATTGACTCCATGGCAATAAGTTTTTAAAATAAATAAGTAAGTGCCCCAATGCACCCTACTCTACCAGTAAGTCTTGAGCCAAGGTGCTCAGCTCTAGCTCTATAGGCTGGCAAAATAGCTCTACCAAGGGCCCAGAGTCACCCTACTCCTTCATTCTACCACACTGTCTCCTGCTTATCTCCCTGGCCTTTCTCTCCTGCCTCTATATCTCTGCCACTGCTTCTCACCGTCTTCTGTGTTATAGCTCTCTCTCTGTCTCCCCACACTCCCTCTCTCTCTCTTCTGGTTCGAAGAGCTTCTCAGTACAAGATCCTGGGTCTTAAGGACACGATCTGCTCTTGGGTCTCCTTCCTTGGTGGTGGTGAAATCTCCTCTTTGCTCTGGAATTGGTTCTCTTTCTAGCCTAGCAGAATAGTAAAGCTAACTAGCTCCCTTGGTAAACTTCCCTATACGTCATCGGCATGATCCAACCCAAGCATTTGGTGGCACTTACAAGACTACGGTGCAAGAGGCTGCACAAATGCCTTCTGTTGCACTGCAGGTCTGCTATGATGTTGAAAATCATTTGGCCGTCTTTCTCTCCAATGACTCACATCATTGGAAGAACAAAGTTATTCTACAAAGCAGGATCTATATTTATGTTATTTATGAGATCTGCAGGTATGATAATTTCAGATTATAAAATAGTTTCACTTTCTACACCATTATTATTGTTATTATTATTTTACCTAACAGTAAAGAATGGATCCAACATTTGGAACAACTTCTGTTATATTCATATTGCTCTTAGTAATTTCTAAACCCTGGTGGCATAGTGGGTTAAGTGCTACATCTGCTAACCAAAAAGTAAGCAGTTCAGATCCTCCAGGTACTCCTTGGAAACTCTATGGGGCAATTCTACTCTGACCACTAGGGTTGCTTTGAGCTGGACCCAACTCAACGGCAGTGGGTTCATTAGGAATTTGAGCACTAGCAATGATTTGAGCCCATTAAACTCAAGTCTTCAATGGAAGAAGTCTCTTGATTTGTTATGGTTTGAAAAGGAAATTAATCTTGAGATTGCCTTTAAGTATTTACAGATTCTTTTCTTTCTAATTTCTGTGAGGCTTTTGTTTACTGGGCTCCACTAACTCGTTGCTGTTTCATTTTACTGTATAAAAAAATATGGTACTTTTTAAATTGTCTTTTACCACAGCAAATAAATGTGAATAATTGAAGATAAGATTTATGAAACAAGTAACATTTAAATAATAAAATTTACATTTGAATTCAGAGATTACCACAAAAAATTATATTTGAAATTAGTAAAGTCCAAATCCCAAAACTGACTTGAAACATGTAATTTTGTTCTTCACGTCTGAGATAGTCAAAGCACTGGTTACTAGGCAGTTAGAAAAAAATCCCACTTGTTTGTCATATGTTTGTTTGAGAGCCCTTAACAGAGCTCCCTGAGTATTTTTCATCTTGAACTAATACTTAAAAATACCCACTCACTTTTTGTCCTTTGATGCTCATCTTGACAGTTCATTGGACTACTAGTGACACCCAACAGTGGTGAGAAAAAAATTAAAAGAGCCTGACATAAATATAGCAGCACGCTCAATCATCAGACATGGTTTGGTTTGCTTGGGCGGGACCAAGTATGTCATGAGTCACGTGATCACAGTGCCGCTGGCTTGTTCTTACACGGCTGATGAGAGAGAACACAATGTGAGGTTATACCTGATCAGTCCAAAAAGGAAAGCAAAATATAATTGGTTATCTTATACAAAATTTGTAAAAATTAACAATTTCATTTAGTGCCCTGTCAGTTCCCTTTAACTTCCATGCTTGTTTTTTCTTGTGCCGTCTGCTTGGCATCTATGGGTCTTTGCCCTGGACAACTGGTACCCCTTTTTTGTTGATGCCCTCAGTATGTACTTACCTTGCTTCTTCGGGAATCTATCCCTGTCCATACATAACAAACCACATAGGGGCCACCGGTACAGAAGCTTCCTACATGTATTGAAATAATATGTGGGACTGATTTCTAAGTAAAAGGCTTGGGACCATAGTCTCAGGAGACAATTTAGTCAGTTGGTATAACATAATTCTACATCCTAGCTTGGTGAGTGGCATTTGGGCTGCTTGGAAATGGAACAGAAAGAAAAAGTGAGAATGCTGACACACTGTAAAAATTATACCAATGGTATGGCATGGAACAATTTGTAAAAAAGTTGTTAGCCAGAACCAAGCCAAAGTCATTGCCGTGAGCGCATTCAGACTCATAGCAACCCTACAGGACAGAATAGAACTGCCCTCATAATGTTTCCAAGGCTGTAAATCTTTATGGAAGCAGACTGTGACATCTTTCTCCCACAAAAATTTATTAAACAGGAAGCTAGTTTGCTGTTTGAAGTTGCACCTATAACATAATTATTTAAAAAAATAAATAAGACTTTACTACACTGCTTGGCATCTAGTAAATGCTATCGGCTGTCATCCATGATAGGTGTCAGCTATCTGTAACTGGCTGTGAGTTCCTAGGGTACACCAAAAAGGGCGGGGGGGGGGCATAAACACTGCCATTGAGTTGATTCCAACTCATAGCGATCCTAATATAAGGTAGTTGCCTTATAGTTTCTGAGGAGCACCTGGCAGATTTAAACTGCAGGCCTTTTGGTTAGCAACAGTAACATTGAACCACTACATCACCACGGTTTCCTCCTTGGAACTGGGGACTGTCCTATCTCTGAACCTGGAGTGCCTAGAAGAGCATAAGCGTTGCAGCAAATCTGAGGAACTTAATGGAAGTGAGGGATAATTACAAACCCCCAAGAAATGAGCTACAAAGTGACAAATGGCACCCGAGTGCAGTGCTAGGGCCCCACGGCAGACGGACACGGCTTCCGCTTTCCAAGGGTATCTGCAGGTCAGGTGGAGCCTGGAAGCCAGGGGAGGGGCAGGAGGAAGGGGTGCGGTCCCGGGCGCCCAGAGGAAGCCGGCGCGCCGCACCCACCGCTGAGCGCACACCTTCGTTCCCGGCTCTTCCGCACACACATTGCTGCGACGGCGTGTCGGGGTAAGTTCAGCGTCTCTCCGGGAGCCTCCACGATCCTCTTCCGCCGTCCCTGGGCTGCCCTGCGGCTCATAGCGAAACTGGGTGCCCAGAGCACAGCTGGGCTGGCGCCGCGCCCCGAGCGCCGCGCTGGGTGCCGCCCCAGCTGCTCGGGGCTGAGCTGCAGGACATCAGCAGACGTAGAATCCTGGGTCTCCTTTTCAGAGTTGTGGAAACGGAGGCCTAGGGGATTCAGGTCACCCATCTGTGGTCGGTGGCGACCCCCAAGCACCCACCTGCCCTGGCACCCTGGATCTTTTATTTTCCATCACAACTAGCAGCGTATGAGACCCAGTTAGCCACTGCGGCGCCCTCAATCCTTAAGTTCTTGGGGAAAAGAGTAGGGAGGCCGAATGGCTTTCTGGGGACACTGGCTCCGAACTCCCTTCTCAGGAGGTGGAACTCCACCCCATCCTGTGAGCACGGTTTCCCTCTCACTTAAGCCATTTATATTATTTTAACTTAATTTTTATAGGAGCTTTGAAGAGTGGATTTAGGTATTGGGTGTTGGGATTCGGAGAAGTCCCTTTTTTGCTTGGTAAGATGCACCTTTTTCTTCTATTGCAACAGAATCCAGTTACTAATCTTGACTCATTTCCCTGACTGTTGATTCAGCAGGTGGGGGATCTGGGTGCTTGATTGCAAGTGACCATATAAAGGAAACTGTGGTTTCTGCCCAGCCTGGAGTTTCTGCTGGAGGCCCCTGTGGCTGTTGATAAGAAGTTGCACAACCTCTGGCTAAAATCTGTCTGAGGATTTATGTTCACTTTAGAGAGCCCTCTGGAAGAACTGTATGTACAGCTGTTTTCATCAAAAACAAACAACCCGGTAAAATGTTATTCTTTAAAGGTAATTGTCTTTGGTTAGCAGTTCAAATCCACCAGGCACTCCTTGGAGAGAGTCCAAGGGGGCATTTCTACTCTGTTTTATAGGGTTGCTATGACTTGGACTGTACTCGACGACAGTGTGTTTGGTTTGGTTTTCTAGAGAAAAACTTCAGACTGACCTGGAAGGGAATTTGGAGATATAAAATAGTCAGAACCTTGTTCCCAGACCTATGCTTTGCTATGGAGAAGTATGTTTAGAAATAGGGCTAGAGGAGGAAGCAGAAGAAAATCATGTAGGTGCTCTAATCCCTTTCAGCAAAGGAATATTTTAAAGTTTAGATCATTTGGCCTAAGAAAAAAACCCAGCAGCAAACACGTCAGCTAGTCAATTCTGACTCATGACAACCCCATGTAGCTCCGAAAAAGAAAGAAACAAAAACATATGCAGGAATGGCAGCGTGTGTGTGCAAGTAGAACTTGCTCCATAGGTTTTTTAAGGCTGTGACCTTTTGTAATCAAATCATGAGACCTTTCTTCCCAGGTACCTCTGGGTCGGTTCAAACTACCAACCATCTGGTTAGTTGTCAAGCACTTAACTAACTGCGACACCTAGGAAGCTGGTAGAAACCCTGTTGGTGCAGTGGTTAAGCGCTATCTCTGCTAACCAAAAGGTAGGCAGTTCGAATCCACCAAGCACTTCTTGGAAACTCTGTGGAGTTCACCTCTGCCATAGAGGGTTGCTATGAGTCAGAGTGGACTCGGTGGCAATGAGTTTGGTTTTTTAAGGAACTCCTGTCTGACTTCCAGTGTGGATTAATTCTTTACCTTTGAACAGTTAGCTGACAGATCAATAATGTTGTTAGGTGTTGCTCAGTCCGTTCCAGCTCGGCGCTCCTTCGTACGACAGAACCAGACACGGTCCAGTCTTGCACCATTTTCACAGTCCTTTCTATTCTTGAGTCCGTCATTGGAGCCACTGTGTCACCTCATTTCGTTGCAGGTCTTCTTCTCTTTTGCATACCCTCTACTCAGCATACTGTCCCTTTCCAGGGACTGC
This sequence comes from Heterohyrax brucei, assembly GCA_028571685.1. Taxonomy (NCBI): domain Eukaryota; kingdom Metazoa; phylum Chordata; class Mammalia; order Hyracoidea; family Procaviidae; genus Heterohyrax; species Heterohyrax brucei. The sequence continues at coordinate 112,569,912 of CM053143.1, read as the reverse complement.
TGCTACTGCCGAACCTAAGCAAGTTCGGCCCACCTGTTACTGACAGCCAAAGTTCAGAGACGGGGAGAAAGGTTCCGTGCTTTATTAGCACACAAGCATGCCAGCCGGGAGAAAGTGAGAATTAATTTTCAAAAACTGTCCCCCTTGGGGTGGTGTTCATAGCCAGAATTCAAAGAGGTTGCTGGTGTTGTGTTTGTCATAGGATAATCAAATGCAGAAGTTTGTCACAGAATAATCAAAGAGTCAACTATCTAAAATTTGTCACAGGAGAATCCAAACAGTGTGAATTGCCCAAAAGTTTGCCACAGGATGATCAAACAAAGTAAACTATCTAAAATTGGTTACAGGATAATCAAGCAGGGTAAACTACCTAAAACTTTTTACCTCTCTCTGAGGTCTTAAATCAGTTTTATTTCTTCAGAGATAGGGAGAGGAATGTAGACCTATTAATCGGGTCTAAGAGTGAGAATTGAGGCCGGGGAAGGAATGCAGCTTGATAACCTAACTGACCTTTGTTAGGTTCTGTTCATCACCAGTTCCACCTGGTGATAATAGTGATTACCAAAACGACGGCAGTTCAAGTCCACCAGCCACTCCCTGGAAACTGTGGAGTGGTTCTGCTCTGTCCTGTAGGGTGCCATCAACTGACTCAATGGCCGTGGGTATGGTGGGTTTTTTTGGTTTCACCTCATAACTTGTCCAAATTATATGGGATGAAGTCTAGTACTCAAGACTTGGACTTGCAATCAAGTACTCATCCTCACTTCTAAGGTGCATTCTGGTTCTGCTCCTTCCGAGACAGATTTGTTCATTTCTTGGCAGTCCGTGTTGTATAGTCAGTATACTTAACCAGCACCGTCATTTAAAGACATCAGCTTGTCTTCAGTCTTCAGTATTCGTTGTCTACCTTTCACATGCACGTGAGGCAATTGAAAATGCTGTGGCCTGGTTCAGGCTCAGTTTAGTCCTCAGAGTAACATCTACAATTTCTAGCATTTTAAAGAGATCTTTTGCTGCAGATTTTCCAGTGTAATAAGTCATTTGATTTCTTGACTGCTGCTTCTGTGGGTGTTGATTATGGATCCAGAACTGTAACCTGTTGCTGTGAAGTTGGATTCTGACTCACAGTAACCCCATAGGGTTTCTGAGGCTGTACATCTTTTTTTTTTTTAATTGTGCTCTAGTTGAAGGTTTACGGAGCAAATTAGTTTCCCATTCAGTAGTTTATACACAAATTGTTCTGTGACATTGGTTTCAATACCCACAACATGCTAACACCCGTAACACCCTGAATTTCCTGTTTCTGTTTTTCTGCTTGCCTGCCCCTTTGTGCCTTCTTATGTTTGCTTTTGGGCGTATCTTGTCCTTTTGGCCTCATAAGGAGCAGTTTCCTAATATGTGTTGTCCTGCTGGAAACACTGGATCAACACTCTGATAGATGTTAAAACAAAAATTGTATTGAAGGAATACTTCTTTCTACAGGAGAACACATGGCCTTCAAACCAACTGTAATGCATTCTTCTTGGCGGGCAGAACAATGAGATATTTAATAGGCGGAGTAAATGAATACATGAGTCGGATCCGACTCGACGGCACTTGGCTGGCTTGGCAAATGAATACAAGCAAGTTTGAAGAAATTTCAAGGAAAGGAAGAATTACAAGGGGTGCTCAACTACAAACTTTGTTAATATCAATTTCTAGTCGAATATAAATCTCTCATTGTTAATACAGTTTGACTAGGCAATATGTGTAAAGCAAATGTCTAAACATTCTTAAGGTGGAGGTTTAGTGATGTATTGCAAGCTGAAAATCCTCTGCCATCCAGCCAATTCTGACTTATCGTAACCCTGAGTCAACTTAATTGGAGTCCTTGAAAAGAGTGAAAATTAAGTTAGCTCTAAATCTAAACTCTTTTGAAATGTAAGCATTACTCATTCAGCTAGAGAAATGAGATGGATCCCCGGCAGATGCCAGGAATTTCCTGAAGCCAGTTCCTAAAGCAGGTTTGTTTACATAAGGTAAAGCCTAAACCTCTACTTTCTTATGTTATGCAGCAGTGATCCGCCCCCTTATCCTAATTAACTTAGTTTCTACCTAGTTACCAATTTATAAAGACCTAGCAGTTTGCAGTGGAAAAATCCCAGTGAGTGAAAATTAACCTGACAGTGAGCACTGGAATAAAGCTTGACCTCTACTTATCTTTGGCTATAAAGTTACTTACGGATTCTAACTTCATTTAACATATCAGTAAGGCACCTTCTGTGGGACCAGCTGCATAAACATTCTCAACACGCACTGGGCTCACTTTTATTTTTCAGGCAGTAAAGTGTTGGGAGGAAAAAGGCAAATGTGGTTTTGAAAGAGTACAAATGAAATTCACAATAAAAAAAAACAAAAACAAATCTATTGTTGCTGACTCCAACTCTTAGCGACCCTATGGATTGGAATTCAGAATACAGTATTTCATTTTAGGTGTAAAGCCACCCAAGTCAGATATGTTAGTGATTCAGATTCTAAAATTTTCATTCACAGTGTTACTGTTTATTTATAGGTCTGCCTATTGTTTGACTGAACAGTGATCTCTGGCGGTGGCTTCTGTTCCAAGTTGGCAGGGTGTCTAACGGCTATAGTCTCAGGGATTTCTCCAGTCTCTCTCAGACTAGTAAATCTAGCCTTTTAGTAATTTTAATTTTGTTCTATATATTTTTTCTGACTCTAGCTGGAACCTTGTATTGTGATTTTGGTCAGAGCAATTGGTAGCGATAGCCAGGCACCATCTAGTTTTTCTGGTCTCAAGCTGTTGGAGGCTGTGGCTGCTGTGTGGTCTGTTAGTCCTTTGGACTAATTGTTTCCTTGAGTCTAGTTTTCTTCACTGTCCTTTGCTCTGGGGAGAAAGAGACCTACAGTTGATCTCAGATGACCTCTCACAAGCTGTTAATCACCATAGTGGGATTTGTAACTCTTTCTTTATGAACTGTGTTATGCCAACTGACATTCCCAGAGACTACAGTCCTTAGCCTTTAAGGCTTGTAATGCAGTCTTTCAAAGTGTTTGGAAAGGTCTAGGCTGTTTTCCGTGACTGTGCCTCCTGTGTGCTCTAATAGAGGGTCTTCCAGCAAGGGTGTCCTATCTTTGAACATGAGTAAAACAAGTTGTGCAAGTGATACGGTTTAATTATTTTCTTATTTTGAAGTACATTTGATGGCATTATGTGTGGAGAGCTTCAGGTAAATGGCCGCTGTGGCACCTTCCAAATGGGGCCCCAAACAATCAATTATCATAAGCCCATATCTTTTGCCATTGACAGTCACAGCCTCTCCTCATTCATATTAGACAAAAAAAAGGGTCAGTGATTCTGCTGGACCAAAATCCACACCAGTTGGTAACATCTGGGGCTGAGGTGGATGTTCTTGGACCTCCGTTGGATTCTCATCACTCCAAATACAACAGTTTGGTATGTTAACAGAACCATTTTTCAAAAACTGGACCTTGTCGCTGAAGATAATTTTTTGGCCCCAAACAGGTCAACTTCCAGTTGCTCCAACACCCAGTCAGCAAATGTACAGCACAATCTATGGTCCCTGGACTTCAGTTCTTGAGTCAAAACAATTTTCTAAGGGTAAAGCTTCACGTCCAGATGTAAAATCTGCTAAAATGTGCTCGGCAAGAAATTGATTGGGGTGGATTCGTACGTACACTTGAAGGACCAGCAGTGATGTTTTCACCTGAACATGTGGTTCATTGACGCACAGTTGTCTGATGGGCAGCAGACCCGGTTGTCTCAAATTTTTTGACAAAATGTTTGGCGAGCAGAACACACATTTTGATAATAAACTTTAATCATTTCTTTGTGGTGTGGCCACTGGTAACCAAAAGGTCAGCGGTTCATATCTACCAGACACTCTTTGAATACTCTAGGGGGCAATTCTACTCGGCCTCTAGGGTCACCATGAGTCAGATCCGACTCGACGGCACTGACTTTATATGGTGTGGAGTCCTGTAAATGTGACCAGTGGCCACTATGGGTTCACACATCTGGCTGCTATGAGCTGCCAATGACAGGCCATCCTTATCGGGAAGACCGTTTCCATATATGTGAATACACATGCAGCACATACAAATGCCCGTGTAGAAATATCCACGGCTAGATCTGTATGTGGATCCAAGGCTGTAAATCTCTGTGGAAGCTGACTGCCACATTTTTCTTCTACCAACCTTTTGGTTAGTAGCTGAGTGCCACCACGGCTCCACATTATCTGGCACATAGTAAAAACTAAAACTACCAGCTGATATCATTATGCATACTTTCTACTTTGATGTAAGAAACAGCCTTCTCTCTCCCTTTTCTTTACAGATGAGGAAACTGAGGCTGCAAAAATTGTGTCTTATTTGAAGAGGCAAAACCAGACCTAGAAGCCTTATCTACGTTGTGCAAGCAGTAGTGTTAGGCTGAACTACACAGAGAGGCACTGCCCGAGGCTACAGAGAGCCTGGGAAAATTACGCCTATTTCTTTCCAAGGATCAATGATGTAATTTCCTGTTGAATTTTGCTGTGAGGCTGTCCTTGAATTTTAAAAATATTTTTGTTCCCGGGATGGGTGGGAGCAACTAAGACTTGTAAATCAACCTTGGAAATAAGTCTATAGATTTGAATAATATCTACTCCTGGAGAATTATGACTGCATTCCCAATTAGGGCTTCTTCAAGGAGTGTCCTATTCACCTCTGTGCCCTGAGCTTTGGCTGGACAGCCATCCCAGGAAGCACAAATGCCTGTTAATACCAGCCCACATGCTTCGAGCCTGGTAAACAAAGCACAAGGAATGGATCACAATGGAGCCAGCTAAGACTCACAGTGGTTGGGGGCCATTTTCCTGTGTAGTTTTTTTGTTCCTTAGGACCGTAGTTGAAAGAAGTCAGTAATCAACTATGTTCTACAGAATTTTAAAGAAGTTGAAAATTGTCTTTCCAAGAAGCTTATTGTAAACTCCTGTAAAGAGGGGAAACCCTGGTGGTTAGTGGTTAAAGGTTACAACTCCTAATGGAATGCTCCTCAGTGTGACCCCAGCAGGCACTCCTTGGAGTCTGGGGGGGCCACTTCTGCTCTGTCCTGTAAGGTTGCTGTGAGTCTAGTTGACTCAACAGCAGGGGATTTGGCTTTGTTTGGGTTTTAAGAGGGTTTTTTTCTTTGTCTTTGAACTGTGTGTTAGTTATCTAGTGCTGCTATAACAGAAATATCACAAGTGGATGGCTTTAACAAACAAATTTCTTTTCTCGTAAGTTGAGGAAGTCTGAATTTAGACTGTCAGCTGGATGGGGAGGTTTTCCTTCTCAAGTGGCCCTGGCAGAAGGTCCTTGTCTTTTCAGCATTTGGTTCGTCATTTGTTGGAGATCTCAGTGCATCTTGGCATGCATTACCCCAGCTTGCTCTGCTGATGTAATTTCCTTTGTGTCTTAAAAGAGACCAACTCAAGATAGACCCTACACTAATCCTGCCTCTTTAACCTAACAAAGATGAACTGTTGTCAAGTGGGATTATAACCACAGGCATAAAAACCAAACTAAACCCACTGCCATCAAGCGGATTCTATAACGACCCTATAGGGCAGAGTAGAACTGCCCATAGAGTTTCCAAGGAGCGCCTGTTGGATTCAGACTACCTTTGGTTAGCCGATGTAACACTTAACCCACTACACTACCAGGGTTTCCACCACAGGCCACAGAGGTTAGGATTAACAACATGTATTTTAGAGCGACGCAGATCAGTCCATAACAGACCTCACAAATGTAGCACAGTTCCTTGTATGGGGCATGTAACTACTATAACCAGTTGCCTTTAAGGTGATTATGACTCATGGGGACCCCTTGTGGGTCAGGTCAGAACTGTACTCCATAGGGTTTTCAGTGGCTGATTTTCCAGAATTAGATCACCAGGCCTTTCTTCTAGGGCATCTCTGGGTGGATTTGAACTAGGACTTCAAACTGGTTTGATGTGGTTGAAACCTCCACTGAGAATTTGTGCTTCCAGATGATGCTAGTGCTGCTGGTTAAAGGCCGGTTCTGAGAATCACTAATAGAGCAGTGTTTCTCAAAATTTATTACACACAAGCGTCATCTAAGGATCTTACTAGAATGTAGAATCTGATTTGATGTATGTGTGCTCAAATTGGAAGGAGTCGATTCAGAGCCCTGGTTTGAACCACCAACCCTGTGGTTGGGAATGAAGAACTTAAGCTCTTGTGCCACCCTGCGCTCCTCTTGTATGTGGTGAGCAAACCAAACCCAGTGCAGTCCAGTCAGTTCTGACTTGTAGCAACCCTGTAGGGCAGAATAGAACTGCTGCCTAGCATTCCCCAGGAGTGACTGGTAGATTCAAACTGTCAGCCTTTCAGTTAGCAGCCTGCATTGGTGAGTGCTCGATAAATGCAGTGAGCAGAGAGACTTACCTGCTTCCTGAAACAGTGTTGTGTGGTTTTTGTTTTTTTTTTTTAATTTTGTTATCTGGACTAAAGATCAGTGGTTTGAACTGAGATTACTGTGTTCTGAATCACAGATTTATTCTGTTGACTAACTTTTTTTTCTTTTATAGGCTAGTGTCATCTCAACTGAAGGCAAAGGTGGGAGAGCATGGCATCCATCTGGGTAAGTAAGAATCAAGCCTTCGTAGCACTGTAACGTACCTGAGTCAAATCAGAATATAGGAAAATAAAACATGTCAAGAGGATTTTTTTTTTAAAGCCGGCTGATAAATAATTTAGCTGACAAAGTTAAGGCTTAAAAACTAGAGAGTGTCTAAAAATACCAATAAAGTAAAAACATTGTAATTATAAAGCTGCATAAGATAATTTGCAGTGACACCAAAACAGACAGACCAATAACAAAGAACGAATGTAGTATATTAAGGACCTTATAATGGGATAAAGGTAATGTTCATGTCAGAGAGGAAAAGATAACTTATTCAATAAGTAATGTTAGAAAAACTTCCAGCCGTTTGGCAAAAAGTAAATCTGTATTCCTCCTCTGTTTTCCTTTTTAAAGTAAATTTTAGGCTGATAAGATACAGAAATGAAAGGAGATATGGGTGAATTTTAAAAGCTAATCTTGGATGAGGAAGTCAATCATGTCATGAAACCCAAAGCCTGAGAGAAAAATATTGATCTATTTTTATTTAATTACATAGAAATTTATAACTTGTGACAGTAAACCACACTGTCAGTAGAGTCTAAACACCCCACAGGGGCAAAATATTTGCAGCGGATCAGATAAAAGACTTACTTCCTTAACATACAAATAACTTGAATTAAATCAATAAGAAAAATGAACATGATAAATTTTCAGAGAGCATGATTTAGATATGAAAAAAAGGATAAATACCCAATAAGCATTTGTAAGATGCTACAGCTTATGAAGAATTAAATAAAAGTTAATAACACAGCAAGAAACCATTTTCTACGTAAGAAACTGGTGAAGGTGAAAAAAATACACAAATAACCAGTGTTGTAGAGAATGTCAGGGACACAGGGACTCTCATAGTCTGTTCATGGGAGGTGAAATTTGATACACTTCTGGGTGTTAATTTTGGCAATTAATGTTTAAATGCACATGCCTAGTCATTCCACTTTCAGATATGTATCATAGATATACTGGCACAATATTAAGAAAATATGGGCACAGAGGCATTCATTCACATTAATGAAAATATGCAGTCAGCATAAATGAACATTTTTAGAGTATGAAATGAAATTAGTACTTTATAAAATGGAATCCTGTGATCATTAATAAGGCTGGGAAAAAAATGGGTCAGCTGCATGTTTGCTGACGTAAAGTGTTCCAGGATATATTAATAAATGAAAAAAAAATGAAATGATACAATAGTATGTACAGAACAATCCTGTTTATTTAAAAGAAAAGATATCTACATAAAGACTGTATGTGTAGGGAAACTTTCTATAAAAGCAAGACTGTAAGGACATTGTTACTTTGTAATCTATCACCTCTTACGGTCTTTAATTTCTTCTTAACCATGAACGTGCATTGTATTTTGTGAGTAAAGGAGAAGAAGAGCTTAAAGGAAAGCGCTTCCAGAGATGTGTCCTGTCTTGGTGCTGTCTCGGTGGAAGGTGTCCTGGTGCAAGGCTTTGCGTTGGTTGTTGTTCGCTGCTGTCAAGTCAGTTCTGACTCACAGTGACCTCCTGTACACACACTGAAACCGTGCCTGGCGCTGGGCCGCAGTCGTTGCTGTGTTTGAGCCCGCTGTTGTAGCCCGTGTGTCACCCCATCTCGTTGAGGCTCTTCCTCCTCCTCACTGATACTCTGCTTTACCAAACATGATGTCCTTCTCCATGGACTGGTCCCTTCTGGTAACATGTCCAAAGGATGGGAGAGGAAGGCCTGCTATCCTCACTTTTAAGGAGCATTCTGGCTGTACTCATTCCAGGACAGGTTTGTTTGTTCTTTTGACAGTCCATGGTGTAGTCACTATTCTTCACCAACACCGTAATTCAAAAGTTTCGATTCTTCTTTAGTCTCCCTTATACATTGCTCAGCTTTTGCATGGATATGAGGCAGCTGCAAATACCATGACTCGAATGAGGTGCACCTTAGTCTCCAAAGTGACATCTTTCCCTTTTAACTCTTGAAAGAGGTCTTTTGCAGCAAATTTGCCCACGTTGTTCGCTGAGTTGTAATCAACTCAATGGCAGTGGCAGTACACTCTTTGATTTCTTGACTGCTGCTTCTGTGGGCGTTGATTGCAGATCCAGTTAAAATGAAATCCTTGATAAGATCACTCCTTTCTCTGCGTATCATGATGTTGCTTACTGGTCCAGTTGTGAGGATTTTCTTGATGTTGAGGTGTGATCCATACTGAAGGCTGAGATCTTCGTCAGTAAGTGCTTCAAATCCTCTTCTCTTTCAGCAAGCGAGACTGTGTCATCTGCATGACGCAGGTTGTTAATGAGTCTTCCCCCAGTGCTGACTCCCTGTTCTTCATATTGTCCAGCTTCTTGGACTGTGCTCAGCATACAGATTGAATAAACATGCTGAAAGAATACAACCCTAATACACCTTACCTCATTTTTCACCATATAGGCGCCCCTTGCTCTGTTTGAACGACTGCCCCTTCGTCTGTGTGTCGCTTCCGCGTGAGCATAATTATGGGTTACGGAATTCAGATATTATTTATAATTTGTTCTGATCCATGCCCTTGAATGCTATTGCATAGACAATAAAACACAGTAAACATCTTTCTGGTATTCTCTGCAAGGCTTTGCTTACCCCTCCAAATTGCTCACTTACCATTGCCCAGGAGACTGTTCTCTTTCCAGATCCAAAGTTTTCACTGCTTTTATGGACATTTGATACAGTGAGAATGAGAAGAAAGCATCTCTCCAAAATGCCGGGTTTTAAAAATGACAGTCTCCCTCTAGCCTTTGTCTATTAGCAAATTAACCTGCAGTTAGTTGGCCAGGCTCTCCAGCTGACACCTTCAAGTCATTAAAGGTTTCTGCAGGGCTAGGAGAGACCCAGGTCCCTAAGGGGCATAGTTCGCACTCTGATGCATGGGGTTGCTGTGAGTTGGAATGTTCTCAACAGCAGCAAACAGCAACATAAGCTAACTCAGAGGCTGTTGGTTCCGACTTCCCCAGTGGTACTGCAGAGGAAAGCCCTCTTGGGCTGCCCCTGTGAAGACTGTTGTTGTGTCATTGTGAGCCAGGTGTGACTGGCTTGTTGTTGTGTGTCAGGTGTGACTTCCCAAAATATGTGTATAACAGTTGAGCCTGGGCTTGTTGCTTGGTATTGGGTTATGTTCCTGTATGCTGTAGAGCCTGCCTCTATGATGTCAGTGAGGGAGCAAGGGCAGCAGGTGGGTTGGCGGGGCAGGACTCTGTAGGTAAGGCTGTACTGTGCCTTGAGGTAGTCTCTTGGGATGTAAAATAAAGAAGCGGGCAGAGAAAGTTGGGGACTTCATACCACCAAGAAAGCAGTACTGGGAGCAGAGCAAGTCCTTTGAAAAGGTCGGCAGAGTCCTTAAGAGTGCCTCAGGAGCTCCCCATCCAGGGAAGATTGATGACAAAGACCTGTCCCCGGAGCCAACAGAGACTTCCCCCAGAGCTGATGCCATGGTTTTGAACTTTTGGCCTCTTTTCTGCGAGACAGTAAGTTTCTCACACAGAGCTTCTGTTACAGCCATCTGCCTGTTGTATTTGTTACGGCAGCACCAGAGGACTAAAACAGCAGCCAAACACGTGACCGCTGTGCTGCCTCACCTCCTTCTCTGTTAGAGTTTGAAGCTGGTTCTCAGCAGGCTAAAATCAAGGTATTAACAGGGCTCCTTTTTGTTTGGGGGAAACTTCGGTGGTGTAGTGATTGAGTGCTATGGTTGCTAACCAAAAGATATGTAGTTTGAACCCACCAGTCGTTCCCTGGAAATTCTGTGGGGTAGTTCTATTCTGTCCTGGAGGAATTGACTTGACAGTAATGGGTCTTTTGTTGTTGTTCTGGAGACTCCGGGAAGAATCCACCTTCAAGCTCCTTCAGGTCGTTGGCACAGTTCAGCTCCTTGCAGTTGCAGGACTCCCTTCATCTGACAGCGGGGAGGAGCTGTCTGTGGCTTGGGTCCTCACATGTGAGCCCCTGCATTCACAGCCCGCAGTGGCTGGGAAACTTCTCACGCCCGCAGTCCCTCTGGTCTCTGTTTCTGCCGCTGCCCTCTTCTTCCTCTGGCCGGAGACAGTTCTCTGCTTTTAAGGGCTCTTATGGTTAGATTGGGCCCACCTGGATAAATCAAGCTACTCTCTTAAAGTCCAGAACTTTAATTAGATCTGTAAAGTCTCTTTTCTCGTATAACTCACAGGTTCCAAACCTTGCCATTGTTACTGGCCGTGAGCTGGTTCCTGACTCACGGCAACCCTGTGCGGAACAGCATGAGATGCTGCCTGGTCCTGTGCCATCTCCATGCTCCGTTGCAGATCAGATCATTGTGAGCCACGGGGTTTTTAGTGGTTGGATTTCACAAAGAGATGACCAGGCGCTTCTTCTTAGTTGGAGTTGCCTACAAGCTCTGCTAAAATTCACTCAGCATCATAGCAACACAGAAGCCTCCACCGACAGGTAGTGGCCACAGATCAAGTACACTGACTGGGAATCAAACCCAGGTCTCCTGCATGGGCGGCAAAAATTCTACCACTGAACCACCACTGTCCCCTTTTCAAAGATTAAGGTGTGGATGTTTTTAGGGGTGCATTTGCCTACTACAGATGGCAGCATCAGGGCATGGTAGCATTCGGAATTGGATGGCAAGAAGGAAAGGGTGGAAACAGACACCCAAGAAAGCCGTGCTGAGCCAGGAGGGCAGCCTCCCCTGCAGAAAGAGGCCCTGGTCAGTGAGGGGCCATTTTTTGTTGTTAGCTGCCGTCTGGTTGATTCCAGGCAGCTGAGTAGAACTGCTCCATAGGGTTTTCAAGGCTATGATCTTTGGGAGGGAAGTCCCCAGACAGGTCTGTCTTCCACGATGACACTGGCTGGGTTCAAACTGCCAACCTTTCAGCTACTAGTTGGGCTCTTCTTCTTTTTTCTTCTTTTTCACCAGTTATTTATGAACAAGACCTCTGCCAGGAGAGATTGGTGGTGGTAGTTATCATTGAGTAGGTTCTGAGCCATGGTGACTGCCCTAGTCATCCAGTGTGACTATCACAGAAGTACTACAAGTGGGTGGCTTTAATAAAGAGAACTTTATTTCTTCACAGTAGCGCAGGTTAAAAGTTCAAATTCAGGGCATCAGCTCCAGTGGAAGTCTTTCTCGCTCTTTCGGGCTTCTCATCAGCCTTGCCCTGGACTAGGAGCTTTTCCACACAGGGAACCTGGGTCCAAAGGATGAGCTCTGCTGCCAGCACTGCTTTCTGGGTGGAATGAGGTTCCCCCCTCTCTGCTCCCTTCCCTTACCGTTTTACTTCTTGAGAGACAAAAGGTGGTAGAAGCCAAACCCCAGGGAAACTCCATTTAGTGACCTGGGTAAGGACATTACAGTCCTATCCTGATCCTCTTGAACATAAAATTATTTACATGATGGAGAACAATTAAACAATACTGGCAGTCATGGCCCAGCCAAACGGATGTACACATTTTTGGAAGAGATAATTCAGTCCATGAAAATGACCCCATGTGTGCAGTGTAGAACTGCTCGATACGGTTTTTAGGACTGTGACCTGTTGGAGGCAGATGGCTAGTCTTGTCCTCCAAGTTACCTCTGGTTGGGTTTGAATGACCACCTTTAGGTTAGCAGTCAGGCACCGAACTGTATGTGCCCAGGAACTCAGATTTCCAACTGCAAACATTTTCTATACATTTTTTTAATTGTGGTAAAAAATATACATGGCATAAAATTTGCCACTGTAATCATTTATAAGTGTACAATTCATTGGCATGCAATTGTAAACATTCTTATCACAAAGTTTTATCTGTTTTCTCTTTTATATCCGTAAGCACATACACACTCAAAGGCAAGCAAGCAATCAAGTCGGCTCTTTTCTACAAAACTGTAGATCGGTTGTCAGTGGTTACCAGCGGGATGGTCAGTTTACCAGAGAGCTTCAATTAGGGAAGAAGAGCTCCTCTGCAGTTTCAGTGTGTTATCCCTGAAGATGAAAAAGGTCTGGTGTCTTTGGTTTTTTATATTGTATTTCTTGCAGCCCTGTCATTCTGTTACCACAAAACTAAGTAGAGTTCGTGCTGCCTGCCACAAACAGCCAATCTTTCAGATGGGCAAGATGAAAAGCAAGACATTTATTGCATGCCAGTAGGCAAGGAGATAGAGGGGACCATTCCTCCAAAGTCGGCTTCCCCAAAGTGGAGACTAGCTGGAGGTTTTATAGGAGAAAGGGATAAGGATGTGTGAGTTGTAGGAATTCATAGCAAGTTAATCATTGAGTTGAGCTCTGACTCACAGCGACCCTGTAGGACTGAGTACAACTGCTGCACATGGTTTCCAAGGAGTGCCTGATGGATTTGAACTGCCATCCTTTTGATTAGCAGATGTAGCACTTAACCAGTGTGCCACCAGTTTTTCCTATATGTGGTCACAAGGGTTGCGTCTCAGATGTGCTGACGTCTTATTTGGTGTTGGGGGCCCAGTGGTGGTCTATCATATAGTCTCCCAGCAGACTCCTTTGTTTTTCTGTTATGTTTTTAGATTATTATCACTCATTTTCCCACAGTCCTAAGGAGAGCAGAGATTAGTCCTTAACCTTGAGAGAAACTAAGGGAAACAGTAAACTCATACTTGGAGACAGAATCAGGAAGCAAAATGGCGCAGGTCACGCTCCAGATGTAGTCACTTATTTGACTCTGCCTGTTCCCACTCTTCCCTCCTGTTGTTTTAGAAAACAATCTATGTTGCCTAAGTATTTCCTTTGTTTGTAGAAATTTTGACTGTCTCTGCAGACTTTGATCTGCAGTGTCACTCTGCCGAAGAGGCCCTGACAGCCTCCTGGGTTACTAATAACATCAAGGCTTTGGACCCGTGGTTTCTTGTCACATGTTGTGCATAGGTCTATAGCAAGTACTCAGGCGATCTACACGTTTAGAATGTCTTGAGATTATAGTTTTTATTAAGATATCATAGCCAGATTTTTTCTATATGTGCCTTCCGCGGTGCTGGCTTTGTCTTGAAAATATTCTAAAGCTTTTCTCCTTCTTCAGTCTCTCGCATGCTATTTAAATTAAAAAAAAAAACAAAAAACCTTGCTATGGAGTTGATTCAGACTCATGGCGACCCTTTGTGTTTCAGAGCAGTCTGCCCCTCTGGAGGATTTTCATGGCTGTGACCTTTTGGGGACAGACTGCCAGGCCTTTCTTCCACGGTACCGCTGGGTGGGTTAGATCACCAACCTTTTGGTTAGTAGTCCAGTGCTTAACTATTTGTACCACCCAGCGACTCCTTTAGTTACTGTTACAGATGAATGCACACTTTGCCATTTGATTGAGCTCTCAGGTTATTACTTTTATTATGCTGCTGAAGCTTTTCTAAATTAACTCCCAATCATCATGAACTGTTATTAGCATCCTAACGGGCTGTACAGTCTCCTTTCACCTCTGCAAACTCACTTTGCCGGATGAAGGGGGAGAACATATGGCCATTCAGGAACCGCGGGCCAAAAGAAGGTTTACAAATATACAACTTGAAATACACATGATGCGTACTCACCTGGTTATACAGAATCCTTGGTAGAGCCATGGTCAGGTGGTTGGCTACTAACAAAAAGATTGGCAGTTCAAGCCCACCCAGCCCACGCTTGGGAGAAAGACCTGCTGATTTGTTTTCGTGAAAGGTTACAGTCAAGATAACCCCGTGGGACAGTTCTGCCCCATCACATGCTATCGCTATGAGTTAGAGTTGACTCTACGGCACCAAAGAAAAACAGTCTGGTCGGGAAGAAGTTCATGAAAAGGAACAGTTAAAAAGCAAGTACGTAGTGCACTGGACTCTACTGAGTGTAGAAGGACATTGTAGTTTTTGATCTAAATTCTCAGTCCTGCCTTTCATAGCTCCGTAATTGCTTATAAAGTAGGTGTCTGAACTTGACCTTGATTGAGGTACATGGTCTTTCCCAACCTCAGTTTCCTTATCTGCAAAATGAGTGTAGTAGTAGTACCTCTGCAATCTAGTGGTTGTGAGAGTTAAACCAGTTCGTGTAAAATGCGTTAACAGCACCTGGCGTATAATGGGGTGCTTGGTAGATGCTAGTTATAATCATTATCACTTCAATATGTTTATTCTGAAAACATATTCCTTGCTAAATAATATTCCTATAACTGTTGTGGTAGGAACCCTGCTGGCATAGTGATTAAGTGCTACAGCTGCTAACTAAAAGGTTGGCAGTTAACATCCAGCAGGCACTCCCTGGAAACGCTATGGGGCAGTTCTAATCTGTCCTGTAGGGTCACTGTGAGGCAGAATCAACTTGACAGCAGTGAGTTGGGTTTGCTTTTTTATTTTTCTAACTGTTTTAATAAAAGTTTCTGCCTGCTTCCTGGGCCTTATTTGATTGTACACCAGCTGTGCCTCTCTCCCCACCCACCAGTGGAATGGTTCTCTCCAAGCCTTCTAAAGTAGATGGATTGTCCATAAACAGCTTCTTTTTGAGCCTACTGTTTCAGTATTTCCTAGTATTTTTAATGTTTCCATATTTTTAAAGATGTTTATAATTCACATTAGGGCTGCCCAGAGATTCTAAAATAGTGCATTTCTTTATTGGTGACTAAAATTATATCAGCACTATGCTCTGGTTGCCTCAGGCTGGTCAAAAGTCACATCTTTAATAATGAGTAAAAATGGAGAAAAAAAAAGAGTTCATGTTTTGTAATAGATGGTCAGACAGAAGCTGCAAAACCTAGGGTATATGGAGAAGAAATGGCAAAAGGGGTCCTTGACAGTGGAAAGACTAGTCATAGTTGGAAACTTGCTCATAGGAAGATCTAATCCATGCTGATATGTTGATGGTGAGAGTCAGAGTATAGCTTTCCTTCTTCACTGAACCCTTTCCTTCGTGGAAACAAGACTGATACAGTTTAACACACAAGAACTGTCTCGGTTACCTAGTGCTGTTATAACACCTATACCACAGGGGAGAGGCTGTAAAGAACACAGTTATTTTCCTACAGTTCTGGAGGTAAGAAGTCCAAGTCAGAATCTCAGCTGTGTCTGTCCCTTCCTCGTCAGTAGCCTCAGGTGTTCCTTGGTTCCTTAGCTTGTAGTTGATCCTCACAGAATCTCCCCAAGTATGTGTATCTTTGTGTTTAATCTGGACACCCTGGTGGCATAGTGGGTTAAGAGCTACAGCTGCTAACCAAAAAATCAGAAGTTCGAATCTACCAGACACTCCTTGCATGCCCTACGGGGCAGTTCTCCTCTGTCCTTTAGGGTTGCTGTAAGTTGGAATCAACTCGACCGCCATGGGTTGGGTTGGGTTGGGTTTGGATTTATGTTTCATCTGCTCTTTTAAAACTCAGAAGTGATTAGATTTGGAACCCACCATATTTGAGTATGACCTGGTTAGCATACAAAGAAAACCCTGTTTCCTCCTGTTTGTTGTTAGGTTTTGAGTCAGTTTTCAGCAACCCAAGTAACAGAGTAGACTTACCCCATAGCTGTAATCCTTATGGGAACAAGTCACAAGGTCTTTCTCCCATGCAGTCACTCAGGTTCCAACCACCAAGCTTTTGGTTAACAACACTTAACTGTTGTGCCACCAGGGAGTCTTCTCACAGGCGTTTAAAAACAAAAAAAACCCTGTTGTCTTTGATTCTGACTCATAGCATCCCTTTAGGACAGAGTAGAAATGCCCTATAGAGTTTCAAAATAGCAGCTGGTGGATTTAAACTGCTGACCCTTGCTAGCAGCCAAACACTTTAACTACTGTACCACCCGGGCTTCTTTCACAGCTATAGGGGTTAGGATATATGTATATGTATATATTTTATTCTGAATAGAACTAGTTTCTCATTAAACAGTAAGTACACATGTAGCTTTATGACATTGGTTAACAACCCCATAACAAGTAAGCATTCTCCCTTCCCAACCTTGGGTTCCCTGTTACCATTTTTCATGTCCCTTACTGCCTTGTAGTCCTTGCCTCTGGGCTGGCGTGCCCCTTTAGTCTTGTTTTGTTTTATGGGCCCGTCCGATGTTTGACTGAGTGGTGAACCTTAGGAATGACTTCATCGCTGAAGTAGAAGGATGTCTGGAGCCCATATTTTCTAGTCTGTGTCAGACCAACAAGTCTGCTCTTTCTTTTTGAGTGAGAATTTTGTTCTGCGTTTTTTCTCCAGCTCTACCCAGGACCTCCTGTTGTGATCCTTGTCAGAGCAGTCGGTGGTGGTAGCTGGGCACCATCTAGTTCTGCTGGATTCATTCTGCTGGAGGCTGTTGCAGCTGTGGTCCGTTAGTCCTTTACACTAGTCCTTCACTTGTGTCTTTAGTTTTCTTCATTCTTCCTTGCTCCTGAAGGCGTGAGCCAGCCAAGTGCCGTCGACCAGTGGAATATCTTAGATGGCTCCTCTTGGGCTTTTAAGACTTTAGATGCTACACACCAAAGTAGAATGTAGAACCTTTACTTTATAAACTATATGGTGCCAGTTGAGCTGGTTGTTCCCCAAAGCCATAGTCCCTGCAGCCTTCAGCCCAGCAGTTTGGTCCCTTAGAGAGTATGGATGTGTCTATGGAGCTTCCATGACCTTGCCTGGGACAAGTTGGGCTGGCTTTCCCAGTGGTGTGTACTGCCTTACCGTTCACCAAAGCTACCGCTTATCTGTTGTCTGTTTACTATTTTCCATCCGTACCCCTTCCCTCTCTGGTAACCATCAAAGATTGTTTCTTTTTATGTATGAATCTTTTCATGAGTTTTACAGTATTTACCCTTTTGTGACAGATTTATTTTGGTCCGCACAATGCCCTGCGGTTTCCTCCATCAACACGTATTTTTGAGGAATACTTTTTAGTCCGTAACAAGGAGTCAGTGTTCCCATTTCTGTTGTGTAACCCAGAAGAATGAGCTGGTGGTAGGACTCCTAGGAACAGTGTAATAGGCCAGAGTGAAAGAGAAGTTAGGAAGGCGCCACCTCTGCCATTCTGCCCCAAGGGTAGCAGGCCCGGATAATTGGGTGCTGTTGCCCCTGGGTACAGACAGGTTGTGAGGGCCCTATATAGTTTCATGTCTCTGGCATTAGTAGGGATGTCCTGATAGATCTTTCTTTTCTGGTTTGTTTGGTGTCAGTTTTAAAGTGTACATTGGAAAAAAAAGAGTGTGTATGCACTGAGCGCACGCTGTGGTCGCCCTCCCGTCTGTCCCATCCCGGGCTGGAAGACCTGGCTTTGGAACTATTTGCACTGAAACGGACTTTTCCGCATTCCAGGCAGACGGGCGTCCTGTCTCGCTGGGAGATCTTCAGCACAATTGCAAACTTCCTGTCTGGTATGGGTTTTAAACAATGTTCCCTGAAGCTTCTTTAGGTAAATATTGGCACTGAATAGCACAAATGGTCCTGTGCGGGAAGTTAATGAAAAACAGGTTAGACCTCGGTTTCAAATCCAAAACAGAGCTTTGTTTCAGGGTACAGCCTGGAAAGAAATGATTTTATAATCAAGTGAGACGGAAAGGCCTCCTGGGAATGAATGGAATGACAGATAAAGAGCCCTTCTTGCCACTCCCTGGCCCACGCCCAACCAGAAGAAGGGAGGATCCTATATTTCTGTTTAATTGTGATAAAAGTACAATGTACTCCTCTAATAAGTGGCCATTGAATGAAAAAACCAAACCTATTGTAAGCAAGCCAATTCCTGTTCATGTCTTCCCTACAAGAGAGTAGATCTGCCCCTTAGGGTTTCCAGTGAGCGGCTGGTGGATTTGAACTGCAGAACTTTGGGTTAGCAGGCAGACTCTTGACCACTGTGTCACCAGAGATAAACCAAAACAAACCAAAGCCATATCAGAGGCAGAGAAGACAGAAATAGGTTATAAATCCTAGAGCACGTAGTGTGAAGGGCAGAAGGTATAATTGGATTCTTTTTTGAAAGCCTTTTTTTTTTTTACTGGATGCCAAACAGAAAAAAAATGGAGTATTTTTGAGTGCTGAACCGAAAGATTAATCAAGAGGTGTTAACCTGCATTAAAAGAAAACTAATAAGTCAAAGAAGATTGTCAAATCGGCACCTTCCTTTGTTGTCAGGTCTTCTTTCATTTGCAAGTGCATTTGCTAAAACATCTCACTGAGTTTCCGGAGACGTGTTTAAGTAGGAGCGTGGCGACCCTATGTGAGGGGAGTTTAGAAAAAGTGAAGAATGTTGTATTAGGACTTTTGATGTACCGTATGAAGCTTCCAAAGGTCTGGTAGTAGTGTTTCAGAAATATGAAAAGACCCAGAACAAGAATGCCCTTTTATGAACTTATTTATTAATAAATATTTACTGAACACCTATGTGTCACATGCTGTTTTATACAAGTGTACAGAGAAGCCCTCTCAGAGAAGGTACCCTTTAAGTGAGGACTGAAGGTTAGGGAGAGTTCTATGGTAGAACGTTCTAGACAGAGGAAACAGCAGAAAAGTAGGAGAGAGCTCAGCTTACACCAGGTGGCCTTTCGGAGAACTGGAGTGATGGGCAAAGGATAGAGTGGCTCCAGTTCACGGGGGAGAGAAGGTGGGCCACACCATGCAGGCCATGTATCCCGGTAGAAGGAGTTGGGGCTTAACCTTCAGCGTCCAGTGGAGGTCTGAGAAGAGCATCAACGAGGAGGCGATGTGACCTGACTGAGGTTTTTAACTGGTAACTCAGTTGCTGTGTGGAAAGTAGGCTGAAGCTGGACAATAGAAGGACACAGGAGGGGAGTCTGTGGCCCATGTCCAGGAGAAAGGTGGTGGCGACCTGCACTACAGCGGTGGCCAAGAAGATGAAGAGACGTGGACATGAGATTCTATTTTTGAGACAGTCATGACTGGCTTGGCTGGTTGAGAGGTAGGGAAAAGGACATGGAGGAAGCAAAGGAGACTTCCAGATTTCTGGTGTGACTGGTGGTGCCGTTTCGAGGGATGAGGCAGGCTGGGGAAACAGCGGGTGTTGGAAGATCACGGAAGTGAGCGCAAAATGGCCCGGGTTCAAATTCTGGCTCTGCATGCCAGCTTTGCGACCCTGGCAGATTGCTTAGCCTCTGGGCCTCAGTCCTCTTCTTTGTAAAATAGGGGTAATAATAGTACCTGTTTGTGGATTGAATGAGGGTTGTTGTGTGCTGTTCAGTTGATTCCAACTCATAGTGACCCTATAGGGTGGAATAGAACTGTTCGTAGGGTTTCCTAGGCTATCATCTTTATGGGATCGGATCACCTGGTCTTCTCTTCTTCAGAGCAGCTGGGGGGTTCCAACCACTGACCTGTCACGTAGCACCTGGGCTCTTTAACTAGGTAAACCTGAGACGATATAGTTGAATCCTACTCATAGCAGCCTTATAGGACGGGATAGAACTGCCCCCACTGAGTTTCCAAGCAGCACCTGGTGGATTAGAACTGCTGACCATTTTACTGGCTGCCGTAGCACTTAACCCCTGCATCACCGGAATTTTCTTAAGTAAGTACTATGTAAATTTTATAAGGGGAAAAAGCCACTTGGGAGGAAATATAATAAGTTGATACATGAGACATCAAAAGAGATACATCAAACAGACACTGAATATACAGGAAAAAAACCCAGTCCTCACTGAATTGCTTCCGACTCATGATAACCCCAAGTGTTTCAGGTGAGAACTGCTCCATAGCGTTTTCCATGGCTGTGCTCTTTAATGAGGCACCTCTGGGTGGATTCAAATCCTCAGCCTTTCAGCTGGTAGCCCAGTGCTTAACTGTTTGAGGCATCCGGGGACTCCTGAAATGCACAAGCCCAGTGCTCCCAGTGGAAATCTGGATTAGAGATGTAAACGTGGGAGTTGTCTGCATACAGAAGAGGTAAATAGAGGAAATAGCCCACAGCAGGACAGAGGGAGAGAGCGGAGCAGAGGAAGCACCATCCTGGATGTGCTTACTTCAGAGGCAGGCAGAGGGGAGGACGACCAAGGAGAGGAGATACAACTGGAGTAGCAGGAAGAAACCCAGGAGAGGAGACACAGGGGGCCACAGAGGCAGGGGGCCAGGCGGGTTCACAGTGACTCCTGCTTCTGAGGGTCAGAGACTCTCCTTTCTCTAATCCTGAGTTTCATGGAAAACACAGAACAAATTGCTTTTTGTCCCCTAATTTCTGAACTGCTTGTCTTGGTACTCCAGCCCACGCCCTCCTCTGCTGCCACATTCCATTGCTCGCGCTCTGAAGCCACCCCTGATGAAATCACTGTATTTTTTTAAAAAAAGAAGCTGACAAGTACAGATATTTTCTCGGTTAAGTGAGCACAAGAACCCATGCAAACATCTCCTTCAGATCTCTTGCATACTTGCAGGTGAGGCCATGGTAAGGTCAGCCTTGATTCTCTCCGATGTCCCTGGTAGCTGACAGTATCTACCTGCTTTGGGGCTTTTGCCAGACTCCCTGCTTGTCTCCCAGCACCTCTCTGTCACTTGGTTATACTGTGGAGGCTTCAATGTTGCTGTGATACTGGAAGCTATACCACAGTATTGCAAATAGCAGCAGGGTGAACCATGGGAAACAGGTTTCAGCGGAGCTTCCAGACTATGACAGACCAGGCAGAAAGCCTGAAGACACTGGATCGTTATGGAATGTTGTCTGACACAGCGCTGGAAGACGAGTGCTCTGGGTGCAACTGGGGCCTGTCTGCAATCGTGACAATGGCACAGGACCTCACTGCGCTTGTCATTCCGTGGTGCACCGGTTTGCCATGGTGTGGCGCTGACTTAAGGAAAACTAAAACCAGCACCTGGTTCTCTTTGCTGGCCTCTGCCCCGAGAGCATGTCTGCAGTGGTTGTGGAAAGGTTCTGTTAGCTCATCACCCTTCCCCTGACCCGTTAGACATGGCCAGCCAGTGCGAGAGGGAGGGCCCTAACGTCTGCCCTGTAGAAACAGAGTAGTTCCCTGACTTGCATTGCCACCTGTCACTCTAGGGGCCTTTAATGGTAAATTTTACTTGGTTTTGAAAACTTACTTTTTTACTCGAAAAATTGAAGAAGCCGTCTTATGTTTTCCAGGTTTTGACTGCTTTGCTTTTTATAGTCAGCTCTGTTTTTGCCTTGTATAAACTTTCCTAACCTAGCAGAGTGTCTGGACGTTGAGCAGAAAGATCATTTCTTTCTGGCTCTAAAAGCTGCCGGCTTATCTGAGGCTTTGATTTGAAGCCCTGATTTCTGGATTTGGCTCTTATAGGGCTTTACGGAGTGGTGAGTGATCGGAGGCTGCCTCACCTTCAGAATGCACCTGCAGCTGCTGCCGTTCTTCCTCTGGAGCATTTGGCTTTAAATATGCTTCATGTCAACATGTTTCACACCTTATGTTTTTCACTCATTCTTATGAGTATAAATATTTAACTTCCTGTAAGCTCAGCATGTTTCGCATGAAGAAACAGATATGACTGAGTTTAAAAAGCCCAAGTACAGCCCTGTCTGTCTCAGGGGGAGTAGCACGCAGCTCCCCTGGTGCATACCCACGGCTTCATCAGAGACTGTGCCTGACCTACAGAGGACAGTTTTAGAAGACCCAAACCCATTGCCACCAAGTTGATTCCAACCTATAGCGACCTTAGAGGACAGGATAGAACTGCCACCTAGGGTTTCCAGGAAGCTCCTGGTGGATTTTTGAACTACAGATCTTTTGGTTAGCAGCCTTTTCTTAACCACTGCGGCACCAGGGTTTCCTTTAGAAGACCATGAAATACTATGTTGTCATAAAGATGATGGTTCTAATGAGATACAGTGTAGCCTAGTAATTGGGATCAAGGACTGAAGGAACAGATCACTTACTGGCTGGGCAAACTTGGGAAAGTGATGTAAGCCTCGGTTTCATTATCTGTGAAATGGCATTAATTATCTCTGCCTTGCAAGTTTGTTGTGAGGATTCAGTGAGGTAATATCTACAATGTGCTAAGTGCAGTACTTGGCACATAACACGTAGCAACAATTATTTTTACAGTGAGCTGCAGTTTGGGCTTTTTTTTTCCTCCATTTATTTTGACATGCCTTGTTTAATTTGTTTTCCAACTGGGTTTAGAATCATTATCCTCTTTGGAGCATCTGCAGGTCAAGTTTGAGAAAATGAAAACAACAAAATATGTTTAAGGGATGTGGATGGAAATCTAGCTAAGCCAGATTTGGGAAGTGCTAAGACCTTGCCAGATACTCACTTGGCGTCTTCTACCAGCACTGACGCTGTGTAGGGGGCATTTAGGGTTACTGGAAATAAACTCAGACAAGTATTGGTCAGTAATTTAATTTTTAAGAAATTAAACTTGCAAATAAGCAGGCAGTGCAATCAGCTTTAGCTGTAAAAATGTCAACATTCCTGAACCTGTGAGTTCATCATCAAATTCCCATTCTCCCACGCCTGTAAAATAGTTCATCAATTGTTTGTTTATTTTTGCTGGGTTTTCAGGGCAGCAGAGAATGAAGTAGAGGAGTGGTTCTCAAGCTTTGCCGTGCATCAGAATCACCTGGAGGGCTTGTTCAAACACTGATGTGGGGTCAAATCTCCAGAGTTGCTGGGTCAGTAAGTCGAGGGTGGGGCCTGAGAATTTTTTTCTTACAAGTTCTCAGATGATGCTGATCCAAGAGCTACACTTGGAAAACCACTCATCGGAGCCTTTGGAGGGATTGTGATGTGACTTACAGCACAGAGGTTTTTGGACAGGATGATCTGGGTTCAAATTCTTGTGCTGCACTTATTAACAGAGCGATGCTAAACAGACAGTCTTTCAGACATTCAGTTTCTTCCATTTTTAAGTGGAAGGAATAAGATCTGCCCCATTAGGGTCATGGTGGGAGTTAAATAAGGTGTGTATATTTCGTTCATGGCCTGGAATATGTTAGTTTAAGAGATTCTGTTCATTTCCTTTACTGCTTGATTTTTTTTCATAAGTCATGTAAATATTTGTGAATGTTCTAGGCAACCAAATCTAGCAAATGAGCAATACTGTACATTTAAATAACTGAAGCAGTTTTAAAAATTTCATTGGGATTCCACTTTAGAATTCCTGTGCCATTTTTCAAGCTGATATGTGTGTAGTTTTGTTTTTTCTTTTTTGGCTTTTAATTAAACAAGTAGTTCTTCCGCATATGATTTTTTACTAGATAGCACGCTGCATGATGGGTTGGTAATTTCATCCTTCTCTCACTCTGTACATTGCAACTTCAGCATATTTTGATACGTAGACTAGACAGAGGACAGTAAAATGGTCACAGCTAGAATAGAACTCCTGATCTTGATAATTCATGAACCGTTAGGATCTGACTACAGATTCGTCTTCATGTATTAAGAAGCAATCATGTACATGTCTGCATGATGTGGGATCCCCCGAGGAGCTTCTTACATCTGTAGAATGTAGGGCTCTCACTCTGAAGAAACTGATTCAGAGTGTTGTGCAGAGACTAAAAAGGACTAGAATAGTCCAGATGTGTTCAGATTCAAATTCTGCTGCTTACTTATCTGTGCTAATACTCCAGTCTTCCTAAATCTTACATGTATTATATGTGAAATGGATTACACCCTCGTATTCATCCGAGCTCTTATGCAGATTATAGTTAACAAAGTGCCAAGCAGAGTGCCTGGCATGAAGCCGACACTCAAACAATCTAATTTGTGGTGGTTCTTCTAGAATGCCAGCCAAGGAAGGTGGAAAGATAAGACAACAAAAAATTCATAGGTAACTGAACTAAAATACAGCCAGTTAGCTCTGTGAATCCATACAGCATTGAATAAACCTTCCTTGTTGCTGTATGCTACTGAATTGGTTTTTGACTGACAGTGACCCTATAGAACAGAGTAGAGCCCCCCATAGAGTCTTTTAGGCTGTTGTCTCTATGGGAACAGATGGCCACATCTTTTCTCCTGAAGAGCAGCTGGTGGGTTGGAAGTGCCAGCCTTCTAGTTAACAGCCAAGCACTTAATCCTTGCAACACCAGAGCTGCTTGCTTAAGCCTTGGGGAAAGAAAATTCTCCAAAGATTATGTTGGAGTGAATGATTTCTTACAGAAATTGGTGCCTTTGATCAGGCACATTCAAAACTAGTTTCTGACTTCTTGAAATTAGTTTTTTAAGAATCAGAACTCTTTATTTTGGGTACTGTAAGATTAAACAAGATTTTATTGAAACAAATTGTTTTGTCTAATCTGTTGAATTTTCTATTGACTGTCATATTTTTGGCTGTGCCAGAACATTAATTTTCCATTCAATTGATATGACAAGGTAATATTAAACACTCACGGAATCCTAATTGAAGTCATAGTAATATATGACAGCAAAGCCAATGTTATTTGGTAGCAGGACAGGAAAATTAGTTGAGAAAGAAAAAATTATTGTAAAGACAAATTTACGAAATGGCTTTTTAAAAGAATTAATATCTTGTGTTCAAAGTGAAAGTTTGCACAGCAAATTAGGTTCCCATTTCACAATTATTGCACAAATTATCCAGTAATGTTGGTTACATTTTCACAGCATGTCATTTTTCTCATTGATTCCATTCTAGTTGTACAGTTTCCAGTTTTTCCTGCCTCCTTAGCTTCTCATCTTTGCTTTAGAATAATTTTTGCCCACTTGGTCTCCTATGTTTTCTTAAAAAGCCCATTACTCAAGGGTGATATTCTTTATTTTCTGAGCTGATCTGTTATTTAGCTAAAAGGTGACCTTAAGGGATAATTTCAGTTTAAGGTTTAAAATGTATCTAAGGGCAATGGTTTCAACTGGTCCACTAAGTATTGACTTTTTAAGAATTTGAGTTCTATTCCACATTTCTCTCCTAATCTAGACAGATCCACCTGCTGTGGCCCTGATCAGAATGATCGTTAGTGGTAGCTGGGCACTGTCTAGTTCTTCTGATCTCAAGAGAGATGAGACAGTGGTTCATGTCAACTGTAAGTGCAGAAGACTACTTTCTTCTCTGAGTCTGTGGTCTATTTTGCTCTGGTAGAGACCATCTTAGATGGCTGTTCAGAAGCTTTTAAGACTCTTGGGATGTAGAGCCCATACTTTATAAACTATATTACACCAATTACCTGAATTGTCCCAAATGATTACAGTGCTAAGTCTTCAAACCCAGAACACCAATCTTAGAAGGTGCTTGGTTATATATATCTAAGAAGTATCCATACCTGTGTTCCTTAAGTGGTTTATTATAGATGCATGTATACACAGACCTGTATGTACATATGCCTATAGATACCTCTGTCTTCAGACTTCAAACTACACATGTATAGCCACATATTTGGATTCATTACTCTGTTACTATCACATTGATTCTGACATACAGCGACCATGTAGGACAGAGGGGAACTGACCTATAGGGTTTTCAAGAAGTGGTTGGTAGCTTCAAATTGCTAGCTTTTTCGTTAACCAAACTCTTAACCACTGTACCAGCAGGCCTTCATATGCCTATATGTCTATATATATATTTGTGTAACTAGGTACATATGTTTTGGTTGTTGGTATTTTTACAAAATTACATTTGTCATAATCTTTACCCAAGACATCATTTTTTGTGGGCACCTCTAAGTGACATCATTCCCCTTGGTCAAGCCGTATGTACTTTTCCTACCTCAGTACTACCTTTCCTATCACCCAAAATAAGTGTTTACTATATTTATAATGCTTCACCCTCTCCTGCTCCCCAACCATGGTAACCACCAATAAGTATTGGTCTGTGTGTGTGTGTGTGTGTTTGTATGTTTGTTCATTCATTCATGTCTTCTTATAAAAGTGCAGTCAGACAACATTTGTCCTTTTGTGACTGACGGACTTCACTTAGCTAGAAGTGATGTCCTCCAGATGCATCTGTGTTTTGAAGACTTATCATTTATCTTTATAATTGAGTAGCATTCCATTTGGTGCATTACCACATTTTGTTTATTCATTTGTCTGTTGACTTAAATTTTTTCCATTTTTTTACTATTGTGAATAATGCTGCAATGAAAACATACTCTATTTATGGTTTATGTGTTTTTGTGTAAATGCTGTTAGATCTCTAGGGTATATACCTACGAATGGGATACCTGGATCATAAGTTATTTCTGTGTTTAGCTTTTTGAGGAAACCCTATATCATTTTCAGTGGTGGTTGTACCACTTTACAGTCCCACCCGCAGTGGATGAGGGTTCCGATCTCCCACAGCCTTGCTCGCATTTGTTGCTTTCTGGTTGTTGTTGTTTTACTCAGTGCCATTTTTGATGGGGTGAAATGGTATCTCATTGTGGTTTTGACTTGTATCTCTTCAGTAGCTAATGATCACAAGCATCTTTTCATGTGTTTGTTGGACATTTGAGTATTCTCTTTGGTGGAGTGTTCATGCCCTTGGCCCATTTTTTAATTGGATTGTTTGTCTTTTGTTATCAAGGTATTGAAGTTTTAGTGGCTAGACTTGCATCAGATATGTCATTCCCAAATATTTGTTTTTCAATGTGTAGGTTTTCTTTTTACACTTTAGATAGTTTTTTGATGAGCGTAAGTATTTAATCTTGGGGAGTTCCAAGTTATCTAGTTTGTCTTCTATTGTTGTGCATTTGTAGTTGTTTTTGATAATCTGTTTCTTTTAAAAAAAAAATAGGACTCATCATTTCATCCCTCTGTTACCTTTTCCAGGAACCGTCAAGCTTTAGTTTTGACATTTAGGTCTTTGATCCATTTTGAGAAAATTTCGTGTATGGTTTAAAGTATGAATTCTGTTTCATTTCTGTGCAAATGAGTATCTAGCTTTGCCAGCACCATTTCTTTTTTTTATTATTATTATTTATTTAAAAAAAAAATTTTTTTTTATTTAACATAACTGAGTGAAAATGTACATTCACATGTAAATTTACATGCCCCCCTATATGCAGCTTCCACTGCTCTCCCTGTCCGGTGACTGCACACTATTCCTCTCTGCTCCATACTTGTCTCATCCTCCCAACAGTCTCCTTTCCCCTCCTCTCCGTCCACTCCCCTTCCTCCAGCCAGAGGTCAGCAAGATGATATCCTATAGATGTATAGAACCATAAAGTGCTTCCAACATATGGTTACTCTGCATTGCCAAGTCCAGTCCATTCCTGTCCAAAGAGTGGACCTTTGTTATAATTTATGGGAATGGGCATCATCAGGGCCGGGGGCCATGCTCTCAGAGGAACCCCAAAACCGCTGGACCATCAATTGAGGTCTTTTAGTGGAGATCTCATGATGCACCTCTTTTTATTCTTATGTTGCCAGTGAGGCTCCTCTCTGTAGCACCATTTCTTGAAAAGATGGTTTCTTCCCCAGTGAATGGACTTTGACTCGTTGTGGGAAATCAGCTGCCCATAGATGGGTGCAGTTTTTTCTGGATTCTGAATTCTGTTCCATCGGTCTATGTGTCTGTCATTGAACCAGTATTAGGCCATTTTGATTACTGTGACTGTATAGTATGTTTTGAGATTGGGAACTGTGAGGGCTTCTACTTGTTCTTCAGTATTGGTTTGGCTGTTTGTGTCCTCTTGCCATTCCATAGAAAGTTGATGAATAGTTTTCCCATTTCAGTGAAGAAAGTTGTTGGAATTTGGATCAGGATCACAGTGTTTCTACAGATTGGATAATATTGATATTTCTACAATGTTAAGCTTTCTGTTTTAGTTATCTAATGCTGCTATAATAGAAATACCCCAAGTGGATGGTAGTTAATTCTCTCATAGTCTAGTGGGCTAGAAGTCCAAATTCAGGGTGTCAGCTCCAGGAGATGGATGTCTTTTTCTCTGTCAGCTCTGGAAGAAGGTCCTTGTCATTAGTCTTCCCCTGGTCTAGGAGCTTCTCAGTGCAGGAATCTTGGATCCAAAGGGCACACTCTGCTCTCAGCATTGCTTTCTTGGTGGTATGAGGTCCCTCTGTATCACTGCTCCCTTCTCTCTTTATATCTTAAAAGAGATTGATTTAAGACACTATATAATCTTGTAGATTGAGTCATGTCACATAAACATAACCGCCTTTAGAACTTCCTCATTAGCATCACTAAGATAGGATTTACAACATGTAGGAAAATCACATCAGATGACAAAATGATAAATAATCACATAGTACTAGGAATCTTGGTTTAGACAAATGGACACACACTTTGTGGGGGACACAATTCAATCTATAACACCTTCCAATCCATGAGCACAGAATATTCCTTATGTAGGTCTTTTTTAGTTGCCTTCTGTAGTATTTTAAAGTTTTAATGATGTGGGTCCTTTACATCCATGATTAGCTTTCTTCATAGGTATTTTATCACTTGGGGGGCTGTCGTCGCCAGTGTTATTTTCTTGCTATCCTTGTTAGCACAGAGGAACCCAGCTGATTTTTGAGTGTTGACCTTGTACCCTGCCACATTGCTGGATTATTCTATTAGATCCGGTAGCTTTCTTGGGGAATCTCTAGGATTTTTCTATGTATAAGAAAATGTCATCTATGAGTAGAGGCACATTTAGTTTTTCTTTCCAACTTAAGTTACCTTTTGGTTCTCTTTCTTCCCGTACTGCTCTCGCTTGGGCTTCCAGTATTGAAGAAAAGTGGTGATAATGGGCATCCTTGTCTTGTTTCCTTTCTCAAGGAGAGGCTCTCAGTCTTTCTCCATTGAGAAAAATGTTGGCTGCTGGTTTTGTGAAGTACCTTTTAAGTACATACTTCCTTTGATATTTCTCATAGTGGTTGTTATATATCCTCTCAAGCAGTTTTAAAATCTTCTTTCAGTAAGATGGTCTTTCCCAGCTTACTGATTTGTTTTTAATTTATGTGTTTTGGTATTAGTAGTGTGACACTTTTCATGTACATGCTACTCATGAGATCTACGATGTCAGCAGAAATTCAGAAGAGAATTTATCAGCCGCAATAGCACATCCATTAAACATCCATTAAGAACAGACAGTCCTAGTATGGCTTTCCTTTATGGGTTCTTCAGTGTAGGGTTCCCCAAGGACAGTGGTCAGTGCTAATTAAAACAACATAAAGTACATACCCTGGTGGTGTCGTGGTTAAGTGCTATGTCTGCTAACCCAAAGGTTGGCAGTTTGAATCTGCCAGGCCCTCCTTGGGAAGCTCTATGTAGCAGTACTCCTCTGACGTATAGGGTCCCTGTGAGTTGTAATTGACTCAGTGACATTGGGCTAAAGTGCGTAAACCACAAGTACACCTGTGTGAGATACAGTGAACAGCTTTAAATCACCACTTAAATAAAAAAGGAGGCAGAAAATTCTGTCTGTTACTTTTATGCAGATGCCCCTTTAAAGCAAATATTTTTGTGACTTACTAGGATTAACACAATTTACTGCTATAGAGAACTGGGGTTCTGTATTGGAGGGGGGAAATGAGAGGCTTCACTACGTATGTGGTAGATGTCTTCTGAGGGACTCATGATTCAGTGGTAGAAGGCTCACTTTCCAGGACGGAGAACCAAGTTCAGTTCCTAGACAGTGCACCTCAAGCACAACCACCACCTGTCTGTCATTTTCTGGGTTGCTATGATGCTGAGCAGGTTTCAGTGGAGCTTCTAAACTAAGACTGAATAGGAAGAAAGGTCAGGTGTGCTCCTTCTGAAAATCAACCAGTGAAAACCTCTTGATCGTAACAGTTGGCTTCACAACTGTTCAGATCTTGGGTGTGGCACGGTACCGGTGGTTCAGTACTGGGTGCTGTTTTGTTCCACCACTTGCGAGGTCATTATGTGTTGGGAACAGACTCGATGAAAGCTCACAGCATGCTGCCAACATGTCTAGGTGATGAGAGTCTTGAACAAATTCTGAACAGATAGGAAGGTGTGCAGATTACAAGTTTGTCGTATGTTGACTGTGTGTGTGTGTGTGTGTGTGTGTGTGTGATATAAACAAAGAATCATTTTGAACAGGTGGAACTTTAAAGTGTTTCCTTCTAGGTTGGACATCGAGGGACAATTAGAGATTATCCGGGCTTTAGCCTATCGGTGGATGCTGAAGCTATTCACAAGGCAATCAGAGGAATTGGTGAGTTGTCCTTTAGGATTCAGCTGCCTGGGTTAGCGAATGATTAAATGCTCTGCTACCAGCCAGCAGGTTTGTTGTTCAGACCCACCCAGAGGTGACTCTGGCAGTCTGCTTCAGAGAGTTCATAGCCTTGAAAATCCTGTGGAGCAGTGTTCCTCTGCACACATGGGATCATCATGAGTCAGAATCAACTCAGTGGCATCTAGCAGACACTTTACAATTAGATTCTACTTTCTTTTTTAATATTTTATCATGCTTTAAACAAAAGTTTACAATCCAAGTCAGTTTGTCCTATAAAAATTTAATACATATGCTGCTAGGTAGCTGTAGCTGCTCTCCCCACGGTGACGGCACACTCTTTCTTTCTACGCTGTATTTCTGGTGTCCGTTCAACTAGCTCCCATCCCCTTCTGCCCTCTAATCTCACCTCTGGATGGGAGCTGCCCAATTAGTCTCATGTGTCTAGCTAAGCAGAAGTATACCCTTCATCAGTATCATTTTGTATCTTACAGTCCAGTCCAATCTTTGTCTGAAGAGATCACCTTCGGAATTGTTTCAGTTCTGGACTAACAGAGTCTGAGAGCCATGTGTCTTCTGGGGACCCTCCAGGCTGTTGGACCATCAAGCCTGGGTCTATTTAATAGAGTTTGGGTTCTGTACCCTGTTTTTATCTTACTACGTCAGGGACTCTTTGTCATTTTCCCTGTCAGGACAGTCGTTGGTGGTGGTCAGGCACCATCTAGCTCTTCTGTATGATTCATTTCTTAATGTTGAAGCAAATCTGGAAAGATAGTTCAGTTTGCCTAGATTCCATTTGCCCAAATTGGCTTACTCAACTAAAAGAGTTGTCAGATTTTTGTCAATTGTGAAAGAATGAGAAAAAGTATGGAGAACCCAATTTTATTAAATCTTAATATTTACTTAATTTTAGAAACAACTACCACCACCACTGCTACTACCAATGATAATAAACAATATAATAAGTAATAATAAAACCAAATAGAGCTGAAAGTCCCAGTCTACTCTTCCAGGATCCCATCTCCGCTCTATTCCCTAGAAATAACAGCATGCTAGCCATGGTTGCTGTGACCCTCTTTACCTGATGCTGTCATCTACCTTACCTGATACTGCTATCATCCTTGCCAGATGCTGTTACCCTCCTTACCTGATGTTGTTGTCTGCCTTACCTGATGCTCTTACCCTCGTTACCTGATGCTGTTACCCTCCTTCCTTCCTGACGCTATTATCTCCCTTACCTGATGCTGTTACCCTCCTTACCTGGTGGTGTTTCCCTCCTTACCTGATGCTGCTACTCTCCTTACCTGATGCTGTAACACCATCAGCTAAGGAGGGAGTGAGCAGCCCCTACTTGTCTGTCAGTGGAGGCTTGCTTGTTGCTGTGATGCAGGAAGCTATGCCACTGGTATTTAGGTACCAGCAGGGTCAACTGTGGTAGATAAGATTCAGCTGAGCTTCCAGACTAAGACAGACTAGGAAGAAGGACACAGCAGTCTACTTCTGAACAGAATTAGCCAGGGAAAATCTTACAAGTAGCAGCCAAATATTGTCAGATACGGTGCCAGAAAGTGAGCTCCCCAGGTTGGAAGGCACTAGGAAGACAACTGGGGAAGAGCTGCCTCCTGAGAGTAGAGTCGATCTTAATGATGTGGCTGGAGTAAGGCCTCCGGGATCTTCATTTGCTGATGGGGCACAACTCAAAATGAGAAGAAACAGCTGCAGGTGTCCACTAATAATTGGAACATGGAATGTACAAAGTATGAATCTAGGAAAACTGGAAACTGTCAAAAATGAAATGGAATGCATAAACGTTAGCATCCTAGGCATTAGTGAGCTGAAATGGACCAGTTGTGGCCATTTTGAATCCGACAATCACATGGTCTACGATGCTGGGAATGAAAACTTGAAGAGGAACAGTGTTGCGTTCATCATCAGAAAGAATATTTCAAGATCTGTCCTGAAGTACAATGCTGTCAGTGATAGGATAATATCCATATGCCTACAAGGATGGCCAGTTAATACAACTATTAGTAAGATTTACACACTGACCACTAAGGCCAAAGATGAAGAGGTAGAAGTTTTTTACCAGCTTCTACAGTCTGAAATTGATCAAACATGCAGTTAGGATGCATTGATAATTACTGATGACTGGAATGCAAAAGTTGGAAACAAAGAAGAAGGATTGGTAGTTGGAAAATACGGCCTTGGTGATAGAAATAATGCCTGAGATCACTTGATAGAATTTTGCAAGACTAACGACTTTTTCGTTGCAAATGCTTTTTTAACCAACATAAATGGCCACTGTACACATGGACCTCACCAGATGGCGTACACAGGAACCAAATTGACTACATCTGTGGAAAAAGACGATGGTGAAGTTCCATGTCAGCAGTCTGAACAAGACCAGGTGCTGACTGTGGCACATGTCATCAGTGCTCATATGGAAATTCAAATTGAAACTGAAGAAAATTAGAACAAGTCCATGAGAGCCAAAGTATGACTTTGAGCATATCCCTCCTGAGTTTAAAGACCATCTCAAGAACAGATTTGATGTGTTGATCACTAATGACCGAAGACCAGACGAATTGTGGAATGACATCAAAGATATCATCCATGAAGAGAGCCAGAAGTCATTAAGAAGACAGGAAAGAAAGAAAAGACCAAATGGGATGTCACAGGAGACTCTGAAACTTGCTTTTGAATGTAGAGCAGCTAAAGCAAAAGGAAAGAATGGCAAAGTAAAGGACCTAAACAGAGGATGTCAGAGAGCAGCTCAAGAAGACAAAAGAAAGTATTACAATGGCATGTGCAAGGAGCTGGAAATGGAAAACCAGAAGGGAAGAACACGTTCTGCATTTCTCAAGCTGAAAGAGCTGAAGAGAAAATTTAAGCCTCCAGTTGCCATAGTGAAGGATTCTACAGGGAAACTATTAAATGACTTAGAGAGCATCAAAAGAAGATGGAAGGAATACACAGAGTCATTATACCAGAAAGAACAGTCGATGTTCAGCCATTGGAAAGGTAGTATGTGATCAGGAACCAGTGGTACTGAAGGAAGAAGTCGAAGCTGCATTGAAGGCATTGGCAAAAAACAAGGCTCCAGGAACTGATGGAATATCCATTGAGATATTTCAACAAACAGATGCAGCACTGGAAGTGCTCACTCATCTATGCCAAGAAATTTGGAGGACAGCTGCCTGGCCAACTGACTGGAAGAGATCCATATTTATGCCCATTCCAAAGAAAAGTGATCCAACTGAATGTGGAAATTACTGAACAATATCGTTGATACCACATGCTAGTAAAATTCTGCTCAAGATCATTCAAAAGTGACTACAACAATATATTGACAAAGAGCTACCAGAATTGCAAGCTGGGTTCAGAAGAGGATGCGGAACTAGGAATATCATCACCAATGTCAGATGAATCTTGGCTGAAAGCAAAGGATACCAGCAAGATGTTTACTTGTGTTTCATCAACTATGGAAAAGCATTAGACTGTGTGGATCTTACTAAACTATGGCTAATGTTGCAGAGAATGGGAATTCCAGAACACCTAACTGTGCTCTTAAGAAATCTGTATATGGATCAAGAGGCAGTCGTGCAAACAGAACAAGGGGACACTGCATGGTTTTAAGTCAGGAAAGGCGTGCATCAGGGTTCTATCCTTTCACTGTATCTTTTAAATCTGTACACTGAGCAAACAATCCAAGAACCTGGATTATAGGAAGAAGAATGAGGCATCAGGATTAGAGGACGACTTGTTAACAACCTGCGTTATGCAGACGACACCACCTTACTTGCTGGAAATGAAGATTTGAGACACCTACTTGATAAAGATCGAGGACCATAGCCTTTAGTATGGATTGCACATCAACATTAGGAAAATGAAAATCTTTACAGCTGGACTAGTAAGCAACATTGTCATAAATGGAGAAAGGTTTGAGGTTGTCAAGGATTTCTTTACTTGGGTCCACAATCAATGCCCTTGGAAGCTGCAGTCAAGAAATCAAAAGACTCATCGCACTGGGAAAATCTGCTGCAAAGGACCTGTTCAAAGTATTCAAAAGTAAGAATGTCACCGTGAAAATTAAAACACACCTGACCCAAGCCATGGTATTTTCACTTGCATCATATGCATGTGAAAGCTGGACTATGAACAAAGAAGACAGATGGAGAATTGATGCCTTTGAATTGTGATGTTGGGGAAGAATATTGAATGTACCATGGACCGCCAAAAGAACAAACAGATCTGTTCTGAAAGAAGTACAAGCAGAGTGCTCCTTGGAAGCAAAGATGGCAAGAACTGCATCTTACATACTTTGGACATGTTGTCCGGAAAGTTCAGTCCCTGGAGACAGACATCATGCTTGGTAGAGTTGAGGGTCAGCGAAAAAGAGGAAGACCCTCGACTGGATGGATTGACACAGTGGCTGCAACAATGGGCTTAAGCATAAAAACAACTGTGGACATGGCGCAAGACTGGGCAGTGTTTCGTTCTGTTATTCATAGGGTCACTATGAGTCAGAACCAACTCGACAGCGCCTAACGGCAACAACCATGGTTGTGTAGTGGTTAATGCTATGGCTGCTAGCCAAAAGGTTGGAGGTTCAGATCCACCAGATGTTGCTTAGAAACTATGAGGCAGTTCTACCATGTCTTACAGGGTCACCGTTCATCAGAATCAAATCGAAGGCAGTGGGTTTAGGTTTGGGAAATTATAATTTATTATTCACATTCAGTATTTTATGCCACAACTATGTATGTATGTGCATACTTTTTTGTATGGCACTAAATGGTGTAAAATGTAATCATCCTGTGTATGTTCTCTTGAAATTTGCTTGTCTCAGAATTTAACATTGTATTTTTTATATTTATCCATGCTTAGTGTTTAGCTGCAGCTCATTAATTTCATTAATTTTAACTGCGTAATTGTCTGTTGTCTTACTGTGTCTTAGAGAGGGAATATTGATAGAAAGTTTAAATTGCCTGTAATTATTTTCTATTATAATATAAAAACACTGCAGTGACTATTGCTGCTATGTCTCCTTGTGCTCATTTCCCAGCATTTTTCTAGACTGTAATAAGAATTGGAATTTTTAAAGAAACATGATGTTTGTTTTCAAAGTAAGTAGAAATTTTGCCAATCTGCTTTATGAAAGAGATATGTAAATCAACATGTAAATCATTTCTGTCAGCAACGCATGAGACCTCTTGCTCTGTATTTTTACTGGTACTTGCTGTGGTACTGCTATTCCATTTTCCTGATTTAAAAAATAAAACAAAAAGCCAAACCCACAGCTGTCGAGTCAATTTTGACTTACAGCAACCTTGTAAGACAGAGGAAGACTTCCCCGTAACGTTTCCAAGGAGCAGCTGGTAAATTCGAACTGCTTACCTTTTGGGTGGCAGCCGAACTCCTAATCACTCAGCCGCCATGGCTCCTTTCCCAGTTTAGTGAATCTGAAATTGCGTTTCGTGTCCCCTGTGCCTTAGCTTCCTGCCTCCTCTTCCCGCTCCTGCTGCTCGCTGTTACTGGTGAGGGTGACCATCTTTTCTTGTGTGCATCTTCTCTTGTGAATTCCTTCTTCATACCTTTTATACATTTTCAGTTGAGCTGTCTTTTTCTTTATCATTGGCAAGGGCTTTTTAAATATATATATGTATATCAAATGCATTCTTGATATAAATCTTTTTAAAAACAAAAATAAAAATCTTGAAAATAGCTTCTCCCATTGTGTAGCTTTCCTTTAATGTTGGTTATAGCATCTTTCATTGCATCGGAGTTTTAGATGTTAGTAAAGTCCAATTTACTAGTTTTTTTCCTGTATAATCTGTACTTATTGCATCTCGTTTTACAAATCCTTTTCTATAATGAAGTCATACATATGCCAAGCCAAAAGCAAAGAGCCGTCATAGATGTATTTTCCTCTATTTTATTCCCAAAGATTTAAAATTTTATTCTTCACACTGAGGTCTAGAATTTATGTTTGCTAGGTATTTAAAGTAGGTAATTTTATTTTATTCCAGATGATTAGGTAATTATCCCAGTGCTGTGTATTGAAGATGCTCATTGTTTTAATACTGATTTTTAACATGGCTTATGTTTTATATCAAGTGCCGTTATTTTTTTGCTCTCTGTTGTGTTCTACTGCCTTCTATTCCTCTTCCCTGTGCTTACTAAAAGGTTAGCCGAACAGATCCACCAGGCTGTCCTTGGAAACTCTCCAGAGCAGTTCTGCTCTGTCCTATAGAGTCACTATGAGTCAGAATTGACTCAGTAGCAGTGGGTTTAGTTTTTTTGGTTTATGCCAGTATCAGGAAACCCTGGTGGTGTAGTGGTTAGGTGCTACAGCTGCTAACCAAAAGGTCAGATCAGCAGCTTCAATCCACCAGACACTCCTTGGACACCCTGTGGGTTGGTTCCGCACTGTCCTGTAGGGTTGCCGTGAGTCAGAATTGATTCAATGGCAGTGAGTTTGGTTTATTTATTTATTTTCATGCCAATACCAGGGAGCACAGTGGTTAAAGTGCTTGGCTGCTAATTGAAAGGTTGACAGTTCCCACTCACCCAACAACTCTGCAGGAGAAAAGCTCTCTGTCTGTAGCCACAGAGATCACAGCCAAGAAAACCCTGGAGGGCAGTTCTGCTGTGTCACAAGGGGTCGCTGTGAGTCGGAATCCACTTGGTACCTGGCAACGATGTGTCAGGACCACATGGTCATAATGGTTATTATAATTAGTGTCCAGTCGAAGTCTTTTCTTATCTCGTTGTCATCTCATATGCATTTTAGAATCAGCTTATCAAATGCAGTAAAATATACCAATAGTATTTTATATCCATGTAACATTATCTTATTTCTGTTTTGTGATTATCTTTTTTCCTATTCTCAAATGAAAGTTACTTCTTCATTTATCTCTTTGATTGCAGTATTTATATTCAGTATTGTATTGTCTTTTTCAGAATGTTTCATGCGGTTAATGCCAAATGGGATATATTAATTGTCTTTACATTCAGTCGTGTCTTACTTAACATTTTGTTTCTTCATAAATCTTTTCCATTTTAGATTGCAGGCCCCTTTTGAGAAATGTTTGTATTTATGTGCACCCCACCCCCCTGGTGCACGCCCGTGCTTGTGTTCTCAGTCTCAAACTGGGTTTCGTGACGCCGTGTTGGCTAAATCCAGTCTGTGGGCCATCAGGCTACTTGGTTTAGCTATTGGTATTGAACATGTGCAAAAATAACAGACAAAAAACTGCCAATCATGCAGATTACACATACCTACAGGTAGTTAGGCATGTCAGGAATGTAGGTATGTAGGATACAGAGATACAGAGAGATGGAGAAGCAGTGGAAAAGGAGAACAGAGATGCAAGGCAGGAACTAGACTGTAACAGGCTAGTAAAGGAGTGCGCTAAGGGGCTTCCTTTTTTTCCTGAAAGTTACAGAGAGCCATTAAGGGTTTCAACCAGGGGACTGGAATGATTAGGTTTCCATTTTTTAGAAATTATATGTAGGAAGTAGTAGATAGGATGAACTGGAAGGGGTTCAAGGTAGAAGGCTATTTAGGTAATTTAGGGAAAATGTTATACCAGTTCAGGTTGAAGCTAATGAAAATTAGAAGTTTACAAGAGACGAAGTATGACCTTGAGTATGTCCCACCTGACTTTAGAGGCCATCTGAAGAATAGTTTGGGCGCATTAAACACTAATGACTGAAGACCAAACAAATTGTGGAATTGTATCAAGGATATCATACAGGAAGAAAGCAAGAGATCATTAAAAAGACAGGAAAGAAAAGACCCAAATGAATGTCAGAAGAGTCTGGGAAAGGTGTCCTTACATGCAGGTCAGCAACAGTGAAAGCAAGAGCTGACAAAGTGAAAGAGTTAAACAGAAGACTTCAAAGGGCTGCTTGAGAAGGCAGAGTAAACTATTAAAATAAAATGTGCAAAGACCTGGAGATAGGAAAGTGGAAGAAAGAACACACTTAACATTTGTCAGGCTCAAAAACGGAAGGAAAAACTCAGGCCTCATGTTGCAATATTGAAGGATCCTGTGGGGAAGTGACACAGGAAGCACGAGAGGATATACAGAATTGGTGTACCAAAAAGCAGCGGTCAGTGTGCAGCTATTTCAGGAGCTAGCATGTGATCAAGAACTGATGATGCTGAGGGAAGGTGGCCACGCCGCACTGAAGGACCTAGCAAGAAGCAGGGCTCCAGGAGCTGACAGGGGATCAGTTGAGGTGTTTCAGCAAACAGCTTGTAGCACGAGAAGTGATCGTTCATCTGTGCTGAGGAGCTTAGAAGACAGCTGCTTGGCTAAGTCACTGGAAGAGATCTGTATTTGCACCCATTCCAAAGAAAGGCCACCCAACAGAAAGCAGATCTTATCAAAAAAGGACATTAATATCACACCCAAGACAAATTTTGCTGAAGATCATTCCGAAGTGGTTGCAGTAGTAAACCAGCAGGGAACTACCAGAAATGCACATTGGATTCGGAGGAGGCTGTGGAATGAGGGCTAGCACTGCTGATGTCAGATGGATCTTGACTGACAGCAGAGAATACCGGAAAGAAGTTTACCTGTGATTTTTTTCTTTTTTTATTGTACTTTGAAGGTTTACAGAACAAACTAGTTTCCTATCATAGAGTTACTACACATATTGTTGTATAACACTGGTTACCAACCCCATGACATGTTGTCATTCTCCCTTCTTGTCCCTGGGTTCCGTATTAGCAGCTTTCCTGTCCCCTCCTGCCTTCTAGTCCTTGTCCCTGGGCAAGTGTGCCCCTTCAGTCCTAGCTCTGTCTGATCTTTGGTTGGAGGGTGAACCTTGGGAGTGACTTCATTTCTGAGCTAAAAGGGGTTCTGGGAGCCCTACTCTGGGGTTTCTATAGTCTCTGTCAGTCCAGCGAGTCTACTTTTTTGGGTTTTTTTTTGTGAGTTCAAATTTCGTTCTAGGTTTTTCTACCTGTCTTTCAGGGACCCTCTATTGTGGTCCTTGTCAAAGTAGTCAGTGGTGGTAGCCAGGTGGCATCTAGTTGTACTAGACTCAGTCTGGTGGAGGCCATGGTAGATATGGTCCGTTAGTCCTCTGGACTAATCTTGTCTTTGTATCTTCATTCTTCCTTGCTCCTGAAGGGGTGAGATAAGGGGGGGTAGATGACCGCTCACAGGCTTTTACAACACCAGACTCACCGAAGTAGAAAGCAGAACATTTTATAAACTGTGCTATGCCAATTTGAGCTAGATGTTCCCTGAGAGCGCGGTTGCCACAGCCCTCAGTCCAGCAATTTGGCCCATCAGGGTGTTCATCTGTCCTTTACTGACTGTGCAAGTGCATTCAGCTGTGTGGATCATAACAAACTATGGATAACGTTGTGAAGAATGAGAACTCCAGGTACTCACTTGTGCTCATGAAGAACCTGTGTATAGACCAAGATGCACGCATTCAAACAGCATGGGGATGCTGCATGATTTAAAATCAGGAAAGTTGTGCATCAGTTGTGTGTCCCTCTAGGACTTAGTC
This sequence comes from Heterohyrax brucei, assembly GCA_028571685.1. Lineage (NCBI taxonomy): Eukaryota > Metazoa > Chordata > Mammalia > Hyracoidea > Procaviidae > Heterohyrax > Heterohyrax brucei. The sequence continues at coordinate 112,529,738 of CM053143.1, read as the reverse complement.
TGTATGCTGAAGAAATAACCCAAGAAGCTGAACTGTTTGAAGAAGAATGGGGCATCAGAACTGGAGGAAGACTCATTAACAACCTGTGATATGCAGATGACACAGGCTTGCCTGCTGAAAGTGAAGAGGACTTGAAGAACGCACTGATGAAAATTAAAGCCTGTAAGCCTCAAGTGTGGATTGCACCTCAGCATAAAGGAAACACAAATCGTCACACCTGGGTCAATAAGTAACATCATGACGAACACAGAAAAGATTGAAGCTATCAAGAATTTGGCTTAGATCGGCAATCAGTGCCCATGGAAGCAGGCATTAAGAAATCAAAAGATTACATTCAGCCCGTCTGCTGCCAACACTGGAAAGTATTGAAAAGCAAAGATGACACTTGAAGAACTAAAGTGCACCTGCCCAAGCTGTGTTGTTTTCAGTTGCCTCATATGCATGTGAGGGCCTGTATATTTCACTGGGAGACCAGCAGCAACCCAGGGATGTAACTGCTTTCATCATCACCTTCGGTGTGACTTGTGTAGCCAAGGTGTGTGGAGGTCAAGTGGCAGACTTGAGTTGCAATTTGTCTTTTATGCTGTTCTGGTCTCCTAGACGTAAGGCCTGTAAGCCAGCTCACAGCTGTCCAAGCCCAGTGTAGTTCTCTGGCAAATGAGGTAAACATAGCTTTCCACATTTATCTTAATATTGTCATTACCAAGGAAACAATGACTTTAAGATCGTTCTGAGGCAGGCCAGTGTCATTTGTGGCCTGATGTTACTTACCCTTTTCTTACAAACAGATAGGTAACTATCTGGGTCTGGAATTCATGAGAGGTATGAACCAGAGATAGGAATACATGTTTTAGGGTTCCAAGAAATTGGGATTCAAAGTCTTGCTGAACCCCTTAAAAGCTAGGTGACTGTGGCAAGGGAGACAATTCTCTAATCGTTAGTGTCTTCATGATTAGAATAACTGAATCATGCCTACCATGCAGCATCACCTGGGAACATTAACTGTGACAGAGAATAAAAGGTAGGAGGCAGAATCAACTCCATGACAATGGGTTTTTTTGGTTCTGTTTTGTTTTTGTTTTTCATACATGGTGAGTTCTCAATAAATGTCTTTGTTTTCTTGAAAGGAAAAAAATTTAATATGAAGTATAGGGCTAAGAGAGAAAAAAGAAGCTAAAGTAGTAACTCAGCATTATGAGGGTAAAAAAGCAATACATTCTTTATACCTTCCTTCTGATTTACAAATGGCAATATTTAGGCCATGATTGTTTTCTCTTCCCATAAGTATCTAGATATAAAGTTTGTTTTCCCTTCCAAGAGGTAAACAGTAAATAGATACATAGATCAATGGATGGATGGTGGATAGATAGAATACAATAGATAGATTAGACAGATCGATCAATCGAGTGATCACAATCCCTCAAAACGAAAAGTCCAACCTGGAAAGAACCTGGGAATTAAAATTCCTTGCTCTCTTTATTTGTTTCAGTCCATGGATCATTTTTTGTTTGTTTAAGGCAGTTATTGAGCATCTTTTGGTTGATGGTAAATAAAATGATGTTTATTTCCTTTAGGAACCGATGAGAAAACCCTCATAAGTGTTCTGACGGAGAGGTCAAATGCCCAGAGGCAGCTGATCATTAAGGAATATGAAGCGGCCTATGGAAAGGTACACCTAAATTAACATAACAGCCAGTGAAGAGACAATCACTCGTCTATCAGAAATGGTCCCATTAGATTATGTTCATGGATCTTTTGTTTCAAGCCTGGTATAACAAAGTACCCTACATATCCTCTCAGCAGTCTGGTATTGATGTTTTGTTTCTCCCCTTAACTAGCTCAGTGACCCTGGGCCTGGTACTTGAACTTTCTGGGCTTCAGTTTCTTCACTGTGAAATAAGAAAAGTTGCCTTAGATCATTGCTTATAAATTGGGTAGAATTGTTCCCCAAGGGACGTTTGGAAGAGGAGAGTGCTTTTGGCATCTAAGCTAGGGATGCTGCCAAACATTTTATAATGCACAGGTGCAGTGTGACCGATTGCTTTTTTGTGGCTTTTCTCACTTTGTTCTTCTAACTCCCATCCAAATGATTGAGTGTAATTGTATAGATAAGCTAACTGTAGCCTACCAAAGGGATTGGTCAGTTTTGCCATCCAGCTGGGCTTGAGGTAAGCCATACCAGAAGCAGGAAAGAGAGGACTCCACCACCACCAAGGCAGAACATGCATGAGCAGAGAACATAGCCTCTGGACCTGGGGTCCCAGTGCTGAGAAGCTCCTGGAACCAGGAGCTTAGTCATCTAATGCTGATATACCAGAAATACCACAAGTGGCTGGCTTTAACAAAGAGAAGTTGTTTCTCTCATAATCTAGTGGGCTAGAAGTCTGAATTCAAGGAACTGGCTCCAGGGAAGAAAGACCCTATGATGCATTTGTCTTCCTTTGGTCTGGGAGTAAGCATCTCCATGCAATGATCTCAAGTCCAAAGGATGCACTCTGCTCCCATCACTGCTTTCCGGAGAGTATGAGGTTCCCAGCTCTCTGCTTGCTTCCTTTTACTTTTTATATAAAAGTGATACAAGCCACACCCCAGAGAAATAACATGACTTTAGTAGGGTTTTACAGTCTCACCCTGAGTTTCTTTAACATAATCTAATCTAACCCCATTTATAACGTATACAGAAATCACACTCACAAAATAGAGGACAACCACAGAATACTGGGAATCATGACCTGGCCAAATTGCTGTATGAGGGTTTTTTGGGAGACATAACTTAATCCATGCTAGAGAGAAAGCTGGAGAAACAAAGACAGAAGATCACGTGGTGGACTTTCTAGCACCTGGAGTGAGAAAGCCATGTGCCTTTATGCAGGGGTCTTGATGGCAGAGTAGAGCCCCGGCTCTGGACATTTATTGGTAGAGCTGAGAGAGCTTTGTTAACAATCTCCAGAGCAGAGCGGTGGCTGAGGGACAGAGTGGTTACCTGTGAGCTGGGAAGAGGCTGTCCAGATGGAAGAGCAATCTCCTGAATGCCCCTGACCGTGAATTGTAACCTGTTACTTCCCTGGTAGACTCCAGGATGAGTGTTGTCTGTGAGTTCTGCGTGGGCACTGCAGTGAGTTTCCAAACCCAGCAGGGAAGCAGTGTTGTGGGAGGATGGTTGGTGCCAGAGTTGGTAAAGGCAGCGCGGGGAGGGGCAGGCCTGACTGCCGCCTCGGGGGAATCAGCCTCGGGCTGTGGGTGCTGATTCTGCTTCCTGCCTGTGAAGTCAGAGTCTGCCAGACACGCCCCCGGGCCATTTTTTTATAACAGGATGCCTGCTTACAGCTAAGAGGTGTCAGCCCTAAATGTAAGCATTGCTGAAGCTGACAAACTCTTAAATGATCATTAATTTTTCTTCCAACTTTAAAATGTTTATATAAATTAAATGCATTCAAGAAATCAAAACTCACTTTGTACAAGAAAGTAACTGTGTAAGAGGGTGTCAGATTTGGTCCTTGCCATGCTCATAGTTCATTTGCTGGACGTGTGTTGTTGGGTGCTGTGGAGTCAGGAAGGAGCCCTGGGGTGCAGTAGGTTAAGGACTCAACTGCTAACGGAAAGGTCAACAGTGCGAACCCACCGGTGACTCCACAGGAGCAAGGGCCTGGCCATCTGCCCCATCAAAGTTACAGGCTATGCAGCTGTATCGGGCAGTTCTACTCTGTCATATAGGATCATTGTGAGTTGGAACTGACTTCAGGGCACCCAGCGACAGTAACAACAGTGTCAGGAGCTGTCCCAGATACCGGAGTACAGTGATTTAAAAACATGTGCTTCCTTCTTTCATGGAACTAACATTCTACTAGGAATATAATAAGTGAGTAAATAAATTCCGTTACTGGTAAGTGCTCTGAAAAAATAAAAACAGAGTAACAGGATAGAGAAGGCCTCCACTGGGTAGGATGGGGAAGAAATGTGACCGTGAGGGACTGTTACTTTCCTGTCAGCTAATTCTGAATAACGTTAAGGAGTTTCAGGCAGAAGGTACAGCAAATGCAAAAACCCTGAGGCAGAAAGAAGCTCGGAATGTTTGAGACATGGAAAGAAGTCCAGTATGGTAGAGTGTAGAGAGTGAAGGGGAAGTGGGAGAGGAGATGAGGTTGAAGAGAAGATTAGAACCTGCTGGACCTCGGGGTCATGGTACAGAGTAGAGATTTTATTCTGAGAATAATAGGAATCACTGGAGGCTTATAAGCGAGAATAAGAGAATCCCGTTTATATCTTTAAAAGGCCGCTTTGGCTGCTGTGGCTGATGATCAGCAGAGAGGAAGGGGTAGAAACACTTCTTCTTTGGAGGCTGTTGGGTGCTCGAAATAAGAGATGAAGGTATACAGTGACAGTCCATAGATATTTCAGGTATCAGCTTGTGACGGTGTTCAAACTCCTAAACACCATTGAGTCACCCGTCTCTATGTTCTGTCTCTCAGATACTTAACATATTGTATTAAAATTTTGTCTTTGGATATGTTTATTTTTCCCACTTGAGAATGATGTGTTAGGAATAAGGATTGTGTCTGCTTCACTTCTAAATGCCTGGCACAGATCAAGTTTCCAGTAAATACTTGTTAAATGAATTGCCAAGCTTCTGGGTAACTGTTGCTTTGTACCAACACTGGTGTAGCGGTGGGGAAGGCTGCCAGTCCCTGTTTCAGGAGCAGTTTCAGGAAAGAAAGCAGTCCATAGCATTCCTGTGAACACTGAATCCATGTTGCCTATTTTAAGCAGGGGAGATGAATTTGATTTATGTATGTGTGAAAACAGTGCCAAAGTGCAGTATCAGTAATGTTCACTCCTTTAAAACTGTTCCTGATTCCACCTAGTGCCAGACTCACACCAGAGGCTAGTGACCAACTGCTATCCTCCCCTTCCTTTTTCTCCTGAGCTCTTTGGCAGTCCCCAGAAGGAAGGTATCCAGGAGTAGGGCACCCACCATTGAGGCTAGGTGTGCGTTAATAAGGACCTCTCCTCCTCTTCCCTCACCCCAGCCCACATACTGTAAGCATCGTGTACAGAGGAGGTACATCTTAACACACACAATTTGGGAGCTTCCAAACTAAGATGGATGGGGAAGAAAAGCCCTAGGATCTGCGTCTGATTGTCAGGCAGTGACAAACCCTGCTGAAGCACAGTGGTTCTCTCTGCAGCTGAAGATGGGGGTGACCCCAAACCAGACAGCGTTTTGTTTCCCTGTACATGGGGTTGTCGTAAGTCGGGGACTGGCTTGACAATGCTAACAACACAAACTGCGGCATGCTTGTTGACCCCACCTTTGGCATTCCCGCGAAAAGCCTTTTATGAAGCAGAACATTTTGAAAATAATCATAAAAGGAAGATTAATACCCATAGAGATGTCTTTTGACATTTCTGTTTATTCCTAGTGAGTGGGCATGTTTTCATATGATCTGGATATATATGTTCATCTTTTACTAGGTGACCTTAGAGAAAGAAATGAGAAGTATTTCATGCTTTCCTCTTTGGGGCTTTTTATTTTAGAAGTTGAAAGATGACTTGAAGGGTGACCTCTCTGGCAACTTTAAGCATACCATGGTGGCCCTTGTTACTCCACCGGCAGTGTTTGATGCGAAACAGCTGAAGAAATCCATGAAGGTATGAGCCCACACAAGCTTTTTCTGCCCAGGATTTGACTGTCCCTTCAAAAACAGTTCCTTTCGTCTAGTATACACTTATATATCGTTGTAAAGGTGGTGGACACACACAGATGGCGTTTTGATTCTGTGCTTTCTGATTGGAACGACTCTCAAATAAGGAGCAGTCGTGGAACTTGGAGCCCAAATCTTCCTGAGACAAAAGGACCCTGTCATATCTTGATTTGGTTTGCTTTTGTCCGTGTTTGTTATTAAAAGTATGTGACATCATCATCAGTCCCATTGCTTAGTCCAAATGTAAGTATTATTCTTGACCATGTGCTTTCCTTGATCCTTCAGTAAGTCCATTTGCTCTTTTTCCAAAATCTATCCCAAATGTGTTCATTTCTCTCAGAATCCATTTCTGCTGTCCTAGGCCAAGCACCATCATCTTTTGACCAGACTATTGCAGTAGCTTCCTGACTGGTCTCTTTGTCTCCGTTTTAGCCCACCTCTAGTCTTTTCTTGGGCATCTCTGGTGGTGTAGTGGTTAAGTGTTATGTTTCCTAACCAAAAGGTCAGCAGTTCAAATCTATGAGATGTTCCTTGGAAACTCTATGGGACAGTTCTTCTTTGTCCTGTTGGGTTGCTATGAGTTGGAATTGACTCGATGACAACAGGTTTGGTTTTTTGTTTGTTTATTGTATACAGAATGACCTAAAGCATTTTTATTACATCAAAATCAGATTATACTGTTCACCTGCATAGATCTCCAATGGCTTTGAGTGGTTAAAATCCAAACTCTTTATCATGGCATTTGTCTCCCAACACAGTCTGACTCTTGCCTTACCTCTGTGACTCTCTTTTCTTAAAAATACTCTCTTTCTCCATCTTCAGTACTATAGCCACACTGGCCTTCTCTCTGATCTTTGACCATTCTACGGTATCTTGAGGTCTTTATATGTTATGTTCCTTCTCTGTGGGTTGCTTTTCTCGCAGACATTTTCTATCAGGTCACTCAGTTATATTTTCTGAATTGCATTTATTATTATTTAAAATTATCTTGTTTATTTTTGCCCAACTAAAAGGTACTTCCGTTATAGCAGGGAACCTTTTCAGCCCCATTCTGTGTCCTCTGCCCCTAGAACAGGGCCTGGAGGAAAGTAGGTGCTCAGTACATACTTGTTAAAAGAAAGGAAGGAAAGAAGGGAGTCTGGGCCTGAGGTTTAACCATATTCTGCCTTCCCATCAAGGAAGGAGTTATTTTCTTCTCTGTGGGAAGAGGTATGCGTGTATTGCTTCAGATCATCTCAGAAGCAGAAAACCCCGAACAAACGGAACCCACTGCCATCGAGTCTATTCCAGCTCACAGTGACCCAATAGGTCAGAGTAGAACTGCCCCATAGAATTTCCAAGGAGCACTTGGTGGATTTGAGCTACCGACCTTTTGGTTAGGAGATGTAGCACTTAACCACTACACCACGAGCATTTCCCAGAAGCAGAAAGCAAGGTAGTCAGCTGGGTCCAATAATACACATTATTAAGTCTTGTAAAATCTGTCTGTGTCAACAGGATGATGTAATGCTGATTAAACCACTGCAGTGGTGTAAGGATCGAATTTGAAAGAGTTATAGAGCCCTTTCCAAATATAGTGGTATGTTTGAACACTTAGTAGAGGTAAGGCTACTAGACTGTTACTTCTGACCTTGAATGATGTAATTTTTTTCTTTATAACTATGTCTCTGAAAAATTATTGAATTTATTATGACACTTGAGCAGAAAATTTTTATGTCAATCAGCTCCAAATAGTTTATATCATTCTTATTGTGGTAAAAATATTTGCCAATTCGGTAATTTTTACATGTGCAATTTTGCTTCATTGGTTATGGTATTCTGGTGTTCCTTCCATTAACTGAAAACCATTGTGCCCCTACCCTAAGAAATTACTGCTCCCTCCTTCTCCCTCACACTCCTGGTAACCACTAATAAACTTTGGTCTCTATACATCTGCTTCTTTCATTTATGTGAGATCATACAATATTTGTCCTTTTGCAACTGAGTTATTTCACTCAGCACTGTGTGTTTTTGAAGACTCATCCATGTTGTAGCATATATCAGGACTTCATTTCTCTTCCTGGCTGAATATTATTCCATTGGATGGACATAGTGTATTTTGTTTATCCATTTATCTGTTGGTGGACATTTAGGTTGTTTTCATCTTGTTTAAATAATTTTTGGGTTTTTTTGTTGTTGTTGTGAACATACACAGTAGAATATACACCAATTAAACATTTTCTGCATGCACAGTTTGGTGACACTGATGACATTCTTCAGGTTGTGTGACTATTCCTACTCTTCTTTTGCAAGCTATTCTTCCTCCATGAACATAAGCTCACTACCTCTTAGGGTTCTTATCTAATCTTTCCAGTTGTTGTTACCAATTTGATCCCATACAGGTGTACCTTAAAAGAGCATGGTGCCCAAGACTGACCTTCTTTAACAGTTAAGCTAAAATATTGTTTGGTTTTAAGAAGACTCTGGGGGATAATTTTGGTTTAAGGTTTAAAGATTATCTCGGGGCAGTAGTTTCAATGGTTTATGTATGTTCCATGGCTCCAGAAAATCTGGAATCCATAAAATTTTAAATTCAGTTCCTCATTTTCCCCTTTTTATCAGAGTTTTTTAATAGAGTCTTTAATGAAAATGTTCAGTAATAGCAACCAGGCACCATCCAATCTTCTAGTCTCATGGCAAAGGAGGCCATTTTTCCATGGAAGCCGTTAGCCACACATCCCTTTTCTCCTCCTATTCCTGAGTCTGTTGCTTCCTGCCTTGTTTCAACAGACTAATTGTTGTGCCTGGGTGGCCATTTGCAAACATTTCAGACTGCAGGTACTGCACAATTAACTGGGAGGTTGAACAGAAACACCAAACACATTATTTGGCACATTAACTGGGACCTCACACAAAACTGTGACCCTAAACTGCCAAACCGAGGAGCCAAATCCCGTGAGATAGTAGGTTGTTTCTGTCTTTTACCTATTAGGGTGAGTGCTGCGGTGAATATTGGTGTATGTACGTGTGGGTCACTGCTTTCAAGTATCTTGGGTAGATACCTAGTAGTAGAATTGCTGGATTGCTGGGAGCCAGCCCCAACACTTTTCAGGGTCCCACACGGAAGGAGGGGGAGGCGTCGGCAGGAAATGAATTAAGAGAGACAAGAAAGAGTTTTTTGGTCAAAGGCAGCCCAACCAAAAGAGCGAGAGCTATCTGTCTTTATTTTTTATAGATGAGGTGATGTCATTTTCACCCTATTTTCTTTATCATATAAACTATTGGTTAACAAGAAACTGACCCATCATTATTGGCTAACAAGAAACTGACCCCTCGTGGTCTTCTTTCTCTAGTTAATTGCCAAGGCTTTTTGGATAATGGTCTGAGGCAGGTGTTTGTGGTAATAAATGTCAGTGAACACAATTAATGGTTTTATTCGTACCTCAAAGTGGAAGGTACAGAAGGGAAAACTCCTCAAAGCTTCACCATTTGGCTGCCTCCATTTGTTTCTCTAAGTTTTTATTTATCTCTTCCTGTGCAGATAGTAAGTGTCTGCTATCCCCTAATCAAGCCCAGCTGCTCTAAGAAAGATGTTTCTTCAGTGTTTATCAGTTTGTCATAGCAGCTATAATTAACCTGGAAGTTTATTTGTTCTTTCTGCTGTAGGGAGTGAGATGCTTGTGTAGTTTTAATGGCTATGTGGAGAATTGTCCTTGAGAAGCCTTTCAAGGGTTACCTTGTAAACCTGTGTATGTGGAGAAAAGGGAGGGGGGAACACAATTAGGGGGAAGTCAGTGAGGCTGAGCAGGCCTCGGTGCTATCAGGCATGCTGTGTTGAAATCCATTCCTCTGATCTCAATTCCCTAGAAGTTCCCGGTCAGATTTTCCCAATGCAGTTTCATAAACCAAGGGGATTGTAAAGCCCCTCTTAGAAGGCATCTCCTTGATCCTCATGTTGGGAGAGGGGGATCTGCTCCTGACACTGGATCATGTACTAATTCTATGATTAACTTTTTGAGGAACTGCCAAACTTTTTCCACAGAAACTGTACCATTAATATGGAAAATTAACTATTTTCAAGCAACATGGGATTTTGTATCAATTTATGCAAGACTTAAAAATGTATATTAAGATATTAGGATTCATTTGCATGAAATTAAATGTTTTGAGTGTTCTAAAACTGAAATTTCCTGTTTTAGGGGACTGGAACAAATGAAGATGCATTGATTGAAATTCTAACCACTAGGACAAGCAGGCAGATGAAGGAGATCTCCCAAGCCTACTATACAGGTCGTCTTATTTTCACATATATATAGCAGTGTTCACAAATATATGAGCAAGTGTTGCTTTTCCCAGAAACCCACTAATACCTTTTCCACAGGGTTTTTTGAGGAGACAAGACTTATAGAAAGAAGAGACGTTCTGAAATGAGTTAAAGGCTGTGGGTTTTCAGAGAAGATCTGAATATGGTCTAAGCTAGAAAGAGCCCCATGATGATGGCATTAAGGTCTTGCACTTATGATATTAACAGCTGCATTGGATTTTGCTCTCAGCAATCGCTGTTTAATTGAATCAACCATTTTCATCAAATGTGGGAGACTGAAATCATTGGATATTATTCTGTGTTAAAAACCAGGCCACTTAGACTCATGATTTTCGGTGTGGGAAATTCAGTGAGCCATTTGAGGATGTGGTGAGCACAAAGATTGGATATAATTACCTAAAGCCTAATAGTTTGTGAGCTGTGTGAAAATTGTACCAAGCTTCCTATAACGCTCTGCAGGTACTTAGAGTCAGCCAAGGCCCTCGGAGGAGGTCGCTTTGGAGCTTCAGCAGTGGGAGAGTTTGCAGCCAGGGACATGCAGGCACCTAGGTGGGTGCTGGAGAAGTTATCCGGGGAAGTTACCATTAAATGATAAAAACCTCAGTGGTTGGGAAGTTCTTACTGTTGATGTTTTAGTTCAGGGTTTAGTCAGGAGCAGAAAAGATGTACTAGTTATTTTAGCAGAGAGAACTGAATACCAAGGATTACTTGCACACTTTTTGAAGGACTCAAGAAGCAGAAAGGGAACACAGGGATAACAGAGGTACAACCTCGAGGGCTGGGCAACAAAGGGAGGAGTCTGGGATTATTTGAAGTAAGAATTTCAGAGGAAAGCATCACCTAGCTGGTACTGGTACTTTGGAAGCCTAGAGGAGAAGCCTTGAGTAGCTGGTTAGAGTTTGGACCTCAGAGAAGAGGGCTTCATCCAGCTGGTGGTGCCTCCATGAGGTATGAATTGGCTTGTTCTAGGAATGCCACAAGAAGCTGGAGTCTAGAACCAACTGCCACTGTCAGGGTGGAGGGCCCTTGCTGCTAATACACTGATACAAATAGCAGGCAGTTTAGTGCATGTCTTTCGTCTCTCCTCCTGCCTTTCAGCCTTCCTCCCCTCCCCCATCGTGGTACAGTATAATTTGCTGAGTCCCAATCCTAGCATCATAAAGCCGGGTATAGAGAGTGAAATTTCAAGTTGATGAAACAAATGCTTAATAATAGTCATAGATGGATACATTGTAAGTGTGTAGATGAGTTAGGTTTCTGTAGTTCAACAAGATTTCAATAGAAAAATCATCAGAGGCTGACACCCTATCCCAAGGTGATTTGTAACTTCCTGGTATCTCTTAGAAGAATTGTTTACCTCATAAGTAGATCTGCCTGATGATGGCTCCCTGAAATCTAAAATTCATATATAAGCAACCCACGGATGTAAGGTCTGGGAGGGCGGGGATTGTTATCTGATTTGTTCTCTACTTTGTACCTAGTGGAACCTTGGTGGTGCAATAATTAAGAGCTTGACTGCTAACCAAAAGGTCAGCGATACGAATCCACCAGTCACTCTTTAGAAAATTCTATGGGGCAGCTCTACTTTTTCCTGTAGGGTTGCCATGAGTCAGAATCAAGCACAGTGAAGTTGTTTTGTATGTTTGTTTTGTATCCCTGGTGCCCACAACAGGATGTATGTGGTGGGGGTGAAATAAATTTAAGCGTTTATTGAATTAATATCCTCACTGAAGTTTGAAGGCTTAAGAGCCATAAGAAAGTTGTAACATTTAGTTGACTACTGTGCAGGAAACCCTGGAGGTGTAGTCGGTTAAGTGCTATGTCTGATAATCAAACAGTTGGCAGTTCAAATCCGCCAGGTGCTCCTTGGAGACTCTATGGGACAGTTCTACTCTGACCTACAGGGTCGCTATGAGTTGGACCTGACTATGGCAGTGGGTTTGGGTTGGTTTGTTTCTGCAAAAATGACAAATGATAAATAGCTGAAAGCTACCAGAGCCCCTAACTCCTGCACGAGTTAAGCTCTGTAATACTGCAAGGAATAGAGTGGCCTCTAGGTTGCCTTGCTCAACAGGGATTAACGATACACATGGCAATAAAGAAGAAAACTGTCTCAGACATGTAAGATGGTAAAGAAGAAAGTAATATCAAGCATGTATAGCCAAGTGTCACAGAAATTCAGGTCACAGTCCTCCCCTGGGGCTTGGTTGTCTTGTTCTTGCTCAGCATCAGGCACCTGTTGCTCCCTGTGCTGTCTTCTGTTACAGTAACTTTGTTCCCCATCTTTTCTGTCTCTCCTGTTCTTGTTTCACTTTTTTAATCCATAGTTGTATTTATTTACTTTTCAGTAAATTTAAATCGTGGAGGTACCATATGGATTCTGTGTCCACTGACTTTAGCAGGAAGATTCCTTCAGAATTTGGCACAAGGCATGCCACTCTTCCCATGGGTTCAAATTACCTTTTCCCAGATTATTTTGGTTTTTGCCAGGTTTGCCATCAAACATCACTGGGTTCTTTCCCTCAAACACATAAGAACACATCTTGCTTCAGTTGGGAAGTCTCATGTTGCAAATGGCTAACTTGCTTGGCTACTGATCCAAAGTCTGGCAGTTTGAATCCACCCAGAGCACCTTGAAAAAACGGCCTGGTGATCTACTTCCAAAAAATCAGCTTTGAAAACTCTATAGAGCATAGTTCTACTTGGACGTGCGTGGGGTCGATGTGAGTCAGAATCAACTGGACAGCAACTGGTTTGGCATACATAAAATTCAGTTTCATCTTGAGCATAAACAATTTCAACTTGAAGAAGAGGTGTTGCTACCTCTGGTTCTGAAGACCCCATTTATAGTCAGCAAAAATGGCCTTGAACCAAGGCGTTCTAAACAGATGAGCTTTTTTAGAAGTCCTGTTCCCCATAGGCCTTCACAGGCTCCCCAATGGTGGAAAGAGCTGCTTCTGCTATTCTTAACATCACCAAGTACTTCTCTCCTCTCACCGACAATGTCCACTCAAGGCTTGTATTTGCTTACAGTTTCTGGTTATTCTTAGTTTCTGTTTTCTGCCTTATTTGGGAGGATGGGGTGGGGACTGTCTTTCTACTTTGTTGCTCCATTGTGATGGTGTTGTGTAGTGTTAAATGGTGACCCATACACCAGTCAAAGGAGATTATCAGCTTGGCTTTCATAAAGGGCCTTGGCGTCCTATATGACTTGTTTGGTACAGTGACACAAAGCCACTGCCTCTGAGTTGATTCTGACTCATAGTGACACTCTAGGATAGAGTAAAACTGCTCCATAGGGTTTCCAAGGAACAGCTGGTGGATTCAAATTGCTGACCTTTTTGGTTAACAAGAAGCTGTTAATCACTGTACCACCAGGGTGCTGCAGTACCAAAGTGGAGCCTGAACATGAAGCTAGTTCAAAGTTTTATCATCAGTGTCCTGAATTAGTGGTGTGTGAAAGAATGCTGAATTAAGGGCCAAGACCTTCTCAGTTCGAGTTCAGGCTCCTGCACTACTTTAATATATATTAGATATATTATATATATATATATAATAGACTTGTTAAGTCTAGATCAAGATTGTTGCTCAAAATGCATAAAGTAGCTGTCAGCTTCATGAAAATAAATGTCTTTTTTTAAAGTTCCTGTAAACTCCGTGGAGTAAAGGGCTGGAGTCGGGAGGCTCATAAGATGTCTGTAAAGTCTCATCTAGCTAATTCTAAAAGTAAAAAGTACTTCCTCAAATCCTAGCAAATGGAAACTTCACTGAAAAAATTAACTTTTTAAATTAACTTGTTTTTCTAATGAGAGTAAGGGATAGATGTAACAATATTAAGACTTACAGGTATAATGAGGCCTACTGTAAGTTATAATGTAGATTAATAATTTATATTTATAGTGCATCTTGCTTATTTGAATTGCTTTGGAAAACTACAGATTTCTAAAAAAGGGATGTACTGAAGTCATGCTTAGGGAGTCTTCTCAACATAATTTTTGCTGTTATATAAGCTCAGCTCATTTTCTAGAATGGTCTTTCACTGAATTAAAAGGACAGGCATTCATATGACTAACACACACAGAGTTCTTGAGAATCATGGAGGCTGAGTTCAAATAGCTACTGATCCTGCTCTCCGCTTACAAGAGTGACTTGGAGAGAATCACTTCTCCAGGGATAGAGAACAGAGATTTGAACTGGAGGGCCACTGCAGGCATGGTTTACATAAACCCCAAACCACTGCCATCATATTGATTTCGACTCATAGTGACCCTGTAGGACAGAGTGAAACTGCCCCATAGAGTTTCCAGGGAGCACCGGGCAGATTTGAACTACTGACCTTTTGCTTAGCAGATATAGCACTTAACCACTATTCCACCAGGGTCTCCCAGGTTATGTACAAAGGATTGCAGTTAACCAGTTAAAAAAAAAAAATCCAATAGTTAATGTTGCATCAGTTTCTGCTTGTGTTGACCTTGTGTATTTTAGAGCAGAACTGCACTCCATAGGGTTTTCATGACCACAACCTTTTGGAAGCAGATTGCCAAGACTTTCTTCTGAAGTGCTACTGAGTGGTTTCAAACCACCCACCTTTAGCAGCCAAGCACTGAAGCATTTGTGCTACTCAAGGACTCGGGACTACAAGAAGTCAGTACTGAAATATGTGCACACACAACTGACAATTATTAAGGAGAAAAGAGGATCTCTGGGGGCTTTTTTTTTTTTAACCAAATAATGCAGTCTAGCTATTAATTGGCTTTAGAGTTAGGTTTATAAAGCAGAAATATAATAGTGGCTTGGAAACCCTGGTGGTATAGCTACCGAAAGGTCGGCAGTTCGAATCTACCAGGTAGGTGTTCCTTGGAAACTTTGTAACAGTTCTACTCTGTTCTGTAGAATTGCTGTGAGTTGGAATTGACTCAATGGTAGTGGGTTTGATTTTGAGTTTTTTAATAATAGTGCCTTAGATAAAATAGAAGTTTATTTCGTGGGCATGTGGAAAAAAAAAGTCCAGAAATAGGCAGTTCCAGGACTGGTATGTTGATTCTTCAAACTGTCAGGAACCCAGTGCCTTCCTGCTTACTTTTGTGTCACCCCTTAGGTGCAGCCTAGTCCACAGTGGCTGCCCATGCTCCAGGTATCACCTCACAAGCTAGGCAGCAATGCTACATCTGTCTGCCTGCGCTTCACTGCCACGACTTCAGTGGTGGAGCTGTACCCAGCTAAGAGCAAAACTGAGGATGTAGTTGTTAAGCTCTGAGCATCTTGTCTTGCTCAAGATTGAGGTCTTGTTACTCTAGGAGAGAATGGAAAACAAACTAGCAGCTATCCCATCCTACCTTTCCCACTGTCTTCTGTTAATGCTATTATCAGATGAAAGGGACCATGCTTTGATCCTGAATGGTGCTTCTTTCTGTTCTTATGCATCCACCATAACATACACTATAGCAGTTGTTACAAGAAGGTACCATCTCACAACAGAAACACACCAGACAGTTAAATAAGAGAGCAGGATTTACTTCATCAGATACTTAATTATTGTCAGTTGACATTCAAGCTTTTCTGTTTTATTTTTCAGTTCACCAAGGCTTAATTTCATTCTTATTTGGTTTCAGTATATAAGAAGAGTCTTGGAGATGACATTAGCTCTGAAACATCTGGTGACTTCCGGAAAGCTCTGCTGACCTTGGCTGATGTAAGGTGTTACTTTTTAAGCGTTTCCAAAAGCTGCAGGCTCAGTACTAATTTTTAGAGTATTTAAAAATAACCAAGAGCAGACAGTGAGATTGCCGTTTTCGGTATAAAATTATTTATTCTTTCTATATTTGCATTGCCACCAAGCCGTGTAATGTATAATGAAGATCATAAATATGTATATATACCTCATGACATTAAAAAATCTTGTTTTTGTCAGTATAAGGATTAAAAGTATATTGATCATGTTTGACAATGTACTAGGACTCGTATTCTCAGGAACCATCTGTTGTAAAATGATTGTTCTTTTTCATTATATTGTCTCCAGTTTTTAAGACTATGTTGATTTTCTTCTGGACTCCAGTGAATCGCTCTTTTGTTAATGTTTGAATGAAGGAGGGAACGTGATACAGGAGAATTGTCTTCAGAGATGGCTGTCTCAGTCTCAGGATTAGGGAATAAATGGCTTCCTGCAACATCATTCTTGCCAGCTTGCAAGTTGCTGAACCATTAATCAGCACGTGAGCAAATCAGGCCACATCTGCTGTCTCATTTTAGGTGCTCAGGACTTTGGTAGTGAAGGTGGGCTGATCGGGGAAGCAGTGTACTCACAGCTGTGTGTATGAGAGAATGCAGTTTAAGCCTTGGATCACTAGTCGCTTTCCACTGACTTACATAGCTCCTACGGTCTCAATAATGGTCTGTCTTAGGGTTGAAACACTACTTGCAAGACTGAAGCATGATGCCAGTAGGAAGCAGTTTGTCCTAATTACGGTGTCAGTTGTTTTAAATGGTGAAAACTTTATGAAAGTTGAATCCATGCGACCAACATTAGGTAGCGTTACTGTAAACATACACTCCCAGAGGTATCTCTGTTCAGAGATGGCACATCCATTTGTGAATGGATACAGGTACCCTCACTCACCCACAGGGGGCAATATAGAACAGGGCTTTAGAGCTATGTTTAGGCTCAAACAGCTGGAATCGCAAATACTAATAGCTGTATGTATTTGGACAAGTTCCTTTAAGCTGTGAATCCTTAGTTTTTATATCTGTGAAATTAAAATGGTAACAATAGCAACCTTTTAGAGCGTTGTGGTGATTAAGAGAGAGACAGCTTGGGAAGTACTTAGTACACAAAAAGTGGTTAGTAACTGGTGGTTGTTATTATTGATAACAGTTATTATTAGCATTTTTATTACTGGAGCGTAGTGTACAATGAAAGAGGAGAGCAGGAAGGCAAAGCAATAGCAGCCAAGAAGTAGTAACACAGAAGAGAAACAGAAGAAACTGCAAAAATCAGACATGCATACAAGGACCTGTGGTTTGAAAATATGATTTTTCATTTTAAAAACTGTTTCTAGAATATTTTAGCCAAATGCTTCCTTTGCTTGTAATTCTTAGAATAATTCGGGCAAGCCGTCTTTCCCTAATTCATGTCTTCTATCTTTCTGTAGTGTGCCAAAGCACTTTCACATGCATGCATACACATGCACACACAAACATACACTCACACAAGTGTACAGCCTTCATTATTAGAGCTGGTGTTGGTGTGGACCTTGTAGTTTTCAGAGGAGGGAGCTGAGGCCCAAAGAATTGTGTGCTTTCTCACAGGTTTTTGGCAGAGCCAGAACTAGAAGCCAAGATGCCTGATTTCTTCACCCATAGCCTTTTCTCTTTACTGCATGACCTTCATTGGAGATAAACCTCTGAAGTGCCCTGCTGGTCAGAGTCCTTTAAACAAGTGCAACCAGGTGTCCTTAATAACAGTAGCTTTAGTGATTGTCAGTGTTAGATTGTGTCTTTAAAACGATTGCCCTTGTTTTTATTCTTCTTGTTTAGGGCAGAAGAGATGAGAATCTGAAAGTGGATGAACATCTGGCTAAAAAGGATGCCCAGGTCAGTAACAGAGCAAAGGCAGTGTCTCCTTTAGCTCCTCTTCTTAGATTACATCTGTAAGCATACCACACCCAAACCAAACTCAGTGCCATTGAGTCAATTCTGATTCACAGGGACCCCATAGGGGTAAACCTTTATAGAAGCAGACTGCCACATGTTTATCCTGTGAAGCTGTTGATAGTTTTGAACTACTGACCTTTTGGTTAGCAGTCAAGTACTTTCACCACTGTGCCAGCAGGACTCCTCTTATATGTGTATCAATAGACTGTTGCCATTGACTTGATTCTGACTCCTAGTCACCTTATTAGACAGATTAAAACCCCCCTGCATGTTTCCAAGGAGTAGCCAGTGGACTTGAATTGTTGGCCTTTTGGTCAGCAGCTGAGTTCTTAATTACTGTGCTACCAGGGCTTAAAAACTCGTTGCTCTCAAGTGGGTTCCAACTCAGTGACCTTAAAGGACAGAGTACAACCTCCCCGTAGGGTTTCCAAGAAGCAGCTGGTAAATTTAAATTGCCACTCTCTTTGTTAGCAGCTGAGCTAACCACTGAGTGAGCAGAGCTCCTCTGTAGGTATAACCAAAAAATCCATTGCAGTCAGGTTGATTCCAACTCAGCACCCCTCTAGGACAGTAGACTTGCCTCGAAGAGTTTCTAAAGAGTACCTGGGGGTTTGAATTACCAGTCTTTTGGTTAATAGCTGTAACACTTAACTAATACCCAGCCAGGGTTTTTTCTATAGGTATAAGGGGTTAATATTTCAACATATATTTTGAAAAGACACAGAGCAGGGGATGACCAGCCTCAGCTCTCTGCCTTCTCCTGACTTCTGCTACCCCAGCTCTCAAATGTCTAGACTGCTGAAAGACTTGGATAATGTATTGTCTCACTGGCCCTCAAACAAGGCAGACTGCCCACTTTTCTCATCCTACCACTTCAAGCCAAAAAAGAAAACAGAGAGAGGAAATTACGTCAGTTTAGTAATGATGGCTCCCTCTCCTCCCCTTGTCCAACAGATTCTCTACAATGCCGGTGAGAAGAGATGGGGCACTGACGAAGATGAATTCACTGAGATCCTGTGTTTAAGGAGCTGTCCGCAACTGAAACTAAGTATGGGCTCCATTTATTGTTGACCACGTTACATTCTTTTTTTGGTTTTATGATTTATTTTTTATTTTTTTGCAAGAGGCTTTGGATTTAACATACAAAGTTCTGCAAAATGAAGTTCAGCATTGCAAAGGCTGTTCCCACTTTATCTGTAACTTTTCAAGAAACAAAAGGACAAAACGGCTTTGTCAGACCAACTTTAAGATGGAACTGCTAAACACCCACCCCTCCCGCACCCACATCGCCCCCATGTCCTCCTGAGGTGTTCTGGAGGCTGCAGCACCTGGAGACCCAGAACTCGACTTGCTGTGAACACCTCCAACTGGCCTCCAAGTGCGGGCTTAGAGACCGACCCCAGTACTGCCTAAACTTACGCCAAGGTCACGGACAAGTGAATCAACGTAAGGACAGTACTGTGACTTCAAGTCTAAGGTTGTCCTTTCCTGAATTTTGCCATTAAAATCACAGTGACTTTATAAAACAAGGCTAATGGCCTGTGATGTTGCTGTGTGCCGTTGAGTCAGCTCTGACTCACAGCAACCCTATGTGACAGAGCAGAACTGCATCCTAGAGTTTCCTACTCTGTAATCTTTATCGGAGCAGATCGCCTGGTCTTTTCTCCCAAAGAGCAACTGACTGGTTCATACCACTGATCTTTCGGTTATCAGCCAAGTGCTTAACCACTGACAACTAGGGCTTCTGATAATATGTGATAGTTTCTTACAGTGTCCTTATTTGGGAAAAACAAACAACATATCCTAGTTTTGGCTCTAAAATTTCTTCTTGAGAAATTGACTTGGTTGCAAAATATGCCTGTATAGTTGGTGACATGTATGGGATTTGCTTTGGGGCATGTATGATCAAGAAGTAAGATGTTTTCTAGTAGGTGTGAAGTGGAGCTTTGAAGCAGTTCATTCCAGTTGAACTTCCTGCTGAAAATTGGCATTTCCACCCCAGATAAATTGAATCAGAATCTATGTTTTAACAAGATCCTTTGGAGAAGCCCTGGTGTGAAGTAGGCCACACTATCTTACCAAAATCCACTGCCATTGAGTACATTCTAACTCGTAGTGACTCCAAGGAGTGCTCAGTGGATTTGAACTGCCAACCTTTTGGTTAGCAGACATAGCAGTTAACCACTAGACTACCAGGGTTTCTGTGCTCCTTTAGGGAATGATTTATCCAGCAAAACAGTTAAGATGCGTTTATCGGATAACACATACTTGACTAATGACCACACTGTGGTGCTACTGTAGTTTAAAAATAGCTCAAATCACGGCTATAGGTACATTATTTATCACTGGCTTTATAACCTTCTTAGGCTATTTTAAGGAGCAGCCACCTGAGAAAAGGAACAGAGTAAGGTCATCAGTAAAAATGGCCCATGAAGCTTTACTGTGTATGATTTTATGAAAAATAAATGAAATTAAAAACAAAAGCTTCTGTGGTAAATTTTTGGTGATTGTCTTAGTCATCTAGTGCTGCCGTAACATAGATACCACAAATGGATGGTTTTAAGAAGAAAAATTTTATTCTGTTACAGTCCAGTAGGCTATTCAGAGTATCAGCTCCAGGGGAAGACTTTCTCTGTTGGTTCTGGAGGAAGGTCCTTTTCATCTGTCTTCCTCTGGACTGGCAGCCTCTGAGGTGCAGGGACCCTGGGGCCTTTCCAAAGGATGTGCTCTGCTCCTGGAATTGCTTCTTGGTGGTTCAAGGTCCCTGGATCTCTCTGCTAGCTTCTTCCATATCTCAAGAGATGTCCTCAAGACATAATACAATCTTACAGATTCAGTCCTGCCCAACCAACAAAACTGCCACCCATCCTCCCTCCTTAACATGATAGAGGTGTATAGGAACATCACACAATACCAAGAATAATGGCCCATTGCCACACACGATGCAGCCCTTGACAGTGGTTTAAGAAAGTCATTTTTGAAGTTGTTACTAAACTTGGTCTCCTCCATGTCTAATCTAAACCTGGAATATAGTCAAGTCTTGTCAGTTGGGATGGTTTGAATATTTTTGTGGTACTTCTTTTTAGCCTTTGATGAGTACAGAAATATCAGCCAGAAGGACATTGAGGACAGCATAAAAGGAGAGTTATCTGGACATTTTGAAGACTTATTGCTGGCCATAGGTAAGCCCTTGAGCATTTATAAACTGAGTTATTTTGTACTTGTTCTAAATCAATATCAAAGTAAGCTCCTTTTCATGCAAGAATCACGACTGGTCTACCTCTGTATTCTCCACGGCCCAACACAGCCCATGGTGCAGATAATAGGCTCACTAAGTATTGCTAAGTTGATACATCAAGCAATCATCTTTGTATGTCTTACTTTGCATTTTAGATTTATATTTGTCACTTCATTGTGTTTATATTGTTGTCTTTAAGAACTGGAGAGAAGCAGAGAGAGAGAGAGGACCTTGTTAAATACTGTAACATAAGCCAGTTTGGTTATTCACCATCTTTGTTTATGTTTGGAACATGTCAGTAACCTCCCATAGTTAATTTAAGGCCTGGTCTGAGCTATAGGCCTTCTCTGTTTTGGCTGTGTTAGTCAGGTGGTATGTCAAAATGAAAAGTATGTCCAGTTGTGGCTCATCAGTCTGGACAGCCTCCCAGGAGCGTGGGCCCCCACCTCTCTAGCCCCATACTGCATCCAGCAGTCACACCAGCTCCCCAGACGAAGAGTGAAGTGAACTATGTAAGACATGCATGATCCTGGCACCAAACAAACTTTTGGACTGAAATAAATATGCAGGGGCTGTCCAGGAATCTCATTGCTAGAGGCAGGAAGATAGGGTGAGGGAGGACAGGCCCTGATCGGATGGGCCTGAGAATTTCTGGATGATGAGGGTTAGTGTGCTATCATGGAAGGGTGGAAGAGGGAGGGGAGAGCAGGTAGAGTAGAATAGTGGTCTGAGTTCCAAATGTTATATGGCAAATTGAAATGAATTGTTTAGTTGTACTTAAATCATAACAAAATTTATTTAAAAAAAAAAACATGGAAGTGAGTCTCAGATTGACTTCATCCCTACATAAGCATGTCAGTTAATAAGTGGTCACAAATACAAGCATAGAGGTCTCAGATGTCTGTCCTTTTAGGCACCTGGGCAGTACCCTGTAAGAAAGGTGCACTAAAGAGAAGACACTATTCAATGACAAGATGCAGTGACCCTTCTTTTGAAGCAATAACATCTTTTCTGAAGTGTTTATATACAGATGGGATCGTTCAGAATCCTGAACCCCTCCATACGTGTAGGAAGGCTATTGAGATTGCTACAGGCTTATTCTGTGTTAATGCTGGTGGCACAGAAGTTAAGCATTTGGCTTCTAACAGAAAGGTCAGCAATTTGAACCCACCAGCCACTCTTTAGGAGAGAAGACCTGACAATCTGCTTCTGTAAAGATTATAGCCTGGAAAAACCTTAGGAGACAGTTCTCTTCTGTCCTGTGGGGTTGCTATGAGTCTGAATCAACTCAGCAACACACAGCAAGTAGTACCTGTACATTGTAGGGCCAGTCTAATCTTGTCATTTCACCAAGGAAGAATCATCCCTACCCTCGGCTGTAACAATTAATAAAGCCTCTAGTGAGATAAGATAGGTGATGCCTAAAAGTAACCTTTTGGGAGCCTCTGGTTAATCTTTTAATCTTACCACTTCTGGAGAATGAAACTCCCAATAGGGGTAATTCCAGTGGTATTTTTAAATAAACACTTATATGGAACTTGCCTTGTTAGCCACTGTGGTCAACTCTTTAGAAATATCAGCTCTTTTAAATCTCATGACAATTCTGTGAACTAGATTCTGTTATTATCCTTTTGGTTAAAAAAAAAGCAAAAAGTTGCCATTGGGTTTCCAGTGGCTAACTTTTTGGCAGTAGATTGCCAGACCTTTCTTCCAGGGTGTCTCTGGGTGAACTCAAATCTTTTGGTTAGCAGTCAAATGCATTAACCTTTTCACCACACAAAGGACTCTTCCGCTTGGTGGAGCTGGTAAACCGGAGCCACAGAGAGGTTACATTACTTCTCACACTTACACAGGGAGTACATGGGAGAGCTAGGATTCTAATCTCTGTGCTGCAGCGAGACATGTGTAGAGTACACAGTCTGTGGCAAAGTAATTTAAATTAGAGTATACCAGAGGACAAGCACCCACTAAGTTCCAGTGTGAAAAGGAGAAATGTGCTGTCACTGGGTAAGGAGAGTAGATGGAGCTGCAGATAGGCAAGCATGTAGAAGTGATTTGGATTGTATAGTTTCACTTAATCACAATAAAAAGAAAAAAAGATTGCTTCCTAACCAAAAGGTCAGTGGTTAGAACTCACCAGTCACTCTGCTGAAGGAAGATGCAGCAGTCTGCTTCCATAAAGATTACAGCTTGGGAAACAGTATGGGGCAGTTCTACTCTGACCTGTTAGGGTTGATATGAGTTGAAATTTGATGGTACCTTTTTTTTGTAATTATTAATCTGGTGGTACAGTAGTTAAACACTTGACTGCAAACTGAAATGTCAGAGGTTTGAGTCCACCAGTTGTTTACAAGAGAAAGTTGTGGTAGTCTGTTTCCTTAAAGACTATCCCTTTTGGCATATGTAGGAGTATATGGTTGCCCACCTACTTTTTCAGGCTCTCAAGTGTTTGGGGACTCTAGTTTTCCCACTGAAAGTATTTGTTACCCTCCAGTGGAGTCTTGTGAAATAGTGAAAAGTGAAAGAAACATTTGTTGAAGTAAAATAACTGGTGTATAAGGTTTAAATGTAAGGTGACGCATCCAGGAAATGAGATTGGATAAAAATTGTCCTTTTGGCTTTTGCTCAGCCAGATAATCCTTTTACCAGTTTATTTACGGTTTCCTGTGTGATTTGGCATTTTTTGTGTGTGTGTCATATTTGAAAAAAAATAAAGGTTCCCAATGTAACCTAGTACAGGGCGTCCTACAATGCATCCACTACCTATGACCAGTGAGATAGACAGGTACCTACCCATCATGGTGCCCAAGAGCTCCTCAAGTTTTGTGATAACCATGTATTACCAAATGCTATTTCTTAAAATCATATTACTGACCAAAAATTTAAACATCCTCCATGACTTAGCATGCTTTCGTTAATGAAAACATACAGTATAAGAAAAAAAAAATTCAAACCTAAAAACAAGAGGATCTTGAAAGGGTTACAGAACCATGTTGCCTCAGTAATTAAGAGGTTTGCTACTGAGAGCTAGGAACCATGCCTTCAGGGAACATCTAGGCCAATAGGCATAGCAAAGTCTTGTAAGAATATATGCTCTGCATCCCACTTTGGTGAGTAGCATTTGGGTCTTAAAAGCTAGCAAGTGGTGGCCATCTCAGAAGCATCAGTTGACCCTCAACCCACCTAGAGCAGGGGAGAATGATAGACATCAAAGACAAGGAAAACTGGAACCCAAAAGACAAAAAGGGATACATAATCCAGAGACGACATCAGGATGAGACCAAGAGAACTAGATGGTTCCCAGCTACCACAAATGACCGCCCTGACAGGGAATACAACAAAGAGTCCTTGATGTAGTGGGAGAAAAGTGGGATGTGGAACTTGAATTCTGTTAAAAAGCCCAGACTTGATGGTCTGACAGACAGGAGGGTCCCTGCAAGACATGGCCCCTAGACTCACTGTTAGCCCAGGGTTGAAAACAGTCCTGAAGCCAAAGATTGGACTGGGCTATAAGACATAAAATGATACTGGCAGAGAGTGTGCTTCTTGGCTGAAGTAGATACATGAGACCAACTGGGCAGCTCCTGTCCAGAGGTGAGATGAGAGGACAGGGGGACAGGATCTAGTTTGATCTACACAGGAAATGCAGGGTAGAAGGAAAGACTGTGCTGTCATAGTGTGCAGAGAGCAGCTAGAGTTACCAGCAATGTGTAAATTTTTGTAGAACAAATTGACTTGGACTGTAAACTTTCACTTGAAGCACAATAAAATATTTAAAAGAACAAAAAGAGCTCTGCTGCTAACCAAAAGGCAGGCAGTTGAAATCCACCAGCTGCTCCTGGGAAACCCTAAGGAGCTGTTCTCCTTTGTACTGTGGAGTCTGTGGGGTTTAACAGGATAAGAGGATTACAGCCTTGGAAACCTTGTGGAGTAGTTCTCCTCTGCCCTATAGGGTTGCTATGAGTTAGGATGTACTCGACAGTAGTGGGTTTGTTAGGTTTGGTGGTACAGTGATTAAGTACAGCTTGGAAACCCTGTGGGGGTTTCCCTCTTCTCATAGGGTCACTGTGAGTCAGAATCAGCTCGATGGCAATGGGTTTGGTTTTGGTTTCAAGCAAATGTTAGCAGAAATTTCTAAGGGGAAGTTGGACAAGCTAAAGGGCATGATAAGTAACATTTATCAGGTGGTCACTTGATTCTTGGGATAAGTTGAAAGGGGGCATATTCTGCACTTCGTGCTGGCTCAGGCTTATGGGCAAGTGACAGTTCAGGGGCCTCAGGGGAGGACAGAAATCTGACTAGAGGGTGCCCAAGACAACACAGGGTGTAAGAAACAGGAAACTGAATACTTGATCATGGTAATTTCCCTACTGTAATGCTGGGTACTAATACAAGCTTCCTTACCACTAAAGCATACTGCTACTTCTCAAAATTTAGTGGTATCCTTGCTACGGAAGCATACCGCTACCTCTCAACATATATACGTGAAGAAGAAACTTGGTGGTTAGCAATATAAAGCTGAAGACAACCTAAAGGAGGAGAAAGGGTTATAAAAAGAAAATATACTTTAAATCTAAAAAAATAAATAAATAAACAATTGCTGCCGTGAAATTGACTGTGACTCATGGTGACCCCCTGTGTGTTGGAGCAGAACTATGCTGCGTAGGGTTGTCGGTGGCTAATTTTTCACAAGTAGGTCACCAGGCCTTCCATCTGAGGTATCACTGAGTAGGCTTGAACTTTCAACCTTTAGGCTAATCTTTTGCAGAACCCAGGGATACCTCCTATAAATCTAGTTACTGGGAAAAGATGATTCTGAAACTTAAAAGAATGTACCTGTGTGTAATTTTTTTTTTACAACATTTTGTTATGTTTTTGGTGAAAGTTTACACAGCACATTAGGTTTCATTTTAGCAATTTCTGTACTTAGTGACACTGGTGATGTTTTTTACAGTGCATCAGCATTCTTATTTTTTCCATTCTAATCGAACCATTTCTATTAATCCAGCTTCCCTGCTCCACCTTACCTTCTTATTTTTGTTTTGGGATAAATGTTGACCACTTGATCTCATAAGGATGATTTTTTTATTGTGATTAAGTGAAACTATACAATACAAATTAAATTTGCATGCTCATCTGTCTGCATCTCCTTCTGTTTTCCTTGCCCGGTGACAGCACTCTCCTCCTTTTTGTTCTGTGTATGTTGTATCCTCTTACCAATCTCCTGTCCTCTACTCTCCATCCTCTCCTCTCCCTACTAGGAACAGGCCAGTAGGACGGCACCCTATAGATACATGGAACCACGAAGTACACACTCCATGTGGTCACGTTGTGTTCCTGAATCCAGTCCACTCCTCTCTGAAGAGTTGACCTGAGTAATGTTTTCTGGTCAGGGGCAGCAGCAGGTCTAGGGGCCATGCTCCCATGGGAAACCCCAGGCTGTTAGAGCATCAATTGTGGTCTTTTAGTAGAGTTCTTGAGGTGCACCCCTCTTTTTCTTGTGTTGCCACTGGGACTCAACATCGTGTGCCCCATCATGGCTGTCTTGGGTGGTGGCCACGCACTATCTGGCTCTTTTGGTCCCATGTTGATACAGTCAGCCATTCACATGGGTCCTTCTGTCTTCTGGGCTATTTTTTCCTTGCTTTGTTGTTCTTGGTGAATGTGGGACCATCTGTTATACCTCAGATGGCAGCTTACCGGTTTTTAAGACCTAGATGCCACTCACCAAGATGGGGTGCAGAAGACTCTCTTAGCAATAGGCTAGTTACCCCAGTTGGTCTCAATGTCCCCTGAGAGTATGGTCCCCAGACCCACACCTCTGCTACTCTATCCATGCAATATTGGGTTAAGATTATAAGAGTTTTCAGTTTATGTTGAAGTTCTGTTAAGTTGATCTACTTTCTACTGTGTGCTGTCATTGATTTCACCCAACCAGATTTCAGTCAACTGTCTAATCTATGACTAGCCTTCTCCCTCCCTCCCCACCACTGTAGCCATCAAAGAATCTTTTCTTATGTATGTAAGTCTGGTTTTAAGTCCTTGTAGTAGGGGGTCTCATACAATATTTGTCCTTGTGCCACTGATTTCACTCAGCATAATGTCTTCCAATTGAAACCAGGTTATGAGATGCTTCCTAAAATCATCGTTGGTAAAAGTTTTTTTTTTTTTATAGGAGCACAGTCCTTGTGGGTGATTTTGTGTATCTTATGAGCCAGTCTGTTATTTAGCTGAAAGATGAGCTCCAGGAACAGTATCAACTCAAACTTTAAACAGTGTTTCAGGGCGATAGTCTAAGGGTTCCTCCTGTCTTTATTGGTCCAGTAAGTCTGGCCTTTTTTACAAAATTGAATTTTGTTCTGTATTTGTCTCATTCTGTCTGTTGTAATCCTTCTAACAATGGTTGGTAAGGCATGCTAACTTTTGATCAAATTGTTAAGGCTTGTGTAATATGAATTTCAGGAAAACTAGGTACTCCTAGTTTGAATGGTTGGTTTCGTCCCAAACTACGTCATATGTAATAGTATCAGGGTTTGTCCCCAGGTTCCATGTTTTGATTCTTAATATATTTTGCCTTCTTTTTCCTTCAGATGACTTACACAAACCAAAAGCGTTTTAACTTCCATTAAGAGAGCTATGAGAAAGCCACTTATTCTTGTCGTGGTCTCTAGACTTCATTGTAAACCCATTCACTTTTGATCATATTTCTTCCCTTCAGATTAATTTTAAGATGATGAAAGTCATTGTGGTGCAATAAATGGATTTGTTGCCTGTGGAATTTTCTACCCCTATTCTTGCTTCATTTCAAGGATAAGTAATTTATTCACAGATTTGCCAGTTTTCTTTTTCCTGTTGTGTTTCTGCTTTACTTTTTGCTTTACAACAAAAGATCACAGTGTTTTTTGAATGACTGGGTTGGATTGCAGGTGCTGTTTCTAAGGTCATTACTCTAACCAGTCTACAAACTCTCATGCAGCCGCTTAAGAGAAAATCCTGGCATTGCATTTCAGTTGACCTCCAGTGCCCTTTCTTACCTAATGAGTTATTTGGAGCAGCATCTCTGCAGTCTTTAGACTGAAGTTATCTGTCTGATGTTAGAAAAGGAGCTACCCCCCAAGGAGTCATCTGGGCGAGCGTAGGTGCTCACTGTGCCGGCAGCAGCAGATGAGTCAGGAGCTGTGGGAGTTTTTTTGGCAGGTACTTTTATTTTCCCTGTGGCTGAAGATGATTACTGTGCTGAAGTTCTGTGCAGATGTGACGTGATCAGCTTTGAAATTCAGGTTAAGCACTCATTCTTTCATTCTAAATTAAAGCCAGTAGTGGGGAAGGGGTAGAGCCCTGAGGATTTTTTTAAAAATGTATTACTGTACATTAACCCAATTTCTATTCCAACCTAATTTCTATTAAATGAAACTGAACATTGCTCTGCTTTTCTTTCTTTTTTCTTTTTTTTACCAGTTCATTGTGTGAGGAATACACCGGCCTTTTTGGCTGACCGGCTGCATCAGGCTTTGAAGGTTGGTCTGGAAATTTGATACCATTCTTAGTTTCTGTCACTGTTGATGTAATTTTATATTTCTTTGCCACTTGGATGAGTTCTGTCTTAAATATGTCTACTGGTTGTCTCCTAGGTTGATGCAAAAGCAAAACTCACTGGCATCAAGTCAATTCTGACTCATACAAACTCTACAGAACAGTGTAGAACTGCCCCATAGGGTTTCCAAAGAGTGCCTCATGTATTTGAACTGCTGACCTTTGGGTTAGCAACTGTAGCTCTTAACCACTGTGCCACTAGGTCAACAGTGAGATGTATGTCTCACTCTAAAGATAAGCACAGTGAAGTATTGACTGTACTGTTTCCCCCACTTTAGAGTAAGTGTAGGCAATAGGCTGTTTATTAGAACACACAACCTCAGACTTGGCCCATTTGATCCAGCGGATGCTCAAGCAGAGTCTGCTTAAACCAAACTGAGTCAATAACCCTTATGATATTAAAACCCTGTGTTATCTTGTCTCTCTGAAGAGTTTTTTCTTGCTCTTTTGTATCTTCAGACCCTAGCAGAGGACTTACCACATAGGAGATGTTTCGTTTACCTCAGTTTCTTGGCTGGACTTATGACTTATCTTGTGGAGATCCCACAGACACCTACCAAGTTATGTCCACAGTGAAGACATCATTTCCCTCGTGTCCCTCTGCTGTGTCCCCACTCCTAAGTATCCTCTCTGTGGAATAAATAATTTAACTGAAGTAATTTCAGTTTTGCATTTGTATCCTGCAGGGTTTCAAACCAGTTAGAAACAGTTCAGTAATTTGCTGATGTAAACAAGAGCAGTGTGCAATCACTGCCAGTAAGTTTACAAACTCATGCTAGAAAACGTATTATATATACCGTGCTGTTGAGTATCACTGCAGTCACCTTTGAAGAACTCCCCTTGGGAAGCTATGCACTGATGCCAGCACCTAGTCAACCCTCTGAAACAATTTTGAAACTCCTTCTGGAATGGCTGTCAGAGCTGTCATCAAATTGTTAAACTGGACAAAACTCCAGATTGTTGTTATCTGTCCCAGATACCCAGTCTGTAAGACAGGTGTTTTGGGTGAGTGAGCAAAAGAGTTTATTAACCGTGTTCTGCTAACAAGAACGTGGCGGGTAGACATACTCAAATCTCCAGGGCTGTCCAGATTGGTCACACCGAGCCCTGGGTTTATATAGGGAAAAGGGTGTGCATGCACAGGGGTCTCAGGAGAACAGTGGGGACAATTGGGAGGGGCCCCTGTTGCAGAGTAGGCTGGTGGAGTGTGCACATCAAAGGCTGGTCTGGATGCTCTTCTGGGGCAGTCTCAGAAAAGTGGTCTCTCCATGTGTCTTCACTCATCTCTCCCCTCGACTGATATACCCAAAGAAATAAAAAGCTGCAGACTGTTACCTCAGTGGGTCCTGTCAGTTAATGGGTGACCTCCTCAGCCCAGCTGGGCTGAGGTGAGGAATATCAGGAATCTTTAAGAAAGGAGAAAAGACAAGTAAAACAGTTTAATCCTGGTTATTTTAACTTTACCTTTTAAAATTGGGTTGTCTAAAGCTTCTTCCTGTTGCAGTATTATCCTTGATGTCCTGAGTGGCATCAAAATGTCTTCCTTTCAATATTTCCTTTATCTCTGGGTAAAGAAAAAAGGCACTGGGGCCAAATCAGGTGAGGAATGAGGGTGTTCCAATCCAATTACTTGTTTACTGGCTAAAAACTCCCTCACAGACAATTATGCAATTAAGTTTATGAACTTGCCACTGTGCCACCGTGTGCAATGGCCATTCCAGAAAGAGTTCCAAAATTGCTTTGATGGGTAAACTAGGTACTGACGTAGGTGCATAGCTTCCCAAGGGGAGTACTTTGAAGGTGACTGTAGTGATATTCAGCAATGAGATATGTAGCATTTAGAGCAGTTAAGTTTGTGGACATAAGTATCAGACCTCATATACACTGCATAGCAACCAAATCTGTTGTCCAAAGGATTTTGACCAGAGCAGGAAACAAACAGCAGTGCCCCACTTAGTGATGGTGGCTGACCATGCCCCTTTAAGTGCGTGCCCATGTCCACAGTCCTGGTAATAAGCGAGTCTCTTGCATCAGGCACCTGAAACTTTCAAGATCCACTAGAGTCTTGGGAGGTCTATGGAGAGGACACACATTCATAGTGCTGTGACTCCAGCAGAAACTGTCCTTGTCCAACTCTAAAGTCATACCATTCCTCCCTTTCTTTATTCATTATGCTTCAGCTGTCCCAGCCTCCTTTCTGTGTCTTGGGTATGATGAGTCTTCTCAACCTCAAAAATCATTGCATTTCTTATCTTTTCTATCTAAAATGTACCTTCTCTATATGTGCACATGACTGGCTCTAGTTCTTATCTTTCAGGCCTGTGTTCACATATCTCCACCTGAGACCTTCAGTAACTGTGTTAGGTGAATTAGCTACCTTTAGTCACTCTCTATTTCATTTCCCAGTTGTGTTCTCTTCGTAGTTGTTGTTGCTGTTTAATTGAACAGTTAGTTTACTGTTTGTTTCCATCTACTGGAGGGTAAGCCCCACGAGGGCAGAGATATTACCACCACTGTATGTTCTCCACTGTATCCATGATACGTGAAACAGAGTCTGGCAAATAGTAGATGCTCAGTGGGCATTTGTTGGATGAGTGAATAAAGGAGTCGTAACAACACCCACCTAACTGCTCAGCCAGAAATCTAACATTCCTCCCTGTTCTTCGTGCTCCTCCAATTATACGTCATTGCTGTTGTTAGACGCCACCGCGTTGGTCTGACTCAGAGTGACGCCACATACAATAGAACCCAACATTGCCCCATCCGTGCCGTCTTCACGTTTGCTTCTGTGCCTGAGCCCGTTGTTGCAGCCACTGTGTCAGCCCATCTTCTCGAGGGTCTTCCTCTTTTTTGCTGACCCTCTGCTTTACCAAGCGCGTTGTCCTCCTCCAGGACTGGCTCCTGGTCATAGCAAATGGATCATGGCTAAACGCAGAGAACACCAGGCCGATGTTCGCCTGTGTTTCGTTGGCTGTGCAGAGACATTCTGCTGTATGGCTACACTGTGCAGTCTGTTGGCTTACCTGTGCTGGCCTCTCTCAGGTCCACTGTCTGTCCCTGTCGACGACACTGCTCTCATTTGTGCCGTCATCACCTCTTTTTTTTTTTTTTTTTTAATCACCGCAGTCCCCTCTGTATGGGTCCCAAAGCCTCTAGTCTTACTCTCTTCATTCCACTCCTGCCCTGCAATCTTTCCTCGTCCTGCAGTCCAGGTGATCTTTTGAAACTTCATATCTGGTCTGACCTCTCCTATTTAAAAGAGTACAGTGGTTCTCCACACTTGGGGTAAAGTCTGAATTTTGTTTTGTGTTTTACAAGGTCTGGCCTGTCCAGGCACGTTTTGCTATTCTTCCTCATTATTTGTGTTTTGAATGGGGCATTCTCTCTTCCCTTAAAACCTTCACGCGTGCTGTTTCCTGTCATGGCAGTACTCCCTCCTCTCTTTGTGAATCCCAGCTCCCCCTGGCCAGTTATTCAAGTTTCAGCTTAAATGTTCTTTCTAAGACAGAACCTCCCTGATGCATATTCCCGTAACACCTAACATTTACCGTAAGTCAGATTATATTGTAGTGGTCTGCTTTCTTGCCTGTATCTTTTACGCAATTGGAAGCTTGGCAGAGGTCTTTCATCTCTGTTTTTCAGCATGTAGCGTCATGCTAACATAGCATACGTTCTTAATAAATATTTCTTGAACAAATAAATTATGCAGCTTGATGCTGAATCGTTACAGCAGAATCACTATTTTTGAGTACTTTGTGTACCATTAGCTTATATTGCAAAAAGAGATCTATGTGGGGTTTTATTATGAACATCTGCGTTTCTTAACAGGGTGTTGGAACTGATGAATTCACTCTGAACAGAATAATGGTTTCCAGATCAG
The DNA here is from genome assembly GCA_028571685.1 of Heterohyrax brucei. Lineage (NCBI taxonomy): Eukaryota > Metazoa > Chordata > Mammalia > Hyracoidea > Procaviidae > Heterohyrax > Heterohyrax brucei. The sequence goes on along the minus strand of CM053143.1, from coordinate 112,497,372 downwards.
AAATTGACCTTTTGGACATTCGAGCAGAGTTCAAAAAGCATTATGGCTATTCCCTGTATTCAGCAATTAAGGTAAGTTTCCTCTTAAAAGCAGCTAAGCATATTTGTTACACTTTCTTACCTCTTTTTTCTTTATATTTCTTAAAACGCAGAGGTATGTGACTTAGAGTCCTCTCACCTTTTTAATATGTAAACATTTTTTCTGAGTTTAAAATAGTAATAGCAAAATACCCCTTAAAGATAGTGACAGTTTTTCAGCTTCAAACCCCAAGCACTTTAATAGATACTCAATTCTTTTTGCTTAAGCTTATTGGCCATTTATTTTTCTTCTGTTGTGAGTTATATAGGCAGATTAGTTAGCTTTTTATATTGCAGTGTTTTTATTTCAGTGTGTATGACAATATAAGAAAATAAAAATTTATTTTCGTCTGTCTCATTTTTTTCTTAACAATTCTGTTTACATTTTCTTAATTTCCTTTCACTTGAAAGATAAAATGTTTCTGCAGCTTAGAGTTCTTTTTATTTTAGCATGTAGAAAAGGTTTCTCATTCTTCTTAACAGCTGCATGCCACTGTATACAACATGTTAATACTGTTTCCAGCTTCTTGCTGTTATGAACAGGGGTGCACCATACATTATATGGTTTCATAGGCTCAGGTGTATCGGAGGGATAAATTCTCAAAGGTAGATTTGCTGAAATAGATGCAAATACATGTATCATTTTGATAACTATTACTGGTATTTTGCACTTCCATGAGGACAGTGTGAGTACCTGTTTCTCTGCAGCCTTGGTATGCACAGGGTGTTTTCAAACTTGGGTGTTGACAGTCTGCTTGGTGAGACACTGTATATCAGTGTAGTTATAATGTACTTTTCGTAGTGTGCATAAGACTGAGCATGTTTTCATGCTTTACATGCAGCTTGCATTTCTTTTTCTGTGATGTGTCTTTTCATGTTTCTTGCCCATTCTACTGACTTTTTGTTCTTTCTGGTTAATTTCTAAGACCTCTTTTTATATCAGGCAGATTAACCCTTTGCCCATGAGTTGAGTTGTCTGTATTTTTTCCCTGTTAATTATTTCTCCATCAACTTAGATTAAGGTACAGATAGTCCCTGATTTGCGACATGGTTCTATTCCAACAACCCCATCTTAATTTAGTTCTTACATAAGTTGAATATGTCATTTTTTTTAAGCTTTCATTACTATTGCCTTTTATTATCAGTATCTTTATAAATCTGTATTTGTCTTTGGAGGTTGGAAACATTACATATAAAGTTGCAGATATACTTTACATATGTAAAAACATACACAATCATAAAAAGAGGACAGTCATAAGTGTGACTCGTTAGAACTCTGATATGGTCTAAGTTGGGCTCTACCTGTATTTTCCTCATCCAAAAATTGTACATCTTGTTTCATTGAATTTGTCGGTCTTTTGTTTTATGGTTTTGGGATTTAAAAAGAAAAAATTGATCCCTTGTATTTCTATCATTCTGAATGAGACTTTTCCTAAAATGTGCTACATTTGTCCATGTCCAGTCTAAAGAATGAAATCAGTTTTCACTGTTGTCAGTTCTAAGTTTACGTACAGAGAAAATTCCAAATAAGCTATAAATTATTAGAGTTAGTAGGAAAGTTAGATGGCAGATCCCTGTGTGGTGCAGCTCATGGTTGAAATGGTCATCATCCCAACAGGACTATGACAGTGGTAAGTGATAAAGGACTGGCCTCCAAACCTGTCCAGACTATCTTCCAGTTTATTTGTGGACCTCAACTTTCCTGATCACATATGAAAGTCTCCATTAAATGAGTCTCCCAAAAACCCAACCTTTTGGTCAGCAGAGGCAGCACTTAACCACTACACCACCAGGGTTTCCCAGTGAGTCACAGAGGGTATTAATTCAAGCTCATTGTCTGGCACAAAGTGGGAACAGATGTTGTGTGCAGCCATACAGCCCAGCTGCCAGGGCTACACTAGCTAGATAAAAAGGTGATGCCCTGGGCTGGCTCTGCAGACCTCCCTCAACCCACGCCGTGAGTATCTCTCCATACCTCAGCCACCCCATCCACCCTATGAAATTCTCAAGAAAATCAGCATCAAAGACAGCCCCAGATAGGGAGTGAGGTAGACGTGAGCCATTGAAGCATTTCTGAGACCAGAGCTAGAAGAAGGGTGCAAGTGGGATTTGTGAGTTGGAGGGTGACCTGGAGCAAACGAGGGGCAGCAGCCAGTTGGTATGCAGGGTGCTCTGGGAGGTGAGAGTCTAAGGGCAGACATGGAGTCTTGGCTGCCCAGATGCCCCAGCCCTGGCTGGTATAATCGTTCATGTGCCATGAGGGTCCTGGTAGCAAAATTGTCAAGGCCCTAAGAGGCTGGAGTGTCCTGCTATGAGGGTGCTACAGGAACCAGTCATTACTGGGGAGCCTCGGCCTTGTGCTACAGCCTTAGCTGGTAGCAGCTGGAGGCTTCATCGAGGCTTCCCTCAACCAGGACCAAATGTTGGCCTGGCATTTGCTGCAGCATCTTTAGAACATTCCCACCTGGGGCTCCACAGATAGTTTCTGAAAGAAGGAAGGAAGGAACAAATGAAGGAATGAAGAAACAGCAGTCAGAAATTTGTCCACCAAAAAAAAAAAAAAAACAGAAAAGAATGTAGCTAGAGCATTTGTTCTTATACCAAACTTTTGCAGAAAGAGGTGTACTCCTAGGGCAATGAACTGAAATAGAGAACTTACCCCAAAAGCCAACCCTCAGATTTTGCCTGGGGCTTAGCGCAGATTTGGTTGACTGCTCACACTCAATTCTGTTTGAATCGATCCTGGCATATTACAATAGCTTCAGTCATCAGAGGAAGATTCAATAACGTTAACCATATTGTACTTATGAAGGCAGAAAAGTAGACTCATATGTTTTATAAAGACTGTCAGTAACAAGGTTGAAACACATAAAAAGGGCTTTTGGTTCACTCTCAGCAAACCAGAAAATTAAATTAACTAGAATCTCTGTCTCCCAGTGGTCTGGGTAATTGAGGTTTATTGTATTAGAAAACATTTAAACTATGCATATTTTGATAGGAAAGAAAAATCCATTGCTGAAGAGTTTCATTTATGATTTGAAACAATATAAGGTTTCTTTATTTCTACCACCTAACCTACATTATTAAGTAATATAATTACATTTTTGATACTGATGAAAATGGTCTTTTTGGACAGTTAATTGTTATTCAGATGGCAAAGATTCATTTTGTGTGTGATCACTGCCTTTGGTGCTGTCTTCCTCTTTCTGTCTGGGGATTTCTCTACTCACTAACACCTTTTTCAAGTTGACAGTTGGTGGGGAGAAGAAGGAAAGACAAGTGAAAACCAAATTTTGTGTCCGGTTACTCAATAAGATGTTAATGGAAAATTTGAATGTCACTATGTTTTTTGTTGAAGCTCCCTGGTGGCCAGTGGTTCTTGTACCACCGCCATGTGGGGTCACACTCCAGTCTTTAGCGGTTTAAGGAGATTACTGATTTCTCTGATCTACAAATAAGTACCTATTGAAGAAATAACCAGCAAAATTCCAGGCTCTTTAAAGGAAAACCGGTCTCCAAAACTCAATTTGTGTGGATGCTTGGAGTGGTCATGAATGAAACAATTAGAGGATAATAATGTGAGGTGACATATGAATAAATACTAGGAAACCGGGTAGAGAGCATCATAATGCAGGAATTGAGAGGGAAAGGAGTCCGCCTTTCGGTAGCATGTGGTTGGTGCCTCCTCTTGGGGCCAGGTGCTGTTCTGGTCAGTAAGGTCAAAGGAGATGTAGAAACACACGTATCCAGTAGCATTAGGTGTATGGTGAGAGAAGTAGTGAGGCACTTGCTTGGTGGAGGGTCTACCTTGAGGAATATTGACAGAGCGGATCCAAGTGGAAAGGTATAGTCAGCTGAGAGAGCTTTGAGAGCAGGGAATTTGTACTGCATTCATGTAATCAAAAATGTATTGAATACATGTTATGTGCTAGGCTCAGGGTTACACTTAAAGTCATGTGCCACATAACATTCCTTTAGGCAGTGTCAAACCACACTGACATCTGTGGTTCGAGGTTATAATAGGCTTATGTATGACCCGTAGTTATAAACTAGCCCCCATAAAACCTCATATATTAAAAATCTCAGGTACCTATAATAAATAGTTCATAATACCCAACAGGTGCTACTTTGTGATGCACATCCAAACATTATTATTATGACTGTAGGATTACGGTAAAGGTGTTTTAGTGTATCTGGAAACATTTCTTTAATGTTTTTATGCATAGAAAGGTGCACTGTATACTATATACTGAGACAAATATTTGACTGACTGATGTTAGATATAAACCATACTGAGCTCCTCTGACACACTGATGTACCAGTTGGACTTAGAGACAGACTTAGGAATGAAAGTTATTCATAGTCCAGGGACTACCTGTATGTAGCATGGTATAGCTATGTATGTAGCATGGTATATGTGTATGTAGCATGGGATTACCTGTATGTAGCATGGTGTACCTGTATGTAGCATGGCATACAGTGTACAAATCACATAATATCCTTTCATGGAAGATATCATGGATGTGAAGAAATACATGATTATATAAGCAAAAAAAAAAAAAAGTATCCTACCAGATTGGAAATTTTTCAGATTGTAGACTCTGTATTGCTTTGCATTTGTGTAAGTGTTGAGGAAATACTTTTGTAATGCAATTGGCAGTTACTGGTAAAGGGAATGAGTAAAGGATTCATGTCAAAAAAAAGAAGGTAAAAGAGAAGAAGTAATTGAGAGGACTGATTGTAGAGGATGAAAGATGGGCTGAAAGACATGTATCAAAGATGGGGCCCAAGTGGAAAAGAAGAGAGAGCCAACAGAAGCTTTTTATTTCCTAAGAAAAAGTAATACAATTTTGTTGATGTTGGCTGCTGCTGAGTGGCCCTGCCATCACGGTGAGTCCATGCACAATGGAGAGAAACATTGCCCGGTCCTGTGATATTCCCATGATTGGTTTTGAATCAGACCATTGTGATCCGTAGGTTTTGATTGGCTGATTTTTAGAAGTAGATTACCAGGCCTTTCTTAGTCTGGATGCTTTGCTGAAACCCCATTGGCATCACAGCAACATACAAGCTGCCACTGACAGATGCATGGTTGCTGTGGATGAGTTGCATTGTTGAAGACTCAAACCCAGGTCTCCTCCATGGAATGTGGAAATTCTACCACTGAACCACCACTGCCTCCAATAACCTCATCAAAGAAACAACCCAACTTGTTGCTGCTGATTCTGACTCATAGTGACCCTATAGGATATCCCCGTAAGATTTCCAAAGAAGGCTGGTGGATTGGACTGTTAACCTCTTGGCTAAGTGCTGAGAAATGTTAGACCCGTGCTAATTGCTCACTACTCTGAACAGAGAGGAAACCCTGAGGATGTAGTGGTTGAATGCTATGGCTGCCTACCAAAACGTCGGCAATTCAAATCTGCCAGGTGCTTCTTAGAAACTCTGGGGCAGTTCTTCTTTGCCCTGTAGTGTCACTGAGTCAGGATCAACTTATCAGCAATGGTTTTTTGTTTGTTTTTGATTAGAGATGGCTAGAGGGAGGTCTTCTAATACAAAGCAAGAGCACTGTTGACTTCTCATAGCTGCAGAGAATATTACGTATGACAGAGCCAGATTAAGAAAACCAGCAGAGGAAGAGCTAAAATCTGTCTGAGCTAAAAACCAAACCAAACCCAGTGCTGTCAAGTTGACATGACACGGACTCGTAGTGACCCTATAGGGCAGAGTAGAACTGCTCCGTAGAGTTTCCAAGGAGTACTTGGTGGATTCAAACTGCTAACCTTTTGGTTAGCAGACTTAATAACCACTTTTGGTAGCACTTAATAACCACTATGCCATGAGGGTTTCCAATATATAGAAGACGGACTGTATATAAATGCCTGTTGTCCTTATAACTAAAATAATGCACAATCTCTTCACTAAATATCTTGTTTCCATTTCTTCCTTTGTATTACCACTTACTCCTTATCCCAGAAACAGCTTTCCCCAATGAAACTTAAGTGATAAATGCTCACTGGTTATGTGGCTTTGAATAAAATAATGTGAGGACTTTAGGCAGTCCACATTGAAGGACAAGTTTTAGTTCCAGTGAAGTCTTTTGCAAAGCAAACGTAGTAGTTTTGTACTTTCGTCCTCAACTTCACATGGTATCTTTTCTGAACTGAGACCCTTTTTGGCTAGCCTAGGCAAAAGGAGCTGAGAAACATATTCTTTGGGGATAGTACAATAAGATGTGATTCATTTAATTTTCTTTAAGGGGCCAGTTCTCTGGGTTTGCATCTTGCTTCTGCCACTTAATCTCTTCTTTGAACTTGGGGCAAATGTACTAACTTCTGTTTTTCTCATTTTGTTTGTCTGCTAAGTGGTGCTACTGGTAGTACCATTGCATAATTATTACGAGGTTTAAAATAGTTATCACACATTTCAAACCGTTGTTGTCGAGTCATTTCTGACTCATGGCAACCCCACGTGTCTCAAGTAGAGTTGTTCCCTGGAGTTTTCAATGCCTGTAATCCTAGGACAGTAGATCACCAGGTCTGTCTTCCACAGTGCCTTTCCATTACTAGGCAAGAACAAACCATTTGTACCACCTTAGAATAGCAAGTATTGAATAAATATTAGCTATTGTTAAAACTATGGTTCTTTAAAATTAAAAATTAATATTCTGTAATCAATGTAATCCAGGTTTTAAAATCAAACTTGAAGTTAAATTGCTGTACATCAGAAGGACTTCAAATATGATACTTTATAAAGAAGATGCTTAGAGGGAATGTAATTATGCTCAATGATGAGTATAATGAATGGTCCATCACCCACCTATCAGTTTTTGTACTGTGGTAGCTTGCATGGTGCAGTGATGCTCAAAGCTGTTTCATTAGTATTTCAATACCAGCAGAGTCAGCTTTGGTGGGCCGATTTCAGCAGGGCTTCCAGACTAAGACAGACTAGGAAGAAAGATCAATGAAAACCTTGTGGATCCCCACAGAATAATGTTGGAGATAGTGCTGAATGATGAGTCCCCTAGGTTAGAAGGCACTGAAGATACACAGTCACTGCAGAAATGGACTTGAGTGAACCAATAACTGTGAACACGGTGCAGGACCAGACAGCATTTCATTTTGTTGTACAGACGGTTGCCATGAGACACAGCAGATTTGATGGCAACAAACAGTAATACGAGATCTGACATTTAAGTCCACAAGCTTAGTTGTTCCAAGTGCTGTATACCCCATTGCTGAATATCACTATGGTCGCCTTCAAAGTACTCCCCTGGGGAAGCTGTGCAGTGATCTTAGCACCTAGTTCATCCTTCAGAGCAATTGTGGAACTCTTTGTGGAGTGGCCACTGCACACAATGGCATGGTGGCAGTTTTGTGAACTTAATTGTATGCCTGTCTGTGAGGGAGTTTTTAGCCAGTAAACAAATAACTGTATTGGAACACCCCCCCTCCTCACCTGATCTGGACCCCAGTGACTTTTTCTTCACCCAAAGATAAAGGAAATATTGAAAGGAAGACATTTTGATGACCTTCAGAACATCAAGGGTAATATGATGACAGCTCTGATGGCCATTCCAGAAAAAGAGTTCCAAAATTGCTTTAAAGGGTGGACCAGGCTCTGGTGTAGGTGCCTGGTTGTGTAGCTTCCCACGGGGAGTACTTCGAAGGGGACCATAGTGCTATTCAGCAGTGAGGTAGGTAGCACTTCTAGGATGAGTTTGAGAACTTAATTGGCAGTCCTCGTATGAATGCATGATGCAATTACAGGTGTATTGAATGGTGTAGGTCATGCATGTCACACAGAAGTGAAGTCCCTAGTGCTGTGGGAATTGATGAATTTATGGCCCGTCATTCTTAATGCTTCATCTGTTCATCTCTTCATTGGTCCTGTTCTTTGTAGTCAGACACTTCTGGAAACTACCAGCTCACGCTCTTAAAGATCTGTGGAGGAGACGACTGAATCCCAAAGATAATCTCCGAAGGTCACCTGTTCCCACAGTGGGTTTGTCCAGCAGCTACGCCGCTTCCTTCTCAGACTACTGACACGTGTAAATCAGCACCAACAGCAAACCAGTTGTCCTAATGGCGGTTTTCAGTGTTCTCTAACAACAAAAAGTGAATGTTCTAGAGCACCTCATTCATAATGTAGTAGTTTCTAAATGAGATTTAAAGATAGCATGACCATTCTCTCAGCACTATCCAAATTATATTTCTGCCTAAGAAGTGAAAATCTTTGTATGGTTCTAAAACATTAAATACAATAAACTACAATAAAGTAAGTTGTCTGTCTTCAGCATCTCCCAGCTTTGTTGCCTGGTGCTAACAACTGATGATATTTTAGGTTTCTGTTGTAAAAGCTGATGTTCCTTAAATTTATCCATTACTGGTCATGTTCTCCTTGAAGAAGGGAGTAAGCATTACCCTGTATGTGTCTCTAGTCTGCCTTTTCTGGTTGTGATTGAGCTATCAGAGTGGTAATGCATGGTAAGTTATTTCAGCCTCACCCAACATCTCGTCAGCTATTAATCTGAGTGCTTCCTTCCATGGCAAGCATGAATTGTGGTTGGTTCATGCTAAATTCTACTTTCCCAAAACAGGTGTTTAAAATTGAGTCTCTAAGATTTCCTTTTCCTTTGCAATAAGTTTGAAAACTGTGTATTTAAAAAGTTCTTCATGTTGTCTTTGAAAAGAAGTTGATATGAAATATCTAGAATTATATGAAATGTATGGGCAAAAAGTACTGATAGAGATTATTAATCTGGACTAGAACAGAAATGGTCATGCCTCAATAGTAATGAATAAGTCCAAAACTTTTCATCAGTATAATCCGTAAGAGGCCTTTCAGAAAGAAAAAGAAGTTATTTCTTGCTCTAGATTTCCAAAATGCATAAGGGGATAAAGTACAGAGGTTTGGAGGCCAGACCATATGGTTGAGACTACTTGCTCAGCTATTTATTAGCTGTGTGAACCCAACAACTACTAAATGATACTAAGTTTAAGTTTTCTCGTCTGTAAAATGGATGTAATTGTGGTGCAGTGGGTAAGAGCTTGGCTGCTAACCAAAAGGTCAGTAGTTTGAATCTGCCAGCTGTTCCTTGGGGAACCCTATGGGGAGATCTCCTGTGTCCTATAGGGTCACTATGAGTTGATATCGATGATGTCCGTGGGGTTTTTGTTTGTTTCTTTTTATTGCTATCGTTAACTGGCAGACTCTACTCAGTCTGTCATCTTGGTGTGTTATGGTGGCTGGTGTGTTCCTGCAGTGCTAAAAGCTATGCCACTGGTATTTCAGGTGGAGCAGCAGGGTCACCCACGGTACACATATTTCAACTGATCTTCCAGACTGAGACAGACTACAAGGAAGGACCCAGCAGTCTACTTCTAGAAAGTCTGGGCGGTGAACACCTTATGAGTGGCAGCAGAAAGTTGTCTGATATGTGCTGAGCGATGAGCCCCTCAGGTTGGAAGGCACTCGAAAGACGACTAAGAGAAGAGCTACCTCCTCAAAGTAGTCATGAGGAGCTGTTGAGTTGGCTGTGACTCAGAGCAAGCCCAGTGACCAACAGAATGAATGGCTCACTGTCTGGTCCTCTGCGATCCTTAAACACTTGTTATGCCTGAGCCCATTGTTTTAGCCACTATGTTAATTCATCTCTTTACAGGTCTTCCTGTTTTTTTTGCTGAGCATCTATTGTATCAAGTATGATGGCTTTCTCCAGGGACTGATGCCTCCTGACAAAGAATGTGAGATGATGCCTCACCAGCCTTGCTTCCCAGGAGCATTCTGGCTGTACTTCTTCAAGGACAGATATGTTCATTCTTTCAGCAGTCCACAATATATTCAATATTCTTCACCAGCACGTTAATTGAAAGGTGTGAATTCTTCCATCTTCCATATTTATTGTCCAACTTCCACATGCATACAAGGAACGGCTGGTGAATTTGAACTGCTGACCTTTTGGGTAACAGCCGTAGCTCTTAACTGCTGCGCCACCAGTCATTGCTGGCATTCCTTATGTGCTTCTCATGGATCAGTCACTGTCTTAAACAGTTGTTAGCTGTCACCAGTTGGCCCTCAACTCATGGAGTCCCCTACATAGCAGGATTAGACTGCAGTGACCAGTGGGTTTTTTCACTGGCTGATTTTTGGACACAGATCACCAGGCCTTTCCTCCTAGTCTGCCTGGTCTAGAAGCTCCACTGAAATCTGCTGAGCATCGCAGCAACATGCAGCTGGCCACTGATGAATGGGTGCTGGCTGTGTCTGAGGTCCGCTGGTCAGGGGTTGAACCTAGGTCTCCACATAGAAGGTGAGAATTCAGCCACTGAATCACCAATGCCTCAACAACATACATTCGTCTATATTATTATTATGATTACAATGCATTATTCAAGTTCCATGTTTTTTATTGCCTCCAATTTCCACAAGATGGCGTGTTGAATTCAGTGTGAACGTGGTGTGGTATAAACTACTTGACTGGCTTCAGAGTAACTCATCCAAATGTGTACTGTTCAGAAACATCTTCATTATAGTTTATATCAAATGTTTGTCATGGTCCAGGCATCTCACTGTTGCTGTAAAATCCTTTGGAATGGAACAAAGAGATCATTTAATTTAATCCTCTTGTTTCTCAGTGTTCCTGGGACCATGTACATTTGTGTGAAATGAGTATCATTAACTCTTCCATGGATCACAAGCCTAAGGAAATTCATACAGTTCATCGTACTGAACACTAAGCTTAATCAAGACAGTGAGGATGGAGAAAATTACCGAAGTGGGCAGGGTCCTGGGCTATGAGATTGGTAAACCTCAGATCGTGGGAGGTTTGTAGGCCTGGTTGTAGAGTGATAGGATGTTCAGTCTCCAGGTGCTGCAAAAATGGCAAAGAGGCTGAACAGGAAATTCTGTAGCCTACTAAGAAACGAGGTGGAGGGAATTTTTTTTTTTTAGTTGAAAGTTTACAATATACAGTTCAAATTTGCAGGCCCGCCTATCTGCAGCTCCCTCTGCTCTCCTTGCCCAGTGCCAACATACTCCTCCTTTCTGTTCTGTACATGTCATACCCTCTTAACAATCTCCTGTCCCCTCCTTTTCACTCCCCTCTAGTAAGGGGCCAGTAGGGTGACATCTTAAAGGTGCATAGAGCCAGCAAGTGCGTACACCATATGGTTGCCCTGTATCCTCAAGAAAATTTTTAAAAAGTGAAACTCAGACTTCTTTTGTGAGGCCTTCCTCCTTTCCCATTTCCTCAATTTCATGGCATTTTGGTAGCCTTAAGTTTCTACGAGTTTACTTTGTCATTAAAGCATTGATTTTATGCCCTTGTGGGTCCCCCACTATACTTTCCATCACCTAACTAGTTGTAACCGTAACTGCTGAGTCAGTTCCAGCCCCTGATGACTCCACGTGTGTCAGTAGAGCTGTGTGTGCTGCAGAATTTTCAGTGGCTGCTCTTTTGGAAATAGGCTGCCAGTCCTTTCCCTGAGGTGGTTCTGCGTCGACTTGAACCTCTAACATTTCAGTTAGCAGCTGAGAGTATTAGCTGTTGCACCACTCAGAGACTAAGCATTGTTCTTGGAATCCTATCAGATTGACCCCACGAATTATGGCAGTGTGAATAGCAGTAGGTGTATGGCAAATAGGTAAGCTCTTCATACTCGAATTCTTTAGCTGATGACGAGTATCTTTCTTGAAGAATGTTGTGAAGAGGAAATAAAGTATGTGCAAAGTTTAATGCAATAAAAATTAGTTACTGGTAATTGCAGTGGCATAGCCTTGCCCAGGGAACAGCATAATAGGTGCTCAATAAACATTTGTAGAATAGGTAAACCACAGTTATATTAGTATTGTCAAAGCAGTGATAGTCAATGGCAGACTTCTAGCTTTCCATGCACGAGAACTGGATTCAGCTCTTGGCCAGTCTGCCCCTTATGCATCTCCAAGCCATCAGCTGGTGGTGGCTTATTTGCTGCTGTCATGCTGAACAGGTTTTAGTAGAGCTACCAGACCAAGACAGACCAGGAAGAGAAGTGTGACAAGCTGCTTCTAAAAGTCAGCCGGTGAAAACCCTGTGACAGACAGTGGTCCCATGCAACCGATCCTGGTAGTGTCACAGGACCGGGTCGTGCTTTGCTCTGCTGCTCACGCACTTGCCCTGCGTCAGGGACTGCCTCAGTGGCAGCTAACAACAACAGCATTAGTTCATACAGTATAGGACTCACCCTGGAAATCTTCAAGTAATTGCTTCCTGAAATCAGAGTTGTTGGTTGTATCCCCTAAGAATGAATGTGAGCCATCAGGGATTTGGGATCTGAGGACAGTCTCTTTAGGATTATTTCCTGCCCACCAGTTAATGAATGTAACATGACAGTGAGCAAGTTCCTTAGTCTTCCTGGGCCTTAGTTTCCTTATCTGTAAGGCCATGATAGCAGTAGCCTCTGGCTTGCATAGTGGGGACAAGGTTTCTATTTAGGTAAAACACTTAGCACAGTGCCTGGAACCTTTTAAGTGCTCAATAAATTGCTAGTCCCTATTCTGTGGCTAGGGTGGAAGACCTGAATTGCTTACACTTGATTCACTTGGGGGATTTTTGGAGGTTGTAAAATGAACCTTTGTAGTTTGTAATTAGGAAAGAAGCTAAAGCAGACCTCTTGACAATTTCCTGCCTATGAAACTTCATTTTAGGAACCATGGAAAGTACCCCAGATTTCCTTTTTACCCACCACAGCAAGCTGACCACCTCAGATCTTTCCCAGCCCGTTGGCTGTCACCCTTCCCAGGAACTGCAGAGTCAACCAAGTGCTGGTTACTTTGTGCCAGGCAGAGTTTTACTGGTGCTGTGTTTCTTCCAGCTTCAACAAGCACAGCTTTGTGCCAGTATTATTCACAGGGTCAGCCCTGCTTTGACACCAAGGTTTGCCTTTTTCTGTGGATTTTACAGAGTCAAAATTAGGAGAAAGGAGAATTTCAAAAAGAGGAGGAAGATTACAAAGTAGGAATAGCTGCTGCAATAAACTATAAAAAGAAATCCCAGATCCAAGTATACCCAAACAGCCCCATTCAGCTGCATGTGTTTAAAATACAGCAGTGTGCTCTAGAAATCTGGCCATCAAAAACTTGACCTGCCCTCTTTTGGCACAAGCTTTGTGGAACTAGATGTGGCTATAAATAATAGTCCAGCGGACCTGCTGACCCCTGAGTTTACCCTGAAGCACAGACTTGATTTACAAATAGATATAATAGCAGCCACCGGGCAATGGAGAACTTCGACAGAGGACACAGAGATGAAATTAGCTTCTACACAAAGCACTGCTATACAATGGGGTGGGAGGTAGGGGAGAACAAAGGTTGCAGGAATGGGATGTCACTGAGAGTGAGCCCAGACACACAACTCTGCTTAGAGGACTGCAGCAGTTAGAGCCTAGCTGCTGCAGTCCAGTCGATTCTGACTCGTAGCAATCCTATAGGTCAGAGCAGAACTGCCCCATAGTTTCCAAGGAGCACCTGGTGGCTTTGAACTGATGACCTTTTGGTTAGTAGGTGTAGCACTTAACCAGTATGTCACCAAGGTTTCAGGTGGTAGAAAAGCAAAGAATAATTGGCCTCTCCTAGTGCTCCGGGCCATACTCCTTAGATGGAGTCTGGAGGTTCCTAATGCAGAAACTATAAACTGTGTATTTTGTTTTGTGTTGAAGAACAAAGTGCATGAAGCAAAACCCAGATCACATTCCACACATTTTATTTAAACAGGTGGTAACTGCCTGTTCATACAGAATGGTTTCCTTGGTTGCTGCTAGTCAAACACAACTCCTTTGGTCCTTCATTGTATAGTAAGTGTGGTACGGTAACTGTGCCAGGTTCTGGGGTTACAGAGATAAATAAAGCTACACAGTCCTGCCCTCAAGGATTTGATGATCTGGGGAATGAGAATGGGAGAGGGAAGACAAGTGCCTGGGCTGGGTTAGTGAGCAAGAGCAGCGTGGTGGCGGTGGTGGTGGTGAGGACAGGTCTGGGGAAGATACGGCCACCCCGCTACACTCAGACAAGACGCTCACACTGTTTGTAGCCTACTAAGTTGTTGTGCAGAGTTAGGACCTAAGATACTCAGACAACCTGTTGATAACTAGGTACTCAATTAAACACCGTAAAAGTCATGTAATACAAGGATTGAGAGCCTGCAGCCAGTCTAGCTGAGGTTCAGATCCCAACTCTAAACTTATTAGCTGGGTGATCCTTTCTTTAAATTATTTAAACCCAGTCTGCCTCAGTGTGCTTGTTTGTAACATACGAATGACAGTAACAATTACACCAACTATCTGAGATTATACAAATTAAATAAATGGATGCATGTAAGTGCTCAGAATGGCCCAGCCCATGGTAAGCACTGGAGACCCTAGGTGGTGGGTGCTAAGATGATGGAGAAGTTTGGGAACAGATAGTGAGGATGGTTGTACAACGTAGCATACATAATTCATCCAACTGAATTGCACCCCCTCAAATGGTTGAAATGATGTTTTGTTTGCATGTTTGTTTATGCATTTCACTTCCCAACCCCCCATGCACACTTGCTTCTAGAGCCCCAGTGAGGAATTGATTAGATCTGTCAGGGACAGATTCACTGGGAAGATAACTCTTCAGCTGGGCCTCAAATGAATTGGTTAGCGTGGGTTCTTTTTCCCCTCCTATTGTAGATAAGTTTTTGTGTGTCTGTCTCTACAGCTCTATCTGCTCTCCCCACCCTGTGACAGCACACTCCTTCTTTTCACTCTTTACTGCTAGTATCCTCCCTACGAATGTGTTTTCTCCTCTCTACCATCTCCTCTCCCCTCTAGAAAGAAACCAATAGGACAGCTTTTTTATAACTGTAAAAAACCATAAAGTACACATACCACATGCTCCGTGTTTGCCCCTGAGTCCAGTCCATTCTTAGTCTGAAGCGTTGACCTCGGTACTGGTTTCAGGTCTGGGCCAGCAGCAGGTGTAGGGGCCATGTTCCCAGGGCACCCTCCAGGTTGTCAGTCCGTCAGTTCTGGCCTTTCGGTAGAGTTCTTGATCTGTACACCTCTTTTTCTCATGCTACATCAGGGACTCTATACTGTGTGCCCTATCAAGGCTGTTTTTGGTAGTGGCCAGGCACCATATGATTCTTCTGATCTCATGCTGATGTAGTCTCCCAATCATATGGGTCCTTCTGTCTCCTGGAGTCGTTCTTCCTCATGTCTCTGATGTTCTCAGCAGTCATCTGTTCCAGGTGGACTGGACCAGTTGATGTTCTTCAAAGGGCAGCTTGCTGGCCTTTAAGAACCCAGAGATCACTCAGCAATATGGGGTGCAGAAGACCCTTAGCAAACAGCTAATTATGCTAGTTGCCTCGATGTCCCCTACAAACAGTTCTCAGACCCCTGTCCCTGCTACTCATTCGTTTGAAATGTTGGGTTGAATTTAGAAAACTTTTTAGTTTATGGTATAGTCCCCTTATACTCACCTGCCTTCTGCTAAGAAACCCTGGTGGTGTAGTGGGTTAAGTGGTACGTCTGCTGACCAAAAGGTGGGCAGTCAAATCTGCCAGGTGCTCCTTGGAAACTCTATGGGGCAGTTCCACTCTGACCTCTAGGGTCACTATGAGTTGGACTCGACTCAACAGCAGTGGGTTGTTTTGGTTTCTGGCCTTCTAATTAAAGCTGTGATCCCCTTCACCTAACCAAATTCCTATCAACTATCTAATCTAGACCCACCTTCTCCTTCTCTTCCCACCCTTGTAGCCATCAAAGACTCTCTTCCTTTTCCTTCTGTGCCTGTCCTTTTTTAAGTACTTACAGTAGTCTCATACAATGCTTGCCCTTTTGCAGCACAGTGTTTTCTAGTTGATACGAGGTTATGAGATGCTTCTTAAAATCATCGCTGTTCATTATCATTGCATAGTGTTCTATTGTGTATATGTACCATAGTTTATCCGTTCATCTGTTGATGGGCAGTGAGGTGGATTCCATCTTTTTGCTATTGTGGACTGTGCTGCAATCAACAGTCCTGTATCTGTTTGTGTGGCAGCCCTTATTTCTGTAGGATATATTCCAAGCAGTGAGATTGCTGGATCATATGGTATTTCTATTTCTAGCTTTTTAAGAAAGTGCCAAATTGTTTCCCAAGGAGATTGTACCATCTTGCATTCCCACCAGCAGTGCAGGAGAGTTCCAATCTCTCCACATGGGTTTTGAAGATGTAAAATTGATACAATGATGTGAAGGAGCGCCCAAGGATGCCTCAGTTATGAATGATTTTATTCTATCGGAAGATCATGCAGAAGATGTAATGCTAATCCTCAGTGAGGATGCTGTCCCTGCAACTGAGAATCAAAACATCTACTCTTAATACTCAGTTGTTTTCTTTTTGTTTCTGTGGCCTGTGGGGGTCAGGTTGGTTTGACCATCTTACTCTCTGTCTTTCTCTCTGTCTCTGATTTCAGGAATCTTACAGGATAAAGGAAATCTGGTGGTGCAGCGGTAAAGCGCGTGGCTGCTAACTGAAAAGCCAGGGGCTCAAACCTACCCAGGAGCTCTGTGGAAGAAAAGATCTAGTGATCATCTCCTGCTAAAATTACAGCCTAGAAAACCCTACAGGACGGTTCTGCTCTGTCGCATGGGGTGGTTCACCATTGAAAATAAACTGAAGGGCTCCCAACATTAACACCGTCATGGGATGGAACATCTGGGTGGTGTTAAGTGGGCACATGCTCTGTTGTTACTATGTTGTTGTTAGGTGACACTGTGTGACCCAGTAGAACTGCCTTCTGAGGTTTTCTTGGCTATAGTCTTTATGAAAGCAGAACTCCAAGTTTTTCTCCCACAGAGCTGTTGGGTGGATTTGAAACTCCAACTTTTTAAGTGCTCAACCATTGCACCACCATGCCTCCTGGTGCTCAACTACTAACGGAAATGTTGGTGGTTTGAACTAGCGTGGATTTACCTTGGCAGAAAGCCTTGGTGACCTGGTTCTGAAAAACCAGCCACTGAAAACCCTGTGCAGCTCAGTTCTACTCTGCAACACGAGATCATGTTGGAGTTGTTTCATTTTTCATCATAGGGTACTGTCTGTTGAAGATATCTACAGACGAGTTTACGTCTCTTGATGACAGAGCCTGCAGAAAAACTGAAAACTAAACTCATTGCCACTGAATTGATTTCAACTCATAGCGACCCTATAGGACAGTTTCCAGGGAGCAGCTGGTGGCTTCAAACTGGTTAGCAGTTATAGCTCTTATCTACTGGGCCACCAGGGTTCCACTAATAACAGATGCTAAATATATGAAGTCTGACAATTAAGTCTGTGAACTCAATTGTTCTAAGAGCTACATACCTCATTGTTGAATATCACTATGATCACCTTTGAAGTACACCCCTTGGGAAGCTATGCACCGACACCAGTGTCTAGTCCACCCTTTAAAGCCATTTTGGAACTCTTCCTGGAATGGCCATTGCACACAGTTGTGTGGTGGCAAGTGAGTGAACTTAATTGTACAGTTGTCTGTGAGGCAGTTTTTAGCCAGTAAACAAATAACTGTATTGGAACACCCTCCCTAGTCACTGATCTGGTCCCCAGTGACTTTTTTCTTTACCTGAAGATGAAGGAAATACTGAAAGGAAGACATTTGGATGTCATTCAGGACATCAAGGGCAATATGATGACACCTCTGATGGCCATTCCAGAAAAAGAGTTCCAAAATTGCTTTGAAGGGTAGAATAGGTCCTGGCATATGTGCATAGCTTTCCAAAGGGAGTACTTCAAAGGTGACCATAATAATACTCAGCAATGAGCTACGTAGCAGTTTTTCTAAGATGAGTTCACAAATTTAACTGGTAGTCTTCATATTGTCCAGTTTCCAGATACTGACAAGTAAGAAGAGAGCTGTGTGGGCTTGCCAATTGTGGATCAGAGTTGGTGTAAGATCTGCCTTGTGTTCTCTTGAAGCTGATTCTTTCCTAGAAGGTGGATAGTACAAAACAACATTCATTTGTGAAAGATCTGACTTTTCTGGTTCTTCTCGTGCCTCAACTCAGCGTTCAGGTCTTGGAAGATATATTGGATGGAAAGTGCTGCAGGCAGAGCCATAAAGCCCAAGGCTCCTCACAGTTATTTCAGGTCCTTGCAGTGGCCCGTCCACACCTCAGTCTTCCGTCACTGAAAGCTAGATTAGTCTTCAGTTTATCTGGACACATTTCTATAGGTGGCAGGGAGAAGATGTGCTTCCTTCTTCTCTGTACCTCCTGTCTCTCCCCAAGCCATCTACTTTAATTTCTGACTGATTTCAGCAGTGTTGACAAGACAAAGAGAAGGCTTTTCACTTTTTAGTCTCTTTCTAATGTTTTCGATAGGGAGATCTTTCTGGGTCACCAGGCAACAACTGTTTGTTCTTGATTCTCTCCTCACTCTTTTCCTTCTGGTTATTGGCTATGCATTTTGTCTGGGCTACATGCTGCCAGAGACTTCTTGGGAGGTCCGAGGTTTCCAGAATTCAAAATCTACCCAGAGAAAGCCCCTATGGGGAAGCTTCATAGATTTTCACTGGTTATGCCTCTTGGAAAATTACAGTTGCCTTGTGCCTGCTCTTTACTTCCTCAGTGTGATGGTTTGTTCTTTCTTCCAAAAAACCAGATTCCCTCCATTGCCCTTACTAGGTATAAAGGAATAACTCTAGGCTCTGAAGACAGAGAGTCTGGGTTCATACACTGCGTATTCCGGTTTGGCTTTGGGAAAATTATTTAATGTTGCTGACCTACCATTTCTTCTTCTTTATCAGAGGAGAGAGACCCTGGGTGGTATGAATGCTTAAGTGCTGTACTCCTAACTGAAAAGGCAGTGATTCATACTCACCCAGAGTTATGTGAGAAATAAGTCCTGGCAACCTTCTTCTAAAAGATCACAGTCTTAAAAATCTTACGGAGCGGTTCTACTCTGCACACGTGCATTGCCAGCAGTCAGATTCGACAGCAACTTACAACAACAATGTAAGGTGGGTGTAATAATTCTGCCTAACTTGTGCCAAGAAATCCCCCAGAAAGGAAGTCAAGTCAATTCTAACTCACAGAGACCCTGTGGGATAACACCAAAAACCAAACCTATTGCTGTCAAATTGATTCTGACTCATAGCAACCCTAGGGCTGTAATCTTTACGAAAGACAGCTCTTTTTCCTCAGAGCAGCTGGTAGAGTCAAACCACTGACCTTCCGGTGAGCAGCCAAGCACTTAACTGCTGCACCACTAGGGCTCCTGTTCCTATAGGATGCCTTTCACAAGATCTGAAATAGAGTGATGATTGGATGTCATTTACACCTGTCCTCAAATTCTCTTTCTCTTTTGCTGTGCCAAATGTGTGCATTCAGACCCTGCATGTTTCAAAGATTTTGCTAGTAATAATTATGTGGATGTGGACAAAGAGTTACCAGTTCTGTAAACAGCCACAAGAACTAGGATAGCTTAGCAAACTGTACCACATTCTGGCTGCATTGCAGAGAGAGAGAATTCAGCTCCCCTTGGACTCCGGATTTCATTAAGACTTCAAACTCTCTTTTCAGCGAACATACCCAAAGACCCATTACGTGTTAACTTGTGTCCTTTCAGATGTCATTCATAATAGCCATTATTGCTTTACCACTCACTTTGGTATCTCATTTAAACCTTATGACAACTCTATGAAGCAATAACTTACTCCCGTTTACTAGTTAGGAAACCGAGACTCAGAAGCGTTAGCAGCTCTCTAGATTAACTACATAGTGCTGGAGCCACTGAGGCAGGTATAGTTCCAAATCTGTGTTCTTGACTCCCACTTTGGTGCCTTGGTACTTCAGTAGTGAAGCTCTTTACATTAACCTGTGGCTTTCAAGTTGATTCAACTCGTAGCAACTCTATAGGACACAGAAGAACTGCCCCATAGGGTTTCTAGGCAATAATCTTTATGGAGGTGGACTGCCACGTCTTTCTCCCATGGAGTGGTTGATGGGTTTGAACTTTTGAACTTTCAGCTAGCAACGGAGCACTTTAACCACTGTGCCACTAACCAAAAAAACAAACCCATTGGCTGGTAACACTGTGCCATCAGGGCTCCTATTTTTCAAGGGGAGATGAGACTGATCACTTGAGTGGCTCATAAACTCACTTCCCACATCAAGCAGATTTCATAATGCATCACTTACTTCTAATAGTCACTAATGCTGAAGTTAAAACAAGACCCATATAAGTTTACATTCTAGATTAGGGCACACACACAGAAGCCCTGGTTGCATAGTGGTCAAGAGCTCAGATGCTAATCAAAAGGTCTGCAGTACAAATCCACCAGCCACTCCTTGGAAACCCTATGGGGTGGTTCTACTCTGTCCTATAGGGTGGCTATGAATCAGAATCAACTGGATGGCAATGAGTTTTTTGTTTGTTTTTAGTGTAGGCCAAGGGATCCTTGGATGGCACAAATGGCTAAACCGTGGGCTACAAACAGCAAGGTAAGTGGTTTGAACCCCCACAGAGGTGCCTTGGCAGAAAGGTCTGGTGATGGACTCCTGAAAAATCACAGTCATTGAAAACCCTATGGAGTGCAGTTCTGCTCTGCCACAGGGAGTCACCAGGAGTTCAGGTTGGAGTGTCGGACAGAAGCTACCTTGAGAAAGCAAAGCAGTGACATTGTCTTTAAATCCAATGACACTGGTGAGGAAGCTTTCAGACCAGTTGCCAGTTGACTGCTTCTGCCTGCCCGGCACTGGACTATCAACAGTTAAAATCTAGAGAACACACAAAAGCGGGAACATGATGAGAGGGCAGAGCTGCAGCAGGGAGTAAACTGTTCCTCCTTAAAAATCCCAGGAGTAATTAATTTCTCTGATTTGCCGTTTCCCTGTGTGCTTTGCAAGGGGCATATCATGCGATTTTCTGCCCTCGTCTCTGTGTTCTGTGCAGGACTGAAACCACTCAGCAGTGAGGATTTGGCAGTGGCTAAAGGTCTTGCCCCTGGTGGGGCAGTTTGAGCTGAAGTGATGGCAAACATGCAGGCAAACACACAGAGGGGGTCAGCAGAGACAAGGCCTGAGTCTTGGGGAGCCCACCGTCTCGGGGGTGAGAGCTGAAAGGGGCCAAAAGAGGAAGCTGAACAAAGAACAAGAAGATCAAGGGTTTTCAAGAAGTAGCGAAGTCTGTCTTTGGACCTGAAAGCTAACAGAGAAGTTTTTAAAAAGGTAGTGGTAGGTGGACAAATAATACGTACAGGTGGTCTCCTGTGTATTTATAGGGGCAGTGGAGGTTTAGTGGTAGAATTCTAGCTTTCAGTACAGGAGTCCGGGGTTTGGTTCTTGGCCGCCTTGAGCACACCCACCACGTGTCTATCGATGGAGGCTAGTGTGTTCCTATGATGCTGCACAGCTTTCAGCAGCACTTCCAGACTAAGTGTAGGAAGAAAGTCCTGGAGATCAGCCAGTAGAGAGCCTACAGATCACAGCAGTCCTTCCCTCAACCTAGCGTGGGAATGGCACCAGACTAGATAGTGTTTCCTTTCACTGTGCTTGGGATGGCCCGTGAGTCAGAGGCCAACTCCATGGCAGCTGATTAAGAACAACTGTGTGTACCAGCACTATACTGTTTCATTTACAGAGGTCCTTAGGCACAGCAGAGTTAGAAAGACCCCATTTATCCTAATTCTTCCACTAACCAGCTTTGAGCTGTTTATCCTAATTCTACTAACTAGCTCTGGGTGATTGCTTCACCTGTAAAAGTAGGGTTATAAGATTTATATTTTTCATTCAGCCTGGAAATACTGATTGAAGATTTACTATGTACTCAGATTTTATTTTGAAAGCTGGACCTACATGGGGCAAAATAAGTCTCAGCTTTCATGGAGCTTGCAGTCTAGTGAAGGATACAGAGAATTGTGATAAATTATGTAAAATGTTAATTCTCATAGTAATTCTATGTCAAGTGTATTCTTTTCACATCAGCGTCACTTGATACTGTTGAATATTGAGGAAAATCCAGGCAGATCCAGACTAACCTGTACTCAGTGCTAGGCTCACAAATCTCTTTAGGAATATGGTACATTTCATATTTAAAAACAGACTGTCTTTCATTCATTTGTCTTTTGTCAGTAAAAATTGGTTGTTCACCATTGTATTCTGTCTGTTTGTATGGTGAAAATGTACACAACAAAATATTTGCCAATTTAACAATTTGTTTTTATTTATTTAAAACATATCTTATTGTGCTCCAAGTGTAAGTTTACAATCCAAGTCAACTGTCATGTAAAATCCCTGCACACACACCACTATGTAACTCCAGCTGCTCTCCCAACCCTATGACAGCACACTCCTCCTGTCCACCCTGTAATTCCCATGTTCATTCAACCAACTCCTGTCCCCTCCTCTCTTCTCTCCTATCTTGCCTCTAGGTAGGAGCTGCTCTGACAGCTGCATGTATATATTTAAGAAGCACATTTCACCAGCATCACTGTGTGTCTAACAGTCCAGTACAGTTTTTGTCTGAACAGTTGGCTTTGGTACTGGTTCAGCTGTGGGCTAGCAATGAGTCCAGGAGCTATGTCCTCAGTAAACCCTCTAGGGTGTTAGACCATGACACTGGTCTCTTAACAGAGTTCTAGATCTGCACCCCCATTTTTCTCCTGCTATGTCAGGGACTCTATGTTATGTTCCCTGTCAAGGCAGTCACTGACGGTGGATGGGCACCATCTGGTTCTTCTGGTCTCATAGCTGATATAGTCTCCCAATATTTGGCCGCTTCTGTCTCCTGTGGTCATATTTTCCTCATGGCTTTGATGTCTTTTGTCCTCTTCTGTTCCCAGTGGATTGGTATCAATCAGTGCTCCTTAGATGGCAGCCTCCTAGCTTTTAAGATGCCAGATACCACTCACCAAAATGGGATGCAGAACATTTTCTTAAAAGAAGAAAACAAAACTTAGTTGTACCGGTTGACCTGGATGTCTCCTGAAACCATGGTCACCAGACTCCTACCCCTGTTACAGTGATCTCCAAAATGTTGACTTGTATCTTAGCTATTGGTGTAGTCTAGCAGTGTTAATCTCCCCTCTACTGCAAGCTGTCTCTTCCTTCATTTAACAGAATTCCTATCTGTTATCTAATCTATGAATACCTGTCTCCCACCTACCTCATCACCTTGTAACCATCAAAGATTATTTTCTTCAGTGTTTAAACCTTTTCTTCAGCCCTCATAATAGTGGTCTTCTATAATATTTGTCTTTTTGTGACTAATTGCATTAAGCATGATGTCTTCCAGATGACTCCATGTTATCAAATGTTTCCCAAGATCATCGTTTTTTTTCATCCTTGCATAGCATTCCATTGTGTGAACATTTTGGATATACCACAGTTTGTTTATCCATTCATCATGTTGGTGGGCACGTAGATTGATTCTATCTTTTTGCTACTGTGGACAGTACTGCAAACGTGCTTTTTTATCCATTCTGCTACTCTTTGTCTCTTGATTGTCACATTTAACCCATTTTTATTTGATGTAATTACTGATACGAATTTAGTGCTGTCAGTTTGGTGTCTCTTTTGATGCATTGTTGACAGTTTCTTAATTTTCTGTGCTGAGTCATTTTTCTTTATCAATTTCTTTTAATCCATTTCATTGTTGTTGCTTTTATATCTGCTGAGACTTCTTGATTTTGTTTCTTGTTTTGATGTGGATGATTATTAATTTCCTCTGCGGTTACCTTGATGTTTACTCCTATGGTTCTAAATTTAAATCAGTCTTTAATTTTTTTGTATCACCTTGACTTTCTCTCCACCTTAAAGATATAGGAGTATATTAATTTGTCCCTCTTCTGGTATAACGTCATCATTTACATACTGAGATCTCTGTTTCCCTATTTTTAGTGTTTTAGCTTGGATTTATTTTGTAGATTCCCGATCCATGTTGATACCTGAATGTTCTATTCTGCATTGTATCCTTGAGTATATACATGATGTTACTGATTTCCTAATTGAAGAACTTCCTTCAGTGTTTCTTGTAATTTTGGCTTGGTTTTTGCAAATTCTCTCAAATTCTGTTTATCTGGGAATGTCCTAATTTCACTGTCAAATTTAAGGGGCAATTTTGTGGGCTACATAATGCCTGTTAGCAGTTTTTTTCCTTCAAGGCTTTGTCTATGTCATACGTTGCCTTGTTGCCAGCATGGTGTCTGTTGAGTAATCTGAGCTTAGTCTTAATGACTTTCCTTGTATGTTATTTTTTGTTTAAGCCTTAAAAAAACAAACAAACCCACTGCCATTGAGTTAGGTTTACTAAAAACAACCTTATAGGTCAGAGTAGAACTACCCCATAGAGTTGCCAACAAGAGCCTGGCAGATTTGAACTGCTGGCCTTTTGGTTAGCAGATGTAGCACTTATCCCACTACATCACCAGGGTTTCCAATTTAAGCCCAGCATTTCCTTATCTTTAGTTTTGGTAAGCATGATGATAATATGTCTTGGTGTCTTTCTGTTGGGATCTACTTTGTGTGAAGTTGAATGAACATCTTGAACAGATCTCTCATCTTTCATGATATGAGGGAAATTTTCTGTCAAGATATCTTCAACAATTTTTTTGTGTTTTCTGTTATCTCCCCTCTTCTGGTACTCCAATCACTCATAATTTATTCTTTTTGATAGAGTCCCACATAACTCTTAGTGATTCCTCTTTTTTTTTTTAATTTTAATTCTTCTGATTTTTCTTCATACACGGTGGTGTCAGTTGCTTTATCATCAATCTGACCAGTTCTGCATGTCATTGTGTCAATTCTGCTCCTTTGACTTTCTTTTGAATTGTCTAATTCTGTAATTTTTTTATTAACCTGCTGAATTTCAGATCATTGTTGCTCAAGTGTATCTTGTAGCCTGTTTAATTTTTCATTAAACTTTGCTGAAATGACCTAATTTCCTTCCTGGTGTCTTACAGAGCTCTATACATTACTCTTTTGTATTCTACCTCTGATAATTGCAGGAAATCTTGTCTGGAAAAATTTTTAATTATTTATTTTGGGAGTTCTCTGAGACCATGTTGGTCTGTTTCTTTAAGTAATTGGAAATTGATTATTGTCTCCAAGCCATCAGAGAGTTGTTGGAATTTATTTGTTTGATTATTGTGTTCTAATTTATATATATCTTTTTTTTAACATAGTGTCCAGTTATTCTGACTATTTGAGCTAGACTGATTATTGTAGTCTTGAAAATTCCAATGTCTTGTCACCAGTTGGTTAGAACTCTGAACATACTGAGAAAAATAGAAGGAATTCCTGACTCAGGGGATCTGGCAGTACTTGTTTTCTTCCTCATCCCTTGTTGTCCTCTCAAAGTCCAAGAGAATAACTCAGAGCACTCACCTGAGATGTTCCACTTCTGGCCCAGGTAGTGTGTCAGCATTTAGCACCCAGGGCAGAGTAGAGAAGGGAGGGGGAAGTGCTGCACAAGGGGAGAGAAATCAGTGAGTAGGAAAGATTTTGAGTCCTCAAGAGTTCACAAGCAATTAACTTATGACTCTCAGGAGAAAGTCCTCTGCAGTTATGTAGGTACAGCCATCTGAAGCTCAGCTTCCCCACTGGGAAAGAAGCACTGTGCTCATAGCACTGCTGCTTTGTTTGTCCACTTGCCATCGTGCTGCAGCTCTGCTTGGCTGGTTGAAGCAGGTCCCTTTGTGGGGTGCAGATTTAATCAGGCCAAAGTAGTTGCTTCAGGACCTGCTTTGTCCTCCCTAGCACCCTGTCTAGCTTCTCAGCTTTCTACCTAATATTCAGGACCCCTAGAATTTCCTATATCATCCATTCATTTACTTTTCTGGGTCTTTGTTGTTAGAGGGATCAGAAAATACCTGTGGCTACTCTGCCATCTTAACACCCTCATTTAACAATTTCTACATGTACAGTTCAGTGGCATTGATTGTGTCCTTCATTTTGCACAACTCTTATAGCTTTCCTTTTCCAAATTATACCCCCACCATTAACATAAACTTAGTGCCTTCTGAGCAAAAACTCCATCTTTCCCTTTCCTCCTATTCATCAGGGATAACCACTAGTAATCTTTGGTCTCTCTCTATTTGCTTATTTCATATAAGTGATATGTAATATACTACTTGTCTTTTGCAATTGGTTTATTTGGCTTTTTTGCAATTGGTTTAATGTGTCATGCACTAGGACTTCATTTCTCTTTATGCCTACGTAGTATTCTGTGTGTGTGTATACACACACACATAGGTGTATATGTATGCATATATATATGTATACACATGCATAGACACACGCACATATATATACACCACATTTTGTTTATACATTCATCCATTGATGGACATTGTGGTGGTCATGATTATGTCAACATGGCTACTAGATATTTGGCTGCTGTATTAAGTGACAGGGTGGGATTTGTGGTGGCTCCCTGCCCCTCAGCTCTCATCTTGTGACCTTTTACTACGGCAACTGGTTGCTCACGTGGCCAGGAGCTCCTGCTCTCTTCTTCCAGCATCTGGTTCCAGGACTTGAGCTAGCAGTTGTTGGACTCATCAGTCCTTACAGTCGGCACTTGAGGGTCCTGCTCCCTGACCTGCAAATCCTGGGTTCACCAGCCTCTGCCGCTCCTGCTCCCTGACCTGCTGATCCTGGTTTTGCCAGCCTCTGTCGCTTCATCTTGCCACCAGCTTGGGATCCACTGACCTACACAACTGGTGATCTAGAACTCTGGTCTCTGACTTGCTGACTTTGGGTTCCTCAGCTTCCGTGGCCATGTGAGGCTTGTGCCAGAGCTTGGAACATTCAGCTTCTGTGATTACATGAGCTGTTTCCTATATCTGTATCTATCTATCTATATATTATAAATCTTTCCTTGTACCTACACGTGTTACTGGTTTTGCTTCCCTAGAAAACCCAGCCTAAGACAGACATTTAGATTGTTTCCACCTTTTGGCTGTTGTGAAAAGTGCTGCAGTGAACACTGATGTTCAGGTCTCTGGGTTCCTACTTTCAATTCTCGGTACATACCTAGAATTAGGACTCCTGGGTCATACGGTAGTTCCATGTTCAACTTCTTAAGAAACCACCAAACTGTTTTCTACAGAGTTAGTCCCACCAGCAATGGATGAGAGTTCCAGTTTCTCCATAATCTTGCCAACATCTGCTGTCTTCTGCTTTGTTTTTTAATCATTGGTGTTATAATGGGGATCAAGTGGTATCTCATTATGTTTTATATATATATAAGTTTATATATAAATATATATATTTATATATAAGTTTATATATAAATATATAAAACAATGAGATACCACCTTATTATATATCTATATGTATAAATATATACATATGTATATAATTGTGTTTTATGTGAAAGTTTACACAAAAAATTAGGTTCCATTTAATAATCTTTTTCACAAATTGTTCTGAGACATTGGTTAAAATTTCCACAATGTGTCAGCATTCTCATTATTTCCATTCTACTTGTTCAATTGCCGTTGATTCAGCTTTCCTGTCCCTCCTTGCTCTTGGCTTTGCTTTTGGGTAAAGTGTTCACTGTTTGGTTTCATGTAGTTCATTGTTTAAGGGTGATATTTATTTTATAAGCCAATCCATCATTTGACAAAAAGGTGACCTGTAGAAATAGTCTCAATTCCAACTTCGAAGTGTATTTTGAAGCAGTAGTGTCAGGGGTTCCTCTAGTTTCTATTGGTCAAGTAAGTCTGACTTTGTTTAAGAATTTGAATTTTCTTCTACATTTTTCTCGTGTTCTATTCTGGACTTTATATTGTGTCCCTGGTAAGAACAGTTGGTAGTGGTAGCTAGCCGTCATACCCGTAGGAACCACACTCTTCTATCCTTAGAAGTCATGTGGACTAGTTTCTTCTTTGGGTCTTTGGTTATCTTCAGTCTCTTTTGCTCCATACTGGTAGAGACCAATAGTTATATCTTAGGTGGCTACTCACAAGCTCTTTAGACAACAGATGCTACTAACAAAACTAGGATGTAGAATATTATCTTTATGAACTGTTAACCAATAGACTATGTTGTCCCACAAGACTATAGTTCTAAGGCTTTTAGCCCAGTAAACCAGTCCTATAAGTTGTTTGGATATCTCTAGGACATCTCTGTAACTATGTCCACTATATGCTTTATTATACATGTGAATATACAGCACACTTTAACATATATACACCCAATTATTACTTACCAGCATTGCTAGGTTTCAAAGACCAGGTCATTATGTGAATATTGGCATTATGCAAAAATGGAAGATGACCAAGTCAGATCACAAAATATTATGTGGGACATATATGTCCCTCTAGATCCAAG
Source organism: Heterohyrax brucei (assembly GCA_028571685.1). Lineage (NCBI taxonomy): Eukaryota > Metazoa > Chordata > Mammalia > Hyracoidea > Procaviidae > Heterohyrax > Heterohyrax brucei. The sequence goes on along the minus strand of CM053143.1, from coordinate 112,468,973 downwards.
AGGCAGAAGATGTAGATGAGCACTGTATGCCCCATTTGTCATGAAAAGGTTAATGCCAGATGTATGTCATTGTCACACAAAATAGATAGCAAACTTTTACTTTTGTGATAAATGTGAAATGTCAGATAATAAAATAGTTGATAAGGAGTAAGTGTAAACATATGCCTTCAGAAAACCTATAAATGCATGCACATGTACTCATATACACCTTCCTATACACATATATGTGTTCATATATACCCATGCAACCTCACTTATATTTTTTAGTTGTTATTACTGTTTTTGCAAAATTGTATGCAGTATTCACCAAAATTGGCCCTTGTTCTTGCATGCATCTTAGTGGCTTCATTTGTTGTGGTCCAGTTGTGCAGATTTCATCCATATTGAGTATTATGGATTGAATTGTGTCCCCCAAAAACTTGTGGTGATGGTACTAAAGGAAGAAGTCCAGGCTACACAGAAGGCATTGGCAAAAAAGTAATGCTTCAGGAAGTGACAGAATACCGATAGAGACATTCCAACAAACAAATACAGTGCTGGAAGTACTCATCTATGCCAAGAAATTTGGAAGACAGTTACCTGGCCAAACAGCAGCACGAGATCCATGTTTACGCTTGTTGTCAAGAAAGGGAATACAACCAAACATGGAAAACATTGAACAATGTCATATTAATATTATATGCAAGCAACATTTTGCTGAAGATCATCCAAAAGCAGCTACAGAAGTATGTTGACAGGAACTGCCAGAAATTCAAGTCAGATTCAGAAGAGGCTGTAGAACCAGTTTTATTGTTGTTTCAGATGGATCCTGGCTGAAAGGAGAGAATACCAGAAGGATGTTTAGCTATGTTTTATTGACTATGCAAAGGCATTTGACTGTGTGGATCATCACAAATTATGTATAACATTGTCAAGAGTGAAAATTCTAGAACACTTCATTGTGCTCATGAAGAACCTGAACATAGATTGAGTGTCAATAATTTGAATAGAACAAAGGGACACTTCGTGGTTTTAAGTTAGGAAAAGTGTGCATCAGTGTTCTATCCTCTCACCATATCTATTCAGTTTGTATGCTGAGCAAATAATCTGAGAAGCTGTACTATGAAGAAGAATAGGGCTTCAGGACAGGAGAAGACTGATTAACAAACTTTGGTATGCAGATGACACAGCATTGCTTACTGAAAGTGAAAAGGACTTGAAGCAGTTGTTGATGAAGATCAAAGACTGCAGCCTTCAATATAGACTACACCTCATCTTAAAGAAAATAGAAATCCTCAGAACTGGACCAACAAGCAATATCATGATAAACGGATTAAAAATTGAAATTGTCAAGGATATTATTTCACTTGGATCTTCATTCAGTGCTTGTGGAAGCAACAATCAGAAAGACAAAAGACACACTGTACTGAGCAAATCTGCTGCCAAAGACCTTGGTAAAGTGTTGAAAAGTAAAGATGTCACCTGAAGACTAAGATGTGTCTGATCCAAGCTATGGTGTTTTTAGTCACCTCGTATGCATGTGAAAACTGAATGATAAATAAAGACCAAAGAATTGATGTCTTTGAATTGTGATACTGGTGAAGAATGTTGAATATACCAAGGACTTCCAAAAGAACAAACAAATTTGTCTTGGAAGAAGTAAAACCAGAATGCCCTTCAGAAGCAAGGATAGCAAGACTAAATCTTACATACTTTGAATACATTATCAGGAGTTATCACTCCCTGGAGAAGAACATCATGCTTAGTAAAGCAGAGGATCAGCAATAAAGAGGAAGACCTTCAATGAGACTAATCGACACAATGGTGTATCCATGGTTTAAGCATAACAATTATTGTGAAAATGGAACATGACTGACAGCAATTTGCTTTCTTGTACATAGAGTCTCTATCTATGTACAAAATAGTGACTTGATGGCACCTAATCAACAACAAAATGTGTGTCAACTTGGTTAAGCCATAATTCTCAGTATTGTGTGGTTGTCCACCGTCTTGTAATCTGATATGATCATCTCATGTGTTGTAAATCCTAACCTGTATGATGTTAATGAGGCAGGATTGTTGTTGTTAGCTGCCATCAATTTCAACTCATCATGACCCTGTGTATAACAGAATGAAACACTATTGGGTCATATACTGTGCCCACAATCGTTGTTATACTTGAGCCCATTGTTATACCAATTATGTCAATCTATCTCACTAAGGGTCTTCCTCTTTTTCACTGACTCTTGGCTTTAACAAACATAATGTTCTTCTCTAGGGACTGATCCCTGTGACAACATGTCCAAAGTATGTAACACATAGTCTTGCCATCCTTACTTCTAAAGAGCACTCTAGTTGTACTTCTTCCAGGACAGATCTATTTGTTCTTGTGGCAGTCCTTGGTAATATTCAATATTCTCTAACACTGCAATTCAAAGACATCAGTTCTTCTGTCTTCTTTATTCACTGTCCAGCTTTCACATGCATGTGGTACAATTGAAAATACCATGGCTTGGGTCAGGCACGCCTTAGTCTTCAAGTGTTTGCTTTTCAAAACTTTAAAGAGGTCTTTTGCAGCTGATTTGCCCAATGCAGTGCATCTTGATTTCTTGACTGCTGTTTCCATTGGCACTGATTATGGATACAAGTAAAATGAGGCAGGATTAGAGACAGTTGTGTTAATAAGACAAGACTCAATATTCAGGGTTAAGTTGTATCTTGAGTCAACCACAAGACGTGTGAAATAGAAAACTGAGCAGAAAGCAGGTAGCTTCATGCCACCAAGAAAGAAGTGTTGGAAGTAGAACACATCCTTTGAACCTGAGGCCCCTGTACTGAGAAGCTCCTAAACAAGCAGTAGATTGATGACAAAGACTTTCCCCCAGAGTCAACAAAGAGAGAAAGACCTCCCCAGGAGCTGTCATCCTGAATTTGGACTTCTACCCACCCAGACTCTGAGAGAATGAATTTGTTAAAGCCATCCACTTGAGTTTTTTAATGTATGCTTTCCTTTTAAAAAGGATTGTGCCTTAGGTGAAAGTTCACAGAGCAAATGGGCTTCTCATTAAAGAATTAATCCAAAAATTGTTTCGTAGCATTGGTTGTCAACTTTGAGATTTGCCAGTACTCTCTGCTTGTCCATCTTGGGTGCCCTGTTTCCATTTGTCTGGTTCCTCTGTGGCGTTTCTGTTTCAGCAGTGCTAGGTAACTAAGACACTGCAGATTCCCTTTCTCATCATCAAAAATAACAAGTGTCTACTATCTGTAAAGTAATTGCCCCTCCCACCCCCCTCCCATCCCTGGCAACCATCAACAGAGAGATCATACATTTGTTCTTTTGTGATTGACTTATTTCACTCAGCCTAATGTCCTTGAGATTCACCTATGTTCTGTTCCATGGGCTCTTCATTACTCTTTGTAGTTGTTATTATTCTATTGTATGTATTTACCACAATTTGTTTATACATTCATCTGTTAATGGGAACTTAGACTGTTTCCATTTTTTTGTTACTATGAATATTACATATATCTATTCATGTCATTGCTTTTATATTTCTAGACTGTATACCTAGGAGTAGGATTGCTGGTCATAAGATGTGTCTATTTCTATCTTTCTGAGGAAATGCCTTACAATTTTCTGTAGTGATTTCACCATTTTACAGTCCTGTCAGCAGTGCTGAAGAGTTGCAGTCTCTCTACAACTTCACCAACATTTTCTATTTTCCGTTTCATTTTTTTTTTTAAGTCAGTACCATTTTTGCAGGGCCGAGATGGTTACTTACTGTAGTTTTGATTTGTGTCTTTGTATAGAGTTTCTGTGAGTGGAACTGACTCTATGGCCCCAAACTTGTTTTTAATATAGGATCACTGCGAGTCAGAATCAACTAGATGGCAAAGGGATTTTTGTTGTTGTTTGTTAATAGCTTATGACAGTGAGCATCTTTTCATATGTTTGTTAGCCAACTGAATGTCTCTTTGGTGAAGTATCTATTCATGTCCTTTACCCATTTCTTAATCAGTTTGTTCTGTCTTTTTGTTCAGTTGTTCAAGTTTTATACATATTTTAGAGATCAGCCCCTTATCAGATATGTTATTGCCTAAGATGATTTCCCAATCTGTAGATTCTGTTTTTATTCTTTTGATAGGCTTTTGCTGACCATAAGTACTTACTTCATTATGATTTTGATATGCATCCCCTTAATGGCTAGTATACCATGCATTGTGTTTAAGGGCACCTCTGTTAACCAAAAAGTTAGCAGTCCAGGCACCCCTTGGAAAGTCCACAGGTGGTTCTACTCTGACGTATAGGGTTGCTATGAGTTGGAATCAACTTGACAGCAGTGGTTTAATGGCTAAAGGGAACCCTGGTGATACAGTGGTTAAAAATTCAGCTGCTAATCAGTCAGCAGTTCAAATCCACCAGCCATGCCTTAGAAACTCCATAGGCTATAGGGCAGTTTTGTTCTGCCCTATAGGGTCTCTATGAGTCAGAATTAACTTGATGGCAGTGGGTTTAGTTTTAGAACGGCCAGTTAGAAGCTTTGGTTGTGCAGTGGTTAAGAGTTCAGCTGCTAACAAGAAGGTTGACATTTTTATTCTACGCCGCTCCTTAGAAACCCTGTGGGATAGTTCTACTGTGTCTTACAGAGTCATTATAAGTCAGAATTGACTCAGTGACAGTGGTTTTGGATGGCTAACGAACCCTATGAGGCAGTTCTCTCCTATGCTATATGGTTGCCATGAGTCAAAATCGACATAATGGCAATGGCTTTTGTGGTTTTAATGCCTAATGATGTTGAACATTTTCTCATGTGTTTGTTTATCATTTGAATATTATTTCTGGTGAAGTGTCTGTTTAAGTCTTTGCCCATTGGCTGTTTGTCTTTTGCTGTTAAACTGCACGTGTTTTTTTTTTTTTTTAAATGTATGTGCATTTTAAACCCCGTATACGTATGACTTGACGGCACTTGGCATGTATATATATATATATATATATATATACATGGTTTCCAAAAATTTGCTCCCAGTCTCTAGGTTGCCTTTTCACTTTGTTGATAAAGTTCTTTGATTAACCGAAGTATGTAATCTCCCCATTGATCTATTTTATCCTTTGTTCTTGCCTTTGTTATCATATCTGATTCAATTCGTTATTAAAAACTAGGCCCCACAGCCATGCCCCTAAATTTCCTTCTAAGTATTTATGAGTTTAGTTTTTTATAGTGTCAGTAGTTGGTGATAGAAACCACACAGGCCATCTCACAGCAGAATTTTGCAAGACCAATGATATATTCATTGCAAATGCTTTGTTGCAGCAACATAAAAAGTTTTAGCAGTATGTTGACAAGGAGCTGCCAGAAATTCAAGCTAGAATTCAAAAGAGAATGTGAAACATGGGAAATAATTTCTGATGTCAGCTGAATTTGGGCTGAAAGCAGAGAGTACTAGAAAGAGATCTAGCTGTGTTTCATTGACTGTCCAAAGGCATTTGACTGTGTGGATCATAACAAATTATGGATAACTTTGCAATGAGTGGGAATTCCAGAACACTAACTAGTGCTCATAAGGAACCTGTACGTAGACCAAGAGGCAAGCATTTGGGCAGAACAAAGGGATCCTGTGTGATTTAAACTTACGAAAAGTGGGCATCAGGATTATATCTTTTCACCATGTGTTTTAGTCAGCTAGGGCTGCTCTAATAGAAATACCACAGAGTGGATGGTTCTAACAAAGGAAGGTTTATTCTTACACAGTCTGGTAGGCTACAAGTCCAAATTCAGAATGTCTGCTCAAGGGGAAGGTTTTCCCCCTTGTCGGCTCTGCAGAAAAGTCCAGTATTGCATCAGTCTTTGTCCAGGGAGCATCTTGGCACAGGAACCTCAGGTCTGAAGGATGCGCTGTTCTCCCGGTGCTGCTTTATTGTGAGGTTCTCAATTCTCAGGCTTCTTGTTTTTCCTTTTATCTCTTTCAGGATGAAAGAATTAAGGGTGGGACAAGCCATACTCCAGGGAAACTCCCTTTACAGTGGAGCAGGGAGGTGATCTTATAAGGGGATTTACAGTCCCACTCTAATCCTTTAAAATACAGCATAGGAAAACCACAAAATGTAGAACAGTAACAAGACACTGGGAGTCATGGCCCAGCCACATGGCTACACATATTTTTGGGGGGACACAATTCAATCCATGACACCACAGTTATTCAATTTTTATACTAAGCAAATAATCCAAGAAACTAAACTATGTGAAGAAGAATGTGGCATCGAGATTGGAGGTAGGCTCACTAACAACTTGCATTATGCAGATGACACAACCTTACTTCCTGAAAGTGAAGAGGACTTGAGGCACTTACTGATGAAGATTGAAGACTACAGCTTTCAGTATGGATTACTCCTCACTATAAAGAAAACAAAAATATGTACAACTGGACCAATAAGCAATATCATGATCAATAGAGAAAAGATTGAAATTGTCAAGGATTTTGTTTTACTTGGATCTACAATCAACATTGATTGCAGCAGTAGTCAAGAAATTAAATACTATTTTTGTATTGGGTGAGTCTACCGCAAAAGATCTCTTTAAAGTGTTAAAAAAACAAAGATGTCACCTTGAGGACTAAGGGCCATCTGACTTGAGCCATTGTATTTTCAATTGCTTCCTATGCATGTGAAAGCTGGGCAGTGAATAAGAAAGACAGAAGAAGCATTGATGCCTTTGCATTATGACTTTGGTGAAAAATGTTGAGTGTACATACCATGGACTGCCAAAGAATCAACAGATCTGTCTTCAGAAAAGCACAGCCAGAATGCCCCCTTAGAAACAAGGATGATGAGACTTCATTTTATGTACTTTGGGCGTGCTAGCAGAAGGAATCAGCCCCTGGAGCAGGACATGATGCTTTTGGCAGTAGAGGGTCAGCAAAAACAGAGGAAAACCTTCAGTGAGATGGATTGACGCAGTGGCTGCAACAACGGACTCAAGCATAGCAATGATTGTGAGGATGGCACACGACTGAGGAGTATATCATTCTGTTGTGCATCAGAATCAATTTGATGGCACCTAGTAACAATGACAGTTTTTACATTTAGAAGCCTGATACATTTTGAATTGGTTTTTGTGTGAGTTTTAAGAATTGACCTTGATGCATCTTTTTCATGTGGAAATCCAATTTTCTCAGCACCATTTTTTGAAGAAATTCCTTGTTTTTGTTAAACAGACTTAATACCCTTGACCATCAGTATATGGATTTATCTCTGTACTCTCAATTCTCTTCCTTTGGTCTGTTTTAATTGTTGTGGCTTTATAGTATGTTTTGAAATCAGGAAATGTGAGTTTTCCTACGTTATTCTTCTTTAAGATTACTTCAGCTAATTGGGGTCCCTTGCCCTTTCATATGAATTTAAGGATTGGCTTTTCCATTTCTGCAGAGAAGGCTGTTGGAATTTTGATAAAGATTGCATTGAATTTATAGATTTCTTTGATAGTATTTGCATCTTAACTATATGAAGTCTAATTCATGAACATGAATTTCCTTCAATTTATTTATATCTTCTTCAATTTATTTTAGCAATGTTTCATAGTTTTCTGTATACTAGTCTTTCCCCTCTGTGGTTAAATTTATTCCTAAGAACCTTATTATTTTAAATGCTGTTGTAAATATTAACGAGTCTTTAATTTCATTTTCAGCTTATTTCTGATATATGGAAACCCAACTGATTTTTGCATGTTGACACTGCCACTTTGCTGAATTTATTTATTAGTTCTAACAGCTTTCTTGTGGAATGCTATTGTATTCCTAGCATCTAGCTCAGTGCCTGGCACATATTATGTAAATCACACATTTTTGTTGAATAAAACTGAGCATTTATTACATTCCAGGCATTACTTACTATAAAGATTCCATTGTATATGACTTTGATTCTTAGCAATTATCTAAGGACCTCTGAATGAAAGCAATAAAAATCCAGCTTACTGAATTTTACAAAGCTGTATCAGTAGAAATGGGGGTAGATAAAAGTGCTGAGAACCAGTCTTAGATGAAATGGGGGTAGATGAAGATGCTTAGTCAGTCTTAAATGAAGAATGTCTCCCCTTCTTCAAAATGAGCTCCCTACCTCAAACTGAAGCCCACCTTGTCTAACTCCTGTAATGATGAATGTTTCGTATGGTTGGTTCTGCCCTTGGATTTCTGCTATACTAGAAAATTCATAGATTTTAGAATCTAAATCACAGTGCCAGCACTTACAAGCTATGTAATTTTTATGAGGTTACTTAACCTTAACCTTTCAGTTTCTTCTGTAAAATTGTGACAATGCCAATTTCTGTGGTCATGAGGTTTAAACAAAATGATGTACCTGAGAGTACCTAAGCACACTCAATTAAAGGATGAGAAATTAGAAATAGCTATAGTTACATGTCATGTAAAGCTAGATATAGAATGTGTTTTAGTCAGCTAATGCTGCTTTAACAGAAATACTGTGAGTAGATGGCTTTAAAAAGAAGAATTCTATTTGTCACAATCCAGAAGGCTAAAAGTTCACATTCATGTTGTAAGCTCTAGGGGAAGGCTTTTTCTGCCAGCACTGAAGAAAGGTCATGTTGTCAGTCTTCCCCTGGACTGGAAGCTTCTGAGGTGCAGGGACCCCAGTTCCCTCCGAAGGCTGCGTTCAGCTCCCAGCGCTGCTTTTTGGTAGTATGAGGTCCCCAAATCTTTCTGCCAGCTTCTCTTCTTTATATCTCAAGAGGCCACCTCAAGGCATAAAACAAATGCACACATTGAATCCTTTCCCACCAACACAACTGCTGCCCATCCACCTGCATTGGCATCATAGAGAGAGGAATGCCAGTGTGGAAGAACATTATACAACACCAGGAATTCTGGCACAGCCAAAGTGTTACAGATGTTTTAGGAAACACAATTCAATCCATGACAGAAGATGTGTAGAATACCTCTGACACCACTCCATCCATGCTGACTGCTTCTTACTGCAGATGCCCGTGACTCTGCCTCTAGCTGTAGGAGTATGCCTTGGCCAGTGCCTAGGACAAGACAAAGGGCTGGGGAGTTAAGTTCTGCAGGACATCTGTCAAATAATCATACATACAAAATAGTGGGTAGACACTCAAGCTTCTCACCTTAGATGGGACAACTCTGAGGTATGATCTATACCGTCTCCCAGATACCTCCAGCAAGACTGAGTCTCAACTGCACACAGCAGTAACCTGCATACAACATAGCCTGTTTTAGCTTCTTTCCTTCTTTGTCTCGCTTCTGTACTCACCTTCCAGTGCTTCCTGTGAACCTTTCTTTGCACTCAGAGCCTCGCCTCTGGATCTGTTCCCAGGAGAATCTGTCTTAAGAGAGGAAGGATACTTTTCAGACATCAGTGTAATTAGAGCCCTGATGGCACCGTGGTTAAGGGCTCGGCTGCTAACCAAAAGGTTGGCAATTTGAATCTACCAGACACTCCTTGGAAACTGGATGGAGCAGTTCTACTTGTTCTCTAGGGTTGCTATGAGTTGGAATTAATTTGACAGCAATGAGTGAAAAAAGAATAAAAATAAAAAAGAAGAAGAAAAAGGATGTGCTGCAATGGTGAGATATTGCTTAAGGGGTAATGTGTTTCTGTTAGGGTAATAAAAAAATAAGGAAACGGATAGTGGTGATGGTTGTAAAGTAATGGGAGCATAAATAGTCACTGAACTGTACACACAAAATGGTTGAATGGCCAAAAAATCACTGTAAAGTAGGAGGTGTAATTTCATGGGTAATCTTGAGAAGTTGTTGAGTAGAATAGCTGAAGAATGAACATGGAGACTTATGAAAGTAGAAATAATCTAGAATGATAATTTTTTTTGTACTGGTGACCTAGAGATTGGCCGGGAAATTCAGAAGGGAGATAGAGAGGTGGGAGCTATGGCTTGACTAAAGTTAGGCAGCACTGAGTAGGAAATGAGTCATAGCCTCAGAGTTTTGCATTTTCCTCCAGAAGGACAGAATAACTTGGAAGCAAGAGAAGAAAATGAATGACAGTTGAGGAAAAGGAATATGTACAGTAAGGAAAAATGAAGCTCCCCACTATTTATTATCTGTCATGATGCTATCCTACAACTACTTTTACATTTATTTCTATGACTTCTTTGAAAGCTGAGTATAGAGGTCGAAGCTAACACGAGAGTCTATGATTGTAGCATGTAAGACAGGAAGCAGTGACCAGTGAACACCAGTTGCTGTTGAGTCCACTGCAATTCATGACAACTCTGTGTGTGTCATAATAGAACTGTGCTCCACAGAGTTCTTGATGACTCATTTTTCAGAAAGCAGATCACCAAACCCTAATTCCAAGGTGCTGTTTGTACCAAGCAGGGACTCCCTGAAGTCATGAAGGTGTATAAAATAAGTGAATGAAGTGGAATATGTTGCGTGGTTTCAAGGGCCGAGGAAGTCGGAGAAAGGCTTACTGATGGGATGGGGGAGCGGGGGAGACGACAGGGCGTAGCTGCAAATCGGGTTCAAGCGTCTTAGACACAGACCTATGTCAGTTCTGAGTGTAACTCCACCGACCAGTGTGGGTCAGAGAGGACGTCTTCAACCCGGGAAATGTCTGTAGAACCAAGGAACATGGAGTGTTAACATGTATTTTGAATTCACTAAAGATAATGACAGTGGACGGGACTCAGGAACATGAGTCAGCTGCTGAAGGAATCTCAGAAGTGAAAATGGGTCCAGCGAGTCCTGTGAATGGTACAGGCTTCGACGGAACAGAGACGAGCGAGGACGGCACGGGCCAGAAGCGCGCTGCAGAGGAAAGGAAGCCAGCCCGCCGCCTCGTCCGGCCGGGCCGTGAGAAACGGTGAAGCCCTCGTGCTAAGAACCGTTGGGAGAACAGTGATTTCGCAGGAGAGCATCTTCCTGGTAAGGATGTGGAAGACAGATTTTTTAAAAAAAATGGTAGTGGAGACTTTCCCACAGTGAACTAGAGATTCTGAAGATAACAGTAAAAAGCAAAACGGCGATGGAGTGAGGAAGAGCTGGGATGGCGTGGGAGGGGGGAGACCGACTGGGAATTGGAGAACAGGGAACAGATTTGCAGGATATATGAACATAGGGGAACAAACCCTTCTTCTATCAATCAAGTTTAGTTGCAGGAAGTCATTCTATTTATTTTCATCAATTTGGAATTTAACATAGACAATCATGTGCCTACAAAACCTAAGGAGGGGCTGCAAAAGTAGGCTCCAGGCTAGGAAACTAGAAACAAATTTTAGAATAACAGAATAAACAAGACTTTTAGAGGAGCTACTTTTCTTGCCAGCCAGGTAAATAAGCACCTTGGGCACTGTGTTAAGTTCAAGAACATGTTGCCTGAGTTACAGTCCAAGGAACTGGATGCCACTGGGGCTGATTTATCTACTAGTTCAGCAGGCACAGTGCCTAGGACTCCCAGTACTTAGGGCCTGACTTAGTCATCTAGTGCTGCTGTAACAGAAATATCACAAGTGTGTGACTTTATCACAAAGAAGCTTAAGAGGCTAAAAGTCTGAATTCAGGGCATCAGTTCCAGGGAAAGACAGATGGAATAAACTGATATTCAAGTAAACAGTGACTTCCAGCGTCTTTGGGTATTTTTTTCCTGTTCTGTGATCCTCTCGTCTACCACTCTTCCTGCTCACTGTGTTCTAGCAACACAGGATTTGTTGCTGTGGCTGTTAACATGTCAGCACACTCCTGCCTCAGGGGTTTTACGCTTACTATTCCCAAGCAGGAACTTGCCTGACTACTCTCTCACCTCCTCTTGGTCTCTCTTTAAATGCTGTCTTACCTGTGGTCACCCTCTGTAACAGCAATCTCAAAGGCTCTCTGTCCCTGACCCTGATCTACTTTTCTGTATAGCACTTTTCATCTCTCACTCTATATTTTACCTGTTTATTTCATTTTGATGGATTTCCTCTTTTAGAATTTAAGCTTTATAAAAATAGAGACTTGGGACTGATTGGTTCACTACTAAATCCCCAGCACCTGGATTAGTACGCGGTGCTTACTGAGTGGCTGAAAAGTGTTTGTAAGTGCACGAACGGTGAAGGAGAGCACTACGGCCCTCCGTTTCTCCTTTTAGCTCAATTCATTTAGCTGCTTTGACCATTTTCCAAGCTCTTTGAGATAAACTTCTTCTGTTTTATTGTTGTGAGCTACCATCTACCCTGTCCCTGACTCATAGCAACCTGATGTGTGACAGAACAAAATACTGCCCAGTCCTGTACCATCCCGGTGATTGGCTGTAGTTGATAGAATGTTCACTGGCTGACTTTTAGAAGCAGATTGCCAAGGCTTTCTTCCTACTTTTTTGTGTTTAGGTCTTGTCAGTTGGGACATGCACAGAACTGAAACTGAGAAGAATTATATCAGCAAGTGCTCCATTTTATTAATCTAGTTACAAATATTCTTAACACCTATTCAACACATTATTTTATATTTCATAAGGAAAATAGAGACTCAAAGACAAGTGACTGCTTAGGGCCATAAAGTTCAAGTCTCTTAGTTCTGAGTCCAGAGCATTTTTTGCTATATACCAAAATGACTACTTCTTTTGTTTGTGTGTGTGTATATTCTTATTTTCATGTATAATCCAAGAATATTTGAGAAAACGAAAGTGGTAGTTGAGTAACATGGATGTCCTTCTCCTTTATTCCTCTTGAGCTTAGACAATTGTTACTAGACAAAACCCTGGGTTCACGTCACCTGCTTCAAAACCAACCTCTGAGACAGGAGCTCAGGTAAGTGAGCCAAGGTTTTATTTCTGTGTTACTGGCACACAGGCAACAGGTAGCATTTTTGTCCTCAAAGCCTGTCTGAAGTTATCAGGCAAGGTCAGAGTTTTTAAAGGAAAGGGCTACAGGCAGTTACAGGGGGAGGCGTCCGGGAGAAACACTGTGAACAATTGGGGTGAGGCATCCGTCTGGGAGCAGGTCAGGCAAAATATGCATCAGAACTGAGGTCCAGGAGGCTCTCATTGCCACCTGAGCAAGTGGTCGGTGAACTAGTGCCTCCAGAGGTCTGATGATCCCAAGAAGAAGGCTGCGAAGGCTGTACAGACTTTATCTCAGTGGCTTCTGTAAGTTAATGTGTGATTTCCTGCCTGAGCCACATACTGTTAGGAAGTCAGGAATTTTAAGAAAAATAGGTAAAAAAGAATTAGTTCTGACTGCCTACTTCAGTCCCCTCTTTGAAAATGGGGCCTGCCTCCAGTTTCACAACAACATGGCATTCTCACTTGGGTCACACATGAGCCATGTACTTGTATTACCAGTTATGCAACTTTACATATAACGGTGATTAGATTATGTCTGTTGTATAATTACCTTCCACCTTTTAAAAGATGTGATTTGTTGAGAAGAACCAGTGAAATTTAAAAGTTTGTTATTTAAACTGTTACAAGTACTGGCTACAAAAGTTTTCCTGAATCATTATTATTCTCTATGCTTCTACCAAACCCCTGGTGGTGCAGCTGTTGGTTGCTAACCAAAATAGTTAGCCGTTTGAACCCACCAGCTGCTCCTGGGAAACCCTATTGGGTGATTCTTCCGTGTCTTATAAGGTGACTATGAGTCAGAATTGACTCACTGGCTTTGATTTTATACTTCTACCATTTATTGGGGGTATAACTTCCCATTAGGTGATGTTAGTTACGGAAAGGCTGAAAAAATCATCATATGGGCAAATGAAAAGTAATTTCTGGAATCATTATCCAGGACACAGATTAGATTCATCTTATTCTGAGACATATCAAATGCTTTGTAGTTTTAAATGAAAGTCTAAAAACATCTTGTGCTGGAACTATTATTGCCAACTAAATGGTTCTGTGTACTAGATGTTTATGACCTTGTAAGAAGTTCCTATAGCATTTTCTGCTGTTGTTGTTTCTGCAAGGCTGGCAGTAAGAAAAGTAAGTCATTAGTTAGGCTTAACTTTTAGACTGGAATATTACTTGCAAATAGATAGAACCTGGAAGTTCTACTTGGGAGATTTAAAAGACTTGTAACAAGTTTTTTCCCGAAATGAATTTGCAATTACATTTGACAGGAAGGAGAAGGATGTGGGCTTAGATAGCTAGAGGGAATTTCATCTATGTAAGGCTGCCTTGAGTGTCAGACCCCACTGGCGGAAATTGGAAGGCCTGCCAATTGGAGGAATAATAGACCAGCAGCAGGGATAAACTGTCCTAGGTGTAAGAAGATGTGTCCTCTCATCACTAACCTGAAGGAGAATGGTATCAAATAAAGCATCTCAGACTAGAAGAGTAGTAACTAATTCATAGTAAAGTGAATCTCAGGTTTATTTGTTTCATATATCTATTTGTTTTGGAGCCAAGCCCAATGTTATATAATACAGTTCTCCAGGAAGAAGCTCTCTTTTCTCTCACTCTCAAGAAAATACATTGGAATAAAATTGAGCAAGAACAAAATTACTACAGGAAGTTTCAGTTTGGATCCTTTTGGATGATAGCGATTGAAAATACTACTCAAACTGAGTTACTCAATAGAAGAAATTTATTGAATTGCATAACTGAAAAACCCAAGAGTAATGTAGGCTTTAGGCACAACTAGATTCAGGATTCAAGTTGTATTATTAAGATGTAGTTTTTCTCCATCTCTCAGCTCTGCCTTCCACTGATAGACTTCAGCCTCAGGTTCTACATTAGAGCAAACTGGCTACAGAAGTTCCAGCTTCATATTATCTGTGGTTCAGTTCTCTTGGGAAAGCGTATCTGTCTCTGTCCCAGATTAGCAAAAATTTTGTTACATATTAATGGTCTTTATGAGCCAGGTGTCATCTTCACCTACATACTATCGCCTGGAGAAAGCTACACTCTGATTGGCCAGACCACTCTTGGATCTGGATGGAGAAATCACCAGAACCACTGGAACAGAGGATGGGGATGAAGTCAGTCCTCAACTAAAAATCAAGAAGTGTTACAAAGAGTATAAACCAAAATCAAACCAAACCCACTGCTATCGAGTTGATTCCAACTCATAGTGACCCTATAGGACAGAGTAGAACTGCTCCACAGAATTTCTAAGAAGCGCCTGGTGGATATGAACTGCCAACTTTTTGGTTAGCAGATTTAGCACTTAACCACTATGCCACCAGGTTGAAGACCCAAATAACCAGAAGTGTCCACGAAATAAAGACTGTTTATCTTCAGATATAGTACTTTGACGGTTGTATAACTTTTGACACATCCCGCAACTGAAGGAAACGGGACATGTGTGTTGGCATCAAGGTTGAGAGAATGAGCAGCACTGACTTGGCAGAAGGAGTATAGGCTTAGGCTTCAGGAGGGCTAAATAATAGTGTTGCTTTGATTGCTAATGATTCATCTTACCTTTCTGATTCTTGGGGTTCCCTCACTCCCCATCTGTTAAACAGAGTTACCTGCCTTACTGATTTGACAGGGTTATTGTGCGGCTGATGTCAGAACAGAGCACTATGCAAAGTGGGGACACACAGCTTCATTGGTTTATCGCAAGGGGTATTTCCATATAGATACTGCATGTTTTGTTTTAATGAAGTATACTGTTTGTTAGGGTGATGAGACTAACCTGCTCAGTGATTTTCATTTTAAAGGGTCATATGTGCCTTATGTGTCTTGCACTTCTGACTGCTGTATTGAGGCTGGATTCTTCTACTGGTTCTAACAAGAGTCCAAAATTTAAACAGACATCTACTTACTGACCTTTTGCTAAAAAAGAACATTTGAAGAATGAGATTATGACCTTGAGATGAAGGCAAAGTTTCCTTCATTCTTACGCATTCCTTCTGTGGATATTTTCGAGTATTTACTAGAAACCTTGGTGGTGTAGTGGTTAAGTGCTACTCCCGCTAACCAAAAGGTAGGCAGTTCATATCCACCAGACGGTCCTTGGAAACTCTATGGAGCAGTTCTACTCTGTCCTATATGGTCACTGTGAATCAGAATTGACTTGACAGCAGTGGGGTTTTTTAGTTTCTATGTGATGAACAGTAGAAACAAGCATACAAATATACAAGAAAGCCAAACCAGTTGCTTTTGAGTCATTTCTGACACAGCGTAATGCCACTGCTAGAAAAGTGAGCCATAGAGTTTTCAGGAATGTTTCCTTTTGGAAGCAGATCTCCAAGCCTTTCTTCCACGGTGCCTCTGGGTGTGTTGTAACCACCAACATTTCAGTTAGTAGCCGAGGTACTTAATCATTGTGCCCCCCAGAGACTCCAATAGTAAAGACATGTGCCCTGAATTTGTAGAGCTTAGAGTTAAGGTGGAATTAAGGTATTACATGAGCAATTACTTGAATGAAAATATAATCATAAACTGACAAGAACTGTCATGGGTTGAATTGTGTCCCCCCAAAAATATGTGCAGCTGTGTGGCTGGGACATGATTCCCAGTATCTTGGGACTGTCCTCCATTCTGTGGTTCACTAAACTGTATGCTAAAGGAGCTGTAAATTTCTGCATAGGATTACTTCCTTGCTCTGCTGTGGGGGGAGTTTCCCTGGAGTATGGCTTGCCCCACCCTTAATGCTTTTAGCTTGCAAGGAATAAAAGGAAAAAGAACCAAGGACAATTTGAGAACCTCGCTACCATCAAGCAAGCAGCACCGGGAGCAGAGCGCGTCCTTCAGACCAGAGGTTCTTGCGTTAGGACGCTCCCTGGACAAAGACTGATGCAATACCGGACTTTCCTCCAGAGCCGACAAGGGGAAAGTCTTTCCCTGGAGCGGACACCCTGAATATGGACTTGCAACCTACCGGACTGTGTAAGAATAAATCTTTCTTTGTTAAAGCCATCCACTCTGTGGTATTTCTGTTAGAGCAGCCTAGCTGACTAAAACAAGAACTATAACAGGATCTAATAAAAGCCTGAATTTAGACTGATGGTCATGCAAGGCTCGTCAATGAGATAACATCTGAAACCTAAGTAATGAGAGTAAAATTGGCCATTAAAAAATTGTAATGATGGTGGGGTGGAGAATAGGAAGCAGAAATATTCCAGATGGAGAGAACAACAGCAAAAAACTACCATCAAGTCATTTTCGACTCATATGATCCTACGGGACAGAGTACAAATGCCCCATAGCGTTTCCAAGGAGCTCTTAGGGGATTCATACTGCCTAACTTCTGGTTAGCAGCTGTAGCTCTTAACCACTATGTCACCAGAGTTTCCCCTGACAGAACAAGAAGCTGGGGCAAATCCCCCACTTGTCCCATTCTTTCGGTAACTTAAGCCTTCTCTGCTCTAACAAACTCATTCCTGTGGTTTATGTATCTGACCCAGGCCAGACCAGAGTACTCTTTCCCGTAGGCTATGATGGTTGGTTTAGGCATGGGTACTTGTTTCAAGCTAGCCAACCAAGGTGTTTCCTGGAACTTTTCTGTGAAAGTGTCAGGAACAAACCGGATGGTTTAACTATCAGTTGTTAAGCTGAGGTGGAATGGACACCTCTGTCAGCAGATCCCTTGCCTATATGATAACAATCTGTGTTTTAAAAGAATCAAATTGAAGAAGAATGGAGCCAAAGATAAAGCAACAGAGCAATGAGGTCCTTAATTTGAGTTTCTGGAACAAACCATGACTGAAGTCAGTTGGACACTAGGCTTCTCGGTTACATGAGCTAAGACATTCCCTCTTTTTGCAGTTAAAGAGTTTCTGAAGTAGAAAGGAGCAGAAGGGATTGGGAGGGGTATAAAGAAGAGCAAAGATTTAGAAAACTGGACATTTGAGAAACATCAGGAAGTTAAATTGACAGGGCATGATGCCTGATCCGCCGTGAGTGGTGAGAAGGAAGGAGGTGTCAAAAATTACCCTCCAGCTACTGGGTAGTTAGAAGTATTGATACTGAAAATGCAAGGGGGTAGAGATGGAGGCGGTCAAAAGATCACTTTTAGATATAATGAATTTCGAATGCCTATGAGTCATTCAAATAAGAGATAGGTTTCAAGGAAACAAGAGAAGCATGTTATAAAGAAGGGAGTGGTCTATTGTGTTAACTTCTTCAAGGAGTTAGGAGGATGTCATGGAATGAACTGAATCCCTCAAAAAATGTGTGTAGCAATTTGACTGAGCCACGTTTCCCAGTACTGCGTGGTTTTACTATATGTTGTAAATCCTGACTCTGTGATGTTAATGAGGGAGCTGCAGTTGTGTTGGAGGGGCAGCACTCAGTGTGCAAGACGGTACTGTACCTTGAGGCAATCTCTTGGGATATAAAGGAGAGGGAAGTAGCAGAGAATTAAGGGCCTCAAACCAGCAGAGGCAGTGCTGGGAGCAGAATGCTTGCTTTGGACTCTGGTCCCCTGTGCCTCAGAAGCTCCCAGTCTAGGGGGAGATCGGTCACAAGGACCTTCCTCCAAAGCTAACAGAGAAAGCCTTCTCCTGGAGCTGATACCCTGGATTTGGATTTTTAACCTACTTCTCTGGGAGAGCATAAATTTCTCTTTGTTAAAGCCCCTGCTTGTGGTATTTCAGTTATAGCAGCACTAGATGACTGAGACAGATGAGAACTGAAAGATGCCTCCTGGATTTGGAAACATGGTCATTACTGAGAACTATAGCAAGAGCAGTCGTAGTGGAGTGGTGCTGAAGAAACTACATAGATTGGCTTGAAGAGTAAATGGGGGGCAAAGTAATTAAGACTGCACATAGGAAACTTAACAATATTTGGTATGAAAGTAAGTAAACAGAAAAACTGAGCAGGACTGTGGAGCCAGGGGAAGATGTTTTAAGTTATGAGATGTTTGGTCATTTCTGAAAGC
Source organism: Heterohyrax brucei (assembly GCA_028571685.1). NCBI lineage: Eukaryota > Metazoa > Chordata > Mammalia > Hyracoidea > Procaviidae > Heterohyrax > Heterohyrax brucei. The sequence goes on along the minus strand of CM053143.1, from coordinate 112,450,206 downwards.
AAATGGATAGATTCCAGTAGACAGAAATGTAGATGAAAGAAAAATAATGTACTAGTTAGGATAATAATAACTGCTATGACAGTTAACCCCAATAACCTATAATGAGTCAAGTGCAATGGAAGTTTTTTTTCTCAGTCTCATGAACTTCGAAACAGATGTTCTTAATGACAGGTGGGTCTCTTCCAAGTGATGATCCAGAGACCCAGGTTCCATCCATCTCGTAAATTCTGTTTCTTTAGCACGTGGTTTCCAAGTTTGTTATGCTGCTCTTATCAGGTAAGCAGAAGAGGGAGGAACTGTTTTTTTAAAATATTTAGTCAAGACACGACCTCTATCACTTCCAGTCATACTATGTTGACAAAAACTAGTCACAGTGTCGTATTTAAAGGCCAGAGAGATGAGAAAATGTTGCCTCTGGCTGGGTAGCCACTTCCCAGCCACAACTGTATGCTATGGGATGAGAAGCTTGAGTGTCGGAGGACAATGACAGCTGCCACAGGCAATAATCAATTGAACATGTTCTCTGAGAAGGCAGGACAGAGAGGGATCCAGAACGTGTGTGCCTTTGAAAGGAGGAGGGACAGATCCTCCGTTGTAGGAGAAAGAAGAGAAAAAGGGGGCTTCTGTCTTTATCAAGCAGCACTTACAGTGAGTGCCAGCGGAGGAACAGAATCAGGGTAACAGGAATTGCAACCTGGCTCTGCACAGATTTGGAGCCCCTGCCTGTTACCCAGAATTTGGCTGAGGAAGATGGACTACAACTCACTCTGTTTTGCAAGAAGTTTTACTAACAGGAAGGAATCAATAGGCTGATAGACACAGCCAGGATGAGCCAGGCCTGAAGAAAGTTAAGATGAATTCCTCTGGAGACTATTCTATATTACTTCTCGCCTCTGTCATAGTAATTTAAAAGAAAAACTCAGCAAGAATGAGGTTTTATCTCAAAATGAAATCATCCGAAAGCAATGCCAAAGGTCTCGCCCTCACTTGAATGTAATAGCATAAAAAACAAACTGAAAACATTTACTAAAAGTAATATAGGGGAGGAGGCCAAAAAGATAACAACTTGTTTTCTGCCTTGCGAGAGCCAAAGGAAAGCTGATCACTGGCTTGTCAGGTTAGCCGGTTTTGGTGTCACCAGTGGAGGTGAAGTCGGTGGTGCAAATTTAAGAAGCTTTGCCTTACAAAGCTTCACTATCTTGGCTCTCAGACAAGAAAGAGAACTTGTGACAGAAAGGAATACTCTAGAAAGAATTTCAATGAAGTACAACTGGAGCAAAAACAATAAGTTGCCAAGATTCCTTGGAGCGTGGACAGAAGAGCTTGGCATGTGTAGTGAATGTCATCAGCCAAGAACACAGCCTTGATTGGTAGCTGTGGCGCCGACTGCCCACGTGGTCCCCTGGGCTAGCTTCCTGGTGAGCACTGTTTGGTGAGTGCCAATCAGTTCCTCTTCTCTCTGTTTGCTGTTTTTAACTCCCTCCAAATGATTCCCACAGAACTCTTTCCCATCCTTGGCATGACGATAAATATGATTTACTAAGATGTCATTGTTTAGTTTTGTAAAAACGCTTCCTTCAAGGCTACAGAGCAACGTTAAAGGTAGGAGATGTAGAATGGTTCAGCCCCTTTGGAAAGTGATTTAGCAATTTCTAGCAGCTCCACATGTAAAAGACCTGGGAGTATGCTCCCAGAAACATTATAGGTGAGAAAACACTATGGGCAGTTCTGCTTTGTCACATGGGGTCGCTATGAGTTGAAATCAATTAGCAGCACTTAACGACAACAACCTTATAAACCCACAGTTTATCTCCTGAGTTTTTATCCAATAGCAATGGAAACATATGTTCACACAAAGACTTCTATACAAATGTTCTTGGCGGCCTTATTGATAATATTCCAGACTGGAAGTATCCATCACTCACAGGAGAACAGATAAAGAAATTTTGTTATATCCATACAGTGGAATACTATTTGGCAATAAAAAGAAATGTTCTATTAAGAAATGCAGTCAGATGGATGAGTGTCAAAAATATTACGTTGAAAACCAAACAATAGTTTAAGTAGTAAAGAAGGTCTGCCTTGAGCGTTATGCTCTCTTAAGAACTGTCCACATTGGAGCAAATTGACAACAGCTGTTTGAAAGATTGGCTGGAAAGGAAGCTTAGAGGCCAGTGAGTTTGTTAATGAGGGAGGAACAATTTAGAGAAGGAGGGTGAGAATGGTTGTACAACTTGAAGAACATAATCTATGTCAGTGAATTGTACATGCGGAAATGGTGGTATGTTCTGTGTATATTCTCAGCAACAAAACAACAAAAAACAAAATACTTAAAAAAGAAATATGTTGAGTGAAAAAAAGCCACATACACACACGAAATCGTAGGCGTGATTCTGGGATGATAAAAATGTTCTATATCTTATTTGGGGTGGTGGTTGCATGGCTGTATAAAGTCATCAAAAGTCAGTCTAACTGTACACCTAAGCTTAATGCTTTTTTGTTGAATGAAAATTGTACTTCAAGAAAAATAAAGAATCCTCTTTTATAGAATGCAGTTCATGTACCCTTTGCATATTCTCACACTTCAGGTGTTCAAAATGTTTTTTGTGTCCCATTTCATACCTTACAAGGTAAAGAGCAGAATACGTAAAGGCGAACAGCAACAGGGGTAGATGACAAACTCAAGCCAAAAGACTTGACAAACTGGCTAAGTGTTGGGCCAAACCAGATGGTGCAATGGTCAACCTCTGTCAGCTGTGTTTTTGCCAACAACAGACAGCTCTTTGAGTGTAGCCTGGATCGGCATCAATGCTGACTGCAGCCATGCTAGTGGAAATAGCTAATTAACACATACAAAGTTTTATTTTTCTAGTAATTAAAGTTCAGCATTTGAATCCTGCAGCCATGCTGGCTCCTGAGGTTTACGTGGAGAGAATTTAGCAGGAGTTGACCTCTTTAGTAGAGGGATACAAAAATCATCTGTGCAGTCATCCTTGACTGCTGCTTGTGTGGGATCACATCACTTCCTTCCCTGAATTACATTGCATTTCTAAGCTGTGCCTTACAATCTAACTTTTTACTTTATATGTAGGACATTGGTTTTTAGAAAGGCAACATACTGGAATGCATGCAAGTAATGGTCTTTTTCATCAGAGGGACCTGAGTTCAAATTCTATCTCATCACTTACTTTCTGTCTAAATATGGGGAAATAGCCATAAGTTAGTAGGTTATATAACCTTGGCTAACATCCAAGAGGAAAGAGAGAAGAGGGACATATACGTGCCAAGCTTACCAATCAGTAATTTCACCCTTCTGAGGTTGAGAGCTGGTGGCACAGTGGTTAAGTGGTCTGTCTGCTACCCAAAAGATTGGCAGTTCAAATCTGCCAGGTGCTCCTTGTAAGCTCAATGGGATAGGTCTACTCTGACTTACAGGGTTGCCGTGAGTTGGAATTAATTTGAAGGCAGTGGGTTTTTTTTTTTTTTGGCTTTAGGGGGAAGAGCTGCAGCTGCTAACTTAAAGTTCAGCATTTGAATCCACTTGGTGCTCCTTGGAAACCCTATGGGGCAGTGCTACTCTTTCCTATAGGGCCCCTGTGAGGCAGAATTGACTGGAAGGCGATGATCAGGATAATGAAGGAGCCCTGGTGGTGCAGTGGTTATGAGCTGAGCTGCTAATTGAAACTGGTGGTCAGAATCCACTGGCCGCTCTGTGGGAGAAAGATGTGGCTGCTTCTCTCAAAATCTGCAATCTTTGAAACCTTACAGACCTATTCTACTCTGACACACGTGCACTCACTATGAGTCAGAATTGACTCCATAGCAAAGCATTTGGTTGTTGTTTGTTTGTTTGTTTTGCATGGTAGAGTGAGCAGTGGTTAGGTATGGGCCAGGACTATTGTGCTAATAGAAAGGAAATAACAGGAGTAGGAATGAAGCAGTCACCCCCTCACAATTTGTGTAAGATCTCACCATTTTCAAATTTATTTCATCTACCTTCTCTACTCTGAAGTAGGTGTTATAATTGACACTTTACAAATATGGAAACTGAGATTCAGAACTGCTGTTCATACCAAAGTACAGCTGATAATAAGCATAACCCTAGTTCCTATCTTTGGTCCAATATATATACATACACACCAAGACTTTTTTTTTTTAACTGCATTTCTGGACACTGTGATGTAGTGGCTGTCAGCCAGAAGATTGGCAGTTCGAATCTACCAGATCCTCCTTGGAAGTCTTGTGGGGCAATTCTACTACTTTGTCCTATAGAGTGAGCAGTGGGTAGTAGGTTTGGGTTTTGTTATTATCGTTGTTTCCATAAGTGAACTAAAAGGTTTTAATGATTTTTGATGATTTCTCACGTGAGCAAATATTTTTAACTGTTTTACTGAAGAATTAAATATGTGTAGAAAGATGCACAGGTCATAAGAGTGTATCCTGATGGCCTTTTTACAATTTGGATGTATGCATGTAGTCAACACCCAAACGTGACCATTTACAAATACATAAGGAAAAAGGCCAACAAGCTAATAAATTTTTAAAAAGTACCATGAGTGTAAGTAGTTCACACTAGTGGAAATAGCTAATTAACACATACAAAGTTTTATTTTGCTAGTAATTACGTAACTTGAGAATCAATTCTCACAATACCTCCCAAGACCATCCTGACTCTGCACCCGTTTTGGTCAGAACTCCCCTAAGAGTGACCATATCCTGTCTTCTGACCCCAAGATCAGTTTTGTCTGTTTCTGAATTTTACATAAGTGGAATCATGTGTCCGGCTGCTTTTGCTTCATTTTGTGAGATTCAGGCACATTGATGTCGTTCCTTCATTCTCACTGTTACATCTGTTCTCACTGGGAGGACACAGCACCATGGATCCACCCATTCTGACTTTGATGGCATCTGACTTGTTCCCTGGTCAGAGTTTTTACGATTAGTGCTGCTATTCGCGTTCCCATGAATGTCTTTTGGTGACCTAATAGATATATTTCTGGTGTGTAAATACCTGTAAGTAGAATTTCTAGGGAAGAGCCCTAGTGGTACAGTGGCTAAGCACTCAGCTGCTAACCCAAAGGTTAGCAGAGGTGGGTGGTTCAGTGGCAGTCTGCTTCTGGAAGGATTACAGCTGTGGAAGCCTTGCGGGGCAGTTCTACTCTGGACTGTGGAGTCGCGGCAAAGCAGAACAGACTCAGCTTCCATGCGTGTTCTGTTTTGGCTAGGCCCTGAGTGATGGAAGCATTTACGTGCTGGACTGCTAACCAAAGGGCTGGCACTTTGAAGCCCTCTAGAAGAGCCAAGGAAAAAAGGGCTTGATGATCTGCTTCTGAGAGGAAGGCAGTTCCACTAAGAAACACATGTAGTAGCTGTGGGTTGAAATTGACTTGATGGCAACTGGAAAAAAATAAAGAAAAACTCGGCAACTTCTCTGTTACTTGAGTTTTATTTCCTTTTACACAGTGGCTGAGATACTTTCCACTTTTTTTGATATACTTCAAATTATCTATCCTACAAGGATTTCTAGTGAGTTCTTATCTCTTACAGCTGGCTTTTTTTTTTCTTTCTCTTTTGCTTTCAGTCACTCATGTGAGAACATCATAGCCACCCCTTAGAGGGCCCCCTTGGAGGGACTCCTGCAGCATTTGTATTGAGCTCCCAACCACGTGGATGTCGACCTCACATGTATTCTCAGGGTCCCCAGGTTGGCATGTCCTCCTCTGTCTATTCTAGTCTTACTAACACTTCTCCTGGGGTCGGTTCTGCTCCCATTTTTTCACTACACCCTAAAAACTATATGCCAGAAACTTCACATTAGTCTTACACCCTACACGATAACCTTACAGGTAAAGAAACTGAGGTACAGGCAGTGTCATGGATTGAATTGTGTCCCCCTCCCCCCAAAAAATGTGTGTACAATTTGGCTGGGCCATGATTCCAGGTATTTTGGCATCGTCTTCCATTATGTGATTTCCTTATGCTGTAAATTCTAATCTCTACTGCAATTAATAAACTGGATTATGTTAAAGAGGATTAGGGTGAGACCATGACACCTTTCCAGAAAACCCTGGTAGTGTAGTGGGTTAAGTGCTATGTCTGCTAACCAAAAGGTCAGCAGTTCTAATCCACCAGGCACCCCTTGGAAACTCTATGGGGCAGTTCTACTCTGACCTCTAGGGTTGCTGTGAGTGAGATCCAACTCTACGACAGTGTGGGTTGGTTGGTTGGTTTTTAATGACAGCTTTCCTAAGGTCATCTTCCTGCTTCAATGTAAAGACAATTTCTCTGGAGTGTGGTTTGTACCACCTTTGTCCTAAAAGAGATAAAAAGAAAAGGAAGGAAGCTGAGAGCTGAAGATCTCATACCATCAAAAACACAGTGTCGGGAGCAGAGCTCGTCCTTTGGATCTCAAGCTGCTGTGCAGAGATGCTCTCAGACCAAAGAAAGACTGATGCAACAGAAGGTGCTTCCTCCAGAGCCGACACAGAGAGAATGTGTTCCCCTGGAGCTGGAGTCCTGAAATTCAGACTTCCAGCCTATTGGACTGTGTGAGAATAAACTTTTCTTTGTGAAGCCACCTATTTGTGATATTTCTCTTAGAGCAGTATCAGATGACTGAGACAGGCAGGTTAAACAAACTTCCCAAATTTAAACTGTTACTGACAAGAGTCAGGATTTGAATGCAGCGAGTCTGACCACAGAGCTCCTGCTAAATTCAGTGAGGTTACCAACACCTGCAGAGTCCCAGGATGGCACAGAAACAGCATGCTTGGCTTGGAGGCTTGATTCCACCCAGAGGTACCTCGGAAGAAAGACTTGGCAATCTAATTCTGAAACATCACTCATCGAAAACCTGTGGAGCACAGTTGATAGTGACACATTTGGGGTCTCTGTGAACTGGAACGACTTGATGGCAATGGGACTGACCCCTACAGCACCTATTGTCTGTCCCACTCTTCTGGTAATTATATGTAAATTCTTGTATTACTTGTTATCTTTTCACTCCTTTGTTTTTCTTTTAATCACAATAAGAATCCATAGGCTCTTCTCTCTGATTTTGTAGAGCATTTAAAGAGTAGAAATATTGATTGAAAATAAAAGTAGAAACTTAAAACTTCTAAGAACATCATAAAGTAAAAAAGACAGATGGCAAACCAGAAGAACAGAATATATAACCAAGATTTAATATCCTTACTACATAAAAACTTTTACAAATTCATAAGGAAGAAGGCAAACAGTCTAATCTTTTTTAAAACAGTAACATACGAGTAAGCAAATGAACACTAGTGGAAATGGCTAATTAACTCATAAAAAGTTCTACTTCATAATGAAATTAAAATTAAGATGATTTGTCTTCCTTTATAATCTGCTATATTATTTAGGTATTTACTTATTTTGGAAGGAATATGTATTTGCTTTATCCTTTTTAAAAAAAAACAATTTCTATTTTAGGAAAATGGAAGACCGTGTATTGCATATTCTGTGAGCTAATATTAGACTAAACTGAGGAGCTTAAAGGTGGGGGTTAAACAGTTTGGGGACAAAGAATTGAATTTCTAAGAAGCCATTTAGCAGTCCTTCAAAAATTTTTTTGCACTGACCTTATTTATTATTATGGTTAAGTTCAATTTTCTTTTTTAACACACAACTTTCTGACACTGTGTTTCTGGTACAAATTACTGGCAGCTGATGTCTGTCGTTAACCCATTGATGTCAAGCAACTCCGACTCATGGAGACCTCCCTGTAGTTTTCAATGGCTGATCCTTCCGAAGTAGACCACCAGGGCTTTCTTCAGAGACACATCCGGGCGAACTCCACCCATCACCTTGCAGTTCACAGCCCAGCGCGTCGACAATTTGCACCACTCGGGGGCTCCTGGTCCATAGAACTAGGGACCTAATTGTATGAAATGACTTGCTTCAGTCGAGATTCCTCGACTTCTAACTCGAGACTCATAGTGAGTCTGCGTTGGCGGGACTCTCTTAGACTATCAATTGATTACAATAACAAATTATACTAACTGGGCACACTGGGTGCACTTGATGTCCCACCTCAGGTAGTCACATTTTCTTTGCTTTCTGACTATTGCAGCACTAGTAACAATTTGCACTGTCCCCAAGGTCATAAAGCCAAGTGACTGATGCTGTCCCTGGCAACAATTGGTCCCTAATACCACCGACGGTGCCTTTTTTTTCACTTCCACACTCTTATGTCTCTCACTTGTATCCTCTATTGGTACCTAGGAACCTAGTAGGTACCCACTCTTGGCACACTGCCTCACTGCTCAGACTGCTGGTGGTGAGTACCACAGGTTTATTCCTGCCCAGTGCCTCAGCTGCTGTCTTGGGATCCAGCTTTCTCAGAGATGGCTAGAAGGGCCAGGCGACATTGTCCCAGAATGCCAGGATCATGTCTTATTCTTCTTTGTATCTTAACACTTGGAACAAGGAATCCCTAACAAATAGTAGAAGCTCAGCAAATGTTTGCTAAATTAATTAATGGAGGACTAGAATAGTCCAATGACTTGTCCAGGACACTAGTTATAGAACGAGACTAGAATCTTGGCTCCCTAAATCCTTTATCAGTGTTTATTTAACTCTACCACACTAGGATTACATTCACCTCCTGCAAGAGAGGAAAAATGATTTAAGATGTAGAATAGGGAAGAGCGAGAGTATACAGATGTGAAAGCACAATAATTTTAAGTAAAATTTGAAGTTAAATTTGTAAGCGCCATATTACAAGACTGGAGCTGATGTTTTCCTGAGCCTAAGGGGGTCTGCCATGAGGGAAATAAACTATACTCATGAATAAATCATCCAAATTCTCATACCTGAAACAGGACTGGCAAACCCTCGACTCTGGACATAGTGAAAGTAGCTCAGAATACCTCTTTCTAAAATTTAAAAATGATCACTCAACCCTTAGCCCACTTCCAGCTGTCAAGCTTTTCCATCTCATTTGAATAATAAATATAATGCTCACCCATCTATTCCAGAAAGATAAATGTCTCTTAAGAATTTGCTATTGTTATTGTTGCCATTACTTTAAATATCCTAGGTGAGTCAAGCATATTAAACATTATTTTGATAATTTAATTAGCATTGGTCAAATAATACTCAGAAACCCTAATGAAAATTCCAGTAAGAAATTCATCTTCAATATATGCCTTTGTTGTGCATTTTTTATGAGGTGTGAACAGAAGTGTAGGGAAGAGAAAACGGGTTAAGAGACCATTTGTTTGCACTGCCTAGGCTGTAAACCACCAGAAGCAGAGACAAAAAGTGACTAAGAGGGGGTGTCAGTGACAGATGCACGTATGCTCCCACTGAGTCCAACAAAATGTTCCTGGAGATGACCTTTACTCAGGAAGAAATCAATATAGAGAGCTATAAAAAATGTCCCGTAATCCCCTCATTGGAAAATAACTACAAGATAACATTTTAATATGTCATCCAGTCTACTTCAACACAACAGAAGCATTCTTAAGAAATCGCCAAGTATCAAAAATGTTATAAAGAAACAGATAGCACTGGCTGATGCTGAGGACGGGTGGCTGGGGAACAGGAGTAGGAGGGATAGTTTTCATTGTACAAGTACTATCATGGACCTTTAAAATACTGTCCTTTATAAATGCATCTCCTATGAGAAATAAATAAAATTAAAATTTAAAACCAAGATATTAAAAAACATTTTAATGGGTACAGAGAACTTCCAGACTCAAAACACAGAGTTTTCCCTACAGTAATTTCATTAATTAATGTGTTTTCATAACCATAAATATATTTGGTTATTAAACCGAACCAGTTGCCACTGAGTCTATTCAGACTCACAGGGACTCCATGTGTGCCAAGGTAGAACTATGTTCGATAGAGTTTTAACTTTTTTCATTGTGTTTTAAATAGAAGTTTACAAGTCTATCAAGTTTTCAATGATCAGGTTTTTGGAAATAGTTGCCAGGATTGTTTTGCAAGGTGCTTTTGCATGGATTTGACCCTCCAAGCTTTCTGTTGGTAACTAGAAGTGTTAGTTGTTGCCCCACCGAGGGGCTCCATTTGGTTACTGACAACTTAGAAAATGTGGTAGGTCAAAGCCTCCAGAACAAACACAAACTCTTCCTTCCACGCACTGAATCCTTTGATTGCTGTGTTCAGTACCTGTGTCTCCCATATCACCTTTGGGCTTGCCTGTGCAGTTCTCTGCAGAACAGTCCATAAGAGCTAAGGGTAAGCAACAGTTTTTCTTCGATTTTTATGATGCTAGTTTCCAATCAGTTCTAGTTAATTACCAACAGTGGCTCATGTGACTACATTCCTTACTTAGCTAATTGTGCTGTATCCAGTTCTTGTATGGATGCTTTAACTGTAGGAGAAATGCCGGTACAATTTTCCAAATGTTGTCTCAAGGGATGCATCTACAAATTTTACATAGATGTTATGTTTGTTGTGTTTGTACAAGAAATAAAAATCTGATCGTAATAAACTACTTTGGAAGTTTCGTTTGGTTTGTGTTGTTTTCACCTAACAATACATTATGAAATTTGTATAGAACTACATTATAACTGTAATTCATCAAATTGCACTTTATGTACCCGAAAGGTGTAACCAATCCACTTTGCATGGGTATTTATTGTATTTAAAAAATATTAACACTTTGAGAAGTTGCTTTGCTTTATTAAACAGGGGTTGTGGTAGTATTCTCAGTATCTTTACACTGTTAGTTTATGAACCATTAACACGAAGGTCATTCCATCACCATTTAAAGACAGATACTAAGGTCAAGGGAGAGTGTCTCGATGGTGTAAGCAGTTAATGCACCCAGCTGCTAACTGAAAGGTTAGAAGTTCAAGTTTACCAGATGTGTCTCAGAAGAAAAGCCTGGTGACCTATTTCTTAAAAATCAACTGTTGAGAACCCTGTGGAGTACAGTTCCACTCTGACACATGGGATCACAACAGATTGGACTGACTCGAAGGAAACAAAGAAAAAAGAAAGGCCAATGAAGACAGGACAATTACAGGCCATAGCAACTCCAGCAGATACTGCCTTTGTGCAAGCTGTAACAAATGCAAGAGTGAGGAGGGAAAAGTATCAGGTTTCAGGTCCACCCAAAGAAGGCAGGACAACCCTGGTGGCTTAAGTGCTACAGCTGCTAATGAAAAGAGAGTCACTTCAAATCCACCTTGTACTCCTTGCAAACTCTATGGGGCAGTTCTCTGTAGTCTTGTAGGGTTACTCTGAGTTGGAATCAACTCGATGGCAATGGGTTTTGATTGGGTTAAAGAAGGAGTTGTGCATGACTCAGCATCCTCAGATCTACTCTAAATAAAACCTTTTCCTTAGATTGGGATTCAAGTCCCTTCAATCCAAGCATGATTTACTTAATAAGCACAAAGCACTGTGCTCCAAGAGAGAGCTGCAAAAGATACTAGATCACGCTAATTTTCCAGGACAGTTGCAATCTAGTCCGGAAGACAAACACACAAAAAGAAGTATGATACAAGGAAGACACGTAAGTACGGCAAAAGAAGGAAAACACAGAAGAATAGATTAGATTGGGTAAAGGAGTCCTAGGTCAGGCCAACAGGTATAAACACTAGCTGAAAGGTCGGTGGGTCAAGCCAGCCCAGAGGTGACATGGAAGACAGTCCTGATAGTCAGCTTCCAAAAAGGTTACAGCCTGGAAAATGCCATGCAGCAGTTTCACTCTGCACATGGAGAGATGCCGTGAGTCAGAACTGATTCAGCAGCAACTGTGACAACAATCAAGGAGCATTTCAATTACTCCTTGAAGAGTACGTGGGAATGCCACCAGGACAAGAGGGAGGAAGGGCTCTGGGAAGTAGCAACAGTCTAAGCTGTTGAAGCAGTTTGATCGATTCAAGCTGCTCAGAGATGCCAGAATCTTGCCTCGTTCTCAGTGTCCTCTGCGTTCTCCCTTCTTGGGGCAGCTGTGTTTCTGGGCATGTCCGGTGGATCTTCAGACTTTACAGACCGGTTGTGCAGAGTCAGGCATTTCAATAAAGAACAAGATGCCAGGTAACAACAAGAAGTCTGTTTGTTGCTTGCCAAGAGCTTGGAGGCCTGGGTGGTATCCCAGTCTTAAAAGAGGCAGAAGGATATTAAAGGGAACCTCCCAAAGAAAAATCTGGATGGAATTATTGATACAAATAATACTACATAGTGATCCAATCCGTGCAGGTGCACACAGGCTGAGAAGGCTACTAGTCACTCTTAAATCAGATGAATTAACTGTTAAAACAAACCAAAAAACAGTTGTCCTCGAGTTGATTCTGACTCCTGGCTACCTTTCTTCCTAGGTGTTTTTTAGAAGCCCAACACATTACCTGTTTGCACCACCAAGGGACTCCACACTACAGAAGAGAAAACAGAGATAAATCTCAGTCCATGCTGAACTAAACAGAAAAAGCGGTGAGGTGTAAACAGGAAATGACTCCGTGGTAGTGAATTCAAGAGTATAACTGAATCAGCAAGCCAGGCACCAGTGATGGGTTTGAGGTGTTCTGGGGAAGATAGAGCTAATTACAAGCTGATATAAGTTAAATCCCAGGCCACGGAAAGGCTCCAGAGCTCAGAGGAGAGCTCACCTGGATCACCCACACCAGGGTCACAGGTTTTCCCCCAGCTCAACTAGTACTCAGCATCCCGAGGCCTTTGCCTAATCCCTCACATCTGACCACTTGTTCTAGGCACAAGACACAGAATATTTAAGGGACCTCACAGAGCCAAGTACTGAAATGAACTACCCACTGATCAAAAGAGGTCTGGGTCAACTCAGGGATTCCTTGTTTTGATCTTCACTTGCTATTCTAAATAAAATTTTAAACATACGATTATAAAAACAATTACCTAATGGAAATTGTAGAAAGCACAAAAATGTGTAACATAGGAAAGATACTACCAATAAACTCTTACTACCACACTTACTCATTTGCCTACCTCTACAAGGTCTGACAATTAAGTCCACAAACTTAAGTGTTCTAAGTGCTACATGCATCATTGCTGAATATCACTGCAGACCCCTTTGAAGTCCTCCACTTGGGAAGCCATGCACTGATGCCAGCACCTAGTCTACCCTTCAAAACAATTTTGGAGCTCTTTCTGGAATGGCCACTGCACACTGTGACAAGGTGGCATGTTTGTGAACTTAATTGTACAGTTGTCTTTGAAGGAGGTTTTAGCCAGTAAACAAAGAACTGTATTGGAACATGCTGCCTCCTCACCTGATCTGGCCCCTAATGACTTTTCTTTACTGAGAGACAAAAGAAATATTGAAAGGAAGACATTTTGATGCCGTTCAGAACATTAAGGATAATTTAACGACAACTCTGATGGCCATTCCAGAAAGAGTTCCAAAATTGCTTTGAAAGGTGGATTAGGTGCTGACATTGGTGCATAGCTTCCCAAGGGAAGTACTTTGAAGGTGACTGTAATGACATTCAGCAGTGAGGTATGTAGCACTTTTTCTAGGATGAGTTCACAGACTTAGCTGGCAGACGTTGAATACACACGTGCATCTGTCTTTGCTTCTTTAAACTCACAAAACCAGAAAACGAAACCCTTTGCTGTTGAGTCAATTCTAGCTCACGGTGATCCCACAGGAGACAGTAAAGCTGCCCTGCAGCATTTCTAAGGTGAGCCTGGTGAATTCAAGCTGCTCACTTTTGGATCAGCAGCCATTGCTCTTAACCACTACGCCACATGGTTTTCATTTAAACTCACAGCACCCAAATTTGTATCTCCAGCCCCAATTTCTCCACTATACTTTGATTTGATATCCGGTAGCTTATGTGTTATTTCTATTCAGATATCGGGTGTCATCTCCAGCTTAGTCAGATAGACACCAAACTGTTGATCTTCGCAGACTACCTCTCCCTGCAGTCTTCTGAACACAAGTTAACGGCAACATTGTCCTTCTGTTTTCTCATGCCAAGAACATTGCAGCCCTTTTGACCCTTCTCTTTCGCATCCTGTATCCAATTCATCAGCAAATATTTGCATCGTTTCTCACCAGATATTTGCCAGAATCTCCTAATAGGTCTTCCTGCTTTTAAGGCCATTTTTCAACATGATATTCAGGATGGTCCACTTTCAATTCAAGTCAGATGTCACTCCTCTGCTCTGACCCACCAAAACTGTCCATTTCAGGAAGTGTAAAAGACAAAGTCCTTGTAACGGCCATGCAAAACCTGCCCTCTCCTTCCCCCTCACCCATCGCACTTTATGTCCCACTTGGCTCTGTTCTAGGTACACTGCTCTTCTTGTGTTCTGTGAGCATGACCAACACTTGCCTGCCTCAGGGCGTGCGTGCTGCCTCTGCTGCTCCTCCCCAAGATTCCTGCCTGACCTGCTCCCTTCCCTCATCCCGATCTTCACTCCGTCTTAGGAGACTTTTTCTGACCTCCACAGTTAACCGCAAACGCCTGCCCCCAGCACTCAGTCTTTCCTTTTCTACTTTATTTTCCTCTGTCATGCTTCACACTCACTAACAGACCATGTTTTTTTAATTACTGCCCACTCTTTACTAACAGGAAGCCGTGGGGATTAAGTGATACGGCTGCTAAAGAAAAGGTCAGCAGTTGAAATCCACCTTGGAAATTCTGTGGAACAGTTTGCTGTGTCCTAGAGTGTCGCTACGAGTTGAAATCAGCTCAACAGCAATGGGTCTGTTTGTTTACCTGTCTTTCCCTCTGCTAACAGTTTTGTTATCTCTAGCACGTTGATGAGTGCCAAGCACATAGTTGGTGCTTTTAAAACACTTGCTGAATAAAGCCAAAGTAAGCTATGGAATGCTATGAGAAAGCAAAGTCAGGGAATTCTAAGCCAGGATCCTGAGAAAGTGATAGATACCCAGTTGTCTCTACTCAGTGTTCTAACTCTCATTACAGAGTGTTGGCCAAAAGTACATGAAAGAACCAGAGTTACTGCAGGCAAATGCATCTTCTAGGTCCTCTTTGGCATTTTTTGTAAATTTTACACATTGGCAGGATTTAAAATGTTTTGTGTATACTAAAGCAATATAGACGGAGCCCTGGCAGCACAGTAGTTAAGAGCTCAGACCTTTGCTATGGCCACTAACCAGAAGGTCACCAGTTGAAATCTATCAGCTGCTCCTTGGAAATTCTGTGGTGCATTTCTGCCCTGTCCTATAGGGTGCTCTGAGTTGTAACTGACTCAGTGGGCAAGGGGATTTATGGCTCTCACAGAGTCCTGGTGGCACAGTGGTTAAGAGTTTGGCTGGTAATAAAAAGTTCAGCAGTTCGTATACACCAGCAACTGCTTGGAAATCTTATGGGGCAGTTTAACTCTGTCCTGTAGAATCACCATGCATCAGAACTGACTTGAAGGCAATTGGGCTTTGAAGACTTTTCTATTTCCTGGAAATGGAAGTCCTTGCTGGCTGCCCATGTGAAGGACTTTGTTTAAGAGAATCCTGTGTTGCCAGCACAGTCACTTGTCAAGGACAATAGCTCTTGACACAGCATTAATACATGAGAATTGCGATTGCTGCCAAGGAAAGCAAACTCTGATGGTGTGTGCCCTCCTGTGTTGGGGCATCAGCTGAATATCACAGCCTTCTGAAACAGCCTTTCACCAACAGTACATCCAAATGACGACTCAGCAAATTACTAAATGAACTTCTAGGGAGAGGCAACATATGTAATGGAAAAAGAATTTGAATAGGAATGAAGAAACTCTCATTTTAATTGCAATGTTGTGACACTGGTACCTCCTGTAGCTTCCCGGGGCTTCCTTTCATCGCTCATTCATTCACCCGTGCACATACCTAGACACCTATGTGTGCATACCTCCAAGCATTCAACAAATAGTGAATACTGAATTATTTTTAAGGCATTTCATCAAAAGATCTGGGCATTTCATGATTTTGTATTCTATTTACTAGGCATAATAATAGCCCCATCTATCTCAAAGCAACACGATGAGGTGATAACCCAGATTGTAAATGGTAAGTGGAGATAATTATATTTTTGTAGCTTACTTCACGGTCTATTATAAGAATCCATATGAGATAATTATGTGGGCAAACTTTATAAATTTAAAGAATTACGTAAATATGTAGAAAAATAGATACATTGACTAAGATGAAATGTGTGAAACTGAGCTCTGGAACCATTTTTCTGTTATTTTATTGCAAAAGCAAGACTTCCAAAACTAAAAAAAGATTTAGGTTAAATAATTTTCTAGTTTTTTTGAAGAAAACCCACAAATAATAACCAAACCTGTAATTCTCAAGCTACTCTTGTATTACATTAACTTTTAGTAGTTTTAGGGGTTTAGCTTCAAAAATTTAGTGTTAGGGCTGGGAATGGGTGAGTTTCTATCTTATATCTTAACTGATTAGCTACACATAAAAAAAAAAAAGTAAAATTCCAGTGCCTAAAACAAACTAGATATTTGTTGTTCTTACTTTTCTTCACACAAAAGAATCCTGGAAAGAGACAAATTCCCTACCGTCATTTCATGATGTCCTCTGAACCTAGGCTGTCTTTTTTCTCCATTATTCTAACATGTGGCTTTTATTATTAAGGCCGTCTTATGGCTGTTATCTCAGGCTGGGTTCTCTATAGGAGCAAAACTAGAGAAGTGTATACATGTGGGCGTGGGGATGGGTGTGTGTATGTATGTATGTGTGTGTACAGAGAGAGATTTCTTTCAAGGGCCATGATTCCAAGTATTGTGTTATGTTCCTTTATGTTGGAAACCCTGCCTCTATGATGTTAGTGAGGATGATGGGCAGCAGTTGCTGGGGCAGGGCTTAATGTGTGGGATTGTATTGTGCCTTGGGGCAGCCTCTTGGGGTATAAAGGAAAGGGAGGCAAGCAGAGAGTTGGGGACCTAATACAACCAAGAAGCAGTGCTAAGAGTAGAGAACATCCTTTGGAAAGGACCCAGGGTCCCTGTGCATCAGAATTTCCCAGTCCAGGGGGAGATTGATGACAAGAACTTTCCTCCAGAGCCAACAGAGAAAGCCTTCTCTTGGAGCTAATACCCTGAATTTGGACTTCTAGTCCACTGCACTGTGACAAAATAGAATTTCTGTTTGTAAAGCCATCCACTTGTGGTATTTCTGTTAAAACGACACTACATGACTAAGACAGAATTTGGTACTGAGAGAGGAGGGTGCTGTTCTAACAGATACCAAAAATGTGGAAGTCTTTTTAAAACTGTGAATGGGTGGAAGACTCAGAAGAAACTGAAGAGAATTGCTAACATTTGAGAAGGCGCAGATGGTGAGAAGCAGAACAGATGGACAGCCTCAGAACCAGGAGCCAACTCACAGAGTGAGAGAGCTGAATACCTGTGTGCAGGAGGCTTCCTGGTAGAGTGGGGTTCCTCTGGGCACTTCACAGTTGAGCTGGGCTTGCTGACCCACAGAGTGAGAAAGCTGAGTGCCTGGGTGTAGGAGGCTTCCTGGCAGAGTAGCGTGCCTCTGGGCACTTGTCAGTGGAGTCACAGAGCTTTGGAACACATGTCCCAGCAAAGCAGATGCAGGCCTGAGACCCAGGTCATGAGGCCTAAGGAAGCAGAAGATGAAGAAACAAGGAACATAAGAAGTAGAGCTGCCTAGCTCTCAAAAGATATGGCCATGACTTCAGGGGTTTCTGAAGGTGGAGCCATGGCCTCTGGTGTTTCTAAGGGTGGAGTTGCCACTTAGATATGGACTAGGAAAATGGTGTGCCTAAAGCCAAGACAGCAATGTTACTGTCCTAGTGGGCCTAGAAAGCAGACCTGCAGCACAGGGCCAAGTGGCTTCTAGAATCTGGAGAATATGGCCAATACCTAGAGACTGGAGGGCAGGACCATCATGTAAAATGTCTCAGAAAATAGAATACTATTGGCAAAGCCTTGAGGCTGTCGTGTTTGAGGCTGTCGTGTTTGTGTAAGGTGTTCTGTTTTCTTGGTGCCTATTATACCCTTCCCTGCAATTTCTCCCATTTGTAATGGAAATGTCTAACTTGTGATGCCTGTTTTTCCACTGCATTTCAGAAACAGATAACTTGTATTCCAGATTTCACAATTGAAGAGGAATTTCTAGATTTTGGACTTGGACTCAGAGACTTTTGCTATGATGGGGTGAATATGTTTTGCATGTTGCAAGGATGTGATTTTGTGGGTGCCAAAGGGTGGCATGCCATGGATTGAATTGTGTCCCCCCAAAAATGTGTGTAGCAATTTGCCTGGGCCTTGATTCAGGATATTGTGTGATGTTCCTTTATGTTGTAAACCCTGCCTCTATCATGTTAATGAGGGATGATGGGCATCAGTTGTGTTGGTAGGGCAGAACTCAATGTGTAGGATTATATTGTGCCTTGGGGTAGCATTTTAGGATATAAAGGAGAGGGAGGCAAGCAGAGAGTTTTGTACCTCGTGACACCAGGAAGCAGTGCTGGGAGCTGAGGGCATCTTTTGGAAAGGACCTAAGGCCCCTGCACCTTAGAAGCTCCTAGTTCAGGGGAAGATTGATGACAAAGACTTCCTCCAGAGCCGACAGAGAAAGCCTTTCCCTGGAGCTGACACCTGAATTTGGACTTTTAGCCTACTGAATTGTGACAAAATAAAATGTCTCTTTTTTAAAGCAATTCATTTGTGGTATTTCTGTTAAAGCAGCACTAGATGACTAAGACAATCATCTAAAACTGTCCTCATTATTTGGGAACTTAGTTTGTCCTCTGCATGCCACAATAAAAGTCAAATGAGAAACATAGCTCTGGAGTCAGAAGCAAAGTTTTTATTTCTTTAAAAACAACTACATCTAAGTAATGTAAAACCAAGACAAAATAATAATAAAATAAAATAACTAGACTCACTGTTGTTGTGTCTGACTCATGGCGACCCTAGAGGTCAGAGTAGAACTTCCCCTCAGAGTTTCCAAGGAGCACCTGGAGGATTCGAACTGCCAACATTTTGGTTAACAGACATAGCACTTAACCCACTATGCCACCAGGGTTTCCATAAGTAACAAAAGCTTCAATTAAATACACCTTGGACCTTGCTGACAAACAATCTAATTCTTATATGAAATAAAGTTTGAAGAAATTTGAAAACCCTGATATGTTATATGACCTTGGACAAATTAGTTAACCCACCAAGTTATTGTTATTTTATAAATATGAGAGTTATACAGGATAGTAGGGGCCCAGTGCCATTGAGATAATTTCAACTCATAGCAACACTGAAGGATGGGTTAGAGTTTCCATGGAGCACTTGGTGAATTAAAACTACTGGCCCTTTGGTTAGCAGCTGTAGCACTTAACCACTATGCCATCAGAGTTTCCTACATGACATTATTGACACGGTGATCACAAAAAGCTCAGTGGTAGAATTCTCACTTTCTGGGCAAGAGACACAGGTTTGATTCCTGGCCAATGCGCTTCATGCACAGCTCCCATCCATGTGTCAGTGGAGGTTTGTATGTTGTTATGGTGCTGAACAAGTTTCAGTGCAGCTTCCATACCAGGAAGAAGGACTTTCTAGACTAGGAAGGAAGACTCAGTGATCTACTTCTGAAAATTAGCCAATGAAACCCTATGGATCATACTGGTTGGATCTGAAAATGATCATGGGAATGGTGCGGGACAGGGTAGCATTTAGTTCCGTTGTGTGTGTGGGTTGGGGGGTAGTCATCAATCAGGCCAACTCAGCAGCAGCTAACAAGTCACAAAAAAAGTTATTACCATACTATTAAGCAAATGTAAGAAAAATAGCTTACTCATCATTCCCCAAATGGTCAAAGGATTTTATCACTGACTTCCTAAAATACTTTTCCAAAGCTCTCATTTGTAGCTCAGTAGTTGACTTACTCTGATGAGGAAATTAAACTCAATAATCTAAAATGTCCTGTCTGGCTTTAGTGTTCTCCTATTCTAGATCTTATTATCTGTAGACTCCTTTTTTCTTCCTTATGTTGCAACTTATTTGTGGACATTTTGCTGAATGATGGTAAATGGTAAATAACACAGATGGAAATGGAAATACCTAGAGCTTTGTTTAGTAGAATATCATGTATTGATGAAATGGCACTGTAACTTGGCATCCAAGCTAGAATGGTGATTAGAATCTAGCCTGTGGAGTCAAGAGTATTAAATTCAGGTCCTAAGAAGATATCGTACAGGATACTTAACCCATGTTGTTGCTGTTGCTAAGTGCCTTTGAGTTGGTTTTGACTCATAGCAACATTATGTACAACAGAATGGAACACTGTCTGGTCCTCTATCGTCCTTGCAGTCATTGTTATACTTGAGGAGCCACTGTGCCAGTTCAGTTCACTGAATGTCTTCCTCTTTTACAGTCATCCTCCAACTGAGCAAGCCAATCCAGGTATTGATGTTTCCTGATAATGCATCCAAAGTACATATGTAGTCTCACCATCCTTGCTTCTAAAAAGTGTTCTAATTGTACTTCTTCTAGAGACACATTTGTTTGTTCTTTTGGCAGTCCATGGTTCATTCAGTACTCTTTATCAACACCATTATTCAAAAGCTTCAAGTATTTTTCAATGCCCAAATTCATTGTTCAGCAGTTCTCATGCCTATGAGGTGATTAAAAACATTATGGCTTGGATCAAGTGTGTATAAAGTAAGACAGTTAGGTTCGTGAACTCATCCTAGAAAAAGTGCTACATATCTCACTGCTGAATATTATACTACGATCACCTTGGAAGTACTCCCCTTGGGAATTTATGCATCGATGACAATGCCTAGTCCACTCTCCAAAGCAAGTTTGAAATTCTTTCTGGAATGGCCATTGCACATGGTGGCAGGGTGACAAGTTTGTGAATTTAATTGTATAGTTGTCTGTGAGGGAGTTTTTAGCCAGTGAACAAGTAACTGTATTGGAACACCCTCCTACTCACTTGATCTGGCCCCCAATGACTTTTTTCTTTACCTGAAGATAAAGGAAATATTGAAAGAAAGACATTTTGATGACATTCAGGACATCAAGGGTAATACGATGACTGCTCTGGTGGCCATTCCAGAAAATGAGCTCCAAAATTCCTTTGAAGGGTGGACTAGACACTGGCGTTGGTACATAGCTTCCCAAGGGGAGTACTTTGAAGGACTCCATAGTGACATTCAGCAATGAAGTACATAGCACTTTTCCTAGGACGAGTTCATGAAATAACTGGCACAACTCTTACTCATAATTTATTACTATCCTATCATGAATTAAATTGAATTGCCCCCCAAACTGTGTGTAGTAATTGGCTGGACCCCCATTCCTAGTATTGTATGTTGTTCCTGCGTGTTGTAAATCCAGCCTTTATAGTGTTAATAAGGGAGGACAGGCAGCAGTTGCGTTAGCAGGGCAGCACTCAGTGTGTAGGATTGTGTTCTACCTGAGGCAATCTATTGAGATATAAAGGAAAGGAAAACAAGCAGAGACCTGGAAACCTCTTGCCATCAGGAAAGCAGCAGTGCCAAGAGCAGAGTATGCCCTTTGGACCTGGGTTTGCTGTGCCGCAGGAGCTCCCAGTCCAGGGGAAGATTGACAGCAAGGACATTTACCACAGGCAACCCAAGGAAGACTTCATCTGGGGCTGACACCCTGAATTTGGACTTGTGGTCCACTAGACTGGAACAAAATAAAGCCATCTACTTGTGGTACGTCTGTTATAGCAGCACTAGATGACTGAGATAGATTTCCACAGACAATGCCTTTCCACAGCCAGTAAAAACACAGGTAAACATCTTTCTTATATTGTCTACTTTCAGCCTAGATGCATGTGACATCAGCAATGATGTCTCTGATTCCATGTCCTCTTCTGAATCTAGCTTGACTTTCTTGAAGTTCCCTGTAGAAGTACTGCTGCAGCTGCCTTTCGATGATCTTTAGCAAAATTGTACTTTAATTGTACATTAATGATAATTTTTACATTCAGTTTGATCACCTTTCTTTGGAATAAGCAACATAAATGTGGATCTCTTTGAGTCAGTTGGCTAAGTCGCTGTGTTACAAATTTCTTGGCATAGATGAGTGACCACTTCCAGCACTTACATTCATTTGTTGAAACCTCTCAATTGGCATTCCGTTAATTCCTGGAACCTTGTTTTTTGCCAATGCCTTCAGTGAAAATTGGACTTCTTCATTCATTATCATTGCTTCACAATTGTATGCTGCCTCCTGAAATGGCTGTACATCGAGCAAACTCTTTTTGGTGTAACAGCTCTGAGTGATCCTTCCATCTTCTTTTGATGCTTCCTGCGGAGAATCGTTCAGTATTGCAACTTGAGGTTTAAATTTTTCTTTAGTTCTTTCAGTTTGAAAAACACTGAGCATGTTCTTCTCTTTTGGTTTTCTAACTCGAGGTCTTTGAACATGCCATTATAATGCACTACTTTGTCTTCTCAAGCAGCCGCTTGAAATAATCTGTTCAGCTGTTTTGCTGCATCATTTCTTCCTTCACTTTAGCTACTTAACATTAAAGAGTGAGTCTGAGTCCCTTCTGACATTCCGTTTGGTCTTTTCGTTCCTGTTTTTTTAAAATGATCTCTTGCTTTCTTAATGTATGATGTCATTGATGTCGTTCTACAACTTGTCTGGTCTTGGGTCATTAGTGTTCAATGTGTCAAATCTATTCTTGAGATGGTCTCTAAACGCAGGTGGCATACACTCATTTCATACTTTGACTCTTGCAAATTTCTTCTAACTTGACCCTTAGCAAGTTCTGTAACTTCATTTAACCTCAGAAACTTTATCCATAAACTGGGGGTGGTAATAGTTGTGAGAATTAAATGATGTTACCTATAAGATATTGTGCTTGGTGGAAAGCATGTAGTAAATGTTACCTATACTATAAACAACCCAGTGGTATAGTGGTTAGTGCTCAGCTGCTAACCAAAAGGTCAGTGGTTCAACCCGCCAACTGCTCCAAGGGAAAAACATCTGGTAGTCTGCTTCCATAAAGATTACAGCCTTGGAAACCATGCAGTGGAGATCTACTCTGTCTTATAGGGTCGTTGTGAGTTACAACCAACTTGGTGACAGTAGGTTTGGTGAGTTTTATATTACTAGCCATCACTGTTAAAAGAGGCATCTCTGTATATCAACAACGACAGAATTTCCCTGAATTTGGAGTCCATTTATTTCAAGTAATGCTTATATTTGACTGAATACATACAGTTCTAGTACAATAGAATAGCTTGAAATGATTATAACAAGACTTAGCTTTTCAGTAGGAAAATTGAGACTTGGCAACATGTTTATAATATTTATTGTATCCTTGTTGCTGTCAGGTTGACCCCGACTCATGATGAGCCCATGCACAGTGGAATGAAATGCTGCCTGGCCCTGTCTCATCGTTTTAAGTCCAGTGCCATCCAGAGCTGAGGATCGGACCATTGTGATCTCTGGGGTTTTCACTGGCTGATTTTCACAAGTAGATCACCAGGCCTTTCTTCCTACTCCATCTTACTCTGGAATTGTCACTGAAACCTCTGCAGCCTAACAATATGCAGTCCTCCACTGACAGACAGGTAGTGGCTGTGTTTGAGGTGCACTTGCTAGGAACTGGATCCAGGTCTTCTGGATTCTGCAGTTCACTGCAAATAGAGATGAGTCCCTAATTACATTTGTTTTGTCTCCTCTTGGTATCTTTAACAGCTCTATGGCTTTGAGGCTTTGCTCTCTTCTCAGTTTGCAGTTCAGTTTCATCAGCACTCCTGTGTTTCCTGTTTTGCCCAAGTCTAGGCTGTGTGTTTTGCTTTTCTAGCTCCTTCCCCTTCCTTCTCAACATTTCCAGTAAGGAAGGGCAATGCCACCAGCTCCTCTCACTGCAGCTTTTCCTCATCTTTCTTTTTCTTTTTTTAAACCTCCTTTGAGCCTTCATAAGCTTCCTGTAATGACTATGTCTCTGTTTCAGCTATTTTAGTATTTCTGTGGCTTTTGATTTTGATCTGGATTCATGTCTTCCAGCCGAAACCATCTCAAACAAGTAGTTTGAGGTTTTTGCTGGAAGGTAATTTGAATATGTTTACATGGCCACCAACTCTTAATTTAAAAGTCATGAGATTTCTGGGGTGGAGGAGTGACATTCCCATATTACCTTTCCCTTGTTACTGCTGAGCTGTGTTATTAGGAGGGATGGACTATTTGTTAATGAGCCAAGTTTACTCCTTATAATTCTAAATAATTACTGCTAAATTAGAAGAATTACAAAAGTCTTTCATTTCACCAGGGTTGATTAAGACTTAATTGAAATCATCTCCAGACATGGAGCTACCTACATCATCTGATACACTTTTATCACCTGTTCCTACAACAATAAGAAGAATATAGGTACAAGTGTGTACACACATGTACACTAACATCTACTGATTTCATCACAATCCACTGACACCTTTCTTCCAGGAAGCCACAAACACAAAATGAATATGAACAAAATAACTCGTTTGCTGCAGTAGATGGGAAACCCTGGTGGTGTAGTGGTGAAGTGCTACAGCTGCTCACCAGAAGGTCAACAGTTCAAATTCACCAGCTGCTCCTTGGAAATTCTATTGGGCAGGTCTACTCTCTCTATAGGGTTGCTATGAGCTGGAATTGACTCAATGGCAGTGAGTATAAAAGAAGATCAGCTATTTTGCTTCTTTTTTTTTCCTTAGGGGGAAAGAGGGAGGCTACTATTGTTTGAGTGAAGAGCACAAAGGCCAAAATATTTCTCAGGCTGCACTTGAGTTACTGGACTTGGAGACATGCATTCATTCATTGAATCTGTATTTACTAAGCACTTACTGTATTCTGGTTATTCTCACCATAGCTGTAAACAGAACAGATCAGCTCCCTGCTGTCCAGAACCTTGTATTCAGATTAGCTGATCATCTTGCAGAATCAGTCTGCTCATTTGAGGAAAAAACAGTGTGGTTCATGATTTCAAGAGGAGACGGTTGAGGCAGGTGCCGAGTGTGAATTTATCACATGCCCCACTGTGTGGTTTCCTAACAGGCCAAATGCAGCACAGACTGGGGTATTGCTCACTCTTCCTTCCTGTTTCTGCTGCTCAGAACTCACAGTTTCAGAAGCTAGACCCATTTAGTATCCTCCTCAAGTGATGGGGTCATTCCAGTACTCTAACAGTATTTCAGCTCTCTGTACCCTGCCAACTCCCAGTCTACTTCTATCTCTTGTCATGCCTTGATTTCCTCTGAGAGAGAGGATAGTTTTTCAGAGGGTCTGCTCTTGCTCTGTAATATCACTGCTAAGATAGCCCAGATCTTTACTGGAAAATGCCATTCATTAAAAGGCACCACTGGGAATCCCTGGGTGGCACAAATTGTTATTGCACTTGGGTATTAGCTGAAAGTCTGGTGATCTGAACTCAGTCCAAGGAAACCCAGAAGACAGGCCTGAAGATCTGCTTCTGAAAGGTCACAGCCTTGAAAATTCTAGGAAGCTGCTCTCCTTTCCCATGTGGGACTGCCATAAATCAGAATCAACAGCAACTAACAATGACAACAAAAGCCACTGCTAAGTTCTTAATTGGACCCCACCTTAGTCCTTTTATCCTTTTGATTTATATGGTGAAGAAAAATATAGGCCAAGTGTTTGCAACTCACTTCCTCCATTCGTTTGTATGTGATCAGGTTTTTGTAACCTATAGAGAGATATAAAGTACTTTCCAAGTCTTTTTAATATTAACTGACTAGCTTGGGGTAAGGTTGTGAGAGTATATGTGTTTGGGTTTTGTTTATAAATAGTTGTTAATATTTCTAAAGATCTCCTGTTTTTTAAGACCGTTAACTGTTCTTGTTTTCAACTAATAGAAATTAGAAAATGAAGACTGTGGGGTTATAAAATGAATGCTTGCAGTGTTTTGTCACTTTTTAAACTCTATTTCTGTGTCTGGAACTTTTTCTAACATGACATCACATAAAAGTAGCGAAGGCCAAACCAGAGCCCTTGTTGTAAACAAGTGACAAGGGACATGATAGCCCGTAATGAATGCAATCTGGGCTGTCTGTGGCATTTTACGGTAGATAAGAAGTAAAAAGCTACTTCTGAATACAAAAGAAATTAATGAAGCCTCTTTGCCACTAAGAGAAGACTGTTGGAAGACAGAATCGCTCCATGCAGCTGGAACTATTCCCTCCCTAGACTGGTAATGATGCCATATAGTTAGAAGCCTGGCTCTTACCTAGTGGCTCATATTCAATGCCCCATCAAACAGGAAGTAGGTAGAGAGGAGCAGTTAAGAGAACACCTGGGTTCAAATCATGAGTCTACTGTTTATTTGCTCACTGAATCACGGTACTTAACCTGTTTAGATGAGATCCCATGTAAAGCACGCTATTCAGTTGGCACTTAGCAATAAATGTGAGGTGTCATTATTGTGATGATGACAACGAGTTGCCAGGGAGAGACCAGGCTAAACTCACCCAGAGTGACCTAGTAGGTTATGTTAAGTCAGGAGTCAGAAGCGCAGACCAGGCAACAAGCTTCCCAGTGAGGTAGAAAACTGGTATGGCAAGTCGGCAGGGTTATCAAGAAGCATACAGGGGCAAGAGAGTAAAATACAGCCAATAAAAATAAATACTTTGAAAAGTCATGAAAGGAACGAATACTAAGAAAATTACAAAAAAATGAAAAGGAAAAAGAAGAAGTAGAAGAATACAGGGTAACGGCTGTAAGCCCAGGAGAAGTAAGCGTGCTCTTTTATCTCTTGTTGTGATAAAGAGCATGTCACTTGGTCTGGATTCAATGAGGCAAGGCCCTGGTCATCAACAGAGAAGACACTTGATCCCAATTAACAGAGTTAAAATCAGAAGAGCAAAAGCTTTTTTGGTTTTCTGTTCATTTGTTTTGTTTGGAATATTTCTGGGGAAGGATTTCATGGCTTTTGCTCTTCTAACATCTGACTTTTGAGTAATGAAAGAAAAAATAGTACTTGAGTCCAAAGCCAAACCCGTTGCTGTCAGTTCTAATTCATGGCGTCCCCATGTGGTTCAGAGTGGAGCTGAGCACCATGGTCACCCACTGGAAAGCCACACGCATGCATAATACACCCATCATGGCCATAACACATAGCTAAACGAGGAGAGCCTCAGTGTAGGCTCGTAGGGATGGCAAATCCCATCCTACCAAAGACTGGAGGTACTGAAGTCTTTCCTCAGTGGGGGATTTACGCTACCACAAATTGCTTGCCTAATTACAAGCTGGTGTTTAGAAAATGTAAAGTTACAAAGAATCAAGAAACAGTTGTTGAGATGCTACCGTGTGCAAGGTATTGTTATATAATGTCCGAGTCACTTGATTCCACGGCGTTGGGCGTAGGTTCACTTTGCCTTGCCCATGTTTAAGCATTCTTTTTGATTTTCATGAAAAACAACAATCCAGAATCTCTTACTGTGCAAATTACAGTCTGGGACTAGGGTAGCATGCATTCATAAATTGCTAGCATTTTAAAGCTAGAAGGACTGTTAGATGAAAATAAAAATCCATGTCCTAGGCTTTCTTCAAAATTCTGGGTAATGTCCTAAGGAGCTTTTCAAAATTTAAAACACTTTTTTTAATGCGTTTAAATCTTTAAAAAAAAATTTTATTTTATTAATTTTTAAAAAATTATTATGATTGAGTGAAAATGTACAATCCTGTATAAATTTGTGTGCCCACCTATGTGCGGCTCCCACTGCTCTCCCTGTCCGATAACAGCACACTCCTCCTCTCTGTTCTATGTTACGTCATATCCTCCTGACAATTTCCTATCCCCTCCTCTCCACCCTCTCTCACACCTCCACTAAGAGGTCAGCAGGATGGCATCCTATAAATGTGTGAAACCATAAAGCGCACACATGATATAATCACTCTGTGTTGCCAAGTCCAATCCATTCCTTTCCAAAAGGTTGACCACCATTATGATTTATGGACAGGGGCAGCATCAGGGCCGGGAGTCATGCTCCCAGGGGAATCCCAAGGCCCCTGGACCATCACATGCAGTCTTCTAGTGGAGATATCAGGGTGCACCCTTTTTTTATTTTCATGCAGCCAGAGAGACTCAACTTTGTGAGCCCCTGTCACAGCTATCACTGGTGGTGGCCGGACTAAAACACTATTTTAAAAATATCAAGGAAATTATTTAGTCACATTCATCAGTGCCCATTGAACTGCTGCCCATGGTAAGAATTTACCCATCCTAGCAGGAAATTGTAAACCCTGGTGGTATCATGGTTGAGAGATACGTGTGCAAACAAAACAGTTGACAGTTCAAATCTACCAGTTGCTCCTTGGAGTAACTGTACAGAGCAGTTCTTACTCAGTCCTATAGGGTCACCATGAGTCTGAATTGACTCAGAGATAATGAATTTAACAGGCAGCAAGAAGTTTAGGAAGCACAGAATGGAAATTCAGATAATGTAAATGAGCGCTTCAAGCTGAATGGAATGAACCACACAGCGAATCACATAGCAGAGTGAGATGACAAGCAGCAGGACATCTGAAGAAACAGGGCCTAGCGTTTGACCTGATTGATTATTTTATTCTCAGCTGAAAAATACTTTCTGAATTTGTCCAGAACCTCTTGGGGTGGAAAAAAAAAGAAATGTGAAAACAGAAAGAAGCGGCAATGTGCTTTTTTGTTGACGATGGGCTCAGGGGGAAAGCCCTGTGATGTTTTCAGCTGGTTGCTGTGGAGACAACCAGCTTCAAGGTCTGCTTAATAAACTTGGCCTGACATTGCTGTGGGATGATACCACAGCAGCAATTAATGGAAAACCGAATGTTGCAATTGTGCAACAGAAGACAACTGAATCAGGAGGACAATAAAAAAGTCCACCACATAGAAAATCACAAAGTCAGAACAGGAAAGGTATGATTGTCAGGCTTTATAAAGCATTTACAAGCATTGCTGAACAAGACAGAAACACTGCTTTCCCACACATCCTGCCTCCACTAGACACCCCAGGGAGACACCTCACCTACCCCTTGTAGGCAGAACACAAAGGGAAGCTAGTTGCACTATTTTGGAATTTAGCTGAGCTTTGAAATATCTTTGAAAACTCGTGTTCCTGACTTGTGATATTTCTAGAGTTGTCAGCAGCCCACTGCCGAACTTCAGAAACCATTCAGAAGTTCAGTTCGTAAGGTTTAAAGAAATAACTTCCTTCATGTTGTTTAAATGGGCAAGAAAATAATAACAGTCTTCTTTAGTTTTTCTCTTCTGTAGCTCTGGACTGATTTTTTTTTTTCCTGTTCAGAGCTTCCTGCTTCATGTTTATCTAAGCAAGGAGGAAAGACATCATTCAAACTCGGCAACAACAGACTGCAAGCTAAGGCTTTTCTTTTCTTTGTTTAATTTTCCTGAAATGTCCCTTTTTTCCAGAAATGATTTATTGTGACCTAGCAGGCTTTTCTTCTTACCCAACCCTCCCCTGGGGAGGCAGTTAAAACAGCACTCAGCTGTAATTCTCCTGGGCGGGGAAGTGGTATGTGGTGAGGATGAAACCAAAGCACAGATTTCGTCAGCTGTAGATTGTGGACTTTCTGCGAGCCTTTCCTAAAGGGAACTCGCCCCAAACGGTGGCTACTCAGCCAGCAAGAGTGTATTCCACTGAAGCTTGGCTGGCTTTGTGCTTGTCCTTCTCCAGGTTAGAATGATCCTAGCCAGCAATGTCTCTGTGTCATGATGCAGAGAGTTGGCAAGTATACATGAGGATATCGCTGAACTAAAGCTTCTAGGTGGGGGAGCGACTCAGGCAGAGAAGGAACGCTCTACACAACGGCTAGTGAATCTCATGATGTTTGTTTCAACAGAGGTCAGTCACTGTGCATTGTCTCTGCAGGAGTGAGTACAGCATTTTATTGGGGAATAAAAAAATTGAGGTATTTTTGGGTAGCAAAGTACACAGAAAATAGAAGCTCTTGATACTTGATTTCTTTAAATGATTTTATTTAAATTCTTCTGTTGTAAGAAGGAACATAGCATGATAGGTATCTAATGGTGAAACTGTCTTAATGATATAAATATTCAATATCAAATCCAATAGAACTACTAGGCTATGTTACCTAGTAGGTTTCAAAAACTTTGGGTAGGTAGTTGACTTGTTGGTTGTCTGTTCAGCAAATATCTTCCCTTTCATCCTAACAGACCTCATTTTTGCCCTCTTCTCATATGGCCATGTGCCCAGGAGAGATTGATCTCAGTTGCAGAGATGAGTCTAGTTAGTTTGGGTAATACCATCCCTCTGTCAGTAAGAGAGTCAGAAATGTGTTTGTAAATCAATTGTGGCCACTAAGAGGTTAGCAGAAGTTTGCAGGATTTGGGGCCGTTCCCTCTTGCCATTCACAGAGCCACTGGACTCCATCCTTTCTCTCCTTAAATGAGCATACAGAAGCAGGTAGTTCCAGTTACCCTTGCTGTCACAAAAACCAGTTGCTGTTGAGTGCATTCTGACTCACTGCAACTTCATGTATGGCAGAGTAGGACTGGGCTCCACAGGGCTTGCTAGGGCTGCAATCTCACAGACGTAGGTCTCCAAGGCTTTCTTTTTGAGGTGCCTCTGAGTGGATTCTAACCACCAACCCGTACATTTGTACCACCCAGGAAGTCCCTATTACCACAGGAGAAATCCAGAATAAGCCCAGTGTTGTGAACAATCCTGTGACATCACTGAGACAGAGCGTCATTCAGTAAATTTCTTTGCCGTTTAAGCAATTCAAGTTAAACCTACCTATGCTACTGGCGGCTGATCCCACACTTTTAAGGTAGGATGATCCTGTCTACTGGTCATCATGCTTCACCTCTCTTTCTTTTTTCCTTTGTTTTTCTCTCTCTCATTCATGTATGAATCCCAGTCTTTGCTCTGATTCCTGCCATCCAGACTCATAGTTCCCTCTTGGTGCTCCCTGTTTCTTCTCTCTCTTCTGCTCCCTTTTGCCCTTCTACCAGTAGCTATTAAAAACAAAACGAAACAAAATGAAACAAAGCCAAAAAACCTGTTGCCATTGAATCAGTTCCAACTTATGAAAACCCCATGTGCTACAGAGTAGAAATACTCCTTAGAGTTTTCTTGGATGTAAACTTTAGGGGATCATAGTGCCAGGCTTTTCTTTAGCATTATGCTGGGTTGGTTTGAGCTGCCAATCTTTAGGTTACTAAAAAAAAGCAAACAAAAAAACAAACCCACTGCCATTGAGTCAACTCAGACTCATAGCTATGCTACAGGACAGAGTAGAATTTCCAAGCATCTGACAGATTCAAACTGCCAACCTTTTTGTTAGCAGACATAGCACGGAGCATATAAAATCCCAAACCAAACCCGCTGCCATAGAATAAATTCTGACTCATAGTGACCATATAGGACAGGGTAGAACTGCCTTGTAGAGTTTTCAAGGAGTGCCTGGTAGATTCAAACTGCTGACCTTTTGGTTAGCAGCCATAGCACTTAGCCACTGTGCCATCAGGGTTTCTTGAGGTGCCTATAAGGTATATGTTAATCTTATTAGTTGCAGCCAAGATCAAAGAATAGGAGCACCACCAGCTATAACTCTGAATCAGTAGGAATTTTACTCCCTTGCCCTCCTTATATTTTAGATATCAACAATCATCAACTCCCAGAAATTCCCTCCAGTGCACCACCACATGTAACAGTCTTGCATGCTCTAAGGCACTCCATCCAAAAATTGTATTTTCTTTGAAATGTCTTCTGGAGATAATGCTTTCACTCAGAGGCTTTCAAAGCTTTTTTATTTGCACGCAACCCATATTAAGTATCAACAGTCAGTATATGTATAATATCACAAGAAACACTGAAGCCAAATCACGAGGCATGCTTGCTCTTACTACCTGTAAAGCATTCTGACATTTTCTATTCTAGTCTATTTTATTTTTAAAAGTTGTTTGTCTCAACTCATTAGATTGATTTCACAGGTGGGTTATGATCACCAAAAATACTGCCTTACCCCACAACAGGAACTCTGATATATTAAGAAAAATGGGCAAAATGATAAGCATGCAAGGAATCCTTTGAAGGTAAAGTCTTATTCCAACCAGGGTAACATGGCAGTGAAAACAAAGTACAAAGGATGGTCTGTCCAAGATAAACAAAGACCGAGTGAGACTTAGTACATGAATGCTGGCACCTAATGTGATCTCAGCAACTTTAGGGGACCTTTCTGACAAATATATTTAAGAAATGTCATCACAGTTATTTCTGAAAGGTAAGGATGTTTTCTTGAAAAGCTGTTGGTACTCTGGAACCGATTTATTGTTTGTATTTCTGAGTGGCACCTTTGAGGGTCTATTAAATACATCTGTTTGATCACATTTGGGAACTTTATTACTTTGCAAGCACTGAGAATTTCATAATGGTAGATGATCTGCAGCATCATTTTTATACCATTGGATTATGCCCCCAAATATGTTGACTTTCATTATCAGCTGAATCCACACCCACAGCCTGTCCCATGAAGAGGCTGCACATACATAAAGCCCATAAAAGTTTGAAGATCACATGGTATCTAAAAAGCCTTGTATAAACCCTGTATAAAGAACTATATAAATATAGAACATCATTATCATGAATTTGTAAAAAGAAACTCTCTGTTGTCTAAGAAGTCACTCATGAATTTTAAAGCCTGATCAATTTTAATATTTTCACTACTAGTGCTGAGTTTTATGAATGCTTTTTCCCCTCCAAAAACTCTAATTGACACACACACCCCTCAATGTAGAAATTTGTGTTGCAGTTTTAATTATTCCATAATTTAAGCACAAGAGTCATAATATATCTCTGGGTAGACACATGGGTTCATGAAACAATGGAGAGAAGCCCTAATACTAAAGAGAAAGCAAGAAGTGCTATATCTTGTATCTCTGCATTATTTGTAGTAAAAACAAACAAACAAAAGCTATGAGATCAAAATCTCAGAGTTAGCATTAGTCTTTGTAATAGCTACCATTTATTGTGCTAGGTGATTTACAGGCACACCCGAACACATACTCATGCATAATGCAAATTTGACATGTGCTCACTACTTAATATCAAAGTTCCTGCTTTGGGTGCTGGTCTCTCTCATCTTCTTAAAGGAACGTCCTTAAAAATATGAGTCCTGAAATGAGCAGCCATCTAAGATACATCTGTTGGTCCTGTTCCTCCCAGACCTGAGGAGAATAAAGAAAACAAACACACCCATTAGCTCCGAGAGCTAATAAAGGTCCACATGAACCACAATCTCCACCAGCCTGAGCCCTGAAGAACTAGACGAACTTGGACAATCACTATAAAGGGTCCCAGACAGAGTGAGAGAAAAATGTAGACAAAATTCAAATTCACAAGAAAGCCAGACTGACTGGTCTGACAAAGACTCAAGGAACTCCTGAGACTATGGCCCCCAGACACTCCACTAACTCAGAACTAACTGAAACTACTCCTCAAGCCCACTTTTCAGACAAAGGTTAGACAGGCCTATAAAACAAGCTATAACACACGTGAGGAAAGTCTTTCATAATTCAAACAAATATATGAGACCAGTTGGGTAACTCCTGCCCTAAAGCAACACAAGAATACAGGAATGAAAGGGAAAACTGGATAAACATAAATGGACGTGAGGGACTCAGGGTAGACTTGAGGCAGAGAGGGGCAGGGAGTGAGGATTACAACCACCATCACAAAACAATATGTGTATAGATTTTTGAATGAGAAACTAACTTGAGCTGTAAACTTTCATCTAAAGCTGACATACACAGCAAAATTAA
This sequence comes from Heterohyrax brucei, assembly GCA_028571685.1. Lineage (NCBI taxonomy): Eukaryota > Metazoa > Chordata > Mammalia > Hyracoidea > Procaviidae > Heterohyrax > Heterohyrax brucei. The sequence goes on along the minus strand of CM053143.1, from coordinate 112,416,482 downwards.
AAAATAATAAATTCGACTGTGACAGTGGTAATGTACTTTTATAAAATGCCTGTCTTCACTAAAAGTAAAAGCATTAAATATCCTGAAAGTAAAAGATTTACACAAAGAAAACTATACAGTACTACTGCAAGAAATTAAAAGGATCTCCGTAAATGGAAACACATTTCATTCTCACAGATTGGAAGACTTAGTATTTTGAAAATGTCAGTACTATCAAAAGTGACCTATAGACATAATGCAATCGTGACCCAAATCCTAACTGCGTTCTTTAATAATAATGGAAAAATTAACCTCTAACTTTATATGAAACAGAAAGAGGCCGTGAAGAGCTAAAGCAGTATTAAAAAAGAATGAGGTAGAACTCACACTTCTCCATCTCAAAACATACTATACAACCACAGTTAGTAAAACAGCCTAGTACTAGTTATAGTGACAGACACATAGACCAATGGAATAGAATTGAGAACCCAGAAGTAAGTCGAAGCTGATCTTCAATAAAGAGCCAGAGTCCATTCAATGGGGAGAAAAAGTCTCTTTAACAAATGATGCTGATAAAACTGGACATCCATATGGAGAAAAATGAATCAGAATACATACCTCACAGTGTGCACAAAAACTAACTCAAAATGGATCAAAGACCTAAATGTTAAGGCTAAAACTATAAAGTTTCTGTAAGACAATGCAGGATCTAAATTAGGGGACCTAATTTTCGGTATAAATAGTCTGTCAAAGAAAACAGAAAATGTATGAATGACAGCAGATAAATTAGATAACTGAGAGCTCATAAATATTAAATACACTCATTGAAAGATTTTATCAAGAGTAAAAAGATAACCTGCAGACAGGGAAAAAATGGTAATGGCATATCTGATAAGGGTTTAATAGCTAAAATATATAAAATATTTCAACAACTCAACAGTAAGAAGACAATGCAATCAAAACATGAGCAAATGATATGAACATACACTTCACAAAAGAAAACATGCAGGTGCTTATGGTCATTAGCCATTAAAACCAAACCAAACCCACTCCGTCAAGTCAATTCCAACTCATAGTGACCCTATAGAACAGAGTAGAACTGAAAGGGAGGCCCTTGGCCAGCCTGACTCCATCTTGCTACAAACAATAGTTAAGACAATCCTGTTATAAACATTAAGTCCTGAAAACTCACTTCTCCCCTAACAGTAAGAGTTTACCTTGTACTGGTTGTAAGTCACATGGCTTGATTAATTGTTCTGTTTGAAGGCCCTTGACCAGCCTGACCCCATCTTGCGACAGTAGTTAAGACAACCATGTTATAAACATTAAGTTCTGAGAACTTGCTTCTCCCCTATCTGTAAAAGTTTATCTTATATTGGTCATAAGCCACATGGCTATTCTTTCTCCTTAGGAACATTGATCAATTGTTCTGTCTATCCCCTTTCATTTATTGTCTAAGACCACTGAACTGAATCACTAGGTGGTTTGGATGATTATCAAGCCCTGTCTTGTTGGAGCCACGCAGACCCTCCACAAAGAATATTGCAGAAACATCAAAAGGCTTACTTGCATGGACCAGGAAAAATATTTACCAGCCTCCCCTTAATCAACTTATATAACCTCCAGGCTTAGCCTATGCATGCAGGTAGTCTATGGAGGAGCTGATTCCCCCTTGCTTCTTGTGTGTCGACACTCAATAACTGTCCTCATTTAATCACTTCGTCTCCTGTCTCAATATTGGCTTTGTGGACAGGCAGCATGAATCTGTGATTGCAGTTACAGAACTGTCCCATAAAGTTTCCAGGAAGCACTTGGAGTCAAGGCGGCAGACTAGACACGTTTCTTTAATTCCCTCTGAAAACTAAGGCCTGGGTTGATAATTAAAATGGAGCCTTCAAGACACCCAGTAAGCCTTAGGACATGGCATAGGGCTGTCAATTTGGACTACATGCCACTGAACAAGAAAATTCTTCTCTTTCACTGCCCCCCGCTTTTGTTGAATGACCAGCTCTTGTGGACTGAAGTTAACTGCTGTTTTTAACTTTTCTTTTTGCTAGCCGTTGGTGGCAATTGGGCTTACTTGGCAGCAAAGCTGAGCCGCACTGCTGACATGATCAGTGCGTGGAATAGCCACATTTTGAGAGCCTGAGCACCTCATCCCCTCTACCCTCTCTTTCCAAACCTCCACCATTGATTCAGTTATTTTGCCGCAGAAGGGAAAGCTCGTGTGGGATGCCATCTTGTTTGACTGGGAGGCGGAGTTACCCACACCAAGGCCTCAGTAGGGGCTAATTCCCAGGCTAAGAGGCAGTGCCAACCCAGGGAGCTCTTTCGCAGCAGAAAATCTGTGTTTAGCACAGCGTACCCCTATGGGTGGCGCCCGGCAGCAGATGAGAGCTGAACAGTAGCCTTTCCATACATTAAACTAGATCACAGCATCTGGGGACTGATATAGAGGTGCCTCTGTTGCCAGCTGAAAAGAGGGGCTTGCACATCTGACAGCCTGAATGATTTTGGAAGCTGTCAGAGAGCTTTTGCCTTTCAAAATAAGACTACCTAGAGAAATAACTGTGGTGCAGCCTGATGGCATCTCCTCCAGCCTTTAATGACTCACAACATAGGGTCAGCTCACAGTTCCCCAGTGACTCCATGAGTAAAGTTGTATCTTTGCCAGCCATGAGGTAGAGTCTACTACTCCGGGGATTCTACTGGGCCCAGTCACTGGAGTACATAGAGGTGACTGGTGACCAATTCTCTTCTCAGACTGTGCTTCAACTTTTGTTAAGGCAACACCAGAGAAACTAAACAACCTCTAGATGCCCCCAAAGCAACAAACCTTGACCAGACACTTAAAGAAAAATCCACCCATGGCTCCAGAAAGCTCTCAAAGGAAAGAACCAAAGAACTTCCCAGATGAAGAAGCTTTTGTGAAAGTTTTAGAGGCTGAGTACAAAAAAATTATGTATAGAACTCTCCTAGACATTATACAAAATTCAGCAAAGCAGAATGAAAATTAGGCAAGGTGTTCAGACTGATGGAACAGCAGCATTCTGAAATCTGACAGATCAATAACAAAATTAAAGAATTAGAAAACACAATTCAAAGCCAAGGGAATAGAATTAAACAAATGAAAAATAGACTTTCTGACTTGAAAGACAGAGCTACTGATACCAGCATTTATAAGAAGTAATCAGAGAAAAGAAACAAATAAAGATGAAGAAGCTTTAAAGAAACACGTGGGACTCTGTCAAGAGGAACAGTCTATGATTAAGTGGAGTTCCTGAACAGGAAGGGATACCAGAAAACACAGAGAGTATTGTTGTTGACTTGCTGACAGAAAACTTCCCTGAAGTGATGAAAGAAGAGAACATAGATACCCAAAATGCACATCAAATTTCACACAATATAGATCCCAAAGGAAAGACTCCAAGACACATTATAATAAAGCTTAACAAAATGAAACAAAAGCAGAAACTCTTAAAGGTAGTAAGACTCAAAGCAAAGCTAATATTCAAAGGGAAGCCCTGTAGGCTTTTGTCTGACTTCACGGCAGAAACTATGTTGGCACAGAGACAGTGGGATGGCACATTCAAAGCCTTGGAGGGTAAAAACTTCAAACCAAGAATTATATATCCTGCAAAACTATCTCTCAAATATGAAAATGAAATTAAGACATTTGCAGATAAACAGAAACTCAGAGACTTTGTAAAAACCAAACCAAAGCTACAAGAAATACTGAAAGAAGCTCTTGGCTTAGAAGAACAAAACCATTAACTCTATATTTTAGGAGACAATACAGGACACCTCAATTAGAAACCTACTCAGCCAGAAGACACAAAACTCAACCAAAGCTATAATATTTAAAGAAGTGATCCAGTCATCATGTCATGCAAGCTATGATACCATCACATTAAAAAGAGGGATATACTACAGTAGTTATATTCCTTCCAGATGGAGAGGAAGATTATAAGATCTGTAGAAGTTAAAATTGGGTTTAAACATAGATTATTAAGGGGGATCAGAGGGGTAGCTGCAAAGCACAATAAAGATACAACATATCAAAACAAGAAACACAATATATAAGTCTCAACAGACACAAAACCAGCACTGAAAAGGGTGAAAAATCAACCCACAAAGAATGTCCCAGAACAGAATAGTAAGAGCAACAGAGAAAACATAAACACAAAAATAAATACATCAAAATGATGACACTAAACACACACCTATCAATAATTACTTAGAATGTAAATGGACTGAATGCTCCAGTAAAGAGATAATGAGTTACATCTTGGATCAAAAGACATGAGCCATCTATGTGTTGCTTACAAGAAACTCACCTTAAACTTAAACATGTGAACAAATTGAAAATTAAAGGATGGAAGAACATATACTAATCTAACAATATACAGAGCAGAGCAGGTATGGCAATATTAATCTCAGATAAAATAGATTTTCATATAAAATCCACCATCATGGACAATGATGGACACTCTTGCTGAAAGGTTCAATACACAAGCAGGACTTAACAATATTAAATATTTATGAACCCAATACTAGATCATCTAAATACATTGAAGAAACACTGACTACATACAAAAATGAGATCACTCCACAAAAACAGTGGGAGACTTCAACACTTCACTTTTAGTATTGGGCAGATTTTCTAGAAGAAAGCTCAATAGTGACAGAAGATTTTGTTGCAACAATTAACCAACTAGTCCTCATCAACATATACAGAACTTTCTATCCACCAGCAGATAAGTACACCTTCTTCTCCAGTGCACCTGGAACATTTTCCAGAATAGACCATGTGTTAGGACATAAAGCAAATCTCAACAAAATCCATGTCACTGAATTATTGCTAAGCATCTTTTCAGGCCATAAAGCCATAAAAGTCAAAATCAACAGCAGAAAAAACATAGACAGAAATTAGAATTCACAGAAATTGAACAATGTCTTGCTCAAAAAGCCATGGGCTTTAGAAGACATCAAGGATGAAATAAAAAAAATTATGGATTCCAATGAGAACAAAAACACTGCCTAGCAGAACCTATGAGATACAGCCAAAGCAGTGCTCAGGGATCAGTTTATCTCTATAAATGCACACATCCAGAAATAAGAAAGAACCCAAACCAAAGAACTAACCCTACAGCTTGAACAAGTAGAAAAAGAGCACAGAGGAGCCCCTCAGGCACAAGAAAGAAAAACAGATCATAAAGATTAGAGTAGAACTAAATGAATTAGAGAATAGAAGAACAACTGAAAAAATTTAAAAGACCAAAAACTGGTTGTTTGAAAACATCAACAAAATTGACAAACCATTGGCTAAACTTGCTAAAGAAAAACAGGAAAGCAAACAATTAACCCGAATAAGAAATGATATGGGAGATGTCACAATGGATCCAACAGAATTAAAAAATATTATAACAGGATACTATGAAAGACTGTACCCTAACAGATTTGAAAACCTAAAGCAAATGGACAAATTCCTAGATACATATCACCTACCAAAATTATCACAAGGTGAAGCAGAACAACCTAATAAACCCATCACAAAGGAAGAGATTGAAAAAGTCATCCAAAAACTACCAAAACAAAAAAAGCCCTGGCTCAGATAGCTTCACTGCAGAATTCTACCAAGCTTTTAGAGAAGAGTTAACTCCAATACTACTGAGATTATTTCACAGCATAGAAAGGGATGGAATACTGTCAGATTCATTCTATGAAACCAGCGTAACCCTGATACCATAGCCAAGAAAAGATCCAACAAAAAAAGAATGACAGACCAATGTCACTCATGAACCTAGATGCAAAAATCTTCAACAAAATACTTACCAACAGAATTCAGCAACATATTGAAAACATAATTTATCACAACAAAGTTGGATTCATACCAGAGGTGCAAGGCTGGTTCAGCAAGAGAAAAACTAATGTGATCAAACACATAAATAACCCAAATGACAGGAATTACCTGATTTTGTCAATTGATGCAGAAAAGGCATTTGATAAAGTCCAACACCCAGTCATGCAAGAAACTCTCAGCAAAATAGCAATAGAAGGCAAACTCCTCAACTCAGTAAGTGCCATTTACACAAAGCCACTTGGCTTTGGCAACCACCTACATCATCCTGAATGGAGAGAGACTGAAACAATTCTTCCTGACAACAGAACTAGACAAGGATGCTCATTCTCACCACTGTTATTCAACATTATACTAGAAATTTTGGCCAGAGCAATCAGACAAGACAAAGAAATAAAGGGTATCCGCATTGTAAAAGAAGTAAAAATCTCCCTATTTGCAGATGATATGATTGTATATGCAGAGAATCCTAAAGAATCCATAAGTAAACTACTCAAGTGGATAGAAAAGGTCAGCAAAGTCTCAGGATACCAGACAAACATAAGTAAATCAGTAGGATTCCTTTATACCAACAAAGAGATTATTAAAGAAGAAATCACCAAATCAATGCCATTTACTATAGCCCCCAAGAAGATAAAATATCTAGGAATAAATCTAACTAGAGAAATATGAGACCTTTACAAAGAGAACTACAAGACATTACTACAAGAAACTAAGAGAGAGTTACATAAATGGAGAAACCTACCCTGCTTGTGTTTAGGAAGACTTAACATTGTGAAAATGTCTACTTTACCCAAAGCAATCTACTTATATAATGCAATTCCAATACACATTGTAGTGACATTTTTTAATGAGATGGTGAAAGAAATCACCAGCTTTTTTTAGATAGGGAAGAAACCCTGGATAAGTAAGGTACTGCTGAAGAAGAACACACTGGGAGGCCTTTCACTACCCAACTTTAGAACCTATTACACTGCCACAGTAGTCAAAACAGCCTGGTACTGGTACAAGAACAGACAGCTTGATCAATGGAACAGAACTGAGACCTCAGAGATGGCACCATCTGTCTATGAACACTTGATATTTGACAAAGGCCCTAAGACATTTAAATGGGATAAAAACAACATTTTAAACAAATGGTGCTGGCTAAATTGCATATCCATTTGCAATAAATTGAAACAAGACTAATATCTCACACCTTATACAAACACCAACTCAAACTGGGTAAAAGACCTAAATATCAAATCTAAAATGATAAAGCTCATCCAAGAAAAAAGAAGATCAACTATGGGAGTTTTAATACGTAACATAGACAGCTTCAAAAACTGACAAAGCATGATGAACAGAAAACAGGTAAATGGAAACTACTAAGAATCAAACACTGTTGTTCATCCATGGACTTTATCAAAAGAACTAAAAGATCACCTATAGGATGGGAAACAAATATTTGGCAACTATATGTCAGACCAACATCTTATCTTCATAATCTACAAGGTACTGCAAAATATTAACAAAGAAAGGATAAATAATCCAATTAAGGGTGAAGGAGATAGACACTTCTCTAAAGAGGACATCCAGGCAACAAAAAGACACATGCTGAAATGCCCACAATCATTAGCTATTACAGAAATTCAAATAAAAAGTATGATGAGATATCTCACCCCAGCAAGGTTGGCCATGATCCAAAAAACACAAAACAACAAGTGCTGGAGAGGCTGTGGAGAAATTGGAACTCTCCCACACTGCTGGTGGGATTGCAAAATGGTACAACCTCTTTGGAAAGCAATCTGGTCCTTCCTTAAAAGCTGAAAATAGATATACCATTTGACCTCACCATTTGACCTCTCACTGCTTGGAATATATCACACAGAAGCAAGAGCATTCACATGAACAGATGCATGCACGTGAATGTTTATTGCAGCACAGTCCACAATAGCAAAAAGATGGAATCAACCCACATGCTCTACAACAGATGAGTGGATAAATAAACTATGGTATGTATACTCAATGGAACACTATGCAACCATAAAGAACAATGATGATTTTAGGAAGCATCTCATAACTTGGTTTCAATTGGAAGACATTATGTTGAGTGAAATTAGTCAGCGGCACAAGGACAAATATTGTATGAGACCCCTACGATAAGGCCTTAAAAAGAGGCTCATGTACAGAAGAAAAGATTCTTTGATGGCTGCAAGGGAGGGGAGGGAGGGAAGGAACAGTTTGGTTACAGATTAGACAGTTAATAGAAACTTGGTTGGGTGAAATCAGTGACAGCGCACATTAGAAAGAAGATCAGTTTAATTGGACTTCAACATAACCTGAAAACTCTCCCTATGTTAAACCAATATGGCAAGGACAGAGTAGTAGGGGCAGGGGTCTGGGGACTATGCTCTTAGGGGACATCAAGGCCAATTGGCATAATTAGTCTATTGCTAAGAGAGTCTTCTGCACCCCATATTGGTGAGCGGTGTCTTAAAAGCTAGCAAGCTGCCATCTGAGGTACAGCAAATGGTCCCAACTCAGCAGGAACAGATGATCACCAACGACAAACACAACATGGGGGCAAGAGAATCCAGAAGACAGAAAGACCCACATGAATGGGTGACTACATCAACAGGCAACCAGAAGAACCAGATGGTGCCTGGTCATCTCCAGTGAGAGCCATGATGGGGCTCACAAAGTTGAGTCCCAATGGCAATACATGAATAAAAAGGGGTGCACTCTGAAAACCTGCCTAAAAGACCACAACTGATGATCCAAATGCCTCGGGGTCCCCCTGGAAGCATGGCGTCTAAACCTCATGCTGCTCCTGATCAGAAATCATTACTGATGTCAACTCCTTGGACAGGAATGGATTGGACTCGGCAACGCAGAGTGACCATATGGTGTGTGCACTTTACGGTCCTATGCATCTATATGATGTCATCCTACTGGCCTCTTACTAGAGTGGACTGGAGAGAGGGAAGAGGAGGGGACAGGAGATTCTTAAGAGCACATGCCTTGCATAGAACAGAAAGGAGGAGTATGTTGTCACCAGGCAAGGAGAGCAGTAGGAGCTGCACACAGGTGCGCATGCAAATATACACCAGGTTGTACACTTTCACTCAATCACAATAAAAAAAATGAAAATAGAAAAAACCCAAAAAACAAAAAACTGCCCCCAGCCTTTTGGTTAACAGCTGTAGCACTTAACCACTACACCACCAGGGTTTCCCATAAGCCATTAGAGAGATGCAAATCAAAACTGCAGTGAGCTGCCATCTCACCTCTACAGAAATGACAATGATCAAAAAACAGAAAACAACAAATGCTAGCAAAGTGGTGAGAAGATTGGAGTGCTCATACTTTGTCAGTGGGATTTTAAAATGGTAAAACAACTACTGTGGAAAATAGCATGGAGCATCCTCAAAGAGCTAGAAATAGAAATATCTTATGACCCAGCAACCCCACTCCTACCTATATACTCTAGCAACATAAGAGCAGTGACACAAACAGACATGCACAAACCTCTGTTCATTAGGGTAGGAAACTCTGGTGGTGTAGTGGTTAAGGGCTACGTTTGATAAACAAAAGGTTGGCAGTTTGAATCTGTTAATTTCTCTTTGGAAACTCTATGGAGCAGCTCTACTGTGTCCAACAGGGTCACTATGAGACAGAATCGACTCAATGGCAGTGGGTTTTGGGGTGGTTCATCACAGCATTATTCACCACAGCAGAAAGATGAAAACAATCTAAGTGCCCAACAATAGCTGAAGGGATGAATTGTGGTACATATGCAGACTGGAATACTGTGATGAAGAATAAAGAGGAATCCAAGAAGCATGATATGGAGGACTCTGGAGTATATTACACTCCATAAAATAAGTCAATCACAAAAAGACAAAAATTGTGTGGTCCTACTATTGGAAACCCTGGTGGTGTAGTAGTTAGGTGCTATGTCTGCTAACCAAAAATGTTGGCAGTTAAATCCATCAGGTGCTCCTTGAAACTGCTATGGGACAGTTCTGCTCTGATCTATATGGTTGCTGTGAGTTGGAATCAACTCATTGGCAGCAGCTTTTGGCTACTGTTACAAAAATTAAGAATAGATATTCACAGAGAAAACAAAATTGCCAATCTTTTGCTTAGCATGCATAGCACAAAATTATTTGATGTTTACCAGGGATGAGAAAGAGAAGGAGGGAGAATCACTTTCTAGATGGCATGCATGTGTTACTTTCAGTGATGGGAAAGGTAGTCCCAAACATGAGTAAGGTCACCACAACTGGAAAGGTAAGTAAAGACCTAAAAAGTACACGTGAAAAAGCATCAATTTCAGTAAATGCTGTAATATGTACAGTTATGCAACAACAGTAACAACAATTAAAAACAGTGTTGTAACATAAATAAATATGGATGCATATGTGTATATAGGAAGGCATGTGGGAGTAAATACACAAGCATGTATAGGTGTATCTGTAGGCATATGTATATACATATTCATGTGTGCTATATGTATATCCACATAGTATAACAAACCACACAGAGGGCAGTTATGGAGGCTTCCTAGCAAAATCCAAACAACTCTGCTGATTGGTGTACCAGGTAAAATATCTTGAGAACATAGTCTTGGGGGACAACTTCATCAATTGGAATCGCATAGTCTACAAAGATACCGCTCTGTGTCTGAGTTTTATAAGCAGCGTCTGAGATCTTAAAAACTTGTCGGTGGCAAGAGGCAACTATTGGTTTCTACTCAGCTGGAGCAAAAGATAATACAGGAAATCAAAAACTCAAAGAAGAAACTAGTCCACAGGAGTAATAGCCCACATGAATCAAGGCATGTTCTAAACTGTACCTAGAAGAAATCGATGGTACTTGGCTACTAAGACCAACCATTCTCACCAGGTGTACAATAGAAAATCCTTGATAGGGTGGAAGACAAAATAGAACAAAACTCAAATTCCTGAAAAAAGCCAGATCTACTGAACCCATAGAGACTAGAGTAGCTCCTGAAATTTTTACGCTAAGATAGATATCCTGTGAACTTTAAATTGAAGCTATTTATCAGGTCATCTTTCACCAAATGATAGATTGGTTTATAAAATAAACAGTACCACCTGTGAGTAGTGTGCTTCCTTAAGCTGTTAACTACATGAGACCAACAGTCAGCAGTTACCCAAAAGCAAAGATGAGCTAGCAAGGAAAGGGAGGTAAACCAGATCAATGAACATAGAACAAACCAAAGGGAATAATGAGAATGCTGACACATTGTAAAAAATGTAACCAATCACCCAGAACAATTTGTATAAAAATTGTCAAAGAGAAGCCTAATTTGCTGTGTAAATTTTCACCTAAAACATAGTAAAATATTATCTAAAAAAATAAATAAATGTCCTGAAAACTAATGACAGGAAATTTCACATAATCAAAAGAGGATGTACAGGATGTGAGGTTATTTTCATTTCCTTTCATGTTTTTGTTAGTCATATATATTTATAACTTTAAGAAGCAGTAAAGTCTACTCTAATATCTGTTTTTTTAAAATAAATAAGCTGTGATTTTAAAAAAAAAGATCCAGTTCACTGTCTTCTCTACTATAGTTCCCAGCAGCACTTTGAGTCCCTGATTCCACATTATTGGACGTCTGAATATAGTTCTTGTCACACTCTTCTTCTGTTTTTGAAAGTGCTGCCTTCTCAGGCCCTTTGTGCCCGTAAATTCTTAGTTGCCACTGGTATGTTTGAGTCCATTGTTTCGGCTGTTGTGCTAATCCATCTCATTAAGGGTTCCCATATTTTTCCTACCCCCCACTTTACCAAATGTCATGTTCTTTTCTGGTGATTGGTCTTTGCTGACATGTCCAAAGTAAGCAAGATGAAGCCTTGCCATGTTTGCTTCTGAGGAGCATTCTGGCTGCATTTCTTCTAGGGATGATGTGTTCATTCTTTTGGCAGTCCAAGGTATACTCACTGGTCATTGCCAACATCACAGCTTGAGTACAGCAGTTCCTCTGTCTCTCGTTTCCATTGTCCAGCATTGGCCTGTGTAAGGGACACCTGAAAGGAGCACGGCTCGAGTCAGCATTGCCTTAAGCATCCAAGTGACGTCTTTTTTACAGCAAATTTGCCCAGTGCAATGTCATTTGATTTCTTGACTGCTGCTCCAATGCACATTAATAGCCTGTTGATCTAAACAGAATGAAATCACTGACACCTTCAATTTCTAAAAGCAAAGTAACTTAAGGAAGCAGCTTATTAGGCAATTTTTTTGTTTGTTTGTTTTTAAGTCCTAGTATTACCTCTTTCGCATAAAATAGCTTTTCAGTTCAAACCCAGGGCTTACACACATCAACAAATCCTCAAAACTAAGGGCTCACTTCCCACTTTAAGAACTGAAGCTGCAAAAATATCAGTATTTCCAGTGCTTTTGTGGTCATGTGAATGATGAGTGTTCTATGTTTCTCCACGTGCACAGGAAGATGAGCATGTTGCCTGCAGCTTTTTCCACATGAAATAAAGATCTGTATCCTGTGGCAGTTACTGAGCAGCACGTTTCCTCTCTAGCATTAAAATACAGCTTGTCTGCACTTTAATTTCTAGAGTTCGTATTTGGCTGAAAGTCAAAATAAACAACAACAAGAAAAACTGTTTCATAGTCCTTTGGTTCACCGAATAGACAGATGTGTAAAGTGTGGGTGGGCTTCCAGTTATTGACTTACTTGACTTATTAACAACTTGAAACCTGAAGAATAAAGCACAATCTGTCTTTTAAAAGTTTATGATTTAAGTTAACAGTTCAAAGTGTCATAAGTTAGCTCCATCTAAGAGTTTAGATTCAAGAGGCAGGAAGTTTGTTTTCTATTAAAACCAGCCTCTCCTTACTTCCTAATAAAATTCCCCATGAAAGTATTTATGGCAGACATATGTTGTTTTCGTCTGCCCAGCATTGCTTTCTCTGGGAAACCACCATTCTTCCCCTTCCACACGGTTTCAGAAGGGCTGCCAATCACTTGAGCCAGCACCTACTGCAACCATTTGAGTAGCAAAGAACTCAGGGCTGGTCAATCCTAAAATTATCTTCTCCTGATATTTACATACTGATGCTAAGATACATAATTTCCTTCCCTTTGGGATGGTAAAGTAGTACAAGATACCCCAGAGCTACCAGATGCTGTGCTTACCACATGTGTAGAAGATAGACAGGGGGTCCAGCTGCAGAGAAAAGAATTAGCAGTGACAGAGGTTCAAGAGGAGGAGATGGAGAAGTAAAAGAAAAGATAGAATGGGAAGAAAGAGGGAAGAAGAAAAAGGAAGATGAAAACAAAGGGAAGTAATAAGAGAATGTAATTAACATCAATGGAGCTTTGATTAAAGCCAGCCAACTTCTGAACTTGTTAACACATTTGCTCAAACTAGTTTAAATAAAGGATTTGCAACACAGAAAATCCTAACTAGTACAATCGTTCATGTTCAGTCATTAATTCGTTCAATAAATGTTTATTACACCTACTATATTGCTGCTGTGAGTTGGAAATGACTTTAGGGCAAGTGGAGTTTCCTTGGTTTGTTATATGGTCAAGCATATAATAGTAAGAGTGATAGAGAACTGCCATCTCAGACGCAACTGTTGCTCTCTTCTCATCCAAACCAGAGGCAAGTGAAGAAAACCAAAACTAAAGGGAGCACTTAGTCCAAAGAACTAACAGATTACATGAATCAGAACTCTGAGACTAGAAGAACGAAATGGTAACTGGCCACCACTACCCACTACTCTGATTGGAATCACAGCAGAGGGTTCCAGATAGTGGGAGAAAAATGTAGAACAAAAAATCACATTCACAGAAAAGACCAGACTTACTGGTCTGACTTAAGTTGGAGGAATCCGGGAGACTCTGGCCCTAAGACATACTTCTGACCTGGAACTGAATGCATTCCCAGAGACCACCTTTTAGTCAAACAATAGACAGACCCATAAAATAAACAATAACAGCCAGAGGAACTTGTTTCTTAGAACAATTGATTGTATGAGATCAAGAGGAAAACATTTGTCCCAAAGCAAAGATGAGAAGGCAGGAAGGGGTAGAAAATCCAGATGAAAGGAAATGGGGAACCCAGGGCAGACATAGGGAGAGTTCTGACACACTGAGAGGAATGCAGCCAACAGTATGGAATGCTTTGTGTGTAAACTACACACACGAGAAAAATTAAAAATACAAAAAAAAGTGATGAAAAGGAAAAGATATAATCTGTCTTATAGAGTTTAATATATGACCTAACTGGGGAATTAAACATACAGGTATATACATATATTCAATCTAGATATATGTATGTATTCAATTTTTTATGTCATGAAGGAAAAGAATTGGGTAGTGAAAAATAGTAGCCAAGGAGAATGAGAAAGAGATGTCTATGGTGTCACAGAATAATACTATAGAACACAGAGTGAATGAATTGTAGTTTGAGTGCTGGTCTAATGACATGTGAGATGAGGTGGCATGGTGGGAATTAGAATATCACTAAGTGCAGGGCTTTTCCCCAGCAATAAAGATGAAAACTGAAAATCAAATGACAAATTATTACTGAGGCACAATGAAACATACAACATTATAAATTCTAGTATACATGTGGCAGGAAGAATTTGCACCTTCTTAAGTTTGGAGGAAATCATAGTGGTGTAGTGGTTAAGAGTTTGGGGGCTAATCCAAAGGTTGGTTGTTCCTTACGAACCCTATGGGACAATTCTGCTCTGTGCTATAGGGCTTCTATGAGTTGGAATCAACTCCATAGCAGTGGGTTTGGTTTGAGGTAAGAAATTTAGAAGTTCTCCCACAGGAAGAAGGCTTCAAAGAAGCCAAGGCAGGAAAAAAAAAATTCAAGTTATGGCCCACTAATAATTGCTGTGAGTCCCTGGGTAGTGCAAAGGGTTAAGAACTCAGCTACTAATCCAAAGGTGGGTGGTTTGAATGCACCCAGCAGGGCACCTCAGATGACAGGCCTGAAGATCTTCCTAAAGGTCCAAAGCCACTGTCATCAGGTCAGTTCTGATTCACGACAACCCTGCAGGGTTTCCAAGACTGTGTTGATCTCTACAGCAGCAGACCACCATGGCTTTCTCCACAGGAGCTGCTAGTGGTTTCAGACTGCTGGTTTTTTGGTCAGCAGCTGATCACTTTAACCACTGTGCCACCAAAACTGCTCTTTGAACAATCACATCCTTGAAAATCATACTCTGCACATGTGGAATTGCCATGAGTTGGAATTGACTCAACAACTGCTAATAACAGCACTGGTTGTTGTCACCACTCATCTGTCAGTTTGTTGTAATGTGGAATCTGTGTATTATCATGATGCTGGAAGCTATGATACTGATATTTCAAATACATACGGTGGCCAGGTTTCAGTGGTGCTTCAAGACAAAGACAGACAAAGCAGGAATGCCTGGCAACCTACTCTGGATATTACCCATTAACCAACCCATTGACTTTGAGTTGATTCCTATTCAGAGTGACCCTATAAGGCAAAGTAGAGGTCTCCCATAGAGTTTCCAAAGAGTCACTGATAAATTCAAATTGCTGACCTTTTGGATAGCAGCTGTAACTCTTAACCATTGTGCTTCTGGCTTTGCTGTGGATATTAGCTAGTGAAAGTCCTATGAATCACAATAGAATATTGTTTGTATAGTACTGGAAGATGAGCCATCTAGGTTGGGAGACACTCAAAATACACAGTGGCCGTACCACTAGACTCATATGCAAGGGACCATGAAGCTGTCACAAGACCAGACAACACTTTGTTCTGTTATAGTTAAAGTTGCCATGAATTTGGACCCAATGGAAGGTGTTTAACAATATAATGGTTGCTAAGAGTGTTTTTTTGTATAAAGAAGGGACACAACACACTGCTTATATTTACTGATTTATTTGATCTTTTCATGTGTCCATAATTAATTTTAGTTAAAACTGTCCAATATTGGAAATCCTGATGGTGTAGCAGTTAAGAGTTTGGCTGGAGAGACTGCTCATGCATAGGAAGCCTTAATGTTGTGAAAATGTCTATTTTACCCAGAGCAATCTACTTACATAATGCAATCCCAGTACAAGTTCCAGCGACATTTTTTTAAGGAGATGGAGAAACAAATCACCAACTTTGTCTGGAAAGGGTAGAAGCCCCAGATAAATAAAGCATTACTAAAGAAGAAGAACACACTGGGAGGCCTCTCATTATCTGACTTTAGAACCTATTACACTGCCACAGTAGTCAAAACACCCTGGTACTGGTACAAAAAACAAAGAGATAGGTCAATGGAACAGAACTGAAACTCCAGAGATGATATCATCTGCCTATGAACAGTTGATATTCGACAAAGGCCCTAAGACATTAAACTGGGGTAAAAACAATCTCTTCAACAAATGGTGCTGGCTAAATTGTATATCCATCTGCACTAAATTAAAACAAGACCCATATCTTACACTTTATACAAAAACCAACTCCAACTGGATGAAAGACCTAAATATGAAATCTAAAACAATAAAGCTCATCCAAGAAAAAGTAGGAACAACAATGGAAGTTTTAATACACAATGTAGACAGACTTCAAAATCTGTCAAACAAACCACAATCATCAGAAGAAAAGATAGATAAATGGGAACTACTAAGAATCAAACACTTTTGCTCATCCAAAGACTTTATTAATAGAATTAAAAGGTCACCTACAGAATGGGAAAAAATACTTGGCAACTCTATATCAGACCACTGATGCCTGATCTCCATAATCTATAAAGTACTACAAAATATCAATAAGAAAAAGATAAATCATCCAATTAAGCGATAGGCAAAGGAGATGGACAGATACTTCTCTAAAGAGGAGATCCAGGCAGCCAAAAAACACATGCGGACATGCTCACGATCATTAGCTATTGAAGAAATTCAAATCAAAACTACAATGAGATACCATCTCACCCGAGCAAGTTTAGCCATGATCCACAAAATGGAAAACAACAAATGCTGGAGAGGCTGTGGAGAAATTGGAACTCTCCTACACTGTTGGTGGCACTGCAAAATGGTGCAACCTCTTTAGAAAGCAATCTGGTGCTCCTTTAAAAAAATGGATATAGATATATCATTTGGCCCAGTAATTCCACTGCTTGGAATATATCCTACAAAATCAAGGCCATTCACACTAACTGATACATGCACACGAATGTTCATTGCAGCACATTCCACAACAGCAAAAAGATGGAATCAATCCAGAAGCCCAACAACAGAGGAATGGATAGGTAAACTATGGTATATATACTCAGTGGAACGCTATGCAATGATAAAGAACAACGATGATTGCAGGAAACATCTCATAACCTGGTTTCAACTGGAGGACATTGTGCTGAGTGAAAGTAGTCAGTGACAAAAGGACAAATATTGTATGAGACCCCTACAATAAGAACTTAAAAACAGACTCATGCATAGAAGAAGACTCTTTGATGGCTGCAAGAGTAGGTAGAAAGGGAGGGTGAGGGGGTGAGGGTTTAGACTAGATAGTTAATAGAAATTTGGTTGGGTGAAATCAGTGACAGCACACATTAGAAAGAAGATCAATATTAACTGGACTTCAACACAATTTAAGTACTCTTCCCATCTTAACCCAATATTGCAAGGAAAGAGTAGCTGGGGCAGGGGGCCAGGGACCATGCACTCAGGTGAAATCAAGGCCAACTGGCACAACTAGTGTTTTGCTAATGAGGACTCTCTGCACCCCATGTCGGTGAGTAGCGTCTGGGGTCTTAAAAGCTGCCAAGCTGCCATGTGAGTATACAGCAAATGGTCCCAACTCAACAGGAGAAGATGATCACTGAGGACCAGAATGACATGGGGGAAAGAGAACCCAGAAGACAGAGAGACACACACGAGGTCTCTACATAGACTCATGACCAGAAGAACCGGATGGTGCCAGGCCACCACCAGTGATAGCCACAATGGAGCTCACAAAGTTGAGTCTGACTGGCAACACAAGAATAAATAGGGGTGCACCTGACATCTCCACTAAAAGACCACAATTGATGGTCCAGGGGCTTCTGGGTCCCCCTGGGAGCATGGCCTCTGGCCCTGATGCTTCCCCTGTCCATAAATCATAATGAAGGTCAACTTTTTGGACAACAATAGATTGGATTTGGCAAAGCAGAGTAACCATATCTTGTGGGAACTTGATGGTTTTATGCATCTGTAGGACGCCATCCCGCTGACCTTTACTAGAAGAAAGGGAGTGGGTGGAGAGGAGGGGATAGGAGACTGTTGGGAGGATAGAACATGTATGGAGCAGAGATGAAGGATGTGCTGTCACCGGGAAGGGAGAGCAGTGAGTACTGCATATAGGCGAGCATGTGAATTTATATGGGAATGTACATTTTCATTCAATCATCATCATCATAATAAAGAGTTTGGCTGCTAATGAAAGAGCTAGCAGTTCAAGTCTACCAGGCACTGCTTGGAGACTCTATGAGGCAATTCTACACTGTCCTATAGGGTCCCTATGAGTTGGAATCAACTTGGTAGGCAAGGTCCAGCTCCCAACCTTAGGACAGCTCTCAGTGATGTTTGACATAATATTTTTTAAACACCACTTAATGTATTTTTGGCACTTCCCCTTTGGCTTTTGTGCCTTCCCTACAAGATGTTTTAGGTCCTTTTTTAAAGACAAAGAACCAAGAATGAGGCCCCAGGATTTCTCTAACTCTTCAATTGACTTAAAACAACTAGGTTATAAAAGGAATGTATCAGGGTTGTGAAAAATTCAAATGGTATACAAGCATATAAAAGGACAAGTTCCTCTCCCCATCTCCACCTCCCTCCCTTTTGCCTATTGTTGTGTGCCCTGGATCATTTGTGACACATTGTGACCCCTGCTATGGGAAAGAGTAGAACTGCCCCATGGGGTTTCCTAGGCTGAAATCTTTGCAGGTGCTTATTCCCAGGTCATTTCCTCCCAAGAGGAGATGGTGGGTTTGAACTGCCTACCTTTCAGTCAGCAGCTAAGCTTTTTACCATCCCACCACCACAGAGCCTTCCTCTCCTGCCTACAGGTAAGTAATCTTAACCATTTATTCTGAACCCTTCCCTGGTTTTCTTTATCTCCATAATTGAGCAGAGTCTTGAAAACCGAATAGTAGTCTCTTGACAGACATGACTCTACAAGCACAGGAACAACACGATTGACTTCTAGCCCACACATACCCTGTCCTGCTCCAAAGTAAGTACAGTTTGTTCTGAGGCCTCTTGTTACTCAGGCAAAATATTCCACTGTGTTCATTTCATGAGTTTTCTCTCCCCCTTGATGGGGTCAAAATAAACATCGCAAGATTATGTCATCAAGAAAAATGGAGTAGAGGTGCATTTGCTTCCTCGATTGTGTACTTTTCTCTGCCCTCTACAAGAAGCAATAGTTCAAGAACAAAATGCTGTGAGCCCTAACTAAGGGAAAACAAAATAGCTGTCTTTAGTTTGGGACAGGCTCCACTGTTTTCTCACTGACCTTAGGCGGGCCACACTTCCATCAGGGGCAGTGTGCCACTGAGGTTCTCTTCCTTGAGTTTGGAAACCTCAGTTTCAGGAGGGTCCCCTGCTTTATCCCCTTCTTGTCTGCAAGGTTCAGCATAAGAT
Source organism: Heterohyrax brucei (assembly GCA_028571685.1). Lineage (NCBI taxonomy): Eukaryota > Metazoa > Chordata > Mammalia > Hyracoidea > Procaviidae > Heterohyrax > Heterohyrax brucei. The sequence goes on along the minus strand of CM053143.1, from coordinate 112,397,010 downwards.
CTTTGAGTTCGTAACTCTGGCCCTTTTTCAGGCAAGAAGATGTTAATGTGCTTGTCTTTTATTTAATTCTGTTATAGTCTCACTCCCCTCCCCCTCCTGTTTTTACTAGAAGGAAGGCAAAGAGGCATTAGACACCATGTCCCACTGGAAAAAAAATAAGCTGTGCATAGGGGTTCACAGGAAACTGGTAAGGACAGAAGAGGGTGGCTATGGGGCAGGCAAAGACCACATCAGTGGTTTTATATCCTAATGAGTTAGGATTTGTTTAGGCTTTGGAGGGGAGGGAGGATTGAGGATTTTCAATAGAAAAATGGTGGAAATCAAGCTTTCCCATGAAAAAGAAACTTTGATGCCAGCAAGGATAGTGGAAGCAAGACTCAAGGCAGTGACACAGCAGTTAGAAGATGGTGGCAATAGTTCAAGAATGTAGTGGGCCAGACTAAGGGACAACAGCATAGCTATCTTTCATTTTGAGAAGTCTGAATCCACATAAAGCCTGGTAACCAATTACATAAGATTGGTGTGCTGAAAGGATAGAATCTAGGCTAAATCCCAGATTTCTGGTTTGAATGACTGAGTGGAAGATACTACCATTCACAGAAATAAAAAAACCCAAAACCAAACACACTGCCCTCAAATCAACTCCAACTCATAGTAAACCCATAAGGCAGAGTCGAACCAGCCTACAGAGTTTCCAAGGAGTGTCTAGTGGACTTGAACTGCCGACCTTTTGGTTTGCAGCTGTAGCACTTAACCACTACACTACCAGGGTTTCATAAATATTCTTTTTGAGTCAGTTTGAATTATAAGTGTTAGTGAGTCATCTAAGTGTGAATATTTAATAGAGAATTAGAAAGAAATGTCTGGAAACGAGGAACCACATTAGGGCTACACATCATCCAGTTTATGGTGGTAAATTGAAGGCACAGAATTAGACAAACTTGCTGAAAATAAGTGGATATAATAAGAGAGAGTACAGACAAAACTTTAGACTCTTGAGAAGAGAGTCGAGGGCAGGCCTCTGGTAGAACAGCTATTTTTTTATTAGTTGGCTGCCCAGCAGCTGAATTCCCTCTTGGATCTGGAGGAAGCCTCATTCTAGAAGCCATGGTGTGGATAATAGGCCAATTTCTTACCATAAATGACAAAAGAGCTGACACACTTTCCCAGCCTTCCTCAAAACCAGAGCTTGGCATGAAATTCTCATTCGGCACATCAGAAGTATCCACCCTGGACTTTGAATCAAAACCGAGTGAGACAATAATTCATTCTGGCAGTGCTGGTATGAGCAGGGTCAACAAGGGTCTTCCACTAGTCTGATCTAAGGCCAGCAGCGATGGTAGTCCGAGGTGAGGCATCCAGGGGCCATTGGTGAGGGTAGCAGTGTCTCTGATACCATGATTCATTATGTAAGTTTTGGCTATGGCTCTGACTGCCTAGAGTCTCTTTGTTTCCACCCATTTTCCAAGCTAGAGTCTCCAGATCTCTAAGCAATTTTCGTCTCACCCTTAAAATAATACCCTGAGGAGGTAAAGCAGGTCTTACTATTCTTATTAAAATGAGAAAGCTGAAACCCTGAAAGGTAGATGATTTGCTTATGATCACAAAGCTGCTAATAGCATAACTGGGATCGGATCCAAGCCTTTGTGACTGGGGTTGGTGCCCTTGCTTACCAGACTTGTAGCTCACAATCCCAGGCATAGCTGGCCATGGGAAGGGAAGCACTAGACTACAGACTACACATAGCACAGCATTGTAGAGTTACTTAGAAATCTTATTAAGAATTTAAGTTATTTAAAAGAATACACCGTAGGGAAATAAGCAAAATCAAAGAATAGTTAGCATCTTCAAATAAATTCTACTACTGCAGTAGATGAGAATCTAGATTCCCCAGGAATAAAAAAATCACTCATGTTGGCAGGATATACTTCAATACAAACGTATGGGAATTCCTGAAATGAAACATTAACCATCTCCTAGGCTAACACTGCAGTTAGCTAAAGGTCTCCACTGAATCTAGTAAACAGCATATTTAACCCCACATAATTGATCTCTGTGCACACACCCATTCATGGCTTCATACATATATATTCTTAAAGGCCACAAGTCTAGAACATCTTAATAAATGCACAATAAAATTTATTAGACTATATCTTTATTGATACAGAGATACAGATGCTAACTAATGTAAGTAAGGATACGTGAAACACTTGAGAAAATATGCTACTGAAAAGGAATAAAATATAAGAAGATGTGTTTTCCATATCTGCAAGCTGCTGTAAAATTACTATTTATCATCTGTAGGAAATTATATGCAGTGATTTCATAGTGAGGAAACAAACTCGTGTCTCAATGAAAGGGTAAGGTGGATCTGAATCATAATCATTGTAAATTATAGTTACTGAAAGTCTATTCAAAACACTTCAATACTGTTACTGGAGCAATGAGTCCATCATGAGCAGTGTTAAAAACACTGTGCCGTTGAGTTGGGTCGGACTCATGGCGACCCTATGGGTCAGAGTAGAACTGCCCCATAGCGTTTCCAAGGAGTGCCTGGCAGATTCATACTGCTGACCTTTTGGTTCGCAGATGAAGCACTTAACCCACTATGCCACCAGGGTTTCCTGAGCAGTGTTAACCAAATAGTATTATTTTCAGGATGTTGTAAGTATACCAAGCTATATCTGACGACAAAGTGATTATCCAGAATACTACTATATTTGCCCATTATTCATTCTGCTACTCACTCAGGCACTGTGATAGATCTCGAGGCAAAGCTAAATAGCACAGTGACCTGTAAAGAATTATGATGAGATATATAAACACAGAAGTCCATGCAAGGCACAAGTAAAGGAATCGAAATATAAACTCCCCCTACAGACTTTCCTAAAGGGTTGTTTCTTATTCTGGGTCTTGAAAGAACGAAAGAGCTACAATAGCCAACATGCTCAGAAGGAGAAAAGATGAGTATAGAATTCTAGACAGCGGGAACTGCATCCACAAGAGCACAGAAGTGAAAAATCACTAAACAAAGAATTCCAAGTAATTTTGTGTTTATTGGACCCAACATCCAAAAAACACGATAGGAAATGAAGTTAAGCAAATAGGCTAGGCCATGAAGGGCCTCGAATGTCATGCTGTGTGGTCTCTATTGAATGAACATGTGAGGACCCTAAAGATTTCATGCAAGGGCATAGCAAAACTGTCTTTACCCTTTGGAGAGTGGCGAATAGGCTGAAGAGGAACGAGACAGAGACAGAATCCAGGTAGGACATAATAAAGGGAGGTGTACATAGAGATGAAAGGATGAGAAAATACATGAGAAATATCTAGTTAACAGAATCGCAGAAACTGTAATAAATTAAACGTGGTCAAAGGATGAAGAGAACTTAGACAGACACTTAGAACTTAGACACATACACACAAAAACTCAAACTAAGAAATATAGAAAGAACATATTTGGGGGTAAATATTTAAAAAAATGTTCAGCTTTGGCTAGGTTATGTTTCAGTTATTGGTGAATTATGCAGGTAGAGCTATAGTATGGGCAATGTATACGTGGAAGAAGGCACGGGGCCAAACCAACGTAAATTCTTGACTGTATAGGTGGAAATGTAGCTATGTGGGTGAATGAGATTGCCCAACTAGAAAAGGATATTCTGAAACAGTATTGTGCGTATCTCTGAAATATCATCAGGAATTGCCTCATCTTTGTCAATTACTATCATTAGAGTTTGTTTTCTTATTCATGCTTTGATGTGGTAGAAGAAATATTAGACTGGGAATTAAGAGGTTTGGCTTCCAGTCTTGGTTCTGTCAGAAGTCATTGCATGATGCTGGGCAACCCATTTCTTGGTTTCTTTACCTGTGAAGTGAAGAGGCTGGATTAACAAACTCTAACGCCAGTTCTCTAATTCTCCTCTATGTGTCTGATGAAACAGCCGATACAACCTGAAATAATTGAAAAATAAGCATCCCAACAGAGAAATTGGGCCTAGTAAGAGCCACAGACTTCGTAATTTTCATTATAATAATGGACATCTGACTTTCAAAAATAATTTTGTTGTAATTTGGGATCATTTACTGTAGACTATTATAAAATGTAGGGCTTTTTGTGAAAGGGGAAGATAATTGGTCACAAATACTTGGGTTTTGATTAAACCGCCTTTTGAGTCCAAGTTTTTTGAAAAATAACTGTATAAAGTTGCCCCATATAAAATCCACCCACTTAGGGCTTTATTGCAGTAGGCATTATACAATACATCTTGTAATATTTGTCCCTCTTGGCCAATTATGACTGTCTAGAAGTAATACTGCGGTGGAGAAAGATGTGTCAATGTGTCAGTCTGCTTCTGTAGAGATTAGTCTTGGAAAGCCTATGAGGCAGTTGTCCTCCACCCTGCAGGGTCACTGTAAGTCAGAATCGACTAGGCAGCAATGGGTAGAAAAAACAGAGGAATGGAAAACATTTATTGCAACTATATTGCAATAAAGCTGTGTGTCCTTATTCTGTCAGGGATTAGATGAATGTGCAGGATGAACTTGCTACAGTGATTTTACTCAGTGCTGATAAGCACTGAGCTGGTACCTAAACTGAAAACAGGAAAAGCTTTTCCTTTATGTTTCAAAATATTTGAGGTACAATGGGCTATAGGCATAAATGAAACAAAGACCTTAGATCAAATGACAAACCCAAACATTCAAGAGAGATTATACCGTTGCAGTATCATAGTAAATGGGCACAACAGATTATGTGAAAGTATTTTACAGTCTTGATTTGAGCTACAGGCCAGTAGTGCTTTTATACTTGTTTTTATGTGTTGTCGAGTTGGTTCCAACTCATAGGAACTCCACAGGATAGCATCAAACTTCTCTATAGGGATTCTTAGGTTTCATCTTTATGGAGGCAAATCTTCAGGTTGTTTCTCACAAGGAGCTGACGGTGAGTTTAGCTGGAAACCTTTCAGCGAGCAGCTGGCACTCACCCACTGAGCCCCCAGGGAGGGCTCTTTGGTTTTTAAACTTAGTCTCTGACTTACAATCCCACCACACATACCACTTGCTGCCATCAAATCATCTCTGACTCATAGTGACACTATAGGACAGAGTAGAACTGTCCTGTAAGTTTCCAAAGAGCCCCTGGTGGGTTTGAGCTGCTGATCTTTTGGTTAGCAGCCACGGTACTTAACTACCATGCAACCAGAGTTTCCAAATTAGAATTACTTTCTAATTATCAGAAGGACTTTCTTACTGTGGGGCCGTTACTTCCACCTCACACCCAACGCAAAGCAGTTCAGGTAAATGTGGCACTAAAGCCTCAGAACACAGAGCTTCATATTGTAAAGAGAGATCGTGTTCCAGAGAACGGGAATTTTTGACAACTTAATCAGATCTCTTAAAAATGTATGAAAACAAAGAGCAAGTGGAAAAGTAAAAAGTTAATAAACAGAAGTAAGTAACATATATAAACAAAAAATCAACCAATTAAAATACAGAAGAAAATGTAAAAGCAACAGAAAAAGATGTAATATCTAGGAGGAAAGAACAAAAAAATCAAAACACTACTGAAGGATGTGAAAGAAGACTTTGGAGAGATGGAAGACCTCTGTCTTGAAAGGAGATGCAAGATACATCATTAACATAAAAAACACAAGGCACATAGCCATATCCAGCTACCCAATGGTGTCCAGTTGATTCTGACCCATAGTTACCCTTTAGACAGAGGAGAACTGCCACATAGAGTTTCCAAGGAGCCTCTGGTGAATTTGAACTGGTGACCTTCTGGTTAGCAGCCATAGTACTTAACCTCTTAAAAAAAATAAAAACATGTATTTGTGTTTACTTGTGTATTAAAAAAATCTGCAAGACTCCATAAGAAATTACCTGTGGCGGGTGTGGAAAATGAGAGGAGAATAAGAGAGAGGCTTTTTTTATCTCGGCTATAGAGCACTCCCTCATTCATCTTTACAGATACATACCATTCAACTCTACAGCTGTATTAAAATTTGTTTAATCTGACTTCTGTTGATGATACTTAGGTTTCTTCCAGGCATTTGTAATTACAATCATCTTGCAATTAATCATGTAAATGAACCACTTCAAAAATCAACAAAACTGAATTTAAAAACATAAGTAAAATTTTCAACCAGAAAAATCATAAGAAGCAAACACTTCAAACAAAAACTCAGAGTTCTTAGATATAAGCCAGACCAAGCTTGTTGCCATCAAATGCATTCTGACTCATATCAACCCTATAGGAGACAATAGAACTACCCCCATAGTGTTTCCGGGGCTATAATCTTTATGGAAGCAGACTGATGCATATTTCTCCCATAAAACTACCGGTGGATTTGAACCTACAACCCTTCAATTAATAGCCATTTGCTTAACCAACCTAAACCAGAGCTCGTTTATATAGAGACACAATGAGGGTCAAAAGGCAAGTCTCAGAAAAAGTCAAATCATGGTGTCTTCACTCTTCTGTTTTCCTTCTCACCACTCCTATTTCCAAATCACCACCTGAACGCGTAATTCTGGGTCTGACTTTTCTTGCTACGTATGAATAAGCATCTCTGCGACATACGTGCTTTGGAAAACCTGTTTTGCAGATACAGAACAACACTGAATTATTTCATCCATGCATAGGGCTCAAGAGTCTTCTTAGTTAATAAACTATCATTATTCTCCTAGTCTCTTTTGCCACAGTGGCTGTTTTTCTAGATTGGTAGGTGTGGCAGGATAATATTTTTAAAAATTAACTTGTGTTTGTTCTCTTCATTCTTGCTTCCTCATCTCAAAGGAGGTTAACAGCCAAATAAAAAGTAGAAGCTTCTTCAAGAAAGGCACTTCATTTATTTGTAAAAACTTGAAATTCGTGAGGAAGAGATGGTAATAGATGCCATTTACATCTATCAAATCTACAGCTAAGTAAGGGAATGGGGAGTGGGTTGGAGGGTGGGTAGTTTTTCCATCCTGGGCAGGGTTAGTAGTCTAAGGGCTTTAGAATTGTAAGGACCCACTACTGACTCCCAGGCAGGTCTCAGAGAGGATGGCTGCATAGTGTTCGAGCCTGAGGCACCAGGATCTCAGCCCTGGTCACGTTTTTCATTGTGCAATAGAGCACCCAAGAGTAGTATGTCACTGAATTTCAAGGAACCATTAGACAGTAAGTGTATCAGCAGCATCCATGATGAGCTGACAAATAGAATTAGCTCTTCTGCGAATAAATATGAATAGAATTGCCTTTAGCTGTAAATAATGAAAAACACAATGTACAGTGCCATCAACAAAGAGATTGTTTCTTTCTCCTCTTATAATAAGTCTGGAGGAAAGATTTTCCTGAAGCTAGTTCAGTGGCTCAAGGATCTTGGGCCACCGTGTCTGAAAGTCTTCTGGCCTTTCCTTCATGGTTGCAAGACAGCTGCAGCAATCCGAGATGTCACTCTCTTATTAAGTCAAGAGGAAGAGAGGAAGAGGAAAGCACTACAATCCTGCATTCATTTCATCAAGAAAAGCAAAAGCTTTTTCAGATGCCCGCAACGTAAGTCCTGTGATCTCTCATTGGATAGTTCCATTACTTGAACACTTCTCCACTCTAGCTGTAAGAAAAGTAGAAGGGTTTGGGGGGCTGTCTCTCAGGTTAGTCAAGATCAGAGTGAACGCCATACTCAATTTTGAGACACTGTGTAAGTATCATTGATGCCTGTGTAATCAGAGAGAGAGGAAGAGCCTACAGTGACTGAGATTCAGTTTTCCACCCACATAGGGAGATATTATGACATTTGGGTACATTTTAAAGAAACCAAAGAAGAAAAACGAAACATACCCACATGAATTAAAAAAAAAGGGGAAAAAGAAAAGCTTAAAAGTGATATTTCTTGTACATCAGACTTTGTAATTATAAATAACCTTCTACATAGGTTTTTGGTCACCTCTTTCCGCTATTGACCTCGTGAGTCATCCTTAAACAAAGTAAAGGAAAAAAGAAATAAGGTTAGCAGATGCCTCCTACAAACAGTTGTTGATGTCCGTGGTTGTCAAGGTGGCTTTGACTCATGATCACCTTGTTTACAACAGAACAAAATGTTGCTCTGTCCTCTGCCATCTTCTTGACCACTGATAAGTTTCAGTCCATTGTTTCAGCTATTGTGTCAATCCATCTCATTAAGGATTTTACCAAATTCTGTTTTAGTCAGCTAGTGCTGCCCTCGCAGAAATACCACAGAGTAGACGGCTTTAACGAAGGAAAGTTTATTCTTACACAGTCTGGTAGGCTACAAGTCCAAATTCAGGACATCCGTTCCAGCGAAAGGCTTTTCCCCTTGTCAGCTCTGGAGGGAATTCCAGTATTGTATCAGTCTTTGACCAGGTCGCATCTTGGCACAGGAACCTCAGGTTTAAGGGGTGCGCTCTTCTCCTGGTGCAGCTTTCTTGGTGGTGAGAGGTTCCTCTACCGGTCATGATGTCCTTTCCAACAATTGATCTTTGCAGATGATATATCCAAAGTAAATGAGCCAAAGTCTCTCCGTCTTCGCTTCTAAGGAACATTGTGATTGTATTCTTCTAAGACAGATTTGTTCATTCTTTGAGTCTACAATATACTCAATTTATTTTTTTTCCAACAGTAGAGCTTGAATGCATCCATTCTTTTCCTATTTTCTTCTTTCATTATTCAGTGTTGAGAAACAGTTACCAAATCTGTTCAACACAGACTTGAGAACTCAACCCTGGGCATCTGGACAATAGCGGTTAACCTGAAAGTTGGCTTATGAGGTACATTTGGCTAAAAATCAATGTGACTTAAACTGAGTCATAGAATTTTTAAAATTTGTGATGCAGATAGCAGGATGTGGGCTCTTTCTGAATTTCACTTAATTGGCTGCTGCCTATATTTTAAATGTCAGATGTAAGTCTTTCTCTTTTAATTCCCCTAAAACCCTGATGTTGTTTGGCAAGTGCCTCCTACTTTTAAATTTCTAGTCTGTTCTCTATGTTCTTTAGGATTTGATATTCACTGGCAATAGACCACTTAATTCTGTTATTTTTTAATCCTGGGGTCCTAGTGGTACTGCAATTAAGCATTTGGCTGCTAACCAAAAGGTCAGGAGTTCAAATCCACCAGTTGTTCTTTGGAAACCCTGTGGGGCAATTTTACTCTGTCTAATATGTCACTATAGCATTGAGTCTCAGGCGATGAGTTTGGTTTTAATCCTGGTTCTGGATCCCTCTAGTCTTTACCCACAGCCATGCTGGTGTTTTCTCTTCCACTGCTATTCTCCTTATCAGTTGTGTGACTTCTTTCTCTTCCTTCTCTCTCCCTCAGTGCTAGTCTAAGTAAGGGCAGCAGAACAGGGAAGCCACCAAGCTGCTGCCTGCTATACAGACAGGTCATTAACTCAGGATCATTAACGCAATGCTGTCAGTTTATCTCTTTTAACCTTAGACTAAGAAAGTCATTTCCCAGCAGCAACCACTTGCCATCTGGAACTCCTGGGTATGTTATCAGAACAGATGACACCCTTTGGACTCTTACCAAGGAAATTACCATTATAGCAGGACAGTTTTCTCCACATCAGAGGAATATGGTAGTAAATATTAACCAGTACTAAAGGATCTTCGAATAAGGATGCCCTATTTATTGACAGCTCACAGCTGCAATATTTGTGAAGCTATAGTTGCCATATTTAATATTTTTTTAATTAGCCGTGAAAAGTTACATGATTCCACAACACATAGAAATTGTTAAATTTATTATCAAAATGGTATTCTGTTTGTCAGACTCTCTGTGTGCTATGTGAAATTTACAATGCACATAACTATCCCACCAAGAAAACAACTTGACATTTAATTTAAAAAAATGAAACCACCAGCCCTGTTGCCAATCAAACAATGCCTGTGGGTCAATGAACCATGCATTCTGATGAAAACAAGGCCACTGCTCATCAGAGTGCATTTGAGAATCCATCCCAACCAATTTCTCCTAGAGCACAAGAACCGGGCCTTCCATCAACCACAAGTGGGCAGATTTTGCATCTGGACGTGAATGTTTTGATGCAAGAATTGAAGTCCAATGACCACAGATTACATGGTAAATTTGCTATCTAGGCTCTGGAGCAATTGGAAGTTGACACTGCTTTTGACTGAAAAATCATCTTCAGCAAAGATACCCATTTTTAGATGAGTGGTTTTGTTAACCAACAAAACAGCCACATTTGGAGCAATGAGAATCCACTGGGGATTCAAGAATGTCCGTTTCATTCAAAAAAAAAAAAAAAAAGTTGCCATTTGGTGTGGACTTTGTGCTGGCAGAATTTTTGGCCCTTGTTTTTTCAAAGATGAAGACTGAGAGGCTGTGACTGTCAATGGCAAAAGATATTAGACTACGAGAACTGATTATTTTTGGCCCCATTTGAAAGGTGCCACAGGGACCTTTTACCTGAAGTTCTTTTCCACACATAATGCCATCACATATACTTCAAAATGATAAAAAAAATTAAAACTGTATCACTTATACAACTTACCTTCTTCAATTTCAAAGATAGGATACCTTTACTGGAAGATCCTTTATATGTAAGGTTTTGTGTTGTCTATGATGAAAGATGCCACATAAATGGAATGAATCCTATTGCTTTGTGGAGAAAAAATGTGAATTCTGGGAATACTACATACATCATACTACATACGTCATTGGGCTAAAAGCTCTAGGCCTGCAAACTTACTCTTACTGACATGTAGCTAAGGACACTAGTCCACACTTTTTCAACATGGCTTGTCCCAAGTGAAAAGAATTGACTAGTTTATCCTTTTCCTCTTGAGTGCATATACATCCTACACTAAGCAGATTAACCGCAAAGCCAGTGAAGCTTATGCATCAGGGTCCTTTTCTTATGTGAACCGATTGCCTTCAAGTCAGTCCTCATTGATGGTGACCCCACGTGGGTCAGAGTAGAACTGCACACCAAGCATGCTAATAACTGACTTGTCAGAAGTAGATCATCAACCTATTCTTCTGAGACACCTCTGGAAGGACTTGAACCTCCAAACTTCCAGTTAGCACCAGAGCACGTTAACCATCTGCCTTTTCTTACATGAGCCTTTTCCAAAGTTCTGTACTGCTAATTTTGTGTTTTGTAATTTTGTATTGGAAACCCTGCTGTAGTGGTTAAGTGCTACATCTGCTACCCAAGAAGTCAGAAGTTCAAGTCCCTCAGGGGCTCCTTGGAAATTCTATGGCACAGTTCTACTCTGTCCTGTAGGTTTGCTATGAGTTGGAATCAATTCAGTGGCAGTGGGTTTGGGTTTGGAATTCCATATTATTTTTCCTAAAGAAGCACCCTCAATATTTCACAAGCTTTACAAAACCAAGATCTGGCCTGACATATGAAATAGCTTTCCATTTCCAATTTTGTTATATCTTAGTCATCCAGTGCTGCTCTAACTGAAATAACCGAAAGTAGGTGGCTTTAGCAAAGAGAAATGTATTCTGTCACAGTCTAGTAGACTACAAGTCCAAATTCAGGATATTAACTCTGGGGGGAAGGCTTTCTCTGTCAGCCCTGGAGGACAGTCCTTGTCATCAGTCTTCCTTTGGCCTAGTAACTTCTCTGTGCACGAACCTCAGGTCCAAAGGACACTGCTCCTAGCATTTCTTTTCTTGGTGGTATGAGGTACCCTTGTCTCCCTGCTCACTTTTTCCTAGTATATCTCAAAAGAGATTGGTTTAAGACAATATCTGTTCTTCTAGATCTCATCAATATAACTGCCACTGATTCATCTTATGATATCATAATGATAGGATTTACAACACAAAGGGAAATCACATGAGATGACATAATGGTAGAAAAATCATATAATACTAGGAATCATGACCTAGCCAAGTTGACAGATATATGACAATGCAATCCATGACAGATTATATTCAGCATTTTATTGGAAACGAGCTAGTATATTAGTGGTATCATTTTTAAAAGCAATTCATTAGATTTGCTTCATTTGCTTTACGGTTAGTTTTGTAATTAATATTAACCATTTGGAGATACTCTCATACTGCCTTTATCCAGGGCAATTTGATAATGGCTTTAAAAATTATAGATTTACTTGCACTGTTATAAACTGCCTTGCCTAGAAGACTATCCAATACCCAAAGACAGAAAACATTTTAAAAGTCTATCAATAAAAAGATTAGTTAAATAAATTACGGTACATCTATAAGAAGACTGCAGAGCTGTTAAAAAAAATTGAGGAAATTTCCTATGAGTTGATATGGAAAGATTTCCAAGATAAGCTGTTGAGTAAAGTATATAATGAGGTATATATCTATTGCTATCAAGCCAGTTCTTGCTCATAGTAACATTGGGATAGAACAAACTTTCCCAGAAGGTTTTCCCAGGTTGTCAGGGTTCGTGGAAGCAGATTTCTGTATCTTTCTCCTGCAGAACCACTAGTGGCTCTGAACCACCAGAGTTAAGAACCTTTCAGGTAGCAGCTGAGGGCTTACCACCGTACCACCAGTGTTCTTAGTGGTGTATGAGTATATGATATGCTACATAGTGCGTTAAAACATTTGTATTTCCATAAAGTTATTCAGAAAACACATAGAAAAATTAAAAGAGATTACCTATGTGGATGTGAAGTTTGAGCACTGAATAAGTTAAGAAACAGGAGGAAAAGTGCACTATTTTACCATTTTTTACATTTATATGTAAAACCACAGGAATATTATTATTTATTCAAAAAGTGAAATTGAGAAAGGGAGACAAAACTTTGAATATTCTTCCCCCATCTCAGTATGTCTATTCTTTTTTAGCTCTAAAAGCGTAAATATTATGCTAATGACCTCATGAAGCTTCCCTTACAATGGGCCTTGTACCATTGTCTTAGGAACCCCACATGGTAAAACGATTAACCTGTCCAGCTGTTGACCAAACAGTTAAAAGTCTTAGTCTACCTAGAAGTGCCTTGGGAGAGAGGCTTGGAGATCCATTTCCAAAAGTGCAGCCACTGAAAACTCTGTGGAACACAGCTCTACTCTGACACACTTGAGATTGCCATGAGTTGACTCGATAACAACTGGGTATTTTGTTTTCTTGTTTACCATTCTCTTAACTCCCATTACACTGTAACCTATTTCTACTACGACATGTGACTCTCTACCATGTGTGACTATTATTTATTTACATCCTGTCACTATCACCATCATTTCCACATGAAACCTCACACTGGTACTTCAGTCACTGCATTGAAGAGGCTATGTATCCCACCCCCTAGCGTTTAGATCCTTGTGTGTGCTGTTGCCTTTGCTTAGAACACTCTCCTCCACCATGGTCACCTGGTAAATTCCTTTAGGTCTAAACTCCAGTATCACCCCCCCACCCCCGCCACATAGAGAAGTCTTCCTTGCTTCCCTTGACTTGATTAGGTTACCTTGCTATTCCTTTCCATCCCTGTATATTCTTTTGGAAAATACTTACCTCATTTACAATTACTTGCAATGTCTCTTTCCTACATAAATGTCTAGACTAACAACTCCATGCTGGCTTGGGCAGTATTTGTATTGTTTATTTCTGTGTCATTAACGTTTAGCATCTGTCCTAGGCTGGGTTCTCTAAAGAAGCAAAACGGTAAATTATATAAATACACATATAGAGAGAGATTTACATCAAGGACATTGCTCCTGTTGCCAGAGAGGCTGCAAGTCTCCAATCTGAAGATCAGGCTGGAAGCTTCTCCTGATTCGTATAGCTGCAAGGATGGGGAAACCCAAGATCAGTAGGTCCGACAGCAGGGCTCCTGCTCATAGGCTGTGAGGGCTTACAAATACCAAAGTCAGCAGGCAAGGTGGCAGGGAAGCTGCTAGCCTTAGTCCCAGGAACTGGAGGTCCAACAAACAGCAGTCAGCCACAGGGACCAGAGCCTACAAAAGTCCTCAAGCCCTCCAGACTGTCTACTTATATTGGATATAGGGCACAACCCCAGGGAATCACCCTTTCAACTGATTGGCTACCCACAATAGATCTTATCATGGATGTGATTCCATTATATCAAATTTCATCATGGAAATGATCTTATTATTATACTACTACCAAACTATGTCATAACTGCAAACCACTGAGAATTATGGCCAGGCCAAGTTCACACACGACCTTAATGATCACTGTACCCACCACCCATCTGTCAGTGTGTCTGTACTGTCATATTGCTGTGATTCTGGTCTAGGTCACTTGTATTTCAAATCATGTCAGGGTCATTCATAGTGGACAGGTTTGGGTAAAGCTCCCAGACTAACACAGGCTAGGAAGAGCGGCCTGGGCATATGCTTCTAAAGGTCAGCCAATGACAACTCTATGGGTCACAGCAGAATATTGTCCTCTGTAGTGCTAGAAGCTGAACCCCCAGATTGGAAGGCACAGCACAATGGCTGCAACAATGGACTCAGTCTCCAACAGTGTACTCAGTCACCCCAACCATCAGGACAATGCCTCAGGACTAGGGAATATTTCATTCTCTTATGTAAGTTTGCCCTGAGTCAGAAGAAACTGGATGGCAATGGACAGCGAGAACATCCACAGCGCTTAGTGCATGCCTGGCAAGAATTTAACAAATATTTGTTGACTGAAAGTGAACGTCTTTCCTCCCTTTTCAGAGAGCGATCCCCTTGCGGGCAAAATGTGGCATCCGTCTACAGTCTGCATCGTTGTTGTAGGTGTCACCGAGTCCATCCCGACTCACAGCGACCCCAAGGGACAGAGGAGAAATGCCTCCATTGGGGTTCCTAGGCTATAACCTTTATAGGACTAGATTGCCGGGTCTTTTCTCCCAAGGAGCTACTGGGTGAGTTCAAATTGTTAACTGTTCGGTTGACAGCTGAGCACTTAGCCATGAAACCACCAGGGGTCCTTTAATAGCCCATTTGATAGTATACACGGAGTGAATGAATGGGCAACACTGTAGTGGATAAGAGACAGGAGTTCACATACGGCCCATGCCACTTAACACCTCTGGAATCGGAATCTCTTAGCTTCTCTGGGCTGCAGAGTTCTTGTTTACATTAAGGAATATAATAGTGTGTACTGCCGAGTATTTTCCATTAGTTTTGTCATTTGACAAATATTGATTGTCTGCCATATGCCAGGCACTATTCCAGGAACTGTAGATGCAGTACTGAGCAAGACCGAAAATGTGTACTCTCTGAAATGCGGGCTCACGTTGTGATGGAGTGGGTGAAGGGCACAACAAACATATGGGCCAGATACATAAAAATTTCCAGTAGAGATAAAGGCCAGAGTGGAACAGCTGAGGGTGGCTCACTCAGAGAGGCCGTGAAAGGGTTCTGCGAGGAGATATGTTTGAACTGAGTCTCTTAGTCTGTGAAATGAACTAGTATCTCTCTCTGTCTTAGACAAATGTGTGTAATAAATCTCAATAAATGATAACTTATCAGTATTAATAAAAACCTGCCAAAAGAATGACATACAAATATATATAAACATAAACAGATTGTCGTATATAAAAAGCTACAATCATAACATTTACATGTATTAATATAGTGAGAAAGTATGTATACATATGTGTGTCTCATTTGAGTCAGTAAGCAATTTTCTGACTGCGAGAATCTTCTCTTTTGATTTTGAAATATTTAATGCCCTTCAAGAGTAATATAATTGATATCCTGGAAGTTAGCTAATTACTTATAGCATCTAACAATGTACTTAGAGAGAAATCACAGAAACATATATAAGTTGGTTGTTTATAAGTAGATTTAATGTCCTCTAAGGTCCCGTGAACCTATTGAATTTTTACATGTTTGTTACACCTGCACTGATGAAGAAATGGCTAAGGGATAGATCCGAATGAGAGAAACTACCAGTGTCTTGACACAAATCCGTTCCAAACCAAAAACCAAGCCTGTTGCTGTTGACTTGATTCTGACTCATAGCAACCCTGTAGGACAGAGTACTACTTTCCATTTCCAAGGAATACCTGATAGATTCAACCTGCCGACCTTGTGGTTAGCAGCCCGAGCACTTAACCACTATTGCATCACTGTTTCCAAACCCATTCAGGGTTATGACAAATCAGACTTTTTGTATCTTGCTGACACACAGGTAGAATCATTGGAGTGTTTTAAATAATATATATCACGGGATAGGGTTAAGTACCTTACCTGTGCCAGACACTTTTCATTTAGTTCCCCCCAAAAGTATGAGGTTGGTAGTTGTTTT
The DNA here is from genome assembly GCA_028571685.1 of Heterohyrax brucei. NCBI lineage: Eukaryota > Metazoa > Chordata > Mammalia > Hyracoidea > Procaviidae > Heterohyrax > Heterohyrax brucei. Next base: position 112,380,790 of record CM053143.1, on the reverse strand, counting down.
AGTCTGGACTCCAGCCTAGGTAGGAGATGGAAAAGATGAGCAAGAGAGACTCCAGGTGAAATCTCTGCTTAGGGAATTCTGCAGTATAAAACCTCAAAAGTTGCCCCAGGTGAGGTAAAGGAGCTGGGTTTTCATATATCTGCACCAGGCAGTCCTTGACTGTGGTCCTGGGCAGCTCCAGGAGTGTGAGGACAGTGCTCCAAAGAAAGCCACAGGTATGGGCTGTTGAGGCAGAGGACACAGAAGCTACTGGGAGATGCATGGACAGAAATGATAAATCGGATGTGGGGAATCTAGGCAGAACACTGACAGTGTCCTCTACATATTCACAACCTTAATTTGTGTAAGAAGAAATCTGAGGCTCAGAGAGTTTAAATAGTTTTCTAACATTTGACCATTTCTTAAGTGGCAGAGCTAGAAAACTCACCAGTCATGTTCGACTCAACAGCTCATGCTCTTTCTCCTGTACCAAATGTGCCTTCTTTTTCTAATCACCAGACATATGCATATATAGAAACACATTCTGTATTTGTATGAATAGACAGTCCCATCTGCATTTATGAGACAGGAGGCTATCAAGAATTGGAACAAAGCATTGTGTCTAAGAATCTCCAGAGCAGTGCTGTCCAACAGAAGTACAATGTGAATTACATACGTAATTTAGTATTTGTTGGTAGTCACAGTAAAAAAAAAAAGTAAAAGTAGTAAGTGAAATTAATCTTAATGTATTTATTGACCCAACACATCTAAAGCTGACTGTTTGAACACATGCTTTCGTTAGCTGTTGTAGAGTCAGCTCTGACTCATGGTGATCCCGTGTACAATAGAACTAAATGTTGGCCAGTATGCACCATCCTCATAAGCGTTGATATGCTTGAGAACAGTGATGTGCCGTTGTGCAAGCTGAGTGTCTTCCTTTATAGGGGGTCATCTTCCACGTCATAGCAGACAACATTCTGTTGTGATCCACAGGGTTTTCACTGACTAATTTTCAGAGGCCATCACTTCTCTGTCAGTTTGTTGTACTCTGTTGGTTTGCGTGTTGCTATATGCTGGAAACCATGCCACCTGTATTTTGAATATCAGTAGTCACCCATGGTGGAATGGTTTCAGTGGCATTTCTAGACTAAAACTAGGAAAAAGCACCTGGCAATCTACTGCTAAAAATAATGACTAGTGAAAACCACACGAACATCAGCAGAATGTTGTCTGGTTCAGTGCTGGGCGAGGAGCCTCTCAGGTTGAAAGACACTCAAAATATGATTGGGAAAGAGTCACCTCCTCACAGTGGCATCAACCTTAACTAAGTGGATGGAAAAAAAGCTTTCAGGACCTTTAATTTACTTATGTAGCACACCTCAAAATGAGAAGAAACAGTAGTAAACATCCATCCAGAACATGGAATTTACAAAATACGAATCTAGGAAAATTGGAGAACATCAAAGATAAAATGGAGGACATAAAAAATAAGATCTATATCTTGGCATTAGTGAGCTGAAATGGACTGCTATTGGCTATTTTAAATAAGACAGCTGTATGTTCTGCTGTGCCAGGAATGACAAATTGAAGAGGAATGGTGTCACATTCATGACAAAAACAACATTTCAAGATCTACCCTGAAGTACAACACTGTCAGTGATAGCTTAATATCTACACATCTACAAGTATGACTAGCTAGGATGGCTATTATTCAACTTTACACACTAACAACTAATGCCAAAGATGAAGAAATTCAAGAGTCTTGCCAACTTCTGCAGTCTGACGTTGATCAAATAAATAGGCAATCAAAATGCGTTGATAATTACTGGATAATTACTTAGTGATACAAATGATGCCAGAGATCTCGTGATAGAACTTTGCAAGACCAATAATTTATCACAAATAGTTTTTTTCAGCAACATAAATGGTGCCATACACATGGACCTCACTGGATGGAATATACAGGGGGATCAAGTCAACTACTCCTGTGGAAACAGACAATACAGAAGCTCAATATCATCAATCAGAATAAGACCGGAAGCCAATTGCAGAACAAACTGTCAATTGCTCATATGCAATTTCCAGTGGAAAGTGAAGAAAATTAAAATATGTCCACTATACCAAAGCATGACTTTGAGTGTATGTCACCTAAATTTAGAGACATCTCAAAAATAGTTTTGACACACTGAATATTAATGACTTAAGACCAGACAAGTTGTGGGATGACATCAAGCACATTAAGCAAACAGTCATTAGAAAGACAGAAGGAAGGAGGGAGGAAGGGAAGAAGGGAAGGAGGGAAGGAGAGGAAAGAGGAAGGACCAAAACGGATGTCAGAAAAGAACTCTGGAATTTGCTCTTGAAAGTAGAATAACTAAAATGAACAGAAGATATAATGAAGTAAGAGCTGAACAGAAAATTTCAAAGGGCAGCTTGTAAAGAAAAAGGAAAGTACTGTTATGGAATATTCAAAGACCTGGAGTTAGAAAACCAAAAGGGAGGAATATGCTTGGCATTTCTCAAGGTGAAAGAGCTAAAGAAAATATTCAAGCCTTGAGCTGCAGTAGTGAAGGATTTTATGGATTAAATATTGAATGATGCAGGAAATATCAAAAGAAAATTGGAGGAATACATAGAGTCACTGTACCAGAAAGAATTGGTCAATGTTCAGCCATTTCAGGAGGTAGAATGCGACTAAGAACTCGATGTTTAGGAAAAAAGTCCAAGTTGTACTGAAAGCATTTGTGAAAAACAAGACTGCAGGAGTTGATGGGATACCAAATGAGACATTTCAACAAACTGATGAAGCGCTAGAAACATTCACTCATATATGTCATAAAATTGGAAGACAGCTACCTGGCCAATTAACTAGAAGAAATCCATATTTGTGCTCATTCTAAAGAAAGATGATCCACCAGAATGTAGAAATCATCAAGCAATACCATTAATATTGGTAGCCCTGGTTGCTTAGTGGTTAAGAACTATGGGTGCTAACCAAAAGATCAGCAGTTTGCTCTTTAAAAACCCTATAGGGTAGTTCTACTCTGTCCTGTAGGGTTGGTTGCTGTGGGTCAGAATCAATTAGATAGCAATGGGTTTGGTTTTCTTAACATTAGTATCACATACAAGTAAAATTTTGCTGAAAATCATTCAAAAACATTTGCAGCAGTAACTTAATAGGAAAGTGCCAGAAATTCAAACTAGATTCAGAAGAGGATGTGGAGTAAGAGATATCATTGGTGATGTCAGATGGCTCTTGGCTGAAAGCAGAGACTACTGGAGCTATTTACCTGTGTTTTATTGACTGTGGTAAGGCATTTCACTGTGTAGATCATACTGAATTATGGATAATATTGCAAAGAATGAAATTCCAGAACACTTACCTGTACTGATGCAGAACCTGTACAAAGACCAAGAGGCAGTTGTTCCAACAGACCAAGACATGCTGTATCACTTAAAATCAGAAAAGATATGTGTCACAGTTGTAAAATTTCACCATACTTATTCAATCTGTATGCTGAACAAATAATCCAAGAAGCTGGACTACATAAAGAAGAATGTGGTATCAGCACTGAAGGAAGGCTCCTTAACAACCTGCATTGCGCAGATTATACAATCTTGTTTGCTGACAGTGAGGAGAAACTGAAGCACTTACTGATGAAAACCAAAGACTACAGGCTCCTGTATGGATTACATACTGTCATGAATTGAATTGCTTCCCCTCCAAAATACATATAAATATTTGACTGGGCCATGATTACCAGTATTGTGTGATTGCTTGCCATTTTGTGATTTTCTAATGCTGTAAATTCTAATCTTAGCCTGTGGGTAATAGATAGGGCTATGTTAAAAGAGTGTTTAGATGGGACTGTACCTGGACTGGAGTGTGATTTGTACCACATTTTATCCTTTCATCCTACAAGAAACAAAAGGAAAGGGAAGCATGCAAAGAGTTGGGAATTTTACACCATCAAGAAAACAGCACCAGGAGTACAGTATATCCTTCAGATATGAGGTTCCTGAGCCAAGATGCTCCCTGAACAAAGAATGATGCAATGCAAGTAATTTACTCCAGAGCCAATAAAGAAGGAAAGCCTTTCCATGTAGGGAACACCCTGAATTTGGACTTGTAGCATAATGAACTGTGCAAGAATAAACTTTTTCTTGTTAAAGCCACCCACCTGTGGTATTTCTGTTAGAGTAGTACCAGATGACTAAGACACATGCCAATGTAAGGAAAACAAAAATCCTCACAACTGGACAAATAAGCAACATCATGATAAATGGGAAAAAAAAAACATAAAAAAACTGAAGTTATCAAGGATTTCATTTTACTTGGATTTGCAGTCAACACCCATGGAAGGAGCACTCAAGAAGTCAAATAATATATTGCATTCAGCAAATCTTCTGTAAAATACTTCTTTAAAGGTTTTTTTTTTTTTTTTACTGCATAGCAACAAGTATGTACAACATGTCTTTTAAAAAAAAAAAAGGCTATCACTTGGAGGACTAAGTTGAGCCTGACCAAAGACATGGTATTTTTAGTCACCTCATGTTTATGAGAAAGCTAGACAAATAAATAAGGAATACCAAAGAAGAATTGATACTTTTCAGTTAAAGTGTTGGCACAAAATATTGACTAGATCGTGGACATCCAGAAGAATAAATGAATCTGTCTTAGATGGCAAGATTTCTTTGCACATACTTTGGACATGTCATCAGGGGGGACCAGTCCCTGGAGAAGGATATCATGCTTGGTAAAGTAGAGGGTCATTGAAAAAGAGGAAGGCCCTCAATAAGACGGAGTGACACAGTGGCTGCAACAGTGACCTCAAGCATAAACGGTAATCACAAGAATGGTGCAGGACCAAGCAAAGTTCTTTTGTGCTGTACATATCTGTCACTATGCATTGAAACTGGCTTGATGGCATCTAACAACAACAACATTCAGAAGTAGACCTCCAATCCTTTCTTCCTAGTCTACTTTCTTCGGGAAGCTTTGCTGAGACTTGTCCACCATTTTTTGATACTTCTGTTATTCGAAATACAGATGGCCTAAATCTAACATCACAGCAACATGCAAGGCACCATAGTGCAACAAACAGAGGGGTGGTGGTTTTGACATGCAGCCAGTATTTTAGAAAATGAGATCGTTTACATTATATTTTTCATACACATTATCTTTGTGTATTTTGCAATAATATCAAATCTCAATTTTCTTGCTAGATATCAGAACTACCTGATATAAATTCAGATTTCATAAAATTTACAGTTGAAAATATAGATTCACAGAGCCAAACTTGTCCAAGTATACTTAACAGTTGTCCATAACTGAATTGAGTATTATTTTAAAGTTTAAGTCAATTAAAAGTATACATAAAAATTCAGTTCCTCAGTTGCGCTAGATGTACGAGGTCTGACAATTATGTGCACAAACTTAACTGTTCTAAGTGCTACATACCTCGTTCCTGAATATCACTACAGTTGCTTTCAAAGTACTCCTCTTGGGATGCTATGCACCTATGCCAGAGCCTAGTCCACTCTTCAAAGCAATTTTGGAACTCTTTCTGGAATGGCTATTGTGCACAGTGGCATGGTGGCAACGTTATGAACTTAAGCATATAGTTGTCTGTGAGGAAGTTTTTAGCCAGGAAACAAATAACTGTATTGGAACATCCTACTTACTCACCTGATCTGGCCCCCAGTGACTTTTTTATTTACTCAAAGATAAAGGAAATATTGAAAGGAAGACATTTTGACGACATTCGGGACATGAAGGATAATAGGACGACAGCTCTGAAGGCCATTCCAGAAAAAGAGTCCCAAGATTGCTTTGAAGAGTAGACTAGGTGCATAGTTTCCTAAGGGGAGTACTTTGAAGGTGACCATAATGATATTCAGCAATGAGGTATGCAGCACTTTTTCTAGGATGAGTTCACAGACTTAACTGTCAGTCTTCATGTGCTCAAATGCTGAAATGTTACATGTAGCTAGTGGCTGCCATATTGAAGAGCACAGAGAATTTGTCCTGTGATGAGACACAGGGATGTGATTTCATATAGGGTCAGCACCAAACTTACTGATTATTATTTAGTAGGTTTGTTTCCTGGCCCTGTACAGTCAGTACCTATCACATGCTGCACATAGTATAAATAGCAGTAAACTAAACAACCTTGGCCAGGAGTAGTTAATTAGATTACAAGGGCTTTTCCACTGGAGTTCATTAGAAGGACTGATTCTCATTCTGAACTGTATTAAGAGTTTTGAATAAGAACCACACAGCAAGAAGGTAGGGCTGATTTTTGTTTGACCTTTACTAAGACCCTCCCCACCCCTAATATTTGATTTTCATCTCAGTAATACACATCGGAGGCCTGGTTACCCAGTTTCTGTGTGGTTTGCCACCTGATGAGAAGCTCTGCAATGAACTGAAGAACAGTGATCTTTTTGATGCCATAGCCTTAACTGGGAAGCCCACATGGTGCAGTGGTTAAGAGTTCAGCTGATAACAAAAAAGTTGGCAGTTTGAGTCCACCAGCTGCTCCTTGGAAACACTATGGGGCAGTTCTACTCTGTCCTCCAGTGTCACTATGAGTCAGAACTGACATGAAAGCAGAGGTTTTTTTTTTTTTTTTTTGTAATCTCAACTGTAGGTGTTGGAAGCCCAACCAGGTGCCAGGACATGACAGCACTAAAAGGAACTTGGCATGCTTTTAAATATGCATGCGGGTTCATGCCTACAAGAAATGTGAACATTTCCAAAAGGCTGATGCAGTTATGTTCATGGTAGAACTGTACTCAAGTGCCTCAAACTGGAAATTATTGAAAGACCCATGAACAGTGGAATGAATAAATAATGGAGACTTTAGGAATACTTAGTGAAATAACATACAGCAATGAGAATGAAAAATCTATGGCTAGATCCAGCAGTGTGCATGAATCTCACAAACATTGTGCTCAGCAAAAGAAGACAGATTCAAATATTGTAGGATCATATTTATAACAAGTTCAAAAATAGCAAAACAAATCTATGATGATAGCCATTAGGATAATAATTAACCTTAGCAGAAATGGGGAAGAAGTCATTAGAAAGGATCATGAAGACGACCTCTGGAGTGCTGGTAAAGGTCTGAGTTGCGTTTGTTGACATGGATACTGGTTGTACAGGTATGTTCACTTAAGGAACCTCCATTGGGCTGTACACTCATAGTTTGAAACTTTTCAATATGCATGTTAGACTTCAATAAAAACTGAATGTATTTTTTAATGAATAAATATATTTACTTACTCTTCTGAAGACCAACAGAGTTCTTTCTTCACTCTAGAACTCTAAAGACAAACTAGGAATGTAAGAAAGTCAAAGTCATAATTCCACCCTATGGTTCTACCTTTTTGAAACTACAAACATCTTTCATGGTGCAGAGGAAGTAAAACCAAGGTGATCACACGGGCTAGGAGTCCACAAAGATAGTAGGTAGCAAAGAAGAGGAATGCAGCACTGATTAATGTTCCTCTGCCAGGCATGTTCTTCCCTCACCTCTGTCTAACGAAATCTTCACCTCCTCCAAGTCCCGTTTAATTTCTCTTCCTCCATGAAGGCTTCTCTGATTTTCCTGAGCCAAAATTCTCTTTCCCTCTTAATTCATAAGGCACTTCTTATGCTACTCATCATACATTAGCATATGATAGAAATTGCTAGAAGGCAGTGTTGTGTAGTGCTTTAAAGTTTGGGCTGTGAAGCAAAACCTGCCTCTTCCACATGCTGTGTGGCTTGCTGCAAATTGTTTAATCACTGTGCTTTTGTTTTCCTGATTGTAAATGAGGATGATAATGGTGGTACCTCCCCCAGTGAACTGCTGTGAGGACATAAAGAAATAATATACAACCTGGAAATATACACCTGGAAATCTGTAAGCTCTCAGGAAGTGCTACCTAGTATTATTATGATTACCAGTTGTACTTAGGGTCACTATGAGTCAGAACCAATGTGGTGATGCCTAACAACATCATCTACGCTAGCAGACAATAGACTCCTGAAGAATATGGAATATAACTTTGATGTCTTACAATGAATAAACTTCTTATAGCACAGCCTACGTTAGCTTGCCTTATACTTTGTCATGTTCTTTTCTATCTCTCCCATGAGGCTAAGTTCCTCAGTGACAGGAACTACAATATCTTCATTGCAATATCTTTCACATTGCATGAGACAGGAGACTACATAGATGCTTAATAATGAGTTGAATTGACCAAGAAGGTTTTTCTCTGGAAACACTCATAGCAATCAAAAGAGAACTTCCGCAAAGTCCCAACACAAGTTTTCCTACCTCTGAGGTGACCAGTCATTTCAATTTGTCCATGACTATCCTGGTTTTGTCACTGGAAGTCCTGTGATTCAGAAAACTCCTGTCCCAGGCAAACCAGGAGAAGTTGGTCATGCTGTCTGCACCTGTCCCCAGACACTTGGGCTACCTTGCTGTTTTTATGGAAAATCAATCATCCATATACCCTCTCAAGTCAACTCCTTGCTCTTGATGGCATTCCCTCTACTTAATGAAGCACTAGGCTCTTGGAATTCTCCTCTCTTCTTCCTGCTTCATCAAGTTATTCCACTCTACTGAACCGTTCTCTCAGCAAACAAACATACTGTGCTTGTTCCAATTTAAGAAACAAAGCCCCGAATCTACACCTCCCTCAGTCTACCACCATGTTATTTCTTGGCTTCACTAGGTAAATAAACTCCTTGATTAAATTGTCACACACAGTCTCTGATGCCATCTCTCCCTTTTGTGTTCTGTGATTATCCACCTCCATCACCTTTTCTGTTCTCTATAGAAATAGGCATTATCATGGTCTGACAAGGATCTGGCACTGTCCTAGGCTGTCGAATTATGAGAAATAAACTTCTATTGAGTCATTAGATTTTGTTGTTGATGTTGTTTTGGATCACAGAAGTTTATCCTATTTGAGTAATAGAGCTAAGGACTTCCACTCTTATATTTTCAGTTTTTATACAATCCGACTCGACGGCACTTGGCTTGGCATACCTCTGAAATAATTAGGGTAGCAAGAGTGAGAATGATGACACAACATGAAATATGTAACCAATGTCACTGAATTGTACATATAGAAGTTGTTGTATGGTTATTTTTTATGTATATATTTTCATCAAAAATAAAACAAATATAGTTTTTAAGACTTAGAGAGATTTTTTACATATCCATTTCTAAATAATCTCTCCCTCTTAAAATGTAGTCCATGACTCTTCTTGCTCAAATCACAGATTGTCTCTGATACTTCTTCTTCCCTAATAGCCCACATTTGATTCACCAAGAATGGCTATCACTATCTCTTGCCAGATTATGACAACAGACTCCTAAGCAGTCACAACTGCTTTGTTGCTGACCCTGCCATAGTCTTATCCTCAACCCAGAAGCCAAGATAGTCCTCGAAAAAACAGGTCAATTTAAGGGACTCCCACACCTAAAAACTCCCCTAAAGTCTTCTCATCTCATTCAGAAGTAAATCTAGAGCCCTTGTTACTTTTCTGTCCAACCTAGTCCCGGCTCTATGGCTCCTGGAGAGAAGGGTGCTGAGAAGAAGAAGGATCGTTGTGCTATCAGTGAAGTAGTGACCGGGGAGCACACCACTAGCATTCGCAAGCATTCATAGAGTAAGCTTCAGGAAGCACGCCCCTTGGGCACTCACAGAGGTCTGAAAATTTGCCATGAAGATGGAAACACTAGACGTGTCCCTTGACACCAGGCTCAACAAAGCTGTCTGGCTCATGGAATAAGGAGTAAGGAATATTCCCTGCACAGTTGTCCAGAAAATATAATAAGGATGAAGATTCACCAACCACTCTCTCTCTCTACATTAAAACAAACAAACAAAAAACATTGCTGTAAATTGTAACTCATGGCCATCCTGTAGGTTAGAGTAGAAGTGCCTCATAGAGTTTCCAAGGAGCACTTAACCACTAAGCAACAGTTTCCAACTCTATATATTGGTTACCTGTGTATCTGTCACTACTTTCAAAAGCCTACCTGCAATCAATATGAAGGAAAACTAAATAGTTGATTACCAAGTAAGTTAAAAAACTGCAAAAGAAAAAAAAAGAAGGAAAGAGAAGAGAAATCTAGAGCCCTTCCCTTGACTTACAAAGTTAAATGACCTAACCTTTCTCAGCTGCCTGACCTCATCTCCTGCTGCTGTCTTAGTTTAATCCAATCATGCTGGCCTCGTTATGGTCCCTCAAATACACCATATGGCATTAGGGTGCATGAATTTACAGCTCCTTTTGCCCAGATACTGACATAACATACTTAGTTCCTCAGTTCTCTTTAAATTTTAAACTCTTTCTCTTGGCTCCTCAATCATTTATTCATTGATCTAAAAAATATTCCCCATGACATAGGCTCTACTGCGAGCAGGAGCAGGAGCAGAGCTTGAATATGACACGGCCTCTGTTCTCAAGAAACTGTTACACTGGGCTGCCTAATGGGTTTGCCAGGGAGGTTTCCTAGATGATGTGGCCTATGAGCTGAATCCTGATGAAAAAAACAAGAGCTTGAGGGAAGAGGTGGTACGGTAAGGAAGTTTCACAGACAGAGCGCATTGATGACTAATGCATGTGAATATGATAACCCAAAAAACTCACTGCCATCAAACTGATCCATCACGTAAAGACTCTATAGGTCAAAGTAGAACTTCCCCATTGAGTTTCCAAGGAGCATCTCACAGATTTGAACTGCTGACTTTTTTGTTTGCAGATGTAGCACTTAACCACTATGCTACCAGGTTTTCTGTGGAATATGGTAGAGTATGATATACTCAGAAGCTGCAAGACCAGCCTTATCCATTTGGTGAGTGTCAACTGAGCACCATAGCCTGACCATGTGCTGTGATGTGAGAGCACTAGGGTTAACTCAGTTAATGTCAGTGGGATGGAGAACACTAAGCTAGCCAATAAGCTGGTGCGGGAAAGGAAGCCAAGAGCAGTAAAGAAATGACAACTGCAGAGCACTGTCAATGACAAGAGGGACCATCCGGAGATGCAGTTAGAATGAGGAGTACAAGTCCATCAAGAGGGAGAAATGGCTTAACTTGTGGGCAGGATTCAGGCATTCCTAGAGTAAACAATGCTCAGAGATATAGCAGTGAAGGGAGTCTGTTACATGCCAAGTGCCTTCGAGTTGGATCTGACTCATGGCGACCCTAAGCATGCCAATTAAGTTCACAGACACATCCTAGAAAAAGTGCTACATGCCTCATTGCTGAGTATCACAACTGTCACCTTCAAAGTACTCCCTTTGGGAAGCTATGCACCAGTGCCAGTGCCTAATACAACCTTCAAAGCAGTTTTGGAACTCTTTTTCTGTAATGGCCACCAGAGCTGTCTTTGTATTATCCCTTATGTCTTCAGTCAAGCCAAGTGCCATCGAGTCAGATCCAACTCAATGTCATCAAAATGTCTTCCTTTCAATACTTCCTTTATCCTTGGGTAAAAAAAAAAAGTCATTGGGGGCTAGATCAGGTGAATAGGTAGGGTGTTCCAATACTGTTATTTGTTTCCTAGCTGAAAACTCCCTCGCAGATAACTGTACAATTAAGTTTACAAACTTGCCACCGTGCTACCATGCACAGTGGCCATTTCTGAAGGAGTTCCAAAATTGCTCGAAGGGTGGTCTAGGTGCTGGCGTCAGTGCATAACTTCCCAAGGGCAGTACATTGAAGGTAACCGTAGTGATACTCGGCAATGAGATATGTAACACTTAGAACAATTAACTTCAAGGACTTAATTGTCAGACCTCATACTAATGGCCCTCAATGAACCTCGTCTCCTGGTGTTCACACCCTTGCATGGCCTCTCCCCTTGAAACTATGCTGGACCCGTGACTTGCTTTAATCCAGTGCTTCTCACCCGGGGGAGATTTTGCCTCCCAGAGGACATTTGTTAATATCCGAAGGCACTTTGTTTTGTCTGGTCTGTTGGGGCAGGGAGGGGAATACCACTGGCACATAGCGGGTAAGGCTAGGGATGCTGCTCAAGATGCTGCAGTGCACGGGAAGGGCTTCCACTACAAAGAATTACCTGGCCCAAAATGTCAGTGACGCCAAGGTTGAAAAACCAATAGAATGCAGCCTAAGCCTTAAGATCCTAAGGCTTAAGAACTAAGCCTCAAGAAGGCCTTAAAGCTTCTCTGAGCCCTGAGCTTCCAGGTAAGCAGTCTGGCTACCCTGCTGGGGAGTCCCTGTGTTAAGCTGAAAATCTTACTTCTGATGCTAGCTATGTAATGTGGAATTCTCAGAACGCTGCTGTTCTGTCTTTTACTATGAGGATGTAACAAACCCGCATTTTTCTACTCTTTCTCTGTTCAGTCTGACACTAACTACCTATGTAGTACTTCATTCTCTGACCTTAGACACCAGGAACGAGGTCAGATCTCATGAGGTGAAAGGACACTGTCTTTCAGACTGCCAAATAAGCAGACTCCAGCCACAAGTTTGGGAGTCCACACAATACTCTAACTTCTGAACCACTGGCCACAGATTTGGGGTTTTCCCATTATTCCTTCAGAATGCCAACTGCAAGCTCAGAAATGTCCCCTGGACAAGTGTAGTGGAAATCACCTGCTGTGATTTTCTGAAAGAGTTTCTCCAGAAGAACTTGTGGTTAGTAAGACCAAGAAAGGAAAGGAAGGGGTATTGATTGGAGATTTCATGAGGACCAGGAATTGTCACTGTTCATACATGTGTCAGTGGTGTTGAGGATCACTAAAATTGGAGAAGCATCTCAGTGCTGGCCTAGAGTCCCTTAGAATGGCACACTCCTCAAGCTTTATTATGTAGGCATGTGACTTTGTTAAAACGTAGACTGATTCAGAAGGTGTGAGACCTGAGATTCTGCATCTCTAATAAGTTCCCCAGTGATGTTCTGAATATTAAGACTGTATTTTGAATTACAAAGCCTTAGAACACTTTGATCACCATGCAGGATGGGTCTTAGAGTCTGGGTGGGGCTAAGTCTCAAGCTGAGACTCAGATGACACAGACTCAAGGGAGGACCTGAGATGCAGGCAGGGCCTGACAGCTCATTCCTTGGCGACCTGACAGAATGAAATCACACGGCGTGCAAAACCAACAACTAGATTCATAACACCACATTGCTACCATCTTTCAGGCCCAACCTGAGCAGCCCCTAAGCTCCTGTGAGACTCAATCCACTAATTAAAATTCTCAAATAGCTACTTAGCCTGACCCTTTCCTTCTGATTCCTTGGTCAGTATTATAAGACAAAACAAAAACAAAGATAGAATTCTGCAGTTCAGTCTGAAGTAGTTGGGTGCTTTGTTCTTAATTAGAACGCGAAATACTTTTTTTGTGGGCTGCCAAGCCTGGATAGACAATATAGTTTTGTGTTTACTGTTCTAATAAAAACTACTTCACGTTATTGTAATCAAAGTGTATCAAAAGCTGACATCAACAGTTTCTCAATGATGGATGAGACAGAATTGAATTATTCTGAAGAGCTTGTGAATATTTAATTACTAGACATAACCCTTCCCTTTCTATCCACTGATATACTCCACAGTAATTAAGATCCAGGTGTTATGTATGCTAAGTGCTGGCATCTGCTATAGGGTGTGCTTGTAGTCCTGACCCTGGATGGCGCAAAGGTTAAGGAACAGGCTGCTAATTAAAAGGTTGGAGGTTCAAGTCCATCCAGGGGTACGTCAGAAGAAAGGTCTGGTAGTACACTTTTGAAAAATCAGTCATTGAAAACCTTACAGCACACCATTCTGCTCTGACACACTGGGTCACCATGAGTTCGAACTGACTTGATGGCAACTGGCTTGATTTATTTTCAGTATGCACTTCTGAGATCCTGGGGACAAAACTCCAGAAGTCAGCCTCTGAACATAGGTTAACGAAACTCACAGGATCCATGCCATTGTTGAGTTTAACTGTATTCATTTTAGAAAAGATTATGTGGAAATTCTGTCTTGGAATAAGTTCAGCCAAAGTGCGCTTTAGAAGGGAGGATAATGAGACTTCATCTCGTGTATTTTGGACAGGTCAGGTGGGACCAGTCCCTGAAGGACATTGTGCTTGGTAAAGTAGAGGTCAGCATAACAGAGGAAGACTCTCAATGAGACGGTTTCACACAGTGGGTACACCAGTGGGTGCAAACACAGCGACTAGTGTAGGATGACACAGGACAGGGCAGCAGCTCATTTTGTTGCACGTACCATCGCCATGAGTTGGAACTGACTGGTTAGCACCCAACAACAACAACATGTGCAGATCCCTGTTCCAAATCCTCTGAAGAAACCAAGAAGTGAAAGGAGAGTTCAGACGGAAGGGAATAACCGACAGGTGGTCTAGGCTTCATTCAAAATGTGAGTCACGTTAAAAATAGATGTGGCAGAAAAAAAACAGCTTTTGATGGTTACAAGGATAGGGAGGGAGGGAGGGGGGATTCACTAAATAGGAGACAAGAATTATTTTAGGTGAAGGAAAGGACAGTACACAGTAGAGGAGAAGTCAGCACAACTGGAATAAACTAAAAGCTAAGAAGTTTCATGCACACAACGAAACACTTTGAGGGACAGAGTAGCAGGGGCAGGGATCTGGGGAGCACGGTGTCAGGGTACATTGAGGTCAAATGGTGTAACAATTCATTAAGAAAATGTCCTGCATCTCAGTTTGGTGAGTAGTGTCTGGGGTCTTAAATGCTAGTAAGTAGCCATCTAAGAAGCATCCACTGGTCACAACCCACCTGAACCAAAGGAAAAGGAAGAACATGAAAGACATAAGGAAAACATGAGCCCAAAAGACAGAAAGGGCCACATAAACCAGAGATTACATTAGCACAAGACCGGAAGAACTAGATGGTACTTGGGTACCACCAATGACTGTCCTTACAACAAACTGAACAAAGAGTCCCCGACGGAGCAAGGAAGTGTGGCGTGGAGAACTTAAACTCCAGTAAAAGGACCAGATGGTTGAACAGACTGGAGGCTCCCCAGAAACATAGCTCCCAGACTCTCTGTTAGCCCAGAACTGAAACCATTGCTGAAGCCAACTCCTCAGACCAAAATTGAACTGGTCTATCAGACATAAAATCATATTGGCGAATAGTGAACTTCCTGGCTTAAGTAGATACAGGAGACTAACTGGGCAACTTCTGTTCAGAGGCAAGAGGACGAGGCAGAAGGGGACAAAGGGGGACTGAACAGACATGGGTAGTACAGGGTGGAGAGGGGGAAGTGTGCTGTCACCGTGTTGGGAGAGCAGCTAGGGCCACATAACAAAATGTGTATACATTCTGGTATGAGAAACTCACTTGAATGATAAATTTTCACTTAAAAAAGAAAAAGAAAGAAAATAAAGCATTTTCAAAATAAACAGGATTCACAAAAAAAAGAGTGTGATTTTTAAAAGAAACAGTTCTAATTCAGATTTCAATGTATGCTAGTGAGCATAAAATGTGTATTTAATATATATCACTACCACCATGGCTGCGTATTAACACAAAACTGTCAAATTGCCATTGTTATGAGTGTAAGCAGCATTCACAGGGCTGAGGGAACAGGCGTTGGGAGAGGCACCTCTCTCAGTCTTTATCCCCCACATATAACAGCTCATGAACCAAAAGTTCAAAAACTTCTGGTTCATACTAGAATTATTTCTAAAATAGTCATTTTCAAGGCATAGTCATGATACACTTAAAAGTACTTGTTAAGCACCCACATGCAAATTCTTTGTGACAAGACTAAGCTTTGGAAACTGCTGGAAATGATTAGGAGAGGATATGAGAGAATCGGAAAAGAGAACTTCAGAGAGAGCAAGACTGGAAAAGTAGGACAGTCTTCAAAGAGGCCAAAGGAAAGGATGTGTTGTCATAAGGTCTGGGTAGATAGGGACTTAGCCCAAGAGGTGCAGAACTGTGTCATACAACACCTTGACAGACTTGAGAAGAAAGTAAGGGCATCACAAACAATGCCACCTCCTTGGAGAAGCCTTACTAGACAAAAGTATTTAAAATAACTGCTATCCCCCTCTGCCTACCCCCAGCCCCACCCCACAACACTCTCTACTTACATCGCTGTATTTTTTTTTTCGATACTTATTATTACCGCCGTTGTTAGTTGCTGTGGCGTCAGTTTTGTCTCGTGGAAACCTCATGTCTGACAGAGAAGAACCATGCTTCCTAGTATTTCTAAGGCTGTGACCATCCAGAAGTAGATCGCTAGGCATATCTTCAAAGGCACCTCTAAAAAAAAATAAAAACCACTGCCATCGAGTCTATCCTGACTCACAACCATCCTGTAGGTTGGAGTAGAACTGCCTCATAGAGCTTCCAAGGAGTGCTTGGCAGATTTGAACTGCTGATCTATGGTTAGTAGACACAGTACTTCACCACCATGCCAACAAAGCTCCCAAAGCACCTCTGGGTAGGTTCAAACAGTCAACATTGAGGATAGTAATTGAGCACTTAACCTTTTGCTCCAATTTGTTTGTCTTCTGTTTTCAGCTAGAATATAAGCACCGTGACACCAGGAACCTATCTTGTTCCCAGCTGTATCTCCAAACCTAGAGCAGAGTGTGGCAATAGTAAGTGCTCAACAAAACGTTTGTTGAATAAATTCACAGATTAGGACAACAAAGCAAAGCAGGGCTTTGAACCCACCTGCTTGAACCCTTGATGAGAATCTGCATTTCCACCCCCCAGATTTACTAAATCAGAATCTCCATTTTTAACAAGATATCCCTCTGGGGATCTTGTTAAAATAGAGATTCTGAGTCAGTATATGGGGTGGAAATGCAAATTCTCAGCAGGGGTTTGAGACTGAAGGAACTAGTTCAAAGCCATGCGGTAAAGAGGTTTGATGGAAGGAAAAAGGCAGAATGCTATTACAAGTGTTGAGAATACAGACTCAATGATCAAAGACAGGAAAGACGGCAAATAAAAGTTGAAAGCTTTATCACTTATCTTAAAAATAATCTTAGGTGAGACTCTAATCTTGCTCCCAAACCGATCTAAACAGTTTAGAAACTTTGTGAGAGGTTTATGAGAGCTAGCGCAGGCCCCAGAAACTCTAATCTTGCTCCTCCCAACTCCAGCTGCAGAGAATGGCTTTGGATAAATTTCCTTGTTCTAAGGGCTCTTCAGACCCTCAGTGTCAAGCCAGAGAAGGAGGGAAATTCAAATGTCACTTGGGAGCTGTTCTAGAAAAGGAGGAGAAACAGTAAGTGGGAAAAAAGTTCATACATCTAGTAACTAGTCAGAAAAGAGAGTTTGACTGAGCATACTTCCTACCAGCCTGCTAGTAGCCTCAGACAGTGTCCCATTGTTCTGATCATGTTTATCTGAGAAAAGACAAAGACTCAGCTGTAAGCTTGTAATTGTGCACTCCCTTTGTACTTATTTTGCCAAATGTCTTGGTGCAGTCAGGAGTGATGCTGAAAGGGTTTGTTAGGCAAAGGACAAAGGAACAACTTGCGACTCTACCAAGAAGAAAATGCATTCCAAGACAGCTTTCCCATCAGAAACCTGTATTTCATTTGTTCTTGGCTTATGTGTACCAGTTGTCTATTACTAATCATATTCAGACCCACAGTATATACACAGAGCAAAGTATCCCCTTCCTGAAAAGAGCTCAGGTTGA
Source organism: Heterohyrax brucei (assembly GCA_028571685.1). Taxonomy (NCBI): domain Eukaryota; kingdom Metazoa; phylum Chordata; class Mammalia; order Hyracoidea; family Procaviidae; genus Heterohyrax; species Heterohyrax brucei. The sequence goes on along the minus strand of CM053143.1, from coordinate 112,363,136 downwards.
TTTACTAACGGTGGTTACTGCTGAACAGTGAAGGGGAAAGTGAGGGACTTCCACTTATTCTACGAAGTCTAATATAATGGTATTTTCGGTTTGATTTTGTTTTTCCTTTCTCTTCGTGTTCTGTTTGGTATTTTTGAAACCATTAAATATTTAAAAAGTAGTGGATAATATTACAAACTTTCTTTTTGCCCATTTGGTATTGTATTGATATTTCAAAGTGTTAATATATATTAATACACAAATAAAAGGCACATTGCTTTAGGCAAATCTGCTGCAAAAGACCTCTTTAAAGTGTTGAAAAGTGAAATGTCTTGAAGATCAAGGAAGGCGGGACCCAAGCCAAGTCTTCTCATATGCATATGAAAGCTAAGCAATGAGTAAAGGAGACTGAACAAGACTCACACCTTTGACTCTTGGTGTTGGGGAAAAATAGTGAAAATTGACGAGGACTGTCAAAAGAACAGAGAAACCTGTCTTAGAAGTACAACCAGAAAGCTCCTTGGAAACAAGAATGGCAAGCTACCTCTCAAGTGCTTGGAACATGTTCTCAGGAGGATGCAGTCCCTGGAGGAGGATGTCATGCTGGGTAAAGTAGAGGGTCAGTCAAGAAAAGGAAGACCCTCAACGAGAAGGGTTGACACAGTGGCTGCAATTACGGGCTCAAGCATGACAATTGTGAGGATGGTGCAGTTCCAGGGAGTGTTTTGTTCCATTGTACGTAGGGTCGCTGTGAGTCAGAACAACTCAACGGCACCTAACAACGACATATTAACACATGCGCGCCTGTGCGTGTGCGCGTGTGTGTACGTTTTGTTTTTGGAGTCCTTGTATGGTATAAACAGTGAAGCACCCAACTACTAACCAAAAGGCTGGTAGTTTGAGCCCACCCAGAGATGTGTCAGAAGCTGAGGCTGGCAATCTGCTTCCCAAAGGTCACAGCCTCGAAAACTCTGTAAAATGTAGTTTTATTCTGCACACATGGGATCACCATGAGTCGGAATCAATTCTCTGGCAACTGGCTATAAGTGTTTAAAATCAGGTTGTAGGGGGAAACAGGTTAAAAACAGACTTTATATTAAAAATGTTTGAACAGATAATTACCAGCCAGGTATATTTTACAGCATTGAGTAAATTTTAGCATGGTTGTGTCATAGTAACTAATATTTACCTATCACTTATTATGACCCAGTAACTGTTGTGTGTGCTTTGTTCTGCATTTATTTACTTAATCCTTACAACAACCTAATAAAGTATTATTATTGTCACGACTTACAAATGGAGATGAGGCACCAGCTGGGGGAGTGTGCACAGTATAAATAACAAGATTGTCTGCTTGTGTCATCATTGCTCCACAGTTCATAATATGGAGATGTTATGTCAGCTGTCTCAAATTCTTTTTCTTAAGTTTTAAATAGAAATTTAACATAGTTATAATAAAGTACATAAAGTTTATCTTAAGTTTATAGCTTAAGGAATTTTTATGTACGTTTACATCTGGAAATTATCAGTCACATAAGCATGTAAAATACTTTCAGCATCCCCAAAGTATCATTTGAGCCCCTTTCTAGTCAGTACCTCCTTGTGAGGTAGCTATTATTCTGACTTCTGTCACCATAGATGGGAACCCTGGTGACATAGTGGGTTAAGTGCTACATCAGCTAACCAAAAGGCTAGCAGTTGAAATTCTCCAGGTACTCCTTGAAAACTATGGCGGAGTTCTACTCGGACCTATAGGGTTCCTATGAGTTGAACCTAACTCAACGGCAGTGGGTTTTGGGTATCACTGTAGATTAGTTTTATCTGTTCTTAAACTTCATATAAATGGACTCACATTATGTGCTTGTTTCTGCCTTTACTCATTCAACATTATCACTAGTCTCTAAGATTCATCTGTATTGTTATATGTATCAGTAATTCATTCTTTTTTGTTGTAAGAATTATCCCATTGTATACATACATCACAATTATTTTTCCATTGTAGTGTTCATGGAATTTTGGGTTGTTTCCAGCATTTGGCTGTAGTTAGTAAAGCTTCTGTGAATACACTTTTCTATGTCTTTTAAAGAACAAATGCCCTCATTTTTCTTGGGTACATAGCTAGGAGAAGAGTTGCTGGGTTATAAGATGGGCATGTATTTAGAGCTCACAGATATTACCAAATAGTTTTCTAAAGTGGTTATGCCAAGTTGCATGCCCACTGGTAAAGTATACGAGTTCCAGTTGCTCAACATCCTTGCCAATTCTTTGTCATTCTAGTGGGTTTGAAATGATATCTCATTGTGATTTTCATTTCCATTTCCCTCATGACTAAGGATATTAAGTACCTCTTAATATCTTAAATATCCCCTTTTGCAATCACCTGTTTAAATCTTTTGCTTAAGTTTTTAATTAAGTGGTTTGCATTGTTCTTGAATTGTGGGAACTCTTAACACATTCTTGCTATGCATCATATCTCAGATACATATAACTGCAAATAAATTCTCACAGTCTGTGACTTCTCCTCCCACTCTCATATTGGTGTCTTTTGATATCAAATCCTTTTTTGGAAGTCAATAATTAAACACATTTTTCATAACAAACGTAAAGTGGAGAGCTTTATATAATTAAGTTATCAACATTTACAATGTTGTAAAATTTATGTCAGCAGCTTCAAATAAAATCTGTTTTAAATAACTAATTTATGTATTCAAGTATACATTTCAACATCCACCCTAGGTTAATTTTGTGCAAAGCACTGGAATTTGACACTTCTTGCCCTCAAGGAGAAACCCTATGTCATAGTGGTTAGGTGTTTGCTACTAACCAAAAGTTCTACAGTTTGAATCTACCAGGCACTCCACAGAAACCCTATGAGGCTATTCTACTCTGTCCTACGGGGTCACTATGAGTTGGAATCGACTCAGCAGCAATGGGTTTGGTTTTAGTTTCTTTGCTTTCAAGGAATTTACTGGACTCAATGAAATTGATGATGAATTATAATGGTGTAATGAGATAAATGTTTAAAAAAGCAAAACAAACTTGTTGTGGATCTAATTCTGACTCAGCAACCCCACAAGACAGTGATCCTATAGGACACAGCAGAACTGCCCTGTGAAGTTTCCAAGGGGTGCCTGGTGGATATGAACTGCCTACTGACTGATGTGAAAGTGCTTCAATTCTTGCGGAATCCAGATTTTGGGTTCTCTGGAAGTTGAGGTGACCCACCTAATCTGTCATTCTGAGATGATCATTGAACCTTGAACATTAACGATACTGGTTTCCTAAAAGTCACTTTAAGTCAAACAGTAAAGACCATTTTGACTTGGGCTTCATGCTCTTTCAAAGAATTATCTACAGTTTTGACAACAGAAACTGCAAAGGTCAGACTAAATTTGACTGTGTTTTGGGGTTGTTATGTAAAAGCTTTTCAGGCCCTGTTTCCCAATTTGTAGTCACTAGTGATAAATGGCTGTATAACAATCTGTGAAAAATCTTTCTTCTTTTGGACAGTTTTCATTTTCTAGTCAAAGTACAAGAAGTCTTGGTTGCTCAGTGGTTAAGTTCTTGACTGCTAACTGCATGGTAGGAAGGTTTCAACTCATCCAGTGACTGTGCTGGAGAAAGAACTGTCAATATGCTCCCATGAAGACCACAGTCAAGAAAACCCGGCAGGGCAGTTCTTCTCTGTCATGTGGAGTCATTATGAGTTGAAGTTGACTCAATGGCACCTAATAATCTTACCCAGATTTGCAAATCATAATTTAAATGAGGACCAATTTATTTCTGTTACAGACTTAATATGATTTTTGTTTCACCACTATGTACACATTTCCATGAGAGCAGGGTAGAGTTAAGGCACAGTAGGGGTAGGGAGAGGGTCCAGAAAGAAGAACATTAGCATCATTTTTCCAACTAAGTGACATTTTCCCAGACCCTTGAAAGAAGAGGAAGTTTACCAGGCAAATTTGTGGGAAGGGAATTGGACAGCATGGAGGTTTGAAATAATAATCTGTTGCTATAACTAAAGTAGTGCTTTTCATTATGTGGTTTTCAAATTATCTATACCAGATTATCCTGGAGTACTTGTGAAAATTGCAGGTAACTGTGTCCTATCAAAGGAACCATAGTGGTGCAATAGTTAAGCATTTGGTTGCTAACTGAAAGGTCAGAAGTTCAAACCCACCGAAATAAAGATGTGGCAGTCTGCTTTTGTAATGGTTGCATCCTCGGGAACTCTATGGAGCAGTTCTAGTCTGTCTTGTAAGGTTACTATGAGTCAGAATCAACTCAAAGCAACACTAATGAGTTGGCTTTAGGAGTCCTGATGTGCAATGGTTAAGAGCTCAGCTGTTAACCAAAAGGTCAGCAGTTCAAATTCACCAGCTGCTTCTTGGAAACCGTGTGAGTCAGAATCAACTTCGTGGTAGCGTTTTTTTGTCTTATCCCAGACCTTCTTAATTAAAACCCTTGGCAGTTTGATTTCACAACCTGCATTATAAATATGCTTCTCGACTGATTTTTGTTTGTTTATTTACACCCTATGTTTGAGAACAATTGGACTAGAATGTAAGAAAACCAATATGAGACCAAAAAATGTTGCCCAGGGTCTGGTATGAAGTGCTCTCCCTTGAATTTCATGCTGAAGCATTTGGGTTAAATCCAAGATGGCAATGTACAGACATTAAAGGGCTTTTTAAAAGGCAGAAATTTTTAAAATCAAGATTAATGATCTTGATGAATGTTGTGCTTCCCAGTTCCTAGTTGTTAAACCATCAAAAGGATCCGTGGAATCTATTTGATGGTATTGGAACCATGCCACTTATAAAAGTCCAAAGAGAATCAACCACTTACATTCCTTGTTCTAGATCAGGGACCAGCAAACATAATCTGTAGAAAACAGAAAAACAAACAACAAAAAAATCGACTCACTGCTGTGAATTGACTTCTATTCATAGAGGACCTACAAGACAGAGTAGAATTTCCCTGCAGAGTTTCCAAGGAGCACCTGGTTGATTTGAACTTCTGGTCTTTTAGTTAGCAGCCACAGCTCTTAACCACAATGTCATGAGGGTTGCCAATCAATAAAAGGCCATATAATAATTTTTTTACACTTTATGCGCCATACAGTCTCTCACACAACTAACTACTCAGTTGCACAGAAGCGGTCATAGACAATACGTAAGCAAATGCCCATGGCTGAGTTCTAGCAAAACTTGGTTTACAAAATCAGGCAGTACAGGTTTGGACCATGGGCAGTAGTTCACCTACATTAGTTTTAGATAATTTCACTTAGCCTAGTGGAAATTACCTAACGCAAGGTTTTACTTTAAGAAGTTTGGCTCATGGTTGCTCTTTTCTCACCCACATTATGTTTAGTTGGCTACAGCTTTAACGAATTACGGATTAAGAAAATTGATGAGATTTAAATTGTGGTACATTCTACAAGGTAGCTGCCCTAGACTCTTTAAAAGAAAATGTTAAAAAGACAGATGAGTGACAGCAGAAGGGGGAACGTTCTAGACCAGATTAAGAGAGATTTAAGACATTGTTGTATGTTCACCTGGAGGATTTGACTTTTAAAGAATTGTCTCTATCAGATAAAATTGACAATGGTAACTCTAAAGCACAAATGATACAAACTTTCACCTGTAACACAATAAAATATTTTTTTTTAAAAAAAGAGTAATCCAGGGGACATTGTGGCCAACTGACATAACTAGCCTATTGCTAAGAGAGTCTTCTACACCGCATATTGGTGAGAGGCATCTGGGGTCTTAAAAGCTAGCAAGCTGCCCTCTGAGGTGCACCAAATGGTTCCAACTCAGCAGGAACAGATGACCACCAAGGACAGCAATGACATGGGTGAAAGAGAACCCAGAAGACAAAAAGACCCTTATGAATGGGTGACTACATCAACATGTGACCAGAAGAACCAGATGGTGCCTGGCCACCATCAGTGACAGCGGTGATGGGGCTTACAATGTTGAGTCGCAGTGGCAAGATGTGAAAAAAAGTAGTATATCCTGAGAACTCCACTAAAAACTGCAACTGGTTGTCCAAAGTCCTGGGGGTTCCCCTGGGAGCATGCCCTAGACCGATGCTGCCCCAGATCATAAATCATTACTGAGGTCAACGCTTCGGACAGGAATGGATCAGACTTGGGGACACAGAGTGACCATGTCGTGTGTGCACTTTATGGTTCTATGCATCTATAGGCTGTCATCCTGCTGGCTTCTTACTAGGGAGGGTGGTGGAGAGGGTAGAGAGAAGGTGCTAGGAGATTGTTAAGAGGATATGACAGGTATAGAAAGGAAGGGAGGAGTGTGCTGTCACCAGGCAAGGAGAGCAGAGGGAACTGCAGATAGGTGGGCATGCAAATTTAAACTGCAATGTACACTTTCATTCAATCTCAATTAAAAATGTAAGAGTGACATCTTCGTAAGAGTTTGTGACTTTAAAATGCTAGCACAGCAGTTCTTTCGGTATGGCTTGAGGAAAAGCATCTGAGAGCCTAGCACTAGACCAGAAGCCTCCAAGACCACCAAACCAAACCATTTCCTATCAAGCCAGTTCCTGCTCACAGTGACTGATGTATTTCAGAGCATCCTGTGCTCTATAGGGTTTTCAATGGTTGTGAGGTTGTGATCTTTCAGAAATAGATTGCCAGACTTTTTTTCCAAGGCTGGAAACCCTGGTGGCGTAGTAGTTAAGTGCTATATCTACTAACCAAAAGGTTGGCAGTTCAAATCCGCCAGACACTCCTTGGAAAGTCTATGGGGTTCTTTTCTGTTCTACTCTGTCCCATGGAGTTGCCAGTGAGTTGGAATGGACTTATCGGCAATGGCTTTGGGTTTTTTGTTTTTTTCTGAGGTGCCTCTGTTTGGATTCAAACACAAATCTTTCAGTCAGTGAGCTATTAACTGTTGGTGCCACCTGGGAACACTACAAGTTCTTTTCTTTTTCCTAATGCAGAGTGCTTGGCACTATGAGCAGTCTGTTATTTTAGCACTCTGTCCCCAGGTTTCTCTCTCCTTATATATAACTCAAGCCTAAAGACACACCTCAGTCACTGTGGCAAAAAGCAGAGAAGGAATACCCGCCTAGAAAATGCTCGCAAGTTCTTTCTTCCTCAGCCCTTGACAGCTGTACTGCACAGTTTTCCAGTTTTGCTCTTGAAAATCCAGTGCTCAAGTGAGTATTAATGTCCTTCCCTGGCTACCTGCCAGGACACTGGCCAGGGCTCAAGTCAAGTGTTGGCACTCTTGAGGAGAAATGGGCTTGGATGTTTCCCTTGGAACCCAGAGAAGTTTCTGGTAACAGGCCCTTACTCTCAGCCCAGAGCACGTTGTAAGGTATGCAAAGCAATTTGGCTTTTGTTCTGTTCTTTTGGGTCACATCATGCCTTACCCTAATGTGTAGGAGCTGACCAGACCAAGAGGGACTAGTTGGTGACCCTATGTTGACTAGCCTCAAGAAGTATGATATAATCCATCCTGACCCTACAGGGAGGCATATTAAATCTGGAACTCTAAGGCTCAGATGAATTTCCTAGTTGGTAAGAAAATCTGCTCTTGGGAGGGTAGCATGTTTTCTTGGGACGTGGAAGGTCCTGCACAGGACTCCTCCCAGACCTAACCCTGTGCATCTCTTTGTATCTTTTTTGGTTATAATGAACCTGAAATTCTAAGTAAAGTTAAAAAAAATGCCATAAATAGGGAGATCATAGGGCAATGGGTTTAAGACAATCGTGGTGAAATAATATGGAGAAAGTGACAATGGTGCCACAACACCAAGAATGTAACCAGTGTCACTGAACTATGCTTGCAGAAGCTATTATTTTCATCAAAAATTAAAAAAAGAAGAAAGACTTCATAACTACTTGAAATTCTTGACACCTGATTGGGTCCCAGATCAAAAGCAAAGCCATGAAGGGTGTATTTGGTCACATGGATAAATATGAATGTATATATGCGTACAGAAAGGCATATGTGAGTAAGAATACGAACATGTATAAGCATATCTATGGGGATATGTGTAAGTATGTTTGTGTGATCTGCATAGATATTTATGTATCTAACAAACCACATAGAGGACGCAGGCGTGGAGTACCTTAGTTATCTAGGGCTTCCATAACAGAAGTATCATACATAAATAGCTTTACCAAACGAAAGTTTGTCTTCTTGCAGTCTGGGCCAGAAGTTCCCATTCAGGGTACCGGCTCCAGAGGAAGGGTTTCTGTCTCTGCTGGCTCTGGGCAAAAGCCTCTGTCGTCAATCTTCCTCTGGTCAAGAAGCTTCTCAGTGCACATCCAAAAGACCATGAATCCAAAGTACAAGTGACCCTCCTGGGTCTTCCTGCTTGGTGGTACGAGGTTCCCCTGTCTTTCTGCTTGTGTCTCTCTTCTCTATCTCAAAAGAGATTGATTTAGGACGCAATTTTATCTTGTAGACTGAGTCCTGCCTTATTAACATAATTGCCTCTAATTCTTCGGTATTAACTGCCCATAATTTAGCCTCATTAACATCACAGAAGTAACATTTACAACACAAAGGAAAATCACATCACGTGACAAAATACAGACCAGTCATACAATACTGAGAACTATGGCCTAGCCAAGTTGACACATATTTTGGACAGATACAACTGAATTCCTGATATGGAGTCTTTTTAGACATATCCAAATAACTTGTGGGATTAATTTATTTGGTCTTGGGGGACAATTTAGTTAACCAGTATAACGATTCACAAACCCACTGCCCTCAAGTCGTGTCCAACTCGTAGTGACCCTAGAGGTCAGAGTAGAACTGCCCATAGAGTTTCATTCACAATGATAATGTTTTATATCCAAGTTTAGTGAGTAGAGTCTAGGGTCTTAAATGCACAGGAGCAGCCATCTAAGATACAACTATTGATCTCTGCTCATGTAGAGCAAAAGAGAATGAACGTAATCAAAGATTCAAAGAGGAAACCAATCTACGGGACTAATAGCCCCCGTGAAGTATAGCCTTCTAGCCTTCTTCAACCTGAGACCAGAGAAACTAAATGGTGCCTCACTACCACTACTGACCAGGGATATAATAGGAGGTCCCAGACAGAACGGGAAAAAATTGTAGAACAAAACTCAAATTCCCTGAAAAGACCACACTTAGTGAACCAACAGAGACTAGAGGAACTCCCAAGAATGTAGTCCTATGATAACCTTTGAACTTGGATTTGAAGCTATTTCTTTAGGTCATCTTCCAGTTAGATAATAGATTGACTCATAAAATAAACAATGTCACATGTAAGTAAACTGATCTCTTAAACAATTGACTACTTGAGACCAGCTGGCCAAAATTTACTCAAAAAGCAAAGATCAGAAGGCAATAAGAGGAAGGGAAACTAGATGGATGGAAACAGAACAAACAGAATGAAAGTAATGCTAATGCTGACACCTGGTAAAAATTGTAACTAATGGCATGGAACAATTTATATAAAAGTTGTGAAAGGGAAATCTAATTTACTGTGTAAATTTTTACCTAAAACAATAAAATATTATTTTAAAAAAGAAGAATATATTTAGTACAACTGGGAAAATTTGAATATGGGTTCTATGTTGTTATTAACCCATTGCCATTGAGTCAATACTGACTGGTAGTGACCCTATAGGACACAGTAGAACTACCCCACAGAGTTTCCAAGGAGAACCTGGCAGACTTGAACTGCTGACCTTTCTGGTTAGCAGACAAAGCACTTAACCACTTCCGTGAAGCTGGCCTTCAAACATGGCCATATCATGCACAGGGAACAAAATATTGCCCCATGACTGTTCAAGGCGTGGATTGCTGTGATTTATGGGATTTTCTCTGTCTGACTTTTTGGAAATAGACTGCCAGGTCTTTCTTCCAACTCGACTTTATTCTGAAAACTCTGCTGAAACTTGTTCAGCATCAGAGTAAGTCACCACAATATGACACCCTGACAGATGAGTGCTGAAATTAAATATTCCAAAAACATCAAACTCTGCTGTCATGTCAGTTCTGACTCACAGTGACCCTATAGTGAGATAATATTAAAGTTATGTTTCTTGCCTGTGATAATGATCTTGCAGTTATGTACAGAATGTCTTTATTTTTCGAGATACATACTTAGTATTGAAGGATAGGGAGAGTATTGTGAAATGGCTTGGCAAAAAACAGAGGGAGAAAACAAGGCAAAATCTTAAAAGTTGTTACATGTAATTGAAGGATACACAGATTTTCATCCTACTGTTATTTCGTAGTTTCTGTGACCTTTTAAGTTTTTTAAATAAAATGGGAATACAGTTCAATATACAATTAGCTGTCTTCCTTGTGAAACACAGAAGAGACTGGACCTACTATTACAGATACATTAAACTCTATTATAAAATAATGGAAGGCCTCATAGAAATCCTCAGTTTAGTCCTGAGGTCGCTTTTATAACTTCCTGCTTGTCCTTTACACACCTCCACTGGCCTCCTGATCTGCCTCTTATTATTGAGTCCTCTAAATTGATGGAAGGGAGATTGTAGAAATAATCCACGTGCCGCCAGAATATATGACACACCAGAAAGCTGTGAACTGTGGTCATGTTTAGAGCACTGAACGTGTTCAGTCCCTTCTCATAAGGCTTCCTCATATTGTGGCATTGACATCATCTCTGCTGATATTTTGAGTCTTGTCCCTCTTGTTGGGTTGTGGGAAATTGATCACAAGGAGGGGACAAAGGCACAGCTGCCAAAGGTGACAGAACCATGTGTTTACACAGTTCTTCTCTGTCTCCTGTTTTGAGTCCTTGGATCTTTTATCATCCTCCTCTTTCTGGCACCGAAAGCCCATTCCTGTTAGGGTCATTTCCGGAGTGGAACCCGTGCTCTGTCCCCGTGCCCTCTGTTTCCTTCCCTTTCCACTTGGCAGTTACAGAATCACATGTTATGACATTTCTCGATGGGATGCTGGTGGGGTTGGCTGTTGCAAATAACTAAATTTAAACCTTATGAAACATAGAACTAATTTAGGCTACTGTAAAGCTTATTCTGATATATATATCCTTGTCTTCACAATATATATAGATACCTAGATAAGCTTTATATATCTCTATATAATGTGAAGGCGAGTCACCTAGGGCTCTTGTTAAAATGCACATCCTGACTTCTTAGGTCTGGAGGGAGCCTGAGTTCTGAACTTCTGTCATGTTCCCAAGGTGGAGCTGGTGATAGTCTTTCACGGGTCACCCTTTGAGTACCAAGGCCCTGGGGTATGTACTGAGGGGTGGGAGAGCAGTCCAGACTGGGAGTGTTGAAGACTTCAGGCTCTTTCTCATTCATCCTCATTCTCATTCTTCTAGGGCAGCAACTCAGGTGACATGCCTTGTTTTTAGTTTTCTTTCTATCAAATATGATGTTCCTGTCACCAAGACTTAATGATGTAAAACTCATCTTCAAAATGAGCTAACAGGTGTTGTTAACCACCAGCTGAACCCACACTAAAGAAGGAAATAAAAACCTAGAGTTCTTCCACAAATAGAAAGCACTGTAATGGTTGGAATGAGACAGGAAAATTGGCAGGCAAGTCCTTCCACCCCACAACCAAATAAAACACTTAGGCTCCAGCCCCAAGGGTGGGCAGGAGGGGTACAATCCTCTGCAAATGTGAAAGTGAAGAAAGGAAGCGGGAGGGTGAAAAGAGATGAGCCCCTGAACGTGTGTATTTTGAATCTGAACTGCAACATTTTCTTCACTTCCCTCTCCAGCCTACAAGTCCGTGCAAGCAGAATGCTCTCCGGGAGAGCACAAATGCTGGTCACACAAGAGGGATTGGAGGCCCCGGACTTGCTCAGCAGGTTCTGTTCTATTCAAGCCCTCCCTTTGTGAATGGGGTAGCCAGCAGGGCCCTGAGATTTTTGAAATGCTTGATTCACCATACATTTAATGTCAGGATGTATTAACATGAAACAATTAGCTCAGTTTCTCACCCACAATGACTAAAACAATTTTAGTTTTATAAAAAAATTAACCAAAGCAACAAACACTTATTGAAAAGCGTTAAAAGCAAAGAATTCATTAAGAGACTGAAAAAAATCAAGTTTAAGGAAGGACTCCGCTGCCTTCAAGGAGTTTTAATATTAGTAAAAGAGATAGACAAACAAGTTTTAAAGCCATAAAAACACAAGTAAATGCTATAACAACAGTACAAGTAACAAGGTACAAGTAATCGGACTGGGATGATGAGGTTCATTTAAATAGTCTGCTTAGGCCTCTTGAGTACCACCCTGTGGTTATTGGTAGCTGCTACTGAGCTGGCCACAGGCTCATGACAGTGCCATAATACACAAGGTAACCAAACATTGCTTGATTCTGCACCATTTCCATAAAGGGTTGTGGATAGGTCTGTTGGAATTCATAGGGTTTTTGTTGACTGATGTTTACAGAGGCAGATCAACAGGCCATTATTTTCAGATTACCTTGTTACGGAAGCTCACTGAAACCCGTTCAGCATCACAGCAGGACTGAAGTCCCCAGTGAGGGTTTGAGGTGGTGGCTGCTTTAAGAGGTGAATTGGCTTGGAATGGAACCCTGGTCTTCTGCATTAAAAGCAAATTGATGTATAAGTATTGCAAGAAAAAAAAAAAGAAAGAAAGAAAGAAAGAACTAGTAAGAATGAGTAAATAGTCTGGGTCCAACTCACAGTGACCCTAAAGATCAGAGTAGAACTGCCCTGTAGAGTTTTGAAGGGGTGCCTGGTGGACTTGAATTGCTGATCTTTTGGTTAGAAGACCTAGCACTTAACCTACTATGCCACCAGGCATTATTTGCTAGGACTGTATTATCTGATAGGACTGTCTAAAAACCCAGTGCTGTTGAGTCAGTGCCTACTCATAGTGACCTTATAAGGACAGAGTAGAACTGCTCCACAGAGTCTCCAAGGAGTGCCTGGCAGATTCAAAATGCTGACATTTTGGTCGGTGAACGTAGCACTTAGCCACTACGACACAGAGTTTCCATGTGATAGGAAGGCACTCAAAAGACGACTGGGGCAGGGTTGCCTTCTCAAAGAAGAGTTAACTTTAATGATGTGGGTGGAGTCAAGTTTTCAGAACCTTCCTTTGCTGATGGTAAATGTAAAAGCCTCACAAACATCACTCAGATTATCAGGCTACATTCTATTCTCTGTCTTAATAACCTCCCTCAGACTGGACTAGCCCAAGGTCACTTAGGAGGTTATTAGCTACATTCTATTCTCTGCCTTAATGACCACCCTCAGGCCAGACTAACAGGTCTATATTCCTCTTCCTAATCCACATTATTTGTTAGATGTAATGAAGCCTTATGATGTAATCAAACCTTGCAACTCCTGACTATTGTTCTGTGACAAACCCCTACTCCTTTGAATTCTGGCAATAAAAACCACTAGAACTATAAGCCAAATGGGGACAGCTTTTGGCCTGTTGTCCTCCAGACGACTAGCAAGCCTGCCAATAAATTATTCCTTGAACTCCACACTGTCTCTTAATTTTCAGCTACAGTGACTGGTGGGTTGAACTTGGATTCAGTTTGCCAACAATGTGGCATGACTCAAAATGAAAAGAAACAGCTGCCCACATCCATTAATGATCAGACTATGGAAATACAATGCATAGTGCTTCTTACAGTGTTCCCTGCATCTAGAAAAATTGGAAGTTTTCAGAAATGAAATGGAATGCATAAACATATCCTAGGTATTAGCAAGCTGAAATGGACTGGTATTGGCCATTTTGAATCAAACTATCAAAAGGTCTACTATGCCCTGAATGACAACCTGAAAAGGAATGGTGTTGCATTCACCAAAAAGAACATTTCAAGATACATTCAGAGATACTGTGAGTTGGATGCCACTCAATCGTACAGTGCTTTTTTTTTTGTTATCGTGAAGTACAATGCTGTCAGTGATAAGGTAATATCCATACACCTATAACAAAGACCAGTTAGTACCATTATTGAAATGCATGCACCAACCACTAAAGCCATAGATGAAAAACTTGAAAATTTTTACAAACTTTTACAGTCTGAGATTGATCTAACATGTGATCAGGATGCATTGATAATTACTGATGATTGGAATTCAAAGGCTGGAAACAAGGAAGAAGGATCAGTAGATGGAAAATATAGCCTTGGTAATAGAAAACATGCCAGAGATCATATGTTAGAATTTTCAAGACAAAACACTTGTTCATTTCAGATACCTTTTTCAACAACGGACACAGCTATTATACATGTGGATTGTGAGAACGGCATAGGAATGGAATGGGCAGTGTTTCATTCTATTGTACACGGAATCGCTGTAAGTCAGAAGCAACTCCAAGGCGGCTAACAAGAACAGGATCTTACAGCTCACACTGCCAACTCACAGCATGCCATTGCTTTGATTGACAGCTGGCAGGTCTTTAGAATGTAAATCACCCCTCCCTCCACCCTGAATTGGGTGCGTATTTATATATTGGCATTCACACCTACCTGGAATTTCCATCAATTATAAAAGTAGGCCTCATGGCATGGGGGTTAATTGTATGCTGGGTAACCTTTTGAACCCATCCAGAGTGTTGCACTCTGCTTGGTGGGAGGAACACTTGGCTATGTGCTTCCACAAAGATTATTGTTAAGTTGTTATTAGGTGTCTTTGTGTCTGTTCTGACTCGTAGTGACCCTGTATGTACAACAGAACAAAACACTGCCCACTACTGTGCCGTCTTCACAACCACTGTTATGCTTGAGCCCATTGTTGCAGCCACTGTATCAGGCATCTCACTGAAGGGCTTACTCTTTTTCATCATCCCTCTACCAAGCATGATGTCCTTCTCCAGGGACTAGTTCTTCCTGATAACACATCTAAAGTATGTGTGACCGTGTCTCATCATCCTAGTTTCTAATGGTTGTACTTTTTTCAAGACAGATTTGTTGGTTCTCTTGGCAGTCTATGGTATATTCAGTATTCTTCACCATCACTACAGTTCAAGCCGTCAATTCTTCTTCACCTTTCTTCTTCCTGTTCACCTTTCACATGCATATGAGGTGGTTGAAAATGCCATGGCTTATATCAGGATCACTTTATTCCTTAAGGTGACTTGGACCCTTTAACACAGAAAAATTACAGCCTAGAAAACCCTGTGGGACAGTTCTGTCATGTTGATGGGTTATGAGTCTAAATAGACTCCAGGGCACCTAACAACATTAGCAGATATCCTGAGAGTATTCCTATCACCTTAAGAAACAACTCTTGCCCATTTCCTAATTAAAGAAAACAAGGGAGGAAGGACACAAAATGTGAAAAGGTAGGAGGGCAGTAAACAAAGGACCTTTTTTGAAACCATATTGCTACCTAGCAACCTTGGTCAGCCATGTCCCACAGCAATAAGATACAATGAAGATGTTAAAATACTCTGTTAAAATAAAGCCAAAGAAATTTGTTAAAGGCCCAAGATAGCTGGAACCAGCACCCATCTGATCTCACAAAGTGAAACCAAAGGGCCCCAAATGGTGGAATAACAGAGGCAAAATCTCAACTTTGTGATTGAAGTTGTAAGATCAGGGAAGCCTAAGACTGACAGTTGGGTGGGGGTGGGGGTGGTGTTTTACAGTGATTGGTAAAGACAATCACGGGCTGTTAGAAGAGCTACAGCTGCCAACAGAAAGGTCTGCAGCTGAAATGCACTCAAGGCTCCTAGGAAACCCTATGGAGTAGTTCTATTCTGCCCTATTGGTAGCTGTGACTTAGAATTGACTTAAGGCAATGCTTTTTACTTCTCCCTGAGAGGATTTCTGATAAGGGTCTTGTGTCAAGACTTTCTCTTGAAAACACTTATTCCATGTCTGTAGTTTAACCAGAGTAAAAACATTTGGTGCCATGTATTAAATTGTGTCCCACAAAACTATATTAAGCCTTGAGGCAATCTCTTGGAATAAAAAGGAAAGGGAAGCATGCAGATGGTGTAGGACTTCCTACCATCAAGGAAACAGCTCCAGGAACAGAGTGCAGCCTTCAGACCTGAGATTCCTCTGCTGAAATGCTAACAGACTGGTGCAGCACAAGGACGTTCCCCCGGAGCCAGCACCTCAAATTCAGACGTCTAGCCTACTGGACTAGGAAGGAAATAAACTTTTCTTTGTCAAAGCCATCCACTTGCGCGTTTTCTTTTATAGCAGCTCTAGATGATTGCGAGTAAGACCACAGGTTTGACTGATGCAAAGGAAATAAGCAAAAGCTAAGCTGGAGCTGCTATGAGTGGGAGTTGATTTGATGGCAGTGGGAAGATGGGATCAGGGCTCAGACATGGGCAGATCATTCTGATAGCAGCCAAGCACCTCAACTTTGGAATTCCCATACAAGGACAAGGGCTTTTCTAGTAGAAGAGTGCTCGACTGTGGGTTATAATCAGTAGAGTGAGCTCTAATTACGTGTTTAACCAAGCAGGATAATATTCCGGGAACTAAAAGCTGAAAGTACTGTTAAAGTCTATTTAATTCTCTTCCAGAGTGTCAAACTTGCTCTATTTACTAAACGCATAGGAAGTGCGTATTATTAAGCACTACATTAACAAAACCCGTTGTGTGTCTTTTAATGTGAGTTTGTGTGTGTATGCACATGTGCGACATGCAGTTTCTAAGAGACTCAGTATTTTGTTGGTAAAAAGGAGTGTCAGAAAATTGGCCTGATACTGGTCTTTCAGGTTTCCAGCCTTGCAGATTTTGAAGAAAGTTACTTCTCAGCAGTCCAGGAACTTCAGAACATTTGGGAGAACTGCAAGAAGAGAAATTAACCCAAATTTATAGGTACTACAGAAGAAATATGGTAGAGAGAATTACTTAGGGTTGGTATAGTAAACAACATTCCTCATGAAAATGTTCACATAGAGTATTTTGGCCTTTGTAGTTGTTTAGTGTGATATGGCTTGAGTTTTGGAGAGCAAATTTAAATGGTCTTATAAGGTGGTTTTAAATGGTTAACTATGGAGCCCTCGTGGCCCACAGTTAAGCTCTTGGCTGTTAACCCAAAGATTGACAATTCAAATCCGCTGAGCTGTTGTGCTCAACTCCAAGGGAGAGAGACTTGGTGACCGGCTTCTGTAAAGGTTAGAGCCAAGAAAACCCTCTAGAGCAGTTTGCTTCTGTCACATGGGGTCACTAGGGAGTCAAAAACCTACTGGACTGGCCTGAGAACAACAATGTGGTTAATTAACACTTTTGTTGAACTCATAAAAATAATCAGATCAAGTCTAATGTGACTAGTTTTGGGGTTTTTGTGTGTGTGTGTGTGTGTGTGATCAATAACAATCTTTGAGGAAAATTTGCGTGAGACTTTGAAATGGGCAAAAATTTAAAAAATTAGATTTCTGGATGTCCTTTTAATGGAATAGTAGGTATTATCTAGGATACTTTTTGCGGTTATCTCATTCTATAGAAGTCTCTGCCCTTCATTATCTTTGAGTTATATTACATACTATTCTGTGTATTGTAGGAAATTGATGACAAGGACAACAATTTCTGTTCATGTTGTTGTTAGGTACTATCGAGTCATAGTGACCCTGTGTACAAGGCAACACTTCCTGCTCCTGAGCCGTCTTCATAATAGTTGTTATGCTTGAGCCTATTGTTGCAACCATTGAGTGAATCCATCTTGTTGAGGATCTTCCTCTTTTTTCTGACCCTGTACTTTATCAAGTGTGACATCCTTCTCGAGGGTCTGAGCTCTCCTAAAAACATGTCCAAAGTATAGACATAGTCTTGCCATTCTTGTCTCTAAGGAGAATTCTTGTTGTACAACTTCCAAGATAAATTTGTTTGTTCTTTTGGCAATCCATGCCAACACCATACCCAAGTTATAAATTGTTCTTCAATCTTCCTTATTCATCCTCTGGCACACTATGAAGCTATTGAAAACATCAGTGCTTGGATCAGGTACACCCTAGTCTTCAAGTCTTTTGCTTTTCTTTTTTAACACTTTAAAGAAGTCTTTTGTAGCAGATTTGCCCAATGCAATGTGTCATAGGATTTCTTGACTACTGCTTAGTGTGCTAAGTGCTGCATCTGTTAATCAGAAGGTCGGCAGTTCAAATCCACTAGGTGCTTCATGGAAACTCTGTGAGGCAGTTCTACTTTGACCTCAAGGGTCACTATGAGTCCACAGACTCAACAGAAAGGGGCAGCTTCCATGTGTGTTGATTGTGGATCCAAGTAAAATGAAATCCTTGACAACTTCACTCTTTTCTCCTTTTATTGGTCCAGTTGTTAAGATCTTTTTTTTAATGTTGAGGTGTGTAATACATACAAAGGGCCATAGTCTTTGATTTTTATCAGTACGTGCTTCAAGTGCTCTTTGCTTTCAGCAACAAAGTTCTGTCATCTGCATAACACAGGTTGTTAACAGAAATGCAAATAAGTTTTGTCCAGGTGAAGGTGATCCCACTACCATGGCATACTGCTTAAGTGCTAGGCTGCTAAACAGAAGATCAGCAGTTCTAGTCCACCGTGTGCTCCTTAGAAACCCTGTAGGGGCACTTCTACTCTGTCCTACAGGGCTGCTATGAGTCAAAACTGAATCCGGCAGTGTTTTGCTTTTTATGGAAGAAACTAGTATCTATTAACAAACTCATTTCTGCCTTCCTGATTGCCTATGAATTTCACGATTAAGTCCACGAACTTCATCATTCTAAGTGACACGTACCTTGTTGCTGAATATCACTACAGTCACCTTCAAAGTACTCTCCTTGGGAATATATAAACCAACAACAGTGCCTAGTCCATCCTTCAAAGCAATTTTGGAACTTTCTAGAATGATCATTGCACACAGTGGCAGGGTGGCAAATTCATGAACCTAACTGTACAGTTGCCTGTGAGGGCGCTTTTAGCCAGTAAACAACTATATTGGAACACCCTCCCTACTCAACTGATCTGGCCGCCGGTGACTTTTTCTTTACCCAAAGACAAAGGAACTATTGAAAGGAAGACATTTGGATGACATTCAGGACATCAAGGGTAATGCAACAACAGCTCTGATAGCCATTCCAGTAAAAGAATCCCACGATTGCTTTGAAGGGTGGACTAGGCACTGGCCTTGGTGCATAGCTTCCCAAGGGGAGTTCTTTGATGCTGACTGTGGTGACATCAAGCAATGAGGTATGTAGCACTTTTTCTAGGATGAGTTGGAGAACTTAATTGGCGGTCCTAGTATGTCTGTGTCTGTTCTTTGAATTCTCCTTTGAAATGGTTTTCATATCCTCCTGGTTCTCTTGTGGGTCTCTGGGTAGCATAAAGTGTTTTCTCTCATGTACTGACCTAGAGGTTGGTGGTTCAAACACACTCAGCAGTGACTCAGGAGAAAATCCTGGTGATCTGCTTCCACAAAGACTACAGTTAGAAAACCCTATTGAGCAGTCCTACTCTAACACATTAGGTCGCCATGAGTCTGAATGAACTCAAAGCCAACTGGCTTGTTTTTGTTATTTTTCTCTCATTAGTTAATGAATTAAATAAAATACCTGTATATCTTCATTTTACATTTGTGTGAAAGTCATGGTCTTATTATTTTCTTTAAAAATTGTCATTTAACACAGAAAAAACAAGAATCATAAATTCATATCATGGTGGTAGTGATTTGTAAGTATTTTGTAAGAGGGTTTTACACACAAAACTAATATTAATGCTTTATTCTCTGGAACTGATAACTTTAAAAAGAGTCTGTAGCTATAAATTTTCCTTCAATCAGGATAGTTCTAACTTGGAGAAGAAGTGATTATCAGTGGAAATTCCCTGTGATATCATTAGGATCCACTTAGAATGCTTTGTTTATGCTTGCTCCCTTGATCCCAGTACAATATTTAAGTCATTTTTATTGATATAATCATTGAAGATTCTCTTTTATAACTTTGAGTCAGGGCTGGATTTCTGCATGGTCAAACTATCTTCATCGCTGAGGGAAACAAATTGCTAAGCATGATGCTGCTAACCAAAAAGTTGGCAGTTTGAATCCACCCAGCGCACTTCAGAAGAATGGTCTGGCTATCTGATTCCAAAATGTCATAACAACAAAAACTCCATGGAGTTTTAGTTCTAGTCTGCAACACATGGGCTTACCATGAATTGGACTTTATGGCAACTGGTTTTGTTTTGTTTTTGGAGCTGCCTTCCTTTATGTTTTCATCACATCTAGTTCCCAAGACTTCCTGATACTAGAGGATCCAAAATAGAGAGTCTAGATTGGATCAGAATGGTTGCTTTAGCCAAGCTAACTAGCATTACTTCATTATTGAGAGGAGTTGGAGAATTATATAAGAACCAATGCTATTTCATTTTTGGCATGCATATAATGGCTTTCACATCTATGTACTTAACTATTCTGTAGGAAACCTCCATTTGGAGCGAGCTCTGACATATTAGTTGAAAAAAAAGCAAGAGAGAGAACAGGGTCTATAACATGCTGCCTTATGTGTGAAAAAGTGGGGCAGAGATAAAAATCTGTGTTATAATTTGCTTGGAAGCCAGAAAAGATTTTGGAAGGATATATCCTAAAATTGAGAAAAGTTGGGAATATCCCACTGGGCAGATGGCAGACAAGAATGGTAGGAAGGTTTTTTAACTATATATCGTTTTTATTTTCTGTTTTTTGAAACTTGTCACTGTATGATTTATTTAAACAATTAAATTTTTTAATTTTCAAAAAATAAAAAAGATTCACTGTAGTCCATTAGGCTTTTCTTATATTCCAATTTCAACAACATATTACAGTAATAGAATAGACATTGAAATAAAAAGAAAATGTGTGTGTACCAGGAGGCATCAGAACAAAAGCTTTGAGAGGCTGTGTGCTCTGAACAGCTCCTAGCGCAATATGGACACAATGAAAAGCAGTTACAATATTAGACGTAGCCTCTAATTTGAAAATAGATTTGGAGAATTAGAAAGATTGTGTTTTGGAAAAAACTGCTGTTAAGTCAATTCTGACTCACAGCAACCCTACAGGACAGAACTGTTCTGTAGAGTTTCCAAGGAGTGCCTGGCAGATTTGAACTACACATTCTCCCTCCCATCTCCCCCATTCTGTCGCTCTAAAAGAAAGACCTTAGTTTGGGGGGGAAATCTGATTATACTTATATCAAAAGATTGGCACTTGAAGGCAGTGGGTTTTGTTTTGTTTTTCAAGCACATTAATTGTAACATGAACTACAGTGAACTATTTAAGATGCTTGGGAGTTTATCAAGTCTTCGATCTGCATTGAAAGCGCACAGGTCAAAACAAACATACGTTAAAAGGTTACATAAAAAGATTTACCAAAAAGATATAGCCCTGTGATAACACTGAAATGTTTGACTCAAAAAGAGCTAGATTAATGGTGTCAGAAGTCCTAAGCATGGAGTTTCCAGTTTCTATCCCCACCCCCACAATAACCCAAATAAAAGAAATTCTAAAACATAAAATGAATTTCCGAAAATCTATGAAAATTTTGGTGTTTCTCACAATGATTATTCTAATGCCATGTTAATTTTTTTCCCCCTAGCTTTGGTAGATGTCCTATTTTGTGGATGTCTTCAGCACATGTGCAGTTTGTCTACTTGGTAGTCTAACAATAGATTTACCCTGCCTATGAAAGCTAAAGCATTGTTTCTAGATGTTAAAAGCATAGAAATTAAAGTCAGATGAATCTGAATCAGAGCTCCATCACTTACTAATTACGTAACCTTGGGCAAGGTATGTCACCTAAGTCTCAAGTTCTTTATAAGGTGTACAAAATAACACTCACCTCTCAGGAGTGGTCATAGTGAAAGCAGTGCTTCCTGTGTGTGCACCAAGCCCTCCTCCAAGTGCCTTGAGCTCATTCAATCAATAAAATGACCTTATGAGTTAGACAGGAGCCAACAGGCTGGTGTTCAAATTCACCCAGAAGCTCCTTAGTCCTGGTGATCTCTGCACCCTAAAGGTCCTAGTCCTGGAAATCCTGTGGAACAAGCTCTACTTGCCATGAGTTGGAATCAACTTCACAACAGCTAACAACAACAGCATGAGCTGGACATTCATTTTACAGAGGGTGGAGGTGCAGAGACAGTGAATTACTCCCCCAATCAGTCAGGTCTAAGTCGCAAAGTGTGGGTTTCCACCCAGGCAGTCTCGATCCAGAATCCATGTTCTTAACCACCACAGCACACTGATAAGGCACATGAAGTATTGCTCATCGTATGACTTTAATGTTCATTAATCTCGATCAAGAGACTAAAATAATAGTTTAAGCTTTTAATCAGTTACATCAAGTTGATTCCGACTCACAGGGACTCTAAAGGATAGTTGAGAACTGCCCCATAGGGTTTCTGAGGAGTACCTGGTGGATTTGAACTGCTGACCTCTTGGTTAGCAGCCATTGCTTTTGACCACTATGTAGCCATGGTTTCCAAAATGATAGCCGATAATATTAAACAGATTTTTTTTCCTTTTTCTACCAAGAGTCTGTAAACCCTGGTGGTGTAGTAGGTACATGTGTGCTCCAAAAAGTTGGCAGTTTAAACCCTCCAGGCAATCCTTGGAAGCTCTATGGAGCAGTTCTACTCTGTCTTATAGGGTCGCTATGAGTTGGAATCAACTCAATAGCAGTGGGTTTGGTTTAGGTTTTTACCGAGAGTCTGTGTAAAAGCACTCAAGTCAGAGACTCAGGCCCCTTCTATATTTTTGTTTTTCTGCCTGGATGACTGTGCCTTCATCTGTCTAGTCTAGCTGGGCTCATCATTATATGCACATTATTTACACACTACATACATTTGCAGTGTGATTAATTACTTTTGTGTGTGGTCTTTCTAACCATGGTCTTGTACCTCCCACTCTGGTTACTGTGATAAGGTAGTTACAGTCTACCAAGGGGATGGGCCAGTTTTGCCTTAAAAGAGAGCCAATTCTAGAGTGGGGAGGAGGAGCCCACTGCCACCAAGGAAGGAAGGTCCAGCATCAGGAAATGGTAAGGTGGGCTGTGAAGGGAGAAACCTGAGTGTCTTCAGGTAGAGACTGAGGCCTCGGGAGAAGTGTGCCTATAAGCAGTGCTCAGAGAGGCTATCCCAATGGAGAAACTGTATCCTGAGCGTTCTTGATCCTGAATTGCAGCTGTTCTTTTCCTAATAAGCACTGTGAGAATTGATTGCAGAGAAGCAGGGCATGCTGTGTGAGGAATGATTGGAGTCAGAACTGGTAAAGATGGTGGAGAAAGGAGGCATGTCTGGTCTTGCTCATGAGAACCCTTCTTGAGCTGCCGATCTCGGTTCTCCTTCCCTTTTGTGGTGTTGGAGATGGTCAGACAGTGTCTGCAAGCCATTCTTGCAGGATTTCAGACTACAAGAAGGATGAAAGGGAGCATGTGATCTGTGTCTTCCCTTTATGGCATCAGACTGAAGTTGCACTTCTCACTGGAGCTCACTTCTCATCAGCTGGGTATGCAGTCACATGGACCCATCTAACTGTAGAAGAGGTTACAGAAGGGTGTTTATTCCAGGTAACATGAGATGAGAGTGAGAGTGAATAATAAACCAAGTGTGGCTAAATGTTAAAACTTGGAGAATCGAGTGTCTTAGTTACTTAGTGTTGCTGTAAAAGAAATACCACTAGTCAGGGGGAGAAAAGCCAGGTGACACGCTTCAGTCAAGATTACTGCTAAGAAAACCACACAGGGCCATTCTGCTGTGTCACTTGGGATTACTATGGGTTGAAGCTGACTCAACAGCATTCAACAATGACAAGAAGTGGCTTTAAAAGACCAAAATTTATTTTCTCTCTTTTAAGAAGACTAGAAATCTGAATACAGGGCATGGCTGTAGGGCAGATGTCCTTCCCGGATTGATTCATCTTTTAGCAGCTGTCAGCAATCCTTGATGTTTCTGGAACTGTAGATGCGTCTCTGTTGCCTGTTTACCCCTTGCTTGCATGTGTTTCTGTGTCTATTCTCCTCTTTATAATCAGTGAATCAGTGATTAGACTTATGACCCATTCTACTCGGGTATGAACTATTTAACATAAGGGGAAAAAAAGATTTCCAAATAAATGCAAAAGTTCGGATTTTAATGCATACTATATTTTGGGAGTATTTTAGTCATCTGGAAACCCTGGTGGTGTAGTGGTTAAGTGCTACATCTGTTAACTAGAGCTGGGCAGTTTGAATTGACCAGGTGCTTCTTGGAAACACTATGGGGCAGTTCTACTCTGTCTATAGGGTTGCTATGGGTTGGAATAGACTTAACGGCAGTGAGCTTGGTTTTGGTTTTTTCAGTCATCTGGTGCTGCTGTTAACAGAAATACCACAAGTAGATGGCTTTAACAAAGAGAAATGTATTTTCTCACAGAAAAGCAGACTAAAAGTCCAAATTCTGGACAGCAACTCCAGGGGAAGTCTTTCTCTGTTGGCTCCTTAGGAAGGTTATCATGTATTGAATTATGTCCCACAAAAAACGTGAGTAGCACTTTGGCTGGGCCATAATTCCCAGTATTGTGTGACTGTCTTCAATTTTGTGATTTTCGTATGCTGTAAATCCTAACCTCTGCCTGTGTATAACAGAGAGCATTATGTTAAAAGAGGATTAAGGTGGGACTGCAACACCCTTACTAAAGGAGTTTCCCTGGAGTGTGGCCTGCACTACCTTTTACCCTACAAGAGGTAAAAGGAAAGGGAAGCAAGCAGAGAGCAGTACTAGATAACTGAGACAGAGGTCTTTGTCATCAATCTTCTCCTGGACTGGGAGCTTCTGAGGCACAGGACCCTGGGTCCAAAGAATTAGCTCTGTTAAGGTACTGCTTCCTTGATGGTTTGAAGTCCCCAGCTCTCTGCTTGCTTCCCTTCCCTTTATATTCTAAGAGACTGCCTCAAGGCTCAATACACTTATAAATTGAGTCCTGCCCTGCCAAAACAACTGCTCCCCATCCTCCCTCCTTAACAGCAGAGGCAGGATTTATAGCATGTGGGAACATCAGACAATACTGGCAATCACCACCTAGCCAAATGGCTGCACCTTTGATACACTTGTAATTCCTATGGAGCATGTGAGAAATGAATCTAATTTTATCGTTTTCCATACGGCTACCTAGTTGTCCCAATACTATTTATTAAAAAGTCCTTTGTCCCAGAAATATGAAGTCCCACATTTATCATATATAAAATTTCAGCACGTAGCTCTGGACTTTTAATTCTATTTCACTGGCCTACTTGATAGAGATCAGCCAGTATCATATGATTTTTATCTATAGAAGCTTTGCAATATGTTTTAATATCTGATATAACTAGTTCCACTTTATAACTCCTGCTTTGCAATCTTTTGCTAGAATGTATTTTTCCTTATGAATGTTGTTTCATATTAAAAAGAACGAGTCAGACTCATATATACTTAAGAAAATGTCTACAATATGTTGTTAAACAAAGAAAGGTTGTACAATAACTTATATAACATTCTGATTTTTGCATGATATTTAGTTTTAAAAGTTTATATCCCTGTACAAAAAAGAGAAGTCTATCCATTGCCATCAAGTGAATTCTGACTCCTAACAACCCTACACAAGAGTAGAACTGCCTCACAGGGTTTCCAAGACCACAAATCTTTATGGCAGCAGACTGCCACATCTTGTGGAGTGGTTGGTAGGCTTGAACCATGGACCTTTTGCATGGCACCCAAGCTCTTAACCACTGCAACATGAAAACTCCGTAAGAAAAAGTCTAGAATCCCTACCCGAACACTAATAGAACAGTGGTTAAATGCTCAGTTGCTAACCTAAAGGTAGGCAGTTCAAAGCCACCAACCTCTCCTTGAAAACCCTATGGGGTAATACTACTCTGTCCTATAGGGTCACTAAGAGTTGGTATTTACTCAACTGCAATGGGTAAAGTTCGAAAGTTTTGAACTGTTAACGGTGGTTTCTCATGGGAAGAAGGGTAACTACAATTGATTCCCAGTCCCTTTATTTTCACTGAGAGAAGAGTTTCCCCGTCACACTGCTGACCTTTTGACCCTTATTCCTTGTTCTACTTCTGGGAAGTGTTTGGGTAGTATCGTGGAGAATACTTATTCTCCCCTCCTCTTATTCCCTCCTCCTCAACTCACGGTGACCTCGTGCCCTACTGGACGAAACTCTGATCCTGCGTTATCCTCAGGACTGATTCTGGATCAGACTGCTGACATGTAGGAGGTTTTGCTTGCTTGTTTGTTTCTCTCTCTTTTGGCCTACTATTATTTTTGTTGTAAAAATACAGATAATACATTTGCCAATACAAGATTTTTTGTATGTACCAGTCAGTGACACCAATTACGTCCATCATGTGGTGCAGTCCTTAACTGCTGCCAAACATTTCATTGTGATCAACAGGAACTCACTGCTTCCTAAACAATGATACCCCCCTTCCACTTCTCTCCTGCTCCTGGTAACGACTGTTAAGCTCTGATCTTTGTGCATTTGCCTAGGTTTTCGTATTAATGAGATCATAGGATATCTGTCATTTTGTGATTGAGTTACTTTACTCAGCATAATATTTTGAAGGTTTATCCATGTCATAGCATGTACTATGACTTCATTTATTACAATAGCGGAGTGATACTGCATTGTATGACTATATCACATTTAGTTTCCCATTCCTCTGTTAATGAATGTTTGCGCTATTTCCACCTTTGGGCTACTGTGAGTAGTGCGACAATGAACTTGATATACATGGATCCACAAGAGTTTTCATTGTTTGATTTTTGGAAGTAAAGCTCCAGGCCTTTCTTCTCAGCCCATCTTGGCCTAGACACTCTGTTGGAACCTGTTTAGCATCACAGCAATGTGAAAGCCTCCACTGACAGGTGAGTGACAGCCAAATATAGCATAAACAGGCTGGGAGTCAAACTCCTGCCTGGAAGGAGAGAATTTCACCCCTGAGCAACTACTGCCCTCATATCAGATTGGCTGGTTTAGTAAAAAGAGTGAGTGATTGTAACTCAACCACATTCTCTCTTTCCCTCTCTTTAGAATCAGACTTCTGTAGGAAACCCTGATGGCATGAGAGGCTGAGTGCTACATCTGCTAACCAAAAGGTCAGTAGTTTGAATCCACCAGGCACTCCTTAGAAACTCCATGGGGCAGTTCTACTCTGTCCCATAGGGTCGCTAGGAGTTGGAATCGACTTGATGACAGCTGACTTAAATCTCTGTTACTTAAAGCAACCACATTGTCATTCTATCCTAGATGGAGCACTTTGGTTTGAACTGCTCTCTACCTGCTCTCTTGGTTCTTGGACACTAGTTCTCTTGTTCCATATATATTTTCTTTTTCTGATTTATGGCATCTAGTCTGACTTCTTTCAAGGAGGCCAGTGCTTCTCTATTACAGTAAGTCATTCCTATTCTGAGTTGAGAAAAATTCTCTCTACTTTTGTAGGCCCCTTGGATACTTTTCTTTGACAGCCTTTTGTGATAGTCTCCCAGGCATTTTTAGAACTTGCTACATGATAGCCTGCAGATACATAAGGAAAGTATTATGTCCTCTCAAATCTGTTTTTTTCCTCAGGCAAAACATTCCCAATTTTTTCAACTCTATCACATGACGTGGTTTTGAGTTCTTTTAATATTTTGTCTACTCTCCTCAGAATGGACCTTTTTGGATTTGTCTATAAACCTCCTAAGGACTAACAGCCAAAGAGAAGTGCAGTTCTCTGGCTGTGATCTGATCAGTGCTGAAGAGAGAGGAATAATGCCTGCTTGTTATCAATGTGGTATATTTCTACCATGGTAGTGTAGTGTCCCATATACTGTACTGGTGATCACATCACAGATGCCAATCATGTTGGGCTTATTGTGAAATCTCTTTCCTCCATGATCTGGTAAAAAGAAACTCATTCCGCTAATCTCCAAAACATCTCAAGTCATTCCCATGCTAAATCATAAATGATTTTCCTTCCCCTGTGTTTCCTGTAATGACTATCCCTCCACAGCCAAATAGCTGCCCTTCTTTACCTTCATCTGAGCCGCTACTCAGCCCATGTCACTCTCAGTCCTTTGGATCTCATAATTGGAAGTTACTCTTGCAAATAATGCCAGTTATCAGAAAAATTGGATAGGCTTTTGTCAGGCCCAGTTTTGACCTCTGTAATGAATTTGAATTTGATGGTTGTTCTGACTTTCTGTGACTCCAGAAACTTCATGTCTTTTGATGTATAAGTATATCATTTCTCAAGGCTCCCCTTTCCCCTTCTAAATAGTTTGTCTTTGTGCTATCACACCAAAATCTGACTCTACCATTCTCTGCTTAAAATACTTCAAAGTCTCCCTTACAGCAGCGGTTCTCAACCCAGCTGCATATTAGAGTCATCTGGGGAGCTTTTAAAAGCTTTTTCCAGGCTGTCCCCAAACAGTTGCTGTTTTCTCTGCCTAGATTGTACACTGTCAGATTTAGTGTTGTCTCCCCTCGGAGGCCTCCCCAGCCCTACAGCCCTAACTTCACCCTATTTTTTCCTTACTACCTGGTAGGAGATCAGGGTTTTGCAAGCTGCAGATGCAAGCAAATCAAGAGACCCTGCAAAATGGGGTGGGGTAGGGGAGATGGTGTGGAGAGGGACTGTGTATTCATATTCTTCTCAGAACCTTCATCTCTGTGTACTCACAACACACAACCCTGAGCACTAAAGGTGGCTTCTTCTTTAAGTACTTCAGACTGCAAAGAAAGCAAAGGAGCATTTGCGAAGGCGATAAAGAATGTTGTAAGATTGTTTTCTAACTAAAGGTAGGAAAGAATTAAGGAAAAAAAGAATTGAGTAACCCTGATAGTGAGAGAGAAGAGTTTGTGCCTGCACAAGGGGCATAGGATGACTGGGATGGAATGTCTGGGGCAGACACAGGAGAGAGCTCATAGGATTGAGACAGCCATCTATCTCCAGCTTCTCATACCTTTTTCTGGATTTGAAACTAGGATGATGTCAAGATTGTTAATCTGCTCTTTGTGGTCAACTTCCTTGCATCTTTGATTATTTTTCACTCTTCTAATTGTTTCAAAAGTTCCTATTTTGTAATCTCATTTGCAACTTGTTTTAATATCGAAAAATAGAGGATAATATTAGTTGTCTACACAATATCTGTCTTCCCTTTATTTCTTCTTAAATAACTTCTCTTCCAAACATTCACGTGCTTGAAAGGAATTTGATTCCATCTCCATCTCTTGTTCAAGATTTGACTGAAGCTTAGAGTCATCTGTATACGACATTGTTCTCACAGCTGTTATTGCTTTAGGATGTCCACAATCCAAGTGGGCAAAATCAGATGGCTAGGGATCTCTTTTGTTTGTTTGTTCTATGGACATAAACAAAAACATTTGTCCAGTGGCCACAGCTAGCCACCTTGCAGCTAAGAGTGAAACCAAGGGATAAAACCCTCCCTGAACACAGAAAAGCAGAAGGATGCAGAGAACTGAAATCTTTGATGGTGTTATGAAGCCACTGGAATGCTCAATCATGAATTCTGCCTTACCTGTGGACTCCTTGTTACATGAGATAATAAATTGTAATATTGTTTAAGCTATTTAGAATGAAGATTTCTGTTATTTGTAGCTAAAAGCATTGCAATATTCATCTGGACGTAACTTAAAAATATTAAAACCAAAAAACCTCACGGCTGTTGAGTTGATTCCAACTCATAGTGACACTATAGGACAGAGCACAATTGCCCCCATAGAGATTTCCAAGGAACCCCTGGTGGATTTGAACTACTAATCTTTGAATTAGAAGCCATAGCACCTAACACTACTAGGGTTTCCTAAAAAACTAAGTATCTTAGATAATTATTTCCTCATGTATTCTTCAACCTTCTTGAATCTTGGCCTTAGTTATTTTTTCCCTGATATTTGTTATAAATCTTTACATTCAAATATCACTGAAATGTTCAAACATACAACTTGTAGAGCTTATAGAAAAGTGAAAGAGAACTAATATCAGAAATTGTTTCCATCCCCAAACCTGAAAAGGACTCAAGACTGATCTTAAGTAATCGAATATAGCAAAGAATTGAGGTTTTTTAAAAAACTAAAATAATGTACACTCAAGATACTCCTAAAATTGAATCCCCAAATAGTACAATTTGGGAGGGCACTAATTTGTCATCTAGTGTGTGGATTTTTACTATTATTTGCAAAACAAACAAAAAAATAGAAAACGAAAAGAAAAAAATTGTAATTCCACTCATTTCTTTTAGCTTGCAGCTCTAGAATCTTTTCTTGCTCTTGAGGAAGAAAAGAATGAGGTAGGAAGAATGAAGAATTCAGAACTTCTTGGAAAGAAGAAATGTCTGACATTTACAAGATCCTCTGCTTTTCATGGGTACCTTGAAACTTCTGTGTTTGATCCAAAATGCCAAAGTCACGTGAACAAGGGTGGACAGTTTTCAGTGGTCCTTATCAGACACACTAGAAAGAAAGGCCTGGCAATCTACTTCAAAAACTAAGTTGAGAAGAACCCTGTGGATCACAACAGAATAGTGTTGGATATTGTGCTGGAAGATGAGTGCCCTAGGTTGGAAGGCAATTAAAATACCCAAGTTGTCACTAGACCAATGATTACAAAGATGGCATAGCACTGGACAACATTTCATTCTGTTGTATGTGGGGTTGCCATGAATCAGAGCCAACCCAAAGGCAACTAACAAAGATATTGTTGGACCAAAAGTCAGCATTATCATATTACACCAACTTATATATGGAAAGCACGTATGACGTTCAATACAGAGAGCACCATGTGCATCGCGATCACCATCATATAAAATTTATTAGAGAACTCACTTGGCATATCACTATTACACTAAGGAGTTAGTCAAAAGATTTGAAGTGATAGATCTGATACTCAAAGTATCTCATTCTTGAGTTAACCACAATTCACTGGAAACCCCAAATGTGTCGAAAGCATGTTAGTATAAAACAGTTAAGCTATAAATCTTTGTCAAGGAAATTTCTTTCTATTTCCATAAATCCTGGTGGAGTAGTGGTTAAGTGCCATGGCTGCTGACCAAAAGGCTGGCCATTCAAACCTACCAGATGCTCCCTGGACACTCTGTAGGGCAGTTCTACTCTATCCTAGAGGGTTGCTGTGAGTTGGAATTGACCCCAGGCAGCATATTTGGTTCGGGTTAACTGTTTCCATGCACTAGTCACTACAGGGTCACTATGAGTCAGAATTGACTTAACAGCAGTGGGTTAGTAGCCATATGCATGACTAGCAAGCATTTGTTGAAGGTGTAAAAGGTAGTAAAAATATCGAACTAGTAACTGTATGTATTGAAACTTAATGCCAAATACTTGCTCTCTGGCCTGTAACCTTCACAGTAATAATTTGTTTCTTCTGTGATCTTACTGCAAATTGTAAAAGTGATAACAAAAATGTCTTGAAATACCAGAGAATCTACCAAGATCAATTAATATTTGTAAAAAGCTTTGAAATGCAATTTTAAATAACATGCAAGTTTATTTTCTTAAGTCAATCCGTCTACATTCGTTTGAAATCTTTTTCAGCACAGCTTCATGCCTATTGTAATCACTGCTCTATTTTTCTCAATGCACATGAAAAAATGACTTCTGTTAAAACAAGCCACATAGCCCAAGTGTAAGATTCTGATAATTTTTGGTAAGTTCTACTGTAAAGCGTAGAAGATTTAGTTGGACTTTTAGCAGAGAAGAGGGAATAGTAGACAGTCCTTCATTTATGTGCCACGTTCTTAAGTACCTTTCTGGTCAAAGCTAGATTATCTCTATCCTAATGAATATTAAATCTTTCAGTAAAGCAATCTGCTTTACCACCTGTTGTTGAAAGTATTCTGTTTTCTTTCAGAGTCACTAGAAGATTATTCTGTTTACATTTTCATTTCACAGAGCTTCTGTGAGCCTTTTCTTAGAAGGAAAAAACAATCTAGCTGAAATAGAGAAAATACTTGCTTGACTAAATTCTTAAAAATCTAGCATGTGAAAGGACTGCTAAGTGCCCCAGCTGAAGGAAATGAAATGTGAGCCTTCTGAACTGTCACTAGCTGTAATTCATATTTATTCCAGGATTTATGTCAGCTTCCCTGACATAGTTGGCCTTGGTTATATTCACAGAGGACAGGCAGGTGGTTTTCTTCCCCGACAGTGGCATTTCTTGGCCCCCTCTGTTGTGGTGGAGTCCCTGAGTGGTGCAAATGGTTAATGTGCTCAGTTTCTAACTGAAAGGTTGAAAGTTCAAGACGACCACGAAGCATCTGGGTGATCTGCTTCCAAAAAGTCGAGTCACTGAAATCCCTGCAGCACATAGTTCCACTGTGACGTACATGAGGTTGCCAAGAATCAGAAATGAATCAACTACAATCGGTACTGGTGACTCCGCTTTCCTTTTCCCTCCTGCTTGTCCCTGGTAACCACTAATAAACTTTGATTTCTATATACTTACCAGTTCCAGATATTTGATGTAAGCAGAATTCATACAATATCTGTTCTTCCGTGACTGACTGACTTCGGTCACCATCATGTTTTCAAGTGTATCATTTGTTTCTTTGTTTTACATGTAGACACACCAAAATCTAAATGAGGCTGAAGTAGGTCAACAAGTATATGTGTTTCCCTCTAACCATTCCAGAAACTTCCTTGGGGTTTTCCTCTGTATTCTCTTGCCACATGAGTCAAAACCAAGTCTTCAAAAGCAGGGAACAAGGGACTGTTAAACTGACATCATAATTTTGGCCACTGTAGTCTGTTATGGCCCTCATCTGACTCATTTATCCCTTGGGCACTTGTGTGTCTTAGTTCTGAGGCTGCCTCTGTTACAAGTTACTCAGTACGTTGTGAAAATTTGATCAGTGACCAAAGAACAAATAGGGAGAACATAGTATGTGGTGGGCCCGCCCCTTCATTCCTGGCACAAATTCAATGTTCTGTAAAGTATGTGTGTATCTGTGTATCTGTAGTCTGTGTATCTATGAAACCAAAAAGTTGTGATTTGGCCAGTCTTTCCTTATCTACAACAAAAGTATGTTCAAAACAAATTAGTTTCCTAAGAACATTTCAAAGGAATTACACTTTATCACAGGCCTCACCAAAATTTTTCTCTAAAGGGCTATACATAGTCCAAAAGCCAAGTGCCATTGCATATTTTAGGCCAAATGACCTCACGTAAAAATACTCAGCTTTGTACTTACAGTGTGAAAATGTCAGTAGACAATATATAAAAAAATAAGCATGGTTATATTCCAATGATGTTTTCTTTACAAAAACAAGTAGTCAAATCAAGAAGCTAGCTTGATTTAACTTGATAGGTCATTAGTTTGACAACTCCAGATCTACTGTGCAGTTTGATTCTTAAAAAAAGGAAAAGAAATTATAGGCATCCTATAATTATCGCTTGAAATCAAAACATCCTTTACTTTGGCATGATTTCTGTTAAAGATCTGCTAAATGAGAGGAGTTACGTATGAAGCTGCTGACATTTGGAGAAAGAATCACTACTTCCACAGAAGCAGCAGGGCAGGGAATTTATGAGTTTCAAGAGTGCAGGGAAGCAATACATAAGTTAGGCTGCTGAATCTGGGGAGAAGGGAATTAGCTAAAGAGGTAGCCTGGGGGTAGATACTTGGAAATGTAGCCTAGGCCAAAAGAAGAAAGGTAAAATTGAACAAGTTTACATAAGGCTTCCTTTACTTCCTCCAAATAAAATATAGTACAGAAATTCTTCTACTTTGATACTTTAAACTTACAAATCTTCATATATAAGATCAAAGGTTTATTCTGAAGCAAATACAAAGCTCTAATTCAGTGGAAAGGCACAACTCTACCAGTTATCAACAGGGAAGAATAGCCATGATTGCCTTGACCATTGTTGTGATGTTAGTATTGGCAGGTTTGCTGTTTAGGGATGCTTTTATTTTGATAATTTGTTCACTGTCGCGGCTCTTAAGTGCAAAAAGGCGTGAAGAAATTGCTCAAAAATGCTCATAAGCAGTCTGAGCTGATGAAAGAAATGTTCCAGAAGTAAGTCAGAACCAATATCATCATTTACAGTTCTTTTGTAAAATACCTCATATATGTCATACTGCAGGCATTTCTGTAATGCCACTTTGTGTTTATGAATAAAAGGATTTGTATACCCAAAAGTGAATCTGTTCGAAAGTTCAGAGGAGATTTTATATTCTTCTATAATGCATGTCTTTTCACCAAAGGATCTTGGCCTAGGTGACGGATTACAGGTGGCCAGAAACCCTTTAATAATCCCACTGAGGGTTGGGTTCTGTGCTCACTACTGTTGAATCTGGATAGGCTCTGTGAGTGCTTTGACCAATAAAACACAGCAGAAGTAAGGCAGTGCCAGTTTCCAATCCTAGGTATTAAAAGCCAATAGCTTCCACTTCCAGTCTCCTGTGATGCTTGTTCTTAGATCCCTGAATGCCGTGTAAGACCAACCACCCAGCTAGAAACAGCACAGAGAGCAGTCCTGAAGCTACATGAAGAGGGAGAGAGGCCTAGTTAGGCTCAGCCTTCCAGCCTTCCCATCAAGGTACGTGCGGAGAGCCATCTTGCACCCTCAAAACCAGCTCAGTTACCGGCATATCAAGCAGAAAAATCATCTAGGTAATCTTTCCCAAATCTCTCACTTACAAAAATGTGAGCTATAATAATAAAATGTTATTTCAGTCTACTAAAATGTGGTATAGTTTTCAATATAGCAATAGGAAACTTCAACAGCAGACATGAATGAACACTGAGATATTTGCATGCATTCTGCAATAATTAGTTGTTTTGTATTTCAGCCTTTTTTCAATAAACTGCAAATCTCCAGCTTTCACCACTCTATAGGAGTTAGTGTCTTAGTCATCTAGTGTGACTGTAATAGAAATACCACAAATGGGCAGCTTTAACAGACAGATTTGTTTTTCAAAGATTACCAAAATACCAAACTTGTTGCAGTTGAGTCAACTACGATTCATAGTGACTCTATAGGATGGAACAGAACTGCCCCATAGGGTTTCTAAGGAGCAGCTGGTAGATTCAAACAGCTAACTTTTTGGTTAGCAGCCACGTTCTTAACACTACACTATCTGAGCTTTTCTCACAGTTGAAACCAAACTGAACCCATTGCTGCTGAGTCAATTCCAGCTCATAATGACCCTACAGGCAGTATGATCTAGTAGAGTTTCAAAGGAGAGCCTGGTTGATTGGAACTGCTGCCTTTTTGGATAGCAGCTGTAGCGCTTAACCACTACACCACCAGCGTTTCCTCTCATAGCTTAGGAGGCCAGAAATCTGAATTCAGGATGCCAGCTCTAGGAGAAGGCTTTCTCTCTGTGTTGGCTCTGGAGGAAGGTCTTTGTCTCTTCTGAGCTTCTGCTCCTGAGCAGTCCTCATTTGGCTTGGTGTCTCTCCTCCTCCTGTCTCTGGTCTGCTCACTTGTATAACCTCTTTTGTATCTCAAAAAAGATTGACTCAAGGTACCCCCCAAAATCCCAGGGCCATCCAGCTGTCAAGTTGATTCCAACTCATAGTGACTCTATAGGTCAGAGTAGAACTGCCCCGTAGAGTTTCCAAGGAGCGCCTGGCAGACGTGAACTGCTGAGATTTTGGTTAGCAACTGTAGCACTTAACTGCTGTGCTACCAGGGCTTGATACTATAATAACCCCACCTTATTAATATAATAAAGACAAATAATTCCCAAATGGGATTATAACTACAATATAAAACCCATTGACAATGAGTCAGTTCCGACTCATAGTGACCCTATAGGATAGAGTAGAACTGTCCCATAGGGTTTCTATGAAGTGCCTGGTGGCTTTGAACTACTTACCATAGGTATAGAGGTTAGGATTTACAACACATATTTTGGAGTGACATAATTCAGTCTGTAACATTAAGCTTCCGGGGATTATGATACTTTATTTCCTAAACAATGAACTTCACCAAGATATTTCTAAGATTTGTTGATTCATATCTGTCAATTGAAAAGTTACTTTTGGGGGAGGGTTTAAAACATGCTGAAAATCCAGTGTCAACTGGCAAACATACCTTAAAAAAAAGCAGTAAGTCAAGCAACTGAATCAAGTAAATAATCTTCATAACCAAGTCCAATTTAATTCCTTATTCAGTGATTTTACAAATCTGGTTTTAAAACATGTCAGGTATCATTAAGGAACTCAAGTAATGACAAAACTCACCATAATGGCTCAAAACAGGTATCTTTCTTCATTCAAGGTAGAATAAAAATGTAAAGCATGTCAAATAACAAGGAATTTGGAAGAGGAATAAATGCTGTCTTCCATTATAAACAAACTCCTTGGGATTCGTTAGTTTCCCAGTGCTGTCATAATGGAAATACCACAAACGGGTAGCTTTAACAAACAGAAACTTATTTTCTTACAGTTTAGAAGGCTAGAAGTTCAAACTCAGGGTACCGGCTCTAGGGGAACGCTCTCTTTGTCCACCTTGGGAAAACCTTGTCTCAGCTCCTTCCTGGCCTTTCTTGGAGATCTTTAAATGGTACCCACCTTCCTCATTGGCGCTTCCTTGCTTTTGTGCTAATCGGCTCCTTTTAGATCTCAAAAGAAGTTGGTTTCAAACGGACCCCACAAGAATATAGTCACATTAATGTAACAGAGAAGACCCCATTCCCACCTAAATAGATTATGTCCACAGGAATATGGGTTAGGATTTACAACCATTTTTCTTTCTCTTTTAATTGCGGATTAGGTGAAAGTTTACAGAGCAAATGAATTCTCCTTCGACGGTTTGTACAGGAAGTGTTTTACGACCTTTGTTTTATTCCTCACAATGTGTCCGCACTCTCCACATATCTGTCCTCAGTTCCCCATTACCTTTCATCCTGATTTTCTACCCCTTCCTGCATTCTCATCTTTGCTTATGGGCAAATATTTCCCTTTTGATGTTGTATACATTGTTCTAAGAGACACACTCCTCTCAGGTGTTATTGTTTATTGGTCTGTTCATTCTTTGGCTGGAAGGCAGTCTCTGGGAATGGCTTCCGTTCTAGGTCAGAAAGGTGTCTCTTAGAGCTATAGGTCCTTGCAGTCTTTGTCAGAGCAGTAAATCCGGTCTTGTTTGTGAATTTGATTTTTCTGTTCTGCGTTTTTCTTCTGCTGTGTCCAGGACTCGCTGTAGTGAGCCCAGACACAGGAGTCGATGGTACAACGCACATTTTGGAGGAACAAAATTCAGCCTGTAACACAAGGTAATACTTGTTCACATGCTTTCTTGGTCTTACCTTCAGGTATTCTTGAGTATGTTAAGTCCACAACAACATTCTATTTTCTTGGGTCAAAGACAGGAAATTTGCTGACTCTCTGTAACTAGCTGGCTTTTCATGAGATACACTAGTTAACTCAAGGGAAAATAAAAAGGGTAGTTTATGATCATAGTCGTTTTCTGTAGAAATTACTTTCTAATGTAGACTAGTATCATAATAGTATTTCTTAAAACGAGTTCTACAGAATTTGATTCCTTAAGATATAAATGTGTGTTATTTGGAGTAAAATATTTCTTTGCAAATACATTTAGAAAAATTTAGGAAGAACTATGTCAAATGTGTTTCCTTTCCAGAATTTTCTTCGAGTTTTGAATGTGCTTAAGTGTTCTATAAACTTTTAAGATATCCCACAGTGTATACTCAAAGGTAATTAACTGCGGTATCCTGTTTTGGTAAAAAAAAAAAAAAAAAAAATTCATGGAGTGAATATGGACCAAAACACAATTTGGGAAATGCTGGCATAGTGGGAGGGGCCTTAGCAGCACAGCGGTTAAGAGCTAAGCTGCTAACCAAGAGGTTGGCAGAATCTACCAGATGCTCCTAGGAAACCCTGTGAGGGCAATTCTCTTCTGTCCTTTAAGGCTGCTATCAGTTAGAATTGACTCAGTAGCAATGGGTTTGGGTTTAGCATAGTGCAAAGAGTTTGGAACTTGGAGACCAAAGACCTGCTGCTACTAACTTGGCAAGTCATTTATTTTCTATGAGTATTAGTGTCTTCAAACAAACACACAAACAAACCAAACCAAATGTCACTGAGTCAGTTCTGATTCATAGTGACCCCCTAGGACAGAATAGAATTGCCCACAGGGTTTCCAAGGAACAAACTGGTAGATTTGAACCACTGACTTTTTGGTTAGCAGTTGAGCTCTTAATTGACTGGGCTACCAGTGCTCCAGTCTCCTCTTATGTAAAATAATATGCGCACTAATTATCCTGCCGACTTTTTATGAGAAATTTTAAATAAAAGTGACCGATTCAATGCTGTCACACTATAGGCCCTGGTGACCCAAGATTGGAGGAATATTTGTCTTCATACAACAGTGTATTTTAGTTTTTTTCAGAAATGCTTCCATTTTATGAATTTTGGTGCTAATTTTCTGCCAGCTTCCAAACATCTACCTTACTTGGATGAGCTAAGCCCCATTTCTCCAAAAGTGAACTCCTGCTCCTTCTAAACATCTCATGGCAAGGCCTGCAAAATATACTGCATTGTCTGCTGTAATGAAGGTCAACTTGAATTTTATAGATAGGCAAAGAAGTCCAGAGATTATAAAGTCAATTTCTCAAGAAAATGTAAGATGGAAGCTGGGAACATGACCTTGTTAATCTAGGTCTTAGTCACCTGGTACTACTCTAACAGAAAATACCATGAGTGGAAGGCTTCACAAGGAGAAAATTTATTGTCCGAGTCCAGTAAGCTGCAAATCCATTCATGAATTACAAGTCTCATTCAGTATGACAAATCATCACAGTCTGGCAGGCTGAGTCCAAATTCAAGGAGAGCATTTGGGCACAGGAACCTTAGGTCTAAAGGACATGCTCTGCTCTCGGTCCTGCGTTCTAGGTGGTATGAGGCTTCCAACACCCCCTGCTCGCTTCTCTCCTATATACCCCACCAGCTAGTAGCTTGAGTCCTGCCTCACCAGCACAACTGCAACCCAGTCTCCATCATCAATATCACAGAAGCAGGTTTCACAACACATGGGAGGAATGGTACCATATAGGGACTCCTAGCTGAGTCAAATCAAAACATGCATTTTTTGGGGGGACACAATTCAATCCATGACAATCTCTTTGACTCTTTGATTTCTTACTTATCAGTAATAGTAGTAATTACCCTCTGGGAATATTGGAAACCCTGGTGGTGTAGTGATTAAGTGCTACAGCTGTTACTCAAAAGGCTAGCAGTTCAAATCCACCAAGTGCTCTATGGTAACTGTACATCTGGCCTACAGTTACCACTGGAAACTCTATGAGGCAGTTTTGCTCTGCCCGTAGGGTTACTGTGAGTCAGAATCGACTCAGCAGCAATAGATGTTGTTTGGTTTGGGTTTATAGATATATCTTAAGAGTTAGGTTTCTGATATTATATATGTAAAGTACACTGAATAATGTAGGATATAACATATAGTTAATAAGGTATTCTTGGAGTCCTGGCTTAAGTACTCAGCTGCTAAATTAAATTCACCAGCTACTCCTTGGAAACTTGGTGGAGCAGTTCTATTCTGTCTATGTTGTTACTGTGAGACAGAATCAACGGCACCTTTTTTTTTTCCTCTATGACTAGCATCGTTACATGATATTGGAACTAAATCACATTGTCTAATTATCTCTCTTTCCAGAATAAAATGAAAGTAAGCTCAGAAAGATGAAGAAATTTTGTCAACTTAGTTCTTAGCGACAATGCCAAGTAGAGTATAATAACTTTTTTAGAAGTTTCAAAGAAGTGGAATAGATCTGTCCTGTCTGACCGCAAGAAATAAAACCAGTGGTGAACTCTAGAAGAGACTGTTTTTAAAGAAGGCATGTTGAATGATTTCAGTGTTCTCTGTTGAAATACATCATCTCAGGCTATCCCTTTCCTTCTGTTTATATATTGAAGCTAGTTTTAGGGAGATAAATTAGGCCAGATGTAGAGTTACCATTCTGTGGTTTGTATGCATTGGCAATTAATCATACGCATCATGGCTTGGCCACAGGGTTGACATATCGCCTGAGATAGACTTCAACCTACGACAAAGCCAGCTATGGAATTTCTATTTTACAGGAACACTGGAGCCATAATTTCATTGGAAGATGGGACTTGCAGCTATAATTTCATAGCAATTTATATAAGACAGAGAAAATGTCAAGTATCCATATCAAAGAGCAGGCCTTGCAGGAGATTACAGAGGGGGCAAATTCCTGTAATCCACTTGTCATTGCCACCGAGTATATATAGCAGCTTGGTTCAACATTACTAAATGGTTAACCACAATTTTAGACTCTGTAATTTTCTGTTATCTGTACTGATGGCCTTCTTATTTATGTGGATAATTGAAAATTGACTGTAATTATGAGTTCTGACAACCTCAAGACAAACTCTTTAAATATCACTCTCTCGAAACAATGTGAATTGAGATGTTCCACCCACCAGACAACCCAAGTAATGTTTGCTCAGGCATAAGGAATCTGCTGTTAATCACAACCAACAGCAACAACAGAGAAAGTTCTCGCTTAGAAACAACCCAAGTGAGAGAGTGAAGCAGGGCTGACATTAGCAGCAAAAGAGAAGTGAGAGGTGGTTTGAGGAAGTAAAATAAAGTTCAGTGAAGGCTGGGATATTTCTGTGGAACCTGCTCAAAGGGGAACTCCAAGACAAGCCTTGCATTTGCTCGGACCTGGACCTGAGTTTGCATATTTTGTGATTGCAGGGTACTTTCTGACTGAAACACCAAATATATTTAGCATAAGTGGTTAATGAAGCTAGCAGGAAAGTGGGCACATCCTGGCACAGTGCACATAATAATAACTAAAGCTAACAGTAACCCAGTGCTTA
This sequence comes from Heterohyrax brucei, assembly GCA_028571685.1. Classification (NCBI taxonomy): domain Eukaryota; kingdom Metazoa; phylum Chordata; class Mammalia; order Hyracoidea; family Procaviidae; genus Heterohyrax; species Heterohyrax brucei. The sequence continues at coordinate 112,322,349 of CM053143.1, read as the reverse complement.
CATGGGCAGATACTGTACTAAAACGTTTCACATGAATTCACTTGTTTGATCCTCATAATGCACCTGTGAGACAGGTACTATTCTTAACCCTGTTTTCAGGAAGCTGAAGTTTAAAGAGATTAGCTACTTTCCAGAGCTGCACAACTTGGGGGTTTAAATCAAGAACTTCTGACCCCAGATCTGTATTCTTCTCTGTGCGGGTTCATTACGTACTGTTATTGTCCATTTACTCCTGTGACATCTGAATGAAATCCATTCTCATTGTGTAAAGTGCTGTTGCTGTTTTACCTAGAGAAGATCGTTGTTTGCTACCCAGGGCAGCCAACTCTTTCCAGCCAGACTTTGGGGCATCACATGTCTCTTAAGTGATAATCATTGGCAGTATTGTATTTAAAAATAACTTATTTTATGCTTTCTAAAGTCACATAATGGATCAAAACATGGCAGATCAAACATCTACTAAGGATGTGCCTCAGCTTGGCACAATAGACTTTAATCAGGAGAGTGGCGTATCTTGAAGCATAATCAGGAAACCCTTCTGACCATAATTTCCTTTGCAATGATAATCAACAAGTGTGACTCACAGATGTTGCTAATGAAATCTTTCAAAGGCCCAGCCTACCCGCGGCATGTCTAAATAGCCTAACCCCAGGAAAGTTGGGAACAGGGCCATCTATAAACCAAAAAACAAACAAAAAAAAAACCAAACCTGTTGCGGTTGAGTCTATTCTGACTCATAGTGACCCCATAGGGCACAGTAGAACCACCCTATGTGGTTTTTGAACAGTGGCTTATGAATTTCAACTGCTGACCTTTCAGTCGGCAGCGAAGCTCTTCTTTCTTATGGGCCAGGCATATACATGTATAAAGCAGGTGGCCACTCAAGATGCTGAAAAGGCCACCTGTAACCCAAAAGTTTTCCACCAGATTTAGAATTCTCACCACTGCTATCACTTATTTGGATTAAGCTCCTGATAATGAATCTCTTGGTAGTAGAAATGGTTAACAGCTTAGCTGCTAGCTGAAAGGTTGTAGGTTTGAATCATCCAGAGGGGCCTTGGAAGAAAGATCTGCCAATCTACTTCCAAAACATCAGCCACTGAAAACCTGTGGAGCACAGTTTTTACTCTGACTTATATGGGGGTCAGAATTGACTGAGGTTTTTTTTTTACATTAACATTTGTGCTTCACCAAAAACTAGTGAGATTTTGTAAATCTTTAACGTGTACATGTACATGTACTGTTTTACATTCAATGTTTTATTTAATCTTCAAAATAAGTATGATGAAGCCTCTTAGGCCTAAAGGATGAATAACTTTTCTAAAGTTATATAGCTCTGAAGTGGAAGAACTATGATCAATCCTCTTGACTCTTCCTATTTGTGACAGAAGCACTGGGGACTTTGTGGGAGGGATGGATGCTAAAAGTAGAAAGAGTAATGTTAGAGGAAGTGACATGCAGAAGACACATTTCACCTACTTTGTTTGATCAAAAGAGCCCCAGAAATTTGCTTATGAAAACATTTCCTCCTCTGGGCAGCATTTAAAAATGAACATAAAATCCTGGAAGGTTAAGGGCAAGGAGGCTATTAAAGTTCATCATCTTTTTACTAGATAGGGAAACTTAGAGACGGTGTCTCATTTAAAATTCTACATTGCTGCATAATGCCAGCACTCAGAACATGTTTACTTAAAGCAGAAATACAACATAGCCATTACCGGTGATGTAGAGAAAGAAAACAAGAAAAAGGAAAACACAGACTGGACAGTCTATGTGTATGATAAACTCCAGCTCAGCCAACTCAATTACTGTGACAAATGAAAAACAGTAAAGAAAATCTAAAACACAACTCAATTCATCTCAGCACTTGGTATGTAGTAAGCATTCAACAAGCAGTCAAAGACAGAGAGAATGAATTCCCAATTTTATATTGCCATCATAAAATGAACAACATGTAACTTTTCTTTTTCTAGAAATAAGCATTTAAAGACTTGTCAAAATATTTAACCACAAAATAACTCTTTTGAGGTTATGCTTTGATTGCATCTGACATTAAATATAAATGTAAAATGAAAATTAGCAAATATTCTAATCTTGAAATGATGCATATAGTGATTCAGACTTAAAAACTAACATCACTCATTTAGCATTATCTCAAATTCTCAACATTAGAAAATATTTTAAACTACTGAGCCTCTTTGCCACTGGAGAGCCCGAATAGGTACAGCATTAGGCTTTTTTCAGCAAGAAGTTCTCAACAGCAACAATCACCTAGGAAGACGATCCTCTTGCTCCTGCTGGGGAACATATCAAGAATTAAAGACTAAATGACATGTTCAGCATTTCCAGGTCCTTGCATACCGCTGTTGTGGACTGGATTGTGTCCTTCCAAAAACTGTGCAGCCATTTGGCTAGGCAGTGATTCCCGGTATTGTCTGATGTTTCTACATGCTGCAAACTCTGCCTCCACGACATTAATGAGGGAGGATGGGCAGCAGTGGTGTTGACGAGGCAGGACTCAGTGTATGAGATTGTACTGTGCCTTAAGGCAGTCTCTTAGGATATAAAGAAAAGGGAAGCAAGCAGAAAGTAGGAGGACCTCATACTACCAAGAATTACAGCCAGGAGCAGAGAGTGTCCTTTAGAAAGGACCTGGGGTCCCTGTCCCCTCAGAAGCTCCCAGTCCAGGGGAAGATTGATGACAAGGACCTTATCCAGAGCCAACCCAGAAAGCCTTCCCCTGAAGCAGATGCCCTAATTTTAGACTTGTAGCCTAGAGGACTGTGACAGAATAAAATTTTTCTTTCTAACGCAATCAACTTGTAGTATGTCTGTTATGGAAGTGCTAGATGACTAAGACAACCCCTGAATTCCATCTGCTGTTAACTAGTAGGACACTGGGTGAAGAGCCAATTAAATAAATCTTTTGTTGCAGGGTACCATGGATTGAATTATATCCCCGTAAAATATGTGTCAATTTGGCCAGGCCATGAGTCCTAATACTGTGTGATTGTCTAATACTTTGTCATCTGATGTGATTCTCCTGTGTTGTAAATCCTGCTTCTATGATGTTAAGGAGGCAAGGTTAAGGGCAGTTACGTTAATGTGGCAAGGCTTAATCTGCAAGATTAGGTTGTATCTTTAAACCAATTTCTCTGGAGATATGAAAGAGAGAAGCAAGCAGAGACACATGCGGACCTCACATCAAGAAACAAGATCCAGGACAGTAGTGCGTCCTTTGGACCCAGGTTCGTAAACTGAGAAGCTCCTCAACCAGTGGAGGATTAATGACAAAGACTTGCCCCCAGAGCTGACATACAAAGTTTTCTTCTCCCTGCAGCTGGTATCCTGAATTCAGACTTCTAGCCTCCTACAGTGTGAGAGAATACATTTCTCTTTATTAAAACCATTCATTTGTGGTATTTCTGTTATAGCAGCCTTAGATAACTAAGACACCTGGGTGGGGGCTCAGAAACAGAGTGGTTTTCTGTGGCCTCAGCTCTAAGCTTCAGGAAGACTCATCGTTACCCAAAGGAATCATGAAGTCCATTTAATGCTTCTGACAGGCAGGCTGTAGGGATTTATGAAAGCCCTTGCATGTACCCTGTAGACAAAGATATGGTCCCATTACAGTTGGAGGTAAGGGGTCCCACTGAGGAATTTCCTACTATGTGCTGGGTTTGTATAAGAAACACCACCAAGCTAAATTCAAATTCTGAAAACGGATGGAGAGACAGGCTTCAGAAGTGATTTCACTCACAAATACAAGCCCTGAGGCCTAAAGAAGACAGGAGTGGGGTTCAAGCTTTCCCTTTATTTTTTCATTCTGTATAAACCTCCTCATTTTATAGTTGGCAGTCTCTGCCAGCAACTAAATTATCTGCAGAGGTTCTAACTGTACTGGAGCTCTAATTCTTCCTTCAGGCCTCACATTCTGGAAGAAAATGTAAGACGCACATTAAATATGGGTTCCTGGAGATGTGCGGGGAAAAAGAGGGCATGAAGAGTTGCCACGGACCTCAATACAGAGCTCCCGTTGTGCACATGCTGGTCCTGTGGGCATTTCAGGAGACCCTGGGGGTAAAAGCTTAAAGCCAATTTTGAACTTGAATTACGAGACCCTGGTGGTGCCGAGCTCATTTCTTCAGCATTGTTAAGCACCTAAAAACCCTGGTGGTATAGTGGTTACATGCTACATCTGTTAACGAAAAGGTCGGCCGTTCAAATCCACTAGGTGCTCTTTGGAAACTCCATGGGGCAGTTCTAATCTGTCTATTGGGTCACTATGAGTTGGAATCAACTCTATGGCAGTAGGTTTTGGGTGAGTTTATTAAGCACCCATTTGTGACACTGAGAAGGCAGTGGTGGTTCAGTGGCAGAATTTTCACCTTCCATGTGGGGGACCTGGGTCTGAATCTGGACAGTGCTGCTCATCAGCAGCTGCCACACGTCTGTCAGGGGAGGCTTGTATGTTAGCATGATGCTCAGTAGATTTCAGCAGAACCACCAGACTAAGAGAGCTAAAAAAAAAAAAAAAGTCTGGCTATCTACTTCCAAATATCAGCCCAGGAATATCCTGGGATCACGGCAGTATGATCCTTTGTGCAAGGAGTTGTCCTGAGCCAGGGACCAACTCCATGGCAGCAAACAACATACATGATGCTGGGAAGTCTGGGATTGCTGATGGGATGATTTCTGAGTCTAAAGCAAAAAATTTGAGGATCAACTTTGCAGAAGCAGGGAAGTTAGATTAGGACTTGGGTTTGTAGGAGGTAACCAGTGTAGTTCCACTGAGCATGAGGCCAGGAAATTACCTATTGAGGCCCTTAACCCACACTTTACTCCTCCTCTCACAAATCCTGCAAATTTGACTTTATAATTCATTTTGTCAGGTATTTTTTTCTCACAGAAATTTCTAGCCATGATCTTATTAATAGCTTCATGATAGATCTATCATAGAGGAAATCTCAATGTTATACTGTTGGACTGCTTTTAATTCAATAAAAACTAGATCTATTTCAAATCAGTAACAGCAAAGACCTTCACTTACTGTTCTCTCTGGATCCCAGTACATAGCACTGTGTTTGGCCCATAGTGGACATTTCGCTGATGTTTACTGAATGGAAAGAATTCCTGTGAATTCTTGGGCTTTGTTTGACTAGGTGCAATTCTTTGTTGTCAATTTCTCATTTGAAATGTTTTTGAATCAGTGAATAATAATACTGAATAGCAATAGAATTACAATCAATGTGTGTAATTTTTGTTCAGGAAAATTTGCCCCCTTGGGCAGTAAATTCAGTCCTCCAGTCTACTGAGTATTCACTTTCTTGAATACCAAAATAGTCGTTATGAAGTAGGCACTAAGAGTGCTGATCTGAAGCTATTCTGAAATCTATGGAATCTGTAATTTCTGCCACATGTTTCAGCTTTCCTATTTGTAAGATCAGTTACAAAGTGTTTACTTCCCAGATATGTTTGTGAAAAAGTATGTTAATCACCAGTTAGATATTACTCTACCAAAAGGTCAGCAGATCAAACAGATCATGTGCTCCTGGGAAGCTCTATGGGGCAATTCTACTCTGTCCCATGGTGTAGCTATGAGTTGGAATTGACTAGACAGCAGTGACTTTTAATACCAAAGGTCAGTATTATTATAGCACAGTTAGTAGTTCAAATCCACCAGCTGCTTCTTGGAAACCCTACAGGGCAATTCTATTGTGTTCCATAGGATGGCTACGAGTCAGAAATCTACTTGACAGCAATAGGTTTAGTGTGATACACAGGTAATTAGTATTTCTCTCAATGCCAATTCTTCAGCATGAAGATGTATTGAAATTGGTTGTGTACTGCAAACAATAAAGCACTGAACTTTTTTAGTGATGCATTTTAGACATGGTATGTTCTCACTCACTGACATTATTTGAATGACAGGGAAGGTAGTAGGATCACAGGCAGGTACCAGGAATTGTACATAATACACAGGAGTCTCATTGGTCCACCTCTGGAAGGGTGTAACACATGTGAATGTCATCAGTCATGTGAATCACAATGGAGAAAAAGGCTGCAACTTCCTGTTATGTAATTATGGCCTTTGATGTGAAAGATAATCCCCTTTGGAAAGTTTATTACGGTATGATTATTAACCATTAACAATATGACGAAGTTTTCCTGATCATCCTACTTAATAATGCACCCAACTGCCCTAGTCCCTTTCTCTGCCTTTATTTTGCTCTATAGCACACTTCTCCATCTGACATATGAAGTATTTTAATTATCTGTTTATAGCACCTTATCAGAATTTACCCCACGAAGGCAGTGATAGTCGCTTGCCTTCTCCAGCCTCCAGAGCAGTGTCTGGCACTTAGTAGGCAATCAAATTTTTGCTGAATGACTGAATGGTCTGGAACGATTTGTTCCACTAAAAAACTCTTAGGAAAAAAATGTAGTAATTTTTTTCCACTTAGATTGTCAGTTGTCTTCGTTAAAACAAAGGACATTTTGAGTGATCGGTGAAGTGAAAACACTCAGCAATCCCCAAACACAATAGTTACCCCCAGAGTAAACAGACATGATGGAAGACAATCATAACATAGTGCTTCTGTTCTGCTTGGCAAATTACAGAATACATTTTTAAAGAGCTTAAATATTGTGTAAATTCTAAGAACTTCTGAACAAAGCAGCACATCTTAGAATCTTCTAAAGGAAAATTATACATTAATGGTCAAGTTAGATGGTAGTATTACTAATCTTACTAATAAAACCGTCTGCACCATAATAGTAAGAAAAATGGAACTATTTTTAACCAAAAAGAATCCCACAAAACAAGTGCACATTGGAGTCAATTCCAACTCGTAGTGACCCAAAAGGGTTTCCAAGCTGTAAGTCTGTCTGGAAGCAGATGGCCACATCTTTCTCCTGCAGAGCGGCTGGTGGTTCCAAACCACTGACCTTTAGGTTAGCAATTAATTGCTTTAACCACTGTGTAACTAGCAGCTAAAAATGAAAATATTATGAAAGTCTCATTTTATTTCACTAAAAAAATCCCTAAACTTCTATAATACTAATGGTGAACATCCTTTGGCTATGAAATTATTTATTTTTAATACTTTTTAAATTTTAAGATAAAAAAGAAGTTAACATGCAGTTGTAATAAATAATACACAGAAATTCTGAGTAGCTTTTACCCATTGCCTCCCAATGGTAACATCTGGCAGAAGTATAGTACAGAATCCCACCCAGGATACCTGTATTGACATACAGCCAATGTATGGAACATTTCCACACAATGTAGGTACCCCTCGTACTGCCTTGTGTCTTAGTTTTCTACACCTGCTATAACAGAAATACTGCAAGTGAGTGACTTTAAAGAACAGAAATTTATATTTTCTGAGTTTAGAGGGATAGAAGTCTGAGTTTGGCACACTAACTGGAGGGGAAGTTTCTCTGTCAGCTGTAGAGGCAGATCCTTGCCTCAGGTTTTGTAGCGTTCCTTAGTTCCTTAGAGAGCTAGCTTTGTCTGACACCTGTCTCCCTCCTGCACCCCAGCCTATGCGTATGCTTGTGTGTTTCCCTGTCTATGCCTCTCTTTTTATAACTTGAAAGTGATTAGATTTAAGACAGACCCTACAGCAATAAGGAGCCCTAGTGGTAGAGTGGTTAAGAGCTCCACTGCCGTCTGAGAGGTAGTAGCTGGAATCTACAGCTACTCCTTGGAAACCCTCTGGGGCAGTTCTACTGTGTCCTACAGGCTTGCTATGCATTGGAATCCACTCACTGGCAACGGGTTTGGCTTGGTACAGTGATACGGCCTTATTAACATAACCAAGAAAACTTGATTACATCCACAGATACAGGAGTTAGAATTTTAATACATTTTTGGGAGGATGGGTTGGGAGGGAGATACTCAACCCATGACAGCCTGTACTAGCTATACCCACTTTTGTTCTGTCCCTGCTTATAATCCTTGGAAGCCCCTAATCTGTTCCCCATTTCTATAATATTGTCTCAAGAAAGGTATATAAATGAAATGATGCAGTATGTATTCTTCTGAGTTGGCTTTTTTAACTCAGCATAGTTCTCTGTAAATTCATCCAGAATCTGTTGTATGTATCACTAGTTCCTTTTTATTGTTGAATAGTATTTCATGGTATGGATGTACCAGAGTTTGTTTAACTATTTGCCTATTGACAGACTTCTGGGTTGTTTTTAGTTTTCAGCTATTGTGAATAAAGCTTCTATAAGGATTCATGTTCAGATTTGTATGTTAACATAAATCTTCTCTTCTCTGGGATAAGTGCTCAAGAGTGCAATTGCTGGGTTACATGGTAGTTGTACATTAACTTTTTAAAGAAACTGCTAAACTTTTCCAGAGCAGCCATACCATTTTACATTGCCACTAACAATGTATGAATGATCTGTTTTCTGTGCGTTTTTGCCCATATTTGATATATTGTTGTTAGATAGCGTTGAGCGGGTTCCAGTTCATAGCAATATATATAATAGAGTATATATATATAATAGAGTAGACTATATAATATATATATTGATATAACATACATATTATATATATACTAGAGTAGAACATATATATGTGTGTATATATATATATATATATATATAATAGAGTAGAACTGCCCCATAGAGTTTCCAAGGAGTGGCTGATGGATTTGAACTGCTGTCCTTTTGGTTAGTAGTGGAACTCTTAACCACTACACCACCAGGGTTCTGTATTTGATACAGTAAAAATCCGTTACTGTCAAGTTGATCCCAACTCGTAGGAACACTATAGGGTCAAATAGAATTGTCCTGTAGGCTTTCCAAGGACTGCCTGGTGGAGTTGAACCACCCATCTCTGGGTTAACAACCATAGCTCTTAAGCATTACAACACCAAGATTCTCCACATCTGGTATATTATCTTGTAGTTGTTAGATGCCATCAAGTCTGTTCCGAGTCATAGTCACTCTATGTACAACAGAATGAAACACTGTCCAGTTCTGTACCATTGCTCACAATTGTTTTTCTGCTTAACCCCTTTGTTGCAGCCACGGGGTCAATCCGTCTCCTTGAGGGTGTTCTTCTTTTTTGCTGACACTCTACATTACCAACCATAATGTCTTTCTCCAGGGATTGATACCTCCTGATGATGTATCCAAAGCATGTAAGATGCAGTCTCAGCTTCCTTACTTCCAAGGAGCACTCTGGTTCTACTTCTTCCAGGACAGAACTGTTCGTTCTTGTGGCAGTCCATAGTGTATTCAATATTCTTCTCCCACACCACAATTCAAAGGCATCAATTCTTTTTTCTGATTCATTGTCCAGCATTTGCATGCATAAGACACGATTGAAAATACCATGGCTCGGAGGAGGTGCGCCTTAGTTTTCAAGGTGACATCTTTACTTTGTAACACTTTAAAGAGGCCTTTCGCTGCATATTTTCCCAATGGGATGGCTTTTGATTTCTTGACTGCTGCCTCCATGGGTGAGCACTGATTGTGGAACCAAGTAATATGGAATCCTTGACAACCTCAATCTTTTCTCCATTTATCATGATGCTGCTTCCTGGTGGAGTTACGAGGATTTTTGTTTTCTTGATGTTGGTGTACAATCCATACTGAAGGCAGTGGTCTTTGACCTTTATCCATATATGTTTCAAATTCTCTTTACTTTCTGTAAGCAAGGTTGTGTCATCTACATAACACAAATTGCTAATGAGTCTTCCTCCAATCCTGATGTCTCGTTCTTCAAACAGTCCAGCTTCTCTGACTATGCATTTATTATTGTCACTATTTTTTATTTTAACTATTGTCTTAAGCATATAATTATATCTCATTATGGTTAAAATTAGAATTTTTCTAATAGCACATGATATTAAATGTTTATCTGACATCTATGTATTCATTTTGCTGAAGTATCTGTTCATGTCTTGCCCATTTTTTCTGATTGGATTTTTTTTTTGATACCGAAATTTGAGAAACCTTTAAATATAATTTCAAGTCCAAGTCCTTTGCTGCGTATGTGGTATGCAAGTATTTTTTCCTAGCCAGTAGCTTGTGTTTTCATTCTCTTAGCAGCATTTTTCACAGATCAAAATATTTTAATATTGAAGAATCCAGTTTATGAAGTTTTCCTGGTCATGCTGTTACTATCAAATCTAAGAAATTTGCCTAGTTTTAAATCCTGAAGATTTTCTCCTATATATCTGTTTTTAAAGTTTTATAATTTTACACTTAATTTATTGATCCATTTTGAGTTAATTTTTTCTATAAGATACGAGAACTCTTTCTGTGTCCTTTTACCCAATTACTTATGATTTAATTGCCTTAAATATTTCTTGTATATATATATATATATGATACATATATTTAGGACAACATCAGATGGTGTCATAGATTTTGCTTTAACTGTATATCTTAATTTAGAATACTCGAGAGGAGGGAAACCTATTGTTTTTACCTACATTTTTGCTTACTGCGTTTTCTTCCTTCCTGATGTTCCAAGGTTTCTTCTTTTATCATGTCCATTCTATTTAGAGAATTTCTTTTAACCATTGTTTTAGCATAGGTTTGCTAGTGACAAATTCTCCTAATTTTCTTTCATTTGAGAATAGCTGTTTCTAAATTTGTTATTATTATGGTACTGCAGGTGAAGGTTTATAGAGAAATTAGTTTCCCATCCAATAATACACACACAAATTGTTCTGAGACATTGGTTTCAATTCTTGCAATATGTCAGCATTCTCCCCGTTATCGTCATGAATTCCCAGTTTCCGGTTGGCCACTTTTCCTGCCCACTCCTGCCTTCTCAACTTTGCTTTTAGGTCCATACTGCCCTTTTGTTTCATATAGACTTTGATTATTCTAAGGAGCGCTTTCTTCATGGGTGTTACTGCTTATTTTATAAGTCTATCTATTATTGAATGAGGTTTCTGGGAGTGTTTTCAGTTCCAGTTGGTAGAGTGTCTAAAAGATGTCTTGGTGATTCTTCTAGTCTCTCTGAGTTGAGTAAGTCTGGTCATTTTTATGAATTTGATTTTTGGAATACATTTTTTCACCTATTCTAACTGGGACCTTCTACTGTGATCCTGGTCGGAACAGCTTGACAGTGGTTAGCTGAGCGCTATCTAATTAATTCTGGTCTCAAGCTAGTAGAGGCTGTGGTTCCTGTGATCCCTTAGTCTTTGGATTAATTGCGTCTTTGAATCTTTGGTTTTCTTCACTCTCCTCTTCTCTGAACAAGAGGAGACCAATAGTTGTATCTTGAATGGGCACTGGTAAGCTTTTGAGACTCCAGTCACTACTTACCTAAGCAGGATGTAAAACATTGTCTTTATGAACTGTGTGATTCCAATTGCCCTGGATGACTGCTGAGACTGTGGTCCCCAACCTTCCAGTCCCATCTGAGAATTTCTTCTTAATTCTTGAAGGATTTTTTTGCTGTATGTAGGAGTCTACGTTGAAATTTATTTTGGAATACTGATTTGAAATAGCTTGTGCCACTTCCTTTTGGCCTCCATAGTTTTAATGAGAAATTCATTGTCATTTCAATGTTTTTTCCCTATAGACAAAGGGTTATTTTCCAGACACAGACACAGACACACACAGACACACACACATACACACTAGGACTGCCAATTAAGTTCATTAACTTATCCTAGAAAAAGTGCTACATATCTCACTGCTAAATGTCACTATGGTCCCCTTGGGAAGCTATGTACCGATGCCAGCTCCTTGTCCACCCTTCAAATCAATTTTGGAACTCTTTTTCCTGAATGTCCATCAGAGCTGTCATCATATTACCCTTGAAGTCCTGAATGTCATCCAAGTGTCTTCCTTTCAACATTTCCTTTACCTTCAGAAAAAGAAAAAGAAAAAAGTCACTGAGGGCCAGATCGGGTGAGTCTCAGAGGTGTTCCGATACAGTTATTTGTTTAGTGGCTAGAAAATCCCTCACGGACAACCATACAATTAAGCTTGCAGACTTGCCACTGTGCCACTGTGCTCAATGGCCATTCCAGAAAGAATTCCAAAATTGTTTTGAGGAGTGGACTAGACACTGGTTTTGGTATAAACCTTCCCAAGGGGAATACTCTAGTGATATTCTGCAGCAAGGTATGTAGCACTTAGAACAGTGAAGTTGTGCACTGAATTGTCAGGCCTCGTGTGTGTGTGTGTGTGTGTGTGTGTGTGTGTGTGTGTGTGTGTGTGTGTGTGTGTGTGTGTGCAGTCTTTTGTTTTCATGACTCAACAGCACTTGGCTTGGCTGGTATAGTTTGGATTTATCCTGTCTGAGGTTTGCTCAGCTTCTTGAATCTGTGAGTTTATGAATCTTCGAAATTTAGGAAGTGTTCAACCACTGTTTTGTCAAGTTATCATTCAGCCCTACCTTTTTCTCCTTTCTTTGTGGGAATTCAACAACACAAATTTTAGATTCTTTGTTGCAGTCCTACAAGTCCTTGAGATTCGTTTTTTTTTTTTGTTTGTTTGTTTTGTTTTGTTTTTTCTTTTTAGCCTATTTTTTTCCCTCTATTGTTCAGATTGGGCATTTTCTTTTGTTCTGCTTTCGGTTCACTAATGGTTGCAGATTCTCTTCTCTGTCCCCTCCATTCTGCTGTTCAGCCCATCTATTGAAATACAATAACTGAATAATTTTGGTTATTGTATTTTTCTTCAGTTTTTTAAAATTTCTGTTTTGTTCTCCTCTATAGTTTCTATTTCTTTGCTGAGACTTTCTGTTTTTCACTTGTCTCAAAGGTGTTTGTAATTGTTCATTGAAGCTTTTTATTTTTTTAGATTTTTATCATGACTGCTTTAAAATCTTTGTCAGATAATTTTAATATTTGTGTCATCTCTATGTTAGTAACAAAAAGCCCTTTTGTCCATCAGTTTGGAGTCTTCCTGGTTCATGAAACGGCAGTGATTTTAACTGAAACCTGAACATTTTTGTAGTTATAAAGCTCTGGCTTTTATTTAAAACTTCTATTTTAGTTGGGCGGAGCCCTGCTGACACAGTGGCTAAAGCACTTGACTAATAACTAAAAGGTTGACAGTTTGAACCCACCAGCTGCTCCATGGAAGAAAGAGGTGGCAGTCTGCTTTTACAAACATTACCCACTGTCATTGAGTTGGGTCCAACTCATGGTGACCCTAGAGGTCAGAGTAGAACTGCCCCATAGAGTTTCCACCAGGAGCATCTGGTGGATTTGAACTACTGATTTTCTGGTTAACAGATATAACACTTAATCCACTACACCACCAGGGTTTCTCTATAAAGATTACACCCTTGGAAGCCCTATGGGGCTGTTCTACTCTGTCCCATAGGGTTGCTATAAGTTGGAATCAACTTTCTTTCTGTGGGTTTGATTCTTTTCTGTTAATGTTGTTTAACTGGATTTCTTTAACACCATTCTAGAATGGGAAAGGTGAGCACAGTCTCTTAATAGATAGCTGGAGGTAGAAGTCCAGGTTCTTTACTTGACCTCCTTGACAGGTAATGGGGTAGATGGTGATGGGTGGTGATGGAATGTGAGGTTCCTTGTTATTGCTAGTGAGGTGGAAATTCCATTTCCCTGTATGGTATCCACTGACAATGTGTTGCAGGTGGCTTTTTTTATATGAATGGTTGATGGCAAAAGTCCTGACTCTCAGGTGAAAGGTGGAGGTGTGTCTGTTACTGCTGATGGAGGTGGTAGTCCAGGTTCTTCACATTGTCACCATTGACACCATGGTAGGGTAGTGGGACTTATTAGCATCCAGTGAGGATGAAAGTCCCAGCTTTCTGCTTGGCCGTCTACGACATTGCCTAGATGCAGGAGTGTTAGAGCATCTCTTTACAGACTAGTGAGGATGGAAGTCTAGGTTCCCCACTTGGGATTTATTGGCATAGGTGAGAGTAGTGGTACTATAGTATTTTACGTGGCACTTGGTTGTGGTTGAGTGGTTATTGTCTAAAAATGTTCTGCTTTCCTAGGGTGCCCTTTCTTATACTCCTTCCCTTTATGTAGTATTTGGCAGTGGTAGGGTGGTTATGGAAACCCTGGTGGCGTGTTGGTTAAGTGCCATGGCTGCTAACCAGAGGATCAATAGTTTAAATACACCAGGCGCTTCTTGGAAACTCTTTGGTGCAGTTCCTCTCTATCTATAGGGTCACTATGAATTGGAATGGACTCAAGAGCAGTGGGTTTTTGGTAGGAAGGTTATGGAAACCCTGGAGGTGCAGTGTTTAAATGTTACAGCTGCTAACCAAAAGGTCGGCAGCTTGAATTCACAAGGTATTCTTTGGAAACTCTATGGGGGCCCTTCTACACTGTCTACAGGTTTACCGTGAGTTGGAATCAACTTGACAGCAGCAAGTTTGGTTTTTTGGTTAAGGTGGTTATTGCCTAAAAATATTTTGCTTTTGTGCACTTTCCAGGTCTTTTGACTAGAGACAGCAGGTTTAGTTCAGCTCTTTTTTGTTTTTTTGTTTTTTTTTTTTTATCTGAGCCCATGGACATTTCTGGGTTGCTTCCTCAGCTTCAAGTCTAGGACATATGAGGCACAAATAAAACCCAGGGAGCTCATCACAATGTTGTTCTTTGGGCCATGATGTCCCTAGCCAGTCTGCCTTTCCTCTCCCCACCTTTCAGAGTCTTTGTATGTCTTGGGAAATACAGGAAAACAGGAATGTGGAAAAGTATGTCTACATCATCTTCCTGGACATGGAAGCCCATGTAATGTATTTTATTCCATGAAGATGTCAACTAAATAAATCAGTGGATATTCATTACTGCACCTTCTGAAAGAATAATATCTAGACCTGTATTGGCCTGTATGCCAACCACTAACCATATGGGACTATTTAAATTTAAATAAATCAAACTTAAATAGAATTGTAAGTCAGTTCTTCAGTTGCACTAACCATTTTTAAATTCCTCAACTATATGTGTGTTGAGTGGCCATTCTATTAGACTACATAGTTCTAGAATATTTTGAACATCTCAGAAAGTTTACTAGACAAAGCTGATCTAGGCATTGAACAAAGTGGTTCATTAGACCACTAAATACAGATTTAGTCTCAGAAAAAAATAGGTGGAAAGAAAAACGTGAATCAAATGGATGAATAAATGATCCCATGAGTAACAGGGGTGGGAAGGATATGAATTTATATACAGGGAGAGTTTGTGTAATGGTCCTCAACCAACTACCATATCAGTGATTTTAGGCTACCTGATGGTGTAGTGGTTAAGTCCTGTGCCTGCTAACCAAAAAGTTAGCGGTTTGAATCTGCCAGGTGCTCTATGGGAAACTCTGTGGGACAGTTCTGTTCTGTCCATAGGGTTGCTATGAGTTTGAATCTCCTCAACACCAAATGGTTTGGTATAGGTTTTAAGACAGTCCCCTTTTCTATGGGTAGATGTATTTTGCAATAGTGAACTCTGAGTGGCAGCTGAGAGTAGTGTGCATGTTATGTTACATTCATAACATACTGCATGTTATGTTACATTCAGATATTACCATCTGAGTTTAGAAAATATTGGACGTATCTATTTAACATCATTTTATTTGACACAGAGAGACATCTACTTTATGAATGCAGTTTAAAAAAATAAACTGAAGTAATATAGTACAATTTCATAGCAGCAAACCCCATACACAAATAAGATACCAAATGACTAAAAAGGAATGACTACTTCTGGTCATTCTTGAATTTATTCAACAGCTATTTACAAAATGAATGCTTTTGTAGTTCAACCATTCATTCCTCATGTAAGAACCTAAACTATAAAGAAAAGTGATTTCACTACTCAGTGGCAAAGTAAGGGGGACGCAGGACGCTTCTCTCTATTTCTAGCACTCTTCTCATTTATACCATGATGATCTGAGGGTCTTCCATACCTATACCAGCTACACTGCACCCTTTATCATTTGTAAAAAAAAAAAGAAAATAGTATCCATCTTTTCTCTCCACAGTTAACCTGAATTCATAATTCATCTCACATATTTATCAAGTATCTGCAGATAGAGCCAGGAATTGTTCACTGAACAAAATAAAGCTCCCTGCCATGGAAAGCTTATAGGCTGGTAGGGGTAAGCAGATAATAAATGTAATAAATAAATAAGTTATAAAATATTAGAAGAAGATGAGTGCTATGGGAAAAGAAACAGCATAATAGGATAAAATGTAAGTCACTCTACCATCATCACCATCTATTGAAATCTTAGCTCTTCTCCAATAATGATTTCAGATGCAACCTCCTCCATAAAATCTTCAATAGCTTAGTTAAAATTAATCGTTCTCATTGGCTTATATGTTGTATAAGGCAATCACCATCAAGTCAATGTCACCTCATGGAGGCCCCATGTGTTACAGAGTAGAACTATACTCCACTAGTTGTCCAAGGATGATCTTTCAGAAGAGGGCTGCCAGGTCTTCTGGGGACCTCTGGGTAAATTTGAACCACCAACCTTTTGGTTACTAGTAGATTACTTAGCTGTTTATGGCACCCAGGGGCACCTATGCTCCTATGATACTTACTATTTCTATTATAACATTTAATATTCTGTCCTATTTAAATATGAACACATTTGTCTCTTCCGTAAAGTGTAATTCTTTGATAATGAGTATGTACTTTATTAATCATTTTATCCCTTGCAGAGTTTCACATAGTGCCTGGCTTATTAAGTGTTTGTTGACTACACTGAAACCCAAAACCACACCTATTGCCATGGAGTTGATTCTGACTCATTCCTACCCTAAGGACACAGGAGAACTGCACCCATAGGGTTTCAAAGGAATAACTGGTGGATTTGAACTGCCATCCTTTGGTTAGGAGCCTTAGCACTGAACCACGTACATCACCAGGGTTTCTGATTGTTGAATAGTGAATTCTAAATTGAATGTGCATTGACTAAGTGCTAAATTGTTTATAAAAAGTAGTCCTGATGCTAGGATTCAAAAATAAAAGTTTCTCATGTGGATATTGGGTGACAATACTCTGTTTGCACTTATCTTATTTGCTCTCGGCTAACATCAGTAGGGACAGAGAGATAACAAATGCTGTGGCAGAGTTCTTTATTTCTACTCCTGCTGGATTTCCAGTAAAAAGTACTGCATGTGCCACAAATCAAGTGAAACAGGGCCATCACCAAGAATTTAAATTTTGCTGTCATGGACTGTGCTGCAACAAACATTCATGTACATGTGTCTGTTCATGTGACAACCTTTGTTTCTAAAGGATAAATTACAAGCAGTGGAATTACAGCATCAAATGGTATATCTATTTTCAGTTTTTTAAGGAAGTGCCAGATTGCTTTCCAAAGAGGTTATACCATTTTGCAATCCCACCAGCAGTGTGGGAGCGTTCCAATTTTTCCACAGCCTCTCCAGCGTTGTTTTGTGTTTTTTGGATCATGGCCAACCTTGTTGGGGTGAGATATCTCATCATAGTTTTGATCTGAATTTCTGTAATAGCTAATGATTGTGAGCATTTCCGCATGTGTCTTTTGGCTGCCTGGATGTCCTCTTTAGAGAAGCGTCTATCTCCTTCACCCAGTGCTTAATTGGATTATTTATTCTTTCTTTGTTGATATTTTGCAGTACCTTGTAGATTATGGAGATGTCTGTCTGACATATAGTTGCCAAATATTTGTTTCCCATTCTGTAGGTAATCTTTTAATTCTTTTGATAAAGTCCGTGGATGAACAACACTGTTTGATTCTTAGTAGTTCCCACTTACCTATTTTCTCTTCTGTTCATCATGCTTTGTCAGTTTTTGAAGCTGTCTACGTTGTGTATTAAAACTTCCATTGTTGATCCTCTTTTTTCTTGGATGAGCTTTATCATTTTAGATTTGATATTTTGGTCTTTTATCCAATTTGAGTTGGTTTTTGTATAAGGTGTGAGATATGGGTCTTGTTTCAGTTTATTGCAGATGGACATCCAATTTAGCCAGCACCATTTGTTGAAGAGACCGTTTTTACCCCAGTTTAAAATCTTAGGGCCTTTGTCAAATATCAACTGTTCGTAGGAGGATGGTGGCATCTCTGGGGTCTCAACTTTGTTCTTTTGGTCTCTATGTCACTTTTTGTACCAGTACCAGGCTGTTTTGACCATGTGGTAGTGTAAAAGGTTCTAAAGTCAGGTAGGGAGAGGCCTCCCAGTGTGTTCTTCTTCTTCAGTAGTGCTTTACTTATCTGGGCTTCTTCCCTTTCCAAACAAAGTTGGTGATTTGTTTCTCCATCTCTTTAAAAAATGCCACTGGGATTTGTATTGAGATTGCATTATATAAGTAGATTGCTTTGGGTAAAATAGACATTTTAGCAATGTTGAGTCTTCCTATCTGCGAGGAGGATAGATTACTCCACTTATGTAAGTCTCTTTTAGTTTCTTGTAGTAAGGTCTTGTAGTTCTCTTTGTAAAGGTCTCTTATTTCTCTAGTTAGATTTATTCCTATGTATTTTATCTTCTTGGGGGCTACAGTAAATGGTATTGATTTGGTGACTTCTTCTTTAATAATCTCATTGCTGGTATAAAGGAATCCTACTGATTTACTTATGCCCATCAACAGATGAATGGATAAACAAACTATGGTACATATACTCAATGGAAAACTATGCTTTGATAAAAAACAATGATGATTTTAGAAAACATCTCACAACATGGTCTCATTTAGAAGAGATCATGCTGAGTGGAATCAATCAGTGTCAAAAGGACATATTTTGTATGAGACCCCTGTTGGAAGGACTTAAAAAGAGAATTATCCACAGAAGAAAATGACTGTGTTGGTTACATGGGTGGGGGTGAGGGGGCTGAGGGTTTATCACGGATGAGATAATTGATAGATGTTAGAAATTTTATTCTTTTACTTTAATTAATAAAAAAATAAAATTAAAGAAAAAAGAATTTAACTGTTTTTAGAGCTGTAACGCATTATCTATATAGCCTACTGAATTAACAGTGACACATAAGAATGCAGACAACTTAACCAACACTACTGCCTTTATATAATATCACGCTTTTGTTCTAGAAAATATGATTTATGTGAAATTGTTTATTTTTTTAATCAATGAATAAAAACCACAGGAATCATCAAATTATGTTTTGTCTATTTCTCTTGCAAAATATACTGTTTTTCATGCTCCAGAACCAGTGGAATTTGCTAGTTGAGAAATTGTATTTCTTACAACATAATAACATACTATCCTGAAAGTGCTATTATAAACAGTATTTATTGCATTCACAACAACTGAATCAGCACAGCTATGAAACTGACTTTGATTACACAGTCAGAAGGTATTCAGATAGGCAGGTATGAATAAAAGATTTTCCCTAAACAATCATATAATGAAAAGCACACACACCATTTTTGCCTTCTACTTCTTTTTAATTTAAAATCAGTGATAAAGTTAAAGATTTAATTGGTGCATAATTAAAAAGTATTTATAAATTCTTAATAATTCAGACATACTGAATGGGTTGAATTTGTGGTTAGTGTTGTTTTTGTGAATAGAAAGATGAAAACATGAAATATTAATGAATGTTCTTCTAGAATTGCTAATGATGGTTTCTTCTGATGACAAATTTAAAACAAACCTCTTTTAAACAAAGGAATGTGTTTCTTGCCTCAATGTTTTTACTAAAAGGGCACATACATGTGTTCTTCAGCATACTTACTTTTATCCGAAATGTACATACAGCAATATTTCAATTAAATTTTATTTCTGATGTGCAATTAATTACTACAGAGAATAATCAGGGAAATTGAATTGCTAGAGTTAAAGTTCTCATTATTACAGAAACAGGTCATTTAGTATGATTACTGCGGGAAAGCATAATGAATGGGACATAGGTGGGAAAGATAACATAGTGGTAAGTGAAAGAGAGGGTGTACTGATGATGACCAGAATAAATGCTAAAAGTTACAGCATGATCCCCCAAGGGAAGAAGCTGCTCCTAGATCCACTAGATTCAATGTTTGTTTGGCTTAGCATTTGGTTCCTATGTCTTATTCTGTTTTCCCACTGTGACTAGTATAACATTTTGTGTATGTGTGTGCATGCATAGGCCTGCAATAAGTGCATATTACGTTAATTGAATTAGCTAAAGTTTATTTTTTGTCTTTCAGGCTGTGCATAAATGCTATCAAAACAATGGATAAATTTAATAAAAATATAAATTTTATGAAATTATTTTTGTTATCTGACCTTATTTTTATTTTTGATCACTTTTGATGTTATTATTATAGGAAAGGTCAAAGGTCAGAGTCTCAGTGAGCCAAACCTATTTTTGATTAATCCTTTTTGTGCAAAATATTGGTATTATTATTTCTCATAATGATTTTTTAAATAAAACACATTAGACACATTTTCAAAGACCAAAATTTTTTGTTCACATATGTAAAACTAGAATTTGGAGTCTGAGAAAATATAATCATCATTCTAGTCCATGACTGCCTATGTGTATATATATATATATACACATATATATATGTACATATATATATACACATAAGGTTCCCAAGGAGTGCCTGCAGAATTCAAACTGCCAAACTTTTGGTTAATAGCTGTAGCTCTTAAGTCACTAAGCCACCAAGATTTCCAAATAAATGAACATAACCAAAACCCACTGCCTTCCAGTTGATTGTGTTGATTGTGGCTCACAGATATCCTGTAGGACAGCAACAATCTGCCCCATAGAGTTTCCAAGAAGAGCCTGATGGATTTGAACTGCAGGTCTTTTGAATAGCAGCTGTAGTGCTTAACCATTATTTCACCAGGAATTCCAAATATATAAATAAATACGTGTATAATATTTTAATACAACATATACCTTCATAAGTTTAGAGGCTATATACATGTATTTTAAATAACTTTACAAGCTAAAATAAACATGCTTATGTATAATATGGATGCAATTGGAGACTCAAGAGAAAAGATTTTGTTTGCATAAAAATTAATTAAAAGACTTTTAATAGCATGTTAACAACATATGGACTTATTTTAGCTACTAGATTCCTTTCATTCCTGAACTGAAATTCTCACTCAGGAATGCAAAACCCTCTTGCATCTTACAGTTCCTCTGACATGTTATCAGTTTTGCAGTAAGCGTTAGTTGGGTGTTGTCATAGTAAATGGAGAAAATGTTTTTATCTGCCCATGTAAGTAGGTCCCTGCTGTCAGCAGATAAGAGAGAGGACAGAGACACGGTATAGTGTTGAAGTATACTTACCTTTTATAGAGTGATTCTCTTGAAAAGTAGTTATTTGTAGAGCAACCTGCAAATATGTCATTAAGATCAACAAAAAGCAATTTGCAAATGTTATAATTTAAAAAGCAGATACAGAAATGTAACTTTTATTTTGGCTTAGATTATAAATTAAGGCAGTATTAATCTTTACCAAGACAAAAGTAAATGATGGAAATAATTTATACTTAATATCTAGTTGTATTTCACAAAGATTTTTTTCTAAGTACGAGTCTATAATAGATACTTCTCCTTTTCTTTTGAATAAAGGTCAGTCAAAATTTATCCTTGCTTACCTACACTCTGATCAAATGTAACTCTCTCCTCAAAGCATCTGTTTTTCAATTCGTTTTCTCTCTTGTGAATCCAAAATGCATTTTTAAAAACTGCATTTCAAAATGTGAATTCAAAGTGACATTTATTATCTGGGCACTTTGATAGTTTAATTCAACTGTAATAGTTGAACTAAACTATTAAACTACATTAAACTGTAATGTAGCTAGTGTTATGTTCCCAACAGCATTACCTAAAAAGGAAAACTATACATTGTATATTTTGTGTGACAGATAAGACATACATACTGACCAATTAAGGAGCATGGTATGCCAGACAGTGCTACTGTAGTTCAGGGAAATCACAAGCTATTACAAAGTGAGGAAGTTGAGACAAGTTTCCTGGCAGAGATAAGTTAGCAAAGCTGTATACATCTAAATCGGATGCTGAGGAGGGAATGACACAGTTCAGGGCTGGGGAAAGAGCAGGAGTGAAAGGAAAAGGGTAAGCTATTTTAGACAGTGGAAAATGATTTCGCTTCTGAAAGCAGATTTGTTTGTGTTGAGAGGTGGACATCAGGCTTTGATTGTAATCCCCAGGCGTTGCTTTCAGATTTAAGTTTCAGAATTGCTTGCCTGTCTCTGTCTTGTTGCATGATACTGCTATGGCATTCTCTTGATCTTACAGTCTTGATTTTATCCCTTTGCTTAAGTTTCCCACCCCAGAATCAGAATATCCTTTCTTAAGGATACATTTTTCCATTCTCTGGCTTTCCAGCTATCTGAATTTCTTCCCTTAACCTGTGATGCATTAACCAGTAAGCAAGGTATTCACGGGTTTACTTGTATTTACTCACTAATCTGTACATGGTGAAACTCATGTGAAATTGTGCACAACAGATTAGTAAATAAACACACGTAGCCTGTGCTTATCTTGCTTATTGGACAATCTGTCCTGTTTAATATTATCTTCAAAGGTCCAGGAAACCATCCAGGCTTAAGGTGGCCAATACTCATCAGTTCCACAAATATTTATGAAGTTAAATACTAATTAGGGGGCAGACAGAGCCTTGGTGGCTCAGTGATTAAGAGCTCAGCTGCTAACTAAAAGGTCAGCAGTTAGAATCCACTAGCCATGCTTTGGAAACCCAGTTTGGCAGTTTTACTCTGTTCTATATGGGTTGCTGCGGAAACCGTAGTAGCATATCGGTAAAATGCTACAGCTAGTAAAGGTAGACTGTTCTGATCCATGAATACACCTCAGAAACTCTATGCGGGAGTTCTACTCTGTTCTGTAGGGTCACTGTGAGTTAGAATCAACTCGATGGCAATGGGTTTGGGTTTAGGTTGGCTTATAGGTTGCTGTGAATTAGAATTGACTTGTCAACAGTAATTTTTTTTTATTGTCATTGTTGGGGGTTGATGCATGGCTCTGCGTGGCAAAAATACACTCTTGGCTATCAATTTAAAGGTTGGTGGTTGGAATTCACAAATAAGCACCTCAGGAAAAAAGATCTGATCTACTTTCAAAAAGCATGTGTGATAGCTGTGAGTTGGAACTGATTCCACAAACACTTGTTTGGCTTTGGTTTAGGGGCAGGCATATACAGAATGAATTGTCCATGATTCTTGCCTTTTAGATACATTCCACTAGGCAAAGGCTCTTTTGTACCTCAAGTCTGCCTGCATTGGCCTCTGTCATGGATTGAACTGTGTCCCCTCAAAAACATCTGTAGCAATTTGGCTGGGCCACGATTCTCAGTATTGTGTGATTAACCTCCGTTTTGTGAATTTCCTAAACTGTAAATCCTAATCTCTGCCTGCGGTTAATAGACTGGATTATGAAGTCTAACAATTAAGTTCATGAACATAATTGTTCTAAGTGCTGTGTAGCTCATCGCTGAGTATCAGTACGCTCACCTTCAAAGTACTTTCCTTGAGACACTATGCAATGATGCCAGTGCCCAGTCTACCCTTCAAAGTAATTTTGGGACTTTTTCTGGAATGGCCATTGTACGTGGTGGCACAGTGGCAACTTTCTGAACTTAATTGTATAGTTGTCTGTGAGGGAGTTTTTAGCCAGTAAATAAGTAACTGTATTTGAACACCCTCCCTACTCACCTGATCTGGCCCCAATGATTTTTTTTCTTTACCTAACAGTAAAGGAAATATTGGAAGGAAGACATTTTGATGACATTCAGGACATTGAAGGTAATAACAAAGACAGCTCTGATGACCATTCTAGAAAGAGTTCCAAAACTGCTTTGAAGCGTGGACTAGGCATTGGCGTAGCTTCTCAAGGGGAGTACTTCAAAGGTGACCATAGTGATATTCAGCAATGAGGCCCATGTAGCACCTTTTCTTGGACGAGTTTGTGAACTTAACTGGCAGTTCTTGTATTTAAAAAGGATTAGGTAGTACTGTAACACCCTTCCTAAGGTTACCTCCCTGCGCCAAAATAAAGGAAAGTGTCTGTGGAATGTGGCTTGCACCACCTTTTATCCTACCAGGGAAAAAAGGAAGCAAGCAGAGAGTTGGAAACCTCATATCATCAAGAAAACAGCACCCAGAGCAGAAAGCATCCATCTGACCCGAGTTTCCTGCACTGAGATGCTCTTAGACCAAAGACTTTGCAACGTAAAGACCTTCCTTTGGAGCCAGCAGAGAGAGTATATTCCCTTGCAGACAGCACCCTGAGTCTGGACTTCAGCTTACTGGACTGTGTAAGAATTAACTTTATGTAGAAGATTTATATAGAGACCTCCCCTGGGTCTTATTGTGTTTGTATCCTCTTTCTCCTAGGTTAAAAATAGCCCTTTCTTTGCAGGGTTTTTTTTTTTTTTTTTTTTTGAGTCATTTCAACAGACTATCAGACCTATCAAATAGAGAAGGTGCTGGTTTTACTGACGTAGGCCCAGATGAAAAGGAGTGACACAGCAAGAGTTGTGTGGAGCAGCTGGCATCTGCACTGACCAGAGAAGAGAAGCAGAGTTTTGTACAGGGCACAGCTGGCATGTGGAGTGGGATTTATTATCTACCATACATTTGGTGTCAGATGTGACTGAGCTCAGCCTCTCTGGACTGGATGGATGCTCATTTACATTATTTTATTTAATATTCATAAACCACATCATCTCCCTGTGATCAACTCAAGAATGAAAAACAAAGCCAACAATACCGACAATAAAGAAAAAATAATTAAAGCCAAAAAACAGAGTTTCTATTTATTTGACAAATTACCAAAAACTCAGGTGCTAAAAAAGGCATGTGCAGTTTCAGAACCTGAGATTTCAGCCTGGTCTTACCTCCCGAACTCCACCACTTAATAACATTGTTGGCTCAGCCATTCATTCGTTTATTCGGCCATTGTTTATTCAGTACTTACTGCATGTCAAGCAGGTTGCTTGGCACTGGATTTTAAGAAAGTGGTATGAAATAATCTGTTTCCTCCAATCTCTTACAATGTAGAGGTAGACAGGCATGTAAGGAAGCTGTTGTAATTCTGATAGGTGTGGTTCTGGTAATCTACAAAGCTTAGTGGGGGTACAAATGAGGAACTAACTAGTCTGTTCTTCCCAGGCCTGGCAGATCACAGAGATCAGGAAAGCTTTCATGGAGGAGGTGCCCTGGGGTTCCACATAGTCACTCATTGAATTAGGTGATTATAAGAAAGGACAAGACATTCTAACCGGAGTGAGTCTTAAGATGAAACGCACTGGGGCTTGAAACAGCTTGATAAGAAATGAAAAGTGGTTCAGGGTGGCTGGAGTGAGAGCTGCAAGCTGGCATTAATAACATCCTCTTTACAGGTTGTATAGAGGATTAAATAGGTAACATACATACAGTGTTCCGAACAAAGCCTGCAAGCCCTGGGGGTGTAGTGATTAAGTGCTATGGCTACTAACCAAAAGATCAGTGGTTCAGATCCACCAAGCGATCCTTGGAAACTCTAGGGGGCAGTTCTACTCTGTCATAGAGGGTCACTATGAATCAAAATCAACTCAATGGTGATGAGTTTTGTTTGTTTCAGCACAATGTGTGAGACATACTAAATGCTCAATAAGTGCTTTTTTTCTCTCCCCTGCATCCTTCTCTACTGTATACCTGTTTCTCCGTTTGATTACCTGCCAAATTTCCTTCCAGCTCTGACATTTCATGATACATGGGTTATTATTATATATTTGGTCCTTCTACTGCCTAGCACATTGTACATGTTCAATAAAGAGTAGTTAGTGCAGTTGGCAGAAGTCTGGGTAAAATAAGATGTGAATTTTCTTTTTAATGATTTGTTATTGAAAATTTGCATCAGAAAATAAACCAGTCCAACAATTTCTACATGTACAATTCAGTGACATCAGTTACATCCTGCAAGTTATACAACCATTTTCATTCTTCTTTTCTGAATTGTTTCTCTTATTAATACAAACTCACTACCCTCTAAGCTTCCTATCTAATCTCACATTGCTGTTGTCAGTTTGATCCCATGTATAGACATGATGTGAATTTTCATCAATGGTTGAAGCAAATGTTCCACCTACACTTGGCCTACAGCTACAATTCTTTCTCTATGTCTCTCTACCATAACTTGAATAGGTTTCTGCATGTGCATACATGACTGTGGTGGATATGTAGATATTTAGCTTCAGTTGTGGATAATGGTTCAATACATCGAGAAAGAAGTATTTTTCCACAGGACCTGTCGCTCATGTTCTCCTAAAACCAGATGAACCACTTGTCTGTCCTCAGAGTCTGAGATCACGGTATCAACCATACTGCCAGGATGTTTTGAAGGCAACATACCATAATAGCACAAATCTTAGAGAGCTCATCACTTTTATACGGAGCTCACAGTTAATCCAATCTCTACTTTCAATCTGCCTCTATCTCTATTTGTAATGTATGCGTAATTGTAACCCTCTGTCATGGGTTGAGTTGTGTGCCCCCCAAAATGTGTGTAGTTGTTTGCCTAGGCTTTGATTCTCTGTATTGTGTGATGTTCCTACATGCCATAAATCCAGCCTCTGTGATGTTAATGAAGGGAGGATAGGTGTTGACCCCAGCGGTAGAGAGGGTAGACTCAATCTCTAAGATTCTACTATGCCTTGAGGCCATCTCTTCGGATATAAAGGAAAGGGAAGCAAACCCAATTGGGAACCAGACACCATCAGGAAAGCAGCAGTGCTGGGAGGAGATTATGTCTTGTCTTCTGGACACAGGGTCCCTGTACCTCAGAAGGTCCAAGTCCCAGAGAAGATTGACAACATGGACCGTCCTCCACAGCTGGCAGAGTCAGCATTCCTCTGGAGCTGATGCCCTGAGTTTGGACCCTTAGCTCACTTTCCTATGATGAAATAATTTTCTGTTTGTTAAAGCCATCCTCTTGTGGTATTTGTGTCACAGCAGTGTTTACAGGAAGGAGACACTCTCCAAAATCTTGTCAACTTTTAGAAACGTTGATTTATTAAACTTTGACTCACTTTGCCACCCTGAATTCATGGTTCTTTGCCCATTGCAGATGAGCAAATATTTGTTAAATTTTAAAAATACCTGGTTAATCAGAAATTAATTTTATTACACCTCCTATCTTATTGACAGAATTTTGTTCTACATTTATTTCTAGCTGTCTCCAGGATCTTCTGTTGTGATCCCTGTCAGAGCAGTCTGTTGCTGTAGCCAGGCAACATCTAGTTATGTTGGACTCAGTCTGGTGGAGGCTGTGGTAGTTTTGGTTCATTAATTCTTTTTACCACTCTTCCCTTTGTGTCTTGGGCTTTCTTCATTACCCCTTGCTCCAGATGGGATGGGACCAGTGCAGGATTTTAGATAGCTGCTCACAAACTTTTAAAACTCCAGACACTACTTACCAAAATAGAATGTAGAGCATCATCTTTATAACTATGTTACACCACTTGAGCTGGATGTTCCCCAAGACCATGGTTTCCACAGCCCTCAGCCCAGTAATTTGGTCCCTCAGTGTCTATCAGGTTTCCATTATCCTGTCTTAGTCAAGTGTCTTGACTTCTTCAGTTTTATGTATTGTCTTAACTTTCACCAGTTATCATTTTTCCCACTATTTAGTGTTTTTCCATTCCCAATCCTCCCCTCCCTTACAACCACCAATAGTTTCCTTTTGTGTGTGAACCTTTCCATAAATTTTCATATTAACAGTCTCACATAGTATTTGTCCTTTTGTGCTTATTTCACTCAGCATAATGCCTTATAGGTTCATCCATGTTGTGAGATGTTTTGCAGATTCATCACTGTTCTCTATTGCTGGGCAGTACTCCACTGTGTGTATGTACCACAGTTTGTTTATCCATTCATCTGTTAACGGTCATTTAGGTTGTTCCCATATTTTGCTATTGTGAATAAAGTTGCAATGTATGTAGTGGTACGTATGTCTATTTGATTAACAGCTTATTTCCCTAGGATACATTCCTAGAAGTGGGACCGTTGGATCATATGATATTTCTATTTCTAGCTTTTAATGGAAATGCCATGTCATTTTCCCAAATGGTTATACTATTTTGTATTTCCGCCAGCAATGCATTGAGTTCCAATCTCCCATAGCCTCTCCAACATTTGTTATTTTTGATTTGTTCCAGTAATGTCAAGGCAAGATGGTATGTCATTGTAATTTTGGGTATTTCTTAATGGCATTTCTTCATGTGTCTGTTAGCTATCTGTCTTGATTATTTAATGCTGTCATAACAGAAACTCCACAGATAGATGACTTGAACAGACAGACATTTATTCTCTCACAGTCTAGGTTAGAAGCCTAAATTCATGACATAAACACAAGTGAAAGGCTTTTGCATTCTGTTGGCTTTGGAGGAAGGACCTCATCATCAGTTTTCCCCTGGTCAAGGAGTTTCTTAGAGCAGGGACCCACGGGCCAAAGCCCTGGGTCTACTGCTTCTGGCCTTACTCTCTTGATGTTATGAGGTTTCCATGTATCTTTTTCTCTTTTCTATCTCAACAGAGGTTGAATTACAACACATCTAATCTCATAGATTGAATCTTGCCTCATTAACTGCCACTATCCCCACCACATTAACATTACAGATTAGGATTTACATCACATAGGAAAATGCCATCAGATGACAAAAAGGTGGATAAGCACACAATATGGCCAATCATGGCTTAGCCCTGTTGACAAAAAATTTTGGGGGGACACAATTCAATTCATAACACCATGTGAATGTCTTCTTTGATAAAGTGTCTGTTCATATCCTTTGCCAACATTTCTGCAACAAAAAAATAACCCTTTCACTTGGATTGTCTTCTTGTAAAAATATTGAATTTTTCTACAGATTTTAAAGATTGGACCTTTGTTAGATTTGCCAGTGCCCATTTTTCTCCTTAGTCTGGAGATTCTCTTTTTACTCTTCTGGTAAAGACTTTTGATGAACCTAGTGTTTTTAAGTTTTAGAAGATCCTAGTTATCTTGCTTATCTTCTGGCGTTTGTGTATTGTTAGTTATGGTTTGTATCCTGTTTATGCAGTGCCTTAGGGCCTGTAGCATTGCCCTTATTTTTTCTTTCACAGTGTTTCTAGTTTTATATTTAGGTCTTTGATCCATTTTGAATTTTGTGTATGATGTGAGGCATGGGTTCTGTTTCATTTCTTTTTGCAGATGTACCTCCAGTTTTGTCAGTAACATTTGTTAAAAAGATGGTCTTTTCCCCACTTTAACAGACTTTGAGGCTTTGCTGATGATCAGGTAGCCATAACTAAATGTATTTACATTTGGGTTTTCAGTTCTGTCTCATTGGTCAATGTGTCTGTCATTGTACCAGTAGCAGACTGTTTTGACTACTGCAGCTGTATGGTAGGTTCCTAGGTCAGGCAGTGTAACTCCTATTTTCTTCTTCTTGAATAGTGCTTTACTATTCAGGGTTTGAGTCAATCTCTAAGAGAGAAGTGAGTAGGGACAGGGACTTCACACCCTCAAGAAAGTATAGCCAAGAGTAAAGCGAGTCATTTGGACCCACAGTCCTGGTGCTGGGTAGTTCCTAGGCCAGGGAACATTAATGACAAGGACCTTCATTTATAGCTGACACAAACAGCAAGACTTCCTCTGGAGCTGGTGCCTTGAATTGAGTTAGACTGTGAGAGAACAAATATGTTTCTTAATGCCATCCACCTGTATTTCAATTAGAGCAGCATTAGTGTTAACTAAAAGACAGTAACTCATATTAGGTGAATTATGTGACCAGAACACATATGAAGGCAACTTCCCACTCAGACTATAGTTATCACATCATTTATTGAATGTTTTAAAGGAAAGTCTGAATGTAGTTAACAGCAAGAGCTGTACAAAGCCATACTATCTGGTTCTGAACCCTGTTACGAGTTATAGGACTGTGAGCATGTAACCTAATTTTTCCGTACATCTCGTCTCATCTGCAAAGAATTAATAACAGTAGAACCTGTACCATACAGTTGTTGTGACTTTAAATGAGTTGAATACATGTAAAACATGTTAGAAAAGCATAGGTATGTTGCAAGTTCCCAGTAAGAATTACTTGCTACTCTATATTCTGTTAAGATTTTACAGAAATGTAACTGGAGAGCAGGGTAGTAGCTCAGTCATAGGAGAGAAATACAAAGACTTGGTACACAGAAAAGGGTTGAACGCAGGGCAGAACACCCAGGGATGGGACCGTAATCCCTCTCAAGGACAGATACTTCTTTAAGTAGGAAGCTGTTCTTGCCACGAAGTGTGAAGTCCTGGCATTGTTCTTGGTGGCAGAGGCTCCCCCCTTCACCAAAGCACTTCTCTTGGTGGTGGAGCTGCCTAC
This sequence comes from Heterohyrax brucei, assembly GCA_028571685.1. Taxonomy (NCBI): domain Eukaryota; kingdom Metazoa; phylum Chordata; class Mammalia; order Hyracoidea; family Procaviidae; genus Heterohyrax; species Heterohyrax brucei. The sequence continues at coordinate 112,292,053 of CM053143.1, read as the reverse complement.
CTCCTAAAGTCTTTTTTAAAAAGCACAGTTAAGATGTAGGAAAACGTCTATTGTAGAAAAGTACAAGTCAAATGTGAAGAGTGTCTGTGAGAAGCTTAGCATTTTTTTTTTACATTATCAGATTGAACATTCATAGAAGTATACAAATTTGTACAAGGTATGGTGATGATGTTGAGTGATCTTAACAGAGTTAGTATCAGAGATACTAAAAAATCATTTATTGTCATCATGGAGACATGTATATATTCTTTTAAAGACTTAATAACTTTTATTATTTGGAAAGCAAACATATGGACATTTAACTAATTATAAAGTAACGTTAGGCAGGGAGAATTATTCCCAATAAATAGTAAAGCACAGTGAAGCTAATCATGATAGAAGACATGTCCTCAAAGGAAACTGATGACTAGTGAGGAAAAATAATCAACATTTAGAGACGACTTATAAAGGTAATCATGGCACTGGAATCCTTTTGGGATGCACATACTTTGTTTCATCTGTAATGCAAAATAGATGGGTCAAAGGAAGAAAAATGGTTATACTTTTCCACCAGAAGAAAAAAACACATTACTTTTTCCCCCATTGTCAGTATCTCTCCCGCTTAAGGGACCTCAAAGTCGTTTTGCCAGTTTTAATAATCTGTCAGCTTTGCCAGAAGTGTAATATGAAACTTTTTAAAATTATGTATTATGGCTAGTTTCCAGCTATTTTTATAGTAGTACATAAACATTTGACAGATTCAGATATTAATCAATAATTGAAATGTAATTTTATCTGTATCAGGTACTCTTTGAAAACTCAATGGGGCTGTTATGCTCTGTTCTACAGGATCACTGTAAGTTGGAATGGACTCAATGACAACGGATTTTATTTGGGGGGGTGGGCACTGAACTAGTCTAGCTCTGTGTTCTCACTACAAACAATAAACTCATTGCTGTCCAAACCAAATCCACTCCCACTGAGTCAGGTCCAACTCACAGCAACCCTAGAGGTCAGAGTAGAACTGCCCCAGAGAGTTTTCAAGGAGCACCTGGTGGTTTTGAACTGCCGACCTCTTAGTTAGCAGATGCGGCACTTAACACACTACACCACCAAGGTTTCCTCATTACTGTCCAGTCGATTTCAATTCATAGTGACCCTATAGGACAGATAAGAACTGATCCATAGTGTTTCCAAGGAGCAGATGGTAGATTTGAACTGTCAACCTTTTGGTCAGCAGATGTAGCTTACCATAGCTCTTAACCACTGCACCACCATTAAGCCACCTCAAAAATATGTCAAATTGGGTGTTATTCCAGAGCCATGGTCAAATAGTGAGAACAGTGCTAAAAGGCTTTGTTGTTGTTCACTGGTTCTGACGCACAGTAGCTCTGTCAGAGTTGCACTGCCCTGTGGAGTTTCCTAAGTGAAACTGACTCAAGCCTTGGTGTTTTCAGTCACCTCATACACATGCTGAAGCTGGATGATGAATGACCCAAGAAGTGCATAGGGTTGTTGCGAATCTGAACCAACTGGAAGGCACCGCTACCACTCTTTACAGGAGATCACCAGGTCTTTTTTCCCATGGAGCCACTGATAGGTTCCAAATGCCAACCTTTCAGTTAGCAGGCAGGCGAGTTCTTACCCACTGTACCACTAGGCTCTTAAAGACTAGAATTCTCAACATTGTTTTCCTGCTGATTGAAATTCTGCCCTATCTGTTTACAAATTGGGTTAAGGATACTTATTTTTAACCTGCAAGTATAAGAGGATACAAACAAACCAACACACCCATTGCAGTTGCCACAAGTGCTCCATAAGGTTTTCTTAGCTATAATCTTCACAGGCAGAACACTAGGCCTTTCTTCTGTGGTACTGCTGGATGAGTTCCAGCTGCCAACCTTTAGGCTGCAGTCAAGCACAAAAACATTTGCACCACCCACAGACCTCTTTGTTAGGAGGAAACAATGTCACAATATCAGTAAGATGTCTTTTGGTGCTAAAGGTTTTTGTAAGTGCTTGGCATTCTTAGCAAGTTTTTGGAATTCTTATTAAGTTTGTTATTGGCTTGATGATCAAAATACATTTACCTTTTTATTACATGCATGGTGAAAAATTAAAGAACATATTTCTAGGTGTCGCAGTTTTTGAGACAGGATCTATGCCTTCACCTAATTATAAACTCCAATATCAGAAATGAGGTGACAGCAATTTTGATAAATTTATTCTCAAATTGATCACAGAAGACTTTATTTATTACTGTGTTATGCTTAGGTAAAGTTGAATTTGGACCAAACTTTGTATGTTTGACTGATTCATAATGAATTGCATGGAATGGTATTTCTCCATGTTTCTGCTTGACAAATATAATTCAAATATAGGACTGAGACATCATAGCAGGCCCCGCAGTACGGAAAACAGTTTATTTCTAAATGGAAATCCCCAGCTGTCACACATTAACCATTTGACATATAATCAGACTTACATAGAGCTGAAATATTCTTTAAAGGTCAGGTAACTGGATGAAGAAATTTAGCTTGGTGGATTATGCAGCAGAAACGCCTAAATCCAGTACTATTTTTTGTGTTGGCAGAAAAAGTTTCTCTTCAAATAGCAGAGGAGAATAAAGAGTGAAGGACTTTAAGCTCTAAATCTCCTATGCCTAAGCACATTTTCTGTTTCTGTCTGTATTTCATTAAAAAGTCAGAGAAAGAATTGAGGAGGGAGAACAAAATCACCTTCATCTACTTTCACGGAAGGTATGTACTGTAGTTCTGCAGGCATGATTTCTTTGGCCTACATATTTAAAAACTTGGGAAATGCCACACTAAAAAAAGAAAAAAATTCAGATTTCTGGTTTCAGAAATTGGAACCTCTGGCCACAGTGGTCTTGTAAATCATATACGGGTAAATAGGCTGGAGTCAAGGAATGTCTAGTCTCTACACATGCACTGCAATTTGCTAATTCGACTACTACTGTCAAGGCCAGATTACTCAACAAGCAACGTATGCAGGGGCCCAGCGGTGGCTTCGAATTCACTGCAGTGCACAATTTCACCTGTCCCCCACCACACATGTGGTGAAACCCATGTGAAATGGCTCACCACAGATTAGTAAGTGAATACAGTGAAGCCGGTTTGGACCTTACACAATGGAAGTCGGTACCTAACCTTGTTTACTGGCTCTTCAGCTAGTGCTTCTCGTTTCCATGCTGCCAGTTTTACTTCTCTCCACCCTCCAGCCCTGCACTGAGAGACTGCAAAATTACGTCGCTTATGCAAGTGATGCTGTTTTTTTTTTTTAAAATGACCAAATCTCTTTGTTAAACGGGGTAAAATCCCATGGGCTGTTTTTCCTTTAAAACAGTCCTAAGTCTGCTCATTTTCCAAGAATTTTCATGATCTTCCGACCCTAACCTACTTTTTAAGTATGGCCCAAACCAGAGTGGAGTCGCAGTCTTAGCTCGACCATGTGCCAGCTGTGTGACCCTGGATGAGTCGTTCAGCTCTTAGCCAAAGACGGTCTGTAAAACGAATACCTACTCTGAAAACCTCACACAGTAGTTGCACAGCACACAAAAAGATTTTCAGGTTCTCAAGTACTGTGAAACTGCCAAAAACTTCCCAGCAAAAACGTCGGCTACACTCTGAGACGACACCCTGGCTTTAGAAGTCGGGTTACTGGAATTCGCTTTAGCGCGGTGCCGCTCCCACCACCCACGCTCAGAGTGGGCGAGCGGGAAAAGGGCCTCAGGAGAGAAAGTCTACAAAACTGGCTACAAGAGGAGAGAAAAGTTCCTTGGAGGAGGTTAAGTTGTTGGCTCCATTTTTAACCCCAGAGTGACCTACCATTCCCATTCGAGATGACCTACCATTCCCGCGGCGTGGCCAGCATGGGAACTGGCCCCACAGGGCTGACTTGAACCTTCTCGGCCGAGAGCCGGGACCGCTACCTCGCCTTGGTCCCCAGCCCCCACAATCACCTCCCCGCTCTCGCTTCCACGTGACAACAGCCGGAACCGTCACTTCCGGCGGCGCGGGCAGCGCGCCTGCGCGGGGCCAGGCCTCGGTGAGCCGTTGGCACAGGCGCTGCGCCGCCAACGGCTGCGAGTGGCGGGCGGCGCGGGTAGAGCGCGGGTAGGGCTCGGGCGGCGGCGCCGCGGCGGGCTGCAGTCCGGAGGGCGTGCGGCCGCGAGGTCCAGCCCACTCCCTGAGGGGCCGCCCGCCCCGCCCCCTTCTCCGAGCCCGTCCCTCCTTCCCTCCTCCCGGGCTCGTGGTCTTGGCGCTGAGGAGGCGGTGAGGGCACTCGGGGCATTCGCAGGGGCGGCGGTGTTGCCCCCGCATTCGGGCCCGCCCCCTCGCGCCCCGCCCCGTCCCCGCCCTCCGCTGCCCTCTGCGGGAGCCCGGCAGCTGCAGCTCAGCGGCGGAGCGGGCGGCGGGGCCGGGGCTGTGCGCTCGGGGTGCGCGGAATGTGAGGTTCGTCGGGCCGCGCCGCGCACGGACGCTCGAACGGACGAGGAGCTGCGACCCCTCGCGGACGCTGGGCCGCGCGCCGGGTTGGGGACTCGCCCTCTTGCTCGCCCTTGCGCGCTCCCCGCGCCCGCCTGCTCACCGGCGGGACCATGAAGAAGTTCTCTCGGATGCCCAAGTCCGAGGGCAGCGGCGGCGGCGGAGGCGGCGGCGGAGCGGCGGGTGCCGGGGTCGGTGGGGCTGGGGCCAGCTCCGGCTCTGGCGGCTCGTCCGTGGGGTTCCGGGTGTTCGCTGTCGGGCGCTACCAGGTCACCCTGGAGGAGTCACTGGCCGAAGGTACGGACGGGCGCCCGGGGAGGCTTGGGCAGGCAGGTGAGGGAGGGCTGGGGGGTGGTGGCGATTTGGGCTGGGGCCCCTCCTCTCCTTGCTCCCTGGGCGCACTCTTCTCCCATTGCTCCCTCCTCTCCTGTGCTAGAAGGGATTCTTCAGGCGCTCGGGTTTACGTTCTGAAGTTGGGTTTGCTTGCCGCTAGTGGCTCTCTTCGGTTCACAGTTCTCTCACTACGAGTTTAAATCATTTTCTTCCCTCCTTGACGGGAGGATAAAGAAAGCATCCTAGCAAGTGATGTGGTGTCATGATTTGGACCAGTGACTCATTAGCGGGTCAGATCGACCAGAACTGAGGCTCTGTTCCGCCGGCTGTGGCTCAGGCGGATCTAATGCGTTGGCGTTTTCATCTGACTCCACCCGCACCGTAGGGCACGGGACCCTGCCGCACCTGATGTGGAGCCTGGGCTTGCTCCTCGGTCATCGGTTAAAAAGCTGTGTGTGTGTGTGTGTGTGTGTGTGTGTGTGTGTGTAAGAGACACAGAGAAAGAGAGAGAGAGAGAAAGTTATTACTATTCTCCAAATTCAATTAGTAATTTGCTTTTGGGGAATAGATACATTTGAAACCTCTTTGTCCTTTTTATTCAGAATCTTCTGTATCAGATGAGGCGTTATATGTGACTTTCCAGTATGTCTGTTTGGTTGTATCATAAAAGGTGATATGAAAGGAAGTTAGCTTGCACTTTGCCAAGTTGAAGTTTTGTGGTCTGTCTTTCATTATCTGTCACAGGTTGTGACAGCAAGTACAAGTCTGCTTACAAAGAAGTTTGCTCCATTGAAGAAAAAAAGATTCTGCACTTTAGTTTTGTAGCTTTTGTATACTTACCTTGTAGAATGTACTTCCTCTTGTTAACTGCACGCTTCATTGACCTTTGAGTTTTTTATTGCCAAGTGGTAATACCAATGATTACTTTTTAAACTTCGTAAGAAATAATTTCTGTTCTTAAGTGATCCTTCTAAGTTGCAAAGTTAAGCGAAAAGCAACTGAAGAGAGTAGTTTTGATTCTTCGAGGTTTACATGTTGGCGTGGTTTGAAAACCAGATTGATATTTCACTTGTATATTTTGGAATAATGTAAGCAATAGAGATGTAATATAAGAGAATATGTGAAGATTTTTGTATTCTGAGGAGAAAGAAATCTTGAATTACTCAGGGATGGATGCCATTGTTGTGCCAGCTATTGCCCAGAGTAGTGAGTTTGCCTGGACCTTAGAGAGGTGAGAGAAGGAAGATCCTTAGCTTTGGAAAAGAATCACTGTATGGTGATTGTAAAGTCAAGATTTACTGTGCTGTGAAAATTCCTAGCTCTGTATATTTTACAAGAGTTTAGGTGGCATCTTAGATTGGGTTGACGGTTCGAAGAAGACTTTACTACTAGGGCAAATGCTGTACTTCTGTCTTTGGATTGTTTTAGTAATGAAGTGTAGCTAGAATACTGTTAACGATAAATCCAAGTTGTATCTTTTATTTAGTAGGAAAGAAAACATTTCATGAAACTTACTTGGAATTTATAGCTTGTGTAACTGACCCAAGAATATTCTGTCGCTCCTCTAATCAAGTCATTTTCTATAAGAAGGAGTAATTTTAGAATATGAGAAGAAAAATGAAGTGTTTTAAGTGGGGTGTCCTCACTCAGTCACAAAAAATAGCTGTCCTAACACTGACATTACTTACTGTTCCACTGACTTTTGCCATAAAATTGTAATTTCTTTTAGAAAAAGATTAGTAATCAAATGCTAACTATAGCTGATGACCGGAAACAAAGTATATTTTTCAGTGACTATGGAGAGAAGAACCAAAGGACAGAGGAAGCAAAGGTTTGGAAGACTCCCCAGTCCAGCTCCAGGGACTAGGCTTTAAGCCTACCCTGGAAGGGAGCCAACAACTATGCTTTTTTCGCTTGAAACATTCTTCCTTTGTTTAGCACATGAAACAATTGAAATTATCTATATTCAGTTTACCTTTTCAGTCCTGACAGGTTTCTTCAATTTTAGGTGCTTAATATCCTTTCTCTCTCTCTCAAATAATGCCACAGTGTAGAACAAGATGCTTAAGCAGAAGTCTGGTTCTCATTCAAGCATGTCACTCAATAACTGACAGATATATCTGCCTGATTATAAGATTGGTCCAGTTGTTTGTCAACAGGCATTAGAGTTTAAAGTATGTTTTGAGGGGGAGAGATACCACTGAGTGGGAAAAGAGGTAGCAATTAAGACAGACCAAAAAACAAACTTGAGAGATTTTACATTTTTTTGTTTTGGGTCACTGTTGTTTAAACAGGTCCAGGACCTGTAGAAGCTGTGTGCCCTGAGGTGTTTTGGCCGTGATACTGCAAACAGAAGGAAACTTACTCAGTGTCTTGATAAACCAGTCTTTCTCCCTCACCACTATATTACCAAGCCTAACCTATGTTGCTGAGTCAGTGCCCACTCACAGTGACCCATAGGACAGAGGAGAACTGCCCTATAAGGTTTCTAAGGAGTGGCTGGTGGATTCCAACTTCCAGCCTTTACATTAGCAGTTTTGATTAGCTCTTCACCACCGAGCAACCTGCTTCTGTATGTATACATGTATATACACACGTATGCGTGTGTGTGTAAACATACGCATTTGTGTATGTATACATAATTTTTTAAAAACACAAATAATCACAAGAGTACATTTATCTTGTACTTTATAATTAAACTATTTGAGTAGCTTCCACTCGGAAATATTCTCTATTTCACTGTACTGTCCTCCTAGCCAAGCATATAATAATATGTTTGAAAATATGGCCAGGCTCAGTGTAACACTTTGTACCTTGTTAGTTGTTGACCAAAGCTTAGAGGACTGATAGCATGATGAGGCATTTCCTTCTGTGTGTGTTTTTTTTTTTTTTTTTTCTCACATCAAAATGATGTAGTTTCAGGACTGTATGCGAAACAAACTCCCAAATTTCAGTGGTAGAAATGAGATGGAGCCATGTATAAATTTCAGTTTAGAGACAGTTTGAATTGCCAAGCACATAAAATTCAGTGTAACCTTTAGTGTCAGTTTCTTAGTGCTACTGTAACAGATATAGTACAAGGAGAGGTGGCTTTAAGAAACAGAAATGGATTTTCTCACAGTTTGAGAGGTTAGAAGTACAAATTCTAGGCACTGACTCCAGGGGGAAGGCTTACTCTCAGGGGAGAAATCTTTGTCTCTGTTCCTCGGTGATTTCTACATTGCACCTGTCTTTTCGCTGTTTGTGTTTGCTTGTCCTTGTTTTTAACTTTTGGCTTTTGTGTCTCAAAAGAGATTACGTTTAAGACGTATCCTACGCTAACATGGCCTGATAACATGATGAAGGAAACCCTTTCCCAAGCGAAATTACATCCACGATATAGATATTAGGATCCCAACACATACTTTGGGCAGACATGGTTCAATCTGTAATATCTTCCAAGAACTTGTTGAAACATGCATCACCATAACAAAGCCCTCAATGCTAGTTGCACGTATTTAATGTGGGTTAATAATGGGGAGAAATTGGTTCTCGAGCAGTGGGTATTTTTTTCTTATGTGCAAAATGGACTTAAGTAAATGGGGAGTGTAGACACTGGGAGAACAGCAGTATTTGTTGAAATAATTTCATTATGAAGTTATGGAGGCTAGATAGGTATGACAATGTGAATATGATGAGGTAGGTAAGATTTCTGGCAAATGAGTGTGGAGGTTTTTGGGCATCATCTGTAACCAAAGACCCAGAGTTTACTATAAAAACCAAACCAAACCCAGTTCTGTAAAAGTAGCCCTCTGAGTTAACTTCTTCCTTAGATTAGGGTAAGTGATTTCAGTCTAAGCGTTAACTGATCCTGGTTGTTAGTTTTAAATAACAGTTGTACACTACGTTTGATTTTGCAATATAAGTCAGTGGAAAAATGCTGAATTTAAACATGCTGTCTCATTTGTAGAAGTCATCTCCAGCTAACTGGTAACTTGTGTGTTGAACTTCCTCAGAGAGGACAGTTTTATAGAAGGAGAGGGTTTAACAAAAAATACCAGAAACTGTTGCTGCTCTGTAATTGTTTATTAAATGCCTTTTATGTACCAGGCATTGTGCTAGGTACTACCTGTGCATTGGGGAAACAAAACAGATATATTTCTTGCTCCACAGAGCTTATAGCCTAGTAAGGAAAGCAAACATTAAATAAATGTAATTAACAATAAATGTAATAAGAAGAAATCACAGTGTTTTATGAAACAGTAATTGAGTTTCAGATTGAGAGATCAAAAAAGGCCTTTTTGATAATTTAGCAGAAACCTGGAAGATGAGAAAAGTTAGGTGAAAGTGGAGGTGTGAGGATGTAGGAGGGGAGGCAGTGTGTAGGATGTCGTCATTTATGTGGGGAAACCCATTGCTTTCAAGTCAATTCAGACTCATAGTGGTCCAGAGGGCAGAGTAGAGAACTAACCCGTAGGGTTTCCAAGGTGCAGTTGGTGGATTCAAACTGCTGACCTTTTGACTAGTGGCCATAGCACTTAACCCCTGTGCCACCAGGTTTTCTGTGTAGGGTAGAGGGACTAAAAGATGCCCAGAGTTTTGGACTGTAGTGAGTGAATCACAGAGAAGAGGGACCCAAAATGATGTTGGATTGGTGACCAGTGTCCAGAGCTTTGCATGCTGTGTTGAGGGTTTTGAATCTGAAATGCAGCAGGAAGCTATTGGAGGCTTTAATTAGAGCCCTGGCAGGCTTCAGTTTGTGTTTTCCCCGGGTCGTGCAGGCTGCTTTATGGAGAACAGTTGAGTGGTGTACAAATTAGATGGTGATTGTAGTAGTTAAGATGGTGATAGTGGGGGTGGAGACAAATGTTACAAAGCCTGCAGGGGAAAACCTGGCAGTGGATTGAGCTGGAGCAGGAAAGATAGTAGAAGTGTCAAGAATGACTTGCTTATGCTGCTCTTGAGTGCACGTGTCATTTACTGAGAAGGGGAAGAGTGGAGAGTGTTTTTTTGCAGGGGTTGGGCAAATTTTCAGTGGGTTGAGGAGGAGAAAGTATCAGTTGCAAAGTTGGATTTATGGTCTGGCACTCAACAAAAGTGTCTGTGCTAGACAGAGGTAATTGTTCTTAGTGATTAGATGGCTGTTATTGAAAGTCCTCCTGGAGGATGTATGTAGCCAGGGTATAGAATTTCTCCTTCCTGTGGATGCTTGTAGCTATTTCACTTTTATTTTTCTTATCACACCTAGTCTTTTGTCTTAAGATGTAACATGCAAGCATGTGGAAACATTGTTAGGTACACTCTAGTTGGTGCCATCTCATACCCAGAAAACCAAACCAAGTGCTGTTAAGCCAATTCCAACACATAGTGACCCTCTAGGATACATAGAACTGGCCTAGAGGGCTTCCTTAGAGTGGTTCGTGGATTCGAACTGCCAACTTTTTGGTTAGCAGCTGAACTGTTAACCACTGTATCAGTAGGGTTTTCCACCAACTCATAGCAACCCTGTTTACGAAAGAATGAAACACTGCTTGGTACTAGGCCATTATTGTTGCTCTTGTACTGCTTCTGCCAGTGGTGAAGTTCTTGAAGCTGAAAAGACTGTGTCTTAATTTCTGTTGTATCACACAAGTTGCCTTGCCATAAAAAAAAAAAAAAAAAAAAATTAGTACTTTTAAATCCAGGTGGATTTTTTTAAGTGGAATTTGGGACCACATTTTGCAGATTGAAAAGCACCCATGGAGGACTCTTTAGCACCTGTCCCATTAAACGTTTTCTGTTTAGGACAGAAGACCCTGAATTTTGTAATTTGATGAAAACAACAACATTTGAGGCCTTATTGACATAGCAAAGAGAATAACTTGGATGCCCCTCTTGATACTTTTCTCTCTACTGATTTTTTTTGAGGGAAGAGTCCAGGTCTTACTCATCTTGGTATCCTCCAGTTTCTGTTCCATAGTACATGTCCAACAAATTATTTTTTGACTCACTGGAATTATTCTTTTATTTCCTGGCACATGAACTGTGAAGATTAGGGAAGATAATATGTGACACTACCTGGCAGTGCATGCCATCTCCCAATAAATGTGAATGTTAGGTTCATGGATAATCTTTCAGTGAAATTTGATTCTGGAATCATTAACTAACTTCTGAAATAAGTATCATGTCTATTTATCTGTAATAGGTATCAGTGTTTATAGATGTCTGAATTGTTGTAAATATTAAATAATTGTTATAGGATTCAGCAAATTTAAATTTTCAAGTTACAATCAATAATGTAGAATATGGAAGCAACATATGCTTTGACAATAAATGAAAGTGATTTGTAGCAAAAAGTAATGTAAATGTTATTCATCCATGTTTCCCTTTTAGTTTGTATCACTATAGGATTACTCCTAGGGTGTAACTTCCATTATCCATTGATAGATTTTCTGGAGATGGCAGTTTATTTACAAACAGCCTGCTAACTAATTCTTCCCAGTCTTCAATGTTTGAAAAAAATGTAAAGGAAATTGTACATTTATGTCCAGTAGTGCTGCTGCTGTTGTAAGATTCAGCAGAGTTGGTTTTGACTCATAGTGATGACCCATGTGCACAATAGAATGAAATACTGCCTGATCCTACAGTGTCCCCACAATCGTTGACATGTTTGGGCCCATTATTGCAACCACTGTGTTGATTCATCTTGTTGAGGGTCTTCCTCTTTATCTCTGACCCTCCACTTTACCAAGCATGATAGTGTTTTCCAGGGACTGATCCTTCCAGGTAACATGTCCAAAGTGTATGAGGGGAAGTCTTGCCATTCTCACTTCTAAGGAGCATTCTGGCTGTACTTCTTCCTAGATGGATTTGTTCTTCTGGCAGTCCATGGTATATTCAGTATTATTTGCCAATGTCATAATTCACATGCATCAGTTTGTTGATCTTCCTTGTACACTGCTCAGCTCTCACTTGCTTATGGGGAAATTGAAAATATCATGACTTTGTCCGGTGCATGTCAGTTCTTAAAGTGACATCTTTCCTTTTCGGTAGTGTAAGGAGGTCTTTTGCAGCAGATTTACCCAATGCAGTATGTCACTGGATTTCTTAATTGCTGCTTCTTTAGGTATTGATGTGGATCCAAGTAAAATTAAACCCCTGACAACTTCTGTATTTTCTCCACTGTTGTTTATTTGTCCAGTTGTGAGGATTTTTGTTTTCTTTATGTTGAGATATAATTCTTTTTAAAGTCTGTGGTCTTTGATCTTCCTCTGTAAGTGCTCAAGTCCTCTTGGCTTTAAACAGGCAAGATTATGTCGTCTGCACATAACAGGTTATTAATGAGTCTTCCTCCAGTGTTGATGCTGAGTTCTTCACATGGTTCATTTCTTGAAAGGATATAATCCTGAAACACACCTTTCTTGATTTTAAACCACGCAGTATTCCCTTGCTGTGTTCTAACAACTGCGTTTTGGTCTTTGTACAGGTTTCTTATGAGCACAGTTAGGTGCCCTGAAATTCCCATTTTTCGCAGTGTTATCCAGAATTTGTTATGATCTACACAGTTGCCTTTGTGTAGTCGGTAAAACACCGGTAAACATTTTCTGTTCTTCTGTTTTCAGCCAAGATCCGTCTGATAATAGCATACTATGGCCTCTTCTAACCCTGGCTTTAATTGCTGGTAGCTACCTGTTAGTGTACTGCTGCAGCTGTCTTTGAGTTATCGTTAGGAAAAAATCTTACTTGCATGTGATATTAGTGATATTGTTCCAGAATTTCCACGTTCTGTTGGATCACCTTTCTTTGGAATGGGCACAGACAAAAATTTCTTCTAGTCATTTGGCCAGGTAGCTATCTTCATATTTCTTGGCATAGGTCAGTGAGCACCCCCAGCATTGCATCCATTTGTTGAAACATTTCATTTGATATTCTCTTCATTCCTTTTTGTTTTTTGACAGTGCTTGCATTACATTTTAGACTTCGTCCTTGGCTAATATCAGTTCTAGATCATAGGCTGCATTCTGAAATTGTTGCATGTTGTCGAGTTCTTTTTGATACAGTGACTGTGTATTCCTTCTATCTTCTTTTGATACTTGCTGTGTCCTCCAGTATTTTGCCAACACCCTCTGCTGCCATCAAGTTGATTCTGAACTCATAGTGATCCTGTAGGATTTCCAAGGCTGTAAACCTGTACAAAAGCAGTCTGCCATTATCTTTCTCTTGTGGAGCTGCTGTGAATTTCAAACTGCCAGCCTTTCGGTTAGCAGTTGATCATTGTAACCACTGCTCCACTAGGACTTCCTATTTTGCCCATAGCATCCTTCAGTATTGCAACATGAGGCTGGAATTTTTTCTTCAGTTCTTTCAATGTGAGATATACTGAAGGTTTTCTAACTTCATGTATTTCCACATTTTATTGTAATAGTTTTGTCTCTTCAAGCTGCCCCTTGAAATTTTCTTTCACCTCTTTTATCTCATCATTTTATTGGTTCTCTTTAGTTACTCTATATTGAAGAGCAAGTTTTATAGTCTCTTCTGATGCCTTTTTTTTGGTCATTTTTTTCTCCTGTCTTCTGTCTTTTTAGTGATCTTTTGCCTTCTTCATGTGTGATGTCCTTGGTATCATCCCACAACTTGTTTGGTGTTTGGTCGTTAGCCATCATGACCATTATTCAAATCTGTGCATCAGCTGCTATTGCCAAAGATGATCAGCTTCTGCAGTCTGAAACTGATCAAACATGCAGTCAGGATACATTGATAATTACTGGTGATGGGAGTATGAAAGCTGGAAACAGAAAAAGGATTAGTAGTTGGAAAATACAGCTTTAGTGCAAGAAATGAATATTGCCTGATAGAATTTTGCAAGGCCCATGACTTAGTCACTAACAGTACCACTAGTCAGCAACATTAAGGGTGACCATATATGTGGACTTCTCTAGATGAAGTACACAAGAGTCAAATTGATTACATCAGTGGAAAGAGAGGATGGAGAAGCTTAATGTCAGAATGCAGAACAGAATTGCTTGTAGGCAAGTTCAAGCTGAAGCTGAAGAAAATTAAAACAAGTCCATGAGAGCCCAAAATACAACCTTGAGTATTTCCCACCTGAATTTAGTGATTATCTCAAGAATATATGTAATACATTGAATTTATCTCCAATAAACATATTAAATTGCACTAGCATGTTTCTTTCCTTTTAGTTGTAGTCAACTTGCTATAGTTAATACTAACATTTCCTTTCCAGTCAGATTGGAACAGCTATATTATTATTTGAAAATAATGAAAATGAATTAATAATTTGTAAGTATCTTTCAGCATGGCATCTGCAGGGGTGAAGAGAAAAGTAGATCTTAGATGGTGTTAATATTAGGGAACATGATAGAAGGTGGGTTTGAGGTTCTTCCTCACATTGATTCAGGTCTTATGATTCTTTACTAATATTGTATGTTATCTTGGTTACCTTTTTCCCCTTCCATCCTGTTTTTGCCAAAACTTGAAGTAGAACATACACTATATGTGTTGGATAGCTAAAAAAATGATTTAAAACCTTGGCTTGAAATTTCAGAATTACGAGTCTTGAATAGTGATTTTAGAGTATCCCCACTTTTCTAGCTTTTCAGGCTTAAAGTTTCATCTCTAAGTGCTTGAGACTGCTTATTCCTTGGTGTTCTGCTGTACCCATTTGGTAAACCTTTCATTCATGCAAAGAGCCTGCTGTTTTCAGAGGACTAAGTTGGGATGGATGAGGCAGTTTTAAATAGGTGCACATGTAGTCAATTTGGAGATTTCTGTGTTTATCGCCCGTATAAATGAGATGTCAGCACATTTCTGCTAACAGTTCCACAAGTTTGTTGGCAAGAAGTAGCAGTGGGGCCTTTTCCAGAGAGTTTTTGCTTTTAAAATTTTTGCTGTTGTCTTAATCTTGTAGAATTCTGGTAATATTAAAAACATAGTATCGATACAGCTTTTTAGAGAGACTTTTTACAATGTGAAATGATCTGTGCTACTGGGTTTATCTATTTTAACTTAAAAGAAAAATCCTTAATGTGGTGCCTTCTTGGAAACAACTGCTAAAAGGAAGGCAGAATTTGAGTTGGGCCATCAGGTAATCCCAGTTCTGACACTGATTCTCCTTGTGATATTTTGACCTCAGTTTCCTCAAGCCAAACATGAGGGGGCTATAAAGATGATCTGTAATTATTTTTCCCATTTCAGCATATAATGCATTCTTACTGTTCTTTCTGATAAGAAAGCATGGAGCAGGCAAGGGATGGCAACTAGTAGTGAGATCTTAGTGAGTGGACTGTGTTTGTTCTTTATACACTTGTGTTTGTTCTTCATACGCTTGTGTATTTTGGCACACTTTACTATGGATTAGCAATTTTTTTTTTCCCCAGCCATATGAAATTACTTGTTAATCATTGGGAAAAGGTCTTTGCTAAGAAGTCTCTCTGTTGAGTAGTATATGTCTTAATCATAGGGAAAAATTCTTGACTGTGCCCCTGGGTGTAAGGAGATGGGTACAGAAATAAAATTGTGTGGCATTTTGTGGTACGGTTTTGCATCAGAGTGCAGTGTAGTGTAAAGTTAGACTTGAATGACTTATATTTATTATTTCGTTTCAAAGGGCGTATACCTTAATTGCTTATTTTACATCTTAACAATTTGTGTTCAAGTACTAACTCATTTGTCGTATATGTATTTTGAAGGGTATCAAGAAGAAACTTGTATTTGATTGTGAAATTTCTGTTTGATAACTGTATATCAGGAAAAATTAGGACAGTGCTTTCTCTGAATGTATAGATAGAAAGTTTATGAATACGTTATCTTACCTATGGTAATGTCTGAGTAGTTTGCCACTTTGTGTTCCCAGTGCTGTCAACACTAATTTGGATGCTTAATACCTCTCAGGAGTCCCTGGATGATACAAATGGTTCACATGCTCAGCTGCTACGGGGAAAGTTTGGTTGGAGGCTTTGGGTCCATCGAGAGATGTCCCTGGAGGAAGGCCGGTGACCTACTTCTGAAAAAAGGAGCCCTTGAAAACTCTGTGGAACACAGTTCACATGAGACTGCCCTGAGTCAGAATGGACGTAATGGCAACTGGTTAATACCTCTTGCTTAGAACATTTCAATAGCATGTAGACTATTCTTTTCTTTAGGATTAGCAGTTGTTTTTTTATCCCAACCATATAAAATTACTTGTTAATCATTGGAAAAAGGTCTTTGCTAAGAAGTTTCTTATTATGTAATATATGTCTTAATCATAGGGAAAAATTCTTTACTGTGCCCCTGGGTGTAAGGGGATGGGTGCTGAAATAAAGTTGTGTGACATTTTGTGGTACAGTTTTGCATCAGAGAGAGTGCTCGGTAAACTTAGACTTGAATGCCATGTCTTTATTATTATTATTTAGTTTCCCTTGCTAAGCCACCTCTTAACATACACTCCTTCCAGTTTGCTTCTGAAATGCACTTCTGATTATGTCACTCCCATCTGTGCCTAATTAAGTGAACTTAACCAACTCTAGGGGGAAACCTTGGTGGCGTAGTGGTTAAGTGTTGCATCTGCTAACTGAAAGGGCAGCAGGTCGAATCTGCCAAGCACTCCTTGGAAACTCTTTGAGGCAGTTCTATCCCTTCCTGTAGGGTTGCTGTGAGTAAGAATCTACTTGACTGCAGTGGGTTTGGTTTTTGGTAGTTACTCTGGGATTCAAAGCTCTGTATAGTGTGACACTAGTCCACCTCTCCAGCCTTAATCTCTCACTTTTACCATGTGTACGTATAGAGCCCTGCTGGCTCACTGGTTAAGTACTCAGCTATTAACTGGTGATTCAAACTCACCCAGCAACTCCATAGGACAAAGACCTGGCCCGTCTGCTTCTGTGAAAATTACAGCCAAGAAAAGCCTGTAGTGCAGTTCTGCTCTGTCACTTGGGGTTTCTGTGGGGTGGAATCTATTCAGTGGCAACTAACAATAGCAACTACAATAACAGCAGCATTTATCTGTATGACCGTGCATGTACTTGCTATTTCCTGTACTTGTCTCATGCTTTCCCATCCCTGTTCTTTAGCTTATGTTGTTACATTTGCTTGGAATGTAGACATTTGCTGGGCTTATCTCTACTGAAATAGGGTCTTTCAGGATACATTTAAAATATGCTTTTTTGTAACCTTTGTTGTTTCAGAAAACCATGCCTGCAAACAAATGAGTGTAATTATGCCTTTCTTTGGCTCCCTGTGTAGCATTTGTTACTAATGTAGTATTTATTCTACAGAGCTTTGTTCTATTCCATTAAAATATGAAGTTTTCTGTACTGCAAGATTAAAAGCTTTAAAGTCTGGGTTGTACTGATTTTTAATCATCTACAATGCTGTCCACATGATAGGTACTCGGTACATTCATAAGAAATTGAATTTTTGAATTGTAAAGCATTCAGAAGGCCTTAAAAATTAGTATAAAACAAATGGATAGCATCTGTATGTGACACAGTCAACCATCCATTTAATATTTAGGAGCAGGTTGGCCTAATTATTAAACTTATGTCCTTTTATAAAAACTGAGTATATAGAGATATTTAATGCTATTGTAGGTGCAGTGTTGTCTGGATAGATGAAAAAAGTACTATCTGATTTATTTTGTGCTTCCTAGATGGTTTCATTTCTACTATGATGGTATACATAGTATATCCTTATTTTGGGGATACAACATTATTCTGTTACTAGATATGGCTCAAATGTTCTGGCCTGAACAGAAGGGGATCAAGAGAGGGAGAGAGAGATGGATAGGTATAAAGTGTGTGCTCTAGATCGCTCACCTTAAGAAAGAGGCAATTTTGGAAGTGGTTAACTAGCTATGGTTTTCTCTTGAGTGGCTGGTACTCTCAAGGTTTAACGGGATAACTGGTTTTCAAGATAGTTATGGCTAAGGAGTAGGAAAAAGGATATTTCATTTTAATATTCTAGGGGAAAACAGCTTTCCCCTCTCACTGATTAGGGGAAAACAGCTTTCCCCTCTCACTGATCTATATGACATTGGAAGTTGCTTATTTTCTAGGTAGACACTGAACCTGCTTCTAGATTAGGAAATTCGTAAGGCTGTCATGATACGTCAGAGGGTAGCAAATTAAGCCTGCAGTTTTGTTAATAGCTAGTTATCATCACACTCGCCGCCCCTCCATTCTTTTGGTTTCTTGGAGGAGAGGGTTCCCATGTGGTACTGTACTTGCCAGAATCCTGTGTTTACCTATTGTCCTTTATCTTTCGAGGCTGGTCATTGTCAGAGCTGATTGGGACTTTTTATATCCTTAGTTATTCTCTTTTGATTGAGGTTGTCAGTAGTTAGTGTAAATTTTACCGTTTATTATGGAATCGTTAAGCTATTAGTGCTAAAAAGACTCAGACATAATATATACTAAAATATCTTACATAGACTGTTTTTCAAGAGAGTGGGATTCTGTATCCCTGGCTGTGACCCACTTTCTCATTCTCTGGCCTGCATAACAGAATTTCTCCTACTGAATGCTAATGGCTTGTTCTTTGTAAACAGAAGATGATGCTACTGCTTCATGGTCAGCAGGACATAGGTTTTTGAGTTCTTTTTTTAGAAGTAGGAGGTATATGTGCTCAACTGCAGTTGAGCACAGAAGTTATTACGGTAATACAGTTCTTTGGTGGTGTGTGCAGTCATGTAGCTCTCAAAAAGGTTTTGTTTTGGAGGGTCTGAACTGAAGTTGTAATTGGTCCATGGTCTCATTAGCAGAAAGTTACGATTAACTCATCTGATCAGCTTGGGTAAAATCATGGTGACTAGTTAACTGGATTGTTAAACCTTTGGGAATTTTTTCTCCTTTAGAAAAATACTGTTTATGTAGTCCAAATGAGCAATTAAAAAGGGCTCAATCCAATTTTGTGATTTTTTCATTCAGTGGAAGTAATGGTTAAAGATTTTATGCCTTTCTACCTGTAAAAACAGCATAGGGACAGTGTCTGATGTTCAACCCCATGAGGCGGGTGGAGAACCAAAATTGATAGTGCCAGGCTGATTCCCACAAGGTAGAGGCCAGACAAGTCTGTCTCTGCTATCTTTAATTGTTTTGACACCAACTGTCACTCCCACAGAACTGTATTTCTCTACTGGGTTCTGTAATTAAGTCATTGCAGTGGTTATATAGAACTGAGACCATACTCACAATTAAGAGTTTATGAGGGATGTAACAGGTTACACTTTAGGCTCAGGAACACTCAAGGATATTGTTCTTCCATTAGGACAGCCTCTTCCCAGCCATGCTCATAGGTATCACTCCCTGGGCCTCAGTCTCTGCCTAAAGGCACTTGGCTTTCTCACTCCTGGGAAGCCCACTGAGCCATCTCCTGCCCCTCTCTCCTTGCTTGGTGGTGGTGGGCTATTCTCCTTCTTGCCTCTGGGTGGCTCATTTCAAGCTCAGTTGGATTGTAAAACAGACCAGTCCCTTTTGTGGGCCACAATTACCTGGTCCCACAGTTCCACTCAGTCATCTGGTGGGAGTTATAATGGCTAGAAAGGCCACAACACTACCTCACTGAACGAGGAACTTTAGAAACCTTGAAAATCCAAGAATTTTTAGCAGAATGTTTGTATATGGTATTTTGCTTATAGTACTATATTCATAAGGAATATTGTGAGTTTACAAGGTGTTGTATGAAACCATACTGACCCGTGATGGCTCAGTGGTCAAAATGCTTAGCTTTTAACTTAAAAGAAAGCCACGCTACAGGGGAAAAGACCTCACGGTCTTCTCTTGTAAAGAGTATAGCCTAGGAAACCCTATGGGGTAATTCTATCGTGTCCTGTAGTGTCACTGTGAGTCCAAATTGACTTCACAGCATGCATATGAATCCACAGTGTTCAAAGTTGGATGTGACTAATTTGCCATGAATTTTTTGTATGAGAGGCTGATGTTTATAGAGATTCAGCATTCGAAGTACTATCATTTGTTCTCACCTTAGAGTGGTTAGCTGCTAATAAGTCAGTTCTGAGTCGCTAAGTCAGTTCTGAGTCGCTAAGTCAGTTCTAAGTCTTGGTGACTTATGTGTGCAGAGTCAAACAGTGCTCCACAGGTTGTTTTTTTTTTCCGCTCTCCCTAGATTTTTTTTTAGTTGTTATTGTTGAGAATATACACATTAAAACATACACCAATACAGCAATTTCTACATGTACAGTTCAGTGACACGGATTACATTTTGTGAGTTGTGCAGGCATTCTCACCCTACTTTTCTGAGTTGTTTCTCCCACATTAACATAAACTCACTTCCTGCAGAGGTTTCTATCTAAGCTTTCAAGTTGCTGTTGTCAGTTTGATCCTGTATAGGTGGTTTTTAAAACAGCCTAATGCTTACAGGAGACCTTCATCATTAGTTAAGCTTAACTATTAGGTTTTAGGATGACTTCAGGGGATATTTTGTTTTAAGGTATAAACATTGCATCAGGGCAGTAGTTTTAGAGGTTCATCTACCTTGTATGGCTCTAGAAAGTCTAGAGTGCATGAGAATTTGAAATTCTGTTTTGTAATTTCCTTCCCTTCATCGGGCATCTTCTGTGGAGTCTTTGATCAAAATGTTCAGTAATGGTACCTGGGCACCATCTAGTTCTTCTGGGCTCACAACAAAGGGGCACTTGTTCATGTAGATAGTTAGCCACCCGTTTGAAATTAGCCACCCATTCAATTTCCTCCTCCTGTTCTCAGCTCTTCTTCCCCTGTAGCTCCGGGTGGATAGAGACCAATTGTAACATCCTGGATGTCACATCTTAGATACTTGCAAGTTTTTAGGACTCAACACATTGTGCAGTGAACTAGGAAGTAGAGCAAAGCATTAAACACATTATTAGGCCACTTAACTGGGATGTACTGTGAAACCTTAACCCCAAACCCCCAAAATCAGCAGCCACATCCCATGAGACGTTGTTATACATTAGCAGCCTCAGCAGCTACTCCCTGTGTTTTACTTATTTATTTAGATCATTATTTTAAATGTGGGATGACTTTTGCCAATTCAACTTTTACAAGTGGCAACTTATCGACAGCAATTACAGTAATCGACTTTGCAACTCTCCCCTTAATCCATGCAGTTTTCGCATTACTGTCCACTTCATTTTTTGCCCTCACGTTCACCCCTGGTGGTTGTTAAGAGTACTGTGGGAGCGGGAGTAGTTGATGTTTGAAATGATGGAGTGGCACAGCAGTTGGAAGAGCTGGACATTTGAGATATCTTTCGTTTCAGCTTTGTGCTGATCCTTACAAAAGAAATTATTTAGTTGGTCTCCATTAATTTACCTTGTAAATGAGGTCATAGAATATTTGTCCTTTAGTGATTGGCTTATTTCTCTTAGTGTATTCAAGCTGCATCCATACTATAGCATGTATCAAGACTTCATTGTTCCTGCTGGCTGGGTAGTATTTGGTTGTTTGTGTATACAACATTTTGTTTATCCATTCGTCTATTGATGAGCATTTAAGTTGTTTCTACTTTTTGGCTACTGTGAATAGTGCTATAGTGAACGTTGGTGTATAAGTCACTTTTTGAGTTTCTGCTTTCAAGTCTTTGGAGGTATATCTAGGAGTATAATTGCTAGGTCATACAGTAATTCTATTTTTAGTTTTTTGAGGACCACTACGCTACCGCAACAGCTGTACCATTTGTATTCCTACCAGGAGTAGATAACAATTCTGATTTCCTCATATCTTCACCAACATTTGTTTTTTTTTCCTTTAAATCTTAGGTATCTTAGAGGGAGTGCAATGGTACCTCATTGTGGCTTTGATTTGCATCTCTGATGGCTAACAATGCTAAACATCTTTTCATGTGTTTGGTGGTCATTTGAATGTCCTGTTTGTTGTGTTGACTATTCAGGTGCATTGTCCATTTTGTGATTGGATTGTCTTTTTGATGTTAAGTCATCTAAGTTTTATATGTATCTTGGTTATTAGAATCTTTGGACATGTGGTTTCTGAAGATATTCTCCCAGTTTGTAGCTTGTCTTTTCACTTTTTTTGGTTAATAGTTTTAGGGAACGTGTAGGTCAATTGGCATGAAAAAGTTTTTTTTAAGAAAATCTTATGTAGCTCACGGGTCTTAAAAGCTAGCAAGTAGCTATCTAAGAAGTGTCAGTTGATCTCAGTCTACCCGGAGCAGAGGAGAATGGAGGACGTCGAAGACATAAGGAAAATATGAGATCAAGAAACAATAGGGGCCACATAATCTAGAGACTATATCAGCATTAAACTAGAACTAGATGGTGATCCACCATTGCCAGTGACTGCCTTGACAGGGAACACAGCAAAGAGTTCCTGACAAAGCAGGAGAAAAATGGGGTTCAGAACTCAAACCCTATTAAAAAGACCAGACTTGATGGTCCATCAGACAGGAGAGTCCCTGGAAGACATAGCTGTGGACTGTCCATGGTAGGCCAGACAGAACTGAAGCTGTTCTTGAAGCTGACTTGTCGGATGAAGATTAGACTGGACTATAAGACATAAAATGATAATAGAGAAGATTGTGCTTCTTGGCTTAAGTAGATACAGGAAACCAACTGGGCAGCTCCTGTCCAGAGGTGAGGTTAGAGGACAGAGGGGGACAGGAGCTGGTTGAATGGACACGGGAAACACAGATGGAAAGGGGGAATGTGCTACACAGTGTGGGGAGAACATTTAGAGTTACATAGCAATTCGAGTGTAAGTTTTTGCATAACAGATTGACTTGGATTGTAGACATTCACATGAAGCAAAATAAAATGTTAAAAATGAAAACTAAAAATCCTTTGGTGAACCAGAGTTTTTAAATTTTTATGAAGTCCCAATTGTATAGTCTTTTGTTGCTTACAGTTTGCCAGGGCGTTCTTCCAAGGTGCCTCTGGGTAAGTGTGAACCACAGTTCTTTGGCTGGTAGTTGGTCTGTAACCACTTGCACCACCTAGGGACTATTTGAGAAACCCTGTGGCCATAGTGGTTAAGTATAATCAAGACGTCGGCAGTTCATATCTACCAGGTGCTCCTTGAAAAACTATGGGGGCAGTTCTGGTTTGTACCTGGACACACAATAGAGCAGTTCTACCCTGCCCTATGGGGTCAATATGAGTCAGAAATGATGTCAGTGGATTAGGAACCTGAAGAGTTGTTAACTTCAACTCTCTCAGTAGCACCATGGAAGAAGGGCGTGGCAATCTGCCTCTGTAAACATTATAGCCAAGAAAACCCTCTGTTCTACTGTGTAACACATGGGGTCACCATCAGGCAGGTTTTTTGTTTGTTTGTTTGAGGAGTCTGAGGAGTCCCTGGATGCAAATGGTGAGTGTGCGTGCTTGCTAACTGAAAAATGGGAAGTTCAAGTTCACCAAGAGGTACTTTGGAAGAAAGATCTGGTTATCTACTTTCTGAAAAATCAGCCATTGAAAATCTTTTGGAGGACAGTTCTATTCGGACACACATGAGATCTGCTTGAGTCAGGTTGACTCACTGGTAGCTGGAGTCTGAGGTGGGAATGGTGTTCCCAAACAGTTTTGGGGTGAACTTCGAAGTAAGTTTCCTACTTTGTGCTTAGTCCTAAGACCGTCAAACTACCTGCAGCAAATGCTGTTTGAGCCAGGAAGTCAGGATTAATTTAAAATTTTAAAATCTCAGATTCCCGCCAAAGTAGTCTCATGTTTCAGTCTCGAGTGGACCAGCCATAAGTGAAGTAAAATATTTGTGAATTGTTAAGTAACATGAAATTGTGTTGGCTTGGTCTTCTGGTATAGCAGTATTTAGGATCTGTTCCTTGTTCAAAATTCTGGGAACTTTAAGGCTTGGAGTCTGATGTGCTGTGATATCAAATCCCTGTTTGCATTTTATTGAACAAATTTATGCTACATTTGTTCAAAGTTATAAGTGAGGAAAAAGGTTTGTTTTATTAGATCATAACACAAAGTTTAAACCTGGGATACCTTGGTAGTGAAAAAGATTCCTATGGCAGTTCCTTAAAAATGACGTGACATTACTTCTGTGATAACGTTTGGCGTATGTTTATACAAATTCTAGTGAAAATAGCTAGAATAGTACTTGATGAATGATTCAAAAACACTAGAAAAAATTAAAAAAAATTTTTTTAAATCAAATTAGGGAATTACTCCACACTATTAAGAAGCTTTCATGTGGTATTTGTATTTCTTTAAGTAAAGATAACTTTCTTTGTAAGCCGGTGAGTCTCTAGTGTCTGTCTCTCCTTTTCTTTCAGCATTTGAAGCTGTTAGTGTTCATAATCTTAATCGATCTTTTCCCTCTTAAACACCGTTTCCACCAGTTACCTGCTTTTTCTTCTTGTTTTCCACTTCTCCTATTTTCATACTTAACATGTTTGATTTCTTGCTCAGCATGTGAGTCTCTTTTATCTTAAAAGACAAACAGAAACAAACATAAAACTGCTCTTTGATCTTTCATGTCTCTTTCCTTCATTAGTTGGCGTTCTTGGGAATAAAAAAGCTTCAGTAATGATTCTCCAAGTGTGGTCTGTAGACTTACTGTGGACCCCCAAGGTCTTGTTTAAGGGGTATGGTAGGTCAAAAACTGCTTTTGTAATAACACCTCTAACACCCTGAACTATGAGTATTCATTCAGGCTTGGGTGTTTGGCAGACATTTTCCTAAAAACAAAACAGTGAAGTGAACCTGTCACTACAAGGGTAACAACTGGCAGGATTTGTTATTAGCAAGAGAATTCGAGTTTCCAAATGAGCAGTGAAATTTTGAAAACTTGCGTTTGCTGCTGTCACCTTGCTAGCATCACATTACTTAAATTTTTTTTTTTATTATGATAGAATGAAAATGTACATTCCCATATAAATTTGCATGCCCATCTATATGCAGCGCCCACTGCTCTCCCTGCCTGGTGACAGCACACTCTTCCTCTTGGCTCCATACATGTCTTATCCTCCAAACAATCTCCTA
This sequence comes from Heterohyrax brucei, assembly GCA_028571685.1. Lineage (NCBI taxonomy): Eukaryota > Metazoa > Chordata > Mammalia > Hyracoidea > Procaviidae > Heterohyrax > Heterohyrax brucei. The sequence goes on along the minus strand of CM053143.1, from coordinate 112,267,321 downwards.
TCCCCTCCTCTCCACCCACTCCCCCACCTCCAGTAAGAGGTCAGCAGGACGACATCCTATAGATGCATAGAACCACAAAGTGTACACATGATATGGTTACTCTGTGTTGCCAAGTCCAGTCTGTTGCTGTCCAAAGAGTTGACCTCCATTATGATTTATGGACAGGGGCAGCATCAGGGCTAGAGACCATGCTCAAAGATTTTTCTGATAGGTGATAGACAATGTTACTGAAGGGGATTTCTTTTTTTTTTTTTTTTTAATATTGAGTAATGAAAGATCTGTATAACTCAGTAGCCGGTATCTTCTGACTGCATGATGTTTCACATTTATCCATGGATAACAAAATTGATTCAAAATACAGGATGGACCAATGGGTATTAATGTAAAGTGTGAAAAAATTCAGTTATGTGGTTTTATGTCACATGACAACTAACCTTTAGGAAGCTACTAATGGTGATGTTTTGCTGTAGTGACAAGGAAAAAGATAGTCACTTGGGTAAAACCAAACACATTACCCTTGAGTCAGTTCTGATTCATATCAACCCTAGAGGGTAAGGTAGAATTGCTCCATAAAGTTTCCAGAGAGCAATAGATGGATTCAAACTGCTGACCCTCTTGCTTGGTAGCCATAGCTGTTAACCACACTGTATCACCAGGGCCTTGAAATAGCATTACCTTTCCATGTACATATCCATATAAGGCTGGGTTTTCTTCATGTGCTTCATTTAGTCTAAACAGCCTATCAGCTGACATACTGCAGAAGCAGGTGTGAGAATCCAACACTGTTCTATTAAGTCAGATATTAAAGAGCTTTACCAAAATGTGTAACAGTGCCACTCATTTCCATAAGTCTATTTTTCTTTTGAAAAACAGTTATCTTTCATAAAAATATTATTTATGTTAGCATGTAATCAGTTTTTATAGAATCTGTATCTGCTGTTTTCATTGCTAGTATGGTAAACGGAGAGTGGCATAGCACACATAAACAAAAGCTTTCAAGGATCTTCAATAATTTTTAAGAATGTAAAGTGTTCCTGAGGCCGAAAGTTTTGAGAATTGCTGGATCTACAGTGTATATGGTCCAATAAAGTTGTCTAATGTAATAGCCATGAGCATATATGGCATTGAGCATTTAGAAATGTGACTAGTCTGAACTGAGAAGTAAATTAAGTGTGTTAGAGATCAAAGCCTTAATGTGTTTTTTGGCTGGTTACATGTTGAATGATGTATTTTGTATATATTGAATTAAAATGTGTTTTAATTCAATATGTACAAGATTTCACTGGTTTTTATCTTTTTGTGTGGCCACTGAAAATTTAAAATGACACATGTGGCTCACATTTTACTGGATGTATATTGAACAGTGCTGGTCTGCGGGGTATAGTTTATTGTGTGGAGGTCTTCATGGCCATTTGGGAAGTCTGACAGTTCTGATGATAGCGGCTTAGGCTGGTGAGAACATCTGATCTCAAGAGGATTGTGTTTCTTGTTTCTTTGGGAACTTGGAAGATCTGGGCTGTGGCCTGTCCCAGACCTCACCCTGTGTGTCTCTTGATTTGTTTGTATCTTTTTTGGTTGTAGTAAGTATCTAGTTGTAAGTAAGCTATACTTTGTGAGACTCTGTGAGTCCTTCCAGCAAATGGTTGAGCCTAAAAGGACAACAAGAAGGCATTGGGGGCTAGCATCTGCCTACTTGGCAGCCTAAAAGACTATGTCCCTCTGACTTGTGAGCTCTGACCTCTGACTTCAGGGACTAAGACCTGCAGAAGGGCTATAGGAACAGCATGTCTGAAGGACGATGTCCGTCTAATTTGTGTATTCTGTCTGAGGGCTGGGTGGCTAGGGTTGGAGGAAGAGTGTTGCTTGGGTGGCTGGCAGCGAGGATGGAGAAGTGGGAAAAGTCAGAGCTGGATCAGTCTCCAATACTTTGGAGATTGTATTAACACCGATCTTTACTACAGTTGACGGTGAAGGTAGGATTTACCTACTTGGCCCCCTGCTTAGCACAGTGTTCCATGTATGAGTCAGATTACACCTTTTTCTGGATTGCCTGTTTCTTTGAGAATCTCTTGAAAACTATTTAGACCCTTAGGACAATTTACACATAATTCATGCATATGATTTTAAAAGCTGTGTTACACGTTTTGATTTCTTATGACGTTTACACTGTAAAAATGATATTCAAGATTTTGTATTTTAGTAATTTAGAAGTCTTTCATAGGGCCATATGTGATACAATCAGCATGAAAATATTAGGAAATTAAGTGTATATAGAGAATTTATGTTTCTACATACATACAAATACTTGTTTCGTTGTTGGACAGATTCTGGTGTTGATTCAAGATTGTGTGTGGGTGTGTATTTAAGCATTATATACAAGCTTTTTTTCTTCCTCAGTTTGAGTAATTTTTCTATCAAAAATATATAAAGTATTGGGAAGGCTGTGTCTGGTCTTATATCTGAATATCAAGAATTCGACCGGAGCTTCTCCACTTAGATGCTGTGGTCACTATTGTGCCACAGGTGGATTACCGGTATGCTAAAATCATGACTCCGAAGCCCTGAAAGTGGCCAGGTCGTGGTTAAAGGCCCCTGTCAGTCAGTTGTCAACTCAGACTGAAAGCAGCTCATTTATTAGTGGGCCACGCAAGTACAGTATTTGGAAAGCATTGAGTGAATAATAACTGGATGATTTCGTATTAGTGAGATAATTACAAGTTTAGTCAGTGGAACGTGAAGCCCAGGAACTTAGTGAGGAGGGTGTGTTTTGTGCCACCTAATCAGAAAAAACAAAAAAACCCAAACTCGTTGGGGTTGAGTCCATTCTGACTCACAGTGACATGGTAGGACATAGTAGTATTGCCCCTTAGAGTTTTCAAGGAGCGCCTGGTGGATGCAGCTGCCAACCTTTTGGTTAGCAGCCTAGCCCAGGCCTCATAAATCAGGACGTAGATTAGGCTGTCTTTGAAAGAGGGGAGTGACACAGATTAGGCTTTCAGCTTGAAAATTTTATTTATATTTAGTAACAGCAAGATAAACCTGTTTGGAACACATTGTAGAGTGTGCTTTTCTTTAGTCAGAATGTTTAAATATGTATCTGTTTTCTCACCTAAGGTTTTGGTATCAGGCCTTGAAGTTATAGATACTGCCTCTCTTCTGATACTTGGGCTCTCCGCTGATGGTTTTCTCAGTAGTCCCTCCCTCCTCCCCCTTCTGAAGTAATTACAGAAGGCACTGTGTTTACTTGGCACACTTGAGAGGGTTATACAAAGTGCCTGTATAAGCATCCACTTGTTAGGGCTAGTCTAGTTTTGAAGGATAGTGCCAAGACACATTAACATGCTGTATAATTTATAACTAACCTGATTTAAAAAACAAACAAAAAAAATGTTTATCCATACTGCTTTCCTATCCCTGACTTGGACTGCAGGAATTAATGTGCTTTCTAATCACCTTGCATATATATTAAAGCAGTACAGTCATCAATGGTTTTTGTTTGTTAGCCATGAGCTGTCATTTATAATTTTACTTCTGTTTAAATAACTGGAATGCAGTTCTGTGTGCAAGCTTCCAGGGTTACTGTAGCTTCATTTCTGTGTGCTCTCCAATGTACTCTTGCATTTTAGCCTACTCCTGTGATTGTGGTTAAGCACTTAGTTGCTAAACAGTTGGCAGTTCAAATCCATCAACTGCTCCTTCAAAATCCAATAGAACAGTTGTTCTCTCTTCTGTAGGATTGATATGAGCCTTCATTGACTTTGTGGCAGTGGGGGTGGTGTTTTCAGTTTTTCTATGATAATTTAAGGTTTCTAATTCAAAGGGCGTAAACTACAGTGTAAACTGCATTGCTTACTAGTTTAAGCAGTGATCTTCAAACCTTTGAAACAGACTGTTTTCATATAATAAAAATAGAATTTTACAAAGTAGACATCTGAAATAATGATGAGCTTAATTCATTTGCTTTTGGACTTTGGCTTGAATTGCTTTGTTTACTTACAAACCAACCAAACTTATTGCTGTTGAGTTCATTCTGACTCACAGCCACCTTACAGGATGGAGTAGAATTGCCCCGTAGAGTTTCGAAGGAGCAGCTAGTGGATTCAAACTGCTGACCTTTTCGTTATCAGTGAGCTGTTAACCATTGCACCACCAAGGCTTCTGTTTATGTATGAGGAGTATCTAAATGAAATAAATGCTAACCTTGGGTTCATGTAAAGTTTTTGGAGGATAAGTAAACTTGAAAAAAAAAATCAGAAAAACTTTTTTCAATATATTTCAAAACGTGGTTTTTAAGAGTTTCTTTTGGTATCTTTTCCCTAATAGCAGTTGTTCAAAATATTTTCTGATAGAGTGAAAACATTCTAAAATGCTCAGTGAACTTGTCTTCATTTGTCTGATATTAGTGTTTTACCTGTACTTTTATTCCCTTAGTCTTTCATGTGATGGGTAACGTTCAGAAACACAAATTTACCAAATTTCTATGTCTAAGGTCTAACTTTTTGCGTCTGTGGTAGATGTGGTATCACATTTGTAAAATATATTTCCTCTTGGATACTCTCTGGTGCTCCACTTTTTAAAAGATAAACTTATCTTTTGACCAAACTACTGTGTTTGTCTTTGTTGAAGGGGAGAGGCTCATTCCTAGTCACTAAAGAGGAAAACCAGAGATTCACTTGTTATCTTTTTTCTGTAATACATTTTTTAAATTATTGGTTGGATTGTTAAAATAGCTGTGTGTCTGTATGTACAATGTCATAAGTAATAGAGGAATAACTTTATTGTATAGTCATGTACTGTGTAACATCCATTCAGGCAGTAGCCAACTGCTTATCTTTGTGGTCTCATAAAGTTGTAACAGAGTTCAGAAATCCCAATCAGAAAACACATGCAGCTGAGGTAACTGGACGTAGCGTCCACAACAACTTGCTGTGTAAAGCACATGTCACAGCTTATGTCTCTGTATATAAAGTGATTGTGCTGCTGTGTGTATAATGGTACAGTTAAAAAAGAAAAGAAACAACCAACAAAAAAACCCCAAACCCACTGCTGTTGAATTGATTTCAACTCTTACTCACCCTGTAAAACAGGTAGAACTGCTCCATAGTGTTTCCAGGGAATGCCTGGTGGATTTGAACTGCCGACCTTTTACACTAACAGGGTTTCCAGTGGAGCAGTAGAGGGAGGTTATAAGCCCCATCAAATATTACAGTGTTTATACAATATCAAGTCACATAATGTCATCCTATTTCACAAAACCTATTGTGGACATTAAGCAACAACACATGACTATAAAATAGTTAAGCCGTATGTACCAATTGCCATCTAGCTGATTCCTTCTCATAGCTAGTGACCTTATTGGGCAGAGTGGGACTGCCCCATAGGGTTTCCAGAGAATGCCTGGTGGATTTGAACTGCTAGGCTTTTTGTTTATAACTGAACTCTAAACCATTATGGTACCAGCTTCATCCTAAACCATGCAGATAGGCAAAACTTCCTCTTCATACTTACCTCTTGTTCCATTCCCTGTTATTAACAGTCATTGTTTGTCCTTCTGAGACTTTTTTCCTTGTCCTGAAATCATTTTGTATCCTGTCTGTCCTGGATTGAATGGTGTTCCCCCAAAAAATGTGTGTGGAAATTTGTCTGGGCCATGATTCCTGGTGTGGTATATGCTGTATATTTTGCCCCTATGATGTTAATGAGGGAGGGTGGGCAGCAGTTGAGTTGGTGGGGCTGGCATCAAAAAAGCAGCACTGAGAGCAGAGTGCATCCTTCATACCTGAGGTTCCTATGCTGAGATGCTGTCAGCAAAGACAGACTGATGCAACACAAAGGCCTTGCTCCAGTGCTCAAAGACAGTGTGTTCTTTTGGAGCGGGCATTCTGAATTTGGGCTTGTAGCCTACTGGACTGTGTGAGAATGAAGTTCTCTTTGTTAAAGTCATCCACTTGTGGTATTTCTGTTAGAGCAGTAGCAGATGACCAAGACACCATCTCTGTCCCCCTTTCAGGTTCTTGAAACACAGCCTACTATAATTTTTATTATTTTCTACTTTGGACATACTAGATTCTTTGTTCTCTATTTCATTTATCCCTTCATTATTTTCCTTCATTATCTAGAATTTATATACTCTGTTTCTATTCTTTTCTACCACTCATCTGTCAGGTATGTCCTACCGGGGTGGCTTGTGTGTTGCTGTAGTGCTGAAAGGGGTGCCACCAGTATGTCAAATATGAGTGGGGTCACCCCCAGTGGACAGGTTTCAGGGGAGCATTTAGAAGAAGACAGTTTGGTAAGAGTCATCAGGTGATCCACTTCTGAAAAAATTGGCCAGTAAAAATCTTGTGAATAGGAGTGGAACATTTATACAGTGCTAGAAGGTGAGCCCCTCTGGTTGGAAAGCATTTAAATTGTCATAGAGGAAGAGCTACTTCCTTAAAGAAGAGAGGTGACCTTAAAGGTAAAGATGGAGTCAGACTTAAAGGACCTTCATTTGCTGATACGACATGATTCAAAATGATAAATGGTTGCAAACATCCAGTGATATTTGGTGTGTGGAATGTATGAAGTATGAACCTAGGAATATTGAAAGTTATCGGAAATAAAATGGAATGCATTAAGATCAATATCCTAGGTGTTAGTAAGCTGAAATGTCGTGATATTAAGCTTTTTGTCTACTATGCGAGGAATGACAGTTTGAAGAAGAATGGTGCCACATACATTTTCAAAAAAGAACGTTTCAGGGTTTATCCCGAACGACAGTGCAGTCAGGGTAATATCAGTATGTCTACAAGGAAGAGTGGTTAATATGACTATTGTTTGGATTTGTGCCAAAGATGAAGAAATGGAAGATTTTCACCAGCTTCTGGTGTCTGAAATTAAACATGAAATCAAAATGTGTTGATAATTACTGGTTACTGGAATGCAAAAATTGGAAACAAGAAAGTTGGAAAATAAGGTCTTAGTGATAGAAATGACACTGGATATCACATGACAGAATGTTGTAAGACCATTGACTTGTTCATTGGAAGTATCTTTTTTTTTAACAGCATAAACAGTGGCTGTGCACATCGACCTTGCCAGATGGAACACACAGGAATCAAATCCACTGTCGGTGGAAAGAGACAGTGGAGAAGCTGGATATCATCCTAACAAGGCCAGGGACTTGCTGTGGAACAGACCATCAACTGCTCATTTGCTGGTTCTGTTTGACGTCCACAGGAGCCAAAGTATGACCTTGATATATCCTGTCTCAATTTGGAGACTCACTTAGGAACAGATTTGCCTCATTAAATGCTAATGACTGAAGACTAGACAGATTGAGGGATGATAGCAAGGACATCACACATAAAGGAGGCAAAAGATTATTAAAAAGAAAAAAAGACCAAAATGGATGTCAGAGGAGACTCTGAAACTATTGAACGTGGAGTAGCTAAGGTGAATGAAAGAAATTATGAGGTAAAAGAGCTTAACAGAAGATTTCAGATGGTAGCTTGAGAAGACAAAAGAAGTATTGTAATGAAATGTGCAAAGACCTGAGTTAGCAAACCAAAAAGTAGGAAGATGCTTGACTTTTCTGAAGCTAAAAGAACTGAGAAAAAAAATTGAAGTCTGGAGTTGTAATATTGAAGGGTTCTTTGGACAAAATATTGAACAATGCAGGAGGCATCAGAAGAAGACAGAAGGAATACACAGTCACTCTACCAGAAACAATTGGCTGCTGTTCAGTGATTTTAGTAGGTAGCATATGATCAAGAACTGATGGCATGGAAGGAAGATATCCAGGCTGCACTGAGGGCCTTGGCAGAAAACAAGTCTCCAGAAATTGGCTTAGTACCAACTGACATTTAATAAACGGATGCAGTGCTGATGTGCTCACTTGTTTATGTCAGGAAATTTGGAAGACAGGCCAACAGACTAGAAGAGATCAATATACTTGCCTGTCCCCAAGACAGGTGGTCCAGCAGAACACAGGGATTATCAAACTGTCTTTAATATCATATGCAAGTAACATTTTACTGAAGATAATTTGAAAGTGATTACAGTAGTACATCAGCAGGGAACTGTCAGAAATTCAACTGTATTTAAAAGAGGACATGGGGATGAATAATACCATTACTGATGTTATATGGATCTTGGCTGAAAGCAGAGAATACGCGAAAGATGTTTCCTTATATTTTATTGACTACCCAAAGGCATTCGACTGTGTGGATCGTAACAAATTAGGAATAACATCGCAAAGAATGTGAATTCTAGAATACTTAATTGTGTTCATAAGGAAACTGTGTAGACCAGGAGGCAGTTTTTCCAAAAGAACCAGAGAATACTGTGTAGTTTAAAGTCAGGAAAGGAGTAGGCATGATAATATCCTTTCAGAATATGTATTCTGTCTGTATGCTGAACATGTAATCCAAGAAGTCAGAGCAAATAATCCAGGAAGCCAGACTATATGAAGAAGAGCATGTCGTCAGAATTGGAGGAAGGCTCATGAACAACCTTCCTTGCTGAAAGTGAAGAGGATTTCAAACACTTGTTGATGAAGATCAAAGACTACAGCTTTTAGCATGGATTACAGATCAACCAACATAAAGAAAACAAAAATCTTTACGTCTGGACCAGTAAATTACATCATGATAAAACAGAGAAAAGACTGACGTTGTCAAGAATTTTATTTTTCTTGGATCCACAATCAGTGCCCTTGGAAGCAGCAGTCAAATCAAATGACATAATTACGTTGAGCAAATCTGCTGCAGGATACTTCTTTAAAGTGTTAAACAGCAAAGATGGCACCTTGAGGATTAAGCTGTACCTGACCAAAGCCTTGGTGTTTTCAGTCACCTGACATTCATGAGAAAGCTGGATTTTTTGAATAAAGAAGACCAAAGAAGAATTGATGCATTTGAGTTATGGTATTGGTGAAGAATGTTGAATGTGCTGGGGACTTCCAGTAGAACAAATCTGTTTTGGAAGAAGTACAGTTAGAATACTCTTTAGAAGTGAGGATGGCAAGACTTCATCTCAGTTAGTTTGGACCTGTTGTCAGGACAGACCAGTCTCTGAAAAGGGCATCATACTGGGTAAATTAGAGGAGTGGTGAAAAGGACGACCTTCGAGCTAGACTGACAGTGGTGTTTGCTCCAGTGGGCTCAAACCAAGCAATGATTGTGAGGATGGTGTGGGTTAGGGTTAGGCAGTGTTTCTTTTTGTGGTACATGGTTTCCATATGAATAGGAACTGCTCCCAGGGCACTGAACAGTAACATTTCTATTTTTCCAATGGTTCTTTAACTCAGTAAGACTGAAGTTAGTAATCTGTATGCTTCCTAAATTTCCACCAACTTTAGAATGCCCTAACTCTCGTCACAACCGTTTTCTCCTGTTAAGATTATTGCTTAGATTTTTATACATATTTTCACTTTTCTAAACACAGAAATCAGAATTTGTTAAAAAAAAATTACAGACCAGAAAACCACAGATAAACCCATTGTCATGAAATCAGTTCTAACTCAGGGTTACCTACCTGTTGCACAGTAGAACTGCTTCATGGGGTTTTTTGGCTGTAATCTTTACAGAAGCACATTGCCAGCTTTTATTTTACAGCATTCCTGGGTGGGTTCTGTTAAATTGTAGGTGAGCAAGCAATAGCAAACTGTTGGTGCTATGCATAGACTTCCTAGTTCATCAAAGCCCAAACCAAACCTGTTGCCATCAAATTGATTTCTTATTCCTAACGACCCTGTAGAGCAGAGAATTGCCCCATAGAGTTTCCAAGGATTGCTTGGTGGATATGAACTCCTGACCTTGTGGCTAGCAGCTGTAGCACTTAGCCACTATATCACCAGGGTTTCCTTTGTTCAACAAGTCAGTGTTTAGTAACTATAATCTTTGCTCATCATTCTTCTGTGTTAGAGTTTCCATCTAGGCTCATTCGCCTGTAAACCTTCTTTGTTTAAACCTTCCCTTAGTGAAGGGCAGTTTTTATTCTAGTGAGAAGTCTTCGTTTCACCTTGTTTCTACAGAGATGCGTTTGCCAGATGTAGAGTCCTAGGCTGGTAGCTCTGTCCTTTCAGTATTGTTAAGGTGTCATTGTTTTTGCTTCATTTTGCTGTTGAGAAGTTGGTAGTCACTCTAGTTGTCTTTGTAGCTAAGTATCTTTTTTTTTCTATGGTGGCTTTGATGTTTTCCCTTTGGTACTGTAAGTGTACTTTTCTTATATTTAGCCTGTTCTGAAATTCTGTGTTTTCTGAATCTTGATGGTTGCTGGCTTTCATTAGTTCTGGAAAATTCTGTCAGTATCTCTTCTAATAGTGCCTTTTCCTAATTGGATTAGTTGCTAGATGTATGTCAGATCTTCGCACTGTATCTTCGAAGTCTCACCCCTTTTCATGTTTCCGTTTCTGACTTCTATACAGCATTTTGCTGTGTAACAGTACTTTCTTCCATTCAAATGTATCTTCCAGTGCCCTCTTTTTCTTCAGACGTGTTCATCTACTGTTTACCCTGTGGTGATGACATTAGTTCCCTTATGTGGCCTTTGATTTTTGTTCTTTGGAAGAACACTGATCATTTTTTTTATTGTAAGTCCAGAGGAGTCACCTTTGCTCTAGTTTTCTACCCCAGAGGATCTGTTAGTTTTACCAGGTTGATTGATGTTTCCTGAGTGAGCTATAAACAGTTTAGCTGAATACTTTTTTTTTGTCTGATCCTGAGCTGCAGCCTGCCCTGTGATTGATAAGCACCTTGTACATGATTGGTCAATAGCCTGTAGAATTGAGGTGAATTGTAGCCTGCTGTGTAAATGAAGTGGCTGTTGCCTGCTGAGCTGAGAACTGTCAGTTCCCGGCTCTGATTGGTGTACCCTGCCTTGAACTTGACAATTAGTCCTTGTATTTGGCAGCTCTTCAGGTTTTTCAGAGATGCAGCAGGAGGAAGCAGAAGGGAGAGGGATGCCCAGAGAGAAAGGAGGCAGGTGTTAAAAGAGCTGTAACACCATAGGTGGAGACAGATGGCAAGGTCAAGAGGGAATCTGCCCAGAGGAGACTGAGAGGAGCTAAGAAAGCCATCCTGCACTGAAAAATGGAGACTTTGCATACTTCCTGATCCTGAGTTGTAGCCTGTTAATCTTGACCCCTAGTTGTACCCTGTTCCTTAATAAACACTTAACTGTAAGTAGGGTCTGTGAGTTGCATGTGACCATTGCAGTGAATCATCAGACCTGAAAGAGAAGTAGAGGGTGCTGTGGAGAAGGAGTAACTAGTATTAGAATTAGAGTGGAGGCACGCCTGATCTCCATCTCATAGGGATCGGCCCAAGACTGGTCTTAATTCACATTATCCCCACTGTAGACAGATTCTGACCCTATCACTACCACCATTTCACACCTGTCCATTGAGTTTCCAATTTCTTATGTTTATTATACTAGAAATTCAGTGCGTGTTAGAAGATTTGGTCATTCCCTGCCCCATTCCCCTGCTGTGTCAATTTTGATAGTCTGTTAGTCTCTTTTATATTCTCAGCTTTCTGTTTTGTTTCTTTGAATGTGTGAACATAAAGTTATATTTTGTTGGCAATACAAACACAGTATTTGTTGCCTTTTCCAGTCTTATTTTGTAATAGGATGTTTTCGTCTGATTTTTTCTCATGGCGACAGGTTTCTTGAAGGCTCAGTAATTTCCTGCTTGCCTTTTAAAAATATTTGTTTATTGAGTACTCAAATTCCTTAGAAGCTTTCCAGTTGCAATTTTTTTATATGAGTGCCTTCCTCTAAAGAGGGTTTGAGTTTGTCTGTCCCAGCCTCCTGGGCATTCCCACCTGGGACTGCTTTAAATTGTTTGCAGAGAGTTTTTTGTGACCATACTGGTAATTGAATTCCAAACCTTTGAGAATTAGGATCATGCTTCAGAAGTCTCAGGGAGACTCCCCCAGAGCTAAGGCCAAGATAAGCAGGTATCTCTTGAGTCTTCTTTGCATGGTGAGTTGATTTGTATTTCCTATTAAGAGTGAAAAAGTACTTCCTGGGTTTAAGCTTTATATGATGGTCCGAGTCAGACCTTCCACCTTGCTCTAGTACTGGCCCTTGCCCCTACTTGATGCTTTCTTCTTGTTTTTTTCACCAGGGAATTCTCTTGGTCTGCCTTCATGATTATTTTATCCAGTGTATTTAGGAGTGCTGTACCAGGAACAGTTTTCCTCAGGAAACTAGCCTGCAGTGCTGCTAGAAATGCAGACTGTAATTTAAATTCTAGCATGGTCACGTTTACTAGTTTTTATCTGTTTTCCAAGTTTTTATTTTTTAAAACTATACATCAGAAAAGTGCACATTAGTATACAGTTCAGTAAATTTTCATGAATTGAGCCTGTGTAACAACCCAAAATTAATTAATAGAATGCTCTCCATGTGTCCGAATTCAACCTCCCGGCAAATTTCTTTCCATGTACTACCCAGTGTTCCCTGGCCTACTGCCAGCGATCACAACTTCCTGAGTTCCCTGAGCTGCTGTTGTTAATATTTACTTATTTTGTTTTTGTTATCATTGAGAATATACATAGCAGGACATACACCAGGTCAACAATTTGTGAATGTACAATTCAGTGACACTGATTACATTCTTCAATTTGTGTGACCATTCTCACACTTCTTTTCTAAATTACCACTTTCTGTTAGCATAAATTGCCTCCTAAATTGTCTTTCCAGTCTTTGGATTTAGTTTTGTCAGTTTGATCCCGTTTAGGTAATTCTTAGAAGAACACATTGCTCAAGACAGACAATCCTTACTATGTAGGTTAAATAAGTATTTAGTTCTAAGATGATTTCAGGCGATGTTTTTGATTTAAGGTTTAAAAATCATCTCAGGGCAGTAGATTCAGGGTTCATCCAGCCTCCGTAACTCTAGAAAGTTTGAATTCCATGAGAATTTGAAATTTTCTTTGGCATTTTTTTCCTTTTGATCAGAATTCTTCTATGAAATCTTTGATGAGATGTTCAGTAGTGGTCATGTTATAGGAAATCAACCAACACCCAAGGAGAGTAGAAGCAGCTGTTTATTGGAGTAACTCTAGCGGGCCAGCGGGGGCTTACCCCGATGGGGAAGTAGAGCAGGCGTTTGTAGGGATGGTGTGCAAAGTTAGGGGGTCATGGGCAGAACAGGGCAGGGTAAGATAAGGGGACGGGGCTGTGGGCAGAACGGGGCAGGATGCGATAAGGGGAAGTTTCTTTGAGGGGAGTTTTCATTCACAGTCACTCTGCACCATCCAGTTCTTTTGGTCTCATGATGAGGCAGTTGTTCATGGAAAAGTTTTTTTTTTTTTTTTTTATTTTCAGGCTGCTGCTGCTCTCTCTCTTTTTTTTTTAAATATCTGTGTAAGACATTCTTTCCTCCCTCCAAGTCATACATGAATCTTCCTGTATTTTCTTTTAGGACTTAAAATTTTACTTTTCTGTATTTATGACTTGAAATCATCTAAAATTTATATTTGATGTTTTATTGAGGAAAGCTAGAGTCCCCCTCCCCGAGCAGAAAACCAGTTCTAGAAACACTTAATTGACTAACTTTTATACTTTCTCCGATGATTTCCATCATCTCTGTTGTCGTTGATTAACCTTTCATAGTCTCCATACATACACGGCCCTCTGTTTCTGAGTTCGCTCTGTTATTCTCTGTGCCTTTGTTTGTCTCTCTGCTTTTCTCAAAGCTTACTTTATTACTGGTAGTTGGTAAAGTGACTAACCCCACTCCCTCACCTCATTACTTTAAGGAATTAACTGCTCTTAATTTGTCGCTTTTCCAGATAAATCTTAGTATGTCTGATTCTGTGAAAACTGTTAGGCATTTGATTGTGATTACATTGAATTTATTGAGTAATCGATGGAAAATTGATATTTTTCTAAAGTGGAGTCTTTATTTCCCATAAAACCCAGTGCTGTTGAGTTGATTCCGACTCATAGCGATCCTGTAGGTCAGAGTAGAACTGCCCAATAGAGTTTGCAAGGAGCGCCTGGTGTATTTGAGCAGCCACCCTTTTGGTTAGCAGCCATAACACTTAACCACTACACCACCAAGGTTTCCGATAAAATATATATAATCTTCATTTAAGTTTTCTTTAGTGTTTTTCAGTGCAGTTTTATATTTTATTCCATAAAGTTCTTATGCATCTTTTGTTTGATATATTCTTGTGTACATTTACTTTTTACTGCTACCGTAAATATCTTCAGTTTAAATGTTTTTCTCTTGGTTGCTTTTGTGTAGAAGTACTAGAAAATTTACTTTTTAATACAGATCTAACAATATAAATCTTAAAATCTGCCTGTGGCTGCCTTGGCTGTCTTTTTTCAGGATGAAGTTCAGTCATATCATAGTGTACAGTGACTCTTTATGAGACCTCCTTACCTTTCCTCATTTCCCATTTTTCCGTGTCTTGGGAGCCATGATTGAGCTCTGTGTAACTAGTTCCGTGTCTTGTTTATGTATTCTGATTATTTATAATAGCTTTATTGAGCGGTAAATTCACATGTCGTGAAGTTTTACCCTTTATAAAGGTACTAGTGATTTTCCATGTAGTCATACATTTGTGCAAACATCACTTCTGTGTGTAATTCTGTAACATTTTCATCACCCACCCCCCAGAAATAGGAAAAGTTCTATACTGATAAGAAGTTGGACCCACTCCACTGATTTTTCTCGGAGACATTTCTGTTGACTGCTTTTTTCTCCTTTTGAGTCATGATTTCATTTTCTTTTGCTTGTCTTGCAATTTTTGTGAAAACTACATGTTTTAAATAACAGTGTGGAAATTCTGAAAATCAGTTTTCCTTCACTTCCCAGAGTTTGTGAGTGTTGTTTTTTGCTGTTTGTTTAGTCTTTCCCGGAAGAGCTCTGTAAAGTCTGGATTCATTTTTGTGTAGTATCTGTTCAGGTAGGGCAGTTGCCAGCTATTTGATAGAATGTGATTAGGCATCTGAAACCAGTAAGTGTTTCGTTTTTGCCAAGGGAATCTGTGTGTATGTGTGCGTGCTGTGTGTGTGTATGTGTGTACATATGTTGAAAGATGAATTCAATCCTTGATAAGCCGTTTACAACTCTGCCTTGGCTTTTGCTTCCTTGCCCAGAGCCCCAAGGTTAACCGTAAGTAAGGGATGAGGACCTTGGCAAGCACCCAGCCCTGTCTAGTGTGTGGCATTTTGGATTTCCAGGATTCTGTCAAAGTTCTCTGTATCCTTTTCATTCCCAATTTTTCTTTTTAAGGTTCTGATCAGCCTCCTGTTAGTCTCAACTGGTATTGTTGCTGAAGGCAACTGCAGTTGTAAACAATTACTGCTGATAGTTTTTAGCAAATGGTATAGGGATAAGGCTATTTGCACAAAGTGTGCTCCCTGTCATGTGCTTAACCATAGTTACACAGATGGAGATAGCAGTGAAGGGTGACTTTAGTGATGCTATGTACACCAGGGAAAGGCTGGTAGTGTAATGGTTAAATGCTTCATCTGCTCACTAAAAGATCAGCAATTCGTACCCACCAGGTGCTCCTTGGAAACTGTATAGGGGAGTTCTACTCTGTCCAGTAGGGTAACTGTGTTGGAATTGACTTGACGGCATTGAGTGAGGTTTTCTGTACAACAGTGTGAAACACTGCCCAGTCTTGCAATATTCTGACTGTCATTGTTATGCTTGAGCCTGTTGTTAACAGCCACTGTGTCAGTACATCTCGTTGAGGGTGTTCTTCGTTTTTACTGACGCTCTGCTTTTCCAAGCATGTTACCCTTCTCCAAGGACTGATCCTTCCTGATACCATGTCCAAACTATGTGCAGCATACTTTTTAAAACAGTTTTTTTTAGCTTATAGGCAATTCTCTATAGGAGCACTGTGTCAAAGCAAACATTCTTTATTAATTGGCTAAACTGTTGTTTAGTTTACCAGTAGCATCATGGAATATTTTCAGTTTAGAATTTAAGGATTATTTCTGAGCGTTAGATTCAGGAGTTTTCCCAGTCTTAGTGGATCCAGTAAATCTGTTTGACAGTTTAGTCCAAACTTTTCCTCCTTTTTATCACATCCATATGTTGAGTCCTTGATAAAAATGTTCAGTAATGGTAAAGGCTTTTGATAGATTATGACAAGCAGCATTATGGTGGAAAGACTTTACTAATTTGCACATCCACCAAGAGCATATAAAGTATGCATTTTAGAACATCTTTGCTAACAAATAATGATACTTTATTATTAAATAATGATTTTCTTATGGGAAAATTGATTTTAGAGCACAGAACCAGAACTTCTGTTCTGTTTCCCTCCTCCCTACTAAAAATAATGATAGATGATAAAACGAAATTATAATGATTTTACACATACATAAATATACATACATCTGTAAAGATTTCTCTTCTGAACTTTATACTTGGAAATCTCATTGCTAATCCTGTGTCTCCACATAGATGTCCAATAGGCATCTCCGACTTAACATGTCCAAAAATGCGTTCATGATTTTGTGCCCTAAACCTGCCCTGTATTCTGTCAAGAACTGTGAAGAGTCTAAGATTTTATTCTACTTGTAAGCAAACAGCTAGCCTTCAACAGTTTTGTTATGCTGGCAGGAGACCTGAGACAAAGCTCTCGTGAATTATAGCAGTAGCATTAAGCCTTTGAGCTGTTGTTCCAATTCCCAGAGCGTCAGTTCTCACAGGGCAAACATGAAGAGTGTCAGGTGACACCTGCACATGCAGTGCATTGCATTACAGGAGTGGAGCCTGAGTTTATGGAACTAGAATCTTCTACAGTGGGTAATAAGGCTCCTACAAAAAGGAAAACAAAAACAAAAGCCAACCAAACCAGACTCATTGCTGTTGAGTCGACTCTTGCACATGGTGACCCTGTAGGACAGAATAGATCTGTTCCATAGCATTTCCAGGGAGCACCTCTTGGATTTGAACTGCCAACCTTTTGATTAGCAGCCGTAGTTCTTAACCACCACACTGTCAGGGTTTCCAAGGTTGCTGTGGAGGGAGATATTATTTTTATTATCCTGAACCACATAAAAACCTGTCCATTGTCACAGAGGAGGAACTGTCTCTCTCTCTCAACATGTGTTGCTGTGTAGACATTCTTAGATAGTTCTGAACAAAGACAATCAGTGTCTCTGTTTGCAAGATATGCAGAAACACAAGAGACACATGTTAAATTGTCTGCCAGCACAGTTGTCTCCTTCTCAATTAATGACGATTTTGTCCTTCTTGTTCCTCTGTCTAATAAACTTGAAGTCATTTTTTTAGCTGATGTTCTCTCATTCCTCACATCCAGTCTGTCATGAATTCTTGTCAGCTGTACTTTGAAAATAGTATTTAGAATTAGTTTTATTTCCCACTGTTTTAGTCAGCTAGGGCTGCTCTAATAGAAAAACAGTGAGTGGAGGGCTATAACAAAGGAAAGTTTATTCTTACACAGTGCAGTAGGTTACAAGTCCCAATTTAGGGTGTCCACTCCAGGGTAAAGCTTTCTCTCTGTTGGCTCTGGAGGAAAATCCTTGTGTTGTATTAGTCTTTATTCAGGGAGCATCTTGGCACAGGAAGCTTAGGTTTGTAAGAGGTACTGTACTCCCTGTGCTGCTTTCTTGATGGTGTGAGGTTCTCGACTCTCTGCTTGCTTCCCTATCCTTTTATTTCTTGCAGGATGAAAGGATAAAGGGTAGTACAAGCCATACTCCAGGGAAACTCCCTTTACAGTGGAGCAGGAAGGTGATCTTATGATGGGATTTACAGTCCCACCCTAATCCTCTAAAATAAAGCAATAGGAAAATCACAAATATGGCGAACCATGGCCCAGCCACATTGCTACACCCAGTTCTGGAGGGACACAGTTCAGTCCATGACACCCACCATTGCCACTGCCCTGTTGAAAACCACCATCATCTTTCAACAAAATTTTTGCAGTAGTCTTCTGCCTGGCTTCCTGTCTTCTCTTCAACGCTACTTTTATTCTGTTTCCCACACAGCAGCCAGATTGATCCTGTTATAAGTCCAGTCGGATCATTCCTGTCCTTAGAATGCTGCACTGACTTCCTTTCTCTCCAGGAGTAAAGCCAGAGTGTTTTGAATGACCCTGAATGGTTCCAAATGATCTGACTCCCTTTTAAGTGTGTGATGCCCTTTCCTATTACACTCCCCTTTGTTCATTTTCCTCCAGCCTCTGTAGGCCTTTTGCAGTCTCTCAAACTCCTGAGCCATGATTTTGCCTCTAGATCGTTGCAATTCCTATTCTCTCTACCTGGAATGCATGTATACCAACATCTGCAAGGGTCATTGCCCTCACTTTAATCTTTCCTCAGTTACCTTCAGGCCTTTTCTGAGCACCTAGGTTTAAGAGCATGTTCCTCCCAATCCCTAACAAGCACATTTTTCCAGTGCTCCATCCATCCTCTCTTTATTTTTTTGTCCTTAGCACTTACCACTGCCTCCTATGTAATGTGTATATCGCTTGTGTCAGTTGCTGTAGGATGTAAGCTCACCAACCTAAAATTGCTTGGCACATCTGTTGAATGACTGACTGACTGAGTAGGGTCCTTTGGCCCGAAGCAGGCGTTCTAGCACTGTAAAGACTAGCCTAAGGGAGAATGAAAAGCAAAATGGGGACTTAGAATGAGATGAGCATTAGAGTGTTTTGTAGTCAAAGAAGGCATGGAGAAATGCCCATTGGCAGTGATCTGGTGGGCATCTCTAGTGCTCACGTCTCCAAGATTTACGTTCGTTTTCCTGAGCTGAAAGTTACATTTCCTGTACTCAGGCCTTTTCAGTTGCCATTCTTTACAAGGTGCTTGAACTCTTCCTGTCTTACTAGCTTATTCATTTACTGTCCTGCCTTCAGGTTCTTCTCTTTTGATTCTTTAGTAATTGCATGTATTTATATCATGGTTATTGTTTTTAGATGCCCTCGGGTTCACTCTGATTCATAGTGACCCTGTGTGTAACAGAAGAAAACACTGTCTGGTCCTGTGCCACACTTGCAGTCATTGCTATGGTTGAGCTCATTGCTGTAGCCATTGTGTCGTTTCAGTCTTGTTGAGGGTCTTTCTATTCTTCGCTGACTCTTCTGCTTTACCAAGTGTGATGGTGTATGTCGAGGGTAAAGAAAGGGACAGCTCCATCTGGTTGATAGGAATGCGGGCCTACTGTTTGTCTATTTCTGAGGTTTTCAAGAGACTTTGAAATAAATCTAGATTGTTATTGAAATAGTATAACTTTTTAAGGCCCTGTACATATACAGGTGAAATTTAGCCTACAGGGCTCTGCTGTTTAAGGAATACTGCCTATTAAGTAGAGTCTACTCAGGAAAAAAAAAAGGAATCGGGGGACCTCTCTCAATTACCCCATTTCTTATTTATTCCCTCAAAATGCTAGTATTGTTCTCCTCCTCCTCCAAACAAAACAAAACAAACCAGTTGCTGTCAAGTTGAATTCAGCTCACGGTGATCTCATGTGTTACAGAGTAGAACTGTTCTCTGTAGAGTTTCTATGGCTATGACCTTCTGGGAGTAGATTGCCAGGCCTTTTTTCTGATGAGTTTGAATGGATTTGAACTGACAACCTTTTGGTTAGTAGCTGAGCACGAAAACAGTTTGTACCAACTCTGGAAGAATCACTACCAGCTTGCAATTTGTGGAAAAGGTAAAGGGACCTCTGACTCTGTCTTAGGAACACTGTTCTTGGACTAGTGATTTATGTCTCTCTCAGTATTTCTTTTATTTGTTATTTGTAAAATGGAGTAACAGTTAAAGTGCCTCATGATTTTATGAGGATTAAATAAGACTGTGTTTGGAAATGCTCTGTACATTGTCATTGCTGTATGAATATTGTGCTCTTGCCTTCTCTTTCCAGCTGCCCTGCCCTTTACCATCCTCTGCCCAGTCGAATGTACCTGACTCATTCTTTGATTGCTTTGTTCGATTATTAGATAGTCCCTAATGACACTGTGGCAAGAATTTAAGTCAGTGATTGCTTCTCTTACGAATATTTTTACTTTTAGAAGAAAGTCTTGGAGTCATTGCCTTAACCTAAAATCATGAAGTTCTGATGTATCACAGGCCACTGGTCAGTGGGTAGGAGGACATGTCTTCTGGCTCAAATCCAACAGCTAAATAAGTGCCTGTTCCATTTATCTTCAATATTGTTTTTAGATGACATTGTTTTCTTTGACAGTGACTAAAACCAGAAGTTACTGATCGCTTCTTGGAATTTCCTTTATCTTGTTGATTTGTGTGATGACTGTTGATATATAGAATAGGAAAGACTTTGTCGTTTCTTCTCTCTTCCTACCCTCCCTGAGACAACAAACTTGAGGTATAACTACCTCTAAAAGCCCAGTCTTTAATAAACATGAAGTGCTTGTGTATGTTGCAGAGTTGGACTTTAGGTATCTAGGATACCATAAACTTTTTGTGTAGCCAGAGACTTAATTTTGCCTCTTGGGGAGGTTACTACTATGGGTAATTAGCAGTGATATCTTTCTTGTGAGATGATAATTCTCAGTGGTATTGATGGGGTTGTTGGATGGCAGTGGAGACTTAAATCCCCTGTGAGGGAAATAGCCTGTGCTTCATTCTTCTTCAAACTTTATTATGAATAATTTCAAAATATGTAGAAAAATTGGTAGAATAGCACAGTATAAAACCCTATACCTGCTACTTAGATTCAACTAGTAATAACATTTTGCCATATTACCTTTATCTACTTTTGGAATACTTTGGTAACTTTGAATAAGATTATGCATCAGAAGAATTACTATGTATTTTCTGAGGTTCACAGGTGTAATCTGATAATATACCCTATTTTAGAGGCATATGAGTCTAACCGTTAAAGTGACGTGTGTGATATGCCTACAGATTACTTTCAGATAGTTTACAGACAACACAAGCATGTTTTATAGTTGTTTCTTTCAAATTAATATTCACTCAATGTATGTGCACTGTATTAGATTATACTGTCTTTTAAAATGTACAGCAGTCCCTGCCCCACATTTTCTACTCTGTGGTGCTGGCTTTTTGCAAAGGTTATTGTCTCATATACTAGTCCACATCCAGCTTTTTCTGTTTCTTTGTGTTATTATTTACTTTGTTCTTTTAGCCCCTGTGTTTTCTGTAAAGTGAAAGTTAGACCTTCAGATTTGTTAGATTAAATGTTTTGGGCAAGAGTACTTTATAGATGTTGTTGTTTACTCCATATTACATTGTATCAGGAAGCGTGTGATGCCAGATTTCACCAATGCTAATGACTGCACTTGGCTTGGCTTGGCAATGACTGCCAGATCTCTGCATAATAAAAGGATGTTTTTCTTTATAATACTTGGACACAATGAGGATATCTTGTTTCTCATCAACCTTTCATCTATAATTTTAGGATACATTGCTGAATCAATCTTCTCATATCTATCTCTCAGTTTTAAACTGCTTTCTCCTAATTCCATTAGTAATGTTTATCGTTTTTGGAAATAGTTAGAGTCTCTCAGTGTATTGGGCAGTATGAGAACCACTATGATAGGAAACAGTTTGTAAAATGTTTCCAAGTTGGATTTTCATTTCTTAGGGAGGAAATTACTGATTAGGAGTTGAGAAACATTCATTAAAGGTACATATATGCCTGAATAATTTCATGAAATGGAATGCGTAGTGATTAGTATTCTAGGCATGGGTGAGCTAAAATGGACTAGTATTAGCCATTTTGAATTCGACAGTCATATGCTCCACTATGTTGGAAATGACAACTTTAAGAGGAATGGTGACATGTTCCTTATCAAAAAAAAGTTTCAAGATATATCCTAAAGTATAGTGATGCTATTGTATTATCCATATGTGTACAAGGAAGACCAGTTAATACAATTATTAATCAAATTTACATGTCAGTCACTAATGCCAAAGGTGAAGAAATTGATCATGTATACAATCAAGATGCATTGATAATTACTGGTGATTGTGGGAAAAGGAAAAAGGATCAGGAGTTGGAAAATACGGTTTTGGTGAAAGAAATGATGCGGGAGATCGCATGTTAGAATTTTGCAAGACCAATGACTTGCTGATAGCAAATACCTTTTCTTAAACAACATAAATAGTGACTCTACATATGGAATGTGCCAGATGGAATACACAGTAATCAAATTTATTGTATCTGTGGGAAGAGACAGTGGAGAAGCGTAGTTGTCATCAGTCAGAATAAGGCCAGGGGCCAGCTTTTAAACAGACCATCAGTTGCTTGTATGCAAGTTATGTTGAAGTGAAGAAAATGAAAACGTGTGTCCCCAAGAGCCACAATTCAACCTTGAGTGCATCCTACTGGAATTTAGAAACTATTTCAAGAATAGATTTAATACATGGAAGGTTGTTGTTGTTAAGGTGCTGTCGAGTCAGTTCCAACTCATAGCAACTGTGTGGACAACAGAATGAAACACTGCCAAGTCTTGTGCCATGTCCACAATCTTTTTTATGTTTAAGCCCATTGCTGTAGCCAATGTGTCAGTCTGTCTCATCGAGAGTCTTCCTCTTTTTCACTGACCCTCCACTCTACCAAGCCTGATGTCCTTCTCCAGGGACTGATCCTTCCTGACAACATGTCCAAAGTATGTAAGATACAGTTTTGCCATCTTTGCTTCGAAGGAGCACTCCGGTTGTACCTCTTCCAGAACAGATCGTTGATGACTATCAGACGGTTGTAGATGACATTAAGTACATCATACATGAGGAAAGCAAAAGGTTATTGAAAAGACATGAAAGAAAGAAAAGACCAAAATGGATGTTACAAGAAAACTCTGAAATGTTCTTTTGAACATAGAGGAGCAGCAGCCAAAGGTAATGGAAGAAATGATAAAGTAAAAGAGCTGAACAGATTTCAAAGGGTGGCTTAAGAAGACAAAATATTCTAGTGAAATGTGCAAGGACCTGGAGTTAGCAAACCAAAAGGGAAGAAAACATTGGTATTTCTCAGGCTGAAAGAACTGAAGAAAATATTCAAGCCTTGAGTTGCAGAACTGAAGAATTCTATGGGCAAAAGACTGAACAATGCAAGGAGCATCAAAAGAAGATGGAAGGAGTACACATGGCACTGTATGAAAAAGAATTACTTGATAGTTAACTATTTCAGGTAGTAGCACATGATCAAGAACAATTGTTAGTGTAAGAAGTCATCCAAGTTGCACTGAAGGAAATGGTAAAAAACAAAGCTGCAGAAATTGACTAAATACTATTTGAGATTTTTCAACAAATGGATACAGTGTTGAAGGTGCCCTCTCTTCTGGTTCAAGAAATTTGGAAGACGGCTGTATAGCCAGCTGACCAAATGACTGAAAGAGATATGTATATATGTTCATTTCAGAGAAAGGTAATCCACCAGAATGCATAAATTCTCAAATAATATCATTAATGATGTACACAAGTACAACTTTGCTAAAGATACATCAAAAGTAATTGCAGCAGTATGTCAACAGAGAACTGCCAGAAATTGAATCCAGATTCAGAAGAGGATGTGGAATGAGGGATATCATTGTTGATGTCCCGTGGATCTTGGATGAAAGCAGAGAATGCCAGAAAGATCTTTACTTGTGTTTTATTGATCATGAAAAGGCATTTGACTGTGTGGATCAGAATAAATTATGGAAAACATTGTGAAGAGTGAGAATTTCAGAATACCTAACTGTGCTCAGAGGAACCTGTACATAGACTGCAAAGCAGTTATTTGAACAGAGCAAAGGGTATTCTGTGGTTTAAAACCAGGAAAGTTGTATGTCAGGGTTGTATCCTTTCACCATACCTATTCAGTCTCAAATAATCTGAGAAGCTGCACTGAGAAAATGAACAGAGTGTAGGGATTGGAAGAAGACTCGTTAACAACCTTGCTCACTAAAAGTGAAGGGGACTGAAGCATTTATGAGTAAAGATCAGAGACGATAGCTTTCACTATGGATTACACTTCAATGTCAAGAAAATAAAAATTCTCACAATGGGACCAGTAAGCAACATCATTATAAACAGGGAGAAGATTGATGTCAAGAATTTCATTTTACTTGGATCCACAGTGAGCTCCTGTGGAAGCAACAGTCAAGAACTCAAAAGATACATTGCATTAGACAAGTCTGTTGCAGAAGTTCTCTTTAAGTGTTAAAAAGCGAAGATGTCACTTGGAGGATTAAAATGTACCTCACCCATACAATAATACTTACCTTTTCCTTATATACATGTGAAAGATGGACAGTGAACTAAGGAAGATTGAAAAAGAACTGGTGCATTTGAATTATGACGGTGGTGAAGAATACTGAATACACCAAGGACTGGAAAAAACTACAGTCAGAATGCCCCTTGGGAGTAAGGATGGCTAGACTTCATCTCAGTTATTTTGGACATGTTATCAGTAGGTACCAGTCTCTGAAGAAAGGCATCATGCTTGGTAAAGGGTCAGTGAAAGAGAGGAAGGCTTTCATCTAGATGGAGTTACACAGTGGCTGCAACAGTGAGCCCAAGCATAGCCATGATTGTGAGGATGGCCCAGGACCAAGCAGTGATTCATTCTCTTGTACATTGGGTTGCTGTGATTCAGAACTGATGATGTCACACCACCACCACCAATTTGTTATAGTGATTAGAGACTAGAAGTAGGTTATATCATAGAAATTAATGCATATTAGTTTTAGCAGGAGGGCACTGGTGGTTCGTTGGTAGAATTCTTGCCTGTCAGTTGGCTGACCTGGATTCATTATTCCGCTTGTGCATCTCAGTAATAGCCACCACTTTTCTGTTGCTGGAGGCTGATGTGTTGCTCTGATGTTAAACAGGTTTCAGTGATACTTCCAGATTTAAGACAGATTTGGAGGACAGGCCTGGTGACCTGAAAAATTAGCCATTGAAAACCTTATGGATCACAAAGGTCTGATTCCGTTGTTCATGTTCCTGTGAGTCAGAGTCTGTCTGTATGGCAGCTAACAGCAGTGAAGTTTAGCAAGGCATTTAAAAAATTTCTTGTTTTTGTCCATAAGTGTTTGTGGGAAAACCTGAGTAGTCAGGCTAATTGAGAACTATGTGACCTGTTATGTTCTAAACACGTTGATGGATTGTTTTACCTTTGTGTCAGGCCCTCCTGAGCTTGTTTAACACCCAGCGGAAGACAGATTGATGAACAGATAGGACCCAGTCTGCTGTGTGTTGTGGATGGGAATCTGCCTAAGTTTGTTTTAGAGAATTGCTGTTCAATCTACAGGAAGGTCTGATTGTATGAACAAATAAATATTTATCAAGTACTATGAGTTCAGCATTACATATTTCTATGCTGTCAGACTGATTTCTAAGGTCCTTTTGGATCATTATGAATTGATATTCAGTGTTGGGGAGATTTAAAGTTTCTTAGTGGCATACTTCTTATCTTCCTTAGGAGAAGATTAATTAGCTCTATAAATGCTACTTCTGGGTAAATAGTAGAATTAGAATTAGAATTAGTCAGATTTTATTAGAAATATATTGACTTTTTTTGAAAAAAACATTGTGCTTTTAATGAAAGTTTACAGTCCAGGTCAGTATGCCATATAAAAGCTCACACGTCATTGCTATGCTATCTAGCTACTCTTCCTACCCTGTAACAGCACAGCCCTATTTTCCACCTAGTACTTCCCACAGCTATTCATCTACTTCCTGTACCCCTCCATCCTCTCATCTCATTTCTGGAAAAGACTTTCTCTAACAGCCTCATGTATATATTCAAGCAGAGAAGCACACTCTTCACCAACATCACCCTGTGTCTTAAGTTCAGTCTTTGTCTGACAATTTGACTTTGGTACTGGTTTCAACTCTGGGCTAACAGAGTCCAGGGACTGTGGCCCCAGGGAGCCCTGTAGTCTGTTGGACCATCAGGCCTGGTATTTTAATAGAGTTCTAGTTATGCACACCTAGTTTTCTCCCATACTTCAGTTTACACCCTTTCGGAGTGTAAACTGGCAGTGTTAAATTTAATAATGCAGTTGTTCTTGATTCTCTTATTTTGCCAGTCTGTGCTACATAAACAAAAGCAACAGTAGTCTTTAAGAATGTTTTTACAAGGGTTTCTAGTGCAACATTGGTGGTAGTGGCAAGAAACAGACAATAAAAATTAGATTATCCTGAATGTTTGTGTCTTTGGAAATGATTACATTATGATGTATACTTGGTAGGAGAGTCCTAGTGATGCAGTGGTTAAAGTGCTCAGCTATAACTGAAAGGGCAGTGGCTCAAACCTGCCAGCTATTCTGTGGCAGAAAGATGTGGCAGTCTGCTGTTACAAAGATTTAGAGCCTCAGAAACCCTGTGGAGCAGTTCTGCTCTGTCCTATAGGTTCCCTATGAGTTGGAATTGTCTTGATGGCTGTGAGATATACATAGCATGGCACACTATACAGCTGTTAAGAAGAATGACGTATGTCATGTCTACTGATCTAGAAGGAGAAGTGATGTTGTATTTGTAGTCTGTTTAATGATTCCTTTTGTTAAGTAGGGGGTGTATAAAAAACTGGACCATTTGTGTAAACATTATCTGGCAGAACATGTACAATATTACCTTAACAACAAACTGTATCAACATAAAACGAAGGACTTCCTGGGCAGCTGACATTCACAATTAGGTGGAGGGTTACTCTTGATGATAAGTGCAGGCTGACTGCAGTGTACCACTGGTGGTGCAATGGTTAAGTGCTTGACCACTAACTAAAAGGTTGCAAGTTTGAACTGTAGCCCTCCTTAGGAGAAAAGGCCCAGCAGTCTGTCCTTTTGAAGATTATAGCCTTGGAATCCGAGGGGCAGTATTACTCTGTCCTGTAGGCTTGCTGTGAGTTGGAATCAACTCTAAGGCTCACAACAATGACAGCATAAAACTAGATCCAGTCAAAGTCCTTCATTTTCTGACAAGCTCGAATTTTTATTCTTCTGGCTACCTCTAGTTGGTAAATTAATAATCTATGGCAGAGGAAGTATGAAGATGATAAGAATAAAATACATACTGGGTCTATTACTTTTTTATTCTTTGATGTTATCTTTTATGAATCCTAGTGAGAGGACTTACAAGTGTGTATCAGATTCTTTGAAGAAGTGCAGCCAGAATCTTCCTTAGAAGCAAGGATGGTGAGATTTTATTGTCTCATTTACTTTGGACATATTACCAAGAGGGACCAGTCCCTTGAGAAGGACACTATACTTGGTAAAGTGTATGGCCAGCATAAGGGAGGAAGACCTTCAATGCGATAGAGTGATACCGTGGTGGTAGCAGTGGGCTCAAGCATAATGATGTTAAGATGGTGCAGGACTGGGCAGTGTTTGATTCTGGTGTACACAGGATTGATAGTTGATGGCACCTAACAACAAGAACGCAAGTATATATGCCATTATAAATTAAAATTAGATAAAAAGGAAATAATAAGAAGAATAAATAATGGTTTAGCAGGAAGAAAAGTTGGTCTGTAGAAATATGTGGAAACCCTGATGATGTAGTGGTGAAGTGCTGTGGTTGATAATCAAAGGGTTGGCAGTTTGAACCCACTCGCTGCGCCTTGGAAACTCTATGAGGCAGTTCTGCTTGTGCTGTAGGGTCACTGTGAGTCAGAATCAACTCAGCGGCACCGGGGTTTTTAGAAATACATGCCATATGTTCATACACGGTATTAAAGGTATAAAAATACCTGGCTTCTAGGGCAGTGGTTTTTAGTAAGGTGATGTTCAGTCAAGTGCAAGTCATGTGGTCATTATAATAGTAATACTAACTGAAGCGTATTTAGGCTAGCTTAGCAAAGCCATTATCCTCCATTTAAATCCAAATGTTATAACTATTTTTTGTGGAGGAAGTAAAGATGTGAGATTTCAACTAGGTGCTCCATGAAATTTTTTCATATGTGATCCTCATGCTACACTGGGGAAGACCATGGGGGAGACTGACAGTCACTGCTCTATGGGGACAACAGTGAGGAGGAACTTCCTTATAAGTAGCCTCCAGTTGACAGTGGGGCTCCGTTGTGACAACTTTATCTTAAGTTGGCTCTGATGTAAGTCAAATAACTAATTTGTTTTTAGTTCTCATCATTACTGCCTTTTATTATCAGTATCTCTGTAAATCTTACCTTTGTCTTCGGGGCTGGAAACATATATAAACTTACAGATATATTTTACAATACATACAGAAATACACATCATAAAAAATGATGAAGAGTTGTGCAACACTTGCACTTTGTCATTTACAGTAATAATTCAGCTATGGAAAGTTCTGGATCATGTAGATTGTCCTTAGAAGTGGAGATAGTGTTTCCAGTCAGAAAATTAGTGACAGTTGTCTTGTGGTCCTTTTCTGTTTCCACGTATCATGTGGTGACATTTCACTGCTTTCTCAGTCTGTCTGTTGACTTGAGTGAAGCAGTATTATTTCAAGCAATTGAAGGCCCTAATTTAAAAGAAGTTCAGTTAATTCTTTCACTGTAAAAGTTTTTGGCAACATCTATCCTTTCTTCCTCTCATACTTTCTTTAGCGTTTCTTTCTTCTTCAAAATCTGCCAAGTCCTGCTCTGTCGGTTATCTTCCTTCATGGTCTGTGCGCTGTTCCACGTTGGTAGTACAAATTATGTGCTGCAGCACTGTGTGTTTAGGTATTACTGATGATAAGATGTGAATGCAATGAAAGGGACAGTCAAGTGTGGTTTTTTGTAACTCAAATATGCCATTATTTGGGAACTACCTGTGTTTAGTCATACAGTTAAACCCTAGATTAAAAAAAAAAATTTCTTTTTCATATTAACTTTCTTTTCTTTTCCTTTTTATTTAACATGACTGAGTGAAAATGTACATTCCCATATAAATTTACATGCCCACCTATATGCAGTTTCCACTGCTCTCCCTGTCCAGTGACAGCACACTATTCTCTGCTCTATACATGTCTCATCCTCCCAACAGCCTCCTTTCCGCTCCTCTCCACCCACTCTCCTGCCTCCAGCCAGAGGTCAGCAGGATGATATCCTATAAATATGTAGAACCATAAAGTACAACCAATACATGGTCACTCTGCATTGCTAAGTCCAATCCATTCCTGTCCAAAGAGTGGAGCTTCCTTATAATTTGTGGGTAAAGGGCAGCCTCAGGGCCGGGGGCCATGCTCTCAGGGGAACCCCAAAACTGCTGGAACATCAGTTGAGGTCTTTTAGTGGAGATCTCAGGATGCACCCCTTTTTATTCTTGTGTTGTGAGTGAGACTCCTCTCTGTGAGCTCCATCGTGGCTGTCACTGGTGGTGGCCAAGCACCATCTGGTTCTTCTGGTCCCAAGTCAATGAAGGCACCCACTCTTGCAGGTCTCTCTGTCTTCTAGGTTGTCTTTTGTCATTTTGTTGTCATTTTGGTCCTCGGTGGGGATCCATTCCTGCTGAGTTGGGACCATTTGCTGTGTGCTTGGATGGCATCTTGGCAGCTTTAAAGAACCCAGAGGCCACTCACCAATGTGGGGTGCAGAGAGCTCTCTTAGCAAAATGCTAGTTGTGCCAGTTGGCCTGGATTTCGCCTAAGAGCATGGTCCCCTGCCCTCTGCCCCAGCTACTCTATCCTTGCAATATTGAGTTAAGATGGAAGGAGTACTCAAGTTATGCTGAAGTCCACTTAATGTTGTTCTTGTTTCTAATGTGTGCTATCACCGCTTTCTCCCAACCTGATTTCTAGCAACTATCTAAACTAAGCCCTCCCCCCTCCCCCTCCCTCCCTTCCCTCCCTTGCAGCTGTCAGAGTCTTTTCTTCTACACACAAGTCTGTTTTTGAGATCTTTTTTTTTTAATTTTTATTTAACATGACTGAGTGAAAATGTACATTCCCGTATAAATTTACGTGCCCACCTATATGCAACTTCCACTGCTCTCCCTGTCCGGTGACTGCACACTATTCCTTTCTGCTCCATACATGTCTCATCTTCCCAACAGCCTACTTTCCCCTCCTCTCCATCCACTCCCCTTCCTCCAGCCAGAGGTCAGCAAGATGATATCCTATAAATGTATAGAACCATAAAGTGCTTCCAATATATGGTCACTCTGCCTTGACAAGTCCAATCCATTCCTGTCCAAAGAGTGGACCTTTGTTATAATTTATGGGAAAGGGCAGCATCAGGGCCGGGGGCCATACTCTCAGAGGAACCCCGAAACCGCTGGACCATCAATTGAGGTCTTTTAGTGGAGATCTCATGATGCACCCCTTTTTATTCTTGTGTTGCCAGTGAGACTCCTCTCTGTGAGCTCCATCGTGGCT
Source organism: Heterohyrax brucei (assembly GCA_028571685.1). Lineage (NCBI taxonomy): Eukaryota > Metazoa > Chordata > Mammalia > Hyracoidea > Procaviidae > Heterohyrax > Heterohyrax brucei. Next base: position 112,237,075 of record CM053143.1, on the reverse strand, counting down.
ATTGCTGGTGGTGGCCAGACACTATCCGGTTCTTCCAGTCCCAAGTCGATGTAGGCACCCACTCTTGTGGGTCTCTCTGTCTTCTCGTTTGTCTTTACCGCATGTCATTTTGGTCCTCGGTCAGCATCCATTCCTGCTGAGTTGGGACCATTTGCTGTGTCCTCGGATGGCAGCTTGCCAGCTTTTAAGACCCCAGACGCCACTCACCAATTTGGGGTGCAAAGAGCTCTCTTAGCAAAATGCTAGTTGTGCCAATTGGCCTGGAATTCGCCTAAGAGCATGATCCCCCGCCCCCTACCCCAGCTACTCTATCCTTGCAGTATTGAGTTAAGATGAAAGGAGTACTCAAGTTATGCTGAAGTCCACTTAATGTTGTTCTTGTTTCTAATGTGTGCTATCACCGCTTTCTCCCAACCTGATTTCTAGTAACTATCTAAACTAAACCCTTCCCCCTTCGCCCTTCCTCCCTCCCCTCCCTTGCAGCTGTCAAAGAGTCTTTTCTTCTATACACAAGTCTGTTTTTGAGATCTTATCGTAGAGGTCTCATACAGTATTTATCCCTTTGTCGCTGACTACTTTCACTCAACATGATGTCTTCCAGTTGAAACCAGGTTAGGAGATGTTTCCTGGAATCATCGTTATTCTTTATTATTGCGTAGTGCTCCACTGAGTATATGTACCATAGTTTACCTATCCATTCTTCTGTCTTTGGGCATCTGGATTGATTCCACCTTTTTGCTGTTGTGGACTGTGCTACAATAAACATTCTGGTGCATGTGTCTGTTGGTGTGAAAGGCCTTGATTCTGTAGGATATATTCCAAGTAGTGGAATTACTGGGTCAAATGGTATATCAATATCCATTTTTTTAAGAAAGTGCCAGATTGCTTTCCAAAGAGGCTGGACCATTTTGCAACCCCACCAACAGTGTAGAAGGGTTCCACTTTCTCCACAGCCTCTCCAGCATTTGTTGTTTTGTGCTTTTTGGATCATGGCCAATCTTGTTGGGGTGAGATAGTATCTCATTGTAGTTTTGATTTGAATTTCTTTAATAACTAAAGATCATGAACATGTCCACATGTGTTTATTGGGTGCCTGGATCTCCTCTTTAGTGAAGTATCTGTCTGTCTCCTTTGCCCATCGCTTAATTGGATGATTTATCTTATTGATATTTTGTAGTATCTTATAGATTATGGAGATCAGGCGTCGGTCTGACATCGAGTTGCCAAATATTTTTTCCCATTCCGTGGGAATAAAGTCTTTGGATGAGAAAAAGTGTTTGATTGTTAATAGTTCCCATTTATCTATTTTCTCTTCTGTTGATTGTAGTTTCTTTGACAGATTTTGGAGTCTGTCCTCATTGTGTATTAAAACTTCCATTGTTCCTACCTTTCTTTGATGAGCTTTATCGTTTTAGGTTTGACATTTAGGTCTTTTATCCAGTTGGAGTTGGTTTTTTTATAAGGTGGAAGATAATGGATCTTGATTCAGTTTATTGCAGATGGATATCCGATTTTGCCAGCACTGTTTGTTGAAGATACTGTTTTTATCCGAGTTTAATGTCTTCGGGCCTTTGTCGAATATCAACTGTTCATAGGCAGATAGTGTCATCTCTGGGGTCTCAGTTCTGTTCCATTGATCCATCTGTCTGTTCTTGTACCAGTACCAGGCTGTTTTGACCACTGTGGCAGTGTAGTATGTTCTAAGATTGGTAATGAGAGGCCTCCCAATGTGTTCTTCTTCTTTAGAAGTACCTTACTTATCTGGGGCTTCTTCCCTTTCCAAACAAAATTGATGATTTGTTTCTCCATCTCATTAAAAAATGATACTGGAACTTGTATTGGGATTGCATTGTATAAATAGATTGCTTTGGGTAAAATAGACATTTTCACAATGTTAAGTCTTCCTATCCATGAGCAGGGTAGGTTTTTCCATTTATCTAAGTCTCTCTTTGTTTCTTGTAGTAAGGGCTTGTAGTTCTCTTTGTAAAGGTCTGTTGTTTCTCTGGTTAGATTAATTCCTAGGTACCTTATCTTCTTATGGGCTATCGTAAATGGTATTGATTTGATAATTTCTTCCTTGACAGTCTCGTTGTTGGTATAAAGGAATCCTACTGATTCACTTATGTTTATCTTGTATCCTGAGACTTTGCTGAATTCTTCTGTCAGTTTGAGTAGTTTATTTATAGATTCCTTGGGGTTCTCTGCATATGCAATCATATCATCTGCAAACAGGGAGATTTTAACTTCCTCTTTGCCGATGCAGATGCCCTTTATTTCTTGGTCTTGTCTAATTGCTCTGGCTAGAACTTCTAGCACAATGTTGAATAGGAGAGGTGAGAGTGGGCATCCTTGTCTAGTTCCTGATCTCAAGGGAAAGTCTTTCAGTCTCTCTCCATTCAGGATGATGTGGGCAATTGGCTTTGTATAAATGGCCCTTATTGTGTTGAGGAATTTGCCGTCTATGCCCATTTTGCTAAGAATTTTTAGCATGAATGAGTGTTGGACTTTATCAAATGCCTTTTCGGCATCAATGGACAAAATCAGGTGATTCTTGTATTTTGTGTTATTTATGTGGTTCAACACATTGATTGTTTTTCTGATGTTCAACCAGCCTTGCATCCCTGGTATGAATCCCACTTGGTCATGATGGATTATTTTCCTGATATGTTGTATTCTATTGGCAAGGACTTTGTTAAAGATTTTTGCATCTAGATTCATGAGTGATATTGGTATGTAGTTCTCTTTCTTTGTTGGGTCTTTCCCTGGCTTAGGTATCAGGGTTATGCTGGCTTCATAGAATGAGTTTGGGAGTACTCCATCCCTTTCTATACTGTGAAATAGTCTCAGTAGTATTGGAGATAACTCTTCTCTAAATACTTTTTAGATTTCTTCAGTGAAGGCATCTGGGCCTGGACTTTTTTTGGTTGGCAGTGTTTTGATGACATTTTCAATCTCTGTTTTTTTTGATGGGTTTGTTATGTTGTTCTGCTTCACATTGTGATAATTTGGGTAGGTGGTATGAGTCCAGGAATTTGTCCATTTCCTCTGGGTTTTCAAATTTCTTACAATACAGTTTTTCATAGTATTGTTATAATATTTTTGATTTCTGTTGGATCTGTGGTGACAATTCCCCTCTCATTTCTAATTTGGGTTATTTGTTTCCTTTCCTGCTGTTCTTTAGTAAGTTTAGCCAGTGGTTTGTCAATTTTGTTGAACTTTTCAAAAAACCAGCTTTTGGTCTTTTCAATTGTTTCAATTGTTTTTCTATTCTCTAATTCATTTAGCTCTGCTCTATTCTTTATGATCTTGTTTCTTTTGGTGCCGGAGGGGTTCCTCTGGTGTTCTCTTTCTACTTGTTCAAGCTGTATAGTTAGTTCCTTGATTTGATTTCTTTCTTCCTTTCAGATGTGTGCATTTATGGAAATAAACAGACCTCTGAGCACTGCTTTGGCTTTATCCCATAGGTTCTGGTAGGAAGTGTTTTCGTTCTCATTGGAAGCCGTGAATTTCTTTGTTTCATCCTTGATTTCCTCTATAACCCATGTTTTTTTGAACAAGATGTTGTTCAATTTCCAAGAGTTCCACTTTCTGTCTATGTTTGTTCTGCTATTGATTTCAACTTTGATGGCTTTATGATCTGAGAAGAGGCTTTGCAGTAATTCAGTGATATGTATGTTGTTGAGCATTGCATTATGGCCTATCACATGGTCAATTCTGGAGAATTTTCCATGTGCATGGGAGAAGAAGTTGTAGTTGTCTGCTGATGGGTGGAAAATTCTGTTTATATCAATGAGGTTTAGTTGGTTAATTGTGGCAGTGAGGTCTTCTGTATCTTTACTGAGCTTTTTTCTAGGTGATCTGTCTATTAATGAGTGGAGTGTTCAAGTCTGCCACTATTATTGTGGAGTCATCTAACTCTCTTTTCAGCACAGTCAGTGTTTCTTTGACGTATTTAGTTGCTCTGATATTAGGTGCATAAATATTTAATATAGTTAAGTCTTGCTTGTGTACTGAACCTTTCAGCAATAAATAGTGTCCATCTTTGTCCATGATGGTGGATTTGACATTAAAATTGATTTTGTCTGAGATTAGAATTGCCACTCCTGCTCTTCTTTGTTCATTGTTAGCTTGATATATATTCTTCCATCCTTTAATTTTCAGTTTGTTCCTATCTTTAGGTCTCAAGTGAGTTTCTTGTAGACAACATACAGATGAGTCATGTCTTTTGATCCAAGATGTCACTCGGTGTCTCTTTACTGGAGCATTCAGTCCATTCACATTCAGTGTAATTATTGATAGGTATGTGTTCACTGCTGCCATTGTGATATGTTTATTTTTCTGTTGATGTTTTCTCTGTTGTTCTTATTAGTCTGTTGTGGGACATTCTTTTTTGTGAGTTGATTTTTCACCTTTTTCAGAGTTGGTTTTGTAGTTATTGAGACTCGTGTGTTACATTTCTTGACATGGTATGTTACATCTTTGTTGTACTTTACAGCGGCCCCTGTGACCCCCCCTTAATAAACTATATATAAACCCAATTTTAATTACTACTGGTCTTGTCATCTTCCTCTCCATGTGGAAGGACTGTAACCACTGTAGTACCTCCCTCTTTTTATTATGATGACACCATAGTTTTCATGATGATCACTGGATTGCTTCTTTCCATATGAAAGCTGTGATTGACTTTGGAGCCTTCCCTAAAAGAGTAGAGTATTGAGTAGTGTATTGTTCTAAAATAAAAAGTTAGTGGTTTCGTTCTTCTAAGCCAGAACCAAGAACTTGTTTCAGTATGTCTTGTAGTTTGGGTTTGGTTTTTACAAAGTCTCTGAGTTTTTATTTATCTGTGAATGTCTTAATTTCATTTTTGTATTTGAAAGATAGTTTTTCAGGATATATAATTCTTGGTTGGAAGTTCTTCTCCTTCAAGGCTTTGAATGTGTCAGGCCACTGTCTCCGTGCCAGCATGGTTTCTGCTGAGAAATCTGACGAGAGCCTACAGGGTTTCCCCTTGAATGTTAGCTTTTCTTTGAGTCTTGCTGGCTTTAGGAGTTGCTGCTTATGTTTCATTTGGTTAAGCTTGATTATAATATGTCTTGGAGTCTTTCTTTTGAGATCTAGATTGGGTGGTGTACGATTTGCATCTGAGATGTCTATATTCTCTTCCTTCATGATTTCTGGGAAGTTTTCTTTCAGCAGCTCAGCAACGATACTCTCTGTGTTCTCCGATGTCTCACCCTGTTCAGGCACTCCAGTTAATCGAAGGTTGTTCCTCTTAGTAGAGTCCCACATGCTTCTTAATGTTTCTTCATTTTTCTTGATTCTTTTTTCTGATTTCTGCTCATAGATGCTGGCATTAGTAGCTCTGTCTTCCAAGTCAGAAATTCTTTTTCCTATTTGTTCCATTCTGTTTTCTTGGCTTTGCATGGAAGTTTCTATGTCTTTGATTTTGTTCTTGATTTGTTGGATTTCAGAGTATTGGTGTTCCATCAGATCAAACAGCTTGCTTAATTTTTCATTTTGTTCTGTTGCATTTTGTATAAGGTCTAGAAGGGCTATGTATATAATCAATTTGTATTCACTTCCTGATGCTTTCATAAAAGTTTCTTCATCTGGAAAAGTCCTTGATTGCTTTGTTTGGGAGCCTTCCGAAGCCATTAGTGATTGCTTGTATGCCACAATTGTCTGTTGCTTTATGGGTCCCATGTGAGTATGTAGAGGCTGAAAGAAGTACTGTTAGGATGGATTGCAAATGTTTCTCTAGGCTGTCTTAAAATGTAAAGCAAAAGGTATGTGACTACTTCCCAAGTCAGTTAGGTTTTCAGGTGTAGAGGTCCCTCTTCTCAACTGACAAAGTAAGCGCCACTATATCCAACCCCAGATGATAACAAACTAGTTCAGAATACAGCAGTGCTACTGCCCTGTTGGCCTTTGCTGACAGGGCCTAGCCTTAGCTGACACTGCGTCGAGTACCGCTTTTGTGATAGAAAAGCACTCTCCTTTGGGCAGGCTCTGGCTCCCAAGCTAAGAATTAGGTCCAGCTGCAGCCATTGTATCCAATATGGCACCCTCCACACGGTAGGCAGATAGAGGGGCTAAAGGTGCCGAGAGGTAGTGATTCCTCTGCTTCTGTTGCAGGGCCCCCAACGTAAGTGGCACTGTTTAATTTACTGCCTTTCTGTCGGAGAATCGCTGTCCTGTTTACAGGTGCTGGCTCCCAGGCTAAGAATGAGGTCCCGCTAAAATCTCAGTAGCAACATGGCATCCCGCACACTGACTGTGTAATTCCATACAAACCCTGCTGAGGCAGAGATAATTGACAGGCCCACAGTGGCTAGGCTAACAGAGTCCTAAGCCTGGCTCTCAAAATATGGGAATTTCGCCTGCCTATCCCCCCAGCAGCGCATCTGAGTCTAGCCGAGAGCCAGGGCTAGCCAGGAGCGGGAGTCAGCGAAAGAGAGGAGGTTTTTCCCTCAGTGGTATGAAGTTGAAAGTAACAGCCCTGTGCCGTGTCCTGGGGCTGATTAGGTGATCAGAAGGCTCTGTTTGATTATCAATTCAGGTCTTTGTTTCCAGAGGGATATAAGGAGACGTGTGCTTAGTCCACCATCTTGACTCCGCCTCCAAGATGAGTTTTTAAAATTTCAGGTAGAAATCTCAGTATATGTGACAGAATAAATTGTTTTTTAGAATACCTTTTTGAATGCTTTAGATAGATATTTTAGGACAAAATGTCCAAATAAGTGTGGCTTAAATGTTGAAGACATTTATTATCTCTTGTAAGATTTCTGGAGCAGGGTGGTTCTAGAGTTGGCTGATTTCACCAGTGCAACCGTGGCAGTGTCCTAGGTCATTTTTTCTCAAACTCATTTTCATATCATGGACATAAGATGACTGGCACAGGTATAAGCATCATACCTTAAATACGACAAAATTCAGAAACAGGAGGGAAGAGCACATTTCTCCACATACCACTTTCTGTCTTTGCTCGCTGTAAAAATCTTTCCCTGCAATCCCTAGCAGACTTCTTTTTATGTTCCATCAGGCAGTGTGTGTGTGTGTGTGTGTGTGTGTGTGTGTGTGTGTGTGTGTGTGTGTGTGTGTGTGTGTGTGTGTTGGGAGTGGAGATATTATATATATATATGTATGTATGTATGTATGTAAATGCTGGTTGCTTTGTGGTTATGTGCTACATCTGCTAACCAAAAAGCCGTCAATTCAGGTCCTACAATTGCTCTTTGGAAACTCTGTCGGGGCAGTTCTGTTCTGACCTATAGGGTTTCTGTGAGCTGAAATCAACTCAGTGACAGTAGGTTTGTTTTTTTTTTTGGTATATGTTGTGTGCGTGTGTGTGTGTGTCTGTGTGTGTGTGTATGCAGGCACACACACGTATGTATATGTATGTGTGTATAAAACATAAACATAAAAAAATCTGTTGCCATTGAGTTGTTTCTGACTCATGGTGACCCTGTGTGTGTTAGACTAGAACTGTTCTCTACAAGGTTATCAGTGACTGATGTTTTTGGATGTAGACTGAGAAGCCATTCTTTTGAGATGAATATGAGTAGTCTAGAATTTCTAACTTTTTAGTTAGCAGCCAAGCACTTAACTGTATGTGCCACTGAATAAGTTACTACTCATAAGGAAAAATGGGATTCCCATGATTGGCTTAGAACAATTAGAGTTCATCCCCTGGACCTGGAGTTCATCCCGTGACCACCCATCTGATCCACTTGATTTCTCATATGAAATAACATCAGTGTTTTTTCTTTACAGGAGGAGGAGGCTGATGGGTAGGCAGTCACTAGTATGTGTCAAACTATAGTAATACAGAGTTGAGTTGTGACATTTTCCGAGTATTGCCTAGTTATTCCTTTAAAAAGTGAAGTCTTAGCGTTTTAAGCTGCGAAAGAGTTATTATTTGAGAAACAGTTGTCCTCAAAGTGTTACGTCATGATTGGTAAAAGAACCCAATGCCTGGACTTTGAACCATATTGCATTTACTTTTTGTCTTGGCTTTCAGTAATTGTTTATTTTCCTCTAAAGAGGCCTGGTGGCACATTAGTAAAGAGCTTGGCTACTGAACCAAAGGTTGCCAGTTTGGATCCACCAACTGCTCTTTGGAAACCCTGTGAGACAGTTTTACCCTGTCTTATAGGGTTGCTGTGAGTTGGAATCAACTCCATGGCAACATTTTTTTTTTTTTTGGTAAGATTTAACTCGTCATTGATTGGACAGTAATTTCAGATTCTTTGTAAGTAATTGTAACTTTTTCTCTTAGGTGGATTCTCCACAGTTTTCCTGGTGCGGACTCATGGTGGCATTCGATGTGCATTGAAACGAATGTATGTTAATAACATGTCAGACCTCAACATTTGTAAAAGAGAAATTACAATTATGGTAAGCAAAAGAGAAATTCTGTTTTAGAAATTTAATACATTTTGCTGTGTACTTTAAACAGATTTTTGGCAAGCTGTTATTTATGTACATGTGGAAAACCTTTGAGCATCATTAAAGTAATTTGGAAAATTATCTGAGAATTTATAGTACATGTGTTACCCTTAGGGCTAAATTTAGCTGCCTTCTCTGCTCTTTCCTCCATTCCCTACTATAGTTCAACAGGCATGCTTCTCTGTTTTCTTTTTCCTTTCAAAAAGTCTATTTGATTTATAGAATATTTTGAGTATACAGAAAGTTTAGAGAATTGTATAATGAATATCTTTGCCATGAAACTTAAGAAATAAAACCTTCCAGAGACAGTTGAGGCTCTTATGTATTCTTCTGTATAGCCTTGCACTTGTTTTCCTCATCCAGAAAGAAACCACTGCAGTGAATTTGGTGTTTCCCACCATTCCTGTGGAGGTTTCGTAGTTCACTGCATGTCTTAGTATTCACACACAGCAGTTTTATTTTTCATTTTTAAAATCATGCTGTAAATGTTACTGTTTTTCTTGTGTACTTTGTGATTTTCAGCAAGGGCCGATTTTTTGTTTGTTAAATGTTAGGAAAAAGAAAAAATAATAGACCAGAAAGCAAAATTTTAGCCACTCATTAAACTTAAAGCAGTTAAAAATTTATAGAATTATATTTTCCTTCTTTTTTGCTTACTTGCAGTTCTCTGAGTGACTTCTTTTTTCTTCTTCCTTTTTCTTAAAACCAGTACAGTGTTTATAAATGCTAATGTTTTAAACCAACTTCAATTGAAAAAGCATTTTTTTAAGTACACTTACCCTGTCTTTTTCCTTATCTCCCACATAAAAAGAACACAGCAGAGATACTATTGTCTATGCCTTCAGAATTTCTGCAACATTAAAATGATACTTCCAGTTTAGATGTACGAGGGCCTTACGTGCATGAGATTACTTTGTTAGGTGGGAAAGTAATATTTATTGAAACAATAAATGTAATCTTAACACAAATGTGGCTGTACTAGTTTAATGCATTGGTAGATAAATAGTAATAAAATAAATATTAACAAAATGTGTATGTTGTCTATATAATAGAAAATATTTATGATGTGTATAACAGCAGTTGTTGAGTTGATTTCAACTCCTGGGGACCTCATGTGTGTCACTGTAGAATGATGCTGCATGGAGTTTTCAGTGGCTGATTTTTTCATCAAGTAGATAGATCACCAGGCCTTTCTTCTGAGGAAGTTCTGGGTAGACTCCAACTTCCAGTCTTTTCGTTAGCAGCTTAGTGCATTAACAGCACCACCTAGGGACTCCATAATAAGCTCATAAATAATAATAGATGTAATAATAAAACTTTGATAAACACTGATGCCTTCTAATGATGTCACATGACAACTATCTGATAACATGAATTAGATTAGATAAAGATAGAATATTGTCATTTAATAGGCTTTGTAATTAGATCTGGAGAAGTCTGTATGAAATGCTATCTTTTTCTATAAAAGAGATTTTGTGAAATTGAGGACCACTTTTGTGTAAATGTGATTTTGTAGATTGGATAGAATTGAAAAGAAACTTGTTAGGTATTTTAACTAGACTTTCTTTTCCTAGGAGTATCAGGAAGGAAGGGGCGGAATAATTTGAATGTCAGTGTTGACTGTAGTTCTGCAATTAAAGAGAAACTACAGAAATCATACATTAAAGGAATCTTTCTGCTATAGTTTTTAGTTTAAAATATTTAATTTTGAGTGTGTTTGTAAAAACAGTAAAACAGTAGTAGTAGACTATCAGGAGAATTAGAATTTGCTTTTATTTTGCATGGTAGCATTGAAATTAAATGAATTGATAATAACAAATCAGTTTATATGGTGCTAGGATCATGGTGGGTACTCAGCAGCAGTGTTAATTCACTCACCATTGGGATCTCGTGTCAGCGCTGACTAGCTGTTACAAGGGAGGGATTTCTGATTTTGTGTCTACAATCTTCATCAACACATCTACTTTTGTTCAAAGTAAGCTTATTCATAGAATCTGATTTTTTTTTAATTCTCCTTTTATTGTTTTCTGTTTCTAAGCTAGGCTACAATTGATTAGACTTTGAGATATACTTTTTTTAAAGTCTCAGACAAAAGAGTTCAAGGATTTACTCCAAGATAAGGACAAAGCTTAGACCAAGTTACCTTACTTGTGCCCAGATCTTGTACTACTGTGATGTGATGCAACATTCAAATCCTGTCTCTCTTGATCAGCTGTGCATCATTATGTAATCTATTCATATTAGTCACATGTTTAGTTGCCATTAACCAGTGTTTCAAATTATATTGCATAGTTAAAACTAGGTGTATTATTAATGACATAGATGTAAATTTATTTGCAGTCATATTTTGATAGTTGTTTTTTAATTTCCAAATAGAATTGATTAGCCAAAGATAGCTGTTTTATATTAGGAGTAAAAGTGTGAAAGGTGCTGTTTTTCTGTTATTTCTGAGTACTTGTATTACTATTATTATTTTAATCTCTGGGCCTCTGTACCCCTTGCTCATTTTAAAGCTTATCCAATTAATAATATATAAACTCATGTATCCAGTTAACTAGATGTACATAAAATATATTACGTTGAATGAAAAACAATCTAGAGTACAACTTTTAGTGTGTAGATATTAGAGCTTAATTTATTTTCAGATTAAAAGTAAATATGAAGAAGCTATCTTTATCTTGCATACTCTCTTTTAGAGACCATTACTTTAGGATGATTTATATCTTTCCCTTTGGTTGAATTTAAATGTGATTATTGACAATTAGATTCTAACTGACAATTAGAAAATGACAGTCATATGCAAGGAAACTTGCATTGTCTGTGGTTGATTGGTTGATTGAAATATGTTAGGTTCTGCATGCATGTCTAGTTCCTGCTTTTTTAAATTCATTACGCTTCCAGCTGTTCTTAGTTATACAGCTTTAAATGGTGTGTGTGTATTTCTCTCCCATTTTCCTTGTTTTGTTTTTCAGAAAGAGCTGTCTGGTCACAAAAACATTGTGGGTTATCTGGACTGCGCTGTTAATTCAGTTAGTGATAATGTATGGGAAGTGCTTATCTTAATGGAATATTGTCGAGGTAAGTAAGTACCTCTCTACATTTGTATCATACTGAAAAAAAAAAGCCCGTTGAAACAGGTGAATACAGGTGAATATGTGTCTTGGTTTCTCCTGGGACAGCTGTTACCTGATTTGAGACACTTCTTGTTGTAACCTCAGTTTTAATTAGCTGCCTGATTAAGGAAGGCTGTTTAAAAAAACACACACAAAAAAATTAAACATACTCATGGTTACTGCAGTGATGACTTGAGCGTTTAATCTTAAATGGAAAATTAGAAAAATACTATTGGGTTTAAAAGAGGAAATCTAAACAGATAAAGTACAGCTACACTTCCTGCTCCCTAGACAATTTTTTTTTTTACTTTTTATTTAACATGACTGAGTGAAAATGTACATTCCCGTATAAATTTACATGCCCACCTATATGCAGTTTCCACTGCTCTCCCTGTCCGGTGACTGCACACTATTCCTCTCTGCTCCATACATGTCTCATCCTCCCATCAGCCTCCTTTCCGCTCCTCTCCATCCACTCTCCTTCCTCCAGCCAGAGCTCAGCAGGATGATATCCTATAGATGTATAGAACCATAAAGTGCATCCAATATATGGTCACTCTGCATTGCCAAGTCCAATCCATTCCTGTCCAAAGAGTGGATCTTTGTTATAATTTATGGGTAAGGGCAGCATCAGGGCCGGGGGCCATGCTCTCAGGGGAACCCCAAAACTGCTGAACCATCAATTGAGGTCTTTTAGTGGAGATCTCAGGATGCACCCCTTTTTATTCTTGTGTTGCCAGTGAGACTCCTCTCTGTGAGCTCCATCGTGGCTATCACTGTTGGTGTCCGGGCACCATCCGGTTCTTCCGGTCCCAAGTCGATGTAGGCACCCACTCTTGTGGGTCTCTCTGTCTTCTAGGTTGTCTTTACCGCATGCCTAGACAGTTTTTATAATCCGATGAGGAAAAATGTTATGTGTTAGTATTAGAAGAATTGTACCAGCTTTCAGCTGTTATCTTTAAACCATATTAATTTCATACTTTTAGAAGGTGAATTTTGATCTGTAATCCTTATAAAACCTGTATTAGGTAGCTTTTTTATTGGTCCTGTTGTGAATATGAGAAGATAGAAAGCCATGTTTGGACCTACTATGGTATTTCTGAAGTAACATTTACTTGTATTGTGTGACTTAAGAATAATAACAATAACAATACCTAACTTTTTTTTCTTTAATGTATATAAACAAGGCTGTTAATACAGTTTCTATAACACTGCTTTATTTATCAGGCTGTACCTGGCAGTTTGGGTGTAGGGAACTCTGACTTAATGTTTAGACTGTCGTAAGACTCTTGTGATTGTTTCCATTCCAGGACCTCTGATAGTTTTCTGAAGGTAGGAGGAAGAGAGTGATGTAATGATGAAGAAAACATGGTCATGTTTATTGCAGTCTTGTAAGGAGGGAAGAATTGAGGAGAATGAAGTGAACCACTACTACTCTTATCTTTTGTGAAGTACTTGTAACTTGTTTCCATATATTATATAAAAGTAGATGTTCTTGGGTGTCTTTTTTATTTATAAAAGGCAACTTTTCTACCATAAAGCATTGTGACCTCTTTTGGGAGAAGATACTGATTTTTCTCTACTCCATTTTCCTGAATTCTAGCATTTATGGTGCTAATTCTTAGCTGTATTGTAGCTGACCAGTAGTTCTTAGCTACTTGTGATTTTTTAAAATGTATTTTAATCAAATGTGATTGTACCATGGATGAGTGTAATTGTCATTCAGAAGACATTTTAATAGGTTGGATCAAATTTGCTTCAAGTTTAGGGAGGATGTTTTAATATAAGAGAATTGTTAAGCTGTATTTTGAGGAAGGTTGTAGTTTCTATTTTTATCTGGGAATTGAATTAGCCAGCTTTATTTTATATGAAATTTGAATTTTTAGTAATTTGTAGCAGTGATGAGGAGGATGGCACGGGACTGGGCACCATTTCATTTTGTTGCACATAAGGCCACTGTGAGTTGGTGCAGACTCAGAGGTACCTGGCAGCAACAGTTCATGTATGTGGTTTAGAAAGGTAGATAGTACTATTAAGCCATGGCTAAATAGGACTAACTTTCCCTGCCAGTTCCTCTGTCCTCAAATCCTTGGATGTGTTTTCTCATGTTTACTGACATCTGTATAGCATTGTATAGGTGAGATCTGTAATTTTATTGAGATAATCGAGTATAAAAATGAAGGAACTTAGAAAACAGCAAAAGTATGTGATTTTTGCATATGGGGAAGCTTTTGAAAGAAAGTTTGCTAGTGCTGTTTCTGGTTTAATGTTTTAAGTATTGTCCCCCAGGAAAAGATGAGGATTTTACTCCTAATGTAATATGCTCTCAGTTTTTGGATTAAACCTATAGCCATTGTTTACATTGTTTTGTTTGCTGTTACAGCTGAACCATATAGAAGTTTACAATGGCTTTTTCTTTATTGTGTACATGTTTTTGTTTTCCCTAAAGTTAATAAGAAGTCTCATGTTTTCATTTGCCTGGTTTGCTCTGTATGTGTTATTATTTTAATCCTACATTCCCAAATAGAAGTGCCGATCTTCATGCTGTATATTCGAACGTTTTAATATTTGATTAATTTCATTTTTTTTCCCTTAGAAACATCCCTTGGGAGACTTCATCTCTCTGGCTTAAATTTGAACAGCATAGCTGTTTTCCTGGGAATTCCTTTAGCCTTACTGTGTCTTAGATGCCCTGCTACTTGTACCTCCCCTTTTTGTTTTTGCTTCTTGCATTCATTTTTCAGCAGCTTTCTTATAATGGGTTTATGGGAGGAAACAGCTTTGAAACCTCATGTATGTAAAAATATCTTTATTCAACACCCACATTTGATTTTTACTTTGGCGGACTAAAGAATTCTAGGCTGGAAATAATTTTAAGCCTGAATTTTGAAGGCATTATTCTATTTTTTGCTTAGAATTGCTATTGAGAAATCTGATAGCATTGTGAATGACTCCTCAGTCTTTGTGTGTGACTTCTTTCCTCCCTGGATACTTTCAGAGTTTATCTTTTAACCCTAACACTATGAAATTTCAGGATAAATGTGCTTTGGTGTGGGTCCATTTTTTTTAATCCTTTCTATTGGAGACTCATTTTTTTCTGACCTTTTTATTTTTATGATAGGGTCGCCATGAGTCAGAATTGACTCGGCAGCTGTGGGTTCTGGGTTTAATCTTTCTAGAGTAGCCCTCTAATTTTCGTTCTCTTTTGTTATTCTACTTGTTGCTTAACAGTGTCTTTCAATTCTACAGGAGTTTGTATTTCAGCTGTCTTGTTTTTTATTTCCCAGAATCTTGTTTTGTTTTTTCAGTGTTATCTTCATTATAAAGATAACTTTGTTACTGTTGTAACTGAAAATCTTTTATTATCTGAAGATACTGTAGTTTTTAAAAGGATTTTCCTTAATGTTCCTTGCAATTTTTTTCTGAATCTTTTTTTTGTTTGTTTTATGCCCTCTCTTTCATGTCAGAAGTGTCTTCAAATGTTTTGCCAGCTAATGTTACTGTGTATGTTAGCAGATGACACTGTACTTTCTGAGTGAGCAGTCCTATCTTAAGAGAAGGAAGCAGTAGGGCTTCAGTGGGTCATGCTCAGTTCTTTTTCTCTGATTAATAATAGATGCATTCCTTTTTCTCCCATGAAGGGATATTTTTGGGGGGTGAGGGGATATGGGGAGGGTAGGGATGGTGAGAGAGGAGGATTAGAGAACAAATATTTTCACCTTACTTTCTCTATTAAAGCTAATTTTATTGTATAATGTTGTTTAGGAATGAAGCCACTTTTGGAGGGGAACCAATATAAGGCATATGGTTCAGGCACAGTGTGTTACATGGGTGATATTCCACTTAAATGGTTTCAAATATCAGATGTTTAAAATTATCTTTTGTGAAATGCTGCATCTTTTTAAGTTCCTGCTTTGTCACTGCTTCACATGCCAATATTTTGATAAATGGATTAAGGAGAGATTCTGTGCTTTTGGTATCAGACTTCTGGGAAGGAGTGTATTTCTTACTGTTTTATGAAAAGAAGCACTTTTTATTTTTTAGAAGCTATGTTAACAGAAATCCCCATGGGAAGTGTGTTTGTTAACATTTTGTTCTGAGGCATCCTTGGGTGGATTCAAACTGCCAACCTTTCAGTTAGTAGTTATGCACTTAACTGTGCAACCGAGAACCCATATCTGTTAGCTTCTTAAACAATAATGATAAATCCTAAAACTTAGCTTGAAGCTACAGTAATTTGTTAGTAGTGAGCTGATCCTGCCGATTTTGCCTAATTCAGAAAACTCTGATTTTCAGTAATGAAAGTTTATATCCTTCTACATTGGAATTGTGATTCAGATAAATAACAGTTTTTAACTTTGTGTGGAGACTTGGCTTTTGTGATTCCGGTTTCTGGCCTAAAGATCTCTGGATGAAAATAACATTTGTTTTAAGTTTATTCTGCTGATTACAATATTGAAAGTTTGGGAAATTGGAATGAGTTCAGGGTTATAATTTCTTAAGCTGTGAAATGGTACCTCTAGTATGTGAATGAACACTGAGGGAATATTTTTCATCCTGTTTAATTTTTAGTTAAAATCAATTTAAAAATAGGTAGACTGAGAGAGTCTGACTACAGAGGGATGGGGGGTGGGGACCCAGAGCAAATTACAACTGAACGGACCTGGTGCTGCAAGTTGGTTAGGCCAATTGGAGTGTTCTTCCCACTTTAAAATTCTAAATGGAAAAGAAAGTCTCCCTAAAAGACAAGTGTGTGATGTTTAGATAGCCACAAAAAGAGGAAAACGTGTGCATGCATGTTCTCATAGATTTATAGTAGCAAGTATTTGTCAAGCTGTATTACACAAAAGTTCCAAGTTAATACATTTTTGCATTTTTTGCATTCCCAAACTTCATTTTTGTTACAATGATCTTAATAGATAATGATGATTCACTTTTTCTTGATAATTAAGAATTATCACTAATTGGCTAGCAATCATTATACTGTGTGGTAATATTTCAGTTAGGGCTCAGTGGTATGTGTGTGTCTGTTTGGATTTAGTAAGTTGCTGTGTTCCATTATCTTTACTATTTAAGTGGTCTAGAATATTAACCTTTTAATTGGTCTCTCCTCTTGGAATCCCCTGTCTTCTCTTAGTCAGGGAGACCTTTTTTTCCCCTGTATATATTTTTATTTTTATTTATTTATTGTGACTGAGTGAAAGTGTACAATCCAGTTTAAATTTGCATGCCCACCTATGTGCAGCTCTTACTGCTCTCCTTGCCCAGTGACAGCACACTCCTCTCTGTTCTTTGTAAAGCATGTACTCTTAAGAATCTCCTGTCCCTTCCTCTCCACCCTCTCTACCCCCTCTAGTAAGAGGCCAGTAGGACAACATCCTATAGATGCATAGAATCATAAGGTGCACACATGATATATAGTCACTGTCACCAAGTCCTTTTAAAAAGCCCCCTTGAGGAGCATGAACATGGCCTGGGAGTGGTATAGACCTCTTCTAACTTCACAAAGGGGAGGGAGAATCAGGATCAACAGGCCAAGGCTTATTCATGTGAGGCAGAGGTCAGACTGCAAGCCTCCTCACTTAGCCGTCTAGACCAGTTCTGATTCCAACCCGCTCTCTGCAGCACTAATTCTCTGCTGGGTTTGAGAATTGATTGTGGTGGCCACATGGAACTTATAGATGATAATGTGGTGTTAATTAGGGAAGTAACAGGTTACACTTCGGGAACATTCAGGATACAGTTCTTTGATTAGGATAGCCTCTTCTTAGCCTGTAGACAGATAATCTCTCTGGCCTTTGGCCCATTGGCCTGGCCTCTGCCTTGCTTGGGCAAGTCTTACAAAGCTCTTTTAGCTCTGCTGGCAAGTGCACCCTACTCCGGCAGCAAACTTCCTGCCCAAAGACACTAAGCATTCTAGCGCTGGGGTCTGGGAAGCCCGATACACTTTCTCCTGCTGCTTCTCTAGCTCTGATTCCTTCCTCTTTCTGTCTCCTGGCATAATGTCTGCTCCTGGTTGTTTTTCCTTGGTTATGGTGAGATTGTCTCCTTTGCTGTGGAATTCGCTCTCTTTAAACCTAGCGGAGTGGTAAAACTGACCCATCCTGTTGTTAGGGTTCCGTATAATTGATTAGCAGGGTCCCACCCTGTTGTTAGTGGGAGTTAACAAGATGGTGGCAACAAAGGCCACATTGCCCCACAAGTTTTCTTGTCTCTCAAGATAAAACCCCAGATACATCTGATTCCTCGCTGCCTCTACAGTCTCTCTTCGCATTCCTTTTTTCTCTGTTTCCTAGCCTGTTTACACTTTGATTTTCTTTAAAATTCAAGGGCATCAAACTCTTTCCCAAACTGGAGACCTTTGTGCATGTCATCTGCCATTGCCATTCTCCCAAATCTTTGCCTCACTGATTCTTAATTAGGTTCCTAGATGGTACAGATGATTTGTGCTCAACTACTACCCGAAAGGTTGATGATGAAAGATTCACCTAGTGATCTGGTGACCTGGTGATGTACTTCCATTTAGAAGACGGCCAGGGAAACCCTGAAATCAATTCTGCTGTAACACATGGGGTCACCATAAGTCAAAATTGACTCCATAACATTGGGCTCCTCACAAATCTTTACCTTTTTAATTCCTCATGATCCTTTTAGTATCAACAGAAATACTGCTTCCTTAGATAGGCTTTCCCTCCTTCCCTTTCTCCTGTTCCAGTGTAAATTGAGGTCTTCCATATTGAAGTTTCTCATATGCTTATTCTATGTAATTATGATTATTTGTGTGATTATTTGATGTTTGTCTCTACTTTGAGAATGTAAATTCCATTATAATGGAAAACTTAGTTGTGTTCACTACTCTTTAGTTGGTAACACAGGTCTAAAAAGTATTTCAGCAACTTTAAGACCCATTTTATAAGGTACACCCTGATTTCAGAGACGTTAGGATATTAACAAATGCCCAGTGGTGTTACTGGACATTATCTTAAGATGTTCTGCTCTCAGACATGTAAAAACAGTGCCTTTGAATTGATAACATATGGTATAATAAGCATCCTTGTATGATAATTATGAAAAACTCCAGTCATTCTTTAAGATGGTTTCATTTTTTTGAAATATATCTTCTTAAAGCTACTTTTTTTGGTTAGCTGGTCAGGTCGTGAATCAGATGAATAAGAAGCTTCAGACAGGTTTTACCGAAGCAGAAGTGTTGCAGATATTCTGTGATGCTTGTGAAGCTGTTGCAAGGTTGCATCAGTGTAAGACTCCAATAGTTCATCGGGATCTGAAGGTAAGGCTTTCAGAAAACTTATGGATCAAGTAACAAGATTTAGACTTTGGAGTTAAACTGTTATTGGATTGTTTTCATATACACTAGGTTCTATTCCTTGTACTGAGATTAGTTTCTCTGTTCTGTGCTGCATTTCTTCAGGTCATGTAAAGAAGACTGTACATTAACAGTTGTGCCTTCTATAACCCTGAGTTTCTAGTATGGCCATACAGGTGGCTTTTGTGCCTCTTACAGTGCTTCTCTGTTTTAAGTAGTAGCCTTTTTTAAAAGATTTTATTTGAACAAAGAAATCTGTGTTCTTTCTTTTTGAACCAACTGGAAACATCACTGACATAGGTTGAGTGACCTTCCTAGCATTCCTTCTCATTTTAACATTCCCCCTATCTACTGCAATCCATAACAGAGTGTTTCAGAAGATACTGGAGGAGACCTACAAATGTGTCTCTTGAACAGTAAATTGGAGATGATTGTCTCTAAAAAAACTCCAGTAGCATAGTGGTAAGTGCTGTAGCTGCTAACCAAACGGTTGGCAGTTCAAAGCTACTGGGAACTTCTTGGAAGCTCAGTGGGGCATTTGTGCTCTGTCCTGTAGGATTGCTGTGAGTCGTAATCTACTTGATTTCAGCAGTTTTTTGTCTTGTTTTATTTTGTCTTTAAGATCACTTTATCATATTTTCTTCTGGATCCCTGACTCCTTGTATTTGGTACCCAGTTTTTACATTGGGAAAAGTCTCCAAAGGATATTGAACATTCCTTATATCACATTGCCAGATATATGATTTAGAGCTATAGATTTCCCTTTCGATGCTCAGAAACATCATTGTTGTTGTGAGGTGCCATTCAGTCAGTTCTCACTCACCCTTACCCTGTGTACAGCAGATTGAAATACTGCCTAGCCTGTGCCATGTCCACAGCCATTGTTATGATTGAGCCGATTGCTGTAGCCACTACGTCAGTCCGTCTTGAGGGTCTTCCTCTTTTTCACTGACTGTCTACTTTGTCAAGCACGATGTCCTTCTCCAGTGATTGATCCCTTCTGACACCATGTCCAAAGTATGTAAGACCTAGTCTCTCTGTCCTTGCTTCTAAGGAGCACTCTGGTTGCACTTCTTCTAGCACAGATCTGTTGGTTCTTTTGGCAGTCCATGGCATACTATTTTTCTCCAACACCAGAATTCAAAGGTGTCAGTTAATCTTTTGTCTTTCTGATCCATTCTCCAGCTTTTGCAGGTATGTGATGTGATTGAAAATGCCACTTCTTGGGTCAGGTGCACTTTACTCTTCAAGGTGACATCTTTGCTTTTCAACATTTTAAAGAGGTCTTTTGCAGCACATTTGCTCAATGCAATGCATCTTTTGATTTTTTGACTGCTTTTTCTATGGGTGTTGGTTATGGATCCAAGTAAAATGAAATCCTTGGCAACCTCAATCTTTGTTTATCTTGGTGTTTCATATTGGTCCTTTGTGAGGGTTTTTGTTCTTTTGGTTTTGAGATGTAATCCATACTGAAGGCTGTGGTCTTTGAACTTCATTACCTAAGTGTTTGAAGTCCTCTTGTCTTTCAGCAAGCAAGATTGTGTCATCTGTATAAAACAGATTGTTAATGAGTCTTCCTCCAGTCCTGACGCCCTGTTCTTCATACGGCCCACCTTCTTGGATTATTTGCTGAGCATACAGTTTGAATGGGTATGGTGAGAGGATACAACCTGGATGCACACATTTCTTGACTTTAAATATGCAGTATCCTCTTGTTGTGTTTGAATGGCTGCCTCTTGATCCCTGTACAGATTCCTCGTGAGTACAATGAAATGTTCTGGAATTCCTGTTCTTTGCAATGTTATCCATAATCTGTTACGATCTGCATAGTGGAATGTGTTTGCATAGTCAATGAAACACCAGGTAAACATGTTTCTGGTATCCTCTGCGTTCAGCCAAGATCTATGTGGCATCAGCAGTGATATCCTTGGTTCCATGTGCTCTTCTGAATCTAGCTTGAATTTCTGGCAGTTCCTTGTCAGTATATTGCTGCAGTGGCTTTTGAATGATTTTTTGCAAAATTTTACTTACATGTGATATTAATGATATTGTTCGATAATTTCCATGTTCCTTTGATCATCTTTTGAGAATGACTTAAGTATGGGTCTCTTTTAGTCAGTTGGCCATGTAGCTGTGTTCTGAATTTCTAGCATAGATGAGTGTGCACTTCTAGTACTGCATCTTTTTGTTGAAACATCTCAATTGATATTTCATCATTTCTTGGAGCTTTGTTTTTCTGCAGTGCCTTCAGTGCAGCTTCAACTTCTTTCTGCAGTACCATCAGTTCCTGATCATTTGCTACCTCTTGAAATGAACATCAACCAGTTCTTTCTGGTGTGATGACTGTGTGTATTCCCTCTATCATCTTTTTATACTTCCTGCATTGCTTTATCTTTTCCCTGTAGGACCCTTCTCTATTACAACTCGAGGCTTCAATTTTTTTTTTGTCAGTTCTTTCAGCTTGAGAAATGCTGAGTGTGTTCTTCCCTTTTGGTTTTCTATCTCTCTGTATGTGTCATTGTAATACTTTATTTTGTCTTCTTGATCTGCCCTTTGAAATCTTCTGTTCAGTTCTTACACTTCATCATTTATTGATTTTACTTGGGGCTACTCTTTATTCAAGAGTAGTTTCAGGGTCTCTTCTGACATACAATTTAAGCTTTTCTTTCCTGTCTTTTTAATGAGCTCTTGCATTCTTCATGCACGATGTCTTTGATGTGTTTCCACATCTTGTCTGGTCTTTGGTTATTAGTGTTCAACACGTCAGATCTATTCTTGAGATTGTCTCTGAACTCAGGTGGGCTGTACTGAAGGTCTTACCTTGGCTTTTGTGGACTTTCCCTAAATTTCTTCACTTTCAGTTTGAACTTGCATGTGAGCAATTGATGATCTGTGCTGTAGTAACACCTGGTCTTGTTCTGACTGTTGATATTGAGCTTCTCTATTGTCTTTTTCCACAGATGTAGTTGATTTCAGTCCTGTGTATTCTCTCTGGTGAGGTCTATGTGTATTAGTTACCACAAACACTAAGATTATAAAAATTCCCTTTCCTGAAATGCTTTATGCCTGGGTATGCCGATAACTGTTATTTACCCTCCTTCAAGTCTGCTTAGATTTACCTTGCCAGTGAGTTTTATGCTGAACCCCACACTATATTGTAACTAAAACTCTCTACTGGTTATACCTTTTTTAAGCACTTACTGCTTTCTCAAATACTATGTAATTTACTTGTGTATCAATGCCTATGTATTGTTTATTGTCTGTTGTCTTCTGCTAGAATGTAAGCTCCATGAGGATTCAGATTTTTGTTATTTATAGTGATGTATCCAAGCATGTAGAGCAGTACCTGACAGACAACGTTAACTCAGTAAATATTTATTGGATGATTCATTTCCAGTTGTGACTGACTGTACAAAACTTATGAAAGCACCAGTCAGGGAACCTTATGGTAAAAGAATGTAGGCCCAAGGCAGGGCTTAAAATGCATGACTACAGGCCCTTAAGTTGGGTCACTAGTATAGCTCATCTTACTACTTTTGAATATGCAGTTCCTACCTTTCGCTTCATCTTTTGGTAGTTTTTTTCTTGTTAGTATAACTTTTTTTCATACTAATTTGATGTTTTTATTTTTTATGTTTTTATTTACTGTATGGAGATAAAATTCACATGCCTAGACTTCACTCTATTTGTTCCATTGTGCTTCAGGTGACTAAGTTCATGTTTTCAGTGATTCTTATTTTTAATTCAGAAGACATTAAACTGTAACTGTGATTTTGTACAGTTCATATTTTGTATGTTTAGTTCTTTTTAGCTTTGCAAATTTATGTTAATGTGCACCTATGTTTAAATCTTTTGAAAGTAGACTAAAATAAAACATAAGGAACCTTGGAGGTGCAAAAAGTTAGGCACTCAACTGCTATCCAGAACACTGGTGGTTCGAACTCACGTAGCATCTCTGTGAGAGAAAGACCTAGCAGTCTGCTTCTGTAAAGATTGCAGCCATGAAAACCCTATGGGGCAGTTCTCCTTTGCCATATGGGGTTGCTGTGAGTTAAAATTTACTCGATGGCACCTAACAACAACAGCAATGAAATGAGATGCAGAAGGACAATTATAAAATAAGAAAACACTTTTGAAATCGTTGTTAACTTATGCTAACTTGTGAACTGAAAGAGCTGCTATTAGGTTACATTGCTCAACTTAAGACTGTCTGCTTCCAAATGCTTTTTCTGTATCACGTTCTATTGAGTCACCTGAAAGACACCAGTACAGAAATGGTAGCATGAGCATTTTGAAAGAGTGGGAAGAAATGAACTTGTTTGTATAAGAATGTATCATAAAATAGTGTGAAAACCATGTAACAGGAACAGGATCATTTGAGATATTTCCATATAGCAGACAAAGCTATAGAATGTAGTAGAAATTAAAATGTAAGTGCCATCTTTATTGCACTTTGTCTTATGGAAATTTTATTTGAGTTTAACCAGTCCTGTCAATACAGATTGTAGATTTTCCATTTGTAGATTTCTTAAATGTTTCTTAAGCACTTTGCAAGTTTTAACTCATTTAATTTTCACAGCTATCCCATGTAATAGATACAGAAATTAAAGTGAACTGCCAAAGGCAACACATGCTAGGAAGTAGCAGAACTGGACTGTGAAGCTACTCCCTCACTTTCTAGAAACTGTGCACATACTTGGTTTATTTTTGTTTTTAAAGCTGTGGTCTCTAAGTTAACACGTAAAGTCAAATTTGTGTTCTCTGATGTAGTATTTTAGGTAAAAACAGCATTAGGAGTCAATCAAATGTAGAATTTAAATTGTTTGCATTATTACTTGTTTTAGATAAGCAGGAGCATCCTGGTGATTCTATGGATGGATAAGAGCTCAGCAGTCTGAATCTACCAGGATCTCCTTGGAAACCCTGAGGGGCAGTTCTACTCTGTCCTGTAGGGTCATCATGAGTCAGAATCAACTCAATGGCAATGGGTTTTTTTTTTTTCCGGGGGGTGTTTTATAGATAAACAGGAGTGCCATAAAAGGAGAAAAATGGAAATGAGTAAAAGAGATACTATGGACCCTGCCTGTTACTGATCTTCTTTTTCGTAAAAGCAGGTTTGGAGAGGATGTAGGGTTTCTTGACCCCTGCACAAATGATCATGAGGTGGGAGAAGTGCTTCTTTACTCTCAGTAGGAGACATGGTATATTTTTGTCTTGGTTTATTTGTCCTCCTTCATTTGAGGTATAAACCTTCATTTGAGGTATAAACCTCTCAGTCTTTATAGAAGTTAGTTTTAAAAGAGAATTTTTATTTTGAAAATACTAATTACTGATTTTTTTTTCTTAAGGTAGAAAATATTTTGTTGAATGATAGTGGAAACTATGTCCTTTGTGACTTTGGCAGTGCCACTAATAAATTTCTTAATCCTCAAAAAGATGGAGTGAATGTAGTAGAAGAAGAAATCAAAAAGTAAGTTCCATCTTTATTGCACTTTGTCACATGGGAGTAGATGGCTTGAGTGTGACCAGCTCTGCCAACAGAAGTTTTAGATGTACGTTTATCGACTTCTTCCAAATGTTTCAGTGCCACAGAAAAAGATTAGTTTATGTCTGATCTAGCTAAGCAGGAAATACATTTTACCATGGGTTCAGCAGGATTTTATCTACGTTGTAAACAGATTTATAAAGGAATTTTTAAGTAAGCTGCAGTAATGAGTAGAATCATTAAAGGGAGTTTAAAGTGATAGTGGAGTTCAGTTAAGTATCTTTTTTACTGATACTGAAGATTTATGCTACGTTGCTATGAAAAAATTAGTTATTTGAAAACATGCTTATACTTGTTTATAATTTTGAGAAGGCTGGTTTCTCTGTATATGGAAGACTGTGGGAGACAAATGTGAAAACCGTACAAAATGCATTTGTTACAGTGTATTAGAAAGTTATCTGGCAGAAATGTAAGTTATACTTACTTAATGTTTTCTTATTCCATTCATGAGAACTTCTCTTCTGGTTTGCAGTTTTAGAAAATGGACTTCTTTGTAAATCTTAGATTACCTTTGTAAAATGATGCAAGAATGTATAAAGATCTTTCAGAATAGGAATTTGTTAGTATTTGTCTCTACTAGGTTGCTGTTGATCACTTCCTCACATAGTTTCAGTTTGAGACTACATGGGAGCTGTTGTTTGAACTGCAGCATTTCCAGAATAACTCAAAAAGAACTGTATTTGTATTACTTTATGATGATTATGTTACATTCATAAGTAAACATGTAAAGGTCCTGAAGAGCACAGGGACAGTGAATTAAGAAACAGCCTTCTTGGGAATGTGTGTACTCACAGAATTTTTTTAAAAGTTAAGGAATTGTGATATTTTATGGGTGCTGTAGAATCCTACTCAAATATCTCTGAGTTGCTGGAAGTTTTCATTTCTTGCTGTTACTATTTGTGGTGTAAAGTTCAGTTGAATTTGCATTACTGATGAATCCAAGTTCATGAGGGATTCTTGTGCTTTGTGGCTCAGTCGAAGAGTTAGCAGGCTAGCCATTGATTCAATTAACAAGTATTTATTCAGTGCCCGTAAGGTAGTCCTGGTAGCATGGTGGGGTTAAGTGCTGTGTCTGTTAACCAACAGGTCGGCAGTTTAAATCTGCCAGGCACTCCTTAGAAATGCTATAGGTCATCACTACTCTGACCTGTAGGGTCACTAAGAGTTGGACCTGACTTGCTGGCAGTGGGTTTGGTTTCTTTTTGGTTATGAGGTAGCAGGCACTGGTTTTGGTGTTTGATCGAAAGTCCTGCCCTCAAGCCCCTTGTATCCTGTCTGGCTTCTTAGGTCATTCCTTCACAGCAGTGTCATTCAGAATGTCTGCCTTGTCAGGCCCATTTGGAAAGGCAAGATGGTAGAATGTTAAGGTTTTACACAGTTCTTTAAGAAAAAGTGAAAGGTATAAATGCTCTAAGTGAATCATAAACGGTTCCATGATATAGAAGTATATCTGTGTTCTAATCACTTCTGCCGTGAAGTTTGAATACTACTACATTAAAATGTGGATTTTGGATTTTTATATTTCTGAGTGTTTATTCATAGTATCTTTTCATTCCAAATAGTTTATGATGGCAGTTAACTTTGCAAGTGTACTTAGTTACTGTTGTTAGTGTAGTTGGGATTATGGTTAACTAGATTCCTTTTAAAACAATGCCAGTTATAAAACCGAACTCAAAGAAAATTTACTACTCTGTTCAAGGCAGTATCTTAGATTCCATGAAAACAAACTCCTTAGTAAACATAAGTTAATTATTTGAGGGGGTAGAAATTTTCATTTTACATTAATGGACTAAAATATGATAAGGAGACCTCACTGGTTAGATTGTATTATTTCAAATAAGAAATTCCAGGAAAACTATACATTGTCAGTTAAGATATTTCTGATATTAAATAAATAAATGGTATATACATGTTTTGTATTGTTCGGTCCTTGCCAGGCTTTTAATGAGCTTTTTTTTAGTATTAATTCTATGTAATGTTACTGAACCTAAAAAATTTTTGTAGTATTTCATGTAGAATCCATGTAGTGTCTGTCTTTTTTTATATCTCCACTCCATTTCACTTATTTACTGCCAGGTATACAACTCTGTCATACAGAGCCCCTGAAATGATCAACCTTTATGGAGGGAAACCTATCACCACCAAGGCTGATATCTGGGTAAGGCCAAGAAAGGCTGCAATTTGCTCTAGCTAAGTAATGAAATCTGAGTTCGGTTGACTCTCCTCCCTCCACCTGAAAAAGACATTTCCTAATAGGTAGAGAGTGGTGTAGAACAGAGCTACTTCTTTAGGAGAAGAAAAATACTAGAACATTTTCTCTTTTCAGTCGAGAGATTGAAAGCTTCTGCAAAAACAAACAAAACAAATAAAGGACTTCCTTGTAATGTAACTGTAATGCAGTATTTTTTTAGAATTTAGATTCTGTGAATGTTAGCATTTTTCTTAGTGAGTAACTTTTTGGAAGATCACAATACGGAAAAGCTAGGTGTAAGAGTTAAGTAATTACCCACAGTTGTTTTCGGGAGTACTTTAGAATCTTATGAACAGACATTAATGCAAGTAAAACAGCTTTTTCTAATTACAAGCATAGTGTTCATTGACTGATTTCTATGTATCAAGATTTGTTATAATTTAGCACATAAGTCTGAATGGAATTACTGAGATAGGTTATGACTTAATTTAGGAATTGCTCTAGAAGTCTGTATGACCTGCAAAGAGTACTGCAGTAGACATCATAGCTCCACTATATATTTTGAAATGATCAGGGTCAATTAGAAAAAAAAAAGTTCTTAGACTTCACAGTGAAGCCTGGTGGTGTTGTGGTTAAGCACTGCTAATGGGAAGACTGAATGCTCCAACCCACCAGTTGCTACTTGGGAGCAAGATGTGGCAGCCGGCTTCCATAGAGATTATAGCCTTGGAATCCCTATATGCAGTTGTACACTGTCCTGTAGGATTGCTGTATGTTGGAGTCAACTTGATGGCGGTTGGATTTGGTTTTATTTTTTTTAAGCACACAATTATAACTTAATATCTTAACCCAAAGAGGAAATCCATTTTTGTTTTTTTTTTTGGTCAAGATTAGTACATATTCTGCACAGCATGTTAAGTTGTCAATGATATTTCTAAATTTTATACTATTTGTTGATTAGTTACTGGTTTTATAATGGATAGCTGGGTATAGCTGTGGAATTACAAATAGATACTTTAAGATAAAAAGAAAAGAGTCAGAAAGCAGTGTCGGTATTTATATGCTTAAAAAGGAGTTTAATTTCTGTGCTGCCATCCTTACACTTAGCTTAGTTCATATGAGATAATAGCATGCTGCAACGTTTTAGGTATAAATTCTAGGATATCCAGGAGAAGTAGTTTCAGTAGAATCAGTCAAAAATTGTATTTCTGATCAGAGACTTACTTTGAACACTTCATATTTTGGAAGAGTTTTTTTAAAATAACTTGAGAGTTTCCATTGTAAAATATTTTTGTTCTGAGACCTAGGTTAATGATTTTCTTAAGCATTTATGAAATTCAATAGGAGATGCTTTATGTTATTTTTTCATAAGGAAAATTGAAGGTAATATTCAGCATTCAAAATCAGGTCATCTGTTCCCTTCTGTTTGTAGAACAGCTCTCATTATATCAAGTGGGTAAAGAGAGAAATGGCCTTGGTGTGAAAAATTTAGGACACTTTATGTGTACACACTATGTGAAGCAGAACACTTGAGCTTTATATCTTAAGCATCCTGACATTGTGACTTAAACAAAGTCACATTATTGAAAGTTTGTTTCAGAAGCTTAAAGCTATCTAAATGCAGATATGTTTTGCCTTATTCTCAATTACTGGATATATCTTGAACATGCTGTATAGAAGAATCATAATTAAAAACAACAGATTGATATTCATTATTAATAATTGTGGTAGACATATACTATTCACCCAGTAATGTTTTTGAACTAATTTATTGAGTTTTTTTTTTTTTTAAATAACTTGTCTGTCTGGGAGACTGCTAGCATATTGAAAATGTTTTACATGTTAATATTGCTGAACTCATAAAAATGTTTCTGTAGATTATTTATAATATTTATGAAACTGTTCTTGTTGATTAGCTGCATTTGCTAAATTGATACATGGAGAAAATCTAATAGAGGAGTCCTGACTTACTCATTTTTAGATAGACTACACTTCAGTATTACTGATAGAATTGCATACTAGCTAATGGATAATTTTATAATTTATACTATCTATTTAGTATTGAAAATGCTCCTTAAACTCATAAGGCTTGTCATTGACACTTCGTGTAACAATCATGGTTTCTTGAGTAACAAGTCACATTTTATTACTGCTTTTCAGGTTTGAGCTGTTAGCAGCTTAGCCAGAAACTTCTGCTACTTTTCCACATACAATTTGTGTTTTAGGATATTTTGCCTTCATTGTCTGCCAGTCCATTTATTGATTCTGTGCTGTTTATGAAACCATGCAAGTTAAGCGGACAGAGCCTTTCCATTTTGATCTGTAATAAAGATTACCTAGGTACAAATATAATTACTGTAATAGCATAAAAAGTATAGGTTTATATACAGACATAGAGAAGAACTTGTTTTTATAGTATGAAGTGATGATGTGTGCTTATTGATGGTTGTCTGGTAAGTTCAACTGTGCTGGTTAGCCCGTATTTAGAATCCTTGTATTTTTAAACATACTTCATGTGATTCCTTAAAAAGTGCTGTTGGAGGAAGCCTTGTGCTTACTTTGTTTGTTATATGGTATTAATATACTAAATATAAAATTATAACCTTCTTTTTCCTAAAGGGCGTAGCCATTTCTGCTTTAGTTGTATCTCATAATTTAGAGTTCAATGATAGCTTCTAATTCAGTCAGGCAGCCACACATCTGATAGAAGAATGTGGAAATAACATAGTTGAATGTCTTTTCAAAAATTAAACATAGTTAAGGATTGTTTAAACAGTAGTTTATGGAAAGTCTGATCCAGTATAAAAACAATAAGATTTTGTTTTTTTCACTTTTGGTGTTCAGCTGTGTATGTCTTATGATCAAGTTAATTGGTTTAGCTCTGATCATATTAATGCTTCTTTGTTTTACAGGCACTGGGATGTTTACTGTATAAACTTTGTTTCTTCACTCTTCCTTTTGGTGAGAGTCAGGTTGCTATCTGTGATGGCACCTTCACCATCCCAGACAGTTCTCGTTACTCTCATAACATACATTGCTTAATAAGTAAGTACTTATAACATAGATTACCTAATAAGTAAACACTCAGTAAATTGATGAAAAATTTGTAAAGTCTGCCACTTATACCTCATTACCTAAAAAGCTTAGTCTTTGTATTTCAATGTGAAAAAGATGGTTATAAGACTCTTAAAAGAAGGAAAGCAGCCTAATTACAGATCAGTGTAGACTAATGTCTTAAATACCTAGATATGCTTTTTAGAAGCACACAAGCAGAGTTTACACAATTAAGGAAACTGGAATATTTGGAAAAACTTCCAGTATAGTGTTTAGTTAACCAGCCTTTGTGCTTTTCAAATCCAAATATCCTGATCTGGTGTTTCTTTGACTATCAAAGTATTGCTAATCTTAGAGTATGGTTTATTTTGCCACTCTGTTTAATATCTGTACTTTATTGATTATGAAATAGTGAAAGCAACTAAGGTAATGCCAAAGGAATAATCCTGTTGTCCTTTGATTCCAAAGAATAACTGTATTTTTCTTACATCTTTAAGGTTTTTTCCTTCTTTTTTGATACATACTATAATTACCTTTTTTTATATTAATCATATGGAATAATTTCAGAGAAAGATAATTTTGGGGCAGGGGAACACTACCATGTTAGGTTTTAAAATGTATTAGGAATCTGCACTATTTATATGGCATTTCTCAGTACTGTTTTAGCCAAATTTTTGATCAGTTCTACTCGGTTATGTGCATTTTAAGTAATCCCTGCCACAGTCTATGGCCATGTGGTCAATAAAATAGAAGAGAGGGTCAGTATAAGTATATTTGATGTTTGTGTATTTTATGGATGGCAGTTCAGTTCTTTGGGGGAAAAATAGGTAAAACAATTTCATAGCCATTTGGGTGCAAAATACAAAGTGGCTTCATGCTTGATTCTGTATATTAAAATTGCAGAAAGATCTAAGACGTACATGTAAAAGATAGAACATAAATGTTCTTGGAACAAAGTAGCATGAATGTGTTTATAGGATTGGAATGGAGAATTATAAGCAAGGTACTAAATCCCAGAAAGTATAAAAGAAAGAGCAATGTACAGAACTGTTAAATTTAAATCATTAAAAATATAAAACCCATGAACCCCAGCATAAAGTCAAATGATAAATTGTGAAAAGTATTTACTCCACATTTGACAAGTGGCTAGCTTTTATAATTTATGTAAATCAAACAAAAGCACAAACACTAGAAAATAAAAATGGGCAAAATGACTAAAGGTAGAATGGGCGTGAAAGGAGTTTTAGCCTTGCTTTGCATGTTTACTAATTAAAGCATGGTGTTTTTATTTCTGTAATATGGACTTGCTCATACATGGTAGAAATTGGAGAATTATATCAGTTGACTACAGAACTGGTGTTGCTTTACATGTGATGTTTCTCCTAGTCAAGAGGAACCAGAGTTAATGGGGTTAGGGAGATGATGGTACAGTTATCGGGATGGGGGAAATAGCCCTAAGCTTCGCCACTGCACTGTCAGTATGTTTTTCACCTTTATTTGAGAACGTTAAATATAGTTCTCTTACCTGGAGTTTCCTTTCTGTTTTGTGTAGCCTTCTATGAGACCTTACTAAGCACGTCCCCTCTATGGCAGCCTCCTTAGCTCAGAGCTCCACTTCTGTTGTCATCGCTTTCATACCTCACGGCATTTATGTGTTTTTCTATCTTTGTGGCAGCCTCTAGCCAAACTGACCTACCTGCCTGGGCAATCTGGGTTACCTTTCCAGGTCCCAATTGATATTTTTGTGAGTGTTGTGATTGTATAGTTGTTAAATGATGTACTTCAACCCTGTTTTCACTAAGTCCTGTTAATTCACATTTTACAGAATGTGGATTTATTTTTAGCAGCAGAGTTACCTTTAAAATATATTCTAACAAACACTAGACCTTTAGCCTGTTCACCCTTCATTGTCCCAAAATTAGGGTATTTAAAAGGAGAAAAAAACTGGTTAGTTTGACTGCCCAAAGATTAGATCGAAGAATGTACTTTGACGGTTGAATGTTTTGGCTAACTGAAGTTCAACATTTTATTAGAACCCTTTGTGTAAGTCATTGGTACTGTTACACTACTTTATTGACTATAAATTTTAATCACAATTGGCTTGAGGATTTTATTAAGGTTTTTGCAGTATCTTAGAGACTAAATATTCTCATTGGACAATAGTGGGAAAGTATCAGAGAACTGAAAAACACCAAACCCACTGGTGTTGAGGTGATTCTGACTCATAGTGACCCTATAGAATAGACCAGAACTGCCCCATGGGGTTTCCAAGGAGTGGCTGGTGGATTCCAAATGCCAGCTTCCGGGTGTTTAGACGTAGTGCCACCAGGGCTTCAGATAGGAGGGATTGGGCAGTGTCTACTTCACTCAGTTTAGTGTCCTCCAGATTCATCCACTTTATAAGGTGTTTTGAGAATGCATCATTCTTCATGACTGCATTGTATTCCACAGTATATATGTACTCTTTTTTTTTACATGCATTCATCCATCTGTGGATATTTAGGTTGTTGCAGCTTTTTGCTGTTGTGAATAGTACTGCAGTCAATATAGGTATCTGTATGTCAGTCAGATAATGTGTTAAGTTGAGAAAACAAAGATGTGTTGTAGTTTCTCTTTTTTAACTTAATTACTTGATGTTATTTTTGGATGGACTGGATACGTATATTCCCTCATCCATTTCTAGGAACACATTTTGTAAATGATGTGGCTTTATTGTCATAAACTAGAAGTGAATAAAGCTTCAGGCTTGCAGTCTAATTGTAAGAGAAAATGACTTTGTGTGAACTACTGAAAAACTAGAATTGTCATTCTTGATACGTATACCCTACTCTTGAACTGGCTTAGCTGCTACCACTACAGTCCATATTACATCAGTTAGTTATACAGGTATATATTTTGTAACCTACCCACCATGGCTTATAATTCTCAGTGTAAACACATTTAGAAATTGTAACCATATTCTTTTTGTGGTAATTTTCTCATACTTTGCCTTTAAAACCAAATGAGAGATGGGACCTAGGAACTTGTGAGATTACACTATCAACTTGAGTATTGATAAAGCAAATTGCAGAACACAGTTTAGTTTGGCAGCTAAATAGGTCTACTAATGTGTGCTCAGCCCCTAAATTTACCTACACCCCGTCATGTCAATGCAGGAAAACTATAAGCTTCCCCCACAAAGGCAGGATAGTTGCAGTATATACTTTAGTAGAGAACATACATGTCCTGAAAATACCATTTCTGAAAGAAAGAACATCAGAGATTGAAACATGTAGATGTTGCTTTTTTCCCCCAGCCTCAACAGACAAAGCACTAGTTTTTCCTTGGGGAAGAACCATAGTAATACATGGCACTGTAGTCGTCAAACTGTGTGGACTATACTGCACAGTAAAAAGTACGTGCTTAGTTTACTATGTAGTAAAAAGACACACACACACACATACACACACAGTATAACTGTGTAACTGAAAAAAGTTTCGTGAAATGTTGTTTACTACAGTAATGTACTCTGTATGTTCTTTTCTACTTCATTCAAATAAATGGCAGTCATGACCTTTTAAATTGATTAGATGTCACATAAATGGAATCAGTGCTGTTACACAAAGTAAAGTGACCCTAGGAAGATGTATTCCCATGTGGATGAGCCAGGGAAGGTGGAGGTCACTTTTTTGCTGATACTCAATCCCAGCCTGGCTGCCTAATCTTAAGAGGATATGGAGCTTTGCATAGCTTGAAAGAATAACTTGCACAGGCATTGGCTAGAGAACATAAAATCCAAAATTTACTTCCTCTCATTGTTTTTCTCAACTTCTGTGAAAGACAACTGGACAGAATTGCCTGAATTCAGGATCATTCTATTTCTCTCTAGTTACTGAATTCTCCTGGATTAAGGCAGGCCACCAAGGAATTGTATACTTAATGCACTATCATTCTGTACCCCTATAGGATTTCTTTTACTGAACTCCAGTTAGGTGTTATGACATTGGTTCACGCTGAAAGAGTTGATGAAGCCCTGTGCCACAGATTGCAGTTTCTTAAGGATGCTAATTTGTTTTGTGTGGGCCATCATTAGAAGAACTTGAAGGAGAATTTGCTCCCTGCTTTCAGTAGAAGAGTGCTTTTCCTGAGCACCTAGTTTGTTTTTGTTTTAAGAACACTGTGGTTAGTGTAATGGATCATGTTGGCCCATTTGTGTTGAAAAGGGGCCAGCTGAAAAGTGGCCAGCTAAATCTTCGGTCTGCATTTATAGAACCCAATCATATGAAATATCTTCACTGGCCTCATTCTTCTTTTTCTTGTCAACTTTTTTTCCTTAACTATTATTTTTGTATTAATTCTAATTTTCTCATATATTTAAAAACCTTAATAGTTTATTACCCCACTGCAAATCTTTTATATGAGAAAGTAATTATAATTACTGTTGAAAATAGCTTCTAAATGCCAAAATGAAGTTGCTAGAATAGAAAAATGGGACTGTAAGTTGTGAATCAGATAAGCAACTTGATTTGCTTATTAAATTATATGAGAAGCATTTATTTTCAAAAATATGTTTAAATTTATCCCCATTTTATGTTGCTTCTTACTTTTAAACAATAGGTGAAATGACTGTTGGTGTTAAGATAAAATATAATTTATTTTGGGAATAAAACTCCTGTAGATCCTTCAGATGTTTTCTGTAATGAGGTTGAATATACACTCTAATAGGTATTAGAATGATATTTTAAGTATTTCAGTCTAGCGGTGGTGATACAATTAGAAACAATTTTCTGTGATACATATTAGTGTTTTAAAATACAGAAAATACACTGTTTTGATATTTTTAAAAACTGAGCTCAGAATCTTCAAAATACTTTTTTTTAACTTAGTGTTGCTTGCCACGCAATTGTTTTTAACTAAGAGTATCACGATGTTGAAGATATGTTGCTTAATCTGTTCAAAATACTGTTTTAATTTGAAAGAAAGATTTAATTCATTTTATTGATAATTTTATCTAATCATTTCATACTTGGATCAGTCTCTGTATCATTTTATTAGCAAGCTTCAGAGTGTCATTTAACTAATGCTGTGAATTTTACATTTTAAATAAGCTTAAAAATGAGTTGAACATTGTAAGAACTTAATGAAACAGTACTTGTGTGTCATTTTTCATTTTACTTGTAGCCTGAATTATGATTATTTTCCTAAAGAAGCACCTTCTTTTGGATGTTTACCTGTTACTCAAATTTTAGATAGTAAAGTGTTATTGGAGAGATAAGAGCATGGGAATGGCTTAACAGAATATAAATGTTTCGGTTGATAGACGTAAGAATATATGTCATTATATATGTATGTGTCAGTTGGAAATATCTTTAGTCAATGAAATAAACAGCAGCTATACCTATGGACTTGGCTGAATGTAATACATAGGAATCAAGTAGGTTACATGTGTTGAAAAGAGATGTTGGAGAGATAAATATCATCCATCAGAACAAAACTGGGGATAACTGTGGCACACACCATAAATTGCTCATATGCAAGTTCAAGTTTAAGCTGAAGACAGTGACAACAAGTCCGTGAGAGCCAAAGTGCAACTTTGTAACCAACCTGAATTTAGAGACTATCTCAAGAATAGATTCAGCTCACTGAATGCTTATGACTGAAGAGTGGAGGAGCTGTAGGATGACATCAAGGACACCATACATGAGGAAAGCAAAAACATCATGAAGAAGACAGGAAAGAAAGAAAAGACCAAAATAGATGGCAGAACAGATTCCTAAAGTGGTTTTTAAACAGAGTAGGTAAAGCAAAGGCAGAAATTGATCATGTAAAATAGCTAAACAGAAGATTTTGAAGAGCAGTTCACAAAGATAAAGTATTATAATAAAATGTGCAAAGACCTGGAGTTATAAAACCAAAAGGAAAGATCATGCTCAACATTTTTCATGTTGAAAAAAACTGAAGAAAAAGTTCAAGCCTTGAGTTGCAATATTGGATTCTGGGGGCAAAATAGTGAAAGACACAAGAAACGTCAGCAGATGGAAGGAATATACAGAGACTCTGTACTAAAAAATAAGCTTGACCTTCAGCCATTTCAGGAGGTGGCATACAGTCAAGAATCAGTAGTATGAAAGGAAGAAATCCAAGCCGCACTGAAGGAAATAGTGAAAAACAAGGCTCCAGGCATGGATAGTGTACCATCTAAGATGTTTCAATAAATAGATCCTGTCATGGATGGAATTGTGTCCCCCCAAAAATGTATGTGTTGATTTGACTCAGCCAGGAGTGCCAGTATAGTGCCATTCCTCCCATATGTTGTGAATCCTGCCTCTGCAATATTGGCGATGGAGAATGGGCTGTAGTTGTGTTAGTGAAGCAGGACTCAAGTTACAAGCTTGTGGGATATAAGGGAGAGAAATGAGCAGAGGAAGTTGGGAACTTCACACCACCAAGAAAGCATGACCGAGAGCAGAGCACATCCTTTGGACCTGAGGTTCCTGTGCCCAGGTGCTCTCCTTGAATTCAGAGTCAGCCCACTGGATTGTGATAACTTCTCTTGTTGAATGGACTTGTAACTTACTGGATTTGTGGCTTACTGGACTGTGATAGTAAAAGTTTCTCTTTGGGAAGCCTTCTGCTCGTAGTATTTTCTGTGAGAGCAGTACCAGATGACCAGGACAGATGCAGTGATGGAAGTGCCTATCTGTGCCAAGAAATTTGGAAGACTATTATCTGGCCAACTAACTAGAAGAGATCCCTATTGATGCCCATTCCAAAAAAGGTAATCCGACAGAAAGCAGAAGTTATTGAACAGTATCAGTAAAATTGCATGCAAATAAAATTTTTCTGAAAATAATCAAAAATGGTTACAGCAGTGCGTCAGCCTGGAACTGCCAGAAGTCCAAGCCAGTTTCAGAAGAGGACATGAAACAAGGAGTATCATTGCTGATATCAGGTGAATCTTGGCTGAAAGCAAAGAGTACCATAAAAATGCTTGCCTGTGTTGTATAGATTATTGTATAGATTATTATTGACTGTATGACTCATAATAAATTATGCATAACATTGTGAAGAATTTGAAATCTAAAATACTTAATTGTGCTTATGTGGAACCTGTAGATAGACCAAGAGACACTAGTTCCACCAGAAAAAGGGAATGTTGTGTGGTTTAAAATCAGAAAAGATAAACACGGTGGTTGTATCCCTTGACCATACTTATTCAGTCTGTATGTTGAGCAGATAATCTGGGAAACTGGACTACAAGAGGAAGAATGTGGCATCAGGAGTGTGGGAATATAAGTAGCCCGAGAGCAGATGACACAACCTTGCTTGCGGAAAGTGAAGACTTGAAGCATTGATGAAGATCAAAACCTTCAGTGTGTAGTATATCGCAACATAAAAGAAAAATCGTCACAAATGGACCAGTAAACAACATCATGATAGATGCAGAAAATACTGATGTTTTTAAGAATTTCATTTTACTTGGATCTGTAATTGACAGTCTTGGTGGTAGCAACAGTCAAGAGATCAAATATGTATTACACTGAGCAAATCTGCAGAACACCTCTTTAAAATGTTAAAAAACAAAAATATGACTTTGAGGACTAAGGTGTGCATTTCTTGTGCATAAGAAAGCTGGACAATGAATAAGAAATACTGAAGAAGATTCAGTGCCTTTGAATGAGGGTCTTGGCAGTGAATACTGAGCATACCATGGACTCCCAGAAGAGTGTACAAATCCGTGTTGAAAGAAGTACAGCCAAAAAGCTCCTTAATAGGGAAAATAATGAGACTTTGTCTTACATGCTGTGGACATATTATCAAGAGGGACCAGTCCCTGGAGAAGGGCATCACGTTGGGTAAAGTAGAGGATGTGCAAAATAGAGGAAGACCCTCAGTTGGGTGGATGGACACAGTGACTGTGACAGTAGGGTCAAGCATAGCCATAGTTATGATGATGGTGCAGAATTGGCAGTGTTTCGTTCTGTTATACATAGGGTCTCTGTGAGTCAGAAATGACTCAGTCATATATAACAATAGCATATGTCAGCCTGCTTATAAAAACTGTGAATTAATAAAAGTCACGCAAGAAATAGACAATGGTAGTGATCATTTTGGTTAAATAAAAGGATATTTCATGCTTGTAGTCTGTTCATTGTAGAACCTTAATATTCTCATTTTTCTGAACATGATTTATATGACATGTTAAAATATGAGTGCTCTTGAGCATTGGTATGAGAAGAAAAGTTTCTGGAAAGTTAAAATGTTGATCTTGTATTACTTTGTTAGACTGTAATGCACACAGTGTAGCCTTTCCCCCAACAATGATAAATTATCATTCAAAAAAAATTAGAGATGTTTTAGATAATAGTGAGAATAAAAACTTCCTCTGTGACCCAGGAAGTTCTTTGAATGATTCCCCAGTATTCCCTATACTGATTTATTTTGTCCCTCTTTCCTAAGAGAGTAATCGTATTTGTCACATCTCTTTGCAGAGTGAGCTCTTTTTCGCTTGGTGTAATGCTCTAACTTCTTATACAAGTAGTAATTTCTGAATTAAAAATATTTGTAAAAGTTTAGTAGAATCATTGGTGATGTTGGAATGGAAAAAAATGTATTTGTATTCCTACATTGTGTCCCCAAATAACTTCTTTATTCAGTACAATTTTCAGTGTTTTGATGTATTCTTGCAGGGTTCATGCTTGAACCAGATCCAGAGTGTAGACCTGATATCTTTCAAGTGTCCTATTTTGCATTTAAATTTGCCAAAATGGATTGTCCAGTCTCCAACATCAATGTAAGTAGTTTTTTAAGGTAGTGTATGAATTTAAAATTTATCTAATCATTTTGTGGATCCAAAATTACTAGCTTCATGACAGGCAGTCAGGTGGTGTGCTTGTCTTAGTATATTCCATGTAAAGCCGCAGTTCTTAAACTCTGCATTAAGGAGCCCGTGGAGCTACAGTAGGCTCAGGGACATGGCAAGGTTTGTGTTTCTAGGGAGAAGAAGTGACATCTGTCTGATACTGCTTGAACTGTTACAGTTATTTATACCTAAACATATAATGCACAGGGCTTCTAGGTTTTTTTTTCCTTCCCTGATTTTCCCATGAAAAATTGCTGAATCACCTAAGTACGCTGTAAACCGAGAAAGTTTGAGAACCTTTGATGTGAAGAGCACACGCATTGTAACTGGAGACACCTGGGTTCAATTCTGATTTTATCAGTGACTGATGATTTTGTATCTTTTGGGAAGTTAATTTCAGCTTCCTTTTCTTTAAAACTTCAACAATGATTCAGGATTAAAATAATCAAAAGTCAGTGCATAATCAGTGAAAGGTATATTTCTATAGTTAACATTGTTTGGAGGCCTTGACCTCTCCTTAGTTTCTGCAGTGTTCAACTAGCTCAGTTAAACTGTGTATGACAAGTGTCTCCCAGGTCCAGTATGGCTTGCCAGAATCGTTACCAGTTTTAAGCCATCCTCAGCTTTGTAAAGATCAT
Organism: Heterohyrax brucei; assembly: GCA_028571685.1. Taxonomy (NCBI): domain Eukaryota; kingdom Metazoa; phylum Chordata; class Mammalia; order Hyracoidea; family Procaviidae; genus Heterohyrax; species Heterohyrax brucei. The sequence goes on along the minus strand of CM053143.1, from coordinate 112,197,920 downwards.
TCTGGCCTGATTTTCTCTTACAGGCTTCCTTTATGTATGACCTAGTCCACAACATGAAAAACAAGGAAGGTGGTACCTTTTCTTTTCGTTTACTATGTCAGCATAATAGTTTCATGGTTGATACTTACAAGTTTACACAGTTCTGACATTCTAGTAATGGAAGACTCTTTATTCATCATGTATTTGTGGATTTTTTGGTTTTCGTTCAGTAAACATTAAGTACTTACTATGAGCTGAACACTAGGGCATAACAGAGAACAAGGCCTTCTGCTCTAGTTTGCTTGACCCTTACAAGCAGCGGCATAAAAATTATCTACAGTATTTAGAAACAATAGTTTACTCATATGCTTGTAGTTGGAAGTAGTCATTGATTTTTTTTTGTAACATAATCTTTTTACCCAAGATTCACCCTGTTGTAAAGTGGGTATGGTGATATTCTTGTCTTCTGCTTATTTTCCAGCACTTTTTGTGGAACATGAGTGTGGAAGTAGTATTTGTATGATTTGTAATGATAGTCACAGATTAAATTTGGCATATATATTTGAACAATTTATAGGTATCTAAGGGAAACCATGGTGATGTGTAGTGGTTGAGTGCTCTGGCTGCTAACCAAAAAGTCAGCAGTTCAGATCTACTGGGTGCTCTTTGGAAACTCGATGCGGCAGTTCTGCTGTGTCCTGTTGGGTTGCTATGAGTCAGAATTGACTCAATGGCCGTGAGTTTGTATTTTTTAGTTTAAGGTGAAAATAGTAGTATCTCACAGATAGCACTTTTTAAATTTAAGTACTATCATACTTGAGTACTGTATATATCCGTAGCTTTTTAAAAATCTTTCTGGAATTAAAATAACAACTAAAATGAAAACTTTTCTTTTTTTCTTTCAAGAATTCGTCTATTCCTTCAGCCCTTCCTGAACCGATGACTGCTAGTGAAGCAGCTGCTAAGAAAAGCCAAATGAAAGCCAGGTAAGTAAAGCTATCCTGAAATTTGAACAGATATTTAAAAAAGTTATGGTTCTCATTTTTAATCTTGCCAGATGTCATTAGCTGAGTGCCAGCTTCACCCACAAAAATATTGTATTGCTTATTGCATGCTATATAGGGTTTAGATAACAAGTACAAAATAAATGTTTTATATTGGATACAGGATTTAATATAAGACCCCCCTTGAACTGCTCACTGTAAGCAATAAAGATATAAGTGTGTAACTGGTGACATTACACAGTAGATCTTTTTATTGCAAGAGGGTTGTCATTGTCGTCATTGGCAGTTTTAGGAAATTTTTTGTGTTTTGGTTTATAGCTGGTATTGTTTTAATTTATGGAAAAAAGCTCTTATATGAAACTGTTTTAGAGTGTTTAGAATATGTACTACATGGAACTTATAATGAATGGCTATACTACTTTTTAAGACTTAAATGCTATGATGTTTTATATCTTTTTAAGACTTAAATATTATGAAGCTTTGTATTTTCATAGCTGATTTACTGTATCTGTGTGTTGACCTCGGTCATGGAGGTGAAGACTGCAGTCTGTTGATGTTTGAGTCCTTTTATTCTCATGCTTTTTTTGAGCTTGAAAATTAGTCAGTGTGGCTTTGTTCTTAGATTGTAAGGCAGATACCATAATTCCATATGGGGAGACCTCTTGGCCATGCCTTTTTTGTATTGTATCTTACTTATACAAGATATTTAGCATGAAATAACAGAAACTGTATTTGTCCTTGTATCTCTGACATGCGAAATTTGAATACCAAGGACCAGTGTCTTTGTTCTCAAAGTGTTCACACAGAGGAAGATGCACAGCTAGCCAGTTACCCGTGTTAGTAATTGATAAGACTCATGAGGACATTGCAGTATGTCAAATCTGTGTAGTGTATATTTTTTGAAAAACTAAGGTTCATTTCTACTTTGGGGAAACAATATGAAATTATTTTCGTTAACAGTATTAGTGAAGATCTTGAAAAAATCTAAATGTATATAAATATAAAGCTTAATTGGAAAAACAGTCTTTTTATGTAAAAGACTGCTTTTTAGAAAAAATACTTTAAATAGCTTGTTTTCGAAAAGATTTTGTGACCATTATCCACAGGTTTTGCCTCTGCTCTGTAGCACTCTGCTTTACTTCTTAAACTGTGCCCACTTTCTACCTCAAAAAGAAACAAAAAAACCTAGACCTGCTTTGGGGACTGTTAAACATGTGACTCTTATCTGTCATATGTTGTAAAGATGGAAGCATCCCATCTTTCACTGCCCTGGCAGTTGGAAACATACTGAATGATTTTAAGCAGAGGAGAGCCACAGTCTGATACATGTTTTAGGAAGATAGTTCATATGATAGTATGGAGTAAAGGGGCAGTATAGAAAACAGCTGTGTGACTGCTGTCGTGGTCCACAGGATGCTGAGCTATAGCGTTGGTACCAGTAATCACTTCATCTTTCAGTTGAATCAATTGGTGTCTTCATTGAGTGTGATTGGTCCAGGCCTTTTTCTTCTCATTCTTTTACACAGAATGCTTAGTTTCTTTTTTACTGTCTAATGAAATCTCATATATGTATATATAAAAAGATCCAGTTCCTATCTCAAACCTGTAATTAGCTTAAAGGTAGAGTTATTTTCCATGGAACTGTTGGCAGCATGTGGAATTCTTTTTGGTGTCTTATATGTGATTGTATTTTTTTCATGAACATGACACATCTTCCTATGTGTACTGTAAGTTCTTTGGAGACAGGGATTGTCTTTATATTCTTTTGTGCAGTGCTTTGTTAGATAGCAATAAATTTGCAACAAAATCAGTATGTTGGTAAAATAAACTAGGAAACACTAAATTAAACCATGTCTGTACAACTTTTAAAACTTTTGATATGCTCATGTATATTGTGGGATCTTTATAAGAGCTGTTTGCAGCATAAGAAAGCAGGTCCAGTTCTGGCATGTATCCCCACCAGTAAAGAATGGATAGATAAATGGAAAGATTGAACACAATATTCCCCCCAATCATTTCTGTTTAGGGAGTACAGTGTTTGGTTTAGTATCATGGCCGTAATTTGAATTGAAGGAATAATTGATTGTCATTAAAATGGGATGTAAGTGATATGGTACATGCTGTGACGGCACTGAGCTTGGCTGGCTGTGTCTTCATGACTTTCAGTTTCGTTTTCACATCACTTGTACCATTGTCACCCCATTTTTAAAAAATACACATGATGAATTTTTTTAATTTCTGAAATCTTTTTGATCCCATTTGAAATCCTTATCAGTGAGTCAGTTAGCGTGGCTCCCTCTTGTGGTGCAGATAGATACTAGGAAAGAAGTAAGATTTATGTGGCTGTAGACAAGACTTTTCTCCAAATGCAGCAGCTGTGTGCTTGGTAAGCCACATATGTGTAATGTGTCAAAATATTAAATAATTTGAAAATGTGCTAAGGGAACATGGTAGTTATAAAGAGATTTTGTTGCAAATTCTGTTAGAAAAGTGAATGTATGACTCACTACTAAAAAGCATTGAGTTTTCGAATTGAATTTATTTATAAGTGGCAGTTTACATGTATGTTCAGAATGTTTTATTAAAAAGTAATAAGGAAAACAGCAAGTATCTGTGTCTTTCCAAATTAGTTAGCCTCTCTTGCTTTTAAAACTGCTTAACCATTTAACCATCTATTTCTAGGGGTAAAAGTCCTAGAAGCATAAATTTTATACAATTTCAAGTTTGCATTTGATGTTCTAAAGTAAAGTTAGAAATTTAAGAAGTTTCATGCTACCAGGTGGCTTCACCTGTTAAAAGTTTTGATTTGTTATATTTCATGTGCCTTAGGTGGAAAGGTCTTGGTTACTTTTAGGGTTTAAGTTAGGGGAGGTTTCTTGTGTTTAGTTCTCTGGCACATTTACAGTTAGTTGTAGACTTTGACCAAAACCTTATGAGAAAACTTCTGTTTGTTTCATATTCTCTCCTTTAGAGAAGGCTTTGGAACTGTACTAATTTTCTGCTGTCTTCAGGGACAGGCTGTGGACGGTAGCTTACTGTTTTAGGAAAAGCAGTTTACCTCGTTTATTGTCTCATAAAAAATTAATACTTGAGATCTTGGAGGAAGCTACGAGGGCTTACCTGATCACTGCTAGTAATTAAATGTATCTGATGAAATAGATGCTTCATAGAATAGTAAATTAGAACTAAGTCCCAATATTTGGAGTGAACTGTATTCCTCTGTTGTAGAATAACAGATACCATTGGACCAACTGAAACCTCAATTGCACCAAGACAAAGACCAAAGGCCAACTCTGCTACTATCACTCCCAGTGTCCTGACCATTCCAAGCTCAGCAACACCTGTTAAAGTTCCTGCTCCTGATGAATTCAGTAACCACAGACCAAAAGGTAAATAGTCCTGCCAATCTCTTCCTCTTTATTGGTAACTTAAATAAAATCTTTTATGGTTCAATTTCCTAATTGTATAAGTTACTGACAAACTTAGTATTTTAAAGCAGATAACATAATGATTTAGGAAACTTCTGCTGATAGCTGTAAACTCATCTATTTTCCTAAGTTGGTAGGCCAAGGGATGTTACTGGTGATACAGAAGTATGCTACGGAAAGCTCACTGTTTGCTTTGATCCTATAAATACTCCTATTCTTAAAGTCACCAACTAGTGGATTTGGAGGTTGGTAATAAAGTTCAAGGATATAAATAATTCTGTATTGCCTTGGAAAGGAGGAAGTTGAAACTCAAGACTTGGCAAAGGTGTGGATCTTGAACCATGTGACTATGAAAACAGAGATATCTGATTTTGAGGAAAATTGTTTTTCTCATCTAAAATATCTCCTCCATGTTATGGCACATTGTGTGTACTTAACAAGAAAAAAATTTCCCCAAGGAAGTACCTTTAATACAGGGTAAACGTGTTCTGTTGGTTTGGGGGTACAACCTGAAGGCTCACCTCAAAAATTTTTTACCTTATTTCATAAGATACATGTTTTCCTGTAACATTAAAATGTTTTTATAAAAATGTTTTCGTATACTTTGTTAGTTAGGAGCCCATACTTTGGATCTCAGAGACCTGGGTTTGAGTCCTATTTCTCCCATCTTTTGGTAATATGTTTTATAAAAATGTTAGTACTGAAAGGATTGTTGTAAGACTTAAGTGACTGCTTAATGTCATATCTTGTACATTAACATACCCTTAAGAAATATTAACTGTTTTGTTGGAGGCGTTGGTGGTTCAGTGTTGGAATTGTAACCTTCTGTGCGGGCGGCTTGCATTTGATTCGTGGTCAGTGCGCCCCAGAGACAGCCACCACCTTACTCATCAGTGAGGACTGGTGTGTAGTTAGGGTACTAAACAGGTTTTAGCCGAGCTTCCAGATGACATGGATTAGGGAGAAACCCTGGGCAGCATACTACTGAAAACCAGCCAGTGAAAACCATGTAGATCACAAGGGTAGGATCTGCAGCTCATGATGGGGTTGGCACAGGGCCGAGCAACCTTTTGTTCCACTGTGTGTGAGATGCATGACTTGGTGGCTGATGACAATGGTGTTATTAAGTGACATATGTGCTTGAGGAAGATTGTGTTTATATTATCTGCCGTATTGCTGCATAGCTCTCAAGTATTCAACTACAAGAGTATGCCGTGGAAAAAGGAGGAGACTGAATTCAAGGTCATTTGTGTTTAATTCTCAGTTTTATCATTTCTTTTCTTTGCTTGTTTCATTCTTTTTGTAATTGTACTTCAAGTGAAGATTGACGACTCAAGTTAATTCTCATATAAAGTTTATATGCCTGTTGTTTTGTGACATTAGTTGGAATTCCCACAATGTGACAGCACACTCCCGTGTTCTGCCACAGGTTCCTTGTGTCCGTTTGACCAGTTCCTCACCCTTCCTGCCTCTCATCCTGAATTTGAACAGTAGCTGCCCAATTTGATCTTGTTCATCTGGATGAATTAAGAAGCCGTTTATTCTCGTGTATTATTTTTTGTTTTATGGTCCTGTCTAATCTTTGAATAGCGGTCTTCGGGAATGGATTCAGTTCCGGGCTAACAGAGTCCAGAGGCCGTGTCTTCTGGGGTTCCTTCAGGTTCTGTCAGACCATTAAGTCTGGTCTCTTTACTGGAATTTGAATTCTGCTCTACATTTTTCTCATGCTCTGTTAGGGATTCTCTGTTGTGTTCCCTGTCAGGGCAGTCGTTGATGGTAGCTGGGTCCCATTTAGTTCTTGTGGTCTTAGGCTAATGGAGTCTGTGGCCCTTTGTGTCTCTGGCTAATATTTTCCTGTGTCTTCGGTGTTCTGCATTCTCCATTTCTCCAGGTGGTTTGGGACTGATCGAGGTATCATAAATGGCTGCTCTAAATTTAGCTTTTAGACCCTAGACACCACTCAGGAAAATGGGATGCAGAACATTTTCTTAATAACTTTGTTATGCCAGTTTACCTAGTTGTCCTCCAGAACTAGGATCCCCAGGCTCCAAACCCTCTGTTCCTGAAAGTGTTTAAATGTGTCCAAGGAAATGTCTTAGTTCTTGCTCTGGTCCAGTCATGCTGACTTTCCATGTACTGTGTGTTGTCCTTACCTTACTTTTACCATGTCTTGGTCACAGTGTTGTCTTCTGTAAAATTGAAATAATGACTGTTTTTCCTTTGATGAGGAGTAAATAACAAGATGTATAGTATCTAGGGAAATGCTGTCTCATAGTAAGCATCAAATGTTAGTTCTTTTTTGCTGCCTTCTTGATTTAGAGATTCTGTCAGTTTGTTTATCATGTGTCAGTGATCTCAAGCCAAGAATGTTAGAAATATATCTGTAATTTTAAAAAATTGGGCTTGCTACCTTATCACCATGAGGAGCTATTATATTTCTCGGTAAGATGATGTTTGCAAAGCTTTGTTAAAGGATTTTTGGACTTAGGTGCTCGGTAAGGTTTTAGAAAGGGGAGCTTTGCTCTGAGTTGGATGCTGTTGGGAAATGGGAGTCTGTGGGGACTGGTGATGTTGCTGTATTAGATGCCATCTACTCAGCTCTGTCTGAGCCAGCCAGAGTGCAGCAGAGTTGTTACTGTATTTGAGTTCATTGTTAGAGCCACTGTGTTAGTCCATCTTGTTGAAGGCCTTTGTCGTTCACACTGACCCTGGACTTTACCAAGCATCGTATCCTCAGGCACTGATTCCTCCCTATAAAACGTGTCCACAGTATGTGAGACATAGTCTTGCCATCCTTGTTTCTAAGGAGCATTCTGGTTGTACTTCTTCCAACACAGATTTTTTTGTTCTGTGGGAGTCCCTGAAGTATTCAGTATTCTTTGAGAACACCACAATTTAAAGATATCGGTTCTTTGTCTTCCTTATTCATCATTAAGCTTTCACATGCATGTAAGGTGCTTGAAAAAAACTGTGGCTTGGGTCAGATGCAGCTTAGTCTTCAAGGTGATGTCTTTAGTTTTTAACACTTTAAAGAGGTCTTTTGCAGCAAATTTGCCCATTAATAGTACAGCCTTTGATTTCTTAACTGTTGCTTCCCATAGGCATTCATTGTGAATCCAAGTAAAATGAAATCCTTGACAACTTGAGTCTTTGCTCCATTTATCATGATGTTGCTAAGCTGTGGTTAGATTTCTTCATAAATCTTACCTAGAAGGAAAGGACTAAAGCTACAACTGTGTTTTTTTTTTTTTTTTTTTTTTAAAAAAAAGAAAAAGCAGTCAGTCCTATTAGCCAATATAGGAGGATATAGTTTAGATAATGTGTGTGATGTTGTTTATGGTCAGATGAGATTATGGAGTGGCCTTGTTTTTCTTGATCTATCACAGTTATAGAGTGGCTTACCTGATAACTGATGTTTTCTGAAATTGTCTGTGTTTACAAGAGAACATCAGGATCTAGCTGTGTTAGGCCAGCTTCCAGTGTCTGGGGCAGCTTTTCTTTCTCCAGCTTCTTCCAGCTTAAGATGGACTAAAACCTCTAGCCCCATATATACCTCTTTAAAAAAAAAATTTTTCATTGTGCTTTAAGTGAAAGTTTACAATTCAAGTCAGTGTGTCATAAAAAACTTAGACACACACCGCTGTGTAACTCCACCTACTCTCCCAACCCTGTGAAAGCACACTCCTTTCATATGTGCATTTTTTAACATGGTTTTGCTCATTAAAAATTATACAAAAAGTAACACATTAATTCTTTTAGAATATTCAGGCAGTATACAAGTATTCAGAGAACATTGTAAAAGTGTCTTTCCTTTTCTCCCCAGTTAACTGGCAGCAGTTTAGTGTGCATGCTTCCAGCTCCTTTTTATTCATACTCCACAGTGATAGAAATAATGCTGGAGATCGCATAATAGAATTTTGCAAGACTAATGACTTTTTCATTGCAAACACCTTTTTTAACCAACCCAAATGGCACCTGTACACAGGAACCAAGTTGACTGCATCGGTGGAAAAAGACAATGGAAAAGCTCCATATTAGCAGTCCGAACAAGAACAGGTGCTGACTGTGGTACAGATGATCAATTGCTCATATGCAAATTCAAATTGAAACTGAAGAAAATTAGAACAAGTCCACTTGAGCTGAAGTATGACCTTGAGTATATCCCTTCTGAGTTCAAAGACCATCTCAAGAGCAGATTTGATGTGTTGATCACTAATGACTGAAGACCACACTGTGGAATGACATCAGAGACATCATCCATGAAGAGAGCAAGAGGTCATTCAAAAGACAGGAAAGAAAGAAAAGACCAAATTGGTTGTCAGAGGAGACTTTGAAACTTGCTCTTGAACATCGAACAGCTAAAGCAGAAGGAAGGAGAGACGAAGTAAAAGACCTAAACAGAGGATTTCAGAGAGCAGCTCGAGAAGACAAAAGAAAGTATTATAATGACATTTGCAAAGAGCTGGAAATGGAAAACCAGAAGGGAAGAACATGTTCTGCATTTCTTAAGCTGAAAGAACTGAAGGAAAAATTGTAGCCTTGAGTTGCCGTAGTGAAGGATTCTGCAGGGAAACTATTAAACAACTCAGAGAGCATAAAAAGAAGTTGGAAGGAATACACAGTCATTATACCAGAAAGAACGAGTTGATGTTCAGCCATTTGAAGAGGTAGCATATGATCAGGAACTGATGGTACCGAAGGAAGAAGTTGAAGCTGCATTGAAGGCATTGGCAAAAAACAAGGCTCCTGGAATTGATGGAATATCAGTTGAGATATTTCACCAAACAGATGCAGCGCTGGAAGTGCTCACTTGTCTATGCCAAGAAATTTGGAAGACTGCTACCAGGCCAACTGACGGGAAGAGATCCATATTTATGCCCATTCCAAAGAAAGGTGATCCAGCCAAATGTGGAAATTAGCGAACAGTGTCATTGATGTCACTCACATAAAATTCTGTTCAAGATCATTAAAAGTGAGTACAACAGTATCTTGACAAGGAACTGCCAGAAGTGCAAGCTGGGTTCAGAAGAGGATGTGGAACCAGGAATATCATCACTGATGTCAGATGCATCTTGGCTGAAAACAAAGAATACCAGCAAGATTTTTACTTGTGTTTCATCAACTATGCAAAAGCATTCAACTGTGTGGATCATACTAAACCATGGCTAACGTTGTGGAGAATGGGAATCCTAAAACACCTAATTGTGCTCTTAAGGAATCTGTATGTGGATCAGGAGGCAGTCATGCAAACCAGAACAAGGGGACATTGCAGGGTTTAAAGTCAGGAAAGGCATATGTCAGAATTGTATCCTTTCACCATACCTTTTTAAATTGTATGACAAGCAAATAGTCCAAGAAGTGGTATTATACGAAGAAAAACGAGGCATCAGGATTGGAGGACAACTTATTAACAACCTCCATTATGCAGACTACACCATCTTGCTGGAAATGAAGAAGATTTGAGACACCTACTGATAAAGATCAAAGACCACAGCCTTCGACATGGATTGCACTGCAACGTCACGAAAACAAAAATCCTCATAACTGGACCAGTAAGCAACATTGTCATAAATGGAGAAAGGATTGAGGTTATCAAAGATTTCATTTTACTTGGGTCTACAATCACTGCCCTTGAAAGCAGCAGTCAAGAAATCAAAAGACGATTTGCAGTGAGAAAATCTGCTGCAAAGGACCACTTCAAAGTATTCAAAAATAAGAATGTCACCTTGAAGACTAAAATGTGCCTGATGCAAGCCATGGTATTTTCAGTCTTATTATGTGCATGTGAAAGCTGAACTATGAGCAGAGAAGACAGAAGAAGAATTGATGGCTTTGAATTGTGGTGTTGGAGAAGAATGTGGAATGTACGATGGACTGCCAAAAGAACCAACAGATGTGTTCTGGAAGAAGCACAGTCAGAGTGCTCCTTGGAAGCAAAGATAACAAGACTGCGTCTTACATACTTGGGAAATGTTGTCAGGAAGGTTCAGTCCCTGAAGAAGGACATCGTGCTTGATAGAGTGGAGGGTCAGGGAAACAGAGGAAGACCCTCGATGAGATGGATTGATACAGTGGTTGCAACGGTGGGCTTAAGCATAAAAGCAGTTGTGGATGTGGTGCAGAACTGGGCAGTGTTTCGTTCTGCTGTTCATAGGGTTGCTATGAGTCAGAACTGACTCGATGGCACCCAGCAACAAGATTCCACAGTGGAAACCCTGGTGGCATAGTGGTGAAGTGCTACATCTGCTAACCAAAAGATCAGCAGTTCAGACCTTCCTCTTGCTCCTTAGAAACTCTATGGGACAGTTCTACTCTGTTCTTTAGGGTTACTGTGATTTGGAGTCGACTTGATGGCACTGGGTTTTTTGGTATCTACCACGGTGTATACAGTTCTGCCATGTAATTTTTGGTCAATGATATGGACACCTTACTGTCGGTGGCCAGTTAGGTCATTTCCAGTGTTTACTGTTGTTAGCATCCCTGTAACAGACTTTTCATTCACGTGTTAGAGCATTTCTCTGAGGAAGATAATAAGAAACCTACCCATCACCAGATACTGCCAAATTGCCATCTAAAATGACTACAGAGTCCCACAAGCATCAGCAGTGTTCTTGTCCTTGTTAACACTGATATTACTAGTTTTTAAAAGTGTTTATTTATTGATAGGTGAATAATAGCATTTTTAGTTGTAGGCTAACACCTATATTTACTGTTTCATATATTTACTGGCTATTTATTTTTTGTCCATGAATTATCCATTTCAGTTTTCCTAGATTATCTTTTATGTATTGTTTACTGCTCTGAGGGTCTATTTTTATGAATATTAGCTCTTTGCTGAATATATTGTATATTTTCTCTTCCCATTTATCGTTTATATTGTAAGTATATTTATGGCTATATTGTGGGATACAGCAGTTCAAAGACTGTAAGAGGTAAAATGTGTCGCTTTTCATTTAGCTTTGCAATTTGCTTTAAGGGATGAATGTATTTCTTTCTGAAGAGTTTGACTTTTTAATAGTCTCCCAAGTATAAAGGCTAATAGTGATTGTGCCTATGTAGAATTTTAATTTTCTTTTTCTTTCTAATATCTTCATGAATATTTTCAAGAATAATTACTTACAATAATTTATTAAAGTAAATGTATTATAATTAGAAGAGAGAATGGATGTTAGAAAACTATTTTTATAGGGGTGTTGGAATTAAGGCCTGGTGAGCGAGGAGGGTTCACAACAGTAACACTGATGGACAAAAACCCTTATCTACTTCCTCGAATTCTCCTCCTCTTTTTTCACCCTTAGGGTTGTACATTTGCAGTTGAACCTAGGGTAAGTCATTGCTGTATGTAGCTTAGTTTTATTTTAGTTAATTTTAAAAGCTCCTTTGTAGGATTTTCCTAGGGTAACCAGGAGACCATGTTAGTAGATTTACTGTAGTAAGCATTTATTGAACATCATTTATGTAAAAGGTTCTTAGGGGCCCTGTCAGATGACTGTCTCATTGCTGTATCCCTTAGGGGCCCTAGTTGGGAGATAGCTGTATAAACAATTGCTGAAGTGCAGGGCAGGATGGAGTGTAATAAATTGAGTAGAAGTGTTAGGTGAAACAATAAGAAGGAGACATTTGAGTTAAAATTTAATGAATGAGCATTTCAGTAGGGTGAAAATGAAAGTCTAGATTAAGAGACTCAGATCAGCAGAAACAGACTCATTGAAATGCATGATACAGTGAAAAATGCGAACAAATCTATGTGGCCGATAGGTTCCTAGAGAGATGAAGTGTAAAATGTCTCTGAAGTTTTGAGCTGTTGAGAGTTGTATTTGACAAAAATAAGTATTATAAAAAACAGAAACGTATTCTATGTGTGTCAGAATAAAGTTATGCCCTGTAGGGTTTTTAATGACTGATTTTTCAGAAGTAGATTGCCAGGCCCTTCTTCTGAGGTGTCTTGGGGTGGACTGGAACCCCCAATCTTCGAGTCAGCAGCTAAGTGCATTGACTGTACCTTTAGGGACCACCCCTCCACAAGTATTATTTAAAACCCTACACCCGAACCTGTAGCCGTCAAGTTGATTCCAACTCAGTGTCACTGTATAGGACAAAATAGAACTGCTCCATAAGGGTCCAGGGAGCAACTGGTAGATTTGAACTGCCAACCTTTTGGTTAGCAGCTGAGCTCTTAACCACTACTCCATCGGGGCTCGTCAAAAAAATATCTGTAACTGTTGAGTGGACTCTGACCCATAGTGACCCTGTAGGATGGAATAGCATTGCCTCACAGTGTTTCCAAGGAGCAGCTGATGAATTCAAATGGCTAAACTTTTAGTTATCAGCCACATTTGTCAGCCACACTTGTAACCACAGCGTTACTAGAGTTCAAACAGAGTTTACTTCAGTTTGAGGATATCTCTTTGTAGTGTATATGTAAGGAAGTTTGTGTATTATAAACTAGAGGTATAAATGATTAAATGATTGTTCAAATGAGTGTTTTGGTTAAATGATTGTTCAAATGAGTGTGTTCAAAATCTGCCCATTCTAATGAAATCATAAGTATGTTAATGTAAGTTTTTGTAAACCTGTTTTAGGAGTGCTGAGACATGGAAATGGCCCGGAAATTCTGTTGAGTCAGGACCCCCCTCAGCAGCCTCCGCAGCAGCATAGAGTACTTCAGCAATTACAACAGGGAGATTGGAGATTACAGCAACTGCATTTACAGCCTCGTCATTCTCACCAGCAACAACAGCAGCATCAGCTACTTCAGGATGCTTATATGCAGCAGGTAATTCTTTTTTCTGTGTGGAAAGTGCTGGTTGAATGGTAAAACTCATGCAACAGTTGAGTAGCAGTGAATTCTTTTTTGTGTCATGGACACTTTGAACTGTAGATTCAAGTAAACATTTTGCCTGTGTTTCCTAAGAGGTTTTCAAGTCTTGCTTTTATAGCCTTATATGCAGTCTGTTGTGGAAAATGTTCCATGTGCCTTGTAAAAGAAAGTATACCTGGGTGCTGGTTAGACTCTTCTGAGTATGTCTATGAGTTCAGGTTGGTTAATTGTGACATTTAGCTCTTCCGTGTCTTTATTTAGCTTCTTTTTGAATGTTCTGTCCTTCACTGAAAGTGGTGTGTGGAAATCTCCTACTGTTATTGTGGAACTGTCTAGTTATGTTTTCAGTGCAGTTAGAGTGTGTAGGAGCCCTGTCAGTGAGTGCATAGATACTTAGTATGGACATGTCCTCCTGGTGTCTTGACCCTGTCATTTCTATAGTGTTCTTCCTTATCCATTATGGTAGATTCTACTTTATAGTCTATTTTATCAGAAATTATTTTTGCCAATCCCATTCTTTGTTCAAATGTTACGTGCTTGATATATTTTTTTCTATCCTTTGGGTTTTAGTTTCAGTCTTTAAGATATGTCTGTTGTAGACAGAATATAGATGAATCATGTTTTCTTATCCATTCTGCCACTTTGTCCTTTTATTGGTGCATTCAATCCATTTACCTTCAGCATAATTACTGATAGTATGGCTTCAGTGCTGTCATTTTGTGAGTCATTTCTTTGCATGTCATTTTTTTGTGCTTTGTTGACAGTTTCTTTGTTCCATTTAGTTTTCTGTGCTGAGTCATTTTTATGTGTTTTCTTTCCATGTTTCCCATGTTGTTTTTTATTTGCTGAGACTTCATGTTTTGGTTGTTTTTCATTTTGTTGTGTAGTATTGTTAGTTTCATTGGTGGTTACCTTAATACTTACATCTATTTTTCTAAATTTAAACCCATCTTTAATTTCTTTGTATTGACTTGACTTCCTCTCCATATGAAAGATCTATGACTACATTTTTAGTCCCTCTTTTTGATAATATTATCATCTTTCATAGAATGACATCTCTGTTTCTTCATTTTCAGTATTGTAACATTGATTTGTTTTTGTGATTTCACTATCTGGGTTGATATCTGGTTGCTCTGTCCCTGCATTTTAGCCTGGGGTTGTTATCGGATGTTACAGATTTTCTAACCAAAGGACTGCCTTTAGTATTTTGTGTAATTTTGGTTTGTTTTTTGTGAATTTTGTAAAGTTCTGTTTATCTAGAAGTGTCCTGATTTCACTGTCATATTTGAGAGACCATTTTGCTGGATATGTAATTCTTAGCTGGCATTTTTTTTTCCTTCAAGGCTTTGTATATGTCATTCCATTGCCTTTTTGCTTGCATGGTTTCTTGCTAAGCAGTCTGAACTCAGTCTTACCAACTCTACTTTGTAGATTATTTTTGGTTTTTCCATAGCCATCTTTAAAATTCTCTCCTTATCTAAGTTTTGTCAGGTTTGATTATGGTATGTCTTGGTGTCCTTCTTTTGGGATCTACCTTGTGTTGAATTCAGTGAGCATCTTGGATGGGTATCTTCTTTTAAGATAACAGGGAAGTTTTCTGTCTCAACAAATCTTCAACAGTACTCTCAGTGTTTCCTGTTATTCCTCCTGCTCTGGTACTCCAATTACTGGTAGATTTTTCCAATTGAGTCTCACATAATAGAGGTTTTTTTTTTTTTTCATTTTTTGAAATCCTTTTATCTGACTTTTCCTCAAATATGCTGGTGTCAAGTATTTTATCTTCAGTCCCAGTAATTTTAGCTTCCATTGCCTCAGTTCTACTCCTTTGACTTTCTCTAGAGTCATCTAATTCTAGAATTTTATTATTAGTCTGCTCAATTTCTTCATGCCTGTCCTCTGTGCTTTCTTGCATCTTGTTCAGTTTTTCATTGTGCTGTGCTACATTTTACCTGGTCTTTCTCTGATTAGAATTCTAAATAGTAATCTTTTGTATTCTATCTCTGGTAATTCCAGAAAGTTCTTTTCATCTGGAAAATTTCTTAGTTCTTTGTTTTGGGAGAGGTCTCAAACCCTGTGGTCTACCTTTTCTAAGTGACTTGATATTAACTGTTGTCACTTTGCCATCAGTAAGTTATTGTATTGATTGATTTTATGTTTGCTTACTCTGTTCTAGCTTCTTGTTTTGAAATGCCAAAATAGGCTGGTTGTATGGGCTAGTTCAATTATTGGCACTGTTGAGTCTCTAATGTACTGTCACCAGATGGTTAGAGTTGTTATGAGATGGGTGATCCCAGGTATCTGTTACTTTTCTTACAGTATTCAGCTCAGGTGCCCAGGTCACCAAGTGTGTGATGCAGACTCCCTGCTACAGTCCTAGAAGGGCAGGGATAGTTGGTGTAGGTGCAGGTATCTGGCTGCTTGTGTTGAAAAAGGCAGGGGGCTTGCAGCCATCAGTCAGTGTCCAAGGAAAACGAGTCCCTTATGCTTAAGCCTAGGCAAAGAACTATTTTTGCCCTTAGTTTTGACTCACGGGAGCTGGCAGATTATTTTTTCTCTCTTGTTTGTTAAATTGTTGCCTCTCCAAGTGTAGGAGAATGGCTTGTGACATAAGAACTCCTACTTCCAGCCCATGTAATGGTGTTTCATGTTGGTACTGGTTGCAGTGCCAAGAAGGGATGGGGAAAATGCTGTAATAGGGAGAGAGGTTTATCCCAAAGGAAAGATTTAGATCCTCAGTTGGTTGATTAGGCACAGTCTACTTAGCTTTTGATGATCGAATGCTGTTTTTCACTGGTTCTGGGGGGTGTGAGTAGACTTTCCACTGCTCAGTGTCTCCTTCTGAGGAAGATGCTTTCTAAAAACCACTGCTTGGCTCGGCAAGCCCACCGCTGTGTATCTGTCTGAGAGGCTGGATTCCCGTCAGCCAGGTCTGACCAGTTCTAGGTACTTCTGGACCCATACTCCCTTCCCAGTTACTCAGTCCCATTTTTCAACTTTCTGTTTGATGTTCATGGCTCGTAGAATGTCATATGTAATCAATTCATTTTTTTTTTTCCTTTTCTTTTTGGTCTTTGTTGATAGAGGGATCACAGGTAACATTCAATTATTCTGCTTTCTTAACCCAGCACTCCCCTAAGTGGTATTTAGACTTTGTATCTGGTTTACTTTCTGTGATGTACTTAGGGTTGCCCTTTTGGAATAGATTGCATAAAGCTTTGTAATGCAAAGCATGTTCCTCTGGTCATTCAGTTTTGATGAATAAGCACTACAGTTTGTGATGAGTTCTGTTAACATTGCATTTTGAGTTCAGCTATGTAGACTAATAATGTTAGATGGAAAGTTAATATTGGGCTTTTCAATAAAGAAGTAGCATTGTCATGGGTGTTTGTTTTTATTTTGACTTTAGTTTTGGGTTGGTGGAGGAAACTAGACTTGGGAAAGACAGAGAGCAGAATGAGCTGTGGCATCCTTTGTCTCATTAGAACCTGCAGATTTTTAGTTTCACAAAAACTATTTTAAATGTAACCATTATTACCTTCATACTTTTGTCATTTACTATGTTTTCTTTCTTATTACGTTTTAAGTGAAAGTTTACAATTCAAGTCAGTTTCTTGTACATAAACTTACAAATACTTTGTCGCATGACCCTAGCTGCTCTCCTCACACTGTGACAGCACTGTCCTCCTTTCCACCCTATATTTCCCATGTCCATTCAACCAGTTCTTGTCCCCTTCTCATCTTGCCTCCAGAGAGGAGTTGCACAGTCAGTCTCATGTATCTGCTTAAGCCAGGAAACATACTCTTCACCAGTATCATTTTATGTTTTACAGACCAATCCTGAGCTGGCTTCAGAAATAGGTTCATTTCTGGGCTAAAAAGGGAGTCTGGGGTCCATGTCTTCCAGGGAGCCTCCAGTATGTCCAGCCATCAAGTCTGGTCTTTTTACTAGAATGTGAGTTCCGTACTCCACATTTTACATGCTCCATCAGGGACTCTTTGTTGAGTTCCTTATAAGGACAGTCATTGGTGGTAGCTGAGTACCATTTAGTTCTGGTCTCATGTTGATACAGTCTGTGGTTTATGTGACTCTTTCTGTCTCTTGGGTTCATATTTTCTTTACCTCTTTGATGTTCATCATTCTCCTTTGCTCTAGGTGGATTGGAACCAGCTGATGCTTGTTAGATGGATGCTCTTAGTGTCTGAGACTCAGAACCCACTCTTCAAAGTGGAAGGCAGAACATTTTCTTAATAAACCTTGTTATACCAAGTGACCTAGATGTCCCCTGAAACCACAGTCTGTAGATCCCTGCCCCTTCTACTCTAACTCTTAAAGTCTGGTTGTATTTAGGAGACTTCTTAGCTTTTGGTTCCTGCAATATTTTGAAACCAATTATATGCATGATACTTCTCAAAGGTATCTTCTTCCTCTGACCTGAGCTCATAGATCCATAGTGGAGGGTAGCAAGTACATAGTACCGTGGAGTGGCGAGAAGATACCAAGGAATGGAAGGTAGGGTAGAGTGGGGAATGTATTGTACTGGACACAAGTCATGTTAGGGATCTTTATTAACTAGGAAAGGGTGGTGAATAAGTTGACATTCCTCCCAGCAACCTTGAACTGCTGGAAACAGTGTTAGCTAAATCTTTTTCAGCATTTCATTGATAATTTTAAAACCAATTTCAGTAAGCATTTGTGCAGTGATCACTTACTGACTGTTGATTTGAAATCATCACTTACTGACTATGGTTATTTTTTATTAGTATTAGAAGTACTGGTTACCCAATACTTAAAAAAGAAAAAAGACTAACAAAAAAAGCTTTGAGAGATATTCATGGATTTATTTATTTTTGCCATTGTGGTATCAGCTTGCAGTGCAGCAGCAACAGATACTTCAGCAACAGTTTTTAATGCATTCGATATATCAGCAGCAACCGTCTGCATCACAGTACCCTGCAATGGTAAGTGAAAAATCATTGTGAGATATTTATCTCTAAATGTAGTGTAGTGTTTGAATTAATAACATGCGTGGTGTTATTCATCATTTAGTAATTCTCAGTCCTTTATAGTTAATACAGCTTAGTTAATTGATAGATTTTATCACGTTCAACCGTGTATTTTTAAGCATCTTTAAATTTGGCTGAACTACAGAAAGGGAAATTGGCACATTATAATGATTGACTCCTAACAGAAAGAAAATTATCTACTGTCTACATCTTTTAGTATTACATATCTTTATTTAGCAAATGTTGAGTAAAAAACAGAAACACAAAGGGCAATTGCATTTGCTTCAGGGAAAAGTTCAACTTTTTTTTTTTTTAAACTGTTAGCACTATCCTGGTGGTTTTAAACTCCTCTATTGTCTTTTTCTTAAAATATTTAAGTGAGGAACTTCTGAATCCTATCAAATTAGCCTGGCATCACACAGCTTTTTAAATAGAATTATTTCATCTTGTTGAACTTCTCTAGTAACAGAGCTGCTTCTTCAGATATAAATTGTTTTCTAGGTACTGACAGTGCTTTAGTGACTCAGGGCATTGCACTGTTTAATGGCATTTCTTATTTCAGATGCAGCAGTATCAGCAGACTTTCTTGCCACAGCAGATGCTAGCCCAGCATCAGCCGTCACAACAACAAGCATCCCCGGAATATCTGGCCTCCCCTCAAGAGTTCTCACCAGCCTTAGTGTCCTACACTTCATCACTTCCAGCTCAGGTTGGAACCATTGTGGACTCCTCTTATAGTGCCAATAGGCAAGTATTTTTGCTAATAAATGGAAAAGAAATTATTGTGGAAGTGAATAGTGAAGTGGACTCATGAAGTGGCTTCTATATTAGTTTAAAGATAGTCCATCTTCCTGTAGAACTCACTCTCTTTTCCTCTGAATTGTCCATTTTGGTCCCTGTGCATCTCCATCCTAACTGTTTGCAGATACTATGTAGCAACATCCAGTAGTATTTAGGGGTAAAGAAATTATTGGCTACTTTACTTGGCACTAGTTTAAAGAAACCCTGGTGGTGAGTGCTTAAGTGCTATGTCTGCTAACCAAAAGATCAGCAGTTCAGATCTGTCAGGCATTCCTCGGAAACTCTATGGGGCAGTTCTACTCTGACCTATAGGGCTGCTGTGAGTCGGAATCAGCACAACGGCAGTGGCTTTGGCTTTTACAGGTTTTAAAAAAAATCCTCTTTAGCAAGTTAATTTAACTTTTTTTTACTAGTAGTGATTGCTTTTCATTAATTTGACATTACTCGTAAAGATTGTGGAATCTAATTTAGTCCCTTTCTACCAGGTGCAGAACATTTTAATGTATCATTTGGACAGCAAATTTAATGTTACCATAGAGTAGTTGGGAAATCATGTATTCTGGTAATTCAGGTGCATTGGGTGCTAGAGTTACTTTTCCTGGTTAATTCATGTGGAAACTATTAGTATCAATTAAGAACTAGGTTACAAATTTCCACAAACTTAGATTTAATATGGTGACTGCTTCAGAATCTTGTAATAAAAAGTAGGTTGATGATTATCAATACTTCTTAATGTTTACAAATTCTTAGGAGGAAATAGCTTTTGGAGTTTTAGTTACTAGAACACTAAAGAAACTCTCATAGAACACTGCTTAGGTTGATTGGAAGAGTTTCCTGGATGAAGGAATTTTGAAGCTTTGGCTAGGAGCTGGGCATGAGAATAACACCAGTAGCAGACTTCTAATATCTCAGACTCCTCCTCGGAAAACTAGAACTCAGTGGAGGTTAATAGAATAGAGGATTTCTTGGTAAAATAGGTTTGGAACATGTTGAGTTAAAATAAACGTGCTTCATTAATGAAATACTTCTTAGATCCTATAACAGATCGTATAACATATTAATGTACACTTTACATCTTTTTATTTATTTACTTTTAATGGTGATTTGTAGAAGTTTACAGAGCACATTAGTTTCTCTTTAAACAACTAATACACATAGTATTTTGTGCTATTGGTTGCTAACCCCTTGACATATCAACAGTTTCCACTTCTTGACCTTGAGTTCTTCACTTCATTTGTCAAACTTTCCTGTCTGCTCTTGCCTTCTCATCCTTGTTTCTGGGCTGGTGTGCTCATTTAATCTCTAATATGTGGTTGATCTTCATGTGTTATTGTTTGTTTTATAGGCCTGTCTAATCTTTGGCACTCTGCATCTTAACAGATGATTGAAACATTCAATGTGCTATAGTACCCTCCAGCTTTGTGTGTGTGTGTGTGTGTGTGTGTGTGTGTGTGTGTGTATGTGTATGTGTATGTGTATGTGTATGTGTATGTGTATGTGTATGTGTATGTGTATGTGTATGTGTATGTGTATGTGTATGTGTATGTGTATGTGTATGTGTATGTGTATGTGTATGAGAGGGCCAGCAGGAAGGGATGGAGAAGGTGGGTGAAAATTGAGGTCCATGAGTTAGGACAAGTATATCTGAAGTTGAGAGTGGGGCATGTGATAAAAGACTGCTTTAAAGGCTCAGATTAGTAATTGCCAGACACTTGTCATTGGCCTACTCTTGTCTCATTGAGTTTCTTTGCTTTACCAGCATGACACTTTGTAGCATTTTTTCCTTGAATAAATTAACAGCATTATTTTAAATAATAAAGCTAAAATGAATAATTTTGTAAATTAACAAAACAGAACCACTAAAATATGAATTATGAAATTGAGGTAGTAATTTGATAACTTTACCCAAAAAGAAAAGCCTAAAAATAAGCTCCCAGTGGTAAGAATGAAATGGTTTTATTCATCGTTTAAAATAGGATCGTGTCCTCCATGTTCTTGAAAGATATTGATGAGGATCTTCTATTAGATGATTGTTTTTTATGTTGGATGTTAACTAGTATCACGAATAGCAATTCTCTTTTAGTGTATATAGTTGGAATGTATAATAAACATTAAACTGTCTTCTCTGATATAGCATATACACTTATATATGCTCTGTATTTTAGACTTGCCAAGCCAAGTGCTGTCGAGTTGGATCCGACTCATGGCTTACCAACTTATAAATGTGTCGCTGATGAGAATGGAATGAATTTGAAAGCCTATGGGAGAAAATTCATACTAGTGTACCGTAGCATAGATACTGTCTAAACGTCTGATTAATATAAGGGAAGATGTGCTTCCAAAGAACTGAGGCACATGTGGGCATGCAGGGTGCTAACACCTGTAACTCCTGTGAATTACCCAGCACTGCCTGTTTTAACTTTATCTTTAGTGTTACTATTTATGAAATCACAGGCATGATATGTTAGAGAAGTATTTTTACTAGTATCTGTGTAACCATTAAAGTAAAAATCATCATGTATACACCACTTTGGAAAATATTGGGTTGATTATCTTTGATGGTGTATAAAGACTTGTATTACATCACTCTTGCAAAATTATGCAGAATTGAACAGGAAAGGAGTAATGGTTAGATGGTTAGAAACAATTCCATGTTTGACCACTAGAGGTCAGGAACATGGAACTCCCTGCAGAAATAGTCTCTGCCTCAGTGCTACTTCAAATATGTTGTTTCATATTTTCTGTAATAGTTTAAAAAGATCACTGTAGGTAAATGTCCCTATTGACCAAGTCAGTGTAGCATGAGAATTTGGGCTAATGGTTTGGGTTTGGCTCTTAAGTTTAAGGGATATTTTAGTTAAGAAGATAAGAAACTAACTAGTTCCTTATACAGGAGGTAAAAATCACTATCTCGATTAGAGCAATTAGTTATTTCCTTTTCTTTTTACAGGAAGTAAAAGTCACTATCTTGATTAGAGCAATTATTTGCTTTTCTTTTTCATGTTATTTTCTAAAATTTCTATTCTTTCGCTGTATTCATGTATCTCCAGTATGCATATTAGAGATTACCACTGTGTTGTATTCTGCTGATTGTTAAAATATCCCTTACCCAAAACCAAACCTGTTGCCATCAAGTTGATCCGACTCACTGATATCCTGCAGGACAGAATAGAACTGCCCTGTATTGTTTCCAGGGAGTATCTGGTAGATTTGAACTGCTGACCTCTTGGTTCGCTTCCAAATTCTTCACTTCTGTACCACCAGGGCTCCATCTAGTACACAGTAGGCACTAAATGAATTGTCGTTTATGTGTTGAGTGACACCTGAAACCACTGTGTTATGAGGACTTCAGATACTCTCTCTACATAAATTATCTGATTTCTTATGATTACCCTGTTGTATTAGTCTTTTTTGGGGGGAGGGATGCTACATAATAAGTCACCATAAAATTTAGTGCTTTAAAATATCAGTAAACACTCTCATACTTCTGTGGATGATGGATTTACAAGTAATTTAGCCTGGTAGTTACGTTTTGGAGTCTCTCATGAGGCTGAGGTTGTGGTCAAGATGTTGGCTAGGGCTGTGGTCCTCTGAAGGCTTAAGTGATGTTGGAGTATCTGTTTCAAGATAGTTCACTCGCATAGTTTTGGACAGAAGGCCTCATTTCGCTGCCACTTGGATCTCTCCAGAGCACTATTCTTTAGTAAGGCTAAAGACTATTTTGACAAAGAAATAACTTACTCTAGTTTTCTCTGACAAAGTGATCCAAGAGTGAGAGAGGAAGGAGAATGCTGCAATACCTTTTATAACTTAGTCTAGGAGTTATATACTGGCATTTCTGCCGTATTCTGCCGGTTATAAATGAGACACTGGATCTGGCCCACATTCAAGACTGGAGGAATTGGTTTCTGCCTTTTGAAGGGAGGAGTGTCAGATACCTTGTAGACATACTGGAATGCCTCGAGTTATAAATAAGATCTATTCCTGTGTTCTGAGTCTTCAAGTAGAAATTTTAGGCTAACTTGGCACAGGTACATGTGGTTGTTATTGAGCCTTTAGTGCAAGAAGAGGCCCAAAGCCTTTTCATGGATTTAAGAGCTGCACATGCAGCAAGTGAAGGTGATTGTGTTGAAGAATCTGTTGCAAATGGGGGTTGGTTCAGTGTTTTCAGAATGAGGCCAAATTTATGTAACTTAACGAGATACAAGTTGTCTGTAAGTTTGTCAAGGTGCCTGCATGACAAGGGGACTGCCTGTATTTTAAAACTGTAATAGCTCATAGAGTATAGTTTTCCCAGAAGAACATACAAATTCATCCTAGAAGTGAGAAGAGGGTGATTTAGATAGGGAGTCAGAAAGCTCTGAAAGGGATCATTGACAGGCGGAAGGGACAATGCCCATCTTTCTTTGAGTTTTATCCTGTCTAATCTGTGTATCAGTGCCTCTGAAACTCTTTGAAAGGAACTTTTGGAATTAGAGAAGAGACTTTGTCACATTGAGGAACTGTTGATGAATTGCTAGAGTGGATTCTAAACAGAATTATAGTTATTATTAAGATACCAGTTACCTTTACTAAGGAAGACTGTCTGCTTGTAGGTCAACTTCTGTGTTTCTCTTTGAGTATTATAATGTAGCCTTCAGTGAGTGTTTCAACTTTGCATTTTTCATTTCCCTGTACTGAAGGGCTTGGATGAGGGGATTAAATGGACGGCTTTTGCCCCCTCTTCCCTTTTAAGACTTGTGTAGTGGCAATGCCAGTGAGGTTTCAAGGGGAAGGTAAATTTAATGGGATGAGTCAGAGCTTGCAAAGTTGAGCTCCTTCCTAGATGGGAGTGAAGAGGAAGAGACAGGAACTTTTTAAGAGGATACTAAAAGTGTAGGATGAAAAGGAGGAGTGTGCTGTCATCAGGCATGGAGAGCAGAAGGAGCTGCACATAGGAGGGTATGCAAAATTGATTTGGATTGTGTACTTAATCACAATGGAAAAAAAAGAATATTTTAAACAAAAGAGTTGTACTGTTAGAAAATAAAATAAAAAACTTTAAAAAGGTAAAAAAAAAACCAAAGTTGAGCTCTGTCTTTGCACATAGAGATTCTCCCTTCATGACCAATGCTAGAGGATTTGGATCTGAATTATTAAAGCAGTGTTCACTTTACTACATAACTTATTGCTGACCTGTCTTTCCAGACTGGGTTGAGGGAGAGCTTCCTAAGGACTTGGGAGTTAAGTAGCTGCTTTAGACTTTCATCATCTCTCTTGAAAAGCAAGAGGCCTCTAAGATAAGGTGCATAGAACCAGTGGTCCTAAGCTATACACTGTAGGTACTTTAAGTGCCACCAAGAGTTTTGCATATACAAAGTAACATTTATCCAGTTGTGCCAAGTGCCGTCCCAGCTATAGGTAATTCTTAAAGCAATCCTATCTGTTCCTCTTTTATTGGTAACTGTGTATAGGTAATGACTTTGTCACAGTGAGATGTACTGTGCTTAAACATAGAATACATAAAGTCATCTTAATCCATAGTAATTTTGACTTGTTCACTATGATAATAATAGCTAATATGTATTGAGTGCTTATTTTGTACCAGTAACTGTTTGTTTTATGCTTTCCATGTATTAATTCATTTAATTGTCTTGATTACTCGCTGAGGTTTCTGCTGTTAGATGTCACTGAGTTGGCCCCAAACTTGGTGAGATAGATGCTGGTACTGTTGAGGAAACTGAGGCATAGAGAGGCTAAGGAACTTGTTCAAGGTATACAGCTGGTGACCTGATGGAGGTGCTGGAATTCAAATCCCAGCTAGTCTTTCTCTAAATCTAGTGCTGTTATCTGCCATCTTCACCATATGAGAAAATTTGATTTTCTAAGCATTTGTAAAGTTTAAGCTAGAGCACTACGTTTTCTTAATTCTAACTTTTTTTTTTCCTTTTCATTTGTTACTCTAGGTCAGTTGCTGATAAACAGACAGTCACAAATTTTACAAATCAGAAGAACATTAGTAACCCACCTGATATGTCAGGGTGGAATCCGTTTGGAGAGGATAATTTCTCCAAGTTAACAGAAGAGGAACTCTTGGACAGAGAATTTGACCTTCTAAGATCAAGTAAGGGACACTTGAAGGCTTATTTTGCTTCACAGTAAAGTAACTACTGTATAATTATTCAGCAAGGCCAAAGACTTCTTTGAGGTGGTATAGAGAAAATTCTTTTTGTGCATTTGAGGGCAAAATTCAGGCCACCTTCTTTTATATATACTGTCAAACTATGTTTGCATTAGCAATCAGTTGCTTGATAGTAGCTATGAAACTCAAGATTGTTGAGTTTGCCGATATCCTAACACTTAAATACTGCCTATCTATGAATGTTAAATTCAGAATATCTCCAAAACATGTTCAAATAAAAAGGGAAACATTATTTTTTTGCCTTACTAATTGTTTTGTAGCTCTGTTTTCTTGCACACCCTGTATCAGATATTGTGGGTCTGCCCTTTCAGAATGCCTGGAAGAGAACATGGGCTACTGCATTATGTTAATGTTTTGTAATGCCCTTTTAATGAGTGGTCATTAAAAGGGCTGCTTTGTTGTCCTCACATGGCAAAAGTTAAATAAATTATTTCCCACTTTCAAGCAGATAGCTCAATGTTATTACTTGCAATCATTGCCTTTTCTTAAACTACCTGTGTGTATGTATGTCAGCTTTGTCAGATATGTTTCAGAAAAGCTCTTTTTTGGAAAAGGATGTGACGTGTTCAGAGGAAGTTGCAAAATAGGAGTGAAAAACTCATTTCTACAGTATTTAGCTAATTTTCAGGTATTAGAGGCTGTATTACAGGCTTTTGGGAGCCCTGGTGATACAGTGTTAAGAGCTTGGCTGCTAACCAAAAAGTCAGCAGTTCAAATACAGTAGCTGCAGCTTGAAAGCCCTGTGGGGCAGATCTTTCTCACAAGGTGTCTGTGAGTTAATAGCAAGTCGACAGCATTGGTTTGCGCGTGCGTGTGTGTGTAGGGATATAGATCCTCCTGCTGTCATGTTCTGTATGTGAAAAGAATATCTTAGTATCTCTGGTTTATGGTTCTTAGCTTCTGTTTTATTTTAGGTAACTGGCTTTATGAAAATACTTGTTTGATGAAATGCTTTGTTCCAAATTGGTATATACTTTATGTATAACTTATGAGTGCCCCAAATTCATGTGAGAGTAGTTGTTTGGGATTTGAATTTGTATGTTACATACTGGTTATATGATAAAGAAAAATGAAATGGATGATTAATTGCAGATATGAAAATGAGTTTTAAGCTTTTAATAAAGACTTGTTATCTTTAGTAAAACCAGTCTTTCATCTTATTATTAAAAAATTTTTTTATGAAACCGTAATTCTTTTTGTTTGGCATTTTTCTTAGAATTTATGTTGTGTGGCCCCTAAAGCAAGTTTTTTTTTTCTTTTTTCTTCTTTTAAAGAAATAAAGCATTTCTTTTCTGAGTCAGATCCGACTCAACAGCACTTGGCTTGGTGGCTTTCTGGAGGATGCTAGAAGAAAATTGGGGGAGGGTAATTCCTGTCATTATAATTTATAGGATTATTTTAAAAGTGAAAGGTGAAACTAGGACATTCAATTTTATGCATTCTGACCAAGATAGTAGCTAAGAGTATTCCTCCTCCTTAGGTAGTTGATTTTGTAGACTTCTCATTTATCAGTTTATGGAATATATCAAGTATTCATGAAATGGATAAAGTAATAATATTCTCTTATACCTTATAAAAATATATTATTCTAAAAAACATGTTATTCTAAAGCTTCCTAGAATTTGTAATGACACCCAGTTGTTCTCTTTACTTGGCATGGGCTAGAATGGCATATAAATATATGTGTCTTCATGAAAGCTGGGTTTAGCATGTAAAACTCTTCACTAGCTATTTACATTCAAACTTCAGGGTCAGACAACAGTCATGTATAATTTGTGTGCATACATGTGTGTGCCAAGAGAATTCAGTCTTCTTTCCAGTGTTAAGTATGGGAAGATATTAAATTGTAAGTCAGAGTACAGAAGGATCTTTATCTGACAGTCAGGCTTGGAGCAACTTCAGCCACTTGGAAAGCTGCGTAGATGGACCTGAAGCTACTGAAATCACTGTTAAAAGGCTGGCACTTTTCAAACAGCACATGGTACTGGGAAGCATGAATGGTGATCCCTCTTAGTATCATTTAACCAGGCTGATTTAGTCAGCTAGTGCTACTCTCACAGAAATACCGCAGAGTGGATGGCTTTAACAAATGAAGGTTTATTCTTACGTAGTCTAGTAGGCTAAGAGTCCAAATTCAGAATGTCTGCTGTAGGGGTAGACTTTTCCCCATTGTTAGCTCTGGAGAAAAGTGTGACATTGCATCAGTCTTTGTCCAGGGAGCATCGTGGTGCAGGAACCTCAGGTCTAAAGGACGCGTTCTTCTGGTGCTGCTTTCTTGGTGGTCTGAAGTTCCTGACTCTCTACTCACTTCCCTTTCCTTTTATCGCTTGTAAGATGAAAGGATTAAGGGTGGGGCAATCCATACCCCGGGAAACTCCCTTTGCAGTGGAGCAGGGAGGTGATCTTATAAAGAGATTTATAGTCCCACCCTAATCCTTTAACATATAGCATAGGAAAATCACAAAATGGACAATTATAAAATACTGGGAATCATGGCCCAGACACGTGGCTACACATATTTTTTGGGGAACACAATTCAATCCATGACATCCCACCCTTTGGCACCCCAAAAATCACATCTTTTAAACATATAACACATTCATCCCATCATAGTGAAATCATGTCCATCCCGTATGATAGAGGTCTGAAATCAGTTCTGAGTCCAAAATACAAAAGCTCTTCTGCATCTGTGAATCCTAGAATATAAGCTATCTCCTTCCATAGGTGCAATGGCAGAACAGGCACAAGTTAGACGTTCCATTACAAATGGGAGAAATTGCAGGGAAAGAAGACATTAACAGGCAACAGCCAAGTTGGCAGAACGCATTACGTTAGCCCTCAAAGCTTTGAAAATAATCTTCCATTTTCTGAGACATTTTACACAGTTGCTTTGCCCTCTAGATTCTAGGTATTGACCACACTCTGTGGATTCTGAGTGGAGACTCTTGGCCTTGTGCTACAACTCGGCGTTGAAGGCTCACTTGGACGGAAGCTCAGCTGCATCAGCTTTAGGTGCACTCTGAGCCCAACTGAGTGGCAGTTCCACTCTGATAGAACACAGGAAGCTCTGGCTCCACCCTTTCAAACTGCTGAGGTCATGGCCATACCTTTTGAGACTGAGGCAGCCCAGCTTCTCTTGCTCTTTGTCTCTTCAGCTTCTGTTTTCTATGGCCACATGGCCCGGACCTCAGGCCACATCTGCCCTGCTGGGGCAGTGTTCCAGAGCTGGGGCAGTGTGTGGAGGCACCCCACTCAGCTAGGAAGTCTCGTGCACAAAGGCACTCAGCTGTGTTGTTCCAAGGATCAGCAAGGCTAGCTCCACCAATTCAAGTACCTGGAGACACCCTGCTGTGTGAGGAAAACTCTGTGCACAGGCACTTAACTCTCTTGCTCCATGGGTTGGTTCCAGTGCTGCCTCTGGTTTTGCTGCTGCCACTGGTCCTCTGCTGCTTGTTTTTCACCATTCTGTATCTTCTTCAGTGTTAACAGTTCTCCTTGGTTCCTTCTCAATCTAGTATCCATTCACAGTTCCACAATGGCTACCACATTTTAGGTATTTGTTCGGGCAGCACCCCACTCCCAGTATCAAAGTCTCTTTTAGTCAGCCAGTGCTGCTTTAACAGAAATACCACAGATTGGATGGCCTTAACAAAGGAAAGTTTATTCTTATATAGTCCAGTAGGCTACAAGTCCAAATTCAGGATGTCTACTCCAGGGGAAGGCTTTCTCCCTTGTCAGCTCTGGAGGCAAGTCCGGTATTGCATCAGTCTTTGTCCACGGAGCATCTTGGCACGGGAACTTCATACCGTCTTGGAAGCAGCACCAGGAGAAGAGTGCGTCCTTTAGACCTGAGGTTCCTAAAACACAAGCTCTTAGCCCTGGTGGCAGGACGATGTTGAGCTACGGCTGCTAACGTAACCAAAAAGTCAGCAGTTCAAATCTATCAGGTGTTCCTTGGAAACCCTGTGGGGCGGTTTTCCTTAGTCCTGTGGGGTTACTATGGGTTGAAATCAACTCTATGGCAATAGGTTTTTTTTAAATCTCACTGAAGTCACCAAACCATCGATTGGTGATACCTACCTCATAAGGTTATCAAGAGAATTGAATAATGTGTTTAAAGGGTCTGGGCAGTCAGTCAACAAACGCCACTTCTCTCTCCTTCACCTCCTGTAGTAATCTTTAGGCTCTAGGTTAAGAGGCTGTTGGCCTTTAAGCAACATTTAAAAATTACATCTAAATTATGAGGTTTCTCAGCTTGCCAATTTAAAACCAAAATTGGGGAGTTTGCTGGGCAAGCACATTGGCATCAGAAATGACAGACGGCGATGAGGAAGGAGATGGGCAAACATCTAGATCTGTTTCCTTGAATAATCCATAGTTAGAACAGTGGGGTTCAGAAAAGGTAAATAACTTTTAAAAATACGGTTTACAAAGAAATTAAGAATATTAGGGCTGTTCTACTCTGCCTTACAAGGTTGCTGTGAGTCGGAATCCCCTTGACTGCAATGGGTTTTTCTGATTCTAGTCATTCAGTCATTTTTAGTACTATTTTACTCGTAGGCAATAGGGTGGTTGTTAATTCATCTGTTTGTAGGGCCTGAATTACACTGATGGGTGAAAGACCTCTCCTAGAACCTTGGGTTTTCAGTAGAAGACTGACTAGGCAATGAAAATTGATGGTTGGATATTACTGGTTGGTTCCTCTCCCTAACAGCCTTTCAGAAGTGAATAAAATTACTGATGCATTTGAAACTTCAAGTGAAATACTTGTACCTTTTGTCCTAGCCCAGATTAAGTTTTCCAAAGTTCTTTCTGAAGTAATTGAAAGCTGATTTATGAAACATTTCACCAGTGAGAAACTGAATACCTTCATATATGGTCCTTAAAAAGTAATTATTCAGAAAATAGATTGCCATTAGATGTTTAACCTTTAATGTGCTGTGCACTAGTTAGGACACAAGTGTTAACTTTGGCAACGTTTTTAACTTGCATTTGCCCAAACGGTTGTGTAGGGTGACATTTTTAATTTGGATTTGCCCAAACAGTGGTGTAGCTTTACGAGGACTGCCCATTAAGTTTGCAAACTTAACTGGCACTGCTACTTACCTCATTGCTCAGTATCAGCACAGTCACCTTTAAAGTACTTCCCTTGGGAAGCTAGGCACCAATGCAGGCATGTAGTCCACCCTTCAAAGCAATTTTGAAACTCTTTTTCTGGAATCACAGTCAGAGCTATTGACATACTATCCTTGATGTCCTGAATGTCATCCAGATTTCTTCCTTTAGTATTTCCTTTATCTTCAAGTAAAGAGAAAAAGTAACTGGGGCCCAGATCAAGTGAGTAGTCTTCCAGTACAGTTACTTATTTACCAGCTAAAAACTCCCTCACAGACAGCTAGGGAATTAAGTTGGTGAACTTGCCACTGTGCACAATGGCCATTCTAGAAAGAGTTCAAAATTGCTTTGAAGGGCGGACTAGGAGCTGGCACTTCCCAATGGGAGTACTTGGAAGGTGACTGTAGTGATACTCAGCAATGAAGTATGTAGCACTTAGAACAATTAAGTTTGCAGACTTATTGGACTTCGTATATGTTAATTAGAGGCAGTACTTGTTAATGAAATGCTTTGCTTGTGGCTGGCTGAATGTATCTGTCTTCTGTTTAAAATACAGTAAAATAACTACAAAGAATAGAAAGCACTAAAGACTGTGGCTACCTTGCAGATTACATTGAATGTATTGTTTTTTCCATGAAGCCACAATATGAAATATATATATCTCAGCGTGTCTGTAATTAGCTGTATGTCTACTATTAGCTAATTGTAAAACCTTCAGACCTGTTTTCCTTCAGTGCAGAATAACAGAACTTCAAGTATATCAGTACTTAAATACTATGTGGACTGTACTTTTAAACTTTATTCATTAGCACTATATTATACAATTATCCATATAAGCTGCTAAATTGACTTTTTAATTATGAAATTAAAAGCTTTTTAATTTTCTGATATTGTGCAGTATGGTGTGATTTTTTAAGATTTCTGCCATCTGTGTCAATTCAAATTCTTGAAAAGATACTACCTTTATTCACCAACACAGTCCTTTTGGCAAGGCAGGAGGAGGTAAGTTTCATATATTGGACAAATTTTGCTCAGGCTTTGCGCTAAAGAAAACTAATTATGTGACATGTGTCACTTAAGTGCATTTTAGGATAGCTTTGTATTTTGAAAAGTAGATCTTTGTAGCTCTTCATTAGACTTTATTTATAGAAATTTATCATTTAAAAGATTGATATATGTATTTACTTTGTATTTTTTTGCTGTGGGACCCAGAGTATCATGAAAATTCTGGACACCTAAGTGATTTTATTTAAGTCTTCCGTTAAAAATTGATTTTATCTTTCGAGGAACCATGAGAACCTGACTCATTTTATAGTGAATTTATTCTAATGCCTGTTTTGAAATAATTGGATACATTAACTTTGTATAGCACAGTATCCCATATTTTTAGTTATGAGGATCTGTATCAAAAATAGCTATACACTTCCCCTAACTACATGAGCCATGGTGGTACAGTGCTTAAGTGTGGCTGCTAACTGAAAGAACTGCGGTTCAAATCCACTAGCTGCTTCTTGGGACAAAGATGTGGCAATCTGCTTCTGAAAGATTACAGCCCTGGGAACCCTATGAGGTGGTTGTACTCTGCCGTGTAGGGTCACTATGAGTTGGGATTGATTCTGTGGCAATGGGTTTGATTTTGGTACTATAACTACATGGTATTGTTTATATATTTACTATGGATTTATCATAGATTGATGGAAGTGATACACTAGTGCAGCCTTATTGATTACTTAAGTTTTAGAAGCTGGGGACCACTCAGAGAATATGTTAAAATGCAGATTCCCAAGCCCCAGATAATCTGACTCATTAGACCTTTGGTAGGGCATAGGTAGCCAGATTCCATGTAGGCATTCTGGCACTTAACAATGCAGGTGCTATGGGACGGAAGTGTAGTCCTAATCAGACCTAAACCAGAACCAGTTGCCATCCAATCAGCTCTGACTCATGGCTCCCATGTGTGTCAGAGTACAGCTAGTACCCCTTAGGTTTCCAGTGGCTGGTTTTTGAGAAGTAGATCACCAGAGCTTTCTTCTGGGTGGATTTAATCACACCAGCCTTTCAGTTAGCAGCCACACATCGACTGTTTTTACT
This sequence comes from Heterohyrax brucei, assembly GCA_028571685.1. Taxonomy (NCBI): domain Eukaryota; kingdom Metazoa; phylum Chordata; class Mammalia; order Hyracoidea; family Procaviidae; genus Heterohyrax; species Heterohyrax brucei. The sequence continues at coordinate 112,165,496 of CM053143.1, read as the reverse complement.
CCCAAAAGGAAAATAACCCAAGTCTACTGCCATTCAGTTGGTTCTGACTCATAGTGGCCCCATAGGCAGAGTAGAACTGCCCGATCGAGTTTCCCAAGGAGCACCTGGTGGATTTGAACCACCAGCCTCCTGATTAGCAACTGTAGCACTTGTCCACTACGTCACTAGGGTTTCCAAGATACCTAGTTTTGACCCAAGTATTTGTGTATTCTTTGTCTTGATTTAAAAAAATGAGAGTTCTTGGGTATTGATATACTGCAGTTGTCATTCTGAGTATGTGAGGAAGGACAGTCTTTTCCATTTCTCCTTCTTTCTTACTCCTTTTCCCTCAGCATTTTGAACTATAAATGTGATCAGGGCCTGATTAAATAGGTAACCACAGGTATTCCCCATCTACAGCAGTGACTCTCTTCTCAGGCCTCTTCTCAAGGTTTGACTGTGGCTGCCCACCACAGTGAGTCAGGGATTCCTTATTGTATAAATTATCCTCCAACCTTACTTTTTTTCAGAAAGATATAATAATTTACTAATTCCTCTTTAATAGATGTTCTAAAACAAAAACCAAAGACTTTTTATTTTTATTTTGTAATGAACACTGATCGTTTGTTCCTGATACTGATTTCCTAATTTAAGTATATAGATAATTTCTTGAAGAATAATAATGCCTCAAATACAATCTTGTTATCCATTGTACTACTGTATTTGACAAGTAGCACTTAAGTTTTGGAAGTTTTGTGTGTTTTGTTGTGAGGTGTGTTCAGTAACTCAACATTTTTGCCTCAACAAAAGAGTTATTTAAAGTTTCAATAAAATTTCTATGGGCAGAATTTTAAACAGCTCAGAGTTTCATGTGGTTGTCACAGTTTTCACCTTAAAAGCCATGTCTATAGGAGTAAGTAAATTCAGGATGTTGCAGACTCGTGGGGCCTTGGCGTTTCTCAAGTGTAGTCCATGGACTGGCAGTATCAGCATCACTTGGGAGCTTGTTGAAGTGCAAAATTTGAGGACCCACCCTAGTCTCATTCATTCAAAATCTACATTTTATAGAGTTCCAGGTGTTTGGAAACCATATTGAAGTTTGAGAAGCTCTGTCCTGGCAGATTCTGTTTTAACTTAGGGGCTTTGTCATCCATCCTGAAGCTAATGAATCATTTTTAGAAAATTCTATTTTTACTTAAATGTCTTAGTCATTTAGTGCTGGTATAACAGAAATACCACAAGTGATTGGCTTTAAAAAGAGTAATTTTATTCTGTCACAGTCTCGTAAGCTGAAGTCCAAATTCAGGGCATCAGCTCCAGGGGAACTCTTTCTCTGGTGAGTCTGGAGGAAAGTCCTTGTTGTCAGTCTTCCCCTGTACTGGCAGCTTCTGAGCCACAGAGATCCTGGGTCCTTTTCAGAGGGCATGCTGTGCTTCTGGCACTGCTTCTTGATGGTATGAGGCTCCCAACTCTCTGCTTGCTTCCCTTTTCTGTATATCCCAAGAGATTACGTAAAGGCGCAATACAGTCTGCCCAAGCAACACAACTGCTATCCTTCCAGCCTCACTGACGTCATACAGGCAGGGTTTACTGCATATAGGAACATCACACAGTACTAGAAATCATGCCCTAGCCACATTGCCATATACATTTTTGAGGGACACAGTTCAATCCGTGACAACTTGGATTATCCCTGCTTTCACCGTCAAATCTCTTAGAACTCAATTGAACCCAACAATTTACTGATGGTAATTGTGAATATAAGTTAGCCTAAATACAGAAGGCGCTTTGGGTGGTGCAAATGGTTTGCAGCTTGACTGGTGAACCCATCCAGCTAGACCACAGAAGAAAAGGCCTGGCAGTCTGCTGCTGTGAAGATTATAGCCAAGAAAACTCTGTGAAACAGTTCTACTGTTTAACACATGGGGTTACACAAAATGAGTTGGACCTGACTCAGTAGCAAGTAACAGTAACAATAAAAGTGCATGCATTGGCATCCTGGATGTTGCAGGCTGCTGGCATACTTGCTGATAATCAGAAAGCTGGAGGTTTGAGTCCACTGGCAATCTACTTTTGAAAATTCAACCATTGCAAACTCCCTAGTGCACAGTTCTGCTCTGACACACATGAGGTCACCCTGAGTTGGAACTGACTCAGTGACAACTTTTTTTTTTTTAATGGACAGGATTTAACAACAGGGGAAAAAAAAAAGATCGTTACTAGGGAACTAGTGTATATCAACTGTACCTTATTAAGCGTACTAGGTCTATTCTTTGCTTTAGAGCCTTTCTCTGGTTCTCCTTCGGCCTGGAGTGCTCTCCCTCAACTACCCACATCCTCACCTTCTTCAAGTCTTTCCTCAAATCTCATCTCATAAATATTGGAGTCACCCTCGTTTCTGCAGCGATCTTTGTTTCCTCTAGTTCCTTTACCTTGCATTACGTTTTTTCTCTATAGCTGTATAAATTTCTTACTGTGCTCATAGCTTATTATTTGTTTTTCGGTGCTAGTATGTAAACTGCCTGAGGACAAGGGTCTTTGCTTAGAACAGTGCCTGGTACACACAGAGTGCTCAAAGACTTGTTCGATCTGTGAATCAACTCTGTCATTAAGACTCCATCTAGTAAAGGGATTCCTTTATTTGTCTTTGTGTGTTAATGGTTTGATAGTAATTGTAAACTAATTTGAAAAATGAGCAGTACGTTGAAATACAATGAGTTATTTTTTATTGAATTTGTTAAATATGATTTGTTTATAGATGATTTATTTGTAATATTTTGCAATATTGCTGTGTGCAGTTTTGGAGAAAATTGGGCAAATGTAACAATGGTTAGTAAGCTGGGCATAAGTCCTCTGGTATATTATGAGTTGAAGACAACTGGTATTTAAAAGAATCAAACTAAATTACTTATTGGATTCACTGTATTTGTGAAACCTAACACTGAGCCTATATTGTTAAGTTTATTTGTGTTGTGACAAATATGTATTAAACTGAGGACTGCTCCCTAAGGGCTGTATTTTTTTTAAAAAAGGCTGTTATTGTGTTTTTTTGCTTTTATTTATACTGTATATAACTTTACTTTTTTTTCAAAGTTAAAGATCATTTTGTTTTTATTTTATTTTTCGTTTTGTTTCATCTTATTTTTACAGACAGGCTCCACGAGAGAGCATCCTCAGATAAGAAGGTAGACCTGCTTTCAGCTCCATGCAGCCCTCATCCAGAGGATCCTTTTGGTTCTGTTCCTTTCATTTCTCATTCAGGCAAGTTACATATGTAACAGCGGTGCTGCCATTGAAATAATAAACACAAGAACAACCATCACCACCAAAACCCTTACTAATATAAAGCCTAAGTAAAAATCAGGGGTTTAGTTAACAGGAAATAGAAAGTTATTTTAACCTTTAGCCATCCTAACCTTCCTACTGTTGCACTTTCCATTGGGTTATTCTGTTGTGTCTTTGCCAACATAGAAAAATGCTGAGTTAAATAGAAGTATAACTGTTTGCTTTTATGTGTATTGTTTGATGCTGTTTAAAATATCCATTTCCCTTTTAGATATTTAAAACATGCTTAGATCTATTTTTATAGTTATTTTTATAGTAAGCTTTTGCTTTAAAATCCTTTTTAGTTTGTACATATTCCCTTGTAGCTGCATTTTTTTTATTCCTTTAAAAATCATTGATGATTATTGTCACAATCATTTTGTTTTTACCACTCTTCTTACATCCTTGCTTGTACTTTCAATTCAGGTTTTAAATGTTGATAATACATACTAATTTAAAATGTTTTTAGTAATAATTTTAAAATACCCATTTAGCGCTGTTGAAGGTACTAGGATGGGGTAGGATCCCATTTTGGCCTAGGTGAATTTTTGTGTGTGTGTGTGTGTGTGTGTTTATAGTGGAAGACATCTTAGTAGAAGGAAATCTACTGGAAGGAATTACATTTGTTAGAAGATAGAGGTTTTGTTTAATATAGTGAGTGTAACAGTCAGCCATGTTCTTGGGTTTTGTTACTTTTGTTTTTCACTCAGTCAAGTTATGTATGTAACATCATCGCATCAAAAAATGCACCTGAGAACAGTAACACCAAAAAAAAAAATTGGAAGTGTAAAGCCAGAATAAGACTCAGGTAAGGCAGCATGGCGGCTTTTCAGCATTCAGATTTACTTATCTCAAATGTCTAGCACAGTAATCGAACTCCATGTATTACTTACTCTCTACTGTTTATTGAGAACAGTTCATATTCCTTGTCCTTTGCTGTGTGCTTCCTTGGGGTTGTCTTTATGGATGATACAACATCATTAATAGGAGAAGGTGGCTTTCTGAATCTGTTTATTTAATCTGTATACATGTGCTCCCTCCCATTTCCAGTACCCTGAGTCACAAAGGTGTTGGTGCTTTCAAAACATGGAACTACTTCAACATAGGCTTTTTTAAGCGCTCAAGAACATCATGCTTAGTGACTTGAAATATTGAGCAACGTGTGGCAGAAAACAGTTTCTGTCATAGACCTTTTTCTACTCTATTAGTTGTTATTTTATCCTTTTCATTTGTATACTTTCTGTGCAACACTTCTGTGTTCTTTAATAGGATTTGAATGAACCCAGGGGGAATCAGTAATAGCTGTCATGATGTAGGGCAAACCTCAGTGAAATGTCTTTTTCCCAGGGCCTCTTAATTTTGGGTTGGTTTAGGGATTTTGTAGTTAGCAGTATGTTTCCAAGTTTGAACTTTACCGCTGCTACGGCTACCTTTTTTGACATTTTTGCTGCGGATGTTTAGCATGTCTGTTAGATTTTAGGAGTCCTTGGGTGATACAAATAGTTAATGGGCTTGGCTGCTAACAGAAAGGTTGGAGGTTTGACTCCATCCACAGCTGCCTTGAAAGAAAGACCTGAAAACTAGCCGTTAAAAACCTGGTAGAAGGGAGAACAGAGTAGATTAGCGGTGAAAGTTCTGGGTGTTATCTGGCAAATTGATATAGATTGTTAAATTGTTCTTAAATCACAATAAAATTTGTTAAAACAACAACAGAAATACAAACCTTGTGGAGTGTGTAGTTCTACTCGGACAGATAGGAGATGTCCATGAGTTGCAACTGACACAGTGTAACTGGTTTTTGTTTGTTTTATTAGGTTTTAAACTTACTGAAGGTTGCAAACATGAATTGTCTGTCTTTGAATCCTGACCAGCAGCCAATCCAGCAATTAGTTAGTAATACTCATTGAATGTATGAAAAAATTATGATGATCCGTAAAAATTTGAATTTTTAGTTTTAGAACAGAGGGACCTTAAAAAATACCTTTAGAAATAAGTAAGTATGATTTCACTACCCAGTCCTTTTTAGACAGTGTGAATACAAAAGTTGAAATGGTTGGAGTCTTGAAAAATTGTGTATGTGAAGGACATGAAATAAGGAATGGTCTCTAGGGGAAATGTGCCTCCAGAGAGAGAGGAAACAGTGATTTTATCAGCATCTGTAATTTGATATTTATCAGATTTAAGATGTATTAGTAAAATAAGACTTATTACCACTGACTTATTGCCATCAGAGCTGTTGTCATGTTACCCTTGATGTCACTGTAGAGCTTAGAAATACTTTGTTGTACATTTTTTTAGATAATAATAAAAGTATTTGGGGCATAATTTTCTGTAATCCACCAAACTCACTGCTGTAGAGTCAATTCTGACTCACAGTGATCCTATAGGACAGAGGAGTGCCTGGCAGATTTGAACTGCCAGCCTTTTGGTTGACAGATGTAGCACTTGACCACTACGCCACCATCATTTCTGGTAATAATAAGATCATTGACTCTACCCAAACATAAACTAACTTCTCTGTAAGCTTTAGCAAGAAGTTTGGAGAAATAGTATTGTGAAACTTAAAAACTTTTTATCTGGAGATTTTTAGGGTCAGGGCAGAAGAAAGGCAAGAAACTATTCCTGTGTATGTATGTGTGTACAATACTGAGTGATTTATGAGGACTGCCAATTAAATTTACGAGCTCATCTTAGAAAAAGTGCTCCATACCTTGTTGTTGAATATCACCACAGTTGCTTTGAAGTGCTCTTCTTGGGAAGTTATGCACTGATGCTACGGTGTAGTCCACCCTTCAAAAGGAATATTGGAACTGTTTCTGGAATGGTCATCAGAGCTGTTGTCGTATTACCCTTGATGTCCTGAATGTCATCAAAATGTCTTCCTTTCAGTATTCCTTTATCTTTGGATAAATTAGGGAGGGTGTTCCAATACAGCTATTTGTTTACTGGCTAAAAACTTCCTCACAGACAAGCATACAACTAAGTTTGTGAACTTGCCGCCTTGCCACCATGCTCAATGACCATTCCAAAAGATTTCCAAAATTACTTTGAAGGGTGAACTGGGCACTGGTGTCAGTGCATAGCTTCCTTAGGGAAGTACTTCACAGGTAACCACGGTGATCTTCATCAATGATGTATGTAGCACTTAGAACAATTAAGTTTGCAGATTTAATTGTCAGGTCTTATATGTATGTGTGATAAGCTGTCTTCACTGGGAAGTCTCAGTTAATGAACAGACTTTAATTCTAGATAGACCATATAGAGAATGCTACTTAAGAATATAATAAACTTATTTATATGGCAGAATACTTTAAAAATTTAGCAAGTTTTAAATCTGCTGCTAAAGTACAGGACAGTAGAAGAACACTGTCCTGAATCTAGTGTTGCTTGTACTGTTTGAACTCATTTTGCTCTGAGAGAAGAAAACTTCTATTGAAACTTTCAGTTTGACCTCTGCAATTGTCATGACTTAGTTTTTACTGTTTTTCCTCAGTTCATCATAATTAAATTTTACAAGAGAATTTTTGATTAAAAAATTTTAATTAGTATATGTCTATAATTTTAAAAGATTGATTTAAGAAAGCATGTAATGAAAAAGTAACTTCCTTGCGTGCTCCTTCCCTGTCCATACACCCTAGGGGCCGTTTTTAACTTACATCTGCTTAACTCTGCTTTTTCTTTCCACTCTGCTCCACAATTTTTGATATTTATCAACTTCCTATTAGGGACAGTGAGGATTTATATTAATTATACTGTTTGTCTTCTTCACACTGTCAATCATGTGTATCCATGTCTGTCCTCACCCTCTTACCAATATGACTGATACAACTGCTGGTTGAATCAGTGTTTCCCTTTTTGTTAATATGTAAAATTTATTGCCTTGTAAGGTCCTAAATACCATGGTTACATTCCTTTTTTAAAATAAAGTTTTATTTTTATGGAGTTTATTACTGTGCTTGTAATTGCTGTGTTTTTTGTTTCCTTAGTTTTTCATGTACCTATCATTAGTTCATCTACAACTAGAATTGTATGTCTCCTCCTAATTTAAGGTAGCTGTCATTTTCATTCTTCCTGGGCTGTCCCTCTCACGGGGGATGGAGATGGAGAGCTGTCTCAGGCCGCCATGCACCATCCTAGTACTTTCTGTCGGTGTCAGCATCAGTGTCCTGGAGCTGGGTCTTGCTGGGTTTGTTGCTGGGCAGCTCTGTAGCAGTTTCTTGGGGAAAGTATGCATAGGAGGTAGATTTTTAAACTTTGTTACTGAAAAGTATCTTTGTGAACTGACACTTGGTTGGCAGTTTGGATAAATAATTTTAGATTGGAGGTGCCTTGTAAATTTTGCCAAAGCCAAGTGCCATCAAGTCGGATCCGACTCATGAGGTATTATTTCATTGTTAGAGGCACTGCTGCTAATGTCATTGTTGAGACGATACACCGTTTTAATTCCTGATCCTTCATATGCAACCTATTCTTCATTTTTTTTTTTTTTTTTCTTTTCCTTCTCTCAGTAGAAATATTTAGGGTCTTTATTACCTGTTCTGAATATTGACCCATACCTTATTATGGGTCTTTTTAATTCATTGTACTGGACATCTAATGGACTTTTCAATCTGGAAACATTTTTTGGTATTGTATCATTGTGTAATTTTATTTCTTTTGTCTGTGTTTTTCTTTTTGTAAATTGTTATTAGGATATTGTACCTATTAGGCTGACTTACTAATTTTCCTTTTTCTGAATGTCTTCCACTTCTCTTTTAGTTTTGCCTCTTGGGTATGTCCTTAATTTTATATTACAAATGTTATTTTTATAAATAGGATTTTGTACTTGTCTCATATTTCATTTCTCTGAAGGTACTTCTGCGCATTGTTTTATGCCTTTTTCCCTCTTTTTGCTTGTCTCTCTCTTTAAAGGTTCCCACAAATGTATGGTGCTTCTTTGTTTTCCAGAGTAGGTGGCACTTAAACTGATACTTGAAGGCTTTAAAGACATTTGCTGGGTTGTATGGAGATTATGTGCAGTGGTCCCAGGCATGAGAAATCCTTTAATTCATATGAATCACTGAACATAAAGAGTGATGGGGAAGTGGAGGGAGCTGAGACTAGGCAAGTATATAGGGCTAGGATCATGGAAGAGATTTTCATACCATACTAAGGTACTTGGACTTTATCTGAATGAAATATGACCTATTAATTAATAATTTTAAACAAAGGAGTTATTTAACTAAATTTGTACTTTTGAAAGGTCTGTTAACAAGGAACATAGAAATAAACACAGTGCCAATGCTACTACTGTAATCTGAGGAAGAAAGCATGAAGTCCAGATCAAAGGCAATAGTGGTGGGATTGAGAAGACTTGGTAATTGGACTGAAGGAAATGGCAGCATCTGAGTATTTGGGTTTTGACATGAGTGGGTGAAAATGAATAGTAAACACAGGAGAAGAAAAATGATTTTACTCCATCCAGGGAAAGTGACTTGTGGCAGCTGAAGTCAGTTCCAGGCAGAGTGACTTGAGGTGAGGGTTTTGAACTAGTTTGGATAAATTCAATAACTGCTGACTTAAATGAGGACAGTGTGCATGTTGCACAGCACCCAAGTACGTTTCCTGTCAAATTTTGATCTGAATAGGAAACAAACAGTGGTGTCTCATGGCAGCTAAAATTGCCACATTGAGTGGTGTAGCTATCCACAGTCCTGCCAACAATCCAGTCTCCTTTATGGATCCCGAAAGTTTCAGGAGCCTGATACAGAAGAGTGTATTAGTGTATTAATGCAGGAGATGAAGAGTGACACTCATTCAGAGTGGTGCATTCAGTCACCATCTTCAAGCAGGAGGCCACTGAATATTTCCTCCTTGGATTAGGAGCAGCAGTTTTGGTTGCCATGTGGTATGTATGCTACCCTGGTTTACATCAGCAATTACTTAACTGTTCTCAGTGCTTTTGAAGCTCTGGTGGAGATGCATCAGGGCAGGGGGCGGGGGGCGGAATTAGAAATATCTAGTAGGTAGTCACTTATGTATGACACTTTGATACTGGGCACCCTGTATTGTAAAGCAGTATGATATGGCTTCACCAGAAGTGAAATGGAACAAAAATTAATATGTTCTTGTGATCATCTCAGAATAGATTTCTTTTGATTTTGTATTGAGAACAGGAATAACAACACATTTAGAAAGTCAGGAGTAGGCATGGAATAGTAGCTATTTCTGCAAGCTAGAAATTTGCAAGTACATTACTGAAAATAAAGCAGTAATATTTTCTCCAGTGTTGTTTCATGATTTTGTTTGCTTGGCCAAAAAGTACATTGTTTTTTTTTTTTTTTTTGGTATGGAAAAGTTATCCAGCATGGCATAAAAGTACAATACCTGAAATAAAGTTCTGGTCATTACTCTTTAATAAGGACCTAGAAAAAGTGGAAAAAGTCTTCAGAAAGGCCATTAAAGTGGGTGAAAGAATGGATGTATGTTTATTTGATTTATAAAGACTTAAAATACTTGTGTTTGTTAACAGTAATAACCTAGAATTCTAAAGATGAGGGCCAAAATGTATTATGATTACAGTTGAAATCCCAGAAAATTTAGAATAAAAATTAAAAAATACTAGAACTTGAGGATTGTCTTGAAGTAAATGGTATAAGGAGAAATAACGGTTGCTTACACAAAAAACCTGCAGCCATCATGTCAATTCTGACTCATAGCAGCTCTGTAGGACTTAATAGAGCTACCCCATAGGGTTTCCAAGGCGGGAAATCTTTATGGAAGCTAACCGCCACATCTTTCTCCCACAGAGCAGTTTGTAGGCTCAAACCACTGACCTTTCAATTAGCAGCTAAGTGCTTAACCATTGTGCTACCAGGGCTTCTTCCAAAAAACAGGTAATAAAATTGAAAGTTATAATTTGTTTGGGGAAAAAAATGAGTAAATGGATCTTTATATTTATTCATGGAAGCTGAGATGTGTAGGTGTGAAGCTTAGACCTTTTTTTAAACAATATCCAACAGCATTAGGGAAGTTTATGAAGCAAAACGACCATAACATCATTCCTAAAACATATTTTAATTTTTATGTGAGCACATTTTTCTAATAAGCTGCAAATCCACCCGTTGCACTTATAAGTTTATTGCTTAACATCTTTTATAGGCAAGATTATAAAGGTCATTAATTTTCCCCACAACCAAATGCTTCTGGTATTGCTACCAAAGAAAGACTATTGCTTTTGGTGAGCAAGTCCTGAAACTGGCAGTTTTCTGTGTAAATGCTTCTACTTTGATAAAATACTCAAGGATTAGTATTAAAAAAATAGAAGAGTCAGAAGTAATAGTTAATTGTATTTAAAAATTTAAAAGTTAATTATCTATTCATGAGTATATTCTTGAGGTCAGTATTATCTGGATTTATTACAAATTTCATACCATATTAGCTACATGCTAAGGCAAATAACGTAGCTGCCCTGTTTATCAGTTTCCTCATCTGTAAACCAAAACCAAACTGAGCCAACACCAACTGAGTCAACACCAACAATTAGTGATCCATGTGCTACAGAGCAGAACTGAGATCCCTGGGGTTTTCTTGGCTGTAATCTTTACAGAAGCAGATTGCCAGAGCTTTCTTCTGTGGTGCAGCTGGATGAGGTTTAAACCTCCAACCTCTCATTTGCTGGCTGGGCACTAGTCATATGTACAACCCTGGTGCCATCATCTATAAAATGGGGATAATAACAGTACCTGCCACATGACTCAGAATTCTTTCTGATTAATAAGAAAAGTATATGTAAAATACCCTAAAAAGGGCCTGAAACATAGTAGTTTCTTGAGCACTGATAGTTGTCATGGCTTCTCCTTGCTTGTGGTGAATGTTGTTAAAACTGAGTTCTCATTTATCTTAAAGCCATTACTTTCTTAGACTAGCAATAAGTCTAGTAGAGTTTTGTGAATGATGTGTCTTTTCAGTTTTATGGGAATTTCCCTGAATCTTTTATACTGGCTATACTATGTTTGATCACATATGTCTGTGACTTTTGCAAATTAAGTAAGGGAGTTTACAGTATTTTAATTTATGTTTTTGTACTTTAGGTGGAAATTTGCCAAGCATATTAGTTTCTTCATTAAAAAATTTATGCCACACAAATTTTCATGACATTGGCTGTAGTCCCTGCAGTATGTCAGCATTCTCCTCCTTTCTGTCCCAGATTGCCCATTTCCATTCACCTGGTTTTTCCTGTCTTCCTGCATCTCGTCTTTGCTTTTGGACAACTGTTGCCCATTTGGTCTCATCACCTTGAAGTGTTCTGGGAAGCACATTCCTCAGTATGTTCTATCATTTGTTTTATAGGCTTGAAGGAGTACTGGTTGTGCAGTGGTTAAGTACTTGGCTGCTAATCAGAAAGTTGGCACTTTGAACTCACCAGCTTCTATGACCAAGAAAGACTGTGGCAATGTGCTTCTGTAAATATATTCAGTCTTGGAAACCCCATGGGGCAGTACTGCTCTGTCCTGTAGGGTCACTATGATTCAGAGTTGACTAGACAGCAGTGGGTTTTGGTTTTGAGGTTTTGTAGGCCTTCTTCCTAATGTTTGCCTGAAAGGTGAACTTCTGCAGCAGCTTCAGTTCTGAGTTAGAAAGTTGTACAGGGAATGTAGAGTCAGGAGTTCCTCTGACTTTGTCAGACCGGTAAGTCTGTCTGTCTCTTGTGAATTTGAATTTTGGTCTACATTTTCTTTTACTCTGTTTGGGACCCACTATTGTGATTATTGGAAACCATGGTGGCTTAGTGGGTTAAGTGCTATGTCTGCTAACCAAAAGGTTGACAGTTCAAATCTGCCAGGCACTCCTTGGAAACTCTGTGGGGCAGTTCTCCTCTGATGTGTAGGATTGCTATGAGTCAGACCCGACTTGATGGCAGTGGGTTGTATCATGATCATGATCAGAATGGCTTGTGGTGGTAGCTGGACACCACATAGTTCTTCTGGGCTAAGGCTAGTGGGAAACCGTGGTGGTATAGTGGTTAAATGCTGTGTTTGCTAACCAGAAGGTCAACAGTTCAGATCCATCAGGTACTCCTTTGGAAACTCTATGGAGCTGTTCACTCTGTCCCATAGGGTTGCTATGTCAGAATCAGCTCAACAACAGTGTGTTTTTTAAAGCTGATGGAGACTGTGGTTCATGTGGTCTGTTAGTCCCTTAGACTAGTATTTTCCTCATGTCGTGTTTTTTTTTTTTTTTTTAACTCTTTATTGAATATCCTTGAACATAAAACATTGGGCACATAACATTATTCCTAGATGAGGAATTGTCAGGTGAAGGGCAGGTGTACTTAAAAATTTGATTTATTGCCAGCATAGGCCTACAGAAAGAATGCCTTGGTTTATATGCTTACTGGCAGTATTTAAAAATGCTCATTTCCTATAAGAGATTAATCTTAGATTAATAGTAGAGTTGTGGTAGTTCTCTCTGCTTAAATACATTATTTTGGTGGTAATGTACAATTGAGCTGATAGCAGTTGTTATATAAAATGCTTAAAAGAGGAAATGAAACTAGCACGGTAATATATTTCTGATGTTCTTAAACTGCTAAGTTTTTTGGGGAAAGCAGTTTAACAATGAAATGTTTGTGTTTGTTGTTTATTGTCTTATTTCTGGAAACTAGCACTAAAAATACTACAAAATTTGGAAGAAACATACAGCTATAAAAATTTTCAGTGTAACATTATTAAGAGAAGCACAAAACTGAAAGCATCCTAGATACCCAATGATAGACAGACTATTATATAATTTATGGTGTGTTCAGTAGATGAAATTTATTGTAGCTAGTCAAAGAATGTTACTATGTGGCAGTGAACACAAGTGTGTGCTGTAACAGAATTAAAAGTTTATAATGAAAAAATATAGCCATATTATAACATTTGAGTAATATAGGGAAAAAATAATAAGCTCAACACTGCACTAGGATAACTGTTTGAATTTTAATCATTTACTTTGACTTTTCCTATGCCAGGTGCCACTGAGTTGAGTCCTACCCATAGCAGCCATGTAGCACGGAGTAGAACTGCCCCCTGTGGTTTCCAAAGCTGTAAAGCTGTATGGAAGTAGATTGCCACATCTTTCTCCTGAAGAGCAGCTGGTGGGTTTGAACCACTGGCCTTTTAGTTAGTAGCCAAGCACTCTAATCCTTGCACCACTTCTTGTAGATTTGACTTTTATACCTGTTAAGCCTAGTGTATATAAAATCTTTTAATCTGTTTCCACTTAGCACCAAGTTTACATAACATTTTCAGTACTGCTAATTGCCTAGCCAGAGATGTTACATAGTGGTGGTGAAGTGCTTGCTTAGAGGTTGACACAAAAACTGTGTCCATTGAAGGGAGCAGTTACTGTGATAGATGTATTTTCAGTCGAGACCAGAGGAGAGAGTTGCTCTATTCTTTCTGGGTTGGAATTGGAATATAAGGAAAATTTCATGGAAAAGCTATTATCTATGGTGCGCCTTGAGAAATAAATACACACATGAACTTGTAGGAAAGATAGGGATGGTTATTCAGAGCAGAGAACCAGATGAACTAAGCCTGAGACAACTCAGTATGTTCTGGGACATGCAGGTATTTGAAGAAGGCAGTACTGAGTGAGCCAGTAACAGAGAGTTGGGCGAGGACCACCACGAGGAAACTGAGGCAGTGGGCAGTAACTGAAAGACTTCAAGTAGGAGAGGAATGTGATTTAGGTATGTATTCTAGAAAGATTATCCTGGATGGACTGTGGCATATGAACTGGATGACTGCAGTTGGAGCCGAGGAGACCGTTTAGGACATTGCGTTTAGGACTGCAGACATAGGTCTGCAGTAAGAAATTGAGAGTAAATAGTTAAAAGTTTCATAGCAGTTTGAGAGATCAACTTTTTGTGTATGTTGACTCTAATACTAAAAAACTGGGACACGTATTTTATGTCTTTTTTCTCTCTCAATGTTTAATAGATGGTTTTTAAAAATAGTTTTGGGTGTACGGAAAAATTGTGTAGAAAGCATTCTTCCATACCCAACCCCCTGCCCTGCACTTTTTGTCATTTTGTTAACATCTTACATTCCTGTGGTACATTTGTGACAATTGTTGAACCAGTGTTTATACATTATTGTTAACTAAAGTCTGTAGTTCGTATTAGAGTTCACTCTGTATGTCGTCTAGTCCTATAGATTTTGACAAATGCATAGTGTCATGAACCTGCCAATACAGTATCATACAGAATAGTTTTCACTGCCCTAAAAATGCTCTGGGCTCCACCTATAATTGTTTTTGTAATAGTTTGCTTTATTCATTTTTACAAAAGTGTTGGCGTGTATAATTTGGAAATTACAAACTGAAAATAGTCTTCAGTACAAATAGTTTGAGAAATAGGGAGTATTGCAAAAGACTCTCTGCTTGACATGATGGCCAGAGAGATGCTGTGGAGGCAGAATCTGTAGGGAGGACATAGCAGGCACAAGGAGGGGGAGCAGGGGATCTTTAGGGAAGGAGAGTAACTACAAATGAGGATCCTAGGTCTGGTTTGGCTGACTGGTGATGTTCTTCCTGGACTGTAGGGCACATTAAGGGGAAGCGTTCAGTTTTAGATAGGTTGGATTTGAGTTGCATGTGGAGGCATCAAGATCTCATTAGTAGGCGTTTAGACACAAGGACTACTAGCATTTGAGGGAGAGAGAAATACTGACCAGCGTGATAGACCTTGGATTTATCATTGTGAAAGTGGGAGTTGATGCCACTTTGGAAGGAGAGGGAGAAGACGTCAAGAGGACTTGAGAACGAGAAGTAAGTTCAGGGTTATTCTCACATTTGAGATGGAGGCGATGCAAAGAAGACAGGGAAGGGGGCTGGGTCATCATATTTGTGATTAAGGTTACCCTGATAAATGAGGGTTCATGGCCAGGAGATAATAGCATGAGGAAAAAAAAAGGAGTAAACCTCCTGCTGGCTGTACTACCCAAGACCAAAAGTGCTTGTGGTGGGAGGGTTAGAGTAGAAATGAGAGGATATCATCCAGCCTCTCTGGAGATTGGGATTTTAAGTGGTCATTTGAAAGACCCGTAAAGATGGTGAAATGAGAAGAACGACAGGTTTTCCTATTGATTTTAAATGGTCTTTGGTGTGTTAGGTAGTGTTCGAGTGGAAGTCTTATTTTTGTACTACATATCAAATTTGAGATCTCTAAGGATGAAGAAATAAAAAAGATCTGTCTTATGTAAAAGTTGTTGGAGCCTTTGCATTTTAGAAAGATTTGTAGAAGATAATTATCTGATGTAGGAGAAATATTTTAGTGAAAAGTACTTTTTGAAGGTCAGGAGTCAGCTTGCTGTCGTTTACTGTTGTGCTGTTAGAACCTAGCTGTGCGTAGACTCTATCGGTTGACAGTTAAATGCTGCTGCTTTTTTTTAAATTATGATTGAATGAAAATGTACTTTCCCATATAAATTTGCATGCTGACCTGTGCAGCTTCCACTGCTCTCCTTGCACAGTGACAGCACACTCTTCCTCGCTGCTCCATACATGTGTTATCTTCCTGACAGTCTCCTATCTTCTCCTCTCTACCCATTCCCCTTCCTCCAGTATGAGGTCAACAGGACAACCTCCTATAGTTGCCTAGAACCATAAAGTGCCCACACAATATGGTCACTCTGTATCACCAAGTCCAATCCATTGCTATCCAAAAAGTTAATCTTTGTTACGGTTTATGGACAGAGGCAGCATCAGGGCCAGGGCCCATGCTCCCAAGGGAACCCTGAAGTCCCTGGACCATCAGTTGTGATCTTTTAGTAGAGCTGTCAGGGTGCACCCCTGTTTATACTTGTGTTGCTAGTGAGACTCAACTTTGTGAGCTCCATCGTGGCTATCATTGGTGGTGGCCAGGCACCATCTGGTTTTTCTGGTCCCAAGTCGATGTAGACATGCACTCAACGTGAGTCTCTCTGTCTCTGGATTCTCTTTCACCCATGTTGTTATGGACATTGGTGATCGTCTGTTATTGCTAAGTTGGGACCATTTGCTGTACCCTCAGATGGCAGCTTGGCAGCTTTTAAGAACCCAGACACCACTCACCAATGTGAGGTGCAGAGAGTCCTCATTAGCAAAATGCTAGTTGTGCCACTTGGCCTCAATTTCCCATGAGAGCATGGTCCCTGGCCCCCTACCCCTCTGTCCTTGCAATATTGGGTTCAGATGGGAGAAGTACACAAGTTGTGTTGAAGTCCCCTTAATATTGATCTTCTTACTAATGTGTGCTGTCACGAATTTCACCCAACCAAATTTCTAACAACTATCTACTCTAAACCTTCCCTGCTTGCCCTCCTAACCTCCCCATCCTTGCAACTGTCAAAGAGTCTTTTCTGTTATGCATGAGTCTGCTTTTAAGTTCTTTCTGTAGGGGTCTCATGCAATATTTGTCCTTCTGTTGCTGACTACTTTCACTCAACATTATGTCCTGCAGCTGAAACCAGGTTAAGAGATGTTTCCTGCTGTCATTGTTGTCCTTTATCATTGCATAGTGTTCCACTGAGTATATATACTGTTGTTTATCTATCCATTCTTCTGTTGTTGGGCATCTGGGTTTATTCCATCTTTTTGTTATTGTGGACTGTGCTGCAATGAACATTCGTGTGCATGTATCTGTTGATGTGAATGGCCTTGATTCTGTAGGATATATTCCAAGCAGTGGAATTACTGGGTCAAATGGCATATCTATATCCATTATTTTAAGGGAGTGCCAGATTGCTTTCCAAAGAGGTTGCACCATTTTGCAATCCCACCAACAGTGTGGGAGAGTTCCAATCTTTCCACAGCCTCTCCACCATTTGTTGTTTCGCATTTTTTGGATGATGGCCAACCTTGTTGGGGTGAGATAGTATCTCATTGTCATTTTGATTTGAATTTCTTTAATAGCTAATGATCGTGAGCATGTCCGCATGTGTTTTGGGGCTGCCTGGATCTCCTCTTTAGAGAAGCGTCTGTTCATCTCTTTTGCCCCTTGCTTAAATGGAATGCTGCTTAAGAGATATTTGTTGCTTGGTAAAAGGCAGACAACAATTATATCATTAAAGAAATTTAAAGTGAAGCTACAGAAAGAAATTGTTTTTGTGGTTGACCACATCTTGCTTTACTGTTTCCTGTCAGTGGGCTTCAAGCTTCATTGTGTATTTGTATTCTTACAGACTTCTCTATTGATCACTCTTCTGTATTGGGGGATTTTATGAAGTCTGTAACATCATGCTCGTGTGACTCTGGGATTCTTTTCTCCCTTGCATTGGTGCTGTAATCGGGAAGCTCCTGTGGTCTCCAGGGTCTAGGTTAGTTGATTTAAGGACTGATTCATTCATTCAACTGTCAAGCAATACTTACCATATTTACTATCTTCTGATGGAATTTTCAGCTAGATAAGAAATATGTGTAGATAAATACTTAACAGGTAACAAATGCTGTGGTAGAAGAATGGACAGAATGCTCTGATGGTCAGTTCCAATGATGGATCATCTTACAAACCTTGATGTGTACTGTATTCTTCTTAAGATCGCACTATGTGATTATTGAAGATAAAGAGTTTCTAAATTTTTCCAGTGAATCAGCAATAATAGTTAACACTGATTGAATTCTGCTGTGGTTGTAGAATGGAAACAGGCTCAGAGAAGGGTCAGATTACAGTGGGTCTGTGGGAACGCAGGACTCTGGTTCCAGGGTCTGTTCTGTAAGTAGTAGCAGAACAAGTACAAGTGTGAGGTGACTGTTTTAAACCAAAATGTGAGTGCCATGTTTTTACAAAATAACATGAGCTTTTTATGCTTGTTGGCCAGCGTCACCCTCCCCTCTGCAGCTATTTTTGTTAAGTATGAAATGGAAATAAAAACGGCATAGTAGATCCGACTCGACGGCACTTGGCTTGACTAGTGGTTACAGAAACACCTTGCTTGGTGGAAGGCACTGCTGGTAAACATATATAGACAGTGTGCATTATTTGCATAAAGATAGGGTGATATGAGTAATGTAATGGAAATGTCAAAAAAAGGCATTTTTAATTCTCTGGAAAAGAGCTGTTCACAACGAGTTTAATTCTCTTCCTAGACTTTGGCCCATCTTCAGGAAAATATTACAGATTTTGATAAAACCTTCTTCTGATCCACTAATCTCTGAGCCTGATGTGGAAAACTGCTGGCAACTGCTAGCAGGCAGTATGCTATCAATTCAAAGCGAGCTCTGAAGTCGTAGCCCCTCCCTTATACCCTAAGTGGTGAAACAACAGAAGGCGTGTAATTATAATAGCAGTTTCAAGCCATTCATCCTCTATAATTTGATAGCTAAGAAATGAACATCAAAACAAAGTTCCTTGAAACTGGAAGCTTCTTAACTGATTAAAATGCACCACCTGTTTTATAACTAAAAAGAACAACATCCTCTAAAGATGAAGCCTGGCTAGAAGAGTGGTATTAAGATTTGACATGTTGCAAACATCCCCCCGCCCCATTTTATCTTGTGACAGTTCCAAAATAGTTTGAGATTTTTTAGTATAGTTTATAAAGCCTCACTTATTTATGAATATATAGTTTTGGAAGATTTTATTTAAAGTAGTGTGGGATTAATTAGGATCTCATTCTCTACTTTTTAAAAAAATTAATAGAATACCATAGCTGATACATGAAAGTGACATTTGTCACAAATTTTGGCCTTAAAATTTTAAGAATGTCACAGCCTTACACAGTCTGATACCTAGAAATGGCCTTTTGTGGAAACTCACTAGTGTGGAGTGGGTGGATTCATATTCTTATATTCATTTGGGGTGGTGCCTTTGTAGTCCCAAACCTCCCATTTGCTTTTACCTTGGTCAGTTGTTTTCCAGATTACTGGAATCAGGATTTAGTATGTAAGTTTCTGATTGTATAAACTTAGACAGCTGTTTCACAACTTTTAAGTGAATACTCTTCTTGAGGTTAGGAATTGTATTTTTTCTCTTTATATATTACAGAGTACCTTTGCTGAATAACTTATCAAAATATATGTTGTAATCTATTTCTCACATGTGCATACACATACACTCACACCTAATATTTAATTAATTTTCACTAAGTAAGGTGAACCTTATTTAATGTTCAGAAATATCAGGTAAATTGCATTATGAAGTTTCATAGTTGAAGAAACTGAGGTTTATTTGGAATGTATCTTCCATGGATTTTATAAAGTTGAGTGTTAATAAAGTAAGCCTTAAACTGTTTCTTATAGGTGCCACTGAGGTGATGCCAACTCATAGCGATTCAGTGGGACAGAATACAACTGCCCTGTAGGGATTCCTAGGCTGAAATCTTTACAAAATTGGATCAGTGGGTCTTGTTCTCCAGGAGCCAGTGGGTATGTCTGAACTGCCAGCCTTTCAGTTAGCAGCCAAGCAGATAACCACTGTGCCACCGGGACTCCTTAGAGCTTAGGTCTATAGACAAGAAAAGACTTTTTAAAAAGGTACTCATCATGTAGTTCAGCAAACCCCAGTCTGTTGGAATAGAAACAGTGCAGTGTTCATTTGATTAGCATTTTTTCAGTTCTCAATTATGGTTTTGTAAGGGGAATACAAGAGGTACAAGACAAGTCTGTGGCTATCATTTTATTTTTCATTTTTATTATGGTCATTATAACAATATTTGCCATTGGGACCATTTCTAACTATACAATTCAGTGACATTATTGCATTCACAATGCTGTGCAACTATTATGACTTGAATAATTTTGGAAATAGAAACTCTGTACCTGTTAAACAACTTTGTATCCCATTCTCTCCATGATTCCAACCCTGGTAGCTCTTCCTGTCTCTGTGAATTTTCCTATTCTGGGTGCCTCATATAAGTGGAACCAGAATATTTGTCCTTTTGTGTTTGGCTTATTTAATTTAAGATTATGTTTCCAAGATTCAGTCATATTTTCACAGGTATGAGGATGTCATTTTTCTTTGTGGTAGAATAATAATTGTGTTACATATATATACCACATCTTTCTTTATCCATTTACCTGTTGATGGACACTGGGATATTTCCACCTTTTGGCTATTGTGAGTAATGGCAGAGTGCATATTTTCAGTCATTTTGGGTATATACCTAGGAGTGGAGTTGCTGGCTGATGTGGTAATTGTACATTTAATGTTTTTAGGAATGGCCAGACTTGGCCACAGCAGATACACCATTTTACATTCCAGTCAGCAATGAACAAGAATTTCATTTCTCCTTATACTTGCCAATGGTGGCTTTTTTTTTTCCCCCCAAAGATTGTTCTGTTTCAATCATAACCATCCTGTTCTTCTTGTTAGGTACAGTTGAGTTGCTTCCAACTCACAGTGACTATGTATAACCATCCTAGTAGATGTGATGTGGTGTATCATAGTGGTTTTGATTTGCATTTCCCTAGTGATTAAGGGAGGGAGTTCCTTGGTGGAGTAATGAAGGGAGTGCCGTGGTGTAGTAAACAGGTAAGTGGTTTTCTACTAGCTGAAAGAGGAGTGTTTTGAACCCACTCAGAGGCACTTTGGAAGTTGTCCTTGATAGGCTATACAGCATTCCAAACTCTGTAGAGAAGCTCTACTCTGTACACACAGGGTTGCAAATGAATTGGAATGGACTCAGTGGCAACTAAAAACAACAATAACCATCTTTTCATGTGCTCATTGACCATTGTGTCAGCCTTCATTGGACAACTATTCAAGTCCATTGCCCATTTTTTGGTTAGCTTGTTGTTTCACTGTTGAGTTGTAGTTCTTTATGTATTGTGAATGTTAAATGTGTTGCAGATTTGCATTCCATTCTGTGGGTTGTCTTTTCACTCTGTAGTGCTCTTGGATACACACAAAAGAAAATTAATTTTGATTAAGTCTAATGTATTTTTTTTTTAGTTGCTTATACTTTTGGTACTGAAAAATATTTACCAAATCCACGATGAGGCAGATTTGTTCTGTTTTCTTCTAAGAGTTTTATCATTTTAGCTCCTAAGTTTAGGACTGTGATCCATTTTTTAGTTGATTTTTGTATATAGTGTAAGGTAAGGTTCCAACTTTACTCTTGCATTTGGATATCTAGTTATACCAGCACCATCTGTTGAAGAGACTGTTTTTAGTCCTGTTGAATGGTTGTGGTATTCTTCTCAAAAATTAGTTGAACAGAGATGTGAGAATTTATTTCTAGACTCTTCATTTCTATTTGTCACTTTCCACTACTCATCTGTCAGTTTGTTATACTGCAGTGACTTGTATGTGTATGTTGCTGTGATGCTGGAAGCTATGCCACCAGTATTTCAACCATCAGGGTAACCCCTGGTGGACGAGTTTTTAATAGAGTTTCTAGACTAAGGTAGACTGTGAATAAGGACCCGATGATATACATCTGGCTTTATGGATAACAGTGAAACATGGTATGATAAGATAAGCCCCTCAGGTTGGAAGGCACTCAAAATATAACTGAGGAAGAGCTGCCTCCTCAAAGTAGAGTCAACCTTAATAATACAGATAGAATAAAGCTTTCGAGATCTTTATTTGCTGATGTGACATGACGTAAAATGAGAACAGCTGCAGAGATCCAGTGAGTAATCGAAACATGGAATGTATGAAGTATTGCTCAAAGAAAATTGGAAGTCTTCAAAGTACAGTGGAGTGCAAAAAGATGAGTATCTTAGGCATTGGTGAGCTCAAATGGACGGCATTGATCGTTGTGAATTGGACAGTCGTATAGTCTCTTATGCCAGGAGAGACAAATTGAAGAGGAATGGCATCACATCAAAAGGAACATTTCAAGATTAGGAGTGCAAAGCTGTCAGTGAGAGGTAAACATCCATATGCCTACAAGGAAGACCGGTTAAATATGGTTGTTTTTCTAAACTACATACCAACCACTAAGGCCAAACATAAGGAAATTGAAGATTTTTACCAGTTTCTGCAGTCTGGGATTGATTGACCATGCCATCAAGATGCATTGTAATTAACTAGTGATTGGAACACAAAAGTTGGAAACAAAGAATGATTGGTAACTGGAAAACAATGGTCTTGGTAGAACCAGTGCTAGAGGCATGATAAAATTTTGCAAAACCAGTGACTTACTGAAAATACCTTTCTTAAATAACATAAACAGTGACTGTATATCTGGATCTTCCTGGATGAAATACACAGGAATCAAATGAATTACATTTTTGGAAAGAGAAAACAGAGACGCTCAGTATTGTATCACATATTGGTATCATCTGTGCTGTGAAACAGACCATTGATTGCTCATATGCAAGTTCAAGAAGCTAAAGAAAATTAATACAAGTCCTCAGGAGCCAAGTATGACTGTCACTATGTCCCACCTGAATTTATGTAGACCACCTCAAGAAAAAATTTTATGTGATGGACACTAATTATACTGAAAGCTAGTTGAGTTGTGGGATGACATCTAGGATATCATACATATAAAAAGCAAAAGGTTACCAGAAAGGGAAAAAACAGACAAAAATGGATGCCAGAAAATGGATAAAACTTGCTCTCCAATGTAGAGTAGCTAAATCTAAAGGAAGAAAGGGTGAAATAAAACTGTCTCGAAGATTACAGAGGATTCCTAGAGATGACAGAGTCAAGTATTATAATGATATGTGCAAAGACTCACAGAAAACCAAAAGGGAAGAACATGTTCACCATTTCTCAAGCTGAAAGTACTGTAAGAAAAAATTCAAGCCTGGAGTTGCAATATGAAAGGATTTTACTGGTAAAAAATTGAATGGTGAGGAAACATCAGAAGAAAATGAATTACACAGTCACTGTGTCAAAAATAACTGATCAGTGTTCAGCTATTTCAGGAGGTAGCATATGATCAAGAACTGATGGTACTGAAGGAAGAAGTCCAAGCTGCATTGAGGAAAAAGAAGGCTCCAGTAATTGATGGAATTGACGTATTTCAACAAACTGACATAATGGTGGAAATGCTTACTCATCTATGCCAAAAATTTCAGACACAGCTACCTCGGCAGCCTGCTGGAAAAGATCTATTCCAAAGAAAGGTGATCCAACAGAAAACAGCATACAGAAATTATTAAACAGTATCATTAATATCACATGCAAGTAAAATTTGTTGAAGATAATTAAAAAGTGGTTGCAGCAGCACATTGACAGGGAACTGCCAGAAATTCAAGCCAAATTCAGAGAGGGATGTGGAATGAGGGATATTATTGCTGATGTCAGATGGATCTTTGTTGAAAGAGAATACCAGAAATGGATTTCCCTGTGCTTTATATTCTGTGCAGAGGGATTCGGCTGTGTGGATCATAACAAATTATGAATAATATTGCAGATAATTGGAATTCCAGAACACTTAGTTGTGCTTATGAGGAATTTGTACATGGATCAAGAGGCAGTCATTTGAACAGAACAAGGGGACAGTGCACGGTTTAAAGTCAGGAAAGGCGTGTGACAAGTTTGTATCCTTTCACCATGTTTATTCTATGTGCTGAGCAGATAATCTGAGAAGCTGGACTGTATGAAGATGAATGGAGCACCAAGATTGGAGAAAGACTTATTAACAAACTTCCACATGAAGGTGACAAAACTTTGCTGAAAGTGAGGGGGACTTGAAGCAGTTGCTGATGAAATTCAAAGACGATAGCCTTCAGTGTGGATTATACTTCAATATAGGGGACACAAAAATCCTCACAACTGGACCAATAAGGAACATGATATATGGAAAAAAGGTTGAAGTTGTCAAGAATGTCACTTTACTTGGCTCCACAATCAACACACATGGAAGCAGCAGTCAAAAATATCCAGTGCTGCATCACGCTGGGCAAATCTGCTGAGAAAGACCTCTTCAAAGCATTAAAAAAGTAAAGATGTCACTTTGAAGACTATGGTGTTCCCATCCTAAGCCATGGTTACTGTCAGTTGGTTATAAATGCAAGTGAAAGCTGGACAATGAATTAGGAAGACTGAAGACCTGATGCATTTGAATTAAAATGGTGTTAGTAAAGAATACTGAATATACCATGGAAGACCAGAAGAATAAACAAACCTGTCTTGGAAGGTTTACAACTGGAATGCTCCTTAGAAGTGAGAATAGTTAGACTTTGTGTTGCATACCCTCAGACTTATTTGGAGGGACCATTTCCTGTAGGAAGACATCATGCTTGGTAATGTAGAGGTTCAGCGAAAAAAAGAAATAGCCTTAGTGAGATGGATTGACACAGTGGCTGCTACGTTGGGTTCAAACCTAGCTATGATTCTGAAGCTTGCACAGGACCGGGCAATGTTTTTTTCTGTTGTGCACAGGGTTGCTGTTACTGGATGGCATCTAACAATAATTGTATATCCTTATGCCGGTATGTGTGGTTGTATTTTGAAATGGGTTATTTAGAAGATGTGTTGAAATTTTGCTGGTGGTGATACTCTGTTGGTAGTTTAATTGGAAAATTTGTGGAGAAGAGTTTTAAGTAACAAGATCCAAATCACCTGCAGAGAAGTTACTTGCTTGTGTGGCCTGAAACTTGGCCAAATTATTCAACTTCTCAGTTCTCTAATTCCTGTGGATGGAAAGAGATGGAACTAATCTCTAAAAAACTCTTCATGAAACTGTATTAAAGTTACCAAAAGAAAGACATTAAAAGTAGAACAGAGGAAGCTACAGGCTGTTTGGGTGGTAACAGTACATGTCTTTGAAGTGTTAGGAAGTGATGACAGTGATGTGACATAGAAAGCAACAAGAATTTTTGAAAATTTAGTCAATAAGCTTGAAGAGTAAAAAGATCATAACAAAACTGACAGAGTCTTTTCAGTCAGGTGTTGTGGAAGCCTAGTTGTGGGGAGTGAAGAGATGACACATGTAAAACCATTGGCACTAAATTGGTGCACCCAGCAATATTAGTTCCTCTTCCTCTGATGCATCATTCAGTGTTCCATCAGTATGTTCTTAGAAGCAAACGGTATGTATTCCACACGTAGTCCATGATATGATGGACTAACAGAGTGGCAGTAATAATAGCCAGTTGCTGAGGACCTGCAGTGTGACAAGTACTGTTATAAGAGCTTTGTGTGTGTTCTCACATTTAATGAGGTGAATACTATTATTATCCCTACTTGCAGATGACAACAGCAAGACACTCATAATGCATGATTCCAAATAAGAGTACAGTCACCAAGACCATTCTCATTGAGTATCATCTGCTGATAAAGGAGGTTAATTTATGTATGTTATACGATGTCTGACAGTTAAGTTGGCAAACGCATCCTAGAAAAAGTGCTACATACCTCATTGCTGAATACCATTATGGACACCTTTGAAGTACTCCCCTTGGAAAGTTATGCACTGATGCCAGCCCTAGTCTATCCTTCAAAGAATTTGTGGAACTCTTCCTGGAATGTTCATCAGAGTTGTGGTTGTGTTGCCCTTGATGTGCTGAACGTCATCATAATGTCTTCCTTGCAATATTTCCTTATCTTTGGGTAAAGAAAAACATTGGGGGCCAGATCAGGTAAGAGTAGGGAGAGTGTTCCAATACAGTTGTTTCCTGGCTAAAAAGTCCCTTCCAGACAACTATACAGTTAAGTTTGTGAACTTGCCACCGTGCCACCATGTACAATGGCCATTCCAGAAACAGTCCCCAGATTGCTTTGAAGGGTGGACAAGGCACTGGCATTGGTGCATAGCTTCCCAAGGGTAGTACTTCAAAGGTGATCAAAGTGATGTTCAGCAGTGAGTTATGTAGCACTTCGAACAAATAAGTTCGTGGACTTCATTGTCAGACCTTGTATATTTTTTCAAGTCAGTGATGATTAATGTGGTAATTATGTGTAGTAAATGCTTGTTATTTTACTGACCAAATAAACTAAACCAAACCCACTGCTATTGACTTGATTCCAACTTATAGCAACCCTATAGGTCAAAGTAAAACTGCCCCTTTGAGTTTCCAAGGAGCACCTGGCAGATGTGAACTGCCGACCTGTTGTTTAGCAGACATAGCACTTAACTACCATACCACGAGGGCTTCTGTTTTACCAACAGTAGTGATCAATTGATACATTTCTTTGTCAGTGAGAATCATTTTAAATATAGTAGGATTTATGTGTGCAAATAAGTATTAGTTGTCTGACATGTACTTCAAGCTTACTTCCACTGTGCTAACATGTTTTGCAATACCTAACTTGCAGTTTCCCTGAGAAACTGTTTACAAGTCGTAGGAGAAAATTTAAGGTGTTGTAACAACCCATTGTTGGTATTCTTAATAATTTACTCAAATCTGCATTGCTTGATTGTCATGATTTGGCTCTGAGTGAATTGGGGCTGTTTCCAACAGTCAAACCCAACATCAAAAGATGGCTTATTTGCTGTTTATTTCAGACACTGGAATCGAATTGAGGTACATTACTGGAAGAGCACCGTCTGTGATCGTAGGAGACCTGCATCCTAGTCGAAGTTTATTCTGTTAATATGTACCTTTAGGCCAAATATCAGTTCTCTGAAAGTGAGGTGTTGAAATCTTTATTAAATACATAATCCCTGAGCTTTCTTGCAGTCGTTCAAGTCTCTGATTCTGTGACTTTAAGATTGCCATGAGTTGGAATCGACTTAATGGTGACTGTCAACAACAGGATCTGGAAGCAGGCCAGTAATAGTTCAGTCTGTAACAGTGAATCTGTGAAAATACTGGTTCTAATTTAAAAGATGGTGGAAAAACCTTAAGTCTGCACATGAGCTACCTTAAAGACATATTTAATCTTGTATTGTACTCATAAATAAGTGGAATATATTAAATATTTTAACAATGGCATGTTGGTTCTTATTTGAGGAATGATGTTTGAAATAGTATCTCAAGTGATTAACCCTTTTGCTAAGATTTTTTTAAAATAGATTTTAACTAATTACACACATTTTTCAGACCCAAATGAGCTTTTACAGGACGTTTCTTTATTAAATCATTACTTGCTCACTTTCACTGATTAAAATGCAGCTTGCTGAGATGGTTGAGGAAACCTTCAAGGTGGCAGTGGTGAAGTGCTGTGGCCTTTAACCAAAAGGTCAGCAGTTTGAATCTACCAAGTGCTCCATGGAAACACGTTAGGGCATTTCTGCTCTATGCTAAAGGGTCAGTGTGAGTTGGAGGCGATTCGACAGCAGTGGGTTTGGTTTTCTGGTTTTAAGATACTCAGAACGCTAAAGTCTTTATATTTTGTAGTTCCAAGGCACAAAATAAAAATAAATATTTTCCTAACTAGAACCCATCAAAACATCATTCTTCTTTATTTAGTTTAAGGCAGGAGGAATGTCCTATGTAGGGCTGAAGATTTACAACATAAAAACTGGTCAGTAAGTGAAATCAGACAGTGATCTCTAAAGATGGGACTGAAGTATGCTCATGTGCACATGCTCTTGATTACAAAGCTGTTCATTTATGCTCTGAGAATGCATTCTGGGTGCTTCACTTTAAATACTGTAACAGTTCAACTCTGGTGGCATTGTTGTTAAGTGCTATAGTTGCTAACTACAGTGTTAGCAGTTTGAATCCATCAGGTGCTCCTAGGAAACTCTGGGGGGCAGAGTAGTCTGTATCTAGGGTAGCTGTGAGTGAGAATGGACTTGATGGCACTGAGTTTGGTTTTCTTGTTTGTGTAACAGTACGGGCTTGCTTGCTGACTGAAAGGTTGGCGTTTGAGCCCACCCAGTGGGTCTGTGGATGAAAGACCTGATGATCTGCTGCCCTAAAGATTCCAACCAAGAAAACCATATGGGGTAGTCTTCTCTGTCACATAGGGTCACTGTAAGTTAAAATCCACTTAGTGGCACTAACAACCACCACTGACTTAAAAAATTTCCATTTTTATGTTAGTCTTAGTATGTTGATTTATAATTCAGCATATCTTAAAAAACATTCTATTTTTAGTATATATTGACTTATTAAAAACAATATATTTAGCTTTCAGGAAAATGATGTAACCCAATAATTGGGAAGAAACAGCCTAACATCAGAAGCAAAAAGAAACATCTGAATTTTTTTTTAATAACAGGGATATGATTAGGTTAAAAAAGCAAGATTATGACATTCTTAGCTAATAAAGCCATATTTTAAAGTACTGTGCATATATATATATTGTGCGTTTGTAATCAGCTTTATAACTCATCGGACTTACTTTGACAGTCTTTTGTGTCTATGTAGCTATTCCAAAAGCCTTAGGCTATACTGAATCAGTGTTTACTTCTGTATAACTCACATTTCTTTTTTAGCTCTTCTGGTTTCACAGTGAGGGAAGGATGGTAACAGCCACCACAGAAAGGGAAACCTATCCAGGATTATGTAACTCGCAGCCTGGAATTGAACATTTGCTCAGGAGGGGGTGTTGGACAGAGTTGGACAGAATGAACTTCCATTGTGCTTAGAGGTGCCTGAAGCTTTCAGAGGTTCATTGCTGCTCTGGACTGTAGCTGAAACCACAACAGTTCATGAAGGTGTGAAACACTACAGAGATACAGAAATGTTTAAATGATGTTAGGATGGGTTGTAAGAATATTTTTAATTGCTTTTTTTTATTTTCTTATTTTTGTAAAGGGAACACAACAAAACTACACAATCTACACCAACAGAGAAGTAATAAATTTCCCTTTCAGGGATGCAGACATAGACCATTGTGTGTGTCTTTGCTTCTTCTCTTTGAAAGCAGTCCTTTTTCAGTTCCTTATGTTGTGTCTGTCAAATACAGCTTTTTAAAAAATTAGAGATAGTTTTCAGGATCCACATTTCACCCTTGTATATGGTGGTATACATTTGCCTGCCTACTTATTTCTGACCACTTCTAAGCTGGACCTGTACTCTCTTGAACTGTCCTCTCCTCCTCCTACCTCTTCTTTAGGTTGCCCTCTAGCTGTGGAGCACCTCCCCCCCAAAGTTGCTAGAAGGCTTGATGTATGATGGGTGAAACAACTACAGAGTGCTTTATGGCATGTCATGCACTGTTTTAAGCCCTTTTAATCTTCACAACAACTCTGTGTAGTAGAACCTGTTATTAACACCATTTATAAGTGAGGAAACAGCATAGTATTTACAGTGTTCTTGTGAGGGATTATTATTGGATTAACTTTACTAGATGCAGATTAATTGTATAAGAAGAGGGACTAGCAGTATATGAAATAAAGTGAAATTGAAAAGGGAAGGTTTTTATATTTTTCATTCAAGAAAAATTTACATGATGGTCTTTAAAATGATGAAAAACTAGTTGGTTTATGTATAAATACACATTATTCTATCATGTTTATCAGAGTTAAAAGTGGGTTATGTTGGTATCTGGAAAGATGCACTGAAAATGCTAAGTGGGGGAAAAAAAAAAACTTATATCCAGGCTGACAGAAAAGTTAATATAACTTTGACAAAGGGCAGACAGAATGAGAAAGTGACACACATCTTCTGGAAAGTCAGAGACTGGGATGAAAACATGAGAATAAGAAGCAAAAGAAGGTGAATTGCGAACGGATGCATAGCCTTTGAGTGGGAATTGAAGCTTGCTCTCCAAGATGGATTATCTGTCCTATGTTCTGTGTTCCAGAAAACCTTACCAAACCCAGCTGGTTGCCACTGAGTTGATTCTCTCAGTTACCCTATAGGGCAGAGGACAACTGCCCTATTGAGTTTTCAAGGAGTGCCTGGTGGATTTCAGCTGCTGACTGTTTGGTTAGCAGCTGTAGCTCTTAAGCACTTTGCCACCAGAGTTTCCACAAGAGCTTAGGAGTAGAATAAGTGCTCCAGAAATGGGAATTTTCTCAGAGGAGTTGTAGAGCAGCATTTTCCAGACATAATTTTTGCGTATTGTTTATACAGGGTCGTCATGAGTCAGATCTGACACGATGGCACTTGGCTTTGGCTTATAAAGGTTAATAGTTGTTACCCATAAATAAAAGCTATTTGTAGTAAAGCAAGTTGAGAAATTTAGGTTTCATAAAACTAAACAGGATCCGTTGTATAGAACTTATTAGCACCTTTAAAAATGTAATGAGCATTTTCCCGTAGGGGTAGAGGCAGAATATAAAATAAGAGCATTTCACAAATGGAGTTGCCTGAGTCCACGGACGTATTTGGTTTGGTTCTTGTTATTTGTGGGAATAGTGGTCTGCAGGACACACTTTAAGAAACAGGATGATGGGATGTTAGTGGGGGAGGCCAGAGCACATATGCGGGGTGGTCTGCACAGCAGGGTTTCCTGTGGGCAGGGAGCTCTAGGAGGTAACATGTTGAAATGTATCTTAGAGGAAGTGTCCCAGAATGAGGATTAGATATTTTCTGAAAACCATTATGTATTTTGCTGTAGAATAAAAATTCATGACAATAAATGCTAAGATTAATTTAAAAGCAGCCTGTCTTTAATCTCAGAAGTATGCTAGCTGTGGAGAAGTCAAAGTTGAGAATCTGCATTTGATTTAGTTGTAATCTGTAAGACTTGAAAACACTCAGCCCTCTACATCTGCGGGTTTGACATCCACAGATTCAGCCAACTGCTGATCGAAAATATTTGGGGAAAAGACACCAAAAAACAAACAGCATAATTTCAGTTTGCCGCATTCAGAGCATGACACTGAATGCATGTGGGTTAGGTGACGGATCGGCAGCCTCTGCTGCAGCCTCCTGCCGTCTCACAGATCCTGTCTCTCCAGCACTTGTTTGAGCAAGGTTCACCTCAAGTTTTGTTCGTTTGCTGCTTGTGTTGTGTGTACCTGTTGTTTCTGTGAAAAAGTGGATTCTAAAAAGCACTGAAATGGTCACAGCAGTGTCTCCACGGCTAAGTGTGGGGGTTTGAGGGAGCGAGAGGAAGGCATTTCAGGCTAGTAAGGGGTCTCGAGTGTTGTAGCCCCTAGAACTGCATCACCAGTGTTCCCAGAAGAGCCCAAGAAACTCACAGAAGAGAAGGCCTACTTTCAGAGCAAGTTTGTGATAAATCAGCTGTTTACATAGCATTTATACTGTATTAGGTAATACAAGTAATCTGGAGATGATTTAAAGTATACGGGAAGATGTGTGGGGGTTATATGCAAATACTGTGCCATTTACTGTATAAGACTTCAGCAACATGGATTCTGGTATCCATGGGTACTGAAGATAATGGTAGCATAAATTTTATAGATATAGCATGTCTCTCAGCTGATTTTAAGGAGCTTGTAAATGAATAATTGGATGAAAATTATGTTTGTATTTAAGTTTGAGCTGGTGAATTCTCCTCTCCTATAGACTGCCTTGTCCCATTGTTGTTCCTCTCCACTACTCACCGTAAGGTTGCCAACTGCATAAAATAACAGGATCCTGTGGTCGTTTCCTGTCTTCAGTTCACTGGGCCTGTCTCTGTCCAGCTCAATTGTCTTGTACATCCCCTGGGATTCAATGGTCTCTCTGGCTTGTGTGATGTTGAACTTACTTGGGTCTAGGCTTCTTCTCTGGCCAGTATTTTTATTTGCAGATTCTTCTTCCTCTGCTGACTTCTGTATATTCTACATACATTCAGACCTGGACCGTCTGACTCTCTCCTTAGGTCATCTCAAAGTCTCGCAGTCTCTTATCTACCCTCTGCATGGCGGTAACTCCCAAATTTATTACCTTCAGCCATAAACCAACCATTGAGCTCAAGCTACAGGTATCTACCCTCTTAAAAGTCTCACAGATACCTCAATCTTAATGTGCCCAACACCAAATACTTGATAACCTCCACTGTTTTCCAACTTAATCTTTTCTGTTTGCATTAATGATACTACCACTGTCCAGAGTTTTCCTCTGCAGTCTTTAATTCTGACTCTACCACCACCGTCTTCATCCAGGCCATTGTCATTTTCAACTTGAATTACTACAAATTCTTCCCTGACCCCTTTACTTTTGCCCTTTCCTTTTGAAATGTAATTCTGATCGTGACATCTGTTTTCAAATCTTTTTAATGACTTTGTAGTATGTATAATTTGGAATGAAATCCAACTTCCTTGTCATGGCCTCAAAGGGCACTTCCTGATGTGGCCCTTTCTTGGACTAGTATCCCCCTTGCTCTGTATGCTGCAGCCACGCTGAACTATTTTCAGTCCCTCAAATACACCAACCTCTTTCTTGATAGGTCTCTTCTGTATGCTGCTGGTTTTACTCGGAGCAGTTTTTCTGCCTGTCCTTTGCATGGCTGGCTCCTTTTCATTGTCCAGTCTGAGTCTTCATCGTCTACAGGAGGCCTGTCCCTCTACCCCATGACTTGCCTCACTGGTTTCTGTGATTTATTTCAGAGCACTGGCCCTAATTCGTGTTCCCTTGTTTACTGTCTCCCACATGTGATTGTAAACTCCCGAAGGCAGCATATTTATTTCCCACTGGTGTATAAGTTGTAGTAAAGTGCCCTACAGGATAAGTTTTGGGGGACTTTTTTGTTGTTTGAGCAAAGTGTGCATGATTTATATTCTGAGCTAAAACATTTCTAAATTAAAGGGTTTATTTCTCTGTGTAATTTCCTTTACTGTATCCTGAATATATGGAATGGAGTATGTAGTAGGTTAGCTTAGCGTAGCTTAGTAACTTACTGTTTCAGCCAACAGATATTGATTTACCATACTGCTAAGGTACAGGAGTGAATGACAGATGAGGTCAGTGATAAATAGTTGTGTGTTTTGAGAGCTCAGAATCCTTACCATGGCTTCAAGTAGGGCAGACAGATGGTAACTGTTGTATAGTAGCTGCTACAGTAAAGGTTTTTAATAGCCTTATCAGGAAAACCACAGACAGAGTGGGTCTCTTTTAAGGGGTGTGGGTCACATTTACTAGGCAGTAAGGTGAGAGTGGCATGCATACTGAAGTACAGTATTGTTAAGAGTAGAGAAATGATAAGAGTGCAGTTTACCTTGGTATCCAGTCTGTGAAGTTCCTGTGCTTCTGAGGTGAACAAAACTTAGCAAATCTGTTATTTTCTTGAGGCTGATCAGGGAGAGTTTGGGTGGGGCTGTGACGAAGAGTCAGTTGCATGGGGACACATTAGGCTTTGAAACTGAAGGTACAGTCAGGCAGATAGAGAAGACTGCTCTCCACCATGCAAAGGGTTTGGGCTTCTGAGAGTCACGGAAAGGTTTTAAATCTACCCAGAAACATGAGCAGTGTTTCTGAAAAGTCATTGTGATGACAGTGAGTACAGCAGTGTGAATGCTGTGGGATTGGAGGCGGTGACTTTTGAGGCCAGGGCGTTGCCAGGTGAGAGAGAATGAAGAGTGTGAGGGACAAGTGGCAGACGGAGAGGAGGGAGCAGATTCAAGAGATCTGAAAGATGATTCCCCCATCTCTGTTGGTTTGGGTAGATCGAAGGGTTGCTCACGCATGTAGAGGGATCTGGTAAGGAACACACTTTATGAGGAAAGAGGATCTCTTGAAATTATTGCTTGACACAATGGTAGGATACATTTTCCTGAAGAAGTGTGTGATAAGTATTAAAGATCTGAGTCTGGAAAACTCAGGAATAAGTTGTTGCTTAAAGAGATTAGAGCCATTATGATGTACTTGGCCATAAACATCTTCAGTTATTAGTTAAGAACCAGGAGGGGGCAGGTGGAAGGAGAAAGACAATCAAGGCTAGGACTCTGGGGAACTTAGGTATTTAAGGGGCTGTTGGTGAAAGAAAAGTCTGTAGAAAAGGCAGATGCCCTTGGTACAGTCTCAGCTAAGTACTGGTCTTTGGCTTTGATTAGGCTGTGGGAGACACACTCCAGTTAACCAAACTCATCAAGACACTGGTTATAAAAAGAACAGAATGATTGATTTAAAAAAGTTAGTGAAGTATATAACTAAGCAGCTAAGCTGCTTATGGAATTGTGGATCTCTGTGGGAAAAGTCAGACCTGAAATGTAAGATGAAGGTTGTTTGCTGAACATGAGATCTCAGCAGGATGAATTAGCTGAACTTACTTTGGTGGTGGTGAGAAGAAAATTTTCTTGCCTGCTATGTTCAGAGTCCTTATATAGGTTGCTATGAGTTGGGATCAACTCAGTGGCAGTGGCTTTAGTTGTTTTTTGAGGGGTTAGTCTGGGTGCTATGAAATAAAATTTCTCTTATCAGTGAGAACCTTGGTTGAGTAAGCAGTGTGTAGGGGACAAAAATGAGTTAGTCTCTCTGTATGAAAGACCATAATCACTTAGCTGAGGACAGGCGTGTTTACTCAAGCCTAATGACAAAGAATTGACAACTGTGTTTTTCCCTCTAAGAGTACAGGTCTAAGTGATATATGTAATGCTTTGTGTTAGTACATATCAATGTAGTAATACTGTAGTTAAAATGTTTTTTGAAATGCCTTGGAATGCTATAATCTTTTCTCTTTGAACCTGCAGGTTCTCCTGAAAAGAAAATTGAACATTTATCTAGGAGTCAAGAAAACAACACTGCAGACTCCATCAGGAATGGAAAATTAGATCCAGTGTCTAAAGATAGCCGGACAGAAAAGAAAACTTCAGGAAATTCATCAGTACAAGGTCAAGTGCAAAAGAGGAATGATGAATCTGAAAGTGATTTCGAGTCAGATCCCCCTTCTCCTAAGAGCAGTGAAGAAGAAGAGCAAGAGGATGAGGAAATTCTTCAAGGAGGACAAGGAGATTTTAATGATGATGACACTGAACCTGAGAATCTTGGTCACCGGCCTCTCCTCATGGATTCCGAAGATGAGGAAGAAGAAGAAAAACACAGTTCTGATTCTGATTACGAGCAGGCCAAAGCAAAATATGCTGACACGAGCCCTGTCTACAGAGACAAATCGGGCAGTGGACAGATCCAAGATCCCAAGATGACACTCCTCACCCCAGCCCAGTCACCTGCTGACATTGGGGTGGAGATTCCCAAACAGGAGTTTGATGTCTTTGGTGCTGTCCCCTTTTTTGCCATGCGTGCCCAACAGCCCCAGCAAGGAGAGAATGAAAAGAACCTGCCCTGGCAGACCCATTTCCCACCTGTGGGACTAGAGCAAGAGGAATTTGATGTGTTCACTAAGGCTCCCTTCAGCAAGAAGGTGAATGTACAAGGCTGCCACGTGGCAGGGTCAGAAGCACAGACCCTTCCTGGTTGTCCCAAAAGCGTCGATATGTTTGGCTCCACTCCATTTCAGCCCTTTCCCACAACCGTGAGTAGAAGTGAAAGCAGTGAGGACATTTTTGGGCTTGTGCCCTTTGAGGAGATAACTGGAAGTCAGCAGCAGAAAGTCAAACAGCGCAGCTTACAGAAACTGTCCTCTCGCCAAAGGCGCACAAAGCAGGACATGTCAAAAAGCAACGGGAAGCGGCATCACGGCACACCAACCAGCACAAAAAAGACTCTGAAGCCTGCCTTCCGCACCCCTGAGAGAGCTCGCAGGCACAAGAAAGTGGGCCGCCGAGACTCTCAAAGCAGCAATGAGTTTTTAACCATCTCAGACTCCAAGGAGAACATTAGTGTTGCACTGACGGACGGAAAAGACCGAGGGAATATCCTGCAACCTGAGGAGAGCCTGTTGGACCCCTTTGGTGCCAAGCCCTTCCATCCTCCAGACCTGACACGACACCCTTCACACACGGGTCTGAGCGACATCCGTGCTGACCACAATACCGTGCTGCCTGGGAGACCAAGGCAGAATTCCCTACACGGGTCATTCCATAGTGCAGATGCATTGAAAATAGATGACTTTGGTGCCGTACCCTTTACGGAACTTGTGGTGCAAAGCATCACTTCACATCAGCCCCAACAGTCCCAGTCAGTCGAATTAGATCCATTTGGTGCTGCTCCATTTCCTTCTAAACAGTAGATACTTCTGATGGATTCTTGGCATTAACTCCTGTTTCAAAAAAGTATGAATAGTTCATTTTATGAATGTGAAAGAAAATTATTTGTATAGCCCTTTATAGCTTTCATTCTTATAAGTCAATCAGAATAGGTGATTTTTTTTTAAAAAAAAAAAACCAAATAGAAAAAGAAAGCATTTCCACAGGGTAGTAACTTGATGCCTCTTGAAAAGACTTCTGCCAAGGAGGAGAAAAGGGAGCTACATCGCAAGCTCTAATCAAGGGTTTCAGCTACAGACATGACAGCACAGAAACACACTTGTGATGCCTCAGCAAAAGCATGTGGAACCTTGCTGGTCACATGGGGCCACTTCAGAAGGGACTGCAAAATGCTGTACTGCAATTTTTGATAACACAATGTCATTTTTGTGTGCACATCCCAGGTTTCTTCCAGAATCCAGCATTGAAAACTGAGATTACTTTGTACATACACAGGTTGAGTTAGTGAATGTTTTAGAAGTCTCTTCTAATTTCCACCCAGTAAAAAACAATCTAGCTCTCATCTGGGGAGTTGAGAGGTTTCAGTCCTTAACAGCTTTCTCTACCAGGCAGAGCCAGAAGTGATTGACTGTTGTGCCTAGAACTCTGTTTCATTAGGAAAGAAAAAAAAAAAAAGGTGCCATTAATATGGAGTATCTACGCAGAAGCCTTGAACAAAATCTAAATTCTGATGTTTGGGAAAAAAGGAAGGAGAACAAACTTTTATCTTCTATGTATGAATGCCTTGCTTGCCCACAACTTTTACTATCTCACCCCAAATAAAGCAGATTATTTTTAAAAAGCTGGGAGTGAGGACAAGGGTTAAATAGACATTTTATTTCAGGAAAGAGTAATGTAGCTGAAATCCAGAGTTTTTACAAAGTTTACAGTGTAAAATCATGTTGCATTTAATAATATATTTAATTAAATTGCCACCTTCACCAAATATTCCCCAGGGTGTAAACTACCATTATTGTAGTTAGGTGTGGAGGAGGGTGGAGTCCTCTTAATCAAATGCACTGAACAGTGAAACCCACAAAGCCTTACAGGCAGGACTCATGCATCCTGCTCCCAGTACCTCTGCACTGATGCACAAGATCTCAAAAGGGACAGAAAGGAGCAGAGCGGGAGAGACTACCATTGTAACGCCCCTAGCTGATTGTGTCGGTAGTGAAGAGCTCAGCTACCAAACTGCCTTTCTTCACACCACAAATCCTAATTTGATACTTGAGATTTCTGGAAATTATGTGAAAGAACATAAATATAATACCTTTGCTTATGTCTCCCACTATTTTAAGTTACAGTTAACTATCCTTGCCTCTCAAATGAACATTTAGAAGTTTCTAGATCTATTAAGCTTATTTACAGGACAGAGACTTAAGAACCGACGTTGTCCTTAATTGCTGCCTTTTAAATTAATTCTCTTTGAACCCAATTAGTGTGTTTTATGGGTGCTTTTACTAGAACGCCATAATTACGGTGCCCTGGGTGAGATGAGCTGTTTGCCTGTCTTCACAGTCCTGAGCTTGGAGAGAAGCTGAGTATATGTAATTGAACTATATTTTCATCTTTTACCTAAATTGGACACAAATTTGTGGACGGCTAGGAAAGTAATAGGTGAATCACATGTCTCAGAGGCAGAGCAAGCATTATGTTACTGCTCAGAGTTGGGCTTTTAGAGCGGGACTTTGGGAGAGCAGTGGTGCCGCTCAGCTGGTTCTTTTTCAGTTGTCTGTGCTTGTGCCAAAGGCAAATACTGTTTGCACCTTTTTTCCTGACTCTCAGGTGAATTAATACTAATGCAGAGCTCAAGCAGATGTTCTTTAAAACTTGACAAAGTAGATTTAAGATGCTTTCTTTAAAAAAGACTTGATGATCCCATGAACTACAATAGGTTTGTATCAAACAGTAATTTTTTTTAAATGAAACTGTTGATGTGTAAACATGATGCTTTTTGTTTATCTGAGTCCTTGGCCTTGGTCTTTGGAAAGGATGAGGGATGAACTAATGTGGCCTCCTTGGCACATCAGCCTGAAATACCTAGAATCTATCTAATATTAACACATTGCTTACACTTGCT
Source organism: Heterohyrax brucei (assembly GCA_028571685.1). Taxonomy (NCBI): domain Eukaryota; kingdom Metazoa; phylum Chordata; class Mammalia; order Hyracoidea; family Procaviidae; genus Heterohyrax; species Heterohyrax brucei. Next base: position 112,127,336 of record CM053143.1, on the reverse strand, counting down.
TTTCAAGACATTGAATCATTTTAAATTGATGTGGACACTTTGGCTCCTAAGGTATAAATATTGAGGAAGCAATATGATTGAGCTGTTTGGTAGTATGGCCTAATTAACTTTCCCCGTTTGAGACTGTAGTTCAGAGAAAAGATGTAAGATTCTGAATCAATTTGGAGAGATGCCTTTGTTTTTGAAGTAGAGGCGTTTTGCTAAGGAGGATAGATTTTTAGTGCTTTCCATTTTTAATCATCCCTTCCCTCGGCCGCAGTCCAAGTGAAGTGTAGGTGACCCCACACAGGAGATGCCCAAGGCATGGAAAGGCACTTAGCAGGGCACCTGTGACTCAGCACTGTTCTGTTAGCTCGGTTAGGGGATGGTCCAACACTGGATTAAGGGAAGAAAGTTAAAAAAAAAAAAAGACAACGATATTCATACTGTCATTTGTCATTTGGATGTCGCCTGTGCTGCTTTAGGATGTGAAGTCATCTGAACCCTAACCCTGCTCTACTTGAACATTAGTAAGGGAGGCAGACTGTGAAGCTAGCAAGAATCTGTGGCCAAAGTGATTTCTTTCCTAACAGCTTTAAGAATACTGCTTATTGATTTTTTGAATCATTTTTTTAAAAGTAGACCATTTGCTAAGTAATTTTAATATCACTTGAATAAAGTGTGCTAGTATTAAAAAGATCTGTTTTTATGGCACTAAAGAATGTGTCTGCTAAGACAAAAGTTGCTTAGTATGTGTATTAGGGGAGGTAAGGAGTAAATGATGTAGGCTGGATGAAGATCTCCCCCCTCCCCGCTGTCCCAGTGTCTGTCCGTGTGTGTGTGTGTGTATTTGGGCATAATTATGACATTATCTGGATTTGTAGATAGCTGCACCTTTAGATCCCACCTGGTTTATTGTTTAACAATGATAGATGGCTCTTGTCATCTTGCTGGTGGAAAGTGCTAAGGTGGAACGTACTCCTGTACTCTGGTGTTCATAGATGGAGCTGTTCTCTTGCTCTTCAGCCTCTGTGTTTGATTTATTTTAGGTTTTGGTACTTCAGAAAAGCACCATTAGAAGGTACAAGCGTATTAGTATCATTAGTTCTGGGGAGTTTGGGTACATTTGGTATAGCCTGTATAGAATCTGCAGTGAACCTTTTTATATCTTTTCTTTTTAGCAAAAATACTTATCATTTAGAGTCCAATTATTGACAGATCTACTGTGAGATTGAGATGACGTATCTACTGTGAGAATAACATAAATGATATAGTTTATTTGGAAACTTTTATACTCAGTGGTATTTTATATATTAATATAAATATATATATATACACCTGCATGCACATGTCACATATCTCTACTGTGGCATTAATGTGAATTTTTAAAAATGTAATTGCAACCACAATCATATCTTAAAGAACATTCACTCCTAGTAAGGGTTTACAAAAGCCACTAAAAGTAAAGTAGATGAAAAAGGCAAAAGTCATCAGCTGGGATTATTTTTATTTTTAAATTTATAGTGTTACTTTTGAAAGAATTGTTTTTATTACTGTGCTCTTCTTGTAATTGAAAAGTCATTTAATAGTAAACAGTCTAGAAGCTACTTTTTAATTGCTGGCAAACAGCTATAAGTGCACTTTCTTTGATTACACTTCCATTTTTTGTTAAACTTGAATTTTCTGAAACCTTTTATGTACACTAAGCAAATAACTAACTTTTTGAATAAACCTGATTTACATCTTTTATTATATTTCTAATTGTTACAAAACATACCTGCTGAAGTGACTTTGGTCTTCAAATGTAGCTGGGAAACTTTTATGACATAGAATCAGTTGCTTTGTTTTTCTGTTTAATTACGCACTAACTGATTTTTCTACTTTATTGCTTATTTTTATCGACTGAATTTTTCCCTTCATTCATTTTGTTTTGTTTGAAATTTATTTTCTTACTATATTTATCATACCTACTGTTTTAATAATCTGCTTTCTTTAAATGCAATAAATCCCAAATGGATTGCATATTCTTTATAATCAATGACTTCAGAGTTTTTCATTATTTGAGTTATTAAAAGTTCTTTTCATCCATATCACTGACATTAAGTGCCTGTTGTGTACCAAGCAGTGGAACAGAAAAACAAGTAAGACTAGATTGCTGTTCTTAAAGAGTTCAGTTTAGAATGTAGTAAAATCCATTTTGGCATAACATTTTTTGCAACGAAAACAGCACCAACTGTTGTTTAGTCACTGCATTTATTACTAATACTTACAATGATGATGGTAAGGCAAAAACCTAAGACTTTGAAATGGCTTTTAAGTATACTGTTGGGCAGAGTTTTACATTATGTAAGGAGCCTTGGTGATGCAGTGGTTCAGTGCTTGTTAACCAAAAAGGTCAGTAGTTCCAGCCCATCAGCAGCTCTGCAGGACAAAGATGCAGCCTTGGAAGCCTATGGGGCAATTCTACTCTGTCCTGCAGGTTTGCTATTTTAAAAAAGTTTTATTTACATTATATGTAATTTACTTTCAAACTCTTTAAAAACTGGTAACATGTAACTTAATTTTGTTAAAATATTTGAATTCTTGATCATATCACAACAGATTGACCTATTAAAGAGAAAACCTGTTTATCAGGCTGGAAAAAACTAGATTTTTGGATTTGTGGCTTTTGGTGAGACCCATCTTGTTATAAATGAGCATACTTTTTGTAGTAGTAACAGTTATCTAAAGTTACATGGATAAGTAAGGGCACTGTATTTTTTTAATGAATAGTACCAACCAGCAAAATGTCACAAACGATTAGATTTGTTTCTGATCTAAATAAATTTCACAAATTTATATAAAACTGGAATATATCACTGTTCAAAATAGTTAACTTCTTTAGAGAGGAGCATATGCTACCATTTGAACTGTTTCTTTTGAATAGCTAATCCTTGTAAGGAAGTCCAACTCAGAATCATACATAATGGTGCTTTTATACTGAGGGCATAAGCTACTGAAGTTTTACTTGTTACACATTTAAAAAGGTCAATTTTGCGTTTAAGGTGGTAGGCACTACTGAACTACAGGTAGGTTGGGCCGTGTTTTTAATACCAGGTATGTAGAATAGGCCTAGAACCTCAGTGGCTGTTCATGTCAACCCTCTAAGGATGGAAGTTTCACTCTTCACCAGAGACCCCCTACTGCTGCTATTTTCCTTCCCCTTCTGGAAGTGTTTCATAAAGGTGGTTTCAGCTGTGGATTACTAATTACCTCACTAACCTACTTGGGAAATGTGGCGCAGCACTTCAGGGCACCACAGTGCTCAATAGCATCTCTCCTCTTTCAACAGCAGTACAACTGATGTGACATCACATTGCCCTCTCCTCTAATATTTGCACTGATTCTTCATTTAACATTTGTACCAAACACACTGGCAGGGGTGGAATTTTAGGAATGATGATCTAGGGTGGATATGGATCTACTTAGCAACTGGCAGGAATTCACAAGCGCGGGCTTTGCCCCTTGACATTTAATACAGGGCAAAGCACGTCTATCTAGATAGGTACCTGCCAAATGGAGAGGTGTACAGCTCTATGCCAGTCAATCACAATCTTCCAGTCAGTTATTCTATCCGCGTGGCTGCCATAAGATGTGACAGATACTCCCTGAATCTTCATTCATGACTCTAAAATGATTTTAAAGATGTTATAGATTAAAAAGGACAAGTAGCACTTAATATATTTAGTAAACCCAGTTTATTTACATAATATTTTGTCATGCAGCTTACTGAATTACACTCAGTATAATAACAAAAAAGACAAGCACAATCTTGCTAGTTGAAAGTGGTTTTATATAGAAAGATAACTGTTTCTTAAATGGTGTAACTACAACTCTATAAATCACTATCCAAAGCTCACTGCAGTCGAGTCAGTTCTAATCCAGAGTCCTAGTGGATTTGAACTACCAACAGCCATGGCACTGAACCACTATGCCACCAGGTTTCCAAAGAGACAATTTAAAACAGTCATGAATAATCTTAAAATGTCCTCTCAAAGTTTGTAAGTAAAGAGTTTTTACAGTTTACACATTCGTATAATTCAAACCAGTCTTTTTTAATGTAGCTGAAGAGTATACTTTTATATCTTGTTTGAATAACAAATCTATAAAAACAAAAATAACTTAAATATACATTACATACAAGGCTCAGATTTGTAGGCAAACTTTAAATACTCTATAATGTTAACAATGTCTTAAAATTTTTGCCAGTAGTGTTCTGCACACAGTAGGTGGTCAGTAAATGCTGACTTACAGAAGTGTTTACAGCTGACAGCAATCTACATTTGTTCATTCTCTACAATAAATATGTAACAGTATAGATGGCATAGCTTTCTTAAAATATTTAACATTTTCATAAAATGTTGAAATGCTTACACAGTATAATTCTCCCTAGTCAGACCTGTCTGCCTTTGAAATTCAAAGAAACATTAAAGTAGACAATACGCTCTTTTTATCTCCTGATTCAGAGGGCAAGACTTAGATAATACAGTAAGAAAAAAATAAGAATACTTCTAAAAATTAAAAGAAAATGAAACTGTTATATATTTTTGAGAAGACTTTATAATAAAAAATGGTTCCAGGCCTAAAAGTAGTGGACTCTCCCCTTGTTTTAAAAACAACTAGAAATAGTGTATTTTGTGTGGCTAATATGGCAAAATATCTACTTAAAAGCACTAATATCTAAGTCAACAAAGGTTGTTTTAGAGGAAATACAGCCTGTTATTGTTACTCCAAAACCTATTATCACTTAGCATATGCATCAAATGTGTGGCCTTACGATGACGTCAAACAGCCGTTTTCAAAGTAGCATTCCATCCTAATAAAGGGGAAGACACAGGGTGCCTTCATGGATCCCACTGGGGAAGATTCTCTCTGCTACGACACTAGCTTGGGGAATTTATATTCAGAAACAGTACACTGAAAGCAAAAATGCAATCTTAAAAAAAAAAAAAAAACGCACTGCTATTAAGTTAGGGCCAACTCATAGCAACCCTAGAGGTCAGGGTAAAATCTTAGAGATGCAAAGAATGAGCCATGTTCAACTAACTTTTCTATGAAGAGACATAGATGAAAGTCATTTTGGAATAAGCTTCCCCATCAGTACTTTTTCTGAAACTCAGTAATGCTAATGTTCTGAAATTAGACCAGTAATTAAGATAGCTCATGTCAACTTATTAGGAAACTTGGGTAATATTTTATATTCCAATCAACAACATAAGTTTTTATGGACTTCTGCTTTGAAGAACTTCATTACTGCATATGAAAAGACCAAAGAGGGTGATGATGTATGATAGGGCAGTAAGATATATACAATAAAGACAAATCTTGGATGTCACTTTCAGATACCAGGTACTATATATCAATACTCTATGCATTATCAGTGCAATGCTAATACATGTGTAAAAAGAGGAAGAGTAGAGCCCAGAATGAATAAGCACGTTATCAAACAGGGCCATCTGCGTGACTTTGTTCTAAGGCTTAAGGTTCATTTCAGCGTGAATACTGGGCCATCTGGATTCCATGGCCTTGAAAGTAGCACCCATGTACCCATAAAATTTAGGACTGCAAGTCAGAGAGGAGGTGCAAGTTCTTATGCTATGGGAATATTTGGAACTGAAAAGTCTGCAATCCACTTTCAAGAATTCAGTGTCTAGATATGGAAAAGCCTAGATGGCTAATAACTTGGTTATTAGACCACACAATTTGTCACCTATTCTTGTGATCAGTTTCTAATGTGATTCTCATCTAATAGAAAGTCGCATTGTAAGTTCTCTTAAACACTTCTCTATAAGAAATTTAAAAATTAAAAATTCTGTTCTGGCAAAAATAAAAAAATTGAATGTTCCTACAGAGGGGGAGAAATCTACAGCCAAAGAAAACAGTATCTAAGTGCCAGTTTTTTACAAAGCATGTATTTAAAGGCTAGTAATTACTCAAAATCACAATCATAGTTTGTAGCATCCCTTGCCCTGGATCAGGCACTTAACACTTGATCATCTACTAAAAAATTCTTCAGTTAAAGTCTTCTGACAGGATGACTTCCTTTCCTGATGGAGATGAGACCTTCCTAAGGAAACCAAGCTGGTGTGAAGTAAAATGAATCCTATCTCTACAATGGGTTTAACATTCATTGCTGCTGTTCATACATTTCTTATGAATGCCAACTAGTTATGATTTTCTGTATAAGCAGCAAATAAGTCATTTTGAGGGCCTGTAAACAGTTGATTAGACTCCCAAATACATTTTTCCATTTTTATAAAATATTACTCATGATACATTAAATGAGGAAAAGAAGAAAAACAGGAAGTCTTAGAAATAGTGGGGTATACAACTCCCCATCAAAATATTGCTTCACAACTGAATACACCAGGTGGCCATACCTGAATTCACAAATGTGAAACATAGTCAGTACAGGGCTTGCTATGTCTGTACTGCATGACATACACAGTTGACTGATGCCACCAATACAACATCACTACTGCAAGGATATGCCATATTTGGTGGCTTGATCCGAGGTAGTTGAGTTGTCCTGAGAATAGAAACAGAAGAATGGAATGTAAATTACTCTCTAACCTCATCTCTGCCATGTAGAAGAACAGCTAGGGCAGTAGTGAGATTTTTAAGTACAAGTAAACAGGATTCTTTCTGTAGGGACTTTTAACTTTTTTTATGAGACATACGCCTCTGACAGGCTAGGGAAGTCCAAAGATCTCTTTGTTAAAAAAGCATGCACTATACAGGATTACAAGGAAAACTGATTATACTGAAATACAGGTGTCACTCAGTTCTGTCATTCAGACATCGGAGGAGTCTTTGGACCCATCAGACACCACTGTGATCTCGATGTGTTCCGAAAAATGTGACTTAAGCTCAATCCTAACGTTACCAGGTTTAATTTTTTTTTCCTTATTTCATAATACTATCCACATTTGTCCACCACCTCACCACGACCATACAATGCTTCTCTTTATAGTCACGAGTGGCCAGAGAAGTTTTTTAAGCCATTCACACATGAGGCTGTATTTATCCTTTTTATCTGTAAAGACGTTTTATTTTTTGAGATGTCACTACTCTAATGTTCTGCTACTCAGTTGCACATTCGGCTACACAGGAGGACATACCAAGTTGTCTTAGAGAAAGGTAAGTTCTGTAACACTGGATCTTTCCTAAGTGTCTTCTTGACCTTTTATAGGGGTTAATCAGAAGACTGGTAACTCCTGAAGTGTAGAGAATTTTCATGCTTCAGTTTTTCTACATGTTGCTTTCATTTATTAAACCCCAAACCAAAACACCTGCTGCCACTGAGTCAACTGCAATTCATAATGACCCTACAGGAGAGAGTAGAACTGCCAGATGGGGTTTCCTGGGAGCGCCTGTGTGGATTCAAATTGCCAGCCTTTTGGTTGGCAACCGTATTTATGCCACCAGGGTTTCCTATGGGAGAGGGCTTCTGTTATTTATTAACAGAAGGATTTTTAAAAAATGCATTTTACCAGAACTGTTTTCTAAGGAGTGTTCTGGCCCTGCCTGGAAGTCGGGTGCTCTTCAATTCAGGGACAATGCCTCAGTTGTTATGTTCCTGAATCCAGTTCTGTGTATTTTTATTTAAAACTGAGTAGTGAAAAATCAGATACACAGAGGAATGCCCAGGATTTGAAGTCTATTCAATCTTTAGATCAGTGTTTCTTGCCCCAACACACCTGAAGATTGGCACAATCCCATCTTCAACCCAGGGGTAAGTTTCCAGTTCAGATAGAAACTTTGTGTCCTTCCCTTCCCTCAACTGGAAATCCCTGCTGTATGTACTCTAAATGTTCTTCTCGACTTGAGCCAAAGATAGCCCGAATGTGCATGCTTCTGTCCCTGACACAGAATTGTCCTTACTCAACTGCAATTTCACTTACAGTATTAACATTAAGGGACACCAGCAACATCATAATTGCTCACCTTGACTGAATACTTACTACTTGGTAGGAACTAAGCTAAATGTTTTATGTGCATTTTCTCTCCTAACCCCTACATGAGAGAAAGGAGTTTTCCGGTGTTTCTGGAGAAAACTGGGCCTGAGAACCTTATAATATATGTATTGTGAAGGGACCGTAAGCCTGGCTGCTTTTACCACTTGTCTTTCCTTCTTGTTTTTCTCTCTCTGTATATATAAATTCTTCTTAAAGGGCTAGTTGGTATATAAAGAAGTAAATGACAATTGATGACAAGTGCTCTTTTTTTTGCAAAAGTGGCTGGGAGTCAGAAGACTCTCCGAGTTTACCCTCAGCCCTGTTACTACTACATAATCTGTGAGATGCTGATAACCCACCTACTGGTTTCAACTCACATTGTCAGGATGAAAGGAAAACTCTGCAAAAGCCCTTTAAAAGTTAAAGTTTTGAGGAAAGTTTGGGAGCAGAAGCACCCTTCCATATAATCACTACCAAATTAAAAAAATCTCAGTTTTGATGTTAGGAATCTCATACCTCAAGCAAATATTTAGAATGAAGCCACAAAACTATAAAAGAGATACCTACCTGGAAAGTACCTTTCTGGAACTTTGGAAATGTAGAATAGAAAAGCAAGAAGTGCAATCACATACATCACAATTACACGAGGTGCAAAGTCCTGAAAAGCAAAATACATTTTTTTCACAGATCTTCCTACTACTGTCCCTGAATTCCTAATTTAATACGACTCTAGTGGTAGAATTTAAAATTGTTAAATGTGAATTGCTTCTGCAGACAATCTTCTATAACATAAACCTTGCTGTCAATACTCCTACACTGTTGGTGGGATTGCAGAATGGTGCAACCTCTTTGGAAAGCAATTTGGTGTTACCTTAAAATAATGGATATAGATACACCGTTTGACCCTGTAATTCCACTATTTGGAATATATCCTACAGAATCAAGGCCATTCACGCCAACTGAAACATGCACATGAATGTTCACTACAGCGCAGTCCACGATAGCAAAAAGTTGGAATCAACCCAGATGCCCAACAACAGAAGAATGGATGGGTAAACTTTGGTATATGTACTCAATGGAACAGTATACATTGATAAAGAACAATGATGACAGCAGGAGACATCCCTCAGTTTGGTCTCAACTGGAGGACATTATGTTGAGTGAAACTAGTCAGTGACAGAAGGACAATTATTACATGAGACCCCTATGATAAAAACTTAAAAGCACACTCATACATAACAGAAAAGACTCTTTGATGGCTACAAGGGTGGGGAAGGTGGGAGGGCGGGAGGGCGAGGGGGCAAGGGTTTAAATTAGAAAGTTGTTAGAAATTTGGTTGGGTGAAACTGGTGACAATACACATTAGTAAGAAGATCGATATTAATGGGACTTCGACACAACTTGTGTACTCCTATCTTAACCCAATATTGTAAGCACAGAGTATGTACACTTTCATTTTTTATTTAATAAAAAAAAAAAAGAATGGAGCATTAGAGAGTGTCCCAGTGGAACAAGAGCTTCAATGTGGATGAAGGTCTTATATCTACAATACAGGCACAGAGATGGAAGGCATGTGGGAGAGGCATTCCCAGTTGTATAAGTGAAGAGAGTAAAGACCAAGGACTTGAGGCTGGGCTGGAAAAGACTCAAGAGCTTCTGACCAATACAGAAATCTCTTCCACATCCTGGAAAGCAGTCCCCATCATTGCTGAAGCTCTAATGGACAGCTTTTCCATTCACTGAGAGAATCAGCCAGCTGTAACTGATAACCTGTTGTTCCTGTTGAAACCCTAATTTACCAAGAACCCTTGCTGTTGAGTTGACTGACTCATAGTGACCCTATCCTGCAGTCTTCAGACTAACCCATTCCCTATTTCTCAAGTGTTCTAGAACATAAACCCCTCAATCCCTAGAATTAAGACTTCTAGAACTTTCCACCTGTGGTTAACTGCTTCTCTTTTCATCTTTTCAAAGTCAGAGCCCATCAGCCAACATCTCTACAAGATTCCCTTTGCTTCTGCACTGGAATGGTCTGTGATGATGTTGGAGTTCCACCCTTGGGAAAACTATGTCTGTCCTCACCTGTTTTCTAGTTTTCAGATTCTTGAACATGAGAATGGTCCCTTTTTTTTTCCCCTTGAATTTCTTTAAAATCCACTGGTCCAATGGGTCTTGTTCTCTTTTTTGTCATTATATGTTTTAAAAGGGGTGTGTTCGCCCTATGCCAAATTTTGGTTACTCTTATGTCAGTAACCAGTTAATCATTTTTGTTTCAAATTAAATCCACAGTGGCAGTTCCCAACTCTGTTGACTTCTGTTTAGAGAATCAAAATTGTAAGAAAAATGATTTTTTCATAGATATCACAATGACTGAAGTCTCTTATCACTATATTCTCATCTTTTTTTCATATCAGTTTCCTAACCTGAAGAAAGCATCACCGTTGTCCTGGATTTAGCAAAGTAACCAGAATCTATCGCTCACCCTACGAAAGCACTTGCTTTCTTTTCAGTTTTATACGCACATGCTTCTATTCTGCTGTTGCCAACTTCAAACAAGTATATATAAGCCTACTACTAACAGTGCCCCTTATTCTAATAAGATATGATGGTTTTGAATGAAACCTGGCTTTCATTCCAAGTTGTACATTCCAGACAAAGATCCACTTCACCAAGTCTGTGTGACTTTTTCCAGATTTTATGATTATGATATTAAAATTTCTCAAGTTTACTCTGTAACCCACACTTAAAGGATTTTTCTATGGATCTCTGAGAACATAAGTCTTATTTCTAATAATGCCTGGCAATACTAAGACATTCTCACTGAGGTTCTTTCAAGTGCACACCAATTCCTCCATGATACCTGGCTCTTTTACTTCTCAATTTACTTTCCTCGGTGGTCACACATGCTTCCATAGTTCAGTTACTCATATAGTGACAGTGTCAAAACTTATCTTAAACTCTGACCTAAATGCCACAACTTATCCCTACTTTTACATTCCATAAGTATCTCAAACTCAATAGGTCTAAGGAAAACCCCTTCCCAGGAACACCCCACACACCCTGAAAAGCCAGCTTTTTCCTTCTGTACTTGTACTGTCAACACCATCACTGCCCCAGCTGATACAGCTAGAAACTCTGCAGTCCTCTTCTACAGGTAAGGGACTTAGGTACTTAGACACTAAGAATAACAGAAAAACAACTACGGATGTACTGTTTCAAAGGAAGACATCCAGGAAAAAAACCAAAGACAGAAAATGGCCTTTGCACTTCTATTTCCTTTTCCAAGCATAGCTATAAACATTATGGCATTAATATGTAACAATAAATACACTGTCAAAGGACAAGCCCCACTCAGCTGGCCTAATTACACTACTTTATCCAACAGGAATGAGTTTTAAGGATAAAGAAAGGGGAAAAATATTAACTACACTCAACTTACCTGTACAATGGGAGCCCCAACTCCTCCATTAAGCCAAACCCAGTGAAGAGTAGGGATCACTCCATACCCCGAAACAGAACAGAAGATGATGGAACGGAGTGTCTGCCACTGCTGTGTCAGGTAATTGGGATGAATCTGAGCAAAGAACACTGCCAGGATCATAGCAAGCACAGTGATCAAGTATACCTGACGCCAATACTAGAATGAAAAGGAGACAAATTTAATTGTTATTTAATAAGGGAAGGAGAAAGGTAATTTTGCTTTTGACATTACACATTCTAAATGCTATCTACTTGATACTTTCATTTCTGAACACGATTACTTTGCTTCCTTAAAAAATGCATGTACCACACAAATGATAGGTTTCTTAGTATGGCAAACCAAATTCTGTCCTGAGCTGGCAAAAGACCGCATTTAGTGACATAAAATCATTTTTTGAGTAGCTATTATGTGCTGAGCACAGCAGAAGTCCTGTAGAAACAACAGTGACTCAGGCATGGATCCTCCTGGTAGATGAGTTCATACACTGGGATCTCGTGATAAATACTGTACCTGAGTTATGAACAGAAGGTTGTAGAAACACAGAAGCGGGAGCAATTAACTTTACCTAGGGTAGCTAAAAAACGCTTCACAGAGGAGGTGACATCTTAGTTGGGCACTGGGGAATACATGAGATTTTGTGTGAAGAGGGAACTCACAAGGAAAAGAAACAGTGGATGCCACTGGGAAGGGCTGAGGATGGAGTCTGAAGGGCAGGCAGGCTGGCAGGCAAAGGATGTGGAACTTTACCATGGTGGCCCCAGGGAAACAGCAAGTTACGATGTTGTCATTGTGTGCCATGGAGTTGATTCCAACTCAGCGACCCCATGTGACAAAGCAGAACTGCCCCACAGGGTTTTCTTGGCTGTAATCTACACAAGCAGATCACCAGCTCTTTCTCCAGTAGAGAGGGTGGGTGGCTTTGAACTGTCAACCTTTCAGTTAGCAGCTGAGAACTTAACTACTGCACCACCAACAGTCATTGTTCAAGCTGACTTATGAGAGAGACAACTCTGACATCAGTGTGGAAAAGAAAGAGACAAGAAAAAGCCAGCTAGGAGACACCTGAGGAATTTATTCAAAGAGAACAGAGCCTTGAACTCATGTTAAATAAGGAAGATGGATATGGGAGCCATATTCAGGAAAAATTTTTAAAATACACTGAAGTATTAATGGCTGAGCAGATGTATGAGGGAACACTGGAGAATAGCTTGGTGGTTTCTAGTCCGAAGGGCCAAGTGAGGGTTCCAGTGACAGTATGAATGAACAGAGGTGATCCAGAGTTTGAGTGTGGGTGCATGCTGGGATGGGGAGTTAGACAGAACGAAAGGCTATTCATTTTAAAATATACTAAGCTTGCAGGGCTTATGGATATTTGTGACTAAAAGAGCAGGTGGAAAGCTGGTCTTGAAGCTGAAAAGTTAACACCACAAAGGACCTGAATTCCAGGGATTTTCTGGGAGCTTTTGACTCCCTAAAATCCAGGCCAAATAGCTTACGTCTGTGCCCAAACATACATTATTCTGGATCAAGCATCCCTCATTTTCAGTCTGATTCTAAAAACAGCCTGTGGTGCTCAGAAAGTAAAGGGCCAGTACAGCCACTGAGCTGAATGTAAATTTGACAATTATTTAGACAGCAGAGAGAAAAGAACAACTTTTCCTTTATATGATCATGGACTAGATTAACTCTTCCTTCTTTTTTCTTTTTAAACTATCTTGGGGATAGTTTTTTTTTATTTTCCTCATTAGAGAGCTACAAATGCCCCCACTATCTTTCTGATGGTCCGATTTGATGTTTAGAAAGAGACAACAGAAAACACACTTGATAGAAACAGTAAGAAACAAACTAATTCAAGTATTATATGATTGCATTACTGATTTCCTTCCATAAAAAGAAATGTGAACCGTAACATGAAAATGAGCAAGTTACAAAAGCTGAGCAAACATGAATAGTTCAATAAAGTCAATAAACAACAAGATTAATTGCATATAATTATACACTTATGCTCTGAAGTAATTAGGCCTAATAAAAGCAAACAAGTCACATGTAAGTGGCTATAGTTAACATACAATGCTTTTACCTATTCAAACCAGACTTATGAGTTTTCTCTGTTAGCTTTACATACCAGATATGTTGGCAGTTTTCTCCATTAGTGGAGACAAACGTCCTGTTTCAGAACTCCCAAGTCAGGAATTGGGTGCTACAGCCAGTCTTCTCTACCGGCACAGGTTGGGGACTATGGCTTGGACCACCTGCCACATGGTGGGGTGGTGATGAGGGAGACCCTGGCAAGACCCAACTAAGCTCAGAAGTAGCTAGTAAGAATACTGCTCCTGAGGGAGAAGTGCCACTCTTACACAATGTATGACATTATATCTGTCTTGGCTCTGAAAGGGAGGGAACTGCAAGAAAAAAGAAAAAAAAAAAGTATAGCAGGAGAGAAGGAACAAGGGAGAGGAGGACTGACAGGGACTTTCTAAGTGGGAGAGATGAGATGGACTTGGCCCACGGGAAGATGAAGTGTGCCCTCTTGCCTGGGACGATGAGGTGACAGGGAGGTGGCTATCCTCCATGAAGTCTGGTTGTCTAACATTCTCAGGTCAGGTGCTATATTATCTGATCACTGTGTTTCAGGTACTGCTTTTCACAAGGCAAAAACTGACTTTTGTAAATTTAGGGCTCAACATATTCAGAACGCATAGTGAGCTAGAACTCAGACACATACGACACTCATTGAAGACATCCACTACCCATCAGGACTGTCTCTAGGCCCAGCCCCTAGAACAGCAGCCTGAAGGAAAAAAAGATGTTTCTCGTAGAAAAACATGAGCCAATACACTCGCAGATACACCCTCATTTTTTTCACTGAGAGAGGTATACGGACAAGAAGGGGAAATGGAAAGCAGTATCAGCTTCATAATTTTATCAAGTGCTAACGAACTCAATGCTATAAACACAAAAATAACAGATGTATAATATGTATTCCTGAGGAACCAGACAGAAGTGGGAATCTTAATAATTCAATATCTACATTAAATTTTCAGAGACTAGCTTTATGTATGACTTTTTCTCAATGGAAAATTAGTAATATCAGTATGAAATTCTTAAGGTAGAGATCACGTGGCCCTTGTGAAAAACAGGTGAGCTTAATGCTTAAATAAGGCTCTTCTGTTTCTTCTGTAAACTAATTATATGCTCACTTAGAAACACAAAGAAACCATGGCAAAAACTCAAGATCTACATGAAAGGTAGAATATAAAAAGCTTTAAGCTACTTACATTATTACAATAAAATGCATAAAACACTCCCGAGACATAGCAGCCCAGTATTCCAATAGAAATTCCTGCATAATCTAATGCCATCCATCTCCGACAGGTTTTTTCCGACCGGTGGCAGGAAAAAAGATGATAGCCCACAGAACAAAGCATACAGACCTAAGGAAAATAGAACAAATTCTAGCAAAATGAAACAGAAATTACAGCAACTTGTGCATACTGTTCAGTGAGGTGGGTAACAGCACAGGCTTTCTAGTCCAACAGACCTGGGCCTGGATTCTAGCTCTGGCCCTTACAAGTTGGGCAAGCGATGCCATTTCTCCAAACCACATGGGTAAAATGGGGATGAGGATCACAGAGAAATTAAAGAATGACAGCTAATTTTAAGATGGAAACAATTTTTAATGAATAGCCAACTAATGGGAAAATTAAACATTACAAATGTTTTTTAAATACCAATTGAGGCTTATTTCTATCTGTGAAGGAGTAATTTACTTTTTAGAAAGTGTCTATTATAAAATAGATGCTTTTTTAAAAAAAAAAGTAGAGTTGTACGACATAAGAAATACAAGCTCAATCTACCCAATCCATTTTCCCCAGAGGTAGCCACTGATAACATCAATCATGCATCCTTCCAGATATTTTCAAGGCATATACAAATACCTATGATATATGTTCATACACTCACATTTCTTTATGCAAACAGAATCATACCATACATTCTGTTCCATGGAAACCCTGGTGGTGCAGTGGTTTAGAGCTACAGCTGCTAACCAAAAGATAGGCAGTTCAAATCCAACACATGCTCCTTGGAAACTCTATTGGGGCAGTTCTACTCTGTCTTATAGGGCTGCCATGAGTTAGAATTGATTCAATGGCATTGATTTGTTTTGCCCTTTTCACTTAAGACTTTTCATGTCTGTATGAGATTTCATTGTACAGAATTTATTTCTAAGTTTAACATGGTTTTGTTGTCCCCCCACCAAGGCTTTATACGGGTTGCCCATCGGGAGCAAAAGTGACCTCAATCAGCTGCTCTGATGATTGATACGGCTTCTACAGCTGAACTCTCTCCATCCATTAAGTACCTACTACGTACAATAATGCACTCAGGATGTGAAGATGGTAACTTTTTTTTTTTTTTTTTTTAAGTGAATACATATGATTTAAGAAGTCTTACAGGAAAACTAGTGCAGACAGCAATCAGAAAATAAAGGCGGGAGGGCAGTGGCTCTGGGGGTTTATATGTGCATTTGTTCGGGAAATGATACAAGAAAAGAAACTTCATAGAAGGGCTGTCACCTTACAAGGCTGAACTGTATTCATTAAGAAAGGTATGCACATATTTATAAAAGGGTCTGTATGGAAAGAGAGCATGGTGAGAATTCTAGAACCATTAAAGAACGTCATGTAGCCTTGTTCATGCTGTGATGATGACAAACCCTATACATCAGGGAGTTTTAACTTCGACACGGACTGTGTGTGTGACTCCTGAAGATATCAGGTGCACCCTTTACAGACACTAGAAGATGGGCTAAAAGAGCTGAGAAAGGACGGAGAAGGTTAGATGAGTAGCCCTGGGGAGCAGTGACAAGGGCCAATTCAAGCCACTGGCAGTGGGGGTGGAGAAAATGGACTAGATAAGCAATATGAGGTAGGTCAAGTTGATATATGCTTTGTAAACAACAGCTAAGGCAATGAAATGTTCATCTAAGTGTTCTAAGTTGTCGTTAGGTGCCACTGAGTCAGTTCTGACTCACAGTGACCCTGTGTATAACAAAACCACATGCTGCCCGGCCCTATGCCACCCTCAATATCGACTGCTGCTAGGTTTGGGCCCGCTGTGGCGGGCACTGTGTCAGTCCATCTTACTGAACATTTTCTTTTTCTCTGACCTTCTACTTAACGAGCACGGTGTCATTCTCCAGGGACTGGTCTCTCCTAATAACTTTTTAATACTTTAAAGAGCTCTTTTGCAGCAGATTTGCCTAAAACTGTACATCACTGAATGAACTAATCTTCCTTGGAAGAAGTATAATCAGAACGCTCCTTAGAAGACTATGTCTCACATACTTTGGACATGTTGTCAGGAGGGACTGGTTCCTGGAGAAGGACATCATGCCTGGTAAAGCAGACAACATCAGCAAAAAGAAAGGAAGACCGTCAATGAGCTGGACTGACACAGTGGCTGCAATAGCGGGCTCAGGCACAGCAACAACGTGAGGCTGGGGCAGGACTAGACAGTGTTTGGTTCTGCTGTGCACAGGGTTGCTGTGAGTAGGAGTCAACTCAACAGCCGCAACAACAAGTACATCATTTGCTTTCTTCCCTGTGCAGTGGTCTTGGTAGTTACACAAACCTAACCAATTCCCTTGGAGTCAATATAAATATTTCATAATAATGTATTTAATTCTAACTTTATTTCTTCATTACTGTTTAAAATCCTTCTTTGCCTGCAGCTTCTTGGCTACTAGACTACAAGTCATGGTTTACTGACTCATTTAAACTCTAAGAATTCTAGTTATCTCCTTCTCTGATTATTCTTGAGATTAAATATACTAAGTCAGGAGAATATCAAGGTGCATATTCTCAGAGACAGGGAAAGACAGCATTGTCATAATGACGAATGACACAAGAGCAGTTCACAAAACAGCAAGGAGAGACGATCATACCAGAGGTCAGTGATAGGTAAGCAGGCAGGCAGCCACAGACACACAAAGGTCTGAAAGAATTCTAACCCAAACATAAAAAGCAGTTACCGCTGAGAAATGAAATGTCAAGCGATGCTTATATTTCTATATACCTTTTTCTTTGCTTGAATTTCTACAAAAACCATGGTATTAAAGTGAAAGTAAAGGTAATAGTGTGAGGGAAGTAAAAACCTTGGGTTTTTAAAATGTTAACTTATAACAAGCATGCACTGTTTAAAAGGTGGTATGTTGTTAGACAGAGTTCCTTAAAAAATGACTGAAAAAAATAAGCTTCAGTTATCTGAAAAGTTTACTTATGCGGAATATCTTACTCTATCTGTGGACAGATAATTACAGTATTATTCACATCTGACACTCCAGCAACTTGGCATCACATAGTTGTGATCTGCCCCCTGCCCATCTCTCTAGCCTCCTCTTTTTCTACACTCCTAGGATCCAACCACAGAGACTCAAACTTAAAACCACTCAAAGTGCTAAGTTATCTCTTGCTTCTGAGTCTTTATGTAAACTGGTTTTTCTGCTTACATGCCCTATCTCACTCTTTTCTACCTGGTGGACTTGATCTTTATGACGTTGGTTTTCTTTGGCACTGTAGCCCAGGTGCACAGCATAGTGACTAGGTATGTATAGGGGGTTCAGAAAACTTCTGCAGAACAGACTATAAATGAACTGAATGTAAGGAAATAAATTCTTGGTCTCCCCTTCTTTTCCGAGCCTCTTATATTTTGTTCTTATACAAGTACCTCTAAAAAGGTTCGAAGCCTTGAAAGGTTTGAAACCCCTAAAATAACATCCTACTATCCACACTGTACTCTGTTAATCCTGTTAGCAGACAAGCACAGGCTATGGGTAGTCCCTGACTTATGATGAGGTTCTGCTCTGACAACTCTGTTGTCAGTCAGTTCTGACATACGTCAAATAACTTGGTTTTTTTTTTCAGTTTTAGTTTTCATTATTATTGCCTTTTTTGTCAGTATCTTTGTAAATCCAGCAGTGTTTTCAACAGGAAATGATAAAACAGAACATTTTTTGAGAGAACACTGGAGGATGATAACATCAGCAAATTGCACACCTGAAGTACGTAACTGCTAAGCTGTATACAGAACAAGAAAATTAGTTCACTGTAACTTGAATATGTTGTTAAGTTGGGGACTAAAAAACCCAAACCAAACCTACAGCCATAGAGTTTGGATCTGACTCATAGTGACCTCAGAGGTCAGAGTACAATTGTCTCATAGAGTTTCCAAGAAGCGCCTGGTGGATTTGAACTGCTGACATTTTGGGGACTATCTATATCCTAAACAAATAGGAGAGAAAAAAAAGTTGTTAAAAAGTTGAATATAAATCAATACTGATAAATATACTTAAGGTTTACTCTGTTGTCTGCTGACCTTACGAATTTGAAACAAATCAGTGGACAAGTTATAAAAATCATTTCATAAAAATAAGAGGAATGGTATTTTTAAGTCAAGAAGATGTGTCTTTATCAAGTTACACTGCATGTAACAGAAAGATCACTGCAGCAGCAGTTAGGAGAACAGTGTTTTATTGTCCTGCTGAGCATTCCTGGGCAAGTCACTGTAACATTCTGGGTTTGTTCCTTCATTAGAAGTTATAATTATTTCCTATTTTTAGCTTCTCAGCCCAATGCTCCCTTAGGCCAGAATGGAATAAAAATGTAGACCCTGAACTAACATCAGCTTTGTTGTAAGGAAAAAGGGATAAAAAGAAAGGAAAACATGGGCTTCTCAAAGTGTACAATACACATATAACTGATGGTATAAACCAGTTTTTGCATTTATGAATATTATTAAGAGTGTTTTTGTCTATGCTTGGACACCCTGGTGGCACAGCAGTTAAGTGCTACATCTGCTAACCTAAAAGTCAAGCAGTCCAAATCCACCAGGTACCCCTTGACAACTATGGAGCAATTCTACTCTGTCCTATAGGGTCACTATGTGTTGCAACCGACTCGATGGCAGTGGGTTTTTGGTTTGGTTTGGCTTATGATAAGACTCTGAAAATTTACCTATAAAGAAACAGATTCATTTCCATCATGAAACTGGAGATAGAAACAAAGAGATGTTTTTGGCTCTTATCAGGACAGAAATTAAAACTGAGAAAATATTACACAGTATTATGTCTCAGGAAGAAATTTAAAATAATATGCCAGAAACTAGAATTAAAACAGAGGGGAAGGGAAATTTTTTTGTGCTTCTTGGTCATATGAATCTAAAATTGTAACACGAGTGATGCTAATAAAAGAAGTTAAGTGACGAAGTAAGTGAAGCTATGAAGGAAGGTCTGAACTAAAACGAAAATAATAAAAACAACACCAGCTGCAGCTGATTTACAGGCTGTCCCTACCCCCAAAATGAGCAGTAATAGCCAACTGCAGGGTCTGCTGGTCTGTGTTTGGAGAAAGAGGGAAGATGGCTTTTTCTTTTCATTTTTGAGTTTCTCTGCATTTTTAAATTTTTCTAAAATATTCTCTTAAAATATGTCAACATTTGTTTTCTTCTTTATAATTATCCTTTTGAAAATTAATTTAATGTCATTTTTAAAGACAGTTTACAGAATACATTTTAACGGTACTTAGTAATGAACTTGTAATGGCCCCATAGTTGTCTGTAAGCTGGAATTAACTTGACAGGCATTCAGTTTGTTTTTTTTTTTTTTTAGTTAGCAATGAAAGAGGAGCCCTGGTGATGCAGTGGTTAAAAGCTACCACTGCTAACCAAAAAGTCAACAGTTTGTGTCCATGAGGTGCTCCCTAGAAACCCTATGGGGCAGCTCTACTCTGCAGGGTCACTACGAGTCAGAAGTGACTCAAAGGCAATGCGTAATGAAAGTGAAGGAACTAACAAACAGGCGGCAGAGGGGAAGAGAAACTGAAAGTTTCTGAAAGCAGCGGAGTATAAAAGGATCAAAGAGAGCCTGAAATCAACATTAAAAGAATAAAAGATCAATACTAGTGAAATCAACTGTTAAAAAAGATGATACAGAAACAAAAACCCACTGCCACTGAGTAGAGTCTGACTCACAGTGACCCTACAGAATAGAGCAGAACAGACCCACAGGATTTCCAAGGCTGTAAATTTTTAGGGAAGCAAACATCAGCACCTTTGTCCCACGGAGCAGGCTGGTAGGGCCGAACCACTGACCTTTCAGTGAGCAGCCCAGTGCTTAGTCACTGAGCCATCAAGGCTTCTCATACAGAAACAAATACAAAAATCAGACATACTATAAACAGGGTAAAGATGTGCAATCTTCCCAAGCAAGTTTTAAGTAGATACTAATGCTCTACTTGAGTCAAATACAGCATAATCGGAGATTTATATCCCTGTGTTAATTTGAAAGCAAAGATATCAATAAAGGTAAGGACAAAAAGAAATGTTCTCCATCTCTGAAACTTACTAGATTTCAAATGTATTTTCTTAACAACATATGCACATAACTCTCATAATCACACTTTGTGCTTATATTATGAAACAGAGTAAACTGACCTACATACTACTTTAGAAGCTCTTTAAAGCTCTGTAAAGGTGGGCCTGAAGTGAGGTTACTTGCTCAGTTTGCTCCTACTAAAGTTCTCTTGGCCAGTAACAGTGTCTATGAAATGACTTACCTGGAAGCAGAAAAGACAAATAGAACAAATTACAAAATCTTCTCTGGATGCACTTGCTGACGGTAACACAGATGTCATGTCATATATTCCCAACGTGAAGAAGAGAAAGAAACCCAGCAAATGACTCCAGATATTTACCGTCTCATTGGATAAAATAAACAAACTAGAAAATAAACAAACATACAGTTTAGATTCATATTGGCTCGCTCAGTGTCTGCATTCAAAAGTTAGGGACAATCTTACTGGTTATCTAAGTCCTTAACCTCATTTTTGCCTTTCAAACTTTGATGGCTGTATCATTTAATTAATGTTAAGTTTTTCCACATCTCCACCAATCTTGGGACATCACAGCTTTTATCTACTCACCTCTATTGCCATATTTACCACTTGCTCTCCCATATTTATTTACATATAAATTCCATTTCATCCTCCAGCTCTCAATTCCCTGACCATTCTTCTTTATGATACCACTCTTCCAAGACAGTGCCCTGCTCGGAGTACACGCTAAACGGCCTCAGAACTGAATGTGGTTATTAAAACTACATGTTAGCTAGCACACTTTTTCTGTGACTTGTATCTGAAAACTTGGCTCAGTACAAGATAAGGCACAAATTAAAATTATTGTTATTGTTGTTGGCTATGTTCCAGTGGAGTCCAACTCATGGTGACACTCTATGCGCCAAGCAGAGCCTCTCAAGCAAGTTTCCAAGGCTGTGGCCTTTTGGAAGCAAATCATCAGGCCTCTGGGTAGGTTTGAACCACCCACCTTTTTGGTTAGTAGTTGAGGACTTCACCATGTGTGCTATGCAGGGTCTCCTAAAAGTCCTTCTTTAGTACTCAATAAATGCAAATGTCAAGCAGTCAGAGGCTCACTGTCCTTCTGCTCCTGTTTGGCCATGAATTAGCTCCATGGTTTTCAGTGTCATTTAACGTCTCCATCTATAAAGTGAAGAACTGCCTCAGTACTGTCACAAATCCCTTCCAGCTCTAAAAATCCTTAATTTTGTGAAGTAGTTCTCCAATTACAGGTAGGAATCATCTGCTTATCAGAAAGCAACATGATTAAAGATACAAATTCTCTTACAAAATCTCTTTTGCTTAAACTAAGGCCTTCTACTTTCACTAATTCAGGGGTCCTCATTTGTAGGTGTCAACTGATAATCCTACGGACTAAATTTGCAGCAGTTGCCATGGTGCTCCCATTTTTCTCTCTTATACAAATCATGCATGACAGGGCCTCAACCTATCAAATGATCACTAAGAATAAAGTGAATCTTGCATCATTAAATTTCAGGCTTTATTTCAAGCATTAAGCATATAAGAACTACTTATAATGAGGAGGATCCTGGTGGCTCTCTGGTTAAGATCTCAGATGCTAACCAAAAGACTGGCAGTTCTCATTCCCTAGCTGTTCCCTGGAAACCCGACTGGCCAGTTCTACACTATTATGGTTACTATCAGTTGGAAATAGACTTGACAGCAAGAGGTTTTTATAATGAGTTTGAGGGAGACTGCAAGAATGTGCTGGAAAAGATCTAACTATAGGACTACACTTTGTCTATTGACCAGAACTTTGTATTACGTGAAACTGAGTCTAACCAGATTAACTGAACTGAGACGCAAAATCTTTGCATATTCCTTCCAACTAAATAAGAGTATTTCTTTTCTACAAAACCTCCCACTTACAACCAGAATCTGTACTGGTCACTCCTGACAGCTACAGGTAGAGAGGGCAAAGGACAGACCAGGAAAAGATCAAGCTTATGGGAAGAGTATTTGCAAGAATGCTCCCACAGAAGATCTACTCGGATTCTAGGAGAAATGAGGTCCTATACTGTGTTCACTTTTAAAAATCAACAATTGTCTTTCTCAAAGTTACTTGTTTAGCCTTAAAATCAATGATAATGATAGCTACCTTTTACTACATTTATTAGGCACTTTGCATACATAATCTCATTTAGCTATTACTCTAAAGCAGAGACTGTGACTGTCCTCACTTTACAAACCCAGAAAGTAAATTCAGAGAAGTTAACTTTTCCTTAAGGTCTCACTGCTAATAAGTGGCAGTTCTGGATACTAAGCTTCATTGACTCAATAGCCCAAACTAAAGCATTCTACTTCCCACTCCATGAGATTTGAGTGCTGTCATCAGAGGACCACAGCTACACTGGCATAAAATATTTAAGGAAATTCACTGCCTGTTGTATCCCTGTGGCCCTCTGCAGGGCCCAGCTGTGACTGCCTATGTAATTACCGATGCCTGGAAGCATCTCGGAAGCCCTGGTGGTGTAGTGGGTTACGTGCTACCACTGCTAACCGCAAGGTCGGCAGTTCAAATCCACCAGGTGCTTCTTGAATACTCTGGGGGTCAGTTCTACCCTGGCCCCTAAGGTCGCCCTCCGAATCGACAGCACTTGGCTTGGGAGGCATTTGGTGCAAAGTAGCAGTTGCATTCCAATTGTGAAGTCCTGTCACTATGAGTGGAGTAGTGGTTAAGTGCTACATCTGGTAACTAGAAGGTCAGCAGTTCAAATCCACGAGGCACTCCTCGAAAACCATGGGGCAGTTCTGCTCTGTCTATAGGGTTGCTATAAGTTGGAACTGACTTGATGCCAGTGGGTTTAGTTTGTTTGGTTTGGTCACTATGAGCAGGAATCAACTCGATGATACTATGTTTGGTTTTTGGTTTGGCTGGTCTTCTGGAAACCCTGTTGGTTACATGCTAGTCTGCTAACCATAAAGATCAGCAGTTCGAATCCACCAGGCAGTCCTTGGAAATTCTATGGAGTAGTTCTACTTTGTCCATTAGGGTTGCTACGAGTCAGCATTGACTCAACAGCAGTGTGTTTGGGTGGGTAGGTCATCCAGTCAAATTAAGTAGTGAGTGACATCACCTTGTGACCATAAGTTACTGAAACACTTTCAAAGCTGGGAGAAGAGAACTGAAGAAAGACCACGTTCAAAGGGAGACACAGAACTAGATAAGTCGTTGCTGCTTGAGCAATATAACAAACCCATATTCCAGTTCTGGGGTTTGCCAGTACACCGATCTGGAGCTAACCAACACTTGCTTCTTAATTCTAAGTGAGGTGCTATATTTCAGTATATACAGTTATTTTTGATAGGATCAGAACACTCATTTTTCCAGTGTTTTAAACAGAAGCTTTCCAGAGATTCTTGGTTTTAAAAGTTTTCGGCGAATATAAAAGTCTTTTTCAGACATGTTTCTGTAGTGCATAGGTCAGATTAAGTGCTCTGTTAAGCTCACCTACACAGCAATTATCACAATGGTGATTATATAATAGTATAATTATCTCTTTAATATCTGTCATCCAGGCTAGATGTAGCACAACTTCCTGATACCAAGGGTCATGTCTGCTGTTCTCCTCAGGACCTGGTACACTGCCTGGCACCTAGCTGGGTCACAAGAATTTCGTGAAAGAACAAATTAGGGTTCTAGGCAGATATACATGTATGTATGTATGTATCCGACTCGACGGCACTTGGCTTGGCATGTGTACACACAACATACACATATACATATAAAATATACGGACTTGTTTCCAATTATGCAGATCTTTATCTGGCGCAAAGCACCTGAATTCCCACAGACCTGCTCTAAGAAGAGACAAAGCTTAGGAACACACAGAGGCAAGTTGTTAAGCCACTGTCAGCCTGGTCAATTCCAACATGTATCCCAATAAGCACCACATGGGATAAAGAACCTAAATGCCTTGTGTAAACAGCAAAACGCCATCGAGCTGGTAATGATCCTCATTGTTACTATAATATTACTACGTGCATCAAGCAGCTGGCATGGATAATGAGAAGGGCGAGGCGGCGGGAAGGCATGCCAAGGAAGGGCTAGCGAGGAAGCGACAGGCACGGCGACGAGCGGGTCAAGAGGCAGGGAGACGAGACAAAAAGGTTGTAGGTGTGGAGGTGCCGCCGGCGCGCCCCCTGCGCCGCCCGAGGAGGGCGCCAGACTGTACCTTTTAATACACAGCCTGGAGGGCAGGTAGGCCCGGTAGCCGTCGGTGATGTACGGATTGTCCTTGAGGGACACGGGGATCTGCTCGTAGGTGTAGAGACGGATGCCGCGGGGCACCAGCACCGGCCAGTACTGGTAGCTGCCCAGTTCGATGTAATGCGCGCTCTTCAGCAGCTTCTGATGCATCGTTCCCCGCCGCCGCTCCCCACGAGGGGAGATCCTCCAGGCCCCGCCTCCCCGGGGAGGGGGCTTCTCCGCCGGAGCCCCCGCCCCGGAGCCCGCGGACGCGGCCTGAGGTCCGACCGCCCCGCCGCTGTCCAGGCCCGGCTCGGCGCACCCACCGCCTCGCGTCAGCACCGCCCTCTCTGACGTCAGCACGCCGCGGCGGGCCCCGCCCCCAGGCCTGTGTCGGGCTGGCGGAGCTCGGCGGTGCGCAGAAGCCGAAGCGCGAGGGTTGCGGCTCCTTTTGCGGGTTATTATGGCTCCAGCTCCGCAGGGTCGCGGCTCGCTGGGCCCCTCCTCGCCGGTGAGAAGAGCGCAACTGAAAAAGTGGGCGCTCCCCACCCAGTTTTAATTAGAAACAGTAGTTTATTTTTGAAAACTCAAGGCGAAAGAAGCTAACAGGAAAAATGATAGCGCTGATTCTGTACTGGTTAATAAATGTTTGGAATCACACAAACTTGTTTGCAGCAGGGACATGTGAAGTTGTTTATGCTAAGGCCACTGAGTGGCACAGACTTTTTTGCACCATTATTAACTGGGTGGTAGTTTATCAAATGGCGATCTATTTCCTTTAAGACGAACAAACGACCAAAACCCTTTGCTCTGATTCCAGCTTACGGTGATCCCATACGTAGAACTGCTCTATAGGATTTTCATGATTTCCTTCTTTGTAGAAGCATGTCACCTGGCCTTTCTTCCTTTCAACCAGAAGTAGCTGGGTTGGTTTAATTGCCAACATTCAGGTTGGAAGCTAATGTCAAATCGCTAAAGTTACTCAGAGGCCTAACGCAGTTCTACTTCGAAACCATGTGTGGTGCCCTGTGTTGGAAATGACTGTTTTGGCAGTGCCTGAGCTGGTTCTTAGGAGTGTTTGGAAATAGCGGGTCCCTAATGCACATACAACATTTGCCAAAATATTGGAACTTGAAAGTCGAGACACATTTAAAACACAAACATTTCGTTGTATGGTCTCTGACTACAATAGAATTAAACTAGGAATAAACAAGTAGGTAATTCAAAATTTCCAGTTAAACCGATGAAGAAATCACAGTGAGAATGAGAAAATCTGCTGAACTAAATGAGAATACAGAGAGCATATCAAAACCTGTAGCGTGCCGTAGGAAAAGTCACAGCTTTCTTTCGGCTGTGAATTGTGATTCAAATACTTACTGATAATGTCAACAGGGCAAAGGTAACAGGTATTTATACTTATGAAGTCCAGCCCACTGTTTTATCACCGCAAAAACCAAACCTGAGACTATTCTGACTCATAGCTACCCTATAGGACAGAGGAAACGTGCCCCCATAGGGTTTTCAAGGAGCGGCTTGTGAATTAGAACTGCCAACCTTTTGGTTAGCAGCTGAACTTGTAACCACCATGCCACCATGGCTCCAGTGAAATATTGTTTATTTATTATTATTAAATTAGTAACAGGTGGCATAGACAGTTATGTACTTGACTGCTAGGTGAAAGGTTCTAACCCACCCAAAAGCATCTCAGAAGACAGGCTTGGCAATCTCCTGAAAGGTCACTACCTTGAAACACCTCCGGAGCAGTTCTAGTCTTCACATGTGGGGCCACCATGAGTTGGAATTGGCTTGATTTGACAGCAGCTGACTTGGTATTGGTGTACTTAGAATAGAACTCTGAGAAAACAAAACATGGGGCTTAATTTTGTGAGAAGTAAGGAGGATCATGCAAAGTTCCCAGCACAAAGTATTCATAAAGGAGAGCAGATGATGATCTGAAAAGAGAGGTAGGAGACAGTGAAAAGAAAGTAGGAGAATCCAGTAAAGTCCAGCAAGATCAGCAGACCATATACTTTTCAAGGAGAAGGGATGTATTTGATTCACTATTGTATCACAGGCTAAATGCCTGGCACACAGTAGGTGCACAGCAAATGTTTCTTGAACAGATGGAGGAATGTGTGATCTGAAATGGGGACTGATGTCTCTTCTGAAAGGGGAGGTAGAAGAGCTCCCCAAATGGAATTTGCATACCTGACTATGTATGCCTGAGCCAGGCCTTGTTGAAGATTATAAAGCTATGGAATGGGTGTGGGAGGTTGTGGAATTTCCTTTTCAAAGTCTTTCGAAATAGAATTAGATTCTTATCTGTCTGGAAGGGTTCCTATGAAAAACAGGAAAATGATCTGAATATAGCCTCCAGCCCTTTCTTCCTTTGCTTTTTTTTTTTTAAGAACTGCAATGCAAAAGCATAAAACCACCACCAGCACCTAACCAAACCAAAAACCAACCAACCAAACAAACAAACAAAAAAACCCACTGCCATCGAGTTGCTTCTAACTCATGGTGATCCTATAGAGCAGAGTAGAACTGCCTCATAGAGTTTTCGAGGAGTACCTGGTAAATTTGAACTGCTGACCTTTTTGTTAACAGATACTTAACAACTACACCGCTCGAGTTTCCCCACTAACACCTAAGCAACAATAATTTGTTGAGAGCTTATGCTGTTCAGGCAATTTGCTAAGTGTGTAACAGGTTTGTTCCAACCCTATACATAGGTGCAATTAACATCATCTCTTTGCAGATGAGATAGAAGTGAAGCAACTCGCCCTGTGTTGTCAGTGCACAGAAAAATTACTTCTGAGAATTTGGCATAGTGGTTAAGGGCTATGCCTCCTAACCAAAAGGTCAGCTGTTCAAATCCTCCAGGTGCTCCTTGGAAACTCTATAGGGCAGTTCTACTCCGACCTATAGGGTGCCATGAGTCTGAATCAACAGGATGGATGGCAGTTGGTTTGGTTTGGGTTGTGGTGGATTTCACTCTGTAGTTGCACGGAGCTCCTGCAGATGTCACTCGTCTCCTATAGAATGTTAGCTATAGTGTGCTTGACCTCTGCTTACACGAACATAGGACTGAGAAACAAGTGATTTTAAAGATTGGTGCACCATAGTTTAAAACAACAAAAAGTACCTGAATTAAAGGTCCTAGAAATAAAAAAGCCATACTGTTCGAAAGTTAGCTTTAAAGAGTTTTTAAACAGTAGAAAATCCAGGGACTAAGTCCACGTACTTTTTGAATGGCTTTGTAGTTATACCTTTACCTTTAGTATAAAGGAATGTAATTTGAAGCTCTCTTTTACTCAGGAAAATGGAAACAAGGCACGGGTTTTGATAAACAAGCTTCAGCTCAGAAGATGAAAATCTTCTCCCCACCTCCAGGCTTCATTTTGAACTATGCTGTCTACCTCTGTGTGGACTTATTTTCCCTCTTTCAGGGTTAATCGTTGTAGGATGACCGTTCAGAGCTTGGGGAAGTGAATATTTAGTCAAATCTGACTGTTTCTGTGAGAAAACACAGTGTATCAGTCCTGCCTCTTCCTGGGCCTCAACTTTTTCTTCATCTCGATGATACTGGTCAAGTGCTACAGCAGCTAACCAAAACATCAGCAGTTCAAATCCACCAGGCACTCTTTGGAAATGGCATGGGGCATTTCTACTCTGTCACACAGGGTTGCTATAAGTCAGCAGTGACTTGATGGCAGCAGGTTTATGCGGCCAGAGCCACTGTTGAGAGTGGAAACATTCTGGGAATTAATAACATTGCTAGAAATACTGGTTTCTTTATCACCAGACTGTAGTGTGCTCTCTTGAAATACATGTTGGAATCCTAACCCTATACCTGTGGATGTAATCCCATTTGGGAGTAGAGTTTCTTTGTTATGTTCATGAGGCCACAAAAGCTGAGACAAAGATCTTCCGTCAAAGTGACAGGGAGAGGTGGTGTCCTGAATTCAAGCTTATAGCCTTCTAAACAGAGAGAAAACAAAATGTCTTGTGGTGTTTCTGTTATAGCAGCTCTAGAAAACTAAGACACTATCTCATGGTATTTACAAAAAGACTCTTTCTGGCTTCATCAGCTTTCTATATGCTGCTGGGCAAATGTGCACATTTTTAGCCTTGCAGGTGCCTCTGGTAAATCACTGTATCACATCCAGTAACAGTATCTGGTTTTCTGGTACATTTTAGGAGCCCTGGTAGTGTAATGGAAACCCCAGTGGTATAGTGGCTAAGTGTTTTGTCTGCCAGCTTCTGCTCTGACCTATATGGTCACTCTCAGTTGGAATTGACTTGATGGCAGTGGCTAGTGGCTGGTGGTATGATAGATAAGAACTTGACTGCAAACCAAAAAGTTGGCAGTTCAAATGAACCAGTCACTCCTTGGAAAACTATGGGATGGTTCTACTGTCTCCTGTAGAGTCACTATGAGTCAGAATTGACTCAACAGCAATGGATTTGGTTTTTAATGGGTCTTTGAAACACTTAGGGTTTCATATCTAAGACCTATAGAATTTTTACTTTCATGAAGCTACTTGACACAGCTCTATAGTGAGTTCAATAGTGTAACTACATGCCACCAAAAAAAAAAAAAGTCCTAACCTCCAGCACCCGTGAATGTGATATTGTTTGGAAAAAGGGTCTTTGCAGATATAATTAAGGATCTCTGTATGAGGTCATTCTGGATTAGGATAGGGTCTACATTCAGTGACAGTTGTCCTTATATTAGAAAAGGATACGGAGGCAGTATGAAGATGGAAGGAGAGATTAGAGAGATGTGTCTACAAGCCAGGGATGTCAGGGATTGTTGGCAGCCACCAGAAGCTATGGGAGAGGCCTGGAATGGACTTTCCCTCAGAATCTCCAGAAGAAACCAAGACTACTCACACCTTGATTTCAGACTTTAGCTACTAGAACTATTGCCGAGAGCCAGCCTCGGCAGGGTGTGGATTCATGAAGGGACAGGTGGTGTCGGCGAAGGAATAAGGAAATGAGACAGAGACAACCAGGGATCTGGGGAACAGCAGCCTGCTAGGGTCTGCCTTTCTTTATTTTTTATAATCAATGAGGTGATGTAATTTCACCCTGGTCTTTGGCCATGTAAGCTGTTGGCTAGTAAGAAACTGACACCTTGTGGTCTTTTTTCATGTTACTTGTCAAGGCCTTCTAGATAATGGCCCGAGGCAGGTATATTGTGGTGATAATTAACAGTGAAAACAAAGTTATGTCTTGAGCTTAATCAGCTCTATTCATGTCTCCAGGTCAAGGGTACAGAAAGAAGGGTAGACTCATCCAAAGCCAGCTGTCTCTGTGTGTTACTCCTTTGTTCTTATTCTATCTCTTCCTGTGAGGATAGTAAGCATCCACCTTCCCCCATCCTTAAGCTGTTCTAAGAAGGGTATTTCTTTAGTATTTACTCATTTGTAAAATATACCAATTATAATATACCAATTATAATAAACTTGGATGTCTATATCTAAGGGCTGTGTGGAGGGTTGTCCTTGGGAAGCTTCCCAGTGCCTTCCTGTAATCTTGTGTTTCACATGTGGAGGGGGAAGTGGAGTTGGGGGAAGCCGGTGGAGCTGGGCTGGCCTCAGTATTCCTGGGCTGTGTATGCTGTGTCAGAATTCATTAAGCCGAGGGGGTTGCAGAACCCTTCTTCTTTGATATTTGTGCCAGGAGATAAGAGGGTATTTTTGAGGAAGGTTTAATTTAGAATGCAAAATATCATCAGGGAGAGTACAGCCAAAAATATGTCAAGGGTGAGATGCCTCCGCCCGCCATCACATAGGCGTGAGACTTTGCTTACAGAGGCTTCTGTGAGTGATAGGCCTGGGCAAACTATGAGAAAATAAGTTGGTGGTGGTGTTTTTTTTTTTAGGTTGCTGAGTTTGTGGTAAAACTTGGAAAACTAGCTCTAAGACAGTACTTCTTAGACTGGGGTATGTTGCCCAAGCTGCATCTAAATCATGGGAGCATTTGTTAAGAGAAAACCAAACAAAACAAAGAAAAAGAGAGAGAGAAAAGAAAAATAGAAAACACAGAAAGCAAAATCTTATACCTACTTCTCTTCACAACCACAGAAAC
Source organism: Heterohyrax brucei (assembly GCA_028571685.1). Taxonomy (NCBI): domain Eukaryota; kingdom Metazoa; phylum Chordata; class Mammalia; order Hyracoidea; family Procaviidae; genus Heterohyrax; species Heterohyrax brucei. The sequence continues at coordinate 112,096,163 of CM053143.1, read as the reverse complement.
AGATTCTCTGGACAATTTACATTTTAACAAGAAACTACAGTGATTCTTACCCTCACTAAAGTTGGAGAACAGTTGAAACACGGTGGCCTCAGCAGCTAGCAGGTCTTTGTGCCTCAATTTGAAGCTTATGTTTGCTGCTGAGCCTCCGCTGCTGTTCTTTTCCACTAGGATGTCTTTAGTGCTTTCCAAGGTCCTGTACTGTCCATTAAAGGCTGGCCCCAGAGCCTTAACTCCCTGAGGGTGACCTGAGAATCCTGCAGAGTACGGTACATTTTAATAAAGGCCCTACTGCTGGCTTTGGGGAACCCTGCCTTCTAGCATGTTTACCCTGGATTAATCCTGGCACAGTTAGAACCACACTCTTAACCTTTGTCTCTCCTTTTTCCTTTGCCAGGCAGATCTCCCTGGCCATACCCTGTCCCTTCCATTCTTTACCTTGAAAGGGATGGACTTTCAAGATTAAATCCATTGTCCCTCCTGAGGAAAGAGGAGTCACAGACTGCCTTACTTTCAAATTTGCTTCATGTGAGTTACTTGAAGTTAGTTTTTATCTTCTTTGTATACCTCATGTAGAGTCTAATGCCTAAGACACAGTGAATGCTCAATAACTAAATGTTGATTATCTAAGGATTTTTTTTTAATCCCTATTCCCACTTGTGTTTCTGTATATTAGCATAAACTAAACATTGACAAATAAATTCCTTCAGGTTAAGGCACAAGTCTTCTTCATCTCTTAATCAGAATGTATGAACGATGCGTGCAAATATGTGTCTTTTACTTCTAAAATATTCCGATACCAATTTGAGCCACTACTATGTGGGACGCGGAGAGTAGGGAGCCATGCTTCACTTGCATTCGTGTCCCCAGTTCTTATGGGATGTGGCACATAGCAAACCAGAAAACCAAACCTACTGCTGTCAAGTTCATTTCAACTTAAGTCACCCTATAGGAAAGTACACCTGCCCCATAGAACTACTGAGGAATGACTGGCAGCTTCAAACTGCTGGCCTTTTAATCAGCTGCTGCAGCTTTTAACCACTGCTACCAGGGTTTCTCTGACACATAATAGCTCTTGCTAAATATTTGCTGAAATAAAATTCATCAAGTTACCAATGAATCACTTTAGGTACCTTATCTAGCATAGGCAGAAAAGACAGCCTTGCTTTCACATGTACAAGACTGCCAATAAGTTCATGAACTTATCCTAGAAACAGTGCTACATACCTCCCAGCTGAAAATCACTATAGTCACCTTTGAAATACTCCCCTGGGGAAGCTATACGCTGATGCCTGAGCCTAGCCCACCCTTCAAAGCAATTTTGGATCTTTTTCCGGAATGACTATCCGAGCTGTCATCATACTACTTTTGATGTCCTGAATGTAGGTCAAATGTCTCCCTTTCAATATTTTCTTTGTCTTCAGGTAAAGAAAAAGTCATTGGGGGCCAAATTCGGTGAGTAGGGAGGCTGTTCCAACACAGTTATCTGTATACTGGCTAAAAACTCTTTCATAGACAACTATACAATTAAGTTCATGAACTTGCTGCTGTGCACCATGGCCATTCCAGAAAGAGTTCCAAAATTGCTTTGAAGAGTGGGCTAGGCTCAGGCATCAGTGCATAGCTTCCCAAGCGAAAAACTTCAAAGATGACCATAGTGATATTCAGTAATGAGGTAGGTAGCACGTAGAACAACTAAGTTTGTGGAATTCATTGCCAGACTTTGTAGGTCTTGAATATTCTCCCAAACAGTTCAAAGACTTTTTTAGGTGCTGAATTACTTAGTGCTAGATGTGGGACTAGATAAAACTCAGAACTTCTCGGCATATAGGAGTCATTCAGCAGCAGAAAATATTGACGGGGATGTTCTGCTGGGTCATCCCTATGGGTCACCCCAGTGAGGGTCGTAGGTAACTTCTTACTTTTCAGAGACACCATGCAATACTCATATGTCATCCACCAAACAATTCTGCTTGCCCACCCTGTAGCTGAAGTCTAGAAGAAGTGTCTGGGAGGACTTTGGAAAAATAAAACAAAAACAAACAAGAAAGTAAACTCACTGCTGTGGAGTCGATTCCAACTCATCGCAACCCTATATGACAGACTAGAGCTATGCCACAGGGTTTCCAAGACTGTAAATCTTTATGGAAGCAGATTGTCCCATCTTTCTCTTGCAGAGTGGCTGGGGCGTTCACACCACCAACCTTTTTGGTTAACGGATGATTGCTTTATTCACTGCTTTGTAAAGATTAAAGCACATTATGTGATACTTTTAATATACCCATTACTCAACCACAGATATAAAACTATCTTTCTGAGCAGGTTGTAATGCAACATATAGTAGGTAGAGGGCAATGTTAGCACACTATATACATGAAAAAGGCAGAATTCCAGAAAAGGAGACTTGGGCAAATTTAAGGGGTCCTTTGGATATGACCGAAGGCACTTGGCTGGCTTGACTTGGAACAGACTGATGGAACATCACTGCAATAACAACAGTAACAACCATGACTACCAATATTAATGGCTATCTATTTCCAGTCAGAAGGGACCGGACTGCAGTTATTCTTGTTAAATGCCACGGAGTAGGTAAAGGTACCAACTCACAGCAACTCTATAGGTCCTAGGAGAACTGCCTCATAGAGTTTCTCAGGAGCACCTGGGGGATTTGAACTGCAGCCTTCTTGGTTCACAGCCATAGCACTGAACCACTACATCACTAGAGTTTCTGGCCTGCAGTGGGTTTGGCCTTTTTGGTTTGTTTCATGGCTGATGTGTATCAGCATAGATTCTTTGAACCCAAACCTTCTGATTTTTAGTTTGATGCATTTTCTGTTGTATTATGGTATAACTTCTTTCAATAGTTTTTTCTTTGTTTATTTAAAATAGTCACCTTTTTTATGGCTTATAAGAATAACATCCTTATAAATATTAAAACTTAGAGACATGGATGTTTAAGAAGGTAAAAAATTTTCCTTATTCCAACTTCTTCCTAGATACAAATAATGTTAAAATGTCAATGTATATTCTTACAATTTTTCATATGTGTGAACTTATATTTTTAAGAGAAATATACTATAAAATCAAAAAACAAGCCCACTGCTGTCAAGTTGATTCTGATTCATAACAACCCTACACACAGAGCAGAACTGCCCCCATAGAGTTTCCAAGGAGCACCTGGTGGATTTGAACCACCAACCTTCTGGTTAGCAGCCATAGCACTTAACCACTGTGCCTCCAGGGTTTCCTGAAACATATCATGGATATTATTTTTCCCCTTTAAAGTTTTATGGAGAGTGGGCTTGGACTTGTTCAATGCATTATCTGGACTGATACGTTAATTCTATGCTCAGCTTTTTTAGATTGTTTTATGTGAGCTACTTTTAAATTTTGGTCTTGTACCTTCTAAGAATTGCTTTTCCTGTATTCTTTCCACATTGGCAGCATTGTGATTTCAGTCCTTTTAATTTTTAACACATGGTGCGATTCAAATCATTGAGTCTTAGCATCTGTCAGTGATAAGATCATTCTTTTTAGTGGTGTAAGGATGGTTGCCAATAATGTAGCAGAATTTGGTTTTTCATTGTTATGTTATTAATGACGGCAAAAGGGAACTTATGGCTAATACACTTATTTTTCTACTTAAGCTTCATTTAGTTTCCTGAAATCTCTTTTAAGTTTCCACACAAAATTAAAACCTGGGGGATCATAGATTTTCCAAACAAGACTTTTCTTTTTCCCCATTCCTAAAATTTATATTCTGAGTCATTTATACAAATTCAGATACAAATAAACATCATCGAGTCCTGTGCACTTTGCCTGGCAGTGTTGGATTCTGTTATATACGAGGTGTCCATGAGGTGGAGCCAACTCTGTGGCAACTTACAGCAACTAACAAGACTGTCCTCCGCCTTGACACGTGGAGTGCTCCTGCTGCTATTATAACGGAGTAGGACAGTCTGGGGCGGCAGTGGATGAGACGCCTAAGTGTCTAGTAAAGCTTATTTTAAGAGTAGCCTTGCAAAGGGTAGTATTTGTTTCGTGTATACTGTTCCTGGTGTTGCTGATTAAAGGATCTGGTTCTTTCCTTTGAACACTTTTTTCTTTTTTGTTTTGCCTTTGCATATAACTTCTATTTGTATTTCTTCTAACTTTGATTTTGGTGTGTGTTTCTAATCTACCTATCTACATTTTGATGTACCCTATATCGATACAGTGGTATTACAAACCCGCGTGCTATCTCCCTAAGTGGCACAAATGGTTTGTGATTAAATGTTGACCTAAAGATTGGTGATTCGAATCCACCCAACACTACAGATGAAAAGTCGAGCAATGTGCTTTTGTAAGGGTTCTAGACAAGAAAACCCTATGTAGCAGTTCTATGCTGTAGCACATAGAACTCGTGAGTCAGAATCAAGTGTTTTTTATTGGCACAGTAATAATTGACAGTAATTATAGATTTATACTATACCTTATAATGTTGGATACATGTTTTTGACATTTTTCCTCATGGTGGTCCACAATAAAAAATATTTGAGACTACTGTATGATATCACGAATCTTTCCACGGCATAGGTATTTCTGTTCTTGATATCTCTAATTGCTTAGCACAATGCCTGGCCTGTTACAGATATTGTTAGGTGGCTGGCAATCTTCCTGGAGGGATGGGTAAATGAGTAAGCTATGTGGTTATGTTTCTCCTTATTAGAAAGAGATTGTCTTGAGCTACTATTTAGTAAATACTCAGTGTCCTAAGGGCACAACTAGACTGTGGTAACTAATCTGAATGTTATTTTTTGAATATTGTTAAAAAATTGATTCAGTTTGCCACATTTTTTAGGAATCATCAGATCAGTGGCTTACCACAAAAATGGAGAACACGACTGAGAAATTTTACACCACTGCTTCCAAAAGGTCATGAGTTTTATGCAGTGTAACAGTCTCATCCAGGGTTTAGCAGATGGCATGAGCTATAGAAATCCTCAAAGTTTAGATAGATTTCTTTATAATTCTTCTTCCTTAGGTGTAGAAGTTACATGATCAGAACAGTATAATCAGAATGAAGTAAGAGGAAAAGAAAAATTGTAAAAAGATTTCTGGGGCTCATTCGGTTAAAATGTTTTTTTCTTAGTTTATTTTTATCGTGATTAAGTGAAAGTTTACAATCCAAGTCAATTTACCATATAAACCCCGAACACACACCTCTGTGCACCTATATGCTCGCCTCAGTTTGTGAGCACACTCCTCCTTTGCACCACATACTTCTGGTAGCCACGCAACCAACACTTGTCACCTCCTCTCCACCCTTTCTTTTCCCCTCTAAAGAGGAACCAGTTGGACAGCCTTGTATATATATTAAACCCAAAAGTATACACACCACTTGCATGGCTCTATGTCCCCTAGTCCAGTCCACTATTTGTCTCATTCAGTTAAAATTTTAACTTTCTTATCACAGATTGAATTCCTCCAAAAGGTATACTGAATTCCTAACCTCTATACGGACCCCTGGCAGTGTAGTGGATGGTGTGATGTCTGTTAACCAAAAGACTGGCCGTTCAAATCTACCAGGCACTCTCTGGAAACTCTGTGTGACTGTTTTATGGGTTGCTATGAGTTGGAATTGACTCGACGGCGGTGGGTTTTGGTTTTAGCCCTATACTGGTGAGTGTGACCTTGTTTTTTAATTTTCTTTCAAGATTTTTTTCAGTGAAGGAGGCCATAGTAGAGTAAAACCCCATTGCCATGAACTTGATTCTGATTCCTTGTGGCCCTGTTGGGCAGAGTAGGCATACCTCATACGGTTTCCAAGTAGTGCCTGCTGCCTTCAAATGGCCAACTTTTCAGTTGGCAGCTGTAGCTTTTAACCACTATGCCACCAGGGTTTCAATATTAGAATAGGGTGATGACCAATTCTTTCTGAGTCATGGCTTCTTAAAGAGGAAAACAGATGGAGACAGAGATAGACAAGGGAAGGCAGACTACATGTGAGGAGGCATCTGAAAGCCAAGGACACCGAGAGATGCCTGCAGCTGTGAGAGCTGAAGAGACAAGAAAGGATCTTCCCCTAGAGAAGACAGATAGTGTGGCCCTGCTGGTGTCCTGAAGGCAGACATCTAGCCTCCAGAACCGCGAGACAACAAATTTCTCCTGCCCACTTTCTGATATTTTGTTACGGTAGCCCTAGGAAACCTAGGCATCGCTAGCATCATTCTCATCCAGCTCACTGAGATGACAGCGTGGGCGCCCCCGCAGCCCTCATGGCCTCTCTCCTTTGACGCAGTCTGTCTCGCCTCACTGCCGTTCTTCATATCCGTTTTTATCACTGCATATGTCAGGGCTTAGCACATAATCTACAAACCTCAAATCAAACTGAAACCTGTTGTCGGTGAGTTTATTCCCACTTCTGATGACACCATAGGACAGAGGAGACTGTCCCATAGAGTTTCTAAGGCTGTGAGTCCTGATGGAAGCTGACTGCTGCAGCTGTCTCCCAAGGAGTGACCGGTAGGTTTGAACCACTGCCTTTCAGTTAGCAGCCAAGCACTTAATCATCATGCCACTAGGACTCCTATTAGAACACAGAGTAGGCACACAGAAATATTTATTGACCCGTTAAACTCCTCACAGTTGACTTGATTCAGACCAACAGGGACCCTGTAGGACTGAGTAGGACTGTTTCGTGGGGTTTCCAAGGAGCAGCCGGTGGATTCACACTGCTGACCTCTCGGTGAGCAGTTGAGCTCTTAAACACTACACTACCAGGGCTCCAAACCCCAACACCTCTGCACAATTTGTTTTTCTGCATACCCGGATTAGCACGCCCGTGATGGTGGCGGTGGTGGCTGTGGTGCTTGCTAGGGCAAGGTGAAGAGTGCCCCAGGCTCCACGCTTTCTTTACTGACAGGTGGCACAGGCATTTTGAGTCTGCTCAGTGCTACCAAGTCTGCCCAGTCTGATTGTGGAATGGTGATGTTTTCTTCTTCTACGTTATGCTCTTCCTTTCTGCAAATAAATAGAGATAAGATAAATATCATTAATAAGCCCTGTGCTCTTTCTGGAGCCCGGGTGGCACATTGATTAAGAGCTCAGCTGCTAACTGAAAGGTTGGTAGTTTAGTTGACCAGCCACTCCTTGGAAACCCTATGGGCAGTTCTACTCTGTCCTGAAGGGTTGCTGTGAGTCACAAACTGGATCAATAGCAATAGGTTATGCTCTTTCAATTAGAATTTCCCAGAGCAAACTCAGCCTGCTGCATTGTTTAGGTTCTCTTATTTTTGATTTTGTGCAACTGCTTTAGTGAAATGAATAAAAAAAAAAAAAAACAGAAGAAAATTTAACTGCTATAAATATAAGCATATTGTGGGGTTCACCTATGTGCTATATGAATGTTTATTTTTGTTGATAAGACCCTGTTACCACTTTGCTCTTCTCTTTTTTTGCCTTGCTCAAAATAAATACACATTATACACGAATAATCTTTCTTAGGTTTATTATTCTGATATTCCTGACCAGATTTACAAGATAAGAAATATACCTTGAAGCTGAACAGTTTTTACTAGCAAGTGAGGTGAACATCATTTATGCTAGCTTCTCTTAAACATTAACTGTTAGTTTTTCCCCCAAAATTTTACCTATCAATGATGTGTACCTGATTTTCCTTTTCAGTGGATGGTTTGGCACCTGTTGAAGAATGTGTAATATATCATGGACTGCCAGAAGAACAAGTATCTGTCTTGGAGGAAGGAGAGCCAGAATGCAACTAATCAGATGAGGATGGTCAGACTTCACCTGTTTTACTTTGGACCTGTTGTCAGGAGGGACCAGTCCCTGAGAAAGCACATTGTGCTTGATAAAGTAGAAAACCAAACCAAACCCACTACACTTGAGTCAGTTCTGACTCACAGAAACCCCATAGGACAGCATAGAACTGCACCATGGAGCTTCTAAGGAGGTCCTGGTAGATTTCAACTGCCGACCTTTTGTTTAGCAGCCATAGCATTTAACCAGTAGGCCTCCAGTGTTTTCCGGCAAAGTAGTGGTCAACAAAAAAGAAGAAGCCCTTAATGAGATGGATTGACAAAGTGGCTTTGAAGTGACCTCAGATGTAACTACTATTGTGAGAATGGTACAAGACTGGACAGAATTTTGTTCTATGATATAGAGAGTTGCTGTGAGTTGTAACTGACTCAACTGCACCTAGCAACAACAACAACATGACATAGCTGTCTTTTATGCTAAAAGTAGAATCTGTATTTTCTTCAGAACTATAGTAGTGATTGTCACTCAGGATCTAGAACATATGCTTTCTAGCCATTACTGACACGGTTGCACTTTTTTTTTTTAATATCCTTATGTTTGGATCTGTGATTGGTACAAACTCTAAGCCACAAACTCAGCTGGGAAAAAGACACAACTTTATTTTTTTATTCTTTTTTTACTTCTACTGGAACACATTTTAAGATGTGAGCAGCAGAAAATTATTTTGCATCAATTTAAGGAGTCCCTTGTCTATCTCTGCTATCGCCTTTAGCAGCAGCAAGATGTAATGTGGGAGAGGAGGTCAATGTCACCAAGCCCTTAATGCCATCCGGCTACACTGGTATCCCTGAGCTGTCCCTCACTTTGGTTCACCATCAGTGTGTCTTGCTGGTTGCAGCAGAGTTGACCTCTGTTCCCCATATTTGATCCCCTCTGCTTTGTTGTTTTCTCCATTGTTTCTAGACCACTCTTGAGTAAACCAGAATTATTCTGCTGCTCCTGTGCTGGGGTTTATATAGTCGTACCCTTTAGCTGGAAACCCTAATGGCATAGTGGTTAACAACTATGGCTGCTAACCAGAAGGTCACCAGTTAAAATCTACCAGGCACTCCTTGGAAACTCCAGGGGGCAGTTCTACTCTGTCCTATAGGGTCCTATAGGGTCACGATGACTCAGAATTGACTGGGTGACGATAGGCTTGGTTTGGTTATCCTGTAGCTATTTCTTCTCTGGGATATTGGCATGTCCCAGGACTTTCAAGGATAATGGATTTCAAGTTTTCTCTGCTCTTGAACCTGTCAGACCTACCTGGGGGTGTTGACATCTCTGCAGGACTTGGCCTAAGAAGCAGGTCAGGGTTTCTTGCCCTGGGATACCTTGATGCATGTTTTCATTATTTCATCTCTGACTTTGTTCCCTTCTTTCAGCCTTCATATGAAGACAGGGGGCAGAGATGAGGGAAAGTTCCTGCACACACATACTGTTTTCTCTGGAATATTTTGTCTATGTCTTAATTTTTTTGTTTCTCTAACAGCCCAGATCAGTTGTCTTCAATTAGCAGACAATTTTGCTCCCGACAGGATATTTGGCAATCTCTAGAGACATTTTGGTCACTACAGCTGGGGAAGCAGAGTGGTGCTACTGCCATCTAGTGGGCAGACACTTGTGATGCTGCTAAACATCTCACAGTGCGCAGGACAGCCGCCTTCTGTGCCTCCCTCCCCCACAAAAGAATTGCCCAGTTCAAAATGTCAGTAGGACCAAAGTTCAGATTTTCTGGCATTAACCCTTGAAACAAAGAAAAAGTTAGATTATGCTTTTTACTAGACTCCTTCCCACAAGTGTATTCCTTTGTTGAGGCAATAACCACAGAATACCTTGTGTTTTCAATAGTGGAAGAACAAAGGATGGAAACAAAACAAGCAGGGAGGGAATTGACTACTATATCAAAGTTATTCTGCCCATCCCAGAAAAGAGTACTGCCAGCCATCTGTCAGTTTGTTGGACTGTGGTGGCTTCCGTGTTGCTGTGATGCTGAAAGCTATACAACTAGTGTCTCAAACACAGCAGTGTCATTCCTAGTGGACAGGTTTCAGCTGAGCTTCCAGACCAAGGCAGGCGAGGAAGAAAGTTCTGGTGAGCTGCTTCTGAAAATCAGACAATGAAAACATTATGAATTACACCGTGACATCGTCTGACTCGCTTTCTGTGGATACATTAGGGATTAATTACTGTAGGGAAGACATGGTGTTTGGTGAAGCAGAGAACCACGGAGATAGAGTGAGATCTTTGGTGATGTTGATTGACACAACAGCTGCAATGATGGACCCACACATGCTAGTGACTGTGAGAATGACACACGACCAGGAAACGTTTTGTTTTGTTGTACATGAGACTGCCACGAACTGAGGTTGACTTGATGGCAGCTGCATATCCATCTACATGTCTATAGAAGGGTATTTCAAAATCTTTCCAAGTTTCTGTTCCAAATAAATTCTTGGCATTAAAATATAAAATAGAACATGGCAGGTATCTGGGAGTTGTGAATTGGCTAGAAAGCTATACCAGCTAATTTAGGAGAAGCAGAATTCCATTGAGAACTCCACATTTTTTGATTGATTACCTAGGAGTTTAAATGACTGCAGCTACTGCACCTTTAACTAATTCATGCCAGACTCTGAAGAGCACTGGGCTGAGAGTATGTTGTACAGATGCCAGCCTTGCTTGTCTTCTCAGCTGCTTGAATAAGTAGTTTCACCTCTCTGGGTCTTGGTTTTCTCACATGTTAAATAAAGGCTTAAACTGTATTGTCTCTGAAATGCCTTCCATTATTTATTTATACTTGTTCCCCTATGACTCAGGACCAGAAACCCTGGTGGCCTAGTGGGTTAAGTGCTACCTTTGCTAATCAAAAGGTTGGCAGTTCAAATCCGCCAGGCACTCCTTGGAAACTCTATAGGGCAGTTCTACCCTGTCTATGGGGTCACTATGAGTCGGATTCGACTTGACAGCCGTGAGTTTTTGATGACTTAGGACCAGATTGTGGACAGAAATACTTTTTAAAAAATTGTACTTTAGATCAAGATTTACGGAACACACTAGCTTCTTATTAAACAATTACTGCACATACTGTTTTGTGGCATTGGTTTCCAACTCCATGACATGTTCACATTCTCCCTTCTTAACTCTCCCTATTACCAGCTATCCCGTCCCTCCTCTCCTGCCTTCTGGTCCTTGTCCCAGGGCTGTTTAGTTTCTCTTTTTTTTTCTTTCCAATATTTTACTGTGCTTTAAGTGAAAGTTTCCAATCTAAGTCAGTTTGTTGTATGAAAACTTGCGTACACATTGCTGCATAACTCTAGCTGTCCTCCCCACCATGTGATAGCACACTCCTCCTTTCCACTCTGCATTTCCTGTGTCCATTCGGTCAGCTCCTATCCCACTCTGCCCTCTCATCTTGCCTCTGGACAGAAGCTGCCCGGTTAACCTCATGAATTCATTTAAGCCAAGAAGCACACTCTTTACCAGTATCATTGTGTGTCTTATAGTCCAGTCCCATCCTTGGCTTTGGGAATGGTATCTGTCCTAGGCTAGCAGAGTCTGGAGGCCATATCTTCCAGGGTGGACAGAAAATACTTTCTCATATACAGACCCTAAAGACACTAACATAAAATCCTCTTTTTTCATGCCCTTCTTTGGAAATATGGAGGAAAAACTGTGCACTGGAATTTGTTCTCTTCTTCCATTGGCCCGTCAATTATGGCAAAAGCCTAAGTTGCTGTAGTAAGACATCTAACAATACAGTGACTTACCAAAATGAGATAAGACCACATTTCCTAGATGCCTGTGTAATTGAGTATGAGGTGTCTCGACTCTGAGCCTGGTCCTGAAGGCAATGGGGTATGCCTCTGTTATTTATGAACTGTGTCCCCCAAGAATATGTTGAATTGCTAACACCTGTACTTGTAAATACAACTCTGTTAGGAAAGAGGGTGTTCTATTGTTATGTTAATGAGGCCATACTAGTGTAGCCTAAGTCCTAAACCCCATCACTTTTGAGGTGTAAAAAGGCCATCCCTTACCTCCAAGCCAAATTATGCCATAAAATCAAAAAAAAAACAATCCCACTGCTGTTGAGGCCATTCCGACTCATAGCAAGACTACAGGACAAAGCTGAACTGCTCCATACAGTCTCCAAGGAGCACCCGGTGGATATGAACTGCCAACCTTTCGGTTAGCAGACATAGCATTCAATCACTATACCACCAGGGTTTCCAGGAATGCTGTGGAACCAAGGAATTGCTAGGGCTACTGGTAAGGAAGGAATCATGGCTGAGATCTTGATTTGGAATTTTGGACTCCAGAACTCTAAGAAATAAATTTCTGTTCCGAAATAGTTAATAATTAAACAACTAGTATGTCATAGTTCAATTATTAACTTAATTCCATCTGTGAGCTGTTTTCATGTTAAATGGAAATTTCATTTGTTTTAACTATGTAAACAGAAACAGTTTTAATTTAATTACAGGATCATGAATAGTAGAAGCAGTGAACACTGAATGTTCAGTCTTCTCTATGTTCAAATGTGGTCTAGGTCAAACCTTCTCCTATTTGATTTTTTTTTTCCTGCTTTAAAAAGAAGGAGTTGATTAGCAAAGAGTTGGTCTTAATGACAGTAGTTTTTATCGTCTTACCAACCTGTCCTGGTAGCTTTCTTTAAATGGACATACTTGACAGAGGGCAGCTTGCTGTTTAATATTAAAATCCCTCGCAGGTGATTAGGGAGACATGTTCGAGCGTTAGTTTAATGATGTTCTTTAAAGCCACCTCTGTGCTGTTTCTATATGCAACTAAGACAATCTCTTTCATGCTTTCCTTTGCCACTGGCTGGAGTCTATGACGAATCATCTTCAACAATGCCGATGACAGTGATGTTCCACAGGACGGTGCAACAGCAGGGTGGAAGGGACCTGGAACCTTGGATGATGCAGTCGAGCAGCACTGCCCCCACTGACTTGAATGTCAAACCTCAAAACGATTTCATGAGAGACACAAACTTTCCTGTATAAAGTTACTGTATTAGTGATGCCTTTACTACAGAAGCTTAGCTTAGTACTCTAATTAATCAACTTATTCTGTACATAATGACCAAAATGCCAAACTGGAAAAAAAAATTCTCTGTTAAGTATGAGACGCTTTGCTCATCCTTAAGACGGTTGCTAACTAGGTGAAGTGCTACAGCTGCTCACCAAGAGGCCAGCAGTTCAGATCCACCAGGTGCTCTCGGAAACTCTATGGGGCAGTTCTACTCTGTCCTGTAGGGTTTCTATGAGCAGGAACCAACTCGATGGCACATAACAACAACTAGGGGACTGTAGCAAACAAGGTAAGCACTGCCAACTGTGACTGGGGGTTAGGAGCAGCTTTCAGAGTCTCAACCAACTTGTGATTGGCTGTTTAGTATGGGTTTGCAACAACTTTGGCTACAAGTGATTTTTTCAGGCTCCATGCAAAAGAGGGACAGTTGACCACTACACAACCTCCCCGCAGTGGCAGTAGTGAACATACCCTTCATCTTAGAACAACTGTCACTGTTCAGACAAAAACTACTTGGGACCAGAATGCTCAGCCCAAAACTTAACTATGTATACCCTTAAGACCTCTCCCTGTATGATTATCTGTAGTTTTCCCTTCTGAGTGCATTAAAAACGCTGGTTACTGCACCCTGGCCTTGACAAAGCTTCATTGAGCACTCTTGGCTGTCTCCTTTCTTGTGCAGGAAATAACAACCTCTACATGTACCACACTTGCCACTGTTATTTTTAAGGGGGTATAGCAAGGAACCATTGAGTCCGGTGACAACTCTGAGGCTCCAGTGTTGACTGTTAACAGCTTATTACTGAACTATCAGTGAAATATTTTACAGAACAAAGACGCTATGGACAAAATTAGGTGTAACAGAAGGAAAACTCAGAAACCAAATCCATTGCCATCTAGTTGATTCTGACTCATGGGGACTCTATATGGTGGAATGGATCTGCTCCATACATTTTCCAAGGAGCACCTGGTTGATTTGAATTGCCAGTCTTTTGGTTAGTAGCTATAGCACTTAACCACTAGGCCACCAGGGTTCCCAACTGAAGGAAAGCTTGAAGTACTTACCTTATTATCTTGTCCCCTACCCCCCACCCCCCGGTCCTGTACCATTTTTTCTCCTAAACTCTGTAGTAGATAACAACCCTCGCCATCCATTCCAGGTGGATCCTTCTTGTTTCAGGGATGAATTCTGCCATTAGAGACTACTCAGTCTCTCGATTTGCATTTGTTAAATATTTAAGACTTAAAACTAATGCACACACACGCATATAACATATTATTCCTTTTATAGTCTTTTCTCTTTCTGACTTTATTGTATGACTGGAGTATAGGGTATGTGACTCTCTCCCCATGTGTCTGTGCGCAATTATCTCCCGTAGCTGTTTGGAGAGAATATCTGGGAGGCCCGGGGATTTTCTCCCTTGATGTTGCAGGGGGAAAACCCTGGTGATGCAGTGGTTAAGTGCTACAGCTGCTAACAAAAAGGCTGGCAGTTTTAATCTGCCAGTTGCTTGTTGGAAACTACTGGGCAGTCCTACTCTGTCCTAGACAGTTGCCATGAGTTGGAATGTACTCGACGGCAGCGGCTTTGGTATGCTCCCGGGAGGCAGAAGCCAGTAGGGACATGGTGGCTTGGAGCATTTGGGCCTTTCCTGAAAAAGCAGCAACTTCTTGGCCAAGTTCTGCTTGAAAAACTCACTAACATTCTCCATAGGTGATGTATTCTCTGATCTTTTTTATAACCACTTACCTATAGGTTACAACTCTAATAATTAACTATCTATTAAGTATTACATAGGTCAGATATTAACGTAATTCTAGCTGTGAACTGTTTTCATGGCAAATGGAAATTTCATTTGCTTTAACTGTGCAAATAGAAACGGTTGTAATTTAATTACAGGATCATGAATAACAGAAGGACTCATAACTGAATGTTTAATTTTGTGTATGTTCGAATGTGGACAACTAGGTCAACCCTTCTGCTATTGATTTTTTTTTCCTGTTTTAAAAGAGTTAATTGGCTGAACTGTGGTCCTAATGGAAATGGTTTTTTATCATCTTAACAACCTTTCCTTTTAGCTTTCTTTAAGTGGACATACTTGGAAAGGGAGGACAGCTTGCTAGTTACTGTTAAAATCATTGACAGGTGACTAGGGAGATTTTTCTTGAGCAATCTGGGCTATAACTCCCCCTTAGAATTTTAAATGACCCTTTGGAAGGAAAACTTATTGGCACGTTTTAATCTTGATATTAACTCATGCAGGCCTACATACAGGATTTTTATTTTTCAAGTTACAGGAGAGTTTCAATCCATGCTTGCTGGCTGAGATTCCATTTGGATTTTAGTAGAAGACTCACCTTTCTTCTGATGTTCTAAGTAGGCAGCTGGAGATGGTTTCCCAGGAAGAAATGCCCAATAGGGAACTTTTGAAGAGTTGTTACATTTGCTCTCTCTGTTCTCAGTGTTTTGATACACTGAGCAAGGACTGTTGATGAGACATGAGGCAGAACAGCTTGTTCCTCTACAGCTATTTTGACTTTGCAATGCTGGCAGTAGTTTAAAAAAAAAAAAAATTTAAAAGTTTAGTGTGTTAACTAAGCAAACACATGGGACTTGGAAGAAGGCTAGGAACAGCCAGGCTATTCTTGGTATCAAGAGCCCTACTGCTGAGGAACTTTTCATTCTAGTTCAGGAATGCACGGTACTGAGAGTTCCACTTTTCTCTAGATGTCCTTTGACTTGGGGAGTGTTAATAGGAACAAATGGTGTTGCTAATGAAGTAAAATTCAAGTTGTGCCCAATATTTGAATTTCAGTTCAAGGAAGATGATTTAGTGAAGAGATACTTTAAAGGATTCAAAATGTGATTATGAAAACAGACATTAATGGAAAGAACTGTGCATGCTACTTTAGGTATTGACATATATGGATTATCCTGAAGAAAAAAAGTATATCTGTGGTGGATTTGGTTACAATAGAGGTACTGTTTGGCATTTCAGGAGAAGAGTGTAGATTCTAAGCTTGGATTTGGTGGTATTCTTGCTGCTTTTCCACAGAAGTGACAGTATGCAAGCTCTGAGCCAAGGCATTAAGAGGCATGGAAAAGTTTCCATTGTCTTGTGTGTCTGTCTTCTGCCATGAGAAAAACATGCTACAGGTGGGCCTGTTTGCTTAGGCCCCAGAATCAGAGATGCAGGAATCAATCTGAACATGACCCTTACTAAGAGTCTTCTTTTCCACTGATTGTCTACGGAAGTAGACTGACAGGTCCTTCTTCCTGGTCTTAGCCTGGAAGGTCCACTGAAACTGTCCATCAAGGGTGACCCTGCTGAGATTTCAAATACCAATGGCAAAGCTTCCAGTATCACAGGAACACACAGGCTGCCACAGTACAACAAGCTGACAGACACAGGATGGAGTTAAACTACTACATGTCGTAAATAAACAGCAGATTGGATCTAGGTGTACAAAATTACGATGACTTATGTGGTCTATTATGCATTGGATACCTAATACAGCATATCAAATATATTATGCATTCAATCTATAATTTGTCAGTGTTGTAAGTCTGTCATTAAGCTTCCATTTATGAGGTCTGACAATTAAGTATAAAAACTCATCTCAGAAAAAGTGCTACGTACCTCATTGCTGAATATCACTACAGTCACTTTCAAAATACTCCCTTTGGGAAGCTATGTACTGATGTCAGTGCCTAGTCCACCCTTCAAAACAATTTTGAGACTCTTTTCTGGAATGGCCATCAGAGCTGTTGTTGTATTGCCTTTGATGTCCTGAATGTTATTGAAATGTCTTTCTCTCAATATTTCCTTTATTTTTCAGTAAAGAAAAAAAGTCATTGGGGGCCAGATCAAGTGAGTAGGGAGGGTGCTTAAATATGGTTATTTGTTTACTGGCTAAAAACTCCCTCACAGACACCTAGAAAGTTAAGTTAGTAAACTCACCACCATGCCACTGTGTGCAAAGGCTATTCCAGAAAGAGTTCCAAAATTGCTTTGAAGGGTGGACTAGGTGCTGGCACCAGTGCATAGCTTCCCAAGGGGAGGGCTTCAAAGATAACCATAGTGACATTCAGCAATAAAGCATGTAGCATCATGAACAATTATGTTTGTAGACTTAATTTTTGGACCTTGTATAGTTTATGTAGCATTCATGGATCATCAGTGTTTAAAAACTAGACTGAAAGAGCCATTAATAAATAACAATACCGGTTCCCTAGGGAAAAAAAAATCTCAGGTATTAGTTAGAGCTGGAAATATTCTTGAACCAACTTCACATTTTACAAACAATGCAATAAAATGTTTTCTGAGACCAAAGCTGCAAAAAAACCAAACCCATTGCCATCCAGTGGATTCTAACTCATAGTAATACTTCTACAGGACAAAGTAGAACTGCCCCATAGGACTTCCAAGGAGTGAATGGTGGATCTGAACTACAAACCTTTTGATGAGCATTAGAGTTCTTAACCACTGTGCTTTCGGGGATCCAAAGATTCTGACTCAGAAGATGCTTTAAAAACTTACAGGAATAGAGAGAAAAAAAAAAATTATCTTTGTGTATTATTTGAAAATATTCTATTTTTGGAAGTTGATGGGTTTTGAATAAAAATCCACTGTTGTTGAGTCAGTTCTGACTCACAGTGGTCCTACTGGGCAGAGTAGAACTATTCCATATATGTTACCAGAAAAACCTAGTTGCAGATTCATGCTGCCTGTCCCTGCTATGTCAAACACAGAGACAGGGACTGAATTTTTTAAGAACACTTAATTCGGATTGCTGGCAGTCTGAGAAGATGGTGGGTTGGTAGCCTGAAAACCACTGTAACATCTCAGTCCAGGTTGGTGACTTCTAGAGAAGGATTGAGGGAAGGGAAAAGGAAAGGTGGTAGGCATGCAGGTGTTCAGAGGAGGAGAGGTTGGTGGAGAAATACCTTTGTTGCAAGATAAGTTGTCCTTGAAATCTAGAGTCTGGTTATCTTAGGAACTGTATTGCTTATCTGCATAGTGGGCTGCAAATTGGTGTCACTCTGTCTGGTCAGCATTTAAGAATAGCCTGGGAAACCGTCTCAAAATCTTTGTGAGTACTAATGAGAAGGAGGTTACAATTTCCTATATGTGTCAGCATCACTACTGGGGAAAATCATTTTAAGTACTTAAAAAGAAGTTACTTAAGCATTTTCTACAGCTATTAACCCTATCATGTAGACTTTCCAAGGAGTGCCTGGGAGATTTGAACTGTCAACCTTTTGGCTTGCAGACATAGAGTTTAACCACTAAGCCACCAGGATTTCCAGATTTAGTATAAAAAATTATATTTTTACAGTAAAAATACTAACATTTTTAACTTCCTTGTATTTTCATGAAGGCAGCTCATTTTAGTAGAAAACTGGGGAACTGAAATAAGTAGACCTGAGGCTTGCAACTAAATTTCTCTTTAGTAAGCCTGTAATTTTGGGAAAGTCCATCTGAGCTTAGACTTCATGTGTGTTAGTTACCAAATGCAAAATTGACTGAAGAGTATTTCCAGCTCTGAGGAATATCTGAGATTTTTCCTGGATTACCCTAGGAAGCTATATCTAGATGGCACCTGAAGAGAGAGTTGCAGCTTCCTTTTTTATGATATTAGGCTCTTTCCTTGTTACCAAACCTCCTCCTATTTCTCCATTTCTCAATCAGGCAGGTTCTACTTGCTCTTTATATTTCAACTCAAATACCTTCTTTTGATCAGTCTTCTTTGGAAGGCTTTCTTGGACAAGTCTTACTCTTCAATCCTGTAGTATCTAACACACTTATATGTATGTTTCTTACTCCATTGTCTCTCACTAAGCTGTGAGCAGTTTTTTTTTAACCACAACCGAAGTTTTACTTTAAGAAATAAGTCAATTGTGGTATTGTGTGAGCTGTATCTTTTTCCCCCCCCGCTTCTTTCTTTCTTAATGTGAAATGTGCTCATGGACTGTAATTAGACACAAGCTCTCTGAGGGCAATTGTTTTGATTGCCTGTTTCCACTTTCTAAAGATGCACTAGCTTATGGGCACAAGGAGCCATGTATAAGGTTGTTTATTGGAGCATCGTACTAATGAGACACAGGAATTATTTTGTTTGTTCTTTAAGAGAGTAAAAAAGCTAAATTCTTTTCCTCCCTTTTACTTTTATTCCCTTTTTTCTTCCTTATTTTTCTTGTTCTCCTCTCTTAGTATTCTATTAGTCCTCTTCCTTCTCCTCTTCTTCATTTTCCGTTATTACTACTATCATCACTGTTACTACCACCACCACCACCAACAACAACAACTATTTCTAAAAATGTTTACTGTGCTGGGGAAGTGAATAGGGAGAGAGTTGTGGATGGTGTTAAAAAACGACTTTTTATAATACTTTTATATTTCAAGAGGTAGCATGGGATCAGGAGCTGATGGTATTGTAGGAAGAAGTCCAAGCTGCGATAAAGGCATTGGCAAAAAACAAAGCTCCAGAAACTTACGGTGTATATCAAGTGAGATATTTCAACAAATGGATGCAGCACTGGAAGTGCTCATTCATCTTTTTCCAAGAAATTTGAAAGACAGGTGCCAGGCCAACCAACTGGAAGAGATTCGTATTTATGCCTATTCCTAAGAAAGGTGATCCAACTGAATGTAGAAATTATCTAGCAATATCATTAATACCACACTTAAATAAAGTTTTGTTGAATATCCTTCAAAAGCATCTGTAGCAGTGTATCAGCAGGGAACTGCCAGAAAGTCAAGCTGGATTAAGAAGACAATGTGGGAACAAGAGGAATCATTGCTAGTACCAGATGGATCCTGGCCAAAAGCAGAGAATACCAGAAAGAAGTTTACTTGTGTTTTACTGACTTTGCTAAGGCATTCCACTGTGTGGGTAATAACACATTATGGATAACATTGTGAAGAGTGGGAATTCCAGAACACTTAACTATGCTCATGAGGAACTTGTATGTAGATCAAGAGGCAGCTGTTGGAACAGAACAAGGTGATACTGCATGGTTTAAAGTCAGGAAAGGTATATGTCAAGGCTCCGGTTTATCTCTGCACGCTATCAGATATTTGGTTCGATTAAGTTAAAAAATAATTTATAAGAAATTAGGACTTGCATATTACTGTGTTGTTAGGTGCCCTCAAGTCAGTTTTTGTCAAATCAATAGAGACTCTATGTGACTGAGTGCAACTGCCCCATAGGGTTTTGTATAGGGCAACTATGAGTCAGAATTGACTCAACAGTCACAGGTTGTTGTAGGGTTTTCTAGGGTATAATGTCTACTGGAGCAGGGGGATACTTGTTTAAAGTCAAATAAGGTATGGACCAGGGTTAACCATATCCCTTCATCATACTTGTTCAATCTTTATGACGAGCACATAATCTGAGAAGCTGGACTATATGAAGAACTGGCATCAGGATTATAATGAGGAAGACTCATTAACAACTGTGTTATGCAGATGACACAACTTTGCTTGCTGAAAGTGAAAAGGACTTGAAGCATTTACGGATGAAGATCAAAGATCACAGCCTACAGTATAGGTTACACTTTGACATAAATAAAACAAAAACCCCACAACTGCACCAGCAGGCAACTTTGTGATAAATGGAGAAAAGACTGAAATTGCCAAGAATTTTATTTTACTTGGATCTGTAATCAACACCCATGGAAGCAGGATTAAAAAAATCAAAACATGCATTGCACTGGGCAAATAGGCTGCAAAACCAAAAAACTCAAGCCAGTTACCATGGAATAGATTCTGACTAATAGTGACCCTATGGGACAGAGTACAACTGCTTTATAGGGTTTCCAAACAGCACCTGCTGGATTTGAACTGCCAACTCTTGGTTAGTAGCCATAGTTCCTAACTACACTACCAAGGTTTCTCATCAGCTGCAAAAGACTTCCTTCAAGTGTTGAAAACCAAGGATATCACCTTAAATACTAAGGTGCACCTGACCCAAGCCATGGCTTTCAGTCACCTCATATGCATCCAAAAGCTGGGCAAAGGTACTGGTGAAGAATATTGAATATGCCACCATGGACTGCCAAAAGAACAAACCAATCCTTCCTGAAAGAGGTACAGCCAAAATGGTCTCTAGAAGCAAGGATGATGAGACTGTGTCTTATATGCTTTAGGCATATTATCAGGAGGGACTGGTCCTTGGAGATGGACATCATGCTTGGTCAAGAAGAGGGTCGGCAAAAAAGAAGAAGACCCTCAATGAGATGAAAGGACACAGTGACTGTGACAGCAGGCTTAAGTATAATCATTTTAAGGATGTCATAGGACCTAGCAGTGTTTTCTTCTGTTGCACATAGTGTCGCGCTGAATTGGAACTAACTTGATGGCACCTAACAGCAACACAAATTTTACAAAGAGTCCTGGTGGCACGGTGGTTCAAGTACTCAGCTGCTAACCAAAAGATACGTATTTTTTTCTTTTTAGTAGTTGGTGCTTTCATTTGTTCTATGAAGTCTTCATCAAGTTTAAGGTCAAGAAAATATTTTGCCATGCCTTCTTCCTGAAACTTTCTAGTTTAAGTATATGGTTCATCTTGCAGTGATTTTTATGTATGAAGTTAAGCAGTGCTTGTAGTTTGTTTTTCCACATGAAAATCTAATTGCTCTGGCACCAATTTATAAAGAGGTTGTCTTTCCCCAAGAAACACAACAGACTGATGATAATCAATAGGTCATACATATGTGGACATATCTAGACTCTCTCTTCTGCTCTATCTATTTATGCTTCAGCCAGTGCCATGCTATCTTGATAAGGTTTTTAAGTCTTGAAATCGGGTAGTATACGTCTTCCAACTTTGTTCATTTTTTAATAATATTTGGAATTTTTGAGTGTTCACGTAACTTTTAGAATCAATTTTTCGTTGCTTTTTCTGAAAGGACAGGTGGAGTTTTGGTGGGGTTTGTAATGAATATTAGATCAGATTGGGAAGATAGATAGCAACAATATAGAAAATTTAAATTTGTGCACATGTTTTACTCAAATCTTTAATTTTTGTTTTCATAAATATTTTGCAGCTTTTAATGTTAAGGTCTTATACACCTTTATGCAGCTAGTTTCACTTAGCATATGCCTTTCACAGTCATCTGTCTTATGAGATGTTTTGCAGATTCATCATTGTTCTTTATTGTTCTTGCACAACTGTTATTATTCTAAGGTGTTTTTTTTATGCTGTAGGTATACTGCTTTTCAATTGTTTTTTTTTTCTAGTATATAGAAATATAAATGATTTTTGTGTATTGACTTTGTGTCTTGCAAGTTTGTTAAATTAAATTATCCTGGTAGGTGCTTTTTTGGTAGTGGGGGAATTGTGGTGGTAACACAGTCCCATAGGGTTACCTGTTTCTGTAGCCTAAACCAAAGTGTAGAATGGCCAGATTTTTAAAACAGACAGACAGACAAATGGACAAACAGACAAACAAGCAAACAAATGTTTAACCGCCTTGCAAAACAGTGATCCTATTTAATATTCCCACCAGCAGTGGTTAAGTACTAACCAAAAGGTCAGCAGTTCAAGTCCATCAGGCACTCCTTGGAAACTGTGGGACAATTCTACTCTGTCCTATAGGGTTGCTATGAGTTGGAATGGACTCTTCAGCAATGGGCATGGACTACAGCAGTGTATGAGTATTCCAGTTCCTGAATCTGCTCACCAATAGTTGACATGGTGAATCTATTTTTTTTTACTCCATTTTCTTGTTTATATATAGATCTTTAAATCTTAGCCATTGTTAAGTGATTTTACCAGGAATGTATATTAGATTTTGTCAAATGTGCCTCTTTCAAGGTGATCATTAATTTTCAATTTTCAGTTTGTTAATATGGTGAATTACATTGATAGAGTCTCAGATATTAAACCAATCTTGCGTACCTGGGTTAAATCTTACTTAGTCCTGATATATTATCCTTTTTGACATATTACTAGATTCAGTTTGCTAAATTTTTTGTTAGAATTTTTGCATCTGTGTTTATGAAGGAAAAAAAATACTGCTATCAAGTCAATTCCGAGTCATGAAGACCATATAGGACAGAGTAGATCTATGATTCTCCCAACTTTTTCCCAGTCTGTAGGATGTCTTCTCAGTGTTCCAATAAAATCCTTTGGTGAATGGAAGTATTTAATTTTTATGAGGTCCTATTTACCTATTTTGTCTTTTGCTGCTTGTGCTTTTATTGTCATAGCTGATAATCCATTGTTAAAAGCCAGGCCTGGCACCTTGCCACTATATTTTCTTCTAAAAATTTTGTGGTTTTAATTTTCACGTTTAGGCTGTTGATCCATCTGGAATAGTTGCTGTGTGTGGTGTGAGGCATGGATCTTTTTTTTTCCCCCAGTCATGGATTTTGCAAGTAGGATGAAAAACAAAAACAGTAACAGTTGAGTTAATTAATATTTATCCCCAGAAAAGAAAACATCCTTTTGTCTGTCAGGCCTTAGGTTGAAGTTTATCACTCTAATGTATAGTTGAAGTGAGTCTGAATATTATTGCAGCTTTGGCTGGGTTAGCTGGCTTCATGTGTTTTGAGGATGGAATCAGGACTTAACTGTCAGTAAGGCTTGTGAACTAAGCATGAGCAAAATTTCGGAGATCAGATGATTTGGGTTGTTAGCGAATCTCTTTGTTTTCCATTCCTGCCACTGACTTTCTTCACCTATGGACTTAATTTCTTCCTCCTGCTCCTCTGCTCCTAGCCTATTGTGTCTAGTGCCTTACACATCTTCAAAGTCTAGAGTCTTAGAGGGAATTCCTCTGCATTCTACTGTCTCATCCTTAGCTTCAGCTGTGATTGCTTTGACCTAGGTGAAACCCCAGACTTTTTCAGACAGCTTTCTTGCCCTGACCCCTGGTTTCACTGAGATTCTGCCTGGAATTTAGGGAAGTCCTTACATGACTCAAAAACCTGGTGACATAGTGGTTAAGTGCTATGGCTGCTAATCAAAAGTGCTACGACACTTAAAATCCACCAGGCACTCCTTAGAAACTCGACAGGAGGCAGTTACACTCTGTCTTATAGTGTCCCTGTGAGTTGGAATCAACTCAGTGGCAGTGGGTTTGGTTTTGTTTTGGTTTACGTGACTCAGAGAGTATCTCTCACAGTTTTTCTAACCTGCTTGCAATCTTCAGTGTAGAACTCCTATGTAGTTGATGATGGTCTACAATAATGTGGATGTAGACTTACTCTGTGGATGGAATTCCTCGGGTATTCAAATCGTCAAGCCATCCGCATGCACGTATTAACAGTTCTTTAAGATTCAGATGGTTTCTCCTCACCCCCTTTAAGATGAAGTCCATGTCCTGCCAGTACATCAGACACAAAAACATTCATCAGCCTTTTGTCTCTCTTAGAACAAGTACACAACTATCTAGATTTTAGTTAATTTAGCTTTATTTTTGTCTTCAACTCTCTTGATGGGCTAAAAGGCTATGATTTTGTGGCTTATCTTGCCATTTTGTTTTTTTACATTAAGTTTGAACAATCATCTTTTGTTGCCAGGTGCTGTTGTCACTGACTCATAGTGACCCTATGAGTAACGGAAGATACTGCCAAGTCTTCAGCCGTTTTCATACCTGTTGTTACGCTTGAGCCCATTGTTGCAGCCACTGTTTCAGTGTATTTCACTGAGGGTCTTCCTCTTTTTTGCTGACTTACTGATTTACTAGGCAGGATGTCTTTCTTCAAGGACTGGTCTCTCCTGATGCCATGCCCAAGGTCTGTGAGACAAATCTCACCATCCCTGTTTCTAAGGAGCATTTTGGCTGTACTGCTAAGACAGATTTATTTATTCTTTTGGCAGTCCATGGTCATTCAATATTCTTTGCCAACACCATAATTCAAATGCATCAGTTCTCCTTGGTCTTTGTTACTCATTGTCCATATAAGCCATTTGAAAACACCATGACTTGCATCAGGCAGGCACATCTTAGTCCTTAAAGTGGCATCTTTGCTATTTAACCTTTTAAAGAGTTCTTTTGCAGCAGATTTGACCAAATCCACCAGGTGCTCCTTGGAAACCCAATGGGGGTAGTTCTACTCTGTCCTGTACGATCACTGTGAGTCAGAATGTACTTGATGGCAACTGTTCTAGTTTTTTTTGGTTTTGCAGCTGATTTTCCCAATGCAGTCAGTCTTGATTTCTTGATTGTGGCTTCTGTGGGCATTGACTATGGCTCCAACGAAAAAGAAATCCTTGACAACTTCTGTCTTTTCTCCATTTATCGTGATGTTGCCTATTGGTCCAGTTGTGAGGATTTTGTTTTCTTTATGTTGAAGTGTAGACTGTCCTGGAGGCTATAGCCTTTGATCTCCATCAGTAAGTGCTTCAAGTCCTCTTCATTTTCAGCAAGCCCAGTGGTATTATCTACATAACACAGGTTGTTGATGAGTCTTCCTCCAATCCTGATGCCTCATTTTTCTTCATAGAATCCAGCTTCTTGGATTATCTGTGCAGCATACAGACCGAATAAGTATGGTGAAAGTATTCAATGCTGACATTACTTCTTATGATCTCTAAATTCTAACTTAGATATTTTTAAGAAATTAAATAAAGCAAGCATTATAATGAAGTCAGAATAAGGGTTTTAGACTGAATTCTACTTTTAACTGTAGCCTTGAATTAATTACTTCTCTGAACCTGTCTTTCTGATTTCACAAGCCGACCTTTATCTCCTTGTGAACAAAGACTCTGTCTCTATATAATTATCATTGTATCCTCAGTGCCTTGCAAAATTTCTAGTACATAGAACCAAAACACTCCACTGTCACTGAATTGTTTCCCACTTATAGTGACCCTAGAGAACAGAGTAGAACAGCCCCATAGGGTTTCTAAGGCCATCAGTCTTTGCAGAAGCAGACTACCACACTTTTTCTCAAGAGGGCACATGTCTGTTTGCAGCACCAACTTCTCAGCAGCTGACTGCTGAACCGCTGCACCACCAGGGCCCTACTCTAGTACATAAAACCTACTGCTGCTGAGTCAATTCCGACTCACAGCAGTCCTGTAGGACAGAGTAGTTCAGGGATCACCTGGCAGATTCAAACTAACAATCGTTTGATTAGCAGACATAGTATTTAACTAATATGCCACCAGAGTTTCAAATCTAGTGTGTAAGAAAGCAAAAACCAAACCCACTGCCATCGAGTCAGTTCTGACTCACAACAACCCATAGGAAAAAGTAGAACTGCCCCGTGTAGTTTCCAAGGAGCACTTGGAGGATTCAAACTGCCAAGCTTTTGGTTAGCAGATGTAGAACTTAACCCACTGTGCCACCAGGATTTCCATAGGAAGCGCTAAATGAATAGTTGTTCATGAAATGAATGAGATCTGAAATGGAATATTGGCTATGATTTTATAAGTTTTCACAAGCTGTAATGTGTTGTTTTAAAATGCTTTTCATAAATTTAAAAACTGGAGTATATCTTAGAAAAAAGATCCATAGAACTCTGTGGATCTGCAGATGTATTCAGGTTTAAAAAATACTGTGTTAGAAGATGAATACAAGACTGATTTTTGTGTGTTTGTTTTGAGACAATCTGAGTAGGAAGTTCCTATTTTCAGAGAAAAGACTCAGCTGAGGAGACACGTGGCTATGGGCTCCTGTCCTGCACTACAGTGATGGCAGCCTTGCCTAGGTCTGCACGTGATACCTGCCTTGTTAGGATTAATTGTAGTATCAAGGGACAGAGCAACAGGCAGAGCCCTGGGATCGGTGCTAGAGTCCTGAAAAGGATGGAGAGAGCAAGTAGCTGCTGTTTTAAAGAGTAGTAATAATGTGACATGTGGACCAGAAAAGATCAGGCAGCACGAGTATTAAAGATTTTTTTTTTGCAGATTATACGTGTGTATCCCATATATATGTGCAGACCTCCCATCTCTGGCCCTTTTAGACAATGTCTGTGACAATTCTTTGAATTAACAAAAAATAACCAACATTTATTGAATGCTTTCTGTATGTCAATCACGGTTTCATGTTCTTTATACAAAGCAATTTGTTTAATCCTTAGAGTAACCCAATGAGACTGATGCTATTTTTATCCTCATTTTACACATGAGGAAGCTAAAACACGTTAAAAGACACTTATTAACACTTCACAACTAGTGTCAGAATTGGGCTTAAACTCAGGTAGTCATGATCTTGATTTTATGCTTGTAACACCTCTGCTATTGTGCCTTCCTAGAAAATATCTCAGTACTTTCACTGTTATTTCTGTACTGTTCTTGGTATTATGTATACCTAGTTTGTGGTGGATACTATCAGCAAATGTGCACTTGTTGAGTTCGATAGCCTTGATTCCCCACCAAGTTTAAGTTCCTGTCTTCATTGAGTGTCTCTATTGCCACCACTACCTGCCTGTCAGTTTGTTGTCCTGAGTGGTAACTTGCATATTGCTCTGATGCTGGAAACTGTGACACTGACATTTAAAAAACTAGCAGTGTCACTCGTGATGGATAGGTTTCAGCATACCTTCTGGCCTAAGACAGACTATAAAGAAATGTCTAGTGATCTTCTTCTTACAATTAGCCAGTGAAAACCTATGGACATAACCAATGGACTCTCTTACTTTGGACATGTCATCAGGGCAGATCAGTTGCTGGAGGAAGACATCATGTTGTGAGGTAGGGGGTTAGTGAGGGTGAGACGGAATGGCACAGTATGTGATAGTGCAGTGATGGACATGCTAGAGACCGTGTGGACGGCACAGGAAAGACCAACTTTTTGTTCTGTTGTACGTAAGGTCACCATGAGTCAGTCAGTCTGTCTAGCTATCATTACCTAAGCTTAGCCTCTGTCTGTCTGTCTGTCTATCATCTATTATTACCTAAGCTTAACCTATTACAAAAAGAAGCCACTGTCCTTTAGAATGTTAGGGTCTGTGGTTTTCAAGATGTGACACTGTTACTTTAAAGGTTAAATTTTATTAAAGAATATGTCCAATAGGAAAAATACTGGTGCACCAGGGACGCACCCCAAACTACACTGAGCCGGGGGCGACCCGGGTAACTTTCCATCGGGCATTTTTATAGCCCAACTTCAAAGCAGAGAGAGAAAGCAGACCCCTTCACTGATTGGTTGAGGCCACCTGGAGCTTTGTAGGTTGTAAAATGTAGTCATTGGGAATGTTTTCTTTGCAGATGGTCCAGGGTCAAGAGGTTATTTGTAAAGTTGTTTCTAAGCTTCAAGGCTATTCTCCTGGTTTTGTTTCTGTCAGGTGTTAAGTAATCTATGGTAATTTTTGCTTTTCTCTGTTAAGTTTCCTGGGGCCTTTTGTCTTGACAACGTAAGTCTTTACTGCCCTCTTCCTGAGGCCTTTTATCTTAACAACTTAAATCTTTACTTCTCTCTTCCTTGACAATGTTGCTTATATCTCATTCTAACAAGAACAGAAACCAACCATGGTAGTGTAGTGATTGAGTGCCACATCTGCTAACCAAAAAGTCAGAAGTTCGAATCCACCAGGCACTCCTTGGAAACTGTATGGAGCAGTTCTACTCTGTTTTGGAGGGTTGTTATGAGTTGGAATCTACTCAACAGCAGTGGGTTTGGTTTTGATTTATCCTTTAGAACTACTATTTGTTTGTTTATTTTTCTCAATCTGAGGTCATAGACATGTAAGCTGAAGATATTTAAAAGGATCACTGGAGGTGTGGGCATAGCAGTGGGGATAGCAACCCTAGTGGTGGAGGTGACAGTGAATGTGGCTGAGTCCGTGGATTACAATAGACAGAGTTAGTGATGGTAGAGGAAACTCTGGGAATTGAAAAATCATTTATTGAGCGTAGACACTGGGTGCTGAAAACAGAGTGTGAAACAATACAGACTCTCTAGCTCTAACCCTCTTGCATCTTTCAGAGTCACGGGGGAAGGATAGAAAGGTCATGAATAACAGCAAGAAACATCTGTATAGAACTTACTATGTGTTGGAGCCCTGGTGGCAAAGTGGTTAAGAACTTGCTGATAACCGGTCAGCAGTTCAAATCTACCAGCTGCTCCTGTAAAACCTTGCAGGGCAGTTCTACTCTGAGTTGGAGTCACCTTGACATAGCAATAGGTTTACTGTGTGTCAGACACTTTTCTAAGTGCTTTATGTGTATCATTTCACATATTCTACCCCACAATCTTTTGAGGTGGGTACTTCAATCTTCAGTCTGTAGATGAGGGAACTGAGGTAGACATAAAGGTTAAGAAACTTGTTCAAGTTCCTACAACTTGTAAGTGACACAATTGAACCTAGGAAAATGGGCTCCAGAATCTGACATCTAAACAATACTTTAGCTTACTAAACCCAAATACTCCAAAGCCACGTAATCAGGTCAATTCTGACTCAGCAATTCTATGGGACAGAACAGAATTACCCCGTAGGGTATCCAAGGGACAGCTGGTGGATTCCAGCTGCCTACCTTTTGATCAGCAGCCTAGCATTAAGCACAGCACCCCTAGGGCTCAGGATGAGTCACTTGTCAACTATGGTCACAGCCACAGAGACAATGAGAGCATAAGTGGTATGAGACCTTATCAGAACTTGCCTGGTGAAGTGATGAAGAGGGATAATAAGAGACAGCCTGGGGTAGCTGTGTGTGTCTGTGTGTGTGTGTGTGTGTGTGTCGGGTATATAGGATGGAGTGGGTCTGTGTAAGGGGTAGGGCAAGATGGCAGAAAAGTTGGAAGAACACTTCAGAAAGAGGGAGAAGCTTCTTTGTGGGGCTTGTGGGACATATTTGTGTAACTGTCTTCAAAATAAAAAAGAACTTGTGATTCTGTTCATGAAAATTCACTTACTCTGCAACCTTCACACTCTATTTCGTGGAGGATTCAGATTGCTGCTGGATTTGTGTATGGCTTTAAGCCAGCTTTTGAGCAGTGAAGAAGCTCCTGTCTTGGGAGAGACATGGAAATCCTGGAAAACTAAGGTCACATCCTAACATTTTCAGTCTTGGTCATTTCTCAGTTATTTGGGCTTGAGTTTTCTGTTTTCTGACTTAACAGAAAGTGCATTGAAGCACATAAAATATAAAAATTACTTCTCTTCACTGGAATCATCCATGTGTCAGAGGATTTTCATTGCTGATAACTGTCAGAGTGGTCCAGCTGAACAGCCCAGTTAGTCGGGGCTCCATCCCTGAGCCAAGAGGCCCTCAGAGGTGAAGGTATGGCATGGTGTGTTATAAGACAAGGCAGAAGGACTTAGGAGGCTTGTACATTCAAGCATCACAAAGATAGGGCTTCAAAGGTAGAAGAACTAAGTAAGAAAGAGAAGAAAGCGTGCACCTGAGCCTACTTCCCTACACAATGATGTTCTTTTCTAACATTTTAAAAGGAGAATTTAAGAAAGAAGCAAGTATATATCAGACTATTTATTAGCAACCTTTTAGCAGTTTTTCAATAAATGACACATGTGGTGTTTAGTGTTCCTAATGAGTCGTACTAGGATTATTTTTACACTTTGGAACATCTGTGGAGTGGTAGATGTGTTCCTAAATATTAGATATAATTACAAGGAAATATGTTTATATAAATTCATTTAGTACCAGGTTCAGACTAGTTTTGTTTCAATCGGGGTTTGGGAAAATTCATGACTTGCAGTCCACTCTGTCTTTATATCCTGCTTAATCAAAAGCTTGGTGTATTAGTTGTCTGAGCTCGAGAGGAAAGACTGGATGACTTTTAATTTTGGTTTTCCAGTCTATGGAAAATGAAGCCAGTCCTCCTGTCACTCAAGGTATTTGTAAGAATGGAATGAGATAACATGAAATAAAATGACTGTAAATTCTGTGTAAGGTTGGAGACACTTTTACTGTAAACAATTGGGCTTTTCATCAAGGTTTCTGAGAGCAGAATTATGTTTGAGTCCAGTGCATGAGAACTGACCAGATCAACAGGGGCCTGCTAGGGGCCTGGTGCTGACTAAGCCTTAGCAGGTATCATAGCCTTATGGGTGAGGCCAATAAAAGGCTTTGAAACACTGAGGCTTACTGGAAGCTTACAGCACTCTTAGGAGGGTAAGTCTATCCTCTGGGGACATGGAAGCTTTAAGAAGCGATCCCTCCTTGGTCTTGTCTTTCATGTTTTTATCTTTGTCCTTCTAGATTACAGACAATTCTTCCCCTGAAGTACATTACTGAACCTGAGAAAAAGAGAAGGGGCTAGTACCCACTAACCCAGTCCCAGGTGAACGTGGGTGAGGATAAAGGGCTGCACAAAAGAGCTAAAGCTTGAACTGACCAGGGAAGGGAAGCTGAGACTTCCCTGAGCTGGTTTGATCCTGTAGTCTGGTACAAAATGAAAGCTGAAATCCTTTTAATCTTTTATTTCCTTCCTTCCTGCCTGCCTTTTTCTCTTCCTTCCTCTTCTCACCTTTTCTGCTTTTCCTCCCTACATAATTTTCCTGGCAGTGGAGCAGAAGGTAGGGACACCAGATCTCAGGTTTGATACTCAGCTGGTAAGCCTGACTTAATCTTTCTGCTCCATAGTTTTCTCACTGGCAAAATGGAACAATATTAAGTAGATGACCTAACCATTCTGCAAGTTATCGAATTCTACAATACCATTTTCTTTCATTCTTGAATTATGCATAAAAAGATTTGACAGCATTTTTAGTGATGAAGGTGTTTCAGGTTTTGCCTATTCCAAAAGCAGTTTGAGACCCTGCTCTCCACTGTCCTCAGGATTGGGAAATGATTTCCGCAAATGCAGCTTCACTAAGTTTTTAGACTGTCAGCTGAGTGGGCAGAATCCAGGCAGCTGAATGGTTGAGCTTCTGTTAGCACAATGAGCTCTGATTATGCAGCTGTAGCACTGAAACGATATTTATTATGTGGGACTGTGATCTGAACTTTAGAACTAGTTCTCTTGGAGAATTTAGATCATTATTTTTCATTTCTTTTCAAAAATGGATATCTATACTTAGTAGATTGAATAATGGCCCCCCAAAGATATCCACGTTCTAATCCCTGGAACCTGTGACTATTTTACCTCATATTACAAAAAGGACTTTACAGATGTGATTAAGTTAAGGATGTTGAGAAGCGGAGATTATCCTAGATTGTCCAGTTGGGTCCAATGAAATCATAAGGCCTTTATAAGAAGAAGGCAGGAGGGTCACTGTGAGAAAATGCAGTGATATGACAATGGCAGCAGAGAGAGACAGAGAGAGAGAGGAGGGAGAGTGGAAGATACTACCCAGCTGGCTTTGAAGATGGCGGAAGAAGCCATGAGCCAAGGAACGCAGATGGTCTTCTAGAAGCTGGAAAAGGCAAGGAAACAGATTGTCTCCTAGAGTCTCAGAAGAAACACAGTTCTGTAGACAACTTGATTTTAGCCAAATGAGACCCATTTCAGACTTCTGAACTACAGAAGTGTAAAATATTAAATTTGTATTGTTTTAAGCCACTATATTTAGAGTAATTTTTTATAGCAACAGTAGGAAACTAATAAATGGCTACAGAGCTAAAATCACTTTGGGACTTTTATTGTTCCTTCAGAAAGTCTGGATGAATAGCTCCAAACTCGGGGAAATAATTACCTATGTAATCTGGAATTTAGGGAAGGTATCTGGTAAGTGAAATAGACTTGGAACTTCCAACAAACACTCTGAGGTAAGAAAACTTGGAAATTTTTAGTCACTGTGAGATACCAGGTGGGCTATAGCAGATAGCTGCATTGAAGGGAGTTACTGATTTACTGAGGTAGAAATTGGTTATAATTGGTCTATTTCCTATTGGGAACCTCCACAAGCTATTCAATTTCAGCTCCATTTCCTCTTCCTGCTCCAGGAATATGGCCAAGATTGCCTCAGGAAGGCTATTGAGTATTGAATGAGATAGTATTTTGGCATTTGAGACATTTGCTGTTCTACTGAATTATTCCCATATCTCCTTTACCCCAGTCTCCCTTTTCTATAAAGCTCAATATGATTTTTTCTCCCTCACTAAATGTTGGTGGCTGTTGGCAATAGGGTTTCTTTCAGGCAGAGTAATAGAAAGGGGCCATGAAGAAGAACAACAACAGCAGTAACACCTGGCAGTGGAGGGACATTGAGTGGTTTATGTCCCTGTTTATGTTTTAGTCCAGCTTTTGCTCTAAGATGCACTCTGTGATAGTCAGGTTTCTGGGAGTTCACTAGGAATCGAGGGTTTGGCTGAGTGGGGAGCTGGACAGTGCACTGGAGCATTCCAGTCTATCCAGTGAATGTAGACAAAAGAAAAGCAAAGAAGACAGAGCAAGACCAAATAGAGCTCTCAGCTAGATTTCAGAAAGATAGACTTTATAGGCTCAATGCGGTTGACTTAACGAAAGGTACTCACTTAATTACTTAGTGCCACTTTCCAGTAATGACCATTTTCATTGTTTCCACACTCTCATGGTGATATAGACTAGAGAAATAGGATAGTTGACAGTCAAAGACGAGCCTTATCTTAAGTTTTAACCTCATTGAGAAACATTTTTGTGTGTCTTGTCACAATCACCCTCTTTAAACTTTTGCATCTCTGCTTTAGTTGACCTGTTGTATGCCGTCCAGTTAGTTCCAACTCCTACAAGTTCTGACAGTTAAGTTTGCAAACTTGCCACCATGTGCTTCTGTTGGCAGCACTGTACAAAAAGTCAGTAAAGTTTCATAACCTTGGTGTATCAGTGTCTCCCAGCTGTGTTCATGCTGGCGTGTGATGATGGTATCTTGCTGAGTGGCATTCATTATTGTTGTTGCATGTTTTTGTGTACCATCATGAGACTGTCAGAGCTTGAATTAGAGTAACAAGCAAACACTAAATGTCTTGTAAAACTTGGCAAGAGTGGAAGTGAAATCAGAGACATGTTAGTCCAAATTTATGGGGATAATGTCAATAAGAAAACAGAGGTGTACAAATTGATTAAATGTTTTTCTGAGGGGAGAGAAAGTGTCACTTGATGAACAGAGGTCAGAGTGGCCAGTAGTGAGCAGAACTGATGAAAACATTGCAAAAATTCTTTGAGTTGTGCATCAAAATCATTGACTGACTGTGGGAAGCCTCACAGACCAAGTAAATATCAATAGAGAAAACAGGAAAATCTTAACTGAAAAACCTATTTGGAAATAGGGTCTTCTTTGTTATGTTAATTAGATCATATATGAGTAGGGAAGATTCTAAATATAATCACCAGAGTTATAGAAACAGCAGATTAGAAACTGAGATAAGCACACAGCAGGGGAAGCATTGTCTACAAGCCATGGAGACAAGGAGACCCTGGGGCCACCATAGCCTAGACACTAATTTGTAATTTTAGCATCCAGAACTGTGAGCAAATAAATTCTATTCCTTTAAATCTCCCCCATGTAGCCTCTCTGCTACAGCAGCACTAGAAAACTAAGACAGTTGCTATTAAGTCAGCGAAAATGCATTTTTCATTTATAACTTGGGTAACATGGTGAGAAGTAGCTTATTTACCTCCAGTTGTCAGTCTCTCTACATGTTTGTCCAGCTGTTGTCAGCAGCTTGATAGCCTTTCATTTTTTAGCCCCCTCTCTTACTTGTATTTAAGCATAAAAACAGTTGTGGACATGGCACAAGACTGGGCAGTGTTTCATTCTGTTGGTCATAGGGTCGCTACGAGTCAGAACCGACTCAATGGCACCTAACAACAACAACTTACTTGTATGCTTTACAAATAACAACCCCACCTCCTTGTATCTTGTTGTTAATTAATTTAACTTCAGTTACAAAGAGATGCAGCCATTATTCCTTTCTGAAGATTCACACACCTGCAAGCTTAGAAAAATGTGACTGACAGCAATATTCCCCCTACGGAGCCTGTGTAAACATGAGTTTATGGGCTGCTGTGTGGGTACCTTTGGTGATTTACTTTTTGATTATTGGGATTTATTTATGTTTTGATGGACTAGTAAATTACGAGTCCATGGACCTTGCCAGGTTTTCAGGTACCAACTCAAAAGGCCTCACTGGAAACACTGTGGTTGGCACTGCAACACAGAGAATGACCAATGATGCATCATATATTTTTAATAGATATAGTGTTTTAATAAACATTCTCCTCCTAAAGCAATGGATTTTAAAATAGGCTTTTGCCTTGAGCCATGTAGCTACCCAGCTGTGAGTTTTATAAGGCAACAATCTCCACATCATTAGATGTTATGACTAATATTCCGGCAACTGAAATAATAGCTATTTACATGCGCGTAAAAAGTTAAAATGACATTTAAAGTACACTTACCCTCAGAAAAAGTGTGCTTGTAAAATTGATGCCCCAAGTTCCTCACCCATGTTTTTCTTCCTAACTTAGGTTGTAAAGATGTCTTGCACATCAAAAAGTAGGTGGGAAAACTTGTCTGGGACTTCTCTAACCTTGAAATCAAGGTGGCGTTGTCTCAGAGTGCCAACCTACTGCACTTTGAAGTTACTAAGCTTCTTGTAGAGTTCTACAGCTTCCTTGGTTCACACACTCATGATCTTCTCTGCATTTGCTAGTGACTTCACTGTGTTCCCTTCTAGTTACTGCTTTGTTGCATTACCGGTTTCTATATGAAATCTGTCCATGACAAACACTGGGTAAATTTTGGTGGATTTTACTAAAAATCTGGAAATCTCTGACCAGTCACTTCATGTATCTCCCAGAGTTCTTCCATTTCTCTGGCTCCATCTGCTTCCCTCCTTTCCCATAGTCTCCACTTTGGAAAATCAACATGTTTTGGAAAGTCAAACACATTTCCCTCTTGGTCTGACGCAGAGCACGTTCAGGCTAGCTGAGGTCTTGTCTTCGAAGAACTTATCTAGATTTTTTTTTTCCCAAATAGAGATTCTGATGCCCAATTGTAAGTTTAAAATGATTTTCTCAGTATCGTCATGTGATTTGAAGACTCTGATTTTCTATTGTAATTTAGTGTTTTTCTCATAGGCAAGTGTTAACATGGACATGGAAGGGAACTATATTCTAAATTTTCCTCAAATGTTCTCTTTTTCTGGGGGAGGAAAGTAAGAAGGAAAGAGCAAAGGAGGGAAGAAGGAAAGAAAGGAAGGAAGAGGAGTACTAGCAAGAAGTTCAGGAGAGACAACTGTTTTAGAGGGTAAATAGTACTCATTCAGTCTCCTCTCTGTGGTGCTACATGAAACTGTCCAATCAAGAAAAGAGATTTGCCCTCTTTCAGTCTAGCTGACTCACTCTTAGAAATATGAAATCCAAACTCACCTCTTTAATCTTTTTTTTTTTTTTCTTTAACTTGTAAATCTTTATCATCCAACTAAGGATCTTCATTCTCTCTCCTTTGGTATTTTGGCTCATCTCCCAGGAACTCTGACCCTTTTGGAAATACTGAATAGAGTGATTTCTCTTCTTCTCTCCACTTCCCTCTTTCTTCTCCTAAGTGGTCCATCCCAGTGGAAGAATAAACTGAGCGCACTCGGCTCAGCCTCTGCTGAGTTTTTGTTTTGGTTGAAGCAGCCTGTTTTTAGTATAGAAACATTCATTGCTCAATGCATACTTTGTTTTTCTACACTGTAGGCAAGATCTGTGACTGAAAGAAGAGGAGTGCTATGTTTTGGGTTGCTGTCATGAATTGAATTGTGTCCCTCCAAAAATGTGTGTATCATTTTGGCTGGGCTGTAATTCTTCGTTTTCTGTGATTGTCCTCCGTTTAGTGGTTTTCTCATGATGTAAATCCTAATCTCTGCCTGTGGTTAATAGAATGGATTATGTTAGAGAGGATCAGAGTCTGTGGTGGTCAGGATTATGTCAGCTTGGCTACTCCATAATTGACTGCTGTATTATGTGGCAGGCCAGGGCCTGTGGTGGCTTCCCGACCCTCAGCTCTCTTCTCTCTGCCTTCCACCATCTATTGCTGTTCACGTAGCCAGAAGCTCCTGCTCTCTTCTAGCATCTGGTTCCTGGACTTGAACTAGCAGCTGTTGGATGCATCAACCCTTACAGCCAGCACTTGAGTGTCCTGTTCCGTGACCTGCTAGTCCTGGGTTCGCAGCCTCTACAGCTCCGTCTTGACAACAGCTTGGGATCTGCCTACCTACACACCGGTGATCTAGAACTCTGGTCTCTGACCTGCTGACCTTAGGTTCACCAGATTCTGTGGCCATGTGACGCTTGTGCCAGGACTTGGGACATTCAGCTTCTGCAATTGCAAGAGCTGTTTCCTATATCTATATGTAACTATCCTTGTACTTTATGTATGTAAATCTTTCCTTGTACATATAAGTGTTACTGGTTTTGCTTCCCTAGAAAAGCCAGCCTAAGACAGGGTGAGACTGTAAAACCCTTTCATTGTCACCTCTCTGCTCCAGTGTAAAGGGAATTTCCCTGGAGTGTGGGTTGTACTATCTTTTATCCTTTCATCCTACAAGAGATAAAACGAAAGGGAAGCAAGCAGAGAGTTGGAAACCTCATGCCATCAAGAAAGCAGAACTGAGAGTGGAGCACATCCTCCAGATCTAAGATGCCTGCAATGTGATGCTCTCAGACCAAAGACTGGTGGAGCACAGCGACCTTCTTTTTGTTTTTTCAAATTTTTATTTTTATTTAACATAACTGAGTGAAAATGTACATTCACATATAAATTTACATGCCCACCTATATGTAGCTTCCACTGCTCTCCCTGTCCGGTGACTGCACCCTATTCCTCTCTGCTCCATACATGTCTCATCCTCCCAATAGCCTCCTTTCCCCTCCTCTCCATCCATTCCCCTTCCTCCAGCCAGAGTTCAGCAAGATGATATCCTATAGATGTATAGAACCATAAAGTGCTTCCAATATATGGTTACTCTGCATTGCCAAGTCCAATCCATTCCTGTCCAAAGAGTGGACCTTTGTTATAATTTATGGGAAAGGGCAGCATCAGGGCAGGGGGCCATGCTCTCAGAGGAACCCCAAAACCGCTGGACCGTCAATTGAGGTCTTTTAGTGGAGATCTCATGATGCACCTCTTTTTATTCTTGTGTTGCCAGTGAGGCTCCTCTCTGTGAGCTCCGTCGTGGCTATCACTGGTGGTGGCCGGGCACCATCCAGTTCTTCCAGTCCCAAGTCGATGTAGGCACCCACTCTTGTGGGTCTCTCTGTCTTCTCGGTTGTCTTTACCGCATGCCATTTTGCCCCTCGGTGAGCATCTGTTCCTGTTGAGTTTGCACCATTTGCTGTGTCCTCGGATGGCAGCTTGGCAGCTTTTAAGACCCCAGACACCACTCACCAATTTAGGGTGCAGAGAACTCTCTTAGCAAAACGCTAGTTGTGCCAATTGGCCTGGAATTCGCCTAAGAGCATGGTCCCCCGACCCCTGCCCCAGCTACTCTATCTCTGCAGTGTTGAGTTAAGATGGAAGGAGTACTCAAGTTATGCTGAAGTCCACTTAATGTTGTTCTTGTTCCTAATGTGTGCTGTCACTGCTTTCTGCCAACTAGATTTCTAGTAACTATCTAAACTAAACTCTACCCCCCTGGCCCTCCCTCCCTCCCCTCCCTTGCAGCTGTCAAAGAGTCTTTTCTTCTATACACAAGTCTGTTTTTGAGATCTTATCGTAGAGGTCTCATGCAGTATTTGTCCTTTTGTTGCTGACTACTTTCACTCAACATAATGTCTTCCAGTTGAAACCAGGTCAGTGACCTTCTTCAAGAGCTAACAGAGAGTGAATTCTCCTGGGGCTAGCACCCTGAATTTGGGTTTGTAACCCGCTGGACTGTGTGAGAATAATGACTAAAACAGGTCGCTGTGTCCAATTTATATGAAGCTGGAGGTGCTTGGGAGGGCAGGCCTGGAAAACTTTTTCTGGAAAGTCAGACTTGAGGATCTGGTGAAATGGTTCTGCACACATGGGTTTGTTATGAGGTGAAATTGACGTGACAGCAACGACTAGTTTGTGTTCACAACAGCTTTACCCACAGCAGTGCTCATAATTTTACATATGTTCTTCTGATTTGTTTCTTGGCTGCTCAGTAGTCTTGGACCTTTGAGTCGGGTAAGGATAGGTAATGTATTTGGCCCTCCTAAACCCAAATGTAAACCCTCATGGCATAGTGGTTAAGTGCTATGTCAGCTAATCAAAAGGTTGGCTGTTTGAGTCCACCAGGTGCTCATTAGAAACTCTATGGGGCAGTTCTACTCTGTCCTATAGGGTCACTATGAGTTAGGATCAATTCAACCAGTAACAGTCTTTTTTGTTGTTGTTTTTAAACCCTAAAGCTGGAGTCCAGTTGGCACAGTGGTTAAGAACTGTGTCTGCTAACCACATGGCAATGGATTATTTAAAAAAAAAAAAAAAATCCCAATAAAAGGACCCCTGGTAGACCAGTGATTAAAAAGAGTTTGGCTGCTAATTGAAAGATTTGTAGTTTCAATGTACCAGCTGAGGAGGATAAAGATGTGGCAGTCTGTTCTATAAAGATTACGGCCTAGGAAACTTTAGAGGACAGTTCTATTCTCTTTTATGTGGTGTCTATGAGTCTGAACAGACTTGACAGCAACAAGTTTAAACCCTAATAATACCCAACTGACATGCATTTTCCTTGTGTAGAGTGAAGATAATGATTTATTTTTATATCTCTTAAGTGACTTTGTTTACCGCATATAACTCTCAACTCGACCTAGTTGTTGTTTGTAGGTGTTGTTGGGTTGGTTCTGACTCATTGTGATGACCTCATGTATAACGGAATGGAACACAGGCTGGTCCTGTGTCATCCTCACAGTCATGGAATTTGAGCCCATTATTGCAGCCACCGTGTCAATCGATCTCTTTGAGCATCTTTTTCTTTTTTACTCACCCTCTGCCTTCCCAAGCATGATATCCTTCTCTGGGCACTGGTCTCTCCTCATAACAGGCCAAAGTATGTGAGACGAATTCTTGCTATCCTTGCTTCTAAGGAACATTCTGGCTGTGCTTCTTCCAAGATAGATTTGTTCATTTGTTTTGCAGTTCGTGGTGTAGACTATATTATTCGCCAACACTGTAATTCAAATCCATCAGTTCTTCTTTGGTCTTTCGTATTCATTGTTTCATTCATAATTTCTAGAAAGAGACTTAAAAAAAAAAAACCAAAACACTGCCATCGAGTTGGGCGTGAGTCCTAACAACCCTAGAGGTCAGAGTATAACTGCCCCATAGAGTTTCCAAGGAACACAAGGTGGACTTGAACTGTTCACCTTTTGGTTAACAGATGTAGCACTTAACCCACTACATCACTAGGGTTTCCAGGAAGAGGCTCTAGTTTACACTAAACATCTAGAAGAGAGACAGTAATAGAGCCATGCTTAATTTTTTTTTAAAAAGGAATATGAATTTCCAATTTATTATTTTTCTAAAATCTCATTTTACAATTTACTTATGATTACTCTCCCAGAATTATAGTGTTTTTAGTCCCTTGGAGTTAGCAATTATAATTTACTAATTTCAGAATTCCTAGCAAGAACATTAATGCCTGATATCTAGCAGGTTCTTAATCAAGAGTTGAGTTTAATGTTGTATTGACTCTAAAGCAGTATTCTAACAACTTTAAGTGCCTTAAAGTCACTTGAAGTTCTTTAGCATTGTAGATATCTCTTCCTTTGCCAGGACACCGGAGAAACTGGGTAATGTCCAGCTACCATTACTACATATTTTGATCAAATATTCCATAAAAGAATCCTGATCAAAAAGGGGAAAATTCAGAGTGGAATTTTAAATTCCCACAGCATCCAGAACTTCTGAATTTGTGGATGCTATATAAAACCCCAAAACTATTGCTCTAATATCATCTTTAAACTTTAAACAAAAATATCCCCTAAAGATGTCTTAAAATGAAGTAGTAGTTTAAATTAACTAGTAGAGAATGTCTGCTTTGAGCCTTGTGTTCTTTTAAGATATATCCATATGGGGTAAAATTGACAACAGGAACTCAAAAGATTAGATAGGAATCTTAGTAGTAAGTTTATATTAATGGAGAAGGAACACTTCAGAAAAGACGGGAAAGAATGTTGCACAACGTGAATGTATCAATGTCACTGAGTTGTTCATGTCAAAACTTGAATTGGTGTATGTTTTTGTAGTGCCTATTCTTAACAACAATAACAACAATAAAATAAATGGTTTTTAAAAAGTTATAGATATCTGACCTTGGCCCAAGAGATTTTATATTAACAGGTTTGGGAGGGAATTAGGAGTCTGCGGTTGCCAGAAATGCCCTAAATGACTTGATGCCAATGGTCCATGATAACTCTGCCTTCAAGGGTGTGCATCATGTTAGCTCTCTGACCAAGGAGATGGTTTTTGGTGAGAGCACTACCTACCAGTATGGGAAAACTGATAACAATAGCTTAGACATCAGTGGATTCTCCCTTTTTATTTTTCAAAGGACTTCCACATCACTTAATCAGTGTTTTGTAACTGAGAATTAAGAACACCTCAGTAACAAAAAGAGTCAGGTGATGTGGACCAGTCTAAGTTGAAGGAAACAAGTCTTTCATACTTTAAATCTTTAGAGAACCATTTTCTAAAACATTGCTCGATAACCTAGCCCAGTGTGAGCAAGTTATTATTTTTAGAGTTTAACCAGCCATTGTACCAGAAAGAACTGTTTGATGTTCAGCCATCTGAAGAGGCAGCACATGGTCAGGAACTGATTGTAATGAAGGAAGAAGTCACAGCTCCATTGAAGGCATTAGAAAAAAACAAGACTCTAGGAACTGATGGAGTATCAATTGAGATATTTCAACAAACAGATGCAGTGCTGAATGTGCTCACTTATCTATGCCAAGAAATTTGGAGGACAGCTATCTGGCCAACTGATTGGGAGAGATCCATATTTATACCCATTCCAAAGAAAGGTGATCCAACCAAATGTGGAAATTGCTGAGCAATATCATATGCAAGTAAAATTTTGCTAAAGACAAAACTGGCTGCAACGGTATATTGATAAGGAACTGCCAGAAATTCAAGCTGGATTCAGAAGAGGATGTGGAACCAGCGATATCATTGCTGTTGTGAAGTGGATTGTGGAGGAAAGCAGAAAACACCAGAATTGGTATCAATTCAGTAAGACTGGGTTTGGTTTTTGGTTTCATGTTTCATTGGCTATGCAAAGGCATTTGACCACATGGATCATAACAAATTATAGCTAACATTGTGTAAAATGGAATTCCAGAACATTTAATTTTGCTCTTAGGGAATCTGTATATAAATCAAGAGGCAGTTGTATGAACAGAACAAAGATACACTGTATGGTTTAAAGTTAGGAAAGGTGTATGTCAGGTTGTATCCTTTCACCATACTTTTTCAATCTGTATGCTGAACAAACAATCTGAGAAGATGGTCTATACGAAGAAGAACAAGGCATCAGGACTGGAGGATGACTCATTAATAACCTGTGTTATGCAGATGACACCTCCATACTTGCTGGAAGCAAAGATTTGAAACACTGATGAAGACAAAACACCACAGCCTTCAGTATGGATTGTACCTCAATATCAAGAAAACAAAAGTCCTCACAACTGACCAGTAAGCAACATCATCATAAATGGAGAAAGGGTTGAGGTTGTTGAGGATTTCATTTTACCTGAGTTCACAATCAATACCCATGGAAGTAGCAGTCAAGAAATTAAAAGACACATTGCATTGGGAAAATCTGCTGCAAAGGACCTCTTTAAAGTATTCAACAGTAAAGACATCACCTTGAAGACTAAAGTGCACCTAACCCAAGCCATGGTATTCTCAATCGCATCATGCACTTGCAAAAGCTGAACAGTGAACAAAGAAGATGGAAGAAGAATTGATTCCTTTGAATTTTGGTGTTGGAGAAGGATGCTGAATGTACCGTGGACTGCCAAAAGAACAAACAGATCTGTTCTGGAAGCAGTACAGTTAGAGTGCTCCTTGGGAGCAAAGATGGCAAGACTGCGTCTTACGTATTTTGGCCATGCAGTCAGGAAGGATCGCCCCCTGGAGAAGGACTTCATGCTTGTTAGAGTGGAGGGTCAGTGAACAAGAGGAAGACCTTTGACAAGATGGGTTGACACAGTGGCTGCAATAATGGGCTTAAGCATAAAAATGACTGTGGGCAATGGCACAAGACTGGGCAGTGTCGTGTTCTGTTTTTCATAGGGTCGCTATGAGTCGAAACTGATTCAACGACACCTAACAACAGCTATAGCAAACATAATTTGTAAATATAGCATAACTATATGTTTTGATCATGGTTATAGTAAGGATAATTTATTCCTAAACTGAATCTACTTTTAGTCATATCATCTACAAGGCTGTGCTTAATATGAGTGATCTGTATTTTACTTTAAAATAACAAGCTTTTAAAATAATAACTTAGATTTCAGTGGATGTTCCCTATTTCATTTCTTTTTCAGAGTGTTTAAAATATGCAGCTGTTTTCCTCTTTCCTACCTAATGTGAAATAATAGCAGGAATTATCTGAAGCTTTCTTAAAGCTTTGATTTACCTTGAACTATAATTCTGGGAGTTTGCAGTATCGCGCCGCCATGTAGGGTCCTCGTAAATCGAGTGACTCTGACCGGATCGTCTTCCATCCTGTTCTGTGCTTTAATTCTATAA
This sequence comes from Heterohyrax brucei, assembly GCA_028571685.1. Taxonomy (NCBI): domain Eukaryota; kingdom Metazoa; phylum Chordata; class Mammalia; order Hyracoidea; family Procaviidae; genus Heterohyrax; species Heterohyrax brucei. The sequence continues at coordinate 112,052,757 of CM053143.1, read as the reverse complement.
TTTAACTTCCAGGAAGCTCTGCTGGCACAGGGGTTTAGGGCCTAGGTGCTAACTGCAAGGTTGGTGGTTTGAACCTGCTCAACAGTTCTGCAGCAGGAAGACCTGGTGATCTGCTTCTGTAGAGATTACAACCAAGAAAGTCCTGAAGGGCAGTTGTGCTCTGTCCTAAGGGGCCGCTATGAGCCAGAATCGACTCAGTGGCACAGAACAACAACAATGTGAAATTCAAAGAACATCAATAAAATGTCACTTCCCCTGATTGCCTTCTGTAGTCCAGACCCTGTGCCACCATGGTATGAGTAACATGACGGACTGAGTCCTGCTTGTTCCCTTCTTCTCTCAGAGCCTTGCAAGTAATACGCCAATGTTTCACCGCTGAAATTGTTTCATGTGGTTCTTCATTAGCACGAAAGGAAATACGAACTGATCCCCAAATCCCTCATTCTCATACCGAAACCATTTCATATTCTTTTTACTTAATTACAACAATGAGCATCATTACACAAACCCCTTGCTCCCTAGTCACTTAAAATTAGTAGGGCGTTTTACAAAGAAGTGGGAGAAAGCAGAGGTCTTTTTCTGAATTCTGTAGACTTTTATTAACATTAATGAAACAGCAAGAAAACTTGGAGAGAAAACAAGAAAACAGCCACTGGGCACCAAGAAAATAGAGTTCCCTTTTGACAGAGTTTTAACTCTTGTATAACTGAATCCGGTTGTTTCAAAAAACAAGGAGAGCTTTTTTTTTTTTTTTTTCCCATAATTTGACTTCTTCTCCCTTCTCATCTGTAGGAATCCCAGGATTCACGGAAGAATCATCCTGGGATGCACTTTCCCATTCCCTGTTTTGTTGCTGAAAAAGAGCTAGCGCATTGCGTAGCATAATATTTGCGCAGCATGCCTACGGCTCTGTCTAAGTCTTGAAAGACTTTGCGGGTTATGACATTCCCTTAAATGTGCTGAGCTTTCTTTAACCTTTCATAAAACATTGTGATCTTTATGGACTGTATCATATTGTGCAGTAATGTGCTTTATTGTCCACAGAATAAGCTTTTCTTAAAGATAATTGGAAAGCTGGAAATGGCTGCTATCGGCTGATTTTTTAAAAATACATTATTTCTGAAATGGGGCTGGTGTAATAATGACCCTATCTGTTCAAGATTTAAGATTTGTCTTGGCAGAGAAAATTGATCCATTTCACCTTTGTCTAATGGAAATTTTTATCTCGGATTATCTGTTTATGTAAATGAATGTTCATCTGAAAAGAGAACTTGAGGGGGCTGTAAATCTTGGTGACACTTCAGTTTCATAGGGGAGAAATTGGAAAGGATTCTAATATTTATCTGCCTGAAATTGGTTATAAAAACAAAATTATCTTCATGTACCTGCAGCATCTGATGTTTCCCGGAATTTCATTATACTTTTGAATCATTCAGGGCAGCAGTAAGAATGGTGTTTCTATATTACCTCATTCAGAAGTTGTTTTTATTTTGTCTATTTTCTAGTTGCTTTCTAACACTGACATTAAAGAAGAAATTAAGTCTTTTGCTTACCTACTCTTCAGGGATGAGTTTTTTTTTTCTTTCTGTATAATCTTAATAGTCTCCAGGTATTGTAGGCTTGTTATCAGCAGTTATATAAGATGTGTTAGCAAAACAGCCATCCTTTGTCTTTTTAAAAATCATGGCTTATATGAATTCTAATCTGTGGATCAAAATACTGAGTTCCATATCAGAATTGCTCTACATTTTTTTCTTCTCCAAAGAAACTTTTGGACCTAGTTTAATCTGTGTATTGTATTTGTTAAAGTGATATGTTTGAAAGCCAACAGTGTTAGGACAAGTACTTTAAATGTCAGCTTATTAGAATGAGAACACAGGGAGATTTTAATAAGTCAATCTTGGTTTATTTATTGAAGAACTGCATTATTTCCTCATACCCAAACTCCCCAAAAAACCATTGCCATTGAGTTGAATCTCACTTGCAGCAGCCCTATAGGACAGCGTAGACTGGGCACCATAGGGTTTCCAAGCAGCAACGGGGAGATTCAAATGTGCCAGCTCTTGGTTGGCAGTTAAGTGCGTAACTACTGAACCCTCAGGGCTCCTTATTTCCTTATGTTGTTGTTGGGTGCTGTTGAGTCAATTCTAACTCATAGGGAACTTATAGAACAGGGTAGAACTGGCCTTACAAAGATTCCAAGTAGTTGCTGGTGGATTTGAACTGCCAGTCTTCTGGTTAGCAGCCAGACTCTTAACCACTGCATCACTAGCTCTCCATTATCTGGTACTTGTCAGAATTACATAGCCCTGGTAGGATGATTTCACAAATATTATGTAAAGGATTTAACAAAGACAAAAAGATATTATACTAATAAAATATAGCAAACTAATAAATAAATAATAAATAAATAATTATCTAATAATATAAATAATATAATATGTAATTATAATAATTATATAATAAATAATAATTATAATAATATAAATAACAAATAAATAAAATAATAAATATATTTTACACTAATAAAATATAGCCAAAAAATTAGCAAAGATTATCAAAATTTAGTGTTCAAAGATGAGATGAATGTAATTATTTGGTGGTGTGACATAAGGGCTAAAAAGTGGTAAGAAACTTGATTTTTCACTCTGTAAGTCCGTTCATAAGAAGTATAGAAAGGCCCCACCCAGGATTGGTATTTACTGTCTGGAATACCATTACAAAAATCATACTTGGGCATCATCTTAGTTTCCTAGGGCTGTGATTACAAAATGTTAAAGCAGGTGGTTTTAAAGAATAGAAATACATTTTCGTTCTGGAAGTGCAAATCCAAGTCTGCTGTGTTGATTCCTTCTAAGCAGCTTTTAAAAAGGAGCTGCTCCACATCCCTGGCTGGCCACATCTCTGTCCTACCTTCTGGTGATCTCTGTGGTGTTCCTCTGCTGTTTGGAGAGGCATCTGCTTCCATCTATCGTACAATGTCTGTCTTCCCTTTGGTGGTACAGTGGGTTAAGTGCTGTGTCTGCTAACCAAAAGCTTGGTAGTTCAAATCTGCCAGCTGCTCCTTGGAAACTCTATGGGACAGTTCTAGTCTGACCTGTTGGGTCGCTATGAGTCGGACACAACTTGACGGCGGGGTATGTGTGTGTGTGTGTGTGACTCTGTTTTCGCATTTATCCTTTTCTTTTATAAAATGTCCTTTAGAAGGAACTAGGATTAGTTCCCTGTCCCTTATTTCTTTTAGTTTTCATTATTATTGTCTTTTATTGTCAGTATCTTTATAAATGTGATACTTTTTTTCCCCCTAAAATCTTTGGGTGTTGGAAATACTGCATATAAAGTTACAGATGTATTTCACAGCATACATACATAAAAAATGTACAAATCATAAAAATTTACTCATAAATTTATACTCTCATGGTGAAAGAGTTGGACATTGCTGGAATTTTGTCATTTTAAGTAGTAATTCCATGTGCGGAATGTTCTGGAAGGTTCTGTATTGTCCCTGGGACCCAAGATGGCATTTCTAGTCAGAAAACTAGTGAGAGTTGTCTGCGTGGTCTCTTCTTTTTTGTCTTCATGTGTTTCATTGTAACATTTTACTGCTTCCCGAGTATACTTATTTACTTTAGCAAAACAGTTCAGTGATTGGATTCATGTTTTCAGGCAAGTAAAGCCCTGATTCAGTTTAGAAAAACTTACTCCTTTCAATGTACAATTTTCTGATATCTTCTCTCCACGTGTTTCTTCATACTTTCTTCTTCAACGTTCTTTCCTCTTCAAAATCCAGTCTTTTTTTTTTTTTTTTACATTTTTTACATTTTTTACTGTACCTTCGGTAAATTTTGCAGAACAAACTAGTTTGTCATTAAATAGATAGTATATATATTGTTTTATCACATTGGTCAACAACCCCACAACAGTTCAGCATTCTCCCTTCTTAACCTTGGGTGCCCTATTACCAGCTTTCTTGTTCTCTCCTGGCTTCTAATTGTTGCCCTGGGCTGACATGCCCCTTCAGTCCTATTTTCTTTGATGGGCCTGTTCAATCTTTGACTGAAGGTCACCCTCAAGAGTGACTTCATTATTGAGCTTAAGGGGTCACACTCTCAGGGTTTCTTCAGTTTCTGTCTGGCCAGCAAGTCTGGTCTTTCTTTTGGGGTTAGAATTTTGTTCTACATTTTTCTCCAGCTCTGTCTGGACCCTGTGTTATGATCTCTGTCTGAGCAGTCAGTGGTAGTAGCCAGGCATCATCTAACTGTACTGGATTCAGCCGGCTAGAGGCCATTGTAGATGTGATCCATTAGTCCTTTAGACTAACCTTTTCCCATATATTTTTAGTTTTCTTCCTTGCTCCCAAATTGTGAGATCAGCGGAGTATCCTTGGTGGCCACTCACAGGATTTTAAGCCCCCAAATGCTACTCCGCAAAGTGAATGTGGAACATTTTGTTGTAAACTGTGTTATGCCAGTTGAGCTAAGTGTTCCCCAAGACCGTGGCCCCCATAGCCCTCAGTCCAGCACTTCAGTCCCTCAGGGAGTCTGGATGTGTATGTATGGAGCTTCCATGATCTTGCCTTATACAAGTTGTTCCGGTTCCCCCTATAGTATGTACAGTCTTAACCTTCATCAGAGTTACCACTTAATCAATTGTCTGTTTTGTATTTTCCCATCCCCACTCATCCCCTCCTTGGTAACCATCAAAGGTTGTTTTTATATGTAAACCTTTTCATGAGTTTTTATAGTAGTGGTCTAATACAAAATTTGTCCTTTTGTGGTTGACTTATTTCACTTACCATAATACCCTCCAATTTCCTCCATGTTATGAGATGATAGCCAGTTTTGCCAGCACTTTATGTTAAAAAGACTGTCTTTTCCCCATTTGATGGACTTCGGGCCCTTGTCAAATATCAGGTGACCATAGGTGGATGGATTTACATTTGGGATCGCAATTCTGTTCCGTTATTCAGTGTATCTGTTGCTGTACTAGTACCAGGAGTCTCAGTTTCTAAGTCTCAGTTTCTCCTTTAAACAGCATAGATGGATCCTGTTTCTCATCTACTCTGTCACTGTCCATCTCATTATGGGTACATTTAGGCCATTTATAAGCAGTGTAGTTATTTATAATTGTGAGTTTGTCGCTGTCATTTTGTAATGCTTTTTATTGTGATGCTGACATTTTATTTGTTCCTTTTACTATTTTGTTTAGAATTCCTTTGGCTTGTGGATTTCTTATTCATTTCTTTGTCTTTGTAAATTTTGTTTTCATTGAGACTTTATGTTTTCCTTCTTATTTTGATGAATAGACTTGTTTGCTGTCTTTGTGGTTACCTCACAATTTACCCTTATCTTCCTAGGTTTGGACCAGTCTATTATTACTTGGTACTGCCTTGTCTCCCACTCCATCAGGAAGTTCTATAATTCTACTATTTATAACCTCTTTTTATTGTTCTGATGTTGTTGTCATTTACAGATTAACCCTTATGGTTCCCTGTTGTAATTCTTTTGGTTTGGGATAGTCCTTGAGAATTTGTTTCCTAGGATGGTACCTGGCTGGAACAATCTTGTGTCCTAGATTCAGATTGTGGTCTGATATTGTTTATTCTTGGAATGAAAGACTCCCTGTGATCATTTTTATAAGTTTGGCTTAATTTCTGTTTATCTGGAAATGTCCTAATTTCACCATCATACTTGAATAAGAGTTTTGCATTATTCTTGGTTGGTACTTTTTTTGCTTTCAACGTTTTATGTATATCATCCCATTGACTTCTTGCCTGCATGGTTTCTCTCTAATGATCAGAGCTTAGTCTTATCATTTCTCCTCTGTATATGCCTTTCTTAAATCTCCTCAAGCTTCTCTCAAAATTTTTTTCTTTGTCTTCGTTTTAGTGAGTATGATTATTGTATCTCATATCTCTTCTTGTTTTCTTTTTTCTGTCAGTTTCTTATTCTATTTTTGGCTGAGATCTTTATCTCTTCACTGGGCACTGTGGAGCAGTTCTGCTCTGTCTATAGGGTCACTATGAGTCTGCATTGACTCGATGGCACTGAATTTTTTTGGGACACTTTGGATTCTACTTTTAGAGAGTGTACCCTATATGGGCTTTGTTGAGCCTGTTGGATGGTAGCCTTTTATCTTTCACAACATTAAAAAAGTTCTCTGTTAGCAGTTCTTCAGTGATTCTGTGCTTTCTGTTTTCTGCCCCTATTCTGGAACTCTGATCCCTCAGGTATTTTTGCTTTAGATAGTATCTCATGTAAGTCTCAGGGTTTCTTCATATAATTTTTGTTCTTTTCTGACTTCTCAGAGTTTTATTCAAGTATTTATCTCCTTTTATGCTGATCCATCGTTTCAGACCTGTTTCTCAGCCCTTCTATAATACTGTCCGTTTCTGAAATCTTATTGTTTGTCTTTTGGATTTGTAAATGCTGTTTTTATATGATTTCTAGTTGTGAATTTATTTTGGCTTTTTGTTCCTGTAGTATTTTCATCAATTTTTCTATGAATTTGTCTATTTTTCCCTCATTTTTGTCTGCTTTTTGTTTCAACATTTGATAGCTGTGAATAATAAACCAAAAATCCAAACCCAGGGCCATCAAGTTGATTCTGACTCATAGAGGCCCCATAGGACAGAGTAGAACTGCCCCATAGAGTTTTCAAGGTGTGCCTGGTGGATTGGAACTGCTGCCTTTTGGTTAGCAGCTATAGCACTTAACCATTATACCACCAGGGTTCCCCTGTGAATATTAAGAAACTGGAATTCCCTGTCAGTCAATCCTAGGGCCTTTTCTTCTCCTGGAGAGTCATCTTTTTATACTGAACACTTGCTATGACCATTTTGTCTTTTTTAAAAACATGTTTTGATATTTTCTGTCGTACTTGGATTATCCAGCAGTTATTTTCTATATTGATTTTAGATGTCTGTTTCATCCTGTTTTTTTTTGTTTTATTTGGTTATGTCGGAGCAGGTGGGCTGTACATTCTTTGTCAATTTGCTCAACTGTGGTCATGATATTTTTTACCTCCTTGTCTAAAGGGCAGGACCAGTTGCTCAGCTGTGGTGCAGCAGGGCAGGTCCAGCTGAAGGGAAGGGGATGGGATGGGTTGTTAGTGGTATGTACTAGGGCTAGTTGGGGTTGGGGACAGGAATCAATGCTGGAAAGGTTCCAGTAGACTGTGCCTGTGCTGCTCTGGAGTGTAGTATTCCGCACATGGTGTGGGTAGGTGGGAGAAGGGGGGAAGCTGTGAAGTGTTGAGCTAAGGTGGATATGGCAAGGGGGGAATGAGAAACAGGAGCCAAAAACAAATAAACACTCCTCCCCCTGCCCCCCCCCCAAAAAAGAGAGAAAACAAAGGATACCAAGGGGGCTTGCTATTGGAGTGAAGAGATAAGAAACCAAGAAATGGAGAAAAACAAAAACAGTTTTAAAAAAGAGAAATAAACAAGTAAAAATTTGGAAAAGAAAAGAAAGTCCCCTAAGAGTCCCACTAGTGCTGCTGTGAAGACCAGGGAAGTGTCTCCCAGGCAGGTGGTATAGCCTGACTAGAAGAGGTGTAGACGTCACACAGTTTCAGGTATTCAGGAACAGGAAAAGAAAAGAAATATAGAGATGCAAGAACTGGGTAATGAAGAGAGACAGAAAGCAAAAAAGAGAAAACAGAGAAAAGAAAGAAAAAAATGAAAGAAATGCCCCCAGGGATTCCACTGATGCCGACGCCCAGACTGGGGCAGCATGGGTCCGGAGCCACGCAGTATAGCCTGACTAGGAAGAATTCCTAAGCTGCAAAAAGAAGAACAAACAGATAAACTAAAACAAAAGAAAATACAGCAAAGCAAAACAAAACAAAACAAAAAACCCCAAGAATTCCACCACCATGGCATCACCAGCTGGGGAGCAGTTCTCCACTTTAGGGATGCTTCACAGTCTTTCCAGAAGAGGCAAAGATAACACAGGGAGCCAGGTGTCTGAGAGAGAAAGGACGGGGAGGTGGTGGGAGACCTGGAAGAAGCCAAAAGAAAAGGGAAGAAGCCAACACCAGCTACAGACAACGGGCGCTCAAGGAGCCCGCCAGTGTTTACGGGGTGGGGGAGAGGAGAAGGATTGAAGTGGCCAGGGCCCCAGGAATTTCCATCAAGTCAGCAGGAAGCAGAGGAAGCCAAGGGCAGAGTCGGTGGGTTGGGGAAGGGTGAAGTTAGGAAAACACATTTAACTGGTTACTGGGAGATCTGGATGCTGCGTATCCTGGCTAGTTGAGCCACTCAGCTAGCTAGGAGGCCTCAGAGGGGAGAAGGTGGGGGATGGGAAAGCGTGTATCCCTGGTTATTAGGTGCTTCACTAAGATTTCCATGAATCTGCTTTCCTGAGCTCCCTGTCTGCCCCTCTCTGAGAGGTGCCCAAGAGGGAGAATCTGTGTGGGGTTAGCTGATATAGGACTTCTCTCTCTTCCTGCTCTTTGTGAGTTTCTTACTACAATTTTGGCTGAGATCTTGATCCCATGACTCGGTATTTTGGTTTCCAGGGTTGTTGTTTGTTTCTGTTGTACTTGGTTTTCTGGATCTCTGCCGCGGAGGGAAGGCAGAGGCATTGTCCATGGCACCATGTTGGCCGAAAGTGAGTTCCATCCTTTTTTAACTTTAACTTAGCTGTTAACAAAAGGAGAGAAGAATCCTATTTCTAAACAAAGGCCACATTCACAAGTACAGGGGTTAATACTTAAATATGTTTTTTAGGGGGGCATAATTCAACTTTAACAGACCCTCATATTGAAGGTGATGATTGCCGTTGCCTTACAGTACAAAATGCCCATGAACAACAGGGTACAGACTTCATCTACATTTGCCAGGAAATTGTAGGAAAGTTTGGGAAGTGTCAGCAGACAGGGCACTGGGCTTGAAAGGTAAGAGACTTGTGTAACCATAGAGAGGCCACCGTATCCTTCTGAATCCTGGTTTCCTCATGTTTAAGATGAGGATTAAAAAGCTGTTCTAACTGCTGAAAGTATTGTGGTTACCTTGGTCAGAGGAGATACTGGGTAGACACATCAGCGGCTTCAGGCTTCTAGGATGCTTATGATGGTCTCTTTCTAGATCTAGACGTGGCTGACATTGGTGTGTTCAGTTTGTGTAAATCCATCAAACTGTATGCCCTGTAGGATCTGGGTACTGTTCAGGATATAGATAGTAAAAAGTCCCTCAAATGCCATGTTTCATGAGATCATTGGAGGTATCATGTTTGAAAATGTTTTCAAAATAATATTGTCTTAGTCACTGGGTACTGCTCTAAAAGAAAATACCACGAGCGGAAGATTTCATGAGGAGAAGCTTTTATTGTCACAGTCTGGTAAGCCACAAATCCATTCATAAGCTACAAGTCCATTCAATATGAAAAATCATCACAGTCCAGTAGGCTGAGTCCAAATCCAGTGAGAGCATCTCGGCACAGGAACCCTGGGTCCAAAGGACGTGCTCTGCTCTGGGTGCTTCTCTCTCGGTGGTATGAGGTTCCCCACTTCCTCAGCTCACTTCTCTCCCTTACGTTCCACAAGCTTGTAGCTTGGGTCCTGCCTCACTAACACAACTGCAAACCATTCTCCATCATCAATATCACAGAGGCAGGATTCACAACACATGGGAGGAAGGGCACCATATTGGAACTCCTAACCAAGTCAAATCAACACATACATTTTGGGGGGACACAATTCAATCCATGACAGGTATTATGTATTCCACTTTGAGGAGATCTTATATAGCTTTAGATGTAGGTTATACACTCATTTCCACATATTCCTAACCTGATTTTTTTTAACCCTTTGTTTCAACACCATTATGAAAATCCAGTTGACTTATTTCTACTTTTAAATTAAAAAACTATATCTTAGCCACGAAAAATAGCTCCTTAAATAGAAATATGCAGAACTAATTCCATGATCACAGTCCGAGTCTTTTAAAATGTTTCCCTGTGCTTGAAAGATGCCATGAGCCATTTTCATGATGACATAATCATTCATTCTAGCATCTACTCAACAGTGTTTAAGAATACAGATAGAAAACAAACTCTAATGGCCCCTTTAAGGACTCCCAAGCTATTCACTGTATTTCTTATTCATAGCGCTGGATGTTCTCAAGATATTCTTCCTTTCTCCTGGTGTGCACTAAGCTTCTTTAATTTTTCACCCCTTCCTCTCTGAACCACATGACTTGATACTATGTTTTTGAAGGAGATGTGCACAGACCTCTGTTAGCAAGTCCAGTGCATGTACAGGGGTGGGGTGGAGGCAGGACATCAGGGGATACAAATGGCTGGACTCTAGGCCTGGTGTTATCAACTCAAATCCTATTATTTTTTTAATTCTGGTAAATACGTACCAAAACGTTTGCCATCTCAGCATTTTTCACATGTGCAGTGTAGTTCCATTAGTTGTGTTCATCATGTTGTGCATCCATCACCAGGTCTGTTTCCAAATTTTCCCATCGCTTTTGACAGAAAGAAGCTAACTCAATGAATTCTCCTCTCCTGGTCACTCTGCTTAACAGTTTTAACTTGTCACCCTTGCTTGAGAACTCGTTTTTTTTTCCCCAATAAAGTCAACTCTCAGCAGTCCTAACTGTTAATTGTCTATTCTCAATATCTGAGTTGCTTACAAGCACTAAATATTATTAGGTACACTTCCCTCAGTTACTGAAGGGAGGGCTATCTTTCAGCACAGATGCAGAGGTCGAAACACACATTTCATAGTTAAAAGAAACTGGAAATGAAGTTAGAAAACAGAAGCTCTTGGCTACTCTGCTATGCATCCTGAGCTGCATTACAGGATGGATTGTAAGGATGCTACCTCATCAGGAATACAGAGGCCATAGCTTCTTTTCACTCTGGATTGTTAGAATTTAACAAGAAAATGCATGCTAAAATATTCTGCTTTGCAAAATTAACAAATTAGTAAGAAGAATTTTTGTGCTGAATGAGATCTTTGAAAACATCTGGTTCAATCCAGCCTTGTAATTTGAAAGATGGAAAAGGTGTAGCACTCTTTAGTTTTTTTTTTTTTTTTTAAGCTCCAAGATTAAAAAAAAAAAAAAAAAAAAAAAAGAGCCCTGGTGGCACAGTGGCTAAGCATTTGGCTACTAACCAAAAGGCTGATGGTTCAAACCCACTAGCTATTTTGCAGGAGAAAGATGTGGCCATCTGCTTTTAGATAGATTACAATTTTGGAAACCCTACTCTGTGTCCTGGGAGGTTGCTCTGAATTGGAATCAACTGGAGAGCAGTGAGTGTGGTTATGGTTGTTGTTGTTGTTAGGTGCCATTGAGTTGGTGCTATCGAGTTGGTTCTGACTCATAGTGACCCTATGAACAACAGGATGAAACACTGCCTGGTCTTGTGCCACATCCACAATCATTTTGGGGCTTAAGCCCGTTATTGTGGCCACTGTGTCAATCTATCTCATCAAGGGTCTTCCTCTTTTTCACTGACCCTCCACTCTACCAAACATGATGTCTTTCTCCAGGGACTGACCCTTCCTGACAACATGTCCAAAGTATGTAAGACCAGGTCTTTCCATCTTTGCTACCAAGGAGCACTCTGGTTGTACTTCCAGAACAGATCTGTCTGTTCTTTTGGTGGTCCATGGTTCATTCAACATTCTTCTCCCACGCCACAATTCAAAGGTATCAGTTCTTCTTCTGTCTTCTTTGTTCATTGTCCATTGGTTATGGTAGAGATAGAAAATCAAATGCTTTACCAAAAAGGAACTCATCATTTAAATATTGAAATTTATAAAAAAACATAAGGAACAAATACCTGAATTACTGAAGAATATTTTGCTGTACAAAATATTTGCTTTAAGTGGCAAACCTCCTCTACCAAATATATTTAAGATTATGCTGCTGTATATCTATTGTGAAAACCTGGGTAACATAACAGTTAAATACCTAGAGCTGCTAACCAAAAGATCAGCCATTCAAATCTACCAGACACTCCTTGGAAACTTTATGGGGCAATTCTTCTCTGTCCTGTAGGGTAGCTGTGAATTGAAATGGACTTGATGGTAACAAGTTTGATTATTTTGTGTTTTTTTGATGACTGTTGTGTGAAATTAGCATGAGACATTTAGATTAGTTATTCTGAATTCAGAAACTGAAGCCAGGATGCTTCTTAGGAGTATTCCAGAAATGGCAGACCCTTAGATAGCATATCACCATATCAGGGGTATAGTATAAAGCAGGAGATGTTTCAGAGACCTAAAGGCAAGACTGGTATTTCTGGCTAAGCTGGAGCTCTTCAAGGACGTTTTTTATCTTTATGAGGTAATCCTTAAGTATATGAAGCAGCCTCGTGTATACTGAGACAAGAACTACTGCAGCAGGCAGACCTGGGTTTGATTCTAGATCTACCACTTGTTAACTGGATAGTTTGGGGCACATTACTATACTATATTTCCTAAGTTTCACTTTGCATAGCAGCAAAATTCAGCTGTGAGTGCCTACTTGTTATACTTGTGAGCAGTAAGCTAAGGAAACCCCAGTAAAGAGTCAGCTGTAATGCATAGTGGAGTGAGCCGCCTTCTTCCTACCTGCATGCATGCTAAGAGTTCAGTAAGGAGGCAGAAGGGGGCCTAGGAACTAATAATGGCTGTTACTGACTGAGTCATGTCCCCCTAAAATATGTGTTGGAATCCTAACCCCTATACCTGTGGATACAATCTCATTTGGGAACAGGGCTGTCTTTGTTTCGTTAATGATGTTGCATCTGTGTTTGGTGTGTCCTAAACCTAATCACCTCTGTGTTATATAAGGAGCAGCACAAACACAGAAGCAAGCACAGATTAGGGAATACAGAGCACAGATGAGGGTTACCAAAGAGCCAAGGAACATGATGACTACAGAAGCTGCAAGAGAAAGGATCTTCTCTCAAAAGCAACAAAGAAAGAAATTCTGTATAGCCAGCATCCTGATTCAGAATTCTAACTTCTAGAACCATGAGAAAACAAATTTCTTTTCTTTGGTATTACTGTTACAGCAACACCACAAAACTGAGATACTACCTTTCATTGCCTGCTATCTAATTTAGTGTCAAATGAACAATAGACACAAGTTAAGGAGAAAGATATCTATCTATATATCTCTGTCTATGTTTATCTCTATCTCTATGTCTATCTCTATATCTGTATAGAGATATTGTGCTACCAGCTTTATTACTGATGAAAGCTGGCTTGGAGAAATGGTTTCCATGTATGTAGCAATACTGAACTTTGTAGCACTGAAGGCCTGAGAAAAGGTAAGAATATTTGCTCTTCTTTGCTCTTAGGAGGGAGTAAAGAGGAAGGAATTATGCCTCTCCTGTTTGGTTCCTCTTTCCAGAGTCATTGCTTTTATAAGTAACTCTATCTCCCTTAAGAAGAAATGAGTGAGGAGCAGAAGGGTACCAGGATATTTCCTTCTTGGGAAGATGGATGTGTTTCTACTGGGAAGGGAATTTTAGCAGTGATGATCAGCACCCAGCACAGGGCATGGTACCTGGAAACATGCTACATGATGTAAGTAGATGGAAATACGTTTTTGATAAATAAATGGCTTTGTATTTATAATTGTTAAGCATCAGTTGTCGCATGATATCAAGGACAGCATACATGAAGAAAGCAAACGTTCATTAAAAATACAGGAAAGAAAACAGACCAAATGGATGTCAGATGAGACTGAAACTTGCTTTTCAAATTCATGTAGCTAAAGTAAATAGAAGGAATGATGGAGTAGAAGAGCTGAACAGAAGATTTCAACCAGCAGCTCAGCAAGACAAAGGAAAATCTTATCATGATATGTGCAAAGACCTGCAGTTAGAAAACCAGAAGGGAAGAGTATACTCAGAATTTCTCAAGCTGAAAGAAGTGAAGAAAAAAATTCAATCCTCATGTTGCAATAGTGAACCATTCTATAGGGAAAATATTACATGACAGAAAACACAAAAGAAGTTGGAAGGAATACACAGAGTCACTATACCAAAAAGAGTTGGTTGATGTTCAACTATTTTAGGAGGTAGCACATGATTAGGAGCTGATGACAGTAGGAAGAGGTTCAAGCTACACGGAAGGCACTGGTGAAAAACAGGTCTCCAGGAATTGACAGAATAACAGCTGAGATGTTTCAACAAATGGATGCAGTGCTGGAAGTGGTCATCTGTCTATGCCGAGAAGTTTGGGAGGTAGCTAGCTACCTGGTCAACTGATTGGAAAAGAGCCATATTTATGTCTATTCCAAAAAAGGTGATCTAATGGAATGTGGAAATTATTGAACAATATCATTAATATCACACACAAGTAAAATTTTGCTGAAGATCACTCAAAAGCGGCTGCAGCAGTGCATTGACAGGGAGCTACCAGAAATTCAAGCCAAATTCAGAAGATGACAAGGAATGAGAGAGAGCACTGCTGATGTTAGATGTACCTTGGCTAAAAGTAGAGAATAAACCAGAAAGGTGTTTTCCTGTGTTTTATTGACTACAAAGCCACTCGACTGTGTGAATGATAACAAAGTATGGATATCATTGTGAAGAATCGAAATTCCAAAACACTTATGTATGCTTGTGAAGAATGTTTACATAGATCAGGAGACAATTGTTTGAACAGAACAAGGGGATACTATGTAGTCTAAAGTCAGGAAAGGTGTGCTGTGTCCTTTCACCAAACCTATTCAGTATGCACAATGAGCAAATAATCTGAGAGGCTGGACTGCATGAGGACTGCCAGTTAAGTTAATGAACTCAGCCTAGAAAAAGTATGACATACCTCATTGCTGAATATCATTGCAGTCACCTTTGAACTCCTTCCCTTGTAGAGCTACCCACTGATGTCAGTGCCTAGTCCACCCATCAAAGCAATTTTGGAACTCTTTTTCTGGCATGGCCATCAGAGCTGTCATCATATCACCCTTGATGTCCTAAATGTCACCAAAATGTCTTCATGTCAACATTTCTTTTATCTTTGGGTAAAGAAATAAAGTCATGGGGGCCAGATCAGGAGAGTAGGGAGGGTGTTCCAATACAGTTACTTGTTTACTGGTTAAAAATTCCCTCATAGACAACTATCCAATTAAGTTTGTGCACTTGTTACCTTGCCACCACACACAATGGCCATTCCAGAAAGAGTTCCAAAATTTCTCTGAAGTGTGACCTAGGTGCTGGTATCAGTGCATAGCTTCCCAAAGGGAGTACTTTGAAGGTTATCATAGTGATATTCAGTAGTGAAGTATGTAGCACTTAAAATAATTAAGTTTGGGGACTTAATTGCCAGGCAATGTATAAAGAAGAAAGTGGCACCAGGATTGTTGGAAGACTCGTATTATTCACATGAATAACAGATGATGCACCCTTACTTGCTGGAAGTGAAGAGGACTTGAAGCACTTGCTGATGAAGATCAAAGACGACAGCCTTTAGTATGGGTTACTACTCAGTATGAAGAAAATAAAAATCCTCCCAACTAGATTGGTAAGCAATATCATGATCAAAGAAGAAAAGACTGAAGTTGTCAAGGATTTCATTTTACTTGGATCCATAATCAACACTCATAGAAGCAGCAGTCAAGAAATCGAAAGATGCATTGTATGAGGCAAATCTGCTGCAAAAGACTTTTTTAAATTGTTGAAAAGCAAAGATGTCACCTTGAAGACTAAAGAGCATCTGACCCCAAGACATGCTGCTTTCAGCCACCTCATATGCATGTCAAAGCTGGGCAGTGAATAAGAAAGACCGAGGAAGAGTTATGATGTTGGTGAAGAATACTGAATATACTATGGACTGCCAAAAGAAGGAAAAAATTTATTTTGTTACAGCCAGAATACTCATTGTTTGGTTTTAAGAAGACTTCAGGGGATATTTTTGGTTTAAGGTTTGAAGATTAACTCAGGGCAATAATTCAGGTATTGGGGGAGCTCATGCAGGCAGAACTCTGACACTGTACTCACCTGTTTTCCCATTTAGATCTTTTCTGTAATATTCCTTGAACTCAAACAGACATGGGGTTGGCAGTATGCTTGCCTGTTGCATACTTTTACCTCTTTAAACATATGCTGAACAAAACCTTTCTTTTTGTTTTCCTAAACTTCGTTTAGTTGTTACCCTAGAACAGTTAATGGCATAGTCACTGTAGAAGTCTGTAGGAAATTCTGAAGCTAAGAATCTGGTAGAACATGGGAAGACCTGGGCTTTGGAGCAGAAGCTAGCAACGATAGGTCCTATTCTCTGGAGCCATACATCCACACTCCATTTCACTTTGACACAGACAAAGTAAGTTTTTACTTGGCTGATATTCTGAAAACGTCTGACCAAATTATCACAACAAAAGTGGTAGAGTATATTGGATTTGTGACATGGACCGTGACTAGCCACAATCAAGATTTCCAGAACTGGCATATAGATGCGGATGAGTTCACAGACTGTAGCTGATCCAGAATCCCATGGAACAGACATTAACTATGTAAGACTGAATAAACAAAATAATTAGTATGGGTTTTACGAGGGAATATTGCTGATATTTTAAGGTCTTGCTTTCTGGATGTAAGAAATCATTTTCTTCCTTTCCCCTAAGTTACCTAACTAATGGATTTTGATATCGTAACTCTCAAATTAAAAGTTCTATTTGGGAAACTTCGCAAAGTTGTAAGTATCATAACTGGAGAAGTGACTGAAGTTCTAGCTATGCTTTTACAAAAGAGAATAGCATTAGATTTCTGGCTAGTCTCTCAAAGAACAGTTTGTGCCTTATCAGGGAAATGTTGCTGAGTATCTGTTACTTTGCAGTCCAAAGTTTTGCAGAATGTAGTTACTGCACATGAGAAACAATTGTATGTAGTTCATGTGCTTCAACTACATGCTGCACATTACCTGAGGCACATGAGAGGCAGTTACTGATGCTGTTTATACATAAACAAACACCTCGTAATAATTGTTCAGAAGTTTCAGGATCATGGTTTCTTTGGTTATTTCTGACAATTGGCCTATGATTTATGTTACTTTTTTTTGCTTTACCTCCTAGTTTGCTACTGTGTGGTGCGTGGTATCTTAAAAAGCTAGATGGTGCCCAACCACTATTATTGAAAGTTTTTGATCAAAGATTCTGTAGCAGGATCATGATCCAAAGGAGGAAAACAAGAGTTATAATTTTCCTGGAATCCAGATTTCTGCCTTTCCTGGAGGTTGGGTAACCCATATAGGTCACTGCCTTTTGAGTGTCCTTTTGAACCTTCAGTTTAGAGAGAAGAAAACTGGTTTCTGAAGCCACTTTTTAGTTCAACAATGATCCAGATAAACTAATAAGACCATTTTGCTCTAGGCATTACACTTCTTTTTTTAAATTTTTTTAAACATTCAGTTCATTTTGTGAAACTTGCTCCAAAGTCACACTAAAAGCTCTGTTTAGGGTAAATCAGTAATTATTTTAATTCATCTTCAAGACAGTATCATATAAAATAACTGTCTAAAATTTGTAATCAAACTGTCACCTCTTTTCTGTAAAGAAATTATGTATTTTGAAGAAACTGGGTTCTCAGCCGAGAGTAACTTCATGGCGGAGACTCCGTTTCGTCTTACTCTCCGCTTCCGCTTCTAAGAAAGTGACTCATGATTCCGAGTGGGCAAACCAGGCAGGGGCACTTGCCCTCCGCACGCTTAGGTGGTTTAAAAGGATTAGCAGAAGACCCCAAGCAAGGAGAGTTCCATCCCATCTTATCTTGCTAATCATGTATTTTCTAAAAGAAATTTGGATGTTGCGTGTGAATTTTTCTATACCTTCTATTTCTTCTAGACAAACTTTTTGTGGTCTTTATGGATATAATTTTTGTGTGGTGGATCCAACTTTATTAGTTTAGATGATCCCTTTCCAATGGATAGTAAATTTATATGGGTTACCCTTATTTAGATTCCTGGAAAATGCTTGAGCAATGCACTTTGGGAACTTTAGGATTACCTTTGGATAGTCGTAGCTATGATACTAGTAAATATTGGAAAGATCAATGTTACATTGTTACACATTGTAAAATGAGAATCAGAAGAAAACCCATTGATCCAATACTCAAGGTGGGATAAGTAGCTTTAATTCGTATTTGTGTTATGGTTGAATTAGAGAAGTCTTTAAGAAATTTGCCAGTCACTTTGGGACAAATAGCAGATGAAGTTGCTAATGGGATGGAAACACAAACCTGATCTCTGACCTCATTAGTCCAGGTGCCATTAGGTAGCATAATAGCCTTAGATTTTTTATTAGCCTGAGAAAATATGATCTGTCCTGTAGACAGGATGTATGTAGGATTAGACAGCAAACTACTTGGCTACACACTATAATACCCTTACAAACAGCAGATTTATTTGATTGGTTACCATTAGGAGTAAGTACATGGGTTAGATATTAGTGCAAGCAATAGAAATATTCTTATTCTGTATCCTGAGAGTATTTAGGCATAATAAAATGTATCTTTTAGTTTCTTACACACTTGAAAGGCAAAAGAAGACCTCAGGCTAAAACATTGAGGTACATTGAATCTGTTCATTTTGACAAGTATTGCTCTTACTTTAATCCTGGGGAAGAACCAGATGGTAACCAGTGGAAAACCAGCGTGATGAATTTAAAGAGTGTGCTACGGCTGCCGTTGAGGAGTCCAGCTGAGTTCAGGTATTGATCATTGATGTGTTACCACTAATCTCCAGTCAACAGGAGGGAGTGATTTAGGAGATAAGCTTGGAGCCATTGTTCCCTGTCCTAAAATGTGACCCAAATGAAGCTAGACTCGCAGGACTCTGAGGAACACATCAGCTGGGCCCTGAGATACAACAGCTAGGAGAATCTTGGAAAACATGTTTTAAGAAAGCTTGCACTTAAACAAATCATAAATAGCACAAAAGACTCATATACTTTCCACTTGTATCTTTTTCTTTCAGCGTTTAGTGAACAGTAAGATTTGTTCAACTAGTGAAGACTCTTCTGTATTACTGAAATCTGTACCAATGATTATTAAAAACAATTCAACATGTAGAATCATAATTGATGACTTAATGGCTTTTAGCCAGTCTGTAAAAGATGAAACTTACAACATTTTCGGGGGCTATTTGTAATATTAATATGTACTAATGATTCCGTAATGTACCTCAGACTTGTACATTCTTCACTCTGGCACAGTGCTTGTCCATTTTCCCATTTTGTCTATTTTATAATATTCCTTGTACTCAAACCAAGATGTCTGTGGCAGCGTGTATGTACATTTCATACTTTTTTTCCTCTTGGAACATATACTGAACAATACCTTTGTTTTTATTTCAAAAAATTTTTTAAAAGTCGGGCTTGTCCAGGAAGTCTGCATTCTGTTCTGAAATTTCCCCCTTTTGATCAGGACTCTTCTATGTAATCTTTGATTAAAATGTTCAGTAAGGTAGCTAAGTACCATCTAGTTCTTCTGGTCTCATGGCTAAGGAGGCAGTTCTTCACAGAAGAAATCAAGCATGCATACTATTTCCTCCTCTGATCCCTGAATCTCTTTCTTCCTCTGTACTCTCAGGTAAATACAGACCTATTATTGAGACTCATAGACTTTTCATTGGCTGATCTATTGAAGTAGATCAATAGGTCTTTCTTCATATATGTCAAAAAAGCAAAACCCAATGCCATGAGTTGACTCTAACTCATGTTAACCCCATGTCTTACAGAGTAGAACTGCTTCATAACGTTTTCTTGGCTGTAACCTTAACCTACATATTACATCGACAAAATCCGTATATCATCAATGCCCTGATTTGGGCACTGGAAGCTAAAACATCTTACAGTGCAAGACTTCAGGGGTTAGAAACTGCTTAGTCTAAAACAGGGGCCAATCTGCCTTTCAAGGTACCATCCTTTCATTAAGTGGCACTATTACCCCACTAATTAGTGATCTTAGCTACTATCTCTGTGATGAATGAATCTCTATTTTGTCCAGCAATGTACTGGGAGATGTACATTTACTGGTGTATGCCATGGAATAGAGGCAATTTGATGTAAGGGAAACATATAGAAGAGAATTATTAAGTCTATGATCATTCACTTAAATTTTAAAAACAAACATAGGTAACGAATCTTCTATGTCCCATGATAACTGAGAGCATTTTTTTATCCCAAAATAACCTGCAAAAATCTCATAAAATTTTAACATGTTTTTTACTGTAACAAAGTCTTGATGAATGTAATTATAACCATGTGCATATCTGTATTCTCTAACCATGGAGAAAGCAAAGACCCAGACAATTTTTTTGATAGATCAGAACTCAAAAGTAACAGCAGGAATGCTACAGGGTAGTCTGGATAGGAGAGACATGCTCTGCATGAACTCTTAATTTTAGTTAGCCATGCTGAGAACAGAAGTCACTGCCAACTGGTTAGATCTAAAATAAATAAATATTATGTGTTTGGCAGAGTAGAAAAGTCATGTACAGCAGTAATAAAACACAACATATTTGTCACCTAAAATAAAAAGGGCATAGTCTAAAACTTGAGATTTTCCAGGTTGGAAGGAAGAAAGAAATTTTATATTTGATAGTGCTCCCTAAAGGCAACGTTTTTAGTGCCATGAAACACAGCCATGCCCCATCTTGGCACATGAAACCCAGTCAATGCCTTCTTGGCTAAGTTTTCCCCAGAATTCTCTTTAAGTATAAGGGGAGAGAACAGGGGCATCAGGTAACTGGACAGAAGCCACAAAGGGTCTTGTTTGATCTCTTCTTTTTTCATTTTCCAAATCCTGAGGAAGACTCCCGTTTCCTGATCTGAGATTATTCAGATTGTAGCTTCTTCTGTGCCTGATGTGTTCTGCATACTGCTGTCCTTGAATCTTCCTACATCATGGCTATGAATTGACACCCTGTCGTACACCATCAAAAGTAATACCTCTGGATTTTAAATTGCTCATGGTCTGGCATCCCTCTTAAGTAAAAATAAATGTTAAATTTACATCAAAATTATGATTTAATGACTATGCATGTACTGACCACTTGGTTTAAGAGATGCAGTATTACAGGCACTGTAATATCTCGCCCACGCAGCTATGTAGCCTTCTGTTCCTCCCGAGGATAGCTACTATTCTAAAGTTGAAGCTTACTATTCCACTGTCATTTCTTATACTTTTACTTTCATTTCACAGAAATGTTTCCATGTGGTGTTATTTGCATGGTTGAAAACCTCAAATAAATTGTACCATTATTGTATATACATTGCAAAATAGTCACTAGGACTTGAAATCAACTCTACAGCAATGTTTTTTTGTTTCTGTTTTTTAATGCATATAATGGAAAAGAGCTGATGTTCTTAATAAAGAACTATTTTTGATTTAATAAAAAGTTCTTAAAAATTAAAGAAAATAAAGACCCAGAAACCCAGTAGAAAAACCACATTTTTTTCATATAAAATTATATGAAAATAGCTTGTATACATGTGTAAATATTTTCAATCTTGTATTTAAAAAAGAAAAATTAAAACTGCATTAATGGTTTTCCTTTGTCAAATTGGAAAAAATTTAAAAGCTTATGTAAAGAACTTCTGCATTCTTGAGAAGTACATGCCAAGGTTTTTTCCAGGTTGTCATTTATCTTTTGATTTTACCTAAGGTGTTTTCTTAACATTTTATGTAACAAAATTTATGTTGGCTGTTACTGAATTTGGATTTTACATCAGGTAGAAAGCTGTTTACCACTTGCTTTCTTCTATCTGTATGGATTCATATTTTTAATGTGGATATATTGGTTCCATTTGGAGTTTATTTCTGCTTCTGATGTGAGATATAGATCCTGTTTTATCTTTTTCCAAATCAATATCTGATAGCAGCAAAGAATTTATTAAAAAGTTTCTCTGTCTCCATGACTTGAAATGTTGTCTATATTGTATGTGTGTGTCTATCTGCACTTCATATGTAGACAGGCTGCATCTCCAGCTTTTAGGCAACCATTGCATTCCCAGAAGTGAGACACACACACTCACTGATGTCAACCATTCCATGGGTGTTACATTCATCTATGATCAAGCTAGACACATTAGACACACAATGCTGACAAGGTGAAAGTCATTGTTATTATTTATAGAAATCAACCATTAAACAACAAGTACCCAAAGGGAAATGCTTATCTTTCCTCCAATTACTTGTGTTTATTATTATGCTGCTAGGCAGCCACACCATAGTTCAGGTGAGAGGCTGTGTTCCTGTTCCCACTGCCACTGGCTACCACCATTTGCCTGAGGGCTCGCACAGCTCCAGAGGTCTCTGCTCCGCCCGTAGGCCTCACGGGCCTTGCTACCTGGAAAAGCCCTGGACAGGATCTCCCACGCCTCTGCAGCCGGGCCCTTTTAAACCTCCGCTGCTGGCTCCTGCCATGGTACCTGGGCCTCTGCGGTTCTCATGCTTCTAGACTACATGGGCCCCCGCTGCCCAGGAGCGGTGGCATACAACCTCTGCACAGGGAACATTCAGACCTCTGCCCAGCATGGGTGAGTGTTACAGCTCTTTTAGCTTTGCCACAATCTTAGGTTGATTTCTCTAGAGATGCAAAACCAGTGAGGCATGTATATAAACTGGTTAATTGCTATGGCTGCTGACCAAAATGTTGGCAGTCAGAATCCGCCAGGTGCTTCTTGTAGCTACAGGGACTGATGAAACCAAGATCAGTGGTTCAGGTGGTAGGTCGCTGGTGTAAGACTCAAGAATCAGCACTCAGATGACGACAAAATGAATGCCGGATCCAGACCAGAGCACAAACCATGGAGCTTTGTCAGAAAGTCGTTATATATTGGGTGTAGGCCGTACTCCCAAGGAAATGCCCATTTAGATCATTGGCTTCATATAGCATATCTCATCATGTATTAGAAAATTACCAGATCTCATTATGGAGGTGATTACATCATTATGTAGCCACCATGCTACATCATAGCGGCTAAACCACTAAGAATCTTGGCTTAGCCACGTTGTCATAAAACCTTAACCATCACAGCCTGAAGGTGCTCACTTCTTGTTTCGTGGGCCAGGTAGGCCGACTGCTGCTGTCTCTTGCCATCTTTAACATTCACTCTTTTTTCTGAGTCTAGGAAGTTCTCATCACAAGGATCTTCAGGTCTTTGGCCAGAAGGTCTTGCTCCTTTTGTCCTTATAAGTCTAGTAGGATGGCAAAATGGACCAATTCTCTTTCTAGGTCACAGTCAAATTATTTGCATATTGTTCTAGTCACCTAGTGCTGCTCTAACAGAGACACTGCAAAGTCGATGACTTTAACAAAGAAAAGTTTATTCTTACACAGTCCAGTAGACCTCAAGTCCAAATTCAGGATGTCTGCTCCAGGGGAAGGCTTTCCCTCTGTCAGCTCTGGAGGAAGGTCCTTGTGTTGCATCAGTCTTTGTCCAGGGAGCATCTTGGTGCAGGAACCTCAAGTCTGAAGGATGTGCTCTTTACCTGATGCTGCTTTCTTGATGGTGTGAGGTTCCCAACTCTCTGCTTGCTTCCCTTTCCTTTTATCTCTTGTAGAATAAAAGAATGAAGAGTGGTACAAGCCACACTCCAAGGAAACTCCCTTTACAGTGGAGCAGGGAGGTGACCCTAGGAAGGGTGTGTTACAATCCCGCCCTAATCCTCTTTAATATACAGCACGGGAAAATCACCAAATGGAGGACAATCATAAAATATTGGGAATCATGGCCCAGCTGAATGGCTACACGCATTTTGGGGGAGACATAACTTAATTCACGACACACAGTAAACTTTTCAATCCTTGCAAGTGTTTTGTAGCTCTTGTTTTTATAGTCCCAGTCAGTCACCCTGTAGGAGTGAGAATACCATGGCTAGCAAGACCACATAAAAGCCATTCATTCAGTGTTGTATAGAAAATGTCCATGGGTATTATCTATTTTTGGACTTATTCTATTCTTCTTGCCTAACTACTTGTATACCATGACCTCACTATTTTAATTCTAGTGTCCTCAGTATCTCCTGTGGCAGTTGCCCTTGACAGCTCTTCTGTTTTTCATTGTCTTTGTAACTATTTTGTATCTTTATTTTAAAAATATGAATTTTTCTATATACTTATCTAATTCCAGAAAAAAACAAAATAAAACTTGTTGGTATCTGTATTTGAATTGCCTTAATTTAATAAATTAATGTAGTACTCCATGTGTTTTTAATTATTGTTAGATCCTAGTACCTAACATGTTAGCAAGCACGTGGCAGACATTTAAGAAATACTTGTTGAACGAAAGAGTGAACCAGTGAGTGAGCACATGAATAGTTTACAGCCCTTATTAACAGCCTTCGGTACTAGACTCAGGAAACCATGTGCTTAGGTATGTTTCTAAATTGAAAATTGTAATACACTTTCTTGTTTTAAAAGTGTCAATTGCAATGTTAATAAGTGTATTTTTCTGTCTTTACCATAAAAGTCTTAATGTAGTATAGTGGAAATACTGTCAACAGCTAGCTCCTATGGCAACTTTAAATGTGTCACAAAAGGCATTCTTTTTTCAAACACTTTACTAACACTTGATAGAATATTATTATATCTTGATTTTTTAATGATAAGATGATTTATTGCCATTTGATGGAAAATTATTTTAAGAAATAAGCATGTTAAGAAATAAGAAGTTGTATGACTTCTGTCATGCAGCTCATTGTCCTTAGGGTTCAACAGTGCACAGCATGGACAGTTATATAGGGCTATCCTATAAAATACCATTTAAAGCAGAAATTTGAAGTGAATTCATGACAGAAATAGTAATAAAAGCGTTGTCCTTTTTGCATACATATGACAACTAATCATTAGAAGTAGGTCACGTTCTCAGGAGTGTTCTCTTTCAGGTCTTCCACTAGCCTATACATAATCTACCTTGTGACATAATCCCAATATCTTTGCAATATCTACCTTGTGACGTAATCCCAATATCTTTGGTTTATTTACTTCTTTTTCTATGTGTGTACCAAGGCACATATGTGCTTTCATTTTAAGAAGTTCCAGGAAGTTTTTCAGTCTCTTTATGCCTCTTTCACTATGGAAATGCAGCTTTCTCAGCTGTGACAGACAGCAGCCAGCTGGCCCATAACAGGAAGTACAATGGTCAGTGGGAAGGAATTTTTGTTAATGATGCCAGCAATGAAAGTCAGTTTTCTTGTAAAAAACTGCATGATTGAATCTTTGATAGAGAAAGGCAAACATTTCTTTCAGTCTTCTCTTGTACACACATGTTCATTCTTCTTATATAATTTTAATTTCAATAATATTCTTTTCTGAAAAGAAGTGAGAGATAGGAAAGACAACATACCAATAGAAGGTTAAAGCTTTAAACATTATTTGGCAAACTGTTTATTTGTATTTATGAATGTAACTACTGTCCTTTGGTATGCCAGGTGAGCAATGAAGGATTTCTATGAATTTACAGGAAATTTTCTTTCTCATGCATGATTCTGGGCAAAGTTGAAGGTATCAGGTTTAGCATCTTATGACTGTTACAGCTTCTGGAGTGTGTTTCTCTTGTGCATCCTAAGTACCATAAGAAGAGTTAAGGGATCACCATATAGGTGTATGCATATATCTCTTCATTTGGGTAAGCTCTGATAAGTATCCATAAGGCACCCAACTCAGCAAGAGCCAGTCTAGTAGATAATTCCTGACTTCACTGTATTTGAGTTACAGTGCACTATACTTACAACTATTCCTTTTTTTTTGGTACCTCTGTCATTATAATTTGTACTAAATACAAGATTTCAGCATATAATTTGCTAATGTTATTATTCTCAGATATTCACTCAAAGATATTTAATTTTATGATTTATGGTTCAAAACATGGGCATATAGATTTAGTTTTCTAAACTAAATCAGGAGTACCTGTTGCTTGAACACATGAATCCAAATGCTGATCCAAATGCAAAAGTCAGTAGGCAGATTCAAAAAGCAGTGAGATGCTACTGCAAAATATATGATAAAAGAGAAAGAGAAAAAGGCCACAGAGACAACAGTCACTCATTTTTTTTACTACAAATGCTATCCCCATTCTAAGGGATAAGCCAGACGATCCAGGGCCTTCCATAAGTGGAGTTGTTAGTACAATGACAAAATGTCACTGCTGTCCAACTCTTCTTCATTGTCCATGTAAATTTTTATGATTTGTGTGTTGTTTATATATTAAAACATATCTGCAAGTTTATATGTAAGGTTTCCAACCCCCAAAGACGGGTAAAGATTGAATTAATAAAGATACTGATAATAAAAGACATTATAAGGAAAATTAGGGAAAAAAAGAGAGAGAGAGATTTGACTCACGTTGGAACAGCTGAGGATGAAATTGTCGGAATGGAACCCCGTTGTAAGCTGGAGACTACCTGTACAGTGATTAGGGACAAAGTGTTTGTTATGACTGGTTCAGATCTTGATTTCGTAGAATTATTTTGGGTGAATTAATTAATCCCTCTAAGATTTAATTCCTTCATAAATAAATGTAGATGAGACTCTCATAAGAGCTATACATGGGTTGTAAATTTATTGTGACAAACTAGAGAATGCTTAGCACTCTGCCAGCTATTATGTTCATTAGAGAAGGTAGATCAGGAAGTTCTTTCTAGTTAGTTTGCAAGTGTGAACTGGCCAAACAAGAGGGGAAAGTTACTAGAACAATGCATTTGTTGTAATTTTATACGTAATTTCAATTTCATGGAAGAAATGAGAGTCTAAAATACAGAATTCAGCTACTTAATTGTCTAGAGATAATGAACTATCATAGATTTTTCAAGATATGTAAAAATAGTAGAGTCACTATTATGCCTTCCAGAAAGGCACTATTGATCTGCTTGTGAAAAGTCTTTTGTGATGTTCGAGAAGCAGGAAGGAAAAAAAAGTACTTAATAACTTAAAACCAAAAAAAAAAAAAAAAACTTCTGTGAACAAACCCATTGCCATCAAGTGGATTCTCTCTCATAGCAACCCTATAGGACACAGCAGAATTGCCCCACAAAGTTTCCAAGGAGTGCCTGGTAGGTTTGAACAGCTGACCTTTTGGTTAGCAGCCATAGCTCTTAACCATGATGCCACTAAGATTTCCACTAGGTAACTTAAGAGGTATTAAAAATCAGTAAATTTATGACAAAATATCAACTATTGGTAAGACTATAATCCTCTGAGGTAGCACTGTCCAATAGAACTTGCTGTGAAATCAGAAGAAGTATTCCATTTTTGAGCCATTCTACAGGGTAGCCAGCAGCCACATATGGCTGGCTGTTGAGCATTTGAGATATGTATAGTATGAATGAGAAATTTAGTTTATAATATTATATGATGTTAATAAATTTAAATAGCCTTATAGGGCTAGTGGCTACCATGTTGGACAGCACAGCTCCAAGGTACCCAGGATGTAATTAGAAATGGAAATTATTTTAAATGGAAAACATTCTGTCATTAAGTTTTTAAACTTAAAGATCAGTAGTATGTGATGAGCTGGAAGATGATTTTCTGTCAGGTAGTTTTTGTGTACATCTGCAGCGTAATTCTTGAGATAGCATTGGATAAGTATCACCCTGTAAATTTGTTATCTGGATGTGTGGCAGTTCAACAGGACTGAGTATTCACCTGACTAGGGCAGCTTGGCTGTGAAACCTTCTTTCTCCCCACCCCCACCTCAAAGAGCTGTTATAAACACTGGAAACAAAGAAAACAAAAACTATGGACCATCTGTAGCTACAGATGGGAATTTGTGGATGGTGTACAAGCTGCAGTCGTAGAATCAGTGGAGATGCCCAAAATATGTCATCCAAATTGACCAGTCAGAATGGTGAGAAGAACATTATCTTGTTGGGAGGCTCAGTCACACAGACGTACTACTGCAAACGGGCCCCTCATGAGGTCACAGTCCCCTTCTTCCCTGATTCTTTGCCTGTACCACCAGTTTAACTTTCAGCAGGCTGAACTCAGACCCAGTGATGGTTCACTGCACAACCATCAAATGAAATATCACAAAATGTGTTGCCATGGGCATTTTCTGTCATTTAGTTTTTGTTATACAGAGCAGGTTAGATACAAGTAATACTTTGACTTGTTTGAAGAGATGAACACTCTAGGTAGATGGATTATGCAAATTTGGAGAAGCATGTTTCTTTCTTCTTTTTTTTAAGTCACCATCCTTGCATTTTTCTTGAGTGCATAGGTTTGCCAGGTCAGGCTTAAAATCACACTACAGTTAATAAACTGGTTAACATGCTGAGAAGGGTAAAATTAAACAGACAATTATTGGGTTTGGGCTATGAGGATAAATTAAGAAAACTCAGTTTTTGAAATTATGAGCCACTTTCTTTCAGTCCTAGGATTTTGTTCTTCTCTAAGGTGTTTTGGTTATCAGTTATCATGAGTTGACTCTCACTTGTGGCAACCTTATGTGTAAATCACAGAATGGAATGTTGCCTGGTCCTGTGCCGTATTCATGATCAGTAGTTTGTATGCGTCCATGTGACTATTGTGTCAAACCATTTCACTGAGGGTTTCCTTTGTTTTCTTTCACCCTCTATATTACTGGTGTGATATCTTTTTCCAGCAGTTGGTCTTCCCCAATGACATATAACCACAGTAAGTGAGCTAGAGTCTTTCCTTCCTTGCCTCTAAGGAGTAATCTGGTTGCATTTCTCCGGTCAGAGATATAGTCAGTATTCCTCACCAACATCACAGTTAGAATGCATCACTTCTTCTGCCTACCTTTTTGATTGTGTGAATTCGTCATGCATGTAACACAATAGAAAAGACTATGATTTAGGTGAGGGGCACTTTAGCCATCAAAATGATGTCTTTGCTGTGTAAAACCTTAAAGAGATCCTTTGCAGCAGATATGCACAATACAATGTATCATTTAGGTTATGTTGCCACAGACCAGTTTGAGCTCATGACTGGTGGAATGATCCAACAGAGATTACCAATGTGGAAGAAAAGTAGCCAGAGCACTACTGGCTCTAAATCTTTGAGAATGCTGGGCTTATGGAAATTCTGTAGGAGGATTTTAACTTGGAGGAGGATGTTCCATAGAGCTACAGCTGCAGCAGAGGAAATTCAGCTGGTTTCTGGAACGCTTGGTCAAGGATGGTTCTCAGAAGAACCAGGAATTCTTTCGTGAGTTAACAGCTGTTGTTGTGCAGTTTGGATTTTATCAAGAGGGCTGGAAAGGAAGAGTTACAAGTGAAGCCTGTAAGAAAGGTGGAGTAGGAAAGTTGCAAACAATATGCAAAAGTCACTATGGAAAATTTGTAGTCTTCTTGTGTTTCTAACACTGAGTTGCACAATTAAACATTTCAATAATGCTGTCTTCCAAGAAAGCAAAGCTAGGCTGAAGAAGTTTGTAGTTCTATAGGTTCCCCTCACCGAAGGTAACACAAATTTATTTTCTTGAAATTCTGGAAGTGGAAAGTCCAAAACAAGTGTACCCATTGCAGAGACTCATTGTCATTGACTCAATTCCGACTCACAGTGACCCTCTATAACTGGGCTAAAATCATCTAGAGGCTCCAGGGGAGAATTTATTACCTTTCTTTTTCTAGTCTCTCGATGATGTCTGGATTCCTTGGGTTATGGGCCCCTTTTCCCTTGTTCAAAGCCAGTGTCATCAGCCAAGTCCTTCTCAGGCTGCTGCCTGCCGGATGTTTTTGTTTTCTGCCTTCCTCTTCTATTTATAAGGACAGTTACAATTGCATGGAGCCTAGAATAATCTCCTCAGCTCAAGGTTAACTGATGAGCAAACTGACTCCTCCTTGGCATGTAGCCTAATTTATTCATAGATTCTGAGGTTATGACATAAAAATCTTTGGGGTTAGGGAACATTATTATGTCTATACAGAAAGGTTAAACAGCAGATTCAAGTATCTATAAAATAGTTAATTCGCTAAAAGATAGACTTGTTAACATTTCTCAGAGTACAGGTAAAGAAATAAGGAAGTGGAAAATTTGTTAAGTTTAAAAGACATAGAAGATAAAATTCAAAATCCTATTTCCTCTATCAGAGGCTCACAGAAGGGTAAACTGGGGGAAATAGTATTTTACAAGCTTGCAAGCTTGCTAGTTGTTTCTCATCAATATTATTCTTGCAAAGTTTCTATGAATAAATTAGGCTACATGCCAAGGAGGAATTAGGTTCCTCATCAGTTAACCTTGAGCTGAGGAGATTTTTCTAGGCTCCATGTAATCGTAAGTGTCCTTATAAATAGAAGAGGAAGGCAGAAAACAAAAACATACTTTTATGTCCTCAGAAGGCAGCCTGTGATGGGAATTTTAGTCTTCATAAGTATGTATGGTAATATGATTAAATGTACTTTTTGAGTCTGAGTGAGTTAACTTTCTAAAAATAATAGTTCATTGAATTTTTGGTGAAATTTGAAAACCTTGGTGGCACAGTGTTTAAGAGCGATAGCTGCTAACCAAAAGGTTGGCAGTTCGAATGCACCAGGCACTCCTTGGAAACTCTATAGGGCACTTCTACTCTGTCCCCTAGGGTCGGTATAAATCAGAATCAGATTGACGGCAACAGGTTATTATTGGTGAAAATTCACATAGCAAATTACGTCCCCATTTAACAATTACTGTGCAATTTTTCAGTGACATTGGTTACATTTTTCATAGTGTCAAACAATCTCATTACTTCCATTCTGTATATTTTGTGTCTACTAATCTAGATTCCCTGTTCTCTTAACTTCTCAACTTTACGTTAGTGTAATTTTTAAAACTTTGGTCTCATATTGATGATTATTTCAAGGCATTCACAGTGGTATTCTTTATTTTATGAGCCAATTTATAATTTAGCTAAATGGTGACCTCAGGGATTAGTTTCAATTCAAGTTTTAAAGCATAACTCAGGGTAATAAACTCAGGAGTTCTCTAGTCTAAACCAGTCCAGTAAGTCTGGACGTTTTAAGAATTTGAGTGCTGTTCCACATTTTCCACCCATTCTACCAGGAGCCGTGTGTTTTGGGCCTGATTAGAATGATTGTTGGCGGTAGCCGGACACCATCTAGTTCATCCGATCTTGGGGTTTGTGAGGTCATGTTTCACGTGGTGTGTGAGTCCTGTAGACTGCTTTCTTCTCTGAGGCTTCAGTTTCCTTCTTTCTCTTTTGCTCCAGATAAGTAGAGACCAATAGTTGTACCTTAGATGGCTTATCACAAGCTTTTAAAACTCCAGACACTATGCATTAAACTAAAATGTAAAATTTAAATTTTATGAGCTGTTATGCCAACTGACAGAGTTGTTCCATGAGACTATGGTTCTATGCCTTCAACCCCTGAAAACCAATCCTGTACAATATGTACAAGGTCTGACAATTAAGTTCACGAACTCATCCTAGAAAAAGTGCTACATACTTCACTGCTGAATACCATAATGATCACCTTTAAAGTACTACCGTTGGGAAGATATGCACCAATGCCAGTGCCTAGTACACCCTTCAAAGCAATTTTTGAAGTCTTTTTTTCTGAAATGGCCGTTAGAGCTGTCATTGTATTACCCTTGATGTCCTGAATATGATCAACGTGTCTTCTTTTCTATATTTCCTTTATCTTCAGGTAAAGAAAAAAAATCAATGGGCCCATAACAGGTGGGTAGAGAGGGTGTTCCAATGCAGTTATTTGTTTCTTGGCTAAAAACTCTCTCACAGACAACTATCCAGTTAAGTTTGCTAACTTGTCACTGTGTCACTATGTGCAATGGCCATTCTATAAAGATTTCCAAAATTACTCAGAAGGGTAGACTGGGCACTGACCTTGATGCATAGCTTCCCAAGGGGAGTACTTCGAAGGTGAGCATAGTAATATCCAGCAATGATGTATGCAACACTTAGAACAATTAAGTTCGTGGACTTAGTTGTCGGACCTCATATATTAATAGATACATCTATTAGTGTACACATATGTATACACACATCCATAACCATAAACATATATACATACATAGATAACCACACTTATATTTTCTGGTCGTTGGTGTTGTTGCCACCTGCTACATGTCATATCCTTTATCAAAAACATCCTTTTCTATTATGTACTTCTTAGTGACATCATTCACCTTTATTAAGACATGTGCTCTTCACCCACATTCCGAGCTACCTTTCCCATCACAGTGTATATATATATATATGTATATGTATTCTTATAGTCTCTACTGTCTAAACAGACATTCTTCCTTCCTGTGTTTTCACCCCCATCTTTTCCCCTGACTCATCCTTGGTAACCTTTACTGAACATTAGTCTTTGTATATCTATTCTTGTCTTCTTATAAATGTGAGATCATACAATATTTGTCCTTTTGGAAATGACTTATTGCACTCAGCATTATGTTCTCTAGATTCATCTGTGTTATGTTTTCAGAACTCATGGTTGTTCTTCATGGCTACGTAGTATTCCATGGTATACACACATCACATTTTGGTTATCCATTCATCCGCTGATAGGCACTTACATTGCTTCTGTCTTTTTGCTATTGTGAATAATGCTTTAATGAACACAGATGTGCTAATGTTTGTTCATGTTTTTACCATTAAATTTCTAGGGTACATAGCTAGAAGAGAAACCTGGTGGCATAGTGGTTAAGTTCTATGGCTGCTAACTGAAAGATGGCTTTTCAAATCCACCAGGTGCTCCTTGAAAACTCTATGGGACAGTTCTACTCTGTCTTACAAGGTTATTATGAGTCAGAACTGACTTGATGGCTGTGAGTTTTTTGGTTTATAAAAAGAAGTAGGACTGGTGCATCATAAAACCAAACCAAACCCACTGCCATCAAGTTAATTCTGACTTATAACAACCCTATAGGATAGAGTAGAACTGCCCTACAGGGTTTCCAAGAGAGGTGAATGGATCTGAACTACTGACTTTTTGATTAGCAGCTCCTCTGTTAGCCACTGCACCACCAGAGGTCATAAGGTAGTTTCTAGTTTTTTGAGGAAGTGCCATACCATTTTCCATAGTGATCGTATCATTTCATAATCCCACCAGCAATGGATAAGAGTCCCAGTCTCCTCACATCCTCATCAGCATTTATTATTTTTTGTTTTTTAGATCAGTGTCATTTTAGCAGGGGCGAGAGGTTACATCCTTGTGGTTTTGATTTGCTT
Organism: Heterohyrax brucei; assembly: GCA_028571685.1. Taxonomy (NCBI): domain Eukaryota; kingdom Metazoa; phylum Chordata; class Mammalia; order Hyracoidea; family Procaviidae; genus Heterohyrax; species Heterohyrax brucei. Next base: position 112,019,654 of record CM053143.1, on the reverse strand, counting down.
CTCTGTAATGGCTAATATGGAAACCCTGGTGGTATGGTGATTAAGTGCTACAGCTGCTAACCAGAAGAATGGAAGTTTGAATCTCCTAGTGCTCCTTGGAAACTCTATGCAGCAGTTCTACCCTGCCCTATAGGGTTGCTATGAGTTGTATTTGATTCGATCGCAGTGGGTTTAACTGCTAATGACTGCAAATATTTTTTCATGTGTTTGTTGGCTGCTTGAATGTCACCTTTGGTGAAATGTCCTTTGTCCGTTTTTTAATTGGGTTGTTTGTCTTTTTTTGTTGAGTTGTTGATATTTTCTATATATTTTGGGGGTCAGACCTTTGTTGGATATATTATTTCTGAAGACCTTTTTTCCCAGTCTGTAGGTTCTCTTTTTACTTTCTTGATGAAGTATTTTGATAAACATAAGTATATAATTTCTATGAGGTTCCAATTATCTATCTTCTACTACTCTGTCATTTATGGTTGTGTCTAATAATCTACCATTAAAAAAAAAGTAGGTCCCATAGTTTTGCCCCTGTTTTCTTCCAAGGATTTCATGGTTTGAGGTTTAACATTTAGGTTCTTTATCACTCCCATGGGTTTTTGCGGACTGAGGAAATGCATATTCTGAGGTGAGATTTGATTTAAACATGCTGGAGTCACAGAGGCTAAGGCCACGCTAGGTGTGCACCTGTGTCCTCAGGGAGCAGCTTAATCAGAGGAACCCTGCCACTCTCTTTCAGCTCCTAGGGAAGGAGCAGAGGCTGGCCCACTCACGGAGGTGGGAAAGGCCCAGCAGTGTGGCCCAGTCACTTCTAGGTCCCCAGAGGGGGTGTGCTATGGCAGCTTTCCCACTTCACGGTACAGCTGGCAGCACAAGCTCTGAACAGAGCATTTCCAGGTGTCTGTGCCCAGGTGGGTGAGTCTAAGTCAGGGAAGTGTCAGCCAGCCTTGGTGGCTGCAAGCCTTGCCCATGTTCTGCAAGTCAGCTTTTATCAGTAATGCAATTGACATTTAGTCTCCATCTGTTTGATTTTTCATGTAATTCTCAATTAGCTCCAAACTCGGAAGAGGAAACAGGGCTAGTTTACTTACTGACCTACAGAAACCTCAACAGCCTAGTAACTCTGTGATAAATCTCAAATATGTAGCTAGTGCTACTGTTGGTATATGAAGAAAAATATTACAAGGATGAGATCCTGACACTTTCTTAATTAATTCTACACTAAATATAATAATAATAATTACCATTATTGAGTGCCTTGATGTGCCAGGTGATGTCTTAAGATTAGTTTTACAACAATTCTATTAGGTATACACTATGATTAACCCTGTTTTTTCAAGTGAAGAGATGGAGATTAGAGAGGCTAAATAGCTACAGTGAAGTTACACTGCTAGTATGTGGTCGTTAATGCACATGTTTCTCATTGCGTGAAGCTCTGCAGGTGATCTGGGTTGGGCTGACAGACTTCAGTGGTCCCTGCTGACTTACGCAAAGGGGCATCCCGGTGTAAGACCCTGCAACTGCCTTCACCTCCCTTCTGATTCACTTTTGTTTGCCTTTCTCTTTTTCTGGTCCTAAAGCCAGACTTGATCAGTGCCTCTGACCCCATCATGCTGTGGAGATCCTCTGGCTCTTCTTGTCTCTTTTTATTCCCCAGTATTTCATGACTCTGCGGACCAAATCACCCTGAGTATAAGCATCAGCTACAGTTTTGGTTCCTGAGAAGTTAGTCTCAGGGGTGTGATTCAGAGAGGTTAAAGGGAGAGAATTTACACAGTTAGATACATGTCTTAGCTTCCTAACACTGCTGTAACAGAAATACCACAAGTAGGTCACTCTAAAGAACAGAAAATTATTTTCCCATAGTTCAGAAAACTAGAAGTTCAAATTCAGAGCACTGGCTGTAGGGAGGAAGACACTCTGTCAGATACTTGTCTCTTACAACCTCATAGCCCTGGTATTCCTCAGCTCCTGGGCAGTCTTCAAGTTGCCTAGCATCTATTTTCCCTCATTTGTGCTTGCCTGCCTGTCTCTGCATCTGTGCTGCTTCTTATAACTACAAAAATGATTCTGTTTTGGACACACCCTGCGCTGATACAGCGTAATTAACATAAAATAGAAAACTCTATTCCCAAATGAGATTGTATCTACAGAAATAGGAGCTAGGATCCCAAGACATATTTGGGGAAACACAATTCAATCCATAACAATACATAATGTTCAAAATCACTCATTGATCCTGTGACCAGGAAATAATTACTCCCCTGAAATGGATTTCAGTATTTGCTTTATCAATGAAGCAACACTTCTTTCCCTTTTGGAGAAAAGTGCTCAGCAGATGATGGACTGCTATCGGTGCACAGTTAGGAGTAGTCAAGGTGAGAGAAGATAGCTGAGCTCAGAGTGAGATGCAAAGAGGAGGTGAAGGCCACCAAAACCATGAATCAGGCAGTAAGCAGGTTAAAGCCTGGGTTGGTAAGTCCCACAGGAGAAATCAGTTTCACATGGGTGAATGTGAGGGCAAAGCTTAGGACAAAGTGACATCAAAGCCAGTAGGTATATGTGAAAAGGAAGATCTTAGGAGCTAGGGAGGGCCCAAGAACTGTTTTAAAACTTGAAGCCCTATTTGTTTTGAAGGCACCAAGAAACTAGTTGCCGTTGAGTTGCTTTTGATTCGTGGTGACTCTGTGTCAGAGTAAAACTGAGTGCTACAGTATTTTCAGTGGATGGCAGGCCTTTATTCTGAGGTACCTCTGGGTCGACTTGAACCTACAATTGTGAATCAGCAACTGAATACTGACACCACTTAGAGACTCCTCATGAAGACACAATCCTGTAAATATGGAGTCTGACTGCTAACTTCTAGGTACAAGAATGACTATTAATTTTAATTCATTTTACTCATCTAGGCAATTCACAAATATTTACTGAATCTTTACGATCTATGGGAACCATAGTGACACAGTGGTTAAAGCACTCAGTTTCAAACCAAATGGTGGGCTGTTTGTACCCACTGGTGGTTCCTTGGAAGAAAGATTTATAGCCTTGGAAACCCCATGAAACCATTCTACTCTGTCCTGTAGGGTTGTTGTGAGTCAGAACTGATTCGACAGGAGTGGGTTTGGTTTAGGTTTTACCATCTAATACACAGTACTTTGAGGGAGTTGATAATACAGTAAGGCATGAACTACCTGCTAGTGAGGGAAACAGAATTGGCACTGTACTTCTACACAGATAATAGACACCTATGTTTGTTTCTGGCTGTGCCTTCCCCCTTCAAAGTATTTTCAAACGCTATGTTAATTAATTAATTTTTTAACAGCAAGGTGTGGAAGAGAGTTGGCCTGGCTGCGCTTGTGAGGGTGGTCTGAGGGGAGGAGGCAGTAAAAATATAGTAGCCAGGACACGTGGGAAGTAATTTGACAGTGCTCTGCAGGGATATCAAGGAAGGAGGCAAATCTAATCAACTGCATTTGTGGGGTCAAGGAAAACTTTCTGGAGGCAGTGATGTGCATTCTTGGATTTGCAAGATGAGCAAAGTCAGTCAAGTTTTGAGAAAGGGATAAGAGTATTCCATGTAATGTGTTTGGGACTACAAGGAAGATTGCCGTTATTAGTTGTGGAGTTGGCTCTGAGTTGTGACAACCTTACATGTTACAGAACAAAATACTGCCTGGTACTGCACCATCTTCATGGTTGTTGGTATGCTTGAGTTCATTGTTGTGGTTATTGCGCCACTCCATCTCATTGAGGGTTTCCCTCTTTTTCGTTGGCCCTCTACCTTACCAAAAACAATGTCCTTTTTAGCAAAAGGAACATACTCATTGCTGACAAGTCAATTTTGACTCATAGTGAGTCTACAGGACAGAACTGTCTCACAGAGTTTCCAAGGAGTAGCTGGTAGGTTTGCTGACCTTTTGGTTGGCAGCCAAACTCTTAGCTATTGAGCAGCCAGGAATCCAGAAGGAGCATAAACCTACCTACTGCCTTTGATTACAACTCATAGGAACCCTACAGGACAGAGTAGAACTGCTCCATAGAATTTCCAAGGAGTGCCTGGAAGATTTGACCTGCCAATCTTTTGGTTAGCAGATGCAACACTTAACCACTATATCACCAGGGTTTCCAGAGGGAGTGTAGCACACCTCTGTTATTGAAGGATGTTCAGTGTGGCCAGATCATAGTGTGCCATATGGTGAAAAATAGGGATTGAAGTTGGAGAAGAAACAAGAAATCAGGTCACCTATGTTGTAACTCATGTTTGGAGGTTTTGGAAGCCACTGAGGGATTCACCTGGTCAGCTTTATTTCTTTCCCCCCAGAGAGATTGTTATAGCTGCTGAGTGGAGAAGAGATGGGAATAGCACAAATTTGGAGGCTGGGAACCGTGTAGAGACTGTTCAGTAGGTGAGATGGAGTAGTGCTTTGAGTGAGAGTAGTATCTGTATGAACAGAGAATAGAACAGATTGAAGGAATTTCAAGAAGGTAGGATCTGTAGAAATAGATTTTTTATTAAGTGCAGAAGTTGAGGGAGAGGGGCAAAAAGTATAAAGAATGATTTCTATGATGAGTTGTGCCAGGTGAGTGGTCCTGCCTGTCAGTGAAGTAAAGAACATGAGAGGAGGTCTGGTTTCTGGGGATCTCTGATGACTGTAGTTTTAAACTGGGATATGGAAAGTTTGAGGTAATTGTGGGACAAATGACATGCTCAGTAGGCAGCTGGAATATGTGATTGGAGAGAGAGACAGTCCGATGCATACAGCTGTGATGGAGACAGAGTGCAGAGACAGGGCAAGAGAATTTGTTAATGTCTTCAATACTAGAAATAGAAAATAATATCCACTATTTGAATATAGCTGTACTATTTTCAGAAACCCTAGTGATGTAGTGGTTAAGTGGCATAGCTGCTAACCAGAAGGTCAGTAGTTCAAATCAACCAGGTGGTCCTTGAAAACTCTCTGGGGCAGTTCTCCTCTGTCTGTAAGGTCACTATGAGTTGGAATTGATTCAATGGCAGTGGGTTTTTGGTTATGGTTTTCTGTGTTTTACTGTTAACCAAGACTCCTGACTTCATTATTCATTTAGTTTCCAAAAAGTCAACCAACTGATCTGTCTCTTTGATTGCCTACGGATAGCTTTGGCTGTGTTTTTTATCTGAACACATTGCACCTTCTGATTGCAATAAGACCTCTTTCAAATACAAGAGAACAACTAAAAACTGCTGCAAATATATTTTATGTTCTATTATAAGACAATGTATTTATTGATTTGTATTTATTGTATTTAATGTATTTATTGATTCCACCTTGAACACTTACATACCAGCATTTGACCATAAAGTATGTATCTTCCTTTTTGGGGTATCACTCTGAAATAAGTACATTTGTCATGGAAACTAACAATGAAGATTTATCAGCAAACCCAAGAAAGAAAAGCAGGCAGCAAGACCATATTTCTCTCTACATACCCTCCCCAATCCAGCATTCAAATGTGTTTCAAAACAACAGACAGCGTTTATGTACAGTGGTATGATAGTAGATGTTAAACAACCTGCTTTATGGAAGCACACGCACACACCACACAAACACTTAAATAAAAGTCTTGGTTTGTAGCACTTGCTGATGTTTGTGTTGTGAATATTCCTACCCTGAGCAATTTCAGTCTACCAACGTGATGTCACTGGACATGTTACGAGGGGCCACCATTTTTACGTGTCTGTAAATGGGATCCTGAGCTACAAACACACACAATGGTAGTCATGCGATGCCAAGCAGTCGTGCAATAGGTGCTAGTAATTTTGGAGTAATTGCTGCCAGCTATGTTGGGAGTGTCTAGGCAGTGCGAATGGTTAACTCGCTGAGCTGCTAACTGAAAGACTGAAGGATGGCATCCACCCAGAGCTCCTTAGGAGAAAAGCCTGGTGATCTACTTAAAAGTAAAATGAAATTAACTAGCCACTGAAAACTCTATGGAACACAGTTCTACTTTGATATATATGGGTTTGCCATAAGTGCAACTTGACTCTATGGCAATGTTTTTTTTTTTTTTTTTTTTTTTTAAATTAAATTGGTGGTGGTCCCCAGACACGTGGAAGGTACTTCTGTAAGGTCAGACCAAGGAGGGAAAACCATTGTGGAAGAGAGGAGTAAAGGCTGAAAGAGATCAAGAGGGAGGAAAAATACTTTTTTCCCTGATTTTGTTCATAGTGGGTTACATTCTACTGGTAGATGGTTGCTGGGGTTTTCTTGGGAGCCTTGCCCACTGGCCCTCTCGCTGATGGATTACCTGCCACGTGAGTGATAAGAAGCAGGCTGGTCAGGCTGCTGTGTTCTCTGCCTGCTGCTGCTGTTCCACTTCTAGTTTCCATCAAGTCCACTCTGACTCATGATGGCTCCGGCTGTGTCTGAGAATGACTCTGCTCAGTAAGGTTTTCAATGGCTAATTTTTCAGAAGTAAACTGACAGGCTTTTCTTCAGTGTGCCTTTGGAGTACTCAAATGTCCAGCCTTTCAGTCAGCAGCCAGGCACTTTATCCATTTAGGCCATCCCGACGCTTCACTGCTGCCGTAGGTTCTGTTCTCTGCGTGTGATAGAGAGTGACTAGAACATGGGGCTTTTTGCCTAGACTGTTACTTATTAACAAGTGTAGAGAGGCCTTAAAAATAAACATCAATGTTGTTTTGAGTCTTACCTACCAAAAAAATCCCAAACTAATCTGCATCTCCTTAACAGAAAACAAAGAAAAAGTCCTCTCAAAGAGCATTTCGGAAATAATTTTCAATTCAGTTTTTAGCTAAAAAACTAAAAAGGCTTTGATTAAAGTCTAGTAAAGGAACATATTTGAAGAATGAAAGGGCTTTTAAAATGAACTCTGATTTAAGGAAATATAGGTAATTTCTGATTTAGGACATATTCAAATTATGATGAAGTGCACTACGGCAATGGTTTCATATTGGCAATTACCGCCTTCCATTTCTTAATGATTTATATGTTATTTATATATGTAACATGCCCAACCCCAAAGACAACTAAAAGTCAGATTTCTAAAGATACTGATACTAATGAAAAGTGAATCAACTTATGTCAGAACTGATGACAGAGTCCTTGGAACAGAATCCAGCCATAATTTGAGGTTATGTGTATTTAGAACTTTACACTCAGGCTCTTTAATCACCAATCTACTAATTTACATAAGATTCTGTGGCAATCTAACTACAAAAACATTTTCAACTGAATGAATTCCAATTTTTTTTTTGTCGACAAGCTTTTAGACACATACACACACAGAAATAAAATGGTTATTTGTGTTACTTAATCCAAGAGTCTTTGTGTGTGAATAGTCTGTGGATTATTGTTTTTAAAAATCCTTTAGTGCCATTCATAGTCCAAAGTCACTAGACGTAAGCTCTTGCCTATTCAAAGTTCACGTGTTAAGCCATGAGCATTGGTGTGTATTTGTATGTATATGAAACTCTGCACTGTGTATCATAATGGTATAAATAAACACATGTAAAGTACAAATATGTAGGGGCCCTAATTATGAAATGGTGAAACAACAGACTGGAAAAAGGAGAGATACATGATGTTTTCCCTCTGTTTCCTCCCTTCTCATCACTTTATCTCTCTCCTTCTCCTCTTTCTCCCCCACACCTCTCACCCTGACCACGGGTCCTGCCCTGTCCAATAAAGCCTCTGCACCTTCCTGCTTATAATGTGTTGCTAATCAGCTGTCACTGTCATCGCCATGATGAGAGGTTCATCTCTGGCTGAGGGTAATGGCCTTAAAAGTCACAGAGTCAATGTCAATGGGATCACTCCAATTCAATCACTGAGCTGAATGAGGGATGGCACCTGCTGACATTAGCACTCATTTTGAGCTCAAGCATCTGGGCCCCAGTAAATAACCATCAGTGGGTGGGTCTGGGGGACAGGTCATTAGCCCCACGAAAAATAAATATCGCTTCCCTTGATGGCTGCGAGTAATTTAGCTCAGACGAGGAAATTTCACCCTAGATTAAGTATGATGAGCCAATATCAGTCAGAGGAGGCCAAACACTGAGAGCCTGATGAGATAGAGGGAAATTTATATTCAGCTGGCTGCATGTGAGATGAGCTCAAAGAAACGAAGTACCCTTCCAGCCCATCTTCATGTGCAGGCTCAATGGTGGGCTTATCTTGTGGCTTGCCTCTTCCTGTTCTTAATTTTTTTTGGTGGGGGAAGGATGGGGTTGGGAGTGGGAACTGGAATCTAGACAAGGGTAAAGAAAGAGAGCAAGGCTAACATTTTTCTCCACTTTGCTTTTGTGATTGTGTCCTCTAGCGCGTAATGTCAAAGCTCAGTTCTTGTGCCAGCGCTTGGCATGTGGAAGGGATTTGCCATGCCCACAGGCATTCACATGCAGACCTCCCCTTCTGAGAAAGCAGACCCAGCTTTAATTATTTTGTAGGCCCTGGAGGCTCCTTTCCGACTCTAAATGGGTTGGGAAAGAGGCAGGTAAGGTATAACCGGTCCCTCCTTTTTGATTCTTGGAAAGGGAGAGCCACCACCCTCAATTGACAAGAACATCTTTTTATTTGTCTCACTGATGTGATCCATCAAATCAAGAAGGGTTATTAATAGAAGGTCTTTATTAGAAGCAGTTTAGCTCACTTTAGAATCATTTTATATCTGTAGGGACCTGCCCTCAGCCCACCCTCTCCCTCGTTGAACTAGATATATCTCAAAGTTGGTGGAGCAGCTTCCCAAGCAGTCTCTTAAAATAGAAACTAGAGACAGTAGTATTTCTTTTGCCACCCTCTTTGATGATAGATTTTGAAAAAGTTTTCCATAGGGCCTGTACTAGCCACTGAAACTTTTTTTAAGTCATATATATGCCTGAAAACACCATACAAATATTTGATAACTAGCCAAAAATTCTATAATGTTTTTAGAAACCAGTATTTTGCTACTTGACTGTATATCTGAATTGTTTGTATAATTCTGTGGATAATTTCATTACAGAGAAATGGACCCCAGCAGTAATAATCATGCAGCCGTGGAGGATGGTAACAGATGCATGTGTGTATCCCCCATCCCACCACCAAACGAACAACAAACAAGCAAACATGTGTCACCCACTTCACAGAGACCCTATAGGACAGAGTAGAACTGCCCCGTAGAATTTCCAAGGAACATCTGATGGATTTGACCTGCTGGCCTTCTGGTTATCAGTGTCAAGCTCTTAACTACTATGCCACAAGTTGTGTAATTGGATAGCTGTATGGGGATGCAGGTGAAGAATTTTTATTCGTGAGATAGGTGATTAGTCGGTATCTATGTAAACCTCATAGTTTTGTAAGACCCTAGTAAATATTTCTTGACTGAATTTAGAAAGACTGGCTGTAATAATTAAATGCATCTTTGTATGTGACTTCATGGAGGCTTGTTTATTCAGAGCAGTGGTTACAATTGTAAATACAGAGTTACTTGAATAACTACTTATTCTTGAAATATAATTGCTCACTGAATGTTTGACAAAGGAATGTTCAACAAATATTTGCTTTAAGTTTCCTCTTCTAGACTATTAATTCCATAGGGGCAGAGATTGAATCTGCTACTTTGCTATATCCCTGTAGCTCAGGAAATGTCACACAATAGGTGCTCAGTAAGTATTTGATGAATGAATTAATAAAAAATGGCAGGCACTGTGTGAGGGACAGAGTATGATAAAATCAAGGTGAATTTATTATTTAGTTGAAGAAAAGAGATATCCATATATAAAAGTTTAAAAAAGAAGAGATAAAGGAAAGCATATGTCTCAGGCACCTGGTACTGCTCTAACAGAAAGTACCATGAGTGGCAGGTTTCATGAGGAGAAGCTTTTATTGTCACAGTTTGGTAAGCCACAAATCTATTCATAAGCTACAAGTCCATTCAATATGAAAAATCATCACAGTCCAGTAGGCTGAGTCCAAATCCAGTGAGAGCATCTCGGCACAGAAACCTCGGGTCCAAAGGATGTGCTCTGCTCTCAGTTATTCTTTCTTGGTGGTATGAGGTTCCCAACTTCCTCAGATTACTTCTCTCCCTTATGTTCCACAAGCTTGTAGCTTGGGTCCTGCCTCACTAACACAACTGCAAACCATTCTCCATCATCAATATCACAGAGGCAGGGTTCACAACACATGAGAGGAAGGGCACCATATTGGAACTCCTACCCAAGTCAAATCAACACATACATTTTTGGGGGGACAAAATTCAGTCCATGACAGTATATGTCCTATAATACCCATGTTCGATCATGAGGAGCCCTGGTGTCACAGTGGTTAAGAACTTGGCTTCTGATTAAAACATCAGCAGTTTAAATGCATCAGCAAATCCTTGGAACCTCAATGGTGCAGTCCTTTTGAGACCTATAGGGTTGCTGTGTGTCAGAATCAACTGCATGGGAGTGGTGGATAGGTAGATATAGTAAGGTAAGCTGGTATTGCTTCTGTGTTTACCAAAATTAAAAATGAGTTAAAGAAAAGAGTGCTAAAACAATGGACTCAAACACTCCAATAATCATAACTGGGTAAGGTTTTGTTCTGTTATAGGTCAGGTCACCATGAGTCAAAACCAACTTGACAGCAACTAACAAAAGCAGCATCCATTGTAAAGCTAATGCAAACCCTTCTGCTAATCAGAAGGTTGGCAGTTTAAATCTGCCAGGTGCTCCTTGGAAGTGCTATGGGGAAATTCTTCTCTGACCTATAGGGTCACTATGAGTCTGAACCTATTGACAGCAGTGGCTTTATTGTAAAGCTAAGATTCTTGATGGCTTTCTGTAGGAAAGAAAATATATTCCTTCCTCTATGGAATGTGAAAACAATGATTTTGTTTGGTTCTCAGTAGGTACATGACTCTGTGGTATGTTATTCTTAGTGAACATTCAAACCAGCTGAATATCTTTGGCCTCTTTTATTGGCAGAATTTTAATTTTTTTTCCAAAGTGAGCTTAACTCTGTTATATCTACAGAGAAGCTATTTTCTCCAACTACTGTGTGATTTAAAGTCAGGAAAGGTGTGGGTCGATGTTGTATGCTTTTATCATCCTTAATCTATATGCTGAACAAATAACCCGTGAATCTGGTCTGTATGAAGAAGAATGGGGCAGCAGGATTAGAGTAAGACTCATTAACAACCTTACCCCATTATGCAGGTGACACAACCTTGCTAGCTGAAAGTCAAGAGGACTGGAAGCACTCACTCACAAAGATTAAAGGCAACAGCTTTCAGTTACGGGTTACATTTTAACATAAAGAAAGAAATCCTCACAGTTAGACCAATAAGCAATATCACAGTAAATGGAGATAAGACTGAAGTTGTCAAGGATTTCATTTTACTTAGATCTATAATCAACACTCATGGAAGCAGCAGTTAAGCAATCAAAAAATGCATTGCATTGGGCAAAGCGGCTGCAAAAGACCTCTTTAAGGTGTTAGAAAGCAAAGGTGTCACTTTGAGAACTAAGGTGCACCTGACCCAAGCCATGGAGTTTTCAGTCTCCTCATTGACAATGAATAGGGATGACTCATTATCTGAACCCCTTTCTAGCAACTGTTCTTGTTGTTACCATATTCCTCTACCCATTTTCACTTGAAAGAGAAAGATTTGGAGGTGGGTAGAAAAGAACCTAGGAGGAGAAGAAAAAAAGTGGGTGAGTGAAAGAAGAAGGAAAAGCAGATTCAAAGGCAACTAACAACAACATATGAAGTTCGACGAATCCACGAACTTAGTTGTTCTAAGTGCTATAGACCTCTTTGTTGAATATCACTATGGTCACCTTCAAAATACTCCCCTTGGGAAGCTCTACACCAATGTTGGCGCCTAGTCCACTCCACAGAAATTTGGGAATTCTTTCTGGAATGGCCATGGTGCGTGATGACATGGTGGCAAGTTTGCAAACTTGATTGCATACTTGTCTGTGAGGGAGTTTTTAGCCAGGAAACAAATAACTGTGTTGGAAAAGCTTCCCTACTCACCTAATCTGGCCCCCAGTGACTTTTTTCTTTACCCCAAAGTAAAGGAAATATTGAAAGAAAGACATTTTGATGACATTCAGGACATCAACGGTAATATGACGACAGCTCTGATGGCCGTTCTAGAAAAAGAGTTCCAAAATTGCTTTGAAGGGTGGACTAGGTGCTGGCATCAGTGCATAGCTTTCCAAGGGGAGTACTTCTAATGTGAGCACAGTGATCTTCAGCAATAAGGTACATAGCCCTTTTTCTAGGATGAGTTCGTGAACTTAATATCAGACCCTCATGTCTCTATTTATAGGGCATTTGTAGTTCAGTGGTAGAATTCTTACAACACACAGGATGCCTTAAAGGCTGTTTTCACATTCTAAGTAATCATCAGTATATTGACTTAAGAATTCTATCCAGTGATACAAACCACTCTAAGGATCTTAATGTCATTTTAACCTGATCAAGGGATGCACATACGACACACACACAGTGTGACAATGGTAAAAGCCATTTTAATTATTCACAGACAGCAGACAGCAGACGTTAAGAAAGGTTCCATGATGAGGGGTGCCCCTGACTCAAAATCTGTCTAGCAGAGATGGAAAACTTGCACTTGTGCTCACTCACTTTTTACTCAGGGTAAAGAACTCAAAGGAAACCTATCTTCTGCCAGTCCCTCCCCAGGCCAGATAGGGTTAAGTGACTGAGAACTTCTGCTCTGTGTGCTGCCATCTTTAGCCACAGCTAAGGGGACATAAATTTCTTCCTGCAGCCGTTTTTGTACCCCAAAGCCTATACAACCCATTATGTGTCCACCTGATCGCTTGAAGAGGGGGCAAAGAGATTTTTTGGCATCTAGCCCAGAATTGTATCTCTGTTAGCATTTAGACAAACCATTAGACTTCAGAGGGCAGTGGAGGTGTATGTGGCTGTTTATTCCTGAAGCCAAAGATGCTAGCTGGGTGAAGAACAGGGGAGACATGGCTCCTGGCTTGTCAGAAGGACTGCTTCCTCACAAAGTGGGAGACTGGGTTTCATTTCCAGGTATAGGGAGGGTTTTGTATTGTTGTGATGCTGAACAGGCTTCAGTGCAGCTTCCCAGACTAACGCAGGCTAGAAAAAGACACCTGCAGTCTACTTCTGGATATTAGCCAATGAAAACCCTAAGGATCGCGATAGTCACCAATCACAGGGATAGCGTGGGACCAAGCAGCGTTTCATCCCACTGTGCATGGAATAGCCAGGCCTACTCAAAGGCAGCTGAGACCAATGATACATCTACATCACCTGTATCTATCTAGACAACAAACCAATGTTGTGCAAAGGCTTTTGTAGGGGCAGTAATGCTATACAAGTGTTCTAAAGGCTAAGGAGCAAAATACTAAGCACTTTACAAATGGTCTTTCATCTTATCTTCACAGTAATAATCTTTTTGTTTCCATATTATGATGGAGAAAAGTAAGACTGAATGAAATTAAATTTTCCAAGGTCACAAAGTTAGTGAAAGGCTGAGTCAGACTTGGATCCCGGGTCTGCCAATCCAAAAGGGGTATGCAGGATTAGAACGAGGAGATATCTCCCTATGGTTAGCTAATTCTCAGGGTAGGCTGACCTGTTCTGCATTTTACAGATGGCTTGGGTTTGGAACAAACCATTTTCCAGTAGTCTGAGGGGAGGAAAGAAGGCTGACTAGCGTTTGGGTTAAGACAGAAAACCTCATTGCTGTTGGGTCAATTCCAACTTATAATGACTCTATAGGCCAGAGTAGAAACTCGAGCTCATGGTGGATTTGACCTGTGAACCTTTTAATTAGCAGATGTTGCACTTAACCACTATACTACCAGGGTTTCTGGTTAAGACAGCAGAGGGTAAAAAATAGGCAATTGTGATAAGTTGGTTGGTTGGTAAATGCAGATTTTGGTTTATTTGATGTATCCTTCATCTATAATGGAATGACAGGAATATGTGCGACAGAATCTATTTAGGAATACACATTTTAGCCTTAACTGTTGGAAGAATTTTTTTTTTTTTTGTGTGTGTGTGTGTGTGTGTGTATGCAGTTTTTTTGCAAAAGCATGAAACTTCAATGTGATCTGAAACTTTGGTAGAGATGTTGTTGCAAATGGTGGCTGTAATAATTTTAATCTCCAAACAACACTCCATGTACGAGATGCACTGCTTTTCCTTTAGTAATAGATGGTATCTCTGTTAGGTTTTCCTGTTCTCTGAGTACTCACCTTGTTTCCAGAGCCTGAAAATAAAGGATTAGTGTGAAACTGAGCTGCACTAGAAAATGTGGCTGTGGCTAGGTTATTTAGGAGTTTTGTATTGTCCATGCTCTGTGGGCTTTGTCTCCTCTTTACCACTGTTCTAGGGTTTAGGATTTGTCTCTTCATCTTTTGATTAGTCAATACTGAAAGGGGGCTAACTTTCAGCTCTGCTAGTTGTTAGCTGATGCTAGTAGGAGAAGATAAAGGTCACAGTTAGTCTTAAAATGAGGATCAGATAATTTGTATGTAAAAATATTTCATGTGTTTTCTTCTCTTTCTTGTCAAAGGTACCTGAGAATTCTTTATTTTCCATGTTTGAAATAAGTGATATGTATTTATCAGTTAACATTTGTACAGGGTCTGCCAATAAAGTTTGCAAACTCATACTAGAAAAAGTGCTACATACCTCATTGCTGAATACCACTATAGTCACCTTTGAAGTACTTCCCTTGGGATGCTATGCACTGATGCTGAGTCCACTCTTCAAAGCAATTTTGGAATTTTTTTTGGAAAGGCTATCAGAATTGTCATCATGTTACCCTTGATGTCCAGAATGGCATCAAAATGTCTCCAATATTTCATCTTCAGGTAAAGAAAAGTCATTGAGAGCCATGTCAGGTGAGTAGAGAGGGTGTTCTAATACAGTTATTTGTTTACTGGCTAAAAACTCACCCACAGACAGCTATATAATTAAGTTCATGAATTTACCACTGTACCGCGATGAGCAATGGCCATTCCAGAAAGAGTTCCAAAATTGCTTCAAAGGGTGGATTGGGTGCTGGCGTCACTGCATAGCTTCGCAAGGGGAGTACTTCAAAGGTGACTGTAGTTATATTCAGTAATGAGGTATGTACTATTTAGAACAGTTAAGTTCACAGACTTAACTGTTGGACCTTGCAAGTATATGTATACATACATACAATGATGACTGTCCCTTGCATTCTCAGTCTTTACGGAACAGAGTTTATTATATTTTCATGGACCATATATTTCTTTCTTTATGAGGTAAACAGTGTTGCTCTGATATGGCAACGATATGGTGGAGAACAAATCCACGGATGATGATCTACCTTAATGATGGATTCTACTAAGTCATGATTTGGTAGTAAATATATTTCATAAAATATATTTAAAACTCTATTTTTACAATTTACATCAGTTGCTGTCAAACCAATTTCATCAAAGCAGAACTGTGCTCTATAAAGTTTTTAATGGCTGATTGTTTGGAAGTAGATCATCAGGCATTTCTTCCTAGGTGCCTCTGGATAGATTCCAGCTACCAACGTTTTAGTTAACAGTCAAACCCATTAGTCTTTGCACTACCCAGAGACCTCTTTGCAAGTTAACCTTTTACAAAATTCAGTGGGGACTGTCTGTTAAAAGTTAGCATCCTAAAAAAATGGCTTAGAAGTGTTATGATGTTAAAGAGTATATTCTCTCTCAATCCATTGGTTTCCATTCATTTTGGGTTTTGTTTCAGTTCCCCAGGCCCAATTTCTGGTTGAGTTGATTCCAACTCGTGATGACCCATGTGTGTCAGAGTAGAACTGTGTTCCATAAACTTTGCAATGGCTGTGACCTTTCAGAAGCAGAACATCTGGAAGATACAATGATGATAAAGATTCGTAACATTAATATAAGGTTTACCCATAGGATAGATCAGTAGTAATAAATTACTAGTGCACTTTTGTTAGGAGTTTTCAAAAGGAGATTTCAGGGTTGTAGGAACTAAAAGTTTTTATCACAAAGAAAAGTTTTAAATCTTGATCTTTTTACATTTCTCTTCTCATTTGGAAATATTTGTATTGTCATTTCCATCCTGTAATAGATGGCATTTATTATGATTTGGTGTCTCTCTGCAGTGTTTGTGCATGAGAAATGAAAGAACAAACTGTTGACAAAGTCATCCTGGTAAAGAGGTTGATGAATCGATCGTCATCACACAGGCATTGTGTGCATTCTACCAGTTGACATTTGAACTTCTCCTCTAATGCAGGTTGCTATCTCTCATCTAGGATACAGATCAAAGGCAGTGATTCCTGATTAAGGCTGGTGAGATCCTATACCTGCTAATTACAGGCTAACTTGCTATGTATAAATATAACACACATTTTTGTTAGCAAATTTCTTTGAACACAGATACGCACAATAAAGCAAACAGGAAAAAATTAGAATCACTGGTGAATGGAAATCCTGGTGGCATAGTGGTGAAGTGCTATGACTGCTAACCAAGAGGCTGGCAGTTCAAATCCACCAGGTACTCTTGGAAACTCTATGGGGCAGTTCTGTTCTGAGCTATAGAGTTTCTATGAGTTGGACCAACTTGACAGCACCTAACAGCAAAAGTGAACATGCTCAATCTTTTGAATTTTATTATCTAATAGTTTATAGTAATATCTTAGAGTCACCTTCTTTTTTTTGAAGGATACTGTGGTAGTGTAGTGGTTGAGTGCTACAGCTGCTAACCAAAAGGTTGGCAGTTCAAATCTGTCAGCTGCTCCTTGGGAACTGTGGACAGCTCTAGTCTATGGGGTTGCTATGAATCAGAATTGACTTGATGGCAGTGGGTTTGGGTTTTTTGTTTGTTTGTTTATTATATTTTTGGTAGAAACAGCAAGACTAGGAATGAAAAACATTAAAGAAATAAACCAATGACTGCTGTCAATTAAAGGACTCAGAAGAATTTACAAAAACATTGTAGGAGGGAATTCAGTTTTTAGTAATTAAATTTTGTGGGAGGATGTTGATAGCATAAACAAGACCCACGTAAATTTTACCAAGTTGCATAATTAGAGATTGTTACAAGGAATGGATTGGAGGCTGAGTCTGTGCTAATCAGGAAAAAAGGTTTCACATTTTGAGATTTTTCTGTTCTGTTTCTTAATTTCAGATGTTGTAATTTTATGGTGATGGCAGTCAAAACAGTTCAGAATTAAGTGTAGTATTGTCGTAATTGCAAAATGGAAGTTTATATTCATTAAATTCTGACAGTAGAAATAGGTTACATTAGTGCTTTTTTTAAGTTCAAAACTTGTCTAACAAATTCCTCAATAATTGAGTGAGAGGGCGTTTGAGAAGACTCATTTTTAGGTAAATTACACGCTTGTTCAGCACAGCTTTCTGAACCCACATCTTTTGATTCAAATAATTTCAGTTTAATCACTATCTGTTGCACACCTCTTCCTTCTGCTTCTGCCCTTTATGGTTTACAAAGCAGTTGTATAGCTTCTGCTAGTTTCCAAGGAATATGCTCTCTAATAACTTTTACCCCCATCACTCTAACATTTTGTAGTACTGTGGGAGCTTGTTACTGCTGTGATGCTGGAAGCTATGCCACCGGTGTTCAACTACCAGCGGGGTCACCCATCATGGACAGGTTTCAGCTGAGCTGCCAAACTGAGATACACTAGGTAGAAGGGCTAAGTGGTCTACCTCTGAAAAGAATTAGCTGGGACAAAGTATGAAAAACAGTGAAAAAATATCTGATATAGTGCTGGAAGATAAGCCCTTCAGCTTGGAAGTCACCCAAAATATGACTGTGGAAGAGGTGCCTTCTCAAAGTCAAGTTGACCTTAATGAAAAGGAAGGACTTAAGCTTTGGGGACCTTATTTGCTAATGTGACATGAGTCAAAATGAGAAGAAACAACTGCAAACATCATTAATAATTGGAACACGGACTACACAAAGTATGAATCTAGGAAAATCAGACATCAGAAAGTCAGAAAATCAAGTCTTGCCAAAAATGAAATGGAGTACATAAAGATTGAGAACTTGGGCATTAGTGAGCGATTTTAACTCAGACAGTCATATTGTCTACTATGCTGGGAATGACAGATTTAAGAGGAATGGCAATTGCATTCATCATCTAAAAGAACATTTCAAGATTTGTCCTTAAGTACAACACTGTGAGTAATAGAATATTATCAATTTACTCATAAGGGAGACCAGTTAATATGACTATTGTGCAAATTTTCATAATGATCACTAAGGCCAAAGATAAGACACTGAAGATTTTTACCAGCTTCTACAGTCTGAAATTGATTAAACATGCAGTAAGGATGCGTTGATAATTACTGGTGATTAAAATGAGAAAGTTCGAGTCAAAGAAGATTGGTAGTTGTAAAATATGGCCTTAGTGACAGAAACTATGCCAGCAATCACATAACAAAATTTTGTTAAGAGCAAAGACTTGTTCTTCGTTTTTTGTTTTTTTTTAAATTGTGATTGAGTGGAAGTGTACAATCCAGTTTAAATTTGCCTGCTTACCTATCTGCAGCTTCTTCTGCTCTCCTTGCCTGGTGACAGCACACTCCTCCTTTCTGTTCCATATGTGTCATATCCTCTTAACAATCTTCTGTCCCCTCGTCTCCACCATCTCAACTATGTTCTAGTAAGAGGCCAGTAGGATGACATCCCATAGATGCATAGAACCATAAAGTGCACACATCATATGATCATTCTGTGTCCCTGAGTCCAATCAAGACCAAAGACTTCTTCATTGCAAATATTTTTTTTCATCAACATAAACTGACTCTATACATAGATCTCACCAGGTGGAACACACAGAAATCAAATCTAGTACATCTGTGAAAAGAGACCATAGAAAAGCTCAGTATCATTAGTCAAAACAAAGCCACAGGCCAACAACAGGTCAGACCATCAATTACTCACATGCAAGTTCCGGTTGAAACTGAAGAAAACTAGAACAAGTCCATGAGAGCCAAAGTACAACCTTGAGCATATCTCCCTTGAACTTAGGGACTATCTCAAGAACAGATTTGACTTATTGCATGCTAGTGACCAAAGACCAAATGAGTGGTGGAATAACACCTGAAGGACGTATACATGAAGAAATCAAGAGGTCGTTAAAAAGACAGGAAAGAAAGAAAGGGCCAAAATGGATATCAGATGAGACTATGAAACTTGCTCTCGAACATCAAGAAGCTAAAGAAAAAGGGAGAAATGATGAAGTAAAACAGCTGAATAGAAAATTTAAAAGGGCAGTGCAAAAAGACAGACTGTAATAATGACACATGCAAAGACCTGAGGTAGAAAACCAAAAAGGAACAATATGCGCTGCATTTGTCAAGCTTAAAGAACTGAATAAAAAATTCAACCCTCAAGTTGCGATATTGAAGGTTTCTACAGGGAAAATATTAAATGATTCAGGAAGCATTTAAAGAAGATGGAAGTAATACACAGAGTCTTTATACCAAAAAGGATTGGTCAGCATTTAGCTATCTCAAGAGGTAGCACACAATTAAGAATAGGTGGTTCTGAAGGAAGAAGTCCAG
This sequence comes from Heterohyrax brucei, assembly GCA_028571685.1. Classification (NCBI taxonomy): domain Eukaryota; kingdom Metazoa; phylum Chordata; class Mammalia; order Hyracoidea; family Procaviidae; genus Heterohyrax; species Heterohyrax brucei. Next base: position 112,000,108 of record CM053143.1, on the reverse strand, counting down.
GCTGCACTGTAGGTACTGGCAAAAAACAAGCCTCCAGGAACTGACAGAATATCAATTGAGATGTTTCAACAAATGAATACAGCAGTCAAAGTGCTCACTCTTCTATGCCAAGGGACTTGAAAGACAGCTACCTGATCAACCAACTGGAAGAGATCCATACTGATGCCTACTCCAAAGAAAGATGATCCAAATGAATGTGGAAATTATTGAACAATGTCATTAATGTCATGGGCATGTAAAATTTTGTTGAAAGATCATTCAAAAGTTCCTGCAACAGCATATCAAAGAGAACTGCGAGAAATTCAAGCTGGATTCAGAAGAGCATGTAGAACCACGGATATCACAGCTGATGTTAGATGGATCCTGGCTAGAAGCAGAGAATGCCAGAAAGATGTTTACCTGTGTTTTATTGACTATGAAAAGCATTTGACTATATGGATCATAACAAATTATATGTAACATTTCAAAGAATGGAAACTACAGAATACTTAATTGTACTCCTGAGGAATCTATACATAGATCAAGAGGCAGTTATTTGAACAGAACAAAGGCACACTGAGTGGTTTAAAATCCGGAAAGGTGTGAGTCAAGTTTTATGTCTTCACCATATATGTTCAGTTTGTATGCTGAACAAATAATCTGAGTAACTTAACTGTATGAGGAAGAATGGGGCATCAGGATTGGAGGAAGACTTATTAATAACCTGTGATACACAGATTACACCAAGTTGGTAGCTGAAAGTGAAGAGGACTTGAATAACTTACTGATGATGAGTAGAGACCACAGCCTTCAGTATGGATTAAATCTCAGCATAAAGAAAACAAAAGTCCTCACAACTGGATTGGTAAGCAACATCAAGATAAACACAGAAAAGATTCAAGTCGTCAAGAATTTCATTTTACTTATATCCCCAATCAACAGCCACGGAAGCAGCAGTGGAGAAATCAAAAGATGCATTGCATTTTGCAAATTTGCTGCAAAGGACCTCTTTTAAGTGTTGAAAAGCCAAGATGTTAACTATCTTGAAGACTAAGGTGTGCCTGACTCTAGCCACAATGTTTTCAATCACCTTAAATGCATGTGAAAGTTAGAGGATGAATAAGGAAGACTGAAGAGGAATTGAGGCCTTTAAATTGTGTTGGTGAAGAATATTGACTATACCATGGACTGTCAAAAGAACAACAACAACAAAAAATCTGTCTTGGAAGAAGTATGATCAGAATGTCTCTTAGAAGAAAGGATGATGACACCAAGTATCACATATTTGGACATGTTACCAGGAAGGATCAGTCCCTGAAGAAGGACATTATGTTTGGTAAAGTAGAGGTCCAGGAAGAAAGAGGAAGACCCTCAACAAGACGTACTGCCGCAGTGACTACAACAATGGGCTCAAGCATAAAAGCATGAAAACAATTTTGAGGATGGAGCAGGACTAGGCCATGCTTCATTCTGTTGTACACAGAGTCCCTGTAAGCTGGAGCTGACTCTGTGACATCTGACTACAATAGCTTTTTTCAGTTTGTGATAAATTTTCATCCATATTTTCTCACATGATTTTGGTTGTATGTGTACATGGATGAATGACTTGATTGTACTCTCAAAATGCTTAAAATCAAGTTACATTGGTAAACACAAGCATGAGTTATCACTCCATTATGAAACTTCAACATAACGCTAAGTAGAAACTCACAAAAGATATAATGAAGTATGTTTTTGACACTTGCTTTAACATAAATATGTGGCTTCAGTCATAGACATTTGGAAAATTTTATCTAATTTTAAAAAAATTTTATGATATATCAAATACTTTGTATTAATATTGGAAATAATAATACCAACCCCTTGTAAAACATGTAATACTTTTTAAAAGATTTTTAGTCTTCAGCTTCATTTTATCCCTTACTTTTATAATTTGCAGAGATTCTTTTCTGTCCGTTGATTTGATTACAAGTGCTACACAGAAAAAAGAGAAATGAAGTCATACTATATCAGATCCTAAAGGAAATATAATGATAATCTAATCTAATGCTTTTATTTTAAAGATGAAACTGAGGCCAAGGTTAAGTAACTCATCTCAAGTCATTCTGCTAGTTAGAGACAAATTTTTCAACACGAAATCAATCACTTTTTCTATCAAACTGTGCGTGTCCAACGTGGCCTACTTAGCAAGGCTTGTGCTGTAGAAGATGCTATGGGCATGAATTATCCAGCGTGGATCCCTGTACCATCCAAATGCCTTGCTTAATGCTTTCCTACCTTTGTCTATCCTTTCTTTCCACTTCCTTCTTCTCTTTGTTCCTCCAGCCTTCCTCCTTCCTTGCCTGTCCCTCCTTGCCTCCCTCCTGCTCTTCCTCCCTCCTTCTTTCTTTCTTTTCTTCTTCTCTCCCTCGCTTCCTTCTTTCCTCCATTCAGATACTCTGGATTCGTGTATACCTGACAGCCGTGTATTGAGTTTGCATCACCATTTTAAGATATTTTATTGTGTTTTAGGTAAAGTTTACATAGCAGATTAGGTTCCCATTTAACAATTTTTATACAAATTGTTCTGTGACATCGGTAACATTTTTCACAATGTGTCTGCATTTTTCTTATTTCTGTTCTGTTTGTTCTGTTTCCTTTAATCTACCTTCCCTGATATTTCTTACCTTCTCTTCTATGTTTTAGGATAAAGTAGACCATTTGGTCTCATATAGTTGATTATTTAAGGGAACATTGTACCTATGGGCAAAATTGTTTATGTTATAAGCCAGTCTATTGTTAAGCTAGAAGTTGACCTCTAGGAAGGGCTTCAGTTCCTACTCCAAGACATGATGTAGGGCAGTAGTCTTGGGGGTTTCTAGAGGCTCTCTCAGCCCAGCAGTCTGGTCTTTTCAAAGGAATTTTTCTCCCATTCTACTTGGGACCTTCTGTTGTATTACCAGTCAGAACTTTCTGTAGTAGTAGCTGGTCAACATCGAGTTCTTCTGGCCTCAGGCAAGAAGAGGCTGTGGTTTCGGTGGGCTGTTAGTTCTGCGGACTAGTTTCTTCTTTGAGTTTTGGTTGCCTTCGTTCCCTTCTGTTCCAGATAAGCAGACAACAATAGTTGTATTTTAAATGGCTGTTGTAAGCTTTCAAGACCCCAAGCTAGGATATAGAACATTATCTTTGTCAACTATGTTATGGCAATTGACTGAGTGGTATCATGGGACTGTGATCCTAAGCCTTTTAATGCGGTAAACCAATCCTATGAGATGTTTGGATATGTGTAGGGAGTCTCTGTAACTCTGCCACCTATGTACTTTATTATATTTGTGAATATGTATGCAGCACACATAATCACATACTTACTTACACCTACAGATACACCTATACATGCACATGCATGGACTCACATGTGCCTTCCTAGACATATATATGCATACATGTCTATGTAACCATACTCATATTTTTGGTTGTTATCACTGCTGTTGCAAGACTGTATGTATTGCAGCATTTACTGAAATTGTCCTTTATTCTTGCCTGCTTGTTAGTGGTCAAGTTGTGCAGACTTTCCTCATGTTAGGTATTGCCTTTACCATCACCAGAAATTGCATGTCTTCTGTCTAGAAGGTGATTTCCCTTGCTCTTCCTCCTGTCCTTGGTAATTTTCAAAAACCATTGCTTTCTTTGGGTGCATGTATTTTTGACTTTTAATAAAAGTGATACCATACAATATTTTTTCCTTTTGTGATTGGCGTATTTCACTCAGCATAGTGCTCTCAGTTCACATGTGTACCTCCACAGTATTCTATAGCTTGTGTGCACCATAGTGCGTTTATCCATTCATTTGTTGGTGGGCACTTAGGCTGTTTCCTTCTTTTTGTTGTTGTGAATAATGCTGCAGTGGTCATAGCTATGTGCATGACTACCCTTATCACTGCTCTTATGTCTCTAGAGTGTGTATATACCTAGGAGCAGAATTGTTAGATCATAAGGTATTCCATTTCTAGTTTTCTGAGTAAGTGCCATACCCTTTTCCACAGTGGTTGTGCCATTTTGCAATCCCGCTGTTAGTGTGTAAGTGCTCTAATCTCCCCAACCTTACCAGCATTTGTTGTTTTCATTTTTTTTTTCTTTTCAAATCAGCACTTTTGTTGAGGGGTGAGATGACATTCACTGTGGTTTTGACTTATGTCTCCTTAGCATCTGATGATCTGAAGCATCTTTTCCCATGTTCGTTAGCCACCTGCGTATCCCCTTTGGTAATGATGTTTGTTCATGTCCTTTGCCCATTTCTTGACTGGATTGTTTGTCTTTTTGTCTTCAGTTGATTTTGTCTTCAGTTTTTATATACAAAACACTGCCAGTTAAGTTCACAGATGCATCCTAGAAAAAGTGCTACATACTGCATTGCTGAATTTCACTATGGTCACCTTTGAAGTACGCCCCTTGGGAAGCTATGAACCAATACCAATGCCTAGTCTACCTTTCAAGGTAATTTTGGAACTCTTTTCCTAGAATGGCCATCAGAGCTGTCATCATATTACCCTTGATGTCCTGAATGTCATCAAAATGTCTTCCTTTCAATAGTTCTTTATCACTGGGTAAAGAAAGAAGTCACTAGGGGCCAGATCAGGTGAGTAGGGAGAGTGTCCCAGTACAATTATTTCTATACTGGCTAAAAATTCCTTCACAGACAGCCAGATAGTTAACTCTATGAACTTGTCACCTTGCTACCATGTATGATGGGCATTCCAAAAAGAGTTCCAGAATTGTTTGGAAGAGTGGGCAAGGCACTGGTGTCAGTGCATAACTTCACAAGGGGAGTACTCTGAAGGTGACCATGGTGATATTCAGCAATGAGGTATGTAGCGCTTAGAACAATTAAATTCACGGACTTAATTGGCAGAACTCGTATATTTTAGAAACTTGACCCTTATCAAATACGTCATTGTCAAAAATTTTTTTCCATTCTGAAGGTTATCATTTTGTTTTTAGGTAATTTTTTGATGAGCGTAAGTATTTGATTTTTATAAGGTCTCAATTATCTACTTCTCTGTTGTTCATGCATTTTTAGTTGTGTTTAATAGACTACTTGTGCCAAAAATGAGTACCCTAGTTTTGTCCCTATATTATCTTCCTTGAACTTTATAGTTTTAGCTTTAACATTTAAATCTTTAATCCATTTTGAGTAAGTTTTTGAGTTTGGTGTGAGGTATGGATCCTGTTTCATTTTTCTCCAAACGGATATCTAGTTTTTCCAGCACCATTTTTTAGAGACTGTTTCTTCCCCATTAAATCAACTTCTATTCTTGGTTGAAGATCACCTGCCCACAGATGGATGAATTTGTGTTTTTCAGTGCTCAATTCAGTTCCACTGGTTTATGTGTTTGTCACTGAGAATTTGCTTAATCTTTGTTTGTCAGTGTACCTGGCTGCTGAGATTATGTGATCCCAATAACACCATAGAGTTATAATGCCAGACCTGGGTATTTAAATATTGAAGTCAGCCAATTTCTGGAACAATGAAAATCAGCTTATGAGATAGAGATTGAGTTGGTAACCTTCCACTGAGATCCTCAAGACTTTCATTGCTAGGACACAAATTTATTAACTCAGCCTTCCCGAGAGCATATATACTAAATATTTCTGACCTAATTCACCTAATATCACATTAGCCTAATATAGTATTCTCAGTCTGAATGGGACTGTACCAGAAGTTTGTTGTAGAGTGTCATTGTAACCTTCAAAAGGTAAAAATAGACCAAAGTTTACTGTAGATCACAAAGATGGGGTGCTGACATACTGGGCTCAGATCTCATATGCCTAAGAGCCCCAATTTAGGCTTTACAAAATCAGTTTACATATACAACAAGTGTATTAGCTGATAGAATTAATGGGTGTCCATCGTTAAACCTTTGGCTGATCACTAAATCTTGTGTCTCCCTTCCATCTCTCAGCACCTAAACTGACATTATTTGCTGAAGCTTTCTGAAAACTGTAATTATTTTGTGACTAGCCCAATCACACTTATTGCATATTTTTCAGCACAGTGTGTTAATTTCTTTAATGTAAGCACTTCATATATACTGTAATTGTTCTAACTCTGTTTGGCTTCTTTTATTTTCTTCTTTTATAAAAAGTACTTGTTACTAGTTGTCTTGGAGTCCTTGACTCCTGGCAAGTTTGTACACAGTGGAGCAAAAGCTTGACCAGCTCTACAACATCTCTATGATTCATCATGGATCAGATCATAGTGACCTATAGGTTTTTTTTTTTTAAATTTTTTATTTAATATAACAGTGAAAATGTACATTCCCGTATAAATTTACATACCCACCTATATGCAGCTTCCACTGCTCTCCCTGTCTGGTGACAGCACACTATTCCTCTCTGCTCCATACATGTCTCATTCTCCCAACAGTCTCTTTTTTCCCTCCTCTTCACCCACTCTCCTTCCTCCAGCCAGAGGTCAGCAGGATGACATCCTATAGATGTATAGAACCATAAAGTGCATCCAATATATGGTCACTCTGCATCACCAAGTCCAATACATTCCTGTCCTAAGCGTGGACCTTCTTTATGATTTATAGTCAAGGGCAGCATCAGGGTGAGGGGCCATGCTCCCAGGGGAACCCTGAAACCACCAGACCATCAATTGAGATCTTTTAGTGGGGATCTCAGGGTGCACCCCATTTTATTCTTGTGTTGCCAGTGAGACTCAACTTAGTGAGCTCCATCATGGCTATCACTGGTGGTAGCCGGGCACCATCTGGTTCTTCCAGTCCCAAGTCAATGTAGGCACCCACTGCTGTGGGTCTCTTTGTCTTCTGGGTTGTCTTTCCCCCATGTCATTTTTGTCCTTGGTGAGCATCCGTTCCAGCTGAGTTGGGACCATTGACCTATAGGTTTTTAAAAAAAATATTTCCTTATGCTTTTGGTAAAATTTTACACAGCAAATTAGGTTCTCGTTTAAAAATTTCTATACATCCGTTCATGCTGAGATGGGACCATTTGCTGTACCCTCAGACGGTAGCTTGGCAGCTTTTAAGACCCCATTAAAAAAAATTCTATACATATTTTTCAGTGACAGTGTTTACATTTTTCACTATGTATCAGCATTCTCATGATTTCCATTCTGGTTTTTCTGTTTTCATTAATCTAGTTTCTCTTCCCCTGCCCCTACCTTTTCATGTTTAATCTAGGGAAAACTTTGCTATTTTGTTTGTCCAGATGATTATTTAGAGAACATAGTACTCATGAGTGATATCACTTATTTTATGGGCTAATCTGTTACCTGCAGTCATGGGAACATGGTAGCTAAGAGCTCTGCTGCTGACCAAAAGGTCAGCAGTTCAAGACCACCAGCTACTCCTTGGAAATTCTATGGGATAGTTTCAGCCTGTCCTATAGGATATCTCTGAGTTGAAGCTGACTCAACAGAAACAGGTTAACAGTTTTCTGTCACTTGGTAAAGGTGACCTCTGCAGGTGGTTAAAGTTCTAAGTGTAAAGGGCATCCCAGGGTGATAATCCTGGGTGTTCATCCAGTCTCTACTGGTCCGGTGAGTTTATATGGGGTTTTCTTTGGCTGATTTTTCACATATTCTTAGAGTAAGAGAGGTAGAGAAATACCAGGCCCACCACTTTCACCTTAAAGCTATCAGAAGAACAGATTGATAAAATAGTAGTTGGGGTCCAGCTCTGCAAATATTAGCCTATGATGCCAAGTACATCTAAAAATAAATAAATAAATAAAATCACTAAAAACAATGAACTGTGTGTTGAGATTAAATAAGATACAAAAATATTTTTTGTTTTTGAAAGCCACTTTCTAACTTACCATTAAACGTTTTCTGTGAGTGGTGTCTGGATGGTAATGTGTAAGCTGTCCTGGTTTGTGGTGGTCCTAGATGCCTTAAATATACCACTGCTGAATGTTATACTGATGAAAACATACCAGCCTTTATGTCAGTCATAGGACACGTGAAACACATCGACCATGGAAAGACTTTTAAGGTAGAACAACAAATCCACGAAAACTCTGCTGGTGTAGTGGTGAAATGCTGTGTCTGCTAACCAAAAGGCTGACAGTTTGAAACTGCCAGCTGCTCTTGGAGACTCTGTGGAGCAGTTCTGCTCTGACCTATGGGGTTGCTGTGAGTCAGAGCCAGTTCATCAGCAGTGGGTTTGGTTTGGTTTGGTTTGATTAACCAAGCAGAACTTGTTGGATAAGAAGACTAGGAGGGAGGGAGATATGCTGTGTACTGAAATGATTTATTTGTCAATAATATGCAGCCTCACGTTTATTTTTAGAGTCATGTTTTACTTTGGTCAAGAAATTCCACTGAAGCACAAGAGGGAGGGAGAGGAAACAGAGGAAATATATAGTTACCTGAAGATTTGAATTGGTTGATTCCCAGTATTCACTTTCTGTTGTAAGAAATTATTATTTAGATCAGAAAATGAGGCTAAATATAGCAGCTCGGGGGGAAGTACAGAACTGCGTTCTGTGTTTGGTGGCTGTATTACTCAACATGGTGAGCATATTTTTTTTTTGTACAAAAATGAATGTTTCTTTTGTGGGAGGGTGCCGTTTTATGTGATGTTGAAATTACTCCCCTACAAACTGTATTTTATCTGGGGAAGTGATTGGTGTCAAAAGTATTGCTTGTATCAAGATACATGTGCAGAGCGGAGGCTGCTGTGTAATATATAGTGCCCTGATGGTTTATGTTGATGGTGTGCCGGCACAATTTACATCAGCCGTTCTTTTTTACCTTGAACTGTAAGGTGTAATAGCTTCCGGATTTATATTTGTAAGACTTTTAACCAATTAAGGAGTTATTTTTAACAAATGCACACATATTTATGATAGTATAGTTCTATCTGAGTTGAAAATAAATATAAATCAGCACCACTTGTGAGAATATGAACTGCTAATCAGTTCTCTGACCAGCATCACCGTTGATGCAAGTCCTAACAACAGCAATTATTATCTCTGACAATTTCTACTTAAAAAAAGCCCTTTTGAAGTAGATTGGGGGCAGTGAATGAGAACCCAGTCTGAAATTTGATTACCTGGGTTTGAATCCCAGATCTCCTGCTAGACATGTGACTTTGGCCAAGTTGTATAGCCTTTCCAGGCTTCAGTTTACTAGTTTATAAAAGAAGGAAGAATATATATTGGTTTCCTAAAACTGTTGTGTCAAAACACCATAAAGTAGGTGGCTTTAAACCACAGAAATTCATTGTTTCCCAGCCCTAGGGAGTAAGAGCCTGAGACCAGGATGGTGGGCACCTTGATACCTTCTGATGCTTTGAGGGAGAATGTGTTGTGTGTCTCTGTCCCACCTTCTGGTACAGCTCCAGGCTCTCTTTGGCTGGCAGCTGCAGCATCACGTGGTATCTCCTCCATCTTTCTCAGTCTGTTCCCATCTTTTAAAAAGACAGCACTCAGGTGGGACTAGGCACCTGGCTTGCTTTAGTAGGACCTCACGTTAACTGGTAGCATCATCAAAGCTCTTTATTTCCAAACAAGATGAGATTCACGAATACAAGAGGTTAAGATTTCAAAATCTCTTTTTGATAGGAAACAGGTCAGTCAGAACTGAATTGAGGATTAAATTAGATGGTATACAGAAAATACATAGCATAGTAGATGATTGTTTTAACAGTGGTATTTTACAATATCTCTTGCCCTTGGAGCAACCCTGAAAAGCTACTTTTGCCTCAAATTATAGACTTGGAATTACATCTCAGAGGAGTTAAGTGATGTGCCCACGAACACATACTGGGGATTGAAGGGTAAGTCTGGTTGACTCTCATGTTCTTATTAATTTCACTAAGTTTTCTTGCCTAAATATCAGAGCCGTGAGGTCTGACAATTAAGTCTGTTAGCTTACTTGTTCTGAGTGTTACATACCTCATTGCTGAATATCACTATGGACACCTTTGGAGTACTCTACTTGGGAAGCTATGCACTGATGCCAGTGCCTAGTCTACCTTTCAAAGCAATTTTAGAACTCTTTCTGGAATGGCTATTATGCATGGTGGCGTGGTGGCAAGCTGGCAAACTTAACTCCACAGCTGTGCCAGTTTTAATTACATGCATGTTGATTATCCAATCTGAATATTAACCCCCAACAAATTCTACTTTAAGTTCTTATTAATGTAAGTATTATTAACTTATTATTAATTTAAGTAATTTGTGGAGATTATGAAAAAAGTATACCTTTGTTTCAGATTATTTCCTGTTCTCTCAAGACCTTCAGTGGCAAAAGCCATTGAAACCATGAATGTTTTCCTCACATAGTTGTACTCCTCTCTGTCTAGTTGAGTGCCCTATGTAAGGGGTTAGTAGTTTGCTGAATGTCTCTGTCAAGATTACTTTTGTACATTCTTAAGTTTTCTGAAAGTTTTTAAGACCACCCTCACTTTAGCTTTCAAGATAACAATAACTTGGGTATCTTTCTGCCTTCCAATCTCTGTATGGAAACCTGGTGGTGTAGTGGTTAAGAGTTTGGCTGCTAATCAAAAAGCTGGCAGTTTACATCTACCAGGTGCTCCTTGGAAACTTTACAAGGCTGTTCTGCTCTGTCTTACAGGGTCAGAATTGACTCAATGGCAATGCCTTTTTTTTTTTTTAAATTTCCATGTAGCTGCAGTTTGAATGAACATGAGTTCCCCTTTAGTGCACATGCTTAATGCACTAGTCTTCTAACTAAAAGAAAAGAAAAAAGAAAAGTTTTGCACTTCAGGGTTACCTAGAGGGGCCTGGGAAGAAAGTCTGGGGATCAGCTTCTGAAAAAGTCTGCTGTTGAAAATCCTATACAGTACAGTTTCATTCTGATATGTATGGGGTCACTGTAAGTCTAAATTGACTTGATAAAAACTAGTGTTTTTGTTTTTATTGTGATTAAGTGGAAGTTTACAATCCAATCAATTTTCCATATAAAATCCTGAGTGCCCACCTTACTGCCACTGTATCTGCTTTCCTCACCCTGTGACAGTACACTCTTCCTCTTTTCTTATTTTTTTTATTGTGATTAAGTGAAAGTATACAATCCAAATTAAATTTGCTTGCCCACCTATCTGCAACTCCTTCTGCTCTCCTAGACTGGTGAAAGCACACTCCTCCTTTTTGTTCTATATATGAAGTATCCTCTTAACAATCTCCTGTCCTCTCTTCTCCACCCACTTCTTTCCCTTCTAGTAAGAGTCCAGTAGGACAACATCCTGTAGATGCATAGAGCTGTAAAGTACATGCACTATGTGGTCACATTATGTCCTCAAGTCCAGTCTATTCCTCTCCCAAGAGTTGACCTCAGTAATGTTTTCTGGCCATGTGCAACAGCAGGTCTAGGGGCTATGCTCTCAGGGGACCTCCAGGCCTCCAGACCATCAGCTACAGTCTTTTAGTGGAGTTCTTGAGTTGCACCCCTCTTTTTCTTCTGTTGCCACTGGGACTTAACTTTGAGCACACTCGTCTTTTTTCACTCTTTACTTCCAGTGTCCACTCAACCAACACTTGTCCCCTTTTCTCTCCCCTCTTCTCTCCCCTCTAAAAAGAAACCAGTAGGACACCCTCAAATATATATTAAATCATAAAGTAAACATATCACATGCATCACTCTGTATCCCCAGGTCCAGTGCATTCTTTATCTGAAGTGCTAGCTTCAGTATGGGATTCAGCTCTGGGCTAGCAGCAAGTCTAGGGGCCGTGTTCTCGGGAGACCCTCCAGACTGTCAGCGCTTAATTTTTGTCTTTTAATAGAGTTCTTGATCTGCACTCCTTATCTTATGCTCTGTCAGGAACTCTACATTGTGTTCCTTATTAGGGCTGTCTTCGGTGGTGGCTGGGCACCATCTAGTTCTTCTGGTCTCATACTGATGTCATCTCCCATCCATATGAGTCTTTCTGGCTCCTGGGCTTATTTTTCCTCGTGTTATTGATGTTCTTGGCTGTCATCTGTTCCAGGTGGATTGGGACAAATTAATGTTCCTCAGATGGCAGCTTGCTGGCTTTTAAGACCCCAGATGCTACTCACAAATGTGGGATTCAGAAGATTCTCTTAGAAAAAGATTAGTTATGACAGTTGATCTCAATGTTCCCTGAAAACGTGCTCCCCAAATCCCTGTCCCTGCTACTTTGTCCTTTGAAATATTGGGTTGAATTTAGAAAACCTTTTAGTTTATGGCATAGTCCAGCTATGCTGACCTGTCTTCTACTGTGTGCTATCACTCCTTTCACCTAACTGAATTCCTATCTACTATCTAATATATAAATAACTCTTTCCCTCCCTACCCACCCTGGAAGCCATCAAAGAGTATTTTCTTCTGTGCATAAATCCTTATATTAGTTGTCTCATGCAGTATTTGTCCTTTTGCAGCTGACTGATTTCACTCAACATAATGTCTTCTAGTTGATTCCAGGTTATGAGATGTTTCACAAATTCATTATTGTTCTTTATCATTATATAGTGTTCTGTTGTGTATATATACCACAATTTGTTTATCCATTCATCTGTTGATGGGCACTTAGGTTGATTCCATCTTTTTGCTATTGTGGACTGTGTTGCAACAAACATTTGTGTGTATTTATCTGTTCTTGTGACAGCCCTATTTCTGTAGACTATATTTCAAGCAGTGGGATTCGTGGATCATACGATATTCCTATTTCCAGCTTTTTAAGGAAGTCTCAAATTGCTTTCCAAAGAGGTTGTACCATTCTGCATTCCCACCAGCAGTGTAGGAGAGTTCTAGTCTCTCCACAGCCTCTGCAGCATTTGTTGTTTAGTGGTTTTTGGATCACGGGCAGCCTTGCTGGGGTGAGATGGTATCTCATATAGTTTGGTTTGAATTTCTCTAATGGCTAATGACCATGAGCATTTCTTCCTGTATCTGTTGGCTGCCTGGATGTGGCAACCTGTTTTTTGGTTATTAGACATAATTTCACAGTAGGCTGTCTATGGCCTGTGATGTCAGAAAGGGATAGGATACAGCAAATGAAAGTTTTCTTGTGCCTAAAATACTCCTACTATGGTAGTGGTGGGGTGCCTCAGGCTGGGTTCTCTAGAGAAAATCAATAAAGCATATAAATACATACACATATAGAGAAATTTTTATCAAGGAAGTGGTTCACATGATTGTAGAGGCTGCAGTGTCCCAAGTCCATGGGTCAGGATAAAGGTTCCTCCTAATTCACACAGTTGCAGAGGCTGGTGAATCAAGACTGGCAGATCAGGAAGCGTGGCTCTTCCTCACAGGCTGGAGGATCAATGAGTCTTAAGATTGGCAAGCAAGTTTGCAGGAAAGTTGCTAGCTCAAGTCTCGAAAACCAGAGGTCAGGTGAATGGGAGCCAGCTGCGGGACCCAGAGTAGGCAAAAACCTGGGAGACTTCCTAGAGCCTAAACTTATACCTAATGCAGGACACTTACCAAGGAAACTCCTTTTCAAGTGACTGGCTACTCACAGCAGATCCCATCGAGAAAGTGCTCACATTACATCAGATAATGTTGTGGAAGTGATCACATCATCATGTGACTGGCAAATTACTGCCAAATCACTGAAAATCGTGGCCCAGGCAAATTGACACACAACCTTAACCATCGGATGGGGTTAAGATCTGAACAGATTAAAATAATTAAAGATATTACACTTGAGTTTAAAGCAGGAAGCATAGGTGTATATTTGAAATAACCAGGTCACATTTTGACCTTTTGATGTGTGTTACCTAGTTTGACAGTGCCTCCATCATTCACCTAAATACCTGAGCCTATGTCCAGAGAATAATCCCTAACTTGTCCCTATTTCCACATCTCTTTAGTGACTGGGTCCTCTTCTGTTACTCTAAATCTTAGATTGTTGTCCCCTTTCCTTCTTCTTTTCTCATTCTCATTGCTATATCAGTGTTTACAAATTTGGAATCACAGTGATTTTGCATGTTTCTGTTTATGAATGACCACTTTTCCACATTAAATTTACTTCAAAGCATCATTTTTTTGTGTGTGCATTACTTTATCATATGGACAAATCTCATCTATAAATTCCTGTATTTTTGTTTGTTTAGATTATTTCTGATATTTTGGCTAATACAAGTGAAGCTTCCATGTAGATTCTTATTAAGAAATTTCTCTGGTATTTCCTTAATCTAGATATCTATAAATCAGTTCTGGGCCACAAGATCTCGATATATTTTAAAAACTCTGGAAGCATAATGATACATTCTTTCAGAATGGTTACCAACTTATTTACCCATTAACACTGTGGTATAGTCTCTTCCACAGCCATGATTGTTATTGTCAAAAACAAATTTGCTAGTTTGATAGATAAAATTATTGTGATGTCATTTTAGTTTGTGTTTTTGAGTCCTAGTCAAATTGAACTTTTTTTTTTTTTTTTGGTATGTGTGTAAATGGATTGCATTTCCAATTTTTTGTAGCCCTTGTTGTTTTTAATAACAGCTTACATTTTAGTGTAGTAAAGTGTATTTTTTATTATGTTTTTTCCCACTGGCTTTATATTGATGCAGTTAAGTACTTGTCTCTATTTTGTCCCTATTTCACAGTCTTTTAAAGATCATTTAACTCTTTAACTCAGCTGATACACACTCTGGTACACTTTGTAAAATGAGTGTTTAACTTTGTAGTTGTCACTTTGGTAGGTGACATTGAGTCAGTTCCTACTCATAGCAACCCTATGCACAATAGAAAGAAACATTACCTGGTCCTTTTCATGTTACCAAACACGTAATTTTTCCTCTGATTATTTAGTGTTTTCTGTACAATACACGCTCCAGTCTGTTTAACATCTGTCTGACCAGTTCCACTGTTCTGTCTGTTGTTCAAGAACTCAACTTGTTTTTAATTCTATAGTCTTAAACTATGTTTTGATATGTGAGTGAGTAATGATTCCCTCATCATTTTTATTTTTCAAAAACATCTTTTATGTTTACATTATTCGTTCATCTAAAGGAATTTTAGAATTTTTTTTTATCATATTTCTTCCAAAATGCCCCATTGGAAAGAATTTAACCCTTTAAAGTGTCTATCTCTTCATTTGCTTAGATCTTGTATCTTTTAGTAAAAGGGCCTAGTTTTAGTTGGTTTAGTTCCACACATTTTTTGTCATGATTATTCTTTGGTATTTTGTATTTTTGATTGCCACTGTGAGGTTTTTTTTCCTATTAGATCTTCTAGCAAATTATTTCTGTTAATATGTCTTTTAGATAGCTTGTCATTCTTTTTATTTAGTAGTACCCACTGGTAATTTCAGCACCAGAGGGAGCTGTGGTGTAGTAGAAAGAGCCTTCCTCATTGAGAAGGTCAGAGTCTAAGTCCTAGCTCTGCAAGTTATTTCTTGTGTAGCCTTGACCAAATCATCTATGAAATGGGAAAATTTTATTCATCTCCTGAAAGGTGTTGGGAGAATCCATTTCAGAGGTGTTACCATATTTGAAAGTCCTTGGTAGATGATCTGGAAAGATTAGAGTTGGGGACCTTTGGGAAGCAAGTAGGACTCCAGTGATACAAAGTGAGCAGAACTTAACGGGAAATATGTTTTCGCACAGAGCTGGGGGAGAAAGGAGAGTCCTTTGAAGCATTTACGGGGCTTGATACTAAGGTACATAGTTTTCCTTCTGATTTTTATGTCTTAAAATGGCACATTAAACGAGAGGTTAAATGTTAGAACAGTGATGTGCTATTATGGAATAAACAGTGATCGTGAAGCCGGAAAACCTGGATTCTGGTTCTCCTGCCACTTGGGTACTGACTGTGCAGTGTAGTCTTTCAGCCCTCAGTTTGCTAATATGTGAAACAAGGGGTTCAAGTGTGAGTCATGGTATAAAGGGTAACTCAAGCTTGCTTCTACAGAGAAAATAGGATACTCAATGGGAGATTTGATCTGTGCTGGATGTGCTTGATGGCTTTCTAGATTGGTTTTCAGTGGCTTATTTTATGCAGACAGATAATGCCTGACTTAGGTGTTTTCCTGCACCTAAAGTTATTATCATTGATAGGTCAAAAACTATGTTTGCTCCAGGAAAGTTTTTTTTTTTTTTGTTTGTTTGTTTGTTTTTTTAACAAATAAACATGTGCAAATGCTTTTTTTTTAAGCTCAAATACAGTTAAAAAATTTCATATTATTCATACCTTTTAGACTATTAAAATGTTGACAGACCTTTAGCTATAGTCCTTTGAGGGTAATGCTATAATGCAATGACTAATATTCATGAATCTAGCATCACGTTGGATATTATCACTCATTACCGTTGTGAGAAAAGGATGATTAAACTAATAGTTACATGCGACATTTTTGGTGACAGGAGGCAGTGATGAAAATAAACGGACTTCAATATACATTTAGAACTGGGAATAATGGAACGTGGCAGGAAGCCAATAAATGAACATGGCCCTCCGCTCTGATCAATGAATTATTTTCCTCTCTGTTGAGAACAGCACACAAACCTTAATGAAAAATCAATAGCCCTCTGTAATTCAAAACTAGAATCAATTGTTCGACCTGAACTGTTTTTTTTTTCCCTTTGCCTGGCGAATGTCTTACCTCAGGACAGGGTTCATTGGTAAAAGCAGTTCTTCAAGAAACGCTCAGAAGAAAGCTGACACCAGACCACAACAGTTTGTTAACTGCTGTGGACAGGACTTCTTCCTTGGCTTTTCAAGGAGTGTTGGGACTTCAGATTTGCTTTCTCCCATAGTTCTCCCTTCTCATATCTATCTTAAAAATGATATTCAATCATCATTTGGTTTATTTTCTTAATGGTTATTGTGGCAGTTATTGCTACTAGGGCTGTAGATGTTTTAAACCATAGATTTAAAGCTCTGGATGCTATATTTAGACTTATCTAGGGTAAAATGGGAACCACTTCTTCTAGCAGTCCTCTCTGCATACTTCTGATAGCATCTGTTAACTGGTCAGTTGGTGCTCACAACAAGCCAGGGCTTATATACCATTGACCTAAAAGCAGTTAGGATAGGCTGAAAGGAAATTGGGATGTAGGCTTAAATACTGTGTTCTCTACTTTGCATTTATAATCGATTACTAGTTAGTACAGGGGTTCTCAAGAGTTTCTACTAGCCTGTACACAGTGGTATGCAGGTAATTGTTTAACAACTTGCGTACTAAACTCTGGAAACCCTGCTGGCATAGTGGTTAAATGCTGGGAACCAGGAGGTCAGTAGTTCAAATACACCAGGCACTCCTTGGAAACTCTTTGGGGCAGCTCTACCCTGACCTATAGAGTTGCTATGAGTCGGAATCATCTCGATGCAATCGTCTTGATGGCACCTAACAACAACATACTAGACTGCTGTATGGTAAGCTTCTTTTGTAGGCTCTGCTGTTTTCTGTAGCATAAATACTTGGCAATTCAAGCTATTTATGTGATGCAGCTGAGCACAGGATGGGAAGGTATTTACAAAATGGGTTTACCTTTAGTAGCGCCGCCCCTTGCCACTAAAGCAGTATAGCACCTTCTTGCAAATTAGAAAACAGCACCCCTCTGAGCATCACTTAAAGAGTGGTGGAAGAGCTGGATTTCACTTCTTGCTTCTCCCCTTGCCCAAGCATGCAGTGCACAAAGCTTTCCAATCATGTGAGCTCTTATTTTGAGATCCATAACCCCCACAAGCCATGAATAGGCTTCAGAATGTTTGCAACCTCCTGTATAAGGAATTAAAAAAAAAAGTTATTGTACTTCAGATGGTTAACAGTACAGACTGGTTTCTCACTAGTACACTTAATTGTTTTATGACAGTGGGTAACAACCCCACAACAGGTCAACACTCTCCCTTCTCAATCTTGAGTTCCCTATTTCTGGCTTTCCTGTTCCTTCCTGTTTTCTAGTCCTTGTTCCTGGGCTGGTGTGCTCCTCCAGTCTTGTTTTGTTTTATGGGCTTGTTCAATCTTTAGCTGGAGGTTGAACCTTGAGAGTGACTTCATTACTGAGCTAAAAAGGCATCAGGGGCCAAACTCTTAGAGTTTCTTTGGTCTCTGTCAGGCCAGTGCTTCAGCAATTGTGTGTGTATGTGTGTGTGTATCTAAGTGACAGGCAGACAGACAGACACATTTGCCTTTTTTTATCAGATTTTCAAAAAGGCCCTAATTCAAACAAGTTAAATGCTTGGATATTCTAATGCTATTGATAGCACTCTAGGGAAGTTGCAACTGCTTTTAATGTAGCTTCAAAGAATATGGAGCCAAAAGACCTAGTAAGATTTCTGACATTACAGCTTGGTAGGAAGAAAAAGAACATAATTTTGAAATGGGAGGCCTAAAAGGAAATTTTGAGAAGCCTGGGCATTTCTGAATATGTTTTAGATACATGCTGTATTCACATTCAGTGTAGTGACATGTTCAGAAAGGCAAAATAGTTCAGTTTTCCAGAATTCACCTACTCCGACAGCATGCATTAAGGAAATAGGGACAGACTCATCCCTTTTCATGTCTTGTTAATGACCCAGAGCACTTCACAACTCGCTGAGTCCCTGTCTTTGCCTCAGGACTGGGCTTACACCCAATCTGTGGTCTTTTTACTCAGGCTTATCACGCACAGTTTCTAGCATTTTGAGACTGTCTCTTGTGGTAACATCTAACATACATGGCAGCTGTTTGGGAGAAAGAAGTCACGAAGAAGACATTGACTTCCGTTTCAGTGGTGGAGGCTGTATAAACCACAAAGTCATGGTCTGGGAGTATCACTTATATAAAACCAGCTGCCGCTGAGTCCATTCCATGGCATCCTGACCCTGTGTGTGTCAGAGTAGGACTGAGCTCCACAGTGTTTTCTATAGCTGATGTTTAGAAGTAGATTGCCAGGTCTTTCTTTCATATCACTTGTGGGTGAACTTGAATATCTAGTTTTTGGTTGGTAGGTAAGTGCTTAACCATCTGCACAACCCAGGGACTAATGTCACAGTTGTAGAGGTTTTAAAACAATGCATTTTTATTGTGCTTTATGTTTTCCATTTAACCTAACTATTGAAGTTGATAGAGCAGGTCTTAACTGTCATTTTACTGATATAAAGGACCTGAGATTCAAAGGGCTTAAGAAGATATCCAGGGGCTGTGTGAAGTAGGAAAAGAGTCTGGTCGGTGACTAGACTCTCCTCAAATCTTGTTTAAGGCTCTTTGTGCCATCTCTATTATTGCACTGTAGTGTACACCTGCTGGTTTCTCAAGGGTTGAAAGGTAACACCGTTGTGGGTGTCAGTCTAGCCAAGGGTACGCTGAGTAAACCTTGCGGAGAGTGGTGATTGGAGTGTGGTTATTTTCATATTCTTGATTCTGTTTCTTAAGGAAACATCTTTTATGAGCAAGGGCTTTGGAGCCATGCAAACCTGGAGTGGAATCCTGGTTCTGCCTTTTTATTGGTTCTAGGATTTCTCAAAATCTTGGTTTTCTCTTCAATAGAATGAGTGTGAGAGCAATTTCTCAGGATTATTGAAAATTAATAATGTGCATACTTAGGTGACAGTACCTGTCACATAATAAAAAACCAAAAACCAAACGCACTCCCAATGAGTGGATTCTGACTCATAGC
The DNA here is from genome assembly GCA_028571685.1 of Heterohyrax brucei. Taxonomy (NCBI): domain Eukaryota; kingdom Metazoa; phylum Chordata; class Mammalia; order Hyracoidea; family Procaviidae; genus Heterohyrax; species Heterohyrax brucei. Next base: position 111,980,586 of record CM053143.1, on the reverse strand, counting down.
GATCCTGTAGACAGGGTAGGACTGCCCCATGGAATTTCCAAGGAGCACCTGGGAGCTGAACTTAGCATTTACCACTACACCACCAGGGTTTCCATGTGATAAAAAGAAGAAAAAAACCCCAGAAACCCAAACCTACTGTAGTTGAGTTGACAACTTATAGTGACCCTGCAGGACAGAGTAGAACTGTCATCCCTGTAGAGTTTTCAAGATGCCCCTGGTGGATTTGAACTGCTGACCTTTTAGTTAGTAGCCATAGCTCTTAACCACTATGCAACCTGCAACCAGAGTTTCTGGCAAATAAAAAGCATGCACTAAATGATAACTCTTATAGATTATTAGTATTGCATTCAACACTTTATTGAAATTTCAAAAAAGCTACTACTCTGTCCAGAAATTCAAGGTCATCATATGTTAGAAAACTTTCTTTGATAGTACCTGTCCTAACATACATGTTGTTGTAGATCTGACTCATGGTGACCCTATGTACAACATAATGAAATACTGTTTAGACCTGTGCCATCACTGGAATGATGGAATTCATTGTTGCAGCCATTGTGTAGTGGTTTCCAACCTGGGCAGCTCATCTTCCCACACAATTTTAGGCAATATTCTATCAGGAGAAATAGGGTTTTCACTGGCTAATTTTCAGAAGTAGGTAGCCAGGGCTTTCTTCCTACTTTGTCTTAGTGTATAAGCTCTGCTGAAATCTACCACCCATGGGTGACCCTGCTGGTATTTGAAATACTGGTAGCCTAGCTTCCAGTGTCATTACAACATGCAAGCCACCATAGTATGACAAACTGATAGATGGGTGTTGGAAGATACATGTAAAGTTTCCAAATAAGGCCGTGTGGTACACCTAGTCTTTTTTTCTGCTCTAAAGTCCCCAAAAAGCTACTGTAAAGGTTCCTAACAGAGAAAAAAGAAAAGAAGGCAAAATTTCAGCTTCTACAAACACAAAACTGTCAGGCATCTATGCTAAGGTTTTTGATGACCTTGATTTTCAGCTCTGCTTAAGTCCAGAAAAACAATGGTGTCTGTGTTGCTCCTCTGAGTTTTTGGTGCATGACGTATCATTACAAGTAATACGGTCCTTTTTTCTGCCGTGTTACAGGTGTCTTCTCCTATTACCAACACCTTTCAGTGGTCTTCTTATCTCCTATATTTTTCACATGCTAGCTTTTTCCTCTGCTGAAGGGTCCCTTCTACTTCTGTGCCTGCTGCCTCTGCTGTGTCGTCTGTTTGCTGAATGTCTGGCTGCTGGCAAGAAGGCAAACTCCATTTGTTGGCATGCAGCTGAGAACACACACTGTTGCCAAGTGACCATACATCACCACGTTTGCATTTCAGGTTTCTGGGTGTCTTATCCCTTGACATCTTCTTCCATCCAAGTAGGGAGGAGCAGCATTTGAAATGTTCAGGATGCTGGGGCAGATGGATGCATTCCTGGAAGGGAGGCCCCAAGAGCTGGCACAGAGTGACTCGGCAGTCATTTCTCCTCCACCAAGGTCACAAGTGGCCTTTAATTTGCATCAAATACCCCTCTTTCCTACCACTTAAAAAAAATACCCAACCTGTTTCAGCTATCAAAAAATTTTCTTTCATTCCTCAAAAGCATTTAAAAAATTTCCCCACTGCATGATGGAGTAATCATGACTTTTTCCCTCTTTTTGTCTTTTTGGAGGGGGTCTCAATTTTTAGACCTTTCTTTTTCTTTCCATCCTTTTCTTTCTTCCTCCTTCCCTTCCTTCCTCCTTTCCTTCTGTCATCTTTATTTGTAAATTTTAGGTGAAGAAGATGGACATTGGAGCTAGCCAGCTTAGATTTGAATCCTAGGTCTGCTGTATACAAGCTATGTGTCCTAGGGCAGGTTGTTTAACTTCTCTGACTCAGTGTACTCATCTGTAACATTTTGATAATAGAACTTAATTTATAGGATCACTGTGATGACTGAGTTAATCCATGTGTGGCTGTCACATAGTGTTCCATAAGCATTGCCACATAATGCAGACCTATACTGCGCTGACTCGAGACATTTTAGGATGCTCTGTGAGAGCTTTTAACTTAGAAGCAAGACATATGAGTACAATGCATGGTTTGCAGGCCTATGAACATTTGTCACCACAGATAGTAATAATAATAATAATAAAAGATTGTTCACATAAAAGCACTTCCCAGAACATGCTCTGGTGTTGACTTTTTCAGGAAGCAAGAAAGCATAATTATCCAGTCCTCTAATACTGTTGGCTTTGGTTGCACATACTTTAAAATATGTAGGTAAGTAAATACAACCATAGGTTTTCATTTCAATCTACTATAAAATATGTATCTTTTTTGTTTTAGTCCCAGCTGTTCCATGTACATTTAGCTAAATAGTGTAGCTATATAAGAACAAGTGTTCTGCCTATTTTTAAAGGCACATCATTTTAATTTACTGCACATACATATTTTATTTTAAAAGTCCTGATGCTCAGGACCATTGTCATGGCTCCCTCCAGGGTATGTGGCCACCTCTGGATGGCCGCGAGGGGATTGTGTGACTGGGTTTCTCCAAAGACGAAGATCTGGGTGAGATCTCGGCCCCAGTTTTTCCAATTATATTGTTTTTGTTTCTTAGTTTTTGTGTGCTGTCATGTAGGTCTTCTTAATATGACAACCAATAACTTCTTTGCATCTCAGACTGGGATCTCCCACTGATGGGAGCCTTGCAAATAATGTTTGATGGTGTTTCTCTCCCTTCTTCACTTCTGAAAGTCCTGTATATAGGATGGACATAGTATAGCTATGCTTCCTGCCTTACCAGCATTTGTTAAGGCACAACAAACTATCAGTCATATGTCTTTGAAAGTATTTTAAGAATATTTTTAGGAGGCTACTCTAAATGCTGTTTGTTAACATCCCTGGATTTCTAGGTGCGTTCCATCCTTTGTTGATAGGCCGGGCAAATACATACTCAGATTCTAAACCAAATTATCAAGCAGGATATAAAACAGCAAAAATCGAAGTGTATTTTTAATACTTTGGCGTTTTCACATGGGTCTTGCCAATCAGTTTCCCTTTAATGGTTACAAACTGATTTTCCTCCCCTGTTAAAAATAAACACCCTTAATTTTAATGGTCTTCCACTTGCCGACAGCTTTCCTTTAATATGAATTTCAAGTACACTATGTTATGTGGCATTCCTGTTTGACAGACAATGCCCATGTTAAATCATATTGGTCCTGTCAACTGATACATGCAGCTTATGGAAAGGGAGCTCTGGTTTGGAAAGTCCAAGAGCTGAGAGTTGGCCGTCGATTAGGCTCCACTTGCTTCCAAGTATGAACTGTTTCTGACTCAAGAATAAAGGGTGGGGTTTCTCTAAAAGAGAAGATGAGGGCTTAGACAGCCCCTTGTTCACAGTCAGACCCAAGAGGTAAAGTTCACAATGCCTTTTGCAAGTAAAATGTGGGAGAAGTCGAGACAGCCTTGGACGTGGGTATCAAGTGGAACAGTCAAACCACCAGAACTATATTCAGGGAGATAGACAGGGGGTCTTTACTGATTAAAACGTGGGCTGTGTCCGAAGTGATCTCAAGACTTCAGCATCCTTCCCTTGGCCAAAGGAATATTGTGAATGAAATATGAGGTCTGAAATTCAGTACATGAACTAAATTGTTTGAAGTACTATATACCTCATTGCTGAATATCACTAGACTCACCTATGAAGTACTCCTCCTGGGAAGCTATGCACTGATGCCAGCACCTAATCCATCCTTTAAAGCAATTTTGTAACTCTTTCTGGAATGGTGGTTGTGACCTTAAGTGTATAGTTGTCTGTGAGGGAGTTTTTAACCAGGAAATAAATAACTGCATTAGAACACCCTTGCTACTCACGTGATCTGGCCCCCAATTTCTTTTTTCTTTACCCAAAGATAAAGGAAATATTGAAAAGAAGACATTTGAATGACATTCAGGACATCAAGGGTAATATGACAACAGCTCTGATGGCCCTTCCATAAAAAGAGTTCCAAAACTGCTTTGAAAAGTGGACCAGGTGCTGGTGTTGGTGTATTGCTTTCCAAGGGTGGTACTTGGAGGGTGACTGTAGTGAGATTCAATAACGAGGTATGTAGCACTTTTTCCAGGATGAGTTCATGAACTTAACTGTCAGACCTTGTAAGTATGAAACAGGGTTGCTCCGCTTCCCTAGGCCAGGACCACCAGACATTTGGCTATCTTTCAGTACTGTGCTCGTTAATAATGTCTTTGGGGATAGAAGCAAGCAAACTGCGTTCTGACAGTCCCCTTTAATTCTGAAAGCATTCAGTTGGCAGGGCAGGCTTTGTCTCTTCTATTGATAGGCACATCAACGGGGAATCCTTGTGTCCAGTCTCGTCAATCCATCACCTCTGGTGAGCACCCTATAAAAAGCAGCGATGTATTTAGTAATGCTGTTGACCCTTATTGAACTGGAATGACAATGTGCCAGCAACTGGGGGGTGAGGGCTGGGGTAAGAGGTAATAAAGTGTTCATTAATATCCTAGAGTGGATAACAATTGCAGTGAGATGTACAGGGTCAAAGAAAGGGAAATTCAGCCTATGTTTGAATCTCAGGGGGCTGGAGATGTTAACAGGTTACAAGAGCAAAGAGCATTTTGCATGCTTGTGAGATATTCATGCATGATTATGCGTGTATTACAGAAAGGCAAATACTGTTTCTCAATGATACCTATATGTTTACTAAGGTGTGATACGATGAGGACCATTTCATAAACCATAAACAAAGGTCTCATTATTTTATGACTTTCTGTGCATTGGGATCTACACTATGAGATGAAACCATCCTTGTGTGAATCAGCTTTTGGGATTTTGGAAGGCTGGTTGATTGAGTGAAAAGCGGGTTACCTACCATTTACTGTGGAGTGGATTCTGACTCATGGCGACTTCACGTGTGCAGAATAGAACTGCACTTCACAGAGTTTTCCAGGCTGCATCTTCTCAGAACCAGGTGCCAGTCTTTTTTTCCTGAGTTGTCTCTGCATGGGACCAAACCATCAATGCTCTAATTCGTAGTCATGCATTTCTTTCCTTGCTTCACCTGAGCTTAACCTGTGTGGGCTTTCTTTGTTTGTGGGCAAATCAGGAGTGTGGATAGACAGTCTCTGATCTCACTGTCTAAAATTCTGTGCTTTCTAAATAATCAAATGGTGATTATGTTGATGGGAATCACTGCCTTTGTTTTTACTGAGTTGGTGTAATTCTGGGAGTCTTTTATTGTTCCCCCTGTCCTCCATTAATTTCTCACTTATTGTTTCTTTGAGTTTCTTAAGAGAAAGAAAAAGTGAAGAAAGGGATGAAAAGTGCAGGGACAGAGCCAGAGAGAAGCAGAGCACGGACGTGTTGGCCAGGGTGCCAAGCAGGCGCTCTGTGCTCCCAGCCAGCAGGGCAGGGCAGTGTCTGCAGTCCCCCCGAAAGGAGCATCTCTCAAGCCTGGGTAAACCTCAGGAAGTCAACCAGGGTTTGCCTTCATTTTATTTGTTAAACAAAAGGAGATAATTAAAGGAGCTTTAAAAAATTCCCTCCAGAACCTGTACTTCTCTGCACACTGACTCGGCTTATTAATTGACACACATTTCTGGTTCAGTTCTTCCTGTACCCATAGTTGAACGATGAACTCGCGGTCATAGTCTGTGACCGCAGTGGTCTGGGGGACACAGGCTGCACATCACGTGAAGGATGGCTCCTCTTTCGGAGGCAGTCAGTCACTACAGCCAAAGACAAGAATCCAGGTATTCAAGGCACGCAGGAGAGAGCAGGAGAGAGTAGGAGGGGAGCTAATGTTGCTGATCCCTCTGAATGTCCCTTTCTTTCTTTCTCCTCCTTCTTCTTCATGTTCATGGTTTCCTGGTACATTTTATTTCCCCTTTTCCTTCTCCCCGATTCCCTTAAGTAGAGGTGACACAGATCAATACCTTTGATGGAAAGTAATAATCAGGCCTATTAAGTGACAAAGGTTTACTCTGTAACAGCTGTGCTGGCGGGAGAGGAGAGCTTGTCTGACTAATGAATCATGAAACAATCAGGCAGTAGCCATTTGTGTTTAGATCTGTAAATATGGTGTGGTTCAAGTGCCAGACCATTGCCGGCGCTCCAGCTGGGGGCACAGATGGTCCGCATTCAGAGCAGCACGAGTGTGAAGAAAGGTTTTTTTCCCTTTTTCTGTCCCACACTGCACCTCTCCAAGCCTCCACTGGGCTATCTGGAAGAGGAACTCTAGAGAAAGAAAGGAGACTGGTTTCAGCGGAGGAAGCACTCCCAGCGTGGATTTTGCAGTTGTCAAGTCCTGGAGGCTCCTAACTGCTCCACCTGGGACAGAAAAATGCTAATACGAAATGTCCTGATTTTGTATTCCCATAAGAAGATGTCATACTGATGTGACTCTAAATGCCTGTCTGGCTTGGCCCTGACAAATGCATTTCCTTTATACTTTTCATAAACATTGTTGTACTAAGCTACCCATTTTGTTCTTAATACAGGACAAGTACGCCCTGAACACATTGAGAGAAAAATACGCATTCTAAAATGAGAAATTCACATTTATATGCAAGCCTAGAAATGCTCTTTGTAGAAATATGCTAATAATGTCTGTTTGGATTCTGTTTTTCTTAGTTTTAGAGGTGAGGAACCACATCTTCAAGAGACAAGAACACCAAAAACTTACCATCCTGCTTTACAGACAAATGTAGTTTTATGGTTTTGATTTGTTCACATTAGTCAGAACCTGATATTTTTTACTAGAGATGAATGCTGAGTTACTATATAAAAATCAATACTTAAAGTTTTTGTTTAAATTTTTTAATTAATAATTTATTTGATGAACCCATTTTTAGGTATTTTTTATGACAATTCCTTTTGGTATTCTTAAACTATTATTTAGTGGTTTCTTGTGAGGTCCTTAGAATTTGTTGGGTGGTGTAAACAGTTGGCTGCTAACTGAAAGGCTAGTGGTTTGAATCTACCTAGAAGAGCCTTGGAAGAAAGCCCTGGCAATCTACTTCTGAAGGATCACAGCCATTAAGAACCCTAAAGAGGTCACTTCTGCTCTGAAACACGTGGCGTCTCCAGGAGTTGGAATTAACTGGATAACCACTGGGTTAGTCTGGTATAACGAGGTTTTTACAGAACTTGTGGTGTTTGGTCACCTTTTAACCATGGCAAATATATTCTTCACCACTTTTTCTGACCTTTAACATAGAGTTGAAAATGGCTAGGGAGAAAAAAATTAGGAATGTTTAAGAATATTTAAGAAGGATGGAGATTGGAAAATATATTCCAGAAACAAAAATTTTCCTTGAATTCGACCTCTTTTTAGGGGGTTCACCTTCTCTTGCTTGTCTTTCTTTGGATAAACTAAAGTTTATTAAATTAATAGAGAAAATATTTTCTAGAATGAGATGCAACTGTTGAAGTAACCCCAGTCAATGCTTCCACTGCAGAGTTAAACTGTGAATTTGCTTTCAAGATGACAGATATTGATGATATGTTTATGAGAATACTGAGGTGTGAGAATACAGGACAAGTACAGTCTCCAAACAGCCCTCCAGAGCTTTCTGAGGCCGGAGGACACTTTGTTTTCAAAGGCTAGCCCAGTATGGAACATGACTTAGATCTGCTGTCAGTTTTAGTTTATCCCTAATGGCACAGTGGTTAAGTGCTATGACTTCCAACCAAAAGGGTCAGCATTTCAAATCTACCAGGTGTTTTTCAGACATTCTATGGGCAGTTCTACTGTGTCCTAAAGAGTTGTTATGAGTTAGAATTGATTCAATGGCAATACATTTTTTTTTTTTTTTTTTTGGTTTTTCAAACCAGGAAACAAGTAGCAAAGAAGGCACAACATGAGGGGTGCAATTCTGTAGAAATGGCTTCCCTTTGCCTCCCTGCCCTCTTTAGAGTTGCACTCAGGGTTTGTTGGTCAGGGACATCATTTCATGGAGGAAAAACTCAGAAGGGCATGCTAGCCGTCACCTATGAGTGTTAGCATGTCATCTCTCAAGGATTATTTCATTGTCACCTACAGATAATTGGACTGTGCCCAGAGCTATGTATCATATCCTAATTGTTCTTTTGTCCATTAGCCCAGAGCAGGGCTGGCCATAGCCTCTTACACTTTCACTCTGGGAAGGTGATGGTTATATTAACATTACAGATTTGTTCAGCTCAATACTTGACCCCTTTGGTACAACTCCTTTAAGCACAGTACCGTTATAGTACATGCCAAACTTGGGAAACAAGACTATGCAAAGATTGCTTTTAGTGTTAGCTGTCATTGAGTTAGTCCCCACCTTACTATTGCATACATAGCAATAACAGAAAACATGCACTGCTGTCAAGTAGATTCCAACTCATAGCCACCCTGTAGGACAGAGTAGAACTGCTCCACAGTTTCCAAGCATGTGAATTTGAACTGCTCACCTTCTGGTTAGCAGTCATAGCTCTTAGCCACAGTGCCACCAGGTAATCGACACCATACAAATGTTATTTGACTTGGTGACTCTTCTGTAAATCATTTAGCTTCTTCATCCTAGAGTTTATTGTGATGTGCTTAGTAAAAGAGCACATTTTAGAAATACACCAGTGATGTTGCAACTCTAAGATGCTTTTGGGTCGACAAGCTGGTAAAGAGTTGTGGTGCAGACTAGGCTGATTCAGTCAGAGGCAGTCAGCTCTGCTTGCAGTTGTGACCACACGCTGGCAATGCGGTAGCTACCAGAAGTCGTTCAGGGGCTAGAGGATGAAAGTGTCAGGGATAACTTGGGGTTGAGAGCTGATCGCAGAATAAGATGCTGGCTGGGTGAGATTCTGTCTTTGCCCTATCTATTTTGATATACACTGAGGAATTTTTCTAAGAATTATTCTAGGAATTGGAGTCTATTCAGCCTATTTCCATAATATTTTAAAGTTGAACTTTATTTGTATATTAAACTACCTGGTTCTAGTTTTTAGCTTGTGTTTAGTAGAATCTTTCAATTGGTGATTGTCATGGTTTGAATTGTGTCCCCCCAAAAATGTGTGCAGCCATGTGGCTGGGATATGGTTCCCAGTATCCTGGAAATGTCCTCCATTGTGCGGTTTTGCTAACCTGTATGTTAAAGGATTAGGGTGGGGCTGTGAATTCCTGCTTTGGGGGAAGTTTCCCTGGAGTATGGCTTGCCCCACCCTTAATGCTTTTAGCTTGCAAGGAATAAAAGGAAAAAGAACCAAGGACAATTTGAGAACCTCGCTACCATCAAGCAAGCAGCACCGGGAGCAGAGCGCGTCCTTCAGACCAGAGGTTCTTGCGTTAGGACACTCCCTGGACAATGACTGATGCAATACCGGACTTTCCTCCAGAGCCGTCAAGGGGAAAGTCTTTCCCTGGAGCGGACACCCTGAATATGGACTTGCACCCTACCGGACTGTGTAAGAATAAATCTTTCTTTGTTAAAGCCATCCACTCTGTGGTATTTCTGTTAGAGCAGCCTAGCTGCCTAAAACAGTGATATTCTCTTGCTTTTTGTTTTCCTGCCGTATCCTCTTTTATGTTCTAATTACTTGCCCCCTTCATTAAGTAAACATGACTTAGCATACTAAAAAGAACATGAGTTTATATCTCCCTTTGAGATTTATTAGTCTTCTAACTTAGGTGAAATTCTTTACTTTACTGAGCCTCAGTTTCCCGTTTGTAATGTGTGAAAACACAGTGGTATTTGAGTGGCTGTGGGATATTGGGACATGGCTAAGGGAAGTAGAAGCTGAGAATGCCTTCTGCTGGGGTTTAGTGGGATCTAGTGTTGATTTACAATCGCTTCTGAGGACAGTTAAACTTTCATTTGATATCTCCACCTGGAAATGGTTTCTGGTGCTGTGCCGACTCATTCATTGTCATGCTATAAAGGAACAGGGTTGGTGGCTCCCCCAAATATAAGTGTATTCTGTGGTACCTGGTGCTAACATGTATGGGTAGTAGAGGAGAAACAGATTTAAAATATATGGAGCCAGACTCCAGTCTTGGTTATGTTTTTAGATTCTGTGGTATTTGTGGTGCTAGCCAGCTTTTTGAAATATATAGATAGTCCTTGACTTATGACATATTTGAGTCATGGCAACTGCACTTAGGACCGTCACTTTTCTTTTTGTGTGTCTTGTTTTAGTACTATGTGTGACATACAATGTTGTCATACACAATTTGCTGAAGTTATCATTATAAATTATCAGATGCGATGTTTTCAACCCCCAAAGACAAAGATCAAATTTATAAAAATACTGATAATAAAATGAAAAGTGAAAAAAAAAAAGAGGTACTTGACCTACATTACAACTGACTTAGGTCAGAATAGTCATTGACACAGAACCCCGTAGTAAGTTGGGCACTGCCTGTAGTTTACTTTGATTTCTTATACATATTTATTTTTGTACCTCTTTTTGTTTTGTAATGTGGTAGTCTCTGTTTTAATGTGGGCATTCCCAAATTGTATAAGCTTCAGGCCCAATAAATCTACCTCTGATTAATAGTAAGAATTTTTAAGAAATTCAACCTTTTTTTGGCAGGAGTGAGGGGAAGTTTAAGCCTGCTTTGTTAAAACACATCCCAGATATGGAGAAACTACAATCTTATGGAGACCCAATCACAGTAACTCCACAAATTTTGTGCTCTTGGTAGAAGTGGTTCTAGTTTTTTTCTGTAAGTGCTGTTATTTCATAATCAGAAAAAAAATAAAACCATAAGCAAACAATTGCGCAGAACAGGTTCTGTCTGTAAAGCTCACGGCAGGAGCAGAAAGATGCTTGCATGAGTTGCTGCTGTGGGTGTCGTCTGGGGATCATGTATGAAGTCCAACTATTAAGTCCACAAACTGAATTATTCTATGTGCTACCTACTTCATTGCTGAATATCACTGTGGTCACTTTCAAAATACTCCCTTTGGGAAGCTATACGCTGACACCAGTGCCTAGTCCATCCTTCAGAGTAGTGTTGGAACTCTTCCTGCAGTAGTTGTTGCACATGATGGCATGGTGGCAAGTTCACGAACTTAATTTTGTAGTTGTCTGGGAGGGAGTTTTTAGCCAGGAAACAAATAATTACATAAGAATACCCTCCCTGCTCACCTGATCTGCCCCCCAGTGGCTCTTTTCTTTACCTGAAGATAAAGGAAATATTGAAAGGCAGACATTTGAGTGATGTGCAGGACATCAAGGGCAATACAATGACAGCTCTGATGGCCATTTCAGAAAAAGAGTTCCAAAACTGCCTTGAAGGGAGGACTAAGCCCTGGTAACAGTGCACAGCTCCCCGAGGGGAATACTTTGAAGGTGACCATAGCAATATTTAGCAGTGAGATATGTAGCAATTTTTCTAGAATAAGTTCTCAAACTTAATTCTCAGACCTTGTATATATGTCTATCACCTGCGTAACTCTAGTCTCAGGGGACCAGGGATCTTCCTTCTCCTTCTAGGGCTGCAATAGAGCTCAAAGCCAGTATTCAGATAAGGAGATAAGATATAGAAGTCACAGAGTTGTTCATTGCCACTGTCGTCACTGCTCACTACAGCCCCAGTTTCTCTTTCCCCGATGTGGTTTTCTCCAAGGCGCTTACCATTATGTGGTCTAGTGAACGGGTCATCACCTGCTGTCTGTTTCCCCCAAGAAGAATGTAATTCAGTGATGATAGAGATTTTTATATGTGATATCTGCTGTTGTATTCCCAGTGTTTGGAGAAGTGCCTGGCATACAGAAGTTCAAGTAAATTTGTGGAATGAAGGAATGCTAATATGAGCACACGGAGTTTTATAAGACACTTTTCCATTCCCTTTCTACACTTATACAGATTAAATCAAGGTGAAGAAAAAAGTCTTGTATTCCTCATTTATCACATTCCAGCAATTATTTTTAACTTTTACTTATATTAACCTTTTCACACCATCCCCGCTAGTTCAGCTATTGATTAATCAGGTGGGTGTATGTCTAGATGGATGGTGTCCGGGTGGCGCAAATCGTTTGTGCGGCTCACATCTGCCAGGTGCTCCTTGGAAACCCTATGGGGCAGTTCTACTCTGTCCTATAGTGTGGCTATGAGTTGGAATTAATTTGACAGCGGTGGGTTTAGTTGGGTGTTTACTAACCTAAAGATTGGTGGCTTGAACCTACCCAGTGGCCCACAGAAGAAAATCTTGGTAATCTGCTTCTGTGAAGATTATAACCAGGAAAATCCTATAGAGCAATTCTGCTCTGTAATCCATGGGATTTCCATGAGTCAGAACTAAGTCAACAGCAGTGTGTGTATATGCCTGGACTGAATCACTGAAGGTGAAGTTTAGAGTATCTCTTTAGCTCTTCTTTCTTTTTTCATTAAAATTACTTTATTTTAGTAATGTAAAGGTAATACATAATCATTGTGAAAAAAAAAATCAAACACTTCCAAATTATGTAATGTAGAATGTGAAAGTCGCCCCATCTCTGATCCCTGCTCTGTCAAGGTGACCACTGTTAGGAAGTTGCTTATAGGCTTCTTAAGATATCTTTTTTCATCTTTGTAAATGGTTGACTGATATGATTTTGTGTTGAAAGACGAAGAAAATTCTGCTCATTCATATTGTGAAGCCAGGGAAGAACGGAAGCAATCCTTTCTGGGTGGCATGCATGAGGAGTGACTTGCATGTGGGTTATAACTTAAAAATGACTTTTGAATTTGTCAAGCCTTTTGACCTGTACTTAGAGTGCTCTCAGAGGGCTCAGGCCAGCACATTCCTATACCAGATTTGTCAGCAGCTTTCTCAGACCTTTAGTCTCCAGCTGCTGCTTTTCTTTTTTTTTTCAACCCATTGGTACTTTTTATCTAAAATGGCTTTGGACCAAACGGCATTGTCTAAGGAAAGAAAGCAAAAGAGAAGTTTTCCTAAAACCATTATTTTATTGGGACAAAAGAGCAAGCAAGGCTTTTCTGAATCAACCTTAAGAAGTACAGATACTGAACATGTTCACAACACTGGTGTTCTTCCTAAAAACCACATTACCTCCCACCTCACTGGCTCTATTGAGCAGAATCCATGCAAAATGAAAAGAAATAAAGAACCCCTAACTGGTTCTTCTAACAAGGTGCCATCAGTAATACTCACAAGGGCGATTGTTGCCTGATTTAAGACCTTGTCTTCTTTATTCATCCGCTTGCAGCTCTTTGGCTAGGGAAACACACCGCCCAGAGAAAATGCTGGATTAAGAAGGAGTCATTCCTGGTGCACTGTCTTGCTCCTTATCCAGCCAGTTTCCTTTGCGTCTCTCTTGTAGCATTCTCTTGACCATTTGTAGCATTGCCCTGACAACTGATATTTACACTCCTAAGCTCAGACCCTGTATATATGTATGATATATATTGTATATATCTATAATATATATTGTGTGTATGTATAATATCTATAAATATAATGTATAGGTATAATAGAAGCTTTGTTTTAATTTTTTAAGAGGAAAATATTTGCTTTTTGAAGGCATCTTCTTAGGAAGAGGAATCAGGGAGAGCACAGCTGTCTTTTGAAAATGGAGTTTCTACTGCAAGTTCCCTGCTATTATCTTGACAATCTTACTGTTATCAAAGCATTTGAATATTAGGTATGACAATGAACTCTCACTACAGGGAAGACAGGAGCACGCCTGTAAGTGGGAGGGGGCCAGTTAGACTTGTGCCCCCTGTTGCATCCATAATAATTTAATATTGTCATACCGGGAGGCTCTGTTTTGCTCAGCCTGTATGGAGCTACTCAAAGTGTTGTTTCTCTTTGGCCAAACCACCAGGGTCATCCCTTGAACAGCCTGTAAGACTTCAAATAAAGGATCACGCTGATAGTGGCCTAAGGGCAGGATTTTTGTTTTGCCTGGGAGTTAGTAATTTAAGTATTACACAAAGAGAGGCTTCTAAGTTTTAAACAATTTATTTCAAGGTTGTATTAAATTCGTTAGCAGATCAATAATTTTTCATCTTATCGACTACATGTCTTCTCCCCCCAAATAGGAATGACATGTCCAATAAATGATAGAGACTAGATATATTGGAGTTGCCACGCGTTGAGATCCCATTTTGTTTGTTTTGTACTTTGTGGCTGGATAGATGTTTCTTTTTTTTACCCCCAATGGATTTAACTATTTCGTTGAAAATTCTGCTCAATATCAGGTAAGATTTAAAGCTGTCACATTAAATGTGTTAAATAGAGAAGACAGATGATCCTTTCCTGTTAATTCCTGCTTGTATATTCTTCATGGTATCAATACAGAGAATCATCTCCCTAAAGTCTTCAAGATATTTTAATTTAAAAATAGACTCTAGCGGAGCTGTATTCTTGGTATAGTATGGTACAGAGTATCACATAAGTGTGGATTCTCTTAGTATCGCTAACGTCCATGGAAAACTTCATCATATTTTTCCCTGCACATGTTTACTGTCATAAAAATTGGGAGACTAGTTGTTCCAATGAGCTTCTACAGTATTTTTGAAAGACAGCAAGAAGAGTACATTTTCTTCTTTGTTAAACTGATTTAGACTGGGAATTGGGGGCATATCCAAGGACATAGATGTCACAAAGTGAAGTGTTAAAGTAGGGTGAACTGAGCACTGTGTGGTTGTGGGTTATCATAGAGTGTCTCCAAGACACACTTTTAAAAAAGAACAAGAAATATCAATAGAGTTGTTAAAACATTTGGTCTTTTGTTTTTATTCATCTTGATCCAAACAGTGGGAAGCTATCACAGAAAATGCCTGGCTTAAAATACCACATCACCATGGGAAAGTGGTATTTCAGTCATTGTACTTTTTTCCTACTGCTGCATTTATTTTAGGATTTTAAAGACTTTACCTGTGGATAAAAGTATATTTTTTTCTATGATCATGCCTCTAATTGAAGTTAAAGCAATGTAAGCTCATTAACAAATGCCAGGCTGTGGTCTGAAATGTCCCTTTGAGATTCCCATGACCACAAGGGTCTTGCTTGAAGGTCACAGGGTATTGTGACATTCTGCGTGCTTCTATTGTATGCATCTGTACTCAGGATGGTGAAAAGAGTTACTGTTGCTGGGGCCAACATTCTTCTTCAAGTCGGGTTGATCGAACATTTGAACAAGAATTTTAAGTTCTGATATGTTTATGCTATGTTCCCTGGAGAACAAAGGCTCTTTAGGAAATAGCTTTTGAGCCATAAATGCTGAAGTGGACATGTATGTAGATGTCTACATCTCTCTATGAATACTCAAAAATAGTCTAATTATCAGTTTAAAAAATGGCACACAAAATAGATGTATAGACCGCTCCATGTGACTGCATTTTTAATATGTAAATACACAATGTTCCAAACTTGAATCAACTGAAAGCAGGAAAGAAGTAAAAGAAAATGGATACAGAAAGACATTAATAATTGTTTTAATCTGGGTTGGAGATGATTTAAAAGTTCTAGCAGAGAGTTTTATTGGGAAAAGTATAAAATAAAATTCCCATCAATTATATTTGCTATGTCCTGGACTGTAAGTAGAAACCGTTGTGTGTAGTGGTTAAGCGCTACCTCTGCTAACCAAAAGGTCAGCAGTTCAGATCCAACGTGTGCTCTTTGAAAACTCTATGGAGAAGTTCTACTCTGTCCTATAGAGTCGCTATGAGTGAAAAATCAACTCAGTGGCAGTGGGTTTGGTTTGTTTTTGTGTGACTGTAGCCAAGTGCCGTCGAGTCGGATCGGACTCGTATGATTATAAGTATATTAATATTGTAATCTGGAAGCTGGTGTAGAATAAGAACAGCAGAGCCAGCTTTCTCTCCTGAGGACCTCTTATTTTCTTTACAGTCTTATTTGGCAAGCATCTTCTTGCCTGATAGGGCTGTACTGATGCAAATACGGTAGCTAAAAGGCACAGAATGGCTGCGTAGTCAGGAGCAGGGACTCTGAAGCTGACTGGCCCCAACTCAGTCACAGCTCCACCAGTTGGATGACTGTGAGCAAGTAGTACCTCCCTGTGCCTCAGTTTTCTTGTTTGTAAAATAAGGTTATTTTTGAAATGAACTAAGTTAGTATGCATGGAGTGCTGCATTGCACCGCACATAGTAAGTTATTTTAGTTCTCTGTGCCTCAGTGTCCTCATCTGTAAAATACAGATAGTAATAGTACTTTCACTGTAGAGCTTTTAGAATTTACTGAAATAGTATTGTGTATGTAAAGTGCTTAGAAGAGTGTCTATATAAGTGTAAGCAATTTTTATTGCTCTGTAGAATAAAGACCAGATTTATTGAATTCTATTTCTTTTAGAAAACATACACCTGACTTCAGGAAGGAAGTTGTTTCCTTTAAATACAATTCTTAAAAAAAAAAAAAAAATCAAACGTGTAGTCAGATGGCACATCATCATGCTTGAATCTAAAAGTTATGCAATCTTATGTAATATGGAGGCCTGATGGTACAGTGGTCAAGGGCTTGGCTGCTAACTGAGAGGTCAGCATTTAGATGCATCAGCAGCTCCTTGGAAACCATATGGGGCAGTTCTATTGTGTCCTATAGAGTTGCTAAGAGTTGGAGTCTACTTGATGGCAAGCAGTTTGGCTTTTGTTTACGTAACAGAATCCAGAAATCAAGGAGCCCTGGTGATGCATGGCTAAGTACTTGGCTGCTAACCATAAGGTCAGTGGTTCAAACCCTCCAACGTACCTGACAAGGAAAGACCTCAGAATCTGCTTCTGTAGAGATTTCAGCCTTGGAAATCCTACACGACAATTCCACTATCTTACAAGGTCACTGTAAGTCCGAATTGACTCGATGGCCACAAGTTGTTTTAGAAATCACATAAAGGTAGAAGAAATAAATTTCCATGGGGACAACAATGAACTTGCTCCCAACTTATTTTATCCTATTTGTTCATTTTTATTCAAAATAAAACACTGGTTTCAGAAAATGTGCTTAATTAAAAAAAAAAAAAATTAAAGCTGCTTCCTTGTAGATGCCAATGAGTTGGTTCTGACTCATAGCAACCCTATGCACAGCAGAGTGAAACTCTTCCCAGTCCTGCACCGGGCTCAAAATCGTTGCTGTGTTTGAGCTTGTTGTTGTGGCCTCTGTGTCAGCTCATCCTGTCGAGGATCTTCCTCTTTCTTGCTGACCTTCTACTTCAGTGAGGGTTATGTCTTTCTCCAGGGACCGACAGCATGTCCAAAGTACGTGAAACAAGATCTCAGTATCCTCATTTCCAAGGAGCATTTCTGGCTGCACTTCTAAGACAGATTTGTTTGTTCCTTTGGCAGTCCACTCATCTGTCATCTGTCAGTTCAGCATAGTGTGGTGGCTTGCATCTTGCTCTGATGCTGGAAGCTATGCAACTGGTATTTCAAATACCAGTGGGGTCACTTATGGTGGACAGGTTACAGTGGAGGTTCCAGACCAAGACAGGCTAGGAAGAGGGACTGGCGATCTACTTCTGAAAAAAACTGGCAGGTGAAAAACCTTATGAATGGCAGCAGGATGCTTCCCTTATCTCCCAGTAAATGACCTTCTTGAGAAAATATTGCCCAAGCTGAAATTTTTTGAGATTCTTTGAAAAGAGTCCCACAATACTTACTTGTTAAATTCTGAGTCTATTCTGGGGACCCTGGCTACCATGATTTGAAGATCATAAGTTTTGTTTTGACACAGACATACCCAATTTAAAGTCTTCATATTTTGGGACTTGTAAACAGCCTCTATTTTCTTTCATTCATTTATTTACTTATTCTAGAAACAGTATCTGGGTGCTTACTAGGTGCCTGCACTGTGCTAGGTAGGTGCTTATAGAGATTGTGTGTTCTTACCTTCCTTTTTCAACTACTTTACTTGGATGGCCTGTCTCTGTATTTTCCATCCTGCGAGTTGTCACCTACTGCTGTTATGATTGCTGTCAGTAGATGCAGAGTGGCCTCTGACTCACAGTGACCTCATGTAAAACAGAACAGAATGCTGTCTTGTCCTACACCACCCCCATGGTCATTGCTGTTTGAGGCCGTTGTTTGTAGCTATTGTGTCAATCTATCCCAGTGAGAGCAAACTCCCCTCATTTTCATTGACCTTGACCTATTAGGGGTTGTAAAGTAAATTTAAAGGATGTAATCACAAATTTAAAAAAAAAAACAAAGCAGGAGACCACAGACTACTGCATGTAGTTAGTATTACTTCATTGAACTTTCTAGTATTTCTATTTTTGTATCTACCTATCAGACACATATGTCACTATGCAAAATGTATTGAAAAGTTCGATGCACTCCGCTCAGTTAACAGCATGCATCTCTCTGTACTCCGTTTCACCTCCGCTACCTAATTCCTTGGTACTTTCCTCCAAATTGTCTCTCATGCTTTGCCTTCCTCTGGTCAATACAGGACCTTTGCATTTGCAACCAACTTGGCTTTGAAAGCAATTCTCAGAGGTACCCACATGGTTGTTGTCTTCATTTCCTGCGTCTTTGCTTAAAGGTCACCTTCAGAGATTCCTTTTCCTGACCACTTTACATCTATCCTCCCACCTCCCACCCTGAATTTGTTTTCTCACTCTGAGTTTGTTTCTGTGGACTTGAACGCATTGCTGCTTGACATGTTTAATTTTCGTTGTTGTTGTTTCTTGTCTGTCTCTCCCTCTTGGAATGAACTGACCATGGGTTCAGGAACTTGGTTACAGTGATACCACTGTGTCACTGGCATCTAGAACAATGTCTAACATGTAGTAGGTTCTCAAGATATGTTTTTTGAATAGATAAAAGAAAAGCTAGATAATGAAATTTAAGTGCCTTACTTGGCTGGCTTTATGGGTTTTGCTTTATTGCATAGAAACGGGATTGCAAGGACTGCTAATTTAAGCTTTTTATCTAGTCCTCGATGATTGACTGTATCATCTTTCCAGTTTCATCTATTGCCTGTCCATTTCCTTTCTTGCCACTGCACCCTCTCTCCATGTTTGCTATTGTTGTGTTTCCACAACCTGGAAATTCCGGTGGTCTTCTGCACATAGAATGATGTGTGACACATCTGTGCCTTTGCTCAGGCTGTGCCCACGGCCTGGAATGCCCCTTCCTGATTTTCTCACACTCTGCTTCTTCACCTCGATAACTTCAAGATTCAGTTTGGGTTTTATCTTTCCTCTGAGGTAGTCCATGCTCTTCTTGGCTGGAAAAGGTGCAATTTCTCAGTCACTTATTGTCACTTGGTAGATTTTAAATACTGTGTCTGTATCTTTGTCTCTTTGTGAGCCAGTTGAGAGCAGAAAATATTCGTGGCTTTGTCCCGGGAAAACCTGTAGTGCCTGACATATGACGGGAACTCAGTGAATAGTTGGCAAACTGAAAGGAAACATATTTCAAATTCTAGCCAGCGTATTTCTTAGCTTACCTGAACTGTATCGTCTTCAGACTGACAGCTCACCTTTGCTCAGCAAGATTTACAGGATCTTTAATCAGCTAACAAAGGCAGACATTCTCAAGGCTTGTTGTTGTTCTCCGTTTCTCATAAACAATTCTCAAAACCTGCTTTGAGTGTGAGGAGAGGTTAGGCGGCAGAGATGAAGGAAAGGTGGCGAGTGGTGCAGTTGTCAGCTGTGTCTCCTTCGTCCTCTCTTCACGGCTTTCCATTGCACGTCTCAGTTTTTCTGTGTAGTTCTTGCCTTTTCTTTTTCTTCCATCTACTGCCTAAGAGCTAATCCCCAGAGGGGAGACAGGGCTTTAGTAGAATGTACTTTTTGTTTGTTTGTTTTTTAATATCCTGAGACCACTCCCTCTGATAAAAGATTCGTTCAAAATGAAGATTGGGAATTATACATGATTTCCATTAGTCTTTGATATTTTCTATCCTCTTTGCTGTTGATAGTTGAGAGCTGACTGAACATGTCAACTACCCAACCAAATGTAACCCTCTCATGGAAATTTGTTCTTTACATTCCTTTGCCTTTTTATTGTGATGAAAACGGGAAGAAAAAAAAAAAGAAGTAGCAGAGGTTCAACGGGCTGTAACTTTCGTAGGTCATTCCAGCCAGTGCTTACCTTCACAAAATCCTGATGATACAGGGAAGACAATACAGTGATCAAAAGCAGTGATGAGATTTTTTAGCAGCATTAACCGTCATGACCTAGCAAAATGAAAGAAAATGGTTTAACAGAACTGTCAGCTTCAATAGAGCTAATAAAGGCATGGATAAATGTTTATTACCTACCGGAGACAGATCATTTCTGTACAGAAATTGAGGATGACCTTTACTGATAGCTCTTATCTGCCTGATATCCAGAGAGAGAAGGAGATGGAGAGAAGGAGAGAAGCATATTTGCTGATATTTATGAAAGGGGAAATTATCATTTGCAAATAAAACATTTTAGCAGTGATTATCTCAAGTCACCCTCTTGCCCTCACTTCCCTACAGACATACCTAGGGGAGATATAAATTCCTCTCCAGGGGAGCAAAGTACCTGACAGTATCTTTGGTAAATACAGGGAAATTCTACCTAAACTCACTATGTCCTAAAAAGCAAAGAACATGAGGCTATGGGCATGAATAATTATATCAATAATGTTTCTTCTAGTATATTCCAAGGATACTACAATACTATCATACCTTTAAATAAAAGGCTAAGGGTTTTAGAGAAATTAGTAATATAAATCCGCACACATTAAGGTAATTAATTGATACAAATGTTTAGGATTTTTTTAAATGTTGCTATTTAAATATGATTCGTTGTTAATGCTTATTATTTGTATATTTGTTATGAAACAGGAAATTCTGGTGGCATAGTAGTTAAATGCTGAGGCTGCTAGCTAAAAGGTCAGCAGTTAAAGTTCACCAGGAGCTCCTTGGAAACTCTAGGAGGGCCTTTCTCTTCTGTCCTGTAGAGTTGCTATTCACTCATCCATGCCAAGAAATTTGGAGGATAGCTACCTGGCCAACTGAGTGGAAGAGATTCACATTTACGCCTATTCCAAAGAAAGGTGATCCAAACAAATGGGGAAATTATTGAACAATATCATTCATTTCACACACGAGTAAAATTTTGCTTAAGATCATGCAAAAACGACTGCAACAGTAAATTGACAAGGAACTGGCAGAACTTCAAGCTGGATTCAGAAGCAGATGTGGAACCATGGTGTTTTAGTCAGCTAGTGCAGCCACAGCAGAAATACCACAGAGTGGATGGCTTTAGTGAGGTACAGTTTATTCTTACACAGTCCGGTAAACTACAAGTACAAACTCAGGGTGTCTGCTCCTAGGGAAGGATATCCCCCTTAATGGCTCTTGAGGAAAATCCAGTATTGCATCAGTCTTTGTCCAGGGAGCATCTTGGTGCAGGAACCTCAGGTCTGAAGGATGTGCCCTCTTCTCCTGGTGCTGCTTGCTTGCTGGTGTGAGGTTCCCAATTCTCTGCTAGTTTCCCTTTCCTTTTATCTCTAGTAGGATGATCAAGGGATTAAGGATGGGACAAGCCATACTCCAGGGAAACTCCCTTTACAGTGGAGCAGAATGCTGCTCTTATGAAGTGATTTACAGTCCCACCCTAATCTTTTAACATACAGCATAAGAAAATCACAAAATGGAGGACAATCGCAAAATATTGGGAATCATGACCCAGGCACATGGCTACACATATTTTGGGGGGAACACAATTCAATCCACGGCATCCCACTGCTTGGTACCCCAAAGGTCACATCTTTGAAACATGTAACACATTCATCCAATCACAGCAAAATCATGTCCATCCCATATGATAGAAGTCTTAAATCAGTGCCAAGTCCAAAATACAAAACCTAGAATACAAGCTATCTGTTTCCAGAGCTACAGTGGCAGAACAGGCACAAGTTAGACATGCCATTACAAATGGGAGAAATTGCAGGGAAAGAAGACATTAACAAACAAAAAGTGAGTCAGCAGAACACATCACGTTAGCCCTGAAAGCTTTGAAAATACTCTTACATTTTCTGAGGTTGTCTATACAATGGCGCTGCCCTCCAAACTCAAGTTATCCTCAAAAACCTAAGTGGATATTTGATGCAATAATTTCGGCAATTCAGGGAATACAAAGGAGATTTGCCTGAAGTATTTAAACCCTAAGCTTGTTTTTGTTTGGAGACACATGTCAAATCTTATCTTATTGCTCCTAGAATAGTTCTGTGCATCTGGTGGCTGCCCACCACATTTTAATTAATGGCAGAATTTATAACAAATATACAAAACATTAGACATTTGAGAGTTTTACTACGTATTCTTGTTTTGAGATATGTTTATACTCAAGACTAGTTTCACTTTAATTTTCTTTTTTCAGAAGGCATAAAACTCACCATATATAGTAGATAGAAACCCCAGAAGCATAGTGATTAAGAGCTACAACTGCTAACCAAAAGGTCAGCAGTCTGAATCCACCAAGTACAGCTTGGAAATTCTATGGAACAGTTCTACTTTGTTCTACAGGGATGTTGTTCTATAGGGATGTTGTGAATTGGAATACAGCAGTAGGTATAATAGATAGCTAGAAAGGGACACCAACAAAAATATATAGCCAATGGAACTCATTTTGTGTTGAAATTGACAATCTTTGTTGTAAAATTAGGCGGCACTTGTTGTCGTTGTTATGTGCCATAGATTCAGTTCCAATTCATAGCAACACTGTATGCAACAGAAGGAGCCACTGCCTGATCTGCTACCCTCACAAAGGTTCTGCTCAAGTTCATTTTTTGCAGCTACTGTGTCTATCTGTCCCATTGAAGGACTTCCTCTTTTTCACTGACGCTCTACCAAGAATGTTGTCCTTCTCCAGGAGCTAGTTCCTTCTGACAACATGTCCAAAGTATGGGGGACGTAGTCTTGCCATCCTTACCTCTAAGGAGCATTCTAGCTGTACTTTTTTCAAGATAGATTTGTTCCTTCTTCTGGCAATCCATGTATGTACGTTCAGTACTCTTCACCAACACAGTAGTTTGAAGACATCAGCTTTGGTTTTCCTTACTCATTATCCAGTTTTCACGTGCATAGGAATCGACTGAAAGTACCAGGGGTTGGGTCAGGGAAATTTTAGTCCTCAGAATGACATCTTTGATGTGTAACATTTTAACGAGGTCTTTTGCAGCGTATTTGCCCAGTGAGTTGCTTTGTTTGATTTCTTCACTGCTGGTTCTGTATGCATTGACTGTTGATCTAAATCCAATGAAATCCTTGACAATTTCAGTCTTTTGTCTGTTTATCATGATGTTTCTTATTGGTCAAATTGTGAGGATTTTTATTTCTTTATGTTAAAGTGTAGTCCATACTGAAGGCTGTAGTCTTTGATTTTTAGTAACATTCACAAGCCAAGTTGTGTCATCTGCGTATCACAGGTTATTAATAAGTCTTCTTCCGATCTGATACTGCATTCTTCATATAGGTGGCACTAGAGACCTTGCATCCTCCTACTTTATGGCCTAATGAAATGTTTGTTCATTTTGTCTTACCTTCAGAGGCTTGTTATTTTTTTCTTTGTTTTTCAAATAAACTCACAAGCTTAATAAGTGCCTAATATGCAGACACTGTCAAAAGAGTTGATTACATTTAGAAGTCATCCAGTCTAATCCAATCCCGTTGCTTCTTAGTCATTCTGACTCATAGTGACCCTACAGGACACAGTAGAACTGCCCCAGAGAGTTTCCAAGGAATGCCTGGAAGATTTGATGTGCTGACATTTTGGTTAGCAACTGCAGCACTTAACTCACTATGCCATCACTGAGATTTTATACCTGTAAAACAGAAGTACCTCTTCTTTCTCCTTTTCCCCTTCCCTTCCGTAGCTGCTGCTGTCATGAGTCCCCTTGGCCCATTTGAGTAGCTCAGAGCCACAGGCTCTGCTGCTATTAAGGCAGGGTGAGTTTTCCCGAATGTCATCAGGGGGTTGTTTGGCATTTAGTACTGAATATAGACTCTGCGGAGGCTGAAAAAGGCAAAACAAAATCTTGCAGATGAGGTAAAACAACAGTTTGTGCCTTGTCAGAAGCATGTCATTTTTTTGTCTCTGACCCAGTCTCCACACCACGTTTTCCTCTAAGCACTATTTCTTTCTTGACACAAAGGAGCTGTTTCTGAGACACTGACATGAGCACAAAGCCACAGAGGAAGAGAGACAGCGAGTGCATGTTTTCAGACACAGAAATCTGTGGCTGTATTAATTTAGAAATGAACTTACCAATACTTGGCAAAAGCAAGGAATCTTAAACTATCTACAATCTTAAACCATCATTTGTTGGAACTCTAAGGAAAATTAAAGATGAATTTGTAGTTAGAGGAAACTATAGTTTGATGAAGAATAATTAGATAGTTACTATAAAATCTGTTTATTAAAATGGCCTCTGCTTGTGGTTAACAGTTTAACTGCTAACCGAAAGGTCAGTAGTTTGAATCTACCAGGTGACCTCTGGAGAACAAATGGGAGGCCTCTGAGTCAGAAACAACTCAGCAGAGTTTTTTTTTCTGGATTCACAGTTTTCTGTGCTGTTCAGACTTAGTGTCTAAACCATATCATAACAAGCCTGAGGTTGACTATTTTCAGTGCTTATGTGAAAAGTATAAAAACTGTTTGGATTAAGTGATTTTCAAAGCTTTTTTTTTTTAATTCAGTGACTGATTATGAGTACTTTGTCAGGGTAGATTAGTTAACCAACATAAAGCCTAACAAAAAGTGAGGGACTCAGAGGTCCTGGCACCATGTTTGTAATAAATATTAATTAAAAAAATTGTTGCTAGATGTCCTAGATTAGTGTCTATTATTGTTTTTCATTTATGAGCGCTTTTTCGTAGCCCTTATGTGCCACATACTCTTTTAAGCACTTACTACTTGAATGAACTCATTTAATGTTTGTAATACTCTTATTTTATACACAAGGAAATTGAGGCATAGAGAACTTGTGTAACTTGTCTAAGGGCATAGGCTACAGAATGGGGAATTAGGGTTTGACCCAGGGAGTCTGACTCTAGAAAACCTGTTATTATTGTGCCTAGCGACCCCTCCCACATAAAGGAATTAGAATCTAAAGTTATTATATAATACAATAGTGGTTCAGTGGTAGAATTTAGGCCTTCCATGTACGAGACCCAGGTTCTATTCCTGCCCAGTCTACCTCATCCTGTCACTGGAGACTTGTGGGTTGCTTTTACACGGGACAAGTTTCAGTGATGGAAGATGGTTTAGGAAGAAAGACCTGGTTATGTGCCTTCAAAAATATGACAATGGAAAAAACCTCTGGATCCTAGTGGTGGGATCCATGCCAATCATCAGAATGAAGCTGGACTGGACAGCGTTTCACTCTCTTCTTCATGGGGTTATTATGAATTGGAACTATTCAAGGGCAGTTACCAATAATGGCAAAACATAATAACGTTTGTGTGGCTTTGAGAGATGTGGTATGAGTAAACCCATTGCCCCTGAGTTGACTCCAACTCCTAGTGACCCTGTAGGAAAGAATAGAACTGCCCCCTGGAGTTTCTAAGGCTGTAGTCTTTACAGGAAGAGATTGACACATCTTTATCCCATATAACCATGGTCGTTGAACCACTGACTTTTTGGTTTTAAGCCTAGTGCTTAACCGCTGCAGCACCAGGGCTCCTTGTGGTGAAAGAACCAACACTAGCCTGTAGTGACAGAAAGAAGATTATGGACATAGTGACATACATGCTTGTAAAAAACATCAAATTTAAGGGCTTATTTATTGTCTCATGCAGCTTTTTTCACCTTTTTTGTTTTTTAAGATTCTTCCACTTCACTGTGTATAAATGAAAATCTTCACAAATAGACCAGTGAGCAACATCATGGTAAACACATGAAAGACTGAAATTGTCTAGAATTTTATTTTCCTCAGATCCACAATCAATTGCCATGGAAGGAAAGAAAAGAAATCAAATGACATACTGCATTTGGCAAATCTACTGCAAAAGTCCCCCTTCAAATGTTAAAAAGTGAACATATCACCCAAGTGCACCTGTCCCAAGTCACGGTCCTGTCAATGGGCTTATATGCTTGCAAAAACCAGGCAGTGAATAAGGAGGACCGAAGAAGAATTGATGCATTTGAATGATGGTGTTCGTGAAAAGAACCGAATGTACCACAGACTGCCGAAAGAATGGGAAATCCTGGTGGCATAATGGTTAGGTGCTACTAACCAAAAGGTCAGCTCCTTGGAAACTCTATGGGGCAGTTCTACTTTGTTCTATAGGGTCTCTATGAGTCGAAATTGACTCAGTGGCAGTGGTAGCAGGCCGAAAGAATGAAAGACAGCCAGAATGCTTCTTACAAGTGTGTATAGTGCCACTTTGTCATCAGGACAGACCAGTCCCCAGAGAAGAACACAGGTTTGGTGATGTAGAGGATCTAAAAATAAAAGACCCTCAGTGAGATAGATTGGCACAGGGGCTGTGGGAACTGCCATCAAAGTGTTTCCAACCCATAGCAACCCTACATACGACACAATGAAGCCCTGTGTCAATCTGTCTTGTTGAGTGTCTCCCTCTTTTTTATTGAACTTCTACTTTACCAAGCATGATGTCCTTTTCCAGGGACTGGTCCCTCCTAATAACACATCCAGAGTATGTGGGATATGGCCTCACCATCCTTGCTTCTAAGGAGCATTCTGGCTATACTTCTTCTGAGACAGATTTATTCATTCCTCTGTCAATCCATAGTGTATTCAATATCCTTTGCCAAACACCACAATTCAAGGGTTGCAATTTTTCTTCAGTCTTTCTTCTTCATCATCCAGCTTTCACATGCATAGAAGACTTAAAACACCATGACTTTGGTCAGGTGCACCTTAATCTTCAAGGTAACATCTTTGCTTTTTCAAACTTGAAAGAGATCTTTTGCAGAAGATTTGCCCAATACAATGTGCCTTTTGATTTCTTGACTGTTGCTTCCATGGGTGTTGATTGTGAATCCAAGTAAAATGAAATCAGTCTTTTCTCTGTTTATTGTGATGTTGCTTATTGGCCCAATTGTGAGGATTTCTTTTTCTTTATGTTGAGGTGTAATCCACACTGAAGGCTAAAGTCTTTTATCTTCATCAGTAAGTATTTCAAGTCTTCTTCACATTCAGCAAGCAAGTTTGTGTCTTCTGTGTCAGGCAGGCTGTTAATGACTCTTCCTTCAATCCTGATGCCCTGTCTTCTTTACATGGGCTGAATTTTGCTCAGCATTTAGATGGAATAAGTATGGTGAAAGGCTACAACCCTGACACATAGCTTCCCTGACTTTAAACCACTCAATATCCCCTGTTCAAATGACGGACTTTTGATCCATGTACAAGGTTCCTCATGAGCACAGCTAAGTGTTGTAAAATTCCCATTCTTTCCAATGTTATCTATAGCTTGTTGTGATCCACACAGCTGAATGCTTTTGCATAGCCAAAACAAACAAACAAACAAAAAACAAAACAAACACACAAAAAGCACCAGAGGTGAGCGTTGTTATGGTATTCTCTGCTTTCAGCTAGGACCCGTCGGACATCAACAATGGTATATCCTTTTTTACATCCTATTTTGAACCCAGCTTGAATTTCTGGCAATTTCCTGTCAACACGCTGCTGTAACTTTTTTTGAATGATCTTTTGCGAAATTTTAACTTGCATGTGATGCATGTGGTATTAAAGATATTGTTCGATAATCTCCCCATTTTGTTGGATCTCCTTTCTTTAGAGTAGGCAAGAAAAGTGCCAAGCATGTTTCTGCCTTTTGATTTTCTAACTCCACGTCTTTGCACATGTCATTAGACTATCTTTTCCTTCTGTCTTTTGAAATATTCTGTTTGGTGCTTTTACTTCATCATTTCTTCCTTTTGCTCTGGCTAGTCTATGTCCAAGTTTTGAAGTCTTGTCTGATATGCATTTTGGTCTTTTCTTTCTTTCCTGTTTTTAATGACCTTTTGCTTTCTTCATATATAATGTCCTTGTTGTTCTCCTACAACTTCTATGGTCTTGGGTCATTAATGTGCTATGTGTCAAGTCTATTCTTGAGATGGTCTCTAAATTCAGGTGGGATATACTCAAGGTCATACTTTGGTGTTCATGGACATGTTCTCATTTTCATCAGTTTCAGCTTGAACCTGCATGTGAGTAATTGATGTTCTGTTCTGTAGTTGGCCCCTGACCTTGTTTGACTGATAATATTGAGCTTCTCCATTATCTCTTTGTACAGATGTAGTCAATTTCACTCCTGTGTGTTACATCTGGTGAGGTCTGTGCCTTTGGTCACTACTTATGTTGGTGAAAAAAGGTATTTGCAATGAATAAATTGTTGGTTTTGATTCTATCATGTGATCTCTGGCCATATTTTCCAACTATCAGTCCTTCTTTGTCCCCAACTTTCAGATTTCAATCATCATTATTTATCATTCTATCCTGTTTGCATCTTTAATCAATTTCAGACTACAGATGTTGGTAAAAATCTTCAGTTTCTTCATCTTTGGATTTAGCAGCTGGTACATAAATTGAATAATAGTTATATTCACTAGTCTTTCCTGTAGGCAAGTGAGTATTATCCTATCACTGACAAAGTTGTGCTTCAGGATAGATCTTGAAATGATCTTTTTAATGATGAACAGAACACCATTCTTCTTCAGTTGTCATTCTGGCACTCTAGACCACATGATTATCCCATTCAGAATGACCGATAACAGTTCATTTCTGATCACTAATGCCTAGGATACTGATGTTTATGTGTTTCATTTCATTTTTGACAATTTCCAGTTTTCCTAGATTCATGCTTCAAACATTATATTGTAGCTATTTCTTCTCATTCTGAGCCATGCCACATCAGCAAGTGATGGTCTCGGAAGTTTGCCTCCATCCACATTTTTAAGATTGACTCCAGTTTGAGGAGACAGCTCTTCCCCAGTTGTATTTCAAGTGCATTTCTACTGCAGGGGAAACCCTGTTGGCATAGCAGTTAAGTGCTGTGGCTGCTAACCAAAAGGTTGGTAGTTCAAATCTGCCAGCTACTCTATGGGGTAGTTCTACTCTGTCCTATAGGGTCACTATGAGTTGGACTAGACTTGATGGCAGTGGGTTTAGTTTCAGATTTTCTACCTGAGGGGCTCTTCTTCCAGCACTGCATTAGAAGATGTTTCACTGCTATTTGTAAGTTCATGTACACTTTTCTCTGGCTTACTTCTTTTCAGAAGTAGATTGCCACGTCTTTCTTCCTAAGCTGTCTTAG
Organism: Heterohyrax brucei; assembly: GCA_028571685.1. Lineage (NCBI taxonomy): Eukaryota > Metazoa > Chordata > Mammalia > Hyracoidea > Procaviidae > Heterohyrax > Heterohyrax brucei. The sequence goes on along the minus strand of CM053143.1, from coordinate 111,951,378 downwards.
TCTGGAAGCCCAGTGAAATCTGTCCACTATGGTGACCCTGTTGGTATCCAAATACGAGGGGCATAGCTTCCAATATCACAACAACGAGCAAGCCCACACAGTGCAACAAACTGACAGATGCATGGGCAACAACAACATTACACTTTATGATATGTACAATTTGTTTACCTGTTTTCTTAGTTAAGGACATGTGGGATATTTCCAGTGTTCAATTTTTGAAAAATAAAACCTTTATAAATATTTGTCTACAAGTCTTTGTGTAAACATAAGTTTCTATGATTGGAGATTCCAAGTCATAAAACAGTTGATTCTGACCGATGGTCACCCTACATATGTCAAAGTAGAGTTGTGCTCTGTTGGGTTTTCAGTGGCTGATTTTTCAGAAGTAGACTGCCAGGTTTTTCTTTGAAGATGAAATTGCTTTTTAAAGTGATTGTAATACTGCAGGTTCCTACAGCACTGTATATGAGTGTTCTACTTGTTACATATTTTACTAACATTTTACATTGTGAAACATTTAAATTTTAGCAATTCTAGTGAGTGTACAGTGGCACTTAATTTAAATTTGTATTTGTGTGGTGATTAAAGATTTTAAGTATCATTTTGTAAAAAAAAATCAGCTTTTCTGAGACATAATTACATAATAAACTACACACTTTAAAAGTGTATGATTTCATAAGTTTTAAAACATGTAGTTATTTATGAAACTACCACATAATCAAGATAATGAACAGATCCCTACCCTAAAAGTTTCCTCATGCCCCTGTGGAAATTTTCTTTTCCCATCCTCAGCACCAGGCAACAACTGATCTAGTTTTTGTCACTTTAGTTTGAATTTTCTAGACTGTTACATAAACATCATCATATAGTATATACTCTTTTTTCACTCAATTATTTTAAGTTGCATCTATGTCACTGTACACACCAATAGTTCCTTCCTGTTTATTGCAAAGTAGTATTCCACTTTATGAATATACCACGGTGTGTTTCTCCATTCATCTGTCGATTGGTATTAGGTTTATTTCCAGTTTTAGTCCCTCTAAATAACATTTTTATGAACATTTGTGTTCAAGTGTTTGTACAGACATATGTTTTCATTTTTTTCCATTCATTAGTCCTCCATACCCATGGTTTCACTTTCTGTACTTTTAATCATCTGTGGTCAACAGCATTATGAAAATATTAAATGGAAAATTTCAGAAATAAACAACTCATTAGTTTTAAATTTCTGCTGTCTTGAGTATCCACAATGTAAATCCATACCCATTGCCATCAATGGCTCATAGTGACCCTATAAGGCAGGGTAGAACTGCCCCATAGGGTTTCCAGGCAGCGGATTTGAACTGCTGACCTTTTGGACAGCAGCTGATTGCTTAACCACTGCACCACTGTACCACCGAGGTTACCTAGCCGTCAGTCACTTAGTATCTGTCTTGGTTGTCAGAGCAACTGTGGAGGCATAGCAGTGTTTGCGTTCAAGTAACCCTTATTTTACTCGGTAATGCCCCCAAAGTGCAAGAGTCGTGATGTTGACAATTTGGCAAAAATCATAAAGTGCGTCCTTTAAGCATAAGGTAGAAGTTCTTGACCAGGAAACAAAAAAAAATGTATGCTGAAGTTTCTAAGATCTACAGTAAGAAGGAATCTTCTGTCTGTGAAATCCTATCATTAGAAAGTCAGTAGTATCCCAACACTATGCCACAGCGTCTACTTCATTTACTTCACTTCATCCCACGGGCACTGCATCATCCACATCATCCCATAGAGAAGAATGAGCATAGTATGATATTTTGAGAAAAATCTCATTCATATAACTTTTCTTACAGTATATTGTTATAATTGTTCTGTTTTATTATTGTTCTTGTTAATTTCTAACTGTGCCTAACTCTTAAATTAAACTTTATCATATTCACAGGAAAAAACAGTGTGCATAAGGTTCAGTACTGTATGTGGTTTCAGTGACCTACTGGGATGTTGGAATGTATCCTCTGTCAGTAAGGGGAGATGTCTGTAAATACCTGGGAAAGGAATGGCTAAAACAGATGTTAGGCATATACTTAATTATTTAAGACACTGACAGAGTTTTCCAAAATGGTTACTAGTTTATATTCTACCAGCAGAGTGTGAGAATTCTAGTTGCTTTTGGTAAATATTTGGAAAGGTAGTTCTTTTTAGTTTTACTATTCTAATAGGTGTAGAGTGGTGTCATGCTGTGATTTTGCTTTACATTCCTCCAACAACTAATAACGTTAAACATCTTTTAGTGTGCTCTTGTGCAATTTTTGTCTCTTTTTTAGTGAAGTATATGTTCAAATCTTTTGTTCACATTTTTAAAATCATTATTCTTGGATTGCTTGTTTTCTTATTATTGAGTTTTGTGAGTTCTGTACACATTCAGGATGTAATTCTTTTATCAAATACGTGATTTACAAAGATTTTCTTAAAGTTTATGGTTTGTCTTTTCATACTATTAACAAAGTTTTATTCAGAGCAGTAAGATCCCTGGGTAGCACAAACAACTGCTAACCTAAAGTTTGGTAGTTTGAATCTACTCAGTGGTCGCCAAGTGCCGTACTCAGTGGTACCATGGAATAAAGTCCAAGTGATCTGCTTACATTAAGATTACCACCAAGGAAAACCTGTTGGGTGGTTGCACTCTGTAACTCAACTCAATGGCAACTAATAACAGTAATGACATGCAGAGCAATAATTTGTAATTTTCACAAAATTCAGAATTTCAATTTAGCAATTTTTTTTTATTTGTGTGCTTTTGGTGTCATATCTAAAAAAGTCTTGTCCTAAGTCAAGCTCACAAAGATTTTCTTCTGTTTTCCTCTAGAAGTTTTATACCTTTTTAGGTTTAAGATTTAGGTCTATGATGCATTGTGACCTTATTTTTGCACATGACTCAAGACGTGGATCAAAGTTCAGCTTCACATATGATTGTTTCAGCACCATTTGTTGTAAAGCTTGTAATTTCTCCACTGAGTCGTCTTTGTACCTTTACTGAAAATCACATCATTGTGTGTGGGATCAGTTGCTGGACATTGTATTCTCTTGCATTCATCTATTTGTCTGTCTTGCCAGCAATACCATCTTATCTTAATTATTACATACCTTTTGGGTAGTGCTAATTCTTCAAAATCCAACTTCTTTTCAAAAGTTGTTTTGGCTCTTGTAGGTCCTTTGTATTCCCCAATTACTTTGAGAATCTGTTTGTCAGTTCCTACCAAAAAACTCTGGTGAGATTTTGCTATAAATAAATTTTGGTAATATTGGTATCTTAGGTTAAGTTTTCTAGAGAAAAAACAAACAAACAAACAGTAAAGACTATGAATAGATATAGAGAGAAATTTATATCATGAAATGGCTCATGCAGATTTAGAGATTGCAACATCCCAATGAGGATCAGGATAGAGGATTCTTCTGCTTCATGTAGCTGCAGAGGCTGGTGAACCCAAAACCAGTAGGTCAGAGAGCAAGGCTCTTGCTCATAGGCTGTGAATGTGAATTAATCTCAAGATTGGCAAGTAAGACTGAAGGTAGGCTTCTAGCTCAAGTACCAAGAACTGGAGGTCAGATGAAAAGGAGCCAGCTGCAGGATCTATAATAAGCAAAAGCCCATAGGCCTTGCCAGAATGTCCACTTATATTCAGTGCAGGCCACACACCCAAGGAAAGTCCTTTTCAGCTGACTGACTACTCACAACAGATCCCATCAGGGAGGTGATCACAGTATATCAGACATCGTCATGGAAGTGATCACAACATCATATGACTGCCAAATCATTGAAGATCGTGGCCTAGATGAGTTGATACAGAACATTAACCATCATAATTGTTATCTTAAAGTTGTTTAATCCATGATCTTTCCATTTATGTAAGTATTCTGAATTTCCCTCAGCGATGTTTTTATAATGTTCGGGATACAGGTCTTATTGGAAACCCTGGTGACATAGCGGTTAAGTGCTACGTCAGCTAACTGCGCAGTAGGCAGTTTGAACCTGCCAGGTGTTCCTTGGAAACTCTATGAGGCAGTTCTACTCTGTCTTATAGGGGTACTATAAGTCGGAATCGACTCAACAGCAGTGGGTTTTGGTTTTTCACTTTATACAGGCTTTATACATAGTTTGTCATGTATTCCCTAAGTAAATCATATATTTTATATTATTATTATTTATATTATGTATTTAATTTTAGTTTTCCATTAATTATTAGTAGAATGTACAAATACAATTGATTTTTTCTATATGATATTGTATATTGCAGCCTTGCTAAACTTATTATTTTTAGTAGCTTTTTCATAGCTTCCATTGAATTTTCTGCATAGCTGATCATGTTATGTGTGAATGAAGATAATATAACTTCTTCCTCTCCCGTATGAAGGATTTTCATTTACTTGTCTTACTGAACTGGATAGAAACTAGTATACTAAATGAAAGTAGTAGAAGTAGACATTCCTGTCTTATTCTTGATTTGTGTAAATACATTCAGTCTTTCACCATTAAGTATGATGTTAGCTATAGGTTTTTAATAGATGCCCCTTGTCAGTTTGAAGGAACTTCCTTCTATTTCACTTTGCTGAGTTTCCCTTACAATAAATGTCAGACTTTGTCTAATGGTTGTACATTTATTGAGATGATCATATGATTTTGCTTTTTATTTTGGTAATATTGTTAAACCACTTAATTTCAAAAGTTAACGAAACTTGTATTACTGTACTAACTCACATTCAGTCACAGTGTATTATTCTTTTTATATGTTGTTGGATTTTATTTAGTAAATATTTGTTAAAGACTTTTGTGTCTCCACTCATGAGGGATATTGATTTTTAGTATTCATTTTTTTCTAAGTTTGGTATTAGAGTAATGTTGGCTTCGTAGAGAAAGTTAGGAAATGTTCATTTTTCAATGATGCCAGAGTTTGTTTTATATATCTAGGAGTTCTGTCACTGAGTGTGTAAATATTTCATATGGTTACATCCTCCTGGTGTATTGATCTTTTAATCATTTTATAGTGTCCTTCCTTTTCTATTGTGGTGGATTTTACTTTAAAGTCTGTTTGGTTAGAGATTAATATTAGCACTCCTGCTCTTGGTACTTGGCTGACTGGCTCTTTTTTGAGTGTTGTTTGCTTGATATATATATTTTTCCATTGTTTGATCTTGAGATTATACCTTTAAGTCTAAAAATGTATTTCCTGTAGGCAGCATGTAAATTGATTGTATTTCTTTTATCCAGTCTGCTACTCGTTATATCTTTATTCGTGAGTTTGATTCATTTTCATTCCTCATAATTATTGATAGGTATGAGTTTTGTGCTGTCATTTTGATGTGTTTTGTGTACATGTCTGTGTTGTTGACAATTTCTTTGTTCTATGTAATTTTGTGCTTTGAGTTGTTTGTGATTTTCTCTTCACCTTTTTCAAAAGTTGTTCACTTTGTATTTGCTAAGTCTTTCTTATTTTTTCTTTTTATGTGCAGAATTGTTAATTTCCCTCATGGTTACCTTAATAAATAATTACTCTTATTTTTCTAAGCTCAAAGCAGTCTTTTGTTTCTTCGCACTACCTTAATTTCCTCTCTGTATGAACATGCATGACTATATGTATATTTTTTGTTGTTATAAAGCTATCATTTTTTACATAATGACATCTCTGTTTTCCTATTTTCAGTCTCTTAGCTTTATTTTTGTGATTTCCCTGTCTTGGTTGATTTCTGGTTGCTTCATCCTGTGTTTTAATTTGAGTTGTTATCAGATGCATTTGATTTTCTAACCGAAGGGCTCCCTTTAGTATTTTTTTATCATTTTGATTTGGTTTCTGCAAATTCCCTAAATTTCTGTTTATATGGAAGTGCCATAATTTTGCCACCATATTTTAGAGACAGTTTTGCTGGATATATAATTCTAGGTGGGCAGTTTTCTTCCCTTTAGACACTATGTGTGTTATCCTTCTATCTTCTTTCCTGTATGGTTTAAGTTGGGTAGTCCAAGTTCCTAACTTAGGGTAGATGGCAGATTATTTTTTTCCCTCTTTATTAACTTGTTTCCTCTCCAAGCCTGGGAAAACAGTTCAGGGCACGTAAGGGGCCTACTTCTGGCCCAGGAGAATGTGTCAGTCCCTGCAGCTGGAGCTAGCTCAGGCCCAAGGCAGAGTGAGGGGAGGGCACGTAAAAGGGAGATAACTTTATCCCAAAAGAAAGTTTCTCATCTGAATGCTGTAGGTCAGATGCAAATTCCTTATCTTTTGATGATCTTATGTTCCCTTTCACTGATTCTGGAGGCATGAGCAGGCTGTCTGCCAGAAGGTCTCTCCCAGTGTGGAAAACATGTTTCTAATGCTGCTGCTCATCTCACTGCGCTTGAGTCAGCAGATTAGTCATGTGGGTGCTGATTTCCCAGAGTCAGGTCTGGCCATGCCTCACAGTGTCAGAAACTACTGCCCCTTTCCTACTGCCCAGTACAATTTCTGAGATTTCCCTTTGGTGTTTAGAGCTCCTGGAATGTCCAGTGTTATCAACTCATCTGTTTTTTCAGGTCTATATTGTAAAAAGGATCACAGGAAGTATCTGACTATTCTGACATCTTCGCCCTGCCTCCAATAATTATATCTTTATTGCTTCCTTATGAAACTTGAAATAAGGCTATATGAGTCTCTCTACTTTGTTTCTATTCAAAATTGTTTTTTGAGTGTTCTAAGTTCTTTGTAACTTTGTAATTTTTAGGAAAAGCTTGTAAGTTTCCATAAAATTGGCCTGGTAGGATATTATTTGGGATTACATCAAATACACAGGCAAACTGGGGGGAAATTTACTTCTTAAAATACTGCATCTTGCAATCCATGATGGTGGTATGTTTTTCAGTTTTTTAGATATTTAATTTTTCTCAGCAATGTTTTTGTAATTGTCACTGTACAGGCCTTTCATATATTTTCTTAAATTTATCATTAAGTTCTTCACATCTTTGATGCTATAAACTGAATCAAACTTTTTGCCACTGAGTTGATTCCAATTCATAGCAACCCTGTAAGACAGAGTACAACTGCCCCACAGAGTTTCTAAGGAGCTGTTGATGGACCGGAACTGCTCACCTCTTGGTTAGCAGCTGAACACTTAAACACTTTGCCCTCAGAGTTCCACAGTATTTTTAAAATTACGTTTTCCAATTATTCACTACTAGTATTTGGAAGTATTCACTCATCTATGCCAAGAAATTTGGAAGACAGCTACCTGGCCAATCGACTGGAAGAGATCCACATCTATGCCCATTCCAAAGAAAGGTGATCCAACCGAATATGGAAATCACTGAACAATTTTGTTGATATCACACACAAGTAAAAGTCTGCTCAACATAATTCAAAAGTGACTACAACAGTAAATTAACAGGGAACTACCGGAAATTCAGCTGGTTTCAGAAGAGAACATGGAACAAGGGATATCATCACTGATGTCGGATGGATCTTGAGTGAAAGCAAAGAATACCAGCAAGATGCTTACTTGTGTTTCGTCGACTATACAAAAGCATTTGAATGTGTGGATCATACAAAACCATGGCTAACGTTATGGAGAATGGGAATTCCAGAACGCCTAATTGTGTTCTTAAGGAATCTGTATATGGATCAAGACACGGTCATGTGAACAGAACAAGGGGACACTGCATGGTTTAAAGTCAGGACAGGCTTGCATCACGGTTATATCCTTTCACCATACATTTTTAATCTGTATGCTGAGCAAATAATCAGAGAAGCTGTATTATACAAAGAAGAATGAGGCATCAGGATTGGAGGACAACCCATTAACAACCTGCATTATGCAGACAACGCCATCTTATTTGTTGGAAATGAAGGAGATTTGAGGCATTTACTGATGAAGATCAAGGACCACAGCCTTCAGTATGGATTGCACCTGAACATAAGGAAAACAAAAATCCTCACAACTGAACCACTAAGCAACATTATCATAAATGAAGAAAGGACTGAAGTTGTCAATAGTTTCCTTTCATTTGGGTCCACAACCAATGCCCTTGGAAGCATTAGTCAAGAAATCAAAAGATGAATTGCACTGGGAAAATCTGCTGCAAAGGACCTCTTCAAAGTTTTCAAAAGTAAGGATGTCACCTTGAAGAATAAAGCGTGCCTGACCCAAACTGTGGTATTTTCAATCGCATCATATGCCTGCAAAAGCTGGACTATGAACAAAGAAGACAGAAGAAGAATTGATGCCTTTGAATTGTGGTGTTAGAAAAGAATGTTGAATGTATAATGGATCACCAAAAGAACAAATGGATCTGTTCTGGAAGAAGTACAACCGGAGTGCTCCTTGGAAGCAGAGACGGCAAGACTGCATCATACATACTTTGGATATGTTGTCAGGAAAGATCAGTTCCTGGAGAAGGACATCATGCTTGGTAGAGTGGAGGGTCAGTGAAAAAGTGGAAGACCCTTGATGAGATGGATCGACATAGTGGCCACAACAATGGGCTTATGTGTAAAAACAATTGTGAACATGGCGCAAGACAGGGCGGTGTTTCGTTCTCTTGTGTATAGGGTTGCTGTGAGTTGGAAGCGACTTGATGGCACCTAACAACAACAACAATAGTATCTGGATCTAGAAGTGATCATCTATGTATATGTGTTGCTGTTTACTGCTGTTAAGTTGGCCCTTGGCTCATGACAACCCAGTGCACAAAGAAATAGGAATGCTGCTTGGTTCTGTATCATCCCTGGTTGGTTTTGGATCAGATCGTTGTGATCCACAAGGATTTCATTGGCTGATTTCTGGATGGAGAGTGCCAGGCTCTTTTTCATAGTCAATCTTAGCTGGAAACTGCACTGGAAATTTTTTCAACATCATAACGATGTGAAAGGCTTCACTGACAAAAGGGTGGTGGCTGCACCACTGAACCACTAACGTGGTGTGTGTGTGTGTGTGTGTGTGTGTGTCTACACATAGACATTCTATGTGGTGACTGTTACACTGACATATTCCATTAATTTTCTTTTCAGATTCTGTAGGATTTTTTATGCACACAATCATGTTGTGAGCAAATAAAGAAAATTTTCCTTGTTTCCAATGTGCATATTTTTATTTTTCTTGTCTCATTGAATTGGTTATGATCTTGAGGGCTATATTGCATGCGGGTGTTGAGAGGAGATACTCTTGCTTTATTTCTGATCTTAGGGTAAAGTATTAAGTCTTTCACCACTAAATGTGATATCAGTTGTAGGTTTTTTTCTTAACACTCTATCAACATGATAGAATTTCTTCTAGTTTACTGACAATTTTAAACATGATTGTGTACCAGATTTTGCCAAATATATGTTGTTCAGCTATTGAGATGATCATATCATTTTTCTCCTTGATGCTTTAGTTTGGTAATTAAATGGATTAATTTCAAATGTGAAACAAAAACACTGTGTTATTTTGATGAACACCAATTTGTTACCATGTATTAGCCATTTGCAGTGGTTAGTCTAGTTAGATCATTTTAGTTCTATTAGTTTGTTGTTGTTCTTCCAGAGAATCAGTTTTGATTTTTTATTTTATCTATAATTCCTCAGTTATCCATTGGTTTTATATATGATCAATATTTCTTCTCGTATTTGTTTATTTTGGGCATTAACATACTATTTTGTGGAGTTGTAAATCACTGACATTGGACTCTTCTTTTTCAATAGAAGTACTTAAATTCATAAATTCCCTCATGAACTGTTTTAGTTACATCACGCATTTCAATGTATTTTTATTTGTATTTAAAGCAGATTACTCTCTGATCTATCTTTTGATTTCTTCCTTGATCCCTGGCATTTTCAAATTTTAAAATTGATCTCTAATTTAGTTATATTATGGTCAGAATAGATATTCTATATATTTAAATCCTTTTAGGTATACTGAGGTTTGCTTTCTTGGTTTGAGTGTTCTATAATTGTTAAGTATTTCAAGTGATTGATTGGGCTGTTCTATCAATTTATTAAGGTGTTGAAATGTCTACTATGATTGTGGATTTTACTCTTTTTCTTTTCAATTCTTTCAACATTTGCTTTATGCATTTTAAAACTGATATTTGGAACATACTTATTTAGGATTTCTATGTCTTCTTCATTTCTTGACACACAACTTTGAAATATCTGTTCTTATTTCTGGTAAGATTCCTTTTCCTGAAGTTTACTTTCATAATATTAGTATGGATCCCTCAGTTTTCTTTTGATTAGCGTGTGCATGGTTTTGCTTTTTCTATCATTTTAGTTTTAACCTGTGTCTTTATATTTTAATTGGAAAGATTAGACAATTTATTTATATGGACTCATCACAGTAGTTGAGTTTTTATTTCCCTTTGTATCTTACATGTTTTATTTTTCTCTCTGCTTCCATTTGAATTACTGGGAGCTATTTTTCATGTTTGTTTAGCTACATTTTTGGATTATCAGCTAGATATCTATTTCGTTTTGTTTAGAATATGCATTATTTACCTTGTTATAGTCTACTGTCAAATAACTTTAATAATCTTAGAGCAGATACTGCCACTTCCTCTCATCCATAAGTGTTATCATAACATTCTTTGCAGATGTTGTAAATGTCACAATATAATTTTTTTTATTTAACATGACTGAGTGAAAATGTACGTTCCCGTATAAATTTACATGCCCACCTATATGCAGCTTCCACTGTTCTCCCTGTCCAGTGACAGCACACTATTCCTCTCTGCTCCATACATGTCTCATCCTCCCAACAGCCTCCTTTCTCCTCCTCTCCATCTACTCTCCTTCCTCCAACCAGAGGTCAGAAGGATGATATCCTATGGATGTATAGAACCATAAAGTGCAACCAATATATGGTCACTCTGCATTGCTAAGTCCAATCCATTCGTGTCTAAAGAGTGGGCCTTCGTTAGAATTTATGGGTAAGGGCAGCATCAGGGCCGGGGGCCATGCTCTCAGGGGAATCCCGAAACCGCTGGACCATCAGTTGAGGTCTTTTAGTGGAGATCTCAGGATGCACCCCTTTTTATTCTTGTGTTGCCAGTGAGACTCCTCTCTGTGCACTCCATTGTGGCTGTCACTGGTGGTGGCCGGGCACCATCCGGTTCTTCCAGTCCCAAGTCGATGAAGGCACCCACTCTTGTAGGTCTCTCTGTCTTCTAGGTTGTCTTTACCACATCACAATATAATTTTATTATTTTTCTTTGAATAAAAATTTGTCTCTTAAACTTTTGAAAGGACAGAGGTACCTGTTATACTTAATTATATATTTACCATTTTGGAATTCTTGGATGTCTTGTGCATAATCTACTTCATCTAGTTTCAATTTCAGCCTGAAGAACTGCCTCTAACATTCCTTTAATGGACATATATGAAATATTTTATGAAGTTTGCTTTTTCTTAAAATATGGCTTTTTTTGTTTGGAAGATATTTTTGACAGATCTAGAATTCTAGTTTTACAGTTTATTTTTATTTCAGTACTTAAAAAGTGAAGAAGAAATGGTCATTTTCATTGTCTTTTGAATTGTATTGCTTTTGATGTTTGAGGTCACTGTCATTTTTGTTCCCACACTGTACATAACATGTCTTTTTTCCTTGATTGCATTTATTATTTTCTCCTTATAACTGATTTTCAGCAATTTAATCATGATATACTCTGAGTGTTTTTCTTTGTATTTTTCTTGACTGTGGTTTATTGAGCTGCTGAGAAGTGAAGTCTTGTGATTTTCATCAAAATTGGAAAAAAATTGATCATTATTTCTTCAAATATTATTTTGCCCCAATACTCTGCTAGTTGCTAGATTAGTTCAAAATGCCATTGAATATGACAAACATAAAATATATATAATATGTTGTTTTTAAGAACTGTAATGGAAGTTTGCATTCTCCACTGCAGGAAAGCAGAAAATAAAAATAGAAGAAAGAGTAAACTCTTATGCACTGAGGGAGACTGGTCGGAGAAGCATGGTGGACGTCTGAGCTGGGTATTCAAGAATAAATAATGTATTAAATGGAAAAGAGAGAAAGAGATATTTTATGTACACAAACATTTGAGAAAGCTTAGAGCCTAAAATGAGCCTTTTTTTTTTTAAGGGAATGATGAACTATTTGATATCGTAGGAGTTAGAGTATAAGGACTTATGAAAGAAACATTAAAAAAAAGTGTGTTGGCTTCAGATTGGGGAGTTCTTTAAGTACCATGCTAGCAAGTTTGGATTTTGATGTAAAGGTAGTATATCATGCTTCCCTTTTATGGTGATTTATTTAACAAGGAACACAGATGGTGATTTATTTAACAAGGAACACAGGGACTCATGACTCAAACCAGTAAGTGATAGTGGCATTGGAAACAATTCTGACACTGACGCAGTCACAGAATTTCATTCTTGGTCCCAATTACCCAAATCTGTCTCAATTTTATGTAAAAAAATAATACCCATTTGGCTGTCATTCACATGACTTGTAGTCTCCCAAGTGAGAACTATGACAGATAAACTGAAGAAATACCTTAGTCTTACATGGAATAGAGTTTTGTTCTAAGTTTTTGAGTTTGGAGTTTACACTGTTGGTGACTCTTTTTAGTCCAGTAATTTAAATGATTGAGGTAGCAAGGAAATAACTGAACTTGACATAGATTCTGGTCAAAGAATTAACCAGGAAAATATTAGATTTCTCAAATTAAGAATCTAGTCTTTACTCCTTTAAAACAGATAATTTAAAAGAGGATAAAAAATCTTGAAAATTAATGGTAATTTTGAAATAGAATATTTTGTCAAAATCAAATTCATCTCATTAAATGCTTGAGAAGAATGCAACGAGTAAATGAGGTATGAATAACTGTAAGACGGGACAATTACCACCTCAGAAACAATATATTTGTAAAGTTAATTCCTCTTGAACATGAACAATCCCCTTACACTTGACCCCTTTCTATTGCCTCTTCCATGCCTGAACTCTCCTTGAACTTTGGAGATCCATCTTGAGAGTATGATACAGCCATCTCTTTTGCATCTGGTTATTTTAGCTCCAATTTGCAGCCCTAAAATGGCAATTATGGTGATATATTGCTCAAGTCACCCGACGTGGATTAGTATCGGGATCAGCACATTTATGCACAGAAGTAGTGAATGGAGACTGCAGCTATGATTTTAAATGACTTGATTAATTCTGAAACAACATTTCAGAGTCCATTAGGTCCAGCAGGTGTTGGGGTACAGACTGTGCTTTTTCCCTAAGCAGCGTATTCAATTAAAGTGCCAAAATATTTTGGATTTGTACATTATCTTTCCCAGAATACTTTCCTTTCTCTTTGCTAAATTCCCTTAACACCTATCACTTGTCATCAGAGAGATCCTCTCCCTGCTCTGCCTCTACTCGAGTTCCCTGTGCCAGTTGCTGATGGCCAGCACTGTTGGAGCAACTTGAACAATGTGTTGTTTTTGTTTGAAAGACCTTTATATGACAGAACTCCAAGTACTGCACTGCTAAAAGCTCCTGCTAAAACCAGCTCAGCTGTTTATCCTAAGGGTCATTTTATCAGCACCTTATGTCAAGGTTGGGACAGTGTCTGGTTAATGCCTGAATTTCCCACTTACATATACATGAAATTACATGTCTCCTGCTCTTCATCCTATCTGGATGTTACTGCTCTAATGAAAATGTGTAGGGCTCAGTTTTTCAGTTAAGAGCTTTGGTGTTTTAAATTCCTAGACTCTATGCTGATTTTCATGGATTCAAAGATTTTTTTTTCCTTTGAAGAATTCTTACAGTGGGTTGCCTATCACGTGCAGTTCTTTTCTTTACAACATAAAGAACATTTCAATTGGTCTATAGCATAACACACTGCTATAAATTTTTCTGTCATTTGCCCCCCCAACACAGTGTACCTGTCTGTGTTATAACACATATCACTATGTATTCTAGCTTTTTGTGTGGTACTATACTTGCCCTCCCTAAGAGTCACATTCAATTAATGCTGCCTTTTATTATGTTATTATGATGTAAGAATAAAAAATTGTGTAGGAATAAGAAATAGGGAACCTGAGTTTTCTGGTATCAGCTTTCTATTTATTTATTTTATACTACTGGCTGAGTAACTTTACAGAAAGTCACAAAGTCTCTCCCTGACAATTTTTTGATCTTTAAAATACAAATATAATTTGTCCTACCAATTAATGGTGTTGTTGGCACAAAATATGACAACATGTTAAAAACCATACAAACAAAAGTATTTAATGTGATGATGAAAATGACAATTGAAAGTATGTGTTTAATTTCAGGTGGGATATGCCTGGGAATAGCATCACCTATACTAAGAGAATTAATACTCATTATCAGGCTAGAGTAAACAAGTGGAATTACCCTTCTCTTCAAAGATGCAAAATTATATATCTACATATTTATTTAATAGACTTACCAATATAAATTGCCTTTGCAGAAAAAGACAAGCTGAGCAATAAAACTTGAACACTTTCTGTTTTTCTATAAAGGAACATAGTGTAAAAATAGAATATAGATTATTTTAATGTTGAAAACTTAGAAGTCATTTTAGGTTGAACATACCTAATGTTGCTCTTTATTGGCTTTCAAGTCAGTAGAATTTGAAAAGATGGTTCATGTTAGTTTTTAATGTGTGAGTTTAAAAATTAAGACTTTCCTGTTTCTTTCTCTTTGCAAGTTTTATAACAACTGAGAGATAGGACATACGCATCAGACAAAGAAACCGCATTACTTATAAAAGCTGAATTAGTGATCACTGCTTTAGATTTATTTTCAGTAAGCACCTGCTAACACATCTTCTGATTTGAGCTTACAGCCTCTTCCCAGTACTACTGGCTTCGTCTTGCAGAGGTAGAATTCAACCTGCTAAGCTCATCATGTCGAGATCCTGAAACTGATTAGACCCCAAGTGACCTGGTTTTGAGTTCCAGAGACTGAGCTAGCAAGTCATCTCTCTTAAGCCGCAGCAAGCCAGGCTTCCACTCCCCGAGACACGCAATATTCTTGGAGGCAAAGTTTTATTAAGGAAGGTTTTCCTAAGTGAAACTATGTTCCAAAGAGGAGCGAGTCAGTCTCCTTGAGTGGAGAAAGACTCTGTACAGATTCTGGGGGTCCCTTTTATTGACAAAAAGCAGGGAGCAGTGTCATAGGTGGGAGGGGAGGTAGTGACTTGGTTCCGGTTCTGGTTCTGAGCCATACATTAGCAACTGTATGATGGGTCCTCTCCTGGAGAGTAGGATAATGATGTGGAGAGAAGATAGAAGTAAGGGCTCGGTCACCTCTAGGTTGTCCCTCTGCACCTGTGGTCATGTCCCAGATAGCCAGAAGAATGTAGATGTGTCTTATTACAACTATCAGGAAGGAACTCTTTTATCTGTGTTTACCCTTCTCAATCCTCAAGCTGTGGCAACCAGATTCCTCAGTTAATCTTGTCATTTTTAACGTCAGGAAGAAACTATCTTATCCGTGATTATCCTTCCGAAGCTTCAGGCAGTGGTGAACAGGTTTCCTTGCTTACCTCCTCCATCAAGTGGGAGAATAGATCCAACAGCTTGCATCCTGAAGTGAGGCTACCTTTGAGAGAGGAACACAGAAGATGCTGAACCAATTCCATTCAGTCGCTTCTTCCAAATTCACCAATTGTATTAGTCAGTCTTTCCGCGAGAGGGATGAAACAGAGAGACTGAAATACTCTCTCTATGCTCCTCATCCAAGCTTGGGGAGTACAGTGGAAATTACACCGCCTAATGTAAATGTGAGGAGTAGAATAAGGGTGTTCAATACATCACCATCATCAAACCCACTGAGCAAACTTTTCCACCACTGTGGAAACTTTTGCTGTATCACTGAAGGTAGCCAATGCCTGCAGAACTCTCTGAGGAAGAAAGCAAAGAACATGCCTTTCTAATCCTCCTCTTTTCCTTATAAAATTCGGTGAAGGCTTTGATCTTGTTTAAAAAAAAAAAAGAGACAGAGAGAGAGGGAAATCATTCACTTAACATAGCATCGTTTATCTTTCATTTAGGAAGTTGGACTTCTAAAGTCTTTTTCTATTGAAAATATTTAGTGATTCAGTGATATATTCCTCAGCTAGGAAAATCATAAAGTTGTTCTGAAATTGAATTCATTCTTTTCAATCAGGCTTTCATACTAGAAACCATGGTTGTTGATATTAAAAAGTAGGTGATTAGGTACTTCAAGTTTCTTAATAGAAGTCAATAGTAAATTGAGTAATCAATATTGAAATCAATGAAAAGTGTCAAAAGAATATCTCACTGTGTGGTCTTTTGTAAGTTTTATCATTGTGGCCTTGTTTTACTTTTGCAGACAGCACTATTAAAGCCCAAGCCATTGCCATGGAGTTAATCCTGACTCATGGTGCCTGGCATGGATTGAACTGTATCCCCCCAAAATGCATGCATTCATTTGACTCCCCAGGAGTCCCACTAGGGTGCTGTTCCTCCTCTGTGTTGTGAATCCTGCCTCTGTGATACTGGTGATGGAGAATGGGCCGCAGCTGCTGTGGTGAGGCAGGACTCCAGCTACAAGCACTGGGGATACGAGGGGCAGAAGCGAGCAGAGGAGGTTGTGGATCTTGTACCATCAAGAGAGCAGTGCTGACAGCAGAGCACATCCTTTGGATCTGAGGTTCCTGTGCCGAGATGCCTTCCTTGAATTTAAACTTAGCCTGCTAGACTGTGATAAGTTCTCTTATTGAGTGGACTTGTAACTTGTTATTGGATTTGTGGCTTACCGGCCTGTGACAATAAAATTTCTCTTCATAAAGCCTTCCACTCATAGTATTTTTCTGTTGGAGCAGTACCAGGTGACTAAGACAGCACCCCATACAGGAGTAGAACTGCTTTAGAGGGGTTCTGAGGAGCTTCTGCTGAATTTGAACTGCTTATCTTTCAGTTAGCAGCCAAAGTTTCTTAACTACTATACCACCATGTCTGTAGACAGCGCATGGGTAGGAATAAAAAAGACTAATTGAATTTCACAAACCTTTGTTGAATATATATTATGTGCAAGGCATGTGCCAAGGGATGTGGAAGATATAAAAAGATTAAGACAGAAAGTTCCTCCCCATCACTTAGAAACTGTCCCATCCACAAGCATTTATATTCTAGTGAAAATACGCCCCAAATATGCCAATTTGGGATAACAACATAGAGTCTAAAACAGACCACAAAGTGACTAGATTCAAACTAATTGGAGGAATACTTTAATAATAAAGATGTGGGTTCCAGCTGGTGGGAGGTATATCTGAACAGATTGGACTACACAATCCCCTGAAGAATTATACAGCTGGACAATAGCTCAAAGCTCTAAGTGCCTGGAAGGGAGCCCCTGCTTTGAATGGCTCAGCCAGTCTTTGAGCTTGAATAGATTAGCATTGGTCAGAAGCTTCTCAGACCTTGGGAAAGTGTGGGAGGGAACAAGAGGATATATAATGAATATCTTATCTCTGAGCTTTAAAATGGAGACAATGGGCTTCTTATCCAAAATGAATTGAGATGACCAAACTGTTTCAAACAGGCAAGACATGCCATAACTTTAAACCTGGACATTTTAATGCCACGGGGACTTTCCATAAATGAAATTGCTTTTCAGATGAGTACATTGCCATGTCACAATTTTTTTTTAAGTTTTTTTAAACAAAATTAATTTCCCTTCATCTGCCATCTTTCTGGTTTCAACAGAGACATATGCCCTAGTGGGGCCACACTTACCTTAAAGATGACACGAGAAAAATAAATAAATGCTTGTTAGTAAAGTTTCTTGTTTGCTTCCTTACTTTAGAAACCATCTGAATTCTCAACTCATCACAAAGCTATAGAACTCTTAAGGTAAGGAATATTTTAAAATTCATCTAAGAATAATCTCTCAATTATTTCAGTAATATCTTCTCCTAAAGTATATTTCACATATGGTCTTAAGGAATTCATTACCTCCTGAAAAATCCATAGTTTGTAGACTCAGACAAAATCTATTAATTTCTACCCATTAATACTGTTTATGATCTTCAGACAAACACAAGCTAGATACACGCTTCCCATTGGTAGATACCCTTCAAATATTTGAATGTAACTCTAATTCTTAGTAGACTACTTCCGTGTGCACTTTACCCACTAGGAAGTTTCTAAATGTACAGGAGACTTGGTAGCCCATTTTCTTACCATTTATTAGTGAAATAACAGAAAAACAGCTGGCCTCTCATGCTTTATGTGGCTCTGTGTGTGTGCCTAAAGTCTTATGTCTACACTTTATGGGTCAAAGAAGGAAAATACATTTCTAAATAACTGAGACCACAATTTTTTCTGAAGAAGATGTTTTATTTTTCACTTAATTTACCTAAGTTTTATTTGTGTTTATTCATTGTACAGGGTAATTTCTCATTTGTCCATTGTTTTAATTCATCTTGGATTAGTATATGTAAGTGTTGAAATTAAAACATAAGTTACTATCCAGAAACGACCATTCAGTACATTTTTAAGGAACCCAAACTTTGGATTATTTTGACTCTTATCACTCTAAATTCTATGTGCCTGTGAGTTTCAAAACATAGGGTTATCCAGGCAACCTTTAAAAAAATGATTCCCTTAGAGTCTAGTTTGAAGAGAAAAGAATATAAAATACAGTAAGTGGGTGAATTATAGAGGAGAATTATATATAGTAATGTGGGAGGGGGCAAAGGTGGAGCATGGACTCACAGGAGGGCCATGAATAAGGAGGTGATGGGTGAGGAGCTGCATCTTAGATAACCATCTTTTATTAGAATTTTGGTGGCTCACATTTTCCACAAACACTAGTGACTTGTTAACCTGTTTTGTCTGAAAAAATGGGTAATCAATTTTTCACTCCTTCCCAAAGACTAGAGA
This sequence comes from Heterohyrax brucei, assembly GCA_028571685.1. Lineage (NCBI taxonomy): Eukaryota > Metazoa > Chordata > Mammalia > Hyracoidea > Procaviidae > Heterohyrax > Heterohyrax brucei. The sequence goes on along the minus strand of CM053143.1, from coordinate 111,932,521 downwards.
CCAAGGAGACTTCATGGGTAGATGCATGACAGAGGACCCTCTTTTCAAATCCTTACCCAATTGCTTTGAAACCTGCCCCACCCCACTTCTTCCCAACTGCCAGCCCTTTGAGACACCAGCCTGACACTGGTTGTGTCGGCAGTGAATGAGGAGGAGTGGCCACACCCCATTCCCTGTCACTGACCTGAAAAATTCCATTGAAATATTTCCTCTGAATAGGAGTCTGATCGCTGACACACGGCAGTCTTTGTTCACATTTCTTCCTTGTCTCCTCACAGCATTAGTGGATTTTAGCTCCAGAAGCTCAAGAAAACCTGCAAAACAGGACAAAGGGATATATGAATCCCTAGTTTATTAACACTGCAAATTCCATTTCCTTAGGATTGCCTTTTTTTTTTTTTTCCTGACTAGCAGCAAAAAGACAGTTAAAGGGACTTTTGGTGACATTCCCTTTGTTTAATGGAGCTTGGAGTTATGGGCAAGTGCCTTGAACTGCTGTTATTATCTGCATGAGTGAATAAGGGCTGTGGGTCCAGATCTGTGCAAAGAGTTTTATTGCAAATAGGCACATTGATCATTCATAATCAGACCTACCAGGTCAGCAGTGCCGTGGCTCCAGCAAGCCCAGAAAAAGCTGACCAAGGGAGCAGTAGTGCTCATAGGTTAGTATAATATTCAAGCAGAAAAAGATCTTTCTTTTCTTGTCAACTTATCTCTTTGTCTTCTTCTGACAGAGTGGGAGCGAGAACCAAAACCCATCTGAACCATAGTCCATGTAACTAATCACAGAGTTACTCCATGCTCATTCAGGGTTCTATGTGAGAGATACATTTCTCCCGTGGAAGGTTTTGTACTGTACATTTCACCTTTCATACTCCTTAGGGTAATGCTGAGCTGTTCTACTCTGCAAACATTGCTTCCTGATTCCCAACCTTCGCTCACATTAGGCATCACCTTCAGGAGACAGTGTTTAAAAGAGATCAAGATTGAAATCTTCAGAGTGAATGTCAAACCAAATGCTTCTTTTGTTTCATTATTTGGCTAGTAACTTCTGAGATGTATTTTTTAATACGTCAATATCCCATTTAAAATTCAATTGTGTGTAAGTTATTGTATGTGTGAAAGTGTGATGAACCCATTGCTGTCATGATCAAACAGAGGCAGTGATATCACGGCAATGTCTTTGTGTATTGGATCTTTGGCTCAGTAACAGGGGAAAAGGTGACTGCCTCCTCCTAAGTTACAAATTTGGAGAAACCAGAAATAGACACATTTCAGCTGTCATGTCCCTCAGTTCTGCTCAAAATAGTAAAGATAAGGAGATATTTATCAATAATGGACACAATAGTTATGCAGGGGTGTAAAATTTGAGCAGGATCTGAAATCAAAAGGAGAAATGAATAGTGTATTCTGATAATGCCAGAAACTTAACATGATGTCCTGTGTTCACACATAAAAATGATATTGCTAGCCTTTTGAGAATGGGGTGTGCTTTTTTTTTGAGTTATTTTTCTATTGGTAATGAATTTGCAATGATATACCCATAAACTATCACTCAGTTGACCTTGTGACCAATGACAAGCATATGTCAGATGGCTGGCCAGGGTGAGGGTTGACTGAGTCATATGAATGATGATCCTATGAGCTTGTTAGTGTGATCTCCTAATCAGCTATGCTGAATGAGCACAGAGTTAAGAAGGAAAATGTGACCATTCTGATAATCACTTCTTCGGAGATTTAAATCAGATAATCATTGGAATTCAACTCAGGTCATGATTCTTCCCCCATGGATTCTTATTCTAAAACAGCCAAGTGTTATGTACAAGTGTGAATGCAAGTGTTTCTAGATTTTTTTTCCCTCAGATTGTCAAATACATTCAAGATCATCCTAACAGGCTTTGTATTAATCTGTGCTTAGTAGAATACTTAGTCAATGTTCAAGATACTGGTAGATGTACTTAAATTATAAATTGGAAGAAGTTATAAAATTTTAGAAACAAAAGGGCATTTATAGTTTAAGCCCCCATTTCGTATCTCAGTTATCTTGGGGCCCAGGAAATTAAATATCTGTCCTGAAGTTGCTTGGCTGGAGAGTCAGAAGCTTTAATCTCACAGATACTAATTTCTAGCTCAGTGTTGTTTACCTTATGCTTTGTAATAATTTGCATTCCTTAGCTGTTCATTCATCAGTATTCATTTATGGTGCCAAAAAAACTTGAAGAACACAAACATTCCTGTAGCCATAGAAATTTTGTATAGTTTTTAAATTCTCTTCTGTATGAATGTTTAACGTTTTATTTGGAAATCTGTTCATACTTACAGCAAAGTTGCAAAATTAGGACAAAAAGGTCTCATATACATTTTAAGTATCTTCCCCAATTATGACCATTTTATCATATATTTTTTTGTGTTATATATTCTGTTATTTATTTGTGAACCACTTGAAATTCTTGCAAATATTGGCCCTTGATATTTTAGTGCATGCTTCCCGGAAACAACACTTTTCTAACATACTTAGAGTATAACCATCAGAATCAGGAGATTAGCATTGATACATTCCACTGTCTAATCCATAGCCTCATTCAGATTTTACCTTTTGTTCCAATTGTAACTTCTGGAGGTGTAGTATTGAATTCAAAATCATGTGTTTCATTTCATGTGTGGCATCTCTTGACTGTCCTTCACTCTGGAACAATTCCTCCGTCTTTCCTTGTCTTTCATGACTGTTTTAGTCAGCTAGTGCCACTCTAACAGAAATACCACACAGTGGATGGCTTTAACAAAGGAAAGGTTATTCTTACACAGTCCAGTAGCTACAAGTTCAAATTCAGGATGTCCGCTCCAGGGGAAGGCTTTTCCGCTTATCAGCTCTGGAGGAAAGTCTGGTATTGCATCAGTCTTTGTCCAGGGAGCATCTTGGTGCAGAAACCTCAGGTCTGAAGGATGCGCTCTTTTCCCGGTGTGGCTTCCCAATTCTCAGCATGCTTCCCTTTCCTTTTATCTCTTGCAGGATGGAAGGATTAAGGGTGGGGAAGCCATACTCCAGGGAAACTCCCTTTATGGTAGAGCAGGGAGGTGATCTTGTGAAGGGATTTACAGTCCCACCCTAATCCTATAACATACAGCATAGGAAAATCACAAAATGGAGGACAATCATAGAATACAGAGAATCACGACCCAGGCACATGGCTATACCTATTTTTTAGGGGGACACAGTTCAATCCATGACAATGACCTTGACAGATTTAAATAATATTGCACCAAAAAAACCCCAAGAAAATCCCACAGAACCATTGCTACTGAGTCAATTCTGACTCATAGTTATCATATAGGACAAACTAGAGCTGCTCCATAGTGTTTCCAAAGAGCAGCTAGTGGATTTGAGCTGTTAACCAGAACTCCTAACCACTATGCCACCAGCTCTCCAGGCAAGTTATTTTAAGAATGTCCCCTAATTAGAGTTTATCTGAAGTTTTCTCATGATTAAAACTTATGTGTATTTGGCAGGAACACTACCAAAATGATACCTGATGCATTGACTTTTATAATGATGAAATATACCTGTCTATGTCTAAAAAGCCACCACTCATCTGTCAGTTTATCCTAATGTCATTGCTTGTATGTTGCTGTGATGCTAGAAGCCGTGTCACTGGTATTTAGAATACCAGGAGGGTCAACCTTGGTAGACAGATTTCAGTGGGGCTTTCAGACACAGATAGGCTAGGAAGAAAGACCTGGTGACCTACTTCTGAAACAACTGGGCAGTGAAAATGTTATGAATGGCAGTGGAACATTATCTGATATAGTGCCAGAGATGCGCACCCTCAGGGTAGAAAGCACTCACAACATGACTGGGGTGGAGTTGTCTCCTCAGTGTAGCGTGGACTTTAATGGTCTTCATGACATGGACGCAGTTAAACTTATGGGACTTTGATGTGCTGATGTGAGAAAATAGCTACAATCAGCCAATAATAATCAGAACATGAAATCCACAAAGTATGAAAATTTGAAGTTGTCAAAAATGAAGTCTATGGAGATTGATATCTTAGGCATTAATTAGTTGAAATAAACTGGTATTGGCTCTTCTCGGCTGGACAGTCATATAGTCTACTATGCCAGGAATGATGAATTGAAGAGGAACAATTTTACTAAAAAAATAACATTTCAAGATCCATCATGAAGCATAACACTTTAGTGATAGGATAATATCCGTATTCTCACAATGATGATTGCCAATTTTTCTGTCAGTTTATCATACAGTGGGGGCTTGCATGTTGCTGTGATGCTGAAAACTATGCCACTAATATTCAGATACCAGTAGGGTCACTCATGGTGGACAGGGTTCAGCTGAGTTTCTAGGCTAAGACAAATGAGGGAGAAGGACCCAGCAGCCAACCTCTGAAAAGAATTAGCTAGTGAAAAACCTTATGAATAGCAGTGGAACACTGTCAGATACAGTCCCAGAAGATCAGCCCCCCAGGTTGGAAGGCCCTCAAAAGATGACTGGGGGAGACCTGCCTCCAAGCAGAGTCAACCTCAGTGATGTGGATAGAGTCAAGCTTTCAGAACCTTCATTACTGATGTGGAATGACTCAAAATGAGAAGAAACAACTGCAAACATCCATTAACACTTGGAACACAGACTGTATGAAGTATGAATCTAGGAAAACTGGAAATCATCAAAAGTGAAATGGAAGGAATAAACACCAATATCCTAGGTGTTAGTGAAATGAAATGGACTGCTACAGGCTATTTTGAATCAGACAATCATAAGGTCTACTATGCCAGGAATGACAACTTGAAGTGGAATGGTATATTCATCATCAAAGAGAACATTTCAAGGTCGATCCTGAAGTATAGTGTTGTCAGTGATAGGATAATGTTCATACACCTACAAGGAAGGCCAAAGATGAAAAAAATGAAGATTTTTTAAATCAGCTTCTGCATTCTGAAATTGATTGAATATGCAATCAGGATGCATCGATCACTACTGGTAATTGGAATGCAAAATTTGGAAACAAGAAGAATCAGTAGTTGAAAAATATGGCCATGGTGATAGAAATGATGCTGGAGATTGTGTGAGATAATTTTGCAAGACCAATGACTTCTTCATTGCAAATATCTTTTTTCATCAATATAAACAGTAGCTATACACATGGACTTCACGAGATGGAATACACAGGAATCAAGTCAACTATATCTGTGGAAAGAAACAATGGAAAAGCTCAATGTCATCAGTCAGAACAAGACCAGGTGCTGACTATGGAACAGACTATCAATTACTCACATGCAAGTCCAAAGTGAAACTGAAGAAAATTAGAACAAGTCCACGAGAGCCGAAGTACAACCTTCAGTAAATAAATTTAGAGATGATCTCAAGAATAAATTTGACGCATTGAACCCTAATGACCAAAGACCAGATGAGTTATGGAATAACATCAAAGACATCATATATGACGAAAGCAAGAGGTCATTAAAAAGACTGGAAAGAAAGACCAAACTGGATGTTAGAAGAGACTTTTAAACTTGCTCTTGAGCATCGGGTATCTAAAGCAGAAGGAAGAAATGATGACGTAAAAGAACTAAACAGAAAATTTCAAAGGCTGGTTAGAGAAGACAAAGTGAAGTATTGCAGTGAATCATGCAAAGAGCTGGAAATAGAAAACCAAAAGGGAATAAGATGCTCTGCATTTCTCAAGCTGAAGAACTGAAGAAAAAATTCAAGCCTTGTGTTGCAATAGTGAAAGATTCTATAGGGAAAATATTAAATGACTTATGAAGCATCAGAAAAAGAAAGAAGGAATACACAGAATGATTATATCAAAAAGAATTGATTGACAACCATTTCAAGAGGTAGCATATGATCAGGAACTGATGGTAATGAAGAAGTCAAAGCTGTATTGAAGGCAATGGTGAAGAACAAGGCTCCAGGAATTGATGGAATATCAGCTGAGGTGTTTTGGCAAATGAATGCAGTACTGGAAGTGCTCACTCATCAATGCCAAAAAGTTTGGAAGACAGCTACCTGGCCAACTGGCTGGAAGAGATCCATATTTATGCCTATTCCCAAGAAAGGTGATCCAACAAAATGTGGAAACTATTGAACAGTATCATTAATATTACACAACAGTAAAATTTTGCCAAAGATCATTCAAAAGCAACTGAAGCAGTATACTGACAGGGAAATGCCAGAAATTCAAAGTGGATTCAGAAGAGGATGTGGAATCAGGGATGTCATTGCTGATGTCAGATGAACCTTGGCTGAAAGCAGAGAATACCAGAAAGATGTTTACCTGTGTTTTCTTGACTATGTAAAAGCATTCGATTGCGTAGATCACAATTATGGGTCATATTGCAAGAATGGAATTGCAGAACACTAAATTACGCTTACGAGGAATCTGTACATGGATCAAGAGGCAGTTGTGCTAATGGAACAAAGGGACACTGTTTAGTTTAAAGTCAAGAAAAGTGTACATCAGGGTTGTATCCTTTCACCATATCTTTTCAATCTGTATTCTGAGGAAATAGTTCCAGTAGGTGGACTATATGAAGAAGAATGAGGCATCAGAATTGGAGGAAGGCTCATTAACAACCTGCATCTTGTGGATGACACGACCTTGCTTGCTGAAAGTGAAGAGGGCTGATGAAGATCAAAGACCACAGCCTTCAGTGTGAATTACATCTCAACAGCAAGAAAACAAATATCCCTCACAACTGGACCAGTAAGCAGTATCATGATAAGTGGAAAAAAGGTTGAAGTTGTCAAGGATTTCATTTTACTTCTTTCCACAATAAATGCCCATGGAAGCAGCAGTCAAGAAATCAAAAGACACATTGCATTGGGCAAATCTGCTGCAAAAGACCTCTTTAAAGTGTTGAAAAGTAAAGGTGTCGCCTTGAAGACTAAGGTGCACCTGAACCAAGTCCTGATATTCTCCATTGGGTCATAGGCACACTAAGGCTGTACAATGAGTAAGGAAGACAGAGAAAAAAATCAATGTCTTTAAATTATAGTGTTGGAGGGGAATATTGAATATATCGTATACTGCCAAAAGAACAAACAGACCCTCAGAAAGATGGATTGATATAGTGGCTGCAACAATGGGCTTAAGCACAACAATGCCTGTGAACCTGCTGCAGGACTGGGCAGTGTTTTGTTCTGGTATGCATCAGGTCACTTTGAAATGGTACTGACATGACAGCACCTAACAACAACAACAACAAGGTTGTTCAGTTAGTATAACTATTCTGCAGTCTGAAATTGACCAGGCATGCTATCAAGCTATATTGATAATTACCGGTGATTGGAATGTGACAATTGGAAACAGGAAGAATCTGTAGTTGGAAATATAGTCTTTGTGACAGAAACAATGCTGGAAACGGCATGATGGAATTTCTCAAGATTGATGACTTCATTGCAAATACCTTTTTTTCACCAACATCGACAGTGACTACACATGTGAAACTTACCAGGTGGAATATACAGGAATCAAACCAACAACCTCTTTGGAAATGGATAATAAACCAAACCCACTACTGCTGAGTTAATTCCAACTCATAGTGACCCTATAGGTCACAGTAGAACTGCTCTCCAAGTGTCCAAGGAGCTCCTGGCAGATCCGAAGACATAGCACTTACCCACTACACCACCAGAGTTCCCAAAGAGGTGATAGAGAAACTCAGTAAGTTTTCTCTCCCTACCGTACACTAGATAAGGAATACCCTATCAATTTCATGATTCAACTTGAGAAGTGGTCCTTGCCCGATCAGAGCCATGTTCAGGGAATCTTGGGACAATATCATCTTAGGCAGACCTCCGGGAGACACAGTATCCCGCCTTTTATTACCTCTGATTTGTATACTGAAAAAAATCTATACTCTGGGACACAGAGAAGATCCACTTAAAATGTATGAACTGTTTACCATGATTTTTTATATTGTTTTGACCCTACTTGGGCAGATTGCCAGTCTCTTTTCAATACTTGATTGACTCCTAAGGCAAAATGAATGGTGTTTGAAAAAGCCAAGGAAGAACTAGGACTGACATGATGCCCAGCCAGGTAACCTGATGGTGCACTGGGCTATCCTTGTCTAGAATCCTCGTTGAAAGCAAACAATGCCAACAAGTATGGTATGCTCATTAAATATTGGGACTGTTTACTTGTGGGGCTGAAGAATGGGGTCCCAGAGCAATAGAATCTAAATGAATTTTATGAAGTCAAACAGAAATGAGTTGAGGACCCTTCCACCTTCTTGGAAAGAATCTTCTCTATCTTCAGACAGTATATGGACTTTAATCCAGAAAAGCCTGAAAATACCAGGATGATAAATGTTATCAGTATTAGACAAAGTGTCCCAGATATGAAGAAGAAACTTCAGCAAATAGAAGGAAGCATTACTACCAGTATTGAGTATATACTTGAACCGGCTTTTTGAGTTTATAACAACAAAGAAAAGGTACAAGATGCCAAAGAAGATCAAAAGGCCAAAAGGCAGGTGACCTCATTGGCCACAGACCTACAGGGAAGCCCTCACATCAGAGAAAAGAAAGACCTGTGTGATGGTTAACATTGTGTGTCAACTTGCCTGGATCACAATTCTGTGTTTTGGCACTTGTATAATGTTGTGGTCACTCCCGTGATGGAATGTGTTGTGGTTATTGGCAGGGAAGTGGCCTGTGATATTTCAGTGCCCCCTCAGCCTTCATTTCTTTGCCTTCTGCCTGCCACCTACTTCTTGCCTGCTCACCTTGCTGAAGTTTTGGCTTGTTGTGAATCCAGTAGTTGCTGACATCTAGTTCTTGGGACGTGAGCTAGCAGCTTATCTGTTGATCTTGAGATTCTTCAGTTTTCACAGCCTGCAAGTAAGAGGCCTGTTCCCTATGTTGAAAAGAGATATAAGTGACTCCATTTTGAGCCTCAGACTCCATTTTATTGAGGAAGGTGCAGTGAAAATTCAGGGTACTAAAGTAGAAGGTCCCAAGAAGCAACTTAGCAGAAAATAACAGGAAATACCACAGAGTGATCTCACCTTTAAAACATCTGTCACAAGACAGAGCCTGGAGACAGCCTTGAAGCCTGGAGACAGCCTTGCAGATAACCCCTAGACCCTTGACCACAATCTACAAAAACATCCACTGACGACTATATTTTACAGCCTACAAAAATTCCAGGTGGCCTCAACCCATCAATGCAAAGGACAGCTCTTCCTCCCTGCTTTTTGGTTTCATAGCTTAAATGCTGCGCGCTAAAGAAGCTTGGGGTCGCATCCTGCTCTGCGTAGTTTGGAGTGTGTCCCTGGTGCACCAGCCTTTTTTCCTATTGGGTACATTTTTAATAAAACTTAACTTTCAAAAAGAAACTGTGTTGCGTCTTGAAATCTGGACCCTAACACCCAACCTGCTGTCCTTAAGTTCTCCAGCCTCTGTGGCTGTATGAGGCTTGTGTTCCAATCCAAGACTTTGGATATTTCTCCCTTTACAGCTGTGAGAGCTGTTTCCTTTATAAGAATCTCTCTACATACTTATTTATATGCTTTACTGCTTTTGCTTCTCTAGAGAACCCAGGCTGAGACATTTGGTACCAGCAGTGGTTCTGGGTAAACAAAATTGCAAGGATGGATTTTCTAAAGTGGTTCACACAGATCACTAGCTTTAAAGATGTTGATGACTCTGCTTCCAGAGGTAGCAAGTACCATATTAATCCATGGGGGTGAGGTGGAGATACATATATGCAAAAGTAGATCAGGCATTGGCGGAAGGGAAGTCTCCATGTGAACACGTGTGATATCTTTCTGGTTGTTGATCCTGCTTTTGCTAGACAAACTGGTGAAAGAAAGAGAAGAGCTCAGGTCTTCAGAGTCAAAACTCAAGTGTGGGAATTATACAAAAACTCTTAACACGATCGTGGCTATCTTCAGCCCCCATAAGCTACTTATCACAACTCTGCCTAACCTTTTGTACTAGGGCACATAATATTAACATCTTGAGTCCTTTAACCTAGAAGTGACCTAAGAGTACATCCAGATCAAAGAGATAAATCACGGAAAACCATGAGAAAACAAAGGGTGCACAAAACTGCTCCCTTTCAGATAAGGAATTAAACAGATCTGAATGTCTTTAACTCTTTAACGTTACAGAGATTAACCTCCCCTAGTGCAAACTATAAATACTCTAAGAATGCTTGGTTCTGGGCTCTTGGCTGTGATGACCATTAGCCCCTTGATCCCACTTTTTCATGTCTGTCTTTTTCCTTAATCTCTTCATTGCCCCCATCTCTGACCCTGTTCATTGGGGAACTCTCAATACCCAACACTCAAGTGCCTCTTAAGAGACCTCAAATCTTCCACTTGTGGTTTCAAAGAAAACAGCGTTTTGTCTGGTAATGGAACTGATATTGCTGAAAGCCAAATCCAGACTATTACTGTAGAAGCAACTGAATTACAATGTCAGCTCAATTGCGAACTTTGAGAGGAATCTGAAGTTAAAATGAGGGCACTGATTGGGAAGAATTTGTACCCTGAAACTTGGAATGGGGACATATGGATAGGTAATTAGGCAGCTGGAGACACTGAACCACACCCATCTGAAAGATTATTTATTGTTTGTCTCCTGAACCACCCCATCTAGAAAAACCTTCAGCTAGCCACTCTCATCTAAGGACATTAGCCCTAGCCCAGCTGCCTCTACAGAGCCCTTGCCCGAGTCATTGTCTGGGGCATCACGTGAAGCAGATACTTTACAACACGATGCTGAAAGTTCTCAGTTCCACACTTCCAACTCTGGCTTCTGGATTTATAACTAGGTTTAAGTCTCAGGAGTCCCAGAAGATGATGTACAAAGTGTGACCCAGGAGGAGACAGGCTACATTCTAAAAGAACTACTTGACTTTTCTAATATGTACAAACAAAAACCTGGAGCATATGCATGGGAATGGCTATTAAAGGTGTGGGGTAATATGTGCAAGGCAAACAAAGATGAATCAGTCTGATCTATTGATATGGGTCCATCAAGCACGGGGTCTTCATTCAGTGTCTCAGCTTGAAAAGTTAGAAAGGATCTAATAGTTTGGCTGGGTTGCTGAAACATTGGTTACACAGTGGCCTTCACCAAATCAACTTGAAGTAGTAGATAGACCTTGATACAGTGTAGAAGAAAGTATCCAAAGGCTTAGCGAAATTGGTACGCTAGAGTGGATTTATCAAGTTAAACTCACACATAGAATGCCCGGAGGACTTATCTTTTATCACGTCTGTGAGGAGCAAATTTGTCAAGCCAGCTCTAGCACCCTTGAAGACTGCTGTGATTGCTGTTTTGTGTAAATCAGGTTTGACAGTGGGAACTGCCCTAACTAAATTAAGGCACCTGACTACAATGGGCTGATTGGACCCTGTGAGAGTAGGGGCCAAGTGGCTGCACTTAATTGACAAAGACAAGGTGGGTCTGGTTACAGTAATGGACAGAGGGATCAAAACAGTAATCAAAGTAGTCTGACTCCTATGGATTTATGGAGTTGGCTACTTAGTCGCAGTGTCCTTAGGAGTGAAGCATATAGGAAACCTACTAAGTATTTACTTGATCTGCACAAACTGATGAATTCTAGGTTGGGTGAACAGTAGTCTAACTTGAATCATCAGAATAGAAGTCAAAATCCCTTAATCAGTTTGCAAACTTGTGTGAGTTTGAAGACCCATAACCTCTTGAAAGAGGGGGAGGCCAGGTCCCCTTGAGGAAGGATTTCAATACCCTGCCAAACATTTCTACTGTTAATCTTTTAGCTTTCCCCAAAGGGATAGATGGCCTTTTATGAGAGTGGCTGTTCACTGGAGAAAAGGAAACAATCAGACTTTCTAAGGATCATTGGATACTGCTTCTGAACTGGTGCTAATTCCAGGAGACCCAAACCATTGCTACGGCCCACCAGTCACAGTGGGGCATATAGAGGTCAGGTTATCAATGGAGTCTTGGCTCGTGTTTGTCTCCTAGTAGGTCAAGTGGGTCCCTGAACTCTCCCTGTAGTAATTTCCCCAGTTCCAGAATGCATAATTGGAATAGATATACTCGGTAAGTGACAGAGCCCCTGCACCGGAACTCTGACAAATGGAGTGAGGGCTATTATGGTAGGACAAGCCAAGTGGAAGCCACTAGAACTGCCACTACTGAGGAAAAGAGTAAACCAAAAGCAGTACCGCATTCCTGGAGGGATTGCAGAAATTACTGCCACTCTCAAGGACTTGAAGGATTTAGGGGTCCTGATTCCCACCAAATACTCATTTAACTCCCCTGTTTGGGTTGTGCAAAAAAGCAGACAGGTGTTGGAGAATGATAGTAGATTACCACAGACTTAGCCAGGTGGTGACCGTGATTGCCACTGCTGTTCCAGATGTAGTTTTCATCAGATAACAAATGAATCTATCTGCTGGTACCTGATATGCAGCTATTGATCCGGCTAATACCTTCTCCATACATGTTCAAAGGACTACCAGAGCAGTTTGCATTCAGCTGTCAAGACTCACAATACACTTCACTTGCCTACTTCAGGGCTACATTAACTCTCCAACTTTATATCATAACTTACTCCACAGGTAACCTGATTGCCTCTCTCTTCCGTAAGATGTCATACTGGTCCATTATATTGTTGACATTATGCTGATTGGACCAATTAAGGAAGAAGTATCAGTAGTTCTAGACTTAACAGTCAAATATTTGTGCACTAGAAGGTAGCATCTTCTACCTCAGTGAAATTTCTAGGTTGTCCAAATATTCCTTCTAAGGTGAAGGAAAAGTTACTGCAGCTGGTTGCTTCTACAACTGAAAAAGGAGGCACGGTGCCTAGTGAATCTCTTCAGATTTTGGAGGCACCATATTCTTTATTTTGGTGTGGTACTCCACCCCATTTACTGCATTACTCAAAAAAACTGCTGGTTTTTAGTGAAGCCCGGAACAAGAGAAGGCTTCTGCAACAGATTCAGGCTGCTGTGCAAGCGGCTCTGCTGGTTGGGTCATACGATATAACTGATCCAACGGTGCTTGAAATGTCAGCAGCAGAGAGAGATGTTGTTTGGAGTCTTTGGCAGGCCCGTATTGGCGAATCACACCATAGATCTTTAGGATATTGGAGCAAAATATTGCAATCCTCTGCAGATAACTGTTCTCTTTTTGAAAAACAGCTTTGGTCTTGTTACTGGGCCTCAGGATAGACTGAACACTTAACCATGGGACACCAGGTCACCATGCATCCTGAGCTGTCTGTTATGAACGGGTGTTGTCGGACCCACAGAGTCGTAAGGTTGGACATACATACACCGCAGAACTCCGTCATTAAACGAAAGTGGTATGTAAGAGCTTCAGCCAGTGTGGATCCTGAAGGCACAAGTAAGTTGCTCAAGGAAGTGGCCCCAAAGCACATGGTCTCCATTCCTGTCTTAGTCATCTGGTACTGCTCTAACAGAAATACCACGAGTGGATGATTTTAGTTAAGAAAAGTTTTTTCTTACACAGTCCAGTAGGCTAGATGTCCAAATTCAGGGTGCCAGCTCCAGGGGAACACACTCTTGGCTCAGGAGGAAGGTCTTTGTGTTACATGAGTATTTGGTCCGAGAGCATCTTGGCACAGGAGCCTCAGGTCTGAACGATGCACTCAGCTGTTTTCTTGATGTCAGCAGATCCCCAGCTCTCTGCTTGGGTCCCTTTCCTTTTTATCTCCTGTAGGATAAAAGGTGGTGCAAGCCACACTCCAAGGAAACTCCATTTACATTGGAGTGTGGAGGTAACCTTAGGAAAAGTGTTACAGTCCCACCCGAATCTTCTTTAACATAATCCAGTCAGTTAACCACAGGCAGCGATTAGGATTTACAGCCCAGGAAAATAACAAAATGCAAGACAATTACAAATACTGGGAGTTGTGGCCAAAACTGTTACACATATTTTTTAGGGGGACACACTTCTTGATAACTCCTTCCAACTCATGAGGAGTTCCTTATGACCAATTCGCTGAAGAAGAGAAAACTCGTGTCTGGTTTACTGACAGTTCTGCGCAATAGGGAGGCACCACTTGAAAGAGGACAGTGGCAGCACAACAACCCCTTTGTGGGACCTCCTTGAAGGACAGTGGCGAAAAATTCTCCCAAAGGGCAGACCTTTGAGCAGTTCATCTGGTTGCTCACTTTGCTTGAAAGGAGAAATGGCCAGCCTTGTGATTGTGTACAAATTCATGGACTGTGGCCAATGACTTGGCTGGATGGTCAGGTACTTGGAAGAAACATGATTGGAAAATTGTAGTCAAGGAGGAGGTATGTGGACAGACCTCTCTGACTGTACAGTGTCATTTGCTTCCAGACTGAAGAATTTACTTTAGCTTTTCTTATAGTGTGTATCTGCTGTGAATGTTTTTGTTTGTCTGAAGATGTCCTTATTTTGCTTTTATTTCTGAAGGGTAACTTTCCTGAACACAGTATTTTCAGTGCTTTGAATATACACAGTATATTCAGTGCTTTGAATACATTATTCCAATGTCTTTGAATTCCATGTTTTCTGATGAGAAGTCAGCAGTTAGATCCCCTCCCCCCACCCCAGTTTCATTGCAATACGTAGTATTTCTCTGGTTTCTTTAAAGATTGTGTATTTAGCTTTAGTCCATGGTAGTTTGTCTTGAAGTTTTTTTTTTTTATTCATCTTGATGGGATTTGTTGATCCTCTTGGATCTGTAAATCAATGCATTTTATTGAATTTGTGAAGTTTTTCACTAATGAGTTTTTAAACATCTGTTTTGCCTCTTATTTTTTTCCGGAATTTTGATTACATGTATATTAGACTACTTCTGAGGTCGTGTTCATTTTTTCTATTAATTCTTCAGGCTGGAGAATTTCTATTGATCTATAATTCTTTATTTGGACATTTCAAAGTCTGCTGTTGAAACAATGCCAGTAATTTTATGGATTCTTCCTTAATTCCAGCTGCTCTGTCATCATTGAGATCTGTACTCTTCAAGATTTCTATGACCAAGCTGTGCACAGTTGGAGAATTTGCTCAACTAAGAAAAGCATTAGACTCAGATGTAGTCTCATCTACTTTTATCTTTCAAGAGATTTCTCTTTGCTCTCTTCCTGTGATGCTATTATTTTCTTCATACTGTCAAACATGCATTTGGACAATGTACACTCTGAATTTTAGGTTAATTTCTTTCATGGTTCCCTTACTGCTAGAAGTTCTCACTTTAAATTTCTAGCTGCTTTGCCTATACTGAACTTTATTATCTATCACATTTACCCACCATGGCTACAGTTTTTACTTATAACATTTGTTGTAACTGTGGATATCGGACAGTGCCCTTGGATCAGAAATCCACAAAAGCTCCATTCTTAAACATTTCTTAGGATTTTTTTTCCTTGTTTAAACCCTTTCTGCTTCTTGATGATTTATAATATACTGCTTTTTGATGATTTATAATATATTGAAATAATTATTTTATTTTATCCATTGTTTATAGTGTCTACGAAGGGTTTGCATGACCATGTCACTCCTTAGCTATTATCTTCCCCAACTTGTATTTCAAGTAATACTTTGCGTTGTTGTTTCTTTATTAATCCAGGACTGTCTGCTCTTCATCATCTATAGTATTTAATATTTCTTTTATGCCAAAGCCAAGTGCTGTCGAGTAGGATCTGACTCATCGGCACTTGGCTTTGGCATAAAAGAAATATATATGGCATCTATTTAATATCAGCTATTTTTTTCTGTATATAAGGAAATTTGACCGTGGATATAGACACAAATACTGTTTCCTACATGTATCCAATCTTCTTAAAAATTTGTTATTTGAACATTATGTGTCTCTAAAATTGCATATGCATAATCAGTTTGTTGTTCTATAATCAAAATATTTTTTGATTTTTTTCAAAAGAATGCAAGACAGAGGACAAAAATACATTAAAATATTTAAAAAGAAAAAATAATAGGGAGCAAAAAATCTGCAACTGAAGTATAAGTTTATTTGACTTGATTTCCTTAAGATAGTTAGAGCTAAGATTAGTTGGTATATTCCTCATTTGGTTTCTTAGGTACCTACAATCTAATATTTTTGGTCTCCTAATTAAAAAATTTATATAATATTTGGTTTTTCTACTCTTTATTTTAAATATATCACAAGAAGCCTTTTATTTTTATTGTTGGTCATACACTCAGATCTTATTTACTTATCTAAATTTAATTTCCTTGGGTAAATACTTTGCAACTGTAAACAACGAAGCCCAGGTCTTTGTTACAGTGTCTGCATTTATTTTACTTTCCTCTAATTCTAATTAAAATTGATGAACAAAGACTAACTCGCTTAAGATTCCTAAACCTGAGCGTATCCACTTGATATAAATTTTCCTTAGGAGCCTGTTTAAAAAGGTGTAAGTATTTTATTTCCCTACTAGCTGGCTAGTTCTAAAATATCCACATTTTATCTTTGTTGTCTTTGGTGAAACTGATTGTTATCCCTTGAAATCTTTCCTTGCTTAAAAAATAATTACATGTAAGTTTTTAAATGTGAGATGTTAGGTATTCTCTTTTGTTGCACATTTGTATAATTTCAGATTTTTTAAGCACCCAAAAAACACAAACAAACACACTAACTAAACCCGATGGCTTTGAATCAATTCCAGCTCATAGTGACCTTGTAGGACAGAGCTGAAGTATACCATAGGGTTTTCGAGGAGCAGCTGGTGATTTGAGCTGTTGAACTTTTAGTTAGCAGCCTGAACTCTTAAAATATGCTTATATATGTTTTTAAAAGAATTTTAAGTATTTGTTTAATGTATGTAACAAAGTTAATCCTTATTGCTTTTAAATCCCGTATTTCAAATCAGTAACTTATTTATTTCCACTAATGCCTGTTAAAAATGGCACAACGAAGGCCTTCAAAATTTTGAGATTAGTAGTAGCATACCTTGCTTTGTGTGTGAATTACAGTCATTACAGAAATAGATAAAAGATATATACCTATAATTACTACCCTGTAAAGTACTTTATTTATGAAAACACTAAAGAATATGCCTGTGGATTTGTAATTAAATTACTGATTGAATGCTGTGTAAATTGTAATATGTTATCTAAAGTTTCTAAATGATAGTTATTTGAAAGAGTTATACAGAAACAACCCCACCAAATCTTTGTGCAACAAATATTTTGGTTTATTCTGTCCTTCCATATCATTATGTTTTAGACAGGATTGTAGAAGTATATCAAAAATATAAAAAAATTCAGATTAAACTTTCTGTTTATTGTTTGGCATTTGTAATTTGATCTAACAAAGTTAATAAAATTAGAATCTTACACTAAATAACATCCTTCTCCTAGAACTTGGTATTGTTTTTTCCATTTTATCTTTTTATATTGCTTTGCAAATGATGTATTAGCAAAACTGTGATAAAAATTGGAAGAATAAAACTATTTAATGCTGCCTCCTTTCAAGTAACTAACTGTAAAAAAAAGCCATTGAGTTGATTTTGATTCATAGCAACCCTACAGGACAGAGTAGAACTGCCCCAAAGGGTGTCCAAGGAGGAGGACCTGGCAGATTCAAACTGCTGACTTTTTGGTTAACATCCGTAGCTCTTAACAGCTATGATACCAGGGTTTCCCAAACAATTATAAAAATCATTACTGATAATCACAAATATCTCTAGCTCCCTTCCTTCTGTGTACATATTAAGATTGCATTCACCTTCACCTTTGACATTTGACATAGCAGTGTAGTTTGCTTTAATTAAATGATGTGTATAACTTCCTGTGAAAATCATAACAGCCCGTTAATGTTTGTCATGTTTTCTTTACCGTATTTCAGATATCTTAAAAGTATATCTCAAGATAAAGTATCTGTCACTCTGGGTTCTTGAAAAACTATGATGAGCAAGTCATTACTGATCCACATTGGATATATGACATGAACAAGAGATTAACTCATGTCATATGTCATGAGATTTTGGAGTTCATGGTTACTGCAGTACATCTTAGCCTATTCTGACAGTACAAAAATTGGTACACAAAGGGAGATGTCACAAGTATGACAATACAATATTTGGTTAGCTTTCTGATGGAAGTCACTGGAGAAACTGTAAGTAGCTGCTGGAATGATGGCAATCCATGTTATTCAGTGGCAAACTGTTTGGTAAATTGTTATTTATAAAGATGTGGGAACAAGATAACACACTTAATAAACTTGTAAGTCTAGGGGAAACAGCTGAAAACTTGAGCTTTAGTGGTTTTTGTTGGCTGAATTTAGAAATTGTATCAAAGACATTTGGAATTACAAGAGACAAGATTCTAAAAGGCTAGCCAGCTTGGAAGCAGGACTGATTGGAGAGTACATTAATTTGGAACCTACAGGATTGAAACCAAAGTGTACATTCTTTCTTCAGTTCTTTCAGCTTAAGAAACGTCAAGCATGTTCTTCCCGTTTCATTTCTAACTCCAACTCTTTGCACATTTCATGATAATACTTTGTCTTCTTGAACTGCCCTTTAAAATCTTCTGTTCAGCTCCTTCGCTTCATCATTTTTGCTACTTGATTTAGCTATTGTACAGTCATGAACAAGTTTCAGAGTCTTTTGCTGGGGAGAGAATAGTGCAAAACAGAGGCAGGGACACACCAGTCTGAGGGTTCAGTGAAGTTTATTTGAAGAGAACGAGTGGGGTCTGAGTTCATGGTGTCTCAGCCTGCCCCTGGCCAGTAGGAAAAGTTTGTTGTTGTTTTTTTTTTTTTCAGTTTTAAAGTTCCAGTGAAGTAGTAGTACGGGGTCAGGGGATTTATGGTTTATACGGAAAGAATGTTAAAAAGAGGAGACAGGGTGGCAAGAAATTCCAGTAAGTGAAATTAAGGTCTGATAAGAAAGGAGTGTTGATCAGAAGGGGAAAGGTATAAGGTTTGTTTATGGTCCAGTTTTGATAAGGAAAGAGCTTTGATTAGGAGGTTGGGGATGGCAGGGATGTTTTTTTTGTGGTCAAATTCCTCTGGGCTGTTTTTGGGTAACGGCGGAGGAGGATGGCTTATGCTAGAGTCTCTTTGAAATCCAGGGACAGAGTCTTGTTATTTCTGACATCTATTTCGGTATTTTCTTTCCTATCTTTTTAACGACCTCTTGCTTTCTTTATATGTGGTGTTCTTGATGTCATCCTACAGCTTGTCTGGTCTTTGGTCATTAGTGTTTACCGTGTCAAATCTATTCTTGAAATGGTGTCTTGATTCAGGTAGGATATACTGAAGGTGAGACTTTGGCTCTAGTGGACTGGTTTTTATTTTCTTCAGCTTCATCTTGAAGGGGTATATGGGCAACTGATGTTCTGTTCCACAGATGGACCCTGGCTCTGAGGGAAGACTTTTTCTGTTGGTTATGAAAGGAAGTCCTTGTCTGTTTGTAACTTCTGCTTTTTGGTTCCTCGGAGATCTAATGTGGTACGGTTGTTTGCAACATTTACTCTTCTTATATCTCAAAAGAGATTGACTTAACATATATCCTATATTAATACTGCATTGTTAATATAGAAAAGAGAACTTATTCCCAAATGGGATTAAAACCACAGTTGTAGGAGGTAGGATTTACAATACATATTTTGGGGACACAATTCAATTTATGACACATACTCACTGAGGTGTTCTGGGTAAGACACAGGTCAGAATGGTACACTTCCTTCATTTAGCTTACCGATTCAGGGATAACCCAAAACACCATTGTTTGCTTTAAAAACAACTTGTTAAACACGAAAGCAACCTGCTTACGTGAGTGTACTTTATTTTCATGCATCATGCTAATGAGTCTTGTCTTAGAAATCCTTTTTGGTATAAATAATCCCTGTTGACAGAAAACACATTGTCAGAAGAATAGTCATGAGACCCATGTGCTTCTCCCTCAATCAAAATTGTAATCCATTTTTATGTTTTTTTTTTTTTTTTAATATACAAGAGTGAACCAAGTATCTGTGCCATCCTTGAGAAGGCCATGTCTAAGGAATTCATCTGTCTTAAATGTAAAGACCAACAAGTGCTAAATGATTTCCATGTGTTGCTTGCATTTATTTATGATTGTATCTCATTAAGACTGGCTGTCATTTTATAAAAATACAGACCTCCACTGGGGAGAGACAAAGTGATAAATTGGAAAAGTAAGGTGAAGAAAACCTGAAATGTTTAAACAATTGTAGGAGTATATTCCACAGTCAAAGCCCTTGGTAGCAGCAGTCAAGAAATCAAAAGACATATTGCATCGGGAAAATCTGCTGCAAAGGACCTCTTCAAAGTATTCAAAGGTAAGGATGTCACCTTGAAGACTAAAATGTGCCTGACCCAAGCCATGGTATTTTCAATTGCATCACATGCATGAGAAAGCTGGACCATGAACAAAGAAGACAGAAGAAGAATTGATGCCTTCGAACTGTGGTGTTGGAGAAGAATGTTGAATGTACCATGGACCACCAAAAGAACAAACAGATCTGTTCTAGAAGAGGTGCAACCAGAGTGCTCCTCAGAAGCAAAGACAAGACTGCTTCTTACATAATTTGGACATGTTGTCAGGTAAGATCAGTTCCTGGAGAAGGATGTCGTGCTTAGCAGAGTGAAGGGTCAGCAAAAAAGAAGAAGAACCTCAACGAGATGGATTGACACAGTGGCTGCAACAATGGGCTTAAGCATAAAAACAATTGTGGACATGGCTCAAGACTGGGCAACGTTTCATTCTGTTATTCATAGGATCGCTATGAGTCAGAACTGACTCTGTGGCACCTAACAACAAGGGGAGTACATATTAATCTTGCATGCAAAAGCTGGACAATGAATAAGGAAGGTAAAGAAGAACTGATGCCTTTGAATTATGGTGTTGGAAAAGAATATCGAATATACCATGTACTGCCAGAAAAAAAAAAACAAAAAGAACAGATCTGTCTTGGAAGATGTATAGCCAGATTCTTTTTAGAAGCAAGGATGGTAAAACTGTGTCTCACGTACTTTGAATATTTTATTGGAAGGGATCAGTCCCTGGAGAAGAACATCATGCTTTGTAAAGTAGAGGGTCAGTAAAAAAAGAAGACCCTCAATGAGATGAAATGCCACAGCAGCTGCAGCAATGGGCGCAAGCATGAGAATGGCACAGGACTGGGCACTGTTTTGTTCTGTCGTACACAGTATCCGTGTGAGTCAGAACCAACTTTTTGGCACCTCACAACAAGAGTGTGTTAAGCTAGGAAAGAGCTAAAAATCAGAAGAGAGTATACAAGTTATAATATTTTCTTCTAAGGTTAATTGATAGAATATATGATTCTACTAGAAGAAAACAATTAATAAAGGTAAAAGTAGACAACATGAAGTAGAAAAGTGGTAGACTTCATCAATAAAATCAAAAGCTTGTTTGGAAAAAAATCAATAAAACAAAAATATTTGGTAGATAAAGCCAAGGGAAAAAAATTTACAGAGGAGGATAAAACATATACAGGTACATACAGAGAAATTTAAACAAACTCTAAGAAAAAAGCACATACAAATTTATTCCAACATGTTTGCAAAGTTGGATAAAATAAATATGGTCCCAGGAAAATGAAAACTAACAAAGTGAACTTGAGGTACCATGTCATTGTCATTGTTGTCAGGTGGCATTGAGTCAGTTCCAACTCACAGCAACCCTTTGTCCAACAGAGTGAAACACCACCTCGTCCATCACCTTTCTTACAGTCGTTGTGGTGCTTCAGCCTGTTGTTGCAGCCTCTGTGCCAATCCATCACACTGAAGGTCTTCCTCCTTTGCTGACCCTCTACTTTACAAGTATGATGTCCTTTTCTAAGGCCTGATCCTTCCTGATAACACGTCCAAAACACGTGGGATATAACCTGATCACCCTTGCTCCTAAGGAGCATCTTATCTTTACTTTCTTCAAGATGAATTTGTTCGTTCTGCTTGGCAGTCCACGGTATATTCAATATTCTTCATCAACATCATGATTCGAAGACCTCAATTCTTCTTCAGTCTTCCTTATTCATTGTCCAGCTTTTGCACGTATATAAGATGACTGAAAGCACATTGATTTCTGTCAGGAGCACCTCAACTCTTAAGGCGATATTCTTCTTTTCCAACCCTTTAACAAAGTCTTTTGCAGCAGCTTTGTCTAATGCAATGTGTTGTTTGATTTCTTGACTGCTGCTTTCATAGGTGTTGATTGTTGATCCAAGCAAAATGAAATCCTTTATGACTTCAATCTAACCATATCACTAGACTCTAGCAACTAAATTTATGGATAAGTTTCATCAAATTTTCAAGAAATAGGTAATTTATATCTTGACATTGATGAAGACTCCTCATCAAGCTTTGCAAATCCAGCACAGCTCTGATACCTAACACAGTGCCAGGACAGCAAAAGAAAAGGAAAAAGAAATGATGTGTCTTGCACTTACATTTACCATTCACATATTGAATATTATAACAAAACATACAAATGGAATCTAGCAATTTATAAACTCTTACCCATAGTGTGGGAACTCTGGTGGTGTAGTGGTTAAGTTCTATTACTGCTAACCAAAAGGTTGGCAGTTCACATCCGCCAGGTGCTCTTTGGAAACTCCATGGGGCAGTTCTACCATATCTATAGGGTCAGTATGAGTTGAAATCAACCTGATGGCAGTGGGTCAGTTTGGTTTGGTTAGCTGTAGTGTAATGGTATCATTCTTCTTGCTTCTTTTTTTTTTTTTTTTATTATGGCCAAGCCAAGTGCCATCGAGTCGGATTTTTTATTATGAGTGAGTGAAAATGTACATTCCCGTATAAATTTACATGCCCATCTATATGCAGCTTCCACTGCTCTCCCTGCCCAGTGACAGCACACTATTCCTCTCTGCTCCATACATGTCTCATCCTCCCAACAGTCTTCTTTCCCCTCCTCTCCACCCACTCCCCTTCCTCTAGCTAGAGGTCAGCAGGATGATATCCTATAGATGCATAGCACCATAAAGTGCATCCAATATATGGTCACTCTGCATCACCAAGTCCAATCCATTCCTGTCTGAAGAGTTGACTTTTGTTATGATTTACGGGCAAGGGCAGCATCAGGGCCAGGTGCTTCTAAATTTTTAATGGGAGACATTACCTATTTCAAAATCTGTTTACTTTTCATCCAGGCACCAGAAGTAGACAAGTGGCAGTTTTCCAAGACATAATTTCCCAAATTTTCTAAAATTTATTTTAAAATTCCCTGTGTTACTGAAAAGAGAAATCTTTAACTTTCTGATCTAAGTAGTAAAAAACAGAAGTACATTCTAGACTCAGATTATGTAGTCTTGAGATTTTATGTATGAAACTGGAGGCATAGTAAAAATATTAATTATTTACAAATAATATACTCATATGTAACAGCAAATTCTTTTTAAAACATTTATTTTAAATTATTAAAATTTAATGATAAGTTTCCTAAATAATGTAACAGACATCAGCCTATGATCTTGATGAAGCAGATGTTAACATTTTGTTGTATTTGCTCCAGATCTTTATTTTTAAAGATAAATTGATACAGATAAACTTAAAGCAACCCCTCCCCATTTATTCCTCTTTCTCTCCTCTCCGGTGGTATGATCATTAGCATAAAGTTGATGTGAATGAGTGCTGTGCAATTTTTCTCAGTTAATATTTTTACTACATATATGTGTATCCCCCAAACAGAATATATCATTTGTTTTGGCTATTTTGAAAATTTACATGAATGGCATCATTGTATATATCCTTTTTAAAATTATTTTTTTCATTCAGTGTATGTTTTTGAGATTTATTTGTCAATATATATAGTTCTAATCTTTCTTTAAGGAGCCCTTGTGGCCTAATGGTTAAGAACTTGGCTACTAAACACAAAGTTGGTGGTTTGAACCTACCAGCCCTTCTGCAGTAGAAAAGACCTGCAGCTCTCCTCCTGTATAGATTATAGCTGGGGAAATACTACAGGACAGTTCTGATTTTTCCTATAGTTTTGTTATGAGTTAGAATTGACTCAGTGGCACACTATAATAACAATAACAATATTCTCTGAAACTATTTTGCAATGTTTCATTTGATGAGCAAACCATTCCCCTACTGGTGCTCAGTTGAAGTGTTTTCACTTTTTCCAAAGGCAGTGCTTCATTAAACCAAACCCATTGCCATCAAGTTGATTCTTACTCAAAGTGGCACATCAAACAACATAGAACTCCCCTTAGGGTTTCCAAGGAGCAGCTGGTGGGTTTGAACTGCCAACCTTCTGGTCAGTAGCCAAGCTCCTAACCAATGAGATACCAGAGCTCCAAAAGTAGATGTCCTTAGTGTTGCATTAAGCAACTTTATACATACTTTAGACTTCTATGTTTCTAACAACATAGAACTGTATCCACTAGATCCTGAGTACGTACATCTTCAAATTTAACATGAATGTGATTGTAATGGAATGTGCCCAGAGGGCCAAACCTATTCCCTCATGTCCAACTTGTAACAGAAACTCTGCTTGCAGTTTAATCCAGGACCAGTCATTGCAGATCTAAAGTTACGTGGTTCATATAGGACCTATGTAGGAAGCCCTTCTATGCCAGTCCTAGAGAAACTACTATTAATTAAAAGACAAATCCCAATGTGTTGCCCCATTGCTATTCATTCTGACGATTAGTCGCAATTAAGTAGTCCCAAGGATCAGACTCCTCTGATGATCACGGTGACCTTTTTCCCCTATGGCTTTGTGCCCATCTTACCTGCAGTAATTAAGTGCTCTGTTTCTGGTCTGTATTTGCAGAGGGAAGTCACTATTAGCACTTTTTAAGAATTCTAGTGTTCTGTCTACAGTGTAATTCCCAGTATTGTGACTTTAACAATTCCCAATGTGTCTTCTCCTTTCAAAATGAGTGACTGAAAGCTTGACATAACTAACACTTTGATAAATCTCTAAGTTCTTTTTCCTCTATCTGCCTTCTCTTTTTCTCATACCTTTGTTAAAGACTTTGTTTTGACCTGATGCAAATAACTTTGGTTTGTTCTGTCTGACCACCTGTGACTTAAGACCCTCCATCACTGGGAGCTTAGAGCCCAGATACCTGATATGTGTATCTTTAGCCTGATAAAAGAATGTCTGGCACATATCTCTTTCGTCAGATAAAGAGTCTCTTGTTATTACTTTGTAGCAAATAACTCCTCTGGCTATGCAATATGCAGACTACAAAGACACTTCTAAAGTTTGCAAAATCATGTATAAGCTGTGATGTCCATGAATAAGCAGGATTCGTACCAGGGATACAGGGTTGTTTCAATGTCAGAAAAACAATTAATGTGATCAACCACATAAATAATACAAAGGATAAGAGTAACTTGATCTTATCAATTGATGCAGAAAAGACATTTGATAAAGTCCAACACTCATTTGTGTTAAAGACTCTTAGCAAAATAAGAAAAGAAGGGAAATTCTTCAATGCAATACAGGTCATCGACACAAAGTCAACCACTAACATCATCCTGATTGGAGAGAAGCTGAAAAGGTTCCCTCTGAGAACGGGAGCTAGACAAGGATGCCCACTGTCACCACTTCTACTCAACATTGTGCTAGAGGTTCTGGCCAGAGCAATCAGACAAGACAATGAATGAAAAATGCAGCTGTAGAAACTCTTGGCTCCATTTCTGGGAAAAAGTTTGTCGGAGACTATGGTAGCCATTAAAGAGTTAATCAACCTCTTTTAACATGATTTGAGATCCTGACTGCAGAAGTTGAATGAAGGGGTCAAGATCACAATTACAGGACAAGAAAGGCATAGAGATAAATCGAAAAAGTACTCAAACTTGCTGTCTAGACAACTTTCAGCATAGAAAAGAGTGCATTAAGGAAAGAGCCAACGTGAGGATGATTTTTTTCCTGTTTGACCCTATTAATTTAGAAGTTAATGCCCATTTAACTCATCTAACTGGCTTTCTGCTGAGTGCTGATATAACTGAACAGAATACATAAAGATAAGGATTTAGGGGTGCTTTCTGAGTGAATTACCTCCGTTTGAATGTCAGTTGTTATCTATGGAGATTCCCGCATGAACGAATAGGTGTTTAAAAAGACTGAATAGTCTGTTTAATTTTAGTGTGACAGAGTTGAATTAAAACATGTATTGTTATTTAGTTGTTGAGTAGGTAATACATTCTCATCACTTAAAATTATAAAAAGTATAATGGGGTATAAAATGAAATCTTCCTATGTAATTATTTTCTTGCATGTACATCCAAAGACGCATTTTGCTAACTCAAGAAAATACATCCATTTTCCACAGTGATGAAAGAAAAATAAAAGCTCTATGTCAGAAGCTTTATTAAGTAGTTTATTATGCACTTAAGCCAAGTTGAACTGTTAGGCAAGGCAAGTAAAAAGTGATTTAGCATGGTTACGGGGCTCCTTGGGACAGGGCTTTCAGAAGTTTTAAAGAATAACTCAGTGATGATTAGTTTAAAGCACTAGTTATATACTCACAGTTATATGAGCATTCACAAGGGAGAACAGCCACTGTGGTCTATGTGTTTGATCTATGGCAAGGGAAGAAGGTTGGGGAGCTTTTAAAGGCAAATGCTACACCATTTCACAAGGAAAAATGGTTGGTGGGTCGGTTTAAACAAGTCTTGGCTTGTCACCTGATGAAATATATGTGCCGGAGGCCAGCCTGGGCAGGGTCTGGTATCATGAAGGGGTGGATGGTGTCAGCAAAGAAATGAGACTCAGACAACCAGGAATCTGGAGGTCAGCAGCCTGTTAAGGCCTGTCTTTCTTTATTTTTTATATAATCAACGAGGTGACATGATTTCTCTTTTACCACGTAAGCTGTTGGCTGACACCTTGTGGTCTTTTTTCATGTTAATTATTAGGGCCTTCTAGATAATGGCTCGAGACAAGTGGTCTCTTTTCATGTTAATCATTGGGGCCTTCTAGGTAATGGCCCGAGACAAGTATATGGTGGTTATAATCAACAGTGTAAACAAAGTTATGCCTTGAGCTCAATCAGCTCTATCTATGCCTCAAGGTCAAAAGGTGCAGGAAGAGGGGTAGGCTCATCTAAAGGTTATTATCTGGCTGTCTTTGTTTGTTCCTTCTTTGTTCTTATTTTATCTCTTCCTGTGGGACAGTAAGCACCTACCATCCGCCACCCTATGCCTCTCTTAAGCTGTTCTAAGAAGGTTATTTCTTTAGTGTTTATTCATTTGTCATACCAATTATAATAAACTTGGAAGCCTATCCATCTTCCTGATGCAGGGAGTGGGATGTCTATATCTAAGGGCTGTGGGGGGGACTGTCCCTAGGAAGCTTCCCAGGGCCTTCCTGTAATCTTGTATTTCACATGTGAAGGGGGATGTGCAGTTGGGGGAAGCCAGCGGGGCCAGGCTGGCCTCGGCATTCCCAGGCTGGGCCTTCCTGGGCTGGGCATGCTGTGTCGGAATTCATTAAGCTGAGGGGGTTGTAAAGCCCTTCTTAGAAGGCCTCTTCCTTAATCCTTGTGCTGGGAGATGAGAGGGTACTTTTGAGGAAGGTTTGATCAGGATGCAAAATATTATCAGGGAGAGTACAGCCAAAAATATGCCAAGGGTGAGATGCCCCCACCCACCATCACATAGGCATGTAGCTTTGCTTACAGGGGCTTCTGTGGGTGATGGGCCTCGGCATATACGTAAGCTGTGGAGTTAGATGGCGTATTGCCAAACTCATATTCACATAATTTATACAAGTTTATATATGAAAATGTCTTTTTTTTCATTGAACTGTTACAATGTGCTATCAACTTGTGTCTTTGACAATTTGGTAAGTCAAGAACGATGTTTAAATGGGATTTAATTTTGTTTCAGTAATCACGGTGAGCCAAGAGAGACCATCTTATTATATACTTAAAAATAATCTTTATTTCCTATTCAGTCAATTATCATTTTGTATCTTTTGGCATTATTCTATTGGGATCTTGGGAATTTTCTTAATAATTAGCGGGACTTCTTTAAATATTAGAGGGAAGATTTATATGTAAATGTATACATGTAATCATATGTGATATATGTAAATAATGCAAGCTACAGAAGTCCCACTCTCACTATTTCTTAGTATTTTAGACTCTGCTTAGTATGATTCTCGCTATGCAGCTACGTTTACTATTTATACAATTGAGTATAGCAATTTTTTATGATCTCTTGGTATTGTTGGAAAGTTTAAAAGGATTGCATTTCAAGGATACAAAAGAATTCTTTTTTATTTATTTCTGAACTTTTGTGGTTTTTAAAAAATAATTTTGTTCAATTGGAACTTATTTTGTTGTAAGATAAAAAAGATGGATCCAGTTTTTCTTTACATGGT
This sequence comes from Heterohyrax brucei, assembly GCA_028571685.1. Taxonomy (NCBI): domain Eukaryota; kingdom Metazoa; phylum Chordata; class Mammalia; order Hyracoidea; family Procaviidae; genus Heterohyrax; species Heterohyrax brucei. The sequence goes on along the minus strand of CM053143.1, from coordinate 111,904,195 downwards.
CCCCCTCCAACAATTCCTTGAATAATAATCCTTCCCTCTATTCTGAGAGGCTATCTACATCTTATAATAAATTTCTTAACGTACTGAGATCTATTTCTGGACTTTGTCGCCTGTTCACTGGTCCTGTTTATTCATGAACTACTATTTTAGCAATATTAAACACTGTACCATTGTTTTAATTACAGAAGATTTACAATGTAGCTATTTCTGCCTGTCTGGTTTGAAAATAAACCCTGTGAGAATTTTAATCCAGATTATGTTAAATTCATAGGTTAATATAGGGAGACACAACACATTATGAAATAACAATGTCAACAGTCACCACCACCACCAAACCAATATATGCATAATGTATGCTATGTGACAGGTGCTTTTCTGTTTGTTCCTCATAATAACCACTTATTATTTTCACTTTGTTGATGAGGAAACAGTAGCAACTGATGCTGATGAAAGGCTGGTACCTGAGTGAAGGCTATTGATCAGAGCACCTATGTATGGCTTCTCCATGTGTCCTGGGTATCTGACTCAACGGCACTTGGCTCGGCTGGGGCTGTAGGACTTCTTACATAGACCTCCAGAAGTGAATGCCTTAAATGTAGTGAAAGCTGCATCACCTTTTATGTACTATTCTCAGAAGTCACACAGTTTCACGTTCACCACCTGCTGTTTGTTACAAGTATGTCATAAGCCTTCCCAATGTCAAGAGAACCCATCTCTCTATAAAACAGTAGTCTTCCTTCTGGCCACAGATTAATTAAATTCTTCCCACATGTGACGTATGACATCCCACGTGTGACATCCTAGAAAAAGTTCTGCATACCTCATCACTGAATATCACTGCGGTTACCTTTGAAGTACTCCCCTTGGGAAGCCATGCACTGATACCAGTGCCTAGTCCATCCTTCAAAGCAGTTTTGGAACTCTTTCTGGAATGGCCATTGTTCACAGTGGCAAGGTGGCAAGTTTGTGAACTTAATTGTATTGTCTATGAGGGAATTTTTTGCCAGTAAACAAATAACTGCATTGGAACAACCTTCCTACTCACCTGATCTGGCCCCCGTGAGTCTTTTCTTTACTCAAAGATAAAGGAAATTGAGAAGACTCTGTCCTGGATTTCAGAGAGGTTTAACATAAGCCATCTTCTCCTGCCATGTCCCTGGATTTCAGAGAGGCTTTAGCATCAGCCATGACCAAAAAACAGTCCACAGGAATTTGAACTACAAACAAAACTTTATGCCTGTACCCACCTAAGCAAAACTTTTCTCTTATCAAAGACCATAAACAAACAACAAACCTTACTTCCTCATCCTTTCTGATCAACACTATTTCTTATCAGACTGTAGATCCCCTACTGGAATTCCTTGCTAACCCCTCTCCTCTTTTTTTTTTTTCTTTTAAATAAAGAATTGTTTCATTTCCCAAGACTCAATTTAAAATACAACAGAAATTTGTACAGTGCAAATACAGGATTAGCACTCTTTAAAGGTCTCTCTACTTTGAGCAAGTTCATAGTAACTTTTCTTTTTCCTGAGAATACACTAAATGAACACAATTTTTAATCTCTATCAACTATCTAACCTATGATAAACCCTCACCCTCCCTCCCTGCCTTTGTAGTCATCAAAGAGTCTTTTCTTTTGTACGTAAATCTATTTTTAAGCCTCATTACAGGGGTCTCATACAGTATTTGTCCTTTTGCTGCTGACTGATTTCACTCAGAACAATGTCTTTCAATTGAAGCCAGGTTTTGAGATGCTTCCTAAAATCATTATTGTTCTTTATCATTGCACAGTGATTCTTTGATTATATGTACCATAGTTTGTTTATCTGTTCGTTTGTTGATGGACATCTGACTTGATTCCATCTTTTTGCTATTGTGAACCATGCAGCAATAAACATTCTTGTGCATGTGTCTGTTCATGTGGTAGCCTTTGTTTCTGAAGGATAAATTCCAATCAGTGGGATTACCGGGTCAAATGGTATATTTATTTCCAGCTTTTTAAGAAAACACCAGATTGTTTTCCCATGAGGTTGTATTTTGCAATCCCACCAGCAGTGTAGGAGAGTTCCAATCTCTTCACAGCCTCTCCAGCATTTGTGGTTTTGTGCGTTTTGTGTTTTTTGGATTATGACCAATCTGCTGGAGTGAGATGACATCTCATTGTAGTTTTGACTTGGAATTTTCTGACAGCTAATGATCATGAGCATTTCCTCATGCGTCTTTTGGCTGCCAGGGTCTCATCACTGAATCAGGTTCCGGTGCGGATTAAGTTCTTTAGGTGAGTATAACCCCTTCACTATGTTTTTTTTGATCTAAAGATACAGGAACTAAGGGGAAAAGGTTATCTACCCTCTCTAGGGTTGCTATGAGTAGGAATTGACTTGATGGCAATGGGTTTGGTCTTTTTGGCCTGCTATATATCAAATAAAAATCCTGGTGGTATAGTAATTAAGTGCCACGTCTGCTCACCAGAAGGTTGGCAGTTCAGATCTGCCAGGTGCTTCTTGGAAACTCTATGGAGCAGTTCTACTCTGATTGGGTTTGGTTTTATACATCTAATATACAGTGACAGAATCAGTATGAGATAATAACACTAGACACTCCTGTTTTCCCAAGAGGAAAAACACAATGTTCATAGCACTCATATCTGTAACAGTTGTGAAAGTTATTTGTGACATGTTTCCAGTTGCTTGATTAGAGGTAAGTTCTACTTTCAGGTACTTTTTTCTGTGACTCTGGGTTTTGTCCTGAGTCATCTTTCTTTTCCCATAAGAAATGTCCTCTGTTTTGAACTTGGATCTTATCTTGCCTTTCTACAGAAGAAAGTTGGGAATCTGTTTTAGTTTCCTAGAACTACCATGACAAAATACCGAAAAGAAGGTGGCCTGGAATAACAGAAATTTGGTGTCTCACATTCTAGAGGCTAAAAGTCAGAAATCAGGATATTGCTCTTTAGTTTGCTGTTGGGAAGATCCTTCCTTGTCTTTGCTAGGTTCTGGCAGCCCCAGGCATTTCCTGGCATTCCTTGGCTTGCAACTACATCTGCCACATGGCCATTCTTCTTCTTGTGTGTGACTGCCTGTTCTTAATTGTTATTTATATTTTTATGCTTCTGTGGTCTGTTCATCTTTAGATTTCATGTTTATTCACTTTTATAGACTTCTATAATCTCTATCTCCGAAGTTCACCTTTGCATTTCCCTTATTTACTCATTCGTTGACAATCATTTATTAAGTGCTTACCAGGCTTATTTTTCTACTTATTGAATTATTAACTTGCATTTCTAGTTGGACATTTCTATTGCAACATTTTAAAATAGATTCTCTTTCTAAATTAGTTTTCTTCTTTTGTTTTTTAACTAATGGATGTGAAAAAACTAATGGCACTCATATTTAAAACATAAGTTATACTTGATTTACCTTTTTTCTTTTTAAGATCAAATCTATTATTTCTTCAAATTCTCTCTTATTATATGTTTTCCAATCCTAGTACTGCCATTCTTGATCAGCATTTATTACCTTGTACTAAAAGGTTGGTGGTTCAAACCCACTCAGAACTGTCGAGGAAGAAAGGTTGTTGATATACTTTTGAAAAAAAATAGCCACTGAAAATCTGCAGAGTGATGGACTTTGTAGTTCAGTGGTAGAATTGCTGCCTCCAAGTGGAAGAGTTGGGTTAGATTCCTGGCCAATGAACCTCAAGCATAGCTACTGCCTGTCCGTCAGTGGAGGCTTGAGTGTTGCTCTGATACTAAACAGGCTTCAGCAGTGCTTCCAGACTAACACGGAAGAAATGCTTGCTGAGCTAGTTCTGAAAATCATATGGATCATGGCCCTATAGATCTTGTTGCGCATGGGGACACTGAACTGGGGACTGACTTGAAGACAACTAACAACAAAAATGTCTCTGTGCCATGAGTTGGATCCGACTCTACGGCACTTGTCTTGGCTGGCTGTGGCAGAGAGCAAGAGGAAGAGATAATTTAAAGGATGAACAAGGTAGTAGCAGGTAAAATAGTTGGAACGTGTGTTAGTGTCCTAATGCTGCTATAACAAAGGAGTATAAACTGGGTTACTTAATACCCTGTGGAACACAGTTCTACTCCATGTACATGGTAGTTTTCAGGAGTCAGAATCAAACTTGATAGCAGCTGAAAATGGTACCTGGATCACTGTATTAGCTTTCAAATTGACTGGTTTAAATCTACAGACTCTTTAATGTTGCTACTTCTATAATTTATACCAATGTCCATATTCAATGGCCTTCTCATCACCTGTGAGGTAGATGCTCATGATATATGGGCTTCGACTGCCTTTATGCTGCCAACCTACTGTATAAAGTCTCTTTTCAGCTTCACTAGGCTGTTTACTGGCTCCTACACAGAAGTTTAGGCTGGGTTCTTACTAGGAAGTAATAAATGCCCACCATTAATGGTACCTTGAAAACCTTCTTCTCATACTTTTTTGTGAGTTACAGTTATAATTGATTCTAATTATATATTAAATGTATTGCCTTGTATCATTTGCTTTTATTTACTTTCTTTATGATTGCTTAGTTTTTACACATTGGAATGGTTATCTGAAATTCAGTTTCTTAGGGGAGTTCACGTATTCTGTATTTCTTTAAATTGTTCAGAGACACCAACAGTATCTTAGGTATGGAAGCTGCTCAAACAGATGTTTGTTGCCTGATTGAATAATGTGGGCTCACTGTGGTGAATGAGTATGATATATAAGTGAATTACAGGGCCGCTTGTGAGGAAATAAAGACATCCTGCCAAATTTTACTTCTCACTCTTCCATAATACGCCTCAGATCATAACCCTAGAGTCAGTACTCTGGTTACGGTACTTGTATCAGTGTATAAACATGGAAAGAGAATGAAAAGGTCTTAAAGTAGAGCAAGTCGGTACATAATATGTGAGAAGATAGGTCTACAGAGTGGTCCTCCATAAATGTCTTGTTAATAATGAGCCACTAATATGATCAGGTTGTTTTTCTACTACTACAACATAGTACGGGGAAGACATGACTGAATAGGAATAATGCTAAGAAACAAAATGTTATGGGCTGAATTGTGTCCCCCCCAGATATTCATCAAATTAGTTAGGCCATGATTCCCAGTATTAGGTGGTTGTCCTCCATTTTGTGTTTGATGTATTTTTTTTTCCTATGTGTTATAAATCCTAATCACTGCCAATAGTTAATAAGGTCAGATTAGATCATGTTAAAGAGGATTGGGCTGAGATTGTAATGCCCTTGGTCAGGTCACATGCGTGATACAGCATAAAGGGAGTTTCCATGATTATGCCCCTCACCACATTTTATCTCCCAAGAAATAAAAGAAAAGGGAAGCCAACAGAAATGGAGGCCCCCTACCACCAAAAAAGTAGCACCAGGAGCAGAATGCGTCCTGTGGATCTGGGGTCTTGATGTGGAGAAGCTCCCAGAACAAGGGAAGACTGATGACAAGAACTTTCCTCCAGACTTGACAGAGAAAGTTTTTCCCTGGAGCTGATGCCCTGAATTTGGACTTGTAACCTACTAGAGTGTGAGAAAATAAACTTCTCTTTGATAAAGCCATCAACTCGTGGTATTTCTGTTATAGCAGCACTAGATGACTAAGAGATTCATTCTGATGAATTTGATGATCTGGAGGACTTGTTAAAATAAAAGTTGTGGTTGGCATGGGCTATGTAACAAAAAAACAAAAAACAAATCCACTGCTGCAGAGTTGATTCTGACTTACAGTGACTCTGTGGGACAGAATAAACTGCCCCATAGAGTTTCAAAGGAGTGCCTGGTGGATTTGAACTGCCGGACTTTTGGTTAGCATCCATAGTATCTAACTACTGTACCACCAGAGTAAAAGGGAACATAAAAAGACAAACATTTGTTCTGCAACATGAGAGGATGTTTTGATTTAACAGTGCCCATTCTTAGTGAGGAGACCCTAGCAGTGCAGAGGTTAACTGCTATGTCTGCTAACCGAAAGGTTGGTCGTTCAAATCTGCTAGGCACTCCTTGGAAACAGTTCTGTCTATAGGGTTACTGTGAATCAGAATCCACATTGTGGGGGTAATTTTTGATGAAGCAAGACAAGGAAACATGAAACAGTTTGATGAAAGTGTAAAGAACATCTAACGTCTTTTGAACCAGAGCTGTGCTTTCTTAAACCATTGCTTCATAAATTTTAATGTGCAGACAAATGACCCTGAAAGAAACTCATTAAAGTGTAAGCTTTGATTCAGTAGGCATATTAGTTTCCTAGGGCTGCTGTAACAAAATACCACAAAGTAGGTGACTTCAGACAATAAAATTTCATTGTCTCATGATTCTGGAGACTAGCAGGTAGAGCCGTGTTCTCTTTGAAGATTCTAGGAGGAGACTGTTCCTTGTCTATCCGAGCTTCCAGTAATGCTAGGCATTCCTTGTCATGTAGATGTAGCTTCACATGGCTGTTTTTCTTCTACATGTCTTTCTGTGTTTAGTCACTTTATAACCATACCACTCAGGTTGGATTAAGACTTTTCCTACTCCAGGATGACCTCGTATTAATTTAACTGAATAATATCTACTTCCATATTGGCTGGCTGGCATATATGATAAGGACACTGAATCAAGTCTTTCTTGAAACATCATATGCTGAGGGTTTCTGAATCTCTTAAGAATGAAAACGTGAGTACAGTAATGCAGTTCATGATCATTAATGTTGGGAATATGGATAACACAACTTCAACACTGGGAAGTGTGCATTGCACTTTGTCTTCTCTTATGGAATTGTGGAGCCCTGGGAGTGCAGCGGTACATGCCTATGTTGAGTAAAATTTGTATTTCTTGAATCTGTACACTTATTTCTCATGTAAGAATGAAATTGCTGCCTTTCTCCAGGAAGGTCTATATTTATCACTGGGATAAGCCTACACTAAGTTTTTGGATGCCATCATGCATTCTTCACCAGGTTTTTCACATTGTTTGAGAAGGAAACTTTATCTGAAAGAAATTCTTTTCATGGAAGATGCAAGTGTATCAATGATGATGTGGTATGTAGTTATGTGAAATTGATCTTTTGGTATTTAATAGTTCTTGAAACACTACTGTCATTTATTTGTTTCTTTCTAATTCTTCTTGATGGTGAATTGCTTGATAATCAGTATTCCTATTGCTGTGTTAGCAAATTTTTCAAAATCTGTTAAATTATGTCTTTAAATTTGCTTCTGAATCTTTGGGAGCTTAATTTGACCAATGAAAACACTGCAATGTATTGTTCCATATAACCACATAAATGCATGCTCTGGTGTTTTCATTTTGTTAGTGATGTTCTCAGCTCTTCTTTTGGTATCTCCTTTTCATGTCTGGTCTTCAGCAATATTTTTTAAGACATCTAGAATCAGACTGTATGAGTCCAGGATTGCACTCATTGCTACAGCATACACTTTCCACCACGTGTTAGGAAGTATTTCAATACTCGATTATTGCTTAAATATGTTTTAAGAACTGCCTATCAGTGAGTAGAGGTAGCAAAATACATGTAGAGTAACTGAACAGTAGAAAAAAATCAACCGCTTCCTGACAACAATCTATCTGCTACCTCATACAAGATTAAGTACATGCACAGCACACGGTATTAAAATGTCATATTCATTAAGTTCTAAGATTTTCTGTTACATGCTTCTATGACACCCTGCCAAATTGATAGCATTGTCACAGGACTTGTCTCAGCACTTTGAAAAACCAATTTTACAAACGTCACATAATGAAGCACTGGATTTGCAATTTCTTCACCAGTATGACTTTTTAAGCTAGTATATGTGATAAATTGCTTGACAGGTTTTCCATCTGTTGCAGATACAGATCTCAAAACAGTGCTTAGCTGATCTGTATGAGAAAGATCAGGAGTGGAATATACAGATGAAACAAAATAGTAAGCTATTCTTATTTTACTGAAAACGCTTGATCAAACATCAACACTTATTAAATTTCTTAATTTTTCATACATTGTTTTAGACAGATATGATGGGTTGCTCTTTCCTGTTACCATATTTTGAGATGTGACCTGCTAAAAATGGATCAAAGTAAGCAACAAGTTCAAATAGCAACTCCTCTGCATTTCCATTTTGTGGGGACTCAAACATTTCTACCTTGAAAAGATAGTCCACATTCAGTGATTGTTTTAATGACAGTGACAGTGCATTGTAAAATGACTTTCAGATAATGATGTTCTTCATTCATTTGTATTTCCAGCTTACAAGCTGAACCAAAAGTACATCTTTGGTTTCAGTGTGTGAGTTCAACTGTTTTCATGTTTATCAGTCATATTTAAGTTGCACAGTCATTAAATCCATCCATAGCAAATTGAGAAATAAATGCTTTTGGACTGCAGAGTTTATAAACAAAACAAGTTATTTTACACAGCAACCAAAATGAAGAATGCAGTGACCACTCCCCCTTACAATTTTCACCATTGGCTTTGCACCCTAGAAACATATCCTGGCTACAAAACCTTGTTTGTTTATCATTCAGATATTGTTGATGTATATTTTGAAACAGTCCCCTGTGAGATTGACAAGCACTTGTCCCTGTTTCAACCCAATAATTTATACCATTAGAATAAAAATTTATTCCACAAAGCTGGATCTATATGTCTGTAATTTACAGGATCTGTAGATGTGATAATTTCAGATTCTAAAATGGATTAACTTTCTACACCATTACTAATTTTTTTTACTGCAGGTAGAGATACAGAATTTGAAATAAATTCTGTTGTATTTGTATTGTTATTAGTAATTTCAGCACTAGAGATATTAGTGTGACTATTTACACCCATTAAACTTAAGAATTTAATGGAAGAAGTCACTTCTGATTCATTGTGGTTTAAAAAAGAAGCTGATTTTGAAATTATATTTAAGGATTCAGAAATTCTTTTTTTTTTTCTAAATCTTCTGCGAGATTTTGTTGTTGCACTTCACTAATTGTTGCTGTTTCATTTTATCTGGATATAAAATTGCCACTTTTTAAATTTGATTCTACCATACAAATAAATTTAAATAATTGAAAATAAATATATCAAACAAGTAAAATTCATCAAATAAAATTTTTGTTTGAATTTAGTTGTTAACACAAAAGTTTATATTTGAAAGTAAAGACTGATTTAGAACATGAGGCTTGATTCTTCACATCTGAGATAGTCCAAAGAAACAGTGCTTACAAGGCATGTGGAAATAGTTTCATTCTTCTGTTATACACTGCTTATTGGCAAGCCCTTTGCAGGTCACCGTGTTTTCTTTATCTTGAAATAATACTTAAAAATATACACACTCCCTTTCTGTCCTTTGATGTTGCATCTTCACAGCTTATTGGACTATTGCTGATACTCAGTGATGGAGAGAGCTGTTGTCAAGAGCAACAAACAAATACAGGGTCATTCTCAGTCTGGAGACTTGTCTGCTTTGGTGAAGAGAGGAACAGGGATGTCACAAGTCACATGATTATAGTGCAGCGAGCACATTCTTATGTTGTCAACTAGTGGGAAGTCAATGTGAATTTACATCTGATTGGTCTGAAATTAAAAGGAAAATATAATTGTTATCATATATAAAATTCATAAAATGTACACTTTTTTGTGTGTGGACTTGTTCAGCTCCCATATTAGGAGACACGTTTATCACTGATGTAACAAAAGCACTGCTTCTTGATGAGCAAGTTTATTTTCTGAGTTATAACTGTATCAATTAATTTCTTTAAAGAAAGTCAGTCTGAGGGAAATAATGTATACATTTATATGATTTTTATTATCCAAATATTCATTTATTTATATGATTTTATTATCCAAATATTCATTTATTTCCTCAAGGATTTATTCAATTTCCTCACATGGAGATGCATATATATTCTGATAAAATATAAATGTAAGGGTATGATACATGCCCTTCGTTGCTTTCTTTAAAGATGAATTTAGAAACACACTCATTGTTGTGAAACAGAAACATATTTTCCACATGAATAAACATTTAATTGTATATTCTCTTAATGGTCCTAATATCACATTATTAGCATATTTAGAGCAATATTAAGAATTTTTTTCCATACAAAAGACAGTAGAAAAGACACTTACTTGATAACATAAATTGAAACTTTTTCGTTAGATAAATGTTAATATTTCCAGTATTTCAGAGATGTTTATTATGCTTGTATCATACTAAATTGTTACCCATGTTAGCATGATATTAAATGTGTGTTACATTGCATCTGAGTGTATGCCAAACATATTTCAAAGTTAAAGTTATGAATACGATTGTTTTCAAAATTTATGACATGACTCTGTACATAAGTGCCATACAGGTAAAAAGTGATTTGAGGGAATTCATGGCAATTGTCAACTTGAGTTCCCTTGCTTTTGTGCATCATCTGTAAAGCTACGGAAAGCACTGAAGGCAGTGCCTACCAAACAGTAAATCTTAAATAAATTTAATTTATTGTTCCAACAATGCAGGGTGAATACCTTCACTACCCTAAAAAATAACCTCTGAGCTTTACCTGGTCAGTCCACCCTACGCTCCCCTTGAACACTTGGCTGCCTTTAGTCTTCTTACCATCGTCACGGCTTTGGCTTTTTCAGAATGGCTTATAATTGGGATCATACAGTATATAATCTTTTTAGACTGATTTCTTTCACTTAGAAATATGTATTTAAATATCACCCATGTCTTTTTTTGGCTTGACAGCTTATTTCCCTTTATCACTAAATAATATTCAATTGTATAGAATGTACCACTCTTTACCCATTTGTTTTTAGGTTTTGGCAGTTGTGAATAAAGCTGCTGTAAACATTTCTGGTGCAGGTTTTTGTGTGGGCCTAAGCTTTCAACTCATTTGAGTAAATACATAGGAACGTGACTGCTAGATCATATTACTAGACTATGTTCAGCCTTGTAAGAAACTGCCAAACTGTCATTCAAAGTGATTGTTTTTAAAGGACATATTCGTTCAACCATATCCCCAAATAACCTTTGTGACAGAATAAATCATGAGATTATTATAAATTAGTTGTTAATTGCACAGGTCTGGACTTGGAGTGCTTGGGTTAAAGTCTTGAGTCTACCATTAAGTAAGTGAATGATTTTAGGGATGTTGAGTCATTCCCCAGCGCCTTAGTTCTCTCCTCTGTGAACTAGGAATTATAGTAGGTCTCATTTCTTGCGAGGATTAAATTAGATGACATACATTTGGAACATAGTAAAATGTTAATTATTACCATCCCTCTGCCCATCTGTCCATCCATCCTTCCTTCCTTCTTCTGTTTTTGTTTCTTATGATCTGAATTTGTTTGAAATCAATTCCTTCCTCTCCCTCAACCTCTCTTTTCCCTCAACCACCCAGGAAGGCAATTAAATCTTTATTACATTTTATGGGAGGGGTAATGACAAGAAAGGCTTGGCAGCTTTTTGTGATTCAGAGTCATGAAGGTTAAGTAGGGCAGTGGTGGGTCAGTGGTAGAATTCTCCACTTTTAGAAAGAAATTAAAAATCCTCACAACTGGACTAATAAGCAACATCACGATAAACACAGAAAAACAGAAATTATCAAGGATTTCACTTTTCTGGAATCCACAATCCAGGCAACTGGAAGCTTCAGTCAAGAAATAAAACAAGGCATTACATTAGGTAAATCTGCTGCAAAAGATCTTTTTCAGGAGTTAAAAAGCAAACATGTCACATGCTGAAAAGCAAAGGTGTGCCTGACTCAAGCCTTGGTGTTTTCATTCACTTGATATACATATGAAAGCTGGACAATCAATAAGGAACACTGAAGAAGAATTAATGGATTTGAATTATGGTGCTGGCTTGGGGAAGACTGTTGACTATGCCATGACTGTTAAAAGAACAAACAAATTTGCCTTGGAAGAAGTACAGATAGAATGCATGTTAGAACCAAGGATGGTGAGACTTCATCTCACATACTTTGGATATGTTGCCAGGAGGGACCAGTGCTTGGAGATGGACTTCATGCTTGGGAAAGCGGGAGCTCGGTGAAAAAGAGAAAGACCTCCAATGAAATGGATTGACCCTCAGTGAAGTGGCTGCAACAATAGACTCAAATATAGCAATGAGTGTGAGGCTGGCATGGGAGGACTTGATGGTGTTTTATTCTGTTGCACGTGGGATCCCTGTGATTTGGTAGTGACATAGCATGAGGGAGACCCTGGTTCAACTCCTGGACAAAATACCTCACTCATGGCCATCACTTATCTGTCAGTAGAAGTTTGTGTTTTGTTATAATGTTGAAGAGCTTCCAAACTAAAATGGATTAGGAAGAAAGGTCAGGTGATACACTGCTGAAAACCAACCCATCAAAACCCCGTGGATCACAAATGGTCTGATCCTGTTGTGAATGGTGTCACTGCGAATTGGTGGTCAACTGCCCAGCAGCTGATGACAAGAGGATTAAGAAGATTATCCAAGAGAGGAACTCTAACCCAAGGGAGAATTGAGTGCAGAGTGGACAAAATCTGGAAGGATGTAAGACCCTGGGGGCAGTCCCACCACAGACTAATACAGTGTTCCTTCAAATTAGAGACAGATTCACATTTGGAAAATACAACCCAAGGTCAAGACCCTAGATGGCCAATGGAGCAAGCCTTGATTTTAGCCCTCTAACTGTTGCTCAATTGCACAAACTACAAAATTATACATGATGGCTCTTCTTGGGGATAGGGAGAAAGGACTGTAGATTTCATGGATTCCATGGAGCAGGGTAGCTCAGAAGTGCTAGGGCTTCCATCTCATGGAAGTGGCAGATAGGTAACAGGAAGAATGAGTCACAAAGCCCTGGGCTTTGGGTAGAATGATGCTGCTAGCAAAAGTTACCTACCGTCATAAAGAAGCCTATCTTAGCTAGAAAGCTTAAAGAAAAAAAAATTCAATTGCCATTGAGTGGACTCCGATTCATGGTGATCCCATGTGTGTCAGGGGGGAACTATGCTCCACAGTTTTCTTTTTTTTTTTAATTATGACTGAGTGAAAATGTACATTCCCATATAAATTTACATGCCCACCTATATGCAGCTTCCACTGCTCTCCCAGCCTGGTGACAGCACACTATTCCTCTCTGCTCCATACATGTCTCATCCTCCCAGCAGTCTCCTTTCCACTCCTCTCCACCCACTCTCCTTCCTCCAGCTAGAAGTCAGCAGGATGATATCCTATAGATGCATAGAACCATAAAGTGCATCCAATGTATGGTCACTCTGCATCACCAAGTCCAATTCATTCGTGTCTGAAGAGTGGAACTTCGTTATGATTTATGGGCTAGAGCAGCATCAGGGCCAGGGGCAAGCTCCCAAGGGAATCCCAAAGCTGCTGGATCATCAATTATGGTCTTTTAGTGGAGATCTCAGGGTGCACCTCTTTTTATTCTTGTGTTGTTGGTGATACTCAACTTAGTGAGCTCCATCACGGCTATCACTGGTGGTGGCCATCTGGTTCTTCCAGTCCCAAGTCTATGTAGGCACTCACTTATGTGGGTCTCTCTATCATCTGGGTTATCTTTGCTCCATGTCATTTTGGCCCTCAATGAGCATCGTTCCTACAGAGTTAGGACTATTTGCTGTGCCCTCAGGTGGTAGCTTGGCAGCTTTTAAGACTCCAGATGCTACTCACCAATGTGGGGTGCAGAGAGCCCTCTTAGCAAAATGCTAGTTATGCCAATTGGCCTGGAATTCGCCTAAGAGCATGGTCTCCTGCCCCTGCCCGAGCTACTATGTCCTTGCAATATTGGGTTAAGATGGAAGGAGTAGTCAGGTTATGCTGAAGTCCACTTAATACTGTTTTTGTTTCTAATGTGTGCTATCACCGATTTCACCCAACCAAATTTCTACCAACTATCTAATCTAAGCCCTCCCTCCTTCCCCTTCCTTGCAGCCATCAAACAGTCTTTTCTTCTATACATAAGTCTGTTTTTGAGCTTTTATGGTAGGGGTCTCATACAATATTTGTCCTTTTGTTGCTGACTACTTTTACTCCACATAATGTCTTCCAGTTGAAACCAGGTTATGAGATGTTAGCTGGAATCATCATTATTCTTTACCATTGCATAGTGCTCCATTGAGTATATATATCATAGTTTACCTATCCATTCTTCTATTGTTGGGCACCTGGGTTGATTCCATCTTTTTGCTATCATGGACTGTGCTGCAATAAACATTCTGGTGCGTGTGTCCATTGGTGTGAAAGGCCTTGATTCTGTAAGATATATTCCAAGTAGTGGAATTACTGGATCAAATGGTATATTTATATCCAATTTTTTAAGGAAGCGCCATATTGGTTTCCAAAGAGGCTGGACCATTTTGCAACTCCACCAACAGTGTGGGAGAGTTCCACTTTCTACATAGCCTCTCCAGCATTTGTTGTTTTGTGTTTTTTGGATCATGACCAACCTTATTGGGATAAGATGGTATCTCATTGTAATCTTGATTTGAATTTCTTTAACAACTAAAGATTGTGAACATGTCCGCATGTGTTTTTTGGCTGCCTGGATCTTCTATTTAGAGAAATGTCTGCCCATCTCCTTTGCCCATCACTTAATTGGATGATTTATCTTCTTATTGATATTTTGTAGTACCTTATAGATTATGGTGAGCAGGCATCAATCTGACATAGAGTTGCCAAATATTTTTTCCCATTCTGTAGGTGGCCTTTTAATTCTATTAATAAAGTCTTTGGATGAGCAAAAGTGTTTGATTCTTAACAGTTCCCATTTATCAATTTTCTCTTCTGTTGATTGTGGTTTGTTTGACAGATTTTGAAGTCTGTCTACATTGTGTATTAAAACGTCCATTGTTGTTTCTACCTTTTCTTGAATGAGATTTATCGTTTTAGGTTTGATATTTAGGTCTTTTATCCAGTTTGAGTTGGTTCTGGTATAAGGTGTAAGATATGAATCTCATTTCAATTTATTGCAGATGGATATCCAATTTTGCCAGTATCATTTGTTGAAGATACTGCTTTTGTAGTTAATGTCTTAGGGACTTTGTCAAATATCAACTGTTCATAGGTAGATGGTGTCATCTCTGGGGTCTCAGTTCTGTTCCATTGATCGATCTGTCTGTTCTTGTACCAGTACCAGGCTGTTTTGACCACTGTGGCAGTGTAGTATGTTCTGAGGTTCAGTAACGAGAGGCCTTCCAGTGTGTTCTTCTTCTTTAGTAGTACTTTACTTATCCAGGGCTTCTTTGCTTTCCAAACAAAATTGGTGATTTGTTTCTCTATCTCATTAAAAAATGATACTGTGACTTGTTTTGGGATTGCATTATATAAGTAGATTGCTTTGGGTAAAATAGACATTTTCACAATGTGAAGTCTTCTATCCATGAGCAGGGTAGGTTTTTCCATTTATCTAAGTCTCTCTTAGTTTCTTGGAGTAAGGGCTTGTAGTTCTCTTTATAAAAGTCTGTTATTTCTCTGGTTAGATTAATTCCTAGGTACTTTATCTTCTTAGGGGCTATCGTAAATGGTATTGATGTGACGATTTCTTTGTTAACACTCTCATTGTTGGTATAAAGGAATCCTACTGATTTACTTATGTTTATCTTGTATCCTGAGACTTTGCTGAACTCTTCTAGCCAATAGTTTTCTATCAGTTTGAGTAGTTTTACTTATAGATTCTTTGGGATTCTCTGCATATACAATCATATCATCTGTAAACAGGGAAATTTTGACTTCTTCTTTGCAGATGCAGGTGCCTTTTATTTCTTAGTCTTGTCTAATTGCTCTGGCTAGAACTTCTAGTACACTGTTGAATTGAGTGGTGAGAATGGGCATCTTTGTCTAGTTCCTGTTCTCAAGGGAAAGTCTTTCACTCTCTCTCCATTCAGGATGATGTAGGCAGTTGACTGTATAAATGGCCCTTATTGCGTTGCGGAATTTGCCGTCTGTGCCCATTTTGCTAAGAGTTTTTAGCATGAATGGGCGTTGGACTTTATCAAATGCCTTTTCTGCATCAATGGACAAGACCAGGTGATTCCTACCTTTGTGATAGTTATGTGGTTAATCACATTAATTGTTTTTCTGATGTTGAACCAGCCTTGCATCCCTGGTATGAATCCCACTTGGTCATGATGGATTATTTTTTGGATCTGTTGTTGTATTCTATTGGCAACAATTTTGTTGAAGATTTTTGCATCTAGATTCATGAGTGATATCAGTCTGTAGTTCTCCTTTTTGTTGGGTCTTTCCCTGGCTTTGGTATCAGCGTCATGCTGGTTTCATAGAATGAGTCTGGGAGTACTCCATCTCTTTCTATACTGTGAAATAATCTCAGTAGTACTGGAGATAACTCTTCTCTAAAAGCTTGGTAGAATTCTGCAGTGAAGCCATCTGGGCCTGGGCTTTTTACAGTTGGTAGTGTTTTGATGACATTTTCAATCTCTTCCTTTGTGACGAGTGTATTAAGTTGTTCTGCTTCAAGTTGTGATAATTTGGGTAGGTGGTATGAATCAAGGAATTTGTCCATTTCCTCTAGGTTTTCAAATTTGTTACAGTACAGTCTTTCATAGTATTCTGTTATAATATTTTTGATTTCTGTTGGGTCTGTTGTGACAAGTCCCCTCTCATTTCTTATCTGGGTTATTTGTTTCCTTTCCTGTTTTTCATTAGTAAGTTTAGCCAATAGTTTGTCAATATTGTTGATCTTTTCAAAAAACCAGCTTTGGGTCTTTTTAACTTTTTGTTGTTTTTCTATTCTCTAATACATTTAGCTCTGCTCTTATCTTTATGATCTGGTTTCTTCTGTTGCCTGAGGGGTTCCTCTGTTGTTCTTTCTCTACTTGTTCAAGTTGTAGGGTTAGTTCCTTGATTTGGTTTCTTTCTTCCTTCCAGATGTGTGCATTTATGGAGATAAACAGACCTCTGAGTACTGCTTTGGCTGTATCCCATAGGTTCTGCTAGGAAGTATTTTCATTCTCATGGAATCCATGAATTTCTTTATTTCATCCTGATTTCTTCTATAACCCATGTTTTTCTGAGCAAGATGTTGTTCAGTTTCCAAGAATTCCACTTTTTATCTATGTTTTTTCTGTTATTGATTTTGAATTTTATGGCTTTATGATCTGAGAAGATGCTTTGCAGTAATTCAGTGATATTGAGTTTGTTGAGAATTGCATTATATCCTAACACATGGTCAATTCTGGAGAATGTTCCATGTGCACTGGAGAAGAAGGTGTAATTGTCCACTGATGGGTAGAAAGTTCTGTATAAATCGATGAGGCATAATAATTTAATCGTGGCAATATGGTCTTCTGTATCTTTACTGAACTTTTTTCTAGATGATCTGTCCAGTATTGAGAGTGTAGTGTTGACATCTCCCACTATTATTGTGCATAATCAAACTCTTTTTTTTGAGTGTAGTCAATGTTTCTTCGATGTATTTAGGTGCTCTGATATTAGGTGCATAAATATTTAATACAGTTAAGTCTTGCTTGTGTACTGAACTTTTCAGCAATAAATAGTATCCATCTTTGCCCACGATGGAGGATTTGACATTAAAATTGATTTTATCTGAGATTCGAATTGCCACCCCTGCTCTTCTTTGTTCATTGTTAGCTTGATATACATTCTTCCATCCTTTAATTTTCAGTTTGTTCCTATCTTTAGGTCTCAAGTGAGTTTCTTGTAGACAATATATGGATGAGTCATATCTTTTGATCCAAGATGCCACTCGATGTCTCTTTACTGGAGTGTTCAGTCCATTCACATTCAATGTAATTATTGATAGGCATGTGTTCATGGCTGCCATTGTGATATGTTTATTTTTCTGTTGATGTTTTCTCTGTTGTCCTTATTAGTCTGTTCTGGGACATTATTTTTTGTGAGTTGATTTTTCACCTTTTTCAGAGCTGTTTTTGTAGTTGTTGAGACTCCTATGTTACATTTCTTGAAATGGTATGTTACATCTTTGTTGTGCTTTACAGCTGTCCCTATGATCCCCTTTAATAAACTATATATAAACCCAATTTTAATTACTACCAGTCTTGTCATCTTCCTCTCCATCTGGAAGGGCTATAACAACTGTAGTACATCCCTCTTTTTAATATGATGGCACCATAGTTTTCATGATAATCACTGGATTGTTTTTTTCAGTACTAAAGCTGTGATTGAATTTGGAGCCTCCTCTAACTGATTAGCGTTCTGAATAATATGTCATTCTAAAACATAAAGTTAGTGGTTTCATTCTTCTAAGCCAAAGCCAAGAATTTCTTTCAGTATTTCTTGTAGTTTTGGTTTGGCTTTTACAAAGTCTCTGAGTTTCTGTTTATCTGGGAATGCCTTAATTTTATTTTTGTATTTGAAAGTTAGCTTTATAGGATATATAATTCTTGGTTGGAAGTTCTTCTCCTTTAGGGCTTTGAATGTGTCATGCCACTGCCTCCATGCCAGCATGGTTTCTGCTGAGAAATCTGATGAAAGCCTACAGGATTTCCCTCTGAATGTTAGCTTTGCTTTGAGTCTTGCTGCCTTTAAGAGTTGCTGCTTATGTTTCATTTTGTTAAGCTTGATTATAATATGTCTTGGAGTCTTTCTTTTGAGTTCTATATTGGGTGGTATACGATATGTGTCTGAGATGTCTATATTCTCTTCCTTCATGATTTCTGGGAAGTTTTCTTTCAGCAGCTCAGCAACGATACTCTCTGTGTTCTCAGATGTCTCATCCTGTTCAGGGACTCCAATTAATAGAAGGTTGTTCATCTTAACAGAGTCCCACATGCTTCTTAATGTGGGACTTAATGTGCTTCTTAATTTTTCTTGTTTCTTTTTTCTGAATTCTGCTGATAGACGCTGGCATCAGTAACTCTATCTTACAAGTCAGAAATTCTTTTTCCATTTGTTCCATTCTGTTTTCTTGGCTTTGAATGGAAGTTTCTGTGTTTTTGATTTTGTTCTTGATCTGTTAGATTTCAGAGTCCTGGAGCTCCATCAGATTGAACAGCTTGCTTAATTTTTCCTTTTGTTCTGCTGCATTTTGTATAAGGTCTAGAAGGGCTCTGTATATAATCCTTTTGTATTCACTTTCTGATGATTTCAGAAAAGTTTCTTCATCTGGAAAACTCGTTGGTTGTTTTGCTTGGGAAACTTTTGAAGCCATGGGTGATTTCTTGTATGCCACAAGTGTCTGTTGTTTTTTGAGTTCCATGTGAGTAAGTAGAGGCTGGGAGAGATACTATAAGAATGGACCACAGATGTTTCTCTAGGCTGTCTTAAAATGTAAAACAAAAGGTATCTGACCACTTCCCAAGTCAGTCAGGTTTTCAGGTGTAGTGGTCCATGTTCCCAATTGGCAAAGTAAGCACTTCTATATCCAACCCCAGAAGATACAGACTAGTTCAAAATGCCGCAATGCTGCTGCTCTGTTTGCCTCTGTTGACGGGGCCCAGCTTTAGGTGACACTGTGTAACGTACTGCTTTTCTGGTACAAAACCACTCTCCTGTGGGCAGGTTCTGGCTCCCAAGGTAAGAAATAGGTCCAGCTGTGGCCACCATATCTAAGATGGCGTCCTCCACATGGTCCGCAGATAGAGGGGCTAAAAGTGCCGAGAGGTAGTGATTCCTCTACCTCTGTTTATAGGCCCCCACCGAATGTGATGCTGTGTAAACTATTGCTTTTCTGTCAGATAAGCACTGTCCTGTTTGCAGGTGCTGGCTCCCTGGCTAAGAGTTAGGTTCTGCTAAAATTGTCTTATCCAACATGGCATCCTGCACACTAGCAGTGCGGTTCCATACAAACCATGCTGTGGCAGAAATAAAAAGACAGGCCCAAAGTGGCTTGATTAACAGAGTCCTAAGCCTGGCTCTCAAAATATAGAAATTTCACCTGCCTATCCCACCAGCAATGCGTCTGAGTCTAGCCACTAGGCAAGACCCAGCTCCTCCTGCCGGTCAAGACAGAGTAAAAGAAAAGTCAAAATGACGTGTTTGCCGTCAGTCCATGATAGCCAGGGCTAGCAGGGAGTGGTAGTCAGCACAGAGAAGAGGTTTTTCATTCAGTGGTGTGAAGTCCAAATTAAGAGTCATGTGCCATGTCCTGGGGACTCACTAAGCAACCAGAAGACTCCATTTGATTATCAGTTCAGGTCTTGGTTTCCAGAGGGATGTAAGGAGACGTGTGCTTAGTCTGCCATCTTAACTCTGCCTCTCCACAGAATTTTTAATGGCTGATTGATTTTGTAAGTAGATTGCCAAGACTTTCATCCACGGTTTCTCTGAGGGCATTCAAACCTTTCAGTTAGAAGCCAAGCACATTACCCACTTGCATTATCTAAGAACAGCCAGAAAGCTAAGCAAGTGGAAAACATTGCATACAAAAACCATATAGCAGACATGCAGTTAGGGAAGCAATGTCTGCGCAATGAATTGAGTTATCATACAAGAAAAGATCAATTTGCTTATGGAGTAAGGGACTTCTCTTATAATACCCATAACATTTAAGACTCTTATATGGCCCCAGAAATCTGAAAGGTGCTCCCAAATTAGAATTCCTCTAGGCTTCAGAGGATAAAGATATATAATTTAAAAAATATAGTAATGAGTGATGTCTTTCATCCAAACACACCTTTCTGTCAGTAAAATATTAAGCTGTTAACCTATTTCTGTCAAGTCAATTCCTACTCATAGGAAACCTACAGGACAGAGAAGAATTGCCCCATTGGGTTTATAAGGAGCACCTTGAGGATTTGAACTGCTGACTTTTTGGTTTGCAGCCATAGCTCTTAACACTGGGCTACTGTGGCTCCAAGTAACATATAGACACACATAGTTTAACTAGATTATAAGAATCTCAAATTGTGTAGCAGTTGTCTACATGGACAAGTTGAGTTCTATTTGAACTCTCATTTGGCTTTCTACAAAGTATTGTTATTTCTAAGTAACTGTAATCCTTTAAGCCTCTTGCTTAGTGGGAAGTGTAATGCAAATATTCATTTCTCTTTGTAAATGGTTTCTTAATATTTTGACTTTCAGGTTGAGAACCTGCCAAAGCAAGGGGTGCCTCACAGACTGCCATGGTATTGAAGGGCACACACAGAATATCTTATTTTCCATAAAGTGGCCTCAAGCCTGAGTATAATTTATCCCTTTATTCCCATAATCCATTTTTAGTTCTGTTACATAAATGTTTTTAATAGAAGAATGCTTATTTAATTTTATCCAAAGACTCATGTGTGTATGTATGTATCTATCAATCGATGATCTATTTTAATTGTGAGGCATTTGTTTCCAAATGCACTGTCAGTTCAACTATCCATTTTTGTACTCACAGTTGCTTGCTCTTTTTTAACAATGTAGGTGCAAGAGTTTAGCTCATTATTGCTGTCATGTAGGTTTTTTTGCACGAAACATTAAATATGCCCCTTTTGGAAGACCAGCCAGAAACTCAGGCATCTCCTGTGCCACTCCACAGTAGGGGTGTGCATGCTGTAGAAGTGGTGTAGTTCTCCCTGTTTGATTGATGCACCTTTTTGATACAAGAACAAGGCATTCTTGCAACCCATAATCTAAACACACTATCTGAGGGCATTTGGTGGTTCAGAGGCAGAATTCTCACTGTCTATGCAGGAGACCTCAGGTTGATTGTCAGCGAAGCACCCCATGCTCAGCCACTATGCATCTGTCAGTGGAGGCTATGATGTAGAACAGCTTTCAGAAGATCTTACAGACTGTGCCCAATCTGGCATCTACTTCTGCTGATCAGTCAGTGAAAATTTTATGGATCACTAGGGTCAGATGGAAATTGGGAAACTGGTGGGATAGTAGTTGAGAGCTATGGCTGCTAACCAACAAGGTAGGCAGTTTGAGTCCACCAAGTGCCCCTTGGAAACTGTATGAGGCAGTTGTACTGTATCCTATAGGGGTACTGTGAGTTGGAATTGACTACACAGCAATGGGTTTGGTTATTTATTTGTCTTTGGGTCGGTTCTAAGTAAGCAGCCCCTACTTGTCTGTCAGTGGAGGCTTGCTTGTTGCTGTGATGTGGGAAGCTATGCCATGTGTATTTAGGTACCAGATGGGTCACCCATGGTAGACAAGTTTCAGCTGAGCTTCTGGACTAAGACAAACTAGGAAGAAAGACTCAGAAGTCTACTTCTAAAAAAAATTATCCAGGGAAAACCTTATGAATTAGTAGTGACACATTGTCAGATATGGTGCTGGAAAGTGAGCCCCCAGGTTGGAAGGCACTTGGAAGATGACTGGGGAAGAGCTGCTCCTCCAAGTAGAGTCAACCTTAACGACATGGATGCAGTAAGGCCTTTGGGATCTTTGCTCACTGATGCAATATGACTCAAAATGAGAAAAAACAGCTGCAAACATCCACTAATAATTGGGACATGGAATGTATAAAGTATGAATCTAGGAAAATTGAAAATCATCAAAAATGAAATGGAATGCATAAACATCAGTATCCTAGACATTAGTCAGCTGAAATGGACTGGTTTTAGTCACTTTGAATCCAACAATCATATGGTCTACTATGCTGGCAATGAAAACATGAAAAGGAATGGTATTGCGTTCGTCATCAAAAAGAGCATTTCAAGATCTGTCCTGAAGAACAATGGTGTCTGTGATAGTATGATATCCATAGGCCTACAAAAAAGGCCAGTTAATACGACTATTTATTCAAAGTTATGGACCTACCATTAAAGCCTAAGATGAAGAGACTGAAGAATTTTACCAGCTTCTGCAGTCTGAAATTGACCAAACATGAAATCAGGATGCCTTGGTAATGACGGGTGACTGGAATGCAAAAGTTGGATCTGTAGTTGGAAAATAGGGCCTTGATGATAGAAATAATGCTGGAGATCACATGATAGAATTTTGCAAGATTAACGACTTCATTGCAAATACCTTTCTTAGTCAACACAAATGACAACTGTACACATGGACCTCACCAGCTGGAATACACAGGAAACAAACTGACTACATCTGTGGAAAAAGATGATGGAAAAGCTCCATATCAGCAGACAATGCAAGACCAGGGGCTGACTGTGGCACAGATCATCAACTGCTTGTTTCCAAATTCAAATTGAAACTGAAGAAAATCAGAACAAGTCCACGAGAGCGAAAGTATGACCTTGAGTATAGCCCTCCTGAGTTTAAAGATCATCTCAAGAATAGATTTGATGTGCTGATCACTAATGCCCAGAACACCAGATGAACTGTGGAATGACACCAAAGACATCATCCATGAAGTGAGCAAGAGGTCATTAAAAGGCAGGAAAGAAAGAAAAGACTAACCTGGATGTCGAAAGAGACTCTGAAACTTGTTCTTAAATATCAAGCAGCTAAAGCAAAAGGAAGGAATGGCGAAGTAAAAGAACTAAACAGAAGACTTCAAAGAGCAGCTCGAGAAGACAAGAGAAAACATAATAACATAGTGCAAAGAGCTGGAAATGGAAAACAAGAAGGGGAGAACATGTTCTGCATTTCTCAAGCTGAAAGAACTCAAGAAAAAATTCCCACCTCGAGTCCTAATAGTGAAGGATTCTATAGGGAAACTATTAAGTGACCCAGGGAGCATCAAAAGGAGATGGAAGAAATACACAGAATAATTATACCAGAAAGAACTGATCTGTGTTCAACCATGTGAAGAGATAGCATATGATCAGGAACCAATGGTTCAGAAAAGTGAAAGCTGTATTGAAGGCATTGGTGAAAAACAAGGCTCCAGGAATTGGTGGAATATTAATTGAGATATTTTAACCAACAGATGCAGCACTGGAAGTGCTCACTCATTTATGCCAAGGAATTTGGAGGACAGCTACCTGGCCAACTGACTAGAAGAGATCCATGTTTATGCCCATTCCAAAGGAAGATGATCTAACCAAATGAAGAAATTACTGACAAATATTGTTAATATCATACACAAGTAAAATAGTGCTCAAGAACACTCAAAAGAGACTGCAACAATATCTTGTCAAGGAACTGCCAGAAATGCAAGCTGGATTCAGAAGAGGACATGGAAGCAGGGATATCATCACTGATGTCAGGTAGATCTTGGCTGAAAGAAGAGAACACCAGAAAGATGTTTACTTACATTTCATTGACTATGCAAAGGCATTCGACTGTGTGGATCATAACAAATTATAGCTAACATTGTGTAAAAATGGGAATTCCAGAACACTTAATCGTGCTTTTAAGGAATCTGCTTATGGATCAAGAGGCAGCTCTACAAACAGAACAAGTCAACACTGCAATGGTTTAAAGTCAGAAAAGATGTGTGTCAGGGTTGTATCCTTTCATCTTAACTTTTCAATCTGTATGCTCAGCAAATAATCTGAGAAGCTGGATTATACAAAAAAGAATGAGACATCAGGATCAGAGGATGTAACATTAACAACCTGTGTTACCCAATGACACCACTTTACTTGCTGGAAATGAAGATTTGAGACACATACTGATGAATATCAAGGACCATAGCCTTCAGTATGGATTACACCTCAACACCAAGAAAACAAAAATCCTCACAATTGGACCAGTTAACAACATCATCATAAATGGAGAAAGGATTGAATCGGTCAAGGATTTCATTTTGCTTGGGTCCACAATCAATGCCAATGGAAGCAGCAGTCAAGAAATCAAAAGATGCACTCCGTTGGGAAAATCTGCTGTCAAGAACCTCTTTCAAGTATTGAAAAGTAAATACGTCACCTTGTAGACTAAGGTGCACCTGACACAAGTCATGTTATTTCCAGTTGTATCATATGCGTGAGAATGATGGACAATGAACAAAGAAGATAGAAGAAGAATTGATGCCTTTGAATTGTGGTGCTGGAGAAGAATGTTGAACGTACCATGGACCACCAAAAGAGTAAAAGATCTGTTCTGGAAAAAGTGCAGCCAGAGTCCTCCTTGGAAGCAAAGATAGTAAGATTATGTCTTACATACTTTGGACCTGTTGTCAGGAAGCATCATTCCCTGCAGAAGGACATCATGCTTGGTAGAGTGTAGGGTCAGTGAAAAAGAGGAATACTGTAGATAAAATGAATTGGCAACAATGGGCTTAAGCATAAAAATGATTGTAGACGTGGCACAAGACCGGGTGGTATTTTGTTCTGTTGTTCATAAGGTTGCTGTAAGTCAGAACTGACTCAATGACACTTAACAACACAATAGGGTCAGATACACAGCCAGTCACAGGGATGTCCAGTTTTTTGTTCTGTCATATGTATATGCTATTTGATGACATATAGGTCTAGTAAATTAATTAAAAAACCTTTTCTCTCACATGGAAGTTTGGGTGTTGATTTTCTACCATAATGCATAGACTCAGCCTTTTAAGTGAAAACAGTGCTTAAGACATTATTTTTACATGTGTCTGCTGTAGTTTAATATAGCAGTCTATCAGTAAATCTTTTTCTTTTGTGCAATGTAAAATTTCTTATTGTCATTAATTTTATTAAATACTGAAAAAATAAAAATAATATTGTTTTACAGATGAATAGTTAATGAGAAACTTCTAAATAATGTACAATAGATTTGAGTTACAAATAAGGAGAAGACACTAATGTGGTGATTTTTTTTCCTAGTCATGTAAAAGTACAACTATGGGTTTGAGAGCAACAGTCTTTATTTGGAGAAACACTCACAAGAGGCAGAAGCACAGCTTTCGGGTAATCACAGGGAAAGTGCTCTCTGCTACTGTCATGGACTGAACTGAGTTCCCCCCAAAACGTGTGTAGCCATGTGGCTGTGCCATGGTTCCCAGTATTTTATGATTCTCCTCCATTTTGTGATTTTCCTCTGCTGTATGTTAGAGAATTAGGGTGGGACTGTAAATCTCTTCATAAAATCATCTCCCTGCACCCCAGAGTATGGCTTCCACTACTCTTTGGCCTTTCATCCTATAAGAGAGATAAGGAAAGGGAAGCTAGTGGAGTTGGGAATCTCGCACCATCAAGAGAGCAGCAGTGGGAGAAGAGGGTGTCCTTCAAACCTGAGGTTCCTGCACCAAGATGCTCCCTGACCCAAGACTGATGCAATGCAAGGACTTTCTTCCTGAGCCGACAAGGGAGAAAGCCTACCCCTGGAGCAGGCATCCTGAATTTGGACTTGTAGCCTCCCGGACTGTGTCACAATAAACTTTGCTTTGTTAAAGCCATCCACTCTTGGTATTTCTGTTAAAGCATCAGTAGCTGACTAAAACAGCAATCTAATGCCTTTCTTTTACGATTTTAAAATTGTTTAACAAAAATTAATAAACTATGGTTAAGAACTAGACATTGTTTTGAAATTAACTTTGTAGAGTCCCGGGCTAAGATGGACACAAAGATTTATTTTGTTTCTGCCTAAAGACTTCAGTGAGATGGTAGCAGATATCAGGTCAACTGGTTATCCAATGATTAACTGATATGATTAAAACACCAGTTTTGATTGACAATCAAATTCTAATAATTAAAAAAAATATATTTTATTGTGTTAAAATACAGGTAATTGAATTTGACATTTTAATAATTTTTCAGAATGCAATTTATTGATCTGAATTGTATGCACAAAGTTATACATTCAACATGTCTATTTCAAAAGCTTTTTTTAAATCACTCTTTTTTAGTTGTCTAGTGCTGCTTTAACAGCAATACCAGAAGTGGGTGGTTTTAAGAAGAGAAATTTTATTTGTCACAGTCTAGTAGGCTGAAAGTCCAAATTTAGGGTGTCACCCCCAGGGGTACTTGTTCTCAGTCTTCCTCGGGACTGGACGCTTCTGAGCTACAGGGAGCCTAGTCTTTTTCAGAGGGTGTGCTCAGCTTCCAGCACAGCTTCTGGTTGGTATGGGGTCCCCAACTCTCTGCTTGCTTCCCTTTGGTTTTATCTCCTGTAGGATAAAAAGATAAAAGGTGGTTCAAGGCACACTCCAGGGAAACTCTCTTTACATTGGGGCAAGGAGGTGATTTTAAGAAGGGTTTTGCAGTTCCACCCTAATCTCCTTAAACATAATCCTGTCTATTAGCCACAGCAGAAATTAGGATTTACAAAACAGGAAAATCACAAAATGGAGTGCAGTCACACCATACTGGGAGCCATGGCCGAGTCAAATTACTATACACATTTCTGGGGAGACACAATTCAATCCATGACACCCCCCAAAACCTGGTACTCAGTAAGTATAACTCCCCATTCATCCATCCCTGCAGCCACAGGTAGCCATCTACTTTAGTCTCTTATGGATTTGCTTATTCTAGATAATTCAGGTAAGTAGGATCATGCAAAATTTGTTCTTTTGTCTTTGATTTATCTCCCTTAGCATAATGTTTTCAGGGCTACGCCATGTTGTAGTATGTATATCAGCACCACCGTTCTCTTACCACTGAATACTATTTCATTGCATGTATATAGCATATTGTGTTTTCAGTCATTTTTTTGAAATTGGAATTTACGAGGCTTCCTACTTTGTTCTTTGTCAAGACTCTCTTGGCTATTTGTGGCCCCTTTGTCATCACATATCAATTGGAGAATAGGTTTTTCCATTTCTACCAAAAGTGCAATACTGATAGAGATCTTGTTGAACTTGCAGGTGGCTTTGGGTAGCATTGACATATCACCAATATTAAGTTTTCCAACCAATGAAGACAAGATGTCCTTTCATTTTATAGTTTTCAGTGTACCAGTCTTTCATCTCACTGATGAAATTTATTCTAAGATATTTTATTCTTTTAGATGCTACTGTAGATGGAATCATTTCATTAATTTTCTTTCCAAATTGTTGCTGATGTATAGAAACACAACTGACTTTTTTATGTGTTAATCTTGTACCCTGTAACTTTGCTGAATTTGTTAGCTCTTGTCTTATTCATCTAGTGCTGCTGTAGCAGAAATAGCACAAATGCGTGACTTTAACAAAGATAAATTTATTTTTTCACAGAAAAGCAGACTGAAAGTCCAAATTCAGGGTGTCAGCTCCATGCGAAAGATTTCTCTCTTGGCTCTGGAGGAAGGTCTTTTCGTTACTCTTCCCCTGGACTAGAAGCTTATGAGGTGTGCAGACCCCATGTCCAAAGGATGAGCTCTGCTCCTGTTACTGCTTCTTTCCAGATGGTATGATGTCTTTAAGTCTCTGCTTGACTCCCTTTCCTTGATATCCCAAGAGATAGCCTCAAGGCACAAAACAATTTTATAGACTGAGTCCTGCCTTGCTGACACAACCACTATCCATCCTCCCTCACTGACATACAGAGGCAAAATTTACAACATATTGGAACATCACACAATACCAGGGAACATGTCGTAGCCAAATTGCTGCACACATTTTTGGGGGGGACACAATTCAATCCATGAAAACTCTACAAGTTTCTTGGGTATCCTTTGGAATTTTACATAGGTAATGTCATGTCATCTGTGAATAGAGATAGTTTTACTTTTTCCTTTCTGACTTGCATACCTTTTATTTCTTTTTCATACAGAAATGCATTGGCTAAAACTTTCAGTACACTGCTTAACAGCAGTGATGAAAGTGACGATTGCTGTTGTCTTGTTACTGATCTTAAAGGGAAAGCTTTTGTTCACTCTTTTATCACTGAGTATGACGTTACATGTGGGCTTTTCATAAACACCCTTTATTCATGTTGAGAAATTTTTCTTGTAGTCCTAGTTGCTGAGTGTTTTCATCATGAAAAGGTGTTGAATTTTGTAAAATGTATTTTCTGCATCAGTTGAAATGATCATGCGGTTCTTCCCCTTCGTTCTGTTAATACAGTGTATTTCATTAATTGATTTTCTCATATTGAACTCTTGACTCCTGGGATAAAGCCTACTTGGTTATGGTGTATAATCCTCTTTCATATGCTGTTGGTTCAGTTTGCTAGCATTGCATGAGGATTTTTGTACCTGTATTCATAACGGGCATGGGTCTGTAGTTTTTTCACATCTTTATTTTTAACAGTAATGATTGTATTTGTTATCTCTTCTTATCAGATGTTGTGGATTGAATTGTACCCCATAAAGATGTGTGTTATAAATCCTAAGTGCTATATTTGTAGATATATTTCCATTTGGAAATAGAGTTTTCATTATTACATTAATGAGGACCTATCAGTGTTGAGCATGTCTTAAGCTAACCACTTTTAACACATAAAAGGAATAGATTAGGCACAGAAGCAGGAAGTGCTGATACTGGAAAGCTGATACCTTGTTACATGAAGATAATTGAGGAAAAGAAGCTGAAAAGAGAGTACCTTCTCCGGTAACCGACAGACAGAGAAAGCCTAGAACTGGTGCCCTGAATCTAGACTTCTAGTCTCCTAAACTTTGAGAAAATAAAATTCTATTCACCAAAGCCTCCTACTTGTGGTATTTTGGTTACAGCAGCTCTAGGAAATGAAGACACCAGATAACACTGTGTTATAATGGATGTGGTTTGAAACAGAGACTGTGAAAACTGAGAGTTTCACATATTCTTTACCTACTCTGAACTTTGCTGTAATTAACCCATATGAAACTCAGTCGCACATGTAGCAGGCCTCATTTCCCCGAAACAAATAATTCACCCCAATAGATACCACTCTGGTGATGTAGTGGTTAAGAGCTTAGCTGCCACACAAAAGTTCTGCTGCTAGAATCCACCAGGCACTTCTTGAAAACCCTAGGGGCAGTTCTACTCTTTCCTATAGGGTTAACACAAGTCAAGATTGACTCAATGGCAATGGGTATTTTTTTTTAATAATACATTGAATATAATTCTGCAGACTAAGAAAACAAAAAAGAGTATCTATGTAGCTAAAAAATGTTTATTAATACCCAGAGATGAGAGATAACATATTTATTTAAAAAGTCAAAATTCTACCCTTTACCAAAGGCCTATTCAAAAAAATTATTCATAAAGGAAATGAAGAGTCAGTTTAATACAGTGGTAAAGGAGTCCTGCAGTAGAAGAAACCACTTTTCAATTCTACTATCACCTATAATTCATTTAGTCAATAATTTTGTAATGAACACACAGTATGTGTGATTGTCTCTAAATCTAGGAACCTCCATTGAACATGGCATTGTTCCTACTTATAACACAACACAATCTAATCAGTCTACTGTGGGATATAGAAACAATTCTGGAAACATCTCCAAATCTCCTTGCCAGCTTTTAGATGAATGCATATGAAATTGTATCAACTTTAATGCCTGAGTTTGTCTGAGGCTTTTTGGCTCAAACCTACATAAACGTGGAACCTTGGTTTTCTTTTCAAGTCTTCCTGAGTTAACTGGGAATTACTGAGGGTATCTCACACGTACTCACTGAATTCTCCGGTGAGTTTTTCATGGAAAGACACTTCTGGAGGGTGCCTGGCACTATCACTGCTGTTAATACCTCCACAAGAAGGCGGCCTTGGCCAGTGTTGAACCTCTCATATTCTCAGATCTGCAAAATCCTCGAGAGACTACCATACTGCCTGTGGGCTAGTGTGACATGGGCTCGTGTGACATAGGCTAGTGTGACATGCTCTTCTTCAACAGAATGTGGAAAGTCTCCTGAGCTCCACTTCTGTGTTACAGTTTGTCATCTGAACTCCAAAGTAGTGCTGCTTAAGCCCCAGGCCTCCCGAGATCTGTCAGATTCAATCTCTGGGGAGATTCATGTTCTCTGTTTCTTCTTCTGTCCTATTTCTACTTAAAAAGAAAAAGTCATACTCTCATTGGTCTCTTTCTCCCAGTACAACTAATTCATGCAAATAGATGCATGCAAATTTTTAGACAATCATTTAGCAGACAAAGCAACATACCACTTGATAAATAAACAGATAATTACAATAGACCAGAATAAAAGTTGTAACAGAATTCACTTATCAAGGTTTTTGTAACATATCTAGAAAGGGTACTTAATATGTGTGTATC
Organism: Heterohyrax brucei; assembly: GCA_028571685.1. Taxonomy (NCBI): domain Eukaryota; kingdom Metazoa; phylum Chordata; class Mammalia; order Hyracoidea; family Procaviidae; genus Heterohyrax; species Heterohyrax brucei. Next base: position 111,873,336 of record CM053143.1, on the reverse strand, counting down.
CTAAAATAGATGTTTATTTTGTATATGCTTTTGAATTTTGTAAAGATGAAATAATCCTCTCTATATTGTTCTGCAGTTTGTTTTTGCACTTATTTTGTAGTTCATTCACATTGATATAGCCTGCTGTTCATTCATTTTCACTGCTATGTAGTAGTTTATGGTAAGACAGTGACAAAATGAATTGATTAATTCTATACTTGATGAACATATGGTGCACAGTTTTTGCTATTATGAACAATATCACTATGAGCATTCTTGTTCGTGTTCTTGCTACACACATATAAGAATTTCTCAAGGATTGTAATCCATTTTTTATGCAGTATAAGTAGTTCAGTATACAGTATAAGTAGTCTTTTTGAAATACAAATCAGTTTACATTATCCTTCTGCTTGAAACCCTCTGGTGACATCCATTACACTTTGAAGAAAATGTAAGCTACTTCCCATGGTTGACAAAGTTCTCCAGGAAGTGGCCTCTCTTGTGTCTCTGATCTCATCTTAGACCAGTCTTACCTTTGCCTATTATGTTTCACAGTGTACTTCTGTTTTTCTTCAAATATGCCAAGTATTTTTCATCAATTCTGGAGCTGGGGCCTTCGTCCCCTTTCCTAGGATAGTCTTCCTTTTGGTGTTTGCATGTTGACCCCATCAAGTCATGCAAAACTCAGTTCAGACATCACTGTTCAGGGTGGCCTTCCTTAGCTGCCAAATCTAGAGCAGTTTCCTTTACTATCTGTCACAGAAGGTGTCTCATGTGTACTATTTGATTGTTCCTATAGAGTTTAACACTATAATACTTCTCTTTCATTTATTGATTGTCAATCTATTTGTGTCAACATTCTTGAATCTAACGTACCTGAGATCAGGGACCTCTTTCTATCATTCATCTGTATGTTCCCAATACTTAGAAAAGTTCCGGCCCCATATAAAGTTCTCAAAAAAAAAAAAAAGGAATAGGAAATGATGGAAGTAGTAATGTAAGTATCAGAATTTGCAGAAGCTAGTGAGTGACATGAAGATAAAGGTAAGAGAGTGTATGAAACAACTTTGCTACAAGCTGCAGGGAGGTTCAAAGGATCTGTCTGTGTAATGTTCCTCTCACTTGTTGGAGAATGTTTCCAGAAGCCCAGATAAAGAGTTTTATTTCAGAGAATTTGAATTGTGAGCTAGGAAGAAATGACATAGCAATGTTGGTGAGTGAGTCTGGGGAAGGCTTAGGAAGTGCTGTCTTCGCAGGGGCATCTTTCCGTACCAGTTGTTGACAGTCTTCCCAACTCACTAATTAGAACTGTAAAATTCCAGGTGAGTGACGGTAGCTTAAATGCTAATTTTGCATTTTTTCAGCTGCAATCACTGGACAGCTAATGTTATGTATAATTGATAGACACTTCCAGTTGCTGAGATGGATAGAAATTAGTACTTAAGTTACCATTGTTAGAGATCATGTTCTCATTGTTATTTGCATCCCCAAAGCAGTGTGCTTATATTGCCTCTCTTAATAAAACTCTAATAATAATTTAGGGGGATGAATCTGTGATTTATGCCTTGGATATTGAATATCTAAATACAGATATAAATAACTACATGAACTTTTCAATTTCTATCTGTAGAGTATCTAAGTTCTATTCTACCTCCCCGCCCCCCAACTAGTGGCAACCTATTATAAAAACACCCAAGAAAAATAAACTTAGTCAATAACTAAATCCTCAAAAATAAAATTATTTGTTCCACTGAAGACTTTAATTTTATGTTGGAGTTCTAATTGTTAAATATATCTGATTGGTTGAAGTATCATGTGTGTCACTGTGTTTTAAAGTAAATAAAACTTGTGGAACTGCATCACTTGTAACAGTGCATGACCAACTTGTTGATAATGTGTTAGCAACAGAATTTGAACTCTTGAAGTGAGATTCTATATGGTATCCTAGGATTTCTGGCATGGTAGTATATCAAGGTGATTACTTTTCAATCAATGCCTATGCCATTTTCATGTTGCTGAAGTGAGTACAATTGGGAATATGAAAGTAGTGAAAGAATGTCTTTCTTCTGATTCTTTTCATGTATTTCTCACCATTTCTTTTTGGTATTCCCCAAAGAGGAGCCCTGGTGGCATAGAGTCAAGAGTTAGGCTGCTTTCCAAAATGTGGGTAATTGGAATTTGCCAGCTCCTCCTTGGAAACCCTCTGAGGTGATTCTACTCTGTGCTATAGAGTTTGTGTTGGTTGAAACTGACTTGACAGTACTAGGTTTTTGTTTGTTTTGTTTTTAAAATACATTTTATCATAAAAAATTTTACCTGAGCTTACATTTGAATCTGCAAATGGATACTTACTGTGTCGCTTCAATGTTAACAAGCCAATGCTGAACTCATAAACTGCATTTTCCCTAGGTTTCCTCCACTTGCTACTTGGAAACACAAATATTTTAGAAATAGTCTTTGCTTCTGCTGTTGCTCGCTACTATATTATTCAACAGCCCTGACAATTTATCTCCTGCATGTTTCACAAGATCTTATCTTTTTGTCCTTCCACTGTCTTAGTTTGAGACCTTTCTTAGACAGAAACACCCATCATAGCTTGCTTGAGAATTTTAACAGATTGCCTTGCAATTCAGATTCTCCTCTACACTGTTCAAAACCTACCCTACCTCTCTGGAATGATTGATTTAAAATATCGAATTGAACCACACCACTCACACTAAAAATCTTTTAAAGACTCCTTATCATTTACTGGATCAAATACAAGCTTCTTAGCAAAGGTAGTTGAAGTGATTGTATTACCTACCTGTCTTATATGTCCCTTCTTATTACCTGATACTACACAACTCCAAATTCAGAATCAGGAATATAAGACTACTTATAGTTGTCCCTGGTGGCAGAGTGATTAATAGCTTGGTTGCTAACCAAAAGAGTGGCATTTCAAATCTACCAACTGCTCCTTGGAAGCCCTATGGGTCAGTTCTACTCTATTCTGATGGGTCATTATGAGTGAAAATTGACTCAGTGGGAATGGGTTTAGTTTGCTTCTATCTTATAGTTGTCTCTAATCATCAAGTTCCTCTAATTCTCCATGCTTTTCTTCATGTCCTTCTTTTTGTAAAATTACCTTTCCTTTTTATAAAACTGTCTACTGCCTGAAAATTCTGTACTGGGATGTATTACCCAATAAACAAGGTATCAGGGACTTACTTGTGCTTACCAATCTGTAGTACACAGTCTCACACGTTCAAAAGATGTGATACAACTTCTGTGAAACTGCACTACAGATTAGTAGGTAAACATAATTAAGTCTATGCATACCTTGCTTACTGCTTAATCCACCCCTGATTCTGTGCCATTTGACTCAGGTATCACCTACTTAAAAAAATCTATGACTTGCCAGCATTTGATCTGTCCTCCCCCATTCCCTTCTCCTGCCCCCTCCCTGGAAAAAACAAGAAAAAAACTGGTTGCTACTGAGTTGATTCTGACTCATACTGAACCTAAGGACAGAGAAGAACTGCCCTAGAGTTTGTTGTATTTGAACTGCCAGCCTAACTCTTAGCCACTCGCCACTTGAAATTTCCTTATTATGAAATAAGCTACATTTGCCTTTCCGCTAGAATATAAGCAGGAGCTGTACCCTCCTCTGTTTCTACCTGGCACTATACCTGGATGTTCCAAACCAACATTCCAGTTGATTCTGACTCATAACGGTCCTATTAAAAAAACAAAAAAACTACACCAAATCCACTGTCATTCAGTTGATTTTCAGGTAGAGTAGAACTGCCCCGTAGAGTTTCCACCTGGTGGATTCACACTGCAGACATTTTCATTAGGAGATGTAGCACTGAGTCCCTATACCACCAGGGTTTCTAGTGACCCTATAAGACAAAACCAACCTGTTGCAGTGGAGTTGATTACAACTCATAGTGACTCTATAGGATAGAGTGGAACTGTCTTGTAGCATTTCCAGGGAGTACCTAATAGATTTGAACTGCTGATCTTTTGGTTAGCCACTTTACCTCCTAACCATTATGCCACCAGGATTTCCAGTAACCTTATAGGATGGAATATAACTGTACCATAGAGTCTAAAGTTGTAAACTTTATGGAAACAGAGTGCTACATTTTTCTCTCATCCTGTGGCTGGTGGCTTTGAACTACTGACCTTTCAGTTAAAGCAGAGTGCTTAACCATTGTCTCACCAGGGCTCCTTTCACCTGGGACTTAACAATAACAACAACAACAAACCTCAAGAAACAACGAAAAAATGTTGCAGTCAAATTGATTCTAATTCATAGCAACCCTATAGGATGTAGTAGAATTGCCTCATAATATTTCTGAGGAGTGGCTGGTGGATTTGGACCACTGACCCTTTGGTTAGCAATATCATGGCTCCTCATTTAATTGCATGGGTGCTTACTGACCAAAATGATTCCTGACAGCTCCCTTACATCACCATATATCCAGCACTCATAGCAACTCAAGGAATACATTTTCCCCACTGTGAAATGGGTTGATAAAATTACTACTATAAATTTATTTTGATCATTTTTCTTAAGACATTTTGGAAAGCATGAGGTAACACAGTGAGACAATGCCATCTTATTTTCACAGTTGCTCTTTATTTGATGCTCCCTTTAAGGCAGTCCTAGTAATTTCAAGTGTGACGCTTTCCTTACCTAAAGCCTAATTGCATTCTCTGCTCTTCGCACAGTCAATTCTTGATTATCCATGGTCACGGTAGAAAGGGAGAGTGTGGATAATCTTAAAATCTCATTTGCATCAACTGCCTCTCTCACCAAATCTTATGCCAGGGATAGTAATGAGTGTAGCAAAGCTGGTAGAGGTGGAAATGAGCTGCGAAATGGCAAAAAGTTATGTTGCCAGAGAAAGAGAAAATGAAAAGCTCTGAATAATACACATCTGGATAGTTACTCACAGAACAACATAGAATTGACTGTATTAAAAAAATGGGAGTTTAGTGTTTATGATTCGTTATGAGAACACTGATGCCTCCTGTTCTATAAGGGTAATATGATGTATTTTGCTCATAGCAAACTAAAAGGCTGCATTGATGTTATTGTACCAGGTATGCTGGGCTGCTTCTATTTTCCCACAAACTACATTCCTCCACTTGCCTGAATTTCTGCCACTAAAACAGGCAAAGCCTGCTGAAAATCAGAGGAGTGAGTGTAGCAAAAATAAAAGCGAAGTCCCTTTGTACCTCACTGTTTTTAATTTTATCTTAAAGCATATGAACATCTACTTTTTTATTCTGGTCAAATAGACTTTTAGGGATTGTCACTCTCCATTCTGAGGCTAAGAGGAGAGGTACAAGGCAGGCGTGCCAAAGACAGTACTATTTCTATAAACATTTGTCAGCTGGTTATCTCATCCCTGTGGGTTTGGCAAAGTCAATTGGAACTTCCAAAATGATCTGAAAGTACCTGAACTTTTAGTACCCCTGTGATTGCGAATGCTGAAACTGATGGAGATGGATGGGAATTTGGAGTTATGTCAAGCACACTTCGTTTGTCAGATGATGAGCAGAGCCTAATCTAGGGAAGCGAAACGACTTGCCTAATCATTAGTTGGGATCACACCATTACCCAAATCTTCTGATTTCTTAATTGGTGTGTTTTCTATTATAAATAAAATAAAATAAAACCAGACCAGTTAAAATCAAGTCAATTCTGACCTATAGTGACCCTACAGGACAGAGTGGAACTGACCCATAGTTCCCGAGGAGTGACTAGTGGATTGGAATTGAGATATAGATCTTATACCATAAAATCTCCTCTTTTAGTGTACAGTTCTTAGTACAGGGACAAAATCACTAGCTAGTTCCATCACTAGATAGTTCCAGAGTATTCTATCACATCCAAAAGAAACCCTGTACTCATTAGCAGTCAGTCTCCACTCTTATCCCCCATTCCCTGACAGTCCCTAGAAATCACTAATTTACTTTTCTAAATGTTCTGCACAATTCATATTAATAGAAATCATACAATATATGGTTTTATGTGTACTGCTTCTTTTACTTAGCATAATATTTTCAAGGTTCCTCCACGTTGTCCCATGTATCAGTAATATTCCATTGTATGGCTGTATCACATTTTATTTATCTGTGTGCCAATTAATGGATATTTGGGATGTTTCCACTTTACATCTGTGTAAATATGTTTTCAAGTCTCCCAGGTACGCATTAAGAGTTGGGTTGCTGGGTCATATGGCACCTGAAAATTCGGCAACTTGTAACCACCAACTGCTCCATGGAAGAAAGATGTAGCAATCTGCCTCTGTGAAGATTACAGCCTTGGAAACCATATGTGGAAGTTCTGCTTCGTCTATAGGGTCAGTATGAGTTGAAATCTACTTGATGGCACATAACGACACAGTAACTCTTCGTTTAACTTGTAAGGAATTGCAAAGCTCTTTTTACGGGGACTATATCATTTGCATTCCCACCAGCATACATGGGGTATGCTGTATGTATGGTGCATGTACAGAGTTTCAGTATCTCCACACACGTGACAACACTTGTTATTGCTTGTCTTTTTTATTGTAGCCGTCTTAGTCAATGCAAAGTGGTATCTCAGTACGGTTTTGATTTTGGGCAACTTTTCATATTCTTATTTACCATTTGTATATCTCCTTTGAAGACGTACTGCCATGGATTGAATTGTGTGCCCCCAAAATACAGGTGTCACCTTGGTTAGGCTGTGATTGTCAGTATTGTGTGGTTGTCCACCATTTTGTGATTGTAATTGTATGTCAAAGATTGAGATGAGATTCTGACACACTTACTAAGATTACAACCTTGATCCAGTGTAAAGGGTTTCCTTGAGATGTGGCCTTCATTGCTTTTTATCTTACAAGATATATAAGGAAAACAAAGCAAGCAGAGAGGGGAACTTCTTAACACCAAGAAGCACCAGGAACAGAATGTGTCTTTAGGACCCAGGTTTCCTGCATGGAGAATTTTCTAGTCCAGGGAATGATTGATGTGAAGGACCTTCCTCCAGAACTGAGAGGGAGAGGCTCCCCCTGAAGCTGACACTCTGAATTTGGATTTTTAAACCACTAGAGTGTGAGAAAATAAATTTCTCTTTGTTAAAGTCATCTACTTGTGATATTTCTCTTAAAGTAGCACTAGATAACCAAGACACACATCCATTCAATTCCTTTGCCCTTTTTTTAAAATTGGGTTGTTGTTGGCACCGTTGAGTCATTTCTGATTCATAGAAACCCTGTGTACAACAGAATGAAATACTGTGCGGCCCTGTCTGTCTTCACAATCATTGCTGTGTTTGAGATCATTGATGCAGCCTCTATGTCAATCTGTCTCACTGAGAGTCTTACTCTTTTTTGCTAACTCTCTAATTGAATCATTTGCCTTTTGATTGTTGAATTGTAAATGTTCTTTAGATATTTGGGATACAAGCCTATCTGCTATATGATTTACAAATATTTTCTTCCATTTTTTTATGAATTGTCTTTTCACTTTCTTAATGGTATCGTTTGAAGTAAAACATTTTAATTTTGATGAAGTCAAGTTGCCTATATTTTTTCTTTTGTTACTTATGCATTTGTTGTCATATCTAAGAAACCATTTTCTAATCCAAGATTGCAACAATTTACTTATTTTTTAAAACAGTTTTATAACTTTTGTTCTTATATTTCATTCTATGATCCACAATGAGGCTTTTTTTTTTAATATGGTATGAGGCAGGGATCCAAAGTGATTCTTTTGCCTGTGGATATCCAGTTGTCACAGTACCATTTTTTGAAATGACTATTTTCCCATGACTGTATTGTTCTAGGGCCCTTGTAAAAATCAATTCATTATAAATATAAGAGTGTAGCTCTGGATTCTAAATTTTAATCTATTCATTTTTATGCTTGTCTTTTTACCAGTATCACACTGTCTCTCTACCTGCCATGATAGATTTTTTAAAAATTCTATTCATTTTGTTGTGGTTGAGAATATATGCAGCAATCCATAAACAAATTCAGCACTTCATATACAACTCAGTGACATTGATTATATTCTGCAAGTCGTACATTATATGTTGTAAACATATAACCTATATTGTGTTACATCTTGCTTATGTATTGCAGCTTTCAGTAATAAATAATGATCACCCTTATCCATGATGGTGGATTTTACATTAAAATCTAGTATTAGTATTGATACTAGGTTAGTTTGAGTTTAGCATTGCCAGTCCTGCTCTTCTGCATATGTTGTTAGCCTTTGTACATTAGTTTTACTTTAAGCCTAGCTGCCTTTAAAAGCCTCTCTTTATGTTTGATTATATTAAAACTGATTACAGTGTGTCTTGGTATCTTTATTTTGGGACCCAGTTTTTGTGGTATTTGATAAGCATCTTGAATATCCATGTTTTATTATTTCATAATTTCAGGGAAGTTTTCTGTCAGTAACACTTCAATAATTCTCTCTGTATTTTCTGCTATCCCTCCCTGTTCAGGAACTGCAATTATTTGTAGATTATTCCTCTTGATAGAGTTCCACATGCTTCATAATGCTTCTTCATTTTTCTTCTTTCTTTTATCTGATTTCTCCTCATAAATGTTTCTGTCAGTTGCTTTATCTTCCAGTTCACTAATTCTATATTCCATTTCCTTAATCCTACTGTTTTGGCTTTGCACTGAATAGTTTAATTCTGTAATTTTATTATAGATCTGCTGGGTTTCAGGTTGTTGATGTTCTAACAGCTCATATAGCTTACTTAAGTTTTTGTGTTATTCTGCTGTACTTTGTTTAATCTCTAGAAGTGTTCTATACATAATTCTTTTGTATCCTACCTCTGTTAATTTCAGAAAGGCTTCATCTGGGAAGTTTTTGATTATTTATTTTGAGAATTTTCTGGGGCCATGGTGGTCTGCTTTTTTAAATCATTAGATATTGATTGTTGTCCTTGCACCACCAAGAAGCTGTTTAGTTTCTCTGGTGTTACACCAACAGGGACTGTGGTATAGTTCTAAGAAGGGCATGAGTAAGGGTACTGCTGGATTTGGTCACCAGCTGCCACTGCATTCTTTAGGTGGAGCTGACTTAGGTATAACTTCTCTGGCAACATATACATTGTCAAGCCCTGTGATGCTGCTCACCTCAGTGGTTGGCCCCAGCTGGGCCCTCAGGGGTGGCAGGCCCCACCTCCTGGCTGTGAAAGGTGGTAAACTACTTGTGCTGACTCTCCATCATCATGCCAGTTGAGGCAGTGGGGTAGCTCAGGGAAGCAGGAAGAGAAGGATGCCACCACACTTGGCTTCCAGAGACCAGTGTGTTTGCCTTAAAAACTGCTTTTCTGCTGAGGAGGGCACCGTCCAGCAGCCACTGAAAGCAGCTGGTCTCTCAGAGGTGGCAGGCCCCACCTCCCATCTGGCAAGGACAATGCCCTACTTTTGAAGTGTTTGTGGGACTTTCAGCCAACACTATGATGTGGCTCTCAGTGAAGGATGGTGGAAGGGGCACCGTCAAACTGAGGCACCAGTCACTGCTGTGTTCTTTAGCTGCTTTTATCATAACGGCTGCTTTTCTGCTGGGAGAGGCATTGACCAGCCACAGCTGAAAGCAGCCCGGCCCTGAGGGGTGGCAGGCCCCACCTCCTGGCTGACAGAGGCAGTGCCTCACAGGCTGTCCCTAGACAGTATGACTTAGCTGAAGGAAGGGAAGAGTTAGGTACTGCTGTACTCGGCTGCCAGAACCCACTATGTTCTCTAGGTATGATCGTCTTAAAAACAGCTTTTTTTTGCTGGGAAAAGCACCATCCAGACAGGACCTGCTTGTCACTGTGGAAATTAGCCCCAGGTGAGACCTCAGGCTGGCCAAGATGGCATCCCACTTGCGCTGCCTTTCTCGCGGTGAGTCAGCAGTATCTATGGCACAGCTGTGTGGTGGGGAGCAGCACTGGTGTCGTCAGTCGCCAGACACAGCCGGGTTCTCTAGATTTGGCTGTCCCAAGGACAGTCTCTCTGCTGTGAGACATGCTATTTACTGAAGCACTGCAGTTCATCATAGCAGCCAGCTTGTGCCAGGCTCACAGGCTTGGCAGTCCCAGTCCCAGCCTCTCGGTTAACAAAGAAGTGATCCATACCTGTGATCCTCTGAAATATTGTACCAGCAGAAGCAGGACTCGCTGCACTGCTGCCTCACCTCCAACACAGGTAGTTTCTCCCTTCCTGTTGCCCAATTTAATTTCATGACCCTATGCCACATCTTGGGTCTCCTAGAATGTCCACACTGCTCTGTTACAATTTCTTTTTTAGGGCTTACTTCTCAGAGGGAATTGAGGAGATGTGTATCTAGCCTACCATCTTGGCCTGCCCTGTCTTCAATTCCTTATAACAATATTTCATAGCTTTTAGCATATACTCTTTTTAGTTTTCAGTGCTGTGTTCATTAAGTCTATTTCTGTGTATAATAATAATTCTTGATGCAATTGTAAATGAAATTTTTTATTTAATTCCAAATGTTCATTGCTGTTACGTAGAAATAAAATTGACATCCACATTAATCTTGTAATTTGTTGAACTCAGATCATGTAATCTTGATAACCAGAAAATATTTCCATATATTCTAAAAGCTTCTAGTCAGGGATAGTCCCTGGGTGATACAAATGGTTAATGCACTTGGTTGCTAGTCAAAAGTCTGGAAGTTTGGGTCCACTCACTGATACTTTGAAAGAAATTCTTGGTGACCTATTTCTGAAAACAGCCACTGAAAAGCCTACGAAGCACAGTGCTACCCTGACACACAAGAAATATCCAGGAGTTAGAACCGACTTGACTGCAACTTTTTGTTTTTTTCCTGGTCAGGAGAAGTGGTACCCTGCTCTAACGGGAATCCCAAATGAAGAGATCCTGAGCATGGTCTAGGAGGTAAGGGTCAAATCCTAGCAAACTATATTTTTCTGTACAATAAAAAACAATGGGGGTCTTATATTTGTCAATGGCAACTGCTGACATTTGGAAATGTGGAGCTTCTTGACGTGAAAGAGGACAGGTGGATGACAAGAGTATACTTCAGAGAGTAGACTTACAGCACTCATGGGGATAAGCAAGTATTCAGGAGAAGAAGAGTTAAAGAGAAAGTCCTTGTGGTGAGGATGGAAAGGAAATTGTAAGACATATTACATTTTTATTTTATGCTATGTAAAAATCTCCTTTGGTTATAATATGCAAGCATTGTGTAAGTTCTACATTGCATAAACAAAGACTAATGAGTTGTTCCTTGATTGACACAATTTAGGATTGTGAAAATATTAATCTGACATGGCAAAGAAATGAAATACTTTGGTTACTCTCATTTTATTTAAAGGACAAGTCACCATTATGTTATATAGTTTGCTGATTTCAAACAGTTAGAATATGAAAAAATATCATTATATTAAACTTAGCTGAATTAGAAAGGCAACATGTTCCAATTTTTATAACAGAAGAATAAGGAAAAGACAAAAGGAAATGTTCTAGGAACTGCTTTGCATAGGTTATAATGTGTTAACATAACACACCTAGGGAGTAAAGCCCCTGTGTGTCTCAGTTTGTTGTACTGCGGGGGCTTGTGTGTTGCTGTGAAGCTGAAAGCTATGTGAGAACCAGTAAGGTCACCCATGATGGTAAGGTTTGGGCTGAGTTTCCTAAAACAGACTAGGACAAAGGAGCTGGGAGTCTAATTCGGAAAAGACATAACCAGTGAAAATCTTATGAATAGCATGGAACATTGTCTGATGCCATGGCAGAAGATGCACTCCTCCAGGCTAGAAGTTACTCAAGAAACAACTGGGGAGGAGTTGTGTTCTTAAAGTACAGTCAACCTTAGTGATGCAAATGCAGTCAAACATTCAGGGCTTTCATTTGCTGATACAGGACAATCCAAAATGAGAAGAAACAGTTTCACATGATCATTAATAATCAAATGTGTAATGTATAAAAATGAATAGCAACGCAACATTGTCTGACTGTTTCATACTACACTCCTTTCAGAGACCTGGTCATGGTAGCTGCTTATCAAAAAGGTCAGCAGTTTGAATCCACAAGCCACTCCTTGGAAATCCTACAGGGCAGTTCTACTCTGTCCTATAGTGTTGCGATGAGTCGGAAATAACGTGGCAGCGAGAGCTCTGCTGCCCCACTCCAGGGGTCCACACAAGGAGTAAAGCTAAGTGGTGCTGGCTAGCCCTGGGCAATATGGAGCCCTGAAGTGACCTGTGAGAGACACTTACCCTCTCCGAGTTTTAGTTTACACAGTAGAAACCCTAACATTAACTTTTGACTGTTCAGGGCTTTGTAATGAACCAGAAGAAATAATGCAAAAGGACTTTATAAAAATGTAAAGGCTGATAGGGGTAAGGTACAGCTACAAAGAGGCAGAATTCATGCCAACCTCTTAATGCATCATCAAGAAATTGGTACAAGATATTGTTTATAATTATACTAGGTGTATACTGGTGTCAGTGCTGGGAGAGTTTTGGGTAATAGAAAGCTGACCGACAGAGGTTTTGCCTCCAGGTATTTCTGTGTGCTCCATGAGTACAAAGTCTCAAAGCTACAGCCAGATTCTGTATTTAAAGGTGGATGCTCGCAAGACAGCTGGAGAGGCTGTGCTTGGCTGGGAGGCTGGCAAGGTGCTTAGCAGTCTTCTGAGGAGGGAATGAAAAGTTTCGGTGGCATGTTGTGACATAGGTCTACAGAAAATGGGAATGATGGCCCTATTTATTATATTTATTGGAGATATTATTATTTGTTTTATGCCGTGTGGAAGGAGGGACAAAGCTATAATCTATTGATCATTTAGTTTTATGAAGTTCTCAAATGGGTGATCTGGTATTTTTCTGACAGAGAGGCTATGGTTCCTGAACACCAGTAATAAGGTTGTCATGTCATTTTCTTCTTGTTGCTCTTTTTATTGCTTTTTATCTCTTTTCTGATATTACCTCTCCCTAACCTAACTTCTCCCCTGAAAGTTTTTATTTTTTATTTTTTTTAACCCTCTCTCCTTAGCGCTATGTTTGGGACCAGCTGGGTTTATGTCATAGAACCCTTTTCTATGTTTTTAAGATTCCTCATCTTTGCTTTTCATGCTTTGTCCTGTGAAGCATTCAGTCCACTACAATCACTATTGTAAAGTATTCATAGAAAACACTGGGATTTAACATGGGAAGAAATAGGTCAGGGAAGCAGAGACCAAATGTTCATTTCGCAGCCGCAGTGTGAGCAGATGGATACCAGAATGAGGTGGCTGTCTTTGCAGGCCTTCATTTTCTGCAAACTCTCCCAGGATCTCCTGGGATCCATGCTCCTTGAAGATCCTTAAGTGTGTTGAACAGATGAGCATTGAGGGTGATGTCTTCCTAATCAAAGACACCGCGGTTATCACTGCACTGTCTACTGTGTTGTAACACAGAGAATAAATCTAATAAAACACATCCTTTTTCTCTATTATTCATGTAGGAATGAACTAAAGGACACAAACCTCCTTGGGAAACATTGCTAAACAGCTTGGTTCTCAATTGGTGACAAATGAGGCATATAGCCCCTACGTGGTCATCATTGGCCACAAAATGGGCCATTCCATCCTCCTGCCAGGTAGTCTGTCAACCAGGTAAGATGGTTACAAACCACTTACAGGCTATTTACGCCTTTGCTCCTGAGGAGCAAGAATTAAGAAAGAGAAGCTGTTAAAAAACAAATAAGTGAATACCTCTTTAAGGAACAGATTGGAATGTGTGTAAAGGTGACAGTCATATTACCAATGGCAGACCATGGCCATGGGGAGTGAAGAGTTAATAGCTGAACGACTGTGGGAGCCTGGGGTTATAGCTGGGGAACAACTGTCTAATGTCTTTCTACCAGCCTGTTTAGCAAAGCTTCATTATGAACGTAATTGTGTGCTTGCACGGGCACACCACACAGAGGGAATGCTCACAGTAAAGGTATGATTGTATTGCCCGCTGCCACGCCAATTACCGGATATTAATGGCAGGATGACATGCATATGCCGGAGCTGGGAAGCAGAAGGTTAATAGACGAACAGCACCAGAAGAGCCCATTTATCAGTTTCTATTTATCTCTCCTTGGGAGGTGGCAGGTTTACAGTAAATACCTTCTGTCCTCCTAATTTCCTAATGATGGGGATAATGATGGAGAATGGTGAAGTCATTAGCCGGGACAGGCTCTGTGCATCACTCTGTCAACCACATCTCCCCAAGACCTGCAATGAGAAGTGATGGGCCCCAGCTGTTCACCAGATTCGGAGCCCCTCCTCCTGTCCCTTCCACCCCAAACTGCAGGCTTGGGAAGCAGTTCCCCAAATGAAGAAAACAGAGGCCTGGGTGCGTGGAGAGTCAGGAAAGAATGAGAACCAGGTTCTTCGGGCAAGAGAGCAGCTTTTCGCATTACTCTCTCTTTGCACAGAACCTAGAGGAAGTGATGTGGACACACGACAGGATGCTTCTCCAGGGAGGCCAAACCCACCATGACACAGAACTGGGTCATGAACCAGTAGCTGAAGAGAAAGTGCTAGGGGGTGGCGGAGATGTAGATTTCATGAAATGGTCTTCTTTTCAAAAGTCAGGAGGAATTCAAAATATATGTTCTATCTACTCACGTTTAGGTGACTTGAAGATGCTGGAGGAAAAACCCTTCTCCAGGATTAAAGCTTTTTGCTTTAAAATCCTATAAGCAGACAAAACCAGATTACATTGGCTTGGTTATGCTCCACCCTTCCCCCAAATACTGATCATAGGATGTCTGTCCTAAGCAATTATTGTATATATAGAACCTTTCAACTATTAGTTAATAGCTGTTACAGACTGAATTGTGTTTCCCATGTGTGGGAATCCTAACCTGTAGATGTAATCCTTTGGGGGAATAGGGGTTCTTTGTTACAATAATGAGACCATAGATGTGTAGGATGTGTTCTAAGCCTAATCCTATCTGAGTTATACGAACAGGTTAGACACAGAACAACAAAGACAAAAAAACGTTGCTGTTGAGTCAATTCCAACTCACAGCAGTCCTCTAGTCAGAGTAGAACTGCTCCGTCGAGTTTCCAAGGAGCAGCTGGAGCATTTAAACTGCCAACTTGTTGGTTAGCAGCTGTGAACACTTAGCCACCATGCAACAGGTGTTTCCGGTTAGAGCCAGAGGTCAGAAAAAGTGGAGAAATATCCATAACACCTGATGACCAGGGTAGCAGAGGAGTCTACCAGCCCAGGAACTCCAAGGATGGAGCTGACTACTAGGAGCTAAAATAAACAAAGAAGGACATCAGTCTAGAGTCATGAATTCCGAATTCGGACTTCTAGCGTCCTGAACTGTGAGAAAATAAATTTCTGGTCTTTAAAACCACTCGTCGGTGGTATTTCTGCTACAGAAGCACCAGGAAACTAAGACATTACATAAAAGTAAACTTGGGGATTTGTGTCCATTGTCTGTTAAAACTCCCTTGAAGACTATGATCTTATTTTTTTACCTTTTTGTTTGTGAATTCCATCGACTTTTTCCAGAAGGTGCTTACTATTACTTTATCAAGTTGTCATATCATCTGTGTGTACTAGGATTATTTTGCTGGCTGGAGAATAATGAAGACATACTTAAGCCAACAGTAGCAAACCCTGGCAGTATATCCTCGTGTCGCATGGGAGTCTAGATGAGAGAGAGTTGAGCTTCAGGGATAGACTGAGAAAACTGGTGTGGAAGCTCGCACCTCTTTCTTTCTCCTGCATGTTTAGTGGCTCTATGTCTATGCTTCTTTCCTGTTTCTGAAACCTACTTTCTCTTCTCTTCAGAACACAGGATGGAACATAAGGCTACTTCAGCACCCACATTCATGTATTTCAGGTCCAGATTTGGGAGAGAGACCAAATCTCGTACTGATCTCCATTGGTCTTTATTTTTCCACTCTCACCCCTCCCTTCCCTGGTGTGAAACTCTGACCCAGATTTTCCCAGATAACCAGGACAATCAAATCAGTCACGTGCGTGTACACTGGGCTGGAAACACACGCTGTGAAGAGGAAAGTGTGGGGAGTTATCAGAGGAAGGAAACTGTGAGCTAGGAAGATACCATCAGGTTCCCACTGTATCTGACCCCAGTGCAGTCACCTGTCCGTAGGAAATGGAGGAAAAGTAGAGTTGGATCAGGGTCTGTCTTTTGGGAAAGCATGTTACAGTGAGAGAGTTCTGAGAATCAGACCTATATCAAATCTCTTTGCTGCCTGGCCTTAGGTAAAGCATTTTCCGCTTCTCTGTGTTATCATCGCTCTAACAGGAATGACAGTAATCAGCTAATTTGAACTTACAGCTATAAGGACTGAGAAGATGTCTCTGAAGTGTTCAGTCAGTACCTTACATACGGAAGACTTTCTATATAATTGGTAGCTATTTTGATTGTCAGGAACCCTGGTGATGTAGTGCTTAAGTGCTAAGTCTGCTAACCGGAAGACTAGCAGTTCGAATCTGCCTGGCACTCCTTGGAAATTCTATGGAGCAATTCTATTCTGTCCTTTAGGGTTGCTATGAGTCAGAATTGACTCAGTGGCAGTGAGTTTTTGGTTTTATTATGATTGTCAGCATGAATTGCTCCAGTTTGCCAGGTTTCTGTTCTCCAAAGATCTGCTAGTCATTTATAGTAAACCTGTGTAGACTCTCTTTTCCCAAAATGGCCATAGGAGTCTTTCGGCACTACAGGCTCTTCTAGATTCTGGCTACTACCAACAAGAGATGAAATTACTTCCTTTCATTTTGAAATTAGGTGAGTCTTTGTGAACAGCTTGAGGTGCAGAGTATGAAACTAAGTAACTTCTGTTCCTGGGTCGTAAAATGCCCTATGCCTTCCACCCAGGACCAGCAGTCTCACAGGGTCCCGTGTTCAGAATGGCCCCACACTTGGTTTAATGCTCTGCTGTTGTCATTTTAAAATTCTTATTTCCTAATAATTGAAAGAAAAAGAGCTTCCCACACTCATTTTGCACAGAGCAGCCTTGCAAATTGTGTGGCTGGTCCTGATTCCACCTATCTATTTTTTGGGACACACTCCTCTGATGTATAAAAAACTGAGCTGCCATCATGTTGGAGAGACCACATAATGAGGTTACATGGAGATACAGAGAAATGGTTCAGAAATTCCCTGATTCTTCCAATTCCAAATGGCCTAAGACTTCCTTATTTGGAGACTGACAAGTGAATAAGCAGGTCTTCAGGTGATTCTAGACCCCAACCTTTAAAGCACCCAGCTGACGTTTAGTGGAGTTGAGATGAGCTGTCCCAGTGCACTTCTGCTTAGACTGCAGACGTGTGAGCAACATAGGCAGCTTAACTTTTGGATGATTTCTTATTATGCAGTTGATGATAGGAACAAAGCCATTTATCTGACTTGGGTGAGAATGGGGTGTCTTAATTAATACAGACTTCCTACAGGAAACCTTGGGGGTGTAGTGATTAAGTGCAGTTCAAATCCACCAGGTGCTCCTTTGAAACTCTATGAGGCAGTTCTACTCTGTCCTAGAGAGTCGCTATGAGTTGGAATCCACTCAATAGCAGCAGTTTAATTTTTGAGTTTCCCATAGATACAGATGTGAATTACTAGGTTTTATAAAGTAGAGGTTGTTGCCCATTGTGGTCAAGTTGACGTCGGATTCACAGTGACCCTATAAACAGAGAATTACTCCATAAGGTTTCTAAGGAGCTGCCGGTGAATTTAAACTGCCAGGTCTTTGATTAACAGCTCTTAAGCACTCCACTTCCAGGGCTCCAGTGCACGTTAGTGTGGTGCAAATGGTTAATGCACTTAATGCTGACCAAAAGGTTATTTCAGTTCAACTCCATCCAGAGGATCCTTGGAAGAAAGAGCTGGTGATCTACTTCTGAAAAAAACACCACTGAAAAACTTATGGAACACAGTTCTACTCAGATGCTCATGGGGTCACTGTGAGTTGGCGTTGACTTAACAGAAACTGGTTTTTAGCGTATACTAATGTTAACATTACATGAAATGCCATTTTAGTTCTTCATTGTAAAAGAGTTTGGGGATCTTCTGTACCATAACATTATTATCATTATTGGCATGAATTGACATTGTGCTATGAGTCTGAAGATGCAACATGTGTGAAAACAGAATCTTGAAAAATAACATCATAAATGCTTAGGAGCATAGAGTATAAATATTAAAAAAATAAGGACATGAATACTGTACAAATAATGTTAAATGTAACTATCTTCAACTGAAGTGTTTTTGAGTTCCCTACTATAAATAGCTGAGTACTGGAGATCCAAAGTTAAATTAGACAGATGTGGCCCCTGTTGTCATGGAAATTACTGACAGGGGAATAAATAGTGAACAGATATACACATTATTTAATATATAGTCATAAGTAGTGCTCTGAACAGAAATAAAAAGTCAAGAGAAACAATTGAGACAGAACATTCAGGAAGGACCTCTCTGGAGGTACAATGAGCCCTAAAGGACAAAAATGAGCCAGTCATTAGAATTCTGGGCAAGGATGTTCCTGGTAGAGAGACTCGTGTGTTCAAAGATCCTAAGATCAAAAACAACTTTGCTTATTGGTTTTACAGGGAGCTTGCAAAGGGAGTTTGTTTTTAATTGATGGAAATTTTGAATCTGAAGGCTGAGAAAAGGACCACAGAAACTCAGAAAAATTTATTTTTTGGGGTGATTAACTTACAAGCAGAAGCTTTTTGTATTGTCATGAACAGGTTTCCTTTTCCTTTTTTCCTATCTTCATCTCTCAGGTTTTTATATCTCTACTCTAGGGCTAGTAAGAAGGTATTTTTTGGGAGGATTGGGGAGCTGGTATTTAAAAGAAGTAATCCTGGATAAAAAAGGAAATTGTTTTGGGTAAATATAAGAAAAATACATCATTGGCTCGTTGAAATGATTCTGTAAAAACCCATTGCCCTTGAGTTGATTCTGACTCACAGCGACCCTATAGACAGAGTAGAACTGCCTGTAGAGTTTCCAAGGAGCATCTAGTGGATTTGAACTGCGAATTTTCTGGTTAGCAGCCATAGCACTTAATTATACCACCAGGATTTCCTGATTCTGTTAAGCAATATTTAAGCAGTATAGCATTCACTGAAACACAAGCTATGAAATATTCTTCTAATGTCTGTTGCTTCATACAATGAACAAATATTTGTTATGTTCCCATTAGGTGGCTGGCTTAGTGCTTGGGGAAACACTCTGCCCTCTAGAGATGTTTACAGTTTAGGATCTAGATTGTAAATAAAATATGGGCAAGTAAGCAAGCAGTAAAAACATAGTAAATGCTATGAAAGGGAGGTACAGGTGTTGAAGCATCTAATGTGAATTAGACATAAAATCAGGGATCATTTTAATGTAATTTAGCCCCATGAATCTTATAATTTCAGTGAAAAATGTTAGTATCCATTCATGGATTATTTTCTTTGTCGATTATCCATGATCAGTGTTTAATCTTAGATTGCCTCTCTCCTGAGTCTAGGGTATGTATTTTGGGATATTTAACAAATGATGATTAAAAGGACAAATCTACTCTTAAACACTATTAGCCAAAATGTATTACAAAAAGTAATAGAAATAACAGTTGGAGACTCTGTATAGGGAAATGCCTAGCACAAAGTCTAGTGAATTTGCGTTGTTAGTTTCTAGTTTTAATTTTATTGGTACAGGAAGTTGATTAGTTTTCGAATCACCTTAGGACATTGAGAATATGAGTAACAAGAGGAAGAGAAAGTCAAAAGTTGGCCCCCAAAATCAAGAAATCAGAAATTTGGCTGTTTTCCCTTGAGTTTAAACCCCTTAGTTGTAAATCACAATCTATGTTTTTACCACTTAAACACTGGAAAAAAATGTCATTTTCAATTATTTTACTAGTGCTGTATAGAATATAACATTAAATAAGTTAGTGAGAAAATACTCTGAACTACAAAAATTTCCCTCTCAAGATTCATTTTCTGACATTGAAATAATTGTCTTGAATTTATTTTTATTTAAAATCAATAAGTCTGTTAATCATGTTATAAAACTATGCATTAACCTTTTTAAGAAAAAAATGATTTTATCTCAAAAAATATTTGGCAGTTTAGTTACATACTTTCAGCACTTCCCTGCAGACGCTAAACAGCTGTTTATTTCCTGGATTTTTTTTTTCTTTTTCCTCAAGTCTCTGGTTTTCCATGCAGATGAATTTTACTTAAACATATAAAGGAAAATCAACAACACTCAAAGCTTGTTCGAGAATACTTTCTCAACAGTTTCTCCTTCAGCTAGATAAGAGATTCTCAGTGGTGGTGGGGACAAAGGTGGTCAGAATTACCTGTGACAGCATTTTCTGGCTGTCCATGTGCCTTTCCGTCCATATTAATTTAGAAGGGTTAGGAGTCCCTGGCTGTTGCAGATGGCTAAGTGCTTGACTACTGGCAGAAAGGGCCGGTGGTTCAATCCTATCCAGAGCCACCTCAGTAGACAAGACTGACAATCTGTTTCTGAAAGATCACAGCCTTGAAAACTATGTAGAGCTGTTTTACTCTGCACACACGAAGACGCCATGAATTGAAATGAACTCACTGGCAACTAACAAGAAGAACAAGAAGTACAGCTTAGCAAACATCTTTAGGTATACTGGTAACTTGGTGATAGCTTCCTGGAGCCTGCTTTTGAAGAACTTTCAAAGCAAAGTAGGGGAAGGAGTTGAAAAACAATGTTTTTACTGCTTATAGGAAGGGTCATATTCTGACAACCTTCTCTGCTTCACCCTGTCTAAATACCAAGGATGGGAAATCATCTAAGTCAATTTTTCAGCCCAAAGAAATTTCGAAGTAATGCTGAATACTATCATCTGAGCTACTAAAAATACAGTAAGCAACTTCATTGACAGGTGATATTTTGGAACTGGGAGGTGGCATGCAATTAGTTATTTGGGAAGAATTTTTAAAGGTATATGCAAAAAGAAAACAAACTTCTCTCTTAATTTCTAATGCTAAAAACCATAAATCTGGATGAGTTTGACAGTTTCACAACAATTACAAAGAAATTCAAAGTAATCACAGTGCTCACAATTTTAGAAGGGGCATTAGATGTAATCCTCAACCCTTACTTTACAGTTAAGAAAGCTGAGACATTGTGCCTAGTTAACTCTTTTGGTAGGATTTTGACAGAACTGCTGTCTCCTGCTCCATATTCAATTTCTGTCCACAAGAACACATTAGGTTGTTTACATTAGCTAGGGCAAATCACACCAATGTGGAAATTTTATATGAATATGTGTATACACTTTTGTGGTCGAAATGAACAGGAGAGTTAGAAATATGGACTAACACATGGCTTTTTTTTTGTCATGTAATTATACAAGCCTGAGGGTTAGAGGAAAAGGAAAGGTAAAAGAACTGTGGGAAGATTAGGAAAAGATAGGGAAGGAATACAGGCAACGCTGATCTGTTGCCAGCTGCCGACCATTCAGTCAAGTATGTATTAAACTGTACCGTAGAGGGGTGAATAAAGGAGTGATGTGAGAGTCCTTGGGTGGCATCACAGATCCCAATTTCACCAGGAGATGGATGAAGCACTTATGAAGTATACCTGAAACTGAGTAAAATGTCAAAGTCCAGTGAACGCTTGCTTGTCTTGTTAGTTAGTTCATCCCTAAGACATAGTATGTGCTCAATAAATATTTACACAATTGCATGTATGATTAAGTACCAGATAGACAGTCCACAAAGTAAAGTCTCCAGGAGTTTGGAAATGGAGCTATCACTTGGGAAATAGGCTGCAATCATTTGAAAAAACCTTGACAGAAAACAGAAGTTTGTTCTGGTCAGTAAGAGTAGGATGATTGAGAATATGCAGAAAAAGTGAGAAAGCATTCTAGTAGATGCAGCAAGGATGTGGTATTAGTAATACATGCTTTTGAGACAACGGTAAGACAAGCCTAGCTTTATGTCTTTTTACTTAGAAGGATAGGAGAAGTAGTTATTTACAAAAAGTTAGGTGGTATTTCATAGGGCCTTGAAGCCTAGGTTAGCCCTGAGCTGGGAGGAGCCACTTGACGATTGTTATGCGCTGTTGTCAGTTGCCACCCAGTCAGTTCCTAGTCATAGCTACCCTACGTATGA
Organism: Heterohyrax brucei; assembly: GCA_028571685.1. Classification (NCBI taxonomy): domain Eukaryota; kingdom Metazoa; phylum Chordata; class Mammalia; order Hyracoidea; family Procaviidae; genus Heterohyrax; species Heterohyrax brucei. The sequence goes on along the minus strand of CM053143.1, from coordinate 111,851,222 downwards.
CAGAAAGAAACACCGCCCGATCCTGTACCATCATTAAAATCAGTCAGGTTCAAGCCCGTCAGCATACCCATTGTGCCAGTCCATCTCATTAAAGGTGCTTCTTTTTTCTTTCTTTCGCTGAGCCTCTCATTTACCAAGCACGAAGGCTCTCTTCAGGACCTGGCTCAGCCTGATAGCATGTCCAAACTACGTGAGACAAAGTCTCACCTTCCTCACTTCCAAGGAGCATTCTGGCTGCCTGTTTTCCAAGACAGATTTGTTCATTCTTCTAGCAGTCCACTGTAGTTTCAATCTTCTTCACCAACACCGTAATTCAAAGGCATCAGTTCTTTGATATTCCTTATTCATTATCCAGGTTTCACATGTGTATGAGGTGTTTGAAAATACCATAGCTTGGGTCAGATGCATCTTAGTTTTCAAAGTGATGTTTTTGCTTTTTAACTGTAAAGAGGTCTTCTGCAGCAGATTTGCCTAACACAATACATCATTTGATTTCTTGACGGCGGCTTCCATGGGTGTTAGTGGTGGATGAAAGTAAAGCAAAGTCCTTGACAAGTTTGATGTTTTACCCATTTATCGTGATGTTGTTTCTTAGCCCATCTGTGAGACTTTCTGTTTTATATTGAAGTGTAATCCATACTGAAGGCTGTAGTCTTTGGTCTCTGTCATAAATGCTTCAAGTCCTCTTCACTTGCAGCAAGAAAGATTGTGTCATCTGTGTCTTGTAGGTTGTTAATGAGTCTTCCTCCGATCCTGATGCTGCATTCTTCTTCATGTAGTCCAGCTTCTTGGATTATTTGCTCAGAATAGATTAAGTAAATATGATGAAAAGATGTAATCCTGATACACGCCTTTCCTGATTTTAAACCAAGCAATATACTTTTATTCTATTCAACAACGGCCTCCTATTCTGAGTATACTGTCTGCGTGAGCACAGTCGAGTACTCTAGGACTCCCATTGTTTGAAGTACCATCCACAATTTGTTGTGGTTTGCACAAAAATACTTTGTGTAGTCAATAAAACACAGGTAAACACCTTTCTGAATTCTCTACTTTCAGCCAGGACCCACCTGACATCAGCAATGATATCCCTCAATCCATGTCCTCTTCTAAATCCAGCTTGAATTTCTGCAATTGCCTTTGAATGATCTTCAGCAAAATTTTGCTTGCATATTATATTGTTTGATAATTTCCCCATTTGGTTGAATCACCTTTCTTTGGAGCGGGCATAAATATAGATCCCTTCCAGCCATCTGGCAAGGCAGCTATCCTCCAAATTTCTTGGCATAGATGAGTGAGCACTTTCAGCACTTAGTCTGCTTGTTGGCTGGGCACCACCTGGTTCTTCTGGTCACATGTTGATGTAGTCATTCATTCACATGGGTCTTTCTGTCTTCTGGGTTCTCTTTCCCCTGTGTTGTTTTTGCCCTTGGTGATCATCTGTTCTGGATGAGTTGGAGCCATTTGGTGTATCTCAGATGGCAGCTTGCTAGCTTTTAAGACCCCAGACACCACTCAACAATATGAGGTGGAGAGGACTCTTTCAGCAGCAGGCTAGTAATACCAATTGGCCATGATGTCCTCTGAGAACATAGTCCCCAGACCCCCACCCCTGCTACTCTGTCCTTACTTATTGGGTTAAGATTGGAAGAGTCTTCAGGTTATGTTGAAGTCCAGTTAAACTGATCTTCTTTCTAATGTGTGCTGTCACTGATTTCACCCAATCAAAGTTCTATCAGCTGTCTAATCTGTAACCAGTCCTCTCCCTTCTTCCCTCCCCCTTCTTTGCAGCTGTCAAAGTGTCTTTTCTTCTGTACATGAGTCAGTTTTCAAGTCCTTAAAGGAGGCTTCTCATACCATATTTGTCCTTGTGCCACTGACTAATTTCACTCAACATGATGGATAGAAAGTTCTGTACATGTCGATGAAATCTAGTTGGTTAATTATTGCAATAAGGTCTTCTTTGTCTTTATTGAACTTCTTTTTTTTTTTTTTTACAGTATAATCTATTTCATTTGAACTTAGTATTGCCACACCTGCTCTTCTTTGTATATTGTTAGCTTGGTGTATATTATTCCAACTTTTAACTTCCGGTTTGTTCATGTCTTTAAGTATAAGGTGAGTTTCTTGTAAGCAGCATATAGATGGGTCATGTCTTTTGATCCAAGATGTCACTCGCTGTCTCTTTACTGGAGTGTTCAGTCCATTTACCTTCGATGTAATTATTGATCCAAGCCAAGTGCCGTCGAGTCGGATCTGACTCATGGCGACCCTAGGGTAGAACTGACCCCCAGAGTATTCAAGAAGTGCCTATAATTATTGATAGGTATGTCATTTTGCATAGATTGTTCCTCCTTATTTTTGTGTTGATGTTTTCTCTGTTGTTCTTACTATTCTGTTCTGGGACATTCTTCCTTATGGGTTGATTTTTCACCCTTTTTAGTGTTGGTTTTGTGTTCGTTGAGAATCCCATATTGCATTTCTTGTTTTTATATGATGTTTCTTTGTTGTGCTTTATGGCTACCCCTTAATAATGTATGTTTAAACCAGAATTTAACTTCTAAATATATTATTAACTTTCTCTCCATTTGGATGGACTGTAACTTTTTAATGTGATAGTATCATGGTTTTCATGATATGATCACTGGATCACTTCTTTTAGTATTACAGCTTTGGTTGGGGTTTTGTGCCTTCCCTGAGTAGGTTTCTGGATGACATGTCCTATATTGTCTCCTAAAATACAGAGTTAATGGTTTGGTTCTTCTAAGCCAAGATCTTCTTTCAGTATGTCTTGTAGCTTTGGTATGGTTTTTACAACGTCCCCCAGTTTATGTTTATCTGCAAAGATCTTAATTTCATTTTCGTATTTGAAAGACAGTTTTGCAGGATATGTAATTCTTGGCTTGAAGTTTTTCTCCTTCAAGTCTTTGAAAGTGCCACCCACTGCCTCCATGCCAACATGGTTTCTGCTGAGAAGTGAGACAAAAGCCTACAAGGCTTCTCTCTGAATGTTAGCTTTGCTTTGAGTCTGACTGTTGTTAAGAGTTTCTGCTTGTGTTTCATTTTGTTAAGCTTGATTGTAATATGTCTTTGAGTCTTTCTTTTGGGGTCTATATTGTATGGTGACTGATTTGCCTCTTGGGTATCTAAGTTCTCTTCTTTCATAATTTCAGGGAAGTTTTCTGTCAGCAGGTCAACAGCAATCCACTTTGTGTTTTCAGGTGTCCCTCCCTGTTCAGGAAACCCAATTAATCATAGATTGTTCCTCTTGACAGTCATACATGTTTCTCAATGTTTCTTCATTTTTCTTGTGTCTTTTCTCTGATTTCTTCTCATAAATGCTGGTGTCAGTAGTTCTGTCTCCCAAGTCAGAAAGTCTGTTTTCCATTTGTTCAATTCAGTTCTCTTGGCTTTGAACTGAATTTTCTAGTTCTTCAGTTTTGTTATTGATCTGTTGGATTTCAGAATGCTGGAGTTCCATCAGTTTGAATAGCTTGCTTAATTTTTCATTTTGGTCTGCTAAATTTTGTAAAATGTCTAGCAGGGCTAATTTTTGTCTGAAGAGATGGTTTCAGTATACTGGTTTCAGCTCTAGACTACCAGCAAGTCCAGGGACCATGTTCTCAGATGACCCTCCGGGATGGTGTACTGTCTTAATAGAGTTCTAGATCTGTATTCCCTTTTTTCTTTTGCTACACATTATATTCCTTGTCTCTACATTATATTCCTTGTCAGGGCAGTCTTTGGTGGTAGCCAGGCACCATCTAGTTCTTCCGGTCTCATACTGATGTAGGCTCCCAATCATATGACCCCTTCTGACTCCTGGGCACATTTTCCTCCTATCTTTGATGCACTTGGTTTTCATCTGATTCAGGTGGGTTGGGACAAATTGATATTCCTTAGATGTCAGCGTGCTGGCTTTTAAGACCCCAGGCATCACTCACCAATATGGGATGCAGAACATTGTCATAGGAAAAAAACTAGTGATGCCATTTGACCTTGATGCCCCCTGACACCATGGTCCCCAAACCCCTGTCCCTGCTACTGTGTCCTTTAAAATGGTGGGTTGTATTTTAAAAAAAAATTCATCTTATCTTTTGCCCATTTTTCAGTTGAGTTGTCTTTGTGTTGTTGAGATTTTACAGTGTCTTGTAGATTTTTCAGATTAGATGTTGACTGGATTTATCACAGACAATGTATTTTCCCAGTCTATAGGTTGTCTTTTTACTATTTGGGTGAAGTATTTGGATGACCCTAAGTGTATGATTTTTAGGAGTTCCTAGTTACCTATTTTGGTTTCTGGTGTTCGTATATTGTTAGTAATGTTTTGTACTCTGTTTATGCTGTCTTCTAGCGCTCTCAGCATTGTCCCTATTTTTCCTTCCATGTTCTTTATTGTTTTAGATTTGATATTTAGGTCTTTGATCCATTTTGAGTTATTTTTTGTGCATGGTGTGCGATATGAGTCTTGTTATTTATTTGTTTATTTTTGCAGATATCCTGTTTTGCCAAAACCACTTGTTAAAGAAACTTCCTTTTCTCCAATTTATGGACTTTAGGCATTTGTAAAACAATAGCTGTTCACACGTGGATAAAGTTGTGTCTGTATCATCAGTTCTGTTGTTGTATGTATCCGTTGTACAAGTACAAGGCTGTTTTGTCTACCATGGTGATGTAATAGTTTCCACCTCTAAAATGAGGTAGTGTGAGGCCTTTTACTTTGTTCTTCTTCAGTAATGCCTATCCATGGCTTCTCCCTTTGTGTATGAAGTTGATGATTTGTTTCTTCATTTCATTAAAAAATGTCATTAGAATTCGGGTGGAGATTGCATTGTGTCTATAGATCACTTTGGATGGAACAATCACTTTCATAATGTTGAGTCTTCCCGTTCATGAGCAAGGTAGCTGTCTCCAATTATGTAGGTCTTTTTAAATTCTTGCAGTAGTATCTTGTGGTTTTCTTTGTATAGTTTTTCAGGTTTCTGGTTAGATTTATTCCTAAGTATTTTATCTTCTGAGGGGCTATTGTAAATGGTACTGATTCAGTGATTTCCTCTTTGATGTTCTTTTTGTAGGTTAAAGGGATTCAACTGATTTTTGTGTATTTTGTATTCTGATTGTGTGTTGAACTCATATCAGTTCTGGTAGTTTTTTTGTTTGTTTGTTTTTGAGGACTCTTATGGGTTTTGTGTGTATAAGATCATGTCAACTGTAAGTAGAGGTACTTTTACTTCTTCTTTACCAATTTGGATGCTTTTATTTCTTTTTGCTTCCTGATTGCTCTGGCTACAATCTCCAGCACAATGTTAATAAAAGTGGGGACAAAGGACATCCTTGTCTGTTTTCTATTATCAAGGGGAATACTTTTAGACCCTCTCCTTTTAAGATGATGTTGGCTGTTGACTTTGTGTAGATGCTCTTTATTACACTGAGAGATTTCCCTCATCCTATTCCTGTTTTGCTGAGAGTTATTAACATGAATGGGTATTGGACTTTGTCAAATGCCTTTTCTGTATAAACTGATAAAATCAAGTGGTTCTTGTCTTTTGTTTTATTTATGTGGTTGATTACACTGATTGTTTTTCTAATGTTGAACTATCTTTTTATACTTGATATGAATCCCACTTGATCATGGTAAAATATTTCTTTGATAGGTTGTTGAATTATATTGGCTAGAATTTTATTGAGGAGTTTTGCATTTAAGTTCATGAGAATACTGATCTGTAGTTTTCCTTTTTTTGTGTGCTATCTTCACCTGGTTTTGGTACCAGTGTTATGCTGGCTTCATGGATTGAATTTGGAAGTATTCCATCCTTTTCTATGCTCTGAAATACCTTTAGTAACATTGGTGTTAGCTCTTCTTTGAAAGTTTGGTAGAATTCTCCAGTGAAGCTGTCAGGCTTTTTAATTTTTTTGTAGTTTTTAAATTACCTTTTCAATCCTTTCTTTTGTGATGTGTTTATTTAGCTGTTCTACCCCAGTTGTGTTGGTTTAGGTAGGTAGTCTGTTTCTGTAAATTTGTCTGTTTACTTTAGGTTTTCAGATTTGTTAGAGTACAGGTTTTCATAATCTTCTCTCATGATTTTTTTACATTTTAGTTATGTATTTTGTTATTCACCCATCTCATTTCTTATTTGAGTTATTTGCTTCTTCTTTTGTCTTTCTTTTGTCAGTTTAGGCAATAGTTTATTGATTTTGTTGATCTTTTCAAAGAGTCAGCTTTTTATCTTGTTAACTCTACGTTTTTCTATTCTCTAGTTCATTTAGTTCCACTCTAATTTTTATTATTTGCTTTCTTGTGGTGCCTGAGGGATTCTTTTGCTGTTCAGTTTCTACCTGAGTAGTAGGGTTAATGCTTTGTTTTGACTCCTTTTTTCTTTTTGGACATGTGCATTTATTGAGAGAAATTGACCTCTGAGCACTACTTTTACCGTATCCCAAAAGTTCTGAATATGTTTTCATTCTCATTTGATTCTGTGAATTTCTTAATTCCACCCTTGATTTGTTTTATAATCTAGTATTTTTTGAGCAAGATGTCATTCGGTTTCATATATTTTATTTTTTTCCTTGCCTTTTCTGTTATTAATTTCTACTTTTATGGCATTATGATCTCAAAAGATTCTTTAAAATATTTTGATGCTTTCAGTTTTACTAAGTCTTGCCCTATGATCTAATATGTGGTCTGTTCTGGGGAATGTCCCATGTTCATTGGAAAAGAAAGTATACTTGGCTGTTGTTGGGTGGAGTATTCTGTATATGCCTATGAGGTCAAGTTGGTTGATTGTGGCATTTAGATCTTCTGTGTCTTTACTGAGCTTCTTTCAGGATGTATTGTGCTTCACCAAAAGTGGTGTGTTAAAATCTCCTACTGTTTTTGTGGAGCTATTTCTCCTTTCAATGCACTTAGTGTTTGACGAATTTAGGAGCTCCATCATTGGGTGGGAAACCCTGGGCATAATAGGCTAAGTGCTACATCTGCTAACCAAAATGTTGGCACTTCAAATCCACCAGGCACTCCTTGGAAACTCTATGGGGCAGTTCTCCCTCTTGGGTCGTTATGAGTCAAACCCGACTCAATGGCAGTGGGGTTTATCATTGGGTGAGTAAATATTTAATATAATTATATCCTTCTGGACTATTGACTCTAAGTATGATACAGTGTCTTTATCCATTGTGGTAGATTTTACTTTAAAGTCTATTTTGTCAAAATTAATATCACCACTTCTGCTCTTTTTTGGATCTTGTTTGCTTGATGTACTTAATTTTTCATTTTTTAAGTTTTAGTTTTGTTGATTTTTTAAGTCTAAGTTGTGTCTCTTGTATGAGTCATTCAGAGAGATTTTACTTTTCTTTTTCTTTTGTCACCCTGTCATTTGTCTTCTCTTTCTTAGTGCAATTAAGCCATTTACATTTAATGTCATTATTGATGGGTATGAGTTCAGTGATGTCATCTTGATGCCCTGTTTTGGTGCATTGTACACAATTTCTTTTTTTCACTTAATTTTCTATACTGAGTCACTTTTCTTTATGTGTTTTCTTTCCATCTTTTTCATTATTGTTAGTTTTGTATTTGTTGAGACTTCATGTTTTTTGTTTTGTTTTGATGTATGCCAAGTGCCCTCGAGTTGGATCCAGCTCATGTATAGGATCATTAATTTCCTCTGTGGCTACCACAATATTTACTCCTATGTTTCTAAGTTTAAAACAGTCTTTTTCTCTACATATTGCCTCAGCTTGTTCCCCATATGAAAGATCTGTGAGTACATAATTTTTAGCCTCTCTTTTTCATTATACTATTATCTGTACATAATGACAGCTCTGTTTTCCTATTTTCGGTGTTTTTTTCTTCAGTTTGTTTTATCCGGTTGTTCTGTTCTGCCTTCTTGGATTCTTGGATTGCTATCTGATGTTACTGATTTTCTAAGTAAAAGACCCCCTCTTGTGTTTCTTGTAATTTTGGTTTCATTTTTGCAAATTCCCTAAGTTTCATTTTATCTGAAAATGTCCTGATTTCACAGAAAGTTTTGTTGGGTATCTAATTCTTGGCTGGGAATTTATTTCCTTCAGGACTTTCTATATATCATCCCAGCACCTTATTGCCTCCATATTTTTCGCTTAGTAGGCCAAGTTTAATTTTATTGACTCTGTTTTGCAGATTATTTTTTGTTTATCACTAGCCACATTTAAAGTTGTCTCTTTTAGTTCTGGCAGGTTTGATTATAACATGCCTTGGTGTCTTTCTTTGGGGATCTACCATGTGTGGAGTTTGATGAGCATCATGGATAGATTTCATGATATCAGAGAAGTTTTCTGTCAGCAAATCTTCAATAATTCTGTCTGTCTTTTCTCTTATGCTCCCTCCACCCCCCTTTGTCTGATACTCCAGTTACTCTTAGGTTATTGCTGTTGGTAGAGTCCCACGTAATTTTTAGCAAGTCTTAATTTTTTTTTTTTTAATTATTTTATCTAATCTTCCCTCAGATTTATTAGTGTCAAGTACTTTGTCTTCACTCTCACTAATTTGGTCTTCTGTTGCCTCAGTTCTGACCCTTTGACTTTCTACTGAGTTGTCTAATTCTGTAATTTTATTAATTTTCTGAATTTCTAATTCTTACCATTGTATATTTTCTTGCAGCGTATTCATTATGCTCTGCTGCATTTTGCCTGATCTTCCTTATCTCTTGAAGAATTCTAAACTTTAATCTTTGGTATTCTTTCTCTGATAACCCCATGAAGTTCTCTTTATTTGGAAAATTTCTCGATTCTTTGTTTTGAGGCTTTCTGAAGCCATTCTGGTCTGCCTCTTTGTGTGGCTTGATATTGACTATTGTTTCTGATACATCAGTAAGATATAGTAAGATATTGTATTTATTTGTTTTATGTTTTCTTACTATGTTCTAGCTTCTTGTTTTGTTTTTGAAATGCTCAGATAGGTTCACTGTGTGAGCTAATTTTATTATTGGTGCCTTTGAAGCTCTATCTTCCTTTCACTAGGTAATTAGAACTACTACTAGACATGTGAGCCCAAGAGTTCATTTACTTTTCTTGTAGGTATTCAGCTTATGTGTCCAGGTAGTCAGTACAAAGTGTGTGGTATAGGCTCCCCCCTATAATTCTAGATGTGCAGGAGTGTCTGGTGTTGACACAGGTATCTGGCTGCACTTGCTTGGAAAGGCAGGGTGTTGATATCTGTCCATAAGTGTCTGAGATGAAAATGTGTCCCTGTTCCTTAAGGTGTGTAGGTGGATAGGTTTTGCATATGGACTATGGGTACCCAATGCTGTATACAGAGCTGAGAGGCATTCAGAGTCAGTGGACCCCTTGTGTCTGCACCTAGGCAAAGACCATGCTTCCGTTCTGAATTCCTGGCTTAGGGAAGCTGGCAGATAATTTTTCCCCTGGTTTGTTTAATTCTTCCCTCTCCAATGCTGGGAGAATGGCTCAGGCATTGGCCCACAGAATAAGTAGGTCTATGGAGTGACCACTGTGCAGAGAAGGGAGGGTAAAGTACTAGTAAAAGGGACAGAGATTTATCCCAAAGGAAAGTTTTACATCTATGCATGATAGGTTAGATGCAATCTACTTAACTTTAGGTCACAGAATATCATTTTTCACTGATTCTGGAGGTGTGAATGGGCTCTCTCCTGCTCTGCCACTGTGGAAAATGACCTCTGAATGCCACTGTTCTCCACATCTTACTTGGTCTCATGGATCTGCCTGCAGAGTACTGATTCTTGCTGGGTCACGTGTCACCAGTTGTAAGTATTTCTACAGCTACTCTGCCTTCCCTGCCACTCAGTCCAGTTTCTCAACTTTCCCTTTGATGTCTAGGGGTCCTAAAACATCATATGTAATTGATTCATTTGCTTTTCAGGGTATTTGTTGTTAGAGGGATCTTAGGAAATGTCTGACTAGTCTGCCTTCTTAGCCCTGCCTCTCTGAGGAATAAATTCATTAGAAATTAAGGGAACATCTAAAAATCACTGTATATTGATTAGAATATGATTTGTGACAAAATCATCAGGTTTTTAAGAAAAAATGGCGGGAATCTTTTTTACAAAATTAAAAATTGAGCCAATGTCTTTGAGAGTTAGACATTTCTGGAGTTATATATTGATATGAATACGTGTTCTTTAAATACAACACACAAGATTATTAATTACAAGGGTGAAGTGAAAGTGGGCTGGAAAAGAGCTTTTTAATACTATTCATGCATACCCTGGACTGCCACATCTTTGCAATCCTGTGTGATCAATTCTGTTTTGCAGATTATTTATTTTTATTTTTTTATTATGATTTAGTGAAAATGTACTATCCTGTATAAATTTTCATGCTCCCCCATGTGCAGCTCCTACTGCTCTTCCTGCCTGATGACAGCACACTCCTCTTCTCCATTCTATACGTGTCATATCTGCCTAACAATCTCCTATTGCCTCCACTCCACCCTTTCTTCGCCTTCAGTAAGAGGTCAGCAGCATGACATCCTGCAAATTCATGAAACCATAAAGTGTACACATGATACGGTCACTCTGTGTCACCAAATCCAATCCATTCCTGTCTGAAGAGTTGACCTCCATTACGATTTATAGACAGGGGCAGCATCAGGGCCAGGGGTCATGCTCCTAGGGGAACCCTGAAGGCCCTGGACCATCAACTGAGGTCTTTTAATGGATATCTCAGGGTGCATCCCTTTTTATTCTTGTGTTACCAGTAAGATTCAACCTTGTGAGCCCCATCATAGCTATCATTGGTGGTGGCTGGGCACCATCTGGTCCTTCCAGTCACATATCGAACTAGTCACTCACTCACGTGAGTTTCTCTGTCTTCTGGATTCTTTTTCCCCCCATGTCATTTTAGTCCTTGGTGATCATCTGCTCCTGCTTGGCAGCTTTTAAGACCTCAGATGCTGCTCACCAATGTGGGGTTCAGAAGACTCTTTTAGAAAAACATTAGTTATGCCAATTGGCCTTGATGTCACCTGAGAGCATGGTCTCCTGCCCCCTACCCCAGCTACTCTGCCCATGCAATATTGGGTTAAGATGGGAGGGGTAATCATGTTATGTTGAAGTCCAGCTAAAATTGATCCTCTTTCTAATGTGTGCCATCACTGATTTCACCCAACCAAATTTCTATCAACTATTTAATCTATACCTCACCCTTACCCTCTCTTCCTCCCCACCCTTACAGCCATCAAAGAGTCTTTTTTTCTGTGCATGAGTCTGTTTTTTAAGTTCTTATTGTAGGGATCTCATACAGTATTTGCTGTTTTGCCACTGACTACTTTCACTCAGCATAATATTCTCCAGTTGAAACCAGGTTATGAGATGTTTCCTAAAATCATCATTGTTCTTTATCACTGCATAGTGTTCCATTCAGTATATATACCACAGTTTACCTATCCATTCCTCTGTTGTTGGGAATCTGGGTTGACTCCATCTTTTTGCTATTGTGGACTGTGCTGCAGTAAACATTCATGTGCATTTATCTGTTGGTGTAAATGCCCTTGATTCTGCAGGATATTCCAAGCAGTGAAAGTATGGGGTCAAATGGTATATCTATTTCCAGCTGTTTAAGGAAGCACCAGATTGCTTTCCAAAGAGGTTGCACCATTTTGCAGTGTACCAACAGAGTAGTAGAGTTCCAGTTTCTCCACAGCTTCTCCAGCGTTTGTTGTTTTGTGTTTTCTGGATCACAGCCAACCTTGTTAAGGTGAGATGGTGTCTTACCATAGTTTCGATTTGAATTTCCTCAATAGCGAATGATTGTGAGCATTTCCTCATGTGTTTTTTGGCTGTCTGGATATCCTCTTTAGAGAAGTGTCTGTCCATCTCCTTCACCCATCACTTAGTTGGGTTATCTTTTGCTTATTGATATCTTGCAGTACCTTGTAGATTATGGAGATCAGACGTCAGTCTGACATACAGTTGCCAAATATTTTTTTTCCCATTCCATAGGTGGTCTTTTAATTCTTTTGATAAAGTCTTTGGGTAATCAAAAGTGTTTGATTTGTCTATTTTCCCGTTTTTCTGTTTTCTCTTCTGTTGATTGTGCTTTGTTTGTCATATTTTGAAGTCCGTCTACATTGTGTATTAAAACTTTCATTGTTGATTCTATTTTTTCTTGGATGAACTTTATCATTTTAGATTTGATATGCAGGTCTTTTATCCAGTTTGAATTGGTTTTTGTATAAGGTGTGAGATATGGGTCTTGTTTCAAGATTTTGCAGATGGATATCCAGTTTTGCCAGAACCATTTGTTGAAGAGATTGCTTTTACCCCAGTTTGACATCTTAGGGCCTTTGTCGAGTATCAACTATTCATAGGAGGATGGTGGCATCTCTGGGGTCTCAACTCTGTTCCATTGATCTATCTGTCTCTTTTTTGTATCAGTATCAGGCTGTTTTGACTACTATGGCAGTGTAATAGATTCTAAATTTGGATAGTGAGAGGTCTCCCCGTGCATTCTTCTTCTTCAGTAGTGCTTTACCTATCCGAGATTTCTTCCCTTTCTAAACAAAGTTGGTGATTTGTTTCTCCATCTCCTTAAAAAATGTCATAGGAATTTGTATTGTGTTTGGGTAAAATAGACATTTTCACAATGTTAAGTCTTCCTATCCATGAGCAGTGTAGGTTTCTCCATATGTGTAAGTCTTTCTTAGTTTCTTGTAGTAAGGTCGTATAGTTCTCTTTGTAAAGGTCTGATATTTCCCTGGTTAGATTTATTCCTATATGTTTTAATCTTCTTGGGGGCTATAGTAAATGGTATTGATTTGGTGATTTCTTCATTAATAATCTCATCATTGGTGTAAAGGAATCCTATTGATTTACTTATGTTTATCTTGTATTGTGACACTTTGCTGAACTCTTCTATCAGTTTGAGTAGTTTACTTATGTATTTTTTAGGATTCTCTGTGTATACAATCATATCATCTGCAAATAGAGTGATTTTTACTTCCTCTTTGCTAATGGAGAAGCCCTTTTCATTCTTGGTCTTGTCTAATTGCTCTGGCTAGAACTTCTAATACACCATTGAATAGGGGAGGTGTGAGTGAGTATCCTTGTCTAGATCCCATTCTTAAGGGGAATTGTTTCAGCCTCTCTCCATTCAGGATGATGTAGGCAGTTGGCTTCATACAAATGGGCCTTATTGCATTGAGGAATTTGCTTTCTGTTCCTATTTTGCTGAGAGTTTTTAGTGTGAATGGGTGTTGGTCTTTTGTAAATGCCTTTTCTTCATCAATAGACAAAATCAGGTGATTCTTGTCTTTTGTGTTATTTATGTGGTTGATCACAGTAATTGTTTTTCTGATTTTGAACAAGCCTTGCATTCCTGGTAGTAATCCAACTTGGTCATGAGGAATTATTATTTTTGATATGTTGTTGTATTCTGTTGGTGAGTATTTTGAAGATTTTTGCATCTAGGCTCATGAATGTTACTGGTCTGTGGTTCTCCTTTTTTGTTGGTCCTTTTCTGGCTTTGGTATTAGGGTTATGCTGGCTTCATAGAATGAATTTGAGAGTATTCCACCTCTTTCTATGCTGTGAAATAGTCTTAGTAGTATCGGAGATAACTCTTCTATAAAAGCTTGATAGAATCAGTGGTGAAGCCATCTGGACGAGGGCTTTTATTGGTTGGTAATTTTTGTGTGACTTCTTCAATCTCTTCCTTTGTGATGGGTTTTTTCAGTTGTTCTGCTTCAACTTGTGATGATTTTGGTAGGTGTTATGAGTTTAGTAGGAATTTGTCCATTTTCTCTAGACTTTCAAAATTTTTTTGCAGTACAGTCTTTCTTAGTATTCTGTTACAATATTTTTGATTTCTGTTGGATCTTTTGTGACATCTCCCATCTCATTTCTTATTTGAGTTATTTATTTCCTTTACTGTTTTTCTTTAGTAAGTTTAGCCAATGGTTTGTCAATTTTGTTAATCTTTTCAAAAAATCAACTTTTGGTCTTTCCAATTTTTTCAATTGTTCTTCTATTTTCTAATTCGTTTAGTACTGCTCTACTCTTTATGATCTGTTTTCTTCTAGGGCCTGAGGGGTTCCTTTGTTGCTGTCTCTGTACTTGTTCAAGCTGTAGGGTTAGTTCTTTGATTTTGGTTCTTTCTTCCTTCTGGATATGTGCATTTATATAGATATACTGGACCCCTGAGCACTGCTTTGGCTGTATCCCACAGCTTCTGGTAAGAAGTGTTTTCATTCTCATTGGAATGCATAAATTTCTTTATTTTATCCTTGGTTTCCTCTATAATCCATGGCTTTGGGAGCAAGATGTTCAGTTTCCATGAGTTCCACTTTCTATTTTTTTTTTTTTTGTACTATTGATTTAGAGTTTTATGGCTTTATGGTCTAAGAAGATGTTCTGCAATATTTCAATGGTATCAATTTTGTTGAAATATGCTTTATGTCCTAACACATGGTCTATTCTGGAAAATGTTCCATGTGCATTGGAAAAGAAGATGTTGTTGTCTGCTGATGGATGGAAAGTTCTGTATATGCTGATGAGGTCTAGTTGGTTAATTGTGGCAATAAGATCTTCAGTATCTTTACTGAGCTTTTTTGTAGAAGATCTGTCCAATATTGAGACTGATCTATCAATAATAGTGATCCCACTATCATTGTGGAGTGATCTATCTCATTTTTGAGCATAGTCAGTGTTTCTTGGATATATTTAGGTGCTGTAGTACTAGGGGTATAAATATTTAATATTGTTAAGCCCTGCTTACATAGTCGAATCCGACTTGATGGCACCTGGCTTGGCTTTTGGCTGCTTATGCATTGAACCTTTCAGCAATAAATGGTGTCCCTCCTTGTCCATGATAGTGGATTTTACATTAAAATATTTTTCATCTGAGATTAGTATTGCCACATCTGCTCTTCTTTGTGTATTGTTAGTTTGGTATATATTCTTCCATCCTTTAATTTTCAGTTAGTTCATGTCTTTAAGTCTAAGATGGGTTTCTTGTAAGCAACGTATAGGTGGGTTGTGTCTTTTGATCCAAGATGTCACTTGTTGTCTCTTTACTGGAATGTTCAGTCTGTTTACAGTCAACATAATTATTGATAGACATGTGTTTAGTGCTGTCATTGTAATGTGTTTATTTTTGTGTTGATGTTTTCTCTGTTACTATTACTGTCCTGTTCTGGGACATTGTTTTTTATGAGTTGATTTTTCACCTTTTTCAGTGTTGGTTTTGTGGTTGTTGAGACTCCTGTATTACATTACTTGATTTGATATGTTGCATCTTTACTGTGCTTTGTGACCACTCTTGTGATCCCCTTTAATAATCTATGTTTAAAACTAATTATAAGTACTACAAGTCTTATTAACTTCCTCTCCATCTGGGAGGACTATAATGACTGTAGTACATCCATCTTTTTAATATGATGATATGATAGTTTTCATGATATGATCACTGGATCACTTCTTTTAATATTATAGCTTTGATTGAATTTGTAGTCTTCCCGAACTGAGTCGGTTTCTGGATGTTGTGTCTTGGGTTTCCTCCTAAAATACAGAGTTAATGGTTTTGTTCTTCTAAGACAAGAGCTTCTTTCAGTATTTCTCGTAGCTTTGGTTTGGTTTTTACAAAGTCTCTGAGTTTCTGTTTATCTGTGAATGTCTTAATTTCATTTTCATATTTGCAGGATATATAATTCTTGGTTGGAATTTCTTCTCTGTCAAGGCTTTGAATGTGTAATTTCTTTGCCTGTGTGCCAGCATCATTTCTGCTGGGAAGTCAGATGAAAGTCTACAGGGCTTTCCTCTGAATGCTAGTTCTGCGTTGAGTCTCGCTACCTTTAAGAGTTTTCGCTTATGTTTCATTTTGTTAAGCTTGATTTTAATATGTCTTGGAGTCTTTCTTTTGGAATCCATATTGAGTGACATTCGATACACATCTTGGATATCTATGTTCTCTTCTTTCATAATTTCAGGGAAATTTTCTGTTAGCAGCTCAGCAACAATCCTCTCTGTGTTTTCAGGTGTTCCTCCCTGTTCAGGAGCTCCAATTAATTATAGATTGTCTCTCTTAATAGAGTCTCACATTCTTCTTAATGTTTCTTCATTTTTCTTGTTTCTTTTTTCTAACTTCCCCTTGTAGATGCTGGAGTCACTAGCTCTTTCTTCTAAGTCAGAAAGTCTATTTTCCATTTGTTCCATTGTGTTTTCTTGGTTTTGAATTGAATTTTTCCATCTCTTTGATTTTGTTATTGATCTGTTGGATTTCAGCGTACTGATATTCCATTAGGCCGAACAGTTTGCTTAATTTTTCCTTTTGCTTTGCTGCATTTTGTATAAGGTCTAGGAGGACTCTCTATATAATCCTTTTGTACTCCCCTGCTGATAGTTTCAGAAAGGCTTCTTCATCTGGGACTTTCTTTGGTTCTTTCTTTTGGGGGGGGCTTCTGGAAATATAGATGAATTTTTCTTTATGTTTCTGTCCAAAGTTTGTTGTTTTTGTGCATCTGGATGTTGTTTTGCTTCTCCATTGTTACCTTAATGGGATCTAAAGCTCAGTCTGAAAAGGAGGGTGATCACCAGTCACCTCTCTGTACTCCAGTGACTGGGTCCTGTGGAATCCTTGGGGTAGCAGGCTCCACCTTCTGAATGGCAAAGACACAGCTCTACTTATAGAGTCACTAGGGTGCCATCATCTGACCCTATAATGTGAATCAGTAAAGGCTGGAAGAGATGCCATAAGGATACAGTGCAGTTATTTCTCTAGGCAGTCTTATATTGAAAGGTAAAAGGGATCTGACAGTTCCCAAGATCAGACAGGCTTTCAGGTGTGCAAATCCCTCTTCCCAACTGGCAAAGTAAGCACCTCTGTGTCCAACCCCAGATGCTGTAAACCAGTTCAAAATATGGAAAGGCTACTGCTCTGCTGTCATCTGCTGCCAGGCCACACTATGAAAAACACCGCTTTTCTGCCAAAAAAGTGCTCCTTGGGCCAGTACTGGCTCCCAGCTGAGGAATTAGGTCCTGCTGGGGCCTCCGTTTGGTTAGCTCAGCTTCCCAGTCGAACAAGATGGTGTCCCACACAAGCTGTTCTGCCAGCTGTGGAATAGGTAATTCAGTGGTGGAGGTTTGCAAAGAGGGGACTGGGGGACCTATGTGCTCAGAGTCCAGAGCTGGGCTCTCAAAATGTGGCCATTCTGCCCACTGCTCCCATCAGCAGTGTGTCTGAGCTTTGCTGCCACTTAAGCCCTAGCCCTGCCCACCAGCTAAGACAGAGAAAAAAAGTAAAAATGGACATTTATCTTCAGACCATGAAAGCTGGCACTCAACAAGGGTGGAGTGGTCAGTCAAAGAGCAGAAATTCCCCATTCAGTGGTATGTAGTCCAAACTGACAGCCCTATGCTGTGTCCTACGGCTCACTAGGTGTCCAGAAGGCTCCGTTTAGTTATCAATTCAGACCTTGGTTTCTAGCGGGAATTATGGAGATGTGTGTTTAGTCCACCACCTTGATTCTGCCTCCTCTGTACTGCAAATTATTGGGAACAATATGGCTTATCAAGCAGAGTTTATGAAGATTGTTTCCTTCTGTGCTTCCTTTTCCTTACAGTTTACTAACCATTGGTGTGTACAAACCAGTGGAAATACGGTGAAACTTACATGAACTGGCACTCAATGGGACTGCTCAGTTTTTCTGGGTCTCACGTGTTTCCCGCCTTTGACAGGGTGTAATCTTACCACCTTTCTATTGCTCACTATTAGTGGAAAATACTTACATTTTCCTTCTCTGGTAGGTTTCTGCCATACATTGGTTCCAGTTTTCACAAGTTTTTACTACACTTGTATTTAAAATCACCAACTGCTTTTGGTGAAAAATTACTCAGCCTGAGTAATAAGTGGATGCATCAGTTTGTTGAACAGTTACCTTGTTAGCTTTGAAACCTCACATCTGACACAAATCAATGTATACATTAACCACAGTATAAAATATCTGTGGGTTCTAAATAAGGAAATATCACATTAGTCACTACACAAACAATGTATATGACAATTTGCATAAAGCAGAATATCTAGGAGCTGAAAGAAACAAAAGAGCTGAAATAGACTTATCTCAAGGAGAATAATATCAAAAAGGATTGTCTATTGTTTCCTTCATTTCTGAGCATTTAAGGAATGCTTAATAAACAATGATGGAATGGTTAACAAGACAGACGGATTAAAACATAGATTCTTCTTAAAAGAAAGGGAAAATAATTTCTTCTTGAAGCATGTAATTGCTGGTAAATGGTCTTCTGAGTATCTAGGGAGTCACATGCTGCTCCTGGCAGGATTTACTGGAACAGTTTGCTGCTTTTTTCTGGACACAAATTCTGGACATACAACCTTGACTGTGGTCTGTTTTGAAGAGAAATGAGCCCTGAGAAATATATGTGTATCTGTGTGTGTATGTACATATATTTAAAGAAAGGGCATTTTGAATCCTAGGCATGATCACTGTAAGCACCATTTGGCCTCAAGTAGCTTACATGCCTAGTTGCATAACATTCTGAGTTGGTACACTTCTACTAGCTGTAAATAAGAACCAGGGATGGTTGAGTGTGCAAAACAGTAGATATGAGGAGACATTCCTGAGTTGCTATACCCTTTTCTTAGCCCTGGATAGTGACACCTGAAATTAATCAAGTTGTCTTAGAAATCACAGATACAGGCAGTTGTGGCTATGAGAGGTAAGATTCTTTTTTCCTTTGTCTTTAAAATTGTGAAACTTATTTCAGCAACCATTGTTATCTGAAATTAGCAGTTTGTTTCATCTGTAATTTGTGCTGTGTAACAATGGAATGGTGTTTTCATTATTCGTGGTGTATCAGTCTGTTCCTGTCCTTGCCCCCCATTTACAATAAAAACCCGCGCAGTCTTCAGCCATTATCATTTTTCTCCTGATAAACCATCTGTGACATAGAGACCTTGGAGACAGGAGTTCTGGCCACAGTGCTCAATAGACTGTGCATACTGCTTTTTCAGAGGTAACTGCTGTCAAGAAAAAAAAAAAAAATCAGCTCTACTGTTCCTCCCTGTTACGATTTTTCTTTCACTCCTTTTTATTCACTAAATGTAATGTACATTCACACGAATTCAGTGAGATGGCATTTTGCTGAACAATATCAACTACATCTAAGGCTTTGACTAGGTGTCAGAGCATCCTCTACCCCGGGTACAGCTGCTCTTGCTGTTGCTTGTAGTGGAGAAGCTGGAAAGACAGCGTTCTCACTCTAGACCTACATTTTCCCTCTTTCAGAGAGCCAAGCTTTGGCTAATAGGGTTCAAAAGCTGTCTGTGTTTTGGACAGACTAGGTCTCCAGTAACTGATCTTGCCACAAGAGAAAAGGAAATAGATGAGCATGTTGTCTCCACCAACTAGTTTCTTAAATAACTAAGAAAATAGAGCTCTCTAGAGCTAGCCAGCTTTGTTCTCAAGTCTCTGCCATGTTGAATTGATGTTACATGTTAGGTATGATGGAGTATCTGGGAGACTCAAAGGGTTAGTGCTCTTTACCACTAACTGAAAGATTGGAGGTTTGAAGCCCATGGTCTGCTTCTGGAAACTCAGCCACTGTAAACTGTGTGGAGCTCATTTCTACTTTGACATACATGGGTTATCATGAATCAGAATCCATGTAACCGCAACATTTCTTTCTTTCCTCTTCTTCTTTTTTTTTTATTCTTTAAGGATATCTTTTTATCCTTTAAGGCTCAATAAGCAACACTCATAATTAGCTATTACTTGGAAATTTTATGAAAGCTCAGAAAGCCAGCTGGGCAGGGTAACGTTTTCCATCAACATCCCAAGGATAGGAGATGACAACTTTTATGTTAGTTATAGACTCTTAATGCACTTACAGTTAGGAAGTCCTCTGCTGTGTCTATCCTAGGTCAAGTTACTTGACATCCTTTGCTCTTTTGCTGGGTGGTTTCTGTACTAAAGGCTATTAAATAGGGTTATTTAAATAAATCTTCTGAACTTCATCTTCAAGTAAGAAATTAAGCGGCTAGTTCAAATTCTGTGGTTCTTTGGGTTTATTTCATGTAGTCTTTCTTGAGCCCTTGTGCAATGGTTAAGAGCTACAGTGAGCTACAGCTGTCAACCAACAGGTTGGCAGTGCGATTCTACCAGCTGCTGCTTGGAAACCCTATGTGGCAGTTCTACTCTGTCCTACGAGGTGACTATGTGTTGGAATCTACTCAACAGCAGCTGCACTGGTTTTGGTTTCTGGCCCCAGGTTTGCAGTTCTCCTACAGGATCAGTCAGTTTGCTATCCATGTAAGTGGCTTTCAGTTCACCCACTAAAACTGGCTAATTCATGATCTGCCAAAGGAATTGGTCAGTTTATGAAAGTCATACGTTGAAATTAACAAGAAATTTTCCTGTGGAAGTGGTCAATTTCAGTATTTTGTGGACCACCTGATCAATAAAAACCGTGATAGGAGTGTGCCTTTTGGACCGGGAACGCTTGCCTTAAGAACCTCCTAGATTCAAGTGAAAGGGCTTTACTGAACTGGTAGCCTTGGGGACCAAGTGCCCTCAGCACCGAGTGCTGCTGTAACACAAATACCACAAGTGGATGGTTTTAAAAAGAGAAATTTTATTCTGTCACAGTCCAGTACGCTACAAGTCCAAATTCAGGGTGTCAACTCCTGAGAAAGTCTTTCTGTTGGCTCTGGAGGAAGGTCCTTGTCTTGATTTTTCCCTGGACTGGGAACTTCTGAGGTGAAGGGACCCTGGGTCCTTTTCAAAGGATCTGCTCTGCTCCTGGAACTGCTTTGTTAGTGATATGAGGTTCCCAACTCTGTGCTTGCTTACCCTTCCTTTGTAACCCAAGAGACTGCCTCAAGGCACAATACGTCTTACACGTCTTACACGTGGAGTCCTGCCCTACGGCACAACTGTAGCACAACTTCCTTCTTTAGCATCACAGAGGCAGGGCTTACAGAGTATGGGAGCACCACACAATACCAGGAATCACAGCCTAGCCAAATGGCTACACACATTTTGGGGGGGACACAATTCAATCCATGACACCAAGAGAAACAGCAGCAAGCACAGCAGAGGGTAGTGACAGAGAAATGGTAGCCGCTGTGCGAGTGGTGGGAGCCAGGAGACTGACAAATGGTGGTGATGGACAAATTAGCCCATGGGTTAGATGTCAACGATGGGCAGAGTTAGCCCTCAGAATGGAGCTGGACATCTCTAGGCACCAAAAGAGCTGGGCATGTCCAGGCGGGAGATTGCTTATGAGCTGAACACCTTATAGGAGGGAAGCAGCCATGGTTTAGGCCCACGCAAAAGGACACCTGAGCAGAGCAAGTGACAGCATAGCAGTTGAGCTGACTTCCCTTTAGCACTGGTGGACGCCCTGGCTGTACTGAGAGCTGTAACATTATTGCCAAAAGGGAGCCAGTCCTGAAGGGGCTGAGAAGTTACCCACAAAGGCTTGGGCACATACCATAGAGGAGTTGTCTGTAAAACCATTTTGCCTCTAAAGCTGTCATAATGCTGGCCTAACCTTGACACTGGCTTGAGGTTGTCCCAAAACGGTTGGTTAAGAGCAGGACCAATAAGTACAAGGGGTTGGTTCCAGTAAGAAAAGCTGTGCAGAGAGAGAGAAAGAGAGCAAAGCTAGCTATGTTACCACGACCTGAGCTGATGGCACACCTACTAACAGACACCTGCTGACAATGCTCCTTGGGCTGCCCAGCCAGTAACACAGACAGATGTGGGTAATCTGGGAAGGGTGAACCATCTCCCTTTAGATTTAAGTAGATTTCTCTCCTACCATTTTAGAAAGGATGCTCATGGTGATGGAAGGGACTAGTTTACCTCAAGTCTGTTCTTGCTATTTTATGTTTGCTTCCTATAAATAATCTGTTCCTCTTACTTATCTATTATAAATCATTATAATAAACTTATAATTGTCGAAACTTTGTCAAGTGTCTTTGTGTGTGCAACACAATCAAGTTGAATAGTAAGTAGAGGCCTTACCCTAGCAGCATCATGATTGCTTGGGATGGAGAGCACAGCCTGTGAGTGTATGCATACATGTCTGCACACATGTGCACACAATTTAAATTCTTATTTAGGAAATAGAATTTATTTTATAATTTCCCTGCAATTACAAAATGCAAACACTGCTTATGTTTATGTGGAAACCCTGATGGCACAGTGGGTTAAGTGCTATCTATGTCTGCTAACCAGAAGGTTGGCAGTTCAAGTCCACCAGACACTCCTTGGAAACTCCACGGGGCAGGTCTCCTCAGACCTATAGGGTCCTATGAGTCAGACCTGACTCGATGGCAGTGGGTTTGGTTTTGGTTTATGTATAAGTATGTGTATATTTGTAGGTATATGTGTATATATCTCTATGTATAAATAGGTGGTATATATATGTCAGAAACCCTGGTGGGCTAGTGGTTAATTGTTATGGCTATTCTACAGGATTGCTGTGAATTGGAGTTGAGTCTGTCAATGGTAATGGCTATTTTGGTCTTAAAGGTGCCTTGAAACACAGGCCTGGCAACTTCCTCCTAAAAGGTCACAGCCTTTGAAAATTCTATGGAGCAGTTCTACTCTGCGCACGTGAAGTCACCAAGAGATGGAATCTACTCACCTACAGCTAATAATAACAACCTTTTAACAAAGGAAGGTTCATTATACTATTAAAGGAATTATGAAATATGATAAGAAAAAATATACCATGCACTTACGTTTTCTCTAAAAGTGCAAAATACTTATTAGTTCACAAGTTTACTGTTTATATAACTTGCTTTTCTCGTCATGAGTCGGATCTGACTCGACGGCACTTGGCTGGCTCGCTTCTCTATTTCTAGGTGGGTAAAATCATAATTTTTCCCTGCTTACCTGAAATGAATTCTTAACAGAGGATATGTGACTTTGAATTTCATTTTCATCTGTAACCTTGATAAGCCACCACAATAAGTGCCCACTTCTCTGCACCAGAGTTTTCTCCTATGTAAAGCAAAGACGAGCTGGTCAGGAAGGCACTTGTTCTTGCTAACATTTCGTGACTTTCTTCCTGTCTGAGAATCTGCCTGAGTCTGCTAAGCTGGGGCTTGGCCCTGTTGCTCCTGATGAGCTATATAGTGTAGATTCCACGTCCTCCCCTTGAAGGTTTTGAGTAGAAAGTTGAAACCAGCTTTAAGAGATTTTTCTTCACTCAAAAAGTTCACAGAACAGAGTACACACACTGCGGTTGTGATTGACTACGGTGAACAGGAAGGAGATGGCAAGACCATAAGGAGGTTTCCATTAAGGGGAATTTCACTCCAGGGACACATTATACTTAAGTTTCTTGGTTAACAGTCTCATAGTTTATTAGTCTCTGACCTTGTGCTGCTAATTTGAAGCTACGTAACCTCCCTGCAATTCTGTGCCCTCTTGTTTTGCCTGCTTTGAAAGAGGGAAAAGATAAAGCACAACATTAATTGCACATTAAAATGTGGAGTTCGATTTAGGTGTGAGTTGTTTGGCCACTTCAATCCATGGTTTGTATAGAGTTCCTTTTATAAAATGTAATTCTTCTGTTGAGGCTCACCTCCTAATACTCCCATAATTTTACCATATACTCCATACAAAGCATCTGAGTGGAAGGAAATACTTAGACATATCTTCATTGAAACTAATTTTATGTTTTCTGATTTTATCCTTAATCTGTGTGAGCTAGGTAATATCTCAGTGTGTGGACAAAACTCAGGATCAGAGAAACTAAATGACTTGTCTAGTCATAAGTAATAACTTCTAGGGGTGGGGGTTGTCCGAAGGCTGGAGGAGATTAGCTGTCAGAGATCTGTTTGTTTTTCCCTTGCTTTACCAGCATACTAAATCCATCATTTCTGCAATGTTAAATGTAGAGATAACGAGGGCACAATCAGAATAATAGCATAAATATTTATTTTTAAGATTAAAAAAAGAAACCTCATTGTGTATTCATAGCAACAATTAAACTTCTGGTAAGGCCAAGGGTGAGAATGTTTAAATGAGTCTTTTTCTGCCATTTATTACCAACTTGGAAAATCAGTATTAACAAGGGAAACATAATAGCAATGACTATCAAAAAATAAAATAAAACATAGTTACCGTGTTAATGTAGCTTTCAATTTATGGTGACATTTACTGAAAATAATCTGCAATATTTGGCAAAGTTAAAAAAAAAAGAGATTGTTCCCCAATTAGCCAGAGGATCAAACAGGAAAGGCTGGGGAAGGGAGTGTTGTCTTTTTTCTTTCTTTCTTTCTTTTTGAAGAAGCAAAGTGTTTGGAAAGGTCAGGCTTTTAGTGAGCTAACCTGGACCACTTTTAGTATTCAGGTTGACTAATGAGCACTTCACTCATTCTAATGGATGCATTCATGCTGAGAAAGAATAATAAAATGACTTTCAATAACTGGCCGAGTAGCATTCCTATACAGACAGAAGCTAAACAATGTCTCTACAATCTACTTACCTGCTTAAAATATCTTAGAGTCAAATATAAGCAAATATTAACTTTTTTTATTAAGTACTTTAGATTCATTTGTTTAATCAGTCTTTCAGCAAGTATTTATTGAGCTTCTACTATGTACCAAGCCCTGAACCAGACACTGGAGAAACAGTGGTTTTCAAAGTCTCTATCCACACAAAATGTCTTTATAGGAATTATTTACATATATTTAAAAAATAGACTTTTCTGACATCTGATTCTTGTCCTTGAGGCTATAATTTGTTCTTCTTTTGAGCATAGAATTTGGAGTCCATTAAAGCCGTTGTGTAGATCCCAGCATCATCTCAAGCCCTATGTGAATACTCTTCTCTGTCCAAGAAAAACAAAAAAACAAATGAAAACTAATGGCTGTAAAGCTTCAAATCCCAAGGTTGTTGCTGGAGTGTCTGACTTCTACTTTCTACCTTAACTGTTCCTTACACATCACGTCACCTGGGGAATGGCGTGTGTTTGCAAGGACCTAAAATGGAAGAAACAGATTTTTGGCTGAAGAAAACTTATTTAAAAGCTAATGCTTTTTGTTTGAGGTATTAACTACAGTTTAGTTACAAATGGCCAGCCAAGCCAATAGTGGGGCCTAAAAAGACATACCTCTACATGTCTGTCAGTTGTACTGTGTGGCTTACATGTTTCGGTGATGCTGGAAGCTATGCCACTGGTTTTCAGATACTAGCAGGGTCACCAGGGTGGACTGGTTTCATCAGAGCTCCCACACTAAGACAGATGAAGTAGAAGGACCTAGTTGTTTACTTCTGAGAGGGATTAGCCAGCAAAAATCTTACAACTAGCAGCAGAGCCTTGTCTGATATAGTGCCTGAAGGCGACATACCCAGGTAGGAAGGCACCCCAAAGATGGCGGGAAGAGCCGCTTCCTCAAGGTCGAGTCAACTTTAATAACAGATGGAGTCAAGCTTTCAGGACCTTCATTTACTGATGTCGCATGACTGAAAATGAAAAGAAATAGCTGCAGCCATCCAGTAATAATTGCAATGTGGAATGTATGAAGTGTGAATCTAGAAATATTGGAAATCGTCAAAAATGAAACAGAAAATGTTAACATTGATAACCTAAGGATTCATGAACTCAGATGGACTGCTATTGGCCATTTTGAATCAATCTTGTGATGCACCACACCAAGAATAACAAGCTGAAGAGGAGTGGCATTGTGTTCATCACAAAAAAAAAAAAAATTTCAAGACCTGTCCTGAATTACAATGTTATCACTGATAGGAAAATATCCATATGCATGTAAGGAAGACCAATGAATAAATGTTATTCAACTGTACAAACCACCTATTTAAGCCAAAGATGAGGAAACTGAAGATTTTTATCAGCTCTGCAGTCTGAAATTGATCAAACAAGCACGAGGATGCAGTGATAGCTACTGATGGTTGGAATGCAAAAGCTGGAAATGAAGAAGTATCAGTAGTTGGAAAATGTGGCCTAGTGGTAGAAATGATACCAGAGATCACATGGTGGAATTTTGCAAGACCAACAACTTCTTTATTTCAAATATCATTTTTTACCAACATAAACAGCAATGGTACATATGGATTTCATCAGACAGAATACATGGGAAACAAATCGACTACATCTGTGGAGAGAGATGATGAAAAAGCTCGATATTATTAATCAGAATAAAGTCAGAGGTCATCTGTGAAACAGACCATAAGTTATTCATATACAAGCTCAATTTGAAACTGAAGAAAATAAGAACAATTCCATGACAGCCAAACTATGGTACAGAGTATATCCCACCTGAGTTTGGAGACTCAAGAATAGACTTGACTCATCAAACTCCAGTGATTGAAGACCAGATGAATTGTGGAATGAAGAAAGCAGGAGGTCACCAAAAAGACACAAAATAAAGCAAATACCAAAATGGATGTCAGAAGAGACTCTAAAACTTACTTTTTTGTAATAGCAAGCAGCTAAAGCAGAAGGAAAAATTAGCGAAGAGAAAGAACTGAACAGAAGATTCAGCTCAAGAAGATGAAATGAAGTGTTACAATGACATGTGCAAAGAGCTAGAGATAGAAAACCAAAGGGGAAAAACATGCTCGGCACTTCTTAAGCCAAAAGAACAGAAATAAAAACTTGAAGCTGTGAGTTGCAATAGTGAAGGATTCTATGGGGAAAAATTTAAACAATACAGGAAGCATGAAAACAAGATGGAAGGAGTACACAGAGTCACTAAACAAAAAAGAAATGGTCACTGTTAGACAATTTCAGGAGATAGTATATCATCAGGAACCAACTTAACTGAATGAAGAAGTCCAAACTGCACTGAAAGCACTGGTAGAAAACAAGACTTCAGAAATCAATAGAACACAACTGAGATATTTCAGTAACTAGGTGAAGCACTGGAAGTCATCTACATCAGGAAATCTGGAAGGCAGCTACTTGACCAAGCCACCGGAAGAGATCTATATTTATGCCTAGTCCTAAAATAGACGATCCAACTGAAAGCAGAAATTATTCATTAATATCACACACAAAAAATATTTGTTGATGTTCTTTCAAAAGCAGCTGCAGCAGTATATATAGATAGGCAACTGCCAGGTATTCAGGCCAGATTCAGAAGAGGCCATGGAACTAAGGGTACCGTTCCTAAAGTCAGATGGATCCTGGCTGAAAGCAGACAATGCCAGAAGGATGCTTACCTGTGTTTTATTGACTATGCAAAGTTATTTGACTGTTGATCATAATAAATTATGGATAACATTGCAAAGAATGGCACTTTCAGAATGTTTAACTGTGCTCATGAGGAAACTGTACGTAGATCAAGAGGCAGTTGTTCGGATAGAACAAGAGAATATTGTATGGTTTAAAGTCAGGAAAGGTTTGCATCAGGGTTGTATCCTTTCACTATACTTATTTAGTCTATGTGCTGAGTGAATAATCTGAGAAGATGGATTATACGAAGAAGAATGGGGCATTGCGATTGGAGGAAAACTCATTAACAACATGCATTAGGCAGATGACACAGCCTTGCTTGCGAAGAGGACTTGAAACACCGATGAAAATCAAAGACCACAGCCTTCAGTACAGATTAACACAAGCCAGCCAGCCAAGTGCCGTCGAGTCGGCACTTGTTAATCCGACTGATTAACACAAAGAAAACAAAAATCCTCACAACAGGACCAATAAGCAACATCATGATAAATGAAGAAAAGATTAAATTGTCAAGGACTTCATTTTACCTGGGTCCACAATCAACACCCGTGGAAGCAGCAGTCAAGAAATCAAGCAATGTGTTGCACTGGACAAATCTGCTGCAGAAGACCTCTTTAAAGTGTTAGAAAGAAGTCACCTTGAACACTAAGATATGTGGCTGACCCGAGGTGTAGTGGTTTCGGTTGCCTTCGATGCGTGTGAAAGCTGGATAATGAATAAGGAAGTCAGAAGAAAAATCAATGTCTTTGAATTGTGTGGCACTGGTGGAGAATATTGAAAATACCAGAGACTGCTGAAAGTATGAACAGATGTGTCTTGGAAGAAGTACAACAAGAGTGCTTTGAAGAAGCACTATGTCTTAAATACTTTGGGTGTGTTGTTAGGAGGGATCAGTCCGAGGAGAAGGACTTCATGCTTGGTAAAGTAGATGATCAGCCAAAAAGGAAGACCCTCAACTAGATGGACTGACACAGAGGCGAGTACAATGGGCTCAAGCTCAGTGATGGTTGTGAGCATGGTGCAGCACCAGCACTGTTGTGCTCTGTGGTCCATAGGGGTTGCTATGAGTTGGCAGTGACTCGAAAGAACCTAACAACAACAAAAATAAACAACAGTAGTGACTTCTGTGGAATAATAATGCCTCGCTTTGGGATAAACAAAAGGTTTCATGGTCAATTAAGTCAGGAAAACCCAAATATAAGCTTTCTTATGGGAGACTTTTTGTTGCCATTTGATGTATTAATATTTTTTGGACACCAGTGTTTATTGCTTAACTGTTCACAATAGCCAAAAGATGGAAATAATCTAAATATCTATCATCAGATGAATGGATAAACATAATGTAGTATATAAAGACTGTGGAACAGTACTCAGCCATGAAGAAAAAGGAAGGTCCAATACATGCAAAAGCATGGATGAATCTTGTAAATAATCTTGGGTAAACTAAGTTGGTCAAAAATGGGTGAATATGGTTTGTGATTCCACTTATATGAAATAGGGAAATGTATAGAGACCACAGAGCTTATTAGTAGTTACCAGAGGTGGGAAGGAGAAAGAAAGAGGAGCCTCAGCTGAGCTGGAACTGAGTTTCTGTCAATTTAAAACCAAATCCATTGCCACTGCATCAATTTCATTTCATAGCAACCCTAGAATGGAATAGAACTCCCATGCAGTTTCCAAGCAGTGGCTGGCGGATTTGAACTGCTGACCTTGAGCAGAGCCCTTAACCAGTATGTCAACAAATCTCCATCTGTTAATAGTGGTAATTTGGAAATAGATAATGGTTGCAATTGCACAACATGATGAATATAGTCAATGTCGATGTACGTGTAAAAATGTTGATTGGCTAAGTATTTTGTTGTATATATATTTTACCATCATAAAAGGGTTTAAATATATATATATATATATACTAACACTTTAAGAAGTCCTGAAGTATCAAAACCCAACCCACCCCACTGCTATCAAGTCGAATCTGACTCATTGACCCTATAAAACTGAGTAGAACTGCCTCATGGAGTTTCCAGGGAATGCCTGGTGGATTTGAACTGCCGTGTTTTGGTTAGCAGATGTAACATTTAACCGCCAGGGTTAGACGTCTCTCTAATCTAGCATTTTCCAAAGATACATCACCAGGAAAATCTACACCTTTTTCCAACCCACAGGTCAATAATTACCACTCTGAGGACACTTTTCTCCAATAAAAGAGAAACTCTTGATCACTGCAGAAGAGGGCTCCCTCAAGCTTTCTCACAGATGCAGGCTCGTCAGATGATCTAGTAGCCCGAGGAAGTGCAGAGTTAGAATATTGCCCACCTCCATTAATCGATTCAATCACAGTGGGTTTGGTTTTGGTTTTATTCTGTATAACTGGCTCTTTTTCTTCCCTGACTGCCATCTTTTTCTGCCCTTGCAAATACAAATCTGTTCAGTTTCTCCTTATTACTAAGAAGCTTGTTTCCCTCTTTATAAATAAAATACAATTCATCCTAGTGAATTTTGTCTTGTTTGCAGCATGTGTGTTTTTTCAGCCTATAAAGGTTGTTTTAAATTTCTCATCTTCATAATGTAATGTTTGTGATTTCTAGTTCTCATCATGAACTTTTAAATGAAGATTAGGTCAGCAGTTCAAATCTGCCAGCCACTCCTTGGAAACTGCATGGCAGTTCTATTCCATTCTAGGGTTGCTATGAAATGAAATTGATGCAGTGGCAATGGATTTGGTTTTAAATTGACAGAAACTCAGTTCCAGCTCAGCTGAGGCTCCTCTTTCTTTCTCCTTCCCACCTCTGGTAACTACTAATAAGCTCTGTGGTCTCTATACATTTCCCTATTTCATATAAGTGGAATCACATTCTAGTTTGTGGCTTTCAGCATTTGAAATCGGCCCTATCTTGAACATCAACATTTAATTGTAAATATTGAAGTATAGGTGTTTTATATTCTCAGTGTCACCTCCATTTTGATGAAGGACTACACAAGATGGGACTGGCTTCTGCCTTTAATTTAAAGACATGATGCTTCTTTAACAATCAAAACATACCCAAAGTCTGCCTCTGCTGGCACGTTAATATCTGCAGAACACTTTTCAAATAGAAAGGGAAATATTGCAACTTATTTTGATAAAGTCCATATTGTATTAAGATAAACGCTAATTTTAAGTCAACTCTATTTTGATTTCCTCAAATAGTTCGCAAAAATTCAGGAAACAGCCCTTTTCTATGGCAAGAAAAATTTTAAAGTATGTTAAACAGATACAGTAGTGCAACCTGGGTCCTTATGGAAGGTAGCCTAGAAGAAAAAATTGAAGTAACTACAAAGAATTTTCAAAAGAAAAGGTAATCAAGCTCTAAAACAGAAACCAGACACCCCCCCTCCTTTTTTTTTCTCTCAGTAAAACTGAGATGCTAGGTGAACTTTTCCCTGAGACCCTAAGTGGACCTTTCCCTGAGTAATACAGAACTCCTGGTGAGGTTGGTTTCTCTCACTGTTACCATCATGTCTCCATGGTTTGAAACATATTAGAGTTTCCAACTTTAATTGCTGGCCACAGAGGAGAAAGAAATCCATTGTCTTTGGGTCTTAATTTACACCTTTGTTAGACCTGACTCTTGCTCTGTGAGTCTATGGGAATTTGGTGGCATTCTGGACAAGAACAAGCTATTTCCTAGCAAATAGTGTATATGGTTTTACACCAAGAATTCTCTTCCTTTGGTAGTAGAAATGCCTTTGGTAGAAATATGCACATGTATTTCTAGAATACTTTTTCTTCTAGAAATATATGTGTTTATTTCTACCAAAGGCATTTCTACTACCAAAGAAGTTTCTTAACATAAAGCAATGTACACTGCTTGCTAGGGAAACCCTGGTGGCCGTAATGGTGAAGTTTTATGTCTGCCAACCAGAAGGCTGGCAGTTCAAATCTGTCAAGCACTCCAGGGAAACTCTATGTGGCCATTCTACTGTCTCTGTAGGATTGCTATGAGTTGGAATCAACTTGATAGCAATGTGTTTGGTTTATTTCTGGAAGAGAAATAAAAGCCAGTATGTGAGTTTGATTCCTCCATACACCACAAACACTGAAACAGACCGGAAACCAGTGAGTTACTTGGGAAAAACAAACAAACAAACATGTCTTGTATATTTTATAGACCAAAGTAAATGTATTACTAAATATATCTTTTTTCCCTTGCTTTTTCTTTTAAACATCTACAGTGAGGAAAGTGCAGATAATATTTCTTATAGCATTTAGTTTTTATAACTGAATTTTACATGGCCAGGTTTGTTAGTTCTGTTTAATTGGAGGATTAAATAGGATTGGGTAACACATTCCATTTGCTGTGGCTAGTACCAGAAAATTTTCCTTCATCCTGTTTTTTTTTTTTTTTTAATTGTGCTTTAGGTGAAAATTTACAGCTCAATTTAATTTCTCATACAAAAATTTATATGCACTTTTTTTGTGACATTAGTTGTGGTCGCCATAATGTGACAACATGCTTCTCCTTCCCACCTCATGTTCCCAATGTCTGTTCAACAAGTTCCTGCCCCTTCCTGCTTTCTCATCCTGCCTCTGGACAAAATAGGTGTGAGGGGAGTGCTTCTTAGTTCTTCTTTTAAAATTTTATTTCTTCTCCAATCGGCACCATTACACATTTCATGATTTACATTTGGGCTACCATGTTTGACAAAACCACCATTCTATTTGACTTCTGCACTAAGGAGACCAGCTAAATGTCCTAACAAAGCCGCATGCAAAGCCCAAAGAGCTGGTTGCCTCTACAGCTCCCCTAAGACAGCACCTTTCTTTTTGCCCTTGAGACTTACTGGCTAGGGAAGGCGTAGTAGGAATACTGTATGTCTTAGAAGGCAACGAAAGTGGTGATTGTGATACTTTTCAAATTGTGATACTGCATAAAGGTATGCTGAGATCATTGGGAGCTAAATTTGGAATCAGGAATTTCCGAGACCATCCTCAAACTGTTTGGGAGAAGTTACTACCTTAATGGATAAATCCACTTTTTTTAAAGAGGAGATATGTGACTTCTTTCTTCTCCCAATTAAAAGTCTCTCGTTTTGTAAATGTGGCTTTAATTTGAAGCAATATGGTATTCTTTTTTTTTTTTCCTCCCTCATTCTAACTAAACAAACTCTGTAAGAATGAGCTTTGAGTTATTCCATCTGTGGACTTTTAATTTTGTCATAAAAACACAGAAGCCTGGCAGGGAACTCTTTCCAACTGGCTACATGTATCATCTTGTCTGAAAGCTGGTTAAGTAAGTATGGCATTTAGAATGAAATTATAAAAAAACTTCACTTATGGAACTAGTTCACATGAAGTGTTTGCCCACTTCTTTGACCATCTGTTTATGTTGACAACCACCGCCCCACATTGTGCCAAAGTGCCCTTGGCTATTAAAAACAGTGTTTTGTGTGTGAGTGGTGTGTGTGTCCTCACACATGTATGTGTTTTTGGGGTGCCATTTTCTTGAAAAATGTCTTGTTAAGGTTTCATATGATCCATGTGGAGATGTTTCAGGTCTGTGGCAGTTTGGGAAACATCGCACTGAAAACACCACGGAGGCCATTTGTTTTGAGAAGATGCTCCCCCCCCCCATACTGGAATTTTCTTTTAAAAGATCACAGAGATATTATCAAGATACTTGTTGAATCTGGTTGGAGTGATAATAATATTGTATGTTGAAGGTGAATCCAAAGATGAATCTAGATATCTTCAAGTACAGAAGTAGTTTAAAATGACTCAGGATTTTTAAGCTGTTAGCAAGATCCTTGCTGTCAACAAGAATATCTGAGTTGCCATTTAATTCACCAGATAACACCAGACAACACACCAACATTCTATTGCCTCTAATAACGTGACCAATTACATAATTGATGATGTGACCAAACCATTGAAAACCCTATGCAGTGCAATTCTACTCTGAAACACACGGGGTTGACATGAGATGGAATTCACTCAATAGCAACTAGTAAAGGCAAAGTCATCTCAATCAAGTCTTTGGCAGTGAGAAGACCCTCTTACAGATCCAGGACTGCGCACCGAGGGACCATTGATCTGGGCATCCGCGTTGCTTTCTGTGCTGTAACAGTTAATGCGCAATGCTATTGCAAGCACTGAGCCAAAGAAATAGAGACTCTTGGTTTTACAAAAAATGTAATTCTAGTTAGGAGAAGGAGACAAAAATGATGACAAAAACGAGACAACTAAGAGATGGATTTTGTGCCAAGTAGAGATTCAGGTTTTGTCAGCCTTCTGAGAACGGAGAGTTCTTTGCGGCTGGCCTCTCTCTTGTAAGGGCTTCTCCCCTTCTTTCTTTAAAGCCCCTGAATTATCTGGTCTGTGCTTAGTAACATGCGCAGGGTGCCTACCTTCCTCTGAGCACTGGAAGATGTATAATAGCCCTGAGAAGCATCATGAGAGTGGTGATATTTATGTAATTTACAGTGATAAGGTACGGGCTTAGAAACAAATTAAATGTTTGGGTTGGGGACTGGTACAACACACTATAACAGAGCACTTTTAGGTAAGGTTGAGTGCGTATCCGTTGTCTGCAGCTAATCTGTAATTGTTATCTTTATGATTATATTTTAATCTCCCAAGATTAAGTGATGAATTTTTTTGAACCTTTCATTTGTCAGCTTTTTAAATAGGTTTGCTTTTTCTCGAATAACTTCCCATGTTTTACTATCAGTTGCCTGAGAATTCTTTCGCAGAGCTTGGGTTGGGCAGAATAACAGATTATCATTTCTGACAGCTGTAAAGTGAGGCTAAGGAACGACCCGATGAGGAGGTACGGTGCCAGGCTCATCCATCCAGCTGAATTTGCATTGTGAGTACAAAGAGCTGCATGTTGTGGCCCATTGCTGCCCAGGGCTAGAGTCATTTATTTAATAACTCAGTTCACAGGTATTATAGGGTAACTATGGCGTTTCACATTATTCAAGACAAATAATAAATCAAAATTTGCTGCATGAAGAAAAAATAACATTTTAGTTCTTTTTGATGACAGCTGTTTAAATGCTGAGCAGGACAGTTGCTCCTGAAGTATAAAACATTAACAGTTTTTGTTACTCACAGAGATTGCATACCTCCAGCTGTGTCAGGTCACATTTAAGCATGTGTGATTTTTCCCTATGTTGATTGGGAAAGCTTTTTAAAGACGTGTTTATTTTTCTACCCTCTGGTATTTGAAGTCCAGACCATTCACAAATTTTAACACACCAAACTTGCTCTTAATAGTTGATATTTAGAAATAGCTGTGAAAAAATGCATCAATGACAACAAAAAACAGTGTTAAATATGGATTGTTTATGTCTTCATTTGTAATGATCTTTTCTCATTTTTTCTTAGAATTCCCCCCTTTTGTTGTTGAAGATTTAAAGTTAAACTGGGACATTTAGTCTTATTTTGCATACTATAGACTTGCCATTGAAACAGCAAGCCTCAAGTAAAACAGGGAAAATTATTTTGGAATGGAGGTGAAGAGCATACTAAAATACCAATTGAAAGACACACATTTCTATCTAAAGTATACAGTTTAAGTATTAATGGTAAAAATATTTTAACCTTTGGAGATGTAAATGTGCTTGAAACTTAACTCACTGTTCTTCCTGTGGTTAGTCTTTTGGCATACCTTCTTTGGCAAAGTAGATTTTCAAGAACTGTTTAATGAGTGAAAGAATACATAATTTACCATTGTGATGAAACTACACTGAACCCAAACAAACCCGTTGTCACCAAGGTGATTCTGACTCATAGCGGCCCTATAGGACAGCGCAGAACTGCCCCACAGAGTTTTTAAGGAGTGCCTGATGGATCTGAACTGCTGACCTTTTGGTTAGCAGCTGTAGCACTTAGACACTAAGCCACCAGGGTTTCCAGAACTGCACTAACCCAAGCCGACTGCTGTCGAGTCGATTCTGACTCATAGCAACCCTGTAGGACAGAGCAGAGCTGCTCCATAGCTCCCAAGGTGTGCCTGGCAGATTCGAACTGCTGACCTGCTGGTTAGCTGATATAGCACTTAACGAGCATGCCCTTAGGGTTTCCCAAAACTACACTAGTGGGGCTAAATAAAAGGAAATATCCAGATTGGCAAAGCAAGCTTTAGAGAGTAACCCTGGACATTATGTCAGGAACAGAATGGCATGAAATGAGGACAGAGACAGGCCAGACTGAGGATCTTAGTGAAGGTTATCAGACAAGAAAGAAAGTGGGATCTGAACCAAGATGTGGTTCAGCTCCCCAGTAGCTGGTAGGGAAAGTTATTACAGTTTTAAAGTTTCGGTGAAGAAGTGAGGGGTGACAGATGCAAAAGTTATTTCTCATTTTATAGTGTAAAGCTCCAGTAAGGAACTTTATGGTTTTATAGGGAAAAGCTCTGATAAGGGGATGGGGGTTGAGGGGAGTGGCTGACACAAAAGTTATTTATGTTTTTTTTTTTTTTTTCGGTCAGGTTCCTATGCGACATACCAGGCTATTTTCAGCTAATAGTGAGTCTGTTCATTGGATAAGATAGCTGCGCTTATCCGAGATCTCCCTGAATTCCTGAGGCAGAGTTCACTCACATCATAGTCAAGACAATGAAACATTTTTTTTCCCTAAATAAATACATTTTCTTTCAAAGTAAAGATTTTCTGATTACTGAAGAGTATGGTGACTTCAGGAAAGCCCAGTGTGTGACACAGTTTGGTGAACTAAAACCTGTTGGCCAGAAGTGCTTCCCACCATGAACTCCTACACTTGTTCATACCTCTTTTATAAAGTGTATAGCAGCACACCTTGCTTTAAAGCTATTTGCATGCATTCTTTTTCTCCTAAAATAAAAGTTCCTTGGGAGAAAGTCTGCATTTTCTTCATCCCTGTAGTTGTTTACCTGGCAGTGGCTCGGTAATTTTTTAATAAATACAAGCTTGCTTTCATGTGGTCTTTCACAACACCGAAGTTTGAAGCTGCACAACATTCCTGTGCACACTCCCTGATTTATTAGGTTAAACAGAGGAGAAGGACCTGCAAACAAGCAATGACAGCGTAGCGGGCTTGGACTTGGGTTTGAAAGTATCTCAGAACTGCTCATATGTCTGCTTGAGGAAACTGGAGAAACTCCACAATGGAAATAAGGGATTGATGTGAAACCTGAAAAATTTACATGTTGGAATCCCTCTATAGCAGTAAAGAGAAAACCAAAGCATGTGCGAACAAACGGAGGTGTGGAAAAAAATGTAGCTTATTTAGGAAACTTACACGTAACTTCATAAGGGGGTAGTAGAAATGCACGAGGAAAGACAGTCAGAAGGCAAGTTGAGAAGGGTCTTTCCTATCAGGTTGGACTACACTGGTTGGTGATAAGACCTATGGAGAATTTTAAGCAGGAGATAGTTGTTCCAATTAGAGTGAGAGTAACGATGAGAGGAAGTCGAGATCAGAAGCAGCAATACTAATTGCTGATTACATTGTAAAAAGGTCATGGAACTACAGAGGAAGAAATGGTTTTAGAAGACATTTACCAAGTAGAAATGATGCGATGTGGCAACCAATGGGATGCTAAGTATGCAAGATAAGAAGAGGGAAGAGTAGGGCTTTCAGCTCAGGGTTCTGGCTTGGAAGCTGCGTGGGTGAGGAACAAGTTTCAGAGTCGGGGGGAGACATGAGGAAAAGAGTAGTTTGAGGTGTCAATGATGCTCAAGTGGTGATATTTTAGAGAAGGTTGAATACAGGGATCAGGATTCCAAAAGAGTCCACAGCGTTTGAGTACTAGTTGACATTTATGGTGGTATGAGCTCTTCCAAGAAAAAGTGAGCAAAGTGCAAAGAGGACAGCGGCAGGTCAGACCTAGTCCTGGGGGACACCTTCAAGGAGAGGACAAATGGGAGAAGCTTTTGAAGAGGCAGAGGCATTCCAGGGAGGCAGGAGAAGAAGTAGGACAGATGACACGAATATCAGTAAACTAGAGAGTTTTAAGAGGAAAGGATGTCAGATGTAGCAGGAAAAACAAAAACAAACCCCAAAAGAGTAATGGACCAAAAGGGTCTAATCGATTAGATCTGTGGGAAACTCTTGTGAAGAATAGTGTTGGCAGATTTAATAAAATGGATAGCCAGAAGGTGGCATTTTCAGGAATCAATAAGAAGTGAGGAAAAGAGACAATAAGTGAAGACTCTGCTTTCTAAAAGATTGGCTGGAATGAGAGAGAGAATGGATGGATGTTAAGTGTAGGAGGAAGTGGGACTGTGAGAGAGAGTAGCAGATGGGAATGGGATTCCCTTTTAGGTCTCCTCAGTCCTGATTGTGGGTCTGCCCAACTGCCAAGAGCCGGCCCCTGCAACTCTATCTGAGGCATTTCCCAGCCACTCTCGACGGCACTTGGCTAGAGCTTACTTGAGATGAGTTCCCCAGCTTCCTCCTCCCCCTAGTGGGGTAATTCTAAGGCATTCATTCTTCCTTGTTCCTGAAATTTTCCCAGAAGGATGCCGCTTCGAAAACACACTGCAGTAACTTGCTCATTAATACTGCATTTATTGACTTCCTCCATTCTCTGTGTTATCCCCATCCCATTACCTGTTTCCTGGGATTACCTCCCCAATAAAATACTTGTGGTCAAATCCATGTTTAAGACTCCATTTCTGAATGTCCTAAACCAAGACTGAAACCAATCCATAGTCACTGCCATTGAGTTGTTTCTGACTCATAAATCAAACAAAACCCGCTGGTACTGAGTCACTTCTGACTCATAGTGACCCCCATAAGACAGGATGCATATTATTTCTCTATGCTGATAAAGAATGTAGGTAGATAAATAGACAGAGTAGACAGAGTAGAATTGTCCCATAGTGCTTCCAAACAGTGGCTGGTAGATTCAAACTGCTGACCTTTTAGTTAGCAGTCAATCTCTTAACTACTGTGCCACCAGGGCTCCCAAACTAAGACAAAACAAAACAAAAAAACAAAAACCAAACCCAAACCAAATCCACTGCCATCAAGTCCATTCCAACTCATAGTGACCCTATAAGACAGAGTAGAACTGCCCCATAGAGTTTCCAAGAAGTGCCTGGTGGATTCGAACTGCTGACTGTTTAGCAGCCGTAACTCTTAATCACTACTCCACTAGACTGTCTTCAAAATAAAGCAGAAGATATTATCTGTGCAGAGTTACATGTTAATGAAAAGGACACAACTGAAGACAGGAAAAGAGAGAGGATAACTGATGAAGTGAAGACTTCAGGAGTTGGCAGAAGAGTGGAATGACAGAATCTTGATGAAAGTAGTGAAGCTATAACTGGGAAGGAAAAAGTGTGGAAGCCAGAGAAATACAAGAGGTCTCAGATGAGTCCTGTAATGGAGACTTGAGAAGTCAGATGATCATGAATAAAGCACATCACACACCCTGGGTTACATAAATGATTCTCATCTTGTCCTATTAATATTAGCATCCCATAATTCGGGGAAAAGCTATTCCAAACAGTAAAAACTTGAAAGATATTCTGCAAACTGCATAAAGTAAAGAACTAAGTTGAAAGTGTTTATAAGAATAACAATTTTTATTCCTTTTGGGTTGTTTTCACCAAATTGAGAATTTTGAAAAGATATCACAATAATAAAATATCAGATAACAAATGGTGGCTGGAAGCATCCACTAACTCTGCTCTCTCCTCATTTTCCACCTTACAAGCATAGATTAAACTGTGAATAACTCACCCCAATGGCATGATGGGAAGAGTCAGTAAGAAAGTGATCCCTTCATTCACTTAGCATTTACTGAGAAATAACTTATGCTGCTCTCTGCCAGTTGCTATGCCAGACACTGAAGAGAGCAGAAAACAATTATTTCCTTGAAGGAGTTGGCACTTTAATAAGAGAAGGATACTTGTAAGAAAACAATTACAATGTACTGTATTAACTAAAAGGAAAAAAAAATCCTTCAGGAAAATATGACACTGGACATGAAAGGTAGATCTTTAAGGATGAACCAAAAAAAAAAAAAATTCACTGCCATCAAGTTATTTGCAATTCATAGCAACCCTATAGGACAGGGTATAACTGCCCCACAGTGTTTCCCAGGAGCTTGGGGCAGACTTAACTGCCCACCTTCTGGTTAGCAGACGTAACAGCCACTGCACCACCAACGTTTCCTTAAGGATGAATAAGAGGTTGTAATGATGAGACTGTGGATGCTTTGGGTGTGTGTGCGGGAGGCACAAAGGTGGCAGGTGGGGGGAAGAGAGGGATGAGGAATGAGGCTGGCAAAGAAAGATGTCAGAGGTCGAAGTTGACTCAAGTATCAGTCAGGATTGCATTCTGCTCTAAGTAACAAAAACACAAGCAAGGATTTTTCATTGTCACATACAGGGCAATCCAGGGTGTCTATCTGATAAACAATTCTGTGTTCTGAGTGCTTTAGAGATAGTGCCTGACATTTCTAGCCAAGCCAAACCAACTCTCAATTGTATTTTTTTTATCCCCATTTTATAGATAAGGAAACTAAGGTGCTGCCATAGCAGAAATAGCACAAGTGGGTGGCTGTAAAGAATAAGAATTTACATTCTGAAGTTCAGGAGGCTAGAAGTCTGAATTCAGGCACTGGTTCTACGGGAATATTTTCTCTGTTGGCTGCTGGAGAAGATCTTCCTTTCTTTCAGGTTGCGTAGCCCGGAGTTCCTTGACTCCTTGGTAATCTTCATGTAGCATCTATCTCCCCTCCCTCTTTATGACTCTTTTTATGTCTCATCTGCTCTTTCTATAATTCAGAAGTGAGTAGGTTTAAGAACAAACCCTACACTGGTATGGTCTATTTACATAATGAAGACAACCTTATTTGAAAATGGAATCAGATCAGCAAGTATAAAAGCTCACTGCTGTACAGCTGATTATGACTCATGGTGAACTCATATACCGCAGAACAGGACTGCAGTCCATGGGGTTCTCTTGGTTGGCATCATTATGAAAGCCAGTTGCCAGGTCTTTCTTCCACAGCACTGCTAGGTGGATTATAACTGTCAATCTTTTGGTTAGTAAAAGCCAAAAACCAGATCCACTGCTGTCTATTCAATTATGACTCATAGCAACCCTCTAGGGCAGAGTAAAACTGCCCAGTAGAATTTCCAAGGAGCTCCAGGTGGATTCGAACTGCAATCTTTTGGTTAGCAGCCAGAGCACTTAACCGCTGGGGTTTCTCTTAAGAGCCAAACATAAACCATTTATACAACCCAAGGTCCTCCCTTGAGTATAGGGGTTAGAATTCCAACCCCTGTTTTGGAGGGACTCAGTTTGATTCATCACTAGCTGTTAAGGAGCTTGCTCAGTGTTGCACAAGGGGTGGAGTCAGGTTTGAATCCAGATGGTTTGGCTTCAGAGTGTTCTGAATGACTACAGTAAAGATTCTACCCTGCTGTCAGGTAGAAGTTGCTTCCCAGAAAACAGCCGGGGCAATGGACTGATGTAAATATGAGATTGGCCTGTTCAAAAACTACAAGGAAGAGGAAACTAAGTTACGAAAACGACAGGAAAAGATCCTTATCTTATTATAAGGTTTCTTTGGTAGACAAAAGAAGGACATTAAATGATAAACAGATTTACTTCATTCCAGACATCTGTGCATCTGATAAAAGGTGAGATAATATTATTTGTCAACTAGATACCAGGGAGCACTAAAGCCATTGCTGCTGAGTGGGTTCCGACTCATGGTGACCCTAGAGACCAGAGTATAACTACCTCCTAGAGTTTCCAAGGAGTGCGTGGTGGATTTGAACTGCAGACCTCTTGGTTAACAGATATAGCACTTAACCCACTAGGCCACCAGGGTTTCCCCAGGGAGCACTGGACTCTACTAAATAGTAGTGATTAAGTGCTACCTCCGCTAACTAGAAGGTTGGCAGTTTGAATCTGCCAGGCGCTCCTTGGAAACTATGTGGCAGCTCTACTTCGTCCTATAGGGTAGCTGTGAGTTGGAATCAACTTCATGCTAACGGGTATGGGTATGGGAATTTGTCAGTAAGAGGTGGATAAGCACAGCAAGTGGTTATATTGAGATGAGGTTCCACATAATTTGGGGTTGAAAGTTTGTTTAATTCTCTAAACTCCATTTACGTGGGTAAAGTTGCTCAGTTTATTGAGCTCCATATCTCTAAATGTGAGTTCAAAATGTGTTTTGGTTCTAAATAAATGCTTCTTTTTACATATGAGAAATGTACTCTTGAACTTAGACAAAATTTTTTGGCTCTTTTTTTTTTCTTCTTCTTCTTTAGATCTTTAAGAAAACCTAATCTATGATATTTGCTAAGATATTGTATTGAGATAACACTAAATTTGTTTCTGGCAGCTGCTGTAAAAAAAAAGTACACAAATGGAATTCCTTTAAAAATAGAAATTTTACTGTTTAATGAGAAGCCTATTCTGCAAACTTTTGTACAATAAAAAAAAAGAAGAAAAGAAAAGAAATTTATTGTCTCAGAGTTCTGAAGGCTAGTCATCCAAATTCAGGGTAACTGCAGAAACACATTCTTTCCAAAGTTCGTAAGGGAAGATCTTTTCCAGCCTCCCTGGGTTTCTCGTAACCAGAAGCCTTTTGGCTTTCTCCTAGAGCACAGCTCCATGGCTATCTGTCTTCTGTCTGTCTCTCTGGGTGTCTTTTCCTTTTTTATAGGACATCACTTGCCCTGCTGTAGCATTATCTCAAGTTAACTGATGACGTCTTCAAAGGCCCTATTTACAAATAAGGTTATGTGCATAGGTACCAGGGTGAGCACTTCAATGAATCTTTTTTACAGGAAACAATTAAATTCATGCAACTACTATTTAGAATGATAAATAGAATTAAGCAGTTAAAAAGGCTCTTTCATTATTTCTGCATTATTTTCATGAAACACAAAACTTACATCATGCCCTTTCTTAAAAATTATTGGTGGCTTTTCTTTGCCTACATAATATACCCTGAATGTTA
The DNA here is from genome assembly GCA_028571685.1 of Heterohyrax brucei. Taxonomy (NCBI): domain Eukaryota; kingdom Metazoa; phylum Chordata; class Mammalia; order Hyracoidea; family Procaviidae; genus Heterohyrax; species Heterohyrax brucei. The sequence continues at coordinate 111,809,082 of CM053143.1, read as the reverse complement.
CAGTTTAGCCTTATTCTACACTTTCAACATAGTCTCCCGTATGTTTACGCTCTGTAGGAGAATATGCGGAAAGAGATTTCTCCCTGTTCTCCACGTGACCCGTACCCCTTCAACTCCTGTATCCTGTGAAGGTAGTTCCCCTACCCAGCAGGCCTTTGTCCTTCAAATCTGGGGTCATATAATCTCAGATCTCACCTCTTCCATGAAGCACTCTGTAAACACCCAGAATTACTAACAACCCTCCTCTGTGTTCCTGTAAATCTACCAAGCTTTCACATCATGTGTGCATATTTTTATGTTGATGAATTAGGCTTTAATTTCTTCGAACTCAATGGTTTATTTAAAAACCAAACCAAACCCAGTGCCGTCGAGTTGATGCTGACTCACAGCAACCCTAAAGGACAGAGGAGAACTGTCCCATAGAGTTTCTGAGGAGCACCTGGTGGATATAATCTGTCGACCTTTTGGTTAGCAGCTGTAGCACTTACTGACTATGCTACCAGGGTGTCCAAGGTTTGATTAGGTATAATGCATTCATGGAACCAAGGGGAACTACACTGGAAGGGAACTTAGAAACCACACTTTCAGTTTACCAAGAACAGCTACTATTTTAAGGGAGTTGCCCAATTTACCATTTCTAGTTAGTTCTAATACTCAAACTAGAACTTGTGTTTTCTTGATCTGTACCTTTTCTGCTATAATGTGAGCTTATTAAAGGGGAATGTAAACACTGAGATATTGTAAATATGGATCTGTTTAATTTTTATAGACTGCATTTATTCTGAATATTTTTGATTTTATTCATTTATTTACTCAACAAATCTCTATTGAATGTATAACATTTGTTGTAATAGTCATTGTGGTAGATTGGATTACTAGTTGTAATTTTTTTCACCCCTTCCTGTAACTGTATCCTTACCCGGGCCTCATTAAAGATGAAGTGTACTTTCTTGTACTTTGATTTTGGACCTGGCTGTGCAACTTTGTTTGGCCAATAATAAATAGGCAGATGTGACAGTGTCCTAGCTTTGAGCCACACCTTAAGAGGCCTCACACAATTCTGCTCATTCTCTTAGGCCTTCATCATCCCATTGCCTTAAGTACAGTGTCCCCAGGTCAACAGTTACCAAGGCCGGACAGCTCATTGAACATTTAGAAAAAAGTACCCTCAGTGGATCCACTGACATTTTATTAAATGTTGTATGTCACAGGTATTTTTGACTTTGCTAAAACACCAAACTCATTGTCATCAAGACTATTCTGACTCATAGCCACCTCTATAGACAGAATAGAACTGGTCCATAGAATGTCCAAGGAGCACCTAGTAGATTTAAACTGCTTACCTTTTTGTTAACAGCCATAGCGCTTAACCACTACATCACCAGGGATTGACTTTGCTACTCAGCATTACTATGGCAGTTGTTGACTGACATTGACATGTAAACAAATGACCTAAGCAAGCTTTTATAAGGGCATTAACCTAAGCATATGCAGTGTAACTGAGGCATTAAGAGTAAAGGACAGCTGTAGCAGAACACCTCAACAACCTAGGAAAGTCAAGGTATGCTCCACATATACAGTGATGTTTCAACTGAGTCAAAGGATGCATATTATTTCTCTATGCTGATAAAGAATGTAGGTAGATAAATAGATGGGATTTGCTAAGCAACTATAGTACCTTTAATTATGGAAATTTCAAAGGTTTTTGGAGTTTCTCCAGCTGAACTGTCTGCTAAACGTGGTATTGGTATACTTTGTTTTCTCATTGTTTTTTTTTTCTATAGAACTTGCCAAGTAATGTTGCTAGAAAGTTTACTAAAGAGGTATTATGTCTGCTTTCTTAGATGATAATGACAGGATTCTAGAAAACCTCTGTAAGAAACCTAGAGAGCAGAAAGAAAAAGAAATGCAGTAATTTTGAGAGGCTACTTATGGCCAAGGTTGACTCAGTATCTTTTTCACAGGGCGGAATTAACTTCCTGTCTCACCTCTTATGCCCCAGAGGACATTACCAAAATCACGCCTCTTCTTCTGAGAAGAGTTTTTATGCAGAATTGTTCTTCCCGTCTGAATTGTTACTGGCTGACCGGCAGTCATGTAGTCCCAGTGAAGCATAGGAGGCATGAACAGAATTGATGGGAAGATTACGATTATTCTTTGTAAACTCTTACTATGGATGGAGCTAATGAAACCAAAGTCACTCCTCTATTTCTGCAATGTTTTAGTTGCTAGTTAGCTCTAGGAGAGCCTGCTGGACACTAAACCTAGTTAAAACAAAAAACAAACAAATGAAAAAACAAGATAAAATAAACAGACATAACACCACCACCAAACACTGCTGTCAAAATGATTCTTCTGCCTGGTGACTCCATGTATTACTGAAGAGAACTGAGCTTCATCGAATTTTCTCAGACCTGATCTTTAAAGAAATGGATTACCAGGTTTTTCTTCTGTGGACCCACTAGATGAGTCTGAACTGTCACTTTTTAGGTTAATAAAACCAAAAAACAAACCCACTGCTATCAAGTCGATTCTAATTCATAGCGATCCTATAGGACACAGTAGAGTTTCCAAGGAGTGCCTGATGGATGTGGACTGCTGACCTTTTGGTTAGCAGCCATAGAACTCAACCACTATGCCACCAGGGTTTCCATTTAGTTGAGTACAAAACATTTGCCCTATCTAGGGGCTTAGTCATTCTTAAAATGCAAAAGTTGAGCTACCAAAGGAAGAGAATAAAATGCAGACCTTCTTTTCGGTAAAAGAATGGCATGATTGTACGAATGATTGTGGTTCTGTAGTAACTTTGTCCCCCAAGGTACATATGTATCATGATGACCATTTCAAGAAGAGGTTTTGAGTTTGTTAACAGAAGTAGTCTAGGGAACCCTTAAAAGCCTGTGCACACTGCAATATCTGCTGAACCTCCCTCTATCGTATCTAAAATTTACAATTTTAATTCATATGTAATATATTCTTGTTACTTTTATATATATGTAAATATATATATATTCATATACCCATATTCTATGCAACCTGCAAGAAAACATGCATACGCTGCTTCTTTAGGAAATGGCATGAGATTCTAGCACAAGCAAGGTTGAAGATGTTAATGAAGAAAGATCTGCAAGTGTAACTAATCTGATCTCATATTTAAACAATTCACAAATAAATACCATGGTTGGATTTAGATACCAGATGTCAAACCACATAGTAATGTAGACACAGTTGCTTGCCTCCCTGTCACTGGTCGCCAGAAAGAAACAGATGGTTGAAAAGATATGTAGCTGCGGCAAGACATGGAAATAGGAAACCAAAGAGCAGAAATTCTGCCATTTAAGCAACAGTAATTTTCTCGTCTGGAAAACCTGGCTGTTTTATACCTCCACTTATGCACTTAAGCAGTTTAAATGGGAAACAGCAAAAATAGTCCAAGCAAGGCTGGCAACTTGCAAATTTTGCAATGCATAATTACATCTCAAAAATCTCAGATGAGACACACAGCAGTAAAAAGTAAACACATGTATGCCATTGAACACAATTATGTGGTAGTTACTACCTAAGCTCATTATAGCTTCAAAAGGGCCCCTCTGAACTTGGGCTTTAACTACCAGGTCAGGCAAAACGAAACTAAATAGAAAATTTGAAAATACATGACACACACACACACACAAAACCGGATACAACTTAGACCATGAGTCTATAATTTGGCTTTTAAAAATCATCCTCAGCAAGAAACATCCTTATTACAATAATGGCATGTTTATTCTGCACAACTTGTTTGCAATTACAGACCCTCTTTCAAAGCTGATTTCAACGGGAAATAAGAGTATGCAAAAAAGAGGGAGCTTTGTGGTTGCTCAGTTGTTATAATTAGAATGGATGTATATACGTATCATAAAACTGTTTACACGTTTACTCCAATTCTTGCAATGTCAGATTTCTTTTATAGACATCAAAAGTCTCACATAGTCTATTATTTTAAAGAAATCATTATAATTGAATTTCTGATGAGGGTGTCTATGGAGCTTTGTTCATGGTCTTTCCATTATAGGGCTGGAGGCCTATGCATCCATTATGATCAGGTGACCATGAAATGATGAGCTCCAGCTGTTACAGAGCATGTCTCTGCTGGTGCTTAATTCATAGCAAATACAAATTTCATTGCTAATGTATTTTCCCATTCATTTCTTCAGACATTCATGAGATACTTACAACAAGGGGGCATAGTTACCATATATTACACAAATAACATGCTACTTCCACATTTGTTTGCTGGCTGTGCCCTCCCCTTCTAAGTTCCCTATGCTTCTCTCTCTCTCTCTCTTTTTTTAACACCCGCAAAATGATTGGCAAGGCAGAGCTTGTGAGGGTGACCCAAGGAGGGGAGGGTACGGCCAGCAAACAAATACAGAAGGTGTGCATTATTTGCATAAAAATATGATAATAGTTAATGATGCAGATAGTAGAACTGGGCTGCCCAGGATGTATCTTGGCTACATCACTTGTTGTATGACCTTGGGCCTCTGTGCCTCAGTTTCCTCCTAATGGAGAATGAATATGGTATCTTCCTCATGGAATTGTTGTGAAAATTAAATTCATCTAAAGAGTTTAGAAAAGTACTTGGCACATAGAAATATACTAATTATTTTTACTGCTATTATTTTCTGTGCTTCAGGATGAACAGGATGGAGACAGTTCCAACATTCACAGAACATATATTTTCAGGGAGAGAGAAGAAGGCATTAAGCAGCTACTTTTCCACTTAATTCTTAAATTACAGTTGTGATAATCACAGTAAGGGAAGTGCAGAGTACAAAAATAATACACAAGCTGGGGACTTGACTTGTTTTGGATAGCTTTTTAGCTTCTAGAAGGAACTGACATTTGTACTGAGACCTGAAGGACAAGGAATCATCTAGGAAAATCATTATTAGGAGCGTGTTTAGGGAATGCTTGCTCTACGGAGAAAATCCTGGTGGGCCGTTTGAATCCCCCATGGAAACCCTGTGGGGCAGTTCCTCTCTGTCCAGTAGGGTTACTAGGACTCAGATGTGACTCCAAGACAGTGAGTTTGTTTTATTTTTCTTCTCCTTTCTCTCCACAAGTTGTGGGTAGAACGGAAGCTCTAATGTGAGAATGTGCATAGAACTCACAGTTAGGGACTCTTGGCTGCAAAGAACTCATTTAAAAGAACAAAAAAAAGAAAGAAAAGAAAAGAAAAAGAAAACACATACAAAAATTGCTTGAACAGAAATTGGCTTTTCTTGTTATTACTTCCTCTTGGGCCCTAAGCTGGACTCTTTCATCCGCTGCAAACCCTGTATCTATGCAACCCACTATGAAATCCTTGGCTTTTCTTTGGTGCATATGTCTACTTCTTCCTACTGGTAGCTGTTTTCTACCATACTTTATTGTTTTCAAGGACTCATATAAAATTTCAAATTACATAAAAATAGATGTGTAATACAGTACATATGTATTAAACATGTAAGTATATTTGTGTGTATATGGTCATATATTAAATTTGTAATATCTGTTTTTTACAGATTGGCTTTATATTGTATGTAGACTTGCATATTCTGCTTTTTTTCATGAACTTTTCTAGTCTCGATATTCTTTGAAAATAAGGTCTTTTTTTTTAAACTGTTTTAAAGTACACATATGGCTGGCTGTTTTATATTGACTCATTGGACATTTAGATCGTATTATGGATTGAATTGTGTCCCCTCAAAATGTGTGTTAATCTGACTAGGTCATGATTACTAGTATGGTGTGATTGTTTACCATTTTGTCATCTGATGTGATTTTCCTATATGTTGTAAATCCTACCTCTATGATGTTGCCAAAGCCAAATGCCATCAAGTAGGATCTATGATGTTAATGAGGCATTATTCAATCTACAAGATTAAGTTGTATATTTAGTTAATCTCATTTGAGTTATGAAAAAGAGAGCCAAAAAGAGAGACAGGGCAACTGCTTACCAGCAAGACTGAAGAACAAGGAGGAAAGTGTATCTTTGGAATCCTCCAGGATCTCTGTGCTGAGAGTCTTTTAGTCTGGGGAAGACTGATGGCAAGGGCTTTCCCCCAGAACTGACACAGAGAGAAAGTTTTCCTTTAGAGCTGGCACCCTGAATCTAGACTTCTAGCCTCCTAGACTGTGAGAAAGTAAATTTCTCTTTGTTAAGTCATCCACTTTGGGCATTTCTATTGTAGGAGTGCTAGATAAGGAAGACAGATCTAAAGTTTTACAGTTGTCACTAATGCTGCAAAAATATCTGCCTGCCACTTTGTGGGAAAATTTCCTTGAGAGTACATCTTAGAAAAAAAAAATGTTGCCACGTCAAGGATTAGTAACTTCTTTTTTATTTTTAAGTTTCTTTATATATGTAATCAAATTATTTTACAGAAATATCATACCATTTTATCAACAGTGAAAGATTGTTGATTTCAATACTTTTTAAGGAGTAATGGGTGTTGATAACACATGAAACTAGGTTTTAATTTTCACTTCTTTAATTATTAATGACTGCTTTGTTCACATTTAGTTTTCTCCATGAGTCATTTGATCTTGCCCCCCGCCTCAACTTTTCTATTAGGATATCAATATTTTTACCCTTGTTAGTTACAGCTCTTTTTATATTGAAGTTAGTTGATAGAAATGATTAAACATTCAACTGCATACTGTAAGACTGGCAGTTGGAACTCATCCAGTATCTTCCTAGGAGAAAGAACTGGTGATCTGAGGACAGCCTGGGAACCCTGTGGGGCAGATCTGCTCTGCTACATGGGGTGGTTATTAATTGAATGGTCCTAATGACACCTAGTAACAACAAAATAATCCTTTGACATATTTATGAAAGCTCTCTTTTTTTTAGCTTGTCAGCTGTCTTTTGATGTTGTTTACATTCTGGATGTTTGTCACCGTTAGTTACTGTTGCCTATGACTCACATACAAGACAACATTTCCTGGTCCTCTGCCGTCTTCATGATAGTTGATAGGCTTCTGTGCATTCTTGAGGCCATTATGTGTTTGAAGTGCCTTCCAACCTAAGAGTTAAAGGGTTGTGATCCATAGAGTTTTCATTAGTTAAGTTTTAGAAGTTAACCACCGGGCTTTTCTTCTAAGTATATCTTATTCTGGAAACTCCACTGAAATCTGTCTACCACAGGTAACCCTGCTGGTGTTTGAAATACCAGTGGTGTAGCTTCCAGCAACACAGCATAACAAAAACCACCACAGCACAACAAGCCGATAGATGGGTGATGGCTTTGGTGTTTAGGAGTTTCAAATTGTTATGTGTTTGAACCTATAGATGATGTTCTTTCTTTTTTCTCTCTCTTTCATTTATTTTGTGGTTAAAACTCTTCCTCACCTATCCTCCTCAGATATGCTATTTACATATCTCATGTGGGCATATCAATTCACTAAAATATTCTTCCCAATTTCAGGCCCAAATTTGTATTCGTAGAGTAAATGATGAATATTTAAACTGTCTTCAGATGATGACTGAGTTACTCAGAGAAATCTCCCAGTGAGCAAGATCGTGAAGCTATTAAAGTACTAATGTCAGCCCTCGATGTCTTTATAACACTGCTGTTCTCATTGCATTTCCAAACATGTGTCCCCTGAGATGAAAGTTGTATTTACCCTTCCCTGAGTTTTATAGTGTTTTCCTTAACTGGACTTCAGATCCTTGGTTTTATGTGAACATAAAATAGAAGTCATCGTCTGAATGTCTTTTCATGACCCATTATGTTAACCTATGAAGAACAAAAATCATTCAGGATTAAGATGTAAATTGGTAAATAACTGGACCTGCTTATTAGTATACAGGAATACGAGTGTGTAGGAATGTAATGTGATGTATATCAACTGTCGTGTGTTTATTTTCATTGCAGGACTGAACTTAAAATAGCTGAAAGCTAAAGGTTGTTTCTAGGGCTCTTTAAGTTTTTATTAGTGTAATACCATCACCTGTGCGTACGCTTTAATATAGCCTTCTTTCTATTTAATTTCAGTAGATTTTGTATGTGTATAGTAGGCAGGTATGCCAAAAGCACTGCATACATGTGTTGCAAAGCAAATATACTCTTATCAATTGATCTAAACAAATATCTTTCTATAAAAATTGTGTTTTCAGTGAAAGTTTACAACTCCAGTCAGTTTCTCATACAAAAACTACACGTACACTTTGCCGTGTGACTCTGGCCGCTTTGCCCAAACAGAGACAACACGTTCCTCCACTTCACCCCTTATTTCTCATGTCCCTTCAACCAGCTCCTGTCCCCCTTTGTCTTCTCATCTCGCTTCTGGACAAGAGTCAACCAGTTAGTCTCCTGTTTCTACCCAAGCCAAGAAGCATACTCTTCATCAGTATCACTTTATGTCTGTCATGGATTGAATTGTGTCCCCCCCAAAATAGGTGTAGCCATGTCGCTGGGCCATGATTCCTGGTATCTTGTGACTGTCCATCATCTTGTGGTTTTCCTATGCTGTATGTTAAAGGATTAGGGTGGGACTGTAAAGCCCTTCATATGACCACCTCTCTGCTCCACTATAAAGGGAGTTTCCCTGGAGTATGGCTTGCCCCACCCTCAATTCTTTCATCCTGCAAGAGATAAAAGGAAAGGGAAGCAGGCTGAGAATCAGGAACCTCACACCATCAAAAAAGCATCACCGGCAGAAGAGTGCGTCCTTCAGACCTGAGGTTCCTGTGCCAAGAGATGCTCCCTGGACAAAGACTGATGCAATACTGGACTTTCCTCCAGAGCCGACAAGCGGGAAAGCCTTCCCCTGGAGCGGACATCCTAAATTTGGACTTGTAGACTACTGGACTGTGGAAAAACAAACCTTTCTTTGTTAAAGCCATTCACTCTGTGGTATTTCTGTTAGACCAGCCCCAGCTGACTAGAATGTGTCTTACATATGAATTCAGTCTTTGTGTTTGCTTCTAGAATTGTTTCAGTTCTGGGTTTAAAGACAGTCTGGGAACCACATCTTCCAGGGCCCTTCCAGTCTCTCAGACCACCAAATTTGGTCTTTTTAGTAGGCTTTGTGTTCTTCATCCCACATTTGCCTACTCCGTCAGGGACACTTTGTTGGATTCCCAGTAAGGACAGTCTTTGGTGGTACCTGGGCACCATCTAGTTCTTCGATTCTCCTGTTGATGTAGTCTGTGATATTTGTGACCCTTTCTGTTTCTTGAGCTCACACTTTCCTTGTGTCTTTGATGCTTTTCTTTCTCCTTTGTTTGAGGTGGGTTGAAATCAACCGATGCTTATTAGATGACTGCTAGCTGTTAAGACCCCAGATGCCACCCTGGGGTCTTAAAAGTGAGATGCAGAACATTTTAATAAACTTTATGTCAGTTGGTCTCAATGTCCCCTGAAACCATGGTTCCCAGACCTCCAGCTCTGTTACTCTGTCCCTCAAAATGCTTAGCTTTATTTAGAATACTTCTAAGCTTGGGGTTTAGTGCCTTTCTGCTGATTACTGTGTATTGTTTTTCTCTTCCAAAATAATTCTTGTCAATTATCTAACTAGTGAACATCCCTTTCCCTCCCACCCTTTCCCTTGTAACCATCGAAGAACATTTCCTTCTGTGTTTAAACCTATTTTGTCCTTTTGCAACTGACTACCTGCACTCAGCATAATGCCTTCCAGATTCTTCTGTTATGAAATGTTTCCCAAATTCATTGTTCTTCTTTATCATTGTGTAACATTCCATTGTGTGAATATACCATAGTTTGTTTATCCATTTTTCCACTGATGGGCAACTGGGTTGTTCTCTCTTTTTGCTATTGTAAACAGTGCTGTGATGAACGTTGTTGTGCATGTATCTATTTTTGTGGCAGCTCCTCTCTCAGATTTATTCCAGGAAGTGTGATTACTGGATCCAATGGTATTTCTGTTTCTAGCTTTTTAAGAATGTGCCAAATCAGTTTCCAATGTGGTTGTACCATTTTACAATCCCACTAGCAATGTAGAAGTGTTTCGATCTCTTTACAGCCTCTCCAACATTTATTATTTTGTGGTTTTTGGATTAATGCCAGCCTTTTTAGGGGTAAGATGGTATCTCACTGACGTTTTAATTTGTATTTCTCTGATGGCTGGTGATTGTTGAGCATTTCCTCATGTACCTGTTAGCCATATTAATATCTTCTTTGGTGAAATGGCTGTTTATGTTCTCGCCCATTTTTTAAACTGGGTTGTCTTTTTGTTGTTGAGGTATTGCAATGTATTACAGATTCTAGAGATTAGATGTTGATCAGATTTGTCACAGTCAATAATTTTTGCCCAGTTTATAGGTTTTTTTTTTTAAATTCTTTCTAGTATTTTCTGCTTTTACCTAAGGTCCATCTGACATCAGCAATGATATCCTTGGTTCTGTGTCCTCTTCTAAACCTGGCCTTGGATTTCTGTCAGCTCCCTGTCTCTGTACTGCTGCAGCTGGTTTTGAATGATCTTCAGAATTTTATTTTCAGGTGATATAAATTGTATTATTCATTATACCTTCATTTGGTTGGATCACTTGTCTTGGGAATAGACACAAATATGGATCTCTTCCTGTTGCCTGACCAGGAAGTTATCATCCAGATTTCTGTGCATAGATGAGTAAAGACTTCTAGCACTGCACTCATTTGTTGAAACATCTCAATTGATAGTCAGTCAGTTCCTAGACCTTTTTTTTTTTTTTTGCCAGTGCCTTCAGTGCAGCTTGGATTTGCTGTCCTTCAGTACCAGTGATTCCTGATCACATGCTGCCACCTGAACTGGCTGTATGCTGACCGATTCTTTTTGGTATAATGACTCTATGCATTCCATCCATCTTCTTTTGTTGCGTCCTGAGTTGTTTAGTATTTTGCATATTGAATTCTTCACTACTGCAACTCGAGGCTTGAATTATTTCTTTAGTTCCTTCTGCTTGAGAAATGCTGAGTGTGTTCTTCCCTTGGTTTTCTGTTCCTCTTTGCACATGTCATCTTTCTTCTGAAGCCACTCTTTGAAGTCTGTTCAGTTCTTTTAATTTATCATTTCTTTCTTTTGTTTTAGCTACTGGACATTCAACAGCGGTTTTGAGAATCTTGTCTGCCATCCATATTGGCCTTTTCTTTTGAATACAACAAAGGAACACTGCATGGCTTAAAATCATGAAGGGTATGTGTCAGAGTTATATTCTTTCACTGTAGCTAGTCAGTCAATCTGCATGCTGAGCAAATAATCTGAGAAGCTGGACTATGTCAAGAAGAATGGGGCACCAGTATTGGAGGAAGAGTCATTCAACAGCTGTGTTTCCCTCTGTTGTACAAAAGTTTGCTATGTGTTGGAAGCAACTTAATAGCCCTTGAAAATGGCAGTACTTAACAATGACCAAAATACATCAGTTGTGCTTGAACTTAGAATATTTAAGGACACATGATAACTGCATGACTTTCAGGTAGTCATCTGTAGTATATTTCATAAAGCCTGGCTTTCAGTAAGAGTTGGACAAGAGTGACAGAATATTGAAGGGATCAAGAGCTCTGGCTTTGGAGTCAGACAGCCTATTTTTTATTCCCACTTGCCCTCTAACTATTTGAGTCACTGCCAAAGAGGAATTTAAGCTTGTTAAGCCTCAATGTCCCCATCTGAAAAACAAAATAACAATACTGGGTTTCTTGTAAGGTTGTCAGGAGTGGTAAATGTGCTTCAGTGTCAGAATTCTTGCCTTCTGTGTTTGTAAACCAGATTCAGTTCCTTACCGGTGCACTTCACGTCCAGCTTTCACCTGGCTGTCAGTGGAGGCTTACAGGTTGTTATGATTCTGAAAAAGATTTCAGTGGAGCTTCCAGACTAAGACAGACTAGGAAGAAATGCTTGGTGATTTATTTTCAAAAATCAGGTAGTGAAAATCCTGTTCATCACAATGAAAACTCTAAGGATCACAGCCAAAGCCAAGTGACTCAATCCAATGACCTACTTATTCTATTGTGCACGGGGACATTGTGAGCTAGAGGTCAACTCGATGGCAGCTAACAATAACAACAGCAAGGCTGTTGTAAAAATGAAATGAAATAATGCTTTAAAAGTAGCTACCACAGGACTTAACTGTTAGGGTTATTGTTGTTAACTGTAAAACATAACACATATTCACTAATTATTAGTATAAAATAGCATGGCCAGTTGAGAGTTCAGAGTTATATTTTCTGTGAAGCATTTGGTTTTCCTCACTTCTAATTGAAGCAGCTCTCTCTGCTATGTGGCTATTGGACAAGGAGTACATTTGTAGCTAATATGTAAAGTTAAGGCCTCTGACCTATGCTCGTTCTTGTATAGATGGCCACCATGTCATCTGAGCAGAGAGGCAGAACCTAGGCAGTGGTTCTAGGCTATTATTTAAAAAACTCAATTTTGTCTTTAGATGTTTCACTGTTTTGTAGTCAAATATTTTATAACTAAGGTAATAGTCTCACCTGGATATTAGACATGTTTCATGTGTTATTTTATACATAGGGTTATCTGCATCTGTAGAAAATGCTACCATTCTTTCTAGACTGTGGACTTTAAAAAATGGAAGAATCATACCTACTATTAATAATATAGATTTCAATCAATAACAGTAAAAGCCTCAAAATCTAGAGGTTGGTAAATTAACAGCCATATTAAATTATATAACCACTACAAAGCTGTTATTTACTCCTGAAACACAATGTTCTCACCTGTATGTGTATATACGTGTGTCTGTATTTCCAATATAAATATATCTATATTCCAAATATATATAAAAACTATACTTAATATAATTGCAAGATTAATTTACTGAATGGGTATCTGCCCTATTGTCTGAATTTGTAAGTGGGCAGGATGATGAGAGGCTTTTGGGAGAAAACATTTTTGAAAATATTGGTAACACATTTTCCTGAAATATACTTTAAAAGTCTTAACAGCATGAAGTGGCCTAAATGAGTTAGGATGCCTCCTTAAACCTTTAAATTAATGTCAGGAAGCAATTTAGACACCAAGGAAAATTGAGCTCAATGTGTTAGCGAGATGAATAATTGAAGCTTTTGAAGTGGGTGATAGATCTTACTAAGTGATTACTTCCTTATAAATTCCTAAACAAGAAGTCTTCACTGAGAAATGGTTGGGATTGCTGCCATTTGTCACTTAGTCCATGCATGTTTAATCACCTGCATGCCGGCCACTGGAGGCATAGTCCGTGGATTGCTGATGGGCCCAAATAGTTAATCTGTCTATCTATTGAATACCTAACCCAACTCCCCAGAGGGAGAACCAGGAGTACTGGCAGGGAGTTTTGTTTATTGTCTTTCTGAATCAATGAGCCATCATTGTTCCGAGAAACTGCCAAATTTTAACAAAAGTTATTGTATCATTAGGAAAAAGGCACAGAAATTTTTACCATTTTAACATTTAAGCATTAAAGTTTTAAGTGTTTAAACACTTCAGGCTATTTTCTAAAGGAAATTAAAGTTTGACAACAAACTCACTGTAACTGAACCCACAGTGACCTGGTTTAGATTTTACCAGTTGATAAAATCATGAAAATCATGTAACTGCTTACTACAAAGGAATTAGATGAAATAATCTAAAAGGAGGATTTAACTTCTGCAACTCAGACTCGTAACATATGCACTTGACTCTTATACAAACAGCATGTGCTATGTGTAGATTCAACAACAAAAAACTATTGTTGTCAAGGTACTTCTATTAGTGACCCCATGTGTTACAGCATAGAATTGTTCAACAGTGTTTACTTGGCTTGTAACATTTACAAAAGGTTGGCAGAACAATCCACCAGGTGCTTCTTAGTAACTCTGTAGGGCAGTTCTACTCTGTTCTATGGGGTTCTGTGAGTCTGAATTGATTCGAGGGCAGTGGGTATTTGGTTTAATGTTTACAGAAGGAGATTTCCAGGTCTTTTTTTTTTCCTGGTGCCACTGGGTGGATTTGAACTGCCAACTTTTATTTATCAGCCAATTACAAATGGCTTATGTGACCCAGGAAACTTCTGTGTACATTAAACCAAAACATACTGACATCGTTTTGATTCCTACTCATAGGGACCTGCATAGGTTAGCTGGTTTAATAAGCCTTGGGTGAGAGGCAGCCTAAAGTGCTAGTTATGAAGATAGGCTGTGGAAGCAGACTTGCTGTGACCAGATCATGGTCTTCAGGTCAGTTATTTAACCTCTCTAAACCCTACTTTTCTTATATCTACACTGGGATAGTAATGCTATCCAACCACAAAGGAGCATGATGAGAATTAAATGGCATCATAGATGCCAGCGGCTTTCTTGCAGTGCTTTGCACATGGTAATCATTATTACGTGTTGTTGTTTGCTGCAGGCAGGTCAGCTTCTGGTACGTCACTACCCCATGCACAACCGGATGTTGCCCTGTGCTGTCCATTGCCGTGTTTGGCTGCTGCTGATCAGACTCCTGTGGTCCACAGGGTTTTCTTGGGCTGAGTGTCAGAAACAGATCGCCAGGCCTTTCTTCTTAATCCATCTCAGTCTGGCAGCTCCACAAAACCCTCTTCAGCATCACAGCAAAAACATGACATACATTTTTCTGTTGTCAAATCTTCACATCTGTTTACCTGCTCACACCGTATTGTGCTTGTTTACTTGTTGCAACATCTGTAGAACAATCACTTGAAGCATTTCATGTTTATGAGGGTTCTGTAAACCTTCTCCCGGTGTTAGCTGTCACTCCAGAACCAGCTCCCTAGGATCTGCTAAGCAATGTACAACATGAGATTTAGGGAAAGGAGGTATTTTTATATGCACAAAATATAAAATACTATATATTTTTTTAAAGCTGTACAAGCATGTTCTAATATAGGCAGGCAGCAGATGAGAAGAATTTAAAATAGCTGAATTCCATACATTCTTGTTTCTGCTTAATAATCTGCCTTTGGTGAGTATGTACTTTTTTTTTCACAGTAGTTACTCCCAGCTGCATATGTGTGCTGCAGAAAGAAAGAGCATATGGAATACACACCGTGTATATATACATATAAAGATATCCTGGCATTGGCTTGTGGATTCACTTGCATATACATGCACACACTTGCACTATCAGTCTATGTATGTCTCTATATAGAGAGAGACAAATATATGTATAGATATATATTCCTTCTGCTCTTTTCATTGTGTTACGCATGTCAGAGGCAAGGAAGAGTTCTGTTCTCCTCCCTCGTCCCCACCCCCCGCAAGCTGGAGGGCCAGAAGGTGGGGCGGTACCTCGGGATAATGGCAGCAGAAGGCAAAGGGAGCAGACAGCTGGCAAGCTTTGCCCCAATATGCTTCCCTAAAAGAGGCGAGGAAATTGCAGAAGATGCGACGCCTGAATGGCTCACTTTGCAGAAAAACAGAAGAACCAAGGTAAAATTCCTTAGAATGTCGTCTATTTTAACGGCTCCAAAACTTACCATCTTCTTATCACCACTTGGTAAACATCCCCCAAAGTGTGGCTTTATAAACATTTTATCTTGGAAGAGATTCTAGAGAGAAATGTCAACTTTTCTGACTCATAAATGCTGTTCTCGTAAGCTTAAAAAGACTCTGCTGGTGCCATGTGTCTCCCTGGAATTCACTTGAACAAAAATGTGCAGTGAAGCTGCCGCTGTCTGGAACACGGGGAGCAGGAGCGATTCTGGGTAGATGACCTCTGTCGTAAGCACTACGACGGAGCTATTTTGAATCAGACATTTTTGGAAGAAATTTGTATGCTTCCTTGCCTTCTTAAGCAGATTATTTTCACACTTTCTTGATGATTCAGGGTCATCATTATGAATTATAATTTTTATTAGTAAAATTGAGTGTTCTGAGAGACCACTGAAATGGCTTGCACTGTTTTCCCTGTTATTGAAGGTATTCCCACCCCATCCCTGGCCATTATTTCTCCCAAGTTCTCTTTTGTTAGTTTAAATCAGTTTTTGGCTTGAGATATGTAATCTATTTTATTAGGATGTTATAAAAATAGGAGTTAGTTTTCAAACGAGTGCTCAAGGTTTTCTTTCCTGCAAAGATCTTTCGAAGTATAATGTGATTAATAATAATAATAATAATAAATAAAACCATAAACAAAATACTTTTTACTTCCTGTTTATTGGATAGGTGGCAGGAGGTTAGGTTGCTAAATGGCTGAATTCTGGGTGGACAAAGAATTTTTGTCTTGCTCGAATATCACAACTGTAGCATGGTTGTTGTCAGGTGCTGTGATACGTGGTGACCCCACCCACAATAGAAGGAAACAGGGCAGGTCTTGAGCCATCCCATCGTCTGTCATGGTTGGATCATTGCGATCCACAGTATTTTCATGCGCTGATTTTCTTGGAAGTAGGTTACTGGAGCTTTCTTCTCACATAATTGTGTAGTGTCTTGCAATGCTAATTGTTTTGGAAGTCTTAATTATATCTTCCAAATTATACTGTAATCTCCTTGGGGCAGAGATCACATCATGTACCATTTTCTGCTCTCTTTATAACTCCAAATACAGTACTCTACACACAAACTAGACCCTTACTTCTCCCCTGATTCCAGGGGATAAAAAAGTACTCGATTAATTATTACCACCACTGCAGAAGTGTTGGATAGGGCTATCAAGTTAACAAATTAACTTTTAGTAATTGTCAAAGGCACGAACAACTGTGATAATTGTACATTGTAGAAAAGTTGGTAAATACGAGCAAGAATCATGAAGATAAAAACCACCCATAAGCCCATTGTCTGCTGCAACCGTTAATACTGTTTGATTTATTTATTTCCAACTTTTTTCCTGAGTGTGTTTCTCCTCTGTTTGTGATCATGGTGTATCTCCTTTATTCACTTAATGTTATATTGTCAACATGTGACCTAGAACATTTTCTGCATTGTTTTAAGAAGTGAGTGAATTTTTGAATTGTTTATTTTTTAATTGTTTCTGTAAATTATCAAAGCTTTCCTATTTAATACATTCATCAAGTGATTGAAATGTATTGTAAGCATTTGGTGTCTGTAGGAAGATTTCTGTGACTTTCTGGATGCCTCAGGCTGAAATTCTCCAAATCTGTCTTATATAATAGAGATAATACTTAGTATTTTTCTAAATTTAGCCTCTTAAATAACATTGCTAATCACTGGAAACATACTATTATTATATCGGCAGCAAAATGGAAGAAAACCTATACTCATTCTCCTTTGTTTGTTGGTAACTTTCTGTGTTGCTTAGCAGAACTTCATGAGTTTCCTAGCCGCCTCAGTGGTAGTGGGTGACTGATAGAAGACAGTATATGCCCATGCCAGCATTGATGAAACAAAAATGGCTGGAAAACAAGGCTTCTGCTCTCATGTATTCTGTTTTCCTTGCAGATTTGTGGTTTTGCCTCCAAACATATGCATATCTGAAATTCAAATTGAGAGCTCCTTACCTCATGCTCTCCCCCGTACCTCTAATGAGGTGGAAAAATGTACATTAATGATGGAAAGTTATTTAGTGCTGAACAGAGTTAATTGCTTCTAATCACTGCTTACATCCATCTGGTTTTATGGTAGACAACAAACCTCTTCATTGGGCTTGTTCATTAGACATATTGTAAATCACAGAGATGCACTGGCATCTTGCATATTGTGCTTCTATTAGTCAGGCTGCATTTTTATATAGCCCTAACGGCAGGCATCGGGATGCAGATCAACTTGTCCATGTTCTGTTAGAACTGCAGGGAGCCCTGGTGAAGTAGCCTCCCCAGGCTCACTTGGAAGGCAATGGAAAACTACTGCCCATCAAACTCTGGATGAAAACTATGGGAGAGCTGCCAGGGACTGGGATAGCATTGTGCTTTTGCCATAAAATTGTAGTTGAGGTGAGATAATATTGGTGATTATCTCATTTTTTTTCCTTCCTAAAGCTTGGAGTTAAGACTTTGTTCTAGCACTGTCATCAGAGTCAAGATTTAGGAGTTGATATTGAGCTAGATGTGACCTTAAAACTTGTATCTAACACTAAAAGCTTTTTAATGTTCAAATATTTAAGTACTATTTTAGCAGACCTTTAGGAATGTCAGTGGAAACCCACAAGCACACAAATCATTACAGGGATTAGTTTTATTGTAGCATATGTACATTTTGGCTAACACTAATCAGGATGTTCTTGATTGATATATATTGATAATACGAGATTTAGGAAATTAATATGGGAAACATGACCTGGAAATCCTATGATAATCTAGAAATTTTTATAGAATATTATAATTACCAAAATATTCCACCTACATTGTAGGTAAGTTTTATCAGTAAATAAAGAATAGTGCCTGTTTTAGTCAGCTAGCGCTGCTCTAACAGAAATATCACGGAGTGAATGGCTTTAACAAAGGAAAGTTTATTTTTACACAGTCCGGTAGGCTACAAGACCAAATTCAAGATGTCTACTCCAGGGGAAGGCTTTCCCCCTTGTCGGCTCTGGAGGAAAGTCCAGTATTGCATCAGCCTCTGTCCAGGGAGCATCTTGGTGTGGGAACCTCAGGTCTGAAGGATGCACTCTTCTCCCGGTGCTGCTTTCTTGATGGTTTGAGGTTCCCAATTCTCTGCTTGCTTCTTTTTCCTTTTATCTCTTGTAAAATGTAAGGATTAAGGGCGGGACAAACTACACTCTAGGGAAATTCCCTTTACAGTGGAGTAGGGAGGAGTAGGGAGGTGATCTTCTGAAGGAATTTACAGTCCCACTGTAATCCTTTAACATACAGCACAGTAAAATCACAAAATAGAGGACAATTGTATAATACAGGGAATCATGGTCACCTGGCTACACCTATTTTTGGGGGGACATAATTCAATCTGTGACAGTGCCTAAACCTTAAAAAAGGAAAGGAAAGAGGGAAAAGAAGGCTGAAGGGAGGAGGTAAGGAAGAAAAGAAGGAAGGAAGGAAGGAGGGAAAGGAGAGGAGGAGGGAATAAAAAGGATCATGTGTAAGTATCACCTTTACTTTCTTTGGTACGTGTTATCTAGCTCCTTCCTGTGAGGGATGAGTGACTTTAGAGGAAAGTTACAGTCATAGAAGGTACAAAATTTAAAGCTGAGTAGTACCTTAGATGTCATCTCGTAATATAGTAATGTCATTTCATAAATGACAAAGCTGAAGCCCAGAAAAAGTATCCTCCAAGACAGGTCACATACTTTTATGGAAAAACTAGGTACAGCGCACAGATCAATATCATGTAATTAACCCACTGCTGTTGAGTCAGCATCAACTCACAGCAACCCTACAGAACAGAGTAGAACTGCCCCATAGAGTTTCCAAGGAGCATCTGGAGGATTTGAACTGTTAACCTTTTGGGTGGCAGTTGTAGCACTTTGACCACTGTTCCACCAGGGTTTCCATCATGTGCTTAGGTAGCTGTAAAAAAAAGGCTGTTGCTGTTGAGTTGATTCTGACTCATAGAGACCCTATAGGACAGAGTAGAACTGCCCTGTAGGGTTTCTGACGAGCATTTGGTAGATTTGAATGGCTAGCCTTTTGATTAGTAGCCGCAGCTCTTAACCACTAGAATAGACTACATTAATTTGTAATCCAAATTATCCATGTAACTCAAATATACACAATATGCCTTCTGTCTCTATGTACTCTTTGTTTATGAAAGAAAGAAATATCAGACAAGCTTGTATTAGGCTTTCTCTTAGAAAAAGCAACTTACAAGATACAGTACATCCATAATATATGCTATGTAAACCAAAAAAATCCACTACCATTGCATTGATTCCAGCTCATAGTGACCTGATAGACAGAGTAGAACTGCCCATAGAGTTTCCAAGGAGTGCCTGGCAGATTTGAACGGCCAACATCCTGGTTAGCAGCTGTAGCATTTAACCTCTCACTATGCCGCTAGGGTTTCCATGCTATGTATACATACATAAAATTAAATAATTAAAGAACACTTTATAAGTGGATTTTGCCCTTACGTTGTCTTTTAGTCTCTACAATAAAATTTAATACATTTTCTTTGTAACTCATTATCTTACTAATGATTTGATTTGATGATGAAAATAAGATTTTAAAACCGTTTTGGCAGTGTCTTTTTCCTCCATCCACATCTTTAGCACTTGATGTGAGTGGAAGGCCAACGTGAGCTTGGTAGATTGGATGAGGGTTAAATGAAGAGTAGCTATTATTTCCATTGCTTTAATTATGTCATCCTCACACCATGATGGACCTTGCTCCATTTCCCTCCGGTAGACCTGACAGACTATAACTGACCTAATTGATACCAGATGACAGCTCAAATAAGGCTTAATAAAGAAGTAATCACACTAATCTAATGAGCAAGCTGTTAGGATATTGGCTTATAGAAAGCTGTTTTTTAATCCCTCCATTTTTCTTTTATTCTTTATAATCACCACCCAATATCTTTTCCTGTTATTCTAAAATAAGAGGACAGAAATGGACCTTAGGGGAATATCAGCTCCATTTCCTGTTCTTTGCTCTATTAGATTTTCATTTCCATAATTTTTCCCCAACTTTTAAATACAGAAATTTCAAACATATCAAGAAGGCTAAAGACTAGTACATGATCGCATGTATAACCGCCATTCACATTCAATAATTATAAATATTTTATGTTTTTTCTTTGCATTTATAAGTATGTGTGTGTGTGTGTGTGTGTGTGTGTGTGTATTTTTTTTCTGAAACATCTGAAAGGAAGTTCCATATATCATAACACTCCATTTTTGCAGAGGTCAGCACATATCTCCTAAAAATAAGGCATTTTTTCTACATAATCATAATAACATCAGCAAATTAAGAATCGTATTTAATCTGTATTCAAGTTCTCCAATTGTCACAAAGCATCTTTTTTAAGATGTTTTGTTTTCAATATCCAATTTAAGTTCCCTTCATTTTTCAACATTTCCTTGCTTTCTGGCATAATAAAATGTCTTGAGCTCGCCTTGCATTTTTCTTGTCTAGATCTGAAATCATACATATTCCCAATGAACCCAGGATCAGGATCTGGGATAGCATGCTCACTGTTACGGGAATATCATTACTTCTCTAATGTTTCAGTGGAATACCTGAAAACTCTGTGTGTGTGTGGTATATATGCCTGCAGGTATGGTGAATTCCTGTTTCCATTTCAAATACAATATTGTAATGGTTTTTGACTTTTTGTATTCTACATACCTCTCTCTCATTATGCTGAAAGTCTTAGTACCCACCAGCACTAACCTACTTAGTTATCTAATTGTTTTGTCCTGCAATATATGCTGCGGTCCTATATTGACAAACACTCTAGTGATTGTGATGGTGGCGCAGCGCTGCACCCTACTTTCTTTTGTTACACATGCAATCTCCATGAGTCACAGCTGACTCAACAGCAACTAACAACAATATAATATGCATAAATAGTTTAAGTTATACCACCAATAATGTGTCTAAATCAAGTTTAAGATTTCTCCTTAAGTTTTTTTGTTTGTTTGTTTTTTCCTTCTTCCTTCTTCCTTCTTCCTCCCATTCAGGAGGAATAATCAGAGTATTGTTCTCGAATCATTTGGAATAATTTGACCTGCCTTGTTAGACTAATCATGTGAGCACATGAAGAGTTGCATTCATTTGTTTTCAATTTGGAGACTGCTTTTTAATTTAAATTTATACTTTGACTGAGGGTAAGATTCACAGGGTTTCAAAACCTATATATAAAATAGTATTCCTAGAAGTTTTACTTCTCTGTTAGTATGTCCCACTGTGTTCCTTTATAAGGAGCTCTGGCAGCTCATTGGTTAAGCCTTGGCAGATAACCGAAAGGTCGGATGTTCTAACCTACCAGATGTTCCATGGGAAAAAGATATGCTATAGTGGTCCAGCGCTACTGCAGCTAACTAAAAGGTCAGCATTTCCAAGCCATCAGGTGCTCTTTGGAAACTGTATGGGACAGTTCTACTCTGCCCTGTGAGTTGATTGTTATGAGTCAGAATCCATTTGGAGGCAACAGGTATATTCATTCCTCTACAGATAACATTTTTGTTAGTTGCCATTTTATTTTTCTAGTGTCTCCTTTTGGAAAAATAGGCAAACAAGCCATCAAAACTATACCAAATGGCATGTCATAATTTTCTACTATATACATCAACTGTGAATTATTGAATTATTAGTTTATTTTACTCAACACAGTGTCCTCTAGGTTCATCCACATTGTGGGATGTTTTGTGGATTAGGCATTATTTTTTAACATTGCATAGTATTTCATTGTGTATATGCACCACAGTGTGCTTTTTCCAT
This sequence comes from Heterohyrax brucei, assembly GCA_028571685.1. Taxonomy (NCBI): domain Eukaryota; kingdom Metazoa; phylum Chordata; class Mammalia; order Hyracoidea; family Procaviidae; genus Heterohyrax; species Heterohyrax brucei. The sequence continues at coordinate 111,786,827 of CM053143.1, read as the reverse complement.
TGATTTATTGATGGGCACTTAGGCTGTTTACATCTTTTTGCTATTATAAATAATGTGTCTCAGCTCTTTTTTTCTATGATGTATGTCTATGAGTGGTATTGTTATGTCATGTTTCTACTTATAGCTTTTTGAAGAAATGCCATATCATTTTCCACAGTAGTGGTACCATTTCACATTCCTATCAGCAGTGAAGGAGACTTCCAATTTCCTCGTTGCCTGTCCAGCATTTGTTTCCTTTTGATCAGTGTTATTGTTACATGTGTGAAATTGAATCTCATTGTAATTTTGATTTGCATTTCTCTTGTGGCTCTTTGGAAACCCTGGTGGTGTAGTGGTTAAGTGCTGCACCTGCTAACTGAGAGGTTAGCAGATTGAATCCCCGAGGCACTCTTTGGAAACTGTATGGGGCAGTTCTACTCTGTCCTGTAGAGTCACTATGAGTCTGAATCGACTCAACAGCAGTGGTTTTGGTTTTTTAATGGTGTTCTGGGAACCCTGGTGATGTAGTGGTCAAGTGTTCCTGCTGTTAACCAAACCCCTTGCTATCCAGTTGATTCAGACTCATAGTGACCCTATAAGATAGAGTAGACCTGCCACAGACAGTTTCCAAGGAGCGCCTGGTGGATTTGAATTGCCCGCATTTTGGTTAGCAGCTGTAGCTCTTAACCCTTATGTCACAAAAACTAAGGACACCAGATAAACTACGGACTTCAGTTAATAATAATAAACAATATTACTTTATTAACTGTAACAAGGGAAGAACAGTCTTCCCATTTCTCCTGATGAAATACATGAAGAAAAGTTTCAAGCTTCAAGGTGGCAACATTAAACAATTCTACTGGGAAAATACTGAATGATGCAGTAAGAATCAAAAAAAGATGGAAGAAATACAGTCACTGTACCGAAGAAAATTGGTTGATGTTCAAGCATTTCAGGAGGTAGCATATGATCAAGAACTGATGTTACTGAATAAAGAAGTACAAGCTGCACTGAAGGCATTGGAGGAAAACAAGGTTCTAGGGATTGATGGAAAACCAACTGAAATGTTGCAACATATGATACAGCAACGGAAGTGCGCACTCATCTGTGTCAAGAAATCTGGAAGGCAGTTACCTGAGCAACTGACTGGAAGAGTTCTGTATTTATGCCTATTCAAAAGAAAAGTTATCTAACAGAATGTGGAAATTACAGAACAAAGTCTTTAACATCACTCATGAGTAGAATTTGGCTGAAGATCATTCAAAAGTGATTGCACCCATTCATTGACTAGGAACTTCCAGAAGTTCAAGGCTGAATCAGGAGCGGCCATGGAAGCAAGGATATCATTGCTGATGTCAGATGGAACCTAAATGAAAGCAGAGAATATCATAAAGATGTTAACCTGTGTTTTGATGACTATGCAAAGGCATCATAACAAATTATGGATAACATTGTGAAGAATGAGAATTCCAGAACACTTATTTGTGCTCCTGGGGAACCTGTACATCAAGTAAGAGGTAGTCTTTTGAACAGAACAAGGGAATGCCGTATGGTTTAAAGTCAGGAAAGGTATGTGTCAGTGTTGTAACCTTACACCATACTTAGTCTCGATCTGTATGGGAAGCAAACAGTCCAAAAAAGCTGGACTATATGAAAACAAAAAGTTGGCATCAGGACTGAAGAATCATTAACCACTTGCATTAAACAGGTGACACAACTTTTCTAGCTGAAAATGGGGAGGACTGGAAGCGCTTACTGATGAAGATTGAAGACCACAGTCTTCTGTATGGATTATACTTCCACATAAAGAAAACAAAAATCCTCACAACTGGATAAGTAAGCAACATCATGATAAATGGAGAAAATATTGAGGGTTTCAAGAATTTTATTTTACTTGGATCCACAATCAACACCCATGATGAGTGCAGTCAAAAAAATAAAAGAATGCATTGCACTGTGCAACTCTGCTGCAAAAGACTTCTTTAATGTGTTGAAAAGCAAAAATGCCACCTTGAAGACTAAGGTACACTCAAGTCATGATGTTTTCAATTGCATCGCATGCATGTGAAAGCTAGATGATGAATAAGGAAGACCAAAGAAGAATTAACACTTTTTAATTAAGATGTCTGTCAGTTTGTCATGCTGCAAGGGCTCATGTGTTCCTGTGATGCTGGAAGCTATGCCACCAGTATTTAGATACCAGCAGGGAAACCCTGGTGGCATAGTGGGTTAAGTGCCATATCTGCTTAACCAAAAGGTCAGCAGTTCAAATCCACCGGGAGCCCCTTGGAAACTCTATGGGACAGTTCTACACTGACCTCTAGGGTCACTATGAGTGAGACCCAACTCGATGGCAGTGGGTTTGTTTTTGGGGGGTTAGGGTCACCCATAGTAGACAGGTTTCAGCTGAGCTTCCAGACTAAGACACACTAGGAAGGAGGGCTAGCAGTCTACTTGTGAAAAGAATGAGCCAGTGAAAACCTTATAAATAGCAGAAGAATATTGTCAGATATAGTGCCAGAAAATAAACCCCCAGGTTGGAAGGCAATCCGAAGACAACCAGAGAAGAGCTGCTGTCTCAAAGTAGAGTCAACCTTAATGACGTAGATGGAGTAAAACCTTCAGGATCTTTATTTGCTGATGTGGCTTGGCTCAAAATGAGAAGAAACAACTGTAAACATCCATTAATAATTGCAACATGGAATGTGTGAAATACAAATCTAGGAATATTGGATACAATAAAAAATGAAATAGAATGCATGAACATTGATATCCTAAGCATTAGTGAGCTGAAATGGACTGGTATTGGCCATTTTGAATCATATAAACCTATGGTTTATTATACTGGGAATGAAAACTTGAAGAGGAATGGTGTTGTGTTCATCGTCCTGAAATGCAGTTCTGTCAGTGATAAGGTAATATCCATATGCCTACAAGGAAGGCCAGTTAATATGACTATTATTCAAGTTTATGTACCAACCACTAAGGCCAAAGATGAAGAAACTGAAAATTTTTACCAGCTTCTTCAGTCTGAAATTGGATGAACATGCAATCAGGATGTATGTTACTGGTAACTAGAATGCAAAAGTTAGAAATGAAGGAGGATCGGTAGTTGGAAAGTATGGCCTTGGTGACAGAAATACTGCCAGAGATTGCATGATAGAATTTTGCAAGACCAAAGACTTCTTCATTGCAAACACCTTTCTTCACCAATACAAATGGCGACTATATGCATGGACCTCACCAATGGAATGCACAAGAACAAAATCGACTGCATCTGTGGATAAAGATGATGGAAAAGCTCCACATTAGCAGTCATAACAAGACCAGGTGCTGGAAGCAGTCCATGTCTTCAATTACTCATGTTCAAGTTCAAACTGAAACTGAAGAAAATTAGAAAAGTCCATGAGAGCCAAAGTATGACCTTGAGTATATCCCACCTGCATTCAGAGACCATCTCAAGAAGAGAATTGATGTGTTGACCACTAATGACTGAAGACCAGATGAATTGTGGAATGACATCAAAGACATCAAAGAGTGAGAGGTCGTTAAAAAGACAAGAGAGAAAGAAAAGAATAAAATGGATGTCGAGAGACTCTGAGACTTGCTCTCGAACATCAAGCAACTAAAGTGAAAGGAAAGAATGAGGTAAAAGAACTGAACAGATTTCAAAGGGCAACTGAAGAAGACAAAATAAAGTGTTATAATGACAGGTGCAAAGAGCCGGAAGTAGAAAACCAAACGGGATGAATACATTTTGCATTTCTCAAGTTGAAAGAACTGAAGAAAAAATTCAAGCCTCGAGTTGCAATAGTGAAGGATTCTACAGGAAAAACATTAAATGACTGAGAGAGCATCTGAAGGAGATGAAAGGAAAATACAAAGTCACTATACCAGAAAGAACTTGTCAGTGTCCAGTCACTTGAAGACATGGAACATGATAAGGAGCCAATGGTCCTAAAGGAAGAAGTCAAAGCTGCGTTGAAGATTTCAAAAAACAATGCTCCAGGAATTGGTGGAATGTAAGTTGAGATATTTCGACAAATGGATGCAGTGCTGGAATTGCTTATTTGTCTATGCCAAGAAATTTGGAGGGCAATTACCTGGCCAACTGACTAGACGACATCTATATTTATGCCCATTCCAAAGAAAGGTGATCCAACCGGATGTGGAAATTACTGAACAATATCATTAATAATCACATGCAAGTAAAATTTTGCTCAAGATCATTCAAAAGTTACTGCAGCAGTATACTGACAAGGAATTGCCAGAAATTCAGGCTGGATTCAGTGCAGGCATGTGGAACTAGGGATATCATTGCTGATTTCAGATGGATCTTGGCTGAAATCAGAGAATACCAGAAAGATGTTTACATGTGTTTCACTGGCTGTGCAAAGACATTTGATTGTATAGATCATAATAAATTCTGGCTAACAGTGAGGACAATGGGAATTTGAGAACATTTAATTGTGCTCTTAAGGAATCTATATACAGATAAAGAGGAAGTCGTGCAGACAGAACAAGAGAACACTGCATGGTTTAGTCAGGAAAGGTGCGTGTCAGGGTTGTATCCTTTCGCCATATTTTTTCAATCTGTCTGCTGACCAAATAATCTGAGAAGCTGGACTACATGAAGAAGAATGAGGCACCAGGATTGGAGAAAGACTCATTAGCAGCCTGTATTATGCAGATGACACCACCTTACTTGCTCAAAGTGAAGAGGATTTGAAAGACTTGCTGATGAAGATCTAGGACCACAGCCTTCAGTACGGATTGCACCTCAATATCAAGAACACAAAAATCCTCGCAACTAGACCAGTAAGCAACATCGTGATAAATGAAAAAAAGAGTAAAGTTGTCAGAGATCTCATTTTACTTGGTTCCACAATCAATGCTCATGGAAGCAGCATTAAAAAAATAAAAATAAAAAAATCGTGTTGCACTTGGAAAATCTGCTGCAAAGGACTTCTTTAAAGTATTGAAAAGATATCACCCTGAAGACTAAGATGTGCCTGACCCAAGCCATAGTATTTGCAGTGGTGCCATATGCCTGCAGAAGCTGGACAGTGAGTAGGGAAGGCAGAAGAAGAACTGATGCTTTTGAATTATGGTGTTAGAGAAGACTATTGGATGTGCCATAGACCGTCAAAAGAACGAACAGATCTGTTCTAGAAGAAGCACAGCCAGAGTGCTCCTTGGAAGTGAAGGTGGCAAGACTGTATCTTACATTCTTTGGACAAGTTGTCAGGAGGGATCAGTCCCTGGAAAAGGATATCATGCTTGACAGAAGTGAGGGTCAGTGAAAAAAGGAAGACCTTCGATGAAACGGATTGACACAGTGGTTGCAATGATGGGCTTAAGCCTAAAGTCGACGTGGCGCAGGACCAGGCAGTGTTTTGTTCTGTTGCTCACAGGGTCGCTATGGGTCAGAACTGACTCGGTGGCAACAGCAACAGCAATTAAGATGTTAGTGAAGAATACTGAATATATTATGAACTGCCAAAAGAATGACTGTGTCTTGCAAGAGACAAAACCAGAGTGATCCTTAGAATCAAGGACAGCAAGATTATGTCTCACATACTTTGGACATGTAATCAGGAAAGTGCAGTTGTGGAGAAGGACTTCATGTTTGGCAAAGCAGAGAGTCAGCAAAAAAGAAGAAGACACTCAATGAGATGGACTGAGAAAGTGGCTGCAACAATATGTTCAAGTATAGCAGTGATTGTGAGGATGACACAGGACTGTGAAGTTTCATTGTGTTATACACAGGGTCACTGTGAGTTGCAACTGACTTGACAGAGCCTAATGACAACGAATCTAATCCAGCTTCTGTGTCTACTGTTAGTTTACAGGAAATACAAATGGGAAATGAACATGTTAAATAATATTGGTGCGATGTTAGCTACCAAAATCCTGACTATAGAATATTTTATGGGATAAATTATATACAGACACACACATACGTGAATATGTGTGTGTCTATGAAATAATCAGAGGGAATTGAACAATACATTGATATTTAATGCATTAAAATTAATTGGCAATTTTTTCAGGTATGATAGTGTAATTATGTTTGATTTTAGTTTTTATTTTTTACAGTTCTTTTAGAAAAAATGAAACAAATCTACTGCCATCAAGTTGATTGTGACTCATAACAACCCTATAGGACAGAGTAGAATTACTCCACAGAGTTTTTAAGAAGCACGTTGCAGATTTGAACTGCTGACTTTTTGGTTAGCAGATGTAGCACATAACCACTATGCCACCAGTGTTTCTTCTTTTGTTTTAGAGGTATATTTTTCTAAAAGAATTTATGGATGGAAATAATATGATTTTGCAATTTGTTTTAGCACAATCCAGAAAAGGTGAGGCATTTATTTCTGTTATTATTTTTTATTGTATTTTAGATGAAGGTTTACAGGGCAAACTGATTTCTCATTAAACAACACACAGGTATACTGTTTTGTGATGCTGGTTGCCAACCCTACCACACGTCCACACTCTCCCCTCTAGACCTGGTTCTTCTTACCAGCTTTTCTATCCCCTCCTGCCTTCTTGTCCTTGCCCCTGGGTTGGTTTGCCCACTAAGTGTCATTTTATTTTATGGGCCTGTCTAAGCTTTGGTTGAAGGGTAAACCTGAGGAGTGATCTGCTTACTGGGATATAAGGATGCCTAGGAGCCATATTCCCAGAATGCCTCCTGTGTCTTTCAGACCAGTAAGCCTGATCCTTCTTTTTTAACTAATGGGTTAGAATTTTATTCTACTTTTCTCTCGAGCTTTTTCTAGGACCCTCTATCATGATGCCTGTCAGAGCAGTCAGTGGTGGCAGCCAGGCACCACTAGTTGCGCTAGTCTTAGCCAGGTGGAAGCTCTGGTAGTCAGCATCCCCTGGTGCTTTGGACTGACCTTTCCCTTGTGTCTCTGGTTTCTTTGTTCTCCCTTGCTCCAGGTGAGGTGAGACCAGTGGAGTAGCTTAGATGGCTGCGTATGAGCTTTTAAGATGGCCAGACATTACTTAGGAGGTAGGATATTTCTGGAACCGTAGATAAATTGAAGCCAGAAACTTGTTGATAGTTTCTTAGGCTGCAGCAGGGTACATGGATGCACAGTTCTAATTTTGTATATGTTTTAAAGTTTTTTTATAATAAAATGGTTTTTTTTATCTTTAGTAAAGTACTAAAATGGTGGTCATATATTTGAAATTCACCTTTAGCCTCAAAACAGCTGTTACATTTTCTACAAGTCTTCCTAAATCTGCTGTGTATTTCTAAAATTGGGTTGTCATGCATTGAATCTTGTAATGCCTTTCTTAACAGTTTTTTTTCCTTGTTAATGTCCACAACATTCTTCCGAAGCTTATGAAGTTTCATCTATGAGTCAAAAATGATAGTTGGTTCTCATATTTGTGGAACATCTACTTGGTATAATCTGGAATAAAAGCCAGGTCTCCAGTCTCTTCTATTCCCTGGTTTAGACTACTCCTGTATTGTTAGCCAGATGATTCACGTAAACATCCAAATCCTTTAGGCTTCTGGCATAACTCATGAAATGAGAATTTGTTCTTGAGGATAACATCTGCTAGAGATGCTTTGTGTGACATCTGACAGCAGCAAGATATTTTAAATGCCTAACAACTCCCATGGGGATGTAACTAAGCATAACACTAGAATTATCAACACTGGATTGACTCATACCCTGTTAGTTTCATTGTGATTTTTTTTTCAAACAGAGAAGTGTTGAATAGTGAAAGGAAGCAGGGATTTAAAATTTACTTATTTATTAATCAAAATTTATTTGTAACTATTGAAGAAGAAGCACGTCCTCTTAACTGAGATTCCTGTACTGCTAGATATCCTTGGGTGTATGTTATCACATCATGAGGAGTTCCCCGGCAGTGCCAATGGTTTTTGTCACCCAAAAGCTGGGTGGTTAGAACCCACACTGATGCACCATGGAAGATAGGCCTGGCAATCTGTTGCTGAAAGGTCTCAGCCTTGAAAACTCTATGGAGCCCAGCTGTACTCTGCACACATGGAGTCTCCATGAATCAGAACTGACTCAACAGCAGATCAAGTTACCGTAATGGAAAAGACCACCTGAGAGTAAAGCCAGCGCAGAAGAACACAGAGCTGAGAAGCAGGTCTTGAGAAGTGAGACCTCACGTCAACATCATTTCATTGTTTGTTGCAGGAACTCTTTCTCTTTCTCCCATTTCTAAGATGATGCCAACCTCCATTGCTCCTACCATGGCAGGCTATTGAGGCACGTGGATACATACTACGTGGATACTTACTTCGTTGATCAAGAAAGAGAGCTACAGTCCAGAAACTTTCCAAGCTCTATAAATTCAAACACTGATATTTTTGTTTTGGGGTAAATACAGACAATAGAATGCTATTAGTTCAAATTATATTGTTTTGATTTGTTGAACTATATTTCAGTACTTCACCGTTAGTCTACCGAAGGTTATTGTTAGAAATAGCATCCATGGAACATGTTGCAGTTATCAAATGGATATCACCAAAGATGTATTCTCCATATCACACAGTGTCCTTTTAATGAGAATCCATGAGAGATATTTCTTTCAAATCTCAGTACCTGGAATAAATGTACTTTTTTTCGAGACAATTGAGTAGGAATTGTGTCAATTTACTAAGATAGTCTTAAGTTTGTGACTCACTTCTATTAAGAGTGTAGAATCCTGTGGCATATATTTTGAGAAATAACCTTCAGCCAACTTTTCTCCCCAACCATCATTTTTCTTTCATTCCAGTTTTCTAACTAATTTTAATTGATTACGTGGCATTGTGAGACGGTAGGTAAATATCTACATTAGGCCTCATTGTTGACAAGTTGACTGTGGAATGTTAGCTAAGAAAAGAGAAAGGGACAGTTGAAGGGAAGTGAGATGGCACTAGAAACAGAACTTTTCCTATTTTATAGCTTAACTTGGGTCCTTGCCTGGGTTGCCACCAGGTGTCTGTTTTGGTCCAGGGGAAGCCAGGCACATGCTGGATTGCACTGTTTCTGTGCATTTGACGAATTCCGATGAGGTCCTGTCTCTTTGGGGACATAAACCCTGGAGTTGAGTGTACCCTCAGGATTTACGCTTCCCTGACTCTGGGGTTCTCTTTAGGGCTTTACCAGATGGAAAACTAGCACTGCAGAGCCAGTGAGGTGGTGAGCTAGCAGGCTCCATTGACAGATGGAGGACCTCAAGTGTGAACAAAAACAGACTCAGTATGAAAGAAGAAAAAAAAAATGGAGTCCGATCTATGTAAGCAAACACCCATATCAAACCAGTCATCCAAAGGAATTGACGTGATGGGTACCTCAGTGACTCTACCTTATAGTAATCTCTCCAGGGTTTGTGAACTGTTTTGAATAGAAAATACTTGACTGAGAAAGAATGATGATTTTCTCCTTGTAAACCTAATGTAGTGTGAAGAGTTTCATTTTGTTGCTGTTGTTAACAGAATGGTTATTGACAGTTTGGGGAAAACAGATCTCTGGGCTAACAATTTCACCATACATTGTTTTGAAAACTTCAGGTATGTCTTAACTCCCATGGATACTTTATCAGAATGTAAACAAATAATTGTGTAGGAGTTGGATCAGATAGATAGATAATTATTCCTTTATCTAGGAATAGAACTAAAGTTATAAAGTGTTTATCCCAGGTAAGAGTAATCTCTAGTTTGATTTCTCTACAACATTTCTAATGATTTAAATTTTTCCTACTTTCAGAAATGCTCATGTTGATTGTTTTTTAAAAGATACTTCCCATACTTAGCTTAATTCTTCTTGTTAGCAACTTATTATAGTTTTAAAACACAATGTAATTATAAAAATCACATAAATACATCTTTCCATGGTTGATATCCTGTGTTTGTTCTATCCAGTGCAAGAAGAAACTGTTAAAATTATGGTTACATATTTTAACATTTAGTTACTGGGCCTCTATTTGCCTCTCAGCTCAGAAAGAAGCCCAGATATACATATTGCGTTCCACAGACCACAATTTCACATTCTCTTGAGAGTTTAAGTGTCTTGGAAAACTTGCATCAAATCATTTACTGAGAGATATTTATTGTGGGCAATCCAGCCTTGGAATGTAAATAAGTTTCTGATAAAAATCATGAATCTCCACCTAACTTTAAAAGGATCTCTAACTTCAAACTGAAATCATTAACAATATGAATTTTAGGGGAAAGCACTGGATTTTTTTCATTAGGTTCAGAATGATCTAAATTTCATTTTCAAATTCTGAAGAAATTATACATCAGTTTGAGAGGTAACATTTATTTGAATATTTAAAATTTTGAAGAGAATGTTATAATTTATTTAAAATCTTAATTGTATCACTGCTGGCAATAGCACTAGTGGGACTTCGATAGGTTAGAATTCTTTTGTAAAAATGAAATTAAAAGTATTCCAAGTTAATTTTCCTATCCTAGTTACCCTATATTTCCTTCCTGTAGTTGAGAACACAGAATCTGTGCAGCAGAGTTATAAAAGGTACTACGAACAGAGTGATCTCTGAGGTGACAGAGCAGCTTAACAATCACGGGGCCCTGTTGTGTGAGTGCCAACACTGTACTGGTCATAATGGTACACAGCCCGTGCCATCTGCCTGCTAAACCAACTCAGTGTGCTAAGTATTATCGACAAGGAGATGGGCAAACTGCCTCCTTTTAGGGGAGCTGGCTGACCCTTCCTCAGAATCTGGCAAATCTTCAAAGGTCTTTTCTTCTGTGTAAAACACCATCAACCTGCCCACCTCAGTATTTCTTCTTTTTCAGACTACATTCTTTAGAAAAGGAATGACTATTAACATATTCTAGTGACCTAAAATGATGAGACTTAGGTGCTTCAATTAGGGACATGTGATCAGAAGTAGAGGCCTGATGGTCCTAGTGATTATTGTCAAATTACAAGGATGGTGAGCTAAGCAGTAGATGGAAAGCAGTCACACCCAGCTCCTTACCCACATAGCAAGAGGTATGTGGAATTAGGTTTCTGGGCACAGCCAGTTTTAAGTGGTCAGAAAACAGACTTGGAATTTCAGTCCTTCAGAGAGTGCACGCACGTGTATTTATTTGAGTGTGTGTCTATTCCCTTGTACCTATTTGCTCTTTTCTTGACATTAACCTGTAATTCTCTTTTCTTTTTTTCTTCTAAATAGCTTTGTGGGAAACCCTAGTGGTGTAGTGGGTTAAGTGCTACCACTGCTAACCACAAGGTTGGCAGTTTAAATCCACCAGGCTCTCCTTGAATACTCCGGGGGTCAGTTCTGCTCTGGCCACTAGTGTCACCATGAATTGCATCCGACTCAACGGCACTTGACTTGGCTTATTGAGGTATAATTTGTATGCCCCCAAATTTATCTATTTTGAGAGTAAAATTTAATTATTAGAACGAATTACCTATTATCTTTCACTTAAGTATGCAATACTCTTCATTTTTGCAATGTTTGTTGCTATTTTAATTTGGATTGTGTTAGTCTGATTTCTGTTTTCTAGATAAACTATTTATAATTACTGAGGCAGTTTTATAATCATCAGGGATTAGTAAAAACATAAATTTAGATCTAAGCATTGTAGAAAAGCTGATGCAAGAATATGATCTTCAAAACTTTACTTCCAAACTTTGTGTGCAGGTCTATTTTCCTTGATGAAAAAATATGTACTTTTTTTTGTCCTATAATTTGTATTATTCATTACATGCCCTCTTTCCTCAGATCAGCAAATCAATTCATTATATTTGAGGCTATATCACCAATTTAATGTTGGTTTGGGTTTTGTATTTTAAAAATGTCTTTTTAGAAAGTTCTGCAGGATTCTGGTTTATGAAGTCTGTATCCCAGGCAACTTCAAAGCTTTCGAAGGAGTATGCCAAATAGACAGCTGCTGTAGCTACTACCGGAGAACAAATCTTTTTCACCTTGGCATCTGGGTTTTCTGTTTGCTGGCTACAGGAAGCAAAATTTCAGCACGGTCTTTAGCTATCCAATAAATGAAACTGGATAAGGCCATTGCGAATACTGGTGAAGAGTAGTTGCTTGTTAAATGTCATAAGGGCCATTTTTGGCTGTTAAAATTAATTTTTTGAGTTCAAACAACATGATAATTCATGTGATTTTGATTTTCTGTGAATCTTTGAAAACTCTGATGCAATTTTACTCTATGTATACAGTATTTCTGTGAGTCAGAATTGACTCAATGACAGCTAACAGCAACAGCAAACTTCTGATGGGAGGGTAGGCTACAATTTAAAACTTATTATAATTTAAAAGTTAAAATAAATTGTGAAATGAAGTTCCAAAGTACAATTTAGATGGCTATGCATTAAATGAAACTATCTTATGAAAATTAGGTACATGGAAGGGTATCTCAGAACTTGAGCAGACTATGAAGATATTTATTTCCATGGTAATGGCCATCAAAGAGCATTCACTGAAAAGGAGATTGTTAACAACTGGGTGAACAATATGATTTATTCTTATTGATCACTCATCTTCTTTCACCAGGCAGCCCGTCTGTGAACAAAGGGTCATGATGACAGAGATGAAAACTGCGTGACCTCGACATCATGGTGTCCTTTCACTAAGGCTGACCTGGCTAATACCACTGGAAGTGTACAACTGGCAAACATCAGAGACCAGTATGGAACCACTTCCCAGGATTACCATTTAGAATGGGGAAGGCAAACTGATCACTTTGGATATTTTTCATCATCAAGGTGGCAGTTCTTACTCTGGAATATGAAACGTGTGTCAGAGTGCATTAAAACTATTGCCTATATAATAGTTAAAGCATTCATATCATAAGAGCTACTAGGCTGGGGTTACAATGATGTGTGTAAAGGTTTCTAGGTAGAAAGAGAGCCGCTCAGGGTTCCTTTAAGCCACTCCTGATTACAGACAAGAATTGAGCTGTCAACAGTTTAAGAAGTCCCACTGGTCATTGAACCTACTCAGTGGTAGAAGTCTTGTATTCAAGAAACCAACATCAGGGAACAAATCCTTCTTTAGGTTAGCCAATTCCTTTTGCCTTGTCATATATTTGTTAGTTTGCCATGCTGTGGTGACTTGCACATTTCTGTGATAGTGGAAGCTCTACAACTGGTATTTCAAATGCCAGCAGGGTCACTAGGGTAGATGGGTTTCAGTGGGGCTTCCCAACTAATACAGACTAGGAAGAAGGACCTGACAGTCTAATACTGAAAAAATTGACCAGTGAAACCTATGAACAACAGCGATTGTTTGATCTAGTGCCCCTCAGGTTGTAAGGAACTCAAGATTCCATGGGGAAGAGTTGCCTCTACAAAGTAGAGTCACCACTGATGATATGAATGGAGTAAAGCTTCTGAGACTTTCCTTTGCTGGTGTGGCATGAGTCAGACTGAGAAGAACCAGCTGCAAATGAAGAATCATCACTACTGACATCAGATAGATCTTGACTAAAAGCACGAATATCAGGAAGATGTTTACCTGTGTTTTATTGACTGTGCAAAGGCATTTGCTGTGGGGATCAAAGCAAGGTATGGATAACACTGAAGAGAATGAAAATTTCAGAATATTTAAGTGTACTCATTCAAAACCTGTACACAGAGCAAGGGGCAGTTGCTCAAACAGAACAAAGGGATACTGCATGATTTAAAATCAGGAATGGTGTGTGTCAGGATTATATTGTTTGTCTATATTTATTCAACCTGGATGGTGAGTAAATCTGAGAAGCTGAACTCTATGAAGAAGAATGGGGTATCAGGACTGCAGGAAGATTCATTAACAGCATGTGATATGCAGATGACACAACTGTCTTGCAGAAGGTGAAGAGGATTTGAAGCACTTATTGATGAAGATCAAAGACCACAGTCTTCAGTGTGGTTTACACCTCAACATAAAGAAGACACATCCTCACAACTGGACCAACAAGAAAAATCATGATAAATGGAGAAAGGATTGAAGTTCTTAAGGATTTAATTTTACTTGGAACCACAACATACCATACTCATGGATAGGAAAACTCAAGATTGTGAAAATATCAATTCTACCTGAAGTAATCAATAGATATAATGGAATCCTGATGCAAATATATAGCTTTTTTTTTAATTAAATGAAAAAATGAATCACCAACTTTATATGGAAAGAAGTCCTAGACAAGCAAAAATTACTGAAGAAAAAGAAGAAAGTAGGAAATCTCACACTACTTGATCTCAGAACCTAATATACAGCCACAGTAGTCAAAAGAGGTTGGATCAATGGACCAGAATCAGGAGTCCAGATGTATATCCATCCACCTGTGGTTAACTGATCTTTGACAGTGGACAAAAGTCCATTAAATAAAGAGAGAAAAAAAAATCTTTTTAACAAATAGTGCTGGCAAAACTAGATGTCCATCTTTATATAAAAAAAAATGAAACAGGACCCATAGCTCACATCATACACAAAAACTAACTCAAAATAGATGAAAGACCTAAATATAAAACCTAAAACAACAAAGATCATGGAAGAAAAAATAAAGACAATGCTAGCCAAAAGTTGACAGCTCATATCCACCAGGTGCTCCTTGGAAACTCTGTGGGGCAGTTCTACTCTGTTTTCTAGGGTTACTGTAAGTCAGAATTGACTCGGCAGCAGTGAGTGAGGGCCCCTGATATACGGCACACGGAGAATAGAAACCCTAACTGACAGTGCATGAACACCAGAAGATAAATTAGACAGCTGGTAGCTCTGAAAAAGCAGACACAACCTGCTCAATACTTCACCACAAAAGTAAAAAGAGAACTTACAACTGAGAAAATTACCTCTAAAGTCTAAAGAATCATTCAATGCCTCAGCAACAAAAAAGAAAAATAATTCAATTGATAAATGGCCGAAAGATGTGAGCAGACACTTCATCAAAGACGTTCAGGGAGCTAACAGACACATGAGGAATTGCTCATTATCATTAGCCACCAGAGAAACACAAATCAAAATTATTATGAGATACCATCTCACCTGACATTATTGGCACCAATCAAAAAAGCAGAAAATAAAAAAATGTTGGCGAGGTTGTGAGGAGACAGGAACTCCTATACACTGCTCGACAGAACGTAAAATGGTATGGTCACTATGGAAAATGATATGGCTTCTCCTTAAAAATCTAGAACTAGAAATACCACGTGATGTGGCAATCCCACTCCTAGGAATGTATCCTAGAGAAATAAGACCCATCACATGAATAGATGATGCACACTCATGTTCATCAGAGAATTATTCACAATAGAAAAATGAAGGTTACAATCTATGTGCTCATCAATGGACGGGTGATCAAATTATGTAACATACATACAATAGAATGCATTCTGTGAAAATAAGAAGATGATGAATCCAGGAAACATCTCACAACATAGAGGAGCCTGGCGGGCATTACACTGTGTGAAACAAGTCAGTCACAAAAAAAGACAAATATTGCATGAGACACTGTTATAAAAACTCATGAGAAACTTTATATACATTAAAAACAAAAACAACAACAAAAAAAAAAACCCAAAACTTTGATGGCTATTTGAGAGGAGAGAACTGGGAAGGAAAATCATTAACCAGATAGTACACAAGTTTCAACTCTGGGGAAAGGAAGACAACATACAATATAGGGAAAGTCAGCACAACATGACCAATGCAAAAATACAAAGCTTTCCAGACACATCCAAACACCTAAAGGGACTGAATGACTGTGCTGAGGGCTGGGGAGCATGGTATCTAGGGACATCTAGGTCAGCTGGCATAACATGATTCATGAAGAAAATGTTCTGCATTCTACTTTGGTGAGCAGCATTTGGAGTCCTACAAGCTTGTCAGCAGCCACCTGGGATACATCTATTGGTTCCATCAGGTTCAGAGCAAAGGAGAGTGAAGAAAGCAAAAGACACAAGGAAAATATTAGTTCAAAGAACCAACAGGTCATGTGGATCACAGCCTCTGACAGTCTGAGTCCAGAAGAACCGGACAGTGCCCTACTACCACCGTGGACCACTCTGATGGGGATCACAATAGAGTTCCTAATAGAGCAGGAGCAAAAATATAGAAAAAAATTCAAATTCTGCACTGCCCACCCCCGAAAGACTAGCCTGACTAACTGGGCTACTTGCAATAATACCAGGCAGTAAGGTGGCTATATATGTTTGCTGAATGAATGGAAAATAGATTTCCTAACTTTTTGTTTAGTGCTTTGTCTATCATGTTTTGCTTTTATTATTTACCTATTGTCTGCTCCTAGTAAAACAGCATTTGATGCACTAAGATTATGATAATTGTTAATGTTCCTGTCCCTATGATGTATTTCCAAGATAAATTTTTAAAAATAATGCCATCACTCCATCTAAACCTTTATTATAGTGCTTGCAAAGGGACAGTTGAATAGTTTATATAATAGAACTCTTCCAAGTATTAATTTAAAGGAATCTTTTCAAATAATATTAATATTTAAACCAAAAGGACACAAAAAAAGTAAAAAAATGTTAGTGCCTTCAGGAAAAAAAGAGCAGCTCCATTTGTGAAAAGTAACTAATAATTAAATCCTTAAAACAAACTTATTTAGCACACATTGAAATGTGATTAAAATGATGAAAAAATATGATTATAGAAATCAATTAAACTTGTGTATTTCCTTTCCTAAGGAAACTTGTAATAATATGCTAATAATCACAGCATATGCCAAGTGGTGAGCTAAACACTTAACATGAATTATTTCATTCAGTTAATTAGTATACTTGTGTAAAGAATGCAAAAAGGCCTTGGATGTGACTAAACCCACTAATCATTGGTTTATAAATTCATTACAGAGATTCACTTAGAATTCAAATTCCTTTGATGTACATGTTTATTTTTTCTAGTCTGTCAGAATCACCCTTTCTCAAGACAGGTGGCGCAGTGTGCCCTGTGTGAGTGACTGGGACCCAGTCTAGTTTCTTGAGGTGGAGAGAAAGGCAAAAAGACTCCCACTGAAGACTCACGAGCTCCAGAGGTCCAGAGCTGTAAGTCAAATCAGTGAGTATGACGGGGTTCAAACACCAACTCCGATAGTGTAGGGGTAAGAGATCTGAGGCTAGTGTTCTAAATTCAGGCATACAGAGGTGAACATGACTTAGAAAGCAGTGAAAAACAGGTTATGAAAAAGGTCAAAGAAGGAGGGGGTTAGGGTTAAATAAAAAAGTACACACGCTAGAAGAATTAACTGAAGAAGTGCGAGCAACATTTCAGAGAGACCCATTAGGGGGCTTTTGAAGTAAGCAAGGAAACCCTGGTGGTATAATGGTGAAGAGCTATAGCTCCTAACCAAAAAAGGTGAGCGCTCTGAATCCAGTATGCACTCCTTAGAAACCCTCTGGGGCAGTTCTACTCTGTCCAACAGGGTCACTATGAGTCAGCATTGACTTGATGGCAGAGGATGTTGTTCTATGTTTTTTGACGTAATCAAAGTCAGAGACGACGAGGAGGAGGATGAGGGCAGTAACAGTGTAAGTGATGAGAAGTCAGACTTGAGATGTATTTTGAAGTTAATGTCAACAGGCTTTCTACCTGATCACAACGTGGAGTGTGGTGAGAATAAGAGAAGGGTCTAACACAACGCCATGGTTTTGAATTTGAATGGCAATATACAGCAGGGATAAAATTTACTAAGATGGTAAAGAGAGGAGGTGAGATAGTAATCATTTTTCCAGGGGAGTGGGGTGGGGTAGGGTGGGAATCAAGAGTTCCAGTTTGGAAGTGGCACAAATGGCTTGTCCTCATCTACTAGTCCAGAGGTTGGAGATCTGAACTCACCCAGTGGCACCACAGAAGAAAGGCCTGGTGATCTGCTTTTGTAAAGATTGTTGCCAGGAAAATCCAAAGGAACTGTTCTACCCTGTAACACCTGTGAATGCCATAAATACGAACTGACTCAATGAAAATGGGTTTTGTTTTTTTGTTGTTTTTTGGTAAATTCTCATTGATCCTAAAATAATGCTATGTATTTCACTCATAAATCAACTGACTTAATAAATATTTATTGAACACTTAATACATTTCTGGCTTTGTGCTTGACTCTGGAGATACAAAGAGGCTTATTACCTGATCTCTGAACTCAAGCAGCACTCTCTCAAGACTGAGACCAAAATGTAGACAAGCATTTACGATATGGTAAGTGTTTTCTTCCTAGTGCTCTTCCTTGTCATTCAGACCTTTTACTGTTAATGCTCACTTTTAGACAGTGCTAAGGATAGCTTATAACAAAAAGTAACAACTACAGTAGAAAACCAATATATCTTTATTGGCTGTGAGGACACAAAAGGAACCGAGGAAACTGTCGACAGCATTCACGATAGGTATGGAAATGTTTTGTTCTTCTTTATGGATTATGACAAGCGATAAGAGACCCCTTTTTGATGGACAGGAAGAAGACAGATAAACAGACGTGTTTCTCTCTTGAAAAATGTCTGTACAATCTAAAACAATTATTCTTGTTGAAGTGAGTCATTTCTAATGGTGCTACGTGGCATGGGCTATTCGTCAAAACCCACCAATCCATCACACAGGATGACCGGATACACTGTTTCGCAGACTGCTGCTTCTGCCGTGTGTCTAGATGCCTGTGAATCTGTGTGAGGCTGAGCAAGCCCAGAAAAGTTATTTATGTTTGACTTAAAAGATGGAATGTGAAGCTACTCATATTCAGTGCTATTGATTCTAATGAAGGTGTCAAGAGAAAACTGCGTCCTCTGTTGACAAAAAGCTTTTCTGTTTTAACAAATAAAAGTCTGACAGTGTGGTCCTCCCCCCAAACTACCAAGTCTAGGCATGATGGAGCATCCTTATCAGCATATTCACATTCTCTAATATCTTTCATTAAAAAAAATTAAACCATCAATGTAGTTGTTACTTTTTTGTTATAAGCTATCCTCAGCACTAAGAGTAAAGATTAAATTAAAAGGTCTAAATGACAAGAAGCGTTAGGAAGAAAACACCATATTGTCTTGGCTCTTAAACAGAGCTACTCAAGTTGAAAGATCAAGTGATGTGCATCTCATCTCTCCTGAGCCCAGCACAAGGACAGAAATGTGTTCAATAAATATTTGTTATGTTAGTTCATTTATGAGTGAAATACACAGCATTATTTTAGGAGTAGCGAAAATTCACCAAAACCCAGCAGTATTGACCGCCTTCTTAGAAGAAACAGAACAGAACAAGAAAGCATATAGCTCCAAATAACACAGGTCACTGTGTTCGGTGTCGTTGGGTCGGTTCTAACTCGCGATGACCCCAAGCACAACAGAACGACACAGTGACCTTGTATTCAACAAAACAAAACATTGCCTGGGCCTTTACCGTCCTCACAGTCATTGTTACGCTCGAACCTGTTGTTGCAGCCACTGTGTCCGTCTGGTGGAGGGTCTTCCTCTTTTTTGCTGATGCTCTACTTTACCAAGCATGATGTCCTTCTCCAGGGACCAGTCCCTCTTGATAACCAAAATGTCCAAAATACGTGAGACAAAGTCTCCCCGTCTTACTTCTAAGGAGCATTTGGACTGTACTTCTTTCAAAACCGATTTTCTTGTTTTCTGGAAGTCCGTGGTGCCTATATTGAGTGTTCTTTGCCTGTACCATACAAGTAATTCAAAGCCATCAGTTCTGTGATCTTCTCCATTAACTGCTCAGCTTTTGCATGCATATATAATAATTGAAAATATGATGACTTGGGTGAAGTGTACCTTAGTCCTCAAACTGAATTCTTTATTTTATTTTTATTTTTATTTTTAACACTTTAAGCAGTCTTTTATAGTAGACTTACCCAGCAATTTTTCTTTTGGTTTCTTGACTACTGCTTCTGTGGCCCTTGAATGTGGATCCAAGTAAAATGAAATCTGACACAACTTCAGTATTTTCTCCAATTATTGATCTTTATTCACACCATTTTATTTTTGATAACTTCCAATTTCCCTAGGTTTGTATTTCATATGTTCCGTGTTTTGATAGTTAAAGGATGGTTGCAGCTATTTCTTCTCATTTTGAGTCATGCCATATCAGCAAATGAAGGTTCTAAACGCTTCCCTCCATCGTAATTAAGGTTGACCCCACTTTGAGGAGCCAGCTTTTCCACAGTCATCATTTGCGTGCCTTCCAGCCTGAGGTGCTCATGTCCCAGCACTGTACCAGATAATGTTTTCCTGCTAGTCATAAGGTTTACACTGGTCTGTTGTATTAGAAGTAGACTGCCCAGGCCTTCTTCCTAGTCTGTGTTAGTCTGGGAGTTTTGCTGAATCCTGTCCACCACTGAAGACACTGTTGGTGTCTGAAATGCCAGTGGCATAGCCTCCAACATCAAAGCAACATGCAAGTCACCACAGTATGACAAACTGACAGATGAGTCGTCGAACCACATACATCCTATTTTTTAGTCAAAATCTATTGATGACCAATTGATAGATACAGCACTTACTAGATGACAGACAATGTAATTGATTTATGAATATTAACTTGTTTATTTTCATAAGCTGGTGTTGTTACCATCTTACATATGAGGAAACTGAGGCATGGAAGAGTTTAGGAAAGTCACACAGCTAACAAAGGACAGAGCTGAAATTCAAACCCAGGCTGTCCAATTCCACAGTTTTGGCTTTAAGAGTTACTGCCTGATGCTTGACAGTTGAATCAATGTAAAATGTGTTTTCAAATTGTTTACTGCTGACCAGGAGCAAACTATATTTGAATGATTCACTTGGAATTGCTTTGAAATGTGAGAGATTCAAATTTAGGGACAACAAAACTCATAGTCACTATTTATCGTATATTTACTATTGCCACGTATCATGTTAGAACATAAAGAAAAGAAGTGGTCAGTGTGAATTAAAAGTTAAAAGATTCATTCTGAGTATTCTAAGTACATGAATAATTCATTGTTTTTGTCTTCTTAAGGAAATTTATTATAAACAGGAACCAATGGTTTTGGGCTCCAACTTCTCTTACTTGCCTATAGTTCTAATAATATATGACAAAAAAAAAAAAAAAAAAAGGAAAAAAACTGTTATAAGAAAGCAGTAACTAACCTTTGACTTACTTCTTATTGATGCATTTGAATTTTGGTGTTGGAGAAGCACGAACAGATCTGTCTTGGAAGCAGTACAGCAACATGCACTTCCTGGAAACAAGGATGGGGAGACTTTGTCTCATGTACTTTGGCCATGTTATCATGAGGGACTGGTCCCTGGAGGACATCGTGCTAGGTAAAGTGGAGGGCCAGTGGAAAAGAGGAAGACCCTCAACAAGATGGACTGATACAGTGGCTGCAGCAATGGCCTCCAACACAGCAGTGTCATGAGGATGGTGCACAACCAGGCAGTGTTTTGTTCTGTTGTGCTGAGGGTCCCAAGGAATTAGAGGCTACTTGAAGGCCACTAACAACAAGCTATCTTAGTCAGCTATCATGCTAAGCACTTCACATGTTCTAGCCAAACCTTACAATAACCCTATCAGTTAGATACAATTATTATTTTATTGATTAAGAAACTGAGGACTAGAGAATATATCATTTGCTCACACCAAAACATGTCAAGAAATCTGAAGGACTGCTATCTGGCCACTGACTGGAAGAGATCTGTATTTATGCCTATTCCAAAGAAAGGTAGTCCAACCAAATGGGAAATTACTGAACAGTACTATTAATATCACATGCAAGTAAAATTTTTCTCAAGATCATTCACAAGTGACTGACTACAACAGTATGTTGACAAGGAACTGCTAGAAATCCAACCTGGATTCAGAAAAGGACTTGGAACCGGGGATATCATTGCAGATGTCAGATGGATCCTGGCTGAAAGCAGAGCATTACAGAAAGACATTTACCTGTGTTTCATTGACTATGCAAAGACTTTTAACTATGTGGATCATAGTAAATTATGGCTGATACTATGGAGAGCGGGAATTCCAGAACATTTAATTGTGCTCTTAAGGAATTCGTATACGTATCAAGAGGCAGCTGTGTGGACAAAACAAGGGGACACTGCATGGTTTAAACTTAAGAATTGTTGCATCCTTTCACCATACATTTTCAACCTGTATGCCAAGCAAGTAATCTAAGAAGCTGGATTATACAAGGAAGAAAGAGGCATCAGGATTGGAGGAAGACTCATTAACAACCTGCTTTGCACAGAGGACACCACCTTACTTGTTGGAAGTGAAGAAGACTTGATACACTTATTGACGAATATCGAGGATGACAGCTTTCTGTATAGATTGCATCTCAACATCGAGGAAACAAAAATCCTCACAACTGGACCAGTAAGCAACATTGTCATAAGTGGAGAAAAGGATTGAGGGTGTCAAGGATTTCATTTTTCTTGGGCCAACAATCAACCCCCACGAATGCAGCAGTCAAGAAATAAGAAGATACATCACATTGGGAAAATCTGCATAGAATCTCTCTAAACTATTGAAAAGTAAAGATGTCACATTGAAGACTAAGCAAACCCTGGTGGCATAGTGGGTTAAGTGCTATGTCTGCTAACCAAGAGGTTGGCAGTTCAAATCCATCATGTGCTCTTTGGAAACTCTATGAGATAGTTCTAATCTGTCATAGAGGGTCACTGTGAGTAGAAATCTACTCAACAGCAGTTGCTTAGTGGGTTGAAGACTGAAGTGCCCCTGACCCAAGCTGCAGTATGTTCAATCACACCATACACGTGTGAAAGCTGGACAA
This sequence comes from Heterohyrax brucei, assembly GCA_028571685.1. Classification (NCBI taxonomy): domain Eukaryota; kingdom Metazoa; phylum Chordata; class Mammalia; order Hyracoidea; family Procaviidae; genus Heterohyrax; species Heterohyrax brucei. Next base: position 111,764,128 of record CM053143.1, on the reverse strand, counting down.
TGAACAAAGAAGACAGAATAATTGATGCCTTTGAACTGCAGTGTTGGAGAAAAATGTTGAATGTACATGGACTGCCAAAAGAACTGCACTGGAAAAGGTGCACCTAGAGTGCTCTTTGGAAGCAAAGATGGCAAGACTTGGACACGTTGTCAGGAAGGATCAGTCCCTGAAGAAGGACATGGTGCTTGGTAGAGTGGATGGTCAGCAAAAATGAGGAAGATCCTCAACGAGATGGATTGACACAGTGGCCACAGCAATGGGCTTAAGTATAAAAACGATGGTGGACATGGTGCAAGACCAGGCAGTGTTTCGTTCTGTTGTGCATAGGGTCAATATGACTCAGCACTGACTCGACAGACACCTAACAACAATAACACACCACACACACACACACACACACACACACACACACACACACAAATTCAGTGGTATAGGTCAGAGTATAATTGCCCCATAGAGTTTCCAAGGAACACCTGGAGATTTTGAACTGCTGAACTTTTGGTTAGCAGGTGTAGCACTTGACTACTGTGCCACCAGGGTTTCCTATCACTTGCCCAAGCTTACTCAAATAGTAAGTGGCAGAGTTAAAGTGTTAACTACAGTCTCCGTGCCTCTGGAGTTCATTAAGTATGTTCATGATAAATTATAATAACTACTGTGATTATAATTGTTTGGAAAGCGTTTCCAAATTCTTTATCACATTTGATCTTAACAGCAATACTGTGAAATAAGCAAGTCAGATAAAAGAGCTTAAGCTGAGAAAAGCTTTTTTTTACTACAAAAAAGATTGTAGCGAAGTAAATACTACTGCTCACCATAAGATACTTCTAGAGAGTAAAAAGCAAGCTGTAGAATGGAATAAAATAATTTCAAAATACATATCCAGCCAAAGAAAAACCTCTTAAAAATTAGTAGAAAAATGCAGGTAGCCTATCAGGAAATACTTGAATAGGTACTTCACTAACAAAGATATTTACAGGCCAATAAATGCATGGAAAGGTGCTCAACTTGATTAACCATAAAGAAATGCAAATTAAAATCATAGGGCAATACTATTTTGACAATAACAAAAAATAAACACCATCAAAGCATTGACTAACATGTGGAGGAACCAGAAAGCTAATATACTGCTGGTGGGCAGATACATTTCAAACACTCTAGAAAGCTCTGTGGCAGTATTCATTATAGATGAACATGCATGCATACCCTATGATCCAGCAACACTACTCTTAGCAATATATTGCAACAGAAATGTATACATGTATGGACATCTAAAGATATACAACTATGCTTCACAGAAGCAATATTTGTAATACTCTAAAATAATCAAACTGCTGAAATGCTCATCAAGAGTAGAATGGAAAAATAAACATGAAATACTTAAAGAAATGATACACAGCAATAATAACGAACTATAATTATTTGAAACAACATTGAAAAATCTCCCAAAACAAGAGTGGTGTAAAATAGAAGACACAAAATAGTACATATATGGTTTCATTTATGTAAATTCCAAAAACATGGCAAAGTAATTAATTTGGATTGTTAGAAGCCAGGTGAGTGACCACACCTGATGGTAGTGATTGAAAGAAGATGGCAGATGTATGTACAACAATTTTTCGTTGATGAATATTTGTGTTGGTTTCAGTTTTTAACTGTTATGAATAGAGCTGCTCTGAACATTTTCTGTATGACTTTCGGTGGACGTGCATGTTCTGATAATATTTCTTGCCTTAAAGTCTACTTAGTTAACGTAGCTATTTGTGCTATCTTTTGATTAGTGTTTGTGGGTATATGTTTCTCATCTAAAATGATGTTATTTATTTATTTAATATTTTACTGTGCTTTACTTGAAAGGTTACAACCCAAGCCAATTTGTCATACAAAAACTTGCATACACACAGCTCTGTAACTCCAGCTGCTCTAATCACCCTGCTAACAGCGTGCTCCTTCTTTGCACCCTATAATTCCTGTGTCCATTCAACCAGCTCCTGTCCCCCTTTACCCTCTCATCTCACTTCTGGACAGGAGCTGCCCAGTTAGCCTCACGTATTTACTAAAGCCAAGAAGCACACTCTTCACCAGTAGCATTTTTTTGTCTCGTAGTTTAGTCCAATCTTTGAAGAGTTGGCTTCAGGAATGGTTTCAGCATTGAGCTAACAGAGAATCTGGGGGTCATGTCTTCTGGCGACCCTCCAGTCTGTGGGGCCATCAAGTCTTATCTTTTTAATAGTTTGAAGGCTGCACAACTGCTTTTCTGCTGCTACTTCAGGGACTCTGTTATATTCCGTGTCAGGGCAGTTATTGGCAGTGGCTAGGCACCATCTAGTTCTTCTGGTCTCTTGCTGATATTGTCTCTAGCAGGATGATGTTACCTTTATTCAGCTTGTTCCAGTAGAAATAGTGTCAGCTACAAATATAATTATACATTTTCTTGTAACCAGGTTAAAAAATTAGAAGGAACTGGTGAAATTAATTTTAACAATATACGAGGTACAACAATTAGGCCCATGAATTTAATTGTTCTAAGTGCACTGACACCAGTGCCTAGTCCACCCTTCAAAGCAATTTTGGAACTCTTTCTGGACTGGCTATTGTACGTGGTGGCATGGTGGCAAGTTCGGAAGTTGTGTTTGAGGGAATTTTTAGCCAGTGTACAAATAGCTGTATTAGAACACCCTCCCTACTCACCTGTTATGGCCCCCAATGACTTTTTTCTTTACCTGAAGATAAAGGAGATATTGAAAGGAAGACATTTTGATGAGATTCAGGACTTCAAGGGTAATATGATGACAACACTGATGGCCATTCCAGAAAGAGTTCCAAAATGACTTTGAAGCATTGAGTAGGCACTGGCATTGGTGTATACCTTCCCAAGTGGAGTACTTCAAAGGCGACAGCAATGATATTTAGAAATGAGGTATGTACAGCTTTTCTAGGATGAATCTGCAAACTTAATTGTCAAGCCTTATACTTATTTAATGAAATGTTTAAGAAATATCATTGAAACATTAATCAACATAATAATTAGAAGAGATATTTTACTTTTTTTCTGCATTAAATCTTTGAAGTCTTGTATGCTTTCCATTTATCTCAATCTCAGTTTCGATCAACCATATTTCAGTTCCTTACCAACACGTGACTACTGACTGTAATATTGGAAAGCAAAGTTCTGTTATTTTACATTCATAAATTAGGGGGAATATGCTAACATTCTGTAGGTGCTCAAACACTTGGTTTTACTTTCATTGTGCTGTGCTCACTTTTGTACTCACTTTTGGTACCATTTTCCCATTGCCAAAAATAACGTTTCTAAAATCTAACACATTCTTTCCATTCCCCCATCCCGTAACCACTAACGAACATTGGTCTGTCTACCATTATCCTCTTACAAAAGGAATTAGCAATATAGTTGTCCTTATACATTTGATTTATTTCACTTAGCCTTACATTGTCCTCTAGGTCCATCATGTTGTGTTTTGAGGACTCAGTGTTGTTTTTTATGGGTGCATAATATTACATATGTATATACCACAACTTGCTTATCCATTCATCCATTTTTGCATATATATCCCTAATTATGTTAACAAATTACCCATCTGTTCCTATATTGCTGAGTTTGTCAGGAAACTGCATTGAATTTCGTTGAATACCTTTTCTGCATCAGTGGGTATAATCATATGGTTCTTTTCCTTTGTATTGTTTATGCAGTGGGTTGCACTGAATGACTTTCTAATGTTGAACTACCCTTTCAATCCTGGTGTGAATCTCATTTGAAAATGATTATTATTATTATTTTTTTTTGATGTCACTGATGTCTGTTGGCTAGAATATTATAGAAAAACTGCCTGTTTTAGATATCAGAGTTATGCTGTCTTCATAGCAAGATTCTGGCCATTGTCTTCTCTCTTCTGTGTTTTTAAAGAGATTTAGTAGAATTAGTATTAGTTCTTTACTTAGCATTTGGTAAAATTCTTCAATGTAGTCATCCAGTCCTGGCCTTTTTTGTTGTTGGTAGTTTTCCATGACATATTCAATCTATTCTTTTATTCTTTAAGCAGTCTGTTTAACTTTCCTACCTCTATTGTGTTAGTTTAGGTAGGTAGTGTGTTTCTAGGAATTAGCTCATTTCAAACTTGTTGTAGCACAGCTTTTCATAGGAGTCTGTTATGATTTTCTTTTTTTCTGTAAGATCAGTTATAATGTCACCAATTGTATTTCTTAATTTCATTATTTCCTTTTGTGTTTTTTTTCTTTCGTCAGTCTAGCCAATGATTTGTATATTTTGTTTATCCTTTCAAAGAACCAGCTTCTAGTTTTATTGATTATTTCTATTGTTTTGCTATTTCTATCTGATTTATTTCTGCCTTGGTCTTTATTATTTTCTTGTTTTCTGGTAGCTTTTATTTTCTTTTGCTTTCTTTTTCTATTTGTTCAAGTTTTTAGTTGAAGTTAGTCATTTTGAATCTTTCTTCATTTTTAGTATGGGCATTTATAATTATGAATTCCGTACTACTTTTGTTGTGTCTCAAAGGTTTTGATATTTTGCACTTTTATTTTTGTTTGATTCAAGAAGTACTGTTATGGTCAGAGGAGACGCTTTATATGATTTCAGTCTTTTAAAATTTGTTGAGAATTATTTTTTGTCTAAGCATAGCATCTATTCTAGAAAGTGACCCATGGGCACTGGAGAAGAATGTCCATTGTTCTGATGTTGGATAGAGTATTGCACATATGTCTGTTGGGTCCAATGGGGTTATTGTTCTATTTATTTTATTTGGGGGTTAATGGGAAAACGTTCCATTCAATTTTATTGTAAATGTCCATTGGCTATGGTTTTAACATCTGTTTTGATATAGGGGTTTTGGAAGATTAAAAAACTCTTCTGCCACTATTGCTGCTATGTTTGCAGAATACATTACTATGTTTGAAATAAGCCTACAGAATATCCAAATCCTAACAATAAAAGGTAGATTGACACCTTATTAGGCCATCCTGGGTCCCTTTGTAGTATAGAATTAATGGTAAGTATAGTCTTTAGAGTCTGTTTTGGCTGAACAACCATCCCCGTAGGACTATGTGAATACCCTACAAGCTATCTTTTGTGCTGGGAAATGATATACAGAATTGTAGCCAGCAGATTCCCATTTCTGCTGAACACCCATTTAGACTAAAGTGGGGAAGCCCTTTGATCACAAAAGTTTCAAGTGGAAATAAACTCTAACAAGAAAGGGAAGATTTATTTTATCCAGAAAACTTGAGTTGAAATCCTAATGATGCTTCCTATTATCTCTTTGATTTTGCAAAAGTCACTTAAATTCAATAAACTCTTTATTTTTACAGAGAGGCTACTAATACTTTCCTTACTTGCCTAAGTCGACTGTGGAAGAAACAAAATATATCATACTTTTTGGACTTTTTTAAAAATCACTAAAATTGCTTTTATAAATTCTCTTCTAAATATTACTTCTGTGGTCTTTTAAAAGCTAATGGTACACTCTCTTTAACTCTAATATTGCCTGTTAATTTTTAGAACTGTGTCAGAAGGGCCTGAAGTAAAAGTTAAAAGCAGAGGTTAAAAATTGCATTAGTAATTATATTGACATGATTTGAAACAATGCCTTTTGAAACGAGCTAAAATGAAATGATACCATTGAGATAGCTGAGGATGCTCTAACAAATATCCCACTTAGTGTAATAAATAGCCTAATTATAATTTTTTGAGTGCAATTTTTTGTTGATGATACTGGAAAATTCTGGCTTCTTACTTTAGTCTGGCTGGAGACCCTTAGGCCAGGCAGCCATCTGCCTTTGATGCTTCACGTGTTGTTTTGGCTGGTCATGAAACCAAATAACGTCTGAAACACATTTTCTGTTTCTATTGTTTCATTAGGGAACAGTCTGCTTGCTCAAAAATTTGTGTCATACAGTAGTCACTCTTCAGGTAAACAGGCATAGAACAGATAATAAGAATCAATGGAATGGAGACACTTAGACAGTCATAACTTTCTGATAATAATTTATATGACTGAAAAAACATGCATCTGGGATGGGTATACCATACAAAACTGAACCAAACCTATCTCTATTGAGTCAATTCTGACTTATAGGACAGAGTAGAACTGCCTCATAGGTTTTTAAGGGGTGGCTACTGAATTCAAAATGTTGACCTTTTAGTTAGCTGTTAAGCTTTTAGCCACTAGGGCTCTAGAATGGTGATAAACCAAACCACTGCCATTGAGCTGAAGCTGAATCATAGTGACCCTATGGGACATAGGACAGAGTAGAACTATTCCATAGAGTTTGCAAAGATCACTGGTGAATTGAAACTGATGACATTTTTGATTAGCAGACATAGCCCTTAACCAGTATGCCAGCAGGATTTCTGGGATAGTGACAGTGGGTCTATATCCTTGACTAGAGACAAAATCCGTGTGTATGTACCAACTTTGGAATAGATAAGTATTGAGACATTGAACTTTGAAGAATATAGAGCATATGGTACCATTTCAGACGTGGAGTTGAAGCTATATTGTATAATTGTGTTCTAGACCATTTTAAGATTTATGTACATATAAGCTGAATCTACAATCTTTGGAATTAATGGTGTGGATTGAAAGTTAGTGGAGATGAAGGAGTCATGGATTTATTTTCATGCCATAAGAAATTTTATTTTGGGTGCCTGAACTGTATAGGAAAGAGGTGAGAAGTATACTTTCCAATTATGTTAGTTAGTACAAAAAAGAACTAGAATTCCTACTGAAACACATAGAAGACTAGGCATGTTAAACATGAGAAGGAAAGAAGTTCCAGATATGAGAAACAGTACAATGTGATGTTTTTAGAGTGACAGCTCTTGGCAAAGAATGAGTTCTCTTGGGATAAATGGACTTGACAAATATTGTAAACATTGCTTAATACAAGCATTATATTTAATCTCTTTTACTTTTGCCATTTCTTACCGTGAACATCGGGAAAGCCTAAATAGTCACCTTTCTAGTCTCACTTGCAGCTATGGGTAACCATGACTGAGTCAATTGTTGTTAAAGGCAGGAAGAATTTGGGAAAATTGTGAGAAATATCCTGCTGTTCAAAAAAAAGAGGCATTTCTATCTCTTATAAGTACTTTCCAATCTTGCATTCCTGTTTCTGAATGAGGCTTGCTACTATGAAGTGAGAAGCCCAAGAAAAAAATAATAATGAAACTTTTCTCCTTCAGTAGCTCAACCAATTAAAGGCACTACAAAACTATGGATTTCTATTTTATAAGAAAAAGGAACCCTATGTATTAAAGTCATGTTAGTTGGGTTTTTGTTAAGTGTAATGGAACATACCCAAACTGGTACAGCGAATGTGTTCTAAAGGGTACAAATACTAGATATCTGCAAGACTATACTAATTAAATCACATGTCAAGTATTCAATAAAGGTATATTACACTGAAAATAATTTCAGCAGTTTTGAAGGAATTGTAGGATATACATGGTGTGCAGGAACAGGTAAACATCTATTTTGGAGTCTATGCAGAAGCTAGGATATGCATGTGTGTATACTTGTATGAGATAGGAAAATTAACAAGGAGCAATGAAAGAATTGACCCAGTGTGTACTAGAGAAGATGAAGGGATGAGCCCTGGGAGGTCTTAAGTGGTAGGAACATTTGTATCTGGAGCAAGAAGGAAACACTATGGGTTTTGGGGCTATCTGAATGAAATCGTGAATTCAGAGTTTTAATGTTGTTATAATATATAGGTTACATTTTTTTGGAGGAATATCATTTAGATAAGAATTACAGCAACTCGGATCTCTTAATGATCTTTGATAAGAGTGGTGACAGTAAGATTGTAGAAGAATGGATTTGTTTGAGAAATACTACAAAAAACATTTCTTTCTTGCGTTCTCTTCCTTTGTCACACCCTCTCAGACTCCAGTTAAATGCAACTGTCTTCCTATTTCACACCTCACCTCAGAAGCCATATATCATTCTAGAAAAGCATACAGCATATCAATTGGTGCTTAACTTTAAATTCGTGACCCAAATCTGAAGTGAGCCTTTAGCACTACTTTGCAATCCTGTGCATTTCCTTAGTAAATTTATGCTCTTGTACACGACTTCGGTCTTCTCCCCTGAGTCCTTCAACAGTCCATCCACCGGCTTCAATCTCACTCCATCTTCACTGAGGGAATTAGAAGCCATCACAAGGGATGTCATGTGACCTGAGACGTCTGCATTCCGCCTGCACCTTAGCCCGTATACTCTGCCTTCCCAACAGGGAACTTTGAATGCATTGTCCCTTACTAAGCCAGCATCTTTTTTTGAGCATTAGTTTAGTACCACTTAACTATACAAACCATGGGCCAGTTCATGGTAAGGTAAGTACAGAAATTGCAAATAAATGTATAGAAACTTCTATAACGATTTGGCAAGGTAACTTTATGTCTGTTGAATCTGATAATAAAATAATATGGGGCTTATATATTATGTCTTCCTTTTATCATTTCATTATTCCAATAATTTCTTTTTACTGCATTTTACAAAAGCATTGGTCTGTGACAGGAGAAAAAAACTAGATTTTCATCACTAGATAATTTAGAAACACCACATTAGAACCTATACCTTTTGAGGGATTCTCACCTACAGTAGTTCCTTTTCCAGCAACACCAAAGTTTCTTTTAAAACTGTACCATTACCATCATCATACAAAAAACCTGTAAGGTCTCCTGTCTTAAACTGAGTTTCCCTTGATGTACCACTTCTCCTCCATTCCAGTTTTATTACCTGCTCTTTTTCCATAAAACAGATTGAAAGAATTGTCTGTTCTCACTGTCTCACGTATAGATACCTTCTGTTCTCTTTGCAGTATTCCACTAAGACTATCATTAACACCACTCCAAAAACCTGACTTTGTCAAGGTAACAACTGATCTCCACATTACCAGATTTAATCTCTGATGTGTAATCTTTGTATTTCTTTATCTACTATCAACATTTGGCTCTTCCTCGCAACATTTCTCCTCCTTGAAACATTGTCTGTGTTTAGCTGAAGCAGCATTCTTTCTTGTTTTTCTTGCTTCACTGGACACTTCTCAGTCTTCTTTAATGGATCATCCCTACTTTCCTCAAAATGCAAGGTTCTTCAGTGCTCAGTTCTTGAGACTTTTTTCCTCAAATTTATACTATCTAAGTGATCCCATTTAGCTTCATGGCTTTAATGACCATCTCTATCTTGATGAGGCTGCAGCCCTAACTTGTTCTCTGAATTCCATATTCATATATCCAATTGTCTCCTTAACTTCATTTAGCATTCCAAACTGAAAACATCTACAAAAGACTTGTTAACTTTCTCCCCAAACCATTTCCTTCCCTAGCCTTCTACATCTTAATAAGTGGTAATCCCATTCTTTCCATTGCTTGAGTAAATACCTCTAGAGTCATCTTTATTCCTTACCTTTTCTTAAACACCTATCCAGTTCATCGGCAAATCCTGTTGACTCCACCTTCAAGTTATATTTTGAATTTGACAATTTTTCTCCATTTATGCCAAGACAACCCTAGTCTAACCCACCATCGTCTCTCTCCTGGACATTGTCAGTAACCATCAAGCTGAACTGCTATCCTGCTTTGAGTTTTGTTCCCCTACAGTGTGTTCACCACAGAATCACAGGGTGATTTCTTGTAAAAACTAAATTAGACCAAGTCAGATCTCCACTTGAAACCATGGCCTGACTATCCTTGTTACTCAGAAAAAAATAAATGAAATGATTATACTGGCTCACTGGCCTGACATATCAGACTTTCCTCTAGCCTTCTCCTTCTAGCTTACTCCCCTCACCTGCAGGGGTATTTTACTCTTCTTCTTGAGGGTCATTGCTCTCCCACTTCAGGGCTTGAATTTATCGTTTCCTGGGTCAGAAATTCTTCCTCCAGATGACTGTGGGCTTTCTCTCTCACTTCATCACGTATCAGCTCCTTTTGATGCATAAAAGAGGCAGTTCTACACCAAGCATTCCAGAATAGCACCCATACCCCCTGCATCACTCAATATTCCCTGACCTTGCTTTATTTTTCATTATTTTCACCTACCTAGTAAAATATCATGTGTTTGCTTATTTATTTGCTTCTTCCCTCTGAAATTGTTATGGCTAAAATCCTTCTAGCAAGATTTTTCTTCCTTTGCATTCATTGGCTCCATACTTGGTTCTTTTGCCTATTGGGCAAACTCAGGCACAAGCTCAGTTTCCTCCACTACCCCTCTCCAGTGTTGTCATCTATGCCATTTAGATATAGACATCATCGATGTCTCCCCTCACCTGCCCTCACGTTCCCACTTCACCACTGCATCCATTACACAGGCATTCAGTTTTATAACAGAGTATGGGACTTCCAGTGCCTTTGCCAAAGTTCCACTCGTCCAGAGTTGTTTAGTGAAGGAGTACATTATGATCAGCACTTGCACAGATAAATTCCCTGGGACGGTGGCAGCTCATTCACAGCAGCCACAGCGCTCCTCATAATGGCATTCTGCTCTGCCTGGCAGGCATCCTGATGAAGACTCTCTTCCATGCTAGAAAAGCACTGTATCAGACAGAAACATCCAGTAATGACAACAGCCACAACAATGAAAAACAAATACAGGACTGCCTGAAAAGATACGAAAGAAACCTGGCTGCTTTTGCAGTGATTGTTCAGATTTTCACCCCTCAGCATGATGGCATTCCTAGACCAAGCAGCAGAGGGACGGTGCTCTCTTGTGCTCTGCTGCACTTGTCTCTGCAACCGGGTAACTTAGGAGGCTGGAAGCAAAGGTCCTGCAAATGGTTTTGTAGTTCGAACACTCACGAATTTTCATTTAGGGAAAGAAACATTTTAAACAAAAAACTTCTTTCACATGAAGGTACTTGGGGAACCGTTCCAATATCTACTGCTAGGAGTGTTCATCTCGGGAGTTTTATCAGAACCCTGGTGATTTCTCTGTTCTCATTCTCCGTTAGCTTCGTCTAGTCATCACTCGTTTAAGAGTAGAAAGCGGGAAGCAAGAGAAAGGATAGGTTACATTCATGAACAATGTGGTTAGGGCTTTGCTCTTAATTAAAAATCTCTGTAAAACCAGTGAAATCTTTTGGAAGAAGATGTTTCACCAAATGAAGAATTTCAAACTTTGATTTGAAATCAAATAGAAAACACACTGAGAAACCAGAAGTGTGTTTTGTTACCATATCTTCATGTGGTAGAAGTTTTTGGATGTGAAAAATTCTGTCACATGTTACAAACTTACATTTTCAAGGAAATAGGAATGTTTGAGCAGATAAAAATATAAATAATCAAGAATGTAGATCTGTATCATAATCTTCTTCCTGAGGCGACTTCGTTTATACAGTTTGACTAAGGGAAGGCTGAGAGATACTTAATAATCATCTTCAAAAAGGTGCAGGTTTATTACATACTAAATGTGCTTTACTGCCATGGAGAACAGAATGAAGAAAATGAATTTCCGTGGTAGAGAGTCAGGTAAAAATTGGATGACTTTCCAGAGACTGCAGATTATTATACTTAGGGAGAGACTAGTAATGAAGTACGAACTGTTTTAATAATATAGTTCTAGAAAATCCGAAAGTGTAATATTCACATATTCACCCAGACTCAGCTAATATCCAGAGAAGTCATCAAGAATGCTTTTGTTTTTTGCAACTGTAGGAATAAGGCAGGTAGATCTCCACAACCCATTCTATTTCTACACATATAGCTTGAAATCAGGAAGTGAAACTGTTTGAATGGTTGAGTTATTTCTAGGTAGATGTTTCTTTATGATGAGTTCTCGTAACTGCAAATATAAATCACTGAGTCTGTGTTCTGACACAGCAGCTTCAGGGAGGACTTCGTGTTGTGTGTCTTCTTTTTTTCGGGAAAACAGACTTTCAGTTTCCATGGTTGCTGGCATGACACCGTGTGTAGAGTTTTTCTCCCCATCTCAATGACTGGGAAGTGGCATGTGCACTAAGCCCTCAACAGCACTGAAGAGTTTTGGGGTATATGTCTTCAATACTGTGGGAGCTGACGTTTCCGTTGCTGTTTCCTAGGAGGAAACAGCAGCTTCTGCCTGCCATATGTTCATATAACACTGCATGCCAACTTGCATGCCATATCATGCCAGCCTGGAAACAAGTATGTTCACCAGTACTATATTAGCATCATTCGACTTGCAATCTAATTAATAATTAGCTGTCTTTCTGCAGCCCTTGAAGACAAATGTGAGAGCAACTTTGTGATGTTTATTAAGAACATACTTATCCTCTGGTATTTTATCATGGACAATAGAAGGAACTTCCGAAAGCAGTGGGGGCATTTGGGGAATCTGGATGAAAGAGTCAAGGAAATCCTTTGTATTATTTTTGAAGTGAGTTTCAAATAATTAGAAAAAAATCTATTTTATCTGAGATTAGTATTGCCACACTTGCTCTTCTTTGTGTATTGTTAGCTTGGTATATATTATTCCATCCTTTAATTTTCAATTTGTGCATATCTTTAAGTCTAAGGTGTGTTTCTTGTAGGCAACATATAGACAGGTCGTGTCTTTTGTTCCAGGATGTCACTAGCTGTCTCTTTACTGGAGCATTCAGTCCATTTACATTCAGTGTAATTATTGATAGGTATGTGCTTAGTGCCATCATTTTGATGTAATTACTTTTATGTTGATGTTTTCTATATTGCTCTTAATGTTCTGTTCTGGGGCATTCTTCTTTATGGGTTGTTGTTTCCGTGTTGGTTTTGTGTTTGTTGAGACTCCTGTCTCCTGTATTGCATTTCTTATTTTGATACAATGCATTGTTAATTTGCTTTATGGCCACATGTATTAGCCCCTTTAACATACTAAGATTAAACCCAATTTTAACTACTACGTAACTCTGAAACTTCCTCTGATTCTAAAACAACTGTAACTACTGTAGTATATCCCTCTTTTAATGTGATGGTATTATAGCTGTCGTGATATATCATAGATTCCCTCATTATAATACTGTAGCTTTGATTAAGTTTTGTGACTTCCCCAACTGATTAGAATTTTGGATGATGTGTCCCAAATTGTTACCTTAAATATATATTTAATGGTTCTGTTTTTCAAAGGGAAGAGTTTCTTTCAATATTTCATGCAATTTTTTTTTTTTTTTTAGTTTTTATGAAGTCTCTAAATTTCTCTTTATTTTCAGAAGTCTTAATTTTACTATTATATTTGATAGACAATTTTACAGGATAAACAATTCTTGGATGGAAGTTTTTCTCATTCAGGGCTTTGAATGTGTCTTCCCACTATTTTCTAGCCAGCATTATTTCTGCAGAAAAGTCAGATGAAAGTCTACAGGGTTTTCTATGGAGTGTTAGCTTTGCTTTGAGCCTTGCTGCCTTCAGAAGCATCTGTTTATCTTTTAACTTATTAAGCTTGATATAATATGTCTTGGCATCTTTCTTGGGGGTCTAGCTTTTGTGGTGTTCAATAAACATCTTGGATACCTATGTTCTCTTTGCTCATAATCTCAGGAAAGTTTTCTGTCAGCATCTCTGCAGCATTACTCTCTATATTGTCATTAATCTCCTCTTGTTCGGGAACTCTAATTAAATTATTCCTCTTAATGGAGTCCCACATGTTTCTTAATGCTTCATCATTTTTCTTATTTCTTTTCCCTGATTTCACCTCCTAAATTCTGGTGTCAGTTGCTCTGTCTTCAAGGTTACTGAGTCTAATGTTTATCTGTTCAGTCCTATTCTTTGGCTTTGGATTGAATTATCTAACTCTAATTTTGTTATTGATCTGATGTATTTCAGATCGTTGATGTTCCATCAGTTCCAATAGCTTACTAAATTTTTCATTTTGTTCTACTGCATTTTGTTTAATCTCTAGGAGAGTTCTATACACAATTCTTTTGTACTCAACTTCTAATAGATTCAGAAAGCCTTCTTTATCTGGGAATTTTTTTGAATCTTTATTTGGGGAATTTTCTGGAGCATTTGAAGGCTGCTTCTTTAAATGATTAATTATGGTCTGCTGTCTGTGTGCCATCTAGACACTGTTTGATTTCTCCAGTATTGGATCTAAGAGAATTGCTGGCCACCAGATGTCTCTGATACGCTAGTGATTTACCCCAGGTGGACTCTCTGGGATGGAAGACTCTGCTTACTGGGTGGCAAAGGGGCTGCCCTAATTATGGAGAAACTGGGGGCTGTCAGCCAACCCTACAGTGTGGTTCAGAGAAGAGTGGGAGGAAAATATGTTGGGCCTTTCAACAGACAGATCTCCAGGCAAATACACAGGGCTCTCAGCCTTAAATGTAAACTTCACTTCTATGGATGGAGCTGTCCAGGTGTTGAACTAGGAGCTGTCCAACGTGCTGGCCTGAACAGGCAGTCAGGAGCAGCAGACTCTGCCTTCCAGCTGATAATGAAAGTACGTTACCACCATTCACAGAAGCTGCAGTTCTCTGATACCATCAAACAGTAGATGCGGAGGTCTGACAGCCTCTGGTTCATTTTTGAGAGGGGAAGATTAGTCTGATGCTGGTGCCTAGTCAAATATGCTAGGTGCTAGGGCTCCTCAAAAGTTCAGTGCTTCATAAAAATATCTTCCAGGCCTTAGTTCTCAGAGAGAAATGTAAAATTTTCAATGTAAAATCCACTATTGTGAGCAAATTGCTGAAAGGTTCAATACTCAAACAGGATTTAACAATATTAAATATTTATGGGCCCAATGCCAGAGCACCTAAATGCATTGAACCAATACTGACAACACTGAAAAATGAGATAGATCATTCCACAATAATGGTTGAAGACCTCAGTACTCCCTTTCAGTTATGGATAGATCATCCAGAAAAAAAGCTCAGTAAAGGTGCAGAAGATCTCATTGCAACAAACAACCAACTTGACCTTATCAGCATATACAGATCTTTTCACCCACCAGCACGTAAGTACACCTTCTTCTCCAATGCACGTGGAACATTCTCCAGAATAGACCATGTGTTAGGTCATAAAGTAATTCTCTATAAAACCCGAACCATTGACTTACTGCAAAATATCTTCTCAGACCATAGAGATATAAAAGTTGAAATCAATAACAGAAAATTCATAGGTAGAAATTCAGACTTATGGAAACTGAACAACACTTTGCTCAAAAAGCCTTAGGTTATAGAAGAAATTAAGGACAAAATAATTTTTTGGAATCAAATGAGGATGAAAATACATCCTACCAGAATCTATGGGCTACAGCAAAAGCAGTGCTCAGAGGTCAGTTTATCTCTAACTGTACACATCCAGAAACAAGACAGGGCCCAAATTACCGAATTAAACGTATGGCTTGAAAAAGCAGAAAGAAAGCAACAGAATAAACACTCAGCCACCAGAAGAAAACAGATTATAAGTATTAGAGCAGAGCTAAATGAATTAAAGAATAGAAATACAATTGAAAATATTATCAAAACCAAAAGCTAGTTCTTTGAAAAGATCAACAAAATTGATAAACCATTGGCTAAACTTAGAAAAGAAAAACAGCAGAAGATACAACTGACCTGATTAAGAAATGAGATGCAAGTTGTTACAGCAGACCCAGCTTGAAATCAAAAATATCATAACAGAATAGTATGAAAGGCTGTACTCTAACAGGTTTGAAAACATAGGGGAAATGGACAAATTTCTGGATTCATATCACTCACCAAGGTTATTACAAGAAGTAGATCAACTTAATAAATCTATCACAAAAGAAGAGATTGAAAAAGTCATCAAAAATCTACCAACCCAAAAAAGTCCTAGCCCAGATGGCTAGGAGAATTCTATCAAACTCTTAGAAAAGAGTTAATTCTGATACTATTGAGGCTGTTTCACACCACAGAAAGGAATGGAATACTCCCAGATTCATTCCACAAAGCCAGCATAACTCTGGTGCCAAAGCCAGGGAAAGATCCCACACAAAAAAAGAAAATTATAGACCAATATCATGCATGAACCGATGGCATTTGGCATCACTCATGAACCTATATGCAAAAACCTTCAGCAAAATTCTAGCCAATAAAATTCAACAGCAGATAAAAAAAAAAATTTATTGTGATCAAGTTGGTTTCATTCCAGGAATGCAAGGCTGGTTCATCATCAGAAGAACAATTAATGTAATTAACCACATTAATAACACAAAAGATAAGAATCACCTGATTTTGTCAGAAAAGGCATCTGACAAAGTTCAACACCCATTCATGCTAAAAAACTCTCAGAAAAATAGGAATAGAGAGGAAATTCCTTAACTAAATCAGTAGCACCTACGCAAAGCCAATTGCCTTCATCGTCCTGAATGGTGAAATACTGAAAGAATTCCCTCTGAGAACTGGAACTAGACAAGGATGCCCATTCTCACCACTTCTATTCAACATTGTGCTAGAAGTTCCAGCCAGAGCAATTGGACAAGACAAAGAAATAAAGGGCATCCGTATCGTGAATGAAGTCTCCCTATTTGCAGATAATACGGTTGTTTATACAGAGAACCAAAGGAATCCATAAGTAAACCATTGGAACTAATAGAGTTTAGCCAAGTAATGGGATACAAGATAAATATAAGTAAATCGATAGGATTCCTTTATACCAACAGTGAGATCATTAAAGAAAACATCACCAAATAAATTCCATTTACTGTAGCTCCAAGAAGATAAAATACCTAGGAATAAATCTAACTAGAGAAATGAGATCTTTACAAAGAGAACTATAAGACTTTACTACAAGAAACTAAGAGAGACTTACGTAAATGAAGTAATCTACCCTTCTCACAGATAGAAAGACTCAACATTGTGAAAATTTCTATTTTGCCCAAAGCAATCTAAGTATAATGCAATCGCAATACAAATTCCAGTGACATTTTTTAATGAGATGGAGAAACAAATCGTCAACTTTGTTTGGAAAGGGAAGAAACCTCGGATAAGTAAAGCACTACTGAAGAAGAACACACTGGGAGGCCTCTCACTACCCGATTTTAGAAACTATTACACTACCAGAGTAGTCAAAACAGCTTGGTACTGGTACAAAAAGAGACATATGGATCAATGGAACAGAGTTGAGACCCCAGAGATGACACCATCCTCTTGTGAACAGTTGATATTTGACAAAGGCCCCAAGATCTTAAACTAGGTTAAAAATGGTCTCTAACAAATGGGATATCCATCTGTAAAAAAATGGAAACAAGACCCATATCTCACAGCTTATACAAAAACCAACTCAAATTGGATAAAAGACCCAAATATAAAATTTAAAATGATAAAGCTCATCCAAGATAAAATAGGATCAACAGGGGAAGTTTTAATACACAATGTAGACAGACTTCAAAATCTGACAAAGCACATTCAACAGAAGAGAAAATAGATAAATGGGAACTGCTAAAAAATCAAACACTTCTGCTCATCGAAAGATTTTATTAATAGAATTAAAAGACCACCTACAGAATGGGAAAAAATATTTGGCAACTGTATGTCAGACAGACGTCTAATCCCCATCATCTATAAGGTATTACAAAATATCAACAAGGATAAATAATCCAATTAAGCTATGGGCAAAGAAGATGGGCAGACATTTCTCTGAAGAGGATATCCAGGCAGCTGAATGACACATGCAGAATTGTTCATGATCATTAGCATTAAAGAAACTCAAATCAAAACTACAGTGAGGTACCATCTCACCCCAACAAGGTTGACCGTGATCCAAAAAACACAAACTAATGAATGCTGGAGAGGCTGTGGAGGAATTGGAACTCTTCTACACTGCAAGTGGGATTGCAAAATAGTGCAATCCCTTTGGATAACAGTCTGGCGCTTCCTTAAAAAGCTGGAGATAGATATACCATTTGATCCTGTAATTCCACTGCTCGGAATTTATCCTTCAGAAATAAAGGTTGTCACACAAACAGACACGTATACACGAATGTTTGTTGCAGCACAGTCCACAACAGCAAAAAGTTGGAATCAATCCCGATGCCCATCAACAGATGGATGGAAAAGCAAACTATGGTACATATACTCAATGGAACACTATGCTATGATAAAAAACAATGACAATTTTAGAAAACATAACATGGTCTCATTTGGAAGAGATCATGCTGAGTGAAATCAGTGTCAAAAGGACAAATGTTGTATGAGACACCTGTTATAAGGACTTAACAAGAGAATTATCCACAGAAGTAAATGACTGTGTTGGTTATATGGATGGGTAGGGGGCTGAGCGTTTATCACAGATGAGATAATTGATAGATGTTAGAAATTTTATTCTTCTACTGTAATTAATAAAAAATAAAAAAAGTTAAAGTAAATAAATATACAAAAAAGATCTGTAACAAACTCAGGACTGGCCTATGTATTAACAGACAGAACAATAACATATTGTGTTATTTCAGGCACTGGAAAATTTCATATTTCAAAATTCTTGTCAGATATTAAAACTCTGATTCCACTAGATCTTTTAAAAATCCTTTTAGTGTGAATGAAAGATTGAGAGAAAGCTTTGAGAAGGTGAATAAGAAAGGACAAGTAGGCTCATGAGCAGATTTTTCCCTCCTTTGTAAGCCTACTTGCTTATCCCTGAGGACAAGCTTATCTGAGGACAGCTTTTTATTTTACTCTTTTGTGCTGTTGAGTGACACCTGTGATTTTACTGGAGTAAAAGTAATTGGAACAATTCTGCAATTTCAGAAGAAAAACTAAAGGGATTATGAGCCAAATCAAAAATACCTGTTGCCCTCGAATCAGTTCCAATTCATAGAAACCCTATAGGACAGGGTAGAATGGCCCCATAAGGTTTCTGAGGAGCAGCTGGTAGGTTCAACTGGTTAGCAGCTGAGTTCTTAACCACTGTGCCCCAACGCTCCACGTGTCTTACACATCTTTACTTTGAAGGTCTCTCAACATAGGGTCAACTAAAAGCATCAAGAAACTTTTATTCCTCTAACTTGAGCTAAGTACTATTTACTGTGCATTTTTTGCTTTGTAAATTATACATTTTCCTTTTTGTAAAAAAGAATGTGAAACATTTGTTTCCTTCTACAGATTAAATGGTGTGATTTTTGATAGGTTAAGAAAACTTGTGCCACTGCTAAATGACAGTTTAGTCAAGGAGATTATTTCCTTTCACCTCAAAGAGGGCACTGACATTGGTATTTGAGCATCTTTAAAGTTGTTATGTAGAGGGAGTGCTCCCTAATGTTGTTACAAAATTAAGCTAAAATAAGAAAGCAAGCTTTATTCAGGTGATGTTGAAACATTGGATTTCCTGTTGTTTAACTGATGTAAAACAACAATCAGCTGGTTTAAATTTATCTGGATAACAAGTAATCAGTGAGGTAAGAAAATGCAGCAAGAATATATTAGAATACTAAGTGTTAGAAGAAAAAGGGAACATACAATGTCATGCCGTTCTTCTGAAAATCAGGTGCAGATGAGGTTAGGATAATGGTGAGTGAATCCAGAATTGCTATGTTCTAACACAATTGCTTGTTTCATGACCATTAAGCAGATGTAAAATAGTTCAAAGATCACCAAAATGTGCATTTGGAAACAAACATTCTAACTATTCACTTACACACACACACACACACACACACGTATATATGTGTGTATATATATATAGACACACACACACACACACATACATATATATATATATATATATACACTTGTTGTTAGGTGGCATCAAGTCGGTTCCAACTCATAACGACCCTGTGTAGAAAAGAACGATCCTTTGCACAGCTGCCCAGTTTTGAGCCGTGTCCGCAATCATTTTTATGCTTGAACCCTTGTTGTGGCCACTGTGTTAATCCATCTTGTCAAGGATCTTCCTCTTTTTCATTGACCCTCCACTCTACCAAGCATGATGTCCTTCTCCAGGGGCTGATCCCTCCTGACAACACACCCAAGGTATATAAGATGCAGTCTTGCCATCTTTGCTTCCAAAGAGCACTCTGGTTCTTCTAGAACAGATCTGTTTGCCGTTTTGGTGGTCCATGGTACAGTCAACATTCTTCTCCAGCACAAGTCAAAGGCATCAATTCTTCTGTCTTTGTTCATTGTCCAGCTTTCATGTACTTATGATGTGACTGAAAATGCCATGGCTTGGGTCAGCCACACTTTAGTCTTCAAGGTGACATCTTTACTTTTCAGCATGTACATACACGTATATATACACACCATATACACATATATGTGCCAACACATACATAAATAAACACATACATATACAATATACACACACATACATACACACAAGCATATACATATATATATACATACACTATATATGCTACACACATAAATAATACTTTATTGTAAAACCAACACCTTTGTAGGTATTACAAGCACTTTTTAAGGTTTCTAAAACTAGTACTTTTGCCAGTATTATCTACAGATTTATATTTGGTGTTTTGAAAAGAAAATATGTACACTTTCCAAATGTGTTGGAGTTCTATTAAAAGAACCAAATTTCCTGGAAGGAAGTGATGATTTTATTATAATTCAGACCAGAATGTTGCATATATATTTAGACCAGAAAAACTAAGTACAATGGTCTGAATTGGTATCTTGTGCAGTATCAGAGATCTAAAATATACATTAGCTTATTTCATGGGAAAACGATGCAATAAACCATTATTCGACAAAAGAGTGAGGCATGGATTAGAGGAAGAGAACAGGTAAGGTGAATTATGAGTATTTACCTTTATTTTTGTTTCTGTTGGTTAGAAACTAGAATGATATTTGTTGTACAGATTACTGTCTGAGAGGAAATTTTTTTCTGGGAAGCTGTGACATCATCACTGTGGAGTGACAATAACGAGGTGACAAAGATTCATGAAAAGTAGGATGGGGGCTGTGATCCAGTACAAATTGCTACATAACAGTAAAAAATACCACATTTTATTTTGCTTACAATTCAGTGGGTTAGTAACTAATGGACAGCCTGTCTTTGCTCCATGGTATTTGGAACTTCAGCTAGCATGGCTTGAATAGGTAGAGATGGTTGAGATCTTGAAATGTCTAAGACACAGCCTTCTTTTACATGTCTGGTACCCGGCCAGAGATAGCATATCAGAGGTCAGGGTGTTATTACTTTTTCTGCATGCAGTCTTTCTTCATGATTGCCTTGGGTTTCCTCATAGCATGGAGGTGTCAGGATAGTAAGCATTCTAACACAACACCGGACTTCACTCAGAGCAAGACTTCCAAAAGAAAGGAAATAGAGACAGCCAGTGTCTCTAAGAATTAGGCCCAGCACTGGTGAAAGCATCACGGTGGCCTACTCTGCTGGTCAGAGTAATCATAGGCCAACCCAGATTCCAAGACCTTACCTTTTGATGGCAGAATGTCATACAAGTACAGGAAAAGGAGGGATTGATGGTGGGCACTCTGTTATAAGAAAAGGAAAGAAAAATTTTCAGCTTCTATAGCATTGTAGATACTCATACGGTTTTAAATAGTGACAGCATATTATTACTATAAATAAAAAAATCCATCATTAAAGAAAAGTCTGAATGTGTGGACAGACAATTTCAGACATAAAGTCAGGGAAGCTGGAACACATAAACCTCTTCTAGGCTCTGCAAAGGTCTCTGTAGAAAGAAAGTACTGCTCAGTTGCCTAAGTCAATTTAAACTAGACTGGAAAAAAAAATGCAATGGGGGTTAGTACGGCATTGACAAGAAGATGCTGTTGGTTTTGTAAACTGCAATATCTGTGATGTGTTGGAATATCTGTGTTCTTTTGTGGCCAGTAAAACTACATGATAAAGTTCACTGAACTGTTAATGTTGTCTGTCCGTTTTGGGGACTATATCCAAGCATGTGACAGCGTCCCGGGGATGCCACTGAACTGCATAATCTATCACCCAATGCAATTTATTGGTGCGTTAAAGGAAGTAAAACACATTGCAGCTGTGAAATTCCTCTAAGCAGAAAATTTCTTCCTCTTCTGTGAAAAAAAGTGCAGAAATTCTTTCATCAGGCTATTTGCAAGTCCCTTGCTCCTCCATGTCAGCCGCCCTTGGCTGGAAGATAACCATAAAACATTTACTGCAAAGCCATGAAGAATCCATATGTCCATTTGATGTGTCAGGCCACCAAGAAGCCAGAGCTTGTGGGGTAGCATAAGGGTATCTGAAGGTGACACATGCTGTCAGTTGGTGAACAGAGATGCAGAAGGGGATTCTGGCAGCCTCTATCTTGGCCTTGACAACTTGTGATGGTGACCAGGTGGGGTGTGTTATCTTAATAGTCTGGAGCTCTTGTGAATTATTTGCTGATAGATGTAAACAGCTGTTATTCTTGGTAATGGAAAGCAATTAGAAACATCTGTACTCTTGGCTATGAATAATGCCTCCTATCCTCACTGCTCCCAAGTGCCAATTGGAAATAACTACATCATCGGGATGGGGTTGGCAGTTCTACACTGCATTATGGGCTGATGATTGGTACTGAGCTGTGAAGAACAAGAGGTGAAGTGTGAGAGAAAGAGGCTTTACCTGAGGTTTGTGAAGCAAGAGGGGGAACATACTGCTTTATCTGTGACAGAAGGCATGCACCATGGCTTTGGAAAAGGTAAATCTGCATAAGACCCAGAGCCAACCTAATATGAAAAGTTACTAGTTCCTAGAAGAAATGATGTTCATTTACACATTCAATAAGCCTAATACAGTGATTAAGTATGAGCTATATGGCTGGACTGCCCGGACTTGCCCTGCCACCTGTGTGACCTTATTCCAGTTGGTAAACCTCTTTTAGCTTCAGTTTCCTCATCTACAAGATGGATACAATACCTTCTCTAAAGCACTGCTATGAGATTCAAATGAGTTAGTACGTGTTTGAAATAGTGCACAACACATAATAGTTTCCCAGTTGCTTTTAGTTATCATTGTTGTTGATTCTGAACACCTACTATGTGCTTAGGAAACTCTGGTGGCTCAGTGGTTAAATGCTATGGCTGCTACCCAAAATGTCAGCAGTTTGAACCCACCAAGCGCTCCTTGGAAATTCTATGGTGCAGTGCTTCTTTGTCCAGAGTCGCTATGGTGACAAATGAATTCTGTTGTTGTTTACTATGAGCTTGGCTATTGAGATCTGAACACAGCCTTGAGAGGCACATTCAAGGTGGCTGCTTTCATCGAGCTCAATTTAGCATGATATTCCTAGAAGTATCTAATCTGCAACCAAGTACAGAGCAGAAACTTAACACAGATTGTCTTCTGATTTCCAAGAATAGCTCTATGTGCTAGCTTCCCAGAGACCAAAAGCGAGGACGCGAGGTGGGTTCCAGATCCCACTGGAAGACCTATTTGTGGACAGCTTGCAAGAAACATGAATCAGTAAATTGCTACCTGGCAGCATTTTGATGCTAGATTTGCTAGCTCATTATACTGTAATACCTATTTTCCTTGGTAGGGCTTAGTGTGATTTTAGTCTTTCTTGTTCTTATAAAGTTACACAGTAAACACATATCACCAAGCTGAAGTACTATCTATATGCCTCATTATTTGAAAATAACAGAGTTCAAGTCTGTTTCAGATGTCACGCTGTACAGTTTGATGATAGAGGTGTCAGAGGAGGACAAGTGTTTTTCATAAGTATCATAAGGACAGGTGATGAAGGACTTGGATGAATTCTATCGCTAGAGGGAAAATTGGGGCAATTTTTTTCCTATCAATTGAGTATTTATCATTTTAGAAATAATAATCTACCAGACAGAGAGACTTTATCTAAAGGTAAGACAATATTTTCACTTGTTCATTTAACAAATATTCATTGAGTTTCTCCTTTATATTATATGTATACATACATATGAAGAGGACGTAGACCTGCAAAATTTGCTTTGATTTTATGCACATTATACTGGCTTGGAATTTATATTTGATGTTGTGTGAAGCCAGTGGATTATCTTGAAATCTAAATGTGTAAGCATAATCTAGAATTATGAAAACAGAATGGGTTTATAATCTTCTCGGGAAAAGCATTATGAACAGGAGATGCAACAACTAGTGGAAAGGCAACATGAAAATGCTTTCAATAAGAAATGAAAACATTCTAAGAGCCAGGTGCGATAGAACTTAAAAGGATATACTGTGAGCAGCATCTTAAATTTGCAGTAGGTGTGGCATTCTGTTGTATATCAACAAATGGCTATTAGCTTACATATATTTCAGAACCTTGAACTCCAGAATAAGAAGATTTTTGTCAAACCATTTCTTAATCCCCTTGAAAATATACCCAAGGGGATATTTTAAAAGAACTAGATTATTTTTAATTTTTTTCTCCATTGTTCAAAGCTGTGTATGTATTTTGCTCAATTTCTCACATGAAGGAAAGAATTAATGGTGCTATTCTCAGTTATCAGCTAAAGAAACTGAAACTTTGAGCATCTAATCTATTTTTATAGTAATTATTAAAGACAAGAATGATTTTTAAAGCTTTTGGCTCCTACTTGCAAATTGTATTGTTTTCTTCAGGCTCACTTTTCTTTTTTGTAAGGAGAACAAGTTTAAAAAATGCGAAGGTTAATAAGAAAAGAAAGTAAAAGTCAACAGATCCTGGTGTCCGTCTTAGTTTGATTCTTTACAGGAATAAAGCCAACGTGACACAGATAGATTGGTAGATCAATAGATTAAAAGTTCAATAGACAGACAGATAGATATTCAGATAGATCTCTCTATAAGTCTCTAGATGGTACAGTTAAGCACCCAACTGCTATCCACAAGGCTGGCAGTTTGTGCTCACACAGAGGCACTCTGGAAGGCAGGCCTGGGGATCTAGTTCCAAAAGGTCTATGAAGAAGTTTCAAAAGCCGTGTGGAGAAGTTCTACTCTGCACACATGGCACTGCCATGAGTTGGAATCAAGTCAACTCAATGGCAGCTACAAAGGCAACATGGTAATGGAGCTACACATTGTTAGGCTGGCAGGTTAGAGACTTCTGTAGGCTCATGTCACAGGATCTGTAGATCCGGCAAAGAGAAGAATGCTGAGTTGAAAGCGAGAGGATGATCTCTGGCAGAGATCATCATCATTCCTTTACATTCTGGAGACAGACCATGTGTCCATGGAAGTGCCTCTTTCAACCAACTAGTCTGTCACATCAGATTGTATCAAGGAAAATCATTACCTCACATCACATCACACCACATTGTGTTACATTATATTAGTGAACAACAACCAGTCCAGTATCTGGACAAACTACTGAGAATCGTAGCCTAGAAAAATTGACAGAAAAAATTAACCATCTCAGTCCTTGAAGATATAATCTGTACCACCATATGGAAAAAGACAGACGCATGATACCAAAATAGCAGCTGAAAATACACTGCCTCACCATGTATTCCTGGAGTAACTTATTTGCAAATTTCTCTAGAAAAACATTTGGCCAATAGAAGCTTTCATTTTTTTTTGTTGTTGTTGTTGTTTGTTTGTTTGGTTTTGTTTTCATTTTTGGAGTCCCCGTAACTGCTTCCCCTTCTAATCTCAACCAGAACCTCATCCAATTAATTTCTTTCTAGAAAGTTAAATTTTTTTCTCTAACCTGTTATTCCCTCTTTACTGACTTATTTTTATCCCTAGTTTTTTTCCCACCTGGACCCTTGCAGTGATCTCCTAATTGAAATCCCTGTTTCGATTTTCTCCCTTTCAAATTCATCCTCTATTCAGTTGCTAATCAATGATTCAACCAACAAACATCTGGTCGTGCTGCTCCTTTCTAAAACACATCCTCTTATTCTCCATTGCAGAAAGATGAAATTTCAAACTACATAATATGTCACAGAAGGCCCTTCATCCCCTAGTTTCAACCTCATCAATCTCATCTCTTACTTTTCCTATTTTGGATTTTTTTAATCCCTCTAAACTGCTTATGATTACCCTAAACATTTGCCTTTATTTGTATTTCCTTTTTGATGACAATGACCTGTTTCTCTATGATTGTCTGAAAAGCTCCTAAATAATACTATGATCTAAATAATGCTATGACACTTAGCTCCAGAGTTCTCTCTGCCAGGAAGCCCTCCTGGACCCTAAAAGGCATATTAGTGGACTTTCCACTGTGTTCCAATGAGATACTGGGCTTCCTACTTTCATGCATACCACATCATTTAAAATCCATCCATTACAAGTTTAGATTGTAAAATATTTGTAAACTGAAGATTATATCTTATTCCATACTTGCATCTTCAATGTCCTTTATAGTGGGTCATCAATATTTGTGCAATAACAATAATAGCAATAATGATGATTGTTATAATAGCAACACATGTTGGTTCCGTACTATATGCCAGGTACTGCACTAAGTGCTTTAGATGAATTTTCTAATTTAATTCTTCCAAAAAAAATCCAGAAGATACATAAAGGGTCTTCCAATAAGGATACCCTATTTTTGACAGCTCAAAAACAAAACAAACAAACAAAAACCCACTATTAATTCTGACTCATAATGACCCTATAGGACAGAGTAGAACTGTCCCATAGAGCTTCCAAGGAGAGCCTCCTGGATCTGAATTGCCAACCTTTTGATTAGCAACCATAGCCCTTAACCACTACAGCACCAGGGTTTCCTTTTGACAGTTCACAGTAGCAATATTTGTCAAGCTATAGCAGCCATATTTATCATGTTTTTTTAATTAGTCTTGACAAATAGTCGTAAAAAGTTACATGATTTCACAACATGCAGAAATTATTAAAGTTTACTATGAAGATGGGTGTTGGATTCACCAAACATTGCGTGGGTTACGTGAAATTTATGATGTGCGTAATTGTCCCACTGAGAGAACAATTCAAAACACCAGAGTCTGTTGCCAATTAGACAACATGTTTGCATCAAAAAACTACATGTCCCAATGAAAACTCGTTCCTCAGAGCATACACAGGAATCCATCCCAATCAATTTTCCTTCTGAGCACAAGAACTGTGCCTTTCATTGACCACAATTTGGTGAGTTTTACATCTGGACGTGAAGATTTATTTTTCGAAAATTGTTCTAACCCCCAAACTGAAGTCTAACAACAGTAAATTGCAACATAGATTTGCTGGCTGGGCTTCGGAACAATTGGAAGTAGGCCTTGCTCTTGGCAAAAAAAATCACTGGAAGCCCATTTTTGGCTGAGTGGGTTTTTTTTTTTAACAAACAAAACTGTCACATTTAGAGCAATGAGACTCCACGGGAGATTCCAGAATGTCCACTTCATCCCTCAAAAGTTACCATTTGGTGTGGATTTTGGTCCAGTGGAATCAGTGGCCCTTGTTTATCCCAAGACCGGTGAGGAGAGGCTGTGACCGTCAATGGCGGATATCGGGCTATGGTAGCTGATTCTTTTTGGCCCCATTTGGACGGTGCTGTGGCGGCCATTTACCTGAGGTTCTTTTCCACATATAATGCCATCAAATATACTTCAAAATAATGAACTATATCATGTATACAACTTGTTTTATTCAAATTCAAAGATAGGACATCCTTATTGGAAGACCCTTTACTACATCATTTAACAGATGAGAAACTGAGGCTTAGGGTGTGTGACTTGCTTTCACTATAGGGTAAGTGATGGAGCCCTGGTTACAGCTCAAGTCTGACTCGCTCCCAAGTGCTCTGTGACACTGAACTAAATTATGTCTTAAGTCCCGCATTCTCTCTTTAGCGCTGCAACTTGTTTGTTATGTAACCTAGGGAGTTTGACTCCTCCAATTCTATTTTCTCATCTAAATAGGAAAATAAGAATGTATCCCATAATTATGTATCCCATACAGTTGTTGACCCAGTTAGCTCAATGCCCCTAAGCTTTTCCACTTACGGCCAGTGGGTCCTATGCTTTTTCCCCTGCCTCTCTGTGACAGGATCTCATGAAACCTCTCCTGGTTCCACTCTTGCTTTGCCTATACACTTGGACTTGATGCTACAGACTGTCCTGGTCGTTACTGAGCCCACTAAACCTTACGGTGTACTTTTGTCCATCTTTCAGCAAATGCACTGAGTACTTGCTGTGTGTCGCTATTCTATAGACTTGGATATGTCACTGAACAAAAGATAAAAAGCCCTGATTATCAGGTGCTTATATTCTAGTGGAAGTGGAAAACAGAAATCAAACACAGTAACTTAAGTAAATATTATAATAGGTTAGAATGTAATGCTATGAATACCTTGGCTCCAGTTCGTCTCTTTCCTACTCTAATGGCCAATCTCACCTCTGAGAACCCAGTGCTGGCCAGAGCCTTTGGGGCCCTCTGTGAGTCTGAGAGACTATTTTGGATCAATGACTTAATCAAATGAGTTAATGAATGTAAAAATGTGTTGTAAACCTGTTTTGTATCTGATTAGCCCAGGGCCACACTGCCTTCCAAAGTTTTAGCTGGCAAGGTCTTACAGGAGGTAACAGTGGACCTCCTAGATAATAAGCAGTATCCTGATCTTCTTTCCTAAACAAAATCCCTGATGGATACTTTGGGTGACTTGAAGAAATGAGTAGATGAAAAAGACATATGCAGGAAAATATGTCCATTTCCTCTCAGACAACTAGTACCAACAAACTTGCATGAATACTTTGGGTATGCTAAGGGAAGTGCTAAAGGTACAGTATTTCTCCTCAACAGAAGACTACAACTGAGTTATTTTCTTCTGGGATTTAGAACATATACCTAAAACCATAAAATTACAATGCAAGAAGGCAATGCTAAGTGCTGAGTGCCAGCTGTAAATCAATACACTCACTCCTCACTTATTGATATGATTAGATTTCAAAGATCAGGTTGTTACATGAAAATCAGAGCTATGCAAAAACATAGGATAAGCCCATCAGATCCTCTTGTTTGTGACATATGTTGTCTCTGTGGACCTCAGAGATGGAAAAAGTGAGTGCCCTATGTCTCACTGCTCATGAAAGGGTGGAAAAAAGTGGACACTCTATGTCTCACTGCTCATGAAAGGGGTACTGCAAGACATGTCATGAATGCACAAAATAAAAAATAGTTTGATAGTAAATGTTTGACTGTTATCATAAATGCAAAAATCGGAAAATTAGGTAGGCATTAAGTGAGGAGTAGGTAAAATTTCTGTAAGGTGTTACTCTGAGACAACTAGTAACAAAAGACTTGCATGAATCCTTTGGGTATGCTAAGGGAACTTCTAAAGGCACAATGTTTCTGCTCCACAGGAGACTACGGTGGAGTCATTTTCTTCTGGGATTTATAACATTTATCTAAAAACATACAATTACAACACAAGAAGTGATGTTTGAAGTCTGGGGCATCTTGTGAAGGCTCTACGTAGGAAGTCAGTCTTGAGCTATGCCTTGAAAAAGGACTAGTATTTAGGCAGATGAAATGAAAGGGATGGGAGAGAAAATGGGGGGGAAGAATGAGTAGCTAAGGTAGGGATGAAAAAATCATGGCTTTGGGACTAAATTTATTTTGGATTTCCAACTAGAAATCTACTTGGATTTCTAACTACCGTACTATGGCTAATTGGCAGACAGTAGGCAAATTTTTAATATTTTGCCTTGATTCATCATCTCTATTTCACAGTGTAATTGCAAAAAATGTATGAGTTCATAGGCTGTAAAAACACTTCAAGTATGAAAAAATTACACAAATATAAGCTATTGCTTTTGTAACAGATACCAATAGTTTTTGCCTTTCCAGCATACTTTATCTTTTTTCTTGTAAAAGCCTTCAAACATTGTTTTGGGAAACCTTCCTCTTGTGGTAAGATCGTGAATCACTCCATTTCCCCCAGCTAAGGGGTCCATGTGCAGCCCAGGCAGACTAATTAAATGCTATTTCCACGGCATTGGATTCTTGAGAAAAGTGATGGCAAGGATGAAAAGGTCTCAATGCTAACGTTTGTCAGTAACAGGAGCCTAAAATTACTACTGTTTATCAAGGAGTCAGCAAAAAAGAGGAAGACCTTCAGTGAGATGAATTAGTACAATGATTGCAGCAATGAGCTCAAACAGCAACGATTCTGTGGATGGGGCCACACTAAGCATCACTTTGTTCTATTGTGCCAGGGCCAGCACGAATGGGAAGTGCCTCAGCAGCACCTAACAACAACAACACATGTTACTGCAACTTAGGGCCTGTACTGGTTCTCACCCTCTTTGAATCTGCTTTTCTCTTTGGCTTTTCTTTCCATCCTTTAGGCTGACCCATATCCTTTCAGCACATTTATTTTCTCTGCTAAGGTTTCCAGAGTCAGTTTCTGTTTCTTGTAACCAGAGAATGCTCATACAGGAGCATTAGGGGACTCTGAGGTTGAATGCAGTATTGTTAATTTTGTATACATCCAGCACAGTACCTGACTGTAATACATGTGCTTAGTAAATGTTAAGTGAAACAATTTTTTTTAAAAAACAAAAAACGGTGTATAGACTGGCCTGCGGATAAGGATAATGTGTAAAATAGTAGAGACTACACTGAGAAATGCTTTGAAGGATAAAAGAATGTTCTTCATTCTTTGGGAACTGGCAAGCATTAAAAGATTTTTATCCAGGGCTGTGGGGTATGACAGGTAAAGGGTTGATAGGGGGAAAAGAGTGTGCTTGAAAGATTAGTTGGGTAAACAAGACAGGAAGTAACACCCTGTCGGTGCTTCCCAGGTTCTGGTCCCAATGCTTCCCATGGATTAATTCACAATGTCTACAAGTCTATGAAATGGGTAGCAGCATTATCCCCATTATTTGACACAGGTCAAATACTTTACCCTAAATCAAACAACTAGCAGTTGTTGGAACTTAATCAAGATCAAACAACTAGTGGTTGAACTAGCAGGTCGAACTAGCGGTTGAGCTCAGACTGAAACCTGGGCAATGTGACTGCAGAACTCATGCTTTAAGAATCACACTGGCCCACTTCTATAGCATGGCTATGCAGATGGGGAGAAGAAAAATTTCAAAGAGCCAGTAAAGAACCTAAATAGTAAGGACCTGGGCTAGAGTGACAACTATAGAAATGAAAAATTATGAAAAAATACAAACTAACTGCTGTTAAGTGGATTCTAACACTGGAATGAGAATCAATAAATACAAAGACATCACCAAGAAAAAATTGCCAAGACCTGGCCTCACCAAATGTGGGGTGATATTAGGGAAAATCAAAGGTCACTAATTAATTCATTGGAAAATCCTGGTGGCACAACAGTTTAAGCAGTTGGCTGCTAACTGAAATGTTGGCAGTTTGACCCACCCAGTGGCTCTGCACAAGAAAGACCTGAAGATCGTTTCCAACAAATACTATAGCTGTACAGACTAGAAAATCTTATGAGGCAGTTTTAATCCGTCAGATGGCATTGCTATGAATCAAAATTGACTCAAAGTCACCTAAAAACAGTAATCAATTAGCTTATTAATTTATTCCACATACATTTACTGAGCATCTATTTACCAAATGTCAGGCACTGTTTGTCTGCTGAGGACAGCACAGTAAAACAAGATGAAATGCTCTTTTTATGTTGTTGCTGTTAGATACTGTCGGGTTGGTTCTGACTCATA
Organism: Heterohyrax brucei; assembly: GCA_028571685.1. Lineage (NCBI taxonomy): Eukaryota > Metazoa > Chordata > Mammalia > Hyracoidea > Procaviidae > Heterohyrax > Heterohyrax brucei. The sequence goes on along the minus strand of CM053143.1, from coordinate 111,732,631 downwards.
GTGACCCGAAGTACAATACAATAAAACTGCCCAGTCCTGTGCCATCCTCACAATCATTTTTATGTTTAAGCCCATTGTTACATCCTTGTGTCAATCCACCTCACTGAGCATCTCCTTCTTTTCACTGATCTTCTTCTTTACCAAGCATAATGCCATTTTCCAGGGACTGATACCTCCTGCTAATGTGTCCAAAGTATGTGAGACGTGATCTTGACATGTTTGTTTCTAAAGAGCATTGTAGTTGTACTTCTTCTGAGACAGATTTGTTTATTCTTTGGCAGTCCATGGTATATTCAATATTCTTCACCAGCACCACTGTTCAAAGGCATTAACTCTGGTTTTCCGTGTTCATCATCCATCTTACACATGCATGTGAGGCAACTGAAAACACCATGACTTGAATCAGGTACACTTTAGTCTTCAAGGTGACATATTTGCTTTTCAATTCTTTAAAGAGATCTTTTGCAACTATTTTGTCCAATGTAACACGTCTTGATTTCTCACTGCTTCCATGGGTGTTGATTGTGAATCCAAGTAAAATAAAATGGCTTCAATCTTTTCTCCATTTATTGTGAGATTGCTTATTGGTCCAGTTGTAAGGATTCCAACATGATGGCACTTGGCTTGGCTGGCTGGTAAGGATTTTTGTTTTTTTTATGTTGAGGTGTGCTCCATGCTGAAGGCTGTGGTCTTTGACCTTCAAGTCATCTTCACTTTCAGTGAGCAAGGTTATGTCATTTGCATAACACAGGTTATTAATGAGTCTTCCTTTAATCCTGACACCCCATTCTCCTTCACAGAGTCCAACTTCTTAGATTATTTGCTAAGCACACGGACTGAAGAGTATAGAGAAGTTATATGACCATGACACAGACCTTTCCTGACTTTAAATCATGCTGAATCCTCTCATTCTGTTTGAATGACTGCCTCTTGATCTATGCACAATTTCCTCATGAGCACAATTAAGTTTTCTGGAATTCCTGTTCTTTGCAATGTTTTCTATAATTTGTTATGAATAATTTCCTGTCATAAAGTATACATAGTCTCCTAGGAGGGGACTGACAATAAAAAAACAAGAATATCAGGTCATAGTAAGCACTGTGGTGAAAAAAAAAGTAAAGTGGCAGAGGTAATGGAACTGGTTACCTAGGCTGAATGCCTATGAGATACCTCTCTGAAGAAGTGATATTTACGCTGAGATCTGAACGACTGGATGGAACAAACCTCCCAAAGATCTGAGGAACAGTGTTTCAGAAGAGGGACCGGTAAATACAAAATCCTCAAGAAAAGAGTAAATTTGGCACCCTAGAAGAGCGCAACCAAGGCAAGTGCGTCTGGAGTATAGCAGGCAAAGAGCCAAAGACAGTGAAGTAGACAGAGCCTGCGCTGTACAGGGTGTTGGTTCCCAGTGTTCGGAGTTTTGATTTGGAGCATTTAAACAGACTATTACATGATATAAATTCTGTTTTACCCACTCCGACTAATATGTGAAAATATTAGCATGACGAGAATGAAAGCTAAGAGATACGTTAGGACACAGGAGTAGCAGTTAGTTTGCAGATGAAGAGACCTTCATGGATTCTGAGAATATTTTGAAGGTAGAACTGAGAGGACTTGCTGATTGGTTAGATGCAGGAAGGTAAGGAAAAGAGCACTCTTGTAAATATTTTCTAGACTGTGGACTATGAGTATGAAGCAATTTATTGATATGATAAAACAAAAGCAAACAGAAGTTTTTGAGATCTTGGAAATTTTATTTTGGACATGTTAATGAGATGCATTAGAAATTCAGGTGGAAATATCCAAAGTCTGTGTTGACCTAAAATTCACCTTAGGGTAAACTTCAAGCCCTCCAAAATAAAACTGAGTCACTGGAAATATTTTCTGTGAAGCCATGGGAATGGATTAAGTCATCTAGTGAGAAGGGGTGGAGGAAGGAAGAGGAGTGCCAATTCCAGACTCTGAGCCTTTCGACAAATTTCAGGCTAGCATAGAATAAGGACCTAACAAAGGAATGGCCAGCAAGGATACAGAACAACCGGCAATGTGAAGTATCTTAGAGTCAAGAGCAAGAGGCATTCTAGGAGAATAGAACGGTTAACTATTTCCAGTACTGCTGAGAGTTGTAGCAAGATGAAAACAGAAGTCTTACTACTGCTTGTGAGGCAAGCAGGTCATCGGTGACCTCAGCATGTGAAACCAAGGGGTGGTAGGATGGAAAGAAGCTGATGAAATGGGCTGAAAAGAAAATAGAATGTGATGCAATGTACTCCGAGATGGAAGACAGCATTTTTTTTTTTTTTTTTGTATAACAGGGCATTAGAAAGCAGCATGTCAAGGATTTTCTTAATCCACTAAATTCGAATTTATTGGTATGCTAATGGAAACAATCCAAGGTAGGGATAAAATTGACAATGCAGAATTAAGGGAGTCATGACAGCAGGAGAAACATTTTTGGGAAGACTGTGGTAGGGGTAGAGAACAGATCATAGGTACAGATTGGGCAGCTGATACTAAGAATATCACCAAGTCCCCCTCTGAAACAGGACCTGAAACCAAACCTGTCGCTGTCGTGCTGATTTGGCTAATAGCAACCGTATAGGACAAAGCAGAACTGCCTCATAGGAGTGCCTGGTGGATTCAAACTGCTGACCTTTTGGTTGGCAGCCAAGCTCTTAACCACTGAGCAACCAGATCTTCTCTGGAACAGCATGATGGTAGAAATTTGAGTCATAGGTACAGGTAGAACAATAGGTTATGTGTCAGAAGGATAAAGAAATTTCTTTCTGTTTGCTTCTATTTTAGTCAGAAAAGCTGAGACAAGATTTTAAGTCTGGTTATCTGAGGAAATAACAGAAAAAAATTCAACTATAAAAAAAATAGTAAACTACTAAGAGTATTTGCAGATTTCACAGGGTATATAGAAAGGGGCAGAGAGATTACAAGGGCAGTGGTGGTTCATTTCAGCTCTGCTTCCAGATTAAGATGAAAAGTATTAAAATGAAGTAGGGAGATATGTCTGGAGATCTATTTCCAAAAATCAGTCAAAGAAAGTTTGTTGATGACAATACTCCAGTCAGCAACTTTTCATGATGATGGCCCAGAACTGGGCAGTGTTTAGGTGTGTTGTGCTTAAGGCAGCTATCAATAACAGGAATTAGGATAACCTTATAGAAAATCACTTCGTCTATTTCTCATAGAAAGTGACCTCGTTAGCTGTGTGTATCTTTCAAAGGTTAGGAGGTGGAAAAAACGATACACAATTTTTGCAAAATCCAAAAATACATTTCTTAAATATCAGAACTATAAATTTTGGTCATAGAAGTATACTTCAATCTTTTGCAGAACCTGGAAGCATATAAACAAACAATTGAATCCTCTGTTACATTAACTGGAATTGTATTTTTTGCTTGCCATACATTCCCATTATCTACTACAGTGTCTTGCACAAATTATTATTAATTAGTCAATTAACTATTTTAATACAGTTTTTTCTGTTATTACTATGATTAAGTGAAAGTCTACAATCCAAGTCAATTTTGCATGTCTTCCTCTCTGCAATGCCATCTACTTTCCTCAGTCTGTAACAGCACATTCCTTCTTTTCACCCTGTAATTCTAGTATTCTCTTAATGAACACCCATCCCCAATTCTTCACCCTTTCCTCTCCCATTTAGAAAAAAAAACCAGGAGGATGGTTGGGACAATTCGGTGTAACTCAGAGGGCAGCTGGCTAGCTTTTAAGACCCTAGACACCACTCCCCAATATGGGATGCAGAAGACTCTCTTAGCAAGAGACTAGTTAGGCTAATTGACCTCAATAACCCTGAAAACTTGGTCCCGGGACCCCTATTTCTACTACTCTATCCTTTGAAACGTTGGGTTGAGTTTAGATAACCTTTCAGTTTATGATGTTGTTCAGTTGTGCTGATCTGTCCTCTACTGTGTGCTGTCACTCCCTTCACCTAACAAAATTCCTATCAACTATCTAATCTGTGAACGTCCCTCTCCCTCCCTCCCCATCCTTGTAGCCATCGAACAGTCTTTTCTTCTGTATATGTCCATGTTCAAGTCCTTATAGCAGAGGTCTCATAAGAATACTTTTACTTCTGCAGCTGACTGATTTCACTCAGTATAATGTCTTCTAGTTGAAACCAAGTTATGAGCTGCTTCCTAGAATCATCATTGTTCTTTATCATTGCATCATGTTCCACTGTGTATATGTACCATAGTTTGTTTATTCATTCATCTGTTTGATGGGTACCTAGGTTGATTTCATTGTTTTGCTATTGTGGACAGTGCTCTATAAACATCTGTGTGCATGTATCTGTTCGTGTTACGAAGTTTATTTCTGCAGGACATATTCCAAGCAGTGGGATTGCTGGATCACATGGTATTTCTATTTCTGGGCTTTTAGGAAAGCGCCAAATTGCTTTCCAAAATGGTTGTATAATTTGCATTCACACCAGCAGTGTAGGAGAGTTCCAGTTTCCCCATAGCCTCTCCAGCATTTGTTGTTTTGTGTTTTGGGGTTGTTGCTAACCTCGCTGAGGTAAGATGGTATCTCATTTTAATTTTGGTTGGGATTTTTCTAATACCTAATGATCGTGAGCATTTCCTCATGTGTCTTTTCGCTGCCTGGATGTCGTTTTGGTGAAGTGTCTGTTTGTCTCCTTTCCCCATTGCTTAATTGGGTTATTTACCTTTTTCTAGCTGATAATTTGCAGTACCTTGTAGATTAGGGAGATCAGACATCTATCAGATATGTAGTTGCCAAATATTTTTTCCCATTCTGTAGGTAGTTGTTTAACTCTCTTGGCCAAGTCTCTGGATGAACATAAGTGTTTGATTTTTAGCAGTTCCCATTTATCTATTTTCTCTTCTGTTTGTGCATTGTTGGTCAGATTTTGTGTTCTGTCTGAGATGTGTATTAGAACTTCCATTGTTGTACTTATTTTTTCCTACATGATATTTATTGTTTTAGGTTTGATATTTAGGTCTTTGATCCATTTTGAGTTAGTTTTTGTGTAAGGTGTGAGATAAGAGTCTTGTTTCAGTTTTGTGCAGATGAATATCTGAATTTGCCAACATCATTTCTTAAAGAGACTGTTTTTACTCCAGTTTACAACCTTTGGGTCTTTGTTGAATATCAGCTGTTCACAGAAGGACGACGATATTTCTGGATTCTCTACTCTGTTCCCTTGGTAGATATGTCTGTTTTCGTACCAGTACCAGGCTGTTTTGACTACCACGGCAGTGCAGTAGGTTCTAAGGTCAGGTAGTGTGAAGCCTCCCACTGTGTTCTTCTTCTTCAGTAGTGCATTGCTTAAGTGGGATTCCTCCCCTTTCTGAACAAAGTTGGTGATTTGTTTGTCCATGCATTAAAAAAAATGACACTGGAATTTGTATTGGGATTGCATTATATATGTAGATCACTTTGGGTAAAATAGACATCTTTACAATGTTAAGTCTTCCTGTCCATGAGCAAGGTAGATTTCTCCACTTACGTAAATCTCTTTTGGTCTCCTTCACTGTATGGGTCTGTTACTTCTCTGGTCAGATTTACTCCTAGGCATTTTGTCTTCTTGGGGGGCTATAGTAAATGGTATTGATTTGGTGATTTCCTCTCTGATGATCTCTTTGTTAGTGTAAAGATTTATTTATGTTTATCTGATTTATTTATGTTTATCTTATATCCTGATACTTTGCTGAACTCTTCTATTAGTGTCAGTAATTTATTTATGGGTTCTTTAGGGTTCTCTGTGTATACAATCCTATCATCTGCTATTAGGGATATTCTTACTTTTTATTTCCTGATGCAGGTGAGCTTTGTTTCCTTGTCTTGTCTGATTGTTCTGGTCAGCACTTCTAGTACAATGTTAAATAGAAGTGATGACAGTGAGCAATCATGTCTAGTTCCCATTCTCAGGAGGAATTCTTTCAGTCTCTCTCCATTCAGGATGATGGTGACAGTTGTTTTGCGTAGATGCCTCTTATTGCATTGAGTAATTTCCCTTCTATTCCTATTTTGCTGAGAGTTTCCAACATGAATGGATATTGGACTTTGTCGAATGCCTTTTCCGCATCAATTGACAAAATCAGGTGATTCTTATCCTTTGTGTTATTTATGTGGTTGATTAACTGTTTTTCTGATGTTGAACCAGTCCTGCATCCCTGGTATAAATTTAATCTGGTCATGATGAATTATCATTTTGATATGTTGTTGAGTTCCATTGGCTAGGATTTTGTTGAAGATTTTTGCATCTAGCTTCATAAGTGATAGCCAAGCCAAGCCATATTGGTCTATAATTTTCTTTTGGGGGGAATCTTTCCCTGGCTTTGATATCAGGGTTATGCTGGCTTCATAAATGAATTTGGGAATACTCCATCCTTTTCTATGTTGTGAAATTAACTCCTCTCTAAAAGTTTGGTAGAATTCTCTGATGAACCTGTCTGGACCAGAACTTTTTTTGGTTGGTAGGTTTTTAATTACTTTTTCAATCTTTCTTTTGTGATATGTTGTTAAGTTGTTCTACTTTCCCTTGTGATACTTTTGATGGGTGATGTGATTACATTTCCTCTAGGTTTTCAAATCTGTTAGAATACAATTTTTCATAGTGTTCTGTTATGATACTTTCAATTTTGGTTGGGTCTGTTGTGGTATCTCCCACGTCATTTCTTAATTGAGTTATTTGTGTCTTCTGCTGTTTTTCTTGTAAGTTTAGTCAGGGGTTTATCAATTTTGTTGACCTTATCAAAGAATCAGCTTTTGATTTTGTTAATTTTTTCATTGTTTTTATATTCTCTAATTCATTTAGTTCTGCTCTAATCTTTATTATCTGTTTGCATCTGGTGCTTAAAGTGTTCCTCTTTTGGTTGTTTCTACTTGTTCAAGTTGTAGGATTAATTCTTTGATTTTGGTCCTTTCTTCATTCCAGATATGTACATTTATAGAGGTAAATTGAACTCTGAGCCCTGCTTTTGCCGTACATTCTAGGTTGTGGTAGGGTGTGTTTTCATTCTTATTTGATTCCATGAATTTCTTTATTGCATCTTTGATTTCTTTTTTTTCTTTGATATGATTGAGTGAAAATGTACATTCCCATATAAATTTACATGCCCACTTATAACTCATGAATTTTTGAGCAAGGTGTTATTCAGTTTCCGTGAGTTTGAATTTTTACCTTTTATTTCTGCTATCGATTTCAATTTCTATGGCTTCATTGTCTGAGAAATGCTCTGCAATAATTCAGTGGTTTGGATTTTGTTGAGACTTGCTTTATGGCTTAATACATGGTCTATTTTGGAGAATGTTCTATGTGCATTGGAAAAGGTGTACCTACCTGTTGTTGGGTAAAAAGTTCTGTATATGTCAGTGAAGTTTAGGTAGGTGATTGTTGCAATGAGATCTTTCGTATCTTTACTGAGCTTCTTTCTGGATGATCTCTCCGTTACTGAAAATGGACTGTGGAAGCCTTCCTCTATTATTGTGGAGAGGTCTATCTCATTTTTCAATGTTGTCAGTGTTTGGTTGGTGTAATAGATGTTACAGCATTGGGTGCATAAATATTTAATATTGTTACATGCTGTTTATGTATTGAACCTTTAAGCAACAAGTAGTAATCATCCTTGTCTACAGTGGTGGATTTTCTTTTAAAATCTGTTTTATCTGAGATTAGTATTGCCACTCTACTTTTCTTTCTGTGTTGTTAGCTTGGTATGTATTTTTACATCCTTTGATTTTCAGTTTGTTCATATCTTTGAGTCTAAGATTTTTTCTTGTAAGCAGCTTATAGACAGATTGTGTGTTTTGATTCAAGCTGTTACTCTCTGTCTCTTTCTTGCACCATTCAATTCATGTACATTCAGTGTAATTATTGATAGATATGTATTCAGTGCTGTCATTTTGGTACCTTTTTTTTGTGTTGTTGACATTTTCTTTGTTCTACTTAATATTCTGTTCCGGGTTGTTTTTCTTTATTGGTTTTCTTTTGATCCTTTTCAATGTTGGTTTTGTGTCTGTTGAGACTCCTGTATTACATTTCTTGTTTTGATGTGTAGTGTTGTTAATTTGCATTGTGGCTATCCCTTTGCTCCCCCTTAACATTCTAAGTTTAAACCAATCTTTAACTTCTGTATACGTCCTTAACTTCCTCTCCATCTGAAAGAGCTATAAATACTGTAGTATATCCCCTTTTGTAGTGTGAGAGTATCATAGTTTACATGTTAAAGTCTTTGTTTCCCTAATTTTAATATTTTAGCTTTGACTGAACTTTATGACTTCCCTGAGTTTGACTCTGGATGCTGTGTCCTGCATTATATTATTGAGTATACATCCGATGTTACTGATTTTCTAATTGAATAGTTTGGTCTTTGCAAAGTCTCCAAGCTTCTGTTTATCTGAGAATGTCTTAACTTCACCATCATATTTGAGAGACAGTTTTGCAGGGTATATAATTCTTGGTTGGAAATTTTTCTCCTTCAAGGCTTTGTGTCATCCCACTGTCTTCTTGCCAACATGGTTTCTGCTGAGAAGTCACAAAGTTGAGTCTCACTGGCAACACAAGACTAAAAAGGGGTGCACCCTGAGATCCCCACATGCTTCCTCATTTCTCTTCTTTCTTTTATCCAATTTCTTCTCATAAATACTGGTATCAGTTGCTTTATCTTCAGTTTCACTAATTCTGTATTCCATTTCCTCAGTCCTACTCTTATAACTTTGCACTGAATTGTGTAACTCTGTAATTTTATTATTGATCTGCTGAATTTCAAATCATTGATATTCTAGCACTTCATATAGCTTGCTTGATTTTTCATTTTGTTCTGCTGCACTTTGTTTAATCTATACAAGTGTTCTATACAGTATTCTTTTGTATTCTACTTCAGATAATTTCAGGAAGGATTCTTCATCTGGGATTTTTTTGATTCTTTATTTTCAGAATTTTCCCCACCCATGGTGGCCTGTTTCTTTAAACAGTTAGATATTGATTGTTGTGTTTGTGACATCAAAAATCTGTTCAGCTTCTCTGGTGTTGCACCAGCGGGAGCTGTGACATACCTCTAAGAAAGGCCCTGCTTCCTTGGTAATAAAGATGGCAAACTACCTGTGCTGACTTTCTGGAGTGATGTCAGCATACATTATGGCATTGATCAGAGATGGGAAGAGAGAAGGGTGCCACCACACTTGGCTGCCAGCAACTGCTGTGTTGTCTAGATGTACTCACCTTAAACTGCTTTTCTGCTGAGAGGTGCTGTCCAGGGGCAGCTGGTATCAGCTGAGTCCTCAGGTGTGGCTGCTCAGGTCAGCCCTCAGGTCAGCCCTACCTGCTGGCTGACAAAGATGGCTTCCTACTTATGGAGTCGGGGGCCCATCAACAGATGCTATGGCATGTCTCAGTGAGAGGGAGAAATAGCACCATCACACTTGGCCACTAGCCCTTGCTGCATTCTCTAGATCCAATTTTCTTGATAACTGCTTTGTACTGATAAAGGTGCTGTCCAACAGCAGCTGGTACCAGCTGAGCCCTTAGGGGTGGCAGGCCCCTCCTCCTAGCTGACAAACATGGTGACCTGCTTATGGTGTCTCTCAGGGACTGTGTCTGTAGCCAATATGATATGGCTCTAAGAAATGAGGGGTAAGGGCAATGTCATAATCTGTTGCCAGCTGCCACTATGTTCTCTAGGTATGATTCTCTTAAAAACAGCTTTTCTGCTGGAAGAGGCGCTGTTCAGTCTGGCAGTCTTGCAAAGTATTGCAGCCAGCTGCAGCCAGGCTCTCAGGCATGCCTGACTCTGCCTCTCACATGACTAAGATGTGTTCTGCCTAAACGACCTCTCCTGCACTTAGCCAGAAGTATCTATCACACAGCTCAGACAACAGAGCGGTGAGTGGCACTGGTACCCTCAGTCACCAGCTGCTACTGCATTCTCAATGTGACTGTCTTAAGTACAGCCTCTGTGCTGCAAAAGATACTCTTTACTTAGTCACAGCAGCTCAGCATGGCAGCTAACCCCTGACTGGCTCTTAGGCTCAGCAATCCCAGGCCCAGTCTCCTGGTTAACAAAGATGGTGAGCACACTTGTAAGCCTCTCAGCTGCTGTGCCAGCAGAAGTAGGACTCTTAGTGCTGCCATCTTGCCTCTGGCAAAGGTAGTTTTCCCCTTCCTGTTGCCCAGTCTGATTTCACAACCCTATACCTGATCTCAGGGATCCCAGAATGTCCACTCTGCTCCAGTCAATAGTTCTTCTAGGCCTTAGTTCTCACAGGGAATCAAGGAGACGTGTGCTTAATCCACCATCATGGCCCTACCTCCATGCTCAAATTATTTGCTAAATGAAAGAATAAAGTGATCTGAGGCCCTTAAAAAGTAAAGATTCAATTTTCCTAGGAGTGGGACCCTACGTGAAAGAAGCAAAGCTTTCACAAATGTAATGCTTTGTCTCCAAACTTAAAAAACAAATAGTTTAATTGAGAGGGAGAAGAGCTAAAGGTAGTAAGCCCTGAGGAAATTTAACTTAACCATAGCTTACAGGTGTTTGTGCCCTATAGCACTACATCTATTCAGTTTATTTTCAAGATCTCCAGTTGTCTATGACCTGTTGCCATTGAGTCTGACTCATAGTGACCTTATAGGACAGAGTTGAACTGCCCCATAGAGTTTCCAGTGAATGTCTAGTGGATTAGAACTGCTGACTTTTTGGTTAGCAGCTGTAGCTCTTAACCTCTATGCTACCAGAATTTCCATATTGTCTATAGCTCTAGAAAGTACAGTACCCCCCTATATCTACAGTGTATATGTTCTAAGACCCCTAGTGGATGCCTGAAATCATGGATAGTACCAAATCCTATATATATATGTTAGGGTTTGTCCTACAGATAAATATCTATGATAAATTTTAATTTATAAAGTAGACACTATAAGAGATTAACAATGGTGATTGACAGGCGGGTAGCACATACAGCACGGATATGCTGGGCAAAGGTATTATCCACTTAGCAGACAGGACAAATTGGGATGGCTCAAGATTATATTGTGTTACTTATTCTTGGCTTGGCTATTTAACATTTTTGGACCACAGTTGACTGAGTCACAAAAACCTCTGAAATCAAAATCATGGATGAGGCAAGGGTACTATACTAACAGCCTCCAGAGGAGATTATGACCCTAGGTTACAGTTCCCATGTCCCTTTCAGGACAGAAGTAGTCCAACAAAGTCACTGTTTGGTGATGGCTTTTGAGTAATGGAAGGCAAAATGAGTCAGCAAAAGGGGACCTCATCAATAGACATTCTATTTAGTTCTTAATTAGAATCCTGACTGTCACAGGGCATCTTCTTCTGTAGCAGGGCATAATTTCTGATATCATTATCAATCAAGACTGATTCAAGGGCGTCAGTTTTATAATGTGAAAAAAAAAAAGCTGCAGTTAATAGCCACTGGTGGCAGCATCTAATATAACAGGTTCTAGTTATTTTACTTTCTTGAAGAAAGGCTACTATATCGAAGAATATTGCAAAACGGATTAGTAAAGTACTGATTAGGAGGTAGGTAACCAGTTTAGCAAATCCTTTGAAGGAATATTTCTACATGACTTAGTCGCATACATTTAGAATCGCTTGGATATTACACTGACAGCTTTTGCAGCATTGGGCAGAGCCAGTAGATGGTGGTCTTAAGTTGTAAGTTGCTCTCACAGTAACACCTGTCAGCATGTGAAATAACTACTGCTCTCCATAAAATGTCAAAATTCACTTTTCTTTCATCAGATTCTGTAAATTTGAAGAAGGTGCACATGACAGCATTCTGACGTGATATGTTAACTGTTACTTATTTTTCAAAAACACACTTTTCATAAAAAATAGACCATAATGCAGTGCTTTAAAATTATACAGTGCTGTCATCAGATTTTGACATAAATGGCTTCATCCATTGTTTATCTTCTTTGCAAGAATGTGAGGGGTTTTAATTTCTTAATTAAAATGCTATCTGTTGCAATTCTGAAAAGCTAAGGCCCTCTCTAAGTCACAATATCTAAATAAGATATTCAGTTAACATTCCTTATTGTTAAATGCACTTTAGAGATTCAATTGCACAATTGCAAGGGGTATTACAATACCTTGTAATTATGCAGACTGACTAAAATTAAAGACTTTGGAAATTAATTTTGAGTTGAAATATTAAATTAAGTAGAATGTTTTATCATAATGGCATAATTTAAAACTAACTAAAAATAGCATTAATAATAATCATGATCACTCTCCTTTCATTAAAAGAAGAGATTTAACACTAAATTATTAAATGACCAAATTTATGGTGCTCAAGTTAGTAAAGATTTTGTAGTAGTGTAAATCATGCTACATGATTTCTGTCCAGTGACTATAGCAAATTAGTAACTGTAGTAAATTTTAAAGGATGTTAATAATACAAACACTTCAGTGTTGGAAGCTTTGGAAGAATGATACTACCTGCACCCTTGAGCATTAAAATATTACATTTACCCCCACCAGGGTGTTATATAATTGCTGTGGATAGTGCAGGGATGGACAGTTACACCTTGAACAAAAGAAAACAGTAAGCTTTTTATTTTTGTAAGTCAGTGATTCATGAAAAACAATTTCTGCTCCCCACTATAAAACTTTGACCTCCTTCTGTTCAGCAGTCTTCTGATTTTACTCTGAAACTGTACTGTCTCTGTTCAAAGCAGAACATATGTTGCTGTTTTTTTTTTTTTTCTTTTTTTTTTTTTAAAGAATTCTCAAATCAACACAGTTTAAGAGAACTCTACAAATCCAAAAAGGCAAAGGGTAGTCTGTTTGGTAACTTACCTAACGTCATCCTAATAGACACATGAATTTTTCCATAACTGAATTATGCTGTGCAATGGTTAAGCAATCTAAAATAGAAAGTAAATACACTTCAATCTGTCAGTATTATTTACTGTGGAATGAGTAGGAGATTGGTGATAATAAGACAATGGAATTTTGCTTTGTTTATTCTATATGTTTGTCTTAAAGTTTTTATAGATATTTGGAAGTATACCGAGACTGTAAATTGGTATCTTTGAAAGTCTCCTTGCTCTTCAGCCATGCATTTGATTTTGAGTCTCAGATCCATATTTTAGAAAGTTGTGAGATCTAAGAACCTCCAATAAGATCCCATGAGATTACTGTCAATTGGTACATGAGTAAAAATGTTGTAACTCACTCTTCAGAATTTTAATTCTTGTCTTCTATAAATCTTAATTTCTTTGGGGTTTTATACTGCAAATAATACATATTTTACACATTGTTAGAAAATGAAATGGGCAAATACAAAAGGACAAGTATTGTATGAGACCTCTGCCATAAGGACTTGAAAATGGACTTATGTACAGAAGAAAGGACACTTTGATGGCTACAAGTGTACAGAGGAAGGAAGGGGATTAGTCATGGATTAGACAGTCAATAGGAATTTATTTAGGTGAAGGGAGTGACAGCACACAGTGGAGGGCAGATCAGCATAACTGGACTATACCATAAACTGAAAGGCTTTTTAAACTCAACCCAGCATTTTGAAGGATAGAGTAACAGGAATGGGGGTCTGGAAGCCATGTTTTCAGGGACATTGAGGTCAATTAGCCTAACTAGTCTTTTGCTAAGAGAGTCTTTTTCACCCCATATTGGTGAGTGGAGTTTAGGGTCTTAGAAGCCAGCAAGCTGCCATCTGAGTTACACCAAATGATCCCAACCCATCTGGAACAGATGATTACTGAGAACATCAAAGGCATGAGGAAAAATGAGCCTGGGAGACTGAAGGACCCATGTGAATGAGAGACTGGGATCAACATAAAGCCAGAAGAACCATATGGCGCCCAGCCACCGCCAAAGACAGCTGTGATGTGGGACACAATGTCAAGTCTCTGATGCAGAATAAGGAAAAGAGGTGTGCAGTTCGAGAATTCCACAAAAACACCAGCACTGATGGTCCAACAGCTTGGAGGGTCTCCTGGGAACATGGTCCCTAGACCTGCTGCTGGCTCTGACTGGAAACCAGTACTGAGGATCAACACTTCAGACAAGAATGGACCATTCTCAGTGACAAGGTGTGAGCATACGGTGTATGTACTTTATGGTTTTATACATTTATAGAAGACTGACCTACTGGTTTGTCTCCAGCTGAGAGAGGAGAGGGTGGAGACGAGGGGACAGGTGCTCATTAAGAGGATTCTAGAAGTATAGAGTGAAAAGGAGGAATGTATTCTCTCTGGGTGAGGAGTGCAGGTAGACAGCCATGTAATATTGGTTTGGATTGTATACTTTCACTTCATCACAGTAAAAAAAAAATTGGCAAATAAACCACCTCATCAGATTTACCATTGTGGATTAACTTCTGAGAATGTAAGACTATTTTGGACCAAGAATGTTGATTTAGCATAAGCCAGCTACTTGTTACTTTCCATTTCCTTAACAACATCTTGTCCCTAACTCTACCCTGAATCTTTAACATCCCAAATCACTTGGGCACACTCGGGCCAGTTGCTGTCCACTCAGCCCTGACTCGTGTGTGTCAGAGCAGAACTGTGCTTCACAGGGTTTTCAGTTGTTGACTTTTTGGAAGTAGATCACCAGGTCTTTCTTCTGAGACAACTTTGGATGAGCTCCAAGCTTTCCATTAGCAGCTTAGTGTACTTACTGTTTTTACTACCAGGGATTGCATTTTGGCACAAGGGAATACATACTGCTGCAAAAGAGACACATTAAAAACCTGGATTGAAGACAGTGTGGTGCAAAATACAGCTGGATCATTCTACTTTACAGAGCCATGTGTCCCATTAACAAGAGGCTAGTTATTAACAGTCACATGTTCTTTGTCATTTATTTCACACAGTCACACTATGTATGTATTTTCTTTCTTAACAGCTGGGATATTCAGTATAGAACTACATCTGGTCTACTGAGACATTTAACTAGGCCCAGTAGTCAAACAGACATCTGAAAACACCTATCGACTCATTAGGATTGTTTCAGTAACTCCTTTGGCTTTTATATAACTCAGGAAATAGGAAATCATAACATCATAAATAGTGTTAAACTGAACCTATCAATGTAGCCGGAGCAATTTTAAGCCAATCATTTCTCATTAGGCTAATGCTAGTAAAATTTCTTATTCAGATAAACCTTTTTCTTTTTCCCCATTTTTCTTCTTTTGGCTATTCGGTGGCCAATGAGGTGTATTAATTTTTAGTGAATTGGGGCTGAGGGCTGTTAGGTTAGCTTTATTCTTTGCTGTAAATTATAGCAGTTTTATAACTGTTTAACACAGCTCTTGAATCAAGAAATGCCTGCCACACCTGAATTTTTCTGTTTCGGCTGAATGACTGGTGCTAAAAAGAGAGAGAAAAAGAGAGTTTGAGCTAATTTCTAGAATTCAGGATTAAAACTGCTGCTCTCAGATTGTCAGTCTGATTTATATTTTAACTGTTAGGCAGCTGAAGTGACAACTACATAGAAACTTAATACACTAGCATTTTTCCTTATTGTTTCTCTTGGCAAATTATAATTTGATAAATTGTTAATGTTTTGAATTGCACTCTGTGTACTTTCTACTGATGACAATGAATCAGATTTTGTTTGTATTGTAGATTTCATTTCATATTTCAAGTTCAAAACAAGGAAGTGTGACTTGGCCTACTTGTTTCTCTGACTTCACATCTAGTTAGATTAAACACAGGCCAGTCACTGTAAGAAAGACTCATGTATGAAGCAGCTGGGACTTTTCCCTTTTACATACAGAGAGACAATAAAAATAATACTGGTACAGAAGTATCTACTTGTATCAGTTTTTCAGCAAGCGAATGTGACTTGCTTGCTCTTTTCCTGTTTTCTTCATTGACAGTTCATGATAGAATGAGGTAGCTTTTTTGTTTCCAGACTAGATTAGCAAAAACAGAAAAGTAATTAATACATAAAGTACCAAATATGAAATATTACTCTGCACAGAGGCATTTCACACTTCATTGATTTCATGAGTAGGCCAGAGGTGCCAGAACAATAATTAATATGTTGTAAGGGAAAAATTATTATGCAAGGTCAGCAGCATTTGAAGACTTCACAAAGAAGAGGCATTGAGAAATATTCTGAAACTATTTCTTAAACAGGGTTTAAACTGAGTGTTAAACAAATGTTTTAAAAAACAGTTTTTATATGAAACATTAACAGGGATTTTAGAGATCTTTTTATCTGTTTGTAAAGTACACCTCTGTATGCAAACATAATATATATCAATACTGGCATTTTGGGGGTAAATATGTGTGGATAACTCTGTAGATATATGCTTGGCTATCATGAATATCATTATTCACATTTTTCTATAAATTTTTCTGTTCAGGCTCAATGACTGGTATTAAGAGAAAAACAGCAAATTCACATTTATACATTTACAGTTTTAAATTAATAAATCAATAAATTTTTTTTTAAAAAAGTATACATTTCAGAACAGCAAAAGCAAAATGCTAGCATCATCCATAATCCTGCCACATAGATATAACCAGGTCAATATATGGTGTGTATTCTTTTGATCTTTTATTCTTTAGGAAATGGATTTTTAAAAGGAATACTGTAATATTATTCTTCAATGTCCTTTTTCTTTTAACTTATGTGATTATTTCCTTGTGTTGCTAGATATTTTTATACAGTATTTCAATGGCTATACAATGCTCCATTGGATATTATAATCTATCTTAACAATCTTCTGTGGATGCACATTCAGATGATTTCCAATTTTTAACAAATTGCAATAAACATCATTAGAGCTATAGCTCAATCATTTCCTTTGGATAAATCCCAGAAATGGGATTCTGATTGCCAAACTGTCCTCCAGAAAGATGAGTCCACTTGACTCCTCACACAATATCTGTTTCAAATTATCTCAGTTGTGACTATAAAGCTTTCCTTTATTCACGTAGTAAGCAATGGATTTTCCAGGATTAATGACAAAAGATTGAGAAATCTCTTGAGTTTCTAAAGCAAGATGTTTCCAATAGTCTTAAGAAAAAACAAGCAAGATCAATTAGCACCACACTTTTACCCCAAATTGAAAACTATTAATAGCTATCATTTATTGAGAGCTTACAATGTATTAGTAATAATTTTGCAGAGTTCTATGTGTTTACATCAGTGTTTCTTTTTTTTAACGTCATAGTTACTCTCTGAAATAAGGTTTCAATTTTCCTTGTAAGGATGAGGAAGTCGAAATTCAAATAGTTTATAAATAAATTGTCAATGTCACATAGCTAGTTGGTGCAAGGTCAGTAGCATTTGATTTGAATCAAATGACTTGCGTTCAGAAGAATCTATATATCAGTTCTTTAAGGCTGCAGAAATGTAGACCCACAAATTAGATCGTATATAATAACAGAACATCATTTTACAGTTCTAGAAACCGTGGTGGCTTAGTGGTTAAGTGCTACGTCTGCTAACCAAAAGGTCTGCAGTTCAAACCCACCAGGTGCTCCTTGGAAATTCTGTGGGGCAGTCCTGCTGTGACTTATAGAGTCACCATGAGGTGGAATCAGCTCAATGACAGTGGGTTTGGTGGGTCTGGGAAGCTAGAAGTCTGAAGCCAGGGATCAGAAGGGCTATACTCATTCTGAAGACTCTGAGGGAAGGTCCTTTCTTGCCCTTTCCAGCTTCCAATGGCTCCAAGTGTTTCTTGGCTTGCAGTCACGGTGTTGTATGTCCAGCTTTCTTCTGTGTCTTTCTGTCTCACCATTTATATTGGATTAGGACCCACCCTGCTCCAGGATGACTTCATGTTAAAGTAATTGGCAATGTCTTAAAAAAAAAATCTTTTATCCAAAACAAGGTTACACTCACAGGTACTGGGGTTAGGACTTGAACATATCTTTTTGAGGGACACCATTCATCCATCACAGTCTGATTCTAAACATTATGTTTCAGGTTTTCTACAAAACTGGGAGACTCTTAAACTACTGGTTCTGAAAACAACTTTACCTCTAGGTAGCACGTATTGGCTTATTTGCATGTTTACAACAATCCTTTATCCCAATTTGTTGTCATCTTGGTATTGTGATGGAAGGTGCCTACTGTTTTTTTCCACCTGGACCTGTCGTAGTAAACAGTGGGTCTCTCGTTTCACAGACATGAGATGTTAGGAGGGCTGGTACCAAGCTGGCAGCAAGGGCTCACATCCCTTCTCGGTGCACGTGGCTCTTGGTGTAGGAAGCTCCACCAGCCCTCTTTTTTTTCTCTCTCCTCAGAAATCGGAATCCATGTAATAATTTGATACACACGCTAAACGCTTTCTGGAGGGTGAATTTGAGACAACGTAAAGAAGGAACAAGAAACAGACCAGAAGACTGAGTACAGACAATACAGACTTCTCCTGGGAAGGTTTCTTTGGCCTTAAGACTTTATGTTCTGAAAGTAAAGCATTCTAATGAGATGTCTCTCTGGTGTTATGGCTCTGGTAGGGCAAGGATGGGGAAAAGGGAAGAAGGTGGATTCCAGACAATAGTCAACCCAAACTGTAGTGGAGATCAGGTACAGGGAAGGATGAGGGTGTGTCTTATTCTAGACACTAACCTTAACAAAGTAACATAATTAGAGCCAGAAATTGTCTTGTTATGACAGTCCAAATGTGTACTGAGTCTCTGTCCTACTCATTAGGAATCTTTGTCTTTTTCTCTCCCTCTGCTCCGTCTCTCATCAGCAGGCTAAAGAGAGGCTACATCTCTAGTTTAAGCTTGGGGCTTTTTGGCACAAAGCTTGATTGTCTCGGTTTCCTCTTGGCAGATTTAAATTGTTAGAGAAATGAAACTCGTTTGAAAACAGTAGGCCCTGGCAGGCACTCTCCCAGGCATTGCCCAGGACTCCGGGAACAGTTGTCGACTTGCTGCATGGCATTTGTCTAGGTTGGGTTTGATCTTATTCTCAAATCCCATATGGTGAGAAATAATTCAGTTTTAAAGTTTCATGTACAGTGTCGCTGTGTGGATTGAGGTCAGAAGAGGGGGAGTGCTTACTGTGTATGGATTTTGCAGACTTTTTTAAATATTTAAAGATATTAATTTTTTTAAGATTTAATGAAGATGAGAGATGAATAAAAATTCTCTCATTTATCTGAAAATCACATAGAACCGAAGGACACATAGTTTGCTTTTCTCTAAAATAAATCTTGGACTATGATGTCCTGATTTAAGATATTTACCACCATTATGGAAGTATAATAATACTGACAATGTGCATATCTGCTACCCCCTTAGTGTAGTCTATTCTATCCTATAGGGTCACTGTGAGTCAGAACCAACTTGGCAGCACACAGCAACAAAAACAGAGTGCGTCTATGGTGCTTTAGAGATTAAAAGCATATTCACATACACTGTTCAGTTTGAAAATAACAGATTTTACTATAAAATGAAGACACAGAAGAAATAGTATTTCTGGTAGTATTAGTTCTAACATAAACAGTCAACAGAGCTTTTACAGTACAAGGGTATGTAAAACACCGTGGAAAGAATCATTTGGAAGAAAGTAAGCAATATGTTCAGTGGTTCTGATGAGACATATACTAGCATATTCATCAGTTTTTCTTATAACAGGAGAAAACAGTAGTAAATAATGAGAGTGAAAACATCCTTTGAACTTGGAATAAGTTTGCAGATACACATAATTTCATAATTAATCTGAGTGAAATCAGCACTGCAGTTTGATGATGTAACACAAGTTTCCTCTCTCTTCCTCTCACTGCCTTCCTGTCACCATCTGGGAAGAAAAATGGACACTTAACAGCTGGAACAGTGAATATCGAATGGACTTCAGAGAGACTAAATGTATATGCTGCTCCAAAGAACATTTCAGGCATTATAAAAAGACAGTGTTTTAAGCCACGAAATCTTGCTTCTACTATTTCTGTTTATTTTGGACTCTCCATGCACTGTTGTTCCTCTGTGACATGCAGTCTCCTTCTCAGGATATTGCAGAATATAAAAAGGACAAGTGGTAGGCCCATTTCATAGACTCAGTGGAAGACAGACTAATATGCACAATACACACACACACACACACACGCACACAATTACTGGTGACACAATTACTGTATCTGGTTGCTCATAGAGTTAAAATAAGTTCTCACTTGACACGTCAGACCTGATGTTTGACTTGGATTTACTCAGATGCACTTACCCATCTACTCCCGTTCACTCAGGTTAAGCAGAAGACAAAACACAATAGGCTAAACCAGGGGTAGAGGACCAATCTGATTAAATCTGACAATTTGTACATCTGTGTCTGACTTTCATCACTTCTTATGATTGTTTATAAAGTACCTGCTGTTGAATGAGGGATTAAGCCCATTCCAATTACTGATGCTTTTTAACTTTACAGATGTCAGAGGCATTCCTTCAAACCTGTTCATTTCCAGAGCAAGGCTTTTCCAGATGGGAATTAGAAATCAAGATTTGACAAAATCTGCTTCTCTATTACTCAATACAAAGGAATAGTACAGCAGTGCTCCCATTTCTGCTAATCCATTCATTTTGGGTTTGATTTACCTTTTTTGCCTTGATCTAAAAACCTCTGTGACTTTATAGGATTATATGTTGCCATATTCAGGTTTTGAATGAATCAAAGTGTATGCATTTTAATATGATTTCTCTGATTCCAAAGCCAGGATTAACCTGTTGTTTTTGATTAAAAAGATTTTATGTTTAGCTTTTAGAGGAGGAACGTGAAATTACTGTAGTTATACACTTTTTCTTCTTTCTAAATATACAAAAGTTATATTTTGTCTATTTTGCTGGCTATTTTAATGGAAGAAAAAATAGGAAAAAAGCGTGGTTTTATAATGAATTGTAAATATTAATACTCTGTTTTACAAAAAACTCAGTTTCTTTAGCACTGACTTTAGCATTTTAAGTTAAGACTACTGAACTAGACCTTATTTGAACCATATTGTTGTTGCTAGGCACTGTCACGTTGATTTTGACTTATAGCAACCCCATGTGACACAGCAGAACTGCCCCAAGAGTTGGCTGGCTATGTGACACAGCAGAACTGCCCTAAGAGTTTTCTTGGCTATAATCTTTATGGAAGCAGATTGCCAGGACTTCCTCCTGAGGAGCTGTGAGGTGGGTTCAAAATGCTAACCCTCTGGTTGGGAACTGAACATTTCAGCATTGTGCTACCATGGTTCCCTTATTTGAATAATAAGAAAGAGAAACCAGAGCTCTGGTGGCTCAGTGATTAAGGGCTAGGCTGCTAAGCCAGAGGTCAGCAGTTTGAATCCACTAGACATTCCTTGGAAACCCTATGGGGCAGGTCTACTCTGTCCTATAGGGTTGCTGTGAGTTGGAATCAGCTTGATAGCTATGAGTTTGCTTTGGGCATAGAAAATAAATTCAAAATACATTGGTTACCTTAACATAAAAATTAATGGAGGAGATTTGTCTCTTCCCTCTTGCAGTGCTGACTTTGTTGCATGGGAAGTAAAAAGTTGCAGTATGGATTCCAGATATTCTTTCAAGATATAATAATATGTTGTCGTTAGATGGTGCTAAGTTGGCTCTGACTCATAGCAATCCTACAGGACAGAGCAGAACTGCCCCTTAGGGCTCCAAAGGGGTAACTTGTGCATTTGAACTGCCAGCCTTTAGGTTTCCCACCAAGTTCTTAACTACTACACCACCAGAGCTCCAGTATAGTAATAGCAAACAATTGCATATGATACTAATGTGACAGGTACTGCTCTAAATGCTTTAGGTATATCAACTTAGTCCTCACAATAGCCTTGCGATGTGAATACCTCTACTATCTCCAATAGACAGATAAAGAAACTGAGATGCAGAGATGTGAAGAAAACGGCTCAGATTTAGATGGCTAGTAAGCAGCAGAACCAGGAAACTAGGAAATGTGGTTCCAGTTCATCCTCTTAGTCACTAGGGTAGTTAAGTTTACCCGGTCATACAAGTCAGTTGCTGGTACAAGGTAGCAGTTATATAGAATAAATTAAACTCAAAATAATGAGACACTGTGAAAGACCAAGTGAGAAAACAAACACTGATCTGTTTTTCTCCCCTTAGCTTACTCCTCTTTTAAAATTAAAAATTCCAGATACAGATTCCATAGCACTCCAGATGCTGAACCCATTTCTAGATTTTTTGCACAGCTGCTCTACCGGGCTGCCAAAGCTTTTTAGCCTGTGACCCATAAGCCTTTTGCATTCATTACCATATAGTCTCTCTTTTGTATTATTTTATATCATGAGAGAAGAGATATAGAATAAAGAAGAACCTAATTATGAAGTGATGTAGCCAAATGACTGACCACTGTTTGTGGAGGAAAAATACTGATTTTCCTAAATGAGTGATTAGGAAAGAAAACAGAAGTTGTTATACACATTGCTAAATAAGCACACACACACACGCAAAAGGCACACCCAGATAGAAAGGCAGCATGTTTTAATGAGGAAAGGAATGTTTATAGACGTGTCTATATGCAAACCAACAACTAACCACTGTTTATTTAAATTAATTTCATTTAATCTTTGAAATTTGTAATATTTACTGTGAAACATCCATTTCTTTTGTCTATACCCAGTGGCTTCATGCAAATCACTCTTGATGGTCCTTTTATTTACCTTGCTATGAGGAAATCAAACATGGTTTTCTGTCCTTAGTGAAAACAGATTTTTAATTTAAACATTTGTAACCACTTCAGCACATCTGGAAATAAAAATGAAGCTGAAAATGAAATATTGTGATCCATAGTTTTGTAGGGTTGCAAAATCATGTACTCTTATTTATATTTTCAGTTAAATTATGAACTCCTCAAAGAAATAGCTTTTAATGACTATTTTGGTATAATCAAAATTACCCAGCCCTCCCAACCCTGTGCCCTCAGTTCATACTACAGTGAGTTCAGGGATGTACTTATAAATCCCTTGCCATTCAGTGATTCCAATTCATGGCAACCCCATATGTTTCAGAGTAGAGCTGTGTTTCATAGGGTGTTTAATGGCTGAAATCTTATGGAAGTAGATCCACCCAAGAACTTGCTATGTGTATACCCCATTGTTGTCCAGTCAATTCTGACTCATAGCAACTCCATAGAGTACACAGAGTAGAACTGCTCCATAGGGTTTCCAAGGAGTGGCTGGTAGATCTGAACTGCTGACTATGGTTAGGAGTTGAGTTCTTAACCACTGTGCCACTAGGGTTCTAGCATCCATATAAACTTAGTTCCATCAAGTTGATTCCAACTCATAGTGACTCTATAGGACAGAATAGAACTGCACCCATAGAGTTTTGAAGGGGTAGCTGATGGATTTGACCTGCCAACCTTTTGGTTTGGAGCCACCATATACATATAATCCGCCTCCCAAACCAAACTTGTTACTGTGGAGTTGATTCCAACTTGTAGAGACCTTATAATTCAGAGCAGAACTGTTCCATAGAGTTTCCAAGGAGCACCTGGTAAACTCGAACTGCTGACCTTTTGGTTACTAGTCTTAGCACTTAACCACTATGCTGCTGCGCTTTCCTTATTTATATAGTAGGTAGTTAATAAATATTTGCTGCATGGATGGACTACTTTCCATCACTGAAGCCACTTTTGAACAATAAAGTAGGCTCAGAAAAAATAAAGTCAACAAGATTTGAAACAGGCTTTGAATGTCTCCAGGTCTCTGAGTATGATATAATCTAAACAGTACTTGACTGTAAAGCAAATAGACACAACACTACATGTCACAAGGGCTCCAAAGGTATAGAAAAGAAGAAGAGGTAGGGTTGGAACTTGCTTTCTGGCTGCATGTTTTACCTTTCAAGCACTGACTGAGACACAGCATGAGGTGTGAAATTAGGACAAATGTTCCCAGTCCTAGAAAACGAATTATTGTATTTAACACTGCCCTGCTCAGGAAATCTGTTTGAGGAGCACAGGCTTTTAGGAGAGGTGACTAAAGAGTGCTCAGGCTGATAAACAGAAACAAGAGAACTGCATACTCTGACAGCGAGAGCCAAAATAAATGGCCCACCAGAGCAGCACTGATGATGATGCCCATAGTGATGAAGAGCTTGATGATTGGCTGAAAGGTGAGCAGTTCAACTCCACCCAGGGGGCCTTTGAAGACAGCCTGACGATATGCTTCTGAAAAGTCACCTCTTGAAAATACTATGGAGCAGTTCTACTCTGTGTACATAGGGTTGCCATGAGTTACAACCAAATGAGGGGCAACTCATACTAAAAATAACAGAGAAGGATTTCAAGGAAATGTGAGCCCTCAGGAATTTGTTTATTGCCATAAACTGTAATACCCCTAATGATGAGCACTGGGAATCTATATTATTCCAATTATCCAGACTGTTTAGATAAACTCAACATTTTTCAAAGACTGGGGGTGGGGGTAGCAGCCCAGTCAGATGAGAGGGAGTGGGGAGCAAGAAAAAAGATGCTTGACGTGATAGATGTTCTGAGCGGTATGAATTGTCTTCAACTGCAAAAAACCTCATTGTTGAATGCAAAGGACAGCTCAGATAAACTAGATTGTCAAGGACAAAGTGTTATACTTCTCTAATATCTCCTGGATACCCTGGTTGTCGGTTAAGTGCTACGGCTGCTAACCAAAGTTCAGCAGTGCAAATCTGCCAGGTGCTCCTTGGAAACTTTGTGGGGTAGTTCTACTCTGTCTGTAGGGTTTCTATGAGTGGAATTGACTTGACACCAGTGGGTTTAGTTTGGTTTCAGTATCTCCCACATTCATCATTGAAAAAGTACAGCAGAACAGATTGACATATTATAACCATGAACTCTTTTTACTGATTTAGTATAAAATACATAATTTGTTTTTCTGCTCTCAGAGTTCTGTTCCTCTGAGAAAATAACATGACTTTAAATTACTGGATTAGATGAAGCCTCTAGTCACTTGTATTCAGTCTTGAGCTAGGCTAATATTTAAAGATTATTTTTTAAAAAAGTCACTTAGAGATCCATTTCTTCTCAATTGATAGCATTAGTTAATTTCAGAAGGAGGAATTTTGGTCATGTGAAAGAAATGTGAAATTAACTAATGCTATCAATTGAGTTGTGCCACCCTGCCCCAAAATGTTTCGTAAATCTTAACCTCTATGCCTGTGGTTACAATTCTATTTGGGAATGGATTGTCTTTGCTATGTTAATTAGACAGGATTAGTGTAGAGTATGTCTTGGGTCAATCTGTTTTGAGATATAAAACAGATTAAACAAGCATGAGAGAAGTAGAAATGAGGGAAGAGAGATGTCAGGTTACAAAGACTGCCTGCCTGGGAGCTGGAGCTCAAAAAAAGAAGCAAGACAAAGAAAGCCAAGAGTAGGTAGTAGGATCCCTGAATGCAAACATTTATCTACCTGTTTGTTAAAGCCACTCACTTGTATTTCTGTCATAGCAGCACTAGATACATAAGACAACTAATTTTATATAGTTTTATGTAAAAGTGGAAATAGCTAATGTGAATCGAATATTATATGGACGGCACTTTATGTACATTAACTCATTTTTGTCTTTACAATAATGCTAAAAGGAATGTAACTATCCCATTTTACAGATGAGGAAGGTAAGGCAGAGAATTCAAGCAACTTGTCCAGGGTTATATGGCCTGTAAATGGCAAAGTCAGACTTTGACATCTAGAGACCATCTCCTTAACCAATAGGCTATACGGCCATTCCTTGAGAGGACAACATCTTGTTTATTTTTGTTTTCTCAAATTTTATGCAGTGCCTGGTACATGGTGGGTATTACAAAACACTTGTTAAGATTGAACTCCTCTGGAAGTCAGTTCTCATCTCCTATCCCTCCTTATCTGGGAAAGAGCTCCTTGTTAATTTTCTCCACTCAGCCTTTAATTGGTAACTGTGTAAAGCCCAGTTCCGAACTTTCCATTTCATTGTTTTACTCAAAAACTTGTAACAGATCCTTATTACTTCTGAATCCTTGTCTGCCATCCAAGGCTCTCTGATCTTTGTCCCAGCCTATCTTAGTTCTTACCTCGCACAGTTCGGTACACACATTCAGTCTGCCAGACAAGTTGTACTATTCAGTAATATCATACAGTGCTCATGTTTACCTCCACTGATAGACTACTGAATACGTGTCTGTTGTTGTTGTGTTTGGGGGAATACCACCCCCATCTTATTCCCACCTGTAATTGAAGATATTGATTCTTCGAGGTTTGAGTCAAATGTTGACACTTTAATAACATATTCGCTGCTGGGTGGAGTAGAGCTGCGCCATAGGGTCTCCATGGAGCATCTGGTACATTTGAACTGCTGACCCTTTGGATAGCAGCTGTAGTACTTAACTAGTATGCAACCAGGTTTTCCCCATTGACCTTAACTGGTTGTATTTCTTCCCTCCTTTGAATTCAGGTGGTACTTTACCATTTTACACTTTCCATTAAGCGCCCTTACCTTTTCCTTTTAACTAGGCTATAATCTTCTCGAGAGCAAGGATTATATCTTACTCATCTTTATTAAGAGCTGACAATGAAATAAACAAGAAAAGCAATGGATATGACTGGCAGACAATCAACGAGCATCCAACATTTCTTTGTTGTGTAGACTGTTTTGAGAAAAGTTGTTACCACACATTCAATAAACTGCAGTGAAGAAAAAGGCCACTGAAATGGTCTCATTTACTGCCTTATTTTGCATGTAAGAAAACTGAGGTACAGAGAAATTAAGAGATTTTCTCAAGTCTAATGCCTAATCCTCATAAGAACTGGTGCACAACTCTCGGTCCTTTCCTCTGTATAATGTTGCATCACTACACTTTTGAGGACTGGAGAAATTTGTTAATACGATAAAAAAACAAAAACCTTAGACATTCCAGGCAGTATCAAGTTATATTTTCACAGACCCTTCAATGATATGTCTGTCAGAAAAAAAGACTGGAAAGGGTGATAAGAATATTAAGGCCCCAGTGTTATACTATAGCATGACTTTTTTAATAAATTTCTGAATGTTGGCATTTATAGCGGTTGGTTATTTAAAAGAAAAATTCCTTATGTTGAATCATGGTTTATACTTCAAATTTTTTCACATCTATTATATTAGCCCCCCCTCCCAACAAACAAGGAAAACTAAACAAAAGCTGGTCGCATAGTTTACATTTCCGTATATTACGGATAAGGTAACTCGAAGGAAGCCACCCCGTTAATACCAGGCTCATAGCCTCAGGCAGGGTGTGTATCCCGCTTTCATTTTGTGGTATCATGCATCCTGCTGCTTCAGGAGAAGATAACCCTAATCCCTCGATGGGACTCTGTGATAACCCGGTAATAATGTTATTAGCAGCGGAGACCACAAGTGACAGGTGCTGATAAGTCTGGAGTCCGTGCTGCAGAACCAGAAACACAGCCAGGGAGCTGCGGCCGGATTCAGCTTGGCTTCCCCACCCACCTTCTGGCGATGGAGGCGTCATGCTCTAACATACCCAGTTAAGGTACTAGCAGCAATCTGTCATGCCTTCTCATATGAGGCATTGATGCCCATAGGAGCAGGTTCTTCCAGGTACTGAAAGAGCGGAACTATTTTGCGAAGTTGTGATAATGACATGGAATGACACTGCAAACTGCTTTTCCTAAAGGATACAGGCAGACAATTGTTCTAAAGTGTTGTGCAAAATATGTGAAAATGTTAGTTTTCACTGTTACTTTCAGAGATCTTCTTGAAGAAAAAATGATTACGGAAGAGGCAATACAGTAGAATTTGGTTTTCTATCTTGTTGTATATTTTGATGGATATATTAGCCCAAAAAGCATTTTGTTGCCTAGTTCAAGTTAAAGTCCAGACACCTTATACAGGTAATCAAGATGTCATCACAAGCTGGTCTGCTTACTTGGACATTTTATGGCTTTTTCCTTTACATCCCACCTGTTCTGGTCAACACAGGCTGCTCACAGTTCTGGCAACATGCTGATTCAGCAAAATTCAAATAAACAGACTGTATTAGTCATCTGGTGCCACAAGTGGATGGCTTTAACATAGGAAAGTTTATTCTTACACAGTCCAGTAGGCTACAAGTCCAAATTCAAGGTTTCCATTCCAGAGGAAGACTTTCCCTCTCTTGACTCTGGAGGAAAATCCTTGTATTTGCTCAGGGCGCATCTTGGCGCAGGAAACTCAGGTCTGAAGGATGTGCTCTACTCCTGGTGCTGCTTTCTTGGTGGCATGAGGCTCCCAATTCTCTGCTTGTTTCCCTCTCTTTTTATCTCCCATAAGATGAAAGGGTAAAAGGTGATGCAAGCCATACTGCAGGGATACTTCCTCAGCAAGGGTGTTTCAATCCCACCCTTATCCTCTTTTAACATAACCACTTTATGCATTAGCCACAGGCACAGATTAAGATGTATAGCATAGGAAAATCACAAAATTGGGAATGATGGCTCACCCAAATGGCTATACACATTTTGGGGGGCCACAGTTCAATCCATGACACAAACATTTGTTAAATCCCCCCCAGTACACTTGGAATTTTGCTAGGAACTATGGAACAAAGGAAACCCTGGTGGTATAGAGAAGTGCTACAGCTCCTGACCAGGTCAGCAGTTCAGATTCACCAGGTAGGTGCTCCTTGGAAACCCCATCAGGGCTACTCTGTCTATAGGGTTGATATGAGTTTGAACCAGTTCAGTAGTGGTGGGTTTGCTTTTGGTTTAATGGATGAAAGGAGGAGAACTCAATACTTCTGTTCTTAAATAATTGGGGCTCTAGTGGGGGAATAAAGTAGTTGTGAAGTAAATGAGCAACTGGGAGAACTAAGTGAGGAAAGGTAGACTGCAGTTATATCAAAATACCAAAATATGTTTTGTTTTCATATATATGTTTGTGGGTTGAAAGAAGTGGGGGTCCCTAAAAAGTCTTGAACAGGGAGTGACATGATCAGAACATGGAGTGGACATTATGAATGAACTGAAGAGAAAAATGTTAAAATTAGGGCCAGCCAACAGCCAAGTGCCGTCGAGTTGGATCCGACTCATGGCGCAGTCATACTTTTAAAAACCAGTGAGTCCCTGGGTGGTGCAATTGTTAACTGGAAGCTGGAAGTTTGAGTCCATATAGAGGTGCCTTGGAAGAAAAGCCTGGTGAACTTCTCCTGAAAAATCTAACATTGAAAACTCCAAAGTTTGACTTTGACACACATAGTCTCACCATGAATTACAGATGAGTCAAAGGCAGCTGGTTTGGTTTTATTATTTAATAGCAGTCCAGGTAGTGTATGATAAAGACCTGAAAGGTATTTCGTGGAATGGAAGTGAGATGGAAGAAGGGAGTTCCCCAGAAACACTGTGAAAAAAATGCTCGGGTGGGGCAGTGGCTAAGCATGTGAATTTCAGTCAGAATCATACTTGAATCCCATCTCTGCTATTTATTAGCTTTGTCACTTTAAATGTGTTAAAAACAAAACAAAACAAAACACATATCTATGCCTCAGAATTCTTGTCTATAAAGTAGACATGATCTTAACACGCAATTCAGAGTGAGTTTTAAGTTTTAAATAATTTTTGAAAAATGTCTGGCACAGGATAAGTATTTAAAGAATGCCAACTAATATTGTGGATGAACTTTAAGAAAGATTGCTGAGGAATTTGATCAAAATACTTCTCCCCAGAGTACTTTGGTGAAAATATACATAACAACACATACGCCCGTTCAACATTTTCTACATGTATAGTTCGGTGACACTGGTTACAGTCTTTGCTCTATGTCACCATTCTCACTGTCTCTACCCATATTGTTTCACCACCATCTCTGTCCCTTGAACCTCTCCTCTGTTTCAGAGTTACTGTTATCAATGTTATTTCATGTATATGTAATTCTTTTAAAAAACTCACAGTTAAAGATAATGTTCTTCAGTAGTTGAGTGGAACTGTTGTTTAGTTTAGAGATGCCTGCATGTGCTATTTTTGGTTCAAATCTTAAAGACAATTCAGGGCAATAGATTCAGGGGCTCCCAGTCCTAATAGGTCCAGTCAGTCTGTTTTCTATAATAATTTAAAATTATGTTTCACACTTTCCTCTTTTTGATCAGTATCTATCTATTGGGTCCTTGAACAAAACTTCTAGTCTCACTGCCCATACTTTTTCTTCTTTTTTTTAACAAAAAGAGTGTTTTACTTTCCTCTCTGCCTTGTTGAAATCCACCCGTCTCCAATGCATTCTCACTGTGAGGAGTTCCTTACTAACTAGTCTTGTCCACAGAGATTTTCCCTACTTCTGAGTTCCTAACATACAGATTATCTATACTAATCATCAGACACTTAACGATATACTACCTCATACTGTTAAATATTTCCATCCTCCTTTTATTTCAATCAGCTTATAAATTCCTTAAGCGTTGGTGCTGTTTCTTATATTGCTTTGTATCCTCCATTACACCTTGTATTAGTCATCTAGTGCCGCTGTAACAGAAATGCCATAAGTGGATGGCTTTAAAAAACGAAGCCTTATTTTGTCACAGTCTGGTAGGCCAGAAGTGCCAATGTCAGGGTGTTGGCTCCAAGGAAAGCCTGTCTCTGTTAGCTCTCAAGGAAGGCCCTTGTCATCAGTCTTGCCCTGGACTGGAAACTACCAAGACTCAGGGACCCAGGGTCCTATCCAAAGAACATGCTTAATTCCCTAGCACTCAGTGGTAGGAAGTCCCCAGCTCTCTGCTTGCCTCTCTTTCCTTCGTATCCCAAGGGGCTGCCTGACAGTACAGTATAGTCCCACACACTGAGTCCAGCCCCGCTAACACAACTGCTGCCTATCCTCCCTCATTAACATCTCAGAAGCAGGGTTTATAGCACAGGGAGACATCAAAACACCAGGAATCACAGCTTAGCCAAATGCTACACACATTTTTGCGGGGAGGGGCACAATTCAATCCATGACATACTTGGATCGCCTTTCACGTTTGACCATGATAAACTCCTGTTTACCAACATTCACATAAATTGCAATGCAGACTGACCAGAGAAAGTGATTTCACTTGATGTGTAATTTTTGGCCTTGGAATCAACTTCTAGGTCCTCTGCTCAAACTCTTTAAGAGGGCCATAAAATAAGTTAAAAATATCCTTGCATAGGGTGATGATAAAGGCCCAGGAACCAGCAGAAAAGAAAAAGAGATCCAACCCAGGAACTAGTAAGCACAAGGGCTCTAGCCAGCAGAGTGAACAAGCAGGAACTAGCTGATTCTAAGTACCACTTTAGGATCAACTACAGTAAATAAGTCAATTTGATTCAACTTTTAAGGCAAACATACCCTTTAAATAGTAGCAATCTTGTTTTGTACACTTCAAAAAGAATTTTTTTTATTGAGATATACTTCACATACCACAAAAATCATCCCTTCAAATTGTAAATTGAATATCTTTGTTATCACCTCAAAAGACACTGCATACCCATTAATAAATAAAAAACAAAACAATGCTGCTGTCAAGTCAATTCCAACTCATATAAATAGGACAGAATAGAACCGCCTCATAGAATTTCTAAGGAGCACCCGGCAAATCTGAACTGTCAACATTTTGGTTAGTAGCTGTCGCACTTAGCCACTATGCCACCAGGGTTTCCACAGCCGTTAACAGCCGCTCCTACCTAATTCCCATCTGCCCTGATACTTTGTCGATTACTGATCCACTCTCTATCTCTAGGAATGGAATCATACAGTATGTGGCCTTTTTAACTGGCTTCTTCCACTTAGCATAATAATTTAAAGGTTCATCTGTAGTGTATCCTTCATCAATGTTTTCTTTCTTTCTATGACTAATATTCTATTTTATGGACATAGCACATATGGTTTATTCATTCTTTAGTTGATGGGCAGTGGTTGATTTTCCAGTTATTATGAATATAGCTACTATAGACATATTTGAAAAAGTTTTTGTGTGAGCGTATGTTTTCACTAGGACCTTCGGTGGCATAGTGGTTAAGCACTCAGCTGCTAATCAAAAGACTGGTGGTTAGAACCCACTGGCTGCTCCACAGGAAAAAGATGTTGTGGTGAACTTCCGGAGAGATTAGTAGCCTTTGAAACGCTGTGCACTATAGAGTCACTATAAGCTGACGTCGACTCAATAACGATAGGTCAACAGGTTATGCTTTCACTGCTCTTGGGTAACAGTAGATAATTTTCATAACACAATTTACTATATTCTAAAATAGGCTTAACATCAATTTGTCTGGAATAGGAGACAGTCATACTTTAAGTAATCTTCAATGTCTTTGAAAAATGGCAGATGCTAACATGCTTCTGTGGCAGAACCAGAGAAAAATAAAAGATTGGCTGAATCAATTTTCTCTTATTCTTTGAGTTAGCTTATTTGGCCTTGTATTACTAGAACTACATATGTAACTTTACTAAACAACATACGGAATATGTCAAGAGTATGAATGTGTATGTGGGCTACAAGGGCATCAGAAGAATTTTGCTTTGAAATATGCGTTTTTAATATAGATTGATATCACAGACTAGAATATCTTAAAACTATATTGCAGATGTCTCCTTTTAATAACTTAACTATGAATTTTTCTCAGATCGAAATAGCATGCTTAACAAATTGTCTATGCTTTAAAAAAAAATCTTTATTTCATTTAGCATACATACTTAAAACTCATCTCTAAGGAAAGTCTTTATCTTACGTTAAAAGAACTCCAGGCAATACTGAGCTGGTGTGGCTCCTAAAATCATATTGTGTCATCTGTCTTTCTATTTATTGATCCACCCTTCTAACAGCTACCTCCATTTTTTTTATTCTGTGAAAAATATTGTTAATACACTTATATAACAAGTTACTTATTCACTGAAAATGTAATTGACTGGTTCCTGTTCAGTTTGGCTGGTAAGAACTAAATATCTTAAAAAAAAACAAACAAAAACCAGAACAGTGGTAGGCACACATAAACATACATGCACACCAATGTTTACTGTAGCACTCTCCACAACAGTAAACAGTTGGAACCAATCTGGATGCCCATCAACAGATGAGTGGTTAAACAAACTATGGCATATTCACACAAAGGAATACTATGCAATGATAAAGAGCAACAATGATTTAGGGAAATGCCTGGTAACACAGGACCATCTGGAAGATATTATGCTGGGTGAAATTTGCCAGATGCAAAAGGACAAATATGGCATGAGGCTATTATTATAAGAGAAAGATTTAAGTACAAAAGAAAATAAAAGAAGACAATCTTGACAGGAGAGAGATTTCTATAAATTAGATAGTGGTTAGAATTTGGGTTAGGTGAAGTGTGTAACAGCATACACTAGTAGAAGAAGCATGTACAACTATATTGCACCAAAACTAAATCATTTCTTAAATACAACTCAACTCTTTGGAGGGACAGAGTAACAGGGAGAGGGTCAGGGGTACATGCTTTCAGAGGACATGCAGACGAACTGGCACATGCAAGTTTTTGGTTTTCCCCCTTAAAGAAAATGTTCTGCACATCGCTTGGGTGAGTGGCATCTGGAGTCTTAAAAGCTTTATCATCTGAGTAGTGTCAATTTGTCCGAATCTACCTGGAACAGAGGTAAACAGAGGACATCAAGCACAGGAAGAAAATATGAGCCCAGCAGATGGAAGGTGCCATATGATCCAGAGACTACTTCAGCATGAGACCAGAAGAACTAGATGGTGCCCAGCCACCACCAGTGACTGTCCTGATGGGGTACACAGTATATAGCCCCTGATGTAGCTGGAGAAACACAAACATGCAGAACTAGAACTCTACCAAATGACTGTGCTTGATGGTCTGTCAAGTCTGGAAGTGTTCCTGAAGACATGGCCCCCAGACTCGTCAACCCCAAACTGTGTCCAGCACAGCAGTCAATGTTCCAGACAAAGACTGAATTGGACTATGTAAGACATGGAGTGATGCTGGTGGTGAATAATGTTTTAGGCTGTCTGAGAAGCTCATTGCTGGAGGCAAGATGATAGAGTGAGGGGGAAAGGACTTAGCTGAATAGACACGGGAAGTTCAGTGTAGAAATGGGGAGTGTGCTGTCACAGGGTGGTGGGGGTGGGGCGAAGTGAGCAGAGTGCACTTCCAGTAGAATAGCAGTGTGAGTTCCAGGTGTTACATGACAAATTTACATGGATTGCAAATTTTCACTTAAAACATAATAAAATTTATTTTTAAAAAAAGAAAAAGAAAAAAAGTAGTGGTAGGCAAAGAATGAGAAGAAAGGCTCTGGTGCTCCATCTTTAAGCATTTGGTTGCTAACCAAAACGTCAGCAATTCAGTTTCACCAGCCGTTCTTGTCAGTTTATTGTACCACGGGGCACGCATGTTGCTGTGATGCTGGAAGCCACGCCACCAGTATTTAAACACCAGTAGGGTCACCCACGGCAGACAGTGTTCAGCTGAGATTCCAGACCAAGACAGATTAGGAAAAAGGACATAGTAGTCTATTTCTGAAAAGAATTACCCAGTGTAAACCTCACAAATAGCAGTGGAACACTGTCTGATAAAGTGCCAGAAGATGAGCCCCTTAGTTTGGAAGTCACTCAAAATACAATTGGGGAAAACTGCCTCCTCGAAGTAGAGTAGACCTTAATGATGTGGATGGCATCAAGCTTTCGGGACCTTTATTTCCTTTTGTGGCATGACTCAAAATGAGAAGTAACAGCTACAAACATCCATTAAAATTTGGAAACTGGAATGTAAGAAGTATGAATCTATGAAAATTGGAAGTCATCAAAAAGGAAATGGAATGCATAAACATTGTTATCCAGGTATTAGGGAGCTAAAATGGACTGATACTGCCATTTGAATTGAACAATCATATGGTCTACTATGCCGGAAATGATAACTTGAAAAGGAATGGTATTGCATTAATTGTTAAAAAGAATATTTCAAGATCTATCTTGAAGTACAACTCTGTCAGTGATAGGATAATATCCACAGGCCTACAAAGAAGACCAGCTAATACAACACTATTCAAATTCACACACTGACCACTAAGGCCAAAGATAGAGAAAATGACCATTTTTGCCAACTTCTGCTATCTGAAACTGATTGAACATGAAGTCAGGATGCATTGATAATTCCTGGTGATTGCCAAGGGAGATATGAAAACAAAGAAGACTTCGTAGTTGGAAAATATGGCCTTGATGATAAAAATTATGCTGCATAGCACATGACAGAATTTTGCAAGACCAATGACTTGTTCATTCAAATCTTTCTTCACCAACAGAAACATTATGAAGAACGAGAATTCTAGAACACTTAATTGTGCTTATGAAGAATCTGTACATAGATCGAGGCAGTTCCAAACAGAACAAGAGACACTGGATGGTTTAAAGTCAAGAAAGGTGTGCATTAGGGTTATAACCTTTTACCATACCTATTCAATCTGTGAAAATCCTAGTGGTGTAGTGGTTAAGTGCTATGTCTGCTAACCAAAAGGTGGCAGTTCAAATCCACCAGGTGCTTCTTGGAAACTCCAGGGGGCTGTTCCACTCTGACCTATAGGATTACCAAGAGTCAGACTTGGCTTGATGATGGCAGTGGGGTTTTGGGGGAGTGGGGATATGGTATTCAGTCTGCACGCTGGGCAGGTAACCCAAGACGCTAGGCTATATGAAGAAGAAACAAGCACCAAGGTTGGAGGAAGAATCATTAACAATTTGCGTTATGCAGATGAGACAACTTTGCTTGTAAAAGTGAAGAGGACTTGAAGCACTTATTGATGTAAGGAAACAAAAGTCCTCGTAACTGGAGCAGTAAGTACATCATGAAAACAAAGAAAAGACTGAAGTCAAAAATTTCATTTTACTTAGACCCATAATAAACATCTTTAGAAGCATCAGTCAAGAAATCAAAAGATGCATCACACTGGGCAAATTTGCTGCAAAATTTCTCTTTTAAAGTGTTGGAAAGCAAAGAGATCACCTTGAAAACTAGGGTGCACCTGACCCAGGTCATAGTGTTTTCAATTGTCTCATGTGCATGACCGACTCGATGGCATTTGGCTTGGCATATGCATGTGAGAGCTGGAAGGTGAATAAGGAAGAGACCAAAGAAGAATCAATGTCTTTGAACTGTGGTGTTGCCTAATATTGACTATACTATGGAATGCCAAAAGAAGGAACACATTTATCTTGGAGGAAGTATGACCAGAATGTTCACTAGAGGCAAGGATGACCAGATGATGTTTCACACACTTTGGACATGGTTATTGGGAAGGTTCAGTCCCTGGAGAAGGACATCATGTTTGATAAAGCAGAGAATCAGGGA
This sequence comes from Heterohyrax brucei, assembly GCA_028571685.1. NCBI lineage: Eukaryota > Metazoa > Chordata > Mammalia > Hyracoidea > Procaviidae > Heterohyrax > Heterohyrax brucei. The sequence goes on along the minus strand of CM053143.1, from coordinate 111,696,371 downwards.
AAAAGAGGAAGATCCTCGGGGAAATGAAGTGACAATGCAGCTGCAACAACGAGCTCAGACACAACGCAGTGTCAGGATGGTGCAGGAGTGGGCAGTGTTTTCCTGGGTTATAAATAAGGTTGCTCTGAGTCAGAACCAACTTGACAACACGTAGCAACAACAATAACAAAAAAAAATGAGAAGAGGTAAGCAGTTGCTAACTAACGTAGCTCTCACAAAATTTTAGTATATTTCCCCAAAAAACAAATGCTCCTTAACTCTTAGTTTACTGGCATCATTGCGTTGTCTGAGATTATACACGTATAGACACATACTGTTGTTAGCTGCCAATGAATTGATTCTGATTTATGGTGACTCCATAGAGATACATACACATGTGATACACACAACTTATATATCTTTGTTTTTATATGGGAACCTTGGTTGTGCAGTGGCTAAGAGCTCAGCTGCTAACCAGAAGTTGGCTATTCAAATCCACCAGCCACTCCTTGGATACCCTGTGGGGCAATCACTATGAGTTGGAACCAACTTGACAGTAACAGGTTTGGGTTGGTTTACTACCTTTTTTGTTATATGTATAAACATCCTCACATGTATTTTACATTCCTCTATGGCATCAACTATCTCACAATAACTATTAAAGTGCTCAAGTTTTCCAAGACAAGTTTTCAAAGCACAGTTTTTGTCTTCCCAGTCAAAATTTGTGTTTTCAGGATTCTGGTAAACTTGTTTGTTACGTCGTTGTTGTGAGGTGCCGTCAAGTCAGTTGTGACTCATAGCTACCCTATGTACAACAGAATGAAATATTGCTGGGTCCTGTGCCACCCTCACAATCCTCATTGTTCCTAAGCCCATTGTTGTTAGCCACTTTGTTAATCCATCCTCTGAGAGTCTTTCTCTTTTTCATTGAACCTCTGCTAAGGATAATGTCCTTTTCCAGGGACAGATTCCTCCTGACAACATGTCCAAAATAAGAGAGATGCAGTCTTCCTATCCTTGCTTCTAAGGAACATTGCAATCATACTTTCTCCATGGTACAGTCATTATTCTTATCCAACACTACAATTAAAGACATTAATTCTTCTTTGATCTTCCTTATTCATCATGCAGCTTAGATATACATAAGCCAAAGCCAAGTGCCGTCGAGTCGGATCCGACTCAAAAAGAGGTGACTGAAAACACCATGGCTTGGGTCAGATACAGCTTTGGTAAAATGAAATCCTTGACAACTCAGTCCTGTCTCTGTTTATCATGATGCTGCTTCCTGGTTCAACTGTGAGGATTTCTGTTTTCTTTGTATTGAGGTATAATCCATAGTAAAAGTTGTGATCTTTATCTTCATCAGTAAATGTTTCAAGTCCACTTCACTTTCAGCAAGCAAGGTTGTCTCATATGCATATTTCAGATTGTTAATGAGTCTTCTTCAAATCTTGGTGCCTGGTTCTTCTTCATATAGTCCAGCTTCTTGGGTTACTTGCTCAGCATACAAATTGAATAGGTATGGTAAAAAGACACAACCCTGGTGCACACCTTTGTTGACTTTAAACCAAGACTGACTGCCTCTTAATGTATGCACAGATTCCTCATCAGCGGAATTAAGTGTTTCAGAATTCCCATTCTTCACAATATTATTCATAATTTATTATGATCCACACAGTCAAACACTTTTGCATAGTCAACAAATCACAGGTAAACACCTTTCTGGTATTCTCTACTCTCAGCCAGGGTCCAACACCAGCAATGCTTCCACATCCTCTTCTGAATTCAGCTTGCGTTTGTCAGTTCCCTGTCAATATGCTGCTGCAGCTGTGTCTGATTTTCAGCAAAATTTTACTTGTGTATGATATTAATGACATTTTTTGATAATTTCTGCATTTGACGGAATCACCCCTTTGGGGAATAGATGCAAATATGTATCTTGTGTGTCAGTTTGTCAAAACTTCTTGGTAAAATGAGTGAGCACTTCTAGCACTATATCCATTTGTTAAAACACCCTGGCTGGTGTTCTGTCTATTTCTGGAACCTTGTTTTTTTGTCAGTGTCTTCTGTGGAGCTAGGATGATTCTTCCTGAAGTACCATTAGTTCCTGCTGATATGATAACACTTGAAATGGTTGAACATCAACCAATTCTTTTGGTATAATATCTCTGTTTATTCTTTCTTTTGACATTTCCTGTGACGTTTAGTACATTTTCCCATAGAATCTTTCAATATTGCAGCTTGAGTCCTGGAATTTTTATTTAGCTCTTTTAGCTTGAGAAAGGTCAAGTGTGTTCTTTCACTTTGGTTTTCCATCTCCAGTCTCTGCACATCACTGTAACATTTTGCCTTCTTGAGCCCCCTTTTGAAATCTTCTATTCAACTCTGACTTCCTCATTTCTTCCTCTCTCTTTAGCTACTTAATGTTCAAGAGCAAGTTTCACAGTCTCTTTTGACATCCATTTTGGTCTTTTCTTTCTTTCTTCTATTTTTAATAATTTTTTGCTTCATTTATGACATCCTTAATGTCATTTTACAATTTGTTGGATCTTTGCTCATTAGAGTTTAACATGTCAGATCTGTTCTCGAGATGGTTTCTAAACTCAGGTAGGATATGCTCAAGGTTGTACTTTGGCTTTCATGGACTTGTTCTACACTTCTTCAGTTTCAACAAGAACTTGCAGATGAGTAACTGACGGTCTTTTTTACAGTCAACTCCTGACCTTGTTCTGACTGAGCATATTGAGCTTTCCCATGATATCTTTACACGGGTATAACTGATTTGACTTCTGTGTATTCCACCTGATGAAGTCCATATGTATACTCACTGTTTATGTTGGTGAAAAAGGTATCTGCAACGAAGAGATTGTTCCTCTTGCAAAATTCTATCATGTGATCTCTGGCGTCATTTCCATCATCAGGGCTGTATTTTCCAACTAACAATTCTTTGTTTTCAACTTTCACATTCCAATCACCAGCAATTATCAATGCATCCTGATTGTGTGGTCAATCAAATTCAGACTGCACAAGTCGGTAAAAATACTCAATTTCTTTATCTTTGGCCTCAGTGGTTGGTCTGTAAATTTGAATAACAGTCATATTAACTGGTCCTCCTTATAGGTGCATGGTATTATCATGTCACTGACAGGGCTGTACTTCAGGATAAATATGGAAATGTTCTTTTTGATGAGTGCCACGCCATTCCTTTTTAAGTCGCCATTCCCAGCATTGTAGACCATGTGATTGTCTAATTCAAAATAGCTAGTATCAGTACATTTCAGCTCACAAATGCCTAGGATATGAATGTGTATACATTTCATTTTTGATGACTTCCAATGTTCCTGAACTCCTTTTCTGTACATTCCAGGTTCCAAATACTAATGAATGTTTGCAGGAATTTCTTCTCATTTTAAATCATATCAGTAAAGGAAGGTCTGAAAAACCTGCCTCCAGATGCCTCATTAAGATCTAATCTACTTTGAGAAGGCAGCTCTTCCTATTTTGAGTGACTTCCAACCTAAGGAGCTCATCTTCAGACAGTGTTCTGCTAATATTCATAATGTTTTTGCTGGCTAATTCTTTTCAAAACTAGACTTCCTATTCTATGTCGTTCTGGAATGTCAGCTGAAACCTGTCTTCCATGAATAACCCGGCTGTTATTTGCATGCCAGTGATACAGCTTCCGGCATCATAGCAACATGCATTTATTATGTTATTTAGGCAAAGTTCATTAACCTCTTCTGCTTATCTTAAAAAATAATGGCCATAATATGCTAGCTAGTTGAGCCTTAATTCAATAACTGAATTTCTGTTAAGTCTTTTCTTAATGCATAGTACCAGAATATCACTGGTTAATTTTTACTGCTGACACAAATCACTGGTACTGGGATATAGAGAGTGACATAGTCTAATAACTGTTCTGAAGATTTTTTAATTTGATTGAGAAAATGAGTTTTGTAGGCTTTATTAAAACAGCTAGCAACAAAAATAAGTATTTGACAATTAGTGAATATTTGCTGAACAAACTATAAATATATGCAGTACATGTTAAGTTTTGAGTACAACCACATTTCACTGCCCTTTGTTTTAAAAATTAGCAGCCAGATCTACTCTTTCTCAAAAAAAAAATGATTATTTTTAATTATTTGCACTATTTTGTTTCATTCTTTGCTATGGCATAGACTGCTATATGTCCTTCAGTATTTATTCACCCCTTTTTGCTTTTGACACGGTACATCCTCATATCACAGAGGCTACATTTCCCGGATTCCTTTGACAATGAATGTGAATAAATTCCAGATACAGGATGTGATGAGAAGCAGTACGTGCATTTTCCAAATAACATGGTTTAATGAAGAAATTGCTTGCTTGTCATTTCATCTCTCTCCCTCCTTACAAGCTGGAACTTGAACTGAGTATTGGTGATCCAACCTCAACCGATATAGCACAAATCCTAGGAATTTCAAGAGCATTAAGAGATCTGTAAGAAAGAAGTGCCCCACAAGTACGAGAATGTTTACCACCGTATTGTTATCTAAGAAATAAAGTAAATTTTATTTGGGCCATTGTGTTTCAGGATCTCTTTGCTACAGTTGTTCAAAATGCATTGTACGTAATATATTTACCATTTTGACTTTTTAGTTTTTACCTCTTGTTCCCTTCTTAAGTCTTATTTTTTTCAAAGCTACTTACCAACACAAGTAATATTTTAAAAAGTAGGCAAAAACATTCTCAACTGGGAAAGAAATAACAAAAGCATCAATTTAAAGGTTAATTTTTACTGCTGACACAAATCATTGGAAAAACATTGCAAAGTCACTCAGTTTCCACATACTTTATTTTCAGAAGCAAATCTGGTAATTTATTGTTGATTTTTATTAATTGTGATGGTGATGATAAAGGTAATGTTGTGGGGTCATGATGAGGTAGGACTTAAGGTGGAAGAAAGGGGAGAAATCATGATTTAACAGTAGCTAGCTGTTCTGTTTAGTGGTGTAGTGGGCAAGCGCTACTTCTGCTAGCCCAAAGGCTGCCAGTTCAAATCTGCTAGCTGTTCCTTGGGGCAGTTCTATTTTGCCCTATACGGTCGTTGTGAGTCGGAATCAACTCAGTGGCAGTGGGTTCAGTCTCTACCGGGGAAAACAAGAAGGTTTCTTGGAGCTGAGAGACTTACTTCTGAGAAAAACCATTTGGATTACTTTTTAAAATTAAATCAATCACAGTTGGTTCTCGACTGTTTTGAAAGAACGTAATTGATAGTCTTTTAACTCAAATGATGCATTCGATCTCCCTTTTATAGCCTTTGGTAGTTTTTTAAAAGTTGCTAGGGATAAGTTGGCAGATGTGTATATGGACAAAGCAGACTTCTAGGAGTAAGCATATCAAAAATACATACACAGGCAGGCAGGTAAGCTGTAGAGAGAGAGGTGGGGCAGAGAGGGAGAGAGAGACAGAGATTGCATCCAGTTGACTCCAACTCCTGGCAACCTTATAGATAATGGAACAAAACATTGTCCTGTCCTGCAGCCATCCTCACAACTGCTAGCACGTTTGAGTCCACTGTTGCGGCCATTGTGCCACTCCATCTCACTGAGGGTCTCCTTTGTCCATGTTGATCCTTGTAGGTTTCAAAACCTAGACATTTACAAAATGGATTTTGAAAGGATCAAAATGATTAGAATCTCCTAGACTGAGGAAAAAAACTCCATTATCTCCTCTGACCTGTTATTTCTACACATTAAACAAAACAAACAACCAAAAATATTGGTTGCTATCTAGGCTATCTTGATGTAGCAACCCTACAGAAAGAGGAGAACTACCCCACAGTTTCCAAGGAGCACCTGGTGGATTTGAACTGCTGACCTTTTGGTTAGTAGCAGTAGCTCTTAATTGCTGCACCACCAGGGTTTCCTCTCCACATATACTTTTATTAGATGTGATTTTTTTAAATTAGTTTTTTCAAATTCATGATGACATATTTGGTCATATCCCCCTTCTGTTCCATGACATAATTTTTTAGTGAGAGTTCTTCATCTATTATTTATTTTTTCCTGTTCTTGCTCTTTTGTCTTTAAGCTGTTAAAATATTTGGACCTAAATACATATTTCAGTACAAAATAATTAGAATTGAGATTGTCCTCTAACAGATTTTTCTCTGATTTTATCAATAATTTCAGCACCTGTAAAGAATATATTTTCAATTAAAAATATTTTAAAAAGAAGAGACAATTGTGTCAGAAATTTTAATTGTATTAATCATAAAATTCAATTTTGAAGAAAACTATTAAAAAATTAGACATAGTATGATATTGAGAAAATATATTCTTCAGAAAAATGCCAGGGGGGCGGAGTCAAGATGGCGGACTAAGCACACGTCTCCTTATATCCCTCTGGAAGCCAAGACCTGAACTGATAATCAAACAGAGCCTTCTGATCACCTAATCAGCCTCAGGACACGGCACAGAGCTGTTAATTGGGACTTCATACTACTCAGCGAAAAACCTCCTCTCTTTTGCTGACTCCGGCTCCTGGCCAGACCCGGCTCTCACGGACAGAAGGTGAACGCACCATTTTGACTTTTTTTTCACTGTCTTGGCCATGGGCGGAGCTGGCTCTTGCCTGGCAGCTGGACTCAGACGCGCTGCTGGGAGGATAGGCAGGTGAAATTCCCATATTCTGAGAGCCATGCTCGGGACTCTGTTAATCTAGCCACTTTGAGCCTTTCGTTTTGTAGCTGCCTCAGCAGGATTTGTGCGGAGCTTCGCTGTCAGTGTGCGGGATGCCATGTTGGTACCGAGATTTTAGCGGGACCTCGTTCTTAGCCTGGGACCCAGCGCCTGCAAACAGGACAGCGCTTCTCCGACAGAAAAGTAGTGATTTTGCACAGTGCTGCCTACACTGGGGGCCCTGCAACAGAATCAGAGGAATCACTACCTCTCGGCACCTTTAGCCCCTCTGTCTGCTGCCTGTGTGGAGGATGCCATCTTGGATACGGTGGCCGCAGCTGGACCTAACTCTTAGCTTGGGAGCCAGAGCCTGCCCACAGGAGAGCGCTTTTCTATCACAAAACCGGTACTCGACGCAGTGTTGGCTAAGGGTAGGCCCTGTCAGCAGAGGACACCAGGGCAGTAGGATTGCTGTATTCTGAACTACTTTGTTATCATCTGGGGTTGGATATAGTGGCGCTTACTTTGTCGGATGAGAAGAGGGACCTCTGCACCTGAAAACCTAACTGACTTGTGAACTGGTCAGATACCTTTTGCTTTACATTTGAAGACAGCCTAGAGAAACATTTGCAATCCTTGCAATCCATCCTTACAGTACCTCTTCCAGCCTCTATATACTCACATGGAACCCAAAAAGCAACAGACAATTGTGGCATACAAGCAATCACTCATGGCTTCAGAAAGCTCCCAAACACAGCAACCAAGGAGTTTTCCAGATGAAGACACTTTTATGAAAACATCAGGAAGTGAATACAAGTTGATTATATACAGAGCCTTTCTAGACCTTATAAAAAATGCAGCAGAACAAAATGAAAAATTAAGCAAGTTGTTCGATCTGATGGAACACCAGTACTCTGAAATCCAACAGATCAAGAAGAAACTCAAAGACACAGAAACTTCCATGCAAAGCCAAGAAAACAGAATGGAACAAATGAAAAAAAAGAATTTCTGACTTGGAAGACAGAGCTACTGATGTCAGCGTCTATGAGCAGAAATCAGAAAAAAGAAACAAGAAAAATGAAGAAACATTAAGAAGCATGTGGGACTCTATTAAGAGGAACAACCTTCAATTAACTGGAGTCCCTGAACAGGGTGAGACATCTGAGAACACAGAGAGTATTGTTCCTGAGCTGCTGAAAGAAAACTTCCCAGAAATCACGAAGGAAGAGAATATAGACATCTCAGATGCATATCATACGCCACCCAATATAGATCTCAAAAGAAAGACTCCAAGACATATTATAATCAAACTTAACAAAATGAAACATAAGCAGCAACTCTTAAAGGCAGCAAGACTCAAGGCAAAGCTAACATTCAGAGGGAAACCCTGTAGGCTCTCGTCAGATTTCTCAGCAGAACCATGCTGGCATGGAGACAGTGGCACGACACATTCAAAGTCTTGAAGGAGAAGAACTTCCAACCAAGAATTATATATCCTGCAAAACCATCTTTCAAATACGAAAATGAAATTAAGACATTCCTAGATAAACAGAAACTCAGAGACTTTGTAAAAACCAAACCCAAACTACAAGAAATACTGAAAGAAGTTCTTGGCTTTGGCTTAGAAGAACGAAACCACAAACTTTATATTTTAGAACGACACACTACTCAATACTCTACTCATTTAGGGAAGGCTCCAAAGTAAATCACAGCTTTGATATGGAAAGAAGCAATCCAGTGATCATCATGAAAACTATGGTATCATCATAATAAAAAGAGGGATATACTACAGTCGTTATAGTCCTTCCAGATGGAGAGGAAGATGACAAGACTGGTAGTAATTAAAATTGGGTTTATAAATAGTTTATTATGGGGGTTCATAGGGGCAGCTGTAAAGCACAACAAAGATGTATCATACCATTTCAAGAAATCTAACACACGAGTCTCAACAACTATAAAACCAGGTCTGAAAAACGTGAAAAATCAACTCACAAAACAGAGTGTCCCAGAACAGACTAATAAGAACAACAGAGAAAACATCAACATAAAAATAAACATATCACAATGGCAGCAGTGAACACATACCTATCAATAATTACACTGAATGTGAATGGACTGAATGCTCCAGTAAAGAGACACTGAGTGTCATCTTGGATCAAAAGCCACGACCCATCCATATGTTGTCTACAAGAAACTCACTTGAGACCTAAAGACACGAACAAACTGAAAATTAAAGGATGGAAGAATATACATCAAGCTAACAATGAACAAAGAAGAGCAGGGGTACCAATTCTAATCTCAGACAAAATCAATTTTAATGTCAAATCCAGCATCGTGGACAAAGATGGACACTATTTACTGCTGAAAGGTTCAGTACACAAGCAAGACTTAACTATATTAAATATTTATGCACCTAATGTCAGAGCACCTAAATATGTCGAAGAAGCTGACTAAGCTCAAAAGAGAGTTAGATGACTCCACAATAATAGTGGGAGACTTTAACACTCCACTCTCATTACTAGACAGATCATCTAGAAAAAAGCTCAGTAAAGATACAGAAGACCTCATTGACACAATTAACCAACTAAACCTCATTGATGTAACAGAACTTTCCACCCATCAGCAGACAACTAAACATTCTTCTCCAGTGCACATGGAACATTCTCCAGAATTGACCATGTGATAGGTCATAATGCAATGCTCAACAAAATCCATACCATTGAACTACTGCAAAGCATCTTCTCAGATCATAAAGCCATCAAAGTTGAAATCAATAGCAGAAAAAACAGAGATAGAAAGTGGAACTCTTGGAAACTGAACAACATCTTGCTCCAAAAACATGGGTTATAGAGGAAATCAAGGATGAATTACAGAAATTCATGGATTCCAACAAGAACGAAAACACTTCCTACCAGAACCTATGGGATACAGCCAAAGCAGTGCTCAGAGGTCTGTTTATCTCCATAAATGCACACATCTGGAAGGAAGAAAGAAACCAAATCAAGGAACTAACTCTACAGCTTGAACAAGTAGAAAGAGAACAACAGAGGAACCCCTCGGGTACCAGAAGAAATGAGATTATAAAGATTAGAGCAGAGCTAAATGAATAGAGAATAGAAAAACAATTGAAAAAATTGAAAAGACCAAAAGCTGGTTTTTTGAAAAGATCAACAAAATTGATAAACCACTGGCTAACCTTACTAAAGAAAAGCAGGAAAGGAAACAAATAACCCAAATTAGAAATGAGAGGGGAGTTGTCACCACAGATGCAACAGAAATCAAAAATATCATAACAGAATACTATGAAAGACTGTATTCTAGCAAATTTGAAAACCTAGGGGAAATGGACAAATTTCTTGACTCATACCACCTACCCAAATTATCACAATGTGAAGCAGAACAAATTAATAAACCCATCACAAAGGAAGAGATTGAAAAGGTCATCAAAACACTGCCAGCCAATAAAAGTCCAGGCCCAGATGGCTTCACGGCAGAATTCTACCAAGCATTTAGAGAAGAGTTATCTTCAATACTACTGAGACTATTTCACAGTATAGAATGGGATGGAGTACTCCCAAACTCATTCTACGAAGCCAGCATAACCCTGATACCTAAGCCAGGGAAAGATCCAACAAAGACAGAGAACTACAGACCGATATCACTCATGAACCTAGATGCAAAAATCTTCAACAAAATTCTTGCCAACAGAATACAACAACATATCAAGAAAATAATCCATCATGACCAAGTGGAATTCATACCAGGGATGCAAGGCCGGTTCAACATCAGGAAAACAATTAATGTGATTAGCCACATAAATAACACAAAAGACAAGGATCACCTGATTTTGTCCATTGATGCCGAAAAGGCATTTGATAAAGTCCAACACCCATTCATGCTAAAAACTCTTAGCAAAATGGGCATAGACGGCAAATTACTCAACACAATAAGGGCCATTTATACAAAGCCAATTGCCCACATCATCCTGAATGGAGAGAGACTGAAAGACTTTCCCTTGAGATCAGGAACTAGACAAGGATGCCCACTGTCACCTCTCCTATTCAACATTGTGCTAGAAGTTCTACCCAGAGCAATTAGACAAGATGAAGAAATAAAGGGCATCTGCATCGGCAAAGAGGAAGTTAAAATCTCCCTGTTTGCAGATGATATGATTGTATATGCAGAGAACCCCAAGAAATCCATAAGTAAGCTACTCAAACTGACAGAAGAGTTCAGCAAAGTCTAAGGATACCAGATAAACATAAGTAAATCAGTAGGATTTCCTTTATACCAAAAATGAGACTGTTAAGGAGGAAATTATCAAATCAATACCATTTATGACAGCCCCTAAGAAGGTAAAGTACCTAGGAATTAATCTAACCAGAGAAACAACAGACTTTAAAAAGAGAACTACAAGCACTTACTACAAGAAACTAAGAGAGACTTAGATAAATGGAAAAACCTACCCTGCTCATGGATAGGAAGACTTAACATTGTGAAAATGTCTATTTTACCCAAAGCAATTTATTTATATGATGCTATCCCAATACAAGTTCCAGTATCATTTTTTTAATGGGATGGAGACACAAATCACCAATTTTGTTTGGAAAGGGAAGAAGCCCGGGATAAGTAAGGTACTACTAAAAAAGAAGAACACACTGGGAGGCCTCTCATTACCCGACCTTAGAACATACTATACTGCCACAGTGGTCAAAACAGCCTGGTACTGGTACAAGAACAGACAGATCGATCAAAAGAACACAATTGAGACCCCAGAGATGACACCATCTGCCTATGAACAGTTGATATGTGACAAAGGCTCTAGGACATTAAACTGGGATAAAAACAGTATCTTCAACAAATGGTGCTGGCAAAATTGGTTATCCATCTGCAATAAACTGAATCAAGATCCATATCTTACACCTTATACAAAAACCAACTCAAACTGGATAAAGCACCTAAATATCAAACCTAAAACGATAAAGCTCATCCAAGAAAAGGTAGGAACAACAATGGAAGTTTTAATGCACAATGAGGACAGACTCCAAAATCTGTCAAAGAAACCTCAATCAACAGAAGAGAAAATAGATAAATGGGAACTATTAAGAATCAAACACTTTTGCTCATCCAAAGACTTTATTAATAGAATTAAAAGAACACCCACAGAATGGGAAAAAATATTTGGCAACTCTATGTCAGACCGACACCTGATCTCCATAATCTATAAGATACTACGAAATATCAATAAAAAGAAGATAAACCATCCAATTAAGTGATGGGCAAAGGAGATGGACAGATGCTTGACTAAAGAGGAGATCCAGGCAGGCAAAAAACACATGCGGACATGTTCACGATCTTTAGTTATCAAAGAAATTCAAATCAAGACAACAATGAGATACCATCTCACCCTAACAAGATTGGCCATGATCCAGAAAACACAAAACAACAAATGCTGGAGAGGCTGTGGAGAAAGTGGAACCCTCCTACACTGTTGGTGGGGTTGCAAAATGGTCCAGCCTCTTTGGAAGGCAATCTGGCGCTTCCTTAAAAAAATGGATATCGATATACCATTTGACCCAGTAATTCCACTACCTGGAATATATCCTACAGAATCAAGGCCTTTCACACCAACGGACACATGCACCAGAATGTTTACCGCAGCACAGTCCACAATAGCAAAAAGATGGAATCAACCCAGATGCCCAACAATAGAAGAATGGATAGGTAAACTATGGTACATATACTCAATGGAGCACTACGCAATGATAAAGAATAATACTGATTCCAGGAAACATCTCCTAACCTGGTTTCAACTGGAAGACATTATGTTGAGTGAAAGTAGTCAGCGACAAAGGGACAAATACTGTATGAGGCCTCTACGATAAGTTCTCAAAAACAGTCTTGTGTATAGAAGAAAAGACTCTTTGACAGCTGCAAGGGAGGGGAGGGAGGGAGGGTGGTGGGAGAGGGTTTCGTTTAGATAATTACTAGAAATCTAGTTGGGAGAAAGCGGTGATAGCACACATTAGAAACAAAAACAACATTAAGTGGACTTCAGCATAACTTGAGTACTCCTTCCATCTTAACTCAATACTGCAAGGATAGAGTAGCTGGAGCGGGGGGCGGGGGACTATGCTCGTAGACGAATTCCAGGCCAATTGGCACAACTAGCGTTTTGCTAAGAGATCTCTCTGCACCCCACAGTGGTGAGTGGCGTCTAGGGTTTTAAAAGCTGCCAAGCTGCCATTCAAGGACACAGCAAATGGTCCCAACTCAGCAGGAATGGATGCTCACCGAGGACCAAAATGACATGTGGTAAAGACCATCAAGAAGACAGGGAGACCCACAAGAGTGGGTGGCTACATCGACTTGGGATCGGAAGAACCGGATGGTGCCCGGCCACCACCAGTGATAGCCACAATGGAGCTCACAGAGAGGAGTCTCACTGGCAACACAAGAATAAAAAGGGGTGCATCCTGAGATCTCCGCTAAAAGACCTCAATTGATGGTCCAGCAATTTTGGGGTTCCTCTGAGAGCAAGGCCCCTGGCCCTGATGCTGCCCTTTCCCATAAATTATAACAAAGGTCCACTCTTTGGACAGGAATGGATTGGACTTAGCAATGCAGACTGACCATGTATTGGAAGCACCTTATGGTTCTGTACATCGATAGGATATCATCTTGCTGACCTCTGGCTGGAGGAAGGGGAGCGGACGGAGAGAAGGGAAAAGTAGGCTATTGGGAGTATGAGACAGATATGGAGCATAGAGGAATAGTGTGCAGTCACCAGACAGGGTGAGCAGTGGAAGCTGCATATAGGTGGGCATGTAAATTTATACGTGAATGTACATTTTCACTCAGTCATGTTAAATAAAAATTAAATAAAAAAAAGAAAAATGCCAATGACACATTAGATACAGACACAGCCAGTATTTAAAGACTGCAAATATGAGCGAAGAATAATTGTCCTGTTTACTTTTTAATGTTCGATAATAATATAATCTTTAAAAAATTTTGCTTTAATGTATGCAGATGTCATTTCTATGTCTTTAACAGTAGAACAATAGAACCAAGCTATAAATTGAGACATACATAAAAATATATAATTAACTACTTTAATGTCCTATTTCACTCTCAAAATTACAGTGGTCTGGGATTCTGAACAGCTGTCTTGGACTCAACACAATTTAAACCTTCAGAGTCATAGAGGAGAGCTGGTTTGAAGGAAATTTTAAAACTGATTCAGGAACTCCTCATCCTAAAATAATGGATGTGCTATATACCTTTAGAGCCAATGCATCCTGTGGTAAGAAACAGACATAACTGGATGGAAGTCTAAGGATGGAGTAGGGAAATACCACTTTCTTGTCCTTCCTCACGCTTCCCCATCCCTCACACACTGCAAAAGAACTGACCTCGCATCCAATGCCACTGTCACAACAGCTGTAGCCTCTCTCTTCTCATGGAATGAATTCTTTTTCAGTCTGTCCATTGGCTTTTCATGTAGAGAATGGTGCTGGTGGTGACCCATGTCTTTTCATACACATTCAGATAGATCAGTTCTATCATGGACAAAGTTTACCTTCAAATAAAGATCCCCAAGACCTATGTAATGATACTGAGTAACTGAGTTAAGACATTTTACATAGCTTGTAAATATTTGCACAATGAATCTTAGTAAATAAAGCCATTATTTTAACACAGCTGTATTATTTGCTTATATTCCTTATATATTTTCATTGTCACTGCTATGGTTGCAGAGTCATCAGTTTATTTTGGAAATTAGGACATTTAGGACACAGTTTTCATCAGTAGTGTTTGATGTCTCTAAAAATCCCAAAGCATTTGAGAGATCATTCATTTGTTCTAGAAAAGTCAACATGGATCAAGTGAACTGGGTACTTTTCCTAGGATGAGCATCTAGATAAGGTGCTGGTGCTTATTTTTCATGTGAGTGTGTTTCCCACCTTCACAGGCTTTAGGTCACATCCCACTGTCATCTGATAGGAAGCAGTAACAGAGAAGCTTTTCGTACCAACAGAGAAGCAAGGGAGTATAATCCTACCATTTTCTCATTCATTGTACGGACACTTAAAGTGACAGGATGCTTATGGAAAAAACATTTTGTCATCTTTAATATGAGAATCTCAGACTAAGACTGTTTGCTTGCCAGGTATTGCTGAAAGAATTTAAAAGCTAATTTGAGAAGTTGATTTCCATCATTATTTTTCCCCTAGCAGTTTTCATGTCTCTTCTTTACACTTACTTTGAAACCAATTAACAGATACTACTTACATGTCTCCTTTTTCAGAATTAACTCATGATGTTTAACAATTAACAGATGTTTCTATGGGAAATATGCTTGTGTGCATGCTTCCTGCAGCTCTACCAAGTCCCTTTCTACCTGATTATGTGACATTTCACTCTACTTGATGGAGAAAATATGATGTGCAGTTATAGGAAAATTGATTTCCATATGGAATCACTGAAAAACTGAATGTTGACACCAGGTATCAAAATTTTATCTGAGCAAAATATAGAAGACTTAACTTTGGCCCTTTTTATATTTACTTCCTTATTTACCTTTTAAAAAAAGAAAGGGAACCATGCCTATGACTTTTATTTTTCAATAACAATACTTTAAAAAGGGCATTCCCTCTTTCTCTCATACTTTAAAAAGCAACAGAACATGTTTTATAGATTAAGACCTCAGGACATCTACATAGGTAAGTATAAATCTTTCTGGCATTTTAATTTTCCCACTGAAAATCTTGTTTCCATGTGTAAGTACTGAAGATTCTGGGGGATTTTATTCATTATTGCTCTCCTTATGAAAGCAGCTGTTGAATGACCACAGCATATTTTGTTACCTCATCAAGAAGCAGAGGAAGATTATGTTGTGATCAGGTTTTGTATGGCTAAAGTCAATGCTTTTCTGATTGTCTGAGCCCTGGTGATTGATTTAACAGGTCTATTCCAGGGCAGTCACTCATCTCTGATAGTTGTTCAACTCCAAGCTTCATGTTATTGACATAAACAATGCTTTATATGCTTTCCATGCAGATAAATCCAAGTTGACAGAACTGTTTAACAGATGAGTGTGCCTTCTAATTCGGATTATGATCACAGTATTTAGCCACACTAGCTGTCACAGGAAACCTTGGTGGTATAATGGTTAATTGCTATGTCTGCTAACCAAAAAGTTGACAGTTCAAATCTGCCAGGCACTCTTTGGAAACTTTGTGGAGCAGTTCTGACTCTGTCCCATACGGTCACTATGAGTCAGACTCAATGGCAGCAGGTTTTGGTAGTTTTTGCTTTCATGTAACTTCATGCGCAAATTCGAGCCTCTGGAGGCTAAGATATATTGGGAGAGCCTATTTTCTGCTCTTAAAATAATATCCAGATACTTCAGAGGACTGTGAATCTAGTAAGATTTCAGAACATAAAGAAACATAGGCTTGGCAACTGATGATTTATTTCTGAAAAACGAGAACCCCTCTCGACCACAAGGAGACTTTAATTCAGCATACTCAGATATACTCAGCACTTGGAAAATATTCTTGTTCTACATGTGACTAGTAGTGAGTTTTTAGCATTGGCAAAAGATTTTTTTCTTTTTATGTGGTAGAACATGAGCCTGATGGGGCCTTCACATATGCAGTTGTTGGACGATCAAAGGGCCATATGTGATTTTTGGTTTGAAAATAGTGGAGTAAGATCTATGTATTTTCCTCTTTCTCTTATAGGAAATCAGCCAAGAAGGAATAATGGAGGAAAAGGTAGTAACACAAACTTCATCTCAGCTAGAACTGGGAGATACATGACAGTCCAAAATGACAAAGTAGGAAAAAAAAGAACTTACGACGGCACTTGGCTTGGCCAAGCCATAAAGGCTAGCTGGAACAGACAAACATGTGGAAAGTGAGCTTCCATGGTGACAGAGCTCAGAAAAGGCTCATCCTGAATCTTGCAAATACATGTGACACACTGAAGTGTAAAACCATCCATTCTTCATTTGAAACAATGGAAACAGGGAATATCTCTGGATCCTCTTTGGGATCCAATGTCAGGAAGCTTGCAAGTCAGAAGTGAAAGAGGAACCACATGGACCTGGATGATCCATATCTGCGGCAAGTAATCTTTGCTGTAGCATAAGAGAAAGACTCTGTATATTGTTAATAGCACTGTAGTTTAGTTAGTAGGGAAAACATAAAAATTAATTCATTTGCAAGGCAACTTTATGTTGTAAGTAGAACTACTGGTAGCCTGCAACATAGTGTTAATCTCTCTTCCACTCAACTCTTCCTCAGACAACTGAGGAGGCAGGAGGGGGATAAGGGGAAGGAGTGAGAGCTTCTTTGAAAGGTAATAATAAAAACAGGAGCCAGCATAGGCTCTAAACAAAGTTACTACAAAGGAAAAAAGAGGTAATCACAGAAGGAGAACAAATAACAGATGAAAAGCATTTACCAAGTAAAAAGTCATGGAGGAAATAAAAATTGTGACCACATGTCATCAAGAATTAACAAAAAATGTTAATGATACAATCAAATCTGAAAAAGAAAAGAACATCCTAGAGATGTAAAAACTCAGGGATGTTGTCCCTCCAGATTCTCTCTCCACCCTTTTCCACCCTGATCTGTGCTCCAGGAAGCTGACCTCTATAAGTTACTTCAAAAGATTACCTTACATTCTGGCTTTTGGTTGGCTTAGCCAACTGTAATCTCTGCTTGTAGTATAGAAAGACAGACTGGGTATTGTTAATAGCACTGTAGTTAGTAGGGAAACCATAAAAAGCTGAAAAAAAAGGGAAAAGGAGTGTAGATGGAGGTATTTATTCTCTTTGCTCCCCACTTGTGGGCTCAAACTGGGCAGGTCAGATCCCTTGAACAAGAGTTGTATGTCCTTTAAGTTGGCTCTCCCAATATATGAGTTCCAGTTACCACTTCTTTGTCTTGCTCTTTCAGGCCTAGTTTGGTAACAGTAACCCCGTTTTAGTAGCTCTGGTGTCCTACACTAACTCTTGTGGGTTCTCTACACTTTGCTTTCACTCTTGCAAATAGTCCCATTACTAATTTTCAATCTGAGTGTGTTACCTGTTTTCTGTATGAAACTGGAAAACCTAAAGAAGAACAAACAATAAAATACTGTAAGAATGAGCCAAGTTGACGCAGTACAAATGAAAACAGATTATTCAGAAAACAATTCTGATCATGGGTAGGAAATAGAATAGATATAAAATGAAATAGGAACAAATGGTTTATAAAAAAACAACAGAGAAACAGTATCTATGGAACATGGGAAAATGAGTGTCATGGTCAAAGTACCAAAATAACCAAAAAAATATTTAATGATACAGTTCAAAATAACTTTCCAGAAAAAAAAAAGATCTGAACCTACAGATTGAATGCATATGCCATATCTAAGGAAAAAAGTAACACAGAATTATCAACATCAAAGCCATCCTAGTAAAGTTTCATGGTTTCTATAAATATGCATATATATTCTCTACCCATATAGAAAGAGCAAGTGATCTTAAATGGATAAAAAACACAAACAAAAAACTGTTTTAGTTATCTAGTGCTGCTATAACAGAAAACCACAAGTGGATGCCTTCAAAAAATAGACGCTTATTCTCTCACAGTCCAGTAGGCTAGGAATCCAACTTCAGGGATCAGTTCCAAGGGAAGTCTTTCTCTTTCTGGTCACTCTGGAGGGAGGTTCTTGTGATCAATCTTCCACTGAATTAGAGTTTCTCAGCACAGGGGCTCCAGGTCCAAATCATGCACTCTCCTGCGAGCACTACTTTTTTGGTCCTATGAGGTCCCCAACTCTCTGTTTGTTTCCCTTTCATCTCATTTAAAATAAAAGACGATGCAAACCACACACCAGGGAAACTCTGTATAGGATCAGGGATTTGATCTGAGTTAGGGTGTTAGAACCCATTCTAATGGTCTTTTATATAACCGAATCTTGCCTCATTAACCACAGGCAGAGATTAGGATTTAAAACATAAGGAAACTACTACCACAAAACGGAGGAAAACTGTACAACACTGGAAATCATGGCCTAAGTTGACACACATTTTAGGGGAACACAATTCAACCCATGACACAGGCTACTTAGACTTCTCTATACTAGTACTCAAAACTAACTGCGGAACAATGAATGTCAATTTCAGGTTTTGAACAGAGAATGATTCAAGAATATTTATTTCTAGAAAAACTAATTGAACACAAAAACAATTAATTTTAGACATATAAGAACTCTGGGGATACAGTTCTTTTTGAGTTCTTCTTAACTTCAGCCTGTTTTTGAGGAAAGACCAGCAAAAGGACTGATGATAAGCACTGAATTATAATTATAAATGTTAAAAAATGTGACCAGAAAAATGAGCAGATGAAGGGGAGGGAGATCAGATGAAGAGTAACTATGCTAATTTTTAAAGGAGTGTTGATAAAGCTATTATTTAAAGCTGACAAAGTAACAGAACTATGTTTACAAGTATAAACATACTTGATTTGGGTACTGTCAGAACACAGCACACTCAAAGGAAGAATGATGATTGCTGAATGAGGGTCTGTTTACAATGGCATGGCAGAATTAAAGAGACCAACAAGGAATAAAGTAACAAGAACACAGTCATTGTCATTCCTGGGCCTAAAGAAGCAACTTGAGGGAACCCATGCAAGACTGTCTTTTGGACAACAGTTAAGGCTGTCGGGAAAGACACTAGTTCAGCTCCCAAATCACAGCTGGGAATGAGAACTAAGGAGTAAATATATTCTTCTGTTTTTCTCCTTCTGCTCAGTTTCATCGACCACTCCTAACTAGAGACTAAAGGGCAAGAGACTCAGATCAATGTAATCCCTAAAGAACAGCCTTCCTTGGCACCAAGCTGGGTGTCTTAGCCACCTAACACACACAAATCTATTGTATGTTCTCCTTTGTCCATTCTCAGTTGGATTGGTTCTTTACCTAATAAGATGACTCAAACCTTCACACCCAAAGGATGTGAATTGTTACTGCAGTTTTTGACCAGTATTCTTAAATAACAGAGTATTGAGATTTGCTTTGGTGAAACCTCTGGGCTCTGGACATAGCCTTCTTTGTCCTACCGTGAAGTGGCAACCTAATGTTCCTTCTGGAAACTGGCATTAGTCATCTTGGGCAGACTGGTTTGCTGGTTAATAGGCATAAGGAAACAAAATTGCCAGAGGCTGTAGTAGCATCTAATTTAATACAACTGTAGCTTAACTGGTTCCCTGGTAGAAGTATTCCTCTTTAAAACACTGTGGCCACCAAATCCACTGAACCAAGACTGGTTGGTTAGGAAGAAAAATTTACTTATTAGGTAAGAATTGTTGTAAAAACCAGTGCATCATTTGTTTTCTATGGAAGATTCACCTCAAACAGTCTTTCAGTAGAATACTTTTACATAGTTTCAGGGCAAATTTTACAGTGTGAGAGGCTACAGCAATCTAGAAAGAAAACTATTTCATTGATAAACCTCTTAACTATTGCAATGAATATCATTCTATATTGGGAATACTTGGACTCAGTTTCTGTATGCCTAAATAAACCACTAGTATGTTCTAGTTTCATAACCTTGTCCCATGTAATTCTATGGATAAGAAATTACACACGAGAAGCATCAAGGTAATTGTTTCATGAAGGGAAACTAGCATACTCTCGTATCTTGTAGCTTTCAAAAGGAAAAAAAAAGCTTCACTAATGTACGCTTGCAAAACAAAATGATTTTCCTGGTTGAAGACTAAATTATTGTGCATTATAGTGTGCATGCCTACAATAAGTAGATTACTACAGATCATTCCACAAGGAGGTGGAGGGAAGACTGCACTAACATTAGCTTCTCTGGTATTTGCAGGCTGTAAATTTCCTTAAATGATAGATGTAAAGATGGAAGACAGATGGATAGAGGAAAAGACAGAATCAGGTACTGGATGAGTTATATTGCAGCCTGTGCTTCTGGGCTGTCTTACTACCACAGGCTAGCAAGCATTACCGTGTCTCGTATCTCCCCCTGCCTCCCCCTGCAATGTACCGATTTATATGAAAATTAAGATTACAAATTAAAGCCCGGCTATCCTAGAGTTTTCCAGTTCATCAGCCACCCAATAAAAATGATGTCAAGCCTGTATGCATAATTCCCAGAAGATTACTTTGTCCTTACACTAAGCCCTGTCCCTGATATGAAAGATCTCTATCCACTTTTATTGAAATAGAGAACTAACGTCGTAATCCCAATATTGAAGTATAATCTTCATTATCTCCTGACCCTCTTGAGGTTCCCCCAATCTATATTACTTCAGATTTGGTTTATTTATAATCCTTATGTATTTACCTTTATTGAGATAGGATTAAAAACTTTGAAAAAAAGCTATGAAAAAAAATCCTATGATCTCATGATTGAGTTTCAATTCACCAACAATCAACTAATGTGTTAGACTGAGCTTTTTGTTGTTGTTATTGTCATTTTTAAGTGGTTCTTATATTTATATTGCCCAAGCTTGAAAGGGCTTTAATTGGTCTCCAGAGTGCTCCCATTCCATTCATTTACAATCCAGCCTGTCTGGGTAACGATAGAACCATCTTTGTTTCCTATTTATTAAAAAAAGGCATTGGTGTAGGTGTGCACTAAGGATAAACAGACACAGAATCATCCAGCGTAATTTTTATTTCTTTTCTTGGGAGGTTTTGATTAACATCTATAGTTAATTACTAATAAACCACAATTCCCCAACCTTCCTCCCTCCCCAAGAGCCTTAACGGCCTCTGGCTATGCCTCAGGCAGTTAACTACCCAACTAGTCATTAATGCTAGTCAAGATGATTTCTTAGAGATTATTCCTCTTTTATTTTCTTACACACAAAATGGACTCCGTTCTGCACAAAGAAGAAAAATGACACTTTAGCGATCGTTTTTTCCAAAAACATGAAACATCTTGAAAACATACTATACCATAACATTTTTAAAACATTTCAAATCCTATTTCAGTTGTGCATTTCCAAAGTGAAAACTGGGTTTGTGGTTTCAGGTCTTCATTGCTAATCTTGCTTTCTTATTTCAAAAGAACTTGCTGCTATTACATTGGGAGAAACCAATTTCAGTTATAGGATTTGATAAATGTTCTCTGATGATTTATGTTTACCTCTTACTTGTATCTTCTGTGCCAGCTAATGTGAGGAAAACATTACTTGGCTTTTCAGTTTGAAAATAGGGAGTGAAAATAGAAATACTTTATTATGGGAACTCTGAAATACTACTGGCATAAACTTGCACTGGAGTCTTTTCCTTTTGATTGTAATACAGGACTCTTGCTGTATCATTATTTATTATAAAGTGGTATTTTATATTTGTAAAATGGGGCAGTTCTACTCTGGCCTCTAGGGTCACCATGAGTTGGACCTGAATCAATGGCACGCGTTTGTTTTTTTTTTTAATAATTTTTCTCAGCTGAATTATTCCTCATCTGTGAACCCTTCCTTTTGATTCACCCATTCTTTTATCTGTTCATCTGCTATTGCTTGGCACATTCAGAGATGAGTCAGAAGACAATGGAGAAGGACACCAGGCAGACAACAACAGTCTATGATAATCAAAAGGCTCTTTCAGCCACAAAATACAGTCAAGTGTAAAATTCTAAGCTGGAATTACTAGTCTCAGTAAGATGTTAATTCACTAATTAGAAGGGGTAACTGGAACCAGTATTTATTGCACTTTTAATATTTTCTGAATAGTCAGCTGGGTAATTTACATGTTTTCTTTTTTAGTTCTCATGAAACCTCTACAGTCCTTACAACAACCCTATTATAATTATTCCTATTTTATGGATGTGGAAATCCGAACTTGAGAATTGTTGAAAATACAGAACAGGGAACACTGGAGGAGAGCTGCAGAGCAGAAAGCTTCAGTGCTTCAGAGACAAACAGCGATGACTTAGCAGCCAACCTGTTCTTTTATTCATGGATAGGAAATGCTTTTTCCCTTGAATACTGTGGACCAAGATGGCAGAAGGCCCTTTGGTGTCCCTGTTTAGATCTTTCAAAAGGCAGAAAAAAGGTTGATATTAAGTGGGTAAGGGATGACAGGAGTGGACTTGACTCTCCTCTTGTTATGTCCTTGTTTATCTTGCCAATCAGAGCTCTGGGTGAGTTAAATACAAATACTCCATTAGAAGAAAAACTCTACCAGTCATTGATAACTGTAAATTTTAATAATTGCATATTATCAGTTAAGATACAGGTTTTTATTTATTATTTGTGGGGAAAAGGGACTGAGGATAAAAGGAAAAGAAAAAGTGCTATGACACTGTGATTTAATTTGAAGAAATTTTAGTCTAAGGCAAAACCCAAAAACCAGACGCACTACCCTATAGGACAGAATAGAACTACCCCACAGGGTTTCCAAGGCTATAAATCTTTATATAGAAGCAGACTGCAGCATCTTTCTCCTACAGAGTAGCTGGTGTGTTCCAACCACTGACCTCTCGGTTAACAGCAGAAGTTTTAACCACTGCCCTACCAAGGATCCTTGTTGAAGAGTGTACAATTTAAAAAATAAGAAAAGTAGAATACCAACATGTTAGTTACCTCATGCTGGTGTAACAAAAATACTACAAATGGGTGACTTTAAAAAACAGTACTTATTTTCCCACAGCCAGGAGGCTGGAAGTCGGGAGAGTGTCAGTTCTAGGGAAAGCTCCTTCTCTTCAGCTTCTATTCTGGGGCTCTTTCATAATCTTCACGTGGCATGGCATTTATCTTCCCCTATTTGTGTTTCCTTAATGTTCTCCTTTTATACCTCTAAAGAGGATGATTAAAGACACACATATCCTATATTAATCCTGCTTCATTAGCATAAGAAAATCCATTCCCATATGAGATTATAAACGTATAGTAGGATTTACCACAAATAATTTGGGGAAAGGGGCACAACTCAATCCATAACAACTGAGTATCAAGGATGACAGAAGAATTCAGGATGAAAAAGTAAAAATTCATTTACGGTCCTGGATCAGTCTAGTCCTATCTGACATGGGACAGTGTGTACTATGTTCTAGAAAAGATTTATAATTCATAAAGCTTTAAATTTTCAGGGATAAGCCACGAATTACAGGATGATTTTAAAAGCTTTACATTCTCAGATCAGCCATTATTATGCTTTTTGTCATGAACAACAGGAACTTCTATTTTACAGCAAAACTGTCAAAAATTTTTCCCAATCAGAACTGTACTAAAACTACAAACACAGGCTTTTTTTCTTAATTCAGGGTGCCCAGTTATTTTGAAAGTTATGCCTTTTCATTGTGTAAATACTGAATAGAAACTCAATGAGAATTAAAAAAAAAAAAACGTTTTTTGCTCCTCTTTTTGGACAACATTATATACAATTTTTGACTCTCTAACATTTGATGATTTCCTCTATTATACATTGTCATTTCTAAATTGATTTGTTGTTGTTGTTTTTTTAACTCTGATTTCAGATTTCTATCATCAACTGAGCAGTGATTATTTCTGGTCACTTCATAGCGCTCCTACTTAGCCTGCTAAGAGTTTTGTTTTGACAGAGCTGCCATCTTTATAAAACAGAGTACATACAATTATTTGAGTATTTCCAGAGCAGTGTTCCAAGGTATAACTCTACATGTAACTTAGACCACGTGAATTTAAACAGTGTCCACTATTACCTCCCGTTAACATAATGCAGTTGAGACAAAAGCTACTGATTAATCTGGCACACAAAAGCTGTGACTCTTTAGCCTTAGCTGCTCATTGGATATAAACTCATTTATTTACCTTTTTCACCCAAATATAAGGAAGACAATAAAATTAAAGTATAGGCATGAAGTACTGAAAAATACATCAGAAATCACTGCTTCTCATATGGGAAACTATTTACAAGGGATATACAGACATCGATGAAGGGACTCAAATTCTATTACCAACTTTCAAACACACCCTCCTAGAAAGGGTCTACCGGAAAGCACTCTGCGGTGTTGGTTCCCTTTCTAAAACATCCCTTTACACTAGACTTTCTGCCACTTTCAAAAACAGCTCTTACCTACCAGGATTCTGAATAAAAATATCTTAGATGCCAAAGGAATAATCAGAAATATCTGTTGCCTAGACGCTTCCTTATATGAAGCAGTACAGAATTAAAAAAAAAAAAAAAAATTCTGTATAACATCTGTGATAGTCAAGCTTTCAATATCTGTACCTGCTTTCAGGAATAAACACATAGAATGACACTTAGAACACTTTGCAAAGAGTTCTGATGGTGGAAAATCAGTCAGCTGCTTGCCCTAATGTACTATCATGGTTTGCTAAAGTTTTTGAGTATGTGAAAAAGTTGGTTACATGTTTTTTTTTTTCCTTGGTGAGTCTTTTATTCAAAGCCACATAAGTGGGGACTCAAAATTACCTCAAAACATGCTAACTTATTACGTATGGTTGCTTAGTCACAGACAGCAAGAGAAAAACAACTTCTATTCAGCCACCTTTCCTTTATAAATCAATACGTAGAAAGTTGACTTCTTACATTTACAGAAATTTACTGTGTTCTTTAGACATTATCCTTTAAAATATCCACATACACGAACACATTCATCATTGCTAACATGGTTATTATTTTGGTGATAACTTCTCCGAAACAGGTATTTTTCTGAACCACTAGAGAGGAAAAAAAAAAATGACCACTATTATTTTGCACCAAGCTTGAATTTAGTGATAAAATCTATGAAGGTAAAAATGTTAGCAATAACATTTACACGCCATCTTACAACTGCAAGGTAGTTTTATTTACACTGCCTTATTATACAACAACTCTGAGGGCATGGGAGTTATCTTTACTTCTATTTTACAAATGAGAAGACTAGCTGCACCAGAGGCTATCTAGGTGGTACAAGCAAAACTATGACGAAAATGTAAGCCTTTAAATTCTGAGGTCTGTCCACAACACTACTAAACCGACCTGTGAGAAGTGTTCAACTTGCTGAGAACTATGTTGTCTACTTTTCGTAATACATAGCTGAGGTGATGACCCTACTTCAAAGGTGCACAATCTGTCTTAATTTTGGTTAGGAAAGCAATGTATATATGATTTATGATAAAAGGATTTTCTTTTCAGAACTTCATAAAATGTAATCCCCATGTCCTTAAGGAAACTCGGTGTCTAAATAACCAAGTATGTGTCAAGGAAATGATCTGTGGCTTTCAAAATTTCAAAAAACATTCAGGTCTAGGAAAATGGATAAAGTAGGATCTTGGTAAGTCACTTGCTGTGTTTGATTGGTTTCTGGTTGGGTACTGTTAATAAAAGTTCCAACTCAATGCCCAGATGATGGGGTATGAGACCTAATGACAGATGAGGAGAGAGGCGTGTGACTTCAGACTTGCCTGGAGTTGGTTCCTCACTGCACACTGCAATACTTGAGTTTTTTCTTCTAGGGGGAAAAAAAGGAAGAAAATTAGGAAAATCTCATGATTTGCAAGTGTTCTCATTCTTTAAGCTTGTGCTATTAGGACATGTTGTAGCTATTATTGGCCAAGGCTCTATAGTAACTGTATGAACTTTGGAAAAACTATGGAGTAACAACTAGGTTAACATGATGGGAAAAAGGCTGGGAGATACTGATGCAGATAAGTGAAAAAAGAATGGGGAAAGCAAGTCACGACAAAACAAAAAAAAGGATGCCCTAAACACAGCATACATGATATAATCATTTATGTAAAAACACATGTACAATCATGTACAAGGTCTGACAATTCTGTGAACTTAATTTCGCAAATGCTACATACCTCACTGCTGAATACCACTGCATGGGCTGGCAGCTACTGTGTCCTAGCCCCCTTGTCCCCTCCTCCCTCTCCCCATGTTTTGTACCTCTCTGCTGGGTGACCTGAAACTATTTGCAGAATATTAAGAACTACTCCTTGAAGCTATTAGCCCAGACTAAGCTATCTGTAATCTAACAGGCCCAAAGCTAGAGCTATTTCCTTGAAAGGGCTTACAGGTTAACGGCTCAGGTTAAAACAATTTGCATGTCCATGTCCTTTGTTTGAAGGCAAAACTTCCTGCACTCTGTAACCAATCAAAATACAAAGATCCTGACCACTGTTGGCAATGTCCCGCCCTGTTGACTTCCTACCTATTAAGCCTACAGATAAAGCTTGTGTTAGCAGACCGGGGTCTCCATCAGAGACCTTGGTCCCACCTGGTCCCAACTTTATCTTGTGTGTGTCATGTGTTTATGTGTTCATGTGTGAGTGACGTGTTTTATGCGTGATTGAGATTTTTCTCATCCCCTTGTGTGACCACTTTTGGCCTTCGGACTTTATCTAGCGCTGGCCGCTGGAGTGCCAGGCTCGGCATTAAGTGCAGTCACCTTTGAAGTGTTCCCTTTGGGAAGCTATGCACTGCTGCCAGGGCCTAGTCCATCCTTCAGAGCAATTTTGGGACTCTTTGTGGAATGGTTATTGCATACAGTGGCACAGTGGCAAGTTTGTGAACTTAACTGTATAGTTGTGAGGGAGCTTTTAGCTAGTAAACAAATAACTGTATTGGAACACCCTCCCTACTGTCTGATCTGGCCCCCAGTGACTTTTTTCTTTACCTGAAGGCACAGGAAAAATTGAAAGTAAGACATCTGGAAGCCATTCAGGACAACAAAGGTAATACTGCAACAGCTCTGATGGCCATTCACGAAAAGAGTTCCAAAACTGCTTCAAAGGATGGACTAAGTACTGGTGGTCAGTGCCTAGCTTTCCAAGGGAAGTGCTTAGAAGTCTACTGTAGTGATATTCAGCAACCAAGTATGTAGCACTTTTTTTAGGGTGAATTCATAAACTAAACTGTCTCTCCTCATATATGGAACAAATGGTCACATTTATCTAAAATTTTGTGTAAGTATACCTATGTTTTTAATAAGTAAAAATTGATTATATCTTCTCTGAATTCCTTCTTTTGCTCAATCTGGAGACTATTACCATGAAGAAAATGCTTCTTTCAAATTATTTTTATAAGGAATTCAGAGCCTTATATTAGCTGGTGATTTTTCAGATGGCAGTGTGCAAAACAATCAACTCGAGACTTGTAAACGTACAGGAGTCTGATTTTATAGACCTAGGCTGGATTCAAGGAAACTACATTTTAAATGTAACGCCCAGGTAATGTCCATGAACCACACTTCAAGAAACACTAGGCTAAAAATTTCGTATACTTGGATGGAAAATCCCTTTTGAAAAATAGTTCCCCTATCACCTCCACCCACATTAAAAAAAAAAAAGATTCCATGTTCCTTGTCGAATCTTGTGTCAAACATCAGCATGGAAAATATTTTTGATCTTTGGGGTAATCCAATGAATGCAATGAAATGTTCAATTTTTTAAAATCTCATACATTTTCACTTGTTAGAAACGAAAGATGAAGACAGATGAATAAATCACTCCAATAATAGATGTAATGTTGATTATTTAAACACATTTCATAAACTGTACATATAAACTTCTTTGGTATATACACTTTGATGAAGTATATTTGGAATTTTTATTGAAATTACTTGGTTACAGACCTCATGTGACACAATTCAGAAGACAAACAGGAGTCTTATAAGTATTTAAGAACGGCACTGTGAGCTACTTATAGTCATAGGTGTTCTGGGTTCAAGATGAGCTGTAAGACTCTTATTCTTGATTGTGTTCCCTAGACCAGAAGCATCAGCACTGTCTAGGAGTTTGTTAGAAACGCAGACAACCAACTTCTACCTCTCAACAAAATTGAGACCAAATTTATACTGTGACCATGATCCCCCAGGGACTCACGCGCAGGTTACAGTTTGAGAAGCCCTCTTTAAACTATCTCAGAATCTTGATCTTTTCCAAATATTTCTGGCTTTGGATCAACTTTCAATACTATTCTCTAATTCTTCCACTCCCATTATTTTTATTTTATTGGATCATGTCTTGAAAAGGGAAAACCACATATATTCTAATTAGGTAACTCACAGGCTCAATTCCCATGTTTATCCTTTTTAGCCAAAGATCACCTTGCATTCTGATGATGGCCTACAAGCTGCAAATGAAGGCGGTGTTTGGGTCGTTCCCTACAGCTAACTGTCCCACTGCAGCTGAGTCAGTTTTGACTATTGGTGACAAACAAGACAGAGCAGAACCGCCCCATAGGGTTTCCAAGGAATGCATAGTGGATTCAGCCTGCACACCCTTTTGGCTATCAGCCATAGCTCTTAACTACTACACTCCCAGGGTTTCCTCCCTACAGTCAGTGCAAGGGTATCCGCACCATTAGCTATTCTACATCCTTGCTCCAAAGCCTTGTTTCGGCCTTTATAGGCTTGAGCGTTTAAGTAAAAACAGCCAGTCCATTCATTTGAAATGAAAAACCAATCATTCGTGCTGTGTAAAAAGAACAACGCCATTACAACAAGCAGTGCCATAGGCTTCCATAATTTCAGTGCTACAGAAAAACTACTGATGCCAAATCACTGGTATTACCTGGAAATACCTGAAACCATGTTCATTTACACTCAAAGCAACACTAGATTCATTGTTTATTTTACTTTCATTATCTAAGGAGACACAATCTAAAGAAGGTAGTTGCTATTAATTCTTCCTTCCCCTGGTGTGAGACTGGGAAACAAGCTATGATGATAACAATGAAGAACAGACAATAATTTTAGTAAGCAGCATGGCAAAAGGCGTATCACTTCTTATTTTCCAACTGCTCGAATTCTTATCAAGTTACTATAGACAGTAAATGAGCCTGGTGTTAGAGAGAAATCATTCAGGTAAGCTGAGGAGGCTACTCCTTCTGTTTCTCCATCTGCTAAGCTGTTAACACGAAGATATATTGACAAGGGCTCAAGGAAAACATGGAATATTTCACCAGTCAGATTATGCTCCACTACAGACAGATGTTAGAAAGCTGTAATATTTAAAAATAAAGAGATAAACACATGCTTCAGGGGAAAGAATAACAGTTTTAGAGTTGAGAGAAAAATGTAAAGATGCAGATGAGAGATTTGTATTGGCAAAGAGAAATGGCAAATTCTTATTGTGTAGGGTAAAAATTCTTTTATATCAACTTCAGAGTAATTTACAATTAGGTTGGCTTTTTAACAGCACACTGGGATAGATCTGTAAGTGTGTAGAAGGACTGATCAGGATTACAAAGCACAGACTTGTCATCGGATGGTAAATTTCAAGATTTTAACTTAAAACTATGTATGTTATGTTGTAAAAAATTAAACATGAAAAATGTTATACACTATGGTAATTTGCATTCAGTTGTCACAAAAATAGCACTAATTAGTGA
This sequence comes from Heterohyrax brucei, assembly GCA_028571685.1. Lineage (NCBI taxonomy): Eukaryota > Metazoa > Chordata > Mammalia > Hyracoidea > Procaviidae > Heterohyrax > Heterohyrax brucei. The sequence goes on along the minus strand of CM053143.1, from coordinate 111,666,372 downwards.
TAATTCTGGATTTACCTAGTGATATCCCTGCAGAAGTCAAAGTACCTTGTCTCCACTTATTTTTACTGGAGAAGAAAAGTAAAGGGGGTTTAATTGTAGGTTATGTAAATATTTACAAGTGACACATTAATTGTCACATTTGAAGTCAACATCTAACATTCTTTAAACAGCAGATTCTCTACTCCTTGCTGAAGCTGTCACACTGCCATGACTAAAATAATGAATGGCAATAGAAAACTTGAAGAAATTTTATCTTCAGTTCAGACAAACTTGGGTTCAGATTCTGGATGGTCACTTCACTTCTCTGAGCTTCAGTTTCTTCGTCTGTAAAAACAGGGACAAAATTCCTACATTATAGGGTTGCTGAAATTAAATGTACTATGAATAAAGGCCCTAGTATTATACCTGAGCATTACAGGTACTCAAAAAAGGATAAGTTACATCATTATTAAAAATAAAAAACAACAAAAACTGACACAAACAAGCAAATTAGAAATGTCAATTTAATTACTATTTGTTCTTTTCTTAAAATCTCCAAGTTCTTATTGCACACTAAAAACTCACTGCCTTTGAGTCAATTCTGACTCCTAGCAACCCGTACAGAGCAGGACTGGGGGAGTACCTGGCGTATCTGAACTGCGAACCTGTTGGTTAATAGCCATGGCACAATGTCACCAGAGTCTCCATACTGGATACAAGAAGCTCCTATTGATTACTTTCTCCCACAGGGAAAGGAAAGGAGAAAACCTCCTCACGTAAAGGGGAGACACAGCAAAGGGGTATTTACAGAGAAAGGAAAATAAGACCAAATACTTCTCCCAGTTAAGAGGAAGATGGAGGAAGGCAGGGGCAGGATGTCTGACTTGATGGTCCTGATACTACCTAAGAATGAAAACACAGATAATGGCAAAAACTGAAATCTGAAGAGGTTCTGGAGTTTCCTATTTGGCATTCTAGGAATAGATAAAATTCAAGAATGCCCACACCCAACACAGGACCACCCCAAGAGAATATAACAGGCATCGTATGAGCAGGTCAAGGGAGGTTCTGTAATGGCAGTCCTCACACTTTCCTGGCTCTTGTGTAGCAGGGTCCTGTGCTCTCGTAACCAGGCATTTCCTCAGGATCCCAATGGGGGATGTGGAGGAGGTTTTAGAATCTTAAGAGTGAGAAGCCACAGAAATCCCTGTGAGGTGAACCCCAGAGCAGAGACTGTAGAGCAGACAGTGTACGCCAGCGTTCAGAAGGCAGATGTGGCTGAGACACAGAATGCCTGCAAATGCTGTTGAGAAGTCAGAAAAAAGCAAAGGAACACAGTAGGACTACTGGCTTTAACACAGTAAATGCATAATGGTTTAACTAACTTCTGCAGCAGATCGACAAAGTACCCAGTAATCACTGTAGACTAGATATCACCTTCATGAAAGCCAGTGAGGTTTCAGATGACAGCATACTCACACACAGTTTTAATGTTCTTTCTTCTCCTTGCCATGAAGACACTTGGAATTTTTCTGATAGCCAGAGGCCATTTCTCCCAGGAAAATGGAGAGAAAGGATAACGGTAAAAGTCTGAAAGTTATATCAAAGATTCTGTTTTAAATCCAAAGAAAATCATATACTTCTGCTTACCATCTTCAAACTCCATCTCATCCTACTCTACTCAAAGGGAAGTGTTATTTCAGTTCTAAAGAAATGAAAGGCCATTTCCTGCTCTTGATAAGTTAGATGTAATGTCTCCAATCCTGTATGTCATACCTCCTATTTTTGAGACCTGGAGATGAAACCAAAATATCTTACATAGTTCTTTATTCATAATTAAAAAATGCCACAAATACACTAGCAGTAGTAAATAATGTCTTACATATATTATTTTCCCATGGATAATTCTCTCACTGTTTATTTATTCTGGCATTCATTCCTTCATCCAACAAATATTTATCAATTACTTAATCACAAATCAATAATGTGTCAAGCATTAAGGAAACAAAGATAAATTAGACATGGACTATGTCCACAATAAGCTAGAAAAGCTTGTATAACGAGCATGAATGCATTATTTAAACTCACGTTAGCAGAGTATTGCTGTCCAATAGTGAGTAACTGTAAACAAAACAAAAAAGAAACCTCAAAACTATAATTGTGTATTTTTTCTCACCTATCATGCTCTGAATTTCTCTTGAAAGTACTAAAGAAAAATGCAAGCTTTCAGTTGCAACAGTGAAGGATTCTGCAGGTAAAATAGTAAATGACTTAGGAAGCATCAAAAGAAGGTGGAAGAAAAACACTGAATCATTATACCAGGAGAACTGATTGACATTCAGCCATTTCAAAAGGCAGCATATGATCATGAACCGACAGTGCTGAAGGAGGAAGTTACAGCTTCATTGAAGGCACTAGAGAAAAACAAGACTCCAGGAACTGACAGAATATCAACTGAGATATTTCAGGAAATGGACGCAGTGCTAGAGGGCTTACTTACCTATGCCAAGAAATTTGGAGGACAACTACCTGGCCAACTGACTGGAAGCGATCTGTATTTATCCCAAGAGAAGTGACCCAACTGAATGTGGAAATTATCAAATGTCATATGCAAGAAAAACTTCACGCAACATCATTCAATAGTGGCTGGAGCAGTATATTGACAGGGGCGTGACAGAAATTCAAGTTGGATTTAGAAGAAGTGGAACCAGGGGTATCACTGCTGATATGAGAAGAATCTTGGCTGAAAGTAGAGAATACCAGAGCGACTTTTACTTATTTTTTTTATTGACTATACAAAGGTGTTTGACTGTGTAGACCATAACAAATTGTGGGTAGCACTGAGGAGAATCGGAATTCCAGAACTCTTAGTTGTGCTTGTAAGGAATCTGTACACAGACCAAGAGGCAGTCATTCAAGCAGAACATGGCAACACTGTATGGTTCAAAGTCGGGAAAGGTGTACGTCAGGACTGTGTCCTTTTGCCATACTTATTCAATTTGTGTGTTCAGCAGATAATCCAAGAAGCTGGATGATATGAAGAATGGGGCATTAGTATTCGAGGAAGACTCATTAACAACCTGTGTTACGTGTATGACACAACCTCACTTGCCAAAAGTGAAGAGGATTTGAAACATTTACTGATGAAGATCAAAGACTGTAGCCTTCAGTATGGGTTCTACCTCAACATCAAGAAAATAAAAATCCTCACAACTGGGACAAGAAACAACATCATGATAAATGGAGAAAAGACTGAGGTTGTCAAGGATTTCATTTTATTTGGTGCCACCATTAACATCCATGGAAGCAGCAGTCAAGAAATAGAATGACACGCTGCATTTGGGAAAATCTGTTCAAAAGACCTCTTTAAAGTACTGAAAAGCAAAGACGTCACCTTGAAGGTTAAGATGCGCCTGACTCAAGCCATGGTATTTTCAATCATATTCATATACATGTGAAAGATGGAAAATGAATAAGATGGAGGAGAGGCTTTTGAATTGTGGAGTTGGAAAAGAATATTGAAATTACCATGCACTGCCAAAAGAATGAACAGACCTGTCCTGGAAGAAATACAACCAGAGTGCTGCTTAGAATCAAGGATGGCAAGACTGTGCCTTACGTACCTTGGGCACGTTGCCAGGAGGCATTAATTCCTGGAAAAGGACATCATACTTGGTCAAGTAGGGGGTCAGGGAAAAAGGAGACTCTCAACAAGATGGACTGACATAGTGACTACAACAATGGGCTTAAACATAAACATGATTGTGGGCATGGTACAGGACTAAGCAGTGTTTCATGCTGTTGTACTTAAGGTCACTATGAGTCGAAATCAACTCAACGGCACCTAACAGCAGTAACATCACATATACATGGAGGTAACCATAAGATAGAGATTTAATATTACAAATTGAGGAGCTAAAACGAATTTTTATATAAAATCATCACTACAGAAAAGTCCATTTCCAGAATAACAATAGTCAATTAGTTTGCAGGACCAAGTCACAGGCAAGTAAAATCTTATTTTTTAAAGATGTACACATAAAACACTAAGTAGACAACAGATAAGTGGTAACTGGGGTGAAGGGTAAGACACTGCACAATACTAGAAAGGCCAGCATAACTTGTACAACGCAAAGTCAGGGAAGCTCCATAGGTACATTCCAACTCCCTGAGGCATCAAATTACTGGGCCGAAGGCTATGCAGACCACCGTCTCAGGGAATAGCCAGCTCAAGTGGCATCACAAAATTACAAAGAATATGTCCCGCATTCTACTTTTGTGAGCAGCGTCTGGGGTCTTAAAAGCCTGTGAGTGGCCAACTGGGATGCTCCAGTGGTCTCAACCCTTTGGGAGGAAGGGAGAAGAAAACCAAAGATACAAGGAAAAGATTAGTCCAAAAGATTAACAGGCTACATCTACAGTGGCCTCCACTAGAGTGAATCCAGTACAACTTAGATGGTGCCTGTCCACTGCCACTAACTGCTCCAACAGGGATCGCAATAAAGGGTTCCAGACAGAGCTGTACAACAGTGCAAAACACAGTTCTAACTTCTGTAAAAAGATCAGACTTTCTGGTCTGAAAGAGCTTGCAGAAACCCTCAGAGTATTACCCCAAGATACCTTTCCAGTTCAGTAGTGAAGTCACTCCTGAGGGTCACCCTTCAGCCAAAGACTGGACAGACCCATAAAACAAAGTGAGACTAAAGGGGCATGCTAGCCTAGAGGCAAGGACAAGAAGGCAGGAGGGTACAGGAAAGCTGGCAATAGGAACGTAAATTTGAGAAGGGAGAATGCTAACCTGTTGTAGCTTGGTTAACCAATGTCATAAAACAGTATGTGTGCTCTTTAATAAGACGCTAGTTTGTTCTGTAAACCTTCATATAAAGTACAGTAAAAAGAAAAAAGTATACATGGTATAATAAGTTTATATAGGAATAGGACACAGGAATAGGTTAGAAAGACTTTCACTGCTTTTTTCTAGGTGCTGTGAACACTTACAAAAACGCATGCAAGAAAGTTATATAAAAATTAAATTCTATATAGCTGTTTTAATTTTCTTAATAATTTCAAGAAATTAAATTTAATAATTATAACACTGTAATAAATGTCCTAGGATAGTTTCCTCTTTAAAGATACCAAAATATTTTATCAGGATCTCTTAAAAATATGAGTAACACAGACTTTATCAGCTGAAATTCAAGTTTTTGTATCAGCAGATTTTATTTTAAAGGGAGAGTAGAAACCTGTGGAAGACATGTCAATTGTCAACATGGCTTTATGAATACAAAGGACGTTTTGCAGCTTTGCTTACAAAAAAAAACCAGCTCTGATATTTTGATGTTAGTACCTTATGAGAACGGCTTTGTAGAATGTTGCAGAAAGGCTTTTACTCAAGCTCTCTGAATCATTGCCCATTCACAGAATTTTTAATATGTTTTCCTTTTTCCACCATACAGCTCACTAGGTTTTATATACTGGAGCACAGAGGCAGTATACAGTTTGTGAAAAATCTCAGCTCATATCAGTTGCCTTTGACAAAGGTAGTATTTTAGTCATCCTAATGTACACGGTACTGAAAGGAGACACTGCCATAGACTCTAAGAATTCAAGAAATGGTATTTCAAAACAGTATCTTATCTCTCTTCCCAACCCCCTTTTTATCTTCACAAGAGTGCAGATGCATTTGAAATCTATGGTTTCTGGCATATCTGGGGTAAGGTTATACTAGGAATTTACCAGACCTGTCAGTCTCTAACTTTCTTCCATATTTCATTATATCATTCCAGTTATAATTAGTTGTCTGGTAAAATTAAGAACAGTCTATTTCAGTGCATGCTCATGTGCACACTTAACAACTTTTTGTTAGGATGACAGTTTAGCGACAAAAGCAATAAATCAGAAACGGAGAGTGACTGAAGTAACTTCAGTTAACTCAGTGTTGCCAGCTCAACAGAAAATGCCAAGAATTTGCTTTAAAAAAAAAAAATTATTAATCATCAAGCACGTGTTTCTCATCAGGAGATAAGCAGCAGCAGTTTGATGGCACTGCTGCCGCCACCAGCATGCTTTAAACTGACCTGTCTTCACTGCTATGGTTTCCCAGAAATTTGGTCTTTGACAAGTGTTGATGCAGCCGAATGCTCTGATGTTCAGCCTCACAGTCAAAGCTATTTTAATCATTAAGATGCATCCCCCTTCCAAAATTGCAAACTGTTACTGCTCATACATAACATTCTATCATCTGACTACCACAGAGAAAAAGAAAATTTGAATGGTTACTAATACTACAGATTATGTTAAAAACTGAATATGGGGTACAGGTAGTCCTCAGCTTATGACATCTTCAAGTTATGATGAACTACACTTGCTTAAGGAGCCCTGGTGGCAGAGTGGTTAAGAGCTACAGTGAGCTACAGCTGCTAACCAAAGCGGCAGTCTGAATCCACCAGCTGCACCTTGCAAACCTTGAAGGGCACTTCTACTCCATCCTATAAGGTCACTATGAGTTGGGCATTGACTCAGCGGCAATGGGTTTGGGCTTGTTTGTTGTACTCACTTATGATCTTCTTTTTTCTTACATAGTATGTACACAACTAAAGCAGCAAGAAGTGCCGATGTTGGAGCTCTGAGTTTATATATAATGTTTCCAATCCTCAAAGACAAAGATCAGATTCATAAAGATACTGATAATAAAAAAAAGAAGAAAACTAAAAAAACAGGGTGTTTGCCTTATGTCAGAAGTGAATTATGACTAAGTCATTGTAAATTGTGATTACCTGTACTGTGAAGGCACTTTACAGAGATTATTTAAACCTCACAGTGGTGGAGTGTGACTACCTGAATTTGCATCCTTGTTCTCTGTTTACCGTCTAGATGACATACAGCCTTCTTTATGCTATGGTTTCATCTGTAAAATGGGTTATTAGTACCTATCTCACAGAGCTACTGTAAGGGTTAAATGAGACATTTCTTGAACAGTTCTTAAACCCGTATCAGTAACACAGTAAATGTGCAGTGTTACCTGTTATTTTTAATACCATTTTACAGATGAAGACACTCAGTCTCCTTCACCAACTGTCCTACTCACCATTAAGTCTAATTTTAACTTTCTTCACCAAACCCAAGAATGGAGATGAAGGAAAAGGAGATTTCTTTTAAGAGTATTTTTCTTGAGCTGAATTGTAGTTATACAGAAGGGAGTGCCACAACTGTGTAAGGATACTGTCATCATAGTTGTGTGCCATCAAGTTGATTCCAGTTCAAACCTATAGGTTTGTGCAAAAACAGAAGAAATATCTGTGCCACGTTTTCAAACAGAGAGCCCTCACATAGCCTACACAGTTCCCTGTGATGCATTATGAAAGGGTACAAAAGAATGAGTCCATACTCCTAGGTGGCCATGGAAGAAGAGCTACTCAGTTTACAGCACCGCTAGGATGTTTCCCAATGCACCAGTCTATGCTGTATGGACATATGGGTAAAGTACATTCTCTAGCCTCTTATACTGTATGGACATACAGGTAAACTACCTTCCCCAGCCTCCTGGGTAATTGTTTGTGGCAACTGGATTCACTTTTAAAACCTATGTAAACCTCTAGGGGGATTCTCTTTTCCTACCTGCTAGCTGAATACATAAAAGGTCCAACAGTTAAGTCCATGAACTTAATTGTTCTAAATGCTACAGACCTCACTGCTGAATAGTAATACAGTCACCTTTGAAGTACTTCCCTTGGGAAGCTATCCACTGATGCCGGCACCTAGTCTACCCTTCAAAACAATTTCAGAACTCTTTCTGGAATAGCCATTGCACACAGTGGCAAGTTCATTAAATTAACTCTATAGTTGTCTGTGAGGAAGTTTTTAGCCAGTCAACAACCCAAGAAGGGATCCCACTCTTCACTGGCTGCCACTGGGGTTACAGAATAAATGAAATACATCTACTCAAGAAGGATCCCTGAATGACTTCATAAGTAGGGCCCCTCTTTTCCTGACTTCTCAATCCCTCACCACACTGCTGATCCACACTGAACTGTTACATAAGAAATAAGGTTTTATTAGGACTTTTTTGGTTTTTTTACCATCAGCTGTCATTAGTTTCTCCTGAGTTGATCTTGATTCACAGTAACCCCATGTGAGCAAAATACTCCATAGGGTTTTCAAGATGTAACCTGGGACCTGAAGAAGTCTGACTAGAAAGGACCTATAAGTGACTAGTAAGAGCCAAAGATGAGACAGGGCCAATGAAGAGGTCTCAGCAGCTATCAACCTGGAAAGTGGTTGTTACTCATCACCTTTAACTTAGAAATAAAGTTTAATGATAGTAAAAACTAAGAAAACATTTTAATCAATTCTGAATTTACAGAGTATAACCACTACATAAAAATTAGTTTTCTTATTATTTCTATCATCTATTGTTATTGTGTCACTGAGTTAGTTCCAACTCATAGCGACTGAAAGTACAACCGAATGAAACACTGACTGGTCCTGTGCCACCCTCGTGACCATTACTATGCTTCAGCTATTGTTGCAGCCACTGTGCCAGTTCATCTCCTCGCGGTCTTCCTCTTTTTTCCTGACCATTTACTTCACCAAGCATGATGTCCTTCCTCAGGGACTGGTCTCTCCTGATAACACGTGCAAAATATGTGAGATATAGTCTCACCATCCTTGTCTCTAAGGAAGAGTCTGGCTGTATTTCTTCCCAGACAGATATATTCATTCTTCTGGCAGTCCATGCTATATTCAGTATTCTTCCTCAACACCGTAATTCAAATGTCATGCATGACAAACTGCACATAATTGCAATAAAAACTATTTGACTAATTTTCTCTTTCAAAAAACTACTTCCATTAAACCGAGTGACAAAAGTGGTAAGACTGCCTCTGTCAGAGGTGGAAAACTTCAAGACCTGGAAAATAAGGCAGTCCAGTTGAGTTCCAAATCTCACAGGTCTTACTGTATCTACAATCACTATATACAAGTCTTTCTATATGGAACATTTGAAAGTTGGTCTTTTTTTTTTTAAGACTGATAATTGAAACAAAATTATCTTGATACAGCCCTCCATGGTTTTCAGGACAGGTGTAAATTTGACAGCACTTCTCTCCACGCAGTAAGTTTTCTTTAATTTTACTTTCCCTCTTAGACCGTTCTGGACTTTTATTTCAACCTTAGACTAAATACATTAGTCATGACACCTCTATGTCATTAAAAGTTAGATGCAAAGACTTCTGAGGATAGACTGCTTCCTAACACCCAAGAACTTACTGTAGCTAAATTTTCATAATCTAGAGGAGTAAGTATAAATAAAAAGGGGTTTAATGTATTACATATTTTGGGTTTTAGCATTAAAATGTATAAAAAGTGCAAACCATTTATTCATAAATGCTAATGTTAACATCTATCTGTCATGATCACTATTGTACACTCAGCTCCAAGTCTAGTCAGGCCAATAAATATTTTCATAACAAAGTTATTTCCTTTTTCAAAAGTAAGGTGACAATTTAAAAGTCAAAGCTTCTACCCTGTCAGTGGCCCACACTTCCTTGAAATTCTTAAGGTGATAGAAACACCTTGAAAGAAGTCGGAAACACTGCCCTACTGTATTGTAACAAACTAAGTCTGTTCCTAAAGCATTTATTTTATCAGTTCTCCCTCCCCCATTTTTTTTCTTTCTGCTGGACTTTTTTAAAGAAAATCCTGGAATATTATTTCAGTTTTTACACATAATAGATAAGGATCTTTTCTTTTTAAATCTGATTTGTTCTGTAGAAATTCTGTCATTCTGGACTCAACTGAGTGCATCACTGTATAGTTTAAAACATCCCTCTATTTCCTATAAAAATGGTGGCTAGATCTATACCACTGATTAGATTTATGATACACATAGACACACAGACACACACACCAGTTGTCAAGCCAACTCTGGCTCCTGGTGATCCCACGTGTGTCAGAGAATAACTGTGTGCCATAGTGTTTTTAATGGCTGACTTTTCAGAAGCAGATTACCAGGCCTTTTCTCTGAGGCATCAATGCGTGGACCTCAACCTTCAACTTTTCAGTTAGTAGTCGAGTATGTTAACTGTTTTAGACATCCAGAGTCACACTCTCTATGTATACATACATACATATGTGTGTGCATATATGTGTGTGTATATCTATATATTTACCAATCTGTATATGTGTATACCAAAAACCAAACCAATCCTCTTGTCACTGAGTCAACTCCAACTCAAAGCCATTCTATACGATGGAGTAAAAATGCCTGTAGGGGTTCCAAGGAGCTGTTAGTGGACTCAAACTGGTGACCTTCTGGTTAGCAGCCTGAGCTCTTAACCACTGGCCAACCCAGGCTCTATACATACATATATACATATACACTTATGTGTGTGTGTATATATATATATGTATATTCATATATGTATATACCTGTGTATATATATTCATATGTGTATGTATGGAAACCCTGGTGGCATAATGGTTACATGCTACAGCTGCTAACCAAAAGGGTGGCAGTTCAAACCCACCAGGCACTCTTTGGAAATCCTATGGTTTGGGGGACAGTTCTACTCCAATCTATAGGGTCAATACGAGTTGGACCAACTGGGTTTACACTGTCACCTAGACGTCTAATAGTTTTTATGTACATGGAACCATAAGGCGTACCCTCTTTTTGTATCAGCCTTTGTTTGCTCACTGTTTGTCAGATTTAGGTACTTTGTGTACATTGGTGGGATTTTTGTACCTTTTCCTGTTTAGTTTTCATTGCCTAAATAGATGACAATTTATACATCCTTCCTGCTGTTAATGGCTGTTTGTGTTTTCCCAATTTGAAGCAATTATAAATAATTAGCTGAATGTACTGAAACATTCAGAACATTTTGGTGACATACACCTAGCATTGCAATTCCTGGGTCAAAGGGTCTTTAAATGTTCAATTTCTATAAACAACTTTCAAACAATTGTCCAAAGTAGTTGCTCCATATTTTCTGTAACATTTAGCATTTCCTCATCTTGAGTATATCCTACTGATATCTATATCTGTATCTCTATCTCTATCTTTCTATAGATATAGATATGGAAGCCCTGCTGGTGTAGTGTTTAAGTGCTGCAGCTGCTAATCAAGAAGTTGGCAGTTAGAACCCACGAGGTGCTCTTGCAAACTCTGCTCTCTCCTATGGGGGTCACTATGATTTGGAATCGACTCGATGGCAGTGGGTTTCGTACATATATTTCCTATTGCATCAGAAACCACCTTGGACTGACAAAGGTGCTTCTCTAATATTCTTTCACTATTTATTGGCTAGAATTCCTCTACGAAGAACACATTTCCTTATCAGCTATATGTATACTCTGAAATTCATATAAGAAAGGCAAGACAGATAAATGTTTTACTTAATCTACTTCCAGCATACGAATTGCTTCTAACAGTGAGCAGTGAGCTTCACTCCAAGCCACCGAGCATTCCTACAGAGTAAGCAGGTGGTTTTACTACGAAACCCGGCAGGGCTAGAGCGGGATTGCACAAGCTAGGGTAGGGTGGTGGAGGTTTGGGGGTGAGGGTAAGAAGAGGCTGGATCAGGGAAAGCAGAGTACCTCCAACAGGTTTCAGGCGGTGGAATCCGAGTCTTCTGAGCTGTCCGGGGCATCAGGGCTGTCAGCGTACTCCCTGAGCTCCTTGCTGTCACTTGCACTGTCCTCAGCCACCGGGCCCTTCTGCACCTGACAGGCCTCTCCGGAAGCGGGAGGTGCGCCGCCCTGGGTCTCCACCTCATTCTCCTTGCAGCCCAGCACCACATACCCACATTTCTTCAGCTCCAGCTGCCGCTTCAGCTCATCTGCCATCTGCGAGAGATCTCGCTTCATAGCATAAGCATCCTCCCCATCTGCATAGTATTTGGGTTCCACCTCACTAACCTGAAAGTTGAGGGTGTTAGAGTAGAGGTGCAAAGCTGCCCGGTTACTCTTCCGGACATGCAAGGACACGTATCTGGCACTGAAGTTCTCTATCATGGCCCTGGAGGCTTGGTCCATCAGCTTCTGGGCCAGACCTAAGCGCCGGTGTGACCGCTTCACGGCCAGTGAGGTAATATGTCCATGGGGGACATCATCTGGGTCCTCTTCCATTTTGGCCAGAACGTAGCCAACAATCTTCCCATCTTCATCCTCAGCAATATAGGAGAGCTGGGGCCAGGAAAGGCCGTGGTAGAAATAGTATTTCATTTGGTAGTTCTCAGGGAGACAAAGGAGGTTGCAGTGCTGCATGTTCATCAGATCTTCGGGGCAAGCATTGCGGATATTCATAATGGCGGCAGGTGGGAAGCCTGCCGGTGCGTGGTGAACCGATCAACTGGAACCAGGCTACTGCCGAGAGAAAGCGACACTGTTACCTGGGGGTCCAGTCCAGGCTTGCTGAAGCTACCGAGGACTAAACAGCGCGGCGGAAAGACCGTAGGGAGGCCGGGTTGGCGGGAAGCTGGGGTAATTAGGAGGCGGAAGAGGCGGTGCTAAGGTGATGATTACGGAACTGCGTCACTGGAGCCCTGCCAATGAGGTTTCATTTATTTATTTATTTTTAATTTGTGCAGGTACACAAGCGCACTTGTGGGGAAGTGTTAGGGAAAAGACGTTGATTCTGGTATCACGGGTCTTGAACAAGATGTTTGATCTGGTGCCAATGTTATAGTTGCTAACCAGAAGATTGGCAGTTCAAATCCTCCAGGAGTTCCTTGTAAACTCTAAGAGAACAGTTCTACTCTGTCCTGTAGGGTGGCTATAGCTCAGAATCAACTCAGCGGTGCTGGGTTTGGTTTTCGGTTTATACTTTTTATATATTATTAGTTTTGACTTACTGAAGTTTTGTTAAGGATATTCTGGCTATGCTCAAGAGTGGTAATGCCTGTAATTTTCTTTCTGTTTCTCTCTTTATCAGGTTTTGATATTGGGCTTATGGTAGCCTCAGAAAAGAAATTGGGAGGTAGTCCTTCCTCTGCCATTTTGTAGAAGTATTTGCATAAGGTTAATGTTATTATCATTGTTATTATTTTGATTGTCTGATAGAATTCACCAGTGAAACCGTTTGGATTTTGATTTTTCGTTTTTGAAAGATTAAAAAAATAATCAAATTCAATATTTTAAATAAATACAGGCCTATCCAGATTTTCTATTTCATATTGTGTCACTTTTGGTAATTTCAATTTTTAAAGCAATTTGTCCATTTAATCTTGGTCCAATTTGTTAACATAGAGTTCTTCATAATATTAATGTACATTTGATGTCTGTAGGATCTTTCATTCATGACAGCAGTGATTTGTTTCCTCACTTTCTTACCTGACCACCCTAGCTATCAGTTTTCAACACTGCAGAAGAATAAACACTGGAGATGGACTCTGGTCATCGCCTTTTTCTTTGCTAGTGTAATGAGCCATTCTGTCCGTGTACTTGATTCAGTTTCTGATACTTTCTGACAATGTCATGTGGGCTGACAGATTTTTGTAATGGAGGCTTGTACATGAAGTGGAGCCCAGTTTGGTTGAAGAATCACTAGCACAGCTTCACTGGAGAGAAAGAAAAGACACAGTGTTGGCTACCAAAAAAATTTTTTTAAAGAAACCTCATTGCTATTGAGTCTATTGACTCATTGTGACACCATGAGACAGAGTAGAACTGCCCCATATAGTTTCCAGGGAATACCAGGTAGATTCAAACAGCTGTCCTCTTGGTCAGTAGCCGTAACTTTTAACTGCTAAGCCACTAGGATTTCTAAGGTATTGGCGGGAGCCTCTAAAGCAACGTTGACAGCATCTTGTCAGTTGCTGATCTCAAAGAGAGAATTTCAACATTTAATTAAAAAAAGAATGATGCTTTTGATTCTCTTTCTAAAACATAGGATTAAATGATAAACAGATCTTTATGCAAGTAAGTATAAATTCTGGACAAAATACTGCAAACAGGTGTTTGAGGGTTCTGTAGTAATCAGAGACGTGCAGAAAGAGACAGCAGAGTGTAAGTTCTGAATTCCAAATCGGGTAATTTGAGAGACTCTAAAACTTCTAAACAGGATGTGTAGGTATGAGTAAAATTAGTTTGAGGAACTATAAATATGAAGAAAAGATAAAGAAAATTGCATCAAGGATATTAACTAATTATATAAATCTATACAATACATGGTTAAAAGAATATGCAAAGTAAATTAGAAAATACTTTCAATTGAAAGATAATGAAAATTAAAGTATTAAAAATTATAAAATGTAGCTTATGCAGTGCTAGAAATCTGTAGCTTTACATGTATATGCTATAACAGGAGGATGATCTAAAATAACTGCAGAAAGACTCTATTTCAAAGAGTCTGAAAAAGAAGACCAAAGAAAGTAAATAAAAGGAAGGAAGTAATAAAAACCAGACATCAGTAAAATAACAATGAACAATTGCTAAAATTAATAAGACCAAAAGTTGGTTATTTAAAAAGATCAGTACAGTCAATATTTATTAATTTGAAGTTTTTTTTTTAAATGACTGAATGAATATGTACATTTCCATATAAATTTGCATGCCCACCTATAGGCAGCTTCCATTGTTCTCACTGCATGGTGAAAGCACACTCTCCCTCTCTGCTCCATACATGTCCCATCCTCCCAACAATCTCTTTCCCCCCCTCTCCACCCACTCCCCTTCCTCCAGTAAGAGGTCATAGGTGCATAGAACCATAAAGTGCACCCAAGATATGGTCACTCTGCATTGACAAGTCCAATCCATTCCTGTCCGAAGAGTGAAGCTTCATTATGATTTATGGGCAGGGGCAGCATCAGGGCCAGGGGCCATGCTCCCAGAGGAAACCCGAGGCCCCTGGTCCATCAATTGTGGTCTTTTAGTGGAAATCTCAGGGTGCACCCCTTTTTATTCTTGTGTTGCAGTGAGACTCAACTTTGTGAGCTCCATTGCGTCTATCACTGGTGGTGGCCAGGCACCATCTGGTTCTTCTTGTCACAAGTCGATGTGGACATCCACTCATGTGGGTCTCTGAGTCCTCTGGGTTCTGTTTCCCCATGTCATTTTGGACTTTGATGATCATCCATTCTTGTTGAGTTGGAACCATTTGCTGAACCCACAGATGGCAGCTTGGCAGCTTTCAAGATCCCAGATGCCACTCACCAATGTTGGGTGCAGAGAGCCCTCTTAGCAAAATGTTAGTTGTGCCATTTGGCCTTGATTTCACCTGAGAGCAAGATGCCTGGCCTCACCCCAGCTACTCTGTCCTTGTAATATTGGGTTAAGATGGAAGGAGTACTCAAGTTGTGTTGAAGTCCGTTTAATATTGTTCTTCTTTCTAATGTGTGCTGTCAACGATTTCACCCAACCAAATTTCTCTCAACTATCTAACCTAAACCCTTCCACTCTTGCCATCCCTCCCTCCCTCACCTCCCTTGCAGCTGTCAAAGAGTCCGTTTTTGTGTTCTTACTGTAGGGGTCTCTTATAATATTTGTCCTTTTGTCACTGACTGCTTCCACTCAACATAATGTCCTCCAGCTGAAACCAAGTTATGTTTCCTGGAATCAACATTGTTCTTTATCATTGCATAGTGTTCCATTAAGTGTATATACCATAGTTTACCTATCCATTCCTCTGTTGTTGGGTTTCTGGGTTGATTTCACCTTTTTGCTATTGTGAACTGTGCTGTGATGAACATTCATGTGCACGTATCAGTTGGAGTGAATGGCCTTGATTCTGTAGGATATATTCCAAGCAGTAGAATTACTGGGTCAAATAGTATATCTAGATCCATTTTTTTAAGGGAGCGCCAGATTTCTTTCCAAAGAGGTTGGACCATTTTGCAATTCCACCAACAGTGTAGGAGAGTTCTAATCTCTCCATGGCCTCTCCAGCATTTGTTGTTTTGCACTTTGGGATCATGGCCATCCTTGTTGGGGTGAGACGGTATCTCACTGTAGTTTTGATTTGAATTTCTTTAATAGCTAAAGATCGTGAGCATGTCTGCATGTGTTTTATGGCTGCCTGGATCTGTCTATCTCCTTTGCCCGTCATTTAATTGGATGGTTTATTGTCTTCTTATTGATATTTTTGTAGTACCCTATAGATTATGGAGATCTGGCATCAGTCTGACATATAGTTGCCAAATATTTTTCCCATTCTGTTGGTGGCCTTTTAATTCTATGAATAAAGTCTTTGGATGAGCAAAAGTGTTTGATTCTTAGTAGCTCCCATTCATCTATTTTCTGTTGATTGTGGTTTGTTTGACAGATTTTGAAGTCTGTCTACATCATGTATTAAAACTTCCATTGTTGTTCCTACTTTTTCTTGGATGAGCTTTATCATTTTAGATTTAATATTTAGGTCTTTTATCCAGTTTGAGTTGGTTTTTGTGAAAGGTGTAAGATATGGGTCTTGTTTCAGTTTTTTGCAGATGAATATCCAATTTTTCCAGCACCACCCCAGTTTAATGTCATAGGGCCTTTGTCGAATATCAACTGTTCATAGGCAGATGCTGTCAGCTCTGGGGTCTCGATTCTGTTCCATTGATCCATTTGTCTATTTTTGTACCAGTACCAGGCTGTTTTGACTACTGTAGCATTGTAATGGGTTCTAAAGTTGGGTAATAAGAGGCCTCCCAGTGTTTTCTTCTTCTTTAGTAGTGTTTTACTTATCTGGGGCTTAATATGAAGATTTCTTTGTCAGAAATATTTGTATATGTATAGTGCATGCCTTATCCTACTCTATCAATTGATCTCTTCTTTCCTCTTGGTGATTTTTGACACCATGTATGAAGTTTAATATAGTCCAGTTTGTCCCAACTTTAAAATTTATGGTTAATGCTTTTTGTGTCCCATTTAAGAAATTTCTGCGTAATATAAGACAATAAAGGCATTTTTCTATGACTTCTTCCAAAAATTTTATTGTTTTACATTTAGATTTGCAGTCCATTGGAATTTATTTTTGCATATGCTGTGAGGTAGGATTTCAGATACATTTTTTGCTCTTATAGCTATTTTATTCACCTACCACTATCATTTTTGGGAAAATTATCTATTGTACTACATGTCTGCCTTTGGCATAAATCCTCATTTTCCCTTTTAGATGCATTTTTTTTAAAAACACAAAGTCATCTAAACTTTAAAATCTTGTAAATGAGAGTTTCTGGAGTTTTAGCCAAAGGTCTCATGTCACTCCCTTGAATGTTTTGTAGGGAGAAAACTTCCATCTTCTTATTGGCTGTAGAGCTCATGCTTATAAGATCAAAGAACAATATATATGATCATCTGAGTCTGGTTTCATCACAAATCTTAGTCAACTTATTTTTCAACTTCTCTTTTCTATATTCTATACTCTAGGCTAATTCTGTGTCATATAGAAGTGCCAATGAATTAATAAATGGCCCCATGGTGGAGCGTAGTTTTATTCTTAAACACACAGGGTTGCCATGAGTCAGAATTGATTTGATGACAGGTGGTTTGATTTCATTTATAGACTTTCTTTAGGTGCCCAGGTAGCACACACATGGTTTGCATTTGTTACTAACCTAACTCTTGGAGATCCTATAGGACAGAATAGAATTCCCCCATAGGGTTTCCAAGATTGTAAATCTTCACAGGAGCTGACTGCTATGTCTTTCTCCCACAGAGCCACTTGGGAGGTGAACTGCCCATGATTCAGAGCTTTTAGTAGCCCTAGTGGCACAGCGATTAACTGCTCAACTGCTAATCTAAAGGTCAATAGTCTAAACCCATCAGTCACCCCGTGGGAGACATTTGTGACAATCTGCTTATGTAAAGATTGCAGACTAGGAAATCGTCTGCAGCAGTAGGTTGATATGAGTCAGAATCTACTCAATGTTAATATTTTTAGTTTGGTTGGACTCACCTAAAGATTGGCAGTTGGAACTTACTAAGCAGCACCATGGAAAAAAGACCAGGCAATCTGCTTATATAAAGAGTATAGCAAGAAAACTCTATGGAGCAGTCCTGCTCTGTACCACATAGAGTTGTCACGAGTCAGCATCTACTTGACAGCAATTTTTTTTTGTTTGTTTTTGGATAGATTTTCTTTGCAGTTCCTGAGGGTACACACTTTTAAAGCATTATGCAGCTAACAGAAAGTTGAAGTTTTGTGTCCAGTCAGAGGTCCCTCAGAAGAAAGGCCTGGTGGTCTAGTACTGAAAAATTAACCACTGAATCCCCATGGAACACAGTTCTGCTCTGACACATGCCCTTGCCATGAGTTGGTGACTGAAACTATTATAAACTCCCTTCACAATCTGACAGGCGAAATGTGTTTCCTTATCATTATTAACAGGCAAGTTTATTCCAGATCTAATGAAGAGATTTTTTTAATGGCTTTATCCCTCTCTGCCAAGTCATTGTCTTAGGTTTAATAAAAGGATATGCTTCTTTACATCCTGGAAAAAAAAATGCACAATTTCATAAACATTATTTGAGCAACTATTCTCGTCTGCATGAAATAACCCTGAGGCATATAAATGACCCTCTCTGTGAACAGAAGCTACTCTTCCTTTATAGAACCATCTACAGTATAAACTTAGCAAATGAGGCAGGTGCAACAAAATAGAGTGGTTTAGAAGAAGTCACTGAATATCAGCTGTAGATGTCATTTTTGCCAGTCTCTCTCTCTCTCTCTTTTTGTTTTTTTTTTTCAACTTTTCTCATTCCACAGGCTATTAAAGCAAGATGAAGATGATCTTTGGGCCCACATAAATTTTGGAAGAGCAGACACCCTATTCATTGATAAATCCTTGTTTATATGATTTTCATTAATTTGGAAGCTGGGACCTAATCTCTTAAGAAGAGTTTAGGAACCCTGCTAGTACAGTGGTTAAGAGCTATGGCTGCTAACCAAAGGTAAGCCATTCAGATCTACCAGCCACTCCTTGGAAACCCTATGGGGCAGTTCTGTTCTGCCCTACATGGTCACTATGAGTCAGAATCAATCTGAGACAGCAACAGGTTTTAATCTGGACTAGAAAAGGAAATTAGCAGCTACTATGAGCCAAAGCATTTCCACACATAAAACACTTGGAGAGCAACACAGTCTACAACAGCTAACATTATAAGGTAATTGTATATGAAAGACTATTAATGAATGGACAAACAGATGTTATTTGGTATCTCCAGAGGTAATATACTTTCGTTCTTTCCTTGATGGCCCATCATCATAAGATACACTAAAGATTATAAATTCAGTCTTAAGTTAACAAGTACAGACAATAAAGAACCTCTTACTTTTCTCATAGTACTGTATATTTCCAAATCTTTTCTTCTGCTAGTGCCACTGGCAGGGCATATTTACATAAAATATGAAATAATGATTTTGAAAAACAAATTGTTTGGGATTTTGACAGTGGGCAGTGGCTGTCGAACAGTCATCAGACTCCAGTCAAAGAGAAGATTCAGGTGGCTAACAAATACATCAGGAAATGCTCGTGATCATTAGCTGTTAGAGAAGTGCAAATTATGACTACAATGAGACACCAGGTCACACCAGCAAGGCTACCATTAATCCAGAAAAAACAAAATGATAAATGTTCCTGAGGTTGTGGAGAGACTAGAACACTTATACATTGCTAGTGGGAGAGTAAAATGGTACAACCATTTTGCAAATGGATTTGGTACTTCCTTAAAAAGCTAGAAATAAAAGTACCATATGATTCAGCAATCCCACTCCTTGAAATACATCCTACAGAAATAAGAGCTGTCACACAAATAGATGTGTGTGAAAAGACCAGACTCGATGGAATAACAGACTGGAGAGTCCCCAGAAGATAGCCCATGCACTATTTGTTAGCTCAGAACTAAAATCATTCCTGAAGCCAACTCTTCATACAAAGATTAGACTGGACTGTAAAACATAACACTCTTGATGAGTATACTTCTTAGTTCAAGTAGACACCTGGGACTAAATGGGCAGCTCCTGTCTGGAGGAGAGATGAGAAGGTGGAAAGAGATGGGGACTTGTTGAATGGATGTGAGAAAACTGGGGTGGAAAGAGCAAACGCACTGTCACATTATGGGGATTGCTGCCAGATTCACATAACAATATGTATATAAATCTTTGTACAAGAAATTAACTTGAGGTGTAAACTTTCACCTCAATCACAATAAAAGATTAGTCTTTTCTTAGAGATTATGTAACACAGCTTTTCTTATTTCCTTCTCATTATTTGTCTGCACAGTCTGACATATGGGATCTGTCTACTCCAGCAGCTAATGAGTAGTGTAATAAGGCCAGATATTCAGAAATAGTTATGGACTCCATGTTTTCAGATATGAGACAGGAAGATTCTTTAAATTTAACCTAAAGAATTTCTGTATTGAAACTGTTCCATCACCTCCAGCTTATTTCCATGTAAGTGTGCTTTTGTCTCTAAGTGCCATTGGGAGACCAATCCCTATAGGAGCATTGAAGAGAGTTAGAAGTCTCTAGTTGCATTAGCGTTGCATTTGTATGAGAGATCATAAATATTATCATGTGGAAATATACTTGAGAGTGATGAGTGATAGTGGAAAGGGAGTGAGGACCATGGATCAGGTGACATAGCTTAAAGATTAGGCAGCATATGGAAATTATGTTGAGTATTGTGAAAGGAAACTTGACTTCACCACTGTATTTAGCTGTGGTCTTGGATAGTGCACTTATGTTTCCTAAATTTTCTCTTTTCACCTCTGAAGGCTGGAACTCTACAGTAATTTTTTACTCTGTTGTGAGAGTAAAATGGGAAAATGTATATGAGAATTTCATGGAAAGATTATGATCATTCTTACCAGATATATATATATATATATATATTTTTTTATGGAAAAAGTCATCTTGGTGCTCTGGAGGTGCTGACTGATAGATATACTTGATGTGAATAAAAAGATTGGGCAAAGCAAACAAAATAGAGGAAATATAGGATGTCAAAGGCTATGAATGGGTTTCAAAGCAATTAGATTAAGAAAGTAGTAGTGGAATGACAAAAAGACAAAGGAACAATAGTGTCTAGAATTTGAAAGGACACAAAGGGATTGCACTGGTTTGTCTAATACTTTCCCATTTAAAATTTATAATCAGTTCTGTTGTTGGTCATAGAATCAGTGTTCTTTCAGATGTCACTGACTTATTTTATTTCATGCACTCCTTAGAACCCTGGATACTGTTGAATGCCTGCATCTCTATTGGGAAGCTAAGCAGGAAGTGGATTTGTTAATAGAGAGACATAAAACCACTTCAGAAATAAATAATAACATTTTAGAGGGACTCTAGGAAGCCAAATGCCTATGTAAATTGCTTCTGGTTTCCTGATGTACAGTAGGTTGCCAGCATCTAGCAATGTTGTTCTTTTGTAATCACGATTCTCCAGTTTTATCATTTTGAAAATAGCTGACTTCAGTCTTTTTTTTTTTTTTTTTTTCCCTAACTCAGCGCTGTTGATTCTAGGTCACAGTGACCCTACAGGGCGGAGAACAGCCCCACAGATTTTCCAGGGAGCACCTGGTGGATTTGAACTGCCGATCGATTGGTTGGCTGCTATAGCAGTTAACCACTAGGCCACTGGGCTTTCCTTTTTGGTTTAACTCATTTGCTTAAAAAGTGAATTCTTTCTTAAACTTGGGTCGTTAATAACCTCCCCCAGTGATAGTTTACAGGGAAATTGGTCTTACTTTCAGTGTTTCTTTCAAAAGGAGGTTTTAACGGCTGTACCAAATACAGTTTTATTGTTGAGTTGAACCACATGACACGTTTTTTAAAATCTTGTCTAGATATACAATTCTGTTAGTACTAGACTAATACAGACACGTTTTGGTTTTGTTGGCTGGACTGATGGAAAGCAGAGGGGAGAGAAAGTGATGTGAGGACACAGTATTTAACACTAAGGTGAAATTCACTAAGTAAACATAGTGTCCTCAAGTGCTACCCCCCCCCCACCCAAAACCCACTGCCATCGAATCGAGCCCGACTCACAGCCACCCTCGAGATCGGAGTAGAGCTGCTCCGCAGAGTTTCCAAGGAGCGCCTAGAGGATTATGAATGCTGACTTTTGTTTAGCAGACATAGCACTTCACCCACCACGCCACCAAGGTTTCCTCCGCTCTAACCCTACAGCAAAACACTTAAATTTTCCACATTAAGGCGAGAAAAAATGATGACTTTTCTTTTCCTCAGTGTTAGTGATGATTCTTTGTAGTAATTGATTTGATGTCTTTTTAAAGCCACGGCAGTGACAGTTATACATCATCCTGTCTGCAAGTATTCCCCATTTCTAGGCTAGAATTAATTTGGGAAGTAGAACATGCTAAAAATGTCTAGCAATTTGGAGAATTAGTATAAAAACAGAAATGCCTTGCCTTTCAGTATTCTTTGAAAAGCTTCAGGAGTTCAGGTCTGATACGAGTTTCTCAGGGCCTTTATTATGATAATTTCTCAGATGCACAGTTTAAGATGTTTACGCAAAACAACTCAATTAATGAGCATAGGCTGTGTGTTTCCTTTGGATACATAATTCACCCACGATCACATTGCTAGTTAAACATCAGTTTATGATTCACCTTCTAATTAGCCCAGAAATGTTACAAGCAAAAATTTTTCTCTCCCCAGATTTTCTGTCTCTAGCTCTCTCTTTTATTAACTTTCCGGTTTTCTCTCAGCTTCATGTCCCTAGCACAGCACAGATTGAGCATGCACAGCATACAACACAAGAGAAGAAAGATGACAGTTGGGTCACTGTTCTCCTAGTCACTTTACTAATCTGCCTCAGCTGCCATCACTAATTAGGGTGAAAAGATGACTGCTGCTATGACTGCTAGTGCTCCTGCTATGTTTAAAGGCACTTGGCAAGCCTTACATATATATTTTTTTTCCATTTGATGAATTAATTACTCTATTCTAGGATGACAAAATGTGAACTTCCTAGGATTTTTGGCTTTTATTTTATTTTATTTTGAAGGTTTATGTGCTATTAACAGTGAAACGTAGCTTCCATACAAAAGAAAGTAGCATACTTAGACTTTAAAGAGTAATAAAATAAACTCTCATATAGTCAAGATTAAGCCTAAGAAATAGGACAGGAGCAGTGTTTTGCTATTCCTTTATACCCTCAGATATCTGCCTTCTGCAGAAGTAACGTCAATTCTTGCTAATATAATAACCATTCCCTTTCTTTTTTCGAAAGTACTGTCTTAGTCGTCATATGCAGCTGTAACAGAAATACCACAAGGTGGGCGTCTTTAACAAAGAGAAATTTATTTCTTTTCTTGCAGTCCAGTAGGTCACAAGTCCAAATTCAGGCCTTCAGCTCCAGGACAAGTCTTTCAGTTTCTGCTGGCTCTGGAGGAAGGGCTGGTCATCAGTTTTCTTCTCTTGTTCTAGAAGTGTCTCGACATGACATAGGCAACTCAAGTCCAAAGGCACTCTGCTCCAGGCACTACTTTCTTGATAGTATGAGATTCTCTCTCTCTGCTGCTTCCCTTGTCTTTATTTCTTGTTGAGATAAAAGGTGGTGCAGGCCACACACCAAAGAAACTCCCTTTACATTGGATTAGGGGTGTGACCTTAGTAGAAAGTGTTGCAGTCCCAACCTAATCCTCTTTAACATAAAAGTACAACTATGAAATAGAGGACCAAACACAGAATGCTGGGAATCACAGCTTAGCCAAATTAATTTATATGTTTTGGGGTGAGGGGGGCATCATTCAATCAAGATAGGTAGTATTTCATTTATATGTGTCCTTCAAGGACATATTAAATTTTCTTCTTTTCATATTTATGTAAATGAAGTCATACAGTGTGTACTTTTGTGATTTGCACTTTTTTTCTTGCTGTACAGGTTTTTGAGATCCATCCACATTGACAGACACAACTGTGTTGTTGTTGTTGTTAGGTGCTGTCAAGTTGGTTCTGACTCACAGAGACCCTATGTACAATAGTGCCGGTCCTGCACCATGCCCACAATCATTTCAATGCTTAAGCCCATTGTTGCAGCCTCCAGGTCAGTCTACCTTGTTGAGGGCCTTCCTCTTTTTCTCTGACTCTCTACTAAGCACGATGTCCTTCTCCAGGGATTGATCCTTCCTGACAACATGTCTGAAGTGTATAAGATGCAGTCTTGCCCTCTTTGCCTCTAAGGAACATTCTAGTTGCACTTCTAGAGCAGACCTGTTTGTTATGTTGGCAGTCTGGCACCACAAAGGCATCAATTCTTGTGTCTTCCTTACTCATTGTGTCTACCTTTCACATGCATATGGTGAGACTGAAAATATAATGGATTGAGTAAGGTGCACCTTAGTTTTCAAGACAACATCTTTGCTTTTCAACACTTTAAAGAAGTATTTTGCAGCAGATTTTCCCAATGCAATACATCTTTGGATTTGTTGACTACTGCTTCCTTGGAATTGTGGCCACTAGCCAAGTGCCATCGAGTCAGATCTGTCCTTGACAACCTCAGTCCGTTCTTCATTTATTGTGATGTTGCTTACTGGTCTAGTTGTAAGGACTTTTGTGTTCTTGGTGTAGATGTGCAGTCCATACTGAAGGCTGTAGTATTTAGTCAGTGTTTCAAATCCTCTTCACTTACAGAAAGCAAAGTTGTGGTATCTGACTAACCCAGGTTATTAATGAGTAGTCCTTCAGTCCTGATGCCTTGTTCTTCTTCATATAGTCCAGCTTCTTGGAGTATCTACTTGGCGTAAAGATTGAAAAGGTATGGCGGCAAAAGGATACAAACTTGTTGTACACCTTTCCTGACTTTAAACCACTTAGTATCCCTTTGTTCTGTTCACATGACTACCTCCTGATCCGTGTATAGATTCCTCACGAGCACAATGAAATGTTCTGGAATTCTCATTATTGCCAATGTTACCCATAATTTGTTATGATTCACACAACTGAATGCCTTTGTATAGTCACTAAAACATAGCTAAACATCTTCTGGTAGTCTCTGCTTTCAGAGAATTATGAATATAATGAAATAATCTGTTAATTAAATTTGCCATCCCTAGACTTTTGGGTTGTTTGTAATTTTGGGGGAGGGATATTAAAAGTCGTGTTAATTTTCTATTCTTGCATAACAAAATATCACAAATATTAAAGGCTTCAAACAGCACTAATTTATTATCTCATGGTTTTTGTGGGTTAGGAGTCTATGCACAGTGTGGCTCAGCTAGACTCCTCTGCTTAGGGTGTCACAAGGCCAAAATAAAGCTGTTGGTGGAGGCAACAATCTCCCTGAGACTTGGGGTCTTCTTCCATGCTCATTTAAATTGTTGACACAACTCAGTTCCTTGTAGTTGTGGAACTGACTCCCTACTTACTCAGTGGATATTATCTGACAACCATTCTTAGCTCCTAGAGGTCAGCCATCATTTTCTGTCATGTGGCCTTTTCCATAATTGCAACGCTAATTCAAGGCCAGCAGAAGAAATATCTCTAACTCTAAATCTTTCCTCTTTTAATGATTTACTGATTAGATCAGGCTCACCCAAAATACTGTGCCTCTTGATTAAATCAGCTAATTAAGGCCTTAATTATACATGCAAAATGCTTTCTGACGTGTAACACAATCACAAGAATGATAGCTCATCATATTTACAAGTCTTGCTCATACCCAAGATAAGGATATTATTAGGGTATACACATCAGGGGAAACCCTGGTGCTATAGTGGTTAAGTGCAACTTCTGCTAACCACACCGTTGGCCCTTTGAATCCACCAGGCGCTCCTTGGAAACACCATGAGGGCAATACTACTCTGTCCTATAGGGTTGCTATGAATTGGAATTGACTCAATGACAGTAAGTTTGTTTTCCTGTTGTTGTTGTTTTTTAAATACACCAGGGAGTGGAAATATTTAAAACAGTCTTAGAATTCTTCCTACTACATGGACAACTCAGTAAATGAAAATTCCTGAATGTGTCTCATTCATAATTGTAGGAATTCTCCAACTCCATGATGTTTTCAAAAAATAATTTTATCATACAGTCACCAGTAGGCTATGGCAATTTCTCTTGCATAGATCCTCACTAATAATTTAAATTTATATTTCAATACAATTTTTTAATTCCCTTAAAGTTCTACCCATCATTTATTAGAATCACACATTTTGTTTTTTATTGCTATTGTAATTTTTTTATTCCATTGAAAAAAATTGTTGCTGGAAAATTTGTATACTAAACTTATATTCAATTAAATTGTTAAATTATCTTTTTACTTATAATAATTTGCAAGTTCGGAGATTTTCAATGTGGCTATATTAAACACTAGTTAATAAATAATATTATCAATTAATAATTGCAGCATTTTTTTCTACACTTACATTTTACATTGTCTACTAATGTATTGAATTGGAGATTTCTCTACTTCTCTCTCAATAACTGATAGAACATAGACAGAAAATCTGTAGGACTTTGGAAGACTTGAGCAGCATTATCAACCAATTTTACTTAAATGAAATTCCTGGAACAGTTTACCCCAAAACAGCAGTATACACATTTTCAAAATAGAACATGTTCTGGAAAGAAAAATCAATAAATTTAAGAGGATTCAAATTGTTCAAAGTATATTCTTTGAAGTAGAATTACATTTAAAAGCAATAACAGAAGATGTTGGAAAATTCTCAAATATTTAGAAACTATTCAACATGCTTCTAAATAACCTTTAAGTCAAAGAAGTCATAAAGACAATTGCACAGTGCGTTGAACTAAATACGGTAAAACTTTTTTATGAACCAAGGCATGTCATGATATTGGTAATGCTGTATCATCCTGATGTTGGACAGTGGGTTCATAGCTGTTTGTCATTATGCTTCAGAGTTTTAATGCATACTGCAATATACTTTATTTTGTATAAAAATTACAAAATTAAAATATAAATTGGTATTATTTTTGAAACAAATAAAGAGGATACCTCCTTTAGAACATCTATGGAAACATAAACCACAGTGAATTGGGACTGCATATATCTACAATAGTTATCAAGCTTTAAACAGACAAACAAAAAAATCCAAAAATCAAACGCACTGCATTAAATCATAGGCTACATTATATCAATTTAGTTAGTTTTTTTTTCTTCTTTTAAAAATATCTGACCTTGAATAGCACTTAAGGTGCCACCACATTCTTTGCAAGTGGCAAGTTTAGTTTCTCTGTGGTCTTCTAAAAAACTAGAAAATGAACATATGTGCTTCAGGCAGTTGCTGGTATCATCGGGCATTAAAAAAAAGCTATAGCATCTGCAATTCTGTGTTTTAATTAGATCTTGAAGCAATGGCTGCAGCTGAGCCATTTATTGCTTCTGTAAACCAGGGCCAGCAGAGGGAAGATGTTTTCCCTGTGTCACTTGTAAAAGGGCAATATGACAGCATTGGCATAGGTGGGACACCTCAGAGTGACCTGCTTAGACTGATAGCTATTGTAACAGAAATAGTTTAAAAAGGCAGCATGTTCACTGTCTAGCAGAGAATAATGCGAGAGTGGGGACAAACACTGAACTACAACATCAAAGCTGGAAAGATCCAAATTTCACTACAGTCTAGGTCAATAAGATTTCAGCTCCTGATTCAGTTTTTATCTGATTAAAATGAGTATATATTTACATTCTTAAATTATATCTTAATGTAATATGAGGTGATTTTTGGAAGTGTGTATGTGTATGTAGAACATTTTGGCGGAGATATGGCCTCAATACAAACATAAATTCCATGAAATCATTGCTAATTGAATTCACTTTTCTTTAGAATTAATGAATGTGTTTTTCAATAGACAGTTTTTTTCAAGAATGATTTTAGGTTTGCAATAAACGTGTACAGCAAGTGTAGAGAGTTTTCATATACTCCGTGCTGTCTACACTGTTTCTTCTACTAATGTCCTGCATTCTGTGGCATGTTTGTTACAACCAATGAACCGATATTGATGTGTTATTGTTAACTAATGTCTGTGGTTTACATTAAGTTTCAACCAGTTGTGCTATTCTGTCCTATGGGGTTTTACAAATCCATCATGTCATGCTTTCGCCATTACAGCACCACGCAGGACAAATTCACTGCCCTAAAGATGCCTCGTGCTCTCTTACCTGTCATTCCTCTCCTCCCTCCATTATACCATTAAAAAATACATATATTGATAATTCAGAATTATTGTTGGATAAAAATGGCTTTGAATTGTATATGTATGTGTATATAAAAAATTATAATTGGTTATATATGCACACATATTCCAGATAGTTATAATTTTTCCAGGCAACCACTTGCCATGGCAAAACATTGCTGAAAATTGTTATGTGTATTTTTCCAACCCTTTAAAGAATGAGGTGCTAATATTCCTTTGTCCTTCCTTACTAATGTTGACAAACTTTTTTTAAATTCCAAAGTTGCTTTACATCAAGATTGCAGGCTTTTTTTAAACGACTAGTTACAGAATACATTTTTTAAAATGTGTAATATTGTCTGTTGCTTAGAAAAATGACATTTTCATAATATTAAATGGCACCAGAAAAGCATGTTAGATTTATAAAACTATTTCTCCCTACAGAACTATAAGAGTAGAAGGCTCTTGAAGAGGGTTGGCTGGAAGCACTTAATTATTTTGAATGCCAGATTAATGTTCCCCGTTTTCCGTTGCTCACTTTTATGTGGGGGTTGGTCTGAAATGCAGTATATTATGCAATGGTTTTGTCATGTATCAGTGATGATATTAACAGTCTAATGCTAAACAGGTTCTGAGGAAATGAGGAGGGAAAAAAATGACTTACTATATTTACCCTGAAACAAGATTCAATCTGCCACAGTATTTAATGCTATATTTTTCATTATCTCACAAGCATATGTTGAAACCTCTACAGATGATGAAGTTAGCTGCTGGGCAGAGTTATCATCAACGCTTTCCATCTTTATTTTAATAAGAGGAAGGCGCAAATTGTGACCTTTGTCAAGGGCTTCTTGGAAGACAAGAAACCGAACCACAAAATCGCTAGCCTGGAGCCCTACTGAATATTCAAAGCTCTCTTTCCTAGAATAAAATGTCTTATAACTAAGCTATTGTTTCTGGGAAGAGTCCTGTCTTAGGCAAAACACCAGGCTTATTTTGAAGGTAAGGGTAAAAACAAAGTATTTTCTTTTTTTCCTTAGAATATTATGTATATAATACTTGTTAGTGGTCATGTTGAGTTTGTGGGGAAGGTCAGGTCAACACACTGCTAATAATAATAATGCCTACAGCTATTTAGGACACTGAATCGTAATAAAAACCCTGAAACATTTATAAAAACCAATCTTTCTGCATCAAATGGGATCAATAACAACATCTACTGAGCGCTTACTACTGTGGCTATACTAAATGCTCATTTGTATAATACTTACCCTAGAAGTAAATCTTGTCCTGGTGGCACAGTGGTTAAGAGTTGGGGTACTAATCAAAATATCAGCAGTTCAAATCTGTCAGTCACTCCATAGAAACTCTATGAGGCAATTTTTTCCTGTCCTACACTGTGGCTATGAATTTTAAATGACTTGATGGCAAAGAGTTCGATTCTTTGGTTACTTCTTGTTTCTGTGTGCCCTCAAGTCAATTGCAACTCAGTGACCCTAAAGCAAACCTATAGGACAGAGTAGAATGGCCTCATTTGGTTTTCTACGCTGTAATCTTTCCAGGAACATATCACCAGGTCTTTTCTTCCGTGGAGCCACTGTTGGGTTCAAACTGTCAACCTTTTATTAGCAGCTGGGCACTTAACCATAGTACCACCAGGGCCTCTGCTCTTTCTTATAAAACCAAACCCACTGCTGTTGGGTCAGTTCCTACTCATAGTGACTCTATAGGACAGAGTAGAACTGCCTTGTAGTTTCCAAGGAGCACTGGGTGGATTGGAACTGCCAGCCTTTTGATTGGCAGCCACAGTACTTAACCACTATGCTACCAGAGTTTCCTCTCCTTCTAATAGATCCAGTAAAATGGGCAGAGACAGAGCCACTTACCTAAGGTCACCCAGTGGAACTCTGATGATAAAATTTGGATGCAGAGTCTGATCCAAGAATCTAGGTTCTTAGTTAGTGCTCTGTACTTATTGGTTACTACCACTTGCCATCAAGTCAGTTCTGACTCATGGCAATCCCACGGATGTCAGAGTAGAAGTGTACTCTATAGAGGTTTCAGTGAGTGAGTTTTTAGACATAGATTGCTAGGCCTTTCTTTGGAGGTGCCTCTGGATAATCTCGAACTTCCAACCTTTCTTTGAGCAGCCAAGTGACTTCACAGTGTGTACCACCCAAGGACTCTGCTCTATACTGAGCGAACCTGGAATTCCTAAGCTGCTATCTTTTGGAATTATCTTAGTTATTACACAAGTAATACCTCT
Source organism: Heterohyrax brucei (assembly GCA_028571685.1). Classification (NCBI taxonomy): domain Eukaryota; kingdom Metazoa; phylum Chordata; class Mammalia; order Hyracoidea; family Procaviidae; genus Heterohyrax; species Heterohyrax brucei. The sequence continues at coordinate 111,636,046 of CM053143.1, read as the reverse complement.
GGTATTTCTATTAAAATGCCTGTTATCTATTACAACATCTAAATTATTAGAACAATGGATAGCCTATGTTTCCCTGTAGGAAGATTTTATTTCCCCCCTAGAGTTATGACAACAAATCAATAGCTTGAACATGTTTTAGACATATATTTGGTCCTTTCTGGAAACCAATATATTTTAGATGCCATTCACTTTATTGCCATTGAACAAGCAAAAAAATTAAAAGCTAATACAAGCAGATGCTTGAAAGTCTGAACTTCTTTTTCTTAAGTGAAAAATTGCTGAAACTCTGACTTTTGCTATTCGTATATAGTAATGTTGCTATTAGTTATCATCAAAATGACTTCAATTCATGATGAGTCTATGTATGATACATCAAAACATTGCCCACTCTGCATCGTCTTCAGAATCATTGGCATGCTCCAGTCCATTGTTGCAGCCACTGTGTATTTTTAGTGACTTCCAACCTGGAAAAGTCCGCGTGGCGTAGTGGTTAACAGCTCAGCTGCTAACCAGGAGGTTGGCAGGTTAAATCCACCAGGCACTTGTTGGAAAGTCTGTGGGGCACTTCTACTCTTTACTACCTATAAGGTAGCTATAACTAGACTGCAACAAGTTTCCAGCCTACAGGGGACTCATCTTCCAGCAACGGATCAGACACCATTTGTCATGAATTGAATTGTGTCCCCCCAAAAAACTATATGTAGTTATTCGACGGGGTCAGGATTCCCTGTATTCTGTGATTACCCTCCACTGTATGATTTTATTGTGCTGTAATCTTTGCCTGTGGTTAACAGAGTGGATTATGTTAGAGAGGATTAGGGTGGAACTGTAAATCCCTTTGTAAGATCACCTCCCTGCTCCACTGTAAAAGGAGTTTCCCTGAGGGTGGCTTGTGCTACCTTTTATCCTGCAAGGGATAAAAAGAAAGGGAGGTAAGCAGAGAGTTGGGAACCTCATGCTATCAGGAAAGCAGCCAGGAGAAAGTGTGTCCTTCAGACCTGAGTTTCCTGTGCCGAAATGCTTCCTGATCAAAGACTGATACAAAGCAAAGACTTTCCTCCAGCGACAACAGAGAAAGAACCTTCCCCTGGAGTGGACTACCCTGAATGTGGACTTGTAGCTAACTTCACTGTGTGGGAATAAACATTTCTCTTTTAAAGACAACCACTTTGTGGATCTGCTAGAGTAGCGCCAGGTGACCAAATCAGTATTCTGCTGTAAGCCATAGGGTTTTCATGGGCTACTTTTTGGAAGTAGGTCACCAGGTCTTTCTTTCTAGTCTTACTTTGGAAACTTCACTGAAATCAGTTCACGATGGGTGACACTGCTGGTGACTGATATACCAGTGGCATAGCTTCTAGCATTGTAGGAACACACAGATACAAACAAACAGATATGTGATAGAGTTCCAGGTATAGAATAGTTTTGTCTTCAGTAGAAAGAATATGGACATTCACAACTGCACTGAATCTGTTAGTTGTGAGAACACCACTGAAGGTAACAGCAACTAGCATGAACTTTTTTTGTTTTGTGCTTACTTCCTGAATTTTATTTTCTAACTATATTGTGCATTTTTCTCTCAGCAGTATTGTATTTTCTGACAGTCTTCTATAGGTATTTGTGTATATGAAATAATAAAAGTTAGAGAAAATCAGTTTTCTATTTTAAATCCTCACTGTTACTCAAAGTAGTTTAAAATCTTGACTTGAAACACATATTCACAATGAGTATTTAGACTGCTGCTAGACGAAGTGTCGTTAGCTGTGGTTACAGTACATGGTTTATTACTGGTTCACCATGTGCTAGGGAGCTTGCCCTGGAAAATAAATACACACATGGCTTCCTCTACTGAGAAAGGCTTCTAATAATAATAACAGTCCATGGAACTGAACAATGTGCTTAGTAATATAGTTGATTTACTGTCCCAAACTGGCACTGAATAACAAACTACTTTCAAATTGCTTTTCACGATTTAAAATTAATTTTTCTTACTGGGTTATCTTTGCCAAAAGCAGTCATTTCTCGGCTTTATTAAGGTCACTTAACCTCTGTGGAGACCCTGGTGTGAGTGGTGAAGTGCAACAGCTGCTGACCCCAAGGTCGGCTGTTGCACCCAAAGGCACTCCTTAGAAACTACGGGAAGTTCTACTCTATCCCATAGGGTTGCTAAGAGTTGGAATCGGCTCGACAGCGATAGGTTTGGTTTTTGTTTCGTTTTTAGCCTCTCTATTTCTCAAAACCCTGATAAGAACATAAAACGGACCTCATCAACAGTTTACAATGTAATTTTCTTACATCCAATAGATGCTAATAATTCTGAATCAACGAACCCATCAACAGTTACTGAGGAGTCCCTGAACTGTGAAAATGGTTGCTGACTGAAAGATTGGTGGTTCGAGTCTACTTATAGGCATCTCAGAAGAAAGGACTGTTGATCTACTTCTGAAAAAAACAGTCATTGATAATTCTATAGAGCCGAGTTCTACTTTGAACATGTGGGGTCACCAGAAATCAGAATGAACTCGATCGCGCCTGTTTTTTTCCATCAATTAATGAAGTTTTAGAATGATGAACTCTGAGGTAGAAATCCTGATTACCATAAACCCGCAAAAGCTGGAAATTGCCTAAGGCAGAATCTTGTCAGAGAAGGAAAATGCAAATATTTTCAACCAATAGGGAATGATGGAGAAGTGGTAAGATTACATACATCCTGTCAAAAGTGGAAAACTTGACGCCTGGAAAGACAGCCTAGTCTCATTGAGTTCCAGCTCACACAGGTTTTACTGTACATGACTTGGTTTCTTCTTTTGGTGAATAGCTTCATATTGCTCACTTCATCTCGTTATGATTTTGGTCTTAAAAAAAACAAAGAAAACCTGTTCTATTTTAAAAATAAATTACGGTAATTTGCTTTTTAAAAAATTCCCCAAACTGCCATGTTTAAAAATCCACAAAACATATTATCATTTCATAGAAATCCCACTCTCATTATTAATTAGAGATATTTCAAGAACTGTTTTATGAACCAAGGCTTTTAATTTGCCCAAATTAAATAACTAAAGCCTCTGACACTGAATTTCAATCATGTAATTTTATGTACGTGCATCTGTTAGTTGAAAAATTGAATATACACTGTCAAAATTTTTTAAACTGAAAGCTGTTTTGTAACATATTTTAAATGGAAAAATGGAATACAGTGTTATTCACTTAGCTTGTTTCACTCTTGTTTGTTTTTTTTAGCTTCGGTAAAAAATTCCTGTCACAACATTAAAAAAATATGGACATTCTTCAGCGATGCAATTGATAAAGAACAAATACGAAAATAAAACCATGGTTAATCATAAAAGGCATAGTGAGAAAGGCAAATTAGGGTTTGGAAGTGAGGAAAATCTGTAAACAGTGAGTGTCTTATGTAAGAGTCACATGGTGGGCACGATGTTGTCCAGTCCCACTTGATGACGCTTTATGCAGTGATGAGACCCACTTTGTTGCATTTGCTGGCATGTATAAAAGGCATCCCTGGTACAGTTCACTCACTTTTTGTGCTTCCAAGTCTCTCACACCAACTTTTTGCTCATCCGCACGTCTACCTGGCCCACCCACCTACGTTCTATGCATGTTTTTTTTCAGTCAGTGATCTCACCCCTAGGAACACATTCACGGAAGAGCAGGAAATATAGCTGCTCTACGTGAGTCGGATCCGACTCGACGGCACTTGGCAATGTGAACTGGCTCCTGGGGTACCATGTCCTCGGGTTTTGCATTAGGCTAATGGGCAGGACTCAAAATGATAGCTAGAAAGACTCACTGCTGTTTTGTCAATTGTTACCAATTACTGCAGTATTGTAGGTGCTGCTCTAAGAAGTTTGCAAAGGAAAACAAACCCCTTGAAGATAATAATATTGATACTTTTTTTATTTTCATAAAGACTTTTTTAAAGAGTGTGAAAGACTTGCCACTCACATGCCTTTTCATGCTGTCATGGTCCCAAACATGGAAACCTCGTGAACAACAAGATGAACATTGCCCAGTCTACATCACCATGGATGCCAAAGTACTTGAGCCCATTGCTGTGGCCACTAGGAGTCTCATCTTCCAGCACTGTAAACAACAACGACATCAAGAACAACAACAAACAGCCAACTCCTGTGTGTCGGATTGAGCTACACTCTGTAGGATATTCAGTGGCTGATTTTTTCAGAGGTAGAATTGTCAGGCATTTCTTCCAAAGTGCCTCTCTGTGGACTCAAACTGCCAACCCTCTGGTCAGCGGTCAACCGTGTTAACAACTTGCAATATCCAGGGATCCCTCCAGCATTACACTGGGCGATATTTTTTGTGATTTATAGGATATTCATTGGCTAATTCTTGCAAGTAGAGGACCACGCTTTTCTTGCTAATCTGTTTTAGTCTGGAAACTTCTGAAGCTTCTTTACTGTGGATGACTCTCCTGGTGTTTGAAAAGCTGCTGGTATAATTTCAAGCCCTCACAGTTCCATAAACTGATCATTAGGTAATCAACTTATTTTTTTTTAAATCTAGATATTGCTATATACTCTGTGGTTTTGTAAATGTATTATTGACTGAAATTTTGTAAATGTTTATTACATATAGAAACCATTGCTAGATTCTCATCTGAGAATTTTATTTTTTCACTTATGCACTCATCTCGCATGTTCAGTGTGCGTGTGTGTGCATAGAATACAAGTACATGTCTTCACACACCCATCTTCGTAAATTCAGATGGTTCAAGGACTCTTTAAGGCTCATTTAGTTTCTTCTCTATGTCCAGGTTAGAGTTTTAACTCTCACAGCATTTGTTTAGGTAATTAAGTTATTGTAACAGTTACTAATAATGCTATCTTCCAGGCAATTCTTCATTCCTTTGTCTTCTCTGAGTACGTCCTTGCTGGGTAATGAATTAGGAGGAATCTCCTAACATTAAATTTTCTTTTGTAAAAGCTGATTGGCCATATTCCAAGGGAGCAAAGGCAGGCTGTCCTTGGGAGTTAAAATGAAATTCCTCCATTAATGATCAGAGATATTAGTGCTACCACTCATTAATATTATTTTGATATTTGGTACTTGAAAAATACTCTGTATGAACAATTGGGGAGTCTAGCAAAATAGTTTGACATTTTGCTAACATTAGTACTTCAACACTGAACCATCTGCTGGAGAGTTCCGAGTCTGAATGAAAGGTGTAAACCTGGATTAGCATCGATATGGTTTTCTATCAAGTTTGGCTTACTCGTGCCTCTCTGGATGCTTTCCAGATCCCTTTGGAAGCCAAGATTGCCATTGTAGAGTGCAATGCCATATGTTAAGATTCATATGACATATTACCTAAAAGTCATGAATTATTACACCGTGTCTCTTTACGGAGCTGTGATTAGAAATGCTTATGTAAATGTACCTCCAAAGAAAAATGGTACCCGGTGTTAGGAAACAGTATGCGTGGCAGCACTGCTGAGATTCCTTGACTCAGCCAGAGTGTGTCTCAAAAACACTAATTCTGGGACAATGGGGGAAAAAAATCAATGCCTTTTTTCCAAATGTACTGATGTTGATGGATGGAGGACAGATTAAGGGAGTCATTGAGAAATAAGCTAGAAGCTTCCTGTTTAAAAAAACCTACAATGAGAAAAAAAAAAACTTGTGACTCCCAAAACTAGCCAAATTGTTATATTTCTAAAGGCAAGTAGAAAAGGGCATAAGGATATAACATGTTATTAGAGAAAAAGAAATGTGACTATTTCCTTTTGTCAAGTATTTAAACTTCTATAAATGTATGTAAATATGTATGTACATACATATGTATGTAATACATATAATTCTGGGGCAAATTATTGGCTATCTCAGTAATGACATTACTGTTTAATTGAATTATTCACTTATAATCTGTGTGATCTCAAATAAGTTGCTTGGGTATGTTTACATACACACACACAAACACACAAGCATACACATAATATATTCTGGTTGTTAATGAGATACTGAAGGTTATGAGTGAAGCTTGACATTTTTCTCTAATGTGTTTCAAGAAACGGATAAACAGAGCTCATCTTGGGCTCTAAAAATAGTTGCACAATATTTTGGCTTTTACAATGCTTTGGACCTGTATTTCTTGATGCAGGGTAGGTACTTTATGCTACCATTTTAGCTGAAGCCATAGATTTCTACAGACCCAGTGCACACTGTTATCTAGTTCCTTGCTATGAAACTTACTGGGGGTTAGTGCATAGAGGATTACATTGATCTGGGGCCAGGGGAATGTTTCTATGTGAAAACCAACTGAGGCAATGTTCACTGACTTTGACAGGTGGTGCCTCTCTGTACTTCTCTTAGATATGAAACAAAATCATTTTCTGTTAATGCCTAATATTAAAAGAAAATGGTAGTCATTATAAGAAACAGAGATAAATCTTTGAGATCAAAAGTTTAGTATGACTGACCTGTTTAATCTCTTAGATTCGTAATGCTTGTTCTATACATTAATTAATAATGCAAGATTAATCAAGAATGGAAATTCTGTAAGTCATCTGGAGGAGACATATATATTTCTGTACACAACAATTAACTGACTTGTCATTAACATTTCATATGCATACTTTTAAGGACCTAATAAATATACGTTCACATTTAAACAATATTCTCCCATGTAACCAGTTGAAATTATAGAGGTTTTCAAAATACTTAGAGAAGTATATAAAAGATAGGGTGCTTTTATGCACACATGTATATAAATATGTGCATTTTAAATAGTTACGAAATGAGTAACTATGCCCAAATTTGCTGGCCTATATTTTCTTAGTTCCAATTGGACTTAGTGGGCATCTACTCAAGACTTGTGTCATTGTGGGATCAGCCGCACCTGATTATGTGTGGGATCAGCATGATCGGCTGTCACTGGTTTCACTGACATCTGTCCCCACAGTGAGACAAGCTGCAACATGAATTATTGAAGACATACACATGCAGATCTGTGTCATAATTACGCCAAATAATACATTTTGCCGCACTCTTGAGAGCTGAAGGAACCCATGGCTGACATTGTCTTTAACCCTTTTTGACACTCCGCTACTGTGTTATAAATTTAACAACAAAAAGTAAAAAAAAAAAAGAAAACCCACTGCTACATTTTGTGATAGGCCTCTGTCTGAGGTTAAAAGAAAGAAAAGAAGAAAAAAAAAATTCTCCAGAAGAGTTTTTAATCTGTTTTCTTTTGCAGATATTTACCAAAATACCTGGAATATATTGATTTAATTAAATATTTGCTTCATTCAGTGATTAATGTCCTATACTTAACGATGAAAACAGAATTAGCCTCCTCACTAGTAAAGCATTTCAATTTGGCGGTGTTTCTTCACTAAGCAAGTGTCTGATTGGAAGAAGTTGAAGCAGTTTACAAAAAATAGAAAATGCTTGTATCAGTAGTCTTCAAAAGTTGTCAAAGATTTTAAACCACTTGTTTGATATTCTTATCAAACAAGGAATGTTCTCTAGAGTTATAAGTCAAGGGTTTACTATTTTGTACTAATCTGAAGTGGTGCTAATTTACTGAGTCAAAAATAATACACAGAATTGTATCTAACTTTCAATGTCATCTATTAAACATCTTTTTTATATTTGTCTATTAAGAGGTAGATGATATATACATATTCATAATTCTGGGAAAATTATTGGATCTGTAAATAAAGACATTACTATGTAATTGGGGAATTCATTTATAACCTGTGTGATCTTGAATAAGCTGCTTAACCTCTGTGTCTCAGTTTTACTCATTTATAAAATGGCATAACAGTTACATATTTCATTTAGAGTTACTGTGTGGGCAAAGTAAACTATTAAGTATAAAAATGCTAAGAAATTCGTAACAGCAATATTTAATATCCATATTAGTTGTTATATAAACTGATAGATGTGATAATGAATTATTCCTCCACAGAGATTTACATTTTTAACAAGGCGCTTTAAGAAATATTTCAATATCTCTAGATACCCTGTCTTATTTTCCATTCTATTTCTATTTCTGTTTACAAGGTGATTCTCAAATGCTCATGATCTTGAACGGTGGCTGTGGTTCTTAGAAACAGGTTTTTGGTCAACTGCCTAGAAGGATTAAATTGGATATTGTTGGGAGGCAAACCTTAATTCTTTCATGGTTTTGCTCATCTTGTGAACAGAGAAGCTGATGGCCTTTTTCTTGATGGTCTTTTTTAAAAAAAAAAAAAAAAAAAAAAGGGATTACAAGGCAGTTAAAAACAAGTAGAGAGGAGCCTGAGTTCACTTCCATTCCTGCTGATGGCAGGGTGTCAGTAAAGAAAGTTTAAAGGTAGTACCAATCTGATAGTACTGATAGTAGCTGTTTCTGTTGGTGTTTGTTGCTTGTTTTGTGGAAAGATCGGGGCGGGGGGCGGGGGCGAGTAAGTACCCGGCAGACGACTCTGGGAGTCATTGGGTGGTACCAGTGGCTAATGTCCTTGGCTACTTACTGGAAGGCTAGAGGTCGGAGCCCACCCAGAGGTGCTTTAGAAGAAAGGCTTGGTGATCTCCTTCCAAAAAAGCAGCCGTAGGAAACTTGACGGAGCACAGCTCTCTTCTGACATGCACAAAGTCGCCATGAGGAGGAACTGGTTTGACGGTAACAGGTACAGGTACTGGTGCAAATGAGGAAAATCCCTTCTGACCACAAACCACATCAGCTCCAAAATGATTTTTAGCCATTGCCCAGAAAATGTCTTTTTTTTCCTTCTGGCCTCCTCTCGTCTATTCCATTTTCCATACAGTTCCTAGACCCTGACATTGTCATCTGGTTAATGCTCTGTTTCTTCCTTTTGCCCTTAGTGTTTTTCCCACTGTGAACATCAATATGTGCTGAATTAGAGGTGCCTTTTCATTTCTTCTTAAATAGAACTGTAGAAAATTGTCATTTGATAGCTACTCTATGTGTCTTCTCTTTCCTGGTAAAATTAGAACAAACTTCCTTTGGGTAGATCTTTCTCCCCTCCTTCTCTGCCATGTTTGGATCAGAACAAGTCCCATCTGGGTTTCAGGAATGGGCCATGATTTGTTAAATTAACTGATGTATTTGTAACTCTTTTACCACAATGATTCCAATATAGATACTAGTCTATTCCATTAAGACGGAATCTCAGGTATTTTGATAGAAGAGTGGTACATACTGTCTCCTGATGGATCTGAACAAGATGCCATGTAGCTCTGGTTGCTATAGCGGTCATCCTGTGGTCATAAACAGGTCTGTGAAGATAGAGGAGAGAAACAGGTTTCTGTTCACATGATTTTTCATGTTACTTCAATGTTGACAGACTTTTCATTCAGATACTCCCATAAGCTTCTGTTCTTTTGCTGAGTTTTTCTGTTACAAAAGAAGGAAAGCTTGCAAACTATAGCAATGACATTCACTGCCCTCAATTCATTCCTTCATGACCCAGATCTTGGTGTTGGTCCATTTGATGTTCTGACTGTGCATGTTAATATCTGTCATGGATTGAATTGTGTTCCTCCAAAATATGTACATCAATTTACTAGGCCATGATACCCAGTATTATGTGATTGTCGACTATTTTGTCATCTGATGTGATTTTCCTGTGTTGTATATCTTACTTCTGTGATGTTTATGAGGAGGGACAGTCAGCAGCAATTATGCTAATGAGGCAGGGCTCAATCTACAAGATTAGATTGAGTTTTGAGTCAATCTCTTTTGAGATATAAAAGCAGCAAGCAAACAGACAAGGAGACCTCATACTGCCAGGAATGCAGGGCCAGGAGCAGAGTCTTTCCTTTGGATCTCGGATTGCTACCCAGAGAAGCTGGTCCAAGGTAAGACTGACAAGAAGAACTCTCCTCCAGAGCTGACAGACAGTGAAAGCCTTTTTCTGGAATGGACATTTTGAATTTGGATGTACAGCTTACTAGATAGTGAGAAAACAAACTTTTCTTCATTAAAAGTATCCACTTGTGATATTTCTGTTATAGGAGCACTAGATAATTAAGACAATACCTTTCTTGAAAGTATTTATAATATTCGAGAGAAATATTTCTTTTTTAAAATGGAAACAGGAACAGAGTACGGGTCAAAGCATTGTTTTGGAATGCAAGTTGACTTAGTTCATATTGCCTCTGCCTGGTTTCAGTAAAATTTTTGAAGTCAATAAAATTGCACTTATGGATCAAGCATCTTTTTGTGTCCTCTTTGTTCATCCACAGGAATTCTGGAATGTTATATCCTACCTGTCTGTCAAGTGTTGTCATTGTTTTTGCTAAGTGCTGACGAGTTGATTCCAACTCCTAGTGACCCAGTGTACAACAGAATGAAACACTGCTCTCTTCCGGGACATCCTCACCATCATTATGCCTGAGCTTGTTGTTGCAACCACTTTCCAATCTGTCTCACTGAGAGTCTTACACTTCCTTGTTGATTCTTTAGCAGGCATGATGTCCTTCTCCAGTGACTGATACCTCCTGAGAACATGTCCAAAGTATGTAAGACAAAGTCTTGATGGTCTCACTTCAAAGGAGCATTCGAAGTCTGTCTTGATGCATGGGACCAACTTCATTGACTACAGAAATTTCCCTTGTCTGTCTTCTTCTGAGACAGATTGGTTCCTTCTTTTAGTAGTTCACAGTACATTCAATATTCTACACTAATACTGTCATGCAAAGGTGTCAGTTCTTTTTTCCTTCTTTTTCAATAGGCAGCTTTTGCATACATACAGGCAATTGAAAATATTGTGGCTTAGATCAACTGCATTTTTGTCTTTAAAGTGATATCTTTGCTTTTAAACCCTTTAAAGAGATCTTTTGAACTAAATTTGCCTAATGCAGTGTGTCATTTTGTTTCATAGCTACTACTTTCATGGGCGTAGATTGTGAATCCAGTCAAAATGACATTACTGACACCTTCAGCCTGTCAGGTACTGTATGCTAGTTCTCAAAGACTATCCAGTCTTATTCTTAGAGACATCATGCACACTAAAATCATTGGTTCTGGGTGTACGTGTGTGTGTGTTTGTGTGTGTGTACATGAACTCTTTTGAAAGTGTGTCAGAATCTGCAAGACTTTTGCCTATGATATTCACATAAATGCATTTAGACAACAACTTACATAGTGTTTAAAGGAAATTGTTATCCCTCTAAGCCCTGTTTGTGGTTCATGGTTCCCAGGTTGAGGATCCCTTCAGTAAGTTATAAATGACTGATAAAAGCTTTATATATAACTCTTCCACAAAATATTTGTATTTAAACAGTAGTTAGAATCTTAAAATAAAAGATAAGGCTTGAATTGCATGATTTTGTTCATTAAACTGTGGTTGGTGTAAGATAATTTGGATAGAGGAGTCTTCCCTCTATCCTGAAATCACACAGGGCTGTCTCTGAAATAACACAGGGCCAAATCATATGTACTCTACTCTGACAGTCATAATGTAGGACAAGACACCAATGAAGATCTGGAAGCTAGTTCTCAGTCATTGCATCAGAATTATGATTTTCAAGTCACATGGCGATGCTTAGCAAACAGATTTATAACTGTTTATATGCAGCAGTTTTCCTACCCTGCTCTATTATTCCCAAGGCTACTGTGCAACCATAACAGACACCGGAGAATGTAAGTTTCCTTTTTGGTGATACTTGGTTGAGTTGTATAAGAATTGCCAAAGTTGTTGCTGGTAAGTGCTACTGAGTCAGTTCCAACTCATAGCGACTCTAACAGAACGAAACAGTACCCAGTCCTGCACCATGCCCGCAGTCGTTTTTATGCTTGAGCCCATTGTTGCAGCCACTGTGTCAATCCATCTCCTTGAAGGTCTTCCTCCTATTTTGCTGACTGTCTACTTTGCCAAGCATGCTGTCTTTCTCCAGGGACTGATTTTTCCTATGACATCCTCACTATCCTTATTATATGTAAGCACACTGTTGCAGTCACTTGTGTCAATCCATTTCACTGAGGGTCTTCCTATTTTTTGCTAACACTCTACCTTATCAAGCATGATGTCCTTCTCCAGAGACTGATCCTCCTGATAGCATGTCCAAAGTACGGAGACCTACGATTGCCATTCTTGCTTCTAAGGAGCATTCTAGTTGTAGTTCTTCCAAGACATATTTGTTTGGTCTTTTGGCAATACAGGATGTATTCTGTGTTCTTCTCCAGTACCACAATTCAAAGGCATCAGTTCTTCTCCAGTCTCCCTTATTCATTGTTCAGTTTTTGCATGAATATGAGGCTGTTGAAAATGCTATGGCTTGGGACAAGTGCACCTTAGTCTTTAAGGTAACATCTCTGTTTTCCAATCCTTTGAAGAGATTTTTGCAGCAGACTGGCCCAGTGTAATAACTCATCTGATTTCCTGACTGCTGCTTCTTTGAGTACTGATTGTGAATCCAAGTACAATGAAATCCTTTGCAACTTCAATCTTTTCTCCATTTATCATGATGTTGCCTATTGGTCCAATTGTGAGGATTTTCATTTTCTTTATGTAGTCGATACTGAAGGCTGTAGTCTTTGATTTTCATTAGTAAGTGCTTCAAGTTCTTCAAAGTCAAATGACTATAAAGTTGTTTTGTATTATGATTAGAGAAGATAGAGATCTACCTCGATCCATATGTCTCATAATTCAGGGCACCACACAAATTAAATTTTAGAACCTGTCATGTATGCCACATTGTAAGTATCATTTGGCATCCAAGAGTGATATGAAAGGTTAATGCATTTGCCTGCTAACCCCAGGGTTAGACATTTAAGTCTATCCAGAGGTGTCTTCAAAGAGAGTCCTGTTGATCTGCTTCTGAAAAATCAGTGATTGAAAGGCTTACTGAGCAGCATTCTACTCTGACACATGTGTGGTCAACATTAGTCAGAGCAGACTTGATGACAGCTGGACTGGTTCAAGTATTACTTGCATGCATATGCAATATATCTCTCCTTTTGAAAATTGAAGTAGTTTGAGCTATCTTTAGATTTGAACGGCAGGATAGAGAATACAAAAAGGTACAAATCTCTATAAAGAGTTTATAATCTCATTTAAAATGTTATTGAGGGAGAAAAAATGATTTTCTAGAAAATAGTTAGTTTTCTGGTCTAAATTATGAAAGGAATATTTGCAAAATACCTGCATTGTCTGCAATTGATATGCTTGCCCCCCCATGTTAACTTATTTATGAGAATGCAAATTTTATGGAAAATTAAGAGACTCCCCAGGGGGTATGGTATTCTCCTGTCAGCAAGATATTCTGAAAACAGATGTTTTAATATAGTCTTTAGGATTTGATGAGGAAAATTATAAAGTGTTATGTGAATTCAGTTTTTTTTAATGTGAAATTTTTAAGCAGCATATTGATATCATCTTCCTTAGAATAGATATGTAAACCATCTCTGGATCCATCTCAGTGGCACTTGGCTGGACTCTCTTATTAGTAGTCAGAACAACAGCAAGAAGATTTAGTCTTAAAAAAATAATAATAATGATGTGCCCATCTTTAAAGAGGTATTCAGAATTCAGGCATTTCTTTCTTTTACAACTGTGATTACAATCCAGCCTTTTGGTTACCTTATATCAAAAGCTTGTGCTCATTTGAGCGTTGTGATACTAGATTATTTATGAAAAATACACTCCAAATAATAGTATAGATCATAAAAAGAAAGTTAGTATTACAGGCTGTTCAGTTTTCAGAGACTCAGAGCCTTTATACAATACTGTGAATCCAAGCATGAAGTAAAGTTATTATTTTTTATTTGGAACAGAAAAGCCCACTGATGCGATATCTCATTCTCTGGACCCAGTTAATTATGAAAATAAACAAAAGCTTTGCCCATTTTATCCCAAACATCACCCAAATGCATGAACTGACAGACTGACATGTATTACATCAAGTGTGAAAGACAGCCACTTCAGCACCTAGCCCTACTTTCCACTTACCCATCCTGTACTTCTGCGGATTTTAATCTACCATTCTAAATTTGTTCACGAAGAGAATAATATCAAGGGTACTAATACTGCTAATCTCGTAAACTATATTTTTGTAATAAATGTGATATTGTTGTTGGGTGCTGTCAAGTGGACTCCAAATCTTGGCAACCCTATAGGAAAGAGCAGGACTACCCCACAGGGTTCCCAAGGGGTAACTGGTAGATTTGAATTGCTGGCCTTTTTTTTGTTAGCAGCTGAGCGCTTAACCACCAAGCCACCAGGGCTCACTAAATGTGATACAGAGGCATATTCTTATCATTTGTAGCCATAAGCTCTGATTAAACAATGACTTAAAAACAACTAGAGCACAGTAAGCATGGAAACAGGAACTTTCTTCCAAAGTTTTATTCCTGCTTGGAAAAAAAAAAAAAAAAAAGAACAAAAACTAAGCTTTTGGCTCTTAATACCAGTTTGTATTTAATTTTGCATATATTTGCATATGACATTCCTGGACCTCTAATTGCAAATATGCAAAATAAAATAAAATAAAATTAATTAAATAGGGTAGATGACTACAGTTGAACTCCTGCTCAACGGGAAGGGCATGGCACGCACAAAATGCATAACAGATTTAAAGCGAATCATTCTAATTGCATCTCAGATGAGGACTTAGTAGCTCTAAATCTGAAGACAGCTGTATCTCAACCTTTCCTGGCAGAGGGCTCACCAGGGACTCTTGCGGCACATCCTGCCTTTGTAACCGTCCTGGTCCCATCTACTAGAGAGCACGTCATCAGCCTATATTTTTACATTTGTTCATCCATATACATGATCTCAACTGATTTTTACACCAACCGTCTGAGTGATCAAAATTTCTAAATTCCCCAGGTTTAGAAATGTAGACCCTAAGGGCAAGAAAAGGTAACTGATTTTTTCTAGAATTATATTTATCAGAGTTGGAGGAAACATCTGGAATAATTTACTCCGCATTTAACATTCTGTCCTCTATTCCAAGTTGCTGCCCAAATATCTTCCATTCTAATTTTGTAAAGGAAACCCTGATGGCGTGGTGGTGAAGTGCCACATCTGTTAACCAAAAAGTAGGCAGTTTGAAATCACCAGTCTCTTCTTGGGAGCTCTGTGGAGCAGTTCTACACTGTCCTATAGATTCACTTTGAGTTGGAATCAACTCCACAGGCAGTGGGTTTTTTTTAATTTTGTAAATAAGCCTATAGCTGATTAGTTTTGTATACAAGCGCCGACAATGAAGTCCTCAAACTTAATCGTTCTGGGTTCTACACACCTCATCGCTGAATATCACTATGGTCACCTTCTAAGTATTCCTTTTGGGAAGCTATGCACCTATGCCAGTGCCTAGTCCACCCTTCAAAGCAGTTTTTGACTGTTTCTGGAATGGCTGTTGCACACGGTGGCGCAGTGGCAAGTTTGCAAACTGACTTGTATAGTTGTATGTGAGGGAGTGCTTAGCTAGCAAACAAGTAACTGTTTCAGAACACCCACCCTACCTACTCACATGCTCTGGGACCGGTGACTTTTTCCTTTACCTGAAGATAAAGGAAATACTGAAAGGAAGACATTTGGCTAACGTTAACGACATCGAGGATAATACGCTGACAGCTCCCATGGCCATTCCAGAAAAATCTCCAAATTGTTCTCAAGGGTGAACTAGGTGCTGGTGTCGGTGCATAGCTTCCCAAGAAGAGTGCTTCGAAGGTGGTCGTAGTGATACTCATCAATGAGGCATGTAGCCATTTTTCTAGGAAGAGTTCGCCAACTTAATGGTCAGGCTCGCATATATTACCCCTGCCTCCAAACGCTTCAGGGTCCCCCTTAGCAGCCGCTTTTCTCCATCGCTTTACATTCTTACCACTTTTTTTGTCTCCATTTCACACTTTTCACTTCTTTTAAGAAAAGGACCTTATAAACGGATTGAATGTGTTACAAAATAATCTTGTTTCAGCAAACGTAATAAATTTATGAACTCAGAATCTCGATACAACAGCTCTGAAAAAGTGGTTTAAAAGTGTTTCCCTCATGGAATTTAAATTTTAGGGTTTGGGAAATTGGAGCTAGGCAATCAATAAAACATAAAGCATTTTAAATTATTTTAAGTGCCATGGAGGAAAGGCAAGTGGAAAGAAGGATAGGGCGTGGTAGAATCTGATTGCAGGAGATTGATTTAACTTTAAATGAGGGGTGCAGGAACGTCCTGGGAAAGTGACATTTGAGCACCAATTTGAGGAGGTAACGAAGTGAGCCCTGCAGATACCCAGGGGAAGTATCTTCAAGGCAATGGAAGAACAAGACTGAAGTCTCTCCAGCAGGAGCACAGCTAGCACACTACAAGAACAGCAAAGAGGTTAGTGTATGACTGGACCTTTTTTCCCTGGATGAGATGCAAAACCGCTGGAGAGTATGCATAGAGGAATGTCACGGTATTTCTTACCATTTGCAGTGGACTGAAAAACATAGCCTTCTCCCAGTAAGAGGTGAAGTCCTATATCATTCAAGGTCCACTCAGGAAACAAACTGTGCTGATTACTTAAGACAACTGAATAAGGTGGTTTCTGGATTATGGAAGTGTGACTTACACACAACCCATGGCTATAAACCAAGCCTTTAAAGCTTGTCATGAGCAAAAAACGATTTAGTATTGGGTACCTGGGTGCCCACAATGGGCAGTGCTTCTTCTGTGTGCTCAGGTGTCATATAGAATGTCCTTGAATGACTGGTGGCCACAGGCAGGCCCCTGTGATGTGGTGTGCCAAGCCCTTGCTTGCAGCATCAAGCAGAGAGCCCACATGCACCTTCCACTGTCAGAACTTGGTTAGCCCCACTGTCTACATGTCCCAACTGCCACTACTCTGCTCCACGTGATGGGCCGCTGGTGGCGGTAGCCAGCTGCTGAGGCTGGGTGTCCCGCTCTGAATGTTCTCCAAATACAGTTGCACAAGGCACTGTACCGGGCAAACAGACAGTCCTCTGCTGTGCCCTCCTACCCCTTTCAAGACCAACGGGACAAACAGGACCCCACCTACTCTTCATACCTCTAGAATTCTTTGGCCAGGAAGTCAACTGATTTTATCATGTTTACCCTCAAGGTTGGAGCCTTTTGAAATGTGTGAAGCTCAAACATCCTGAGTGGGAGCCTCATTTTTGTGTAGATCAGGCGTGTCTATGAGGGCAGTTCTACTCTGACCTGTACAGTCGCCTGAGTCGGACCCAATCTGACAGCAGTGGGTGTGTGTTTAGGCGTTGTCTTAGATGTGTGAATATTCTAAACTTTTGACAGGTTTACCTTTGTTTCTATGACATAGGGCCCCTCATTATGTTTTCCAGTTACTCTGTTCTTGCAAGAATGTACTTATTAAGAAAACGAGCTATTGCCAGCCTTCTTTCAGTTATGCCAAGCCAAGTGCTGTCGAGTTGGTAGTGGCCGTTTTCTCCTTTATGCCATTCATTGTTTTCAGGCATTAATAGATCTCTTCTCTTGTAGCTCCTGAACAGTACGTACTGCACTTCCAATAAGCAATAATGCCGTGCAGTGGTACTTTTCAAGAGATTGGAATCCCTGTGAGTTACTCTCATCCTGCATTCAATCTTAGGGCCCAATCATTGCTCCCAACAGTGGTAGCACTGTTGTGAGCAGTCCTACAGCATTCCAGGGCAGTTGTTTCTGCTTCTTGGCTGTTAGCACTAATTTTGTTATCATTAACATTACATAGTAACATAGTAGTGATGATTTTCCTGAGATTCAAATTTCTCTAGATTCATTTTTTTTGCCTCTAACTACCACTTTTGTAGTAAGGAAGAATGCACTGTACCATGTTTTGAAAAATTTCATGAAAAATAATAAAAAGGTTAAGATGAAAGAGATTGTAGCAAAATTTACGTGCAGTCATTGCTAGGTGCCCTCATGTTTTACAGATTTTTAAGAAATAATGATAGCCAAAATGATTTTATCATTACCAACAAGATTCATGTTATCCAGCAGCCTCTTGGACAAAGGTGATCCAAATTAATGGGTATTAAAATCTATAACTCATAACAAAAAATCTGAATTTGTCCTTTAATCAGCATGCCTTCATTAGTGAAAACACATAGTATCAACAAAACATTGAAGGAGAAAATTAATTGGGTGTTGAAAGGGTGCCTAGCTCCACCCCACCCATTTTGCCAGCCCTGCATGCTGTGCAGCCCAGGGCCACTGTGGCACCTCTCTGGGCTTCTGTTTCCAATACCTTACATATGTGGGACTTCACTATTGCAGTGGTTCTTGAATCTCTGGTGGATGGAGGTATGTGTGGGAGGTAGGGATGGGCTGGGCTGGGGTGGGGTGGGGTGGGTGGGAGTCTTAAGACTATTGACTCCTGCACATCCATGTGGTTGCCTGGGTCATGAAGAACTTCAGTCTTGGCTTCCCCTATACATCCTTAATCCAATCTTTGGGTCCTGGGCTAGCTTGTTCTTTGCACGTCCTGAGTGACACTGTTTGCCTTGCACCACAAGGTAAGGGCTTCACAGTTGGCATGTGGAGTTGACAAATCCAGAACAGAGACGATGGATGAATTATCTGGCCCCAGTATCATACTACCCATGTCCTGAATCCTTTCTACTGCTGAGAAGAGTTCAAAGCCCAGCAGAAACATAGTCCTGTGGTACAATACAGATTTTTATTTCAGAGTCTACAATAAAGTATCTGATTTGTCTCAAAGACTGTGGAACAGTATCTTCTGAGTATTTTGGGTAATGTTTATCCTGTAAGTACTTTTTCAACAGTGGAGAAGGTACATACAATGGTTTGCAATAACAAATGGGTACTACTTCACAACATGCATTAAAACATTATTATTACTGTAATTATTATGTTAAAGATATTTTAGTGTATCTGGAAGTATTTCTTTAACTTTTCTTATGTGTAGAAATGTATAGTATACTAAGACAAACATTTGATTAACTTAAGTTAGGTAAGAACTGTACCTGATTTAAAATTAACATATAAATTCTATTCAAAGACAGATTTAAAAGTGGAACTCATTCATAATTTACAAACAATATCTATAACCAAGTTTAAATGTTTTGGAAACCCTGGTGGCAGAGTGGTTAAGTGCTACAACTGCTAACCAAAAGATTGGCAGTTCAAATCTGTCAGGTGCTCCTTGGAAACTCAATGGAACAGTTCTACTCTGTCCCATAGGGTTACTCGGAATTGACTTTTTTTAATTTTAAATAAATGTGTTAGCTGGATCACTGAAAGGCTGAAAAAAAGAACAGTAAGTAATCACTAAGGTGTGAAACAATACCCTTCCCTAGAACTGGGGAAAAAGGATGAGAATTAAATTATTCAACTTAGAAACTCAGAGAAGATGTACCACGGAGTCAACAAATCAGAGGGATATTTTGCTGAGATCTCTGAGGGGGCCCCAGTGAGACTACCACAGTTAACTGTTGGTAAATGGCCAGCTGGGTTCAGCTGATGCTCTGGGAAGGAAATGCTGCTGCCAGGGTGAAGATATGAGGATGGGGTACTGCTTCCATGAGCTGCACGAAGACAGAAAACAAACACACAAGAACAAATCCTTTCTTCCTCCTTTAGCCTTGTAGTCTCCCTCTGTTTTTAGGTGCTGTCTAGTCATTTCCAACTCATAGCAACCCTATAAACAACAGAACAAAACGTTGCCTGATCTTATGCCATGTTCACAATCGTTTTTATGCTTAAGCACATTGTTGTGGCCACTGTGTCAATCCATTTGGTTGACGGTCTTTCTCTTTTTCACTGACCCTCCACTCTACCAAGCATGATGTCCTTCTCTAGGGGCTGATCTTCCCTGAAAACATGTCTGAAGTATGTAAGATGTAGTCTTGCCATCACTGCTTCCAAGAAGCACTCTGGTGGTACTTCTTGCAGACCAGATCTGTTCTTTTGGCAGTCCATGGTACATTCAGCATTCTTCTCCAACACTGCAATTCAAAGGCATCCGTCCTTCTCCTGTCTTTGTTCATGGCCCATCTTTCACATACATATGGTGTGATTGAAAATACCATGGGTATTTTAGGTGCATTTTAGTCTTCAAGGTGACATTCTTACTTTTGAATTCTTTGAAGAGGTCCTTTGCAGCAGTTTTTTCCAATTCAATGCATCTTATGATTTCCTGACTGCTGCTTCCAAGGGCATTAATTGTGGACCCAAGTAAAATAAAATCCTTGACAACTTCAATCCTGTCTCCATTTATGATAATGTTGCTTACTGGTCCAGTTGTGAGGGTTTTTGTTTTCCTGATGCTGAGGTGCAATCCATACTGAAGGCTTGAGTTTCATCATTAGGTGTCTCAAATCTTCTTCATTTCTAGTAGGTAAGGTGGTGTCATCCACCTAATGCAGGTTGTTAAAGAGTCATCCTTCAATCCTGATGCCTCTTTGTTCTTTGTATAGTCCAGTTTCTCAGATTATTTGCTTGGCATACAGATTAAAAATGTACGGTGAAAGGATGCAATCCTGACACATACCTTTCCTGACTTTAAACCATGTGGTGCTCCCTGGTTCTGTTCTCGTGACTGCTTCTTGATCTATATACAGATTCCTTAATAGCACAATTAGGTGTTCTGGAATTCCCATTCTCCGCAACATTCACCATAAAGTCTCCCTCTAGCACCCCGCCTCTCCACTGGCCAAGTTGGCTGTTGTAATCTGCTGTCACCACTCCATCCTTATGAAGCACGGTATAGAAGAGCGAGTTTCAATCTGAGAGAAAATAGCTACTAAGCAACACAAGTCTACTTCCTTACCTCTACTATCTGGTCTGGCCCTGTGACTGGCTCTGAGCTATAGCATGTGGCAAAAATGATATTACTTAATTTCCGTGGCTAAGTTTCAAGAAGCATCTTTTAATTTTGTTTACGATAAATGCTGCCTTGAGATCCCTGTCTTAATTACAGCATGGCTTCTCAGAGAACGAGAAGACATGCAATGTAGAAACCATCTTAGAGGTCATCTTGGACATACATTTTCCCTTGAAAACGGAAAGTGTGTGTCCGGTTTTAGAATTTTAGAATTGCTACAGTCAAGAGCTGCGAGTTTCGTGTTATTATCATTTATGAAAGGGAGCCTCTAATGTAGTTTCACGGTACCTACTGTAAATCCTGGAGGTATAGTGGTTATATGTTACATCTGCTGACTGGAAGGTCAGCAGTTCAGATCCACCAGGTGCTCTTTGGAAACTCTGTGGAGCAGTTCTACTCTGTCCTACAGAGTCACTATGAGTTAGAATTGACTAGATGGCAGTGGGTTTGGTTTTGAGTTTATCACACCATTGTACAACTGTGTTAGGTGTACAGGAGTAAATTAGCTCTGTGTGCTTTTAGAAAAGAGGTATCTGAAGAAAAGGGACCTTTAGCCTGATTGATTTCAGAACAGATGCAAATTGTGAGATATTGGGCTTTGGGACTGATATCATGATGAAATAAACTCCCCCAAACAAGCCCACTTCCCTCAAGTCAAATCTCACTCATAGTAACATTATAGACAGAGTAGAGCTGCCCTATAGAGTCTCCAAGGAGTGCCTGTTGGATTCGAATTGCTGACCTTAGAGTGAGCAGCCATCGCACTTAACCACTATGACACAAGAGTTTTCGCAGTGGGATAAGAGGTCAGCAGATTTTGCATGTGTGAGGGACCTAAATATTTATAATGAGAGGGTGGCCTACAGCACACTACAGAGCAATCCTGCATTGGTTTGCGGCTCTCCCATTACAGTGGGAGGTCTAGTTGATCTAGGCTAAGGCAGGATGAAAGACAGTGCAGAAGAGAACTAAGGCTCGTCAGCCAACAACCACACACTCCGCTAAATACAGCTGTGTGAGTAAGCCCAGATGAAACCCCCTGAACCACAGGAAATAATAACTCCGAACTGTTTAAAGTCACTGAGTTTTGAGGTGGCTTGTCCACTTGGCTTGGCTTGGCTGTTCACAGTAGTAGTGAACAGCATTTTAAAAGGACAGTTCTGGCTATTGCGTTTAACACACTGCTGTTGAGTTGATTCCCAAGGACAACAACCCTGTAAGCTCTTATGTTTAAAGTGTCCTATGAGGGACAGGGAAACCCTGGTGGCGTGGTGGCTAAGTGCTACTGCTAACCAAAAAGTCAGCAGTTCAAACCCATTTGATGCTCCTTGTAAACTCTACGGAACAGTTCTACTGTCCTCTAGGGTCCCTGTGAGTTGGAATTGATTTGATGGAAGTGAGTTGGGTTTGGATGTTTTTATAAGAGGCGAGGAAAGGCTGCTGGCATGATGGTTAAGTACCACTGCTGCTAACCAAAAGGTCTGGCAGTTCAAATACATGGGTGTCTCCTAGGAGAATTTAGGTCATTTCTACTCTGTACTAGAGTTACCATGAGTCAGAGATGGCACGGTGGCAGTGGGTTTGGTCTCTTGGTGTAAAGGGCAAGGATGGGAAAGATAGGATAGGAACTAGAGAATATAGAAAGCATAAAGATGGATTGAACACAATCCTTTCTCTGAAATTTAAAGTGTAAATTTTGAAAGGTATACAAGAATTAAGGCAAAAACATTAATCTATAGTAGAGGATACTAAGGCAGTGAAAAATGAGTAAGAAAAGATGTTATTTCAAGGCAAGGATCCTTATCAATATCTAAAATTATGTAATACATGTATTGTGAATAAAAGACTAATTGCAGTTCCTAGAATGATAATACCTAGCACTAAAACATATTAATTCAAGTAATTTTCACAATGACCCTATAAAGGAAAGCATGTTAAAATTCTCGTTTTACAGATGAAAAAGCAGAGGTAACAGCAGTTAAGTAGTTTACTCCAGGTTATATACCTAAAGAGAAGCAGAACAGAAATTCAGACTCAGGCAAATCTGGAGTTCCAAAGTCTATACTATGAACTAGTCACTACATTATGTTACAGATTAAACTGTGAAAGACTGAAGAAGAGTGAAGGCACTTGAATTATGGTGTTGGTGGTGAATACTGAATATATACCACGGACTGCCAGAAGAACTAACAAATCTGTCATGGAAGAAGGATAGCCAGAATGTTCCTTAGTTGCAAGGGTGCGAGACTTCCTCTCACGTGCTTTGGACATGTTGTCAAGAAGGACCAGTCCCTGGAGAAGGACATCATACTTAGTAGAGGTTTACTGAGAAAGAGAAAGACCCTGAATGAGATGGATTGACACAGCGGCTACAACAATGGACTCAAACTTAGCAACAACTGTGACAGTGGCACAGGACCCGACAGTGCTCCCTTCTGTCATGTGTTGGGTCGCTAGGAGTCAGAATCAACTCACTGAAGACACCCAACAACAACAATCCCAAATGGATATCATAAACCCTGACACCTATACTTGCAGACGGCAGTGGGTATACTTGGAGAAACGATCTTATTGGAGAACAAGTTTTCTTCAGATTAATGAAGACAAGTGAGTGTAGGACATGTTTTAAACTAGTTTCTTCTGAGATTAAAAAAAAAGAGATTAATCATAGAAAAAAGAAGCCCAAATGGGGACAGATTGATGGATACTAAGAAATCAAGAAAGAGAAGTTGGAAGAGACAGAATTTTCCCTCAGGGCAAACAGAAAGAGCCTTCCCCTAAGGCCAGGACACTAAATTTGGATTTTTGGCCTCCTAATCTATGACAAAATAAATTTTGTTATAGCTACTCACTTGTGGTGTTTCTATTATAATGGCACTAGGAAACTAAGTCACTGTACTTCAAAGCCAAAAGACACCCATATGGAGGAAGGTCCTTCTTAAGTATCTGATATTCAATTTTTGTTTTTATTGGAATCTTATAATTTCTTTATATTTTTGTCCTAAAAGTTATCTCATTTTGTACCTAAATCTAAGGCTAAGCCTACCCATAATGATGAACAGAAAAGAGTGAGGGAAAATTTCCTAGCAAAGATGATATTTGAACTAGGTATTAATGAAATAACAAGAGATGATCATGATTAAATAGAAGAAAAGCATCTTCCAAATTCCAGGCATATCCAAATCCTATCTAGCTTTCATGCCTCAGTTTCAAGACTGTGTTTTTCATTCAGTGTTTCTCTGATTTTTTTTCTAGCTTAATTACATTTTTTCTGAATTTTCTTAGCAATAAGTATCTCTCTTAGAACATACATTTTGTGTTCTGTTACATTTGTTTATACATATGCTGTATCTCCATTAACATGGAATCCGGGTCTGATTTATTTTTATATTCCCTGTGGTATCAGTTGGATTAGTAGATGAACAGGTGGAAGAATGAATGGCTAATTAGAAGAATGGATAGATGGATGAATGAGTGAATATCACATCTTTGAATTAATTCATACTCTTAACCAACACATTCAGTATTCATAAGCAAGCATTTTCTGTAAAAAACATTTTTCTGATGTGCTAAGATAAATGAATGGGAAGTTCTTAAATTATGTTATAGAATTGCATTGATAGAAGGGTTATAATGTATTATGTGGCCTGACTGTCAACAAATAACTACTTAATAATCATGCTCTTCCATTGTGGAATTTCATTTCTTAGCACAGTAATCAATGTCTTTTATTAATCCATTTTTGGTATATGTACTATTTGAGTGTCTGTGTGTAAGGCACTGTTCTACTGAATGCTAGCCCTTTCTGGTTTCCAACCGAAGTCTCTCCGGCCTTAGCATCACTCATTCCTTCTTAATCTCTAAGTGTGGAGACTATCTCGGATACACGCCAAAGGCAAATGAATTACCAAGGATTGCCACATAATCACTGGGGCCCACTGCAAAATGAAAACACAAGTCCCCTTGTTAGAAAGTGTTAAGATTTTCAAGACGGTCATTTAAAAAAGCCACTTCTGTCAAGTTGATTCCAACTCATAGCAACTCTACCGGAGAGGTTAGAACAGCCCTGTAAGGTTTCCAAGAAATGACTGGAGGGTTTGAACTTCCAACCGTTTCATATTACTGTTATGAAATAATGTGGCTGTGAACATTCTAGTGATATATTTTTAAATGTGCATATGAATCTATTCCCACTGGGTGTATATCCAGGAGTGGGATAGCTAAATCATGAGTGTGCATATGTTCAACTTTAACAGATAATATTAAACACTTTTGTAAAGTCATTTACACTCATGCCAGCATTATATCAGGGTTCTGGCTGTTCCACATCCTTGACAATACTTGATAGTATGGGAGTTTTTTATTTTTATTTGTGTGTATGTATGTGTCATCGGTGGCACAGTGGTTAAGAGTGTCACTGATAACCAAAAGGTCAACTGCCCAAATCTACCAGCGGCTTTTTTTTCTTATTATGACTGAGTGAAAATGTACATTCCCACATAAATTTACATGCCCACCTGTATGCAGCTTCCACTGCTCTCCCTGCCTGGTGACAGCACACTATTCCTCTCTGCTCCTTTCATGTCTCATCCTCTCTGCTCCATACATGTCTTGTTCTCCCAACAGTCTCTTTTTTCCCTCCTCTCCACCCACTCTTCTTCCTCCAGCCAGAGGTCAGCAGGATGATATCCTATAGATGCATAGAACCATAAAGTGCATCCACTATATGGTCACTCTGCATCGCCAAGTCCAGTCCATTCATGTCCAAAGAGTGGAACTTTGTTATGATTTATGGGCAAGGGCAGCATCAGGGCCAGGGGCCATGCTCCCAGGGGAACCCTGAAGCCACTGGGCCATCAATTGCGGTCTTTTAATGGAGAACTCAGGGTGCACACCTTTTTATTCTTGTGTTGCCAGTGAGACTCAACTTAGTGAGCTCCATTGCGTCTATCACTGGTGGTGGCCAGGCACCATCCGGTTCTTCTGGTCCCAAGTCTATGTAGGCACCCACTCATGTGAATCTCTCTGTCTTCTGGGTTGTCTCTCACCCATGTCGTTTTGGTCCTTGGTGAGCATCCATTCCTGCTGAGTTGGGACCATTTGCTGTGCCTTCGGATGTCAGCTTCTTAAAAACCATATGGGGCAGGGAATCCTACTCTGTGCTACAGGGTCGTTATGAGTTAGAATCAATTTGATTATATATGTTTTTAAATGGTAATATCATATTATCATAAAATGTTGATTTCCCTAAAAACTAATAAAGTTGAACAGATTTCCACATATTTGTTAGACATTTGAATATCCTTTTTATGAAGTGCCTGTACAATCTTTTCACTATTGTCTATTAGCCAAGCCAAGTGCTGTCAAGTTGGATCCGACTCATGGTGATTGGGTTGCTTAAATCTTTCTTATTTATTTATAAGGGCTCTTTATGTATTCTGGATATGAGTCCTTTGTTGGTCATATGTCCTAAGAATATCTCCTTCCTTTCTGCAGATTGCCTTTTCATGCTCTTAAAGGTGTCTGAACGTTGATTTATATTTTTTAAATACATCTCTTATAAGAAGATAAAAAAGATAAAAAGAGAAAAGACTGTTTATGAAAAACATTCATCAGCATTTGTGCAAATGCTATCAAACTGAAATGGTGAAGCTTAGGGTAATTGAAATTCACAGTTAAGAAACAGATACAACCCTGATGATGCATCAGAATCAAATAATTCTCTGTAGAAATTGTGGGAACTCCAGCTATCAGTGTGTGTATGCACAGTAGGAGCTTTGTGACGTTGCCCAGTATTGTATGGCAGCCAGGCTTCTTAGCAGAATGCTAAATGTTTGGTAAATTTTAATAATACACTAAATTTAATTCATGAATGTCAAAATTTAAAACACTTTTTAAATTCAACAGGTAATTAATATTTATACCTTTTTTGTACTGAAAGTGTCTAATCAGGTCTAATTAATTCTGAATAAACCCTGTTACCAGTCAACTTGAATCCAACTCATAGTGGCACTACAGGACATAGTAGAACTTCCCCACAGGATTTCCAAAGAGCAGCTGGTGGATTCAAATTGCTGGATCTTCTGGTTAGCAGCTGAAACTCTTGACCACTGTGCCACAAATGTAATTTCTTTCTGTCTTTTGCTTGCATTCAGATTTGCCTTGGGTCACAAATTATCTTCAAATTTTTTTTTTTCCATAAACTTGTGACAACCAGTCCTTCTCCCAACATATGTTTAGACTATTTTGCCCCTAGTATAACATGAAATCACTTGTGATATACATGTTTCATAGTATACATGGACATTTATACCTTGTCATCAAAAGTTATGATTTTGTCTGCTGGCCATTTTTATTCATTGATTCATTTAATGAATGGATATTAATAGAACATCTGAAATATGCCAGTCAGAAGTCCCTGCGTGGGAACCAAATGGTTAAGCACTGGACCACTAACCTCAAGATTGCTGGGCCAGACCCACCCAGAGATACCTCGGAACACAGGCCTGGCGATCTGCTTCTAAAAGGTCACGGAACCTACGGAGGAGATCTACTCCACACATGTGGGCTCACGTGAATTACAATCAACTTGGTGGCAACTAACAACAATTAATGCCAGACGCTAGGAAAACAACATTGGACAAAGCAGACGAAAATGCTGCCTGCATGAAGTTTGCACTCCAGTGGAGGAGACAGATAATCAACAAGATATTTAAGTAAACTGCAAAAAATGTCAGATCATGATAAAACCCATGGAGAAGAACAATGTGGGGAATATGGATGCACAGCAGGGACCCTTTGCAATTTTAATTACTGTGGTCAGCAAAGACTTTACTGAGATGATAATATTTGAGCAAAGACCCAAATAGTCTGTCTGTGGAAGACAATTCCAGGCAGAAGTTCTGAGAATGCAAAACCTAGAGGCAGGAGATTGCTTGGATGGAGGATGACGTCAATGTTTTTTTTTTTTTTTTTTGTATTTGCTGACTTCAATTTGATACTTATGAGATATAGTAACCTTGTGATCAAGTCACTATTTGGCAATTAGCCGGCTTGACTTGTGAACTTGAACTGGAAATTGGCCTGAAAACAAAATGGTTGACACGGAGGTATCAATATGCAGCTCTGATAATTAGACATTTGAATCGCTAAATGTATCAGATGTTCAGAGTTTTCTATGGCAATTTTGGGGCAATTCTGATATCATAGGCTCAGTTTATGACCTATGATTTCTATCACTGAGAATAATAAATTGTTTCTACTTTTTCATTACAGAAAAATAGACAAAAACAATGTTACTGTTTTTCCTTGGGCATTGAATTTATTCATAGTTTAAAAATAGGGAAGAATAGTTTTATTAGAGGAGCCCTGGTGGTGTAGTGGTTAGGTGCTTGGCTGCTACCCAAAAGGCTGGTGGTTCAAACCCACCAGATGCTCTGCTCTGTAGAGTCACTATGACTTGGAAATGACTCCACAGCATCTGACAACAATACAATTTTATTAGAGTCTATCAGGAATTCAGGGTGTTCCAAGGCTCACAAAAGATTAAGGCAAAAAGCCATGTGGTGACTGTGGTCACCTAAGCAAAGACAGATGAGTGGTTATTGGGCAGGTTGGATTCCAGGGTTTTTCTATCAAATAAACAAACAAAAATGTCATTTTTATTGTTCCTTTTTATATCTTTATTATTAAGGTAAATAGATGAACCGTTAATAACATTAGACATTTATTCAGTTGATATAAGTGAACATGTTACTAAAAGTGAGATTCATAAAGAAAAAAGCAATGAAACTTGTGGTCAAGACACTATAAACCATTTTTGCCACATTTATGATGTAACTTTGGAAATAATGCCCATGAAATACTCACAAAATCAATTTTGCACTAGCTCAGCTCAACTTTTCACAGTGTCTGTAAAGAAGGTAATGATTGTTTTCAAAATTTAATTAAAAATAGATTTTCCTAAACAGTTTCAGAATGATTATGAAACATTTTTAAGGAATAACTACAATGATTACCTCTGTATACCATAATTAAAATTGTTTAGCAAGAATTACCAGGGCAGTTTTAAAAATTTGGTCACTTAAAAGGAAAGACAAATGATGAGATCTACTGAAACCATTATTCTGCGGAATTCATTGAATACTAAATTCTTAGTTTAATACTTCTCAAAAAGTTGCAAACAATGTATTTACTTATGTATGTATTTTTCTCTTACTGCTTTAATGTCTGGGACAATGGTTGAAGGCGAAGTCATGGTTCAGCGGTAGAAGTCTCACCTTCCATGAAAGAGTTACTGGTTTGACTCCCAGCCCAGCCACCCTGTACACAGCGACCACCTATTTGTCGGTGGAAGCTTGTGTGCTGCTCTGATGCTGAACAGGTTTTAATAAGCTGCCAGACTAAGACAGACTAGGAAGAAAGGGTTGGCAATCTATATCTGAAAATCGGTCCCAGTGAAAACTCTATGGATCACACAATTTTGTCTGCAGCCAACTGATCAAGGGGATGGCACAGCACTGGGTGTCATTTTGTTCCATCACGCGGGAGGTTGTCAAGAGTCGGGGTGATGCCACAAAGTCAACAACCACAGATTGGATCATCATCTTGCCTTCTTCTTTCCTCCCTTTTTTCTTGCTTCTCCTCCTACCCTCCCTTATTTCTTCCTCTCTTCTTTTGCTTCTGCTTTTAGAATCTTTTTTCTTGTTTGCTTTATGTGTATCTGTGTAAAGTACCTGCACTATGCAACTTAAAGGAGGGCAGCTATGTGAGCAACAATCTGATGACTGACACGCACCCCAACACTGTTGCGAAACAGTACTGTGTGACCCTCTGAGACAGGATCCCAGGAGGCAGCTGTGCAATCACTACTACCCTTCAACCAATTTACAGTGAGGTTGAGAATAAAGTTTATTATTTTTCACCCCAAGCAATGAGATCCCCTTTCTGCTTGTAAATGTGATAGCATTTTTGCTGTATAAACATCTATTAACCTACCCAAAGTTAAACTAGGTCTCTAAAAATTGATGATCAAATGTCTTGTTTATAGAACATGGCAAAATACTTTGCCAAGAGGAATAATGTCATACATTGTTTGATGTTAACAGCTTAAGAAGTGATTTCCCTTTTGACTTTCTTCACTATTTGTATTTAATTTGATTTTTTAAAGTTATCTTTACAAATAACATTATCCTCTATTATGTTTACTTAGAAAAATTACGTTGATTGGGAGTTTCCTGACACATGAAATAGAAACAAACAAACAAAAAAAGACAGGACTTTGAATACTTGTATATTAATGAAAGAGTCCCTGATTGGTCTAAATAGTTAACATGCTTGGCCTTTGACTGAAAGGTTAAAAATTTGAGTGCATCCAGAGATAACCTTGAAAGAAAAGCCTGGCAATCTACTTCTGAAAAATTAGCCATTGAAAACCTCTTGGAGCACAGATCTCCTCTGACACACATGAGTGGGAGCTAACTCAGTGACAACTCGTTCCTAATAATGGAAAAGAAAAAGAATTAGCTGGCTAATTCATGCACTAAATTTTTACTGTACATGAAGTAGCTAATTTTTTAAACCCTCTTTTCACAAAGAATAATGTATCGAGAGACAGAAAAATCAAGGAATGAATGAATATGTAAATAGGTAACCACAATTTGTGATATGTGGTATGAAATAATTGAAATAGATGCTGTGAGAATGTGTAGATGAGGACCTATTTTAAACTGAATGGTTAAAAAAAAGGTCTCTGAAAAGGTCATCTTTAATGTGAGAACTGGAGCCAGTCACTTGGAAGAATGAAGAAAAGAATATTCCAGGCAAACAGAACAGAATGTGGAATGGTACCAAGGTAAGAGCAAGTCTTACATCTTTGTAACTTTTTACTTTACTTCCAAGGAAGCTTTCACATCTCAACTTCTGTTTCATCCAGATGTGTAAGAAACTGGGATAACTACTAGAATTTCTTTTATCAAACTTAACAACTACTTTATTCATTTTCTAGGGCTACCCTAACAAAGTACTACAAAGTGGGTGGCTTGAAACAATAGAAATTTGTCATCTCACAGTTCTGGAGATTAGAAGTACAGTTTCAAGTTGTCACCAAGACCATAGTCTTTCTGTAGGCTGTAGTGGAAAATCTCCTTTTGCCTGCTCCTAACTTACAGTGGTTTCTTGCAATCTTTGGTGTTCCTTGAGTTTTGTATTTTTCTTGTATTAGGACATCAAAGCATCAATATTAAAACACTTTAAGAACATGAATCTTGTTTTAAAATGTTTTTGAAACCTCAAGATTTTCATCTTGCATACAGTATAACATATTTTTCAAATTCCTTGGTGCTCATTGTTTCAAAGTTAATATTTTTCCTTCATTTCTATTGGAATTACACAAGGGAGCTGTTGAAATGTAGATTGCTGGATCTTGGATTAAACCTGATTGATAACAACTGAATCAGAATACTTGGGAATCTTCATATGTAATAAATAGCACAGATAATTATTATGTACTTCAAAGTCTGATGAAAACATTAGCCAAATAAATAATGATACATGTATACTGAATTTTCTGTATTTCTTCATGTGAAGCAGATCACTGTATCAACAAAGACTATGGGTAGGTGAAGATGAAAAAGAATAGTAGTTGGAGAGGACAGCAAAGAAAGCCAAAACTGCACCACTTCAATATGCAAAGGTATGTGTGTGCGTTTGTAGTTATAAAAATAAAAATACCAAGTATTACATAATGTATATTTCTAGGGCCAAGTGCTTGAGGAGTGAAATTCTCAAAACATCTTTTCTGAGTACAAATATATAATTTGTTTTTCCCAAAAGTCGAGGAAGTAAGTCTCTGTGCTCTATTTTCTCCATTCTGTAACAACATATATATATATATATATTTTTTTTTTTTAAAGAAGAACTGGGGTGTAACTGTAAAATGATTAGTGGTTTGTAGCATAAACACTTTGCAAAATACTTTCATATACTTTATCAGACATTTAAAATTTTTTAATTCAGTTTAGTTCTTATCAGAATTCATTATTCATATTCATTTTGATTACTTACATGTTTGTTGTTATGAGGTGCCATGAAGGAGTCTGCAACTCCTAGTAACCCTATATACAGCGGAACAATATACT
Source organism: Heterohyrax brucei (assembly GCA_028571685.1). Lineage (NCBI taxonomy): Eukaryota > Metazoa > Chordata > Mammalia > Hyracoidea > Procaviidae > Heterohyrax > Heterohyrax brucei. The sequence goes on along the minus strand of CM053143.1, from coordinate 111,604,120 downwards.
TCCCAGTCCTTACAAAAATCATGTTGTTGTTTTTTTTCAAATTGATGTTTCTATTGAATCTCTTTGACAAGTAAGACATTGTTATTCTATGACTCAAACTCCTAGGAGAAAATGAACTATAAATTAAAGTAGAAAAGGTTACTGTGATTTAATCTTCTGATTCTTCTGCAAACTTGGCCTTTACTCCTGGTGTCTGTATTTGGCTGGGGAAAGCCAATGTGACCAGTTATAATGTGCAGAAGTCAGCTGAACCCAATCCACAGAAAACTGATAAACTGTAACTTTGGGCTGTGAAGGCTACATGTTACCTATAATCAGCCAAAAAAACAACAATAGCCAAGATTTTCATAATGATTAAAAAAATTATAAGTCTGTGATTGTATTTTCTCTTAGGTAGTCCTGCTGCTAATACATGTATCTTAGATACAGGCCTCACTGATCCTCAAAAAATCTAATAGAAAAGAATTCCATCTCATTAACTTTTTCTTAAGGTAGTATCTTTCCTATCATTCCTCATGGTAGTTGATTCAGCCATGAAAATGACTATTATGATTTATTTGATCCTGCAGTGTGGTGATTTTTTGGGAGAAGGGGTTGGTCTTCAAGCCGTTCCTTGTCTTCTAAATGTCTTTCTCTGGTTTTTGTTCTTTACTTTGTGGTCTATGTTAGTGATAATACCTTTTTCCTGGAAGAGTTATTCACTTAAAAAAACCCTTCAAAATATTAACCAGTCGCTGAAGGTTCTTTGAAGAAAAATATGACTGCTCGTGTAAACAATTAATGGTTGTTAGGCATGGCAGTGTATATTATGACAAACAACACATGCTGCATTATGCCAGCTGGTGTAATGATGTGATAATGTCTGACTCATTAACTCTGGCACACAGTTTACGATGCCCTTCTATGACAGGATTAATTGATTCACACATACATTAAAACAAAAATAACTAAACTGAAATTCAGCTGGAAGCCTGGCTCTTCATTTGTCATAAACCCTGTTGTTGTGATAGCTGACAAAGACCCTAGTGCTGAGTAGGTTGAGGCCTTCTTACTGACCTCTTCTTTGTTTCTGACTGAGAACACGAGCCTTGGAAACATACTGGAATGCAACCAGGTAAAGGTACAAGCTCTCCCTGGACAAAAAATCGTGTTGATCTATACATATATATATACACACACACACACACACACACATATGTATACATATATACCCATACACCTACATACGTATGTGCACATACACAACACACACACACACACACACACACACACACACACACGAAAGTGCTGTTGAGTCAATGCCAACTCACAGTGACCCTGTAGAACGAAGTAGAGCTGCCCCATAAAGTTTCCAAGGAGTGCCTGGAGGATTTGAACTGCTGACTTTTTGGTTAGCAGCCTTGGCACTTAACCACTACCCCACCAGGGTTTCCTGGATACATGTACATACACATATATATAGCTGTAACAGTGGAATGGTTCAAAACACTTTTGAAAGCAAGCTCATCAATAAAGGGTATCTTTTTTACTACAAATATAGTTTAGATTTTGCTTCCAAAATAATTAGGTATTTAAAGAACTTTCTTCAGATATTTAATCAAACGTTTCTCTCCTCAAGGAGATTTCTGGAACTGTAGATAATGCTGATTTACGTTAAAAAAATGACCTGTTGTCATTGTGTGCTACTAAAGTGACAAGTGTGCTACTAAAATGCTACTAAAGACAGATTAGAACTGCCCCACAGAGTTTCCAAGGAGTACCTGATGGATTTGAACTGCTGATGTTTTAGGTTAGCAGAGAAGCTCTTAAACACTGTGCTACCAGGGCTCTGACTTACACTACCAAAAAAACAAACCCAGTACCAATGAGTTGATCGTGACTCATACCGACCCTATAGGGCAGAGCAGAGCTGCTCCACAAAGTTTTCAAGGAGCACCTGGTGGATTCGAACAGCCGACCTTTTGGTTAGCAGATGTAACACTTAATAACTGCGCCACCAGAGTTTCCACAGGAGTTACATTGGGTATAGTAATAAACAGAGCAGTTACTAGGGTGCAAACTTTTCTGTCTAGCCTCAGCTGCAGTTTTATCTATTCACTGAATTGTGAAGATTGGCAATAGCTATAATTTTAATTTAGGGTGAAGAAACTGCAAACGCAATTTGTCTTCACCTAAAAGCTGAAACAGCAATACCAATCATATTACATTGGGAGGCTATTTGAGTATGAAATCTATATGTATTCCATACTACATGTTCAGCTAGATTATATCCTTACTAAATGCCCTTGGAGCCCAGGGGTGCAGTGGTTAAGGGACAGGGCTGCCAATCAAAGGCTGGCAGTTCTAACCCATCAGCCGCTCGCTGAACACCCTATGGGGGCAGTCCTGTTCCATCCTCTAGGGTTGCTATGGGTTGGAATCATCCAAAGGCAATGAGGTTGAGCTTGGTTTTTGGATGTCCTTGGTTGTCACTTGAGACTATATAGACAATGGCAGCCAAGTGCCATCGAGTGGGATCCGACTCATGGCAATTTTTAATTATTTTATTAAATAAAAAATGAATGCTGTGATGATTTTCATTTGAAAACTGTTTTAAATGCACTGTGTTTTTTGCCATTATTGCTGTTAGCAATTATAAATAATAGAGAACACAGAAGCCCAAGTTTACCTGAGTGAGTTTTATTCAACAGACCGAAAGATAAAATGTATTGGGGGAAAAATGTTTGGTTGTTAAAAATTATAGTTGTTTGTTTTAATTAATTTCTATTTATTTTTTCATTTTGTATTTTTAGAATAAAAGAGGACATGACACATCTCTTCTTTCACTTTGAGCTTAAATGCTTTAAGCCAGTCAGGTAATGCAGGGATCAGTGGAGTCATGGGTTCACAGAGACCGTCAGGAGTTATCTTGGGTGAAATTTACCTCTGTTTTTATCTTGTCAATTCCCATTGCAACATTAAATTAGTAACTGCAAATCTTTTCATTATTGAAGGCTATTTTTCTATTATTTTCCTTCTATGTTGTTAGGTTCCATCAAGTCATTTCTAACTCATAGAGACCCTATGCACAACAGAGCAAAACACTATCTGGTCTTGTGCCATGTCCACAGTTGTTTTCCTTCTATACATTACCTTTTTTTAAAGAGACCCGGTGATGCAATGGTTAAACACTCAGTCGCTAACAGAAAGGTCTGAGGTTCTGATACACTAGCCACTCTGGGGAGAGCAGCTACTCTGCTTTTCTAAAGACTACAGTGTGGAAAATCAGATGGGACAGTTCTACTATAGCCTGCCTAGAGGATTGCTCTCAGAACTGACTTGATGGCAATTGGTTTATTTTTCCTTCTTACATTACTTTTTAAAAATTTTTATTTGTCCTTATTAGAAGTCCTGTGCCTAATGGAGACATTTTCAAGGATTCATTAAAAACATGAGGAAGAAAATTAAACAACATCCATTATTTCAGGACCTAAAGAAAGTCACAATCAATAGGCTACATATTTCTAACCAAATTATTTCATATGTATTTTTTTTCTAAAATGGAAATAAATTAATATGATTTGGTATCCCTTTTTTTCTCTTAGTAACATCCTGAAGATTTTAAATTTTATTAACATTTCAAAACATTTCTAATGGATAATATCTCTCGAATATTCATTGTTGATGGATACCTTGATTTTAAACTTTTATTTATTATAATAAGATATGCGATAGAGACTATGGAAACCCTGGATGAGTAGTGATTAAGTAACACAGATGGTAGCCATAAGGCTGTGGTGGAAGTCCACCAGATGCTGTTTGGAAACTGGGATGGTTTTCCTCTGTCCTGTATGGTTGCTATGGATCAGAATTAACTTGATGGCAATGGAGTTTGGTTTTTCGTTTTGATAGAAATTATTGACTGTCATTTTTAAAAAAAATACTATGTATAAAAGAAACTGAAATTACATTTTTGTCAACAACTAGTTCAGGTATTATACCACTTAAAGGACAATTAAAAGCTTAGTAACTGCCATCCAGAGTTTGAGATCAACATTAGATATGAATTTTAAATGTCCTTGGTTGTCACTTGAGACCATCTGGACTGTATTTAACAATTTCTAATTATTTTATGAAATCAAAACTGAATGCTATAGTATGATTTTCATTTCAAAAGTGTTTTAGATACACTGTATTTGTTGTAGGTATTATTATTGAAGTTCATCACCTTGTTGTCACCTTGAATTAGTAACATTTCATGCAAAACAGAAATGAAGAATTACGTTTTATTTGTCTCTATGAAATTTGCCCAGAAAAATGCTTTATCTGCCTGGAATGTTAACACGCTAGAAAATAACTTGGAGACCTATAAGTTGACAGCTATACACTGGGAAGCAATAGTTAGTCAAACTTTACACTGATAACCACACCCAACCCAACTCAATCAAACCAAACCACAACAATGACAAAATACTACCTGTTGAGTTCAGCTTACAGCTACACTGCGGGACAGAATTGAACTTCCCAGAGTTTCCAAGGAGTGACTGGTGGATTTGAACTGCTGACTTTTTGGTTAGCATCAGATTTATTAACATGGTGTCCCTTATGAAAGACAGACAGAGTTAACAATTTGTAGTATCACTCTCCTTAAAGAAACAGAAACGTTCATCTAAAGAAAGATATGAGTTTGACCATTTAAACCACAGCCATAGGAGTAGAAATAATCATTAACAATGATGATGGTAACAATAATAATGATTATATTTAGAAAGAGAGACAAAGTTGTCTCCTGGTAGCATAATGGTCAAGCACTGGGCTATTTACCCAGAAGTCAGCTCTTTGAACCTACTGGTGGCTCTATGGGAGAAAAGACCTACTCCGCTAAACAAAACAACCTAGAAAACTCCATAAACCAAAAGTAAACCCAAACTCATTGCCATCAGTTCCAACTCACAGTGGCTCTGCAAGACAGTTTAAACTGCCCAAAGTTTGTAAAGAGCACCTAGTGGACTCGAATTGCTGACCTTTTTGTTGGCAGCCACAGCACTTAACCACTAGGCCACCAGGGTTGGGCAGCTCTCATCTATCAGATTGTGTTGCTATAGGTTGGAATTGACATGACGGTACACAACAACGTACATATAACTCAACAGCAGTTGCTGTAGAGTTGATTTTCATTGATGGTAATCTTCTGAGTTTCCTAATAGAACTGTCTTCCATAAGTTTTTCGATGGGTGTGATCTTTCAGATGTAAAAGTAGATTGCCAGGCCTTTCTTATGAGGTGCTTCTGGGTGAATTCAAACCATCGACCTTCCAGTTAGTAGCCAAGTGCTTAACTATTTGTGTAACCCAAGGATTCTTGCATTCTCTGTCTCTCTCCACATTTATATAGAAAGAGAGACTAAGAGACAGGAGAGAGAGAGCGAGACCTAGTGGTGCAATGGCTAAGAGCTGGGCTGCTGAAAGAAAGTTCAACCATTTGCTGCACCCACCAGCAACTCTGTGGGAGATGACCTGGTGAACTGCTCCTGTAAAGACTACAGACTGGGAAACCCAGTGGGGCTGTGATGTTTAAGGTTATGGATCAACTTTCCTAGGCTATGATACTCAGTAGTTTGGCAGATAGTATATAATCATCCTCCATTTTTGCGATCATGTGCTCAGCCAGTGAGTTCAAAAGGGAGTTTCTTTGAGGGTGTGGCCTGCATCTACTGTATACAGATGTTCTGGCAAAGCTCGTCCTCTCACGATTCTGGATTACTTGTCATCCTCTGACTTTTGGTTCCTGGGATGTGAGCCAGCAGCCTTCTATCAGACCTGCTGGTGCTGGATTTGTTAGCCTTTGCTATCATGAGAATCAGGTGAAGTCTTCAACCTGATGCCTGACCAGTGGGTTTGAGACTGGCCGGTCTTCACAGCTGTATGAGCCATTTCCTTGAAATAAATCTCTCTCTGTCTCTTTTTTCTTTATCTTTGTGTACACACGCACACACACACACACACACACACACACACACACGTATGTATACATGCTTCTTCACTGAATTTGCTCCTCTAGGGAAACCAGCCTAAGACAGGGACAGTAGTACTCTGCCAGATGGGGCCACTGAGAGCTAGAATGGACAGGAAAGCCCTTAACAATTATACATATGTACTGTTGAATATGACTTTCAGAATGGGAACACTTACTCTGAGAGACGAAATACATATGATGCTCAAAGTCGAAAGTGTTGCCTCTCAGTATCCTGCAGACCCCTCAGCATTTGGCAGGTGTATTATTTGTGGTTTAGTGTAGTGGTGGTCTCCTCCTTCACTGGGATCAGTGCATTGTCTCTATTCTTCACCCTTTTGATTTTTTTTATTCATTTTTGTGTGTGTGAGTGTGTGCATGGTTTTTCTTTTTGTTTGTAACTATTATTTTTAATGGAATTTGAACAAGTTTGAAAAAAATGATACATTAGGCTATATATTTTTTTAAAGTGTTAAAAATTGCCATTTTATATCTGGTGCATTTGTTATATTCACATATCGGCTCCTTGTAGGCATTAGAGTACACAATCCCTGGTCCAGCATGGAGCTTGGTTAAGAGTGGTGAGCGGGGCCTTTGCTACTGATAGAACTAAAACAAAGCAGGGAGAAGACGCCACAAGGGCCGAGTTGCAGTTGGTTTCAAGTGCTTTTCAAGAGCAATGTCAGCTGAAAGAATACTAAGGAAACATGTTCCAAGAGTATAAGACAATAACATATTTTGTGCAGAGGTGTTGAAGGCATCAATACTTAAGAGTGGCTATTGAAAACTCCAAATTACTGTACAACACAACACCTTCTTACCAGATCGATTTACAATCTCCAGTAGGTAATTTATCCCATTCCTTCAAGGAAGACTAATAATCAGACAGGAATGTGCCAAGAGATAAAATAAAATAAAGGAGTGAAAACACTGGTACTAAACAAACAAAGAACTTCAATGAGGTAATTACTGTAAAGGAGTTAGAATTGTGTTTTCAAATAGCAAATGCTCAGTCAGAAACACGTTAGACAACTATTCACCCAAAGAGACACAGTTTCAATTATTATGACAAATAATTGCCCACACTCAAAAAAATTACAAAAAATAAAATATATGCACATGCAAAGTATATGTATATTCGTATGTACGCTGAAATAATAACAGAGAAATTTGAAAAAAGAGATTGATATACGGAGATTATAAAGCCAAGAAAGGAGATTAAAAGCCATCAAGCTGAATTTAAAACTGTAACCTAAGACAAAAATAGATATGGTAGAGACATGAGAGCTACGTTAGAAACACCAAAAACTGGAATAAATGTGAATTAAAGAAAGTCAGGGACACAAAGCATGGATAAAATTACAGAAATCACTCACAACAAAACTGACACATGGAAACTCTATCAGACACAAAAACTATAATAGAAACACCACAATTTAGAATAAATAGAAAGAAAACCATGCCAGAGACACAAAGCATGATTAGGCTTGGAAAGCGATCGCTTAAAACAAAATCAAAAAGTACAAGAATATGAAAATGATGTCAGAGTAGTAAGAGAAATAAAAGGTGGTCAACAGGAATCCAAAGGATGCGCAGCTCTAAAAGAGGAGAACAGAAAGAACTTAAATAAATACAAGTATTTCATGAACAACAACAAAAATTGAAATTTCAGATTGAAGGAGCATATAGGAAAACTAGTATTTAATGTTTATCACAAAATTATACCTTGGTGAATTGAAGTCAGTAAGAGAAAAAAAGAAAACCCATAAGGGCCTCTATAAAAACGGCATGCGGCAGCATCTGACCACTTCAGACTTCACAAGGAAGGAAGAATCAAGATCAGCAGCCCCAGGCTGATTGCCATGAGACCGAGGTCAGACATGTCTCCTGTCTCCGCTGTCTTTACCAGTTCTGACACCAACCAGCCTTTCCACAGCACTCTCTGTTTCTCTCCTGGGTTCGATAACTCATTGCAATGACCGCACATGATTCACAGGCAATACTCATGATTATGGGGTTTGAGAAGATATTATTCAGGTTCAGGAACACTCAGGATACAGCTCCACCATCAGGACAGACTCTTTTGCAGGCATGGCCTTCTCTAGCTTCTCGGCGTTTGCCCTGCTTTGGCAAGTATTACAAAACTCTTTTAGATCTGTCAAAAAGTGTCTCGAGGTACCCTGCTACGCCAGAAAATCTTGGCCCTAAGTCACTCAGCGCTAGCTCTGTTTTGGCAAACTTAGCTCCACTAAGTGCCTGGAGGTACACTGTTTTGCCTCTTATCCAAAGATATTCAAGTTTTCTCACTTTGTGGGCTGACCAGTCTTCTGCTGGTCTCTTGGTTCTGCTGCTGCAATTTTCCTGTCATGATTTCTGGTAGTTTTCATTGTTACAGTGTTACAGTTCTCTTTTTATATATCTATCTGTGTATATATATCTACTTCTCAATCTTAGTCTCAGCGTTGCAGGAGAATCCAGTTTGCTCCTGCCTCTTCCTTCTTGGTGGTGGTGAGATCCTCCCTTCCTGTAAACAACAGGAATGGCTCTAGGTGGCTCATTTTAAGCCCAGTGGGATGACAAAAGTGACTGACCCCCTTGGTAGGCCACAATTACTTTATCTGAGCAGTCCCACCCAATCACTTGGTATAGGTTATAAGAGCTTGGCAAGAAATGCCACACAAAGGTAGCCCACCACACTGCCTCATTCTGGCAGGGAAAACGAATTACAAGGTGATTAAATGTGATTGGCTTTGATACTTTGTGAATGGCCCATTCAGTGCCTGAGACAAAGAAGCAAGAACTGAAAGTTTTAAGGATGGCCCTGAACTTCATAACTAGGAACCTTGCCCTTCAAATTTAAAGGTAACAGATATTCCAAAGCATATAAAAGCTTATGATAACAAGCTCACTATTAAAACTGATTCCATAATCAATCCATTCTGATTCCATAATCAATCCATTCTGATTCCATAATCAATCTGGCCAAAAGACAGATAACAGTAAAGATTTTAGGGACAGAGAATTTCTGTTCAAAGAGCTGATGGGGGGTGGGGTGGGAATTGTACCTGCTTAAATAATTAGAGAAATTGTGTATAACTTATGAAATACAGTGATATAAAACTAATATACCTAAAAATCAGTTGGCATGAGATTCTAAATGGTGAAAAGAAGTGTGTTAAATTTCATTTAACATAGCATGGAGTAAACAGGTATGGTTTAAAGTTGAATCTTGTAGTAAAAGAAATAAATCAATTCTATTCTGATACAAAATACTCTAGTTTGGAAAAATCTTGGATTTTAAAAAAGTTATTGTTTTAGCTGAAAGCTTATAGTGCAAATTAGTTTCTCACTCAAAAATTTATACACAAATTGTTCTGCAGCTTTGGTTGTAATCCGTACAATGAGTCAGCCTCGCCTTCTTTTTACCATGGTTCTCTATGTTGGTTTGTCCAGTTTTCCTGGTCATTCTTGCCTTGTCATCTTTGCTTTTGGGTAGATATTACCCATTTTGTCTCATATACTTGAGTGAACTAAGAAGAACATTTCCTCAAGTTTGCTATAGTTTGTTTTATAAAACTGTGTAATCATTGGCTGAAAGGTAGATTTGGGGAATCATCTCAGCTCTGAGTTAGCAGAGTGTCCAGTGGTCATAATCTTGGAACTCCCTCTGATTACTGTCAGACCGGTGATTCTGACTTTTTTTTTTTTTGGTGAATTCAAATTTTGTTCTACTTTTTTCTCCCACTCTGTCCGGACTCTCTACTGTAATCCCTATCAGAGTGGTTGGTGGCAGAAGCTGGGCACCATCTACCTGTGGGCTTGGGCTGGTGGAGGCTTTGGTTCATGTGATCTATTAGTCCTCTGGACTAGTATTTTTCTTGTTTTAGGCTTTTTTTGTTGTGCTTTACTGTGGACAGGATGGGACTAAGATATACATTTTAGGTGGCTGCTCATAAGCTTTTAAGATCTCAGACCCTGTGAAGAAGAATGTGGCATCAGGATTGGTGGAAGACTCAGAACAACCTGCCATATACAGATGACACAGACTTACTGGCTGCAAGTGAAAGGACCTGAAGCATTGCCTGATGAAGGTCACAGACTGTAGCCTTCAGTATGGATTCCACCTTAACGTAAAGAAGAATTTTTACAGCTGGACCAGCAGGAAGCAAATACTGAAATCGCCAAGAATTACATTTTATTTCTATCTATAATCAACACCCATGGAAGCAGCAGTCAAATAATCAAACGTCATGTTGCATTTGGCAAATCTACTGCAAAAGAGCTCTTGAAAAGCAAAGCTGTCACTTTGAAGACTAAGATGTTTTTGACTCAAGCCATGACATTTTCCATTTCAGTTTTTTTAAACTGTACTTTAATTGAAGATTGATGGAATTCACTGTTTTCTCATTCCATGGAGCACACATTGTTTTGTCACGCTGGTTAACAGCCCCAGGATATTGCAGTGCTTTCTCTCCTCAACCTTGGGTTCCAATCACCAGCGTCACTGTCGCCTCCTGTCTGCTAGTTGCTGCTGGGCTGTGCCTTTAATCTCATTCTGTTTCATGGGCCTGTCTAATCTTTGACTGTGACTTTATTACTGAGTTATAAGAGTGTCCAGGGACACCACAGGACCCCACTCTCTATAGGCGTGGGGTTTCTCCAGTCACTCTCAGGCCAGTAAATCTGGTCTTTATTGCTAGTTAGAGTTTTGTTCTACATTTTTCTCCAGCTCTGTCCAGGACCCTCTGTTGTGATCCGTGTCAGAATTATCAGTGGTGGTAGCCAAGTACTGTCTAGTTGTATTGGATGCAGTCTGATGGGGGCCGTGGTAGATGTGGCCCTTAGTTCTTTGGACTAATATGAGCTGTGATGTTTTCAGTTGCCTCATATGAATGTGAAAGCTGAAAAATGAATAAGAAAGATAGCAGAAAAAAATGATGCCTTTGAATTATGGTGCTGTCAAAAAAACCCGTCGAATATACCACTGACTACCAAAAGAAAGTCTGTCTTGGAAGAAGCATAGCCAAAGTTCTCCTTGGACACATGGATGGTGACAGTTTGTCTCAGGTACTTTGGGAGTGCTGTCAGGAAAGACCAGCCCCTGGAGAATGACATGGTGCTTAGTAAAGTAGAGGGTCAGCGAAGAAGAGGAAGATCCTCAATAGAGGAATTGCATGGTGGCTGCAACGTGAGCTCAAACATAGCAATAATGGTGACAGTGGTGAAGTACTGGACAGAGTTTTATATGAGGTGTTGTTTTGAGTCAAAACTGACTCAGTGACACCTAAGGACAACTCAAAGATAACCACATGAGAGCTTTTAAGATTCCAGACACTACTTATCAAAGTAGGATGCAGAACTTTTCCTTTAAGAAAACAATGTTATGCTGGTTGACCCAGATGTCCCCCAAGACTGTATTCTCTAGCCTTCAGCCCCAGTAACTTGGTCCCTCAGAGTGTTTGGTTGTATCTCGGGAACTTCTATGACTTTGACTTGGTCAAGTTGTGCTGACTTCTCCTATGTTGTGTATTGTCTTCCCCTTCGCCAGTGTTGACACTTATCTACTATCTAGTATTTGATTTACTCTCCCCACTTGTCCTTGCTTCATAACCATCCAAGATTATTTCTGTATGTAAACATTTCCTTACATTTTTATAGTAGTGGTGTCATACAACACTTGTCCATTTGTGATTGACTTACTTCACTTAAGATAATTTCTTCCAGATTCAGTCATATTGTGAGATGTTTTGCAAATTCGTCATTGTTCTTTGCTGTTGCATATTATTCCACTGAGTGTATCTAGCATAACTTATCAATTTTTCTCTTGATGGGCACTTAGATTGTTTCCATCACTTTGCTGTTGTGGAGACTGCTAAAATGAACATGGATGTGTATACGTCTATTCATGTAAAAGCTCTTATTTCTCTAGGATATGTTCTTAGGAGTTGAAATGCTGGATCATATGATATTTCTGTCACTATGAGTTGAAACTGACTTGATGGCAGCTAGTTTGGTTTTTTTTTTTAGTGGTATTTCTAGGATATTGAAAAAAATTTTTGTGGAGATTTTGTGAGTTTCATCAGTCTCTTCAGTTTCACTTTATTTTTCCACTTAAGTTCAAAAATAAAATCAATTTAATGCACATGTAATGTGTATACCATGATTCCATGTTTACATAAAATTAGTTATATCACTGTGTATTAACTGATAGGGGATTAATGTTTGCTAAAAATCTATCATTTACTTATGTTTTCAGTAATGGTGTATGTCAATTTTTCAAAAACATTAAAGTCATTTTGGGGCTGAAAACTCCATGAAAAAATAATAAACACTTTCTTTTTCCCATTTTGCATAAATGGCAGAAAGAAAGATAGCTAGTAGAGCAACGCATAACAAATTACTGGCAAAAACAGGAGGTTACATCTTAAATAAAGGAATCAGTTAACTCAAATTGAACTGTCTCTAGAGTTAGAGAGTATTCATATGAAAAATAACAAAATTAACCAGTCATCTCTTCGGTCTAATAATATTAACCAAAATCTGGATATCCAGCAATCTGTACTTGTAATGGGTTGAATTACATCTCCCCCTCAAGTGTTTGTCAACTTTGCTAGGCCAGGATTCCCAGTATTGTGTGATTTGCCTGTGTGTTGTAAATCTTACTTCTATGATGTTAATGAGGCAAGAATAGAGGCAGTTACATTATTGTGGAAGAACTCAAGTTTACAGGATCAGATTGTATCTCGAGTCAATCGCTTTTGAGATACAAAAGAGAGAAGTAAGCTGGGAAAGGGGGCTCTCAAACCACCGAGACAGCGGCACATGAGTAACACTCCTAGATCAGCAGAAGATTAATAACAAGGACTTGACCTCAGAAGAAACACACAGAGAGAGAACCTTCACCAAGGCTGGCTGCTTGAGTTTGGCATTTTAGTCTCTTAATCTGTAGTGGCATAGTAGTTAAATGCTACATTTGCTAATCCAAAAGGTTGGCAGTTCAGATCTACCAGGCACTCCTTAGAAACTCTATGGGGTAGTTCTACTCTGACCTGTGGGGGGTTGCTATGGATTGGAAACAACTTGACAGCAATGGATTTTTTTTTTTTTTTTTTCGTTTAATCTGTGAGAGAATAATTTTTTCTATGTTAAAGTCATCCACTTGTAGTAATTTTTATAGGTTACTAATACTGGCAATACTAGATAACTAATACTTTATAGAAGATACTAGAAATGTTTACTCTTGACACAATTCTTTTTTAATTGTTTATTACACATCTCTGGTTTTAAAGGGATTTCTTTCAGAATTTATAATATATTTTAGGAAGTTGACTATAATACAGGAAGCTTCATGACTAACTCATAAATATGCCTTCAACATACAGTCTTTGGAGAGAGATTGTATTAAGCATTATTAAGGAAGCATACCACAGAAGATATATAGGAATATTGTTATCACAAATACATTTGATAAAATCATAATCCTCAAATTTCAACATTTACTGTTCAGATGAATGAGAAATTTGAAGAAGCAAAAAGACTTAAGTCAAGGATTGATCATTGATGAATCATTTCATTCAGGGAATCATAGAAATGAAACTAATGAATCTATCAAGATAATACTAAAATAAAGTCTATAGTAAGAGTTAGGGAAGACAGTAATTTGTAACGTTCTGTTGGAAAATGATGCCAGAAGACAAGATTGACCTATGGTAGTTATAAGAACGTTGTCTGATACAGTGCTAGAATATGGCGCAGGATCAAGCAGTGTTTCCTTCTGTTATACGTAGGCTGCCATGAGTCAGAGCCAACTGGATGCCAATAAGCAACATGATGGCTATTGAGAAAGAGAAACAATGAAAAATCGAATCATGCAATTAATCACAGGAAATCAAGAGATAACTTTTGAGTCAGATAAAATAATATTTTTGCCCCTCAATAGTTGTGTAACCTCCAGACTGCTTTTTAACAATAAATTGAGATTATGGTAAGTAATTAACCCTTTAGGTCATAGTAAGGATTAAGAGAGAGATATTAAATCTTTAATACATCGTTAGTTCATAGTAGATAATTAGCATCTTCTAATTACCATTCATCTATATAATCTAGTTCCCATCTACTGAATTTCAAGATAGATTGACCAAATTAAATAAATTAGAAATCTTAGTTCAGAATCAGTTTAGTGTCCTGTTCAGAAAACAGCCTGAATCACACATTATCTTAAAATTGTTCTCTTTCAGAGAAGTTGTTTCTGAAGTTATTTTTACTCTCAAATGCATCTGTGTTTTTCTCAGTCAAAATGTGAATTTTCCTGTATATGAATTTTTTATTTAACAACCTCAATTTGAATATATTTATGGGTTAAAACTATAAGTGAATTACAGTTTAATTAATACCTATGACAAAACAGCCTTTTGTTTCTAATTGCAATATGGGTGAATTTTTCTAGTCATAGAAACCAAAGGACTATTGCTTTCAGGTATAATAGGAATTCTTTACATATTATGTAATGGTGTTTGTTGACTGGTGGCTCATTTCTTGAGGAAAAAAGCAACTTAAAGTATATATTTGCGTGTCAGAGCAGGAGTTCTAGCACCAAATTATTATTTACATTATCCTGCAACATTATACTTCATTCATTCAGCCATTCAGCGTATTTGCATTTATTGCCTACTAGTCTGTACCAGATACTATGCTACAAATGCATTCAAACACATAATTAAACATGATAGGCAAAGGTTGTCATCCAGAAATTAAAGGAAGACTATGTGTCTAGAACACAGAGAATAAAGGAGGTGTGGGTGAGAAAGAGGAGGGGTTGGAACACACTGAGTCTTAAAAATCTTGTTAAGGTTTTTGATATTTAACTAAAAACAGTGGAAAAGGAGAGAAGAGACATGATTGAAATCTGTATTTTAAAATGTTAATCAGTATGGTCTGAACTGCAAAATAGTATGGAGAGGGACTGGGAGGATGAGAGGACCGCAGTTACGATGCTGTTGAAGTAAGTATCCTGTAATAAACTCTGGTAGCTCAAATGAGGATACTGGTAGTAGAACTCAGGAAATGTGAAAGGATTCAAGAAATGTACAGGATTTAAAATTAGCAGGACTTACGATAACGTGAAGGTGGTCCAGAGGGTAAGGAGGGATGTGGTAAGAGAGAAAGAGGTCAAAGGAGACTCTGGGTTTCTGGATTCTAGGATTGCTTGGTGACAGCATTCACTGAGATAGAGAACTGTGAAGTGGGATTAAAAAAAGAAAAAACTATTGAGGTTGTTCTAATGTCTTTATTGTCTTTCTCCCCAAATTTTACAATACTATATTACTTGTCAATTCATTTTTACTAAATGTTTACCTTATTATAAAAGTAATACATTCCATTGTGTTTTTTTTTTTTTTTATTTAAAAGAAAGGAAGAGAGAAAACTACACAAGAAACGCACTAAAACATCACCTATTGTTCTATCAACTTTAATAAACAATTAGTAGCACTAATACTGGCTAGGCTGATGTATGAATATTTTGCTTTCCTTGAGATTTAAGTCTTTAATACACTTGTTTTTCTCTAACTTTCTCAAAAGAGTCTAAAATGTAAATCTGGATACATTTAAGATGTCATTGTTAAATGCTAGCTCTAAGTAACTTTAGCATTGGCTAATACTCGTTATATTACAATTTTCTAGGCAAATGAAACAAAGAGTTCTTTCTGTTATCTCCAAGTTTAACTTTGCATTCAAATTATTGTCCACATCATACATGAACCTACCCGGCATTCTGAAAGTTTGTGGTACTTTCTTTAGCAGAGTGATGTCACAGTGGGACATGCAAAGATTTTCTTCACAGTTTATTGCCAGAATTCACACTTTTGAATTTTAAATTTCAAATTTCAGTAAAGATCCCACCTAATGTTTAGTAGCTTCAGCTTTATCAAGTAACATTGATGTTTTCCAAATAGGAAACTTTTACAGTCAAAGGTAATTTAATATGATCACAAAGCATCCCATCAAGGAAGTTTAGACAAAAATAAATACAGACAAAAACAACAAAAAATAAGAAATGGTATAACCAACTCTCTTCTATTCTGTGTTTGGCCAAACTTTGAGTAGTTTCACTGAATCTTTAGCTTTACATTGAGAAACACTGGTATAAGACTTATTTGATGTTAGATACAATTTTTAGAAACAAAATAGTGGTACAGTGAAATAAAAGTTGAACTCTGAGAATTCTAGTCTGAGTTTTTTACTATGCTCATACTTGATTTAAAATGCTCCCAACTTTCTGACAGGTACTAGATTAAAAAACGTGATGAAGGACACGGAGGATTGGGACAGCCAAGCAGCATATAAGATCAACTGTTAATCCGTTCAACAATATTAATATTATCTTTTAAAAAATTTTTAAGTAAAACAGTGCTTTTTTGGAACCATTTTAGGATCGTGGATATTATTTTTGTTGAAGAAGGAGTTTGAAAACTGTAGATATCCCTGGGGAAATAATTATTTTTTACTCATCCAGCAAGTTTTATTTATTTTTTTAATTGAACTCCTATTCTCTGTTAAACATTACCACACAAACAAGAACCAAGACAACCCTTGAGCTAAAGAATTTCATTGTCTGATTGAGGCAAACACATAATTAACACACTCGGATCCGACTCCACGGCACTTGGCTTGGGAATTGCTTCTGAAGAAATACGTAAATCCTGATAGTATAGTGGTTAAGTGCTTCATCTGCTAATCAAAAGGTTGGCAGTTCAAATTCAGCAGGCACTCTGAAAATTTTGCAAATTTTATGGAGCAGTTCTACTAGATCCTATAGGGTCACTTAGAGTCAGAATTGATTTGATGGCAGTGGGAACCTGGAACACTTCAGCCTGGGGAGGGGATCATATTAGTCAAGGGTCTTTTCAGTTAGGTATGATAGAATTCCAAGATCAATGGTTTAATCAAAACCTAGATTTACTTATTGACACAACTGTGAAATGACCTAAATATACTTGCGATAGACTTCTAAGGAGTAGTAGAAATTAGAGTGAGATAGGAATAATTCCTTTCAGTTTAACAGACACCAGGAATGTTTGAGCTTCTCACTTCAGTTTCTTTTCCACTCATTAAAAATCAATTTCAGTGTCCAAACGCAGGAAATGCAATGACAAAGACCCAGAAGTCCTTCCAACTATTCAAGGTCCAAGAGTTGATGACTGAATGCAGTCTGTATAGATTACTTAGGCCAAGAAAGTTATCATAGTGGGAAGTCCCTTAGGGCAGCACTTCTCAACCGGAGTTGCAGGTTAAAAACATTTCCATCATCTGGAGGGAAAAGAAACCTACCAATTAAATCCAGGGGAGAGAGGCTAAGGCACTTACATTTTTTAATGTTCTTTGGATGTGGAAATGAATCTTTCTGGTTGTTTTATTCCCAGTGGTGCAGATGCTGCTTGTCTATATAGAAAGGAGTACAGGCAAGAAGGCAAGATTGTACAAAGAACAGAGTGAATAGAACACCCATTATTTATTTGCTCTAAGGCAATGCCTCTGTGTAAAGCCTGGGGCAACCTTCAGTTTCTAGAAGCTGAGAGTTCAGGGAGATGGCTTTTCATAAGACGTCTCCAAGAAATAACGTCTGTTATTATGTTGTATTTGGTTTTATTCCTGTGCTGATATATCCCAGAGGAAATGCCTATGCACTTGTAAAAACTGTAATTAATTTTTGTTGTTTTTGTGAGAATATACAGAGTAGAACCTACAGTAATTCTACAATTCTGCATGTGCAATGCAATGACATCAATGACATTCTTTGAGTTTTTTGGTTTTTCTGAATTGTTGTTCCCCCATTAATGTGGCACTGCCCCCTAAATCTCCTGTCTAATCTTTTGAGTTGCTTCTGTTAACTTACACCCACTTGGGTGTAATAATGCTCAAAGCAAACATTCTTTATTAGTTAAGCTGCATTATTGACTGGGTTTAAGAAGACTCCAGGGAATATCTCTGGTTTAAGATTTAAATATAATCTCAGAGCAATACTTTCAGGGATTCATCCAGCCTCAGTGGCCTGTTGCATTTTTATATCTGATTGCCTATGCCACACAGTCTGATTCTTCAAAGGCAGAGTATCTTACTCGTCTGTCTTTCTTCCCCCTAGCCGGTACAATGCCTGTAGCATACGGAACACTCAAAAAACAAGAATGGAATTAATGAAGCCAGTGATAGTGTAACACAACCTTAAATTTTCTCTCCTGTAGCTATTTGGATTTATTGGAAATCCTGTGGAATTTTCTACTTGTGAAAATACAGGTATTTATAAAAAAGTACTTATTTTTATAAAAAATTCTTCTTTAAGAGATAGCAAGTTATAATTGAAGATTGATGCAGAAGATCTCCAAGGATGAAAGCAGTGAAACTCACGTCCATGTTCATTCATTAAAAAAATATGTATATATGTAACATCTCTCTACCTTAGAACCTATTACTTTCAAGTTAATTCCATAGACAGGATATCTATGAATAACCCTCTAGCGCAACAATTTTTTGTTGCCTTTTTTTAAGTAGCACTGTAATTGCAAGCTAGAAGAGAACAACTATGCCTTTCATATAGTTTATATATTCTCTTTAACCTTACATATTTATATCAAGTAAAAGATAAGAAATACAAACTGTTTAAAATATGCATGAAAAATAGTAACCTCTGAAATACCAGCTCATTAGGAAGTGTCAGGTTTAAAATGCCACATTCAGTATACATTTGACTAGTTTTGTACTTGTCCACTAGTATTTATCTTTAAGATGGTCTTTTGATAGCAGACTAATACAAGTATTTTATTCCTGCTGAGTATTCCACATTATGTCCACTAATAAAAGTTCTGGATCCAGGTGTAGGTGATTCTTCTGAGGACACAAAAGGCCATAGCTTGCAATGAAATGTACTTGTCCAAGGAGTTCTTGGCTCTGTAGTGTTGAGAATAGCAGATATGTTTGGACATCCGAAACTCAGTCAGATATGACTAGGAAGACAAGGAAAGGAACAGATGGATATCTTTTCAGAGCAAAATTTCAGAGCCATTCTTGGCTTCTTGCCCATGTTTTCAGAAGATGCAAAAAAGGCGCAGAAAAGGGTTACGGAGAAGGGCTTAAAGCTCTCTGGGGTGACAAATTGCTTGTCAGGCTCCTAAAGATTCTGGAAACTAAAATGTATATTATTTTAGATTTAATAGCAAGGACTACCGAGATCTGGACGGCTGGTTTGTGGATAGCATGCCATGTTTAAAGGCACACTTAGAAAGCATATTTCAACACATAAAAAACAAGTTCCTTAGTATTGGGATATGTTTTCTTAGAAAAGAAGACAGGAATAACTGAAATTGCAAAGTAAACCTTATTATGTTCCAGAATTTCTTTTGGGACATTTTAATGACTATTCTGCCATGAATCATTTAATATCTCTTCTTCATTCTCTGGTTGTTTGCAATCTAGTCTTATTTTATACCAACGCAATTAAAACACTACACTAATATAAGGGTGGTAAGAGTACTTCTCTCAGATTAAGATTACTGGCCTCGAAAGTTTTCAGGGTATTAACATTATCACGGTTCTCAGGAATTGTTGTCTTAAATAGCCTACCGCAAGCAAAATGCTCTTGAACCTTGTGACTAGAAGAATAGTGAATCTGTAGAAAGACAAGAGGTGTGCATGGATTTAACCCAAAGTTCATTGCTGTTGAGTTGATTCTGACTCAGCAATTATACAGGACGGAGTAGATTGTCCCTACATGTCTCCAAGAAGTGGTTGGTGGGTATGAACTGCCCACATTTTGGTTGGCAGCTGACCTCTTAACCAACATACCACCAAGGCACCAAGTATATGTGGATTTAGAGAGGGCTAATGATCTATTTAAGAATTGTCAAAATAATGATTGTTTGCAGTGCTTTGTTGCATAAGAGGTGTGATCTACTATGTGTGCTGGAAGTTACTTATGTCACCTCTGTATGGCTGACACATAAAGCATTTTGAAAGAACTGTATTTTATTTGCCTACAAATAAGTAACTATAGTAACTTCTCTTTCACTCTTTTGAGTTATACTTTCCACGTATTCTTGATCACTAAAGGGTAAACAGGACTATCATCAAGGCTGTCAACTAATGGCTGCGTTTACAGGTCTGTGCTTATGATACAGGTAATTAAACTTGTCATGGCTCATGACTGTAGTTTTCTTTAGGAACTCTTCTGAGATTCAATCAGAAAAATTTAAAAATCAGAGGCTCGCCCAGATCTTATTCTTTCTCTATATCTTGTTGGGAGTACTAACATCAGTAATAATCTAAACTCTTGCAAGGAGCTTACCAAGTTTTAAGAACAATCAAAGCATTTTGTCTACATTAACTCATTTACTCACACGGTAATCAAGTGAGGCAGGTACTATATCAACATCATAACTGTCTTCATTTTAGAGTTGAAACTGACACATAGTCAAATGTCACACCATAAATGGCAGAGCCCAAAGCCAGCATGCTAGCTCCAGAGTTCTTAACTGTTACTGCTTTCTCTCAGTAGTAGAAGCCACCAAAGAGGCACAGATGTGAGATTTTCATATTGGAACTCTCTTCAGTATAAACATTCCAGTAAGCCCTTTTCCCCATGCAAAAAAGAATGGTGTTCTTAACATGACATCCAAGGATCTTCAAAATCTGCCTCCAAATTCTATTTTCCATTTTTCTCCAATATTACCTGTTTTATTTAAACTGACAAGGCTATGAACTCTAGATCTTGCCTTTGATGTTATTAATCAGTTCATTTCCCACAATTAAGTTTATTTTTATCTCTCCTTCTTTAAGTATTGGTATCTTGTCATCTTAGCAGTCTTCATAACCATTGCCACTATGAAACTTTTCCTTTGAGTTCTAGATGCCAGTGTCTTTTCTCTCCCTCATCATTTACTACTAAGCAACACTCTCAATGAACATTAATGAACTCGATACTCACTATATAATACTTTTTAAACACTGCCTTACTTCATGATCATTTATGTAAGTGACATGTTGCTTCACTGGATTATAACATCTTAGAAGGCAGGTACCATGTAGTTTCCCTTTTTATATTCACCATGTTGACTAGTGTGGGAGGAATCTAATGAACACTGTGGATTGTTTTCTTGACAAATGGGGTTATCTGATTAAAATAAGACTAAGAACTTTATTTTTATAAAAGGCTATTATGGTTACTATGAGAGCTTAACCACTTAACAGTCACCAGGGTTTCCATTAAAAACTGAAGTAACTTGTGAAATAGAATATTTTTGAGAAATTATAGTGCAATAATCGATTTCCAAAACAGATTTGTTAATGATCAAATTGTTCAGAAATCTCTTTTCTTCAGAAACTTCTGCAATGATCAGTATGTTACTAAGGAGAGAAGGAAACTCACTGAGGCTGACTGTATTAAATTAGGCACTAAACTAAAACAGAAAAAGACAAAATACAAACTGTGATTTTCACTAGAAAATAACTATTTTTTTTTCACCTGATACATGTGGAGGCCATTAAGGATTAGATAAAAGGACTGTTTTTGATAATAAATAAATTTGATTAATTAATCAATCAGAGTTTTATGTGAGTAGAGTTATCATTGAAATAATCCAGTTAGGCTGAGATAACAGAATTGAGGAAAATAACATAGAGAATAAATAATATTAAAAACTAAATTCCAGTCTCATTGACATCTAGTCGATTCTGACTCATAGTGACCCTGTAGGACAGAGTAGAACTACCCCACAGAGTTTCCAAGGAGCCCCTTTGAACTGCTGACCTTTTGGCAAGCAGCTGCAGCGCTTAACCACTATACCACCAAGGTTTCCACTAAAAAACTGAAGCAACTTGTAACTTAGAATATTTTGGAGAAATTATACCACAATAATTGATTTCCACAACAGGCATATTAATGGCCACATTCCTTAGACCTTTCCATTTCTCCAATAATCCAACTTCTTCATCCCTAAATAATGCACATGACATCTATTTTTTAGGATGAATGAAGGATAAGCTGTCATTAACCCCGTGAAAAAGGAAGTACCAAAAGTCTTATTTTATGTTTCTAATTTTGAATGTATAGAAAATGTATATAGATTATCTTTAATTTGATATCTTTAAGGAAGATCTACCTGCACAGCAGGTGAAAAGACCACAGAATTCCAAATCACGAGACCTGAGTTTCAGTGGGAAATGACCAGACATTCGATATTTTATTAAAAGACTGTAAGAACAGGTTGCATGCAGGGAAGAAAAGATCTTACATGCCATGGTAATTATTTTATCTAAGAAATGATAAAGTTAGCATAAGCTTTAGAGCAGTATGGTAAAATGATCAGATTTCTATTTTCAAAAGAGTGCTGTGGCAGAGTCTGACTTGAGCTGAAAGAGCAATGCCCACACTGTTGGTCCCTGTCTCTCTGCAGGTCTGGAGTGCACAGAAGTCACCATGCAGTGTGCAAGGGGAGGGCGTCAAGCAGCAGTTGAACTCAGGCTCTGGCTAGCGTCCTGTCAGCCAACATACCAGCCAGAAGGATGACTCTCCTTCATCTAAAGCTACTCTAGGACCACCATAATATCCCAAAACAGAGAGAATAGAAGTGTTGAGATCACACTTTGGAGATATCCAGCAGAAAGTGTAGCTAACACCTCGTCCTGGGTAGCTGATGCTGCCAAACTTGAGGACCTCAGCGGCCTGAAGGCTCTGTTTGTTGCCTTGACCATCCAGACCCTCAGGTGTGAAGAATTCAAGAGGCGAAAACTGAAAGGACAGGCAGAGCTTACAAGCTCTCTCTACTTTGACCAACAGCTAGAGGAATAAGGTGCTTAAGAAAATCAAAGAGTTTGAGAAGAGGAAGAAGTGAGATAGGGTCTTCCTTTCCTGACTGTCCCTCCCAGTGACCAAAAAGTCTCCGCCAGGGGATAAGAAGGCCAAGAGAAATGAGGGATGCGGAAAGCAGGCTCCTCCTAAGCTGGATACAGGACATTTAAAGAAAACCAATCAGTGATATTAAAATCAGAGAGAGAGAGAAAGAGAGCAAGAAGAAGAGGAAGAGAAGGAGAACCATGGTGGTCATGTGGAGAATAAACTAAGAAACAAGGAACAGGATAATAAGCAAGGTTTCTGTAGTTCTGTACCAAGCAGAAGGTAACAAAAGTGTCCTGACCTAAAGCAATGTGAATGTAGGGAAAGAAACAGAAGAGACATTTTAAATGAAGTTCTCTTAAGTCACTTCTTTTCCCACGACTTAAAATCATTTTCAATGATGGGAGTAGGGGGCTTTTATGCATTACTAGCACATTTCTAAATGTCTCTAAAGGAAATCCTAGAAAAAGCAAGTACTATTTTTATTCTTAAAATGCAAATCTTGCAAAGAGAAGTTGTCATGATAGTATAAAAGAAAGTTTCCTTGAATTCTAATCATCGCATTCTCAGCCACGAGAACTTGGACCATTACCTCTTTTGAGCTGGATTTCTAAATATGTAAAAAAAAGTCCTTGAAGAACATGATCTCTAATTTCTAGCTGGAGTACCTGGATGGTGGGAACAGTTAACACGGTCGACTGCAAAGTAAGGTTTGGAGGTTTGAGTTCACCAGAAAGTGCCTTGGAAGAAAGACCTGGTGATCTGTTTCCAAAACGTCAATCATTGAAAGGGGTATGGAGCATAGCTCTGCTCTGACATACATAGGTCACCATGAGTTGGAGTGAACTCGACAGCAACTAGTGACATTTCTAGCTAAAATTTATTAGCTATGTGTTTTCAACTTAAAATAAAATCTATCTCAGTCTTAGGTCATCTTCTTATGATAGTCTCTGACATTTGGAAAATAAAAGTTAAGTGCCCCCAGTTGTCCAGTGACAATGTCAATTATGTGACAGAATGAAACACCAGAAGATGCAACAAATATTTTGTAAGAAAATTATAAGTCTTTCGTTCATACTCTTCTTAGTTATAGGCACTACATGATTCTCATAATATACGTGGGAGCTAGTATGAGATGGTGAGACTGTAGTAAACTCACAGAAACAAACGAGAAAGGAACAAACATACAGACAGGCAAAGTATTGGCCAGTGATAGAGCTCAAGGGTAGAGGCTGTGAATGGATAAATGAGATGGATAAATTATGGTCCAAGTAATTATCAGGGCAAACATTTGGTACATAATGTGTTTTTGATACAACTGTAATGAATGCCATTCTTCTCTATGGAAAAAAAGCCAGATCTTTATCACATCACTGCTTGATGCCCAGTGGGCAGCAAGTGCCCAACTGCCAATGCCACTTTTTAGCGCATGTTCATCTGCAGGATATTAAACAGATTGCCATCCTTTTGATGTTTGTGAATATGAGTAGTAAATACCATATGATCTAATTCAATGAATTTGTTTCAGGAAAAAGAAGAAAAAAAGCAAAGATGAGGAAGAAAAGACAAAAGAGAAGTAGAAGAAAAAGCAAGAAGGAAGAAGAAATTGCATGTCTGCTTCAAATGAAGACAATGACCTCAGTAATATGGAGGTTAAGTGGCAAGCTCTGAACCTAAATAAGTACGGTACATCTACAAGTTCACCACCAATTTTTGGCATATTTCGTGTCTACAGAAGTGGTTCCCAAGAGTCTGTAAACATTATTTTGGGGGGAAATAGAAAATCACTCAAAAACGAAGAATAATTTTATTGTAATTTAGAATCATCCAGAATGTATCTGGCTTAAAAAGAAAACCAAATCGATTACCCTGATTCAATTTCAATTCAGAGATATCCTACAGGACAAGGTAGGACTGGCCCATAACATTTCCAAGGAGCGCCAGATGGAGTCGAACTACAAACCTTTTGATTAGCAGCCAAACTCTCAACCAGTGTATCACCAGGGTTTTCTCGTCTGGCTTGGCTGGTTGTAAAAATTGTGTAAAAGTATGTATGTGTACACTAACTTACTCATTGGCCATATTGTAATTCCAAGTCTCATAAGAATTCTCACTAATAAAGAGGTATGCTATAGCTGCTAACCAAAAGTTTGGCAGTTCAAATTGATCAGGTGCTCGTTGGAAACCCTTTGGGACAGTTTTACTCAGTCTTTTAGTGTTGCTGTGAGTCAGAATTGACTCAGTGGTAACAGGTTTTGGTCAACTACCTTTACTTTTATCCTATAAAAAGTCATAGTAATATCTTTTGGGATACACAAAATTCAAGCAAAATGCTATCAGTTAGTTGAAACTTAAGGAACATTAGAACCTAACAAGTCAAATTTTATTCTTGTTACCCAATTTTTTTTTAATGGTATGTAGTAAATGGTTTAAATTTTTTGCTTGCTGCTTTGCATCAGATGGTGTTATAGTAGATGGTCTCTAAGACACATTCACAATTCCAGACTTTTTTGAGATTATTAAAGTATTTCTTGGAGTTTTCTGGGATAGTATTGTTTTTGCCAAGCCAGCCAAGTGCTGTCGATTAAGAGAACACTAAATTCTATCAGTTTAATCGTATCCCCAGCCCCCAAATTACATTCTCTAGGAGACTGAAGGTACACACTTTTGGGGTTAGGAAAACAACTTTCTTATTTTTTTATTCAGTGTTCTGAATTATGAAACTAAACTAACGGTGGATGTTGTTGTTAACTGCTATTGAGCTGGCCCCAACAGAATGAAATACTGTCTGGTCCTGGGTCATCCCATGATTGGTTGCTGATCAGACTGTTGTAATCTACAAGGTTTGCACTACCTGATTTTCAAAAGTAGATCACTAAGTCTTTCTTTCTAGTCTCTCTCAGTCTGCAAATGGTAGTGAAACCTGTTCAGTACCATAGCAACCTGCAAGCCTCTGCTGGTAGATGGATGGTGATGACACACGGGGTGAACTGAGGCTCACGAATCAAATCCTGGTCTCCTTCATGAAAGGTGTGAAGTCTATCACTGAACCTCCAAACTAATGCTTCATAGTAATACATAGCCGGAGAGCCACGGACTATCTGAAATAGGTTTAGGAAGAAGCCATCAGTTAGTTGATTCAGTGAATAAACCTGAGGGTTGGCAAATTTCTCTTATAATCAGAGAGGAGAAAAGAGAGAGACCTTACTCAAAGTTTCCCTGCTCCAGTAAGCCCACTCATTCACTACTCTGGTCATGTTGCTGAGGACATACAGATAGAAAAACAAACAAACAAAAACATTCAAACGTGCTGCCATGAAGTCATTTCTGACTCATAGTGATACCATATGACAGAGTAGAACTGCCCCATGGGGTTTCCAAGGCTTATAACCCATTAAAGAAGCAGGTGACCACATCTTCCTCCTGTGGCCCATTGAGTAGGTTCAAACCACTGACTTTCAGTTAGCAGTTGAGTGCTTTAACCACTGCACCACCAGAGAACCCACAAAAACCTAAACCTGTTGACTTTGAGTCAATTCTGACTCCTAGAGACCCTATTGAACGGGTTAGAATTGCCCCATAGGATTTCCAAGGAGCACCTAGTGGATGTGGATTTGAACTGCTGACCTTTTGGTTAGCAGCCTTAGTTCTTAATTACTATGACACCCCCTAGAGAACAGTTCTGGTGTAGTTTGTGCACCTTACTTCAAAGAAAAAAATGAGACAATTTAGTGTTATGTTTCTGTCAAGTGACTGGAACATTTTTGTCCTGTTTTTTTCCCAAGTCTCTTTCAAAACTACAAGAATAGACGTACAGCGTCTTCTTCCTACTTTACGCTTTGTAAATGTTTTCCAAACTTGAATTTCCTCTAACACTTGAAAAACATACGCTGATAACTGAACATAAAAAGATCTGTGGACTGTTTACAATGAAATGCATTTCATAGTAACTCACTGCTGTTGAGTCAGCTCTGACTCATTGTGACCTGACTACTTTAGAGTTAGCAGCTGAGTGCTTTAATCACCACACCACCAAGCCTTCTCTAACTTCACAGACTATTTTAATACCAAATGATGAATATCTTACCATCTTCTACTTTTTTCCCACTGAAGGTCAGGGCCGTATTTTCTTTTTCTAAAATAAACCTATCTTTCGAAAGCTGATTTGATAATGAACTGTAAGGTATGCTAAATACACAGATGACCAGGATCACGTGAAATTTCCCCAAAGCTCAACTAAATCAGGCTGTAAATGCTGTTGATGGAAACTCCAGGGCATACTTAAATAGTAAATTTATTGTACTTCGTTTAGACTGAAACAATTAGAATAGACTATAGAGCTTCTATTTTTAGGTGAAGGTTAAAGTTGATAACTGCCTAAGATGACGTTTTATTTACTCTAGACTTTGTTAGATTATTCTAGGGCCTCTTGTTAGTTCACATCATTAAAAACAAAAGATACCAAAGCAAACTGTCCATATTTAAAGGTCGTAGAATTGCCACATGATGTTTCACCTAAGTGGGAGACTGTTTAGTGTAACATTTAGACTCACACACTGGGAATGAGGGTTTGCTATGGATGAAACAATAGCTTTCCTTGGGGGTTATACGTATTAATATTAAAATGATAACATAAGCACCAGAAATCAGGCACCAACAGATAAGAATTCAGGATTTTGTGTCAGCTGGGGAAGGGGAAATATTTGTCTTCCAGTGTATCTGGTTGGCCTTCTTAGGTCTAAGCTAGAAGTGATTTAGCTGATCAGAGCTGCTTCTGCATAAACACCACATAGCCTAGCCTAGCCATTGCCGTTGAGTTGGGTCTGACTCCCTACAGGTCAGTGTAGAACTGCCCCAAAGAGTTTCCAAGGAGCACCTGGCGGCTTTGAACTGCCGACGTTTTGATTAGCAGATGTAGTACTTAACCCACTATGCCACCAGCGTTTCCAAATACCACATAGGGTATCTTTAGTTAAATTAACAGTACATCTTACCGTGCGATTAATTCCATCAATTATTGTTCTCTTTGTATAACTTTAGTGTTCCTTTCCTTTTCTGGCCTTCTTTAGTCTCTCTCTCTCCATCATTTTGTCTTTGTCTCTTCTTCCTTCCATCCCACCCCAACCACCACTTACTTGTTTTAATTCACAAAATGCATCATTGTAAAATAGTGTCAGAACTAGATTTTTTTTTTTGCTGGTTAGTGTTTCAGTTCATGCTTGAACTCACACATATGCCTGACATTAAAGGATGGCTTGCTGTTTCATAACATGCTTGCAATGAGACCCCATCATTGTAATTTAACCATGTAGTTCTGCTTAGTGACAATATAGAGGAATTATTAATTAGCTAATTTCCTAATAGAATATACGGAAGCTCTTTATAGCCTAGAGGCAAAGTACTATAATTTACCAATATCATATTAGCCAAATTTATGATAATGAGACTTACAAAGGCAAGCCAAGTCGGCCAAGTGCCGTCGCTGCAAAGACATAAGAAAAAGGAAAGCTGATCATCGCAGGAATGTGTGGGGAAGGTGTGAAGATGAGAAGCTGCTTCAGAACTTTTAGCTTGCTTTCCTTAGGATATCTGTGTTTGTGACTCTTTATAAGGTCATTTGCAATGTGTCCCAGGGTGAGAATTATGACCAGATAAACGAAATGGGAAATTAATTTGTTTTAAATGAGACCAGACATTATCATGTGTTTCTCCAGCTTAATCGCACAAATGACTTTTCAAATAAAGCTCATAGCCTGCTAGAGATAGCAACTGGCCCGTTTTGTCCTGGTAGACTGTAAATTAAGTGAGGATACACCAGTATGCACAACAGAAAAGAGAAAAGATTGGCCTACTTGAGCAAACCTTGGTTATATCCCTTCAGACTTCAAAGATTATGTTTTTCTCTATTTTTAAGAAGTTTTACTGAGGTAAATGGCACTTGGCTTGGCTTTTTACTGAGGTATACCCAACATATAATAAACTGTACATATTTGAAGTGTTTGATTTGATTGACTTTGATGTATGTATTTTTCCCTTGAAACAATCACCATAATTAATACATAATGAATGTTTGCATTACTTCCCAAATTTTCTTTGTGCCCTTCTGGGTCCTCCGCTCTACCCCTTCCTGCCCACTCCTTGTCCATCTCATCAACCTGTGGTTCCCAGGCAGCCACTGATCTGCTTTCTGTCACTATACAACAGTTTACATTTTTCAAAAATTTTATACTAACAGAATTTTATACACTGTGTATACATGATTTGAGGGGAGAGTTGTCTGTCTTATTTTATCCAGCTTAATAATTTTGAAATTCATTTGTATTGTAATGTGTATTAATAGTTTTCTTTTTCTAAAATGCTGAATATTATTTCATTGCATGGAATATATCACTATTTGCTTGTCTGGTCACCCACTGATACGTATTTGTGTCTATTTATTGATTGTAATGAATAAAACACTAGGAAGATTTATGTATCTCAAACTTAAGTTCTTATTCTTCTTCAGCAAATATTTAGGATAGCACAATGTATGTAAATTTAATTTTTAAAGAAATTCTCAACTGTTTTCCAAAATGACTGTTCCAATTTATATTACCACCAGCAGTATATGAGGTCCAGCAATTAAGTCCACAAACTTGATTATATTAGGTGCTACACATCTGATTGCTGAATATTGCTACGGTCACCTTTGTAGTACTCCCCTTGGGAAGCTATTCCCCGATAGCAGTGCCTAGGCCGCCCCCCAAAGCAACTTTGGAACTCTTTCTGGAATGGCCATTGCACATGGTAGCAAGGTGGCAAGTTCACAAACTTAACTGTATAGTTGTCTGTGGGGGAGTTTTTAGCCAGTAAACAAATAACTGTATTAGAACACCCTCCCTGCTCACCTGATCTGCCCCCCAGTGACCTTTTTCTTTACCCGAAGATAAAGGAACTATTGAAAGGAAGACATTTTGTTGACATTCAGGACACCAGGATATGACAACAGCTTTGATGGCCATTCCATTCCACAAAGAGTTGCAAAATTGTTTTAAGGGGTGGACTAGGCACTGACTTTGGGGCATAGCTTCCCAAGAAGAGTTCTTCAAAAGTGACCATAGTGATACTCAGCAATGAGGTACTCAGCACTTTTTCTAGGATGAGTTCTTCAACTTATTTGTCAGGCCTCACAGGGTTGTATGACAAATACCATTCCTCCATATTCCCACTAACACTTTATATGGTCAGGTTTTTAATTGTAGCCATTCTAAGCAGTGTGTAGCTGTAGATCACACTTTATATCATTGTTTGTTTTTAGTTTGTTAACGTGGTGAAATACACTGACTTTTTTATTTAGACAGATTCATTATGGCAACTTGGCATTTCTAGGATAAATATGGACATGATACCTCATATTTTTTATATATTGTTTATTTTGCTAATTTTTTTTCATCTATATTTATGAAGGATTTTGGCCTGCAATTATTTTCTTGTGATGTCTTTTATCTTGGTATCAGGGTAATATGTAATCCTGGCCGGACAGAATGAGTTTGGAAGCATTCTTTCCTTTTCAGTTTGTTAGGAGACTTTGTGTAGTATGGGTAATACCTCTCTCTTACCTGTTTGGTAGAAACTATCTGAGCTTAGTGTTTTCTTTGTGACAAGAATTTAACTACACATTCAGTTTCTTTGATATAGGGCTATGCAGGTTATCTACTTTTGCTCGAGTGAGTTTTGGTAGTTTGTGTTTTCTGGGGGAATTCATCCATTGTATCTAAGCTGTCAGATTCTTTGGAATGGAGTTTTTTATGATCCATTATTACCCTTTTAAACAGAGCCCTGGTTAAGCAGTTGGCTGCTAATGGAAAGACAGTAGTTGACCTCAGCACTGATTGTGTAGGGTAAAAGTCCTGGTAATCTGCTTCAGGAAAGATTATCATTTTGCAAAGCATATGAGGCAGTTCTACCCTATCCTGTAGAGTTAACATGAGTCAGAATTAACTCTACTGCAATGGGTTTTTTTTTTTTAATTACGATTGAATGAAAATGTACATTCCCATATAAATTTGCATGCTCACCTATATGCAGCTCACACTGCTCTCCCTGCCCAATGACAGCACACCCCTCCTCTCTGCTCCATACATGTCTTATCCTCCCAACAGCCTCCTATCCCCTCCTATCCATCCACTCCCCTTCCTCCAGCAAGAGGTCCACAGGATGATATCCTATAGATGCATAGAACCATAAAATTCCCATAGGATATGGTCACTCTGCGTCGCCAATTCCAATCCATTGCTGTCTGAAAAGTTGACCTTCATTATGATTAACGGACAGGGGCAGCATCAAGGCCAGAGGCTGTGTTCCCAGGGGAACCCCGAAGTTCCCAAACCATCAGTTTTGGTCTTTTATTGGAGATCTCAGGGTGCACCCCTATTTATTCTCTTGTTGCCAGTGAGACTCAACTTTGTGAGCTCCATCATGGCTATCACTGGTGGTGGCCGGGCACCATCTGGTTCTTCTGGTCACAGGTAGACGTAGAGACCCACACAAGTCTCTGTCTTCTGGGTTCTCTTTTCCCCATGTCATTTTTGTCCTTGGTGATCATCCATTCCTGTTGAGTTGGGATCATTTACTGTACCCTCGGGTGGCATCTTGGCAGCTTTTAAGTCCCCAGATGCCATGCACCGATGTGGGGCATGGATAGTCCTCATTAGCAAAACGCTAGCTGTGCCAATTGGCCTTGATTTCACCTGAGAGCATGGTCTCTGGCCCCCTGCCCCAGCTACTCTGTCCTTGCAATATTGGGTTAAGATGGGAGGAGAACTCAAATTGTGTTGAAATCTAGTTATCGTTGATCTTCTTTCTAATGTGTGCTGCCACCGATTTTACCCAACCAAATTTTTGTTAACTATCTAATCTAAACTCTCCCCCCTCCCCGCCCCTCCCTCCCTACCTTGCAACCGTCAGAGTCTTTTCTTATGTGCATGAGTCTGTTTTTAAGTTCTTATAGTAGGGGTCTCACACAATATTTTTTCTTTCGTCGCTGACTACTTTCACTCAGCATAATGTCCTCCAGTTGAAACGAGGTTAAAAGGTATTTCCTGCTACCATCATTGTTTTTTTATCACTGCATAGTGTTCCGTTGAATATATATACCATAGTTTACCTATCCATTCCTCTGTTGTTGGGCATCTGGGTTGATTCTATCTTTTTGCTATTGTGGACTGTGCTGTGATGAACATTCGTGTGCATGTATCAGTTGGTGTGAATGGCCTTGATTCTGTAGGGTATATTCCAAGCAGTGGAATTACTGGGTCAAATGGTATATCTAGATCCATTTTTTAAGGGAGCACCAGGTTGCTTTCCAAAGAGGTTGCACCATTTTGTGGTCCCACCAACAGTGTAGGAGAATTCCAGTCTCGCCACAGCCTCTCCAGCATTTGTTGTTTTGTGTTTTTTGGATTATGGTGAGTTTTGTTTTTTGATTATCCTTTTTAAATCTTTAAAACCTTCAGTGTTATCACTCTCATTCCTGATATTGATATATAGTGTTTTCTCTTTTTGCCCTGGTCTGTATTGCTAAAGATTGGGCTTTTTTATTGTTATTCTAATAGAACTAAATTATATTAACTTTTGATATTGTTTTTCTGTCTTTTGTGTTACTTGTTATTGCTCTTATCTTTATTATTTTCTTTCTTCTGCTAACTTTAGGTTCAATTTGTTCTCCTAATACAGATTTATTTTCTTTATTTTTTTTATTATGGTTGAGTGAAAATAGACAATCCCATATAAATTCCCGCCAATGAGCGGCTCCCCACTGCTCTCCCTGCCCGGTGACAGTACACTCCTCCTCTCTGTTGTATATGTGTCATATCCTCCTAATAATCTCCTGTGTCTTTCTCTTCACCCTCTCCCCCACCCAGTAAGAGGTCAGCTGGATGATTTCCTATAGATGAATAGAACCATAAAGTGTACACATGACATGGTTGCTCTGTGTCACCAAGTCCAACCCATTTCTGTTCAACGAATTGAACTCCATTGTGATTTATGGACAGGGGCAGCATCAGGACCAGGGTCCACGCCACTGGGGGAACTCTGAGGCCCCTGGACCATCAACTGTGGTCTTTTAGTGGAGATCTTAGGGTGCACCCCTTTTTACTTTCATGTTGCCAATGAGACTCAAGTTTGTGAGCCCACACACAGCTATCACTGGTAGTGGCCTGGCACCATCTGGTTCTTCCAGCCACATGTCAGTGTAGACACCTGCTCACAATACGGGTTTCTTAAGGCAGGATCTGAGGCACTGATTTAATATCTTTACTCTTGTCTAATGTTGTTAGTGTTATACATTTCTTGCTAAATACTACTTCAGCAATATGTCATAAATTTTCATATGTTTTTTTTTCATTTTCCTACTATTCAACATAATTTTTTTTTTCTGTTTTAGCTCTTATGTTATTTAAAAGGCTGTGATTAAGTTTCTAAACATCTGGAAAATTTTAAAATAGATTTATAATTTCATAGTGGTTAGAGAACGTATTTTGTGTAGCTTAAATACTTTTAAATTTATTGAGGCTTTGTTTATGACCTGATTGTCATCTATCATGGTATATGTTTTCTGTATACTTAAAAGAAAAGAATGTATTCTTCTATTGTTGGGGGCGCATCTGTCAATTAGGTTGAGCTGTTTGATACTGCTTAAATTTTCTATACCTTATTAGATTTTTGTCTACTTCATCAAATGGTGAGGAAGAGATCTTAAAAATCTCTGACTATAGATTTGTCTACTTTTCTTTAATTTCTATTAGACTTTGCTTTATGTATTTTATAACTCTGTTATTAGGTACATAAATGTTTAGGTTTGTTATGGCTCCTTGATGAGGTGATCCTTTTATCATTACAAAATGACCTTTATCATTGACAACATTCTTTGCCTTTAAATTTATTTTCTGATATTAATATAACCACCCTATCTTTCCTTTGATTACTGTCAGGACGATATATCTTTTTCTATTCTTTTATTTCTTATTTATGTTTGTAAGATGTTTCACAAAAGCAGTATTTGGATCTTGCTTTCTTATCTGACAATACCTGATACATAATTAAGGGAATTTATATCATTTAATATACTCTTATAAAAACACACTGCCATCAAGTCAATTCCCACTCATAGCAACCCTGTAGGTCAGGGTAGAACTGCCCCATAGAGTTTCCAAAGAGCACCTGGAGGATTTGAAATGCTGACCTTTTTGTTAGCAGGCATAGCACTTTACTACACCACCAGGGTTTCCAATTTACTCTTATAGTTGTGGTTATATTTAGATAAGTTACCTTGTTATTGTTTTCTATGTTCCTGTCTATTATTGGTTCCTTTTTGTCCCCATCTCTTTTCTACCTCCTTTGGATTGAGTATTTGTATAATTCTACCATATTGGCTTAATTGGCTTAATCATAGTTATTTGTTTTGCTATTTTAGAAGCTTTTTTGGGTTTTATAATATGCACCTTTATCAGTCTAGCTTCATGTGATATTATTCCATTTTTTCATACTGCATATGAACCTTATATTTCCATTTATCATCTTCTAACCTTCTTGTTACTGTTGTCATAGTTTTTTTTACATATGCTTAAATCCCAGATCACCTTTCTACTTAATTTTTTTATTGTGATTAAGTGAAAGTTTGCAATCCAAGTCAATTTTCCATTCCTGCCTTTTTGTAACTCTATCTGCTCTCCTCACCATGTGATAGCACACTTTTTTTTTCACTATTTGCTTCCAGTATCCACTCAACCAACACCTGTCCCCTCCTCTTTACCCTCTCCTCTCCTCTCTAGAGAGAAACCAGTAGGCCATACCCCAAAACCAACCATACCCACTGATGTCGTCTCTCTTCCAATTCACAGAGACCATACAGGACAGAGTAGAATTATGCCATAGAATTTCCAAGGAGATCCTGGTGGATTCAAAGTGCTGACCTTCTGGTTAGCAGCTGCAGCACTTATCTACTATGCCACCAGGTTTCCATACAACCTTACTATTTTAGAATAATCAATCACTTTTCCTTTTTTGAAAACAGATTTGATTGCAGCCATGCATTTTTTTTTCTCTTCTTTTCCCAGCATATGTATAGCTGAGGTCATTTAAAGGCAAGATATAAAAAACTACAGCTGAAGTCATAGTACAGTACATTTTTTATATCAACATAAAACATACTTAATTTTTTCTTAAATTATCTGTTCAAGAAAAAGTTTCATCTGGTAAATAGCATGTGTATTCATTGCCCCCAAATATAAACAGCTGCTTATCCTAAAATATTTCTATGTAGAATGGTCAACCAAAAGGTTGACGGTTCAAATCTGTCAGGCGCTCCTTGAATACTCTAGGGGGTAGTTCTACTCTTGCCTCTAGGGCTTCCATGAGTCAGATCCTACTCGTGGCCACTGGGCTTTATAGAATGGTCAACTCAAGACCCTCTCTGTTATAATCTACTGATGTCACTGTGCTCTTAATTTGTAAATAGGCTATTCTACATATGAAGTATAAAGGCATGCATAGTATACCCTCCTAAACCAAATCCATTGCTGTCAAGTTGTTTCTGACACATAGTGACACTGCAGGACTGAGTAGAACTGCACTGTAGGGTTTCCAGGGCTATACCACTTTATGGAAATAGACTGCCACATCTTTCTCTTGCGGAGAAGCCGGTAGGTTTGACCCACTGGCCTTTCAGTTAGCAGCTGAATACTTAACCAATGTGCCACCATACAAGGGCTCCCCTGATGCTGTATGTACGAAGCCAACATGTGTACAGTTACACATTGCTGACATCCATGATATGTTCTGTGAAATAGAATGCTATGTGATTCTAATATTGTGTGAAAAAAGCTGTATGGCATAACTTTCATTTCACTTTCAAATCAAGACTTTTTCTCTGCCTCTTGCTAATTCTGTTACTGGCACTGGTTTTGCTGCATTGGAGAGCTGTGATGGATTTCACAGTAATGTTTTTGAAAGAAAATTAAACAGCAAGGTATAATACTACAATACTCAAGAGACAAATAACACACAAGATTAGACACTGTTGCCTTCAAGCAAAGGATGCACTATTTTATAGTATTTTTTTGCAATAAGTAGGGAAAATTCACACTAAAATAACAATAGAAAGTACAGTACAGTACCTATATAAGCCAGTAAGTAATATGCATGTTTATTATGACTATCAAAACGTGTATATTATAGATTATATGTACTATACTGTTGTATGAAAATCCTGATGGGTATTGGGTTAGGTGCTACTTCTGCTAACCAAAAGGTTAGCAGTTCAAATATGCCAGGCTCTCCTTGCAAACTTTATGGGGCAGTTCTACCCTGACCTTATAGGGTCACCATGAGTTGGACTCGGCCCAATAGCAGTGGGCTTTTTTAATATCATTGTAGGCTTGATAGTACAATCACTTTGTTTACAACACATGAGACACATGTGTTCCATGTAGGAGCTTGTTGTGTTTGCTACGTTTGGTTACATCAACTTGTCCCGTTTCCCAATCAAGATTTCTGAACTCTGTTAAAACCTCTTACAACCGCAAATGCATAACTGATTGGTTGTTGGCCAAATGGCTGATACATGGCACATGACTATATACATAAAGTGGATGAAAAGAAAGAAAATGTGTCCTTCACTAATAAAACTATGCAACCCTTAGTGTAATTGGTAAGACCATGTACAATGTCTGAAGAGTTTCAATTTTGGCAGATACTATTCATGAAAATATCTAAGCTATGAGAGTACTGAATTTTCATTTCAATAGTTTAGAAAATTTTAACAGTAAACAGTTTTTTAATATGGCACAGTCTTCTTAATATGCTGAAAAAAAGGACTTTTGAAGGTTGTTGTAAAAAATTCTTCATTTTTCAAGGTTAGCAATAGCCTCTTTATTATTTATTACTAAACATTTATTATTAAGTTATTCATTACTAAGCAATAACAAAAAAGAGGCTATTACTAACCTGCCATGGTATTTTCAGTCTCATTGTATGTGTGCAAAAGCTGGGCAATGAATAAGGAAGACAAAAGAAGAATTGACACCTTGGAATTATGATGTTGGAGAAGAATACTGAAACGTACCATGGACTGCCAAAAAAACAAACAGATCTGTTCTGGAAGAAGTACGTCCAGAGTACTCCTTGGAAGCAAAGATGGCAAAACTGCATGTTCTGTGCTTTTGACATGTCAGGAGGAACGAGATCCTGGAGAAGGAAATCATGCTCAGTAGAGTGGATGGTTCAGCGAAAAAGATGAAGACCCTCAACGAGATGGATTGACACAGTAGCTGCAATGATGGACTTTATAAAGCATAAAGAAGATCGTGGACATGGAGCAAGGCCAGGTGGGCAGTAGTTCATTTTGTTGTGTCTAGGTAGCTATGAGTTGAAACTGACTCTGTGGCTCCTAAACAACAATAATAAAATGAA
Source organism: Heterohyrax brucei (assembly GCA_028571685.1). Taxonomy (NCBI): domain Eukaryota; kingdom Metazoa; phylum Chordata; class Mammalia; order Hyracoidea; family Procaviidae; genus Heterohyrax; species Heterohyrax brucei. Next base: position 111,566,797 of record CM053143.1, on the reverse strand, counting down.
GAATTTTTCTAATAACCCTCAAAAGTCCTTTTTCCTACATATAAATAGGAACATAACATATTCATCAAATGCTTATTGTTAACATTTAGTAAACTATTACATGAAAATTCATCATGCTCACAGCTTGGGTATTTTCCTGGAAAGTATCTGCCACAATTGAAATTCTTTAGATCTTTTGGAAATGCTGGTGTTAAGAGCTTGGGTGCTAACCAAAAAGCTGCCAATCTGAATCCACTAGATGCTCCTTGGAAAAGCCAATGAAGTGGTTCTACCATGTCATATGGGTCCCCATGAGTTGGAATGGACTTAAAAGCAGACAGAATAGCCTCTCAATCAGGTGTTAGAATAACAAAAAAAAATTAAGCAAACAAAAAACAAATCCTGGTCCATAAGTGTTATGTGTGATAAAAGATTCTGCATGAGGAATCTGAATTCTTTCTACATCTTAGAAGGGATAGGGCAGGACGTTATGGGAATGACAGGAGTCAGCCCCCAAAATGGTGGCCAAAATTAACTACCGATGTTTAAAAAGACATGTATATTTTGATTGCATTTTCTGCTGCGTTTTCTTTATTTCAAATAACAGATCTACTTAAAAGATTCTCATAAGTCATTCAGCAAGTGGTTTATAAACAAAATCATCGTCTGTGATAATATTATCACATGAAAAGACAGAGTTCCCAGCTTCTCTCCTTAGGCTAAAAAACTTACATGCTAGGAATCCCTGAGTCGATGTTTTATGGGATGCCTGAAATGTATCTTGCTCCAATTAACATTATCATGCTACTCACTATAAAAATGCCCAGTGGCAGACTAGAAAAGATATTAGGGCCACTACTGTCAGGAGGCTGCATTGTAACCCAGCCCACTGACTTCACGACAGCTCTCTTCCATGTAGCATAACGAATTTCACTTTCTGTGGCCTTGATTTGTGGTTCAAACCTTTCTGCCATGACAGCTGACAAATTGTCAGGTTCTAGACTCCAGACTTCCACTCCTTCTGCAGCTCCTGCTGCCATGGCAACTCCCAGTGCAGTGGTTTCAGTAATACTGGGTTTTACTACTGGGATATGCAGAATGTCTGCTTGCAGTTGCATAAGAATTTTGTTGTTAGTCATTCTTCCATCGACCTGCAAATGAGTGAATGGAATTCCGCAGTCACGGTTCATGGCATCCAAAATCTCTCGGGTCTGGAAACCAACAGCTTCTAATGCAGCAAAAGCAATGTGACATTTATTGGTGAACTGAGTGAGACCACAGATGACCCCTCTGGCACTGGGCTCCCAGTAAGGTGCATATAACCCTGAAAACGCTGGGATGAAGTAGCAGCCATAAGAAGTACCTGCTTCTGTAGCGAGTTTTTCTATTTCTTCTGGGGTTTCTAGAATTCCAAGATTGTCTTGTAGCCAGCGAACAGCAGCACCGGCTATAGCAACAGAACCTTCCAGCGCATAAATTGCTGGCTTGTCTCTGCCTAGTTTATAAGCCACTGTGGTTAGAAGGCCATGTTCAGAAAATATACACTTGCGACCTGTATTACATAATAAGAAACAGCCTGTTCCATACGTGTTTTTGGCTTGTCCTTCTTGGAAGCACATTTGTCCTACTAACGCAGCTGATTGGTCTCCCAAACACCCAGATATCGGCACACCTTCCAGGGATCCAGTTTTCATTTGGCCATAGATCTCAGAAGAACTACATACTTTTGGAAGAATATCTATTGGAACTTCAAAAAAGTCACAGAGCTCCTTATCCCATTCCAAAGAATGAATATTGAAAAGCATGGTCCTACTTGCATTTGTCACATCTGTACAATGGACACCTCCATTAACTCCTCCTGTTAAACTCCAGATCAGCCACGAATCAATTGTACCAAAAAGAGCTCTACCTTCTTCAACAGCTTTCTGAACTTGCTGCACGTTGTCAAGAATCCAACGAAATTTCACGGCACTGAAGTAAGTGCTAAGAGGAAGGCCAGTCTTGGACTTGACAAAGTTATTATTTCCCGGTATTTTTTTGCTGAGATCCTCGACGGTAGCCTGGGTTCTTAGATCAAGCCATACCACAGCATTGTACAGAGGCTCTCCACTCAACTTGTCCCAGACTATAGCGGTTTCCCTCTGATTGCTGACACCAATAGCTTTTATGTTGGATATATCAATATGAAGCTCGTCAAGCTTCTCACACGCCCTCTCTATACACTCGTATACAGATTGCAGGATTTCCTTGGGGTCTTGTTCCACCCATCCTTCTTTTGGGAACTCCTGTGTTAAGTCGACTTGATAACGAATAACCAGTTCCGCTGTTTTGGAATTGAAAACAAGAAAGCGACTGGATTGGGTGCCTTGGACCACTGCCCCTACCAACGGCCCCTCAACCGCTTTCTTCGGGGCTGCCATGGAAAAACGATGTGCTCAGCAGTGCTTGGGCGGTTTCCCGGGTGACAGCGGCGTCGCGAGGGGGGAGGGCAAAAGCCAGCAGCGTCAGGTGTCGGCAGCGTGAGCCACAGCTGCTGTCCCCGTGGTCTCAGTGCTGGCCAACGTGGCGGTGTAGGGGGCTCGAGGCAACCTTTGCCACACAGCTGCCTGAACCTTCTTATGCAGTCGATGAGGCCCAGCCCTCATCTCAACCACTCAATTATTTCAGAAAACTCAGATTAAAAATAATAAAAATCCTGTATTAAGCCGTGTATTTAATCTGTTTCCGGTACTGTTCACCGCTTTGTGTGGAGCCATATTTCTATCTGACATAATTTTCTTTCTGCTTGTAAAATTTAACTTCTTATAACACAGATCTGCAGAAGATGCATTCTTCCAGCTTTTGTCTGAAAAGTTAAGTCACCTTAATATTTAAGAATGTTTAGATACACGCTTCTAACTGACAGTTATTATAATTATTATTTTTTAATTTCCGTACTTTTCCTCTGCTGTTCCACTGTGTTGTTGCATTGTGTCTGGTGCAAACTTTGCTGTCAGATTTTTAACTGTCTTTATTCCCCCTCTGGGTGCCTTTAAGGTTTTTCTTGTAATCAGCGGTTTTGGTTAGCTGTATCGCATCAATTTGATCTACGTATCTGCGGCTTCATCGGTTTCATCGAATTTGGAAAACTTGATGTCGTTATTTTCTCAAATACGTTTCATGTTTTTCTGTCTTTCTTTTCTCCTGTCTCATCTCCCTAAGGAATTCCAATTACACATATATGAGGTTTTTTGAGGTTGTCTCTCAGCTCAGTGTGCTCTGTTTATTATTTTAATCATCTTTTCTTTCTGTGGAAACCCTGGTTCATAATGGTTAACAGCTATACCAGCTAATTACTAAGTTAGCAGTTCAAGGCCACCAGGCGCTCCTTGGAAATACTACTCTGTTCTGTAGGGTTGCTATGAGTTGGAATTGACTTGATGGCTGTGGGTTTGGCTTGGCTTTTTCTGTTTTCAGTGTTTTTGTTTTTTTTTTTATTTTATTTTCAGTTCTGTCCGTTGCATTCTGGATAGTTTCTATTGCTGTAATTTCAAGTTCACTAATCTTTTTTTTCTTCAATGTCTAATATGCTGTTAATTTCTACTGGTGTAATTCTATCTCATGTGTTGTAGTTTGCATCTCTAGAAGTCCATTTTGAGTTTTGAAAATATCTATTAAAGTTTTTTGAATATTATGGATGCAGTTAGAATTAGTGTTTTAATTTTATTTTCTCCTAATTCTAAGATCTGTCTCAGTTCTGATTCACTCTTGGCTGATTTATCTCCTCATTATAGATTCTATTTCCCTACTTCTTTGCAAGTCTGATCTAATGCCAGATTTCCTGAAATTTGCATGGTTGGGTGCTGGATATTTTGTCTTCCTACAAGTCTTCTTGAGTTTTGTTCTGGATTACAATTACATTACTTGGAAGGAGTTGGATTTTTTTTTTTTTAGATTTATTTGATGGAACCAGGGCAATGATCAGTCTAAGATGAATTTTTCCTCTTTACTGCCAGGAGACCTTTTCATATAATCTACCCCAGGCCCCAAGAAGATGAAGTTTTCTAGTCTGGCTGTTGGAAACAGTCACTGTTTCCAGTCTGGGTGGGCAAGGGATATTGTTACTCTAATCTTTTTATATAGATGTTTCTGTATACAGCCTTGGGTAGTGTCCTTACACGTAAGCACAGATCCCTACTCTGCTGAGTTCTCAGGGGGCCCCTCTGAAGACCTTTGGAGTTCTCTTTGCAGGCCTCTCTTTTCTGGTAGTACATGTGTCTTATACACTGTGGCCGTCTTGGTCTCTCTATTGCTTATCTCCATCTCACCCACAGGGTTTCTCCTGGGTCTACATGGATTCTGCCTCTCTGTTCTGTGCTCTCCAAACTCTCCCAGTGCAGTAATCAAGGACAACTGTATTACTCAGGTTACTTATTTCGTATCTGTTAGGGATCTCTCTTCTTCTTTGCCTGGCCTCTAGCATCTTGTACTCTTTAATTTCAGATACTTTGTCCACTGTTTTTGTTGTTTCAGATGGAAGGATAAATGCAATCTGTGTTTCTCCACCTTGGGTGGATGTCTACTGAATAAAAACTTAAATTTTCAGATTAATTGTAAATATGGTAGATAAAGATTTATTTACTCGTTTTAAAATTTGTGTTGAATATGACTGAATGAATGTCAATTTTCTTCATTGGGTTACGGATTCCTCTTCTGAGTTAGCTCAAAGACCAAGCCCATTTACACTTTCTTCTTATCATTAAGTGCTGTCATGTCACTTTTGGCTCATAGTGCCACTATGCACAACAGAATAAAATAGTTCCTGGTCTTGTGCAATGCCTACAATCACTACACTTGAGCCCTTTGTTGAAGACACTATGTCAACCTGCCTTACTGAGAGTCTTTCTTTTTTTCACTGATCCTCTACTTTGCCAAGCATGGCGTCCTTCAGTGATTGATCCTTCCACACAACGTGTTCAGAATATGTGAGATACAGTTTCCCCATCTTTGCTTCTAAGGAGCACCCAGTGTACTTCTTCCAAGATAGATCTGTTTGTTCTTTTGACAGTTCGTGGTGTATTTGGCATACTTCCCCAACACCGCAACTTAAAGGTGTCAATTCTTCTGTCTTCCTTATTCATTGTCCAGTTCTTGCATGTATATGAAGTAACTGAAAACACCATGGCTTAAGTCATGCACACTTAAGTCTTCAAAGTGACCTCTTTGCTTTTCAACACGTTAAAGAAGTCTTTTGCAACACATTTGACTGCTGCTTCCATGGGCACTGATGGTGGATTCAAGCAAATAAAATCCTTGACAAACTCAGTTCTTTCTCCATTTATTATGATACTGCTTACTGGTCCTTTTTGAGGATTTTCATTTTCTTGATGTTGAGGTACAATCCATACTGAAGGCTGTGGTCTTTCATTTTCATCAGTAAGTGTTTCAACTCTTCGCTTTCATTGGGAAAGGTTGTATCTTCTGCATAACACAAGTTGTCAATGAGTCTTCCTTCAATCCTCATGCTGTTCTTGTCCAGCTCCTCATATTATTTGCTCAGCATACAGACTGAATATGCATGGCAAAAAACACAACCTTGACTCACGTTTTTCCTGACTTTAAACCATGCAGTGTATCCTTGTTCTTTTCAGACTACAGTTTCTTTATCTTTATACAGATTACTTATGAGCACAATTAAGTGTTCTGGAATTCTCATTCTTTATAATGTTATCTATAATTGCTACACTCCACACAATCAAATGCTTTTGCATACCAATAAAAATTTTAGTGAGGTCCGTTTATACTTTCTGTCTTCTATAGGGCAAGGCAGAGTACATGAATTATATTTTCCATTTAGGTAAATTCTTGAGAGAAAATTATGAAGCCAGAAAAGAGTAACATTCAAGCTTAATTTGAACAGTAAAGAATATAAACCAGAAGATGACACAAAAATTTTATGGCTGTACTTTTGTTCAACATTTAAAATTTTATCAGTGCTTTTCTGAAACAACAATTTAAAAGCAGCAGTTACCAGTGTGCCAACTGACCTTACTATGGCTGAATCTGCATAGAAAATATTGCTTTTAAATTAATTTTTTCTGTGCAAGTACTTGGCAGTAGTGAACATATGTATAAATTAATCTACGTGCTAAAAAGATTTGACTGGATGTTTCTTCTCTATGTCTTCCCACTCCCACCAGTATATACAAACAAATATTTCCAATCCCATTGATTTTTTTTTTCATTATGACTGAGTGAAAAGGTACATTCCTGTATAAATTTACATGCCCACCTATATGCAGCTTCCACTGTGCTCCCTGCCCGGTGACAGCACACTATTCTTCTGTGCTCCATGCATATCTCATCCTCCCAACAGTCTCCTTTCCTCTCCTTTCCACCCATTCCCCTTACTCCAGCCAGAGGTCAGCAGGATGATATCATGTAGATGAACAGAACCATAAAGTGCATCCAATGTATGATCACTCTGCATTGCCAAGTCCATATTAGTTTTTGAGGCTGGGACTACTTAAACATTTTGCCTTTAATGTAAAAATATTGCTTATCGAGTCATTAATTCTGTTTATAAAGAACTGATTTACATATTAGTTTTACTGATAATAAATTGCAGCCACTAAGAAGTCTGATATTAAAGTCTCAATTTAGATTAGAACAAAACTTTAATCCAATTGATTTAGCTTTCTAAGAATAATCACAACCTATTGATGAATTTAACCAAGGCTAATAGTATTTTATTTTTATTTTTAAACCAAAGACCTTGCATTAACTCTTCTTTTTTGAAATATTTCAACAAAACATTCTTGAGTTATCAGTCTAAAATAGCTTCCCTATATTCTGCTTTAAGTACTTTTGAAATAATTGACATTCCATATTTGCAAACATACTTCACTTTACAGGGACACTGCTATTAAATTTTTACTTTATTCTGTACAAACATATGTACTTTAATGGTGGACTTTTTTTAGAATAATAAGAAACAATTATAATATTTTCTTCAAAACATTTTTTGTTGTTGTTGCAGAATTCCCTTTGTATTATTTGCCTTTCAGGCCCCTCTTCTAGAGTGTCTTTGAACTGTGGTGTTGGAGAAGAATGTTTAATGTATCATGGACCACCAAAAGAAGAAACAGATCTGTTCTGGAAGAGGTACAACCGGAGTGCTCCTTGGAAGCAAAGATGGCAAGACTGCATCTTACATACTTTGGACATGTTGTCAGGAAGGATCAGTCCCTGGAGAAGGACATCACCATTAGTAGAGTGGAGGATCAGCAAAAAAGAGGAAGAGCCTTGACAAAATGGATTGAATAGTGGCTACAACAGGTGGAAGCATAAAAACAATTGTGGACATGACATAAGACCAGGCAGTGTTTCATTCTATTGTGCAGAGGGTTGTTAGGAGTCAAAACGGACTCAGCAGCACCTAGCAACAACAACACTGTACACAGTCCTCACTTTATTAGGTGATTGTCATAAATGCAGGAAAATTTTAGCTTTCTGGATGGGATATTGATTATATAATAATATAGGTAGATAAATCAGTAGAGGGATGCATAGATTGGAAGATATGTGATAGAAACTAGTATAATGCAATGTTTACTACAGTCTGTACAGTAGACACAATGATGCCAAAATTCTTACAACCATCCTTATGTTTGTAAGTTTTCATAACAAAATGCTGGAAAAATAAAAAAGAAAGAAAGAGCTAGTCAAACTACAAAGCAATAAATAGAGATCTATTTTATACAAGTTCCTCTGTTAGAGGAGAAGCCCTGGTGATGTGGTGGTAAAAACTATGGCTCCTAACCAAAAGGTGAGCAGTTTGAATCTACCAGGCACTTTTGGGGAATGCTGTGTGGCAGTTCTACTCTGTTTAAGAAGGTCACTATGAGTCAAAATCCACTGGATGGCAATGGGTTTACTTTGATAATTTGTCTCCCCTTTATTTGGAAGGATAGTTACAAAGAAATTAAAAAATCACTTTCAAGTTTATGTCCACTGAAAGGTATTATGCTAGAATAATCTAGTTATAGTTGTACATTTACATAATTTTTATTAAGATATTTTCACTTTCATTGTAGGCGTTTTCTTCTACCTTTTGCAAATTTTATATAATCTTTGGAATCCAGTTGGATATTTAACTTCTTGGCTTTTAACAAAAAAAAGCAAGCATACAGAAATGCTACTCTTTTTCATCTTTAAAGAGTGAGAATCAGTTTTGAAAGTTTAGATTTCAGAAGGGTGGACTTACTTTAATCTTGAATTTGAGAATGCGTGACCTGGTGATAAGGGCATTTAGCTATATGGTTGGTAGGTAGGAAACTGGACTGTTTTAGACTGTGTCATAACCAATGCATCATCACAGTTGGTAATCTTTGAAACACTGACGCATTTTCCTACATGCTGTTCCTGAATGTGCTGGACCAGCTGTTGAGAGTCATGCCATCCAATCACCTGGAAGACGTCTTCTTGGACCACAAATCACCTAACATGCTATCCCTCTTTGTTCTACTGAAGAATAGAAAAATTAAAGCAAGCAACTGTGGTTTGTTGCTCATGTTTTCTGTGTTAGGCATGGGCGGTGGTAGTCACTGTGTCTACACGAGAAGCCCTTGGCGTCCTAGGTAAGCACTTAGGACAGACAAGCCAATGAGGTTCATATTCATGGATCTGAAAGTGATTTTATGAACGTTTGAATCTTGAGAGTTTTGATTGTATACGTGTGTGTGTTCTTTGTCATTTTCCCCCTGAAAATTGCCCTGACACTGATCTCAGTGTTAATGTATTCCTGCTTACATTTGACTTTCGAATATGTTACAGCTAATTATCATTACACAGGATGGAAGATCAGAGCCCTGAGTGAGGTGCCTGGGTCTAGGAACAAAGGGATGGCAATTCAGCATCTTGGCTCTAGGCCGAACAATTGTAATGGAACATCTTGAAACTGGTGGGATCTTTACGTTTATTTATTTTTTCTTTTCTCTCCTCACTTTTTGAATGGGGATGGGAGAAGGGGGTTAAGGGTTTGAAGGGGTTGAAATTTCCCCTTGAACATGGTGTCAATATGTTGGCGGGTCTCCTTTTATTAAGATGCCATCCAACTGATAACAAGTCCTGCTGTGTTTTACCAACATAAAAAATTAGACCAGAGACCGAGGAGCGGCAGGTGGCTTTTGGCACCAAGAAATAATCACACTTGATGTGGAAAGTAAAGTAAAAGGAGCCATCTGTTCACTGCAGGAGGACGTGAAAAATCACATTAACATATTGTCACTAACATCATGAAATACACAGTTAATAATAAATTTAGTTATCATGGCAAGTCGCGTTGGATACTTACTCTGAAAATGCAGAACGTGAAAGATGCTCTTTCTTGCCCACTCCCATCTTTTCTTTGGAGAGAGAGAAAAAATGCAGACATTAAACCACTCCTTGCTGTGTGTGTCTGTGTGTGTGTCTGTGTGTGTGTGATGGGCATGAGGGAAGGCTTGTGCTTCATTTGAAAGCCTGGCTATGGTTTACTGTTGCTGACTAAGCGAACAAAGCAGCCTCTTGAGCAGATGAAATAAATGAATTCTTTGATTTTGTCTACTTATTATCTACCATATTACTTCACAGCTTCTATTGTGAATGGAGAAAGAGAGACAAACGATGAAAAAGATTTTAACAAAGTCTCTTGCACAAGACCCAAAATGTGCCGACTCTTTCACAAAAGGGATGAGGGCAGTGGAGCTCTACCCCAGAGGAAAATCAGTGCCTGTGGAATTTCCCCAGAATATCTCAGGGGCAACTGAATGTTACTATGAAATATTAGTCGATTTTGTGTGAGGCGCTTGCACATACTTTATCAGAGATAAGACTTGTAAACGAATGTGATGGTAGAGTTTTGTAGCACATTTGTGTGTGTGCACATTGTTTGCACATGTCAACAAAATAAAGAGGTTGAAGGTCAAATTGAACTTGGAAAAACTGGATTTTTTGTCGCTGAGTCATTATTAGAACTACATTTATGCACATTCTGTTGTTAAGAGTGTGCTGTTTAGTTTCTTATCATCATTGCCAACTTATAAATCCAACCCACATTGCCATTATTAATATCAAAATCTCACTACTCTACAAAATTATAGTTGCCACATAATAGAATCTGAATTAATAACTTAACCAAAAGCAACAGCCCACTGCCATCAAGTCGATGCTGACACAGACTGATCCTGTGGGGCAGAGTAGAGCTGCCCTATAGTGTTTGCAGCGAGCACCTGGCAGATTCGAACTGCTTACCTTTGGTTAACAGATACAACACTTAACCACTATGCCACCAAGACTTCCATAACTTGGCCAGTAATTAATTATTCCCCATTTATGGTCTTTAGTCTATGTTCAGTCTTTACCACTTGTGCTAGAGAGCAGCATACATAGAGAACATATAAAATATCAAAAAGTGTTATGAAAAGAACATTAAATAAGAATCAGGATTTCAGTTCCTGTTCTGACTCTTGGTAGCTTTATGATTGTTAGCAAATTATATACTATGTCCATGGCCCTTCTCTTAGGAATAAAAGTCGGGTAGTCTCTAAAGAAACTTTCCACCTCTGAAATTCCCTTTTTTTAAAAAAAAGATCTCTTTCATTTGTCTGAGGATATTTGATTTTTAAATTAATTTGGGGAAAAAGATGGTACTTAAGAAACAGTCATTTTGATAGTGTTTACTCAGAAAACCTGATTGATCTGAAAGGTAATAAGATGAATTAGGGTTGCCAACTTCTATTCAGGCAAGGTAACTAGGTAGGAAGATAGACTGACAGACATACAGATATTGATATAATCAAACATTGGTGATGCATTTGTAGAATCCTCACCAACTATGAAGGAGACCTGCGATGAATTCCTGGCCAACGCACCTCATGCACTGGCCAGAAGTAGAAGCTTGTGTGTGAGTGTGATGCTGGACAAGTTTCAGTAGTTGCCAGACTAAGATGGACCAGGAAGAAATCTACTTCTGAAAACCAATCAGTGAAATCCCTATGGATCACACTTATCTGATCCTCCATCGATCAAGGGTATAGTGCAGGACTCTGGACCTTTTCATTCTGGGGTCACCATGTGTTGGAGGTCCAGTCAGCAGTATCTAACAATAAGCCGAATAGCCACTGTCATTGAGTTGATTCTGACTCACAGCGACTCAGTAGCAAATGACATGTATATATATATACATGTATACACATTATTTTTGCTTTATATATATAGAATGAAACACATTTGCCAAGAAATGACTTATAATTTGAAATTACACAGTGTTTGCTGTCCTTCCAAATTATTTATTTATTTATTTTTTATTTAATATGGCTGAGTTAAAATGTACATTCCTGTATAAATTTACATGCCCACCTATATGCAGCTTTCTTACATGGATAAAGTTGCATACATTGCACAGAGGTATAAATGCTTTACTGTTGCCCCTTTAGCATTTGAATATGAACATACTGGAAACTGTCTATTGACAATAAACAATTCCAGTACTGAGATGTATTTATTTCTTTACTGTTTTATACACAAAAATATAACAAAAAGCAGCCATCAGGAGTGAAAGTGTCCCTGATAATCATCTAAAAAGGTAGATTCCAATTAGGAAGGCATCATACTGAACAACGCTGAAGCACACCCTGTAGGAAGTTGCAAATGTTTGCACTTAGGTCTGGAATATGTTACCACAAATGCATAAAAATTACCTCAGACCCTTAGAGGCAGCTGTACAAACTGACAAGCATTTTTAGAACTGACAGCCCCCCTTGCCCAGTAGGTATTCCATTCCCAGCATGCTGGGTTTCTTTGCAGTTGCTGAAAACTGAGGCAGATGGGCACTCCAGTCAGCCTGAGGGGACAGGAGAAACGCACTTCAGAGCACCAGGTGCCCTGAGATGCCTTCTTTTCATCAGATGGGCTAATAGACCCACGGAGACCTGGAGTTCAGTGATATCCTAGAGAGTCTTGCAGGTGGTCATCATTGAAGTGACTAGTAGACTTCCTGCTGACCCCTGGTTTCACAGGGAGTCACTCTGTGTGTGACAGCCAGGCTTTCACATGAAATAGCATATTAGAGAAACTCTGGTGATTTTGCACTATGGAAAACAGTCAGAGGCTGATGCTGACGAACTGTACTGTTTTTTCTTTTCTCTTTATGGTTGGCTATTTCAGCATAAAACCAAAACCAAAGCCACTGCCATCCGTTGATTCTGACTTACAGCAGCCCTATAGGACAGAGTAGATCAGTTCTGTAGAGTTTCCAAGGAGTGCCTGGCAGATTCGAACTGCTGAACTTTTGGTTAGCAGACGTAGCACTTAACTAGTATGCCAGTAGCTTCAATAGTTCCATCAATACCTTTTGGTCTTCTTCCTCTGAACTTCTGAGGTGTACACAATACAGTTCTTTTTAAACAGCTAATGTTTCTCCCCCTCTGATTAGAGTGTAAGTTGATTGAGGGGAGAAGATCGATTTTATACAATTTATAGCCTTGCACATAAGAATCATAGCGTGTATTTTTCTTTGCTCCTCCTTCATTTCTTACTTCATCCTTGAAGAAATATTGATTGATTATCAGCTATTTAATAGCTGCTAGGTTCCTTAGTGGAAACCCTGATGGTGTAGCAATTATGTGCTATGATTGCCAACTGGAAGGTCAGCAGTTCAAGTCCACCAGGCGCTCTTGGAAACTCTATGGGGGCAGTTCTACTCTGTTTGTGGGGTTGCTATGAGTCACGATCAACTTGATGGCAGTGGGTTTTGGTTATGTTCCCTAGTGGAAACCCTGGTTGCATAGTGGTTAATTGTTAAGGTTGATAACCAAAAGTTTGGCAGTTAAAATCCGTGAGACACCCCTTGAAAACTCTAGGGGCAGTTCTATTCTGTCCTGTAGAGTTGCCATAGTCAGAATTGACTTGATGGCAATGAGTTTTGGTTTTAGGCATCCTAGGGGAAAACCTGGTGGCATAGTGCTTAAGTGCTACAGCTGCTAAGCAAAGATTGGCAGTTCAGGTCTTCCAGGTACTTGTTGGAAATCCTATGGAGTAGTTCTATTCTATCCTTTGGGGTCACTATGAGTAGAAATTGACTTGACGGCAATCTGTTTGGTTTGGTCTGGTGGTTGGTATCTGTGATACTGGTGTAAACTAGACAGCCATAATCGCTGCCCTGGACACCGGGGTAAGTCAAACAATAAGTAAACAAAGATGAACTGAGAGCACATTTCCATACAGATAGAAGACAACAAACGGATAAGATTTGGTGTAACTGGAGGGTGACTATGACTCAGAACTGAGTCAGGAGCAGTGGGGTTTTTGGTTTTAGAGGGTGACTACTTTCTTTTATTTTTCATGTCTCTCTTTTATAGTAATGATCCTTTCTTCCAAGTTTGTTTTATAGCCATACATTAAGAACTATGAAACAACACTAACCATCATTAACTTTTCTTTCCTTCCCACCACCCCTCTCCTATGTGTGTTTAAGCAGATTATCCACATCTATATATGTATACCTATATAGATAGAGAAATATAGTTATGATTAAATCAGAATACAGAAAATATGCTCTAGAAAAACTGGAAAGTTAGATACATCTTTAGATACTCAATGACACTCTTATCATTCACATCACCAAAGTGTATAGTTTTTACAACACAGGGAAAACAAACCAGAGATGTTGTGTCACTTCTAACACATGACAATCCCAAGTGTTTCAGAGTAGAACTGGGCTCCATTGCCTTTTCAATAGCTGTGATCTTTAGGGAGGAGATCACCAGGACTTTCTTCTGAGATTCCTTTGGGTCACTTCAAACTGCCAACATTTCAGTTGGTAGATGACTGCTTCATCGTTTGTGCTACTCAAGGACTCCATCCACCAAGCTAAAAAAAAAAAAAAGTGCTAGTAAAATCCATAGGAGGTTCACAACGAGCGTGGAAAGAGGAGAATGCTTAGCTCTGTGTGAAAACTATTCTTCTTTTGTTGATCATCTTAGCTCAAGACTGATTAGGTATCACCCACTAGGCAGCCTTTAGACTTCTGGCTGGTGCAAATGATTTGCATTCAAGGGCTAACCTAAAGCAGGATGGTTTGAACCCACCCAGTGGTGCTGCAAAACAGGCCCTGGCAAGCTGCTCCCATAAAGATCAGAGTTAAAACAAACAAGCAAACAACCACCACCACAACAAACCCCTCGGGATCTCATTTCTACTCTGTAACACATGGAGTTACCATGAGCCAGAACTGCCTGGACAGCAATGGGTTTGGTTTCTGGTTAAGCACCTCTTGGGTTTGTAGTCAGAGCCCTGTAGAATTGGTTTCAGGTCTTCTCACGCAGTTTTAAAATAGGAAGAAAAGAGATACATTGACTCACTAAATTAAACTGAGAATGATCCAAGTGTTATGATTCATAAGAGATCAAATGTAGAATATGGATTCATGGCTAAATAAAGGAACATGTTTCTTCAATGCATGCATGTCTTTGTTACCTGGTTTAACAGAAACCCCACAATGGACAGGAATTTACCCATAGTCTAGGACGTCAGAATTCAAGTTGCCAGTTAAAGTACAAGATTCTGGGTGAAAATTCTTTCTTCCCGGAGATCCTTGGCGCTTTTTTATGTGGCATCTTTTGTCCGCCTCACCCCTCTTGGTGCTTCTTTCTGTGCCTAATCTGCTCCTTTTGTGTCTCAAAAGTGATTTGTTTAAGATATACCCTATACTGATACAGGAGCTCTGGTGGGTTGGTGGTTAAGAACTCATCTGCTAACCAAAAGGTCAGCAGTTCAAAACTACCAGCTGCTCCTTGGAAACCTTATTGGGCATTTCTAGTCTGTTCTCTAGGGTAGGGTTGCTATGAGTCAGAATTGGCTCAACGGCCTTGAAAACAAACAGACAACAGATAAGACCTCATTAATACAACAAGGAAAACTGTACTCCCTGATGAGATTTCTTCCATACGCATATTTTTAGTGTTAGGTGCCATAGAGTCAGGACCAAGATCTTACCAGAATAATGGAAACCATATTGATTACTTACAGCAGAGGAAATATAATGCAAGAAATTCATTTCACAAGTCATAGAAGAGTTGAAAATCAAAATGGGATGATGAAGCTAACCAAGGGTTAGAAAACCTCTAATGAAACTAGTGTGGAAGGACAAAAGAGGAGGCAGTACTACAGAGACAGGCCTGGGATTACCTGGTAGGGACTGGAAGCACACTGGTTGGTGCAGAGGACCCGCAAACACTAAAGCTACAAAGGAGAGTCACTTGTTATGGAAGATAGTGTACAACTCAGATGGGCAGGGGAGAATACCCTGGCTTCTCCCTCCTACTCCCATTCTCCTTCTAGTACCTCTTAAGGACCAAATCTGGACAGAAATTAGCTGATTCACGAACCTGAGAACTGCATCCTGCTGGAGTTAGCCTGCCTGCATTACAGAGTAGGAGCAGGGCAAAGAGTGGATCTGAGGGCAAACAAGCCTGAGACTGACATAATACTAAGACAAAAAGAGAGAGATACAGACAGAAAATCTTATAAAGTGATTCAAAATTGGTCCATCAAATAAATGAAGGAAAATTTACATATTTATATTTATAGTTAATGATGAAGCAAGACTCATTTTAGCCTTTTAATTACTTTTAAAATTCTCTTTTCTTTGCATGGAAGATCTATTTCTCCTCCCCCTCCCCACAATCTGTGCATTTCTAAATTCTAAGTCCTGTTTAAAGCTTTGCTTAGATTCTCCTTGAAGTGTCCCAAATTATTTTTTCCTCCTCTTAATCCCCACCAAGATCTGTCTGTATTAGCTTCAAAGCATTAATATTTTTCACCCTTTTATTAGCAAGAATTTGTATACACCTTTATGTACTTTTTCAAGTACAGGGACTAGCATCTTTATATTTCACACATTTTTTAATATAGCAAGCAAATTCAATGAATAGTTACACTTAAGAAAATTCTTAAAATACATCATTCCCACCCTATTCTTATGATGGTAGGTATTACCCCTCCTCTAATTTTCCCATCATCTTGTGTTGTTCTGAATAACAAAGCTAATAGATTATAAATATTGTTTTTTCTTTTTCATGGTACTTTAATAATAGAAGACATATATGAATTTAACTTTATGGTTATGTAAATGAGAATGCTTAGCCTGAGATTCAAGGAAATATTCTTTTGTCTCATCTAAATATCAAAAAGCATCCGATAATTTGAACATTGAGTATTCTAAGCTCCTAAGTCAATAGCTTCATTTTGGGGGGGTCCTTTATTTTGTATGATTACTTCCACAGATCTTGATATAAATCTATTTTTTCCACTAATACCTATTGAACACTGACTGTGGGCCATGAGTGGCCTAAGTATTTGAGGTATATCAGAAAACAAAGCAACAAACCAGGCAAATTCTTCCTTGCATTCTAGTGAGAATAACAATACACATTAAAAAAAAATCTAAGTTTGTCTGAGGTGATGTGTGATAAGGGTGGAGAAATTTAATTGGGTAAGATGATAGGATCCTATACATAGAGCTTCCAACGAGTCCTCAGGAAAACCAGAAATAATAGAAAGTTTCAGTGAAGTGGCAAGATATAAGATCAACATAAAAAAATAAGTTGGATTTCTGTATACCAACAAAGAGCACTTCAAAAAGGAAATCAAGGAAATAATACCATTTATAACAGCCCCTAAAAATATTAGAAATAAATCTAGCCAGGGATGTAAAAGACTTATATAAAGAAAACTACAAAACACTATTGCAGAAACTGAAAGAGATCTATGTAAATATAAGAATATACCATGTGCATGGATAGAAAGAATCAACATCCTGAAAATGCCAACTTACCCAAAGTGATTCACAGCTATAACACAATTCTTGTCCAAATCCCAATAGCAGTCTTCATTAGGATGTTGAAATGAATCACCCAATTTATACTGAAAGAGGCCCGAGATAAGAAAAGCATTATTGAAAACAAAGAACAGCACAGGAGGCCTCACACTACCCAGTCCAGAAACTGCTACACAGTCACATTAGTCAAAACAGTCTGGTACTGGTACAACAGCAGACCAGTGAAGCAGAAATGAGAACACTGCTGTGAGTTCATTGACCTGTGGTCAGCTGATCTTTGACAAAGGAGCAAAGTTCATTAAATGGGGAAGGACAGTCTTTTTAACAAATGGTGCTGGAAAAACTGAATGTCCATCTGCAAAAAACTGAAACAGGACCCGTGCCTCACACCATACACCCAAACTAATTCAAAATGGATCACAGACCTAAATATAAAACCTAAATTGGTAAATATCATGGAAAATCTAGGGACAATGCTATGGACCCTAATACACAACATAAATAGAACACAAACCATGAATTACAGTGCGCAAACACTAAGAGATAAACTGGATAACTGAGAACTCGTGGAAATTAAACACTTATGCTCATCAAAAGACTTCACCAAAATAATAAAAAGAGAACTAATAGACTGGGAAAAAATTGGGGGCTAAGACATATACAACAAAGGTCTAACCTCCCAAATGTGTAGAACACTACCTCAATAACAAAAAGGCAAATACTCCAGTTAAAAAACGAGCAAAATAAATGAACAAAGAGTTCACCAAAAAAGATGTTCAGGTGGCTAACAGAGGCAAGAGGAAAAGCTCTTGATCATTGACCATTAGAGAAATGTAAATCAAAACTACAATGAGCTACTACCTCAACCCTACACTACTGAGAGAAATTAAGAAAGGAAGGAAGAAAGGAAGAAAGGAAGAAAGAAAGAAAGAAAGGAAGGAAGGAAGGAAGGAAGGAAGAAAGGAAGGAAGGAAGGAAGAAAGAAAGGAAGAAAGGAGAAAGGAGGAAAGAAAGAAAGAAGTAAGAGAGGGAGAGAGAGAGAGGGAGGAAGCGAGAGGGAGAGAAAGAAAGAAAGAAAAGGACAAATGTTGGAGAGGTTGTCCAAAGACTGGAAGTCTTAAGCACTGATTGTGGCAATTTAAAATGGTATAATCACCATGGAAAATAATATGGTGCCTCCTTAAAAAGCTAAGGATAGAAATATGATGCAGCAATCCCACTCCTAGGAATATTTCTAGAGAAATAAGAACCCTCCCGTGAATAGACATGCATGTCCACTATCCTTGCAGCATTATTCACAAGTTCATAAAGAAGGAAACAACCTAAGCAGCCATCGACAGATGAAAGGATAAGCAAGTTATGGTACATACACACAAGGAATTCCATGCAACACAAAAGAACAATGATGAGCCAACAAAACATCTCCTAGCAGGAATGGATCTGGAGAGCAGTATGCTGAGAAAGGTCAATCACAGAAGGACAAATGTTATATGAGACCACTATTATAAAAACTCACAAAAAGATTTACACACAAAGAAAAACAAACCTTGATGGCTGTGAGGAAGAGGAAGGTGGACAGGGGGAATCACTAACTAGGTAGTAGTAAGTGTTGACATTGGTGAAAAGAAAGATGACACTCAATATAGGGAAAATCAGCACAACTTGGTCAAGGCAAAGCCACAGAAGCTTCTGGGATACCTCTAAATGTTCCTGCAATCTATGGGTTAGAGATGGCTGTTACAAAGAGCGAGTTTTTGAGACAGGGGTAAGGTGAGTAACACAAACTTCATTGTATACTGGTATACAAGGACACAAGAGGAAAGGAGCTCCTCCAAAAGCCTAACTCTCTGAACAAAAAGCTGTGAGAAGTTTTGTACTATGTAGGAAAAGGGAGTTTTACATATTCACTAAATTTATGTGAAATTAACATGCACATCAAAAAGGGGCCAGGCCAAAAATTGGCATGGGAACAGGGGCTGGACTCCTCATTTCAAAACTGAGTCCAACAATGTCCCAGTGATGTGTGTCCAGTGATTTTTGATTCTTTGACACAAGTTTCTTAGTTCTTAGGAAGGACTAATTATGGGATAGAGTCATTTGGTGGTAACCCATGCTTCTTGTTGGTATAGTTCCGGGCAGCCTACCTGAAAAGCTAACTACAAGCAGAGAGATTACAGAGGAAGGGATGAGAGTTCTGATTCTGTTGTCCTTTTGTATGCATCTTGGACGTGTTGACTGCTTTCTGCCATTGTGGATTCATACCAGTATTATTTACTGTCTACAGTCTGAAAGAACATTAATCATTAGTAAAGGTTTAACACAAAGGAGGAGTTAAGCAACAGAATTATACTTAGAGGCAGGAATAAGTTTAGACAGAGAAAATGGCATAGGTTATGTTCATGATACAGCCTTTGATTTTATTCTGCCTGCTTCACAAACACCTTGGAGGACTGTGATATTGAGGCTGAGGTCTGGGGACCATGGCATTGGGGGACATCTAGATCAACTAGCGTAGAGAAAGTGTTCTGCATACTATTTTGGTGAGCAGTATCTGAGGTCTTAAAACTTTTTAGTCATTTACAGTACATCTATTAGTTCCATCACATTTAGAGTAAAGGAAAATGAAGAAAACCAATGATAGGAGGAAAACGTCAGCTTGAAGGGTGATGAACTACGTGAACCACAGTCTCCACAATCCTGAGCGCAGAAAAACTAAACAGTGCCAGGCTACCACCACTGACTGAGGAGAGTGGTGATGCGTTGTGGGGATTGCAATCAATGCCCAAAAAAAACTTGTGTATGAATTTTTGAATGAGAAGTTAATTTATGCTGTAAACTTCACCTAAAACGCACACACACACACACCCACACACACACACACACCCACACACACACACACACACAAATAAAGGAATAGGTAGATCACAATTTTAAATAGGGTGCTCAGACTCAGTCTCAGTGCGAAAGTGACATTTCAGCAGAGACTTAAAAGAGATAATGATGTTAGCAAAGAAGGTATATGGAAGAGGAGTTTTCCAGGTAGAGAGAACAGGATATAGAGGCCCTAAAGTGAGAGACAGCCTAGAGCAGATGTTCTGAAACTTTTCAGTTTGTGGTACCTTCAATGTTTCAGGAATTTTTTTCATGTTGCTTCTAGATCAAAAGAAATCCCTAACAGCTTCTTTATTAACCAGCTTTGTCCAAATAACTAAGCATTTTGTCCTAATGATTATGTTGTTCTCATTAGTTGCTGCAGAGTTGGTTCTAACTCATAGCAACTCTATGCACAAAGGAGTGAAATACTGCCTGGTCCTGTACCATCACCTCAGTCACTGCTGTGTTTGAGACCAGTGTTGCAGCCACTGTGTTAGTCCATCTCACTGAGGGTCTTATGGGTTGAGCTGCCACTTAATCAATCATGATGATCTTTCTTGACAACACATCCAAAGTGTGTGAGATGAAGTCTCACCATGATCACTTCTAAGAAGCATTTTGATTGTTCTTCCAAGACAAATGTGTTTGTTTCATCCAAATGCATTCATTCTTCTTCAGTTTTCCTTGTTCATTGTCTAGCTTTTGCGTGCATATGAGGTGACTGAAAATACTATGACTTGTGCCAGGCACACCTTAGTCCTCAAGGTGATATCTTTTTATCACATTAAAGAGGTCTTTTACAGCAGATCTGTGCAATGCAATGCATGATTGGATATTTTGACTGCTGCTTCTATTTAGTAGCCATTTAAAAATCCAATACATACATAGTAAGAGAAAACTAATAAGCTTGGAGTGAGGTGGAAACTGACACCATCGGTTCCTATCTCACATTGATTTTCATGTGCGATGGGCTTTTATCATCAAAACCTGGCTTCACAAAGATAAGACCTCATCAAAGGAATATAGCAAAACCTATGATTAAAATGGTGAACTACTTCAAGCTACTACTTCATGGAGTTTCGAACAGCGTCAGTTAGCACCATTTTTCCTTTTAAATTTAAAAATGATCACAGTACCTTTGTGAATTTGTTCTGGAGCTCTCGGGTACCTCTGTGTACCGTTTGGGAAAGTAGAGTCTGAAGGATTTGGGGAACATCATAGAGACAGGTGGGTTGAAAGGAGTGGTCAAGGGGGGCAGAAGTAGGAGCAGCAGCTACAGAGGTGATGGAGTAGGCAGAGCCATTACCTGCCTCAGAGCATAAGGACTGCAGCTTTTACTCTAACTGAAAACGATGGGGAGTCACGGGAGACTATAAAGAGAGAGTTCGAGTCTGATTTAAGAAGTATCACTGTGGCTGCTGTCTTGAGAAGAAATTCTGGGGGGCGGGGCAAGGTTTGAAATAGGGAATCTTAGTAGGAGGTTACTGAAGTAATATAGGTAAGGAAAGATGGTGACCCAGGCCAGCGTGGAAGCTGTTGAGGGGTGAGATGTGGCTGAATCCTGGATATTTTTTGAAGGTACAGCTAGTATGGTATGTTGATGGATTGAATGTGAAATATGAGGGAGAAGGAGAAGGATGACTCCAAGGTTTGAGGGCTGAGGCAACGGAAGGAGCCTTTGCCAACAGGAAAGGTAGGAAAGACTAAAGGGGCAGCCACTAAGGGGGACTCCGCTTTGGGCATGTTTAATTTTAGATGTCAGTTTGATGCCAGCTGAGCAACTGAGTATACAAGTGTGCAGTTCAGAGGAGAGGTTTGGGATACAGATACACTTTTGGATGGTCAGAGGTACAAGGATGATGTGCAAAATCACGGAACTGAGTGAGATCTTTTGGAGAATGATAACAGGTAGAGGACAGAAAGGGCCCAAAGACTAAAACCTGGGACACTTCAATATTAACAGGTCTGGAAGAAGAGAAAGCCATCTACTGTGTCTAGTGCTGCTAAGACAACATAAAGGTGAAAAAGAGACTACAAAGACATGACGAAATAAAGTTACTAAAACACTTTGGCAAACTCAGGAATGAAATTCTTCCATTCAATGAAATCACTGGGACTACCATGTCACCTGTTAATTAATGCAGTGTTTCTACAAACCTTTTCCTGTGGATGTATGAGAACATCTAGAAAATGAAACTGTTGTTACTGTGTGCCGTGGAGTCAACTCTGACTCTAGTGCTTCTGTAGGACACAGCAGAACTACCCCCAAAGGCTTTCCTCTGTTGCAGTCTCTATGGACACAGATTGTTAGGTCTTCTCCCCTGCAGAGCCCCTGCTGGGTGTGAACCACTGTTCTTTCGATTGGCAGCTGAGTGCTTCACTGTTGTCCCACCACGTCTCCTAGGAAAATTAGAGACTCTAATTTACTGTTAAGTTGCAGCATCCCAGAACCCTGTGGCTCAGGGGTTAAGAGCTTGGCTGCTAACAAAAAGGTGGGCAGTTCGACTTCATCACCTGCTCCTGGGAAACCCTATGGGGCAGTTCTACCCTGTCCTACAGGGCGCCTGTAAGTTGAAACTGGTCTGACAGCAGTGAGTTTTGTGTTTGTTACTGTTTTGTTTGGGTTAGCAGTATCTCGTGATACACCAAAACAAACTGATTGGAGAAATGTCTCAAGTCCTTCATCTATTTTTTGTTGTTGTTGTTGAGTTGGTAATTTTTGTTGTTGTTGAGCTTTAAGAGTTATTTCTATATTCTGCTTACTATATGCTTATCAGATATATGACTTGCAAACGTTTCTCTCATTTCTGTATGCTGCCTTTTTGTTTTCTTGATGACTTCCTTTGATACACAATAGTATTTAATTTTGATGATGTCCAATTTATCTAATTCTCCTTTGATTGCTTGTGCGTTTGGTATCATATCTAAGAATTTGTTGCCAAAAATGAGGTCTTGAAGATACATTAAAAAAATGGCTGCTAAACCTTAAGAAAGTTAATTAAAAATAATCATGATAGGCAAAATTTGTTTTCAATTAAAAAAGTTGGCAAGACAAATACCTTTGAGGTCCAGTGTTGCTTTTCCACAGTGACTTAATACATATCAAATGATGCTGAATATTTGCAGAACATCTGGTAAGAGCAGGTAACAGTTTCCTCTACAATATGTTTCAAATCACAGTTTGATAAAGCTCGAAAACAACACTTGTTATGTTCATTTAAAATTGACTTCGCGAAGACATAATTTTATCCCTGTTTTCTCTATATGCTTGAGTTGGTTTCCTCATTTCAAAATAAAATTTCCTTGAATAAGTTTGATAAAGATCTACTAAATTATATATTATCATTCTAAAAAAAAAACTGTTATATATCTTACTGTACTATTAAAATCTCCTAGTGTCAACATCTTGTTGCTGTTTGGTTCTTTTCTTCGGTTGTTAGCTATCTTCAGTCCCAAGGTTTGAACTGATACCTGTATGCTCCTATAACTAACTACAGCTGAGGCCTCTCCCAAGCTCAGGCATAACAGAGTGAACTGCAAGTTCACATCAGTATTACCTAATTTTATGTTCCATACATTCAGAAAAATTCACAAATTGCTTTATAACTCTGTTCTGCCTTCCTCATACTTTGACACAATCATTTGCATATAACCACTCAACTTGAAATCTATGAGTACCTGAGCTTTCCCTTTATCATACACTCTAAATTCAGTGAAACTCCAAGTCCAATAAATTTTCACTGGCGCTGTCCTCTGTCTTCATTTAATCCTTGCTGTCTCCAAATTACACTACAATAATGATCTCCAGTGGAAATCCTCTCTACCTTGTCTTGTTCCCTTTTAATACAAATTCCACACAATAGCTAGCTCTAGATATGTGATTATATTTTATCTATCTACCTGATTATGCTGGCTTTCAACTCAAAGTCACCTTGATTGTATGTTATACTCTAAGTTTCTTCACATTCCCTAATAATATCCTCTAAGTTGGGGGAATGTCTTTCTCTCCAGCCTCATTTTCTGCTGCCTTACAATCATATATTTTATTTTTGCAACATGGAACCATGGGCTCAGAAATTCTGGTTATCCAGCTTTTTTTTCCTTTCTAGCTTTGCTTATGCTATCTTTTTGGTCTTTGTCTTAGGCTGGGTTTTCTACAGAAGCAAAACCAGTGAAGTGTATACATCAATATATGCTGAGACAACTGGATTCAGAATTGAGAGCAGATTGAGTTTTGCCAGAGCAACCATATATATTGAAAGCAGACCACACCCCTGAGGTCAAGCCAACAAGCAATCTGTGTCCATAAAGACTACAACCTAGGAAAGAAACTCTGTGGAGTAGTTCTGCTCTGCCCTACAGAATCACTATGAGTTGGAATTGACTCCATAGCACACAATAACAACAGCATTGTTTTCCAGATTTTCTCACACAGGCAAACTCTCCCTCTGACTGATGGGGCTGCTCACATCAGAACACAAAAATGAACAAATGTTATGTAATGTCTGCCAAACTAGTAAGAATCATGACTTATCCAAGTTGATACATAACATGAACCATTACAGTCCACCCCTTGACAACTTGACACCTGTGCCCATCTCCTTAGACCGTATGTAATCTCTAAATAAATATGAAGTCACATTTGCATCTAATTCTATACAACTAACATGTAAACTGCACCAGCCCCATTCACATCTTATATTGTATAATGTATAAGGAAGGAAAGAAAACAAAAATATTTACTATGTATACATGGGTATTTACACACACACGTACCAAAGCAACTGGTCATAGCTGATATTTAGAACTACCTTCTTTCACCATCCCCATTCTATTCATTCCCTTTGCCCTCAGCAAACATCTCAGCTAGTCTTATCTCTACCTGGTGGGAAGACTCAAGTCTTTATTCCTGAGGGGTCTGGGACAATAGTAGTCATGACAGAACTGTGTTGCTATGGTTTCTACGAACTTTAATCATGGGGCATTGCAGCACTAAGAGATGTCCTAAAGGATTTACTGTACTCCACATGTAGTTTTCTTTATCTACATTACATAATTTCAATCTTATTTCCCCCTGAAAGTGGCTGGGTGGTGTTCTTACCTGTTTTACTTTAGTTAAGTATAGCCAGCAGTTTGTCAATTTTGTTGATTTTTTCAAAAAACCAGCTTTTGGTCTTTTCAACTTCTTCAATTGTTTTTCTATTCTCAAATTTATTTAGTTCTACTCTAATCTTTATGACCTATTTTCTTCTGGTGGCTGAGGGGTTCCTATGTTGTTCTCTCTCCACTTGTTCAAGCTCTAGGGTTAGTTCCTTGATTTGGTTTCTTTCTTCTTTCCAGATGTGTGCATTTATGGAGATAAACAGACCTCTGAACACTGCTTTGGCTGTATCCCATAGATTCTGGTAGGAAGTGTTTTCATTCTTACTGGAATCCATGAATTTCTTTATTTCATCCTTAATTTCTTCTATAACCCATGGATCTTTGAGCAAGATGTTGCTCAGTTTCTGTAAGTTCCACTTTCTATCTATGTTTTTTCTGCTATTGATTTCAAGTTTTATGGCTTTATGATCTCAGAAGATGCTTTGCAGTAACTCAGTGGTATGGATTTTGCTGAGAATTGCTTTAGGTCCTAACACATGGTCAATTCTGGAATACGTTCCATGTGCACTGGAGAAGAAGATATAGTTGTCCACTGGTGGGTAGAAAGTTCCGTATATATCAATGAGGTTTACTTGGTTAATTGTGGCAATAAGGTCTTCTGTATCTTTACTGAGCTTTTTTTTAGATGATCTGTCCAGTATTGAGAGTGGAGTGTTGAAGTCTCCCACTATTATTGTGCATAATCAAACTCTTTTTTGAGTGTAGTCAGTGTTTCTTTGACGTATTTAGGTGCTCTGATATTAGGTGCTTAAATATTTAATATAGTTAAGTCTTGCTTGTGTACTGAACCTTTTGGCAATAAATAGTGTCCATCTTTGTCCATGATGGTGGATTTGACATTAAAATTGATTTTGTCTGAGATTAGAATTGCCACCCCTGCTCTTCTTTGTTCATCGTTAGCTTGGTATGTATTCTTCCATCCTTTAATTTTCAGTCTGTTCCTATCTTTAGTCTCAAGTGAGTTTCTTGTAGACAACATATGGATGGGTCATGTCTTTTGATCCAAGATATCACTCGATGTCTCTTTACTGGAGCATTCAGTACATTCACATTCAATATAATTATTGATAAGTATGTGTTCATGGCTGCCATTGTGATATATTTATTTTTGTGTTGATGTTTTCTCTGTTGTCCTTATTAGTCTGGGACATTCTTTTTTGTGAGTTGATTTTTCGCCTATTTCAGAGCTGGTTTTGTAGTTGTTGAGACTCCTGTGTCACATTTCTTGCGATGGTATGTTGCATTTTTTGTTGTGCTTTACAGCTTCCCCTATAATCCCCCTTAATAAACTATACATAAACCCAATTTTAATTACTGCCAGTCTTGTCATCTTCCTCTCCATCTGGAAGGACTGTAACAACTGTAGTACATCCCTCTTTTTAATATGATGGCACCATAGTTTTCATGATAATCACTGGATTGTTTCTTTCAGTATTAAAGCTGTGATTGAGTTTGGAGACTTCCCTCACTGAGTAGAATTCTGGATGATGAGTCATTCTAAAATATAAAGTTAGTGGCTTTGTTCTTCTAAACCAAAGCCAAGAACTTCTTTCAGTATTTCTTGTCATTTTGGTTTGGTTTTTACAAAGTCTCTGAGTTTCTGTTTCTCTGGGAACATCTTAATTTCATTTTCGTATTTGAAAGATAGTTTTGCAGGATATATAATTCTTAGTTAGAAGTTCTTCTCCTTCAAGGTTTTGAATGTGTCATGCCACTGTCTCTGAGCCAGCATGGTTTCTGCTGAGAAATCTGACGAAAGCCTACAGGGTTTCCCTCTGAATGTTAGCTTTGCTTTGAGTCTTGCTGCCTTTAAGAGTTGCTGCTTATGTTTCATTTTGTTAAGCTTGATTATAATATATCTTGGAATCTTTCCATATTGGGTGGCATATGATATGCAATTGGGATATCTATATTCTCTTCCTTCATGATTTCTGGGAAGTTTTCTGTCAGCAGCTCTGACTTCTCAAGTGTTCTCTGTGTTCCCAAGTGTCTCATCCTGTTCAGGGACTCCAATTAATCGAAGGTTGTTCCTCTTAATAGAGTTCCACATGCTTCTTAATGCTTCTTCATTTTTCTCGTTTCTTTTTTGTGATTTCTGCCCATCAACACTGGTGTCAGTAGCTCTGTCTTGCAAGTCAGAAATTCTTTCTTCCATTTTTTCCATTCCACTCTCTTGGTTTTGAATGGAAGTTTCTGTGTCTTTGATTTTGTTCTTGATCTGTTGGATTTCAGAGTACTGGTGTTCCATCAGATCAAACAGCTTGTTTAAGTTTTCCTTTTGTTCTGCTGCATTTTGTATAAGGTCTAGAAGGGCTCTGTATATTATCCTTTTGTATTCACCTTCTGAGGATTTCAGAAAAGTTTCTTCATCCAGAAAACTCCTTGGTTGCTTTGTTTGAGAGACTTCTGAAGCCATGGGTGATTTCTTGTATGCCACAGGCGTCTGTTGCTTTCTGGGTTTCATGTGAGGAAGTAAAGGCTCTGGGAGAGATACTGTGTGGATGGACTGAAGATGTTTCTCTAGGCTGTCTTAAAATGTAAAACTAAAGGTATCTGACCACTTCACAAGTCAGGTTTTCAGGTGTAGAGGTCCCTCTTCCCAACTGGCAAAGTAAGTACTTCTATATCCAACCCCAGATAATATGGACTATTTCATAATACAACAATGCTACTGCCCTGTTGGCCTCCCCTGACAGGGCCCAGTCTCAGGCGACACTGTGTAAACTACTGCTTTTCTGGTAGAAAAGTGCTCTCCTGTGGGCAGGCTCTGACGCCCAAGCTAAGAATTAGGTCCAGCTGCAGCCACCGTATCTAAGATGGCAGCATCCACATGGTCGGTGGATAGAGGGGCTAAAGGTGCCAAGATGTGGTGAGTCCTCCACCTCTGTTGCCGGACACCACCATAGGCGACACTGTGTAAACTACTGCTTTTCTGTCAGAGAAGCACTGTCCTGTTTGCAAGGGCTGGGCTTCAGGCTAAGACTTAGGTCCCACCAAAATTTCCGTATCCAACATGGCATCCCGCACATAGGCACTGCGGTTCTGTACAAACCATGCTGTGGCAGAGAGAAAAAGACAGACCCAGAGTGGCTAGATGAACAGAGTTCTAAGCCTGGCTCTCAAAATATGTAAATTTTGCCTGCCTATCCCACCAGCAGTGCATCTGAGACTAGCTGCTAGGCAAGACTCAGCTCCACCTGCTGGCCAAGACAGAGAAAAAGAAAAGTCAAAATGATGCGCTACTTTCAGTCCATGAAATCCAGGGCTAGCCAGGAGTGGGTGTCAGCGAAAGAGAGGAGGCTTTTTGTTCCATCATATGAAGTCCAAATTAACTGCCCTGTGTTGTGTCCTGGGTCTCACTAGGTGACTGGAAGACTCTGTTTGATTGTCAGTTCAGGTCTTGGTTTCCAGAGGGATATAAGGAGACTTGTGCTTAGTCCGCCTTCTTGACTCCACCCCCCACCCCCACCGAGTGGTGTTCTTAACTCCCAGTTTCCTGACAAGAACATTCTTGCCTTTGGAACTAGGACTTCTAGACCCACAGAGCATAAGGTCGTAGGGACAGGAAGCAAAAATCTTGCTAGTGGGTCATTAGGATTAATAGTGAGTAGTATCACTTCTATGTCCACTTCTTGATTACTGATCTGTGAAACAGCTCATATAGTGGACGCTGGTTTAGAGCATATACAGCATCCTGAAAAATGCTTTGACCCTGCAAGATATTGCCATATAATTGCCATCTAACTACCATAATTATCTCTTTAGGAGGCCATTACCTTATTTATCATGCCAGCTGCTTCATGATGGTGTAAAACATGGTAAGATCAGTGAATTCAATGAGCACGGGCTCATTGCTGGTCTTCATTTGCTATGAAGTTAGTTGCTTGTCTGAGCCAACACTATGTGGGTACCATGGTGGTAGATGAGGCATTCTGTGAGTTTTGGTAGAAGAGTTATGTGTAGGGAAGTCAAATCTATATACAGAGTAAACATCTGTCCCACTAAGAACAAAGCACTGTCCTTTCCACAATGGAAGTAGTCTAACGTAATCAAACTGTCACCAAGTGGCTGTCTGATCATCCGAAGGAATGATGTTATACTGGGGACTCAGTGATGGTCTCTACTGCTGGCAGATTGGGCACGCAGATTTATTCTGCAACTGGTCACATGGTCGCAATTGGTAGTTAGCACTACCTTCTTTCAACACTCCCATTCCATATTCCCTTTGCCCTCAGCAAACAATTCAGCTGCTCATATATATATATATATATATATATATCCAACTCATGGCGACCCTTGGCTTTGGCTATATGTATATATATATATTTATCAGTCTTGTAATCTTTATTTTATTTTATTTATGTTTATTGTGAATTAAGAACAATTTTACAGTCTATATCATGTTGCCATATAACACTCAGAACTTTCACTTCTATTCTATTCTGGCTGCCCCTCTTCCGCATGACAGCATGCCTCTCCTTTTGTTTAGAACTTCTTGTGACTTTCTGATAAAGGTCTGGCCCTCCTAGTCCAATAAACTCAGCTCCAGCAAAGTGGCCCTCAGACAATGCCGTGTACATTTTTAAAGGTTTGTTTGCTTCCTGTATCACTCCATGTTTTGTATGGTCCAGGTCAATCTTTGTCTGGAGAGGTGATCCTGGTGCTGGATGCAGTTTGGGGTTAGAGAGTCCAGGGGCCACACTCCCAGGGGGCCCTCCATTCAGAAGGATCATCAAGTGTGGTTTTTTGGTAGAGTTCTAGCTCTGCCCTCTACTCCATCACCTGCTGTGTCCAGAGCTCCATTCTGTGTACTTCATCCCAACTGTTATTAGTGGTGCCCAAACACCATCTAGGTCTTCTGGTCCCATTCAGCTTGTCTCAATTCCTTTCCTAGTGAGGTGATTTAAGCTTTTATACATGAGGGTATGTGAGGCTGATTTGGTGAATGAAAGTGTGTTGCTGAGCCCATGCCTAAAGTCCATTCCCTTCACAATGTCCACTTTATTCATGAATCCATTGAGCAACAACAGCATGGTTGGAGAAAGAGAGTCATTGCTATCCATAGCATAAGGTCATAGGGACAGGAAGCAAGAATCTTGCTAGTGGGTCATTATCCAAAGGATTGTAAAAATACTCCTTCACTAAAGTTACATTTTGTTGAGCATTCATATGAGACACAAAAGTGTTCACTATTTTGCTCTGTCTTTCTACATATTGTGTTTTTCTTGCATACATGCTACAGTGCTACTTCAGTGGTCCATGCAGCAATGAGAATTGCAACCCAGCCTCCCAACTCCTAGTCTAGGAATTTCTCTACTTTGGTCATTTCCTGAACCATTACTTATTATTGTTTTTGGTATGTCATACTTAAAAACAAACAGACGAACAAAAAACTGTATACATGTCACTTGAGCTGCAAGTGTAATTAGTTTACTGGAAAAGCTGGATTCATAAAGTTGCAGACAGAAAACCTTGTTCCCATCAAGTCTTGTCAAACTCACTTTGCTGAACAGGTCTTTCTTTACCACCAGATGGAATCTTGGACAGATTCTACGGGTATTTTTTGTTTTGTTTGTTTCAGCACTCAGGTAATAAAAATTCTCTAATTCCTTTTAAGACTCCAGTGCAGTCTATACAATTATGTAACTTCAATCTACCCACTGGAAACCCTGGTAGCATAGTAGTTGAGTGCTACAGCTGCTAGCCAAAAAGTTGGCAGCTCAAATCCACCAGGCCTTCCTTGGAAACTCATTAGGGCTGTTCTACTCTGTCCTGTAGGGTTGCTATGAGTCGTAACTGACTTGATGGATGCCCCCCTTCTTTTTTAACATACCCGTCACCATAAAGTCAAATTCAATTCATAGTAACCTATAGGATGGATTAGAACTGCTTCGTGGGTTTCCAGATTGTAATATTTATGGAAGCAGACTTGCATATTGAGGAGAAGCTGGGGCACTGGAACTGCTAATCTTTCAGTTAGCAGCCAAGCATATAATCATTGTGCCACTGCGGCTCCTAAATCCAAACTAGTCCTGTATACTATCTCAGAGATAGCCTGCATGGTACAGTCAGCATGCAAGACTTCCTTCCCCTTCCCTCACACCAACAAAAGTAGCTGAGAGTGTCCTTCAGACACAGGGTTGCTGTATGGAGACCCTCCTAGACCTAGGTGACATAAGGAGCTCTAACAGTGAAGACAGCAAGATGCAGCAGGACAGTAGCAAGAGGGCAGTGCAAACAGTAGAAACAGTGGCAGAGAAACAGCAGCAGCAGAACCAGAATACGCATGTGGCGGCACAGTGGGTTCAGTGACATACTGAGAGAGGGGGCTATAGTGCGTATGCTGACCCCTGGAGTGAGAGAGCTGAGCGCCTTTGGGTAAGAGGTTGCCTATGCTGCCTCAGGGCACTTACTAGTAGAATTAAAGAGCTTAGCATCTTTCGCTAAGCGTGGCAGAGGCCGGGGTGGAGGAGAGGAGCCTATTCTGAAGGGCCTGGCAAGAGCCTGTTCTGAGAGTTCTAAGAGGTTCCTGCCCATAGAAGGCATGTTCAGCAGAAAGAAGGGCCTGCTTGGTGCATGGCCGAGAGGAGCTGAGAGAATTTGCCCTGCTCTATGGTAGGGATGCAAGCACTCTGCATTTCAGGGGAGCCTTCCAAACTTTGCCAATATATTTTCTGATTTTGATCCCAAGTTGAATCAGTTACTTATCTAATAAACCCCACTCCCAGTACCAGATGTCTTTCTGGGTTCTTTAAGGGAGCAAAACCAGAGATGTGTACATATGTATAAGCATATATATAGAGAGAGATTTCTTGGAAGAAAATGGCTCAAGCAATTGTGAAGGCTGGCAAGTCCCAAATCCATGAGTCAAGTAACAGGTTCGAGGTTTCTCCTCACTTATATGGTTGCAGGGGCTGACTAATCCCAGATCTGCAAGTCATACAGCAAGCTCTTGGCTCGCATGTTTGTGGGAGCAGGTGAATCCAAAATCTGCCAGTCAGGTGGCAGGCTGCTGGCTCATAGTCCAAGAACTAGAAATCAGAAGATGACAAACTGGATGCAGGATTGAGGAAAAAAGAGTGAGCTTTGCATCCAACATCCATGTATATTGGATGCAGGCCACATCTCCATAGAAACTCCCTCTTCAAGTGATTGGCTGCTCCCAACAGATCAAAAAAATGGAGGATAATTACATTATGTCTACCAAACCACTAAGAATCACAGCCTAATCAAGCTGACACATAACAATTACCATCACTATCTGTAACATCCTGTCTTACTTTTCCTTCAGCTCTCTACTTAACCAAGTGTTTCTTCAACCCAAAGTGCTGAAGTGCCACCTTCCATAGTAGACCTCCCCTGTTTAAATTTGGCTCCCCTCTCATTTAACCGTTGCACTTCCTGTTGTTTAATACTTATATAGCAAAGCATCCAGAAAATAGTTT
The DNA here is from genome assembly GCA_028571685.1 of Heterohyrax brucei. NCBI lineage: Eukaryota > Metazoa > Chordata > Mammalia > Hyracoidea > Procaviidae > Heterohyrax > Heterohyrax brucei. The sequence goes on along the minus strand of CM053143.1, from coordinate 111,534,478 downwards.
ACACTCAATATCCTTTTATCTTTTCTTTTGTAGAGAGAATTAACCAAGAGTTAATCCATTCCCTAGTTATTATTTAAACATTATTTATAACATAAAGTGCTAAGTGTTAGTGTTTACCAGGAAAAGATACACATTTGACACTCAAGGGCACGTGGACAAGTAGGAGACACGTAGCAAACAGAGTTGCCTAGTTCATAGGACAAAACAGGCTAGAACAGGGAAGAATGTGATAGCTGCAGAACAGCAGTGAAGAACATTCAAAGAATTAACGTGAGATAGAGATTACTTCCATACTGCATATTATGCCAAACATTCAAAGTACAGACCTAAATATTTTGACTTTATATCAATTATATTTAAGAGTTATAATTTATAATCACACTGCAAGTAAAACTGCAATGCAAACATGGCTTATAATACACAATCCCAGATCTATGGTGTGATGAATCATACCTCTGAATTTCTTTGCTTTTACAAATTTTCTCCTACTCCACAACCTCTTGCCCAGTGCTCATTCACATATCTTTACAAAAGTATTGTGCTCTCCTCTTTGCATTTTTCTCCAAGAATTTGGAAATGAAAACAACAGAAAATAGATACATATATATAAAAGCCTTTTTCAGTGAAGAACTGGCAAGGTGACAGAATGGGAAAAGTGCCCAAATAAATAAAAAATTTATATCAATAATAATATGCTGCCACAGAATACATTATGTAGGTATGATTATCTCCATTTTATAGAAGAGAAAATTGAGGCTTAGAGCTGTGAAACAACTTACCTAAGTTCCCACATTTAGTATCTAGAGTTAAATCTAGTGCCCAAATTGTCACCAAGCAGAGAAAGAAAAAGAGAACAAAAATATGCATGCAAACAAATTTGTCATTGTTTCTGTCTTTGGGAAATCTCTCTTTGCAAAGAGTCAAGGATGTTTATTGTTAGCGTAAGCTGATGTCAAGTGGTTCGCGACTCACAAAGACCCCCTTGTACAACAGAATTGCCTTGTCCTGTACCACCCCGTGATTCATCGGGGATCTGGCTGACTTTTGGAAGTAGATAACCAAGCTTTTCTTCCTAGTCCAACTGATTCGGGAAGATCTGCTGAAGTCTGTTCAGCATCACAGCACTCCACAAGCCTCATGGACTGACAGGTAGTTACTTGTTATGGATGAATTGTGTTCCCCAGAAGTACCTGTCAACTTGGCTAGGTCGTGATTCCCAGTGTTGTATGACTGTCTACCATTTTGTTGTCTGTGTGGTTTGCCTGTGTGTTGAAAATCCTACCGCTGTGATGTTAATAAGTCAGCAGCAGTTCCTTGAATCCTGCCAGCCTATCACTGAACCACCCATGTCTCCTGATCCTGCTTCATAGATACTCTGTTTATCATTCACTGCCTTCTAGAATTTTTGTAAAAGGTTCTTGACCAACTCCCTGTGGTCTGATAGGATTTCATGGTTCAATTTTCATTTCTGCCTGTGTGACTCTGAAATGACTGACTGCAGTGCCAATCCTTCCTACACACCTCTGCTTGTCAACTGTTTTAGTCAGCTAGTGCTGCTCTAACAGAAATACCGCAGAGTGGGTGGCTTTAACAGAGGAAGGTTTATTCTCATACAGTCCGCCAGGCTACAAGTCCAGAGTCAGAATGTCCGCTACAGGGGAAGGCTTTCCCGCTTGTCGGCTCTGGAGGAAAGTCCGGTATTGCATCAGTCCTTGTCCAGGGAGCATCTTGGCGCAGGAACCTCAGGTCTCAAAGACAGGCTGTTCTCCTGGTGCTGCTTTCACTATGCTGTGAGGTTCCCAATTCTCAGCCTGTCTCCCTTTCCTTTAATCTCTTGCAGGTTGAAAGGATTAAGGGTGGGGGGCAAGTCATACTCCAGGGAAACTCCCTTTACAGTGGAGCAGGCAGGTGATCCTTTGGAGGGATTTACAGTCCCACCCTAATCCTTTAACATATGGCACAGCAAAATCCCAAATGGAGAGCAATCGTAGAATACAGAGAATCATGGCCCAGCCACACGGCTACATGTGTTTTCAGGGGGACACAGTCGATCCATAACATCCCAGTGGAAGGCAGAGAGATGAGAGCTGAGGTCACTTCTGTTTTAGTCAGCTAGTGCTGCTCTAATATCAATTGAGTTGGCCGTCCATTGGGAGAGATTTAATTCTGGCCTTCACTTGTCTGATGAAATTTCTTTTGGTCTGGGTTTCAGTTATGTTGATCTGGTAGTCACCAAAAACCTGGGTGGTCAAATAATTTCAAATTAAATTCAAAGTGAAAATTGATCCACAAGGGAGTGAAACATAGAAGTAATTTCGCTCTTTTTTTCTTTCAAATATTAGTAGTGAATCATTTAGTGGAAAGGTAATCAATGATGTGACAAATTTTTATGGAGTGGTCACTATGTGCCAGTCACTGGTCTAGGTGCAAAACAAGTCCAGAGGCTGGGAATCAACTATTTTCTGTATCTGCACTTTTTTTTTTTTTTTACTTTTAACATACTTGTGCTTTTTAGCTGGAAAATGAAATGATAAATATGCTGGGGGAGGTATTAGTCATCTCACAAAAACAATTAACAAAGGCTTAGAGATATCTTAGGGACTTTTCCAAGTTCAATCTGCAGAACAATACAGAGCACAATCTCTGATATGGCACTCCATTCTTCTTTCCACTACAAATATGAAAGAGTGGACATTAAAAGATTAAAGCCCATATGGAAATGTGCACCATTAGCTTTGCATCTCACTTGGAATTATTTACATTAAATAAACCTGATAGAAGGAATGGTAACACTTCCACAAAACAAGTAAATGTACGAAGTTCTCTTTAAGAAAGAAAAGAGAGACATACACACAGAGTGAGTGAGAATGAGAATGGAAGATTTTAAATTACTTCTCTATCCCTAGAATAAAATGGTGAACTCTGTTGGAAACTTCTCATTTTCACCAAAATTAGCAGAATTGTTGTTATCGAACCCTCTTGAATAGTCATTTTTCTATACTGTGCCTCTTAAAGTACCTTGACAAGAAATAGAAGCCATGTTCACACAGGGAGATGTACAGCTGGGAGAAGCTAGCCCAGTGGTATTTCTGGGATACTTACTTGCATGCTACAGTAAATACAGTCAATGCATGGAGAGACACAATGTAAACTGTTACTTTGAAATGCTTGTTTTTGGCACAACTTCATCACAGGCGTTTTACAATTTACAAAGCAGTATGGAGTAATGTTGACAACTTCTGTGTTTACAAATTCACTGGTTCTTTTTTACTCAAAGCAGGATTTTTGGTCTTGGCACCTTTTCAGATATTCATAATTTCTTTCCAATGATTTTATATCTTTTATTATTTTGTACTTTATTAGAATAACTATTATTTAATCCTCAACTGAATTGTACTTTTGTGAGTCTATGTGATCTCCAAGAGCAAATATTTATTATCCAGAGGCATCTAATGCTAGGTCTCTAGTCAAATACATGCCTCTGTTGCAATTAACATGTCAAGGAAAAGATTTCATTTGAGAAATGGAATAAGGAGCCATGAATTATGATAATCAAATAACAACCTTCATCTTTTTCAACATGAGGCACTGAATGAGAGCTTTTGAAGAGAGTTAGTCACATTTCAGAAAGTTAGACATAACAAAAAAAGACCTAAGGCTATTATTACTGTGGTGTTAAACTACACCTTTGGCAAATCTTTAAAAAGCTGTACCTCTCTGTACGTTAGGCAATTTTTAAGATTCCTAAGATAAATACCACCAGATGGTTTCAGACGTCTCTACAGCTATAAAGTGGGAGAAGGATTAGGCAAGTTAGCTAACATAGAGAAAAAAAATATTAGCAACCACAACAATTAACATTTACTAGGGGCTCTCTCTTTGTCTTACAGTATTCTGAGAGAGCTTCCTGAGGACCATCTTGTTTATTCCTCAATACAGAACATTTGCTGGCTTAATTATTCCCATGTTATAGATACGGAAACTAGAACACAAATAAATTAGGTAATTTGTCTAATTTGTAGCAGAACTTGGAGTTTAACTCAAGAGCCTACACTTATTAAGCATTAACTGTGGACTATGGTGCTGTAAGAAACCCTGATGGCATAGTGGTTCATACTATGTCTGCTAACCAACAGGTTGGCAGTTCAAGTCCACCAGGTCCTCCTTGGAAACCCTGTGGGGCAGTTCTTCTCTGACAAGTTAGAATAGACTCAACGTCACTGGGTTTATGGTGTTGTAGTTATATTACTGCCTTCAAGAAGCTTACATCTCACAAGGGGGAGAAGGCAGAACATGACGTACAATAATGTAGATTGTACAGCAGACACAATTGCTTTCCTATTTAACATTTACTGTTCTTTGTTAGCAAAATCCTAATTTTGTTCAGATATCCTTCTTCTGTCTCTAGGCTCTGAGCATTTGAGGAGACTTCCCAATCTCTATCCTTATGAGGAGAAATCATGATAGGTTTAGATAAATTATTGCTGTTTCAGATTGTTTACCAATGACCAGATTAAGCATAGCCATAAGACACGACTCTGGCAAGTGAGAACCAATTGTAATTTTGTTGTCATGTCTTGGTATATGCTAGAAACTTTTATACCTCCTTGTGACAGTGAAGAGCATTAGCCTGTGAAACCCTAATGGTAGAGATAAAAAGCAGGGAATTTCTGGTCCTTAAGTCAGCAAGCACTGAATTAACTTTGGAAGTAGCCTACGTCTGTATTCCTTGTTATGGATAACAGCTCATTTTTTGTTTTTTCACCACTGATTTGTCATTTTTTCATACTGTGGTGGCTTGTGCATTGCAAAAAGGCTGCAAGCTATGCTATCAGTGTGTCAAATACCAGGAGCATCGCCCATGATGGGCAGGCTTCAGCAGAGTTTACAGACTAAAGCAGACGAGGAAGAATAGCTAAATTGTTTTGAAAAATAACAAAGAAGAGTTAAACTACCTCACTTCAAGATTTAACAGAAAAGTAGAAGAAACAATACAGTGTGGTTTTAGAAAAAAGATAGGTAAATGAAACATAGTGAATGTTCTCAAACGGACTTGTGTGGAATCAACAGAGTTTTTAAAGAAATGCTAACTAGAATGCCTACAGACTAGAGAAAAAAATTGGCAACCATGTATCTGATCGACATCTAATTTCTATAATCTATAACGTACTACAAAATATTAACAAGAAAAAGACAAATGGCCCAATTAAACAATGGTCAAAGGAGATAGACAGACACTTCTCCAAAGAAGACATCTAGGCAGCCAAAAGACACATGAGAAAATGCTCACGATCATTAGCCATTAGAAAAATCCAAATAAAAGCTAAAATGAGGTACAATTTCACCCCAATAAGTTTGGTCATAATCCAAAAAAACACAAAACAATAAATGTTGGAGAGGCAGTGGGGAGACTGGAACTCTTCTACACTGTGGGCCAGTAAACAAAATGGTACAACCTCTTCAGAAAGCAATCTGGCACTTCCTTAAAAAGCTAGAGAGAAATACTGTATGATCCAGAAATCCCACTACTTGAAATGTATCCTACAAAAATAAAACCTGTCATCTGAACATGATATGAAAAAATAGATGCACACAAATGTTTATTGCAGCACTGTTCACAATAGTAAAAAGACGGGATCAATCTAGATGCCCATCAACAGATGAATGGATAAACAAACTATTGTATATATATGTATGTATACATATATATGTATATCCTTATATATGTGTATATACATACATACATATAGACATGTATATATAAATTGATAAAAACAATATTTATATATAAATATATACACATATATGTCAGTATATACATATATATATAAACATGTATATGTATACATACAGATTTTATATATATATACAATGGAACACTATGCAGTGATAAAGAACAATGATGATTTTATGAAACATTTCATAATCTAGAATCAACTGGAGGACATTATGTTGAGTGAAACCAGTCAATTGCAAAAGGACAAATATTGAATGAGACCACTATTACAAGGACTTGAGAAAAGACTTACAGAAGATGACTCTTTGGTGGCCACAAGGGTGGGAACAGAGGGAGAAGGTTGTTCGTAGATTACATAATCGATAGGAACTCAGGTGAAGAGAGTGATAGCACACAGCAAAAGCCAAGTCAGCATAATTGGACTATGCTATAACTTAAATGGTTTTCTAAATTCGTCCCAACATTTCAAAGGACAGAGTAGCAGTGATAGGGGTCTGAAGACCACGTTTTCAGGAGACATAGAGGTTAGTTGGCATAACTGGTCTTTTTCTAAGACAGAGTTCTTCACCATATATTGGTGCATGGTACCTGAGGTCTTAAAATCCAACAAGCTGCTGTCTGAGGAATATCAAATGGTCCCAATCTGCCTGGAAGAGGTAACAACCAAGAACATCAAAGACATGAAGAAAGATGAGCCCAGGAGACAGACAGACTCATACGATTGGGAGACTATATCAACAGGAGAAATGGAGAACTAGGTGGTGCCCAGCCTCCAAGAAAGACAGCCCTGATAGGAAACACAACATAGAGTCCCTGATGTCACACTAGCAAAAGGGGTGTGCAGATCAAGAACTCTATTAAAAGACCATACTTGGTGGTCTGCCTACCTGAAGGGTCCCCTGAAACGCAGCCCTTATACTTTTTGCTATCCCAGAACTGAAACCAGTACAGAAGCCAACACCTCAGACAAACTATGTACTGGGCTTGAGAACACAGAGTGATGTTGGTGGTATGTGTACTTTACAGTTTAATATATATATGGGTTGGATCCGACTCGACGGCACTTGGCACTTGGCTCATATATATGGGACTGTCCTACTGGTTTCTTTTTAGAGGGGACAAGAGAGGGTGGAGAGGAGGGGACAAGTGTTGGTTGAGTGGATACTGGAAGTCACAGACTGAGGAGAGGAGATAGAGTTGCAGAGAGGCAGGTGCTTGGGTTTTTATATGGAAAATTGACTTGGATTGTAAACTTTTACTTAATCACAATTCTTAAAAAAGAGGAAGAAATGTAAACTTAATTTCAATGGGGGGAAAAAGTCTTTTTCACAAATGCTTCTGGATTAACTGGCTGTCTGCATTGAAAACTCCTATGTCATTCCTTATACACAAAAATTATTTAAAAGAGACCATAGACTTATTTGTAAAATCAAGATTCATTAAGCTTCTTAAAAATATACATATATAAGGCAACATAATCACAAATTTAGGCAAAATTTTGTCTAAAACTTTTTCGGACAAGACAAAAAAGCACAAACCATGGAAAGGAAAAACTGGTAAATTAAATTTCATATGAATTAAAAAGGTCTTGTTCAAAATAGACCAGTAAGAAAATAAATATACAAGGTTTTATACACAGAAAGTATAAAGAACATCTCCAAATCAACAGCAAACACTTAACCAATACGATTTATAAAAATGGATGTAAGGGTTGAATACACACAAAAGAGACACTTAAAGAAGACATATGAATAACACGTAAAAAGCACATCACTAGTTACTAGAGTAATAAAAGTTGGAGAGATGCTGCTCCACATTCACTGGAATGATCAATTATGTTAAATGTTGTTAAGCTTATAGGGCAACTGGAACTTGCATACATTGACAGTAAGAGTATAAAACGGGACAACATATTTGCCCTGTGACACAGCAACTCTACTCTTAGGTATTTATGCAAGAGATATAGAAACATATGTTCAGGGGAAAAAAAACTTGATCAAAAATATTCTTATTCATAAAAGCCAAAATTAGGAAAGAACACAAATAAATCTTCATTAATGGTCAAACAGGTAAACAAATTACTGTATACAGATTACTGAATCTGAAACCAAACACTGTTGTTGAACTGCTTCTGCCTCATAGGGACCACATACAACAGAGCAGAACTGCCCCATAGAGTTTCCAAGCATGTAATCTTTATGGAAGACTGCTGCCACATCTGTGTCTCCCAAAGCAACTGGTGGGTTTGACCTGCTGACACTTCAGTTAGCAGCTGAGCCCTATATCATTGTTCCACCAAGACTTCTTATACACGCTATTACTTAGCCTTAAAAGTGAATGAATTCCTGGTACTTGCAGCAAAATGGATTAATTTAGACACTGACATTGTTAGTTATTGAACCCTTGTGGCATAGTGGGTTAAAGTCTCTGCCGCTGAACAAAAGGTCAACAGTTCTGCTTTTGCTCTCCAACTGCTCTGTGGGAGAAAGACGTGGCAGGCTGTTTCTACAAAGATTCACAGCCTTGCAAACTCTGTGGGCAATTCTGCCTTGTACTACAGGTTGGTGTGAGTCAGAATCAGCTAGATGGCAACGGATTTGGGTTGTTTTTTGTTTGGATGATTTAACTGTTAGCAAAGTTCTTCCATCAGAGTTGCCAACAGATATTGCTCTTCATTTTTAGTACATATTATAACAAAATAAAACAAGAAAACAGACTTTGACTCAAGGCAACTCCATATGTGTCAGAGCAGAACTGCATAGGGTTCTCAATGGCAGATTTTTCAGAAGTGGATCATCAAGCCTTTCTTTCGAGTCACCTCTGGGTGAACTAGAGCCTGCAACCTTGTGTCTTCAGCTGGGTATTGTAGCCATTTTCATATATAAGACAACATAAAGTTAAAAATGAGCTGAATTAATTTGGCTAAACAATTGCTTGACCTAAATGAAAAATCACGCTTAATAGAGTTTTATGAAATGCAACATTTGCAGTTGCATATATTAAACATCATCTTTGGAAATATTCTTTTAGAGCCAAAGCCAAGTGCCACAGAGTTGGATCTGACTCATGGCGATCCTAGGGAAGTAACTACTATTTGTTAACACTTTCCACCAGGTTTGTTTGTTCTAGTTTACAGAGATCCGTGATATCACCATGGCAGACAAAAAAAATGGTCCTCATCAACTCTCCTTAGAAAGACAAATTTAATTTTTAATTTTTCATTACAGTGCACTTTGATTTCATGGAGCCCATTATTACCAAAGAGTTTATTACAAAATACAGATGCTTATTAAAAATAAATATATTCTTACAGATTTAAATATAGAAAATATTAAAACACTACTGTAGCAAAAGGGTCCATGCTATTCTTTCTAGCACCGATGAAAGTGTTCTGTGTCTACACAGTCCAGTGCTGTAGCCAATAACCACATGTGTCTCTTGATCTCTTGAAATGTGACTAATGTAACTAAAGCCAGCCATAAGGAAATTAATTTTTTTACATTATTTAATTTTAACTGATTTAAATTTAAACAACCACGCCGAATGGTTATCTTATTGGGAACATATTTCTTTACACTCAACAACAAGCTTATAAAAAAAAAAAATAAACGAAGAAGAACCGTTACTGTCAAGTCAATCACAACTCACAGAGACCTCAGTCTATATTTCCTAAGCACACTGGAGGTACACATTAGTTGCACGAACTACTAACATATATCTTCTCTCTGACACCATCACCTGATGACTTGATAGCTTCATGTATCTCCCAGGTAGTAATGTGGGCCACTGAACAGTTAGATAGAACGTCAAGTGGGCAGCCATATCAAGTACGTTCCCTGCTACTGCTCAGGATCAGAAGGATCTAGCTTTCCCCAGCTGTTGGGCTTTTTACTTAGCTCAGTTTTATCTGTAACTGTTTAGTATGTCGTCCTGGGCAGGCAGCTGTTTCCTATATTGCATGTAGAAAACGATGAAAAGGACTGATTATTGCTAATGTGCTTTCCGAGTTAACCACAGTCTTACTGCACCTGCTTCTCACATGCTACTAGATGAAACCATGGAATGAGATGGTTAAAAGAAACAAAAAAAATAAAATTAAAAGTATAAGCCATCTTGCATTGTTTTAGGCACCTACTAATGATAGTACTTGCTTAAGAAAAACATAAACTCTAGGAGAAATATCATCCTGGATTCACGACTGGACAATAGATATAACAGGTGTCTGTCCCAGGAAAATTGAGACATATGGTCACCCAAAGGATATGGCATTATATTGCCTCAAACAAAAATTCAATTATGGAGAAAAATAAATAAAGGCATAAGGAGTTTATAATTGGAATGAAAGCTTTAGAAAATTTAGAAAGCATGAAAGAAGTGAAATGCACTTAAAATCGCATTCTGCAGAGAAATCTGCTACTAGATTATCATCTGCTTACTCAAAACAAAGTGAAAAATTAAATGTGAAATTCACAGTTGAAAATAGTTTATTTCCTGTAAAACAGCAGTGTGTCTTAAAAGTGCAGACAAGTCTACTTCATCTGTGTTAAAGGCAAATTTTTGGAGTTTCTGGAAATCCAAACAAACAAAAAAAAAGAGTAGAAAATACTTCTACTTATGAATTCAAGCTTATTCTTGAAAAGTGTTCAATTTCTAAATTAAATATTTTGAATAATCAAGAAGAGAATGTTGTAAGACATAAACTTTTAATGAGATCAATGTATCCTCAGCTTATTCAGTAATATGTAATGAAACAAGCACCCAATCTTGCCATAAAATTATGGCTGTCACATAAAAATGTCAATTAAATTAATATTCTTGGGTTTTATTAATTTTTTAACACATATCTCAGCCCAACTTACATAGTTATAAAATGCATTTTTAGCAAATACATATGCATAAACTAACCTGCCTAAAGTGTAGGATTGGGCTTATAATGGTGCCAGCAAATCAGTAGAAAATGTAATAGAATTAGAGAAAAATTTAAGAAGTAAAATTAATGGGTATTGTATAGTTTGTCATTTATATTTTGTGGATTTAGCAGTGGTACGCAGGAAGTGAGAGAAGTCTGAAATGCTGTTGCCATTGTTGTGTCAGTCACTAGTCACACATCTGAACGAACTGACTGTTTTATGAAACACAAAGCTGCAGCAAAGACATTGAGTGTGGATTCATTCAATTGTTAAAAACATATTGTAGCCTTTACTCATTATTAGTAGTGAGAGAGGAGATTCAAGAGGTCATCAAAACATGAGCAGTTGTGTTGAAAATTCCTCAAACAGGGAATCAAGTGGTATGTGGATGTTGATTTCCAAATTTGGATCTGAATAAAGTTAAGATTTCTTTATCACAAGAAGTATTATAGAAGCGTTTGCAAAACTAAGTAACACAGAAAATATCTGGGAACAGAATGTGCTTCTGCAGTATGTTTTTATGTTCAAAAGTTTCTTGTTTGGAAATCTAAAAACCTTCTTGTTTAGTATCTGAAAGAATGAATGACAGATTTAAAATTATTTTGAACACAATGAAAAAACTTCACTTAAAATAAATGCAAAAATTTACAAGACTTTCTTTTTGAAAAGGCAGAAACTGAAACATAGACAAAACCAGGTTAAAGATTAAGTTTAATCCATTTTGTTAAAATAACATCTGTTATCATATTTTAATTTGTTCTAATAATTTAATTTATAAAATGACTACAGCAAAATAAAGCGCACTTCGGAACTATCTTTTATGTGGAAAAATGTTGTAAATGACTACAGGGCAGTTAGGTACAACAGTTATAACTTTGGTAAGCTTATTCTCCTACATTTCACTTCGAGTTTTCTGGACGAAATTATCTCACCATCAACTGGCAAGTTGGAAGAACACTTAAACACATAGATATGTGGCTAGATATGTGGGTAAGATTAAATAAGAAAGCTGTTACAGAATTTGCAGTTTTCTAGTTAGACTTCCCCAGAACTTTGTGTTTGATCAACAGACTGAGAACTTTTGTAGGTTTCTAATTCTATCCAGCTGTTCAGATACCTGTCTCAAACATCAGATAATTCCGTGGAGGACAGAGGCGAGATGAGAATCTACAGTGTGTTCTTGTTCAAAGAGAGATTATTTCTTGTGTCCTGGTGACATAGTGGTTAAATGCTACATCTGCTAACCCAAAGGTCGGCAGTTCAAATCCAGCAGGGGCAATTTGGAAACTCTAGGGGGCAGTTAAACTCTGTTTTACAGGTTCACTATGAGTCTCAGTTGACTCAGTGGCAGTGGGTTTGGTTTGGTGTTTATATCCTGTGTGATAAGCCTTTTTGATGAGAAAATGTCAAAAGATTTATTTGATTACTGTGGAATTTAAATGGATTGCCAGGTTGGTAACTTAGAAGAATTTGCTCTTTGTAATTTAGCTCAAGAAGGAGCATGTTACAGAGCTCTCAAACACCCTGTCAAAAGAGCTTGCTAAAATTAATGGCTCAGAACTGATGCTAAGCTTTCAAGGATGCCATGGTGATTTATTGAGTGGTGCCAGTCTCCGCTTAGTTGGGTGGAGAGCACTTGTCTTCATGTAACAGGGCTAATATTACTTCAAGCTGTTGTCAGTTGACTTGGTAAAATTGCTTAGATACACTCCCCATGAAGTTAGCTGGTGATGATTACTCTTAAGTATTCACAGAGCAGAAACCCTGGGGAAACATTAATTAGCCACCTGCAAGGAAGATGTTCCAGCCACGTAAACAAACTCCTGAAGTCTGTGGCCCATAATGAGGACCAAGCCCCAGCGACACGGCCTGCTTGCTCTGTGCTGTGCTGCTGCATCAAGTTCCAGCAATTTTCAAGGAGAAAGTGATTGGAGTCAGGCCGGAGGCTGCACGGAGTCTGCTAATCACCACGCAGAGACTTCGGGTGCTCAGGAGCCACGGGGGGTGGGGAATCGGCTTTTATGAGCTAAAGGAGACGCTGGCATATGTTGTGCAGAGTTGTGGAGGTGGGGAGAGTCTGCTTAAATGTTTATAGATTAAAAGTACATTGGGGTCCCTTTAGTCTTTTGCATAGTTGATACCTTGATCTCTTTTAATTAAAACAGTAACAACGACAAAAAATAAACGAGAGCTTCACTCAACCCGGATAATGACTTTCTTAATGTCTGCTTACAGCTTTTCTCTTCTTTCTCCTCCATTAACAGAGCTGTAATCAGGTTGACAGAAGAGAAAGAAAGGATGGCACGAGGGGTGTGTGTGGCTTTGGTATGTAGGTCCATTTATTGTGACTTCCCAGCATGAATGTGACTGGGTCTAAATCAGGGACGAGCACAGTTTATCAGGTCTCCATAATGGAGGACTTTGGGAAATCAAAAGTTAATAGAGGCAGAACAGATAATGCTCTTCTGCTCTCTAATAACCACTGCAGGCAGAAGAAAGAGGAAAAGTATTAACTCTGAAAATGATTGCTATGGGAGAATCGGGACTTGATCAGTCTCTCCATTCCGGGCAGTGGGGGACACAAGAGGAGTGTCCTCTGGCTCAAAACTGAAGTAGGGGAATACGAGGAAGGACCATGAACATTCACTACGAACATCCGCTACAACTAAGTTGTAGCCTTGATTTACAGTATGCAAAGGGAAGTGTTTATTTCCACATGGAGCCAGTGATTTCCAAATACTTAAAGCACAGTGGCATGCATCTGTTCATATCAATTTCTACTCCAGGCTTTTTTTTAGCACCACAGCAAATGTGACTCAACTGTTAACTTCATCTTAAAATTCCAGAGATGACCAGGAGATTTGACCATGTCAGAAGTAGTAAATGTGAGAATTTTTGCTGTAGTATGTATATATAATCTCCAAAATCATATTTATAGTCAATATAGAAATGCATATATATATACATACATATGAAAAATATTAGGAATTTTTTTAGGTAAGTAGTGTGCTAGAGGAAACCCTGGTGGCATAGGGGTTAGGTGTTATAGCTGATGATCAAAAAAAGTCAGCAGTTCGAATACATCAAGCGTTCCGTGAAAACTTTATAGGACAGTGCCACTCTGTACCATAGGGTCTTTATGAGTCAGAATTGAGTCGATGGCAGTGTTCGGTGTTTTAAGCGTGTTAGAAGTAGCTGCATTATACGTGAGGTACTAGCATGTATTTATACATATTTAAAAGATTTTGGTTACAGTTGCTACAACTTAAGGGGAAGATATAACAAAGGAGCAGAACAGCATAGATTTGAGATGAAAGCATTGAGTTTTTTATTATGAAAAGTAAAACCCAAACCTGTAGCCTTCAAGTTCTTTCAACTCACAGAAACTCTGAGAGTAAAGCAACTCCATAGAGTTTCCAAGGCAATAAATTTGTACAGAAGCAGACTCCACATCTTTCTCCCATGGAGCAGCTGGTGGCCTCAAAATGCTGAGCTTTCACACTAAAATAGACTAGGAAGAAGGACCGAACAATCTACTTCTGAAAAGAATTAGCCAGAGAAGACCTTATAAATAGCAACCGAACATTGTCAGACATGGTGCCCGAAAATGAGCCCCCCGAGTTGGAAGGCACTCAGAAGACGACGGGGCAAGAGTTGTTTCCTCAAAGTAGAATCAGCCTTAATGATGTGGAAGGAGTAAAGCCTTCAGGATCTTCATTCTCTGGTGTGGTATGACTCAAAATGAGAAGAAACAGCTGTAAACATCCATTAATAATCAGAACATGGAAGGTATCAAGCATGAATCTAGGAAAATTGGAAATCATCAAAAATGAAATGGAATGCATCAACGTCAACATCCTAGGCATTAGCGAACTGAAATGGACCGGTATTGGCCATTTTAAAGCCAACAACCATGTGATCTATTATGCTGAGAGTGAAGACTTGAACAGGGGCAGTGCTGCATTCATCATCAAAAAGAACATTTCAAGATCTGTTCTGAAGTACAACGCTGTCGATGGTAAGATAATATCCACACACCTAGAAGGAAGGCCAGTTAATATAACTATTATTCAGATTTATGCACCAACCACTAAGGCTGCATATGAAAAGACTGAAGATTTTTACTGGCTTCTGCACTCTGAAATTGACCAAACACGCAATCAGGATGCATTAATAATTACTGATGACTGGAATGCAAAAGTTGGAAACAAAGAAGAAGGATGAGTAGTTGGAAAATATGGCCTTGGTGAAAGAAATGTTATTGCAGACCACATGGTAGAATTTTGCAAGGCTGATGACTTCTTCCTTGAAAATACCTTTTTTAACCAACATAAATGGAAACTGTACATGCGGACCTCACCAGATGGTATATCGCCAAGCCAATACAGGAACTAGATCGATTATATCTGTGGAAAACAGATAATGGAAAAGCTCAGCAGTCAGAACAAGACCAAGTGCAGACTGTGGCACAGATCATCAGTTGCTCATATGCAAATTCAAACTGAAACTGAGTTAGAACAAGTCCACAAGAGCCAAAGTATGACCTTGAGTATATCCTTGCTGAGTTTAAAGACCATCTGAAGAACAGATTTGATGTGTTGACCACTAATGGATTGAAGACCAGACTAATTGTGGAATGACATCAAAGACATCATCCATAAAGAGAGCAAGAGGTCACTCAAAAGATAGGAAAGAAAGAAAAGACCAAATTGGATGCCAGAAGAGACTCTGAAACTTGCTCTCAAACACTGAGCAGCTAAAGCTAAAGGAAGGAATGGTGAAGTAAAAGACCTCAACAGAAGTTTTCAAAGAGCAGCTGGAGAAAGCAAAAGAAAGTATTATAATGACATATGCAAACAGTTGGAAGTGGAAAACCTGAAGGGAAGAACACATTCTTCATTCCTGAAGCTGAAAGAACTGAAGAAAAAATTCAAGCCTAGAGTTACCATAGTGAAGGATTCTACAGTGAAACTATTAAATGACTTAGGAGCATCGAAAGAAGATGGAAGGAATACACAGAGTCAATATACCAGAAAGAACTGATTGATGTTCAACTATTTTAAGAGGTAGCATATGATCAAGAACTGAGGGTACTGAAGGAAGAAGACGAAGCTGAATTGGAGGTATGGGGGGGCAACGACTACAGAAATTGATGGAATATCAAATGAGATGTTTCAACAGACAGATGCAGAACTGAAGTGCTCACTCATCTATGCCAAGAAATCTGGAGGACAGCTACCTGGCCAACTGATTGGAAGAGATCCATATTTATGCCTATTCCAAAGAAAGGCGATCCAGATGAATGCAGAAATTACTGACCAATATCGTTAATATCACACACAAGTAAAATCTTGCTCAAGATCATTCAAAAGTGACTGAAACAGTGTATTGACAAGGAACTTCCAGAAATTCAAGCAAGATTCAGAAGAGAACGTGGAGCCAGAGATATCATTGCTGATGTTGGCTGGATCTTGGCTGAAAGCAGAGAATACCAGAAAGAGGTTTACCTGTGTTTCGTTGACTATGCAAAGGCATTTGACTGTGTGGATCATGATAAGTTATGGCTAACATTTCAGAGAGTGAGAATTCCAGAACACTTAATTGTGTGCTTAAGGAATCTGTATATGGATCAAGAGGCAGTTGTGCAAACAGAAAAAGGGGATGCTGTGTGGTTTAAAGTAAGGAAAGATGTGTGTCAGGGTTGTATCCTTTTACCATACACTTTTATTCTATATGCTGAGCATATTATCTGAGAAGCTGGATTCTATGAAGAAGAACAAGGCATCAGGATTGGAGCACAGCTCATTAACAACCTGTGCTCCTCAGGCAACACCACCTCACTTGCTGCAAGTGAAGATCTGAAACACTGATGAAGATCAAGGACCACAGCTTCAGCATAGACTGCACCTCAACATCAGGAAAACAGAAATCCTCACAACTGAATCAGTCATCAACATCATTATAAATGAAAAAAAGATGGAGGTTGTCAAGGATTTCATTCTACTTGTTCCCACAATCAATGCCTACAGAATCAGCAGTCAAAGAATCAAAAGATACACTGCATTGGGAAAAATCTGTTAACAAAGGATCTTTAAAGCATCGAGAGGTAAAGATGTCACCTTGAACAGTAAGGTGCACCTGACCCAAGCCATAATGTTTTCAGTTGCATCACATGCATGCAAAAACTGGATACTGAGCAAACAAGGATTGGTGTCTTTGAATTGTGGTGTTGGAGAAGAATGTTGAATGGACCATGGACCATGAAAAGAACACACAGATATGTCCTGGAAGAAGTACAACCAGAGTGCTCCTTGGAAGCAAAGATGGCAAGACTACAGCTTACACACTTCGTACATGTTACCAGGAAGGGTCAGCCCCTGGAGAAGAACATCATGCTTGGTAGAGTGGAGGGTCAGCGAAAAAGAGGAAGACCTTTCACAAGACGGATTGGCACAGTGGCCACAACAATGGGCTTAAGCATAAAAATGGTATGGACATGACACAAGACTGGGCAGTATTTCATTCTGTTTTTCATAGGGTCATTATGAGTTAGAACCAAGTCAACGGCATCTAGCAACAGCAAAAACATATCTAAAATAATAAAATCAAACCAATTTTACTCAAGCAGAACCTTGAATGGAAATATGATTTCATCATATTTCAAAAAAAATATAACACGAAAGAAGCTTTTCAGGACAGCATGGATTTAACGTCTTTTTCTTCAAACTTTTGCCTCTTAAACGATGAGTATTTTCATTTTTCCAGTTCTCTAAGTCACCATGTAACACAGAACAAGTAAAAGTTAACTTTAAATAACCAGAGATACAACTTCTGAGAAATCTATCTAATAAATAGAAATAATTTTAAAAATAATTCAAAGACACCAATCCTTTTTTGCTCAGTATCCAGTTTTTGCATGCATGTGATGCAACTGAAAACATTATGGCTTGGGTCAGGTGCACCTTACTGTTCAAGGTGACATCTTTACCTCTCGATGCTTTAAAGATCCTTTGTAACAGATTTTTCCCAATGCAGTGTGTCTTTTGATTCTTTGACTGCTGATTCTGTAGGCATTGACTGTGGGAACAAGTAGAATGAAATCCTTGACAACCTCCATCTCACTCTCTTCTTTACTATTGAGCTATGCCTTCATGCCAGGTAGTGTGGTAAATCCTTTTCATGCATTGCTTCATTTTATGCTCACACTAATACATTGTTTGGGTATATTATTATCACTATTTTGCAGAAAAGGATGACAAAATTCATAGAGATTATGACTTGCTGTGAACTCCTGTAAAACAAAAGTTGATTTTGGATTTATCACCAAAATATGTGACCAGATACATTTTGTGTGAAACAAAAGTATGCACTGTTAACTCAGCTTCTGAAGAGTATACCTTTTAAACTTTGTATGGATACTTTATACCCAACATGTGTCAGTTTGTCATCTCGTGGTGGCTTGCATATTTCTGTGATACTGGAAGCTTTGCCACTGACATTTTAATATCAGCAGGGTCACCCTTAGTGGGCAGGTTTTTGCTAAACTTGTAGACTAAGGCACGCTAGAAACATGGACTTGGCAGTATATCCAAGTTAAAAAATGAATAGCAGCCAAACGTTAACTGACACAATGTCAGAAGATGAGACCCTCAGGTTGGGAGGCACATAAAATGTGACTGCAAAGAGTTGCCTTTTCAAAGCAGAGTTGAGTTTAATGATGCAGTGGAGTCAAGTTTTTGAGACCCGCATTGTGACACGACTCAAAATGAGAAGAAACAGATGCAAACATGCATTAATGATCAGAAAGTGGAATGTATGAAGTACGAATCTAGGAAAATTGGAAGCCATCAAAAATGAAATGGAATGTATAAACATTGATATCCTAGTGAGCTGACATGTGTTAGTACTGGCCATTTTAAATAAAAAAATTCTAAGGTCTACTAGGCCAGGAATCAAATATTGAAGAGGAATGGCATCATATTCATTGCCAGAAAGAACACGTCAAGATCTATCCCAAAATACAATGATGTCATTGGTAAGCTAATATCCATACGCCTACAAGGAAAACCAGTTAATAAGACTATTTATTCAAATTTACAAACCAACTATTAAGGCCAAAATGAAGAAACTTAAGATTGATTTTTAGCAATTTCTGCAGTCCCGATTTGATTAACACTCAATCTAGATGGCTAAATAATTATTGGCAAAAGAAATGCAAAAGTTGAAAATGCAGAAGGATTGCAAGTTGGAAAATGAGGGCTTGGTGATAGAAATAAAGCCAGAGACCACATGACAGAAGTTTGTGAAACCAGTAAATTCTTCACTGTAAATACCTTTTTTGAACAACATGCATAGTGACTATACATGTGACCTCACCAGATGTGATACATGGAAATCAAATAAACTACATCTGTGAAAAAGACAACATGCAGAAACTCAATATCATCAGTCAGAACAAGACCAGGGACTGACTTTGGAACAGACCAACAACTGCTTGTATGTAAGTATTACTTGAAGTTAGAAAATTAGAATCAGTCCATGAGAGGCCAGTTATGCCTGTGAGTTTACCCCACCTGAAGTCAGAGACGTTCTCAGGAATAGATCTGAGCTGTTAAACACGAAAGACTGAGGCTATGTGAGTCATGCAAAGACATGAAGGACATCACACACGAAGAAATTAGGAGGTTGTTGAAAAGACAGGAAAGAAAGAAAGAAAAGACCGAAATGAATGTCAGAGAGACTCTGAAACTTGCTTTTGAATGTAGAGTAGCATGGGAAAATGGTAGAAATAATGAAGTAAAACAGCTAAACAGAAGATTTCAAGAGGCAGCTGGAGAAGACAAAGTATTTTAATGAAACGCGGAAAGCTCTCAGCAAAACAAAGGAAAGAACGTACTGGGCATTTCTTAAGCTGAAAGAGTGGGGAGGAAAAGAAAAATTCAGTCCGTATGTTGCTATATGGAAAGATTCTCTGGGGAGAATATTGAACAATGCAGGAAGCATCAAAAGAAGATGGAAGGTATATACAGAGTTAGTGCACCAAAAAAAAAAAAAAAAAAAAAAACCAAAAAACTGGTCAGTATTCAACCATTGCAGGAGGTAGCATAATAGTTCTGAGAATTAGGTTTGTGAACTCATCCTAGAAAAAGTGTCATACGTCTCATTGCTGAATATCACTATGGTCATCTTCAAAGTATTTTCCTTGGAAAGCTATACACTGATGCCAGTGCCCAGTCCACTCTTTACAGCAATTTTGGAACTTTGTTTGCAATGGCCTTCAGAGCTGTCGCTGTATTACCTTGACGTCTTGAATGTTATCAAAATGTCTTCTTTTCAATATCTCCTTTGTCTTTGTGGAAAGAGAAAAGTCATTTGGTGGCTACATCAGGTGAGTAGGGAGGGTATTTCAATACAGTTACTTGTTTACTGGCTAAAAATTCCCTTACAGACAACTATACAACTAAGTTTGCAAACTTCCCAGTTTGCCACCATGCCCAATGGCCATTCCAGAGAGAATTCCAAAATAGCTTTGAAGGGTGGACTAGGCATTGGCATTGGTGCATAGCTTCCCAAGGGGAGTACTTTGAAGTTCGCCGTAGTGATATTCAGCAATGAGGTATGTAGCACTTAGAACAATTAAGTTCACGGACTTAACTGACACACCTCCTATGATCAAGAATCCATGGCACTAAAGGAAGAAGCTGAAGCTTCACTGAAAAGAATGTTGAAAAACAAGACACAGGAACTGATGGAATACTGAGTGTGATGATTCAACGAATGGATGCAGGGCTGGAAATTCTCACTTGTCTACATCAAGTAAAAGGTTTGGAGGAGAGCTACTGGCTATCCGACTGGAAAAGATCAATATTTGTGTCCATGCCAAGGAAAAGTGATTCAACAGAATGTGGAAATTCTTGAAGAACATCATCAATATCTCACACAAGCAAAAATTTGCTGAAGATCATTTAAAATTGGTTGCAATAGTACATCAACAGAGAACTACCAGAAGTTCAAGGCAGATTCAGTTGAGAACATGGACTGAGGGATATCACTGATGACATCAGATGGATCTTGGCTGAACACAGAGAATGGCAGAAAGATGTTTCTTTGTGTTTTATTGACTATGCAAAGGCATTTAACTGTGTGGATCAGAACAAATTATAGATAACATTTTGAAGAATAGGGATTCCAGAACACTTAGTTGTGCTCATACAGAACCTTTACTTAGATCAAGAAGCATATATTTGAATGGAACAAGGTGATACTGTGAGGTTTAAAGTTAAGAAAGGTATCCCTCAAGGTTGTATCCTTTCACCATACTTAGTCAGTCTGTGTGCTGAGCAAGTAATCTGAGAAAAAAAGAATGCAGCATTAAGACTGGAGGAAGACTCATTAACAGCTTGTGATGTGCAGACAACATAGTTGTGCTTTCTGAAAGTGAAGAGGACTTGAAACACTCACTGATGAAGATTAAAGACGATAGTCTCTGGTATGAATTACATACATCACAAGAAAGGAAAACAAGATTCCTCACAATTGGACCAATGATAAATGGAGAAAATACTGAAGTTGTGCAGAATTTCATTTTACTTATATCCACAATCAATGCACTTGTAAGCAGCAGTAAAGAAATCAAATGATGCATTTCATTTAGCAAATCTCCAGCAAGTGATCAGCTTAGGGCATTAAAAATAAAGAAGCCACTTTAAGGTCTAAGGTGCACCTGACCCTAGTAATCGTGCTTTCAATCACCTAACACACATATGAAAGCTGTACAGTGTGTAAGAAAGATAAAGCCAGCCGAGAAGATAAAACAAAAACTAATAATTTAGAATTGTAGTGTTGGTGAGAGATGTTGAATATATCATGGATAGCCAGGGGAATGAGCAAATACATCTCAGAAGAAGTACAGTCAGAATGCTCCTTAGAAGTAAGGATGGGAAGACTTCATATCCCATTCTTTGGACATGTTACCAGAATGGGCTAGTCCCTAGAAAAGTGCATTATGTTTGGCAAAGTAGAAGGTCAGCAAAAAAGAGGCAGACTCTCAACAAGAGGGACGGGCACAGTGGCTGCAAGAATGGGTTCAAGCATACTGATAATCGTGGGACTGATACAGAACAAGGAAGGGTTGCATTTCACTGTATGTAGAGTCACCATGAGTGGGAATTGACTCAGTGGCACCTAGCAACAACATAAACAAGACAATAAGGCTCTATGAACTGTCCCGTTGGTTTTTTTTTTTTTTATGATTGAATGAAAACGTACATTCCCATATAAATTAGCATGCTTCACCTATATGCAGCTCCCACTGCTCTCCCTGCCCGGTGACAGCACACCACTCCTCTCTGCTCTGTACTGTCCTCCCAACAGTCTCCTATCCCCTCCTCTCCACTCACTCTCCTTCCTCCAGCAAGAGGTCCACAGGATGACATCCTATAGATGTATAGAACCATAAAATTCCCACAAGATACGGTCACTCTGCATCGCCAAGTGGAGAGGCTGTGGGGAGATTGGAACACTTCTACACTGTTGGTAGGACTGAAAAATGGTGCAACCTCTTTGGAAAGAAATCTGGGGCTCCCTTAAAAAAATGGATACAGATATACCATTTGACCCAGTAATTCCACTGCTTGGAACATGTCCTGCAGAATCAAGGCCATTCACACCAACTGATGTATGCACAGGAATGTTCTTCGCAGCACAGTTCACAGTACCAAAAAGCTGGAATCAACCCAGATGCCCAACAACAGAGGAATGGATAGGTAAACTATGGTATATACACTCAATGGAACACCATACAAGGATAGAAAACTGTCCGGTTTTATAAAAGTTTTTTGAGAGAACTTTGGGCAGGAGATGGGGAATGTTAAATAAGTTTTCTGAAGGCCTTAAGTAGATGTGTATTCTTTGTGTGACTTAAGCAGATTCTTTATGGACCAAAGACAGAAAGACTCCATAAACATACTGCCATTCAAATCCAGAATTTTAAAAGAAATTTGTAATTCTGTGTGAACACTTGTTTTCATTTTACTTGGTAAGCAAAGTAAGTATATTATTAACTTAGTTCTGACAATAAAGCTTTTTTTTTTTTTTACTCAAATTTTGTCTACTTTTTTCTATCAAAGTGGACATAATAATCAGTCAATATTCTCAACAGACTGTGATGACCTGGATATAGTTTCAGAAAAAAATTACTGAATGGCTTATCATGTCCAAACAGTCTCAATAGGCTCATTCAGTGGGAAACAATTGTTAAAAATGAGAGATTTATAAAAAGCAAAAGTCTGCAACTCATTTCCCTTGGTACCTTTATAATAAAATTACATGCTATTAAAAAGGTATTTGCTTGAGCCTCATCTAGTATCATAATCTTCTCAAGGAACACAGTGGTAAAAAAAAAAAAGATAGACGCATTCCCTGATGTAACAAAATTTACAGTCTTGTGATAGAACAAGGTAAGCATAAGCTTCTTCTAGTCCCTACTTATTGTTTCCTGTTTCAAGTAGAACCATCCTCTTTTCTTTAAAGAAAGAATTCGGGAATTAATTTTTCAAAGCAATATATCATAACCAAACTCTATTCAAGAGGATTTTATGCAAAGATGATTATCAAGAAAAATCTATTTGATGTTAGCATTTATTCTTAATCTTCATTCTCTAACGCCGTAGCTTATCCACATCAGATACTGTAGATAACTCAAGTGATTTTTGCATAGCTGAGGAAAGAATCTCAGGTCCTTTTTCCATCTTAAGACTTTAGTTGCTTAGAGTACGAGAGAAGGCACTATTCACGATGGTACATTCAGTTTCTGTGTGGTCTGATAGTATAACAAAGGGCTACACCTTACTTACAACATTATACCGTTGGGGTATAGTCAGAATTTCTTTCCAAATCCTCTGTTTTCCAAAAGCAACTACTAATCAAGTAACAGAACTCAGATTTGCGGGTCTTAGTTTCCTAACGTGGTGTAACAAAAACACTGTAAGTGAGTGGTGGCTTTAAGGAACAGAAATTTGTTTTCTCACAGTTCTGGGAGTTAAAAGTCCAAATCAAGGTCTTGACAGGTAAATATCTCCCTTATACAGAGCCCCAGGCATTGTTTGTGTCCTTAGTGATCCTCAGAGGCCTCCTCTCTTTCCCACTGTGTGTGCCATGCCTTTGTATCAATTTTTTTTTTTTTAAATAATTCAGAAGTGATCGGATTTAGAACCCACTCTGCAGGGATATGATATGATTGAGTGTAATAAAGTTAACATTATTATTATTTGTCATTCTAATACCTTACATATTTTCCTTTTCATTTAAACTGGAGATAAACCAAGAAGAGTTTACCAGATTTTTCTCAGCCTCTTGTCTTCTTAAAAAGTTTCAAAACGGTTACAATTATCATATCTATTCTTTCATGAAAATTCATACTGTAAAGAATGCTTAACATACCACTAGATAACTGTATTTCTCTATACTCGAGTGGTTTCTGTTCTGTCTTGCGCTTACATTTAATAGCAACAACTTAGTGTCTTCACTAAAGCCTTATTTTCCCCAGACATTGTTAATTGCTCCTGAAGAAACTGAAAAATCACATGCTTTTTGTAGATTTTAAAGAGTTCTATCTCTATGTCAATGAGGCATTCTTCACATAATCCTGGGACTTTAATATTTAACTAGATTTTTGAAGACTGTAGTCTATCTGTGTCTTTAACTAACATTCTTTTTTCTCTTTTCTTTTAGGTACAGATGAGAGAGTCCAAGGAAAAATACTTTCAACTATATCACACTAGAATCCAGTTAGTAAGTTGCATATTTATTTCTAATGCTAATATTGTCTTATTATATTTTTGTACTGATACACACTATGTGATTATGTACAAAAATAAGTAAAACCCCCAAAAGTCATTGTTGTAGAATTGATTCTGACACTATAGGACAGAGCAGAGCTGCCTCATAGCGTTTCCAAGGAGTGGCTGGTGAATGCAAACTGCTGACCTTCTGAGTGGCAGCTGAGCTCTTAACCAGGGCTTCAAAATGAATAAAAGCATTGATTAAAGTATTTATAAAACAGAGGTTTTCAAAGAGGCAATATGTTGTCGATAGGTGCTATAGAGTTGGTTCCCACGCTTAGCAATCCCATGCACAATAGAAAGAAACACTGCCTAGTCCTTTGCCAATCTCGTGGGCATTGTTATGCTTGAGCCCATTGTTGCAGCAATTGCTGTCTGGTTGATTCTGACTCACAGTGACTCTATAGAGTGAGTCGAACTACCCCATAAGGTTTCCAAGGAGCAATTTATAGATTTAAACTGTTGATGTTTTGGTTAGCAGCTATACTCCTTAACCACTGAGGAAACTGAAAATACTAGGTTTGGGGTCAGCTGCAGCTTAGTCTTCAAGATGACATATTTGCTTTTTAAATCTCTTTAAATGATCTTTTGCAGCAGATTTACCCAATGCAATATGCTGATTTTTTGACTATTGTTTCCATAAGCATGGAAACCCAAGTGGTGTAGTGGTTAAGTGCTATAGCTGCTAACCAAAATGTGAGAAGTTTGAATCTACCAGGCTCTCCTTGGAAAATCTATGGGCAGTTCTACTCTGTTTCATAGGATGGCTATGAGTTGGAATAGACACAGTGCCAGTAGTTCTTTTTTTCCCCCATAAGAATTGAGTATGGATCCAAGTAAAATGAAATCTTTGACAATTTCAGTGTTTTCTGCATTTAGCATGAAGTTTATTGGCTTCATTGTGAGGACTTTTTCTTTACATATGTTAAGGTATAATAGTCTTTGATTTTCATCAGTAAGTGCTTCGAGTCCTTTTCATTTTCAGCAAGCAAGATTGTATCATTTGAATATCACAAGTTATTAATGAATCTTCATCCAATCCTGATACCACATTCTTCTTTATATAGTCCAGCTTCTTGGATTATTTGCTTAAAATATAGAATGAGTAAGCATTCTGATAAGATAAAACTCTGACACATGTATTTATTGATACTAAACACTGTACAATTAAGGGTCTGAAGTTTCCATTCTTTGCAATGATATCCACAATTTGTTATGAATCACACCATTAAATGCCTTTGCAAAATCAATCAATAAAATACAGGTGAACATCTTTCTGTTATTCATTATTTTCTATACACTGAACATCAAATATCTGAATAATATATACTGCATTTTAAAACAAAAACAAAAAGAGCAAAGATGCATGATGCATTCTTTTAAAAGAAAAAAACTAGTACAACACGGTGGTATTGGGCTACATTTCATCTCTGAACTTTTTCAAAGCAAGAGACAACCATCCCCGTGGAGAATTCCTCTCCCGTGAAGTACAGGATGCTGTGTGCAGTGAACTTCCTAGGTCCTATCTGTGAATGTATGAGTCGAGTGAGGGAATCAGCACTAGTGGTCAGAGCCTTTCCAGCCTAAAAAGGTCTTACGATATTTAACATGTTCCACGTAATCAAGTTAATTACATGCACAAGCTTGTCAGGAGAACTTCCAGCTAAAATCAATCAATAATGTACTCAGAGCACAGTTGGAAAGACACTGATAATGGAATTTTCAGCTTTCTAGACTGCTGGCTGATTCACTTGTGAGTCTTGGTGGCCTGGTCAATAATTAGACCAATAACTTCTGGAGCTTGAGGGTCAGGATTTGGGCTACGGGGGTTCTGATTAAGTGATGTTGTGAGTGAATTAGAAGTCTGGGTGTGACATATCAGGGCATAGATATTATGAGAGCATCTTCCATTCTAGTCAGTAATTATGAAGCCAATGGCCTTACTTTCAGAAATACTCATTAATGTTCAATTGCATGACCTAAAAAAACATAAGGCCACTTTCTTCATTCTGTAAAACACATATGTGAGCTATTGAACAGATTTTCAAATGAAAGGTGAACCTGGCATTGATTTACTACACTTACTGAAACTGCTTTTTAATGTATACTTTTTCATTTCTGCTTTTTAAAAATAAAAGTTGTCAAAGACAGTGGACTCTTACTCTTTGTCACTGTCTTTAGCTCTCTGTTCTCTCACATGCAATTCTGATTGCTTGGGTATAAAGAAAAACAGTTCTATATTTATTTTGGCCTATATGCAATTTCTTCACTTTTTTCTAAATATGTTTAAGAAAGTAGTCTGCAAACCATTTGCAATGGCATTAAGAATAGACAGGGCCAATTAATGTAAATTATATTTGTATGTGGCCAAATTAATAATATATATACAAATTTCCAAGATGAGCCAATGAATTAGATAGTTACAGAATTTTCCAGATAGACTTGTATAAAGAAATAAAATAACAGCCCCCAAAGTGAAGTAACATTATTAAAGTTTCTATTTCTACTCACATGAGTGCAAGTTTCAATGGATTTTAAGTTTCGATTTTAAAGATTTACCTAATCCACAAGTACTTATGGAGTAAGTACAGCAATATTTCTATTCACAAGTGTCACATAGAAATGGAATGTGAAACATAAAATAATTTATATACATTACTGTTGTATTATGTTGTTTGTTGGTATCAACTCAGCTCCAACTTGTGGCAACAACATGTATAGCAGAATGAAACATTGTCCACTGCTATGCCATTTTCATGATTATTGTATGTTTCAGTCCATTAGTTGTGGTCAGTCCATCTCATTAGGGTTATCTCTTGTTTTCAGTGATCCTTCACTTTACCTCTACCATTTAGCTGTCAGTTTGCTGTACTGTGGAGACCTGCATGTTGCTCTGATATTAGAAGCTCTGCTATATATCTTTCAAGTACCAGTAGGGTCATCCATGGTGGAAGGGTATTAACAGGGACTCTAAAAGTGTGGAGTAGCTAAAAATGAATGAAAGAAACGATAAGGTAAAAGTGCTGAACAGAAGATTTCAAAGGGTGGTTTGGGAAGAGCAAGTAAGGTATTATAATGAAATGGGGAAAGATTTGCAGTTAGAAAGCCAAAAGGAAAAAGGACACAGAATTTCTCAAGCTAAAAGAAATGAAGAAACATCTGTAGCCTTGATTTGCCATTTTAAGAGTTTTGTAGGCAGAATATTGAAAGACAAAGGAAGCATCAATAGAAGGATGAAGGAATACACAGAATCACGGTACCAAAAAGTATTGGTCACCATTGAATCATTTCAGGAGGCAGCATATGATCAAGAACTGATGGTATGAAAGGAAAAACTTCAAGGTGTACTGATATTTGGTGAAAAACAAGGCTCCAGAATTGATGGAATACCAACTGAGATGCTTCAACAAACAGATGCAATACTGGAAGAGTTCACTCATCTATGCCAAGAAATTCAGAAGACAGCTACCCCATCAACCAACTGGAAGAGGCCCATTTCAAAAAAAGAGAATCCAACACAATGCGGAAGTCATTAAAAAATATCATATCACAAAAAAGTAGGATTTTACTGAAGATCATTCAAAAGAGATTGCAGCAGTCCACAGATAGGGGACTTACAGATAGGGGGCAGATTCAGGAAAGGATTTGGAACAAATGACATCATTATTGATGTCAGATGGATCTTGGCTGAAAGTGAAGAATATCAAAAAGATGTACCTGTGTTATATTGACAATGATTCAGCTATGTGAATCATAAAAAATTATGAATATCGTATGAAGAATGGAAATTCTAGAAAACTTCATTATGTTTATGGGGAAACTGTACTAAGAACAAGAGGCAGTCATTTGACAGAACAAGTGGATGCTGCATGATATGAACTCAGAAAAGGTATTCGTCAGGGCTGTATCCTTCCATCATACTTATTCAATCTGAATACTGAGCAAATAATCAAAAATTTGGAATGTATGAAGAAGAACATGTCATTAGGAGTGGAGGAAGACCAGTTAACAACCTGTGATATGCAGATGACACAACTTTGCTGCTGTAAGTGAAGAGGACATAATGCAGTTCCTGATGAAGATTAAAGACTACAGCCTTCAATATAGATTACACCTCAACATAAAGAAGACAAAGATCCTTACAGTTGGACCAATAAACATCATAATAAATGAAGAAAGTATTGAAACTGTCAAGGATTTCACTTTACTTGGATTCATAATCAACACTCATGGAAGCGTGGTCAAGATATCAAAAGACACATTGCGTTGGGCAAATCTGCTGCAAAATACCTCTTTAAACTATTGGAAACCAAAGATATAACCTTCAAAGCTAAGCTATATCTGACCCAAGACATGGTGCCTTCAATTGCTTCATATGTATGTGAAAACCAGACAATAAATAAGAAAGACCAATGAAAAATTGACGTCTTTGAATTATAGTGTTAATGAAGAACGCTAAATAAACTATAGCCTGCCAGAAGAATGAACAAATCTTTCTTTAAAGAAGCGTAGGCAGAATGTTCCATAGGAATGAGAATAATGAGACTCTGTCATATTTACTTTGGACATGTTATTAGGAGGGGTCAATCCCTTGAAAAATCATATCATGCCTGATAAAATAGAAGGTCAGTGGAAAAGAAGAAGACCCTCAACAAGATGGATTGACACAGTGACTTTGACAATGGGCTCACACATAGCAACAATTGTGAGGATGGCACAGAATAATGAAAATGTTGGTTCTGTTGTACATGCTGTTTCTATGAGTTAAAATCAACTTGACAGCATCACTTTATGGAACATGAAGTCCTTTTTTAGTGTGATGTTGTTTTTTTATCTAATATTTTGATGATCTATATTATAAGGTCTACTGCTTAAGACACTTGCCTGTCAGTTTGTTGTACTATGAGGGCTTGCATGTTGCTGTGATGCTGAAAGTTATGCCACCGGTATTCAGATACTAGCAGGGACAGCCATGGTTGATAGATTTCAGCTGAACTTCCAGGCTAAGAGAGAATAGGAAAAAGAATGTGGCAGTTTATTTCTGTAAAGAACTAGCCAGTGAAAACCTTATGAACAGCAGCAGAACATTGTCAGATACAGTGCCAGAAAAGGAGTCCCCGAGATTGGAAGGTACTCAAAACACTACTGGGAAAGAGATGCTTCCTCATTCAACTCTGGCCCCTAGGGTCCCCATGAGTCGGATCTGACTCGAGGGCACTTGGCTTGACCTCAGAGTAGAGTCAACTTCAGCGATGTAGATGGAGTCCAGCTTTGGCGACCTTCATTTGCTGATGTAGCATGGCTGGAAATACAAAGAAACAGCTGCAAACATCCGTTAATAATCAAAATGTGGAACATATGACGTATGAATCTAGAAAATGTGGAAATCGTCAGAAGGGAAAGGGAGCTAACAAATATTGATATCCAAGGAATTAGTGAGCTGAAATGGACTGATATTGCCATTTTGAATCAGACAATCATATAGTCTACCATGTTAGGAAAGACAACACTACAAGGAATGATGACATATTCATTGTCAAAAAACACATTTCAAGATATATTCTGAATTATAATACTGTCAGTGATAGAATAACATCTATACATCTACAAGGAAGGCCAGTTAATATGACTATTATTTAAATTTATACACGAACCATTAAAGCCAAAGATGAAGAAATTGAAGATTTTTTTGCCAGCTTCTTTAGTCCAAAATTTATTAGACATGCAATTATGATCCATTGATAATCACTGGTGATTGAAATGCAAAAGTTGGAAATAAAAAAAGGATTGGTAGTTGTAAAATATGGCTTTGGTGATAGAAATAATGTTGGAGATCACAGGATAGAATTTTGCAAGACCAAAAGCTTCTTCACTGAAAATACGCTTTTTCACCAACATAGATGGTGACCATATACATGGGCCATGCTAGATGGAATACACAAGCATCAAATCGACTGTATCTGTGGAAAGCGATGATGGAAAAATTCAATATCATCTGTCAGAACAAGACTAGGTGTTGACTGTGGAACAGATCATCAATTGCTCACATGCAAGTTCAAACTGAAACTGAAGAAAGTTAGAACAAGTCTATGAGAGCCAAAGTATGACCTTGAACATATCCCTCCTGAGTTTAAAGATCATCTCAAGAACAGATTTGATGTGTTGACCACTAATGACCAAAGACCAGATGACATCAAAGACATCATCCATGAGGAAAACAAGAGGTCATTAAAAAGACAGGAAAGAAAAGACCAAACTGGATGTCAAAAGAGACACTGAAACTTGCTCTTGAATGCTGAGTAGCTAAAGTAAAAGGAAGGAATGATGAAGTGAAAGAACCCAACAGAAGATTTCAAAGCATAGTCTGAGAAGACAAAGTATTATAATTACATGTGCAAAGAGCTGGAGACAAAGAACCTAAAAGGAAGAACGTGCTCTGCATTTCACAAGCTGAAAGAACTGAAGAAAAATTTCAAGGCTTGAGTTGCAATAGTGAAGGATTCTACAAGGAAAACATTAAATAATTCAGAAGATTGAAGGGTTATACAGTCATTGTACCAGAAGAATTGGTTGATGTTCAACCATTTCAAGAGGTAGCATATGACCAGGAACCAACAGTACTAAAAGAAGTCAAAGCTGCATTGAAGGCATTAGTGAAAAATAAGGCTCCAAGAACT
Source organism: Heterohyrax brucei (assembly GCA_028571685.1). Lineage (NCBI taxonomy): Eukaryota > Metazoa > Chordata > Mammalia > Hyracoidea > Procaviidae > Heterohyrax > Heterohyrax brucei. The sequence goes on along the minus strand of CM053143.1, from coordinate 111,503,313 downwards.
GATGAAATATCAGTTGAAATGTTTCAACAATGGATGCAGCATTGGAGGCACTGACTCATCTATGACAAAACATTTGGAAGACACCTGCCTGGCCAACCGGATGGAGGAGATCCATGTTTATGTCTATTTCCAAGAAAGGTGGTCGATCCAACTGAACATGGACTTTACCAAACAATGTAAGTGTTATCACAGGCAAGTGGAATTTTGCTCAAGATCATTCAAAAGTGGGTGTGACAGTATATTGATAGCAATCTGCAATAAATTCAATCTGGATTCAGAAGAAGACTTGGAACCAAAAATATTGCTGCTGATATCAGATGGATCTTGGCTGAAAGCAGAGAATACCAGACAGATGCTTACCTGTGTTTCATTGACTATGCAAAAGCATTCGACTGGGTGGATCATAACAAACCACAAATAATATTGTGGAGAATGAGAATTCCAGAACACTTAACTGTGCTTATGAGGAATCTGTATGTAATCAAGAGGCAGTAGTTTGAGCAGGACAAGATGACACTGCATGGTCTAGAGTCAGGAGAGATGTGTGTCAGGTTTGTATTCTTTCACCATACCTATTCAATATGCGAAGCAAATAATATCTATTCACCATACCTACTTTTTAAGCTGAGCAAATAATCAGAGAAATGGGACTATGTGAAGAATGAGGTATAGGTATTGTAGGAAGACTCATTAACAACCTGCATTATGCAGATGACACAACCTTACTTGCTGAAAATGAAAAGGATTTGAAACACTTATTGATGAAGATCAAAGGCCACAGCCTACAATATAGGTTATGCCTCAACATAAAACAAAAACAAAAACAAATCCTCACAACTGGAGGAGAAACTGATATCATGATAAATGATAAAATGATAAATGAGGTTGTCAAGGATTTCATTTTACTTGGTCCACAATCAATGCCCATGGAAGCAAGAAATCACAAGATGCATTTTACTGTGAAAATCTTCTGCAACAGACCTCTTTAAAGTGTTGAAAAAGGAAGATGTCATCTTGAAGACTAAAGTGCACCCCTGACCTGGCCCATGGTATTTTCAGTCACGTTATATGCACGTGAAAGCTGGACGATGAATAAAGGAGACAGAAGAAGAATCAATGCCTTCGAATTGTGGCATTGGAGAAGAATAGTTAATGTACCGTGGACTGCCAAAAGAACAAGAAATCCGTCTGGGAAGAAGTACAGCCACACTGCTCCTTGGAAACAAGGATGATGAGATAGTGTTGTATACTGTAGACATGTTGTTAGGAGGATTAATCCCCAGGGAAGGACATCATACTTGGTAGAGGATCAGCGAAAGGAGTCAACAGGATGTACTGACACAAGGCTTGCAACAATAGGCTTAAGCATAAGCATGATTGCAGGCATGGCTCACGACCCAACAGCGTTTCATTGTACGTATTGTGCATAGGGTCAGTATGAGTCAGAGCAACTCGATGGAAGCTAACAGCAGCATTTTGTCAGACTTTCTGTTCAAGACAAGGTTCTCAATGAAAGTCTAATATTACATTAACAGATTTTCTAAGTTCTTAACTAACAGATGTTAATTAGACTACAGAAATATGTTTACAAATGCAATTTTAATGAAACTATACAATATGCATGGAAACAGAGAATCATAGACTCAAAAAGTCCTAAACCTAACAGGTATCAGAGATCATCTAAACCACTTTGGTACCTGGAATTTAGGCTAGTGATAAGCCAAAGCCAAGTGCAGTCGAGTAGCCAAGATCAATATCACTCTAGAGCTTGGTAGAAATGCAAAATTTCAGCCTCCAGCCTCAGCACTGGAACCAAAATCTGGGTTTAAAAAGATCTTCAGGTGATTCCTATACACATTAAATTGTGAGTGGTCTTGGAGCCCTGGTGGCTTGGCATAGTGGTTAAGAGTTCAACCGCTGAACAAGAAGTCAGCAGTTTGAATTCACCTGCTGCTCTTTGGAAATCCTGTGGGGCAATTCTACTCTGTCCTATAAGGGGTGGTCTTTATGAGTTGGAATCTACTTGGCATTACCAGATTTGGTTTGGTTTTAGCACTACTCTAGAAGAGTAGTTCCTAAGCACTTGTTGTTAGTCTTGTTAGATGACCTCAAGTCAGTTCCTGCTCATAGAGACCCTGTAGGTCAGAGTAGAACTGCCCCACAGAATTTCCAAGGAACACCTGGTGGATTTGAACTGCTGACCTCTTGGTTAGCAGCCATAGTGTTTTACCACTATGCTACCAGGTCACTAGATTGTGTGATTATTCTTAAGAATCACTTGCAGTAAGGATTTCTTTCTTTTTTCTTTTTAATTTAGATTGTTAGATATTTCAATTCCTAAAAAGTAAAATTCTAGAGTGGGGACACGTATATGAAGTAAATGAACCAACAAAAATTTTTCTGATTGGTAGTGATGCATCCTAATTCCTTAATTTGTGGGGTTGCCAGATTTATCAAAAAAATATACTTGTGACATCCATTTAAATAGTATTTTTGGTTCATTCTAAATTCAAATTGAACTAGGTATCCTGTATTTTACTGGAGAACCCTATACATCTGACGTATTAACAAGGTTAATGCCTTTTAACTAATGCCTTTTTAAATGTCATTTAAAATAATCCCGTAGCTTAAAATATCAGAGCCAAGATTCAAAGTGCTGTCTCCTCAGTACAAGAGTTCTTTGTAAAATACAAATATATAAACAGTCAGGCATTGGAAACTGTGTCAATTAAATGAAACTGTTTTTGTTTTCTTAATGTGACCATTTTCTTACACAGTTCAGTGTTGTAAACCAATTTTTGCAAATAGCACATAAAAGAGAAGAGTAGGTGTCTATCCTTAAGTAAGGAATAACCACAAAAACTTATTACATGTATTCCTCCCAGTAATCCAAAATATCTGCTTAAATAGAAAGGCCAGGAATTATTTATTTATTTTGCTCTTAACTCTTTTTAAATAATACTTTGTAGCAGGAGGCTTTCTTTTAACACTCTCATCTGTGAGTAAATTTTGAATACATGAAAGGAATCCTTAAATAGCTATACATGAACTGTTCATGTGAAGGGTATCTGTTTCCAAAATAAAGCCTAAATGCTTCTCATGTAGCCATATTCTGACATTGCTTTGAATGTAAATGGGGTTTTCCTGTCAAATAACGTACAAGTGTTATATTATATTTGGAAAATACAGACATAAAGGAAAAAAAACATTACAGATAACCATCATCAAAAGGCAGTCACTCCAGTTAACAGTATTATTTACTAGATACTTCCCCTTATAAATTTTTCTGTTTTGTTTTTCATAATTGTTATAATATTGTATGCATAATGCTATGTTATACTACTGAACTTCACATTTTATAATAAACAGTTTCCTTGTTATTATACAGGAATCTTGGTGGTGCAGTGGTTAAGCACTATGGTGAGCAGTCTGAATCTGCCAGGTCTTCCTTGGAAACTCTGTGGGGCAATTCTCCTGTGTCCTACAGAGTCGTTATGAGTTGGAATCGACTCTACAGTAGTGGGTTTGATTCAACTATTGTAAATGTTTCATTTATTGTCAATATAATACCCAGTCCAGTAGATAGACCTAAGTTTCATTTTTTCTCCTTAGTTCTATGAGTTGGTGAAGTACTGTTTAGAACTCTTAGAGTAAAACAGAAGGAAATGTGGCCTTCTCTCAATCTCAGCACTTAAAAACCTTTCCAACATCAGGAGAACCAAAGAAAGAGCTCCCTTGGGACTGGGCAGAGCCTCACTGGCTAATCAATTACCCCAATTTCTTAGTCTTCGACAAATAATACCAATGTCAGCTGGTTTCCTTAGACAAATATTCTAAAAGCTCTGTAAGAAGGAACTCCAGCTGTCACTCTAATGTGAGCAAGGCTAAATCTAATTTGTTGGGTGGAAAGAGTTAAATGAACTTTAACTGAAAAGCTCTCTTTCTCTTCCTCTCAGGGTAGAAAATAGCCAAGGGCAACAGCGGATGACTAATGTGTAGAATATTGCAATTAGTATAGCAAGGTACTTACAGGGATCAAATTAAAAAATTCATTAACGTACGCACTTAATTAAGAAACACTTTTCGATTTACATGATAAATTATGACACCTATTAAATCTTCCAGTACAAGCTATAATGGCTTCTTTGCTCCCGGGTAGAGAACTATCGCCTTTGAGGTCCTTTAAAACTCCCCAAGGACCAGCAGCATCAGTTACAAGTGTATTAAAAAACAATGCTTTCCTCCTGCAAGGTACAAGAGCATCTCTAGTGGAAACTAATTTAAACTTAAGAAAGCACCAGGGAGCCAGAGACCATCATGCTGCAAACCAAGCAAATGATAACAAACATGAAATGACCTTGAAAAGGAAATAGGACGCCTTGTTCCCCAACATTCCCAAAAGGGTAGCAGCAGGAAGATTTCTGGTTTTGATTGTTTGTTTGCTTGCTTGCTTTTGTGTGCAGTGATCCCTTGGTGTCCAAGAGGGACTGGTTCTAGGACTCCCTCAGAAACCAAAATCTGTGGATACCAAAGTCCTTTACATAACATGGCATCGTATTTGCATATAACCTATGCAATACCCATGTACCCTTTAATCATCTCTAGATTACTTATAATACCTAATACAATGTAACTGCTTGTTATACTTTAGGAAACAATGACAAGAAAAAAGTTTCTAGCCCCCATTCCCCGTATTTTCCATCCATAGTTGGTTGAATGCACCAGTGTGGAACCTGTAGATACTGTGCTATGTTTTGTGTGGAACCTGTGGATACTCTCTTATGCTTTGTCTTTGCTTGCCCACACCCCCACCCACCCACTTAAAAATAAACATTCTCAGTGGAGAAGGAACTTGTTGGAAACAAATTATACTTGTAGATGAGTAGATAGGTGGTATGTGTATTTCTTTGTCAAGATTCAATGGGAGGAAGTGGTAGGGATGAAAGGAAAGGAGGAGGGAAGGAAGAGAGGGAGGGAAAAGTAAAAATAAAAATGAGAAATATAGAAGTAAGGAAATCAGATGTAACTTTCAGAAACTGATAGTATGGGAAGTTTTGTCTTATTATGGAATATGTGTAAATTGTGGATCTGTAGTAAAAATAGAGCCCCACCTCCAAGTGGTGCAAACGGCAGTCAAAAAATTGGAGGTTGGAGTCCAGCCAGAGAACACTTGGAAGAAAGGCCTGGTGGTCTACTTCTAAAAAGTCAGCCACTGCAAACACCATGGAGCACAGTTCTACTGTGACAGACATATGGTTACCATAAACTGGATGGAACTTGATAGCAACTGGACTATAATGAAAACTAACTCTACTTTTATTTTTTAAATATCTCCAAAATTTGATTTAATATAACCTGCAAGTTAGCAATGCCTGAAAGTAATCATACACTCTTCCCTCAAAATAATAGATAAAGGGTTAACAAATCCAGTTATAATATCACCACTGTTGCTTTGATCCTGAACTCATCATCACTAATATAATTACCTCAGGGAATCAAAGTTGTTTACCTGGTAGAACAAACTCAAGCCTTTATTCCCAGAGTCTGAGGTTTTTGTTGTTTTGACTTGTTCAGGCTGTGGTTGCTATGATTGCCTATTTACTGTTGTCCCTTGGCCTTGTAGCACCAACAGAAGTCTCAGTAAACAACTTGGACTTTAGTTTTGCTTCTCCCTTCCCCTACTGTGTAGCAGCCAACTCTAGTGTTTATGATAATCAGTGCTGAGTTTCCCACCAATATGGGAACTCCTTTCTTTGCCTCTTTGTCCTTACCAGCATGTGGAGCACGATGTGGCCAGAAAACAATGGAAAATTCTATTTCAGTGGAACCCCTACTATGACTTCTAGCCTAAATTTCCCCAGAAATCAAAACCTCAGAGCAGATAGTGTCTATGCTTCTGGGGTAAGAAACACAAACTCTGCAAGTAGAACACTGGGAGTAGTCCCATAGCTCATTGCTGTCCAGTTGATTCTGACTCATGGCAACCCTACAAGACAGAGGAGACTTGTCCTGTAGAGTTTCCAAGGAGTGCCTGGCAGGTTTGAATTGCTGAGCTTTTGGTTAACAGAGGCAACACTGAATCACTTCTCTACCAGGGTTTCCTTGGGAATAGCAACAAGATGGAAAACAAAAATCTTTCATGTTTTGTTTCCTGGACTCACATCATATTCTAATATTGGAACCTACTATTATACATTATTTGTTAGTAAAGCACACATGTGCTGTCTCAGAGAATGTTTTCCTAAACTGATACTTTAGCTGAGCCTTTAATAGATAATCCTACTGATATATGAGATTGGTATCGTCTACAAGATGGGTAATCGTAGGTAATCGTAGGACCAGTGGATATCAAGGTCTTATATACTTTAGTGTAGAATGAGTCCTTTGGTCCAAGGGTGTATTGTGAGAGATACAATGTTAACAGTTCAGGTGGCCTACAGTTCTCCAAATAGGTTCTAGTTGAGGCACAGTGAATAAGAAAGGCAAACCTATATATGGAATAGTTATTGATCCCAATTGAAATAAATTGTTACTCTTTTAGGTTACAGAAGGAGTTTTATGTTATTAACCTGGCACTTGATTGGATTATTTATCCCAAGGAATTGTACCACATAAGACACAGCAGTGGTCTGTGCTGATGGAAGGTTTTGTTTACAGCAGTAGCTAAATATGAACCCAAACCAGATTCTGACTCCTGGTGACTCCATGTGAGTCAGAGCAGAATTGTGCTCCTCCACAGGATTTCCAAGGGTGAATTTTCAGAAGAAGTCTGCTAGGCTTCTCTTCTCAGGTTCATGTGTAGACATGAACTGCTGACCTTTCCATTAATTGATGAGCATGTTACCATTTGTACCATGCAGTGACTCTGTTTCTCCCTTCCTATCAAATGAATGTACCCCTTAGAGCAGAAGGCACTTCTTGATATAGTACTAAATGTACAACTGTAAGATGGGAGAATTTCTTTTCTTTTTTACAACTGGCCTCCAGGTTACCTCTGTGTAAGGTTTTAATTACACAGTGGTCCATTCTCAGCTAGTGTCGCTAGATGAGGCCATTCTCTAATTGTGCGTGAGGCTGTACCATATCAGTTAATAATAAAAACATTCAACGAAATAGAGACATGAGTTCAGAAGAGGTGCTCCAACGACAGAGGTAGGAGCACGGGCGACCTGTGAGAGTAATTCACTTATGCCCTTTCACGGTGCCTGTGTGATGTAAATGGTTAAATTTTGACTAGTGACGAGTTGGCAGTTTGAAACTACCAAAAGTCACTTGGAATAAAGACATGAAAGAGACACTTTGTGAGCTACTTCTGAAAAGTCACAACCATTGAAAACCTACAGAGCACTGGTGAAAAACTGGGCTCCCAGAATCGATGATATGCCCATCAAAATGTTTCAGTACACGAGGCTATGCTGGTAGATCTCACTTGTCTATGCCAAGAAGTTTGGGAAACACCTACCTGACCAACCCACTGGAAGAGATTCATATTCATACCCTTTCCAAAGCTAATACAGTGGAATGTGGAACTCATCATCACTACTTATATTAAGCCTGGTTGCATAGTGGTTAAGTGCTGTGGTTGCTAACCAAAAGGTTGGCAGTTCAAATCTGCCAGGTGCTCCTTGGAAACTCTGTGGGGCAGGTCTACTCTGTCTGTAGCACCCCTATGAGTTAGAATCGACTCAACATCTGTAGGTTTGGTTTCTAGATTTTAAGATTACATGCAAGTAAAACTATGAGGAAAATAACTTAAAAGTGGTTGCAGCAGTACCTTGACAGGAAACTGTCCAAAGTCCAAGACAGAGTCAGAAGAGGACACAGAATGAAGGGGTGCCATTGCTGATGCCAGATGGATCTAGGTTGAAAGCCGAGAATACCAGAAAGTTGTTTACCTATGTTTTATTGACTATGCAAAGACATTCAACTATGTAGTTTATAATAAACTATAGATAACATTATGAAGAGTGGGAATTCCAGAACATTTAATTGTGCTCATGGGTAATCTGTACGTAGACTGAGGCAGTCATTCAAACAGAACAAGGGACTATTCCATAATCTAAAATCAGGAAAGGTAAGTATTGGTGTTATATCATTTCACCATACTCTTTCAGTCTGTATGCTGAGCAAGTCACCCTAGAAGCCAGACTGTATGAAGATGAGGGTATCAGGATTGAAGGAAGGTTCATTGACAAAGTTGAATATGCAGATAACACAACCTTGTTTACTGAAAGTGAAGAAGACTTGGTGTATTTACTGATGAAGATGGAAGACCACAGGCTTCTAGGTAAATTATGCTTTAACATAAATGAAGTAAAAATCCTCACAACTGGGCCAATAAGCAATATCCTGGTAAGCAAAGACAGAAGTTGTCAAGGATTTCATTTTACTTGGATCCACAGTCAAGAAATCAGACAAAGTATTGCACTGGGCAAATCCTCCACAAATGATGTAAACTTTACTAGAGCATGTGTGACTCGAGCCGTGGTATGTTCATTTGTCTCAAATGTGTTTGAAACCTGGACAACAGATAAGAAGAACTGGTGCATTAGAATAATGGTGTTGAACCACCAGAACAACAACAAAATCTCTCCTGTAAAATGTACAGCCAGGATGCTCCTTAGAAGCAAGGATTGTGATACCCCATCTCACATACTTGTGACCTATTATTGGAATGGATCAGTCCCTGGAGGAGGATAACATACATGGTAAAATACAGGATCAGTGAAAAAGAGAAACAGCTTCAACAAGATGGATTGACATAGTGACCTACAACAATGGGCTCAAACAGCGACAACTGTCAGGATGGGGCAGGACAGAGTAGTGTTTCATTCTCTTCTACAAATGATGCTATGAGGAGGAAATGAAGTTGATGACACCTAACAACAACAAAGATGGGGCACTGACGGTGTCTGCCCCACCTATTAAGTAAGGATGCCACTGCATACCTCACAAACCCCAATTCCGTTAGAACCTCATCTCAATTAAACACAAGTCAATGCCAACTTATCCATACTCCGTTTTATGCTGGCCATTATGTCTATACATCTTTCAGAGGGACGTGCAATTTAAATTCTGTGTATCATCCTGAGAATCTCCTTTCTAGGAACAAACTTGTTCTTCATTTCCTTGGCTGGAGTTTACTAGGAAATAGAACATAAATCAATAAATGTGCTAGCATATTATCAGATAGAGCAAGCTCAGCTCAGCAGGCATGAGAAAATACAGAAGTGAAGCAGTAAGGAGAAAGTAGAGATGTAAGTTCGTTCACCAATATAACCAGAGTTCCATGAGGAGCTGACTGCTTGGTCTTGGAGAAATTGTTTAGAGAGACTTGTGAAGGTCTTGCATCTTCCCATAGTTTAGGTAGTGGGAGTACCCACTAAACCCACTGCTGTCAAGTTGGGTCTGACTCAGAGCAACCCTATGAGTCAGAGTAGAAGTGTCCCAGAGAGCTTCCAAGAAGAGGCTGGTGGATTTGAGTTGCCAACCTATTGTTAGCAGCCATAGCACTCAACCCACTACTCTGTCAGGGTTTCCACGGTGGGAGGAGGAGACGCAGTTACTTCCATTCTCCATCAGTTTCTGTCACTGAAGACTAAATCTCTACATTTGGGGTTTAAACTGAATGGAGTCCAGTGAGTCGTATAACTTTTCAATCCTTGCCATCCATAGTAAAGGTCGAGTGTGGTGGCCTTGAGTCAAAGAATCTTATTTTGCCTGCAGGATTAGCTGCTTCAGTCTAAGCACGGTTTCTGGGCTCTGGTGCCCTCTTTACTTCCGCCTACTTCATCTGCACTTGTCTGTTTCACTTTGTGTGTGTTCGTCTTCTTTAGCAAGGGAGCTCCTTAAAGACAAACACAAACAAGCCCCATTTACTTTGTTTCCAATACCCAATACTTAGTAATAATAATAATAGCTAATATTTATTGGATAGCTTAAAAAGAAAACATATATGATCTTATTTATTCATCACATTTAATATAAGGCTGGAATGAATAAGTGATTTTCTTAAAGTGACTGAATTGCTAACTGGTAAAAAGAAAAATCAAACCGAGTGCCGTCGAGTCGATTCCAACTCATAACGACTCTATAGGACAGCGTAGAATTGCTCCCTAGAGTTTCCAAGGAGTGCCTGGTGGATTTAAACTGCTGGCCCTTGGTGAGCAGATGTTAACACTGAACCACTATGCCACCAGGGTTTCCAAAGGGCTAACTGTTTAGAGGTGAGTTTTGAACTCCGGTAGCCTGACACAAGAGGTCAAGTTCTTAACCACTGTCTAAGAATACTTTTCTAGTATAATCACTGAAAGCTCAGTTCAGGAATCAGTTAACTTTCATGGAAAAGCAGGATAATATGGGAAAGAGATGAGGAAAATGGTCTCACTTGTGGAGAAGTACATTCTAAAAATAAATTTTGAAAAATCATGCCTTCATTTACATTTTTCAATAAAACATTTAGAAATGAATGATTTTTATAAATCACCACACTATATTTTCAATTTAATCTATAGGAGTAACCTAATATTTTTTATTGCTATACCATTTGCACTGTCAGATTCTCCAAGGACATATAGGCAAAATTTGTTCCCTTGATACTAAAGTTTGCTGACTTCATTTCACCTTTGAGTATAAATTGGAAATCGAATTAGAGTTGCTTTTTTTTAACAGACCTTATTTCTTCCAATAGTATTTAATTTTTTTTTAAGGTTTTAAAACACCTCGAAAGTTTTTAGTAAATCCTTGAATGAAAATGTCAGCATGAGGCTTTGTTTTAGGTGATGAGGTGTTCAGTAACAGATCATCCTCATTAGTGATTTTCTTTGCAGATTGTTTTGTATGAAATAAGATCCCTTATGAATGCTCCCAAACAGCCTGTGATGGCTGCTAATCACTCTAATGTCAGAGCTTATAGCTTCAATATATCTTTCTCAGGCTATATCAGAAGACAGTAACAATTTCAAGAACTAGTGCTTAAAACTGCCATCAAATAAATTCTCAGTCCCATCTCACCTAAATGCACATTTCTATTTATGACAGAGGAGGGCAGTTGTCCTTAGTCATGAAGAAATTCTCATTGAAATCTGACTTTCAAGATTTTTGTAAAAATATTTAAAAAGACATTTTTTGTTTGGAAAGCCTCATTCAAGTAAGATAGTGTTACCTGTGGGACAGGATGCTGAAGGGTCTCCTTTAGGTTGGGGGTTATTTGTCTTTGGCGCATCTTGCTTTAGGGACACCAGCCTTTTCTTCTGTGTTTAACTCCTAGAAATCATCAAATATTTTCCATTCTAAAGGAAATTCTAGACTGTATTTCATGAAACCATATTCAGACATGTACAATGATACACAAAATTAGTCAGCATCATATGAAGGCAGAACTACAAGAGAAAGAAGAACTCCTAGGACTAATTCTTTGGACAGGACATTTTTCCGAGACTCTGCTACCTTTTCCCTTGCAATTCACAGAGTCAGTGTAATCTGCTCCTGCCTGTTATTCCCAGCTTCTGAAATTCTACTCCTGGCTTTATATTCCTTGGCTCGATCTCACTCTGTCTGTTGTCTTTCACTTACTGTGGTGATTCAAGGTAACTACTTTCCTCACAGGAGTAAATAAAAACTCGGACTGAGTTTTCAAAGTGTTTCTTGATTACCAGTGTCTTAATCTTGGCGCTTACTTTGTCCTGCTCTCACGTACGTGAACCTGGGATTTCCTTCACTTCTCTGTCAGACAATATTTAGGGTATTCTGGGCTTTGTATGCCAGTCTGACTTCACTTGCTTCTAATTTCTTTATTCCTCAGTCTAGCAAGCCGCTGGATTCTGAATTGCCTAGCTTATGTTAAGATGTGGCTTGATTCTGGCTCTTGTTCACTTGAACTTTGTAAAAGAATTAGTCCTGGGAGTTCTTCTTTCTCTTGTAGTTCCGCCTTCATAAGATGCTGACTAATTTCTATATCACTGTACATGGATGAATATCATTTCATGAATTACTGTCTGGGATTTCCTTTAGAACAGATAATATTTCACGATTTCTAGGAATTAAACACAGAAGAAAAGGCTGGTATCCATGAAATAAGATGCCCCAGACAAATAACCCTCAGTAATCTCTCAGAGTGGAAGTCCTATTCATATGTCACGTGTTGAAGAGAAATTTCCTTCAAAAAGAAGAAAAGAGCATATGGAAACCAATGCTAATTCGAGTAGACTCCTTGACAAAGTCTGGTCTTCAGGTCTTTGAAGCTTTAATAGACATTGTAGAAGCTAAGAAGAATATTTTTTCAAAACAACAAACAAGTTTCTATGTTGTAAGGAAGAGCCGACTTAAGTAACCTTGGGGGCCTATTGTGTGTAATGTGTGTGTGTGTGTTAACAGAATCTGTGGCACAGAAGACTGGTTGTTAGCTGCTGTTACTTGATTCCATCTTATAGCAACTCCTTGCAAAACAGAGTGAAACACAACCCAGTTCAACACTGCCTTCACGACAATTGCTGTGTTTGAGCGCGTCATTGCAGCTGTTGTGTCAGTCCATGCTACTGAGGGTCTTCCTCTTTTTTGCTTCCTCTGTATCAAGAATAACGTCTTCTTGAGGGATTGGTGCCTCCTCATAACATGTCCAAAGTTAAGTGTGAAGTCTCATTGCTTTTGTTTCTGAGGAACAATCTGTCTGCATACCTTCAAAGATAGATTTGTTTGTTCTTCTGGCAGTCCAACTATATCCAACATTCTTTGTGGCATGATGATTGAACATTTGCTGATCAAAGAGTAAGCGGTTCCAGTTTGTCAGGAACTCTTTGGAAACTCTATGGAGCAGTTCTACTCTGTCCTACAGAGTTGCTATGAGTCAGAATTGACTCTATGGCAGTGGGCTTTGCCAATACGTAATTCAAAGGTATCACTCTTTGGCCTTTTTGTTTTCATTGTTCAGCTTTTATATGCATATGAGGTGATTGAAAATAACTTGGCTTGGATCATGAGCATCTTAGCCCTGAGGGTGACATCTATGATTTTTAACACTTTAAAAAGTCTTTTGTAGCAGATTTGCCCAGTGCAATATATTGTTTGATTTCTTGACTACTGTTTCCACAGGGGTTAATTGGGAATGCAAGCAAAATGTAGTTGTTGATGACTTAAATATTTCCTCTATTTATCATGATGTTGTTTATCGGTCCATTTGTGAGAATTTTATATTCCTTTGTGTTGAGGTGTAGTCCACACTGAAATGCACACTGCATCAATATTGCAACTCTTCTTTACTTACAGCTACCAGGGTTACGCCATCTGTATATAACAAGTTGTTAATGAGTTTTCCTCCAATCCTGACCCCACATTCTTCTTCATGTGGTCCAGTTTCTCTAATTGTTCAGCGTAAAGATTGGATAAGCATGGTGACAGGATACAACACTGCTGTGCAATTTCCCTGAATTTAAACCACACAGTACCCCCTTCTTCTGTTTAAATGATTGTCTTTTGAACTATATACAGGTTCTGCATGAATATGGTTACGTCCTGGAATTACCATTCTTCACAATGTTATCTACCATTCATTATGATCCACACAGTTGAATGCCTTTGTGAAGCCAATAAACTACAGGTAGACATCTTTCTGGTATTCTGTGCTTCAACCAACATCCATCTCACCGCGTCAATGATATCTCTCATTCCACATGCTCTTCTGAATCCAGCTTGCATTTTTGGCAGTTCTCTGTCAATGAACTGCTGCAACTTTTTGAATCATCTTCAGCATAGTTTTACTTGTATGTAATATTAATTATATTGTTTGATAATTTCAGCATTGCATTGGATCATCTTTTTTTGAATGGGCACAAATACAGATCTCTTCTAGTTGGTCAAGTAGCTGCCTTCCAGATTTCTTGGCATAGATGAGTGAGTGCCTCCAGTGCTGCATCCATTTATTGAAACATCTCAATTGATATTCATTAACTGAATATCAACTGTAATGGAGAAAAGACTGAAGTTGCCAAAAGGTTCATTTCACTTGCATCCACAGTCAATATCCTTAGAAGCAATGGTTGATAAATTAAATGATATAGTACATTGGCAAATCTGTAGAAAAAGAACTCTTTAAAGTGTTCAATAGCCAAAATGTCACTTTGAGGACTAAGGTGCTCCTGACTCAAAGCTATTGTATTTTTAATCACTTTATATGCACATAAAACCTAGACAGTAAATAAGGAAGACTGAAGAAGAATTGATGTTTTTGAATTATGATTTTTATAAAGAGTGTTGAATATAAGGTATCATGCTAGAAGAATAAACAAACACATTTTGGAAGACATGCAGCCAGCACTTGGCTGGCTTGGCTTTGGACAGCTGGCATTCTTAGAAGCAAGGATGGCAAGATTTTGTCTCACTTGTTATCAGGAGTAATCAATCCCTGGAGAAGGACATCATGCTTAGTAAATAGAGGGGCAGGGAAAAAGAGGAAGTTCCTCAATGAAATGGATCAACATAGTAGCTGCAACGTGGTCTCAAATGTGGCAACAAATTTAAGGATGGCTCAGGATCAAATAGCATTTCATTTTGTTACACATGGGGTTTCTGGGAAACGGAACCAACTTGATGTCATCTCACGACAACACCAACATGCATGTACAGTGTGTGTGTGTGTGTGTGTGTGTGTGTACAAGGGTTTTTCATTAAATCATACTCATCCAAATAACTTTTGTAGTTGTCATCCTTGAGTAAGTTGGATACAAAGGTTAGAGTTGTTAAACTGTTTTGGTTTCCAGTTGTTTCATTAAAATGAAGTACCATTCAAAAAAATTAGGAAGAATTTACAGGCAGAGGTTGTAATAACAACAAGTTTACTTCTAAAGTATAAATAACGAGAGTAAACAATGCCTTTCCTCTAGAACAACAGAGCTTGGTGATACAGCAATATAAATATACAAAATAAAACACTTGAAGTTTTATTCCAGGTAAAAATTATGCTAGATAACTGCAAAGTTATTCACAGCTTTTCCTCCCAACTTTCGCTATGACAAAAATGGATTGTGGATCAGAGTGATCAACCCCAGAGTCTAATGTTTGCCAGTGTTCGTTTATCTTGAATGGGAAATTGACAATGTACTACCCTGAAAAAAATTATGATTTATATTACTAGTTCATTTCTTTCTTTCCACTACTATCATCCAAGACTACCTTCTGTTTGAGGGCAAACCCAGTACCAAACACCTGCATGGCAGCTACGGTCTCTGGTTCCCTCTCAGATGATGTCGGCCTGATCCATCTGCAGGATGAGTCTCCGTGCCAATTCTGATTATTCCAACGGGACTAGCATCTTTAGAAATTTGGAAGAATCCAATAAACATGAAATATTTTTTCATCTCCTACCAGCTTTATTTTCATTTAAGCATCTTATTATTTTTTCCCTATATTCTCTCTGATAGAGCAGCCTTGCATATCAATGAGGTTTTATTTGATCGGATGCCAACCAGTCATTGTGGGGTAATTAATTGGCACGGTGACTGGCAAAAGCCCAGCCAAAATTTTGTAGGTGATTTGTGACACAGGTAATTGTCTACATATAAAAAATTTCTGAAATTGTGGTTAGCAGAAGGTAAGTGGTATTCTGACTCTTAAGCATTTTAGAAACAAACTACTACATAAAACTATAAGTGCCAGTGTTTTCATTTTGATTTTGAGATATTTTTGACCTGTTCAGGTTCTGTGTTGTAATAAAATTTTCTTCAGCATTTCAGTTTTCAGTGTACTGTAACATTGCTAATTTTTACTTCAGATATAGATATTTGTTATTTCCATCTCTTCAAGAATAATAAGATGATACTATTCAAACAAAAACAAAAATTTCTAGTGCCCTTGTTGACTTAGTTAAAAAAAATGTTTTGAGCACTTGCAATATGTAAGAAACTATGAATGGTTAGGGCTTACTCTTTAATGCATACAATACTATCTATGAAATCACACACAGTTTTTACAAGATTGCATAGTTAGTTCAACCAGGAAGTAGTTATTTAACTCATTGAAGTTTACACCTAAATTTACTGTATTTTACTGTGTATAACCCCCACGAGTCTGTTAGTTTGTTGTACTGTGGGAACTTGAATGTTACTGTGATGCTGGAAGCTACACTGCTGGGGTTCAACACCACCAGGGTCGCTGCAATGGACAGATCTCAGCTGAGCTTCCTGACTAAGACCAATTAGGAAGAAGCACCTGGTGGGTGTACTCCTAAAAAGAATCAGCCGGTGAAAACCTTATGGATACCAGCAGAACATTGTCTTACATAGTGTCAAACGACGTGCATCCCCACTCCAAGTAGAAGGCACTCAAAATACAACTACGGAAAAGCTGCCTCCTCAGAGCAAAATCAACCTTCATGATGTGGATAGAATCACACTTTTAGGACTTTTGCTTGCTGATGAGGCATGACTCAAACTGAAAATAAACAGCTGAAAACACCTCTTAATAACTGGAACATGGAATATACAAAACATGAATCTTGGAAAATTTACAATCATCAACAGTGAAAGGTAAAGCATAAACATCAATATCCTAGGCATTAGTGAGCTGAAAAGGCCTGATACTGGCCGTTTTGAATTAGACAGTCCTATAGTGTGCTCTCCTGAGAACGACACCCTGAGGAGGAATGGTGTTGCATTCATCACTAAAAAGAGCATTTCGAGATCTCTCCTGAAGTAAAATACTGTCAGTGATGATATCCGTGTTTCTACAAAGAAGACCAGTAAATACGGCTATTATTCAAATTTACACACCAACTACTAATGCCAAAGATAAAGAAATTGAAGTTTTTTTTTTTTTTTTTACCAATTTTGCAGTCTAAATTTGGTTAAATGCACAGTCAAGACAAATTGATAATTACTAGTGATTGTAATGCAAAAGTTGGAAACGAAGAAGAATCGGTAATTGGAAAATATGGCCTTGATGATAGAAATGATGCTGATGACTATGTGACAGAATTTTTCCAGGACAACTGCTTCTTTACTGCAAATATCTTTTTCACCCAGATGAATGACAGCTATACACACGACACCTGGCAGATGGAATACACAGGAATCAAACTGACTATATCCGGGGAAATGGGTCAGAGAAAAGCCCTTGTTTTTTCAGCTTCTTTCTTGGTCCCTTGATCTCCAAGTCTTGGTATCTATCTTCACTCATCTTTGCCTACTTGCTTGTCCTAATTTTCTCATTTTAAATTTTGTAAGAGATTCGCCTAAAACACGCCTTATACTAATCCTACCTCACTAACATAACAAAGATAGTACATTCCCAGGTGAAATTATAACCACAGACATAGAGGTTAGGATTTACAGTACATATTTATGAAGGACACGATTCAATTCACAAGGAGAGAAAAACACGTGAGTCTGTAAGCTGAGTTGTCGATAGGTGTTTTCGAGCTGATTCTGACTCACAGTTACTCTATATATAATGAGGGAAACACTGTGTAGTCCTGTGCCATCCTTATAATTGTTGACATGCTTGAGTCAGTAGTTGCAGCCACTATGTCAAGCTAAGGAGAAAGGGCTATTATAAAGAGAGGGCCAAAGCAGAAAAGAGGGAGGGGAAAATTGAAGGAGGACGATACTTGAGGAGTCTGTAGAAGACATGACTCCTAGCTCGAAGAGAGGGGCTAGCTAGCAGCAGGCAGCGGAACATCTTTTCTTCAGTGATGAAAGAAAAGAAAACAACAGTAGTCAATGTCAGTAAATTTGAAAAGATAAAATGTTGACGTTATTTGCACCTGGTAACTTCAGCTTTTCTGCTGAAGTAAGAGGTGAGAAATAATTTGCTTTGGTTTGAGGGGTAGAGAGAAGCTAACAGTTGAGGAGAAAGGTAACAGTTTAGAATGTCAGTTGAGGAGTATGGAAAAAGGTAGATATGACTTAAGCTGATGTGTACATTTAATATCTTTACTACATGCAAGCTGTTTACAACATTCTGCTACTATTCATAATGCTTGCTCAGAAGTAGACTGCTAGCTCCTTCTTCCTTGTCTGTCTTAGGCTAGAAGTTCTGTTGAACTTGTCCACCCTGGGTGATCCCAGTGGTATTTGAAATGCTGGTGGCATAGCTTTCCAGCATCACAGCAGCACACAAGCCACCATGTAACGCAATTCTGACAGACATACTTTGGACATCTTAACAGGAGGCACCAATTCGTGGAGAAGAACATCATGCTTGGTGAAGTACAGAGTCATCAAAAGAGAGGGATATCCTCAACAAGATGGACTGGCAGAGCCGCTGCAACAATGGAATGATTGTATGGACAGCTTGGGACTGAGAAATGTTTCATTCTTTTGTATGTACGGTCACTATGAGTCAAGGGTGACTCAAGAACACCTAACAACAAGGACAAACTATTTACAAAGTATATTTGTAAATAAGACCTTAATCTTTTAGGGTAAAAATAACAGGAGGGGAAAACTGTTTGAAGAGTAACTTGGTCATGCTGTAAACTGCTGAGTTTGTGGTGTGAAAGCTTAGCCTAATGAAGAACATTGATGCATCAGTAGCGGTGATTTAGGCGGGAAGTGATATGGTGCTAAATCAAGGTGGGAGGCTAAAAAAAAAGATGGAAAGCAGACAAAACAAACAAATCCACTGCTGTTGGGACAATTCTGACTCATAGTGAACCTACAAGATGGAGGAGAAGAGTGCCATAGAATTTGCAAGGATCACCCAGTAGATTTGAACTACTGACCATTTTTTTGGTTAGCAGCCATGGCACTTAACCACTATGCCACCAGGGATTCTAGTTAAGCAGAAGATGCAATAATAAAATTGGAGCAGGTGGATAGTTCTGGAGCTCTGGTAGCACAGTGGTTAACGGTTTATCAGCTAACCAAAATATTAGCAGTTTGAATCTACCAGTTGCCTCCTGTTTTACTCTGTTCTATAGGGTTGCTGTGAGTAGAAATCTATTCTAAGGCAATGGGTAGATGATTAGGGAAATCATGTCAGATGAGGAAATGAATGTTAATAGTTTGGAATGATTAGTAGGAAATGAATGAGAACTGAGCATTTTTCTCTATACAGGTGTCTTTGTTTCTATTGGTTTCCATTTCCCTTTAAATGTAACGTGAAGAGGTTGAGTTTATCAATCCTGACGCCCTTTTCAACTTCCCCATTTTATTGCCTCAGTCACCTCTTATTAACAACAGAAAAATACTCTCAAAATGCTCACACAATTCAAGAGCTAAAGCAATTTATCTGCCAAAGAGTAAGGACATTTGTTGGGATTTGCAGCCATTCTAAAAAGTCCAAACATCTGAAACTCTTTAAAAGTGAGGGTGTCCCAGTCTATGAAGAAAACAAATTGCTTCCCCAGTGGAGCAATATTCTCACAGGAACAACTGGCCTGCCATAATACCTGGGGACTAAGAGTTTGACTCCTAGTGTACTTTATTATAAAATTCCTTCCACTATTATCACTTATACATCATTTAGTTTTTTAGACTAAGTTTTTGAAACATAGGTCAGGTAGTTTGGATTTTTGATCTATGAAAAAGAAAGGTTAGAATTCTTGCAAGATGCTGTATGGAGACAGGTGAGAAATTTGCAATTGGTAGGTGTCTGAAAGATCAGTGTAAATTTACATTAGCTCACATTTAAGAATCAATCATTTAAGCTTTCATTTCCTATATGTGGGCTGGACCACTTGGTAACAGAGCAAAACTGTAAATAGCAAGCCTGTACCTCCGAACTACTCTAAGACTGACAGAGTGAATGTATAATTTATGGTTAATGTATAATTAAGTGTTAAATGGCAGTCATAAGGGACTGCCTGAGATTATCTGATTAGCTTTTAGCACCCAGAGTTCTCTTCTCAGTAGAATCTGTGCTCTGTAATTAAGAACCAGTAATATAAAT
This sequence comes from Heterohyrax brucei, assembly GCA_028571685.1. Classification (NCBI taxonomy): domain Eukaryota; kingdom Metazoa; phylum Chordata; class Mammalia; order Hyracoidea; family Procaviidae; genus Heterohyrax; species Heterohyrax brucei. The sequence goes on along the minus strand of CM053143.1, from coordinate 111,483,432 downwards.
GCCTACTAGGGAATTTTTGATTTATGTACCAAAAACATATTCATGAAGAGCAAACTATGGGAAGTTATCAAAGTTTTGAGAATTTGAATGTCTTGTGAATTTTTCTTCAAAAAGTAAAACTGTTTTGTTATTATTATATAACACCTAATGGTTGGCATGAGTAAGATCCAACTCAAAGGCACTTGGCTTGGCTGGCTAATGGTTGGTATTGGAACCACATTAAAAACTTGTCTACTTTGTTTCTTTGAAGGATAAAATGCAAAAAAAAAATGCATCTGATTATTAAAAATAATAATTTTATGCAATCTTTGGCTTAGTCCTTGACTTAACTCGTACACTATTTTATGAACACAATATGTTGAGATACTCCGAAATGTGAATTATAAAAATCGGGAGTGAAGGATTTGAATTATTTTAGACATAAATTACTTGAATTTTACACAGCTGATTATTATGTCCCATTGTTACTGTGAATCTAAGCAGAGTTCATGCTCCTGCCACAAAACAGCCAGTCTCTGAGACTGGGTGATAAGAAGAAAGATACTTTATTGCATACCAGTATACAAGGAGATGTATGGGGTAGAGTCCTCTAATGTCTGTTTTCCTGAGATGAAGACTAGCTGGAGATTTTATAGAAAAGGGAGATAAGGTTTTATTAGTCCTAGGAATTTGCTGAATGTTAGTTCTTCTTTAGGTGGTCACCACAGTCATGTCTCAGATGGGTTGGTATCTTAACTGGTATTTTGGGTCCTGAAGTGTTCTGGCCATCATGAGTTCACAGTCACAAGGCAAATTACTTTGTTTTTCTTTTACAGTTTTTAGATTACTGTAATTTGTTTTTCCATGGTCAGAAAGAGAGCATAGATTCATCTTCACCTTGAGGGAAAATGAAGGAAACAATGGACTTATGCCTGTGGCAGAATAAAGAAACAAAATTGTGTAGGTTATGTACAAGATGTTGACACTTACTTTACTCTGCCTGATTTTTAAATTTCAATGTTCAGGAGTTAAAGATTTAAGTTCCAAATGTTGAAATTTAAGACCATAATATTTAAGTTCTGTACCTTCTGAACTATAGAATTTGACAATTAAAAAAAAGACCACATTTCCCATTCTTTATTAACAAGCATTTTTCAGCTGTTTGTAGTCTTTCATTGAAGAGGTTTATGGTTAAATAAGTGAGACAGTAGGAAGTAGAGCAAAGTTAATAACTTCCCTAAAGAATTTTTCTCAGCCTATAATATGTTAACATATGTATCTTCAAAGAGACTTCGATTTTCAAATATTTTTCTATAGAAGCCTGCATGTATCTCATTTTAAGAGATTATTCTTATCTAATTCCATATGAGTTAACTGAAGCCCTGAACATGGAAAATGATCTGCTCTGAGTCACATAACTAGTTAATAACAGATACAAAACACATAATAACAAAGCTTGAATTTCGTTCTTATTCTCCTGCTTCCCCATATGAGACTGGATATCTTAAGAACAGAGAGAAATAGTGTGCTGTCACTGGGCAGGGAGAACAGTGGAAGCTGCATATAGGTGGGCATGTAAATTTATATGGGAATGTACATTTTCACTCAGTCATAATAAAAAAAAATTTAAAAAAAGAATTTTTATAAGCTATAACTTTTGATAAATATGTACTGATCTTTGAAGTGAGTTTAGATCTGTATAAAATTCAAAAGTCAATATCAAGCCATAGATTTCTTTCAGATGACATACCGTGCCCATTTCAAGTTTCTTTTATAGCAAGTGCAGTTTAAACAACTATATGTTTATGACAAAGGAGATGATTTATTTGTTAAGGACACTTATTTTTTATTTGATGATTCATGATTTATATTCATGAATCATATTCACGGATAATTCATGAATTATATTCATGGTTTATACATTTTTTTTTCTTCTTGGTAAAGAAAAAGAAGATGCTGGCAAATATTTAGATAATTTGCAAAAGGCATTTCAAGCCCTTCTCTTTTTTGTGTGTCTTTCCTTCTCACAATTGGGTTTATGATGACACAATTCTGCTGTCCTAAATCTTAACATCTGCTCGAAGAGAAATTCCACTTTAATCATCTCATGATGGAGGAACACTCATTTAACACGTGTTAACAGCTTCATAGGCTGGAGCAATGCCAGACCTTTCCATAGTACACAAAATAATGGGAGTGAGTCAATGGATTTTGACTGGAAAAGAAATGGAAAGCATGTTTCTTCTCTTTTCAAGTTGCTACAAAAGCCCCCTCATAACACAAGAAGATAGAAAAGTGCAGCCAACTAGTATATTGATAGAGTTACCTACATACTTTTTGTTCATCAGTACTGTTAAAATTAACCAAAACTCACTGCAATTGGAACATAAGGCTTACCCTGAGCAGTTATTCTACATATATACATGTATAGGGAGGCTCTTTTGGTTCCAGAAAAGGCAAATAGCTAAGCAGCTAGGTAGAATGGGGTTCATAAAGAGAAGAGGAGGGAAAAATACAAGGATAGACTGAACCCTTTACTGAAATCAACTAGTATCAGTTTACTTCTGGCCTGGATACTGGTCCTCTAACTGCCTGAAGCCTAACTTGTATTAGGAGGCATTATGTGACAACTAACTTTTTCTAGAGGAATAAGACAGGTTTATGTTATTATGGAGCAGGCTTTTTGAGTTTGAACTAATTTTTTTATGGTTAATATTTGGTGTCCTAGATGAGAACAAAAATGTTATTTATTTTCCTATTCAAATTTTTACCCCTTCTGATCATGATTAGAATCTTTGATTACTAAGCTTTCTTCAGGCACCATGCTAGGTTTGGCTGTGGCAACATACATGTCTGCTTTCTACTTTTGCCTCTTGGAACATAACAAAAACAAAGAAGCCACTGCTGTCGAGTTGTCTCTAACTCATAGTGACCCTAGAGACAGAAGAACTGCCCTATACAGTTTCCAAGGGGTTCCTCGTGGATTTGAACTGCCGATCCTCTGTGACTTCCACCAAGTTTCAAAATTGTCATAATTATCATAGACCACCCAGATGGGATCTATTTACTGAAAGTAACAAGAGATTGCAAAAGTAAGATTACTGCCTTTTTAAAAGCCACCAGTCTTTGTTTCTTCATTAAGGATATAAAATCAAAAGCAAACCCACTGCCGCTGAGTTGATTCTCACTCGCCGCAACCCTACAGATCAGAGTAGAACCACACCATAGAGTTTCCAGGGAGTGCCTGGTGGATTAGAACTGCCAACCTTTTGCTTAGCAGACATAGCACTTAACCACTACGCCACCAGGATTTCCATAAAAGTTAACATAAATTCAGACATGCAGACCTTCATCTCCTAGGCAGATTATACAGAAAAAAAAAAAAAATGACATCATGCTATAGGTGAAGGCAATAAACTAGGAAGACAGGACTATCAAAACTGAGCAAATTTTGTTAAAGTTTTAACGTATTTCATAGCTATTCAGTCAGGCATTAAAATCCAAGGTCAAAGACAATTTTCCTAAGTTTCGTCATTCAGTATGTTCTTACATTCTGTAATTAAGTCAGAGGTCCAGGCTGCATAAAATCCCACTGCCTCAAACAGCTTACTTGGCACACCCTGAAGCTTTATGTTAACATCCTGGCATGCTTTTCCTTAACTGCTGCCCAGAACTACAGGAAATTAACAAAAACCAACTTAGATGCCATGTCGGTTTTCTGAATAGCTTTCAGCTCATCAAGTATCCCATATATAGCAACTTCTCCACATCTGAATGAAGTTTAGCCATACTTTTCTGAACATGCAGTGCATGAAATTAAATATAAAGCCCATTGCACCTGCAAGTTTGAGTAACAGTGTTGTTGACATAACTTGCATGAACTTCCTGCCTGTGCAAAACCAAACCAAACCAAACACGCTTCAGTTGGGTTGATTTCATACGCACAGCAACCCTGTAGGATAGAGTAGAACTGCCCCACAGAACTTTCAAGGAGTGCCTGATGGATTGAACTGCCAACCTTTTGATTAAAAGCCATAGCTCTTAACCACTATACTACCAGGGTTTCCTTCCTGGTTGTAAATTCCATAAAAGTAACTTTCCTTGTTGCCATTGTTGAATAGTTTTGGTGGCAAAAGCCCCAACTGTTCCTTTCCTTGCACAATGAAATGAAAGTGCCTTTCTGGTGTCCCATTTGGTCTCTTGTTTATTGACTGAGATGAGTGGCACTGAGAAAAACCTAGGGTTTCAACCAGTCAACAGAATAAACAGTTTATTTTAGGTCTGACCTCAGAGAGTCTGTGAGGTCAGAACTAAATTTCATAGGATGACCAAGAAATCATCAATAGGCAATGCATTCACTGTTGTTGTCTCAAACTGATCCAGCAAACAAGAATTTTAATTAAAGTTTTCTCTATTTTAATTTCTGACATGGTTAATGTGTGTAGCTGTCTCTCTTGCTATACACTTGCAAGCTTTTAATTCCCCCAAAAGTTAGAAGAGTGCAAATAAATAAAACAATCATTGCTTTTGAGAAACAAAGCTAATTCTTTTCCTTTAAAAATAAAAGGAAGCGTGTGCACATTTGTATTTTTCTGAAAGTGTTTCTTCCCAGCAGTGTCACCCTTTAAAAATACAACATTAGAAAAGTAATTTAGTTTAGAAAACTGAGGTCCTGGTGTTTTTTAATTTGTTTGCTTTTTAGATTATGATTCTGAATTTTTTTTGTTTTTAAACTTGACCTAGCTGGAACAGATTCTTTCTTAAAAACGTCTCCCAAGGCTACGAAGTAAACTGCAGGCCGGACAATGGGGCCATGGATATCAGATTCTGCCCACGACACCTGCCTGTCTCATCCGCCCTGCCATCTAGCTGATTCCACCTCATAACAAACCCTACAGGACAGAGTAGAACTGCTCTATAGCGTTTCCAAAGCTGTAGTCTTTATGGAAGCAGACTGACATGTCTTTTTCCCTAAAGAATGGCTGTCAGATTTGAACCACTGGTGTATTTGTTAGCAGCTGATTGCTTAACCACTGTGGCACCGGGGATCATTTTCCTGCCTCATAGTCATGAGGAGTTTGTGCATAGTCAAGAGGAATCACTTATGTATGTATAGGTTTGCTTAGGTATTGAAAAAAAGACAAAAGGCATTGTAATTTTTTTAGAAACAAATTTATTTTCACTACAAAATTTCTGTGATTTTTATTAAATAAAAATCATTTCATAAAATACTCAGCCTTAGTAAGATTTTTCTTTTACGGTTGATATAGTACAAAACATAAAAATCTTTGTCAGACCAAATTCACTTTTATATTTTCCTGGTAATATTAAGACTAGTAAATTTACATAAGTACTTGTTAATCATTAAATCAATTGGAATAAAGCTCTTTGAAGGGATATTATAATATAATTCAATAATACCCAGAGATAGGGAAATACTCTGTTTTTATAACCCTATTGTCTGCATGCTTTTAAAAAAAATTTTAAATAGTAAGTTTAGAATAATTTTATCCATTTGAAGCCTCATTATACCCATTAAATGATCCATGTTCTTTTCAGTCTGCTTTTCAAGTGAATATACCATGGAATGTCAGAAGATCAAACAAATCTGTCTTGGAAGAAGTACAGATAGAATGCTCCCTAGAAGTGAAGATGGAGAGACTTCATTTCATATACTTTGGTCATGCTTTTAGGATGAACTAGTCATGGGAGAAGGGCATCATGCTTGGTAAAGTAGAGGGTTGGTGCAAAAGAGAAAGGTTCTCAAGCAAACAGATTAACACAGTGGCTGTAACAACAGACTGAATCATAGCAACACTTGTAAGAATGGTGCAGGACCAAGCAGTGTTTTTTCTGTTACACACAGGGTTGCTATGAGTTAGAAGTGACTTGATTGCACCTAACAATGTTTCAGGTGAACCAATTTGTATCAGAGTTTCCCAGAGTACTTACTGAAAGCCCAATTCATGAGAAAGGCACAAGAAGCAGTTTTTCTTGGAGGTGCAGCTGAAAGTGACTTCATGGCAGTATACACAGAAAGAAGAAACAAAGAACCTCTGACTGAATGCTCTCTAGAGCAAAAGCAAAGTTTACAAGACAAAATCTCATACGCCTTTCTGAATGTTGGTACTCAAGGCCAGGAACATTGATCTGTGATTCGAGCCGACTCACAACGGAAGCACAGCAGGTGTAATCATAGCAAGTACCTATTGATGCAATGGCATGAGATAAGTACAGCATTTGGCAGTCACACATTTACAGCTGCCTTGTGGCAGAGTGGCTCTACATAGACTTAGAACAAAGGTGGCTGGCAGTAGAATACATGAACTTCAAGACCAGGTTAGCTGTAAACAAGTTATGTCTTACTGACGAATCATTTTCATCTGGAAGGCCTGTACCCAGCTGGAAGGCCTGAGCAAGACAACCTTCCATGCCACCCCCATGCTCCACCCTGAAGGATGTTTTGCTCACCGTACAATCTACAAATTCATTCTTCCACAAGTGCCCCTGGATAAGGCATGGGGCTATACCGATCTATACACCGCAGCAACAGTACAGACAGCAACAAACAAAAATAAGCCCACAGGCCACCCCCAGTATAATAACTAACATGGCCTGTTGAGTATATCTTAGCTTCTTCTATCCCATCGTGTGGTATTGTCCGGTGGGGCAAGTCTCTGACATAGGCCCACAGGAGTCCATCTACCACTGGGTCCCCCCAAAGTTACCTGTTCTATGTAAAAGGGGGTTTTGTCCAACAGTTCGACTGCCTTAGCTGTGAGCAACACTTGTTGCCATCTTAGATGGCATATCTAGATGGCATATCTTACCCAAGATTGGGCATAGGTCAGAGGGGGTCTCCATGTCCCCCTTCTTGCAATCGTGTTCAATTTTCTTCAGTGGCAGGGTGAATTCTCCAGGGGAGGCCTCCTGCAGCACTGAGCAGCATCTCAGTGCAGATCCAGAAGGCTGATTGGTTGAAGATCTCTGCCAGGGTATGAGCCCAGTCAACCAAAGTGTTTCCATTGGCTAGCCTACAGCCTCATAGAGAGAGATGGTACAGAAACCAGTAGAGGTAGATCTTTTCCCCCTGGTGAGATACATGTCACTTGTCCATCCTGGGACAAGAGGGCAGCTGGCACTGAGCCACCTCACAGCCTGCAATATTGCCTTCAGGCCTGCAACAGGAGCTGGATGGGCAGCTAGTAGACAGGTAGCTGTGTCTACTGCTGTCACTATATACTTACTCCCCTCCAACAATGGCAGGGGTCCAATCACATCTATCTGCCAGTGTTCTAGGGATTATAGCCCTAATGGAATCTGTCCAGGGGTGATCGGCACTTTCTGAGGGTACTCCTTAGAGCACACTTGGCAAGTGTTTGTCACTTGTTACTTTTCCGTGTATGTGACTGGCAGGCCCCAAGCCTATGCTGTGGTCTCTCACAGGCTCTCCTGCTGTTCCTTTTGTTCTAGGAGGTTCTCTTCCCTCCGGCCTCAGGACCTGCCTGAGACCTGTCAGTGCTGCCCCAGCTGCAGCCCACTCCCAGCTATGGGGAGGGCATGTGGAGCTCTCCCACCCAACTCATGACGCCCACAGTTTCCCAGCACTGTTTTTTATGACTCCGCCAACGCTTCCTGCACCAGCAGCTTTTCTAGGGGGTCTCTGTCCCCATCACCACCCATTTGTCTGCAGCACCTGGCACAGCCAAAGGGCACACAGCTGCATGTATGGGTGGCATCACTTTATTTAATTTATGGTACTCAATTGTCATATGCCAGGAACCATATCTAAATTCCTTCTGTCCCCCTGGAAAATGGTACTGTTTTACATTCACAATCCATTTTGGAGTTGGCAGCTCCACTGGGGTCACTTGGGCTTGACAGCACACTACAGCTTTTGTAACTCTTGGCCAGTATAAATTCCCCAACTTCAGTATGCACCACCTGACCTTGCTGGATGTCTATATCTGGAAAATTCTGGTGCTAGGGAAACACACACTTTATAAACCTTTGGGGGCAGGCTGCCTATGGCTAGTGGTAGCTAGATTTCTTGTACCTGAATAGGTGGGCCATCTCCATGTCCATTTATCTCTTGTATGGGCCCAGAGAACAGAGTTTCCATGAATCAAGAAACATTCAGCTCCAGTATCTACCAGCATCATCACACATTGCACATTTGAGGGGGACCAGTAGATGTCTAATTCTAAATAGCTCCTCCAGTCCCCTTTGGGACCCCACTCCCCATGTGGGGATCTTGGCCTGGATCCTAGGCAAACTGCAAAGTGGCTGAGCTTCCAAGGTCACTGGGGTCCTCCAAATAATCTCAGGACCCTCTGATGGGACCCTCCTTTTGCCCCCCCCACCTTCTTAAGCTTAGGGGCAGCATACTCTATTGAAGTTTCAGTTGTTGCTACAGTTACAGCAGGACACCATCAGGCTTTCCATCTATGTTTTCTTAGCTGACACCTGCTGCTATCAGGTCAGCCCACATCTGTGTCTGGGTAACCCTGAGGAGTCCATTTTCCCTCCCTACTTTGGCTCTGCAGTGAATGCACAGTGGCATTGGAGGTGGCTTGCTCATGGGCTCCCCAGGCTCCTTCTCATTTGCATGTGGATGCTGGGTCCGGCCAGGCTGCCCAACTGTGGGGCTCAGGACCAGGGGCTCACACAGGCTCTGGTGTGGAGCTGCCCACTTGGCAGCTCACCAGCAGTTCAGGCTCCGGATGCTTTGGGCCCCAGCCACCCCAGGCCCAGCTTGCTTCAGGCCCAGTCTAGTCAGCATCCTCATTCTCAGTGCTGAGTGCCCCTCAGCCCCTTGACCTCCCTCACGTGCTCAGCAGAGCTCAAAGTTTCAGCCTCAAAAACAGTTCTCAGTGGGGGCACAGCTCTGGAGGCTTGGCAATGGTGGAGCAGACTTGTGTACACCTGCTTCAAGGGCACACTGCCCCACCAGGGTCACAACAGTGTCCGGGCTTGGTTTTCAGGACAAACCCACAACTGTGCTCTCTCCTACAGGGCAGGTACCGGGAAGCCTGAGCCGTAGCCTCTGAGCCTGCAGGAGCTGTGGCAAACAGCGACAGCTGTGCCTGGAAACACAGGCTACCACCCTGCCAGCACGGCAGGTGTCAGAGTCCTCTCTGGAATCACGTGTTGCCCCCCATTGGCTTCTGTGGTGCTTGCAGCCCAGGCTGCACCTCTCTCACTGTAGTTGGTGTCTTTGCAGTAGCGGCTCCAGATGGGCTGGCACTGGTGCCCAGCCTGTGCCCTGCCAGTATGCAGATACTGTAAGTGCTGATGAAGGGGGGGGGTGGACAGTAATGAACACTAATTTCTTGATTTCTTCCCAAGTCAGTATAACAGTACCAGTACCTACATCCCACAGCTGCAATACTCAGGCAGTCAGAGTCTTTCACCCAGTTTGGCAAAACTCATGAGCTAAACCCATCAGTTTTGACTGGGTCTATGGTTTAAGGACCAAATGGTCCACACTCTCTGTTGAGGCATTGCCCCCTTGTGGGCACTGGGTTTTGACCTTCTTGGTTACCAAGGGAGGGGATGCAACCCCTTCCCCCTTGGGGACCCTTGCTCCTTGTCTGAGGAGTCTGTCATAATTGGGGGGTGTCCTCATGGGAGATGCTGAGGCAGTTGACTGAGAAGACTGAGTTTCCAGTGCAGCTATGCTCTCCTGTTCCTGTAGCAGCCTCTCCTGGAGATCTCCACACCAGCTTGTAGTGCCTGCGCTGCAGCTTGCACCTCCTCTGTAGCTACTTTCAAGGCTGTAAGAAACATCCAGCCTGCCATGCTGGCATGGGTCCCCTTTTCCTCCAAGGTTTTCCCCAAAGCATGCAGGGCTTTCTCAACACTAGATGGTATCCCATCCACCTCTGGCCAGTCCTGAGGTGGAGACCAAGCTGCCAGGACTGTTGCCACCAGATACCACATATTAGAGGGCGCCTAGCCTTCCAGCTCCTCCTCTGTTGCCATGCTGGTCTATGCCAAATCCTGACACCAGCTACCAGAACACAGATACTCAAGGCCAGGAATGTTGATCCGTGATTCAGGCCGATTTAGCAATGGAGGCACAGCAGGAACAGTCATAGCAGGTTTATTGATGTAATGGTGGGAGACAGGTACAGCATTTGGCAGTCACGTGCACTCTCTCTGGCAGTTGTGCACATTCTCTCCTCTGTCAGGTGGCACCATGGCCTTATATATAGGCTTAGAGCAAATGCGTGAATTTCAAGGCCAGATTAGTTATAAACAAGTTATGTCTTACTGCCGAAGTACTCTCATCCAGAAGGCCTATACCCAGCCAGAAGGCCTGAGCAAGACAAACTTCCATGATGTCCCCACACCCACCTCAAGTATTATCAACAGGAGGACCATCTTGGGTGAGATTCACATGTTCACAGAGCTTTTGGAGCCAACTCAGATATACAGTCTATGCTTCTGTTCTACCTTAAGATTTTCATTTTGTTTTATGTTCGTCAACAATAGCATAACACTCTTAAAATAGCAAAATACAAATCAAGGCAACACACACAAGTAGTTAACACAGTTCCAGGTTGTTTCAGTCACATTAACCTATCTTAAAATTCTCAGAGATCTCCCTCAGATGCCCTCTAAAAACTCTTGTCTAAAACCTCGACAAGTAATTCTTGGGAGAAGTTAGCCCTTGAATTCAACAGAGCAAGTATTTTCCAAGGGTTCCCTCTTCTCTACCCCAGATCCAATCTGACATATTCTATTGATCTCTGGTCCATATCCTTTGAAACTAGTCCAAGGAATATATTCAGATAATGCAAATGGAAGAACTCCCTAGAGACCCTCAGCATCAAACAGAAATTCCCTTAAAATGGAAAGTAAAGATCAGATACGAATTTAGTCCCCATATACATAATGTGAAAGCATAACTTAGTAAAAAAAAAAGATATCCGTAACTACTAAGTTATAAACTTAGTTCAACAAAAATCTGTGAAACTTCAGCCTGGGAAATTCTGGGCAAATTCCTCAGCTGTAGTGCGGGAACAGCTGGATGCAAAAGATCCATATTTGGTTAAAATTCATCGTAATTTGGTCATTATTTTGAGGAGTTATTCTGTATCCCCAAACCAAAACAAACTTCTTGCCATACAGCTAAATCTGATTCACAGAGATGCTATGGGACAGAATAGAACTGACCCATATGGCTTCTAAGGAGTGACTAGTAGATTTGAACTGCCAACTTTTTGTTAGAAGCCTGAGCTTTCTATCACTGTGCCACCAGGGCTCCATATACATGTAAGCAGATGGCTTGAAGAACCTGGGCACAAAGAGGTTAACAAAGGGAAGAAGGGGGAGAAATACAGAATTATGCTAATCTTTCTATTTGGTATAGAGTCTCTTTGCTACAATGAATAAGTAAATGCAACAGAAAGTTCTTAAAGCAACTCACTACAACACTTTCCTGTAGACTTATTTTTGTTCTTATAATCAAATTATTATGAATATTATGACTGAATGTTAGGGAAGATCTGGTAAATTATGATAATTAGTGTTAACATTCTTTGAATTAAAGTAGGCATTTAAACTAATCATTTTTACGTAACTTGCAAAACTAGAAAGACGCATTGATCTCTGCCTTTCCCCTTTACTGAAACCAGCTGATACTGGTTTATTTTTGGTCTGGCAGCTAATAATCAGAACTTTCACCCACCTGTATGTAGTCACAAGACTTTTGGGAAATTTAAATTAGGAGGTTCTGGTCTGACAGCCTTCTATGAGTTGGAATTTACTCTATAGTAGTGGGTTTGGTTTGGTTTGACGACAGTCAATTTCTAAGAAGGTAAAGACAAGTTTATCTTACTACAGAGCAGCTTCTGGCAAGCTTTTGCTGTTTGGGTTAAGCTTTCTATGGTTAATATCTGATTTGTGGGTAAGAAGGATCTTAAAATCAAAGAAAGATGTCTGTTACTAATTTTCCTATTCAACAACCCAGTGCTCTACTGACAAGGGAAAAACTGAAAAATAAAATATTTCACTAGGAAGACCACCTATCCTTATCATATTTATTAAAGATCTTAACTTCTAAATTTTCTTTGGTGAGACATCTAAATCTAGTAATACCTTCCTAAGTCTTACTAACTTTAATTCATTACACACAAAACATGTTACATTTCCTTCTATTTGTTTGGTTAATGTTTATAATTTAATTCCTTGGATGTTTTCCCTAAGATGAATCCTTTCAAATTATTATTTTTTTTTGCCAATTAAAAATTTTTCCTTTTAATGTATGAACTTGATTTTCTTTCCCAAGGCCACTAATTATCTTCTCTCTTGCAGTACCAGCCTAAATAACAAGTTAATTTTGTTCTTTTGGAGATGCATTGTTCTTGGAGTAGTCATGGGGTTCTGCAAAGCACAGGTGGATAAAGAGTGGACCTCATGTTGGTGCTGCTTCTGTCGTGGTACTTCATAAAACAGAAACACTAAATACAGCAATTACAAAAAAAACTGAAATGAAGGATGAACAATTAAATTATTAGAGTTTTGCAGAATTTTATAAGTTTTGCAAGTTATGTAAAAATGATCAGTTTAAATGCCTACTTTAATTCAAAGAATGTTAACACTAATTATCATAATTTACCAGATCTTCCCTAACATTCAGTCATAATATTCATAATAATTTGATTATAGGAACAAAAATAAGTCTAGAGGAAAGTGTTGTAGTGAGTTGCTTTAAGAACTTTCTGTTGCATTTACTTATTCATTGTAGCAAAGAGACTCTATACCAAATAGAAAGTATATGTAATCATGAAATGTCACAAGAGCAGGCAACAACTCTCTGTTACTCATCAGGCCACTATGAATCAGCCACTCAATGGCAACTAACAACAAGAACAACATGCCAAAGAAGAAAGAGGACTACCGGAAGAATGAACACGCCTGTCTTGGAAGAAATGCAGCCAGAATGCTCCTTAGAGGCAAAGATGGCAAGACTTTGTCTCACTTACTTTTGCCATGTCCTTGGAGAAGGACATCGTGCTTGGTTAAATGGAGGGTAAATGAAACAAAGAAGACCTACATCATAGAATGAATTGTGTCTTTCCAAAAATGTGTGTAGCCACCTGACTGGGCAATGATTCTCAGTATTGTGGGGTTGTTCTCCACTTTGTGATTCTTTGTACTGTAAATTCTAATCTCTGTCTGTGGTTAATAGGGCAAGGTTGGATTGTGGGCAAGATTGGATTGTGTTCAAGAGGATTAAGATGAGACTGTGACACTCTCACTAAGGGAGTTTCCCTGGAGCGTGGCTTGTACTACCTTTTATTTTATGAAAGATAAAAAGAAAGGAAAGAAAACAGAGTTGGGAACCTTGTACCATTAAGAAAACAGAACTGAGAGAAAAGCACATCCTTTATACCTGAGGTTCCTGTGCAGAGACACTCTCAGATCAAAGAAAGACTGATGAAACACAAAAACCTTCCTCCAGAGCTCACAGAGAGAGCAGGTGTTCACCCTGGAGCAGGCATCCTGAATTCAGACTTCCAGCCTGCTGGCCTGTGTAGGACCAAGCATTTCTTTGTCAAGGCCATCCACTTGTGGTACTTCTGTTAGAACAGTGATAGATGACTAAGACAACCTTTGACACAACGGATTGACACAGTGGTTGCTGCATCAATGGGCTCAAGCATAACTATTACGAGGAGAGCAAATGACTGGACAGTGTTTTTTCTTCTGTACATAGGGTCACTATGACTCAGAAATGACTGGATGCCACCTGAAGAAACAAATGACAAAACCTGAGTATCCATGAAAACTATAAGCTTGCAGATAGCAACCTTGAAAGAAAATACGTATTTGATGGAATTATAACAAGACTCTCAATCTTGCTGCCTATAAACTGAAAAGCAAAATCCAGAAAAACTATACCTAAAAACATTCTGTACTGTTAAAATAAAATTCATATTAAGGCAGTAATAGAAACTGATTGAAGTTTACTGGATATACAGTTCATTAATAGAGTGTTTGTCAGTTTTTGACCAGTGTCAAAATATTCTCAAGATGAAAAGAACTTCCCAAGTCTGATAGCTAATCTTATAGGCATGGTCAACCCCAAACAGGCTGGAATAGAGCTGATAAAGAAATATGTAGTCAGAAAGGATTTTCATAGAGCATTGTCTTGAAAAACAGTTAAAATAATTACTGATTTACCCTCAGTACAGCACCCAGCAGTGGCATCATTAGGGTTGATGACATCCAGTAAGGTAGTCCATGGTGTTACCATCTCTACCCCTTGAAATTTCTCCTGTACCATACCATACAGAATCCTTAGAAATGTTTTTTTGTATTGATGTTACTTATCAATTCTTGTTCCTGTATATTGCTCTCTCTTTTCCCTTAACTATTAACTTCATTCTCAAAAAGCTTATTGGCAGAGATTCACAAGTACTGATTACCACAATATTCTACCTTAAATACTAGAAAATTTGGCAAAATCAGCAAACATAAAAACACTAGTAGCAGTGAAAACAATGTTGCATGCTTGCAGTACATGCAGGAAAAAAAACAAACAACACATGATTCAAACTCCATCATTGTAATTGGGTAGTAAAATAGCTCTGGCTGGAACACATTAGAAGGCTCAAGAACTAAATTAGTTAAGAGATTTAACCTTGTAAATGTACTGATAAATGTAAGCTGGGCTTACAAAAAATTGTTTTTGTTGTTATAACTAACTACAGGGATATTTTTATAGATAGTCATTATTGCATCACACCCTCCCATCTGATTCATCACCTCCCTGGTAATGTCACTGGATCCTAGTCTAACCTTGGGGTCTCTTCCCTGAAACAGATTGAACTCTTCAAAAACCACAACACTCAAAGCAAAAGCAGTCTTAGCAGTTAATCTGGACCACTGTTGAACTTAAAATTGACTTTTAGAAACCAAATTTTGTCAAGTGCAATGGCCTGTGTAAGTCACCTGGGTTTCTTCCCAAGAAAGCCCAAAATTTGGATTCCAGGAGAATTCCAATGGTTTTGTCAGTATGTTGTTAACAGTATTACTACAGTGGGACAGAAGTTAACTCAGTCATGGATACACATTTCTTTCTTCCCTTCTGCATTTCTCCATTATCCTCTCATTCTTCCTTTGCCTTTTCCCCATACACTTTTTCTTGTATCCTTTCTTCTTTGTCCTCTCTCATTGTTTCCCTCATACTTCTGCTCCTCTGTCTCTCTTCTCCGTACTCCTCTCTGTGTAGACACCCTCCTTTACTCCAGAACTAAGCTTCCTACTTGGAATTTGTCTTCAAATGGATGTATAAATAGATGTAACATTCCACAAGTTTCTTTTTGAAATTTCTTAAAGATAAATCAGTACTTGGAAATGTAGCATTTAGAAGAGAACAGATGTCAATCAGAATTTCTAGTGAATTCATTGTCTCTTTTAAATCATCTTTTAGAGAAAATTTAAGACAGGGCTTGAGCAGGCAGTTCTTAGGAAAAGAAGTACAAATGGCTCATCCATATACAAAAAGATGCTTAATGTTATTCATAACTAAAGCAATGAAAAATAAACTGTTAATGAGATATGATTTAAATCTATCAGCTTAGTAAGGACATAAATTTAAGAATAGGAAGAATTAGTCAGAGTGTGGGACAGGACATTCTCACATACTGGTAATGAGAATATAAATTGGTACAACATCTTCAGAGCAATGTGGCAATAGCTAACAAAATCTTAAATTCTTATAACTTTTGGTATGGCAATTTTGTTTTTAGAAATTTAGCTTACAGATATTTTTCACACATGTAGAAAGATGTATTAGCAGAGATACTCATTAGAGCATTGATTTGAATATAGAAAAAGACTGGAGATAAATACGAAATTTATACAAATTATATAATATTGGGGCAGAGTCAAGATGGCGGACTAAGCCCATGTCTCCTTCTATCTCTCTGGAAACCAAGACCTGAACTGACAATCAAACAGAACCTTCTGATCACCTAATCAGCCTCAGGACACGGCACAGAGCTATTAATTGGGACTTCATACCACTCAGCGAAAAACCTCCTCTCTTTCGCTGACTCCTGCTCCTGGCTAGTCCCAGCTCTCAGGGACGGAAGGTAAACGCACCATTTTGACTTTTTTTCCTCTGTCTCGGCTGGTGGGCGGAGCTGGGCCTTGCCTGGCGGCTGGACTCAGACGCGCTGCTGGGGGGATAGGCAGGTGAAATTCCCTATTCTGAGAGCCAGGCTTGGGACTCTGTTAATCTAGCCACTTTGAGCCTTTCATTTTGTAGCTGTCTCAGCGGCGTTTCTGCAGAGTTTTGCGGTCAGTGTGCGGGATGCCATGTTGGTACCGAGATTTTAACGGGACCTCATTCTTAGCCTGGGAGCCAGCGCCTGCAAACGGGACAGCGCTTCTCTGACAGAAAAGTAGTGATTTTGCACAGTGCAGCCTACGTTGAGGGCCCTGCAACAGAATCAGAGGAATCACTAGCTCTTGGCACCTTTAGCTCCTCTGTCTTCTGCCTGTGTGGAGGGCGCCATCTTGGATACGGTGGCCACAGCTGGACCTAATTCTTAGCTTGGGAGCCAGAGCCTGCCCACAGGAGAGTGCTTTTCTATCACAAAACCAGTACTTGATGCAGTGTTGGCTAAGGCTAGGCCCTGTCAGCAGAGGCCACCAGGGCAGTAGCATTGCTGTATTATGAACTAGTTTGTCATCATCTGGGGTTGGATATAGTGGCGCTTATTTTGTCTATACTTACATGGGACCCAAAAAGCAACAGACAATTGTGGCATACAAGCAATCACTCATGGCTTCAGAAGGCTCCCAAACAAAGCAACCAAGGAGTTTTCCAGATGAAGAAACTTTTATGAAAGCAGCAGGAAGTGAATACAAATTGATTATATTCAGAGTCCTTCTAGACCTTATACAAAATGCAGCAGAACAAAATGAAAAATTAAGCAAGTTGTTCAATCTGATGGAATACCAGTACTCTGAAATCCAACAGATCAAGAAGAAAATCAAAGACATAGAAACTTCCATGAAAAGCCAAGAGAACAGAATGGAACAAATGGAAAAAAGAATTTCTGTCTTGGAAGACAGAGCTACTGATGCCAGCGTCTATGAGCAGAAATCAGAAAAAAGAAACAAGAAAAATGAAGAAACATTAAGAAGCATGTGGGACTCTATTAAGAGGAACAACCTTTGATTAATTGGAGTCCCTGAACAGGGTGAGACATCTGACAATACAGAGAGTATTGTTGCTCAGTGGCTGAAAGAAAACTTCCCAGAAATCATGAAGGAAGAGAATATAGACTTCTCAGATTCATATCGTACGCCACCCAATACAGAACTTAAAAGAAAGACTCCAAGACATATTATAATCAAGCTTAACAAAATGAAACATAAGCAGCAACTCTTAAAGGCAGCAAGACTCAAGGCAAAGCTAACATTCAGAGGGAAACCCTGTAGGCTCTCGTCAGATTTCTCAGCAGAAACCAAGCTGGCACGGAGACAGTGGCATGACACATTTAAAGTCTTGAAGGAGAAGAACTTCCAACCAAGAATTATATATCCTGCAAAACTATCTTTCAAATACGAAAATAAATTAAGATATTCCCAGATAAACAGAAACTCAGAGACTTTGTAAAAACCAAACCCAAACTACAAGAAATACTGAAAGAAGTTCTTGGCTTTGACTTAGAAGAACGAAACCACTAACTTTATACTTTAGAATGACACACTACTCAATACTCTACTCATTTAGGGAAGGCTCCAAAGTCAATCACAGCTTTGATATGGAAAGAAGCAATCCAGTGATCATCATGAAAATTTTTGGTGTCATCATAATAAAAAGAGGGATGTACTACAGTCGTTATAGTCCTTCCAGATGGAGAGGAAGATGACAAGACTGGTAGTAATTAAAATTGGGTTTATAAATAGTTTATTAAGGGGGTTCATAGGGGCAGCTGTAAAGCACAACAAAGATGTGTTAAACCATTTCAAGAAATCTAACACACGAGTCTCAACAACTACAAAACCAGCTCTGAAAAAGGTGAAAAATCAACTCACAAAAAAGAGTGTCCCAGAACAGACTAATAAGAACAACAGAGAAAACATCAACATAAAAATAAACATATCACAATGGCAACAGTGAACACATACCTATCAATAATTACATTGAATATGAATGGACTGAATGCTCCAGTAAAGAGACACTGAGTGTCATCTTGGATCAAAAGACACGACCCATCCATATGTTGTCTACAAGAAGCTCACTTGAGACCTAAAGACAGGAACAAACTGAAAATTAAAGGACCAGAGAAACAACAGACCTTTACAAAGAGAACTACAAGCCCTTACTACAAGAAACGAAGAGAGACTTAGATAAATGGAAAAACCTACCCTGATCACGGATAGGAAGACTTAACATTGTGAAAATGTCTATTTTACCCAAAGCAATTTATTTATAGAATGCAATCCCAATACAAGTTCCAGCATCATTTTTTCATGAGATGGAGAAACAAATCACCAATTTCGTTTGGAAAGCGAAGAAGCCCTGGATAAGTAAAGTACTACTAAAGAAGAAGAACACACTGGGAGGCCTCTTATTACCCGACCTTAGAACATACTACACTGCCACAGTGGTCAAAACAGCCTGGTACTGGTACAAGAACAGACAGATTGATCAATGGAACAGAATTGAGACCCCAGAGATGACACCATCTGCCTATGAACAGGTGATAGTTGACAAATGCCCTGAGACATTAAACTGGGGTAAAAACTGTATCTTCAACAAATGGTGCTGGCAAAATTGGTTATCCATCTGCAATAAACTGAATCAAGATCCATATCTTACACCTTATACAAAAACCAACTCCAACTGGATAAAAGACCTAAATATCAAACCTAAAACGATAAAGCTCATCCAAGAAAAGGTAGGAACAACAATGGAAGTTTTAATACACAAGAGGACAGACTCCAAAATCTGTCAAAGAAACCTCAATCAACAGAAGAGAAAATAGATAAATGGGAACTATTAAGAATCAAACACTTTTGCTCATCCAAAGACTTTATTAATAGAATTAAAAGAACACCCACGGAATGGGAAAAAATATTTGGCAACTCTGTGTCAGACCGACGCCTGATCTCCATAATCTATAAGATACTACAAAATATCAATAAGAAGAACATAAAACATCCAATTAAGCAATGGGCCAAGGAGATGGACCAGGCAGCCAAAAAACACATGCGGACATACATGTTCACGATCTTTAGTTATTAAAGAAATTCAAATCAAGACAACAATGAGATACCATCTCACCCCAACAAGATTGGCCATGATCCAGAAAACACAAAATAACAATTGCTGGAGAGGCTGTGGAGAAAGTGGAACCCTCCTACACTGTTGGTGGGGTTGCAAAATGGTCTAGCCTCTTTGGAAGGCAATCTGGCGCTTCCTTAAAAAAATGGATATCGATATACCATTTGACCCAGTAATTCTACTACTTGGAATATATCCTACAGAATCAAGGCCTTTCACACCAATGGACACATGCACCAGAATGTTTACCGCAGCAGTCCATGATAGCAAAAAGATGGAATCAACCCAGATGCCCAACAATAGAAGAATGGATAGGTAAATTATGGTACATATACTCAATGGAGCACTACGCAATGATAAGGAATAACGATGATTCCAGGAAACATCTCCTAACCTGGTTTCAACTGGAAGACATTATGTTGAGTGAATGTAGTCAGCGACAAAAGGACAAATACTGTATGAGACCTCTACGATAAGATCTCAAAAACAGACTTGTGTATAGAAGAAAAGACTCTTTGACAGCTGCAAGGGAGGGGAGGGAGGGAGTGTGGTGGGGGAGGATTTAGTTTAGATAGTTACTGGAAATCTAGTTGGGAGAAAGCGGTGATAGCACACATTAGAAACAAGAACAACATTAAGTGGACTTCAGCATAACTTGAGTACTCCTTCCATCTTAACTCAATACTTCAAGGATAGAGTAGCTGGGTCGAGGGGCGGGGGACCATGCTGTTAGGTGAAATCCAGGCCAATTGGCACAACTGGCATTTTGCTAAGAGAGCTCTCTGCACCCCACATTGGTGAGTGGCGTCTGGGGTCTTAAAAGGTGCCAAGCTGCCATCCGAGAACACAGCAAATGGTCCCAACTCAGCAGGAACAGATGCTCACCCAGGACCAAAATGACATGCGATAAAGACAACCGAGAAGACAGAGAGACCCACAAGAGTGGATGCCTACATCGACTTGGGACCGGAAGAACTAGATGGTGCCTGGCCACCACCAGTGATAGCCACGATGGAGCTCACAGAGAGGAGTCTCACTGGCAACACGAGAATGAAAAGGGGTGCATCATGAGATCTCCGCTAAATGACCTCAAATGATGGTCCAGCGGTTTGGGGGTTCTTCTGAGAGCATGGACCCAGGCCTGATGCTGCCCTTTCCCATAAATTATAACAAAGGTCCACTCTTTGGACAGGAATGGATTGGACTTGGCAATGCAGAGTGACCATATATTGGAAGCACTTTATGGTTCTATACATCTATAGCATATCATCTTGCTGACCTCTGGCTGGAGGAAGGGGAGTGAGTGGAGAGGAGGGGAAAGGAGGCTGTTGGGAGGATGAGACATGTATGCAGCAGAGAGGAATAGTGTGCTGTCACCGGACAGGGAGAGCAGTGGAAGCTGCATATAGGTGGGCATGTAAATTTATATGTGAATATACATTTTCACTCAGTCATGTTAAATAAAAATAAAAAAAATAAAAAAAATTAAAATAATATAAAAACAAATTATATAACATTCATACAAAAAAATTCTACATAGACATTATAGAATGATAATGTGTATTATCATACATCAGCAAGGCCAGGGATGGACTGCGAAACAGACCACCAATTACTTATGTCCAAATTCAAGTTGAAGTTGAAGAAAATTAAAATCTACTAGTGCCAAAATATATTCTTGAGTATATCCTATCAAAATTTATAAGTGATCCCATGAACAGACTTGATGTATTAAACACCAATGATTAAAGACCAGATGAGTTGTGAAGGAAAGCAAAATGTCATTAAAAATGACAGAAAAGAAAAAAGGATGTCGGAAGGGACTTTTAAGCATTTAAGAACTTTTTTCAAAACATTTAAGTTTTAAAGATTTAAGAACTTTTAAACTTTCACATTTAAAAAGTTAACTCAGACATAGATGCACATTTCTTCCTTCCTTCTGCACTTCTCTATTATCCTCTCATTCTTCCTTTGCCTTCTCTCCATACACTTCGTCTTATGTGCTTTCTTCTTTGTCCTCGCCCACTGTAAAACTTTAAAAAGTTTAAAACTTATTAAATGTAAAACAGCTGAAATAAAAGAAAGAGATGGTAAAGCAAAGGACTGAACAGATTTGAAAGGGTGGCTTCAGAAGACAAAGTAAGTTATAATGAAACGTATTACAAAAACCTGGAGTTACGAAAGCAAAAGAAAGAACATTCTTGACATTTCTCAAGCTGAAAGAATTTAGAAAAAATTCAGATCTTGGGCTGCAATAGTGAAGAATTCCACAGGGAAAATACTGAATGATGCACAAAGTATCAAAAGAAGTTCAAAGGAATACACAGAGTTGCTGTAACGAAAAATCTGGTAGATGTTCACCCGTTTGGGGAGGTAGCATGTGATCAAGAACCAGTTGTACTGAAGGAAGAAGTCCAACTGCACTGAAAGATATGGGGAAGAACAGGGCTCCAGGAACTGACAGAATACCACCTGAGATGTTTCAACAAAGAAATACAGTGCAAGTGGGGCTCCTTCATCTATGTCAAGAAATTTGGAAGACAACGTTCTAGGCAACCTACTAGAAGAGACTGAAATTTGTGACCATTCCAAAGAAAACTTATACTAGAATCGGGATATTGAATAGTATCACATGTAAGTAAAATTCTGCTGAAGATCATTTAAAAGCAGTTGCAACAAACGATTCATGGACAGGGTACTGTCAGAAGCTCAAGGCAGATGCAGAACAGGACATCAAGTAGAAGACACATCACTGCTGGTGTCAGATGGGTCCTGCCTGAGGGGAGAGAACATCAGAAAAAGGTTGCCCTGTGTTTTTCAGGCTATGTAAAGGTATTCAACTGTGTGGATCATAACAAATTACGGATAACATTTCCAAGAATGGGAATTGCAGAACCCTTAGTTGTACCATGAGGAAACTGTGTACAGACAAAGTAGCAGTCATTCAAACAGAACAAGAAGATACCATGTAATTTCGAGTCAGAAAAGGTGTGCATCAGAATGGTATCTTTTCATCATACTTGTTGAATTTGTATATTGAGCAAATAATCTCAGAAACTTGAATACATAAAAGTTAGTTTAGACACAAATAAAAATGCATATTTTTTTATTCTTTATTTTTTTAGGGTTTAGAATATCTGAGAAACACCTGTTCCATAAAATTTTTTTGGATGCATAAATTAAAAATAGTCTATTTTTTGAAGCCTGCTAACAGTCCTATTTATCTGCATCCTTTCTATGATATTTATCTTGTTATTTTTTATTGCAAGTTTTTCAGTCAGAGCAGCTTTTGTATTACTCAGCATCATGTCTCCACTTCATTGAGGGCCCTCAGTGGATGACAGTGAATAAACTACAAAAGATTAGTAAAGACTGAGGAAGATATCCCCACATAAACTTGACTTTGAATCAAAGGTCTGGCAGACTGAAAACAGCTGTCTGGAATTTAGTGTCAAATATTTTCTATGTTCAGTAAATTCCAATTAGAAGTGATTAGTTCAATGAGAAGAATCTTCAAATTACTAAACTCTTTAAGTGATAGTATCAGCAATTGTAGGAAAAATTAATAAATATATTTTCTGGAAGGGATAGTCATATATGTAGTGAGTTGAATAGTGTCCTCCAAGAAGAGATGTCCAAGTCCTAACACTCAGTGCCTATGAGTATGTCGTTATTTGGAAATCAAGCATTTGCATATGTAATTAAATTAAGGATCTTGGACTGAACTAGATTTATGGTGGTCCCTAAGTCTGATAACTGTATCCTTACAAGAAACTGAAAAGAAGAAGGCAGAAAAAAGACACAGAAGGTCATGTGATGACAGATGCAGAGGTTGATATTTTGCCACAAGGTGGAAGAGCAGGTGGAAAAGACAAGAAAGGATTCTTCCATAGACCTGTAGGAATCAACATGACCCTGCTGACACCTGAATTTCAGACTTCTGGCCTCCAGAAGCATATAAATTTTTGTTATTTTTAAGCCACCCAGTTTATAATAATAATAACTTGTTATAGCAGTGCTAGGACATTAACACACCATGTCAACTAAAAACACTTTAATTCTTTAGATTACCCAGGCAGAAGCTAGTCCAGAGAATTTAGTTTAAGGAATAAGGATATGGGTGAGATTAAGTGAGAGTGCAGGAAACAACCAGAGTTTATCCCAGTGTGTGAGAACGTAGAACGAACAAATCTTCAGCCAATGATCTGGGTAAAGGAAGAAAGTTAGAAGACACTCTACCTTTGGATTAACACATGAAGATAAAAAGATGATCATTAAGGATAAGGATTGTGGCTCAAGATAATCAAGAAAGAACATATGATCAACTTTACTTTTTCAAGAGATGAATGTTATATTTGTGATTATAAACATACTTTGTATGTCTCATGCTGGCTTCTTTAGATAAGCACAACTAGTGAAGATATAAATACACATACTGTCATCATTGTTGTTAGCTGCTGTCCAGTCAGGTTCAACTCATAGCAACCCTATATACAGCAAAACTAAACACTGCTCAGTCATGCACCATGACCTTAATCATTGTTATTCCGATGCCATTTTTGCAGCCATTGAGTCAGTCCATCTCATTAAGAGTCTTCTTTTTCAACTACCCTCCACTTTATCAAGCATCATGTACTTCTCCAAGGCCTGATCCCTCCTGACAGCATGCCCAAAGTATGTCAGAGGTAGTTTTGCCATCCTTACTTCTAAGGAACACCCTCGCTGCACTTCATCCAAGGAAGATCTGTGCATTCATTTGGCAGTCCATGGTGTATTCAACATTTTTATCCAATAATACAATTCAAAAGTGTCAATTCTTCTTCTTTCTTCCTTATTCATTTTCTTACTTTCATGTGCATAAGATGTGATTGAAAATAGCTTGGCTGGAGTCAGATACATCTTTTATATACATATAGAGAGATTTGTTTCAAGTAAACTACTGACTTGCTTGTAGAGGTTGGAATGTCTCACATCCATGGGTCATGAGAGAGGCTTCTTCTGATTCATGTAGCCACTGTGGGTTGGTCACACAGCAGGGCCCTTACTTACAGATTGTGAAGATTGAAGAAATCTCAGATTGGCAGGCAAGACTGTAGATAAACTGCTAGTTCAAGACTTCAGAAATAGGAGGTCAGAAATACAGGATCCAGAGCAAACAAAAGGCCTTGCCAGAAGGCCTTGCCAGAAGGTCTGCTCATCTTTGATGCAGACCACATGCCCAAGGAAACTCCATATCAACGGACTACTCATAGCAGGTCCCATCATGGAGGTGATCATATAATTTCAAATCTCGTCATGGAAACGACTACCATATCATAAAACTGCCAAACTACATTATAACTGCCAAACCATTTAGAATGACAGTCCAACCAAGTTCATATACAATTTTAGCGATCACAGCTTGAAGGAAAAAAAGAATCAAAGAATCATGTTCTAATCTTGACTATCATGTCCTCTTAGATCTTGTGAAGGT
This sequence comes from Heterohyrax brucei, assembly GCA_028571685.1. Taxonomy (NCBI): domain Eukaryota; kingdom Metazoa; phylum Chordata; class Mammalia; order Hyracoidea; family Procaviidae; genus Heterohyrax; species Heterohyrax brucei. The sequence goes on along the minus strand of CM053143.1, from coordinate 111,458,662 downwards.
CATTATCCTGTATTCCTTCCCCTATCAGTGAAACTGAGATAATTTACATCATCTACCTTGCTTAAGGGTGACATGTAACAACAGCTGTTAACATTAGAAGCAATGAGTTTAAGAATACAGGGATTTATTAATTACTAAATAGTCTATTTTTAAAGGATTGTAATTGATTAATAAAGCACACTGAACTGTACAGGTTTGGTAGGAATAAGTGTGAGTTATTCACATGAGTTTAGTGTAATAACACTAATAAGCACCAGATTAAGTTTGAGAGATGTTTTTAAAAATGCAAATTGAGTATTTCAACAGCCCAAGTGATATTATCACTCAGAACTTACACTATTGTAACTCAACATCTGGGCTCAATCATACACAAATTAAATAAAAATACCATATGCTAGAAACTGACTAAGCATTTCAATTCTCTTTCTCTTCTAGGGATTCTTAAACTAGGGATTCCTAAACTTCCTTGCAGGCTACTTTTTAGTAAGTTTTTCACTCTTCTTAGTGATTAACCTCAAAGCTTGGGGCATGGGAATAGAACACATATTTTTCCAACCCAATGTTTAAAATAAATTTGATCAGTGAATGTTTGTATTAGAACAATGATGCTTTCTTTCCTGGTGGGTAGAAATACATCTATGAACTTTCAATCAAATTCTCCAAATCTTGGAAAACAGTGGTAAAGAAATCAGAAATCCCAAGATAATAGGGCATCCATATGTAAATGAGACAATTTTCTGTGATTTAGTAAAGGAGGGGTCAAGAAAACAAGAGACACAATGTGGAATAATTTGGTGCCTTTCATCTACCTTCTAGAATTGTCATTACAACTTGGAAAGCTTGGCAAATAAAATTGAAATAGGAAACCAAGGGAAAAGGCGACACCTCATTAGGCATTCCTTGCTTTTCCTATTATAATAAAGAAATTCATGTCAAAAAGAAAAAAAAATCTGTAGTGTGGTTGTAGACTGAATTCTTATACTCATAACTGGAATTCCACTTGATCTAACACTACACACAGAATTGGTGGAGAAGGAGCATTACGGTTCTCATCTCTGAATGGAATGCTCCAGGTGCCTGTCTACATGCCTTTCCTAATCAGGAACAGAGTTGGGAAAATTCTAGACTACATGAAATAAAGCACATAAAGTATGTTCAAATTGTCAAACGTGTTCAGTAGACCCACATGTGTCCTATTGAGCTGGACTGACCCTTGATTCTGTAATTAAAATTTTAACTTATCTTTTGGATTTGTTGACATTTGTACCTCACTCTGGGAAAATATGTTAACCTCTCTGGAAAGTATGTTAACTGTCTTGACATGACTGCAGCCATTGTGGCTGCCATACTGTTGCTTATGTGTTAACTCTCTTGACATGACCACAGCCATCTTGGATGCCATGTTGTTGTTTACTTCAACTTTATATGACCCCTTGTACTGAGAACATGGTAATCAATTATCTTGACTTTGCCTGTGTCCAGTAACAAAAGAGTAGTGTGGAAACACATCCAGGTAACGAGATAAGCCACACAGGGATCGGAAAACTGTGGCCCAGGTATGTAGGACAATGGGCAACAAAAAAACATTCCCACCTTAACAACTAGCTAGGTAACTGGATGTTTCCAACTCCTTGGTTTCCAAGATATTAACTTTCTCAGTGGATGTATAAATACTTCAATAAAACCAGGTTCTGGGCTCTTGGCATGGTGACCATTAGCCCCCTGATCCCACTTTTGTCTGTCTGTCTTTTCCTTAACCTCGGCGTGGTTTCTTCTCTGCCTGTGTTCATCAGAGAACTCTCTGACTCTGACATCTTACCACCTTATAGTTAATTAAACCATATTTTTAATTAAGAAAATGATTCTAAGCCACTAAGGGATCATATACATAGGTTTATTAAAAAATAGGCAATCATATAAAATTAAATAATCTACTATATTGTCTGGGGCTTTTCTGGTTAATTTTAGTTTATTTACATAATAATTTTGGACTAAATATTTTATTTTTCTATTGCTTAGGATTACTATTTTTTTAAATTAGGAGCTTTGTACCAAATTACCCCTAAAATCCTCTTAAGTCTTAACTTTCATAGATCTATTGGCCTCAGTTTCTCTGCCTTTAAAATGAATATATTCTTTACAGCATTTTCAGTTTCTCCACTTTTTTTTTTACTGATGTCCGACTCGACAACACTTGGCTTGGCTTGGCTATGAACCAAAACCCAAAAGGAAACCCATTACCATCAAGCCAGTTCTGACTCACAGTGATCCTATAAGCACAGAATAAAACTGTTACATAGGGTTTCCAAGTAGTAGCTGATAGATTCAAACTGCCAACCTTTTCGTTAGTAGCCAAGATCATAACAACTTTGCCACCAGGGCATCTACTAATACATGGTCTTGTGCTTATTCTTGTTAGGTGCCATGAAGTTGGTTCTGACTCACAGGGACACTATGCACAGCAGAATGAAACACTGTCTGGTCTTGCACCATGTCCACAATTGTTTTTATGCTTAAACTCATCATAGCAGCTACTGTGTCAATCCATCTTGTTGAGAGTCTTCCTCATTTTTGTTGATCTTCCACTCTACCAAGCATGACATCATTCTCCAGAAACTGATCCTTCCAGGACAAGTCCAAAGTATGTATGACACAGTCTCACCATCTTTGCTCCAAAAGGAGCACTCTGGTTGTACTTCTTACAGAGCAGATTTGTTTGTTCTTTTCGCAGTCCATGGTGAATTCAATATTCTTCTCCAACACCACAATTCAAAGGCATCAATTCTTCTTTGGTCTTCCTCGTTCATTGTCCAGCTTTTGCAAGCATACAACATGACTGAAAATATCATGGTTTGGATCTTAATCTTCAAGATGACATCTTTACTTTTCAATACTTTAAAGAGGTTATTTGCAACAGATTGTCCCAATGCATGCATTTTTTGATTTATTGACTGCTGCTTCCATGGGTGTTGATTGTAGAACGAAGTAAAATGGAATCTTTGACAACCTCAATCTGTTCTCCATTTATCACGATCTGGCTTACTGGTCTAGTTGTACAGATTTTTGTTTTCTTGATGTTGAGATTCAATCCATACTGAAGACTGTGCTCTTTGATCTTCATCGGTAAGTGTTTCAGATCCTCTTCATTTCCAGCAAGTAAGGTGGTGTCATCTGCAGAATGCATGTTGTTAATGAGTCATCGTCCAATCCTGATGCCTCATTCTTCTTCATATCATCCTGCTTCTTGGATTAATTACTGTGCTACATATTGGAAAGGTATGTTGAAAGAACACAATCCTGACACACCTTTCCTGACTTTATACCATGCAGTGTTCCCTTGTTCTGTTTGTACAATTACATCTTGATTCATGTACCGATTCCTAAAGAGCCCAATTAATTGTTCTGGAATCCCCATTTTCCACAATGTTAGCCATAATTTGTTATGATCCACAGTCAAATGCCTTTCCATAGTTAATGAAACACAAGTAAACATCTTTTTGATATTCTCTGTGTTCAGCCAAAATCTATCTGACATTAGCAATGATATCCCCCATTCCACATTCTCTTCTGAATCCAGCTTGAATTTTTTGCAGTTACTAATATATAGTTGGAAGCAATTCCTGGTGTAAGGAGCATCTATTTTACCACTGTACATGCATAAGGATAATATTGATTTCATAACATTAGGACATTAAGGTCACACACACAAGGCCATCTTGCAAGAATCTCTGGTAGTGAGTCATCAAATACATGGCTACTAACCAAAGGTCTGCGATTGAAACCCACCATGGGTTCTGTGGGACCAAAAAGCTCAGAATATTACTGTTAAGCTTAGCAAAAAACAAAGCAAAACAAAATGAAACTAGATGGTGTCAAGTAGATTCCAATGCATAGTGATCCTATAGGACCCTGTAGAACTGCTTGCAGGAGTTTCCAAGGAGTAGCTGGTGTATTTGAAGTGCTGGCATTTTGGTTAGCAGCTCAACTCTTAATCCCAGTGCTACTAGGGCTCCCTGTCAAGATTACAGCCTAGGAAACTCTCTAGGACCATTCAACTTTGTCACATAGGGTTACTATGAGACAAAATCTACTCAAAGGCAGACAACAACAGGTGACCTTGTACAGTAGAGAAATGTATCTATCATGATTACATTTCAGATTGCTCAATTGTATTAGCAATTGTTAACTAGTTATATCACATTTTGACATCACAACTCACCTAAGATGATTCAAACTTTATGAGTCAATTTATGTTGATCTACAATGACCCCACCTCAAAAATCTTCATAATATTTTCCAGAGCAAAAAAAAATCTTAAATGTTTTTTCAAAAATTTGGGGGAATGATTTTTTTTAACAGTATTTCTGTTCTTTTTAATCAGTCAAGACACTTTCTCCTGGGTGATAAATATGTTATTATGCTCTTATAGAGTCTGTAAATCAAGAACAATAACAACAATTCAAAAAAGTCCCTGTCCATAAGCAACTTCAGATTGCAATTTATGTCACAACATCATATCTTTTCTTCGAATACAGCATAGAGGTCTCATTTACCTGGAAGTCTGATAAGTGTTGAAAATTTTTCAGGTTTAAATTTAATATAGTCACATAATACATTACATGTATTCAAAAGAGATAAGAGAAGATGAAGAAGTTGATATGGCAAGTGACGTGATAATATATGCTGTAATGGGTGAGACAGAGGGTGGACAGATGACAAAACCACACTTCTTTTTTAGACACAGTATTCTGAATTTTTCAGCATGCACATTTCCAGGCAATGAGGACACATCAAGACTCAAGTGGTGACAAGAGAACTTAAGGCTCTCATTTTAGTATCTCCCCTTCCATGAATATTTATCACAGCAGCACCACACAGAACACTTCTTCTTGCTTACTGCAGTCATTTGCCATACGTGCCACCATAGTTAAAAGTTTGTATGCTTTTCTGCTGAGGTTTGCTCTTTGGTGACTTGGGTAACTCTGTACCTTTATTAATGCTGCCTTTCATTTAAATTTGAAACAAGGAGCAACTTTTCACTTCTATATTAAAATATATATTTTTATTTGAGGCTAAAGATGGCTGTTCCTTTCCTGCTAACTCAATTTGAGTATAAGATCAATTTAATAGTTCATATTCATGTTTTCATAATGTGATATACTTACTTTAAGGTGTCTGTATGAAAATACATGTTGCTATTAACACACAATTATTTATTTCACCTTTGATTGTTATTTAACACCTAAATCTAATTCTAAATACCAGAGTTGACTCAATTAAACCAAGGCCAAAAGATAGGTTTACTACAGTTGCTATAAATAAGAGCTTTATAAATTTTGATTGCTATATGTAACCTATTATGAAACATAAACCCATGAGCCTCAACCAGTTTAAAGATGAATAAATGACAGATTCTTCATTAATTCATGCATATCAAAATATCTTTTATAAATGCACACGAATAAAATTTCTAAGTTAACTATCAATTTTCCCGTTATCTCAAAATCTGTGTTTACTATAATTTTAATTATAGTTGTTTCCAACTGTTCACAATCTCTTTGATTTGTCAAATTGTTTTTTATAGAATCAGCTGATTTTTATAGTGGCACTAAGACACAACCAGCAATTGAGAGGATCCTCTAATATTGGAATTTCTTCAGCTCTTATAGAGAAGTACTCATTTACAGTAATTAATTACACATAATACTTAATAATGTGTGTTGGTATTACACCTTTTAGGAGATAGAGTGGAGCAAATGTGAACTTTCTTGAAAATACTACTGTATTAGAAGTCTTCCTAAATTTCATGATTACTCTTTCTCTCAGGGCCAAGCCTTTCATTAGATTTATTATCAAAAATCACAACTATAGACCTCTATTTGAATTATGCTTTCTAATCCTACATGATAATGATGGCCTTTCCTCAATATACTAGTGTATTAAAGAAATGTTAATGCGTTACTGGAAAGAGCAGGTTTAAGAAATCTAAAATAGAGTAAAATTTCTTACTAAGGTTAAGATGTGCTAAATTGTCATTGTTAGTTGCTACCAACTTGATTCCAGCTCGCTAAGTTTACAGAGTAGAAAGACACCCCATTGAGTTTTCCAGTCTGTGACCTGCTGCAAGCAGATTGGCCAGCTTTTATTCCAGTGTGCCTCTGCACGAGTTTGAACCACCAAACTTTTGATCAGTAGTACATCACTTAACAATTTGTGCCATCCAGGGACACTCAATAATGTGAGAAGCAAGTGGATTATATTCACATCAAGATGCTCCTAACCTAACTTAGTGTCTGGCACGTAGAAGGGGAATAATGAATTACATTTTAGTGAAATATAATTTTAAAATGTATTTTAGAAATACAACATAATGTGCTATTCTATCATATAGTCTTATTTCATATATTTTCACCATTGCTTTTATGCCTTCATGGTTTTGTGCAGAATTTCTTCTGTCTAGATCTTCCACCATATTTTTACTTGCCAGACCTTCATCCTTCCAAAGTTGAATAATCATCATTTTATCTAAGAAGTTTCGTATCTCCACACAGCTGAGCAGTGCAATTCCAAGGATTAATACTTTATCTTATATATAATCTACATGATTGTCCAAGTCAAGAGCAGGTTCTTAATCATCTTTGTATATCTGGCATTCAGAACAAAGCTTGAAATGATGAATATTCATTGAGCTTAAGTGTCTTTTCTTATCAGAACACAACTGTATTTGTGGGGATGGGGGTTGTTTGTTATTTGTTAGTTTTCATTGTTCTCAGTTATTTTTAAACTAGTCTCACTTTGTTCTTATACTGAAAATATTTGTCCTCATAAATGCAAATTTAAAGAACAGCAAACTCTTTTACCTAATAATATTTTATTTATGCTTTGAGATTGCTCTCTGTGAATAGTCAATTAATGTATATATACTAATATACTGTAATGGATACTTAAACAAACTTCCTGTGTGTGTTCACATGGCTGCAATTCTATTCACAAAACAATTTGGATATAACTATCTTTGACTGTATTATGTAGATAGTTTTGCTGCTTTTCAAGTTTTAGGGGATCTACAAATCATCAAGTCCTGATGTCATAACCATAGCTTGTCCGGTCTTTGATCATTAACATTCAGTGCTTCAACTGTGTTCTTGAGATGGTTTCTAAATTCATGTGACGTATACTCAAGGTAATATTTTTGGCTCTTGTGGACTGTTTTAATTTTCTTCAATTTGAACTTGCACATGAGCGATTGATGATGAGCTCCCAGTCAGCCCCTGTGTATTCCATGAAGTAAGATTTGTGTTTATGTTCACTGTGAGGGCTTAAGTGTTCCTGACCCAAGCCATGATGTTTTCAATTGCCTCATATGCATATGAAAGCCAGCAATCAATAAGGAAGACAGTAAGAAAATGTTTCTGGAAAAGAAAAAGAAAAAAGAAGCATGTCTTAATAAAAAGAAAGGTGACTACGAATCTTACCCTATTCAAAGCCTAGAATGGTAAAAATATGGCCAACTGAATAGTGGAACCCCAAGAGAAAGAGGCAGAAAGAATTAATAGGTTATAAGATTTAATCTCATCATATTACCTCCACGTTTTCCTTCTTTAAACAGAAGTCTTCATGTTGGTATAATTTACAGATAAAGGATGTAGAATCATTTGTTTCTGTAATTTACACCTGTTAAAAAATGAAAATGTTTTGCGTAACACATACGTAGTATTTAATCAGGCTTTGATTCTCATGAAATTAAAATAAAATATATTATAAAACAGATAACTATTAAGTCAAAGAGAATAAGTTAGAGTAATGCATCAGTAACCAGCCTATGTGTTAGCTGTCTGTTTCATCTGCAGAAGAACGTAGTCTCATGACAATTTGAACCTATCTGAATCTTCTATACTTTGATCATGCCCCTTCCCCCATCGATGTTAATGAAAAAAAAATAAATCTTTTAAAGTTGACACCATAGGTATTTCCAAGATATTACTTGTCTTATATACTTCCAGGAAAGATACCAAATATGGTTTGAAAATATGATTTTTATGTAAGTTTTGACAAACTGAATCACTGCTTCAATCTGTTAGAGATACATTTTTAAGTGATATATTCATTATATTTTTAAGAAGTTTTGAAATCCCTCTCTTTTGAAATTTGCTCTAAAACCACAAAGAAAATAATAAACAGAAACTTGAATCCAAGCAGATTGAAGAAACAAATTATTTTAGCAGAATGAAGTGAAAAACTATCAGCGGGATCCTTCTATTAGCAGTTATTCAGAATAACTCCAGCGAAAGTAGATATAAGCACTAAGTCAGAGATACTGCTTCAAAGTCAGTCTTAAGCAGTAATGAGGAACCCAGGCAATCACCCTCCTTTCGTGCTCTTGCCTCCGCTAATCTCAACCGTCTAATCTGGCCATTAGCGCTCCTCCGTTCTTCCGGAAACAGATGTTTTCTGGAGAAACTGATCCCGAAACTGAACCTAATATGAAGGATATGCAGATTTCTTCTAAAGGTAAAGGAAGATAAGAGCTTTTCAACTACCTTTTAACCAGTGAGTAACTAAATTGATACGTTTCTCTCTTCTGTTTTAGGGGGAGAAATGGAAAACACTCAAGTAACAACTTCAGTGGCACCAAGAAAAAAAAAAACATCCTAAGGTGTTTTTTTTTTTTTTTTTTTAAGCACACTTTTATTGGTTTATTTTCCACATACAAGAGCACACAAATACAGGAAAATATTAGTAAATTTTCACAAAGACAATAATGCTATTTTCTGTAACCAGCGCCTCTGTGAAGAAAAAAATCCAAACCTGTTGCTGTTGAATCAATTTTGACTCATAGCAACCCCACAGGGCAGAGTAGAGCTGTCCTGTAGAGTTTCCAAGGAAAGCATAGTGGATTAGAACTGCTGAACTTTTGGTTAGCAGCTGTAGGTCTTAACCACTCCATCCTCCACGAAGAGAGAGGGCATTGTTAGCACTCGCGTGCAGACTCCTGTTTCCTTGTTGTTATTCCCTCCCCCACAGGATACTTACGTAATTACTAACATCATCGTAGATTCATTTTGCTCGTTTTCGAACATTACAGAAATACAAGCCCATAGTATATTTTCTTTTGTATCTGGCTCTTGATGCAAAATGTTTCTTAGAAGCATACATATGATTAAGTTCAACAGTTAATGCATAATGCTCCTTAAAAGCATACATACATACGATTAAGTGCAACAATTTACAGTCATAATGTATAATATTTAATTATATGAATATGCTACATTTTATATGTCCATTTTGTAGTAAGTGTATGTTTGGATTGTATGCAGGTTTTGCCTGTTTAAAAAAGTGTTGCTTTTTGAATATCATTATAATGTCATTCAGTAAAAATATGTATATATACATACATACGTACGCAATGCCTAGCTAGGGATTTAGAGGTCATACATTATATAAAGCTTGCCTTTGGTAGCTAATATCAAATAGTTTTCCAAATTTAAACTTAAAGTAGCTCTCGATGAGTGTTCTGCTTGTTCCGTATCTTCAGAAGCCCTCGTTGGCCGGTTTTGTTCTACTGTACACAGTCACTATGAGTAGACACCAACTCAAGGGTACCTGACAACAACAACACTTCTTTCCTGTTATTTTATGTTTTAGTCAGATTTCGTTATACTCTCTTTAATTGTTTTGTGTCGGAGTCAGAGTTCTCCGATGGACACGGGCAGAGGAGAAGCCAAGCCGAGGTTGAGGAAAAGACAAGACAACAGTTTGGGATCAGGGGGCTAATGGTCATCCCAGCAGAGAGCCCAGAATCAAGCTTTATTGAAGTATTTATACCATCTACCAGTAACAATTAGTATCCTAGGAACCAAGGAGTTGGGGACATCCAGTTGCCTGGCTGATTGCTGGGTTGGGGGGAACGGTTTTCTGCTACCCATTGTGTTGTCACAGTTTTCCACATTCCCACTTGCCCTATTTCCTTAACTGGATGTGTTCCCATATAACTCCTTTGTTACTGGGCACAATGGTAAAGTCAAGGTAATTGATTATCATGCTCTTAGTACAAAAGGTTATACAAAGTTGAAGTAATGGTATACCAGCCAAGATGGCTGCAGTCATGTCAAGAGAGTTAACATATTTTCCCACAGTTTTGTTTCCCTTAGTTCTTTGAACGTACTTGTATCAGTTTAAAGCCTTTGCCTGGTAAGTCCAATATTTGGCATTTCCTAGGGACGGTTTCTGGAGTTTTGGTAATTCAGTGGTTAAATGATCAGCTACCAACAGGAAGTTGGATAGTTTAGATACACTGAATATTTCTTAAAAACTCTTGTGGGGCAGTTGTCCTCTGTCCTCTAAGGTTTCTATGAGTTGGAATTAACTCGATGGCAACAGATTTGTTTTTTTGGTTTTAGGAAAAGATTCTATTTCCTTTTTTTTTTTTTTTCCTGTTTATGGGTTATAAGTTCTTGTTTAGTTGTAGGTCTCCTTTTTTCCTTAAAAAAACCTAAAGATGTAGTATAATGTGGCAACTCTGAAAATCAGATTACCTCTCTCAGGCTATGTTGTTGTTATTGCTGTTTGTTTTTTAGTGACTTTTCTGGACTAATTCTCTGAAGTCTGTTTTGTCACATAAGATCACTGAGGTGTCTGCCTAGCTCAAGTTGTTGTTGTTGTTAAGTGTCATGGAGCTGATTTTGAGGTATAATGACCTCATGTTACAGAATAGAACCAACCCATGGGGAGCATGTGGGAGCAGATTGTCACATCTTTCTCTCTTAGAGCCACTGGGTGGTTTCAAACTGCCAATCTTTTTTACAGCAGCCAAGGACTTGACTATTCTGACATGAGGGCTCCTTCTAGTTCAAATAGTTGTCAGCTAGTGATTGGACAGAGCTTTTCTTAAAGGCCTTGAAGCAAGAAGCCTACTAGCCTTTGCTGAGGAGTTCTCTGTATTTTCTGCTGTGTCTTTAATGATCTGGTAGGCTGTCTACAAATTCTGCCTTAGCCTTCACTTGTATGCTTACAGCCTCAAAATTGAGGCTTACAGTCTCAATCAAAAGTGAATGCTTAGGGTCTTCCTGGAAATGTGTATAGACGGGGCGATGAGGTCTTGTGGATATTGAGCTATAGCTTTCTTTTACTGTGATATCTTTATTTTTTGATATCAGGCTAATAATAGCTTCATAAAATTATGTGGCGCAGTCTTATTGGTCAATTCAGTTAAATGGCATGTTGTAATTTACAAAAGCCATGTTGTAATTCCCAGTGAAGTGAGTAGCATCTGGGGTCTAAAAAACTTGAGAGCAGTCATCTAAAATACAACTATGTAGGTCTCTACTTGCCAGGAACATACTAGGCAGAAGGTAACCAAAATCTGAGAGAAGAAACAAATCTACATAAGCCACAACCTCTGCTATCCTGAGGCCAGAAGAACTAGATGGTGCCTGGCTACCACCACTAATCTTTCTGACCAGAGACACAATAAATAGTCCCAGACAGAATGGGAGGAAAATGTGTAAGAAAACTCAAATTCTTCTTTAAAAAAAAAAACAAAACCAGACACACTGGAACAGTAGAGGACAGAGGACAACCTGAGACTATTCCCCTGAGACACTCTTAGACTTGAGCCTAACCTCTGAGATCACCTTTAGCAAAATAACACAGTGACATACAAAATAAAGGATTTTGCCTGTAAGATCAGTGTTCTACTTAAGAAATCATTAACATAAGACTCAAAAGTCAGTAACTACTTAGAAGCAAAGATAAGATATGAGGATAGGGAAACAAGAGTAATAGAAATGCAACAAAGAGAACACTGTTAAAGAGAATGTTGACACAGTGGTAAACATAACTAATGTCACTGACGTTTTATGTGGGCATTGTCAAACAGGAACCTAACTTGTTTTCTAAATCTTTACCAAAAACTCAGTAAAGTTTTATTTAAATGAAATCAAGTAGAAAGTGTTTCTTCTATTCTGTGAAATAATTCGTTTGGTATTACTTCCTGTCTCAGGTTGCCTATTCTTCTATGAGTTTTGTTAATATGAAGTTGTTCACAATAATCTCTTCGCATTCTTTCAGCATCAGTAGGCTTGTAGTGACAAGCAACATTTTCTTTTTCACTTCCGGTACTGATAAATTGCATTTTTTTAAAAGTTTATCTGAAAGTTTAAAATTTGGGGCATTTAAAAAAAAGGCTGTATTAATTTTCTTTAGTTTTGTTTCTTTTATCTGATTTTTCCTCATATGTTGGTGTCAAGTGTTTTATCTTCAATCTTATTAATTCTAGCTTCTAGTGCCTCAGTTTTACTCCTTTGACTTTCTATGCCAGCCAGCCAAGTGCCATCGAGTCGGATCCGACTCATGGAGACCTAGGTTGACTTTCTATAGAGTTGTCTAATTCTGTAATCTTATTATTTTATTAATCTTCTGAATTTCTGAATGCAGTTTCTGCACACTTGCTTGTAGCCTCTTCAGTCCATCATTATTCTTTGCTCTGTTTTGCCTGACCTCCTTCCTAATTTCTTCAAGAGTTCTAAGTATTAATCTTTTGTATTCTACCTCTGATAGTTCCAGGAAATTCTCTTTATCTGGAAATTTTTTGATTTTTTGTTTTGGGAGCTTTCTGAAGACACCATGGTCTGCCTCTCTATCAGTAAGTTGTTTATTTATTTTATGTTTGCTTAGTGTGTTTTAGCTTCTGGTGTGTTTTGGTGTTTTTTTTTGTTTTTTGTTTTTTTTTTTTGGCATTCTGAAATACCCAAATTGGCTGGTTGTGTGAACTAGTTTGTATTGTTGTCTTTAAGACTCTAACATCCTGTCACCAGATGGTTAGGGCTGTTACTAGCTAGGTGAGACCAGGCCTCTGTTTACTTTTCTTATGGTATTCAGCTCTGCTGCCCAAGTAGTCAGTCAACAACTGTGTGGTCCAGGACCTCCTCTACAGCCCTAGGTAGGCACAGGTATCTGGCTTCATGCACTGGGAAAGGCACTCAACAGCTGTCAGTTGAGTGTTTATGTGAAAGCCATGTCCTGTTTTACCTGAGCCTAGACCAAGGAATGGTTACTGCCTTGATTTTCTGGTTTAGGGGAACTGGCAGATTATTTCATCCACCCATCCATCCATCCATCCATCCATCTGTCTGTCCATCCATCCATCTGTCCGTCCGTCCATCCATCAGTCCGTCTGCCCTTATTTCCCCCATTGCTTTTTAAATTATTCCCTCTCTAAGTCTAGGAGAATGGCTTAGGGTGTGCATAAGGAGTCCTACTGTCAGCCTAGGTGATGGTGTTAGACTCTGGGGCTGGTCACAGTGTAGAGAAGGGAGAGGGAAGTGCTGGGAAAAGGGAGAGAGATTTATCCAAAGGAAAGATTTAGATCCTCTAGAGGGGGGCAGATCAGACACCACTCCTGTAGCTTTTGGTAATCAAATGCCATCTTTCATTGATTCTGGAGGTCGGAGCAGATTCTCTGCCCCTCGGTCTCCGACAGCCATGGTTTGCTCCCCAAGCTCGCCACCCATGATCTGCCTGTGGGGCACCAACTTCCACTGGGTCTGGTCTGGCCAGCCCTAGATATTTCTGGACCTACTCTCCCAGCCCTGATGCTCAGTCTGATTTCTCACCTTACTCTTTGATGTTCAGGGCTCCTAGAATGTCATATATAATGAACTCATTTGTTTTTTTTTTTTGAGTCTTTGCTGTTATAGGCATCACAGGCGGTATCTTATTTCCTTCTCTCCACTTGCTTCAGGTTGTTTGTTCTTTTTCTAGATACTTGAAGTGCAAATTTAGGCCATTTATTTTAGATATATTTTTCTTTTGCTAAGGTACACACTTAAGGCTTTAAATTTCTTTCAGCGTAGCTGTAACTGCTTCTCCAAATTTTGGTATGTTGTATTTTCAATATCTTTCAGTTCAAAGTATTTTCTACTTTTATTCTATTGAGTAATTTTGGATTGTATATTGAATATTTTAACTATTGTTTTGCAGGTATTCCGAATTTTGTTGTGTTGGCCCAAAGAACATTGATGTTTCTATTTTAGCAGTTAACTGCATATGCTCATAACTGTGGTGGGCAGTTGTTCAAGGTTCAATTTAATTCTTCAGGTCTTAACTACTAGCCGCTTTGACTTTGCCAAATGTTTGTGTCATTTAGGCATCAAGAATGAATTTGGGTGGCATTTAAATGACTGATTTGGAGTTACTCTTTTCTTTCTTCTTTGTTAGTGCTTTTTCTCCTTCTCTGGTTGGTCTTGTTATCAGGCAAAATGCCATGATTTTACTAGTAAAAAGACTATGCTTTTAATTATTAAGAGTTTTAGTTTTCCTGTGTCTCCTAACTACACCTTTTTTGCTTTTAGAGAAACCTTGCAAAAATTTGAAAACTTACTGCGTGCTAGACCCTGGTCTCCAGATCCCTTGGGTTGGTTTTTCATGTGTTTCTTTTTGTTATTTTGTCAAGAATTTGTAGCTGATTTTTGTAAAAGTATCAGATTCTTAGTTGCACGCTTTTCGAGAACAGAAGTGAGAACTCTTTTATTGTAGTTTTAATTTGCCTTTCCCTGATGGCAATTGAAGTTCAGCACCTTTTGATTTATTTGCTGTTTTCTAATCCTCTTTTGTCAAGTGTCTTCGTCTTTTGCAATTTTTTTCAATTGGCTTGCGTGTCATTGATCTGTAGAAAAATTTGTACATTTTGGATGCAAATTCTTTGTCAGCTTGATTTATTTAAAGCACATTCTTTCATTCTGTGGCTGCCATTTTTGGTTTCTTAATAGTGTTTTTGATGAAACAATGTTCTTAATTTTAATGCAGTCCAATTTAATATATTTTTTCTTCCTTTATGATTATTGTTATTTGTTATTTCCTCTTAGGAAATATTTTCCTACTCACAAATCATAATTTCTTTTTTCTGGTTTACTGTATTATCATAGTTGGCACATTCTGATATAGAGCTAAACTATAATGTAATGTAAGAGTCAGAATTAATTTGTTTATATGTGTATCTGATTGACATCCTATCATTTATTGACACTTAATTTCCTTTCCTAACTGACCTGCAGTTTCCATTTGCTGTAAATTCCATTTGCTATAAATGTATGTAATTACATACATTTGGGTTGGTTTTTTATCTTTCTGTTCAGTTGAACAATTGATCTATGTATCTATACTTGCACATCATTTTAATTACTATGGCTTCTTAATAAATCTTGATATGTGGTAATATGAGTTATCCAGTCGCCATGAGTCGGATCCGACTCGACGGCACTTGGCTGGCTTGGCAGTTTTAATCTTCTCTAAGATTGTCTTTGCTGTTCTTGATCCTTTATATTTTCTTATAAATTTTGAATCAGATAATCTATTATGGGTGAAAACTTCTGGGATTTTTACTGAGATTTAATGGAATTATTATATCAACTCAGAAATATTAATGTTTTTACAACATTGTATCTTCTAATCCATAAATACAGTTTCCTAGAAATGCATTTTTAATTGCATAGAGTTTCAGAAATTATCCTTTTCATTTTAAGTCTCCCTTACACATACAGTTAAATTCTACTTGCTATTTCTAATTTCGTAGATTTTAAAATTTTCTTTCTCTTCTCTCGTCCTCTCTTCCTCACTTGCTTTCACTCTAGTTATTATTCTGCCTCTCTCTTATACTTGTGCTAGTCTGCTTTACTTCTTGTCTGAAAAAGTGTCTCTTGGACTTATATATCTTTTCCTTAATTACTATATTCATTTTTGCAAATTTGATTTTGAATCTTTCACTTTTTAAAAATTATTCCATTTATGGCTATGGATTTTAAGATGTCTTACTTGAGACACAACATCGGGAAATACCAGTCACTAGAAAAGGCTATCATGTGTAGTAAACAACAACAAGAAAAACCCAAACCCATTGCCACTGAGTTGATTTTGACTCCTAAAGTAGAGGGTCACAAAAACAAGAAGAATCTTCAGTGAGGTGAATTGACACAATTAGTCACCACAATAGACCCGAACATACCCACAATCCTGAAAAATCACACAGGACTGGATAATGGTTTGTTCTGTTATATAAAAGATCATCATGAATTGGAGCTAACTCAATGTCAAATACCAATAACAATAAAGTTATAAATCTAGCTTTGAGAAACTATTGGTGACTGAAAATAAGAGGAATTAATTTTTTTCAAAGTCTGTAGGCTACAGACATTAAATGAAAGTTTCAGCAGGAGCAGTTCCCTCTGAAGCCTCTAAGAATCTTTTCTTGCCTCTTCCTAGCTTCTAGTCATTCCCGGCTGGTGACTGCACTGCTTCAATGTCTGTCTTACACCTCTGTCTGCCGCCATCTTCACATGACCAATTTGTCTGTCTCTCTCTGTACTTCTACCTTCTAATAAACTTACCAGTCATTGGGTTAGAATTCTATAATAACAATAGTAACATAATTCTATAGCTTTGTGATGAGTTGGGAGCCCTGGTGGGGCAGTGGTTAAGAACTCAGCTGCTAACTAAAAGGGTGGCAGTTCTAATCCACCTACTGCTCCTTGGAAATTCTGTGAGTCAGTCCTGTACTGTCATTGGGGCCACTGTGAGTCAGAACTGACTGGATAGCAATTAAAAAAAACAAAAATTCAGAATGACCACATTTTGATCTTTAACTAATCACATCCCCAAAAGTACTGTTTCAAAATAAAGTCATATTCTGAGGTTCCAGGTTGATGCTGTCTTTTAAATTGTATGTAATAGCTCTAGTCTATGCTGTTTCCTTCTAAGAGCTCTTCAGGAGTGTGCCTTTTTTTTTTTTTTTTTTTGACTTTTCAAACTGATTTGATATTTATGTTTAAATTCTTGTTTTTTTATTTTATTTTATTAAATAAAAATGAAAGTGTACGTACTCTGTGCTTATAATATTGAGTTAAGAGAGGAGTATACAAGTTGTGTTGAAGTCACATTAATATTGATCTTCTTACTAGTGTGTATTGTCACCAATTTCACCTAACCAAATTTCTAACAACTATCTAATCTAAACCCTCAACCCTCGCCCTCCTGCCCTCCCACCCTCCCTGCCCTTGTAGCTGTCAAAGAGTCTTTTCTGTTATGTATGAGTATGCTTTTAAGTTTTTATCGTAGGGGTCTCATACAATAATTGCCCTCTGTTGCTGACTAGTTTCACTCAACATAATGTCCTCTAGTTGAGACCAAATTGAGAGAAGTTTCCTGCTATTATCATTGTTCTTTATCAATGCATAGCACTCCATTGAGTACATATACCAAATTTGTCCATCCATTCTTTTGTTGTTGGGCATCTAGGTTGATTCCATCTGTTTGTTGTCGTGGACTATGCTGCAATGAACATTCATGTGCATGTATCAGTTGGTGTGAATGACCTTGATTCAGTAGGATATATTCCAAGCAAAGGAATTACTGGGTCAAATGGTATATCTATATCCATTATTTTAAGGTAACACCAAATTGCTTTCCAAAAAGGTTGCACCATTCTGCAATCCCACCAACGGTGTAGGAGAGTTCCAGTTTCTCCACAGCCTCTCCAATATTTAGTGTTTTGCATTTTTTGGATCATGGCCAATCTTGTTGGGGTGAGATGGTATCTCATTGTCATTTTGATTTGAATTTCATTAATAATTAATCATCGTGAGCATATCCCCATGTGTTTTTTGGCTGCCTGGATCTCCTGTTTAGAGAAATGTCTGTCCATCTCCTTTGCCCATCGCTTAATTGGATGATCTGTGTTTTACTTATTGATGTTTAGTAGAACCTTATAGATTATGAAGATCAGGTGTCGGTCTGACATAGAGTTGCCAAATATTTTTTCCCATTCTGTAGGTGGTCTTTTAATTCTTTTGATGAAGTCTTTGGATGAGCAGAAGTGTTTGATTCTTATTAATTCTCATCTATTTTCCCTTCTGATGAATGTGTTTTGTTTGTCAGATTTTGAAATCTGTCTATATTGTGTATTAAAACTTCCATTGTTGACTCTATTTTATCTTGGATGAACTTGATCATTTTAGCTTTTATATTTAGGTCTTTTATCCAATTTGAGTTGATTTTTGTATAAAGTGTGAGGTATGGGTCTTGTTTCATTTTTTTGCAGATGGATATCCAGTTATGCCAGCACTATTTGTTAAGGAGACTGTTCTTACCCCAGTTTAAAATCTTAGGACCTTTGTCAAATATCAGCTGTTCATAGGAGGATGGTGGCATCTCTGGGGTCTCTACTTCATTCCATTGGTCTATATGTCTCCTTTTGTACCATTACCAAGCTGTTTTGACTACTGTGGCAGTGTAATAGCTTTTAAAGTCAGGTAATGAGAAGCCTCCCGGTATGTTCTTCTTTCTTAGTAGTGCTTTACTTATCAGGGGGTTCTCCGCTTTCCAAATAAAGCTTATAATTTGTTTCTCCATCTCATTAAAAAAGTCACTGGAATTTGTAGTGGGATTGCATTATATAAGTAGATTGCTTTGGGCAAAATAGACATTTTCACAATATTGAGTCTTCCTATCCATGAGCAGTGCAGATTACTCCACTTATGTAAGTCTCTGCTAGTTTTTTTGTAGTAAGGTTTTGTAGTTTTCTCTGTAAAGATCTCTTATTTCTCTAGTTAGATTTATTCCTAGGTATTTTATCTTCTTGGGGGCTATAGTAAATGGAATTGGTTTGGTGATTTCTTCTTTAATAATTTCACTGTTGGTATAAAGGAATCCTATTGATTTAGTTATGTTTATCTTGTATCCCGATACTTTGCTGAATTTTTCTATTAGCTCTAATAGTTTACTTATGGGTTTCTTTGGATTCTCTGTATAAACAATCATATCATCTGCAAAGAGGGAAATCTTTACTTCTTCACTGCCAATATGGATGCCTTTTATTTCTTTGAGTTGTCTAATTGCTCTGGCTAGAACTTCTAGCACAATGTTGAATAGAAGTGGTGAGAGCAGGCTTCCATGTCTAGTTTCCATTCTCAAAGGGAATTCTTTCAGCCTTTCACCATTCAGGATGATGAAAACAGATGCCTTTGCATGGATGCTACTGATTATATTAAGGAATTTCCCCTTTATTCCTATTTTTCTGAGAGTTTTAAGCATGAATGGATGTTGAACTTTGTCAAATGCCTTTTCTGCATCAATTGACAAAATCAAGTGATTTTTATCTTTTGTGTTATTAATATGGTTGATTACATTAATTGTTTTTCTGATGTCAAACCAGCCTTGCATCTCTGAAATGAAACCAACTTGATCATGATGAATTATTTTAGAAGTGCAGTTTACTTTTAAGGCTGAGAGGCTTATATTTCTCCCTGAAAATTTCTCTATTGAAAAACCTATTTTTTCTCACTCACATTGTGAGATTGGCTGACAGCCCCCAGTTTCTCAATAAACAGAGCAGCCTCTTTGCTACCCAATAAGCAGAGTCTTCCACCCTTGAGAATCTACCTAGAGCAAATCACTAGAGTAATAGTGACAACTGGTGACCAACAATTCTCTTAAATCCATTATCACAGAAATCAAATAGCATCTAGAGGGCACACAGGCAGCAGACCATAATCTATCATTTAAAGAAACAGCCTTCAAATGCTCCAGAAAATTCCCTAAATAAAGATTCAAAAACTTTCCCAGATGAAGAAGCCTTTTTGAATCTAACAGAGGTTGAATACAAAAGAGTTATATATAAAACCATCCTAGAGATTAAACAAAATGCAATAGAACAAAATGAAAAATTTAGTAAACTATTTGAAATGCTAGAACATCAATGATCTGAAATACATCAGATTAATAACAAAATTACAGAATTGGATAATTCTGTCCAAAGCCAAAAGAGTAGGATTGAACAGATGGCAGTTAGAATCAGTGACCTAGAAGATAAAGTAACTAACGCTAGCATTTATGAGGTAAAATCAGAGAAAAGAAATAAGAAAAATGAAGAAACATTAAGAAACATATGAGACTCCATGAAGAGGAATAATTTACATTTTAATTAGAGTTCCTGAACAAGGGAGGATTAATGACAACATAGAGAGTATTGCTATAGAGATGCTGACAGAAAACTTTCCTGAGATTATAAACAAAGAGAACATAGTTACCAAGATGTTTATTGAACATCTCAAAAGTTAGATCCCAAAAGAAAGACGCCAAGACATATTAAGCTTAATAAGCTAAAACACAAAGAGATACTTCTGAAGACAGCAAGCCTCAAATCAAAACTAACATTCCGAGGGAAACCCTGTAGATTTTCATCTGACTTTCCTGCCAAAACAATGCTGGCTAGAAGACAATGGGCAGACACATTCAACACCCTGAATGAGAAAAACTTTCCTCTTAGAATTATTTATCCTTCAAAATTGTCTATCAAATATAATGGTGAATTAAGACTTTTGAAAATAAAGAGAAATTTAAAGACTTCATAAAAACTAAACCAAAATTACATGAAATATTGAAAGAAGCTCTTCCCTAAATGTATGTTGTAGGTGATATTTCAAGGCACTTCGTCCAAATTTCTAATCAGTTAAGGAAGGCACAAAACTTCACCACACCAAGCCCAAAGCTACAGTATTACAATAAGGGAATCCATGATCATATCATGGCAACTATAATACAATCACATTAAAAGAGAGATACACTACAATAGTTACAGTTGGTTTTGATGTAGAGAAAATTTCAGACATAAAGTAATTAAAATTGATTTCAATAAATATATGTTAAAGGGAATTATGTATGTAGTGATAAAACAGATTAACAGTATATCATTTGAAATTAAAAAACACAGTACAGGAGTCTCAACAAATATAAAATCAAAACTCATGCCATCCACAAAGAAGAATGTCCCAGAGCAGAATAAGAACAACAGAGAAATCATCAACATGAAAATAAACATATCACAATGACACCACTAAACATATATCTATCAATAATCACGTTGAATGTAACTGGACTGAATGTTTCAATAAAGAGACAGTGAATGATACCCTGGATCAAAAGACATGACCCATCTATATCTTGCTTACAAGAAACACATCTTAAAGATAACAACAGGTTGAGAATTAAAGGTTGAAATAATGTATATCAAGCTAATAATACACAAAAAAGAACAGGTGTGGCAACATTAATCTCAGATAAAAATAGATTTTAATGTGAAATCCGCTATTATAGACAAGGCTGGTTGCTATTTATTGCTGAAAGGTTCAATACTCAAGCAAGACTTAACAATATTTATGCACTCAATACCAAAGCACCTAAATACATTGAACAAGTACTGACAACATTGAAAAATGAGATTGATCATTCCACAGTAATAGTTGGGGGCTTTAACACTGCCCTTTCAGTTAAGAATAGAACATCTAGAAAAAAGCTCAGTAAAGATACAGAAGATCTTATTACAACAATCAACCAACTTGACCTTATTGACATATACAGGTCTTTTCATCCATCAGTAGATAAATACACCTTCTTCTCCAAAGCACCTGGAACATTCTCCAGAATAGACCACATGTTAGGTCATAAAACAATTCTCCATAAAATCCAAACCATTGATTTGTTGCAACGTACCTTCTCGGACCACAGAGCTGTAAAAGTTGAAATCAATAACAGAAAATTCATAGGTAAAAATTCCAACTTGTGGAAACAGAACAACACTTTACTCATAAAGCCTTGGGTTATAGAAGAAATTAAAGACACATTAAGGAAATTTATGGATTCAAATGAGAATGAAAACACATCCTACCAGAATTTATGGGATACAGCAAAAGCAGTGCTCAGAGGTCAGTTTATCTCTATAAACGCACACTTTCAGGAAGAAGAAAGAGCACAAATTAAAGAATTAACCTCACAACTTGGACAAGTAGAAAGAGAGCAACAAAGAAATCCCTCAGACACCAGAAGAAAACAGATTATGAAGATCAGAGCAGAACTAAATGAATTAGAGAATAGAAAAACAATTGAAAAAATTAACAAAACCTAAAGCTGATTCTTCGAAAAGATCAACAAAATTGATAAACCATTGGCTAAACTTACAAAACAAAAAACAACAGAAGATACAAATAACCCGATTAAGAAATGAGTTGGGAGATGTTA
Organism: Heterohyrax brucei; assembly: GCA_028571685.1. Classification (NCBI taxonomy): domain Eukaryota; kingdom Metazoa; phylum Chordata; class Mammalia; order Hyracoidea; family Procaviidae; genus Heterohyrax; species Heterohyrax brucei. The sequence continues at coordinate 111,436,597 of CM053143.1, read as the reverse complement.
CAACAGACCCAGCTGAAATAAAACATATCATAATAGAATACTATGAAAAGCTATATTCTAACTGGTTTGAAAACCTAGGGGAAATGGACAAATTTCTAGATTCATATGACTAAAAAAAGTCCTGCCCCAGATGGCTTCACTGGAGAATTCTACCAAACTTTTAGAGAAGAATTAACTCCAATACTAATGAGGCTATTTCATACCATAGAAAGAGATGAAATATTTCCAAATTCATTCTATGAAGCCAGAATAACCCTGATACCAAAGCCAGGGAAAGATCCCACAAAAAAAGAAAATTACAGACCAATATCACTCATGAATCTAAATGCAAAAATCTTCAACAGAATTCTATGTTTAAATTCTTAAAAATTAATTGCTAGCTTTATTAAAGTGTAATCAGTAGTAAAGAGACATGAAAGTTTTCCCTCTGGGGAATCATTAATGTTTACTTGATCTACCTAAGACTCAAATTTTAATATTAATATTGTATGTTGGTTGAGGTCTACTAGACATTTAAATATTTATCTCTTTAAACTTTTGTTGCCCTGCTTTTAAGGTTTCACTTTTGTCCTATTATGACAAATTTTATCTGGTTTATTTTATACTGCTATTGCCACTCTTATTGTTCTTTTATTTGTAATGATACATTTTTGCTATTTTTTAAATTAGCATTTTGATGCTGTTTAAATTGTGGTCCTCTTCTTTTAAATAAAGCCTTGAAAAAGATGTAGCAATCTGCTTTTATAAAGATTTCAGCTTGGAAATCCTGTGGAGCAGTTCTGCCCTGTGTTACAGAGTCACTGTGAGTCAAAATCAACTCCATGGCAACACATTTTTACATTGTATAAAACTCTTCTATGTAACTGAAAAATATACACATCACTAAAGGTTGTTTATGGAAACCCAGTAGCATACTGGTTTAAGTGCTATGTCTGCTAACCAGAAGGTCAACCGTTCAAATCCGCCAGGCACTCCTTGGAAACTATGGAGTAGTTCTACCCTGACTATAGAGTCACTATGAGTCGGAATCAACTCAATGGTTGTGTTTTTTTTTTGGTTCTAAGGGTGTTTACATTAGCTGTTGTAATTTTCAACCACACACTTTTTCTAGATCTTAGATTGTCCATTCCTCTGTGTAGACAAATGGTAGAGAAATGTACCCCAACACTCAATTGCTTATTTTCTTTGCCTGCTCCGGAAGCAAATCCAGGGACCATGCAGGGTCTTCAGCTGTCTTGCTCGTTTATAATTTTCAATTGACATATATCTTGGAGTTGAAGGTCAATCTCAACTGTTCACTTTCCTTTTTCAAATGTCGAGCTTCTGTAGGCAGGGCAGTAGTTACTGGGTCTTCTAGGCTTCCGCTTTGTCCTTGTGTGTATGACTTAGCAGAAATTCTTTTAATTTTCTACATGTGAATGCTGCCCCTCATGGTTTCCAGAAATGATCCTAGATTTCCCCGGTTGTGCTATTTGGTTAGTCATTTTTAAGAAAAACTGTGGAAACTAAGGAGGATCTGTTCTTCGATAATCAATCTGCTGTAATCTCAGCACATTAGAGCTTCTAGTCTTAAATTTGATAAAGTCTGGTGAAGGAAGAAGAAAAGTTGCATTTTGTACTTTCTGGGGCAGGAAAATCCAATGCAGACGAGTATCTAGGAGATTCAAAGGGAAAGGTGGTAGGTACCCTGTAAGTATGTACGCCTTTCTCCGTAGGAATGACTGGCAGTATGACACCAAGAAGGAAGAGACCTGTTTGGATGAGCATCTTTGCTGTTCAGGAGAAATCTTTCATCCAGACAGCGTGTGTCGGCTGGGGCTTCCTTCTGCTTGTGAACTAGACTACATCTTCAGCAGTGCAGCCTCACTTTTTCTGTGACTCTTTGACATCCCCTCCTCCCAGCCAGCCTGGTGTGGCTGATCAAGCTGTTCAAACAACTGGAAGACATCAGAAGTTAAACACTCATTATTTTAATTTGATGCTAATCATGTGTTAATGAGACTAATCCTTGCAATGATTCAGGTAATTTGCTTAATGGCTGCCCAGAGTACAGATTACAGCAATCAGTCACGTCTGATAAGATATCTGTTGTGGAGAAGGCTGTCAGGTGAATGAGGTGGGAAAAGGCTCAGAAGTAAGGGTCTGATGTCAGGCATGTTATGTGTTGGGTATGGGGGTGGAGGTTGACAGGTGGAGACAGCTTAGAAATCTGAATTTTCAACCAGAAATGAGCATCCTATTGCTCTTTGTTTACCAGTAAGTTTGTGTTCACAGCCTCTCTCGTCTTAAAGTGACACACACACTAAGATAGGCATGATAGTTTGAAGCGAATTGGACATCCACTTCATTTTGTTTTGGAGAAGTGATTAACACAGTACCCTATTAAGTGGAGGCATACTACTCTGCTGAGTTAACATTTCTTTTTCTAACAACATGTCAAAGATAAAAAATAAAATAGAGCCTCAGAGCAAAAAGATGAGTTCCCTCTCTCATCAGTTTCATCTAGTTGACAGAAACAATGAGATAAGAAATACAGGCTAGAACCCAAACCTAAATGGACACATTATTATGTAGCTACCTTCTGTGATGTGTTTTGGAGAAAGCTGTTGGTTGTACTCCAGCTGATTCCAACTCATGGCAAGTCCATGTCAATGAGTGCTAAACAGGGGGGAAGGAATGCATCTCATGCTCTACAAGGTTGCTGAATCTATCATTACATTATCTTTTTTCACCCCCAAAGCACTGGAATTTAGTACATTATTTAATATCGAAAATAGCATGAGATTTAGAGAATAGCGTGCTAGAAAGTGCTGCCCATTATTTGCTTTGGTTTAATTTCTCTAACATTATAGGAAATTTAAAGTTTTAAGCCTATTTGATTTATTTTAAGCCTACTTGATTTATTTACTGATATCTGAACTATTCCATTCTTTCTACATATTTTGATGATAAGAATGGGGAGCTAAAGAGTGGACATAGGTTAAGGCGTGAGGGAACATAGTCAATTTTACGTTTAGCTTTATCATTTTGATATATTCAGAATAGCCTCTAGTATCTACTGTGGATCCCAATTCAGTTCAATGTAACCAAGACTATTTCAGTGTCCATTATCTTCTACAGCTGTTTTTAAGGAGAAAAGGGCTAAGTGTCCTTCAGATGATCAAATACAGTGTCCACATTATAAAAGTGAAAGTAGGGATGAGTGAGAAAGGAAAAACAAAAGAGAAAGCCAGCTGTTTATGGAACAGACACCAGCTGCTATTACTAGGAATGTAAATTTACAAGATGATGTAGTTGGGACGCTGTAATATAATCAGAGGAGTTTGGGTCAATGTCAATAAAGACAGTACACTCATTTGGAAATGATCGTATCTCTGAGGCAGGTACAGATAACCTTGTGTTTCAGGATTAGCCTTGTGAACCCAGATCAACAACTTTCCTATCCGACCCTTCCATTTAAAAAGTCATTATGTTATCAGAAAATCTCCTATAAAAGACTCTCTGAATGTTGCGCAAGTGAAAATAAAATTATTTGCAATAATGGGAAGTATTTGGTGATCATTTTTGTTTTTGAACTGGGGTGCTGTTTTTAGAAACATCCAACATATAAGACAATCGCCTACGGTGTGCTCTTTACAGTGAACTGCTGACCAGAACTTGAGAACTAAAGCTTCTTAAGGCAAGCAGGCTACTGTTTTTGTAGTAGTTGTTTACATCAGGGAACCAAGCACAAACAACAACAACAAAAAAGCTTAGAAGGAGTGAGACAGAAATGACAACCTACTTACAGGAAAAAAAAACAATTAGAATGACAGCAGTATCACATCAGAGCCCCTGAAGACCAGAAGGAAGTAGCATAACATTTTGAATTGTTGAAAGAAAAAAAAAGGAAATCAAAAAACAAAAACTGTCAACCCATAATTTGAAATCCTGTAAAAATATCCTTCAGGAATCAAGGGAAAATCAGGTCATTCTCAGATAAAGTAAAATTAAGAGAATTTGTAGCTACCAACCAACAAAATCTAATGGAGAGCGTTAGAATACTCCACCCAGTGACATCAGAATACATATTTTTTTCAGGTGCCCTTGCAACATATGCCACTATAAACTATATCCTGGTCCATAAAACAGAAGTCAACAAGTTTAAAAGGACTGAAATCATACAGAATTGTGTCCTCTGAATCCAGTGGAATAGAAATAGATATCAATAGCAGAAAGATAACAGGAAAATGTCCAAAGTCATCAAAAAAATAAATTCCACACTTCTTAATAATTCACATCAAAGAAGAACTCTCAAGGTAAATAAGATGTACATTGAATTAAATGAAAATGGAAGTACATCTTCTCAAAACACACGAAACACAGCTCGAGTAGTACTGGGAGGAAAATTCATAAAGTGTTCCTCAAATCAATGATCCATCTGTGCTTCAACCTCAAGAGCCCAGAAAAAGGAGCTAAGAACAGAAATACGTGAAATTAAAAGCAGAAAACAATAGAGAAAATCAATGAGAACAATCAATTCTTTCATTGAAAAATCATAAATTGGCAAATCTCTAGCAAGGCTGATAAAGAAAAAAGAGAGGACACAAATTAGGAATACTTGGATAAGAGAATGTTATGAACAAATCTATAAACATAAATTTGACAACTGAGATAAAATGGAACAGTTGTTCAAAAAACACAAACTACCACAATTTATCCAATATAAAAAAAAGAAAAATTTAAATAGCACTGTAAATATTAAGAAAATTTAATCTGTAGTTTTAAAGCTGCATCAAAACATCAGGCCTCGATGGTCATACTGGACAATTCTGCCAAACATTTAAAGAAGAATTAACAGCAATTTTATCAGTCTCTTCCAAAAGAGAAAAGACTTTCCAATTCAATTTTTGAAGCTGGTTTAACTCAAATACTGAAACATGGACAGTACAACAAAAGTACAGACCACTTTCTTGCATGAATACAGATCCAAAACTCCTTAAAGAAATGTTAATAAACAGAATCCAGCAATATATTTAAAAAAATTATATACCATAGCCAAGTGAGATTTATTTTAGAAACATAAAATTGGTTCAGTACTTGAAAATCAGTCAGTGAACTGCACACTATTAATATGCTGAAAAATAACTCATTTAATAGCATCAATTTAGCTGTATTGATTTGACAATAATCATTTAACAAATTTCAGCACACAGTAGTGATAAAAACTCTCAGAAACTTGGAATAGAGCAGATCTCTCGAATTTTGTGAGCAACGTCTGCAAGGAACCTATAAATGACCTTATACATAATGGTTAAAGACTGACTGCATTACCTTTAGCACTAGGAACAAAGGAAGCGTATCTGCTCATAATGCCCTTGTTACTACAGTACTGGAAATCCTTTGTTGGCCTTGTTAGGTGCAGGCGAGTTGGTTCCTACTCACAGTGACCTTACATCCAACAGAAGAGAACACTGCCCGGCCTTGCAGCATCCTCACAAGTGTTGCTGTGTTTGAGCCCAGTGTATCATTGCAGCCACAGTGCCATCCTGCTAGTTGAGGATCTTCTTTTTTGCTGGCCTTCTTTCTTAAGCATGATGTCTGTCTCCAGAGACTGGTCACTGCTGATAGCATGAGACAAAGAATCACTATCCTTGCTTCTAAGGATTATTCTGACTATACTTCTTCCAAGACAGATTTGTTTGTTCTTTTGTCAATCTATGGTTGTTATCTTAGTTACCTAGTGCTGCTACAACAAAAATACAAGAGGATAGCTTTCACAAACATAAAGTTATTCAGTCACAATTTAGAAGGCTAGAAGTCCAAAGTCAGGATGCCAACATGAGGGGAAGTGTTTCTCTCCCTGTTGGCTCAGGGGAAGGTGCATGTCATCGATCTCCCACTTGTCTGGGAGCTTCTCAGTGCAGGGACCTGGGTCCTAAGGATGTGCTCTGCTTCCAGCACTTCTGTCTTGGTGGCATGAGGTCCCCCCTTTCTAGATCTCAAAAGAGATTGATTCAAGATACAACCTCATTGTGTAGGTTTAATCATGCCTTAATAACATAACTGCCTCTAATTCTGACTCATTAATATCACAGAGGTTAGGATTTACAACATGTACAATAAATACATCAGATCGCAAAATGGAGGACATTCACAAAATGAGAGAGTCAAGGCCTAATTAAGTTGACACACATTTTGAGGGATACAGTTCAATCTATTCTTCACCAACACTGTAATTCTCTGGAGGTCCTAGTCATGCAATAAGGAAAGAAAAGGAAATAAATAAATATATAAAAGCATATAGACTGGGGAAAAATGTAACTATTTCTATCTGGACGTGACATTATTGCCTATGTACAAAAAATCTAAAGGAATCTAAATACAACATAATTTACAACTGATGAAAAAAAGATACTTAGATGTAACTCTAAAAATACATGCAGAGGACATACTTCATGGATTAGGGATTGTAATGCCTTCACTAGAGTCACGTCCTCAATCTAATGTGAAGACAATTTCCCCGGGTGTGGCCTGTACCCCTTTTATCTTACAAGAGGTAAAAGGAAAGGGGAATGAGCAAGGGGCAGGGGAGCCATAATCTCATACCACTAAGAAAGCGATGTCAGGAGCATAGTTGCCTGCTTTGGACTAGATGACTAAGACAGACACATATGCTGAAAATTATACAAAGCTGGTGAAAGAAACTGAAGATCTAAACAAATGGAGAGATTTTACTGTGTTCGTGATTAGAGTTGTTAATTCTCAAATTATTGTACAGGTTTAATGCAATTATGATCAAGTATCTGCAAGATACTTGTAGATACGGACAAGATCATTCTAAAATTTATGTAGACACATGAAGAAACTAGATTAGCTGGAACAGTTTTGAAAGAGTAGGATGAAGTCACAGAAACTAGTCTATCTGATTTCAAGAGTTATTACATAGCTTTAGTGATCAAGGAAACCCTTCTGACAAAGTAGTTAAGTGGTATAGCTGCTAACCAAAAGGTTGGCAGTTCAAATCCACCAGGCACCCTTTGGAAACTCTATAGGGCAGTTCTACTCTGTCCAATAAGGTCACTATGAGTTGCCTTTGACTTCACAGCAGTGGGTTTGGTTTTTTAGTGATCAAGACTGAATGCTACTGACAGAAAGATAGACACATAGAATAATGATACTTAGTAAAGAACCCAGAAAGACTCACTGAAATACTCCCAACTGATTTTTGACAAAAGTGTAAGATCAGTGCAATACAGGAAAGATGGCCTTTTCAACAAATGGTACTGGAGCAGTTATTCATCTGTGGGTGTTGAAAGAAACCTTAATTTAAGTCTCACACTTAAGTCTCCTTTTAATTCAAAATTGATGATGAATTTAAATATAACACATAAAACTTATAGAAAAGAGTAGGAGAAAAGTTCTGGGATATAAGTTTAAGCAGAGTTATTAGATGATTAAAGTTCCTAAAAGTAAACAACGAAAACTTTCCTGAATATTAAACATTCTCAGAATAACTTTTTTCTCTTTGAATGACCATACTGAGAGAACAGAAAGACCTAGTATGAAGTGGGAGAAAATATTTGCAAACCACATATATGACCAATGAGAAACAGATAAAGAAATGTCAAAAGATAACATTAAAAACCAGTTCATTTCTTCTATACATGTTTAGTAAAATTCACCAATATAGCTGTCTGGTCCAGGGCTGTTCTTTTACAGGAAGTTTTGGATTATTGATTCAATGTCTTCAGAAATTATAAATTTGTTGAGATCTATGTTTTCTTGAGTCAATGTAGGAAGTTCATATGTTTCTAGGTATTGTTTATATTTCAACTAGGTTACCACACTTTCTAATTCATACTAGGAGACAAGGATTACTTTGATAACAAAATGAGACAAAGATATTATAAGACTAGCAAACTATAGACTAATATTCCATAAAAATATAGATGAAGAAATCCTCAGCAAAACAATAGCAAACTGAATCCCAAACACAGTGAGAGAATTATACACTGTGATAAGTAGTCTATATCCCAGGAATGCAAGGTTGGCTCAACATTAGAAAATCAGTCATTGTAATACACTACATTAATAGAATAAGGAAAAAGAATCATATGATCATTTCAGTTGATGCAGAGTAGGTATTAGAAAAAATCCAATACCCTTCCATGACAAAAATGCTGAACAAGCTAAAGATAGAATTTTCTTAATCTGATAAAGGACATTTAAGAAAAACTCATAGACTCCATTCTTAATATAGAAAGACTGAGAGTTTTCTCCTTAAGTTCAGAAACAGGACAAGGTTGCTTATTCTTACCACTGTCATTCAATTGTACTGGAAGTCATAGCCAGAGCAGTTAGACAAGAAAAAGAAAAAGAGGAATCCAAATCCAGAAGGAAAAGTGAAGCTCTCTCTTTTCATTGATGAGATGATCCTATACATGGAAAACCTCCAAAGAATCCACAAAAAAGCTACTGTATCTAGTAAATGAATTTTGCAAATCGACAAGCTCAAGGTCAATGCACAAAAGTTAGCTGAGTTTTCTATACATCAGCAATGAGCAAGGCAAAAAGAAAATTAAGGAAAAATATCTGTTTATTATGCCAGCCAAGCCAAGTGCCATCATAGCATCTAAAATAATAAAATATCTAAAAATAAATTGAACCAGGGAGCTGAAACACTTGTCCTCTGAAAATTGCAAAATATTACACAGATAAAGAAAACTTAAATAAATGGAAGGAAGTTCTAGCTTCATGGGCTGGAAAACTTCATATTGGTAAGATGTCAAAAGAATCCAAAGCAATCTATAGACTCAACATGATCACCATCAAACATTCAACATTCTCCTTTAAAGTAATTTAATTTATATGCAACAGCAGGATTCCCTTAATAGTCAAAGCAATCTTGAAAGTAGATTGTCAGGCCTTTCTTCCAAGTCCATCTTAGTCTTTTAGCTCTGCTGAAACTCATTTAGCATCATAGCACCATACGAGGTCCAACAATTAAGTCCGCAAATTTAATTGCCCTAAGAGCTACATATCTCTCTGTTGAACACCACTACAGTCACCTTTGAAGTACTCACCTTGGGAAGCTATGCACTGATGCCAGCACCTAGTCCATTTTTCAAAGCAATTTTGGAACTCTTTCTGTAATGGCCATTGTGCACAGTGGCATGGTAGCAAGTTTCCGAACTTTAACTATATAGTTATCTGTGAGGGAGTTTTTATCCAGTAAACAAATAACTGTATTGGAACACTCTCCCAACTCACCATATCTGGCCTCCAGAGACTTTTTTTCTTTATCCAGAAAGAAAGGAAATATTGAAAGGAAGACATTTTGATGACATTCAGGACATTAGGGGTACTATCACAACAGCTTTGATGGCCATTCTAGAAAAAGAGTTCCAAAATTGCGTTGAAGGCTGGACTAGGCACTGGTGTCGGTGCATAGTTTCCCAAGAAGAGTACTTTGAAGGTTACTGTGATGATATTCAGCGATGAGGTACATACAGCTTTTTCTAGGGTGAGTTGATGAACTTGAACTCCACTGACAACTAGGTGGCAGCTGCACAGGAGCTGAATCATCGGGGAATTGAACACGAGTCCTCTGCCTGAAAGGCAGAAATATTGCGCCACTAAACCACTAACGAAACCACCACAGTCCTCACGTGAGGCTATAAATCTAAGTCAGTAGTGCTTGTGTTTTCCAACTGGTTATAACAAGAGAAGCTTTGCAATATATGCCTGGGAACGAGAGATGTGTTTTCTTCGTGCAGTTTTTGCCCGGAGGCCAAAGATGCAGAATAAATCAGAGAACATCCGAGGCCAAATACATTTACATAACCCCAAAGCACATTTTATTCCTTATTTTCAGGCTGATGACTTGAAAAATATCACTTCTGTTTTGAATATATTTCTTTGGGCCAATTTTACTTATCCATGTGTGTTTAAACTTGAGGATTATGCAGTGTATATTTGAAACTCAAGCTAGCATATCTCCTGGAAAAGAAGTAATGACTCTTTTCCAAAGAAAAGAAAAGAGAGCCCGACGTTTTCTACTTAGGGTCTATGGCACCAGACAGAAGTTTATATTAGCATCAAACTGCTATAGCTCTAACAGGCTTCCATGCTTCACCTTCCTTTTAGGAGAGACATTGTCAGCTAAAAAATTAATTACTAAAATGTGAAACAAATCAAAAGACAAAACAAATCAGGCTGTTAATGCAAACATTAAAAATCAAATTATGCTCTCAAAATAGGCAATTTACAGCTTGGAAGGGTAATTGGCAAACCTGAAATGCATACAAATAGTTGAAATTACTGACTCTAATGGTATATTACCTATCGGAGAGTGTAATTTGACAATGATTCTTGAAAAAGTACAGAGATTCTATCATATTTCATGATTTAAGAGAAAAATATGGTGGAACACTCTGTCTAAAAGAGTCTGAAGGAGAATTAAACTGAAGTAGGAGCTTAAGCTGAAAGAAAAACGGGTGTTCAAGCTATAAGTCAGGAACAAGCATGAATTGGTTTTAAAGTTTTACAGTCCTACGTTAAATGAACACTCTAGAAGCAGCCACTGACCACACAGTTTCAGTAAATTATCTGAATGGGTTTAACTTCCTAGTTTTGCAAAGGAGGACTTGATGCACCCAGCCTGACAGTTGAACTATCAATATGATTTTTGAATCATCTCAGGGATTAGGTTCCCTGAACATCAACACATTCACTCACTAAATCCTCTTACAAGTTCCAAAACGAAGAAATCTTTGTCTGCAAATCTATAGATGTTCATATTCTCAATGTATTCATTTGTGAATTAAAAAAAATGACTTAGAATGACATTAGTTACTGTGTTCATAACAAAAGAACAACAGAATGTAGCAGCCAAAGGCAGCACAGATCTTTTTAAGTGAAAGAACAGGGTCTAATCCCATGTGGTTCTTCTGAAATCCCAAACCAAACCAGTTACTGTCAAGTCAACTCCAATGCATGGTAGCTCCATGTGTGCAGAGTAGAGCTGCTCCAGGGGTTTTCAAGGCTATGATCTTTAAGAAGCAGATTGCCAGGCCTGTCTCCGTAGGCACCTTTGGATGGGTTTGAACTGCCAATCTTTTGGTTAGTAGTTGAGCTCTTAACTGTTTGCAACACCAGGGCTCCTATGGCTTTGCAAGATGTTATTCTTGAAGCATCTCATCTATCCTGTCAAATCTAGTTCACTTTGGTGTTTTTTTGCATCATGTGACATTCGTTTCTCAGAATGACTGAGTCAAAATTGACTCCAAGGCAGTGTTTGTTTTTTTTTCTCTGAGAATATGGAAACCCTGGTGGCATAGTGGTTAAGTGCTACATTTGCTAACTAAGAAACCAGCAGTTTGAATCGGCCAGGTGCTCCTTGGAAACTCAGTGGAGCAGTTCTACTCTGTCTTGTAGGGTCACCATGAGTTGGAATTGACTTGACAGCAGTGAGTTTGGTTTGGTTTTTGCTTCTCAGAACATGGAGCCCTGATGGCATAGTAGTTAAGAGCTTGGCTGCCACCCAAAAAGTTGGCTGTTCAAGTCCACTAGCTTCTTCTTGGAAACTGTTTGGAGCAGTTCTACTCTGTCCTATAAGATCCGTATGAGTCAGAATCGACTGGGCAGCAACAGGTCCTCAGGACGTGCATCTCCTCTGCCTGAAGGGAGACACAGCCACGAGATTGTCCCAACTTGGGTAATCAACATTCCTATTACTAGTAGAGCCACTGACTACAGCACAGTGTTTTGTTTTGCTTTGTTTTATTTGGACAGTTTTATTGAAATATGATAGTCATACAAAATATATCGGTTGCAGAAGGCATATAGTATGGTAATTTTTGACAAATATTTACACGTGTGAAACCATTACTACAATCAAGATAATAAACATCTTCAGTATCTTCCTGGTATTCTTTTAAGTCTTCTTTTTTTTTTTTTCCTTGCCATACCCTGTACCCTTTCTCCAGGCAACCACTGATATACCCTCTCTTATGATAGATAGTTTGCCTTTTATATGATTTTATTTAAATGAAGAAGGTACTTGTTTTTGTCCAGCTTCTTTCAAAGTACTTTGAAATTTATCCATGTTGTTGTATCTGTCATGGATTAAATTGTGTCCCCCAAAATATATGTCACCTTGGTTAGGCCATGATTCCCAGTATCGTATGGTTGTCCTCCATTTTGTTTTTGAAATTTTATATTAAAGAAGGTTAATGTGGGATCATAACACCCTTGCTAAGGTAATATCCCTGATCCAATGTAAGGATAGTTTCCTTGAAGTATGCCTGTACCACTTTTTTCTTATAAGAGATAAAAGAAAAAAGAAAAGAGTAGAGAGAAAGCACTATTGGGAGCAGAGCACATCCTTTTCCAGGAGAAGATTTATGCAAAGGGCCTTCCTCCAGAGCTAACAATGAGAAAGAGCCTTACCCTGGAGGTGGTATCTTGAATGTGGACTTCTAGTACACCACACTGTGAGAAATAAATTTCTCTTTGTTAAAGTCATCCATTTGTGATATTTTTGTTATAGCAGCACTACATGACTAAGATGGTAAACAGTGAGTCATTTCTTTTTAACACTGAGTAGAATTCTATTTGTATGCAGAGGCTGGATGATGAATAAGGAAGACAGAAGAGTTAATGGCTTTGAATTATGGTGTTGGAGAAGCATATTAAATGTACCATGGACTGCCAAAAGAATAAACAGATCTGTTCTGGAAAAAGTGCCACCAGAGTGGTCCTTGGATACAAACATGGCGAGACTGCATTGCACATACCAGAAAAGGACGTCCTGCTTGGCAGAGTGGAGGATCAGCAAAATGAGATGGATTAGCACGGTGGCTGTAAGAATAGACTTAGACATAAGAGTGACTGTGGCAGTGTTTCGTTCTGATGTGCACAGGGTCACTGTGAGTTAGAACTAACTCAAAGGCACCCAACAACACAACAACAGAATTCTGCTACATGAAAATACAATAATTTGTTCATTCCCTCATCTGTTGATGGATATTTGGATTGGTTTCAGCTGTTTGCTCTTACAAATAATGCTGCCGTGAATATCCATGAACAAGTCCTTGTATGTATGTATGCATTCTTTTCTCATGAGAAAAATATCTGGAGGTGGAATATTTGGCTCATATAGTAAATATGTGCTTAACATTTTAAAACATTGCAGAACTGTTTTGCAAAGTGGATATACTTTTCTACATTCCCATGAATAGTACATGAAAGTTCTCGTTCTTCTGAAGTTTCACCAAGACTTGGTAGGGTCAGTCAATTTAATTTCAGCCATTCTATTAGGTGTGTAGTGAAATCTCTGGTTTTAATTTGAATTTGCTTACCGACTTAGGTTGAACATCTTTTTCACACTCTTATTTTTTTTTTTGTATCTTCTTTGATGATATGTTTGTTCAAGTCTTTCTCCATTTTATAATTTGGTTGATTGTTTTCTTATTGATGAGTTTTGAGAGTTCTTTATGTAATCTGAATATGTACCCTATATCGGATATATACTTTGTAAATATTTTTTTTCTGAATCTAAGGTTTGTGGAAACCCCGGAAGCACAGTGAGTTAAGTACTACGTCTGCTAACCAAAAGATCAGCAGTTCAAATCTGTCAAGTGCTCCACAGAAACTCTATGGGGCATTTCTACACTGACCTGTAGGGTTGCTATGAGTCAGAATCAACTAGATGGCAATGGGTTTTATGGCTTGTGTTTTCATTCTGCAGAAAGTGTCTTTCAAAGAGTGAAAGATTGGTAGTAAGGTCCAATTTTATTTTATTTTTTATTGATCATTCTTTTTGTGTCATATTGAAAATAGCTTTGCCTAATCTAAGTTTATCATATTTTTATGCTAAATATTCTTCTTGAAATTTTATCCTTTTAGGTATTTCATTTAAGTATATGAACTGTTTGAGTTACTTTTTGTGTATGTTGTGAGTTATGGTTTGAAGTTTCTTTCTTTAATTATGATGTGTCAGTACTACTTGTTGAAAATACTGTTCTTTCTCCACTGAATTACCTTCATAGAGTTTTTAATACGAAATCACAGCAAAAACCAAATTTACTAAAAAATATCTAAATCATACTACAAATTAATTCAGGAACCACATTTAGTAAATATTTCAACAGAGTACATTAAAAAAAATGTGTACAGGCCTTCCATGTAAAAGTAAGTTGAAACTGACAACAGAAGAGTTTGATAAGTGTCCTCTAGCATAGTAAACACTTGGAATATGTTTGTAAATAAGTGAATGAATGAGTGAACAATAAATAGTATATTAGGATGTGTCAGTTTCTAACCCTTGGGTGTAAGTGGATCATTCCTGTTCTTTATCTCCTTGTAATTGTTAATACAATATTTTACTTGGAGTCTTTTTACAGGTCCGAGAATGCTATCAGATTTTATTGCTCTTTTTGTCACTTCTTGATTCCAGGTTCCACAAAGATCTTAAAGAGTATCCCTAGCAGGACTGAGTTTCAGTTGCCTATAGTGACAAAAGCTGATTAACACACATTTATTGTTTTTTTTTTTTTTTCTTTCTTCCATCATTCCCTGCTTACTTTCCTGATTTTCCCATTTTTAGTCCATGGGATCAAAACACAAATAACTACCTGAACCTTAATTGTGGTCTTAGGATCTGCTTTTGGGAGACCCTACACCAAGCTATGGTATAACTCCTCTGAAAAACTGCAAGACTCTAAGGGGAGTCAAGAATCAAGTATTAAATTATTTTGGCAAATAAGTTGGTCTCATAGAAACTTTCAGTTCTGAACTTAAGAAAAATCTAGTCTACTTCAATTTTCTCATATCGAATTTAAACAAAATCAAAGGTTGTAAAAATTATAATGCTTACAATATTCAGTTGTGTTCAACTTCTCTATGTGTATCTTTGTTACACATGTCATGTGTATATAATGAAGTGAACATTTGGCCAGCTCAATACTTTAACGTGTACACAATTGTTTGAGGAACTCTATTGTCATCATATGTATTTTAAATGTCTTATCATATTTATTCCAAATATAAACATTCAAATTTTCTCCAGTCTTAAATATAGATTTAAAATCATTAGGCTTAGAGGACAAAAAAAAAATCTATTTGCTCTAAAAATGCCCTGTTGCTAACAAAAAGAAAACAGAAAAAAATGCTTACTGATATTTGCTTTATTTCTGTTGTTGTTACTATATCAGGTATAGATACACAATTTCCTAAATAGATTTATCTCTACAATTGTTTTACAAAAAACAAACAAGTAAAAAAAATATGAAGTAGTGATATACATAGCTTTTTCCCTCTCATTTTTATGTTGATTTTAATGGTAATACCAGAATTTCTATGTTAACTTTGCTGAGGGGCCAGGATTTGATTTTTTGTAATCTACTCACCCTTGCAATACAATAATAGTGTTGCCTAAATTGGGATTTCAACCCGAGATCATATGGTTTAATCATGATTATTGATTTTTTATTTTTTTACCTGTTGTTTTGCTCATTAGACAGTCTTTTTATTTAGTTGGATAACGTTGTTGGTTCTTTGACTCCTCAGCTTTTCCAATTATTTTTATGCACTTTGAGTTTAATCAATTAATTCTCCAAGCTGTAAATTATCCATTTTGAGATTGTAATTTGTTTTTAAAGTATGTCCTAACACTATGATTTGTTTCACGTTTGTAATTAATTTTGAGCTTTGAAAATAATTTTGCATGACAAATCTTTCTGGGCAATGCCACTGCCAGAGATAGCAAAGCTGAAATTTGTCATATGAGAAAACTTTGCTTTTCTTTTGAAGTTTTCAAGGTAAATTTGAAAAAATGAATAAGATTAAGTCACAGTTATCTCAGAAAACAACAAGTGAATTTTCATGTTAAGCAGAGCTAAAAACATCTAGATAACTGTTGTCACTGTTGGTAATGCCTATTGAGTCAATGACCTCATGATGATTCATAGTGACCCTGCGTGCAAAAGCCCACATCAGTGCTCATCCCTGTGCCTTTCCCGTGATCAGTTCCTAGTCTGTCTCAGTCTGGAAGCTCTGCTGAAGACAGTATAGCGTCATAGGAATATGCAAGCTTCCACTGACCTACAGGTGGTAGCCACATGCACGGTGCACTGTCCAGGAATTAAATTTGGGTCTCCCATATAACCAAAAAACAAACAAAAACTCCACTGCCATCGAGTTGATTCCAACTTGCAGAGACCCTGTAGAACAGAGTAGAACTGCTCCATGGTTTCCAGGGAGCACCTGGCAGATTTGAACTGCCAACCTTTTGCTTAGCAGCCGTAGCTTTTAACCACTATGCCACAGTTCTACTACCGAACCACTACTGCTAACCAGTTAACTATTACCCGTACAAGCCAAAACTTATATGCTTGAGAGAATAATATGTTATTACTTAGAAGTCTGGGGGTTAGCTGGGGTATTGTATGGACATGAGACAAGCATGGTTGATCCTGTTTGAGTTTGCTCATGCATTCATGGTCAGCTGCAGATCTCTTTGGTAGCTTTGCTTCTGGGCACTGGCCGGCTGATGGGTGTGGTCGAGTGGTGTCTACTTGGCTGCATCTCTTTTAGCATGTTTCAGGCTATCCAGGCCTGGCTGATAGCACAGTTGCAGAGTTCCAAGTACAAGAGTAGAATTGTGGAAAGCCTCTTGAAATACAGGCTTAGAATTAGCTCATCATTTCCGCACATTTTACTAGCCAAATCAAGTCACAAGGACTGACCAGAGTCAATGAGTGAAGAAATAGAGTGCCCTTGATGGATGAAATAGCAAAGTTACTCGGTGAGGGGTAAAGATTCAGAGGGAAAAGAACTGCCATCATTTTTCTGATCTGTTCCTATCAAATAAGTTCTAATTTCCAGCCAATACCTTGATTCTCAAGCTTTTCCCCATGTCTTCTTTTCGTATCCTCTTCTTTATATCTCATTTGAAAGTATGTCACTGAAAATATTTCTTTTTGCACTTGCAGGTGTAATATCACTTTTTCAATATTTCAGAGCTCACTATATTCTTCAGCTGCTTATTTTTTCCTTGTGGAAATTATGGCAGTTGATGTATTACACAATAAGAAAATTAAATAAATATAGTTTATGACCCTTTGGAAGGTTGTAAAGGCATGCTTCTATGTGGAAATCAAATTTGCCTAACATATGGAAAACTCTAGTTTTTTTTTTTTATTTTTATTTAACATGACTGAGTGAAAATGTACATTCCTGTATAAATTTACATGCCCACCTATATGCAGCTTCCACTGCTCTCCCTGTCCGGTGACTGCACACTATTCCTCTCTGCTCCATACATGTCTCATCCTCCCAACAGCCTCTTTTCCCCTCCTCTCCATCCACTCCCCTTCCTCCAACCAGAGGTCAGCAAGATGATATCCTATAGATGTATAGAACCATAAGGTGCTTCCAATATATGGTCACTCTGCATTGCCAAGTCCAATCCATTCCTGTCCAAAGAGTGGACCTTTGTTATAATTTATGGGAAAGGGCAGCACCAGGGCCGGGGGCCTTGCTCTCAGAGGAACCCCAAAACCGCTAGACCATCAATTGAGGTCTTTTAGTGGAGATCTCAAGATGCACCCCTTTTTATTCTTGTGTTGCCAGTGAGACTCCTCTCTATGAGCTCCATCGTGGCTATCACTGATGGTGGCCGGGCACCATCCAGTTCTTCCAGTCCCAAGTCGATGTAGGCACCCACTCTTGTGGGTGTCTCTGTCTTCTCGGTTGTCTTTACCGCATGTCATTTTGGTCCTCAGTGAGCATCCATTCCTGCTGAGTTGGGACCATTTGCTGTGTCCTTGGATGGCAGCTTGGCACCTTTTAAGAACCCAGACGCTACTCACCAATGTGGGGTGCAGAGAGCTCTCTTAGCAAAATGCTAGTTGTGCCAATTGGCCTGGAATTCTCCTAAGAGCATGGTCCTACACCCCCCGCCCCAGCTACTCTATCCTTGCAGTATTGAGTTAAGATGGAAGGAGTACTCAAGTTATGCTGAAGTCCACTTAATGATGTTCTTGTTTCTAATGTGTGCTATCACCGCTTTCTCCCAACTAGATTTCTAGTAACTATCTAAACTAAACCCTCCCCCCCACTCCCCCTCCCTCTCCTCCCTTGCAACTGTCAAAGAGTCCTTTCTTCTATACACAAGTCTGTTTTTGAGATCTTATCGCAGAGGTCTCATACAGTATTTGTCCCTTTGTCGCTGACTACTTTCACTCAACATAATGTCTTCCAGTTGAAACCAGGTTAGGAGATGTTTCCTGGAATCATCGTTATTCTTTATCATTGCGTAGTGCTCCATTGAGTATATGTACCATAGTTTACCTATCCATTCTTCTATTGTTGGGCATCTGGGTTGACTCCATCTTTTTGCTATTGTGGACTGTGCTGCGGTAAACATTCTGGTGCATGTGTCCGTTGGTGTGAAAGGCCTTGATTCTGTAGGATATATTCCAAGTAGTGGAATTACTGGGTCAAATGGTATATCGATATCCATTTTTTTAAGGAAGTGCCAGATTGCCTTCCAAAGAGGCTAGACGATTTTGCAACCCCACCAACAGTGTAGGAGGATTCCACTTTCTCCACAGCCTCTCCAGCATTTGTTGTTTTGTGTTTTCTGGATCATGGCCAATCTTGTTGGGGTGAGTTGATATCTCATTGTTGTCTTGATTTGAATTTCTTTAATAACTAAAGATCGTGAACATCCGCATGTATTTTTTGGCTGCCTGGATCTCCTCTTTAGTCAAGTGTCTGTCCATCTCCTTTGCCCATCGCTTAATTGGATGGTTTGTCTTCTTCTTATTGATATTTTGTAGTATCTTATAGATTATGGAGATCAGGCATTGGTCTGACACAGAGTTGCCAAATATTTTTTCCCATTCTGTGGGTGTTCTTTTAATTCTATTAATAAAGTCTTTGGATGAGCAAAAGTGTTTGATTCTTAATAGTTCCCATTTATCTATTTTCTCTTCTGTTGATTGAGGTTTCTTTGACAGATTTTGGAGTCTGTCCTCATTGTGTATTAAAACTTCCATTGTTGCTCCTACCTTTTCTTGGATGAGCTTTATCATTTCAGGTTTGATATTTAGGTCTTTTATCCAGTTGGAGTTGGTGTTTGTATAAGGTGTAAGATATGGATCTTGATTCAGTTTATTGTAGGAAAACTCTAGTTTTAAAATTGTTTATTTTCAATTTGGATTTCATGTATTGAAATCCAGACTTAATAGTTTACTAGCTGTATGACCTTGGACAAGTTACTTGTTCTTTTTTGACTGAATTTTCTCACTTGTAAAATGGAGAGACTAATAATAATACCTGCCTTATATTTTTCTTTAATGGAAACCCTGGTGGCATAGTGGTTAAATGTTAGCTCTGCTAACCAAAATGTCAGCAGTTCAAATCCACCAGATGCTCCCTGGAAACTCTATGGGGCAGTTCTACTCTGTCTTATACAGTTACCATAAGTCAGAATAGACTCAATAGCAATGGCTCTATTTTTCTTTAGAGGATTAACCAAAATAACTATATAAAGCATATAAAACAGTGCCTGGTATATAGAAATATTGACAGGTACTGCTTGGATGATTAAGCAAGCTACCTTGTTGACTATCAATTGAGCATCACTTACTCTTGTGTTTTGAAATGAAATAGACAGTACTAATATTCTCCACTTGATAGTTCAACCTTTCTACACAAAATGTTCAATTTTTATTTCAAGACTGAAATGAAAAAAAAAAATGCAGTTAATTACCACAGATACCACAGACTACCTCCCGCTGTGTTAGTCTTTATGGTGGACAGTGGGACTATAAAGAAGAGAATGACACAGCCTTAGCTCTAAAGGAGGTAAAATAGTCCCGGTAATCATATTTCACACAGTAGCAGATTGACCACATTATCTCCCTCTCAAGTGGTTCCCAAGCATTTTTTCTAGTTGTCTTAGTTGTCTAGTGCTCGTATAACACAAATACCACAAGTAGAAGACTTTAACAAACAGACATTTATTTTCTCACAGGTTAATCCACAAAACTCATTGCTGTCATGTTGATTCTGACTCGTAGTGACCCTAGAGGATAGAACAGAACTGCCCCGTAGAGTTTCCAAGGAACTTCTGGCAGATTTGAACTATTGACCTTTTGTTAGCAGCTCTAGCACTGAACAGCTACACACCGGAGTTTCCTCTCACAGGTAAGGAGGCTAGAAGTCTGAATGCAGAATAACAGCTCTAGGGCAAGGCTTTCTTTCTGTGTCAGCTCTGGAGGAAAGTTCTTGCCTCTTCAGGTTCTGCTTCCTGGTTCCTTGGAGATCTCTATGTGTCTTGTCATCTGTCTTACCCCGTCTCTCCTCTGTTTACTTGCTCATTTAATCTCTTTTAGATCTCAAAAAATACATCCTATACCAATCCTGCCTCATTAACATAGCAAAGGCAACCAATGCCTCAGATGGAATTCTAACTACAAGAGTAGCGGTTTGCATTTATGGCACATATTTTGGGGAAAAACAATTCAACCCATAATATTCCACCAATTTCCCCTCAAATTCATGTCCTTCCTCATGTAAAACACATACAACCTATTACATCACCCTAGAAGTCTTAAATCCATTCTCCATTCAAAAATCTCATCTTCTGAAGCATCTAAATCAGATATGGGTAAGACTTAAGGCATTTCATAATTAACCGAAGGGATTTAAGAGAGAAAGAGAAAGACAGCCAAGCAGAGGGACAGAGTGAAAGAGAAAAAGAATATAAACATAAATTTGAGCTGTCAGAGAAAGGAGCAAAAGGAGGGGTGGCTGATGAATTTCATCTCCTAGAATAAGAATGAGAGAAATATGGTACATTGACTTTTATGTGTGCGTGAAGATTGTAGAGAGAAAGACATAAAATTTCTAAGAGAGTCTAAGAAAGCCAAGTTAATGACTGACTAAAAGGTATCATTCTAGACTCAGGGGTAATTGCCAAGAGTATTTTTTAGATTCCTTGAACTTTCTAAAATGTTGGAGTTTTCAGGCATTCATTTTTAATTGCTAACAATCATAACAACAATGTATTCTCAAATTATATGTTATATATAATATGTGATGTGTATTTAAATGGAAATCCTAGTGGCATAGTGGTCAAGTGTTATGGCTGCTAACCAAAAATTCAGTAGTTTGAATCTACCAGGCACTCCTTAGAAACTCTATGGGGGCACTTCTATTCAGTCTTATAAGGTTGTTGTGAATCAGAATGGACTCAATAGCAATGACTTTGGTTTGGGTTTTGTATATGTTTAATTATAATTAATTAGTGAAACAGTACATTAAATTTCTATAGCATCCCCTGGTTTATAAACCACATGAACAGTACCTCATTTTGATAGTACTCCAGGCTGTTTCTCAGTGAAGATTAGATTCAAAAGCTCCCCAAAGAAGAGAAGATACATACCTTTGTTTGGAGGCAGGGCCCCTGCTACTAATTCCAAGCAGAGAAGAAGCCCAAAACTTAGACATTAACCACTGTTACACATTATAATTGAGAATAGATAAGCATGTCCCAACTATATTGTAGTTTATCATTCAAAAAATCCTGTCATATGTAAAACAAAATCTAGCCAATTATGCCTATTTTAATATGTGAAAAGACATGTTTTGTGATTTTATGTTTTATTAACAAACCTAAGAAAAATTTACATCATAAGAAAATATACTGTAGTTAGCTCATTCAGTCATTTATAAGATACTTCACTTGTGAAATCAATTGACTCAATGGCACTTGGCTTTGGCTTTATTTTTTTAAATATAGTTTTAATTTTTAATGGGAAAATTAGATACTATGTTATGTATTTGACAGGTGGTATAATATTGAAGGAAAGAAACTCTGGTGGTGTAGTGGCTAAGTGCTAAGTCTGCTAACCAGAGGGTCAGCAGTTCAAATTCCCCAAGCGCTCCTTGGAAACTCTATGGAGCAGTTCTACTCTGACCTATAGGAGCGCTATGAGTTGGAATTGACTTGATGGCACTGGGTTTTCTGCTATCATGCTAATATTTCCTAAATTTCTTTCTGGAAGAGATTGGAAAATAGGCAAATTGAGAGGCAAAGTTGGGAAATGATGGAGGGCAGGAGAGGAGAATATTCTAGTTCTTAGATACACAATTTCTAGTTTTATTGTGATAAAATGCTATCTTTAGCACTCAATTTTTTCCTCCAACAACACAAGACAGTGCTCACTTTGCTGTAATCCTCTCCACTTGCCTTATCTCCACTATCTGTCTCTTCCACACATTTATGTTAGACACTCAGGCTAACTACAAAATAGAAATACATTTCTTAGCAGCTGTTACCATGATTCTAAAAATACCCCCTTTTTTTTTTTCCTTACAGGATTTCAAACCTTCTGGGCTTCTTCCCAGTGCTAAATCCTATTGACTGGATTCACTAGGCTAAAGAGAGAAACAAGTGCTATATTTTAAGATAATTTCTTTTCTACATACCCAGAAAGGTAATAATTCGGGGATTTTACTAAACACGTCAATTAGCTTCTTTAACACTTTTTTTCAAATGTTTGCTCTCTGATTCTGTCTTAGCTGTCTGCCTTTTTGCATATTCATTGCTTAATCATTGTGATTCACGGGCTCTTTGGGAACAGCACAGAGAGAACAGGAGAGGTGGGTATGCCTTTGCTAGGGGCATAACCACCTCTCCTGTTCACTCACACCTGGTGTATGCCGACCTGAACTTCCCTTCGTGCTACCAGGGAGTGAATCTTCTTCCCAGGAAAAGTTCAACCTCTCCTGGAGTTGAACTTTTCTAGCACCAAGGCTAGTACAGCTCTTTGGCTTTCCAAAATGATCTAATGGATGGTGGTAGGAAAAGAGCATCATTCTGAAGACTTCATTTACAGCCCACCATGTGCTATGAATGCATTGTGGGGAAGCAAGAGAAACTCCATCCCACTGCACTGTGATGGAAACTCAACCCCCAAGACACACTCACACACACACACACACACACACAGACAGTGTGTGCCCTTACTCCATTTATTTTCTTAGTGGACACAAGTAATTGGACTTTAGATAGCTGTCAAAGTCCTTGCATGATGCAAAGTTTAACGTGCTTGGCTGCTAAATGAAAGATCAATTGTTAAGTCAGTCCAAAGTATCTTTGAAAACCCTCTGGAACACAGTTATCTTCTGATACACATGGGGACACTATAAGTCGGAATCCTCATGAGCAGTAAGTTTAAACAGTTAGCCGTCAAACTCTTCTTCTTCAAAGAGTTTTCTTTTTTTCTCTCTGCTTCCTGGCCATGCATTGGTTAAGAGCTTGGCTGCTAACCAAAATTTTGGCAGCTCATATCCACCATCAGCTGTTCTTTTGGAGACCCTTTGAAGAAGTACTACTTTGTCTTATATGAGTCAGAATCAGCTCGAAGGCAGTGGGCTTGGTTTCTCCATCAGATAATCCGAGCTTCCTGTTCTGCTTGTAAAGGAAGATAAGGAAAAAAAATGTTTCTCAGCCTTATTTAATTGCTGGCAAGCCAGCATCAGAGCTACTGCTCCATGGAGACTGCCAAAAACTCGACCTAGTTACTGCTCCTTTCTGTGGCATCTTACCGTGTGGTTTGTGGCACTTTGGAACACAAATTCACAGTTACCAGAAGTTGGGTTTATCACTGTTGCAAAGCCACTGAGTTCTGATCCAGAATCTCACAAACTGGTACATGCTCACGCAGCTCTATCCTGTCCAGATAGACGGAACAGGAGGGAAAACGCAATGCCAAGAAGGAAGAAACCGGGTCCTAATTAATCAGAAACAAATAAGTCATTTCTACGTGATGTTGAAGGGGATAGAAATGTGGTTTTACGGGAACCCTATGTTCCACCAGGACGACACTACGAAATTATGACACTGTGAAATTATGACACTGCCATTTATTGTCACAAACTTGTGGAATACTGAGAAACAAATGAGTCATTTGGAGTGTTTCATTGTTTTTATATTTTAATGCACTTCAAGATGTAACACTGCTTCATGAGGTCTTATTTTTTTCTCTTTCCTTACACTCAATTTCAAAATGATCTTTGCTTAGCAGATGGGTGGGCACGGAAACATCACTTTATCTGTGGGAATCAGTTATAAAAAGGTGACAAAATGCACACAATACTCAGAAAACAGGAGATTCTAAAGTGTGGAAGTCTAACCCGTTAATGACAAAAAAATATGTATATGTACTTGACAGTTACTAGGATCATTTTGCTCAGTAAATATTACATATTTGTACTTTTCTACTTCAGTTGCTCATTTCATTTCTGCTTCCTGAAATGTTCTCCACTTAACTGTCTTCTCATGAATACCAAGCCCAAATGCCATCTATATCCTGAAGCTTTATTTAATTGCCATTTGCTGCTAGCCTCATCAGTCCTTCTGTCTCCCTTTACCAAATTCCTCTACCACTTTTATTCATCTGAAACAGGAGGGAAGCTTTAGATACCCCAATTTTAAAAGCCAAGTCAATTTTAAAAAGGGAAGTTAAAGTGGACAGCAAAGATTTAATTCTCCTTGAAAAAAATCAACTTTTCTCCTGTCTTAAAAATTCCTGGCCCTGGCAGGAAGTCACACATTATCTGACAAGAATCACAGAAATATTGTCTTCACAGCTTTTTTTCCTTTTTTTTTTCAGACCAAGGGAACATGATCTGCCACATGCCAATAGTTTATTCCTAGCAGTTTATGATGCAAATATAACAGTTCTTCATGACAGTTGCAATGCAGATATAACAACCCCTCCTGACAGTTGTAAAGTGGCCACAGTAGCCTTGAACCCAATCAAAAACCAAGTTACTGCCACCCCTCTCCACCCCAATCAGTCACATTATTTCCTTGGCACCAGCACCAACACTTGTATTTACATTTGTGTATAACCCCACTGCTTTATATACCCTCAAACCACCTGATGATTTTTGAACAGGTTCTTGATGGAAAAAATCCTCCCTGCTCCCTATGTCTGCTAGCGCACAGTAATAAACTTATTGTTTTGATCACTCACCCTGATATCTGTCTCAGAGATTGGCTTTTGGGGGCAGGTAAGAAGAATCTGCAGTTTTGTCTGGTAATACATCTCTATTAAACATCCCATCCAACCATTTTTAAATTCTCTCTGTCGCTGACAGTTGTTATTGCTGTTAGCTACTGACCAGTTAATTCTGACTCACGGTGACCTCTTACGTAGAGAGTAGGACCGCTCCATAGAGTTTTAAAGGCTATCATCTTTTGGAAGCAGGTTGCCGAACTTTCTTCTGAGGCAGCTCCATAGGTTTAAAGCACGAACCTAACTATTTGCATCACCTAGGGACTCCACAGTTGAGAATCAGCCCTGTCTCGTTTGCCTTTGTTTCCTACAGCACACCGAATCTAGTAGTACCCAGTACATAGATACAGCTGAATTTAAAAACTAATGTTCAGTTTCTAATTTCCCAGCACTTTGCTGGACACTCCAGCACATGGTAAAAATGCTGGCATATATATTTTTTTCAAACAGTTTACAGTTTGCAGTTTTACTGAGTCAGCATCTGATGAATTGAGAGAATGAATCTATAAATAGTTCTGATATACATCATTCTGAAGTGGCCATAGGTGCTTTACTAAGTATAATGGAGTTGGGAATTTTCTGCTGTGATATTATCAAGTAATATCAGTCCTGATAGATTGGGAATAACAAATTCCAGAAAATTAGCACAGGGATTCTACCAAAAACAGTAAGAGAGAGTCAGCTCCTGTTCTCCTTTTTGTACTATGTTCTGGGATTTGTTGCTTTATTTTATTTTTATTTTTGTTTCTATTTTCTGTTAGACAACTTCACTAGCAGAATATAGCTAGTATCATCAGACAATTTCTTGGGGAAGTTTGGAAAATGTGACTTTTTTATTTGACAATAAAGCATGTGTTATCAATTTTAAGGTGGCCAAAGAGAAAATAAAGCTATTGACAGAAAAAAAAAGGAAAAAGTTATTCTTAGAAAAAGAGATAATAAAAATTATATTATGTTAAAGAATAAAAACATAAAGTATGAAAAAACTTAAGAGATGGGCTAGTTTTGTTCAAGATGAATACATTAGTGATTAGGTCTTCTTTAGAATTTGGGTTGCTGGAAATTTTTTTGAGTTCCTGAAAATGGAGCTGTTACACAGGACATTAACTGGCATTTGATCTAATAAATAATTCTGACTATTGAACAGATTCCAGGGACGATGTCGTTTTTGAAATGTCCATAATATTTATGCACTATGATAAATTTTGTTTCAGGCTTACAAATTAATAACAAGATAGATGCACTATTGTAAAAAGTCTTTTAAAATATACTCTCTCTCTTGTTGTTGTAGTTAGGTGCCATGGAGTTGATTCCTACTCAGAGCAGACAGAATAGAACTGCCCCATCGAGCTTCCAAGGAGCTGCTGCTGGATTTGCTGCTGACATTTTGGTTAGAAGCCAAGTGCTTAACTCAGGCATCCCTGTATTCTCTTAATCACCCTTTATTGAACACCATATTGCATTCATTTTTTTATATTCACTTCTGAATTTACGTTCATGAGTCCCCCCCTCCTTATATCTGTGTATTTATTGACCTCTCTCTATAGCACTGTCAGGATGCAAGGCAGATTATCATGTTGCAACCCACTTTATGGGCCCAATAAATGCCACCTTCAATAAGTAAATAAATAAACACTGAAGAATATTGAGCTTAGACAGATGAAAACATAGTTTCAAATCAGAAGGAGAGATATCTGAACAAGCATTCTAAACGAGATCTGAAAACTTGTGGAGTATCAAGTTTCAAGGGATATTAAGGAGCAGTGCTATACTAGAAGGAGCCTGAAGGAATAAACAATACATACCCAGAGTGGTGGAGTTTGAGGCAGGGAGAGCAGGAGAGGCTTGGGGAGAAGAGAAGGCAGACAATTCCCTGGTGTAGAATATTCACATGGAGGATGGGCAAGGAACAGTGGTGGTTGTTTCCAGTCTACTCACTACTGTTTTGCTTTTTCAGGAGGAAAGAGCAACAAAGGAGTTTTTGTGGTTTTATGCGTGAAACAATTGTACTGTCTTACAGGAAAGTCCAGTTGTTTATAGGGGATGTCTGACACATTGTGTCCAGAGTCATCAGACTATCATGCTTTAAAGGCTACACTGTTAAACGCCATGACAATTTGTTTAAACTTTAACAGCCAACAATTTCAAGCTCTTACCTGATTCCTCACTTCCACTCTCTAAACGGCACACATTCAGAAGTTCTCTTACTGAGCTGTGAGAGACCACCATGGTACAAGCGCTCTGCCCTGTGCTCTGATAATGCCTGTAAATTTGGAGCTATTTTACAGATGCTAGGCAACATGGACCTACTCAGCATCTTGTCTGACCCTCTGTTCCTTTATATCTTTGTTTCTGTCTCTACCTTTATACCTATGTATACCTATACTTCTGTGGTTTTTGTGAGGCTCTATTGACTCAATTTTGACTCATAATGACTTCATGTGGCAGAGTAGAACTGCCCCACTGGGTTTTCTGGGTTGTAATCTTCCTAAGGAAACCCTAGTGGTGTAGGTGCTCCTTGAAAACTCTATGGAGCAGTTCTACTCTGTCCTAAAGGGTTGCTATGAGCCAGAATTGATTTGGTGGCAGTGAGTTTTGGGGTTAATCTTTATAGGAGCAGATAGCCTGGTCTTTCTCTCATGTTGATGCTAGGTGAGTACAAATCAACTTTTCCGTTAACAGCCAAACACCTGTTAACACTATCCAAGTTCATACTTGGGTCTGTATTTACATCAGCTATCAATTCTCTAAAACCTGTGATTTCTCATCATGTTTAATGACACTTCTGCAGAAATGAGAGGCAACTAGTTCTATACTCCTGATTTTGAAGTCTATCCAATGCTATCTGGCCTTTAGAGAAATAATGATGTCTTATACTTGCAGTGACCAAGAAATAAATGAAATGACCAAGAACATTTTGAGGACTCTGGTTAGTTCTATACAAATGCCAAATATGAAGATCTACATTAAAAAAAAAAAAATGCTCTGAGACTGTCAAAGTGACTACTTTTAAACAGAGAGCCTGATATCAGTCCCTAAGGAAAACATATTTCTTTTGTCACTGTCTCGGCAGATGTAAAATTTCTGCAAACCCATTTACCCTTGTTATACAGGTCTGGAGGTAATGTCCATCTCATTTTCTTGAGGAGTAAAGATTTCCCCTTAGGAGTTAACTTTGTGTTAAGTGTCACAAAGAGATAGTGACCTTACTTAAACCCCATCCTTGGGTTAGACACTTATCTGCTGGGCTTGGCTCTTAAGATTTCACCACGATGACCAGAAGATCAGCAATTCAAATCCACCAGGCGCTCCTTGGAAATTCTATGGAAAGTTCTGTCTCTAGGGTCTCTGTGAGTTGGAACTGACTCAACAGTAATAGCTGTTTGTTACATTTATATCAACAATTAATGACCATGGAAGCAATAGTCAAGAAATCAAATCACATATTGCATTGGGTTAAGTCTGCTACAAAAGACCTCTTTAAAGTTTTAAAAAGTAAAGATGGTCTACACAGTCTGAAGTTTTATTACTGATGAAAGACAAGATAATGTAGTGGAAAACTTCCAGCATGATAAGGAGAACTTCTGGATTTTAATCCTTTATTTTCTGCTAATTAGTTATCAGTTTGCTCTTTTAGTGCTCTGGGCCTCGATTTCTCTCTTGAGGGTTTCCATTGTTGAATAACTAAAAGGAAATTCTTGACAACTTCAATCTTTTCTCCATTTATCATGATGTTGCTTATTGGTCCACTTGTAAGGATTTCTTTTCTTTGAGGTATAATCTGAAGTGATTTGAGATGAAGGCTGAATTTTTTGGTATTTATCTGTAAATACTTAAGTCCTTTTCACTTTGGGGAGGCAAGTAAGGTTGTGTCATCTGCATACCAAAGAATATTAATTAATCTTGCTCCCGTCCTGATGCCCTGTTCTTCTTTGTGTAGCTCAGCTTTTTGGATTATTTGCTCAGCATATACTTTGAAAAAGTATGGTGAAAGGATATAACCCTGATGCAAGCCTTTCCTGATTTTAAACCAGGCAGCATTCCCTTGCTGTGTTTGAATGGCTGCCTCTTGGTCTGTGTACTGGTTTAGCATGAGTACAATTTAGCATTCTGGAATTGCCCTTCTTTGAAGTGTGTTCTGTCATTTGTTACATTCACATAATCAAAAGTCTTTGCACAGTCAATAAAACACAAAGCACAGGCAAACATTTTTCTGGTATTCTCTGCTTTCAGCAAAGATCCATCTGATATCAACAGTGCTATCCCTTGTTCTGCTTTTTCTTAATCTGGCTTGAATTTCTGGATGTTCCCTGTTTGTGTATTTTAGCAAATATTTTTGAATGATCCTCAGCAAAGTTCTACCTGTATGTGCTATTAATTATATTGTTGGGTAATTTCTGCTTATTGTTAGATGACTGTTCTTTGGAATAGGCATGTGTGCACGGATTTCTTTCAGATGGTCAGCCAGGTAGCCGTTTTCCAAATTTCTTGGCATAGATGAATGAGTACTTTAAGCATTTCATCCTTTTGTTGAACATCTCAATTGGTATTCTTTCAGTTCCTGGAGGTTTTTATTTTCCCCCAATTATCTTCAGTGCAGCTTGTATTTCTTTCTTCAGTACCTTTGGTTGATGGTCACATGCTACCTTCTGAAATGGTGGAATGTTGACCATTTTTTTGGTACAGTGAGTCTATGTATTCCTCTTGTCTTCTTTTGATGTTTCCTGAGTTGTTTATTTTTTTGCCCATAGATTCCTTCGATACTGCAATTCAATGCTTGACTTTTTTACTTCAGTTCTTTCAGTTTGAGGAAAGGCAAGTTGTTGCTCTGTTTTACTTTTGTATCTCCAGGTCTTTGCATATTTCATTATAACACTTTACTTTGTCTTTCAAATATTCTGCTCAGTTCTTTTATTTCATTACTACTTCTATTCACTTCAGCTAGACTGTGTTCAGGGAATAAGCTTCATAGTCTCTACTGGCAACCTTTGTGTTCTTCTTTCCTTTCTTCTTGTCTTTTTAATGAATTTTTGACATTTTCCTTGATGGTATAGTAGTTAAATGCTAAAGCTGCAAACCAGAAAGTCTTCAGTTCAAATCCACCAGGCATTCCTGGGAAACTCTATGGGGCAGTTCTACTCTGTGCATAGGGTCGCAATGAGTTGAAATCGACTCAGTGGCAGTGGGTTTATTTTAATGTCTTATTAAGTAAATAATACATACGTTTATGTGGTTTAGGTGAAAATTTACAGCTCAAGTTAATTTCTCAGTCAAAAATTTATACACTAATTGCTACGTGACACTAATTGCAACCTCTGTAATGTGACAGCACACTCCTTTTTCCACCCTTGGTTTCCCTTGTCCATCCAACCAGCCCCTGTCCCTTTCTGTCTTTTCATCCTGCCTCCTCACAGGAGCTTTCTATTAGTCTCATGTACTTACTCGAACTAAGAAAAACACTCTTCATGAGTATTATTTTCAAAGCAAACTTGGTCTGAAGAGTCGGCTTCAGGAATGGCTTCACATTGGGTTTAACAGAGCTTCCAGAGGCTGTCTGATGTCTTAATGTCATCCCACAGACAGTCTTGTCTTGGTCACTAATGTTCAGTGCTTCCGATCTGCTCTTGAGATGGTCTCTAAATTCAAGAAGGATATACTCAAGGTCACACTTTGACTCGTAGACTTACTTTAATTTCTTCAACTTCAGCTTAAACTTACACATGAGCAGTTGACAGTTTATTCTGAAATTGGCCCCTGGCCTTTTCTTGACTAATGCTTTGAAGACACTCAGCTTTTCTTTCCACAAATGTCGTCTATTTGATTCCTGCACATTCCATTCTGTGGTGTCCACATGTATAGTCACTGTTCATGTTACTGAGAAAAGGTATTTGCAAAAATCTGTCAAACAATCTTTCCAGAATCATTCTACCACTGAGGCTGTATTTTCCAACTACTATTCCTTCCTTTTTTCTAGCTTTTGGATTCTAATTACCATTAACTATTAATGCACCTTGATTGCATGTTTGATCAATTTCATAATGCAAAAGGTAGTAAAAGGCTTCAATTTCTTCATCTTTGACCTTAGTGGATTATGTGTAAATTTAAATAACAATTACATTAACTGGTCTTCCTTGCAGCCACATGGTTATTACTCTACCACTGCCAGTATTATACTTAGGGATGGATCTGAAAATATTCTGTTTTATGATGAGTGAGATGCCATTCCTCTTTAATTTGTCTTTCCTGGAATAGTTGACCATTTGATCCTCTTGATCATCTAATTCAAAATGTCCAATACGAGTGCATTTCAGATGATGAATGCCTAGGATATTCATCTTTAGGTATTTCATTTAATTTTTGACAACTATAATTTTCCTGGATTCCTCCATTTATCATATATTTGTGGATTCCAAGTTCTGATTATTAATGGATGTTAGCAACTGTTCTGATTTTGAGTCATGCTATACAATCTTCACTCTATTAAAATCATTAGGTTGTTTCTACTTTAAGGTGGCAGATTTTACCCAGGGATATTTTGAGTGTCTGCCAAGGTGAGGAAACCCTGTTAGTGTTGTGGTTAAGTGCTACGGCTGACAATCAGAATCTCAGCAGTTCAAATCTACCAGGTACTCCTTGGAAACTCTGTGGGGCAGTTCCACTCTGTCTGTAGGGTCACTGTGAGTGGAAATCAACTCGACAGCAGCGGGTTTGTTTTGTTGTTATTCATAGGGTTGTCACCGGCCAATTATTTTTCTTTTCTTTTGCTTTAGATCATCAGGTCTTTCTTCCTAGTCTGTACAACTCTCAAGGCTCTGCTGAAACCTATTCACAGTTGTGACTCTGCTGGTCTTTTAAATACTGATGGCATAGCTTTCAGTGTCACAGCAACATGGATGCTACCACAGTACACTGACAGATGAGTGGTAGCTATAGTTCATACCTGTGATTAAAACCTATAAGTCCTCTGGCCTCACTCAGTTTAATTTGCACCGATATCAGAATCCATGCATAAAGCTTTACCTTAGTCACAAATAGACATGATTTCTGGAAGACAGATAAAAAAAAATACCTACTGGAAAAAATATTCTTTAGAGTTCAGTTTTCCAATTATTTTTGTAACTCATATTTTAAAAATGTAGAAAAGTTAACACAGTTTCAAAGATTTCCCTCCTTCTTTCCTCCAGAAATCTTTTCTGGCAGTTACAAGTTCAGAATGCTTTGTGCATTCCAAGCAGTCTTGCCCAGATTTTGCCACCTGTTCTATCATTCTGGGTATATTTAGGGTATAGTTCTTTTCCATATGGGCAAAGTAATTCCATTAAGTAGTAATCCAACACGGTATTTTTTTTTAAAACGTTAAACCTCGAGAGTTAATCGTCCATCTGTGTGTAATCATCAATTCCATTAAGCCTTATGGCCTTGTCAGATTATCAAACATTTTAAACAGTACTCCTTTCTTCACAGGAAACACATTTGATAATTAAGGGCATGATAGAATCTAAGTTTCTGAGTCAGACTCCAGAGACCCACAGTGGCTTATGTTAATGGCGAATC
This sequence comes from Heterohyrax brucei, assembly GCA_028571685.1. Taxonomy (NCBI): domain Eukaryota; kingdom Metazoa; phylum Chordata; class Mammalia; order Hyracoidea; family Procaviidae; genus Heterohyrax; species Heterohyrax brucei. The sequence goes on along the minus strand of CM053143.1, from coordinate 111,403,961 downwards.
GAACTTGACCTCCTGCAGGTCACTGAGCATTGACTATGTATGACAGCAAGAAACTCAGTGACTCATGCCATTCTAGTGCAGTGGGATTTCTAAACAAGTAGAAAACAATGATCAGATGGCAGAAGAGGAACAGAATGTTTCACTGACTTTGTTTGTTTCCAGAAAGACTTATCTTCAAATGTATCTTCACGAGGGCTGAATCAAAACAGGTATTGATGAGAACAATCCTCATCTGTAGCCTTGAACATTTCTCTTCCTTCTTCTTTGGTTATATAGATTGGTCTGATTTGTCTGAGTTTGCTTACTATATTGCCTGAACCAGATTTTTAAAATCTGGACTCTGAGAAACTTTATGGAAGGAAATAATGTGGACAGATTTCTTGTCAAATTAAATGTGAACTTTACTCTTTTTTCACGAAGTGAAAAATACAGATAATAGTCCAGAAACAGCGTTACTTTAAGTATTTTTGCCCTTACTGTGTTCATCAAGCCCAGAAATGAATCAGTCAAAGGAATAAAGTATGGCAAAAATTAAAATAAAAAACACTGTACCTCATGTCACAGAGTATAATGATGACGTGTGACTTGGAACTTGAGAGAGGCATTTTCATATTCCATTTTTACTCAACTCCCCTACAATATTTATAAGGAGCCCAAGGGGCACAGTGGCTACGTATTTGGCTGCTAACTGCAAGGTTAGATGTTGGAACCCACCAACAGTTCTGCAGGGGAAAGGATCTGCCGATTTGCTTGCAGAAAGATTACAGCTAGAAAACCTACACTTTCTTATGGGGTTGAACTGAATTTGAACTGACCCAGCAGCACACAACAGCAATAACAACAACACATTACGGGAGTTCCTCGTTGGTGGACATGGTTAAATTGCTCAGCTGCTGACCGAAAGGTTGTAGGTTCAGGATCAGTCAAAGGCACCTCGAGAGACTACTGAAAACCCCATATAGAGCACGGTTCTACTCGGACACACATGGTGAATTGAAATCAACCTGACAACAACTAGTTTCTGATAGTAACACACTTATTGAAGAAACTTAATGCATTACGTGCAATTAGCAAATTAGTACTTTGGTTAGGCTGCTGGAGACATAGTATGTTACATAGTTAGTTGATTGACTTACTAAAAGCTTTTTTTTTTTTAAAGTAAGAAATAGAGAATTCTGTTGTCTCTCACAGTCTAAATCCCCAAAACTATATAGAGTTTGGTGTTCTATCTCATTTGTTTTATTCCTATGTGACAGTGGAAATATTTCTGTCTTTAGTTTAATCTACATTAGATTGTGTATTGTGTTACCCAAACCCAAACAAAGACCTTCTCAGTCCTTTGTAGTTGTGTTGGGTTTCTAGACTAGGCAAATGAGCCTTTGTCCATCCTGCTGGCTGGAGAACTGGGTGCACAGAAAGCCAGTCTTGCCCTTTGTGGAACAGCAGGTCTGGACAGCTTAGTCCGCCGCACAGCCAACTTAGAAGGCCTTTCAGAGCAAATCTGGCTCAGGAGGCTGCACACATTTTTGCCTAGATAGAGCCCTTCACGCTCATCAGGGGCTTCTGCGGCGATGATGAGGTCCTCCATATTGCTCACCCAAAGCTACAGTATGGGACAGGAAATCTGGCTCTTTAACCCTCTGGCTGCTGCACATGACTATTTGGCTAGCAAAGCTGAAAAATGTCGACAGCCTAAGGTTTAAATGATTAGTAACAGGTTTTTGAATGATTTTTCCAGAATGTGCTAGTATAAATAGAGGACTGTGAAAGTGTGGTTTGTGGGATTTTTCTCCTTTTTGGTATTGTGATTTGTTTGTTTCCATTTCTTTTCATAACACATTCCCTTTTATGACTGTATACATCCAAGCCAAGAATACAAGTGCAGGCTGGGAGAGGAGGTGCTCACCTCTGAGAACAGTGCTTCCCAATCAGGTATCTGCCTTCCGCACACAGCTAGGCTTTTTCATCTCCTCAAAACTATTATTAAGACTATTTGAGTTTATCCTCTCTTAGATTCTGTTTGCCAGCTAGAAGAGTCAGAAATGAATACCAAAATATTACTATACAAAGCATAATTGGAGGATTTTTCCTCTTTAATGAAAAATTGGCAATTTTTTAAAAAGTTGATGCCTTATATAAGAAACAATGCTGTCCTTTAAGATTTACTGTTTCTTTCCCATATTTGTTATTATCACCTTAAAAAATACATAAAACTGATAAGTAAACATATGTCTTAAGTAAAAGATTACACTTGTACATTGTGATAAAGTGCTTAAGGAAGATGTTGTCTACTTTGTATGGAAATAATGTGCACTTTCTACATTTGTTTGCCAACCCCTCCCCCTGCCCCTTTTGCAGGTATTTTCATAAGTGCCAGCATGCCAATTTATTTCTCACATGTTGCTGTGAAAACAAAAAAATTCAGCCTAGTAGCACTTATGAAAATGTCTCTTTTGGGGGAGGACAGGGCAGCAGGCAAACAGAACTACTAGGTGCCCATTGCTTGCATAAAAACACAGTAATATGTAGAACTGTCACCAGCTAATGCAAAACTTTGGGCTTAGTTTACTGAAATAGATCAAATTATCTCAGATCCAGTGAGCACAGATATCTGAAGGTGGATCATGACAACATCCTGTTAAAAGCACAGTTCCGTTTAGCTACAAAGCTCAATTTTTAAAAGAAGCTATGTTGTTTTAAACACATGTGATATGATTAAACCACCCATTAGCTACCATTTGTGCTTCATTAAGGATAAAGGGGGGTCCCTGGGTGGTGCAAATGGCTGAGGAGCTTGGCCACCACTAGAAAGAATGGCAGTTTGCATTCACCTAGATGTGACTCGAAGGGAAAGTCTGTTGATCTGCTGAAAAACAGGTCACTACGAACCCTATGAAGCACAGTTCTAATCGGATCGGATTACAGTGAGCCAGAATGAAGGTGACAAAATGTGGCTGTACTAGTTTTATGGATGAAGGTAATAAAGTCTGCCTTGTTATGACTTAGTGTGAATTTGTTGCAAAACAAGCTTTTGGCTTTTAATATGAAAGAAAAACAAACTATCAAAATATGTAAAAATTAAAAACAAACAGTGGCGATGGTCATACAACATGACGGACTTAATTAGTGTCACTGAATTGTACATGCAAAGCATGTTGAAATGGCAAATGTTTTGTGTTTATATGTATGTGTATACCTTCTTACAATAAAAAAAGAGATAGCACACTTACACACATGCATACACAAATGGGAAACCTCTACTTGGCTGGCTAACACTCATGTAGAACTTGTAAGTAGATCAAGAATCAGTCATTTGAACAGAACAAGAGATACTATATGGTTCAAAATCAGAAAAGGTATATGCTAGAAAACTTTTCACCATACTTATTCAATCTGTATGCTGAGTAAATAATCTCAGAAGCTGGACTATATGATGAAGAACAAGGCATCAGGATTGGAGGGAGATCTATTAATAACCTGAAGTATTCAAATGACATAACTGTGCTTACTGAAAGTGAAGAGGACTTGAAGCCCTTACTGATGAAGATCAAAGATCACAACCTACAGTGTGGATCACACAACAACATAAAGAACACAGAAACCCTCACAGCTGGAACAGTAAGCAACATCATGATTAAAAGGAAAAAGACTGAAGTTGCCAAGGACTTCATTTTACTTAGATCAACAACCAATACCCATGAAAGCAGCAGTCAAGAGATCAAACAATGTATGTCAGTAAGCAAATCTGCTAAAGCACAAAGATGTCATTCTGAGGACTAAAGTACACTAGACTCAAACCACTGTTTTTCAGTCCCTTCATCTGCATGTGAAAGCTAGACAATGGAAAAGAGGGGCCAAAGAAGAAATGACACATTTGAATTTTGGTATTGGTGAAGAATATTTAATATGCCGTGCACTGTCAGAACACTGAACGTGTCTGTTTTGGAAGTATGAAGCTAGGACGATGAGATTTCACCTAATGTATTTTGGACATGTTATCACGAGGAGCAAATACCTGGAAAAGGACATCGTGGTAGAGGGTCAGCAAAAAAAAAAAAAAAAAAAAAAGAACTGCCCTTAAAGAGATGGGCTGACACAGCAGCTGCAACAAGGCACTCAAACATAGCAGTGACTGCGAGGATGGTGCAGGACCAAGCAAAATTCTGTTCATTTGTAGACAACGTTATTATGAATCAGATTTGACTCCTAAGGCACCTAACAACAACAAAACTATGTAAATAAGTGAAAAAGACCAACAGACCTCTAGTTCATAACTGTCAACTCTTCTATCTATTTGACCCTTTATGAGTGGTTTGATCTGCAAGACTTCTGTTGAAATACACAGTACTGCATTCAAACAATAAAAAGCAGGAGAAAAAATGCTTTCACTAGGCACTATCTCTACCAATTTAGAATTCTCTTTCTGGGCTGTTTTCTTATTTTCATCAAGTTCAGGTTTGCTTACAGCTAATCTTGAAAGGTAGCTTTCACTGACCATTTTCTCACACTGTTCTGTGCCTGCTGCTTAACTAAAACTATTCTCTTAAGGTCATCTATGATCTTCCGGTTGCCAAACTGGGCAGATATTTTGATATGTATTACTACAAAGGTTGGCAGTTTGACTCCACCAGCTGTTTCTTGGAAACTTTATGGGGCAGTTGCACACTGTCATACAGAGTTGCTATGAGTAGGAATCCATTCAGAGGCAACGGGTTTGGTTTGGTTGTTTTTATTAATGTGACCTCTTCTTACCCCTGTGACATTCCATTATCTTTGATGCTGTCATTACTTCTTTGACTTCTATCATACTGCTGTCTTCTAGGCCTTCTAACTGATCTTTCCCAGTTGTTTTTACAGAATTCTTCCCCTCTACCAACCCCTTAGGAGCCTTTGTAGTGCAGCGGTTTAACGCTGGGCTACTAACAGATAGATTGGTAGTTTGAAGCCACCAGCCACGCCTGGGAGGAAAGATGTGGCGGTCTGCTTTTGTAAAGATTACAGCCTTAGAAACTCTGTAGGGCAGAAAGGTTCTGCTCTGTAGGGTCACTGTGAGTTGGACTCTACAGCAATGATTTTTTGGTGGGGGCACCTACCCCTTTTCATCTCCCTGCCTCCCTACAAAAGTACTCTTTCATTCTTTTTCTCTTCTCAACTTTCTACAACCTGTCGTGAGTTGTGACACTCATTCCCACAATATGAATCATGACTCAGTTGGTGATAACGCCTCTGTTAGATACAACAAACATAAGATAAAAAGAAGCAGCCCTGGTGATACAGTGGTTAAAGCTCTCAGATGCGAAGTGAAAAGTTAGTGGTTTGGACATACCAGCCACTCCAGTAGAAAGACATGAATATCTGTTTCGGTAAAGATTTATAGCCTTAGAAGCCCTATGGGCAGTACTACTCCATCCTACAGAGTCACTAAGAGTTGGAATCAACTAGGAGGCAAAGAGTTGGAAAATTGAAAATTTATTGATTCATGTAACTAAAACATTCAAGGGAAGATTACTTTAAAGGCTTAACTAGATTCAGTTGTTCAAAAATATTAGGACACTTCTGGTTTTCTGCATTAGTTGGCTTTTTTTTTTTTTGGCTTCATTTGCAGACATACTCTACCAACGAGGAGACAAAGATGCCCAGAAGTAGCTATGTGCTTACTTGCTTACAGCTAGTGTCCCACTTAAGAGAACACGACCCTCCATCTTGCAACATCTTTAGCTGTCTGTACTTATTATCTGATTGGTCTCTTCAGGTCTTGTGCCCCCCACCAAAAGCTGAGGAGGCAAGAACCCTGATTTCCAGTCAAACAGAATCACCAACTTAGGAAAGAGATGTGTTCACAAAAGAAAGTGAAGAGCAGATTTAAAATAAAAATTGTTGTTGATACGGGCCAAAAAGGCAGAGTAGCTGGACACTTCCTGTGACCCTTCTAACAACAAAGACCCCCCAGAACAAATTAGTGGATTATGTATGATATTCTAGGAGGCCTAATAATCAAAGAGAAAGTTGAGAAACTGGACTGAGTGACAAAGAAGGAAGTCCAGGTCCAGAATTACCTAGGACTGGCCAGATCAGTGACAGCGGACTTGACAATGGGAGCAGTGGCTTTCGGAAAGCATCTTCCTTTGTGGGAGAGACTAAGCAGCAGAGAGCCCACTCATATCTTCAGAATCAGTGAAAATCAGCATTCAACCATTGAAAGCTAAGTAGACTGTGTCTAATCTACCACACAAGGATCTCAATCTAATCTTTCTTTCTGAGTAAATCTCTATCCCTTTCCCAGCACTTTTTCCTCTCTTCTCTGCACTATACACAGCTCCAGAGACTGACACCATTACTTGGGCAGGAAGTAGTACTCCTTACTTGGGCCCTAAGCCATTCTCCTAGATGCAGAGAGGGAATAAGTCAATAAACAAAGGGAAAAAATAAATAAAATAATTTACCATCTCCCCTAGGCTGGGAACTCTGGGCAGAAACAGTTCCTTTAGCTAGGTTCAGGCATAGGGAGACATGCCTTCCACACAGATACTCACTGATGGCTATAAGCCTCCTGCCTTTCTCAGCCATGCAACTAGATAACTGTGCCTATGTCAATCACCCATGCCCATGTAGGACTGTAGGGGAGAGCTTTCGCCATACACTTGGTGACTGACTACCAAAGCACCTGGGCTGAACACTACAAGAAAAGTTAATAGACACCTGCATTCACCTGCCTAACAGCAGTTCTAACCATCTGGTGACAGGACATTAGAGTTTCAAAGGAGCCAAAAACCAAACTAGCTCACACAACTACTCAATTTTAACATTTCAAAACAAGAAGATATAACACAGTATTTTACAAGCGTAAAATAAATACAACAACTTACTGATGGCTCAGAAACAACAATCAACATCAAATCACTTCAAGACACAGAACATAATAGCTTCAGAAAGATCTCAAAAGAAAGAATTAAGAAATTTTCTGGATTAAGAGCACTTTCTGGAATTATCAGAAGTAGAACATAAAAGATTAATATCTAGAACTCTTGAAGAGAGTAGGAAGGAGATCAGACAACATGCAGCAAAGCATAATAACAAATTAAACAGGCTGCAAGAATAGAATTGATGTAATAGAAGCCAAAATTAGTGAGAGTGAAGTAACGTACTTGAAAACAACACATTTGAGGAAAAATCAGAGAAAAGAATTTTAAAAGATGAAGAAACATTCAGAATTACATGCAACTCAATGGCAAGGAATAATCTATAAATGATTGGAGTACCAGAACGGGGTGGTGGTGTAGTGGGGGAGGAATACAGAAAGTACAAAGATAATTGTTAAAGACTAGTTGACAGAAAACTTCTCTGGTATCATGGAAGATGAGAAGACATTTGTCCAAGATACTCATCAAACTCCACACAAGGTTGTTGTTATTGTTAAGTGCCACTGAGTACGTTCCAACTCACAGGGATCCTATGCACAACGGAATGAAACACTGCTCAGTCCTGCACAAGGCCAACAATCAGTTTTATACCTAAGCCCATCTTTGCAGCCACTGTGCCAGTCCATCTCTTTGGTGGTCTTCCTCTTTTTCGCTTCCTCTCTGATCTGCCAAGCATGGTGTCCCTCTCTGGGGATTGATCCCTCCTGACAGCATGTCCAAAGTATCTGAGATGCACTCTCGCTATCTTTGCTTCCGGAATAGATCTGTCGGTTCTTTTGGCAGTCCATAGTACGTTCAATATTCTTCTCCAACACCACAATTCAAAGACATCAGTTCTTCCGTCTTCCTTATTCATCATCCAGCTTTTGCATGCATGTGATGCAGCTGAAGATTACATGGTGTGATGGTCAGAATTATGTCAACTTGTCTACTACATATTTGGCTGCTGTATTAAGTGGCAGGGCGGGGTTTCTGGTGGCTCCCTGCCCCTCGGCTCTCATCTCGCGACCTTTTACTATGGCTGCTGGTCACTCACGTGGCCAGGAGCTCCTGCTCTATGGTTCCAGCGTCTGGTTCCAGGACTTAACTAGCAGCTGTTGGACTCATCAGTCCTTACAGTCGGCACTTGAGAATCCTGCTCCCTGACCTTCCGATCCTGGGTTCCCCAGCCTCTGCCTGCTCCTGCCCCTGACCTGCTGATCCTGGTTTTGCCAGCCTCTGTCGCTTCGTCTCGCCACCAGCTTGACCTACACAACCAATGATCTAGAACTCTGCTCTCTGACTTGCTGACTTTGGGTTCCTCGGCTACTGTGGCCACATGAGGCTTGTGCCAGAACTTGGGCACCTAACAACAACAATGAATACCCAAGAAATATATATTGTATTTGTTGTCTTCTCTCCAGATTTATGGATACCACCTTATTTCAGGCTTTCAGTTTTTTCATCTAAAGGATCTCCTAACCAAGCATACATTCTAATCTATGTTCCAGTTGCACATCAGTATACTTTAAAGGTATAACTATATTTTTCTTACTTAACTGTTTTGAGTTAACTCACCCACAGAGTGAGTTATTCTCTAAATTTATTCTTCTGCACTGCATGGTGAAAACCAAAGTTTAAGCCAAACTTAGGTAGTTTTCCAAATACGTCATTCTATTCTGGTTTGAGCACCTTTGAATACATGATTCATTTGTCTCAGAATAATCTTCATCTCTCTCTTATTTTTCAAACCTGTTAACCTCACAAGATCTACTTCAACTTGCTTTAAGCAGATTTGAGAACTTCCCCTTTTGAATCACAAACCATGTGTGCAATTTTATTCTATGCTTTTAAAAATGTATTTGTTTTCATATTGATTTCTGTTTTAAGACTGAACTCCTGAGGGAGGAATATGTTTTATTAGTTTTTTTCTGAGTTTGCTAAAGTACATTCAAGGCTAATCATAATGTCTGGAGTCTTGGGTAAAAAGCAAGCTTTGTATTGGTCAAATACATCCATGCACATAGGAGTGAATGAACATGAGATAATTTCAATAATCTGAAGCTTTAATTTTTGTTATTAATAATTTCAATAATATTCATAGTTTGGATTTTTATATAAATGTTTCAAACACTTTCACAGCGAATGTGTGATCTCTCTTTGTAGGGGAGACAGAGACAGACATGCTTACATTGGTAACCCTGTTCATTAGACACAAAAACTGAAGTGTAGAATGATGGAAAGTCCATTTCAGGTTTATGGAGTGTGTTGATGGTAGAACTGGATGAAAAATAAAAATCTCTTTCTCTATCATTAGAAGCACAAATGAGGACTGTTCTCCAGGATCCAGGGAAGAGGCCAGAACATCCTACTTTAATCAATTATAAAAGTTCTCCTTTTCCAATCTAAGAAAGGTATTAGTGAAATGAATGAGAGTAATTAAATCTAATTTAGTCATGCAAATGAGTTTAATTAAAAGAAATCTACCCTTTAATAACTTCAGGGGAAAATGTAGTTCCTTATGGAGTTTGAAATTTAGTTAAGCTCACAAGACACAATAGCTGAACTGATGAGACCACACTGTTATAATCTGCTTGTGTAAATATTGACACATGTAGCATTTCGTTTGTCTCACAGTGATAATACTTGCTCTAGGCTTCTGATGAAATCTGGCATTTATAATTATTAAAAGATGCTCGTTAAAAATGCTCTGATCCATCATGTTAGTTCTATGAATGGGATTCCTAATACACTGACCTTCGTTTAATGAGCTTAAACTAGTGTTTAAGAAAATGTAATTAAGGTCAACACTTATTGAGCCACCTACTCTAATGAAAGCACTGAGCAAAGTAAAAAGTAGACTGTCACTGGGCAGAGATAAAGAACAAGTTCTTGTCTTTGGGATGATTACAGTCTAGTGTTTTCAGTGATTACAGACAGAATTGTTCAGAAAAAAAATACAAAACTCAAATACCAGACGGCGAATAAACACAATCTCATGTGAGAACAGAAAATGGAACACTTATTTGGAGTGACTCAGGGGAAGTAGGGAATTTTCACCATCCAAACAAGGAGTATGAGCTGACCTTAGAGGGAGATTACATTGTCACAGCAGAAGATACGATCGTAGCTGAGAGAGGGCGACATCAAAGTCATCAGAGGCAGAAAGAGATCCGAAGAAAGTTCATTCTTTGTTCTCAATTTTTACAGACTGTAGGCTTAAATTAAAGGCTACGTGAGAAAACTGTTGGGAAACAAGGCTCCGTATCTCACCAGGGGTCAAAAAACGGGGAGGACTTTGAACAACCAGCTTAATATCAGGACGTTTATCTGTAGACAAAGCTGAGGTGGCAAAGGTTTTTGAATGAAAGAGCAGCATGGCTCTATTAGTCGTGAAGACTCTGATTAAGAGTGAAGAATAATTTATGGTGGAAAAAGACTGGAGACAAAGGGACTGCATAAGAGGTCACAAAATAATCCACACAGGAGATGAGGTGTAAGCCTTGGTTTAGGACAGTGGCAATGAAAACTCACAAGAAAAGGCAGATTTCAAGGCTTCAGCTGTTTGCACCCCACCGATTTAACTTGAGTGTGAGGGTGGACAGCAATGCTATCAGCTGGAAAAAAAAGCACAGAAAGCAGAGGAAGAAATACTCAAAGATGTTTGCCCAAAGCACTCCATTTCACATGCAGCCTGTTGTATATATTTTTTTCTTGTACTTCTAACACACTCTATCATTTACTTCCTAAATTCAGTTTGTCACTTTCTTCTTTATTAAATATAAGCTCCAGAAAAGCAGAGAATATTTCCTATATTTCATTGATATCTCAAATGTCTAGAACAGGGCCCACAGTACATGCTTGAAAAATATTTGTAGAATGAACAGATGTATTTACCACAATAAAAAAAGTGCTTTTTAAATAAATTAAAAAGGTGGTTTGTAAGACCTTAAGTTACCTACCTGTGCTTACTGATTTTCTTTCACTGCCTCTGTTACCCAGCATTCCATGTTCTAGCTTTGTTGAGCTCCCTTTTGCTCCTGGAAGGCTTGGTTTCACCTGTTTCCTATTATCTCCAGGCCTTCATACAAACTCTTCCCTAGAATCCACCCACCTTGCCCCTACTGCCATTTGCTTTGGCCTGACCAACTCTTCCCTATCTTTTAGAGTTCATATATGCCTTCCTTTTAGAATCCTTGTCTTGATTTCCCAAATCTGGTTTGCATGCCCTTTCTTTTTGCTTTCACAGCACCCTTACCTGTACCAACACCCTCACCCACACCTATACCCACACCCCCTTTCATAGCAATTTTCATACTAGATCATTAATTATCTGGTACTTGTCTACTTCCCCTATCAAACAGCACATTCATGAAGGAGAGTCAATATCAGTATTTCCTCAGCACACGAAACAGTCATATTTCTGAAGTCAGCACAGTAATAACTAAATTACCAGCAAAGAAATTGGAATAATTTCTTATCTTTCTGTCCTATCTGGATTTTAGCCTATCTGTAATTGAGCATCTTAAAATCTTCTGTTCAAAATATTTAAAGTATAATTTATTTAAGGTTTAAAATTATAAACTATCTTACAGGCTTCAATTTTGGAATTCAGAGAAAAGAATTAATTAGTCATGTGTTTATTTGTTCTAGAGAAGTTAGGTAGCATAGTTAACACTGATATAGTAGATCAGATACCTGCATATGAAAATTAGAGATATGTAATGAATCATGGATAACAGTTAAGGTTTGCACATACACTTGATTTTTTCCTTATGCAATGAAGTAGAAAATTAGAGTTAGATTCATTTAAGAAACTATGACTTAAGGTCACACTAAAAATATAATACCTTCTCTAAGTTGAGAACCTTGATCTTTTAATGCCATTACTTTACATCATAAGATAACATTTTTCCTTTTTCTTTTTTTAAGTCAATTTCTTTCTCTGACGAAAATATCCCAAGTACTTTTGTCATGATGCTAACTGTACTCAGTTTTCTGTGAATTATATGTTGAAAAAATTAATTACATATCGAAGAAGACCCTCATTTTATTTATCTACTTGTTCTTTTGTTTATTTGTATGGAGTTGTAGCTACCTGCTAAGCACAGACTGCAACATTTGTGTGTCTAATAGTTTCAGGTAATGAGAGCAAACCCACAGGTCTATAGATTTGGATGGTTACTATTTGGTGGATTATATAGACATGATGAGAATATTAATGCAAAACATTAGTATGGCTCTGTAACAGCTCCAAGGAGGCGTCTTTCAGAAGAAGGGGCCAACATGGTAGCTGATTAGGAAGATCCATTGTGGGATATTGTTGAGCTATTGTTTTATTATAAAATGCTTATTGGTGCTGACTTAACTGAGAGTATAGTGTATCATTAAGAGTGTAATTTCTGGAATCAGACATTTGATTTGAATTCTAGCTGTTCAATCTTTGCAAACCCTGGTGGCATAGTGGTTAAGCACTACACCTGCTAACCAAAAGGTAGGCAGTTCATATCCACCAGACGCTCCTTGGAAACTCTATGGGGCAGTTCTACTCTGTCCTATAGTGTCCCTGTGAGTCAGAACTAGCGAGTCAGAAGTGACTTGATGGCAGTGGGTTTTGTTCAATCTCTGACAAGACATTTATCATATCAAAGCTTCAGTTTCATTTGTAAAATTCAGATAGTGTGCTCATATCTAGCATACATGGTGGTTTTGATAACTTCTTATATCAGTTACCGCGTGATTAGTAAACCACAAGTCATCTTATGTTTTCTAAATGTAAGGAGTCTAATGTCAATGTAGGGGCTTTTGTGACTGTTGGCCTTTAGGCTCCCAGTACAGATCAGGGAGGGGACCTTGATGACTGTGTGGTTAAGTGCTCAGCTGCTAACCAAAAGGCCAGTGGTTGGAACTGCCTAACAGTGGGAAAGAAGCCAGGGATGTGGGGGCCTGGGGGCGGATGGGACAGGGCCCCCTGAGGCCAGTGGTGGAGTTATTGTGTCAGGCTGGAGGTTAAGAAGTACAATGGCTCTGTTACAAATGCCTTAATCTGAGCTATCAGGCTTTCTCCTAGCCCATGGCCATACTGTGTGTAGACAAGTGGACTGCAGCTGCTTTGTGTCAAGAAGAAAGAAGCCCTTTTCAGAATCTTCATTCTCCTTCAACCAAAACAAAAGGAAGCTGCTTCTTCATACTCTTGTGCCACAAATGGGACTTTGCAGTGGCTGTAAGTTCCCCTGAAGGCATTCAGAAACCCTGAAGGAGGAAGGTGGACTGTCAGGGATTGAAATATGTTCTCCCAAAAATGTGTATAGCAATTTGGCTAGGCCAGGATTCCTGGTACTGTGTGATGTTCCCATCTGAGTGTGTTGTGGCCACTGCCTCTGTGGTGTTCATAAGGAAGATTGGGTGGTGGTTTTGTTAGTGAGGTAGAACTCAATATTTAAGACTGTTTTGTGCCTAGAGGCAATTAGCGTATAAAAGAAGAGAAAGCAAGCAGAATTGGGACCTCATGCCACCAGGAAAGAAGCAGTGTGGGGAGCAGACCATGTGGGGTTCCTGCACCTCAGAAGCTCCTAGTCCTTCCTCCAGAGCCAACAGAGAAAGCATTCCCCTGGAGCTGATGCCCTGAGTTTGACTTGCAGCCTACTAGACTTTGAGAGAATAAATCCGTCTTTGTTAAAGCCATCTGCTTGTAGTATTTCTGTAATAGGAGCACTAAATGATTAAGACGTGGACCATCTCTACGTTGGCACACTCCAAGCAGTTTTCCTTCCTGTCTCTCCGCACATTGTTACTGAGGAGCTATTGCTCAGGGCCAGCCCACGGGGCCCAGAAGAGCTCAGAAGCCAGATTCATCTCACTGTTCCCTTTTCCTGTCCATGCTCTGTGCAGAGTAATGTGGCTCTGCTAGCTGACCCCTCTCTACTATGCCCTTATTCTCGGAGATGAGAGGCTGCTCCTTTTCTGGAGGCTCTGGCAGGGCTGGGCATCCTTCTCGGTCTGGTGTATGACGTGAAAAATAAATGTCCAATTCTTACTGTTAACGATCAATGTAGAATCACAATTGCAGTGATATATGTATTTTTATTAGTGCTTGGTTGGTTTTAAATAAAGTATATATTATTTAAAGAGAGACAGAGGGAGAAAGATGTAGCAGTCTGCTTCCATATAGATTACGGTCTTGGAAACTCTGTGGGTCAATTCTACTTTGCCCTGTAGGCTTGATGTGAGTCAGAACTGACTTGATGACTTAATGCCAGCAGATATATATTTACCACAATTTTTAAAAGTTCTCGAAGTTGTTGCCACTTTGAAGAATCTTTGGGAAATTTCCTTCAATGGCCCCTGTAGCAGCTAAGTGGGTGGCACCAGAAAAACCTTGTATCTGGCTCCAACTGCATCTGGCAAATACGAGTTGATCTATAATCTCCCTCTTCCTAATCTCCTGAGGTTTCCTTTTATTTTTTCTTTGCAAACTATGCAGAAATCTTAGAGAAAGAGAATTTGGGGAAACAAAGTTCCCAGCTTAATTTCTGCCATGCAGGGGAAACTAGATGGGAGTGATGGCGATGACATTAAACATACATTATACACATGAAGCTCTTAGGAAAATACATGTTGAATAGTAAGCATTTGGTAAATATTACATAATAATCTATTGTCTTTGGTTAGCTGGGAACTGAGTTTGGATAAGAAATCTTACTTTGTAATAGCACAGATACATGTGCTTCTCCAGTGTCATTTCTGTCATTCCTCTATCTCTTTTTTGCTCTTCGTGTTTCTCAGTAAAATACCATCTTGAAAACTTTCAATTTGTCATAAATAAACAAAGAGAAAGCACAATCAAAATGGCCAGGAAAAGTAAATTGCTACAAGGTTAGATAAGAACAGTTTACCTACTGACTCCAGGAAGGCTGTACAGGATGAGACAGGGCCAAGAAGAACATGACTGCCTGCCTCCCAAAGCCCACAGAATTATAGACATCTCTCTGATCTTCCAAATGAAAGATGTTCTCTGAGATTTCTACCATATTTAGCCAGAAATATATCACCTCTGCATCTAATTTCATAGGTCTATGTTGGAGGTAGGGAGATGAATAGGATGGAAAAGAAGAATATAGAGATTTTTCTCTTTTGTGGATTTACTTGTAATTTATGTGTAATATAAACCAAAAGCCCACACCCACTGCCTTTGACCTGATTCTGATTCATAGCAACCCTATAAGAGAGAGTAGAACTCATGCAGTTTCCAAAGAGTGCCTGGCAGATTGAAATGCCCACCTTTTGATTAGCAGCTGTGGCGCTTAACCTCTTCACTGCCAGTGTTTCCAAATTAGTGTTAAATAGTCAAATGATCATTGTAAAAACAGCATAAAGGTGGTGTCAGACCTCCTCTAACTTCATAAGGGAAAAGAAGACTCAAGATCAACAGCGAAGGCTGGTTGCTATGAAATGGAGCTCAGGCGTGCTTTCCTTCAGTGCTGTCTTTGCGGTTCTGACACCAGCCACCCCTCCCACAGCACTCTCTAATTCTCTGCTAGGTTCAATAATGCATTGCAATGGCCAGACAGAACTCACAGACAATACTCGCGACTAAGGGGTTTATCCAGGAAGTAACACAATTCAGGCTCCAGAACCCTCAGGATACAGGTCTTCCACCAGTATAGCCTCTTTTCAGGTGTGCGCGCAGGCAGACTTATCTCCGGCGCTAGGCCTCTGCCCTACTTGGGCAAGTATTAACCAAGCCCACCGCACGGTCTCACGCCGGTCTCTCTGGCCACAGTGGTGTCTCACTGTCTTCTGAGTTACATACAGCTCACTCTCTGTTCCTTTGTTTCAGGACCTTCACTGTGCAGGGATCCCAGTACCAAAGGACATGCTCTTTGCTGCTCGCTGTCTTCCTTGGTCTTGGTAGGATCCTGTCTTTCTCACCTCTAGCTTTGCTCGTTTCAAGCCCTGTAGCGTGGCAAAACTAACCACTCCCTTTGGTGGGCTACAATTATCTGCACACTCTCCCCCAATCACTTGGGTGAGAGTTACAAGACAGTGGTAAGAAAGGCCACACAAAAGGTCTCCATTGCACCACAATGGTATTATTTGTTTCTTTTCTTGAATAAATATATATATATATTTTTTATCTCTATCTTGATAAGTCTATTAACAAGATTTTACTTGTCTTTTAGCTCAGGAATGTTTAAACTGATAAGTCACTTCTGAGTCTCTAAGATAGTTAAGCTAGTATTATGTAGATCTTGGTTAATTTCATGTAATTATTTTCTTTTGTATTTTGAGAAATAATTCTACCAATTCTAAGTAAAGGACATTACCAACTAGTCCTTGCTGATTAAAAATCACTCACTTCATTTACAGGAGATTTCAGTTTATCTTGCTGCTTTCTTGTTTACATTCCTGTGGTGCCTGAGTGACACAGATTATTAGTAATCACCAATGTCCATTTCTCTCTTATTCCTGGACATGTGACTAACCTACATTTTCTTTGCCTTTACGGTCACATTAGGGCTATGAAATCCCATTCTGTGGATCCCTGGGTGACACAAATGGTTTGGCTCAACCACCTGAAGTTTGGTGGTTTGAACCCACCCAGCAACGTTGTAGAAGAAAAGTCTGGTCATGGGCCTCTACAAAGATTACGGCCAAGAAAACCCTATGGAGCTGTTATACTGTGTAACAGGTGGGGTCTCTATGAGTCACTCAACTCAACCAATGGCAACAAGTTTGTTTCTTAACCTGGTTCTAGACAAGAGTAGAAATGATAAATATTACTTTCAGACCTGGCCCATAAAAATCCCACACATGTGATCTGTTATTCTTCTTCAGCAGTTCTGGGGATCTGTTTCATATGGAGGCACTGAGATAGAAGGATTTGGAATCTCTAGATAACTGCTTGGAGAAAATTCTAGCAATGTCACTCCTTTTCTCACCTCACCAATCTTACTGGACTGTTGAGGGAGCAATGAAATTTTATTGATTTTTAACCTCTGAAATTTCAGGCTTTACGTGTTTCTGCAGTCTAGTATAACCTAATTAATAAAACCTGGCACAAGACTGAGCATAGAACAGGTAATAGTTGCCAAACTGAATCATAGAAAGACTTTTTTTTTTTAACTACAAAATATTCTACAGGTCTGCAAACCCTTTATATTCAGTTAGTCGGTTTTCATATACAGGAAGTAAGAAAATAAAGCTTAAATGTTGTGATTTGTCTAGCTGACCCCAGTCTGGATATGAATGTGTTTTTAGGCACCTTCCACATGGAAAGAAGTGTTCATGAGGTTTAGATGAACAGTCCTGTGATTCACAGCTTGTCTTTTGAGAAGAGTGGAAGAGATTGTGTCATTTATCACGGGTAATTCCAAAACGGCTCACACCATCAATCTCTCTGACAATCTCCTCAACAACGTGAAGTCCAATCTGTGGCTGGAAACTGTCCAGATGATAAGCATCAGGATGCTGTGGGCCAGGCCTGCTGCAACACCTGCTCTAAAGTCAGATGTTCCATCGGCGGTGACTTCCGGAAAGGAGCACAGCAGTACAGCAGTGCTACACGGCATGACTAAGAGGGGACTTGGTAGTGTCCTCAATGGGTTCATCTTTTTGCTTGAACCAAATAAGTATATAATTACAGGAACCATTGTTCTCTTCCTTCATAATACATGTAGAGAAGCCTTATCAACTTTTGGCAAAGTAAAATTCTCATAGTAGGTATGAAGGGTTGAGATTGAAAATAAATGCATTCTGACTGGCTGTCTCAACTGCACACAGGTCTAGAGAATCTGGAATATTTTCCTTTGCTGTCCACTACTGCAGAAAGAAATACAAAGGAGCTTTTGGTTTTAAATGATTCTTTCAGTATCCTTCTTTGCTCTATTTGCTTCTTTTGAATAACCTGCTCACGTGCCTTTGGCTTTAATGTGTGTTGTGAAAGTATCTTCCCTTTTCTTACAGTTTTGCCTTTCTCATCAGAGCGCTTGGTTAAGAAATCACCACTTGCCTCCCTCTAAGCCAATCACAGCACCTCAACCCCCTGATAACAGCGGTGGTCTAGAAGTGGTCGGGTAGCCCAAGCTGAGCTAACATCCTTCTCCAGATTCTTCCCCAGTAAGAAAAGTCTTTCTTTTGGTCCTCAGGCTATGGGAATTTAAGCTCAGGGCCTGTTAGTGGTCTTTGTTTCTGCCACCTTGAGAAATGGAGGCCAACAAAGACACATTTGAAAAAAGAGATGGAGGGAATCTGCCAATATCTGAGGCTCTGCTCTTGTTTTACTTGACGCTGCTTTCCCTCCTACCTTTCCTATCACGTGATTATACAAGCAGTAAATTTGATCATCTGAGCCAATCGTTTTCTAAGTTGAAGATGTATTTATTCTCCTGAAGGTAACATGTCATTTTATTTGTCCTATTGAGCTTTTTTTAATATCAGTCTTGTATAACTTAAACATAATAAAATGCATACACTTAAAGATTAAAATGCATACACTTCAAAAGATTTGACCAATTTACTATCTATGTAACTAAGGCAAAGTGGTTAAAGCTCAGGCTGCTAACCAAAAGGTTAGCTGTTCAAATCTACCTGTTACTTGCTCTATGGAAATCCAATGGAGCAGTTCTATTCTGTCCCATAGGGTCACTGTCTTAGGTGTCTAGCGCTGCTATAACAGAAATACCACAAGCGGATAGCTTTAACAAAGAGAGATTTATTCTCTCAAACTCTAGTAGACTGCAAGTCCAAACTCAGAGCATCAGCTCCAGGGGAAGCATTTCTCTATTGGCTCTGGAGGAAGGCCTTTGTCATCAATCTTCCTTTGGTCTGGGAACACTTCAGTGCAGGAACCTCAGGTCCAAAGGTTGTGCTCTGCTCCCAGCCCTGCTTTCATGGTGTCTGACCATATTTCTCTGCTTGCTTCTCTCTTTTATATCTCAGAAAAGATATGGCTTATGATACTATTTAATCTTGTATATCTCATCAATATAGCTGCCACTAATCCATCATACTACATACTATGTATTTACAACACATAGGAAAATCACATAAGACAACAGCGTGGCAGGCAATCACACATACTAGGAATCATGACTGGAACAAGTAGACAGACATTTTGGGAGGCACAACAACTCAATCCATGACAGTCACGATGATTTTGAATTGACTTGATGGTATGCAATAACAACAACCACAGCAGCAGAATCAAAATGTAGAAAATATCTAATTCCTTCAATATTTCCCAAAGCCCTTTTCCATTCAGTCTGCCCTACAACCCTCCCAACTGGACAACCGCTATCGCTATAGTTTAAATTTACCTTTCCTAGAGTTTCACATAAATATTATTGTTATTAACCGTTGTTGTGTGATTCTGACTCATGGTGACCCCCTATGTACAAGGCAGAACTGTTCCACAAGATGTATATCCTCTGAGTGGGGTCAAACTGCCAACCTTTCAGCTAGCAGTCAAGTTTTTTTTTTTTTTATTTTTATTTAACATAACTGAGTGAAAATGTACATTCACATGTAAATTTACATGCCCCCCTATATGCAGCTTCCACTGCTCTCCCTGTCTGGTGACTGCACACTATTCCTCTCTGCTCCATACATGTCTCATCCTCCCAGTCTCCTTTCCCCTCCTCTCCATCCACTCCCCTTCCTCCAGCCAGAGGTCAGCAAGATGATATGCTATAGATGTATAGAACCATAAATTGCTTCCAATATATGGTTACTCTGCATTGCCAAATCCAATCCATTCCTGTCCAAAGAGTGGACCTTTGTTATAATTTATGGGAAAGGGCAGCATCAGGGCCGGGGGCCATGCTCTCAGAGGAACCCCAAAACCGCTGGACCATCAGTTGAGGTCTTTTAGTGGAGATCTCATGATGCACCTCTTTTTATTCTTGTGTTGCCAGTGAGGCTCCTCTCTGTGAGCTCCGTCATGGCTATCACTGGTGGTGGCCGGGCACCATCCGGTTCTTCCTGTCCCAAGTCGATGTAGGCACCCACTCTTGTGGGTCTCTCTGTCTTCTCGGTTGTCTTTACCGCATGCCATTTTGGCCCTCGGTGAGCATCCGTTCCTGCTGAGTTGGGACCATTTGCTGTGTCCTTGGATGGCAGCTTGGCACCTTTTAAGACCCCAGACGCCACTCACCAATGTGGGGTACAGAGAGCTCTCTTGGCAAAATGCTAGTTGTGCCAACTGGCCTGGAATTCGCCTAAGAGCATGGTCCCCCGCCCCCCGCCCCAGCTACTCTATCCTTGCAGTATTGAGTTAAGATGGAAGGAGTACACAAGTTATGCTGAAGTCCACTTAATGTTGTTCTTGTTCCTAATGTGTGCTGTCACCGCTTTCTCCCAACTAGATTTCTAGTAACTATCTAACCCTCCCCCCTCGCCCTCCCTCCCTCCCGCCCTCCCTTGCAGCTGTCAAAGAGTCTTTTCTTCTATACACAAGTCTGTTTTTGAGATCTTATCGTAGAGGTCTCATACAGTATTTGTCCTTTTGTCGCTGACTACTCTCACTCAACATAATGTCTTCCAGTTGAAACCAGGTTAGGAGATGTTTCCTGGAATCATCGTTATTCTTTATCATTGCGTAGTGCTCCATTGAGTATATGTACCACAGTTTACCTATCCATTCTTCTATTGTTGGGCATCTGGGTTGATTCCACCTTTTTGCTATTGTGGACTGTGCCTAGCAGTCAAGTTTTTAACTATTTATGCCACAAAGGGACTTCTTCATAAAAACGGAAGCTTGTATTATGTGCTCTTGTGTTTGATTTCTTCAACTCAGAATAGTGTTTTTGAAATTCATCTGTGTTTTGCATATATCAGTAGTTTATTTCTTTTTATTATTAAATAACATCCCTTCTACCCTGGCCCCTAGGGTTGCCATGAGTCGGAGCCGACTCAACGGCACTTGGCTTGGCTGGCTGTATGATGTAACACAATTTGTTTATCCATTCAGTTGTTGATAAATACTTCAATTGGTTACAGGTTTTGCCTGTTCTGAATGAAGTGACTGTCAACTCTAGTGTTTAAATTGTTGTGGAAAATCATGTTAAAATTTCTCATTGGTAAAGACTTACAGCTTCAGCTTCTTGGTCATATATACATATCTAACTTTATATGAAACTGTTTAAGTGATTTTCAAAATGGCTGTGCCATTTTACATTCCACCAACAATGTGAAAGTTTGGGTTTTCCTCTTCTCATTAACACTTGGTATTGCCAGTCTTTTTAATTTTAGCTACTATAAAATGTGTGGTGCTATCTCATTTTGGTTTTCACTTTCCTTTCCTGATAACTAATGATGCTGAGCATCTTTTTACGTGCTTATTGAATAGCTGTTGATCTTCTTCATTTCTCATGACAATACTCATGATAAATGTAGAAGAAATGAAGTCAATGATTTTATGTCAACAATCAATGTCCATGAGAGCAACAATCAAGACGCAAACAACATTAGGAAAATCTGTTGCAAAAGACCTCTTTTAAATTCCAAAAAGCAAACATGTCACTTTGATGATTTAGATGCTCCTGACCCAAACTATGGTCTTTTTAATTACTTCATATACATGAAAAAGTTGGATGATAAAATAGGAAGACAGAAGAATTGGTGCAGTTGAACTGAGGTGTTGATTAAGAATGTTGAGTGTACTGTGGACTGCTGGAAGAAGAAACACATCAGTCTTTGAAGAAATACAACCAGAATGTTCCTTAAAAGAGCAAGTGGTGAGACTTTGACTTACTTATTTTGGACATATCACAAATCAAAGAAATTGGACATGATGATTGGTAAAGAAAGCCAGCAAAAACAAGGGAAATCCTTAATAAGATGGACTGATATAACAGACAAAACGATGGACTCAAATATACCAGTGGTTATGAAGATCATGCAGAACCAAGCAATGTTTTGTTCTGTTGTATGTAGAATAACCATGAGTCTGAGTCAATTCAATGGCAACTACAACACCAGCATGGAATACATGTACATTTTTGTGATGCGTTTGTTCAAACATTTTGTTCATTTTTCTACTTTATTTTTTCTTATTATTGAGAGTTATTAATATAACTGAATATAATGCCTTTGGCAGAATTATAATTTGAGAATTGTTTGTCCCATTCCATGTCTCCTATTTTTCTGGTGGTGTCTTTCAAAGAACAGAAAGTTCTGATTTTGTTGTGACCATTGAGTTTTAATTTTTAAAATCATTGACTAGCTTGATAAAATAATTATTGGCATGCTCAATTAAGAGTTAATGTCTTAACTTCAAAAAATTTAACAATATAGGTTAGAATATAGTTATAATATTTGATTGAGTGAAAAAAGCTATTGAAAATTGTTTTAGCTTGAGACATTGCAGATAAAGGAGGGGTAAGAGGAACTGGGCTAAACTTGTAAAATGCAGGTTCTATATATATATATACACATACAGATACATGTATATATATATACTAGTTCCCTAATGATTTATGTATTTTCTGTTTTCATGCTTTCATGAACAATGCTATATTTCTAAGTGGTTTATTCTTAAAAAGCAACCAAGTCCCTATTAGGTAGAAGCATTCAGTCTCTTAGCGATGCGTTATACTGTTTTATAATAGAAGACATAGAACGGGACAAAGCACAATTTATAATTCTGCTAAAGGGGTTATATTCAGGATACATTAAAACTCTTAAAACTCAATAATAAGAAAAAATAAAGTAGAAAAATGGACAAAATAATTGAACAAACACATCATGAAAATGTACACATATATAGTATATGATTTATATATAATGTATATATGTATAATGATTTATATATATGGTCTATATATAGTATGTATACTGAGATAAAGATATCCAAGATATATTTAAGTGGAAAAGCAATGTATAGAAGAATATTATAATATTATCCTTTTGAGAAATTTTTAATGCAAAAAATGCATATGAACTTGTACATATATAGACATCTTTTGGAAGAATATGCTAGTAATGATAAAATGTCTTTTATGAAAGCAGTAGGAAGCATTGAAATCTTTTATTAATTTCAAACCATTACCTAGTATTTTCATTTGCTAGCCATATCTTATCTTCATTAGGCCAACGGAGAATATGTGCATAGGTGGACTGTGAACAGTCTTTGCTTTTAACATTATGCTTAAGTTACATGCCATCGAGTCTGTTCCAAGTCATAAGGACTCTGCACAATAGAATGAAACACTGTTTGGTCTTGCACCGTCCTCACAATTATTACTGTGTTTGAGTCTATTGTTGCAGACCCTCCTTGAGGGTCTTCTTCTTTTGCACTGACCCTCTACTTTGTCAAGCATGATGCCCTTTTTCAGGAAGTAGTTCCTTCTGGTAACATGTCCAAAGTACATGGATGAAGCCTTGCCATTCACACTTCCAAGAAGCATTCTAGCTATATTTCTTCCAAGACAGATTTATTCCTCTTGTGGCAGTCGTTAGTATATGCAATACTCCATCAACACAGTAATTCAGAGGCATCAATTCTTTTTCTATCTTCCTTCTTCATTGTTCAGCTTTCACATGCATATAAGGTGACTAAGAATGGCATGGCTTGGGTCAGGCCCACCTGAGTCCTTAAAGTGAAATCTTTGCTTTTTAACACTTTAAACAGGTCTTTTGTAGCAGATTTGCCTAATGATGTGCATATCGTGTTCTGTTGTATCATTGTTCTTTGGAGTGGGCATAAATATGGATCTCTTCCATTTGATTGGCCAGGTAGCTGTCTTCCAAACTTCTTGACACAGATAAGGGAGCACCTCCAGTGCTGCATCAAGTAGTTGAAAGTTGTCAGCTGGTGTTCTGTCAATTCCTGAAGCTTTGTTTTTCACCACCATCTCCAGTGTACCTTGGATTTCTTCCTTCACTACTGTCAGTTCTCACTCTTATGCTTCCTCCTGAACTGGCTGAATGTCAGCCAGGTCTTTTTGGTACAGTGACTCTGTATATTCTTTCCATGGAAGGTTACTATGTTAAAATAACATCATTGTTATTTTTTATGATCTTCTTATTAAAGGAGACTTTTATGTATGTGAAATGCACAAATCATAAATGCATACCTTGATCAGTTATCATAAAGCAAACACCCATTTTAATAATTATCCAGATCATAGAACACTGTCATTATCCCAGAACTCCACTGCTTGTCCCAGTCAATCAAAACCTCAAAATTCTTTCAAAATTAAACATTGTTCTGACTTTTATCACCAAGGATTATACTGTTTATAGAATTACTTCATCAGATAAAGAAGTTCTTTTCTTTTTCTAGTTTACTTAAAGTTTTCTGTGCTGACCTTGGGCTGGAGGAAGGAGAGTGGGTGGAGAGGAGGGGAAAGGAGACTATTGGGAGGATGAGACATGTATGGAGCAGAGAGGAAGAGTGTGCTGTCACCGGGCAGAGAGAGCAGTGGAAGCTGCATATAGGTGGGCATCCAAATTTATATGGGAATGTACATTTTCACTCAGTCATATTAAATAATAATAATAATAAATAAAAACAATGAAAAAAGTTTTTATCGTGAATGTATTATTTGATATGAGCATGAATTGTTTGTTAGTCTGTTAATACAGGAAACCCTGGTGGCATGGTGGGTTAAGTGCTGCTAACCAAAAGGTCAGCAGTTCAAATTCACCAGGAGCTCCTTGGATACTCTATGGAGCAGTTCTACTCTCACCTATAGGGTCGCTGTGAGTTGGATCTGACTAGACAGCAGTGGGGTAATACAGTGGGTTACATTAATTAATTTTGGGTATTAGCATATTGGGGTAAACCTCATTCAGGCATAATACATTGTTATTACTTGTGATGGTGGTTCTGATTTAGCAATATTTTGTTGAGGTTTTTTTATAAGATCTTGTTCTGCAGTTTTCTGTACTTTTACTATCATTGTCTGGTTTTTGTATAGGATAAATTTGACCTCAGAAAACAAGTTAAAATTGGTTGCCTTTGTCTGTTTTCTGGAAGACAGCATATAGACTTGTTTTGATTTCTTTTGTATTTCTTTTCTAAATATTAGTACAATTCACTTGTAAAGATATCTGAGCCTGTAGATGAATTTTGGGAAAGTTATTAATTGCTATTTTAATTTATTAATAGAAATGAAACTATTTAGATGGTCTGTGTCACAGTGGATGAGTTTTGGTAGTATGTGGCTTTTGAAAAACTGGTCCATTGAATCAACATTGTCAAATTAATATGTACAGAGTTGTTCATAACATCATTGTGTTGTTATCTTTTCTTTTTTTGTCTTCCAAGATTGTGTTATTTCTATTGTAGCTGAGATTTTTTTAACAAAGTAAATTGTTAATCACACAAGGTATATAATGTGCAAGAATGTTTAAACTTGGGTTTCTTTTATTCCTTAAAAAAAAAAAAAAAATGTCTTTCTGTTTCTCTAAAACCTGTTTCCACCAGGTTTCTTTCCCCTACCATGATACCTGAACTGGTCAGGATCACCAGCAATCTCCCTGTGGCTAAATCTATGGCTGGTTCTCCATCCTCTTCTTAGTTAACTTGGCTTCTGGTACCACTCCCTCCTCGTGATTCTCCTACTTCACTGGCTATCCTTGTCATCTCCTTTAATGATTCTTCTTCATGACTTCTTAGCACTGGAATGCCTATGGCTTTGATTCTTGGCCTCTTCTGGTTTTCTTTCTGGGCTCATTCCTTGAGTGATTTTATCCACTCATTTATACCACTGCCCACTGAATTTCTCTCCTGACATGTCGTTGTATTTATTCACCTTAGAATTATTATTCTTTATAGTGTTTCCAGTCTCAATGATGAAAAGTTATCCAGACGTTTAGGTCAAAACTTTTGAAGTCATGCTTATCATTGGGTGTTGAGTGTTGAAATTTGGCTCCGACTCACAGCAATCCTACGTATAATAGATCAAAGTTTTATCTGGTCCTGTGCTATTTAGATAATCATTGCTGTGGTTTAGTCCTTTGCTTTAGCTATTTTGTCAGCCCATCTTATTGAAGATTTGCCTTGTTTTCACTGACCTCTGCTTCAGTAATCATGATGTGTTTTCAGCTGGTTTGTTATCTTTTTAACATCTGAGGTGTCTGTGGTGACATAACCTCCTTTTTCCTGTTACTGGTAATTTATGTCTTCTTTTTTAAAACCTTGATGCTTTTGTTAAGTGTGATTGTGTCAGTTTTGACTCATAAACCCAATACACTGTCATCTAGTTGATTCTTACTCATTGAAACCCTATAGGACAGAATAGAACTCCATAGAATTTCCAAGGAGTGCCTAGTGGGTTTGAATTGCCAATCTTTTGGTTAGCAGATGTAATGCTTAACCACCGTACCAACAGTATTTCCTTCTGACTCACAGATGTCCAATGCATAAACCGAATGAAGCCCTGCCGGGTCCTGCACCATCCTCACATTCATTCTTATCCTTGGGCCTATGTATCAGTTCCTTATTAGCCCAATTATGTTCTCTGAAATGCTCATTCTTTACAGTGTTATCCATAACTTGTTATGACCCACATAGCTGAATGCTTTCCCACACTTAATAAAACACAGGTAAATATTTTTCCAGTATTCTTTGCTTTCAGCCAAGATCTGTGGAATATCTAGTTTGTTTGAAGTTTTTATTATGAACGACTGTTGATATCCTTCGTTCCAATTTGTCTTCTGAGTTCAGCTTCCGAACTCAGCATCGGGATTGGATGACGACTCCAATCCTGCAGTGTAACAACCTGCAGTGTGCGTACCCATGCCGTCAGCGCAGCCTGACCTCTTGTCTTCAGCACCATCGGTTCTTGAGCACATGCTACCTGCTGAAAGGACTGAACATTGACCAAGTCTTTTTGGTGCAGTGACTCTGTATTCCTTTCATCTCTTTTTGATGCTTCCTGTGTCATTTCATATTTTTCCCCATAGAATTCTTCAAAATTGCAATCGGGAGGCTTGAATTTTTTCCTCAGTTCTTTCAGCTTGAGGGATGCCGAGTTGTTCTCCCCTTTGGGCTTTCTAATTCCAGGTCTTTGCACATTTCATTACGTTTTACTTTACTTTGTCTTCTTAAGCCACCCTTTGAAATCTTCAGTTCATCATTTCTTCCTTTCACTTTAGCTACTGCACTTTTAAGAGCAAGTTTCAGTCTCTTTTGAGATCTATGTCCATCTTTCCTTTCCTGTCTTTTTTTAACGACTCTTGCTTTCGTCATGTATGAAATCCTTGATGTCATTCTAGCACTCATCTGGTTTTCTTTCATCAGTTTCAAAAATCTGTTGTGGATACTGTCTCTACATTCAGGTGGAATAAACTCTAAGTTGTGCTTTGGATCTCAGGGACTTGTTCTGATTTTCTTCAGCTTCAACTCGAACTTGCTTTTGAGCCCTTGATGGTCTGTTTCACAGTCAACCCCTGGTCATATCATAGCTGATGATGCTGTGCTTTTCCATCATCTCTTCCACAGATGTAGTCGATTTGGTTCTTGTATATTCCACCCAGCAATGTTGTTTAAAAAAGATATTTGCAGTGAATAAACTGTTGTTCTTGCAAAATTGTATCATGCAATCTCTGGCATCTTTTCTATCACCAAGTTCATATTTTCCAATTACCAATCCTTTTTCTTCATTTCCAATTTATACTTTCCAGTCACTGTTAAGTATTAATACATCTTGATTACATGTTTGATCAATTCCAGACTGTATAAGTTGGTAAAAATATTGAATCTCCTCATGTTTGGCATGCTTGGAAAATAAATTTGAATAGTAGCATATTAGCTGGTCATGCATGGAGGCATGTGGATATTATCCCATCACTAACAGATCTTGAATTGTTCTTTTTGATGATGAATGCAGTGATGTTTCTCTTCAATTTGCCATTCCTGGTTTAGTAGACCACATGATTGTCTGATTCAAAATGGCCAATATCAGTCCATTTCAGCTAATTTTTATGTGTACAATTTCATTTTTGATTTCCAATATTCCTAGATTCATACTTGTACACTTCTTGCTCTGATCATTAATGGTTGTCTGTAGAGATTTCTCCTGTTTTGAGTTGTGCCACATCAGCAAACAAAGGTCTCAAAAGCTTGACTCTATCCATGTCATTAGATGCAGGCTCTCCTGGGAGGAGGCAGCTCTTCCTCAGTCATGTCCGGAGAGCCTTCCAACCTGAGGTCCTTATCTTCTAGTGCTGTATCAGACACTGTTCTGCTGCTATTCATAAGGTTTGCGCTGATGACTTTTTGCAAACATACTGCCAGGTTCTTGTTTCTAATCTGTCACAGTCTGGAAGCTCAGCTGAAATCTGTCCACTATGGGTGATCCTGCTTATACTTGAAATACTTACTGACACAGCTTCCAGCATCACAGCAACACACAAGCCACCACAGTACAACAAACTGACAAATGTATGGAGTTTTCAATTTTTACTAGAATTTTATCTATTTTGTGGCTCTTTTAAAATAACTTTTCATTTCATTAATTTTCTCTATTATTGTCATTATTTTTTTTTTTCAACTTCTGTTCCCATCATTATTTCTTCTTGCTTTGGGTTTGTTTTGTTCTTCACTGTTTAGTTATTTTATTTAGAAGCATATGTTATTCGTCTAAGGAGTTTCTTCTTTTCCATTATAAGCATTACTGCTACAAATTTCTTTCTCAACCCTGTTTTAGTGGCATCCACCAAATTTCAATATGCTTTATTTTAATTTTAGATTTCATTTTAATTTCCCTTGAGAGTTTCTTCTTTACCTGTGATTATGTAGAAGCACTGTGTAGAGTATTTTTTATGTGTCTGGAGCTTTTCTTGTCTCTCGTACAGATTTCTGGTTTAATTACATTATGTTCAGAGAATATACTTTGTATGAATTAAATTTGTTGAAGTGTGTTTATGATCCCGGATATGGTTTATCTCGGTGAGTCTTCCATGAGTGCTTAGAAAGAATGAGAATTCTGTTGGTACTGGGTGATTAGTTCATAATGTCAACAAGTAGTGTGTCCACGACATCAAATTTTGGGCTTTTAATTTTACCGTAGCTCCATAATTATAATTAAAGTTAGTTTCTTGTAAGTAGTATTTCATTTGGTTATTTTAAAAAATTGTTTTATTGTGGTAAAAAAAAGGATTAAAAGTCTGTCACGTGTGAGAGCACTGTGCTTGCATAATATTTGGTGACTGTTTATTTATTCATTTACTCACTTATTGTCTCTCTCCCCTAATACTGGTGAACACCATGAAGGCTAAATCTTTATCTATCTTTATCCCTCAGCATTACAGACCCGGTGTCCATCACAATCCTGTGCACATAGAAAGAGCTCATTACACATGACTTGAATACGTGGATAAGTAAATGAGTATATGTTCACTTATAAGAATGTATATGAGTTATAAGAAAATCAGAAACACTGATGCTATAGTGGTTAAGTGCTACAGCTGGTACCCAAAAGGGTGGCAGTTTGAATCCACCAGGTATTCCTTGGAAAATCAATGGAGCAATTCTACTCTCTCCTATAGGGTCACTATGAGATGTAATTGACTCAACAGCAGTGAGCTTTTGGGGGTAAAAAAAAATCTGTAAGATATGTGGTTATAAAAATATTGCAATGTGATACTATTTTACTAAAAGATAACAATGCATATGAACAGAAAATAATACAGACACTTTTACTAAAATTTTAAGAGTGGTTATCTTTGGTAGGGCAGTGATTACATGTGATTTTAATAGCTCTTCGTCTGTGTTTTTGTTTTCCAGATTATCTGCATCATGCTCCTACTGGAATTTGAAAAATTATATAAATGAAAAGTGGTAGCAGCCAGCGATTGTCCTATTCACAGCACAATACACCTCCCAGGATTAAAGACTGAATATTAGACATTGCCATGGGGAAGCACTAATTTCCTATTCCTGACCTTCCTTTCTGTGAATACCTTAGTACGACTATAAAGCTCAAGCTTGTCTCTTGAATCTTATTCCTCCCAGGGCCTGGGGCTGCAAAACCATGTTTCTTCTATTTAAGGGACCTAGCTGACTAGAGGAAGCATGCCTGTTTGTCTGTTTCTTCTGATGCATTTATAACTAGACTCTGAAGAACAGATGCAAACACAGCCTGTGACTAGGGGTCATTCTGCATGACTGTGGGCTTCAGAATTATGAAGACTCTGGTTGTCTTAAACCTAAACCATATCCTTCAATCTAGCTTGTATAAGAACTAAAGGTGATATGTTGATATGCATCTGCCTGCACTCACCTTTTTCTCTGTATTGGCTCAGAAGTCAGATGGAGGACAACAGGCCCCTCCAATATTCAATGCTGTGATATCCTCTCTCTGTCTCTGTCTCTTTCTCTTTATAGTGGCAAATACACATCACAAAACATTTTCCATCTCAACAGTCTTCACATGTACACTTCAGTTACTTTGATTATCCTGTTCTTCAAACATCACCATTATTCATTTCCAGAATTTTCCATGGCCTTAACAGAAGCTTGGTCTCCTGTGGTCATTGAGTTCTCCCCTCCCCCGCCCTCTTGCATGCCTCTGGCGACCACTAATAAACAACACCGCTTACGTACTGCGTCAGCTTGGCTCGTCTGTGATTCTCAGTGGTTTGGCACGTGCTCTTTCATAATGTAATGACCTTCCATTTTGTGACCTGATGTTAGCAGCCAATCAGTGGAAAGGGGAGTTTCTTTGGGGGTTTGGCTTGCGTCCAGGATACAAATGAATGTTCTCACAAACTCACTCTCCCCTTCTCATGCTCAACGCTCTACTCTTCTAGTCTTCTGATGTCTGGTTCATGGGACTTGAGCCTGCAGAAGTCTTCTCCTGCCAGCCGACCTGCAGACTCAGGGTTCATCCGTCCTGCAGCCATGTGAAACAGCAGAAATTTTCAGCCTGCTTCCTGACCTGCAGTGTTGAGGCTTTCCAGTCCCTACAATTATGTGAGCCGTTTCTTGAAATAAATTTCTCTCTATTTATTTACATAGTTCCCTGGCTTTGCTCCTCTAGAGAACACAGACTAAAACACAGTGGACATGCTTTTGATACTTTTTACTACTGCCTTTCCCGTTAAGTGCCTCCCCTCTTCTTTGCAAACACTGTCTGACACTGCAGCACTCCATACTCTCCCAGAGTGATGTGTAGTCTCCAGTTTGGAGAAATATTTATAACTGATTTCTCTAACTTACTAAAATAAGCTTCAATTTTCTATCCTAAAATGTTATAAACAATTTACTTTGGAGGGGAAAAAAAAATGTGTCTGCACATTGCTTCACTAAGGTGGAGGCAGAGAAGAAGAAAGATCTTAACTACAATCTTTTACATTCATGCGTTTAAATACTGAGTCACCCGACACAGTCATCTACTCATAATGGGAAGGCATAATTGTGCAAAGTTATATTTGGGTGTATTTATATTAAAATAGATTCAGCCATATGAATAACATGTTGATGCTTGTGCATTCTTTCATGCATTCTTGATTCCTTAGTAATTAAGGCATTTTGTAACATAAATGAATTTCCCTAACTGCAGTTCTCTGTTGAAGATATAGACATGAAATTAAGAATCTGGCATGAGCTATGTTTTCTTTTAACACGTAAAATAGAAGTTTGCTTATTGGGTATTGCATAGTTTATCACTAGGGATTAGAATATTTAAAAAAATATATTTGCCTGTAAGATTTAATTATGAAATCTTTAAACAATGAGGACAACTTTGCAGGAAAACTAGAAAGGAGAAACAAGATTCAGTGAGGTTTAATCAGTTGCCCAAAGTCTCCTTACTAGAAAATTACAGGCTTGAGCTTATAATCCAGGTCGTCCGTAACAAGTCCAGTGCCCTTTCCATGGTATCTAGAACACAAAACAGATACAGAGTGTTGCAACAGATTTAGGTAAAACATAGTGCCTTCGAAAAGTTGAATTAGGTGGTAAAAAAATTAAATAAACACAGCGTGGTGAAGGTGGTTAATACCAAGATGAATCAAAGGGAAAAATTCATTCCAGGTAGCAAAATGATTCTAAATTTGGAAGTATTTCTACTCATAGATTTTTTGGAAGGGATCAGTACCTCTCTGGAATGCTTTTTCAGTTCCTCTAAAACTGGAGGAACTGCTGTCATTTCTCTTTTTTTTTTTCTCTTCCTTCATCAGTGAGGAGTTCCCCATCTCCCAGCCTAGGAGAGGTCCCTACGGTGGTGCCCATGACCCTGGGGACACTTGACTAGGGTCAAAGAGGAGACTGAGGTTCTTCATTCTCCTCCTCACAGGATGCTTCATTTTTCCGTCCAAGATCAAAGGAAGAGGAACTTGGTTTAGCTCGTAGAACTAATATCTTAATAACATTACCACTATTTCCCCTCTTTCATTCAGAATTTTGACTTCTCCTCCATGCCTAGAAACAGTAGGGATTTGCACTCACAGATAATGAAACTGACATTTTTCACCTTGTTTCTTTGTGTATTTATTTATAAAATACATAGATGACAGTATCTCATTACCTACCACATAAGAGAGGTATAGAATACATCTAAAAATTCTTTTATTTTGAAACTTGCCTTGTTATTGAACAGACTACTGTTGTCATTTATTTTATGTATGTACACTATATCTTTTAGTTTTATGTATATATAAAGTACATTTTATTATATGTAATCTTGTAGACAATAGCTTTAATTAAATAGTATGTTTAAGCTTTAATAATATATTCTTCTTTCCTTGGCTTGCAAAGTTATGCAATGTTACTTTTCATGCTTTCAATTTTGCAAATAACACTGTTCATCTTACAAAATTAGTTAAAGTCTTTCCAGATGTGGATTTGATTAATAGACGCTTACTAACTGGGGCTAATTACTGATAATGATAGTATCACAAGGCAACTTTCTCACCAAAGTCACCTTGGTCTTCCCTGGTTGCCAGAATGGAAAGAACCATCACACCCACCCCTTCTCCTACAGTCAAACTAAAGCAGAATTTATCTAAACTTTGCTTAGAGGTATAATGCTGCTGTGCTACAACCCTTTCAGTGTGAGACAAATTGTCATATAGAGATGTGTGAAGCCTCCAGCCCTGTAGACCCTGGCTTCGCAATGTGATTAGATGAGTTGTTACTAGGTGTTAGTATTACCAGGTGTGATTGAGTTGGTTCTGGCTCATACAACCAACAGAACGAAACACTGCCCAGTCCTGCCCCATCCTCACAATTATTGTGCTTGAGCCCCCTGTTGCAGCCGCTATGTCAATCTGTTTTGTTGAGGGTCTTCTTTTTTTTCACTGACCTTCTACCAAACATGATATCTTCCTCAGGAATTGATCTCTCCTGATACCTTGTCCCAAGTATGTGAGACAAAGTCTCCCCATCTTTGCTTATAACGAGTGTTCTGGCTATGTGTCATCCAAGACATTTGTTCATTCCTCCAACAGTTTGTGTTATATTCAATACTCTTCACCAACACCGTATTTCAAAGGCATTAATTCTTCAACCTGCCACATTCATTGTACACATTTGTATGCAGATTAGATGAATGAAAATCTCATGGGAGAACTAGCGTCTGACTATGCAGAGTGAAGAGCAGTATGTACATCTCTTTGTCCTCTGGACATTAAATTATTTCTGTCACCTAGAAATAAAGGAACAGAGCTAGGATAGTACAAATCAAAATCTAAATGTTTTTTTCTATTTCAGATTCCCCCTGTGGAATTACTGACTTTTGTCCATGACTTCTATCTTCCAAACTTCATGTAGTAAACCATGTACTGCTACTCCATAAAGTGACACTAGCAGTGAAATTCCCTAAAGATGTGAAAGCTGACAATCAGCAGTTGACTGAATAACCTCTTGGATTAATCTTCTAGTAGAGTAGAAAGCATAGCAATGTGGACTGAGACAAACAGATTTTTTTAAAAAGTAAGTTAATATCCCATTTTCTATTCTGTACACCTTGTTTTTGTTCATAGATTGCTGCTCTAATGCATCAGAACTTCATGTGTGTATGTAAAGGTCCATTGGTTAAATTGTATTTTGAGCAAGTGAGCAAATGAAGGAAAGCATTCAAAATTATCATCAACAAATCCTTATTTTTCTGCTTGGGCCATTCCAGTCACTGGAGAGATATTTTTTATTATGAGACTGTGAGAATGAAGGTTCAGGGTTCCTTGGATACACTGCAGTAGGAAGAGAAGAGTTGTCTTCAGATAAGTTAGAGAGATAAAACAGCAAGAGGTCCGAGAAGAGCGGGGGCTTGCAACAAATAAAGTTGATTTAAAAAAAAAAAAAAAAGAAACCCATATTCTTGACCATCTTAGGATGATATCTTTTCTTTTGTAAGGCTAATTGTGATTATCAACAGATAAAAGATGGTCATGCCTACAAATCAAATACAATGATTTAATTTTGATGCATTCTATGCTATTGGTTGCTATTCATACAGTACATAAAATGCATTCAGTTTATTTTGTTAAAATGATCTTCTGTTGTAGAATTGTAGGTAAGATGAGTGTCTTAGTTTGGATTCTCTAGAGAAGTACGCTAATAAAGAATGCATGTCCATATACACAAGATCTGACAGGTCTGCAAACTTAATTGCTCTGAGTGCTACATAACTGATTGTGGAATATTGCTATGGTCACCTTCAAAGTATTCTGATTGGGAAGTTATGCACCAATACCAGCACCTCATCTGCCCTTAGAAGCAATTTTGGAACTCTTTCTGGTATGGCCATTGCATACAGTGGCAAGGTGGCAAGTATGTAAACTTAATTGTATAGTTGATGGGGAGAGAGTTTTCAGCCAGTAGACAAATAACTGTACTGGAACAACTTCTCTACTCACCTGATTTGATCTCCAGTGACTTTTTTCTTTACTCAGAAATAAAGGATATGTAGAAACGAAGACATTTTGATGCCATGCAGGACATCAAGGGTAATATGATGACAGCTCTGATGGCCATTTCAGAAAAAGAATTCCAAAATTGCTTTGAAGAGTGGACTAGGCATTGGTGTTGGTGCATTCCTTCCAAGAGGAATACTTCAAAGGTGGCTGTAGTGATATTCAGCAATGAGATATGTAGCACATTTTCTAGGATGAATTCAGGAACTTAATTGGC
This sequence comes from Heterohyrax brucei, assembly GCA_028571685.1. Lineage (NCBI taxonomy): Eukaryota > Metazoa > Chordata > Mammalia > Hyracoidea > Procaviidae > Heterohyrax > Heterohyrax brucei. Next base: position 111,368,981 of record CM053143.1, on the reverse strand, counting down.
AGTCCTTACATGTGTATTTATGTATATACACACACATATATATGTATATACACAAAGAGACATTTGTATCAAGGAAAGAGCTCATGTGGTTGACACACAACCTTAACTATCAATGTCTATCCTTTATCAACATGGCACCTGCACACATCTCCTGAAACCATCACTGAGTGATGCCACTTCTATTTCTGCACCTTGATTTCTGGACCCATGAATTCAAGCTATGGGAGAAATAGCACCATCTACTGAATGCCAGTTGAGAGCATATACAGCCCCCTGGAGAACATTGCCCCAACCATGCATAGTGTTGTTACCTAGCTTGCACCATAATTATGTCTTTAAGAGGCCACTCCATTATTGGGTCCATCCACCTGTGTCAGGATGATGAAGAATGTTGTCAGACCAATGAGTCCCCATGAACACGGGCCCGTTGCTGCACTTCATTTGCTATGAAGTGAGTTGCTTGATCTGAGGAACTACCATGTGCAATATCATGAGAGTGGATAAGGTATTCTACGAGTCCACAGATAGCAGCTTTGGCAGAGGCAATGAGTGCAGGAAGTCAAATCCATCATCTAGAGTAAATATGAAATTTGGCCCTTTCCATGGCGGAAGTAGTCCAGTATAATCAACTTGCTGCCACGTTGCTGGCTCATCACCTCGAGGAATGGTGCAATACTGAAGATTCAGAGCTGGCAGACTGGGTACTCACTAGTGACTGGAGCCAAGTCAGTTTGCTGAGTCCCTGTCTAACATCTGTCCCTACCACCACAGCTGCTTTGTTTATGAGCTGTCTTAGGCTGGGTTTTCTAAGGAAGAAAAGCCAGTAACACATATATGTACAAGGAAAGATTTATATACAAACTATAAAGAAAGATTTATGTGTAAAGGAAACAGCTCATGCAATTGCAGAAGCTGAACATCCCAAGTCCTAACACAAACCTCACGTAGCCATGGGACCTGGTGAATCCAAGGTCATCAGGTCAAAGACCAGAGTTCTAGATCACCAGCTGTGTAGGTCGGCAGATCCCAAGCTGGCAGTGAGACTATGAGGTCTCTGCTGACTCATGGCACTGCAGAGGCTGGCAAACCCAGGATCGGCGGGTCAGGGAACAGGGCTCTACAGTGCGGCTGTAAGGGTTGATAAGTCCAACAGCTGCTAGATCAGGTCCAGGAACTGATGCCAGGAGAGAGCAGGAGCTACTGGCTATATCAGCAGACTGGCCATATGTGGTAGAAGGCAGACAGATGAGATCTGAGAGGCAGGAAGCCACACACAGGTGACACTGTGCCACCTGATACCACAGCCAAACCTGGAGTAGCCCAGTTGACCTAATCCTGACTACCACGTGAGTACACTGGGTAATGATGAAAGTGGCTGGGGAAGGAGGATAACTGGTTTCCATGAAACATATCACGCTATGCAACTGTTAAAATCTTCTCCTGCTAAGGTCACCTTGGTGAGCAGTCACATAAGACAGAAATATTTTCATTTCTTTGGCCCATCCAGGGAGGTCTCTTCACATACCTCTTCCCCATACATCCTTGCTACCAATTTTCCAATCACGATCTTTCCAAGTCCCTGAACATCCAGCCAAACAATTAGCCACAGTCCATGAGTCAGCATATAAACATACATCTGACCATTTCTTCCCATGCATTTCTTTCCTAAGCAAAGTGAACATCCAGGTGTGTGGCTCAGAGTTCTACCCACTGCGAGGATTTCCCTTTACCATTATCCTTCAGGGGGGTCACAGAAAGGGGCAGCAGCACTGCTTTATCCACTTCTGAGTAGTGCCTGAAAACTTCACAGAAGCATCTGCGAATCAGGCATGAGTCTTCTCTTCTTCAGTCAGCCTATCATAGGGTGAAGACTGAGAGAGGGCAGATAATGTGACAGGAGTGCAGACAATGGGCATTTGGCCCACTTTTCCTACAACTTACTTGTGCCTTCCAGTCATGCGTGGGCTCAGTTTTGTAGATGCTACTTCCATTTAACGATGGAGTGCTGCTCGGCACATCAGACTTTGTCACTCTGTGGGTTAGACAGCACTCAGTTCATGATGGGCAGCTGAAGGTGACTTGGTGGCTTGTGGTTAGCATTCAGTCTCTAGTTAGGCCAAGCAACAAGCCAGAAGCCATTTCACAAAAGGCCAATAGTTAAACTGCAGAGGATGCCTCTGTGCTGTGCTGTGATTCACCAATAGGGCCTACCAAAGACCACAGACGGCTTCTCTGTTACTGACACTTCAAGCACCACTCAGTCAGTGGGGTCACACAGCACAAGTGGCAGAGCGGCTTCCACAGCAGCCTAAAACCTTTGCAGAACCTTCAGTTGGTCTTCGTCCCCTCAAAAAGGGCAGCTTTTTGAGTCACTTATTCATTGGCTGGAGTAGCACACCCATATGAGGGATTTGTTGTCTTGAAAGTCCAAAAGACCTTCTGAGGGCTGTATTTCCATTTTAGTTGTAGGAGGAGCTAAATGCGATCACTTATCCTTTCCTTTCAAGAGTATCTTGACATGCCCTGAACTGCTGGATCCACAGAAACTTCACTGAAGTAGAAGGTACTTGAATTTCTGTTGGATTAATTTCCTACCCTCTAGAATGATTTAACAGAAATGCTTTTATTTTTTTTAGCTTGCAAAATCAGTGGAGTGCATATATACATACACACACATACATGTAACAATATTTGTCTATATACACATAAACACACTCGTGTGTGTTTGTGTATATATGTATACACACATATATATTTATATACAGAGAGAGAGAGAGAGAAAAGGTAAATGAGAGTAAGGGTGGGAGCAAAAGAGATTTATGTGAAGGAAATGGCTCACCTGAGCATAGAGGCTAGAGAAGTCCAGGTCTGTAAGTCCAGAGTCACTGACACTTTTTCCTTCTTAGGTCTAATCAGCACAATGTCACCCATGTAACGGACCAGTGTGATGTCTGGTAGAAGGAAAAGGTGACCAACATCCATGCAGATTAAATTATGATACAGGGCTGGAGAATTGACTGGAGTTGTCAAAGATTTCATTTTACTTGGCTCTGCAGTCAATACTCATGGAAGCAGTAGTCAGGCAATCGAATTACTAATTGCACTGGGGTAATCTGCTGCTTCTACAAAAAAAAAAAAAACTCTTTAAAATAACAGCAGTGCTAGATAACTAAGAGAACGTTGCTCTGGGATTGTGTGGCATTTCTCTCTGCCGTATCCTTAGAGGAAACCCTAGTGGTGTAGTAGTTATGGGCCACATCTGTTGACCAGAATAGTCAGCAGTCCGAATCCAACAAGCGCTCCTTGGACATTCTATGGGGCAGTTCCATTCTGTTCTGTAGGGTTGCTACTAGAAGGCACTGGGTTTACTTTTTGGAAAGTATCCTTAGAAACTGATGCTGGGTCCACTATAGAGTAGACATTCAAAAAAATAAACACAAAAATGTCACCTCGAGGACTAAGATGCGCCTAACCTAAACCACGATATCTTCAGTCGCTTTGTAATGTATCAGAAACTTGGGCAATGACTAATGAAGATTGAAGAATTGATGTATTTGAATTACAATGCTGGTGATGAATATTGAATATACCCTGGAGTACCAGAAGAATGAACAAGTCTATCTTGGAAGAAGTACAGCCAAAATCTTCTTTAGAGTCAAGGATGGTGAAACTACATCTCACATACTTTGTATGTGTTTTTAAGAGGGACCAGTCCTTGGAGAAGAACGTCATGCTTGGTAAAGTAGAGGGTCAGCAAAACAGAAGATGCTCCACAAGATGGATTGATACAGTGACTATATCAGTGGTCTCACAGCAGTTATCATGAGGATGGCACAGGACTGGACAGTGTTTCTTTTTGTTATATGTAGGGTCTCTATGAATCAGAACCCACTTGATGGCACTTGGAAACAATATTACAGGAAATAAGTTTTTCTTTCAAAGCGTAAGTCACAACTGTGAGGTCAGTTTTGTGACATTCTAATTTTGAGTCTGAATTTCTAAGCTCAGCTGTTTTACTACTTTGTAAAGTGGAAATAGGACCAAACAACCTGCTTACATATACTTCTTATTCTGAAAAAATTGTAGGAAAGTAGCAACGATGTGATCTCCCAGAACCTTACCTCTCACCAATCCTGGATCCATTACTGGTGGTATTTTGCATGTTTCTATTAACAACTCAGGCCATGGATTAGCAGTGCCCTGTTTACTACTGGAAGAGGAGCCATCCATGTCAAATCTTTAACATTAACCATACTTGAGAAGCAATTCAGAAAACTTAGGTTTACAATTTTGTTTCTCTAGAAACTCTGTTGGTATCAAATGTCTTAGTCTGGATTCTTGAGAAAAGAAAAACCAGTGAAGCTTTTATATATGTACACATCCATCCACATATATGTATATATTTACATATATATATTGAGAAATAGAGAAAATGAGAGTGAGAGAGAAAGAGATTTATGTGAAAGAAATGGCTCAAATGAGTGTAGAGGATAGAGAAACCTAAGTTTGTGGGTCAAGCTTCAGGCTAGAGGCTTCTCCTGACTCAGTAGCTGAGAGGGCTGACGAACTTAAGATCAGCTGGTCATATGGCAGATTGCTGGCTCACAGGCTGTGGAGGCTGATGAATTCCAGGTCTGCAGGTAATCTGGCAGGCTACTGGCTTAAGTCCAAAGTACTAGAGTTGAGATGATGACAAGCCAGATGCAGCGTTCAGACAGAGAAAAAGCCAATGCTCTTTACCAGTAAGTCCATATGTGCTGTACACAGGCCATACCACTAAGGAAAACTCCCTTTCAACTGATCTGCTGCTCATAGCATATCTCATTACAGAGTAGACTATTATATTACATTAGTGGTGACATCATTACATAACTGTTAAACTACATCATAATTCCTCAAACACTCAAGATGATACACGATCTATATCACAGTTTGTGATTCTCAGAAGGCTGGAAGAGAAAGAATGTGTTTGGCTTATCACTGGTAGTAAGGGCACATCAGTAAAGAGGGAGAAAGAATGAAGTGTGACATACATCATACCTCCTTCTTATGAAATTAGAAGTGGTATTGCTTATGTTAGTAAATGTTGCTGCTAGTTTGGAGTCATGTAAGAAGTGTGAATTGAGTTTTTATAAAGTCTAAAATATTATATTGTCAATTAAATTTTTATAAGTTAGAGTACAGTCCATATAATTTATGCCTTACCAGTCTAGAGGTACAATGCAAGACATAATTATTTTTATATAAGTTATTATGGTATTACTTCTGTTCAAGCCGAACAGACAGAAATTAGATAGTTGATGCACCCCTAGTTATTGGTGGAGAGGGTCATTTCATGAGTTCTTATTCATAGGAGCTCTTTTTCTTGCGTTATCTTGCTACATTTCAGTACACTGCTGGCCCTGTTGCATCCAACCATTTGTAAATCATCACTGTTGGATATAACATGTCTACACTGATACCCACTGCCATCAAGTCAATTCTGACTTATAGTGACCCCACAGTTCAGAGTAGAACTGCTCCATGGAGTTTCCAAAGAGCATCTGGTGGATTCAAACTGCCAACCTCTTGGTTAGCAGACATACCACTTAACCACTATGCCACCAGGGTTGCTAAAATTGTTGTAAGGCTTCAGGGAGGGAACATTGCTTTACTGTTGGCTATTCTTACCAAACATGTCACAACCACATTTTAATTCCCATAACACAAAAGTGATCAAGTTGTAATCTTGAAAAACCCTCAGGGATGATGGATAGAAATTCTAACATAAAGTGATTCTCATCATATGAGAGCAAATTTTCTCTGCAGGAGAAACATCCATATAGATATTGATGTTCCCACAAAAATAATCACTACCATCCAGCAGTACACTTTTCAAAATGTGTTTTCGTTAAACACAATGAGTGACTCATAAACACCACGAATGACATACCAACAATCCATTCCAGGTTTTAATGCACATAGCCTTGCTTAGATCCTTTCCAGAGTCTAGTGTGACTTTCCTGCAGTCGTCTCCATCTAAACATTGCAGATTGGAAAGATCTGCTTACAGAACAACTCCATTCAGCAAGATCGTGCAATCATTAGTTGGGAGAGTGCAATCTAAACTGGACTTCAAAGAGCAACATTTCTGTAAAACAGAGGTTACAAATTGTTGGTCAATGGATCATAGCAACTCTGCAAGCACACTTCATTTAGTTCCAGTTACTAATTGCCATTAAATCAACTCAACAAAGGTGGCCCCGTGTGTGTCAGAGTAGAAATGTGTTCCATAGGATTTTCAATGATAGATCACCAGGCATTTTTTCTGAGGTGCCTCTGGGTGGACTTGATCCTTTAACCTCCAGTTAACAGTTGAGCACCAAAAAATGAATTAATTGCCAGCATTTAAACAGTGGGTAATTTCATATAAACATGGGGAACATTAGCTTATTTTGAAAATTTTAAACATATGGCAACCTTAAAGTCAAGTTCCTGCATGGCCTAATGTACTGAGATAGAGTTACGGTTATATCTTTTATGTGAACACCAACACTTCACCTCCCCAGGTCTTACCTGGTCCATTTCACTCACATATGTCATCAACCTGTATTGTGAAGACATTTGAGATTCAATTCCTGTTTCAAAATCTGCAGTGGTGTTAGTCCACCAAAATATACCTAACTTATGTTGCTAAAGAGAACACTACATTTCTCATCCGGAATGGTGCATTTTGATTGCTTCAGAAGACCTACTTGTAAGGTTTCTTCCAAAAAAACATGGGTGAATGCTTGATTTAAATTTATATTCAATAATTTGCATGAAAGCAATATTCTCCAAATGTGTAATTTGCTTCAAAATTAAATTCTCATCTTCATCCTTGGAATTTAAAATTCTGTTAAGGTTTAAATGACATTGTTGCCACTGTTCACAAAGTTCTAGTTCCAGTTTTCACCAGGTAACCCATTAAATGGTTAACAAATACGTTTATAATCCGACGGAAAAGAGAGATGTGTGTGAATCATCTTCTTACCTATGACGAGTAGTGAAATTCTGAGGAGGTCATAGAAAACCCTTTATCATGGTACAGAAAAGTGCAGATCTTTAAACCAAGGACAATTTGAAGCGATAGTGCAAGGGATATCAGCTTATTTCCATTTCAGCCTTACAATCCATATGTGTTACAGGTACTGAAAGAAAGGTCCTTTATCAGATTTGCAAATACAAGTATCAATATCCTTTCTTCTGGTTCTCTTGAGATACCAAGATTTCACCAAAAAAGAGAAGTACATGACAGCATCCAAATTATTCTAAAACTCATTCGTATTCATTCATTTCAGAAAAATTTTAGCTTAAGGTATTAATCCTCTAGCTTAAGGTAAATGTTAAAGGTTACATCTGACTCATCAGTCCATTTAGGGGATTTCCCATACACAAACCCTCATAAGACAACATAATCATCATTTAAAAGCCAAGATAGAGGAAGATATACAAAGAATACAGAGAGCATATGTAGAAGAGAACCTAACCCTGGATGATGAGTACTTGGAAAATAGCATTTAAAGTGATTTGTGGAAAGTGAATGTGTGTTTTCAAGTCAGACAGTAGATTTGAGAGTTTGAGGTTTTGAGGAGAGGATTTCCAAGCAGAAAAGGCAATACAGAGAGATCTTAAAAAGAAAAGCCTTAATTTTAAAGTTTAATTTGTAAGGATAATATGGAAATTAAGCTAAACAACTAGATAGGAAGTTCAATAATCAGTTCAAAAGGACTTGATCAAATCAGGCTACCTGGAAGAAGTCTGTAATATTGAGTAATATCATAAAGCTTTCACCTTGTCATCTTGAAGACAAAGTGCACCCGACCCAAGCCATGGTGTTTTCAATTGCATCATAGCGTGTGAAAGCTGGATGAAGAACAAAGAAGGCAAATGAAGAATTGATGCCATTGAATTGTGGTTTTGGAGAAGAATGTTCAGTGTACCGTGGACTGTCAAACAACAAACAGATCTGTTCTGAGAGAAGAACAACCAGAGTGCTCCTTGGAAGAAAAGATGGCCGGACTGCGTCTTACATACTTTGGACCTGTTGTCAGGAAGGTTCAGACCCTGGAGAAGGATGTCATGCTTGGCAGAGTGGAGGGTCACTGAAAAAGAGGAAGACTTTCTACGAGATAGACGGACACAGTGAGCACAACAGTGGGCTTAAGCATAAAAGTGACTGTGGACGTGGCGCAAGACCAGGCAGTTTCGTTGCATTGTTCACAGGGTCACCATGAGTCGGAACCAACTTGACGGCACCTAACAACAATGCAGCAACACACAGCTTTCTATTTTTTATTAATTTCGACAGCCTGCTATGAAAAAGTTTCTAAGTGAAAGTCCTTCTAGACAGGCTTATATTAATTTACAGATAGCATCCACTCCTCTGTGAAAAATTAATTTGTTACTTGTTAAAGAGAGTTACTTTCCCTAAGCTGGTTAACTCTGCCCTCTTGCTTAGTAGTTGTCAGCCCAACCCAAGTCAAACGATTACAAATTTCAAATTAATTGCAGCTCAGCTAATGAGACTATATGAGCTTTACAGTGGACTAGAAAGGGATGATGCAAAAAGCTGACAATAGAGGGAAATGGAAGTTAATTTAGAAAACTCTCATAAAAGAATTTAAAGCAGGACTTCTCAGTCTTTAGTGTGCATATGAATCATCTGGAGATCTGATACAGTAGGTCTGGACTTATGTCTGATTTTGAACTCTAACTAACTCCAAGATAATGCTAGTGGTACTGGTCCCCATCACTCCTCAGCAGACAGAGTAGAACATTCCCTGATCCGAAAGTCTTCTCTGTTCCTTAGGAATAAAGTTAACTATAACTATAACTCTTTGGTAAACAAACAAAGAACTTTGATATACCTTTGTTATACTTTCCTATAGGAATCCAACCTTCACCAACTTGTAATCAGCCCTCATCCAGTTATAATGAGAGAAGCGCACCAGAATCTTCAAGGGTAAACTGCAACATTTTCCACATTAGCTTCTGGATACCTAGTTTGCAACTAAAATCAAATGATCTATGTGCATGTGTGTGTGTGTGTGTGTGTGAGAGACTAACCATCACAGTTTCCCTGGTGGACTGTCCTGCTTTGCCCCTTAATGCCCCATGTCCTGGAAACCCCTCAGTCCTAACTCATCCTTCATAAAGCACCTATTGCTTTACAAGTATGGACATGGGTTTGTTAAGAAAAATTGTCATCTTATGTTTCTGGGTTTATTTTCTATGGAAACGTCATTTTTAAACATGAGACTACTTTAAGTGGAAATAGTTTATTTTCTAACTTTAAAAGACAAAAAAAGAAAAATCATTCTCATTTATGGCAATGTGACCTAAAACTTACTTGCTAAGGCAAGCTGTTAACCACATGACTTTTCTTACTCTCAGTTTTGAAAAACTTGAACTAAGGAGAAAATACTGAATTTAAGATAAAAAGTGCACTTTATTTTTGACTCTTTATTCAATTTATCTTTGCTTTACTTTGTCTACCTCCCTAGTTTTCCACACTGTTTTCTAATATATTATTATAATTATTCAAAACATTAATGGAACAGAATATCTTCTTTTAAGTTATGAATGCAATCAATTTTGAACCTTTAATTGTAATTTTTTTTCCATAAAATTCTTTTAATTTAGCCTAATATAATGGCACATCAACCAGTAATAGGTACATTAAATTGAATAATGATGCTCATATACACATTTTATGATACAATCAAATATTCTAATGCATTAATTCATATCAGTCAGTTAATAAAATCAAATAGGAAACATTTCTCTATTGCTGCTAACTGTACTTATCTCATTTATTAAACAAGAACTCTGAAAATCTCAAAACTTCACTCTCTGGACTTTTCTGCTCAGATGTATGGACTCTATTACCACAGGTTTTACTAAGCTGATTGGTAGATGATAAAATAAGAAGTGACCAAACTTTCACTCACTGCTTCAGACTTTAAGCTAAATCAGCCTTGCCAAATCAATAGCGTGTTAAATGATACCCATAGTGTGCCCAGTTGAATGTAAAAAGTAGCAATGGCTCCCAATGTGTACCTTGGCACACTATTCAGAAGTCATTATATTTTGCACATCACATGGTAACCCAGGGTCCTGAAATAGTTAAAAGCAAGTGGTCAAAAATCAAATTATTTTGTGAATTAACCAGTACATAATTTGGGGGTTTCCAGTTTTAGGCTGTGGCATTAGACATCCTTGTTAGAGATATAGATTATACCTCCAACTTGCTGAGGCAAATTGTGTATTACTTTAACTTAAACAGGCAAAAACTAGGAAAAAAAAACTGAAGGGACCCTAGTGGTACAGTGGTTAAGCTCTCGGCTGTTAAGTGAGGGGAGGGCACTTCAAATCTACAAGAGACTATGCAGGAAAAGAGAAGTGATGAGCTGCTGTTCTATAGAAAAAGCCTAGAAAACACTATGTGTTGGTTCCACTCTGATCTAAAAGACTGCAATTAGCCAAAATCAACTGACTGACACACAGCAACAACAAAGACAAAACTAACATACTTGACACATTTAAAAGACAGGTACACACCAATTACTTGACAAATTTAAAAGACAGGTACACACTGATTACCAAAAAAGTAACTTTAGATCAGTAATTATATTCACTCTCCTGCTGCCTCTCTTTCCTTTTTTAAAAAACTAGTGTGTCTTCCTACCATGCATCTGTCCATTTGTCATATGGTGGTGGAATGCGTGTTGTGATATTGCAGGTTTTGCCACCAGTGTTTCAAATACATGCATGGTCACTCTTGGTGGCCAAATTTCAGCAGAACTTCTAGACTAAGACTAGGAAGAAAGACCTGCAGTCTATCTCGGAAAAACTTGGCCAAGGAAAACTTGATGAATATTACTGAAACACTGTATGACATAGTGTCAGAAGATGAGCCCCTCAGGGTGAAAGACACTCAAAAGATGACTAGGGAAGAGCTGCCTCCTCAAAGTAAAGACAACCTTGATGATGTGGATGAAATCAAACTTTTAAGACCTTCATTTGCTGACATGACACTATTCAAAGTGAGAAGAAACAGCTGCAAACATCAACAAATTATCAGATGGTATAATGTAGGAAGTATGAATCTGGGAAAATTGGAAATCTCCAAAAAATGAAATGGAACACAAAAAGACAGATATATTAGATATCAGTGAACTGAAATAGATTGGTATCCACCATTTTGAATTAGATAATTATACTGTCACCCATGCCAGAAATGGCAAGTAGAAGACAGATGACATAGCCTTCATCATCAAGAAGAACGTTTCAAGATGCATCCTGAAGCACAAAGCTATTGGCAATAGGACAAGATCCATATACCTATTAGGAAGACCAGTTAATATGACTATTATTCAAATTTACGCAACAACTAGCTCAGAAGATGAAGAAATGGAAGACTTTTAACAACTTCTGCAGTATGAAACTGATCAGATGGGAAAACAGATGCATTGATAATTACCGATGATTGGAATGCAAAAGATGAAAATGAAGAAGGACTAGCAACTGCAAAATACAGCCTTGGTGACAGAAATCACATGATAGAAATTTTACAAGACCAACAACTTCTTCATTACAGATAACTTTCTTCAACATAAACTGTAACTATACGTGTGAACCTCACTAGGTGGAAAACACAAGAGTCAAATTCACTACATCAGTGGAAAGATACAGTGGCAAAGCTCAACATCCTGGTTATAAAAAGGCTACGGGCCAACTGCAGAATAGACTATCAATTGTTTTTGTGTAAGTTAAAGTTAAATAAAATTAAAACAAGCCAAAGAGAGCAAAAGCACAACCTCAAGCATATCCCACCAGAACTTAGAAACTATCTCAAGAACAGATTCTTTATGGACACTTGTGCCCAAAGATCAAATGAGTTGTGGAATGACATCAAGGACATCATACACGAAGAAAACACAGTCATCAAACAGACAGGAGAGAAAGAAAAGACCAACATGAATGTCAGCAAGACTCTGAATCTTGCTGTTGAATGTACAGTAAGTATCTGAACTGAAAGGAAGAAATACGAAGCAGAAGACCTGAGTTTAAAGGGTAACTCAAGAAGACAAAGCATTATAACGATCAAAGACCTGAAGTTAGAAAACCAAAAAGAAGAAAGCATTTGGCATTTCTCAATATAAAATAAAGAAAAATTTCAAGCTTCAAGTGGCAATTTTGAATGATTTTATAGGCAAAATATTGAATGATTCAGGAAGCATCAAAAGCAAATAGAAGGAATATATAGAGTCATTGTTTCAAAAAGAATTGGTCAACCTTCAACTGTTTTACGTGGTAGCATATGATCAAAACTGACATTAACAAAGAAAGACATCCAAGCTGCATTAAAGGCATTGAGAAACCAGGTTCCAGGAATTAATGGAATGTCAATTGAGATGTTTGAACAAATGAATACGATTCTGAAGGTGCTCACTTGTCTATTTCAAAAAATTTGGAAGGCAGTTACTTGGCCAGCTGACAGGAAGAGAACATATTTGTGCCCATTCCAAAGAAAGGTGATTCAACAAAATATGAGAATTACTGAATAATATCATTAAAATCATATGTAAACCAAATTTTTGCTGAAGGGCATTCCAAAGTGATTGCAGTAGTACATCAACAAAGAACTGCAGGAAATTCAAGTCAGATTCAGAAAGGGACATGTAACGAGGGCTGTCATGGTGGATGCCCGGTGGATCTTCACTGAAAGCGGCGAATACCAGAAAGATGTTTACCTGTGTTTCAATAACTGTGCAAAGGCATTTGACTGTGTGAATCATAGCAAATTACATATGACATTTTGAAGAATAGGAATTCCATAATACTTAATTTTGCTCATGAGAAATCTGTACATAGACAAAGAAACAGTCATTTGAATAAAGCAAGAGGATTCTACATAGCTTAAAATTAAGAAAGGTGTGCATCAGGATGGCATCCTTTCATGATACTTATTCAATCCATATGCTGAGCAATTACTTTGAGAAGCTAGACTGTAAAAAAAGAATGTGGCATCAGGGTTGATGGACGACACTTCAATAACTATGATGTGCAGGTAACACAACCTTGCCTGCTGAAAGTTAAGATGACTTGAATCACTTGCTGATGAAAATCAAAGGCCATGGCCTTCAGTGTGGTTTATACCTCAACAGAAAGAAAATAAAAAATCTCATACCTGAACCAATAAGCAATACTAGAGTAAGTGGAGAAAAGATTCATGTTGTCAAAAATTCCATTTTACCTGGATTCACCATCAACATCCAGCAGCATCAAAATACCGAAAGACGTGTTGCACTGGACAAAATTTGCTGCAAAAGATCTCTTTAATGTGTTGAAAAGCAAAGGTGTCACTTTGAAGACTAAGGTGTGACTGATCCAATGCATAGTGTTTTCAATTGCCTCAGATGCACAAGAAGGCTGGGTAATGAATAAGGAAGACTAAAGACGAATTGATGCCTTTGAGTTATGGTGTTGGAGAAGAATATTGGATACACCATGGACTGGAAAAAGAATGATCAAATCTGTCTTGGAAAAGACACAGCCAGAGTGCTCCTTAGAAGCAAGGGTGGCAAGATTATGTTTCACATAATTTGGACATGTCATCAGGTGGGATCAGTCTGTGGCAAAGAACATCATGTGTGGTAAAGCAGAGGGTCAGTGAGAAAGAGGACGACCTCCAATGAGATGAATTCACAAAGTGGTTTCACAAAGTGTATAGATGACACAGGACAGGGCTAAGTTTTGTTGTGTTGTATATCGCCAAGTTGTATATAGGGTTGCTATAAGTTGGAACTGACTTGATGGCAACTAACAACAGCCCTTTGGAAATGTTATCATGAGGGACCAGTGCCTGAAGAAGGACATCATGCCTGGTAGAAAGTCAGTGAAAAAGGAAAATACCCTTTGTCTGAGTTATCTGGTACTGCTCTAAAAGAAATACCACAAATGGGTGGCTTTAACAAAGAACAGTTTGTTCTTACACAGTCCAGTAGGCTAGAAGCATGAATTCAGGGTGCCATTTCTGTGGCTTCAGAGGAAGTTCCTTGTGTTGCATCAATCTTTCTTTGATCTGAGAGCATCTTGGTGCAGAGATCTTAGGTCCGAAGGATGCACTGAGCTCCCAGCACTGCTTTATTGATAATATGAAGTCCCCAAGTCAGCTTGCTATTCTTTTGTTTCTTGTAGGATAAAAGGTGGAGCAAGCCACACTCCAGGGAAACCCACTTAATAAGGGTGTTACAGTCCCATTGTACTCTTTTTTTTTTTTTTAATATAATCCAAACTATTAAGTACAGACCAAAACTAGGATTTCCAGAACAGAAAATCACAAATTGGAGGACCATCACACAGTACCAAGAATCACGGCCCAGCCAAATTGCTACACAGATTTTCTGGGGGTACACAGGTCAATCTATGATACCCTCCATGGGATTTGCTGACACAGTGTCTACACCAGTTAGTGCAAACACAGCAATGACTATGAGGGTGATGTCGGACAGAGCATTGTTTCATTCTATTGTGTGCTGGGCGGTTAATGGTCTGAACTGAGTTGACAGTGCCTAGCAACAATAACAACAATATGTTGTTGATGTTGTCTAGTTTATTACACTCTGCTTTTGTCAGATACCTAGTCCAAACTAGCCGAAAGCACAGAGGGAATTATTTGTTGGAAAGAAACTGGAGTGTGTATGGCATTGAAGGAAAGATTGGCAAAGCAAACTACACAAAGATATAAGAATTCAGCTGGATCTTGGGAACAACGGAATCAGTGACTTCAATGTTACCACGACTGTGTCTTGTCTCAGTGTGCTAACTTCCCTCTCCTGCTACAAACCAGCTTCCTCCAGATGGTGGGGAGTGTGGCTGCTGACAACCCTTAGTTTCACATTTCATGGATACCTCCCCCAGATGTTATTGTCTTTTCCCATTTGAATGCAAATCACAGCTAAAAGAAAATTGAAACCTGCCGAACAGGACAGGTAACTTCCACACTTAGGTGCATAAATATAGTCAAGTAGCCTGAGTCATACACGGTATGACAGTTCCCAGCAAAACAAAATTCTGGAGTGGAAGAATCACATTTCTTGTAAGAAAGGAGTGCTGCTCCTGGAAGAAAATGGTGTTAGACCACTACCGTACACAATTCTTATGCACAACTTTTAACTCTTTAAGAAGTAAATATGATAATGGCCAATTAAATTCATGACCTCATCCTGAAAAAAAAGGGCTCCAAACGTCATTGCTGAATATCACTGCAGTCACCTTAGAAGTGCTCCCTTTGGGAAGCTGTGCACCAGTGCCTAGCCCACCCTTCAAAGCGGTTTTGGAACTCGTTTCTGAAACGGCCATCAGAGCTGTCATTATGTTACCCTGGATGCCCTGACTATCGTCAAAATAGCTGCCTTACAATTGTTCCTTTATCTTCAAGTAAAGAAAAAAGCCAGTGCGGGCCAGATCAGGTGAGTAGGGAGGGCGTTCCAATGCAGTTATTTGCTTACTACCTAAAAACTCCCTCACAGACAACTCTACAATTAAGCTCGCCGACTTGCCACCTTGCCACCGTGCCACCGTGTGTCGTGGCCATTCCAGAAAGAGTTTCAACTGTGCTCTGAAGGGTGGACCAGGCACAAGCCGCAGGGCAGAGCTTCTCGAGGGAGAACTTTGAAGGTGACTGTAGCGATATTCAGCAGCGAGGCACGTAGAACGCAGCACAGCTCAGTGTGAGGACTTCCTTGTCAGAGCTGGCACCGCCACCACTTCCAAAGCGGCTGTGCTCTTTCTTCAACCTGTTACACTGTGCGGACCTTAGGAATACAAGTACATAAACTGGAAGTTTTATCAGTTTAGCTTTATCTTTGACTCTGGTAGTAGTATAAGGCCACCTGAAACGACTGTCATTTGTAGACCCCTGCCTTACCTGAATTCCAAACACGACCCATATCCTCCGTTTTATCTCCTATGCTGGACTCCAACCTTGGCTCCTCCCTCAGGTATTGTGGTGAAACATCATGTGTCTGGCCTATATAAAGGATTCCTATCCTTCACATCATTATTTGGGGTAGAGTCCCCCATCTGCAGCTGCGCAGGATGTGCAACTGCCACGCAGCAAGCAAACGGAAATCCCCAGATCTATGCAACGCGGAGGCCTCCTCCCAGGCCCAGTGTCGTTCTCCCCACGACTCCTTGGTCCAGCTTCTGCTATGCTCCCCTCTAGTCTGCTCTGTTCTGCCATCGCTTTCCCCCATTGTCCCAACTTACTGCTTCTAAAGGTGAGGTTAGTTTGTTTGTTTGTTTTGTTTTTTCTTTCCCGGGACTTCTCAGAATGATGGGTATTTTGTACAGCGAGGTAATTAATTGGCTATGAAGACACCCAGAAATTCTTGTCCAGTGTACAATATACTCAGAATGCCAAGATAGTGGCCTCTAAAACAATCTTCCCAATTATTCAAATACACCATCTAATTGCAGCCACCTGGTTAACCTGGCATCTCTTCCCTGCCTTTGGATAGCTGTGGCTCCTCTGTGTAGACATGTGTTACCACTCAGGGCATCCCATAAACTCTATCCCCGTGCTCCAACTAAAGGACTAGTGAATTATGGTGTGTGTGGACTGGCCCAGCACATGCACATTAATGACTATAATGACATTTAGAAATGGGTCATTTTCCCCTTTCTCAATAAAGGTAGACGTTGTGGATTTGAATCATTAATGTCTTTTTTTCCCCCTCACTATTATGCTACCGTAAAAGTATTAAGTCTAACAGCTGATTTGCTTATCTACCATTACTAATGAAATAGTTGGAAACAGTTTAAAAATAGTTTTCTGTTTTGATTTAGCAGGAAAAAAAATCAGTTTCTGTAGCCTTCTTTTTATTCAGATGAAGATGCCTACTCCTTTTGCAGAAGCTATTATGGAGGGATATCATTGATCATGTCCTCAGGGTAATAAATAATTACTCTACTAACGTATTGCTCTGAAAGAAACTGACATGAAGTAGTTTCAAATTAGCCAGTGCTAATTGCATGCATTGTTTCATACTTATTACTGCAACCTGATTAACACACTGCTGAATAGAACTGAGAGGAAAGGTTCTTTCTGCTCTATTTTTATTTATATTAGTTAAAAGTTTGACTAAATGTGGAATTTACAGTGACTAAGAACTTGAGATATTTAGTGTGATAGGACCACTGTTGTATAAGGAACTTGACCATTGCCAGAATTTAGTATTTTCATGAATTTCTGAAAAAGAGAAAGGAAAGCTTATATTGATTTCTAAAGGGAAAAGTGCCCCTTAATATAGTCATAATATATTTTAGATTTAGAAGCCCAAAATTTCTCATACAACAGAGTTTCTTCAATAATCTATTTAACGTTGTTGTTAGGTACCGTTGAGTCAGCTCTGACTCGTAGAGACTCCCTGCACAACCAAACGAAGCACTGCCGGTCCTGCACCATGACCACAATTGAGTTGTGGAGAGGCATCAAAGAAAGCAAGATGTCATTAAAAAGACAAAAAAGAAGGAAAAGACCTAATTGGATGTCAGAAGAGACTGAAACTTGATCTTGAAAGTCAGGTAGCTAAAGGAAGAGAAAGAAATGATGAAGTAAACTGAACAGAAGATTTCGAAGGGCAGCTTAAGATGACAAAGTATTACAATGACGTGTGCAGAGTCAGAAATAGAAAACCAAAAGGGAAGAACACACTCTGAATTTCTCAAGCTGAAAGAAAAAGTTCAAGCCTCTAGTTGCAATGGTGAAGGATTCTATAGGGAGAATATTAAATGACTGATGAAGTACGATCCGACTCGATGGCACTTGGCTTGGCTGGATGAAGTACCAAAAGAAGATGGAAAGAGTACACAGACATTATAACAGAAAGACCTGGCCAATATTCAGCCAGTTCAAGAGGTAGCATATGAATCGGAACCAGTGGTACTGAAGGAAGAAGCTAAAGCTGCACTGAAGGCATTTAATATTAAGAAGTGCCAATTCACAATTTAAAGTGGAGTTTCGAGGAATAAGAAAACAAAGATAAACTGAATTTTGGGCTTATTACTAAACTTACTGTAACATCTAAATTACTCTAAAATAGAAATTTTATAATGAAATTGAAATTGTTATTGACATTTCTAGTTATCTTCTCAAATTACTAGGATAATATGAAAGGACAAATAAAATTAAATCATGCTTATAAAGGCAAAGCTAATCAGTTACCCCAGTGAGCGTTTCTACAAAGGCTGTCCTATTGGTCTGTCTTAAATGTAGACATAAATTATACAGTGAGAATGATAAATTTTTATGAAAGTTTCAAATTTGTCATTTTAGAAACTTATGTTTTATAAACAGTTATAAAGCACTCCCCATACGTCAGCTATAGATTGTTACTAACACACTGAATTTTAAAAATAACCTCCTGAGATAGGTGTTGTTAATATCCCTATTTTACAGATGAGAAAACTAGTCACAGAGTAACTTTCGCAAGATAACAGAGGTAATATGTGGTTGACCTAGGGTTCAAATTCTTGAAATCTGATTCTAGAAGCCATGCATGATACACTATGCTACCTCAGCCTACAAGGTCTGAAGATTAAGCCTGTGAACTTAAGTATTGTAAGTGCCACATATCTCATTTCTGAATATTACTATGGTCACCTTCAATGTATGCTCCTTGGGAAGCTAGGCACTAACACCAGTGCCTAGTCTATCCTTCAGAGCAGTTTTAGAACTCTTTCTGGAATGGCCATTGTGCATGGTGGCAAGGTGGCAAATTCTCGAACTGAATTGTGTAGTTGTCTGTGAGGGAGTTTTTAGCCAGTAAACAAATAGCAATATTGGAACACCCTCCTTACTCACCTGATCTGGTCCCCAATGACTTTTTTCTTTACCTGAAGATAAAGGAAATACTGACAGGTGGACATTTTGATGACATTCAGGGCATCAGGGTAACAAGATGACAGCTCCAATAGCCATTCCAGAAGAAGAGTTCCAAAATTGCTTTGAAGGGTGTACAAGACACTGGTGTTGGTACATAGCTTCCCAAAGGCAGTGCTTCGAAGGTGACCATAGTGATATGCAGCAGTGAGGTATGTGGTACTTGTATGAGTTTATGAACTTAATTGGCAGTCTTCCTATTGCCCTGGAAGTTTTGAACAGCATATCAGTAGGTAAGGTAAAAAATGTATTTTTATTAAGGATGACATTGAAACTGGTAATTATGTCATTTATAGCTTCAAAATATTGGCTGTGGTTTATTACAGCCAAAACTACTCTCTACAACAGTGGATCCATTATGAACTTCCGACCCTCCCTCATCTCCCTGGGCCTGTCCTCTATTCTGCACCCCAGCATTTTCTCAGCATTCTTGAAAAAGGAGGCCTGACAAGCCCTGAAAAGAGCCTGCTTTCAAACAACACAGGGAATGGAAGTAGGCAGTTGAGACTAATTCTTTACCTGTTTTTCTTAGAATTCCTGGCTTCTTAACATTACTTAGCTCAAGCAGGAAATCACAAATTAACTTGTAGGATGCACTGAGATTAAAAACCTTTGCAGCCTTTACAGCCTTCTTCTTAGGAGCATCAAACAAGTGGAGGTATCAGTTTGATGATCCCCTACTTAGGTGACAACTGACAGCCTCTGGACTCAAGTTTGTGATACGAATTTTCTCCTGGATCCTGACCCTGGATGAATGCCCACCCCAGTTGCCCACATTGTTCCCTGACACTTGCCCCTCCACCTGCATATATCTTCTCCCTTTAAAAACTCTGATCTTGCCTGACAAATTCAGACAGGCTTAGAGGATGAGAACACCCCCTGTTGCCCGTGTTGCTGGCATACAGAAATAAAAACCTTTGATTACTTTATCCAAGCTCCTGTCTCAGCGATTGACTTTGTGGCAGGTAATTTGAACCCAGCAACATTCTCACCCTAGATTTTCACCTGTAATTAGTGCTATTTCATCTCCACCAGCTTGAATTGTGCACGGTTCCTCCTAATTCTGAGTTTAATGTCATCACAATGGTAGTTTAAAATTAGTCCTAGTAGAAACTTTATGAAATGAAACCAGGAGACGCCTTCTTTTGCATACGTACCTCACCCCCTCAATGATCTGGTCTACCTCTACACCACTGTCTACCATTCTACTCACTTTATATTTCGGTATAATGAGTACTCTGGAAACACTGAGGTGTACATGTCTGTTTTTACTTCATGCTCCCATATAGTGTAATGAGGTTCACATTCATGGCCTGGACTCTTTCTGGACTTCAAAGCAGAACAAAAACTGGCACAGTCTGAGTAATAGGACAACATTGGTGATACATGTAGCACGTGTACTCTCCCTCACACACCCGTGTATGTGGCAAAGATTACTAGTCAATCATGATACAATAAATCCCAGAATACTTTTCAGCTTTCACTGCCAGCCATTTAGATTTGTTATATGAGATGCAATGATTTATCATACCTCTTAGAATCAGAAATTCTCATTCCTTGTTGTATTATTTTCCTTCTCTATAATTTTTAACTCTTCCAATAGGGTTGCTATGAGTTGGAATTGACTTGATGGCAGTGGTTTGGTCCTTAATCTAAGGGATGATTTTGAAAAGGATGACTTCTAAAGGAAACTTACAAAATTGTTCTGAAAATTTAAATAGTTGCAGCCTAAGATCTAGCTGCTATTTTAGTCATTCTTATCAATCTAGCATACAATGTTATATTAAAAAAAAAAGAAATGACACAATTTTACTAACGACTCCATGCTCATAAATTGATATTTATCCGTGATTAAAGATACACACGTTGTGTTAACTCTATCTGGCTAATGAATGGAGAAAGCTTTCTTGGATGGTGCTAACGGTTAAGTACTCAGCCACTAACACAAAGACTGGAAATTCTAATTCACTCAGATTCTCTTTGGCAGCCATGGGAAACCACGTGAAGTGCAGTTCTACTCCAGAACACATAGGACTGATGTGAGTCGTTATTGACTTGAGAGCAACTATTGATGTTTGGCTTTAGTCAGTGGAAATGTATATATTTTTTATTAGCATGAGCCACTCCAATGATAACATTCTGTAACTTGATGATAAAAAGGAGAAAGTACTGTCTTGACCACAGAAATCAAAATTTGTCACAAAAACTTTCTCGGGAGATAAATTAAGAAGCATGTTTAACTATTACTCCTCTATCTCACACCAAGATCAAAATTTTAGAAACAACCACTTTAACTTTTTGTGTTTTTTTTTAAAAAATGGATAGCACGCATATATGTAGAAACAATCTTCTTAGAACTTGATTAAAAATCACCCCCCAAGGGTCATTTATAAGTTAATACAGTGAAAATCAGACATAAGTGGTGAGATTGTGTAACCTGTATCTGATATGAATAAATTTACTTAATATACACACGCAAAGTGAGGACAGTTTATGATATCAAGAAATTACTATCTGGCTGTGGAAAAAAATGGCCAAATCACTTGCAAAATTCCCAATAACATGAGAGAATATATAAACTTTTGAAAGAAAAGAAAAAGAGTTTTGTACTAATAACTGAGGAGAACAGCGAAAGCCCAGAATAAGCAGAGGAAGCCCTCAGGAGCTGGGCCCTAAGGGATGGATAAGAATCAGATGGCTGAGAATTGAGAGTAAAGTGAATGTGAGAGGCCCAGCATGAGCACAGGCCCATAGACAGGACTGGACAGTCTTACTTAGTGGGCAACCATGCACTAGAATGTAGACATCTGCAGGAGACAGTGCTCATAAAGGATGGATAATGTGGGATGTCAAACAAAGGAGCTGGGCTTTGTCTAGGTTGAGTATTGAGACTGGCTGCATTTTGGTTTACAAAGCCATTATTATGTTTTTATCTCTTGCACTCTAGGCACCAAACCAGTACTAATATGTGAGCTCTTGCTACACAAGTGAAAACTTCTTATCTGATGCCGTGTTGTTATGTGCCATCAAGTCATTTCTGGATCATAATGACCCTAGGTGACAGAGGAGAACTTCCCCAGGTCTTTTCTCCTGCTAAGCAGCTGGTGGATTTGAACCAGTGACATTTTGGTTAGCATCCAAGTGCTTAACTGTTGCACCAGCAAACCTCCACTTAATGCCATGACCCATTGCTGTTCAGCTGATTCCAGTTCATAGAAACAGTGAACTGCCACCGCAGGGTTTTCAAGGTTTGAACTGCTGGTCTTTCGGTTAGCAGATGTAGCACTTGACCACTACACCAAGAGAATTTCTACTGAATGCTATCGGATGTGTGAAAAAAGCACAGGGGTTAGAGTCAGAAAAACTTTAGTTTTTACAGAGATTCCACTTACCAATTGAGAAATTTTTACATGATGCTTAATGTCTCGGATCCGACTCAACGGCACTTGGCTGGCTAATGTCTCTGAAATTTTGTTTCTTCAATAATAATAATATATGCCTGCTGAGGCTGGGGAGAAACGACTCGATGGCACACAGCAACAACAGCAACATGGTGTTAGGTGATAAGTTTTCCTTTGTGTAGCAAGAAGCCATATTGAGATATTATTTGTAATCAGTCACACTTGTTCCTTTTATTTCAGTTTTTAAAACAACTAAAAGAGCAACACAAGATTCAGAGAGAATGAGATTAAAATACCATCTCTGCTTATCAGCTTGGATTACTAGCTTCAGATTGGAGAGCAGGTTCAAATGTGCAGCTATAATTGGGCTTCCAAAATAAGGTCGAGATTCTAGACTGGTGTGACGATTGTATTCAGGAGGTAGCATCTGAGAGCTCTCTGGCTCATTTTGAACAGGTGTGACACACCTGGAAACAACCAGAGGTACTTAGGTAATGAGAAGAGGCATTTCAGAGGCTCAGCTTTGGCAAAAGCAAATAGGATGAGGAGCAAGAGGCAGCATATTACTGTCAACATGGCTCTAATTTAAACTTCAGGCTAGAGTGGCTAAAGGGAATATGTGATTCATAAAGAAACAAATCATCATAAAAGTAAGTAGAGGGCCTAGTGAAGGCACAAAGGAGAGCAGGACAATCAATTCTACCTGAAATGAGAAGTTCCACAAGTAGGATGATTCTAGAATTAAAGGAAGAGTAGAACCTCTTTCCCTTCTCTGAATTTTAAGAGTATCCAAATGAATTATTGGGTGTGACTAATGTGCAAATATGTGGCTAACAGCCTAGCATCAGCTGGCTTCAAGAGGTTTCCATCAGAGGTCCATGCACACCAGTTTTCAAGCATCTATTGGGCAGCTACAATGAACAATCAGAAAGATGCTTCGACCTCAGATTCTGCTGGGCCATCCTGCCAGTCATTAACTGTATCATGAAAAACTGGCTCGAGGGTGCAGCCTAAGATTATTAGGATTATTTCAGCTTTGTTTTTGCCCAGCCAGAAATTCCCTGGAACCAATTTCTGCCCTAGTGGGGTTTGCATCGTTTTGGCACTTTTATTATGGATCAGTGAATCAGCTAGCCTACAGGCCAAAGAGAAAAAATCCTAAATGAAACCCAACCCGGTTAGGATGTCTTCATCTATTTTTCAGTGTGGTGGGGGGAATTACAGCTGGGCTCAATCACATTATCAAAAGCAAGCACCAAAAGTTGTGTCACTGCCTGTGTATATGTATGTGTGTGTGCATATACTTTCACATTTTGGAGGACGTGACAGGCTCCAATGTCATTTAGAAGATTTACTTATTTTTGCAAAGCTTGGGTAGCGACACTTCTGCAAAATGCACAAGCCCATGAGCAAACACAGAGATGTGTGAATTTGGGAAAGCGGCCAAATGCACATCAGAGCTGAGGAATGTCACAGTGAAATGAAGAAAACTTGTAAACACCTATCAGTATTTTTAGGTAAAGAATGTTCCAACATATTGCCAGTGGGTACTGCCTCTGCACTTCTTTCTCTCCCCTTTAAAATCAGCTGATAGTAAAGGTGATTTGAAAACAATGAGAAATGACCACTTTATTAATCTAGACGGCGGCGTGTGTAAGAATGTGTGTTGTCTCTGTGTATGTGCATTCGTGCAGTGTGTGACTGGCTGCTGGGACAGCCTGTGCATGTGTAATGTGGACCTTGTACAGACGAGGGAGCCCTCTACTGATTAGAAACTATACTAGATAGAAACTGTAGAGGGTGGCTTTTAGTGTGTTACTGGTGTCTCCTCCACAACCAGACATTTAGCCTCTTCTTAAATTGGGAGAAGAAACTTTATTGTTAAGGAAATAGGGATATTACTCACATGCATCCACATATATATACATAACACTTTTTATTTAAAGCAAAATCCTTCATTAAAATAAAACACATATTTACATCTACTCTGTAGCCAGTTCATATAAAGCTGTTTTTTATATAAAACAATTAAACAGTAAATGTCTACACAGCTGTGACAAGGATGCGTGGCAGCAATCAATAGCATTACTCTGCTGTGCTGGTTTAGCGCAGGTAATCTTCTGTTGTGGATGTGTTCTGTTACAGGTGGAAACACTTTCCCCAAACAAAGAAATAAGATGATTTTAGAGGCTGTAACTGGAACAAATTCACATGGGAAGATTTAAATGGACTATACTTTAAAACACAGACGTGGAATGATATTATTTAAACCGCACTATTTCTTTCATTCTAACATACACTCAGACGCATCTATAGAAGTAAGTATAGTTTAAGTTCTGTGTTCTGAATTGGATTTTTAACATGGTGTCTTTGGAGAGTAATTACAGTATAGCCTTTCAATGGTTTAAAGGGATGAAAGAAAACAAAATATCATAATCATAATTGCTCTTCAATTATTCTCAACATGACTGATCCGACTATATTATGAGATCATCTTTGTTACCGCAAATGTGTTGATTAAAAAGGTTATGATTAGAGTGCTCATGACTTTGTACTTTAACAAAGAATAAAATTTTTTTTGAAAGTTTGTTTAAAATTTCCATTTATCTTTTTCAATTAAAAAACAAAAAAGGTTTTATTAATATTTTTCTTAGAAGTAAACTCTTAGCTTGACTCTGAATCTGCTCAGCAGTGCTGGCAGCCAACTCAAGTTGTTAAAGAGCTGCATCTGATACTGACTTGGCAAGAGAACTGAGTAAGATATGAGAGGAAGGTAGCTTTACCGTTTGACACATTTTAGCTACCAGCATTGGTTACGTTTCTGTATCAGTGCTCTCTTTTTCACTGATCCATCATTCTTTCTGTGGTTGCAACATTAAAGAATTGCCTTTCTTTGAGGATAAAATGTGAAAAGACAATGGAGTGTCTTAGTTTGTGATTGATGTTATAACGGCAACACCACAAACGGGTGACTGTAAAGGACAGAAATGTCACAGTTTAGGAATGCAGAAGTCCTCACTGAAGTCATCAGCTCTGGGGAGGGAAGGGGGACTTGCTCTTTGTGACCTCTGTGAGAAGATCCAGGTCTCAATGTCCACAGCCCCAGTGTTGCTCAGTTTCTTGGCGATTTTCACACATGCTTACGTCTCCCCAGTTGATGCTTGCTTGTCTCTATTTATGAGCTCTTTATAGTACTCCGAAGTGATTAGGTTTAAGCCAGCCAAGTGCCGTCGAGTCGGATCCGACTCATGGCGACCCTAGAGGCCAGGGTAGAACTGACCCCCTGAGTATTCAAGGTTTAAGACATAGTCTGTATTAATTTGTCCTTATTAATAAGAAAAAGAAAGCTCTATTTCTGAAAAGAATTACACCTACAGATATAGGGTTTAGGAGATACCAGCACATATTTGTATGTGGGAGGTGGGGAGGACACAGTGCCATCCCTAACACCAGCTAAACCTAGAATGATCCATGTACTCAGCTAGTACGAGCCACCATTTATGCAATGTTTACTGCATGCCAACCTCCTTTCAAGTTGCAACTCAAACTTTATTACAAATCTACTAAATTTAATTGCAAATTGCAAAAGCTTTTATCCAAGTTTGCTAGTTGATATTCTTTTGGCTGCAAATGACATATCCCATTCAAACAAAGTTAAGTGAAAGAAATGGACTTGTTTGCAAGACACTGGAGTATCTCACAGAACCCCCAAATCAGGTCGTGTCTTTAAATGACAGAGTAATACACGTGTCTTAATAGATACTCCAAGATTTCATCTACATTTTTTCTATGATGTACTCACGGATTTGTTGTAAAATGCACTGGTTAAGAACAACAACAAAAGTTATAATCTTCACTTCTTAGTGTTAAACTACAATGAGTTTGGATATCCTGATTTCTGCCCCTGGTTCTGATTTTCTTTAAGACAGAAAAGCTTTTACCCCTACCCTAAAATATCTCAGTAAAAATAAATGTCAAAACCAGTTCATAAACCACCTAAATAATATTCATAAGCCTGCTACCTAGCTTGCAATGCTTTCAAAATAAAGGGGTGCTCTGTAATCGATGACAACAAGTGCTGTGGAGTTTCACATTCGGTTTTTCTTTCTGTCACTTGTCTGTGTTCCTCAACAAGGTACTGGGAATGCTTCCTGGCATCCCAGCCTCTTCCCAGCTGTCTAAAGGGGCTATTCTGGGCAGTGATAAGGGAAATGACCACATAAGCAAAATTGCCAGGGCTTCATCAGCAGAAGCTACTGTGCCTGCACTCCAAGTTTAAACATATTTTCTACCTTGGTGCAAGTGACACCTCTAAATCTGATTGCTTGTAATCTTGATTAGTTGGCCATCATTCCTGCCTTTGAGATTCTGTGTCAGTCTCCTACCCTATGAAGGAAGCTCCTGTACTCCAAGTTGAACTGATAATCACTCAGTCTCCAGCTGGAGAGCATACTCTCAGTTTACAGCGCTGGCTAAGAATGCTAGATGAGTGGCAGGAGGTAAGCTAAGTTCATTCAAGAAATCTAATTTCTCTTCACACCTGAGGAGGCCATTAAGACCACAGGGACCACAGTGGTGGGGTGAAGTGGTTCTGTGTTGCACCCACAGCAAACATCCGTTTTAGGTGGCTGTTCTCCTATCACTAGATGAGAGGCTCTTCACATAATCTTGGGGGAGGGATGGTGTCTATTATGTGGAGGGGAGCATCGGTGCCTCAGTGGTGGAGTTTCTGCCTTCCAGCTGGCAGATGCAGTTTTGATTTTCAGCCCCAATATCTCACGCACAGCCGCCATCCTTCTGTCAGTGGAGGCTTGCATGTTGCTGTCATGCGCAACAGGTTTCAGTGGAGCTAGACAGAGATGGACTGTGAAGAAAGTCCTGAGAATCCATGTCTGGAAATCAGCCATTAAAACCTTATGGATCACGATAGTCTAATCCAAAACCAATTTGGGGATTATTCAAGGCCAGGCAGTATTTTGTTCCCTTGTGCATAGAGTCACCAAGTGTCAGGGACCAACTCTGCAGCAGCCAACAACAACAATGTATTCGGCAACCCTTAGAGCACAACCCTGAAACCCCACTTGCCTAGTAGTTAAGAAGCAGCTGAGCTGCTAACCAAAAAGTTGACAGTTTGAACACATCAGACACTCCCTGGAAACATTATGGGGCAGTTCCACTCCATCCTATAGGGCTAGTGTGAGTTGGAATTAACTTGATCCCATCAAGTTGCAGTGGGTTTGCGTTTTTGTTCTTTATCGTAACCTTGAACATGGTGCATGTAGACAGCCGTCTTTGGAGCTGTGCATTCTGCAGCCCTAGGGTAAGAGGAAACCTGCTGCTAGTGGAGTGTACCAAGTACATGAGATGGATCATGCCATGTCCGTGCTGTGTTCGACGATTTGGAATGGATACAATAAAATTTGGGCACAGGTATAAAATTTGTGGAAAGGGAATTCAATCTGCTTGAAAAAGAAATGATTACATGTTAGTACTTGAGAAGAAACCACTTAGGATGTTGCTTTCCCAAGGAGTTAATTTAACTGTCTGGGAGAACATAATCCAAGGAATAGTGTGTTCAGGCACACTCCCCAAAAGAACAGTGTTACTTTCTTTTAGAATCTGTTTCTCCTCTTTACATGTAACTACTAGCTAGCAAACTGATTCTTTCGTGTCCTACAGTTGTCTATTAAATAAAAACAGGAAGTTACCCTGTTTATTCTCAGTGCATTTTGTCCCAAATTCTAACACTTTCTCTTTGTTCTTCACAGTGGTGTTGTTTTGCAGTACCTTTCAACACGCAGGACTCTCCAAACCTTGTAGCTGACTGCCCTGAAAGCATAATGTTTCAGCGGTGCACTGGACTGAAATACAGTTCTGGTTCAAGAGCACAGCCAGCGCAGCGCTGAGATGCACACTGCCCAGGAAAGACCTGGTTGAGTCATTTGGCTGAGCATGTCACAGCTCTAGTTGCCTTCCAAGTCCAGGGATGACAAGAACACATTTGCATCATGTGGCCAATTTGTTCTCACTAGGCAATGTTGCAAAACCCTATATACTG
The DNA here is from genome assembly GCA_028571685.1 of Heterohyrax brucei. Classification (NCBI taxonomy): domain Eukaryota; kingdom Metazoa; phylum Chordata; class Mammalia; order Hyracoidea; family Procaviidae; genus Heterohyrax; species Heterohyrax brucei. The sequence continues at coordinate 111,340,552 of CM053143.1, read as the reverse complement.
CTTCTGGAAAGCTCTTAAAACATTTTATTGACTCTAGAAGCTTTGTTTTATTTCCTGGAAGTTAGTTCCCTTGAAAACCTAATGCCTCTTGAGGTTTAAAAATATCAATAGTAAATTTAAAATATGACACCCAGGGATGTTTTAAGATTAAATAAAGTGATGCTTATAAATCATGTAGCTCAGGGCCTGGCACATAGGAGAAACACTCAATAGACGACATCATAATGTTCATGATATTTCTAGTTTTAGTATTTAACGGAAAGTTTGCCAACTGTTCTGAAATCACATTATGTGTGACGTGCATCACTGTTAAATAAATTCTATTACTGTAGATGTCAGCATAGCTAATCATAAAACAGCATGAAAACTTAAAGTTCAAAGTTGGCAACTGTCTTTCCCCCTGATTGTAGGAATAAAGGAGTGACTGAATTTGCTAATTTGTGTATGCCAGCTGTATCAGTATGTACAGCACCCCACAGAGATTAGGATTCAGGGTCACACAATTCGGAGTCAGGAACCTGGATTCAAGTCCTAGCTCTCCCATTTAGTAGCTATTCGCCTCAAGAAACAAAACTCATTGGTGCTGAGTCAATTCTGACTCAGACAGAGTAGACTCAGAACAGAGTAGAACTACCCCACCAGGTTGCCAAGAAGCATCTGGAAGATTTGAATTGCCAACCTTTTGTTAGCTGCTGTAGCACTTAATCACTATACCATCAGAGTTTCCACGTGCCTCAGTGATATGTAATTGCTAAGTGTGGCATTTAGTATTAGATCATTTCTATTGTCCACTAGCTATGAGACCTTGTAAAAGTCCCTAAATCTCTTCAAAACTCAATTTCTTTATCTGGAAACTAAAAATAATATTAGCTTCATTGTTGAATGTGAAGATAAAATGAGTTAACAATGAAATATTCACATCTCAATGGCTTCACAGGATGAGTTTACAAACTGTATTAGTTGTAGCTCATATCGTCTCTATTATTATTTTGTCTTAGTTTCCTCATCTCTAAAATTGAGATTAATACATCAGCTTTGTCTATATATACTAAAAGTTGTTTTGAGTCTTAAAAAACATAATGTGGTACATTAAGCTACACAACATGAAGAAAGAATTTATAAATTTTCTCAGGCAGAAAAATACTTAGAGAAGTATACCAAGTGCCAAGGCTTTGAAAATGTCTTGCCAGAAAATACATTAATCGTAAGGTTCTTTTGTGTCTTCTGTAACAGCAAAAAATGAAAACTGGGACAGTAGCTACTTATATTCCTCTACTGCACTCCAACAGTGACAAAGGTACACAGTCCTCCTAGATCAACAGGTTAATTTATTTAAAGAGAAACTTATTGGTGCCATTAGATGAAATAGACATGTCTGTTAAATTTTCCTTTTCAACTAACAGATGAGATGCTCTTATTGTTTGAGTAGAAAGACTTAAGTTTCAGAAAATTTCACCTATGTTAGGAATTTCTAAAAATTAAAAATGTAAGAGACCATCAACTCCTTAAAGCCTATGTAGTAAACATATGGTATTTTCATAAACAGGCTTATACATCTCCTTTATATTCCCTTAGATTGTAGTATTTTGATTTTTTAATTCGTAATCTGAAGTTCTGATAAGTCAAAAGAATTGCTAGTTCCATATTATAGTCTTCAACAGTTTGGGGAGATTTTCCACAGCTGTTTTCTAAAAGCTACTATGTAGATGCCACACAATTTTTTCTATCAAAAGTGTCAGAACTTGATGCAAATACAAAACAATGCAAATAATACTTTAATATACATTCATTTTGATTCATGAGTCATTTGAAAATACTTATTGAAGTGGTATTCAAATTTTTACTTCTTTCTATTATACCAGTCAATTGAGTCCTATTCGGACTAGAATAATCAAAGAACTAATGAATACCAAAAAGAGACACAAGTTGGATGCAATGATTAGAATTAAAATAAGCACACTCATCTCTTGCCTGAACCCTAAATGAAAGTGTTTTCTAAGGATCCATTCTTATTTCTCTTCTGTTTTTAAGTAATGCTTTCACTGGGAAATTATATCCATTCCTTCATTATAAATTCTATTCTTACTCCCAGTGGCTTTCCATTTACCTATATTCTGAACATAATATCTATATTTCCCAAATGTCCTCTGGAAAATTCTACCAGTGTATATACTATATGAGATCTGACAATTAAGTCCAAGAACTTAATGTTCCAAGTGCTATGTACTCATTACTAAATGTCACTACAGTCACCTCAAAAGTACTCCCCTTGGGAGGCTATGCACCAGTGACAGCACCTAGTCCACGAAGCAATTTTGGAACTTTTTCTGGAATGGCTGTTGTACATGATGGCATGGTGGCAAGTTCCGAAACTTAACTGTATAGTTGTCTGTGAGGGAGTTTTTAGCCAGCAAACAAATAACTGTATTAGAACATCCTCCCTACTCATCTGATCTAGCCCCTAATGACTTTTTTTCTTTATCAGAAGATAAAAGAAATATTAAAGGAAGACAGATGGATGACATTCAGGACTTCAAGGGTATTACAAAGACAGCTGTGATGGCTATTCTAGAAAAAGTTCCAAAATTGCTTTAACAAGTGGCCTAGGCACTGGTGTGGGTGCATAGTTTCCCAAGGGGAGTACTTTGAAGGTGACTGTAGTGATATTCAGCAATGAGGTATGTGGCACTTTTTCTAGAATGAGTTCTCAAACTTGATTGTCAGAACTGTATGACTCTATTTGATCTATCTTCTCTACTCTTCTTCATATATATTTTTTTCTCCTTCTTACTATTTTGTAGGGAATCCCTATATGGTGCAAATGGATAGCACACTTGGATGTTAATCAACCATTTGGAGGGTGGAGCCCATTAGGTGCCTCAGAAGAAAGGCCTGATGGCTCACATTGAAAAAAACATTGAAAAGCCCATGGAGCATAGTTGTATTCTGACTCAAAAGAGATGACCATGAGTTGGAATCAACAACATGCAACTAGTGATTATACTTCTCACGTTGTTGAATACTGTGCCATCCATTTAATTCTCTAAAGTAGAAACTTAAGAAAAAGATAAATTTTTCTAGTTTGCCAATTTCCATATCTAAGCATCTCTAGGTATTTTCTATTCTGTCACCTAAATCACCAATTTAGAGCAGTTTCTTTCTATTTTTATATTGACTTTTTATGGTGTGCTGTGTTCTCTCTCTGTCAATACTCTCACTCTCCTCAAATATAACCATACTTATTAATGTTAAGTTTCTAAAATATATACCTGAACATGCACTTACATACATAAAATCACATCATAGGTCACCATAGCCCTTGCTAAAATAGAAATCTTTACTTACCAGGCTTTATTCTGTCTTTACAGGCTTGATTTTACCTCTGCTCTCTGCCCATTTTTATATTCTATAAGATGTGTTTTATTTAGTATTTCCTTCAGATCCTCAGTTTTACATTGAAACACTTCTACAGGATCTCTAAGATTCTGCCCAAATATATCTGTGAAGATTTTCATAGAATTTTTTATTCCTTTCTAAGGCTGTACAATGCCATAGTCCTAATTGTATGTGTTTGTTGTTTGATTGTGTTTATAATTGTAATTGTTTCTATATGGATTTGTGCCTGTTACTAGATTGGCTGTAAGCTCTTTGAGGAATTTTGTCACTTACGTGTTTGAGTTACTGTAGTTACACAGTCACCTAGTAATTGATCAATATCTGTTTTGAATGAATGAGTGAATGGAAGATGAAGCAGCCCACCCTCTTCAAATTAGAAAGTAAAAACTTCAGAGCCTTTTGTAGAGTTCAACTTGTGTCCTTCCAGGATAAAATCTTTCAGAGTAGTAAAAGAATAGGAAATTAAAAGAAACATTTCCTGTTCAAAACAAGTATTTCTCCACAAACTGCTTTTCCATGTGACCATTGATTGTTTCGAACACATCAGTCAAATGTATTTTGCTTCACATCAGTCAAATGCAGTCAGACTCATTTTTGTAGTTGTCAAGAACAGAGTAAACTTCCTCCTCAGAGTAATGTTTCGAATTCAGAAATGATGATTCTTGGGAATAAAATGCCTTACAAGTATACCATGCAGGGTTGATTCTCTAGGCTGAATGTGTTTCCAACTTGAGAGCTCACAAGTAAGTGTTCAAAGCTAAAGGAAATGCTGAGTTCAACCTATAAAGGAGGTGGAAGATTATGGATGGATGATTGTCAGATGTGTGTGTGTGTGTGTTTGTATTCTGATGGTCCATTTTCTACACTAACAGAGCACATGAAAGCATCTAATGAAGCATCTTTTTTGGACTGAATAACATTTTACCATTGCTGCCTGAAAATTATGGAAAGTTGTTAGTCACTTCTCAAAGTTCTCCTACCTCCGAATTATTCAATCCAAGCTCAGAGCTATTGCTTTCAGTACTTGAGCATAAAATTGTGTGTATATCATACAGACAAAGAGATGTTACCCACAGGCTTTAAAAAATAGATCTTCAATTCTAACACTTGTCAGAAATATTAGCACTTACCACATTGTACACTGCTATTTAAATAAGGCACTTATGTCTGTGTCCATATAATATAAATGTGATTTGACCCAGAAAACAACTCCTCTTGGAAAACATGTACAATATCTGCCAAAAATGTACTTGGATACTTTGTTCTGACAGGACTTATTTCTCCTCTTGGGCAAGATTTGAAACCAGAGCCATGAGCATTTACGCTAGTTAATAATTCCCAGACACATTTTTGGACAAGATACAGAGAATTACCTTCAGTCTCAGCCCATTTCCATTTGGCTAATTTTCCTACACCTGTTAAAATTGCTCTGCATGCTGAGTGGCCTCTATACTCTCCAGATATTTTGTCCCAGAACACAGAACCATGTGTCTGGGCTTGATTAAAACAGTGGTGTTTCCTGCGGGGGTGCTTGGCTCTATTTTTTCAGTTCACTTGACACAGAAGTCATAATCCGGACTAAATGTTTAGAGATCCAGTATGGTGAAAGATATTATGTCACAGATGGGTTTTTATGGATTGAATTGTGTTCCTTCAAGATATGTGTTATAAATCTCAACTCTATACCTGTGGTTATAATCTCATTTTGGAATGCAGTTTCTTTGTTATGTTAATGAGACTTTTAGTGTAAGGCATGTTTTAAGTCAATCTCATTTGAGATATAAAGGAGATTAGACAAAAAGTGAGCAAGCATAACTGGGGAAGATAGATGTCACGCCACATGAAGATCACCAAGGAACCAAGGGATAGAAGCTGAAAAGACAAGGACTTTCCCCCAGTACTGGCAGAGAAAGCCTTCCTGAGAGCTGGTGCTCTGGTTTTGAACTTTAGCCTCCTGAATGTGAGAAGATAAATTTCTGGTCTATAAAAGCTGCCCAGTTTTGTTACAGCAACACTAAATAACTAAGACAATAGGTATTGCTCTATGAATTGTGATATAACTCAACTTTGTTCTTTTAATGGGTGTAGCAAATAGGAACAAGTTCAGCTATAAATAGCAGAAAAATTTGCATTTGTTAATGAAAATAAAAGCCTATTTTTCTTGAACAGTTACAAGTCTATGGCTAGGCAGTTCAGACTGGCACACAAAGACACTGAATTCCTTCCACTATTTTGTCTTTAATATGTTGTCTTTTGTCCTCATGCTTTTTAGGTGACCAGATGGCTGTTGCTTTTCTAGGCTTCCAGTTCCTATGTTCCAGACACAAAGAGGAGGAAGGGAAAAGGGACACAAAGTCTTTCTCCTGGTATAGCTTTATCTCTAAAATAGGAAGAGACTTTCTCCCCTGAGACTCCCACTTTCTTCTCATTGACCTAAACTGTGACACACAGCCATCCCTAGCCTCAGGGGATGTCAAGAAATATATTTGTTGCCCTCAAACAATGTCAGAATCTGTTAGTAAGGAACACTGGAGAAATGCATTTTGGACAGGTGCCTAGCAGTGTTTCCCACAGCTGCATACTGTTTTAGTGTGCCAGAGATCTTCTGTTTGCCTCTTCAGATCTCCTCTCCACCCTTCTTTACCTTGAGTTGTACTTCAGGGGCTGACCTCTGTGACTACTTTCAACAGGCTCCCAACCTTCCTTAGCTCAGACTGTCTAGAGGTAAATATAACCTGAAATAGGAATTTGAGTAAACACACACACACACACACACACACACACACATGCACATACACACACACAGAAGGACTGACAGTTAAGTTCATGAACTCATCCTAGAAGAAGTGCTATACAACTTGTTGCTGAATATCACTACAGTAACATTTGAAGTACTCCTCTTGGGAAGGTATACATCAATGCCAGTGCCTAGTCCACCTTTCAAAGCAATTTTGGAACTCTTTTTTCTGGAACGACCATCAGAACTGTTGTTATATTACCATTGATGTCTTGAATGTCATCAAAATGTCTTCCTTTCAGTATTTCCTTTATCTTCAAGTAAAGAAAAAAGTCATTGATGCCAAATCAGATGAGTAGGGAGGGTTTTCCAATACAGTTGTTTATTGGCTAAAAACTCCCTCACAGACAACTTTACAACTAAGTTCATGAACCTGCTGCCATGTGCAATGGCCATTCCAAAAAGAGTTCCAAAATTGTTTTGAATGGTGGACTAGGTGCTGGCATAGCTTCCCAAAGGGAGTACTTCAAAGAGGACCATAGTGACATCCAGCAATGAGATACGTAGCCCTTAGAACAATTAAGTTTGTGGACATAATCATGCATATATATGTACACACAGAGAGAGATACATACATACATACACAGATACACGTACACATATATATAGAGAGAGAGAGCTCTCAGGAGAAATCAGTAGGGAAGTGAGGGAGGAAGAATGGAGCAACAGAAAAATATAGAAAGAAACTGCAACAGGTGTGTGGGACCCTGATTATCCACACATTCTGGAGCAGACCCAGAGGTCTAGCTCTGCCAAATTTTCAATCCTCAGAGAGAGACTCTGTCCCTCAGGTTGTGGGTTTCTTAAGCACAAAAACTGCAGAAACACTCTTCTATTTTCTGACTGTGATGTGTAATATGGTGTGACAGTACCTTAGCTTTAGATCCTCTCTGTTAGCACAGTACTCATGATTTAGGAATCACCACTTTCAAATCTAGTGTGATCAGAAGAATGGGTTCCCAGCCACGCAGTGTATCTGAATGACAAGGCAAGCTAGCTGTGCCACACCAGCACTTATGTTTGTGGAAACATTGCTCCCTCCTCTAGGGTGATGAAGGTGAGGGTGCTCCCAGGCTTAGCTGGATCAGGATCTCTTGCCTTAAGGACAAGGCAGTCACCGGTTTGCCACGAGCTTTGTAAGGTGCCAGACACTTTTTCTGGAAGGCAAACCTCCTTGGAATAGTTTTAGACAAACACATTTTTATCCTTCAAATATGATTTAATAAAGGTAACTACTTTACCTATAACAAAATAATTTATGTTTTAATTGGCTGCTACTTTGATTTTAGACTACCTTAAGTTTGATACTAATTCTCACTAATAAAGTTATCATTTTCTGTATGGGGAAAAGGAGGATTTAATATAAGAACACATTTTGGCAGTCAGAATCGGGATGGTGGACTGGATGCATGTCTCCGTGGGTCCCTCTGGAAGCCAGGACCTGAGCTGATGGTTGAGTGGAGCCTTCTGGGTCCTGAGACACGGGATGGGGTTATTGGTTTGGATTTCATGCCATGGATGGAGGGCTTCCTCTCTTTTGCTGACCCCCATTCTTGGTAAGTGCTTCCTTTAGTGGACCAAGGGTAGTTTGCCATTTTGGCTTTTATTCCTTGCCTTGGCAGGCAGGTGGAGCTGGGACACGACTGGTGACCAGTCTCGAATGCACTGCTGGTAGAATGGGCAGGTGTGATTGCCATCTTTGAGGGCCCAGCTTTGGACTCCACATCTCGGTACTTTTGGCTGCCCTTTCCACCTCCACCATTGACTGGCCTGTACCGGGGTACACAGGGAGCATGTGTGGAATGCCATTTTGTTCCAGTGGGAGGCAGATATACCCATACAGAGGCCTCAGCGGGACCTAATTACTAGGCTAGGAGGCAGCACCTGCCCGGGGGAGAGCACTTTTCTGGCAGGAAAGCAGTATTCTACATAGTGTTGCCTATGGATGTGGCCTGGCAGCAGAGGCCAGCAGGGCAGTAGCTTTTCTGTACTTTGAATTAGTTTACAACATCTGGGGTTTGATGTAGAGGTGCTTACTCTGCCATCTTGGAAGAGGAACCTGTACACCTAAAACCTGACTGACTTTTGAGGTTGTCAGATACCTTTTACCTTTCATTTTAAGATAGCCCAGAGAAACAACTGCAGTCCATCCTCACAGCATCTCTCCAAGCCTCTATTTACTCACACGGTTCCCCAAAAGCAATAAACTCTGGAGAAAAGTGTAACCATGAAATCATCCATGGCTTCAGAAGGCCCCCCACCAAACACAACCAAAGAACTTCCTAAACAAAGAAGCCTTTCTGAAACTATTGGAAGGTAGATACAAAAGGATTATATAGAGAGCCCTCCTAGACCTGATACAAAATACAGCAGCGCAAAATGAAAAATTAAGCAAGCTGTTCAATCTGATGAAACACCAGTACTCTGAAATTCAACAGATCAGCAACAAAACCAAAGACATAGAAACTTCAATTCAAACCCAAGAAAACAGAATGGAAAAAATGGCAAAGAGACTTTCTGGCTTGGAAGACAGAGCTACTTTCTCCAGCATCTATGAGGAGAAATCAGAAAAAACAAACCAGAAAAATGAAGAAACATTAAGAAGCATGTGGGACTCTATTAAGAGGAACAGTCTACAATTAATTGGAGTTCTTGAACAGGGCAAGATATCTGAGAACACAGAGAATATTGTTGCTGAGCTGCTGACAGAAAACTTCCCAGAAATTATGAAAGAAGAGAATAAAGATATCCAAGATGCATAATGAATGCCACTCAATATAGATCTCAAAAGAGAGACTCCAACACATATTATCATCATGCTTAACAAAATGAAACATAAGCAGAAACTCTTAAAGGCAGCAAGACTCAAAGTAAAGCTAACATTCAGAGGGAAACCCTATAGGATTTCATCAGATTTCTCAGCAGAAACAATGCTGGCAGAGACAGTGAGATGACACATTCAAAGCCTTAAAGGAGAAGAACTTCCAAACAAGAATTATATATCCTGCAAAGCTGTCTTTCACATATGAAAATGAAGTTAAGACATTTGCAGATAAACAGAGACTCAGAGACTTTGTAAAAACCAAACCAAAGCTACAAGAAATACTGACAGAATCTCTCAGCTTAGAAGAACAAAACCACTAACTCTATATTTTAGAAGCAAACACAGGATACATCCCTCAGAATCATACTCAATTAGGGAATGCTCCAAACTCAATCAAACCTATAGTAGTGAAAGAAATGATCCATTGATCATATCATGAAAACTAAGATGTCATCACATTAAAAAGAAAAATGTACTACAGTCGGTATAGTCCTTCCAGATGGAGAGGAAGTTGATAAGATTGGTAGTAATTAAATTTGGGTTTATACATAGTTTATTAAGAGGGATCATATGGGCAGCTGTAAAGCACAATAAAGATGCAACATATCACATCAGGAAACGTAATACAGGAGTCTCAACAACCACAAAACCAACCATTAAAAAGGTGAAAAATCAACTCACAAAGAAGAATGTCCCAAAACACATTAATAAGAACAGAGAGAATATCAACACAAAAATAAACATATCACAATGACAGCATTAAACACCTAATTATCAATAATCACATTGAATGTTAACAGACTTAACGCTCCAGTAAAGAAACATCAAGTGACGTCTTGGATCAAAAGACATGACTCATTTGTATGTTGCCTACAAGAAACTCACCTTAGACTTAAAGATATGAACATACTGAAAATTAAAGGATGGAAGAATATATATCAAGCTAACAATGAACAAAGAAGAGCAGCTGTGGCAACTCTAATCTCACATGAAATAGACTTTAATGTAAAATCCACCATCATGGACAAGGATAGACACTATTTATTGCTGAAAGTTTCAATACACAAGTAGGACTTAACAGTATTAAATGTTTGCCAAGCCAGTTTATGCACCTAATATTAGAGAACCTAAATACATCAAAGAAACACTGACTACACTCGAAAAGGAGATAGATCATTCCACAAAAATAGTGTCAGAGTTCAACACTCCACTCTCAATATGGACAGATCATCTAGGAAAAAGCTCACTAAAGACACAGAACACCTTATTGCAACAGTCAACGAACTAGACCTCATCGATATATACAGAACTTTCTATCCATCAGCGGATAATGACACCTTATTCTCCAGTGCACGTGGAACATTCTCCAGAATAGACCAAGTGTTAGAACATAAAGCAATTCTTGGTAAAATCCATACCACTGAATTAATGCAAAGCATCTTCTCAGATAATAAAGCCATAAAAGTCAAAATCAATAGCAGAAAAAACATAGATAGAAAGGAGAACTCATGGAAAATGAACAACATCTTGCTCCAAAAGCCACAGATTATAGAAGAAATCAAGAATGAAATGAAGAAATTTATGGATTCTAATGAGAATGAGAACATTTCCTACCAGAACCTATGAGATACAGCTAAAGCAGTGCTCAGAGATCAGTTTATCTATATAAATGCACACATCTGGAAGGAAGAAAAACCAAACCAAACCTAAGAACTAGCCCTATAGCTTGAACAAGTAGAGAGAGAACAACAGAGAAACCTCTCAGGCCCTAGAAAAAAAACAGAACATAAAGATTAGAGCAGAGCTAAATGAATTAGAAAATAGAAGAACAATCAAAAAATTGGTTTTTTGAAAAGATCTCCCAAATTGACAAACCATTGGTTAAACTTGTTAAAGAAAAACAGAAAAGAAATACTCCAAATAAGAAATGAGAGGGGACTTGTCATAACAGATCCAACAGAAGTCAAAAATATCATAACAGAACACTGTACTGTAACAAATTTGAAACCTTAGAAAAAGTGAACAAATTCCTTGATTCATATCACCTACCTAAATTACCACAAGGTGAAGTAGAACAACTTAATAAATCTATCACAAAGGAAAAGATTGAAAAAGTTATCCAAAAACTATCAACAAAAAAAAGCCCAGGCCTACATGGCTTCACCGTACAATTCTATCAAGCTTTGAAAGAAGAGTTATCTCCAATACTACTGACACTATTTCACAGTATAGAAAGGGATGGAACACTCCCAAATTCATTCTATGAAGCCAGCATAACCCTGGTACCAAAGCCAGGGAAAGACTCAACCAAAAAGGAGAACTACAGACCGATACCACTCATGAATCTTGATGTAAAAATCTTCAACAAAATTCTTGCCAATAGGATACAACAACATATCAAAAAATAATCCATCATCACCAAGTTGGATTCATACCAGGGATGCAATGCTGGTTCAGAAAAACAATTGTGATCAACCGAATAAATAACCCAAAGGCAAGAATCACCTGATCTTGTCTGTTCACTCAGAAAAGGCATTTGATAAAGTCCAACACCCATTCATGCTAAAAACTCTCAGCAAAATAGGAATAGATGGCAAATTCTGCAGTGCAATAAGGGCCATTTATACAAAGCCAACTGCCTACATCATCCTGAATGGAGCGAGACTGAAACAGTTTCCCTTGAGAACAGGAACTAGACAAGGATGCCCACTCTCACCTCCCCTGCTCAATATTGTACTAGAATTTCTATCCAGAGCAACTAGACAACATCACGAGATAAAGGGCACCTGTATCAACAAAGAAGAACTAAAAATCTCCCTCTTTACAGATGATATGTTTGTATAAGCAGAGAATCCTAAAGAATCCAAAAGCAAACTACTCAAATTGCTAGAAGAGTTCAGCAAAGTCTCAAGATGCAAGATAAAAATAAGTAAATCACTAGGATTCCTTTATACCAACAAAAAGATTATTAAGGAAGAAATCACTAAATCAATACCATTTACTACAGTCCCTGAGAAGACAAGGTACCTAGGAATAAATCTAACCAGAGAAATAACATACTTTAAAAAGAGAACTATAAGTCCTTACTACAAGAAACTAAGAGAGACTTACATAAGTGGAGAAACCTACCCTGCTCACGGATAGGAAGACTTAACATTGTGAAAATGTCTATTTTACCCAAAGCAGTCTACTTATATAATGCAATCCCAATACAAATTCCAGTAACATGTTTTAATGAGATGGAGAAACAATTCACCAACTTTGTTTGAAAAGAGAAGCCCTGGATGAGCAAAGCACTGCTGAAGAAGAAGAACACACTGGGAGGCCTCTCACTTCCTGACTTTAGAAACTATTCCACTGCCACTGTAGTCAAAACAGCCTGGTATTGGTACAAAAAGAGACAGATAGGACAGTGGAACGGATCTATGAACAGTTGATATTCAACAAAGTCCCTAAGACATTAAACTTGGGTTAAAACAATCTCTTCAGCATTAGTGCCAACAGAATTGTATATGCATCTGCACTAAATTAAAACAAGAACTATATCTCACGCCTTATACAAAAACCAACTCAACCTGGATAAAAGACTTAAATATCAAATATAAAACAATAAAGCTCATCCAAGAAAAAGAAGGAACAACAATGGAAGTTTTAATACACAACATAGACAGACTTCAAAATCTGTCAAGCAAACCACAAACAGCAGAAGAGAAAACAGATAAATGAGAGCCGCTAAGAATCAAACACTTTTGCTCATCCAAAGTGAATTAATAGAATTAAAAGGCCACCTACAGAATGGGAAAAAATATTTAGCAAGTATATGTCAGACTGACACCTGATCTCCATAATCTATAAGGTACTACAAAATATCAATAATAAAAAGATAAATCATCCAATTAAGTGATGAGCAAAGCAGATGGACAGAAACTTCTCTAGAAAGAAGACCCAAGCAGCCAAAAATCACATACAGACACACTCATGATCATTAGCTATTAAAGAAATTCAAATCGAAACTACAATGAGATACCATCTCACCCCAACAAGGTTGGTCACGATCCAAAAAAAAAAAAACCCAAAACAACAAATGCTAGAAAAGCTGTGAAGAAACTGGAACTCTCCTGCACTACTGGTGGGACTGCAAAATGGTGCAACCTCTTTGCAAAGCAATCTGGCGCTTTCTTAAAAAGCTGGATATAGATACACTATTTGACCCAGTAATTCCACTGCTTGGAATATATCCTACAGAATCAAAGCCATTCACACCAACAGATACGTGCACTCAAATGTTTATGGCAGCACAGTCCACAATAGCCAAAAATGGAATCAACCCAGATGCCCAACAACAGAAGAATGGATAGGTAAACTATGGTATATATACTCGATGGAATACTAGGCAATGATAAAGAACAATGATCATTTTAGAAAACATCTCATGACCTGGTTTCAATTGGAGAACATTATGCCAAGTAAAAGTAGTCAGCAACAAAAGAACAAATATTGTATTAGACTCCTATGATAAGAGCTTAAAAACAGACTCATGTGTAGAAGAAAAGACTCTTTGATGGCTGCAAGTGTGGGTTGGAGGGAGAACCAGCAGGCGAGGGTTTAGATTAGATTGTTGTTAGAAATTTGGTTGGGTAAATCTGTGATAGCACATATTAGAAAGAAGATCAATATTAAATGGATTTCAACATAACATGATTACTCCTCCCACCTTAATCCAATATTGCAAGGACAGATTAGCTGGGGTGGGAGGCTGGGGACCATGTTGTCAGGGTAAATTGAGGCCAATTGACATAACTAGCATTTTGCTAAGAGAGCCTTCTGCACCCCACACCGGTGAGTGGCATCTGGGGTCTTAAAAGGTGCCAAACTGCCATCCGAGGGTATAGCAAATGGTCCCAACTTAGAAGGAACAGATGATCACCAAGGACCAAAATGACATGGGGAAAAGAGAAACCAGAAAACAGAGAGACCCATGTGAGTGGATGACTACATCAACCTGTGACCAGAAGAACCATATGGTACCCAGCCACCACCTGTGATAGCCATGATGGAGCTCACAAAATTGAGTCTCACGGGCAACACAAGACTAAAAATGGGTGCACACTGAGATCTCCACTAAAAGACAGAAATTGATGGGCCTCACAGTTCCCCTGGGAGCATAGCTCCTCTCTCTGATGCTGCCCCTGCTCATAAATCATAAAAGAGGTCAACTCTTGGACAGGAATGGATTGGACTTGATGACACAGAATGACCACATCATGTGTGCACTTTATGGTTCTATGCATCTGTAGGATATTGTCCTGCTGACCTCTTACTGGAGGTGGGGAGTGGGTGGAGAAGAGGGAATAGGAAATCGTTGGGAGAATTAGACATGCATGGAGCGGAGAGGAAGAGTGTGCTGTCACTGGACAGGGAGAGCAGTGCTAGCTGCTTAGAGGCGGGAATGCAAATTTATATGAAGAAGTACATTTCATTCAGTCATAATAATAAAAAAAGAAAGAGTACATTTTATTTTAATCTGTAAGGGATCTCTAAAATGAAAGTCCAATGCGTAAATGTACAAATGTTTAATGAGAAGAGATGTCACAAATAGTAATAATAATGAAAAATATCAATACAAAGAAAGGAAGGTGGTAACATGCTCAGTTTTAAGGGTTTATGATAATTTAAAATGCTCTATTTTGATATAGATAAACTATGTTATAGCATTTTCTTTTTCATTCTTTTTTACATGAGAACTCTGTATAGATAACGTCAAACAAACGTACACATAGACAAATTGGTTACAAAGTTGATCTTCTATGTGTGAAAATTCCACCTCAAATTGTAGATATAAATCCTCACCAATAAGAATTTATTTTTAAGACTTGGACAGCCTGTTCAATACGGCAATTCTAGCAAGCACCATCAAACCACTAATAACATAGAAGAGAAACAAGAAAGAATAAACTTGGAAAAACATAATGATGCTACACCGCAAGCTAATGACAAGTATATTGTATTCCCTTAGAAATATTAGTAAAGTTGGTTAAAAAGTACCTGCATTCTATTCTATTATTTTCTAAAACAAAAACTCACTCATTTTTGCTTTCTGAACACAGAGTTGTCACTCAGTATCCTGATGCAAAAAGAAATTTTCCTAAGTTATCTTTCTCTTGGAAAGTGCTGACTTAATATTAGTGCTTCAAGAATGTATCATTTGACAAACACCGTAGACAAACGGAAACCACACCAAAAAAAACCCTAGAAATTCAGATGTTTGACAATAAGATATCAGAAATAAATAACTGAATGGAAGGACACAGAAGAACTGAATCAATGGAAGAAAGAATCAGTGGAATAGAGGGAAATTCTTTCCTACTAATATGAGGAACAATCAGAAAAAAGACTGAAGAAAAACTAAGAAAACCTAAAGACTATATGGAACATAATAAAAGGACTCAATTACACATAAAAGCAATTCCAGAAGAGGAGAAGTAAAAAAGTACAAAGAAAATTTTAAAATACACATTGCCAGAAAACTTCCCAAATATCATGAAAGACAAGAAGGTTTCATCCAAGAGGGTCAGTGAACTCATTACAGAATAGACCTCAAAAGAAAATCACCAAGAGGTATTATAATCAAATTTTTGAAGACCAAAGATAAGAAAAGAATTTTGAGAGCAGCTTGTGAAAAGAGAAATATCAACCACACAGGGACATCCATAAAAAGAATAAGTGCTGATTTCTTACCAGAAATCATGCAGACAGAAGCTAACGAGATCACACATAGAAAGCCCTGAGTAGGGGCTGAGGGGGTGGGAAACCTATGTTCAGCAAAATTGTCTTTTAAAAAGGGAGATGAAACTAAGACCCTCTCAGACAAGCAGAAATTAGAGAATTTGTAGCCACCAGACCACCTCTACAAGAAATACTAAAGGGAATCCTTTGGAAAATAATCCAATGACATCAGACAACGACCTGAAAAAGACACATGACGGCATCACCCAGATAGTACTCCGGGTAAAGATTTACATAAGTAAAGTACAGCTGCAAAATTAATTATGGGGAACCAGAGATACTAAGCTGTAACTGACAACAACTTCATAACAAAAGGGGGAGGGAATAGTCTAGTAACATAACTTTATATGGAAAGAAAGCCAATTCAATATCTGGAAGTAACAGAGTGTTTTAAATATAAGAAGATAAAGGTAAACTGCAGGATAACTACAAAGAAAATTAACAGATCTATTTACCAATAAAGAAGAAAACAAACAAAAAAACCGCCAGTAAATATAAAAACAATAACAGAAGACATAAAAATAAGCTCTCTGTATAAAAATAATTTAGCTCAGAAAATCAAGAACAAGTCAAGAACAAAGAAACTGCTGACAAAATATAACAAAATGGCAACACTATATCTAACACCGATACTCCAGTGAAATGTAAATGGATTAAATGCACCAGCTGAGAGGCAGAGATCAGAAAGATTAAAAAAAAAAAAAGATCCATCAATGGGTTGTCTAAAGCGATAAACATTCGATACAAGGATAAAAATAGGTTAAATTAACCAAAAGAGCAGATGTGGCAATATTAATTTCTGACAAATTAAACTTTAAGTTATAATCAATTATAAGATTGAAAGAGGCACATAATATTATGATAAAAGGATCAATTCAATAAGAAGACATAGCAGTAATAAGCATTTATGCACCTGATGTCAGAGCTCCAAAATTTATAAAACAAATTCTTACAGAACTGAAGAGAGAAATATAAACATTCTACAATAATAGTAGAAGAATTCAATGTATCACTTTGACTGATGGGCAGAAGAACCAGAAAGAAAATCAGCAAAGACACGAAGGATCTAAATAGCACTGTTAATCAACTAGAGTTTACATATGTACACAGACCACATCACCCAAAAGCAGCACAATATGCGTTCTTCTCCAACACACATGAAATATCCTCTAGAATAGACCATATTTTAGGCCAAAGAGCAAGTGTCAGTAAATTTAAAAAGATTAAAATTGCACAAAGCATCTTCTCTGACATAATAGTTTAAAACTAGAAATCAATAGCAGGACAATTAAGGAAAACAAATTAAATACATGGAAAACAAGTAACACACTATTAAAAAATTACTAAGGACTGCCAGTTAAGTTTGTGAACTCATCCTAGAAAAAAGTGCTACATGCCTCTTTGCTGAATATCACTATGGTCTCCTTCGAAGTACTGTCCTTGGGAAGCTGTGCACCAATGCTAAGCACTGTACCACCAAGATTTCCAACGTGACCAAAAAAAAAAAAAAAAGAGAGAAAGAAAATTAAAAAGTATGCAAGAATGAGGGACAAGACAATTTTAGTAATTATTAAACAGTTACAATTTTGCAACAATAGTAGTAACAAACAAACAGTATATGTGTGGTAACAGAGGTAGACACGCATACACATATGTGTGTGATGTTTTGTTAGGCACAGCTGATTTAGTTCCAAGTCATGGCAACCGCGTGCACAACAGAATGAAACGCTGCCCAGTCCTATGCCATTCTCACAATTATTGGTATGCTTCAACCCGTAACTGTAGCCATTGTGTCAATCCACTGCATTAATGTCTTCCTTTCTCATTCTGACCCTCTACTTTACCGAGGGACTGCTTCATCCTGATAACATCTCCGAAGTATGTGAGACAAAGTGTTGCCATCGTGGCTGCTGAGGAACATTCTGACTGTACTTCTTTCAAGAGATTTGCTTATTTTTTTGGCAGTCCGTGGCATATTCAATATTCTTTGCCAGCACTACATAATTCAAAAGTGTCGATTCTTCTTTGGTCTTCTTTATTCATTGTCCAACTTTCACACACATACCAGACGACCGAAAGTGTCATAGCTTGGGTCAGGTGTATCTTAGTCTTCAAAGCGCTATTTTTGGTTTTCAGCACTTCAGAGAGGTTTTTTGCAGAACATTTGCCCAACACAGTGTGCCATTTGATTTCTTCACTGCTACTTCCACAGATACTGATTGAGGATCAAAGTAAACTGAAGCCCTTGACAATTTTGATCTTTCCTCTGTTTATCAAGGTGTTGCTTACTAGTCCAGTTGTGATGATTTTTGTTTCCTTTGTGTTGAAGTGCAATCCATACTGAAGGCTGTGTTCTTTGATCTTCTTCAGTGTTTCAAGTCCTCTTCATTTTCATCAAGCAAGATTGTGTCATGTGCATAAGGAAGGCTTTTTTTTATTCTTTATTTTGATTAAGTCAAAGTTTATAGTCCAACTCAATTTGCCATATAAAACCCTGAGTACTTGCCTCTATGCAACTCTATTTGCTGTCCTCACCCTGTGACAGTACAGTTTACTTTCCACTCTACTTCTAGTATTCACTCAACCAACACGTGTCCCCTCCTATCCATCTTCTCGTCTCCCCCCTATAAAGAAACCATTTGAGTGGTACCTGGGGTCTTAAAACCAGCAAGCTGCCATTTAAGGAACATCAATTTGTCCCAACCTACCTGGAGCAGTTGAAAACCAAGAATATCTAAGACATGAGGAAAATATGAGCCCAGTAAACAGAAGAGTTCGTATGATTGCAAGACTGCAACAGCATGAGACCAGAAGAACTAGATGGTGCTCAGCCACCACCAAAGACAGATCTGTCAGGGAACACAGTGTAGAGTCCCTGATGTAGCACAAGAAAAAATGCTTTTGCAGAATTAGAATTCTATTAAAAGACCAGACTTGATGGTCCAACAACCTGGAGAGTCCCTGAAAACATGGCCTTAGACTTGCTGCTAGCCCAGAGCTGAAACCAGTATTGAAAGCAACACTTTGGACAAAGAGTAGACTAGACTAAGGGACACAGAGTGATGCATGTGGTGTGTGTACTTTATGAGGCTGTTGGCCTGGTTTGTTTTTAGAGGGGAAAAGAGAGGGTTAAGAGGAGGAGACAAGTGTCAGTTGAGTGGGTACTAAAAGTCAAGAATGGAAAAAAAGAATGTGCTGCCACAGCATGAGGAGAGCAGACAGAGGTTCACAGAGGTGGGTGCTCAGAGTTTTATATGGCAAAATTACCTGGATCGTAAACTTCCATTTAATCACAACAAAGTTTTTTTTTTTTTTTTTTTAAAGAAGAAACCAGTTGGACAGTTTCATATGTATTAAATCATAAAGTACATTTACCACCTACATCTACTTTTGATAGTCCCTGTGGTTTACTATTTTTCCCACAGAATATTTCAGTATCGAGCCTTGAATTTTTCTTCAGTTCTTTCAACTTAGGAAATGTCAAACGTGTTCTTCTCTTGGTTTTCTGACTCTGCGTCTTTGGACATGTCATTATAATACTTTGTCTTCTTGAGCAGCCTTTGAAACATTCTCTTCAGTTCTTTTACTTCATCATTTATTCCACTTGCTTAAGTAACTTCATGCTCAAGAGCAAGTTTCAGAATATCTTCTGACACCCATTTTGCTCCTTCCTTTCTTGTATTTCTATTGATGTCTTACTCTTGTTACATGTTTGTCAATTTGTCTTATTGTGTGAGTTCATGTGTGGCTGTCATGCTGTGAACTATGTCACCAGTATTCAAATACCAGCAGGGTCACCCATGGTATACAGAGTGCAGCTGAGCTTCCAGATTAATACAGACTAGAAATAGGGAATCGATGGTCTACTTCTGAAAAAATTTAGTTAGCTAAAACTTTATGAATGACAGGGGAACATTGGCTGACGTAATATGGAACAATGAGCCCCGAGGTTGGGAAGCACTCCAAAGATGACTGGACAAAAGCTGCCTCCTCAAAATAGAGTCAACGTTAATTATGTGGATGGTGGCAAGTTTTCAGAGGCTTCATTTGCTGATGTGATATCACTCAAAATGAAAAAAAAAAAAGCTACAAATATACATTAATAATCAGAATGTGTAATGTATGAAATGTGAATGTAGGAAAATTGGAAACCATCAGAAATAAAGAAGAACTAATACTCGACGGCACTTGGCAATATTCCAGTCATTAGTGAGCTGAAATTATGGGTATTGGCCATTTTGAATAACACAGTCATATGCTGTTTATGACAGCCCAAACAGGACTGGTGTTTAATGATCTATCACGATGTGAAACTCTATCATTGATAGGATAACACCACAGTTGTTTGAATTTATGAACCACCCACTATGGTCACCTTCTACTGTCTGAAATTGATCAAGCATGCCATCAAGTTGCATTGATAATTACCAGTGATTGGAAGGTGAATGTTGTTAAAAAGAAGATTGTTAGTTGGAAAACGTAGCCTTGGGGATAGAAACCATGCCAGAGATTGTGTGTAAGAATCTTGTAAGACCAATGAGTTCTTCAGTGCAAATAACCTTCTTTCAACAAAATAAACAGTGACTATAAACATGGAACTCACCAGATGGAACATACAGGAATCAAATCAACTACATCTGTGGAAAGAGATGATGAAAAAATTCAATATCGTTAGTCAGAACAAGGCCAGGGGCCTATTGTAAAACAGGTTATCAATTGTTCTTATGCAAGTTGAAGCTGAAACTGAAAAGATTTAGAACAGTCAATGGGAGCCAAAGTGTGACCTGAGTATATCCCACCTGAATTTACAGACCATCTCAAGAATAGATTTGGCTTGTTGAACGTTAATGACCAAAGACCAGATGAGTCTTAAAATGACAACTAGGATGAAGAAAGCAAGAGGTCACTAAACATATGTATAGGAAGTCATTTGTGAGTACTTGTGCATGCATGTAAAGATGTATCTGTAGGCATATGTATATAGAGGTTTGTGTTGCACATGTATGTATATATATATGTATATGTATGTGTGTGTGTGTATTTCTTGTTATTGGGTGCTGTCAAGTTGGTTCCGACTCATAGAGTTTCCAAGGAGTGTCTGTGTCTGGTAGATTTGAACTGCTCACCTCTTGGTTAACAGCTGTAGCACTTCATCACTACGCCACTGGTGTTTCCACACACACACACACACACACACACACACACACACACACGAGGCCCACAAATTTAAAATTGTTCTAAGTATTACATACCTCATTGTTGAATAGTGCTATGGTACCTTTAAAGTACTCCCTTGGGAAGCTATGCACCAATGTGAGCATCTAGTCTGCTCGTCAAAGCAATTTTGGAAATTTTTCTGGAATGGCCATTGTCCATAGTGGCATGGTGGCAAGTTCGCAAACTTAATTGTATAGTTGTCTGTGTGGAAGCTTTTAGCCAATAGACAACTGTATTGGAACACCCTACCTACTCACTTGATCTGGTCCCCAGTGACTTTTTTCTTTACCCAAAGATAAAGGAAATATTAAAGCAGAGACATTTGGATGACATTGAGGACATCAAGCATAGTACAATGACAGCTCTGATGGCCATTCCAGAAAGAGTTCCAAAATTGTTTTGCAGGGTAAAGTAGGTGCTGGCAAGGGTGCATAGCTTCCCAAGGGGTGTACTTCGAAGGTGACTGTCGTAATATTCAGTGGCTATGGCTAGTAACCCAAAAGCCGACAGGTTGAATCCACCACATGCTTCTTGAAAACCATATGGGGTAGTTCCACTCTGACCTACAGGGCAGCTACAAGTCAAAATCAACTTAGACGCAACAGGGGGGTTTTGTTTGTCTGTGATGCATTATATGGAGCCCTGATAGTACAGTGGTTAAGTGATACGGCTGCTAACCAAAAGATCAGCAATTTGAATCCACTGGCTATACCTTGGAAACCCTACAGGACTGTTCCACTCAGTCTTATAAGGCCACTATGGGTTAGAACTGACTCAACAGCAATAGATTTGTTTGGTTTGTGCCTTATATACCTTAAGATAAGACGTATGTTGTAGTAAAATGCCACTTATAAACTGTTCGTTTTCCACTGCCTGATTAATTTATTTTTATTATTATTGTAACTAAGTGAAAGTATACAATCCACATTAAATTTGCATGTCAGTCTTTCTGCAGCTCCTTCTGCTTTCCTTGCCTGGCGACAGCACACACCTCCTTTTCATTCTACATATGTGATATCCTCTTCACAATCTCCTGTTCTCTCCTTTCCAACCTCTCCTTTCCCTTCTAGTAAGAAGCCAGTAGGGCAACATCCTATAGATGCATAGAACCATAAAGTACACACACGATGTGGTCACATTGTGACCTGAGTCCAGTCTATTCCTTTCTGAAGAGTTGACCTCAGTAATGTTTTCTGATCAGCGGAAGCCTCAGGTCTATGGGCCATAATCCCTGGGAACTCCCAGGCCTTCAGACCATCAGTTGCAGTCTTTTAGTGGAGTTCTTCAGGTGCACTCTTGTTTTTTCTAGTGTTGCCACTGGGACTTGAAATTGTGTGCCCCCTAATGGCTGCCTCTGGTGGTGTCTGGGCACCATTTGGTTCTTGATCACATGCTGATACAGTCACCTATTCACATGGGTCATTCTGTCTTCTGGGCTCTTTTTCCCCAGTGTCTTTGTTGTTCTTGGTGATTGTCTATTCTGGATGAGTTGAGACCATTTGGTATACCTCAGATGGCAGCTTGCTAGCTTTTAAGACCCCAGACACAACTGATCAATATGGGGTGCAGAAGACATTCTCAGCAATAGGCTAGTTATACCAATTGGCCTCAATGTCCCCTGAGGGCATGGTCCTCAGACCCCTGCTTCTGCTACTCTATCCTTTCAATATTGGGTTAAGATTAGAAGAGTTTTCAGTTTATGCTGAAGTCTGGTTAAGTTGCTCTTCTTTCTACTGCATGTTGTTACTGCTTTCACCCAACCAAATTTCTATTAACTGTCTAATCTGTGACCAGCCCTTTCTCTCTCTCCCCTCCCTTGCAGCTGATAGTCTTTTCTTCTGCTTATGAGTCTACTGTTAAGTCCTTATAGCAGGGATCTCATACAATATTTGTCCTTGTGGCGCTGGCTGATGTCACACGGCATAATGTCTTCCAATTGAAACCAGGTTATGAGATGCTTCCTGAAATCATCATTGTTCTTTAACATTGCATAGTGTTCCGCTGAGCATATGTACCATAGTTTGTTTACCCATTTATCTGTTGTTGGGCATCTAGGTTGATTCTATCTTTTTCCTACTGTAGACTGTGCTGTAATAAATATTTATGTGCATGTATTCATTTATGTGACTGCCTTTGATTCTGTGGGGTATATTACATGCAGTGGGATTACTGGGTCAAATGGTGTACCTATTTTTAACTTTTTAAGGAAATGCCAAGTTGCTTTACATAGAGGTCGTACCATTTTGCAATCCCACCAGCAGTGTAGAAGTGTTCCAATTTCTCCACAGCCTCTCCAGTATTTATTGTTTTATGTTTTTTGGATCATGGGCAATCTTGTTGTGGTGGGATGGTATATCATTGCAGTTTTGATTTGGATTTCTCTAACAGCTAATGATCGTGAGTATTTTCTCATATGTCTTTGGCTGTTTGGATGTCTTCTTTGGTGAAGTGTCTGTTCATCTCCTTTGTGCATCACTTCATTGGGTTATTTACCTTTTTCTTGTTGATATTTTGCAGTACTTCGTAGATTATAGAGATCAGGTGTCTGTCCAACATGTAACTGACAAATATTTTTTCCCATTCTAAAGTGGTCTTTTAATTCTTTTGATAAGGTCTTTGGATGAGCAAAAGCTTTGATTCTTAGTAGTTCCCATTTATTTATTTTCTCTTCTGTTGATTGTGCTTTGTTTGTCAGATTTTGAGGTCTGTCTAACCTGCGTATTACAACTTTCATTGTTGATACTATTTTTTCTTGCCTGATCTTTATCATTTTAGGTTTGATATTTAGATCTTTGATCCAATTTGAGTTAGTTTTTGTGTAAGTTGTGAGGTCTGGGTCTTGTTTCAATTTTTTGCAGATGGATGTCTATTTTTACCCCAGTTTATAGTGTTAAGGCCTTTGTCGAATGTCAACTGTTCCTAAGAGGATGATGGCATCTCTGGGGTCTCAACTCTGTTCCATTTGTCTATATGTCTCTTTTTGTACAGGCATCAGGCTGTTTTGACTACTGTGGCAGCGTAACATGTTCTGAGGTCAGGTAGTGTGAGGCTTCCCAATGTGTTCCTGTTCTTCAGTAGTGTTTTGCTTTCTAGTTTTTCTTCTGTTTCTGAACAAAGTTGGTAATTTGTTTCTCCAGCTCATTAAAAAATGTCACTGGAATTAGTATTGGGATTACATTGTGCCTGATTAATTTTGAGTGACTTTGTGAAATGGGGAATTTATTCCCATTTTATTTTTTGGTTGAACAAACTGAGGGAAGAGAGGTGAATAAACCTTCAGACAGGCTTATAGTAAAAGTCAAGATTCAGACTCCAGACTTCTGAAATCAAGGCCTTTGATTTATACCTTTACTTTTTTTATGTTATCACAACTATTTTATAAAGTGCTGTCATAGAATAGTTAAAATTGGAACAGATCTTGAAGGTTTAAGATCTCCATACTTTTCTAAAGTAGGATAATTCAATGGCCCTGCTAGTGGTATAGTTCCTGCTCGAGAACTATTCCCATTACATTGTTTAAGAACTTTAATCGGTAGAATGTAATTTCGTATGTAGAACTCAAATTTAGTTTAGGGCCATGTCATGACATGAATTGTGTTCCTCCAAAAATCTGTGTAGCAATTCAGCTAGGCCGTGTTTCCTGGTATTGTATGATGTCCTCCAGGTGGTAACCTGCCTCTGTCATGTTCATGAGGGTGGATGGGTGGCAGTTGTGTTGGGGAGGCAAAACTTTGTGTAAGATTGTCTTGTGTCTTGAGGCAATCTCTTGCGATATAAAGGAAAGAAGCCAGCAGAGAGATTTGGGGATCTCATACCACCAAGAAGCTGTGCTGGAAGCTAAGAACAGCATCTTCTGGAAAGGATGACCTCCAGGACATAAGAGTTGATATAACAACGGCTCTGAGTGACATTTCAGAAAAAAGTTCCAACCTCGCTTTGATGGGTGGAGTAGGTGCTGGCATTGGAGCATAACTTCCCAAGTAGAGTACTTTGAGCGTGACAGTAGTGACATTCAGCAACAAGGTAAGTACCACTTTTTCTAGGACGAGTTTGTGAACTTAATTGTCAGACCTCATATATAACTTTATTTATGATATTTAATTATAATTCTATGTACACAAGGCAGGTGTATGATTAACTGGGGGTTTTATAGGCAAAGAAATGAACTCTAATTGCTGCAATGTGTCCCTGATTTATTGGTGTCATTGACAATGGGACAAATGACATATTTCTGTACTTTCATTAAAATCATGAAAAGAATTAATCTGTGTAAATGGTGGAGATTATCAACTCTAAAACTACGATAAACAACCAAATATGGTCAAAATTGTAGAGGCTGTGACTATGACATATACTTTTAGGACTCTGGAGATCTAATTTATGAACATTGTTACAAGATTTTTAATGGAGTGAAAATGAAGTCAGATTAAACTTCTTCCTCATGATATTAAAGCCCCAATCACAACACATAGAATAACGTTACTTTCTAAGTAATGAATGTCTCATCAAAGCCCTTTTAATTTGAATGAAATTGTAATTGGGAGTATTTTGGACACTGAAGAAATAGATAGTATCCTAGCAATATATACAGCATGGTTTCATTTTGTTCAACATTTAAATTTTGAGCTGTTAGTCTACACTGAGGAATCTACGCAGAGGAATGAAGCAAAGTCTGTAATATCAAGGGGCTTATAAACTACTCAAATGTGAGAGATGTCATTATTTAATGTACCACAAAAAAGAAAACAAACCAAAAATTCTCTGTCAAGTAATTATAAGACATCATATCATTGACTCTAAGATGTATATCAATTTCAGAGGTGTTGGAGACTGAAAAGCTACTCATTCTAGATTCTATGCAATGCAAGCTAGGCTGTAATAAGGGCTACAAGAAAGGTACAATGTGACCTAAAAAAACAGAGAAAGGACATATTATTTCTGACCAGAAGATCAGAGAAGGCTTTCCTAAAGATTATGGTTTAGATTTGTAGAGAAAGGTTGACTAGAAAAGCATTTTAAAAAGAGAGGATAGATATTGAAAAGTTTGGACAACAAGAAGAATGATATAAATGAACTACAGGCCCCATAAGAAACGAGAAACAAGTGAAATTGTTGTCAAGTTGAAAGTTTTGCCTGAAGCCAAAACACAATAGAAGTGTTGAATCACATTCAAAAATTTGTAAGAATTTGGCTGGAAGCCAGTTATATGTCTCTCCTGACCTACCAGATTCTCAAAAATTTGAAGAAACAGGAATGGAAAGGGTTAGAGAGGAGGATTTCTTTGGAGAGAGCTGCTCTGGGAGACCTCTAGTTACTCCATATTACATCCTCTCCTCAAATTCAGTGCTAAGGGCTTCAAAGATACTACTCCGAGGGTAGAATTTGTGTACTCTGCAGTTGGAAACATGATGGGCCTCTGGTACAAGAAAGTTATGAAGGTCTTTGCACCAAAGTAGAGGATTCATCTGGGGAGAAATTTTGCTCTCCTTTTCTAGCTGTTGAGAGGTTTATAAATTCTTTCAAAGAACATGTACTTACCCAGTTGGTTGCCTTAAAAGATCAGCTTCCTGAAACGAG
Source organism: Heterohyrax brucei (assembly GCA_028571685.1). Classification (NCBI taxonomy): domain Eukaryota; kingdom Metazoa; phylum Chordata; class Mammalia; order Hyracoidea; family Procaviidae; genus Heterohyrax; species Heterohyrax brucei. The sequence continues at coordinate 111,313,955 of CM053143.1, read as the reverse complement.
GACTCCAGCTGTGAGAGGCTGTGGGGAATCCACCGGGAGCAACAGAGGAAGGAAATCCGAGGTAGTCATCGAAAGCGGGCTCCCAGTTTACAGGAAGGGATTTGCTTTCAAAAGCTTAAGAGGAAGAGTCTGATGTAAACATGAGCCCTGTCCAGAGAGCGGGATGTCGTCTTACCTTAGCACTGATCCACTGAACCCTTTCCTTACCTCTTGCCTCTTTTTCTTCAATCCTGGCATATCCAGAAATGTTACTGAACTAGTGAAGGAGGAAGTGAATGGTAAAAAAGTAGACTCCCTTTTCTATTGCCAGTATTATTTTACCACAGGACCCAGCTTAGGGAAAGGAAAGAAATTGAAGTTTAAATTAACTTCACTGAACTGGTCAGTTTAGTCAATGAATTAAGACTACATTTATAACTTAAAGGAAGTGCAAGAAATAAAAAGTGTAAAAGGAAGAGAAAAATAATGAGATTGTCTAAGTTTGTCTTTAGGAGCAAGGGAAGAAATACAGTGAACAGGTTTAGAGGGATGGTGATGGATAAAAATAAAGTTACTTTTATAATGGAATTCCATTAATTCTGCTGTACAACACAAGATTATATAGGACAGAGAGAGGAGGTTCAGAGCAAATGATTTAGAGCCTAACTACCTGACTAAATTCTGGATTCAATTCTGTAAACCTGTATAGAGACATTAAAGTGTTTTGAGCAGCAGATGGAGAGGATCACGTGTGTGTGTTATCAAATTTTAGTTCTTTACACTGAAGTATGTGTTTTCTTACACTGTATATTTACAGAGGGTGACTTAAGTTTAACTTTCAGTGTGATTTTGATGAGGGTGTTAAACCTACATACAGCATCTATGCTAGTATAATAATTTTGAGTGTTGTTGCAGAAATTATTCAAAATCAGGTCAGATAAAAAGGACTAGGTACTTTACGAAAGCTGTCAACAACTGGACATACGTTATTGTGGCTAGGTGCTGTTAAGTTGACTCTGACTCATAGCAACCCTATGCACAACAGAACAAAACACACTACCCTGTCTTGCACAGTCTTTACAATTATTGTTATACTTGAGCCTACTGTTGCAGCCACTATGTCAATCCATCTCGTTGAGGGTCTTCTGCTTTTCCACTGATTACCAAATGGGATATCCCTCTCCAGTGACTGATTCCTCCCGATAACATGTCCAAAATATATGAGACAAAGTCTGGCCATTACTACTTCTAAGGAACATTCTGGCCATACTTTTCCTAAGACAGATTTGTTCATTCTTTTGGCAGTCCATGGTATTTAATATTCTTTGCTGGCAATAAAATTCAAAGACATCAGTTCTTCAGTCTTCATTATTCATTGACCAGTTTTCGCACACATACGAGGTGATTGAAAACACCAAGGCTTGGGTCAGATGCACTTTAGACTTCTGATTTTGACAACTGATTTTGAATTATCTTCAACAAAATTTTACTGGCATATGATAATAATGATATCATTTCCACATTTCCATTAGAAATTATGTCATTAATATATGCAAGTAGGATTTTGCTGAAGATAATGGACAAGAATATAGATCTCTTCCAGTCATTTAGCCAGGTAGCTGTCTTTCAAACTTCTTGGAATAGATGAATGAGAACTTCGATCTTTGCATCCGTTTGTTGAATCATCTTAACCGGTGTTCTTCAGTTGTGGAGCTTTTTTTTCCACCAGTGCTTAGTACAACTTAGATTTCTTCCTTTAGTACGTTTGGTTCTTGATGATACGCTACCTCCTGAAGTGGTTGAATGTTAGCCAATTATTTTATTTTCATTTTTATATAACGATTCTGTGCATTCCATCCATTTTCATTTGACTTTTCCTATGACTGTTCAAAATTTTACCCACAGATTCCTCCACTTATTACAATTTGAGGCTTGTAGTTTTTTTTCAGTTCTTTCAGCCTGAGAAATGCCAACCATGTTCCTGCCTTTTGGCTTTCAGATTCCAGGTCTTTGTAAATTTCATACAATACTTTGACTTCTACAGCTGCTCTTTAAAATCTGTTCAGCTCATTCAGTTCATCATTTCTTCTGTTTACTTTGGTTACCTTTAGTAGCCAAGTTCAGAGTCTTGTATAGCATCCATTTTGGTCATTTTTTCCCCCGTCTCTGTAATGATCTCTTGCTTTTTTAGGTATAATGTCCATAATGTCATTCCACAATTCATCTGGTGTTCAGTCGATCCTTGAGGTGGTCTCTGAATTCAGGTGGATATACTCAGGGTTGCATTTTAGCTCTTGTGGTCTTCTTTTAATTTTATTCAGCTTCAGCTTGAACTTCAAAGAAGCAGTTGGTAGTTTTTTCCAGTGTTGGTCACTGGCCTTATGTTTATATGGAGCTTCTCCATTAACTTTCCACAGATGTAGTTGACGTGACTCTTGTATATTTCATACAGTGAGGTCTACATGTACAGTCATCATATATGTTGTTGAAAAAAGGTATTTTTGATGACTAAGTTGTTGGTCTTGTGAAATTCTATCATACAATCTCTGACATGTCTTTCTCCAAGGCTATTATTTTCCAACTATTGATCCTTCTTTGTTTCCAACTTTCACATTCCATTTAAAAGTAATTATCTTTGTAAACTTGATTGCGTATTTGATAAATTTTAGACTGCAGAAGTTGATAAAAGCTTTCAATTTCTTTATCTTTGGATTTAATGGTTAGTGGGTAAATTTGAATAATGGTCCTATTAATTGATCTTCCTTGTATATTATCCTATTACTGACAGTGATCTGATGGCTAAGGTTGTGTGTCAACTTGATTATCAGCAATTTTGTAGTAATGTAATGATGTAATTTGGCAGGTATATAATAATGAAATCATTCTCCTTTTTTGTAATTTGAGGTAGTCATCTCCCGCTTTGTGATCTAAGTAGCCAAACTGTTGAAAAGGGAGTTTCCTTGGGAGTGTGTCTGGTATCTAATATATATGGCTACTCTGGGGAAGTTCACACACTCTGGAACCTTCATCTGACTTGTCATTCTCTGACCTCTGATTCTTGAGATGTGAACCAGCGCCCTGCTGCCTGACCTACAGATCTTGGGGCTCACCATCTCCTGGAACCCATGAGACAGAGCCTTCTGCCTAACCTGCTGAGTTGGGATTTGTTAACCCTGCAACCATATGAGTTAGGAGAACCCTTCAACCTAAAGCTTAACTCACAGATTCAGGGCTTGCTAGCCTCTGCATGAGTGAGACAATTTTGTCTTCTCTCTGTGTATTCACATGTATGTGTGTGTGTGTGTGTGTGTGTGTGCGTGTGTGTGTGTGTGTGCATGCGCATGCATGCGCACACTTCACTGGTTTTGCTCTTCCAGAGAACCTAGTCTAAGATGCCATTCCTCTTCAATTTCTCATTCCAGCATGGTAAATGACGTGATTGTCTGATTCAAAGTGGGTTAATACCTAGGCTACTGATCTTTGATGATTTCATTTTTGATGATTTCCAATGTCTTCGATTCATACTTCATACATTCCACATCCTGATTACTAATGAATATTTTCAGCAGTGTTTTTTCTTATTTTGAGACATGCCACAACCAAAAAAGAAGGTCCTAAGAGATTTCATCCACGTATGTCATTAAGGTCAGCTCTACTGTGTGGAGACAGCTCTTTCCCAGTTATATTTGGAGTCTCTTCTAACCTGAGAATCTCGTCTTTTAACACTGTAATAGTGTTCTGATACTATCAGTGAGGTTTTACTGGTTAATTTTCTTTTTCTTTTGGAAATAATGTTTTTCTTTTTTTTTCACTATAAATCATACATGTGTTATACATATGTATATGTATATATATAAATGTATACCTGTGTATGTGTGTCAGTTTTATTGTTCCCCAAAAAGTATTCTCACAAGCATGCCATGCTAACTTTGTTTTAAATGTTTTTGTAAAAAAAATAGCACAGCACACTTATGAAAATACCTCTAGAGTGAGGGCACGGTTGGCAAAAATTGTATAGCACGCACCTTATTTGGATAGAATATGGTAGAATGTCAGGTCCTTCTTCCTAGTCTGTCTTAGTCTGGGAACTCTGCCGAAACCTGTTCACTGTTAGTGACCCTGGTTGCGTTTGAAGTACCAGTGGCAGAGCTCCCAGTATAACAGCAACACACAAGCCACCATAGTACCACAAACTGACAAATGATGGTAGATGCAAAGAGGGGTGAAGAGTGGTTTGCGTCACAGTACTCTTCACCACTTGACAGTGGTTCCCTGAAGTATGTACCATTTATTTAAGATGTGTACCTTGGTTTGAAATGCAAACCCTTTGCAGCTCCGAGTTACAGAGCACATAGAATCCATGGGGTATTTTCTCTCTTATTGTGGTATCTGACTTGACCAGCTGGCAGATGGTTTGTGAGAGGCCTCTGTCTCCTCCTGGGATGCAGGGACAGCAGGTAATGGAAACTTGGATCAATTAGTGGGCTCTGTGAGGACAGTTTGCTCTTCACTTTCCCTGCCAGTGCTGTCTGTGTACTCTGTCTAAGCAGACACAACCAGTCGCTAGCGTAGGCAGTCTGGCACTGACTGTGCTTACAACTGACTATTGAGATTTTTCTAAAAGGTCTTTAAAAGGACATGTGACTTTTGATTACCAAAGAAGGCCTTGTAAGAAGGGAAGATTGATAATGAAGTCTATCTTGAGCCCAGTTCTGGGAGCTTGTTTGGGTCAACAGGAAGTAAGAGGAAGTCTTCTTTCATCTGTGTCTTTCATAGCAGAACTTGTCAGTGCTGTTACACTTAAATATTTAATATTTAAAAAAGTGAAATATATTACAGTGGGCATAGTGAGGATAAACCAGTTTTCAAAGAAACAAACTTACTTGTTAGAAATTGTGGGAAAATTAGGCTTCTCTGTACTTCAGTTTCCTCACCTGTGAAATGATGACAGCAGTTACCTACTGCACTGGATTGACTAAGAACTAAGTTCATACACTGTGCACTATGTAAGCATCTGTCCAGTAAATATTCATGCATGCACACATATGTAAATGTATGGGTTGCTTAATACTGTCACATAGCCATGAACTACAGGAGAAGAACAGGACTTGAACTCATTTTAAAGCAAGGAAAACTGGTTTAGGAAAGAGAGCAAAGACTATCCTCCACGTGAAATCACTCATACTCTCTGCTGATTTAGATTCCGAGTCAGTCCTGCATAGGGTGTGGCGTATATTAATGTCAGTCAAATTGGGGCTGCACTTAATTTCACTGTCAGAGGCATGGCATCTGGCAGTCGGCTGACCTGAGAGCACACGATTCTCACCATCATAGCGCACCTCTTCCTGTATGGTGACTAGTGTCTACACCGGGAGTTTTCCTCTTTGGAGCCTGCCTGCAACCTGAACTGAGAGAACTGCCTGGCTCTTAGTAGTTCTCTCATCTTAGGAGGTGAGTCTTGCTACTATATCTGCATCTAATAATTTCCTAGTAAACAGGAGTGATCATTGAGTCCTAGACACCATTCTAAAACCCACCTGATCTAGTGTCAACTGCTACAAAAAAATGATGTTTTCCTCCAAAAAAAGAAAATTCTTCTTCCATGGTTCCCTAAGTAGATCACACTGCCGTCCACTCGGGTCCCCAAGCTCAAAACTCTAAACTCATTTTTTGACACTTCTGTCTACAAACCCCATCACATTCCATACCATTAGTCACAAACGAAAGTCAATGTCGATTTCTAAATCTTTCTTAAATCCACCTACTCTGCCGTCCCTGGCGACACTGCCATCACACCAGGTCTCCTGTATTTCCACAGTGGTCTCCAAACTCACCCTGGCATCTACTCTTGTCTCATCCAATCCATTATTCTGACGGAAGTTAGAATTACATGTTTTTTAAAATAGCAAAGCCAAGCCAGCCAAGTGCCGTCAAATCGGATCTGACTCATAGCAAACAAATCTAATTATGTCATGGTCTCAATTCAAATCTTTCACATTTACCGATGCTTTTCAGATAAAAAGAAGTTAACATCACTGGGCTTCATGTTCTCTGTTCCTGACACACTGTTCCTCTCTCCCCACGCTGATCTTCTCTGAGTTACTTCAACAATCCATAAAGTTTCCCATCTCAGGCACATACTCTTCCTTTGGCAAGACATACTCCCTTCTGCTTGACTGCCACTTGACAAGGACACGCAAATTCATCCCTCAGGATGCTATTCACAAACTATTTAATGAAGTTTTCTCAGACACACCCAGGCTAGTCAGAACTCCCTTCTATACTTTCTCAACATTATCTGTATATGTTAAAATAATTATTTGTTTAATGGTTGTCTGTCCTAGTAGACTCTAAACTCCATGAGAGGAGGGGCTTTGTAGATCTTGTTTGCCAGTGTATTCCCAGTGGCTAGATTAGCGCTCAGCATATACTAAGTACTCAATTAGTATTTAACAAATGAAAGGATTCATTCTGACATGTTCTTATTTTAAAAATAAACAAGATGTTTTATGATGTCAACACCTGCCCATTATCAAGCCAGAGAACACCTTGTCCATTGGGTATTTTTATGGGATTATCCAGGTGCTGTCAAACAGAATAGATTTTGTAGCTATTTTAGGTCTCTTTGACTCCTGTATCACATAGCTCTGCCTTTCTTTTTCTTTCCATTTTTATCACAAAATTTCAATGAAAAAACGGGACACAAACATGCTATTCAGACATACACATACACACAGGTTTTGCCTGATGAAGTAATCCATTTCAAACTGCCAACCATCCAAGATTTTGCCCTCCGCATTCAAATTATCTGCTACCGAATAAAATACATCTTATAACCAAAAAAAAAAAAAAAAGTATTGCTGTTGAGTAACCTTCCTAATCCTAGAGACCCTATTCTACTACTCTATTGGACAGAGTAGAACTTCCCTATAGTTTCCAAAGAGCACCTGGTGGATCCAAACCAGTTAGCAGCCACGGTGTTCAACCACTACCCCACCACGGTTTCCACACAGGCTTCACTGTGCTTGCTTACTAATTTGTAGCACAGAGTTTCATCCGTTTTTCACCACATCGAAGAGGTGGTAAAAAAAAAAAAAAAAAGATGACATCGTATGCTACAAATCAGTAAGTAAGCACAAGTAAGCTCATGTGTACTGTACCTATTGGAGAGCCCATGCTATCATCTCCCTCTCTCTGTTCTCATTTCTTCTCATCACTTCTTGCTTAGTCTATTCCAACTCATAGTGACCATATAAGTCAAAGTAAAACTTTCCAAAGAGTTTCCAAGGGGCACCTGGTGGATCTAAAATGCTAGTCTTTTGGTTAGCAGCTGTGGCTCTTAACCAGTATGCAACCAGATTTTCCTAGATTTATGCAGTCATCCTGATTTCTTCCTAAAAAAGCTAATATGTTATTCCCATGCTTCAGACATGCTATCTGGATAGAAATGACAGTAATTAACACAACAAGGCCTACAAAGCCCTAAATAACTCATCACCGTCTGTTTAACAGACTATCTTCTGCTCTCAGGATCAAGTCCAAACTCTGTGCTAGTTTATGAGACTTTTGTAAATCTGGACTTTCTTTAATTTTCCAGCCTCATTTTTCATTAGCCTGAACTGCTTCCACTCTACCTTAACTTCCCTTGCTGTTTCTTGTCTAAGACCTTCAAGACACTGTTCCATCCTTTTAGAGGTCTTCCCCAGTTGTTCACCTGTTTAACTTCAACATTCCTTGATGTTTCTCTATAGATGTCATTTCCTACAGAGAACTCCCATATTCTTCAAATTTGGGTCAGGGGTTTTCTATGATCTTTTACAATACCCTACCCTTTCCCATTGTATGCCCCTCTCAGTCAGATTCAACATTAAAATAGTCTCTGTGTGTATCTTGGAATCTCCTAGCATAAAAGACATTCAGCCTCCAGAAGTGGTTGGAACCTGGGAATGGAAAGCCATTGAAAACCATGTCAGCATTTCTTAGCTACTGTACTCTCTTCTCCTTCTTATCCATCTCATCTCTATATATCTTTATTATTCTCATAGCCCTGCATACTAGCTTCTTATTGATAAGGCAGAAGGGACCTCCCTGTAACTCTTGAATTTTCATGTTTTCAGTTCCAACTTCACAGGGAAGCAGACCAGGAAAGTGGTTCTGATTTGCCCAGTATGGGCAGGTGTCCACAACTGATTCAAACATCTCTGATCAGGAAGGCAAACTGGTATAGTACGGACTCCTGTTGGGGACCTCAAATTTGTGAGTATATCATTCTTATTTCTTATTGCTTAACTAAGCAGCGCCTCTGTGTGAATTACAAAAATATGCTCATCCCTCAAGAATGTTTACTGTAAAATACTGAAAAATTATCATAGTATATACGCTTCTTCCTATAATGACTGCAAATGTAAATAGTACTTTGTAAATTAAACTGTATAACTGTACCTGGGAGCTTTGGTTGGTGTTCTCACAACCTAAACGAGAGCAGTGGAAGCTGCATATAGGTGGGCATGTAAATTTATATGGGAATGTACATTTTTACTCAGTCGTAATTAAAAAAAAAAAAATCTATGCACACTGCCACTGAGTTTCCGAGGAATGCCTGGTAGATCTGCATAGCCAGTCTTTGGGTTAGCAGCCATTGCTCTTAACCAGTGCACCGCCAGGGTTTTCAACTTTCTATGCCAGCCAAGTGTTCTATAGTAGGTATTAAAAATAAAGTATATCACTTTATGGAAGAATTAACTTTATTTTTAAAATGGTTGCAATCTGCATGTTGTATAAAAGAAACCTAAGTTTATTTTATTGACTAAAAAAGAAAAAAAATCAATCTGTAATTTTAATAATCCCCAAAGCTTATTTTCTAGGTGGCTCTCAAATTCATTTGTAAAAATGCCTACAATATTTAAGATGAGCAAATCAGAAGATATTTTATGTTAATTTTAATTAAAATTGTCAATCACCGAAACGCATGGTAATTTGAATAAGAAACCTACTATATCTGATCCTATAGACTTATAAACGACCTCCAGATCACATAGCAGCTTCATGTCTTGTGCAGCCTGTACCATACTGTCACTCTATTTCTCCAAACCTCTACATCATGAAGTTTCCTTTCAAAAATCACATTTGTTTATAACCTCTACACTCTGCATTATGGTTTAATCTGAAGGTCATCTGCTTTTCTTTCTAGGGAACACAGCCAAACCAAACCACTGCCCTTGAGTCAATTCTGACCCATAGCAACACTGTAGGTTAGAGCGGAACTGCCTCATAGAGTTTCCAAGGAGCCCCTAACTGGATTTGAACTGCTGCCCTTTCGACTAGCAGATGTAACACTTTACCACTGCATCGCCAGTGTTTCCTGGGAACAGATGAAGTATAAATAAGTAGCATAACGTGAGCTGGTGTGCAGAAGATACGTGGGGTTGGGAAGTCAATGTGCCTGATGGGTTGTTTTAGTCAGCTAGGGCTGCTCTAACAGAAATATCACAAAGTGGTACAGTCCGTTAGGCTCCAAGTCCGTATTCAGGGTGTCTGCTCCAGGGGAAGGCTATCCCCCTTGTCGGCTCTGGAGGAAAGCCCGGTATTGCATCCGTCTTTGTCCAGGGAGCATCTTGGCCCAGGAACCTCCGGTCTGATGGGCGTGCTGTTCTCCTGGTGCAGCTTTCTTGGTGGTGCAAGTTTCCCAAATCTCTGCTTGCTTCTCTTTCCTTTTATGTCTTGCAGGATGAAAGAATTAAGGGTGGGACAAGCCATACTCCAGGGAAACTCCCTTTACAATGGAGCAGGCAGGTGATCTTATAAAGGGATTTACAGTCCCACCCTAACCTTTACCATACAGCATAGGAAAACCATAAAATGGAAGACAGTCACAACATACTGGGAATCATGGCCCAGCCACATGGCTACACGTATTGGGGGGGGCACAATTCAATCCATCACATGGGTGAGAGAAAAACGGTAGCAGATTTGGAGTATGTCAGAAAGAATGTTGAGTGATGAGTGTTGTGGATTGAACTGTGTCTCTCAAAAACATACACTGAAGTCCTAACCCTTGTAGTTGTGAATCTGATCCTATTTGGGAAAATATATCCTTCGTATTTTTTTTTCCTATTGATTTTATCAGTTAAGTCATAACAGATAGGGTGAGTCCTACTCTTAATCTCTTCTGAGTGGTGTCTGATAAAAAGTAGAACAGACATTGAGAGAGCAACACACAGAGGGAAGAAAATTGCCATGTGATAAGAGAAGCAGATGCATCTCTAAGCAGCTAAAGGATGGCAAGGACAGTCAGCAGCCACCAGAAGCTAGGAGACAGGAAGCAGTTCATCTCTCAAAGCCTGCAGCAAGAAATGACATGGCTGAGACCCTGGTTTGAACTCCTAACTTCCAGAGCTGTGAGAAAATAAACTTTTATTCTTTACAGTAACTCATTTGGTAGTATTCTGTTACAGCAGTCTGAGGAAGCTACATCCATGGGTGAAATAGTAACTAAGGGCTTGTGTTATATACTCTATAAACGTGACACACAGAATTACGCTTTCTTTAAAGAAAATAGGAATGACCACAATGGTATAATAACACTACAGTACAAACAAAAAAAGAGAGAGAAGGACTTTAATGTTGATGTGAAGAAGCTGTGCAGGAAAGCAAGAAAAGAGTAATTGATCAACTGACCTTAAAGTCAGAACTGCAAGTAATCAGAATAGGCTGGCCCGGGAGCTGATGAATCCAGAGCCCCAGTTGTTTCTGGATTTGCTCATTTTCTGCAAAGCAGCATAGCTGTATTTGGCAGACTTTATAACATTTCCCTTAAATGGACTTTATCGATAAAGCACTACGCATTGCTGAATATTTCCTCAAACAATTTACCAGCTAGGTTTCCCACAACCTGAGAACGAGAGGGTTAAGTGTTGTGATCACAAACCATGCAGTAATTGCGCTCAAATCTATTAGCAGAATGTCTTGCATAGAGTGTCATCCTGCCATTCTCAGTGGGTCCTGTTCACTAAGCCCTTGCATTTTGACAGTTATTATCATCCAAGCACAAAACATCATTTGTACAGCACAGAGCTATCCGCATAGTAATGTATCAACACCAGCTTGGTCTCAAAACCTAATTATTAAAATCTGATTTCAATTGGAATACAGGAAAGCCCAATTTTAAATTTATTGTTTTGATGATTCTAAAAACAAAATTAACTTTTACTGAAAAACACAATTACATGCATCTCCCTTTGAAGCAATATTGCCCCATTTACAGGCAAGTCAGCAGCCCTGGTCACACTGACTGTGCATTCTCTTTGAAAACATTGCCTGCGCATGCAATTCTCTTTAAGACTTGGAGAGAAATAAATCATATTCTGGAAACTTCTGGAAAAGCTGATATTTCAGCAAAACAGAATGTTTCTCCTTCCTGTAACTTTCTTCCACTGTGATTCTTGCATTACAAAGCTGCCCCATTGCTCAGTACTGCTCATCACCCTTCGGTCCTGTGTATTTCTTCCTTTACAGACTTGGAGCTACTGGATCATTTTCCCACACCTTAATCATTCTTTGGGGGCAACTGTAGTAAACAAGGAGCTTCCGTGTTCAGTGAAGTTTAGTCTTCGCACCTTCATTCTTTCACTAATATTGTATTTTATTTTTAAAACAACTTACCAAAACTCATCTATCTTTTTAGTCATTTGTTTACTGAGTGTCTGCAATATTCCAAATACGGTGAAGGCTCTTTGAGGTGCTAGAGATACAAAGAAAAAGAATCTTTGTAGCCAAGAAGCTGGACTGTATATATAAAGAAGAACAAGACATCAGGATTGGAGAAAGGCTCATTAACAATTTACGTTATGCAGATGACACAACCTTGCTTGCTGAAAGTGAAGAGGATTTGAAACATGTACCAATGAAGATCAGAGACCAAAGCCTTCAGTATGTATTGCATTTCAACATCAAGAAAACAAACATCTTTCTTAGGCAAAATCGAGGCCAACTGGCACAACTGGTGTTTTGTTAAGAGAGCTCTCTGTACCCCACATTGATAAGTGGCATCTGGGGTCTTAAAAGCTGCCAAGCTGCCATCCGAGGACACAGCAAATGGTCCCAACTCAGCAGGAACGGATGCTCACTGAGGGCCAAAATGACATGTGGTAAAGACAAGAGAGACAAGAAGACAGAGACCCACAAGAGTGGGTGCCTTCGTCGACTTGGGACCGGGAGAACTGGATGGTGCCCGGCCACTACCAGTGATAGCAGCGATGGAGCTCACTAGGTTGAGTCTCACTGGCAACACAAGAATAAAAAGGGGTGCATCCTGAGATCTCCACTAAAAGACCTCAGTTGATGGTCCAGCGGTTTTGGGGTTCCCCTGAGAGCATGGCCCCCAGCCCTGGTGCTGCCCTTACCCATAAAGTATAACGAAGGTCCACTCTTTGGACAGGAATGGATTGGACTTGGCAATGCAGAGTGACCATGTATTGGTTGCACTTTATGGTTCTGTACATCTATAGGATATCATCCTGCTGAGCTCTGGCTGGAGGAAGGAGAGTGGGTGGAGAGGAGCGGAAAGGAGGCTGTTGGGAGGATGAGACATGTATGGAGCAGAGAGGAATAGTGTGCTGTCTCCGGACAGGGAGAGCAGTGGAAGCTGCATATAGGTGGGCATGTAAATTTATACGGGAATGTACATTTTCACTCAGTCATGTTAAGTAAAAAATAAAAAATAAATAAACCAAAAAAAGAAAAAAGAAAACAAACATCCTTACAACTGGACAGGTAAGCAACATTACTACAACAGAGAAAAGATTAAGATTGTAAAGGATTTTATTTCACTTGGATCTTCAGTCAATACTTGTGAAAGAATTAGCCAAGAAATTGAAAGATATATTTGCATTGGAAAATCTTCTGCAAAAGACTTCTTTAATGTATGAAAAGTCAAGAGGTCACCTCGAAGACTAAGGTGCAGCTTACAAGCCATGGTATTTTCAGCAGCATCATATGTATGCAAAAGCTGGACAATGAATAAGGAAGACAAAAGAGGAGTTGATGGATTTGAATTGTGGTGGTAGAGAAGAATATTGAATATACCATGGACTACCAAAACAGTGAACAGCTCTGTCTTGGATGAAGTGCAGCTGGGGTACTCCTTAAGAGCAGGGACAGTGAGACTACATCTCATCTACTTTAGATACATTGTCAGGTGAGACTGATTTGTGGAGGAGGACATCATGTTTGCATTGTAGTGAGTCAGCAAAAGAGAGGAAGACCTTCAACAAGATGGGTTGACACAGTGGCTGCAACGATGGGCATAAGCATAAAAAAGATTGTGGGAATGGTACAAGCCCTGGAAGTATTTCATTCTGTTATGCATTCAGTCACTGTGAATCAGGACCAATACGACAGTGATGCTCTCGAAGACCTCGGTGTCTGGAAATGGATTGGAGCCTGTAGTTATTCAGTGAGTTAGCCAGAGATGGAGCCCTGCTCTAGTGGTTTCATGTCTATATATCGACCTTGCTCTGAAACCTGATCACATTCCATTTATCCATCTTTGAGTCACAAAATATCTACAGAGAACTTAATTCTGTGGAAAGTTTACAATAGGAGAAGAATATTTCCTCTTTCAAATTACACCTTCTTGTTTAATTCAATCAACCACATGGCACTTGACTCAGGAGCTTAAAACAATAACTAAATTATTATTATTCAAAAGATCACAGGTCACCAGGCTGATTTTTCTTTTTGCAGCTGGGCTCTTCATGTGCTCAGAATTAGCAGAGAGCTGTACAGATAATTCTGCTGGCTTTAGCTAAGTTTTACATATTTGGGAGCCAGCTTGTTCATGGCTAATCCGTAATAGCCTTGGATCTTCATACGTTCTTATAAAAAGACAGAGGTGTAAGAGCAAGCAAGCCCAATTGTTGAATGTAAATGGTAGTAGTTGTACATTTTTTTAAGCCTCTTACTCTCTTTCCATTGGCTAACATGGCAAAGAAAGTCACATGGCCAATCTCTGAGTCAGAGTGTAAAAGACTTCACTATTAAGACTTTGTTTACAGGCATTCTGGCTTTAAAATTCTCACTTCTAGTTGATAGAATTTGATGAAACAACCTACTTTGAAATGAAGCAGTAAAGAATCATGAGCCACAGGTGGTTGCTCCATTTCTGGCAAAAGCTATGGAAAGTTTTAGAATTTGTGCTATAGACATGAAAGAGATCAGAAAGGTGGAACAATATGATTTGTGTGTAAAAGTGTCAACTTTGACATACACATTTGAAAAAATGGTAATGACTTATTCATTCCCCTGAAGAGTTTGGTCAGAGACAAAGTTAAATAAAAATCACGCTGATGTACATTTTTGTTTTCTTCTTATCTTCCCTGTAATGCTACTTGAAGGGACACCATGGAAACCAAGGGCCCAGAGCAAGCAAAAGAAGAGTATTTACTCTGCTATTGTTCTATAAGGGGTCAGAAGGATCTAACCTGCAATCTGGAGCATTGAATCATCTCAGAATGGGTGAGAAGGCAGGGCGTTAAAAGATTCCTCAGTATTCAAAGTTATTTCTAATCCATTTCACCTTTCACCTTGTGTAAGAACTCCTCTTTGTCTGAAATTCTTGCCAGCTTGGTCCAAAATTCAATGATGGGTCTCCTTATAAGGGAAAGGAAGAATATTTGAGACATAGAGGCACGCAGTGAGAAGAAGGAGATGTGAAGGCCAAGACGGAGATTAGAATTATTCAGCCAAAAGTCAAGGAATGTTAGTGGTTGCTGGCAACAGCTGGAAGCTAGGTGAGACACATGGTTCACACTGAACCTCGTAGCCTCTTGTAGGGACAGACCCTGTTACTTCATTGATTTCAGATTTCTCACCTGCACAACTCTGAATAAATAAATTTGTTTTATTATACTCCACCAACTTTGTGGTAATTTATTCAAGCAGTACAAAGAAAGTAATACTCATGGTCTCTGCTATCAGGGATTTTGCAATCTTGTGGTAAACAGATAAGTATAGAAAATTCATTATAGAAACTGACAGAGATGAACATAGGGAACCAAGAAAACATATTTTAAGATGATTCATGTGGTGAAACGTGACACAAAGAAAGATTCTCAGAGAATATGGCACATTTACTGGAACTTGAAGGACACATAGAGAACAAAGTAAAAAGGAAGGACAGAAGAGGGAGCAACATGCATTAACGGACAGAAGAAAATGTATCTCAAATCTAGGGAATAGCAAGTAACTCAGCATGACTGTAGTCTAGAGATCTAGATGGTGACCTTGAGAGAGAAGGCGAAAGAAGCTGGCAAGGACCTGATCATGAGGAATTCCCTCTGCCGTACTGTGGAATTTAGACCGGCTCTGAAAGGATTTTAAATGAGAGAATGGCATGTTATGATTACATTTTACATACTCTCTTGGCAGTTTGGAGAAAAGTTTATTGGGGGCAAGAGGGCAGGATGACTACTTTAGAAGCTGTTGTAATTTATAAGAGTTTGAGCAAAGTAATGGCCACAGGAAAGGAGAGAATGGTATTAGGTCTATTAAATATTGAGCCAGTAGAACCTGAAGGACTTGGTGACTTATTGGATTTAAGGAATGTGTAAGAGAAAGTAGTTCAAGAATAGGAAGTCCTACATTCCTGGCAATTGATGAGATGGAAGAAGATACATTGAATTTTGGGGAAACACTGGTGGCTACATCCAAGATGCAGTTGGCATATAGCTTTAGAGATACGAAAAAGAGCTCTTAGTCTGCTCTGACATAGGTCATGATAGGGAGTCCCAGAAAGAGCTGCAGAAAAATGTAGAACAAAATTCTGACTCACCAAAAAAAAAAACAGACTAGACTTAACGGTCTAAGAAACACTGAAGAAACCCTTAGAATATGGCCCTCTAGACACACTTTTAATGTAGTACTAGGGTCATTATGAGTCAGAATAGACTGGAGATAGCAGTGGTTTTTTTGGTTTTGGAAGTCACTCCTGAGGTTCTCCATTCAGCCAAAGATTAGATAGGCCCATAAAACAAACGCTAATAAACATAGCTCAACCATATACTCCAGATTAAGCAGGCACATCAGCCCAGGGGTAAGGGCAAGAAGGCAGGAGGGACAGGAAAGCTGAATGAATGGAAACGGGAAACCTAAGCCAGAGAAGGGGTTGATACATTGTGAAGTTGGGAACCTGTGTCACAAAACAGTATGTGTTATTAATTGTTTAATGAGAAACTAATTTGTTCTACAAACCTTTATGTAAAGCACTACTTAAAAAAGAAGAAGAAAGAAAAGAAATCTCAGTTAGGAATCTCCAACAAAAGCTCAGCCCTGCATTAGTTGATCACGTTTGTTCAGCAGCAGAGCTGGTAAGCTCTTTTGAGGAAAAAGTTGTAAAACTGCGTGACTCCCTGATGCTGTTTATTCATGATCTAGTTCCCAGCTTAGAGCTTTAATACCGCATGGCAAATTCACTTATTTTACTTGGCGGTTCCATCTCTTCCATCTTATTAAACATAGCAAACATCCAGGACTGTACTCTAGCCAACTATCACACATGTATCTCCTTATTCTTATTGTGGGAGAAGAGGAAAACAAGAGGACAAGGGGAAAAAAAGACCCTCAATTTTATTGCATGCCTTTCTCCTACTAACTTCTTTATACCTACATCTTTCCCTCTAGGCTCAGGATTGGGTATCCCTGCTGATATACTCTAGATACGTTTCGATCCTTTCTGGTATTTGTACTCTATCATTCCCTGATCAGCTTTTCTTAAGACCATAGCATGATCAAGTTTCTCTCAATTTACAGTTCCTTGATTCTGAGTGTCCTTTTATTTGATTCCTATGTAGGACCCATATCATGAAAACCTTATAAACAGGAGCATAATATTGTCTGATATGCTGCTAGAAGATGAGCCCCTCAGGCTTGAAGACACTCAAAGGACAACTAGAGAAGATGTTAAAGTTGACTTTAATGAAGCGGATAAGTGCAGGCTTACAGGACCTTCACTTGCTGCTATGGCATGACTCCTATTTCCTATGGATGAGGAAAAACAGCTGCAGATATCCATTAATGACAAGAAGGCAGAAGGTAGGAAGTATGAAACTACAAAAACTGAAAATTGTCAAAAATGAAATGAAATGCATACACACTCAGTCTTAGTGAGCTGAAAAGTCCACTTATTAGCCATTTTGAATCAAACATGTAACTTACTAAGTTAGAAACGACAAACTAAGGAGAAATAGCTTTGCATTTAGTATCAAAAAGAACATTTCACTATGTATCCTGAAGAACAACACTGTCAAGGATAAGACAATGTTCCTATGCCAACAAAAAAGACCAATTAATACAAGTAACATTCAAATTTTTGTGCACAGGAATCAAATCAACTACGTCTGTGGAAAGAAGTGATGGAAAAGCTCAATGTCATCAGTCAGAGCAAGACCAATTGTTGACTGTGGAACAGACCATCAATGGCTCACATGCAAGTTCAAATTAAAACTGTAAAAAATTAGAACAAGTCCATGAGAATCAAAATATGGCCCTGAATAATCTCACTTGGATTAAGAGATCATTGCAATATTAGATTTGACACATTAAACACTAGTGACTGAAGTCCAGATGAGCTGTGAAATGACATCAAGGACACCACACATGAAGAAAGCAAAAGGTTCTTAAAAAGACAAGAAAGAAAAAAAAAGACCAAAATTCATGTCAGAAGAGACTCTGAAAATTGCTCTTGAATTAGACTAGCTAAAGGAAACAGAAGAAAAGATAAAGTAAAAGAGCTGAACGGAGTTCAAGGAGTGTCTTGAGAAGAAGTAAAACATTATAATGACATATAGAAAGATCTGAAGTTAGAATGCCTAAGGGGAAGAACACTTAGGAATTTCTCAAGCTGAAAGAACTGAAGAAAACATTCAAGTCTCAAGTTGTAATAATAAAGGATTCTATGGGTAAAATACTGAGTGACACAGGAAGTATCAAAAGGAGATAGAAGGAATATAGTCATCGTATCAAAAGCATTGGTCAACATTCAAACTTTTCAGAAGGTAGCGTACAATCAAGAATTCATGATACTGAAAGAATCCAAGCTACACTGAAACACTGGTGAAAAATAAACCTCCAAGAACTGACAGAAGACCAATGAAGATGTTTCAAAAAACAGATGCAGCGCTGGCTGGAAGTACTCACGTGTCTACACCTGGTCAACCTACTGGAATACATCCTTATTTATGCCTCTTCCCAAGAAAAGCAACCCAATCAAATATGGAAGTTATCTAACAATATCATTAATAACATACACAAGTAAATCTTTGCTGAAGAACATTCAAAAGCAGTTGCAGCTGTGCATAGACAGGGAATTGTCAGAAATTCAAGCTGGTTTCAGAAGGGGACATGGAACCAGGCATATCATTGCTGATGCCAGATGGATCTTGGCTCAAAGCAAAGAATAGGAAGATATTTACTTGCTTTTTTTTTTGGCTAAAAAAGGCATTTGATTGTGTGCATCTTAACAAATTATTGATAACTTTTGAAGAGTAGGAATTCTGGAACATTTAATTGTGCTCAAGATGCAGTCTTCTGAAAAGAACAAGGAAACATAGCGTAGTTTAAGTCAGGAGAGGTATGAGTCACAGTTGTATCCTCTCACCATACTTATTAATCTGTACGCTAAGCGAATAATTCTAGAAGCCAGACTATATGAAGAAGACTGGGGCACCAGGATTGGGGAAAAGTCATTAACAACCTCCTTTATACACATGATACAACCTTGCATGCTGAATGCGAAGAGGATTTGAAGTGCTTATTGATGAAGATCAAAGACTAGAGCCTTCAGTATGGATTACAACTCAATATAAAGAAAACAAAAATCCTCACAACTGGACCAATAAGCAATATCATGATAAATGGAAAAAAGATTGAAATTGTCAAGGATTTCATTTTTTATTTGGATCCACAATCAACACACATGGAAGCAGCAGTCAAGAAATCAAACAGCACATTGCAATGTACACATCTGCTGCAAAAGATCTCTTTAAAGTATTAAAAGCAAAAAAATCACTTTGAGGACTATGGTGTGCAAAATTTAAATTACGGTGTTTTCAGTTGCCTACGAAAGTTGCCAGTTAAGTTCACAAACTCATCCTAGAAAAAGTGATCCATCCCTCTTTGCCAAATATCACTATGGTCACTTTTGAAGTACCCCCTTTGGGAAGCTGTGCACTGCTACCAACGCCTAGTCTACCCTTCAAAGCAATTTTGTAACTCTTTTTCTGGAATGGCCATCAGAGCTGTTGTCATATTACCCTTGAAGGCTTAAATGTCATCAAAATGTCTTCCTTTCAGTGGCTTATTTATCTTTAGGCAAAGAAAAAAAGTCACTGGGGACCAGATCAGGAGAGTAGGGATGGTTTTCTAATATAGTTAATTTGCTTAAAACTTCCTCACAGACAACTATACAATCAGTTTGTGAAATTACCAGAGTACACAGTGGCCATTCCAGAAAGAGTTCCAAAACTGCTTTGAAGGGTGGACTAGGCACTGGCATCTGTGGTTAGCTTCCCCAGGGTAGTACTTCAAAGGTGACTGTAGTGATAGTAAAGAGGGATGGAGCACTTAGAACAATCAAGTTCATGGACTTAATTGCCAGACCTTGCATCTGTTATCCATTCCTTTTTTGGAATATTCCACTACTCCCTCTTAACTTGGTCTTTCCCAATTTCTTTTAATTATTCAGCTACTATTTTGTCTACATTTTCTATCATTACTCCCAACTACCTTTTTTTTTTTTTTGGCTCTACGGACAACCCAACTGATGTGGAGTCAATTCCAACTCATACTAATTGTGTGTATGTCAGAATATAACTGTACTCCATAGTGTTTTCAAGGGCTCGTTTTGCAGAAGTAGATTGTCAGAACCTTCTTTGAAGTTGCTTTTGGATGAACTCAAAACTGCTATCTTTTCATAGGCAATGGAATTTGTTAACCCTCTGCACCTCTAGGGACTTTAGCTCTATAAATAAATAAATATATATTGTTTCTTGTGTGAAGTAAATACGCCTTAAGTCTTTGGCCATGTTCTGTCTGCAATGCCTATCCTCCTTTATGAACCAAATTCCTAAAATCTTTCAAGATCCAGCTTGGGCAGTTTTTGTTTTGACCCTTTATTTTAAGCTGAACTACTTCTTGAGAATATTATAATACAATTTCAAAAGACTAGAGCTCTGTGGGAAGAGGAATGCAACACTCCAAATGATCCACGAAACTTCTTGACCAAGCAAATGATATGCTTTTCAATGAAAGCTGTAACTACTGTACCACTACAGTAGTAGAGTAGTTCTCTGAGATTGTGACTCTATATTTACTTAGAGATGGAGAGCAGAATATGCAGGAAAGCAGACAAAACACATATTATTATTTTGAATGGGTCCAAATCAGAGGATTCAGAATGATACACTATTACAAATCTATTTCCTTCTTTGACATTATAGCTGCATCAAGCTTTGCCAGGAGAGTGCGGCTTATGGTTTTGCTATCTGTTCTTTGGAACTCAAAACTCCGGAACTGGCTTAAAACTATGTAACTACAGAGAGAGTAAGATACATTTTATTTAAGAAACCATTGGTCTCTTCACACAAATACACACACTGAGTCTTTCTAGGGGGAAGAAAATTCAGAACTTCAGAATTAATGGAATAAAATCTTGAAAAACATGATGCGTGGGTATAATACAAGTATCTGTTTCGATTACTATAAACTTTAGAAATAATGTAAAACTGAGGAGTGGTAGCCTTACAAGAGAATATTTTCTTAGTAAAATGTATTTTCGATATCTTGTTTTCATACCACAGATACTAAAATCTATATGTTACAACTTTTTAAGTAATTATTTTCACAAAGTTCAAAGAACTTTTCTGAAAAATGTGAGTTTAACACTTTCTAAAGTGCAATATTTCCAGCCTCCATCTGCCGATTTCAATTTTTATGCCAATTTGTTTGGCCTGAAGGTCAAGCCCATTTATCTAACAAACTCCCAGTAGTTCTTAAAAACATAAAAGCTACTCAATTTACCACAAGGAAAAGGAGAGGAACTAATCTTCACTTTATGTTGATTACAATTAATTTTGCATGGCTACTTTCATCTGTTCCTTATAATAATTCTTTCAAGGTAGGTATGAGCAGTTTTTTAGGAATGATGGAAACAAGAGAGCAACACCAAAGTCAACCTTTTAACTTTGTATCATGCTGCCTCTCCCGCTAACAGAAAAAAATAATTCTGTTTTGATAGAGTGTGATCAGATGTTCTCGTGAATCTATTATTAATTGATGTCAGGAATGGAACTAAAAGAACATACCACGTTGTTACAATACTCACTGTCAACATACGAAGAATTAGAAAAAAAAACAACTCATTGCTGTTGATTCTGACTCATAAAAATCCTACTCAATGGCTCTTGGCTGGCTTTTGGCTAAGAATGGAACTGCCTCATGGAGTTTCCAAGCAGTACATGTTGGATCCCACTGATCAACCTTTTGGTTAGCAACCATACTGCTTAACCATTACCCCACCAGGGATTCCCAGCCTTGGAAAGATGCTAAAAGAATGAACTCAATGACATCAATGACATTTTTTACATGACTCTGTCTAAATTGTTGCTCATAGTGCTAGAAAAAAGAATGTAATCTCCTTATTTCTTGCATTTGTCCTCAAATTGGTAAATTATTTCTTTTTTCTTACTATCTCTTTTAACATTAATCAAGGGGCTATTATGTAACAGGAAACCCTTGTGGCATAGTGTTCAAGTTCCACGACTGCTAATCAAAAGAGCAGCAGTTAGAATCTACCAAGTGTTCCTTGGAAGCTATGGGGTAGTTATACTCTGTCCTATAGAGTCACTATGAGCAGGAATTGACTTGACAGCAGCAGGTTATTATGTAACAGGGACCTTAATACACATCACTGTTTTCTAATCCAAACAAAATTTTGTGATTCCTGATTTACAAATGAGAAAGCTAAGGTTCAGAGATTGGAAGGTAACTCAGACACTCAGAGAATCAAAATTTGATCTAAATCAGCTTAACTCAAAATCCTTCTCATTGTCTTTGTACCATGTATTGTCTAGATAGTTACCTAATTGCTCAATTTACCTTGAATGGCTATACTTCCCATCTTAAAATTTGACATTTCATTTTAAATTCCACCTGGAACTTCTCGTTTCTTATACCTGGCTCATCATTATGCCTTTCCAGGCTTGTATCTGGTGAAATCTCCCAGTTTTACTTTAATTGGTGTTGATGACATGTGGTCTCTGATAAAAAGCATATTTTCTTTGGAAATTGCAATCATCAGTTGGGCTAATTTTTCTTGGCCCCTCCATCAAGCTGAACTTCCGTGGGAAAAGAAATAGCAGCTTGTGGGTATTAAATGCCAGAAAGCTGAACTTAAAAAAAAAAAAAAAAAGATAAAGTCACACAGGAAACAACTTAAGAATACATTTACAAAGTGTGTGTGTGTGTGTGTGTGTGTGTGTGTGTGCATAGACTTGCATCAATCACTCAGTTCGTGTATAATACATATGCAGAACTAATCTGAGTATGCAAAATGCTTAAAGGGCATGATTTTCACCCATAGCCTATTTATTCCAAACATAACTAAGTGAGGAGGCCAAATATAGAAAGTGCTGCTCCAGGGGCCCTACGGCCTATATAGAATTTAAACTCAAATGATTTGCAAAATCACCACTAAGACAGCTTGCTCATATTGTCAGCACGCCAGTACCAGAAGCTTGTCGTGTATTTTTGTCTTGGCAGATGCACATTCTGTTATAAAGGTCTGTTCATCTGATGCCTTCCTTGTTCTCAGGTAATGCTCAGAGCCTCCTTGCAAAGGAAGGAGTGTTGCAAACCAAGGTCGCTTTTCTATGTCCTGTAGTAGGGACAGTTTGCACATTGACTCTGACAGCAGGGCTCCAGTCTGGTTTACTTCCAATATGAGTTCACTTCTGCTCTGCGAAACGACAGGTCATGGGTTTTCTCATTCATTTATTTTTATATAAGTCAACTTTTATTTGCAATGTTTGCCAAGGCAGAAGGAAACAAATCAATGTTCAAAAATATCACACATGATTACATTTCTGTAAAAGTTACCTTGGGTTTGAGAAGCTATTTTCTTTTTTTTTTAAGATTAAAACATGGTTTCCCAAACTGATTAGCATAGTTTTTAAGCCACTCTGAAGTGTTTGTTAGGCTTTGCATGCTGGTCTCCATATGCCTTTTTTCAATTCCATGTGCCGCCACAAGTATGGCTAAACGAAACGCTTCTTTAAAAACAGAAAGCAAACTGTTAGGCTTTGTGCAGTGTAACTAGTTAGAGTGCAACATCTGAGACTGCCCTGATTTCTTTACCAAACTGCTAAGTGTTCTGTTTGCAGAAATAGCCATTAAAATGTATCTTTAAAATTAGACTCTCAGTGGGGATAAAAGGAGGCGTAGGGGAATTAGAAGGGAATAAAGTAACAGGACACGCAGTTTAGGCTGTAGATGGCCATGAGGTTATCTGTGGAGACGATTTTAATTACTGATGGCAGTTAAGGTAGTGATAATAATAATAATATTATCTAGCATTCACTGAGGAAGCTCTTGAGTGATATGAATAATTACCACGCTTGACTGGTCCTCAAAAGTTTGGAGATTCCAAATCACCTAGAGATGCCTGGGGAGAAAGTCCTGGAGTTCTATGTCCAAAACATCCGCCACTGAAAATCTACAGAGGGGTTTTACTCTGATACACATGGGATCACCATGAGTCACTACTGATTCAAAGCCAACTGGGGTGTGTGTGTGTATGTGTATGTGTGTGTGTGTCTTTCTTTAGTGTTCACTGAGCACTTCTTATGTGTCAAGCATGATTCCAAAGTCTTTGGTCCTATGTTATGTTAGTGAACTAATATAATTAACCATCACAGAGACTCTATATAGTGTTGTTATATGCCTTTGGATCGATTCTGACTCATAGCAACCCTATAGAACAAAACAGAACTTCCCTGTAGTGTTTCCTGGGCTGTAATCTTACAGAATGCCAGGTCTTTTCTCCCAAGTAGCCACTCATGGATTTGAACTACTGATCTTTTTGGTCATCAGCCAAGTGCTTAACCATTGCATGGGTACTATAATTTTACACATTAGAAAACTGAGGCAAAGGGATTTATTAATTTTTTTTGAGGGGCAAATGACTAAAAATGGCAGAGCCACGATGAGACTTCAGAGCTTGAGTCTTTTAAGATTCTTGGGAAAACATGTGCAAAGATTGTATCAGGAAGTCCTGTGTTCACGTTTGATTATATTGCTGTCACTCTGGGTCATACCACTACACTACAAATTCTTTCATATCATCTATCAGATTGCCTGTCTCGCATCTAGTGGTCAGGAGATGTCTGTGCAATACGTGGGTGTTTTTCTTTTTATAAAGTGCCATAAGTGTACCAATAAGAGACCATAATTAAGATAATCAATTGGGTAAAACAAACAAAGAAGCAAACAAAACAACTTGTGAACCATGTATTCAGCTTCTCACTTACTAATATTCTGGATGGAAAGGGATTCTAATGTGGTGGGAAAAACACAAACATGCTATGTCAGAGTCAAAACTCAAGTTACAAAAGCAGCCAACACCATTTGGGGCTTCACTTTCACTGTGTACTAAAGAAGGACATTTACCAGAGGGCAACCCCTTTTAATTCTGAAATTCTGTACTGTTTTGAAGTAAATGCAGTAGAACTCAGCATTCTCTCTCTCTCTGTGTGTGTGTATGTGTTGAGAGAGAGAGAAGTAGCTATCAAGTGTCCACAGAATGGATCTAATTTATGTATTCATGAGCATGGGAAACACTACTTCTCAATGCTGTAAAAGGTACAGGACTGCTAAGAAAAAAGGAAGAATATTGTAATTTTTTATTAATGAAGTGAGGAAAAACACTGAAATAATAGTGCAAGTTTTCGGGATGAGTAATGTTTAGCACTTAACAGAAAATCCATAAAAATTACTATTAATTTTTGACATCGCAGTGTAATGCTTTGGAATCATCATCAAATTCACTTATTCTCTTCACCAAAGGTCGTATTTTTGAAAATGTTGTAATACATTTAAATAATTATACAATGAATGATAAAAAGTAGAAGATCAGCAAAAAAGAAAAAGGAATACGGTCAATGAGATGGATGGGCACAGTGGCTGCAACAAAGGGCTCAAACACAGTGACAACTGTGAGGATGGTGCAGGACCAGGCAGTGTTTTGTTCCACTGTACATACGGTCACTGACAGTAGGATCAGACTTGACAGCGTCTAACAACAGCAGCAACAACAGGGACAGTCATTATTTAAGGCAATTATAAAACAGAGAGAAAAATCTTAAGATAAATGCATTCTCAAATTTCAAGGCTTATTTAAGTGACATTTTACTTGGCAAATAAAGTTGGGGTTCAGAATAATATAAAATTCATAGGTCTTACATCTACAGAAAATATGGAAAGCGGTCCAAAAATGGTTTTACTTATTTCTGGAGAAGAGTTTTAAGCTATGGGTATACCTGGCCATGGGAAATCCAGACACATGGAAAACCAGATTTATACATATGATAAATTATTTTAAGGGTTCTCTACACACCAACGCCATCATCCATCAACGTGAAGCTGCTTCTACAAATGTGCATGCATTTCCCAAAAGGATTTATAATCCAGCCAATACGGTACATTTTGAATGTGTTACAGAAAGGACAGATTTACAGGAGACAATCTGCCTTCATGATGATTGCATATTGTGGCATTTCTAGTCCATATGGATCAGTAAGACTTGGAGAGCAGGCATTTGACCTTCAAAATCATGCAAATGTGAAACCCAACTTCTACTCTTACAGCTGGGAACGTCAGTGGAACTTCTTCAGCTTATTCAGAAGACATTGATTAAAATGCAATTTGACTTCTAAAATTATTGAGGTTTTTTTTTTTTTTTTTTAATGCTTTTTTTCTTTTCTCCCACCGAGACTGATTTAGTTTGTTTTCTTCTTCTGCGTTCCCTCTGGCTAACCTTCACTCATTAACACTCACAGCTCAAAGGCTGATCATTTAAGAGAGAACTTGCTAACTCAGAGCCACAGGCGGCCTATAAATAAGACTTGAAACCTTTCTGTTCATGCCACAGTCGATCTCCAGTAATAACTTCTGAAAATTTTTGAAAAGGTCTGAGAGTGGCTTTTGGTCTGAGTCCTTAGGAAACTGAACATTTTCTCACTGCAAAACCTTGATCATGCCAGATATAATCAGACTGTTTATCTGGCAATGTTAATTTTCTAGGTTTACAGTATAACAATTTGCCAAGATTATTGGAACAGAATCACAAGAAGTTATGTTTGTTAATCAGCCAATTTTTTTGTATTTAAGAATTCAGTGCAAAATGGTATCACATATTCTAGAATGCAGACAAGGCTGTGATTGAATAAATGCATTTTACCAAAGCAAAAGTAATATAAAAAATAAGAAATCTGAAGATTGAGAGAAACAGTTTCAACAGTTTCCCTCTTTGTGATTTAAAGCTCTGAGAACCCTTCAGGGGGAGGCAGCCTAGAAGAAGCTGCAGGCATCCTGTGACAATCTTCTGCCAAGCTGAAGACAACAAGCAAAGCTCAGTCATAAAAGACAGAAGTGAGGAGGGACAAAAGAAAAAAAAAAGGAAAAAGATCTGGGCAGAATTCCTGTTTCTGAAGAGGCAAGATGGGATACTTCTTCCCATCCTTAAACCTTCAATCACTTCATAGTTACTGTTGCCATAGAGTAAATTTTGACTCATAGCGATCTTACAGTACAGAGTAGAACTGCCTGCCCCACAGAGTTTCCAAGGAGCACCTGGGGGATTCGAACTGCTGACCTTTTGGTTAGCAGCTGTAGCTTTTAGCCACTACTACTACTGTACACCAGGTTTTCCTCAATCATCTTAGTTATGCCAAAATCTTATATAAAGCCATGGCTTCTAAGACTCTGATCTAGACTTTGGCCTTTGGACTACAAGCCTTAGAAAATTCGTTTGTTGGCATTTCTCTTACTCTTCCTTGAAGATGGTACTTCTAGCAACTTACTTTAAACTTAGTATGAACTCTTCATTAATAAGAAAAAAAAAACTCTCCATATTACCCAGCTTTTGTCTCATAACTCAATTTAATCATTTTTCAAGTAGTAAATTTCTTTTTCCTGAACTTTCATCCACTGTGAACTTCAACAGATGCAAAGTTTAGTATCTCCCATCACTTATGATTAGGATAGTGTTTTTCAGTTTTGTTTCTGGACTGAGTGAGTATGCAGTAAACTCAGTATCTGAAATACCTAATGGCAACAATAGCTAAACTAGCAATTCATTATGTTCCATCCCTTTACAAATCTAAATTCATCACTTGAATTTCTGCTCATTTAACCCTAAAAAAAAAAATGACATCAAGTTGATTCTGACTCATGGCAACCCCATCATACAGAGCAGAACTGCCCCATAAAGTTTCCAAGGAGCACCTGGAGAACTTGAAATGCCCACCTTTTGATTAGCAGACATAGCACTTAATCACTATCCCACCAGGGTTTCCTAAACTCTTAAAATAACTCTGTAAAGTAGGTTCTATGATTGTCTTCATTTTAGGGTTAAAGAAACTGAGGCCTAAAGAAGCTAAACAATTGTATCAGTTCTGTCTTTGGTTACATTTGACCCTCATGAACCAGAACTAGAATTCAGACCATCTTTCCCAACAGCTACCATTTTTATGGTTTATACATACAGAAAAGGGACCATACTATGTATATTTATTTTTATTGTTGAAAAACTGTTATGATAAATCAAAAGGCACTATTACAAAACTGAAAATCGGGGCAGAGTCAAGATTGCAGACTAAATGCATGTCTCCTTAAATCCCGCTGGAAATCAAGACCTGAACTGATAATTAAATGGAGCCTTCTGGACACCTACTGAGCACTAGAACACAGCACAGGGCTCTTAATTTGGACTTCATACCACTGAATGGAAAACCGCCTCTCTTTCATTCACCCCACTCTTGCTGAACGCTAGCTTTCACAAACTGAAGGTAACTCACCATTGCCATTGTAACTTTTTTTTCTCTGTATTAGCCAGCAGGCAGAGCTGGGACTTAACTAGCAGATAATCTCAGGCTCACTGCTGGTCAGATCTGCAGGCAAAATTAACGTATTTTGAGAGCCTGGCTTTGGACTCTGTGCATCTCGGCACCTTTTGCCTCTTTTCACCTCTGCCATAGAGTAGCGTGTACAAGGCAGGCAGTGGGCTTGTGTGGGATGCCATCTTGTTCCACCAGGAGGTGGATATACCCATATGGAGGCCTAAGCAGGACCTAATTCCCAGGCTGGGAGGCAGCACTTGACTGGAGGAGTCAGCTTTTCCAGCAGAAAAGCAATATTCTACACAGTGTCACTTACAGCTGGGGCCTGACAGCAGAGGCCAGCAGGGCAGTAGCCTTTCTGCATTTTGAGCTAGTTTATAACATTTGTGGTTCAATATAGAGGTGTCTACTTTGCCAGCTGGGAAGAGAGACCTGTACATCTTAAAACTTGACTGACTGACTTTGGAAGTTGTCAGATACCTTTTACCTTTAGTTTTAAGACAGCCTAGAGAAACCACTGGAATCCATCCTCACAACATTTCTCCCAGCGTCTATTGACTCACATAATGCCCCCAAAGCAACAAACTGTGGAGAAAACCATAACCAAGAAATCACCCATGGCTTCAGAAGGCCCCCAAAAGAAAGCACCACAGAACTTCCCAGACCAATAAACCTTTCTGAAACTATCAGAAGGTGAATACAAAAGGATTATGTAGAGAGCTCTCCCAGACCTTATGCAAAATGTAGCACAGCAGAATGAAAAATTAAGCAAGCTGTTCAGTTTCAAAATCAAAGACATAGAGACTTCAATTCAAAGCCAAGAAAACAGAAAGGGAAAAATGGCAAAGAGAGTTTCTGAGTTGGAAGACAGAGCTACTGAGTCCACCATCTATGAGAAGAAATCAGAAAAAATAACCAAGAAAAATGAAGAAACATTAAGAAGCATGTGGGACTCTATTAAGAGGAACAATCTATGATTCATTGCAGTTCCTGAACAGGGTGAGACAGCTGAGAAAACAGAGAGTATTGTTGCTGAGCTGCTGAGAAAGCTTCCCAGAAATCATGAAAGAAGAGAATATAGACATTCAAGTCACATATCGAACACCACTCAACATATATCTCAACAGAAAGGCCCAGAGACATATTATGATCAAGCTTAACAAAATGAAATCTAAGCAGAAACTCTTAAAGGCAGCTGGACTCACAGCAAAGCTAACATTCAGAGGGAAACCCTGTAGGCTTTCATCAGATTTCTCAGCAGAAACAATGCTGGCATGGAGACAGTGGCATGACACTTTCAAAGCCTTAAAGGAGAAGAAGTTCCAACCAAGAATTATATATCCTGCAAAACTATCCTTCAAATATGAAAATGAAATTAAGATATTGCCAGATAAACAGAAACTCAGAGACTTTGTAAAAACCAAACCAAAGCTACAAGATATACTGAATCTCTTGGCTTAGAAGAACAAAACCACTGACTTTAGAAGCAAATACAGGACATACCCCCCCAGAATCCTACTCAGTTAGGGATTGCTCCAAACTCAGTCAAACTTATAATAGTGAAAGAAATCCAGTGATCATATCATGAAAACTATGATGTCATCATATTAAAAAGAGGGAAGTACTACATTCATTATAGTCCTTCCAGATGGAAAGAAAGTTGATAAGACTGGCAGTAATTAAAGTTGGGTTTATACATAGTTCATTAAGGGGGATCATACGAGCAGTTGTAAAGTACAATAAAAAAGCAACATATCAAATTAAGCAATGTAATACAGGAATCTCAACAACCAAAAACTCAACCCTGAAAAAAGGTAAAAAATAAATTCACAAAAAAGGATGTCCCAGAACAGATTAATAAGAACAACAGAGAAAATACCAACACAAAAGTAAACATATCACAATGACAGCATTAAACACATACAACTTGACAACACTTGGCTTGGCATCAATAATTACATTGAATGTGAATGGACTGAATGCTCCAGTAAAGAGACATCGAGTGACATCTTGGATCAAAAGAAATGACCCGTCTATATGTTGCTTACAAGAAACTCACCTTAGACTTAAAGATAGGAACAAACTGAAAATTAAAGGATCAAAGAATATGTATCAAGCTAACAATGAACAAAGAGCAGGTGTGGCAATTCTAATCTCAGATAAAATAGATTTTAGTGTAATATCCATCACTGTGGACAAGGATGGACACTACTGCCGAAAGGTTCAATACACAAGCAGGATTCAACAATATTAAATATCTATGCACCTAATATTAGATCACCTAAATACATCAAAGAAACACTGACTACACTCAAAAAGGAGATAGATCACTCCACAATAATAGTGGGAGACTTCAATGCTCCACTCTCAGTATTGGACAGATCATCTAGAAAAAAGTTTAATAAAGACACTGAAGACATTATTGCCACAATACACCAACTAGACCTCATCAACATATATAGAACTGTCTACCCGTCAGCGGGCAACTACATTTTCTTCTCCAGTGCACATGGAACATTCTCCAGAATAGACCATGCGTCAAGACATAAAGCAGTTCTCAGCAAAATTCCCTACAATTGAATTAATGCAAAGCATCTTCCTCAGATCATAAAGACATAAAAGTAGAAATCCACAGCAGAAAAAACATAGATAGAAAGGGGAACTCATGGAAACTGAACAGCATCTTGCCCCAAAAGCTGTGGATTATAGAAAAAATCAAGGATGAAATAAAGAAATTTACAGATTCCAGTGAGAATGAAAACACTTCCTATCAGATCCAGTGGGATACAGACAAATCAGTGCTCAGGGATAAGTTTATCTCTATAAATGCACACATCCAGGAGGAAGAAAGAACCCAAACCAAAGAACTAACCCTACAGCTTGAACAAGTAGAAAGAGAGCAACAGAGGAACCCCTCAGGCAACAGAAGAAAACAGATCACAAATATTAGAGCAGAACTAAACAAATTGGGGAATAGAAGAACAATTAAAAAATTGAACAGACCTTAAATTTGAGTCGGATCCAACTGAATGGCACTTTGCTTTGGCTTAAACTACTTTTCTTAAAAGATCAACAAAATTGATAAACCACTGGCTAAACTTACTAAAGAAGAGAACAGGAAAGCAAACAAATAACCCAAATAACAAATCAGAGGGGAGCTGTCATAACAGATCCAACAGAAATAAAAAAATATCGCAACAGAATACTATGAAAGACTGTACTCTAACAAATTTGAAAACCTAGAGGAAATGGACAAATTCCTTGATTCACATCACCTACCCAAATTATCACAAGGTGAAGCAGAACAACTTAATAAACCCCTCACAAAGCAAGAGATTGAAATAGTTATCAAAAAATTGCCAACCAAAAAAACCCTGGGCACAGATGGCTTCACCACAGAATTCTACCAAGCTTTTAGAGAAGAGTTATCTCCAATACTACTGACACTATTTCACAGTATCGAAAGGGATGGAATTCTCCCAAAGTCATTCTATGAAGCCAGGATAACCCTGATACCAAAGCCAGGGAAAGACTCAACAAGAAAAGGAGAGCTACAGACTGATATCACTCATGAATGTAGATGCAAAAATCTTCAACAAAATTCTTGCCAATAGAATAGAACAACATATCCAAAAAATAATCCATCATGACCAAGTTGGATTCGTACTAGGGATGCAGGGCTGGTTCAACATCAGAAAAACAATTAATGTGATCAACCACATAAATAACACAAAAAACAAGAATCACCTGATTTTGTCTATTAATGCAGAAAAGGCATTTGATAAAGTCCAACACCCATTCATGCTAAAAACTCTCAGCAAAATGGGAGTAGATGGCAAATTCCTGAACACAATAAGGGCCATTTATACAAAGCCAATTGCCCACGTCATCCTGAATGGAGAGAGACTGAAACAGTTTCCCTTGAGAACAGGAACTAGACAAGGATGCCCACTCTCACCTCTCCTATTCAACATTGTACTAGAAGTTCTAGCCAGAGCAATTAGACAAGACCAAGAAATAAAGGGCATCCGGGTTGACAAAGATGAAGTAAAAATCTCCCTATTTGCAGGTGATATGATTGTATACACAGAGAATCCTAAAGAATCTGTAAGTAAACTACATCAACTGTTAGAAGAGTTCAGCAAAATGTCAGGATACAAGTAAACATAAGTAAATCAGTAGGATTCCTTTATGCCAACAATGAGGTTATTAAGGAAGAAATAACTAAATCAATACCATTTACTGTAGCCCCTAAGATGATAAAGCACCTAAGAAAATAATCTAACCAGAGAAATAACAGACCTTTACAAAGAGAATTACAAGTCCTTACTACAAGAAACTGAGAGGCTTATATAAATGGAGAAACCTGTCCTGCTCTTGGATAGGAAGACTTTACATTGTGAAACTGCTTATTTTACGCAAAGCAATCTACTTATGTACCACAATCCCAATACAAATTCCAGTGACATTTTTTAATGAGATGGAGAAATAAATCACCAACTTTGTTTGGAAAGGGAAGAAGCCCCAGATAAGCAAAGTACTACTGAAGAAGAGCACACTGGGAAGCTTCTTATTATCCAACTTTAGAATCTATTCCACTGCCACAATAGTCAAAACAGCCTGGTACTGGTAAAAAAAGAGACAGATAGATCAATGGAACAGAACTGAGACCCTACAGATGACACCATCTGTCTATGAATGGTTAATATTTGACAAAGGCCCTAAGACATTAAACTGGGGAAAAAACAATCTCTTCAACACATGGTGCTGGCAAAAGTGGATATCCATCTGCAATAAACTGACACAAGACCCATATCTTACACTTTGTATAAAAACCAACTCAACTGGATAAAAGACCTAAATATCAAACCTAAAACGATAAAGCTTATCCAAGAGAAAGTAAGAGCAACGATGGAAGTTTTAATAAGCAAAGTATACAGACTTCAAAATCTGTCAAATAAACCACAACAGAAGAGAAAATAGATGGATGGGAACTATTAAGAATCAAATACTTTTGCTCATCCAAAGACTTTATTTGTAGAATTAAAAGGCCACCTACAGAATGGGAAAAAAAATATTTGGCAACTGTATGCCAGACAGATGCCTGATCTCCATAATCTATAGCCAAGCCAGCCAAGTGCCATCGAGAAATCTATATGGTACTACCAAATATCAATTAGAAAAAGATAAATCACCCAATTAAGTGATGGGCGAAGGAGATGGACAGGCACTTCTCTAAAGAGGAGATCCAGGCAGCCAAAAAACACATGTGGACATGCTCACGATCATTAGCTATTAAAGAAATTCAAAGAAAACTACAATGAGATACCACCTCACCCATCAAGGTTAGCCATGATCCAAAAAATGCAAAACAAATGTTGGACAGGCTGTGGAGAAACTGAAACTTTCCTACACTGTTGGTGGCACTGCAAAATGGTGCAACCTCTTGGGAAAGCAATCTGATGCTCCCTTAAAAAAATGGATATAGGTATACCATTTGACCCAGTAATTCCACTGCTTGGAATATATACTACAAAATCCAGGCCATTCACACCAACTGATAGGCACACACAAATGTTCATTGCAACACAGTCCACACTAGCCAAAAGATGGAATCAACCCAGATGCCCAATGACAAAGGAATGGGTAGGTAAACTATGGTATATATACTCAACAGAACACTATGCAATGATAAAGAACAACGATGATTGCAGGAAATATCTCATAAACTGGTTTCAACTGGAAGACATAGTGCAGAGTGAAAGTAATCAGTGACAAAAGGACAAATATTGTATGAGACCCCTACAATAAGAACTTAAAAACAGACTCATAAATAGAAGAAAAGATTCTTTGATGGCTGCAAGGGTGGGAGGGAGGGAGAGTAAGGCAGCAAGGGTTTAGACTAGATAGAAATTTGGTTGGGTGAAATCAGTGACAGCACACATTAAAAAGAAGATCAATATTAACTGGACTTCAACACAATTTGAGTACTCCTCCCATTTTAACCCAATATTGCAAGGACAGAGTAGCCGGGGTGGGGGGTTAGGTACCATGCTGTCAGTGGAAATTGAGGCCAACTGGCACAACTAGCATTTTGCTAAGGATGCTCTCTGCACCCCACATTGGTGAGTGGTGTCTGGGGTATTAAAAACTGCAAGCTGCCATCTGAGGGTACAGAAAATGGTCCTAACTGAGCAGGAATGGATGATTACCACAGACCAAAATGGCATGAGGGAAAGAGAACCCAGAAGACAGAAAGACCCATGTGAGTGGGTGACTACATCAACCTGTGACCGGAAGAACTGGATGGTGCCTGGCCACCACCAGTGATAGCCGCGATGGAGCTCACAAAGTAGAGTCTCACTGGCAATGCAAGAATAAAAAGGGGTGCACCCTGAGATCTCCACTAAAAGACCACAGTTGATGGTCCAGGGGCCTTGAGGTTCCCATGGAAGCATGGCTCCTGACCCTGATGCTGCACTTGCCCATAAATCATAACGAAGGTCCACTCTTCGGACACGAATGGATTGGACTTGGCAATGCAGAGTGACCATATATTGGATGCACTTTATGGTTCTATGCATCTATAGGATGTCGTCCTGCTGACCTCTTACAAGAGACAGGGTAGTGAGTGAAGAGGAGGGGATAGGAGATTTTGGGGAGGATAAGATATTTATGGAGCAAAGAGGGAGAGTGTGCTGTCACTGGGCAGGGAGAGCAGTGGGAGCTTCATATAGGTGAGCATGCAAAGTTATATGGGACTGTACATTTGCATTCAATCATAATTAAAAAAAGGAAAATATTCATCAATTTTAAATTCATCCAAATGAACATCTAAATTCATTACATTTTAATTTCTCAAGTACAAATACGAACAACTGGGAGTGTGTTAAATGGAATATTCCAGAGTAAGCAAGTCATACTCTTTTATCAGATCACAATTTCCACCCTATGAACAATGAATAGTTGTAATAGACAAGTTCTAAGGATCTCTCTGGAGTTAAACTTCTATGACTTTATGATTAACATTTGATGGTGGACATTGTAATTATAGTTTACAGTGTTGTTTTTATTTGTAAAATTTGGTGTACAGAGTAATAACTCAGAAAAAAAAGAAAAGGATATAGGAAGCAAATTCGCTGTTTTTTTTGGTAGGAAAAGGAACCGTATCTGGAAGCTTCAGTTTTAGCATATGAAGCCACTACTTAATTTAGCACAGAAGCCAATAAGGATATAATTTCTACTCCTGAAGAATCAGCATGGTCTTTAAAACAGGCCACATAATAGAGAAACAGGAAATTCATTCTTATAAGAATTTTTTTCCTGTTGTTGTTAGGTGCCATCAAGTTGGTTCCAACTCCTGGTGACCCTATATGCGATAGAACACAATGCTTTCCAGTTGGAGCCAGTCTCACAGTCATTGCCACATTTGAGCCCATTGTTGCAGCCACTATGTTAATCCATCTCACTGAAGGTCTTCATCTTTTTCAATGACTCTCTGCTTTACCAAGCAAGTTTTTTGCTACCTTCAGTGTTTCTGCGTATACTGTTAGCATAAAATGGTCTTTTTTATATACATAGAAAAATGTGTATATATATATATATATATAAAATCCATATATATAATTGATAATCTCCTTTGTGACTTCTCAGAGGGCCACAGAAAGACATCCAAGTAAGAAATGATATGATTAGACATCAAACACAGTAAAATTGTATGCTAAATCATGTGTGCATGTGATCTGAGAAGTCATAAAGGAGGTTATCAGTTATATAATCCCTTGAATATTAATTGCTAGAGTGTTATTTCTAAATGTTTTGGGAGTCTTGAACATTCTTTTAAGAAAAATGACTCTGGACTAACTTCTCTGCTCAGAAGAAATTAAGCAAATTGCTACTAATGCCCTTAGGTTGCAAAGAGACTAAAAAATAAAAATGATGATGAATTTCTCTTTATAAGAAGGAAGTTAAATGCATTTATATATGTATATACATTATATGTATATAATTTCATGTTAGGCAGATTCTTATAATGTTTCAGGTAATTAGATTGTTAGCTATCTATTTCCTGTTAGATTTTTCTTTTCCTTTCTTCTGGTAGAAGATCAGAAGGTGAGCATGGTAAGTCATAGCACCCTTCTACACACACACACACACACACACACACACACACACACACACACACACACACACAGAGTTCATCTCCTGAGGCATTTCCAGAAATGGCTGGCCTCCTCTGAGGTGACAACTTCCACTGGCCAGCTCCTCTTGTGGTTCCAGCTCCCACTACAAACTTCGCATGTGAAAACACCACCATCTCCTTCCTTCGCTCCTCTAGCTCTGGGGGTGGTATGCTCTGCTGTTACCGATCTCATTTGCCTCATTATTCTGCTTGATATTCATCTCTTTCACAGCCTGTACAACCCTGAATTAAATCCTTCATCTGATAGACCTAGAGTGGCTGATATTTTTCTGATTAGATTGTGATAGACACAGGTAAACTGGCTATAGACTGGTTCTGCTTCTGGTATAAGAGACAGAGTCAGGATAGGTATTCAGGAAACAAATAGATCTGAGACATTAGGTGGGAAAAAAGGTATATGATTGCTGATTAAAGATGTAAATGTGAATTGTCCAAGGGAAATCTGGAGAATTTCCATGACTCACTTTCATAAAAACATATACCTGGTATCTTATATTGTTATTCTCACTTTCATATGATTTTCTTGCATTCAATGTGTTGTAGGCGAAAGTTTACTGCACAAATTAGTTTCTTATTCAAACATTTGTATACAAATTTTTTTGTGTCATTGGTTGAAATTTCTATAATGTGCCAGCACTCTCCCGCTTTCTCTTCACACCATAATCTCCTTGTGCACATTAATCCAGGTTTCCTGACCCTTCTTGCCTTCTCATTTTTGCTTTTGGGCAGCTGTTGCCTGTTTGAGCTCATACACTTGATTGAACTGAGAAGCATATTCCTCACGTGTGCTGTTGTTTGTGTGACAGTCCTGAGCAGTTTCAGTTCTGAGATAGCAGGGTGTCTGAGGCCACAGCCTTGGGGATTCCTCCAGTCTCTGTCAGACCAGTAAGCCTGTTTTTTTTTAATTTGAATTTTGATCTACATTTTTTCCCTGCTCTGTCCAGAACCCTCTATAGTGATCCCTGCCAGAGCAGGGTTTGGGTGGTATAATTTGTGGTTCATGCGGTCTATCAGATTTTGGACTAATATATTCCGTGTGCCCTTGATTTTCATCATTCTCCTTGGCTCCAAACATGATAGGATCAACAGGTATATCTTATATGGGTACTTACAAGCTTTAAAAACCCCAGATAATACTCACTAAAGTAGGATGTAGACCATTTTCTTTATGAAGTATGTTATACCCTGCCCCCAAGGTCATGGTCCCCAGCTCTCAGTCTCATCAGCTTGGTTCCTCAAGGTGTTTAGATGTGTCTAATAAACTTTTGTGGCTTTGCCTTGATCAAGTTGTGCAGAATTGCTTATATTGTGTGTTGTCCTTTCTTTCATCAAAGTTAACACTTGTCAAGTTATTTTCTTGGTATATTTTTTTAACATGGGAACTACAGGTCTTTCTCTGTCAAGTTAAGTAATCCTATAAAAACTCAAAAACACCAATAACCTGGGAGTCAGTAAAATCTTTTTAACTGCTTTGAAGTGAATGTACCACAGCATGAGTACAGGTATCACTTTATAAATGCAGTTTCAGCCTAAGAAAATATGCGGATAAATAGATTTTCAGGTTTTCTACATTTTCTTTCACGAGGTTCAGTGAATAAGCAACAGCCTGGAACTCAAAGGCCTCTGAAATACTTTCTCTTCTAACCCTCATGCTCAGTGACCTTGAGTAAGTCATCTATATCAGACAGAGCTACAGCTTGGGAGGCAATGATCTACTGTCTGGGACAACAATTCATTTTGCAAATAAAAGAGACTAGTGGTATAGGTGCTAGGAAAACTCAACAAACAAAACAATGTTTGAAAGTGTCCACATGCATGAAACCCCCCAGAGAGTTTGCTCTATTATTACAAGCAGTCATGTTTAGTTACCTCTGTTTATTTTGAGGCATGACAATTTATTTTCTAATGCCCGTTCCTATTAGTCCCGTAAGCCCCTTAGAGAGAAGTTCATTTTAGAAATTCAAAACAATTGCCTGGGTTTCATTTGAATTAAATTATCCGTCAAATGCAGAAACTCTGAGACCTAGGTTAAAAGTATTCGCAAACATGCAGTTAGGAACTGATTAAAACAGTTGTCTACTTTGTGTGTTTGATGAAATCATCAACTGTCATCTACAGCATTACACGCTGGTTTATTAGCAAAAAGTTACACTCCTCACCTAAGGGAGCATCTTGCCACTAGACGTAATCTTGTTCTCAAGAGAGCTGAACATCACACTACTCACTCTGGATAGCTCATAATCTGATCCCAGTTTAATCTGTTTCAAGTTGCCTTTAGAAGAACAGTAAAATACTCAACACGTGTGCCACACCTCCCTCACCTGTTTCCATGACAACACAATCACTCATGACACTTTCCCACTTATCACAGAAACTGCCTCAATATCCTTGTTAACTGAGTTTGAGGCAACCTTTACCAACTGATTGGAGTCCTTGGGTGGCATAAAAGGATATCAAGCTTGGCTGCCAGTGGAAAGGTTGGAGGTTCAAGTCTACTCAAAGTTGCTTTTGAAGTAAGGTCTGGGGTGACTTACTTCTGAAAACTCAGTAATTGAAAACCCTATGGAGCACAGTTGTATTCTGACACACATGAGGTTTCCATGAGTTGGAATTAGTTCAGTTCTAATTAGTTATTATTTTTATGAGAGTCACATATTAATGATAATCCTAATTGCATGATGAAGGCAAAGTTTACTAGGCAAAAACTGTTAGTCAGAAGATGTGAGGAAAGTGTACAATCAACAAAGGATTGCATAAAATTAATAGGAACAATCTGGAATTTTAAGACCATCACATATATTGCAAAACCTAGTGCAATGCCTGACTCCAAGACATACTTCTTAGTAAAAGTTAAATGAATGAACAAAAATAAGACAGATGTTCCCCTTTCCCATGCCTGTAATTGTGTCTCTAGGGTCTTTTTTTTTTTTGGTGTGTGCCTGCATCACCTTGCGTTTGGGGCTTTCCATGCTTTCTGATCTCTGTATATCAAAGTTCTCGAGAGATCAAGAAGATTCTCACCTTTTATGTCCTCTTCTTCCTCTAAGTTAAGTACATTTCTACAGGTATTTTGCAAAATCTCATCCTCCAGCTTCTGTTCGTGATACACTTTCTACATGAGCACTCTTCCCACAGCTTCAGCTCCCATTCTGATCTGAGAGACACTTTAATCTAAATGCCTGTCTCTGACCTTGATCGGATGTGATTTTTCTATATGTTGTAAACGCTACCTGATGATATTAATGAGGCAGGATTAGAAGTAGTTATGTTAATGTGGCAGGGCTCAGTGTACAAGATTAGACTGTATTTTGAGTAAATTTTTTCTGAACTATAAGAGAGAGAAGCAAGCAGAGAGACAGGAAAGCCTCTTATGGCCACAAAAGCAGAGCCAGGAGTAGACCATGTCTTTCAGATCTGGGGTTCCTTGCACTGAGAAGGTCCTAGACAAAGGGAAGATTTTCATGACAAAGACATCCTTCCACAGCAAAAAGAGAGAAAAAGTCTTTTCCTGTAGCTGGCACCCATGAATTTGGACTTCAAGCCTATAAGACTGTGAGAGAACTAATTTATCTTTGTTACAGCCATCCACTTGTATTTCTGCTACAGCAGCATCAGACAACTCTCATAACACAGGTGCTCAAGGCCAGGAATATTGAGCCATCCTCAGCAATGGAGACACAGCAGGTGTAGTCATAACAGCTTTATTGGTTCAGTAGCGACAGGCAGGTACAGCATTTGGTGTTCTGTCTGCCTTGTGGAACAGTGGCCTTATATACAGGCTTAAACAGGGTAACTTGCAGCCAAATACGTGAGCTTCAAGGTTATAAACAATTTATGTAATACTGCTGAATTATCTGAATCAGAAAGCCTGCTCCCAGCTGGAAGGCCTAGGCCAAACAACCTTCCATATCCCCACATTCTACCCCAAAGGGTGTTTTGCTCACTGTACAATCTGTGTTAATTCTTTGGCAAGGCTCCCTGAGTGAGGTATGGGGCTATATTGACCCATAGGCCAGAGCAACAAGACAGGCAGCAACAAACAAAAATGAGTCTGCAGGCCACTAAGTAACTAGCGTAGTCTGCCATGTATATCCCAGTTTATGCCCCCCACCCAGGGGAGGCCTCCTGTAGAACTGAGTGGCATCTCAAAGCAAACCCAGCATGCTGATTAGTTGGAGACCTCTGCCAAAGGTGTGAGCACAGTCAACCAAGGTGTTTCCACTGACTAGCCTACGGCCACAAAGAGAAAGAAGTTAGGGAAGGAAGGGAGTTAGAGGGAGGTCTCTCCTGTCTGGTAAGACACAGGCCACTTCTCCATCTTGGAACAAAAGGGTAGTTAGAAAGGGGGTCTCCCTGACCTCTCATACCAGACCGGAGCCCCTGTATCCATAGGTAAGGTGAGCTCAATATGGACAACTATAGACCCTGTGTGTATAGGCCAAACACTTAGTACAAATGCCCACTGAGAATGGTGGATGCATCTGCAGGAAGGGATACTGTGATCTTTGTAGGCTGCTCACTAAGTATCCAAGCACCGGCATTTAACCCTCTTTCTTCCCCGATCCCCTACAGGGGCACTAAGCCAATCCAGATGAAGGGCTCTATTTTCATTTGTCAAGGCCATATCCACTCAATGGCCTCTCCTCCATGTAGGACTGTGGGAGAGGGGAGGAGAGTGTTTCCTAGGTGCCCTTTGCCAGGCTTTAGAAATTCTTCTGCTGTTATAATCTATAGCTGCATAGGTGCAGCCGTATAGTGAGTGATCAACTCGGCTGGGGCTGCTCGCCCCTGGTGGGGGCGCTCATTCCACATCTGTATCACCTGCTGGGGTCTGGCTCTCCAGTTTCTCAGAGTACCATCTGGTGCATTTACTTGGAGACCTTGTTTGAATACACTGTTATACTTCTCTATCATCCCTGTGGCCTGGGTATGGTAAGGGGTGTGGAACCTGCACTGCACTAATTGCTCTTTGGCCCACTACTGCACCAAGTGCCCCGTAAAATGAGTTCCATTTTCTGATTAAATTACCTGGGTGGGGAGGCACCCATAGCTGGCCCTAAGACACTTCACAGCCTGCAGCACCACTTACTGGTTATGGCGGCAGCTGGATGCACGGCTAGCAGACTGGTCACCATGTCTATC
Organism: Heterohyrax brucei; assembly: GCA_028571685.1. Classification (NCBI taxonomy): domain Eukaryota; kingdom Metazoa; phylum Chordata; class Mammalia; order Hyracoidea; family Procaviidae; genus Heterohyrax; species Heterohyrax brucei. The sequence goes on along the minus strand of CM053143.1, from coordinate 111,272,465 downwards.
ACAGTCACTATATACTTAATCCTATCCAACAACGGTAGGGGTCTAATCATATCTATCTGATAGCATTCCAGGGGCCATAGCCCTCACTGAGTCTGTCCAGGTGTGCTGGGCACCCTTCAAGGTTGTTCCTTAAAAATTGCACTCTTGGCAATTTTCTGTTATTTGCTGCACTTCTGTATGTTTCTGGCAAGCCCCAAGCTTATGCCATTGCCCACACAGATAATGGCCTGGCATGTAATAATCGGTGGAGTAGCCAAGTGGCTATGCCCTGTTCGTCCACCTCTTACAACCAGCCGACCCTGGCAAGGGAGTCAGTCTCATCACTGTGTGGGTTTCACCATGAGATGTTCCCAGTTACGTGATACACAGAGGCCTCTTTCTGGTGGCCAGTGTTCCTTCCACGTCTCACCCCAAAGCAGGCAATTCCCTACCGTCTATTGGTTGCACTTCCAAGTGGCCTGCAAGGCGGTGTATACAGCAGCTGGGTGTTTCTCTATCAATGTACAGCACTGCTCATTGCCTTTATGTAGTTGTGACCAAAACTCAGTGGCTACTCTAGTTCAGCCTTTTTGCTGTCACAGTCCTCAGCTAAACCCTCAGATGCCACATGCACCTTGAGTTCAGCCAGAAAAGAACCATCAAAAATCTTAAGAGTCTGAGCCTGATGCATGGCTAGTTTAGACACTCCAAAGACTGCCTGCATTTCCTCTACCTAGTGCCAAGTGGCCCCTTTCTTCACTGAAGTATATAGGGCCACAATATCTGAGCCAAATGTGGGATGAAGGCCTGTCAATAGCCTAGGAGACCCCAGAATTCCTGCAACTGCTTCACAGTGCTAGGGACAGGGAAAGCTTGTACTTTATTACTGTCCTTCACCAAAGCAGGCAATTTCCTACTGTCCATTGGTTGTACTTCCAAGTGGCAAGCCACGAGGTTTAGTCCACGAAATACAACTATCAGGACAAAGGAAACTCCAGTAGCATAGCAGATTAAGTGCTATGTCTGCTATCCAAAAGGTCAACAGTTCTGGGATAACTTTGGTCTTACTTGAGCAAACAACTCCCAAGAATTTGACTAATAAGCCAGACCATTGCAATTTGGCTTCATTGAACTTCCAGCCCTGAGACTGCAAGTATTGCAAAAGTGTCAGCGCTATCTGTTCAAGTGAAGGGAGAGTCACTTGTGAGCAAGAAACCATTAATACAATGGTACAAATGGACTCCCTTGGGGAGTTTCCACAGTTCTACACGTTCCACAACCAAGCCATGGCATATAGTGGGGCTGCATAGGTAACCCTGGAGCAGCACATTAAAGGTCCACTGCCTCCCTTCCCACATGAACACAAACAGGCCCTATCTCACTTCAGCTATAGGGATGGAGAAGAAGGAGCTGGCAAGCTCTGTCACAAAGTGACATGTGTCTAACTCATCGCTCAAAGTGTCCATCAGAGCAGCAATATCAGGCACTGCTGCAGCAGTGCATGTGTGGGCAACACCACCTTACTTAACTCACGGTAGTCAACTGTCATTCACCAGGAGCCATCGGGTTTCTTCACTGGCCACCCTGGAGAGTTAAGGGGTTTGGGGCAAGCCCTCACTCTTTGCACTTCATGCAGTTCTTCAATAGTTTCCCTGATTTCCTTCTGCCTCCCTGGGAGGTGGTACTGTTTAATATTTACAGCCTGTCTGGGAGCAGGCAACTCCACTGAAGTCACTCAGGCTCAACCCCTCACAGTGGATTTTATGGCCTTTAGCTGCAGTCTAAGTTCCCTTACTGTTGTTCGCACTATCTGACCACGCAGGATATCTATACCCAGAATATACTCTGGCACTGGGGAAACATGCACTTTGCATACCCTTGAGGGCAGGCAGTCAATAGCCAGCAGCAACTGGGCTTCTCATACTCAATGATCTGGCCGCCATATCCATGTATCACTTGTAGACATGGGGCCCAGAGAACTTTTCAGGGTTCCCATGGATAAGAGAGCACTCAGCCCCAGTATCTAGCAACACCATCACGTGTTGCATATTTGAGGGGGACCAGCAAATGGCTAATTCTACATAGGGCCTCTGGTCCCCAGCAGGACCCCCACTCACCATGCGGGGACCTTGGCCTGAATCCTAGGCAAACCACAAAGCAGCAAATCTGCCATGGTCACTCAGCCCTCCAAATAATCTCAGAACTGTATGGCTCGAGCGTGTCCTTGCCCTGCTTGGCAAGGTCCTTGCTTTGTCCTCTTGTCTTAAATTAGTGATGGTATATTGCTGTTCAGGCTTTAATTGCTGCTATAGCTCCAACAGTACTCATTAAGCTTCCTGTCAAACTTCTCTCAGCTGACACCTGCAGCCAGCAAGTCAGCCCACATTTGTGTCTGGGTTACACTGAGGGGTCCCTTTCCCCTCCAGGTCCCCTGTCCCCTGTCTGATACCTGCAGGGCCTGCACCCCATGCATCCGCTGAATGGCATTGGCATCCCCCAAAATGGCTGTCACCTAAGTGATTCTGGTGATAGGGTGATTGACTTATGGGCTCAGGGATCCAAATATAGAAGAAGGGTCTGTTTGCAAAAGGGTGTCCCATATACCTGGTGTAAATATTTCTTCTTTGGGTCCACAGGCATTAAGTTGTAGATGGCATTTTTGATTCCCAACTCCCATATGGCATTTTGAAGCTCTTCGTACACATTTGCTAAGTACTCCAGGTAGATCGCTGGCATCAGCTCACACAACCCAGATTGTTGCCATCAGCCACTCTGTCAGGGAGTGTATGACGTCATCTTCAGCATGCAGGTACTGCAGGCACTGACAAGGGGACGGTTGGACAGTAATGGACTCCCCGTTTTCTATTTCCTCCTGAGCCAGGATAATAGTATCTGTCCCTATGCCCCACAGTCGCAGTACCCAGGTAGCCAATGACTCACCCACATTTTGGTGAAACTCATAAGCTGAACCCACCAGCTCTGACTGGGTATATTCCCTAATGACTGGATGGTCCACAACCTCTGCCTGGGCACCGTCCCTTCTCGGGCACTGGGTCTTAACCTTTGTGGTAACCAAAGGGCAGGCACGCAGCCCTGTTCCCCTTGAGGGCTCTTCCTCCTTTTTGGAGGAGTCCACTACACTAGGTGGGGGAGCTGCTTTCTCATGGGAGGTACCAGAGATGCTGGTTGGGAAGATAGAGTGTCCCATACAGCCACTTGCTCCTGCAGCTGCTCCTGGAGGCTCTCGGCGTCAGCATGCAGAGCCTGTGCTGTGGCCTACACTTCCTCTGTAGCCGCTCTCAGGGCTGTGAGATTCGGCCCACCACCCTGGCACCAGCCTGGGTTCCCTACCGTCTACCTCTGTGCGTCATGGGCTGGGGACCAGGTCAACAGGAACTTTGTCACCAGAAACCACATACTAGAGGGAAGCCAGCCCTGTAGAACTTCCTCTGTTGCCATACTGGTCTACGCTGAATCCTGCTGCAGACGGTGCCAGTTGCCGTAAAGCAGGTACTTAGCGCCAGCCACGCTGATCTGTGATTCGGGCAGACTCAGCAACAGAGGCACAGCAAGTGTAGTCATCGTAGATTTGTTGGTGCGGTGGTGGCAGGCAGGTACAGCATTCGGTGGTTCCGTCTACTTTGTGGCACAATAACCTTATATACAGACTTAGCAGAACTGTCTGGCAGTCAGATACGTGAGTGTCAAGGTAATAAACAAGTTATGTAACTATTGCTGACTTAGCTGAGTCATTTCCGGCCAGAAGGCGTGCTCAGCTGGAGGGCCTTGGCTGTTGTGTCACTTTAAGCCAGAAGTCCTGAACAAAACAAACTTTTGTATCCTCGCAATAACTAAGACACTGCAGAATTACTTGTTTTTCTCAGAACACACCTTGTACCTCTGTGCCTTGGCTCATGGTATTCCATCTACCTGAATGCCTCTCTTTTTATTTTCTTAAATCAAAACAATCTATCCCCTTCAAGATCCAGCTGCTGATCTTTCCCCAGCTTGCCTTTTAAACTTTAAAAGTGATTAATGATGAATTGTTCCTTTCTTGAAGTTCTCAGTTAACTTTAAAAAATCTCAGTGTAATGATTTGTATTGTATGAAATTATTTATATGGCACCCTCCAATAGAACATAAACTTGGATAGTAGGGACCATATTTTGTTAATTTGCAACCACCAATCATGCCCTGAAGTACCTCCACATGTGTAATAATTGTCATTAATTTCTTTGTTTGAACGAATTAAATTTTTAAAAAGGAATCTGAAATGTTATCAACACTTAAAATTACTGATCCATAAGGAGAATGAACCTTGATTTGTTTTCTACAGGTCTAAAAAAAAAAAAATTCGTGGATGAAATAGGCTATCAGCTCAAGATACAAATCAGGTTTATTGAACTCTATCATTTCTAGTTTATGTCAATTATATTTCTGTGTGAGAGATTTTACCAACAGCACACACATTGTTATGATTTCCAGTTAATTAATAATGAAGAAAGGACTGAAGTTGTCAAGGATTTTGTTTTACTTGGTTCCACAATCAACATTCATGGAAGCAGCAGTCAAGAAATCAAAGACATATTGCATTGGAAAAATCTGCTGCAAAGAACCTCTTTAAAGGGTTGAAAAGTAAAGATGGCACTTTCAAGGCTGAGATGTGCTTTGGCCCAAGCCATGGTATTTTCAGTTGCATTGTACGCATGTGAAAGCTGGACCATAAATAAGGAAGACAGAAGAAGAATTAAAACCTTTGAACTGTGCTGTTAGAGAAGCATAGTGAATGTACCGTGGACTGCCAAAAAAGCAAACAGATCTATTTTGGAAGAAGTACAACTAGAGTGCTCCTTGGAAGCCAAGATAGCAAGACTGCATCTCATATACTTTGGATATGTTATCCGGAGGGATCAATCTCTGGAGAAGGGCATCATGCTTGACAGAGTGGTGGGTCAGTGAAAAAGAAAAAGACCCTCAACAAGATGGACTGATACAGTGGCTGCAGTGGTGGGCTTAAGCATAACAGTGATGGGGGGCGTGGCGCAGGACTGGGCAGTGTTTCATTGTGTAGCGCACAGGGTCACTATGAGTCAGAACTGACTCAACAGCACTCAACAACAACAATTAATCGATACAGAACAAGTAAGGGAAATGCACTGAGCTAACACTGAGCAATAGATGGCTGGGAAATTTACGATTTTGTTTTCAGTCACAGCATTGACTATGCTTAATGCTGAAGAAGTTTTTTTTAAGAGAAATAGTTTTGAACAAACTTCTGATAAATGAACTTCTATTTCTTGTAGGCAATAAAACTATTCATAGCAAGACCTCGATAATTATTTCACATTCAAGGTGAAAAGGAGAGAAAAACTAAAAATAATTTTCTCAAATTTGTTATTAAGCGAATTCAACATAAAAAATGGCAAGTAACTAATGTCACAAAACAGTGTGCATGAACTGCTTAAGGAGAAACTAATTTGCTCTGTAAACCTTCATCTAAAGCACAACTTAAAACAATGTTAAAAAAATCTTAATAATAATAATAATAAAGGCAAGTCAATTCTTAGGTTAAACTGATCTCAGAATTATACAGCATCTCACTTTTCCAGATGTTTCTCAAGTTACTGGGCATCAATTTTTGAGAATATTTCTCAGTACTTGGCTTAAAATTTTGGTCATTTTAAATTTATAAAAAGAAAGTTCTCATCTGATGGAAGAGGTATCAAATGTTTCATGATTATGTGGCGCTACCCCGGAGTATAATGGGAACAGTCTTCAGAAGAACTCTCCCACAGCACTCAGTTTTGAGGCTCCTCTTCCTAATTCTGGAAATCCTAGTGGTGTGGTGGTTAAGTGCTAAGGATGCTAACCAAAAGGTCAGCAGTTTGAATCTACCAGTTGCTCCTTGGAAACTCTCTGGGGCAGTTCTACTATGACCTACAGAGCTGCAGTGGGGTCAGAGTTGACTCCATGGCAGTAGGCAGGTATATGTTGTCTGTATAAAACTGGAAACTAGTCTAGTTGTTTAAAGATGAGCAAAGTAACAAAAGTAAACAATTACTCAAACAGTAATGAAATTCTTTTGACCTATAAATTTATAACAATTTCCTTAATCAAAATTGAGAATTGTGATAAGAAAAACTTTAAAAAATCGTTTATACGATTGAACTACCAATGGTAATTTTTAGATGTCCTTTAATTCAACAGAATTTGACATGCTTTTACTGAGTTTTAAAAGACAGTCCTTTATACAGCACAAGTATCACAGACCAATTTTCTAGAAGAGCAGTTCAAGTAAAACGGAGCAGCAATATATAATTAGTTTAAAATAGCTAAGTAAATAACTTTTTTATTAGGGCCTTAACGTAAAATAAGGTTGTTCGAAGATGATACTGATTTAGTAAAAACTTAACCAGTGAGGGTGACACTTAGTGGAACACGTTCCCTGTCCCTCTGGCTGTAGCTTCCTAAGTATTCTAATAACTCAAGTAAACTGCCGGGACAAACAACGCGGCTATGAATGCGTCTGGAGATTCTGCATCTGCCTTCCTTAATCAACCTCCTTTCCTGAATATGAATTGCAATAATGAGTCAATTAACGCCCTCAAATGCCAATGAGATGCAAAAGAGATTGGTAGTGGGAGTGGTGGCAAGGCGTTGTTTCGGAGTGGTTCCAACGTCTGGATTTTAACAAGAATCACACACCGAGCTCACAACTGATTACTTAGCTCGTGCAAACGTTCCTGGCTGGCACTTAACGCCTACAGTCTTTCCCAGGGCTCCCCCTGGAAAGTTGGGAAGATATCTAAACTTGTGATGAAGAAACGTGATTTGTTCTGAGCCATCACTGCTAACGATTTTCTTCTAGCCTTCCTTCTCAGACGGAACCATGATCTTTTGATAAGTTCCTGTATCAGTATTTCTGCGCTGATGTTTTACAGATAATCTATCCGACTTGACGGCACTTGGCTTTGGCAACCCCAAAGCAATCAGTAGTTTATTCTCAAACCACAGCCTCTAGCTATTATTCTTTCAAGATATATTTAAACATTTTATTGTAAGAACTCGCGGCACTTGGCTGGCTTTGACATTGTAAGAACGACCACGTGTTGTCGTTTATGGGCCAGGTAAGGCATTGGAGGTTCTTGCAGAATTCTTGTCCTCTACGATTCCAGGCCAGTGCATTTCAGCCAGAGCTACCACCTGTCACTGGAGGCTTGGGTGGTACTACGATGCTAAATAGGGTTCAGCAAAGCCTCCGGGCTAAGGCAGATTACGAAGAAAGTCCCGGTGATCTACTTCAAAATCAACCGCTGAAAACCTGTGGATCTCAAAGGTCTGATTTGTCCCCTTGTGTTTGGGCCCCCATAAGTGGAGGGTCAGCTTGTTAGCAGCTATCATAGCTCAGATGCTTTGAATATAATACCATAAGCCAAAGCATACTGTTTGTGAGACAGATACTCTTATTGCTCCTGTTTTGCAGATAATAAAACTGAGCGGTGAGAGAAGTTTATATAGTTGTTGAACAGTAGCAGAGAGCTGTGCAGTCGGGCTTCCAGTCTTCATCTTCACACTCTTTATACCACCATAACGAAATGCTCAGCTGTGGGAGATTAGATTTCCTACCGAACTGCTCATATGACACCTCAGGAAATATTTATTAAAATTCTGCATTTCAAAACATAAATCTTTAAGTTTATTAAAAAGTCTTCAGGTTTAATGAATATTAAATATTTTGGTACAGTCTACCTCTTCTGTTTTTCCATTTCCTCACTTTAAAAGCCTGGACAGCTGGCTGACCACTTGGCAAACGCAAGATCCCCAAAGTAAAATGATAACTCTAGCCGCATGGTCACTTTTCCCTGACAGATTGGAACCCCTCACTGGCCATATTTTAATGTGAAAACTGAACCACTGAAATTCGGTCATATGCTTTCTTCCCAGGGAGTTGAGAAGTGTCTTTCAGAGGAGCACGCAGGCATCCATACTAAAATCTGCCGTGGTGACCAACTTAAAGCTTGTTCTTCTGAAAATTTTTCTTTCTTAATTATAACACAGTGTACAGTAGATAGAAAAACACAGCTTCATGACTTTTCATGAGACTCATATCATTCTCAAATTGAATGGATCAGAAAAAAAAACTACAAAGGAATAGTAGCTTTGTTTCCATAAGTTTTTGATGCTATTTTGTCAATGCCGTCTACAAACTTGTGACTTGAAATATTTTCAGTTACTATTTACTGTTCTCATCCAAGTTATGAAAAATATTCCTATATTTTAGAATGAGAATACCTTTTTACTAAATAAACCTCTTAAGTGCAAATGCTTTTCTTTTTAGTAGCAGTTCTAGGAATCTCACATTAAGATGCAGGCAATAAAACAAAACAAAACAAATAGACATTTGACATGCAGTCCAAAGATGTGCACTAGCCACTGTCTGTGCTGTGCTCACATGTTGTTTCAGAAAAAGGGCGAAGTATGATGATTTTTTATTTATCAAGTCTGTTTTCTATCAAAGATCAAAATGACAGTAAGTTGTGGCCTAGCCACCTTTTCTTGCCAAACACACAGGAGTGTGTTAAGACAAGTGCAATAATTGTTAGCCCTCTGCAGTGTAACAGCTTATGGGCTGAAAATGTCTGTTTGTTTTTTAATTTTGGAATCATGTGATGTTGCCTTCCTTGAAAATGAGACACCTAATGGGATTTTAGTTTAAATGCTTTAACAATGAGGTTCTGCAGACATCCCCTGCAGACTCTGCAGAAGAATTCCAAAACAAGATTACGTATGAGTAGTTTTTAAGAAAAAATATCGTTATGCCTTTGGAATCTAATATGAAGCAAAACCATTTAGCTATTACCAGTCTTACAAAATGACCCACAAAGAGAAAAATGAATCCGCAAAGGAACTCCACTGCAAGTCACTGCTGCAAACAAACCACAGTTTGACTTGCTTGAGTTACTTTCTGTTGTATTTTTAAATCACAGCACAAAGTAAGTAAACTGAGCAAAGATCCTCTTGTATCGGAGCAATGGGCTCGGAGGCAGAGGCTAAATAAGCTCTTTACACATGTTGCTGAATAATCTACACACTCAAATAATTAAAAGCAACAATCCCAGTTTACTCATAAAAAGTTCTTCCAGAGTCCCCTTCAGAGTAGTTACAGATGTTCCTCTGCTTCCAGCCTAAATGAGCTTCAATAAAATGTATTTTATAGCTCTCCTTGGCAAGTTTAGATTCCTAATGAATGTCAAAAAAAAAAAAAAATCCATTTCCTTCAACCGCACTTAAACAAATCAGAAGCTTAGTTCTTTATGTTTTCCAGATATGATCTAGTAGTTTCAACTGAAAAAAAATTATTATGAAACTCTGATATCAAGCTTAACTAAAACTTGGCTCTACTGACAGCAGTGGGTTTTAGTGGGTTACTGAGTCTGAGTTTAAGCTACATTCTTGTTTTATAAAATCCCATAAAAATTGGCTGTAAAAGAGCCTGTGGGGTGGACTGGGTGGGAGAGGTGAGAGGCAGTGGCCAGCATAATGAATTTTAACTACTTTGTGATTTTTAGCCTCACACCGTGGGGAGGACTCTTCATAATGAAATTTCTTAATTTCTTTGAAATTTCTGAAGCTCGAGAATAAAATCAAATGAGAAAATACGCTCATTAAACTAAGAGGTTCATACAACTCCACTGGAATGACAACCAGTGGTCAAATTTGAACCAAGTTGCAGTCATTAACTATCATGCTCCTCTCCTCCACGAGCTCAAAAAAGTTCAATATGGGACCTCCTGATAATATATTCAGTAGAATCTCACATTCTGCAAACTGGCTTTTTCCCAAATTCTGCCATCTGATCTGTTTTTTGCTGATGCCTTTCATTCTCTTGTAAGGCAGGTGGTCAGAATTGAGCAGGCAAGTAGTCACCTCATCGCCAAAACGATGCTTAATATTAGGAGAATTTGACCCGTGACTGTTACGTATTTTTCACTGTTCCTAAAGTACAATCAGTATCATTTTAAAAATTATGTATATACATTAATCTATATGAGTCAGACCTCACTCAACAGCAATGGATTAATGGTTACACTAATCTGGTAATTAAAACAGTACTTTATTAATAAAATATATGCACATGAATTCTGATATTATCAAGAAAGAAATACCTGACAGAAGATTTTTTAAAAACTTCCTTTTCCTTAGTGAGATGAGGTCCAGTGCACAACACTTCAATAAAAGACCATAATATTTATTTACTTAATCAAGCACTGAGTAAACTTCGGCAAGAAATATGATCACATCTGTGAGTTTGTACTTCATAGAACTTTTTTGGTTTATAAAATAAAATCATCTCTTTTTAATTAGGAAGATGACACATCAGTCGTGAATGGTCAACTGAAAAGATATTTTTCTCAAAGTTTTCCAAGTCATAGGGAGAGCTGGTCACTGGAATAAGAAGTGATGAGTTGGATTACATCTTTGAAACTATATGCATAGATTACAAACCACTGCTAATATAAGTGTACTATTAGAAAATATCTCAGGATAACCCTTTCTTCTTGACAGTATTCTTTTATTTCTTTTTTTTTGCTGCTGTTTATAACTGAAATATAAAATCTTGCTCACAACATATACAATCATGCAGAATTATATGCCTAAAATTATAAAAGAAAATATTTAAATCCAGTATTGTAACTAAAATACAACTTTAATTGCTTGCCAGTTAAGCCCCAGTTAACAGCTTCAGTTGGCCAGGTTTTCATCACTAGCTCAGGTGCCTTAAAGAGAAAACAGGGATAAAGACAAAGTTCAATAGAAGCACAGATCTTCTTAGCAATAGTAACTTTTTTCCCAAGGTAGTAACTTCATAAAATCCAAAAAAAAAAAGAAAACCTCCATCGAGTAGATTCCAACTCCATAGTGACACTATAGAACAGAGGAGAACTGCTCCACAGAGTTTCCAAGGAACACCTGGTGGGTTTGGGTGGGTTTGAACTGCTGACCTTTTGGTTAGCAGAGGTAGCATTTAGCTACTGCACCACCAGGGTTTCCTACTTCATAAGATAGGTGATTACATATTTTAGAATCATGTTTCTAAAGAAGATTATTTCTAATTTTTTCATCTCACGCTCTGCTCCAATCACTCTGGCCTTCTTACTGTGTTTTAAACACACTACTGTCCATGGGGTTTTGGAGTTGCTGTCTCCCCTGCAAGTCAGCTTTTTACCCTTAATGTTTGTTTCACTTCAGCCTGTCACTTCTTTTAGATACAGAAATTCAATGTCTCCTTTATCAGAGAGGTTTCCCTGCCCACAGGATGCCAAATAGCAATTACTTCTCTTTCAAAAATCCGTTAATCATTTTACTTTCCTTCTTGGCCCTTCATACCATGTTGTACATTATACCCTTAATGATTTATTCGTTTACTCTTCCTCCCATTGTCTTAGTTTGCTAGTGCTGCCATCCATAATAAAACTACCACAAACAGATGGCTTTAACGAAAAGAAATCTCTTTTGTCTCAGTTAAGGAGGCCAGCCATCTGAATTCAGGGTGTGACTCTAAGGGAATATTGTCTCTGTCATTTCCAGGGGAAGGTTTGTTTTTTTCCTTCAGCTTCTGTAGCTTCTGGTTTATAGTTTCTTGACAATCCTTGTCTTTCTTGTACTGTGCTTGGTTCTATGTCTAATTTGCTCTTTTTATAATTCAGAAGTGATTAGGTTTAGGACACACGCTATACTACTATAGCCTCAGTAATATAGTAAAGAAAATTCTGTTTCCAAATAGGATTACATCCACAAGTATAGGTGTTAGGATTCCAACACATATATTGGAGGGGACAGAGTTCAACCCATAACTATATGCCCGTGATTGTCAGGTGTCTTTATACGTACAACTTGGGCAAAATATAACTATCGCCTTTAAGGAACTCTTCACATATGTGTATATATTAATACATCTTTTAGTACCCACAACTATGAGATTGATAGTTCAAGTGAGATTTAAAAATGTTTTAGCAAATAGAGTAATCATACAAAATCAGTTAAAGAGGAGTTCTTTCTGGAGGTCAAAGTGGATGATATAAAAAATGTTACTGTGTAAGAATTAGAGCACAAGAATTTAATAAAGTCATCAAATAGAAAAGCTGAAGGTAATAAGTGGGCAAAAGTATATATGTAGCTATAATGATCTCCGTATAGAGATTAAGATTCCTAGAATATTAGACTTAAAAGGAAAGCCTGTTACATATGTGGGTTATTGCACTTTGATATGGTAGGCCTTTGATAAACAAATCAGTGACACATCTATCCCAATCTTTCAAAAAATAGTTAAGAAAAAGGAGCACTAGAGGACAAAGCAGAGGTCCAGTGACGTAGTGCTTAAGAGCCGGGCTGCAAACCTTAAAAGCTTAGTAGACTGATTCTACCACCCACTCCTTGTAAACCCTGGGTGGAAGGTGCCCTCTGTCCTACAGTGCTGTTATAAGTAGGAATTGAATCGATGGCAGCACACTTGGTTTGTTTTGGTTTAAAGATGTGAAGGAAGTGGGTCACAGCTACATGTTACCTAACAAGAATGCAGTATTGCATTTCTCTACTGTATGTTCAGTGTCTTCACAGATACTGAGAAAAGAACTGATTCATGACTAAATTCATAAACTTTGCAAAGAAGAAAGTAGCTTGTGGTCCAGGTAGTGCTAAAAAGAAATGTCAAATCTGTGATTTTCAAAGCTGTGGGCTTAAATTTTCAGAAATGAGGCTAAAAGTGGTTAGGCTCCAGAAACTTCACATTTACTTATTTAACCACTATGTTCTTATAGTGGTTTCATGAAAGACTATATTTGAATAAGGAATTGACTTGTTATTAAAAAAAAAAATCAATTTCCCATGTGGATCCTGTGTATCCAGTACTGTACATCTAAATCCCCAAAACACACTACCATTGAGTCACTTCTGATTCATATAACCCTGTAGTACAGAGGCGAACTGCCCCATGAGGTTTCCAAGAAGCAACTGGCACATTTGAACTGCTGACTTTTTGACTAGCAGATGTAGCACTTAACTATTACACCACCTTTGCTTCCGTTTAGTCTATAGATACATACGTTGAACTAAGGAAGAAGTCCATTTTTAAAATGCAGCCCACAAGGAATTGTGACAGTGATGCATGCAAACATTTATTATCAAATGACAAGCATTAAAATATTCATGTGTAATCTATGTAGATTGATCTATTTAATTAATCTGCCTTCCATGAGTTTATCTGTTAGTTGAGAAAGGAGGAAATATGGGCATCTGCTTATACAATAGGTCTGTAGTAAAAAATTACTACTCTGGCACCATTGTATTAGGAGAGGACATGGGTGAAAGTAATATTTAAAAGGCAATATAGTCACTTAGACCTTTTTTTTTTGGAGAGAAACAAATTGTAGTAAGGTATGTTGCTCCATACCTTTGTTCATTTGGGCAGTTAAATGATGTGGCATTATCATTTTGGGGTTTTCAACAACGAACCCTAAAAACTCACTGGGATTCATCTCTCTGAAGTTTGATGAGCTGCTGTTTATCTGGGGCAGCCTACATTTTCCTCAGTCAGTCTGTCTATAATACCATTAACAAAATCAAAACCAAACCCACTGCCACTGAGTCGTGTCTGACTCCTGTTGACCCCAGAGTTTAGAGTAGAACTGTCCCATAGGGTGTCCAAGGAGTCCCTGGTGGATTTAAACTGCCAATCTTTTGATTAGCAGATGTAGCACTTAACCTACTGCACCACCACAGTTTCTAATCAGTTGTATTACAGTTGTAATTATTTTCCCACCTTTGAATTGCTGCGTTGGCAATGAATACTGAATACTCCATGGAACACCAGAAGAACCAGCAAATCTGTCTTGGAAGAAGTAGAGTCAGGATGCTGACTAGAAGTGAGGATGGTAACATTTTTCCTTAGGCACTTTGGGTGTTTCAAGAGATACCAAATGCTGGAGAAGGACACGCCGTTTGGAAAAGTAGAGGGTCAGTAAAAAAGAGGAAGACGTTCTGTGGAGTGGATTGATACAGCAGCTACAACAGTGAGATCAAACATAGCAATAATTGCAAGGATGGCATAGGGCAGGGCCGGGTTTAATCCTTTTGTGCCTACCATTGCTATGAGTTGGAACCAACCTGAGGGCACGTAACAACACTATAATAAAGTCGCCTCCATTTTCAAAGACCAAACTTAGTCTCTTTTACTTTGTACCTCTGAGATTTGCATTTCTTATGAAATGCCATCATTAATAATTATCTCATAGAGTTAATATGACAGTTGAATCAAAGAGAAAAAAAGTGTATGCAAAAAGGCTTAGGATAGTTTGGGGCAGAACTGACACACAATAAAGTGTCGTTATTACGCTTCTCCTATCCAGCTCTCCAGCCAATGCTAACAGAATCTTGGTTGTGTTGATGCTCATGTTTTAGCCATAGCAACATAAAAAAATAAAATAAAGTCTGTCAAAGGTTTGCGGCCCCCCTGGTTGTGATGTATGGAATTGATTACATTAGCTGTAGGTAGATGAAGCCATAGAGTGGATGTATGTGCACTCAGAAACAGAGGGTGACATGAGATCAGTGACAAGACAAAGGGTTACAACTCTGTGAATATGAAAGCATTATAATCATCATCACCGTAACTTTAACTATCATTTATTAAAGGCTTAATAACTGGCTGGAACTACATTATTTTATATTTGTTATCTTATTTACTCCTCCTAATAACTCTAAGAAGATTTACTTTTCAGACAAGAAAACTGAGACCTGAAGAAGTTAAATAATCTAGCTGAGGCCATAACTTATCTACATCTTCCGACTTCTCCCAAAGCCAGTGAAACTCAAATTAAAAATCTGTGCTTAACATCTTCCAAAGGTGATAGTACGGCCTACTGACCAATGTGCCTTAAAAACAGAAAGGTGTGTGTCATACTTGCTGATAAATGCTACAACCAACACTTCAGCAGGGGATCCTGATTTCCTACAGGTAGTTATACCATGGCTGATTTCAAGCTACCTGCATAACATCAAAGAAGACAGAGTTGGAAGAAACACACAGTAGTAGTTCCTTATATAGCCTTTCTACCACACAGGTCCAATAAGCATGGGGAAGAAAGAAACTCAAGAATATCACGTTTCCCTTGAATTGATTCTGACACATGATGTCTTTATAAGACACAGTAGAACCTCCTCATGGGGTTTCTAAGACTGTAACCTTTACAAAAGTAGGCTGTCATCTTTCTCCCATGGAGCAGCTGGTGGGTTTGAACTGCTGATTTTTCAGGTAACAGTTGGGTTTTTAACTGATGTGCCAGCAGGACTCCTTTGTTTAAAAACATATGTCATGTTATACAAATTAGGATGCGGTAAGTTTTGAGTTTTTATTACCCCTTTTTTTTTATACAATATACTTTCTCTGTGTTTATATCATTTAACTGTTAATAATGACTTTGTTTAAAAACTAGATAACAAAATTCCTGAAAATATAGCAATCATCTCTCATGGTCCAGCATAACATCACTGGTTGACTTTCCCATTATTCCTCTGTGACTTGAACAACTTCATCTCTCTCTTTCTTGGTTTTCTCATGATTGTCAAAAAAATTAAAGACAGTTTTTATACATATGTCTAAAATACTTAGCTTTAGGATAGATTACTTAATTCTAAATGATAACTATTACTGATATTACTATTAATGACCAAGTTTGCTCACAGGGACTATGCTGCTTCTACTCATCAGTGATAGGAGGACTGAAAATTAAGTTCACAAACTCATCCCAAAAAAGTGCTACATACCTCATTGTTGAATATCGCTATGGTCACCTTCAAAGTACTCCCCTTAGGAAGCGATGCACTGATGCCAGCACCTAGTCTGCCTTTCAAAGCAATTTTTCAACTCTTTTTCTGGAATGACCATCAGAACTGTAGTTGCATTGCCTTTGATGTCCTGAATGTCATCAAAATATCTTCCTTTCTATATTTCCTTTACCTTTGGATAAAGAAAAAAGGCATTGCGGATCAGATCAGGTGAGTACGCACCTGTTCCAATACAGTTATTTGTTTACTGGCTAAGAATTCCCTCATGCTATACAATTAAGTTCTTAAATTTGCCAGGTGCTACCGTATGTAATGGCCATTCCAGAAAAAAATCCAAAATTTCTTTGAAGGGTGGACTAGGAGCTGCCTTCAGCACATAACTTCCTAAGAAGAGTACTTGGAAGGGGACAGTATGACGTTCAGCTGTGAGGTATGCAGCACTTAGAACAGTTATGTTCATGGACTTAATTGTCAAACCTCATACTTAGGGAAATCATTATTTTGTTTTTGTGGTGTGTATAATTTTTCCATATCATCCTGCAATCAATGGTGATGAGGAGGTGGAGCTTGTCTCATTTGCTGAGGCATTTTCTAACAGTAAATTCAATTTTGAAAGGTACGTTCACTCAATGTATGAGAAATGAGTCTTATAAAATCACAGCAGACACGGAACTTGGAAAATTCAGTGCAATGTACATCATGCCCATTGTCATGGATTGAACTGTCCCCCCAAAGATGTGTGTAGCAATTTGGCTGGGCCGTGATTCCTGGTACCGTGTACTGTTCCTGTATGTTGTAAATCCTGCCTCGATGATGTTAATGAGGAAGGATGGGCAGTGGTTGTGTCAGTAAGACAGGACTCAGTCTCCAAAACCGTGTTGTGTCTTGAGGAAAGCTCTCGGGATATATGGGAAAAGGAAACAGATTTGCAGACCTCCTACCACCAGGAAAGAAGCAGTGCCAGGAACAGAGTGTGCCCTTTTGATTTGGGATCCCTGAGCTTTGAAAGGTCGTGACTACAAGGGCCTGCCTCCAGAGCAAACAGAATACTTTCCCTGGAGCTGATGACCTGAATTTGGAGTTTTAGCCTGCTTGTTAAAGCCATCTACTTGTAATATTTCTGTTATAACAACACTGGAGACCAAGACACACATCAACTACCCACTGTGGTTAAGTGGATTCTGACTCGCAGGAACGCCGTAGGTCAAACAGAACTGCACCATTGGGTTTCAAAGGAGCAGCTGGTAGATTCAAACCAGCCACCTCTTGGTTAGCAGCCAAGTTCTTAACCACTGTACCATCAGAGCTCCCATATACATCAGAAGGGGTAGTATATTCTGTTAAACTTTTTATAGAATAGCCAACTGCGGTATAGCATACAATTTTCTTCAAAGTGTACCAGGAGTTCACTTCAGTCCTAAAAACTACATACTTTTTTTAATCTGCACTAACTGAAAATTTTAGGAACTTCGAGAGTGAGTCTCAATTTATGTGACATGCTCTTATAAGAGCAATATTCTCGTTGTATGTTTCTGCATTCATTAAACACTGTATTTCCCTGTCTTATTCTGAGTTTCTTTTCTCTTCCTAAAAATGACATCAAAATTAAGAGTAGTATTACTGTTGTTTCTGCAGACTTACCAACCATCAGGCAGGATACGGTAGCAACATTAGAGAATGAATTATTTTTTGCCAAGCCAAGTGCCAAGTGCCGATGAGTCGGATCCGACTCATGGCGACCCTAGGGGCCATATAAATTGCTTCTTTGGTGCTATAAGTTATAATATATTGATAGACTGCAGAGTTTGGGCATTTTTCTGTGCCACTTTCCTGCAGCAGGGTGAAACTGTCATGATCCCTTCTATAAGGTCATCATTTACAGAATAACCATGAATGTGATCAATCAAGTCATTCCAGTGGAGCAATAGCCAGTGTGACCTCAACAGACTTTGGTGTTTGGAGCCAGATCGCTTTAGTGACAGACATAACCCTGGTGGGTCGGCAGCATCCTTCACTGCTCACTCTGCCATCTGTCACTGTGGAAACTTCATCATTAAAAGCAGAGTTGTTGCTGGACAAATTTGCAAATGGTTTTGAGAGCAATATTATTGCACAGAATGTTACCATCTGTAAGTAGACAAATCTGAATTGTGATATATGTCTACCTAACTCTATGTATATCTTAATAGAAAATGTGCATACATTAGTCTGAAAACTGGGAACATTTTCCCCTGCATTATAGAATTATATAGCCTTGCAAAGGGCCTCAAGAGTTTAACTTCCTGTTTTTGTGCACATCTGTATTTAGGTCATCACAGAGAAAAGAATATTTTATATTAATATATCAACCAAACCCACTGCTGTTGAGTCTATCCTGGCTCATAACAATGCTATTGTAATGCATAGCATTAGGTTGTCGACCCTTAGTAATAAAGTGTTTTTAATTGTTCGTGTTATTTTAATTTATTCATGTTATTTTATTATATTAATGTTATTTAACATTATATAACATTATATTAATGTTATTTCATCATCATACATCACATGTATTCATATAGAGCTTTTTAACATTTCAATTATGTCTATGACACAGTGTCATCTACTCTTTAGTAGCTTTCAATACCATGGCACATATACAATATTGCAGCATTATAATATTATCAAATTCATAAAAACAACACAATAAAAGCATTAAGACAAAATTCCAAAGTTTTAAGTGAAGCACAGTTGTGCAAGTATATCAGGTTCCTGAAACTTTCTGGATCCATGTAAGATCATTGACAGGACTGTGAAAAGTGACACGCATTCAAAGTGGCCACACCAGCCACCGTCTTTGAGTGGGCACGGATATTTGTTTCCTACCTACAGTGTCGCTGTGAATTGGAATCAACTCAGCAGCAGTGGGTTTAGTTTTTACTTGGGTCAAAATCAGACAGGGAACAAATTGGTTTGATAGGCAATGCGTATGCTGCTCTCGTTTAAGTCTTCAATTACTGAACTCTTCTGAATAAGTTCGAAGTCCTGTTTAAATTCAGTTTTGCTTAAAGGTTTAGATTCAGTAAATGATATAACGATATTAAGGGTTGTTTCAGTGGAGACATGAGTCACTTTGAGTTGTAGAAAACAAGTTTGCATCTAATCTTGGAGGTATGAATGTTGCTAAGGGACCATTTGATGCAAGTTGGAAGTAAGCAGGTTTGGATTTCAACGAACAAAGAGCTAGAGAAAGAGACTATACAGAAGTCAGTTTTGAAATGATAATCATAATAATTCTTTATGCTCTCAAATGTGGAAATGCACTCTTTGCCCTAAACTTTATTCCCCCTACTCTTTTTGTTTCTTCTTATGCTTTGATGGAAAACTGAGGGAGTATGGGAGGACTAGCACTGTTGGCGTGATGGCTAAGAGCTACGCAGTAGCAATTCATCAGGTGCTCCTCGGAAACTCCATGGAGCAGTTTTCCTCCATACTAAAGGGCCACTATAAGTCAGAACTGACTTGACATAATGGGTATGAACAAGCCAGGTATAAACTGGGCAGAGATGACAGGAGTAACAGAAGAGGATTATTCAAAAGAATTTAACTCTTTCTCACTTGCTAGGTGAGGTAAAAGAAGGCCATTGGAGCTTTGGGATTTTAAGAATTCTCTGAAAAATTACTTATGTAGAATAGATGCACAAAATTCCTGAGGCTATGGGTATTCTTATTTATTTTATTTAGATATGACATCAGATGACTAACCCTGGAAGGTTGTTAGAGGAGTTACAATTCATAATAAAATGACATAGGAAAATGAGGAATTATTTGCAAACTCTGGTTGTATATAATTTCCAGTGAGGTGCTATTGTGAACCACCTCTCAGTTGTTGTACTGTGAGCCAAATCCAATACCATTGAGTTGATTCTGATTCATAGCTACCTACAGGATGCAGTAGAACTAACCCATAGAGTTTCCAAGGAATGCCTGGTGGATTTGAACTGCCAACCTTTTGTTTAGCAGAGGTAGCACTTAGCTGCTAGCCATCAAGGTTTCTGTGAGTCAAATTGGGACCCCAAAATTTGTAGGGGCATTTTTGAATGAAAAATCAGAGTTTCTAACAGCTCTGATATATTCTTTAAGATTAAATCGAAAATGTTATGAAAATGTCAAAAGAGTGGGTAAGTTTCTGTAGTGTTATATGGAATGGTTTTTTGTAAAACGATATTGTTAGGTGCTGTTGAGTTGATTCTGACTCATAATGACCACAGTAGAACACCCCATACGGCTTCCAAGGAGAGCTTGGTGAATTTGAACTGCTGACCTCTTGGTTGGCTGCCGTAGCACTTCACCATTATACCACCCAAGTTTCCATGTAAAGTGCTAGTGGAATATAAACACAGATGCTTGCTTTCTGAAATCAGTCTTGGAAGAATAAATCAATATTATTAAAATGTTTACTTACAATGGAAAAGAAGGTGCTGGCTGAAGAGGGCAGTAAGTTATAGAACAGAACTCTCTAAATATACCTTCTTATATAACTTTTACTTTGGAAATATAAACAACTTTTCATAATAAAAAAATACCTTAAAACAGAAAACATAATTAATCTCAGAAAAATGACTCAAGCTGAAATAAATTAGCCCTGGTGATGCAGTGGTTATTTGTTCAGCAGCTAATCAAAATGTCAGCGGTTCTAATCCACCAGCAGCTCTTTGGAACTCTTTTGGGGCGGTTCTACTCTGTCTCAAGGGTCAACATGAGTCAGAATTGACTTGAGGGCAATGGATTTTTCATTGCTGTTGTTGTTGTATCAAGCTGGTGATGTAAACACTTAGAGCAAAAATTTTAGTTGACTTTTACACCCAGCTTTTTGTATATCCTTGGTGGCATCTATTCTTAAGAAAAATAGAGCTGAAAAAAAAAGTATTCCAGTTTATTCAGTCATCTAACTGTCAGTAATATTATTGATATTATGTTTATTCGGTCATCTAATTGCTAATAATGTTATTGATATTATCAATTGCAAATTGTATGTGAGTATGTGCTAGAATAATGCAAATAAGAAATTTTATTGAGTGCAATTTACAAGTTTCACCAGACTAGCTCTTTAAAAAAAAAAATCTGATTTACACGACTGTTTTTTCTTCCATTCATTTTAAAATGAACCAGAACTAAAACCATTTCTGAAGTCTACTCTTCACACAAAGATGAGACAGGGCCATACAACAAAAAATAACACACGTGAGGAGTGTGCTTCTCAGTGAAGTCAGATACAGGAGACCAGATTGGCAGCAGCTGTCCAGAGGCAAGATGAAAAGGCAGGAAGAGACCAGTGCTGGTCGAATGGACATACAGAACCCAAAGTAGAAAGAAGAGTGTACTGTCACTTTGGGAATTGCAATCAATGTCACAAAACAATATGTGTATAAATTTTTGTGTGAGAAGTTAACTTCAGTGGTAACCTTGCACCTAAAGCACAATTTAAAAAAAAAAAGAAAGAAACTAAAAGAAACCATACAGCTTGGCTTAAAGATTTAAATTCAGTTTAAAGGAAATAATTTTTACAAATCTACCAGAGTACACTCTCAAGGCTTTGGCTGATTGCTTAAGAGAGAAGTCCCACTGTTTCCACCCTTTCTCTCTCCTACTATGGCCCACCTGTCAGGCTGCTGGATGGGGACATGGCCTTCTTGATGACTGCCACAGCAGAAGCCATGTGAGCTTCCGAGAACATCTGAAAAGACAACGGATTTCCTTTCTTTGGTTATTGTAGCACATATGTCATGTAAAAATTCATAAACTCATGGAGTACAAGAAAGAAAGAACAAAACAAAGCAAAACAACTCAGATACCTTATTAACACCAAAGAAGTAAGAATTAAAATTATTCTTCTTTCTTTCATAAACTGAATTTGAAAGCAACCAAGTTGCCTTGGCTGATGAGGTAGAATTCTTTAAGAATTCTTCCTACTAGATTTAGGAGGAGTGGTAGACTTAACAAATCTTTGTTTTGTAACTTCTAGTAAAATAATTTATATCTATTCTACATTTCTCATCAGAATGTAAATTTTTAACAAGTTATTTCATTTTAAAGAGCTAGGAGTTTCTCTATAATAATGAAAGAGGGTGCTAACAAATCCCAAGGACATTAATGTATAACCTTGAAACTAGGAAAACTGGTTTTTATTTTTTAATAGGAAACTATGATTGTGAGACTATTTGTCATATATAATATTGCTCACTTAAATCTGTAAACTGTTTTTCACCAGATTTGCAATAATTTAATCACTGATCATGACCCAATGTTTCATTTTATGTTTTTAGCTCTTGATAATTTTAATAACATTAAAAACGCAGACTCAAGTTATGCTAAAGTCCACTTAATATTGTTCTTGTTTCTAATGTATACTATCACTGATTTCACCCAACCAGATTTCTGGCAACTATCTAATCTAAACCCTCACTCACTCGCCCTCCCTCTCTTCCCTCCCTCACAGCTGTCAAAGAGTCTTTTCTTCTATACATAAGTCTGTTTTTGAGATCTTATCGTAGGGGTCTCATACAATATTTGTCCTTTTATCGCTGACTACTTTCACTCAACATAATGTCTTCCAGTTGAAACCAGGTTAGGAGATATTTCCTGGAATCATCGTTATTCTTTATCATTGCGTAGTGCTCCATTGAGTATATGTACCATAGTTTACCTATTCATTCCTCTGTTGTTGGGCATCTGGGTTGATTCCATCTCTTTGCTATCATGGACTGTGCTACGATAAACATTCTTGTGCATGTGTCTGTTGGTGTGAAAAGCCTTGATTCTGTAAGATATACTCCAAGTAGTGGAATTACTGGGTCAAATGGTATATCGATATCCATTTTTTTAAGGAAGCACCAGATTGCTTTCCAAAGAGGCTGGACCATTTTGCAACCCCATCAACAGTGTAGAAGAGTTCCACTTTCTTCACAGCCTCTCCAGCGTTTGTTGTTTTGTGTTTTTTGGATCATGGCCAACCTTGTTGGGGTGAGATGGTATCTCATTGTTGCCTTGATTTGGATTTCTTTAATAACTAAAGATCGTGAACATGACCACATGGGGCAGTTCTACTTTGTCCTGCAGGATCACTCTGAGTCAGAAACGACTACGGGAAGAGGTTTTTTTTTGTTTTAACTGCTGAGTCAGAAGGTATGTGCGGTTGTACTTTATATTAAAAACCAACAAACCCAAAAAATGAATAAGTAAATAAATAAAATTCTAAAAAAAAAAAAACGCAGACTCAGCATGTAGTACACAGGCCAAAATCATTTATCTTCAAAAAATGTTACTTTAAAAGTAGAATAAGAAGAGATTCTGGCAGAAGCTTCATTGATCAGGTCAATGTTCAATGTTTCAGAAGTAACCGCAGCAGAATGAAGAAAAGATTTCAGATAGGAATCCAGTTAGGTGATATCTTAAGGACTTGAATTCTGTTGGCAGGAGAGACAATGGACATGATGACTGTCACAGACTGAACTGTGTCCCCCCAAAAATGTGGTTAGCAATTTGACTAGGCCATGATTCCCAGTATTTTGTGATTGTCCTCTGTTTTGTGATTTTCCTATGCTGTAAATCCTAGTCTCTGAGTGGCTTATACACTGGATTATGTTAAAAAAGGATTAGGGTGGGACAGTAACACCCTTCCTAAATCCCCTCCCTGCTCTAATATAAAGAGCGTTTCCCTGGATTGTGGCATGTGTCACCTTTTATCTTTTTATCCTATAAGAGATAAAATGAAAGGGAAGCAAGCAGAGAGTTAGGGACTTCATACTGTCCAGAAAGCAGCACCAAGAGCAGAGCATGTCCTTCTGACCTGAGGTTCCTGTGCCAAAGATACTCTCAGACCAAAGAAACACTGATGCAACTCAAAGATCTTCCTCCAGAACTCACCAAGAGAGAAAGCCTTCCTTTGGAGCTGGCACTCTAAATTCAGATTTGTAGCCTACTCTACTATATAAGAATGAACTTTTCTTTGCTAAAGCAATCCACTTTGGTACTTCTGTTAGAGCAGTACCAGATGACTAAGACAATGGTGTGCATTTGAGGTGTTTCCAAAGTACAATTAACAGGCTTGGTCACTCACTGAGGGTGGTGGGTGGGGTTGGGGGGGTTGAGGAGAAAACAACATTAGAAGGGGGAAAAATGCCTTGTCCTCAAGTTGATTCTGACCCATGGCAATCCTAGGTGTTAGGTATAAAACCGCTCCACAGAGTCTTCCTGACTGTACTGTTTATGGAACCAGATCTCCAGGCATTTGTTGCAGAGCATCATTGCCTGGGTTCAAACCGCCAGCCTTGACATCAGTCGTCTATCACAACCCTTCCGTGCCACCGTATCAAAGTGCATCCCCACAGTAATATCCTGGGTAAATGCTGACATAGCTTTCTAATCAGAAATGAGGAAAAGGAAAATCTGTGGAACCCGTGGTGTGAGGTAAGGAAAGGGCAATAGAGCTTCAGACGGGAGCTGTCACCAGTATCAAAGGCCAGCGGGTGGGTCGAGGGAAAACTGAGAAGATTGATTTCATTTTGTAAGCTGTAGCAAGTGACAGTTGTTCCTGACCTTAGCAAAAGTGCTAAGATGGGGAAGCAGAATCCAAATTGAAGAGTGTCGAGCACTGACTAAAAATGAGGAAAAGTTTTCTAAAAGCTCTATGTCGCCATGTAATGAATGTGATTTTTTGAGCATGACATTTAAATGTCCAAATTTAACCTATCTTTTCATTCTTAGCACTCCCCAGCCCCTTCATTACCCCAGCACACTTTCTGTGGGCCCTAATCAGATGGGACTTGTCTCCGCAGTGCAGTACCTCTGGCAGTCTCCCACCTTGTGTTTTGGCCCACACTTCTTTTCTGTGTGCAGTCACCCTTCTCTCACATCTCTGCTATTTTCTATCTTTGATTCTTCAGGGACTGACTCCCACTGCCGCAGGCAAGACGAGTTACTTTTTTTCTCTATTTCTGTAAAAAACTGGCTCATAACTTTATTACAGCCCTTCTAAAGTCAAATTATTTTAAATCATAAGTATCAGTCAGTTTCACTACAATGTGAGTGCTTCAAAGCTTAATTTTCTTTGTTGCATGAAGAAAATCTCTTTATGTAAATCACAAATATATATCTACACTTGTCAGTCCATCATGGTGCTAAGCTAACGGAGAAGCAACAAGGAGTTAGACTATGAAGGTATCTGCCCTCCCAAAGCTGAGTCCTAGTAGAAGTCATAGACAATCAAACAGACTATAATGTGGGTAACAAGCATGCTGCCGCTGCTGCTGGTGGTGATGGTGTAGCTGGTAGTTGCTGAGAACTTTTATGTGCCGGACATGTGTCAAGCACTGTACCAGTAGCATCTAGTATAACATCTACAAGAATTTTGTGATGGAGGATGTAAAAGATACTTCTGTAGAGATTAATTATAAGATACTTAACCAAGATACTGAGAGCGTATGAATGCTTTCGTAACACAGTAGCTGCTAAACTGAGATATAAAACATGAGTTGGCATTAGGTTGATAAAAGAGACAGAAAGAGAGAGATAGATGGGTGTGTGTGTGTGTGTGTGTGTGTGTGTGTGTGTGTGTGTGTGTGTTAGCATGAGGAGCATAGAAGGGAAGTTTTTCTCTAAATGAAAGCAAAGGTCAGTCTATGCATTTGGTCAATATTGGGCTTTATACTCCTAAAGTCAAAGAAGCTGAATTTCTTTGGAAATGACCACAAAAGCTAAAGCCTGGGACAGATCCATCACCCTCATTTTACAGATAGTAGCAGTAAGTGTCAGTAAAAGGAAATGAGTTGCTGGCAGGAGTCAGGGTTCCTAGACCAGGCTCTTCCCCTGACACCAGGCTGCAGCCTCTGTGGACTGTTAAATGGTTTCTACTTTAGCCAGCTAGCCTAAGTGTATGTAGACAAACAATACATTTTGTGATTCTTAAACATGACATCACAATTCACATTCTCCTCTTGATTATTACTTTTTAATCCGCTGGTAGGTTTGAACTCCTGACCTTTCTGTTAGTGGCTTGTTACTTAAGCATAGATCCAAAAGTAGTCTAGAAGTGCTTCCTTCCAATCTTCAGTGCATTAGTTCTATAACACAAATTTGTCATAACTTTTTATCTTGTAGGTTGTAATTCCCTCTTAATTATCTCCCTGGTGAGTAGTCTTCATTTACTCAGATTTTAAGGTGGTTTAGCATAGTTATAAAAGCATGACCTTTGGAGACAGACAGTACCAGTCCTGCATTTGCAACTTACCAGTTGGGTAACATTGGGCCAGTTATGTAACTTTCCCATGTCAGTCCCTAATGTCATAGTGCTCTTATGGGAATTAAGAGAAAACATGTATATAAAGTATGATGAACAGTGCTGCCACATGGTATACTTCAAGAACATTTCACTTGTGAGCCGTTCTAAGCCTTCCATCTTACTAGGAAGGAAAGAGATGGTGAAGTTCTCACTTGTCAAAAAGAAATATGCATTGAGTTTCTACCACTATACCACTAACTTTGTAAAGACTATGAATTTTCTCAATACCTCTGAATCTACTACTGTGACAGTCACACCATAAACACTCATAAACACTGGTTAAGTTGTCTGGTTATTTAGTTGCTGAGGCAAATATAAAACTCAGGCTTCCTGACATCCAATTCTAAGCCAAGCCAAGTGCCGTCGAGTCGGATCCGAAATCTCCCATTTTTTTTATTGTGTGAAGCTTATTCAGGGGAAATTTTGATCTTAGTGTTATAGAAAATGAGGAAGCGAAAGACACCCAGGAAAAGGCAAGAAGCTGTTTATTACGCCGGTGGGCCACCGGGACCTTCTCAGGTTCCAACAAATGGCCCCAAGTGTGGTTTCGGGAGGGTAGATATAGTGTCGTTTGAGGATGTCGTGGTTAATACAAATGGTTATGGAGGAGGGGTTGTGCATCCTGCTTGGCGGGAGAGGGCAGACGTCTTATCAGGCAAGTGTGAGGCTTTGAAGGAATGCATCCTGCCTGGCAGGAGTGAGACTTATCTAAGGGAAATATCCTGTCAGGCAAACGGAGATGGTAGTGACTCGTCAGGCAGGAGCGGGGAGTGTTCTGTCGAGCAGGCGCTGAGCTTATCAAAAGAGAGTGTCCTTGTCCAGCGAGAGTTGCTGTGAAGGGGGGGTTAGGCGGGTGCAGGAACTGCAAGGAGGGGGGCAGAAAATTTTTTCAGTCTCTATATTATTAGCAGTTTCAAGTTGTTCTTAGATGGTTTAATTTTTTTTTTTTTCATTCTGTTTGGGCCCAGTTGGTACAAACTTACATGAACATTAAATAGTTGGAAAGAGAGGATTTAATTGAGTAGTTAGCAAGCCAGACAGTACTTTAGGATGAATGCCCTGCTGGGTGGTAGATATATGACATGGCTCAGGTACTGTGTTTATGCATTTTAGATTGCTTTATTTGCAGCTTTACTCTAGAGCAAATACTGTCTCAGAGCCAAACTGGGCAGGACTTTCTAACTCAGGGAAGCAGAATTGAGACATCTCAAATAAGCATCTTAGTTCTTGAACTTGGCTACAACTAATTATATAGAAATAAATCCCACAATGAGCCCCTCTGACATGTTATTCTTACAAATACCATAACCTTATTAAGAGAGTATGAACAAATGTTATGCGCAAACCCATTTAAATTACTTGAGCCATGGAACTCCTGGCCCTAATTTGCTAGGTACGTTGACAGCTCATGGGGAGAGTATTGTGACTTGCGTGCATGAAAAACCACAGAAATCTGACCAGTTTCTTTTGGTGAGATGACATACAATCTCTTAATAAATGAATCAAACTTTATTTTTTGTTCATCAACTTTTTTTTTTTTTTTAGCAGTCATTACTGTGCGGCAAAATCATGAGCTGTAATTCCAGCTCCTCCTTTGCTATTCCCTCTTGTGTCAATGATAAAATATACTTGGAACACATTATCTCTGTCTGGCAATTACGATGGGAAGTATAACATTATCTTTTAACTTAACATTTATGAAGCAATTTGCTATAGGAATGGGAGTGATGTAATGGTTTTCAGCTGGGTAAACTGTGCTAACTGCTTGAAAATGCATACAATTTAGGACCTGACAGGTTCAATTCTCAAATAGAGAAGGTGCATTGTGATGTTTTGGCACTGGTTAAATATTCAATCACTCCACTGCTGTCTGTGGGAAATATGCTAATATCTTACTTCTCCAGCCTTTGAACTCCTAGGGCTAGTGAAGCCCAGAATTCCATTGACCTGAGGCCAGTGGGTCTGATTGCATTTGATGGATGTAAATAACCTTGTCTTTTATATTTTGATTGGTCTGGAATGTATTAGCAAGGAATTTTTTTTTTTTTTTTTTTTTTTTTAATCACACAAACAGAAGCCTACAGAGTTAAATAATATTCTGGGGGTCCAATTCTGTTTACTCTTACCAACACCTAGTTTCCTCACTGTAAAAAGGGTCTCCTGGCTCCATCCTTCGAGCTAAAGGTAAGCATTTTACCTCAAGCCAACACTGGCAAATTAAAAATGAGGCCTTCTTAAAAGCAGTGTTTCCAAGTACTTCTTTTTTTTTTCAGAAAACAAACAAAATAAAAAACAAAAATCCTCTTCTATCTTGTTGAAAAACATGTAAAACGTCCTCAGTGCTAGCAAAGCTTATGAGGAAAGTGCAGCCAAATGTCTGCTTTGGCACAGGGAATAAAAATGTGAGTTAAGCAATGGAAACAGACTATTTTTCCCACTTAGAAAAGAGTAGAAAGGAAATTTATGGCATGCAGTAGGGTGTCCATGTATCTAGCTAACGAAGTTCACAACCCAGACCAGCAGACTCCCTGCGGGAAAGATCTCACTGATGTTGGGTAAGCCTCCTGGATCGAGTACATGTTTTTAAATATTTGTATTAGACTTAAAAGTTTGACACAGCTGAAATTTGAACTTGATCACATAGATTCCTAGTAACAGAGCAGATTTTTTCTTTTCTTGTCCTGGATAAGGCTCTGTTGCTTTATTTATTTCCTTTTCCTGGTCTATAAAAACCAAACCACTGCCACTGAGTCCGGTCCGACTCTCAGCATCCCTAGAGGTCAGGGTAGAACTGTCCCATGCAGTTTCCAAGGAGCAACTGATGGATTTGATTTGTTGACTACTTGGTTAGCAGAGGTAGCACTTAACCACTACGCCACCAGGGTTTCCTTCCTGGGAGATAGGAAGGTAAAAAATAAATTGATGTAGTGCAAAAAATTTCCCTAAAGAGGTATAAGATGTGGCCTATTCTGTTGTTGTTTCTGTCAAATGGTGACTTTCTTGCCCAGAAAAGTTTTATTAGGTGGAAGTGCGTTCCAAAGAGGTAACAGATCAGTCTCCGTAAAGAAAGACCCTATACAGATTTAAGGGCTCTTTTATATATTGGCGAGGGAAGAGCTAATGGTGTGGTTCCTGGTTCTGGTGATGATATAACCCCAGGATCGAATTTTGGGTCATACTTCAGCAACTACATGATGGGTCCCCTCCCAAAGAGTATGATAACGATTTGGACATAGGGTGGTAATAAGGAGTAGGTCACTTCTAAGTGGTCCTCGGCAGGTGGCTGCAGGTGTGGCCACGACTCAACTGCCTGGGAAATGGCCATATCTGCATCGTAACTGCCAGGAAAGAATTGTTGCATTTATATCAAAACTTCCAG
This sequence comes from Heterohyrax brucei, assembly GCA_028571685.1. Lineage (NCBI taxonomy): Eukaryota > Metazoa > Chordata > Mammalia > Hyracoidea > Procaviidae > Heterohyrax > Heterohyrax brucei. The sequence continues at coordinate 111,242,949 of CM053143.1, read as the reverse complement.
GAACAAACTTTTGCATCTGTAACTATCCTTCTCTAGTGGCAGCGATCAGGCTTGCTTGCTAACCTTGACAAGTATAACATAATCGAATTGTTGAATTATTCAGTTTTTATTAATCCTTCAATATGTAAAACATGAGTGGTTGTAGTTAGGGTGTATTTATACATGCAACTTAAAGCAGTTAGTGTTTATAAAATTATTTGTATTTAAAAATTATTAACCATCTTTTAAATTAAATATAATATTTAAAATCTTTCCTCTGAAAATAAAGTTTAATTACCCACAAACATCAATAATTCTATCAACTAAGTGATTCTCCTTTTTATTCCTCAGAACATCCAGCATAGATATTTTGCTCTATTTATACAGAGAAGGAAAAAAAAAGCTTACTGGAGTAAAATCACATGACTCTATATTTTAAGTAATGTATCAACTATTGTTACAATAATGCTGTGTAACAAACTACCCCAAAACTCAGTGGTTTAGAACAATGATCATTTATTCTGCTTCACTAGAAAGTTTTGTCTGAGCTCATCTCAAGTCTTATAATACTTTACCAAATGTAGCTAATAATAATTAGCTTGTATTTGCAATTTCTGCCTCAAAATCTCTTCAATGTGTGCTAGAGAAATAGGTAGTTTTTTGGTTTTTTTTTTTTTTGTATCTTTGGAGCTCCCATAGGTGACAATTTTATCAAACTTTTTTACACTATATGGCATTTTTTCTAGACTCTCTCTTGTCTTCCATCTAATTTCAAAGCTAAAGCCGTGTATTTTAAGTATTTATGGCATCACCTCACTTCTAGCTACCAGTTTATGCGTTAGTCAATACTGCCAAAATGATACCACTTAGCAAATTATTCTACAATCCACTAGTTTAACATGGTTTTTTTTGCTCTTGTTTGTGTGTAAGTCAACTAGGGATAGGATGACTAGGTTACATTCAGCTAGTCTTGGTTCCAAGCCTGCTGTTGGGTCTGTCCCTACTCCAGTCTCTGCTTCTGGTTGAGCTCAAGTCTGCTCCATGTGGTTTGATTCTGGGTTCCAGGATGGACAGGAGATCAGCAATGAGACAGGAAGCCTAGAGGTCTTTGTAAACACCTTTCAAGTGCAGCATTACCTGAACTACAAACAGGTGGTAGAGGATAAAAAGATCCAATGATTAACTATATCCTGGGACACTGAGATAAGTCATCCAAATTACTGGGTAAACTTCCTCAGAGTTGATTTTCAGATGAAACTAGCTCCAGGGACACGAACAGAAAATCCAACTTGGACTGCTGGTATCCCCTTCCAATGGGGGCACCAGAGATCAGCAATCAGGACCAGGGAACTGAAGCAAGGGAGCAAGAAACTGCAGGAACAACACCCGTAATAAGTCCTGCTACAATCTCTGAAGCCTTACCTGCGGAAACCATCTTGAAGTTTGCTTGTGTGCACACTGTATTACCCTGGCCCCACCTTTTTCCCCACCTGGTAATAAATAGTCATGATCTCCCTTTCCACCTCAGAATCTTTAAGAGCTAGGACAAGTCCTTTGTTCTGGGAGGTAGAGGTGATTGCTGCCTAGGCCTTCCTTTACCTTCTCTGCTTGCAAGCTTCTCTAATAAATCTTGCTCACGGTAAGACTCTTTGTGTCTTATCTGTGCATTCTTGATAGGTAAAGGGCAAGAACCTCAAGTAGATGCATGGTACCTCAGCACCAATAACAGCAAGGGTAAAGAAGACTCAGTGGCAATTTCTCAGTTTTGCACCTGTCCCAATTTCAAGATGAATACATGTTGATAGTGGCCAAGCATCAGCAGAAACACATTTCCCCTTCTAGTGTAGCTATCTCAGTTAGGTAGTTCTCATATTTACATTACCTTGGAATGTCACTCTGTGTATCACCTGGTGCCCCCTTGATGAGGGCACTTTCACCCAAGAGTAAGTACTGTTAGGGTCTGGATTTCAAGATGCAAGGCAGATTCTCTTTAAATTCAAGTTTTATTAAAAATGTGCCCAATGGGAAAAAGGCTGGTGCACCAGGGACACACTCCAAACTATGCAGAGCAGGAGGAGACCCCAAGCTTCTCTAGCATGTGGTATTTAATCCGTGAGATCACAGAGCAGGGAGGGGGAGCTGACCTTTACATTGATTGGTTGAGGCCACCTGGAATTCCTGTTAGTTGTAAAATGTGGTCGTTAGCAAATGTTTTAGTAGATTGTGGTCAAGGTCTAGGGGTCATTTGCAAGGCTGTCTCCAGGCTTTGTCTTGTGACAGACAGATGTTTTGCAAGACAAAGGTCAGATTCCTCTATGGCATTTCCTGCTATTAAGTTGTTTCCTGGGGCTTTCTACTTTAATACCTTGAATTTTTACTGTGCCCTTCCTCAAAATGAAGTCATTTATGCCTCATTTTAACAGTACCTTCCTTGCCCTTTGTCCCAGCCTCTGAGGTTGAAGAGACAATAGTTACTCAGAGGAAATTGTCTCACAGTAATTGCAGAAATGCCCACCAAACACAAAAGCACATTTCAAGCCTCTGTTTGCTTCACAACAGTCACCATTTCTTTGACAAACACAAGTTACATAGTCAAAGGTTGTAAAAGTACAGTTCCTCTTCCCCAAAGCCACAGCAAATTGTAGACATAAAATATTATTAGTTAATTGCCACTGAGTTACTTCCAACTCCTTGGAGACCCCAGGTGGGAAGAGTAGAACTGTTCCATTGGGTTTCCAAGGCTGTGATGTTTCAGAAGCGAATTACCAGGCCTGTCTACTGAGGAGCCTCTGGATGGATTTGAACCACCAATCTTCTGGCTTACAGTCTAGTGCTTAACCATTTGCTCCACCTACCCCAAACCTGCGTCTGTTTGCTGTCAAGTAGATTCAAACTCAGATCCAATAGACCTGAGTAAAACTGCCCAATAGTTTTTTCAAAGCTATAATCTTTCTGAGAGCAGCCTGTTACATGTTTCTCCCACAGAGTAGCTGATAGGTTCGAATCACCAACCTTTCAATTAGCAGCGAAGTGCTTAGCCTCTTGGCCACCTGGGTGCCTTCCCAGTAATACCAGAGGGAGTTAAACAATTGTGACCAATAGTTCAATGTACTATCAATCCCCCGGTTGAAGTTTCATGGAACTAATCGAAGTTACTGTTAATAATTGTACCAAAGATGGTGGAAGTCAATAATTAATTAATTTTTTAATCCTGTATTCAAAATTCTGTTTATATTATTTCACATATCATACCAATAGTATATTTGATTATATATTTGAAAATATTTCTAAGGCAGTTGAAGTAGTTTCTGTTTTTCTTACATTAATTTTTGACTTACAGATACACATTTTATAAAGTATAATAATTATCTTAGAATTTAATGACATAGAGCGAGCCAAGTGCCATCGAGTCATATCCGACTCATGGTAACAAAAAATTATTAGACTTGACCTGACTCTACTTTCTTAGTTATTTTGAAAGGTTCTTTCAATATCATTAATATATTTCATTAATTCCTTCTCTAGGAAATGCCTGGCAAAGTTATGTTAAAGACACTGTTCTTATCTGAAATTTAGTTCTTTATAGTTTTCATACATTCTGCTGGATCCTAAATGGTGAGCTGCCAATGAGAATGGAAAGAGAGGAGACTAATGCCCCAAATCACACTGTCCAAACTGAAATAATGTTCTTAGCCTAAATTCGTGCTGTAGTCTCTGTCCAAGGGATCTAATTGAATGGGAAAAAAGAATGGGAAGCTTTGGGCAGGGTTTAAAAATAGTTAGATGAGGCAGTTTTGTTCCTGAGTACAGAAGCAGTATGTCCATGTTGGTGTAACCAGTTGCAGAGGCACTGAGGCCTTTTCCAGAGCACTCAAAAGAGGACACTAAAAGGTCTCTGTGATCCATGTTTATAGCAACAGGAACAACTTCTCATTTATTGACACGGAGGAAGGTTATAAGAGGCTGGCATCTTTTCAAGGATTGGCTTCAAAACTGGTCAGGGTAGAATTTGCCACTGTAGTAGCTGTCCCTTGGAATGAGAACAGGCCCAGATAGTTCCAAAGACATTCCTTAAGAAATGATCTTAAGGATAATAATCACATGTCATTTGTGTACACATCTGTAGTCAATAATTTTTGATGACTATGAATCAAATAATTATTTTAATAGTATTGGCCTGGCAAATAATATTACAAGTGTACTATTATTTTGAGTTTTGCATCCTTAAAGTGTTTGGAGAAGACTTTCTTTTTGTTGTATAAGCTTGTGAGATCATTTATGTGTTTCTCCTTTGCTCTATTCCAATCCTTGTATGCTCTGTTCTATAACGCATGGGCTAGAAGCCTGGAAACTACATTTTTAAGACGTTAATACAAACTGGTTTCTTGTTATGTCCCTTCCAACGGGAAGTGGTGGTGGGAGCTATGAAATGGAAAGAAAGAAAAATGCATTCTGCTTTTGCTTTCCCATTTTAGTGCTGCACCTCTGACAATAGCAGAAGCAACAACAAAATATCACCTACAGGAGCATGGACTCCAGTTTTCTGCTCAGGTTCCTGTGCAGACATAGGGGAGTCAGTAGCTAACTCACGAGTCCCTTTGGCACAGTGTTCTTGAGCTTTGGCTCCAGCAGCTACAATCACAGGCTTCCTGGATCTGCAGTGTTAATTGTTGTGTGAACACCTGGATCTCTTCAACTGGTTCCAGTAGCAGCAGTTACAGTAGCCACAGTCACATAGCCATCATGGAATCTGGGTAACCTGCCCTCCATCGGAAGAGTGATAGCAACTCTGTATAGTTACTAAACTCCAGGTTATCTCACTCCTCATTGTTTTCCTCTAATATTTAAAATTTTGTGTGCAACCCCTTATTACCTTTCTCTGGTTTATATTTTAACATTTCTTGACCAGACATTGACTGGTACAGAGGATAGACACTATATTCATGGAAAATTATGTCAAAATTGAATTTTTAAAATCAATTAATATTTTAACTGCAGAAAGAATGAACCCTTCTGAAAGTGAAGCATCCATTTCTAATTCAAACTTTTAGACACAATTTATCTGTTGCATGCTTTATTTTTATACCTTGTTTTTTCATTTAGAAGCTAGTTGAATCTGCAATTGCAGTCCAAATTTCTTCTACTCTCATATAATGTATCAATAATTTTGATATTTTTAGAGCAAAGTATGCCAACAGTATAAAAACATATTATTGTCAAATTCCAAAACTACCACAACAAACCTAAGAGTTGCTTAGGTGTGATTTATTTTGTATCCATAATTTTAGAGCTTCTATCTATACCATAAGAGCTGAGTAAAGTTGGGGACCAAAAAAAATCAAGTTCCTAAACAAGGATGTAATAATAAAGAACACTAAGAAGGAACTTAATTACATAGGCAACTTATTTGCCTTTTATGTCTCAAATTTGCCTTTTATGTCTCAAGATGAAATGAACCAATTTCAATGGTAAATTTGAAACAAGGAAAATAAATCCCTGTTCATTTATAAATAATTTACAACTTTAGGCAAATAAATACATATTGCATGCAACTGTTACAAGGCCAACTGTCATATGAGCCTGCAGTTGGACTATAGGAAGAGCTGTAATTCATGTTTTGATGCTTAAAGTCATCAGTTTTAAACAAAGGATTTGTGGCTTAGTAAAATACACTAAAACAAAGAATTCCTGGAAAACATTAATAGTTATTAGAAAATAATGTTCCATTATCTTTTATGTTCTCCTCTCAGTCTTGGAAACCCTGGTGGTGTAGTGGTTAAGTGCTGTGGTGGCTAACGAGAAGGTCAGTAGTTCAAATCTGCCGGGCACTCTTTGGAAACTCTATGGGGGCAGTTCTACTCTGTCCCACTGGGTCAACGTGAGTGAGTATCAACTCAACAGCAACAGGTTTGGTTGGTTTGGTTTTCAGTCTTAGTCTTTCTAAAATAATAAGATAATATCATGATTTTTATGCTGATCCCAGTGTTAGCGGGTAAAATTTACTCCAAAATTAAGTTTTTTTTTTTAAGTTATTCAAGTGTTATTTAATGCTTACTTGTCCCTATTTTGCAAATGATATTCTACTTGACAGCAAGTTATATTTATATACCATCAAAACATTTAAATGAAACTATTAAAAAAAGCTTTTCAGAAAAACTGTCTACTTCCATATATCCAGAGTTTGCAACGTATAAATAACTGTTGACCGGTTTTTAATCCAGATGCTTGATAACACATAAATGCAACCAAAATCCTTACATTGCTTTGTACTTCAATTTTCTTGTCTATAAAATTGGAGTTTGTTTGGTGTTTATTAGTAAGATAGCAATATATACAGATATTTTGAAAACTGAGGAGGAAAGTTGAAATGCAAATTACCAGTATAATAATACCATCTTTAGAGGCATGATTTCTATTTTTAAAAGATGAAACTCTGAAAAAAGAATGCTTTAATAGGTAACTACATACATAAATGTTATTACATTACCCCAGTAACTACTTCTAGCAAGTTATATGAAGAAAATAATGTAACCAGAAAAATATTCTGTACTTATAAAGAATTTCCTTTAATTGTCTCCTATGAGGGAAAAGTCTATTCAAAAACACATGACCTGGTAAACTCTGGAGCAGAGCAGAATGATTACTGTTATGATTGTGAAATTATGTAAAAGCAAAGGAAAATGTATTTCACATAATACAAAAAGAGAGGAAAAACAGAATATAGGAAGACTGCCGATGAAGTTCACGAACTCATGGTAGAAAAAGTGCTGCGTACCTTATTGCTGGCTGTCACTGTGGTCACCTGCAAAGTCCTCCCCTTGGAAAGCTGTGCACCGACACAGCGCCTTGTCCACTCTTGGAAGCAATTTTGAAACTCTTTTTCTGTAATGGACATCAGAGCTGCTGATATATTACCCTTGATGTCCTGAATGTCATCACAATGTCTTCCTTTCAACGTTTCCTTTCTCTTTGTGTAAACAAAAAAAGTCATTGGGGGCCAGATCAGGAGAGCAGAGAGGGTGTTCCAATACAGTTATTTGTTTAGTGACTAAAAATGTTTGCTGGATAAAAACTCCTTCACAGACAACTATACAATTAAGTTTGCGAACTCACCATTTGCCATTGTGCTCAATGACTGTTCCAGAAAAAGTTCCAAAACAGCATTGAATGGTGGACTAGGCACTGGAGTCGGTGGATAGCTTCCCCAGGGGAGTAGTTTGAAGGTGCCTATGTTGAGATTTCAGAGGTAATAATAGTGATATTCAGCAATGAGGAATGTGCCACTTACAACGACCAAGTTCGCAGACTTAATTGTCAGACCCTCGTATATAATCTACAACTAAGAAAAAGATGTATGCATGTGATCAAGTTATATGCAAAATTAAAATAAGATTTAGGATGTTGGGTTGTGTTTTTGTTTTTAATAAATATATATATGTATTTTGATATTTCATTTTAAAGTAAAATAAAATGCTTCCTTCATGGTAAAGTTTTCCATCTTATAGCACAATAGGGTTAAAGATAAGATATGGTGAGACCAGAGAACACTGTAAAGTTCACTGTTCAAACTGAAGCAGGTATGTGAAACCAAAGGAAATTTTTGACTAGACTTACCATACCTATATAGGAAAAGAATGCATGCCTTCTAAGCTTGTTTGCCAACTACACATTCCACTTAAGTGTGTAATTCCAGTTATTTTTTGCAGCAAATCTAAAAAATTTGGCATACAGGCACTCATGAAAATATCTTACAGGAAGAGGGTACAGTTGGCAAACAAATATAGAAAACACGTGTTATTTGAATAAAAATATGGTAAATACCAAAATTAAAAATATATACAATAGTCAATAAAAAATACCTATTTCTTTCCATGTCGCATGTAGAACTAGCAGAGAATTAAGACATAGGAGGTAGATAAATGAGGATACAGATATCATCAGCTTTGTTATTGAGAAGCTCACTGGAGAGAAGAGTTTTAGATTTTGGCCAACTTGCTTCCTACTGACACTGTCCGGGATTTTGTTGTAGAGACCCTAAGAAAGATTACTATAGGGAAAAGCGGGAGAAATATACTTACCAGGTTTGTGGTCTACATCTACTCCAAGTGAAAACGGAAGAAAAAAAGAGAGAAAATCCCCAGAGCTAGAAGCTGTTTCCTAGAAACCCTGGTGGTTTTCTGGTTAAGAGCTATGGCTGCTAACCAAAAGGTGGACAGTCCTTGGAAACTCTATGGGACAGTTCTACTTTGTCCTATGGGGGTCATTATGAACTGGAATCAACTTGGCAGCAGTGGGTTTGGTTTTAGGGTTGAAACTGTATCCCAGATTGTCTCCGCCTCCTGTGAGACACTGACCAATGACTGTCACCCCTATTATTTTCCGCTACAACATCTAAGCTATTAAGCACAAGCAAAATAAAAATGAATATTCTTAATTGTATTGTAATGGTAGAAATGAGTTCTTGAACAAAAAGTGTACCAGATAGAGTCGAGATCTGTAAAGTCAAAAAAGTGTTTTTAAAAAGCCCAAGATTCAAAATTATGCCTGATGAGTCATTTTCTTTAGTAGCAGTTGGCAGCAAAAGACAGTACTTTATGGACCCATTGTTAAGAAATATTTTCAGGTTCAAAAATTTAGAACAAAGTATTTTTGCAAAGGTCAAATTCTCTTTAGAGGCCTATGGAACAACCTTGTCACTCAATAAAAATCACATTGACTAGCCACTATGTGTCAAGTGCTGCTAGGTACTGAGGATACAAACATGCTTTCAGGGTGGGCTTGGTATCAGCAACGCTGTAATAAACAGAACCCTGGAGGATCAAGTAACAAAGTAGTATTCTGCTCTCACCAGCTTCCAGGAGAACCATCTCAGCAGTCTCTTCTTCCTACTTTGTAAATTCAGCAACAACATAACAGCTCACTTCTGCATACTTAAGAAGCTCTTCAAGTTTTCAGTCTATAAAATGTGTCAATTTCTTGAACTCTTGATTATTAGACCCCTAGAGGCAGGCAATAAACCTGTCTTCCTCTCCATTATGTCTCAGAAAGTGTTGTGGCATGAAGAAAGATACTTCACTGCCACTCTGAGCAGACAAGGAACATAAAATAAAAACTCTGTTTCTTGTGCTTCTTCTGTTTAGGATGCAACCTCTCTGAGCCTCAGTTTGCTCATTGATAGCACGCAGCAGGATGCTGTGAGGGTTCCTTGAGGCGCAGAAAGTGAAATTAGCTTCAAACAGATAAAGTTGTTATGTATAGATTATCATTTCACCTGGCTCAGGAGTTGATTGTTTTTTTTCTGTAAAGGACAAGTTAATGAATATTTCAGGCTTTGCAAGCCATATGGCCTTATCACAGTTACTGAGTTCTGCCACAGTAGTACAAAAGCAGCCACAGACAATATGTAAATAAATGGCATGGCTGTGTTCCAGTGAAACTTTATGGAAACAGGTGGCAGGACAAATTTGTCCCTTAGGCCATAGTTTGCTAGTTCTCGACCTAGTACAATATAGTTTAGATTAGGCACTTAGAGTTCTAACCTGGCCCCTAGGGTCGCCATGAGTCGGATCCGACTCGACGGCACTTGGCTTGGCTGGTTAGGCACTTAGAAATTTTTTTCATGCCAAAGATCTCTAGATCTTAAATTCTGTGACAACAGAAGTATTTATGGGTATGTTCACTGTTGGATCTCCAGGGAAGAGCTCAATCTGAGTTCTCTAATCTTTCAAGAAATGTTAGTTTCTAAACTTAAAGCAGTACCTGGAACTGTCAGTGGTACTCAACAACTGAAAGAAAAAAAGATGTAGATAGTTTCTCATCCTAATCATGTGCTCTCCTCATTGCCATTGAGTCCTACTCACAGTGACCCTACACTACAGAGTAGAACTGCCCCATAGAGTTTGCAGGGAGAACCTGGTACACTTGAACTCTCAACCTTTTGGTTAACAGCTGTGTCTGTTAACCATCACACCACCAGGGTTTCCAGCATGTGCTATAGTCATGATAAAACCTTATACTTGCTTCAAAGAGAAAGTATATTGACAAATATACTAATAGACAAAGTACTCATTTTTTTTTTTTACAAATACACTATGTTTAAATACAGTCTTACATTTTTGGACTCAGCATAATATCACTGACAAAGAGATGATCCTGTAAGTATTATAAAAGGAAATAAAAATAGCCTGGACATTGTATTATTTATGCTTAAAATTTCATTTCTGTCCATTCCGTTCTGACTACTTATGCTCAAGTTCATATAAAAGTGCTGAGGCTCATGACATCAATGTACATGTTAGAAACAAAGGAGCTGTGAACCACTAGTCAAGAGTTCGGCTGCTAAGTTATTTTATATCAGAAATACAAGTTGAGGACTTTAACAGAGAGAAGTTTATTCTCTCACAGTCTAGTAGGCTGGAAGTCCAAACTCTGGGTGCCAGCACCAAGGGAAGGCTTGCTTTCTGTCTCTGCCAGCTCTGGGGGAAGTTCTTTCTCATTAATTTTCCCTGGATAAGAAGCTTCCCACTGTGTCCAAATGATGTGCTATTTTCCTGGCTCTCGTTTCTTGGTAGGATGGCCTCCACATCTCTTTCTAGCTGCTTCTTGCTTTTATATCTCAAAAGAGATTAGTTTAAGGCACAACCTAATCTTGTAGACCGCATCCTGCCTTTTTAACTTAACTGTGGATACTCTTCTCCTTAATATCATTAAAACAAAAAATAAAAAACTGGAAAGAAACCCATTGCAATCTAGTTGATTCTCGCTCATAGAGACCCTATAGGACAAAGTGGAATTGCACCACAGTGTTTTCAAGAAGTGCCTGGCAGATTCAAACCGCTGACCTTTTGATTAGCAGCACAACTCTCACATTAACCTCGTAAAGACAGGATTTACAACACAGAGGAAAAAAAAATCACGGGAAGTAACAAATAGTGACAATCACACAACACTGGGAATCAGGGACTAGTCAAATTGACAGATATTTTTAGGGAACATGATTCAATCCACAACAACTGTGAACAAAATGTTGGTAGCTCAAATCTACCAGCCACTCCTTGGAAAGTCTATGGGGCAGTTCTACTCTGTCCTACTGGATAGCTATCAAGTCAGGATTGACTTGACTGCAATGGTTTTTTTGTGTGTGTGTTTTTTGGTCTGTACCCTAATACAGCTGTATTACAGGGAAGATACTATTTGAAATTTGCAAAACTTGTACATAAGAGCCATGCTTATTATATAATTTTAATGGAAATATGCCTTAAATTATTAAGTATTTCCACTTCCCTTGAACATCCCCTGCCACCTTGTTCTTTCTTAGGAATGGTTTCTCTCCAGGTGTGTTTTTCTGACATCATTAGACAAGTCCAGGAGGGATTGTATCAGAAAATCTGGAATGAATCCAAAGCTTAGCATTGTCTCTGAATAGAGATATCATTCCTCAACAATTGTGTCTTTGGTAGGTCTGTTGAACTATAAGGAAAAGCACAAGCTTTCTAACACTGTTACGTATAAAAGGTAGATACCTATACCTGTTACCTGTAACTTTTATTCTTTTAAAATAACAAAAGTGCATATAAGCCAACAGGAGAATGCAGTTTATGTCTTTTCACTCTTATAATGGTTTTTAAAGTAGACATAATCTTATGTGAACATATTTTAATTTCAGATCATGGAAAATATATTCTTAAAAATGTGTAATCTTAAGCAAATGATAAAAAGTTAGTGTGATTAATAAGAAATAATAAGATAAATGCTAATTGAGCAAAATTTAAAATAAGTTGTACTTTAGCCAGACAAGAGCATTGTGATATAGATGACTTTGAAGTTCTAGTTAATTAATAGGAAAAAATTACTACGAGATTATTATGTAAGCTGCTGTGCTGGGGACAGGGCAAGCTACAAGGGTATATTTGAAATCATGCAAACCCTGAAAGACCTTGCTATATAGTGGTTTTAATCATCTTCTATTCTTTCCATGGAAACCCTGTGCTACAGCTGCTAACCAAAAGATCAGCAGTTTGAACCCATGAGGCACTCCTTGGACACTTTTTGGAGCAGTTCTACTCTGCCCTATAGGGTCCCTATGAGTTGGAATTGACTTGACAGCAGAGGGTTTGGTGTCGGGGTTTATTCACCCCACTGAAAAGTCCTAGGTAGTTTGCACTCGACTACTACACTAAGGCTTACTGCAGAAGGCAGATCTGGAAATCTGCTTCTGTAATGGTTACAGTTCAGAAAACCCTCTGTGCAGCTTCTGTACAGTTCTACTCTGTAAATCATGAGTCATCATAAATTGGAACTGACTTGAAGACTTGGTTTGATGTTCACCCCACTGATGAGGGAAATATTCCCACTCTAGGGTCTGGGGAACTACTAAATGCATGCAACCGAACACTGGACAAATGAAATCAAAAGCAGTTCAGTAGTTCTGTATTCTCACAGCCTTAGGGGAGGTGGACGCTGCATGTCGTGTAAAGTCACATGGCTGTTAGAAATCAACAACAGAGTGGAAAACCAGGAGCTGTGAGAAGCAGAGTTTGTAGCATCAGTGGAGTAGGGTGCACCCTGGCTTCTGCAGTAGGACTGATCAGCTTGTTTGTATAGTTCTGCACGCTGGAAGGGAACTGAAACCTGAGATTCAGAGACAGGCGGTAACTGTCCCTGGTATCCTCGCTAAGTTTGTTTCTAGAGGATCTTATCCACAAGAGCAACGTGGACAATAGAGTTTGTGGTAATGCCATTTGAGGCCCTCCTAGCTGCACTAGAAGTCAATATAATTCATACTATTGGGCCTTAATTTTAGACTTTATACCACATTAGTCCAGGAAGTAGACTACATGCAAATAGTACAGGGAAATAAATAACAAGAATATATAAAAAATAAGCAACTATGCTGAAAATGCCTAGGTGTTGGGCTAAGCACAAAGGTGACCAAGCCCAAGATTTTAGACTGGAACATTTCTGCTATGGAGGAGAAAATCCCCTTTCCAGTTCTGTCCTGATACTTGGCTACTGGTAAAGAACTCCAGCGAGGCATTGGCCGGTATAGCAGTTGACTGGTGAAACTGCTCTGAGGTGTTCATGATGAAGAAGGGAAATATAAATAAAAAAGACAAATTGAAAATAAAAGTCAAAGAGCAATAACCTTTCACTTTTCCTGATGTTTCTTATCTTCATCATAACAGGAGCAAATCCAATGTGCTATTATCTCCAGGTGGTACAATTTAGACTTGTCATTTCCTGACATACATCAGCGTTCTCTTTGGAAGCAAATCTACCACAGTCCTGACGGTGACTGCAGAATACAGGGAATAGTGAACAGAAACTAGATTCTTGAATAAAGTTTTTAAATTACATGCCAAAAAGGAGTAATCAAACACCTGAAGTTAACCTCTGTCTTAAAACTGCCCCTAGCATTTAGTAACTAGAGTTTGAAAGCCCCATTTGAATGGATTAAATACTTGAATATTTTTCCAGTTGATAGATCAAGATTTTGGAGTCAATGATCTTAACATTTTCCAGGAAAACAGTTCATATATCCTAAGACTATCTAAAAAGAAAGGACCTAATTTGTAATTTTTGCTCAGTGTATAAATGTTACATACACTGGGTTTCTAAAATACTGAGATGTTCAGTGTTGCCCTTTTAGTCCAAGATTATCTTAAAACTATAGCCGGGGTGGGCTGGTGACAACACAGACTCATCTGAAGGATGTTGCTACAATAGACTGGAATTGGCTCAGCCTACCTGAGACCAAATAGGGATTCTATTAGCAGAATAAAAGAAAAGCCAAACATAGCCTTTGTGGAAAAACCTCAAAAAACTAAAAATAGAGCTACTATGGTTATTACTGTTGTTGGATGCTGTCTAATTCATTCCAACTTACAGTGACTCTATGTACAAAAGCGCAGAGCACTGCCTGGTCGTGTGTCATCCTCCCAATCATTGCTATGTCTGAGCCCTTTGTGGCAGTCCATCTCATTGAGAGTCTTCCTCTTTTTTGCATACCCTGTACTTCAGCAAGCATGATGTCATTCTCCAGGGACTGATCCTGCCTGATAACATGTCCCAAATACTTGAGACATATTCTGGACATCCTTACTTCTATAGGAGCACTCTGGCTGTATTTGCACTCCAAGGTATATACCCAAAAGACTTGGAGGAAGAGACTCAGACAGAGACTTGTACACCAGTGTTCACTGCAGCACTTTTCACAATAGCCAAAAAGTAGAAGCAACCTAAACGCTCATTGACAGATGAGTAGATAAACAAAATATGGTATGTACATACAATGTGATACCCCTTAGACAGAAGGAGAAATGGAGTCATGATACATACTACAGTACAGATGGAGCTTAAAGATGTGCTGAGCGAAATTAGCCAATCAAAAAGGGACAAATGTTGTATGACCTTACTTATATAAAAAGACAAGAAAAGGCAAATGTTAGAGAACAAAGTTTATTAGTGGTTACCAGGGGCTGAAGGGAGGGAGAAAAGAAGTTAGCGGTAAAGGAAATAATCTTGTTGATTAGGAGTAGATTTGTAGAGCCAATTATTGTAATTACTGTCAAAACAGTACCTATATGGAAAGCTGAATAGGCAGAAGTTATGGGATAGATATAACAACAACAAAGAGGAGCTGCTGAGGTTGCTTGTTTACAACCAAAAATTTCATGGAATTTGGTTTCTTCATTTGGAGGCTTAAGGTTATAATTTCATGAGCCATCCCATCTAGTTGGCTTATGTGTCCTTCTGTCCCACCTCTTACCCTCATTGAACAATACCTGGATCTTGAAAACTTGCAAGTTGCCCAATAAGGCACAGCTGGTCTCTATTTTCCTGGAGCAACAGAGGAAGAAAGAGAGTCAGAAACAGGAGGAAGATATCAAGTATGCGGCTCACTGCCCCCATGAGCAACTACTGCCTCCTTTGTCATGAGGCCAGAAGAGGTTGAATGGTGCCCAGCTACCATTACAGAGCATTTTGATCAAAGAGTCGTGGAGCTATGAAGGTTGAGTGAAACACTGACACTGTTGCCCTAAGATAACCTTAAAATCTTAAACCAAAAGTACCCCCTGAAATCAGCTTAAAACCAAACAAAAGTTTATCTCAACTAGTAAACAGAGTCTGCCTTGATCATTATGCTCTTTTAAGAACTATCTACATGGGAGAAAACTGACAACAACTGAAAAGACTGGCTAGGAAACTCGGGGGGCAACAAATGTCCGTAAGGGAGGAGGGACAACCCACTACAGGAGGGTGGGAACGGTCACGTGACTGGTAGAATGTGATCAGTGTTACTAAATGGTGCAGGCAGAAACTTTTGAATTGCTGTATGTTTCACTGTGTATATTCTCAAAAATGACAATGAAATAAAATTTTAAAAATTAAAACAGAATACATATAAAAATCAAGCATTAGGAAAACCAATAAGCAAGTTGTGTGTCCGTTTGCGGTGCCATGAATGATAATGGTGAATTTTTATAAGGTTTATGTGATAGTGCAATATGATAATCATTTCAGAAGTCACATCAAAGAAACTTTTTTAACAATTCTTTTCACCATATATTTACCTATCTTTTTCCTGAAGTGTCAATTTTGGACTTCATATGTAAGCACAAAACTAGAAAGATAATAAAAATCAAACAAGCACTTGGTACATGTCTCAGCCTGTAATAAATCCAGAGTGATTGAAAGAGTCAGCAAATCACAGTTACCAAACAAATGGTGAATCTGATGAATACAGACGCCAGCTCTCGTTTGCTGTTGGGGTCTGAAGAACCTGTTTTGTTTTTGTTGATTAGTTATTTGGTGTTGGCAATATTTTAAAAAGCAGAACAATGCACATGCTGGTCTGCTAAGTCGTACCCACACTTCAACTTGAGCCTGTGAGTCAAAGTTACATGTTAGGGTCAGTTTTTTTAAAAAAAATCTACCTACCAAATATCTGGACATAAAAGTGCAAAGGAAGCTGATGAGGTAATTGCAAGTATGAAGAAAACAGGCATTTCAGTTGGTGCCTCAGTTAATCTGAATAGGTTGAAAACCTACTTCCTCTTCAACATTGAATAATGGAAGGGATATTATTGCAGTGATTTTAGAAAGAAGGAATTTATCACGAAATGCAAGGGAAAGAAAAGAAGAATCTCAAGACTTTGAATTCAAAGAAAATGTTCCTTTCCATTTTCTATTCAACTTCTCTTTCCTCTTGAATACAGTCTTACAACAAAAATTCAGGGTCCCCCCTTTCTAAATAGAAGACTGTTCCATCTATTCAGGACAAAAGTAATTCATACACTGCTTCTGAGCTTTAACAATGTGAAGCTCAAAAGTTTGAGATTTTTTGGCTCCAAACACTTTTACTAAATGTAAATGTTGACTAACCAGTCATCCAACTCTCAATTTTTATCATTTAGCTTCTGATGAAAAAAGAACTGGCTTTAACCGCAATTTAAGGGAAAGAACAGTTGCTTCTCTCCCACTGATAAAAATTTCAGCACTATAGGCAAGTTCCCTTGTTGCTAATATAGACATGGTGGGCCCAACAGACAGGTGGAGTTGGCAAATAAATGTTCATTTCTTCCTTTTATGACTCAATGTTATCATGAGGGAAATGGAGAACATTTCCACAACACAGCTGTGTGAGATTCTCCAGCTCATCTATCAAGATAACACAGTCTCTTACTCCCCTGTAGTTTGCAACCAGTGGATATTTGAGTAGGAGAAATAAGATTACTCTCAAGTTCTTGGCTCTAGAAGAAGTGCAGGTTGTGTTTCAAAGCACAATACATATATCTGTCAATTCTAAGACTCTCCGGAGCTATTTGTTGGATTCGCTGGCTTGTTGTTGTTACATACTGTTGAGTCTGTTCTGACTTCCAGCAACCCTACATACAATAGAATGAAATGCTACCTATCCCTGCACCATCCTAAAAATCATCACTAAGTTTGAGCCCATTGTGTTACAGCCTTTGTGTCAGCCCACCACATTGAAGGTATTTCTGTTTATTTCTGACCCTCTGCTTTACCAAGCATGATGTTCTTTTCCATGGCCCTGTCACTCCTGATAACATATCAAAAGTATGTGTGATGCAGGCTCACCATCAAGTTTCTAAAGAACATTCTGGTTGTTCTTCTTCCAACACAGATTTGTTTGTTCTTCTAGTAGTCCATGACATATTCTTTGCCAAAATCATAATTCAAAGGCATCAATTCTTCTTCCATCTTCCAGTTTTTGCATGGATATGAGGTGATTTAAAATACCACGATCTGAGACCGATACACCTTACTCTACAAAGTGACATCTTGCTTTCGAACACTTTGAAGTGGTCTTTTACAGAAGATTTAGCCAATGTGATACGTCCTTTGGTTTCTTGATTGCTGCTTTCATGGGCATGTACTGTGGATCCATGTAAAATGAAATACATGACAGGGTCAGTATTTCTCTCTTTATCATGATGTTGTTTATTGGTCCACCTGTGAGAATTCCTGTTTTCTTTCTGTTGAGATATAATCAATCCATATTGAAGGCTGTAATCTTTGATCTTCATCAATAAGACTTTCTAATTCTATTCACTTTCAGCAAGCAGTGCTATGTCATCTGCATATCAAAGGTTGTTAATGAGTCATCCACCAGTCCTGATGCCACGTTCTTCATCACGTAGTATAGTTTTCTTGGCTTATTAGCTTAACATACAAATTAAGTACCGCGGAAGGATATAACCCTGACACAGATATTTCCTGATTTTACCACAGGCATCTCCTTGTTCTGTCTGAATGGCTGCCTCTTGGTCTAAATAAAAGCTCTGCATGAGCACAGTTAAGGGTCTGGAATTCCCATTCTTTGCAATGTTATCCACAATTTGTTACAATCCACATAATCCAATGTCTTTGCATACTAGACACAGGTAAACATCTTTCTGCTATTATTTGATTTCAGCCAAAGTCCATTCAACGTCAGCAATGATATTCCTTTTCTGAATCTGGCTTCAATTTCTAGCAGTCCCCCGACAGTATGCTGCTGCAGCTGTTTTCAAATGGTTATCAGCAAAATTTTACTTCAGTGTGATACCAATGATATTGTTCAATAATTTCTGCAATCCGTTAGATCACCTTTCTTTGGACTGAGCACAAATACCCATCTCTTAGATGGGTAGCTCCCTTTCTAATTTCTTGGCATAGACAAGTGAGTGCTTCCAGCATTGCATCTGCTGGTTGAAAAATCTCAGTTGATTATCCCTCAATTCCAGGAACCTTGTTTTTATCCCATGCTTTCATTGCAGCTTGGATTATTTTCCTTCATTACCACAGGATCTTGGTGATACGCTAACTTCAGAAATGCTTGGACATGGACTAATTATTTTTTATTACATTGACTCTGTATTCCTTCCATCTTCTTTTTTCATGCTTGTAGTGTTGTTCGATATTTGCCCATACAGTCCTTTAATATTGCAACTTAGGGCTCATTTTTTCATCATTTCTTTCAGCTTGATTCATGCCAACTGTGTTCTTGTGCACTTCATTATAATCTTTATTTTTTCAAGTCCTCTTTTTGAATCTTCTGTTCAACTCTTTGACATCATCATTTTTTCCATCCACTATAGCTATTCTACCTCCAAAAGCAGTTTCAGAATCTCTTCTGACATCCATTTTGGTTGCTTTCTTTTTAAATTTTTTTTCGGTTTTGTTAATGACCTTTTTTTTCTTTGTGTATAATGTCCTTGACATCATTCCTCAACTCACTTAATTTTTGGTCATTGATGTTCAGTGTGTCAAGTTTAATCTTGAGAAGGTCCTCAAATTTAGGTGGCTTACATATACAGTTGTACTTTGGCTCTTAGAGACTTAGTTTTCTTGAGCTTGAACTTACGTATGAGCAACTGATTGTCTGTTTCACAGTTAATCCCTGACCTTGTTCTGATGATATTGAGCATCTCCATTATTTTTTTCCCCACAGATGTAGTCGATTTATTTTCTATGTATTCTATCTGATGAGGTCCATGTGTATAGTCACGACTGATGTTGTTGAAAAGCTATTTCTGATGAATAAGTCCTTGGTCTTGCAAAACTCTAACATAAGCTCTCTAGTGTCATTGCTATCAGCAAGGCTATATTTTTGAAATACTGATCCTTCTTTGTTTCTGTCTTTCACATTCCATTCCCTAATAATTGTCAATGCATCTTCATTGCATGTTTAATCGATCTTGGACTTCAGACATTGATAAAAAAAATTTCACTTTCTTCATGTTTGGCATTATTGGTTGATACATAAATTTGAATAATATTTGCATTAGTAGATCTTTGTTATAAATCCAAGCCAAACCCACTTCCATCAAGTCAATTCCGACTCGTAGTGACCTTATAAGGCAGAGTGGAACTGCCTCATACGGCTTCCAAGGAGTACCTGGTGGATTCAAACTGCTTGTCTTTAAGTTAACAGCCGTAGTACTAGACCATTATGCCACCAGGGTTTCCATATTCCTTATGGATGTATAGATATTATCCTACCACTGACAGGGCTGTACTTCACGATATATCTGGAAATGTTCTTTCTGGCAATGAATGCAATGCTATTCCTCTTTAATTTGTCATTCCCAGCACAATAGACCACTTGATTGTCTGATTCAAAATGGCCAATACCAGCCCATGTCAGCTCACTAGTATCTAGGATATCAGTCTTTATGTGCTCTATTTCATTTTTTGAAGACTTCTAATTTTCCTAGATTTCTAATTTTCCTAGACGCATACTTTGTACAATCCATGTTCTGATTATTAGGGGATGTCTGCCACTGTTTCTTCCAATTTTGAGTCTTTCCATATCATCAAATGAATGTCTTGAAAACTTTTCTTCACCCTTGTCATTAAGGTTGATTCTAGTTTGAAGAATGCAGAATGTAGGCATTTTTCTGGTCATATGCTGTGTGTCTACCAATCTAAGAGGGTCATCTTCTGGCACTATATTAGACAGTGTTCCACTGTTGAATGTTTTCACTGACCATTTTCTTTCAAAACTATATTGCCAACTCCTACTTCTCAGTCTTTCTTCTTCTGGAAGCTGTGCTGAGACCTTTTCACCATAGATGACCCTGCTGTCATTTAAAATCTCAGTGACATAACCTCCAGCATCACAGCAGTGAGAATGCTACTGCAGTATGACAAACTGATGGAATCATGTAATTCTATGGATGAATAAGATTTTATAGAGCATTTATTCAATGTTTCCATACCCTCTCCTGCTCCTGGAGAGTTTCTAGTGTGTGTTTTATTCCTCTAATGAAAGATAACTCACCACTTTCCGGAGCAACTTTTCTATTTTTATAAATCTCTAATTTTTAGTAGGTTCTTCACTTGTACTTATTCCTGAAAACCAGTTGTCAATGAGTTGAATCCAGCTCACAATGACTCCTGCTACCTGTAGGACTTTCAAAGGCTGTGATCTTTCAGAAGTAGATTACAGGCCTTTCTTCAGAGGTACTTCCGTGTGAATTCAAACCAAACTTTTGTTTAGTTGTTGAGTGTGTGAACCATTCTGTGTCATCAAAAGCCTCCATACCTTTTCCTAAACTTGTCAAAATACAATTTTTACATGTAATCACTAATTTTGTACTTTAAGGTCATCCACAGGATGCCAAATTTCTTTTTATTGCAAATAAACTTTTAAATTTTCTAAAGTAGTTATCATGCTTGTGAGGATGATGTTCTGATTATTTTAAGAATTTCCCCTCTGGGAAAGTTTTGAGTCTCTTCTGCGTAGTGAGCGGTCTGTCTGAGTTCCTCTTATGTCGTGATCCGTGAGCCTCACCTCAGTACTTAAAGTGTGATCAGATCCCTGAAGGATGAAGCAGACTTGTCATTTATGATGACTTAGTGGTTGCATTTTGTAAACTACACTTCAGTTCTTCCTTCAACAGCAGAAAGATAAAAGAAACATAATTTTATCCATCCCTAGGAACCATATCACCTCAGGAAGCAACATAGTTAATGCAGACAATTAATAATACCTTAAATTTTGTTTCCCCAAGGTCAGCAGTTCAAATCTACCAGGTGCTCCTTGAATACTCTGGGGGTCAGTTCTACCCTGGCCCCTAGGGTCACCATGAGTCAGCTCCGACTCGACGGCACTTGGCTTGGCAGGAAAAAAAAATCAGAGAAAAAAAATTCATAGATTAAAAAGCTAGACCTGTCATCTTCCACCACAAGTCAGTGAACTTTGCCCTCTTCCACTAAGCTGGATGCAAAATTTTAAAGATACACTTTGATTTTCATCATCTTTGTTACATCCAATGAGTTGTCCAGTTTTAATTCACTCCTGGTACTACCCTTTTTGTCCCGGGGACTTTTGACTACATTGAAGCCTTAGATTCACGTAGTTTGATGTGGCTTTAGTAACATCTAGCTCAACCACGCAAGTGAGCTTGAAACTCCTCTATGTCTCTGTTACTCTCAAATGCAGTTAACTTGCATGGAAACAAGAGGAAGGTAGAGATTATGACAAACAGAAAATCTATATCCAGTCCAAAGGAGATACAAGCACAAAACCATATGTATTTTTTTAAACTTTTTGATTTTTCTAAAGGTTGATGTCTTTTCGTTTGCTTTGTTTTTAATTGGCCCTCCCTCTCGTATACCCTTGGCTCTCATATATAACTGTTTCTCGTTCTAGCCCATGGCCCATCAGTTTGAGAACCTGTTCTATGGTCACATTTTCCCAGTTGTCTCAATACTTCTCATAGTTACCTGAAATGTAACTACTGGGTGGCATGACAGGCAATAGCAAAAACAGGGTGATAGTTAAGAGGCTACAGATGAGTTGGTTTGGCAACTATATTGAGCACAAATGAAAAGAGAACAACAAATTTGAATAGAAGGATTATTGGTAATTTAAAGTTTTTCTTCTTGCTCTTATTCACACTTAGCCTTCTTCTTTCTTATGAGCCTACATGACTTCTAGAAAGAAAGTCCTCTGAAATACAGCTTATTGACAGCTTCCAGATTTTGGTGTAGGTAAAAGGAAAATAAGGTCACAGAATACTTGAGACTAGAGGAATCTTTGATATGTGAACTTTCCCTTGTAGCACATCTGTATTCTTCTTATGATCCTTTTTAATGCTGATGTATAAATTATCCTTCTTAATAAGCCATTTTGGTAGAAAGACTAGAAATGTGATAAGATTGGTTAGAAAGGAATCAAAATGGAAAACAAAGTACTGTATTTGTTAATATGAGTGTGAAATAAGAGGGATAATCATGTCGTACCACATACAAGATTGATCAGATTTTCTTATTCTGGTTTTTCTAATAGTATTTGACTTACTAAAAATTAATAGTTTTGAACCACTTCTCAAGGTACTGTTACCATCTCCATATTAATGATAAAGGAACTTAATCTGAGTGAAGTCAGCCCAACATCACAGAGCTCCTAAGTGCCAGAGGCAGAGTCCAAACCTAGGTCATTCTCTCTCCAAAGCTATCACGACTGCCACTGCTTACAAGACAAAGCATCTCAAATGAAAATGAAAAACTCCCTTCTCACTATTCCCTGCCACCCAACAAGGCAAGACAGAGCAAAATTAGTCTTTAGCACTTTTCTAGTATTCCTCTTCTCCTCATCAGACTTGTGGCATAGCAAAGGAAACAGCAACCATGACCCGTGGTATTCCACTGCACACAGTTAGGTTTCTGCTCAGGTTTCTTTCCTTCCTTTCCTTTTGTTTGTCTTTCTTCCTCTTTGCACCCTGCAATGCAAAGCCCGGCAGGCAATTTTCAACATTACATATCACTGTTACTGTCCAGCTGTACTACCAGCCATTTGAAAACACCAATGACTACTGTATTTGAGTGGAGACTTCTTCATTAAAAACACAGTGTAAAGAGCAAATAAGCTACAACCCTATTACAGTAAATCCAGTGCGGCATTACATGGTGCAGCCTGGCTGGCTCTAGAATGCTTCTGTCTCATGGCATGACTTACACTCCTTTGAATGCTAAGTTGGTTTTTATGATTCTGCACGTGCTAGGCATTACTACAACAGACTTGGCTGTGACTCAGACTGTGATGTTGCAGCCTGGTTTGGACAATAGTCACAAGTGGCTCTGACCGTATTAAGAGAGGGTTGTTCAGTGTATCGACAATACATACAGTATACTTTGCCGTGTTGTGGCTGCTAGGTGCCATCAAGTCGGTTCTGACTCACAATAAGCCAGTGTATGATAGAAAGAAACACTGCCCTGTTCTGTGCCATCCTTACAATCTTTGCTGTGTTTGAACCCATTGTTGCAGCCACTGTGTCAGCCAGTCCTATCGAGGATCTTCCACTTTTTCAGTGACCTTCTACTTTACTGAGCTTGATGTTCCTGTTTGCCATCCATATGATTAAACACGTTGACAAACTGAATCAATGGCTTCAACACTGAACAGAAGGAGGGCCTGGACTTTTTCATTATACGTCTGCCTCCAGATATCACTGTGATGGGAGACAAGCGTTGGCCTTTTCCATGCTAAATACGAATGTTTAAGCTCTAGGTAAGGAGTCCTTGAATGATGACTAACTGCTAACCAAATGGCTGGTTAAGTAGGTTTTTGAACCTACTTAAAGGTACCTCAGAAGAAAATCTGGCAGTCTGCTTCTGGAAGGTCACAGCCATGAAAACATCATGGAATGTTCTATACTGCAACACATGGGGTTTTTGATGAGTTGAAATTGACTTAACAGCTACTGGTTTTAAGTTGGCAGCAATTTAAAAGCAAACCAACAAGGAAGAGTTGCAAACGGAAGTATGAATGTTTAAATGCAATTGTCTGACAAAAGTTTTGGATGTCTAAAATGAATTCACACAACAGAAAATGCTCATAGCTACCACATAAAGCATTGTTTATTTTCTCTCGTAAAGGCTTATTCCCTGGGAATCCTTTCCTTGCCAGTATGTGACGTTCTCTGGGGCAATTTCCAATCACTGCCTCTGCCAGCCAGCTGATCACCATAGTAGTCAACATACTGTGACCCTTGAGAGCACCAAGACACCCTGCTGTCAGGCAGTTTGTGTGACACAGCCTCAGCAATGTAAAGAGCTCCAAACACCCCTGTGCTCTTTGGCTGGAATGTGGCAGTTTGCAGAGGCTGCCAGGACAATGCCAGGAGGGCGGCCAGGGGAGCAGTGAGCCAGAGCCAGCAGGTGGCAACAGCCAACAGCAGCTCAGAGAGGCAAGCCGGTCTTTCCAGCAGTTATGACAGCCAGCAGAGGGGGAAGCCAACACTCCCCTTGTTATCCAATGTATAGGCATTGTTATAAATGACATCAGAGCTCCCTGTCCATTTCTCTTCGGGCTCATTAGCCAGGTGGCAGTTTTACCAGAGCCATCATTGTTCCAAACAAAGCGTATGCTATATCATTTGACCTACAATTGAGGCCAGGGAATTACACTTCTTGTAATAATGTCTTGGAGACTCAATAACAATGGTCTCTGGTATTTGTATAGCGCTATCCTCTAAGGAGGTTAATGAACCTGACAGACAGTATCTAAATCAGACTTACTTACTGGCAAATTGGAAGATATGAGTCACACTCTTCTCTTGAGATTAAACCCATTGCTGTTGAGTGTATTCAGTCACACAGTGACCCTGTAGGACAGGGTAGAACTGCCACATAGGGCTTCCAGGGAGTGCACAGTGAATTCAAACTGCCAGCCTCTTGGCTAGCAGCCATACCTCCTAACCACTATGCCACCAGGATTTACCTCTTGGAATTCTTAGATAATAAATAACAGGTAGCTAAAATAGATAAGAACTAACTGTCCAATCACTTTCAAACTTATAAACCTAAGACATATACACTACATTTGGGAATTAGGGTTATACAAAATTTCAGATAGACACAAGTTGAAAATCTCAGTCTCTTTCACATCATTTTCATATACAATCCAATATGTAAGGTGATGACATACACAAAGTTGTATTAGTACATTTATGTCCAAATGGTATTCACCTTAAATGACAAAACTGAAAAACAGTAGAGTGAGGCTTTTATTTTCACAGTCTTGACCTAGAATAAGATTAAATATGTTCTAGAGAAATGAGAAGGAGCCATGGTGGTGCAGTGGGTAACGACTCATCTGCTAACCAAAAGGCTGGCTATTCAAACCCACTAATTACTCCGGGAAAAAGATGTGTCGCCTGCCTCTGAACATTCCAGCCTTGGAATCCCATGGAGGAGCTCTGTTCTATCTGGTAGGGTGGCTGTGAGTTGAGATCAAGTCAACAAAAATGGATATGGATAGAAAAATGAAAATTGTTCATTATAAAACTTGTTCTAAATCCTTTCAAGGGTATGCTTGCATAGGAACTCCCTCACAGTTTTATACCTGAGTATAAGGAAGGTGGACTCCTGCCATTCACAAGAAGCAATGAGCATTCCAAAATGACACGGTCATTTCACACATCTCCTTCCTATTGTGAGCAGTATTTAGCACAACTTGTTTAGAACTTCCTGGCTTTGAAATTGCTTCATATTGATTTTAGGGAAGAAAATTTAAAAAAAGAAAAGATGAGTACCGTGAGCCTACTTCCCTGCCAGTGCCGGTCTCAGCCCATTTGTTTCAGTCATTTGTGGTGCATCTGGGCCGTGACTCGGGGCTGCCTGCTGAGGCGGAGCTGCACGCTGTCCTTTGGATTTGAAAATACCACTGCTGCTGCAGTAGGGCAGCAAACGTGACGAGTCTGAGCTGAGACATTCACTTGTATTTGCTTCTCTCCCTTCTGCTTTTAAGAGTAGCCTAAGGTTTGCAGGGGATCCTGACTGCTGAACAAAGCCACGTGTACAGCTACTGCTGAGGGGATTGTCAGGGCCTCACTGGCCAAAGAGGGCTGCAGTTGCACTTGTGACATATCCTGTCTCTCCACAAGTCCTCACTTCAGATAATTCCTCAAGGAACATTTACAACATAGTCTAGAGGCTTCTGTTTCCCAAGTACAGCCAACTCAAATGCCGCCTTTCTGTTCCTCAAACAGACCAACTTGTTTCGGCAGCAGGGCCCTTGACCTGAATGTGCCCTTCTGCTGGACTCTTACACTTCCCATCTGTACAGCAATAGCTGCTTCCCACTATGTAGCTATCAGGATGCAAACAGCTTTGAGAAGTCTTCCCAGATTACCCCTTTAACAGTTCTTCATTTTCCAATATTCTGTAATGCACCTTTTTTTGCTTAGCAAAATATGCAATGATTTGACTGCTTCTTTTAGCTTCTATTTGTTTAACTTTGTTTGTTTTGTATATCTTCATCAGTTACCTTGTATTAAAATGTCTAGGTCATGATCATGGACCTAATCAATGTATCCTTAGCTGTACCCTTGGAATTGTGCTTGGCATATAGTACATGCAAAATAAATAAATAAATAAAAGGTTAAATGATTATGTGAACTGCTTCTGGCTTTCCTATGCTGTCAGTTCTAGTTATGGCTACACTTTCCCTCTCCTTCACCCATCACTTCCTTTTCTTCCTCTTGCACCCTGAAGTTGGAGCAGAGGGCTTAGATGGTGTAACACTGCAGTATAATTACAGGTCAGAAGCATTGTTTCCCAAGAATTCATAAAAAATGTATCTCTGCACAACACCTCCATCACTTCAGCTCAACTTGGAGGAATTATACACTTGCTGGAGATCAGTGTGTCAGCTTGTTAAGGATTCATTACTCAGGTGGCTCTTGGCTGCATGGCAAAGAGGAAAGACAGCAGAGTACAGATGATCCTGAGAGAGAAGGAGCTAAATCACTGCATACTCTTTTATTGTAGGAAGTAACACGTATCACCCAGGTAATCCCTGCATTGTAGGAAAGCCAGAGACCTGTTGATTTTTATCATGAACAAATTATAGTTAGCAACCACAACATTTGACATTTCTGCTTTGCAGTTCTCAATTTCAAATTGTTCCAGTGAACACAGAAAGAAAAAAAAAGAAAGAAAGAAACAGAAGGCCATATGGGTGTCATATTGATAATCGTAGACTTGGAAGCAACATGCTTAAACTCACTAAATTAGACAGACAGAGACGCACGTTTGAAGAGTTGGGACTTCAACTTGTCCTGTAACCAAAGACACAAAATCCTATAAGCATACGTCTATACAAACACACATGATCACAAGATGAGAAAAGAAAGAAAAGACAGAAACATAACACTGGCATGCTGTCAAAATAAAAATATAATAGAATAAAACAAATTTTAAGACTGTGGAAATACGTGACATATCTGCTAAACAGCTTAGCCTAGCATAACCTGACTTTAGATGCATTCGTTTTATGGGTTAATTATTTTGTACTAAAATATTTTCCTAAGATGGAGGGATGGCTTCAATGGGGGCAACGCTTCTCTAAGGAGTCATCGCTTTGCCCATCTGCTAAAGAACTGCGGGGAATAATGCCGGCCCTACCGGCCTCCACAATCCACTACATTAATAGAACATAAGTGCTTATGCAATGGCACTGGATCTGTGGCAGCTGTTTGTTCAATGTTTCATGCTTTTAGCCACATCTGCTCCAAATGAGTGTTAATATTGCAGTGGCATCCACTAAGGATGGGCTCTGTCAGCTTTGCTGAAGATCAGCCTGACCCCAGAAACAATGCAAAAGTGCTTTGTTCCAGCGCGTCATCTTTTAAAAAATCCTTACCCTCTTAACCTCCAGGTTATATCATCACATCCTGTCCCTGTTCAGCATTCTCCCTTCCATAAACCCCTCCCCAATAAAAACCCAAGTCAGTGAATCTCAAGGAGAAAAACTGCATTTATTTCAAGCACTCTGTCCAGCAATGTCAGATAACAGTTTATTCATCCCCCGGCCCCTGGATGACATTGAAGCATATCAACAGTGACAAAAGTATATTGAATAATTATCTTGAAATTAATACATTATCCCAAACTTAAATAAATGTCATCTGATCAATATATCTTGGAATGGAAAGGGAAGAGAATGTGAAGGGCATCGCTTCATTATTCATTAATTTTAGAGTAATGTAGGCAGATGAAATGGTTATTTCAGAGCACTGCTATTATACTCACTGGCATTTTAAATAACTCCCAATATTTAACAGTATATATTCTCTTGTTGGAGCAGCTTATAGATGTTAACACTTTGGCTTCTGGGTTCTTCTATTCTCCAAAGTCAAGTGGCAGTATTTAAAGGCCATTACTTTTATATTTTTTTCTTTAACAAAAATACCTTTCCAATTCCATTGGTAACTGATAGCTGCAACATATACTCACCTTAAATCCTCATGAAATAGTCTATTCATGCTGCAATTGTGAAGAATCTAATTACTCCATCTATCGCATTCCAAAGGGTAAAATAAACAACTCAATTATATTTCTGTTTTCTGGTACATAAATGAAAAACCTGACGGTGTAGAGGCTAAGTGCTACGTCTGCTAACCATACAGTCAGCAGTTCAAATCTGCCAGGTGTTCCCTGGAAATTCTATGGGGCAGTTCTACTCTGTCCTATAGGGTTACTATGAATCTAAATTGACTTGAAGGTTTGGTAGCATGTAAATGAGATGTATGCATAGGCTAATACCTCTTAGAACTTATGCACACCTGAAGAGGGAATTTTTTTAAGGGAAGAGAATACACACCTTGAATAAATCAGAGCTAAATTCAGTGGCTAAATGATAACCACAGAAAATTAATGCAAATGTAAATCTTAAATATAAACATTCCCTTTTCTCTGGCTCTACTTGGCTGGCTTTTCTCTGTCCTATTTAATATAGAAATAAGTGTATTTCCACACTGTTATTGTAATACATTAAAAATATCACACTATGGTCATTTTTTTAACAAATTGCTGTTCCCTTCAAAAAAAAAAAAAACTGAAGAAATTGTGAGAACTCTCAGAAATTTGCCAACACTGTTTGTTACAAGTTGAGTTCTATTATTAATTACACTGCAATGATTTAATAGTAGAATTCTTCATTTGTGATTGATCAGAAGAAATATCAGTAGCCACAAAAACTCCTCCACTAAAATTATCACCTGGGGGAGCTGAAAAAGGAGCTTCTTTCTACCAATTAGTGAGTTCATTTGTGGTAAGATATGTACACAACAAAATAATTCAAAAGCATACTTTTTCCTGTCACAACATGTTTTAAAGACAGTAAATTAGTTAACTCTTTCTACTAGTGGTGCCCAACTACCAAGGATTTGTGCAAAAGGTGTTGTTAATGCTGCTGGCATATGTTCTCTCGAGTCTTGGTGAGTTCTCAGGTAGACGTGGGAGGCAGATTCTCAGTTTGTCAGTGATCACTGCAGCTCTATGAGTTATTTTTTGTCTTACAGTCTTGGATGTTTCACAAAGAGACTGTACTTGGACTCAGGGCACTTGTGTGACCTCTCTATATAAAAATTAACACACTTTAAAAATGTTAGTTGTTCTTTGATCTGATGCAGGTGAATTCAGGGCTGACATTTGCTTACAGTGATAACATAATTCCAATGTATTTTAGAATGCAGAATATTTTATACAATGGCTCTAGGAAAATTACACATGAGGCATGACTGAAACAAAATCTGAAATGTGTTTTTATTTATTCACATACTATTAGTATTTTTTCTTACTGATTAGCAACTATTCTATTACGTAGATTCTTAAGCCTGATGCTCTGTTTTTCTGCATAGCAGTTGCCTTTGACCAGGTTTTCTACAGAACAGAAACCAGTAAAGCCCACAAACAGAAAGAGAGAGAGAGAGATCAACTAAATGGATCATGTGGTTCTGGATGCTGGAAATTTCCAAGTTCGTGGGTCAGGCTGGAGGCTTTTCCTGAATCATCTCACAATAGGAATTGATGAACCAAAGGCAGACAAGTCAGGCAGCAGACTTCTGGCTCATAGGCTGCAGAGACCAACACATCTCAAGATGTGTTGTGTGTGCTGGTGTCAGCAGGCAAGACACCAGGTAAATTGCTAGCTCAAGTCCCAACACTGGCAGTCAGACAAACAGGAGTCAGACAGAGTGAAAGTCTAGGAGCCTTGCCAGAGAGTCCACCTGTATTTGACATAGGTTACAGTCCCAAGGAAACTCCCTTTCAACTGATTGGCTACTCACAGCAGATCCCAACGTTGAAGTAATCACAGCACTCTATGACTGCTAAGCTACATCGTAACTACATCATCACTGCCAAGCCACTAATCGTGGTCCAGCTAAGCTGACACACAGTGTTAAACATCAACAATCAATACCAGATTGAATGATCTTTCAAATCCCAAATTACAGCATTTCTGTTCCACAAAGCATTGGCTGTCCACTTTAGCCTGTGCTGCTCTTGTTCCTTTGAGTTCTTTAGGAAATATTTCCCAAGCAACATCCATGAGTGACCCACATTAAAGTCACCAGAATAAAAATCAACTCAATTCAATGAAAGTTAATTCAGACTACCTTCTGAACCAATAAATCAATACTTAATAGCTGTTACAAATAATATTTTGTTTTCAGCTTGTGCTTTAATTATATGTTCCCTGGAGAAAGTTCTTACACTGTTGTTATCTACCTTACCAGGGGACTTGTTTTTTGTGTTATTTCTTTTACTGGATTATAAACTCTTGAGAATAAGGCCACTGTCTTCTATTTTTGTACTTTCAGCACTGTCATCCCGTCTCCTGCTATATATACACACATACACAATGATGTCACAGAGCTCTACACAAGGTGAGTTTAATCACTATTTTGATTACTTATCTGAGTGCATGAAGTAAAGAACTAAAACTCTAAAAGTGAGATTATTTTAAGTAAATTTGACTTAAAATGTGGAATCTTCCCCTATGTCAAATAAAAAAAATAAAGAAGAAAAAAGCACTTTGGATACAACTTCAACAGTCCCCAACATGAAACAGATGCTATACTCCAAATAAGATAATTGGAGTAGGACTGTCAAGAGAGTGCCTATTTACAGAGGTATGAGCATAAGGAAACCACGGGAGATAATGCTGCAATCTACGTTTTACCAAAAAGAGGTTAATTACTAGATACATACTGTCCACAACTTTCAGAAGAACAGCAACCTGGACAAAGCCAGCTCACCCTGCAGGCAGAAAGGCAGAGTAATAAAGTCTTGAGTTCCCTCTCCAGCTTCCCTGCGAACTTCTTCTGGGACTCCTGATTGGCTGAGCCCATGCAATGTCAAGGGACCTGAGAAGCTGTTAAAATTAATACAGGTCGGACTCCCACAGATGACAGCAGGTTGTAGAAGCAAATGGAATATATATACAACAATATTCTTATTCAGAGATGATAAAAAATTTTTAAAATGAAATATATACATTGGGAAATTAGGATAATAAAAAAACTATCATATAGTCAACTGTAACTCTATAATCAGACAGACTTTTAAACAAGATTTTACTGTGATTAAGTGACAATTTATAATCTAAGTCAGTTTTCCATACCACCTCTCTACAACTCTGTCAGCTCTCTTCACCCTGTGATAGCACACTTTTCTTTTTCATTCTTTACTGGTAGTATCCACTCAGATAACACTTGTCCCCTCGTCTACACTCTCCTCTCATCCATAGAAAGAAACTAGCTAGGACAGCCTTGTATATAAACATACATATGTATAAAACCATGAAGTACCACACACCACATGCATCACTCTGTGTCCCCAAGTCCAGGCCATTCTTTGAGGTATTGCCTTCAGTACTGGTTTCAGCTCTAGGCTAGCAGCAAGTCTAGAGTCAGTGTTCTCAGGGGACCTTCCAAGCTGTTGGACCATCAGTTCTGATTTTTTAATGGAGCTCGTGATCTCTACACCTGTTTTTCTTGTACTATGTCAGGGAATCTACGTCCTATGTTCCCTGTCAGGGCTGTCTTTGGTGGTTCTTCTGGTCTCATGCTGATGTAGTCTCCCAGTAATGTGGATCCTTCTGTCTCTTGGGCTCCTTTTCCCTTGTGTCTTTTATGTTCTCAGATGTCATCTGTTCCACGTGGGTTGGAACCAACTGATGTTTCTCAGATGGCAGTTTGCTGGCTTCTAAGACCCTAGATGCCACCCACTAATATGGGGTACAGAAGACTGTCTTAGAAAGAGACCAGTTATGCCAACTAACCTCCACATCCCCTAAAAACATGGTTCCCAGACTCCTGTCCCTGCTACTCTGTCTTTTGAAATGTTCTGTTGAGTTCAGAACACCTTTTAGTTTATGGTATAGTCCAGTTATGCTGATCTGCCTTCTACTTGTGCTGTCGCCCTCTTCACCTAACTGAATTCCTATCAACTGTCTAGTCTACGAATCACCCTCTTCTTCCTCCTCATCATTGTAGCCATTAAAAAGGGTTTTTGTCTGTCCATAAGTCGTTTTTTAAGTCCTTGTAATAACGGTCTCTTACAATATTTGTCCTTTGGACAAAGAAACAAGATGGAGAAGTGTGTGTGTGCACTTGTGCGCATGTGTGCACCCACATCTGTTTGCCTTCATTATGTAAGCAATGACTGAAGAGTTAAAAACACACAAAAAATCAGATCAGACCAAAGAGATTCTCTAGAGGCACCATGTTTTAAAGTATACTCTATACAGTACTCTTTCTTCATTTTGTCTTGCTTCACTTTGTTGTTGTCCTTTTTCGTTACAGAGTGGACCCTTAGTCCTGAGAAGAAAAACTTGGGCTTTAGTCATTAAGAGAAATGGAGACTCTAAAAAGCAGTAGGAATTACTGTACGAAATGTGACATCACCCAGTGGTAAGTACTATGCAGAGAACTAAAGTAGAAAATCACGCAGTGTGACAAGCAATAACTGAGAGTCTGCTTTAGACTGGATGACACAGAAGACCTAACTGAAGTAAGGATTATGAAGCCAAGGTCTGGATGACAAGAAGAAATTTACCACAAAAACATTAGTGAGAAGATTTCAGTTACAAAGAACTACAACTGCAAAGGCCTCAAGGTGGGGGTTATGGAATAAATTGTGTTCCATCAAAACTGTGTTGTAACCCTAATCCTAGTGCCTGTGGGTGTAACACTGGTTGGAAATAAGTCTTTCTTTGTTGTGTTAATGAAGACATATCAGTGTAGGTATGTCCTGAACGCAATTACTTCTGAGTTATAAGAAGTAGGCAGAGAAAGGAGGCACAAAAGAAGGGATACAGCTGATATTGAAAGACCACAGAGGCAGATGAATCTCTGTGCCCAGGAACTCCAAGCATTTCCAGCAACTAGAAGCTGAAATAAAGAATGACCCCCACCCCTTAGATCTCACTTTTAGCCTTCGGAATTGTGACAAAATAAACTTCTGTTTTTTAAAGCCACCTATTTCTGTTATTTCTGTTACAGTAGTCCTAAGTAACTAAGACAGTAGGAAACTATGGAGCTTGTTCAAGCAATTCAAAGAAGGCCAGTATTTTACTTTCTGTTTTTAAATATTTTATTGGGCATTTAGTGCAAGTTTACAATCCAAGGCAATTTGTCATACTAAAACTTGCACACACATCAGTGCGTAAGTTTAGCTGTTCTCTCCATCCTGCAACAGCGCACTCCTCCTTTCCACTGCATATTTCCTGCATCCATTCAACCAGCTCCTGTCCCCCTCTACCCTCTCATCTCACCCCTGGAGAGGATCTGCCCAGGCAGTCTCACGTATCTCCTGAAGTCAAGAAGCACACTCTTCTCCAGCATCATTGTATTTCTTACCGAAAGCTGGTATTTCTAACATGTGGTAAAAAAAAAGAGGTCAAATAACAGGATTTACAAGCAAGGGTAAGAAATTTGAATTTTACTCTAAACATTCGGAGAACCATTGCCTGCTAACCAAAAGCTGGGCAGTTTGAATCCAGCAGTCACTCCTTAGAAATTCAATGGGGCGGGTCTGTTCAGTCCGAGTGGTCTGTGAATTGACTTGACAACAACAGGTTTTCTTTTTTTGGTTTGGGGTTGCTGTATAGGCATCCCTGAGTAGTTCAAATCATTAAGTGCTTCACTCCAACTTGAAGGTTGGCAGTTTGATTCCACTCAGGGATGCCTTGAAAAAAGGGTGGTGGTTCATTTCTGACAGGTCACAATTATTGAAAACCCAAAGGCATAGATTTGCTCTGACATACATGGGGTTCGCATATGTTGATATGTTGGAATTTACTTCACGGCAATCTGTTTTTGTTTGGATTTTTTTTTTTTTTTTTGGTTTAGGTCTCTCTGCAAAGAACAGACTGTGGTAGGCTAAAAGTTGAGGTAGAGAAAACAGGAGACTATTTCACTAGCCCAAGTGAAAGATGACAGTGAATTGAACCAGAGAAATGGAAGTGGGAAAAATCATGCATGTTTCATTTGCATTATAAGTAAGTGGACAAATTGACAGAGGGTTTCAATTAGTAGACTGACCACAGAAATGCAAAAACTAGAAATATTAAAGATAACTTCTGTAAATGTGTTCACTAAACATGTAAACACACTTTCAGCATAATCCCTTAGCCACAAAGCCAATGCACCAAAGTTCAGCGAGCATGTAAAGAAAGACGTCTAAAGTTTCCTGAAAGAATCAAAAAGTGTGACACAAAAGATTTAGAAGATCACTGTATAAACATATTTGAGTTTTGAGTACATATAGTTTACCTTTGATCTTGTGATTCACCATACACAGGTCAAACTTCTGACATCTGCTCCTTCATCACATCTTCCATTTCCCTCTGTGTATTTCTAGTATTAATTAATATGAATATCATCACAAAATCTTGCAAATTATGTCTTCCAATCCAGTACTGCCCCCCCCCCACAAAAGTAAAGCCAGAACACCAGTAAAAGTGGTTCTTCTGCTACTACTTCAGGTGGATGGAGACCAGTAATAGCTTGGAAAGCCATTGGTGAGATCTTAAGAGCACGGACATTACTCAGTGCGCTTGTAAGCAGAAAAGAAGTGCGAAGAACAATATTATGCCAGCTGACTGGGGTGTCCCATGAAATCATGACTTTAAACCTCTAAATCAAGACAACAAATTCTGTGACATGTTTGGTTGTACATAAGCAGTATTAGCAGCTGTTTTTGTGTGTGTGGTGTGTGTATGTCTATGTTTGTGTCTGTGTGTCTGTGTGTGTGTGAAAAAATATATAATACATTTGCTAATTCAACATTTTTCAGATGTAAAGCTCAGCGATACTGATGACATTAAATGGTTATGCAAATGTTAGCCTTAATCTGTGTCAAATTTCCCATCACCGTAAGCAGAAACGCACTGATTTCCAAACAATGACTCCACTTCTTCCCTTCCCTTTTACTTATGATATCCAGTAATAAACTTTGGTCTCTACTTATTTGCCTCTCATCATTTTATGTAAGTCAGATCATACATTATCTGTCCTTTTGTGATTGAATGACTTCACAAGGTGCATCCACTTTGAAACATGCATTGGGATTTCATTTCTTTTTCTGGCTGAGTAATGTTCCACTGCATGTGTGCACCGCATTTTGATAATCTATTTATGCAATGGACATTTAGGACTTAAAGTCAGTGACATGAAGAGCTGTCTTCACCAATGTGTCTTGCAACATCGTTCAGAATAGCTAAAACATGGAAAAAGGTCAAGTTAGTTTTTTAAGATGAAATGTTTTATTTTGAGGTAATTGTAGTTCACATGCGATTGTAAGAAACAATACTGTATTCTCACCTAGTTTCTCCCCATTGGTAACATCTTACAAAACTATACTAGAACATTACAATCAGGATATTTACATTGATACAAAACATTTCCTTTGCCACAGGGATTCTTTATATCTTTCTGTTATGGCTACACCTATTTCCTTCTTCTCTATCCCCCCTTAACCCCTGACAACCACTAATCTAATCTACATACCTATCCGTATTATTTCAAGAATTTTATATGGATGAAAACACACAAATAAGTATGTGATCTTTTGAAACAGGCTTTTTTCACTCAACATAATTTTCTGAAAATTCATCCAAGATGTTGTATATATCAGTAGTTCATTCTTTTTTATTGCTGAATAGTATCCCATGTTATGGATGTTTTACAGTTTGTTTAATCAGTCACACACTGAAAGACATCTGGTTGTTTCCAGATTTTTGTCTAATACAAATAAAGCTGTTATAAATATTTGTATATAGATTTTTGTGTGTGTGAACATAAGTCTTCATTTCTCTGGGATAAATACCAAGCATTGCAACTGTTGGGTCATATTGGAGTCACATTGCTTAGTTTCTTAAGAAACTGTCACAACGTTTTCCAGAATAGCTGTACCATTTTACACTCACATCAGCAATCCATGGAATGATCCAGTGTCTCCACATCCTAACCAGCATTTGGTATTGTTACTTTTTAAAGAAATTTTAGTCATTCTGACAGATACGTAGTGATATCTCACAGTGGTTTTAATTTACATTTCTCTAATGGCTAATGATGTTGAATATATTTTCATACCCTCATTTGCTGTTGGGATATCTTACTTGGTGGAATATCTCTTCATGTCTTTTGACCATACTCTAACTGAATTGTTTGCTTTTTTACTGTTGTGTTTTGAGAATTCTTACAGAACTTAGATAATACTCTTTCGTCAGACATCTGATTGCAAATATTTTCTCCTAATTTGTTGTCCTTTTTTTGCCCCATCCTCTTACCAGGGACTTTTGAAAAGCAGAAGTTTTTCATTTAGATGGACTCTGGAGTCCAGTTTATCAATTTGTTATTTCATAGACTGTGCTTTTGGTACTGAGTCTAAGACCCTGTTGCTTAGTCACAGAACTTGGAGAATTCATTATGTTTTCTATTTACATAAATAAACATATGCAAGTTCTATCATTTTACATTTGTATCTGTGACATGTTTTGAACTAATTTTTCTATAAGTCATCAGACTTAGGTTGAAGATCTCATCTATCTACCTACCTACCTATCTCACTGTGTCTATGGTTATCCAAATGTTCCAGCACCATTTATTGAAGGGATGTCTTTTTTCTATTAAATTGTTTTTTCATCATCATGAAGAATCAGTGGAGAACATTCTTACATGCTCTGTTGATAAGTGAAAGTTTGGGAGTTCAAATCCACCAGATAATCCAAGGGAGAAAGATGTAGCTGTCTGCTTTTGTAAATATTGAAGCCTGGTGCCAGAGTGTCTAAAAGCTACAATGAGCAATGGTTGCTAACCAAAAGTTCGGCAGTTCTTCCAACCCATAAACATGGTATACTTTTTATTTATTTAAAACCCATTGCCATCAAGTCAGTTCCAACTACAGGGAAGAGTAGAACTTTCCCATAGGGTGTCTAAGGACTGGCTAGTGGATTCAAACTAACAGCCATTTAATTAGCAGCTGAGCTCGTAACCACTGTTCCACCAAGGCTCCTCCATCTATTTAAACCTTCTTTAATTTATGTAACTCCTTAACTTTTGTGATTTCTTTAGTCAGAATTATGTAGTTTTCAGCGTAGAAGCCTTGTTAGATTTGCACTTAAGTATTTCATTTTTTGAGTAATTACAAAATTATTGTATTTTTAATTTCATTGTTCACATGTTCATTGTTGTAATTGAGTTTTGTTTGTCTTGTATCCTATGATCTTGCTGACTTTGCTTAGAAGTTCTAGCTTGTTTATTTTAGACTCCTTTTTATGTTATGTGCAAATAATTTGATCATTCCTTTTCTGAACCATATGCTTCTAATTTCCTTTTCTGCCCTTAGTGTATTGCTTAGAACTTCCAGCATTGTACTGAATAGAAATGGGGAGAGTGGGGATCCTTGTCTTATATCTAATCTTAGAGAAAGCATTCTGTCTTTCATGATTAAGTACAATGATAGTCATAGGTGTATAATAGGTGTTCTTTATCAAGTTGAGTATATTGCTGTCTATTTTTATATTTCTAAGAGTTTCATCATAGGTAGTGTTTGAGTTTTGTCAAATATTTCTTGCTAGGGAAGCTTACATTCAAGTCTCTTAATTTCTGTCCTGAGAATGCCTTCATTTTCTTTTTATTTCTGAAGGATATTTTTGCTGGATAGAGAAGTGTGAATTAATAGATCTTTTAGCACTTGAAAAATGCAGTGCCATTTGCTTTGGGCCTCCCTTGTTTTCCTGTTGGCCTCCACAGTTTCTAATCATTTGTCTTCTGTAGGTAAGCTGACATTTCTCTCACTGCTTCTAATTTTTTACTTTATCTGTAGTTTTGACAATTTTAATGATAATTAGAGTTATATTTTTTAAATAATAATAAGACTTCTGGATGGTATGTTGAGAACACAGTATAGATGGACAAGGATGGAAATAGAGGAAAACAATGCAGGATAGAGATGATGATGACTTGCACTAGGGAAGCAGCAGTGCAGACGAGTGCTTCTCGCTGTAATATGAATGTAGAACAGGATTTCCAGACAAAGTGAGCATGGTGAGTTAGAGAAAGGAGTCTTGAAACTGGTAGATTTTCTTCATACTTTATTCTCCTTTTCCAAAGTTGTTTCAGCTATTTTAGTTCCTTTGAATTTTCAAATAAATTTTAGAATAATCTTCAGAATAGCTGAGGACAGTGCCAGTTTTTTGAGCAACTGGAAGAATAATGACTGGGAATACAGCAGGTGGAGTATACCAAAGTGTGTGCGTGTGTGTGTGTGTGTGTGTGTGTGTGCACTCACATGCGTGTGCATACGTTCTGGTAAATAAAGTAGGGCTGGGAGACTGGATGGTACTGAAAGCCATGAGACTGAAGGAGATGATGAAGAGAAATGGACCAAGGCCTGTACTCGGACATTTTGACAGAAAGAGAGGTTGGCTGGTCTGGAGGAATTCGACAAAGGAAGCTGAGAAGAAACGGCCAGTGAAGGAGGAGGAATACATGGAGACTGGGGTCTTGAAATTTAAGAAAAGAAAATACTTCAGGAAGAGTTTAATAGTTCTATTAAATTTTGCCAAAATGTCAATAAAGACCCAGATTAAGAATTAAATATTAGATTTGGCAACTCAGAAGCATGGTATCTTTGATAAGAAGAACTTCAATGATACAGTAAAAGCATCAGCTTGACTGGAGTGGGAGACAAAGAGAATGGGAAAAGAAGAATTGTAGAATACTAGATATCTGGAACTTTTATTGTGTAATGTCTTTATCATCTGTATTATAAGGGAAAAAAAATCAAAGATAATCTAGTAAATTCTGTCCTAAATAATCATACATTTTAAAATCTTCACTGTGTCTGTATTATGTCTCTTTCCTCATGCCTGGCTCTTTATTTCATTGCTTTACTGTTTGTTCTTTCTTTTACCTTTTTCTCTAAAGTAATTCTTTATTTTTCAAAGCACTATATTTTGCATTAACTACTTCTTAGCATCACTTCTTAACTTTAAATTTAAACATTTGAGTACGGCAATTGTACACACATGCATGTGTAACACACACATTCTTTCTAGAAGTTTTTTAAAAAGGAGATTTTGAACTAAAAGTTCAGTAGATGGATGATGGAATGGGTAGTCATTAATGATACCTCTACTAATAATGTTATCTAGAAAGAAAATTTCAATATATTAAGAAACATTTTTGGTTTTTATAGTCAATAATTTCATCTTCTGGGTTTTTTTTTTATTCCTTGAAGCTTTTTCTCTAATTCCTTAAATGCATCTGCTATCTTCCATTGTGGTCTTACACCTTTAATAATGAAAGTACATATTTTGTTATCAGTATGGTTTTTGGCTTTTCCATGTTTCACAGAAATATTTTCCTTATATATAGATTAATCTTATCATTGTTTCCATGATTTTAGCATATGATTTAATAGATACCTGGGTTAGACTTTTTCACATGGCTTTTTTATCTTAGTTTTACTAAATAATGACTAGAGAGTGGACTGTAAAATTTCTTTTGTTTCTTAATATATTGAAATTTTCTTTCTAGATAACATTATTAATAGAGGTATCATTAATGACTACCCATTCCATCATCCATCTACTGAACTTTTAGTTCAAAATCTCCTTTTTAAAAAACTTCTAGAAAGAATGTGTGTGTTACACATGCATGTGTGTACAATTGCCGTACTCAAATTTCCCTGATTTCTCTTCTTATATCTTTACTCTTAAAATACACCAGGTGTTCGTCTGTATACTCAAGCTGTTCTGCTCCACTGATTGCATTCTGTTTGGATTATTCTTTTACTGCTGAACTACTTTAGGAGTTGTTATTTTTCCCTGATGGCTTAATGTGGTCGGCTTGTATTTGGGGGGGGGGGTATCCTAAAGGATATGGACCTCACAGAAGGCATCTAATGTTATAAAAATGCGCTGTAGAAACTGGCAGCCTGTCATCCTCTGAGGCACCTGGAAGAACCCGATCCACTTTTCAACACTCTTGTGCTTGGTAGCCACAGGGGCCAGGGAGAATTAATACTGTCATCTATAGCCTTCTGTTGGCCTTCCCCTCAGGGGACTATTTTGGTCACCTAGACCTGCTATAACAGAAATATCACAAATGGATGGCTTTAACAAAAAAGAAGTTTATTCTTTCCCTAGCCAGTTGGCTAGAAGTCTGAATTCAGGACATGAGCTCCAGGGGAAAGCTTTCTCTCTGTGTCAGCTCTGGAGGTAGGTTCTCATGATTCATCTGTCTTCCCTTGGTCTGAGACCCTCTCAGGGCAGGAATTTTAGGTCCAAAGGATGTGCACTGCTCCTGGCACTGCTTTCTTGGTGGTATGGGGTCCCCAAGTCTCTCTGTTCACTTCTTTTAGATCTCAAAAGAGATTGGCTTAAGACAGTATCTAATCTTGTGGATCTCATCCCCAAAACCCAAGCCCACTGCTGTTGAGTCCATTCTGACTCATAGCAACCCTATAGGACAGAGCAGAACTCCTCCATAGTCTTCAAGGAGCACCTGGTTGATTTGAGCTGACAACCTTTCAGTTAGCAGCCATAGCACTTAACCACTATGCCACCAGAGTTTCCAATTAATACACATTAATTCATATACCTAACATTAATCCATTTCATGACATCATAGAGACAGGATTTACAACACACAGGGAAATCACATCAGATGACAAAACAGTAGAAAATTGTACAATACTGGGGATCATGACCTAACCAAGCTGACAGATATTTCAAAGGGGTATAATTCAAACCAGGTCAGGAATCCTGGGTGTTTCAGGGCCTTTTCACCAGACTTTGGTTCTCTTCTTCATGTACTGTTTCCAGGATACTGTGAAGTAGGGAGGGACAGTGAACGGGGCACAGGAAGGGGCACAGTAGGGAAAGGGGTGGGATCTCGTCAGCAGCCCGTCTCTTCTTTCTGCCAAGACACCCAAGGAGCCTCAACAGTCACTGTCAACTGCCCCAAGGTCCTAGCATCTCCTAGTCCAGAGAGGCAAAGAGCTGAGAGTAGGAAATAGAAGGAAGGAAATCACACTCATGTTTCCTTTTTCAACAGTCATCTGCTGACATGTTGCCATAGCTTATGGTATTCTCTAGATTTTATTTCAATAATGAAATATACAGGTAACTATCTTTATGGACCACCTAAGAAAATCCTGACAGATGAGATATAATCTAGCTATAATCATGTACTTTTTAAAAAAAATATGAAATATTTCAAAAAATAGTATTTGATGTAAGCCTATCTTTGGAAATTCAGACTTCAAGCAACTATTCCAAATGCCATTTGAGCTAACACATCTTTAAAGCTAATATTTGGAAATGTTTCAACTGTTAAAATCACTTAATGTTCAATTATTAAGTGATTTTCTAACCCCAAAGAAATAAAATCTAGATAAAATTCACAAAACTGTGCATGCTAAAAACTAAAACATAGAATTTTCAGTGGCTTTTGAAGCAATTTGTTAACATGAATGTAAAAGCTCCTGATTAGTTTGGAAGAAAA
Organism: Heterohyrax brucei; assembly: GCA_028571685.1. Lineage (NCBI taxonomy): Eukaryota > Metazoa > Chordata > Mammalia > Hyracoidea > Procaviidae > Heterohyrax > Heterohyrax brucei. The sequence continues at coordinate 111,201,151 of CM053143.1, read as the reverse complement.
ACTGGCTGACATCAAAGAAAATAGAAATATGTTGGTCAAATTTGAATAAAAATGGCTTTATTTAATTGGCAAACCCTAGTGGTATAGTGGTTAAGTGCTACAACTGCTAACCAAAAGGTCCAGCAGTTCAAAACTATTGCACTGGGGGCACTTAAAGTAACAATAAGAAGTAAATGAAACTGTCTTTAAAATTTAGTCTTTGAGTATACTTTTAAATGCATATATTAGTCCAATAGTGTATGTTTTTAATTTATAAAGCACAAGATGAACATGCATTTGATATGTGTGCTGACAATATCAACAAACACATACTGTTAGAAAAGTGTAAAGAATACTGTGATAAAGACAGCCAAAGAGAACACAATCACTTATAGCGTTGCAACGATGGGAAGCATAGTATAAAATTTCTGCCTTTCATACCTAAAACATGGTAACTTAAAATTTAGATAATGGGAGATAATGGACAAGACTCTTGGTCTTCTCAAAAGCTTATTTATTTCCTAAAACATTTTCAAAATAGATTTTCTTACTAATTCTGTTATGACTAGCAGGACACATTTCTCAGTAGGACCAAGACAGTACTGGTGGCAAAATTTAAGATTGTGTTGGCCTTTTGTGTCTCCCCTTTGGTGGGATTTGAGTATACTTCAATTTTAAACTTTCAAGACATAAGCATTCACATAAGTTATATTAGTTCCAAAATCACAAGCACATCCCAAATCTATCTGATCATTTTAATTTTCCTCCTGGTCACACGCCAACATGGGAGAGAGGAACTCTGCTTTAACATCTTAAACAGGCCATAAGTGAATGCTGAGGCATTTCACGTCCACATAATTGCAAACCTAAAAATATAGTCTTTGTCATTTGCAAATCTTCCTTTGTTTCTGGGGGAAATACATTTGAGACTCACAAAATTTTGTTTAGCGGAGATATTCTATGGCAGTTAGCTAACAATGGAAGGAACAAAAGGAAATCAGTTATAGCTATCTGGTCACTTGGAACCACCCAGCACTAACTGTCAGCTAATAGAAGAAGTTAGACACTTTTCTCACATCTTATATTAATATGGTTGCTAATGTTATACCTCATGGACAGGAATCAATATGTCACTGATGAGACATTGCTTAAGCCTCTCTAAAACTCAGAAACATCCAAACTGTCAAACTCAAGGGGTACACTTGTTCTAGTCTTTGGTGTACCTGCAGAAAGAACCAGTGTAATGTGTTCATGGTTCTGGAGTCAAGAAACACAACGATTTGAACCAGCAGAATCAGTCTTTTTAAACAACGTCCGCAGCCTGAGTGGAAGATAATGTAGCGTATGTAAGGAGGTGCTGGCATTTACAGAGCCACATGTCCCCTGATGCACCATCTCCTTTTAGCCACTTGCCTGTGTGTGTAACATCTGTGTTTATTTTGCATGACGAAATTGTTCTTCGTCTTTGCCAAAACAAGCTTTGATTTGGGACTCTGGGTTTGTGGATTTTCCGTAGGGTAGTGATAAAGCTCAAGTGGCAGACATTGTTTTTGTATATAATGCATATTACATGAAGTCATCCATATTTAATGACAAGTGTGCTATATTTTTAATCTTTATAGCTTTAATGTGTGTGAGAGGTTTTAATAATTGGTGCTGGGATGATGGTAACTTCCCAGAAATGCTCAGCACAACTGCTGTGCTTCTCAGCCCACAGTTTGTACAGGTTGTAAATTATAAAACTTGATTAGTGATAGACTTGGCAAAACTCTTGTCCCTTGAAGACACCAATCTGTATCACCATAAGTATGAAGTCGTTTTTTTTCCACACTTAATACTTACCTAATAGTCTTCATGAAAAACTTCAGAAGAAAAAGAATGAGCTATTCAGGGAAATGAAATTGTTCGAAAGAATTTCTTAAGTTTCTAATATTATTGGCAGAGATATTTAGAATTCTCACGTAAAACCTCAGCAAGTTTATTTCTGAAACTAGCCATTTGGAATTCTAATATTTCTGCTATGACAGCAACATTTTGAACACCATAGATATAAATTTTGTAATACTTTAAAAAAAATACAAAGGAGTTTGCATGGAAATCATATAGCCACAGTCACCAATGGGCAGAAGCTAGACATTTCAGGAACTTAACTACTATAATAACTTGCACTTTTACCAAATTGGTTTGTTTTTGCTTGAATATTTCCCGCACCCCTTCTGTCTAAATCACCTGGTCCACAGCCCAACAATTAGTCTACTAATCCTGTAAGATAAAAATTGATCAATTAACAAACACAATATCTCTGTCAAAGGCAATAAAGAATGTCACTAGAGGCCACAGATTCTGCCCCTGAACCACACAACAAAGCAAATATGCTCCTTTCCTGTTCTTAGATTCACAACAGCAAATAAACTGAGAGTTCACCCTGCGCCGAACCAGGAGACCCTGGACATCGGCCCATCCAGCTCAGCTGAGGGTAAACACGAAAAGAGAGGACACAGTGAAAACAGAGGCTTTGAAAATCTTCTCCTGTCTGCTACATAATTATTGACAGCTTCTAGTTTACAGGAAACCCTGGAGCTGTAGTGGTTAAGTGCTACAGCTGCTATCAAAAAGGCTCACAGTTCAAATCTTCCAGGCACTCCTTGGAAACTCTATGGGGCGGTTCTTACTCCATCCCATAGAGTTGCTCTGAGTCAGAAATTATGAGACAGCGGTAGGTTTGGGTTTGATCTTTTACCACCCAAACAGCTTAAAGGTTTCCTCTTGGGCAAGTTTGTCAGGTATTCAATTGTGTGATCTCAAAAAATATAATTAGCTGCTACATTGGTGGTTATAAGGCTGTTTAGAATAAAGTTTTCTTTGTTATGTTAACTAGAGCATATGTGAATAGGAAGAGCTCTAAATCCAATCACTTGAGTTACAGAAAGCAAGTTAGATAGAGAGACACATACATACATTTACACAGGAGAAAAACAGTGAGGACAGAGGCAGATAAATCTACGATCTCAGAAATTTCAATGACTGTTGGCTACGAAAAGCCTAAGCAGATAACAAGGACTTCTCTCTGGAGCCACAACTTGAATTTGAACTTCTAATTCCCTGAACTGTGAGAAAGGAAATTTCTGTTCTTTAAAGCCACCCACTCCTGACATTTATTATAGCAACACTAGACAACCAAGACAAAGTCTAAGATAAAAATGTTTACACAGATAGTAACATTTGGGAGCTGGGAGAATGGAGAGCAAAAACCAGTTTGTTAACTACCCTAAAGTGATGCTACCACACAGCAAACTCTGTCCACATACAGAAGTTTCAAGGAGCTTTGTACCATCTACATTGTAAATATAAGATAAACGAGCATCACTAGACACCTGGAAAAAATTCTGATACTAAAGACAGAGAATTAAAAAAGGAAAAAAGGGTACATGTTAAAAGAAATTCAGTGGAATTGGACGTGATGCAGGAAGATGAAGAAAAGTTTTTTTCTTGAGATTGAAATTATCACAATGTATATGTAAAACAAAAAAAAGAATGCATACAAATGAAAATTTCAAACAAAACAGAGGTCTAACAAAAATAAAAAGAATTGAAAGATAAGATTAAGGAAACCTTCAAAAATTAAGGCAAAAGCATTAAGATATAAAATATGGAAAAATAAAAATGAGAAAATGGCTTGGCCCATCAACCTAATACCTGAATAATAAGGTTTCCAAAAGAAAGGACCAAGAGAAGAAAACCAAATAATCTAAGCATTAAAAAACATGTAAATTATCAAGAATTAAGGACAAAAACACATTGCCATTAAGTTGATTCCTATTGATAGCAATGCTATCAAACCAAAAATCCATAGCTACAGAATTGATTCCAATCCAAAACAACCCAATACTAAGAGTAAAACTGTTTAAGCTGTGAATGAATCTTTATGAAAGAAGAATGACACATCTTTCTCCCATACAGTGGTTGGTGGCTTTCGAAGTGAAATTACCTCAAAAGTGCCTAGCATAATAAACAAAATAGATTCACTTTAAGAATGTTGTTATGCATTAAACTGAGCACCCTCTCCTCCCCAACAAACTTGTCAACTTGGCTAGGCCAAAATAATGGCTCTCTTCTATTTTGTGATCATACGTAATTATCCTTCATTTTGTTGTGTGTTATAAATCCACAACCTATGTCTGTGACTGTGGTCTTATTTGTGAATGGGTTGTGTTTGTTATACTAATAAGGTAAGATTAGATTATGTCAATGAGAAACGTGTCTCATAGCAGTCAAGGAATCAAAATTAACAATTGTGCGTCAAAAGACGCACTGCACTGGGCAAATCAATTATAAAAGACTTCTTTAAAGTGTTAAAAAGTAAAGACATCACTTTTTGATCACTTCATGTGTATGAAAAAGCTGGACAATGAATAATGAAAACTGAAGAAAAATTAAAGCCTTTGAATTGTGGTGCAATGGACAGAGAGATGAATGACCTAGTCTTGGAAGACTTGTTCCCAGCTTGCAAGCAGACATTTGTACTTGAGTCAGAACACTTGCAGGAGTCTTTTGCTTTTCCTGGTCCTGCCTCCTCACATATTTCTATGTTTATAGTATAAAATATTTTGACAATTATGACAAATTAAAAAAGTGATCATCTACTTACATCATCTGTGTCAGAGACAGTGTTTATCAAATGTATCTAATAAGTAATTTTAGTTCTCTTTGGTGATATTATTAAAACTTTCAGATCACTTTCTATAAAATTTTTATCATGTTACAATTGTTACTACTAGTAAGGATTTCACTGACTAAAAATCAACACATAGTCCCCCAACACAAAGAAATTATAATAGATTTTCGAAGAACAAACAATTCAACTTTGTTTCACCTGTATTTCAGTACAAGGAGGAGATAAACTGTACCTCATAGTCCATAATCAATACCCATGGAAGCAGCAGTCAAGAAATCAAAACACACATTGCATTGGGAAAATCTGCAGCAAAGGATCTCTTTAAAGTATTCAAAAGTAAAGATTTTACCTTGAAGACTAATATGAGCCTGACCCAAACCATGGTATTTTCAGTCACATCATATGCATTCAAAAGCTGGACAATGAACAAAGATGACAGAAGAATTGATGCCTTTGAACTGTGGTGTTGGAGAACAATGTTGAATGTACCATGGGCAGCCCAAAGAACAAACAGATCTCTTCCTTTGTGAGGGGTTTATTAAGTTGTTCTGTTTCACCTTGTGATAATCTGGGAAACCCTGGTAGTGTAGTAGGTTACGTGCTACCACTGCTAACCACAAGGTCGGCAGTTCAAATCCACCAGGTGTTCCTTGAATACTCTGGGGGTCAGTTCTACCCTGGCTCCTAGGGTTGCTATGAGTCGGATCCAACTCGATGGCACTTGGCTTGGCTGATATGAATCAAAGAGTTTGTCCATTTCCTCTAGGTTTTCACATTTGTTAGAATATAGTCTTGCATAGTATTCAGCTATGATATTTTTTACTTCTGTTGGATCCGTGGTGACAACTCCCCTCTCATTTCTAATTTGGGTAATTTATTTCCTTTCCTGTTTTTCTTTAGTAAGTCTAGCAAGTGGTTTGTCAATTTTTTTTGATCTTTTCAAAAAACCAGCTTTTGTTCTTTTCAATTTTTTCAATTGTTCTTCTATTCCCTAATTTGTTTAGTTCTGTTCTAATCTTTATGATCTGTTATCTTCTGAGGCCTGAGGGGTTCCTTGGTTACTCTCTCTCTACTGGTTCAAGCTGTAGGGTCAGTTCTTTGATTTGGTTTCTTTCTTCCTTCCAGATGTGTGCATTTATGGAGATAAACTGAGCTCTGAGCACTGCTTTATATCCCATACATTCTGGAAGGAAGTGTTTTCATTCTCATTGGAATCCATGAATTTCTTTATTTCATCCTTGATTTCTTCTATAATCCATGGTTTTTTGAGCAAGATGTTGTTCAGTTTCCATGAGTTGCACTTTCTATCTATGTTTTTTCTGCTATTGATTTCAACTTTTACGGCTTTATGATCTGAGAGGATGCTTTGTACTAATTCAGTGGTATGGATTTTGCTGAGAATTGCTTTATGTCCTAACACATGGTTTATTTAGGAGAATGTTCCATGTGCACTAGAAAAGAAGGTATAGTTGTCCACTGATGGATAGAAAGCCCTGTATATGCCCATGAGGTCTAGTTGGTTAATTGTGGCAATAAGGTCTTCTGTGTCTTTATTGAGCGCTTTTTCTAGATGATCTGTCCAATACTGAGAGTGCAGAGTTGAAGTTTCCTACTATTATTGTGGAGTGATCTATCTCCTTTTTGAGTGCAGTTAGTGTTTCTTTGATGTGTTTATGTGCTCTAATATTAGGTGTATAAATATTTAATATTGTTGAGTCCTGCTTGTGTGATGAACTTTTCAGCAATAAATAGTGTCCATTCTTGTCCATGATAGTGGATTTTACATTAAAATCAATTTTATCTGAGATTAGAATTGCCGCACCTGCTCTTCTTTGTTCATTGTTAGCTTGATATATATTCTTCCATCCCATAATTTTCAGCTTGTTCCTATCTTTAAGTCTAAGGTGAGTTTCTTGTAGGCAGCATATAGATGGGTCGTGTCTTTTGATCCAAGATGTCACCTGATGTCTCTTTACTGGAGCATTCATTCCATTCACATTCAATGTAATTATTAATAGATGTGTGTTCAGTGATGCCATTGTGATAGGTTTATTTTTGTGTTCATGTTTTCTCTGTTGTTCTTATTAATCTGTTCTGTGACCTTCTTCTTTGTGAGTTGATTTTTCACTTTTTTCAGAGTTGGCTTTCTGGTTGTTGAGACTCCTGTATTGCATTTCTTGATACGATATGTTGCTTTTTTATTGTGCTTTATGGCTGCCTTCTATGATCCCGCTTAAACTATATATAAAACCAATTTTGATTGCTACCAGTCTTGTCAGCTTCCTCTCCATCTGGAAGGACTATAAAGACTGTAGTACATCCCTCTTTTTAATATGATGATATCATAGTTTACATGATATGATCACTCGATTATTTCTTTCACTGTTACAACTTTGATTGTGTTTGGAGCTTTCCCTAACTGAGCAGGATTCTGGATAATGTGTCCCTCTACAATATAAAGTTAGCAGTTTTGTTCTTCCAAGCCAAGAGATTGTTTCAGTATTTCTTGTAGCTTTGGTTTGGTTTTTACAAAGTCTCTGAGTTACTGTTTATCTGTGAAGGTCTTAATTTCATTTTCATACTTGAAAGATAGTTTTGCAGGATATATAATTTTTGGTTGGAAGTTATTCTCCTTCAAGGCTCAGAATATGCCATGCCACTGTCACCATGCCAGCATTGTCTATGCTGAGAAATCTGACAAAAGCCTACAGGGTTTCTCTCTGAATGTTAGCTTTGCTTTGAGTCTTGCTGCATTTAGGAGTTTCAGCTTATGTTTCATTTTGGTAAGCTTGACTATAGTATGTCTTGGAGACTTTCTATTGAGATCTGTATTGGGTGGTGTTCAATTCATATCTTGGATATCTATATTCTCTTCTTTTGTAATTTCTGGGAAGTTTTCTGTCAGCAGCTCAGCCACAATACTCTCTGTGTTCTCAGGTGTCTCACCCTGTTCAGGAACTCCAGTTAGTCATAGATTGTTCTTCATTTTCTTGCTTCTTTTTTCTGATTTCTCCTCATAGATGCTGGAGTCAGTAGCTGTGTGTTCCAAATCAGAAATTCTCTTTTGCATTTGTTCCATTCTGTTTTCTTGGGTTTGAATTGAAGTTTCTATGTCTTTGGTTTTTTTCTTGATCTGTTGGATTTCTGAGTACTAATGTTTCATCAGATCAAACAGCTTGCTTAATTTTTCATTTTGCTCTGCTGCATTTTGTATAAGGTCTAGAAGGGCTCTCTATATAATCATTTTGTATTCACCTTTGGATAGTTTCAGGAAAGCTTCTGCATCTGGGAAGTTCTGAGGTGGTTTCTTTTGGGGGCCTTTTGATGCCATGGGTGATTTCCTGGTTACTGTCTTCTCCAACGTTTGTTGCTTTTGGGGACTTCATGTGGGTCAATATTTGACAATTTCCAATGTCAGTCAGGTTTCAGGTGTATATATCCCTCTTCCAAGCTGGTGAAGTAAGCATCTCTATATTGAACCACAGATGTTATAAACTAGCTCAAAATACAGAAAAGCTACTGGCCTGCTGGCCTCTGCTGTCGGTCCCCAGCTGTAGGCGATACTGTGTAGAATTTAGCTTTTCTACTGGAAAAGCAGTCTCTTCTGTGTAGGGACTGCCTCCCAGCCCAGGAATTCAGTCTAGCTGAGGCTTCTGTATGGATGACTCTGCCTCCCAGCAAAACAAGATGGCATCTTGCATAAGCTCACCAGCTGGCTGGGACCAGGCTCCCAGGGGAAAAGATGCAAACAGTGCCAAAATGCCCAGTGTCCACAGCCTCCAACACTGGGCCCCAGCCCCACGCAACACTGTGCAAAACACTGCCTGCCTGACGGAAAAGCACTCTCCCCCCAGCAGGTGCCACCTCCCAGCCTAGGAACCAAGTCCAGCCAGGGCCTCTGCCTGGGCTTCTTTGTTTCCCAGTGGATCAAGATGGCATCCTGCACAAGAACATCTGTATGGCTACCATGTGGTGGAGGCTGAAAGATAGGCCAGAGGAGCTGAGTTATATAGAGGCCAAAGCCAGAGTCTCAGAACCTGGCAATTACACTTCCTGGTCCCACCAGCAGTGCATCCGAGACCAGCAGCTAGCCAAGTCCCAGCTCTGCCCTCTGGCCAAGACAGAGGAAAAAAAAATTAAAATGGTGAGTTACCTTCAGTCTGTACAAGCTTCTGCTCACCGAGGGTGGGGTCAGTGAAAGATGTTTTGCATTCAGTGGTATGAAGTCCAAATTAACAGCCCTATGCTGCATCCCAGGGCTCACTGGGTGTCCAGAAGGTTCCATATAACTATCACTTCAGGTCTTGGTTTCCAGAGGGATTTAGGAAGATGTGCATTTAGTCCACCAACTTGACTCTGCCCCTAAAATAATTGTTTATACAGTTGAAGCAAAGATGGCTGCCATTCTGAAGAAGGAGTTTTGTTTCTCAACAGAGTATTAACACAGTCTTGGGAGGCTGTCTTCAAAAGAACAACACAAGATTTTGTGTGACTCATAATAAGAAATCAAGGATATTTCTCTATTTAGGCTAAAGTTGGAAACCCTGGTGGTGCAAGGCTTAAGTGCTATGTCTGCCAATCAAAAGTTTGGCAGTTCAAGTCCACTAGGTGCTCCTTGGAAATTCTACAGAGCAGTTCTACTCTGTCCAGTAGGGTTACTATGAGTCAGAATTGATTCCACATCAGTGGATTTTGGGAGGCTGAAGCTAAAATTACTTTATCATTTGTTAAAAGTATTTTCTTACCTTTCCATTTCAGTTTAAAGTTATGAATAAGAAAAAATTAAAAATGATATAACATTTACATAATTTAATGAAGAAGTCTTAAAGGTTAACTGAAGAATCTCTTTTTTAATACAAACACTAATTATAAATTATCTGTATCTAAAATTCATTTCCTCCAAGGAAAAAATAACAGAGATATTCCAAATCTACTTTGGACTTCATGATCAAATTGATTCTGAATTCTAAATAAGCTAAATTAACCTACCTGAGTGTGCTTAAAAAATAAAAATAAAAAAATTGCCATTGAGTCAATTCTGACTAATAGCAACCCTACAGGACAGAGCAGAACTGCTCCACTGGGTTTCCAAGAAGCACCCAGTAGATTCAAATGGCTGATCTTTTGCTTAGTAACCATGGCTCTTAATGACTATGCTTCCAAGTTTTCCTGAGATTGTATATTAAGACTAAATGACTATTTTTACCAAAGTCTTGGTGACATGACACATTACACTGTGCAAATTTGTTGCAAAACACTTGTTTGAATTGCTGGAAAGCAAAACTGTCATCCTGAAGGTGAAGGTGAACGTGACCCGAAATGTGGTGTTTTCAGTAGCCTTATATGCATGTGAAAGCTTGACAATGAATAAGGATGACTGAAAAAGAACTGATGCCTTTTAAATATAGTATTGGCAATGAATATTGAAAATGCTATGGTCTGCCAAAAGAATGAACAAATCTATCTTGGAACCAGCACAGCCCTAATGATTCTTGGAAGCCGGGATGGCATGACTTCCTGTCATGTATTTCGGACTTGTTAACAGGAGGGACCAGTCCCTGAAGAAGGACATTATGCTTGGTAAAATAGAAAGGTGGTGAAAAAGAGGAAGACTTAAACAAATGGATTGACACAGTGGCTACAATCATGGTCTGAATAGAAACAACGATTTTAATTATGCACATAATTGAGCAGTGTTTCCTTCTGTTGTACATAGGATCACTGTGAGTCAGTGATCTGACTTGAGGACACCTAACCATAACATATTTAAAACAATCATTGTGATATATAGAAAACAGATCTTTATTGGATTTGATAATGTCCACCTTACGTAAATTTCAGTTCCAATGTATTTCATTGAGCATTGTAACTTAAATGAAACCATGGTAGCATAGTGGTTAAGCGCTATTGATGCTAACCAAAAGGAATGCAGCTTCAATCCACCAAGCACTCCTGGGAATCTCTATGGGGCAGTTCTACTCTGTTCTATAGGGTTGCTATGATTTACAATTGACAGCAACAGGATCATAATCCAACAAATAATGTCACTGGAAGCAGTGGTCAAAGGATCAAAGGATGTATTGCATTGGACAAATCTGCAGCAAAAGACCTCTTTAAAGTGTTACAAAAAAAAAGATGTCACTTTGAGGACTGAGATGTGTCTGATTCGAGTCATGGTATTTTCAATCATCTCATTTGCATGTGAAAGTTGGATACTGAATTAGGAAAACAGAAGAACTGATGCCTTTAAATTAAGGTGTTGGCCCCTAAAATAAGGAAGAACATCGAATGTACCATGAACTGCCAGAAGAATGAAAAAATTTGTCTTCAAAGAAGTACAGCCAGAATGCCCCTTAGAAGGGACTATATTAAGGCTTAGTCCCACATATCTTGGGCATGTTATCAGGAGGAAAAGGCATGATGCTTGGTACATTAGAGGGTTAGCCAAACAAGACAGACAGGTAACGAGTAGCTGTAATAATGGACTCAAACACACCAAGAATTATGAGGACTGGACAGTATTTCTTTCGGTCTTATGTAAAGTCTCTGTGAGTCAGAATCAACTTGGTGGAAGCTCACAAAGAAACATAGATGTATTTAGCACCATCCTCACAACTGCTGCAATATTTGAGCCCATTTTTACAGTTACTCATTATGCATCTTTCTTTTTTAACTAACTCGCTACTTTACCAAGGTGGTATAGTGGTTAAGTGCTACAGCTGCTAAACAAAAGGTCAGCAGTCCAAACTTGCCAGGTCCTCCTTGGGAACTGTATGGGGCAGTTCTACTCTGTTCTGTAGTGCTGCTATGAGTTAGAATTGACTTGACACCAGTGGGTTTGGGGTTTGGGTTTAATAATTTTATATCATTTTCTTTTCTTGACATATTGTAATGACCTCCTCTCTTAAAGCATTGTTAAATAATAAAAGTGATAGCAGACATCTGTGTTTCCTTTCTGACATCAAAGAGTTTTCTTATATTTTGGATTGCATATACTCTACATTCAGTATTTCATAAGCACAACTATAGATAGAAAAGGCATTCATTCAATTTTAAAACAAGGTGGTAAATTTATGAATGATCAGGTACTGCATTTTCATTTTCATTTTTTTATACAACTTTATCATCAAGTAACACCTTATGGTTGCTGAGATACGACACCAAATTAATTAGCTTTGTTATAGTTCATCCTCACAAAAATGTTCATAAAGCAGAAAAATTGAGAAATGTTAGATAAAGGGTTAGAACTATATATTAAATCATTAGCTTCTACATAGCCAATACATGGTGCATACAAACATATAAGGAAACATATCCCACAATAATAATAGATAAACCTCATTTAAAAATAAACTATAACAAAAATTAATGAAATTTTACATATAAATAATGCAAATATAAAAATTTTAGAATACTTAATGCTAGCAAGTTTACACAAAGTTGGAAAAATTTATCAGTAGCAATCTGTCAACCTGTATACTGAGGAAATTTCCTCTTCAAAGTCCCAACAGAGTGGTTTATTTCCCTTACTGGATTCCATTCTGTTTCTTGATTTAAGGAAGACTCTATACAAACAAGAATTTAGAGTTAAACAATTTCTGAATCATTAATACTTTATAATGAATTTATTCCCATTAGTTAAAAAGAATGCTTTCATAAATCATTAAGAGAGATGACAAAGACTGAGTTTAATATTTGGTGGCCAGGTATCACATACTCATCTTCAAGAGTGAGGCCAAAGAAGAGACGCAGAACTTTTTCAATGAAACATTCTATCTGACAAATAAATCTTCTGCCACTGATTTCATGCCTTTTTAAACTATTAGTTCAAGTCTTATAACTATACAATCTTCATAGAAATAATTTCTCTAGCAAATTTTCTCAAAGTGAATTCTACAACAAAAGAGATGATACTGTGTGTGTTATGGAGAAAAAGATTATACAAGTAAGTTTGGGAAAAGGAAGTTCAATAAAGTTATCTTTACGACCCTTCTGAAGATTTAACAAAAACTTTTATATATTATTTAACAGCTGCTGGCAAAGGATGATGAATGTACCACGTGGATTGCCAAAAGGAGGAAAAAATTAGTCTTAGAAGAAATACAACCAAAATCTTTCCGGTAAAAGCGGGTGGCAAGATGTTATCTTGCTTACTTTGGACATCTTATCAGGGAAGACCAATCCTGAAAAAGGACAACACGCTAGGGAGAGGGCCAGTGAAAACCAGGGTGGCCTTCAATGAGATGGACTGACACAATGGCCACAACAATGAAGTCAAACTTACCAGTGATCCAGAAGACAGCTATAGCACAGCACAACTTGCTTAACCACACCATAACTGTAAGATAACACTGCACCCAAATCTGGGTGGTGCTGACAGGTTGCACCCGATTTCTAGATAGTCAGTAGACCCTTAAAAAAAGGGTACCAAAATTTTAATATGGATCTCTCCATAAACATCATGTCTTTCTGACCACAGCCTAAATACACTTTAGCACATGGAAAGTAGCTTTTATTATTTGCAAGAAATTAGACCAAAAAAAAATTACAGAAATAGTTTCACCAAGAACCGTGTCCCCTGGCTCAACAGCTTTTATCTCTGGGCAGAGATAAAAAAACTGTGGCAGATACATCCCACTTTGTGCCATGGGTGAGAAGCTGAAGTGGGACTATCTACTGTCAGCCTCTCCTTTGCCCTGGTAAATGGGTAGGTGGATGGTAAACTTAAACAGTGTGCTCCATCTGCACCATGGCTGAGAAGACTACAAAAACTTCCTGTCCCAGCTATTTTATGCCCTCAGCCTAAGTGACTAATTCTGTCCCTTCAACCTCACTAATAAACATCCTACTGTAACCTGCTCCCCTGATTTCCTGAGCAGATATAGTTGGGGTGGAATGGTGTCAGCCAAAATGTGCATTTTTTGAATCTTATTTACAGACATCAGGCTTCAGTGAGGGTGGTGGCTTATTCTAAGTACTAAAAATGCCAGCAGTGAGAGGAACAGAGAAAACCAGGGTCACCTGGCTTGTCTGCAGGACTTGCTCCTTACAATGGCACAGGTCAACATTTTTCTGTTATGCACAGCTGGATAAGTAGTTATCAACTCGAGGGCCACTAGCAATAGACATACCTTTTCCTTCTCTCTCCTTCTCTCTTTTCAACAAAGATTAAATTAGGTGCACCCTAAGAACTCCACCAAAAGACTATAATTGATGGTCCAAAGGTCTGGGAGTTTCCCTGGGAGCATGGCCCCTAGACCTGATCATAGATTGTTACTACGGTCAATTCTTCAGACAGGAATGGATTGGACTTGGAGACACAGAGTGACCACATCATGTGTGTAAGTTATGGTTTTATGCATCTATAGGATGTCGTCCTACTGGCCTCTTACTAGAGGGGAGGCGACTAGAGATTGTTGAGAGGTTATAACATGTATGCAACAGAAAAGAGGAATGTGCTGTCACCGGGCCGGAGAGCAGAGGGAACTGCAGGTAGGCCAGCATGAAAATTTGAACTGCATTGTAAACTTTCACTCAATCACAATTAAAAAATAAAAAAAAGATTAAATTAGTAAAATTAGTCCCCAGTGAAATCTGGCTGACTTGATCTAGAAGTGAACCATGAAATTTCTTACCAATTACAAGTTCCTGTTATGCTCACTTGACAAATTTACATGCTCATTTTTTTTTTAATATACAGGATTTTTGCACAAATAATGTACATTCTCTATATTTGTTTGCAACCCAAACCTACCCCCTCCCAGGAGTTATTTTTGTAAACGTGTGTCTTAATCATCTAGTGCTGCTATAATAAAAATGTCACAAATGAATAGCTTTAACAAAAAGAAGTATATTCTCTCACAGACCAATAGTCCAGAAGTGCAAATTCAGGGTGCTGGCTCCAGGGGAAGGTCTTCCCTCTCTGACAGCTCTGCAGCAAGTTTCTCATGATGAATCAGTATTTCCTTGGCCTGAGAGCGGGCCTCAGGGCTGGAACCCTGGGTTCAAAGATGTGCTCTGAAGATGGCAATGCTTTCCTGGCAGCGTGAGGTCCCCTGTCTCTGCTGGTTTCTTTCTTTTATATCTCAAAAGAGGTAGACTTAAGACACTATCTAATCTTGTATAGTTCATCAATAGCACTGCAGCTTACCTATCTCATTACATCACAGTGTTAGGATTTAGAACATACAGGAAAATCACATCAGATGACAAATGGTAGACAACTGTACAGTACGGGGAATCATGACCTAGCCAAGTGGCCAGATATTTGGGGGGGACACAACTCAATCCATGACAGCATGTTATGCTAATTTTTTGCAGCGGTATGGCATAGGACACAGTTGGCAAGCAAATGTAGAAAGCTTATGTTATTTGCATAAAAATACAACATATCTCAGGCATTCCCTTCTTATAATATAACTTGGAAAGGCAATAGTAATGATTTGTGAATGGAGAGAGATTAGGAAGGAAATTAGTTGAGACAATGCTTCAAGAACTCATTGAAGAGGGTTCTCCTCCCAAGATACTTTTTCCTAAACAAGAAATCCCTGATTACTGTCTGGGATTACTACTGGGCCTCTGACAACTGATAGAACATTAGAACCGTAATTAAGCTTTTAAGCCTTGAGTTGGTTGCATTGTCCAATTACTTCCCCTTGGTATTTTAAACACACACACCATTGAACAAGAACAAACCCAAACGTTCAGAACAAATCTGTGAGGGTGAAAGAGGCAGACAAGACAGGGGAAATGTTTTACTCAGAGGTAAACTGAAGAGCACTGCTTTGAAGCCATACGAATTAAACAGAATAGAATTTGAAATGTCAAATATGCATCCTGTCTCAGTTATCTAGTGCTACTATATGAGCTACATCACAAGTAGATGTCATTAACACATAGAAATTTATTTTCTTACAGAGGTTTAAGAGGTTAGAAGTCAGAATTTAGAGAGCCATCGCTTGAAAATGGCTTTCGCCCTTTGTCGGCTCTGGAGGGACGCGCTTGTCTCCTCTCCTTCGGCTTCTGTGTTCCTTGAAGATCTCCCATCTCTCCCTGCTCTCTTTGCTCTCTTTTATACCTCAGAAGAGATTGACTCAAGACCCGTTCTATGCTTACCCTGCCTCATTAACATAACAAAACAACTCATTCCTGAATGGGATCATAACCACAGGCATAGGGGTTAGGACTTACAATACATATATTTAAGGACAAAATTCAATTCATAACAAAAATATAAGCAAAGTAATAGGGCTGGAGTGTCCACAGAGATCCTTCCTATCAAGTGAGATCAATAAAAGTTAAAAGAATGAAATATATATATATTTAATGAATATTATTGAAACTACAAGAAAAGTGAAACCATTTTACTTCTCATCTGGAAGTTTTATTTACTGACATGGGAGGCTAGGGAAGGTGACCTATTCATAGTTGAACCCTTACTTCCTGGCACACTGCTCAGAAGAGACTGAATTCTCCCCTTGCAAGTATAAATTAAGCAGCTGAGAGGTATGCTATGAAGGCAGTGGCAGGATTCATTGAGCTTCTTTGAAGAGGTACCCGAGGCTACTACTGCGGCAATCATAATCGTATAACAAACTGTAATAATATGGTAGCTAAAATGGATTGACAAAAAAAAAATCAGATCATATTAACAGAATTTGGAAAGTAGAAGGAAGAGTGAGAAAGTGTCTTTAAGTGTGCTAATTTATTCATATTTCACATTGCATATTCATCAGCTATTGCCTTATTTCTAGAAGGATGAATTTAAAAATTTAAGATTTAGTGTTATTCTTTAAATTTATCTAAGTAAGTGCTACAGAATTAAAAACATATTTTCCTAACTACCTGAAATAAATAAGCATAGGTAATAAAGAATACTTACAAAAAAAAAGAAAACAGAAAGCAAAATAAAGTAAAATCATCTGTTACAATGAGCAATCTAACCATTATAAACTTATAATTAGATGGAAGAGACTGTTGGAACCAGTTAAAATAAAATAAAACCCCATAGTAACTTTATACTACAGACCTACATAAGCCAAACTGACTCAGAGTGATTCATGATGATGCAATGATTAATTAAAGGAAATTCAAGATAAGTAAAATAAAATTTGCCATATAAATGTCTGACAAAGCTTACTCCATGTACAATGTGACAGTCATTTTTTGATGGTTAGGAGTGTGATGAACAACAAAAATATTAGGGAATTGTATGTACCAAATTGCATATTTTTTAAATTACTTAAAATATAAGTGAAAATTAACAGAAATATCTACTGCAATCATCCTCTTCCCCCCAAGTAGAAGTGTTGGTCAGAAGTAATCTAAATAATTTAACTATTGTTGCAGAAGGAACAGTCTATAGCTTTCAGCATGTTATTAAAGTGGCCTAAAAGAGGGTTAAAAAGTACTATTTTCAGAAGTTATTCCATGTTAGAGTATTAGACCAAAAAACCCATTGCCATCAAGTCAATTCCATCTCATAGCAACCCTATAAGACAGAGTTTAGCAGGAGTAGTTAGTGGATTCAAACTGCAGATATATTGGTTAGCAAACAAACTCCTAACCGCTGCACCACTGGAACTTTTCTTCCCCATCATAAGCAACTAAAAAACCATTACGCCATATGACATAACTATTTACAGGTATTGAATAAGCTATACAAAAGTTTGATTCTTGAGTGAAAGAAAAGTCACGAGGTGAGCCCCATACTCACTGTGCTGTCTGCCTGGGGAAAATGTCCCCAACCTGACGCAAGGTTGTGAAGTCCAACTGAGACCTGGCAGTTGTGCTAAGCCAAAGAGGCAATATTCACATTTGGGGGCTGATCCAATCCTCAGATTTAGCAGGTCAGGTTGCCTGGAAAACAGTGGGGAGGAGGGACACAGAAGTTTATACAAAGAATCCTGGATCAACTGTTAGGTTTGACCTGTGCAGGACAAGACCACACAACGTTTAGCAGAAAACAACCACCATGAGATGAAAATTGAATGGAATTACTGAAGTCATGTGATGCTAGGAAATTTTGGATTCCCAACCCAGTGAGAAGGGAGAAAGTTTGTTAATAGTTCAAGTATTGGATCCAATTCGACGGCACTTGGCTGGCTGGGCATCCAGCTAAGCTAACAGAAGGGCTACCTAAATCTACCATAATGTAGAAGTTCATGTTGCTGTTGGATGCCCTCCAGCTGGTTCGACTCTTAAGGTCTCTATGTATAACAGAAGGAAACACTGCCCAGTGCCGTGCCACCTTCACAATTATTGTTATGCCTGAACCCGTTGCTGCAGCAACTGTGTCAAACCGTGTCATTGAGGGTCCTCCTCTTCTTCATTTACCCTCCCCTTTACCAAGCATGATATCTTTTCCAGGCATTGATCCCTTCTGATAGCATGCCCAAAATACGTGAGGTGTAGTTTCAAGATTCCTGCTTCTAAGGAGTATTCCAGCTGTATTTCTTCCAAGACAGATTGATTTGTTCTCTGGGCAGTCCATGGTAAACCCAATATTCTTTGCCAACACCAATATTCAAAGGTGTTGATTCTTCTTTGTTCATCTTTATTCATTGTTTGGCTTTCACATGCGTATCAGATGACTGGAAGCACAATAACTTTGGTCAGACACACTTTTGTCTTGAAGGTGAAATCTTTGCTTGTCAATACTTTAAAGAAGTCATTGCACTTGGGATCGTAAGAACTGGATAGTGCCCGGCCACCACCAGTGATAGCCACGATGGAGCTCACAGAGAGGAGTCTCACTGGCAACACAAGAATAAAAAGGGGTGAATCATGAGATCTCCACTAAAAGACCTCAACTGATGGTCCAGCGGTTTTGAGGTTCCTCTGAGAGCATGGACCCCGGCCCTGATGCTGCCCTTTCCCGTAAATTATAACAAAGGTCTACTCTTTGGACAGGAATGGATTGGACTTGGCAATGAAGAGTTACCATATATTGGAAGCACTTTATGGTTCTACACATCTATAGGATATCATCTTGCTGACCTCTGGCTGGAGGAAGGGGAGTGGACGGAGAGGAGGGGAAATGAGGCTGTTGGGAGGATGAGACATGTATGGAGCAGAGAGGAATAGTGTGCAGTCACCGGACAGGGAGAGCAGTGGAAGCTACATATAGGTGGGCATGTAAATTCATATGGGAATGTACATTTTCACTCAGTTATGTTAAATAAAAATTAAAAAAAGAAAAAAAAAAAGAAGTCATTGCAGCGGATTTGCCCAATGCAATAAATGCACCTTTTGATTTCTTGACTATTGCTGCCACGAGGACTGACTGTGGATCCAAGTAAAATGAAATCCTTGGCAACCTCAATCTTTTCTCCACTTACCATAATGATGTTTATTGGTCCAGTTATGAGGACTTTTATTTTCTTGATGTTGAAGTGTAATTCATACTGAAGACTGTAGTCTTTGATTTTCGTCAGGAAATGCATCAATTCCTCTGCACTTTCAGCCAGCAAGGTTGTATCATCTGCATAATCAGCTTGTTGATGAGTCTTCCTTTAATGCTAATATTCCATTCCTCTTCATAAAATCCAGCTTCTCAGACTGTTTGCTCAGCATACAGATTAAATAAGCATGGAGAAAGGATACAATCCTGAAGCACATCTTTCCTGACATTATCCCATTGTTCTATCTGAATGACTGTCTCTTGATCTAAGTACAATTTACTGTGGGGCACAGTTAAGTTTTCCAGGATTTCCATTCTTCCCAATTTATGTATAATTTGTTATGATTCAGACAGTTGAATTCCTTTGCGTAGTCAGTAAAACGTCGGTAAACATCTTTGTGGTAAACTCTGCTTTCAGCCATGATCCATCTAACATCAGCAATGATATCTCTGGTTCCATATCCTCTTCCTAATATGCCTAAGGAACAGTTTTAAAAATTACTGGAATTCATAAATTAAAGTAACAAGGTCATAGCACATAGTGAATATAAAAAATAATTGCATTTTTATATACTAGCCAAGAACAATTGGAAAATCACATTAACTATCTTTTTAGTCAGTTGCAAAAAGACAAATATTGTATGAGGCCACTATTATAAGGACTTAAGAAAAAAATTAAGCTCAGAAGAAAACAGTCTTTGTTGGTTACCAGTGTAGGGAGAGAGAAAGAGCAACATTCATTAATGAGATAGTAGATAAGAATTAAGCTAAGTGAAGAGAGGGACAACACACAGCAGAAGAGAAATCAATACAACTGGACTAAACAGTAAGCTAACAAGTTTCCTAAATATTACTCAATTCTTTGAAAGATTGCATAGCAGGAGCAGGAGTCTGGGGACCATAGTTTTAGGGGATGTCTAGGTCAACTGGCATAACACAATTTTTTAAAGACAATGTTTTGCCTCTCACTTTGGTGAGTGGTTATTTTGGGTCTTAAAAGCTAGCAAGCAGCCATCTAAGCAGCATCAATTCATTCCAACCCACCTGAAGCAGATGAGAATGAAAGCACATCAAAGATATAAGGAAAATATCAGCCCAAGAGATAGAAAGGGCCTCATAATCCAGAAACTACACCTGCATGAGACCTGAACATCTAGATGGTGGCTTGCCACAACCAAAGACTATTCCAATAGGAAACACAACAAAGACTCCTTTACGCAGTGGGAGAAAAAATAGGGTACAGAATTCTAGCTCTGTTAAATAGACCTGACTTGATGGTCCAACAGACTGGAGGATCCCTGGAAGATGTGGCTCCCAGAATCTCTGTTAGCTCAGAACTGAAACTATTCCTGAAGACAAATATTAAACTGGACTGTAAGACATAAGATGATACTGATGAAGAGTGTGCTTCTTGGCTTACATAGACACGTGAGATGAACTGGGCAGTCCCTGTCTGGAGGCAAGACGAGAAGGCAGAGGGAGACAGGAGCTGGTTGAACAAACACAGGAACAGGGTGGAAAGGAGGAGTGTGCTGTCACTGTGGGTGACAACAGTTACATAGAAATCTATGCTTTAGCTTTTGAACGACAAATTGACTTGGACTGCATACTCTTGTGATCAATGAACCTTATATTCTAGTGGGAAGATGAACAATATCTAAGGGCACAAATTAATGTTTCATTTCTGGTAACAACAAATGCTGTAAACAAAATAGGGAAAAGAAACAGAGACGGATACTAGAGGACAGCATAGATGACTATGTACACAGAGTGGCCAAGAAATGATCCTATGCTGGACATTTGAACAGAAAACTGAATGAAAGAGACCTGTGGAGGAAAAGCCTTCTGCTGAGAAGGAAAATTTAGGGCAAAAGTTCTGAGGTTGGAAACAAGCACGACGTGGTACAGAAACAGCAAACCAGAGTACAAGGGTAGGCTTTCTCTTTTGATGAGAAATTCTTAATTGCATGGCATAATACTTGTGAGATCATTCTCTAAAAGAACCATACAACATTAGTTCAAAGAAAGCACTTGTGAGTGATTTGTATGCCAGATACTTGAAATATCATATTAAAAATATCAAATACTGCCTTTGCTTTCACGAACTCTGTTATAGATTAAACTGTGCTCCCCAAAATATGTTTTGTGAGTCCTAACCCCCATACCTGCAGTTGTAATCCTGTCTGAAAATGGACTTTCTCTGTTATGTTAGACAGCCATCCAGCCAAGTGCCGTCGAGTCGGGTTAATGAGGCATTATTAGTATAGGATGTGTCTTAAATCAATCTCTTGAAATACAAATGAGCAGATTAAGAACTAAGCAAACAAGATAGGAAGAGAAAAGTGGCAACATGGTAGCAGAAGACATGAGCACGCTGCAGGAAAGTCCCCTTTATTGCCTGTATCTTGAAGGAAGATTTGGTGCTTATTATTGTGGCTTTTAAAGTTATTACTTGGAGATGCTGGTAGTGTAGTGACTAAGCAAGATTACTATTAAGCAAGAAGGTAAGGAAGGACAGACAGGGCAAGGTGGACACCATGACACACGAGAAAATCACCACGGTGCCAAGGAACAGAAGCCAAACAGAAACATAGACTTCCTCCCAGAGAACCTCTTCCTATAGAAATTTAGTCAGAACCATGAATGCAGACTTTTAGCCTCCTAATCTGTGAGAAAATAAATTTTTGTTTGTTAAAACCACACACTTGGGGTATTTCTGTTACAGCAGCACAGGAAAACTAAGACAAAGCCTGTAGTCTGCTGTTACGTGCTAATCTTTATTAATCAGTACAATTTATTTATGCTAGATCGGAAATGCAATCTAAGCAATCCGTTAGCCTGGCATAGATTAGGGCTTTATTGTAACTGGTAGTAAAGAAAGAAACCAACTGCCTGGAATGCAACACCCTTCTGGGGCATATAATTACATATATAAAAATCTGAGAAACAATCATGGGTTTCAAGTTTGAAGTTTCAAGTTTTTTTAGACAAGTTTTAGAACAACTTTGAATACTTTTATGTAAGAAAAAAAGAATAGAAGATAAATACAATTTAGTAGGCCATATAAAACTCATGGCTGAAGGAGAATTTCACTAAATGATAGCCTTCTCTGGTTGCTATACATTTATGTTTAGTTTTATAGAGCACTTTACGTATTTTATATTCTTTTTGTATAGTTGAGCACTAAGTGAAAAAGATTCATAGAAAAAAGGAAAACAAGATTATTGAAAAAGCAGAATAAAAATGATTATTTTATTAGCATAATTGTGTAATAACTACACAGCATGCATTCGAATAATAATTTAATATAGTTACTTTTTAAGATAAAACCAATTAAGCTATAAAAGCAGGAGAATATTAAAAACATACTTATGACTAAAAATCCTCACAGCTAAAAATGTCTAAAGAAACAATTTCATAAAGACTGACCAATTTATATAGTCTGATCTGACAGGTCTTAATAGAGATAATCATTCATTCAGCCAATATTAATTGAGCATGACAGACAGTAGGGGAACACCTAATATCTGTACAGTCCTCTACAGAACACATACACATATATTATTCCATTTAACATTTGTAACAATCCTGGGAGGTCTATGTTCTTATGAAGAATATAGAGGTTCAAGGGGTTAACACAAATGGCCTTCGCACACTGCCAGTAGAAATATCTGACTTGAAATCCTCTGACACCATAATCCCTGATCTTTTCTGTATACTATGCTAATCCATGTAGTCAAGTGCACAAGGCAAGGTAAGGCATTCTCTTTCCCATGCCTTAATTTTCTCTGATTGAGTCCTTTTTATCAGAAAATGAAATGGAAAGGTTAAATAATAAATACACAAATAACTATTAGATCTAAGTAAGAGGTGGTATGCATGCAAGAAGGGAAGAGCAGGGAAGAAAAGGTTGAAAGTAAAAAGGAAAGGGAGAATTAATTTGAATAAAAATTGCATTATAAGATGATAAAACAAGGGAGTAAAAGATAGTACAGGAAAAGTGGCAGCATGCTAGCAAAAGATGTAAGCACCCTGCAGGAAAATTTCCTTTATTGCTTGTATCTAGAAGGTGGATTTGGTGCTTACTATTATGGCCGCTAAAGTTATTACACAGAGACCCTGGTAGTATAGCGGTTAAAAGCTCAGCAGCTAACCAAAAAGTCAACAGTTCAAATCCACCAGCAGTCCTTTGGAAGCCCTATAGGGCCGTTCTACTCTGCCCTAAAGATCTTTATGAGTGGGAACCAACTGTTGGCAATGGGTTTGGTTTTTGTTTGTTTTAAAGTTAGCACTTAATCACAGATACTTCTTATGGTATGCCACTGCTGCTTCCGTTGCGTAGTATTAATCATCTTCAGGCCACTCCTATGGCTTCAGTTGATACACAGTGATGGTTCAGATCGTGTATTAACTTGGCTGGGCCATGATTGTCAGTGTTTTCTACTTGTACAATGTTGTGATCACCCCTTGATGAAATCTGCTGGGTGGTACCAGCAGGGGCAGAGCCTGTGGTGAGTCATGGCCCCCTCAGCCTTCACCTCTCCTCCTTCTTCTGCCTTCTTTCTTCCTTCTCTCTTTGTCAAGGTTTTCGGCTTCTTGTGGATTCAGCAGCTGTGGCTTGTCTTCTGGTTCCTGGGACTTGGGTCTGCATTCTTGGGATTCTTCAACCTTCCTCAACCTTCATAGCCTGTGAGCACCAGCTGTGCTCTCTCACCTGCCACCAGCTGCCATGCCTGCATGAATGGGGAGAGGCCTCTATCCTGACCCAAGACTTGGGACATTTCAGCCTCAGGATGCTCTCTCTCTCTCTCTATATATATATATTTATGTGCTTTACTAGTTTTGCTTCTCTAGAGAACCCAACTTAAGACACATACCTAAGATGCTACTTCCCTAATTCTTATCTCCAGACTCATCTGGAGACCTCTATGTGACTCAACTCATCATTTGTCTTCCCTCATCTTTGTTTCCTTGCTTCCTTGCTTAATCTGCTCCTTTTTGATCTCAAAAATAATTGACTCGGAGGTGGAGTCAAGATGGCAGACTAAGCACACATCTCCTTATATCCCTCTGGAAACCAAGACCTGAATTGACAATCAAACAGAGACTTCTGATAACCTAATCAGCCTCAGGACACGGCACAGAGCTGTTAATTGGGACTTCATACCACTCAGCGAAAAACCTCCTCTCTTTCACTGACTCCCGCTTCTGGCTAGCCCCGGATCTCACGGATGGAAGGTAAACACACCATTTTGACTTTTTTCCCTCTGTCTCTGCTGGCAGGCGGAGCTGGGTCTTGCCTGGCGTCCGGACTCCGACGCGTTGCTGGGGAGATAGGCCGGTGAAATTCCTGTATTCTGAGAGCCAGGCTCGGGACTCTGTTAATCTAGCCACTTCGAGCCTTTCGTTTTGTGGCTGCCTCAGCGAGGTTTGTGTGGAGCTTCACAGTCAGTGTGGGACGCCATGTTGGTACAGAGATTTTAACGGGACTTTGTTCTTAGCTTGGGAGCCAGCGCCTGCAAACGGGACAGCACTTCTCTGACAGAAAAGTAGTGATTTTGCACAGTGCTGCCTCCGTTGGGGGCCCTGCAACAGAAGCAGAGGAATCACGACCTCTCGGCACCTTTAGCCCCTCTGTCTGCTGCCTCTGTGGAGGACGTCATCTTGGATACGGTGGCCGCAGCTGGACCTAATTCTTAGCTTGGGAGCCAGAGCCTGCCCACAGGAGAGCACTTTTTTATCACAAAAGCAGTACTTGAAAAAGTGTTGGCTAAGGCTAGGCCCTGTCAGCAGAGGTCAACAGGGCAGTAGCATTGCTGTATTCTGAACTAGTTTGTTATCATCTGGGGTTGGATATAGTGGCGCTCATTTTGTCAGGTGAGAAGAGGGATCTCTACACCTGAAAACCTAACTGACTTGTGAAGTGGTCAAATATCTTTTGCTTTACATTTTAAGACAGCCTACAGAAACATCTGCAGTCCATCCTCACGGTACCTCTTCCAGCCTCTATATACTCACATGAGACCCAAAAAGTAACAGACAATTGTGGCATACAAGCAATCACTCATGGCTTCAGAAGGCTCCCAAACAAAGCAACCAAGGAGTTTTCCAGATGAAGAAACTTTTATGAAAGCAGCAGGAAGTGAATACAAATTGGTTATATACAGAGCCCTTCTAGACCTTATAAAAAATGCAGCAGAACAAAATGAAAAATTAAGCAAGTTGTTTGATCTGATGGAACACCAATACTCTGAAATGCAACAGATCAAGAAGAAAATCAAAGACATAGAAACTTCCATGCAAAGCCAAGAAAACAGAAAGGAACAAATGGAATAAAGAATTTCTCACTTGGAAGACAGAGCTACTGATGCCAGCATCTATGAGCAGAAATCAGAAAAAGAAACAAGAAAAATGAAGAAACATTAAGAAGCATGTGGGACTCTATTAAGAGGAACAACCTTCGATTAATTGGAGTCCCTGAACAGGGTGAGACATCTGAGAACACAGAGAGTATTGTTGCTGAGCTGCTGAAAGAAAACTTCCCAGAAATCATGAAGGAAGAGAATATAGACATCTCAGATGCATATCATATGTCACCCAATACAGATCTCAAAAGAAAGACTCCAAGACATATTATTATCAAGCTTAACAAAATGAAACACAAGCAGCAACTCTTAGAGGCAGCAAGACTCAAGACAAAGCTAACATTCAGAGGAAAACCCTGTAGGCTCTCGTCAGATTTCTCAGCAGAAACCATGCTGGCACGGAGACAGTGGCACGACACGTTCAAAGTCTTGAAGGAGAAGAACTTCCAACCAAGAATTATATATCCTGCAAAACTGTCTTTCAAATACGAAAATGAAATTAAGACATTCCCAGATAAACAGAAACTCAGAAACTTTGTAAAAACCAAACCCAAACTACAAGAAATACTGAAAGAAGTTCTTGGCTTTGGCTTAGAAAAACAAAACCACTAACTTTATACATTAGAACGACACACTACTGAATACTCTACTGATTTAGGGAACGCCCCAAAGTAATTCACAGCTTTGATATGGAAAGAAGCAATCCAGTGATCATCATGAAAACTATGGTGTCATCATAATGAAAAGAGGGATGTACTACAGTTGTTATAGTCCTCCCAGATGGAGAGGAAGATGACAAGACTGGTAGTAATTAAAATTGAGTTTATAAATAGTTTATTAAGGGGGTTCATAGGGGCAGCTGTAAAGCACAACAAAGATGTATCATACCATTTCAAGAAACCTAACACACGAGTCTCAACAACTATAAAACCAGCTCTGAAAAAGGTGAAAAATCAACTCAGAAAAAAGAGTGTCCCAGAACAGACTAAGAACAACAGAGAAAACATCAACATAAAAATAAACATATCACAATGGCAGCAGTGAACACATATCTATCAATAATTACATTGAATGTGAATGGACTGAATGCTCCGGTAAAGAGACACTGAGTGTCATCTTGGATCAAAAGACATGACCCATCCATATGTTGTCTACAAGAAACTCACTTGAGACCTAAAGACAGGAACAAACTGAAAATTAAAGGATGGAAGAATATATATTAAGCTAATAATGAACAAAGTAGAGCAGGGGTGGCAATTCTAATCTCAAACAAAATCAATTTTAATGTCAAATCCAACATCGTGGACAGAGATGGACACTATTTATTGCTGAAAGGTTCAGTACACAAGCAAGACTTAACTATATTAAATATTTATGAACCTAATGTCAGAGCACCTAAATAAGTCGAAGAAACACTGACTATGCTCAAAAGAGAGTTAGATGACTCCATAACAATAGTGGGAGACTTTAACACTCCACTCTCATCACTAGACAGATCATCTAGATACAGAAGACCTCACTGACACAATTAACCAACTAAACCTCATTGATATATACAGAACTTTCCACCCATCAGCAGACAACTACTCCTTCTTCTCCAGTGCACATGGAACATTCTCCAGAATTGACCATGTGATAGGCCATAATGCAATGCTCAACAAAATCCATACCGTTGAATTACTGCAAAGCATCTTCTCAGATCATAAAGCCATCCAAGTTGAAATCAATAGCAGAAAAAACATAGATAGAAAGTGGAACTCTTGGAAACTGAACAACATCTTGCTCAAAAAAACATGGGTTATAGAGGAAATCAAGGATGAATTAAAGAAATTCATGGATTCCAATGAGAACGAAAACACTTCCTACCAGAACCTATGGGATACAGCCAAAGCAATGCTCAGAGGTCTGTTTACCTCCATAAATGCACACATCTAGAAGGAAGAAAGAAACCAAATCAAGGAACTAACTCTACAGCTTGAACAAGTAGAAAGAAAACAACAGAGGAACCCCTCGGGCACCAGAAGAAAGGAGATCATAAAGATTAGAGCAGAGCTAAATGAATTAGAGAATAGAAAAACAATTGAAAAAATTGAAAAGACCAAAAGCTGGTTTTTTGAACAGATCAACAAAATTGATAAACCACTGGCTAAACTTACTAAAGAAAAGCAGGAAAGGAAACAAATAACCCAAATTAGAAATGAGAGGGGAGTTGTCACCACAGATGCAACAGAAATCAAAAATATCATAACAGAATACTATGAAAGACTGTACTCTAACAAATTGGAAAACCCAGGGGAAATGGACAAATCCCTTGACTCATATCACCTACCCAAATTATCACAACGTGAAGCAGAACAACTTAATAAACCCATCACAAAGGAAGAGATTGAAAAGGTCATCAAAACACTGCCAACCAAAAAAAGTCCAGGCCCAGATGGCTTCACGGCAGAATTCTACCAAGTATTTAGAGAAGAGTTATCCCCAATACTACTGAGATTATTTCACAGTATAGAAAGGGATGGAGTACTCCCAAACTCATTCTATGAAGCCAGCATACCCCTGATACCTAAGCCAGGGAAAGATTCAACAAAGACAGAGAACTACAGACCGATATCACTCATGAACCTAGGTGCAAAAATCTTCAACAAAATTCTTGCCAACAGAATACAACAACATATCAAGAAAATAATCCATCATGACCAAGTGGGATTCATACCAGGGATGCAAGGCTGGTTCAACATCAGGAAAACAATTAATGTGATTAACCACATAAATAACACAAAAGACAGGATCACCTGATTTTGTCCATTGATGCAGAAAAGGTATTTGATAAAGTCCAACACCCATTCGTGATAAAAACTCTTAGCAAAATGGGCATAGACGGCAAATTCCTCAACACAATAAGGGCCATTTATACAAAGCCAATTGCCCACATCATCCTGAATGGAGAGAGACTGAAAGACTTTCCCTTGAGATCAGGAACTAGACAAGGATGCCCACTGTCACCTCTCCTATTCAACATTGTGCTAGAAGTTCTAGCCAGAGCAATTAGACAAGACTAAGAAATAAAGGGCATCTGCATCAGCAAAGAGGAAGTTAAAATCTCCCTGTTCACAGATGATATGGTTGTATATGCAGAGAATCCCAAGGAATCTATAAGTAAGCTACTCAAACTGATAGAAGAGTTCAGCAAAGTCTCAGGATACAAGGTAAACATAAGTAAATCAGTAGGATTCCTTTATACCAACAACAAGACTGTTAAGGACAAAATTATCAAATCAATACCATTTATGATAGCCCCTAAGAAGATAAAGTACCTAGGAATTAATCTAAACAGAGAAACAACAGACCTTTACAAAGAGAACTACAAGCCCTTGCTACAAGAAACTAAGAGAGACTTAGTTAAATGGAAAAACCTACCCTGCTCATGGATAGGAAGACTTAACATTGTGAAAATGTCTATTTTACCCAAAGCAATTTATTTATAGAATGCAATCCCAATACAAGTTCCAGCATCATTTTTTAATGAGATGGAGAAACAAATCACCAATTTTGTTTGGAAAGGGAAGAAGCCCCGGATAAATAAGGTACTACTAAAGAAGAAGAACACACTGGGAGGCCTCTCATTACCCGACCTTAGAACATACTACACTGCCACAGTGGTCAAAACAGCCTGGTACTGGTACAAGAACAGACAGATCGATCAATGGAACAGAATTGAGACCCCAGAGATGACACCATCTGCCTATGATCAGTTGATATTCGACAAAGGCCCTAAGACATTAAACTGGGGTAAAAACAGTATCTTCAACAAATGGTGCTGGCAAAATTGGTTACCCATCTGCAACAAACTGAATCAAGATCCGTATCTCACACCTTATACAAAAACCAACTCCAACTGGATAAAAGACCTAAATATCAAACCTAAAACAATAAAGCTCATCAAGAAAAGGTAGGAACAACAATGGAAGTTTTAATACACAATGAGGACAGACTCCAAAATCTGTCAAAGAAACCTCAATCAACAGAAGAGAAAATAGATAAATGGGAACTACTGAGAATCAAACACTTTTGCTCATCCAAAGACTTTGTTAATAGAATTAAAAGAACACCCACAGAATGGGAAAAAATATTTGGCAACTCTATGTCAGACCGACGCCTGATCTCCATAATCTATAAGATACTACAAAATATCAATAAGAAGAAGATAATCCATCCAATTAAGCGATGGCCAAAGGAGTGGACAGACACTTCACTAAAGAGGAGATCCAGGCAACCAAAAAACACATGCGGACATGTTCACGATCTTTAGTTATTAAAGAAATTCAAATCAAGACAACAATGAGATACCATCTCACCCCAACAAGATTGGCCATGATCCAGAAAACACAAAACAACAAATGCTGGAGAGGCTGTGGAGAAAGTGGAACCCTCCTACACTGTTGGTGGGGTTGCAAAATGGTCCAGCCTCTTTGGAAGGCAATCTGGCACTTCCTTAAAATAATGGATATCGATATACCATTTGACCCAGTAATTCCACTACTTGGAATATATCCTATAGAATCAAGGCCTTTCACACCAAGGGACACATGCACCAGAATGTTTACCGCAGCACAGTCCACAACAGCAAAAAGATGGAATCAACTCAGATGCCCAACAATAGAAGAATGGATAGGTAAACTATGGTACATATACTCAATGGAGCAGTACACAATGATAAAGAATAGCGATGATTCCAGGAAACATCTCCTAACCTGGTTTCAACTGGAAGACATTATGTTGAGTGAAAATAGTCAGCAACAAAAGGACAAATACTGTATGAGACCTCTACGATAAGATCTCAAAAACAGACTTGTGTATAGAAGAAAAGACTCTTTGACAGCTGTAAGGGAGGGGAGGGAGGGAGGGTGAGGGAGGAGGGCTTAGTTTAGACAGTTACTAGAAATCTAGTTGGGAGAAAGCAGTGATAGCACACATTAGAAACAAGAACAACATTAAGTGGACTTCAGCATAACTTGTGTACTCCTTCCATCTTAACTCAATACTGCAAGGATAGAGTAGCTGGGGCGGGGGGCAGGGGACCATGCTCTTAGGCGAATTTCAGGCCAGTTGGCACAACTAGCATTTTGCTAAGAGAGCTCTCTGCACCCCACATTGGTGAGTGGCGTCTGGGGTCTTAAAAGCTGCCAAGCTGCCATCCGAGGACAAAGCAAATGGTCCAACTCAGCAGGAACGGATGCTCACCGAGGACCAGAATGACATGCGGTAAAGACAACCGAGAAGACAGAGAGACCCACAAGAGTGGGTGCCTACATCGACTTGGGACCAGAAGAACCGGATAGTGCCCGGCCACCACCAGTGATAGCCACGATGGAGCTCACAGAGAGTAGTCTCACTGGCAACACAAGAATAAAAAGGGGTGCATCTTGAGATCTCCATTAAAAGACCTCAATTGATGGTCCAGCGGTTTGGGGGTTCCTCTGAAAGCATGGCCCCCGGTCCTGATGCTTCCCTTTCCCATAAATTATAACACTGGTCCACTTTTTGTACAGAAATGGATTGGATTTGGCAATGCAGAGTGACCATATATTGGAAGCACTTTATGGTTCTATACATCTATAGCATATCATCTTGCTGACCTCTGGTTGGAGGAAGGGGAGTGGACGGAGAGGAGGGGAAATGAGGCTGTTGGGAGGATGAGACATGTATGGAGCAGAGAGGAATAGTGTGTAGTCACCGGACAGGGAGAGCAGTGGAAGCTGCATATAGGTGGGCATGTAAATTTATACGTGAATGTACATTTTCACTCAGTCATGTTAAATAAAAATTAAAAAAAAATAGATTGACTCAAGATACAGCAATAAGATGCATCATTAACATAATAATTACAACAGAGTTCCAAATGGGGTTATAGCCATAGGCATATCAGTTAGAATTTACAACATATATTTTTGCAGGACACAATTCAATCCATAACGTCTTCTGCCTGCCACTGGCTATACCTTTCATTTCTCTGGCTCGGACAGCTATCTTCTGACCCAAGTTGCAGAGACAGTCACAGTATAGCATACCATCTTCCTCATTCCCTACATCCTGTCATGAATACTTGTCCTTATATGTCACACGTAGTTCATGAGTTTATGACCTTCTCCATCCTCTTTGCTCTAAAAGTTCCCTTACCATTTCCTGAATTACCATAAGAAAATACTGTTCTCCTTGAGTTCTTTCCACTTCAGGGCCACCCCACATGTTTCAAAGTTGAACTGTGCTCATCTTCTGGAAGTAAATCATCAGGTCTTGCTTCTGCAGCACCCTTGGGTTGAATTAAAGCTGCCAACTTTTTGTTTAGTAGCCAAGCATTAACCATTTGCATTGCTTACTCCACACAAGGACTCTAAAATTACTACAAACTTTGTAATTTTATTTCCTACCTCTGGTATTGTCTTTCTATTACGATCTCTAGCAGAATTATCTGTATAAAACACAAATCTAATCATGTGATTTTCTTGAAAAAAAAAAAGAAATTATGGCATCCCCAGCCTCTGTGCAATGACTTTCAATAATCTGCTGTCAAACTTCCTTATAATTCTCAACGTATTCAATTATAAATCAAACAAAATTTATCTTTTCTTTTTTATTTAGAATTCATAAGGCCTTGTTTGAATCCTAGCCCTTCCACAACAGAACTGTTGATTCCTATCTCATCCTCTAATTCTCTTTATCTCTTCCCTTCTGCAGTTTCTGCCAGGCACTCCTTGGAAACTCTATGGAGAAGTTCTCCTCTGACCTCTAGGGTCGCTGTGAATCAGATTTGACTCGATGACAGTGAGTTTTTTCTACATTTTATTCATTTCTGTACATGTCTCTACTTTTCACTCATATGATTAGGACCCCAAACCTACAAGTTATCTTGATTCTTCTCTTTTTGTCACCCTCCATATGAAGACATATCACAAAATCTTGACAAGATTTTATATATATATACATAGCACAGTCTGACTGCTGCTACTCACATCTTGCCTATAATCTGCCCGGTTCATCTCTCTCAGTATGGTCATGATTACTCTTCTTGACTCTGTTCTTCCATTTCTATAGAACAAGTTGATCACTCAAAGAGAAAACTAGATTCCTGGTTTTTCTATTTCAGCCCTTCCAAATCTTTGCCACCGTAATCAAAGTAGCATCCATTCCTTGCTGTAATCCAGCTCAAAAACTCCAAATTCACTGCAGTCAAGTTGATTTTGGCTAGTAGCGCAGCCAAGCCAAGTGCCGTCGAGTCAGATCCGACTCATGGCGACCCTAGGGGCTGGGGCAGAACTGGCCCCAGAGTATTCATACCCAGAGGAAGCTAAAAGATCTGGCCCCTGACTATTCACTGAAGACCATCACTTTCTTCCACTATTCCCTCATGTACTCTCCAGCTGTATTTTTTTTTTGTCCTGTGGACCTGTCAGGAAGGTTTCTACTCCAGAAGAGACTTTGCAGCTGTTTTTCTTCTAACCAGTGATTTAATCTTAGATTTTCCTGAGCTAACCCTTCACATTCAAATCTTAACTCAAATGATACTCCTTCAATACAGACTCAACAGCAGCTAACAAAAAAGAGTCTTTCCCAGGCCATCATTTCTCAAACAGCTTCAAAGCTACTCTCCACGACATAACTTCATCTTGTTTTCTTCAAAATATTTATCAGCCTGGGATTTTTTTATGTTTTTATTGTTGGTTTCTTCCCTCTCACATGCACTGTGCATTGTTTACTAAAATAGTGCTTGACTCAAAACAATATACATTCAATAAGTTAGTTGTAGGTTTGATGACTGACTAAATAACTGGAATCATTCAGCCTTTGAAATCCATATCCATATTATGAGAGTCATATTAAAATATGACTCATAAAATATCAGTTCCTCACATTCCACCTCACCTTTTGCTGTAAGAGTAAAGGAAAAACTGTAGTAACTGGAGCGTCAAGAAGACTTGAATTTAGTTCTAGCTCTATATTGACCCAATTTCTTCTTTTAGAAAAGGAATAAAAACTTTCTTCTTTACAGTGTAATTTTGGCTCATTGTCTGACAGGTGATTGACATTGTAAATATTCCTTCTCTACTTCCCCCTATTTGTTTCTTCCTTCTTCCTCCTCTTTCTCTTGATAGTAAACATATTTTTGCAAAAGAAATATATGGCATTGAAGTAGAAGAAGAAAGTAAGACATATCCACACAGTCCCCATAACCTGCTTGCATTGTCTATTCCAACTCACAGCAATCCATAGGACAGAGCAGAGCTGCCCCATAGGGTTTCCAAAGAGCACCTAGTAGATTTCAATTGACCACTTTTGTTTGGTAGCTATAGCTCTTAACCACTACACCATCAGGGCTTCTATAGTCACCTTACAACCTAAAAAAAATCACAGTCTCTGATTTGGAAAGAGATTACAGTTTATTAGGTCCATTATCTTCCAAGAGCTTTCTATCTCCTCTACAATTTTCTAGTCAAATGATTGTCCAGCCTTGTTTTAAATAGCACTAGCAAGGAAAATTCTACTGCCTTTGACTGTCTAGCTGTTAAAATATGTTATAAATTACACAGTGGAGCCTCATAAAATGGATAGTTTGCATAGTACAATAAATTAATTAAATGATCTTTAGTGAGCCTATTTGAACAGAAAATTTGAGTTTCTTGAAATTTCTTTATCAAGACCTCTAAAGTTACATTTTTATTGATATTTTTAAAATAAATTCCTATAACATCAGACCTATAAAAGGTTCATCATAGACCAAATACCTCTCTAACCTTTTAAGCCTTCACAGTAAAACCTGTCTTTTTTATTTATATAAGTTTGGGAAAGATACAAATGTAATCACAACCCCCAAGGCAAAATTTTATAGCAGTTTTCAGAACTCCTCACTATAAAAACTACTAAAACCTGCAAACATAAAAGTTTCCAATAAAATTTGTTTTAGATACTGGCAATAAAACACTCTTTGCTTGCTTTTTAACTCCAAATTTTGGAACTTCAGCTGTCCAAATGCCAAAGATACATTCCACAGCCCCTGACACACGTTTGCCAAGCGTTTTTTTATCTGTCTCAATTGAAAAATGCCAATATCTATTTATTATCATTAATATATTCATATTTAATGACTATGTTAATGAGAATAAAAGGAAAAATAGATCATCACAAAAAGCATTATATAAACTGCTAAAACATTTTTAAGCAGATTTGTTTTACATTTAAAATAAAGATCTCAGATTTTCATCTAAAAGCATTTGTGTATTCTTAACTTCCAATTTATTTCATAATAAAAATGTAAATAAAGGAGAAAAGTATTCATGTAACCAAATAAGTCGTTCATACTGGAAAGTCTGCTGACGGCATGTGAGTGTTATACTATTGAGGACACTTGGAAAGCTAATTACCTGTCCAGTTCTGACCCTCCCAATCCACTGGAAGATGCTACCAATGGCATTAGCAACAGCATGTACCAGGAAGCCTCCTAACAGCTCTGCCATAGCTTTCCTTCCAGGCCTCAGACCTCCAAGCCCATTGATTCTGTTTTCAGGCGTCTTTTTCTCTGAGGCACCACACAAACAGAAGCCAACATACCCTCTTATGCCCACAATATTGTGATCATCATGATCATAAGATTGTGTGCCCACCCTCCTGGGCCATGATTCTCGGTGTTTTGACAGTTACGTAATGCTGCGATCACCCCCATGATGGAATCTGCTGAGGGGCTCCTGTGAGGGTGGAGGCTGGCGTGGGTCGGCACCCCGCCCCCCAAGCCTTAGTCTCACCTCCTTCCACTGTCTGCTTCCTTCTTGCTC
This sequence comes from Heterohyrax brucei, assembly GCA_028571685.1. Classification (NCBI taxonomy): domain Eukaryota; kingdom Metazoa; phylum Chordata; class Mammalia; order Hyracoidea; family Procaviidae; genus Heterohyrax; species Heterohyrax brucei. The sequence continues at coordinate 111,165,904 of CM053143.1, read as the reverse complement.
ACCTTGCCAAGGTTTTCGACTTGCTATGGATGCAATAGCTGCCTCTCTCTTGGCTTTGGACCTCAGGTTCTTGGGACTTGAGGTAGCAGTTTACCACAGGTCTTGGGATTCATTTATCTTCACAGCCTGTATTAAGAGTTTTTCCCTTGCCCGGCTGATTTTAGGTTTCCAAAGTGAGTTTTTAAAGAGTGGTCCTGGTAGCCAGATACACCAAAATACTCAAGAACTTTGGAGTAAAACAAAGGCGCCAAATATGTTTCCTGGCTGCAGTTTGCTTTGGCTGCCTGTTTACAGAAATTTTTCATTTCTTTCTTTTTTCATTACTTGGATAAGTGACTTAATCTCTTTGGCTTTTGTTTTCTTCACTTGCAAAATGCAGATAACTATGTGTTACCTGGGTGGCTGATGTAAGTACTCAGATCACAAGCGCTTTTAGTAGGTATTCAGTAAATGAGCTTACCTGCTTAATGCGTACATTTAACAAAGTCAGGAGGAGCCCTGATGGTGCAATGATTACGTGTGTGGCTGCTGATTGAAAGGTTTGTTGTTCAAACCTACCAGCTGCTCTATGGGAGAAAGATGTGGCATTCTGCTTCCCTAAAGATTACAGCCTTGAAAACTGTATGGAACTGTTCTATTCTGTCCTATAGGGTCTTGAAGGCTCGCCTGCCGTCTTGGGATTTGTTGACTTTCACAGCCTGTGAGCAGGAACCCTGCTGTCCAGCCTGCTGGCCTTGGGTTTGCCAGCTTCTGCGGCTGCATGTATTAGAAGAGGCCTCTCCGCTGATCCAGGACTCTACAACTTCATGATATAAATCCTTCTGTACATATTTGTACAGTTTACTGGTTTTACTTCTCTAGAGACCCCAGCCTAAGACAGTCATTTTGTAGATAGACCTTGTTTTAGTCACCAGGTACTGCTCTAACAGGAAATACCACAAGTGGAAGGCTTCATGAAGAGAAGCTTTATTGTCACAGTCCAGTAAGCTGCAAATCCATTTATAAATTGTAAGTCCATTCATAATGAGAAATCATCACAGTCCAGTAGGCTGAGTTCAGATCCAATGAGAGCGTCTCAGCACAGGAACCTCAGGTCCAAAGGATGTGCTCTGCTCTCAATGCTTCTCTCTCGGTGGTATGAGGTTCCCAACTTCCTCTGCTCACTTCTCTCCCTTGTAAGTTCCACAAGCTTGTAGCTTGGGTCCTGCCTCACTAACACAACTGCAAACCATTCTCCATCATCAGTATCACAGAGACAGGATTCACAACACATGGGAGGAAGGGCACCATATTGGAACTCCTAACCAAGTCAAATCAACACACACAGTTTTGGGGGGACACAATTCAATCTGTGACAGACCTCAAGTATATGTTCAAAAGACGATGCACTCAATCAGTCCCTTATATGTTTGTTGATACTCTGCCTTAGAGAAGGAGTGTTATATGGGGATATATGTAAAGGCTTTGGCTCTAGACTGATTTCTATTTGAACTTTAGCACAGCTAGGGAGGGAAGAAGTCAAACAAAGATCCAATTTCAGGCATAAATCTGGCCTCACCTGCACCAAGAGAAGAACTCTGGAGTCTAACCCATTACCCCTGTGAGCTTGCCCCCTGATAGTGTTGCCAGATAAAATACAGAACATCAGCTGAATTTCAGATAAACAACTAGTTTTTTTTTTTAGTATATTTCATATATTTTCACGGGATATGCTTACATTAAAAATGTTATTTGTTGTTTATCTGAAATTCAGACATAGACGAATGCATTGTATTTTTATTTGTAAATCTGGAAACCTTACTAAGGCTGTTGCTGGGTTTTCATACTCCCACAGGTGACCAAAGTTGTCTGGAGGCATGGGAAAGGGATGTGGGCGGTTGGTGGCTCACGGAAATAGTGAGACGGATTGAATGAGATCTAAGTGAAACACAAACAGTGTCTGCTACAATCATCCATACTCTTATTTCCTTACAGAATACTCTTTTCATCTCCTTTCCACTGGGGAAATGTGGAACCAAAGTTTTTTGCAGTTCTCACAAAGGCTCAGAGCCTCCTTATTTGCTTGTTGTGACAGTACTGGCTTTCTACAGTTCTTATCTGTGGCTTCCAGCTCACAAGTCCCTTTCTCTGACTTCCTAGACCTAAAATTCCTTGTCTCAAGTTTTGGCTATTTACCTTGTACTCCATGGGTTTTTAAATGCACTCAAGGGACTGTAAACCAATTCGCTGATAACAATGGCACTTAGGTCACAGCCAAGCCAAGTGCCGTCGAGACACAGGACTCCTCAAATTCCAACCCTGCCACCACCAGCTACACTATTTTGTAGCAATATTAATTCAGCAGTCTCAAAGTTCCATGATCTTTTCTCCATTTCTGTAGCACATTCTTACAGTTTTTACCCTTACCTGATCACAGTGGGAAATGCCCCATACCTGAATACTCAACTTCATTGGTCCACTTGAAACATGATATTTTTTCGTCCAACTGTCACCACCTTACTGACCTACGCCTAATGAAGACCCTTTTCCAGTTCACTGACTCCTTAGTTTGCTTCCTTTTCTCATCAGCCATGTTTTATCCTTTTATAAGTATTTATATGGACCAAAATGATTCTTTCTGTTGTATTGTTGTGAATTGAATTATGTCTTTTCCCCAAAATGTGTATATCAATTTGTCTGAGCCATGATTCCTGCTACTGTGTGCTTATCCTTCACTTAGAGATTGTGATTTTATGTTAACGAGGATTGGGGTGGGACTACAATACCCTTGGTAAGGTTACACCCCTGGGATGTGACTTGTACCATCTTTTATCTCTCAAAAGACAAAAGGAAAGGGAAGTAAGCTGACAGTTGGGGATCTCATACCACCAAGAAAGCAGTGCCAGGAGCAGAGCATGTCCTTTGGACCCAGGGTCTCTGCACCTTAGAGACTCCTTGACCAGCAGAAGATGGATGACAAGGAACTTCCTCCCGAGCCGACAGAGAAAGAAAACCTCCACCTGGAGCTGATGCCCTGAATTTGGACTTCTAGCCTACTAGACTGTGGGAAAATTAGTTTCCCTTTCTTAAACTCATTCACTTGCGGTATTTCTGGTAGAATAGCACTAGATGACTAAAACATACACCTACTCTAAAAACCTTCAGCCCATCTCAATGAAAACACTTCCTTGTTCTGTCCTACCTGAATTTGATTCAAGGAGTACCATGTTATCAAGTATATCAAAATAGCAAAACTTTTACTAATTATAATGGGAATAAATTCAAATCCTACTAAAATTAATGTCTCTAGGTATTGGTATAAGTTATTCCCAATGGATAGCATTTTAAGTGCAAAATTCTATGATGCAGTACAATTTTCATTTAGAATACACTAGACTTCTAATATGAGGCAAAGAATACAAGCTGAGTTTACATGCTCAGTAATTTCTCATGTCACGGTATAAATTAGAAACATACTTTCTTAAAAATTAATACTGAATTATGTAAGAAGTTATATCAAAAGGAGTTTTGGTGGCACAGTGCTTAAGCACTTGGCTACTGACTGTAAGATCAGTGGTTCCAACCCACCAGCTACTCGAGGGGGAAAGATGTGGCAGTCTGCTTCCTTAGAGATGCCAGCCTTGGAAACTCTATCAGGCAGCTTTGCTCTGTCCTATGAGTTGGAATCAATTCATCAGCAATAGGCTTTCTAGGGTGGCTATGAGCTGGAATTGACTCGGCAGCAGTGAGCTTGGGCTTCTTTGTATTATGTAAAAAATAAAGCTATCCAGTTCAGTCTGGCTCATAGTAACCCTGTAGCACAGAGTAGGACTGCCCTATCGAGCTTCCAAGGAGCACCTAGTGGATTGGAACTGCCAACCTTTTGGTTAGCAGTGGTAGCACTGAACTACTGCCACCAGGGTTTCCATACCAAAAATAGGCATCCAGAAAAAACCATAATTATTTTCCTTAAAAAGTAGTTTTGGATTTTAGTCCTATTAACAATAATCTTGGTTACATTTACGTATTTTATAATCTAAAATAACAAAAGAGGCAGAAGATGGAACAAAATAAGAACTATTGCAACACACGTACAGTATGTACAGAGTTTATATTTTCTTTGAATTAAATAAAACATAATCGAGGAGCAATTTAAAAATCCTAAAACATTTTACCACCATTGCTACATAAAGTATAAATGCCTATTTCAAAATAAGGCTAATAGATGATGTGTAGCTGTTCCTTAATTCATTATGCTATCCTCTTTCAAAACCAAGAACAGCTAAAAGCTAGAAACTTCATGAAGAATGTCCCTCCGGACAGCAAAACTGAAATAAAGGGTAACAGTATTTTAAACCTATTTTTCCCTTGTTTTATTTTATTATCCTAAGTCATTTAGTATTTAGTACTCATAAATGTGTCTGAACATTGATTTTAGATTTTTATATACTGGTTTCAGCATAGTCAAACTGAAATAGTTTGATTCTTACACAAGGTATAAGGTAATAAATCATAATGCTTTTCCATTTGGTAGTATCGGATTACACCAATCTTTTGCCTTGAATTTTATTTACTGGACTATAATAACTCTGTCTATATAACTCTTTCTCTGTATTTATGGTACATTTTTTCAGCGGCATATCCTTTATACCCCAAGTCCTCAAGGTAAGGTTCTAGATGAGAGAAGTAGTTTAATATAATTCAGAAAATTATTACTACAAAGCTGGAATGAGGTGGCCTAAAGGATGAATTTCAGATTCTCTCGGGATCTAAAACTGAGTGTGAAATTTCAGGAGATCAAGTTTTTTGTCCTCCAGAATCAGAGTTCACAACTCATAAAATTATATACGAGAACAAGGTGAAATTTGGGATTCTCTGCGTGCTTTCTTTTTTCTATTTGAAGGGCTCATTCATATGGGTTTTACTTGGGAACAGATGGCATGCAGTAGTGACTTAATGAGATAAATGCTCCTCCCCAAGTTAGGATCTGCGGCTGGTCTTTCTCTTATTAAAGTACTACTAAACAATAAAATCAGTGGCAGAGGTATTAGTGCTTCTTAAGCTGGTAACATTTACCTACCTTTTATCTAATGTTAGAATTTATGATCTGGTGTAAGGTTATGCTATCAACCCAGTCAATACTTTTATTTTTTGTTGTTTACCATAAACAAGACTACTGCATAATTGTTTTTGTGCTTTCCCATTTGTTTTTTCTTGTAGGAGAAAAAAGACTGAGAATATTAACAAGCCAGCTGTTAGCACTTCTTTGATATTTCCCTGTGGCCTGCTCTGTTAGAGGGGGCTAAGTTCTTAATATCAATTGGATTTGTTAATTATTGGTAAACAGTGCTTTATGAGTATTGGATAATGGATGCACATTGTGCATTTATTTTTTACCATGGCAATTTGGAGATTCTCTTGTCTTTAAAAGATTTGTTAAAAAATGCTTAAAGGCATACTACAGATTTCTAAGCCTTTTACAAAATTAAAAGAAATCATAGTTCTCTGCAATTGCACGGTTAAAGCACATATAATTTCCAGTTTTTATTTCAAAATTTACCTCTGAAAATCTTCGATTACAATCGACCATTAGGTGAGAAAGGCATATAAAGACCACAACACTCAGGACATAAACTAGCACTTTATTCAATTATTCATTTACTCAGAGTCTATTTTATACCAGGTTTTGTACTGAGCTTTTGGATACGAAAGCAATGGTAACAGTGAAGAGAATTTCACCCTAGAGACTCCAAATAGCTGATCCTTTCAAATATAGTTCAAGGGCATTTGGTATGGCGTTTGCTGTTCTACAGGAGACAAAGACAAGCTCTAGTAATTTATGCCACAGACCGTCCACAAACGTCTAATTCCTGTTTCCTTGGTGGTGGTTCAACACTGGGGTAGATCAATTTATGCCTTTGCAGCCCCATCACAAGTGATATCCATGGGGAAAACAAGAGACAGAGTTCTGTATGTTTAGCCCTGGGGCAGAGAGATGATAGGAATAATTTATTTGACCAGAAATATTGAAAAAGCAACCCCGAAATGTGTTCTGCTTAGCGAGCTTATTCAGAGAATGGCTCCGGAATGCACGGTCTGGTGTTGTGTTCGGTCCTAGCTGCTGCAAAGGTCAGACAACCTGAGAAGCTCACCTTCCTCTGTGAGGCAGTCTTCGAGAAGTTCGTGACGCCTGCAAACACAGAGGAAAATATAAGAGCGGGAGGGTACCTAAGCCTAAGGTGCTCTCCGAATCCTGCAGACCAGATTCCCGTTTACCTGGGGCAAGCTTTAGTCATACTTATCCCTGAGGCTTGTAAACGGCTTCGCAATTCGCTTAGCTGCTGCTTGTTTTCCAGAACTGACTCCTGAAAGGCTCCGTGGTCAGTTCCAAGAATATCCTGAAGAAGGAGACCACCTCCCTGACTGGAAGATTTACAAGGCCCTCCACCTATGTACACATAGGTCATGCAGAACAACAAACCAAGTGATCCTCCCTCCCTGAAATCAATACGAAGACGGTACAAAGTGCAGGCACATCCCCTGAGTCCTAAATGGATTTCACCAGCCAAGTTAGAAATCAGTAATAAATTTACGAGAATGTGCTTCTTAGTGGCAATCATCCACCCATTTCCTTTTAGAGCACCTTTTAATTACTGTTACTAATGACAGAGTTCGGGGGTCACTGGTTTCAGAAATAAGAAAACTTTCTACTATCCAGGCCGAAGTGTGCCACGTCTGCGTTCTGCGTATTTGCAGCGACCAAAAACCAAACCGACTGACACTTAGTCTATTGCAATTCACAGAGTAAAACTGATTCATAGGGCATCCAAGGCTGTAACTCTCTAAGGAAGGAGACTGCCCCATCCCTCTCCCACAGAGTGGCTGGCTAGTGGCTTTGAGCCACCAATCTTTCTGTTAGCAACTGAGTGCTTTATCTGCTGTGCCACCGGGGCTCCCACATCGGCAATATCCAACAGCTATTAGTTATGATTGTTTCTTTTTAAATGCTGGGTGATAACAGTGCTTTAGTAGGCTGGCAAAACATTTTCTAAGTGCCTTCATCTTTTTCCTTCAGAAGTAGATTGTCGTTTTGCACTGCTTTTATTTCAATATTTATAGATGGTAATGACAAGAGTTACATTTCCTACACACCTTCTCCACTTTTACAGGAAACCTGTTTAGTCCCTAAGGAGTCAGAAAGCAAAGGAAAAAAATGCCTGTCTTTTCCACTGCCCATCTTTTTGTTAACTGGGCTTGTGCCCAATTTAAGCAGAGAACCATTCAGCTGCTCGCTGGTGATCTCCACAGCTGTTAGATAATGCTGTCTCTTAAACATCTCTAAAAACCTCTAAAATCTGCTTAGGAATTTGTCAGAGTGACACGAGTTGGCAGCAACTGCATTTCCCAGGGAACCATGGAGCGTACGCATTGCCCGCTTCTCCTCCCTCCTTTTCTTGTCTCCTTAAGACACTCCATTCCAAATGTGGTGACTTTCTGGGATTACTTCTGGTAGAATATCATTTACCAGTTGGGAAATTACACTTAATTCAATATGTCTCAAAGCAAATGAAGAACTAGCAACAGGATACATAATTTTTCATCTTTTGTATAAGCACCAAAGACACAATTGGGGAATAGAGGGAGAGGTCATCCCATTGGACTGAAGCAGAGCTTGGCACAGAAAGTCATTGATTCCAGAACTCTCTATTGGCCATCTATATCAAGTTCGTGCCTGCTGTTCTGTGCTCTTCCCTCAACTACCCGAGCCATCTGATCCCAAACTTGCAGATTCAGAAACGGTTGGAGAGTGAACCAAAGCAATTCAATAGAAGAGGTATTTTGGTAGTGACTTAAGAGAAACTGTGGCTGGCTCTGTGCTTCTGTTTCAAGTTCTAACCCTTTCTGTTTGACAAGAAAGTAAGAGACGCAGACAGTGCTACAGAGCTCATGCTTAGGATGATAAGGAGGATGGCAAGAGAAACAGAAACATGGGGATTTTATTGAAAATTTAAATTTTCAAAAGCTTCTCTCAAAATAGCACTTTTTGTCTTCAAGCTTGCTTACGGAGTATTACTGAGGAGAAAATAATATATGGGATTTTTAAAAAAACATTCTAGTATTCATATTTTTCTGATAAACTGTAGAGCCTTCGTGTACCATTTTGTTTAGTGAGTATTCTTGGCAAAGCAGAACATTGCCCTTGGTCCAGTGTGAAAACTTCCACGACAGAAAGAAAGTTAGAATTTAATAAAGGCAACCAGCTCTTAAGGGAGTAGGCTGTTTGTTGAGAAATGTACATAACTAAAGTGTACCAGTTGTCAGTAGATTTAGTGGGAATTTCCCAATTCTCCTCACCACAAACCAAGCAATGCTTAGCCTCATCTTCTTGCTGCCACTCTGTTTCAACTCTGAATTAAAAAATGAGCAATCCATGTGTCCCACAGATTTTTTTCAAGAAATAAATCATTACTTGAATTGACATCACTTCTACAAGATTTCTAGCAGATTAATGCAGCCCTCTTTAAGAAGAACTCCATCAAGGAACAAAATAAAATATAATGCAAATATACAGACCCAGTCTCAGATGTATTGTAGACAGTGAAGTCAGTTCAGCACAAGGTCTTTGAGCTGGGTAAACTCTGAGAGGTCATCCTCAAAGACAGCAGAGCCCAAACTCTTGTTCTGCTGTAGGAACAGAACATTCTTTTGCCCTTAGTGAAGGATGACTTCATTTCTTTGCATACTCATGTCTAAAGGGTTTTTCCCACCACTTTTTCTCTTATTTTGTGATTCCATTTTCCTCCCAGGTTCCAAAATTCTTAAAAAACAAAAACCTCACTGAGTCAATTTCTGACTCCTAGTTACCCTGTAGAGTAGAGAACTGCCTGATGGATTTGAACTGCTGACCTTTTGGTTAGCAGCTGTAGCATAACATAAACAATACTTTTCCAAATAATTGAAAAGAAAGCCACGTACTTAAGTCACTGTGATCTGGGTGTTAAACACGTAGCAACCTCTGGGAATGTTGTCTGATATAATTAAGTGGAGTTTACCTTCCCCTGCCAGTGTGAATTAGATTTTGCTGCATTCTGTCATTATTTGTATTTCTCAGAGTAACAAAGAACTCATTCATTTTTACTATGTTTCATCTGAATTGGACGTTTATCCATTGGTCAACAGGAAGAAAACAATAATTTTACTGCTGTGAGCCAGAAATAATTGCAAAATCACAAAAAGATGTTGCTCAAATATATTTTTCAAATTTCTGTGATTAAAAAATAGTTGATAACATACTTTTATACCATGCCTTGCATGATGTCTATGTCCTCAAAACCAAACCACCCACTGCCATTGAATCACTTCCGGCTCATAGCAACCCTAAGAACAGAACAGAACATTCCACAGGTTCCAAGAATACCTGGTAGATTCGAACTGTTGGCCTTCTGGTTAACAGTCATAGCACCAGGGTTTCCATTATCAAAAAGCGGCTTGAATTGTTTCCCCTAATTTAGATACCAACCATCTAAGTTGTTGCTAGTCTGCCTCTTACAACACAACTGACTTAAACTCCAAATCCCAAAGAGTAAAGATGAGAGTCATTTATCTAGTGAGCCCCAGGAGGATCTAGAGTAGCTCAGCCCATTAAGCAAGCTGAATCTCAAGCAGAGGCTGCTGAAAGTTGACCTGAAACTGCCAAAATTCCCCTTTGTGGGATTTTGTTATGAGTCATAAAACTCACTTCCTCCATGGCAAGTCCGACAGTATTTGTTAATTGGTCTCTGCTCCTTGCCATAAGCTTCACCTCACCAGAACATCTGCTTGGGCTTCATCTCGTTGCTAATGATCATTTTCTACTTTCCAGTCAGTAATTTTTAAGAAGCACCAGTGTGATATAATGAGAAAACACCCTTAACGAAGTGTCACGGGATGTCATTCTATTCCCATCTCAGCCCCAAACTACCCAGGTAATGCTGAGAGAGCCGTTTGACCTCTGAACTTCTGTTTCTTCTTCTTCAAACTGGAGGCTATGAGAAAGGGACTAGATGAGACTTAAGACTCCCCTGGCTTTAAAATTCTAGTTGTTGTCGGGTATTCAGAAAGACTTTGTGTCTAGTATTTTGCTATAATGGAACTGGACATTTTTCCGTAACTAAGAAAAATTCCTTGAGAAGCAGGTGCCAAACCCTGGGAATAATTCTTAAAAAGTGGAGAGAATAAAAAAAAAGATGCAAAAACCTTCTTGATTTTCACAGCACACCTAATGTACGCCTGATGTAATTCTCTAAGGATATAAAAAATAATTTAACATTTTAATTTTTTTCTCCATGTAAACCTCTGGGTTTACTAGTTAGTAATACTTAGTGTGGTTTCATTTTTGTCTGCTTTGTAACACCTCAGCTACCAGAAGTACTACTTTTATTTCCAAACCTTGTAAATTAAAAGACAACTTTGTAACCTGTATCCTCTTTTCATTTCTATTTTCCATTGATCTCTTTGTAGAATTTGACAACTGTCCGTACTTACAGTAACATATTTTTCTCATTTGGCTTTTGTGATGCTCTATTTCTGGTTTCTGACTCCCTCTGAGACCACCCTTCTTGACTTTTCAATAGATACTCTTTGTCTGCTCACTGCTTGAAGTGAGGATTTTTTTCCCCCAAGTTTCCACTCCAAGTCCCCCCTTTGTATCACTCTACACATGTTCCATTAGTAATCTTTTTCATTACATGCAGATAATTTTCAGTCACTTCTCCATTAAAAACAAAAATGAAAAACAAACTTATAGTGACTCCTCTTTGTAACTAGCACCAAATTTAGGCTATTTAACAAAGCAAATGTGGTCCCAGCCTACTTTTCTAGAATTATTTCTATTTTTCTCTGCGACAAACATCCTATTCTCCAGGCTTGGTTAACTAAGCATCATTCCCTGAGCCTTTTAGATCTCCAAATTTCTCTTCCTTCTCCCATATAATTTACTCCTCTTAGAGCGTCTCTCCCCCAATACATCTTTGTGTGCCTTAGAAAGTTTGACTGATTTGTCAAAAGGCACAAAAAAATGTTCCTTTTTTTTTTTTTTTAAACTTAGCGACCCAAGAGGCATAATGAGTTGCTCTCCATTCCTCCTGCTGCCCACTGTGTGGGCGTTTTTATGTCTTTCTATACAAATATTGTGGTGGTGTAGTGGGTTAACTGCTACCACTGCTAACCAAAAGGCCAGCAGTTCAAATTCACAAGGTGTTTCTTGAATATTCTAGGGGGCAGTTCTACTCTGGCCTCTACAGTCTCCGTGAGTCAGATCCGACTTGATGGCACTGAGTTAGGTATACAAATATTGCATTATTTAATTTGTGTATCTGGTTAATTGGAGCCCTGGTGGCATATTGGTTAAGAGAGCCACTGCTAACCAAAAGTTTGCCAGTTCAAATCTACCAGCCACATCATGGAAACCCAATGATGAAGTTCTACTCTGTCCTGTAGGGTCACTATGAGTTGGAACCAATTTGAGCGTACCTAACAATGGCAACATATGGTTAATTAATTAATCTGGGTAGAGAACAAACAAGAAGAAACTTTATTCTATTTTACCACTATCCATTTACACTGACTTTGTCAAATAAATTTTCCTTGACCCAGGATGAAATCTTGTTTAGATCCTGTCACTTTTGCCTATCTTTTACATGTGTGAAGTTTGTTTGTTTGTTTTCTCTATTTATTTATTATGACTGAGTAAAAATGTACATTCCCGTATAAATTTACATGCCCACCTATATGCAGCTTCCACTGCTCTCCCTGCCCGGTGACAGCACACTATTCCTCTCTGCTCCATATGTGTCTCATCCTCCCAACAGTCTCCTGTTCCCTCCTCTCACCCACTCTCCTTCCTATTGTTTTTAAAATACACTTCTAAGAAAGAAAGAAACATTTAATCTGTTATTCACACTAAAACGTCCCCTCTGAAACCTTTCAGTGTGGTAGGGAATTTTGGTGGAGTCCTTCGCTCTTCTTTACGTATCTGCTCTGCTCTCACTGTTCAGACTCAGCCAAGTCAAGGACAGAATGTTAAAGTAAACAGAAAGGGAACATTCTTAGATGCGCTTTCTGGCTTTATTCTGACATGCTCCTATTAAATACAGAAAACAATAAAGAGATTCTCTCTCTTGAAGCAATTATTTCCTACTGTGAACTGTTCCTTGAGGGTTCCCTGGTATGAGGAATGCCCTTTCCAGGTGACTACTTCCAACACCCCTTCAGACCTTGGCTTCCAGCAATCCAGTGCATGTATTCTGTGTTGAGGATTCATTGCCTCTCTGGACAGGGATCAATTTTAAGTCCTGTACTTCTCCAATAGCTCCCTTAACCCCATTAGAAGTTCATATTATTCCTCCATCAGTGGAAGCCCAGCTTCCTCTTGAAATAATCATCAGTAGTCCTCCACTATGAGGTCATTCACCTTCAGACTTCTTCAGGTACAAGTCAGACAGCAGTTCCTGTGTTCTTCAAGCCCTGTCACTACATGTTGAGTACTCTCAGTAGGTCTCAGATACTACTTGACTTGAAGGTGGAGGGAGGCAATCCTTTCCTAAGAGTTGTTAAGAAGAATACACAACACATCAATCAATGTCTCTCTTAAAAAAAGAAAAAAATTATTCTAGCCCTCAATCATTAGTAATGTATTCTTGGTGCCAAATCCCCAATGTAAAGCACGCTTGACTTGTTTAAAGGACAGGAACCAAAATCTTGTGGATGTGGTATAATTAATAGAAGGAAGAGAAACAGACTTACCCTAACTGGAAAGGTAAACAAGACTGAGATCACCTAGGGCTTTAAAGTTTGTCATGAAGAGATAAGTTTTATTCTAAATACAACAGATAGCCATACTGGGGGTCTTTTGGAGCTGTGAGCCATGTACTGAAACTTATATTTTAGAGATGTCTTTCTAGCTGGTATATTGTGAATTTATCATAAAGGAACAAGAGTGGAAGCAAGAAAACTATATATCAGGATACCAAGTAATGCAGATGAAAGATGAAATAATTTGTCTTAGAATGGTGATAATGGAGATGCAAAGAAGAACATAGAAATGAAATATGTTTTGGAAGAAGAGCTTGGAAAATCTGCTATAAGAACAAATGTGGAGTACTAGAAAACATTAAGAATGATTTCTAGTTTGGGGAGAACAGGTGAGTGAATGGAGATTTTATTTACCACTATGAAAAATACTGAGCTGGGCACAAATCTTTTGGTATGTTTTTGATGTGCTTCAGGGTAGGGAGGAATTACATGCTCTATTTACCCAGCCACTGCCCTTGAGTTGATTCTGACTCATAGCGATCCTATAGGTTAGAGTAGTGCTGCCCCATAGAGTTTCCAAGAAGCACCTGGCAGATTTCAACTGCCAATCATTTGGTAAGCAGCCTTGGCACTTAACCACTACGTCACCAGGGTTTCCATCTTCTTTTTAGGTTATGTTAAATTTGAGATATTTACTAGTAATAGAAATGGAGATATCACACAGGAAAATCATGAACTACTTAAATCTGTAACTCAATGATCGTGGCTAAAGACAGAAATTTAGACTCCACAGGAATATATATGGATTTAAAACTAAATGATGCAATACAGGTAACTAGTGAGGACGTGAATGGAGAAGAGTAACCTAGGACTTGACTCTGGGGTGAATGGACACTGGGAGGTTGATCACAGGAGATGGAGAATATAGCAACATCTTATTCAATAATTTTTCAACATTTTAAGTAAATAGTAAAACAGAAATCTAGGCTTCAATCATTTCCCAAATCAGCACCAGAGAAAATGTAAAGTAGCAAAATCTAATTTGTAGTTTAATAGGTAATTCCTTGAAATAGTTTAAAAATTTCTTCAAGTTTTCTAATAATGCTGCTATTGGAGAACTGCACTTCCATGTTTTGCTTAGGTTAACTATAATAGATGATTTATTATAAATAAAGTACACAGAGGTTAGGAGCTTAGGGTTTTTAAACATAGACCTTTACTTTCTAGTTGGGAGATGTTGAGCATGTTACTAACCTCTCTGAAAATCAATGCTTTTATCTGTGAAATGAAAATGATAATAATGGGATCCATCTCACACAGCGAAACTATCAGTTTAGTTAGTAGTGACTCATCAGTTGTGATTATTGCATGTAGTTTGTTGACTTCTAGGAGCTTGAGTCAATCTATGCTGTATCTAGATTAATGTAGAAATTACTTACAGTTTGCTTAAGCATACATTGAGAATTAAGGTCCTTAGCTACTGCAGAGAATTAGTTATAAGCTAAGAAGAATACATGTTTCTCCTACCAGAATTACGATTTTAGAAAAGTCACTTAAATCACTGGACTCCAGTTGTCCAATCTGCAGAGTGGACAAGTGAAGAAACTAAAAGAACTAAATGGTTTACTCTAAATTTTATGAATTTTAAATTTTATTTATTTCCTATTTGACATAATTTTCTTCCTTTTGGATCTCTCCTTGAATGGAATCCACTCCCAAAGGTACTGAAATTGTTCCTTGAAAACAGTCTGTGCATAATTCTTCTCACACTTACCTTCTAAGGAGCTTGAAATCACAGGTAATAATACTTCTCTTTTATTTTTTAGTTTTTTATTTTTTTAAACTACAGAGAGTCATAGCTCCAAAATAACTTACTCAAATACCATGCTAAGAAGAGATACATTGTTCAGGTGTAATTTACTTAGGAATATTCTTACTTAGCTGAGTCTGAGTTAAAAATTTATTTTGTCTATCCCTCATTTGTAAGGTGTCTTAAAAGCATACCTAGGGGTTTGCATACATTTAGTTTAAAATGAATCTACTTTCACGGCTATTAGAAATTACACATCCAAAGTGTATTTCTTAGATCTTAAGTTTGAGTATAAATTTTGGGTTTGTTGAAGACATACAAAAAGTGTAATTAAAAGTGAAATACCTTAATAAGATCAGAGCATTATATTAAAAACTATTACTGAATTTTCCCCTTCTTTTCAAATACATCCAGAAAAAAAAAATTAAGTCGACCTGGCCAAGCCAGCCAAGTAGAAATAGTTTTTAAGGATTTGACAGTGCTACTTGGTCATAGCTAGACATTTTGGAAACCTCTGGCCTCCAGCTCTCTAGAGACCTCGACTCCTACTCGCTGCAGAAGCAAAACTGTTTCCCTTGTTATTAACAATGGGATCTTTTACCTAAAGATTTCAGACTTAAAGGTAAGAAGGATCAGTTAATTATAAACAAGTTCTCACATGCAGAGTTAATGAATTTTAATACATATCAATTAATAACTAACTAAATTTTGCCAGACTGTTGGTGGAAGATGGAGCCCTGGAATGGTTAAGAGCTCTGGCTGATAACCAGCAGATTGACAGTTGAAACCCACCAGCCACTCCGTGGGAAAAAGATGTGACAGTCTTCTTCTGTAAAGATTTACAGCCTTGGGAACTGTGTGGGCAATTCTACTTCATCCTATAGGATGTTTATGAGTCAGAATCAACTCAACAACAAAGATGTTTTTCTTTTTTGGTTTTTATATAGATAGAGATATTGGGTGATGAGAAGAAAGAGGCCCTGTTTTAGTTGAAATACAAGTGATCCTGCAATGGCTTTGTCTCTCTGGTTCTCCTTGTCTGTAAGCTAAAACTAGAAATAAAAAAATCCGAAATTTCTAAAGAGGTACAAATACAAGTATTTAGGGGTATAAGAATTGACTTTTCACATAAGGTAAATTCTAAGCTATCTACATAGAGTAATGCTGTTTCAAAGCATTTTTACATGATGTTCAGGTGATTAGAATAATTACCTTTCAAACTTTTCAACTAAGTGAAGAGAAAGGAGGAAAGCAAATAAAGGAATAAGGGGAGAGAAGGTAGGATAGCTGTGGAGGTTAAAGACTTGGCCTCTTTTCTTGACTACTAAATGAAAAACAGACACAAGACTTCGAATCTTGTTGAACCTACTTCAGGCCCATGTTAGTGAAATCTAAAACACAATCTGTCATGGATTGCATTGTGTCCCCTGCAAAATGTATATATTGATTTGACTTGTCTGTGAGTCCCAGCATGGTGCAATTCCTCCCATGTGTTGTGAATCCTGCCTGAAGAGGGAAAATGGACAGCAGTTGTGTTGGTGAAGCAGGACTCAAGCTACCAGCTGTGGGACATAAGGGAGAGAAGTGAACAAAGTAAGTTTGGAACCTGGCACCACCAAGAAAGCAGCACTAAAATCTTTGGACCTGAGGTTCCTGTGCCAAGATGCTTTCACTGGATTTAGATTCAATCTACTGGACTGTGATAATTTCTCTTTTTGAATAGACCTATAACTAGTAAATGGATTTGTGGCTTACTAGACTCTGACAGTAAAGATTCATTTCATGAAACCATCCACTTGTGATAGTTTCTGTTGGAGCAGAACCAGGTAACTAAAACATCATCCAACTTCAATATTCTGAGAAAGAAGGGAAAAGACATACTATCAAGCTATGGTGTGCAGAGGTTAGGAGACATGCTATCAAGCTATAGCTATGAACAAAGAAGACAGAAGAATTGATGCCTTTGAATTGTGGTGTTGGAGAAGACTGTTGAATGTATGATGGACTCACAAAAGAACAAAACAGATCTGTTCTGGAAGAAGTATAACCTGAGTGCTCCTTGGAAACAAAGATGGCAAGACGGTGTCTTGCATACTTTGGACATGTTGTCAGGAAGGATCAGTCCCTGAAGAAAGACATCATGCTTGACAGAGTTGAGAGTCAGCAAAAAAGAGGAAGACACTAGACGGGATGGACTGACACAGTGGCTGCAACAATGCGCTTAAGCATAAAAACAACTGTGGACATGGTGCAAGACCAGGTAATGTTTCATTCTGTTGTTTATAGGGTCACTGTGAGTCAAAACTGACTCGACAGCACCTAACAACTACAACAACATCAAGCTATAGGGATCAAGTCTGTGTGATATCAGGAGTCCTGGGTGGCTCAAGTAGTTAACATGCTTGGCTCCTGACTAAAAGGTTGGAGGTTTGAGTCCACCGAGAGGCAGTTCTGAGGAAAGGCCTGGCAATCTACTTCCAAAAAACTCAGCCACTGAAAACCCTGTGAAGAAAAGTTCTACACAAGAGGTCACCATGAGCTGCAATTTGCTTGACAACTACTGTGTTTTTACCCTGTGTGGCATAGTCTGAAGAATCTATAAACGAAGAAAAAATTAAATCCACTGCTGTGGAGTCAATTTTGACTCACAGTGACCCTATAGACATCCGCTTTCCCCTCCCTTTTAAAAATTGCACTTTAGGTGAAGGTTTACAGAAAACAACTAGTTTCTCATCAAACAGTATACATATTGATTTATGACGATGGTTAAAACCCCACACAACATCTCAACACCTTCCCGTCTGAAACTTGGACCTCTAGTACCAGCTTCCTTGTTCTCTCTTTCCTTCCAGTCCTTGACCCTGGGATGATGTGCCCTTAGAGTCTCTTTTTGTTTTAGGAGTGCGTCCTGTCTTTGGCTGAAGGACGAATCTCAGAAGTGATTTCATTACTGAGCTGCAAGAGTGTCTGGCGGCCGTGCTGGCAAGGTTTCTCCAGTCGGTCAGGCCAGCAAGTGTGGTCTTGCTTTTGAGTTCGAATTTTGTTCTACCTTTCTCTCGAGCTCTGTTCTGGACACTCCGTTGTGATTCTTGTCAGAGCGGTCAGTAGTGATAGCCAGGCACCATCTAGTACTGAATTCAGTCTGATGGACACCATTTCAGATACGGTCCATTAGTCTTTTGGACCAATCTTTCTCTTATATTTTTAGTTTTCTGTGTTATTTCTTGTTCTCAGAAGGCTGAGACTAGTGGAGTATCTTAGATGGCCATTCTTAGGCTGTTAAGACCCTGGATGCTCCTGACCAAAGTAGAACAAAGTAGAACTTTTTCTTTATAAGCTATGTTATGGCTGTTGAGCTGGATGTTCCCGAGACCACAGTGCCCATAGCCCTCAGCCCAGCATTTGGTCCTGCAGGCAGCTTGGATATGTCTGCGGGGTTTCCATGAGCCCACCTTCTACAAGCTGTGCTGGCTTCCCCTGTGTTGTGTACTGTCTCACCCTTCACCAAAGTCACCACTTACTTCTGGTGCATTTAGTGTTCTCCCATCCCCACCCCTCCCTTCCCTTAGTAACCATCAAAGATTATTTCTTTCTGTTGTAACCTTTTCCATGAATTTTTACAGTAGTGGCCTCATATTTGTCTTTTTGTGACTGCCTTATTTCACTCAGCATAATATCTTCCAGTTTCCTCCGTGTTACGACATATTCACAGATTCATTGTTGCGCTTTGTTGTTGTCTAATACTCCATTGTGTGTATATACCACAATTTGTTTATCTGTTCATCTGTTGATGGACGTCTAAGTCGATCCCATCTGTTTGTTATAGAACATGGGTATGCATATTAGACATAGGTATTAATGCAAAGACTATGGAATCCCCGAACAAGCATATGCATGCTTGTTTTCTACAAAGGCATCAACATAATCTAATAGAAGAAAACATACATTTTTAGTCAGTGGTGCTAGACTAGGGGGAAGGGAATTGTACCTTAATCCCTACAGTAGCACACATACAAAGATAGTATGAGACTGACTATAGACTTAAATATAAAATCTGAAACCAGAAAACTTTACAAGAAAAAAAAAGAAGGTACCTTTTATTGTGTTATTGGAACAAGCCAAGATTTCTTAGAGAACACACAAAAAACAAAATCATAAAAATAACCGGCAAATTGGACTACATAGAAGTTGAAAACTTCTTACCAAAAAGTCCAATCTGATAAACTGGACTTCATTTAAGTTAAAAAATGTTCCACCGGAAGACAATTTAAAAATAAATAGGCAAGTCAAATCAGGAGAGATAAGATTTGCAATGTACTGAAATGATAAAGGAATTATATCCAAAGCGTATCTCAGTTTGGGTTCCCTAAAGAAGCAAAATCAGTGAGACAGAGTCTATTTATCTGCCTGTCTTTCTGTCTATCTGTCTGTCTACCAGCACAGAGAGTGGAAGACAGAGAAAGATTGACCTCAGGGGATTGGATCATGCAGTTGTTGGGCTAGCAGGTCCAAAATCCCTAGCTCAGCTGGCAGGACAAAGACTCGTGAAGGCTGCTTCTCAAGATGCACAAATCAGGTAACAAGAAGAATGCAGGATCAAAGAGAGGTAAAAAGAGAAAGAACTTTGCCAGAACACCCATTTGTATCTTGGAGGAAATCCACACTCCCAAAGAAATTCCCCTTGCAATTGATTGGTTAATTACAAAATGGAAGATGATTGTCTCACATGATATTACATTACTTTATATTACTTTACATTAGAGAATAGCAACCATTACAGTGTCTGGCCTAACAACTAAAGATCGCAGCCTAGCTGAGTTGACACAAAGGTAACTATTACAAAAAGTACATAAATAACACCTACAAATCAATAATAAATGGACAAACAACTCAATGTATTCAAAATTTTAACATACAATTCTTTCACTACACATACATATACAATATCCAAATGGCCAATATGAAGATCATCAATATCTTTAGTTATCAGAAAGATAAAACCTAAAACCACAGCAATGTACTGCTTTGTCTCTACTACAATGCACACATAGTAGTGTATAACCTCTGAGGGGACAACATCACATCCCACGTACATCTAAGGTGCACCCTCCTTGAGATGCTCGCCCATCCCTCCTGGTGCTCAGCAGCTGCAACTTCCACAGCATGTATGTGAAGTTTGTGGCCACAGTCTTACAGAACTGTTCCTCTCCACCAACATGCACAAGATAAAAGTGAATGCCATCGAGTACTCACCCCTCCTCATCCGACTTGCAGGAGCTAGATTTCTGCCGTCAAAATTGTTGCTGTGTAAACAAGTGGGCTGAAGAAACTTCTCCAGGAAACGTTCTCCAATACAGGCCAGCTGCAGGATATCAGCGAGTTGCTGGCCATGGGTGCAGGCTGTCAGGAACCTCACAGCCAGTACAACATCACAGTGCTGCCCCTGGCCATCATGGGGCAGCAACATGTCAGCCCAGCAAAGTCATGGGGTTAACTGAGTTCAGTTCATAATGACAGTATCAAGGAGGTGAACATACTGGTCCACAGCTTGGGGCACAAGGTGGAGGAGGAGCTGCAGGTCACCCTGGTGGCCAAGGAGACAGGCTGAGGCTGAAGGCCCAGAGGCAGGATCTATAGGCCCACAACATGCAGAGCAAGCAGGAGTAGTGACAGGCTGCAAGAACAACCTGGAAGGCTTGAGGAGGGCGTGGGCAGAAGCTGCTGGGGACAGTGATGTTGGGGACCCAGCTGGTGTCAGCTGACCAGAGGATGAGGATGATGAAGGTGACTCTACCAGGTGGTGGACCAAGAGCCTGACCAGGAAGTGCTTCCTGGGCTGACCAAGTGGAGACAGCCTGCTTGCCAGGCCTCCATGAAGGATGCAGCAGGTAAAGGATCTGAAGCCGGACAGATGATGACCAGAGGTATCCAAGGTTAAGGGGAGGTCCAGTTGAGCTCAGACTAAGCTGGAGCCCAGAGAGGCTTCTAGAATCAGGTGTAGTTCAAGGTGTGGTTGCCTAAGACAGTAGCCCCATCCTGACAGTCTCCAACAAAGCCAACAGAATACCCTAGTTTGGGTCTAAGAGGCACTGCCTAAGGTTCTGGATGAATTCTAGGTGCAGTCTTTGGTTTCCTTTCATAAAAGAGTTGTTTTCCTAGCTCAGTCCTCACCCCCACAATAAATAGTCAATGTCCCTAAAAAGAGAGTGGGGAAAACCCCTTTATCTCCCCTTCTTGGGGTAATGCCCACAGCCCATAGCCCAACTGGGCAGTGACACTTCTCACAGCCCTGACCCTCAGGAACAGGCACTCCTGTCTCTAGGAGGAGTAGGCACTGATCCTGCTGCTCACTGTCCAAGGTCGGCAGAAGGCTGGGCTGGGCTGGGGCTCTGGATGGCAGAGAATTCTTCTGCTTGAGCTGTGCTGCAGCCTCCACAGCCTAGCTTTCACAGGACCCTGGGAAGCATGCTGGAGGGACCCACCAGACTCACCTGAGGTATCTGCTGTGTGGGCAGCACAACACCCCAACCTGTTAGCTCCACTTTTCCCCCATCCAGTTGTTCATGCAACTTCCAAATGCATTGCGGACATTAAGCAAGTCATACTGAAAACACTGATACATTTTCTATTTCACGTCAGAGATAAGAGAGATTATAAAAAACACTGAAGACCATTGGTGGCACAGTGAGCAAGTGTCTGGCTACTAATGAGAAGCTCAGTGGTTAGAACCCACCAGCTGCTCTGTAAGAGAAAGACATGGCAGTCTGCCTCTGTAAAGACTGCAGCCTCGGAAGCCCTGTCGGGTGGTTCTACTCTATCCTATATAGTCACTATGTGTCAGAATTGACTCGATGGCAAAGACTTTTCTTCTTTTTGACTTTTTTCTTGGTTTTTAAAGTGCGTTGACCTCATTCTTACAATTAAAAGGAGAAAAAGACAAAAGACAAATTAATGACTTTCCTTGAATTCATTAGAAAACTTCAGGGCAGAAATTTTATGGATTAAAAAGAACCAATCCTTTGACTACCTGGGTCAAATGCCACCAGGTGCAACATAAGCTGGCAAGAAGATTCAGTCAAAATGTTTTCATTAACTATTAAAGGTTAACTGTAAATTGGTGGGAAAAGGTAAAACTCTTTGTGGCTGCATATACAGAGGATCTTTACCCTCTAGTATATTTTTTCTTTCATGAGCCATATCAGTTGCCTAGAAAAGATTGCTGAAGATCTTGAGGAAACTTTTTTCATGGCGCTTGCTTGTTGGAGGACAGAAAAAAAAATGCCACTGCTAAATCTTCCCTCAAATCCATCTCCCTATCTCCTTTACAAAAAGGTGAAGCAGTATTTAAGCACTCAGCTGCTAACGGAAAGGGTCAGCATTCAAATCTACCATCCACTCCTTGGAAACCTTCTGGGGCTCTTCTACTCTGTCTTACATGGTCATTATGAGTCAGAATAAACTCAGCAGCAACGGGTATAGTGCAGGTAGTATACAGGAAAAACAACCATGAAACTCTTGCCTTAGGGCTCTGTTGGATCTCATTAGATCAGGAAATAAAACAGGAAAATATAAAGCTCTATTCCTGGGGAATGGGCATGAATATGTGCTAGGCGAAATACTAAATCTGGAAAAAGGACAGGAATGTTTGTGAAATTAACACGTCTGAGAGCCAGGTTCACAGCACGCACTTTAGAAGGAACCTTGGAGCATCAGTAAACATTTCTCTCACCTGTCTCTTAACCATGACAGCTAGCATCTGTCACATATAATAATAAAATTCAACTGGAGAACTTTATTCTTCCTGGGGAGTAAACATTGAGAAATACCCTCTGGAAAACTAGGCCATACACTATCAGTAGAGACAACTGAAGCCCTTGAAACAAATTTGAATGTCAGTCCAACCCTGAGTAAATTCACACAGTCCTTCATGTTAAAAGCCTAGCATAAGGAAGCCAAAAAACCCACTACCATAGAGTTGATTCCAACTTACAGTGACCTTATAAGTCAGAGTAGAATTGTCCCATAGAGTTTTCAAGGACCACCTGGCAGATTTTAACTGCTAACCTTTTGGTTAGCAGATGTAGCACTTACCCACTGTCCCACCAGGGTTTCCAAAGACATGCACATATCCAAACATGAATACTGTCTTACTTCAGTATCTTCTTTACTGTGCAATATGTCCAGCTTTCAACAAAATTTATGAGTGTATGGAAGTGCAAAAAGCATAAAGTCTGGAGAGAAAACGATCTTCAGAACCAGACTCAGGACACAGGTGTTGTTAATAGACAAGGAATTTAAAACAGCTATAATTAGTACAACAAAGGAACCTATGGAAAAGGTAGATAACATGCAGGCTCAGATATATGTATTTGTCGTATAGAAACTCTGAGACTAAAATGGAAATGATAGAAATAAAAAGCACAGTAACGGTGAGGGATTTCAATAGACTCATAAACACACATTATAAAGCCTAGTGAAGCATCAATAAACTCACAGATAAGTCAATAAATATTACTCAGACTGAAACACAAAGAACACATGAGTGAAAAAAAAAAGAAAGAGAATCCAAGAGCTGTAGAAAAAATGTCATGCATTCTAACATGCATAAATAGGATCCCAGAAAGAAAATAAAGAGACAATGGGAGAGAAGCAACATTTGAAAAAAATAGTGTCTACGAATATTCCAAAATCAATGACAAAATACCAAACCACACATTTAAGAAGCTCAGGGAAGCACAGGATGGGGAGTTCGTGTATCTAGGCATATCACAGTCAAATTTGTATGAATGATAGATAAAGAGAAAATTGTGTAACCAGAGAAAACAAATACATTACCTGATAAAGACAAAACAAGAATTACAGCAGACTTCTCATCAAAAACCATGCAAGCAAGAATACAATGGAGTGATAGCTTTTAAGTACTGCAAAAGACTGCTCATTAAAATTCTGTAGCCAGTGAAATATTATTCAAAAATTAACAAAAATATTTTATCAAAAAAGTGTATGAATTCACTATCAGCAGACAAATCTGAAAAGAAATGTTTAAGGAGGTTCTTCAGGAAGAAGGGGTGAATTTGAATTTATGCATAAACATATGAATAATATTGGAAAGAAATAAATTAAGGTAAAATAAATCTTTTCTGTTTCTTAATTTTAATGGCTCTGAAGATACCTGACTGAAGAATAAATAGTAACAATGAATTGTGTGTTTATTGTATATGTAAAAGTAATATATATGAAAATAGTACCTCAAAGAAGGATCAGAAGAAATTAGAAATGTGTTATAAAGTGTTTACTACATGTAAATTAAGATCATAGTATTTGATAATAAACTCAAATTCTTTAAACTACACATAGTACAAATCCTAAGACAATCACTGGTTTTTAAAACATATGATTAGTCAATAGAGGAAACAAAATTAAATCATAAAAAGTTCAATTCAACAGATAAAAATTGAGAATAAAGAAATGAAAAGCAAATGGAATGAATAGAAAGCAGGTAGTTAAGATAGTAGACTTTTATCAAATAATATCAATAATTCCTTTAAATGTTAATGGTCTAAACATACCAGTTACAAGACAAGGATTGTCAAATTGAATAACACATGAATCAGGTGCTTGTTTTTATAAGACATCCACTTTAAACATAAAGACATAAGGAGGTTATCATTAAAATGATGAAAACATATACTACACAAGCACAAAGCATGAAAAAGTTGGAGTAGTTATATTAACTTCAGGTAAGAGACTTCAGAACAAAAAAGATTATGAAAGATAAAATAGAAACATTACAAAAAGGTAGAGATTACAATTGGAGGTTTTAATATTTCAGTAATTAGTAGAAAAACATAAGCAGAAAGTCAGTCAAGATACAGACTGTCTGAGTGATGCTATCAATTAATTTGACTAATATTTAGGTCCAACCAACAATAGCAGAATATACACTTTCCTCAGTCTTCACCAAAATATACCACATTCTGCATTATGGAACACACAGTACCACATAGGAAGGGACAGAAATCACACAAAGTATGTTCAAAGACCATAATGGAAATAAACTAGAAATCAGTCATAGACAGCTATTTAGAAAATCCTCAAATATTTGGAAAGCAAACAATGCCCTTCTAAAAACGCTAGTTACACAGGATGTTGACAAGTGTGTGGAGCGATTGGGTCTCTTTTACGCTGATGGTGTAAACTGACCTAAATTTGGAGAATTATTTGGCAGTGTCTTCAACATATACCTTTCCTATCATCAAGCATTTCAAATCCTACTATCTACCCAAAGGAAATGAAGACAAACATCCACACCAAAACTTGTAAAGGTATTTTTACTGCAGCTTTATTAGTAAGAGTTACAAATGAAATAATCCAAATGTATACTGGAAGAAGACTGGATAAACAAATTGCTGTTTATACAGTGTGGTGCTATTAGTATTAAAAAAGAATGACCTAGTAATGCATACAACTAGATAAAGAAATCCAAAATAGATAAAATCCTCTCCCCAAAACAGACACATGTAAATACACATCATATTATTCCCTTTATTTGAGGTTCAAGGACAGCCCAAACTATTTTATGGTGATGGGAATCAGAACAGTGTTTGTGCATCAGAGATGAGAATCAATTGGAAGAGAGGATGATGGAATTATCCGTCCATGGAAGTGTTTTTATCTTGAGTGAGATGCTAGTTGCAAAACTGTAAATTTGTCAAAACTAATCAAAGCATTCACTAAATAGCTATGCATTTAACCATATGTAGATTTCAACTCAAGTAATGAAAGTATATTAAAATTTCTGTAGAAAACAATATTACACAATTTTTTAATAAGAATACTAAAAATTAATCTACTTGTTTTACCCGTAAATAAATAAAATTTCCAAAGAAATAAAATTCACTTTATAGTTTTTTGATACACAAATTAGACAATTTGGAATTTTAATGGATACCTCATAAAGTTTTAGATTTCATTAAGTTAAAACTGTAAATGAAAACATGATTTGATACCTTACATATATTTCAATTACATTCATTTAATACCATAGCATTATCCTTTATCATAATTAATCAAAAAATTACCTAAGAATATATAAAGAAACCCAAAAGTACAGTTCACACAAGTTTACTTGTATTTTATAATTTTTATCCATTTTAAAGAATATTCCTGAGAGAAGAGCTACATATCCAAATGTCTTCAGTATATGTTAAAGAGTGAATGTGTTTTGATAACTACCAATATTTATTCTTATAGCAAATTCTGGTTCTTGTGTTGTTATGTGCTGTCAAGTTGATTTAGATCCATTGGTTCTTAGAGGAATGATTTTTAATTGGGAATTGTGGGATGGATTTTGTCACTTTAGAGCTTCTTTTTACTTTTAGTTGCTCATTTGTTCACCAGAAATCTGATGACTTTCTTTTTGTAGTATTTGATGAGGTACTGTCTCATATTAAAAATGGATGACTTCCCACAGTACAGTATGTCTTTACTTCTTGGCTCACTTCCCATGTGGAGAAATAAGTGCTCATAATTATCCAAAGAAAGTGTTTGCATATTACTCCTTAAGCATATAATTATCTCGGATATTTTGGGAAGCGTTTTAGTGTAGGCCTACAGCATACTATATGTTTTCTTTAAAAGGCAAAGTAGCTAAAAATGAATGTGTGGAAAATGTGACAGTCATATCATGCTAGCTGTATCTGTTACTATGCCACTATATGTTTTAAACGCCACTAATGCAAAAGGAAAGTACATGGTACTTGCTGTGTGTTTCTAATTGGCACAATTTGCTAATACAGTCCTTGACGCCAGAATTCTGTTGTTCACATATCTGATTTAATATAATTAAGTGGCAGGCATTTTTTTCCTTGCAAATTTAGAACATCAAAACAAACAGAAAGAAAGGCTATGGTTATGAATGCTAATTAACAGAAGTTTTTGCTAAATATAAATTGCCTTCCTGAAAGGCAACTATGATGAAGACTCTATTACATATGGATATGTGAAAAATCCATTTTATAAAATAGAGTTGTGTAAAGGTGTTCTCCTATTCTGTCCTGCAGCCCTTGAGTATGTAACTTGAGCTTCAGAAATGTAATCATGTAAAGTCTTTCTTTATCCTTCATCAGATTTCCTCACAAGCATAAACTACATTGACTTTCAAGGACTGAGAAGCTGCCTGAGGAACCAGATGAATTCTGAACTCTGTGGCTAAGTGTACACTCATCCTTCTCCATGTGAAGAACTGTCTTCCCCCTTCATTGACTTCTTCTCACTCTACAGCCTCACCCCAAGCCCACTGATGACCAGATTCTCCACTGCAACCCTAAATTCACTCACTCACTCACTCATCCATCCATCCACCCATTCACCCACCCACCCACCCATCCACCCATCCACCCACCCACCCACCCACCCACCCATCCACCCATCCACCCACCCACCCACCAAAGATTTAGTCATCTTCTGCTAGATGTCAAAGGTCATCTTAGGTACTGAGAAAAAATATCAATGAAGATATATCATGTTTTTAGAAAGTTTATAGTCCAGCAGGAAGAAGCAAATGAAGTATAATAACACAAAGTGAAAAGTCCCATGCACAGAAAGCTTAGGGATGTTTAGGGAAAATTTTCTTCAAGAGACAGAAATTGTAACAAGCATTTAAGATGAGTGGGAGTTACCTCTACAAAAGTCCCTAGGTGGTACAAATGGCTAACACATTTAACTGAAAGATTAGAAATTTAAGTCCCCACCAGAAGCACCTGAGAAGAAAGGTCTGGCAATCTACTTCTGAAAAATGAACCATTGAAACCCTTGTAGAGCACAGTTCTATTCTAATACGCAAGAGGTTGCCTTGAGTAGGAACCAACTCAACAGAAGCTGGTTTTATGGGTATGAGTCAATAAAACAAAAACCAAAACCAAAAAACCATAGTGCAGCCAGGAAAGGACAGTATTCCAGGCAAGAACTACAGGTGCAGAGAAAGGCACTGCTCACTCCCCACATACAACACTGCGACGGAACATTGGTTAAATGAGTGTGAAGAATTAATAGTCAAGGTTGGAGGGCAACATTCACTCCTTCTCCTAAAATATCTAGAGAAGTCTATCTACTTATTTTCATAAGCCCACCCACAACCCGTGTCTTGAGAACTGACTTTTTCCTAGCAGAAATATTTACAGTATTTTTATGTAAATAATGTGTGCAATTCACTTGAGATATTTTTGTAAACACACTAGCACTAGCTTTTTACAGCAACATGTAAAAAAGTTGGCACAGTGGAGATTATGAAAATACCTGGTAGAGGAGGGTGCAGTTTGCAAATATAGAAGGCACTTATTTGCATAATGCTACTCTATCTTTTGAGAAGACTCAGTATGTTCTCTTTTGTCGTATGATAAATGTACTTTTAGTTTGACTTGGCAATTAGAAATCCAAGAGCTATATTTAAATCTAAATCAAAGTGTCTTGTCAGATGTTCATGTTATAATTTCTTTCTTCAGCCATCTATACATATTTGACCTCTTCATCTGCATTTATAGCCATCCTGCTACTTTTGTGTATGACACTTCTGATGATTTTTGATTTTGTATATGTACGTGTATGTATACACGCACATACATTGTAAACATGTTGTCTATAGTAGATCTTATAAAATACTTCTACATGAGTCTAAATACAATCATAATAAAATGAAAATTACTAATCCACCACGCACTCCTTGGAAACCCTATGGGGCAGTTCTAATCTGTCGTTTAGGGCCACTACAAGTCAGAAGCGACTCGATGGCAATGGGTTTGGTTTGGCTTTGGTTTTATGAGGATTATAATTTAAAAATTAAATTAGTCCAGAGGCTGTGACCTTGTCTATGTCACTTTTCCTTTCAGAGTCTTGGTTTGGTCACCACATTGGGTGTTTACAAGGAACAAGTTACACACCCATAGAGACCTTACTGCAGTATGGGGCAACTGGTAACTGTTCAAAAATGGTTAGCTATTATTATTGCCAATGGCATTCAGCAAGTGCACATACCTAGTGTTTAATAAACGAATAGTTGAATGAATTAAAAAAAAATAGAATTAACTAAGAGTTTAAAAAAATCCAAATTCTTCTAGTCACTTGTTGACCATTTTTAAATTCATGAATGTGGGTAAGGGCAACAAAGTAACATTTATAGAACAATGCAGTCATTATCCTCACTGACGAAAAAAACATTTGAAATAGTGGTCCATATTTTTTAAAAAAATTACTGCGTTTCTGATGAAACTTTTTAAAAAGCAAACAGAAGACTTTGTAAACAATTGAATTTGTTTCCATCCACACTCCTACATTATTAATGCAAATCGTGAAGGAGTTCTCAGTAAGTCAGGTTACATTCTGTATTGCATTTGCGTTTCCAAAATGAAAGTACAACTATTCAATATGAATTTTATAAACATGCCCAAGTTCTGGGCGTTTCTGTTAATTTTTTATTACTTGAAAGATAATGTTCAGTATTTTTAAAATCTGGAGAAGTTTATGGAGAACCCTGAGAACGAAGAGTCACTCTGTGCCACATCTTTAAGAACAAAATGTTCCAGGAGACGGTCATGGAACAAAACACTCACTGGAAGACGTTAGTTCCAGGACAAACGGTATGCTCATCACCGTACTTGCTGCACAAACTAATGGAAGGCCCAACTCACATGCATAATCCAAAAATTAAAGTTTTAAAATCAAAATATAATAGAAATAGAAATGATACTTACTTTGAAAGCAGAGATGCAAACTTTTATTGGTAACAGTGAGGAAAAGATACAGCTAGAAATGCATTTAAAGCTGCACCACAGCAGTTAAAGAAATTTTAGATTTAATTCTGTTATCAGTATACTCACCAGCAATCATAGCCTTCCTCCCCTTTTTTCTTCCCTTTCTTTCTTCCTCCTTCCCTCTCTCCTTTCTTTCTTTTATTTTTGCCTTCGTTAGGTCTTCCTGCTTTTGTGCCCTTTTTCCACATGTATTGTAAACACAAACACGTAAGCACATGTGAATTCAATAGTCAATGTCATCATGACTTCGCGTTTTACACTGATTCTGAGTCGGCCTGCTTTCTAGCTTTCCCTCATTAGATAAAGGTCAGGCCCTTTCAGGTTTCATAACTCTCTCACCAATCCATACCTAAGCCATTGGAAGCAGATGCAAATCAATTCTACTAAGTTCCAGAAATCAGCACAGAGACTTAGACTTTCAAAAATGAATTTTGAACATTGTACTTTCCTCTTTTTGACTCTATTGACGTTATTCTCATTAAATTTACAAAAAAGAAAAATAGTTACACTGATTTTTTATTCCACAAAATCCCCATTAGTAATGAAGATATATTTACCTTTATTCCAAAGCATCTGCTTTATTACCATCTTTTCTTACTAACCTCAAACTTGCCGTTTGAAATAGATCTGAGCTTTTTTTCTTTACATATATATGTATTTTTTTTTTATCCTGACATCTTTTCAAAGAAAAAAAAAAAAGCCTAGAAAATATGTTTAGTTAAAATGGATGATTACAGTCTTTCTGGTGATTGAAGAGAAATTTTCTGTGCAGGCTTTCTTTCCCAGGCAATCTCTCCAGGACATTTGTCAGCAATTTTCCTGATCAACACCCAGAAGCTTACAAACCCACGTGCTATCCATTTTTAAGTCCCAGAGAATGGATAGTATGAAAAAGAAAGAACTTGTTAGTTTTTTAATAGAACATTATTGTAAGGCACAGCTTTTGACATCCAACTGTGTATCCAGGGCTTCTCACCATGCTCTTCAAAACTGCCGTACAATAAATAATAAAAGATTAAAACCTTAAACCTGGAAAACTTAGAAAAAAATATTAGAAAATTTTTATTTGAGATTATAAAACTCCTTGAATGATTTACTTTAGGAGACACCTTCATTGCTTCCATGTGCGGGGACTAATGACGATGTGGGGCTCGGGATTGGGTGAGATCGCTGCTCGGAAACACGGCCAGAGGTAGGTGATAAAGAAGGCCCTCCACACGACTCCCTTACTGTCGCTCGCCTGTCTCTCACCATTTGTTACTAGAAAATGATAGCCCGAGTTCATATTTATATAGCTGGACTGTTAGCCTTCTGATTTTCTTTTTTTCTAGGACAGGTTTTTGTTCTAAGCAACCTGGATGCCAGACAGGGTGACTGCGGTGACTTTTTATGTATTGGGCTTAGATAAAAGAAAAGACGATTCTAATTAAACGGCCAGCTTCCAGGATATTGACATCTGTGGAGACAGGGTTTCACAGTCCCTTTGGCTTCGAAGGGCACTGGCTTTGTCTATCTCCTCTCTGATATTCTGCACAAAACTCCTGCTATTAGGATGCCGTGTCTTCAGTCATTTGACATCTGCTTCTTCAGCTTCAGTCTAATGGTACTACATCGTGTGACAGTTTCTCAGATGGCTAATGAAATGAAGTTGTGTGCACCTTTACTGTTGGATAAATCCTGGAAATGTACTTGGCACTGTGTTATTCAGGAGACAAAGATGAAGACTGAGTTTCATTTTGGCTGCTTTTATCCATTAAAACAGAAAAAAGTAAATAAACTATGGTGATTATATTATGGTTTGGAAAATCTGTGAAACCAGCAGGCTACACATATTCCTTATATAGCCAAGTTGTTCACTAAATATTTAATATAGTCTCATTTGGTTTTACAAACAAGTATAAAGAAATGAGAAGAATGAGGCAGAGAGAAGGAACATCATTTCCCTCTCAGGACCCGAGGCGTCTCCTCACTTACCATGAGACAACACAGTGTGTAGTTTTTTATAAAAAGCTTTAATTTTTACTTGGAAATTATTAATGAATAGGGTATCTCACAAGAGCAAAATTATTGTTTCTAAGACACACAGAAGAGTGGTGTGGTAGGGTATAAGTCGTGTTCCGGATTCAGATGTCTCTGGCTTCACGGGTCTCATCTCTACCACTTTTCAGCGTTCTCATCTTTAGTTCTCTGTACCTCAGGTTTATCTTTGCAGAAGGAGTAGGCGATTACAGGGTTTTTCTCCCAGAATTGAGATCAAGGTCAAAAATAAAACACATGATAGCTTATATGTGATAATTTTTACAAGACGATCCCTGATTCTTGACTTTGTAAATTCATTTTGCAATCATCCAAATGTTAAGTTACTGTTGTTTCCATTACGGTGAAGATACCGTATAATTTAACATAATAAGAAAGTAAAACTAAAGTATGTTTGTAGGACCTCTTGTGGTTGGCAGATATGAGGTGGCCCCAGAGGCTAAGGGGTCAAATATAAACCAAAGAGTTGGAGGGTTCAGATCTACCCAGAGGCACCTTGGAAGAAAGGCCTGGCAATCTGCTTCCAAAAGGTCACAGACTTGAAAACAGTACGGTGTACGGTGCAGTTCTGCTCTGCACACATGCAATTGCGATGAGTCAAAATGGACTTGATGCCAACAGATACTGGCTTCAGTGATTGGCACAAAATAACAATAATACAAAGTTAGAGAAGAGAATCACACTCATTTCTCTATTAACTACTACTAAAAAGAAAAGAAAAAAAGAAGTTAGGGAAATTTTTTTAAAAAAGGGGGGTTATTAGGAAACAAAAAATCAACACTTTTCAACAGTAATTATTTTTAAAACAGTGTTTTTATTCTTAAGTAGAAAAAGATTTGCATTTTCAATATAGTCTTCAAAAGGAATGTACTGGATTAGATTAGATTCATGAAAATGTGTTAATTCTTTTTAACAACAAAGTTACTGGCAGATACTTAAGCTTTTTAAAATGATACTTTGCTCATGGCCTTTAGGGAATAAATAAAATTGCTTTGACAAAAATGGCAAAACAAAGTTAACATCTGATTTTGTCCTATGTTTTCCTAAGCATACATCTGGCTAATAATGTCAGCAATGCATTCTGGGTATTTAGTTACTTCTTTAGAGAACGTCTGAATACCTTTCCACTTCCAGGGATTTATCCTGCAGTTCAAGGACAAATGTGTCATCCTTCCCCCCCCCCTTTATTTTATTTTATTTATTTATTTTTTTGGCTTCATCTTTAGAGAGCTACACAGTGTATTCCAGGCACTGGAGAACTTTTCCATAACTCCCAAATCTGTTCTTCGTGTAATATGTTACAGATTTTTTTTAAGCTTTTGCCAACGTTGCCTCTTTTTCTTCTTTCTCAGGATTCAGCGTTCTACATTTATCTGCATTGATTTCTGGCATTTGCCATCTTTTAGACTAGGCGCTTAAGTGATCCCGCTTCTGCATCTGACTGTACAGGTCTTTGTTATTTACTGTTCTTGTGACTTTATTGTCATCTGCAATATCAGGTGTCCCTGCTATGGAAGCTTTCCTCTAGCTCACTGTTTAAAGTCAGTCCAAAGCAGAGTACAAATCTCTGGTCTTCTCTGGAAATTTTTACACATCTCAAAGAAACAAGTTGAGCACTTTGTGCTGGTAGATCTCTGAAGATAAAGATTAATCTCTTTAGAAGACAGTTTATTCCTGAATTCCCATTAAAACGTAGCATTCTCTGGAATCTTGTATAGCTCATCAGTGAAATTCATCTGTCTCCCTAGTTTTTAAAACAAGATAAATAACATTTGTCTTTTACTGCTCAAATGCAAATACACTAAGAAGTCTAAATATCTTAGATGTATGTTTTTGATTAATTTCTAGCGGAAATTAGTAGTACTAACAATATGAAGATGTTAACTGGAATATTAGAACAGTGATTATAACGACAGCTTAATGAACAATGGACAGTATTGCAAAGTGGTACTCCATATGAATTTTGTATCTTATGTAATCTTTTTAATTATATAATAATTATGTTGGCTTTGGAAGTCTACAATCTTATCATTTCTGAGCATTCTGTAGGGGAAACAGTGGGGAGTCTCCCTTAGTCTTTTATGGTAGGTAGACAACAATAAAAAATAAAATAACAAAATAAAGAAATAAAAATACCAACAAAACACTCTGCCATGACCATTAATAAAGGATGAATCACGTTTCTGTTCTGGGGTTTGGATTTCCTCTTAGTTCTTCCTTAAGATTCTTTGCACCTTTTCTCCTCCTTTTAAGGTGAGATCAATGGCAGTTTTGTGGTTCTGTAGCCAGGAGGGCTAACACAGCTCTGACTCCACTGTGCCAAGCCAGAGAGCAGGACCCTTCCTTCAGTCAGCCTTAACCCGTCCCCCAGAGACTGCTGTCCTGTCCGTTCTTGGTGCTCAGCTGCCACAACCAGAATTTCCTCCAACTGTTTCATTATTAAGAAAGACTATGGTAAATAGAGCTTTGGTCCTGGGGAAATTGTTACTATCCTCATTAATTCATAAATAATATCAGTAATATTATTCCATACTTTTTAATGTCCAACACCATACCAGCTACTGTACATATCTTTTCTCAAAATATTTTGTTTGAAACTACTGTGTAATGAATTATCCCCATTACTGAGATGAAAAAAACATTAAATTCAGAAGAGTTAAACCTTACCTGAAATCATAGAGCTAGTTAAGTACTGTACCTAAGATCATTAATAAAGTGTTGCTGGATTTCAGTTACATTATTAGCAAAGTACTCAGTGATTTAGGTAAGGATATTTAATGAAACTAGCAAAATGAAAACTGAGGGGAGAGTATGTAATCAAATATAGGCTGTTGATCCTTATCTTTGTCTCTGCTGTTTTCTTGTGTATCTTCTCAAGAAACATCACACTAATTTACAAGATCACTCATTTCATTATTTACAAATTGGTTGACACGCATGGTAGAGATTTGAAGCTATAAAAATGGACTTACTTATAAATCTTTGAAAAGCATCTATTTTGTGGAGTAAAATTATTTTACAAAATTTTCACTTGGGATATTTGAATAATACTGGGGCTTTATCTTCTTTTTGCATCTAAGGAACTCACAATTTATAAAGATATTTTCACAATTGCGCTTCGCTATGTGTCTCATATATTTAATCTCTAGTTTATACACATAGATCTGATACTGCCTCTTTAAATATATGGCTACTGTTAACTTAGAAGGAAATATGGGGTGTTTATCTGTCAGTCAGGCAGCTAGTATTTATTGAGAGCTCCGAGCATATATAGCACTGAGTTAGGTGCTTGTGAACGTGAAGCTTGTAGATTATTTAATACTGAAAAATGGCACTTGTAAATCCTGGCAAAGTAACTCTATAATGAGGATAATACTGTTTCCCAAAACCTATTCTGTGTAAATGCTATTGTAATTGAGTGTTTTGGCCTCCAATATATTAATCACATGTACTTGATATGACTCTCATGAGAGCTACCCAATTGCATGATTAAATTTTTGTTGTTAATGCCCCTAATGTTTCAGTATGCAAAAGACTCATTCCCCTGGCTGAGCTTGTGTTGTGAGCTCACGAATTGCTCACTGTAGATGTATTCATACTCTGCATATCAGAAGGAGAATGAAATCTAGCCTAGGAACAGCTCTCTGCAATTCTTCATAGCTGTGAATGGGGATAATCATTGAGCCTCATCAAACTTTAGAGTCTCCTTCTGATAGAAATGTTAATATAAATCATTATATTAATATTAATCATGAATAATGGATATTTGTTTAGTGCCTACTATGTCCCACTTTCTTTGCTAATATTTTTAGATAGACTTTTTAAAAATTTTACTATAAGCCTTAATGTACCACCACCATTATCTCCACACTTCGTCCCACCTACACTCGCATCTTAAAACACTTCAGTGTCTGTCATTGCCGTATGATAAACACTAATATCCTTCACACAACCTACTTGGTTCCATAATTCTGGTGATTTTTCCTCATCACTCTCTGTGTATGAGCCACACCAGGCTTCTCCCCCCGACTCCCAAATTTTTCTAAACATGCAATGTTTGTTCTGACACTGAAAATACGCTACGGACAAATACTTGCATTATGTATAACAAAGTCACCGTATAATTAAACAGAGAGAGCTCTTTTAATCATTTGGGGAAAGGTGATTAAACAGAAGAAATAGACAAACTGTTAAAATAAGAAACACATCTGAAATGAAATGTTGAAATGTTGTTTACTTGGCTGGCTGGCTCACCAGTTTTTAAGGAAATACAAAGTCAAGTACAGAAGTAGAATTTTTGCCTGTTGAGGGTTCCCAGCATTAACAGAGGTAAGTGGGGCAAGAGAATTCTCATACTTGTCTTGTCCACTTTTATATGTGTATATGAATACACCAGTCATGTGTCTTGAAGAGAAGATATACCAGTCACCTTCATCCAATACATGTGAACATAAACATGAATTGGTGGCTAATAGAATACTGATGTATTATTTCCAAGTGTACTTGCATTACAGAGAAACGATAAAATCAGGAACTTGAGTGTTCTATATGTGCTCATTTTGTTGGCACGATGCGAACAGTTTGCCCTCGACTACTAACCTGAAAAGATTGGCAGTTCAGTCCCACCCAGACTCCCCACAGAAGAAAGTCCTGGTGATTTACTTTTGTAATGATTATATTGAAGGACACCGTGTAGAACAGTGCTACTCCACAACAGATGGGGTCACTATGAGTCATGATAGACTGGATGGCACAAGAGGGTTTTTTTTTTCTTTCCCTATTCTGGTGAAATACATAAAAGCATATTTGCAATACAGTTAGAAATGAGCAAGTGTCACAACAGTGTTTCAAACAAAACACTTAAGAAATTGTTCCCTCCAAAGAAAAATATCAGCTTGAATGCCATGTGTTCATCACTTAAAAACAAGAGTACATGATGCATTTAGTGAGTTGATATACCACCTGCAACTGCTTGTCAAAAGCACAAGTATGTACACTTTATAAATAGCATCATTCAGACTAGAACTGTAGAAAACATTTAAATGTAAGTGATGAGAAAAAACACTATTAAAGTCAGCTTTAACTCTGCTCAATCATTCTTTTCCACTTTTACTTTGAAGTCATCATAGATTCATGAGAAATTGCAAAAATAGTATACAGAGAAGTCCTGAGTATCATTTCCACAGGGTCTTCCAATGGTTGCATCATTTGTAACTGTGGAACAATATCAAAACCAGAAAACTGAAAATGGAACAATGTGTGTATGTGTGGTTCTATGCCATTTTATTGCATGTGTCAATTCATGCAACTGCACTGCAAGCAAGATACAGGACTAGTCCGTCACCAGAAACAATATGTCACCCTTTAATCTCACCACTCACCTTCTTCGCCACCACCTCTAAGCCTAGCAAGCACTGTTTCTCCATCTCTGTGATTTTGTCATTTCGATTTACTCATTTTTTTGCCCTTAGCTCACTGTGCATTTGTGAAAGTAAATGTTTTAACGAATTGCAGTACCAGAAACTTCCCATTTTCAAAGACAGTTCACAAATAAACAGCACGGTTTTCATATTATCGCATTATAAGAGGTTCAGACAGTGTTAAGTGAATTTGAGTATGGCTTAACTAAACTGAGCATTCTAAAGCAGTGAACTGGTTTAATGTATCAGGTGAAAATGCTGATGGGGCTACTGCCGTAGTAACTAATTGCTATACAATTTCGTACGATACTAAGTAAACCTTTTTTAGCACGACTTTTGTGATGAGTGGAATGTATTATACCGCATCAGTAATCTATTTTTCCAAAGACCATTCATTCATACATACAAATAAAACATATGTTTAGTGGTCATTATGTACCTAATGGAATCTCTGGTGGTGCAGTAGTTAAGTGCTACATCTGCTAACCTAAAGGTCAACAGTTCAGATCCATCAGGACTTCTTGGAAACTCTGGAGCTGTTCTCCTCTAACCTATCAGGTCTCTGTGGTGAGAACTGACTCGATGGCGGTGGGTTTGCTTTGGGATTTAAGTCCCTAATACTGTGCTAACATCGTATAAGGGAGTACATGAACACTGACTGAACTTAAAGTACTTACGTCTTCTTAAATACGTAATTGTTATATTCTATTTTTCTATTTTCATTTACTAAGAATGAGAGGGCTTCTATACAATTATTGTTACATACCTTAAACATTGCAATGTCATCTTTTTGAATTACTGATAAAATTAAAAGATGCCATGAATGGAAGCAGAGTTTTCATTTGCTTCTATTCATTAACTGAAGATCCGAATATTTTTGCCCAATTATTTTGGATTTGTAGTCCTATTAAACCTTGATAGGATCATCAAGAATATATATTCAGTCATCCAGCTGAGGAAGCTAAACCCATTTTTGCACATTCAGTACCAGATAATCCAGATTTTCTCCGTGTTATAGATATTTGGGCATACTGAGAAAACTGCAGTGTCCACATTGGCTGTGTTAGTGCCGGGGCTTCATCTCACTGTGTAGATCTGGTGTCTAAAGGGGCAACAAAATATGAAACAAGTAGGCAATCCACAATATGGCAATATGTTGCTTTTGTAAATGAAAAATTACATGCTAATAATCATGGGATATATATGTTATTTTATTCTATAGGTACATTGGTAAGAGAAATTAATTCATATATTACAGTGATATTATTATAAATACAATAATCAGAAAAGAAAATGATGTTATAAAATATAGATCCATACCTTTATTGTTCCTTTAGCTTTATTAGATCTTTGGTTTGTTTTATTTTATTTTATTTAATCATTTCTTTTCTTCCTCTACAACACAGGGATAAAAAATACGTAACTTAGGTAGGTAGACTGTGTTCAACTTCCAGGTCCAACATCTGTCATCTGTGTAGCCTGGAACAAGTATCCCCACTTGTAAAATTTGTAACTGTTAGGTCTGTTTTAGAGGAGTTTTAAAGAGTAAAATAAGTTATCTTTGTTGATGTCTACTACAGTGTCTGACATAATGTGAGCACTCAGCAAGTGTTACTGCTGTTTTAATTACCCATGACCTGCAGATAACACAATTTTCCTTACTGAAAGTGAAGACAACTTAAAGCATGTACTGATGAAGACCAAAGACTATACATAGCTTTC
This sequence comes from Heterohyrax brucei, assembly GCA_028571685.1. NCBI lineage: Eukaryota > Metazoa > Chordata > Mammalia > Hyracoidea > Procaviidae > Heterohyrax > Heterohyrax brucei. The sequence goes on along the minus strand of CM053143.1, from coordinate 111,127,337 downwards.
AGTATGTGTTATAACTTAGTTTGAAGAAAACAATAGTCTTCACAACTAGACCAATACACAACATCATGACAGAGAAAAGATTATAATCGTCAAGAAGTTCGTTTTACTTGGATCCACAATTAACGCACATGGAAGCAACAGTTAAGAAATTGAACAGTGTAATGCACTGGGCAAATATGCTGCAGAAGACCTTTTTAAAGCGTTAAAAAAGAAAAATGTCACCTGGAGGAATAAGGTGTGCCTGACCCAAGCCATGGCGTTTTCCAATCATCTCATCTGCACATGAAAAGCTAGACTATAAATAAGGAAGAACAAAGAAGAATTGATGCCTAGGAAATATAGTGTTGGCAAAGACTGTTGAACATACCGTGAACTGCCCGAAGAAGGAAAATCTGTCTCACAGTATAGCCAGAACACTCCTATGAAGTGAGAACGGTGAGACTTCGTCTAACGTTCTTTAGACAAGTTATCAGGAGAGACCAGTCTCTGGAGGAGACATCACACTTGGCAAAATGGAGGGTTGGTGAAAAATAGAAAGACAGTTAACAAGATGAATTGGTACAGTATCTGCAAAAATGAGCTCAAACATAACAGTGATCGAGAGATGGTACAGGACTGGGCAGTGTTTTGCCCTACACATAGTTTTGTATGTAGACATAGAGTTACTGAGTCGGAACTGACTGGACAGCATCTAACAATAACAACGCTATTATAATTATTGCATTAGTATTTATTTTACACACACACACACATACACACACAGAAATGCTGGTAGCATAATGGTTAAGTACTACATCTGCTAACCAAAGGTCTGCAGTTCAAATCTGCTGGGTGCTCCTTGGAAACTCTATGAACAGTTTTACTATCTGATCTATAGGGTCACTATGAGTTGGAACCAACTCAACCAAAATTGGTTTGGTTGGGCACATATATATACTTAAGTATGTATACACACACACACACACACACACACACATATGTATGTATGTGTATGCATTTATGTGTGTATAATCTTCATTTATCAACTATCTAGTTATCTGGCATTTTCATTTACAATAATAAAAAAAGTACTCTATTTTGCACATTAACAATATATGTCTGGCAGTAAAAATTACCAGGGTGCGAGACAGAAGTAACATTAGCAGTGAAGGTTAAGGTTACGTGTTAACTTGGCTGTTATGTAATGACATGATTTGACAGGTAAATAATAATATACTCATGCTCGATTTTGGAATCTGATATGGTCATCCTCCATTTTTACACAAAACCAATGTCACATAATGAACCGGTCTTTGGAAACTAATCTTGTCAATGACTGAAGAGAGGAAGTGTGTGTGTGTGTGTGTGCCTGTGTGCACATCCACAGCTTTATTCTTAGAACTCCTTTAATATCGAAAATTAGGAGGAGTAACTTAGTCTATCTGGAATTAATTATGACAGCAAGATAAAGGCATTTTACCCCCACCTGAAGCCAGCTAAAAATAACAAAGAAAACAGAAATAAAGGGGAGATTCCATCTGAAATAAAACTTGGAAAGCACAGTGAATCCATAAACTATTAATAAGAACAACCGATTCAGTGGAATTTGTAACAAATTAAGAAAAGTTGTTGAGAGAACATCAAAACATACCAATCTTGTACATCATGCCATCTGTGAATTATCAGCCTTACCTGAAGGGCTCAAACAAAAATTCTACTTGAAATAGCAATGCCTGAGGAGAGTGGAAACTCTGGAAGCATTGCCATGGGGCTTTTCACAACACAGAGAAATAGAGGAAAAGGGTAGAATGAAGAATCAGGAAGACAAGAAGGGCTTTTGTTGTTGTTGTTAGTTGCTGTTAAGTAGATTCCAACTCATGAAGACTTCGTGTATGTAGAGTGGAACTACTCCGTACTATTTTCAAGGTTGTGACCTTTAGGAAACAGATCACCAGGCCGGTGCTTCAAGGTTCCTGCTGGTGGTTTCAAACAGACAACATTTCAGCTAGTAGGTAAGTGTTTAACCACATGCCCCCCTCAGGCACTTCTAAGATAGCCTTAGCAGAAGTAAATTGTCAGTGTAGAAGAACCCCAAGTGACAGCCAACTTTGACTGCTAATCAAATTCAACTGATGATAAATAAGCAGTACTTCTGAATTTAGGAGTTTCCGGAAACCCTGGTGGCTTAGTGGCTAAGCGCTGTGTCTGCTAACCAAAAAGTCTACAGTTCAACTGTGCCAGGAGCTCTGTGGAAACTGTATAGGACAGTTCTACTCTGACCTCTAGGGTCACTATGAGTTGGAATAGACTCAATGGCAATGAGTCTGGAATTGTTTTTGTCTGAATGATCTAAACCATCAATGCTAACCAAAAGCTCTGATGTTCAAGTCTACTTAGAATGACCTCAAAAGAAAGGCCTGGAGATCTGCTTCAGACAAATCAGCACTGAAAACTTGATAGAGCACAGTTCTACTTGAACAGACATGTGATCATCAGAAGTCAAAATGACACGTTTTTTTTTTTTTTTTAAATCTGAATTTAACACGAAACACACACACACAAAAAAAATTCTATGATTTTTCAGGGCTTTTTTCTAGACTAGTTGGGTCTTATTCTAAAAGAAGGAAGAACAAAGAAAATGCATACAACTAAGACAGTGTGGAAGCATTTTGAGACAATATAACTGAACTGAGGCTTCTCATGTACCAACCTCACTAACCAAATACTGGCTAAAGCTTCCATTATATGTGTAGATAGAATGACAAGTCTCAAAGATGAACAATAATCAGAAAGGAATCTGCCTTACCTGCAATTATCTGTTCATCTGGAGTTTTCTGGTTTTATAAGATTGAGTAAGCTTTTCTTAAACCACAGTATTAAAAAAAAAAGTAGGAGGGAGGGAGAGAGCTGGTTATAGATTAGACAGCTGATAGAAATTTGGTTTGGTGAAATCAGTGACAACACACATTAGATAGAAGATCAATTTAACTGGACTTCAACATAACATGAATACTTTTTCAACCTTAACCCAATATTGCAAGGACAGAATAGCAGGGATGTGGGTCCAGGAACCATGCTCTCAGGGGACATGGAGGCCAGTTGGCATAACTAGCCTACTGCTAAGAGAGTCTTCTGTACCCCATATTGGTGAGTGGCATCTGGGGTCTTAAAAGCTAGCAAGCTCTCATCTGAGGTACACCAGATGTTCCCAACTCAACAGCAACAGTAGATCACCAAGTACCAAAACAACATGGGGTAAAGAGAACCCAGAAGACAGGAAGACCTACTTGAACGGGTGACTAAAATCAACATGTGACCAGAAGAACCAGACGGTGACTGGCCACCACCAGTGATAGCTGTGATGGGGCTCACAAAGTTGAGTGTCAGTGGCAACATTAGAATAAAAAGGGGTGCACCCTGACAGATCCACTAAAAGACAGCAACTGATGATCTTAAGACCTTGGGGCTTCCCTAGGAATGTGGTCCCTAGTCCTGATGCTGCCCCTGTCTGTAAATCATTACTGCGGTCAACTTCTCAGACAGGAATAGATAGTACTCAACAACACAGAGTGACTATATCGTGTGTGCATTTATGGTTCTATGCATCCATAGGATGTCATCCTATTGGCCTCTTACTAGAGGGAAGTAGAGAGGGTGGAGAAAAGGGGACAGGAGATTGTTAAGAGGATATGATATATAGAACAGAAAGGAGGAGTGTACTGTCACTGAGCAAGGAGAACAGTAGGAGCTGCACGTAGGCGGGCATGCAAATTTAAACTGGGTTGTACACTTTCACTCAAACACAATAAATAAATAAAATAAAACAAAGCATAAGCAGCAGTCAAGAAATCAAAAGATGCATTGCACTGGTCAATCCTGCTGCAAAAGACCTCTTTGAAGTGTTGAAAAGCAACGATGTCACCTTGAAGACTAAGGTGAGTCTGACCCAAGCCATGGCACTTTCAATTGCATCACATGCATAGGAAAGATGAACAATAAATAAGAAATATCGAAGAAAAACGGATGCCTTTAGATTGTGGTGTTGGTGTTACCACGGACTACCAAAAGAACAAACAAATCAGTCTTGGAAGGAATACAGTCAGAAAGCTCCTTATGTTACCAGAAAAAACCTGGTAGCAGACTCACACTGCCTGTCCCTGCTGTGTCAAATGCAGAGCTGAGGACTGAGTCCTTTAAGAGTGCTTTATTCAGATTGCTTGGTGATCTGAGAAGATAGTTAAGGTAGGACTGTAATAACCATCGTAACACCTCAGTTCAGCCCAGCAGGTTTTGTTGGAGGATTAGGTTCCGAGAGTGAGAGGTGAAGTGCAGATCTCCAGTTGTGAGAGGGTCAGCTGTGATGGTTATTTGGGCCCAAACCTTACCAAAACCCACTGCCGCCAAGTCAATTCTGACTAATAGCAATGCTATAGGACAGACTAGATCTGCTCCATAAAGTTTCCACTGAGCACCTGACAGATAAGTCAGGTCAGCAGACATAGCACTTAACCACTACACCACCAGTTACGTGACAGTGGGCTGTAAATTGGCATCACCGTACCTGGTCATTAATCAAGAAGAAGAACCTTGAGCCTGGCAAAACCATCTCAAAATGTTTATGAGTACCCTCAGAAGGGAGGTTAGAAATTACAATTTTTCTTTAAGTGTCAACATTCCTTGACTGAACAGGGATTAAATTGTCTGCAGCTATTAACTCTATCACTTAGAAGCCAGGATGCCAAGACTATGTCTTTCATACTTTGGACATGTTGTTAGGAGTGATGAATCCCTGAGAAGGACACCAAGCTTGGGCAAGCAGAGGGTCAGCAGTAAAGTGGGAGACTCGTGGTAAAATGGACTGATACAGTGGCTGCAACAACGGGCTCAAGCATAGCAATGACTGTGAGCATTACGTGAGGATGGGTGGTGTTTCATTCTGTAGTAAATAAGCTCACAGTGAGTTGGAAATGACCGGACAGCACCTAACAACAACAGAGAATTATAAGGGCAAAAAACAACTTGTAATCCTGTCTTCCAAATAATTTTTATTACATTTTAAAAAATCAAGAGTATTAGTTGGAAAATCCAAATAGAAAAATAGATGTTCTCCCTGAAGCCCTCATCCTCTCCTGGAGAAGTAGCCAAGCCAAGTGCTGTCAACAAGTTGAAAATTTTTCATTTTTAGAAAACAGTTTCAGCATTCATCCGCATATATCTGGTCCTGAAGTAGTCCTACATATATGGACATTTGATTTTTAACAAAGATGCCAAAATAATACAATAGGGAAAAAAAAGTTTTTTTCATGCTGGAACATTTGGATACCCATATGGAAAATTAGAAGCTCTGTCTCAAACCAAATCTAAAAATTACCATACACTTAAATAAAATATCCAAAATTATAAAATGCTGAAAGAAAATATGGAAGATAATTTTCATGATCTTGAGTTAAAACCCACTGCCACCAAGTTGACTTTGACAGAGCGACTCTGTAGGGCAGAGTAGAGGTGCCCTACGTAGTTTACAAGCCTGTACTCTTTATGGAAGCAGATTGTCTCGTATTTCTCCCTTGAAGTGGCTGATGGGTTTGAACTACTGAACTTTGGTTAGCAGGCAAGCTCTGTGATCCTTGTTTCCCCAGAGCTCCTTCGGTTAGGCAATCGGTTTTTAGATATGACATAGAAATTACAAAATACAAAAGAAAAAATTTCAAAAGTGGATTTCATAAAAATTAAAAACTTTAACATTTTGAAAGACATTGCAAGAAAACGTTAAGGCAGGCCACAGACTGGAAGAAAATTTGCAAAACATATATCTGATAAACAACTTGTACTTAAGATATATAATTTACTTTGTCAATAATTCATTTTTAGGAAATAGGTGAAAGATTTGAAAGATACTTTCACAAAAAGGGATACATGGATGGCAGGTATTTTCAAAAATGTTTAATAGTATTTGTCTTTAGAGAAATGTAAATTAAAACTGAGATATACTAGTACATACTGAGCTTTGCTGCGTATGTGGAACTTACACATTGTTTATGAGAATGCAAAACTGTAAGATGTTTTAGAAGTTTCTTATAGAATCCAGTTGGAATACTGAGTTGCATAAGAAGTACAGTAAGAACACTCTTCCGAAGCCAGGATGGCAAGACTTCATCTCATTCACTTTGGGGACGTGATAAGGAGGGACCAGTATCTGCAGAAGGACATCATACACGACAAAGAAGAGGGCTGGCAAGAAAGGGAAGGATGCTTAGTGAGACGGACTGACACATGGCTGCAACAACTGGCTCAGATATACAGCAACGATGAGCATCAGGGAGCATTGCATTCTGATGTGCATGAGGTTGTAACGAGTCAGAACTGACAGGCTGGCACCTACCAACAGGTCTTCTCACTTCTACATACTTGTTCAAGAGAAAGAAACCATATGTTTACACCAAAAAAAACTTGTATGCTAGTATTCATAGCAGTTTCATTTGTAATAGATAAAAAGTAGAAACAACAACTGGTAAATAGACAAAATATTGTAAATTCATGTAATGAAACAGTAAAAACCCATTGCCATTGAGAGTTTCCCAGGAACACCCGATAGATGCAAACTGTTGACCTTTTGGTTAGCAGCCACAGCTCTTAGCCACTAAGCCATCAGGGTTTCCAGTGAAACACTACACAGTGGTAAAAAATAAACTGCTAGTAAATTCAGTCTGAAAGATGAGTCACAAATGCATTATACAAAATACTATACTAATTGAAGGAAGCTAGACACAAAAAAGGTACATATTGCATGATTCCATTTATATAAAATTTTGGAAAATACACAACTATCTTGATAGAAGCAAACCAATGGTTGCCTAAAATGAGGGTTATAGGAAAGAAATTAATTGCACACACACACATACACACACACACAAAAAAAAACCCACGATGTAACTTTTGGGGTGGATGGATTTAGCTTGATCCTGGTCATAGTTACATGACAAGACATGATTTTCAAAACTCATAAATTATACACTTCATGTTAGTGAATTTTATTGTATACAAAGTATATATCTCAATAAAGCTATGTATATGCATATATATATTCGGATTCTGCTTCACATTTGATTTTTTAAAATCCAAAATTTGATAATATGCTTGGTTGGCAAGGATTTGTGAAACAGTCTCATATACTGCTCATGAGATGGCAAAATACCACAAGCCTATGGAGGGTATTGAAACACTGCTGGTATAGAGATTAAGTGTTACAGCTGCTGACCACAAAGTTGGCAGTTCAAATCCACCAAGTGCTCCTTGGAAACTCTATGGGGCAGTTCTACTCTGTCCTATAGGTTAGCTGTGAGTTGGATTTGACTTGACATCAGTGGGTTTCATTTGGGTTTTCATGGAGGAAATTTTTGTACAACCTAACAAAAGTACATGTACATTTACCCTTCAATCTCAGAATTTCATGCTTGTGGGCTATCTCAAAGATCTACAAGTGATTCATTATAATACTATTTTTTAAAAGAATTTCTTGTTATTGTTGAGAATATTCCCAGCAAAATATATACCAATCCAACAGTATCTACATGTGCTATTTAGTGACAATGATTACGTTCTTCTAGTTGTCCAAACATTCTCACTCTCCTTTTCTGAGTTAGTTATTATTACTGCACTAACACAAACTCCCTGCCCTCTAACACTTCTACTTAGTCTTTCAAGTTGCAGTGATCAATTTAATCCCATTTAGACAGATCTTAACAGAGCATAATAATGCTCAAGGTAGATATTCTTTACTAGTTAAGCTGAACTACCACTGAGTTTTATGAAGACTTCAGGGGATATTTCTGGTTTAAGGTTTAAACATTACTCAGAGCAGTAGCCTTGAGGTTTATCCAACCTCCAAAGCTCCAGAAAATCTAGATTCCATTAGGATATAAAATTCTGTTCTACATTTTCTCCTTTTGATCAGGTTTCTTCTGTAGAAACGCTGGTAAAAATCTTTGGTAGTGGCAACTGGAAACCACACTATTTTTAACAGCGTAGGCCTAGAAGAACTGAGAAAGTCTAGTTCTGGTACAGGATATATACAAGCGGAGTCTAGCACCCTTTTCTTACCATAAAACATAGAAGCCATCAAACCCTGCTCTCAAAAATAGTTGGAAGCTGACTTAAAGTAGCTTAGCTGGTCAAAGATGAGGATGAGATAGGAAACTGAGCATCCAAGAATGTTACATCTGCAGTGAATCAAAACACAGTTTTTTTTTTAATTTTAGTTATATTAATAAAATATTAAAATTAATGTTTACTTAAAATAAGTAAGAAAGGCATACTCATTAGTCACTTTTGGATTATGCTAGAAAATCAACTCATTATTCTGAAAAGTGGTAAAAAAAAATTTATCTTGTCTTTTGTAAATAAACTGTACCTGCTGATGAAGGCAATTTCTCTGTAGGAAATATCCAGCCAAATGAACAAGAAATAATGATCTTGTATATCATCACATTGCAATCCCAAGTAGAATACTATGCCTAGGCCATGCTCACTATTAAGTAAGTTTTAACAAGTAATCTCATAAGATATAAACAAATGAAACCAAAAAAACTAAACCTGTTGTCATCAAGCAGATTCTGACTCACAGCCACCCTATAGGACAGAGTAGAACTGCCTTATAGGGTTTCCAAGGGATGCCTGTTGGATAAACAACCAAACTTACTTCTTAATTTTAGCATCACCCAGTGAAAGACTATTAGATATTTGGGACCTTCTGTAAGAACAATGCTTTGCTAACCAAAAGGCCAGCAGTTCTAATCCACCAGACACTCCCTGGAAACACTATGAGGCAGTTCTACTCTGTCCTATAGGGCTGCTATGAATTGGAATCCACTCGACAGCAGCAGGTTTGGTTTTTGATTAGGATGGAGCTGGAATGAACTCAAGGGCAACAGTATGGGACATAATAAAGAGACTTGGTGGTGCAACAGTAAAATGCTTGCTACCAGCTGAAATGCTGGAAGTCCAAATCCACCTAGCAACCATGGAAGAAAGCCATGGTGATATGTCCCCATAACAATTACAGCCCAGGAAAACCTTATAGGACAGGTCAAGTATGTTTCCTAGGTTCACTATGAGTCAGAACTGACTTGATGCACCTAAAAACAAGAGCAATTGGAATATAGTAACCGGCTAGATTTTGTGTAGTTGATTCTGACTCATGGCAACCTCATATATTGTATGTAGAACTGTGCTGCATAGAGTAATCAGTGGCTGACTTCAGAGAACTAGATTGCTTTTTCTTTTAAGGTGCCTTTGCGTGCACTTGAACCTCCAGCCTTTCGGTTAGCACTCAAGTGCCTTAACCATTTCATCACCCAAGAACTCTGATGTGAGATAATAGGAAGTACAAAGCATAATGAGTTCTTGCTAAAGAATCAAAATAGAATCTGATCACCAAATTTTCATGTAAATGATGCACACCTTCTGTGTTTGTCTGTCAACTTTGTCCTCCCTTCCACAGGGTATTTTTCTGAGTACTCCGTGCCTTTATTTATTTATTTATTTATTTTGCATGTTGCTGTAAGAAAAAAAAGAAAAGCATAGTGCTCTTACAGAAATACCTCTTGGGAAGAGCACAGGTTTGTAAACAAACAGAAAACAAAAACACAAACAAACCCACTGCTGTCAAGTCAATTCCAACTCATAGTGACTCTATAGGATGGAGTAGAACTGCCCCAGAGAGTTTCCAAAGAGCACCTGGTGGATTCAATCTGCTGTTCTTTTGGTTAGCAGTCATAGCATTTAACCACTAGGACACAAGGGTTTCCTAACAGATGTAGAAGATGTGCATTGTTTGTGGAGACACAGCAAGCCTCTAGCACGTACTGCACATTTTAAGAAATAGAATAAACATATTCATAAAACATGAGAAGACATGCAGAAGAATCAAGAATATGGCTAATCTACAGGATAAATATTTCACTTTCCCAAGCAGAAAGATAATAAAAGAGGAAAGGAAACAGACTTAAAACCATAAAGCAATTTAGTGGATACCACAGGCTTGAGGAAGAAGTAATGTGCACCTTTTTTGTGTGTGTGTCTGTGTGTATATTTGTTTTTGTGGTGAAGAAAATATTCTAAATAGTGATGAAAGTTGAACAACTTTGTGCACGTACTAATAATGCTGAGTTGGAGACTTTAAAAGATTGAATTTTATGGATAAATTATATCTCAATAAAGTTATTTAAAAAGAGACTTAAGAGATATATCAAGCAGCTACAATGTGAGAACTTCGATCAAAAGTTGCTTTGAACAAATTAATTAAGATAAATACTATGAGATAACTAGAAAAACATCTCATGTAAGGAATAATTGATGATACTAAGGAATTAACTATTTTTTATAGTGACAGTGATACAGTGATTACATATTTTTAAAATCCTTACCTTTTAGAGATAAACGCTACATAGTGAATATTGAAATGGGATTATTGTTGCCCTTTTTCTCCAATTATGAGCCAAGGGGTGTTGGGAAAAGCACAGTTGAAACACACTTTACCATGGATTGATATTTGTTGAAGCTAGGTGATGGGTTTATGGGATTCATTACAGTAATTGCTCTATTTTGCGTGTGTTTTTCATAAAAAAAAAAAAAAAGCACAACCACTGAAAGCCACCAAAGGAAGATTGTATAAATTGCAGTAGGCACTTTGTCCTGGAGTAGGGGAACTCAATATTTCCAGGTATCAGTTCTCTCCAAATTAATCTAGAAAGCTGCTATTATCCTCATAAAAAAATGAACAGAATAATTTTAACCTGACAAACGACTATAAAGTTCTAGAAAAAATAAAACTGTAAGAATAGCAGGAAAGTTCTAAAAAACAAGCAAAGAAGCATAAAAAAAAGGGTGGATACGAGCGAAAAGGCTGAAACTACTAGCTGTGAAAATATATCCTAAAGTTCCTATTTTGTAACTGGCTCAGAGATAATAAGATCACTGAAACAGAAGAGACAATCAGAATTAGACCCAGACACATAAAGGTTTTATTCTGTGATAAACATGGCATTTCAAATCAGCAGAGAGATGAGTCATTCCCTGAGTAATACAGAAAAACTAGAAAGCCATTTAAAAAAAGAAATAGAAAAAATAAGAAAGAAGTTGTGTTAAAGTCCCACTTTATTCAACACATTTACTGACTTAGTTAGCAAGTTCTGTTGTAACAGAAATGCATTTTCTCAAGTTTAGGAAGCTAGAAGTGAGAATTCATGGCCCCAGCTCTAGAGGAAGGCTTTCTCACTCTGTAGGTTCTGGAGACAGTCCTTGTTTCTTCTTGTTGTTTCCTGGTTCCATGGAGATCTTCATACGGCTTGGCATCAATCTTCCCCATCTTTGCTTCTCTCCCTTGTTTGATTAACCTCTTTTACGTCTCAAAAGTGATTGACTCAAGATACACTAATGTTATGTCATTAATATAAACACAGTTTATTTCCCAATGGGATCACAATCACAGAAATTTTGTTGTTAGGTGCCATCAAGTACCTTCCAACTCACAGTGACCTATGTACAACCCAGCAGACCACTGGCTGGTCCTCTGCTATACTCGTCGCCGTTGCTATGCTTGAGTCCATTGTTGCAGCCACTGTCTTAATCTAACTCATTGTGTCAAATCATCTCATTGATGGTCCTCCTTTTTTTCACTGACCAAGTACGATGTCCTTCTTCAGGAAGTAGCCCCACTTGATAACATGTCCAGAGGATCTGAGACAAAGTCCTGCCATCCTCTCTTAGCAGGAGCATTCTTGCTTTACTTCTAAGAAGACAGGTTTGCTCTTTCTTCTGACAGTCCATGGCGTATTCAACAATCTTTGCCAACATCACAGTCTCCTTCATTCATTGTCCAGCTTTCACAGACACGAGATGATCAAAACTACCATGGCCTGAGTCAGGAGCATCTTAGCCCCAAAGTAGTATCTTTGGGTCTTAATACTTTAAAGAAGTCGTTAGCAGCAGGTCTGCCCTGTGCAATACTTTGCTTGGTTTCTTGACTTCTAATTCAACAGGCGTTGACTGTGGATCTATATAAAGTGAAATCACTGACAACTTCAATGTTGTCTCCATTTATTATGATCTTGTTTATTGGTACAGTTGTGAAGATTTTTGTCTTCTTTAAGTTGAAGTGTAATCCATACTAAAGGCTATGTTTTGATCTTCACCAGTAAGTGGTTCAAGTACTCTTTGCTTTCAAAAAGCAAAGTTGTGTTGTTTGCATATAGAGGGTTATCAATGAGTTTTCCTCTAATTCTGATGCTGTGCTCTTTTTGTATTACCCAACTTCTCAGATTATTTTCCAGTATACCAACTGAGTAATACTGGTGAAAGGATACAACCCTGACACATGCCTTTTCTGATTTTAAACCACTCAGTGTCCCTTGTTTTGTTGGAATGACTTCCTCGTGGTCTACGTACAGATTTTACATGAGCACAATACAATGCTCGGGAATGTCTGATGTTTATAATGGTATTCATAATTTGTTATGATCCACATAGTTAAATACCTTTGCATAATAAAACACAGTAAACATCTATTTGGCATTATCTCCTTTTAGCCATGATCCATCTGATGTTAGCAATGATATCCCTAGTTCCACATCCTCTTCTGAATCTAGCCTAAATTTCTGACAGTTCCCTGTTGATGTACTGCTGCAACTATTTTTGAATTATCTTCAACATAATTTTACTTGTGTGTAATATTTATTGGTATTACTCAATAATTTCCACACTCTATTGGATCACTTTTCTTTAGAACTGGCACGAGTGTCAATCTCTTCCAGTCGTTGTCCAGGTAGCTGTCTTCCAAATTTCTTAGTGTAGATAAGTGAGAGCATCACCCATTTGTTGAAGCATCTCAGTTGGTATTCCACCACTTCCTGGAGGCTTGTTGTTTTTGCCAGCGCTTTCAGTGCAGTTGGTACTACAGTGTGTAGCATGTATGTTTCGGGGCCACGTTTCCATCCATAACATCTACCTTATTCAACACATTGATACAAATTCAAAAGACTGATGATCTTTGTACAAGAGCATGAGGGAATTTTTAAAATATAACTTTGAGATATGAGAATCATTTATAAATGAGACATACTTTTCTCATCTGGAGAAAAAAATATTAAAAATTTTGTATATATTTCCAAATTCAATTTTAAAAATCAAAGGACAAACAAAAAGTGATATAGCTTGCTTTAGATATTGATTACACAAGTATGCACATTTGCCAAAATTCATTAAAGTGTACATATAAGTGCTGTGCACTTCAAATTTTCAAAAAAGAAATGAAGAGTTGGAAAAATTTTTATAACTTACATAAGGAGAAAAAAACTAACTTGCTTATATATCTAGTGTTAAAAATCTTTAACAAGTAAAAATATCAACAAATTTTAAAAAGTGGTCAAGTTGTATAAATAATAAGTTTAAAGGAAAATAAGAACACGTTTGTTAGAAATGTATGAAAAAACTTTCAACCTTACATGTAAATAAAGTCAATATTAACAAGATTCTGATTTTCACACATTAAATTATCAAAGATTAAACAATGAATATGCAAGGTTTGTAGAAGTGTGAAAATAAATTCTCTAACAATGTTGATGAGAATAAAAATTAGTATTTCATCTTTAGTGAATTTCTTGTTGTGAGAAAATATATACCATAAAAATTTGCCATTTTAACTGTTCTTGCCATTTTAAGCGTTCTTCAGTTTACTATTCATTGGCATGAATTATGTTCACTATGTTGTTCAACAATCACTACTATTCATTTTCAAAGTTTTCTCCTTACCCTTAACAGAACTCAATACCCCTTAAGCAGTAACTCCCAACTCGCTCCTGTCTTTAGCCCCCAGTAATCACTAATAATTGTTTTTTGTTTTATGCACTTGCCAGGAATCCTTTTGTGGCACAAATGGTTAAGTGCTCAACCACTAGCAGAAAGGTTGGCAGTTTGTACCCACCCAGAGGCACCTTGGAAAATGGACTTGGCCTTCTGCTTCATAAAGGTTATGGTCTTGAAAACTCTGTGGAGAAATTCTACTCTGCACACATACGGTCACCATGAGTTGGAATTGACTGAATGGTAACTAACTATAACATGCATTAGCATATTTTAAATATTTCTTGTAAGTAGAATCATAGATTATTTTGTCTGTTATATCTGACTTATTTCACTTGGCTTAACGTTTTCAAGATTCGTTCATACTGTAGGATGTATCAGAACTTCATTTCTTTTAATGATTACTTTTCATTGTGTGGGTATATTACATTTTGTTGACACATTCATCTGCTAGGGTATTCTTGAGTTGTTTTCACTTTTTAGTGATAGTGAAAAATGCTGCAGTGAACATAGTCCTTGCTTTCAGTTCTTTGGAGTATATACCCAGGAGTGGAATTGCTGGATCACAGAGTATGAAGAACAGGGTGTCAAGACGGGAGGAAGATGCACTAACAAATGACACAACTGAGTGTGATGAAAGTGAAGACGACTCGAAGCACTTATTGACAAAGGTCAAACACTCCGACTTCAGAATGGATTGTGTCTCAATGTAAGGAAGGCAAAAATTCTTACAGATGGACCGATGAGCAACATCATGATAAGTGGAGAAAAGTCTGAATTTGTCCAGGATTTCATTTTACTCAGATCCATAATCAGCAAACTGGACGAAACCGCTGCAAAAGAACTCTTTGAAGTTTTGAAGAGCAAATATATCAGCTGGAAGTCTAAGGTGGGCCCGACCCAAGCAGTGGTATTGTTAGTCACCTAATGTGCATGTGCATGCTGGGCAAGAAGCAGGGAAGAATGCACAGGAATTGAGGCACAGTGTGTAAGGAAGAGAAAACAAGAACGGATGCCTATGAATTATGTGGTGGTGAAGAATATTGAATATACCAGGGACTACCAGAAGAATAAACAAAACTGTATTGGAAGAAGTACAACCAGAGTGCTCCTTAGAAGCAAGAATGGCAGGATTACATCTTACATACACAGAACATGTTGTCAGAGGAGATCCGTCCCTGGAACAGGACATCACGCTTCATGAAAACAGTGGCTCAGCATAAAAGAGGGAAATCCTCAACACGGTGAACCGACGCGGTGGCTGCAGTGGGCTCAGGCAAAGCCACAGTTATGAGGGTGGTGCCAGACTGGGAAGAGTTCTGTTCTGTCTTACACAGGATTGCTGTGAGTCAGAACCAACTTCACAGAGTCTGACAACAACATCACCATGGTATTTCTATGTTTATCTTTTTGAGGAACAACGTAACTGTTTTCCACAGTGGCTGTACCATTTCGCATTCCTACCAGCAATGCACAATGGTTTCTATTTCTCCACACTCTCACCAACACTTATTTTTGTTTGTTCTGATGACAGTCAAATCAGCGGATGTGAAGTAGTGTCATACTTGGGCCTTGATTTGTATCCCCCTAGGGACTAGCGACACTGAGCATTTTTTCATGTGATTATTATCCATTTGTATATTTTTGGAGAGATGTCTACAGAAGTCCTTTACCCATGCCAGAATGCTGTTTGAATGTTTAATGTTTAAATATTGTTTTTAGTTGGCATGTTCAAATGCTTCCAGAAGAGAAGGCACACCGTAACTACCAGAAGGTGAACAATTAGAACAACTACGAATCAAATGACATGTTGCATTGAGCAAATGTGCTGCAAAAGAACTCTTTAAAGTGTTAAGAAGGAAAGATATCACTTTGAGGACTAACATGCACTTGACTCAAGCCATGGTATTTTCAATTGCCTCATATGCATGTCAAAGCTGCAATGAATTAGGAAGACCAAGGAATAATTGATGGCTCAATTATGGTATTGGCAAAGAATTTTCAATAAGCCAAGGACCCCTGTAAGGATGAACAATTCTGTCATGGAAGAAGCACAGCCAGAGCACTGCTTGCATGTACTTCGGACCTGTTATCAGAAGGCACTAGCACCTGGAGGAGGATATCACGCATGGTAAAGCAGAACCCAACCAAACCCAACCAAACCCACTGCTGCTGAGTTGATTCTGACTCATAGCAACCCTATAGGACAGCGTAGAACTGCTTCACAGTTTCCAAGGAGTGTCTGGCGGATTCCAACTGCTGACTTTTTTGGTTAGCAGCACAATACTTAGCCTGCCTACACTGACAGGGTCAGAGAAAAAGAGGAAGACCCTCAAGGAGATGGACTGACACAACAGCTTGAGTTAAAACTAACTTGGTGGCACCTAACCAATAACAAAAAGAAAGTAAAAACTAAGCCACATTTATTTGACCCAGTGATGCCTATGTTCTTTGTCAGGCAAGAGATTAAAATTTAGGTACAGTCCTCAGAATAAAAGCTTGGATTACGTGGAAAGATGGAAGAGTTTCTTGTTTTTTAAATAAAATAAGCTGCCTTCTAGTGACCTGGAAGGAAACTCTGTTGGTTTAATGATTAAGTGCTACATCTGCTAATCAAAAGGTCAACAGTTTAAATCCAGCAGGAGCCCCATGGAAGCTCTATGGGGCAGTTCCACTCTGTTATGAGTCAGAATCAGCTTGACAGCAGAGGGTTTGGTTTGGATTTAGTGATCTGGAAAGCAGAACATGGGAAGAGATAGATGCAGTCACATTACTTAATGTAATTAGTTTCATATCCTGGTTTAAAACAGAAGATGTTAGAATCAAACTTCAATAAAATTTATAAGAAGGTTGAAATATGGTTGGTAAATATTCATTCACTTGCCTTTTCACTAACTATTGAGCATCTATTATATTCCAGGTACTTTTCTACACACAGAGAAATAATGAAACGTGTGAGTCTCTTCTATCACGTAGATTACATTCTAATGGAGAGAAAGGGATTAAACAAACAAGCAAAATAGCTTTAGGTTATATCAAGACAATGAAACTGGGTAATAATTTAAAGAATGATGGTAAAGGGAGGCCTCCTGAATCACGAAGGAGTAACCCTGGTACCATAGCGGTTAGTGTTACATCTGCTAACCAAAAGTTCGCAATTTGAATCTGTCAGGTGCTGCTTGGAAACTCTATAGGGCAGTTCTACTCTGTCCCATGAGTCTCTGTGAGTCAGTATTGACTTGACGGCAGTGGGTTTTAAGTCAAAGACACAGAGAACGGTGACTTCAAGAATAGGGATTATCTAATGAAAATGGCTCTAAAAACTAGCCAAAATCATCTAACTTGACATTCTCAGGGGATAAGAAGAAGGCCACTGTGACTAGAATACAGATAGGGGGTGAAGCATTGGGGGAGGCAGGAGAAACTCACATCAATTTCACATCTGTGACTGATTTCAATTACATTTGAATAAAAATCTTGCTGCTGTTAAATGTCTATGCTTTTTTTAAAGTATAAAATTGGAGTAATACAGGTATTTGGTTACATTTTGGTAATTTTTCCCTATATTCGTTAGAAAACTGATTTGGAGAATCAAATTTCGTCTCTGTTCAGGTAAGAAGTAAATTACGCATACACTTGGAAGTGGAAAAAGCTTTGGAAAACTTCTTAGCAGATCTGGGAAATTTCCACGGAATTGGCAGTTCTGTTAGCAAGATGAACTGCTGGCATTGGATGGATGCTGCTTTGATTATAATTCTTCCCTTGAAGGAGCATTTCCTTATAAATTGGAATTGCTATGTGTCAACAGGACTCTAGGTGCAGCCATCTAAAAACTGAATATTTCAAAGATAGCCTAGGAGTAGTATCAGTATGAGTATTCCATTTGCCAACTTCAATCTGGCCATTGAATTAACGGAGAGCAAAATCACTGAACGGTATAAATGTCACCTTCACTTTTTTGATACAAGTGAAGAAATGTGTGCCTGCTTGCTTAGAGGATTTTTGCTGGACAGATGTATGCTCAGACCCAGCCTATTTATTAGAGAATGGTTTCGGCTCTCATTTTCAATTTTAATCACTGTGTCAATTTTAAAAGGGCAGTTCTCATTACATAAACATTTGGAAGTTATAAAGCTGAAAGGTCAGGGTATAGACAAGACAAAAGATAACACACCACCAGCTGCTGTAAGCTTCCATGGGCAGAGCTTCCCTCCCACTGAGTCCAAATCTTAGACATCAAGGTTCTAGGACATAGGAATCCCTGTTAACCATTTTTCTGTTTCTCCAACAAAATAATTTTATTTGAGCATAGTGGAAAAGGTGACAGATATCTTACTGCCCAAGAACAGAGAAGGCAGAGTTAGTTATAAAACATTATGACAATTAATATCACCATTTGATCCAGTCAGGTGTTTTTATCCAGGATAATAACCATAACTGCTATCATTTATTTGGCAAGTAAAATTCAAAAACAACAAAACCAGTTGTCATCAAGTCAATTCTTACTCATAGAAACATACGAGGACAGAATGGAGCTGTCGCATAAGGTTCCCAAGGCTATAATCACTACAGAAGCTGTCCCCCTCCGAGAGCCTGGTGGGTTCGAACCATTGACTTTTCCATTAGCAGCCATGCATTTAACCATTGCACCACCAGGGCTACTTATTAGGCAATTACTGTGTATCCATATTCTGCCTATGTTATATCTTCCCCAAATCTCTGTAAAGTAAGTATTGCTATCACCAATGGGGAAAAACATCTGTTGTCATTGAGCATACTGCAACTCACAGAGACCTTATAGACAGAGTGGAAATGCCCCAGAGATTTTCCAAGGAGCACCTCGTAGATTCAAAGTAAAGACCTCCTGGTTAGCAGCCATAACTCTTAACCACTGTTCCATCAGGGTTTCCATCACTAATGTACAGAAGTGGAAATTAGGATTTAGGGAAATTAAGTGATTGACTCAATATCATACAACAGATACACAGCAAATTCAGCACCTTAACCCATGCCTAACTTCAAAACCATGGTAGTAACTTCTATACTGTGCTATGTCTTTTGATAAATACTGGTCGAGTGGAAGCATTTATTTAAGATCAGTCAAGTTTGTACTATAGGATTCAAGAAATCCTAAAACACCAGAATAGCAAAGGAAGTATCACAAATCTCTGGCATCACTTTATCACCTTTATCTATAAGGTCCAATATGAACCAAAGGCTTTTAAAAGCACTCTTTGTACTCGCAGTTTAATACAACAACAAAAGAATAGCTTTTTGTTTATTTGTTTGCTTTTCATTTATTTGTCTTTGAAACTCATAGAAAATAACATACACATAAAATATAAAAAAAGAAGAAGAAGAAACTGAAACATAAAGAATGCTTGCAAAATACTGTGAAATCTGAATCAAAATCTGGGAGAAATATGAGCCCTGATGTTTTTCTTTTTTTTCAGAGTTTTTATAGAATTATAAAAATCATCATCTCAAGACACCTATACAGAGAGAAGAGCTATAGAGACACCTATAGAGAGAAGAGCTAGTGATTTACAGGTCTCGCAAGTTCATAGAACCAAGTAGGGATTTCTGTTGATTCCCACTGCAAGGGAGACAGGATGGAGAATTTGAGATAAGCCATGTTAACTGACTGCTGCAACGAAAACAACAGTCTTGAGAGAGAGGTAACAGAAGCTGTATTCTTTACAGTGTATCACCTCCATGTCCAGGATAAAATAAAAAATTATGACACTGACAAAGAAAAAGGAAAACTTGGACTGATAAGAAAGAGAAGCAGCAGGCAACTGAAACTAAGCATTAAATGACAAAATTAGTGTACAGAGAAACTCACATAGTCATCATACCAATTTTCTAAGACCAGGTAAAAGAAGGTCATAATGAATGAATATATGGAATATGTCATCAGAGAAACAGAGATTACAGATGTGAAGCAAATTAAAATTCATAATTCTAAATAAAATATTCAACTTGGTAAATACATAAAACAGGCTATCTGCAGCTTGACGATGGCATAAGTTAATGACAGATTTATAGAAAACATCCAATCTGAAAAAGAGAAGAAAGGTTGGGAAGAAAACTAAGCCTCAGTGACCTGTGGGTTACTATCAGGAAATCCATCAGAAGCATAATGAAGTCTCAAAAATAACTGGCATAGAGTAGAGCAAAAAGAAAATAAAAAATTGAAAATGAGCAAATTGTCACAAAGTGGTGGTAAAACATAAACTTACAGACAAAAGAATCTTAGTGAAATCAAAAAGTTAAAAATGAAAAGTGAAGCTGCCAGAAATGAAAAATTTCATATATATGTATATATATGCATATATACATATATATGAAAACAGGCAGAAAAAATAACACATTATACATAGGAAATAATATACAAAGGATAGAAAATTGCTAATTAAAAAATAAGAAGGCCAGATGATGTTGAAATAACACCTTTAAAGGGACAAAGGAATTCCAAACACAGTGTAATTTTTTTTTTTATTTCAAAAGTGAAAGCAAATTATAGGCTGAGAAAAATGAAAACTGAGAGAACATTAGCAAAAAATGGAAAAAGAAGTTCTTTTGGCCGAAGTTATTTTTCAAATGGCAATTCAGATTTACAAAAGTCATAACATACAGTGGGAATGGTAACTATATATTTCTTCTGCTAATTTCTCTAAAAGACATGAATCTCTAGAGGGAAATTTAAGCACTGTATTTTGGGGGCTTATAATATAGAGAGATATAATATAGTTGACAACCATAGCACAAGGGATGGGGTGGTAAATAGGCTTATACTATTTATATTTTATGCCCTGTTGTAAATATTACCTGTATCAATGATTCACATTGTGAATTCCTAGTTTAACTACTAAAAACATAATGCAAAAGGTGTACTAAAAATCCAATAGATAGAAATAAATGCAATACTAAAAATGTTTGATAACCCCAGAAGAAGGAAAAGGAGAAAAACAGGAAAAAAAAAAACCACAATTAACAGCTAAAAAGAAAAGTACAAAAACATAGACCTAAATCCAGACAACGAACTAATTTAACAAACTGTAAAATAAGCACTCCTACTAGAAATTAGAGGTTGTTGAAGAGTAAAAACATAATATTCAACCTTATGTTTGCCATAAAAGACATATAGTAAGAGACAAAATGAAAGAAAAAATATAAAAATATACCATAAAAATGACAAACATAGGAAAATTGGCATGACTGTGTCAATATAAAAAAATAAAACTTAGTACAAAAAATTTAAAAGACAATTTTATGATAAAAAAATCAACTAATGTGAAAAACATAAGTATCAAATGTTCATACTTAAAAACAGATAGCTTCAATCTATATGAAGGAAAAACACAACTAAGGGAAAAACAAACATATATAAATTCAACTTCATACTTGGAAACTTTAGCAAGTTTTGTCAGTAGCTGAACAAGGAGGCAAATCAAACAGCCTTCTTTTAGTGATGTGTTGTAATCTTAGCATCTATACCTGTGGTTACATGTCA
Source organism: Heterohyrax brucei (assembly GCA_028571685.1). NCBI lineage: Eukaryota > Metazoa > Chordata > Mammalia > Hyracoidea > Procaviidae > Heterohyrax > Heterohyrax brucei. The sequence continues at coordinate 111,105,985 of CM053143.1, read as the reverse complement.
GGGTGGCATGCAACTTGAGTCACTGTCTTACTAAGAAGGATACGACTCAAGTCACCACCCTTCCCCCAGTCACTCCTTACCACAGTTATTCAAGTCATGTGCTTGCATGCCCTGCTCAGGTTACGTGGAGTTTCCTTGAAGATACGGTCTGCATCCAATGTACACATGAATACTTTGACAAAGTTCTTTCTTTCACTCTGGATCCCACATCCAGGACATCATCATCTGACCTTCAGGTCTTGGAACTTAAGCCAGCAGCCTGTCATACAACCCTATATGACAGCTTTTGCAGCCTTGTAAGCCAATAGCCTCTTGTCTGATCTGCCACTTTGGGTTTCTCAGCCTCTGCAAACACTGGAATCGGGAGGAGGGTCCAGCTTGATGCCCAACCTGTGTATTTGGGATTTACCAGCCTCTGCAACCACAAGAGCCATTTTCTTGATGGCTCTTGTGTTCTGTGAGCTTTGCAGTGAATTACAGGACCCAAAGAGGATGGAAAAAAATGAGGGGAGGAGGAGTGTTTGAGGGTAGAGATGATGGGGTGGTACAGTGATTCAAAAACATGGATCATTTGAGACATCTGTCTCACAGCCGTCTATCTCATAGGAACGAGCTTTGTCCTGATATGATAAGAGAAGTTATTCTTTTACTTCTAGACCCAGATTTAAATGGTTCATGTGATTAAATCATAAATGTATCCTTTTCTTAAACAGTGCTGCATAACATAACTTAATCAAGGGAGATTAATTAAAATCGTCTACCAAATTATACTCCAAGGAATTAGGGACTCAAAGTATACACTGAGATGGAGATTTTGTGAGCTATTTTAGAATCCTGTCCACTATAGGAAGGTTTTAAGGATTAAGTAAGATAATATGGAAAAATACTTAGCTGAGTACCTGGTCCTTACTGGAGACCTCAGAAATTTTTATTTACTGTTGAATATGGTATTTGTTGGAAGGGAAGACTGGTGAACTGCCAGTTAGTCATCTACTAGATTGATTCATGAGAAACTGACATTCTGTAGATGAAAATAGTATAGTATCAGTAATTTCACATGGTTTATCTGCTTAGTATCACATTTCATAAAACGCTGCAAAACATAGCTTTACTTTGCTTTTCAATCATTAATTCATCCACATTCCTCATTTGTTATTGATTGGTTCTATTAACAAACATTTACTTAACAGCTACCTTGTACCAGTCACCGGGAGAAGGAAATTAGAGCACACAAAAAGGAAAAGACACCACTTCTGACCCTCAAGTCTTCAGGATCTAAGGCAATCTGATTCCTCACCAATTTCAACAGCGAGGTTGATGTTAAACAGCTCTCCTTCTACAGAGCTAAAAGAAGTAACACACAGAGCAATCTCTTGTGTCTAATCTCTCATTGTTTATAATTCTAAGACAAAACAAATGGAGAAGATAAATTTAGAAGAAGCTCTGTACTACACAGGCTCAGTGACAAATGGAGTTTACAGTGTTGGCAAGTAGCCGCCAAGGTTTTTCAGCACTAGCTGCCATCCCATGTGGGAAATACCTTTCTTTCTTGGTTTCTCAGCAACAGCTCTGATATCACAAACAACTCTAGTGTCTCCTTTTTTGGTATCCAATAAAATAGCTTAAGCATACTCAGAAATCTCTTTTCTCCTGGCTTCAAAATCTTCCTTCACATGAGCTCTTAGTTCATGGCTCTGTATACCTTAGTGGAGTCTCCCATGGAAAGTTTTCTAAACTTTCCTGAAAATTGGAAACTTTTATCTGTAACATAATTCAGAATTCTGTTGTTTCCCAGTTGGTTGCTAATTATCTCACTGATGAGAATGAGCAGTTTCTAGTATAGCTGCAGTCTCTTTTAACCCTGTCCTGCTAATGGCAACGTGGCTGACTGATGGTGTAATCCAAACAGTGATCTGAAAATGTTCTTCTCCTCAATGTGTTGCTACCACTGCAGTAATATGGTATAGGATAGAGGGTATCTAGTCTAACAGCTGTCATACTTTGAATTCTTATTGCAACATTTCAGAGGGAATTTACTAGCAAAGAATACACTCTCATATTTATTTTTTTATTTCCCAAGTTAATAAATATAGTCCATTTCAATTTCATCATTGCTGAACTTCTGGTCATTCTTGTTTGTCATGTATTGGCAAGAAGAGACTGTCCCCTAGACACAGACAGATTAGATTCATTCCTGATTTAATCAGCTGTGTATACAAATAATTAACAGAAGCAAAATGGAGCACAGAATTTAGAAACAGATGTAACTTTTTTTTAAAATGTGTCTTTTACTGGGCCTCTGGTTTCCTAACAAGACAGAACCTGATGACACTTTGTACAGAGTAGTATCAGAGATAATGGTCAAATTCTTGTTATCACTGGGACTTACCTTTGGTGGTAGGTAGAACCATGACTCTCCAAAGATGTCCATGCCCTAATCTGTACAATCTGTGACTATATTGTCTTACATGGCAAAGAGTAACTAAGGTTGCAGATAGAATTAAAGTTAGTAATAAACTGACCATAAAATAAGGAGATGATACTGCATGTATTGTACTAGATTATACCGGACAGGCCCCAAATGATCACAAGAGTCCTTTGAAGTAGAAGAGAGAGACAAAAAAGGATTCAACTGACCTTTGCTAACTGTGAAGACAGAAAAAAGGAAACCACGAGCTAAGGATTGTGGACAGCTTCTAGATTTTAGGAAAAATCAAGGACATCAATTCTCCCCAGCCCTTCAGCAAGGAATGCAGCCCTGCAGTACCTTTGTTTTACCTTAGTATTGGTCTTAACAGTGACTTGGGTTTAACCTGTGTTGTCTCTTTCACTTACAAAACTATAAGATAATGGTAAGCTACCCGGTTTCTGCTAATTTATTATAGAAGCACTTGGAAAACTTAATATCTTCTGACTGAGGTTAGTTGCCCAGACACAGGCTCTGAAATAAAGATTTTCACAGAAGTGTTCTTATTAGGAAGCGTTCTCAAGAGAAACTGGCAAAGGAGTGGGGAAGTAGGATCTGGAAGGAAAGTAGGCCAATAAATTGTTATATAAAACCAAGTCCCACGGAAGACTTTAGTTCAATCGCATGTGGAGACTCCGGAGATGGTGTGAGTTACATTTCAAAGTTGTCATAATCAAATGGGAAGAGGGCAGCAGATAAAGTTTCCAGGCAGCTTTGAGTTTCCACTCAGGAAGGAAAGTGGTACTGGGGATTAAACCTTTCACCATGAGACACAGGCACTAGCTGTGGGAAATGACAGCCAACCGAACATTTGTATATATGAAAGTGATTTTTAAAAAATCTGAAAGGAGATGGTTTGAGCACTAACAGTTTCTGCTACCACTCCCCATACCAGAGATTTTTTTCTCTAATAATGTATGCATTTTCATTTAAGTGAACATTAACACACACTAGATATTTCCTTAGTTCTACATAAAATTCAGCATCTGTAAGGCTACATGTCATCCAGAAGAAGAATGCCTAGGCAATGCCCAAATGTTCCTGAAATCTGTCTTTGCCTTCTCAGAGACCTGCAAAGTGGGTTTGAATACCTCCTATGTTCTGGAAACTATCGCTGGGGGTTCTAAGAAATATAATACACTTCTCAGATTCCATTGGAAACTGTGATACAGTTACAATTATAGAAAAGTATGGAGTATCATATGGCGTAAGAACAATCTAGTCTTGTATTCTGTCTGTCACTGCTGCCCTGAAAGCATGATACTTGCGTGTCATGGATTGAATTGTGTCCCCTAAATATATGTGTCAGTTTGGCTAGGCTGTGGTTCCCAATACTGTGTGATAGTCCACCATTTTGTTACCTGATGTGATTTTCCTATGTGTTATAAATCCTACTTCTATGATGTCACAGTTAAATTGATGATTTTTGTGTGGCCTTTCTACCCATGGTCTTATAACTGCCATCTGGGGGACTGAGTGTGACTGTGTGATAGAGTGGTTCTGGGCCGCCAAGGGGATTGGTCCATTTTGTCTTCAAATGAGAGCCAGCTCCGGAGCATAGAGGAGTATCCTACCTACTGCTGAGGCAGAAGAGCCAAGAGCATAGGACATGCACTGTGGACACAGGATCTCTACACTGAGAATTTCCTGGAAAGAGCAGACAGAGAGAACCGGCTGCAACCTTGAAGACAGTGAGGAGCAGTGACAGCAGAGATTTAGCAGCAGGAGGCAGCATCGTGGGCTTCCCAGCCCATAGAAAGAGAAGGCTGCGTGTCTTTAGACAGAGACTGAGTGCCAGGGAGTGGTGTACCTGTGAGTACAGCTTGGGAGAAGCTATCCTGATGGAACGACTGTATTCTGGGCATTTCTAAGCCTGAATTGTAACTGGTATTTCTCTAATAAGCCCCGTAATTGTGAGTATGGTCTGTAAATTCTGTGTGGCCATTACAATGAATTATTAAACCCAGCAGAGAAGTAGAGACTGTGTGGGGTGGAATAGTTTGTGTAGGAATTAGTAGACATGGCAGAGAGAGGCTTGTCTGGTCTCCACCTGATGGGAGTCAGCCTTATGCTGTTGATTTTGTTTTTCCTTCTGCACTGTGGAGTTGCTGGAGGTTAGACACTGTCCCCAAACTGTTTTTATAGATGTTAATAAGGCAAGATTAGAGGCACTTATGTCAATGAGGTAGCACTCAATCTACAAGATTAGGTTGTATCTTGAGTAAAATCTTGTCCGTGATATAAAAGATAAATGTGAACAGAGAGACAGGGGTACCTCATGCCACCAACAAAGAAGAAAGGGAAGCCAGGAGTGAGGCGTCTTCTGGACCCAGGGTTCCTGCACCAGGAAGATTAACAACAAGGACCTTCAGCCAACAGAGGGAGAAAGCCTTTCCCTGGAGCTGACACCCTGTAGTAGGACTTTCACCCTTCTGGTCTACGAGAGAATAAATTTCTTTGTTAAAGCTATCCACTTGTAGTATTCCTGTTATAGCAGTACTAGCTAACTAAGACATTGTGTAACTCCAAAATTTTAAGAACATACCCCAATAATCCCAACTGTTTATTAACCATTTCAGTGAATCGACCTATCAGAGCAGAATAAACCACATTACTTTTCTTTGTCACAAGTTATCTTGAACAGACATCATCTTTAAGATTATGTATTCAAGACTGATTGTTCCACCACATAAATCAGCATCTCTCCCCAACATTGCTTCTTCCTCTGTTAATGGTATCATTGTTATTTTTGCCATCCAGTTTGTATTTATTAGACCTTGACTTCTTTGCCTTAAAAAAGGGTCAATTTTGTCAACAAGTCCTGAAATCTCTCCGCTGTGTATTCTCTCCCTATGCCCCAACTGCTGACCAAGTTTAAACTCAGTATTTGTGTGTGTTGCCATTGCAGACTACTATATTGAGTCCAGTCACCCTGCTGTTAGAAAAACTAAAGACATCATTTTCTTTCCCATGACAGTTTCTCAAGAACCTGTGTGTCATTACCCGCAGCACAATGAGTGGAGTTACAATGTGGAGTTAAAGAACATTTTAAGAACATACCCTAATGACCCTAACTTTTTATTAACAATTTAAGTGAATTGACCTATCAGAGCAGAATAAGCTGCATTACTTATCTTTGTCACAAGTTATCTTTAGTAGACATTGTCTTTAAGATTATGTGTTCAATTGATTGTTCCACCGCATAAATCTTACTATCTCTGCTACTATCCTTATACTTTTTCACATCACCCTGTTTGTCTTCTTTATATTCTTTTCTACAATTTGAAATTGCCTCTTTATTTACTGATTTTTTTTCTATTTCTCTAGCTAAACTGTAAGCTCCTTGAGGGTAATAAGTTCATTGTATTTGTTTATCATATACATTTTATACTTATAATAGGTTACTCTAGGTACCAGCAAATAGGAGGCACTTAATAAATATCTGTTAATGGAAGAAAGGAAGTAAGAACAGAAGGGAAGATAGAAGACAGGAAACAGAAGATTCTTCTAGGTCACTTCACTGGCCACACTGTCACTTCCAGCCTTCTCCACCTCCAACCTGTGTAACATGAGGTCTCCCTGGCTGTTAAGCACTTGATCACTAGCCAAAATGCTGGAAGTTAAACCCAGCTGACCTCTGCTTCCCAAAGGTCATAACCTTGGAAAACATACGAACTAGTTCTACTCTTTACACATGGGATCACTATGAGCAGGAATCAACTTGATGTCAACTGAAAACAACAGCAATAATATGCATCTAGCCTCAATCAAAGGTGTCTCTGCTTTCTTTCCAAATCACATCAAATCATAAGATACACCCTATCTCATCTCAGCTCCTCCTAATTTTTGTACTGATGCACCATCCAAGTAAAGACTTCCCATCTCTTAACTTCTGTTGCGGTTCCTAGCTGGTTCGTTTTGAGCATTTGGCTACATATTTTCTTACATTGCTATCTAATTGTTCCAGCATTTGGTATTGTTTCTGCAAATAGATTACATCCTCCTGGGTCTGTCATCTGCCTGTACTCTCTTTCCTTCTGTTCTATTATCCTGTCGATCTACATTTCCTCAGCTCTGCTACTCTCTGGCTTCCCAGTAGCTTTAGCCAATGGGATATATTTAAGGATGCTAAGACAGAGGGAGGAGTGGAGAAACCAGGGTGTATCTGTTCCCATGGTTATTCCTGCAGTGCTGCTCTCTGTAAGCCACGCCTGCGGCTCCTGGTGGGCAGCCTCTGCCAAGGCTCTAGCTCTTGCCACGTGGCCCATCCCTGGTAATATTACTCTTTCCCCTTCTTTCTCTATCCACAGGAAATGTAAAGACTCCCTGCTGTGACTACTTACCAGATTGTCTCAGTCTAACCCTGATTGATTTCTTAATTCTTCTACTTTTTATGTGATCAATGCCATGTGTTGAATTTCTCCTGTTTGAAAGAATTTAAATGCCCATCCATCCCAAAGAATGCTAATACACTTCCTTAAAACAAAAGCATAATAATCAATGTACCTTGTATCCTTTCACAGCTGGTCATGGAAGAGTTGCTTATGGACGTTCACTGTTCTTTTATAGAGCTCTCCATTCTTATATTAGAAACAATCCTCTGGAAAACAGTGCTGTCTACAAACAAGGTTCAAAGAGGTACCTGATGCCAGTTAATGATTTCGACTCTCGGTGACCCTATAGGACAGAACGGAAAGTCTCCCTAAGGGTTTCCAAGGCTGTAAATCTGTACAGAAACTGACTGCCGTGTCTTTCTCCCACAGAACGGCTGGATGGTTCCAACCAGCTACCTTCTGTTAAGCTGACTGCTTAAATACTGGTCCACCAGGGCTCCTAAATTCATACGGTATAAAAACAAAACAAAAAACAAATGACCAAAAAAATCCTGATGCCATCGAGCAGGTTCCGACTCAAGGTGGCCCTGTAGAACAGGAAGAACTACCCTGTAGGGCTCCAAAGAGTGGCTACTGGATTTGAACTGCAAACATTTTGGTTAGCTACCAAGCTCTCAACCAGTGTGCCACATGGGCTCCTCAAACAGTAGAGTGCCCTAAAACTTCTCATCAGAGAAGTAGGGTTTAGTTTTCTTTAAAGATTGCCCCAAATTGGCTAGACTTCATCAGGGATGTGGGTCCTCAAACTGTGAGGTGACTCTGACTAACCCACAAACATCAGTGATAATAAAGGTCATTGTCGCATTTAACATTACACAGAAATAGGTCTCTACTTACCCTCCTTATTTTGAGCCCTGAGTCGCATTCTGAGCATTTGTGCAAACACTGTTGGCTATCTCTAAAGATAAGAATTACAGATCAGTTGTAACTGAAATCATAGTACCGAGGATAACAAGTGTAATCCACGTATCAGTTGAAAGAGTCAATGAAATTGTTTAACCCTCTTCACAAAAAAAAAAATGAAACAACTTCAAGGTTCCTGTAGCGCACACCACCAGGTCTCCACAGCAGCACAAGTCTCTTTCTCTTTCTTTCTCTCTCTCTGTCGTTGATAACTTAGTCTCACTGCGGACGGGTCATGCTGTCATACTTTCCACTGCCTTCTGGTTCTTCCAACCGAAATATAGTTCATGACTATCTGAGTATAAAACAGAGTATAAAATACCAGCAAAAACCAAAACAGAGCTCCAGAAGAGAAGAGTGGTGGGGCGAGTAGGAACTCTAGGTCTGATCTGGACTGGAAGTGCGTTGCTGTTTTTGTTAGCCACCACGGTAAACTCATACACTACAGGATCAGGCTATTGTTATCCAAAGAGTTTTCACAGGCAGAATTTTGGAAGTAGACCACTAGGCCTTTACTCCTAGTCTATTGTTGTATGGAAACTCTGCTGGAAGCTACTCAGAAACAGGCAAGTCCCTGCTAACAGAAAGGTGGCGGCTGTGCATAGATGCATTGTCCAGAATCGAACGTAGGTCATCCTCCTGGAAGGCAAGAATTCTGCCACTGAGAAAATGACTTCATAATGTATACTGATCAGCACTTTTGTCAAATGATCATGTTGATTTTTGGCTGCTTGATGATTGGCCTGGTACATTATGAATTTTCTTTAGCATTTATGATGCAAACAGCTTTTTGTTCTCCTATAACACAGGATCCTATTTTGTCTTTTAAATTTTTGTTGCCTAAAGTCCTGATGGGGCTTTGAAACCTAGCAAATATAACACTATATTTCTGTTTTGAAATATAGCAAGGGGATGTGAAGAATGATTTCTTATCTTTTATGTTAGGTTCAATGGGTGATAGCATATTGAAAAACTAGGATTTCATCAAAGGTCATTTAAAGCAAAACACTAGAATCATTCACTTTTTACAGACACTAATTATGTTTTTGTTCATGCTTTGCAGTACTTCAAAATGAAATTGCTCTTCATTTTTATGCCAAAGTATTTTTACAAAAGTTGTTACCGATTGTTTCCAATACCTTTTGCTCAGCCATTTGGCATCGCTTCTCGTCAGGCAGCAGTGTTCATACGGTTACACTAGGGTTGTTTCTCACTCGGGCCCTCTCTGCCGAATTTTTCATGACATGCTAAACTCTAGAAAGCATTTTAAGTACTTCATTTGAGAATGGACATGTCTAATTCAGTCAATATCAGATGTGTTGCTACTTTATTGACTCCAGCTTCTCTTGATCTTCTTTCTCAGGGTAGACTAGTCAGACCAGCCTAGATTTAAATCCTGATTCTTCTTCTTCCCAGCTCTGTGATAATTAACCTCTGGGAACCTCACTTTCTTTGTCTGTAAAATGATAACAACACTTACTTGGCAGTGTTGTCAGAACTAAACAAGTTGATCGAGTTAAAGTGTGGTGCACAATACTTGACAATAGTAATCAATTCCATTCATCATTGCATCCTAACAAATTACCCTAAAACTCTGAGAGATAGCATTTTATTTTGTTCCTCATTTTATAAGTTAGGAATTTGGAAAGAGCTGGGCTGGGCAGTTCACACTAAGGATCTCTTATGTGTATGACTGCATTCAGATACTGTGGAGTGCCATAGTTATCCGAAGCTCAAATGGTGTGGATGTCCTAGATGGCTCACTGACATACTTACACTTGATATTGACTGTCAGTGAAAAGCTAACTGTTGACTAGTCTGTCTTCTTGTGTACTTTCCAGTGTGGTGGTCTTGGTACAATCAAATTTGTTACACAGTGCCTGAGTTCTTTTAGAATGAGTTTCTCAAGAGACTCATATGGAAGCTTCATTGTCTTTTTGACCTCACCTGAAAGTTACACAGTTCACATCTACTACACTGTAGGGATGACAAAAGTCACTCAGCCCGGATTCAAGAGGTGAGACTTTCAGACTTCAAAAGTAAGAAATTTCTTGAGGGGGAAAAAGGCCAAATAATTTATTCTGAAACCTACATAATCCCACAGATTTGAGATATTCCACAGACAGTCCATGTAAGAAGATATTATATATTTTTAAAACATAATTAAGTAAGTCTGATATACTTATGGCATGAAAGTATGGAAACTAGAGAGAACATTAATCTAAAGTACAGTGTGGATGAAATAGATATTAGGTGGTTTTACTTACGGCTTGTCAATATTAAAATATATGATTAAAAGATAAGTATCTTTTTCGGAAGATAATATCTTTAGAGACATGAATTGAATTCTAGGCAAACGCATCAACTAGATGTTTTAAGATCTTTAATCCTAACAATCTTAGGGTTCTATCAATCTGCATCTGGAAAGAAACATAATAAACAAAGATATCTCAATTATAACTCGATTCGGATACTAGATTTAAATAATAAAAAAAAACTGAATTTGCTCTGTGAAATATTCCTATCTGTTGTTGCTCATTTTGTTGTGTTTTTTCCATAAAATATTTTTGTTTAGGAGAGTAAGTTTTTACATTAACTAACAACTTTGATTTCTGTTGTAATAGTCTAATACCCTAGAACTAGAATTTATAGACCAGGTCTTCTATATTTAAATTTACTTAAATATTTGAATTCATTGTATCTGGCACCTCTGTTAGCCCTTCAAGTCTTTTCAGCCCCATCTTTTACTCCAACCTGATACGGCCTTGTCTGGGAGCTGCATTGTGAACCCCACTGGTGTTCTGCTAACACCGTTGCATATAGTACACAAGAAATTAATCACCACGGAGCTCTCAGTTGACTAGATGGAGTCAAGAGCTGGTAGATAAATGCTTCTCTTTTACTATAAAGCTTCCATCAAATTGGTTAAGTACCAGTCAGTTGTAGAGATAGCCAACTCAGAAATACATCCTTGTATTGACTTCCTTTTCACAACCGACACTTCAGTCTTGTCCCAAAGATTATGTCTTGAGTAAATAAGTCCCTTTGTTTAAAGTTTTGCTTTCTGAGGAACCAGGCCAAGAAAGTTGTTACCAGATTTAGTCCTTAGGATGGAATTTAGAGCTGGTCACTCACTGGTCAGGCAGTAAAATGATTCCATTGCAGGTGGTAAGAGAGATAATAATAACCGCTGACAGACAGTAACTTAATGTTTCTGAAACTTTCATTGGTGTAAGCAAGATGCAAGTGGAAGGAGAAGAATTGGAATTTGCATAAGCTATGGCTTACGAGCAATGTCAGACAATGGTAATTATGGCGACTGTGAAATTGACTGGATCGGATTAGCCACTGTGTAAGCCATGCTAAGAGGAAATAATAAGCAGAAGTCAGCCAACTATCAACTCAACACAAGTTGAAAAGTCCAGAAGGCCTTTGTGGAAGTATTTAAGGAGACCTTCCCCTGGAGTCCTAACAGAAACTCTGCTGTTAATAAAGTCAAGTTCAGTGTATAAAAGAGAATGAATACATAGCTTTAACAGGTATTCAACATAAGGTCAAGGTCATGACAAGAAAACATTAGAAGCCTAATACGTGAAATGCAGATATTTGACTTAGGCATTTGAGAATCCATTGGTAACAAGGCTCAGAAGCAGCCAAAGACACATGGATGACATGCAGGACATCAAGTGTAACACAACAACAGCTCTGACGGCCATTCCGGAAAATGAGCTCCAAAATTGCTTTGAAGGGTGGACTAGGCATTGGCATAGGTGCACAGCTTCCCAAGGGGAGTACTTCAAAGGTGACTGTAGTGATATTCAGTAATGAGGTATGTCAAACTTTTTCTAGGATGAGTTTGCAAACTTAATTGATAATCCTCATATGGTCTTCAGTTTTTCTCAGTAAGCATTTCAAGTCCTTTTCACTTTCAGTAAGCAGGGTTGTGTTATCTGTATATAGCAGGTTGTTAATAAGTCTTTCTTCAGTCCTGATGCCATGTTGTCCAAATAGTCCAGCTTCTCAGGTGCATTTGTTCAGCATACAGATAGAATAAACGTGGTGAAAGAATTCAGTGCTGACATATACATGTCTTGATTTTAAACCATGCAGTATATCTTCATTCTTTTCTGAAGACTGTCTTTGTGTATGTAGAGGTTCCTCTTGAGTACAATTAAGTGTCTTTGCAATGTTATACAAAATTTGTTATGAACCACACACCAAATGCTTTTGCATAGTTTAAAAAAAAGAAGAAGAAGAAGAACACCGGTAAACATCTTTCTGGTATTCTCTGGTTTTCAGCCAGGATCCATCTAATGCCAACAGTGATGTTACTTTTTCCATGTCCTTTTCTGAATCTGGCTTGAATTTATGGTATTCCCCTGTTGATATACTGCTGCAGTTGCTTTTGAATGTTTCTCACCATAATTTTAGTTGTGTGTTTGATTATTTCCTCTTTCTGTTGGATCACTTTCTTTGGAATGGACACAAATATGGATCTCTTCCAGTCAGATGGTCAGGCAGCTGTCCTCCAAATTTCTTGCCTTAAACTCAATGAGCACTTTTAGTGCTACATCTGTGTTCAAACATCTCAACTGTTATTGTGTCAAATCCTGGAGACTTGTTTCTTGCCAATGCCTTCAGTGTGGCTTAGGCCTCTTTCTTCAGTACCATTAGTTCTTGATCATATGCTACCTCTAAAATTTTTCAAGTCAATCAATTCTTTTCAGTACAGTGACTCTATGATTTTCTTCCATATTCTTTTGATGCTTCCTGGATTGTTTAATATTTTTCCAATAGGAATCTGCAGTACAACAACTCATTGTTTTAATTACTTTCAGTTTTCAGCTTCAAAAAAGCTAAGGGTGTTCTATCCTTTTCGTTTTCTATCTCCAGGTCTTTGTACATTTCGTTACAACATTTTGTCTTCTCAAGCCTTCCTTTGAAATCTTCTGTTCAACTTTCACATCATCATTTCTTTCATTTGCTTTAGCTACTCTACTTTCAAGAATGATTTTTCGAGTCTCTTCAGACATCCATTTTGGGCTTTTCTTTGTTTCTTGTTTTTTAATGACTTCTTCCTTTCTGCATACATGATTTCCTTGATGTCATCCCACAACTCAATTAGTCTTAGAGTTATTATATTTTTACCAACCAAAAATATCAAACCCACTGTGGCTGAGTCAGTTGCAACTCATAGCAGCCTTATAGGACTGAGTAGAAGTGCTCCACAGCGCTTCCAAGGAGCACCTGGCAGATACAAACTGCTGACCTTTTGGTTAGCAGACATAACACTTAACCACTACACCATCAGGGTTTCCAGGGGACCTGAAAAACTTCACTTGTTTATTATATTAGGAGATGCTCCTACTCTATGTGCAGTTTTATAAAGTGAATTAATGGAGACATTACTCTCTCTTTTGATTTTAAGCCTAGAAATTACTCTCAGATATAAAACATCCAGAATATGATGTATCCAAGTCTGGAAATATTTGAACCTTGACACTCCCATTTATGTCATTGGGATGTGCACATGAAGATAGAAACACAATGCTTGGCTAACCTTTAAACAAAGGAAAATCTTCATGCTGTGGCAAATAAATACTGACGCATATCTTCTTTTCTGACTCCAGAGCACTTACACTCATCTGTAAGCATTTCTCAGTAAAGTTTGAGAATCTGGTGCCCTAAAAACACAGCAAGTGTGAGACAAGTTTGGAGTTCATAAAACACTGCTTCCAACTTCCTCTACTGGCACACGTTTTATGCATTCTATATTAGTACACAAATTTTTCTATGGTTTTCTCTGAATAAACAAATCTAAAAACTCAAAGACTCTATGTTGATGTATTAGACTTTTCACTAGATAAAATATAGTGCAAACATAATTATTAACAGAATTTAATCACTTATGTTTCCAGAACTGACACAATTTAAACATTGTCACCTCTGAAAAATTAAACCTGGACATTTTTAGCATTTGATATGACTTAAAAAAAAAAAGAAGCAAAAGTTCACCTGTAAATCTGGCTCTTCTACCAAGAAAATTTGGAAGCTGCTGAAATTTTATACATTTTTAAATTAGGGAGTAATGGTAGCTATGTAAAGATAATCATGAGAATTTGTATACTATCTTCAAAGATAGAATTTACCATTATAAAACTAGTGTATTCTTGACATACTATGGCAACTGTAAATGTAAATGAATGAGGATGACATAGAACTATTACAGCTAGCACTTAGTGAGTACTTTCTGTGTCCCAAGTATTTTGCTAAGCACTTTGCATATTTTATCAACTTATTTCTCCAACAACTGTATCAGATAGGTTCTGATATTGTGCTGTTTTGTAACCATAACTTCTCAGGCACTGACAGATTTTAATTTCTGCAAAATTCTTAGGCAGTAAATCATGGGGCAGCAATGAAATTCACTCAAAAAAATCAAAATAAGGAGGAAAATGCTTAGTATCTTTCTGAGATATGCCCTAGTAATAGTGACTTTTAATTTAAAGGATGAAAAAAATGCTAACAAATGATATTTTCTTACAATAATTTGAGTTAATATTACTGATATATCAACAGTCCTAATAAGCCACTTCAGAACGGGATGTGGAAAAAAATGTAATGAGTCATTATGTGAGGAATGACACTGAAAAACTGAAAGGAGCATTTATGGTCCAGTAACATTGCAGCCACCATTCATCTATCATTTTACCATACTGTATGGCTTGTGTGATGCTCTGCTACTTGAAGCTATGCCACTGATACTACCATGCTGTCAGGGATACCCATACCAGTGGAGTATCCATCAATATCAGGGACACGCGTGGTGAACAAGGAAGTATAAACAGAGTGTCCTGACTAAGGAGAAGGACCTGGTAATCTACTTACCACAAAAAAAAAAAAAAAGAAAGAAAGAAAGAAAAGAAAAAAAATCAGTGAAAACTTAAAAAAAATAGCAAAAATAAAAGTTGTCTGACACAGTGACAGAAGATAAGTCCATAAGATTGGCAAACAGTCAAAATACAGCTGGGGATGTACTACCTCTTGAAAGTGGAGTCAACCTCAAAGATAAGAATGGAGCAAAGCTTTCAAAACTTTCATTTGCTGATAATAGCATGACTTAAAGTGAGAAGAAACCACTGTAAACATTCACCAATAATCTAAAAGTACAGTACAAAGAACAAATCTGGGAAAACTGAAAATCATAAAAATATTAAAGGAAATGCCTAAAGAATGATATTCAAGTGATAATGAGCTAAAATAGACTGATATTGCTACTTTGAATCACATAATCATATGATCTATCATACCGGGAATGATGAACCGAAAAGGAACAGCATAGTGTTTATTGTGGAAAAGAACACTTGAAGATCCATCCCAAAATATAAAGCTGCCAGTGATTGGATAATATCTATAATGCCTACAAAGAAGACCAGTTAATACGACTATTATGTAAATTTGTATATCAACCACAAATGCCCGAGATGAAGAACTTGAATTTTTTTTTTACCAACTTTTGCAGTCTGAAATTGATCAAACATGCAATTAAGATGTATTAATAATTACAGATGATTGGAATGCAAAAGTTTAAAAGTAAGAGGAAAAACCGATAGTTGGAAAATACGGCCTTAGTGGTAGAAACATCAGATAGAATTTTGCATAACCAAGAGCTTCTTTATATCAAATGCCATTTTTCCACAACACAAATGGCAACTACACACAAAGACTGCCAGTTAAACTTGCCAACTCATCTTTGAAAAAGGGCTGTCCACCTCATTGCTGAAGTATCACTACGGTCACTCAAAGTACTCCCCTTGGGAGGATATGCACCTATGCCAGTCCCTAGTCCAGCCTTCAAAGCAATATTGGAGCGCTTTTTCTGGAATGGCCATCAGAGCTGTCACTGTATTACCCTTGATGCCCTGAATGTTATCAAAATGTCTTCCTTTCGATATTTCCTATACGTTTCGGTGAAGAAAAAAGTTACTGCAGGCTAAATTAAGTGAGTAGGAAGGGTGTTATACTGCAGTTATTTGTTTACTAGCTAAGAACTCCCTCACAGACCACTATACAATTAAGTTCGCAAACTTACCACCTTGCTTTCATGCGCATTGGCCATTCCAGAAAGAATTGCAAAACTGCTTTGTAGGTGGACTATGTGCTGACATCAGTGCATAGGTTTGCAAGGAAAGTACTCTGAAGGTGACCATAGTGATATTTAGCAACAATGTATGTAGCACCTAGAACAACTAAGTTTGTGAAGTTTGTTGTCAGACCACGTATGTGTACACTGCATCAGATGCAACACACAGGAATCATATTGACTACCTCTATGAAAAAAGATGACTGGAAAGTTCATTGTCATCTGTCAGAATAAGACCACAGGCCAACTGCAGAGCAAACCACTAATTGCTCACAAGCAGTGAGGTTGAAGCTGAAAAAAATTAAAATAAGTTCACAAAAAGTCAAAGTACAACCTTGAATATGTACCACCTGAATTTAGACACCATCTGAAAAACAGATTTGATTCATTGAATACTAATTACTGAAGACCAGACTAATTGTTGATGACATCAGGACATCATGCATAAAGAAAACAAAACATCATTAAAAAGAAAGACCAAGAGGAATGTCAAAAGAGACTCTGGAAGCTGCTGCTAACATAGCCAGAGCAAATGGAAGAATGTCAAAGTCAAAGAGCAGAACAGAAGATTTCAAAGGGTGGCTCAAAAGGAATAATTAAAGTATTATAATGAAATGTGAAAAGACTTGGAGTTAGAAAACCAAAAGGGAAGAACACTCAGCATTTCTCAAACTGGAAGAATGAAAGGAAAACAAATCAAACTTCTAGTTATGTTATTGAAAGATTCTACAAGAAAAACTGTTGAACACCATAAGGAATATCAAAAGAAGACGAAAGGAATACATGGAGTCATAGCATCCGAAAGACTGGTCAACTTTCAACCATTTCGGGAAGCAGCATATGATAATGAATCTACAGCACTGAAGGAAGAATCTGAAGCTGTGCTAAAGGCGTTGGTGAGAAACAAGGCTCAAAGAATCAACAGAATCCACTGAGACGTTTCAACAGAAGCAATGCTGGAAGGGCTCACTCATCTAAGCCAAGATATTTGAAAGATAGCCACCTGGAAGAGATCCATATTTCTGCCCATTCCAAAGGAAGATTATCCCTCAGAATGTGGAGTTTATCAACGCAATATCATACACTTGTAAAGTTTTACTGAAGACAATTCAAAAGTGGCTGCAATAGCATGTTAATAGAAAACTGCCAGAAATTTAGCCTGGATTCAGTAGAGGACATGAAATGAGGGATATGAATGCTGACGTCAGATGAGTCTTGGCCAAAGAATGTGAAAAAGATGTTTACCCGTGTTTTGTTGTTGGTGCAAAGGCATTGATTGTGTGGATCGTGACAATTGGTGAAAAACACTGGTGAGAATGGGAATCCCAAACACTCAATTGTGTTCATATGGAAACTGCACATAGACCAAAAAGCAGTCCTTCAAATGCGACAAAAGGATAATGATGATTTAAAATCAAGAAAGATATGTGTTAGGGTTGTATCCTTTCACCATACTTAGTCTTCGGGTTGAGAACGTAATCAAGAAGCTGAACTATATGAAGAAAAATGGGGCATCAGGATTGGAGGAAAACTCATTAGCATCCTGGGATGTGCAGAGGATACAACCTTGCTTGCTAAAAGCAAAGAGAACTTGAAGCACTTCCTGATGAAAATCAAAGACAATAGTCTTCAGTATGGATTACACTGCAGCATAAATGAAACAAAAATCTTCACAAGTAGACTTGTAAGCACCATCATGATAAATGGGGAGAAGACTGACATTGTCAATAATTTCATTTTACTTGGGTCCATAATCAACACCCATGGAAACAGCAGTCAGGAAACCAAAAGATACATTGCATGGGGCAGACCTACTTCAAAAGGTCTCTTTAAAGTGCCACAGTGCAGCTATCACTTTAATGACAAGCATGGTGTTTCCAATCACCTTCTATGTATGTGAAAGCTGAACAATAAATAACACAGATCAAAGAAAATTTATGCCTTAGAAATATGATGTCAGCAAAGAATTATTAAAAATACCATCGAATGCCCAAAGAACGAAAATTCTGTCTTGGAAGAAGTACAGCCAGAATGTTCCTTAGAAGCAAGGATGGGAAGCTTTCATCTCAGGTATGTTGGGTACATTGTTAGCAGTGACAAGTCCCTGGAGAAATATATCATGTTTGGCAAAGTAGGGGGTTAGGGAAAAAGAAGAAGTCCCTCAGCAAGATGAAGCGACACAATGGCTGCAACAATGGATTTAAACATGCCAGTGATTGTGAGGATGTCTCAAGACTGGGCAGTGTTTCATTCTGTACACAGGGTCACTGTGACTTGGAACCAATTGAAGAGCATTTAATAACAGCAAGAAGTCACATCAGGAACTAAAATTTTTTAAAAAAGAAAATAAGTCTTAATGTGAGCAATGACATCAAATGATTGAAAGGACCCTTAAAATGAGTAGTTCAAGTATTGAAATGTAGTGCACGTTTCTGTGGACCCGTATGCCATTGTAGCTATTAGTAAACATGTCTATTGTATTATTACCAGATGCTGAAAAATATACAAAATCTGTAACACTGTCACAAGTATCTTCTGCACTTAATGTGGTCACGCCCTCGTAACTTGCATTTTTTCTCTCTGTCTTCACACCACATCGTGACTGTTTTTCATAAAAGTATCCTCACACTTCTTAAATTCACTTAATGAAGGAGATTTCTGGATGCTTCATCGACCTCCTTGGGGATTTTAAAAATCAACCTTTCCCAGCTGTTCTTCCACAGCTGGCTATGTTCCGAGGAGATGATGCAAGGCTGTGTAATGGGGCTGTTCTTTGGATCCAACTGAGGGGAAAGCAAGCCAGCAAGGTCACGGCAATCTTTATGTCAACAGAACTGTGGCCTGACTCTCATATAATAGTGTTAGAGGTTGTCCTCCACAGAGGAGGGCTTGACAAACAGCTGTAAACATGTTTTGTTCATTAATGGAACATTGGGAGGTGCCTTGACATTTTTCCCCTCCTTAATGCAACTCAGTAAGCCTCCAAATAAATAATTTTACCACATGATGGACATTATTGTATTACAATCAGCAAATCCTAAATCCTTCTCTGAAATAGGCCAGATTCATATATGTAAACTTCATCACTTTTGACATCTTCAGTCACAGTGCCTTTTCACTTTCTACTGGACTTTAGATATTTTAATACCACACTCATGTAATCTTAAAATCTGATGTTTTCTGTCACATCTAATTCTGATCTTTCTGGTGGCTTAATGTTCTAAATCTTATTTCAATCAAACTTTGCAAGTGTTCTTGACTTGTCACCCCACAATTGCTAATTATTAATTGGCATAACATTTTTATTAGGAGATAATGGTTTAATTCAAATTTTGGAAAGGTCAGGTGTTAGAAAGCACACATGTCACTTTGCAGAGTAAGGTGGACCTGACTCAAACTGTGATATTTTCGATTGCCTCATATGCATGTGAAAGCTGGACAATTAATAAGGAACACAGTAAAAGAACGGATGCCTTCAAAGTATGGTGTTGATGAATACTTAATATAGTACGGACTGCCAGAAGAACAAACAAATCTATCTTGGAAGACATGCAGCCAGAATGCTCTTTGGAGGCAAGGACGGTGAGACTTCTTTTCGGAGGAACTTGGAGAAAGATATCATGTTAGTGGAGGGCCAGTGAAATGAAGGGAGGCTCTCAGCGAGAAGAGGAGGCACAGTGGCTGCACTAATAGGCTCAAACAACAGTGTTGGCGAGGATGGTGCAGGGCGAGGCAGTGTTTTGTTCTGTTGTACACCGTCTCCGTGAGTCTCCTCATATGTAGACAATCTTTTTCTTACCTTAATTTCCTGGAGAAACTAAAACACAACTTCTTGGTGAAGCCGTTCTTTCCTCCCCGACACATATGCACAGGCATGCACACCTAAATAAGCACACACAAGCACATACACACACCTCTTTTTGTGCTTTCATTGTTGTCCCTGCTATACTACAAAGATCCTAAACCTCCTTGAATGACTTCAGGAAATCAAAACCTTTTAAAATTACATACAAAATTTTGTTGACATGTGCCTTCACACAGTTTTTTTTTCTAAAACTTTGATTTGCAGCTTTGATCATATTTTCAGAAGGACCTGTGATGCCAAAGAACATAAAAATTATAATCTCTAGGAATGGAAACCACTAATATATTGCAATAGTGTTTTCAGAGATCAGGTCATTTTAATCTCTGATTCCCAAGTCTTGAACATATAGATAATAAGTGCTCAAAAGACACTTGATGAGTGAATTAACATTGCATACAGAAGAGCATTCTCAGGGTAGTGGAAATTTCTGTCACAGTACAACACGAGGAAAAATGACATTTATGAAACAGAAAAGTCTATCCTCACCCTGCTGCCATTAGAGAAAGCTCAGTTGATGCAGTTCATAATTTGCTAATAATTAGTGCTTCTCTACATACGAAATTAATTATAGCATAATAAAATCCAATAGCATTTGTTCTTAATTCTCCTCTGATCTGCGTTCTGTTGTTTATTCTCATTTTTTCTGATAAGGTCCGTTGTCTCTAATGTTGCTTCATTAAGGGTAAGAAATAAATCAATGGTATTTAGCTTTTCTAACCATCTGGTCTGGCAAACATCCCAAAATTAATGTTTAAATCTGGGTGCAGTTCATGTATTTTGTCTTGTCTTAGGAAACATCTTTGGAGATAGAAAATAATAGGTAGTAACTGCCCTTTAATCTCATTAAAAAATTGATCTTTTTAGAGATATTACCCTACAAATGCTGTAGGTATTCCTTACATTTTATTAAATTGATTATTCAGCAAAGACCATAACTGGTCAATTTGAAATCCACTTGAGGTACTTTTTTTTTTTTTTTTTGGATGTTTTAGAACAAGGATTAGCAAATTTTCTCTGTAAGGGGCAAAATAGCAAATATTCTGGGCTTTGCAGCTCATAAGTCTCTATTGCAATTGTTCACTCTGCCATTGCAACGAAAAAAAACAGTCCTAGACAATATGTAAACAAACGGACGTGGCTCAGTTTTAATAAAATTTTATTTACAAATATAAGCAGCAGACCAGAGTTTGCCAACACATGTTTTAGAAAAATTATAATCTCCATGATCCCATACTGTAAATTTGCCAGTTGTGTAACCTAAACAGAACTGTTTCATGTCTTTAAGGTTCAGTTTCCTCATCTGCAAATCGAAGATACAAATGGATCCTGCTGAGTCAGAAAAGACAAAAAAATTCCTTCTCAATCCTTTGACATGCTCACCCTGAAGAAGCCTATTTCTATGTTAGAAATCCAACTGTCTGAAGATAGTTTGTGTATAGAAACTTGTCCAACTGCCCCTGTTGAGATCTCAGCCAGAATGTGAGTGAACCGTACTGCACAGTCTTCTGGTGACAGTGATTCCATTTCAAATCTAACTACAGCTACATGAGACTCCCCAAATGAGCCCTTCCAAAATTCCTGACCTAAAAATGTGTGGGCAGAATTGAAATCATGCCAGGGAAGATTTTTCATCTCCTTCCTTCCCCTCATACCCACATTCAGTTAGTTTCAAGTCTGCTTCTCTTATCTCTGTAATGTCTCTCCATCACTAACCCTCCAGTTTCACTGCTACTGCTCTATTTCCAGAGCCCTGCCAGTGCAGTGAGTAAGAGTTCAGCTGCCAACCAAAAGGTGGCTAGCTCGAATTCACTGGCTGCACCTTTAAAACTGTGCAGGAAGAAAACCAAACCCAGGGCAGCTGAGTGGATTCCAACTCTTAGCAACCCTATAGGACAGAGTAGAACTACTCCAGAGAGTTTCCAAGCAGCACTGATGGATTCTAACTGCCAGCCTTTTGGTTAGCAGACGTAGCACTTAACCACTGCCACCAGAGTTTCCAACAAACCTTATAGGGCAATTCTATTCTGTCCTATAGGATCACTACAAGACTGGATCAAGTAGTTAGCAACGAGTACTCTAGTTCCAGCTACCAATCTCTCTCTCTCTCTCTCTCTCTCTGTACAGCTGCAAAAACCTTATATTTTTATTCATACATCTAATCTTCCTAAAACATTGTTTAATTTAGAAATTAATTCCCATAAAGCATATGTGTGATGCTAAGATTCCCCTTACTTAGACAGTATTAGGTGTGTTGTGCATAGTCAAAACTATTATTCTTTAACTAAGATTTATCTTTGTTAAAGCTATCCACTTTTGGTGTTTCTGTTATGGTGGTACTAGATGAATAAGACAAGGGCCCTCACATGCCCTATCTGGCCCTGCTCAGACCTTTTCTTTTTTCTCTGTATGCGTGCTCAGCAATTCATTTGGTGTGTGTCATCTTAAGTTGGAACTGACTTAATGACAACTAACAACAATAAAACTATAATGATGACTTCCACAAAAATATACAACTCAACCCAGACTCTCTCCTGAATTCCACACATATACATCTAGTCTTTTTGAGTTTTCCATTGATACCTAATAAGTCTCTCAAACTTACTATATCAAAAATCTATTCCCCTCCTCAGTCAAAATCTTCTCAATCACAATTAACAGCAACATCCTCCTTTCCTTTTTTCTTCAGTTAAGACTTTGAAGCAATCTTTCACTCCTCTCTGTTATATCTCACATCATGTCTTGGCAAATGCTATGCTTTTCTCTTTCAAACCTATCCAGAATCACACCCCATCTTACTGTATCTATCCCTTTGTTCCTTTGCAAAGCCACTATAATCTCTTAGCTGAATTTTTGCAAGGCCTTACTAACAGATGCCACTATCTACATAGGTTTGCCCTCTAGTCTAGTCTCAACATGTCAGCCAGATCATGTGAATCCTTCACTTAAAACTTTGCATTGAGCTTATATCTCATCAGAGTCAAAGCCATCATAGAGAGGCTGACAATGTCCTTTGTATCATAGAATGTTTAGTTATGTCTCTGTTGGGATCCTTAAATTTTTTTATTTCCATCTTAATGACTTGGTGCAACTAAGTAAACATAAATATGTATTCCTCAATGTGTGTATTTGTATATACTTACATGTTTTCAAATATAAAGGGAAAATGCAAAAAATATTATATAATAAGATATTAAAATAATTTTGCAAATTACAGATGTCCTGATAACTTGTAAATGGTGAAACTATATAAGGTCATCTCTAATGAGTGAAAACATTTTTTTATTTCACACTTCCCACATTTTGTGATGTTTATAAGCACTAAGATGTTTTAAGATTAGAAAATATTAAATGGTAGCCATTTAACTACCAAAGCTGAATAAACATATCTCTACCCAGCTTGTTATTGGTAAGCTTTTTATTTGACAGAAAAAGGTCTTTGGAACTTTAAGTTGATAGATGAAAGACATGTTTCTTGTAATTCACAGAATACATAATAAATTCTATTCATTTGATTTTTAATAAATGTAAATCTACCTTACATTTTTCATTCTATGCTTTTTACTTCAGCTTTGACTTTATGATATTTGACAAAGTCAAATAGATATGAGCCATTTTTTAATGCACAAAAATGGAATTATGTTTCAGTCACATATATTTTATAAAGAACATGACCAACAATATTTTTCAGTGTAACACCATAACAGTTTGCATCTTATGGCCAGAAATGTTACAGAGAAAAGAAAATTTTTAATTATTTATCTAGATGCATAATCTAAACACCAGCATACATATATACAATGATATTTGCTTGTATCGAGCCCATAGATTTCCTCTTTGGTCTTCACTAAAAAGAACTCTACAATTCATCTGATTTTGCAGTCTTAGAAGAGACTAAGAGATGCGTTCCATAAGAAGCTCAAAAAAATCAAAAACTTTCCCAAGATCATACCTATAGACAACAGAGTCAAAATTTTTTAGATCATATTGCTAGTAATAGTAGTGCCTTGATAAGTATCACTGGCTATAATACCACCAGTGCACAAAGTTCTCTTGAGTTATATTATGATTCCTTGGTTTTGCTTCATATTCTGTAGGTGAGCTTAGATCTGCAACCCAAAAGCCTTTAACCTCACTGTTTGCTGATCATTAGTCACCAGACAAGGACACCATGGAATAGAACCTCTTTTTTAAAAACCTCTTTATGACAACCATGTAGATTTATGAAAGGTGAGATTACAGCTCTAAGCTTTCCCTGACAGAAAGGGAAAATTAAGTCAATCTATTTTCAGTAACACTGAAGAAAGAAAAGCGGTACTCCATTTCAACGTAAAATGAAAGCAATTCCCACAAAATGGTAACAAAACCATATGCTTTCATTCTTCTTTAAAGCAGTTTCACTCCCGTTCTCTTCATCTCACTTTTTTACATCTTTCTTTCTTTCTCTCTTCCTTTTTCTTTCTTCCTCTATTTCTTTTTCTTTCACTCTTTCTCTTTCCTTTCTCTCTCTGTTTCTCTTTCTCTATCTCTGTTTTCCCTGCCTTTCTCCCTTCCTTCCTTAATACAAATTATTCCACGAAATAAATTCAGGAGATATTAGATTTTTCTTCCTTAAATAATGCACCTAGTAGAGAAGTTGGGAAAGTACAATGTTTTGTCATTGGAAGTTTGTCTGGAAGGTAATCATGTCTTACACTTGAAAGCACCTGTCAGATGGACTTGCCTTACCTAATAAAAATATATAAAATTTTGATATTATGTGAAAAGATTGAACTGTTGCCAGGTCCTCCATAATTCTCATAATCACTGGCATGTTCAAGTCCATCACTGTGTCTATTGTGCCAGTTTATCTACTGAGGGTCTTCCATGCCCTCACTGGCCTTCAGTAGCCTTAACACCCTTCTGCAGCAATTGTTCCCTTCTGATGATGTATCCAAGGTAACAATTTTTGGAACAATTTTTGCTATGATCCATAAAATTCTCATTGACTAATTTTTGGAAGTAGATCACCATGTCTTTCTTCCTGATGTGTCTTAATCTGGAAGCTACACTAAAACTTGTCCACCACACTTGACTGTGCTGGTGTATGGTGGCACTGGTGGCTACTGGTGGCACAGCAACACACAAGTCACTACAATATAACAAACTGACAGATGGGTGGTGGAAATTAATTGCCATTGAGTCACCCCTAACTTGTGGTGACTCCATGCATTGAGTCTCTTTTTACAGTGCTTTGCCAACTCTTCTAAATAAACCAAACATTATATTCAACATAGCCTAAGAATTCACAGAAAACCATGATTCCATTTTTATCACTAACAAGAGACCTTTAGCTTTAGTGAGTTACTGAACAACTTTCTTCTACATGTGTGATTATTTTGTGCACATGTACAGGTATTGGTTGGTTGTAATAACATTGTCACACAATAATGGCTTATATATGATAATGTCATTCTGTGCATCTAAGGTCATCAGTGAAAGGTGAATTCATTTGTACAGTCAATCATCATGACTCCCAAACTCCTGAGAAGTGTGTTTGTTAGGTAAGTATCTGAGGAGTTGTCATGGGAAGAAGCCAAGTATTCTCCTTGGCCCTCAAAGGCAGAAACTAGGTAAAATGAATAAGAGTTCCCAAAACCCAGTGTCATAGAGTTGATTCCAACTCATAATGAGTCTATAGGTCAGAGTAGAACTGCCCCATAGGGTTCCCAAGGAGCATCTGATGGATTTGAACTGCCGACCTTTTGGTTAGCAGCAGCAGCACTTAACCATTATGCCACCAATAAAAATTAGAGGGAGGAAAACTCAGATTCAAAGAATGACTTTCTAACATTCTTTATCACTGAAAGTGTTAACAAATTCTTCCATGTATCATGAGTATTTAGACAGGAGCCTTGCACTGGCCAAGAAGAATAGTATATGTGTGATCTCGGCATCAGCCTGGATAGCATCTATGATGCTTCCAACTCTATGCTTTAGTTACTCTAAACTCTTAGATCCACACATAACTATGCAGTATGCAATCTATATAACAGTAATAGAGTTAGAAACCTGAATAATTAGAATTTATCTCACTGCTTTATACTTATAAAATACTCTTAACAGTGTGAAGAACTAGAATATTTCAAAGACAGCATGTTTTATTGCTTTACATTTAAAGAAACAGTGTCAGACATGTAACACTAGAAGCTACTATCAAGCAAATGAATTTAAAGACACAAAATACAAATCACAACAATTTCATTTTGGAAGGAATATTTCACTTGTGCTAGAAAGAAAAAGTGGAAGCACTGAAAGATGTCTTCCAGAAAATTGTATTTTCCCAAAAGTCACTTTAAATGCCAATAATTTACTCAACCATCTATTTTGATTTGAAGTCTAAATTCATAGAGATTGATTTCATTATAATCAAACAACTTGAAGTCTTTCAAATATTATTGACAGAATAACACCATTAACTGTAACAACTAGAAAACAGGAGTCAAGGGAGTAAGATGCTTATGGCACTTACCAACCTATCAGCTAAGAGCTTTTTGTTTGTTTGCTTTTTGTTTCTTTTCTCTCCAAGAGCCACCTTGAACCTGAAATTGGAAAAAGTTTCCTAGTTTTGTATCTGAAAATCACCATTCTATCCCTTGCATGATTTGTCAAGACTTTGAAACTTGTTTTCTGTCTAGATGTCTAAAGGAAGGGACTTATTTAGAGTGAAATGCACTTTTATGTAGGTCAGTGTGATCCCTGGTCTTTGGGACATCAACAAGCTAAATTAGGAGAATAATGGTGATGTATGGCCAAGGAGAGAAAGGAGACTATGTAGTTGCTCTACTGCCATTGCTCAGTTCACAGTGAGGATTGAGCCATTCTAATCCTCTTGGATTTTTTAACTACTAAAACAGCTTGGGCCCATCAGCAAATTGCAGTGGCATATGGTCCAGGTTTACGAGTAATCTGGCACATGATTAAGGCAAGGGAGATGTCATCCTTCAGCAAATACTGAAAATGCTGTAGGGGAATTTGATACGGTTTTAAGAAGTCAAACTGATAAAATTATGATTATTAAATACTTCAAAAGTTAAACGAATTTTAATTTTATTAAATTAAATGTTTTTTACAAATAGGAAGTTACCATGGAAAACAATAATAATAATAAAAGCAGTTCCCAAAGTGTTTAGAAATACTAGTTCTATTTCTCAGTTGAGATTTGGATTCTTATAGGACTATATAATAGTAAGAATCAAGTTTTTCTTTCTGGAATATCACTTTCCCATTGCACATACAGCTATCCTAAGATCTTAGTGACAGAAGAAATAACTTGTATATTTCAAAAAGAGCTATGATATGAAGACAAGTACTATAATAGCAAGTGTCTAATGTAACTTCATCCATTTCTTAAACAGTAAGAAATAAAATAACCTGGCTCTCACCACTGGGTGCACATTAGAATCATCTGAGGGAAATTTTTAAAAATACGGATATTAAAAATCTACCCTCAGGGATACATATTTACTTGGTCTGAGATAAGGTTCAGGCATTGGTATTTTTAAAAATCTACTCTGATAAAAATTTCTACTGCACAGCCAGAGCTGTGCTCCTTTGAACATGTCAACACTCTGGTGTCCCAGAGGTACAGAAAGCTATAGAATAAAAACTAAATGCATCTTTCAGTAAATTCTGTCTTCTTCAAAGTTTTGGAGAAGAAAGATTCCTTTGTTCCTCTTAAGTGATTTTTACAGGGTAAAAATATTATTTTATACCGATGCAGACATAAATACATAGTAAAATGCAAAATTCACGTAGTGTTCAGACAAAACTGAACCCAAACACCCTAAGAGGAATAGGTTTATTCATTCATCAGATGTTTTTGAAGAACTAACATGCACAAGACATGCCTTCTTTAAGGCTACATCAGTATTTGAAATTTCTTCCATTTGATTGCTTATTTGTAGAAATCTAGTAACTATTTGATGTTTGTTTATTCATTAACTTAGTTACATACGTCCTGTCCTCAGTTATCAACATGACTAGTTTCCAAACACCTGATCATTACGTAAAAGTCAACATTATGCAAAAAATAGAAGAGGACCACATCAGACCAGAAGATGGAGGATGACTACATATCTGGCACATTGCATTGTCACCTAATTGTCTACTCACTTCATTCCAAAACTGCCAAATCACTAAGAATTATGGTTCAGTCAAGTTGATGCATAACCTTAATCATTACAGCCAGTTACACTCACACTGCACATCAGCATTTATTACCATCTGACATATATTATTAAAGTGCAAAATTGTTGGAGACTATATTTTTTGCTACGTCATAAAGGCAAGTTGTCAGATAAGGTGACAGTCAATAAGTGATAAGTGAATATCTCTGTATATATAAATATATTTACAAACATGTATATGTATATGTATATGTACCTACCAAGAAACCAAACCCAATGCCATTGAATCTATTCTGACTCATAGTGACCCTATAGGATACAGTAGAACTGCCCTATAGAGTTTCCAAGGATCACCTGGTAGACTCTTTTGGTATCATAATGACACTGTCTTTTGGTAAGCAGCCATAGCACTTAACCACTGTGCCACCAGTTTCCATATATGTAAGTATACATAATTGCATATATGTTAAGAATATGTATGGTATATACAAAATCAACAAGAAAACCCCAAACCCATTGCTGTTGAGTGGAATCCAATTCATAGATATGTAGATATTATATATATTCAGCAACACACATAGTGACTATACAGGAAATCAAATTGTCTACATCTGTGGAAAGAGACAATGGAAAAGCTCAATACCCAGTTAGAACAAAAAAAATCAGGGACAAATTGGGGAAAAAAACATTGATTAGTCCTGTGTAAGTTCATAGAGTCTCTATGAGTCAATCAACCGAAAATGTGTTTGGTTGTTTTGGGTTACAGCTGAAGGTGAAGAAAAGTAGAACAAGTGCACAAGAGCTGAAGCATGACCTTGAGTATATCTTACCTGAATCAAGAGACCATCTCAAGAACATATTTGACACATTAAACAGACTAAAGATCAGAGGAGTTACGGAATGATATCAAGGACACAATGCACAAAAGGTCATTAAAAAGACAGAAAAGACTAAAATATGTGTCAGAAGGCACTCTGAAACCTACTCTTGAATGTAGACTAGATAAAGCAAAAGAAAGAGATGAAGCAAAAGAGCTGAACAGAAGTTTCAAGAATAGCTCGAGAAGACAAAGGTGTCATAATAAAATGTAAAAGAAACTGAAATTAGAAAGCCAAAAAAGAATAAACTCAGCATTTCTCCACCTGAAAGAACTGAAGAAAAAACTCAAGTCTCAAGATGTAATACTGAAGGATTCTATGAGTATAATATTGAATAACACAAGAAGCATGAAAAGAAGATGGAAGAAACACACGGTGTCACTGTACTAAAAAGAATTGGTCAAAATTTAACCATTTCAGGAGATAATACGTGATCAAAAACTGAATGCAGTGAAGGAAGAAGTCCAAGCTGCACTGAAGCCACTGGTGAAAAGCAAGGCTCCAGGAATTGAAGGAATACCAACCGAGATGTGTCAACAGACAGATGCAGCTCTGGAAGCACTCAGTCACAGATGTCAAGAAATTTGGAAGAAAGCTACCGGACCAATCAGCAAGGATAAATCTGTATTTGCGCCCATTCCAAAGAAAGGCTATCCAACAGATTGCAAAAGTTATCAGACAGTACCATTATGCTCATTCAGCAGGAAACTGTTGCTGATGATCACTCAAAAGCAGCTGCAGCAGTACACTGACAGGCAAACGCCAGAAGTTCAAACCCGCTTCAGAAAAGGACATGGGACCAGGGATATCATTGCTGATGTCAGGTAGATCTTGGCTGAAGGCAGAGAATACCAGGGAGACCTTCACTTGTGTTTTATTAACTGTGCAAACACATTTGATTGTGTAGATCATAATAAGTTGTGAATAACATCGTAAAGAATGAGAATTCCGGACACATAACTGTGTGTATGAGGAATGAGTATATAGAGGCAGTCTTTGGAACAGAAGAGGATACTGTGTGGTTTAAAGTCAGGAAAAGTATGTGTCAGGGTTGTATTATTTCACTATATTGATTCAATCTACATGCTGAGCAAGTAATCCAAGAAGCTAGACTATATAAAGAATAAAGCATCAGGATTGGAGAAAGACGTATTAACAATCTGTGATATGCACAAGATACAACCTTGCTTGCTGAAAGTGCAGAGAACTTGAAGCATTTAACTTGAGTACCTTGTTGAAGTCACCGTGTCAATCATCTCACTGAGGGGCTTCCACTTTTTTGTGGAAATTCCACATTACCACCACCATGAGTTTGTCAGTTTGTCGTACTGTGGTGGTTTGAGTGTTGCTGTGACACTGGGAGCATTGCCACCAACGTTTCAAACACCAGTAGGGTCACCCTTGGTAGGGGGGTTTCAGCAGAGTGTCTAGGTTGAGACAGACCAGGAAGAAGAGCTTGTCATCAGTGTACACCTGAAAAAAACTGGCCACAGAAAATCTCATGGTTGGGAGAGTAGAGAGGGTCAATTTAACTGACCAAAGAACAAAGCTTACACTGTGAATCATATCGCAACATAAAGAAAACAAAAATCCTCACAACTGAACCAATAAACAACATCATAAGAAATGGAGAAAATGTTGAAATTGTCAAGGATTTCATTTTACTTGGATCTACAATACCATGGAAGTGGCACTTAAAAAAAAAATTCAAATGATGTATGTTGCATTATGAGAATCTGTTGCAAAACCCATTGCTTTCAAGTCAATTCTGACTTACAGTAGCCCTATAGGACAGAGAAGCACTGTCTCCTATATTTTCCAAGGAGCACCTGGCGGATTGGAACTGCAAACTTTTTGATTAGCAACATCAGCTCTTAACCACTACACCATCAGACCTTTAATCTCTTTAAAGTGTTAAAAAGCAAATCCACTACTTTGAGGACTAAGGACAGCCTGACCCAAGCCACAGTATTTTCAGTTGTCTCATAGCCGTGTGAAAGCTGGCTTACGATTAAGGAAAACTGAGAAAGAATTGATCCATTTGAATTACAGTATTGAAAAAGACTACTGAATATTCCATGGACTACCCGACGAATGAACAAATCTGTCTTGGAAGAAGTACAGCTAGGATGCTCCTTAAAAGTAAGAACGGAAAGCCATGTCTTATATGTAATTTGAACATGTTATCAGGAGTAACTACTCCGTGGAAAGGGACATCATGCTTGGTAAGGTAATTGTTGTTCAGTGCTGTCGGATCTGTTCCATCTCACAGCCACCCTGTATAACAAGATGAAACACTACCAGGTCCTGAGTCACCCTTACAATTTTTTTTTCTGTTTGAGCCCACCTACTGGCACCACCGTGTCAGCCCACCTTGTCAAGGGTCTTCTTCTTTTTAAGTGACCCTCTCTATTCTACTAGGCATGAGATTTTCCCTGGCCAGTTTTTTTCAGATGTAGACTGACGACAAGTCCTTCTTCCTCGTCTGTCTTAACCTAGACTCTCTGCTGAAACCCGCCCACCAAGGGTGACCCTGCTGGTGTTTGAAATAGCAGTGGCAATGCTTCCAGTATCACAGCAACACTCCAGCCACCACAGTAGGACAAACTGACAGACACTGTGGTGGTCAAGTGGAGGTTATGCAAAAAAAAGAGTAAGATCCTCAGTGAGATGAATGGACATGGCAACTTCAACAAGGTGTTCAAATTTAGCGGTGATTGTAAGGATGGCGTGGGACCAGGCAGTATTTCATTCAGTTGTACATAGGTCTGCTGTGAGTCAGAACAAAGTTTATGGTACCTAACAACAACCATATATGATAGAAATATACAGACTAGGAATAATGGCTGCAAGAATGGCCTCAAACATAGCAATGATCATGAACATGGCACTGGACCAGGCATTTTGTTCTTTTGTTCACGAGGTTAAGCCAATTCAAAGTAACTAACAAAACAACAGCATAATATTTATATATACAATTAAAAATATATGTGTGCTTATGTAAATTCATTAAACATTAAAAAAATTTAAATCCTAATACTAGACTTCCTAGATGCCTAAACATGCTGAATTTGGCAGTCACAGATAAGGTCAAATAAACCTGGTTGAGATTCTAATTCCCTCACACATTAGTTAACATCTATGACTGTGGGGAAACCCGGAAACAAACCTAACAACAGAAAGCAAGCATATAAAAGTTTTCATCTCTTTCTGCTGAAGATTACAGTGATCTTTAGAGTCACAACATAACACTGATGATTTTTTAGGTTTTCTGGTTGCTCCAGGCTCGATATTCTTACTCCGCCAATTTATCTCTCAGTGGAGTAAGCTGACTTAGTACTTCAGGAATTTGTGATCCCTTAATTGAATATGTGTGTAAAGAAATTACGTTTCCCAGAACCCCTACTGTCAGCACCTATCATATGAAGATAGGCTAGTCAAGTTTAACTTCACTGTCGTCTAGTTTTTGACCTTATAAACATCAGTACTCCCTCCGAGTACTCCTTCCTGATAACCTCCGTAGCTTTTCTTCTGTTTTCACTTCAGAGTGTACTTAATGAAACCTTACCTTTGTTCCAGCTTTATTGTAGCTGCTAAAGTGGCGGGGGCGGGGGAAGGTGAAAAAGAAAACCAAACCCGCTGCCATCACTTCATTCTGACTCACAGCTACCGTAGAAGACAGAGTAGAACTGCTCCATAGCGTTTCCAAGCGGCACCTAATGGATTTGAACTGTCCACCTATTTTGGTTAGCAGCCATAGCACTTAACCACTATGCCACCAGGATCTCCGGGGCAGGGGGGTTCAAGGGGTATCATGTTTTAGTCAGCTAATGCTGCTCTAACAGAAATACCACAAGAAGGTGGCTTTAAAAAGAGAAATTTTATTTGTCACAATCCAGTAAGCTCGAAGTCCAAATTCAGAGTGTCAGCTCCAGGGACGTGCTTTCTTTACTAACACTGGAAGAAGGTCCTTGTCATCAGCCTTCCCCTGGACTGAAAGCTTCAGAGACATAAAGACCCTGGTCCTTTCCTCAGCCTGAACACTGTTTTTCGGTGGTCTATCATTTCCAGCTTCTCTCCTTTATATCCCAAGAGGCTGCTTCAAGGCATGAAACAATCTTACACATTGAGTCTTGCTCTGCCAGCAGAACAGCACCTATCTACCCGCATTAACATCACAAAGGCAGGAATCCCAACACTGAGGGGCATACCCAATACCAGGAATTATGGCCTAGCCAAACTGCTACAGACTTTTTAGGGAACACAATTCAATCCATGACAGGGGCTTAGGAGGGAAGTTTCATATTATCCTCATCTTAAGTATTTTTTGCAAAAACTCCTGCCAGGTTAACCAGCTGGTACCCATGCGTCCCAATGCAGAATCACTGTAACAGTATAGTTCTCTCATCTTGTCAAGACCCTTGCACTTTCTGGGTTTTAGGAGGGCTACTGTACCCAGCTCTCCAAACCGACATAGAAGAGGAAATGAGCGATTTATGGCTATGGCTGTGTTAGAAAAAGTGTCTCAAGCCTTATTTTAAAGTATTCGTGTTGAATATTTATATTATTAGGAAAACCCCACAACCATAAATCAAGGAAGTGTCACAGAAAGAATAGACTAAATCTTTTACATAGAAGGAAAACCTGAAGAAGACTCCAAAGTTCACTGATGGATGAGGGAAATGAGAGAACGAATGGTTTCAGCTCAACTCATATGGAACAACTAACTGAAAATTGGCAGTTTGAACACAACCCAGTGAAGTCATGAAAGGAAGGCCTGGAAATCTGCTTCCATAAACATCACAGCCAAGAAAACCCTATGAAACAGTCCTAACACATGAGGTCACCGTGACTTGGAACCAGCTCCTCAGACAGATTTTTTTTTTTGGTGTAATGATGCCAAGGTGGTTTCCAGCAGTGAAAGGATTCCCTCCTCTATTTGGCAAGGTCAGAGTGGATTCTGGTAGCTTATATGGAAAACTATTTAGGTGGGCAGTAGCGTTTTGAAGTCCGTGGATTTTCAAAAGTAAGAAACAAACAGGTCACAGATGGAGGACCAGTAGACTGGTCCAAAATCAACACTAAAAGGATTAGAAGTGATTTTCTTGCCTGTTCCAAGAGTTATACACATCATGGGGGTAACAGAGTGAATCTTGGGGAAGGAGTGAGCCAGCAAACATGTTTCCAGAGTTGACTAAGAAGGAATTATTGTCAAAATGTAGAATCAGCTAAATTAAAAGACAACTAAAACATAAGCTCTCAAAGTCAACTCAGGAAGGAAACAAAGTACCAGATTCAGGAAAGATAAATGGGTTATGTTAATAGAGATCACATCCAAATTCTGTGTGCATATTTGATTTGATAAGATTTCTATTTAAGGAGACTTGGTGGTGCAACAGTTAAGTGCTCAGTTGATAACTGAATGGTTATCGGTTTGAACCCAGCCAATAGCACCAAGGGCGAAAGACTTGGTAACCAGCTAAATAATCTGACATGGCATTTCTACTCTGTCACACAAGGTCCCTATGAGTCAAAATTGACTCATGGTACCTAACAACGGTAACTACAACAATACACTCCAGACAGCCACTGCTGTCCAGTCAATTCTGACTCATAGTGACTCTAGAGGTCAGAGTAGAACTGCCCCATAGTTTCCAAGGACCAGCTAGTGGATTTCAACTGCCAACCTTTTGGTTAGCAGATGTAGCCCTTAACCACTACCCTACCAGGGTTTCCATTACAACAACAATCTTATCTGCTAATTTAATTACTTAAAATATTTTGTGTTAAGATATACCCACAGTTTCTGGAAAAAGTTATACAATAGATAGTAGAATTGTTCAGGAAACTCAAGAGCTCAAGAACCCAGGAAAAGCACAATGTAATGAGAAACTAGAGGAATCCTCTTCCTCAATATATTACCTTCTTCTGGAAACAGTGTGCTTGAAATAGAAGCAGTAGCTGCTATATGCACAGCATAGAAAGGCATAGTGCATTCTTGTCTTTCTGTGAAGGTACTGTAATCCAAGAATATAGCTCAGGAATCTGAATCCAAAACAAGCACTTCTGAACAGCAACCATGTGGAAATTTTGTAGTTCTTAAATACAAGAAAGACATTCTCTTTTTCTAATAATTTAACTAATTCTGAAGCTGGCACATCCCACCCAGGATTTCTTAGCAATATTTTGCTTGGAAACCTAAGAAACCTAAGAAAAAAATCCCAGACTGCTAGTTAAAAATTATTACCATACCAGATTTCCTCCTGACAAAATAGTTAAAAGTCACAGAACCCCACTGCTGTAAGGTCAATTCCAACTCAGAGCAACTCTATAAACCAATTGTCATCAAATCAGTCTTGATTCTGATAACTACACGAGTGTCAGAATATAATTGTGCCTTGTAAAGTTTTCAGAGGTTGGTTGTTGAGAAACAAATCGTCAGTGCTTTGTTCTGAGGTGCCCCTGGGTGGCCCTGAACCACCAGCCTCTCAGCAGTGAGAATATTAACCATTTGTACAACCAAGGTCACCTGTTGCAACCATAGTTGCCATTCATAGGGTGCCAACTAGGACCGGAGTTTCCAGAAATTCTGAAGCATATTTACTAATATTATCTCTATTTTATAGAAGAAGCAGTTGAAGACTAAAGGTGTAATACAACTTGTCCAAGATTCCCTGGTCAGGATCCTAAATTGGGGATCACATTTTCTTAAAAGGATTTAAGTTCAATCCAGAAATTTAAAAATTATGCAGAAGTGCTGAGGTTGCATGATTAAATTCTGTTCCACCATTCAGCAGTTCAGGGCTTCCACTTCACGCTTCACCGTGTAACACCTGTATGCTGCTAGCTTTACTTTTATTCATAAATTATTTGTTATTTATTATTGGATCATTAAGCCACATCCCACGATCTGTTATGGTCATATGAACACTATGGCTGTGTAATAATTTAAGCCTTCAGAAATGCAGACCAGTTTTATCGTGCGTAGCTTCTTGCCTGCTGAGATGTTCTGAAGATTATATATGTCTCTTTCTCCTAACATTCTTGTTTCTAAAAGATTTTCAAGTTAGAATCTAGCGTTAGATTTTTTTTTTTTTTACAGGCAAAGGATGGACCGTCACTTCTCTTTTTCCTAGTACTTTGGTGGAACCCAAAACAAACAAACCTGCTGCCTTTGAGAGTCAATTGTAATTCATAGCAACCCTTAGAACAGAATAGAATTGCCCCACAGGGCTTCCAAAGGACAGCCGGTGGACTTTGACTTGCTGATATTTTGGTTTGCAGCTGAATATTTAACCAATACACCATCAAGCCTCCATATCTGTGAAAAATATATGCATTTTAAATTTTATTTAAAAGAAAAACATTGAAAGATAAATTCAATGGTGCACTATGGTTAAGGTGGAGAAAGAAAAGCTTCTGCTTTAGGAAAACCATCAAGTATGAAATAGTCAACTACTGTGAAAGAACTATAAAAGCACCAAGAAAAGACTGACCTAATATTCAACAAACAAGTTCAAATTTCTTGATTATTATCTTACAGCAAATGATCCATTAAGAAATATGTCTGTATGTTCAAGACAGAAAATGAGAGGAGCTCTCACTTAAGGTTAAAATAACCCAATTTATCCTGATAAAACTTCTAGGTGAAAGAAAAGTAAAACATATATTTCTCATCACACTTGATTTCAGTTCATAAGTGGCACATTTTCCCTGGATCCCAACAATAGACTTGGAGTCTCTAGTTAGCAAGAATTCTGATATTTGCTTCTATCTAATAACTGTCACCTCATCTATCTGCTTCATATAGCCTCATACATTCATATAATTTGGGAAAAATAAAATATATCATATATTAACAAGCCAAAATCAAGGCTATATAAAAAGTAATAAAATATTTGTAAAGATGCCTCCAAAGAGATGGCCCAAGGTGGCAACTAAGTCACACACACCATAACATCTCTCTATGACACAGATCCGTGAAAGCAAATAGACACAGATGACAATCTGGGAACCCAGAACAACAAACAGAAGGATGAAGAATTAGAGTGAACATCCAAGGGAAGGAGAAACACAGTGAACACAGTGAACCAGGAGAAGTACAAACTGTAAACACTCTACCAACCAACGCCATGCAAAATGGCCACCTTGAGACAAAGCAAGTGGTGTTTCCACACAAGGAACATGGGAAGAATAGCTCATAGAATGCTCAACAGGAGACAAATATAGTGTGTAGACAAGCACAGAGTGAAGCAAGATAAGCAGAACATGAACTGGATCTACGGCAGGAAAAGCGGAGGAAGGCAAGACAAAAGCCCTAGGCATCCAGACGAACATAGAGCAGGAATGGAGGCAGAAGATAGGGACAGAACTTCTCACCATCAGTGGTTGCTGATCATTTGGGCAGCTGGTGCTTGTGAAGTACAGAATCCTTTGAATGGTGGCCAGAAATCCCCCACCTGACTGGACTCTGGATAGCCCCACCTCCCATCATTTGGTTGGGACCAGGTCCTGATCACTGGCTACACTCTTCAAGGAGGGTACCAACAACCACACCAGAGACTAGGGTTATGCACTTCGGCTTTTCTATTTCCACCTTCCCAGTGAGCAGCAATGTGCTTTCCTCTCTCTCCCCTTCCTCCTGCCCAGCAATCAGCAGCACTCCACTTACATTGTTAGACCTACTACTAGAGGCCCACTCTGGCTCCACTCAACCCTACACTACCCTGACTGCCCAACAACTGGTGACATGTGTTCCTAGCCACCCATCAAGTGACTCATGACCAGGGTATCCTCACTCTGACAACCAAGCAATAGGCAGTATGTACACATAGCAGACAACTCAGCAACCAAAAAAAGGCTCCCAGCACCTATGTCCCAGTTGGGACAAACATCACCTAACCAGTAATGCTAGCTGTATCCTGACAAGGGCCATCTGCACCTTTTCCAAATGGCAAACAGGAGATCCTAATACCCTAATCAGGCATTCACCGAGCTGCAACATCACAAACTGCGCATGCAAACAGTTCCCAGAGGCAATGCATACTTGATTCTGAAATCCCTTGATACTCTACTATGTACTGAGATACCAACTTGTGCAGGCATAACAGTTCTAACTGTAAGTTTGGGTAGCAGTCCCTCACAATGGACAAGGAGAAGTCTTGCTCTGACTTCCAGAGAACACAGTAACTGCCAGCACCAAGCCAGAAGTACCCCTACAGTCCCCAAAGGACTAATATCATGGAAAGAACTTGCTCTCTCACCTTCACTCAATCCACTAAGGGAAGGCATGTAAGATTAACCACAAAAGACATTGATGTGGGTGTGACCCACCATACCCCACTAATGAAAGGAAATCATGCCTAGCCAACAGATACCATGAAAATCACACATAGGACAGAACCACAAAACAACAATAATTAAAATAATATAAAGTGAAGAAAGACATTTTAAAGAGAAGAAACAGACTCTAGATACAGTAAAAGAAAAAGAATAAGAATTTGAAGGTACAAATTACCAAAATAAAAAATGAGATAGCTGACATCACAACAAAATCAACTGAGATAAAAAGGAACAGAATATTATGTAAAACTACTCCAACAAAATTGAACACACAGAAATAGACAAATTTCTAGAAACATCCTACCAAACTAATAGAGGTAGAAAACTTAAACACTACCACAACAGAAGAAATTGAAAACATCCTTAAACAAACAAAGAAAACTTCCTCATCCCCTCCAAAATATTAAAGCCCCAGCCCAGATGGCTTCACTGGAGAATTTGCAGAAAAGAGTTGACATCAATTTTACCCAAACTATTGCAGAATATAGAAAAGGATGGAATAATTCCTAATTCATTCTGTATAACCAGCATAACCCTAAGACCCAAACCAGACAAAGTCACCACTAAAAAAAAAAAAAAAAAAAAAAAAATTACAAGACAATAGCTCTCATGAACACAAATGCAAAAATTCTAGTTAACACAACTCAAAAAAAAGTCCTGATCAAATGGAATTCATACCATACCAAGAATGCAGGGATGATTCAACATTAGAAAATCAATCAATGTAATTCACCACAAAAGTAAAACAAAGGAAAAGAACCACATGATCATCTCAAGTGATACAGGAAAAGCATTAGATAAAGTCCAATACCCATTATTGGTGGCAGAAGAATCATTGGCAAACATCCATTAACTTCGTTATGCAGTACTGCTGTAACAGAAATATCACAAATGGATGGCTTTAACGAACTGAAATTTATTCTCTCATGTCTTGTAGGCTAGCATTCCAATTTAGGTGACCAGATTAAAGGGAAGATTTTCTCTGTGTCATCTCTGGAGAAAGTTTCTTGACATCAATCTTCCCCCGGTTTAGGAGCTTCTCAGCACGGGGAACCTAGGTCCAAAGAAAGTGTTCTGTACCTGGCACTAATTTCTTGGTAGTACAAGGCCCTTTTGTCTCTCTGAACACTTCTTGATTTTATATCTGAAAACAGATTGACTGAAGATATAAGCTAATATTGTATTGTAATCCTGCCTCATCAGATTCATCGAGGTGGAATTTACAACACATAAGA
The DNA here is from genome assembly GCA_028571685.1 of Heterohyrax brucei. Taxonomy (NCBI): domain Eukaryota; kingdom Metazoa; phylum Chordata; class Mammalia; order Hyracoidea; family Procaviidae; genus Heterohyrax; species Heterohyrax brucei. Next base: position 111,066,593 of record CM053143.1, on the reverse strand, counting down.
AAATCACATCAAATGAAAATAAGGTAGACAATCACTCAATAGTGTGAATAATGACACATTGTGGGTGAACACAATTCAATCCATAATATCCACCAATAATAAAAATGTGAAATGTACAAAGTATGAATCTAAAAATATTATGCATGAAGCAACGCATAAAGATGGAAATCTTAGGCATTAGTGAGCTGAAATGGAGTGGTACGGGCCATTGTAAAACAGAAAATCATATGGGAATGACTACTGAAAAGGAATGGTATCAATTCATTGCCAAAAAGAACATGTCCAAATCTATCTTGAAGTACAAAGTTATCAGTAATAGGGTAATATTCAGATGCCTACAAGGAAGGCTAGTTAATACAACTATTATGCAAATTTACATATCAGCCATTAAGCCCAAAGATGAAGATGTTTACCCATTTCTGCAGGCTGAAATGGAACAAACATGTGATCAAGATGAACTGAGAATTACAAATGAATGGAATGCAAAACTTGGAAACAAAGAAGAATACAGCCTTGCTGATAGGAATGATGCCTGAGATCAAATGATAGAATTTTGCAAGACTGACCACTTCTTCACTACAAATACCTTTTTAAACAACATAAACTTTGACTACACACATGTACCTCACCGGAAGGAAAACACAGTAACCAAATCAACTACATCTGTGAAAACAGACCATGAAAAAATTCAATATCATCAGTGATACAAGGCCAGGGACCTACTGCAGAACAGACCATGAATTTCTCACACGCAAGTTGAAGTTGAAGTTGAAGAAAACTGCAAGTGTTTGAGAGCCAAATAAGACATTGAGTATACCCCATTTAAATTTAGAGACCGTCTAAAGAACACTCAGTGCACTGAACACTAGTGACAGAATGCCATCAAGGATATCATACAAGAACAAAGCAAGAGGTCATTAAAAAGACAGAAAATAAAGAAAAGACCAAAATAGATGTCATAAGAAAGTTTGAAACTTACTTTTGAACACAGAGTAGGTAAAGAAAACAGAAGAAATGATGAAATAAAAGAGCCAAACTGAAAATTTCCATGGACAACTTGAGAAGACAAAATCAATTCTTATAATGAAATATGCAAAGATCTGGAGTTAGAAAACCAAAAAAGGAGAACAGAGTGGGCATGTCTTATGCTGAAAGAACTGAATCCTGTAGTTGCAATATATGCAGATTCTACAGAAAATATTAAGTGGAATAGGAGTCATCAAAAAAAGATAGAAAAAATAGAGTTACTGTACCAAAAAGAACTGGTCAATGTTCAGGCTTTTCAGCAGGTAGCAGATAATCAAGAACACACAGTACTGAAAAAACAAGTCAACCTACACTTTCGGCAGTGGCAAAATATATATATAAAGAGAGAGAGAGAAAGAGAGAGATATCTCAACTGGGATGTTCCAGCAAACTGATTCAGGGCTGAAAGTGCTCACTTCATCTATTCCAAGAAATTTGAAAGACAAGCTACTTGGCCAACTGACTGGAAGAGATTGATATTTATGTTTACACCAAAGAAAGGTATCCAACTGAGTGCAGACATTATCAAATAATATCATTAATATCACACACAAGTAAAATTTTGCTGAAGATTATTCACAAGCAGTTGCAGCAGTATTTTGACAGGGTATTGCCAGGAATTCAAGCCAGATTCAGAAGAAAATGCAGAACCAGGGATATCACTGTTGATGTTAGATGGATCCTTGCTGATAGCAGAAAACACCAGAAAGATATTTACCTGTGTTTTATCAACCATGCGAAGGATTTGACTGTGAAAATCATAACAAATTATCAATAACACTGTGGAGAATGGGAATTCCATAACACTTAATTGTGCTCAAGTGGATACTGTACATAGATAAAAAGGCAGTCATTTAAACAGAACAAGGGGTGCTATGTAGTTTAAAGTCCAAAAAGATGTGCATCAGGGTTTGTCCTTTCATCATACCTATTCCACCCATATGTTGAGCAAATAGTCTGAGAAGGTGGACTATATGAATAAGCATAGGATATCAGGATAGGAGGAAAACTCAGTAACCATCTGTGATATGCAAATGACAATCTTGCTTACTGAAACTGAAGATGACTTAATGTGCATACTGATGAAGATCAAAGGCCGCAGTCTTCAGTATGGATTATATCTCAACATCAAGAAAACAAAAATCTTCACAACTGGACCAATAAACCGTATTATGAAAAATGAAGACAAAATTGAACTTGTCAACGATTTCATTTTACTTGAATCCACAATCAACACCTACAAAATCAGTAGTCAAGAAATCAAAAGTACATTGATTGCATTGGACAAGTCTGCTGCAAAAGAACTCTTTTAAAGTGCTGAAAAGCAAAGATGCCACTTCAAAGACTAGGGTGCTCTGACTCAGACGTGGTATTTTCAGTCTCCTCGTATGCATGTGAAAACGGGACAGCAAATAAGGAAGACACAAGATGAATAAAAACTTTTGAATTGTGATGCTGGAGAAGAATATTGGCTGTATCATGGACTGACAAATGAAAGAACAAATCTGTCTTAGAAGAAATCTATATGCAGAATGCTCTTCAGAAGCAAGAATGGCAAATATGGAGAGACTATGTATCACATACTCTGGACGTCTTATCAGGAGGGATCAGTCCTTGAAGAAGGACTTTGCTTAGCAAAGCAGAGAGTCTGTGGTAAAAAAAAGGAACATCCTCAAGAAGAGGGATGTCACCATGACAACAACAATGGGCTCAAGCATAATCAGGACAGTGACAAGGCACAGGATGGAAAAGTATTTTTTAGGTATACATGATTGGACAATTAAGTTCACAAACTTGATTGTTCCAAGTGCTACATACCTCCTTGCTGAATATTACCATGGTCACCTTTGAAATAATTCCTCTAGGAAGGTACATACCAATGCCAGCTCCTAGTCCACCCTTCAAAGCAATTTTGGAACTCTTTCTGGAATGGCCACTGCTCACGGTGAGGTGACGCAGTGGCAAGTTTGCAAACTTAATTGTATAATTGTCTGTGAGGGAGTTTTTAGCCAGTAAACAAATAATTGTATTGGAACACCCTCCTATTCACCTGATCTAGCCTCCAGTGATGCTTCTTTACCCTAAGATAAAGGAAATATTGAAAGGAAGACATTTTGATGACATTCTTAAGACATCAAGGACAATACAACGACAGCTCTGATGGCCATTCCAGAAAAAGAGGTCCAAAATTGCTCTGAAGGGTGGATGAGGTGCTGGCCTTGGTTCATACATTCCCAAGTGGAGCACTTTGAAGGTGACTGTACTGATATTCAGCAATGAGGTATGTAGCACCTTTTCTAGGATAAGTGCCGGGAGCCAGCCCCAGCAACTTTTTCAGGCCCACGAAGGGAGGGAAGTGGTGTCGGCGGGGAAATGAGATAGAGACAGAAAAGAATTTTGAAGAATGGCAGCCCCGTAAGGTCTGTTCTGTCTTTATTTTTTATAGTTGGGGTAACGTGATTTTCACCCTATTTTTTTCATCACATAAGCTATTGGCTAGTAAGAAACTGACCCCTCATTATTGGCTAGCAAGAAACTGACCCCTCATTATTGGCTAGCAAGAAACTGACCCCTCATTATTGGCTAGCAAGAAACTGACCCCTCGTGGTCTCCTTTTTCTTGTTAGTTGTCAAAGCCTTTTAGATAATGGCCAAGGCAGGTGTTTTAATGCAAAAACAAAGTTTAACAGTGAAAACAAAGTTTAACAGTGAAAACAAAGTTATGCTTTGAGCTTAATGGTTCTATTCATGCCTCGAGGTCAAGGGCACAGAAAGAAGGGTAGACTCCTCAAAGCTTCATTATTTAGCTGTCTCTATTTGCTCCTCCTATGTTCTTATTTTATCACTCTCTGTGAGGATAGTCAGTGCCCACTGTCCCTCAATCTTAAGCTGTTCTAAGAAGGATATTTCTTTAGTATTTATTCATTTGTCATACCAATTATAATAAACTTGGGAGTCTGTCCATCTTCCTGATGTAGGGAGTGGGATGTTTGTATAGCTTTAAGGGCTGTGTGGAGAATCGTCCTTGGGAAACCTTCTAGGGGCTTTTCTGCAATCTTGTGTTTCACATGTGGAGGGGGGAAATGCAGTTGGGGGAAGCCAGTGGAGCCGGGCCGGCCTTAGTGTTCCCAGGCTGAACATGCTGTGTTAGAACTCATTAAGCCGAGGGGGTTGTAAAACCTTCTCAGAAAGCATCTTCTGTGGTCCTAGCGCTGGGAGATAACAGGATATTTTTGAGGAAGATTTATTTAGGGTGCATAATATCATTAGTGAGAATTCAGCCAAAAAAATATGTCAAGGGTGAAATGCATTCGCTCATGATCACATAGGCATATAGCTTTGCTGATAGAGGCCTTTGTGGGTAACGGGCCTCAGCAGATAAGTTCATGATGTTAATTGTCAGGCCTCATACATAGGGTCACTCTGAGTTGAAATCGACTTGACAGCACCTAATAATATCATGTATAGTAGGAAATCAAATAATAATATATATCAAATTTTAAAACTAAGAAATAATGGTATTATGTTATTTAGAGAGATAAAGAGTGATACCAGAAGAAACAATTTAGAGTGCACTTCTAGGAGTAGATCTCAAGGATGGGGAGGGCTGTGATAAATGAGCACTTCTAATAAAATGTGCTACACTTAGTTTAATTTAAGTTAACTAAGGTGCATAGTTCAATGTATCTTAAAAATAGCATAAAAAAATAAAAACTTGCTCTTCAAAGACTTCTAGCTTCTTTATTCAGTGGTGACTCTTCCACCAGAGACACAATTGCTGCCAACTTTGCTAAGAAAAAGCAAACTCCACTTGACCTTTCTATGGAACCACATCTGCCTTTCCCATTGTAGTATCTAATTCTAGGTTTGACTCTTGAAAAGTCAAATTTTCTGTAGGTAATTTGTTCATACTGTGACACACTTCACTGATTTTATCACTAATTTAGCCAGCAAAAACTAACCTTTAGATGCACATTTTCACAGTTTGCAGTTTGAAATACTCATTTTGCTTCTCACTTAGTTCAGAGTCACTGTCACAAATTTAAGTCCAAGTACAGTGTGCCATTCTGGCATCTTTGGGACAGCTCTTCCACACTGACCAGAGGAAGCTCAAGGCTTCAGGATTAATCCTCTCAGCAGGGCAAATTTCTGGGGTTTACACCTTACTAATAAAGAAGACCTCCAGCAGTAAGTTGTAAAAATCATCACTCTGCCTTTTAGAGCCTTCCATTACCCATACAATCAGGAATATATTCAGAGCATTGTATTATCTATGATCAAGGACAGAACAAAATACCACAAGGCAAACACTGCCACAGAAAAAAAAATCTGAGAATACAAGATTAGCTTGATAAACCTTTAGAATAATCATGCAGGGCATTCCCAGGAAAGGTTGATTGAAAGGACATTTCATTTTACAATGTCTTAATTAACTGCTTTTTAATATTTTTCTAAAGTTAGAGAGTTCTTAGGAAGTTTCTGCCTCTTTGTAAACATGTCTGGGGAAACCTTGGTGGTGTGGTGATTAAGTACTATGGTTGCTAACCAAACCTTGGCAGTTAGAATCCACCAGTTGCTCCTTGGAAACTTCCTGGAGCAATTCTACTCTGTCTTATAGTGTTGCTATGAGTCAGAATGGGCTAGACAGCAATTGGTTTGGGTTTTTTTTTTTTTTTTTTTGTAAGCATGTCTGGATGGTGTTATGATAAGCTTCCACCAAAATACTTTCTCTTAAGATATGAGACCAAAGCAAAGTTAAAAATGTTTTAAGAGTTTCATGGTGAAGTTTGTTTCATGAAATCACAAGCAGCTTTGAATTGGGAACAGGATGAAAATCCTTCTCAAGTGCAACTTCTACTTCCTATTAGGTGAGATAAGTCTTCTCTCAACATGTCTATATATTTTCTTAGTCTTGGTCTTGTTACTGTTATCAGCAGTTCTGAGGGTTTATTTGGTAAAGAAACAACTGTGACTGTTAATTTAGTAACAATTCACTTTTATATCATGCTAAATTGTTTGAATCTTTTGATTAGTTAATGAACTTGGAACCTCTTCTCCAGACTAACGGCTTGTATGCCACCAAACCCATTCAGTTACATCTTTAGTCTTGGCACAGTCAAAAAAAAAAAATTGTTGTCTAGCCCATTCTAACTCATAGCAAAGTAAAACTACTCCACAGGGTTTCCAAGGAGAGGCTGGTAGATTCAAACTGCTAACATCAGCTGTCCACTCACAAGGGAACATTTTAAGTTAGCCAGCACAGCAGCCACAATTGGGTCAAAGTCACCACTTATTTTCCAAAACCTGGTATCATCCAGTGATCTCTCAGGAATTGTGGAATATCCTGGCTTCAGTTAAGGAGGTTAGGCCACAGTACGCGATTACAGGAGCTCAAAAAGGAAAATAAGTCTATGCCCAAACAGAGGAAACTAAATCTATTCCCCACCACTCAAATATTTTATAGGGTAGCTATGAGTCAGAATTGATTCCATGACAATGGATTTGGGTTTTTTGGTTTAACCAAGCAAGCTATTCTTAGTCTGGAGAAGAGGTTCCAAGTTCATTAACTAATCAAAAGATTCAAACAATTTAGCATGATATAAAAGTGAATTGTTACTAAATTAACAGTCACAGTTGTTTCTTTACCAAATAAACCCTCAGAACTGCTGATAACAGTAACAAGACCAAGACTAAGAAAATATATAGGCATGTTGAGAGAAGGCTTATCTCACCTAATAGGAAGTAGATTCTAAGAAGAAAGTAAGAAAGGAGGGAAAAAGTGAGAGCCCAATCAGAGACTATGTTTTGAAAGAACATTTTTATATGAACCGGTGACCAGAAGAAAATTTTTAAGCTACATATAAACTCTGCATGATTCACTGCAAACAAACTAGGAGCATTACTAGGCCGGAAACTAATTTCTTTTTTGTTTCCACAAGACATCAAAAGTAAAAGAAAACATGTTTAGTCACTGAACTTTTTACCAGGGACTTAAAACAGCATGATAAAATGCTCAAAATTAATGCATTATTCTCAGAAAATTTTCCAAGATAATGTCATAGCAAATAACATTTGATGTTGTAAGTACTCTACATACCTTTCACAAGAAGAAAAGAATTATCAGGTGTCTCATGAGTCATATTATAATGATACTGAGCTAAATCTCCACACTGGGGTCTGCTACCTGTTTACTGAATAAATGAGTGAACAAACACATTTATTGTGGTTTTGATCTCTTCTGATCACAAAATGAAAGATGACTATGTCATTACATAACTGCCAAATTACTTCGTTATGTAACTGCTAAACCACTGAGAATCATAGTCTAGCTAAGCTCACACCCAACCTTAACTATCACAGCCCAAATTACCCTTACCTTGCACCTTTGCTTCTGTCACTGCCAGAAATATATCATTAATGCACAAAATTACCAGATAGTAGATTTGTTACTATTGGCATAAATGAGAAATATTGAAAAATGAGTTAGTTGATAAGTGATGAGAAGGGTACTTTAGTCCTGAATTAACAAAGTTAAAACTCTCCTGTCCAATTTCCACATTAAAAAGATAAATCGAGGTAGTAGGTAACAATATTAGCAATGTCTGACCAAGGGGCCATTTTAAGCACTTTCTCACTTTGCTCACCTTTGAAGAAAAGTAGACATAAAGCTAAGAAAAATTCTAAGAGATAACTGATATCCTGCAATCTGTAAGAGATTTCTCATTCTAATTTTTAAATTTGCTGGCACCTGTGACTAACAGTTTGCTATAAAGCAAAATTCAGCATAAGGCAGGTCCATCTTGAACCCTATCCAAAGGGTTTAATTACTGAATCACCAAAAAAAAATCTTGTTATAAAATGGATTTACCCAAAAGGCAGCCAGATGGCCTAGTTCCAATGCATTACTGAGGATAATGACAAGTGTACTGTTTTCCCCCAAGATGTTTGTTGTGTTGCTTAGAGGAGTCAAAATCCAGGTAACAGGAAGAAGTTGATGCCTGAGAAAGAGTGATGTCATATGATACCCCTCAGCAACTGAACAGAACCCCTTAGCTAAGGTCTCTACAGGTATTGAGGAAAGAAAGTTCCTCTAGACCAAAATCATTGTTTCCAAAAACTGTGGGTGCTACTTGCCTGCATAAGCAACTGTATCTTAGGAACAGAAATTTTAATTGACTGAAACCCACTGTGTGAAACTTAGAATGGAAATTGGGTTCTCCACCTCCGCAGCACCTTTATTTTAGGCTGTGAGGGTTTGGAAGGACAGCAGGGAGTATTAACTGGTTATTGGTTGTTGCCTGTGTTATTCTTTTATGTACCACAGAACAAAATAGAGGAAGGCAAAGACAGAAAAAAACAGTAAGACAAAAGCTTTCTTGCCTTTCTGAGGAAGTTCCCCATAAGGTAAGAACACAGCCAAAGAGGAGATGTGGGTCTGCAGACCACTGGGGCAAACACATCTTTTGAACTTTTTGTAACGAAAGGAAAAACAATTGTGATCTGTCACCTCTGGAAAATCCGTCGAATGTGAAAATTTCAGTAGTTTTCTCTATAGCTTCATTCAAGTCTGTGTGTAGATCCAAAGCCAACACAGTGCCTGGCACTTAGTAGGTTCTTAATAAATATGTGTGGAATGAAAGAACAGTTGAATAAATGAAATAATATATCCAACCCAATTACACATCTATATATTTCAAAATCTCAAAATACTTAGGCATAATACATTACAGCACAGAAAGAAAAGAAAAGTTTTGCAAGAAAACATCTTAGAAATCAACAGGTCCAATATCCTAATTTTCATGACAAGGAAAATGAATGGCTTAGCTGAGTTATCCAATGAAGGCTATAAACACATATATAAAGAGATTTATTTCCAGGAAATGGCTCACAGCATCATAGAGGCTGGAGAGTCACAAGTCCTTGGGTCAGGCTGGAGGCTTCTCCTGACTAATGCAGCTGCAGATTCTGGTGAACCCAAGATTGGCAGGTCAGACAGCAGGCATCTAGCTCACAGCCTTCAGAGGCTGATGATTCTCAGGGATCAGCAGGTAGGCAGCTAGCTCAAGGCCCAAGAACTGGTGATGAGCAGGACTGAGCTGCAGGATCCAGAGCAAGCAAAAGCTAGTGAGCTTTAACAGAAAGTCCACTTGTTCTGGACACAGGCCACACACCCAAAGAAGCTCCCTTTTATCTGATTAGCTGCTCATAACAGATCTCATTGTGGAAGTGATTACATTATACCAGATCTCATTACGGAAGTGATGACCTAGCTGTCAAACTACATCATAACTGCCAAACCACTGAAAATCATAGCCTAGCCAAGTTGACACAAAACCTTAACTATCACAATGAGGCTTATGGGAATTTAAAATATTATACTGACTGGAATAAATGTAACTAGACCTCAAGGTTATGAAGAAATATGTACAATTTGTTAAATCATTTCAATTACTTCCACACAGCCTGGTTTTCCAACTGACTTGTCCAAAGACTGCAAACTATTTTTAAAAGTAGCTTAGGTAAAAGCTAATTAGGTAAACCATATACTGGAATGGAATCCAAAGGCATATTACAAACCCTTTCTGTACAGCACTTTCTGAAAGCTTACCATATTGTAGTAAGTAAGCCACTTTCTTCAGATCGTCCACGGCAGATTGAAGAACAATGTTTAGAAGATATTCTAAATGGATTGAATGGTAATGTTATAAATTGTCCAGACAATCAAACATAACATACTGAACTTAGATAAAAAAAACGAGTAGGCACTTATTACCTGGTAATACACTTAAGAGAAAATGAAGTTGGTCCTAACTTTGTATTTAAGAAATCTTACTGGTGCAAGACTTTGGAAACTCTGGTAGCTTAGTAGTGAAGAGCTACAGCTACTAACCAAAAGGTCAGCAGTTTGAATCCCACAAGGGCTCCTTGGAATATCTATGGGGCAGTTCTACTCTGTCTTCTAGGGTCACTGTGAGTCAGAATCGATGACAATGGGTTTTAGGATGCGTGCAAAATGAAATTCTGCTGGTGCATTCGTTAAAGCAATCAGCTGCTCAAAGAAAGATCATTGCTTCAGAACCCGCAGCCACTCTGCAGGAAAAAGAAGTGGTATTCTCCTTTGGCAGAGATTTACAGCCTCTAAACCCTGTGGGGTTGCTGTTAGTTGGGATTGACTCAGTAGCAGTGGGTGGGTGGCGGTGCACAGAGTTAAGCTCTAAGCCGCCATCTAAAATGTTGGTTGTTTGAACCCACCTAGTGTCCCCAAAGGAGAAACAGCTGGTGATGTGCTTCTGCAAAGGTTATAGCCAAGAAAATCCTAAAACTCTGAAGATCACAGTCAAGAAAACTGTCACATGGAGTTGCTGTGAACTGGAATTGGCTTAACAGCACCCAATAATAACAACAACAAATGCCCCACTAAATAGACTCCATGTGTACAGTACCCATCATACAAAAGAGGAGAATAAGTGGGTCACACACAAGAGGAGCCTTCAATCCAAATCATCATCGCAAATAAACTTCCACAGATAACCAAAATTTCATAATTTGGAGATTACTCACTTACCTAAAATCAAATGGCCCTGGATGAAGTCGTAAAACAGTTGTCTTTTGTATTTTAGTTAGAAAGATTTACAGCTGCAACACAGACAGATTGAGTTCACATTCAGCCCTCACCATCACTTTCTCAATACTCAAACTTGGGCAAGTTATTCAATTTCTTTGAACTTACTTTTTGCTTTTTTTTGTTTAACTGTAAAATAAAGATTTTAAGTTGTATCTTTCAAAGACATTGTGAGGATTAAAGGAGATGATGTATGTAAAGACTTGTTAAGGGCTATTAGCACAAAGCTAATGCTTGAGAAAAACAGAGAAAGTGGCAAATAGCAGGAAAATGACCATGATTATTTTTGCTTGACGTTTAAACATCCCTGGTGGCACAGTGGTTAAGCACATAGCTGTTAACCAAAAGATAGTGGTTGGAGCCCACTGGACCCTCCTTGGAGAAAGATATGGCAGTCTACTTTAGAGAAGATTACAGACTTGGAAACCCTATGGGGCAGTTCTAGTCTGTCCTACAGAGTCATTATGAAAAAAATGAAAACCTAGTGCCATGGGGTGGATGTCACCTCATAGCAACCCTAAAGGACTGAGTAGATGCCCTATAGAGTTTCCAAGGAGTGCCTGGTAGATTTGAACTGCTGACCTTTGGGTTAGAAGCTATAGCACTTAACCAGTATGACACCAAAGTTTCTGGGTCATCATGAGTTGGAATCGACTCCAGAGAAGAAGGATTTTTGTGTTTGTTTTGATTTTTGGTTAGGTATCCCCATGCTGACTGATTGCTGAGTTCAGATTTTTGACTTTCTCTTACAGGCTGTACCTCTGTTTCTTTATCTGTAAATTTAAAAAAAAAAAAGAAAGGAAGGAAGAAAAGAAAACCCACTGCTATCAAGTTGACTCCAACTTACAGTGACCCTCTAAGGAAAACCAATACTCAAGCACACCAGTGACCATGGACATGACACAGACAAGGCAGTGTTTTGTTCTGTTGTTCATAATGTCACTGTGAGTGAGAACCGACATGACGGCACCTAATAACAACAACAGTACACATTTCACTGGTTATTGTATAGACTTGATTACATCATAAAGCCCTCAATAAGCTGATCTCACAGCAATGGAAATAGAGCAGGTCCTAACACCTCAGGAGATGATGGAGTGAAGAAAGCATGTCAGGGAAACAGGTTCAAAAGTGCCCCCCAAAAGGAATGTGAACAAAAGTGATTATTGAAACATTCATCCAGGTCTGTGAAGGGTCAATCTTTATTTTTGCACACTTTTCTAAAAAAGCTATAGACTTTCAGTCAGCTGTGTTGATCTTTAAATTTTAATTTGCTTCTTTTTGATTTAGAGTTTAGAGCTATTATTCAACTATTGGTCTTCTGTTTCTACTTAAAATTAACAAGTAAAAGCATCAGCGAATTACATCTCCACCCTTCCCAAAAAGACTGGAGATGAACTGCGCTTCCCTTAATTATCAGGCCAACAGATGAGGCTTGCCCTGATCCCTGGAGGTTAGCACTCTCTGGCTGCAACAGAATAACAGCAGGAATAAGCTCCAAAACTGAGCTTTCTCCACCCTTCTAGCATATTCCAAACTCAGGACCTGACAAAGGAATGGATTCTACTGATGGGAGGATGTGTGTCTCCTGACAAATATCAATTTACCCTCTTTTTAAGGTCAGCATCTGCTGGCAGTTATAAGGGTATTTATTTGGACTTAAGGCATAGAAAGAATAAGGACAACAAAGACATGAGGGGAAAAAGAGCCCAGAAGACAGGAGGACTCATGTGAATTGGTGACTGTATCAACATGTGACCAGAAGAACCAGATGGTGCCTGGCCACCACCCAAGACAGCTGTGATAGGGCATACAATGTTGCATCCCAGTGGCAACATAACAAAAAGCAGGGTGCACCTCAAAATCTCCACTAAAAGACCACAATTGTGAAGGCCTGGGGGTTCCCCCGGGAGCATGGCCCACAGACCTGATGCTGCCCCTGGCCAGGAAACATTACTGAGGTCAACTCTTCAGACAGGAATGGATTGGACTCAGGGACACAGAGAGACCATATTGTGTGTGCACCTGATGGTTCTATGCATCTGTAGGATGTCATCCTACAGGCCTCTTACTAGAGGAGAGTGGAGAGAGCAGAGAGGAAGGGGCAGGAGATTGCCAGGCGAGGAGAGCAGAAGGAGTTGCACGTAGGTGGGCATGCAAATTTAATTTGGATTGTATACTTTCACTCAATCACAATATAAATAAATAAATAAGAATAAGAAGCATCATTACTGAGCAAGGTTCACACTCCACTAGGGTCAAATACTGGTTGGGTGAGTCCGGTCTTTTTATCTGGGCCCAACATGGATTCCTAAATGAGTCAGATTAAATCACCGACTTCTCTCCTGAGTCCTTTACATTTGAGAAGACTCTGAGACATCATTATTCCCTTTGCTGCTTTTCTTTGTCTCTTGTTACTTATCATCTATTACTAGTATTTTCAGCTGACTTTATATATTGCTCCAAAGGGTTTCCAAGGAGTGGCCAGTGAGTTCAAATTGCCAACCCTTTGTTTAGCAGCTGAGATCTTAGCCTCTGTACCCCCAGGGCTTCAGAAGCTGTCACACACACACACACACACACACAAAGCAGTGCAGTCAAGTTGATTTTAACTCACAGTGACCCTACAGGACAGAGTAGAACAGCTCCCACAGTTTCCAAGGAGCATCTGGTGGATTTGAACTGCTGACCTTTTGGTTAACAGACTTAGCACTTAACCACTAAGCCACCAGGGTTTCCAGAACCTGACAGTAAACTCTGTGCTTGGAGAACAGAAGTGCAGCCAGTGTGGCTAGATCTGGGAGAACGGGATAAGAGAGAGTGTTATAAAATGTGAGAAAGAGAAGCATGCTATATCATGCAGTGCCTGGTAAAGAATTTACTTGAAGAGTAAAGGAAAGATAAATAAATAGATAAAAATGGAAAAATAATTTTTAATTCAGTTGTCTCTCAGCTTCTAGGAAAGATATTCATTCAGCAAACATTTATTAAGCTTTCGTAGAAAGGAAGAACCTGGCATAGTTCATCAGCCCTTCTTTGGTCCAAGAGCATCTTAGTACAGCAACCTCAGTGCCCTAGAAGACACTCTGCTCCCGTGGTGCTGCTTTCTTGATCCTATGAGGTCCCTGACTCTATGCCTTTTCCCTTTCCTTTGATCTCTTGTAGGATAAAAAGTGATGCAAGCCACGCTCCAGGGAAACTCCCTTGCTAAGAGCGCTACTGTCCCACCCTGGTCCTCTTTAACATAATCCAACCTAGTAACCACAGGCAGAGATTAGGATTTACGGTACAGGAAAATCACAAAATGGAGGGCACTCACACAGTACAGGGAATCATGGCCTAGTCAAGTTGCTACACACATTTTTGAGGGGACACAGTTCAATCCATGACAGAATACAACAGAGAGTCCCTGGTGCAGAAGCAGAAAGGTGGTGTGCAGAACTCAAATTCTGGTAAAATAACTGGACGTAACGGTCTGACTGAAACTAGAGGAACCCAAAACAACACGGCACAGAACCAAAATCATTCCTGCAGCCAGTTCTTCAGACAAAGAATAGACTGGACTATAAGACATGAAATGATACTCGTGTAGAGTGTGCCTTTAGTTTAAGTATATGCCAAAGCCAAGCCAAGTGCCGTCGAATCGGATCCGACTCATCACAACCATGAGTTTTAAGTACACTAAAGGGGCAGCTCACATCCAGAGATGAGACAAAAAGGCAGAAAGCAATGAAGAGCTGGTGCAATGGGCATAGGGAATTTGAGGTGGAAAGGAGGAATGTGCAGTCACATTATAGGGATAGCAACTAGGATCACATAACAACGAGTGTGCATGTGTTTGTTTGAGAAACTAACTTGCGCTGTAAGCTTTCACCATAAAGCACAATACAATAAAGTAACTATATTAATGCCTGTAAGATTATAAGGAATTTTTCTTCTTCATGTTTTTTGTGGTTTATTGTACAAAAGTATTATTACATAATGAAAATATTTGAACAGTGGTTTTACTATTGAATTCTGTTGTCTTTATATGAGTAATATTAACACTGGTATTACATTTAGTGCTTTGGATTGTATTATATAACATTCCTTTAAATATTTTCATTATTCACAATCTCATTTCAATTTTTCAAACAAAACATAAACCAGGTAAAGATGGTTTAAGAATGACTTAATAAATAGTGAACAAATATTCTAGCCATCTGTTCTGTAGCCATCATGAGATTATAGTCTTAAAATGACCTTTATCATACAGATAAAGCTGAGAGAATTCTTGGCGTTAGCAGGTAACAAAAAACAGATGTTGGAACTCTAGTCTTTCTTTGCATAGGGTTGAGAGAAATTATTGCCGTTTTGTATTTTTTTTGAAAAGTCAGCTCAATTGACTTTTCTATTACCTGTCTTAGCATAAGTGGAAAATCAATATTATTAACAGTAATTAAAACTGCCAGCAATATGAAAGAAATCAGTCTGATCAATTGTATACAATTAAACTCTTACCTAATGGTTTTCTAAAATACTGAGAACTGAAAGGATAGGAACAGTATTTTCTGAAAATATAATGCTTTATGTACACCAGGAGTAATAAAAACATAATCTGTCCCTTCCTGATTGAGCACTATCATGTTTGAGATGAACCAACAAGTCAGACAATGTGTCACCTGCACACTTTGTACCTGTGGGACAGTTTCTTAAAAACGGGTGGGGAGAGGAGAATGTTCTATGGTCTAATCAGTGGAATCAAGGAAAATAGTGATCAATAAATTATACCTTATTTTATATAATGCAGTTATTTTTAATTATTACTTCATAAAAAAATATTTAGACACACTGTTTCCTATGTGCTAAAATATTAGGGAAAAGGGAATAATTACACTGTATGGAACCTAAAACAGTCTCATTTCTTTTTCTTCATTCATACTAACCTAAATATTTTCTTTTTGTTCTGTAATATAATATAGTGTCAAATAACATAATTTCCTGCATGTTAGCCATAGCTCTCTTTTTTTCCCACACAAAATGTTGATAGTCAGAGGCATAATCAACCCAGCTCAGTGTTGGAATCTTTGTCTTGGAACACTTCATAGACAGATGTTTCGGCTAGTTTCCAGTTAGCTTTAATATGTCCTTAAGGAAATAATGATTCATTTTTAAAGATGACTTAGAAACAATCTATCACAAAGCAACAGTGGAAATCATATTTATTTGGAAAATGAGCACCTGGAACACATTTCTAACCTCTGGTGAATTTGTATGTAGCAGAAACGTGTCAAAGCATTTATTGTCCTTGATGTTTTGTCTCCATCTATAGAAATTGTGGCTTACAAGTATTTATCACAGAACGTAAAATGTCTTGCATATTTTGTGTTCATTTTGACATTGCCCAAATAAGGAGTAAAACACAGAGTAGAGCTTGAAGATCTAGAGTGGAGTGAGTAGTGAAACTCTTTAAGAGACAAGGAAACACTTAAGCCCTCTATCAAGCCCTCTATTAAGATGCCCTTCCTGAGAGAGCATGAGATAAAACACTCTTGAATTGCTACTTGCTCTTGAGCACGTGATGAATGTTGTTAGTACAAAGACATGATCACAACACGTAGCTCAGCAACTCAGTCTACTGTACCAGATTTATGAAGCTTGGATCAAAATAAATTGTTATAGGAGAGTCCACAACCTTGTAATTCACCAGAGAACAATGACTGAAGGGAAAACATGGCCTTGATGTTGTCTTTGCTCACCATTTTCATTGGCAGATGTATAATTGAGTAAAAAACTATCCTGGCATTTAATGAACAGGTAAAGCGTGAGCAATGGCCCTCCTTGAACCATGTCTTTTATCTTCAGTGACGGCTTAGACATTAGAAACAAAGGAGAGTGTTAGATGAGCAGAGTTGAATACACCATTAAAAGACTCATCGACTAATTTCCCTGGTTGAATTAGAGTACTTGTTTTTGCAGTTGTACACTTTGAATAAGATCATCTTTTTAAAATAGGTACAATAGTTGGGGAAATATGCATACAAACCTGTGCTTTTTTAAAGAGTGTAGAAAAGCTTGTGACTGTGAAATTTGTCTTCAAGTCAAATGAGTGTAGGGGGAAATCCACATTGTTAATCCCATGAGATAAATATCCCCCTAGATAATGTAAAGAAACTTTCAGGGCATTAGTTTAAAATGAAAACAACTTGTAAGGATGGCATCCGATGCTCTTCACTCTCTTGTCATCATTCTACACCCTCATCATCATTCAGGATCATTTATTTTAGTACATTGATTCTTATGTTATTCTCTGTAAGAACTTCCGTGTTTTAGCAAAACTGTTCTCATCAGTAAAAGCATTGCCTGGATTACGAACTTCTTGGAATGTAATTCATTCTTTTTAGTTGCCCCGTGGAACCAACTCAGAAAGGTCAGGCACTGAATGAAAGTTGTATACTAGATCATGAATGAAATGACCAGTATTTCATTTCAACTGTAGTTACAGAGAGAAAAGGGGAATCTAAGTAAAAATTTCAGCTAAGAATTCCCAATTAAAAACAAATTGGAAATTCAGCAGATGATTTTGCCACCTGGACTGAGACTGGTTTACATGTTTCACAATGTACTGCTCTATTTTCCAAATAAACTTCTAAAAGTTTGTTTACTTTTTAATAAGACTATACTCAGTCACTGTGAGTTAGAACTGACTTGACAGTAGCAGATTTAGGTAGATTTTCTTTATGTCCAGACAACGTCAAAGGAAAGTAAAAATGCAGAATCAATATGTTTCATAGCCTCATCTCTGTGAAAGAAAAGCTAGATATCTAGAAACAAATGACTGGATGACTTTTTCACTAGCCATCTAAAATGAGTAGCAAGAGTAATTGAATGTGCTCTAACTGTCTTGTTGTTAGGTGCCAACAAGTTGGTTCTGGCTCACAGTGACCCTGTGCAAAACAGGACACGCAAGGCCAGGCCCTGCCTCGTCCTCACAGTCATTGTGCCTGAGCCCATCGTCGTAGCCGCTATGTCTGTCCATCTCATTGAGGACCTGACTTTTTCTTCATTACCCTATATTTTATCAACGAAACCCTGGCGGTACGTTAAGTGCTACCTCTGCTAATCAAAAGGTCGGCAGTTCAAATCCATCAGGCACTCCTTGAAACTCTGTTGGAGAGTTCTCTTCTGACCTCAAGGTCAGACCCAACTTAATGGCAGTGGGTTTGTGGTTGGAGACTTTACCAAACAGGGTCTCTTTCTCCACAGACTAGTCTCACCTGATAACACGGTTGTGACGGATTCAATTATTTCCCCCCAAATGTGTGTAGCAATTTGTGTGGGCCATGATTCCCATTACCGTATGGTTGTCCTCCTTTTTGTGATTTTCTTGTTGTCAATCCTAATCTCTGTCTGTGGTTAATAGGGCAAGATTGGATTATGTTAAAGAAGATTAAGGTGGGACTTTAACACTCTTACTAATGGAGTTTCTCTGGAGTGTGACTTCTACCACCTTTTATCCTATAGGAAATAAAAAGAAAGAGAAGCAAGCAGAGAGCCGGGTCCATCAGAAAAGCAACACCAGGAGCAGAGAATATCCTTCAGACCTGAGGTTCCTGAGTCAAGATGCTCCCAGACCAAAGAAAGACCTATGCAACACAGAGACCTTCCTCCAGAGCCAACAGAGATAGAGCGCATTCCTGGGGAGCCAGCATCCTGAATTCAGACTTCTAGCCTACTGGCATGCATATGAAGAAACTTTTCTTTGTTAAAGCCATGTACCTGTGGAATTTCTGTTATACCAGCAGTAGATGACTAAGACAGTGTTCAGAGTACATGAGAAAAAGACTTACTACCTTCACTTCCAAGGAGCATTCTGGCTGTCTTTCTTCAAAGACAGATCTGTTCATTCTTCTAGTAGAGTGTATTATATTCAATATTTTTTGACAACACCACAACTTAAAAAGTTATCAATTTTTCTTAGGGCTTTCTTATTCATGCCCGGCTTTCATATGTATACCATGACTTGGTCAGGCTTAGCTTAGTCCTCAAAGTGAAGTCTGCACTTTGTAACAGTTTAAAGAAGTCTTTTGCAGCCACTTTGCCTAATGCAATGCATAGTTTGTTTCCTGGCATCTGCTTCTGTGGGTGCTGATTGTGGATCCAAAGAAAATGAAATCCTTGGCAACTTCAATCTTTCCTATATTTGCCATGAGGTTGGATGTTGGATTTTTGTTTTCTTTGTATTGAGATGTAATACATACTGCAGGCTGTGGTCTTTGGTCTTCATCACTAAGTGCTTCAAGTCCTCCTCACGTCAAGCAAGCAAGGTGTGTCATCTGAGTATCAAACGCTCTTAATGACTCTTCTTCAATCCTGATGCTTGCATTCTTTTTCAAATAGCCCAGCTTCTCACATTATTTGCTCAGTATATAGATAGTTTATGTGTGACAAAAGTGTACAATGCTTATTCACACTTTTCTTAACTTTAAACGATGCAATGGCCTCTTGTTATGTTCAAATAACTGCCTCTTGGTCTACATACAGAATTTGCATGTGGACAAGTAAGCGTTATGGAATTTCCATCCTTTGAAATATTAGCCATAATTTGCTATGATCCAGACATTGAATGTTTTTGCATAGTCAATAAAACACAGATAAACATCTTTCTGGTATTCTCTGCTTTCAGCCGTGATCTACTAACATCAGTAATGATATCTCTAGTTGCATGTCCTCTTTTGAATCTGGCTTGAATTTCTGGCAGTTCCCTGTTGATGCACTGCTGCAACCACTTTTGAATGTTCTTTTTTTTCACTTGTATGCAATATTAATGATATGGTTTAGTAGACTGCACATTCTGTTGGATCACATTTCCTTGAAATTAGGATAAATATGGATCTCTTCCTATAGTTGGCCAGGTAGTTCCCTCTTAAATTTCTTGACATAGATGAGGGAGCTCTTTCAGCACGGCATTTATTTGTTGAAACATCCCAGCTGGCATTTAGTCACTTTCTGGAGCCTTGTTTTTCACCAGTGCCTTCATTGCAGGTTGGACCTTTTTGTTCAGTACTAGAAATTCTTGATCATTAGCTACCTCCTAAAATGTCTGAACATCGACCAGTGCTTTTTGATACGTTGACTCTCTGCATACCTTCCATCTCGTTTTGATGCTTCCTGCATCATTTAGTATTTTCCTTTGATATTGCAACTCAAGCCTTTACATTTTGTTCAGTTCTTTCATCTTGCTAACAGTTTCTGTGTGTGCTTTTTTGTTTTTGTTTTCTATCTCCAGGTCTTTACACAATTCATTGTTATGATTAGTTTTATCTTCTCAAGCTGCCCTTTGAAATCTTCTGTTCAGCTCTTTCATTTCATTTCTTCCTTTTGCTTAGCTACCCTACATTGAAAAGCAACTTTCAGAGTCTCTTCTCATATGCAGTTTGATCTATTCTTCTTTTCTTGTTTTTTATTAACCTATTACTTTCTTCATGTAAGATGGCTTTAATGTTATCCCACAACTCATCAAGTCTTCAGCCATTAGTGTTCAATTCATGAAATCTATTCTTGACAAGGTCTCTAAATTCAAGCACGATGTACTCAGGTGGTACTTTGGGTCTTGTGGACTTGTTCTAATTTTCTTTAACTATCACTTGAATTTTCATAGGAGTAATTGGTGGTCTGTTCCATAGGTGGCCCCTGACCTTGTTCTGGCTGATGGTGTTGAGCTTTTCCATTGTCTTTTTTCCATGGATGTAGCCAATTTGATTCCTGTGTATTCCACTTGGTAAACTCGTTGCTTATGCTACTGATAAAAAGTATTTGCAATGAAGAACTCGTTTGTCCTTGCCAAATTCTATGATGGATCTCCAGCATCATTTCTATCACCAAGGCCAAATTTTCTGTCCACTAATCCTTCTTTTTTCTAACATTCATCTTTTAATCTCCAGTAATTATCAACACATCCTGACTGCATGTTCAATCAATTTCAAACCACAGAAGTTGGTAAAAATCCTCAGTTTTTTCATCTTTGGCCTG
The DNA here is from genome assembly GCA_028571685.1 of Heterohyrax brucei. Classification (NCBI taxonomy): domain Eukaryota; kingdom Metazoa; phylum Chordata; class Mammalia; order Hyracoidea; family Procaviidae; genus Heterohyrax; species Heterohyrax brucei. Next base: position 111,045,935 of record CM053143.1, on the reverse strand, counting down.
AGTGGTTGGCGCATAAACTTACATAACAGTCATATTAACTGATTTTCTTTGTAGACATAAAGATATTATCCTATCACTGACAGTGTTGCAATTCGGGATGGATCTTGAAATGTTCTTTTTGACAGTGAATGTTATGACATGCCTCTTTCATTTGTCATTCCTAGCATAGTAGATCATGACTCTCTGATTCTAAAAAGCTACCACAGGTCTATTTCAACTCACTAATGCCTAGAATGCCAATCTAAATGTCTTCCAGTTCATTTTTGGTGACTTTCAATTTCCCTGGATCCATACTTTAAGCATTCCACATTGGGATCATTAAAGGATGTTTCCTTTTGGTTTTGAGTCATATCACATCAGCTAACGGAGGCCCCAAAGTCTTGACTTCATCCATATCACTAAAGTTGACATGATTTTCAGGATGCAGCGCTTAGTTATATTCCAAAGTGAGGGTTCATCTTCTGGCACCATATCAGACAATATTCTTCTGAAATTTATAAGCTTTTCACTGCCTAATTTTTCCTGAAGTAGACTGATGCGTGTTTCTTCTTAGGCTATCTTAGTCTAGAAGCCACTGAAACCTGTCTATCAAGGTTGACCCTGCTGATATTTGAAATAATGGTAGCAATGTTTCACATCACAGCAGCATGCGAGCCACTACAGGGAGACAAACTGATAGACATGTAGTAGTAATCTAATAATACTACCACTAGTCAGCATGGAGTTCACTATGTCAAGCATGGTGTTTACTACATGGCAAGAACAGGACTAAAAGCTCTATGCATAAATATAAATGACCATACAATCACCCCCTGAGATAGGTACACTGTTATCCCAATTTTAAAGATGGGTAAACTGAGAGACTGAGTGGTGAGCAATGTGTCCGAAATGGTACAGGTAGCAAATAGTAGAAATAACACTTTAATCCGGGGAATGTTAACTTACAGTGTCTAGGTCACTAATCACTATACTACGATCCTACAATAAAAGAGCATGTAACAGAAACAGTATGACAGCTGGGGACAAGGGCCATAAAAGATCTTGGCACAAACATGGAGGGAATTCTTCCTGTGAACAAAAGAGGAAAAACTTTAAAGATAAATGTGATGCCTCACAGACTTTCAAAAGATCTGAATATATAGAATTAGGCAGAACAAAATCTGTTGTTTTTATGACATATATACACATATCTCCACATATGTATACACATGCAGGAAACCCTCGTGGCAGAGTGGTTAAGTGGTACATCTGCTAACCAAAAGTTTGGCAGTTCACATCTGCCAGGCACTCCTTGGAAACTCTATGGAGCAGTTCTACACTGTTCTATAGGGTCACTGTGGGTGGGAATTGGCTTGATGTCAGTGGGGTTTTTTTTGGTTATGTGCATGCATATATTATATATATTATATATTCATGCACATAAATATAAATATATATTATATATACATGACATAACTATACACATATACATAATACAGAGATGTCACTATAGGTTAGACCTTGTTGACAATTTGAGTTGAAAAAAGGATGTCCTAAAATCTCAGTATTCTACAAAAAAAATGCACTTAATTAGTTACGAAAAGGAATATCTCATTTACAACTTTTTAAAAGTTTCTTCTCTTTTCACTAATTTTGTTGTCATTAATTATTATGTACTGAATAAATGTATGTTTATTTATTTATGAACTGAATTAATTGTTATTTATGGAGTGTTCAAAATGTGCCAGGGATAACTGGCCAAGCATAAAGGGATTGTCCTCATCCTTGAAGAATTCACAAGATAAAGATAAAAGACAAATGTACTCAGCTTTACCCTTTAAAAGAGGTTACTAGTGTTTATGTTACACCAAGAGGATGTGTGTGTTGTGTGAATTTATACAAATAGTGTGTGACTTACAACTGTTTTACCTGGTCACCTATTCGGGATTTGGCCTTCAGAAACTTGTGATTAAATTCATGTGTCAGGTTGAAAACTATTATCATTGACTTTGCACTATTAGGAAAGGGCTCCTGATGATGATGATGGTGTGTGTGTGTGTGATCATTATGAACACTTTTAAACATACAGGAAAATAAAACACTATAACAGATGCCTGTGCATACACTAATAAGAATGAAAGTATGTTAATTTGTTGCCTTATTTGTTTTACAGAACCTCTTATTTTTTCTCATTTCATGCCTTCCAGTAGTAGCCAACTTGATTTGTATTGTTCCCATGAAAGGTTTTGTACTTTTACTGTCTAAACATGCATTCCCACCTTTTGGTTAGTAGCCGTAGCACTTAACCACTAAACCACCAGGCTTTCCAAAACATCAATAAACTGTTGTTTGTTTTTTAAATTTACAGAAATTTTATATGCTAGGTACCCTTTGGCAGCCTACTTTGTCATTCAATATTATTTTTTGTGGATTTATCCATATTGAACAACTTATTTTAATATTGGAATATTAATATTTGAATATTGAGTAATATTTGAATATTTCACAGCTTATTCACTCATGGGCTGACAAGAAATCACTACATAATTCCCACTTTTCCTTAAAGGTTAATTTCCAATAAATATTTGCACCCCAAACTCAATCTCAGCACTTGCTTCTTGAGAAACCAACCTGAATAACTCAAGCAGTTGTTACTAGGAATTGTTTTATTTGTGATAGGTTCATTTCTGATTTCTTGAAACACATAGACAACCTTTCATAATCCTCATTAAACTCTCTATATTCTCAACCCTCTTTATCTCAGAAAATGACCTCCTTCTTGAGATCAGAGTTTACTAGTGGCTACCACGGGTAGACAGCATGGTGGCATGGAGATATCATTGTTTACGTGATGTAAAGTTGTTGTTTATGGGAAAGGATAATTTGACAACCTGCTATTTCTGGTGGTTGCACAACATGATTGATGTAATTGGTGTTATTAAATTGTCCTCATGAAAAATGTTGAACTAGAAAATCTGTGTTCTTTCTATTTTTACAAAATAAAAATTAAATAAACAAGGGAAAAAAATACAAATCTGAATAGCCTATTGCCTAATAACTCCTAAGCATGATAGAACAGCAAGCAACATTATCCACAGCACAGGGGTCTTCAATTAACTTTGTAACCTCATCTTGTAGCATTTTTTTTTCCTTCAAAATTCAGATTTCAGCTACCCAGAACTAGCTGAACTTTATAATCTGCAATCAAATGGACCATGTTCTCCATTGCCTCATTAACATCATACATGCTTCTCCAGCAGCTCTTGTCTCATTTTTGCTTCTTACCAATTAAGTCTCATTTTAAGCATCACATTTCCAAGATGCTTCTTCTCTCATTGCCTAGTTGGTTTTTGCTTATTCTCCTACCACACCCTGTGCACCCCTCTATTACTTGCTCATCTTTGCCACTAGACCTATTTTGGAATCTGAATTTCTACAACACCTGGGTACCTAGTAGGTTTCAAAAAAAATTTTTTTTTTAGTGACTACATGCATTCATGAATAAAGTGAGTCTATGAACCTTTCAGTTCTGCAGAGTGCACCACAGTAGGCACTTGTCACAACTTGTGAGTATTTTAAATTAAATTGAATTGAAAATTCAGTTTCTTATTTTTTCTAGCTATATTTTAAGTGCTCAAGATTGACACTAGTAAGAAACACAGAAAAAAAGGAGGAAATTATGATTTATAGATGCTATGATTGCCTTATGAATTGATGGGCATAAGAAATGTCCAGCTATGTAGGTCAGAATGAGAGAGTATTCGTTGCTGAGTCTGAGATGACAATGATACATCTTGATGGAGATTTCCTAAGTCATTGCCTGTAATTAATATTAAAAACAGTTCCCTTGCCTTTATTTAAGAAGACATTCCTAAATTGACCTTGTTCTACTACTGTTTAATTTAGAGACCCACTCCAAACCATGCTGGGTTCTCATTGTCTTTATGGAGTCCTATATTTAGAACAAAATTTTATGAAAATCCGATGTCTTCATTGTCTTATTTTGCCCATTCTGAAGTAAACTTTCCCCCCTGCAAATTAGATTTGTCATTAGGAACAAATTATAGGGATACAATACAGGAAAATATATAGGAAATTATTAGACATTTGGAATTTTTAAATTGCTCCTAAGGACACCAAAGGATTTTCTAATTTCTTCTTACAGTGATATGACATTAAGTCCTGCATGAGCCATGTTGATATATTGCTCTTTAATTGTCTCAGTACATTCCTCTGAAGCTATTACAATTTATCCTATAAATAGGCACTCAGGGACTTACACAAATATGTTAAGTATGATGGACTCCTTAGAGTTCATATTTTGTTAGTAATGGAGTACAGCTAATAGTACTTACCCAGTAATTGACTGGTTAAGTTATGGAAAATATAGACTTTCCTTCTTCCATACAATTAAACCTTGCTATAAAGCCAATACATTGAAGAAATATTTGTTTTAAGAGATCACTGATACCTCATGTTCTCTAAAGAGCAATAAATACTACAGGCAATTTTGTCAAATTAAATAAAAACTAATTCCCATTTTCCTTTTTATATTTTAACCACATATCATATACTAATCAATAATTTTTCTGGAAAGAGCACAAATTAAAGACTTAACCTCACAGCTTGAACAAGTAGAAAGAGAGCAACAAAGAAACCCCTCAGGCACCAGAAGAAAATAGATTATAAAGATTAGAGCAGAACTAAATGAATTAGAGAATAGAAAAACAATTGAAAAAATTAACAAAACCAAAAGCTGGTTCTTTGAAAAGATCAACAAATTGATAAACCATTGTCTAAACTTACAAAGAAAAACAGTAGAAGATACAAATAACCTGATTAAGAAATGAATTGGGAGATGTTACAAAAGACCCAACTGAAGTAAAATATATCATAACAGAATACTATGAAAAGCTATACTCTAACAGGTTTGAAAACCAGGGGAAATGGACAAATTTCTAGATTCATATGACTCACCACGCCTATCATAAGGAGAAATAGATCAATTAACAAACCTACCACAAAGGAAGAGATTGAAAAATCATCAAAAATCTACCAACCAAAAAAATCTTGGCCCAGATGGCTTCAACGAAGAATTCTACCAAACTTTTAGAGAAGAATTAACTCCAATACTAATGAGGCTACTTCACACCACAGAAGGAGAGGAAATACTTCCAGATTCATTCTATGAAGCCAGCATAACCCTGATACCAAAACCAGGGAAAGATCCCACAAAAAAAAAAGAAAATTACAGATCAATATCACTCATGAATCTAGATGCAAAAATCTTCAACAAAATTCTAGCCAATAGAATTCAACAGAATATAAAAAAAAATAATTCATCATGATCAAGTTGGTTTCATTCCAGAGATGCAAGGCTGGTTCAACATCAGAGAAACAATTATGTAATCAACCATATTAGTAACACAAAAGATAAAAATCACCTGATTTTATCAGTTGATGTAGAAAAGGCATTTGACAAAGTTTAACATCCATTCATGCTTAAAACTCTCAGAAAAATAAGAATAAAGGGGAAATTCCTCAATATAATCAGTAGCATCTACACAAAGCCAACTGCTTCATCATCCTGAATGGTGAAAGACTGAAACAATTCCCTTTGAGAATGGGAACTAGACAAGGATGCTGGCTGTCACCACTTCTGTTCAACATTGTGCTAGAAGTTCTAGACAGAGGAATTAGACAACTCAAATAAATAAAATGCATCCATATTGGCAGTGAAGAAGTAAAGATTTCCCTCTTTGCAGATGATACAATTGTTTATACAGAGAATCCAAAAAAATCCATAAGTAAACTATTAGAGCTAATAGAAGAATTCAGCAAAGTATTGGGATACAAGATAAACATAACTAAATCAATACGATTCCTTTATACCAACAGTGAAATTGTTAAAGAAGAAATCACCAAATCAGTTCCATTTACTATAGCTCCCAAGAAGATAAAATACCTAGGAAAAAATCTAAGTAGAGACATAAGAGATCTTTACAGAGAAAACTACAAAACCTTACTACAAAAAACTAGGAGAGAATTACATAAGTGGAGTAATCTGCCCTGTTCATGGATAGGAAGACTCAATATTGTGAAAATGTCTATTTTGCCCAAAGCAATCTACCTATAATGCAATCCCAATACAAATTCCAGTGACATTTTTTAATGAGATAGAGAAACAAATTATCAGCCTTATTTGGAAAGAGAAGAAGCCCCGGATAAGTAAAGCACTACTGAAAAAGAAGAACATACCGGGAGGCCTCTCACTACCTGACTTTAAAACCTGTTACACTGCCACAGTAGTCAAAACAGCCTAGTACTGGTACAAAAAGAGACATATAGACCAAAGGAAAAAAGTAGAGACCCCAGAGATGACACCATCCTCCTATGAATAGCTGATATTTGACAAAGGTCCTACGATTTTGAACTGGGGTAAGAACAGTCTCTTTAACAAATGGTGCAGGCATAATTGAATTTCCATCTGCAAAAAACTGAAGCAAGACCCATATTTCTCACCTTATACAAAAATTAACTCAAATTGGATAAAAGACCTGAATATAAAAGCTAAAACGATAAAGCTCATCTAAGATAAAATAGGGTCAACAATGGAAGTTTTGATACACAATATAGACAGACTTCAAAGTCTGACAAAGAAAACACATTCATCAGAAGAGAAAATAGACAAATGGGAATTAATAAGAATCAAACACTTCTGCTCATCCAAAGACTTCGTCAAAAGAATTAAAAGACCACCTACAGAATGGAAAAAAAATATTTGGCAACTCTATGTCAGACCGATGCCTAATCTCCATAATTTATAAGGTACTACAAAATATCAATAAGAAAAAGACAAATCATCCAATTAAGTGATGGGCAAAGGAGATGGACAGACACTTCTCTAAAGAGGAGATCCAGGCAGCCAAAAAACACATGTGGACATGCTCATAATCATTAATTATTAAAGAAATTCAAATCAAAATGACGTGAGATACCATCTCACCCCAACAAGATTGCCCATGATCCAAAAAACACAAAACACTAAATGTTGGAGAGGCTGTGTAGAGAGTGGAACTCTCCTACACTGTTGGTGGGATTGCAGAATGGTGCAACCTCTTTGGAAAGCAATTTGGCGTTGCTTTAAAATCATGAATATAGATATACCATTTGACCCAGTAAGTCCGCTACTTGGAATATATCCTACAGAATCAAGGCCATTCACACCAACTGATACATGCACACGAATGTTCATTGCAGCACAGTCCATGTAGAAAAAAGATGGAATCAACCCAGATGCCCAACAACAGAAGAATGGATGAGTAAACTTTGGTATACATACTCAATGGAGTACTATGCGTTGATAAAGGACAATGATGATAACAGGAAACATCTCTCAATTTGGTCTCAACTGGAGGACATTATGTTGAGTGAAACTAGTCAGCAACAGAAGGACAATTATTATATGAGACCTCTATGATAAATACTTAAAAGCGTACTCATATGTAACAGAAGACTCTTTGACAGCTACAAGGGTGAGGAGGGTGGGAGAGTGGGAGGGTGGGAGGGTGGGAGTGTGAGCGATGAGGGTTTGGATTAGATAGTTGTTAGAAATTTGGTTGGGTGAAATTGGTGACAATACACCTCAGTAAGAAGATCAGTATTAATGGGACTTCAACACAACTTGTGTACTCCTATCTTAACCCAATATTGTAAGCACAGAGTATGTACACTTTCATTTTTTATTTAATAAAATAATAATAATAATAATTTTTCTGAAATAAACTGTCCTGGTTATCTAGTGCTGCTAGAACAGAACTCTACAAACGGATGACTTTAACAAACAGAAACGTATTCTCTCACAGTTTAGGATGCTACAAGTTCATTCAGGTGGCCAGATCCGAGGAAGGGCTTTCTCTCTGTGTGGGCTCTTGTCGTCTATCATCCCTTGGTCTAGGGGCTCCTCAGCACAAGGACCCCAGGTTCAAAGGATGCACTCTGTTTCTGACTCTGCTTTCTTGACAGTAGGAGGTCCCCTAGTCTTTCTGCTTACTTCTCCTTTCATATCTCAACAGATTGATTCAAGACAAAGCCTACTTTTGCAGACTGAATCCTGCTTCATTGGCATAACTTCCTCTAATCTGGCCTCATTAACATCATATAGTTAGGATTTACACCCTACAGGAAAATCACATAGATGACAAAATTGTGGACAATTACACAGTACTGGGAGACATCAGCTAGCCAAATTGACACACATTTTGGGAGGACACTATTCAATCTATCAGAAAAGCAATTTTTTCCTCAAGTCTGAGTACTTATACTAGGTATGGAATACCACATCTCCTTAATTTCAGATGACTCCTAGAAATGTACAGCCTTCTTTCTGCCTGTATTTTTCTCACAATAATTTACTTGTTCATTTGTTATTTCTTTTTATGGTCTGGTGTCATTTATATCATTCTGTGAGTTTTATTTTTATACTGCTTTAATTCTCAATCCCAAATGTAAAACGTGGAATTTTTTTTTTTTTTCTTTTTGAAAGGCATTGAGAAGATGTAACTTTGCATTTGGATCCTTCCTCTCACTATACACACACATAAAGTATAATTTTACATAAAATAAGATATACAGTTCCAAGGTGTTCAGATCTGTAGATAATTTATTATACCTATATATCTACTACCCCAAAATGGTACTGATTTTCAAATGTTATAATTAAAATTCCTAGGAAGGCTTGCTAAAGAGAGTGTGGGACCTTATCTTCAGAATTTCTGTTTCAGGAAGTCTGGAATTGGAATCAGGAATTTGCATGTTCAATAAGTGCCAGGTGATGCAGATACCACAGCCTGAGACCACTCTTCAAAAAGTGTTTATAGAACATTTCCATCACCCCAGTAGACTCCTTTCTTCTTTTTCAGTCAGTTGAATATTCTCTCTTCTATCCTAGAATCTCTTCCTGATTTCTACTGCCTAATTTGGTTTTCCACTATGTGTCTATTAGCTTGTTGTATTGTGGTGGCATGTTGCTGTGATACTGTAAACTTTGCCACTGGTATTTCAAATATTAGACAGGTTACCCTTGATAGACAGTTTTCTGCTGAACTTTCAGACTAAGACAATCTAGGAAGAAGGACCTGGTAGACTACTTCAGAAAAACTCTGGCCAATGAAAACTTGAAGAACAACAGAATGTTGTCTGATAACAATGCCAGAAGATCAGCCCCTCAGACAGGAAAGCAATCAAAATACAACTGGTGAAGAGCCACTTCCCCAAAGTAAGGTCAGCCTTAAGGACATTGAGAGTCAAGCTTTGAAACCTTCATTTGCCTATGTGGCATAACCCAAAAAGAGAAGAACAGCTGCAACCATACATTAATCATTGGAATGTGGAATGTATGAAATGTGGATCTAGGAAAATTGGAAGTTCTCAAGAACAAAATCAAAACTATAAATATTGATAATCTAGATTTAGTGATTGAGTGATATTGGCAATTTTAAACCTAGATTGAGTGATATTGGCAATTTTAAATCAGTACATAACATGGTCTATTAGGCCAGGAATGACAAATTGAAGAGAAATGCCATCTTGTGTCAAATGTCAAAAAGAACATTTCAGGATCTATTCAGAAGTACAGTGCTGCTGGCAATAAGACAACATCCATATGCTTACAAGGAAGAGAAGTTAATACCACTGTTATTCCAATGCACAAACCAACAACTATGGCCAAAGATGAAGAAACTGAAGTTATTTCACCAAATTCTGCAGTGCAAAATGCAGTCAAGATGCACTAGATAATTGCTGGTGACTGGAAGGCAAAAGTTGGAAACAAACAGGATTAGTAGTTAGAACACATGGCCTTGGTGACAAAAAAGTTGCAGGAGCTTGCATGATAGAATTTTGCAAAACCAATGGCTTCCTCATTGCAAATGACTTTTTTCACCAACATACACATTGACTATACATGTGAGTGTCACCCAGTGGAATATGCAGGAATCAAAGCGACTGTATCTGTGGAAAGAGACAATGGAAAAAGTCAGTACCATCAGACAGAACAAGGCCAGGGGTTTACTGTAGCAAGGCCATAAATTGTTCCTATGCGTATTCAAGTTGAAGTTGAAGAAAATTAGAACAAGTTCATGAGCACCCAAGTACAAACTTGAGTATATTCAGGATATAATTGAGTATATCCTGAGTTTGAAGACAGATTTGGAGAACAGATTTGATGCATGAAACAGTAATTATCAAAGGTCCGATGAGCTGTTCAAGGACTTCATCCATGAAGAAAGTCAGCGGTCATTAACAAGACAGGAAAGAGTTGAAAGACCGAATTGGATGTCAGTAGAGACTCTGAAAGTTGCCCTTGAATGCACAGTAAGAAGCTAGCATGAAAAGAAGAAAAGATGAAGTTAAAGAGCTGAACAGAAAGATTTCAAAGGACAGCTTGAGGAAACAAACTATTATAACGACATCTGCAAAGACCTGGAGACAGGAAATCGAAAGAGAAGAACATGCTTGACATTTCTCAAGCCAAAAGAAAAAATTCAAGTTTCAAGTTGAAATATTGGAGGATTCTAAATATTGAATGGCACAGGAAGCGTTAAAAAAAAAAAAAAAAAGAGGAAGGCCTTCAACAAAATACATTGGATGCAACAATAGTTTTAAGTACAACAACAATGGTGAGACTGGTACAGGAGCAGGCTGCATTTCATTCACCCTGTTATACAGAGGGTTGCTATGAGTTGTTACCAATTAAAGGGCACCCAGCAAATTTTAGTTTAGTCTGTTTTTTGATTCCATATAAACTAAATCACTGCTTTGTATTTTCTTTCGTGCAACATAAACCACTGACTTGGGGTGGAGTCAAGATGGTGGACAAAACACATGTCTCCCTAAATCCCTCTGGAAACCAAGGCCTGAACTGATAATTAAATGGAGCTCTCTGGACACCTAGTGAGCCCTAGGACATGGCACAGAGCTGTCTATTTGGTCTACATACCACTGAGCGAGAAACTTCCCTGCCCTTGTTGAGTGCTGGATCTCACAGACTAAAGGTAAATCGCCATTTTAACTTTTTTTCCCCTCTGTCTTTGCAGGCGGGGTGGGCTGAGGTTTGACTAGCAGCAAGACTCAGATGCACTGCTGATGAGATTGGTGAGCAGAGTCACCACATTTTGAGATCCTTGCCTTGGAATCTGTGCAACTTGGCGCCTCTGATTGCTCTGTCTCAGAATCTCCAAATCTCGGCCATTGAATAGCCTTTTCTGAGGTGGGTTGGGGAGCTCGTGCAGGACACCATCTTGATTCACTGGGAGGTGGAGTTTCCTATACAGAGGCCTCAGCTGGACCTAATTCCCAGGCTGAGAAACATTGCCTGCCCAGAAAGCACTTTTCCAGCACTAAAGCAGTCCTTGATATAGAGGTGTATACTTCACCAGCTAGAAAGAGGGATTTTCACACCTAAAAGCCTGACTAATTTTGGAAGCTGTCAGATACCTCTTACCTTTCAATAGAGAAATAACTGTGATGCATCTGGACAGCATCTCTTCCAGCCTTTACTCTCTTATTATAAGGTCAGCTGATGGCTCCCTAGTGACTCTATAAGTGGGACTGTGTCTTTGCCAATCAGGAAGTGGAGCCTGATACCCCAGAGATCCCACTGAGCCCAGTCACTGGACTTCATATAGGTGCCTGGTGGTCAATTTCCTTTTCAGGCTTAGGTTTAGATCCTGTTAACGTAATACTGCAGAAACAAAACAACCTCCAGATGCCCAAGAAGCAACAAATTTTGAACCAGAATTTTAGGAAGAATCACCTATGGCTTCAGAAGGCCCACAAAAGAAAGATCCAAAGAACTTCCTAGAGGAACAAGCCTTTCTGAAACTATCAGAGCACGAGTACAAAAGGATTGTATAGAAAGCCCTCCTAGACCTTATACAAAATGCAGCAGAGCAAAATGAAAAATTAAGCAAGCTGTTTGATCTGATGGAACACAAGTACTCTGAAATCCAACAGATCAATAACAAAATCAAAGAAATAGAAAATTCAGTTCAAAGCCAAGAAAACAGAATGGAACAAATGGAAAATAGACTTTCTGACTTGGAAGACAGAGCTACTGACTCCAGCATCTATGAGAAGAAACCAGGAAAAAGAAACAAGAAAAATGAAGAAGCATTAAGAAACATGTGGGACTCTATTAAGAGGAATCATCTATGATTAATTGGAGTTCCTGAACAGGGTGAGACACCTGTGAACACAGAGAGTATTGTGGCTGAGCTTCTGCCAGAAAACTTCCCAGAAATTATGAAAGAAGAGAATATAGCTATCCAAGACGTATCTCGAACACCACTCAATATAGATTCCAAAGGAAAGAGTCCAAGCCATATTAAAACAAGCTTCACAAAATGAAACACAAGCAGAAACTCTTAAAGGCAGCAAGACTCAAAGCAAAGCTAACATTCAGAGGGAAACCCTGTAGGCTCTCATCTGATTTCTCTGCAGAAATGATGCTGATGTGAAAACAATGGGATGACACATTCAAGGCTTTGAAGAAGAACTGTTAATCAAGAATCATATAGCCTGCAAAACTATCTTTCAAATAAGAAGATGAAGTCAAGACATTCACAAATAAACAGAAACTCAAAGACTTTGTAAAAACCAAACCAAAGCTACAAGAAATACTGAAAGAAGCTGTTGGCCTAGAAGAACAAAACCACTGATTTTATATTTTAGGATGAAATACAGGACACATCAGCCAGAAACCTACTCAGTTAGGGAAGGCTCCAAACTCAATCAAAACTGTAATATTGAAAGAAGTTATCCAGTGATTATACCATGAAAACTATGATGTCATCATATTAAAAAGAGGGATGTACTACAGTCGTTATAGTCCTTCCAGATGGAGAGGAAGTTAATAAGACTTGTAGTAGTTAAAATTAGGTTTAAACATAGACTGTTAAGGAGGATCACAGTGGCAGCCACAAAGCGTGATGAAGATGCAATATATCAAATCAAGAAACGTGATATAGGAGTCTAAACAACAAACCACTAACTTTTTTACAAAATGGTTTAACTATTTCCATTAGCAGTTGCCACTTTTATTCTTGGTCTTACAATTTAAAAATAAAATATATTGCTGTATGTAAGTGTGTACCTGTGTATGTATCTTTTTTATTTTTGTTTTTATTTTTTATAAAGAGTGTGATATGGTCATTTCATCCACAGGCTCATATGTTTTTGTAGAGGAAATATATTTCCTTGGAATATGATGTTTGACAATTAAGTTCATAAACTCATCCTACAAAAAGTGTTAGATACCTCATTGCCGAGTATCACTATGGTCACCTTTGCAGTACTCCCCTTGGGAAGCTATCCACTGATGCCAGCACCTAGTCCAACCTTCAAAGCTGTTTTGAAACCCTTTTTCTGGAATGGCCATAAGAGCTGTTGTTGTATTACCCTTCGTGTCTGAATGTCATCCAAATGTCTTCTTTTATATATTTCCTTTATCATCAGGTAAAGAAAAGAGACATTTAGGGCCAGACCAAGCAAGTAGGGAGGGTGTTCCAACACAGTTATTTGTTTACTGCCTAAAAAGTCCCTCAGAGACAACTATGCAGTTAAGTTTGCTAACTTGCCACCATGCCAATGTGCACAACGGCCATTCTAGAAAGAGTTCTAAAATTGCTTTGAAGGGTGGACTAGGCACTGGCATTAGTGTGTAGGTTCTCAAGGAAAGTACTTCAAAGGTGACTGCATCGTTATTCAGCAATGAGGTGTATAGTGCTTAGAACTTAATTGTCAGACTTCATACATATTAGTTTAATGCTTTTATTCCATTTGTTCTCATTTTTGTCGTTTTCCAGGCACTTCATACATTGTCTTATTTAGTGTTTTCATGTTTTAATTTATTCAACAAACACTTATTGGTAAATTGTGCTATAAGTGGAAAATCAATCATGACACATTTTTTTTTTTTATTTATAAAGGGGACAACATAAAGCTAATCAAATGCAATGTAGATTTACAACAGGAGAGTATAGGGCACTTTGCAAGCTCATGAGAGTGGCACATAAGCTCAGACCTGAAGAAAGACGGAGTTCTCCAGAGAAAAGTGTCAACAGTGCAAGACCTACTTCATGATGTAGGTACAAGTTCCATGGGTGAAGTGGGTTAGAGGGTGAAGTCTTTAAGCATCATTATCATTGTTGTTGTTTTTTGTTTCTTATTTTCAAAACAACTTCTCAAGTTCTCACTTCATGAAACTCAATATTTTGTAGCATTTATTCTAGTATTTGATCCTTAGGTGGTACAAACAAGTAAACACATTTGGTAGCTAATCGAAGAGTTGGAGGTTCCAGTCCAGTCAGAGGCACCTAGGAGGACATACTTGCAGTCTGCTTTTGAAAACTAGTCATCAAAAACCCTATGACACACAGTTCTGCTCTGACATACACAGGGTCACCATGAGTCAGAATCAATGGCAGCCAGTATAAATTCCTGTAACTATAGCTTTATTCATCTCCCTGACTTTTTGGGGGGGGAAGTCTGTTAGGCAACACAAAGTCATTTATTTGGTCCCAGAGAATACACATAACTTCACTGTATGTTTCCTAAAAAAGAAAAAAACATATATACAGTGAATTTATTCAGTCCTAGAAAACACACATCCACAATCAATGCCCATGGAAGCAGCGGTCAAGAAATCAAAACCCACATTTCACTGGGAAAATCTGCTGACAAGGATTTCTTCCAAGTATTGAAAAGCTAAGATGTCACCTTGAAGACTAAGTGCGCATGACCCAGGCTATGGTATTTTCAATCACATTATATGTCTGTGAAAGCTGGACAGTGAATAGGAAGACGGAAGAACTGATGCCTTTGAATTGTGGTGTTGAAGAAGAATGCTGAATGTACCATAAACCGCCAAAAGAACCAACAGTCTTGTTTTGAAAGAGGTACACCAGAATGCTCCTTGGAAGCAAAGATGGCAAGACTGTGTGTTACATACTTTGGACATGCTGTCAGGAAGAATCAGTCCCTGGAGAAGGACATCATGCTTGAGGGAGACCCTCAGCGAGATGGACTGACACAGTGGCTGTGATAACGGGCTTAAGCATAGAAACAACTGTGGACATAGGGCAAGGCTGGGCAGTGTTTCTTTCTGTTGTTCATAGGGTCACGATGAGTCAGAACTGACTTGGCAGCACCTAACAACAGAGAATACAAGAGTTTACTTCAAATTTCAAAATTATACACAAGATAAATTATTTATTTTCAATTGCAATAAGCTGTATAATATCAGAAGAGGAGACCAGAGTTTTTAGATTTTTTTTTCATTTTTCTTCTTTTTTTTTGTTTTATGGGACCACTGGCTGATTGATTCAATATCATGTAACGTGTTCTTTAGCCTTGTGACAGGAAAAATAAAAGTGATGGTTCAGAATTAGGAATTTGTGTGAAAATTGGTGCGACAGATTGGCTACAGAAAAGAAAATGAAAATACACAGCCTTTTAAAATTGCTAGATAAGAAACTTCAGTAGACATAAGGAAAAATACATTTTTTAAACCCAGATTTTAACAAGCTGAGTTATCTGAAAATAGAAATTAAATTTTCAGATGCCTTTTTGAAAATCTAAGGAAATTTTAATTCTACTCCCAAAGCATATGATATGAATTTAAATTGATTACTTGAAACAAATTTATACCAAGGAAACATTTTCACCAATTCAGTTCTTAAATACAATACCTATATTAATGTGAGAGGTAGAATAATGACTCCCCAAATATGTTGATGCCTTAACCCTGGCACCTGTGAATATGTCATCTTATCATAACAAAAGAAACTTTGAAGACTTGATAAATGTGAAAGTTTTTCATATGAGAGTGCATCCTAGAAATATCTAGGTGGGCTTAGTCTAATCACATCAGTAATTAACATGCAAGAGGAAGACGGAGGACTAGGTCAGAGAAGTGGCGATATTAGAAGCACCTGACTGTCAGTGACTGTCAGTGCAGGCCTTGAGAAGGGATGAAGAGGGTCATGAGTCACGGAATGCAAAAAGTAAAAAAAAAAAAAAAAAAAATTCAGTCACTTCTGTGGATTCGATTCAGATTCATGGAGACTCCACAGGTTGGAGTAGAATTGCCCTATAAAGTTTCCACGAAATGCCTAACAGGTATGAACTGCCAACCCTTTGGGTAACAGACAAAGCACTTTAACCACTATACCACCAGGGTTTCAAAGGAGTGTAGGTGACCTCTGAAAACTGAGAATAACTCTCAGCTGTCAGGTAGCAAGAAAGCAGAAAGCAATCTTTTAACATCAAGGCAGAGGTCTCTCCACTACAGCCCTAATAGAGAATGCAGTTGGGTTTGTGACATAGCGAATTACAAAGTAATAAACTTGTGCTTTTTAAAGCTACTAAAATAGTGATGATTTGTTACCACAGCAATACAAAACTATAACAAGTAGAGGTAGGAATTATTAAAGGTGGAAATTGTGTTTCTATCTTTTTTCCTGCTGTGAATAAGTGGCCAACAAAATGCCTGGTACATGGTTGATACCCCCCCCTAAAAGATTTATTCACATTATGATTGAAAGAATTCAGTCCTACACATTGGATTCATTATTTTGACCTTATTCAGTAGGAAAAATGGTCTCATTGATTAAATTCTGACTTTCAGCTAGCTTAAAATTGCAAACAAAACTCCAGGAAAAGAGTAATTTCTTATCTGTTTGGCTAAATGTAACTTTGTATGAATAGGGAGGTTGAACTCTACCAATGTAATGCTTGATCTCATTTTATTCAATCAGGCGAATAAGAAAACAACAGCATGAAATTCGTTATTATACTAATGTAACCTCCAAACTGTGAATCTCATTATTATCTGTGGCCTTGAAGCTCTTTAACGCTGAATCTGAAAGAACAAGTTCAAACAGTTCAAACGAATGTTAACGCACAAGCACACACATGTGCACGTACACATACATTATTCTACTATTTTGCAGAGAATAAATTTACCACTGCGCTAAACTAAGGAAAAGAAGAAAATTGCATATCAATCAATCTTCACGGAAGAGGAATGTGTTCCAGTAGACATTTTGTCACACTTCTAGTTGCACAATATCTGACCCCAATTGTATATTTGGATATTTTACTAACGTGTAAGTCTAGGCAGAAGGCATAGCCCACGTATTTTATCATTGCAATAACAGTATACTGGCCAGACTACTCCTCTTACAGGACTTTTGCTTATAGTGTGGCTACAGATCTTCCCTAAGCACATGTCTGCTTCCTGAGACTATTCTCCCCAACATTGTCTTATGTCTTATCTGTGAGTTCTTTTCAGGGGTCCTTGTTAGGCTCCCAGTTACCTAAGCGAGAAAGCCAGGCTCAGAAAACAGGAATTTATGACCTACTTGATATCCATTACTCCAGATTCAACCAGTTTGTCTTGCTTGTCTCTAAGAACTCAACTGATGCACCTACCATGGTACAGGGTTTGCATTTTTACATTATGGGAAAACCAGAGCCGTTAAAAGGCTACAGCTCAGAAATAAACAAAAATATACATGTAGTCAGTCTAGCATCACTCCAATTACTTGTTAGCACTACATAAATTTGCCTAAAACATATAAGTGTTGTTGTTGTTAGGTGCCGTTATGTCGGTCCTGACTCATAGCGACCCTATGCACAACAGACAGAAATACTGCCTGGTCTTGTGCCATGTCCACAGTTGTTTTTATGCTTAAGCTCATTGTGGAGGCCACTGTGTCAATCCACCTCTTCAAAGATCTTCCTCTTTTCACTGACCCTCTACCTACCAAGCATGGTGTCCTTCTCCAGGTACTGATCCGTCCTGACAACATATCCAAAGTATATAAGACATAGGCTTACCAGTTTTGTTTCCAAAGAACACTCTGGTTGTACTTCTTCTAGAACAGATCTGTTTCTTCTTTTGGCAGTCCATGGTCGATAAATGTGCTAATCATTACTAGGCAGGGATCCTAGTCTCTGGCTTGAGGAAGAGCAGAGAAGACATGATTCACAAATTATTGTGCTATCCAGGCCTACCAGATAGTCTCTTTGGAATATCTCAATAGGAAATACCCGAAAACTCTAAGCCCTAGGAGCAACGTGGAGATAACAAGTTATACAGGTGTACAACAGGAGCTCAATTCTCAGAAACTACCTGAGAAGACCCTGTACTTTCACTTTGGCTAATACCTAGGTGCCACCATGGCCAAGTGCTGAAGGAGAAGCACACATCCAATCTCCAAAGTCCTTTGTTTTTCCATTGTCATTTAAGGAAATATTTTCTTAAAATATTGGTTGAAAACAATCTAAGAACAGAGACTTGAATGCCCCCACACAACCAGGAAAACAGTTTTTGAAAAAAAATTGGCAAAGTCACTAAACAAATGGATCACTACCAAAAAAAGAAAAAAAAAAAAAAAAAAAAAACTGTTGCATTGAGTCAGTTTTGACTCTTAGTGACCCTATAGCACAGAGTAGAAATGCCCTCTGTAGCTTTCAGGGAGTGACTAGTGGATTCAAACTGCTGACCATTTGATTAGCAGCCAAATGTTTGACCACTGCACTCCAGAGAATACTACAAAATCCAAAACCAAACCCACTGCATCTGAGTCGATTGTGACTCACAGCAAAGCTATAGAACAGAGTAGAACAGTTCCTTAGAGTTTCCAAGGAGTGCCTGGCAGATTTGAACTGCTGACTTTTTGGTTTTCAGGTGTAGCACTCAACCACTATACCACCAGGGTTTCTGGAGATTACTTCACCCTTCAAAATATTTAAAACATGAAAAAGCAACAGAAAACACTAAGGAAAGAGGAAAGTCTGGTTTCCAGAATTACACCATACTTGGCAAATGTTGTTTTCAACAAAGAAATCAAAAGACATACAAAGAAATAGAAAAGTCCAGCTCATTCAAGAGAACAAAATGACTATCCTTGTGGAAGCTGAGATAATAAATTCACTAGAGAAAGGTTTAAAACAATTGTATTAAAAACACCTAAAGAGTTAAAGGAAATCACACACAAAAAGCTAAAGTAAATCAAGGAAAGGATGCATAAACAAACAAAAAAAGGGATAACAACCAACAGATTAGAATTATAACAAACACAAAGGAAATACTGGAGATAACAATATCAGTAACAAATGAAAACTTCACTGAAGGGGTTCAGCTACAAATTGGAGCAGGCAGAAGAGAAAATCAGAAGCTTTGAAAATAATACAATAGAAATTTTTGAGTCTTAAGAGTAAAATGAAAAGAATGAAGAAAAGTGAACAGAGCCTAAGGAATTCATGAGACGCTGTTAAGCGGACCAACATACGCTCTATGAGAGTCCCAGGAAACAAAGAGAGGGAGAGAGAGAGAGAAAAGGACAGAAAAAAATATTTGAAGGTATAACAACCTAAAGCTTCTCAAATTTCATGTATTCAAGAAGCTCAATGAATTCTAAGTGGGCTAAACCCAGAAAGATTTTCAACAAGACACATTATAACAAAACTGTTGAAAAGCAAAAACAGAATTTTGAAACAACAAATAGAAAATCAAATGCCACATTCAAGGAATTATCATTAAATAAAATATTTTAGATTCAAACTCACAAATAAACTGCTGGAAAAAAATACTTCCAAAAGGTGACGGTGGTGATGGGGGGAGTTGGCTATATTAACATCAGATAAAATAGAAAAACAAATTAAAATAAAACTAACTAAATGGAAAAACATTCTATCCTCATAGATTTAAAAAACCAACCACTGTCACTGAGTTGTGTCTGACTCATAGCAACCCTATAGGTCAGGGTAGAACTACCCATAGAGTTTCCAAGGAGTGCCTAGCAGATTTGAACTGCTGACCTTTTGGTTAGCAAGTGTAGCACTTACCCACTATGTCACCGTGGATTAGAAGACTTAATATTAGGATGTCAATGTTACTCAAAGTGATCCCCATCAAAAGATTCAATATGATTCCTATCAAAATTCCAACAGTATTTTTTGCAGAAAGAGAAAAATCATTTCTCAACTTTCTTTGGACTTGGAAGGGGCCCTCAAGAGTCTGTCTCTCTCTCTCTCTCTTTTTTTTTAATGCTTAGCTGAAAGTATATAATCCAAGTCAGTTTTGCATGCCTGTGTCTCTGCAGTTCTATCTGCTCTCCTCACCCTGTGACAGCACACTCCTCCTTTTCACTCCTTACTTCTAGTATCCTCCTAATGAACACCTGTCTCCTTCTCTTTACCCTCTCCTCTCCCCTCTAGAAAGAAAGCAGTAGGACCAGTCACCCAGTCAAGTGCCGTCGAGTCAGACCCGACTCATGGCGACCAACTCCCATAAATGTATAAAACCCTAAAATACACATAGCACATTCTCATTCTGTGTCCCCTAGTGCTGTCCATTCTTTGTCTGAAGTATTAGCCTTCAGATTGGTTTCAGGTCTGGGCCAGCAGAAAGTTTGGGGTCATGTTCCCAGGGGACCCTCCAGGTTATCCAACCATCAATTGTAGTCTTTTAGTAGAATTCTTGATCTGCACACCTCTTTTTTCTTGTACTACGTGAAGGACTCTACATTGCATCCCCTGTGAAGACTGTCTTTGCTAGTGGCTGGACACCATCTGGTTCTTCTGGTGTCATGTTGACATAGTCTCCCAATCGTATGGGTCCTGATTGTCTCCTGGGCTCATTTTTCCTCATGTCCGTGATGTTCTCAGATGTCAAATGTTCCAGGTGAGTTGGGACCAATTGATGTTCCTCAGATTTTGGGTTGCTGGCTTTTAAGTCCCTAGACGCCACTCACCAATATGGGATGCAGAAGACTTTCTTAGCAAAAGACTAATTACGTCAGTTGACCTCAATATCCCCTGAAAACATGGTCTCTAGACCTCATCCGTGTTACTCTACCCTTTGAAATTTTGGATTGAATTTAGAAAATCTTTTGATTTATGGTGTAGTCTAGTAATGCTGACCTGCCTTCTACTACATGCTGGCATTCTCTTCACCTAATGGAATTCCTATTGACTATTTAATCTGTGAACAACCCTCTGCCTCCCCACCCCGCATTCTTGTAGCCATCAAAGAGTCTTTTCTGTGTGTCAGTCTTTTTTAAGTTCTTATAAAAATGGTCTCATGCAATACTTGTCCCTTTGCAGCTGACTGATTTCACTCAGCATGTCTTTTGGTTGATACCAGTTTGAGATGCTCCCTAAAATCATTGTTATTCTTTATCATTGCACAATGTTCCATTGTGTATATGCACCATTGTTTGCTGATCCATTCCTCTTTTCATGGGCACCTAGGTTGATTCCATCTTTTTGCTATTATGGATAGTGCTGCAATAAACATTCCTGTGCATGTATTTGTTCATGTGACAGCCCTTATTCCTGTAGGATATATTCCAAGCAGTGAGATTAGCTGGATTGTATGGTATTTCTATTTCTAGCTTTTTAAGGAAGTGACAAATTGCTTTCCAAAGAAGTTGTGCCATTTTGCATTCCCATAAGCAATGTAGGAGAGTTCCAATCTCTCCACAGCCTCTTAGTATTTATTGTTTTGTGGATTATTGCCAACCTCGTTGAGGCGAGATGGCATCTTGTTGTAGTTTTGACTTGGATTTCTCTAAGAGCTAATGATTGTGAACATTTCTTCCTGTGTCTTTTGGCTGCCTACATGTCTTCTTTGATGAAGTATCTGTCTGTATCCTTTGCCCATTGTTTAATTGAGTTATTTGTCTTTTTCATGTTGGTATTTTGAAGTACCTTGTAGACTATGGAAATTAGGTGTCAATCCAATACGTAGTTACCTTTTTTTTTTTCTTTCTATTCTGTAGGCAGTCTTTTAACTTTCTTGATAAAGTCTCTGCATGAGCATAAGTGTTTGATTTTTAGTAAGTCTCATTTACCTATTTTTCTCTTCTGTTGTTTATACATTGTTGGTAAGATTTTGTAGTCTGTCTAAGCTACATATTAGAACTTCCACTGTTATCTCTATGTTTTCTTCCATGATCTTTATCATTTTAGATTTGATATTTAGGTCTTTGATCCATTTTGAGTTAGATTTTGTATAAAGTGTGGGATATGGATCTTGTTTCAATTTTTTGCAGATGGATATCCAGTCAAACAGTCTTAGTTTTAAAAAAAACAAAGTTGGAGGAGTCATGCCTCCCTATTTCAAAAATTGCTAAAAAATCTACAGTAATAAAAACAATGTGGTATACACATACAATAGATACATAGAGCAGTTAAATATAATAGAGCCCAGAAATAAATTAATACATCTATGAGCATAATGTTTAGTAAAGGGTCAGCAAAAAAGTGGAAGACTATTAAGATGGAGTGACACAGTGGCTGTAACAATGGGCTTAAGCATCACAACAATTGTAAGGATGGTGCAGGACCAGGCAGCGTTTTGTTCAGTTGCACAAGGTCACTGTGAGTCAGAACCAACTTTACAGCACCTAATGATAACATGGATAATTGATTTTCAACAAAGTTGCTAAGTCAATTCTTCAGTGAAACAAAAATCTCTTCAATAAACAGGGTTGTGACAACTGAATCTCCACATTTAAATGAATGATGTTGGATCACTGCCTCATCTCATACACAAAAATGAACTCTACAGCCTAAGTATGAGTTAAAAATCATAAAACTTTTAGGAGAAAGTATAGGAGGAAAACTTCAAAACCCTGTCTTCTTGCAATAGATTCTTAGATATGATGCCAACAGGCACAAGCAACAAAAGACCAAAGAGAAAAACTTGTTGTGATATATTATATTTAATATATAAAATATATATTTTATTTTCAAGTCCTCATTATACATCCCTAATTATAAGAACTTAATGAATTTTAGTATATAATGTTTTAGTCTGCAAACCTGCTAAACTCCTTTATCAGTTTTAGTAGATATCCTGTAGATTCCATTAGATTTGCTTTTATAGCCACATAATTATATTTATATAACTTAATATATCTATAAAACAAATTTATATAAATTGCATCTTTCATGTGTCTGCAAGTTTGTCCCACTGTGAGGCTTGCATGTTGCTGTGATGCTGGAAGTTATTGTCACTGGTATTCAGACACCATTAAGGTCACCCATGGCAGCCGGGTTTCACCTGAGCTTCCAGACTAAGACAAGGCTAAACAGAAAGACCCAGTGTTCTACCACTGAAGAGAATTAACCAGTGAAAACCTAGTGAACACATTGGAATGTTGTCTGATATAGAAGGGGGAAGATAAGCCCCTCAGACTGGAGGACACTCAGAATACAAGGTCTGACAACTAAGGCAGTGATCTTAATTGTTTTAAGTGCCATCTATCTTATTATTGAATATCACTATGGTCACCTTCCAAGTACTCCCCTTGGAAAGCTATGGACCAAAGCCAGTGCCTAGTCCACCTTTCAGAGCAATTTTGTCACTCTTTCTGGAGTGGTCATGGTGTACTGAATCGGCAGTTCTCATATAAGATAATACTCTAGATATTAGTGAGTTGAAAGAGCCTGGAATTGGACATTTCAATCAGACGATCACATGGTCTGCTACTCCAGAAATGACAAGCTGAAGAGGAATATCATCACATTCATTATCAAAAAGAACATTTCAAGATCCATCGTGAAGTACAATGCTGACAGTGGATAATATCCATGCACCTACAAGGAAGATCAGTTAAGATGACTATTATTCAAATTTATTCACCAACTAAGCCCAAAGATGAAGAAACTGAAGATGTGTACAAACTTCTGCAGTCTAAAATTGAACATGCAAGCAGGATGTATTGATAATTACTGGTGATTGGAATGTAAAAGTTGGAAATAAAAAAGAAGGATCAGCAGTTGGAAAATACAGCCTTGGTGATAGCGATGGTGCTGGAGATCACGAGACAGAATTTTGGAAAACTCATGGCTTTTTCATTGCAAATACTTTTTTTTTTTTTTTTTTTTTTACCAACGTGAACAGCAACGAAGAGGACTGAGAATTAAATTTGCAAATTCATCTTAGAACAAATGCTAGATACCTCACTGCTGAATATCACTACGGTCACCTTCGAAGTACTCCCCTTAGGAAGCTGTGCACCGATGCCAGCGCCTCGTCCACCCTTCAAAGCAATTTTGGAACTCTTTTTCCGGAATGGCCATCAGAGCTATCATTGTATTACCCTTGATGTCTTGAATGTCATCAAAACGTCTTCCTTTCAGTATTTCCTTTCTTTTCAGGTAAAGAAAAAGTCACTGGGGGCCAGATCAGGTGAGTACGGAGGGTATTCCAACACAGTTATTTGTTTACTGGCTAAAAACTCCCTCACAGACAATTATACGATTAAGTTTGCTAACTTGCCACCGTGCCACCTTTAGCAACGGCCGTTCCAGAAAAGCATCCCCAAATTGCTTTGAAAGGTGGACTAAGTGCTGGCATCGGTGCACGGCTTCCCGAAGGAAGTACTTCGAAGGCTACCATTACAATGAGGTATGTAACACTTAGAACAATTAAATTTGCAGAGTTCGCTGTTAGACCTGTTAAACCACGTTGTTCAATTTTTCATCGTGAAAGGTCCTTTTAGACCATATGAACCTTCGAAATTAACTCTGAATTAATTGTCCTTTCACTGTTGGGGTTTCCTTCCTTTGTTGTTCAACAGGAACTGCCTCTAAAGTTATGCTGCAGGTATGATCCCTGTGGTGATGCTCTTCCGCTGGCTGTGAATCCTGCAGCATCCTCTCTTTTTCTCAGGAAATGGACCAACTTTCTTAACCTCATCGTTTTGATGGTATTTTCCTTTGTTTTCCCTTAAGGGATATTAAATGTTTACATTGCTCAACTTATCAGGGAGTTAGACTGAAGCAATGTTTCATAACAAATAGAATGATTTAAAAGCATTTGCTTCCTCAGGAAGTCTGTAATGCCCACGTGTGGCAGCAAAATGAGGTACTCTCAGCGGTACAGACTTTATCTAAAGTTGCCCATATAAAACCAGCCTCATTTGGCATTAAACCCCATTTTATGTGATCAGAGTTTATTTTTAAATGGGCTACTCAGAATTCATACTACAAGACGTTTTTTCTTTCCTTCGTTTTTAGTATAATGAGATGGCCATCTCTTCCTGCCTCCATCCGTAACTTATCCCACAGTTTACCACTACATGTGCTTAGTTTTGGCAAAATTAGTACTGTGTCCATAATGTTATCCAATATATATTCATTAAATTAATACAATAAATAATGCATGTAATGGAGCTTGGAAAAATGTGAATTGATATATATATATGCAATTTATTAATGTTATCAGTTTATTTGCTTGGTTTTCCTTAAACAAGTTATGAAATCATTTTTTAAAAGTATCAGTTGTTTCACATGAATAATCTAAGATCACAGAGCACATAAAAGCTCATATTGTGAGTCTTTCATAGCATTTTTTAACATAAATGTACTTCTTAGACGTGAGTGCATGTCTATATAAGCTATATAAACTAAAAAATATATGATAGCTATGAAAATCATTGCATTTACAGAATTTAATAGTTTCTTCCTAGGAACTCAAGGCCCATTAGCACGTGATGTTACATTTTAGGAGAAATCCACCTGACCACTTCTATCACTTTACACTTCATCAGTTTTATTGATGTCCTGTTCAAGATTACTGTTTGAGCAATGTTTGAAGTAGATGTTATCTTTATTGACTTTAAAATGAACATTCTTTTTAAATAATTTCCTTTTTTTAACTCTAAGAAAAAGAATACATTAACAGAGGGACTGCTTGTTATTTAAGATCCATGTAAGATTACCTAAAACCCATTCATCAGTGCTTGAATAGCCAATCCTCATTAATTCTGCAAATTTTCAAAGGCTTATTCTCTTTATAAGTTAATTCTAGGAATCTTTCCATTATTCCATGTGTGCTTTTCTTGAACTAAGTATATTTCTTCAGTTGACAAAAAACAGAATTGGCAGACAATTGAAGTAATGAAGAGATGAAAGGATTTACACTCCAAGAGTGCAAGCAATTTCACATGGATTATTGGCATCTTCACTTTTAAAAACACAGAAACTTTCTCTGTCATTTCTTCAATATGTGCTTTAACTTGTCATGATATTGTTTATCATATTCTCTCTTTTTTCCTCTCTGTTTTATGTCTGGTCCATTTTAGGGGCAGAAAATCCTCGAAATTTATTTTTATTTTTATTATTTTATTTTATTTTTATAGAGAGAAATTCAGTTTTCTTCAGCTGCTATTACAGAACTCCAATCTTGGATTCACTTTGCATGGTAAGAGACGGACTCAACTTTCAAAAGTGTGGTTTGTAAAAGTCCTCTGCTCCCTACTACATTTTAGAGGTAGGTCTCCATGCTCCTCTCATTACAAAGAGGAGGTCAGGAAAGACAGTTTATTTTACAGTTACTCAAATGCATAAGCACCTAGAGTACAAGATATTTTTAATTTCCTGGTACTTCTTTAATAATCTTTTATCAACTTGAAATATAGTTAATATATGTTATTAGTCACGGTTCCTCAAAAACATATAAATTATCTTACACCTACAAACTGTTTTAAAGAATAGATCTTTCATTACTCATACACAAGAGTGTTACTTTTGATCCAGAAAGCTTTCAGTGTTAAATTTACCCTTTGTAAATAACTGGGAATATCTAGAAACTACATGCACTTTTCTTGACTGTAAGTGCTGCCAAGTATGTTGGTATCTTAAACATGCAACCATTCCTGTGAATTATACGGCTTTCTCAACCAAGGGAAAAGCTACAAAATGTAATTCTTCCTAGTTGCTTACCATTAAATATAGCAAAAACAAATCTGTAAAGTTTATAATATACCTATTGAGTGAGAATGTCAAATAGGATTTTCAATGAACCTCAGTGATGGTCTTGCTCCCTCTTATTTTACTCTATTTTACTTAAGTCTTCATAAAGAAGGTAAATATTTATTTATGTTCTTTCAGTAACTTGTCCTCTTCCAATATTCTTTATCTGGTAAGAAGGCTTGATCAGATTGGACACCAGTGAGTAAGGCTGAGGATGTGGTATCACCTGCTCCCAAAATGCTAGATTACAAAATACTAAAATTATACAAACTGAAATAACCTTTCTCTTCAACATATGAATTACTGCACCTCAGGTGTTTTTAGTTACTAAATTGTCAGGTTTAAACATCTTAGAAATGAAAACAGTATCATCAGGCCACTGAACTGCTCTTGCATCTGACAATGTATCTGTACATGGTTTTCAGATTTTCAAGAAATTATCATTTATAAAATCTATGCTTGAACTGAAACCAACCAAAATTACATGAATTTGGTTTAAAGTTATTATATTTTTTACTTTCTCTCATGGTGGACAAACTTTTATGTGTTCTCTGCAGACAAAAAAAAATTAAAAATTCTAAATATGAAAGAAGAATCTTACAGAACTAGTCAGTTACACCACCACCAGGCTGGCAGTTTGTCATACCGTGGTGGCTTGCATGTTGCTCTGATGCTGGGAGCTGTTCATCTGGTACTGCAAACACTAGCAGGACTACCCATGATGGGCAAGTTTCAGTGGAGGTGACAGGCTAGGAAGAGAGATCTGGCAATTGAATTCTAAAAAAATTAGTGAAAGCTTTATGAATAACAGCAGAATATTGTCTGATACAGCGTCAGAAGTTGAGCCCCTTGGGTTGAAGGGCACTGAGGATACAACTAAGGAAGATCTGCCTCATCAAAGTAGATTGGACCTTAATGATATTGATTAAACACAGCTTTGGGGACTTTCTTCTGTTTATGTGGCATGATGTAAAATGAGAAGAAACAGCTGAAAACAATCATTAATAATTGGAGGAAAATTGGAAGTTCCCAAAATAAAATGAAGTGCTTTGAGACTGATATCCTAGACACTAGTCAGCTACAGTGGACACTCGAGTACCGGCCATTTTTAATTAGACAATTACACATCCTCTGTGAAATACTGCAAGGGTAGAGTAGCGGGGATGGAGGTCTGGGGACCATATGCCCTATTGGGGAGTAGCATCAGCGGTCTTAAAATCTAGCAAGCTGCCATCTGAGGTACACCAAATTGTTCTAACTCAGCTGGAACAGATGATCACCAAAGACACGAGGGAAAAAAGCCCAGAAGACAGAAGGGATCATGTGAACAGGTGACCTTATCAACATGTGACCAGAAGACTGGCCAACACTAGTGCGGAGTGATGGGCACACAATGTAGAGTCCCTGGGCAACATGAGAAAAAGAGGGGTGCGGCTCAAGAACTCTACTAAAAAAACACAACTGATAGCCTGACAGCCTGGGGGATCCCCTGGGAGCATGGCCCCTAGACTTGCTACTGCCCCTGACCGGAAAGCACTATTGAGGTCAACTCTTTGGAGAAAAGCAGACAGTGATCAGATACACAATACCACCCGATGCTGTGTGTACTTTATGGTTCCATACATTTATAGGAGGCTGTCCTATTGGTCTCTTTCTAGATAAGAGAGACGAGGGTGGAAAGGAGGGAACACCTATTCAGAGGATACAGCAGGTATAGAATGAGAAGGAGAGTGTTGTCACTGGGCAAGGAGAGCAGAAGGAGCTACAGATTGGTGGGCATGCAAAATTGATTTGGATTATATACTTTCACTTAATCACAGTAAAAAAAAAATAAAAAAATAGTATCAAAAGTCTTTACAACTGGACCAATGAGCGACATCATGATGAACTGAGAAAACATTGATGCCATCAAGAACTTCGTTTTACTTGAACCTATCCACACTCACGAAAGCAGCAGTCACCAATGGAAATACTGTACTGGGCAAACTGATGCAAAATTTTTCTTTAAATTGTTAAAAAGTCGAGATATTGCCTTGAGAATTAATGTACATCTGACCCATGCCATGGTATTTTCAATTGCCTCATATGCGTGTGAAAGCTGAACAATGAAAAAGGAAGACTGAAGAATTAATTTGAATTGTAGTTTTGAGAAGACTGTTGAATAATACATGATCTGCTAGAAAAGTGAACAAATTTGTCTTGGAAGACATACAGCCAGAATGCTCCTTAGAAGCAAGAATGGTAAGAATTTGGCTCATGTATTTTGAACATGTCATCAGGAGGGCTCAGTCCCTGGAGAAGAACATCATGCTTTGGGTCATGAACTGATTTATGTCCCCCCAAGATGTATATCACTTTGGATGGGTCATAATTCTGGGATTGTATGATTGTCCATCATTTTGTCATTTGTTGGGATTTTCCTATGTGTTGTGAATTCCACCACTATGATTTAATATGATGGATTAGCACCAGATATATTGATGACCTTATGAGAGTGTCTGTCTACTAGTCCCATTGTTTATTTTCTGCTTCTTCACTTGAATGTAATATCCACAAAGGCAGAAACTTTGTCCATGTTTATGCCTGTTTCCCCTCTTTAATCAATTGTAGCATAATGTTAAAATAGGACTTTTTTTGGCCTTAGCTGCAGCCAAAGCCCCAAAAGTCAAAATAATTTGATGGGTGTGACATCCTAACATTCATTATTAGCCCTTCTGGATGAGTACATAACAGATCATCTCCAGCTAATACGAGGTGAAGGCTGAAGAATAAAGTGAGGCAACAAGAGAGTTGAGTAGATATAAGGACTGCTGAGATCCAAGCACAGTGAGAAGTGTCCCAGAGCAGGTTTCAATGTATGGGTTTCTACAGGCCAAATTATTCAACATAGTAGCTAATGTGAGTCTTTAGAAAGAAAAATACAAGTATGAAGCAAAATTGACTAGTTTTAGCTTCAAACACACATTTAAAGCATAAGGGGATATGTCTTAATTAAGGCAGTATAAAATAATACTAAATAAAAATATACAATTATTTTATAATATTTCAAATATATATAATTATATAAAATACATAAATATTGATAATTATTTTATATAATGCTATATATATAGCTATATATATAGCTATATATATATAGCTATATATATAATGCTATATAAAATAATTAAAATGGCTATGACAATCTCAGAAATATAATATTCAGACAATGCATCACACTGTCAATTTGAGAAGAGATCTTGTAAATCTTTCCTTGTGTGGCTCCTTTTTCCAGCTCGGGATGGTGTCAATGGTTGGCTGCTAATCAGAAACTTAGAAACTTGAGTCCATCCAGAGGTGCCTAGGAAGAATGATCTGACAATCTATTTCCAAAAAATTAGCCACAGAGGACCCTATGGAGCACATTTCTGTTCTGACACATGTGGGGTTCTCAGGAATTGGTGTTAACTTAGCGGCAGCTGGCACCAGTTTTCTTTGATCCAGCTCCTGCACTGTGATTGCTTCAAACTGTCAACCCGACCAAGTTGCTTTGCTGCATTAGACCTTGAAAAGTTTGTGGAATGGATCCTTTTTTCTCCAAAGATATAGTCCCGGATAGTTAATATGACTCTACACAGTGTGACTCTTTCCAACTATCTAGCCTATCTCCCACTTTTCCATATTTTCACCAATAATTCCTCCAAGGCAGCCTGGGTTTCTTTTAACTCTAGAGCGTGCTTTCCTCACTATCTGCGGCATTCTCTTTTCTCTGTCTCCTTCCTGTGCTTATCTTCCAAAGCTCTTGCTCCTTCCAGGAGTTTTTCTCTGAAATTCAAGCCCAGTCCAGTCTTCTTACTACACACAACCACAACACTTAGGTATTTAAAATTGCTACTGTTGTTAGGTGCCACCAAATCACTTATGACAGAGTAAAACTGCATTGTATTGTTTTCGAGGTAATCTTTAGGGGACAGATTGCCCTATTTTTCTACTATGGAGATGATGAGTGGGATCAAACCGCCAATCTTTCAGGTAGCAGCTGAGCACTTACCTGTTTGAGCCACGTACTCATCTCATTGATCACTACTTACTAGCGTATAAGTGCAACTCATTTCCTCCACGACCCACATATTTCTTCTCTGTCAGCAGATGTTCAATAACTTTTTATTAAATCCTCTACTGCAAAATGTCTGTTGTGGAAGGAGAATATCTTGCATGAAGCTAGACAATATCACAAAGGCCGTTATCTTGGTTATCTAGCACTTCTATAACAGAAATACTACATGCAGCTGGCCTTAACAAACAGAAGTTTGTTGTTTCACAGTCTAGTAAGCTGTTCTTGTTAGGTAGTATCAAGTTGATTCTGACTCATAGTGGCCCCATAGGTCAGACTAAAACTGCCCCATAGAGTTTCCAAGGAGAGCCTGGTGGGTTTGAACTTCTGACCTATGCCACCAGGGTTTCCTTAGTCCAAGTTCAGGGTGCCTCCTTTCTGCCATCAATCTTCCCTTTGCCCAGGAGCTTCTCCATACAGAAACCTGAAGTCCAAAGACACGATTTGCCCTCTGTGCTGCATTCTGGGTGGCATGAATTCCTCTTGTCTATCTGCTCATGCATCTCTTTTATATCTCAGGAAAGATTGACTCAAAATACAACCTACTCTCACAGATTGAGTTCTGTCTCACTAATGTAACAGCCTTTACTTCTTCTTGAGCATCATAGAGGCAGGATTGAAAACACAGAGAACTAAGGTGTTGCAATGACTAAAAACAAAATTGAAGTGATGTCATTTGAAGACAGAGGGGGAGAGATGCCAAGCAATACAGTTGGCTATGAGAAGCTGAAAAGGCAAGGAAACACATTTTGCCTATAGAGCTCCTAGAAGTAACCAGCCCTGCTGAAAATTTAGTTTAACAAAATTAATTTCAGACTCTGGGTTCCAGAACTATAAGAAAATAAATTTATGTTGCTTGAACCCACTAGGTTTGTATTATCACCAGAGCATAGTAGTTATAAGAAACTAGTATCAGCTTTTATGCTCAATTTAATTGATTTTGAAAGTGTTATTTTTTTTTTCCTTCAGAGTTAGAAATTATAGGCACATGCAACCATGACCTTTGGTAAAGATTTATCTAATTGATTTTTTAAGAGCCAGAGGGAGTATGGGAACCCTGGTGGCATAACGGGTAAATGCTATGTCTGCTAACAAGAAAGTTGGTAGTTCACATACACCAGTTGCTTCTTGGAAACTA
Source organism: Heterohyrax brucei (assembly GCA_028571685.1). Classification (NCBI taxonomy): domain Eukaryota; kingdom Metazoa; phylum Chordata; class Mammalia; order Hyracoidea; family Procaviidae; genus Heterohyrax; species Heterohyrax brucei. Next base: position 111,013,890 of record CM053143.1, on the reverse strand, counting down.
TGGGGCAAGTCTACCATGACCTATAGGGTAGCTATGAGTCTGAATTGATTCAAAGGCAATTTTTTTTTTGCTTTGTTTGCCAGCCATTAGGAGGAGCATATATATATATTTTTTTAAAGCAAAGTGTTATCACCATTTTGTTTATGATTTAAGTAGTTTGAGGAGGAAACTGTTTTTATTCCAACAGCTCAGTAAATTTAGTAATTTTGAAATCAATTGACTTCTGTCATTTTGAGTTAGAATTTTTAAATTAGTTTACCTATGTGAGATACATGATTTCATAGCTTTCTATGTGGTGACAGGAGAGATGCTAAAAAGCTATTGATTCACTTTTAATTTCTTCTTATGTTTAACACTGTGCTGTATTTTTCTAACCCTACTGATATCCCTCAAAAAAGTGATCTGAAAATTCTGCTACATAAGTCAATCTTGAACACATTTTTAAAGTTATTTTTAATTTTTTGCAAACTTTCTAAAGTATCCAGTTTTCTATGAAGAATCTCAAGATGTTAATTATAGATATACAAGAATTTTCCTCCATTTTTTAAATACTAAGAATTTATCGAATATTTTTTGCACTTGAACATACTGTTTAAGGTACAATCTTTCTTCTGCATGTGACAGCCTCATACAAAGTATCTAAAGGAGATGATGCTGTGTCACTACTGTTTGATTACTAGAAACTTTCAGAAGTGGAGGATATTAAAAAAAGAACTCAAAATAAAACTTTAGTGTGATAATGATAATCATTTCATTTCACACCAGAATTTCAACTAGAAGTAGGCTATCTTATATTGTGAGTTTTTCATTATGCTATTACTTATACAAATCAAGATAGTGAAGTGCAAAAGCTTTGGATTTGTTTATCAAATTTAGGGCATGATGTAATAATTTCCCTTTTTTATTATCTATGACTTGGGAAGCCCCACAGTTCCTTTGTTTTGCATCTAAGTCACTTTAACATTATCCAAAAGCAATGTGTATCTTTTTGGTAATGTATATTCTAGAAGATTAACTCTTGAGGATGTTTCTAGTCAAACTGAAACCTACCGAAACACATACTTTAATAGATTTTACAATTTATTTTGTACTACTCATTGGAATTTACAATCTTGCAAATAAACTAAGATACAAATAGCTTTACAGCAACATGAAAAGACTGTTAAGAGCCAATTTATTATTTTGAATTTTTATCTTCACAGCTTTCTTCTACATCATGAAAACTGTAACACTGTGAAAGGTTAGCAGATCTAATATATCACCTATTTTGAGCTATGCTCCGAACTACTCAGTAAAATATTGTCCACTAAATATTTGCTGTGGAAAACAGACATAATTACAGTTTTGTTTTTTTCTTCCAATTTTGATAAGGAAAGAAGAGCTTCATAATTTAGCTTTATACACCTTTAAAGTGCTAAAAAGTAAAGATGTCACCTTGAGGATTAAGGTGTGCCTGGATCAAACCATAGTATTTTCAGTTACTTCACATGCATGCAAAAGCTGATTGATGAGTAAGGAGGACTGAAGAAGAATTGATGCATTTGACTTGAGGTGTTGGTGAGGAACATGGAAAACACCACAGACTACCAGAAGAAAGGGCAAATCTGTCTTAGAAGAAGTACAACCAGAATGTTTCTTAGAAAGAAGGATGGTGAGATGTTATCTTGTGCACTTTGGACATGTCATCAGGAGGAACTAATCCCTGAAGAAGGAACTTAGACTTGGTAAACAAGAGGGTCTGTGAAGCCGAGGAAGACCTTCAATGAAATGGATTGACACAGTAGCTGCAACAATGAGCTCAAACACAGCAATGACTGTGAGGATGGTGCGGAACCAGTGTGGCACTCTGCTTTACGTGGGGTTGATACGAGATGGAAGTGATTCAATGACACGTAACTACAACAGCGTGCAAAGTATGCATGCGTTAAAACTGATAACTTCCCAACAATTTTTATGCAGACATTTTCTAAGGCAGTAAAACCATGGTGAAATAGATGTGTATGTTTCTGAATATTTTATTCATCGTTTGAGATGCTTCATCAAATATGACTATATTACCAGTTGTCTCTGATGAATTCTAGCTGTAAGAAATTAACTAAGAAAGTACTCTATTACAGCTAATTATAAATTATATACTATGCTTTTGTGTTACTTTTGCAGTTAAATATCAATTTACAGCACTAACATTGCCACACTCTACAAATAAAGTCAATCATTAAAAAATATGAGATGCATAAGTACTAAAACCTCCATTATGACTGTCTCCACAGGAACATTGTCAGAGCTGTAAGGGACTTTAGATGTCTTCATTCTGTCACCAATTAATGGTTGAGAAGCTGGTCTGTTCAATGTCAGTGAGTTGGTTGGCAGCCAGGTTTATGACCCAGGTCTCCATCACCTGAGTTCTAAGCTAAAACGTATTGAGTTAGCTGTCTCTGTCTCATAATTTCTCTTATAAAATTCTTATAAAGCTATTTGAACAAGCAATTTCTTCATGTAAGTTCACAAGCTGTACCGTGTACTTTGTTATCAGCATTTTTTTTTTTTTGGCAGAAGAGTGCAAGGATGAGATACAGTAAAAACAAATAAAACTTAACAGAGTCTCCTACATCACAGACTTTCAACAAAAATTTATTTCTTTTATCCAAGGAAAAGGTTCTAGTATGTATGCAAATATATTAAAATTAAACTGTTTTCACAACTATGTTATAGAATTTCACTAAGCAAAATATTAACCTAAGCCCAAGCCTGGAATATGACTGAACTCATGTCACTTCCTGCAAATAGGTAACATTTTTTTAGCCCCGAAGTGCAAATAGGTAACATTTTTTTAGCCCCATTTGTATCTTTTCTTAAGTATGTAACAGTTGTACTAGAATTATTCTGTTTCTAGAGCATAGATTTTCTTTCATATTAAGATAATGTGTATCTTTATCTCCCATGTAAACACACCTGCCATAATTTTCCAGTAGTAATAAAACATGAATAAATTTCCTGACATAATGTGATGCTGTGCAAAATCTAGTAAAAATTAACTACAGGGTTTTTCAATGAACATGTGGTGGGAGAAGCTACATTGCTTTATAATACTTGTGACTGTCAGTGACAAAAAAACTGGTAACATACATTTTATTTCCATTTTAAGGCTTTTCCTTACTCAGAAAACCAAATTGTAAAAATCCCTGACCCAAAACTAATCCTGCCAGCAGCTCTTTTCACCCCCAAATTGCTCATCTTTTCTTTACTGTTGGAAGCCAAGATTACCTCGGTTTCAAACGGTATCCCGGCTGCAGGTGGGTGATGGGCCAGAAATCACCTTGTTAACTGTTGTCAGTTGTTCTCAATAAAATGATTAGAGCAGGATTTAATCAGTAGTGTTAAGATTAGCCAACTCTTGATCTTCTATAAGGTTTGTTGCAGCTAGCCTACTTTGAGCCACTTGACTTTTTTTTTTTGAAATCAGAATGGTCTCCCTATACAATACAGAAAAACTTCTCAAAATAAAACTTATGTTTCAATTTATGTTTTGATTATTTTTAAGAAACCAAATTGAAGGAAGGAGCCCAAACTCCACAGAAGGCACTGGTGAAAAACAAGACTCCAGGAAGTCATGGAATATCTATTGAATTGTTTCAACAAACGGGTGTAGCACTGGAGGTGCTCATTTGTCGATGCCAAGAAATTTGGAAGACAGTTACCTGTCCAACCAACTGGAAGAGATCCACATTCATGCCTACTGCAAAGAAATATGATCCAACTGAACACTAAATCATCAAAGAACACCATTAATATCACAAGCAAGTAAAATTTTGCAGCCAGCCAAGTGCATGATTGCAGCAGTATATCCACAAGGAACTACCAGAAATTCAAGCCAGGTTCGTAAGAGTACGTACATGGAATGAGGGTGTTTTAGTCAGCTAGTCCTGCTTTAACAGAAACATCACAAGTGGATGGCTATTAAAAGAGAAATCTTATTTTATCACAGTCCAGTAGGTTAAAAGTCCAAATTTTCACGGTGCCAGGGGAAGGCTTTCTCTGCTGGCTCTGGAAGAAGGTCCTTGTCAGTTTTCCCTTGGACCAGAAGCCGCTGAAGCGCCAGGATCCCAGTCCTTTTCAAAGGATGGGCTCAGCTTCCAGCACAGGTTCTTGATGATGAGGTCCCCCAATTCTCTGCTAGCTTCTTACCTTTGTATCTCAAGAGACTGTCCCAAGGCTGCCCCCCCCCAACTGCCGTGTATCCATCCTCATTGACATCATAGAGGCAGGAGTTACAGCATGGAAGAGACATCACACAATACCAGGAATCATGGCCTAGCTAGATTGCTACACAGATTTCTGGGCAATCACAATTCAGTCCACAACCGAGGGGTAGCATTGATGATGTCAGATGGATCTTAGCTGAAAGCCGAGAACACCAGAAAGTTGTTTGTGTTTTATTGACTATACAAAGGCATTCAACTGTGTAGATAACAAATTATGAATACTATTGTGAACAAAGGGAATTCTAAAACAATTCCACTCATGAGGAACCTGTGTATAGAAAAAGAGGTCTTCATTCTAAAAAAGCAAGAGGATGCTACATAGTTTAAAATTAGGAAGGGTATGTTGTATCCTTTCGTCATCTTTATTAAATCTGTACGCTGAGCAAATAATCAGAGAAGCTGGACTATATGAAGAAGAAAGAGATACGAGGACTGGAGAAAAACTAAGAATCTGTGATATGCAGATGATATAAGTGAAAAGGTGAAAAAACTTGAAACAGTCACTGATAAAAGACTGAAGTCTTCAATGTAGTTTACATCTCAACACACAAAAAATAAAAATCCTCACAACTGGACCAATAAACAACATCATAATAAATGTAGAAAAGATTGACGTTGTCAAGGTTTTCATTTTACTTGGATCCACAGTCACCACCTATGGAGGGAGCAGTCAAGAAATTAGACATATCGCATTGGGCAAATGCGCTGCTGTAACCTCAGTTGGTCTAACATGGTGTATAAGAAAAATACTCTGTATCTAATTATGGCATCAACTGGAGTCTTAAAAGACTGCAAGTGCC